>OX608052.1:5000000-10000000 GCA_951509405.1 Machimus rusticus | reverse complement strand
CTGAACCCTCCCGTTCCCGCCCCAGAAAATGTTTTTCAATGGGACATCCGAACGCCTGATAGCCAAATATTTGTCCGGGCGAGTCCAAACAAAACACTCGCCACACGCCCTCCCCCGCTTACCGCGGTGCGGTGCGAAATTTAAATAATTGTTATGATGAACCACTCATGAATTGTGAAATCCACCCCCGCACCGATCGAATATCGGAGGCGGCCGAGGCTCTGGGGATTTTTCCATTTGTTTGCGGAATACAACGAACCCGGCTCGGGTGACGAGCCCCACATCCCCGCCCCGTGCCGCCCTTCCCGCTGGGTTTGAGTCGAGTTCTAACAAGCGTTTTTCGGCTGATACGCAAATTTCGTTTTTTCCACCCCCGCCGCGGGTTATCGGGAAATGCAGGTGAGCTCTTTTTTATTTATGTTTTACCGCGGCTCTTATCACCGCGTATGCTAATTATGAAGCTCGTACCCAGCGCAGCTCCGCGATAACGCTGCGATCGCTTGCGTAAAAACGTCTCACCGAAAAAAAAAATATATAATATTGTATAAAAGACAATGCGACGACTGGCTTTTATTTTTCGCTAAAATTAAACTTTATCAGTCGAACGCCCTGAAATTGTGCTGGTTGGCGTGTTGTGTGCTGCTTTTGTTATCTCTCCCCCCGGCTTTTCACGGATTTGTCGGAATGTTTACGCTGTGGGACACACGCGTGACGATGCCAAATTGATAACTTTCCAAATAAATGTGGTACCCGAAAAGGAGATTCGTGATATCAAGCATTATGGAAACTGAATTTGTGATAAGGTCATACGCGGCGAAACCGGCAAAATTTTTGACCTCTATCACGACACTTGTGACCCCGCGGCACGAGCCAAAAACACCTTTCGGAAGTGGGCTGCACATGTCCCGAACCTTTCGAAGGACGTACGCGTTTTGGCGAAAAATAACTTTTATCATGCTTAAATTAATACCACAATTTTTCCTTCATACAGTAAAGGCTTTTTGTTATTACTAATTTTACAGACTAGAAACAAAAAACTTGGCATATATAGGTACCAATGTTGGACATACACGACGATGGTTGTTGGTGTACACATTTGAGACAAACTTTAGTTGTGCGCCATTTTACTCATAAAGAGTGTTGGTTTTCTTTTCTAGAGCGACATTTAAATTCAAGAAAGAAATCAAACTCCAAAATGTAATGCGGAACAATTCATCTTAATAGATATAACAAACAAAGTTAAACCATGGAAAAATCAAAGACGAGAAATGTTTAGGACGACTTTGAGACGGTTTTAAGTTTGTACGACAAGTTGCCCACACACGATCAATCTTATGTTTGGATGCGTATACTTCTACTCCAAAAACCGTCCGGTGTGTGACCGTCTAACGACTAACTTATGTAGTTTCAATCTTCGTCATTTCGGTTTTTATTAATATGTACTTCTTTTTAAGCAGTTCAGAGGGAAACAAAATACTTTTCTTGAAAATATCATATTTATCTCTACAATGAGTCAAAAAAAAAAAAATCAAATTCATTTACAAAATAACTATATACCTACAAATTATAATGCCATCTTTTGAAACATTAAAAACTTCTATGTCCATATTTCCTAAAGCAGTAGTTTTACCTTTTGAATCCATTAATAACTTTGTTTTCACTTCAAAAACTTTAAAAGCCTTGAAAAAAATATTGAATTCAAATACTTAAAAGGATACGACAAAGAAATGTCACCATGCATTTTCGATAAACATCGAGGTACATTTCGAGAAGGATGGAATAATTAATACCACGAAGTCGGATTCGAGTCAAAATCAATTCAGTTTAATTCTGTTAATAGGACATAGAATACATAGTCAATGTGTTCATAAGAAAAAGAGTTTGTTTTCTATCTAAAATTATTCCTGTAATTTCATTAACAGATTCCAGAGTCTAACTACTCGTAGAGTAGTTAAATTCTAAGTGAGTTGCTGAACGATAAAATGAAACTGCCCGGCTTTAAGTTATGTTCAATTTCAGCCTATTGCTAACACACCATTTGGTTAAATTATTTAAGTCTTATTGTAACCTTAAGCAATCATTAGACTCATATGCGACAGAAAACAATTTGAAATCATCTGCATAAATACATAAATAAGGCAAATTGCATACGAAAAACGTTCAACGTTATAATGAAAAGCACCAATTTTATAATATACAGAAGATAAGTCGCACAGATGCTATACAGCTTCAGTTCTTCCTAAAATATCTCCAATGTTTGGGTTGCTCTTAAAGAACAAAATATTTTAATCCTTTAAAGTAGGTAAATAAAACATGGCTTTATCATGCAGATAAAACAGTTTATTTATAGTTAACTAAAGGTTACTTGATAACAGCCCATGTATCTAAATTACAATATTCGTTTACCATGAATCGGTATAAATAAACTCTTTTCTCAGAATTGTCGCTTTTAGAAAATATTGCAAAATACATTTTTTGTGCATCGATTTAAATAAAATTATTATCTACTAAACAATTTTATTTTCAAAAATTCATGAGTATTTAATAACATTTCAATTCAGCATTTTAATTGAAGCGTAAAAAGTAGCTAGCAACAAACGGCTTTAAAATTAGTTACATTTAACTTTCGATGTTGGTGATTTATAATAAAACTGATGAAGAAAGTTAGAGGAAACATCAATTTAGGACCTTCTGATACGATATATTATAACCGAAATTGTGAAAATATTTAAATTAACAATTACTATTCGATATTATTTCGGATAAAATTTATTGAATCGTTACACGTTTATAGAAAAACTCGGAACCATTTCAAATAAATACATTCATTTAGTGCGGAAGATACTTTAATCAATGAAATTGAGTTACAATAATGTTACATGTAAATTGTAAGTTTTAATTAAAGTTAATTACTGAAAAATTTTACAATTCGATCCATTACAAGGTTCATTTAATGAATTTCCAATACAATTTAATTAAAATGCCATGAAAAACGTTTTTCTCCACTCCCAATTTTATCGCCGAAAATGTTCAATTGCCACAATCACGCAACATCTCGCCACATAATTAAAGCTATCCGAGGCTCGCGACCACCAAATGAATTTCTGTCATTGGATTGGAGCCCCCTCGCATGCCTTTCGTGGGTCGTTATCATCGCGAATTCCCCATAAATGGCATTCATTCCATATGTCCCCAAAACCCCCAGAACCCACCGAAAACCCCTTCTCTGCGGCACGATGCCATTCTGAACGCATTTCTTTGGTCGATGGATTTTGGCGTTTCGCGCGAATAATCCGCAACGCGCTTGTTACGGGCAGAACATTCGCGGAGCGATAGACGCGAGTTATGAGAACGAGACTCAGATAAAGTCGCTCCACACACGCACTGTGGGAGCCGGTGGTGGCCCCATCGGGGGCGAAGGTGTCGGATAAAACGTGCCTGCGGAGCACCGCAGCCGCTCATACCTTTCCTGCAACTTGGAAAGGTATCCGAGCCCCGGCGCGGGTGGGTGGGTGCCCGCCGCTCCGCGGATTACTCAATCCGCCACATGATCCGAAAAGTGAAAGTCCCCCGAGTGCGACAGCGATTTTGATCTACTTGAACTAGTTTTCTTTCCGCACTCGATTCGGATTTCCTTGAGGCGGTCGTCTTATTTTCGTTCTATTCACTTTTTTATTTAATATTCAGGCCACTTTCAAAAAGCATATTTCTAAGATCAAGTGCCTCAACAAATGTTGTTACACGACTAATATTCCTTCTTTCCTAATATTCCTTTTCCTTTCTTATTTATTGTTTTATGATATTATATTATCGCCTCAACCAAAATGTTTAAACTAATAAGGCACTCTTACTTACTGCCTTACTCTTAAGTTATTTTTCAAAACGAAACTAACCCTGAAAAACTTTTATTTTCTTTTACATCTACAATGTGCATATTCAAATAGGAATCTCCTACAATCTCCACATTCCAAAATTTATAAGAATAAAGACAACAATTCAGATGGTTCGGAGTAGGATTTAGTGCGCTGATCATGCAACAATTTTTGCCAATTCAAAATTTAACGTTTTTACTATTTTTGTATGGGAAATGAGCTTGAAGGCGATATATGCCTTGTTAATTTTATATTTATGGTCTAAAAGTTACTTCATTATGTTGTAATGGATCAATTACAATTATAAAACCAATTAAGACTAATATCTCACTAAGATCATTATTAAGTATACATATTACAGCTCAATTGGTAAAAAACCAAAAAATTTCGTAAATATATATATATTATAAATATATAATTCGGCCAACCAAAATGACCGATTTAATTTTTTCTTTCGTAGTATATAGAACGTTTCGTTTTACGCGTTTTTAAAACTCTCAACAGTTCAGTAATAGAACAATTGTTACAAGCCATTTAAGAAATTTTAAAATTTACGGTCATCTAGTCGCTGTTAGAATATGTATTTTAAGATATAAAAATAGAATTAGCTAAATCTAATAAATTAACTTGATTTTATTGTTCTAGATAATAGCAATAGGTATAATTTCCTATATTGCCTAGATGTGTAATAAGAGTCAACTGTTATTAAAACTCAATCTTACTTATGATGACTACATACATATAAATAATTTGACCTATAAATAAAATGAATATAAATTATGAAAACATTGAAGCCATCGAATGATTCATTTTTCAATTTTAAGCTACAATTTTTGCTTCTTGGGCAATCAATTTATACGGAATAAAAGTTTATTTGCCATTTAAACTATGTAAGAGCATTTTACAAATTTATTGACCATATCTACCTGGTACTCAAATGGCATCATTAATAAAGATAAATAGAAATTTTGATGCTTTTTAACATGAACCAGTGCTCCGTATCGACAAAAATAATTCTTCTAACCTATATATGCCGGAGTCGTATAGAATTATTTAAAGGTCAAATTGTCCATTTGGCAAACAAATTTGAACCATTGAAAGCAATAATATGACGTCAGAGCCCATTCAAAAAGATTTATCCGTAAAAATCCAATAATTTACATAATTTCTACTCAGTACAGCCTTTTTCCACTTTACCCTAGAAAATAGCTTAAAAAAAAGTTTTATGGTTCCACAAATAGGCAAAAAGCCCAAAAATTGTTGTAATTTTAGAACCGATTCCCAAGAAATCCTTTTATCGTCGTTCTCTTAAACTAATGCCTTTGGACATTTGCCGCTCAATCCTTCCCGTAGAGGGCAGTAGTGTTGTAGGTAGGGTTTGGGGATAATAAAAGTTTTACCACCCCTATTCAACTAACCCACCAGGTGAGAGGGACCCTTTCAAAACTTCAAAAAGTCTTTTCAATGAAAAGAACACGATCCTACAGGATGAAATTGAAAATGGAAAAGTGCGGAAAGGGGCTGGAGACGACGTGGCGTTTTTCTTTCGTAACCGTCCGAACCCACCCGCACTCGCAATCAATAAATGGCTCGGGGTTAATAGGCTTCGGGTACATAAATGAACCCACCCTAACCCACTCGGATAGATACTGAGGTGGCAAAAAAATACACCTGGAATTGCCATGGGGAGAGCTCTGACAGTGAAATAAACAAACAGGAGGATGAAAATAAGGAGGTAAAATGCGGGACACGTTCCTCGGCGGACATTAGGCGGCGAAATGTAGGTACGACTCTTTCAGAAGGTCAAGGCGATGCCGGCCCTTCAGTCCTTTCGCTTTAAATAAATTATATTTTAGCGTGAGCCGGACGAGGCGAAGTCCCTTGCCCGGTCCCTTTTTGATTTTTAATGATTTCACCCATAAAAAGTCATGTCGCTGCCGAGTAAACTGCTTTATGTGATTAAATTAGCAATCTCTGCGGTGAAGAGTCCACTTTTTGTCTAACCGACACACACACTGCGAAAAAAGGCCCATATTAAAATTATATTTTCTGAAATTTGATCTCTGAAAAATGTTAATTTGAAAATATATTAACACACTGAACAAAACACTGTTCAAAACTAGTCATTCCTCTCGTTTCGCCTCGGCAGCGCTACGCCTGCCGTGCATTTGTCTTATTTAATCTTATTTCATCATAAATTTTAAAATCTGACACTCCGCCACCTTAAATTCGTAAATTCTGACAATTGGTTTGAAATCAGCGACCTTAAAAACCCCCGAGTACCAAATCTTAAACACAGGCTTAAAAAGGCATTTCCAATGCAGCGTAATTTGTGCGCCAGCGCGAAGGTAGAACCAGAACCTACTTTTGTGCTGGTTCAAGGTGCAAACGTGAAATTTAGAGGGAGACAAAAATACGAACTTGTCTTGTGAAGAATGGAGATAGCAAATAGCGTGAATTTCTACAGTGCATTGGAAATGCCGCTTTATTGTTAATTATAGCCTCGATCACAATAAATTCTTAAAAATCATATGAATTCTATTAACTTTTACTTTCAACTTTTGATAAACTTTAATATAAAAATATCTGACGTTTTTAGGTCACAATTCAATAATCTTGTTATCAATATAATGTGGCATTTGTTCTTAATTCGACATTTTCAAAATTTTGATTTTATAAGAGGTATCAAAATTATATGAATGCAAGTTCGGAAGTAAAGTTTGATTTGAAAGTTATATTGATAATATCTTATTTCAGTTTCACGTTAATGAAGCACTGATAGTAATCATAAAGAATGTAAAGGAAAAACATAAATTGTACGGTGATTTCATCAAAAAATTTTTCTGAGTACAATGGCAAAATTCAATTTAAGGACAAACTTATGCACCTTTCGGGCCATCACCCAACCCATTTACTCACTTTGATTAGACAGCTGATTGCAGAAAATCTGGACTATTCTCGGATGCTGTAAGATCTGAGGAATCGTCCAGAGGCATGGACCAGATCGTTCGGACGTACCTCATCTAAGTGCATTTGATTCCAACGTCTTGACAGTGACAGCCCCAACAAATCATGATAAATGGCTAAGGTCAAGCGGTGGCTGCGCTCTGTCCTCTCGAATTGCCTGCAATTGAAATTCGCGTGTCATCTTTCCGTGCCATCCGTGGGACACATTTTGAAGTCTCCTCGAAGTTCTCTGGGCGAGCCAAAGACGCAATTCGGTTGAGTGATTTGTTTATGAGAAAATTTCTGTCGAAGTTAAAACACACATCCGGGGGCCGGGACTTTGCCAAAATAGTCCCAACTGTTCTGGGGACCTCATGTATGAATTGAACTTACAGTCGGTTTCAAAATCATTAACATAATTAAAGAGAAAGTTTAGTCCAAGCTTAAATAAACATTTTAGCTGCAATTTATTTATTCACTTTTAAACTCAAATATGCTTGAAATGTTATGTATCGAAAGTCGTATCGAATTAAAATGAAATTTTGGTAAAAATATTCTATAGTGTTTAAGAGTAGCAAAGTCATGAACTTATCGGATTTATTACATGATTTGATCATTTCTACCTTATTATTTATTAATCATCTTCAAATATTGACATCTCTATTCCGAAAGTCACGTCACTTTTCGACTCACTTCACTTTTATTGTCACCTCACATTTTTTTTTTGTATTTCCACTATCACATGACGGGAAATTTTTATGTCGAAGGTAAATATGTAATTTGTAGAGAAATAAAAGAGCTGTCAATTGTGCTTTCATTTAGTAAAAGAAATACATTAATACATAAACATGAGTAGTTGTTTGGACTAAGAAAGTTGTCATAAATATTGAATTTGAAACCCCATAACTCCTCCTTCCACGATTCTTAGCGAACTTTAACCGATTAATTTTATCCCTTTAGGTCAATAATGGGGCCGTGTGTGACTTTTGTGCTGGCAAACTAGTTTCTGCTAAATGGCTCACGGAAAAATTCACATAATTTTTATAGTTATAGCCGGTATTGACGGTATCTTTTGCATTAACTGAACGATTCTTAATCCGTTTTTTCGGACGTGACAAGTTTCCTACCATGATTTTCAGGTTTATTTGTCCTTTAAAAGGATCAGATATAATTTTTTTGAACTTCTGAACATATCCTTTCACTGCTTTAATTAGTTTTCTTTTAATATATCACTGAATTAAAAAAAAATGCTTGGATCGAATTTGTAAAATGTCGAAAAAGAATTTCTATTTACTTGTATAAAAAAACCTACAAGTTGTTTTGAATGAAAAAACACTTTTTACTGGATTTTAATAGAGCACTGCTATTATACTACAAACCACACTTATAAACTGTAAAAAAATATTTGCTTTTTTTTCTAATAATTCTACGCGATGCTAGATTGTACGACATTAAAAAGGAATTTTCGGAGGCAACTTCATATTTCTTTTAATAACATGCTTAAATTTTCATATAATAACACTAAAAAATTTATCTGAACTGTTCAATTTATACACAATAAACATTAATAATTGCAAAAATATACACATCTCTTTTCAGATTCATTCCATACCTTTCTCCATTTTTCCAGAACTAATTAACAGAATGATAAAATTTATCATCAAAACTAGAATTTAGCTTTACATTTAAACCTAAACACAAAAATAATAAAATATAGTTAATAAATAAATAGACATTGAGAATCTTAAACGGCACTTAGATTTAGATATATTTTTTTAAGAAGCGACATCAGTAAAATATTATTAAAGAAAGAAAAGTAAAATATTATTAAAGAAAGAAACTTAACATTCAATGGTTGCCATTATTTTGTGAAACACTGTAAGTTTAACAAAGTAAAATAAATTATTAAATAGGTTAGCTAGCTGCCGAGCTGAGGAAGTGAATTTGCAATTCAACGAATGATTTAATTTGCGCGAATGCGAGTGCATGCCCAGAAAAAGCGAATCGGATGCATTACACAACAAAATCCGACATTTCACTGCCGGACCTCGCTGAACTCAATTCAGGCTAAAAGCGGCCCAGCAGCATCCCGTGGACCAGTGCACCGGACATTTCCTAGTTCGGTTCATCAATTTAAACTTAAAGCGTTATTGCCGTGATGGAGGAGCAGCGACATTAACTCATTACTCGCGCGGCCCACTCGATGCAGCGGAGTTTTCTTAAATCATTTCGTAATTGCTTCGCGTTCGTGTCGATGATGCTGGCGACAAAATCTGCGACTCACGCCATCTGAGTAACACTGTGGGGCCCCACATACCAAAAGAGGGCCGCGCGAGCCCGAGAACATCGTCCAGAGGCCACTGAGACTCGTTAGGCGACAGAAGAAAAATGGAATTCAAAAAAAGTAGCAAGAGTCTGCCTACTCAGTTCAGCGCGACGAGGCTTATTAAGCGAAAAACGCGACTTAAGAGCAATGAGCATGAGCACTTGCCTTTAGCTTTGTAGCTTTAGTTTGCCAAATCTGAATGGAAGTGCTGCCAAAGTGGGGCCTCTCCCGGGGGGCTCCGCAGCTGTTCAGCGACTGTTGGATAATCTTGAAGTGGAGCTCTAATATCAGCCAAAAAAGACTCAAAATCCGAATGACCTCACTCCGAACGTCTGTTCCTCTGGCGAATTGACGTCGCCACCGTCGTTCATACTTGCAGCCAAAAATATTCAAATGCCGTCTGGTCTCTGGTGGGACTCAGAAAGAAAGACGTCTTTGAACGATGTTCGCATGTCTCTTGAGATAATTGTCTGTGGGCACAGGAAATTTCCGCAATTGAAATGTACACACTTGTTTCTGGCGGAGTTAGTTCATGATTTGTTTGAATTTTTTATATACAATTAAGCCTACGTAAATGCCTTTCACTGTTTGTAACACTTTTACTTTTAGCTTTATTTCGCTGTAGCAACAGTGTACCTTATGGTAAACGAAAATATTTTTTTAAATAATTCTTATTCTTATAATATTTACAAAAATTCGCAAAAATTACACAAGAAAAAGTGATTCTTCTATGTATGTTCTGCAATGAAAACCCCAAATACCAATTTTCACGAGAATCGCATAAAGCTTCTATTTCAATTATTTTTATGAAAACGGTTACATACCTACCTATCTTCAAATTGTGAACAAAATCATTATGTTTAGTATTTTACAGAATTCTATAAGCTTACAGTTTATTAATATTTCATTTTGGCTTAAGGAACTTTTAAGAATAAAAATAATCTCTGTTTTTGTAAATAATTCAACATATTTGTAAATTTTTTCACAACAGGATGTCATACCACAACACTTAGAACCTCACCTAGTCACCTCGCTGATAATTTTAAAGTGTTTTTAAAATTTGCAAAATTCCAGAATATGTCGCCATAAGTTGAATCGAAATATATATTAATGGGATAGTTTCAAAATTTGTTCGTTTTGCAATAAATTAGTGATATCTCCAATAAATAGCATTGCATCATCGTTAAAATGAAGACATATTTTAAGTTTACACCCAGTACAATTTTTTTTTTTGTGTAATCGGTCATATTGCACAATGAAATTCGAGAAAGCAGAAAATAGCAATAGCTAGTTTTGTTTTCTGATAAAAAAGTGATATTCTTTTAATCGAGTCCTCACACTCGAAATTCACAAAGTATGTCCGCTCTTACTATAGATTTGTGACAGCAACCTTGCTGTAATAAGTTTACTAAGATTTCATAAATTTGATATATGATTAGTGCATAAAATTAAAGCAGGTTTAAATTGTGTAGTGTTAAATATTCTAAAAAGTGTTTATCACAAGTTAGATTCGTTTTTGCAACAGAGTTTATAAAGTTCTAAATTGAATCATCTCAAGATTTAACCTCCTGTAACTAAAATTATTATTTTTAAAACTTCTTCAAAATTGGTAGCCTTGTGTACACTTTAACCTTAATTGGATAAAGTACGATCTAATATAAGACATTCTATACGAGTATCTTACTTAATTAACAACACCCTTCGTGGCATTAAAGTTCATATCGTTTATAACGTTCGCCCTTTCTTTTCATAGTGACTTAGAACTAGCGATGTTTATTAAAACGTAGTTAACTCGGCTTCTGCATCTTAAGGACTTCCTGCACCCCGCTCCAATATTTCATGTGCGCAATTCGAGGCCATTAATTTTCTCAGACATCATCAAAAGGCTCGGATCCTTTTCGTTTGTTACACGACGATAAGCAATTTCCCGAGTCTAGTGAATATCTTACGAGAACCACACTCCATGCATTGTCTGGCGAATTGCTAGTGCTAGTTCAGAAAGAGAATGGTCTTAAAGCGAAATGCGGGCGGTGGTGGTGGATCCTGCGGCAACATAATCCCTTTTAAGAAAAAAAAAGCTTATAATTCGAACAAAAGGAACTATCTCATCTCGCGCAGCCACCAGTTATCCGAAAAGACGTTAAGCATACACGGAACCCACCCCCGCTCCTGACTAAGCAATTACTGTTTGCACAGAGTTTCTTCTCGTAAAAATCCTTCGAGAAAAATTCCCACAAGGATAAAGGAGAGGAGCCTCAAAATAGAATCCGAACTTCAACTATGTACATATACACAAACGGAACCCGCCCTCTGCCCCCACATTCCCGGGGGGCCTGCAGAAATAAGTCATTCCAGAGAGGTTCCCTCAACAAAAAAAAAAAAATGCACTTTGAATAAACAAACAAGCCCTACATTGAGAACCCACCCCCGCGCGAGGATGAAATGGCGCGATAAAAAGAAGGGTTTTGCGGGAACAGGCGGAAAAAGAAAGCCACAAGCTTTAGTTAAAAAGGGATAGTTCGGAAAACTAGGCTGGGAAGAAGCCGTGCAACATTCTCCCAATTAAATTGAAAAGGAACGAGTTTGGGGGGGAGCTAAAAGGGCTGCATGTTGACTGCAAAGGGGCCGTTCAGATGGAACTTTCTGCGGGTGCGGGAGTCCCTTTTCATTCCTAACCTAAAACGCCTAATTGTCCGCCTTTTGGGCCATTTTCGGGACACAGAGGCTTTTTGTCAATTATATTTCTAGGCCGCCTTCAAAGGCATCATCCTCGGTCCATGTTGTCACTCTCCATGCAGCGGGGGCGGGACGGGATTCGGGAATTGTCCGGCTCCCAAAGGAGAATGGTCTCCCCGATTTGCATTTGCTTTCACAGGCCGACCCGCGGGGGAGGGACAAGACGAAAGGGCAGTCTCCGACCGGAATGTCCAAGTTTCTCTGTTTTAATTACTGTCCCCGGCGGCATTAACGAGAAGAAAAGCTCCTGTTAATGAAGTTTTAATGTTTGAAAGCACTCAGTTCCCTCGGGCACTCCTGCCCTGCTCCTGCGGGAGTGAGTCCTCCCCAAAAAGACGGAATGGGAAGTGTTTGCCTACTTCCTGATTTCACAAGAAGTTAGCATTTATTCAACTCGCAGGGCTTCTGCATTTTTAATTGATTCGGGATGGTTCCCGACTCCCGGAAAGTCAAGAAGATTTCAGTTCCAATTCCCAGAGCTGGTGTTCTATTTTTGCTGCAGAACTACAGACGTAGTGAGTTTTAAAGTTCACCGAAGAAAGTAATTCGATCGCTCTCGGGGTTTGCATCGATTTTCAAAGAATGTTTCTTTTACCCCTGCTCCTTAAATTTGATGAGATAACGTTTGCAAGAACTAAATTTAAAGTAAACATAGAGGTTTAAAATTAGTTGATTTAAAAAAACTTGAGCGCAAAAGCAAATCATTTTATTTAATTGAAAAATAAATTGCAAAATATTCATTAAGAAAATACGCGTTGAAAGCAAAAATTCAAATCAAATTTTTTATATTTGAAAAAGAAAACCTTGATAAATATAGTAGCAGATAAATAATAAGAAATAATTACCGAGATAAATAATCTATATAAGAAATAATTACCGAGATAATAAAATACTGGTAAATTTAACAAAACTTACTTGTTTCACATTTCTACCAAAAGATTAGTTTAATATTAAAACCAACAAAACAACAAATTACTATATTTTTAAATTTATTCAACAATACTAGGTACTGGTTATTCTCTAGTAATTTCCAACAATTTAACAGAGTTTATTTTAAACTGTTACATTTATGTTTAACCAATTTAACTACATAGGCTAATAATTATGCAGCTAGAGTTAAAAGGTGTAAATTACTAGAACTACAGGGTGTAAGAAGTGTTTAAAAAAGTAAATGAGGCTAAACACATATTTGTTCTATGTACGCAATAAAGAATTATCATACTATTGTGATATTAAAGTGTATGTTTGAAATTGAGTACCTATCCATGACATTTTAAACTTTAAGTCCTTCTTGTCTAGAAAATAATTAATTTTAGAAAGAAACTAATAAAATTAAAACTGCACATTAAGAGCTAATTTTCCATTAAATGTCATTATTGACATAAAACAAAATTTGAGAGAAACTTTTATAACTTCCTGAAATTAACTCAGATCAAAATTATGATTGACGACAAAAAAGTTACTAAACCTATCTTCTATTCTGTTCAATTTGATATCTTTGAATATACATATATGTATATGAATATGAATTCTGAAACTTTATTTATTTTTATTCTATAATATTTTTTTTAGTTCAATCTTCATAATTAATTAAATTTCCCTCATATGTATATTAAATTAAATTCTATCTTGGAAAGAAAAATTAAGTTATTAAATCGTTTCCGGATAGTTTCTAAATTTTCTGAGAAATGTTTCTATTAGTTTTGATTGCTGCATTTGATGAAGGCCGTAGAGAGAAAATCTTTCCAAGAGTTCAGAAATAGCAAACATCTTCCAGGAAGCGGCCAATCGGGGGGACTGGGGGGAAAAGCACAAAATTAGAACGACAAAAGCGGAAGTTCGCATCTGATGAATGGCTCTAATTACGAAACTCATTAGTTTTCCTGGCACTGACCCCGGAGTCTTGCGTCTCTCTGGCGAAAGCAATCAGGTCATAGTTTCCCAAATTTGGGACAGTTTTTCGCGTGATAATCTCCAAGAATTTTCTGATTTATGTCGCCACCAACGGGAAGCGTGTCGCGTGTGGGTGGGCAGATTAACGCCCTCCTGTCAAAGCGGAATTTTGTGATCTTCCCAAACCGCATGGCGTTTGATTTTAGATTTTGACAAATTAAAACGTTTTAAGCTGCTTCACATGAGGTGTCAAGCAAATTTCTGGATGGGGAGAGTTCTTGAAATTTCCCCGTAGGTGAAAAGGAATGTAATAAAAATAGGTGTCACTGCTGCACCTACGTCTCCACGTGTGGGTGATACGTGGTCACATGGATGGAGGGAACGGGGATTCCCCCCAAAAAATTCCTTTTATAGCATCACTTCAAGCGTAGAATGTTCTGGCGGTGGGTTTCTCACTTTTCCCTCCTCGCCAGAAAACATCTTTTGATGCGGGACATGGTGTATGTGAAAATCTACGGAGGAAATAAATTTATCCAAGAAAATGTGTGACACTATGGGAGATGAACGTGCCATCCATAGGCTGCGAGGGTTGGGGGCCGCCGCTGAATAGCCCAGATTGATAGAGATCTCCTTTTTTTTTCTTGCTTTATGCCCAGAAATCCTCTGGTTATCGGTTCCTGCTAAGGATTTTCTGACACAATCAATTTCCCTTAGATATTTCTTGAGGCGCTTGCTACAGTGCCCGCCGCTGTTACTTGGCTCCTTGTTCCTCGGGATGAATTGAGGAGGATTCGGGATTGAGGCCCGGGCGGAAACGAGTGGATTCTGATGGACCGGAATTATGGGAAGTGATGGGCTTTTGTTGATGATTCAATTAGCTGTGGAAAGTAGTAGAAATAGGATTTTGGTGGATGACAAACAATTTTGGGTAGAAACGAATTCCAATTCAAGGACTTGCTGGAAGAGGATGGGTATGAGGTTTTTTTATGAATATTTTTAGAACAAGGCAAACTGTCGCAAGGGGCCCAGTAAAGGGGATTCTTTATACAACTAACTTGCACGCAGTTGCAGAATAACAATTTTATAAACTCCAACAGTATCAATATTCGAAATTTCTAGTTGAATTTAAAAATCGTGTTGTTTTCATTGATTAGGTACATAGGGGAACAAATTTTTATTTCTGAGGCGAAACTTCTATAGTCCATATACAGCACTTTAAAATGAATAAAAATAAGATAAAAACTGACGTCACGAATATATGAGATACACAATTTTTTTTTATTTATAGTGGCAGGACAAATGACAGATCATTTCTAGAGCAGGAATTTCCAAATGAAAGTTCAAAATTGACTTCAGTTTCCGAGAAAAATAAAGTCAAAATGTACAAAACATCCTATTTTATTATCTCTTTTTGAAAATCTATTAAAAAATCAAGGTTTATCATAAATGCTTTTTCAATTGAAAGCCTGAATCTTAATCTACAAATATGAAATATAAATTACATATTATCTACAATCTACATAGGTACATACCTATAAATCTTTTAAAAAAACAATTTGGCGAACAAGTTTTTTGTAGACGGTTTCTTGTTAAGATTTTTATGCACCTTTTATTATATGAAATAATTGGTTTATAAAAAATATTTCTTTCAAGGAATATTTCGAAAAGTTTTAGGCTTTTTTTATTATGTTTATGTAATAGCTTAAGATTCAAGCTTTCATTTAAATTACGTTAGGTATATTCATTTGACTTTTCATAAATGGTAAAATAGGGCCTTTTGTACTTTTTAACCCTATTTTTATTGAAAGCTGAAGTCAATTGAGTATTTTTATTCCCACTATCCTCCTCTTCGCAATAGACAATATATAATATAACAAATTTAGCTTTTTTTTAATGGAAAACGATAGTTTTTATAATAATACAATATTAGTACACAATTTTAAAGGTATTTTAGGGTCAATAAACAAACTCATTAATTATTATTAATATTAGCGTTTTAGAATTATAAATAATCATTTTTTTTTTAATATTATAAAACTCATAAAATTATAGTGAGGGTGTAATGTTTCCCTATTTATTCCAATTGTTTCTAAAAGATCCGATGAAAATACAAGGCAACCTGAACAAACATATTTTTTACGTTTAAACACAAACAAAATTCAGATCTCATAAATGCTAGATTTATGTGAGTTTTAAAATATTGTTCAAATAACAAAATATTAATTAAACAAATTTTGATTGTTCAGTAAGGATATCTTTATAAACATTTTCCATTATGATTTAAACCTTAAATTCCTGGAAAATTTCAAATCTTAATAAAATATGCCAGTTTGAAAAACCATGTTCTGAAAAAAAAATCTTCCTTATATTTTTAATTTGGTCTTAATTCGTAAAGAAATTTGAATTCTGTAAGGATAATTATTTTATTTTGTATTAGTAAATGACAAAAGGTTTTGTGCCCGGAATAACTCTAAAAATATTCCCCTTCAATGCTACAAGAGTTGATTTAATCAGAAACATAAGAACAAATTAAATTTTCCCATATGCTACTCAACGAAGATCCCTAAGAGCACTTGCATCATTGCTGCCATAGCACACATGCCATAATTTAATTTTAAGTAAAACTTTCCTCAAGACAAGAAACTTTCCTTTTAAGGAAAAATATTAAATAAAACTTTTCATGAAAAGAGTAAAAGTTACGCAAAGACATCATCAGGTTCTTCCACCCTCTGCTCCAGCAGAGATGCTGGAGCAGAGGAACAGTCGCGTTTAGTCTTTTTTAATAGGACTGCAAATTGCGGGTGGTTCTAAGCCACATAAGAAACTCGAGAAGACGACATTTTGCGGAAGGAATAGAAAATTATCTGAACGAATCTGGACATAAACTTCAGCGAACTTCTGGATCTGAAAATAGTATCTTGGCGTCACAACAGACGCTAAACGGAAAATGGTGACATGGTTTCTAGTCCGGATGAGAACGCAAAATGTTTCCTCTACGTTTGCTCTCGGTGGTACTTATGTAACCCAAGTTGGGTAGGGTTCGGAAAGTGTTCGGGAAGGAACTCTATAAATATTCCCGGAGGATAAATTAGTGGGCGGGCGGGCGGACAATTGTAATGAAAATAAAATGCTGGCACCGCTTCTGCTCACACGATTCAGTGTCAGCTGCAATCGATTAATTTGTCGCGTACGACAGCAGCTGGAAAAGCAAAAGCATTCGCGAAAGTGGTTAAAATGGGTAAAATGGGTAAAATGGGTAATGATAGTAAAAATCCTTTTAGAGCTCACCACCAAGACGGAATTTATGTCCCTGTTTACTGGCAAAATCGAGAAAAATGGGATAACTTTGCAACACCCTCTGGGAGCGACTGTGATGAATGTTTCGCCTCCATGTCGCGGTGGTCGAGGCACGTGGACCCCCCAGTGTCTTATAAAACCCACTGATTTCCCTCAACCCTTTTTTAGCAGCGAGAGGTTCCTGTTGTGAACAACTACATACATTGCGTCATCGCGCTCTGGTGGTGGCGGAATGTGCGTTGAAACCTATTTACCTCTGTCAGTTTTTATTTTTATTTTTTTTCAGTTCACGTCAACGGGAAAAATCCAGGTGATGAAGTTCAGGCGAACGATTGATGACAAAAACGAATGTTCTGTCGACAGGGAGCGATTCACTACGTCGATAGGGTATAAAAATAATCTCTACGATTATAGTATAAAATGAATAAAAAAAATGCAATTCTTACATTCAGAGATTCATAAATGTTAAATAAATTTCAGCAATTTATGAACAGATGGCTCAATTTAATAGCGAGATGATACAACCGAAAAACTTATGTAGATTGCTGTCTTCAAGAAATATACAGAACATTTATACTTAACTCTCTCTCTCTCTCTACATTTAAAAAGAACATCCTACTATTGAAACCTATAACTTTTTTTTTTGAATATGTAGAAGTATTGAAAAAATTTTAATTTATTTTGAGTAAAACAAATCATTGAATTATATATTGAATACTGTTAAAATTCAAAGGAATATTTGTATTGAAATAAAGTTGTATTTTTATATTTCAAATTTGAATTTATGTAAAAGAAATTATGAACTAACGGCCCTTAGGAATCATATTTGATAAAACAATTTATTTTATATCACACATACATATGCTCTGATGATTTCCAATTATTATTATGGGATTTAAAGAAACATCAATACTCTTAAAATTCTTTACTTATAAATGGTTTAATATTAATAAGAATTAGAATATTCGTCAAACATTTGGTGTCGTTGCTGCTCGTCCGACGCGCCATATGGGCCTGGCACCCGAGTGCGCTAATAAGGGTAGGGCAAAATTTATATTTTGGGTCTGCCCCAGCTAAATATATAAATAAATAAATAAATAATGCTCGTCCGAGGCAGACGAGCTCAAAAAATACTGGCGTTTCGATCCAGAACATCAATCGATATCTTCAATGTTACGACTTGGTATTCCTGCCACAGACGCCGCGATCGTGTGGACCAAACGCCAGTCTTTATATATGCGGGATTAAAATCTTAAAAAGTGTGAATTGTAAACGAAGGCTTGTGAGAATATAAGTATGTAATTATGTGCAATTAAATAGCGTTTATTACTCTTGTTAATAAGTTTAAGCCCTAAAAACCGTTTGAAATTAACTTTAAAATATTCCGCATTGCTGTTTGAGTTATTTATTACTCACTATATTAAAAATATTTTAATTTATGTATTTATTTCTACAACTCAAAATCTTAAAGACTTAATTTTTCTCGAATACTGAGAAACTACTAGATACGAAATACTTCGTACTCGAATAACAAAATAAGAGTCTGCCTCATTGTATAGAGAGTTCTGAAACTCAGTGGCATATTTTAAAAGAATTAGGAATGTATAAACGTCTTAAGACATTAGGAAGCGTACTGATGCGACATTTCCGTACTTTTCTAGCCCGTTGAATTCTGCCAAATTTCATTACTCAATTAATCCAGCGCAATGGACGGAAATAAGGTCACGTAAGACGTATCGCAGTCACGAGCAGACAGTGTCACTCCAGAAAAGTTATGGGAGTCATTTATCAGACACAAAAGCTCCAAATTAACTTATGTCCCCCGGCCCCCCGGTTTGGCCTTCGTTCGATGGGGCCCATGGCGATGTCGGAAGCAACTGCTCCTCCAGATCCAGATTCAGCCCTAATGTTACAGCCTCCTCCTCCTCGATAAAAATTATTGACGGGTCCCAGCAGCCGCCAAAATATAAACATATTTTGTCACAGCCGCCCCGGGCACCGCCCCCGCCCTAGAATTACATAATCCCCCGAAGGATTGGGCACATTCTTGTCCCGCGAAATATTTTCTTTTTTTTACTTTTGGCTTTATGACGAATATCTTTTTCTCACTCCGATGGTGTGGGCCAATGTCTCTGACATGATTTTATTTTTGGTACAACCGACACCAATGCCGAAACCGAAAAACTTTTCATTTTCTGTCTTTGACACCTGCCACTGTATTTATTTTATGGAGTTTTCACGTTATTTTCTCATATTCATTTCGCGCCAGACTATATTTAAGTTTTCCGCCAACCTAGCCTAAACCGCGAATTTTCTTTTGTTTTGCGAAAAATATGTTGTAGATTTAGATTTGGACAGTGTAGATTATTTTCAACATTTTGACCGAAGACAAGGTGGATTTTGACGCAATCGATTTTATAAACACACGCGTTACAGTCGAAATGATTAAGGAACTTGTATGAGTTGAATAACCTTTACGTTGCTTTTTTGAAATAACTTCAAGTTACTTTTAGTTTCTATTGAAACATTCCATACTGCATTTTCCTAAATTAATTTTTACTTAAAACTCTCACATTAGCTGTGTTCTTTTCGTCTATCCAGAACAACAGGAGATTTTGCATTGTTTGAAATTGATAATATAAATTTTGTAGATTTAAATTCCTAAAAATAGCATCAAGTTACTGATTTGTTTCCACTTTGAAGTAAAAAATTAATCTGTAAAATGTTCAGTTCAAATTTTGAAGTTTTGCATTATTAAAATTATGACAATTTGATGTAATAGTGATGTAAATTCCAAATCCTTATTCAGAGGAACTGTTAGTAAGTTTCCGTTCAATATAAAATCTCCTTTTGTTCTCAGATTTCAGTGAATAGCTTTAGCGACCGCCAAGAACTGCCCAATCATTCATTTTATCACTAAAATATTTAATTTATCGTTTTCATTTTTCATTTTTCTTTTTACTGCTAAAATATGCCCAATAAGTTTCTTAACATATAATTTTAATTGTCATACTGACCGAAGCTGTAATAGATTATTACCCATTTAAATCAGATCAGTGCCAATTAAAATTACCGAAATTTAATTCAATATACCGTGTTAGACTAATATGCTATATTTTTTGTATCTAAACATCAATACAATCTTATTAATATTCATTCACTGCTAGGAAATAATACTAAAAAACGTCTATTCATTCAAAATATTCATTAATACGATGATAATAAATAAAAAAGCTACACACAATTTTAAGAATTCTTAGGATTGACCCACAAAATAGTATATATCAAATCTATTGAGCATATTTCCGACCTTCCTAAAATACCAAAAATAAAAACTCAGGTGAACGACACCAAAATCCCAGGCAAAGTGGCCTTCGTGCTTGTCGCAAAATAAGAGAAAAATCGTAAAAAGGAAAATAAATCGGTGAATGGCTCGGTATCACGGTGACTTTGAAGCGATTTTTCCTTTGTTCCCAGGGGTGGTGGTCAGTAGGTCGCAAATAATTTAATTGCACATTAGCGCTCTTTTCCAAGTCCTTAAACTTTTATGTCCCGAATATAAAGGACTCGGGCCGGCAGCATCGATCTAAAAGCAAAATCAGCGTGAGCCCACAGGTTAAGGGGCCGAATAATTTCCGCATTGATACCCTCATTTTTGAGGGAAAAAAATTTGCATGATGATGACAATCACGAAAATGTTCGTATAAATTGTAAAATATCTACGAAAAAAAATTCAATTTTCTTATTGCACAACACTTGGTGCGTGCTTTTATAGCTTATTGCGTCGTACCACCGCACCGGGAAGTAATTGCGTGAATAAAATCGATAGGAAACAGAAGAGGTGCGTTATTGGAAACGACGGAAAGAAAATATTGGACAAACAGAACAGAAGCGAAATTTATCGGTTAGCGGATAAGTTGCAAAATTGACGACGTTATACGCATCTACTATATAAAGAACTGCTGACCACCATCGCCATTCTGAGGAATCCCCACAAGAAATCAGATTATGGACACGTGTAAATCGATTTTTTTCAACAAAAAGAAAAATTACTTCCTCTTTGTCACGCCTTAAGTGGCAAATTATAGGCTCCGACGACAAATCACCGGAGCAATTCAAGGGTAAATTCCACCAAAATTAGTTCGATGCACCTCCGTGGGTCCTCGGAACACGTGCCGATCGAATCGGTGTTTCTGCGGACTCGACAGAAAAATCGATTTTCGTTTTAAGTGTTTACCCATGCCAAAAAAGGAGTTAGCCGCCTTAATTAATGGGACTCATTTTGTTTTTCATAGAAGCTCTGAAGATTTATCTTGATAGAGAAAATTTTTTGAATTCTTAATGAATAAAATACGATACAAGTACTGTTATTTTGGTTTTATTTTTATATAAACAAAAGCGAAAATATTTTCTTGAAAACAATTTAAATCTGTATTTAAGAAATATATTTTTCTTTTACAAAATGTCTGTTAACTAAATATTTTCCATTTACAAAATATCTATTGAATAAATATTTCCCTTTTAGAAAATGCCTACAAATTAGCTAAATATTTTCCTTTTACAAAATATCTATTGACTAAATATTTTCATTTTAGAAAATGCCTATTAGATAAATATTTTCCTTTTACAAATATTTTGTTTTAAATATCCTAAACTTGAGATGTCACAAATCATAATGTTATCTATATCATTTCCTCGTTTCAACCCTTTATTAAATAAAAGTGAAAAATTGTCCAGAAGCCAAAATGATTCTTTTAGAAACTCTTAGTTAGTGCTCGAAAGTATGGAGATGTAATGAAATATTTGCCCACTGTTCTGTATTTTGTGTTATTTCAATTTTACTTCAAGTAATTAAAAATTCTTTCCTGCAGTTTTCAATGCACTTCGGTTCCTTTGGCCTATTGAAACTCAGTGAATCTTTCAAAATTTAGTTAATTGTTAACGACTGATATTACAGCGTGGGTTGTATCTGCATGTAGCCTTTCAACCAAACAATGTCGAACAAAAGAAATATAAATTAAAAACCGCCGTATCTCTTCAACCATTTATGCTACTACTCTCTTTTCTTTTTCTGTCGAGTGTATTTGTAGATAGGGTTATGCTAAAAAAAGCATATGTATAGCAAGTTTTATGTGCAGCAACATACTTTGCGCAACCTTTTGAGGGTTTCGCAAGGCTGCTAAAGGTGGAACGAAATACATAGAATTTCGGATGGGTGGAAGGTCAAAAGTTCATCAGGTGGGTGGGATAGGGAGAAAAGTTTCCTTTGTTGTTGGACATTTTTCTGAAAAGGCTGTTGGAGGGTCACAAATTAAATTTCCTTAAAACTCCTAGTGCAAAATCCTTGCATTTTTGCAGAGGCAAACTGGTTCAGTGGAAATTTGTATATGTTATAGGAACCTCTTTAAACATTTCCTTTAGGCTATTAATGTTAATTATGTTTTCTATTTAAATTTATCTATATTTTACATATTTTAGAGGATTTGCATGAAAGTGTATAACCAAACTTTGAGTTATGTTAACAACAAGGTTTGTTCAATAAAACCAAATGAGATTTTGTTATATTCGAAATAGATTTGTGAAAAAAGATAAAAGTCATATTGCTCAAAATATGAAATGAAATAGTTTTGAACATCGTTATCATTTGCAACCAAATATGTTGGTACTAAATACCGACTAAACTAAATTTTTCTCATTTAGTGTCGATAATACACAATTAATCTGTCCGCCGAGGTAACTAAAATTGCTGACACAAATTTAATGTGAAATAATGCCTTTTACGCTTATATTTTTCTTTTAGCAAAAGTTCAACTCAATTATGTATAAATCACAGGTGCTAAGAAAATGTCACATGAACTTTATCATCGACACTAAATGCCAAAAATGTAAAGGGTCCGCTTTTTGAATCCGTTTGAATCGGATTGAAAAGAGCTTACAAAAACCCTTTTTGTATAATAATTCCTGAATAAAGTCGCTAAAATTCTCAGAAACTTATTTCAGTAACCTTTGACTTTAATTCATTTTTTCTGTGCATAACGTAAAATAAAAATAGTTCGACAGGATTTTTTGTATCGGATTATTTTAGCCATTTAGAAAGAAAAAATTGATTGAGGTGAAAGGTTACTGGAATGAATTCCTGAGAATTTTAGCGACCTTATTAAGGAATTTTTATCCAAAAAGGGCTTTTGTAAGCTCTTTTCGATCCGATTCGAACGGATTCAACAATCGGGCTAAGTTAAGTTGGCATTTAGCATTCGCACACAGGCTTAGTAAACAAAAATAATATGATAATTAATTCATATTAATTTCGTAATATATTCAGTTCAATTTATTTATTATCATTTAGTGCGTATTTCTCTGATGCGTAAGTCTTCTATTTCTTGAATTAAGTTTCTCAATGGTTGACCCCATTAAACAACATTTTTTAATTCTAAACTCACTGACTAGTGACTAGCCTTCTTAATCATTTTGTGTTGTTCCAAATTGTTTCTACAATTAAAAGAAACTTCGCAAATAAGTTTTCTTTAAGAGAACGAATTTTTGGCAGTAAGATAAACAACAAGTAAACAAACCCAAAAAACGAAAAAAAAAATCAAGAACTGACCTTCATTCCACTTCTCGTAGGCAGTTTCGAATCTCACTCTCGAATCCGGCTCTGAATCCAGACGACCAAATTAGCAACAATTAAGAGGATAAATTGCGACAAAATTGCTGAGTGTCGCTTTAAGTCAATAAACCTGGGAGCGTGACAAAAGGTTGGGGCATCTCCTCCACTTATGGATGTGTGTCGCCTCCTCCCCTCCGTCACGCCCACATATAGGGGCCGACTGTCGTCGTGTCGCCCCAGCCGCCATCTAAATGATTGTGGATCGATCGATTCGATTCGACACATCGCAAATCAATCAGTAGATCGAACTTCGACTGTAAATTAGTTCAGCGGGGCGCCCGCCGGACATTATTCCAGTTAAGCATTACTTTTTGGTGGTTTTTTTTTTAATTCATTCTGACCCGGCGCAAGCCTTTTAGTTTTTTCAGACGGTCCATGAACGCTGCCAGACGGTGGGCGAGGGCGTGGGTGGCTAACAATTGTTTTGTGGGTGTAAATTGGGTCACTGACAAGATTTACGAGAAATTTTAACGTCTTTGTCTTGTTAGACACGAGATTCGAGCCGAAGATGGCTTTTAAGTACTTTTAATGGGCTGATCTCTATGAAATTCTCATTTTTTTTCCTCCTTTGGCTTTGATTTAATCAACAGGTAACACGAAATCCCTTTTGTGTAGGCTTCCAGAGAAGTATTTGTTGTCAGATTAAATAAAATTAATTACTTACTTGTTGCCAGCAAATTAATTACTTTAAATTGGTTTAAGGGGGCATTCGCTTTCTAAATGAGAAAAAAATCTATTTTTTTTTTTTTATACAAAAGTGTTCCTTAACATCATAGCAATACTGTCCTAAAACCATTTTGCGAAATTTAAAACAAAACAAAAGTTATAGCTATATATGTAACGGAAGGTACTTCGTTTTACAAGTAAAAATTATTGCACAAAAACTTTAAACGCGTTTTTCTCAAAACTGCTTTTTTTCAACTGGTACACATAATATCTCAAGTTCTACTCGATAGATTTTAAAAAATCAAAACGCATTCGATTCGTTAACATAAATACTAGTGCTTATACCTAAAAAAATGCATATAAGTACCCCTTGTTCTTTTTTATGAACGTACTTTTCCCAAAACAAAAGGCAGATTTTTGAAATTTTCAGAAAAAGAGTCGTAAAACAATTAAAAAAAATTTTTTTTCTTTTTTTTTAGGTATAAGCTCTAAAAAAAAGTCTAAAGGACAGAATCCATTTTGAATTTTTTCTTTATGTTGTCTAGGAAGACCACAATTATGTGTACCAGCCAAAAAGGGACTTTTACAAGACGCCTTCTGCCGCCGCTAAACATAACTAAAAATTAAAAAAAAAAGTCTTTTTGTAATCTTCAATACCTATAGAGTAATGTCTAAAAATCATTTTTTCAATAAATACAGTAGCCTTTTTAAAAAAAAATCCCAAAAAAGTGTGTTTTTCCTCAATTCTGAAAGCGAATGCCCCCTTAAACAAAATTAAAAATTAATTAAAGGAAATAAAGAGGCATTTTATATTTTTATACATATACCTATGTATGTACTTATATATAAAGAGGACTCTTCTGCTTATTCATAAACTTATACATAGACATCAATATATTAAAATAAAAGCTTTTAAAAAAAGGAATTTCATTTTCATCTGAAACTTATATATCATATTACATTATTAATCTTTAATTCTAAAACCAATTATTGGCTTAGTACACTAGTCTGGAACAACGCACATCTAACAATGAGTATACCAATTATGATATTAATTTGATTTTTACTTTTTGGATTTCGCATATTCAAAACTATCTAGAATTTATTCGGTTTCGATGGTGATTTCTTCAAATCATAGTGGACGTCAGTACTTAACACAATTTTCGAAATTCTTACTATTTAGTGAATTATTTTATTTATGACCATATTCCGTATCATTTACTCTGTTTTTATTAAAAAATAAAAATAATAGTAATACTAACCTTCTATTCGTCTACGCCAACAAAGAAAAATTTCTGCTAAAATATTCATTAAGTTCACAACAAAAAGTGTTTATTGCAGAACAAATGAAGTGTATCGTGTAATAAACGATTGAAAATTAGACATATGATACACCTTATCAATATTCTAATTTTCAAAAATGGTAAGCAACAAGATTTTTTGCTCACTGACGTAAAAGAAAACCACCTGCTTTAATTAAACAGAATGATATCATAATTATCAAATACGTTCCAAAATGTAAGCTTTCGTTAAAGTCATAAAACTGAAACCTGAAGCAGTTGTCTGTATCTTGATTAAAATAAAAAAGGAAGCAATTGCAATTAGAGAAGTAAAAATACTTAGTAAGAAGTGATCAGTGGTCGTGAAAAATGAAAGTTCTAGTATTTTTTCTTCTGATGATATTTTTTGCAATTTGTAAGGCAAACGGTACACGCCTGCATCCGGGTAAATAAAACGAAAACTTAAATTTGATAAAGAAGCTGCACGGTCTGAAGTCAAAAACTGATACAATAAAAACTCAATTTTTTATAGTTTTGATGGCATTCACACTTTAAAGTGTATTTTGTTTGAGACATTCAGTACTGTACTGTGTTGTATATTATTTTGTATACTAAAGGAGATTTTAAAATAAATTGTTATGGGGAAATCAATAAATATTATTATATTATTAATTATTTTCTAGTGTGCAGGGCGCCACCGCCTAAGAACGAGTCATGCAATTATGGACATAAAAGCCAGCGGGCTTACTACGATGCTGGTGAAAAAAAATGTAAAACATTCACTTTTGAAGGATGTGATTACTCTAGTAACTTGTTTGACTCCCTTCAACACTGCCAAGATTATTGTGAGAAAACACCTGAAGAACGTAAATTTGAAATTGTAATATTATGAGAATGCATTTTATGTTATTTCAATTTATTTTTTTAGTTTGTCGATTGTCTTTGAAAGACAATGAAAATGGTATGGCATGCGGAGCTTATGAAATTATCTACTATTACAAAGCTTCTGAGAAGAAGTGTATAAAATTCCGATATGGAGGATGTTTTGGCAATCAAAATAATTTTGATACCGCTGAGGAGTGCGAAGAATTTTGCGCTAATGTGTAAGCAGTTTCGTGCAATGCAAGTGCTTTAGTGTAACTTGTATTTATAAAATATATTGTAATCTTATACACTAAATAAATCTGATTTGATTTGATTTATAGCACTATAAAAAATTACATGCCTATGTTGTAAATGATGTGTCATAAATTAAATTATATTAATATGTATATACCAAATGAAATTATATTTTCATCTGAAACCTTACTTGCATTATTAATTAGATTTGTATGAGGAATAACGATATTATAAGAAACCTACTGAATTCAAAATTTTCTGTAGCCTATTTAATTTCTTGAATTTTTTTTATAAGTGTTTAAAAGATATTATGCAGATAAGTATATAATTTTATTAAGACATGTTTTTTTAGTATTTAACTTTTTTTTCTTAATAAGCCTATGTACAAAAGTATTCTATTCTACTAAGTTGTAAGTCAAACAGTATGCGACCATGATATATCTTTTTATTAAAGAATAAAGTGGCGCAAAACGACACAATGCGGGCTTTTGGAAATTATGATTTTATGTTATTCTTCGTGGAATCCCATTTATTTCGAACTCCATTTTGTACAGCTCGTAAAATAACAATTGTGAAAGGAGTTATGATTTACAGCGTAAACTGTTTAACATTAGAACGGCAAGAGAATTTCCCAGATCTGCGGGTCCTTTAATATTTCCGGTGCCATTTTCCGAGATAACTTGCCCATTTCTCATAAAATGAAGCACACTCCTCACTGGCGTTACATTCAGCCTCGACCATGGTTCGTCTTTTTTCATTTTCCATTCGAAAAAGATACATTTTCTCAGTTTTAATTAAATTCAGTCGAAAAATTCGTTCCCAAGGTGTGCGCGGAGGGAGCAGTTTCATCGCCTCCTCTGCACTCGCTCGGCTCGCACTTCGCATTTGGTTGGGTTGGGTTAGGAGCTCCCCGGCCATTGGGGCCCTCTATTTTTAGCCCGGCGAGCGCCCCATCAGGTGTCGGCTCAGAGATACGAAGATTTTCGTACCCGACCAGCTCCAAGGCACCCACCCGGTGAGGTAATCTCTACACAAACGGAAATATTTCACTTTTATTGCAGCTTGCCTTTTTTATGAAGTCCATTCAGGTGGATTTCGCCCCCCGTTCCATTAGTCGCCCCTCGCCCCATTTTGGGGCCTCTTCTACAGATGGGGCTCCATCAGCGGCAGCTTCTTTCTACGTGGGGTCCCTGGACCGTGTGCGAACGAACTCTCGAGGAGGTCAATTGTTGCCGACGTTCGGCATTCGAAATGTTGCTGGTGGTCAGTGTGCACAGAGCCCAGGGGATAATTGGAACGCAAAGGTTGTTTCTGTTGAAAAAGAAAATCATAATAAACATTGGCGGGATAAGGGAGCGTTCTTAAATTAATTTTCGGCAAGGCGGGAGGGAATCGCCTTGGGAATTCATGGGAACGAATCTCAATGTTCTGACATTGTTTACAGCTTAGAAAGTAAATTTTTTCATACGTCTCAGCTTTCATATAGCTCCAGGAAAAATTTAGTTGAAATTTTCCATAGTGACAGGAAAATGCCTCGTTAAATTTTCAGGTTTATCAAAAACTGTCTGATCTATACCAAAGAGCTGAATCTTATAAATATTACCTATTAATTAGCTGATAGAAATTAAAAAAAAAAATATGTAATTATCATAGGAAATCATATAAAAGCTTGAATCTTTAGCCCATACTTTACTACAAATTATAATTCCATATTATAGGGTAGTGAATAAAGTTCTCATCTGGTTCACGTTCATGAAAACATTATCGTTGTGTTACTTATGTATTTATTCAGTTTCAAAAAAACGATTTTATATATACTTTGAACTCTATTCTTGGTTTTAAAGTCACAAAAAATTCCAGATCATTCCAAATGTATGAATGTATGAATTCTACTCATTATTGTATACTGGAGATCGAAAACGATGTCTATATGATTTTAACATCACCCCAGCCCCCAGGCTCAGGGTGCCGGCGTTTAAAATTTTTGTTTCGAAAATATTTTTTGTAGGTATATTTTTCTCTGAATTCTTGAACCGTCTATTTTCGTTTAAGATCAAAAATTTAAATAAAGCGTTGAATTTCGGCTTTCTGCGGCTTAGAAACTAAAGCCTGGTTCAAGTTTTTGGTTATTTCTATATGATTTTTATCCCACCCTCAGACTAAGGGTGACGGCATTTAAAATGTTTGTTCCGGAGGTTTTTTTTTGCAGGCTTGAAAAATGGAAAATGTTTTGGTATACATCGGGCGCATTGCGGGCGTGCTAAAGAATTTTTGCTCCGGTAAACAGGCGTGTTGCGGGCGTGTTATAAGCTTCTTTGTGATTTTACTTTTCTTCAAAATGCAACAGGTCCGATTCGGGCGTATATCGGGCGCTTTTCAAATTTGAGCGTATTACGTGCTGGTTTTGGGCTTATATATTTATACTCAGGTTTAAATACATAAACATAAACATAAAATTTAAAATAGAATAATTTAGAGTATTTGTTTTATCTATTGCCTTTATAATGCTAAATGCTAAATTACTAGAATACTAAAAAAATAAATAATAAATCAATATTTTGCATATATAAATAAAAATACCAAAGGTTTTTACTGCGTAATCGTATATTCTTCGTTATACTCAAATCTCCATACTAAAGAAAAATCTCTTTTACGTAAATAACGTCGGATGAAGCAACCTTTGTCCCTGTAGATCGCGTATCCGACTCCCGCAAGCTTTTGAGCCCTTTTAGCACCTTTATGAGGTAGTAACACTCTTCGGGGCGCAAATAGACAAAGCCATCACCATCCAGCCCCAGTGTGCGATACCTCGGGCCGGGGCACCTATAACGCAAAAATAAAACGCAAGGGCGTTTCTGGGCCTTGTACATGTGGGCCACATTTCCTCCTCCTAGGACTAAAAATATTACGCAAACTTATTTATAGCCCGGCAACGTACTTTGCCCGCCCGTTCATCCGTTAAAATGGGCCGGGGCTCGTTAGGCCGGCAAAATTTGTTTACTCTCTCTGCCAAAGATGCAAATTGAATCCTGGTCCCGGGACGCCGCACGTACCGAAGCTAATAAGTGAAATTTTAAAGTTAATTTTTTCCTGTGGGAAAAATAAACAAGATAAATTGAAGAAGGGAAATATGCGGCCACCCTCCGGAACAGGAGCACCATTCCCGGAGATGTTTGCTGAGGATGAACTTTTTGGTTATTTTTATTTTTTATTTTTCCTTTTTTTCACGGGAATTTTTAGTCTTCCCCCTTCGAACCTTTGTCCCTGTTCCTGTTCATAAAATTTTTTATTTTATTTTTTTATTTAAGAAAAAGTTAGTAAAAGAAAAAATTCTTTTTCCTAATTCTAACGAGGGCAATGACGGTCGAGCGGAAAACGAATGAAAACGACTTCTATAAAAGGTGAACGAGGTGTGGTAAAATGCTGCGTTTCTATAAGACGGAAGAGAAAATTTGATCGTTTAATTTTTAGCATAATTTTGAATAAGCCAATATATAAACGAGACTGGACTATACTTGAACTAATAAAAAATTTGTTAAACGTCTTAAAAGAGAGGGAAATGAGATAGAAACCCTATTGACTTATATCCTAAATACTTCGTCTGTAAAAAAGTGCTTTTAGGGACCTACACAAGAAAATTTTGTTATATTTTAACTTATGATATATAGTGAAAATATCATCTAATCATGTAATTTAAGATCTACTTTGTTGAGATTTCAATACTAACCTATATGTATTTAGCCTACTTTGAAGATAACATATTAAGTTAGTTGAAAAATCCTGTATAGACTCTCTTGAACTCACCTCTATTAAGTCGTCCACATTTTTAAATGCCCACCTTATATAGCTACTTTTAATTTTAAAACTAACAATATAGTTGTAATCAGTAGTTCACTTTTCCAAAATCGCCATATTTTATCGCCCATTTTCTTTTCGAAAAGTTTGCGTAAAACGTCATTTGGCATTTTTAACGAATTCCTATGAAATTAATAAATTAATCAATCAACTTCAGACATAGATACACTTTCTCTTATGTAAATATTTAACTTCAACAACAAAAATAAAATAAAATTCGGATACTTAAGTAGTGTTAATTAAAAAAAAAAAAACAGTGTCGTGCGGTGCAAAAATCTGTTTTAATCGAAAAATACTCAAAAAACGCAATATTTTTGTTATAGTACACAAGAAATAAAAGGTTAAATATAGAAGACAACGATTAATTAAAGGCGTCTAGTATATGTATGTCAGATTGAAATTATGAGCAATCAACTACAGTCGTAACTATTTTCACAAATGATTTACGACTGCCATTCATTGTTTGGTCATAACTTTACTATGTCAGTCGAGAACGCCTTTGATAAATTTCGTTATGACAGTAATAAGATTAAGATTGCTTGTACGATCCTGAGGTTTTCAATTTTACATTTTCCTTGAATATTTCTGACTTTTATGATTTATTTTGTTCGAAATTATTGTGACATAAAAATGTAAAAACGATTTAAAGGGATAACCAAGCACACAAGCAAAATTCTTGTTCACGTAGATTATGTTTAGTTGTTAAAATAGTTGCAATATGGAAAACCTTTTTCTTTTATATGTTGTGACGGTCACGATAAATGGATATGTCTAAGAAATAGGAATAAAGGGATTACGTAATGTATATTAAATTTGATGTTGTAGGTTTTACATACACGAAATTTTAAGGGATGAAAGCCAAATTTATTTTAAATAACTTTTACTACCAGGTCATGCGACTTATACATGTCTTACATAATTACATTAATTAAATAAATTAATTAATTCAATCAAACTCATTATAGCCTAAATAATTAAATAATAGATGAAGATAATTCCGAAAATTAAATTTTTGACTTACTTTCTCACAACTGAAATTCAAAAGCCCTATAAATCCTCATTTAATATATTTCGTAAGAAATTGCGATCTGTTTATGTTAATGACCTCTTATTCTCAGAACTGCGTCTCAATCTTGTTGGTAGGCACCTAATCCTCTATCCATCACGGTAATTATACTAAGTAAGTTAAAATTAAATTTTCAAAGCCTCTGTCGTATATTAAAGCCATGGCAAGAAGCAAGCCCAGACAGACTACCCAGCGACTATCAGTCATAACAATGTTTTTCCAGGAGTTCACCCTTGGCCTTAATAAATACGAGAAACTCCTTAAGTTACACCTGAAAACGTAAGACGTGACTGATATCCTCCTCCAGCCATTGCGTGGCGTGTAGTCTTGACCTTTTAGTCATACTCTCATAATTGCTTCTTCGATTAGTGCAATTAAAAACGCGACACCTGCACAGCCCACGCGGCCATTGGCTGGCTGGACAAACATTTCTTACCACGCCCAAGACGCGCCGCGCCAAGATGTGCTACAAAACGGACAGCCTAATCGATCCGACAAATTGATTGAATGCTTCAAAATTCAATTTAATTTGAAGAGAGCCTCTAAATTTACCTGTTCGTAATTTATGACAGAATTACGAAACTGCACCCTGGACGATCGGTAGGTGGCGTCAAAACAGCGGTGGAGGGTAAGTCGCTGATGCTGACGCTAACGTTGATGCTGACGCTGACGCTGATGCATCATCTGCCTACGCGAAAATTTTGCCTAATTATAATTTCGGTGCAATTCCACGGTCGAGCGGTGTTAACACAGTTCAAATTCATTAAAATAATTTCGCGATTAATTTAATCGTATCCCGATGTCGGACGCCTTTAAGGCGGCTTTAACTCATAGCAGGGAACGAAAATCTTCCTCAGTTGGCAGCTGATTTCCTTGTGCTTGTGCCAGACTATTTCACAAGAGTGTAAAACAAATCCGACAAAATGTTGTTCTATTGTTTTCATAAGTAAAATTAGAAAATTTTGAGCGGTTTTGGCAATTTTTTAAAAAAATTCCGAAATATCTGCGATGCACATCAGGTCTATTTTTGGTTTGAAACATTGTCACTAATGAGAATGAGAACTTCAATAATGATACAGTCTATTTATTCTTTTTATTAATTTTTTTTAAGTCACCTTAAAACATTAATTTTAAAAAATAAAATTTCTTATTTATTATGTGTGCAATTTTTAATTTCCTCAATGTTTTCTAAAACTTATAATTAGGGTAAAGTATATGTTTACGGTTGAGTTTATTATAAAAAATTATTGAGGCAAATTTCCTACTATACGGCTTTCTTTTAATTGCGGCTTTATTAAATTTATACATACAATTATTTAAAGTTGCCAAGTCGATGTCAGCTGAAATAGTGAAGTTTTTAATTACTTTAAGATTTAATGTTTAAGCCTTATTAACACTTTTAAAATTATTTCGATTTTAAAATAAATAAAATATTAGTAAATTAAATAAATTCTCGTAACTGCAGTATCCTTGAACTCTCTAGGTATTGTATAATATTAATAATTTGATCAAGAAACATCTATGAGATGGGTACATAATACTATATTTGTAATATTGCAATTCCAGTTCTATATCAAATAAAGTCGGCATACTGTCTCTATGTGTAGTTTTTTTTTGTTATATATCGAATAAACTCAAACATTCAAATTACATTTCAAATGCGCTTTCTGAAGAAAATGAAAAATATTGAAGATGCTACAACAGAACTCTGCGGTACGCGACAAAATAAGGCAAGTGTATGCCAAAAATAAGTACAAAAGAGCTAAGTCCTCTTTAATTAATTACAAATTGCACAATTCAGCAGATTTTCAATGGTAAGCTATATTGGTAAATGGAAATTGCGCTTCATTCACTGAATTCTACCCATCGACCGACGCCAATAAGTTGTTAAAAATACAATATGATCGAATTGCAAACACACCCCGACCCAAACGAGCCGCGAGATGTAATTAATGCAAAGCATTTCTCTTGTTATCATCCGGACAACATGACTGTGAGCTAAAACATTGCTCCACTTTATGTTAGCCCTAAAATTCGCTAACCATCCAATGTTATGATAATCCCACGGAAATGGGCCACCACCATCACCCTGTACTAAGGCACAGGGCTCAGCTGTTTTTGTCGCTGTATGCCATTTGGGGCGGCCATGCTCACTTTCGGGATTACGTAACTCACCCACGCCCTCAAGGACGAAAAGTTGAAATCCCAGCAGATTGGAGAGTTGTAACTCCGTAAGCTGGAAAATCATTCCTGAAAATGAATCCTTTCGCATTTTACTCATTTCGCTTGCGTTCGACGGCTTCGAGGCTGGTGGCTCCAATGCTCCAACGCCAACATAACACCCCAAGTCCCAACCCCCGAACCCTAGGTAATTATGTTGTACATATGTCCAATGTCTGACGTGACGCAACAAAAGCGTATTGTGGCTGGTTTCTCATGTTAAGTCATAAAGAGCTGCAGCCTCAGTGAGTTTCGAACTCGTAATACGTGCGACACAGGGCGAAGTGACCATCAGTAGTCACGTCACGTTTTGAGCGCCTCGTTTATGTTACTTACTTACTTACGTTACTTGCCAGAGACTCGCATTTGAGGCACGAATGCGGTCAATATATTCCACGAGCCAAATACGTAGCCCGAATATGTTCGACATGTTGCAGAATGTTGGAAATATTTTCTCGAATATGTGAAAATGCCTCATATGCCCGAATCAGCCTCGGGCTTCATAAAGTTGGAACCCAGAACAGAAAAACGTTTTAATTTCAAACCTTATGAATATGGAAACATATATTTTTTGTAGAATATTTAACGCTACAAAAATAAATGATTAAATAACTTCTTTTCAATAATATGAATGACTCATGAAAACTTTCTAAAGGTTTTAAAAATCATATGTATTTTAAATTAATTAACCCCTATACAATATCTAAAACTTCTTTTGATTTTTACTATACTCATACATATGTATTAAAGGCCTGTACGAAATTTGATTAAAATGTAGACTTTGATAGATGTGCCTACTAAATTCTTGGGAAAAGAAGTGGTAAAACCTATGTTTAAAATGCAATCATTGGAAAATTTAATTTGATTAAATTGATTGATAAATTAACCAGAAACATTACGTGTATATTAGAAAGTTTTTAGTAGGTACATATTAACGCAATTAAATTTGATATATAATAAATCTATAGCATTTATTAAATTACGTACCAATTAATTAATTAATTAATTGCTGTTGCTAACATATAATTTTGTGTTCATTATACAATATAAAAAACCAGAAGAGATTTGAACGATAAAATAGGAAATTTTTCTGAACATCGTTAACGTGGGTGCAATACTTGACAACAGTCTCTTACAAGCTTCATTATTGACTCTATTGTTACCAAAAATAATTCTCTTCTGGGCTTTATTAGACGTTGGTAGAAAGAAATTACAAAACCCTTTTGTTTTGAAATCTTTGTATGTGGGAGTTTCGTATAGTCTCCTCATTATTTCGTCGATATATACCTCGTATCATAGGATTAAATCAATATAAAAACTTTTACTTCGGCTTGCTTTAAGAGAAAAAAAAAATATCTTGAATTATCGCCTTATTGTAATGAACTTAAATTAATAAATCTGCAATCATTGGTACACAAATATAGATTATCCTGAGTTCTGTCTGAGTCTGAGACTCGTACATCTTACATAACGAAATTCATAAAATCAATACGAGTTGCATGGTCCTTTTAATGCTCTTGGAATTTCCTATAGTAAATTTTTTCATTTGCTTCATGTTATTTTTAAAATTCTTACCACAATCAATATACGTAAAAAAAATTGTAACTCGTTTTTTTCTGTGCGCGCATTACGCAAAAACTACTGGAGATATCAAGATACGGTTTTTTTTCAGTTTCTTTATAGGATTCCAGTGATTTATTTAAGCTATAATGAAAATACGACCACAATAATTCACTCAAATAAATATAATAAATTAAAATGAAAAACTTGTCTGCGTTCAGCACTACTAGGCTCTTCTTAGTTTTGTTAATAACAACTGAATTATTTTGAATTGCGCTTTTATACTTTTAAGAGTTTAATTATAATAGCAGTAGTCAATCAAAGTAATAAAATTAATACCGCACAACGAAGTCGCGGGGAACTCCTAGAAAATATATAAATTTAATAGTAGGTATATTTATCCTATCAATTATATTTCTTTGCTGTATTCATTTAAATTATATTAATGTATAGTAAAGTTCAAATTTTACGAATTCTATAACCCGCAGTCCATCATTTTTTATATCGTTTCTTGCAGCGCTTCACACGGACTGAGAAGCTTTTAAAAGAATTGAACTACCTTTCGTGCCATCCCTTTTTACAAACAATTTCAAAATAATTAATCATCCAGAGAATTTCACCTTCATCACTCCTGGCACTCGCTCATCCAGGCGGCATCAGATCAGTCACGCGAATTTTTTACTTCCTTGAACTCTTCCTGGCGGCAATTTAATTCAAGCTCAATTAGGCCTAATCAACGGACACCTGCGCACACCTACGCCTCGGCTGTCCTCTGTATGACTGGCCCCGCTTCATTTTGTACCTTCAAATCTTGGCAAGCGTTTTCAATTTCAGCGATTCAATTTCGAGCGCGAAATGAACCGCGACGAAGCGCCGGCGGCGGCGATAGTCGCAAAAGCATAATCGCGTCGGGTCGTCAACAAGCGTCACCGGTTTTCTAGTAAACATTAACTCGTCTCATTATCGATGGACTAGTGCTAAGCAATTTTCGTTCCGCAAATTGGACGTCATTCTTAATGCAAATTAGGAGCCGCACAAAGGAGCAAGCAAACTGCGACCTCGCGACATTTTAAAGTCCACGACCTACTTGCAAAATTGTTTGATGGCGCGACGTATGGTGCGGGGTTAGCGTGGCGGCAAAGCTATCACCTTGTTGATTTGTCGTCCGGTAAATGATTTTCACTTTGTTTTGTATATACTATATATACATTTTTTTTTCCAGACAGATTTGCAGAAAAGTCAAGTCTGGCGATAAGTTTAGTGGCATTATCTTAAGAAAGACTTTCAAGGCGTTTCAAACGTTCGAGATACGAACAATAGAATTAATGTTAGGTAACAATTGTTTTCTCTTTAGTAGTCTTTAATCTCTGAAATTTAAATAAATTATTGTAAATAAACATTAGGAGAATACCTAGAAAAGTAAGTAGTATGCTAAGACGGAACGAAAAACAACTTTTGTTAAACCAACTATTCTTTTTAATTTATTTCAACAATTTTTCGTATTGATTTTAACCTAATATGATATAGTAACAGTAACGTAGATCAGAGAAATTTAATTAAAATAGTATTTTTAAATAGCTATGTATGCCTTTTCTTTATAATTTAAATCTGAGATAACATCAAATTAACTATATGAATTCTCCTAAAGTGATTCTTCGAAATTTTGTTGTAAAGAAATTTTGTTACGTATCGTCGTATCTCCAAAACAATAGATGCGTTTATATTGAACTAAGTTTTATTAACTGTGTTGTTTTGATTATCTCATCTGGATCAGATTTCGCAGCAAATGTATAGAACTGAAATTTCCAAATGGTGACTCCTAGCAAAACTTTTTAATTTTGTGAAAAGAGCATCAAATTACATTGATTTGTGTCAAAACTATATCCAATAAATTTTTCAGTTCACGACTTAAATTCTGGACGGACAAAAGCCATTGCAATTTGATGAAATTTTTGCACATTTTCAAAACTTTGCTATAGGTTAAAGTTTAAGAAATTTAAAGAACCACATCTACATATAAGTATTAATAGTTCTTCAGAACTTATAGCTAATTCGTTGTAAATTTCAAATCTAGTATATTCTTAGAGTTATTTACGTTGAACGATTGAAAATACTTGTTAATATGTAGGTATACAAATACAATATAAAAATACACTATTTCTAATTATGTTTATTATAAAAGAATACAAAACTATTTCTATTATAAAAGAATACAATAAATATTTTAAGTGGGTTTGATTGTTTTCCTAACTATATACATATTTATATTCGCATTCAAGACCCATCTTGAAATAAAAAAGAAAAAATATTCCATCATGCTTATATTGATTCATGCGTTTACATTTGTAATTTCCATTCATTCAAGAATCTCTATGCAAACTGATTCCATAGCAAAAGCCAACAAATCAACAAGCATACTGACTGCAACAATCAGTCAGCTGAAAGATGCAAATGAAAGCAATCAAGCTTCAAAATCCGATCTATTTCCGAATGAATAATGCCCCTCAAGTCCCCCCGATCTCCATATGGAATGAAAAGTGCAAATTGCGAGGAATTCTCCAATTAATTGAGGCGCTGCACTTCGCACAAAACTCGCGTGAATTTAATTACTCCGGCCAACAGACAGACGTCTGAAAAGAGCCAAATTACATAGAGATATGCTGGAGTTGGCGGCGGTGCCGCTGCAGCAACAGAAGCAGCACAACAAGGAGCCCCAATGGGGGGCCGGAAGTCGGGAGCGCACAATGCTTTAGAGTGTGATGGCCCAGGATGGGTTACAGGAGCACCCCGCAGCCCCATCGAAGCCCCAATAAACTCGAGGAATAGTCACGCACTATCGCTGGCGAGAAATCGATGTTCGTGGAAATCTAATTCGGCTGAAGGGAATAATCTGAGGAACACATCCGCTTCCGCGCATACTGTGGGTTGGGGCTTCCCCCGATTAGAAAAAGAGCCCCATACAGCGGAGCCCCGGCTCCACCAAATGTATGTCCTATTTTCGCTTTATATATTTTGCCAGCTTGTCGCTTTTAGAAAATATATCGAGCCCCAAGTACCTTTGTGTGGCTAATCGTTGCTTGAGCGAGTGTAAGAACCAATTGACACCAAAAAGGCTTCTAGAAAAATTTTATGAAATTTTCATTTGATTTTGCTACCTACTGAGATGGAGGTGTGGAAGTCTTTGGATAGGAAAATTATTCAATAACATTTTTCTTTATAAACAGCAAGCAGTGTGAGGAACCTGATATTTTGCTAAAAAAAGAAGTGAATGAAATAAATAAAATATCAAGGAAAAATTCCAGAAAAATTCGAAGAAAATCGGGCAGAAAATCATCAATCTAGCCGTGTAAATAAACTTTTACAGAGGCATACACAAAACAGACGAAAATTTCGTAAGCTTGCTCCGGCCCTGACTTGCCCTAAGGAGGAGCACGACGACGACGACGACGATGATGAGGAGAGGCTGCGTCCGAAAATCTCCAAAATTTGTTAGGGCTCGAGGGCTATCAGATTCTGCAGCTGCTGCTGCTAGCTGCTTCTGCCGGACAAAATGGCCAGTGGTTAGGCAAACAGACTGAACGTGGAATCCTCGAAGACGGAATTTCAAAAAAGGTCACGTGTCTGAGTAATGCGCGGTAATTCAAGGCGATCTATCCTGAAGGACAAGGTTGGCTGGAGTACGGGGTAATTTGAGATTTAAACGAAGATGCGCCGCAAAGGGCACTTAAAGTCGTAAACAGAGGAAGGATGATGCCCGTGAAATTTTATACTTTTTGGGCTTCAATTTATGACATCAAGACCAGGGGATAAATGCCAATAATCCAAGAGGTATGGTTAGTCCGTGCCTCGGGGTTCATTTGATAAGTTCACATAAAATTGAACTTTAAAATGAAAAATGAAATTCCGGTCAATAGCCCTTACATAATAAAACTAATCAAAAACGGCTAGAAATCGCTCTATATTACTATTATTAAATTATTTATTATTATTTATTTACATTTCAACTCTTAATCTGTTTATCTCTATTTGAAAATCTCTAGAACTTTTTACGCCTAAAATCCGTAAATCGAAATCCATCTAGAACTCGAAATTTATAAATTCAACAGACACTGACACAAATTTAGGGGACATTGCTAAATTTTAAATTATGGCCAATGTTGTTTTTTCTCCTATTCAATCAAGGCTGTCTAAATGTACAATCATGCCGAATCGCTCGTGAAGAGGGATGTTTTTGACAATGATTAATTATTAAAGGTATTTCAAAATTATTTACTTTAAAATTGACATGTGCCCTTTTCAAGCTTAAAACTTAATAAATAAATATTGTAATTAATTTATGAAAATCTTGTTTAATTGTAATACCCGTCATTTGTAATTTTTTTTTCGAATAAACAAACACGTTGTTTTAATTTATTCTCCTATTACGTAGCACATTCTGGACGGAGTAGGTACTATTGATAACAAATTATTTTCGTGAGATGAAAACTGAAATAGTTGCAAAAATTATTATTTTAGTGAAATTTACTTAAAATGAAAGTAAATAGTTTGTTCATCAGATTAATTTGCTTTACTATAAACAAAAGATTACTAAAGCTCTTAGTAATCTACCTCTTTAGCTATTTACGTTATAGTGTTTTACTATATTTCAAAGTTGATTGTAATGATACCACACTTATTCATATAAAATATATAGGAGTTCCCAAATGCCAAGAAAAATAAAGCAGGATTCGAATTTATTCTAACTAGTAAAAAACAATAATTTTAAATATACCAAATGAGTGTAGAATTACTTCTCAACATTATTTAAATTGACTATTTAATATAAGTTAAAATATCGTTATAAATAACTACAAATCGTATAGAGTTCAGTCAGCTTGGAAATTTTACTATTTTTTGTTAGCCCTTTTTGAAATCTGAAAATTATTTAAAAAGTTGCATATTCAATTAAGTATACTTACATACATATATACCTATATACATATTTTTTCTAGTGCTAAAATCGTACGACACTACGTACCCTATATCAGGTTATTTCTTTCCCATTTTTAATTTTTTTAATATAACTATTCATAAAAATATGTATACTGTCTAAAAAGAATCTTAACTACTCAGGGTCGTCGTTTCGATATTAATTTTTTCTTTTTTCTTTGAAAATGGTTTCTGTTCCTTCGTATAGTGTTTTAAAAACACTGGTCGATTATATTCGTTTAATATTTATCTTTCCTAAAATATTTAATCTTTTAAAGACAATTAGATATTAAAACCTTAAGAAAAACTTAAGAAGTCAAAAATTAAAGTTTGTTGTTGAATTTAATTGCTACTCCTGCAGAAAATTTGTAGCTTTCGCCTTGAGAACTTCAATTTAAATGCCCTTAAAACTTTTTTAATAACTTTCCAAGTCGTTAGCGTTTGCAATATTTCACCCACCCCTAAAGAAATGCAATAAATCGTAATCTCCAACAATAATTTCATGAAAAAGTCTCAAATGCATTCTCTAATTGAAATTGGCGAAATTTTACGAGTCATTATCCTTAACGCAATCCCCCCGCTCGGGTGGGAGGGGAGAGTATAATTCATCACCGCAGCTCGACTGCACTTGACGCCCCCGCCCCCCACCGTAAAATAATCGTCGCTTCCTTTTCGAATTTTCAATAATTTTTCGCATCTTCCGCAGCTAAAGCAAATCTTCTGAGAAATTAGTTGTAATTAAGCAGAGATTGTTAATTAAACGCAGGGGCAGGAGTGGGTGGCGCTTCGAATAATAAATCGCACAATGAGGCCGCGGGAGGGTGGCGCATACCCGAAATGCCCTCCTTTACCCCCGGAGGCGGTCCCTCGAACACACAACTCAACTCAAGGGGGCCTGTGACTGGGGCTCCTCTGGCACAAGGAGAGGCGTGCCGTGGGAGGGCTGAAGGTTTTTCGCTATATCAAATTAATTTAATAATGATTAATGAAATTTGAAGGTGGCGCGAAGAAGGGCGCGGTGTGTGGATCTCGAGAGTCAGAAAGTGCCACCGTGATATTCCATCCCCTTGCCTGACAGGGGGGTGGCGCGGCGACGACGGCGTCGTGACGGGAGGACGGCAGCGACGATGACGACGATGGGGTTCCTTCGGGGGGTACCAGGACAAAATTGATTTTTTCCCATTTCTTGTACTTTTCTGGAGAGTCACGCGCGACTGTATGGCGACTTGTTTCTCTGCTCTAGAAGTTTTCCCCCCTTTTTTGAAACCTCACTCGTCTTCTGAACCCGTCTTTTTGGGGCGATATATATCGTAAAATTATAGAAATGTAGATGCACACGGCTTGTTGACTTTCCTTAGGGGCTCCTAAGTCCATCCATTCGAAAATCGTGTCTTTCCCGATGTTACGTGTGCCGTCGTCGTCGGGACGCCTTACGGGCACGTTTTGATAATATTCAGTCACAAGTAGAGCTCCGAAAAAAATAAAAAAAAAAACTGTTGAAGAAAGGGAGAAAACTCTGGAAATGTTGAGTGTTATTTCTGCTCCAGAAAGAAGTCCCTTTTCTGGGGGACAGGATATTAACCCCTTGTTGCGGTCGTCCTTTTTTCATTATTATATATACAATATATTTTTTTATCATTTCATTTTCCTACCGCTTTGCCATAGTGAGGCACTTATGGGGCTCTTGTGCCGCAACCTAACATAAGTATTCACTTTACAGCCCCCCAACGAGCTCATTCTCCAGAGTGGTGCTGTTGTAGCACTTTTTAGTCCTGCAGGAGACAACCAGAGATATTCTTTTTGTTTCCAGGGCATATGTGGAACAAGTGCATTTCTAGGGAGTGCCTCCCATCATTATGTGCCTATTAATAGAATCTGCATTGCGTGTTCTGCTTGAATAGGTCATATTTTAAGAGGATTATAAGAAAAAACTCACTAATTGGCGAAGCTATTTAATTCTAGCACTACGCCCTTTATCAATTTAAAGAGTGTTTCTTATCATAGATATATTAGTCTTCCAACATATGTATGTAGGTATCAAAAATTTACTTTACTAATAAAACTATCCCAAACGCTGCTTTTTATAGCATACACATTCATTCAAATAAATTAGGCTTAATCCCAATTCCATTAGGGCTAGGCCAAATTCCTGACTTGCATTCTTATACGGCAAAACAAATCCGGAATGTTCTTATTGAAATAAAAGATTTAATTGCATAGTTTATTTATGACAGAAAAAAATTACTTTGAATTAATCAATCCCTGTAAAAAGTTTAAGAACATTATCCTTTTATAATAAAAATAATATATATATAATTAAAACTCATTCCTTTTGCAAATATTTGTTGCTCACATTTTCGTACTGTTTTACTCTAAGAAAATAATAAAATATCCAATTTTTGAACTAAAAAATATGCACTTAATAGATTTTCAGGCATTTAGAAAAAAAAAGAGATGAAAATCAAACTTTTTAGAAACTAAATTATAAAACTTTTTACCAAACAGCCTATTTTAAAATTCCACAATGCTTACAAAGTATGGCTGGCACCGTTATTTTCTAACCAGACTAAGACAAGTTTCTGCATTTTGTGGAATAGATTTTATAGAATAGATTCAATTTTTTGGGATGGTTTATGATGAATTTTCATAAAATTGAGCAAAAAATTTCAAACTGATCTAATAATGTCATAGCGCCATGACGCTAAGGAAAAGTTCTTCGAATATGATTGGTAAAAATCTTCTCTCTCTCTCTCTGTAATTGTTTAATTCAATAGTTTATATGAAGTTATAATAATACTAAGAAAAATTATAATTATAATTATAAAATAAACAATACGTCTATAGGGTGGAGGCATATTACTGAAAAACAAAAGAATTTAGAAATTCAAAAAATTTCATGATATATAGGTAAAGGAGTAAGAGAAGGATATTCCATAAAAGTTTATATGAAAAAACATATGTTGTTACAAAACGCCCAGCACTTGTGGATATTTCAAGACGTTTAACGACACTGAAATTATTTTCAAAGTATCGTACCAAGGCCACTTGTCACCAAATCAGATTAATCACTAAGCGAGACAATTTTTTTCCCCGAAGTCATTTCAAACTGACCAGAAAATTTAATTTCTCAATTTTTTTATTATTTCATCTTACCCACCCCCAGCTCCTCAAATTAATTTACTAGGAAAATTCAGTGCGGGGGAATTGTTTTTGTTTACACTCCGCAAAATCGCTTCATTATGTAACCATCGCCGGTAGCACTAGCAAATGAGGTAGCAGCCGCGTTATCACGTTTGCGTGGTTAATTTCGCGGAAATATTGTAAAAACATTAAGCGGGGTTCTTTTTCCAACTTTTGTTGTCGTATCGTTTTTACTTTCAGAAAATTGGCAAGCATTTATTTTTCATTGGCAATAAACGCTTGGACGTATCCCCCAAAAATTCATAACGCGTTTTACATCCCTCGCATGTTGCTTACTGAAAGTATGCGTTATTGGTGGTATGCTGCCATTTATAAAAAAATACTAGATAAATGAAATTCATATAATTTGATTGCTGAGGCATTTCAAAAAACAGATCGAAATCGTGTGCTAATCGACACCAGCAAAATCGTCAACCCCTACAGTTTCATTTTATTTCATTTTGCAACGTCTTTTTCCTGCCACAATTTTAACAAATTGGATGAGTTTTCTCTGGTTTCAAAGGTATGAGAAATTTCAATTCGCTAAATTGCGCCAACTCACTGAGCCGATATTTGTTTTCACAGCTGTAGTCGAGTAATATCAAAAATTTTAAGCAAACATAAGTTGACGACATTTGAAGTATTAAATTTCACTTGGAAGAGATATGAATGATTCAATTCAATATTTTGAGCTTTCTTAGAATTTCGATTAAAGTTTAATAATGAAACTCTTTCCAAAGAAAAGAGAAATATTTTCATAAATAATGATATTACTTATCAAGGCCGTAGGGTCATAATTTCCGCATGCCAACAAAAATTGGAAAAATGTGACAAGGCTATATTCTATAAACAATTTAGGTTTTATTTTTTAAAAGCAACCAACTCATTAAATTAAAATCAAAACAAACAAAAATAATCTTTTTATACATTTTCATTATAGAGGAATAACATGTTGTTTCTAATTAATATGATTTAGTTGATAAGAACTTAAAATTTTAGAGAAATATTAACATTTAATCTCTTTCCATTTTATATCTATTGTCAAAGCAAAAAACTTAGACTTCAAATACTTATATAACTTTTGTTTAGCTATTCAACAACGTTTATTATTATTGATCCACTGCTTTATCTTATATTTTATATTCACGATTTCTTCATGGCTAATTTTACTTACCTGAAAAGTGCATTTGACACAATTGCGTATCGTCTCGTCGCAATTATATCCGGCTTTTTATTACTTTGTTTTGTAAATACATATCGTGTTTACTTAAAATAGCTTGAAAGCACTGACACTGTTTGCATTCAGAATTGCAATTTCAATACGATGCAAAACCCATCAATAATCGCGAATATGCAACGAGTTCTGTTCTTCTTCAATAATGCAAAACGAGATTAATATTATTGTTTGTTTGTTAGTCGTTTATTAAAAATATTTTTAGCAGAGAAATGTGGCTAATATCATTATAAGAGAGATATGTAGGTATGCTTGATTATAATTTTGATTTTTAATATTTAAATATGTGCTTATTTCTAAGCAAAATCAAAGAATTTGTTACTGAAAAATTCGCATTTTTTTCAAAGCTATATTTTAAATCCAAAATATTGCGAAATAAAATCAAAGTTGTGTTAATCAATAGATAAAAATCGGAGAGATATAATAGGTTTTTTTTTTTATCAAGGCTATCTTGTGTCATTGAATCAAGTTATGTAACTTTGTGTACACATTTGTATTGCCTACTCATGTTAAAATTTATTTGCATTTTTTATTTACATAATTTCAAATAAGTTATATAATGATAAAAATTTAAGGTTAAACTAAGCGGTGAACAAAATAGTAACATCTATTTGCGGTAAATCTAGAATAAATATCTATATGATTTTTCAATCGTAAAAGCAAAGCAGAAATGCTTCCAAATTTATTATAAATTAATTATAAAGGATGCAGTACGTAAACTGAACTGGGCTAATATCAATATTCCACCTTATAAATTGTCTTATTTTTTGCATGCAAAGTCTTGAATCTAGAACAACTACTTTAAGAATCCGCAGTATTTTTCTCAAATTTTCTGTTCATAGAACTAATTACGATCTAAATAAATTAATTAGATAAATTATTTACGCGATATTCTAGACTTTAATTAAATAGGTACATATATGAATCAGTTGAATTATCAGTAAGTAGAATGAACTTTCGCGATTCAGTTACAACTTATCGGTGAAATTAAATTTTGGTGGTTAATAACTTTTAGAAACCTTTCTACTACTATATCAAATAATAATATATCAAAATTTCTTCTGAGTGTAGATATTCTGTATTTTAATTTTAGTTTATTTAATGCTATGATAATTTACTAAGTATTGGTAGGTATTCTTTGATTTGTAATAACTTATCTCCATTATAATGTCGTTACCATTTCTCATTATTCTCCTAAGTGTAGTTTTGGTACTTAACTTCTTTATTTTTGTAATTATATTGTATTTTTAGTAATTAGATATGCATGGCCTGTTGAATCAATTTTGTAGGCAAATAAATAGTTGAAATCCCACTTTTAGTAAAATTATGATACATTTTTGTAATAACTAGCAATATTTCACAAAGCTCTCTAAGATAAAATTTTGTTACATAAATGGATCTTGTTGGTAATCAGCAGGGTATATGTATGTAGTAGTTATGGGAAAAAATTGCGAAAATCTATTTATCTGCCCTACATTTTTACTTTCTGGTGTACTTAATTATTTTTGTAGCAATACTCATTAGGGGAGACTGGGTACGGTTGAAACGCAGGACGGTTGAAACAGTGCTAATATCTCTCGAACCGTGTGTGGTGGGGGGAGGGATGTAAGGGACGAAAGAAGCGGATGACAAGTCCGAACACAAATCTCAGTGGCGCGTCGCTCACTACGCGTTGTGGTTGTTTATAGGAGGCCCCATTGTAATTTGATAAGCAAAAGTAAATATTTATGTACCAACACTTTTTGCAATTACTACACTTTTCATTAAAGTGACAGTGTAAAGTGGTATAGTTGTGTTTGAATCAATGCTTTTAGAACATGACAGCGTAATTAGTATTTGTGTAAAATTATTTTTGCGATTACTATAAACTGTTTTGTATCAAATGGGGGCTTGGGGACAGTTGAAACATTTTTTGTGGGTACGGTTGAAACAATTTATTTATTTAAATTTCTTGCTTTATTTATTTAAATATCTTGTTTTATAGATGTCGGGGGTACGTGCAAGAAAGGCTTCGCCTGGCAGGACGATTAAAAAAAAAATTAATAGCATTGTTAATAGAAATATTCTTTTAGTTTATATTTTCAAATAATTTCCCTATGCGAAGAGCTAAAATTCGGTGTTAAAATAAATCCTGTTAATTTTTATTGTTTTCGATAAGCGCATACCTACTTTATGTGCAGCTGTTAAGTAGTAATATTGCCTAAGACGACTGAAGAATATTTTGTATTATTTGTATGTGTTTCAATTGATTCAAACCACTGTTTCAACCGCCCCTGGTATGGGGACGGTTGAAACAATTTCAGTTTTTTTGTTAAATTTGATTTTACACAAATTACAAAACACCGGGCACTCAAATAATACTGCAAATTGGAAGATGGAAACACGCCCTTGTATTTAACATGTCTCAATCGGTGCTTGGTTCGCTAATAGCAATGCTACGGACAATAAAAGCTAAATTGTTTCAACCGTACCCAGTCTCCCCTACATTTCATCCATTATTTTAATCTTAAGAGCATATTATGCCATATCATACATAACTTCATCAACTACCTGTTCGTAATATGCTACCATTAAATCATTTCTTAATTAGTAGCTGACCAGCAAAAAGATTAATTGAAACCGCCTAAATAGGTTCATCGCGTTTAATAAAGACATGACAATCGAATTAGGGAAGTAGAAAAAATTCAGCTAAAATTAGGTACTTACCTCAACTGCAGGAAATGCTTACCTGTTAATCCGCGGCTGCTTTCCCGCGGCCCTTATAAAAAAAAATTGAAAAACGAGTAAATCAACGGAATCGAAAACACCTGTCGCGATAACTTTGAGCTTATTTTTTTTTCTAGCAGGGGTGATTACGTCGAATGAATTGCATAAACACACACACGTCGATTGATTGAGGCTTCCAATAAAATCGATGTGAATGCGGTGCTCCAGTGCTCCCCCTTCCCCACCTGGAGGAGTCCTACAATCGCCATTCATGTGGTCGATTAGACCCCGCAAATTACTTCGACATGTAGGAAGTAAAAAAATAAATAAAATAAATAAATAACAACATTTGGCTACCCAAAAAGTCAGCCCCCCAAAAATTCTTTGAAGTCAACTCGTGCGGGGCACATTCAATTTCACACTTAAGCTGCCAATAACGCTCCGAGCCCACCGCGCCCCCCACCGGCGACAGCTGAAGTCGAAAGATTTTTGTATTTTTATATATATATATTTTTTAAAGGTAAAAATAGATGCAAAAAAAAAATTAAAAAACGATCGATTGATTTACCTTGAATTCAAATGAGAGAGGGTCAAAAGTAGTGCGGCATGCGCCACCACACATCGGTCCGGAGTCAGTCGACCGGAGCCCGAGAAGTGGGTACTCCAAACTGAACTAAAGTGGGGCTCCGCTGGCGTTGATAAGAAGTGTGAAGAAAGGTGCCAGTGTCTGTGGGGCACTCCAGGTGCCAACCACGACCAGGTAAAAGCCAGAAAATTCCGATAAAAGTGGAATTTAGCCAAGTTCTCCAGAGATAAGACACAACTACACACAGCGCCAACGACGGTCAGGTAGTGCACTATCTTTATTTTACAGGTGATTTGAACATATATTTTTTATTTTGCATACAATTCACCCGATAGTGGTGCTAATAATTTTCGAATCCCCCGCCTTAGACCCAAGTCACAAGATCTGCTCTCCAGACTTGCAAAACATAAATTGCTTTTGCCTTAAAACCTTTTTTCTGTTGTTGTTTTGTATTTTGCATGCTTATTAAATAATCGCACCGTTTCATAATAAGTTACGGTCCCCATTCGCTCCGCTGGAATGGAGCACAGATTTTCTTCAAAGTCAAATGACGCACCATCGTGGGGCAAAAACGATTAAAACTGCAGCCAAATGTCCCAGACGCTATAATTTTATTCTTTTTTACATAAATAATGTCACATGAATGAATGATTGAATTATAAATAAACCAAACACCATTTAATTAATTTTAAGGACTGATGTGGGTGTTTTACAGGCGACGTCGCGATAGTGCAAAACTTTCGCAATTTAGGTTCACATAATTATTGCAGCTGTTGTTACTTGGAGGTTAACAGGTTCTCTGACTTTAAAAAATTATATTAATAAAATTTGGAAATTCAGGAAGTATACATTATATACATAATATAGAACGAAAGTAAGGTACTTTGGGGTATAGGATCACTTTTTTGTCCGTCTACATACATATGTACATGCAAAAGTCTTCAGGCTCGAAGTTCTGTAAAAAAAATTCAAGTTTCTAACTTAGGGGGACAAGACGGGTAAAAATTTCGAAATTATTCTTTTACAAAAATTGAATATTTTTAAAGAAAAGAAAGAGGTAACATATCTTAATGAAACTTTGCACATATATTTTTAGGCCTTTAGTTTAGGGTATAAAAATATTTTTTTTTTTTGTTTTTTTAAGGTTTTTTTTTAACTGCGACAGATTTTTGAAAAAAAAAAAACATGAAATAAAACATTGGCTTACTGGAACGTCTAAAAGAAAAACAAAAAAAGGGGTTTTAATCAAAACCACTACGAAATTATCCTTCGCGAAAAATGTTTGCTGAAAAATAACAAAATGGCGACGTTTTATTCAAAAACGCCGATTTTTAGCGACCCAAACTTGCATATACCTATATACCTAGAATCAAAAAATTGCCAATCGATCTTTTTATCCGAAGATCATTTTATGGCTTTATATGTGTAGAATCACATATCAAAATTTAACTTATTTTCTTACTGGCAGGCCGATACATCAAAACTTATATGGTACTTTTCATTTCCAAAACTTGAAATTTTGCACGAATGGATCTACATTTTTATCACTTTTAATTTTATTGTCTTCTAGAAATTTAAAAGTCAAATCTTTATTTCTATACATTGTGATCTTGATCAGGTCAAGAATAACTGAGTCGATTTGGGTCAAATATCTTATGCGATAATGCAAAAGGTTTTATATTACATAAGTAAGTATTGATTTAGTTATTCCCATGACTATTTACAAATAGAAGTCGATTGTTATCGATTGGATTTTAAAGGTTTATCAAATTTGATTACATACGCAATTTAAAACGTTAAATTATTTTCACAAGCAGGTCAAAAGAAAACGCCCACATAACAAAAGTTCGTTTCACGAGAATTATATCAAAAATAGCACTACGCGTATGTAATTAAACACGGTTTAATTTAGCAAATGAACACCGTGTCCATGTAGTTTTCATGGATTGCTGGATTCATTAACTATAAGTGTAAGAATATAACATGCACAAAAATTCGTATATGTATTTCCTTTCAATTGTTAGCGCAAGGCATTTCAAATTTAGCAAACGTCTTAATTTTCTTATTGTAGCAACATTTTTAAAAATTCTTATAATTCATAGTTGGCAATAGCTACAAAAATTCTATAGTGCAATGAAGTACATAACTTCACATTTTCTCAGAGAGATTTTTCATTAATTTTATTTCTAGCCAATAAACCCTCAAGGAAATCTATTTTTAGTTTTAGAGCTAATAAAATGGAAATATGTTTTGCTTTTTTTCCGACTAGTCTGTTTTCTCCACATATCATGCCACTTTCCGACGACACAATAAATTCACTGCTCGACGGGCATTATTATCTGTGGCATCTTGGACCCCTGGCGGGTATAAATATAGAGGCTATTATCGAGGAATTTTGCAAGTTTTGTTTTATTTTTTTAATTTCTTTAATACTTGAAAGACTCAAGTTCTCTTCGGAAGTATCACGAAAATAAGAACCATCGAAAAAATTCATTAAAATTTGTATTTTTAAAAATAAATAGGCAATGTAGTAATATGAGGTCACAACACTATTTCTGGCGCAACTCAAATATTTGGTTCTTAATAATATTTGCAAACGCCTTTTCAACTCATAGTCGTAGTAGAGGATTAAATGAAAAATTTAAAATACCTCAGATCAGACTACTCTCATTACTCAAGATTGCGAATTACTTGCATCACGGCACGACCAGCTCTATCATTATAATAATTTTCTACTCGAGAACCTTGCGGAACCCGTTTTTGAACAACTTTTATTTAATTCTCAGAATGATATAATTGTTGTTTTGATGATAAGCAAATTCCCAGGGAATTTTATGGAATCTCAAAGTCCATTTCGGCAAAGAGAAAGAAATTCTTATACCAAGTGATGGTCATTTTGTGGTAGCCTCGATAGCTGATTACTGCGATTGCAGTCAACATAGTCATTAAGTTAAATCAAAATATTTAATTTTAGACAATTACAAAATGCAAAATAGTTTATTATAGAAAAAGTTGGACTATCTTAAATTTTATTAAGCTTTTAGACAACAAGTTATTTAGGATGTCGAACAGCAAATTAAAGTTTTATTTAATTTATTAGGTTCTATATTAACATTCTCCTTCGGGATAGCGTATTTAATTAACAAATAGAACGCAGCAGCAGAAATGACGACGCTGATTTTAATGTAATTTTATCTAAAAACTAAATAACATTTTCGGTTATCGATGGGCTATAGACTTTCTCTAATTTGTAAGAAATTCCAGATAAATTTAATGACTACTTATATGTATATGTAATGTGCATATCTTGCGACAAATCGGGAAAAGTCATCCATGATTTATAGCAATAAAGATTTTAACTTTTAATCAAATTGCTCTATCACGCTTCAGACGAAAGATTGAAGTAAATTAGAATATTAATCAAAGAAGCATGTGTCGTAACAAGAGGAACTAGCCAAGGTACTGGCACTGTCTTCAATGGTATCATAATTTACTAAAATTATTATAATTAACTTTAACTACACTAATAAACTACACTATAAACATAAATAATTTTCGAATTAAAAACAAGTTTTTAAAAATAAATTCTTAAGTAAGCACATGTTATATTCAATTAAAATAATGAAGCGAATAAAAACAAGATCCATAATAATTACTTTTGTTAATTTAATTTAATTTTTTAACGCTGCACTTCAGATACAGGACGTCACATAAATTTACTTAATTCAGGACGAGAACTAAGTTAAACTAGCGAACCTAATTATCCATTACGTATTACATATGTATATGAGAAGATATGGACCAACTCGAGACCTCTTTGAATTGAATCTAACTTTAGTTAATTATGTAGTTAATTATACTGATGGGATGGCTTCATGTACGGTTAAGTAAACTTTGACAATAAATTAGTGATGAGGTTTGCAGGAAAAGTTTATTCCACGGCCAACAGAAATGTTAGGTATTAAAAATTGGTACCACACCGACAAGCTCTATAAATAGAAGCGAAGAAAAATGGAGCATGTCGAGTTGCTTCTGCATATTTTAGAGAAATGGACGGAGCTCTTAGTAAAAATTATATCCATCCTACAATCTGCCTCTTCTTTGAGAAAATTCTTTCAATGCAATGAAATGGACATGAAATAAATCTTTATTTCTTAGCCACTATTGTAATTTCATGTTAATTTTACATATAAATGACACACCTACATATATCTATTTATGTATTTAAAATTAACGACCTCAAAGACCTTCACGTAATTATAGTTTAATGTGTAGATCATTTTGATGATTATTTAAAATTTCATACAAACACAATTCCTTTAATCCTCTAAACTCGTTCATAATCCTTTAAATTAGATAAACCCTGTTCGATTTGCCTCAGGGTAATGATATGAAGGTATTATAATTTTCCTAAAATCTAATATCACGAATAATGCAATAACTGTGACCAAATGATGACGACAATAGGAAGGCATTAATCAACGAAAATTACACGATACGACAGATATCAGAGATTGTTATCAATGAGAAATAGCAGAGATACCTTAATTAATAATTTTAATAGATACCGAACAATAACACAGAGCTTGTGATAAATTGTGAAAGCCAAATTATTATATTGGCTTATTTGCATCTAAAATTGATCTTTAGTAAAACTAGAAGGCTATCGTGCATTATAAGCTCTTATCGGGCAATCTCACAATTAATTCAGTTGAGTACTGCAGGGAGTTATGGATTAATTTCGAAAACAGAAATCGATGAGAAAATTTTATTTTATAGAATTGGCCCCCAGCACGAAGGGGTTTCGTGCTCCACGATTACAGCATTAGACCCAACATTTTTTTGGACCTTAGCCAAATATTTTTGGAACTTATTTGGCATGTCTTAGCCCACTCGCCGCAATTTATTAGGACTTACACCTTAAGATTACAAATTATTATTGCAGTCTTTGCAAACTTTGTCATTGTAGAAGGTAAAATCATTGGAACGACTACAGAAATTAATTTCATTTCAGTACAATGCCAAATCTATGGGACGCAATTATGAAAGTATACTTTAAAATCTGCCAAAAGATCGCCGAACGAAATGCCAATAAATCATCGAAGGAAAATATGAAAATGACTTAATAAGTTATAAATAAATATACAACCAGGGAAAAACAATAATATTAGAAATACTATCTACTACATTATAAAAAATAACTTCCGGATTTATTACTATATGTTTTATTCAAATCAATCTAGGTCTGTTTGATTAATTGCTTAGAGTTAAGCTCTTTTACGTGGCATATGTTTTCATAATTTTTATTTTCTTTAATATTTAGTCTATAATAAGTAGCGAAAATTGAGTACCTACTCATATTTCGTATTTTAAAATCAATTTTCTGAAATCAAATTTTAATTTTAAAATTTACTGAAGCAAACTGTAATCTTCAATATTTTACAATTTCAAAATTGTTCCATTTTTTACCGCAAATTGGAATATTCATTTTAACAAGAGATTCAAATAAAAGTTACTTTCACATTTCGAAGTGAAACGACGGATCTGAGAATAGAATTTAAAGGTAATAAATACGTATATAAAAGGCAATCTGTGCAATTATTAACTTAGCTGTGTACTCAGAGGAAATTGTTTTCAGAAAAAATAAATTAGTCGCTTACTAACTTTTCATAACTATGATTCATAAAACTTAATGAAAATATATAGAAGACAGAATCTACTGGCCGGAAGAGTGGACTTGAGAAAAATTTAGTGCGACTTTAATCAAGCTTAGTGCGGTTGGTCCATCGTATGATATTAGCTTAGCTTAGCTTAAAACCTACAAATAATAGAAGTGGAAATTTTATCAAGTTTTCGATTGAGTAATGTAGATTTCTACGAAAAAATATATTTGTTTAACCTTAGATATCTAAAACTTTGTCTAATTATATAGTTATTTCCAAGTAACGATAATTTGTTTCAAGTAAGTAAAGGAAATATAAAAATATATGCAAGTTTTAAATTCGTAGTCCATGAGTCGAATGATTAGTTAGTATTATCATTTTAGTCTAAATTAAACGGTTATTAATACCCAACAGGCTGTTTACGTAAGTATTATAAACGAGTATTTTTCCCGACCGGCTGTTTAATTGTTAATCAGCATGGTGTAAATTTAAAATACAAATTTTAATAAGTAAATTGAGATATTTTAAATGTAATCATCACAAATAATTTGTTATTTATAGTTTTAAACAGTATCATCCTTTAATTTCAAAAGAATGTTCGGCCTTTTCATTTTATCGAAACACTCGAAAATATAATAAAAAGCAACTAAGAAAATAAGATTTTTCTGAAGTACTACACTGATACTCTGGTATAATTAATTAGTGACACCTCCAACAAGTAGGTTTACTTAATTTAGATAAAATTAAAAGTTTTAAATTAGTAAATTAGTCAACCTAGCGAGCTAATTATACAGCGTGCTTTGTGAAGGAAATCATCTTGGATGTAAGTAAATACTTTTTCACAGTAAGAACTGTTATTTAGAATTTAATTTATCGAAATTATCGAAACAAATTTATTTAAAATAATGTTTGTGTATTTGTGTGAGCTTTCCTAATGACTTTATTAAAGGAAGAAATGTTAGCCATAAGTTAAAGGTCGTATAATTTTGAAATTTAAAAATTCGTGCTGAATAATAATCTTTCAGTGGAACATGCTGAATATGTACCAAGTCATGAAGATATTTTGTAGAAGATTTAAAAGTAATTGCGGGAAGGAAGGCTAATTTAAATTTGCAAAACAATATGCCTGATAAAGAAAATATATGATGCAATTTCATTAAATATTTAACTTGTTTATTTTCGCTTACAAGGAAGTTATTTTTCGACACTGAAAAAGTACGTTACCCCCTTGCGATTGTACCCGCCTTTTCCACGAAAAAAAGGTTGACTTTGTTTGAATTTGTAGGAAGATGCAAATAACCCGCAAAAGCAAATAAATGGGTCGTCGGCGTACTTAGCATGCATTTCAAAATTCAAATCAGCAGCTAGTGGAATTTCACCGCGGGAGATAAGAATACAGCGGACTAAATGGGGGGCTGATGGAGCTCCGCTGTTTTGATTTTCATTCGTCAAAGTGGAAGTGGACGCGTTAATTTTTGTTGCAAAACAAGCTTTCGTAATTTCGTGCGTGTGTTTCGATTATTATGACACCCCCTCGCCCGTATTTGACTTTGAAAAAGAGCAGCCCGTGTATGTTTTTAATATTCTATAAAGAGTTCCCCCTCCCGGCTTCCCGATAATCAAATTCGCTTCTCATTTAATAATATATATTTATTCACTTTATTATATTTTACTTTCATCTCTTGGACTGTGATTAAATAATAGAAATAATAGCGATAATAATAAATAACAACAATAATTAAAAACGAGCTGTTTTTATAGTGTAAATAATTGTACAGGTTTTTCTTTTATATAAATCCTCTGCTCCTACTCGCGATACTCAAATATACAGTTTTTTTTAATTATTTAATTATTTTTTATAGAAATAAACGTGAACATGAGGAAAAAAGACCTTTTACTTTCTACCTAAGATGCTAGAAGACGGCGAAGAATTTATAGAATTAGATTTTTAAAGGGGGAACGAAAGTACTGAAACACGACGGGGGTAATGAATCGCTACTCCTTGTCTCATGATTGATATTGGTTGTTTCTTCCACGTAGTAATTAATTTACTTAAATATAGAAATACCGCTCTATTTATGGTGAAGGACTTATATTACTTTTTTTAATCCACAGGAGGATGTTCTGCTGGTGGTGTTTTTCTGCTGACACTGCCGCTCTCCAGCTGCTTGAATGTGGTGACTATGTGGTGACTTTCGGGTGACGGGTGATAATGATTAAGTGGCGACGATGAGATGCTGCTCAGTTGAGTCTAGATTAACGATGAGACGTCTGCTGGATCGATGACACGGTGACACGTTGCAGGCAGCACAATTACGATAGTTACAATCTTGCACACGAGCTAGGGTTACTTTTTTTGGTAGAACTCCGCTACAGTTCTTATTCAAAATAATTTTTTTTGTTGATTTTTTTTTTTACTTAGTTTTTTTATAAACAAGAAAATAATTTATCTCTCTGCCTTATAGTAAAAATTGTTTAAAACCAAGGTCCATAAACAGCTTAAGTTCTTTCTTTTCATTGGTTTTTGTTTTTTTGCTTTGAAGGTATTTTTTGGTGATCCTCTGAGCGCCGGCCAGGCGCGTGGAACAGCTCCAGAAGTCCTCTGCTGTCGATTGGGCTACGATTTTTTTTATTTCTTTAATAATTCATTTAAAATTCAGCAAATTCCTTGGCGCATTTCTCTGTACTAGAAATTCGGAGTGCCTCCTCCTCGTAATCATCGAAGTTACTTGTGTCCCCGGGTCCCTTACATCTAGGTATGAACGGTGCTTCGATTCTTTTCTGGAAAACGGCAATCCAGTCAGTCGACGCGAACCATTTGTGTCCCTTGATGTCATTAACGCCGGCCTTAAGATTGCCGTAGCGTTTCGTAAGATCCACCTGCAGTAGATTTCTCAGGAGATCTTTTAAATCGGACCCAAAATGTGAGGGGAAGCGTACTTTTCCAGAGACAATTTTCTCGTAAATTTGAATAGGCTGATCGGCGAAGAAGGGCGGGTAGCCGGCTGCCATTTCGTATACGAGAACGCCTAGGGCCCACCAATCTACGGCCTTATTGTAACCCTTGCTAAGAATTATTTCTGGTGCTAAATATTCGGGTGTACCGCACAGTGTCCATGTGCGGCCTTTAACACGTTTGGCGAACCCAAAGTCTGTTACTTTCAGGTACCCCTGTGAGTCTATTAGGAGATTTTCGGGCTTCAAATCGCGATAGATTAAATCCAAATAATGGAGATATTCGAAAGCGAGCACGATCTGTGCGGCATAGAAACGCGAATGCGGCTCCGAAAAACGGCCTACCTTGCGCAGGTGGGAGAACATCTCGCCGCCCGGCACATATTCGAGGACCATATACAAATTAGAATTATCCTTAAAGTGATACCTTAAACTGACGAGAAATGGGAACGATATTGCTTGTAGGATGCGCTTCTCATTCAATGTGTGCTCGACCTGCTTTAGCTTGACGACTTTCTGCTTGTCAAGAATCTTCATGGCATAGTAGTCCTTGGTAGGTTTATGTTGGACGATCATAACACGCCCGAAGGAGCCCGTCCCGAGGGTCTTGATGCGTTCAAAATCGTCCAGGGAAGCGGTGTTTGTCGGGTTCCGTTTCCATTTATCCTCGAACTCTTCCTTGGCCTGCTCCAGAAACTCTTTAACAGTTTCGGCAGCGTCGACCTTCTTATTAGCCGTCGCCGCGTTATTTCCCATGGCTACAGTTGCAGATTTTTGCACTTTCTCCGGATGATGATGGTGCTGCTGCTGTGGTTGCGTTTGCAGTCGTTTACTAGACGCGTTTTCCGTTTGTGAGTCCAGCGTGCTAGCGCTCTCTATTACACTCGTTTACTAAAAAGCAGTATTACGTTAGTAAGAGGAGCCAGATGAGTGATTTTAAAAAATTTTGATTTTAAATTTTATTATTATTTTTCTTCTTAAGTCCAATTAATTCTGGCTGTAGTAAAACAGCACGATTTGCTCAAGGTCCTTTGAGAGAGAGTTAGTAAGGATCATTAGAACTTTTTACACTGCTTCATCACTACTTAAAATTGCGGGGGAAAACATACACGGCTGCTTATTTATCCTAAAGGCGCGATACGAACATTCTTGAACACTTTTAACTTCCGTGGGATATCTCCTCTGGCTCTCGGGAACTCCTCGTAGCGACCCGACACTCGCCTGCAGTTGGGTATCGCCCGGAATTTTATTTTTTCCAACTGCCACACACTTTGACAGAAGAAAAATCAATTTTTCCTCCTGTTTGACTAGAAAACTACACACAACACAGTGCACTGGTTGGGTGGCTGGAACTGCTGCTGCTGCAGTGATTCCACGCTCCAAGTTGTACTCCGCCGGCTCTGGCTGGTCTGTTGGTCCCCTTTTTTAGATGGTTTTATCCATTTTGCGGTCCTGCAGAATCCTTGTTGCGCGCTCCTCCTCCCCTTTTACAGCTTTTCCATGTTCACCCGGAGTACTCCACAGCTCGGACTTGGATCCAGCGAATTCCACACTCAGCACAACTTCTCACCCCCGTTCCCTAGAGCCCCGTCAGATTGCGACCGATCGATAAACAAAAAAAAATATGTTTTTATGACAAAACTGAGTACTTGTGTTCTGTTTTTCGCTGAGTGAAAAACGAAATCTTTCTCACAGTGCGGGACCTCCGCGGGGCCAACTGAAGCACTTCCAGCGATTTTTCTCGAGGTCGGCTCGGTCGGGCACAGCACTCACGACGACCGATCGTTTCCCTTCACAATCACTTGACGGTGCACCAAGCCAAGTTATTTTCCTCGCCCGAACTTTGCTGATTCTTCCGAGTTAAAATCAAAACTGCACCGAGCGGCCCGACGATTTATCTCTTCCCCAAACAGGCAAAATAGCGCTTCACCTGTCCGTCCCGTCGTTGCTTTCACAAGAACGTCCTTTTTAATCGCACGGGGGTGCTTCTTTCTTCGCCCCTGCACAAGTAGAAAAACACTTTACCGTTCGTCGTCTTCAGACTGTTGTGTCTTCTCGCCTTGAGTTCGCCGCGGCCACCGCACACCACTCTTCGTGGGGGAAAAAAATAATATATAATATAACTTTATGATTTTATTTTCGATTGCGCTTTTCCCCCCGCGGAATTTCAATGTACAAAAACTAATCGTATATGTGCGCTTTCGGCTCAGCTTAATCCTGTTATCGCATCACGAATTATCTCACTGCAAATCCTCGATTAGGAAAAAAACACCTTTTTTTCTCTCCGCGTACTTTGGCGAGCTGAACCAAAATCTCCGCACGATCGAACTACTTTGCAAAATGGCGAACAGTTTGGAAGTTTGGAAAGTCACAAAAAAAAAATATTTTTTTTCGTAATGAAATCGAAAATTGTACTGCCATATGAATGGGGAGACAGTGGAGATATTTTCCACTTTTCAAAGCCTCGACATGGTAATGCTAATTTTATAGTCCGATAGATGGTTGCTACAATTCCAGCTATTTTACATATATTTCATATTTTAGTGGAAAAAGAAACCATGAGACCCATTTATTTTTGCACAAAACATATACTTAGAAGTTAACAGTCTTAAAATAATAGTTAAAGAAATAATAAAATCCATCTTTTAAGAAAATTACATTCCACTCCATACAGTTCAGTGGAGTGTAAATTAGCATCTGTCACTTTACTCGTGAAGTTTTAGCACGTGCACTGCGAAGCCGCGTTGTTTCCCAAACACTTTTAGTAATTTTTGCCCTCAGTGAAGCGCCTAGCCGAGAGGTTGCAGTTATTAAAGCGGATTTAGGAAATCTAAAGGAATCTAGTCTCTTAAAAAATTGAATTCAATAAAGTTTCCAGTCCAACAGTACAAAGTTGCGTTCCAACTACTCCCAAAGATGGTAAGTGAATTGATCGTTTGATTTGAAGTAATTTCCTTAATCTAGGAAGAATTTATGAATGAAATTAGCTTGATTTTATTAAAGTGCTAGAAAACTGCGTAATATGCGCATTTTGTCATTCCGGGAAAACATAACCTGTAAATGTTCCTATGCTCTAAATGTTATCTTAATGCTTATTTTCTGTCCTTATTTATTAATTACTGATGTTATTTTTTAAATTATTTTCTCTTGCAGACTGAGGAAGTAAATCCAAAAGCATTCCCGCTGGCAGATCCCCAGCTGACGACAAAAATCATGAATTTGCTCCAGCAGGCTTTGCATTACAATCAGCTTCGGAAGGGCGCCAACGAAGCAACGAAAACCCTCAATCGTGGTATTGCTGAATTCATTGTGATGGCAGCGGATGCTGAGCCGATAGAAATCCTACTCCATTTGCCGCTCCTCTGCGAGGATAAGAACGTTCCTTACGTCTTTGTTCGCTCTAAGCAGACCCTTGGACGTGCCTGCGGAGTCTCGAGACCTATTATTGCTTGTTCAGTCACTGTCAATGAGGGTTCTCAGCTCAAAGGACAAATTCAGCAAATCCAGCAGGAAATTGAAAGGCTTCTCGTTTAATTTAAATAAGGAATAAATGCACATTGTTTTTATTTCTACAATAAATGTAAGAATTTATTTTTTGAGGATTGTGCATTTGGTTTAACCGTTTAAACTTGTTTGAACCACATAAAGGATTTTTACTTGTTTTAGAAATACGGGAACAACTACGGAACTAGTATTTTAAAAATCATAGCCACGAAGTTCAATTACAAGTTTCCGTAAATTACAGATTGAAATTTTCATTTCAATCCTATTTATTGGAAGAGAACTCAAGGCAAATGAAAAACAAATCGACATTATTAAAATTTATTTCTAGGAACTTTAAAATTATCAGAATGCAACATATATGTAGAAAGAAAAAATCGAGGATCCCGGAATTATTCCTTAAGGAACCCCCGACATGGATTCATTATATCAATCTCTATGTATATAACAATCAATTTAGGTTGTTTACTTATCAAATGCTATTTAAAACAGGCTTCAGTAAAATGGGCTATATAACTAGATATTTTGTAATGGAAAAGATTAGATATTTCCACTGACATATAGAACTGGACTGCCAATCCAATGCAAAATCGCACCTCAAAACTAAGAGGACTTTTTGACATAAGATTCCTATCTCTTTCCCCCATCCGGCCCCCAGGCGAAATGCATATGTAAGACAAAATAGAATATGTTTTTATATATCTGACTCTTGTGTTCTTCCGGCCCCGAGCTGGTTGGTGTCGGAATGTTTTTTAACAATTACTCAAAATATAGGGCGAATTGAAAGGGGCTGTTTTGTGACAACTTATATTTATTTATTTTCTTTATTTTAACATACATTGCAAATAATTTAATGTGTTTTTATTGCATGAATTTTCCAAGGTAGGCTTGCATCTCCACTTAAAATGGTTTGCATTTCCACTTAAAATGGACTCACTTTTCGACCGTCGATTGGCAGTCCAGTTCTATATGTCAGTGGATATTTCAAATTCCGAATATTTCACGCCATCTGACCGTCAAATATGAATTAAAGTCTAAAACCTATTTATTTTGAAATGTAAACGTACCACCTGGCAGTCACCCGTCCGTCAAAATGTTTCAATTGTCAAAGAGAAAGTTCTTTGGTGCGGTGCGAGGGCGGTAAATAATGTCATGTCCGTCTGTAAAAATGTTTTCTTCGCGTAATCGCCACCCGCTGGAACATTTAGCTAAGTGACATCATTGGGTGCACATTCAAAATGAAGTTAGTTAATAAAAATGTAGATAAAGGCAATCAGGGGTGAGTCTAGACGACTATTTGGGGCGCGATAAATAATCGCTTCCCGACAACAAAACTCCCAGCGCAGAAGTGAGGTTATGTTTTTGTATTTACAGGTCTGTCGTACTGATACCCGAGGAGCCTGAGGATATGTGGCACGCGTATAATTTAATATCAGAGGGCGATAATGTGCGGAGCACCACAATTAGAAAGGTAATCATATCCGCTTCGGTGAAAAAATGTATTTTCAAAACCCATATCTATGACCATTCATTGATTGGTTTCAGGTCCAAAACGAATCGGCGACGGGTTCCTCAACTAGCAATCGTGTCAGGACAACTCTCACTATTTCCGTAGAATCGATAGATTTTGATACTCAGGCTTGTGTGCTTAGATTAAAGGGTCGCAACATCCAGGAAAATCAATACGTAAAGGTAAGGAAACGCCCCTCGGTCTCAGACGCTCCCAAGCAAACAACACTAATCAGACATCTTCCTTTTTTCCAGATGGGCGCTTACCACACATTAGATTTAGAGCTAAATCGTAAATTTGAGCTAACAAAACCCGAATGGGACTCCATCGCCCTGGAGCGGATCGATATGGCCTGCGATGTGACCCAAAACGCAGACGTGGCTGCGGTTGTGATGCAGGAAGGTCTCGCTCATGTCTGTCTTATAACATCGAGCATGACGCTCGTTCGGAGCAAAATTGAGGTAGCTATCCCGCGCAAGCGAAAGGGCAGTGTGGCGCAGCACGAGAAAGGACTTAGCAAGTTTTACGATGCCGTGATGCAAGGGATTCTGAGGCATGTTAACTTTGATGTCGTCAAGTGCGTCTTGATCGCTTCTCCCGGCTTCGTGAAGGATCAATTTTACGACTACATGGTTCAACAAGCGGTTAAAACAGACAATAAGGTAAATTTATAAGAGTTTCTAGACTATACCCTAAGTTTATTAATTTATTTTCGATAGGTTCTGCTGGACAACAAGAGCAAATTCATTCTAGTGCATGCTTCGTCTGGTTTCAAACATTCTCTTAGAGGTGAGTAATATTGCATGATGAAGTATTTCAATTTATTTTAAATAAATCTATAATAATTCTAGAGGTGCTGCAAGATCCCACCGTCGTCTCCAAAATGTCCGATACGAAGGCTGCTGGAGAGGTGAAGGCTCTTGAAAATTTCTACACAACCCTCCAATGCGAACCTGCGAAGGCTTTCTATGGGAAGAAGCATGTCCTCTCCGCAGCTGAGGCACAAGCTATTGAAACTTTGCTCATTTCAGATAATTTGTTCAGGTGAGTGTAAATTTTAGATGAAAGTATTACATATCAAAAATATCCAAAAATATTTGAAGTTTCCCAGTTAAGTTATTGAGGTTTCGAACAATAGAGGCTTTTAAACTCGACGTGAGAATTGTAGGGGCATATAAACAATCAAATTCGCTCTATTGCATTGCATAATTTAGAAAGTAGGCATTGTTTCAAAAATGCTAACTAACACTCGAGGCTAGTCCATTTATTTCATTAATGTAAAAAAGATTAATTTAGGTACCCACTTTATCTCGGAGGGAATTTTAATATTTATAATCGCGTTGTGAACTTGGACATTTTTCTACTTTAAGACGGATAACCTGTTTTGAATCTTAAATTCAGGTATATGAAATTTCCCTCATTAAAAAAAAAAGTAGCTCAAGCAGCAATCATCTTGTGATTGTTTTAATTTTCGAGGTTCTCTTCACAATTTTTGCCATTCTCGGAAGGTCTTCGAGTATTTTTATTAGTTAGAAAGTAAGCCATTTACTTTTAAATGTCTTTTAAGAAGTAATTAAGTCCACAGAAAGTCAACCTAGTATTTTGATAATCTTTAATATTTTTGTATATGAGATATTTATGATTTTATTGAATCTAATGTATTTTCTTAACCCGGTTAACACAAATAATCTTATGAAAACCTTTTTTTATGTTTTTAATATGCTTTCTGGGAATTGGTAGTTTTAAGAAGAAACAAAAACAAGTCATTAATCAATAACAATTAGAAACAAGCTGGGAATAGTTTCTTGTGGAACTCTAATCATATTGTTAATTTTACCTTCTAAAGTCATTAAATTCACCTAAACACATATTCAGACTTGAAGTAAAACTTTATTATACTCACTCAATCTTAATCAAAGAATTATTAAACCAAAGCTTGCATTTTTCTCGATCAAGATGTTGTCCTCATCTACCCAGTTTTTTTGTTGTTACCTCGCTGATTTATACGGCCCCATCAAAAAATCTCTTCGTGATGGCCTACATATTTACCTCGACTAAACCGGCAGTTAAAAATTCTTAACTTCCTCAGGCGATTTGTTGCGAAAATATGATAACTGCCTGGCGGGAAAGGTCAACTCGAGCGCGTAAGTTTTAATATTAAGCTGCAATGAAATACCGAAGGTGCGCCGGAATGAGGAGACGCAGCGCGCTCCTGCTTCTTACCTCTATTTACCTGACTTGAAACACCTCGACTACCTGCATGCTCGTGAAATTTATCAGCGGTTTTGAGTGCCCGCTTCGTGCTTTTAAATTTTTTATCGCTACGAAGAGCGTAGCACCGCCAGGTACAGTTTCGTCTATTTTCTATTTTAATCTTTTAAACAAAACCCTCAAAAAATATGAAATAAAAAATAATAGATAAATGTAGGTCACCCCAGAGACTAACATCCTGCGAGATGAGAACCAATTGCGGGTGGTGTTGCACTTGAAAATAATCTGCGGCGGTCTACCTGTCCACTTCGATTGTTATGCTAATCACGTTCTGCCGCGATGGTGGCAATGAGCTGCTGCTGGTGCTGCAAAATTCGTGACGTTTTGCTCTGGGCTTTGTAGAATGTCACAAGCCATAAATTTTTTCCCGAAAGGTGAGTTTTTGCCAACAAGTAACCGAACCGGGCGGGGGGGCCTGCACAAATTATTCAAATTAGCTAACTGGATGTGACGAGAATCGTCGCTGAAAACACTTCTTTGTTTGCCAAGATGTTGATGGATTTTTTCTTTTCTTTTGTTAATATTTGCTAGCGCCGTGAAAGTTGTTAACCGATAAAATAAATTTCATAGGTAGGGCAAGATTTCGCCAATTTGATTGATTACGTCTATCAGCTGATACACGATAATAAACTGAGAGGGGGTCAATGGTCTTTTTGCTGGAAAATCTCTCACTGTGTAAGTTGAAAACTCAACTCAATTTCAAACAAGGAGTTTTTTAGCGTATACGTAAAAAAAATTGTATAGATATCGATTTTATACTGTATGGATAAAATCTTATTTCTGATAAAACGATTTTTTTGATAGGGTAAATACAATAAGTCCAAAATTAGTTGCCTAAGCAATATTATTTTGTATGATTCTTTTTTTACTTTGTACTACTAACTTTTTAATTCAGAACTCCGGAAAAGAAAGTTAATTTAATTAATTACAACGAAATCAGAAATTAAACCTAATCTTCATTACATAACATCTTTAAAAATAAAAACTATCAAACTCAAATTTATTTCGAAACTATTTAAAAATAGCAATAATTAAATTTCAGCTGCAGCAAAATAGTTCGCCCATTAAAATATTTATTGTTTACCATTTTATAGCATCACCTTTTTGTTTCAATACGCTTTTTTTTCTTACAGTCCATGGCTGTCACTAAATTCCAAATTTCTATAATTTGAGCCTTCAGGTCATTGACGTATTCTTTAAATATTGCTATTTTGAAATAGTTTCCGAATGATTTTGAGTTTGATAGTTTTTATTTTTAAAGATTTTATGAAATGAAGATTACGTTTTGATTTCTGATTTTGTTGTAATTAATTAAATTAACTTTAAAAAAATGCTTTGTTTCCGGAGTTCTGAATTAAAAAGCAGGTGGGCGAACTATTTTGCGTTTGAGTAGTATAAATTTCATGTTGAAATCGAGATCTTTGATGATGAACTATAAAAATAAGTATTACACATGACCCTTCTGATGTTGTTTCTAAACTGGTGCAAAACGTCACGATTTCCAAAATACATATTCTCCGATAGCTTTTGTAATTGAATTTTAATATATTGTCGTTTGGCTGGCAAAACTTACCAAGTCAAAAAAAAAAGGTAAAAACGGCTTCAAAATTTCAGAAATTACTTTTTAAAATAACTATAAAACTGTAGCATAATTCTTTTAAAAAACCGATCGGTGTATCACGGGATGAAGTACTAGGACTAGCTTTGGTTATGCACCATTAATGAATTTGTCCAATGAGTGCATAAAAAAACCCTGTCTATTACTCAAAAAAATCAATCAGTCATGGTTTTAATATCTTACAGGACAGACCTCGGCATTTCTAAGGCGATACTTGACTGCGTAACCTTTTTTGTTTCCTATAAAATCATTTCAAAACAATCTTTCAACATTGAGGTCTCACTTTCAATTTACATAATAAAATAAAAAGTGTGCAAAATGGAAAAAGTATCGCCACGCTCCTCCTCGTCGTCTTTAATTATGAATGCATCGAGCGTAGGCATCTTTTTTAGTCTCTATGTCCACTTGCGTGGTACTGATAGGAGATCAGGTCTGGACTTTGCTTATTCTCCGCCTAAATGGGCGAATCGTTAAATAATTGACGTCGCCCACAACAAACGCCTCATTGGCAGATCAATAATATCAATCACAAGAAATCTGCACGAATGCGTGCGTCTCGAAATAATTTCAAGGAAAAACAGATCGTTGTGCCGAAATTTTTATTATTGCTTAAATATTTCCTCTAGCAGCTAACAAATAAATAGATTGCGCCTCGGCTAAGTTACTTAATAGCATTAATGCGAAATAAAACGCCTTAAAAGTCTAATTGCTGTAGTACCAAAACTTCAGTCTCGTTATCTCTCAGAATTCCGCTGAAATACCTGGCCTCGTCGACGAGCCGGTTGTCTAGCTGCTGCCGGCTAGTTGTACTGTTGTGGCTGCGAAAGGAAAAGTCGCGATCAAAAGAAGTTGGTCTACAAGATTTTAATTTTAATGCATACCTTAGATCGCTCTGGACGCTCTCCATTTCCTTGATTTGCTGGTTGATGTAACACTTTTGCTCTTTATCGGTGGACCATTTTGGGGTTGTCGTCGTCGAAGAAACACTCCCCAGCCCCCCAATAACGTCTCGAACAACATGGTTTCTGGCCCGCTTTTTGAGCAATTTTTTCTTATCGCTGCTATCACATGTGTGGCACCTTAAATTCTTGTTGTGAAGGCCTACTGAGGAATTCCGTCGGAATTTTATGGAGCTTGCGGGTGGCGAAGCTCCTCCTGTAGATAGTTTGAATTTTTCTCGGTTTAGTTGAGGATAACCGGAGCTCGAGATGAAGTAGTCTGGCGTTAAAGACATGATCTTCGGCGATCAATCGTAACGATAGCGATCAAAAGCCCTGAAGGACGTCTTGAAAACTGCGGCCGTCGTCACCGACCGGTATGCCGCGAATGGTTGGTACCTCTCACGATCTGAACCACCGATTCCACAGCCACCACCTCCACCGCCGCCTTAAGGTATTTAAGTATTTACGTCTGTGGAATAAGAAATCAGCTGCCCGCAGAAAGCACAGCCCCGTCCCGCTTGATGAATGCTGCTGCAATGCACTGGCACTATTTTTTTTTTTTTTAATTTATTTCTTCGCTAGATTGACGCGGCAGTTATTGCTGGATCACCTGGAACAACAAAAGCAATCAGCATCGTTAACATTTTTCATTGAGTCAATTGGTTCGGTTGATTTTTTCTTCGAACTCTTACTTCACGGAGAACTCGATTAGTCAGGTGCAGAGGGGGATGGGCTAGGTCTAATTGGACTTATCGTCTACCGTGAGACAGAATCTAATTTTTGGGTTTTGGTTTTCACATTTTGGTTGGGTATCCTAAACGAATAATTTTTTTCCGTATGTCAATTTTGAACTACTTAGCAATTCATGGGGATTTTATGGGGCGGTGCTACAGTCTTTAAAATCTTTTAAAAGCTTTAGGTAGGGAGTTTCATGAGAACAACCTTTTTTATGAAAGCTATGATTATGAATCCTCCTATTGACTATTAACCACCTGAAATTCGATTGAGTCATGTTCTGCCGGAAGGTTCTTCCGGACAATGGGGAATCGCCGGCACTCATTAAAAATGACGAAACCTTTGGTGTAGCGCAAGGCTCCGATGTTTGTAATTAATTATGAATATTTGTGCACCAATGCCACAGAAGAAAACTGACCTATGATACTTGTATTCATTCATCTCAAATATGTATCAGAATTTGCGTGATTTTTATTTATACTACGCCTACAATTTTCATCAGTTTTGGTCCACAATTCTGCACCAAATGTTAATTCAGCAACATTTTTTAATTCATCTTAAATTTTTCGTACATTCTAAGATCGCACTTCCTAATGATTTGATTTTTCCATATTCGATGTTTACTTACAAGAAAAAAAGCCAGGATAAAAAAATATTTATCTAAAAACAGAATTTGGAGAAAATAAGTATTTTATAATTGTTATGTAATTTTTGCTAAAGAAGCGAGGTGAAAGTTTTGTTCATTGGAATAGAAGACTATATTTTGAATTTAAGAATATATTTATCCTTATCTCTGCATTTAAAATATCATTTTGTTTGATTATTATTAATTTTGAAGAAAGTTAAATAAGCCGTACATTATGCCTGCCGCATAATAATTGCTGATAAGTGTTAAAAGAGAAATGCAGGATTATATTCAGGTGTAAATCGAAAACATAGTCTTTGCTTTGCTGATAAGCTATTAACACTCTAAATTGAATTTTGTATCCAATTCAAAAAGAAGAAAAATGTTTCTTAACAACAAGATTCTAAAAGTGTTATTTCAAAATTGGAATTTGGTGCCAAAGCCCAACCCATATACAATAATTAATAGTCATCATCAATAACTTATATGAAATTCAGATATATCTAGTAATCGATGACCATAAGGTCACGCCTTAAATTAGCTAGCCGTAAGTTTTAAATCGAGAGTCCAATATGCGCTGTGTTGAACTTCTAAAAATGCTTTTCATAAATCGCATTTGTATGTTGACCCTATTTATGGTTTTAGGAAATAAACCCGAGCTGAACTTTTCAGACAAAGGTCATTGCAACACAATTTTAATTTGTAATTAGTTGCTTAGAATTGAGTTGAGATCCCATGCTGCGCAAGTATGGCGCTGTTTTAAATGCAAGTAGATCAAAGATAATTTTTTGGGCGAATTAATTTCTAATTAGCAGCATTGGACTCGGTGACTGTCTGTGGGCCGGCAGTGTTTTATCTAAAACGCGATCTAATCAAATTTTTTGTAGAGGTCACTTATGCGTCCATTAACTTTTAAATTAGCTTGCTTGCTTATGGGCGGAATTTTGCGATCACCTTATTTTCAACGTGTTTTATTTGCTTTGCGCATTTTAACGAAACTGGATTAGTGCGTCACTTTTTTTTCGTCACAAAAAGTCCAAAAAATATTAAGCCAGCAACAATATCCAGCACAGAAAGTGAAGAGGAGCTGAATGAGCTCGAGCTAAGTTCAAGATTTTCGGAATAAAAAAAATGATTTTTCGGTGTTATTACCTGGAAAATATCTTTAGCTGGCCGAAAATTTGTTTCGTTTTCTTCTTTTAATTTACATACAATGGGACATTTATATACATGCCGAGCTTCACTGGACAATAATTTTTAGTGACAAGACAGCGAATCGCAGTTTTGCTATTGTGGCAAATTTTTCCATGCGCGAAAATGATTATTTGGTAAAGCGTGTCGTTCCGGTGGATATTGCGTGTTCGGGTCACTTTGGATGAACGCCGCCGATAAAAATGGGAGCCTTCGTCATTTTTCTAATTAGCACGAAATTTTGGAGAAAGGTGCCTTTTTTGGGAGAAGAATTATGGCAACTTTGACATGTTCATGGGACTAATGCTGCTAATTGGAATTTATTTGGTAGTCTGTCGCACCGTTTCGCATACCTTTTAAGTATTCATGTTTTATGACCAGGGCAAAGGTATACCATAAAATATTATTCAAATCTTTCAAAGACATCTATGGGTTGATGGTATAAGGGTCAATGTAATTTTTGTGTATATTAATTAAGAAAATTTTATTTTGATATTGGTATAGGATTAACGTAGAATTAAAGAGCTATAATCTATACATTGAGCATTTCACTTATAGGTCGTCACCCTTATATCTCTTAAACTTACAGATTTATTTCTGATTCCAACGATAATCTAGTTCATTTGGAACAGATTTAGGACACTTTAAAGAGAGCTACGAGATATGAGTAGTTTAGCAACGCGTGAAGTTCTTTGTTACTCCCAGTTTTTCAGGTGTACTATAACATAAAAAAAAAACAAATTCGTAGTTGGAACACAACAATTTTGATTTTAACCCTGGCGAAATGTTTACATAAATAAATCGTATTTATTTCTTTGAAACAATCAATTTACTGCCGTGCCGTATTGACTTTATAAAGATTACTCTGGTTTAAATTACAAGAACAACTGCAACTGATATTTTACAAAATATGTAACACACTTGCTTTGATTATGAACTTGTTCTAAATAACAAACTTTGGTCGGGAAACTGATAAGAGTTCTGGAAACTGAAGGTTTTTTTACTAAAGGAAGGCATTGCCTTATTGCATTTCCTCAGTTTGTATGACGAACTCCATTTAAATATTATTGAATATTCTCTTATCAAGTACACTGTTTACTTCTACGTAGGTACGTGTAGTATTTTCTAAGTAAAGAATTTAAATTATTTGATAACACTGGGATCCACGATATATGTAGATAAAAAAAACTAGGATGATTTGATCGGTATTTATTACGCAAGTCTCTACTTTATACGCAACACTGTCGCTGTCGAACTATATAATTTGATAATTTCAAAATCAAGTACATTTAATCTCTATGTACATTCCTTTTATTTAATTTTTTTTATCAAGATGAAGAGCAATTTGCATGTTTATTCAAGATAAAATCAACAAATCTTGTGCAAACAGCCGGAACAATACGTTATCAGAATTTCAGATAAAGGTGGCAAAACGATACCACTTGGCCGAATAAATGCCTAATCTCGTGTAAATCGACCTGAGAAAGGCAAGGCCAATTTTACCGAGCGTGCGGATTTAAGAAGCCATTAAATTTCGAAAGTTTTTGAACACCTAATTCAAGGGTTTTCCAGCTTCTTTTGTAAGTAGGTTTCATAGAATCCAAAGGTATTGCATTTATACCCAGGGGAAAGTAATTACCCACTCGACCTTTTTTAAATGCTTTCTTATTTTGTAAAAGAAAATATGAAATACCACAGCGGAATTTTAATTTAATTACTCCCGGCAACAATAAATGAATTATTAACTTTTCTCCACTACCACTGAAAGAAAATTTATTTCGCAACACTAACGATTTGTGACCGAGAAACTAATTAAGAACGGGTTAAATCAGAAACAATGGGACAATGTGACTTAATTTTTAGAAAGAAAAAGAAGCCGTACCGGCACAAAGTAAATATATGGTGACGACGTTATCGTTGCTTTCATTTGAATCTCTTTATCAAAGTTGCTTGCTCTTCTCCAGTCGATCTTCTTCTACTTCGCATGCAAATCCGTTAATTGGTCCACTTTCGTCGTATCAAATTAGTTGCATGCTCAGCACTCTTTTGCTAACCACTTCACTTTTAATCTATTTTTCATGTTCTTCCACTTCGACGTTGCTGTCTTCAGATTTGTCTTCAAAAACATAGAACGTCTTTTGGTTCAACCTTTTTATTTTTACTGGGCCTGATCACTGTTGATCGACACTATCTTCCGCGAACATTTTCTTCAAAGTCAACACAGTTTTTAAATAGAGGACAATAAAATAAAATAAAAACAATTTAAAAGGGGAAAACACGATTCAAATTAATCTAAGCGCGCAATTCTTCAGTCTGTCTTTTAAGACGAGCGTACGAAACGGCACGAGAAAGTCTAGTCTACTGCCAAGTCGTATGGACGATCCTCCGCATACGACGTGGCTCAACTTAAGACTGAGCAGCGCCTCTTTCTGGTGGTGTCGCGTGTGCTGCTTGTGCAATCCCACCGACAAAGTATAAAGCTCATTAGAAAACCGCGGCGGTGGATGATCACCGTCTCACGGAACATTCCTGAGATCATGAATTCCGCAACGGTGGTAGTTTCCGAAGAATCGTGCACTGATGATGAAGTCGATGATGAATATAATGACGGTGAGGGAAAATGCGAGATATGATGAATAATAGCTTTTTACGCTGCTCCAGGAGGTCTGACGCGGCTGCGATAGACGGTAGAGTACAAAGCATGAATGAAGCACGATCGCCACGATCCACAACGATTTTTTTTGTGTATGTTTTTATATCATCATTTAAAATCTGAGCAGGTCAACGACCCAAAGAGTGCTTCTAAGGTGAAAGGTAAGTCATGGTCGTGGGTTTCAACGATGGGATTTTCACTTCGTTGACGATCATGCCTTCGACTGTGACTTGCACCTTTGGACCTTCACGAAATTGAGTAAATTGCAGCGCGACTGATTTCTGAAAGTACTTACCAACCTCTGAACCTCATCCGCACTCTCACTTTTTTTATCTAGCATTTGTTAGCATTGTCATACTGTAGCGCCCCACATCTTATAACGGTCATTTAAATCACTCAAATCACTCCACCGTGACTGAACTACAATGAGAAAAGTGTGCCGACTAGATCATATTCAGTCAATTTTGTTACACTTCACAGCAGACGGTGTCAGGTAAGTCTAGCATTTCACCTCGACACCGAAAACACAAAAATGAAATAAAATTTTTATTTATCTTCTCAATTTTCCCTTGTTTTTGTTAGGCGGCTCTTTTCCAATCGTACTTCTCTCAAATGGCGCGTAGGCCTATGAATTCTCATGCTAATTGGGAAATTATGCTTAGTGAAGCATGAAGGCGGAGAAAATAGCATCGTTATTGTCGACGCCTGCAGTTTGCTTTTTCTGCATAAATATAGACAGATGGTGTTGTGCCTGAATGGGTTTTAGCTCTATCTAAAGTAAACTTATCCGAAAATTTGTTTTTGTTTGTCTCTTTACAGGTGTCAGGACGTTAACCTCAGAAAGGAATATGTAAATTTAGTCGATTCTGTTCGTGATGCGGGCGGTGAAGTGAAGATCTTTTCGAGTATGCACATTTCCGGAGAACGTGAGTATTATTTATCGCATAAAGAGTTAAATTGTCTTAGGAGGTGCGAAATCGTACTAATTGCCGGTATGGCGCACGGAAATTGTACGGTGGAATGTTCATTAGCTTGAAGAGCATTATTTCTTTTTTCTTCTACGGTAGATGGCGTTAATGGTCACTATAAATATATTTTTTGACTACAAAGTAATAGACGGCCAGGGCTTGGACTTAGATAGATTTTTGATTTATCTTCTTCAAACTAACCTATGATATATGCAGTTATTTAATACATGACAAATTGGATGATAAATAGGAAAAAGTGACCTACATCACTAAGTTAGAAGATCAAATAATACAAATTGATGTAGTCAAAAACCGACCTTGTTGCTCAGTCGTTTCATGAAAACCGTCTAAGAACTGGAATAATATTAAAATTAGATTTTTGTGTGAAAGTAATGAAAAGGCTATTTTTGTACTGCCTTGTACAATTTCTTTTTGTTTAACATCGGCAACAAATATAATTCTGCCTAAAAGAATCATGCCAAAAATTTTTTGCCCGTTTGGATTAAAATTCAAAAATGAAAAACATTTAAAAATTTCTTCCATAGCTAACTCGATTCGATGATTGCTTAATTTTTACGCTAGTGTTATCTAGAATTAGTATAGAAAAGACCAAACCCATTATTGCTAGTATATTATCTTTTAAAAAGTAAAATTTCTTTACCAAATCATTTTAGATAAGATCGAAATGTTGTAAACAAACGAAAAAATTTCGCAATTTTTGTCAATAATAAGCCGAAAATAGACACACTCCAAAAGAGCGACCTCAGTCACATTCCAGATGATGGAGAACCAGTTTTTTGCAACTTCCTCCATATAGAACGTTGCGCCTTCCCAGCCTCTGCGAAGTGGTGCTGCATCTTAAAAAAAAAAAAAAACAAGACTGCGAACCCGCCCAACAACTCGTCCTACGACTATTTTATATATTCATTACACGGGCGAGTTCATATGCACGTAAACTTGAACCTGGCACTATCATTCCATCGAATGGAATTCTTCTTTCTCCCCGGTGACCTCGAGCATGTCTCCGCCGGTGCTACGTTTCCAGCTAAAGGAACGGAAAAATAATTCTAGAACTCCTCAGACCATATAAGCGGTACTACATCACGTAGTACCGCGAGGAACTATGTCAGAGCGCCTAAAACCAGAACCAGAACCAGATTGATTGACTACCCTGTGAGCAATGCCTCCTTGCTTTTTATCTTCAATCACTTTAAAATCCAGACAGAGTGATGGATGGACGGAGGAATGAATCTCTGGGACCAGCAAAATGATCAAACGGAAAAACTTTTTGCCCGACGACGACGCCCGGCCCTGATTTCAAAGTGTCCCTTTGGACTATTAATAGAGCTGTGGGGCTGAGCCCCTCATAGACGGAACCCACGGGATAGTCGGTGTACACTTTTATTTATATCTTCAGAATGGTTCTGGGGAACTGGATGCAAGAATAGACGACGGGGTCACTTTGGGGATTAAGTCATTCCTTGCGGCTTACGGAATATGATGAAAGATAAATAAGCTGATGCAGGTATGGGTTAGGTGCTTTCGCAATAGTTATTCATCATCTGAACGTCATCAATCTGGTTTTATTAGATGGAGTTTTATATCATCTTAAATGTCTTTCTTTTTAATCGTGATTGCACGTCGTCATCGTTATTTCGAAATGCTTACCAAAGGCGGTGGCACATTTTATATAGAAAGTTCAAAAAGATGCAGTCACTTTTATATAAATAATCGTTATCACATACCAACATTTCAAATGTAGTCTTTCTACGATTTTCGAATATTTTTCTATTATTGTATTAACGAATTATAACCAGAGATTTTTAGTTATAGAATATTATTTTGGAGTCTTTTTTAAACAATTATCAAGTATTTTATGTTTAATCAAAAATTATTGAAAAATAATTTTTAACATTTAAAAAAAAACTTTAATGTAAAAATTAAGTCAATTGTATGTAAATTGTTAAGCCTTCTTCATGTTTTCTTCGAAGTTGACTGCGTGTATCAAATCCCTTTCGATGTTCGTATTCTCTAATCCGAGGAGAATTAATTGTAAACAACATATTCGGCACTGAATTTTGTAAAATTAAAAATCATTCAATAATTTTTAGTTTCTTTTCGTCTTCTTTTTCTTAAAATTTTTAAAAAATCCGCCTGCTGTTTCGTTGGTTCTTGAAATATAAAATTTCTTCTTTTCCGCATTTTTTAAATAGAAATATTAGAAAAAATACACATATGTGATAACGTTTCAGGTCCTTTTTAACACAACGTACAAATAATTGATTCACACCACGTAACGTCCAATCATTTCACAGAAATTTCTAAAAAATTCTGGGAATTTTGTATCTTTTGATTACACTTTGACTACTATGTCATCATGTAACTGCAATAGCTGAATACGTGGCTGAATCAAATGTGGCAGTAAATGTATTAATGCAGAAAGGAAAATATATAAAATTTGGGTAACCCAACCCAATTGTTCTCAATAATTCAAAAATTCATTCAGATTTTCTTTTACCCTGATTATTTCGAAAAGCGCGCGACGCATGTTTGGGTACTGTTGGCGCCCACTTCCCTTTCACCGCAATGGGCACAAGCCAGAGATAATGGGAAGTTTTCACAAGTGTTAAACGTAAACACGTCTCGTCTTGGGCAACGTCTAAATATACCCAAAAAACAATGTCTTATGGCTAGCATAGTACAAATCGAACAGCTGCCTCAAAACAGGCTGTCTTACATCCTAGAAAAATTGCAGCAAGTGAGTCGCCCGCCGATCACAAACACTTTCTATTTCCGTCGCCAGAAGCATTTTGAGGTCATTAGACACACGACCTGCTCCCCGGCGGCGTTCGTTTAATCCATTCGAGCCCGTAGAGGCCGAAAGGAGCGGCTACCTACTTTCGATAAAATGGTGCAGCTGCCATGCACTCGGGGGGGCTCTATATTCTATTTTTCTATCAAACTTTCTATCTTTAAAGTGACAATTTTCTATTTTTGATTCTATTCACAGAACTATCGCAGCTGACTGGGCTGGCTGCCATCCTTCGCTTCCCAATGCCCGAGTTGGAAGATAGCGAGGACGAGGATGACGACGACAACTCAGACGCTGACTGAAGCTTCTCCCTCCCCCTCGATCTGGGCGGCCTCCCCAGCGGAAAAGACAACGCGATCGCAATGACACCCTCTCGAAGGTGTTTATAAATATTTATATTATAATATATTTTGTATAGACTAATTTTTATTATTTTTAACTGCGACCCAATTCGATTGTTTCGTTTCATTGTTAATATTCCCGCCCGGTCCCTCGACTAGTCCCCCTGTACTGATACCATGGCCACATTCGGCTAATTTACATTGAAACAGAAATAAAATCATGAGGAGATGTTTAATCGCTTGTTTTCATTTACAGCCGATTCAATTGCTTGTTTTGAATAGTGATTTTGTCAGAGGTGATAAGACACTTGGGGTGATACGCTCACGTTCTTTCTCAGTAGAAAATATTTTCAATTTTTTGTTTGGCGATGTTTTATAAGTTGAAAATTAATTTTATTTGCCCCTTTTGACCCCATTTAGAGATTCTACTAAATATTTTCTTTCTGCACAAAAAATTGACACGTGTTTTTAATGAAAGGTGCAATCCATTGGACTGAGTAAAATTTATATTTGAGTGAACAGATTCGATTAGAAGCAAATAGCAATTAACTCAGCATCACGGAATGCAAATCAATACAAAATTTGACCCCACATTACACAGGGATGTTAGCAATGAGGTATCGAAAAAAATGCTTTGTTAGAATGGTATGATTATTTCCGGTTTTCTCTCTTTCAAAACGTTAAATGCCCACGAGTATTTCCAAAACAAAAAACAAAAGTAAATACATACATATAAGTAAGTTCACAAATTATATGTACATACATACACTTGCGTGCAAAGAAATTGACTCACCCCGTACGCATCGATTGGAAACACGATCAAAAAATAAAATTAAAATAAAATGTTTTTACTATTGTTTGCTAGACAAAAAAGGAAGGTTTCATTAGACGTGTTTAAACTATCACATATTTTTTTTATTGATTTTACAGACTTAAAAACAAAAAAACTTAGAATTGCTATGCAATATGTGGTCGGGCGTTATCCTGCTTGAGCATGAAATCTTCGCCCACAAACCAGCGAATGGTATGACATGCTGCTCTAGCATGTTCTGGATGTATCGTTTGGCAGTTAGAATGCCTAGACGAACCCCGGATATGAACTAAAGATCATTTTTTCCTTCCAAAGAAGTGTTTTTGTTTATAAGTCTATAAAATCAATAAAAAAAATCTGTGCCAGTTTAAACACGTCTAATGAATCCTTCTCTTTTCGACTAGCAAACAATAGTAATTACTTTTTTTTATAAATTTTATTTTTTTATTAAATTTGTTCCCAATCGACTTGTACGAGGTGAGTCGATCTTTTTGCACGCAAGTGTATATACTTTAAAACGGTCTCCTTTGAGAGAACTTTAGTAACAAGCTATTGCTCGTTGTTGTTGTTGTACTTTCCCGTAGTGATCTTCATTTTAGCGTTTATTTATTGGTTAATTAAAATAGTGACCACTAAAATTGCAATGAAAAAGGTTAGGACCATTCAGACTGCCTACATCTAATTTAACTAAAAATAGACAAACTTACTCCCTTTGTAAACTAAACTATTTGAAATGAATTTTTCAAGAATCAAATGGAATTACTAAATCTTACCTAAAATTTTCCACAAAATCAAATCATAAATAAAAGGGTATAAAAATTACAAGTTTGAGTTTTGCAACTTTTTTTATATTTTTGAACTCAGTACATTTTCGCCATCATGGCAATGATTTCACAGACAAAATTTGCTACGCGCGAAGACGAAAATGTTTTTGACATGAATAAATTCTTATAAGGATGGAGCGATAAAAACAAAAAGATAAAAAAAGTAACGACAGTAGTGATCAGATGCGTCTTATAGTTTACATTCGAAGTCTTTAACCACTTGGAGCTTCATCAAAATCAGTTCAGCTGAACCAACGACGGAAAAGACAAAATTATCATATTTAAGAACTGTACAGTATTTACATAATTATAAGCTACAGAGTGTTTTATTAAATATCTAAAATTAAAAAGATGCCCTTCTAGCTTAGTAGTCGAGCGACCACTCGTTTTCGCCAATGAAAGCGTCCACAACTTCCTTCATGGAGAAATTCGGTATGAGTTGATCCTGTGTTAGCTTTACCCTAGTCACAGGATCGAAATGACCGACTCGTTGCAGATGTTCTTCAATATCCTTTCGTTCGTATGTAATTCCCGATGGTGTTATCACAGGGTCTGTAAGAATTTCAAAGCTGATTTTGCCGCAGAGGTAATCAGGTACATCACGTTTCTGTGAATAAAAGAAAAAAAAATGTTTTAGTTGTTATCTTAAAACCTTAATATGAATTTTTAATTCAACTATGAGTTATTTTATTTTAAAAAAGTGCTACTTACTCTCCTCCTATCATCGACCTTAGCGAACAAATTGTTAAGCTCAGTCATATGATCTTCCTGAAATTCATGCAGTCTCGTTAATACAAAATGAATAATGGAATCAATCAAGTCTTACACATTCTTGTTCTATCTCCTGAGTTTTCTCTTTAATATAATCTTCGTTGGCGTTATCGTCCAGCTTCAACTTTGCTATTCTATTTTTCATATCTTCTTGAATAAGTCTGCAAACGATAAATTACTGTAATTAAGCCCGCAAAAAGGAAGATCTACTACACCTGTTCAAATAGGACTGAAGTTCGATTTCCTGGCAGATTCTCTTCTCCTCGAGTACATTCCAACGTTTCTTTCTGGCCAACCTTAGCTGTGAAGTGATATCGTCGCCAAAATTTTGTTTCTGTTCTTTAGCCAGATCATACGCTACCGGGAAGAAAGTGGTTTATTAGTACACAAAAAGGAACTGACTGCCAAATTTTATTCAGCCACACATTCAACTATTTCATATTAATCCTCTTGGGTATTAAAAAAAAGTAATAATTGCTTTTGACCGTACCTCTCTGTAGGTGTTTGATTGCTTCATCGTACAATTCCAACTCCATCAGACTCTGCCCAAGAAAAAAATGTGCTTTCACTAGATTTTGGTCCATGTCCAAAGCTCTACGGCAGTCTTGGCACGATTGATCCCACCGCTTCATCTTCAAGTGGCACAAGGCCCTATTTGTGAAGTATGTGGCATTTGTTGGATTCTTTATCTGAAAGATAAGAGAGTTAAGAACAATTTAAAACAACTATAAAGTTCGTTTTTATAACGACAAATAAGAAAATGTCCAATCACTATAATATTCCTTGCTTTAAAAAAACCATAAATAAAGGAGTTTGAATTCAATAAATAAATTTAGAAGCCTAGTTTTCTCTTCGGTAAAACTAATTTTTCACTTACTAGCAATGTTGAATATTTTTCTTCTTCTTTATAAATTACGGTGTTTGTTAAAAGCATGAAAAATTAATTTCACACCTTTAAGTATATATGTACTGTATATTTAAAATTAAAGGTAAAGACGGTCAACCGTGATTCGTATAGAAAACTTGTTGTTAATTTAATTTCCGTGACGAGTAGACAAGTAAACGATTTCTAATTAGTCAAAACATCACTCAATATTATTTTATAAAAGGTAAACCTATGAACCCTTTGAACCCCGACATTTGTAAAATAGGCCCTTGTTTTTTCCTAAAGATTGTGAACTTTCAGTTTCCAAATATTTTATTTGTTAAATATTTATCTGTAAGTAAAATAAAAGTTCATGTCTGTATTTATTTTTCACAGAATCTTATATTTGTGGAAAGAATAAGACGAACCTCCTCTGGCCCAATTAATTAATGATGATTGATGATTCTCCACAAAAATTTTATTCTCACAATTGATAAATGTAATCAATATTTGTGTTATACAAACCTATGTAATGTATATTCTAAGCAATAATCCAGCTTATTTTCGAATATTGTTCTTTTTTACAAGATCATTGCAATTGCAAATAGCATAGCACACATTCATAGATGATTATTGTTGGACTTGAATTTATTATCATATTTACGATTCTCAGGAGGTGAGGAAATAAATCCTGAACTACTGGAACAATAAACTCACCGGAATTCCTAGCTATTTTAAATATATGTGCGTTTTTAGATGAATCATTTTCCTACGGATGATTAATTACACGGCAAAGGACTAGAACATAAAAACCATCAGAGGGTAGTTATCCTCGGTGGTGACCAGGAATTTGGCACAGTGTGACCTTCCTACAAAAAGTGATTTTACAGGCAGAACTATTGATTTAAGGTTTTCTAGAGCTTCTGGGGGAATTTGGAGGCATTGATTTTATGTCGTGCTATGCACGAACAAGTAGTCAAGAGTCTTCTTGCTTTTATGACTTGCAAAACCTGGGGCACCTTTGTTACGTCCTCGTTATCTTGTTTCGATTGCTTCTTAAGCTTAAAATGAATTAAACACCTTCGAAAAGAACAGTCATTTTATAAATAGGCCCACATGGTGTTGTTACTAGACGCTACCTAGCGGATTACTCACGGAATGTTTCGGTTGAGGTGAACAGCCTCACAAATCTTTCCCCAGATCCCACCGAGCTCTTGCCGCTCACAATTTTTATTAGGCTGTGTTTGCTTAATCATCAAAAATAATCAAGGAATGAAGCTGATAAGATCAAGTGCATCAGACCACCCACTCGTAGATTTTTTGCGGTTGCTGCAACCGAACACCGTCAACTGAGTGTGGGGAAAAAGCTTTAAATTATTAATCTAATTTAAATGTTGCACGGCACTAGGTGGTATAATCAGTCAGGGTTAAATATAGCCCAACATTTTCAGGAAAAAATTGAGTTTTGTTGAACAACGGTCACTGCAAATTACAGCGAAAGTACGACCAGGAACTTTCCCCGATTTAGAGAAGTCCCCCGATCGACCCCGATGAACTTTACCCATCCCGGAGCTCTACCTATTAAGCCCCAATTAGCCGCAAATTGGCCTCTGAGACTTACAATTGCTTTTGTGTAGCAGTTAATCGCGTCCTCGAATTTGCGTGCTGAAAACATTTGATTTCCCTGCTCCTTGAGCTGGGCATCTGTCAAGTTGGCCGTGGAATACATGTGTTTGCTCATTGTGTTTCTCTGGTCGATTCTCCCGTTTTGGATGTACTATCTCGTTACCGCGGCACTTTACAGACGTTTAGAAAACATTCACTGATTATTTGGCAAACACTGCACGTTTGTAAGCTGATTGTTTCTATTGCTTTTGTTGAGAAAACAAACCACCACCCGCAGATCACTGAGCAATTCTAGAAAAACGCCATGTCCAAACTGAGGATGAAGTTTTGTTCGTATTCTCTGGACACTAATGGAAGAAAGTTTGTACCGGGTGCGGTTACATGTTAGTTTTTGCGAACAAACTTTTAAAATGACGTACTTTTTTCAATAATTCACTAAATATTCTTTTATATATTGCGCTTTTGTTTTCATAGCTTTTTTAAAAAAAGGATTTTATTAAAATACATATATCAAAGAAATAATTTTTTGAAACAATCAAAAAGTTGTATATAAAAATTACAGCTAACTTCACTAGTTCTGCCCTTTGACAATTCTAGCAGTTGACATGTGCATGTCCTGCTACGGGAGTCATCAGTGGTTTTTCTGAAATATCTTTAAAAATACTGAAATTCTATAAGCAACAGTTTAACCATGAGACGACCGAAGAAGGTAATATTCCGCACAAAAGAATTAATGGTCAAATATTTTGAAATCTTGTCGAAATTTAGCGAATGCAAACTTTTTGAGGTTATACTCACGTGTGTTTTTATTTTCCAGTATGAGGCTGGTGAGGCTCAACAGTACATCACCAGAAAACAGGCTCTCAAGAAGCTTCAATTATCTTTAAATGATTTCCGAAAGTTGTGCATCCTAAAGGGGATCTATCCCCGTGAACCTAAGCACCGGAGAAGGGCCCAAAAAGGCTCATCTGACATAAAAATTCTGTACCACACCAAGGACATTAGATTTTTGTTACACGAGCCAATTGTCTGGACCCTTCGAGATTATAAGGTAAGATTATATTAGATTACTCGCGTGGGGATAAGTTTCTGGTTCATAGGGTCGGAGCTTCCGGCATTTATCATTAAGATAATAAAGAGAATTACCATTGGGCATATGCTTGTTAAGTCTCGATTAGCGAAATGGAGAAGGGCTGAGGATGAAAGCTGTGTAATCTAAACTGCTCTGCTGCTTTTTGAGCGAGAACCGATTATTTCGGAATCAGGGCAAAGCAGAGAAAGTCCCAAAACTTAAAAATGAAATTGACTTTAACTTAGGCTAAAGTAGTTGAACTCTGTCTAAATCTATCCACATTTAGAAACTAATTTTATAACAATAGAAAACCAACTACAATTAAACCCAACATTTTACAGATTTTCGCTAAAAAAACTGGACGAGATCGCGCCATCCGCGATTTCAGAAATCTTAAACGTCGTCTATCTCGTTACCCTGATTTAAAAATCGACCACATTGTAAAGGAGCGATATCCCACTTTTATTGATGCAATTAAAGACTTGGATGATTGTCTCACCCTCTTATTCCTGTTCAGTACTTTCCCATCCATACATCTGATTCCCCGAGATCAATCAGCGATGTGCAGACGCCTGACAATTGAATTTATGCACTACATCATCGCCTCCAAATCTCTGCGAAAGGTTTTCATTTCTATTAAAGGATACTACTTCCAAGCCGACATTAAGGGACAGAAAGTGACCTGGATCGTCCCCCACTATTACCCATTCAAACCACACTCAAAAGCAGAAGTTGATTTCAAAGTTATGTCGATTTTCGTTGAATTCTACACTATAATGCTGGGATTCGTCAACTTTAGACTCTATCACTCGGTCAATTTGGCTTATCCCCCACAATTTCCAACTGGAATGTTGCAAGATAACGAGGGAACTCTTTCCGATGAGCACTCGTTCGTGTCGGACAGAATAGCAGCCCTAAACGTTGAACTTTTGAGAACTGATAAAACTTCAGTAGAAGAAGAAGAGGAACAAGATATCGACATAGATCTGCTCACGCAGGACGGGGATTCTCAAAAGATAAAGAAAATGAAAGATGATATAGCTAGTGTAAAGAAGCTGAAGACACTCTTCAAAGGTCTCAAATTCTTCATCAACCGTGAGGTACCGCGTGAACCACTTGTCCTTATCTTAAGGTCTTTTGGAGGAAAGGTTTCATGGGATAAAACAATTTTCCCAGGAGCTACTTTTGACGAAACAGATGAGAGTATCACTCATCAAATTGTAGACAGGCCCAGCTTAACGAAACAGTACATTTCCCGGGACTATATCCAGCCACAGTGGGCTTTTGATTGCGTTAATCGAAGAACTTTGCTGCCTACAAATAAATATTTTATTGGGGCTGTTCTACCGCCGCATTTGTCGCCATTTGTCCATCCAAAACGTGATGCTTACATTCCTCCGGAAGAGAAGGCATTGAAGGATCCATCTTTAATTGAGACCCATGGTAAGTTGTTTGTTTTCTTCTTGAGATTCTAGGGATTTAATAATTTTCTTAGAAGCAGAAAAGAGCGGTGAAGAAGAGTCAGATGAGGAAGAGTTGGGCAACTTGGATGAGCAACTAGAAAAGGCTTTTAAGGCTGAAAAGGATGAGGCCGTCAAATCTGGTGAGGCTCCAGCAAGTGATGAAGACATTGCTGATGAGGAAGAGGAGTCTGAGGAAATTAAAGATGATAAGGAGAAGAAACGTGAAAAGGAGGTAATTCAATATTTTGTTATAATATGATATAATTTATAGCAGAAAATAATTCTAAAATGAATTTTTACAGACTAAAAACATGGCAGTCCAGTCGGGTAAAGTACACAAAGAAAGTAAGCGAGCTCAGCATAAAATTGAGGTCGAGGAGCACAGGCTGAAGGCTCGGATGGTTAAGCCAAGGCACAGAAATCTCTTCAGAAAATTAATCAGGGACCAGCAGGCGAAAGAGAAGGAGGCGTGGCTGCTGCAAAAGAAGCGAAAGAGGATTGAGACGACTGAAAAAGAGACCAAGAAACAGAAAAAGCGAGAGGAACGATTGAAGATTTTAACACAGTAGAAGATGGTGTGGATTTTTGTTTTCTTAGGCTTAATCTGGATTTATTAAATTTTAATAAAATAATTGGTTAAAGACGTATTTTTTTATGTTGTTTTGGGATTGCTGATTTCGATTTTTGTACCTAGTTGTGGGATCAAAATTAAAATAGGACAAGGAAAATTAAGTACGTGGGGTTTTTGGATGTCTGATTTTAGATCTGTTTTTTTCTTAGGGCTAAAAGAAACATTACGGTAATCTACAAAATGTTGTCAGTTTTTATTCATTTTCATATAATATATAACATTTCGGTAACTTATAATCATCTCGTTAATTTACATGTTTCACACCATCATCGTAAATCCTCAGTATCTCATCAGGCTTCGTATATTACCTGTGTATATTTGTCAAACAAATCTTTAAAAATATAAACGATATGTCCAAAACTTAATAACTTATGCGCTAAAATAAAAATATATTTTCTTTCATTTCTCACTTACACATGTATATGTATATCTCCCACTTCTACTTTATTTGCTTCTTATAACACCGTTCGATTCTTCATCTTCATCTTTTTTTTTTTAATTTTTATAAAACGATTTTACATTTTTTTTTTAAATTTATATATGTTTTATATGCTCTGGGGGTATGTTTTAGTTCCATGTTTTTTTTTAACTTGTGTTTTTGGTTTACCTCTTTTCTTTAAATGTTTCCACTGTTTGTTTTACCGGAAGTAATAGTGTTACTTTATTTTGGTTTCTTACTTTCGATTGGCTGTATAAGACCCCTTCGTTTGAAGGCTGCTTTTTGGAGTGTGTTATTGCATGCGTTTTTTTGTGTATAGGCCCTTAATGCATTTTCGTTTGTACAAAAGCTGTCTGTCTTAAATCCGCATTTTTGTATAACTGACGAAGCTAAAGGAACAAAAGATACATTTGAATAAAATTTCTGATGCGGCTTACATTGGCGGAATATTTTACAAAGGACAGGGTCACACATACTTTTCGATGAAATTAATTTCTATTTGTTTGATATATTGCCGACATAAAGCGTGCATGGTTTGTATAATATAGGGGTTTTCAGGATCGCTGATAGAAATAGTATTCAAATTCAGGAAAGCATTTTTGCACAGCACCAATGAAAGAAACATTTTCTTTCCATATGTCTTATGAATATTATTTGTTATTTCGCAATATATTTTAAATTTCTTGGACCCAGTTTTTAGGCTTGAATTTAAACGCCATTTAAACTCAGATTGCTATTACCAACGTTTTCGATATAATCCGGTATCGATAATTGATTATAATTTCAATCCGTAAAATGGTACTAGTTGTTCCTAAAACTTTACTACTTACTATAGACAATGTTTTGAAATAAAGGGATAAATCCTCTATCCATTCTAAAATTCTTCCTTCTGACTGACTACTCAATTTTGCGAGTTCTTTGGATTCTGGATTCGATCTATCTAGATAGTGTACATTTGCGATTTTTTGTGGATCAACGTTCATACAATACGAAACGAGAATTCACAAAGAAAATAACTTAAATGTGTACTAAAATTAAAAGCTATTAATTTAATCAAAGTAAATACAATAGTGTAAAATTGTTTATAACCATTTCAATATTTCGGAAATTTTCAATTTTCTGAAGCATACTTCTTCCAGGTTCGACAGGGAAGAGAAATTAATACAGAGGGCTAAAATAATTCCCAAAGTGTCCTTTTCCATTTTGCATAACTTTATATGTATATTTTTAATAATTTATTAAGAAAAGCAGAACAATTTTATTTAAACTGTTGTTGTCTTCTCTCTAACAGTGAGGGCTAAATACAGCAATTAAAAGATGCATTTATTGACGAATGGAAAGCCAAACATTTAATACAGTCTATGCCACGACGAATAACGAGTGTGATAAGTGTCAAAGAATATAAAATTAAAGAATAATACTATAAATTTTTTATTGAGATGACATGGTCCTATAATTTTTCACAGCAAGTACTAGTTGAAGTAAAAGTTCTCTATTTTCCTTAATAAATTATTAAAAATGAATATACACAGTTATCTCAAATGGAAAAGGACACTTTGTCCTCCACTGTCCAACATAAAAAAGGCATGCTTCGGAAAACTAAAAGTACCTACCTACTGTATTTATTTTAGGATTATGATATTCGATGTATTAACACTATCTAGAAATCCGAAACTGTCCGGAAAATATTTGAAACAATAGTAAAATTGCAAAGAATATGGGAAGTATCTAAGCTAGCTCTTTTTATGTAGATATGATCTACGGAAAAGAGTCTTTATTAAATGAAAACTTTGACCGTAAAGACCAACGCAACGATAGACCTTGATATAAAATCCGGCGACAGCTATTCGCCTCATCTAATTAGCCGGTCTTTGGATAAAAGCCGAAAAAAAAAATTTCCGTAGAAGCACTCTCTCATCAATTAATTACCGCTTACGACGTTTTGTCGATTTTTCTATTCAGCACGCGAAATTCTCTGCCAAATATTTGGTCTGTCCGCGTTTGTGGTGTCACTGAGGGAGGGTAGCGGGTTCCATGGCTAGCAAACAAATTCCCCAAAGGAGCCCCAGGTGGGTGTGCTGACCTGGTGACCGAGTCGGTGGCTAAAATACGCAGGTAGCACGCGATAGGTGAAAAAATACAAGTCGTCAGAGTCACCCTGTCCCCCCGCAGCAGTGTGCTTAACTGCGGTAATATTTAATTGCTGAATTGATTGTATATTAAGGGGCCTGACGCAGTGGCGCTTTCGTTCGTCGGCCCTTTTTAAAGGCACGCGATATATCGGCAATAAAATACCTACAGAAAATGGATTTTTGCAGATGGCAACTATTACAACAAACGTGTGCAGAATGTGGGTGGTGTTGGGGCTGGATGGAGTCTGCTTGACCCTTTTCTACCGAACTACGACTTCTACGACTATTGACCAAGTTTCGCAGGGCTTAGGACAAGCTCGGGCTCCGATGTTATCGTTGGGGGCGGGGGCTGGAGCAAATTGCTAGTGGAGGCTACCGGGGGCTGGGGGATTGCAGTCCCAGTTGAATTTATGCTGAGACCGCCTAACGTTCGTATGTTACTTTGACTACTGCTCGTCGGCGAGGGAACGGTTAGCGTGGGAGTGAGGGCGGGTGGCAGTTGTAGTTGTAGACTCTGACCCGTGTCGACAATTTGTCCAGGTGTATGCTGCTCCGCCAGCGTCGCCGACACCGCCGCCGTCGCCGCCGTTCGTATCGCATATTGATGGGGCGTCGTTGGTGGCAAATCGTAGCACTTCGACGACGTCGATGGGGGCGGCGTCAGTTGCGACATCGACGACGGTGATGGCAATGATGTCGTCGTCGCCGTCGTCGTCGTCATCGGTGGCGGCGCTATTGTCATCTTCCCAGACGACGTCGGTGGTGGATTTATCACCATCAGGGACGTTTCCATCAGCAGCCCTTCCGAGTCCTTTGCCCTACCCAAGTCCATTTGATGCTGGTGGTGCTGGTGGGGCTGCAGCTGCTGCTGCTGGTTCAGGGGCATCCTCTGGCGCGCCAATTTGCTCTGTGATTGAACCAGACTTTCTGTTTGATTACTGTAGCCGGGGGCGCAGTCCTCCTCCTCGTCCTCGTCATCGCTTACATCACATATGTTAAGGGTAGTGTCGAGCTTTTTCATTTCCAGGGGTGCTTCCTCTGTGAAACGAAAAAAAATGCATTTATATTTAATCCGATCAGAAGATGCACCTACTATTCCTACCTGTTGGCTTCTCCGGCTCTTTTATAATAGGAACGACGCGATTTGTTGTCGGTTTCTGCTCATTTTGTAGAAATAACGACGTTGTTGCTATTTGTCGCAATGCTTCCATGCCTTCGTTCAGCATTTTGTTATTGCTTTTCTTATGTGTTAACGGAAATTTCTAAAAGAAGAAAACATTTCTTGAAAACCCAAACTATTATGTATTCTTGTAAAATTGAGAACGAGCTGATCTTTGATTTAATTTAAAAGCAATACTATCATATTACTACTAAAGTTGTTCCTAACGTTCTTTAAATTTATCTTTTTAATTTTGTTTTGCTTGTCTCACATCTCTGAAAGACAGTTCTTAAGATCCTACTAAATGCAGTGTTTAATTCTTTCATACTCAAATTTAATATTTCAACACGCTAATGATTGTAAAGTGCAGTGCAAAGCTAGAAAGAAGACAACATATTTTGAAAATTATTGAACCAAGTTTCAAAATCCTGACCTTAGTTAAATAGAGGGTTTTTTTTTTAAATTTAGAGCTAAAATTTCGAACGTAAATTAAAGATAAACAAGGTATGATCACCTAAAATCGAGATTTTTATTTAATTTGAGGGAAATTATAATCATGGCTTTTTATAATTATTAATTTTAATTAAATAAATTAGTATATTGTGGGGACTACCACTGTAATAAGTATACAGTGAAATTGAGATAAAATTGCATGTATAAAGAATCTAATTTAAAAATAGTTTCCGACCTATAGCGAAAATTAATCTTCTAAGCGCATCATATCCTTTAGATGTAATATCTTTCTTGTATGCTTTGCTTTTTAAAATACATTCGATACCATTTCTATCAAAGAAACGAAATCAAATAGTATTTAAGTATTTTATTTTTTAGAACACATTTACAGCAAATGAATAAAGAAAACATCAATACTATAACATAATGCACATTCATACTATAAATAGTCGTATTAAATAAAGAAACATTTATTAATCAGCTCGATATGAAAGTTTCCTCAAAAGTAATTTTAAAACAATAACCATAAAAATACACTTACTTGTAAATGCGGACCCTTCGCAATCGAAACGCGTTTACTTTCACCCCGTAGCAATGAAGTCGTGTGGTCAGCATCGATTTTATTATTATTTTTCTTATTATTTCTCCTAGTCGACGATATACAATGTGACGGACATATACAAAAACATATTCGTAGGATACAACAAATTAATCCGATACCTGTGACCGAGAGCGCGTTAAAAAATACAAAAATTATGAATATATTTTAAAAATTTGGTACCTATTAACGAAGGTCCTATAAGTCTTAATTCAACAGTTTTGAACCCTTTCTCGCCGGTTCCAACGAATGCTATAACTAAACCAATTGCTATTGTACCTAAGCCAACGTATAGGAAGGCATTTGCAAATGAACTAGGTCCTCTTAATACGCCTAATAAGTCTTCGTCATCTGATGAGCCACCAAGCGATGAATCTTGAATCTGTGAAAAATTGTTTTATATACATATGTATAACGAATATGACGAATTTAAAGATTAAAATGCGTGCTTCTCAGCGATTTGAATGAATTGCAGACAAGCACGCATTTATAGCAAACTAGATTATTATATTCAAAGATACTAACTCGATTTCGTTTCACCCATCTTCGATGGCAGGAAGCAGGATTGTTGTCTTGAACACTACACCGTCGTCCACGTTCTAACCACGCTGCACGTCCTTGAGCGCACTGTGAAAATAAAGGCGAAATATTAAGAATAAATTTTATTATTTTAGAACAACACTTCCACACAACATTAAAAAAACAATGAGATTTCGTAAACCACAATATCTCTTATCATTTTTTTTTCTTAATATCTTTTTTTTCTCAAAAAAATTCTTACAATTTGTTTGGTCACTTAAGGCGCAGCACACAGACTCAGTCGAAGCGACAGATAGTAACAGAGCGGCATGCAAAAGAAGGTCTACAGGACTACGACTAATAATGTTGAATTTTAGATTTTGTCAATTTTCTAGCATAAACACAAGATCATGCAAAAAAAAATACTGACTTAAATTAACACGGCAGGCTAGGTATATACTAAATTTTTTTTATCATGATTAAAAACAAACCAAAAACTCTCCTTGATTGCAGTAAGAAGGTGTGCTCCTTCCTTAGAAACAGTGCACACCTTCGTTTGCCTGCCTCTTTTTCCGCTGGACAAATGTTTGCAATAATTTTCCAGGTGAAAGTCAATTAATTTGTCAGTCAATTAAAGTTGCTAACAACCCAGTTGAAGTTGCTGTTTAATTTCCAGTTCTAGGATACACAAAAGCAAAAGTTCATGGAGCACCTAAAGGTTGTCCGATAGGACCGGGTGTGGGCATAGCAAGGACAATTTAGTGCCTTTGAATTTAAAAAAAAATTAAATAGAGAGGAAATTATTGCACCAGGTTTTAGGTCTCTCAATGAACTTTAGTGTGTTGACTTTATTACGAAAATTGGAGAGTGGAAGCAAAAACCCGGCTGAACCCGGCAAACCCCGGCAATCGGCGGTCTGTTGGCTTGCAGGGAATTTCTCAATTTTACTGCACGTTTTTATGTGAATTCATTGCATTGCTTTCTGGTCGAGGTGCACAAGAAGTGACCATTAAATGGGGGCAAGAACTGCGATAAATCACCTCCGGCGTCCTGATTTCCTGTCTGGTAGTTGTGTTAATGCAAAAAGCCTCAGTACAAGAGACTTTACGCCCAGACTGAATTATTACTTAACACGATGCGATAAATTGTCCTGTTTGGACGGCTACACCAGGAATAAGGCGATTTTCTAAAATGCAGTTCCTTTTCGAGGGAGGTTAGGGAAATGGTCGATTTGTAAGAGCTGGAACATAATTTTTCTTTAACGTTTTTAATTTTGAGTAATCGTTTATTTTATGCATTTAGGAAACAGATAATACAAGTGTACAATATTTTTTTACCGAAAAAAATGAAAGGGATTGACGATTTTCAATATATTTTTGTTATTCGTTGAAAATGTTTAAAGAGTAGGGGAGACCGGGTACAAAAGTAACGGCGGGTCGAAAGTAACAAAGGCTCTGTAGGTCCATCCAATAGTCAAAATACCGCTTCGCTGCCATCAGGTGATGGCCGGTGGCGCCCCCCTCTCTTGCATTCAGTAGCCGCGCGCGCCACGCGCTGCTAGGTTTTCTGAGAGGACAATAAGTGATTTCACAAGTCAAAACTAAGTTTTTTGACGTTCACTTATTTTATGTTTACTAATACTACTAAGGACGATATTGATCTGAAAATTTGCATATAAATTCTAGATTAGATTTATTACACAGTGTTTTAATTCATTTTTGTCTAGCACGTTCCGTTTTCAGGTTATCGTCCATATTTTAACAAAAATGTGGTAGGGTACAAAAGTAACATAGCCCTATGGGTAGACAAGTAACATGTTACTTTTGTCTTCGGATTGATTTACTGATTGCGAGTCTGAATAGAAGACTGATACTGAATAGTGTGATTAGAAAAAATTATTATCATACAATAATTTATGTCATTAATTACTAAACACAGTTTCTAAGGAAGAGTTAATAATATTGATTTTTTTTTCGTAAAATATATATTTTTTTAGCATTTAAAATGAAAGTGCTTATTTGTGTTATTAATAAAAAAGATTTCTAATAAATAATTTGTTGATTTAATATGTAATATCATAATTATTACAAACATTTTGACCTGTTACTTTCGACCTGCCAACGTGGTCGAAAGTAACAACGGACGAATTTTTTTAAAGTCTCTGTGATTCATACAAAATACACAATAATCAGGTAAATCAAGATACTAATGTAAAGAACATGAACGGAATTTTTATATGGCTATATTAATTTCATCAAAATAATAACACCTAACCAGAAATCAAGGCAAAAGTAAAAAATGTTACTTTTGTACCCGGTCTCCCCTAGAGTCCTACAAACTCTCAATAGAATAATCATCAATCAATAGTTTTTGAATTTTGACGAGTTAAGATATTGTAAAGTACGTATATCTTAAACTCGAAGAGATTTTCATGAAAATAAGTTAATAAGTTATAGGTTTTCAGCAACAATATTTTCAAATTTGTTATTAACATTTTAAATTTCAAGATCAGGTTCAGTTTATTTCTTTCAAAGTAGAATTTTTATTCATAAGGAATAATTCACAATTTTCACTTTAAAATGCAGTGTCAAACCAGTGAATCAATTTCGCATATGATTATTTATTTTATTGATCTTTCCTCTAGTACATTTCTCGTAATTGTTATATTTAATTGCTTCTTAGATACAACTTTCCTGAAGGCATTACAATTGGCAATTATTTATTGATTTCTGGAAAAAAAAATGTGTCGAAGGTTGTTTGTGTTGTGACGGCTTCCACAACATGTGTAATTACTTGAATATTAAATCACCATTATTAGCTAAAATGTACTTTGAAATTACGTGCGAAAGCAGGAATTAGAGCAATTTAATAAACAATCATAACTGTCTGTTGCGAAACCTTTTTAATATTGAATACCTTAATGCCGACGATTTCCCTTTTCATTTGAATTACCTTATTTAAAATCGCATTGTACAATATTCAGGTAAAATAATTTAAAAATCTCCGAATGTTTTAAAAACATAACACACGACAAAATTTAAAAAAATTCAAGTAAGTTGTGTAATATGCATATTAGAAGATTTTTTTATAGGAATTTTATCTTTGTAGTATGTAATTGTTATGATTTATTATATAGGTATATTTTTATGATATTTTATTTATTTGACTTTTTTTCACTATATACATAGGATCACTTTACAGAGAATTTACTAAAAAATTCTTGTTTTCTTTTAAAAAGATATCAACATTTCGTGAAATTATTTAAGTAGAACTTCAATTTCTAGGGTTATTTTTGTAACTAAATAAAATCTTAAACATCAAAGTTTAACCTGTGGTTTTTAATACTTTATTAGTGAAACTCGTCCTCACAGTGTAAAAGTTAAATAAAATTAAAATTCTTAAATTATTAATTATTACTATTAAATTATATGAATTGCTTCGTGAAGCCTTTGGCAAAATATAACCAATAGTAGTTAATTAATGATACAAAAATAGAATAGACAAGGTCCTTTTAGAATAGGGCAATAAATAATAATAAAAGAGTTTACCAAAATATTAGATATAGGGCAGTATAGGACCGTATGATGAAATTAGCTTTAGCGCAAAGTCGTAAATTTTGTTGTTACTTAAGAACCGAAAATTATCCTATACAGCTCTAAAAAACCCTTTCAACTTATAAACCGGAAAGATAATAAACCCAACACTACTAGTGAAAATTTTGGGGCCAAAACAATAGACCCTAATTTGCCCGCATGATGACCCACAAGAAAATATTGTTGGCAAACACATACCACACTATGTGGATAGACTTTTTATAATCAGCTGCTTCTGCGGTTGATTCACCCTACGAGGGATAAAACCTTTCCCTACAAAAAAGGAAAGTTCATTTCTTTGGCAAACACTTCCCATGAAGGAGGAAAATTATACGAAAAGTGAAAATCGATTTGCCCTTGAAAGGGGAGAAGCCTTTCAACCTCAGTTCTGAATCACGCGACGTTTTCGAGTCCACAAAAAGAAAATTAACTTTCATATACACGAGTTTAGCCGCGAACGGGCCACCCACAACCACAGCCGTAATTATCTAGATATGAGGACTATTGTGGGCGAAAAAAATAGTGGGAAAAAAGGGCAAAAAGGTACAGAGGAGATATGCCAACACGAACCGCCAAAATCCAACCCTAAGGAGCTCTGAGTCACTTCGACCGGCTCCTCCTCATGTTGAACTTGTGAAACCTTTCTTACCGCGGGGCCAAGAGGGCAAAGGTCCTTTTGGTCAACATTGTATGTCGCCGCCGACCTCTTTGAGGACGCAGTCAGAACTCGTCAAGTTGTCTCTCTGTGACATGCGAAGGTGTGCCAACTGACCTAGTTCTAGACTATACAGTTGGGCAATTATTGCAGCGGGAGCAGCTAAATAAGAGAGATTGCTGTTTTAATTTAATTTTCATATTTTTCTCCATGCTCCCACCGAAATCTGCCTGTTCGGGCTGCGATGACATCATGAATAAATCTAGCTGATCTGCAAATTAATTTAATTAGTTCGAATATTTCATTTCATGGTACTTGGTGAATTAAGTTTGGACAGCTTTATTATTCAACTACGACAAAATCAGTTTTTTTCCATTTTTTTTTGATTATTTTATCATTTTTCGTGAATATTTTAGATGTCATGCAATTTATCTTAGTTAAGATTATTCATTATAGATAAAATTGTATTATTGTAAAAAAGGTTGAAGAGGTTATGAATTTTTGTAATTTTTACTCTTCTTCGAACTGCTTTTCGATAAAAATTTTTGGTTTTATCATGCAGCCATGCAGATAATTAATCCTTTTCAATGTTAGTTTTGGAAGCCAACATAAATTAAAATAGAAGAGTTGTCCCAATTTTGTTCCAACAGACGTAATATGTCAGGGTAAAATATGATTCAGCGGCTTAAACGCAAGCAAAGTCGTTAGCATAAACTTCTTCCTTTTCTGTAATATTTAAACGTTAGAGTTTCATACACGAGGCCACAATGTCAGTTTGTTACGGCCTTGAGTTCGTGAATATTGTTGTTTTCATTTATGTACAACATCTACGAAATTTCTCATACCATATATAGAGTTTAATAAAAGCTTGTATGTATGTAGATTAGATTAAATTTCCTATATGTGATAATGCATTTTACATATTTATATATGCATACATTGATGCAAATGTTTAAATCAAACGTTTTAGTCCTTTTAATGCAATGAACAAAAATTAGGTTAACTCCTAATTTATTTATTTGTTTTTTAAATCCTTTTAATGGAGTACCACCAAGGAGAGTTCTTGGTCCATTATTGTTTTGTTTGTTCCCTTTTAACCTTTCATCCAGCCATCCTGTGGGGATTACTATAATTCAGCATCCATAAAATTTCGTGTTATGACTTAAAAATGTTCCCTCTTTTGTGTGTTAAACACACAAATGAATCCCTGCCACATAATCCCATAAAACGATAATTTACCCATTCATTTCGAATGGCTGTAAAAGCTCATCTACCATGACTTGCATGCAAATTAGTTAATTCCCCGCTTCCTCCTGGTTCTTGGGTATTTTGCTTATGTTCGACTGGCATGAAAGTTGGCAATAATTAAAAGAGCCCAACCACCCACACCTCTATTAAAAAGAGCCCAACAATTTTGCCTGATAGTTAGTCTAGCACCTAGAGGGAGAGATTTTTAGAACGATGCCTGTTTTACAGACAGGATTTCCTCATTTCCTTAATAGACCTCAGGATAGACTAAAAATGAGCTGGCGCGCGAATTGTTTTGTCTTACCAGACAAAATGATGGGTACCACTTTTATTTTCCTAATTAAGATTTTTATCCTTCAGGGGGTATTTTTTGTGCGGTGACAAATTTGTAGTAAACTAGGACTCTAGTCTTTTAGTCTTGAATTTTTATGATGTTGAGAAAATTTATGATTAGAACGCAGTAGTGAACCCTGCGGCCACTTCCAGCCATTGGGCAAAATTCAATAGACCTTCTCTATACGGAGGAAGTGGTCATGCAGAGGATGGTTATGTTGAGATAAAATCAATTTCTGGCTAAACTAATCTGCATCGGATCCGTCCTTCGTTTGGGGGGCGGATGGGGTTTGGATCCAGGTCAGGGCATGTATAGGAGTAAAAACCTGCAGCCTACAGTCTTTGTAGAGTTTAAATGATATGCCGCACACCTACGCGGTGAAATATATTTTTAGATGCTGAACCTCACTAGCCTCATACTCGAGCGAGAGACGAGGCTCTTTATGGATTTTGCTGCAGTGTAGACGACCACAGTGGCGTTTCCTTGTGCACTTTTATTGGGAACTCCCCCGTCATCGTTTCCCGTCCATAATCCAAAGAAAATCCGTGAATACCACCGGCTGAAGAAGGGAAATGAAAAGAAAAGTTATTTTCCATGCCGGCAACTATTATATCAATATACTCGGCCATTGTATGCGCCTTTTTCCTGGAAAGAAGGCGGCGAACGAGCCCCAGACACTTGGGGGTTTCTGTTTTCAATCAACGTCTAGCGAAGCCCCCGCAGGTTTTCCGTCGTCTCCTTCGCTGGCAGCGAAGTCATCCTGAGATCATCCCTCGGAAAGGGCACAAAGGGCGGAGCGCCTCCTTGAAGGAGCCTCGCTGGATGCACTTCTGATGGAGCTCGAGTGGTTCACTCTTGGCTAAATCTATGCCAGGGCTTTCGTCGCAAACAAAGCAACAGCTTCTTGGTGGCCCACTTTTGTCCCGGGATTAAGGAGAAGTTCAAGGAGGACGATAACATTGTTTTCAACTGTGCCCTTCGGGTGGGCCGGGCGGAACGGAGGAGCATTTGTTTGCGCCTATGACCATCAGTTCTCAAGACCCTTACAATATTTGCTCAAAAAAAAAAGGAAAATTCTAGCAGATTTTCTTCCGGTTTTTATGGAAGAAAAAAGAAATTCCTCAAATGAAAAATTGTTTTCACTTCGACAATGATTTTGGGGCACTTCTAGGACATTTTGCTTGAATGCATCTCACTGAAATGACTTTTGGAGCCTTACTCTCCAAGGGACAAATGGACAGAAGTTGTCTTGATTGATGAACATTTTGCTTTCTGGGAAGTTTTGAAGGACACCAGTTAATAGATTTAAGAGCCCTTAAAGTTTCTTTTAAATACTAATGGAGCGGTTCTACTTACGAAATGAATTAAGAGACGAAGCTAGTCGTAAATCAGGTTTAGTTTTTCCACTACCGAAACAATTTAAACGACTTCATAATAATAGGACATTTCTTGCAAGCGAATCATTTCCATTTGAAAATCAGAGGAATGTAGACATCGCAGAAAATTAAAATACCAAAATTTCTAAATTCTAATATGTATAGGAATCGAAAAATGTATTAATAAGGAACATATTAAGTTTGAAGTCTCCTCACAGGACACATACTGTAATAAAACTTGGTAAGAGTGTTCATCTGGAGTCTTTTTCTTTTTGTGTGATAAAGTATATCCCCATAAAATGTCGTTGCTAATTTTATTGTAAATACCTTATTCAAGAATCTTTGAAGTTAATAAAATTAATTAATGAGTTAAAACGAAATACCTTCTTCGACTTTATCGACGGAGATGAACACAGACTTATCTTATAAAATGACAAACTAAAGTAAAATTTTCCTTATTTTTGTGCAGAAATTTTTACGGAAATCCCGTGGAAACATTAAGATTTTTCTTTAACTTTCACACAAAGATTGAAGGAGCATGGAAAAATAGAGGCGCAGAACTATTACTTTTAAGAATCGTAAAGATAAATATCTCAGGAAATATATATATTAACGACCGACAATTTTTTTTTGCATATTCGTCACTTTTGACCCTAAATATATATTCATATAAACATTTTATCAAAATCTATGAGGACACTAAAATTCAATTTATACCAATATCGGTATCAAAATATATGTTTGAATAAAGACCTAGGCGTTTATGGGGAGATTCCGGTCTCGTTCAGAACTAGAATATTTAATATGTATTTTAAAGTACGAGTATATATACTTCCAAACTCTAAATTTTATCAAATTTATTGTATACTGATCATTAACCTTTCTGGAGAGTGTTTAAAAATATTTTTGGTTTTTTCATCAGCTGAAGGTCTAGACGTAAAAAATATAGTTTTTCTGCTAGAAGATTTATTATGCCTCCTGAAGACTAAATTTTGTTAATTCCACATTTAACTTTTTTTATTGTTTGAATACTTTTCGTGTGCGTACTCCTAATTATAATTTTAAAACGTTTTCTGTAGTTATTGTCGAATTCTTATTTTGCATAGTATTAAAAAAGATGTAAATCTTTTGGTACCACTACAAAATTATTACGTATTAAGTTTTCTTTAAAATGGGATTTAATGAGGTTGCACACCTCATTTTAAAGCCAACATCACCACAAATAAAATGTACATTCGTTCCTCTTCACAAAGCTACTCCTGAATTAACTCATCATATTTTATATGGAAATTGCTGTCATAAAAATTTGCATCTCAATGCTGTTTAAGGGATTCTCATATTGTCCTCTTTTGTCTGTTTGAATGTTCTTCACACAATAAACCAGAAGGTAAGGTTTCTAAAAGTCGTTATATAATCAGAATGGTCATTCTATAGACGTAGAGAACTTTTTATAGATGTGTAGAAATTACGATCTAAATATTGTGTAAAACTTTATGATGGGTTTCACGACCGAGCCCATAAAATTATTGATTATTCACTTTGTATTGTTTGATGAAGCCTCCAATGGAATAGTGCGAAATAATACTTTATTATAATTCCAAACTTTTGAAGTTGTAAAGTACCACAAACCACAACTTAATTTGAAATTTTAGGTTCACCATAATTTTTAAGTTCACCATAATTTTGTAGATAATCACCAATCTACAATAAGGAAACTCAAATTTTTAGAAGTTTATGTTTCAATTCTGTGAATATTTTTAAATATATGTTTAGTCGTTTTAAGTAAAGTAGGTAATCTATGCATTATGAACATTTTTACAAACAATTTCAACTTCACACTTCTCAAATGAACGCGAACTTAATAAATCATGCATAATTAAAAACTGGGTGTCTTAATACAATACAAAAATTGTTCAAATCAAAAATTTCATTCTCTCAAGACATTCTCAGGACACCACCAAGGCATTTTACTTGCGATTTTGTAAATTAACGAAAATACTACAGACGAAAAGAATAAATGCATAAAATAAAAACGGTCACTATACATTTAATTAAGAAAGAAGATTTTTTCAATGTTCATACCGAATTGACTCTAAGGTGGTGAGAACATGAAAGGTAGGAGGTGAATGCATCAATCGCAACTCTCTGACAAAATCTCACAAATAAAAAAAAGAAACGACAGTTAATGAGGATCTCGCTTAATTACATCGTTTCCAATTAATTTTTGTATCATTTACAAAATTTTCCTGCCACATTTTCTTTTGATAATTTCATGAATATTTTAACTGGAACCTCCCTCGCCTCGTCGAGGAAATTTTGGTGTAACTTCGTTGATTGCTTGCTAATTTGCTCTGTGTAATGTGTGCAAAAAGAGGAAAATCAACTACGTGATTTTTTATTTATTTTTATTTTAATAATTGTTTTTTGTTTGAATTTAATAACAAAAATTAAGAAATATTAACAGTCAAATGTTTGTCATGAATTTCTAATTCGCATCTGTAAATCTTGTGTTTGAGAGTGGAGTATAATGCAAATTGGTAATTGGATAGTATTTCTGTGTAAAATAATGTTTTTTTTTGATACGTTGTCGAAATAATGATATGTTTAAAAACTGTTAAAAATATAATAAATACTAGGAAAAAGAAAATATGTATAAACAAAAACTAGAAAAAAAATAGAGGTGCTGCTTTATGTTGCGAATTCATCCACAGTCAATACATAATCAATAACCATTACTACGAAATCCTATGATGGAATGGAATTTTTAAGCACGAGGTTTTACGTGTTAAAAAAGGTAATGTTAAAAAAAAATCTAATGAATTTATTCACTAAATGAAAATTATTTTTGGGGCAGTTCGATGTAACACAAAGTGTAGCCCAAAAGTTTAAAGACTTCATTCACTAGAAAATACAAACGTATGAGAATCAATGTTTTTTTTTTTATTAAATATTTTTCAAAATACATTCTGCTGAGCTCTACAAAACGTTAAGCGCGACATAACGTCTACATGTAGCGATAAAATACTCCTCTTTTTAATCAACTTTGATTTTGTTGCCACATTTTATTTCCCAAAATAGTCCTTTTAATTTTTGGATTGGAAGTTTTTGGAATAACGTCGTTGCTAAATTTTGGGAATTAAGGTTGGTTGGAAGACTAATTTTACCTGTTGTTTATATTAATTGTTTTATTTTATTATCCTTCGTAAGGTGATAGAAACTAGAAATTTCTCACTTCCCACATTTTTAGATGGGTTGAAGAAAAACTAAGTCCAAATCGATTCGACGAAAGTCCTAAAGTGTTGAACTATCCAATCCTGGGACCCGGAATTTTATACGACATCATGGCGAGTCACTGAGAATGAGGATACAACTTACAGTCACTATGCATTTTATTGGATGAATGCTGCTCCAAAATTTGTTTTCCAAAAATGCTGGTGATTTAATACTGCAGCAGCTGGAGATGTTCTGATTCCAAAATATTTCGTTGTTGAGAACAATTAGACTGTTCCTTAAGATTTAGCCTTAAGACGCTCATTAACATCAAGATGTTTTTTGAATTTTTGTTCTTTTTAATGGTTCTGTAAACCAAAGGTGGCTCAGTCGGAAGAAAGAGTTACACTTTTGGTTTACAGAACAAACGCGACGAAGATTACTCAAGTATCAAACGGCATGTATTTCAGCACTTCGGAGGCCCTTTGGCGAATAATTTTTTAATCCCCCCATTCACGAAAGGTGACCTCGCGTTATCCACCTCAGCTTCTACATCAAGAATGAAATAAATGTTTTCTTGTTTGAAATTAATACTAAGAAAATTAGTGTTTATAACCCTATAGCTCCTCTGTTTTTTATTTAATCGAAATACTCTCATCTACTGTATTTTAATAGGATTAATAGGATTAAAAATATCATTAGAATTCAGACAAAATTAATTTGCCTAATTATGTAGAAGTTTAAAATAAGGAGTGATTTTAATCCTGCACTCACATTGTTATTTCTGACCGACCAAACTTATGTTAAATAGTAATAACTTATGTTAATTAGTCATAATTTGGTTCTCGTGAAGTTGTTAGTCAGTGAAGTGAGTTAAGTGTTAAATACTTTTATTAGTAACTAAGAAAAGTTGTGTTTCCGAGATATATGCCTTATACTCGTAATTCTTTCGAAATAAAATGTTCTGTTAGAGTTTCTCAGCAACTGCAAACATTATATAATATCTTGGAATTATGCAAAGATATCGTATCAGATTAAAGGAAAAACAGCCATTTCTTAAATTCCTATTTTAAAATGTTAAAAGCTTCAATTACGTAATTTGAATTTAATTATGTCTTTTTTTTTCAATCTACATATGTACGAGTTTTTGTCGTATTTTATTTTATAAGTTTATAACTTAGAAATTTCTAATAAAAATGGATTTTATAAAATAATGCATATTTTGTGTTGTAAGAATTTTCTTCAGTAATTACTTTGTTCCCACAAACGTTTTAATAATTAAATTAATTTAAAAAAATATATAAATTCTTTAACTTATAACTAACTGATGGCATTGTACCTACCGGATCAGTTTTGAGTATTCTGAATATAAAAAATATAAATAGTCATAATTGTTAAGAGAGTAAGTTAAAAGAAGCATGTGACGGTGTGCCAGTGTGCAATTTAAATTTTGTGTATAAGTTTGTTTTGATTAGTGAGTGCACTGTGACTAAAATTTTAGAGCTGCAAATAGGCGGATTTCTATGAAAAATCAAAAAATTTTTACATTTGATTTACTCGTTCTGAATTTTATATGGAGGGTTCAAATTAATCATATGTACAATTAAAACGCGTCTTAAAAACTTGTTCTCATGTAGTTAATAAGAGTATCTGTTGTTATATTTTGGTTTTTAAATATAATAATCTTATCAAGCAAAAGTATATAGGAAGGTTTTTAACAAGAAACATTTACAAAAGATGGAGTTTTTAATATTCATTTATCCTAAAGCATAGTTGTAGAATCTTTTGAGCTATTATACAAATTTGTGATATGTTTTTTATTAAAAGCAGAATTAAATTGTTGGTTTTTATTATTACTAAATAAAATATGTTCTCAAACATGTATCTTATTACACACAGTCCAAATGTGATTAAAGATCACGTTCGCCATGTCCATGATAAAATAAGTGCGTTAAAAGTTTTCACGTGTTATACAATTATTTTATAAATTTTATACTGTAATTGAGGTTTAATCGTAAAATACTCATATTGCAGTCCTTAAAGAATCCGGCTAAAATTAATTTTTGGCAGACACAGTTCTAGAATTTATAATTAATTTTTAGGTTTTTTTTTATAGAAAAAATTAATTTTATTTTTGAAATTAATTACAGAAATATCACAGGGCTTTTATAGACATAAGATGGAAAACTAAAAAAAAAACACAGCTACACTATAAAGACCCTAATCGAGCAGCATAGACATAAGAAATAAAATTAAATAAGTTTTAAGAGCATTTTGTCAAAAATGTCAAAAAGCTCGAAATGATGTGCTCTTTACTATGTATTTTCCATAATTGGCGGAATGTAACAAACTTAATTTATTAATTATAATTTGCCCCTTGTCATTTCCATTTTAAATGCCAATTGTATTTTATAATTAAATTGCAAATTTGTCAATTAACTTTTGTCGTCTGTCCAAAGTTTACCTAATTTAATGTGTAATTGTATATCGCTCTATTATGCGAAAACAAAAATTATTATGTAGAGTCACTGTTTCATATTACAAATGGCTTTTTAATTGCATCTGTTTGCTTTTCTCTGTAGAGAAAAATATTAAATTTCTTTCCCCCCACATAATCTATTTTGCTTAAAAGCGTTAAAAATACACCTCTAGTAATGCCCTAGTAGCTTTTAATTGGTCAAATATTCTGTTTTACTTTTGAACTGCCCTCATTTATATGTACAGTGTTTAAAAAAAAAAAAGGGAATGTAAAATTTCAAATTTTGTACATATTCTGTCTATCATTTTTGAACACACATTTCGGATGAATTGCACAACTAAAAACAGCGCACCTCCATTAAATTCTGTATCTGCCCATTTTTAAAAGCACCTGGAAACACCTTGAGTATTTTATAGGTATTATTTTTTATACGAGCAAAAAAAAAAATATTAATTATATCTCTGTCCCTCCTAAAATATGAATAAGAAAATATGTTTCTTTTTTAATAGAGTTTTACCCATGACTCCGGTGGATAACGTGGAAATGGGGCTATTTCTTTAGTCGCCACATTGCTTGGTAATTCAGCCCTTCCAAGTTTTTTCAAGCGTCGCCGTCGTGCTATACGCTGTTTTGATCTTAGCATCAAAGCCGCCTGCATCTTGGTGGTGGCGTCTTCGTTTTCTACGTCTTCTACGTCTCCTCTTAATGTTAATCACGTCTGCACTAGACACACTCATAAAACTTTTTTATATTATTATTTTATTTTTATTACTTTTTTCTTTATTATTTATATTATTTTATTTAGTTTTTTTTTTTCATATTTTTATATTTATTCATTTTTAATCACTTTTCTTATTAGTTTGATAACCACTTTATCGTTTATTTTGTTCGATTCATCATTATCCTAATTGGCTGATTCATCTCCTACAGGTAAAATAGGCTTTTATTCAATTTGCGCAATTTTCATAAATCGCTGAATAATTTATAAATCTAGAGACAAAGTTAGCTGAATTGCAGTGGAGTGCAAATAACATCATTGTTAGTCGAAATCGAATTAGTTCAAAATAATTTTAGGTTTAATGGTAAATTTCAATTTATGATACCAATTAGTGTTTAATCCTTGCAAAAACTTTTCATTGTGAGGAAGGAGAAAGGGGTGAAACAATGTCATGCGTGAAATCGTATGCACCGGTTTTGTGAAAGGTGAAAGCACGTAGGGTTGTCGATTTATGCAAATTATTCACATTGTACCTATAAAGCTTGAATTTGAAGTCATGTTGAAGTTTCAGCCAAGGCACAAAGTAGAGTTGCATATGTGACGTTATGAATATTAAAATCTGGAGAAAATAGGACTCTTTGGTAGTACGATGAATGGGAAGAGGTTTATAGATGTTCCTTTTGGACTTAAATGAGATTTAAATGTCAAGAGCCTTCAAGTATGCTTGTAGAATGGCTACAGATAGTTTTAATAGGCTCTTGGTTCTAATAACTTACTTTACTCAAAGACTGTAAATACCAATTAAGCAGTCTGTCCTGAGTTGTAAAGTATTCATTCAATGAATTCCTACATAACTTCTCCTTCAATGTGAAATTTTTTCATGTTCAATATTTTTCAGTTAGTAATTAAGGATTTAAGTAATATATTAAATTAATCTAAATTTTAATTAGTTGTCTGTAAGCAAAAATAAAAATAAGACCTGCGCCACATTCAAAATAAATAGCTCTTTTGTTTATTTATGACCAATTTAATGTTACATGGTTATTCGATTTTTGTTTTGGAAAAGAATAGAACAAAAAAATATGAATTTCAGAGAATTGAAATCCAATGAGAATTGGTAATGAGGATTATAACTATATCAAATTGAACTCTCAATACATTTTTAATTCACTATAGACTAACATAGCTTACGTAAAATACAATATAACCTCGAATATTCGAATATCTATTTATTTTTCTAGTGTTCGACTAACACTCGTTCTATATCACGTTTCAATCACCTCCGGAAAACTGATTCCGAATAAATAGTAGTCGAAAAAAAAACGCTACCACCACGAGCCGAATATGAAATGAAAATCGTTCGTTACACGTGAAATGCTTCAATTTTTATGACAACTATAAATTTACACACGGGCGACGTCCTTCGATGCAAAATATCCTCTTCTAAAACAGCCCCCGGCGACGATTTATGGGATGGCTGTCCAATTCGCACGTTATAAATAGGCTCCGAGGCATAACCCAATCAATTTCCCTCCAAATCATTTTCGTGACAATTCCACCTGGAATTCGAATGTATGGTTTTGTTGCAGATAGATTCGGGGTGTTCGGGGCGAGTTAAGCACTCAAAATTAGAATCTGAATATTGTGCACATGTTTCGAAGAAAATTGCTTTATGGTACGGTCGGTGTTCACTGTTCAGGTGAACCTGAACTCGTTTAGAGGACGACATTTTGCGGCCTTGGCTGTAATTGTTACCTCCAGGTAATTTGCTAATTAATTATGTCGTGACAGTCACATTCTAAGAGGTGCTCATATTTTTAAATTATGTCATGGCACACATTTTTAAGAGTCTTCTTCCACAATTGTGGGTGCAATTTGTGAGATGTATATCATAAATAAGTTTTCGTCAACATGGCAATTGTGTTTTATATTACGCCGGTTTAACTTCATAATACTCAAGAACTTTATACAGATACACAACATAACTTTTTAATTTAAGTACGAATATTGCATTAGGAAAATTTTGAAAATTTACCAAATAAATTGCGAGTGGCGATTTACTACATTACTAAACTTCAAAAAGTCAAATATTTTTCGGAATCATTATTTATTTATATATTTATCTTTACAAAGAACATAAGTATAAAGAGAAAAGATAATAATAAAAACGTACTGAAAATAAATTTCAAATATGATTTCAACGTCATCACGGGTTAACTTTATCCAAGTACTTAGATACGGAAAGTGTAAACACAAAACGGGGATCTTATTTTACCAGATTTAACCTTTCCAGTTCATTTTAAAGCTAAACGTTCCCAGTTTTACAACTTGATCTTGATAGAGTAATTTCAGGAATTGACTCTGTTTGATGTTAATATAAGAAAGAATGTGTTTGAATCCAGGATGACTTGATCAAACGCGCTTCTGTCTTATTTTAAGCAGAAATTTTCTTAATTTTGATACGCAATTTTTCTCTTAGTGTTAGTTTGCCCCATCTCAAATATTTCCACTTTATTTCCACATTATAAACAGTATTCTTTGGGCCCTATAAGAAAACACACGTCCCAATAAGGCCGAAATTGTATTCATTTTGGTCGATTTTTTATAATATAATGTGGTGGAAAAAAAAAAATTTAAAATATAATAATAATTTGATACATTATTTATTAAATTATTATTATATTTACGAAATAAACGAATTTGTCACATTAACAAATGAAGTTTTGACGAAATTGTTAAGAAATCTCATGTAATACGTGTTTAATATTACGATTTTATATTGAAAAAGATTGATTCATAACTGATAGTCAATTTCAATAGTTTTAATTTTTAATAAGAGTTAAGTCGCGACTGTTTGGGTGCTGAATTATAACGATGGCTTGTTAACTTTTCAAATCCGTTTAATAGAAAATTTAAAATACGCAATACGAACAATTAAAATGTAATTTGATTTAGTTTAGTTAGGTACTCGTAGATGAGTTTACGTTGTGCATATTATACAATAGATTAAGAATGAAAACCTATCTACCAATTGTAAAATTTCAAGTAATTTTCCTATGAAATGGTATTATAGATTTATAGATACTAATCAAAAATCAGATTAATAAGTAGTAAGAACCTCGTATTTTGAAAAGTATACTTGTTTAAAAAAAAACGAAATATTATTATAAACACGAAAAAGTTATGTCCACAGAAGATAATCCGTTTCATACACGAGCCAGACTTGAAGCAATTAGACTCAAGGTCACATTCTCATTTAGAACAAATTGCACAAAAGAAACCGCAACCAGAAGGAACATATCCTTGCCCTCTTAAAGCCCCAATTTAAGCTTGGTGCAGAGTCCTTTGAATTCCTCAAAACAAGCAAAGTTGTAAACGGAAGCCATTAAAAAATGTTTTCCTAAAAAAAAATGGGAAAAAGCTGAAAAAAATCCAATAAAGTTTCCATCTAGTTTCATTTCCTGTCCTTAAGATTCATTTAGCGTCCCTTCCGGGGGGATTGGGAGTTGGGCAAATCCATCAAAGGTCCACTCCACATGCAAGGCAATATCACATCGCATCGTATCGCATCGCAACGTAGTCCGAGGGCTTTTCATTTAGTGTTTGAATGGGCCAATCCAAGTGAAAATTACATTCCCAGTGCAGGCGGAGCCCCCGGCTGAGCCCACCTCCATGAACGAAGCCCCCCCCAGCTTAGGTCTTCGTCTCTCCTGGTTTTTGTCGTCTTCTACGGGTGTATGGAGAAGCACGTGCAAAATCAGGTGCAGACAACAAAATTTATATAGAAGAAAAATCTACGACCACGTGTTCTTCGTGGTGGAGCAACAGTTTCATCGATTCAAAGCCAACTAATTCGCGGATTATCCTTATCCATGAGCATTACTTTGCAGGGTTTGTACTGCTTTTAAGTTCGAAAGATTCGCCGTACCCTGAAAACTTCGGGCTCAGCAGAACGAATCGACGCAGAGCCCCAAGGGTGCTCCGTTGGCAGCTGGTGACCTTCCCCCATTCTATCGACCGTAGGGCTGCTGAGCCGAGGTTTTAATGAGGGCTGGGAAAGTGCAAGATATGTCGTAAAAAATGAATGCAGGCGTTTGTCCGTGATCGTGATGCCTCGCGTTCACTCAGTGACGCTCAGCTCGTGAAGTGTGTCACGTAAGCTTCGGCTTAGACTGGGACTAAATTTTAGCAAGAGCTATGCTGCTGCAATAAATCAATTTTGCGATTTTCAATGCAAATTGGTGCTATTGCTGGCCAGATGGGCACCTTCCGAGACCAGTCTGCACCACAGCTCGAAAGTTCATTTGTTATCCTTAGTCGAGGTCGTCACGTGACGCATATGTGGGCCGGAACTATCACCCTATGACTTTTTAAGTAGACCGCTTGAGGTTTAATGGCGGCGGATGGGCCCCACCATCATCCACCAACTTCATCCCATCTAGACCTTACAAAACCTGGTGCAGTCGGGAGAGGCTCGAATTTTACGATGCCGAACCTGTTCCACATGTGGAGGAGGTCAGGTTCTTTTTGACAAGGATACGTCTACACTTGAGCGCTACCATATACTCGAAATATATAGAGAAGAAGTCCTGCAGAAAATGAGGGGCGGGGGCGATATGGATTTTGGCGTTATTCAGAACTGATACAACCCCACATCTGTTCAGAACTGAGGAGGCACATAGGCTGGGCATGTTAAAGTAACTTGTGCAACCTTTTTATGAGGTCTGCAATTACTCCTGCAATCCTGGGAGCCCCGAAGGAGTCTCCGTAGAATTTCTCGTAACCCAGTTTGGGCGGATTATAACGAAAATTATGTAAAGGAAGTTCAGAATCAGCCACCTGAGTGCTCATGTTTGTCGAAATAGATATCCAGCTTATAAGGGGCCTATTCGAGGTATGTTAAACTTAATTAGGATAGTTTGCACGGGATTTTGGGATAAAGTCTGAGATTTGCAAAAATGTTAAACAGCTTAAGAACATGAATTAAATTCTTATAATAATGTCTGGAGAGCAACTTTTCCCGATCTTATTCGAATTTGTGCATTTTATGCACGTCTTTCATGAATCCAGCGAGATTATTTGTTGAATTTGACTTTGGAAAATATATAATGTGAGATTACTTTCATCGATCTTTAATCTTCCTCCTCGAAGGGGTTACTTCAAAGTTGGTCCTTTTTTTTTGGTTGGACGATTTCTTACATGTTTTTTAATTCAATGAGGTTATGAAAGTAGGTACATTTTCGTATAACATATGTACGAGTATAACGCATTCACATTTTCGTTCCTTTTACCTTTATTTATATCTTATCTTAAAACAAATTTACAAATTTCGGGAATTGAATCAAACCCTTAATTTTTACATTAATGAAATATAGCAAATCATTGTAATTCTGATCATAGGTACCTAAATATTTTTGTTTTTAAGGGAGTTACTGAGAAAAACTTTAGTTTTAAAATGAAAGAAAATATTTCTTTGCCTTTAAAATGTTTTAATTTTCACTAACCTAAAGGAAATTATTTGGTGATTATAAAATATGTTAAATTTTTTTAAGAAGTATGATAAGTTTTTTTTTATAAAATTAAAATAGATTTTCCTTTTAGTTAACGAAATATCAACTTCTTTAACATATGTTGTTTCCATTCCGTATATGAAACATGCTTTATGAGATGTAAATCCTTTGTAATCGTATTAATGTAAAATAATTTTTGTCTATAAACTTTTCATTAATGGCAACACTTTCATAAGAATTAAGAAAAGACAAAATTTTATTGAAATTGAAAATTTCATTTCCTTTTAAAGAAGTTTGAATTTACATTGATTTGAATCTTTATCTTGACGTTTTTATGAAGAAAATTCATAAAATACCTAAATTCGACCTACACTGGGGAAATCATGTCAATCATGAGAAGGGATTTTATTTTCAGTTGAAGGACTATAAGTAATAAACATATGTAATATTCTTTTACTTTTATTTTTGTGAATATTTCTAAGAAATTTCTTAAAAATTGTATAAATAATTTTTTCACAATGAATATTGTGAAGTGCTAAATCCCTTTAAATTTATCTTTCCTTTTGTTCCCAAAACAGATTTATCATATCTTTCTGACAATTTGAAATCTGAGACATTGTAAAAGAGGGCATAACTGACAAAGCCCTACTGTCATCCCTTTTTACGTTACTATTGTAGGTATTGTTCAAATTGCTTCAAATTCAGGACACAAAAGCGTTCTAAACTTTGCGCGCCCGTTAAAATTTCATTTTAGAGAGCAAAAAGACAGAAAAATAAGAAGAAAAATCCCAGACACACTGAAAAGCCCTCATTCTGCGGGAATTCCATTGAGGAACTCCTCGTCGCCCTTTTTCTTTTGTGCATCACAAGGCGAAATTATAGCCATTTTCCTCTTCACCAAAAAGTTCCACTCCCGACCACCGCGACTGCAGCCTTATTTACCTAAGTAGCGCTTTTTAGGGTAAACAGTCAGTCACGAGGAACTTCTGGGGCGTTCTGGGGAGCTCTGGGGCGTTCCGGGGCTGATGGGAGTGGTTTGGGGCGGATTACCGGGGCCGAGGACAGTTGTCGTGAACAAAAAAATTCGGCCTGTCCAAATATTTGAAATCAGGAAGTTTTCTCCTTTTTATTATTATTCTGTTTTAATGAAATCAGGACCGGCTGACGACGTCGGCTCTGATTGCACTGGTTGGAGCTGTTTAGCATGCCGGGTATAGATTCTAGCGAAAACATTTTTTTTCTCCACTCTCCTTAAAAGACAGAGGGTTCGTGAAGTTCTTAAATGATTCTTACCGCCAAAAAAAATGTCTTTTATTTTTTTTTAGAAATTCTTTAGCTAGCTTTAGTTTTTCGCGACTGTTTAACCGAAAAAATCGAGTACATATGCCTATTACAAATCAGCCACGAAAGAGTCACGTATGACGTATCTAAAATATCCCAACTACCTATTCACCTTCAATCTCATTAGTATAATGTCACGGTCGTGAGTGGCTCAGCATAATTATGACGGCAATTTGCATTGTGCACACGATCATAAATCCCGGAGGACTTGAGCAATCCTTTAATAGGCAAATTTAATTTCATATGCCAGATGTCACGTTTATGGTGCCACCTGTCCTGTTGGAGCCTCTCGAGATATAATCTGTACCTGACAGAAGTGTCTGCACCGGCCATCAGTCGCGGAGCACCTCCGCAGCCCCACTGGAAGCCCCTTGGAACCCCCCTTTGGGGTTAGGCAGACCCGGACGACATCGAGCACCGTCTTATATAATAAAATCTAAAAATAGCTAGAAGCTGTGTAGCATCTCAAAACAACTTCTTGCAGTCGACGACAGACTCCGAGATGAGCGCGAGATGGGCACAAAAATAAGATTCGTCAGTATTTAAGAAGAGTCGCATAACCCCCCATAACCCTAATGCAAGAGTCATGAGGCGTGGGAGGGTTTTCTACAAGACCCACTTTCTTACCTAGTTACTAACCTCAGGCTTAAGAGGATTATTTTCTCTTTGACTGAGCCTCCGGCAGGTGCCTCGCAAAATCTTTAGACTGGCTAAAGAAAAAAAAGGTAAATTGCTTCGCGGTTACGACGACCGTCACGAAAAGGGTTCCAAGTGGTGGGTAAAAGGGCTGCTGGGTGGGCGGGTAAAAAACATTTTAATTTTTATAATAACACCACCTCAACGCTATGAATATGTGGTTAGTTTGGGGAACTTAATATCAGACGGGGAGCCCTGAGAGCCGCCCTTTGAGAAGGCGGTTTCAACTGAATATTTTATGGACTTGGAAAATAAATTAACAACGACGGTACGCTTAATTTTTAAAAAAGCCAGACGTTTTGACTCGTCTTCTAAAATTCACTTCATTTGTGAGTTAGCGTAAGGCAAGAATGACTAGACTTACAATTTAGAGGTCGGTTTTATGAGCACGCGCTTTTGAAATAACACGCCACACCGACACCAGAATATCATGGTAAATATTTTATCTTTTCCGATGTTTTAATTTTAAAAAAACCTTACTTTATATAATAACCACAAACAACCATCACAATAATTATAAACACAGGTGATGTTTAAATAATTTATAGGTATATTTAATTTATACTGCTAAAATCAGTCAATCGTATTACAAAACTTTTTATTTAATTGAGAAAGTGTAAAACTTCTATAGGTAACATTCCGATAATCTTGTTCTTTTTAGACTAAAAAATAAAATCTCTTCATCGTTTGAAATTAAATGTTTTAAAATACAAAGAGGTATCAAATTTAATTTAAACACTAAGAATATAATGTAATTTGACATGTATTAATTAGAAATTGATAATTAAAATTGAAACAAAAATTGCTACGATTGAAATAAAAACATGCTATTATAATAATTTAAAATGTGAAAGCGATAACTTTATACAAAAATACGATTTGGGAAATATAAAAATATCAAATGGATCTAAGCGTTAAAGTTTTATTTTTTCTGACATAAAAGTCGCTCAAGTGCGAGTGAAACTCGAACATCATCAAATGAACTTCTGATAACATTGATCAAAATTTTTTTTATGTTCGTTTATGTAACAGAAATACATATATAGTGTTTAGTTTTGTAACTAAAATTATTCGGAACGTTCGATATTTTTAAAAAAAATTCTTTCACTGTTGAACTTTTGCGTTCGTTACAAATATTTGAAGAGCGTTATATGAAATGGTACTATGGTTCAAATAAAATCTTGAACCTTAAATTACTTCTATAAAATATTAAAAGATTTGAAATTTTAATATAATTTTTTTCTTAAATACATATAAAACACTTTAAACTTTACTGAAGCGTCTGTTAAAGAACTTTTGATCAGTGTAATTTATAGAGCATATCTGCTCGAAATGTTTTTTACAAAAGTGTATCTCTGCTGCTTCTGTGGATCAATTTCTAGATGTTGTTTGAAGATATCGATTTTTAGTTCTTGTTTGAAAATTTTGTTCAAAATACATAGTTGTTGGTACGATATTTAAATAAATGCTGAATTTCTCGGAATGTTAATTGGGTTTTTCGGTTTTCTAATTTTGGTGTGGTATACTTAAAGAAGTAGATGTAGATGACTTCTAAAGATTGTTGCATGGTTACAGATAAAAATTAGAAAATAAAATGTTAAAATGTCCTCCTTTTTCCTGGGGTTGCTGTAACTAGCGTAAGATATAAAAATTTATAGGTTTATATTACCAATTTTGTTTGCCAATAGCTGTATATAAAAGGTATAGTGGGTATACAAAATTAAATAAACGTAATTTTTTACAAATATGTAATATAAAGAACGATTAACATGCAAGTAAGGTTTTTAACCACAACAAGACATCGAATAAATGCGAAAAATTTTAAGCAAAGTAGGTTCCAGATGAGAACCTTGATAGCATTCAAACTGAAGCCCATTCCACACTGAAAGCCACCATTAAAAAAGAAGAGTTACCTCGAATTGCTCGCAAGTGCAGATGTCCTGTTCGCAGTAGGTGACCTGGGCCCACTTGTGACCGCTGCCGCCATTCGGCAGACCGTAGACGACATTTTCTTCGGTGTAAGTTTCTAATTGGTGTTGGGCAGTTATTGTCGTTCCAGGAGCTACGGCCGTTGCGTAGGTGTCGTCGTGCTCGAAGGCGTCGGTGCGCCGGACCCTGTAGAAGCTGCACTTCCGCTCTAATTGACCTGAAGAAGTCGCGGCGTCGGGATGGTGGCCGGGCGACGCCATCGGGGTGGCAGGTGTGACAATGATCGCGTCATGTTGGGGCACCTGAATCTGGCTGGGAAGATTTGGTCCAGAGTCGGCCTGGTGGTACTTGCTGCAGCCGATCGCTGCACCAACAGGTGTCGTGGGTGGGGTCGCTTCGGCTTGAGAGACGAGCGGGAAGCTGGCGGTGGCAGATTTTGTCAGGTGCTGGACCCGTTCGTGTCGTGGTCCCAACTTTGGTGACAGCGGTCTTCCATGGGGGTCGTGGTGGAGGTGATGGTGGTGGTGGTGGTGGTGAATATGCTGGTGGTTCGGACCTTCAACAATTGGCAGTAGGAGCTTACTTTGCGTCGCATAACTGGCGCTTAATTTTCGCGCCTGCGCCTGCGGCGTACGCAAGTACGTTGATGGAAGCTGATGGAATTGACGACTTTGTTGGGCGCTCTTTGGGGTCGCAGCGCCACCTACTTTCGATTGGGCTAACTTAGCTTGAAGGGCTTTATTTTTGTTATTCTGCTGACGCTGGCGCTGTCTTGATCTTGATGCCAAGGAAGCACCGCCTGCAGCCGCATACATATTCAGCCAGTGGAGATTTTGTCCTTCGGGTCCTTTTGAAGGGGTTTAGTGAGGCTCTTCGTAGGTGGAGACAGTTTACAGTAAATATGTTTTTTAAAAGTACACGAATATTTCGTATTGGATATATAAAGATGTTATTTTTATTTGATTTCTTATATATGTTTTCTTTTTTTTTATCGTAAGAGTTCAAAATTAGACAGTTTGCCGAGTGAATGGAGAAGTTCGAAAGGGGCTGACGGAGAAAAACGCCCACCAGCCTCGAGTGCAGAAGTCGTGCCTCAAGTCATTACAACGACAACCCGTGCGACAATTGCTCAAAATACACTCAGGAGCTCTCGGAGGTGGAAAATTTTCGTTTATATATTTCTGGTTATATTTTTATTTTTTTTTTTTTGCGAAAAAAGTCTATTTCCTGGCTCCGTCTGCACCTGTCTGTCTGAACATCAAAACGTAATTACACGTCAACACGAATGCTTGTTGCTATCTCCTCTAAATCATAATTTTTACCCTCCGTTCTCCTTCAGGGCTTCTTATCTAACTTTACGTGTATGCTTTTCCATGGCTTCTATTTTTTCCTCGTCTTTTGTATACTAAAAATGCCTGAATATTACTTCTAAACGTCCACCACGATAGATTTTTAGGTATTTGCTGGTAGTGTGGCCCCTACCTTGCTGCTCCCTCGATAGGGTCACGTAGCTTTTATCAAGGATAAATTGGGGGACCATGAAAATGTAATCGCAACTTTATTTGAATATTTTTCCGTTCCTCAATGACCCCAGACCTTTTTAGGGCACTTCCGAAATTTTGTTGTGATAGATGACGGTTAGGGGAACTATCAAAGATTTCGGGCGGTTTTGATAGGTATTTTGATATATATTTTTTGTTTTTGCTTTAAGAAAACTACCTTCTGATTGCAGTTAATCGCGCTTTCCCTGTAATTATTTGTGCAGTTGCATCAACATCTCTCTTTATTTTTTGTGTGCAAAACTCGTGTAAATTCTTGTTGTATTCGCAAACAAATGAAGTTAGATAAAAAGTGATAGCAACGTTGACGATTGTACGATAATTCTTTGATGTTGTTTTGATTGTTGTCTGCTTTGTATTTAGTTAGATTTTTTAGCGGAGAAAAAACTTCTTACAAATTATTTTTGAAACCATTCACAGTCACTCAACAAAAAGCCTAAATTGCACACTCTTTTTTAAATAAACGAAATATTTGCTCCTAAATGTACGAAATTCTTGTATTTAATATATTTTTCTCTTTTTTTCTTGTAAAAAAATAACACAATTAGAAAACAAACTACATAGGCCCTATAAGTCTCTTAAGGTACAAAATATCTCAGTTGAATGCCTTCAGATGATAAAAAAACATCAGCAGCTCCTTGGGACATCAACTATATGTAAAAAACTGATTGTTTCGTATATTTTTTTTCTTTTTTAATGAACAAACAAATGAACTGCTCTGCTTTTCTGCTTATTATAAAAAATTGTTAATTCTCTTGTATTGTCTTCGAGTTATACGATTCCTTTATTTATTTTTATTTATATTTTTGTTTTTTCTACATTTCTAACAAAACAACCGCATGGTATACAAAAAACGTAACCGAAAAAACAATCTGTTCAACAATGTTTTCAACTTTTATATTAATAATATATTCAACGCGATCTCACCTTAAAAAAATACACTTTTTTTTATTTACTTATATCCTGTTCGACTTCGTTCTGCCCTGTTGTCTTAAATTTTAAATTATTGCAAACGAGACACTACACACTTGTTTTATTTAATGTTTCATAAAAAATCTTCTTGTTCTACGGTATAAAATGATTTTATTCTCTTAAATAAAACTTTTGTGTGTATCTCAGTACATCTAGTAGATAAAACAACTTCAATTCATCAACAAATATCGACATCTGCTACACATTTAGTTCAATAAATCTCTGCTCTGGTTATTGTATCCTCTAGGCTTTAACTGATTTTTTATTTTGTCTTACAAAAATCTTGTTTGCACCTTCAGCTTTTTCTTCAATTTATTTTATTTATCTATTTAAGACACTTAGGTTTTACATAGGTTTTGCTTTGCGGTAACTAACATTTGTTCTCTTTTTTTTTGCCTACTGTACTTTGCTTGCAAAAGCAATTTTTCTAAGGAAGCGACTGTTTCCTCAAATTTACAATAAATCGTACAATTTTACTTATACTAGCTCTAACATAAATGTTGCATTTTTTTTGTCTTGCGTTATAAACTATTATGTTTTGTTTATATGTTTTGATTTAAAGGAAACCCTTTTATTTCTTAATATTTTCTCTTGTGGGATGGCGTTGCGTTGGTGTTTTCTATATTTGTTTTGCGGATTCAAGACGGAAATTTCAAGGAACGTTTTGTATTTTGTTTTTTTTTTGACCACTTTAATTTGTTTCGAGCTGCAATAAAAAATATGTTGTTTTTTGGTATCATAAATATAGTTATAATTTATATTTGTTTTTCTTAGAGAAAAAAATCTCTTGTTTTGAAACCTCTTTTAGTTGCTGAAAGTCCGAGTTTTGAAGCCTCCATTAATTTTTAGTAGTTATGGTTTGTAAACGCTTATTATGCCGGCAGTCGATTCTTTTAGTGCAGAATAATAATTCAATTTTAAAACTTGTTTCTATACTTATTTTTTTTTTCATTTTCCCCATCGGGTTCAGTTTAGATAACAAAATTTGCATTGAATTAAATATTAAAAGTCCTCACATAAATCAAGATTTTAAAACTTGTGAAAAGTACATCAAATTGCCATGATATTTACCCATTCAAACTTCAAACCTTTAACCAGATAATTATCTATTTATCTAGATTCAGTTCATAATTGTTAATTATTATTATTTTAAACATCTTGAATAGCCCTTATAATAATAAATCCCGAAATCCTTTCAACAACAATAGTTTTTGTGTTGTAAATATTTTGATATACAATATTAATTTAAATAAAAAATAATTAAGTCTATTAAGTTAGGATTGAAGATTCAAGAACGTACACTTTCACAAAACTGTTTGAACTATCTGTCCATAGTTTCTTTATTGGCTACCGTTTGTACCAAAGTCTATAAAAAAATTTCCCTGCCTCCCATATGCCATTTTAGTTTCAAAGTTCAACGAATGAGATATTTCTTTCATAGAAATTTTCATCCATGTGTTTTATAAACGAAAACGAGGTGAAAAATAAACATTTGGGCTCAATGTTGATTCTACACATTTGATTTTATATCCACTTTGAAATATTTCAGAAGTGGAATATGAAGGTGTATTACTCATTGACATTATAAAATAGATTTTATATTTTTCTATGAATGTACAATTTTTTTTGGTTTCTGTATTATTTTTTACGATTAACGAGAATATTGAGAAACTAAAGAAGAACAATAATTTAAATGTTTTAATATTTTCAAATTTCCTTAAAGTTTTTGTTTTTGTTTAGTTTTATTCTTCAAATGAATTTATGATCATTTTGTAGGAATCTGTAAAACCTTATTTGAAATTTTGAGGCATGATCTGTAAGTATACGTAGTATTGTTAATACTAAAATATGTATTAATATATTTTTTAAATAAAAAGCAAAAGGTAATATGTATTAATTGTGAAAACTTTCCTCTTACTTGAAAAAAAACCTTTTATAGTTTATCCTCAAACATATTAAAATTTTACCGTGCAAATTAACAATAAATTGAATTTTGAACTTATTATGGAACTGTGCTAAAAATAAAACTACATACTCTGAGAACAATTTTTGAGAAAAAAATGGTTTGCAATAAATTTCTACTATTAACATGCTCAATTAAAATACCCTAAAAATGCTACTCTTAACAGTTCGAACTCTAATAAACTCGCTATATACCTACAATTTATGTAAATTTTTGTTGTCTATAAAAATCTTTGTTTAAAATTTTAATTTATGACCTAAATTACAAGGATGCAGCAGTGCGAACACGGTTGGCGCTTTGTCAACTTCGAATAAATTGCAATTTGTAACAAAATTTCGTATATGGAGGTGTTTGGGCCCCGCGTTCAGATTGTGCTAATTACCAATTATATGGGTTATGGCAATGTAAGCAAATCCCACAGTAGCAGCATTGGCCTTACACTAAAAATTGCTTATTCATCGTACATTTTTTTGTGATATTGTTTGCGTCCAAAGGGCAACATGAAGGCTCCCGCATGGGACATATGTATGTAGATAAATATTTACATAAATTGCATAAAGGAGACCATGGCGAGTTTATTCCCATTTCCGAGGTGTTACTGAAATGAAGTCCGAATTTTAACTACTATGATTTCCTGAAATTCCTTCGAAATCTAGAACCGGAAGACAGAACGGGGTTGGGAAAGGAGCATCTAATGAACTTCGACGGAGTGGAGGAAGGATTTTGTTCGCAATCCGCACATATATGTACGTCCACATGCGCCTCATTCACACGCAGGGTGCTCCAAAAGCATCGTTTGCAGGAGGCGCTCATTTATACGAGCCTTTTATAAACTCCTCCCCGCAGAAGAGGGCTTGAGCATTTGCTTAGGATTGCAGTTCTTTCTAGAATCTAAAGGCTCTCGGGGGAGAAAGGGAAAAAAACCGACTTTTCCTCAACAAAAGCGTCCTTTTCTCCCGTCCCTTTATTTTTAGCTGGTATAAAACCGAACAAAACAGCCGTTCAAAAAGTATGTCATCATAACATAAACTATATGTGAAAAATAAAAAAAATCGTTAAAGGAAATAGTGCGAAATGCGGGGGAGGAAGCGGGCGGTTTCAAATCGAAACTCCCACTGCAACTGGAAAGTGCACAAAATCGATGTATGCGGGGACGGGGAATCCCCGGGAATCCATGTGCAGAAAAAAATGGACATGCAATCAACGCTACCACGCCCGCCTTGATTTTGATTTTGATTTTGATGTTGATGATGTTATGTTGTCGATTATGATGAATCGATTTTCGAAATGTGGACACCGCACTCTATTTAAACCGCCCTTCCACAAATTCATTTGAGGACACGGGGGGCGGGGAACCCAAAAGCAATTAATTTATAAAGCCGTCCCAGAGAGATACATTTTCGATCTACATACGTGTAAGCCGAAATTGAATCAATTCGTTTGATGGCCGAACACATTGCACAACAGTCTTTGCATGATGTGATTAAAATTATTAGGAGCATTGAGCGGAAGGTAACACGCTAACATAATTGCTTTTGTACAATTCCCTTCTAAAGTGATTACTGCAACATTTATTTAAATGTAGCGCCCTCTACTAAAGTTAACTTTGATTAAAACAAGTTTTTCCCTTCTATCATTAAAAGGGACTAAAAGCCAGCCTAATGGCTGTATGGCAATTTTTTAATAAATAGACTCATTCTGAACTTAAAATTAAAACATTCCAATTTTGAACTTTGGATTCCGAGCGGAAGATAAATGCGCATATACATATTTGGAAAGCAACAAATTTTTACTATTTTTCACATTACATTTAGAGAAAAAGCTTAAAATAAATAATGAAGAAAAACTGAAATATTACGACCAGTTAAATGAGGAATTTAGTTTAAAATTCTCATGAACGTATATAATTAAATTTAATTATGTCAAGCAATGATCTGACGAGGCTTTGATCTTTTAATAAAAGAGGAAGTATTATTATTATTATTCGTTGAAAAATGAATATCTAAATCAATAAACAATTAAAATTTAAAGAATTAATTAAATAAAAACTTTAGCGTGGATTTCGGAGTTAAATTGAATATTTCAGCTTTAGTCTAGCTACTTCAATTGCATCCAACAACCTTTAACAAATATTTTCTATAGGTTTCAGGATAACGAGTCGGCTAGCTAGCTAGCTTCATGATGTGTCCCAAGAACCAGATTTTTTAGAGTTGTTTATTTTGATTAGATCGTTGTCCTGTTGAAATATCAAACCATCTTCAGGATAGCAGGATAGATAAGTAAGAAATTTTTCTCAGAGGCTATTCATACGATAAAAAAAACGGATTCTATGATTTCATGACCGTGCAATTAACTTGAGATGTTTGCTTAAATCGTAATAAATAAATTGAGAATGTTGTAATTAAATAGACGCGGTCGCATCCTGAAATTTCGGCTTAAATATAGTTTCCAGGGCCAACTTTACCAGTATAATATAAGAATATTTTTGAAAGAAATAGAAAAAGTAAACAGGGTGATTATTTTTCAGACATCCCGTCACCACTTTCATTGCTTACGTGTTCATTAACCGTCAACTTTTAGTAAATTTTTCGAAACTGTGTGGACGATTCTGAAAGAATTATGTCGCCTGGTTGTAATATAAAAATTTTTGATTATTTTCTTCGATTAATTGTTAATTTAATTATATTAAAGTTCCTAACCTTAGCAATTTGAAAGTTAATTAGAGAGACCTTTGCCATAAACGAAAAACACTTTTCTTCAAGAATTTTGTTTGTTTCAAAATATTGTCGCAAACGTTTCTTTCTAAAATTGAAAAATTTAGTGCCAACTCAGCTTTATTTATTCCATACCACAAATGCTTTAAGTCGGCCGTTGAATAATATAAATGACTTAATTTATAGACATGCAGGGAATGTTTTGATTCTATTATAATTTTTTTTCATATTCATTGTCACGTAAAAAGTGGAAAAAAACTAATAAATCAGAGTTAATATATTCCTTTAACCAAATTTAGACAAAATTCACAATGTTTTATTTTCCTAAAAATACAATTTGTACTACCATAATGAATGTCCCTTGAAGGTCTTGTTCGAAAACATGACTTAGCCTCATATCTATCATATATCGGAATAGAAAGATACCCATTCTGAGGGAAGTTATTTGAAACCGTCCCCCGAGGACAAAATCCCATGTACTTACACCGAATTTTTCATGTCGAATCGATGGAATCGAATTGCCCCAATATACGGTCAGTTCCAGTTCTATCTACAGACGGCCTGCCCAAAAATTGATTAGAATTATCTGGCAACTCGACCAGCCTCAGTTATAGCCGCAATTCCCAAGTGTCCTTGTCCAATTCATTTTGTGTTTCCAATTTTTTTGTACTTTATAGGGCAAATGGAGACAGCTCTGGAAATTTTGTTTTTTTTATAGGGCACAAAAGCAGCAATTATAAGCAACAAGAAAAGTAATTGACAAAAAAGGGATCTAAAACGACTTTAGTCCTTGGCCCGAAATGTCACCGCGAGCGACTCCAATTCCGAGACTTATAGAGCCCCAGGGCCCTTGTTGTGACCATAAAAAAAATTCGGTAGGATTCGAGCCATAATCAGAGAAGGCCGCCCTTTTGAGCCGGAACAACATTACGAAAATATGTAATAAAATGGGTTTTGTCTTTTTAGCGGAAACACTCAAGTTGCGGGGGAGTTGCATTGGAGTTTTCTATTATTAGTAAATGGCATCAATGCGGAAGTAATGAAGACCACCTTTCTGGTTGTGGCAGCATACATGAACGCCCGTATGACCGAAAATTTTGCAACTCTCCGCCGTGGGGTTGGAAAGGATTTCGAGCCCATACTTTCGAGTTCCGGAGGTTTATGGTGGTGCCATTGATTTTCAGTTTGTGAATGGCATCAAAGGCAGAGGCTAGGGCTTCGCAGTCCTGCAAAAAGGCTTTGAGGGGCGCACAGGGTGTCACAGGCACTTCTCAAGAGGAAAGTTATTGCGATAAGGAAATTAAATGGTCTTCCCGCCTTCGATCGGGCTCTTTTTTAAAGTCCTTTGGAAAGGCTAGCCCCTTTTCCACGTTTTTTGGCAGTACAGTAGAAAACTTTCAATCTGAGGAAGTTCACAGGATTCTGAAGTTGAAGTGGAGTTTTCTTCTTTGATATAGTGCAATTAACCTATTGCTTCGGGTCTCGGGAGCTAAATTCGATTGCGAAAACTACTGCGGCTGTTTCATTGATTCTGAACATTGGTAGTGCCTTGGTAACGAGGTTTTGCTATTTCTGAACGCCTCCTACGATGAGTTACATGTAAGCAAACAATAAAATCAATGAAAATTGCCTTGAAACGCCTACAAAAAGGTTCTGTATCATGAGAATCGTTTCACTAATCCCTTTAATTGCTTTGATGGATTTAATACATTTTTCGATTGATTTGAACATCTTCTACGGTGGGTATTTAAAAACCATACCATTACTTTAGTAATCGATATACTCTGTTATTTGATACAAATCACGAACTTATTCTATTTGTTTGCTTTATTTTGAATGATTAAAAATTAGAGTAAATAAAGATTTAAGAAAGAAAGAGCTATCATAGAAACTATTCTCTGTAAAAATCGAAGTGTTCAAAAGCTTTTAATTTAATTTGAGTAATAGAATATCGAACCGACTATGCTCATACACTCAGAGAAAAATCACACATTTTAAAATTTAAGGGGTCTTCTACATTCCTTTTAAATTTTGAATAATAAATATATGTATAATTTTAAAACGTTCCAGTGACCTTTCTAGAGTAAACACATTTTTTTTTTTGAATTATTACATCTGTTTTTATAGCCATTACAATTATAAAAAAAAGAGACATTCAAAATGACGATCGCCATGATTTAGGCCGACTGAATCATATCAAAGAAAAGAAAATTGAAAATTACCCTGGTCTACAATTTTTTTTGTTTTTTCTGTCCTTGGAAGGAAAATAGGTGTTTTTAATAGGACATTTTCGGTAGATTACGAATCCGAAAATAAAAATGTTCCATCACGTCAGATTTTTGAGTAATAATAGTATGAAAAGTGAAAAAATCCTTGTTTTGGCCATTTTTGAACATTTATTAAAAAATATTGGAATGACGTAGAAGCATGAAACATATCTCCAAAAACAACTTAACTGAACTGAACTTATAAAATATCAGTTATTTGAAAGGGCTATCCATATTTGTTCAGAAGATACATTTTTTCATGGAAGTCCTCCTCCTAAGCAAAGGTTTATGAGAAACTCATTCTGTAAGCAAATTTAAAAAAAGTTTATAAATAACTAATTTTATATAGAAAGCCAAGGATCTAATTAATTAGAAGTATGTTTCACAATCGTGCGATATCCCGTTATTTTTGAAGAAGTTTTCAAATATGTCTAATAGGTATATGACATTTTTTCACTTTTCAACCCAAAATTTCTCGAATACGAGATGTGCTGGAAAATTTTCATTTTCAGATATAAGTTCAGTACATTGAAACTTTCATATCTATGATATTTTCATTTTGATTTCGTTGCAGACCAGTGTTATTTGTTGTTGACGTAGTTTTGGCATGAACTAGAAGGAACTTTTTGTCAAAAAATAACAAAATCTTGGTCGATTTTTGAGGTGAGACAGAAAACCGGAAAATTCATTACTGATCTTTTTGATCCTAGTTCATGCGATAGTCATAAATGTGTATACAACATATAAACAAAACATTGAGCAAAATTCGAATGGTTTTTTTTTAAATCGTAGCGACGAGTTAAAAAAACGTGGTTTAGAGAAAATCGCATTTAAGTTCTTGAAAGGATATTTATTGGTTTATTCTCTTGATATAAGTAAACATATTTTTTTGATTTTTTCACAATTTGAAAGGAAAGCAGTTTTACACGTATAAAATTATCTGATTCAAAAATTTTATTTGTAGACAACATTTGAGAATTTTATGTAGTCTCCGCAATTTCCTTCTTCTAAAAGCTGCTCATTAATTTATTATAAGAAAATCCCGATAAGGCTAGAATTACTACGCTTTTTATTAGCAATTCAGTACACCGCATAATAGCATAGAAGAACATTACTAGAAATAGCGTGACTGCTATTTCACATAAATCTTGGAATGTTACAATTACCTCTGAGGTAGTTTATCGTTTATTCAATAATAATTGCTATAATTTCTTAGTCTCTATGGAGGTTTTCTTTGAAGCGCAAAAAAAATAATAATTTGACCCCCACTTTCTTCTGCTCTTTGAAGGAAAAAAAGTACAAACACCACCCTCAAGGACTGTAGGAGAGCATCAGAACTTGCCACTATACTTGCAGGGAAAAGAAAATTTCCTTTTTATTTTTATAATTTTGCATCGTTCACGGCAAAAGCCCCTAAGTACCATGCATGTGTCACCGAAGGGCGAAAGTCTTCAGAGATAAGCCCCAGAGGGGCATGGCAATAAATTACATATAAAGGTCAAGAGGAGGGCTGTTTTGCGCCCGGGAGGAGCTGAAAAGGATCCTACCGCCCCATGGTGCCCTTTGGCACCCCCAGACTCTGGTTGGGTGGCAGCAGGAAAACCCTTGACAGCTCAATACCACTCGAGCCCCACCCGCAATACCCTCAAGGGTGTCGAGCACTCACTCATGAGTCGCTTAGTTTTCAGCATAATCTGCGGCAGGACTTAATAAATTACTAGGAACACGCGAATAACTTCTATCCATAACTTCACTGGGGATAATCTCATTAGGCACGGGTAATGCCAGCTTTTAATCAAATCACGGGGAGTAACATTCGTTAATTCTAAAAATATGAAAAAGTTTGTTTTAATTCACAGCGAGAATTAATTGAGGCGACATGTTGAAAAATTGAGTCTAATGAATACATGGACAAGTTGAAACCCAGTTAAAATCAGTTTTTCTTTATGAATTTTGACTTCGAAAAATATTTCCTTAAAAGAAGAAAATCGTAATTTATCATAACAATTTGAAAAACATAATGATCATAATATCTCAAATCAGAGCCAGTTTTTTGTTAAGAAAATTATCTTTAATAAAATTTGGAAATTCTTGATAAACAAACTAAATATAATAAGGTTGAGAATTTTCAATAAAATAATTTCTCTATTCAAGAAAATATTACATGTATAATGAATGGAATTTTTTTGCTCGGTGTTTTATTTTTTTTTTTATTTTATTGCTTTTTGACGTAACTGAAGAAATTTAAAAAGCCTACCTAATTAACAACTAAAACTAAAACTCATTGTTTGGTTGATAAGGGCTAAAACACAATTTCAGCTTTTTATGCCAGCTCTAAGCTTGTAGTTTTATCAAGTAAAATAATATTTTCAAACTCCAGAAAGGGCGCCAAATGGATAAGATCTGTTTGTTTCCTTGTTCTTCGTAATTTTTTAACAGAAAATTCAATTGTTGGAATAACATAAATATTCAAGATGATTTTAAAAGCTAACATACTATATCTCAGACTTTAAGGTCCCAACCCAAACCTATTTCCCCAGGATCGCTCTTGTCTGGTTAAATTGTAGCTTTTTAACAAATTTAGGTCTGTAAATTTTAAGCTAAATCTTACTTTTGGTATACCTACCAATTTTCATAGAATAATCCTTTGGAGGTGAAATTTTTGAATGACGGACAGAATGGTTTTATTTTTTATTTCCCAATATATGTATGTACTTTCTGATATTAGAGAGAGAATAATAAAACAAAGTGTTTGAAATACCATTAAATAATAGATTATAAAATAAATAAATCTAAACAAATGTTAACACAATCGGTTCAGTAAATACGGAAACATGACAAACTTCAATTTAAATATTTAATCATATCTTTTAATGTGACATAATCCGTCTGTAATTATCATTATTATTGCATTTCAGAGTATAGTATTAATTAAATTAATGCTTAAAAATTGAAACAAGTTTTATTCAACCATAAATTCAAAATGGCTTTTAGCTTTTATCCATATTTAATAAAAATAAAAAAACAAAATATAGTAATCATACTCCACCACTTTTGGGATTTCACATTGCAATTAAATCACCATCAAGTACCTCATCGATTGGCGTGACCGCAACGAATGTGTCCATTAAAAGCAATTAATACGAAACAGAGCTTGCCGAACGCAGCCACGATAACAATTTCAGCAATGTCAGTCTATCTAGACTCTAGCTAGGGGTTGTTGTATGCATGCATCCCTTACCAACAATTTTTCGTAAATTTTTCATAAAACTTTATTCGTACCTACGGTGACCTGTTGAGCTGACCCCGATACTGCGATAGAAATAATCGCCGATTAAATCGACTATTTTCCTACCGTTGGATTTATTTTTAAGCAATTTTTTGTTTTTTTCGTAGCATAGTGGGACTGTGCCAGTGGGTGGTAATGTTTACAAAACCCCAACCGTCCCAACTTACAGGGTTTTATGTTTACAGTGTTTAGGGTTTATGAAGGCAAAACCATCGATCCGTTCAGTTTGGCACGAAACATGTTTAAATAATACTCAGGGTTTTCCGGAATGAAGGTAAATAATTTCGGTAAATATAATTGGAATAGCTACTGTGTGTGATGGAAAAGAAATATACAACATAGATGTTTAGAAAAACTCACTGGTCATTTATTTACTTTATTTAATATAAACATCATCTTTGTTATTTAATTCATGATTTTAATATATCAAGATCTACTACTTTTTAATAAATAAAACTAGTGTCTAGAAGGGGGCTAATTTTTGATGATCTTGGATGACCTTGAAAATCAGCGATTTAACCAAAATGTCCTTAAAACAAATTTGATTAAATAAATGAAAAACAAATATCCATAAAAACGCGCGTAAGGTATACTTTAGAATGGCAAAAAAAGAAAATGTTTAAGAACTTTTTTCTCAGTTCCCTTATTAGAGATGAGCATAATACCATTATTATTTTTTAATTTATTAAAATGGGTTCAGCGGATTCGGGGAATAACTGTTCGCCATTTGAAAAACATCATTTTGAGAAAAATTCGTTTAAAGTTTTTTTTTTCTGAAGATCTACTAAGGAGTTGAAAAATTAAAATAAATTGATGTTTTTTTTTTGTTAATTCTGAAGTGTAGTACTACTTTAAAATTGGATTGGAATATGTTATGAAAATTGTTATCTTAATATTTTATATAGTCTCAAAAATAGTCATCAAGACTTTTCCTTTTGCTTTTTCAAATTGAATAAAATACCGACTACTGAAAGCATACTTTTTAATTTTAAGGTATAACGTATAAGTTTATAGTTTATAAAAACAAGTAATTGAGTCAAAATATGTCTAGAAAGAATATGCTGTATACACATTTAATTTAGATCCGTCGATTGGTTTTTAAAATATGGTGAACATTTAGTTTAGGTTTTGCAAATATAGTCAAAGTTTTGGAAAAAAAACGCATCTAAAGTTTCACTACCTTAAATAGTAATAATGTCCTATAATTTTTGTAGGATATCTATAAAACTATTCATTGGATCAACTTAACATTTTGATCGGAAAATTTCATAATATCAATAGTAACAAAACCTTTCAACCCCCAAAATTTCTTGCAGCTACACGTCTGATTGTTACCTTCTGAAAAGCTCTCTATACTCTACATAATATGTATAAAATTTCCTAAAACAAAGAAAATCCGGAAGTAAACAACCTCATCAATCATTTCGGATGCTATGGCTGTTCTCATGTGATAAAAATTAATCGCTGAAAAGTGCACGTTCCGCATCGGTGGTTTGCAGTTGTATCAGTCCACAAACATAGCCGTTCCGAAATAAGCAGAACCTTCGCAGCATCCCTGCCCTTGCCCTGGACCCGCGGGATAGTTCAAACCCTAAAAACACGATTACGTGATTACTCTGTGCCGTCCAAACAACTCCCAGCCACAGGACCATTTTAATTACCTCAATGGCGCACAGAAAATCTCTCCGTGATTGAAATTGGCCCGTTGTGCGACTTACACCAGGTTGCTGCACCACCTGCACCAGGATCGCTGCATTCGCTGCGTAATTAGAAGCGCCTGGATTTTCTATTAGATAAACTAAACTAAGCAAAGTTCACCTAATTGCCAGGGACCGCCACACCTCCCCCTGGATGGGAGAAGAGGGGAGGAGGGGTGTGGTGGGCGGGGTATGGTACGCCAAACACGCCCTAGAGGGCAATCGATCACACGCCTTTAGCAAGCGGTCCCTACAGTGCATAAATCACCTGGCGTACCTCACCCTCCCCCCCCTCCGAGGGGGTTTACGGCAGGTGTTCAATCAGAGCCCCGCAGAGGGCCTTCGATGGGTCCTATTTGCATTTCGCCTTCCTTTCCCGTCATTCCCAGTCCCGGACCCTTTTCCGGAACGTGCATTATGACTGAGCTCCACTTAAGACTATCCATGGACGGAATGGGGCCATTCTTCCTACCATGACGGAGGGGATGGGGAATGAAGGCTCCGCCCCCATCCCTCACTTCGTCAGCATATACCCAGGTGAAGATTGGGGATAGAAGTAGTCCTGTTGGGACGTTCCGGCGGCAGCGAAATAGACACAGATATCGAATTTGTTTGCATTTTCTGCTAAATTGAGTACACCGGATATTCAGATTCGCTGCGATGGGGATTGGATTACGATTGCGATTGGGGCGCGATCGGATTTACGCCGGTGCAAAAATTGATTTCAAACGTTTTTCGCCGGATGGGTGTTGAATATTCCATTCCTCGAGGGCCCCAGCCATCAAGTTGGCTAACTTGCCATGTGTTCGTGGCGGCGGTGCGCGGTAGCGTAACGCCAAAACGAAGTATAGTGGCGGCATTTCGGAGCCAACCCCAAAAGGGAATCTTTAAAAATTCATTGAGCAACTGCAAATTGGATTTGGGACTTGAATATTTCTTTTCTCGTCATTCTACAAAAAAAAAAAAAAAATACAAACACCGGGTGCTTATCCCTTATTCGATTGCGAATTAAAAGGGCACTACTGGAGGTCATAGTTACTCCCTCCGGCGAAGTGGTAAATAAAAACACACACATGACATTTTCATTTTAATAATAATTTCGGGGACACGCGAACCCTGTGCAAGTCCCAACTGTCTGTCGTGGGGCATTTTTGTAGAGTTGCACATGATCCGGGTCCGCACATTTGAGCGCTTAAGAGGCAAAATGATTTGAGCTTGTAATGTGCGTGACTTGAAGTCATACCGTGAAAACCGGCAATTTCCCTGGGTAGAAAAAAAGGTATCTAAAAAATCGTTCTGGCAAAACGAAGTAATTTGGCGAAACAGCATTTTTTTTTAAGATTACCAAGTCCCATGAGGGGTTTCGTCTGCAGCCGCACGAATAGCCCTTACTTGGGGGTAATGAGCCCCCTTTGGTTTCATCAACGAGCCCACAACTTCCACTAGAACCAACCTCTCCGGTAAACTGGGTTAGGTGAAAAATTGAAATTTCTTCCTTGAACTCGGTAATTCAAGGAGATTTCTGCTGTAATCGTTCTAATTGTTGCTACTTGGGGCTCCGCATAAACCACCATCAAACACGGTTTTGCCCACCTGAAACTCCTGACTACGACATTATAATTAAGTGAAAAGTGGTAAGGTACATGAAGTTTTCATTTACACTAAAATACCTTAAGTTTTCCTTAATTTATCCCACGTAGTTCGTTAAGGAGCAGCCGGAGACTGCCTACGTTCGTACTCTGAAACAACCTAAAACCCTCCACTATTTGAACGAATCTTTCACCCTTCAAAAGGTTTGTTGTTTAGGTTAGGGAAATGCAACAGCAAAAATATAAAAATGGAACATAAACATCTAAATTTACTGCTTTTGTAACCTACGGTTATGCACCTGGGTAGGGGGTGGATGTTTCGAACGTCATACTTCTTATAGGTTAATTAACTAAAAAGCACACTGACTCGAAATAAGTTGCCGACAAACTTGCTTAGCTCATAACGAGGAAGTTTTCGGCCCTGGGAACTACAGGGTTACATTAAAGTTTTGTAAGACTTTGCATCAGTTTATCCAGCAAACTTTAATTATTTTCATAAAAAAGAATATTTTTTTAAAAACTTAAACTGCAGTGAATTCGAAAATATAGTTGAATAAAATAATTTGTATGGAGCTGAAATTAATTCGTTCCAATTTTGTCGAAAATTTACTTGATAATTTCTTTTAATCAATTTGCCTTCGAATATTTTCAATATCTAAATTGTATTTGGAGAATTAAGACCTTTTAAAATCAAATTTTACTATTGTTAAAAATAATTGAGGAAATTATTATGTAAATAAAAAATTAATATACTAATTTATAAATATAGATTTTATAAATGATAACAAGGTCAACTTTATGTAGAATATGTTGCTGATTGTACCCCAATCAAAATGAAGTTGGCGGTAAATCTTACAAACTGCTTGCTGATTGAAAATTTTCCTTTTACAAACTGCCTATTGACTGAAGATTTTCCTTTTACAAACTGCCCATTAACTGAAGATTTGCCTTTTTTGAACTCTCATTTGTCCCTGTCTTCTTCTTACTTTACATCTGACTATTTTGAAATGTGGCCAACTTCAGGCAGCGGCAGTTTTACCAAAAATTAAATTATTATTTTTTTTTTTTTTTAATTTAGTAGATATTGCTAAAGTGCAAAAGATTTTACGTTCATAAGTTCATATTGTTCACAAGATTTAGATGGAAATTGTGTTATATGTCTGTATGTATGCTTATGAAATGTGTGTAGAGGCGAGGCGAGTCATCTTTGAATGCAAGCGGAATTAAAAGTCTTAAGCCTCTACTAAGGTCAGCTTGTCTTCAAGCCATCACTATACCCAACAGCCCTAGGTAAAAATTCTAATTCCTAACTAAGGTGGTGGTCTTAGAAAATAACAACAAATCCCAGCTCACAGCTAAATAAAACAAAACGAATAAGGAAAGTAAAACGTCTTGGACTTGAGGGACAAACAATCTTCGCTTTTTCTTATTTATATTTTTCTTGTATTATTTCCCATTCACCTACAACTCACCCGGTGACCCCCTTTTCGTCTCCGTCGTCTATTTACTTGTGACATTTTGTCGTAAACTTTCATAATCAAATGGCTTTTCACTCCTCACTGAGGCACTACCAAGCGAACAGGACGAACTTCATGGCGGTGAGGTTCCAAGAAAACTCGCAGGGCGCACCGGCGTCTCACTCCCTTTATACCCCGGCGGCGGATCCCACCGGGAAAAGGGACAATGCAGCTCGAAATGAAAAATAAAAAATAAAACAATAAACGGGGAAGAAGGAAAAAAACCGGAGCGAGGCGACCGTGCAAAATTATTTCATAAATCATAACCCACCCGCCCACCACCCGCGCCGCGCCGCCGACGCATGATGTCATTTTAATGAGAGCGTCGGCGATGATGGCGTATAGAATGAACTCAAAAATCCCTGGGAAAGTTTAATCAGGGAAAAAAGCCGCCGCCCCCGCAACCACGAGGCCCCTTTATCCCTTTAATCCCTTCCATTGTGAACGGCCTTCTTCTTCCTCTTCATCTTTTTTGCATCCCTTCCGGATAATCCTTCAGGAATCTTTAATGGGTTCGAACTATCCACCGGGAAGCGGATGAGCGATGTATCGCTTAACCAGAAATTGTTGAAATCATAAATTTATGGGGGGTCCGCTTGCGTAATCGCGATGCGCCCGCGGGGGTGGTGGAGGTTTCGACAGGTGGAAAACAGGTGGGAGCAAAACTTCATTAATCCAGAGTTGCAGTTCTTTTCTCGCGGATTATTCAATTGGGAACTGAGGCAAGTGCTTTTCAGGAGTACTTCAGTTGTTGCAAGTTAAAACCTGGCTTAGGGATAAAACAAAAATTTCAAACTCGAAGGATTTTTCATTACTTTTCTGCAGATCTAGGGAAAAGTTTTATTTGTTATTTGAATTCATCTCACTCCGGTTTTCATGAAACTTTTGAATGCTCAATTTTCCAGGGTTTCGCTCACATAAAATAAAAATAAGCAAAATTCGTAAGATTGTAAATTAATATTACTTAGGGTTTTTTAGTACTATAAGGTTGAAAGATGAGCGTAAATAAATAAACAGAAAAGTTTTGGGCTAGCGAAAAATTGTAATTTTTATGAAATAATGAGGAATTAAATTATATATATATGTATATTGTTACAAGATTTGTCTTCCCTTATAATTCATATTTGGGACTTCAATCGAGCGGATTTAAGGACTAGCGTTCGGTCCCAACGATTGCGGCGTCTGTGGCAGGAACACCAAGACCTAGCCACACTGAAGAGATCGGATTGCTGTTCAGTATCGAAACATTTTTTGTTAATATTTATACAGATTTCTTAGTTGCATATTACAGTAAAACATGTATAACGATATCCTCAAATGTCTACTAAATACAATATAATACTGAAAATAAAATTGTTCATAAATTTCGATGAATAGCTTTCATTAAAAATTTGTCAGTGCTGCAATGAAACAATGTAAAAATTATTGATATTTTTTTGAAGACTATGAACGAGATCATTAAAAATATGAATTGCAGTTCTTTGATTTCATGCACTAAATTTTAAATAAAAAATAGTCCAAAAAGCGTATAGGGGATTTTTATATGCTAATAGAAGTGAATTAAAAGCCAGCCAGATCCCTTCAGTGTGGCTGAATGACTCTTGACACATACGCTACGATCGTGCTGATCGAAAGCCGATCTTTAAATCCACTTGATGGGAATTTCAAGTTGTGAATTATAGTGAAGGAAAATTTTCTAACAATATGTAGATCTATGCAGTTTCAAAATTATAGGTCTCCAAATTCAAAGAGCAGGATTTTTATTATCAATAATTTCAATAAATGTCAATATGTTACTCATTTTAATTTTGATTTTGATTTTCAGTACCTATACATAAAGATTTGTTCTCAAATTCGAACGAGTATATGTTATTTGATTTAATGAGAAAAAAGAAACAGTTTGTTTTAAGAAATATAAACAATTATGAACTAAAAAATATATATTAGATAATAATAAATAATTAATGACACAATTTATGATTTTACTTAGATTTGTAGAAATGAAATTGTGTTCCTTTTCTTAGTCAGTTTGTAGCATTTATGACTTGTTTGAATAATTTAAGGGTTTCACGCTAACTCCAACAGCTGGCAGTGTATTTTGAGGACTTAATTTCAGGGAATTCCTCCAGGACTTAATGCATCCTGTTTAACGACTTTATAGCCATGTTTGCTCGCCGGAGTTAGTTACAAAGCCGCATATTACTTCGACGCGTTTGCAATAAAATGTCGTGCTTAATCATTTTGACTCGTTGCGAGGCAGCCTCCGCCGGGGTGAAGTTTCCCAAGCCAGTTGACTCAATCCCCGTGCAGTGAACGCCGTATTTTGCATTATTCAGGAGTACAAAGTTAATGAGTTTACGTGCCCATAGGAATGTCCTGATTATGCACGATTAAATCACTACATTAAGTCCTGAGTGGAATTCCCTAGCTCCTCTTCTCAAGACTTCAAGAAGGAGTACGACAGTCTTCTCGTGTTCGTTAGTCTGTAAAAAATTGTTTAAATCTTTATGCAGATGTATGCACCACGAGTAAGTAATGCTAACGAAGCACGGAGTGGAGCGAAAGATTATCCTCGATGTCCTCTGGAATAAATTTTCTAATTTTCTTAAGCAGAATGCAAATTTAATAGGAGATTTGGACGATTGAAGTTAATTTTTGCCTTTAGCACTTTTATCTTCAGTTTTTGCAAGGATTTAGAGTTTTAATGGAGTGAATATTGAGATTTAAGAAACAAGTAATGTTTGGATTTTAAATGAATGTTAAAATATTTTAGTAGAAGATCAAGATCGTTAAAGATTATTCAAATTATTTATTCTCAGTCAATTCAAGAGAAATACTGGTCTATTTAAACGTATGCTGAAAATGTTTTAAATTTGCACGAATTCTTTTTTTTTTTTTAGTTGATTTCGACTTTCAATGATGTTTTGCACTATCACTAATTTTTATTAATACTGAATATCAATGAAATGTGAAAGATTTTATTATTACGATGAAAATGGTGGGTCTATATGCCATAGTGAGGGCATTATCTAACAAAATGTAAAAACAACTATTACTCACAAATAGATTTTCTTAACCATTTTTCCAACTCTCATCCAACTGATTTGCACACTTCTTCATCTTATCACATTCCTTATAGGCACTAATTGCTCCTGCGGCTGCACACATTTTTTATTTTGTAGATTTATTTTTTCTTTTTTGCACTAAACTTTAAATGTTTCACTAAATTTTTATTGCTTATTTAAAATGATTGAATTGACAAGATATATTCGGATTTTTTCTTTTTCATCTTTTTATATAAAACATCTCTTTACTTAAATCGGCTACATATTTTGCAAATTTTTTATTTAGATGCACATTCTGCGAATGGGAAGCAATAAATTTTTTTATGTTTGACGAATTAAATTTAATATCACAAATTTTGCAAGGAAGTAACTCAAATATCACGAATTATTAAGTGTTCAAATATAATTTGTCTAATTATTATGTATTATTATCACTAATTACTACTACTTTAAATGTTCTGTTTCAGTAGGTATACTAAATTTATAGAAATTGAAAAGTGCATCCTCCTAACGATTTAAAAAGTAAATCAACAAAGGTCATAGTGAAGAGCCTTATGGAACTTTATTGAGAAAGCAATGAAATTAATGAACAATTTAATGGGTTTATAAAAAAATCTACCATTAAAATTCCAAGTAGAATTTATAGCTTAACTTACGATGCTCTGATTTCACATCATCCCAATAAAAGTTCTTCCAACTAAATTTTCAATAGAAAAATAAAGTTTTTTTTCCCTCCAAAAGTCAGATTTCTTTTCTCATTTTTGTGGATTTCTTGATTCGCAAGTCATCCCAACTTCAAGGATAAAAATCTTAAAAACCAGAAACGATATTAAAACAAAATATTTTTTTTTCTTTGGTGAGTTTGAAAACTAAAATTCATCTTTCCATCCTCAATCCCCGGGAGATGAGGACCGACCTACGAGTCGAATTTGTAGGAAAAAGTGACTGACTGGTTGGATAGTCAGACACAACGGGGACTCGGCTCATTTATTTAGGTTTTTGAAGTTTTGAGAAATCCTCAGCTGTGTGGATTACAAAATTTAAGCATATATTTTTTTTAGGAAATCCCCCAAAAACTTTTTCTTCGGGCTGTGCTGATGCGGCTGCCGTAAGATTTTTGCACACCGTCCCACGTCTGTTCAAAACCCTCAAACCTCGCGGGTCGGGTGAAACGTTTTGTGTTTTAATATACACGACACCTCCCACTCATTGTGGATTCATGCATTTACGTTCTACACGGGTCTTGATAAATTACCAACTACTCGAGCCGACACACATGTGCGACCCGGGGCCCGTCGAGGATTCAAATCCTGCCTCAGACTTATGTAGGTGATATGAACTTTAATTTTTTTTTTATTTTACCTCTTCAACGCTAACCTTTCCCTTTGACTTATATAAACAAAAGCAGGAAGGGAGTTTCTTGAAGGTTGAAATTAGCTGGAGAGCACCTGTTCCACAACGCCAGGTATTTGCCTACGTCGGGCGTACAAAGGAAAAATCTGAAAAGGTCCAACGTTATTCAATCATATTTTCATATTCGAGCCCTAAGGATTAGGTGAATTCTTCCTTTGCTCCGCTGTGACCCTATGAAAAATGGATGGAAGGCCGCAAAGTGTCGGGACCCGCAATCTGCCCTAGTCTGTTTTATTCAGACGACCTTGAGGAACTAGGTCCACAATAGTTGCCCCTCCTTACTACCCTATTACCATCCCTCCTCCCCACCTATATTATCAACCCCCCAAACAGCCAGACCTACGCAAAAACGGCTGCTTAAAGAGGCTTTGCTTTGGGTGCGTGGATCAATTTTTAATTAGCTTAAGAGCACGTGTCATGGCACTGAGAAAAAAATAAAATAAAATAACGAAAAATATGTGGTCAGCAAAATTTGAAGGTTTTGGCATGCCGGTTCTTAAAGTAATTTAATTTTTTAACTTTTAATTTTACTCTCTTTTGAAGATAAAAATTTAATTTTATAAATAAAAATATAGTAGATAATAATAATAATAATTGTAGATAAAAAATCATTTTATAAGTTTGAGCTAAACAAATATTAAAAAGTGTTTTGGGTTACTTTCTTGCAGAAATAAAAACTTATTATTCACCACTTTCTCCATATTCACCACACCAAACTAAAGCCAATTTTAAATTTACATATCCTCTCCAGGATAAATAAATCAGGATAACACTATTTTTTCTTTAAATTGGCACGTCTTACCACACACTGAATTTTACCACACCTTTTTCACCACTACCCCCATTCTAAGCTAGTTTCGATATTCCACCACTTAAACTATTCCGAGCCGAAATTTTTTGATAACTTCTTATTTTCTTTTTATTTTTAATATTTTAGAACTTGAAAAATACTACTTAAAATGCAAACTAAATCGAAAAAAATAATAAGAAACTAAAATAAAGGGCTGAAAAGCCGTTAAAAGCTATGCACTAAGATGTAGAAAAGGTTTCTTTGTTCCCGTGGTTACGCGAATTATGAAGGTGACGAGGATTGTCTCTTCGCCAGCGAAAAATTTCTATCTTCATCCGCTCGAAAACGGCTAACCCAAACGAACCCATAGCACGACGGCTGCTAACTAACCACTGACTGCCGAGGGTGCCATCTACATTCAGCGAGGGCGGCCAGTCAGCTCGGTCGGTGCCTGGTGCCTGATGCCTGGTGCCTGGCTGTTTTGCCTGCTGCTGCTGCTTTTGCTGCTTCTGCTGCTGTTGCTGTTGCGGACTACCCCAACAACACACATGCAAAAAGCGAGGGTGGCCCGAGCCCCCGAGGAGCCCTTCCATCCGTTTCCCCAACTTTTCATCCGTCCATCCGTCTATCTCGGCGCTCCATTAACTCGTCCTCCCCCGCCCCCAGGTGGGTCCCGGGGCTCAAAGGGGTGCAGGTAGGCGCAACGATAGGCGCGGGCGGGGCTTGGGGGTGGCTAAGTTTCTGCTGTATGACGCCTCTTGTGGGCTGCCTGATTGGGGGTGGTTCTGGGGAGGTTTCTGTAGTTTTTCGCGTGGTATTAAATCTTTTGGCAGGGTCGGATTAAGATTTGTGCGAGGATTTTTTACCCTACAATTTCTGCTTGCTAGCGAGAGTGTTTACAACGAGATTAACTTGGATTATAGTAGAATGTTACCTGTTTTTAAATTGTATTTTTTTCTTTTAACTTCTCTTTTCGGATTAGAAAAATATATAAGAATTGTATACAGTCAACGGAACATATAATAGGTACATAAAGCATTTTGAAAAAATTATGAGATTGTATACCTTATATCGAATTGAAATTGAAGTTTTGCGTAAATGTGGTGGAATAAATTCAAATGTTGCGTAAAGAGAGAAAGCACAGATTTAAATCTAAATTTAACGAGGAATGTCATTCTGATAATTCAAAACTATAGTCAATGTTTGTAATTTATTTTACAAATATAACTAATTATTTAAGAATCAGGTGAAGAATTATATATTTTATTAAGGGGTAATGCTACCATGTGATCACGAAACTATTGATCATATTATTAATTTCTGAACAACAACTCAAATTATTGAAACAATTGTAAATTTAAAATAGAAACCAAAACAATTCTTAAAATAGGTATTGTTCAATATCTACTGAAGAAGGTATATCAAAATTTTAAATAAAATCTATGCTATTTTTGTCTTTTCGTTTTGATTCGTTAACACTAACAGTGAATAGCTGATTTTTAATAGGTTTTTGTTTTTTAATAACAACACACAAGTAAAATATATAGAGTTGTACGATCATAGAGTAAAGTAATTGCAAACTAAACAAATATACGGCATTTGAAAAAAGTCGAAAAATTGTTAAAGGGGAAAGTCGTAAATGAAATATACCTAAAAGATTTAAAAAGGTTTCTGTAGGCAGTTGTAGGGTAAAGTTGCAAATCTATTTTCAAACAATTTTCAACGATCGTCGATTATATCGCGAAAGAATAAAGTGAAAATTTGAGGTAATGTCGTTGAGTTCTTAGAAATAGGCATTTTGGTATTAAGAAACTCATAAGTTTGAATCCATATCATTTGGGTTATAAAATACATAGCAGGTATACCTATCTTTTTTGAAAAATTTTCCAAAGCCTTTCCCAAAGGAAGAAAATATTTCTGATATAATAAAGAGGGCATTGCAATATATGTAGGTATTAATAGCTACAGTAAATACCTGCACAGTTAATATTTAAAGCATGGTCTATAAATAGCCTTTTATAAAAAAAAAAATCCATCCAACGCAGTTTAAATTAATTAAATAATTGATAATCTTGCAACTACGTAAGCACATCCTTTTTCCATTTCCTACCCTCCAACTTCAGCAATCGCGTCATTCTCAACCCGACGTGAAAGCAAAAACGAAAAATTCTCGATTAAAAATGTTCTGGCAAACCGATCGTTAATTTCCTCCGCGGAAATCTGTCCATAGTCGAAACTCATCCGTTTCGATGTTGCCCGGCGCGCTATAATGAACGCACCACCAATAATAGAGCCATCGCTTACCATCGCATCAAGAGTACTTTATTGGCACGTTCAACCATTGCCAGCAGTTTGTAAAAATTAAATTAATTACCCACAATCCATAAAAAGGGGAAAATAATAAAAAAGAAAACGTCTGAATGGACCAAATGGTGCAAAAATTTGTACTTGTGAGATTTATGAGCAACAGGTAGGTGCAACGCTTCAGTGATTTTTTTTTCGTTCCATCCTTTTACTTGCAACGGACAATAAATAATTGGTGCCAATTATCGAACTTTTCCAAACTCCTCTATAAATTGATGCGGAAATAGTATGCCGATTTCCCGGAGTATTAAGGGAACTGTACGAACCAATTTGTAAGATGTGATGTGTTGCATGTTTTATGCACCAAAAGTGGTTCGAACTTGTTTTTAGTAAGGCATGGTTAAGCTTAAAAGCTCTAAAAATATCCTGAAATTCGAAATCCTGTAATTTAAGGCATCCACCCACGTTTTTAACTGAAGAAAGCTTAAAAAGCCTAGGTTTTCGCACATAATTTCGAACATATAAATAAAAAAGGGTTGAAAGCCCAGAAGAAACTTGCAAGCTTTTCAATTTCGAACTTTGCAAATTTTAGGTGAGAAGCTCCACCCCTTACTATATATATAAAATTAGAACAACCCACCATAAAAGCTATGTTCACAGCTATTGTGATTATGACGAAATTACTGAATTATTTACGGAAATTACAGTTCGTGTGTACTGAACCTGAAAGTCGATTTACAGGGGTGAAATTAAAATTGCCACTAAAATGCCAGTTTCTACATTTTCTGTAGCGTTTTATAATTGAATAATGGAAGAACTGTTTAAGACCTTAACCGGTGAACGGCCGACCCTTTTTTGAATGAAGATGGAAATGTTTTGGCAATGAATTTGGGACCAAGATGAAATCCTTTTAGATACTCTGTCTGTCGGCACCAGTCTGATGATAATGATGACGACGACGCCGACGAGGATGATGGTGACGATGATGGAGTGCGGGATTATGGATTGATTCTGTGGCTCGCATCCGACAGGTGATTTAAGGTGACATGGGATCGGTACAAATAATGGCCCAACTAATGATTATTATAAACTGCACTTAACTTAGGGTGGAATATCTGAGATTTTTTCAAGCGAAGGAGGGAAAAAACAATTTCTTTTTGGCATGAGTTGACTTGAATTTGATGAGATATTTTAATAGAGTTGCTAAATGGCACTCGTTTCAATTTTTTCATGATTTATTGAAAACACTTTATCCTTGTCTCTTTAGTTCATATAAACCTCTGTTTGTACCAGTGCTAAATAAGTATTATGAAATTCATTTTACTGGATTTTTTAATATAATTATAAAAAGATTTCTTTTTTATAAAACAATAATGTATTTTACAAGAAGATTAAGAAGATTAATAAAATATGTAATGAAACGTCTTCTGCACCTATACATAGTAAAATTTGTTAACACTATTTTCATGAAAATCTCATAAACTTTGGACTTACATAGTTTTTAATCTTTCAACTCATTTACATCTGTTACCAATATTTGAAATAAACCATACATTTGTTCGTCATATGTATACCTATATATTTGTTATAATACAGAAATTCTGAGTTTTTCGGCCAATATGTTTAGATTTAAGTGTATAATTTAAAAAGGATTACAAGCTTCAAAACTTGTTATCTTTGGATCGAAATAATAAAAAGTCAAGCTAGATTTTTATTTTTACAACAACAACAACAAAAATATATATTAAGCTTTAAGACTCCTTCTTTTGATATTTTGAAAGTACATAGTCTCTAAGAAGGAATCTGTTATTACCTTGGATTGAATTTTGACCCTCACGGAGAAAAAAATTAGATAATGTCCTATAGTCTATAGTGTTTTCTTTATTCCCATAATAACAGTGAATTTTTTGATGACGATAGTTTATTGGGAAAAGAGTTAAATTATAAGCAAGGTTCTATAAAATATTGGATAAAAAGAAAAAAAAGTGAAGGCGTTCATCCTATGAATAAGTTACAAAATCGCCTATTTTAATTGAAAATTTTCATATCTGATTTTAAATCCGAGTTATACATTTTTCAGTTATGTATTTTAATAGTATATTCATACACCTTTATCACAGTAGAAATATCATGCTGTATACAAAATCATCCTAAAATAATGCATAATACATAAGACCTATTCCAATTAATGTTGTCCAACTGAATCGAATCAGGAAGACACAATTTAAAATATAATTTCCTTGATTTGTTTGGGTTTTGCCTATTCTATTCGATTGAATAAAAAAAATCGTAATGGATTACAATACAATTTTCTTGGGAAAACAATTATGAAAATAAGGAATAAGGAATCGATAATGTTTTTGAGTTGCTCAGTTCTAATTTGAAATATAGTATACTTTATACGACAATAAAATATAGTGATTAGTGAATAAATATCCTATAAAATATGAAAGAACTAGTCATAGTCATGTGTGTTAGTGCTTGCTAAGATATAGTTTTTCGCATACTATATACGTATTTTTATTCATGTAGATATTTTCCTAATTAATTAGTTTTCCTATACAGCAAAAACATACACAAAATATCTGTTTTTAGACGAAAAAACATTAAACATGCTTGTCATCGAAATCGTGAACTTATCTATTCTACGTCGACCGATTTAATTTATTCCTGTACGTATATAATTTTCACCGTCATTTAGAGGTAGCCCCTCAGCTCAATAAGAAGTAATGCGACCATATTCTAGCAAATGTTTCCCATTTATTAATCGCTTTCACCAGGCCCGCTCAACCGCAATCCAGCCTTGGAATTGAAATTTCAACAGTTTACTACTTTCTGTAATGAGATACGATAATTACGATAACGTACGTAGCTATTTTCTTGAGGTGACTATAAACGGAAGTTGGAAAGTGTCACGCCACGTCCCCGGGACTCTTGCACACGTCCCGGCTGGGGATCTGGAATTACGTGCAGGTTGGAGCACATGTACTTTTCGCATATCGGTGGAAGCATGAACATCTATCACGTTTGGGGGTTTTTTGGGTAATCGCGGGGGTATGCTGGATTCTATAGAAAAAAATACATATATAGGAAAAATGCCGCCGACCCTCATTGTTCGAGGGAGGTTACGTAGAGTCAAGCTTACAAAATGAATTCTGCAAAAAAAAAGGTGAAGGTAAAACGTAGACAAAACAATTGACAGGGCATTTCGTTTGGCGGAACGTGAAATACAGGCCAAATCGATTTGCACGGAGATTTTTTGTACTTCGACTTCTATTCGCTTCTAAATTGGAAAACCAACAAATAAACAGAAAAGAATTTAAGTAAAAAACAGGTTTCGGCCCTTGCATGTAGAGGAGTAATTGCTTTCGTCGGTCAAAATGAAACGAAGGCAGTTGGACGAAAAGGTTTTACCATCCAAAAGGCGTATAGCCGACGAAAAAATACCCCCGGATTGAGATCTGATAAGTGCGCCCAGCTTTAAATTGGGGTAAGCTCTAATGGAACTCAATGTCGAAGGTACGCCCTAAAGGACCTTGCGGCGCGGACGCAAGCATAAATCAAGTCGCTCCACCAAAAGGTTTGTTTGGGGAGGCTTGAAAAGGGACAACTCGTTGCGAAACCGGCGGGTTTATGCAATTAAAATGAAACCTCTCGTCACAAAAGCGTAGAGTTCGCTTTTCAGCCTGGCGACTTTGATAACGCTTCAGCGGGTGAGTGACAGTCAAACCGAATCGTTTTCACTGTCCTTTTAAAATTCATTTCTTAGAAGTCAGATTTGATTACTTCAGCAATGGAAAACTTTTGACTTTTAGGTGAATTCAATTCAATAGATAATTTCTGTAATCTCTTTTAATAGATTAGAACAATAATTTTTGCAAATTGATGGTGTATTCCTTTTTAACTTGATAAAATTACCTTGTTTACGATCTTTTTCAAATCGATTCCAGTCGATATACAATAGATCGATTCAAACCACATCCATAAACCCTTTTTCGAACAGGATCGAGACTTTCAAACCGAATCGATAAGTCCTCATTTCGAAAATTTTGAGAAATCGAATTCGAAAATTTTCGATCCATATAAAAAAATATGCCATAAACAAAAAATTCCTTAACAAAGATGCTAAAATTTTATAAATTCACTCCAATAAGTAACCTTTGACTTCAATTACATAGTTTTTCCGCTTATAACGTAAAAATAATTCGATTGCATACTTCTATTATATTATTTTAGCCACTTTGAAAGAAAAAATTAATTGAATTGAAATAAGTTTATGAAAATGTTGGCAATTTGATTAAGAAATTTGTGTCCTAAACAGCTTTTGTAAACCTTTTTGATTCGATTCGAACGGGTTTTGAAACACTTTTGATATAGGCTTTCGATTTGGATCAAATTTCAATCCGTGTGCAAAAGGTTATAAACGAAGTATGTATAAAACTTTATTCATCTCTTTTCTTCACATATATTGTGTGCTTTTAATTGAACTAAATCTGTTTTTGTTTGTATGAATAAATAGCTAGATAAAAATACTTCTTAAAAAAATTGATGAATCATACGAACAATCTAAAAATGTTAGGGATTTAACTATAAACCTGAAGAATTCTTTAAAGATAAACTAAATAAGAGAAATAAATAATCAATAATACATTTTTACTAAAAATTATATTTTAAGTTTGGGTCAAATTCTGTGCCGGTGAGTTATGAAAACATTGTTTATTTTTGAACCGCTATTTTGAATATTCGAATTGAATTAAATTCGAAATCAAAGACACTAGAAATTTAAATAAAAAAACATAAATACGTCAACTACTTATTATAGCCTCCAGGAAGTGAATTAAGGTGTTGTGAGGCATTTTTTCCCGGGTTATGGACACCATTGCTTGAAAGTTTTCCATCCATACATCATATAAATTCTAATTTGGTCCAATAAATTTTACGGCGCAATTTTACCAAATGCCATTAATTAACTTTATGAATGGTTTATCGATGCAATCACATGCTCTACCTCATAAAATCTCCTGTTTGCTTAAAGAAGTAAGAAATTACTACAGGAACGACTTTTACTTTTTATAAAAGCAGAACGAAATGCATATGAATTGCGTGACTGTAAACAAGTGATTACAACTTTGTATTTTACTATCTTTTTAAATTGATAGATGAAGGGTAATCGATAACACTTTTGTGTTGAATTTTTAAAAGGAGTGTATGAGTACATATACAGGCATGAAATTCAACTTGTGTATGTCGTTATTCTAGAAACTATTATGAATTCTTTTCTGCACATATCATTTTTTTGATTATATTGACATGCATGACTACTTTGTGGCTTATTTTGTTCATATTTTATTTCAACTTGCTAGAGAAATTCTTTGCACAAAAGGTAAAAGTAAAGTAAGTAAAATTCCGGTATGGAAAATATGGAAAACTCCATACCTAAAAGTAAAGTAAGTATGACAGTCCATCGTCATATTTTATTAAACGATTTTATTGAGAAATTGAATTAAAATGAATTTGTAAATGCTTTTATAAAGACAAGTGCGTAGAGACTATCCATGTTTGCAACGTTTTACTTTTAAAAAGTTTAAATAAAACAGTAGATATTTAAATTGTCTCTTTTCATACCTATTTAAAAATTAAAATTTTAAAAGTACAAAATATATTAATTCTCATATTCGTTCGTTCCTTTTTAAATTATTTTAGTTAAATTGAGGTGGTAATTTATTGCAAAGTCAACTATTTGTAATGTGAAAGTAAAAAACAGAATATAGCTTTTTATTCTATGCTTAATAAAATGAGGAAAAGCTACATTAAGTTTTTGCACTGGAATGGTTGTTATTGTTGTGTACAACATTGTATTTATACATTTTTTATCAATAAGTTTGTTTAAATAGTGTCGTTTTATATTTGCAGTTTCTAAATTTTTAAAATCTTAAAAAATGATGATGATTAGTTGAACTGAGAGGTGAGAGTAACTATATCTTTGCTACATTCAATTTTCTTAGCGGAATAGAAGTTAAAAGGGTTTTTGTGGTTTTACGATAAATAAACAAATATTATATCTTTATTCCAAAATCAATTATAAAAACAATGTTACGGTTGCGTTAAAAAAGTTATTAATTTGAATAATTTGAGAAATAAAACAATCTTTTTTTTAAATCAACAACATATAACAACAGAGAGGTTTTTTTAAAAAATGGTTAAAATTTTCTGTAAAATAAATTAATGCACGGGCATATTATACCCACTGAAGTTTTTTGGCCACAAGAGACTTAGACATGACGGTCACGGCCAACACCTTTGGTAATAAAATATTTTCAAAAACTTTTTCTTTACTTCGACCGGCCGTACGTTCCAAGGCTAAGGCCTCAGAGTGTATCCACCCATTTCTGGATTTAGTCGACAATTTATTATAAAAAATGACCGCATAGGGTGAAATTCTCGTAGAAAATTCAGAAATAAGTTATTCAGTATGTCAGGAAACGAGGGAAATTCCCTCCTGAAATATGCAGGAGTCGTCTCTCGGGGAGCGTGTTCTTTAATTTCATCTGGCCAGAGCATGGACATGGAATTACGTAAAATTTAGCGCACGGGAAGAATGTTGCTCGAGTTGCCGAGCAATTTACGTAAAGTCACACACCTGTGCTTTTTGCAGCAGAGCTCATTACAAAATAATTAGCTAAAAATTGCCGTACTTACCGCGAGAGCATTTGCAGGATTTACGCGGTTGTACCTGGGCAACAGTGGCCCTACCGGGGCCATCTTGTGATGTATGAGGGCCATAACTTTTCCTTTTATTTTCCGTTTTTATTTATTTATTTATTTTTATTTTTATTAAAGGGATTTATGGTTTTCACGAAATTAAACTGAACACACAAGAGTTGAGCGTATCACAAATCCCCTGGAGTAGTTAATGTGAACCTATTTTACGGTTATTTCGGTGTTTAACCACATTTACCTCAAAAATGAGGTCCTTTTAAACAGTTTTCGCGCACTAAACTCCCATTCGATTTAATCAAACGCAACAAAACTCCCGGACTGAAGCGCAGCTCGTCAAGGGCCAGTGGCTGCGGTCGACAGATGGCCGTTTTCCATCGTAATGACCTGCCCGGGGCCTGCCCTTTATGAGGACATGTCAGCGAAACTGACGTGAAAGGCGCCCAGGGAAAAGGCCAACATTTACCTGCCGCTCCCCCGGTGAAATTGCGAGCCTCCATTTTGGCCCCACGTCCCACCCCCACCCGCCCACGCAGGAGGTCATCGTTTTGACGGAATTGAAAGGGATTTTCATTGTCGAACTGAAGGAACAGGTGACATGTGGGACGCATTATGCTCCCGGGGGAAATAAGCGGAAGAGGTGGAGGCGGCCCAATTTTATAGCCGTGTTCTCCCCACCACCCGAAATAGCTGGAATTTCGAAATCCCTTTAGTCGGCCCCCATGCCCCATCACACCAAGGGAGGGTAGGGGCACCGGGGGCCAACATGTGATTGATTCGAGGAAGCCGTCTTCATCCACTTCATCCGCATTCCAGGGAAATTGGAGGAATCCTCGGGAGAGGGTTTAATTAAGGGATAAGCCAAAAAGCCTAGGTGAGTTTCCTATGTGAAATTTGAGATCGACTAGATGCCATCCGAGTGGTTCCCAAACAAATCCGCTTAAAGCTACTTTTATACTTGGAATAAATTTCAGATGGAGAAACATAGTTTTTGAAGTTTTTAATAATCCTTCTTTAAACAGTCTCCTTTTAAGTTTCGTTTCAGGATTAACTACTTTTTATATACATACTTATGTATATACATATGTATATGTACAGAGGAAGTCCCAACCAACCCGTTTTTGCTTCATTCCACAAGACTTCTCGTGTAAAATTCTTCGAAAATCCATTTAGCATTTCTTAATCCGACGGACAATATTCGGAGTAAATATATCTCAATATTTTTACGAATGTTTTAATGAATCACGCTATGATTTTTTTGAATATTTAAAATGAGTATTTCGTTTTAAATAACCCCTTTTTTAGGGAACACTGAGAAAATAACAAAATTTTGGAGACAGTCGTTGAAATCATAAATTGTTCATTGAAAACAAAAATTACACTCTAAAAAATAATTTTAAAGGAAGTATATACAATTTTCACCAAACTTGGTACTTGGAGGTTTTCGGGGTGCTGATTTCAATCCGACTGTAAGAATCCAGTATTCAAGATGATAGATTGTCAAATTTTAAACTTTATGCAATTTGCACCAAAATTGGTAATTGGGAGTTTTCGGGGTCGCTGATTTCAAACCAACTATTAGAATTTAAAAATTCAAAATGGCAGAATGTCAAATTTTAAAGTTTATGCAATTTCCACCAAAATTGGTACTTGATGGGTTTCGGGGTTGCAGAAATTATATCTACGCCTTATTGTATATTTTTCGCCAATTATAAGCGGCAATTTTCTTTATAAAAATTCAATGATAGCTTAAAAATCGTTTCCTCCGATGGTGTAGTTCTAACTTGTCCTTTATAATGGCAAACTACGTTTTCAATTAGAATCCTCCACAATTTTAAAGTGTTTAGGTTTGCAATTTCCATTCATTTTACAGTTTTATTTGTGCGAATTCAAGGAATTAAAGAGACAGAAATAAAAGATTGGCCAGTACTCAAAATATGATTTTTAAGATATATATATGTATACATTTATATACATATATATCCCTATTAGATCTAACACCCAAAGAAAAATGAGGTGGCATTTGTAACCTTTTGCAACTGATCCTTATGAAAATATTGTATTATTTCTCAGCAATATATCAGCTTAAATCCTCCAACAGGCCAGGGTTATATCTTGTTTTATAATCCCCCCCATTTAATTGATCCCCCACCAAATTCAAGCGTAATCTCTGTCCGCCGTAATCCGACCGCGATAATGAAAGCAAAACCGCAGCTGCAAAAATGATTAAAATTTATATAAAATCCACCACAAATCTCAGCGCCCTTGGTGACCATCAGAAATCGCACAAAATTGTACTTTCAAATTATCTGCAAAAGCCCCCGAGTGGATATCGCGCCGAATTTGTGGCTCGAACCCCCAGACCCCCCTATTCCCATAATCGCGCTGAAATTACATTTGCCAGAAAAGCGACACAGGGCAGCATACAAAGCGACCCAAAAATGGGGGGTGCGGGCCATCCCTTGATTATCTCCCCTTGCAGGGTGAGGACATACCGAAAAAATATATAGGGGCCAAAATAAAGCGTTTAATAATTCTTTGTAGATTCGCTTTAAGGACGCGATTGTTGCCCTCGGCGAAGGGGAGGGGGGGCTTATCTTGCTGGTGGTTGCTGCCCGCCCTTATCGAGTGGGGCCAAGGACTGGGTACGGACGGACGGGTAAAGTGCCCGGTCGGCACGATGCACATGAATCATTAAAATCCCATTTGTGTCAAAAGAGCCTTTTCACCGGCAGATATCGCGCTTCTTTCGGCTTCTACCCCCTCGACGAGGAGGCTCTAGAAAGAATCGATGAATCGGAGGATTATCCTATTCGATGTCCTTTGCTAGAATCAAACTAATTCGGGGTTTTTTCCCTTTTTAACCTTTTAGTGCTACACTATGTTTACGGGACGCGTCATTTTGACGCATTTCGAGTTTTATAAGGAAAATTACAAAACCGTTCGCATTTTTATTTTATCTCTATTGAATTATAAAAACTTTGTATAAACACATATCTCATGTTTTCATTTTTCACTTATAGCTATGCTTATAGTGTATAATTATATTGCTTTCTAAGTGGTTGTTTTTTCTTTAAATATATGTATTTGTTCATGCGTCAAATTGACGCGTGTTCGTAGAGATAGGTATATAAGAAATGTCCGTAAACCTAGTGTTAAACCAATACAAGCATTTTAATTTAGGAAGAAGTTGAGTTATGACATAGTATAGCACAAAAATGCTTGATAACATCAAACGAATTTAAATCCACATTTAGGCTATTTATATAGATAGACCAATTTTTTTTGAATCGACAGCTCAACCCCACAATGTTTGTTCTCTGTCAACAAACCATAAGAAAGAATAAATTGAACATAAACAACGAGACGAGTATAGGTTATAAAATTACAAGTCTGAGATTTCAATATAGTGTGTTCCGACAAACAAAAATTGCGTTGTGTAAATTTTCAAATATCTAAAATAGATGATGAGCTAAATTGAATCAATATTCTACAAGTTACTCATTAATTGTAACAGATATTGTAAAACTGGTTACGTATATTATAGAGGGTAAAGTAAAATTGTCTATAGAAATTCTAATAGATATACATTTTGGTGATGATTATGATGATTTTGTGGAGAATTTATATTATAATCAATTTTGTGCAGAATTTACTTCTCTACAAGTTAGTTACTTTTCCATGTTAGATTAAGAATTAGAAACCTTTTGCAGAAATAGAGCTCTATTTTATAGTTTTTTTTACAAAATTGCCCCTACGTGACTCTATAAATTTTGTTTCAAGAAAAGCTATTAACCCTTATAACATCCTAAGGGTGCGTTCTAAAATTCTAAAAGCTACTTTTTAAACAAAATTTTCAAATCATTGTTTAAAATGTGACTAAAACTACTTATAAAACCGCATGCAGATTGTTTCCTTCTCTGGTATAGTAGAAATTGCCTCAGTCTATTCTCATTATCCATCTTCCCATTTTCTGAGAGTTGACAGAAACTATATCCCTTCCAGGCGAAAAGCTAAAATATTTCGCCAACATATTTCCTGGTTTCATTAACCTTTCACCAAATATAATTCACGATAAGTAATGGTCCCCTTGAAATCGGGCCCCAGGCCTTTTCGGGCTCCGAATTTATAGGGCATTCTGTGCCGGGCCCTCTAACTACTCCTGACGGCGGGCGGGTCTCACCCCAGGTCCCGGCAGACTGCAACTAAGGAGGAGTCCATTACCAGCGAGTTATGCGCTGTTTATCAAAAATTACACTAACCGGCTAGTTACCATTTTTCATATCGCCGTATTCCGAGGTGATCCCACTCCCCAGCAGATGGCGTCGCGCTCGCAAGTAAACAAGAAATGCGGCGTCCCGGGTCCCACCCAACAGTCGGGAAGGTTCCTTACCCGACGCCCCCTCGTCCCCGCGTCCTTTTATCTTTCCGGCGTATGATGTTCAAAATATTGCTGTTGCTGGCGATGGAAGGGCCCCAATCGATAAAAAGGGCACTTTTCGCTTTCTTGAGGAGGGAACGCGTCGCTATCAAAAGTCAGGATTACGCGAGTCTTCCGCTGCCGTAGCCCAAGAAGGAGCCCCGGAGGAAGAGCCCCACTGGGTGCTCCTCTGACTTGTGAGTTGCGGTGCGTGAGTGCGGGACCTTGAGAAAGGACGAACTCAGCTTTGTTTCAAGCCAGAGAAGAAAAAAATAAATAAAGCAATTATCCTTGAAATTTTCGGTTTTTTCGTGCGCCAAGGAAGGAAGCAATCCCGGGGACACAAACACCGGGCGGAATCATGTGAGGGCCCCAAAAAAAAAATTTTTTTTTTCTTCCTATAAATATTTTTTATTGCGGCGAAACGAGCCCACCCCCGCGAGCTGCCACTTTTGTGTGCCACTCGGACTGCTGGCCAGACACCCGGCGCGGCAGTGGCGGCGGCGACGGCGGCGGCGGTGGGGCCCGGTTCTGGAATCGATTTTCCTTTTTCCGTGCGGACACCTAGAAAACACGGAACCCTCCGCCTCAGGCGGTGTCTTGCTCCCCCTCGCGGGGGCGGCGAACATACGTAGAATTGGGCTATTGATCGCTCCTCCCCTTTCGCTATCTGGGGGCAGGGGTTCCGCTTAGAGTTACCACCTGAACTTCTTCTAAAACAGTCTTTTATTAAAATTCTAAAATTTTTTAACAATACCTACTTTCTACTTTAAATGATGTTCCTAAAAAAGGTCGTATACTATTGTATATTACAATATAACACATCTGTGTGTCAGCTTCAAAAAATCAATTTTTTTACACTTTTCGATACTCTGAAAAGCCTCCAAAATAGACCTATGAATCCTTTTCCTCGTGTCTGCCCTAAAAAATGAGTTGTTCGCAAACACACTTTCAAAACTTTAAACGCGTTTTTCTCGAAACCATGTTAGGGTTTTTTTTGTACCTAATTTATTTTTTTAATAAACAGACGAAGAATAAGTCTCTTAGTTTTTAAATTTTAATGTTATCGCTATTTTTGCAATGCGTCTAACTTCAGTGTAAATTTTTTGTCAAGATTTGAATCTAGTCTTTTCGTGTCATGGTAGCGATGATGTAAAATAACATTAAAAAAAATAAACATGGTAAAGTCGCTTTTCCATAAATTGTTAAATAATGAAATAATATTTGATGCTGTAAATTCACATCCACCAGTTGCTTTTAAACATTTGTTGTTATCTGATAGTTTTTTCTTATCGTACTTTCAACGTTCAATTTTAAATTATTTATTTAACCCTTTTCCATTCCATTTGCTCCTCTAATAGGGCGTCCACAAACATTTAGGTGATTCTTGAACTTTAGTCACAGTTTCTGGATTTTTTTTTTCTCATTTCACTCGATTAAATTTTGTCCCAATCTCAATGAGGATACTTCCTATCAAAACCAATTGTATCCTAAGAATAATATAAATCATATAATTAATTAACATATTAATATTTTTTTAAACTTAAATCTTTTATCCGCAAATGTTTCAGTTCGCAACAAATGGAAAGTGACAACAACTTTACTTTCACCAAATATAACTTTTTTGATAAGCGAATTTCTTATGGAATTAACCATTTCGGATTAATAAATATAAATAAAGAAAATTTACGAAATAGTAGGCATCAAAAACAATTTATAATAATAATTTTAGGGATATATGAATAATTTTATTTTGTTTTCTCTACAATACGCCTTTGTAGATTTTTAAAGCATATATAAAATTTAGTAAATCATAAAATTAATTTTTTGCCTTAAAATTAATGTGGAAACTTTACTTTACTTTAATTTATTTTAACAAAGTTAATGAAGTGCATATAAAAAATTGGTATTTAGAGATTTTCGAAGACGTTGATCCTAAATATGTAATTGAAGATGAGAAAAATGGAAAAGCAGACAAGTGATTTTTTTTATTAGGTCCTACATACATATGTATTGTATAAGTTAAAGTGAACGAAAAGTTGGCAACCCTATTCCGTCCATTTTTCAAGAATAGCACCCTTCAGATTTCGCTGTGAGCCCCATAAAAATGCGGAAACATTTCTCCCAGATACCTGTAATGGCGCTAATGAGCCCCACTCGATCAAGCCCCGGCAGACGGAGGCTTCCTGTGAGCGGGAGGTGTGCTGCATACAAATTTTTCCCTGTAAACACCTCCGGGTCCCCGGGGGAGGGCAAAGGAGCCCCAGTCGGCTCCAATTTGATCAGGGTCAGGTCATGAGTCAGATATTTGACCGCGCCGTTTAGGCCCGGTGAATGGAAATGAATTATGGAGGCGCTCCGCCGCGGAACTCCCGTCAATCTCTCCCATTCGGTGGCCCCAAAATGGGGCTCCTCGAGTGCAGGGACTGCTTTGCAAGTAAAATCGATACCCGAACCAAAGGAGGCCCGTAGTAGGCGCTTTTACGCACGGAGCCCGAAAGTGTTCCAGCTGCGGTCTTGCACCGCAGCCCTGGTGTCGATGGGAATGAGGAAACTCGAATATTTTCCAAAATTCAAGTGGTTAACTATCATCCTGCAGGTGAGAAGTGAAAAGTTCAGAAGCCCCCCTTTCAACTATTCACGGATTTTATTTTCCCTCATGAAAGTTGCCAACTATTTTTCGGGCTTTTCCGGGATTTATTCTCTTTTTTTTCTTTTTATATATTTTTATTTTTTTGGAGGAAAGCAAACTTTTTAATGAGAGCGGAAAGAGCCGATTTTGAAGCATACAAGCGGTGTTGTGGGCTCCCATTTATTTGTTTCAGGAATTCGTCGAAAGCGGAATTTTACGGAATTCTCAAGTGACATAATAACTCAATTTTCGACGTGAAAGAAATTTTCAAACTTTTATTGTCTTTGAAGATTGTGGAAATATCTTTTAAATTGAAAATGGTTGTCACACACGATGTATGTATATGTACATATATATAACACAAAAATTATAAAATGTATGAAAACATTATATAAAAGTTTAGATTTGACGACAGATAACTCGAAGACTTTTGAATGCATGAATTACGATATTTTGGGAACTCTTAGAAAACATTAGGTGTCACCTTTCATCCTAATTTGTGTTTTGCAACTTACGATCATTTAAGTAAGAATACATTTCAAACCCTATTTTAAATAAGGTTTAAATTTAGCTGCGGATGATATGCAAAAAGTCATGATCATTATATTTTTTTTCAACATACATACTTATATAGTACCAATCGATTTGATCTGAAGGTGTTTGTTTAAAAAAAAAACGGAATCGTTCTCAGAAGCAAATTTAGATTGTTTTCTACCATGTACAGGGTGTTTCGTTAAGGTCTTAAGGGGTATACAAATCGATTCTACAAGGTCTCTCAATCAACGTTTGTTCGGACACCCTCCATGTCGAATTTGAAAAATTGTGGTCATCATATTGGATCTGCCATCTTGAATTTCCAAATTGTGATAGTATGTTTAACATAAGTGACCTCAAAATACTCTTAGTACTAATTTTCACATAACTCGTTCAATTTCCAAAAACTTTGGTCGCCATATTTGGTCCGCCATCTTGAATTTCTAAATTTTGAAAGCGAATGCAATCAGCAAAACTATTTATTGTCTTTCTCTAACGCACTTAACACTAATAGAAACTAAAGTATAAAAAAATATATTATGGAAACAATAAGGAGAATTTGAGAAATTCATTTTAAAATAGAACTCTCTTCAAAACGCATGTTAATTCCTCTAACTCCCCTACTTTATATTGTCAATAAGACTTTGAAAAATTTATCACACTCTAAGTCCTTCGCCGCTGCAGTATTTCTGCGATAAAATTCTTTAAGTTACGACTTCTTTACCGGGATAGAAATCTTACAAAAGGCAAAGTTTTGGTGTCACTAAATTGCAAAGAAAAACTCTCTAGAAAACTTTCGTGTATTGCTAGGCAGGATAAAGTATAGGCTTCTGGCTCAAAGTCCATCGAAGCCCGATGGGCATCATCGATAAGAAAAAAAAAACGTCAACTTCTCCCACAGATTTGGTAGCTTTGAGGCAGTGAACGAAAAAAAAATTACAGTCGCATTGACCCATTGATTCTGAGAAAAAAATTAATATACAAAATTTTCAGAAATGGAATCGTTTGCACTATACATAGATAGATAAAAATATAGAAGACAGACGGATACTTCTATGAAACTAATTTAGCAAATTAATTTGAAGTACACGATTTTTAATAATTACGTTCCCTCCTAAAAAATAGACACTTTATAAAGCATTTTACTTAGCATTTAAAAATCTAGGTTTTCGTAAAATTAAGTACATACATACATATGTAATAGTAGTTAAGGTACCTAATAATTTTAACAATGTGAACGCGACAAGGAAAAAATAAAATATATGTAGAGGTCAAATAATATAGGCGAGGGGAGTTATTTACCGGAAGGACACCAGACCAGAGATTATTTTAAAATTAGGAACTTCCTCTGAGCTATCAGTCAGGTACAATGTTATATCCAATACAGAAAATAAGCAATTTTAAGAAAGCTGCGATAAGAGAAGCCTCTATGTTCTATTAATAGCATCATAGTTTAATAAATAATAAAAAATTTTGTAAAAATTTAGAGTCGGTGAAGCGATATTTCGAGATTTTTAAAGTTACATTTACAGTTACAGTTAAGTTCGTATATTCGTTACTTTCGCCAGTTTCAATCTTTCTGCAAAGTTTCATCAAATTCGTGGGATTATCAACAAGTAAATTTGTTCCAAAAAATGTCAACAGATTTCTATTATTTTTATTTTTATTGTATTACTTACTGGAATTCCTATGAAGTCAACTCTATAAATAGTTGCATTCTAGTGGGAAAAAGGTTTTGTGTGTATATGACATAAAAGCTAATTGATTTTTAATTTTTATAGTGTACTTTCTTGGAGAGTTAGGAATATCTTCTTACTAAACCCAGTATTTTTGTTGGAAATTTATATCCATAATTGAGCCACACCTACTCCCACCGCCCCCTGCCATCTGTAGAACTGCTTAATTCCGTGAAAGTAAGTCACGGCTCGAAGGACGTCAGATTCGAGAACAAACGACAAAAATTAACATTTCCGGAACGGATGCCACGTACGTGGGGCTTGGCTATCAGGGACAAATTGTAACGCATTTCGTCCGTTGGTCTGCCCAGCCAGAGCCCAAAGGAACCTTCGCCGGATTACCCACGACCAGAGGAATTTACTGGCGAAATTTGCATTCTCATTAACATCGGGTCTGCTGCATTTGATTAGAGGCCGGGGCGGGGCCCAGCTGGAGCTGGAAGCCCCCGAATTTTGCCAGACGAAACGAGACCCGGCCAAGTGATTTTGCAGTCTCCTTAACTTCAACATAAAGCAAAACAGACAGACACATTTGATTTGAATTATGCTGGAGCTTATGCAGTTCGCCATGCCGGGTTTTGTGTAACTCGGCATCTTGGCCGATTCGGGTGGGAGGGCGCTGCTGGTGCTGTACTCCTTCGAAGACAGACTATCTGCTAAAACTTATTTCCCATCAATGGCGCTTTAATTTCCATTTCAAGCATGCAACCTGGAACTGTGCCCAGCTCCATTCGGGCTTATTTCCTCCAAATGTCCTTTCCACCCACAACTCCGAAGGACGAAAAAAAAACCGTCCTTTTCTGCACGTCAACGTCGCAATGGCCAGTCGGCTGAGGATAGTCCGCTCCTTAGATAAAAAGGGCGTCAGCGAGGTCGAAGGTCGGGTGGACAAATGGTTTTATTCCTGAAATTTCGACTTTAATGCGGACCTCGGGCTAAATATCGTGGCTGGGGAAGGACAACGACGCCGGCCGCCGCGTCGTCGAAACCGTGGAGCTCCCGTAGGGTTCCGAGGACTCAATTGGCAATCAACCCATGGCCGAACCGCCATCAAGGGAATTGATGTGTTAAATGACAGCTTTTAGGGCAATTTTCCAATTTTTATATCAGCAAATGCCAATGGACGCGAACGACAGCAATTACAGCCACTGTCCGGATGTTGGCTTTGCAATTTTGCCTCCCATATCGGGGGCCCCATGCGGCCAATTTTACAAAATTATACTTTTGGAGAACGTTTAATTATTTATTAGCACGTAAAATGGCGGTTATGCTAATCTCAAGGGCTTTTAAGCGTGAGCATTTTAAAGGAAGGTTAACAACAATTTCATATAGTGAAAGCAAAATCCAAGAGGTAGTCCATAACTCATTTTATTCGTACTTATTGCATAATTTGTTTTTTTAAATTTGTTGTACTATTCGTGACGGGAAACGAAACGAATTTCAACACGATTAACATATTTATCGATTTATTTTAAGACATTATCCCAAGCTTATCCGTTTTTGAATACATTTAAAAATATTATTTTTACAGATAAGAACAGTGAAGTGTAGCTATCTGCATTAAAAAAATTTCAGAAATAGCCTAAATCAATACGTAAAAAGGTTATAAAAGCAAAACTATTTTTACTAAAAATAATACTACTGATCTAAAAAAAAAATTTCCTGATTCTGAAATTTCTACCTGTTCTAAAAACAAAACTTTTCAAGAAGACTACATCACAAATGAATATTTAAGACATCGATTCTAAAACATAACAAAAAAAACGTGAAGTAGAGTGTTAAGAATACACCTTAATTAATTTACATATAGGTACTAAAGAGCAAATAGAAAAACAAAATAATTTACGAAAAAGTATAAGATTACACTGAAAAAAATCCTTATAACACAGAGCGCTATAGACTATAAGCACCGATTTATAAGTGGAAATGCTATTTTCATAACTGCATTGCCTAAAATCGAAAGGCTCCCGGCTCATGGAGTATACGACGTCTTCTTATAAACTATAAGATATTTGAGTGTGGCTGTATTTGCTATATTTATAAGCTGAGCCCTCACACTGAAAAAATCCTAATAACATAGAGCGCTATAGACTATAAGGACCGATTTATAAGTGGAAATGCTATTTTCATAACTGCATTGCCTAAAATCGAAAGGCTCCCGGCTCATGGAGTATACGACGTCTTCTTATAAACTATAAGATATTTGAGTGTGGCTGTATTTGCTATATTTATAAGCTGAGCCCTCACACTGAAAAAATCCTAATAACATAGAGCGCTATAGACTATAAGGACCGATTTATAAGTGCAAATGCTATTTTCATAACTGCATTGCCTAAAATCGAAAGGCTCCCGGCTCATGGAGTATACGACGTCTTCTTAAAAACTATAAGATATTTGAGTGTGGCTGCATTTGCTACATTTATAAGAGCAGCAGCAATGTGAATGTTACCCATTCTTATGCAAAATAAGAAAGGATCCTACACGCATGAGCCTGCGGCTTATTTTACGTGTGCATTCATCGTGCCTTTTTATATTGGGGTGGGGAACACACAACAGTATGCCAGTCAGCTTAGTGATCCCGTCGGAGAAGGTTGTTAAATGTTTATACTGAAATATGAAATATTATACCCAAGTTTATAAATTGAATAGAATTTGCGTTTTTACTATTTGTGGTTTCAGGTATAGTGAAGAGCAACACCAGAGCAACAAGAACAATGATAGTACTTGAGGGTCTTGCAAGTGGTTCATGCAGTGCTCATATAGAAAATAACTCCTATAGTCAAATAATAATACGTGTTGCGCTCATAGAAAACACCTCCAAAATCTAAAATATATACAGTGAAGAGCAAAACTGAACCAATGATGGTACTTGAAGGTCTTGCAAGTGGCTCATTAACTGTAACAGATATCGCAAAATTACTGTAGAAGGTGAAATTAACTATAGAAATCTGATATACCTTTTTATGTCCGACTGATCAGGTTTGAGTTATTTAGGAAAGAAACTTTCAAATATTTTGAGTTATTTGCGAGAATAATAGTAGTGAAATTTGAAAGTTTTTTTTACTAAATAACTCAAAATTGATCAGTCGGACATCAAAATGTATATGAGATTTCTGTAGACAATTTTACCTTCTACAATAATTTTGCGATATCTGTTACAGTTAATGAGCCACTTGCAAGACCTTCAAGTACCATCATTGGTTCAGTTTTGCTCTTCACTGTATATATTTTAGATTTTGGAGGTGTTTTCTATGAGCGCAACACGTATAATTATTTGCCTAGGAGCTATTTTCTATAAGCGCAACACGTATAATTATTTGCCTAGGAGCTATTTTCTATAAGCGGTGTACGCATATTTATTTGCTTAGGACTTATTTTCTATGAGCGCATTGCGTATATTTATTTGACTAGGAGCTATACAAAGTGACATATCTGCTAATAATTTATAGCTTTGAAGCTTATAACAGATATGTAAAACTCTAAAATTTTAAAGCATTTCTGCCTATACATTGTATAGCTGTTACTGCTATGCTTAATAACCAGAGTTCTTATAAATATAGGAGTTGTTAAGGCTCATTGCTTCATAAGCCCCAGCGCCACAAACTATCGCTGTCACCTTTTCGCTTATAATTGTGAGAGCCGACGTACATAAAAAATTAGCCTGGCAGCTATAATTTCTCTCAGTGTAGTAAAGATCTTGAATTTCAATAAGAGGTGGTGAAACAAAAGACCACTTATTATAGTGCCATATTCCGAAGGGGTAAAATAATAAATATTTAAAATCTAAAGCACAATAAAAATTTTTGCTCCAAATAGGTATGGAGCTTTTGGGATTATATTTTTGCAACCTTTAAAATATTTGCTTTAATTATTTAGGATAATAAAGGGTGACTAATCAAAAAACCTAAAATCAAGAAAATAATAATAGTCTTTATCTGTGCAGAAATATGGTATAGCAGGTAGATATATGTATGTATGTATGTATCTATAGTACAAAAAAAAAAAAAACAAATGAATTAAAGTTTAATAATATTTATTCAAAAATAAAGTGCAGCTCAAAGGATATTATAACAATTAATCAACTTTCATAATATGTAATTTGTAATTTTGTGAATGTAGTTTACAATTTTAAACATTTTCCAACAGTAAAATGTGGAAGATGGAAAAATATCTACAAAGCACTGTAGCATTTTAAATTAATAAATTAAATCTATTTTCAAATTTGATTAAATTAACAAATTATATACATATGTATATGATACTTATTTAATCAGAAAATACTACAGCTTAAAGAGGCGAACAATACTCGGCTACAAATCTTCTTTCGAATTTGGGACTAAATCCGACTCCACGTGCAGGTAAAGCTTCAGTCCGCAATCGATGTTACAAAAGAATCGATAACATGCTTCGCTGCATATATCGATCTCTTCAGAGAAATCATCTAGATTTCATAATATTAAATGGAATTGGTTGGAATTTATGAAATATAACTATTTACCTATGAAGTACAGGCGGTACCCTTTTGGTAACGTAGTTGGATTAAGTGTTTCCTTGATAAGACGTACTTTAATTAAATCTTCAAGAAATTGTTGCCACTCGCTCGTAAAATTCACCATAAATGTTGGCCCTTTACCGGAGGAGTTAGAAATTTGGACTCTTAATGGCATGTTATTTTAAATAAAAACTTCTTCGGAGAATTACTCTAAATTGTCGCGAACTCTGTTTGAAAGAACGAATTAGATGCACGTGCAACTGCTTTTAAAGACTTCACAAAGCCGTCGATGCTTCTAGACTGAGTTCCTTCAAAACTAAAAGTGCCAATTGACAAATAACACAATAAACAAATTTTTTCTCCTAAGAAACTCAACTCTTTTTGTCATTGTCTAATGTTCAGGGGGCATTCGCTTTCAGAATTGAGGAAAAACACACTTTTTTGGGATTTTTTTTAAAAAGGCTACTGTATTTATTGAAAAAAATATTTATAGACATTACTCTATAGGTATCGAAGAATACAAAAAAAACTTTTTTTTTTAATTTTTAGTTATGTTTAGCGGCGGCAGAAGGCGTCTTGTAAAAGTCCCTTTTTGCCTGGTACACATAATTGTGGTTTTCCTGGACAAAGAAAAAATTCAAAATGAATTCTGTCCTTTAGACTTTTTTCTAGAACATATACCTAAAAAAACAAATAATTTTTTTAATTGTTTTACGACTGTTTTTCTGAAAATTTCAAAAATCTGCCTTTTTTTTGGGAAAAGTACGTGCATAAAAAAGAACAAGGAATACTTATATACATTTTTATAGGTATATGTTCTAGTACTTATGTTAACGAATCGAATGCGTTTTGATTTCTTAAAATCTATCGAGTAGAACTTGAGATATTATGTGTACCAGTTGAAAACAAAGGAGTTTTGAGAAAAACGCGTTTAAAGTTTTTGTCCAATAATTTTTACTTGTAAAACCAAGTACCTTCCGTTACATATATAGCTATAACTTTGGTTTTGTTTTGAATTTCGCAAAATGGTTTTAGGACAGTATTGCTATGATGTTAAGGAACACTTTTGTGTAAAAAAAAATAGATTTTTTTCTCATTTAGAAAGCGAATGCCCCCTTAAGGCCCCCATACACGATTAGCACCGTTCGTCGAAACCGTGGTGCGCGAACCAAAAACCGTTTTAATACAAACGGACGCACTTGGTTGCAGAACTTCACTTACTTTCTTCATTTACAATACTTGCTTCTATAGCTGCGTTTTTTTTAATGGTTAAGGTTTTAGTACATTTTCTCCACATGAAAACCCGAAAACCCAGTTTTTATCTGGGTTTCTATCCGCATTGCCACATTCCAAGTGGGAAATGTTTGAAATCCAGATAAAACCAGGGTTTCCGGGTCTTCATGTGGAGAAAACGTACTACAACCTGGATCCAGTTCATTAAATAAACGCAGCTTATAACTTCATTTGCCCAAAAACGGATGTGCGATGGCTCGTGTGGGCACCAGCCTACACACAAGCGAGCCGGGTGCGCGAACTTCTCTCGGGTTTACAAAATTTAAACTCGTTTGATTTCCAACCGCGCACTATAAGCACTGGTTCGCGCACCGAGCTACACACGATGAAACTTACATCGCACCGCAACACGGTTCGACGGACAGTGCTACCGTGTATGCGAAAAGTTTCTGGAATAAGAAAGATATACTTTTCATTGAAAAATTCTTAGCAAAATGTTGTAATGCTCTTTTCTGGATATGCGGTTAATATCGCTAAAAAACTGTTCTAAGAATTCAAAAGTAATAATTAGAGCATTTTTGTGTTTCTGCTGTAATCCTCACTTAAAAGGACATTAATGCAATTAATTCCAAAATAATTCGCCGCATTATGCCACCCAGGTTTTTTGTAGTTTTTGTCGAATAATCAGACATACATAAAATAAAAATAATTTTTAATATGGGATAAAACGTACTAAGTTTCATAATTTAATGACACAATTTCTACCGTAAACTTACAAATTGTATAAAATTCAGTTGTATCTTTAAAAGGGGTTATTTCATGTTTGCATTCCTTTAACGGAATTTAAGATACATAAGGAGTTATTTAATAATTTTTGGTGTAATTACTTCATGGATTTAGGCAATTAAAAGGGACAAATGCCCTAATATGAATAAATAAATATGAAATAAATAGAAAAATAAAATTTTTAAAAAAATAATTTCTGTTTCGTTGAATCAGTTTTCACTATGCATTTTTGACAATTTAGCCCGAAAAAAATAAAATTTTTATCTGTTTTATCTGTTTTCCTAAAAATTAACTAACTAACTAACTATAAACAAACAAAAGCAGTTCAGTGACATTAGGAGTAATTTATTTCCAATAATATGAATAGTTAAAATACAATATTTATTATAAATATATCTATAAAAAATATGTATAGTTACTTGATAGAATAATCGCCAAGGGACATTTTTCATACGAAAATTACGTTAAAAATTTAGAGACTTGATTGTAAATTTCAAGAAATTCATTCATAAGTAATTATAGCATTTACAATTAGTGTAACAACATAAATCACCAAATCATACACATAATTAATTCATGTTGGCTATCTTTAACATGTTTTAGATGCGCTTAAAAATTTTTTTTTGACTTTTTTCAATTCGCTATGAGGAAAGAAAAGAAAGCTTAAAAATTCGCAAACATGCGAGAGAAAGTTAATAAATTTTAGATATAGTTAGACAGCAAACAAGAGCATAAAGATTTCTTAGTTATCTAACGTTTTTGAAATGCTAATTTCAATGTAACTTTAATTTCATTCTCGTACAAAAAACAGAAAAGTTCTAACTTTTCTCCTATTTAGAATAAAGTTTAAATTCATAAATTCTTAAGTCCTCTTATAACTAAAATTAATAAATCATTTTTAGAGGCCTGAGTTTAGGTAAAACAATAAATTTTGAAGTGAGACAATAGAACCGTGAAGCGGATTAATTTTAGGCTTAACCTTTTCACAAAATAAGTCTCAATTGTTTTTGTTTTACAAAGGACCTATTCCCATCTGTCTCAATGGTTTGTTCCTCTTTTATAAGACCTGGAAGTGGTAAATCCTCGAGAGAGGCGAATTTTGCATAAAATTTCACAAATTGTCCACCCTTTCTAGAAAAATGGCCACACATATTGTCTGTCGTCAAATGAAAGGACCGATGTTGACGTAAACCCACCACTCGCAGCCCTCATCTGAATAAGTGCGAAATTGATATATTATGCAAAAGGGTGCCTCGCCCGGCACTAAATAACCTCCTGTCACGCGGGCAGAGGAAAGAAGGGCTCTCATGGAACCTACAATTTTCCCAGACCCCATACCCATTTTTGTAGTTATTTTTTTTATTTTTAAGGAACGCTCATCATCATCTCCAGAAATTCCAGCAGGAGCTCCCACTAGAAATCCTTTTTCGTGCCCGTCGACTGCACAGCGTAACGAGGATCTTTTTCTTTTTCGGAATTAATTTGCATGTTATCACTGAGTTCGGCTTAGTAGCGGACTAAAAGAGGTTTCAAAGTTTTTTACTGTCGGCTCGTCCTTTTTCTTTCGCTTTTGCTAATGTGAATTGCAACGCACTATTTTCTTAATTTGTTTCTTAATTTTTATTTTCTATTTCTTAAAAACTTACTACTGAAAAAGGAACGACTTACAGTCTACTTATAGATCAGGTCCATTATCAAGAAATCAAATTTTTAGGAGTATTTCGTACAATAGACGATTCTAGACTAATTCAATACGACTTAAAATTAAAACAGCTGTTTGAACTCAATAATGAAATGCTTGGAATGTGAAATGTTTTTATTTAAATATTCCAATAAGCTGAATTCGGTCATTTCACATAAATATTCAAATACAGTATGATAAATTTAACGTTTAGTTTGGATAGAACCCATTTAAAGTTTACAATTTTAATACACTATAGACGATTCTGAAAGTGATGAGAAATTTTCAAAAACTTCAAAATTTCGTATATGGTATAGCTTTATTATTTTACTTCATCCTTAAATTGTAAATGGTAATAAATTAATCACTAAGTCGAGATTAAAATTGTAACCGCCTTTTTCTGGATTCGATTTAAAAGCGAAGATTGAAGGTTTGTAAATACATAAGATGAAATTACAACTTCAACAAGCCATAAAAGAAAATTTTAATTTAAAATTTAATCCATGCCAGTTCTGAATATTTTTTTGAAGGATTACATCAACAGCCGTTGCATGAAGTGAAATTTTGTAGTTTTATTAGTATATGTATATACTAAAATTGCACTTTTGAAAAATGTTAATTTCATTTCGAAAGATTTAAAGAATTTATAATTTTAAAAAAGTATAGTGTACAATTTTTCGGTTTTCATAGTTATTTCATCATTTTTTGTTTCAAATTACGAAAACCATCGAAAGATAGGCAATTTTTGAAAGGTCTGAAACCTAAAGTAATGTCCCTTTTTGGTTCTATGTATTTTAGAGTTGTTTACAATGATTGTCATATATTCAATTCGAATAAATCTAGAAATGTTTATTAGCCTGTTATACGAAATACCTCATGCATTTTTAAAATGCGTACTTTATAAACTGGGCCTGATCTACACGATCAATTTCAAGTTTAGCGCTACTCGAAATAAATAAAAACAGAAACAGCGCTAAAATTTGTTTTATATGTTAAAATGTCAAAAGGAGTTTGTTGGTACTTACCAGGAAATTAAATGCTCCCACCAAAAGTGCACCGTGCTAAATGTATAAGAAGTAATCCTCTAGGAGTTGTGAGATACCGTGAAAATTATGAAAAGTTTCTTAGACATTTTTCGCACAACAAGAATAATATAAACACGAAATAGATTGCGAGAAATGTTAGAAGATGAAATGCTGCAGCTCTCGCCCTTGGGTGGTCACTTTAATCCCTTCTTGTGTCCAGACTGTCTGTTTGTCTGGTGGCTCATTTTTCCTCACTATGCCTGCGTTCGACAATCATATTTTATTTTGTGGAGGTTAAAAACACAAAAAACGTACACAAGTAACAACTTTTGCTTTTTTATCACTACTTTTAACTAACTTTATAACATAACTTCACATTTTCACATTTTTTATATTCGGTATACAACGTTTGAACTGGAAATAAAAAATTGTGTATTATTATTTTATTTTAGTTATTTAAAGTTACAGTGGAAAACTTATTCTGCACCCCATGCGATGAATCTTTTTATTTATGACCGAAGGATAATTTGAACATATTGGTTATTTTGATTTTTTTTTTAAGCGCCAAAACGAAAAAAGTGAGCTTTATTTAAAACGAACCCAATATAAAATCATATCTATTGTTAATCAAAATGCAATCTTTAATTTTTATTTTAAAGTTTAAATATAAAAAACTTGCATCTAGAAGATAAAGAAATAAAATGCAGTATGTGCATTCTAACAAAATATTTGTAATATTCCAACGTGTTTTTTTTTACAACATATACATATGTACATACAATTTAAATTTTTTCTAGAACAACAAATTGTTTCATTAATTTGAAAATAGTTTCATTTTATCTGAAAATAGTTTCATTTAATCCAAAAAAAAAAATTCGAAAAAATGTGCAACTGCAACTGAAGTTTGTTGCAATTTGTAACATAATGAGCAACTTAACTTTCTAGAAGTTCGTTACATAGAGTCATTAAAGTTTGTTATACAGTGTAATTAAAGTTTGTTGAAAAAAAGTTTTTATATAGTTATGATTTTGATAGTGTTCGTGCTATAAAAATTGTTTGTTGTGTGAGAGGTTCAAAATTGTACAAAATGTATATTGAATTTTGTGAAAACCAACCATTCCTAATTTACTAGTTGGGTAAAGATTAAAATGTTTGGAAGAAAGTTCAGTTGATGGATGCTGGGAGAAGTACCACGTAAAATAAAATAACAATTAGCGCGCCTCGGGAATCAACATCACTTCATTCCGCGCCTCCGGTATAAATATCAGAGAGAAAACAATTAATTTAGTCACCGGAGCACCGGAGCACCGGAGCACCGGCGGATGACACCGGAGATCATATTCCTCTCATCTCCTCAAGACCAAGCCAAGGCGCAGACATCAAATTTTCATTCAGGGGCAATTAACCCTTGTCAGGGTGCCTTTCCCTTCTTACAAACTTCGGGTGCTGCTTGAGAAAGTCCTTCGGGATGGACAGGACACCGGCGGCGTCGCTCATCAGGATCCACCCGCATCTAGCACGTCTTGCCGGGATCAAAAGAAAATAAGACAAAAGTCTTAATTTGGTGAGGATTTGATACAGCGTTCTTTCAAATGAAACTACTTTCTTTCTTTCTCTAGCTGGATTACTTCATGTTAAAAACAAGGAAAATAATTAATTACAAGTAAGAAATTACAGAAGCAATTCTCTGTAATGTATGAAATAAGCCCTTTCGTGAAATGTCTCTTGGAAGTAGGTACTTACCACCCTAAGACATCCCCGTGTGAAAGTAATTAGTTCATGTAACTGATAACATAAGTTATTTGCATTACAAATCGATATTAGTCAACCGCTTTCATAATATTATACATACTTACATTTCCAACTGGGTTGGAATATTTGATATATGTATTTGACAAGCTGTCATTTTAAAACGCAGCAAAAAATTATTGCTTATATTATTTTACATAAATCTTTACACTTATCATGCTATGCCGGACGATGAAATCTTATAAATTTTTCTGCTATAAGCTCCCTAGCTATAATTTTAATTTCGATTCACAAATATTTAATCACGCAATTTTGACTCGTTTTGTGAAAGATGTCTTTGGACTGGTGGCAAGCACGCAGTGCCCTACTTCCAAAGACAAGGCAGTTGTGGGTTCGATTCTCACTTATGACACCTCGCTATGATGTTAAAATTTAAACGTCTGACAGACACCCTGTGACACCAAACCAGGTTGTGTTATTGAGAGCTCCCTAGTATGTGGGGGTGTCTGAGCGCGAGGTTCGTGTTTATTTTATGGCCCTTGCAAAACAAAAACCCTCAACCACAGAATAAAGATTAATCAAAAGTCCCATCTAGAACAAAAAATCTTTCCATGAAAGCAAAATTTCTCAATACGTCATTTGAATTTGAATTTGAAAAAAAAGATGCTGGATGTGGTGGAGATGGAGTTGGACCATCTCTCGAGGAAGGGTTACCGTTTCAGAATATTTAAAAGTAGTATTTATGAGTTTTAAAAAGCAGTATTTAAAACAAAAAAAAAAAGCTACATAAGGAAAGTCTGTACAATTAATTTTTTTTAGAGAAAATAAATATTCGAATTATAAATTAAGCTATAGGAAAGAACGAAATGGTTTTGAAATTCTTTGGTATCTGTCTGGTCCGTTTACACGCGTATAACGTAAAAAGTACTAAACGGAGAATTTTGATAGGGTTTTCATTCGATGACAGCTTGATATCCCATATGTAGGTACTTACTTTGTTTCACCAGGTAAAAATGACGGATGATTTTAAATTTCAAGGGAATATCATGAAACAGGTACCTAGGATATTTCCGGGTCATTGATTTAATATCTGCCATTTAAATTTGAAAATTCAATATCGCACGTGAAATATGGTGATCGAAAATTTTAAATTTAAATCGATTACTATTAAAATGGGTACTTGGGGGTTTTCGTATATTAATTAACAAAAATAAGAAAGCAGTATTTCTTCTTGTTAAGATTTGTTTCTAATTTTATTGTTATGACAACTGTCAAGATTTAAAGGCCTGAAACTAACTCATGTGAGAAAATGTTAGCTTGGAATAAGGTTAGCAAATTTTTTATATTTTATTCTAACTTTGTGTTTTTTCAGGCCTTTTAAAAAATTGCAGTAAAATACTGCGATCGCAGAATAAACGACAACACTGCTGAGGACTTGCTGAGCCGCAAAATATCCCTGACAGGCTCATTTTATTAACCACCGAGCTGTCAGGACATACGGCGGGGGTTCCCGCAGGAGGCAGCAGGTGGCGTCGCGACGCACGTACTCGCGTCAACTGATACGCTCTTATCTCATCATCCCGTTTAATTGAATCTCGCGAGTGCGAACCGTTCGCCGTTTTGTCTTGAGGCTTTGTCAAAGATGACGACGACGACGACGTCGTCGAGGCGTCACCGCATCCCCGGAATCCTTGGGGCTCCATTCCACGAGCATCCAGTCCAGGAACGAGACGCTATTTCCGATTTAATGACAAAGCTCCTGGGTGCACGATGCGATGTTAATAAGAAAATATGTTTCTGTCGTTTTAACTATTATGCGGCCCGACACCATGACGACGGGGGCCGGGGGGGAAGGATTCCTTATCCTTTGTGCGGTAGACAAAGGCCCTTCATGGTCCTGGATGCTGGATCAATTCTAGCCCCCGCTCGACTTCAATGACGGAGGAGATGAGTTTGCGGCCGAATTATGTTGGGACCCGTCATTTTTCTCATTTTTTTGTCTTTTCGCCCCTTTTCGGAGAGTGGGGGGAGGGGGCGGTGGTGGAGATCAGCTTTGATTAACTGCTGGCGGGTGGGTCACGGGAAAGGATCAAGTTATTAAACGAATCTGTCACTGGGCAGCCCCCCAAAATGAGCCCCACAGATGGCCCAAGTTTCGGGCAAAGGACTCCAAGGTTCTTTTTTTTTTCCTTGGTAATTATCCCCCGATATGAAAATCGTGCCCGGCCTCGACCACTTATTAGATCCCCCCGCTCCCCCGGGCTCCTCCCCGCCTCTGAGTGATATTAAAGGTTTTGCAATCCGACCGCATCGAGGGATTAGTTTTTGAGCTCTTTCGGGTCGGGAATAAATCAAGGTGAGCCGAAGGTTGAAATGAATCACTTTGGAGGCTGCCAGGTGCTAATTCGCCATTTCATGGGTGGGATTATGCGGCCGTGTTTGTCGCGTGAGTTGGGCGGTCATTGTTTTGCGGGATCTGAACAACTTTCCACTTACCCAGTAGGAAATCTGAGAACTGATGATTGCATGAGCAAAGATTTCTTCTATGAAAAGGACGAAATGGAAATATGTAGATGACAAAATAAGGAATAGGAATGCAAAATGCGAGGCATTCATTTCTTTTTTCCATTTTGCTGAGAGCAAAATAAAGTTGGTTAATTTGACCGAAAAAATTGTTAAAATAGCACACCATACGCATTGGCAAGGGTAGATCGGTGGTAGAGCTACGCGCTCGCCAATTCGGAGGTCCAAGGTTCAAATCTAGCCGCAGTCGGATCAACTTTAAAAAGGCAGAGATGGCAGACCGCGAACGCGCGAGTTCTCTCGCAGTCCGAATCCACTTTTTTTTAATGCATTATATACTCAATTCCTAGTAATCAGAATAGTAGTCTTTATACCTTACTTCCTATGACATCGCAATGTTAAAGTAATCGATTTTGCCTTGCAGAAAGGAAGGTGTTTTACATTCCAGGTATATAGTACGGCATTGATTCCGTAAGATATACATTTCCTACTGGGTAATAGCTGTGTTCCATTGGGCTGTGTAAAGTACTCCCGAGTACTTTCTCTATGGAACGCTACTTTGATCGTCAGGAGTAAAATATAAATTCAAATTTTGACATTTCATCGTATTATATTAGTTGCTTTGATTGTGCCTTATTTATTAAAATGGAAATATTTATATATAAATATGTTTTGCTGCCTAAACTACTTAAATTTTATTATTTGAATCCTTGTGATTACTCCAGAATAGCTAAAGCTGCAACGAAAAATGAGGAAAAGCTTTCATTTCCATGCAAACCTAGTACAAGAACCACCATCCACCTGGCGGGAAAATGTGGCGTAACTACTCAGAACTTCTGCTCGCCAACTATAGCTAGAGTAGTTCAGCGTAGCCAGAAGTACTTGGGAGTATTTTACACAGCCCAATGGAACACAGCTAATGTCTTAAAGTCACTCTAGAAAATACATATGTACATATGTGTAATATTCCACAGTTTTTTTTGATATATGTATATGTAATAAATTTAAAAGTTTTCAGTAAAAATGCATATTTACTAGGATTTTACTGATGTTTTTAATTAAGCTCTACCTAATCTAAAATGCCTACGCTATCATTGTTGTGGGATTTTAACTACAATTTTTCCTCTTTCTTCGTATTTTGTTGTTATTTCCGTTTATTTTAATAACTATTTTGTTGTCGTATCTTCCACTATTTATTTCGTGTTAATTAAACTTCAAACTTTTAATTAATTATTTTGAATTCAAATTATTATTTTAGTATTGAACCAGACTTTTTATTTTCGAATCTGTCGTGAACTCTTTACAATCTTTTCATTTTATTTTTTTTTTAAATTAAAGTACAGATTGCAGGACATTATTATCATTTTATCAACTTTCATAATAATTAATAATTTTGTGAATGTAGTGTACAATTTTGAAAATTTTCCAACAGTAAAATGTGGAAGCTGAAAAAGCATCTGCAAAGCACGGTAACATTTTAAAGTTACAAATGAACACTTGTTTTCAATCTATCTCACACAAAGGCTAAAACTCCTGCACCAAACAGTTCCCTTGATTTTATAGAACATCCTGAGATATTTTTTCTTCCGCATTTGGTGCTAAATCTGATTCCACCTGTAGGTAAAGCCTCAGTTCGGTCAAGTTGTGTTGAAAAAACTCGTAACATTGACTAGTGCGTATATCGATCTCTTCAGAGTCTTTATCTAGATTTCATAATATTAAATGGAATGGGTTGGAATTTATGAATTATGACTATTTACCTATGTAGTACAGGCGGTACTCTTTTGGTAACGTAGTTAGATTATGTGTTTCCACGAAAAGACGTAATTTAATTAATTCTTCAAGACAATTTTGCCACACGCTCCAATATTTAATCATGAATGTCCGCTTGCCGGAGGAGTTCGAAGTTTGAATTTTTAATGGCATGTTATTTTAAATAAAAACTTCTTCAAGAAATTACTTTAAATTGTCGCGAACGCTATTTGAAAGAACGAATTAGATGCACATGCAGCTGCTTTTAAAGACTGCACCAAGCCGTCGATGCTTCTAGACTGAAGTTGTCTGAAAAAGTTTATTTTTCTTTACCCGAAATGGACGCGTCTTTGTACGTGTGAGGAATAGTGTCTCGCCTATTTATATTATTCCATCGCAACGCAAGTTATGTAATATGATTCATACTCCGCCTTGATTCTGCTGAATCTTTAAAACTTGTTTGATCGAATGCTGAAGATACTGCTTTACGGACAGGCCCAATCTAACTTCAATTCTTTTTTATTTATTCTATTTAATTCGATCGCTTACGATTCATCTTTCAGTATTATTTCTGCGAATTTAATCTTGTTTCAGTAACTAAATATTTCATTAAATATTATTGAAAATATATTTATTTTCTTTTGTTGACTTTTCCATTTTTGGATCATACTTGTGTTTTCTTCCGCACAAGGGAGTCTTACCTTCTTACGTATAAACTAATATTTCTTGTTTTTAAAACAATACAAAAAACAGATTACTCCTACTTCTACCCCAAGTATCTATGATTTACAATATTTTCTTCAGTATATTAGGACACAACTACCACTAACTAGAAGCCAATTGCTACTTATATAAATAAATAAATAATAATAAACAACCTCTACTAATGCTTTCCTTCACACTCAAAAGGAAAGTTAATGTAGAAGATTCGCGACTAAGGTAAAACGAAAGTTCATGGTGTAAACGCAATTGGCGGTAACCGAAAATTATCAACAAAGTACTTAAGCCAATAAAAAAAATTGTAAAAAAAGATTACAATGTAGTAGGTACTACCCCTTTACAATTTTTGAAATCTTTTAAAGTATTTTAGCAGTGCCAGAATTTAAAATGAAATCAAGTTTTAAAACCGCCAGCCTAAAAAATATAATAAAAGTTTGAACATTGTAAAAGGATATAAAAATTATTTTAAGAATTTAAAAAGAAAATAAATCATATTTACAATTCTATCTTCATCCCAAAACAATGATACTGAATCTAAATATTTTTGCTTAAACAATCATTGAATAAATAATTTTTCACATATGTATGTTTTCTCCAAGTAATGTGGTTTCCACTTGTTGGTTTTAATTTTTAATTTATTTGATATTTTTACTGGGGAGTGACGAGTTGGGGCAGCTTAGCGACTGAAAGATGTGCGGTGGGTCCCATCCAACTTTTGGGAATTTGGGAATAAGCTGACGACGGCAGGGATAAGCAGTCACGTGGAAGTTATTGCAATCGTTTTTTTTTTTTCCTTTAGCCCTTAGACATTACCTTACATGAAAAAGGTTTGCAAGGAAGGGGCTTCTGAGGCGATCAAATTACGCTTAAGTAAGTTTTTGCTAAGCCAACCGTTTCCCGGGGGTTCTCAGCAGCTTTTCTCGTTCCTGGTTTCCTTGACTTTGTGACGGGACGTGTACACTGTACAGTCATCAAAAATTCCCGGGGAACTTTGAGTTAAAGGGTGGAGCCCCAGCGCCCCAGATGAAAGGGGGCCCCTTGACGGCAGCTGGGGGCTCCTCCAGCGCACTCCCAGGGACGTTGCGTTCCGTACACACCGAGCTCCAGACTCGCCATCGGCACAAAGGTAAACTGATCCAGAAAAGCCAATAAAGAGCGACATTATCCCGATCCCGACGTTCAGATGAAATGTTTATTGGCGTTCAAGGGAAAACAAATGAAACTCGTTTCGATTGGGGGGTTCTCTCCCGTGTTTTTTTCTGTTCTTTTTCCAGAATAGTCACAATCCTGACTTCGAGACCTGGAGGACAAAATGCCCGGTCTCCCTATTGTTTCGTGAGAACTCAAATTGTCCACAAATTTACATATCCCATTCGCACATTGCACAGGGAACCAGACTAAAATACTTTCAGTTTGTCGTTTGATTTGATGGTATCCCATAAAATTTCATCGTATCCTGAATAAAAGGAGGATGACAAAGCATCCGGGTCGGGATAGATTGCTAGATTGCCTGGCAGTTATCTAAGTTGTCACCGTGCTCCAACACCGCCGTGTGCCGCAGGGTTAAGGTGTTGTCACCTTTTTTTTACCTTTTCTTGTGGCACGTCGACTCAGGGCCTCTACTCACCATCTTTACCCATTTCTAAGAAAACTGCTGAAATACATCAACCAGGAAAACTCGTTCATACCTCGGAAGGGAAGTTTTATTTATTTACTTATTTACTTTTTTTTTTCTTTGGTTACCTTCTTTCGTTGGGTGCTGATGAAGGGCCCCATTGAAATTCATTTTGGGAGCTACTTGTAGAAGGTTAAGGAAGAAGGCACACTTTAAGACACTTTCTTCACATTTTTACACCCCTCTGGTGAGGGTGCGGAATCAGAAAGGCATAGAGAAGGTTCGACTTAGGCCCGCAAGGTAGCGCTGGTAGTGTGTTTATTTATTTTTTCCTTTTTCGGGGTTAAGGCTAACGAGCAAAGTCTACTTGTGCCCCAAAAAGCACTGAAAATCAAGTGAAAGTAAGTGGCGCCCCCTTTCATACTTTTTCCTCTATGTGTGTTAGGAAACTTTTAATTGGACACGAATTTCCCCTCGTGAGCTCCACTCGCGCGATTATAATTGGCCTCCAGGCAAAACGATGGTTGGGTGCGCCTTAATTCTCGTGATTAATTGGCGTAATTCTTTTCGTTTACCGCTATCTTGATACTTTCAAAAAGTTGCCAAGATTGCGAAAAACTTGAACTCACAGCAGTAATAACACTTGAAGAAAAATTTTTGTGGGTAAATTACAAAAACCGCAAACAGTCTCAAGACCAGGAAAATGTTCTTAAAAAGTTAAAAATAAAACTTTTCTTGTTCAAGCAAAGTATTCCCCTCCATCCCCTCCCCAAAGCGGCAAGCCTAAATGAAACAATGCAAAAAAAACACGAACCCTCTTTCCGCAACCGAAAATCGAGGGGAGGTCATTAAAAACCATAAAACCGGCCTAATGGCGGTAATTAATGAGCTAATTAATGCGTTCTGTGTGAACGCAAATTGAGTAATGGCGTGGGTCCACGGACGGGGAGGGGGACTCCGCCCCATCCATTGATGCCCCCTCCTTTAAATAGTCACTTGTAACTCCCTGCACTTTGACGGCTACCTGACATTAGGCTTTACGACTTTCTCCCCCTCCGCCGCGGTTACCCCTTTTAACACGCCCCTAGTGTCTGACGACAGTCGACTCCTACGCAACGCACCCCGGCCGGGTGATGAACGACATTTTCCAACTCAGTGACCACTTTGATTGGAGGTGCTCACGGAAAAGTGCCCTTACGCCCCGCGGTCTGCGGTCGCATTAGTCCCGCTTTTAAGTGGATTACAGTCGTAAGTGAAGGATTTATGCAAATTTCACCTATTTCTGCCTTTATGCCTTTTTAGTCTTCAAGGCAGAAGATAAATTTTTCTTCATCTTAAGTAGCATTATTATTACCTTATTAATTTTGTTTGCATATCTTTGCTAATACAAAATATAAACTTAGAATAGGTTGCCGCGGCGTTATAAATACAGTCTAAAATTAGTGTTCTAAACTAAGAAACATTGAACATTTATAAAATTACCAAGGTGCTATGTCGATCCGTCAGCGAAAGCCAACCTCAAAATTTGAAATAGCTATACACTCTAATTTATATTTATTACTATTATTAACAACTTTTCTTCCTGCCATTTTTTTTACATAAATTTGCAATTTTACAAAGTACATACATAACATATATAGGTAGGTATAAAGGAAATGTTTTAAAATATATGATTTCCGTTATTAAACAAATACCTTTTTTTTATATCAGGGACTGTTGTGGTTACGATAAAAAAATATAAATTAAAAAATAACGATTATCATGTAATTTTTATTTTTCAATTGCTCGATAACAATTACGAAGTGTTTTTTTATTTTTCGATCACTCAATAATGATTAAGAATACATTTTTATTTTTTGATTATTTCATTAATTAATTGTTACTTGATCGTTTTCAATCGATCGAAAAAAAATATTACGTGATAATGTTTATCGAGCGATCGAAAAATAAAAATCACTTCATAATCGTTATCGAGCGTTTGAAAAATAAAAATTAACTGAAAAAACCTTTCATGCAAAATAATATTGAATCTAAATAAGACTACAAATGAAATAATTGACTTTGACTTGGTATAAATTGATGATTTGTTTGTTTTAAATTTCTAAAATAAATTACACAGTGGTCAACAGTGGAGTAGTAAGTTTTCTAAATCACAATATTATTGTCGAATTATTGTGCTTTTTTTTCTGTAAATACTTTGTTCATAATATGTACTTCCAAAAACTGATGATGATTTCTACCTATTTATTCCGTAGGATAAAAAGCTAAAATTAGTAGATGAATTTGCATACCGCTGATATTATTGCTTGATTTATGAAATGAAATACATATTGAATTTTGTGCAAGTAAGAAACTAAATATGTATAATATAATATCTTTAATTTTAAAAATGTATTTTTTTAAGTGTGGATGGAGTGAGGTATGAGTTTCTAATTTAATCATAAAAAACATTAGCATATTTCATTTTAATTCACGTAAGTAAGCTCATGTGGCTTCTCAACTTCCACCAAAAAACGTGATCAAAAGAAGAAAGGCACGATGCGGCGCCGTGTCGGTGAGGGCGAAAAAGAAGTGGCAACGATTTTCTCAATTTAATTTGCGTGAATCCCCGAGCCCACGGCATGAAATTCCCCGCGTAAAAGTAACATTTTATCTTCTCGACGAAAAGACGCGAGATATTTTAATTATTCATGCAGAGGGCTACCGTGGGGCTCATGAACATATTGCTGGTGCCGGCGCGTATGTGTGAGCCCGGCAAGAGCCCCAAAATCCACTCCCGGGATATTAACGTTGGAATTTGGCGCTTTTACATTCCATAAAGGAGTGCTCCCCCTCGCCGCATCCCGCGGAACGACCGTTCTCGTCTCGGGATAATACGTCTGCATAAAAAATTAAAAAAGGAACGAAGGACACCCACACGGCCCGGTCGGGCACCGGCCCGGACGCAGAATGTCGGATGCCCGGAAGGGCGTCCCCAAAATCCGGGAGAGGTAAAGGTGCAGGCTGGCGGGAACTCAGAGACGGAAGTGGTGCGAATCCGCCCGGTGCAGGGGCTCGGGTTGTCCCGGAATACAGGGCGGAGCACCCACCGTCGAAGGCCCCGTCCCGGCCGGGAATGGACTGTTTGCAGCAAATAAACAGGACGCCAGTTGTATTCATTTGCGGCGCTTAGCTGCAAGATGAATGCGTGAAAATTTATGCTCCCCCGCGCCCCAGGAGCTTCTTTTTCCTGTAGCCTGGCTTTAGGGCTGGGTCGGAGGACGGGGCCGGGATACGACCCGTCTCCCTGGAAGAGCGGACGTGTATGACCCGGTTTATTGCGAAAAATGAAATTAAAGAATGGTGTTCGGCTGTACTTAGAAACGACCGCGACGGTTGGAATGTATTCGGGTTTTATTCCGATTTCTTGTTTAACAGAATGGTGGTTTCGTTTCAATTATCGCCGCGGTTCGGCATAAATTTTTATTGGATGGGAGTTAAGACCGAAATGGTTGGTTATCCACCGTCTTGAAAAGGTTACGTGCCGAATCAAGGTTCCTTTTGGGAATAATTATTGCCATTACTTGAAATGGAAATTTTTAAATTCCATTTATTTTCGATTAAAAATGGAAATTTACAATATGGTTAGGTATTCTACGAAATAAAATACGGAAATCGAATTTTTTGCACATACTATCGGACAATACAATTTAAAATAATTTAAAGAAATCTGTAAGAATAATTTAAATAACAACTTAAATAAAATATGCGTAGTATGGTATCCCAAAAAAATCCAAAATTGGTGTTTTTTGCGCTTGTAAGTTAGCATATGTTAAGGAGTTAATTGTCTTAAAATATTAAGTCAATAGACCAACTTAAAAGGTATCTCCAGATCAAATTATGTATATATAGCATATATGTACATATCTGTATATTTTTCTAATTTCAATTTTTTTCCCGATTCAACTTTAATGTTCTCAACTACTATGCACTTCAAGATTGAACATACGATTTAAATTTGAAATACCTATTCGGTTTAAACTGAAAGTTTAAGTAAATATTTAAAACTAAATAAGAACTTCCTATGAGAAAATTATAAATTAAAAACTTTTTTACTAAAATTTTCGAGTAATGAACTAGAATCCTTTTAATTTTTAATGACAAGGATAAATAAAGTATTGTATGTATATACTTAAAAGTTAAGTAATGTATACAACAATAAATGAAAAAAATGGAATTTGGCTATTTAAAAATCAACAAATAAATCAACAGCCAAGAAGCTGGCGCATATAGCACAAAAGAAAAATCATTAATTTCGAAGCACGTACCTTTTAAAAATCGATCGCTTTTAGATTTTAAAACGTTTAAATTATTCAGAGTGCATCCAGATAAAAACGAAGATAATATAAAAATCTACAAACAATTTTGTCCTAAATGGACTACATATGTAGTACTGAATTTATAACTACAAAAATGAGAACGTAAAACAAAATCTTCTACTAGCTAAAATTTTAAATCCAAACTATATGCTTTTCTATATTTAGTCTAACTCAATTTCTAGCCCTTCATCTAAAATGTGGGTCCTGCTGATGATTTTGAACTTAAACTAAAAGAAGGTGTTTTAGCCTATATGACTAAAATGTTTAATATAGAGTAATTTTGACAAAATTACAAATAAAAATTCACTTGACCTTACCCCACAGGGTTTATTATAAGGTCCTGGAAAGCATATGGTTTTTTTTCGCTTTTCCAACAGGGTGATATGGTTTTAGTTTCGTTTCAATTATCGCCATGGTTGAGATAAATTTTTATTGGACGAGTAGGCAGCCTGTGCTGGAGCAGTTGCCCTTCGGTAGCACCGTCTTGAAAAATGTAAAGCATATGGATCTCATGAATGTCTTAAGGAACATCTTCGAATTCGGTTGTGGAGCAGGATGCGGGGGTGGGGCGATAACGTGCGGTTAAAGTGCTCGAAGGTGAAGAGGAAAAATTACGAAATTGTTATTGATCTACGTGACCAATTTCGACGGACGGCTGCTCCACTTTTCACATGTCTGGCGAAGCCACAGGAAGCAAATTTTCGTCGGTGATTATTGGCTCCACCGGGGGGGTACCTACCGTGCCGAAGGACGACTGTTGTTATTTCGGTCGTTCTGTCGTCGTCCTGGAGGAAGGCATGTGGAAGGGAACCCCACTTCTGCAGCACAAGGCGGTGTATAATTTTATGGGGCTCGTTCAGACTTCAGCCCTTAGTGGATTTTCGTGAGGTACACCGCCCGAAGGAGCCGAAGGGAAGGAGACCGCTCACAGACACACAGCCGTAAAAGGTTCGCTTTTAATGGCCCGTGGGCCCCGGTGGCGAAGCCCCGCCAAAGATGCTTCATAATGCCCCACAATCCTCCGCAATGCTCCACCAATGGCCCACAGCACACACCATAAAAAGCAAACCAACCAAAGGGGAAATGCTCAGTTTACATTTGTGCAAGCAGCAGGAAATTAAGTCGTAATATTTCGATTTTTATGCTTTGCTTGATGTTCTCCATCTTTTATGTCTTCTTCAAGAGCTAAATGAATGAAAACACGCCAGCCCCCGAGGCCCGGATGGCTTCGGAGCACCCTGTACCGGATGCCGGGGACAGGGAGTGGAATCCTGCAGATGGGCGCTCCGCTGGCAAGGGGCACTAATTTCAACGGGTTTGATTGCGATTTCGAAGAGTTGGGGAAACATGTGCATTACTCAAATTAAAATTGAAATTCGGATGCTTCTGGGGCACTCCTTCGAATGTTTGAGCTCGATATTAAGCAACACCCTTGCGGCGTTTTTATCATCAGACTGTGTCGACTGTCGTCCTACGATTGGATTTTTGCCATCACAAAACAGACCAGATGTGGACTGAACCTCAGTTTCCTGATTTTCTCAGATTAATGTAGGTAATAGGGAAGAAATTACAACAAACATAATATGGATATACCTAATCTGACCTTTCTATCTCTGGTGTATTTCAAGGAAAATTAAGAAATTTAATTAGGAATTCGTTAATTATTTTTGAAATGAAACTTCTAGGTATAGCCGCATATACAACACTTTATAATGAGGGGTAAAAACCGATGCAAGGAAAATTTGCCAGCACTTTCGCGAACTCGGCAGGCTCCGGCCTGTGATGCCAGCTCGATCCCAAGAAAGAACTTAACTATCTTTATCATAATATTGATTTGAATTATTCAAAGGACAGATTGAAAGATCAGCAAAGCTCAACTAAGCTGACCGAAAAACATCTCACATTTTTTTTTTCTTTCGCCAAACTATTATTAAAAATTTACGAAGAATCTTATTTATTGAAAAATATAGCATTTTGTATGAAGTTTCACTTTTGTCGAGGGTCCCAAAACCCACACGTTTTTTATTGAATTCCCGGGTAAAATACCTATATACATAACCCCAAAACGAGCTCGCAACACACCCGGAATTGAAGAAGCGTCCGATATACGCTCGAATCGTGTCTGTAGCATTTTTGAAGAAAAATTAGAATTAAAAATTATTTTCCTCAACAACGTCGCGCGATAGGAAACTTTAATGTTTTGTTGTATAATCTACGGAAAAAATTTTATTGAACATAAAAACGTTGTTCAGTGTTATACAAAGTATAATACATAACTACTATATAAAAAAAAATCGTAAAAACCGAAACTGTACACGGTTTTTGAAAACAATAATTACGAAATAAACTATATAAATAAACCCTTAAAAAAAATCGCAACATAAAACATCAGGATAATTCTCTATAATACAAATTTCGTAGTTTTATGATTCAGATAAATTGAACAAAAACTATACAATTAGATATTAAAATTATTTTTAAAAGAACACATTATCAATTAATAAGTTTAAGTTTCACGCGCACTTATCGGGTACCAACAAATTAATGAATTAATGAATCGCATAATGTTAGTTTTTAGTAGGTAGGTACTGAAGCTATGACAATAATGTGAAATTGTAAAATTACTCGTATCTCATGGAAAGTTTATAAAATAACCAGTGATTAGTGTAGGGAAAAATATTACCGAAGCCATCTGTTCCAAACTTTGCGTTGCCTTTCCCATTATTCCTGGAGCACTTTTAATTTTTTAAAACACATAAAGTTTGCTCGCGTATTCGATTTCCAGTAAGAACTTTATAAAGTTTTTAATAGAATGAGTTGGGGTATTGGAAAATTTAGAAGGAATTTGCTTACATTTTACGTTTTCCCCATAAAATTTTTATTACAAAATTTTATACAGAAAAAAGTGACTCAAAGTATAAAATTTGAAAATTTATTAATTAGTCATATGGCATTTAAAATATAGATTTTTCAATATAATTAGAACTGTTCAAAAAAAGTTGTAACTTTTTTAAACTCTTGAAATATTTGAAAGTTTTCCTCTTTTCTCTTAACTTAACTCCAGAAAAGTATTTTCATAATAGATACAATATTAGGTTATATGAACCAAACGAAAATATTAAATTTTTTAAAGTGAAAAGTAAAATGTTTAACCACAATTCAGTTCCTTTACATAACGCTTTCTTGCTAGTTAATGAAAATATAGCAATATATAATCAATTTAAAAAAAGCTACTGCCTGCAGAAATTTAACTTTCAAAAATTGATAGAATAAATTACCTACTTATTTATGTTAAATTAACGAATATTTGGTGGATTTGAAAAGAATATATTGTAAATTGTGCAATTATGCATATTTTTCATTTCTCAACCCCGTGTACGAAAAGTTCATAGGTCGCAGGACTGAAATGCGAAACTACACTACCAAATTTAGAAGAATACGTCTTCAAAATTTGCTTAAATAAATTTCTATATCTTTAAGAAATTATCGTAATAAGTATGTTGTGGTAACATAAATACTCGTAAAAAATTTTGTACCGAATTTCCATAAAAAGTACGACGAGTAATGTTGAGTTTACGAAGTATATTTCGTTTTTATGAAATTTTTCATTGACTCGAAATAATTTCTTAAATATTACGAAATATTTTTCTGAATGCATGTTATCTCTGAATTAGTGGTCCATACCAAACTTAAAAAAAAATAAATAAACATGAATCACTTTGATGTGCGTCTATCTGTCTTTCATAGAAAGATGATTATATTTTAAGAAAGTTAAATTTTGATTTTAAGGGTTAGTTTTTGGGGGTGAAAGATTTTCTGTACTCCTTCGAATACTTTAAGTGTACTATTCCAAAAATTTTGGACAGGTTATAAAATCACACGATATAAACCCATATTTTCTCAAGTATGCACCTTCTTGGGGCGATAGCGTAAATTTCGACCACACTTCGAGTTCTAGTGGCAAATCCCGAGGGTAATGACTCAGTTCTGGAGGAGCCTCCATAAAGCACCTACAGGAGGAAACTTGCTCGTTCACCAGAATGAGTCTGTGGATTCTTCGAGTGCTTCCTCCCACTGAGAGAAATTAATTTTATTGGTAACTTTGAAAAATTCCCTTCACCAATCCCGAGATATAGGAACATAGCAAAACTTTTCCTTTTTCCCCCGACTTGCCCCGGGCCTGTGCTTGAGCTGAAGAAAACAATTTATTAATGAACCTCTCACTGTAATAATACTTCCGCACAACTTTAATTGCGCTAATTCCCCTGCGCCCGCCGCAACTATTTGCGAACCTCTCGAGTAGCTGGAGCTGGAGCCCCAATGCACCCGCTGGCGGCAGCGGAGCCCCAACCAGCGTCTTCCTCCCTTCGAAGAATAAGAAGAAATGTTTCCAGTAGCTTCAAACCACACCGACCTTCCGCCGGGAATAAGCAACCCCTTTCCAGCCACTCGTAGCTCTCGAGAAACAATATTCAGTGCTAAATGATTAATGAAATTTGTCCCCTCCGCCGAACCGCCCCCGCAACCCACTGGGGGCTAGGGGCGGTTCTGGTTGCTACTATTCCGGCCCCGCCTTGAGTCAGGAAAATTTTTTTTTTGCTAAAAGCATTTCTTTTTATTTCTTTCGAATTAAAAGAATGGAAAGGCACAGAGGCTTCTTTTCAGGGATCCATTTACGGGAAGAGCTCCCTTTTCAGCCCCGGCGAAACAAAAGAAAACAAATAAACAAGGCAAGCGGGGCCCCATTGTGCCTCCGCTGCCGCAGTAGTTACCAGGAGGGCCCTTGCGTCGAGGGTTGTCATCGTCATCATCGCCCGCCGCCACTGTCCCCCCGGTGGAGATGCTCCTGCTGATTCTGTGGCCCGTGCAGCCTCCCACGCCCCAACCATCGTCATAATATTTTTTATTTATTTTTTGTTCCCGCAAGTCAACCTGAAATCACCTGGGCAACCGCACTCCCGTCCCGTCGCCCCCGCAGGTAAAAATCCTCACAGTTCAGGTGGTTTATTTTTTTTCGCGTTTTCGCGAGGACACAATAAAAACAACGCGAAAGCCACTGAGTGGAATAACAAAATCCCTTTTCAGTTCGCGCGATGCACACCTGGGATGAGTTGCAGGTAAAATAGCGCGCGATTCGCGAGGCGGGATGACGCGACGCGAGGGCGTACAAACGACGTCGTAGTCTTCAGCGCACTTAAACACAGCAGCGCATCAAATAAAAAAAGAAAACGCAAAAACCGTGCACTTAGCGTAAGTGCATCCACCGAACTACCGTATGAAAACCGCGGATATACGGAACCAGGTAAAATTGGGGAGGGGGGGCTCCTTTTTACTCGAATTTTTTCCTTTCATTACGACTCGTCGACTCATTTTCGAATTAACCCCCGCGGGGCGGGCTTGAATCAGCCCCATGCCTTTGACCGGCTTTCCGGCTGAAATGTCAGCCGGCACAGGTGTTTTGGGGCACCCTTCAAAGGAACAGGGGCCTCGTGAAAGTGCGCTATTAAGTGCACGGAAACACTGGAGCGCACTCTGGAGTCTAAAGTCAGTGTTTCGAGCACGCCGCTGTGATTTCGTTTCACACGATTCAACCGGGTGGCCTAGACACAGGGTTACCATTTATTTATTTCTGAAATGCCAGACGCTTTGTGGGTAATGAATTATTTCGGAAAGAAAGAATTTAAAAGGAACTATCCATTTAACAGCAGAGTACAGGAACTTTTAAACTATGCAACCCAACTATGTATATAATGATACTTTATAAAAAAGAATACATACAGATCATATTTTATTATACTAAAATCATGCCATATTATTATACAAAACTCAGAAGATGTATAGTAACCGAAATAACCTGGAGTTACACAGCATCTCAACATTACACCGATTCAAAACTATTCAAATCGCTTATTATCAGATTTTTTTGGAAAATATCAGATTTATCCTCAAATAAAATTGTGAAAAATAATTGCAAGGGTCGTAGGGTCTCATGCTTCACGCGAAATTGGACGTTGGATGGAATAAATCACAGCTTCTTGTCCATCTTTGAGAATCGACAATAAACTTTTTTGAGTGATATATTAAATTTCAAAACCCCCTTGAAACTTTGTAATTCGCAAAAATCGCGTAATCTATAGATATAAAATACATTTTTCATCCCTTTTTCAAAGCCGAGATATAGGCTACTTATTTTTGGGACTTGTGCCCATGAGAATTTTTGACTGGGAGGGCATGTACTATAACATTCTAAAAACTCAGCCAATTTAACCGGGAGACAATTTCCATAAGGGTTCTGCGGGATCTTTTATAAATCGATAGTCAATAGTGTAACTTCGGGCTGTTTTCATTTAAACTCAACCAGTTTTCATTGAAGTTCTTTAATAACTTAGCTTTTAACTACTTTATATGAGATAAGGTTGGACTTTAATTCTTGCAGATTTATTTCTTATACATATATTTTAAATGCAACTACCATTATATTTCCCCAATTTTTTTACTTAACGACCTTAGGTAAAGTTTTCTATAGAATCAAATAATTTTTTACGAATGTAAACACATAGAAGCAAAGTTCCGAAAAAAAGTTGAAAAACCAAAATTCATTAAATCTATAACAATCTTAATCTGAAAATTGATTAAGTATGTAAGTATTTGTATGTTGTATTAATATACATTAAAAATAAATAGATCTCACGGAAATAATTTAATAGAAAATCAAAATCTTGTTTCTTAATCCGTCGTTTCGAAATACTACTGCAAAAACCATGAGCAACCTTTAGATTTCGAAATTCAATACAAGATGCTTTATAATTCCGGCGCAATTAGATCTAAAAATGTTCACAAACTGTCCAACTTCAGATATCATTCGCAAAAAAGGGTTAACTCAATAAAATACCTTTTTCCTGTATTAATTCTTAAAGAAATTTCCTCCGAGCAGCGCCACTCTGAAGAGGACACTCAGTCAGATTATGATCCAAACCTAAGAGGACGAAATAATCTGATTTTGCTGAAATCAAATACAAAATTAAAAGCACCTGAAAGGAATATCTCGTTCGGATGCGCTCCGTGCGAGCAGATAGGGTCCCCATGGATCGAATCCTGGCCACCCTCATGCATGTGAGAAAATAACAAAAGGGGCCCCACTCGATCTGGGGGTTTCCGGGGCTTCATATTGAGTGACTTGAATAGACCAGAAAAAAAAATGGGAAAAAATAAGGAAAATGCTGGAAAAGGGCCTCCTTGGAAGGCACGCCACGTGTGCGGGCGACGAAACGAAAGTCGTGTGGCGTGGAATAGGAAATTGCTGCTGGCATTTCTGAAATTGCATTTTTAATCCGCTAATAAAAGCAGAAGACGTCGGAGTCGAAGGCGTTCTGTGCCCCCGGACGATGACGACATCTCTGATAGGTCTGAAAGGTTTTTGGCCATTTTTGCGGCCAGGAGTCAGGAGGGCATCTTCCCACAGGAACACGGGAGCTGGACCTCGTCCATTCTGTAATTGGGTTTTTGCCTCAAAATGCAGTAATGACGGACGAATAACCCTCCTCATACAGAAGACGAGGGTTCGAGGGTCATCTTCGATTCGTTAAAATAGCCGCAGGGACTGAAGTAATTTTCGTGATGGACTGTGAATTTTTGCAGAATGCTTTCAAGGGAATTGGCTATGTTCGGAGATTCGGGACTGTGCCATGGCTGCTCGTCTGGGGGTTCTTTCGACTCTTTCCAGAAAAAAATAAATAAAAACAAAAATAAGCATATAATATATATAGGAAAGGCATGAAGGAAACAACCCAAAAGAAATGCAATTAAATGGGTAATGGGATCCGGGACATTTTGACTTTGCTTGTTCCTTCTGATTGCCTCAATTGAAGCCCCACCCGGACCCTGTTATGCCCCAGCTTTTTCTAAATTAAAAGGAAAACGGCTCCAATTATCCCGGGAAAAACCGTGAAGCGTCCCCGCCGCTCCCCGGGCCCCCGGCAGGGACATCATTATGGCAATTACTTCGCAACCCGATTACGTCGTCATTTCCTTTCAGCACTCCGTCCAACTCCGCCGATGGAAATCTGCGGGAGTCAACACCTGTTGTGCCCTTTTGTGCACCTCCCGTAGGCTCGCCTCTGTACTTATATTAAATTTTAAACCCGTGCCCAAGGGGTGCTCCCCCGCCCTCCACAGGTTGCATCGCATCAACAGAGGAGCCTTCTGTGGCCCCAAACTGGCGTAGGGTTGCCATATGATCGCCTTTCGCTTTAAAAGTTTAGCAATTCGGTCTCAATTTAAACACCTCGAGATTTTCAAAAAATAAAAAACAGATTCCTCTAGATTTATTACTAATATATTTCAGAATATTTTAAGCGTGTCCACATGTTAAAATTCCATTTTATTACTTGAATTACAGTCAATTAAAATGAATAGTCCACGCATTTCACGTTTCATTTTTTTAGGTAGATTTCGTATGAAATACTTCTTATTGCAGCGTATCTGATGAAATTTTTTTGGAAAATGAATGCCAATACTCACTTTTGACCAAACTTCGCCTTTACTTTTTATCCTGCCAATATCTCGGGTAAGTTTGTAAATGGTACGAATCGGTCAACGACGCCGGAGTATAGGGGCTACGTAAGTTATATAAAAATGGTTTGGACCCCAAATCTTTCGTATTTCTTAACCGCTATTCATCAAACTTAACATACACATTGACAACATGTAGTTCTAAATCGTGTTATAAAATGATGGTGATTGGTTAAAGGGGCGATGGGCTACATCAGTTTCGAGAAGTGATTATGTTACCACGATAACTGCCGCCTTTATGAATGGATTTTGATCCAACCTTGCGTAAGCATCTATTAGCTCGATATCTGGTTATGTTAAAAAATTGCGAGGTTTGGGGAAGAAGGAGAGAGACTTTCATCTTGCTATATATTTTAATTTATTTCCATATCATATCTCCGCCACTTTTTATTTATTTTTTAATTATACGTAATACTACAGCGCATACTTACTATGTATACGTGTGTAAAAATTGTTTTATATATTTTATAGCTTCATCAACAAAAAGTTTTCCTTTTTATACCATAGAGCGTTAAATTCAGTCCTTAGATAAGTATGGTCAAGTATGACAGATTTTGATGAACTGCAGAAATACACTTTACTACAAAACAATCATTCTTAAAATTTAACATTCTTACAGCTTGTGATCAAAAGCCCAAAAATAATTACCAATATGCTTTTTCGTAGCCGCTGCATAATACATATACAATATACTTGTAACCGTCGATTAGTTTAATAAAATTATTTGCCTTTAATAATTTGATTATTTTAAAGACTTTGCCGATTTTTCTCAATTTGTTCGTTGAGATTGTACGTTTTTCAAATTTTGAATATTAAGAATTTTGCGTTTTCAAAACTAGTAGTTTTCCAAGATTCAATTTCGATAGTTTGGGTGTTATTGTATTTGTTTTTTTATACATAGGTACTTAAATCATAAAATTGGATGTCATGTATAGAGCTTCTAGTATGTAGTACAAAATCCTGAAAATAAAATACCGAATTCATTCAATATCAACACTCCCAGCAACTAGCCTTGTTCAAATACATCACCAAAACTAAGTTGTCCCAGTGCCCTTAGCACAAAGCATTCATTTCAAATCGCTTCGAGGATGAAGAAGTGCAAAAATTGTTCAAGCAAAAATCATGAACATGTCCCATCCGCCCCAATTTGTCATCCTATTCAGATCCACCCACCTCGGATAGGTGTGCGAGCTTAAAAACGAATTTCAAATTACATTTTGCTGCTCCATCCCTCGAAAAAGTGCTGTTCCTGCTAAAAGCGCAGGTAGGTGTGCCCCTAAGTCTAGACTTGAGGTGAAGCAGCCCCCAAGAAGGGCCCCAAGGAGTCAAGGAGGCGTGTCGAACACTAGATGCATGAGGTGCCTAAGTACGCTGGAGGGTCCTTGTCACGATTAAAAAATTTGCTCCGACAATCTAAGAAACAGAAAAGTGTTATACGAAGGCACCCGCTCTAGGGCTATATTTTATAAGGAAGGCGAAAAATGATATTTTCATCGCATAACGAGCGCTGCAGGGGTTCTTCGGGGGGTGGTTCAGAAGGCTTAAGGTTATAGAAGGTGGTTCTTCATTTTTTTCTTCTTACTTTTTGAAAAGGCTAGGGCCAAGGGACACTGCTGCGCTACTCGATAGCTTCGAGCAACTTAGGCATGTCCTGAAAAACTCGTGGGGTGCTTCTCCAAGGACCTCGCCCTGGCAGCAAAATCGTAAGGAGGCTCGTGCAGCCTCATTATCAGCATCATCGCCATCCGAAAGACAACTGGGCTACACAGGAGCATTTTGAAGGGCGCAATCTTAAGAAATGCGGAAGGAAAAGAAAAAAAAAAAAACAAATATATATACGTATATAAAGTTGATTTTCTTAGAAAAGATCCTTTCTGAAATTGGTCGTAACAAGAAAGCGTGGGCCGAAGTCAAAGGCACTGCAAGTCCTTGAACAGTCGGGTGACTTTGGATTAAGTCAACAGGAACTTCAACGAAATGGTTTGGGTTTGGAGATAGGGTGGGTTCAGAAAAGGGGGCGTTATACCAAGAAAGAGAGCCTTCGTGGCAAATGTCTTTATGTAATTTTTTTTATCAAACATCGCAGAGCATCCTGAGAAAATTTGATTTTCTTCTCTTGTACCTGTTTTTTTTACGTATTTTCTTAGAATATATTTATTTTTATTTTTTTGCTATTACGTGGCTTTTACTAGAAAACGGAAAATTTCCCTGTGGTTATCCTCTTGACTGTCAGGAACCCTTAATTCTTGATCAGATGTTCAACGCGAACACTCTAAGAAAATTGTGGGGTGCATAGAGGTCGGGTGGGCGGAATCTACAAAACCACAACCAACCTTTAACACACCTTGATCCTTTTCTGTCTACCTTTTAAGAAATTCTTTTTCTTCCTTTTTGGCACTGTAACTCCTTTTCCGGGATTCTAAATCCCATATATACAGATGGGGTGCAGAATACAACTTTTCACCTGAGAAAATAAAATAGAATAAAAAAATTCACCTGTTCACTCCTTTGGCACTTAACGAAAAATTCGCAGGCTCGCCTTACAGTGGAATTTTTTGATTTTATATTTCTACACATTTAAAGCGCACAGCAGACTAACAAAAGTGCAACGATGATGCGTTTTTTTTTATTATTTTCTTGTTACTTATATTTATATATCTTTACAGCGCCCTCTGGACACATCCAAATGCAACGCAGACTCTTTCACCGTCCAATGGAAGATCAAAAATTTGTTGACGTCCAATTCGACTGTATGTGGGTGCAACCGATGTGCGTATAAATTCACCACCCTCTGGTTTTCTTCCAAAAAGTGGATGGGAGTGCGGAGGGGATAGCAAGTTCTCCAAAGATGTGTTTCTTTTCTTTTTAACGTACATATGAAATAAAAACCTTTTTCTTTTTTTAAATTTCTGGACTATGCCCTCACACAAATATACGCACTATTCCACCTGCTGCGAGGTATTGAAGTAGAACTCCCCTTGGGGTTGTTGGGAATTATATTTTCACAAAAATACACACTCACACACACATACATCCGGAGAGACAAGACAATGGGGCCCAATCCAACCAGAGGCTCCGATGAAGTTGTACTTCAAATGCGAAAGCCACTTTATTTTCTTCTTCGCACTATACACAAACCTGCACAACAGGACAATGCACCGTGACACACAGCTGAAAATTGCACCGAATGATCCGAACAAGTTCGACAAGCATAAGCCGAATGTCGACAATCGAACAAACAAATCGACAAGACGTTTATGAAGCAACAATGTTTTTGCAAACTTTAACGATATTTTAGTTATTTTATGTATATTTATTTACTTAATACTTAAATGTTGTGCACATTTTTATAATCTTTTATGTAGGTACTTATTTTTATATGTATATTATTTATTCAAATTTATTTCAAACTATTTGTTTTACGTTTTTTTTTTTTTTGTAAAATCCACCCTTAGCAACGCAACATTTTTTTTACACGAATTTTTACACAGTTAAAGAAAAGGAAGTTTTTTTTCTACGTGAGATAGAAGCAACGCACAGAGTTTCAGTTAGCCAGAGAACGATTAACGGTGTTTTTGCAGGTGTAGTACAAAGTCGAGTATTTGAGGATAATCAACCGAGCCCGGCTCAAATAAAAAAAAAGTAAAAAAAAACTCCACGACAGTAAGACAACAACAACAACAACAACAACAGCAGCAACAACGGGAAAAAGGGACTCGAAACAGCACACAGATTTTGTTAGAGCGAGAAAGAACGAGACGGAAACAGAAGAAAAGAAGGAGGAAAGGGAAAAGGGAGGTTTCTTTGTGATTTTTACTCAATTAATTTTCGGACAGTTTTTTTTTTTTGTTCTTTCGTTCTTTCTTCTTCTTTTCGTCAAAAACGAAACTCGGAAACTAGGTTTTTTTTTGTTCACCTGATTACTGTTTTAATAAAACGGTACAATCCCGGGTCGTTATTATTTTACTATTATTTATTTATTTAAGGTGTTTAAATCGCTGCTGTATTATTTTATATTATTTATATTTTATTTACCACTTATGCACCCTTCGAGAGTCGGAAAAATTTGATGTTGGTGACAGCGCGAAGTTAGAAGGAACCCGAGCGGCGGCGGTGGTGACGACGACGACGGCGGTGGTCTTCTTCTCAAAGTTAAGCCACCCCCAAAAAATCTTGGTGTGTCTGTGGACGTGGGCTTTGCTCTTTTGGAATGCCCAGAGTCGGTCTACAGGGGCCTGACTTCGGAACGTAGAGGCAGAGCGAACTCTGCTTTTTACCATCGAGGGTTTGTTGCTTTCCCTCGACTCCCTTCGGTGAGAAATTCGCGTGCTGTGTGTAGAGTAAGTTGGGGGCGTTGTGAGGGAGAAAATTTCCCTTTGACCGTTCTAGGGTGACCAACGGTAGTTTTATAAGGGCGGAAAATTTTCCATACTAATATTACACCTTTACTAGTTGGTAGTTCTTCTAAAATTGTCAAATAAAGACTGATTAAAAACGGCAAAATTTAACCCTAGAAAGATAATCATATTTAAATGTACGTAAAAGATAATCATGCGTAAAATTGACGCATGAGTTTTAAGTAGCTGTAATATGATGTTTTATTTATTGATTTGAGTAAACCTTACCGGTATTATTTTTTTACACTCTAATTAAGTAATAAAAACCACAATTAATATATTTATATTTCTTTATTAGCAATTTATTACAGCAACAAGTTCGCACTATTTCGAACGAGAGTGCAAAATGTCAAAATCGCATGCGTCAATTTTACGCAGACTATCTTTCTAGGGTTAAAAGCATAAAAAGTGAGAAAGTGCGAGTAGACTAACCTTCAGAAAGTCCCATATCTTAACACCTTATTATATATATCTATATACATACATTCATACATACATGTGAGATCGGTTTGGTGTCTCGGATCGAAATACTCATCACTTTTTTTTGCTGCCTAACAAGCATCATCATTCATCATGCATCAGGCATGTTCTCTCCCTCTATGGTTCTTCCGGATTGCAACACTACAAATCGCATGTCAAAATTCAAATTTGAAATAAGCCTGGAGGATTTTAACCAAGACGTGATTTATACATACATACTTTGAGTAGTTCAGAATATCATAAGTATTTTTGAGGGAAGGGTCCTTCAAAAAAAAAAAAGAATAATATTCTGACTATTGTTGCTCTTACAATACAGGTGGTTTATACAGCACAAAAAAAATCTGTAAGTTTGTTTCTTTTCCTTCTCGAAATTTTAAAGTTAAATATTGCCTTTTGTTTGTTTTAAAAAACTGAGATCTAAGACCATTAATTTACTCAACATAATTACGCGAAATTTACAAGACCGAGAAATAAATTTTCATTTTTAAATATTGTTTTTGTACTATAAAAACACGATAGGATGAAAATTTTGCAATCCATTAGGTATGTTGTTTTTTAACGATGTTGAAGAGCTGAAAAATTTAACTTTCGGATCAGAATTTAATTTCATGCGAAAGTGATAATAGGGCTCAATATTTTAAAAATCGTTAGGGTTTATAAAAATGTGATCTATAAAACAAACTTGTTTTGCACGTTTAGACATGCGAAATTAACTCTCAAAACCCTATATTGATCATTTCGAATCAATATCGATTAAGGAAGCAATAAAAAGACAATAATTTATAAAAGATCAATAATTTATTAAATATTAATTTACAGATATGTTTAAATTAAACCTTAGCTAGGAATTTGATCAGAGGATCTTTGATCACTCGATCCCCGTCTTTTAGGTGCAATACCACAAAACGGTTCTTAATAATTGGCCTTCCACCGTCATCTTCGCAGAGCGGGGCTGCGTTTACTTCAGCACAATCCTCCCCACCCTCCTCACTGTCATCCCCTCCACAATCTTCCTCATCGTCTTCTTCAGAAGAAGATTCCTGGTTTTGTACAGGCACCATAACTTCGACGACACTGTCGTGATCGGACAAACGAGTTTCTTTCAACTGGATCTTACCCTTTTTTAGAAGCCTTTCTGGTCGTGAGTACAAGTCGTTTTCTGGCTCACATGGCATTTTCTCAACAATTTCTTCTTCCTGATCTTCAGATTCTGGAGGTGGAATCATTTTTCCGATAATTTTCCTCTTAGAATCTTTAACGGTTTCAATTTTGTCTTGAACCTTTTCTTTTATTGAGTTTTTAAAGGTTTTAAATTTTGGTGGTGCTATAGGCTTCTTGTTGTTTTTGTAGTCAACATTTACTCTAACCACCACCTCAGGAGGATCTTTTCGGCCGGTTGGTGGACCCATATTAACTTCTTCCGTTTTCACAGGAATAGGCTCGTTTCGGTAAAGATAGTTTGCCCAATTCATCGCTTCTGCAAGAGCACTTTTGGCAGGCCTATTTGCCTGTGGAGGGGGTATTACAGAATTTGAGATGGGAGTCCAATCGACGCTGGGAGCAGGTGCTGCTGATTTGCATTTCGGCTCCTTAAGAATTTGCTTTTCGTAGACTAGCTCCGTCTGGCAGTTGGCCTTTATGGGGCGGATGTACCTCCCGTCAGACATCAAAGGTGCAAAGTAATTTTTCCAAATAGTGTTGGGAGTTGGTGGCTTTAACATGTCGACGTCATCTATGACCGCAGGATAGGTGAAAACAGCCTCCCGCTTAAAGGGATTGTGAAAGTCGTCGTTATTAAGGTAGTTCGTGTAAAGCGTTTCACTGAAAATACGATATTTTATTATTAATTTTCATTTTATCAAGTGAAATCTAAAAGAGTTTCACAGAATGTCAAATTTACTTAATGTAAAAGAATTAATAAAAAAAAATAAAAATTAATTTACCTAGCTGGATCATTAACAAATGCAATACAATTTGCAAACTCTAAGTGAACTAGAGCTGCAATTAAAATCGTACTCCAAAACATTTTAAATTATGGAAATAATTAAAATTTAAGACAATTTTCTTAGAAGACGACTTCTCTTCCACATCGGTGCTAAAATCGAAACTGATTCATTGGATGAAACTCATTCATCTTTATAATTAAATTGAAATTGTTTATACGAAGCGGTAAGAAGCCGGCCTCACGTGCAATCTTAAGCCTATACCTTGACCTTTCTTTAGTTTACCATCTTCTCGCTGGCTCTAAACTGCTGTCGTCAAGATTCGTTTTGGTTGCGTGAGAATTTTGAACTTAAACAAATTTTACATAATGCAAGGTTGGCACAAAATTTCGCGATTTTGTTGATTCTCGCTTCTTCGTTTTGTTTGCACTTTGATATTGCGCGTATAGTCGCAGTTTTGAATAAACTTTTTCTTTTTGCTATGACGTGAAATAATTTTCTTTCACTGAATTATTATTATTAATTCATAAATTTCATAATTACTTTAAGTATGTCTTAAATTTTAAAGGATAGCTCAATCTTAAAGTACTAATCTAATGAATCCCAAATTAAAACTAAAATCTCATCAATTTCACAATTCTTATCTTCAAAGAGAAGGCATAGTAAACCACACATTCCCTTAAGTCGCTTTAAAAGTTTCAAATTCTGTAGTGTCAGCTACACCAACATAATTTTAGAAATTTTTTTAAAACAAACGCCTGAAATTGATTCACAAAATGTTGAATCGACGAAAATGTTAGGAGTGTGAAAAAATCCAAACGCTGGATGTAGCAATTTAATGTTAAATTAAATGTATTTATTAACACTTCTAAGAGATTAATGACCAAAAGTTGGTAATAAAATTAGAACTTTAATTATTTCAGTAGAACACTTTAAAAAGATTTCTTTAATATGTACATAAATATTTTGTTCGTCGATTGGAATCATTTGTCTGTCTCTATCTACATACATACATATATCACAGGAGTTTTTTTTTTTGCAGAAACTCAGAAAAAAATATCTTAGCTCTCGGTAAATTGATTATGTATTTATTATTAATTATGGTATATGTTTCCTCGAAAATTTTGAGTCCCAAAACTTTGAAATTATTTACCCTAATAGAGATTCTTGTAAAGATTAGAGGAAAATTGGATAATCTTTTAATTTTTCAGCATCATGCTTTGAAATGTGATATAAGTCTATCACCCTTATTATGAGTGCGCAAAAAACAAAAAAGCAAGGTAGAATTAATTCTACCTCGTATAAAAACAAAAAACAAAAAAAACTTTCTGAAACCATGTGCCATATTAAAATTTTTTTTGCGGAAATTCCGTATCAGCTTGAAGATTGGGATGGCACCAACAGCTTTCCTACCTTGCTGAATCCTTCAAAAATATTACTCCTGGTATTTAATAGGTAATTCTACATTCCGCTCATACTGTTTTTTATTGGTTGTTGCTGTTTGAGACGCCTTTTTTTTACAAGCTTTTATTTTACTTCCCCTGTTAGTATGTGTGGGACAAATCTTGCAACTGAATTTTAAAGCAGTTATTCTCAACCGATTGAGATGCATACACGTTTGGTTTGGATGACAATGCATGGCTAAGTAAGTGACGTCCTTCTAAATCCAATATGGCGGACGGCCCAAGATGGCGGACTAGTTTTCCTTTGTGCACTCCCATGATATGGGTATCAATTGAAAGAGTTCGACAAATAGAATGCGATAAAAGCTTGTTTTTAAAAATCTATTTTTAAATTCAAAACTTTTTTTTAATAAATAAGTAAGTTACTTTCTGATGATTTTAAAATTTATTTACATTTTTAGATAAGGTATAGGCATAAAAACTCTCTTAGGCTCTCCGACGCAATATTCATAATATTCGGCTTTCCTCCGAAAATTACATACAAGCTCATTGGAGTGTAGAATTGCAAAATTTTATGTTTTCGGGATTACGTCAAAATCTTAAAATGTTTGTTTAAAACTCTTGCCAACAAGTTAGAATTAAAGCCCCATAAAATGTCCCATTTAACCAAAAGACTCTTGCAACCCTGAAAGTAAACAACATTAACGCCCCGCATGAATCACGCTACCTTCACTCAGCTGATTTGAATCTGTGCGGAGCCCGAGCAAACAGGGCTCTTTGGGGACAAAACGGGCTAATTGCTGAGTAAACGGTGATCCAATCCTCTCACAACTTTTAATTAACCTGGAAAAATATTTGTTTTTTTTTATTCTTTCTCCCAAAAGCCGTTAGAGATAATTGCCACCTGCAAGTGGTGGGGGCGTTGTTCGCATTGTCGACTCTCATGGAATAAAACAAGACCTTTGTAAGTTTTCGACCTGATTGAGAAGAATTTTTTTTTATTGGGTGGGGAGATTTTCTGCGCGGTATTGCTGCGCCTTGATGAGGACCAGGCGAAGAAGGTTTTCTGTACTTTCGACGTCGGGACGCACGCACATTTTCAAACAATGGGCGCACGACGGCACGACTACAACCAACCGGGGGGCTCTCTTACGCAGCCCTTTGCCCACTGAATCCGCTTTTCCCTGGAACGGCCCCGTGTTCGGGTCCCGAACTAGGAAAAGGGCTCTCGGCCACATACAGTGGAGCCCGACGAAGACACACGGGGGGCCTCCAGACACAATTACGAAAAAGTTAATCTAATTCGCGGCGGGGCCCTGTGTCCATGTGTTCCGGTGGAAAGGAGCTCCTCGGAGTCCTTCTCGTGCCTTCTTCTTGTTTTTTTTTCTTCCACGGGGCCCTCGGGTGTGTGGCCCCGGCAGCGGCGCCTGTCTGCGTGTTGAAGGCGCTGGGACTTTTCTTGATTTTCCAGAGGTACGTCGCGGTGGGTGTGTGCGTGGAAATTTCAGTTACTGTTGCTGGCTCCATTCATTTCCATGTCGCCCCAAAATCTGACCTCTGGTGGAGCACACACGCTCCTCCGACACGCCAAACCTTCGGGAGCTGCAGCCAATGCCGCCGCGGCCAGGAGACGAAGTGTCCTGGAGCGACGCCGACCGGCGGGGTCATATGAAAATGAGTCCTGTGATTATGCAGGGAACCAAAAGTCCTCGGGTCATAATCACCCCACAATCCTCCAATCGATCTCACCACCGTCTTCATCTTCGTTCTTCAACTCGCCAAAAGAATTTCGTCTCAGTGCACCTTTCAAGGAGCGGGCTCCCTTATTTTCATCGGGGCTGGATCAAGCGGGGTTGGCGGAGCACCCCCAAATCCTGTTGGTGGCACTTTTTTTTATCCCACCGTGTCACGGCCGGAGAGCGTGTGCCCGCCAGCAACTGTGAAGTTTTATATCACATGATTAATGGAGGATCCTTTCGCCAAATTGTTGCTAATGGTACTAATTTTCTTGTTTTCCACTTTGTTGCGTTATTTATGACTGCACGATTATTTAAAAACTGCAAAAAAAACAGACAAAAGCACGTCTCCGGGCATAAATCACGCCAAGCTGGATAAAACAAAAAAAAATTATAGCCCACAGCCCGCCGTGACAAGGTTAATAAATGCAATTTCTTAAATAAAATTTAAGATGAAACTGAAACGTTTAAATAATTGTTTGTACAAGACACTTTAGAAAAACGAGGCGTTTATAATTTGATTATATGATTTACTAATAGACTTTTAAGGTGCAGCTTTCAAATTATAGTTTTAAAACCGGCTTAAACTTACAGAGTAGGAGTTTTGTAATTTTAAACTTAAGCAACAAAATAAGTACCTACATATATAGTATAGTATAGTTTTCTTTTCCGAAATAACAAATAAGGTAAAGGTACCCGGTAGTTTGTGTTTGCCTATTTATTCACATAACTCAAGCTTAGTTCATTTTATGGAAAATTTATACACTCGTCCCTCGATTTACACGGTAGATACGTTCTTGTAAAAATCGTGCAAAACGAAACCGTGTAAAACGAGACACAGAGTTCATAAAAAGTAGAGGGATATGTTCAATTAACCTGAAAACCCTGTAAATCGAACTAAAGAAGACAAAGAATAGTCTAGTGTTCATTATAATCGTGTAAATGAGATAAGGATTGAAGAATAAAAAGGGGATTGGTTCATTCAATTTCAAAACGTAAACATTAATTAACAATATTCCTTTCAATTAAAAACAATAAACAACGTAATAAAAATGACAATATTCTGTACAAATAAAAACAATAGAAGGATTAAAACATTGTTTTCCTTTCCTCGGGTTTTCTTTTCTCTAATAAAGTTAAAGCAATATTACGAAATAAATTTTTAAAATTAACAAACTGCCTTTATTCACCTGTTATTAGAATTCAATCAGAAAAAATTACTTTGGTTTCTTCTTTTTCGATTGAAGTTTTGGAAAAGGGTGCATTTGGTAACTTTGAACGAGCTTTTAAAAGAGTACGTTCATTAATATGATACTGATAAATGGCATAATGCAAAACTATCAGAATAAGCAAACAAAAAATTTTGTTTTTTGTGATTTAAAAACCGTGTAAAAGCGAAATCGTGTAATTCGAGTACCGTGCAAATCGAGGGACTGGTGTAATTAGTAGTCGCTGCACAAACTATTCTTCTATTATAATAGGATGTTTTATTATAATTTCTTCTTTTTAAGTAAAATTTGATTCAATAGTTCACATAGGGAGAAAAACCAATTAATGAAATATTCTTGATAATATGTATTATGAAATGTATTGAATGTTTAAAAGAGATTGTTTTAAAGTAAATTTACACAAAAAATATTTAATAATTAGAATTTATTTCCACAAAAAATCTAACTTAGTTCGATAAATAAATATACACATTTCTGGTTGTGCTTTTAGTTACCCTTCGCAGAAGACATCGAAAAATTGACAGAGGAATAAAGTCAGTAGTTGACACTTAGTAATTTAATAGTTGACATCCCATGTCAATTACTAAATAATAAACAATTTCAAGTTTCAATAGTTTACATGGAAAGAATTTAAGGCAGTTTAGATTATCTATTGCCAATTTTAAAAAATATACCCCTTTCTAAGTTTCAAACCAAATAAACGAATGTCTGCCTTTTTTACCCACAATGATTAAAAATTATAAACTTTCAATACTTACATTTAACCAAGTCCTTAGCAATATATATAAGAAAATAAGCAATAATCATAAGAGACGCGCACGGATTTGTTCAACCAAAATTCATGAATTTTTTGGAGATTTTATAAGATACCTTTAAAGTTAACTGATGTGACTTCGGCTATTTCGTCTTAAAACACATTGCAAAATTTCCTTCCTATTTTAATGCCTTTAAGAACAAAAATTCTTATAACTTATACTAATCAAAGTCATATAAAACATTGATTTGATACAACTGAAATCTTAAATTTATCTGTTCGAATTGTTGTTGCCGCCTCACGGGCATTCTCTTGATTTTTCCCAATAATCTTGAAAAAGTCCCAGCCATTTCTATGGGCTCTTACAACATTGCCCAAAGTTTAAACCTTTAGTTGACTATGTCGAAAAAATTGAACCATAGGTTAAAAAGTCTAAAGAGAAGATTACACAATCTCAGCTTCCACAGAAAACTCCGATTAGTCTGGGATAGAAGAAAGCCAATAATAAATTATGAAATTTTTACATCTCCAATCTCCAGTATTTATTCACTTAAATTTGGGGCCGATACATGAGGAACATAAACAAATATAAAACCAATGGCAGATGGTTCCATTCTCAATTTATCTACCGAATGTAAATAGTGATTTGATCCGTTTTCTAACAGTAGAGTTGGTTCTCTATAAATAAATAAAAATATTTATAATCACATTTAAGGATAAATTACAATACATACTCCTCCGAAAACCTTTCTTAACAGTGGCATAACATATATTAACCATACAGCAACAATAATCACTTGAATAATAATGTTATGAAACTTGTCGTCTTCCAGAGATACAGTACCACTTTTCGAATATTCAGTTATCAGACCATCAAAAGAACCTTCTGATGAATCTGAAATAGGATCATCAGCTACTTCATCCGAAGTCGTTTCCAATTCCGTCATTTCTATTATAAATGTTTTTTCCTGTGATTATAAGATTAAATATTGTTAAAAAAATAAACTGCACCCTCAAAGCGACTTTCATACCTCTAGGTCTAGAGAATTCTTTAATACAAAAATTTTAAACCAAGTGCCAATAAAAGGCCCTCGTTCTTCACAATAATAGCAAAATATTAATAACAAAACTGACAGGGGAAATGCATATTTTGTTTGCAAACGCAATTTCAACGCCAACTTTTTAGTTTGATATACGAAAATCAGAATATCTTTCGAATTTCCTGTGTTTAAGAATAAAGCATATTTGGGCTGTCTGAATTAATTTTATGAAGATTAAGCCTATTGCTAAAGGATGATTTGTTTGGAGAAAGATTATTCTTGATACTATGATTGATTGATACTATGATATCAAGAGTTTAATACAAATATTAATTTTCGAGATTAATGATGAGACCTTCCTTGTCCCTTGAAGTTTTTATAGAACATTTTAAAAATAAAATAAAATCGAATAAGAAATAACACACTCTTATTGTTACCGTTTCCAATCCAACTGATGGATGGAGCAGACAAACTGTACATAATAAAATGAGGCTAAAGCCTTTTCTGCATAAAGCAATTACTATTTATACAATATTTTTTATGCATCATAGATAATTAAATGTGTTAATTTTCACACATCAGTCTCTATTATAGTCTATGATAGTTTAAAAGTTATTTAGAATTTATTTTTTCTGGTACATACATATATGTATATCTACATATCTTTAAAAATGTTAGAAAAATTAAGTTTTATATAATGTTAACATAATTAATATTAAATAAAATATTGTTATGGTAGGGACTACTAAGTGGAATTATGGTAGTTTCCGGACGGGCAGTCGCCTTGGAAAAGGAATGTAAGAAATGTAAGGAAATGTATTTTTAAAAACGAATTTTAAACCAATTTTTTTTTATCGAATATTAAATCATCTTGTAATTGAAAGCAAAATATTAAAGAATATCATTTAACTCATAGATGAACTCATGTTTAAAGAAAAGCAAGGTTTGGATATTTTTAACATTTTAAAGCCACATTCTAAGCTATTAAAGTATCTAACCTATTCTTCCCGTAAAGACAATTTTCTTCAAGTAATTGTCCTTGAAAAATTCCCCTTACTTCTATCTTAAAATTTTGGAAGCAGCTTTGTATTCTTAGCAAATTTAATTAGAGCTTGAGAAACGTTCCCCTATTCGAAAAAAAATTCGTTATCAGCCGCCTCGCAAATACTCCCATTACGACAAATTTCATTTTCGACGTAACAAGTAACGCTGTTGGGAAACTTCCGGCCATCAAAATCGGGAGGGTCTGTCTCATAAATGTCAGGAGCAGGCCCGAAGCAGGCACACCCTGATCCTGGATGTCATTAGAAGACAATTTAGAGAAAGCCCAATAATTGGGTGATTTATTACCTAATAAAAATTTAAACCGATTTTCCAACAGAATAGAGGGCGGGCAGCAAGAGAAAAAATTCATCGCCCAGATTTCCGGTGCTGGTTTATATCGATTTCATTACATCCACCCCCGCTTCTGTAAAGCAGCATCGGGGGCTCAATTGCACAGGGCTCCTCTGGCCGCTGTTTGATTTTGTTAGCGCCCCCGGCCACCCCCTCGATCGGGTTGAAGTTTAATCGATCGGTGCACTGTTTGCGGGGTAAACGCTCTAATTGATTTGCAATCATTTTCCACCGACATAATCCAGGCCCTTCCTTTTCACGGGCATGTTGGACCGAGGTGCATATCCTTCCGATGGACAGCCCTTCCCGGGTCCCGGGCACAGGGGCAGGGGCAGGGGTAGGTCCAATTACCTGGCTGGGTTACGGGCCCGTAACCAATTAATTCAGATCCTAACCTGAGCCTCCCCGGGCCGAGCTGCACTGCAGAACCGAACTTTTTCCTATTTGCATGTTTGTCTGTTTGTTGCATTTTAATCTGAATCTGGTGCCCCGTCTTCCGGAGCTCCTTTTCGCATAAAATGGGGCGGGGCCCTCTGTAGGTGGGGCTCGGAGCCCCACTGTAAACAACTTAGGGGCAATTTGAGTCTCTGGCAATGTGAAATGTTTGCTCAGTGTCTATTAAAAATCTCTGTAAACACTTTGGACAGCGATATCCGCTGCTGGGACACTTCGCAACCAATTAAAACCCGTCATCCATTCAGTTGGCAGAATTTCAAATCGTGGCAAGTCATTTGAATGCCACACAGCTCCCCTTGGGGAAAAGCTGGTTCACCAAATAGACCACAAGTTTTGGGGACTACTCCATGACAATTTATCAAAACAACATTTGATTTCATTTTGAAATAAAATAATAAGTTGTTTTTTCTTTTTAATTCATTAAAACCTTATTATAATATAATATAATGGAATTTCGACTCGATGTCAATTTTTGTTCATATCGACAAATTCTCATTTGATAGCACGATTTCGTCTATTATCATTGAAAAGTTACAAACATTGCTGATCGAAATAAAAACAAGGTAATTTTATAGATTCGTCTCTTTTATATATATAATTTTATCAAAATAGCACAGTGCTTTGCTTTGCTTAGCGTACAGAACTCCGGATCTAAAAGTTCCAAGATTATGTAATTAACGAATTTTTTGAGATGAAATTATTAAGCCAGTTTCGACAAAATTAATTTTTTTTTGTGTAATATTGACTACTTAAGATATTGTTGACTAAAAAGAATTTGAAATTTTTATGAATATTAATGATTTTTCTTTCACAGGGAGTGAATAAGTCAATTTAACTAAAAATTTGTATATTGTTCACTCATACATTTAAATCTTAAAACGATTCTTTTCTTTTAAAAATAATCCAAAATGGTGGAGTTACCGAAAATACATCATATAAAAACGATATGGGAACAAGCCGCATAAAATTTTAAATCGAACTAGATATACATATGTATGTACTTTTCATTTTTAAAATTTTATAAAACTAAAAAACTCCTCTAATCTAGAGAGTGTTTTAAAATAAAACCCATATTACATATATTTGTTTCTATAAGTAAAACGATTGAATTAATACATTACATTCAGAAAGGATCGCTTCTATTATTTGATTTCAAATTTTCAAGTTTTACAAGAATTTTATAAGATTTTAATCAGAATATGGAGAATCGATGCGGAAGTAACATTAAACTCAAAAGTAGTAGAGCAGTAGTATTTTATTGATAAAAACAAAAACCCAAAATTTATACGAAGAAAATTTTGATAGTGAAATTTAATATGTAACATGTTTTTTTTTCTAACATTAATTAAAGATCACAAAATGGTTAAATGCCAATTTTCACGCAATTGCATTGGAGTTTGAAATGTAAACCCCAGGAAATATCAATATCAAATTTCATTTAAATCAAGTCAACCAACTGTAACTAATTACTGAAAAATCTTTATACATAGTCTAAAATTAAGCTAGTCATTACCGAAATCATTCTAACCGACTTTTTTATTATGCCCATTCATCATGACTTATTGGATTTTCAAAAGTTACAAGGCATCTTGTTGAAAGTAATTGCGTAATAATTTGGTTTTTTAGATTAAAATTGATTTCCAAAATTAGTCTATTTTTCTAGGGTTTCCTCCAGATTTAGCAAGATTTAATTCGGTACTATCTGGAAGGAAATTAGGGAATATTGCTTTCCAGCTGCACGAAAACCGCCTAGTGAAATTTCATCGCTTCGTTCTATGCAAATCCAGTGGATTTGGGAACGGGTGCCACCCGAATAATTCACACGCCGGGCTCCGGAGGGTTGGTGGTGCACAAAACGAGACCCGCTCGTGAGTTGTTAGCCCGGCTAAGGGCTGGTTCTAGTTTCAGGCCAGGCACAGTGCAACAAGTCGACAGTCGGGAAAAACAATTTCCGACCGCCTTTTGCATGCTTCGATTCCGCTGATTAGTCAAAAGTGCCAAAAGTGCCAGCACAAGAAAATTTGTGTTATTAGGCTCGGGCCCGAACCGGGCGGAGCCCTAGCTGCACGGAGCCCGGCGCGAGTGGTGACAAGTTTTACTCTTCCGCCGAGCCACTGAGCCGGGCTCTGAAAAATGCATTTATCACGGAAGCAACAGTCGCTTGGGGTGGCGCTGGATTCGCCAAGGAGTGTGTTGTTTCGCCGGCCAATTTCCGCTTAATTTTAAAGTCGTTTAAAACCCGCCCAGCCAGAATAAGAACCAGTGGCTCGGTCAGAGAAGCGCTAGAGCGCCAGGGTGGTGGGACCCCCATTCGACCAGCTTGGACATGATTTGGATCGCGGCCAAGCTGATAACACAAACGCCCTGGCGCGGCGCCAAAATTCGGATCCGGTGGAAAGGTGTCTGCTCCTATTAAGCGGAGGAAATTAATGGGGACCGGGAGCTTTAATGACTAAACGAATCCAAAAACTTTCTGCTCCCTCCCGGGTTATGAAGGGTTATTTATCGATGGAATCCGAAGTCCCCGGGTGCTCCAAGGTGGGGCCAACTAGGCACCACTTGTGCAGCAAAATTTGTACTCACACGATTTTACTGCCGAGGAAAATTAAGCCGCTCTCGTTACAACTGCAGAATTTGTGAGAAATTGTTGCACCTCGACGATGCACTCAAGCGCAGCTGGTGCAGGCAGAAATTGGCCCCATAATTGAGCCTTCTAGGCCACGAGTCTTTCGAATGCTTCGGGGCACCTCTTGAAAAATGTATGATTTTAAATGGGAATGGAATAACAACAATGATTCAAGTTGCTATAAATATGATTTAAAAAGAACATAACTAGATATAAATTCAAACTACCCTTAAAACAGAGTTAGAAATGTTTACTCATTGAAATACTGCTGATATATTTTAAACATTTGTACGAAACGTCCGTTTTAAAAAGTACCCCTAAAATTTAGCACTACATTCGAAACTTTTCAAACTACTGAGCTTTATATTTGAAATTGTATAAAAAATTTTTAATTTCTAATAGTAAAATAAATGTTTAGAAACTAGAGATACATTTATTTAGTTTTAAATTAAATACAAGCGCGGTTTCCTGCGAAACTTTAAGTACATGCAATCAACATTATTGAAAAGCAAATTTGAAAAAGGCATTTTCATAATTTTATAATACACTATTGTAAAGCGTGCTGTAGTATGGCGCATACGCACTTGGAGTATCTCGTAACCGGACATTGGCAATCCGTCGTATGAGCGGTTCGTAAACCCACTTCCGACCTTTTAAATTATATGCTGGTTCTGCATTTGAAGCGTAATAAAATAAATTTTTAAAGATTTATAAAATGTATAGACTCACTTGGAGGACTTCTGTTAGCCGTCGCGGGAGATGGCTGTAAAAAGGATATAGATTAATTAGTTTATTATGTAATTAATTGTTTAAAAACTCCTAGCCACTAATTTTTAGAAAACAACAATTTTATTTGAAGGAAAACTCACCTGAGTAACAGTGTATATAGAAGCAGTAGGATCTGGCTTAAAATGACCATCTTGTAAAAAGAAATTGAAGCATATTATCATTTCATTAAGAATATCCGCCATATTTTTCCAGTTTTTCGTTATCTTATCCTGTGTATCGTTCTAATTTTTGGTAAATTGCATATTTTATATAAAAATGTCAATAAAACACTTACTGAGAGAGAAAATAGTAGAGGTATTAAAAGATAAGGAGCATGGGACACCCGTAGCTCTGATGGTCGAAGGCTTCCAATCGTCGACAGAGTTTTCATCATATCCATGACGAGGATGAATAGTTCCCGGTGAGAGCCCTCAAGGTCTTCAGAAAGTAGACTAAGAGCATCAAGGGCAATAACTCGTGGACAAACGCCGTAGTTATCAGCTATCAAATCAAAATATTTTGAAAATCAGTTTCAAAAATTAACATCTTTAATTTAAAATTATTTCTAAAATCTTTAAGAAAAGATTGCTCTTGTAATTTTTGGGGTTGCTGATCATTAGCATTAACAATATAGTTTAGAATATACAAAATCAGATAAATAAAATAATATAAATAAAAGCCTTACCAAGAATTAATTGTTGAACCCTTCTAGATAAAAGTGGTTTACCAATGCTACGTAAAAATTGATTTAACGCTGTGGCGCACTCTCGCGGAGAACTCTGGGATTTTAGAAATTCAAATATATTTTCATCGCCATAACGAATTTTTGCAACAATCCGTTGCACTACACTTCTTGATCCAAATGTTACAAACAATCCTCGATAGTTGCAGTCTAAAACATAAAATTATGTAAAATATAACCTTTCGAAATTGCAAATATAATTTTATATAAATATATTTATATTTTATAATCGCATGATATATAAAGCCACCAATTATATTTGAACTGCTCAAAAACATGTTCAAAGTCACTAAACTTCTCGAACAAAAACCAATCAAAGCTGTTTTACAATTGAATAGCTTAACATATCCCCCTTAATTTGATGAATATTTAAAAAATTAAAAACTATATCCAAATTACTTACGCTCTTTAAGAAACTTAATACATTGCTGGACGCCAAAAAGTTCGTGCTTCTTGACAATTGCCTTTTTACGCCTTGATTTCCTGAAACAAATTCGGAAAAGGTCATAAGTAAAATCATGTTACAACGGCAATTCGTAATTTAATCCTAATTTAAATATAAATTATAATAATCCTCCAGAGCGCAGTGCATTCTCATGCAGCATTGGATTGCATAAAAAAAAGCGTAGTATCAAAGTGCAACATAAAAACAAAACCATGTTGATTTTGTGATTAAAAAAAACGTAAAAGCCCAAAATGAACTAGACGTGTTTGTTTTGAAAAAACAAAGCGAGCAGACGCCACCTAAAGTGCCCGATTTACCGCGGATTGTTTATGTTTATGCTAATGAAGGTGGGCATCTTAGCTGCTCTCCGGCTATGTGAGACAATGCGTGATAATTAAAGAATATTTACAATTTTGGTAGCTTTTTTATGGATTTCCCCTAAAGAAAATGAGTTTATAAATTTTAACGTTCGGTTGATACTTGATTCAGTTGAGCCGAGATGGCGATGATTTAATATAAATTAAAAAGTCGAAGCCATATAGTGATCATCTTATTATCTAAATTATTTTATATTAAATTAAATTATTTTATATTAAGAAAAACAAAAATGAAGAAGTTTAATGTTATCGGAATGGTGGTTCTATTTTGTGGTGTTTCGTTTGTTATCTCAGTGGATAACGCGGAAAGGTATTAACAGGAGATTGAATTTTTATAAGAAGGATTAATTACAAATATGTAATTTAATTTCAGCAAACCTGTAGGCCCAGATCCAAATGATGAAGAGCAACCTGAAGGAAGTAATAAAGATGTAGAAAATGCGAAAAGGCATCTTCGGTACCTTTACGGCGATGCTTACAACGATTACTTTGAAGAAGACATGTTGGGACCTTACGCAAAATCTTTTTGGAAGAAATTCTACGATTATATTCCACAAAATCCAGCCTATGACACCTTCAGTGTACCATTGGATCATTATGCACCCTGTAATAACCCAGCAGCCAGTTTGAGTCCCAAATGTGGAGAAGAAGTCGTTATAGTAAACCCGAAACCTCAACCGCCAAAAAAACCTTTAAAGGATATTTTGCGGTTAGATGAACCTTTACCCTGTCAAGACCCGAAACCGAGCAAAAAACCGTCCTCTTCCCAACGGGGCAGTTCTGAATATCGCGATAATCTACTAAAACATGTCCTTAAAATTGTTAATTTCGTACAGGACAAACAATCTAAGGAATATAATAAAAAATCTTCAAAGAAGCCAAAGAATAAAACGAAAAATGAAAAACCACCCTGTGCCTCAATAAAGGAATTGAAAAAAATTGTTGATTGTGATCTACCTTGCATTGGAGTTAATGTGGATGGAAAAACAGTTTCAAAAATCCCACCAACTGGATTAGTTCCAATTCCTTGTGAAGAAAATATCAGCAGAAGTCTAGAGTGCGAAGAAAAGACATGTGAAGACCTGAAAAAAGCTTTAGAAGTAGTTCAAAATTTAGACGAAGAAGAAAAATCGTTTGAAGATGAGAAACCTGCACCAAAATCTAAACCAACAACAACACCACCACCAGTTGTACATAAACAAAAGGAGCAGCCTGAGGCTGCTTCTAGCCCGAAGGTTCTTATTGAAAAATTGGTCCTGGTAAATGGTCAACTACCAACTCAACAACAACCAATGAATCAAATCTCCAACGACCTCTACAATTCGATTATGACAATCATTAACAGTTATACTCAAAATGGTATGCCTCAAGGTAGTCAAGGTCGTCCAGGAGGTGGTTCAACTGGAGGCCTACTTCCAGGAGTGTCAGGCACAGTCGGCAATCTTCTTGGTAATGTTAATGGAGCAGTAACTGGTCGTGGAAATGGTGGTCAAGGTGGACTACTTCCAGGTTTATCCGGAACTCTTAGTGATCTCCTTGGCAATGTTAACGGTGTGGTAACTGGCGGAGGAAATGTCGGTCATGGTGGAAATGGTGGTCAGGGTGGACTACTTCCAGGTTTATCTGGCACCGTTGGTGGTCTCCTTTGTAATGTTAACGGAGTGGTAACTGGTGGAGGAAATTGCGGTCATGGTGGAAATGGCGGTCAAGGTGGAAATGGTGGTCAAGGTGGAAATGGCGGTCAAGGTGGAAATGGCGGTCAAGGTGGAAATGGCGGTCAAGGTGGAAACGGCGGTCAAGGTGGAAACGGCAGTCAAGGTGGAAACGGCAGTCAAGGTGGAAATGGCAGTCAAGGTGGAAATGGCAGTCACGGTGGAAATGGCGGTCAAGGTGGAAATGGCGGTCATGGTGGAAATGGCGGTCAAGGTGGTAATGGCGGTCAAGGTGGACTACTTCCAGGATTATCAGGAACCGTTGATGATTTGTTGGGCGATGTTAACGGATTACTAACAGGACAAGGAGGTAAAGGTCAAAATGGTGGTAGAAATGGCGGACTTCTTCCAGGTCTTTCGGGCACAGTTGGAGATTTGCTGGGTAACGTTGATGGATTACTAACGGGAAAAGGGAATAACAGCGGAAGGGGTGGAAAAGGAGGCGGAGGAAAAGGACCCAGTGATGGACTTCTTCCAGGACTATCGGATACTGTTGGTGATTTACTTGGAAACTTGAATGGAGTTGTAACAGGACAGCGCGAAGGTAAAGGAAAGGATTCTAATGGAGGACTCCTTCCAGGTGTTTCAGGCACTGTTGGTAATTTGTTAGGCAACCTTAACGGTGTGCTAACAGGTAATGAAGAAAAAGGTAAAGGTGGAGGTGGAGGTGGAAAAGGCGGAAGTAAAGGTGGAAATGGAGGCCAAGGTGGACTACTTCCAGGAGTATCAAACACTGTTGGTGGCTTAGTTAATAACGTTAACGGACTTTTAACAGGCGACGATGGTAGAAAAGGACAAGGAGATGGAAAAGGACAAGGTGGTGGAAAAGGACAAGGTGGGGAAAAAGGACATGGTAATGGAAACAAAGGAAAAGATCAACCGAAACCTAAATCCAAATCGAATGGTGGACTTGTTCCTGGTTTATCTAACACTGTTGATGGTCTACTTAAAAATGTAAATGGTTTGCTAACAGGACAAGGTAAAAAATCAGAAAAGAGTGGTGGTGGTGGACTTTTAGGTTTAACATCTGAACTAGTACCAAAAACTATTGAAAAGCCTCCACAAAAGGAAATTAATGCTGACATCAACAATTCAGATTATCCACCAATGGAAACTATGCAGACTGATATTAACAATTCAGCCAATCCACCAATTGATATTGTTCAACCTATAATTGATTCTAACATCCAAGAAATTTTTTCAACTAATATCGAAAATACTAACGCAAATCCTGTAACAGATAGTAATATTCCTCAAATTAGTGATGCCACAAAAGAGAAAACTAATGAAATTCAAAGAGTTCAAAACGATGTTGCCTTCTTTGCAGAACAATCTGAAGTAGTATCGCAACTTTCTGAAAATATACCAAATATCCCTCAAAACTCTGTCCAACCAATTCCAGAAATTAATGTTGAACAGGCAAACCTAGAATTTGAAGCAAAACACGCTGTAATTGAAAATCATCCAAATGTGAAAAATACCGGAATTCAAACACCTACAGACAATTTACAACAACCAATTGAAGAACACTCTGATGAAACATCTAAAAATATTGAAATCAATAATAGTATTACAAATCAATTACAAGACAATTTTGCTGGTGCAGAAACCATAGTAGAACCCATAACAAATAAAGGTGAAGGTATGGGTGATGCTCAGCCTCTTCCAGCTCCAATTAGTAATTCCAATACACCAATAGAACCAATAGCAAATCAAGGACAAAATGTTCCTGAAGTTCAATCTCCTTCAGAACCAGTTAGTAACACTGATAAATTTGCTGGTGCAGAAACTATGGTAGAGTCCGTAATAAACGAAAATCAAGGCATTAGTGATACTCAGCCTATTCCACAACCAATTAATAACACCAATATACCAACAGAAACCGTAGCAAATAGAGTTCAAAATATTGATAATGTTCAATCTGTTCCAACTTCAGATAACAACATTGATAGCTTTGCTGGTGCAGAGACTGTGATAGAACCCATAACAAACAGTGGTGAAGATGTAGCTGATACGCAGGCTGTTCCAGCCCCAATTAATGGAGATCAAAATGTTGATGATGTTCAATTCATTCCATCAATTAGTAATACCGATAAATTGGCTGGTGCAGAAACTATAGTAGAATCCACAATAACTGAAGATAAAACAAGTGATGCTCAACCTATTCCAGCACCAATTGCTAATATTGATTCACCTTTAGAACCTGTAGGAGATGAAGGTCAAAATATTAATATTTTCCAACCTGTTTCGACACCAATTAGTAATTCCGAAAGCTTTGCTGGTGCAGACACGATGGTAGTGCCTATAATAAATGAAGGTCAAACTTTTGATAATGCTCAGAATATCCCAGTACCAATTAATAGTATTAATATACCAGAAGCCGAAGAAATGCCACTACAAAATTCTGCGCCAATAGACCCACCAATCGAAGAAGAGAATCCGCTTCTAAACCCTCAGCCTGTAAATCCAGGAGCAGAAGGAATGCCGATTCGTAATTCCGAACCAATAGAATTAGCCCAAGACATACCCATTGATGCCGCTGCTTCAGAAATTGAAGGTATACCAATTCGAACTCCAATATCCGAACCAATTGGTATTGGTGCTGGTAGTAACCAAGACGGCAATGTAGAAGAAACTGATGTCCCAGACGATGTTGTACCACTTCCACCGCCAGCATTTGGAATCGATAGCATCGATCAGCTTGGAAAGCCAGAAATTGAAGATACAGAAATGGAAAATATGCTTCCAGCAGAAACCCGATATGATTTCCCAGCTGGTTTAGCTATAAGAAATCTCCAAATTGAAAAAGTCGATTATGCACCTAAAAAATTAGGAAACGAAGATAAAATGTATGAGGATGAACTTCAAAAATATTTGAAATCTTCAAATTTGAAAATGGTTGATCCTACACGGAATGATGAAGAAGATACACAAATTTTGATTGAAGATGAGAAGCAAGATAGATCAAAAGAAGTTTGTCCATTTGAAGAATATGCAAAGCAATTTAGATGCAACTCAATATCTCGATTAACTTCAAAAACTGGTGAAAAGGTGCATACAAAATTATTGCCGGAAAGTGACATAAATGTTGGAGAAAGTCGACTTCCGGGTGATGTTGTTATGCTTCCACCTACAAAATTTGAAAATCAAGAATCAGGATATGATCAAAATCAAGGCTATCAAAATGACGGAGATTCGCCACGCTCAGAAAATAATAAATTTGAGGTTGCTATGATTCAACCATTTGACGGAGCTAACACTATTTCAAAAATTATTCCCTCACCAACAAAACCTCTATTTGATGATATACTTCATCCTGGAAAATTCTCTTCGAAATCAATTGCAGACCTTTCACCAAAACCACCAAATACTGGAGCAGTTGTAACAGATAATGAACCAGTTGATGCTTCATCTTTGATGAAAATTATACTTCCCATAAAAGATGCAAAAATTTTAAATGACAAAAAAGATGAAGAGGCAGAAGAAAGTCAAACAATTGAAGAAACTGTTCTTCCAGGCAATGCAATCCTTAGCAATATTTTACCACCTAAATCTGAAATTAAATCAAATAGTCAAGATCTTATTTCAGATTCTTCATTGCTTGATGTAGTAGCTCTAGGAGCTGGACCAGCACCGCCTTTAACTCCAGCACCACTTCCAAATATCGAAGCACCTTTACTTGGATTAAATCCTTTACTTCCAGCACCTCTTCCTTATACTGGTTTACATCCTTTAAAAGAAAATGCCCCAACTTCTGGAACATTAGAAAAATTCGATGTTGAAACTGAAGTAGTTAAGAGCATGTTGCCATCTAGTAAATCAAAATTAGCAAAACTTCCACCTATGAAAAAGCCACAACATTTTAATCCCCAAAAAATAGATCAAAATATTCCTGAAGCAGTAAAAACTAAAAATATAAATTCAATTCCTTTAATGCCACCAATGCCCTCATTACCAATATTAACGTCTGCACCATCAACACTATCAGAAATAGCTGCACCTTCACTGCCTGCCATGTTACCAGTTGTACCCAGTCCTGTACCAGTTGGTGAAGCTCAAGCTATTTCAGCTCTAGAATCTGAAATTTTACCACCCACAAACGAGGAAACCATTCCTAATTTAGCAGATACTCCAAATGTCCAAGAAACTCGACTAAAGTACAATTCAATCCCAGCCCCAGAAGATGCTCATAAAATTGAAGATAAAACGAAACCTATAGACGGAATTCTTTCTGACACTGATATTTGGGAAGCTTTCCTCGCAGGCTTCTCGCATGGAAGAATAGCTCAAAAAATTGAGCATACAGATCCAAATGATAGTTCGTCCCATTCGTCAGAAGAACTGGAGCCTCACAGTAGCAATTTGGAAAGTAAAAACTGGTTGAATGATGAAAATAGCCCCGTCACTCCATCTGCAATTGCTAATGAAAAACACAGTCTAACCCGAAGGTCAACCGATAATAATGTCGAATCGAAAATGAGCGGAAGTTACAGTCCTTGGAATTGGAAAAATTCCATTGATGAAACAGCGAGCTCAACGAATGTTGATATTAACCAACGAATAAACGAGATTTTTCATCCGAAAGATGTGAAAAAGACTGAAGATGAAGACTACGACTACTCAATAGCGTCTTTTGAAAATATGTCATTTAGTAGGGAAGATGAAAACAAAAATGCGGCCAAGAGCGACGAAAGCAGTGTAATTACACCCGATGATGAAATCCCAGAAATTACAGAAGACCTACTTAGAAGTAGATTTGGAAATAACGAAGATTTAACTAAAAATAACAATAATGAAATAAAATCGAAAACTATAAAAGCAACAATGAAAAATGACCCAATTGTCGACTACCTGAAAGCATACCCTATGAAGAAACCGAAAAAGAGTTATATGAAAAAAAATTTATTTGTTGATGATGCGGAACCAATGGTAAGATATTTTTTGATATGACTGTAATTGAAATAATTCTTACTTTTATTTTTAGGTTTTAGGAGTTTATCAAGAGAACTCTGAAGAGTGCACCAAATACTACCGACGGAAGATGGAAAAGTTCTTGAATAACCCACCAAACTTTCTTGAATCAGTAGAAAATAAAGAAAATGTTTAAATATTTCTTACAAATGAATATATGTATTTAATATATTATTTATTATTATATTAGTATATCGTATTTAAGGGAAATAAATAACGGTTTAAGAAAATATTTTTTTATTCGAAGTTTTAAAAAATTAATAATTTAAATTTTACTATTCAAAGTTTCAGGAACTGATCTTTTCAACCACGAGATATGGTCCTAGTTTTTGTTGTTTTAGTCCTTCAATTAACCCTTATTGAATTAAATAAATTCATGAAATAGAGAGAAATAGTTCTTCCTGTTTAATGTTTTTTAAAGTCTACGTTACAATTAGGATACAATTATCTAAATATATATAAGTAATTTTTGTAAACATTATTACAAATGATACAGAGGCTATAACATTAACTTGTAGAATTCATATCGTTTGTGTATGTGCAAAAACTATTGAAAACTACTTTCAAAATGTATAAACTATAGAAAGTGGATTCCATATTTCTAAATATTAAAGGTTTAAAAAAAACTGAAAATTTCAATTATAAGATTAAATTATATACATATTTGAAAATTAATGAAAATTGAATGGAAGAATTCCTAGAATATTAATTCGAATGTATCAAACACAAACCCCTTGGAAGTGTTTTTTAAAATGGTATTCAATATTTCATCGCTCAGAGTGTTGAGTAAGCTAAATAGCAAATTTGTTAGTTGACCTCAAATAAATTCAAGGGGTGCTCTATTTTAAATGGAAATTTTTTCTTTCATACTATATCTATTGTTTTTTGTTTTTATGTGTGATGATCAATATGAGCAATTAGCTCCCAATTTCAAGAAAAATAGTATTAAAAATGCACTTATAACTAATACCTACTTAAAAAAGAAATAATAACATAAACTATAGGAATGTTAAAAGGTATTGGCAACAAATCAACAGCTAAAATATGTGGTAATTTTTGTACAGGACAATGGGGCTGTAGACTTTTGTATTTAGTATTACATAATTTTATTTCACGGGCTATAGAGTTTGATATGTAGTGTCCAGAAGATTCTTAAAAGTACATATATATTTTTAGAATATAATAAAATTGATTTTATAAAAATATCAAAGTAAAATACCCCTTCAATAAATAATTTCAAAAACATAGAAAATCAGAAAATTCTGTATATACCATTTAAAAATATTCTCTAGACAGAACTTGACTAAAAAACCAGAATTATTGCATTCGTACTTAAAAAAGGTTATTTTATAAAGTCGTGTGAAGTAAAATTTATTTATTTTCGATGACCTAAGGCAAACAGGTTTTAGTGCAAATTTTATGATAGCATAAGAAATGAAGCGGTTAGACTAAGGGAAGAGTTCAAATTATCAGAAGGGGTTCGTTTAGATTATAAACTAAAAATAATACTTGAAGTAAGTTCACAGCTTCCTATCGTAAAAGCAGAACTCTAAAACCCAGAAGATTACTCTCACTTGGAAGTGGTTTTCCCTTCGGACTCTAGAGGCTATAAAAGTTGATATCCGAATTTCTTGGCCAGGTAATCGCCGTGTTTACCTATTTTCCTGGCCTTGAAATAAGCACACCGCACGGGTGAAAAACAAAATCCTTCTATACTCAAGAATTGGCTCCGGCTCTTGTACCTGGGACGGAAAGCGCATATTTCTTATCTTCCGGGACAACATAAGAAAAAGGATCTCCTCGAGGAGCTCGAAGGAAGGAGACCAATTCATCGAAGTAAGCCAGAAGATGTAATCTGGGATGTCGGACGAGGCCTGTTTTGGGGCCCCATAACCATCTCATAGGCAATTTCCCAGAGCTCCCGTAACGACCGCTCAAAATATTCATTCAGTTCGCGATAAACGAACTTGTTTACGCGTTTTTTTTTCCACCACAAAAGAAACAGAGTCGTTTTCCTGCTGAGTCTAGCGAAATTCCCCTGGCAGTTGGGAAGTTAAAAAGTAGCCCGGCTATTTGCAAAGAGTGTGGCACACGGTCGTCGTTAAAGTCGCGGAAGTGGGTTAAATGAAATATTTTTCTTTTGTGTTCGGTTGCGCTACTTTGTCCAATTAGCAAAAAAAAAAAAAAAGAATATCTTAATATTCAAATTACTCGCATCTAAATATGAGTTTCTCAATTAGAACTCTGGCGAAATGTAGCGTGAAATCTCAATTGCAACAGTCTTAAGAAAATCGGGGGGAGTTAATCCAATTCGTCGCGGTATTACAAAGAAAAATTCTCTTCGTTTTGTCGGATGGGTGGGAAAAAATCGATGGTAATGGGGTATTCAAAAAAATATTGTTGAATTGCAATTTTTTTGCCAATAAAAGACCGATGCTGGTTGAATCGAAATGCAGTAAGAGGAATTATTTCGTATCACAGTCAGTCAGTCGCTGAAAAATGAAGTGGACAATAATTTTGCTAGTCGCTTGTTTGGTCGCTGTTGGCGCCAATGTTGAGGAGGACCATAAAGAGGAGGCGAGCTCCTTGCCGGTTTTAAAAATTAAACAGCTGGGTGAGGATGCAGCGATAGTACCAGCTCCGGAAAAGGAATCTAAATCATCTGAGGAAACTGCAGTGAATGAATCATCATCTCAAGAGACGAATTCTTCAGTGGAGGAGGAAAATAGCGACAATGAGACGAAGAGGGTCAAAAAGTCTCCAGGACTGACGACTATCTGCGTGGAAATTAAACCAACGAGTCCCTACGAACCCCCATACTTCATGTGCAGAGGTACTGACAACGAGCATGGATCTTACGGCGGAGGGTATAAACCATCGTCTTACGGAGGTAAGCCTTATTCAGGTAAAGGAGGTCCTTACGGATACGAAAAACCACCTCACGGAGGATATGCATCCCACGAAGACTACACCGCTCCAGCATCAGGTGGATATGGAAAACCAAAACCCGAAAAGTACATCATTCATGCTAATGCTCATGGAGGGTATGAGAAGCCAGGTCACGGAGGTTCTAGTGGAACCTATGGAGGAATTAACGCTTACGGTAGGCCTATTAAATATCAATCTCCCCACAGTAGCGCTCCATCTGGACATAAACCTTCAGCACCTTACGGAAGTGGATATGAAGGCCATCATGCACCAGCCGGTTATGGAAAACCAAGTGGACACTATGGGCCAGGACCACAGCATGGTGTTCAATATTTAAAACCTTACGGTGGTGAAGGGTACCATCCAGCTATTCATGGACCAAGTGCCTATGGACCAGCAGGTCATGGAGCTCATGGACCTGGGTATTCTTCTGGAGGTTCTTACCCACATGGACCAGCCTACAAAGGTGGGAGTAAGCCAGGAGGGTATGATTATGCAAAACCAGCCGATAAATATCATGGTGCTAGCAAGGGTTCCGGTGGATACTCTGCACCTCAAACTGGGTATCGTACAATCATGATGGACGGTGACGACGACGATGAAGAGGAGGTCAACGAAATAGAGGAGGTTCCAGTTTCACCACAAGTTGGTATACCAATGCCCTACAACACCCGACCAGCCTACCCAATGCCAGCACCTCAAATCCACAGCTATTCATCTCCAGCTCCAAGGGTGCCCTGTGGTACAAATCTTTTAGTGGGTTGCAGTCCGAGTGTGCAGCCTGTGCCTTGTTATGGATCCCCACAAGCACAACCGCCATCTATCGTTTACAACATCCAACCTGCACCTCCTATGTATGCTCCACCAGCTCCACCACCTCCTCCAGCCTATAGACCCGCGCCTCCCACCTATAAACCAGCTCCTCCTGCTTACCCTCAGCAAAGGACACCAACTGAAGAGATGCAGCCTAAGGTTGAAGATCAACAGAAGGACACTCAGGATATCCAGAACCCTCAATCAAGGACCCAAAGTGAAGCCATGCCCAAGATGAATGACGCTGACGTGAGGTTCCAACAAGGAAACATCGACACAGCCCCACAACAGAACACGAACGCTATGAAGGACGACCAAATGAGGCAGAGCACCGACGGCTCCCAAGGATCTATGGACCCCAAACCCCCAACTTCTAACAAGTTCAAGCACCCAGGGATTCTAAGGCAGATGGACGACGCCGCGCCAGTTGCGGAAGGTCCCAAAGACATGAAGACGTCCGACGGAGACGACGCTGAGCGGGCGAAGATCGACGCGATGATGCGGATGACCCAAATACAGCAGATGAAGCAAATGGAGCAGATGGCCATGGGCGGTCCGAGGATGGCTGACGGCGCTAGTGCAAAAATGACTTACTATTAATGTAAAGTTAGGGCCTTAGACTGATTTCTGTATTATTTCTTTTTTACTTTTGTAATAAATTATTCATAAAAAAATTAATACAATATCTTTTAATCGGGTATGGGATCGTTGGTGTAAAATGGAAAAAAAATGCTCTATATACTTTTTCGTGCTACATTCTTGGGCAAATTAATCATTAAAAATTCTTCTGAGTTTTTCATCAGTAAAATAATTCTTTTGAAACTTAGTCGGGAAAAAATTGCGTAATTTGCATGAATTCTCATCCAACTCAACTAAAATCAGAAATCAATAATTTGTGTTACATATATTCTTGAAATATTTATTAATTTCTGAAATCTCTCTTAAACTTTTTCCTCTAGGTTATCAACATTTAAAACTAAAAAAAAAGTATATAATTTTTCAAAACTTATCTTTATTATTATTTAGCTGCCAGTTAAACCTTGATATTTTAGAAAAATTTACACTACATATTTTTAAAAAACTGGCATGAATTTCCCTATGCATTAGATTGAAAGCAATTAAGTGGTTGTAAAATCATTTTTTAATGTAAATTTTTATCTTCAATTTTAAATTAATTAAAAATGGCTGTTAAATTTTTTAAATCCACCACCCACCATCTGCGAAAAATTAGTTTCGGGAAAACAGCGTTTGAAATTTTTATTCCCAGTGCTCTCAGATATGATTTTCGTCCATTGAACAATTTTTTCGTGCAACTTGTACCAAAATGTTTTTAAAAGTTCTTTCTATTGATATGCAAATAAAAATTGGAATTGATAATTACAACTCGATGTAACGTCTTTAAATAATTATTTTTGTTTTAAACCAAATATTTCTAATCGAATGGCACTTTCTAACGCCGCTGCAGATTAGCAATTTTCTTAAATTTATTTATGAAAAATTACTTTTAACAGTTTTTTTGGATAATACCATTCCAGAAATTTTTAGAACAACTGCAAGTATTAACTCCAAGTTAGATTATTTTAAAATATAAATATATATCTCTGTTTTAATGTCTAGTTGAATCTATCATTTTCGAGTTCCTAATTTAACTAGTTTAAAATTTGAATCTAAAATGTAATTTACAAAAAATATCACCTTTTTTTCTAAGAATTGGCAAGTCATAATTATAGGATTTTTTCCACAGATTACGAATCAGCTGCCTTTTTCGACAAAAATAGAGTTAAAGTTAAAAGATACTAGTTCTTGATTGAAAAATCTCTACAAAATAAAGAATTGATCCAAGATCTTATAATTTTGATCAACTGATAGCTGAAATCTTGAAATATTATATTTATATAAAAATACTAAAGGCTTTATAAAGTACTTTGAAATAATAAGTATATCAGTTTTGCTTTCTTTCGCTATAAACATCTAAAATGAAATTTTTTTTTAATGATTTTTCAAAAATAATAGTGCAGAAAATATCAAATAAAAATGCTACCACGCATCTCTTAGTTCTCGATTAATTTTCAGGGGCTTAAAATAGAAGCAACTCTTTTGTGCTTAATATTAATTTTAAACTTTTTAGACTATGGTATGCACAAATAAAGCATAGAGCAGTGGGGCATAAAACTTAAAATTTTCTAATATTACTTCCAATACCAACTTTAAAATTTAAGATAACAGGCAAGCTGTTTAGGAGATAAATAAAATAAGGAAGCTAAAAACCAAACAGTTCGACGATTTTCAAACTTAGTTCATATAAAAAGTAGTCGGAAATAACCGAAGAACAATTTCCTTAAAACGTCTTAGCAATCAACTTAAAATAGTTCATAAAAATCCATGACCTAATTTACCTTAAAATATTGCAACATGTAAAATTTCATCAAAATGCTGAATAACCACTCCCAGGTGAAAAGCTACACCTTGCGGGAGCCGAAAGTTAAAAGAAAGGTTCAAACTCCATTCAGGCCAATTTCCTAATTGAGGTCATAAACAACTTTGAAATAAAATTTAAAAAATACTTCTTGACTTCAGCAAAATTTAAGGTATAATGACTTCACGTTCAGTGCATTACTGAAAATCGAGCAATTCAGAGTCGTTGGCGGCAGTTTGCGAATTCGTAGTAATTTTAGTTAATCCGAATGAAATTTCCAATTAGTCAGTAAAAATGAGTAAAATTTTTGTGTTTACGGTGATATTTACTACTTTAGTTAGTATTGTTTTTGGCCAAGAAGGACAATATTTGGAAGCTGAGAATCCTGAGTGCGTTGGATACGATGAAGATGTTAACGAGAACGGCGAACTGCAGAGGCAGCAAAGATCATTTTTATTAAAGAAATTGAAACTTTGCGGAAAAGGAGGAGGAATTTTTGGTGAATATAGAGGACATCAAGGTCATTACCAACACGGTCACTATCACCAACCTAGCCATCATAGTTCCGGAGGATATGGAGACAACTATGGCAGTGGATATGGCGGAGGAGGCTATGGTGGAGGTCAGGGAGGTGGCTACAGTGGAGGCTTCGGAGGCGGCTATAGTGGAGGCTACGGAAGCGGCTACAATGGAGGCTATGAGGGTGGTTACGGTGGAGGCTACGGAGGTGGAATTAACTATGGACAACCTGGAGGTTATGGTGGATATAGCGGCGGTGGAGGCTACAATCTAAGACCTTCATATGCTGGAAATGGACTATACAAGCCTGGTTTAAGCTACTCCATTGGAGGATACAATAAATCGCCAACATACGGAATAAATAGCTACGGTTCTAGTAATAGTCAAGGATACAATTCTGGATATAGTTCAGGTTATGGATATGGTCCCAAACCAGACTATTCAAGTGGAGGATACAACTCAGGAGGAGGTTATTCACCAAAACCAGAATACTCTTCCAGTGGAGGTTATTCAAAACCGAGCTATTCTCAGAGTAGTTACGACAAAAATAAATACAACTCCTACTCCTCTGAGAGCTCTACTTCAGGTAATTATGAAAAGAATAAATATAGTAGCAAAAATGATGACGAGGATAGTACAAAAACAACCTACAGTGATTTGATATCAAAAATTAAAAAGGCTGGCTATACAGATGCATCGTACAGTCAGCACAGCACTTCTTCTTATAAAGAAAATAAGAAGGATTCTGGTGAATCTTCTGAAGAATGTGGAGAAGATTCAAAGAAAAATTATAAGTCTGATAGTGAATCAGAGAAGGAAACGAAAAAAGAAGTAAATTCTGGATATAAAATGCCCTTTCTTCCAGTGGTTAGCCAACCTGTGTACTACGTGCCTCGATTGCCTGCTATCTCGGTTGTTCAACCAGTCTCCTGCGGAGAAATGAGCCCCTTTTATATGGCACCTTCAAAATGCGGAGCAGCCCAATATACGGCTCAGTATAAAACTCCTTCATACTATAGTGCCCCAATTCATGTACCAAGCATTGCTCCTACTTATTCTGCTCCTGTTGCTAATTATGTTTCAGGTACTTCTGGCTACCAGATCGTGGCACCGGCTCAAGCAGCTGCAGCAGCGGTCACATACCAACCAGCAGCACCTTCACCAATTTTATCATACCAGGCGGTCGTACCTTCGACATCTTATGAAGTAGTCGCTCCTAGCCAGGTGTCGTACCAACCAGCAGCAACTGCAACTTATGCTCCTGCAGCACCTTCAGCAGCATACAAAGCAGCACCATATGAAGCAGCACTTCCAGCTTATGCTCCTGCCGCACCTGAAGCATCTTACGCTGCTGTAGCACCTTCGGCAGCATATCAAGCAGCAGCTCCAGTCTACGCCAATCCAGCAATATCTTCATATTCACCGGGTTTTGCAGCTCCATACTACTCTAGTGCAGGATACTCCTACCCAGCTCCAGCTCTAGCTCAAACTCCAACTCCAGCTCCAGCTGCAGCATCTTCGCCAGCGTACCAACCACAGTTCATGCCAACCTACACTTTGACTTCTTTTGATGTCCAGACAATTACAACTCCCTATCGTCCCATTGGAACCTCAGATGTGACCACTTTTGCTAAATCTGGATCTTCTATGGCTGGAGCAAATGCACCCTCGGGATACGTTGTAAAATCTGTAGCTATCGATCCTCCAAATCACTCCAACGAGAACAATTCTTCAGAAGAAAATAAAAACTACCAGAACAAAGGGACTAAAGAAGACAGCAATGCTTATTAAATAATTATTTTATAAACTATTTTATTTATTTTGAAGAAATTTAGAAAATATAATATTTTGTACGATTTTTAAATTCGAATTTTAATTTTATTTTCCCTTTTTGGTTACTTATGGGGCAAGTTAAAAGTGTATAACAATATATACAGCTCTCAGGTTTCTAAATTCAAAGAAAGTTCGAAGTAAATGATGTATTCTGGTTGCCATTAATTTATTATTATCACTATAATACTTTTCAATTTTATTTAAAAAATATCAAAGAAATGAATGAGTATTTTTAAAGTAAAAATGACTACGAACGAACTGTGGATGGTCGTTAGGTTTATACTTTGGACAAACTCGCCTGTGATGAAATCCCTATTATAACCTTTGAAAAAGGTTTTCGATACTACATAATAAGATATTTCAAATGTTATTAAAAAAGATCTACTCGATGTACACATAAAAAAAACAATTTAAATAATGCATTGAAATCGTTCAGGTTTAATTTAAATATTTTTAATAAAATAATTACATTTATTTACTAGCTTACTTTTGTCCAACCGTATTCTCCGCGTATAAAAATTTATTTTGAAATTAAACCAACACTAGTGTTCCCAGCTTTTTCTAAATTACGCCGAAAATTTTACGAAAAATCCAATTCATATATAATTCATAACATAATCAGACAATGAATTATGAAATGTAGAAAATAAAACTTATTATCCTCATTTAACAAAGAGAAATGTTTTAAAGATTAAGAGTCTTCTTGCTATCAAATTTTAATACTTAATACAGAAATTGTTTAGAACTACATAATGCTCATTTTGTGGATGTTCTCAAGAAAATTGTTTGATGTTAGAAAACAATATTCCTTACATATGTATATTTTCAGGCTTGAATTCATAATACAATTATTTTAGAATAATTAATCATTTACAAGTTTTTAATTTTTTATATCTGCAACGACTCTCCACTAGAAATATTAAGTTTAAAATATTTTTATTGCAGACTTTTAATATGAGGACTCAGTGTGTTAAACAAATTTAAATTTGTAGGTTCGATTTGCTCGAGCAAGAGAATTATGATAGAAAAACCGTAACATTTTCTATATTTTTATAAATAAACCACGTAATACCACATTTTTATAAGAAATTCAATTAATGTTACTCCCGTAACACATCATTCAAGTACGTAATCAAAACAACGACATATCATTTTTCAAAGTAACTTTCTTAATCATGGCTTAAATATTTCATCTATCTATCTATTTTATCTATGAAAAAAATAAATAAAAATATGAAAATAAAACGTCTCATAAGAGCAGTAAAACACTTAATAAAAATTTTAAATTTACTTAAGGCGATAAAAACTGGAGTGATGATTTATAAGATTTATAAATGCATCAACAAGGCGTTTTCCTGAAGACGATAGAAAAGGAAATCGTCACGACACACCTATAAGTCATTTGTAACCTAGTCGCGGTTTTCCGTCTAGAACTTTTCTCAGGACGTGATACATTCATACGTTACGTTGCCACTTCCACAGCATACCAAGATTTGCAAAATCCTCACACCCAGAGGGAAGTAGGAAGCATTACTAAAAAAAAAAAATACATATCAAAATTCTGGCCACGTTCTGCTTAGGTTTAAAACCTATATCAAGAGCCCTTCCAGAAATAAAATCCCCTTTCCCGTCATAAATGAATTGCTCAGAAGTCAACAAATGCCGGGACTAAATCCCATAAATCTGCACACGCTTTGACTTATCTCTCATTTGGCGTCCACCGCCGTGCATAATTTTTCAATGATTACAGCATGACGCCTATTTGAATAGCCCTGAGCCAGACACAAGCGGACCCTGCGATGTGTGCAAAGCAATCCCTTTCACGAAAAATATGAAAATTTATATAAGAAAAAATAAAAAGGCACTGAAAGTACTTTGGTCCCTTCACAAATTTTGAAGCTGTGCCAAGATGAAATCTCTGTCTGCTGCTGCACTTTTGAAATATTCCTGGGGATAGTGCAAAAAAAAAGAACAATCAAAAAAAAAGTTTAATCCAGAGAAAAGCGCCCAAAGGAAAGTAATGATTTTTTTCTTTTATATACTCTTCTTTACAAAAAACTAACATGTGAAAAAAAGGAGAAAGTCCTTTAAGAAATTTTTACTGGAAGATTTTACGAGTGCTCAAGTATTTGTAACGTGATAACCTGCCCTAACAAGTGGTTGGCAACAGAAAATCATGTCATGGCAAAAAAAAAATATCTCTTATATCAGCTCTCAGCAATATTTAAATAAATTTTGAAAATCAGCAAAAATATTACGCGTGTTATTCGTATATTAAAATTTCGCAACATTTGGCAATAGTCGCAAGTAATTCGTTAACGATTTAAATTACAGTCATGGACATATACGTTGACAAAGTAAGAGATTAATGAAAAATATTTTGCACCACTCTATGTCGAGTGTAAAACAAATTCCTTAAAATAGTTTTCATTATCTATCATTATCATTATTTATTTTATATTAAAAGCATTTCAGCAAAAGCAAAAAACAAGTTTACTAATTAATTAAGGGTACCTACTCAAATTTTTGTTGAATTTTTTCATTTAAATTAAAGTTAAATAAATGTGTGCACATATGCATAAACGCCAATATCAAAAAGATATTCCAATTTTATTCAATTAATATGGCAAAATCGATGCAATCACAATTCGCAGATAAATGATACCACCTATTTTTGATGTTTTTTCTGAAAGCAATAAATAAATACAGTTTTCGGTCGTCTTGAATTAGTAAATTTTGAATGAAAATGAGTAGCGCTGCGCCTTATACCAATTTTTATGAACATTTAATGAACTTAATTAATTAACATTGGAAAATCTAAAAGAAAATAGAAATGTTACTAAGCATACTGTTCCTAAATTTCTGCCCCGACTGTAAAAACTAGGTAGTCACCGAATCGCACCGGCTTTAAGAAAACGCTTTCATGTCGATTTCGATTTGCACAAAATCCACCTGTTGCCCTCTCCAGAAACTGGGCCAAGAACCTATAAATGAATGCGTAATCAGCAGAGAGTTTGCCAGTTAATATTTATTTCTTTGCAGTTGAAGAAGCAACTTCCCTAAGGAGCCCATCAACATGAAATTCTTTGCGTGCATCGCCCTGATTTTTGCCCTGTCGATAGTCGACGCAGCCGTTTTGAATGTCGAAGGAGCTGAAGGAGTCACTCACCAGGAAATGACCCAAGGTGAAGACACCCAATTAGCACCTGCTGAGGACGACGTCTTTCGGATGAAGAAATCCGCGAAATCGACCTACGGCGGAGGAAACGCAGCCCCTGGACCAGTCGCCACCTACACCTACCCGGGGGCAGCCCCAACAGTGCCGTGCGGGAGGAATCTGCTCTTCAGCTGCCAGCCAAACGTGGTCCCAGTTCCCTGCTCAGCCCCTGCCCCGGCCCCGGCCCCAGCCCCAGCGTATCGATCGTATGCAGGTGCTTTTTCTGAACCCGTCCCCGTCTTCGCGGTGCCCCAATTCCACGCCGGGTACTATGGAGAGTTCCACCACGGATATTAATCTAACTAACTCTGGTCAACAGACCTGGAATAGACTGGACTTTGAATCTGTGAAGGACCTCGACACCAACCAGAAATCTTAGAATAAACTTTTGTACTTGAGAAAAAATAAAGTTTAAATTATGTAAAATAACATTTTTCAATTTTTATATTTCCTTTCTAATTTTACAGTGGCATTTTGTTTTTCACTTCTTGCTTTCAGGCTAACTTTCAGCATTATAGAAATTCCTGCTATCAGATTTAGTTAACGATTCTTAAAAATCGCCGTTTAATTTGAACTACTCGTTGGCGATACGACAAACTCTTTCGTCGAAAGTTTTAATTAATTTAGAACTTTAATAAAAATAAACAAACAGTTTTGTTGTTGTGAAGTTTAAAAATTAGTAAATTTTCCGAGCATGAATTTTACCATTTTCACAGTGAGTATTTTTTTATAGAAAGACAACCGATTAAGTCATACTAACAATAAGATCAAGAGAAAAACTTATAAGAAAGAAGACAAAATATTATTGAAATTAAATAATTTTTTAAACATTAAATAAATACTAAAGTGGCAAATCTATTTGGAAGAAATTTTAAAATATAAATCTTAATGAATGAATAATACAGGAGGATTTAGCAATAATTTAAGATCCATGTGTGGGATTACTTTTCCATCGGAAAGAACATTAAAATAATTAAGAATATTATTCTGAGATGAAAGTTTTCCAAAAGTGGCAGATAATAAACCGAAAGAAATTTATATTGATTCTAAACTATACGAAAAATTGCGCAAGTATTAATCCAAAAATGAATTAAAAATTGAATTCTTAGAATTATTTATTGCAAAAAAAAAATTTTGAAAATATGTAACGTTTGTTTGTACATATAATTCGAAAAGATTCTAAGTTTCATGTTTTGTAATTGAAAAATTTAGTTATGGGATTTTAAAGAGTTAACGACTTTAGTAATCTGATATTGATGCATTTGTTTAAAATTGGAAATTATTTTTAAAAATATGTTTAACACTTAACGAAAAAACAACACTTAATTAATCAAACTACATCACAGCTGAAATATGCATTTCGTAAAATAAAACACTGTAAGATTGAATATTATTTTTTGAACAAAACTTTACTTCGTTTATACCTAAGCAAATACATAAAATCGAAAAAAAATTCGTTGGATTAATTACGTCAGCTTTCATTTAAAAATCTCATAATATTTTTACGCTACAGTGTTTTAAAATAGAAAAAATATGAAAAAGCTTCTTAAAAAAATGTATAAAACATTAAAATTATTTTCATATCCAGTTAGAAGATCTTAAGAGTTTTCATTAAGGTTTTTGCAGAAATTGTCGCTTTTTTAAAAGCATTTAAGTTTTTAAAATCCGGATCGCTTCCAACAAAATTTTCTGATACAAAGTATGAAAATAAAATTATACATGTACTTTGATGCATATGCAACCTTGTTCTAAATTTGCATTTTTATTTAAAAGTGTTAATTCTTTAAGTGCATTTATTTTAAGGAACGCAGTCAGGCATGAGTTTATAAACAGATTTTAAAAATGTATGTAGGTACATATGCACATCGAAACAAAGCTTTTTATAATCCCAATTTGTTTCGAATATTGAATATTTCCTGAAAATTCCATTTCAAGTTTGTTGTTTCGCAAACAATTTATGAATCATTTTTCGCAGCTGTTACCATTTTCTCTTGTAGAAATGAAATTGAAAAATGGGAACATCATTATGCAAACACTGCAGAAAGTTGTTTTAATCAATAATGCACATTAATTACAGTCTATTTATCACAGAATTCCCGTTTAATATAAAATAAAAATTAATAAAATTGTTTATATAATATACGCAATTGGAAGCAACTATTTGTTTGCAAAGTAAACTAAAACTTTAAAAATCAATTCCATTTCATATTGATTTGTAGATATTATTTGGGATTTCGTATTTAAATTCATTTTAATTACATATTTTTCTGCGGTAATAAAATATATCATAAAATTCCATTCCTACAAAAATTTCCTAAAGAAGCAAATTCCAAAAGGAAAGAATTTTAACCGGCACATTAATTTGCGCGCGCTTAAAAAATTCAGTGAAATTTTTGCACCGTGCGCGAAAAGTCCATCGCATTGCGGCAACGCAACGAAATAACAGGTCAATAAAAGACTGAATTAACAGAAAAAGGGTGCAAACAAATTTGACTTTAATTGTAATTGTATTGTGCTGAGTGCATTTTTAATTTAATATAAAAATGCGTAGCTGAGAGTGGCTAACCATCAGTTCGACTCTTTTGTTTCTTTACAGCACAACTTAGGTCTAGCAGCCGAAATCATCAAGATGAAATTCTTCGCTTGCGCCGTTCTTTTCGCCATTTTGGTCGCCCAGGGCTTCTGTGAGGAGGAGAAAGCCGCCGAAGCCGCCGAAAACGCCCGCTCTGCCGAGGCCACCCTGACCGAGGAGGCCGAACCCAACGAGAATGCCAGGCAGAAGAAGTCGGCTTACGGAGCACCCCCGGCCTACGCAATGCCCGCCTATGGAAAGCCCGCCATGGGTTACTACGGTGGCGGATACGCAGCCCCCAAGCCAGCCCCAGCCCCAGCCCCAGCGCCAGCTCCAGCTCCAGCCTACGGTGCCAGCAGCTACGCAGCCCCAGCCCCAGCCTACGCAGCCCCCGCCAAACCAGCCTACGCCCCTGCCCCAGCTCCAGCCAAACCAGCCTACGCCCCTGCCCCAGCGCCAGCTAAACCAGCCCCCGCCCCCGCTCCGGCCCCAGTTTACGCCAAACCAGCGGCCCCAGCCTACGCCCCAGTTTCATACACCTACCCATCGCCAGCGCCCTCTGTGCCGTGCGGTAAAAGCCTGCTCTTCAGCTGCGCCCCCGCTGTCGCCCAAGTGCCGTGCATGGCCCCAGCTCCTGCTTACGCTCCAGCGCCATCTTACGCTCCAGCGCCATCTTATGGACCACCGCCATCTTATGGACCAGCCTACTAGGACCCGACCCGAGTGACCTGACCTGAGTTAATTTATTTATTTTATATTAACAATGTCGTGCTGATTTTGTAATAAATGGACTCTGTGAATTTTATTTTTGACTTCTTCATTTCGCACAAAAATTCCACTTCTAGGCTCTTATGGTTCTCTTTTAATCTTCTCGAAATGGTTTTTGGTTTGAATTCATTTTTGTCGACTTGAGTTTAATTTCCTATAATTAAAGGTTTATGAGTTCAAGAGATATGCTTCACGAAAAATAATCTTTACAATATCTTCAGTTAGAGCTGATTTTATAGTTGGAGCTAAAGCCCAAAAATCAACTTAAATGCAGCTTAAATATTGAAACACCCGGAAACTACAGTACTTTTCACAACTATATCACCACCTATATATTTTCATTTTTTTAACAATCTACTGAAGGCATTTTTGATTAATTAGTATCAGATAGACGATAAGTTGAAACTACATCAGTCAGTCATCAGTCGTATAATTACACAAATTGTACAGTTTTTTGACAAGAATTCTAATATTTAATTTGATCGATAACACTTTGTTATAACAAATATCTAATAAAAATGAGACGAAGATTAATTCTTTCCAACGTTATTTTTGGTAATTAAACAAACTCAAAAAGTATATAAAAATAATATCTAAAAGAAAAGAACGAAAAAGAAAGAAAGCACTAAATAAATTTTTTAAATAATTTCCTTTTATCTTTATGGGCATTTGATATCTTAAAGTTATAACGAAATTTTTAATAATCTTTCCTACGTAGCTGTCAACAATAGGAAAACAAAATGCCACATTTTTTTTCAATTTAATATTTTCTCTTAACAAAACAACACTTACAAAACTTCCGCTTCAAGTTAAGTTTGATTAATTTTTTAGAGTGATTCGGAAATTATTGCGCTTATGTTATCTTGCGGTATTGATGTTAATAAGCTTCGCAGTAGATTAAATACTTATCGAAAAAATTAAAAATTATTATAAATTATTTTTTATCTTATGCTCTGTATTCCGAGTGAAATTAAACCGAAAATTGCTCGCAAAGCTTCATTTGAATTGAAGTTGGTTAATAAATTTCTTAAAATTGTAACAAATTCATTTCAGTTATTTGTGACCGCAATTAATTTTATTGTTCAAAGTGGGCTTAATTCAATAGAAAAATCCAATGGAAATATTTTGAAATTTGTTGTGGTGAAAAACTGAATTAAATCAAAGGTAACTGAAGTGAATTTGTTTACATGCTAAGAATTTTATTAGGAAATTTCAATTCAAAAAAAGCTTTTGAAGCTCTTATCAATTAAATTTGACTCGGAATACAATAAAAAAATGAAATTAATACGACAGCATTAGGTAATTTCACGAATTTTAACATAATTTTTGGTGAACGCATTCTTCGGAATATAGATATATCTACTTTAAAAATATCAAACAAAATTCTTTTTTTCACAGTGGTAGAGCTATCACTCTTAATTTCGCGATTTGATTTTAAATATTTTATTATACAGATAGCATAGGCTAAAAGGTTCATATAGATCTACAACAATACATAAAATAAATTCCGGCACATATCAGAGTGACTTCTTTCTAAAAATATTTCGACAGTATCATCTTTGACACGGGTTCTATGAGCTGTCCCAAAGAACCCTTTTCTGAACATTTGCAGATTGCGTGGAGATACGGCAGAAAATAAAATAAATTCCACAAAATTACATCTATTACAATCTCAATTACGTGTCTATCGGTTCAATCAAGAACACCTATTTCCTCCGAACACGCCCTAACGTCTTCCTTCTAACAGCTTCTTACGTTTTGCGAAAGGAAAGGTTCTCTATGAAAACTTACAGGGTGACTATTAATAGCGAATGCCTGGAATTATTGAATCGAAAGGCTACCCGTTCGCAGGAAAAACAATTCGCCGGCCTTTAGTTCCAATCTGAAGAGCATAATAAACACTTGTTCGGCCGGCAAAATGGCAGGAAATTAAAGTGCTCACCGGCGTGATTGAATGTTTTAATATTCGCAGCATCCCCCGGCAGTATTAAGTGTCGGGATGAAGTGATAAAAACCTGTTCAGGGTGTAAAACTTTCACCCAAAAAAAATTTTTCCCATTATCTAGCTTTCCGGAAAATATAATTGAAATGAAACAATCGCTGGATTTTTGTAACAAACGTAATTTAATTACAGCCATCAATCAAAAGAGCCAACAGTGCCGAGGGGTTGAGGGATAGAGCGGCAACTAGAAAAAGGGTAAAATTCCCGCGATTAAAATTTTAACGACATAATTCATCCGGTCCTCTCAGTTAAGTGCAGCAATTATGCGAAGAACGATAAACAACTGAAGCGGTGTCCGGGAGTGTGGGTGGTAGGCAGCAACTTGGATTTTTTGGGTCATCCAGTGACGGGTATGCAGCTGAACAGGGGGTTTCATAATGATTCCCATGCCCAGAGCACGGAGTCCCGGACTGATGACAGTGGGGACAAGTGGGTCGAACCTCCCCAGTCCCATCGTCGTAACCCGTCTCGGGGGCGGGAATGTAGCCTATGTAAGGACCGTCCTTACAGTGGGGAAACTCGCAGTCTTGGGGACTCTTGTAAACCCCATAGACGTGGGGCTCAAAGGCGAAAATGGATTTTCTGAACCGCCCCAAATATCCATCTCGACCGACTATCTGCTCGTGGCGATGGTCGTTCGCGTTCTGAACATGCCCCGCATACTCCCCCGCGGTTTGGACAACCCAAAGCGACACTATAGCAAGGTAGAGTTTCATCGTTCAACTGAATTTTACTTTTTTTACCTATTTTTTTTCCTATTTACACTATAATTGAATTTGACACCTTAAGCAGTGCTAGTTGACCCAACTGCCCCAGTAGTCATACTTTCGTATTATTTATAATGGGGCTACGAGTCAACTTTAGTGACTCTGGATGAGTTTAGTTAGTTAGCGGAGGCCAATTAGCCGGATATTTTTCGTTTTTAAAAATGAAACTTTTCATTTGGTAGGAAATAAAACTAAACTTCCTGTCTCTTAAGGGAGAAACATTAAGTGGACAGAAAACTGAAAAGCACTCAGTGCACCGCACCGGAAATGTTCAACTTTTCCAAATAAAAAATGCCACTTTGCAAGTCGAAACTTAATGCTTTGCTGTTGGAATTACTTCAAAACATTTCAGTCAACAAATATGTAGATGAAATAAATTTCGTCATATTAAGCAAGAACTGCGTACGTTTGATTTAAATTATGTTAAGCAATACTTTAAATGAATTAATTAATAAAACTCCCTTCCACTTCAAGTTTGCTGCGTTTTCAATTTGATAGTATAAAAGTTGAAGCCGGTCTTAAATCAGTTATTAGTCGTCTTTAAAATTTTATAACTTTTAAAGTTTCAGCTCAAATTCCGTCCAATCAACATGAAATTTTTCATCGTTTGCTTCATCGTTGGATCACTGATCGCCGAAGGACTATCAGCCCCAGTTGAGAATGCCGAGGAGACAAATGTCGAACAGGTCAACGAAAGGAAGGCCACCGCCGAAGCCGAGAACGTAGATGGAGTTCGGTTCAGGAAAGCGACCTACGGAGCCCCACCAGCGAAGGCCCCAGCCCACGGAGCCCCAGCGACATACACCTACCAGGCGGCGGCTCCAGCGATCCCCTGCTCGAAGAATCTGCTCTTCAGCTGCCAGCCAAGCGTGGCCCCAGTCCCGTGCTACGCCCCCGCGCCCGCGTATCCATCTTACCCGGCCCCAGCCCCAGCCCCCGCCCCAGCCTCATACGCGGGGGCCTACTCCGAGCCCATCGCCCAGTGGGCCTACCACCCAACAATCACCCACCTGTGGTAGGCAATCTTCACCTGGACCTTGTGTGACTGGACTTTTGGATCGTGTGAATTGACTGAGATTTTTTTATACTATGAATACCGCATAAATAAAAGCAATTTTCGAAAAGAATTTTTCTTGTCTTTTCAAATGAAATCAATTTTAATTTCAGTGTTTTGAAAAAAAAAGGTTTTTTGAGATCTTCGTTGGTGTTTCGTGATATCTTCGTTGGTGTTTAAAAATATGTTCATTAGTGCCAAAAATGTAAAAGTAAAATTGTCTAACATTCTTCTGAATTGCATGTGAATTTTCTTAAAAGGATTTTTAGAATTTTAAGATTTCAGAACAATAAAATTAGTTTTATTTTTCAAAGGTAATATACAAGCTCTGTTGTAGTCTAGATTCTAGATTTCTATAAAAAAAAAACTATATAAAACTTATACCATAAAAAGAGAAAATTTAACAAAAATCTGTGTTAACCTTCACTTTTATATTTTTAAAACAAAAGTGTGAAAAATTAATTACATCTATTTTAGAAATCTATGAACTTTTAACTACAAGAACAGACTTTAACATTTTGGTGCAGTTTCTAGTCGTATACATATGTATTTCAGTGAGAGACTACAAATTTTCTTCCAAATCCAATTCTCCATATATCTTTGAAATGGTTCATCCTCCAAAAGAAAAAGTCTAAGAACCTTACGAGCTCAATTTTGATGTCATGTTTTTTACACAATTGAAGAAAGATTTTTAGGGCGACGATTCATAAGGTCTAAAGAATTTCCCATCAATTACAATAAAAAAAAGTCCCTATCACTGAAAGCTTTGTCCTCAATTAATCTACGTAAACAAATTTGTTTATTCGAAATTATAAAATAGTCACAGTAAAGAAAAATCATCTTAATTAAGTACAAGGGGGATGAGAATAAGTTCAGTGATCCGAAACTTAGAAGAACGCCTTATTTTTCTTCAACATTTTAAACTTATATATGCATAATTTCAGTAAAATTATTAGGGGTCAGTTACTACAAATAGTGATTCAAAAACAACGACTGTAGGTTTGAGAATGCACAGAAATCATTTTAGACTAAACGACACTAAATTGAAAACGGAATTTTAAAAATATTTAGATAAAACGATTTTGGTGCATTTTTAAACTTACTATGCATAGTACAAGCAACTTGAATAAATATACGTACAATAATTTCAGAATGTAAAGTAACATAATTCTTAAACCTTCTCGGGGAGGAACAAGAGGCAGCAGGTTTAAAATAAATACGATGTCCGTCATATCTTGCAAATAAATGGCCTTCAAAACGAAATAAATTTGCACAACTGAAGGCATTTTTAACATTATTAAAAGAACAATTATCTTACTCACAGATTTTGCTGAATTTTGTCAATTTGGAATTTTTTGGAAAAATTTGATCCCATGATTTGGAGGAAGCATTTAGAAGATTGATTTTCCAAAGTCATTTAGAAGTCCCATTTGATTGGGTGCACAGCAAAAGGGGTCATAACTCTACTTATAATTTACATTTGCTCTTTATGTGGAACCGAAAATTAAAATAGTTTTCGAAATTAATTATGAAACCCACAAAAATGTCAAAAATTTTGATTGCTTTGATGGAAATTTTGTACGTTAATTCAAATTATAGCAGAGTTAAAATCAGGTAGTCTTCTAAAATTATTAATTTTATTTTAATCACGATCTTTTTGTGGTAAGATAAACTATTCAAATTTTAATTTGCGAAGTTTAACATCTAATGAAACAGAATTCATGTACCAATTGGTGAATGAGATTTTTAATTAATAAAATTAATAACATTACATTTTAAGGCTATTTCGTCTCGTCTAATTGTAACTAGAAATCCCACGGTCTAGGAAATGATGCGCGTAAGATGATTTAAATGGAAATGAGCTTGAGAAAAGAAACAGCTTGATTATCTTATCAAAAGAGCAAAGGAAATTAATTGGAGCAATAATACCAGCGGAGAATCTCAACTTCACAGCCAGAAAATATTCAGCGGGTAGTTTACACGATCGCCTTGTTCTGAACAGAATATTTTCTAAGAATGTATAACTTTGTGATTTTCCTTTTCGCACTTTGCATCGCGCCGAGTTTTTCTTTTGTGGTCACTGTAAAACCACATAATTCGAATAACATTGGTGATGATAGTCAAAAACCGGTAATCCGCGAAACATATCCCATCGCAGCGGATAACAATATTCTTAAAATTCCTGCCAGAGGAGTTGAACCGAAACAAGACCTTCCAGAAGTAAACAACTTCGTTGAATTGCAGCAGACCAAAAATGTTAGTGGATTATACACGGGAGGTTCAACTATTAACATGGATCCTGAAGGGGACAATACCTTAAACGAAGATACTCGAACTAATGATCAGCGCAAAATTAGCTACACGGATGCTGTGATGGCTCTTGCAATGTGGCACTTGACGAATGCAATGAACGACTATCAAATTCAGAAGGGAAATCATATATCTTCCGAGAGACCAATTCTCGTGGAGCCTAACATGTGAAGCCGTGGTCGACATATCCGGTTTTAGTATTTAGTACTATCTTTTAATTACTATGTGCAATAAACGTGTTTAAGTTTAAATAGTCTTTATACAAAAATTGTTGGCTCTTCCCAAATTATTACGTAAATTCAAAAGTTCTTCTCAAATGCGCAGTCCGCTTGGTTGCCCTAGCGTCTTGAAAAGTAATATTTAATGACGCGCCAAAAATTCTATTATTTTGCTGAATGCATTAATTCTTGGACTGTATGCCCAAGTGGCTACTTGTGGTGTTGTAGTCGACCACAATGATCTCATATGAAATAAACAAATAAAATTTCCAGCTGACGGCTTAGTGGTGAATGAGTGCGGAATCATCATTTAGTTTAGATAATGGCGCAAAGCACGCCTTATGCAAAGTAGCTATCTGTAGCTCTGGTCATCGGGGCAAAGATTGAATTTTTTGCGTAAGTTTCCTAAGTTGACCATGTGGTGGTGGCATATTTCAATCGGCTCAGATAAGAAGTTATATGTTATTTTGTTGATTGAAAATTATTTTAATAATTTTTTGGTACATGTATTATGGGGAATGGTAACAGTTTTTCTGTTTCTATGTTATAGATTTAATATCATAGGTGACATATTTCCAATATTCCATGACGTCACAAATATAATAATATAGAGCCACAAGCAATATTTCAATATTAAAATTTGCACTTTTTTGGTTTTCGATATGCATCATACAATTTTCACTAGAAAATTGCGTTGTATTATATTAATACAATTTAGCGATATTTTTTTAAAGAATATGCAATTTTAGTAACTAGATATTTACATAAATATTAAATATTATTATGCTATATTGATTTGAACTTTCTACCCAAAGATTTGAAATTGTTGATAATAAATATTAAATCAAAACAAACAAACACATTTCTGGATAGTCGAAAAAGCCGCAGTTGTTCAACATTAATCAAATTCAATCAAATAACAAGAACCATTAAATTTTTAAAGTGTTTACTTTTTTAAAGAATAAGTTCACTAAGTGATTCAACAAAAGATTACATAATTTAGATTTAAAAAATAGATTAGTATATTGAATAGGAAAAATTAAAGGAGAAATGCTTTCTAAAAATTACGTTTACGATTTAAAGACATCATTAATGTAATAATTTAATCGTAAAATAATCGCTTATCAGAGTGAGACATAAACAATTAATAAGAAAAGGACTCAAAAATCATGCAATCAATATGTTCATTATACAAAAATATTTTGATTTATAACGTCCAGTTATCCATTGTTTTCTTGTGTTTTTTCGCGGAATAATTATAATCCAAAGTTTAATTACTGTAGCATATCTCAAAACTAAGATAAGATTGTAATTTCTAATTCGTAGAAAAGTCCACCTATTTCCGTTGACTAATTTTTGAAGTTCTTAAGAAAAGGTTCTTATGTCACTTCGGCAAATTCTAGTGTTTATCCATGTCGGTGCACTAATTGACTCCCAGAGCTTTTTTGATCAAACAGTCTATGTACTTCCAAATTTTATCCATGTATTAACCCAAACAATGCTATTATCTGGAACCTTAGTCTGTCACGCACTTAAACAATTTTATTTATTTTTTATTTATTTATTTTTTGTCAGTAAAGTAACAATCAGTAATTGTGGATTCTTAGCAGATTATTGTACATATTTTGCTCAGATAACATATCGAAAATCGATTTACCCTAAGCTGGTATAAGTTTTTTCTTTCTTGGTAAAATTGTTAACCAGCTCTTATCAAACAACTCCATTTATCAGTTGCTTGATATATAAAACGCGTGATGTCAATGGTTTCGTTGATATCCATTCTACAGATCTGAGCAATTGGAAACGCAATAGTCAGAGTTGATCGGCAGAGTCAGTACATGTAAGTAACCTGGGGAGATATCAACCGACGCTTACAATTAATTTATTCTCCTCTTAATTTTCTTGTTAATTCGCAACCATTTTACCAATAATGTGCCTCTTTTGTTGCGAAGACGACAACATGAATCAGCAAACATCTTGGACCCCATCTCAACCAACCTTCGTCCAACAGGTAAGTTGGAGTGGTGAAATTTTAGTGGTGTATTATAAAAAAAATCAATAATCATTTTTTGGACAATAGACTGTTGTTGGAGGTGGATTGGAACAAACTGTTACAGCAACCCCTAGTTTTGGTGGTGGAATGGAATCAACTGTTATATCTCAGCCAAGCTACGACAGTGGATTTAACGGTGGATTCGGAGGTGGTCTTGAGCAGACAGTTACATCAACACCCTCTTACGGTGGTGGATTCGGAGGTGGTCTTGAGCAAACAGTTAGCTCAACGCCCTCTTACGGTGGTGGATTTGATCAATCAGTAACCGTTACAAGCTATGGTGGTGGAATGGAACAATCGGTGACGGCAACTCCAAGCTACGATAATAACATGAGCACAACTACAACTACAACCACCTCATGGTGAATAACTAACGAAAAACTAGGCAAAATTTAACAATTTGTACATGTTGCTATATATTTTGGAATAATCGATATTTACCCATAAAAAAAGTTTTTAAATCCTCGTTTATCTTAAATCACACCTCTACAAATACCTTATTTAAACATCAATTTCATTAAAAAACAATAATCATTCAAAATTCCTTTCGATTTCTGTTAAAAAGTACCGGCTAAGGTTGATAACATGAGATTGATAATAACACTGCATGGCGTTGCTATAAAATAAAAATCGATTGAAGTGCTTTTTATCACCTTGCTACTAACGATAAGATTAATTCTAAACGTGAAGTGCAATTAGTAAATACAATAAAATCATTTATTAACAGCCAAGCCAATGACCACTTCAAAAATAAATACTTGAACCTAAATTAGGTAACTAAAAACTGCTCAATATTGCTTTGGTGGCCGATTTGCAATCTTTCCGGAAAATATTTTACCTGTTGCGCCATCATATTTGCGCTTAAAGTACTGTCGTCCGCAATTCAATAACTTAAGATAATTTTATTATCATCACTTTTCAACCATCCAGCAACCGGTCATTCGATTAAAAACAGAATAAAGGGAAAAGTTCGTGGCTCGAAACTTAATAGAGCGGTGAAAGTAAAACAATAACAACACTGCTGGAAAAGGAGAGGGAACTTTTGAAAACTTCTGATCTGATTTTACAATGATGTAGTTGTTCTACTCTTCCAATTTTATGTTTCTTAAACATTCCTGATTCTTGGAGTAGAAAGCAGCATCTCAAGCAGAACAACAACATTGTCTTAAAGGCAAAACAGAAGTTTCTAAAAACTCACTCTATTCTTTAATCAGTTTTGTTCTACCTTTGCCCTTTCTCGTTTAAACAGAAATTGTTGAAATCTTTAGTAGGAATGTTATCACCAGAGATAGACGCAGGTACAATTTTTTAATGACCCTACTAAACCTTGAAAACGATCAAATTTGGTATATTTAAAAAAATAGAATCTAGTCTACAACATCACAAAAGCCATGCAACATTGAATCTACAATTTAAAAGTCTTATGACCATTTTGGACACATTAATTTATTTTGAGAAAAAATACTAAAAACTACAACTACGAAGCCCTCTCTAAAAGCAATCCCAAAGAAGTCGGCGTCCAATTTGAGAAACTTCCATCGCTGACCATAAGCACAGCCCGATCGATGTAGCAAAATAGTTTACCCACCCTGTACACCTGCTTTCCGAATTCCCTTCGTCCAGGTAGTGGAGCAAAAATAATCCCTCGTTCGGCGCATCTCTGTGAGACCAACTCCTTGAATTCTATCTGAGGTGGAGGTGGAATTTGAAGATCCATCAGAGCAGGAGGATGAGAAACTTGCTGCGGTTGTGCCTGAACTTGAGGTTGTGGCTGAGGCTGTTGTTGCTGCTGTTGAACAGGAGGAGCCTCAGCATTTTGAGGAGTGGACACCGCCCGATGCATAAGCTCCAGAGCTCTTCGAAAATACTCCTTAATGTTAGGCTGTTGTAACACTTCGTCTGTTATTAGTCCCTTCCATCCGGTGTACCACCGCGAGATTTGTTCGAGGTTGGGTTGCTGGTTTAACCAAATGACCAGAGTTTGCATCCACTTTGGGAAAAAATATTTGTCGAGGAGTTGTGCCATAAATAGGGGAGAAATTAATTCATGCCATTCCCAAACTTGATTCCAGAGCTCTAAAATTAAAGTAAAGTTAGAACGCCGTCTAAAACCTATTAAATAATTGTTCATCTATAACTTACCTAGATCTTGTTGAAGAGGATTTATAATTATTTCAGCAAGAGTCATTTGAAGTTTAGGGATAATGTGCTTCATCAAGAAACTCTGCATTTCACCTTCAGAAAATGCACATTTCCAAGGAGTGAGCATAAGTCTAGCTGATCGGTCCTGTGGAACCCATGCATGCAACGCATTACCCAGCTTATCGCGAATCATGGGATACACGAATTCCTAAAAGAAAATGGAAATTAATCAAGGGCTCTATCAAAATAAATATTATTTTTCCCTACCTCCATTTTATGACCCAAAATAGCGCTCCAAGGCAAAATCCATACATGAATTGGAACGGTATCTGTGAGTGGATCCCAATCTTGAACGGCTGATGAGAGCCTAGGTAAAATAACTTGTTCCAAAATATTATCAAGAATCCAAGTTGGAAAAAGCGGTGCCCAAGCCTCCAACAAAGCAGCCATTGACTGATGGTGTTTTGGATTCCAAGTAGAGGCTGCCTGCCGAAAACTAGGAATAACTCCAGCCCAAACTAAGGAAGAGTACGGATCGAAAACGTTTCTTGTTTCCGACTGATGCATTCCTAAGATAGTTCGCCATCTCTTTATAACTTCTACGTATTTAGTAGGCTCGTCTAGAGGTTTCCAGCTGCTTAATTCCTGGTTAACCAGCGGTGCTATTACCCCCGCCGCCAGATCCCCTAAACCAAATTCTTTATATTCTGCAGAAAAATCAGTTTGCAATTTTACAAATATTTTTTCTGCCTTAGAAAGCGTTAGAGGATCTTCAGGGTTCGTCAAATTTTCTACCAAATCTAGAGCCTGTTCTAGAGTGTCTATGTGATCATTTTCAAGTTTAACAATTTTCTCAAGATTTTCCTTTTCATGCTCAAGTTGCTTCTGTTTTTCATTAGCTTCCCGTTCTGCTTTATCAATTGAGATAATTTCTTGTTCGCACATATCCACGATTAGATTCAAATTATGCATAAGTTCAGGAAGAGCGAAATTAGTACATTTTTTAGCCTGTCTGTGCTCGTACAGCTCCTCGTCGAGAATTTTGGCCTGTCCTAGAGCATGATAGCCACTTAGCACCCTCTTTTCGGGGCCCGTCATGTCTATGACTGTAACATTGCTGAGTTTATTGCTAAAAAGATTTAAAAAAACAAATTTTGAAACAATTAAGACTAAAATAGTAAGTTTAGAGAATTATTCTTACCTGTATTTATCAGTCAAGAAACTAGATTTCTTTCCCTTCTCAATAACTTCCTCCACACTCCTGTAATAATACCGATTTTTCTTACTCTTTTCTGGCTTCCCGTCTTTTTTCCACATGTTCATTTTATCCTTGAATTCCTTTGCTTCCCGCTCATCCTCGTCAATTTTTAATTGCAATTTTTGATTGGCTATAGTAGCAGCTTTTTCAGGGCCATATGCGCCAATAGCTCCTCGACCCTTTCTCATATGAGCTTCCACCGGTTGAGCGATACCTTGGAGATCTTTACCTAAACCCTTTCCCGGCTCGTAGCCCATTTGAAGCAAAAGTTTTGCACCAATTCCTTTTGTATGGGCTTCCCATTTTCCGAGACGAGCATTCGTTGAGGATGGTCGACTGGGACCACTCCCGAATCCAGGATTCCTTGATGGAGGCTGTGGTCGAACTTCTGGCTCTGATTCAGATTCTGAGGACGAAGCTCTTTCGACTGCTTTCCGACCGAAGGAAGGTCGTTCGTCCTCTGAAAATATAATAAAAAGATATTAATAAAATGTGTGAGAAACAATTTGGGACTTTTGGTTATTATTATTTTATATGGAGTAGGTTGCAATTCAACTTTCAGTTAGATTCAACAAATTCATATATTAAACTTTATGCAATGTAAAAGCTGTCTAAAATATTTTCTAAATAAAGGAAAATAGTGTCCACATAAAAGCCATCCAGGCAAATGGTTCTTCGCAGAAAATGTGAGCTCGTTTCCATGACTAGTAAGAAACTGATTTGATTCTCTTTGAACACTAAGCACAATGTGATCAAAGTGATAATTTTACAAGATCCTTTGATTTAAATTAAATGAGAAATCACCAACAGCTGCAACGCAGATTTCTAATTTATTAAAAAACAAGTCTTCTTACCTTCATCAGTAATTTGTGATTCATCATTTTCGATATCATCGTCTTCATCATCGTCCTTTTTGCCAGACTGTTGGATTCCTCCTGCGACAAAACTAACTGGAGCCGAATAGTCCTTGGTCTTCCTGCCGCCTCTTCTTCGTGACGTTAGTTCCTGTTCCTCCTCATTTTCACTATCATCTGCCCAAATACCTGCAAACAGCACAATTAAATATTTAACAAACATCCTGAAAAGTTGCATTGTTTGGTTACTCACCATAAATCTGTTGGTGTTTCGTTTGCCGCCTCCGCGGACGATTTGGATTAAATTCGTTTTCCAAATCATAATCTGTTATTTCAAATCTTTCGTACTCGTTGTCCGACATCGTGATAATGAAAAGTTTTCTCTAATTTGAACGAGAAACGAAAGTACAAGGCGAATCCAAAAAACCTTCCTAAAAATACGGCAAACTGTCAGGATGACAGATCTTTTGACAGTTAAAAATTGTAAACTACAAAGAAAATATTGAACTGGCAAGACTGTTTTCGCGCTTCGTGTCATTTTAAAACTTTTTGAAATAACAGAAATTTTCAAGTTAGTATTTGTTGTGTTATCATTTCTAATGCTAAAGTAATTATTAAATGTCAAATTTACCTTTTATCTTCTTTGTTTTTGAAGATTTAATTTTAGTTCAAAAATATTTTGTGTTGAATTATTTTAAGTAAAGGTTGATTCATGTTATCTATGTATTTAAAATGATCAATTTTTCTCAAAATTTAATTCATTTAACGCATTTAAGCCCGGAAAACTTAAAAACTCCCCGAGACGCAACCACCTGTTGACAATCAACTGCATGAAACGCCGAACGACCGAAACTCCGCCGAACGCATGTACAAGCTTGCAGCAGATGAATATTTCGAGCAGCGTGCTCCATTCACCCACACACACGCAGCGAAACGATTTGTTTACATAAAATACACATCACCACCATTGCGCGGCCTTCGCGAAAAAATTGAATTACAAAAGAAGTGCGCGAAACGCCGAATAAAAATGAATGATCGCTCGCATTTGTAAAAGAAAAGAATTCGCGCACGTGGACTCTCCTTAATTTTTATTGAATTTATGGCCAATTTTGAGTGAATAATTGTTCAAAAAGTGCTGTTAAATATGGTGCAGGTAATTGCCGATATCCACAATATAAGTTTATGCGCCCAATTATCGCATAAACCTCGAAAATAGCGCTGTGAAAAAAAATTTTTTTTTATGTGTAGTGCGCTTCGGTGGAAAAATCGGACTCGCGGAATTTTTATGTCAACCATTTTTGCAATTGGCCCCCGTGGAGTGGAGGTTTTTTTTCGGGTGGCTGCTGCTGGGGAGGCTCCCAGCCGCGGGATAGGGTCGCCCTGGAGCCTGTCCGCGAAACAACCGCCAGGAACCCCGCGAAGTGTTTTGAGTGCGGGCGATTTGGCGTCGGATTTGTTGGTTATGTCTCGTGCTTTTCTTAAGAAATGTCAAAATTGCTCGAAAGGAAGTGCGGGAACATGCTTTGCTTGCACTCGAGCAGTGTTGGGGTACTGGGGCCGGGGGTGTGGGGCGCCCACCGGTGGGGGTGGTGCCCGTGTCCTGCTCCCGGCCGCCCCGTGTGTGGGCCACCCCCGTCCCACCGCGCGCCCGTCATGTGTGGCAGCTTAAGTGAGCCAGCCATCCGCTGGATTCGGATGTGAAAAAATCTACGGGTGGCTGCTGCTGCTGCGAACAGCATCCCGGCCCCAGCGCGGAAAAGAATGGCAAAAAATGATTTTATCGATTTTGTTGTCAGTTGGCGATTGCGATTCGCGTTTATGTGTGTCGTGCGCTTTTATTTTGCCATGATTCCCTGCCCGTTATTTAATCCTGGTGAGAGCGAGGAGCGGTGCTGCTGCTGCTGCTGTTTTTGTTATTTTCTTTTTTTTCGTTCCTCCTCACTGCTGCGAATTTTTTCCACCGTTTCACCGTCCAGCAGTGCCCCCATCCCCAGGACGGGCTCTGCAGTGGATGGAAACTGATATTTTGGGCCTGGACTGGACCCGCCACCGGGAGGTGGTGGTGCCTATTTGGGCAGCGCACGGCTTACGTATTCATGGGATTTGCTGGTTCAATCATTGTTCTGCCCAGTCCCAGTGCGGCTCCCGGGCACAGGCAGAGCCACTGCTCCCTTTTCCACTTTTGTCACGTTTTGTTTTTTCCTCGTTTTTTGCAGCTTTTCTGTTTTTCTTCCCCCGCTGGTCCAATTGAACTCCGATATATTGATGGAGGTGGACGATATGTCTGGGAATACAATTTTGATGGCCTGCGAAGAGCTGCTCCCCGGTCGACTTGGCGCGGTGTCCTTTCGCTCTTTGAGTCGATTTTTCTGGGCTCATCTTTTCAAGGTGATGGCATTGGGCTAGAAAGGACTGTTCTTAAAGTTTCTCAACTTTTGGGCTTAAAAAACTCATCTCAAAAGTTCGCTACACAAGTTACTAAGTTAAAGCCCTTTGAAATCCCAAAATAACTTTATAAATAATTCTTGGCAAAGGACTAAACAGCGCGGGATTCCTTTTAACTAATTGAATTTTAAAATGAAGGCTCGTAGGAATTTTAAGGAAGACGTTCGTCCTCCTAGGACTTGCAAATTGCGAATTCCTCATGACCTATTTAGCTTCCATAGAGTTTAAAGATTTAAAATTATATGTAAAACTTTTTATACCACATATACAAAAATAGGCTTTGAGAATAAGAGAATAATATGTATTTAAAAAGCATCAATTAATTTTGTTGCTAAAAGAGTTTTATCAAAGTTTAAGATTCCTGCTCTTTGGACATCTAAGCATCTATTTGCATAATTTCATTCAATACAAATCCTAAAATGTAGAAACTAAGTTGTTAAAATCTCAGGGATGTGACAAAATGTTAAGGGTTCCAGTACTGACTACGGAACCCTAAAAAGGAGATATATTATAGTAATCAATGTGAAATTTTAGATTTATAGTCAACTGTTTCTCTTTTACGATCCTTCGTAGGGAGTCTCAAAAAGTGAGTTAGGTACGTTATGAAAAGATTTGGATATCTACGATACGAACAATAAATTCATTGAATTCAGTACATACTTAATTAAATATAATGTATTAATAAATGCATCCAACATCCCATAATAAGTACTTTCAACATTCTTTGTTGAAATGTGTCTATTCATATAATAGTACCTATCTAGTTATTATAACTTCGATATAAATTTGAATTCGATCATCTTTAAAATTCGTAGACAATTTCGATTACGGCGAAACCACTGCGACTGTAGAATAGCAGAAATCGGGAGTTCGTTCGTTGATTTTAATTTATAAACGAATATAATAGTTATACGGTAAATTTATTCCGCGAATTCGAATCGAACTCACCCTTAACTAATTTTTACACTGAAGAGCCAAATTTAAAAAACCTTCGTTCGTTTAATAGGCTTTGGACGACTATGATGTCCAGCAGGACCTTCCGCAAGCCTTACAGCTGTTAGGTGAAATGAATAACAATGTAAAACAGGTGTCGGACTTGGTCGAAGGAATGCTGCAGAGAGTTAAGACTGGTGAAATCTCAACAGAATATGGACTCAGTTTCTTGGAAATAAAATATCACATGCTGTTGAACTATCTTATCAATTTAACGTATGTCGTCTTGAGAAAATGCTCCGGTAAACCAAAAGAAATTCTTAAAACATTTAAATTTTAATAATTTTAAATATTTTAAAGGACAAACGATTGAACGTGATCCGTCAATAGACAGACTTATTGAAATTCGCACTGTTCTGGAGAAGATAAGACCCATTGACTACAAATTGAGATATCAAATAGATAAGCTGGTTAAGACTGCTGTTACAGGGGCTACAAGTTCTTCGGACCCTATTTCATTTAAGGTATGTAGAATATAATAAACTTATAGTACAAAAGCAATACAATAATATTTCTTCAGCCAAATCCAAGCAATTTAGTATCAAACGTCCCTGAAGGTGAATCAGCATCATCAGAGTCGTCCGAGTCAGAAGGAGAGGAAAAATCGAGTAAATCTGCAAAAAATAAATCATCGTCTTCAAAAAGCGGGGTCTATGTACCTCCAAAGTTGACTTCTGTGCCATATGAAGATGAAGACACAAAAGCTGATAAGGAAAGGAAGCTCATAGAAAGGGCCCGCAAGAAGGCACTTACGTAAGTCTTTCAAAAAGTTATGTTTTTAAATTAGGGATTAATACAATTTATTTGTTTTTTAGGTCTTCCATTATACAGGATTTGAAAGAGGAATATCTCGATATACCAACAGAAGTTTCTTCAGGGTCTCGAGCGCAGCAGATTTTGTCGAAGACACAAAAAGAAAGACAAGATTACGAGGAGGCGTATCTTACACGTTTGCCAGTTACTAAGGCGGACAAGCACAGGCAGAGGCAGTTGACTACATTAGGTGAGATTTCGTTTTTTGATTAAGTAAGAGTACGAATAAATTTAGAAAAGCAGTAGGAAGCTATGAACTTTCCATTAAAATGTGTAGGATAAGCTCTACAATATCGAATATCTAGAACATCAAAAAGAGCATTTAGTCCTTTGAAATTTTCTTCAGAATTTCGGTTGAGCGATTAAAAGAACATTAAGTCACATATAATTATCGTTCTCAGGTACACTTGGTAACGAAATAATCGGAGACCTGCGAACTTTTGATGATGGTGTACCAAGCAGCAGTGGCGGAAACAAACGAAAGAAAAAATCAGCCGGGAAGAAACGTGGCGGCAAGAAAAGGAGATTCCACTAGAAAAGGGAGATAAGTAAAATCGTAAAATAAAATCACAATACAAAGCAGAAAAAATAAAACAACAGCAGTCTAAAAATTCTCCATAGTTCCAAAGTCTGAACGAAGCACACCATATAAGAAAAAAAAGTAGAATACTTTTTTGTACATAAAGCAATCGCTGCTCAGTTCATTGCGCTTGTTGGTTATCTTTTTACACAGGGCACTTTTTATTATTTCAGCAATTACCGCTTTGTACAGAACTATTATTATTAAAAAAATACAAAAATTTAATAATTTCTTGTTCAATGGTTTCTTATTTTTTAAAAAATTTGTTTTCTTTTTGTCGTTTATTCGTGCGTTTCAAGTAATTTTCATTATTTCTATTATTACTACTCATTAGATGCCCAGCAAAATAGCGCTGCTTTTAAGTTTATGGTTAAGTTTTCATTTTAAATTTTGTTACATTTTAAAATTAGAATGTTTCCAATTATTATTTTTAAGATTTTGTATGGAATTTTCATTTTCCTTAAATAAATGTTTTCAAGTTACTTATTTTATTTTTTAGTTTTTTAATTGATTGCCTTTAAAGAAGAATATAAGTAATAAAATAAGTGTAATAAAAAAAAACAAGAAAAGATGAAAAAAAAAAATACAAAAAATAGATGAGGAGGGAACTCACACACAATGAGCCTTTTATGTATTTAATATTGCTGTTTTTAGGAGTCACAATAACAAAGACAAACAAAACCTGAAACTTTTTTTATTTACTAAAGATGTACGATGAAACAAGTATAATTACTTAACAGTTGCCTTAATTATACCGGGAATACTACTACAAGATACTTTATCGTCGGAATCATTGTTTTGATGAATTTTCTGTTGAAATTTTGAGCAATTTTGAGGAAGAGGTCAAAACCGGAATTGAAGGTTTATCTACCGAAAAGTAAATTAAATTGCTAGTTCTCACAATGATTGAATTTTTAAAAAAGGAGCAGATCTTTAAGGCTGAAATGGGCTAACATTTTAAAAATCAGAAAGACAAATAAATAGGCAACAATATGTGTACTTAAAAAGTTAGTAACAAATACGAGTCCTTTGTTATTGATTTTGTGTTTATTTCTTAAATGTCAAGGAATTAAATCTTAAACATGTAAATTTTTGTGAAAATGTACGAATGTAATTATTATTGAATAGTAAAGAACTGAAAACACGGAAAATTATGAAGGGCCTCAAATTGTTTCTGAGCACTTATAGTTCATAGACATTTTATATAAGTATAAATTTCGAATGGTTAAAGCTATAACATAGCTTCAAAATGTTGAATTTTATATTTCCTCCTTTTTCTATGTAATACAAAAATCATAATATTGTTTCTTTGGTAACATCAAATATAATTAAAAGAATTAAGAAAATCATCACAACAATGATTTCATCGTTAACGAACAATTATACAGTATACAATAAACAAGAGAATTTTTTTATAAATTTTCTGGTGCTCACAAAAATAATAGTACATACATATTAAAATAAAGAAAGAAAACAAAAATAGTAACAATACAACGGAGAAAAACAGATGCCATAAACACAAAAAATAGTAAAACAAAAAGTAATATATCAAAGCCGAAACAGTGAAACAAGAATCAGTAAAGCCTCACTCGCAACAAAACCTACAAAACAAGAGATATTTTACAAGAAATGAAAATAAAATAAAAAAAAATGAAATAAAAATAATAATACTGTAAATAATATTAAGAGCGTTATTTAGCCATATAAATAGAGGGAAACTCCTAAAAACAGTTAAAATGCTATTCCTACAGTTATTTCGTCCAATAGATGAAAGCAAGAAGAAGATGAATTTTATTATTTATTATCAAATCTAAAAATTAGCTGTACTACCGGTGGATGAACTGATCCGAGTAGAAAATATTGAAATTCGGGTAGTGATACAAAATAAATGAGACGTTTCATTATAATCAATAAAGAGATAAATGAAGCTAGCAGAGAAGGAAGTTCAGTTTCTAGATTTATTTGCTCGTTAGTGCTTTAAATGAAAAAATATACTATTATTATTTTTTAATTGACTTGTTGGTATTGGTGGGAGATGTAAACTTCGGACCGGAACTGGAAAAATTAGTTCTGACCCAAAAGGGTTGATACAATTGTTTGTCACTTTTTTTATTTCGGCCTTAATATAAATTTCAAATCGAATTCCTTTGATTATTATTATAGTCAGTCAAGACTTCTTTATTAAACTATTCGACCACCTCATTTAAATAGCCGAAATTAATTGGACTCATCGGAGTTATTCAGGAACTTATAGCAATTCCATGACTCGATCGTCAAAAAGCAACCAAGCCTATTCCGGTATTCGATTTTCTATTCTGTCGAAGGTCAGACATTTAACAGCGAAGAAAATTAGCTCTAAAAATATCTCAACTTTCGATCAAATAGAAAATTTAACACCGGAATACGTCTGAATATAATCGATCAGCATCAGCCCACCTGGAGAATGTTTCTCTTGTATAATTTAAAAGTAGTAAATTACAAAAAATTCGGTTTATTCTTCAAACTGATTGGAACCCCTTTTAACTTTTTGCTAAGCGATTTCAACACTTCAGTTTCCTAAAATAATAAGTTCTTGTTTTGATTTTCATTATTTATTTATAAATTTTAAGTATTAAATTTTAGTAAGCATTACGCCCTTTACCAACAAGTTAACAATATTAATTATGCTTATACCCTAACTAATATAACTTTATTGTTTTCTTCCCTTGCATTTATTTAAAGGATTTCAAAAGTTTTGTTAGTGCCTACACTTACGAAAATTCCATTGAATATTAGCACTAATCAGTTATCGTCGAAGTTCTTCTCTGTTAAGTCATTAGAAAATACAAACAAATTATAAAATGATATTAATTTCTCTCAACGACAACAACTGCAATTTGTTAAACATATTTCATTTGTACTTGTTTTATAAACTTATTCTTGTTTAAATTTTTAATTTAAAATAAAAATATCATCTTTAGTTGAAAGTGTTTGTAGACAAAACCGTTTCTGTTCCTAATTTTTATTTGATTGTGTAAATGCGAGTTAACATTATTTTATTTTTAAGTATTAAGAAGAAAATTTAATTTTTTGTTTTTATTATATCGCGAAAACGTTTAACAAAAACGAATGTACACTTTTAAGTGTAGTTAACGCTCGTTTTAAAATTAAGGATACAGGAAGATGCAGTGTAAATGTTTAGTTTATGGGTAATGCCTACAAAAATAATTATAATTTTAAATGAAAGTGTAAAATAATCTAACAATGCTGGATAACTGAGATACGACTGTGAATACACAAAATCCTTTGTTACTCTTACAGCAGCTTCGATTTAAATAAAACCACTCAAAATCCAGCATTGTTATAAAACTAAAGATTAAAAGTAAAATTTAAAAAAATGAGTAAAGAAGAAAACAGGAATCATGGAATTAAGAAAACACTCACTAAGATTGGAAGTTAAAACTTTTTATAAGGATACTGACATTTTTTACAAGGAGACGATTGAATTAACTGAAAAACTGAAATAGGATTGTAATATGTTACAAGATATATATATTTTTGATAAATTTTACGAAAAAAAACCGCGATAATCGTATAAATTTAGTACTTAAGGTTTTTGCAATTCAATTGAAAGGGCAGATGCAGCAGAGCGAAAGAAATGGAGGGTGAAATTTTTTCGTACTTTCCACCAGAGAGTCGTGTTTAATTGCATAAGTATTCGTAGTTTTACCAATAATTAATTTTCCAACGTAATCGATAATTTCACTGTATTTAACACTCAAACATTTGATTTGGTTGCGTCGGTGATAAATCATAAATTTAAGTGAACAAGTCATTTTTAAGTAGTATTAACGTGCTTGTGGTGTTTGTACTATTTCGGTGTCTCAAAAAAGAAAAAAAAAATTTGTTCGTAGGGTTAAAAGGCATACATATACGCAAAATTAATATGATAAAATTATCGTTTGGATATTTATATGTATGTGTAAGTTCATAAGGTAAAATTAAAAGTTTCGGTATAAATATTTTGGCTATCTAGGTGAGAAGAAAAATTAAGAGTGGGAGACGCTAGTTCGAAGGAGGAGAGAAAAGTTATTTCGGAAAAATAATAATTCATTTATCACTGGACACAATTCAGACTGACAATACTTTAACCATATTTTTTTAATTGTTCTTTGATTACATAAACCAATTAATTTTTCGTTTTATTTCATTTAAATAAAATTCCTGTGATTCCTGGCAAAATAATGCTTTGTAGGTTTTCAAGCGACAACAAATTTAAGTCAAAATTGGAGGTAATCCTTGGAAGAATTTTAATAAAAAGAAAAAGAAATCAAGCGTTTTTTGCAATAAATTATGAATGCAATTTTCAATAAGCGTAGCCATTTTTTAAAATAATTAATTTCCTGGAAAAGTTGCTACATTAGATAGTTAAATTTCCGTTTTAACAATATTTTTTTACATATTCAAGGGTGTTAAATCAAAGATAACCAAAAAATGGCTACGTTTAACGATTACGACAAATTCTGTGACTCAAATGTACCGAAAAGTAACGAATTTTTCAAATTTCTTATTCATTTTTCTAACGTTTTAAAAAATTCGGAGCTACGAGTATTTTTAACGGAAATTCTTTCGAAATTTCCTCTTATTTTGACTTTAAGATGTCCATGAAAAGTTAAAAGCAGTTTTGAATTCATAAAGAAATGCACTGAAAATAAGTGAAAAAAATATATTATATGAAAAAATAAAAAAGTGGAGTTAAAAAAAAATAGTATTACCTAATTATTGCCTTCAATTTTTATCGTAACATTTACTATTATTAATTCCATTAGCATTTTTCTAAATGATAAAAAAAATGTAAAAAATAAAATAAAAAAAATGGATCTAAAGAAGCAACAAAATAGGACAAAAGAACAATAGAGAAAGTTATTAAAAAAATGAAAACAATTGCAAGTTACATAGGCAAAAATAATTTTTATAGTATTTCCAAATAAGTTAATTGTGTGTAATTTAAATGAATTTGCAATTAATTGATGAATCTTAGGCACAGAGATTTAATTTCTTTCCCCGTAAAACTGTGCCGGTTTTCTTTTACCCAGCGATAGGAGGATAAGAATCTTCGGTTGGGCTATTACTTGCGAAATATTTACACAAAATAGGAAAAAATGGGATTTAAAAAAAAAAAGAAAACGTGAAACAAGGTGATATATATTAAATAATTAAAGATGAAATGCAAATTTGTTAACAAGTTCTTGTTTTATTTTAGTCAAATACAGAAAAAAAATGAAAAACATAATGAAAAAAATAGCAAAAAACCTTTTATGAAATAAAAAAAACATTCCATCGACAGTGAAAAATGAAAAGGGTTATGTGTTTTATGTTATTTTATGTTCAAATCCAAAGGGCAAAAAACAATATAGAGAGAGGCAATGATTTAAACTTTAAATTAAAGTTACACCAGTTGCTTTAGAACCAATAAGTTTTCATACGTAAGAAATTTAAGGACAAAATTGATATCTCGAGCTTCAAAAGTAAAGTAAATGTTTAAAGTATTTATTGATATAAATAAAAAGTTAAGAAAAATTTGTAAACTTTTTGGATAAAGTAAAAAAAAAAGGCAAGGAATTATATTTTAGAACTTTCGGACACGAAAAATTAACATTCAGATGAAAAAAAATTAAATAGTAATACTTCGGACGTGGTAAAGTGTAGTTTTGTAGTTTTTAAAATCTCTGTACAAAATTGCAAAATTTATTACAATTATAAAGGAGGATGAGGAAGATCAAAAAATCTTTTACTGCATGATATACATTACGATCTATTAAAATAATCACTTTTGGCGTACATTTGGGCAAAATGTTATAAATAAAAACTATAGGTCGAGGCATATACTGGTGGAGAATTTTGTAAAAATGAATGATGAGAAGGACAAAATAAAGAAATTGTCTTTGAAGGTAGCGACAATTTACAAATTTAGGCTTCATTTCGGACTTTTTGAGAACAAAAATATAAGACAACAGCAAAAAACTGAAAATAAATGTATGTAGAAAATATAAAAAAAAAACGAAAAGTTGTAAAAAGGAGTAACAAAATCATATGCATGTAAAGCTACAGTGTTCGAAGAAGAAGAAGACGAAGAAAAGTATTATAAAGTAAAAATAGAACAAATAAGATTTTAAAAAATTACTGGTATTACAAAAATTACAAAGTATAAAAATTATTACGATGCAGTAGAAGATTCAAAACCCCAACAAGGAAAATATAAGTATAAAAAAAACAACTCTCTTTCAACTTTTCGGACTCTTTCCACACAACATTTATTATTTATTCACTTCTCGTACTTTTGAGTTTGGGCCTGATTTCGAATTTCATACGTCATGGAAGTGAAAAAATAACAACAAAGAAAATTCTAATCGATAAATGATATTTTTATTAATAAATAAGTAGTTATCTATTGCATTAAAACGATTTAAAACAGATATAAAGTCATCACGAAGAGAACTGTGAAGCTTCTGTTCACGTGAGTTCAAGAAAATCAAAATTCGAAAATAAAGAGGAAACATATATTTTCGGACAAAAAAAAAAGTGTGAAAAGAGTAAAAATTTTTCTAAATTTTAACAGAACAGAATCTTATTTGGTGGTATAATCTTTCGGTATATTTTCTTGAGCTCATTCACTAAAAATATGTTTGGATGTCGAATACCTTAGTTTGCTTAAACATTTTTAAAATTGTCAAAAAAAAAAAAAAAGATTTCTGGATTTTAATGTTCAAGTATTATTTTATTTAATAAAAGAAGGTTTAAAATACCGAGGCAATTGTTTAATTTGTAACCTAATTAAATCAATTTAAAATTTGTTTTTTAGAAGTGATATTAAAAGTTATTCCCTTAGAGAAAATCAAAACATTTTTCAATTAACAAAAGCAACAATTTTTATTCAATTTTATTTTGATTATTATGAATATTTTGTTTTTAAAATATTTAATTTATTATAAAAATACACCAAATAGGTGATAACATAAATGAAAATGAAAAAATAAATGCAGTGTATAATAACAAATTTTTAAAAGATTTTATTCCTCGACTATTGGGGTAATCAATTTCGCTTCTTGTTCAAGAAATTCTAATTGTGTTTCCTTTACAGCTTCTGCTGCTAGAATTTCTGGATATTCCGGGATATGCTCCGGCTTGCATCCAGCAACATGGTTGTAGAAATCGCAAAGTTTCGTTTCAGGATTGAAGACCAAAAATTTGGCGCACTGGTAGAGACGAGGTCTTCCATGGACACAGACGATATAGTGCTTACAATCTTTCGGATGAGGGTAGAACCTGAGGATGTCGACTTCATTCAATCCCTCGGGAACATCGGACGGCTGAATGGGAGGACAGGTGAATCCAAGGAAGGCCTCGGCGTCGCAATCCTCAGCTTCATCGGGCCAGTCGCACCTGTAGGTGTCCTTGTTGAAAGCCAGTCCTTCCGGGCAGGTTGTCATTTTTCCAACGCCGTGGGCGCAATTGTAGAACTGTCCACAGTTCGACGGGTCTTCCCCAATTCGATAGAACCCAAATCGACGAGGGCATTCGTCAGTTCCATTTGGAGGCTGCAGTTTGGCCCGGGCTCCGCAGGAAATCAGTGGGGCGTAGGCGCATTCTAGACTTTCTTCCTTAAAGAGCAGTCCGTCGGGACACAATTTTTCTTCAGGTACTCCGTCGACGCACTGAATGTAAGCGTCGCATTGTCCTTCCAAAGGAAAACGTTCATTTTTTTCAGTGCATTGGACTGCTTCAGTTACTGGAAGAAAAAATGTTAAGGTTAATTACTCAACAACTTCCAAAATTCTAAGGAGAAAAAAAAAATATTTCAAATGTATTCCTATTAAAGAAAAGTAATTGTTTTCATAAAACGAAAGCTTTATAATTTCTCTTAAAAAGCTGGCACAAAAATTACGAGTACGATTCGTTCAAATTTCATAATTTAAAATCCTTATTAGAATTTTCTATACATTTTATAAATTATTTTTTCAAATAATATTTGAAACTCGTATGTATGTATATATGAAAATATCATCAGAAAATTAATAAGTGAGCTTTGTATTTTGAAGTGAGGCATTCCATTTTTCGAGAAATTAATTTAATCGGATACGTAAATTATGGAGGTGGAGCACCAAGTTTTAGCTATAAAGTATAATTTATTCGAGTTTTCATTTGATAGCTTAAATAAAAATATTCACTTATATGTATGTACATATATTAATTAGCTAATTAATTTATTAACTAATTAATAACCTGTATTTAGACAACGCGATATCCAATAAATGTTAAGATAATAAAAAAAACTCCTCATTTTCTTAACGATAAAAATTTATTTAAAATAAAAAAAATATACAAAAATGTTTTTTTGAGAGTAATGCTACCACTGCCAGACTAGATTGTGTGAAAGTGCTGGTGATCCTTTCTGGGTGTTAGACTAAACCTTATCCCCTTAGCGGTTGGGTCTGGATCTTTTGTACAGGAGTCTTTAAAGAGCTGCCGGCACACCCTGTAACATTTTCGATTCCGTCGCAAGCCTGGATCAGCTCATTGAAGGCGTAGTCCTCTCCGCAGTTGTAAAGACGTGGTTTTCCAGCGATGCAAATGTAGTAGTGTTGGCAATCATGGGGCGACTTGAAGAATCGGTATTCCTCCTCGCCAAGAAGTGGCGACTTAGCTTCTTCTGGACATTTGAATCCTAAGAAGGCCTCGGCATCGCAATCCGGCACCTGGTCAGGCCAGTCGCACCTGTAAGCCTCCTGGTTGTAAGCAAGTCCTTCGGGGCAGTTGAAGACGAATCCTCGGCCGGCGGCGCAGTTCATGAATTGTCCACAATTTTGGGCATCCCCCATGCGATAGTAGCCGTACTGGTGAGGGCATTCTGGGGTCGGTTGGGGCGGTTGGGTCTTCCCGCGGTTTTCGCAGGACACGTCGATCGGGTACTGGCACGGGAACGCCAAGGGGCTCACTTGGTCGTTGAAGAGGAGTCCGTCGGGGCACAGTTTTTCCTCGGCCACTCCATCGGTGCACTCCATATAAGCGTCACATTGTCCTGAGACTGCGTAACGTCCAAACTTTTCAGGACACTGTCCGTAACCTGCGTGAGAAAAATAAGAAGAATGCTTCAGTTTGCTACTTACGTGAATTTAAGAACTTTTATTATTTATGTAACTAGATAAATGTAAAAAACCGCTCAAAAAACACTGTTCTTTAATCACATTTTAATTTTTTGAAGCCATTTTTTTAAAAACAAAGTAAACTCAATTAAAGAAATAACGGAATATAAATATGCAATAGTATAGAAGAAGGTCAGAGGTCTTCTTTTTAGATTCGTAGATTTTTTTGGCCTCCGACTACAACTATTTTTAATTCAAGATCTTTATTATTGAATCAGAGTTTTGACCTTCCTCTATAATATTTTAAGTTTGTATTCAGCTTTTGCGTAGTAAAGTATCAGTTTGAAATTTTTAATTAATAGGTAAGGAAATCATTAATATATTTCACACATTAATATCTCAATATTATTTGTCTTTTGATCTATTTAAAGAGAACTGTGAAATTTATTTTTAAAATCCCTCATATTGGATAAGTGTAGCGTCATGTATCCTATATCATTTGCAACTTGAAATTTAACAATGTTTTCAAATTTGTCAGCAGCAGTAATTTTGTTTAAAGCCAGTTTCATTTATGAAGTTTAAATTAAGTTCTAAATAAATAAATCAATAAATAAACTGTCAAATATTTTTGTTATTTTAAGTTTAGAACAACGAATTCCACATAGCAATGAGCACAACAAATCTTTAAATATGTTTGTCTCACAATTATATTTTCAAAGTTGATGGTCAAAATATCTTCAGAACTACGAAACAAGCAACGTTTCAAAATTGCAATCTCTTTTTATAAGATAATTCACCATAAATTACTAGGAGTTTAATTTTTTGATGATGTTCAAAAAACAAATATAATTACATATAAATTAAATTTCTGAAGAGCAGGAGAAATATTATCCTTCACAAAACCAATCTCAATTGAAAAGAAGAAGGGTTCTTAAAACATAGTTCAATTATGGACCAATTAACACTCAACAATTATTATCTAAAATAATTTTTTATTACCAATATGAAAATATAGAAAGTTTCCAGCTGAACGTGTTTAACATAACACAATAAAAATGAAATTAAAATCTTACCCTTTTGATTCGTAACCCCCAACAATTTTGTTCCTAAGCGGACATAATCGTTAATGCCCCATCAAGTGAAAGTAACTCGGGCTCCACTCACCTTGGAGAAGAGCTCCATGTCTCAACATTTGAATAACAAATTGACGACATTTCTAATTGATCACTAAATATGCGGCCGATTGAGAAAAGTTATGCAACACCCGTCCGACCGGAAAAATTCATCGTCTGACCTAGAAACCGTCCGGCCAGTGGTCAAGCCGCTTGGAATCTCAAAATACGCGGAAAGTGGGGGGTTTTGCAGCATCCCCCGCGACTGCAGCTGCATCAAATCTTCAGAGATTTGCGAGCGTTTTTAGCGCTTCTGCGAAAACCAGAACCCGTCGCAGCATCCCGGCTTAAGCGCGGACAGAATGCAAATTAAACCCGAGGCGGGATTACGCCGTGACAGAGAGATGGGATTGAATCGAATCAATATCGTTGAATAACAGCGGAATCTGAGACGATTTGATTGTCTTACTGTGATTAATGGCTCACTGGTGACGAGGTGAGTTTTGCTAAATGTTTCTTGGGGCTACAAGTGACCTTAAAATCGCTGGCTACGATGATGGTCAGAGACGAGGCTTATGAAGAGTTAATACTTCTTTTTTTACTTTTTATTTTTAAATTCCTAAAATTTTAAAAGTCTTTTTCACAATCAATTCTGAAGACAGTCATCTATTATCTTAGATTATACCTTCCATAGGATGATAATATTATTCAATAAACGCATTAATAAGTGGCTTTTAACTTTCTCATTTAAAATTCAATTTCATTACTTCATATACCTACCTACCTTTAAACTTTTTTTATATCCAATAAGCGAACGAAATTTTCGTTATAACTGTATTATTATACATTTATATAAGAATTTAATTAAATATAACAGTCAGCATTATTATTTAAACATGTGCATGTTGCAAAAGTGGAATATCCAGAAAAAATTGGTTTAACCCGATGATTCAGGGCTTCTTGGGTTTCTGTGCGTATTTCATTTTGATCTTAATTTTTTCTTCAAATTTAAATTAAACATAGTTATTGTAGGTACACACAGTGAAAATTACAAAACCTTCATCTTTTTAACCAATAACAATAGGTACCTATACAAAAAATTATGAATTCTCACTTTCCTCGAAAAAGTCACGTTTTTATCGACTATAACATGCTATGTAATTTGTTTTTGAATATTATTCATGTGGAAGCAATCAAGTTGCAAATTAATAACATGCAGGCGCCTTTATGGAATTCAACTAGTTAACCGACATTGTTATAAACAAGAATGGCAGGGTTTACTAAAACAATGATTAATTTTAAATTTATGTTATTTCATCTGGTTAACTTAAAAAAGTGGTTCTTGAAATTTTCAAACATTTGTGCTACTGGTCAAGCAGTAGGAATTTGAAACTAAATTGTTATCCATTTTTTCTTTTAAACTGTTGTGAGAAATTAGTAGTTTTAGTATTAATTTTGGTGATAATTTCGAATATACTCCTATTTTAGAAAAGAATTATAAGTTTATTAGAATAACTTTGAATATACATACATATGTATGTCGAAGTTTTTTGTTTAGCACTGTTATATACAAAATTCAAAATTTGGATGCACTATTGCTTTGAATCACAATAACAACAGAAATGCAAACAAAAATCGTGAATTGTGATTTAAATTTATATATTTTGCTAGGTATATCACGACTTTCCTTCATTGCCAAAATTCAAGGCGAAACTAATTTTAGCTTTAAATCAATAAAATTTCTATCGCATGCCAAGGTCATCACTATATCATTTGTCATTAATTGCTACTGAAAACTTTCTCAAAAATGTATACTTCCATGGTTATTTATGTAGTTAAACAAGGAAATAATATTTTTTAATGTTAAACTAAAAAAAATTAAAATAGGAACATATTCACTTTAAATTTGATATAGCCTAATACTAAATCATACAAGATGACCGATGGTAGAGGATAAATTTACAATAAAATAAATAAGGTGAATCCTGAGGTTATAAACCACTTTTATATATAAGAAAACATCTTAAAGCCATTTACACAATAACGTCGCACTAACCGGATCCTAATAAACAACGAGATGTGATTTATGTATCAAAACAGGTTAAAGCAACCAATCAAACAAATTAATTAAAGTCGAACGTACGACACTTCTTGAGCAACATCTCCAAAATTCCGCGAACAACAATGATGCCACCGAATTGTGACAATGGGACAAAATATATACAGCCAAAATTGGTTGCGTATTTTATATGCAAATTATTGGCAAAAATTCACAGAAAAATTCCACCCACCTTGTAGGGCAAGAACGGCGAGGGTGATCACAGCCAGCGGGGCAAATTTCAGCATGATGAATTTCTTTTCGACACCGACAAGATCCTTTTTAATTTTCGAAAATAAAATTTCTGAAGCGCGCAAAGATACAAGCAGCTTGGTCGACCGTTTAGCACTAACTGAAATCGAAGTTAACTTGATCTCGAAGATGCTCTGCCCAGGTAAGTCCCAGGTTAACAAAACTCACATTTCCAAAGATCTAGGTGAGGGGCTGCGATCCCCCATCACTGTTGACATTTTACGTAACTTGCAAATGAGCAAAAGGCGGTGGCGGCGGCGACGAAGGTGTCGATTGCCGCGATGATCGCACACCACTTTGCAGAGGTGCGATCTTCAAATTAATCTTTAACGCTTCGAACTTTGAGGAATGAAGAGAGACAGTCCTTAAAGGTCACTTGAAGATGACTCGTCATCTTCGCATAATTTGGGCCAGTTATACATATTTAGTTAGCATCTTTTAGCTGTTTTTTGGCTAATTCTTTAACTATCACCAAGTCATCGATCAGATTTCTTGAGTGATCCTTGACATTTTCCAGGAAATATGCGGGATACCTGTTAGAGAAGTTTTATCGCTTTTCATTATGAATATTCAAACTTTTTAAATTTAAGTATTTTGCCGCCGATGTAGACAATTTTGTATGATTCCATATTTTAAAGTTTAATTTCTACATACTAACTACATAGTTAAAAAGCTTCTTAAATCGCATAATTATAACTTTCTATAATAATTTTTAATCATTTTTTTTTGAGGGCTAAAGGTATTCTGGAACCTTAGAGTGTAGGGTATCAATAGAAAGGGCTTTATCCAAGGACACCAAAACTATTTTTTTCATAATTCTATATTCTTTTATACCCAAGTTATTCCTGAAAATAATACCTAAATGTACAAGAAGTAACTTTCTCTTTCCTATTTCCGAAAGTATAGTGAAGCTAAAATTAAAAAAAAAGTTAAATTTTAGTCCTATGTATGTCTGCAGAATTTACCCGCACTTGACCGTTTTACATTTTAACAAAAATTTCGTAAAAATCACAGAAATCTTAAAACATACAGTTTCTATCTGTCCGTTTTATCTTTAAGACGGAAGAGTTATTAAGATGCTTAGTATGCAGTAGCCACAGAATCGAGTCATGGTTCTAATGGGCCCCACGAGCGCCGCATTTTAAGTGCGTCTCCGGCGTGAGCACTGCAGCCAAATTGACATCTTTTCTGCAGAGCTTTACGTCTTCGAAGACGGCTGAATGCAAGAGTGTAGTAAGAAATTTGCATACTTCGTGCGGATGCATGGAGAAAATTAAAAAATAAAAATAAATAATAAATGCACACAAGAGTTTTGGTTAAGAGGATTGAGTCGTCAGCTTTCTTAGTCATTTTCTTAGATACTTTTGGCGGTATGGAAAAGGTGTGACTGATTACAATAAAGCGAAGGTTGCTGGTATTTGGGTCTTAAACGATGACGAGGAAGAATTTTGTGGTTTACCCAAGAATTTGAATTTTAGCGCAGTTCGCAGTAATGCAGTTCAAAGAAATAATGGAATTTTAAAAAATGTAAAATAAAATATTAAATTGTAATTTTTTTTAATCCATAAGTTAACGACCTTATTATATGTGGATTTATGTTTCATATGTTATTCGAAATTCTTTTAAGGTAGTTCAGTATTTTTTTTCATAGAATCTGATGTGTAATAATTTATGAATAAAAAAGGGCAATTTTTAATTGTTTAATCACATATAACGTTAATTTGTGTACACTTTTCGATACTATTTTTTGGAGTTTTTGAAAAATTTGGACCGAACAGGGCCAAAAATCAATGGGCAAAACTTCAAGTAAAACATTGTAAAACTGGTCGAGTTATTACGCACAGTGCTTTGAAAAATTTTGCGAACGTATTTTAAAATCGTTATGTTTTTAACAACTTTGTATTTTTGTAAATATTAATTTCTTAAAATGTATTTAGTGAAAAACAAATGACTTTCTTTTTACAAAACAGAAATTTTATTCATCTTCTTCTTACAAAGTAACATTATTGAGTATAATAATGGTTGTATCTAAATTGGTTTCTCTTCATTCTCGTCTAATTTTCCAGAGATTTGAAGTTTTCTAAACCTATTAATCTTAGAGATCTTCAAAAACTTTTAAGGCACTTTTCATCTAGGATCAAATTTATTACCAAACCATTGTTCTGCTAGTCTCAATTTACTTTTAACACTCACCTAAAAGGAATAATTTTTTTATGGAATTCGAAACAAGTTTTATAATTTTCAAAAATAATTTAATATTATTAAAAAAGTATTGGTTCGATTTCCATTAAAAGATTATTTTCTTTGCCTTCTTTTATTTAAGTAATTATTACAAATTGGCTTTTAAATCTCGAATCCAGATCAAAGGGTTAAGTATGTTAATTATATCTTAAAAACTGGTTAACACAAAATTGAAAAGCCATATCCTATATTTTGGCGAGAATTTCTTAAATGTCTGTTTGTTGCGTTTTGCTTGCAGTAAATGGAAAAATTCTCAAAGTTAAACATGCAACGTGAAATTCGTTTCTGGTTCTATTTATTATAATAACTTTTTATACTATTTCATTTTTTTTTATAGTTTTGAAAAAGTGCCTTTTCTGATAATAATTTCAAATTGTTTTGCTAGCTAAGTACAAAAATTTTGTTTTTCTTTTACGTTCTAATGGAATTTTTTATACTATATTTTTTATTTAATTTACTATTTTACAATTATTCATTAAAGTGTTTTTATGATTGCTTTGATGGGTCCAAGGAAATGTTTAAAGTGCATAATTGGAGTTTTGAAGATTTCTTTTGCGTATTTCTTTAAATTTAATTTATGTAGATCGTTCACACTCCAATTTCATTGAATTAAAATGTTCAGAATTTAGTTTAAAATATTTCTTTTTTAAAGGAAAAATCTGAAGAATTGAACTTCATATGCCACTGGTTTTTGAAAAACATTTGAGCTTCAGAAGCCTTTTTATCGCTTTACGAAAACTTTGACAGCTTTGGAATGCAAAAAAGATCAATGATGAGAAGATAGTAGAAATAAATTTGAAATGAAGTTATTTATTCAAAGTATGTGTCTTAGAATTTGTGTAGATTTTCGTTTTTCGATTTCTTCCGGCTTCGATTTTTAAAAGTGTTTTTTTGAATATTTTTGAAAATGTTTGATATGGGTAATTATTTGACATTGGAGCACAGTCTATAAATTGTTTGAAAACTGTCTTCTTCTCGGAAAATGTGTCCGTTAAGAGATTTTTGAATACAGAAAATAAATTACCTAAATTACTAAATCCTCTTGGCTCAAGTTTTTCGTTTTTAAACTCATAAATACCTGGAATTTTAGAAGTATAGTTTAGAATTGAAGTTTTCATGCGCTATATTCACGATTTTTTGTGATGTATAAAAATAGGAATGTAAGGATATGACAGATGGAAAATAAAACAAAACTTCACAAAACTTATCAAAAATTTTTATTCAGATTAAAAGTAAATTACTAAAACGAGAAATTAACTAAGAACTTGTCAATGAAACTCACCACACGCGACAGATCAGATCGTTTGGGTCGTCGCTTAATAAATTTTTATAGACCCCAAATTAGAAGCGGTTCTAATATTTATTGAGGGTGTGCAATAAAAAGGTTCGAAAATATTCATTGCTGGCCATTTGTCTTTTCGAGCGACTGTTCAAAGTTATAAATCATCGCGACCACAACACACCCATTGAAAGGGCTCTTGGCCGGGGCTATTATTCCTCCGAATCAATTGCTGTGTATGCCCACACCTTTCTCCACCTGTCGGGTAAACAAAAGAAAAATTTCTCATTAGAGCCAAAAGGGCTCGGGCTCCTCTAATTCACTCGAAAACAATGTCCGTATCTAGCCAGTGGCATCTATGACCATTGATTTCGTCCATTCATGCAACAAGTCAATGAGCCACCCGTCTTTCATAAATTGCACGCCATTTGTTTACCACTGGACCGGGTGGTGGAGTTTGGGTGGTGAGTTTTTGGGTGGTGGGTTTCGTGTGGTGAGTTCGTGTGCGGTCGGGCATCAAGAGAAGGGTTGTTGTTTTGTTTGTAGGCCTTTTCGGCCTCTGATGAATATCTTCTGTGGGATGACACTTTAAGGCCTTTGTCTTCGCCTCCTCGACCAGCTCCGTTAGGAGTGGGGGGTGGATTATTTATCACCTGAAAATCTGAAATAGACCCATCGAGCCGAGTGGATCGATAGGGCTTATCAGTTCTCGGTAATGGTCCTCCGCATTTTGTGGCTACTCAAAAGAGGCTTTTCAATACCTGAACTGAAACTGGAACGACATTTCAATTAACCACCCCCCTATGAAACCTTCAAAACCCAAAATATGACTGTTCAGCGTTTTCGTTTTGTATAAATTTATTAAATCTTTCATAGTTTCATTCAATTCGTTTTCCCTAAATAACACGCTTTTGTTAACACTAGAAAAATAATGTTATCTTAAGCCTAGGCTTAACGCTAAGATTTTATCACTTTTTATCTTTTCTCCTTTTTACAAGTCGTTTTCTAACGCTTTCTCTTCATTCCTAACTCTCAATTCATTCGGACTGTGCACGTTTTTAATCAATTTATTTTTTTGTTCCTAAATAAGTCACCACATTGGACCGAGGTAAGAAAATGGTAGAAGTTGTTTTAAGGGTATTTTTCTTGTTCTTTATCATTTTTAATAATAACTCTAAATGAATGGATTTTTCTTTTTCTTAAACTAATGGAAAGTAGGAAAAAGGGGAATTTATACAAAATAATTTAGTTACATCTAACTTCAGTAAGAGGGAGCTTATGCGGCGCTATAAATGCAAAATAATTTGGTAACTTAACTAAGGGGATAAATCGAGATAAATTTTATTCGATACATTTAATATATAAAGTTGGTGTGTCATGCCGAGATAATTAAAAATATAGAACAAATACTATGAAAATTGAAATGAGATTTAAATCTAATTAATTTATTTTTTTTTGTAATAGCACTTTTTGGAGTATTATTGTCGAAAATTAAATTTAGACACTAAAATATGCGTCTGAAATTTAAATTAAAAGATGTTACAAGGATCTGGTCGATGTTACAACTCCGTAAAAAGTTTATATCTTCTTAAATCTAAAACAAAATAATTTGTAGAAAATATCAATTGGTTTCATTATTACGCCTCCAAATCTACTCAACTAAAAAGAATAAATATAAAATCTTTGAGTTTCGAATTCATCAATCAATCCATCAATTGATATTTTTTTTTATGTAGAGGTTTAACAGAATATAGAATAATATTATATAGCAATTTATAAATTAGGAAAGAACACTGTCTTAATTTGAATTTTGTTGCATTTAATTCGTTAATTCATGGACGATATTTTACATTCAAGTAAAAAAACAAAATATTACATTGAAAATTAGCTAGTTAGTTAGAAGAAAGCTCAGATTTCTGTACTAAAATATAAAAGTTGTGGTGTAAATACAACCTTTAAAGTTCAATTCTAGTTCGGAGTTCTAACATCTTGCAGACGTAATTTCTGTCTTTCTAGTAACTAAGTGGCTGTCGAAATCAAAACGTAAATTCAATACTATACCTATATGTATATACATATGTGTATATGTATTATAAAAAGGCCTAGCATAAGCAAAAGACTAGATTCGAAATTTATATGTATGCACGCTTTTTCTTTTTTGATACAAAAATTTCATCTCTAAACATTTTTAACTGAAACCAATTTGCATCTTTAAGTTGCGCTGCTAAGCGCGTATCGAATTCTACATTGAAAAACATCGTAATAAAAGGAGAATTTTATAGGACGCAGAAATTTCATATCCGATTTCTGGATTATTATAAGACGTAACGTCATCACATATGTATTTATGAGGTATAATTTAACGAGAAAATTTAATTTAAGAATAATATTTCTCCATATAGCATTCGATATTCAGGTTTTTATCAATATGTATATTAATTTATAGAGGATATCGTTTGTTGATGAAAGTAAAAATATTCTATCTACATGCATATATCATACAATAGAATGTGGAGGAGATATAATATTTTTATTTTCACCCAACGATGTAAGATATATAAAAGTAGACTAGACAAATATGTCTAATTTTAAGACAACATAGTTCTCACGGCAGTTTTTTTTTCACTAGCTTGTGGTAGACTTAAGTAAATAAATGTATAGTGGATTACTTTCTTTTTTTATCAGTAACTAATGTTTGTACCAAACAAGGGATAAACTAAGAATTGTTTCCATTCGCTAGCATGCAATGATTAACTTTAACGATGATTGCACTTAAAATATAATACAAATAAGGTAAACCTCCGAAACGGATATCCGTCAAGGAATACTGAAAGAGGCTTCCGGCCTATGGCCGTAAAAAAATAACTCCAAAATTCTACCACCCTCTCACCTCGGTGAAAAATCTTAATAAATAAATTTCTTCTCCTACGCCACTTTTCGCTCCCTTACCGTAATTAAGAAGAATTACAGCACATTTGATCCTTAAATAGTTTTCGCTAATAAAAAAAAAAATAATTAAAAAAAAATTAAGTTCTTTCTTTTTTGGGTAGCAACGACTGCCCACACAAATGGAATAGAGGCACCAAGAAGTTTTTAACACCAGATTTACTGGATATTATTTTTTTTCAAACTTTTAAATTTCACATTGAAATTGAGTCATTTTAGCTCATTTCGTAGTTCTAGTGTTAAAATAGCTCGATTCTCGGCCAGCCTCCTAATTCTGGTTCTGGGAACACAATTCCGTCACGGACGTGCACATTACGGCCGCAAGGAAGTCTTATTTTTCAATTTATTCAATTGGTTTTCATTTTTTCCTACCTAAGCATAAATGAGGGAATAAAAGGAAGTTTATAAGTTCGTCGATTCCGATAAATATCCTTTTCTCGGTAGTGTAGGAAAGGATATTTATCACAATTACTATACCGCACAGCCCTTTCTTGTCCCGTACATTATCCTCAACTCTGGGTAGATGATCTTCTTGATTAATTGGTTGGTCTTTGCGGCAAGCATTGCTCGGCGCGGATCCTTTTTTAGTACTTTTATTCCTGGCTTGTGGACTAGGAAGGCGTTGTCCAGGATGTGAAATTCGTAGTCGAGCGCACACAGTGCATAGCCCTGAAAATAAAATAATACATTTTTTTTGTTTTAAAATTATAAATTTTTACTAGGAGTTTTAAAATAGATAAAAGCAGTTAGAAGCAAAAAATAGAGAAAAATGCGATTAGAGATATGAAGTGAGAAAAGTATTGATATTTTTGATTTTACTACTGTGAGACAGGCGGCATTATCTTGTTGAAATCACATATCATCTAATTAATTAATTATAGAGAAAAGTTTTCTGTGTGTTTCTAAGTAAAAGAAATCTCGTGATTGAAAACCCCGAATGTGGCAATTTTTCTTATCTAATTGAAAAAAACACGCCCTGCGTCAAGCAACATTTACTGCAGAAAATCTCACTACTGTTGATTACATTGTTGCATGTGCTTATTATATAAACGATTATATTTTAATTTTACGAACATCAAATCACTCTTAAAATAAGTGATTAGCTTATTTTTAAATGTCTGTTTCAAAAGTAAGTGCCAACAGGCAATTGCAATTGTTAGAAAAATTTAACGGTAATTATTATTCACATTATTATACCCAGAAATGTTGTACAAAATTGAAATGTTATAGTTTGAAATAATTGGACAATTTTATTATATTGGTTTTTTCTGCTTAAATTTCTACTAATTGATGATAATAAAATTTTGAAACACCTTGTTACAACATTTGCAACTTAGTTAGTTTTGGTTAGTTAGTCGTAATAATTTCGAATTGAAATCAAATTTGATTGAACTAAGGTTTAGTCAATAAAAAAAGTGCTTTTAAAATACTATTATAGACATTTTGTAGTTTCGTAGTAGATTTTGCTACAACCATTGCTTTTAATATTATTTTTATAAATAATTTTTATCCTTACCTGAGTCATTTTGTCGCTTTTCCCCTCCCAACTCAGTCGCTCGTCGTAGTGAGGGTCTGCGTGTGTGCCAATGTAAATAGGCTCCCAATGGACGAAGTAGCCAACCCTTTTTCCAACATGGAACACCCCCAACTCTTCGGTTTCGTTGGCTGCCATCCACTCTTTGGACTTTGGGACCCCATGGCAACTTGAACAGACTCGCTTATGGAAAGGAATTGCCTTGCCAACTTTGAGAAGATCTTGCAACTCCGTTTTATCCTTTGGAACTGGCGCGGAGCTTTCGACTTCGAATATCGAAAGAGGAAATACCCTGAAAGAAATTTTTATTTTTAACTATGAAATATGATTGATCTTATTTTAATATTCATAATGTTTAAGTGTCTTCGCAATTTTAAAGATCAATCTTCAAATCTACGAACATTTTTAAAATAGAACTTGTTAATGTTTTTGATTAATTACTTAAATATACTTTTATTTTTAAATGCAGTTTAGGGCTTTACTAACCTAGGATTCTTTTTTTGGAGATTGACATCATTCCTTGTGATCATCTCTAAAAATTTTTTAACCAGACCTGGATTTGGGTAAAGCTCAATATCGCTAGCAAGGATGAAATGTGTTAAAGCAGCATCTCTAGCAATGTTTCGTCCAACATTTACAGGATAGAGAAGCTTCTTTTGCGTTTTGTATAATTGTCCTGAAGAAACATTAACAAATGGTGGCGGCACCGTGCAATTAGCCGCCGGTTCCAAAACTTTATCGTACTTGGGAACGCTCTTTGGGATATGTTTCGTACTAAAGTATATATGAAAGGTGACATATTGTCGCACTAAATTACTCTCGGGCAGGCAGTCTCTTAAGTATTTTATAGAATTAATAGTGGGGGCGAAGTCCGCACCGGGGCCATGGAGGGCTATGCTAATTGGTGCGTTCCATCTGAAATTTATAAAATATTTTGATTTAGTCGTTAAGGTGATACTAAAAATTAATCTAACTAACCTTTCAAGCAACGGAATTAAGTTATCTAAAAATGTGTAGTCAGCGTGTGTTGTGTAAGTAATTGTATCGTGGCACTTGAGTTCGCCATGGTCGGCGCGTACGTAGTTTTTAAGCACCCAAAAGTCGCCGCGTTGTAGCGTCTCCGGGACGTAGTTGCGGTCGTGGCATTTTAGAATCGATTTTAGCCGATCCTCGAAGTCCTTTTCGTCGCCAGTCGGAACGTATCCGTCGGTGTTGGTATTATTTACAAATGTGACCGGCTCTTGCTGCTGCGGCTGTTGCGATTGCGGCTGCGACTGCGGCTGCGATTGCTGCTGCGATGTTTGCTGGCCAGTAGGCTCGTTTGGAACTTTTTCTGGTGGAACATAGTTTGAATCTGTGGGAATCTCAAAACGCTTCTCCTCATGCGGAAGCTCTGGGAGTTCTTTTGCTTGGGGCTCAATTTCGTGATCCTGCTGGGTCTGGGTCGCTCCAGCGGAGTCGTCGTTTACTATCATTGAATTATCGCTTTCGGATCGCTTCAATTCCAGCTGCGGTTGTGGCCTCAGTTCGAGTTTCTGGGGCTCATCGTCCTTGAGGGAAATCTGCCCATCCAGCTGAAAGGGATCATCCTATGGTAACAATTATAAGTTTTATCAAATAAAAATAAATCGTTTTATTTGTTTTTAATTATTATATAATATATATCACCGGTTTATCCTAATAATTTTATAAGCAAGGTATTCTGACGCCGATTTTTGTATAAACTTAAACATTATTCTTTAAAAGTATTGAAAATTAACTTGGCTGTGAGGAAAGAAATGCAATGCAAAGAAATGCAAATAAGGATAATTTTTACTTCATTTTGTCATAAGAAAAATTAGCGACATTAGTGAGATCAAATTTATGGCAATAAGAAGGCTACAAAAACTAATAGTAATAGTATTCTGAATATCGTTTTGTATGATACCTCACAAGGTATACTTATTTTTTTGTTTAATCTAATTTTAACTGAAAAATGCTGTAAGGGTTTTGAATTGTACTTTTATAATTTACTTCTAAAAATCCGCCAAATACTTTAGAAATTTAGACATGGAGTGCTAAAATCATTGCCGTAGTAAACTAAAAAATAAAGCGACATTGTTTCAAAATTTTGTTTTTTCAACTATACTTAACTTAACTTAATATAACCGGTCTTGATACAAAAGGCATGAACTTAAAAATATATAACGACCCATTAACGATTTTCAAAATAGACGCAGCTCAATTTTTTCTCATCCCTAAACTAATATAAGTGCCAACATGTGTTTTAACTACCGAATTTGCATTAACAAGATAAATCTAGATTATATTCGGCTGTTGCTCTGCTTTAAATCTGTATTTTTTCCACTCCTTCGGGTTAAAACGTTGTCTAAACAAAAAACAAGTTAAAGCAATTCGCGTGTTATGCGTGCTAAATAGCACATCCCGCAGAGCTCAGTCAAAATTTGCTTAAAAGCCCCAAAATTTCAATAATTCGGCGAAAGACCGACGCGGTCTATAATTAAACAGATTGTTACCGTCCAGGTACCATCTCGCACCAATTCGCGAGCGAGAACGTCTTAAAAACGGATTAGCCACTTTTCGAGTTTTCGCATCATTTGTCGCTGAGGGCGCGACTAAATTTTGGATGACGAATCCACTTAGCATGGTGTAAAAGGCGTGACCGGATCTAGATTCTATAGATTCATCCGAGCAGCCGTTACATTTCGATTTTGATCTCATGAATGTAAATCAACGCGGCAAACGTTCGCAAAAACTTAGCCAAAAGTCTAGACAATTTCTTTGCCGCAGTCCCGCAGTATATCTTTCTTCGACCGGCAAACCAAGGCCTTTGGGGCTCCGGCAAAAACTGCCGGAGCGCGCCGTCTGCATCTCAATCACGAGCAGCATCTTAAGAAAGTCGTTGGGAAGACGTCGCATCAAGGATGCGGGCACAGAGATCGGAGGAATCAAAACAATATCGCTTTTGTTATTTTTAATTTTAAGCTAAAAGATTAAGGATGAGGTACAAACCTGCTCCTTGACTTTCGTCTCGTCCTTCTTGTCCACCAAAGTGGTCATTTGGCGCATTTTGGGCACATCCTCCTGGATGAAGTAAGCCGGCCCCGTCGCGAAATTATTCCCGCCGCCGATCATCACGTGGCTGCAGATGTACAACACGACCGCGATGTTGATCAGGATGCTGCATCTTAGGAGCCAATTTCGTCTGGTGAACATCTTCGGAGACGATGTGAAATTAAATCAGTCGGTTCGCCAAATGGGGGGGTATCACCCAAATTGAGACTTCTTTGCAGCGCTCGCGCCAGCTAAACAAAATGTTTCGAGATAAATTTGAAGAATTTTTAGCCGTGTGCGGGGGAGTGCGGTGTATTGTGTGTCGACCGACCGACGACCGACCGTCTTTATCCGTGCTAATTTCAGCTCGTCGAACGTCTTCCGCGAATCTTGAACTTTTCGTAGGTCTTCAAGTGTCGACTGCTTTGATTTTTAGCACTCATCTAGCATGGGTTGTGGTTTCTTTGTGCATCTTCTAACGTCTGAAAAGAAAAGATAATTTGAATAAAATCAATTAGAACCTATTATTTATATACTCAGAGAAAAATTTAACTAGATATTAAGTTTCATTTTACGGAAGTTAAACATTTTCACAAATTGACTATGAATAAAATAAATAAGCTTTAACCCTAGAAGCCCAATCTATGTAGATCCTCTAGGGTTAAAAAAAAATCTTAATAATAACCAATAATTGCTTTAAATTTATAGCCGTAATGGTCAGTTTATGGTGACATTTTATTAGTTTTTATTTAAAAAGTGGTAACAATAATTAGCAACAATTAATAGTTTTTATTATCAAGCGTTAAGTTGAAAACTAACCATAAACATTGTTGTAAATTAGCTTATTTTAATTAAGTACATACTTCATTACTTAAGAGTATAAATCAATAAGTTTTATATGGATTTTTCAAAAAGCCCATAATCGATTCTGTGATGAATAGTGTGAATGAAATATGTTGCCTTTTAAACTCTGTTTACTTTCTAATTTTCACACCAATTAACACTGGTTTTCCTGGTTATAAATTCTCAAAACTAGTAAAATTTGTATGGAGAGGTTTTTGGGGCCGAAAAATCGATCTAGCTATATCTCAAAGTGCTTTTAAATTCTAAGGAATTGATTTGAATTTTTTGTTGAATATTGCGATTGATTGTTTTAGTTGGCTCTGTCTAACAAAGTGCATAAGTGCCTGCCTTTGTTTTATTAAGTTCCTAGCATCCAACTAAAAGTTATTGGCAGAATTTGCTTATATTGTTTAATTTACTTAAATCTTTACATTTTATCATGCTCTACCGAACGATGAAATCATAAAAATCTTTCTGCAATCAGCTCCCTAGCTATAATAAAATCTTATCGTGTAAATAGCCCACACGTGAATTTTTCAAAAAGTGGACTTATACCACTTTCATAAATAACGACTCATATATGGAATTTTCAATTTTGGTTTAGAACCTTATAAATTTAAATTTATATACTTACTGCACTTATACTAAAATTTTATGAATCTTCAAATAAAATGTGGTCCAGCTCTCTCGGATTTCACTGTTCTAAAACAATGTAAGTAAGTTATTACAATATCTTTCTAGACTAGAATCTAGAATCTAAGTAGAGCTTAGGATGTCGAAGAAGAGGAAAGGGAACAAAAAGGCACGTCGTCGCCGTCTTATTCTTCAGAAGATAGTGCTCAGGCGGCGCGGGAACGAAAATTTCTTCATTAAGTCCCTCACCTGCCGCTAGAGACAATTGTCCCGACCCCCGGGAGTCGTTGAACCCGGGATTCGCCAGCGACTCATTTTCATCTCACTGGGAGCCGGCAGCGGTGGCCGCGGCGACGACTTCGGACTTCGGGCCTTGAGCGGAACACGTGAGTGTGGCTTTTAATTACGGCATAAGTCGTCAGTTTATGGATCAGTCCCGGTCTCGGGGAGCCCACGGGATTACCGGGGACCGCAGCCCATGGGTGCTCCTCTTCTAGACATGTTAAATAGATCTGCGAGCCCCGCGCCCGATTGGGGCTGATTGTGATTGAGTGGCTCGCCGTATCGACTGCACGTACGCGGCCACGGACCGTCGACGTCCGTTGGTCCCCGTCACGGCCGCAAGTACTTGTGGGGGTCATTCGAGGAGGGCCCCCGCAACGACGCGGCGGCATCCAGGGACTGTAATTAAAAGAATAAAAAAAAAAGGAAAAAAACGACTCCCGATACAGATCTCTTTGGACGTCTGAGGAGCGTGATTAATTAGATATCGTAGAACAACGGGCGAAAATTCATTAGCCAGGTCAAAAGTAATAAGAGCCCCAGCCCCAGGGCCCCAAATGGGGCTCAGCGCGCCCGCTGAGCCGCGTAATTAACTTCTAATGGTCTATTTGAGCTGATGGACTGCGGCCGATATAGTCCGCCTGCTACCATCCGGGGGCGCATTCCTCGCATTCTACGATGCGACTTTTAAGGTAACTTGACATATACCGGAAATTCAGGTGATAGCACCTTGGATGGTCAAGTTAGGTCTTCATGTGTTTACCTTTTTGGCACACGAATGCGTGACAAAGGCACTTACTAACTGGAAGATATATGCTACACAAAGTACACAACCTCAAGGAAGAATGAGCTCTCTTCCACCTGCCAAGACTTATCTTCAAGTCATCTTGATAGTTACAATCGTCTAAATTAAAAGATAGCATGATAAGGTTACGTCCTGCAAAAGGTCCTTAGGTTCAAAATGGTAATGGTATTTTTAGAGAGCGTGTATAATCTTACATTTTCCACAAAATTTATATAGAAATGGTTGTCCAGTAGTTGAATACACAAAATTAAGCACTAACTAAATATTCTAGCCTACTATCTACCGATCTTTTTCTGTAATATTGCGAGAATGATTAGTGTACCCAATTAGTCAAGTACATTATCCATTAATTACTAGTGGGTTTGCTTTTGAACTATAATTAATTGGGAAAGTATGATGTTACATGTAATGAAATATTCATTAATGTCATATACATATTTCTAAACAAGGAAATCGTTTGTTCTTGTGTCTTTTAAAGAAAGACACTTTCAAATCAATGAATATTTTTAAAAGAAGATTTCTTTAAACTTGAGTCACTTATGCAGAACACGATAAAATTATTTAGGACATGTGAAAGGTATGCGTCAACAAATTTCATATATCTTTTTCGATGAAGTATCAAGCCGGTGGCGATCAAATACTGAAATTATTTATGAATTTCCTTGAAATTTTTACTTAAAATAGCTGGTTTTTTTTTCACAATGAAAATTAAATAAATATACATATATTTCTTTGGCGAAAATGACTAGTGACGCACCTAAAGTAAATTCTGAAAGTCTTGACTGTTTTATATTTTATAACGTTTAAGTTATGAATTATGAACAATTTAAGACATTAAAGCGATATACAATCCAATGGTTAAAAAAAATTACTTTTTTTTAAATTATCTTTATTTCTGCAATGAAGAAATAGATTAGATATTCCAAAAAGGAAACGTTCCGGGGCACAAAAATCGTGAGGTCCAAATGTATAGTAGGTACAAGAACAGAACGTTGAAAGTTTTCGAATGGTTAGCCTGTTTCTGTGACCAAAATTCAATACGGCTTTTTGAATTGAAGAAAAAGGAGGTCCTATACATTTTTGAATTTAATAGTATCTATATATTAATACGTGAAGGGAAAACTTTGTACCCCTTTTTAAGCATATTGGACAGACGGAGGAGTGTGAGATTTGGCATAGTTAAAGTTTATATAGAGAAGGAGTGCAGAAAGCTAAAATTTTAATATAATATGTGTTACAAATACATTAAGTTAATTTAAATAAATTCATTATTTACGTTCATACTGTCTATGTCAAACACATAGTAGTCTGTGGTCAAACTGTCGTAATTTTATTATTGACAGTGCCAATTTCAAACACATATGGCTGTGTACATTCGTATTTTTCGTAGTAACCCCAGTAGGTCGAATTTCGACCACAGGGCGACCACTAGTTTTAATATTAATTGGTGAAGAGAAAACTTTGTACCCCTTTTTAAGCATATTGCACGGACGGAGGAGTGTGAGATTTGGCATAGTTAAAGTTTATACAGAGAAGAAGTGCAGAAAGCTAAAATTTATATATAATATGTGTTACAAATAAATAAAATAAAATAAAATAAATTCATTATTTACGTTCATACTGTCAATGTCAAACACATAGTAGTCTGTGGTCAAACTGTCGTAATTTTATTATTGACGGAAACGGTCGAATTTCGACCAGTAGGCGTCGACTAGTAGCATTTATTTTCTGTATGCTTGAAATGAATTTTGTGTTAAAAACTAATTAAACTAAATGAATCTGTATTATATCCTGATCAGAGTACATACTCGATACTCTTTTACTACTATTTTACTAAGTTCATAATATATCTTTTCAAATGCGCTGGATATTTTAAAAATTAAGTGCGTCTCTAGTAATGCATCACATTGTATAGTGTTAGCAAAATTATAATGAGATTTAACAAGTGAAGAGCAAATTATTAATCGCTAAAAAGATTGTTAATGTTTCTTACTTCATTGTTAAAAATTTAGATATGTACAAATAATTTTCATCAGTGTTTTGTTTTGCCATTAAGAAAAGTCAGTCTAGACCAGACGTCGGCATAAACCTCAAATAGGACGATTCTGAATTTTTGCCTTTACTTCTCGCAATTTAATTTTTTTTTTTTTTTTTTGTATCAACAAATTCCCCTGACGTATTTGTACACGTTGTACCTCCTTAAAAAGAGAAATTCTTCTAAAAAAAGAAACACCCCGAAGCCCTCAAAGATTCCGAGGAATGCCCTAAATCCCTGCTTTATCAGGGCTCCCAATCCCCGGGAAGGAAAAACGAGGAGGAAAGAAAATATCTCCGAAATATCCGAGCGCGGCAGCGAAGTAATTTCACCCCCAATAAGTTACATATCAAAAAAACGTCGGACTCAATAACTCCTAATCTGGATCATCCCGACCAGAGTAATAACACGAACCGCCGCAGCCCCGCTCCCCGCTCCCAATTTTCAATGAAAAATTAATCCCTGGGAACTTCTCGTCTCGAATTTATTCTATTTATTTCATTTTTTTCTTACAGGAGCCACTCCACATCGGTTCTGGATTGCTCCCGGCGGGGGCGGCCGAGCGGGACGCAAGAAGGTAGCCATCGACGAAGCCAAGATTAATTTGACCGTCCAAGTGAGAGATAATCCCGGGGACGATTGAAACAAAAAACGGAAGCTCCTCAGTCCTTGGGCTCCGCTGCGCCCCAGTGTCACTTCGTCTTATCTCTGACGGAGTGAAAATGACTTGTGGAGGAAGTGGCACACTATTCAGGAATTGCGCCCTTACGCGGGGGCGGGCCTGAAGGGCTCCCCATCCCCCGCAGAAGCGCCCTTTCCTTCCAAGGAGCCCCCGGAAGGCACAGGGTCGTCACCCGCTCGAGTGTGCGATTAACTCCCTAAGCACTAGGCACACGGGTGGTGGGGCCGGATCCATTTCACCGACCGGCCGTCTTGACGAGGTGAGGGCGCCACCATCGTATCGCGCACAAGGGCTGTACTTTTTTTATTACGCCGGCGGAATGCCGTAAAAATGTTGTTCTGGCCGAAAGGGCGTGCCTTTTATGAGTCTGAAAATGCCACCAGTACACAAAATTATTAATTAAAGCTGTTAGCCGACCGCGCTTTCTTTTATTGGGGAATAAATAGACTTTGCGAGGGTGGAGGCGAAGGTGGCGGCCTCTGCCGCCGTGTAAATTGCTCCCCAAGGTGCTTTCAAGTGATTCACAGCGCTCTGGTTGCCCGTTTTATGGACCCCTTGAATGCATGGAAAACGGGATTCCGACGGGGCGCTAACTGTATGGGCAAATAATTAACGGCGACTGAGATTCGAAAATACCGGAGCGCCCCTTCCTTCTCCAGCCTTCCTTTCAATGGGGCGTAGCTCGTTTCGCAGTTATAACGAATTATGTAAATGTTTAAAGTTCTTCAGTACTAACTCAAAATCCAGGCCGAAACGATAGCAAATTAATAACTTTATAAAGAAGATAAAAAAAAGACTAACTAACTAAAAAAAAATTATATAAATATCCGCCTGCGTTCACTAATTTAATTAGTATACTCCCAATAAGTCATATTACATGTAGGACCTCACATGTATTCATTCGAATCGGATCGAAAAGAGCTTAAAAGCCGATTTAGGACAAAAATTCCTTAATAAAAATATTAAAATTCTCACAATTTCATTGTAGTAATCTTTGAATTCAATTAATTTTTTTCGCACATAACGTCAAAATAAGACGATTTGATTTTTCTATCCGACTATTTCAACCACTTTGAACGACAAAATTAATTTAAGTCAAAGGTAACTGAAATGAATGTACTAAAAAATTAGGAAATTTCTTAAAGGATTTCAATTCAAAACGTGCTTTTGTAAGCTTTTTGCGATCCCATTCAAAGGGCTACAAGAATAGGGCCCATTTTGTAGACATTTTAAATAATTTAGAAACAATGATTTTTAAAATTCCAATGGTACTATGTATTCAGTATTCCAAAAATCGACTACAGGCTTACAAAACTTAACAGCCCCTTTTTGGCCCAAATATTTTTGAAATTTAAAGAATTAGCAAAACGCTCTTAAAGGTCACTGAAAACAACAAACATTTGTTAATCTCAAACACCATGATGATAATCATTTCTATACATATATTGTTTGAACTTTTAGGTTAAAAACTTCAGTTTTTTTCGTAAACTAAGTATATTTCATTTAATAGTAAATGAAGATTCATAACTGGCATAAATTAATAAAAGCTATAATTAATACTATTCTAAGAATTTTACCAATATTAAAAATGACCATAATACGATTTTACTCTTACTATCTCTATTTTTCTCAAAAACGTACATACGTAACACAAACTAAGTAACTAAGTACCTAAATATATATGTATGTACATAACTTCCAATTTTACTATATTTAATTTATAATTAGAATAAAAACGCTGAAGGTCTGTAAGCCTTCACAACAAAAGCACCATTAAAAATCTTCTGCGCACGTCAAAAATAAATAAGAATCCATCGCGTCACGACTTTATATCAATAAGAAGTTAATAAACAATGCGCACCAATTAATTAAGATATCCTTAAATTGTTTACAATTTCATGATAGCCATCATCTCAGACATTCTTCATGGCTTCCAATTATCTTCGAAAAGTTTCGTTAACTTTATATTGATTGGCTGCTTTTAAAGTCCTGACCTTAACCCCAAAGAAAATTTATGTGGGACGATAAAAATAGCAGTGGCATCATTATATCAGAGGAATTTCAATTACTTATAAGAAATTATTCAAAAGCCGTGAACTACCGTTCAACTACGCACTGTTATAACAATTTTTAATATTATAAGTGATCATAATACATAGTTTCAGTTTTTATATAAAAATAACTTTTGTAAGTTAACGTTTAGTTCAAGTTATAAATTAAGTAATTTTATACAAATTTTAAAAACTGTACGTTTCCTCACAACGAAAAAAATCAGATGGAATCAATTTTTTAACACCACAAACTAAAGTGGTAGGTGTGACTAATACCGGATTTTAAACAAATATTCACGGAATTTGGTAAAAATCAGTTTTTATATCGCCTATTAAAAGATTCTGTAAGTTCTACGAAAATGTTGCAGAGCTATAGCGATAGGCTTTCTTACGATACCTCAATCAAGCTACATAAATTACCATATTTTCTTCAAAGAAGTTGTCATAAAGTTCGCAGTTTTTGATTGTACACAATTTGTGGCTATTTCCATTCAATTTTAAAGTGTTGTTTCAAAATAAATTTCATATGTCGTGTGCCCAAAGACAATGGTCAAATTTTTTTATTTATTTTCAAGACTTGATTCTTTTGATGTGATGACTTCTCAAGTCAAATAAATTTTATTTGTTGATATTGCGGATTGATGAGAGTCTAATTTATTAGACATTTTTTTGCTTAGATTTTCAGACAATAAAATCCTGAGTCATTTTACTTCCTATTTTCTTAAAGAGTAAAAACAGAAAGTATGTTATTAACCTAGTCAGACTGGTCTTGCTAAAAGTGGAATTAATTTGATTCTTTCTTGAATTTTAACAGTTCCGCTGGTAGCGCTTATTTCTCCTTTTTTCTTTAAAATATAACAAAAATAAATTATTTGATTAATGATAAAATTTAAAATTTACTTAAACAAAAAAATTACGTTTTTTTAAGGACTTTAAATAAATCATTGAAAACTTGATAAGTGCAAAGAGACAGCTGAACTTTGGTCCCACGTGTCTATGACTAATGATAGAGTATTAATTTTTTATGATTACAAATGAATTATTATGTTATTAAATATTTTGGAAGGAAATTCTAAGTGTATCCTATCATTTTAGGCACTGTGAATTAGATTTTTATCCATTTTTATCTATTTATTTAGTTGGACACTGCTTGAGACGAGACCTCGAGATGAAAAGACATCTCTATCCTTCTCGATTAATTAATTTTGAATAAAAGCTTTATTAGAAACTTGTGAAAAAACAGAGTTCGCTTTTTAAGTGAAGTATTATAGCCATTATTCCAGAAAGGCAAACTCTAATGCTTCCTAATTATCAGCAAGACAATGACCCCAAACGCACATCTTCAAATAATTTGAATCATGTTTTTGTCAGTTTGGTTCCCACAGTGCTACCGCCCAGGGAATGAACTGCTTTACCCCTTAATACGTTGTAAACAATTTTTTTTTTTTCATCTAAAATTTTGTGGAAAATTCCTCTCTTGACGATTTGAAATTTCGAAAAGTGTCCGTCAATCGGAATTAAATTTTATAATTGCTACATGCCGCTGGTTTATTTTGCAGAAGGCGTTCCTTCGTGAGGCGAATACCTTCACATTTTAAACCGCTTAGAGAGCGCCCGAAGGTAATACATCAAAATCCCGAGCTTCTCACGCAACTGAACAAATTAAATTTCATTTAGAAATGCCTTAAGACATTTTCTGGATAGAGGTTTCTCGTATTTTCGTATTTTGTGCTTTAAACCGACTCAAAGGGAATTTGGGAAAACAACATGTGAATTAATGTACATTTGCTATTGCAAGTGAAATAAAATCTTATTTATTTTTCTCTTTTGAAAATGTTATTTAATGCACACATGGATTGCACTCGAAAACGATACTTGAACATCTCCCTCGGCTTAGCAAGCACTTAACATATGAAGGATGCGTGTGAATAGCGCGAAAATTAAAAATTCATCAAGAGGTGTCTGAAGTACATCACATGGCACAAAAAAGATCCATCAAAGAGCATGAATGAGCCGTGAAGGTTAGCCACGATCGCATAATTTGCGCTAATAATGAAAATTTCCATAAATATTGTTTACCCTGAATGAGGGGCTTTTTTTTCAACGAATATTTCTAGTAATTCTCGCCTGTAGCTACCCGCCGCATCTGACTCACGACTTCGTTTGGTTGAATGGTCAACTTGATAGCGAAAACAGGCGAACACATTTAACTGAAGACCATCAGAAAAAAGGAAATTAATAAGATAAAAAAATATGAGGAAAAAGATTTCTATGCGAGTGTCAATCAAAAATGGCCATTGTTAGTCGCGATGATGCGATTATTTTATGTTCACCTCAAGGTCCATCCAGGTGACGAGAGCCAAACAATTTTGCTGGTCAGCTCCGGCCAGAAGAGAATGACCTCATGGGGAAGACGCGGGAAATAGCAGCGGAAAGTTAAAAAAAAAACGCGCGCGCTGAAGAAAATCTTAGAGGGCAAACAATCAATTTATTGTGATTTTATTCAAGAACGGCATAACATGTAATTTTATGGGTACTTAAACGCTCTTTTTGCGAAAGGGTTACGCGGGTTCATTCGATCAATATTTTATTTGTTTTTTGGCAATTTTTTTGAAACGTGTTTTGTATCAGGATCTTGAAGAAATAAATAGGCGTAAGCAACTATTCTTTGGGACTCGTTAATGAAACGTTTTTACTGCAATTAAGTTTAAATGTAATCGAAACTTGCCAAGCGTTTTTTTGGTAGACCACCACCAACTGTGCCATGTCTTATGTTTGATCTTTTTGTTAGAAGCTCCTGGTGAAATCGATCGTTTTTTTGCATATTAAGATTTTAATTTTATACGCTGAAAGAAATTTTAGCTCGATTAGCCACAGTTTATATATAGATTCACTGTTATATATACATACAATCAACGATTTTGGAATAATAATTTATGGCGGGAGAAATAATAACCGAAGTTATACAGACATACTATATTTTACAGGAATAAATAGAATCTTTATAGGTGCATGTATAAGAAAATATCGTCTGCTAATATAGTATTTTGTCTACATACATAAAAAGTTAATATTCTATGTATAAAGTGATCACCTAAATCTTTGTTACACGAATTTTGCGCATTACGTTATTCTTATTTAATATGTTACACTTTTTTTAAGCATTTCATTTATTATAAAATTATGGTAAATTAAGAATCTGACGTTTTCTGGTCCTTTTGAATTTTCGGAAATATGTATTCGAAATGCATAGTAGATTACAATTTTAAATTAATAGTAGTGAAATTGACAAATTTACAAGCGGATAGATAATCTGCTCACTATTTTTAATTTTATAAATACAAATTTTAACTTTATAGATTTCCGCAAAGACCTTATGAATGACTTTATCTTTATATAGTAAATTTAATTCATAAAATCATGCTGGTGGTGGTCTAGATCTCAAAATGTTAATTAATTACTAAATATATTTATCTTAAAATGTTAGATACTAGAAAGAAATTATTTATGAATCCTCTGAACTTCATGTTATCCGATTATCCCTCTGTAAAAGTCTGGCCGGGTTCGATTTCGAAAAAAAGAAAACAATTGCCTAAAGGCAATTTTTTAATGCCGTTTAATGGCTTTATAAGAAGAAATCAATTCCGCGGCATTGTTTTCATCCGCGACGAAGGTAAATCAATCAATTTTTGTTTTCACTTTCTACGTGCCACCGAGGCATGATTCGACTGTGAAATGAGCTGTGTTTGTTCTTATCCACGGCCCAGGTGTTCTTGAAACTTTCAAAAGAATTCGACACGACTTCCCGGTGTTGCCCCACTGCCGCGCGCCCGTGCAGCCAGGCAGCCAGGCAGCAGCGTGCAACTGCCGTTCGTGCAGTCGGTCTTAGCGGCTGCAACTGCATTTTCGTTATGCAAGGGCTGTTCAAATATGGAGGAGATTTTATCAGCGCGAAAATTTATTAAGTAAATATTGTACCGGTGGAAGTTGAAATAGAATAGATTCGCACACAATCCCCTTCCCCGCAACAGTTTCGTCTCTGGGCGGTTTTATCTGTTTCAGGATGTGCAGCCACATCACAGCCGCTGCTTTTCATTTTCTGCACAACATTCTCTGGGCGCATGTGGGTGATTAATCTTAACCGCAGAAAATCCAGGATAACTTCGTCTTATCTTTTCCGTGAAATTATTGACTTTTCCTTTTTGGGTAAAAGTTTCTTTCGAGGCTGACGCTGCTGCTGCCGCTGCTGCGGGGACACGTAGTGTCGGCTGTCGAGGCGGAATCCACCTGTCTTCGCCTTGACGGCGAACGTCTTTGGAGATTGTCGTCGTTCGCTAGCGCTGCGCTGATCCAGATCTAAATCCAAATCCAGATTCAGCACAAGATAAACCTTATGTCCCCCCTTTTCGAGGTGCTCCCGTGGATATTACTTCGGGACTTCGGGCCGGGACTTTGATGAGTTGCTAACCATTTTCCAGGCGTATGCACGCTCCTCGCTTCCGTCCGGCCCACGCAGTAAATTTCCGCATCTGGCAAATCGACGCTGGATGTGTCTGTCTGTCTGGCCTGCCTGCTCCGCGGATGTCTGACGGCCCCGCGAAAGACATGTCATACTCGGATTTGCTGTCAGTCCACCCACACCGCTTGGTGCTCCGCGGCGATTGATCAATTTCCCTCCTGAGGAGGAGCGCCGCTGAGTTTGGGGCCAGGGCCGTTTTTGGGCGCTCCGCTCCCCGGGGGCTCCCGAGGAGGAGAAAAGTTGTCTTTTGTCTGTTGTTTGTCCAATAAAGCGGGGGTGTTCGGATATCCGTCCGACGGATCCTTGTGGGCTCATCCTCCCCCGCAGCCCCCGCCCTCCCCGGATATCGTCTCGAATAATATTTTCACAATAAAGTGGAAGAGGAGCGACAGCGGCTGTTGTGGCACATCTCCGGCTGATGCCTCCTAAGGCCGGGTGCCGCCGCCCCCCCCGCTGTAATCTTGAATTCTGTAGATTGCTTTCATAACGGCATTTTTATTGGTTTCAGTTATCAGTGAAGTTGGCTGAAATTAAATTGCTTGGATTTGTGTGTGGTGTGGGGGTGGACAGCCGGCGAAGGCTGGGGGTTGGGACAAGGCCTCTTTTGGTTTTTTTCCTGATTTTGTTGCCCTTCTGCCGAAGGCTTACTTTCAATTGATTGAATCTTTTTCTACTGGAAGTTGAGTGTTTCTTGGATTATTATTAGAAGCGACTTTCTGCCTTCACTTCCTTCAAAAACTTCCCTAAGTGAAAACCATCGGTGCTACAGCTAAATCCAAAATTTCAATGTTCATAATTGAAAAAAAAAATGCATGCGAAAATTAAAATTTCATTTTGAAACTTTGCGAATATAATCTTCAATAGTAGTACTAACAATTTATGCGATGAATCGTCTAATAATGGGTTTCCTCCTCTTAAAAGATAACGATTGTGAGCATTTACTATGAATTACTTAAAATGACCAAGTGACAAATAAATTACTAATTATACTTAAAACGGTAGTGCGATCCTTGATTAAAATGGCGTGATGTTTTTAAAAGTAATTCCAATTTCCAAACGTTTAACGCATATGAAGTTTTCAAATATAGAAAAAAAAATAGTTTTATTACAAAGAAGGTCATCCATATAGATTCTGTATTTTAAAAATAACATAGATATACATGTTTTATTATTTATAAATGTTTTTTTCTTTTCACAGTTTCAACACATAATTTGGATATCTATGAGTTGATTTGGACCAAACGAATTATGATAAACAGTATTTTTTACCAATCACTTTCAAATACTTTCCCGTGCATAAGTATTCGAACACTTTGAAATTTGTGTTTATTGTTGAAATTTAAACACAAAATGGACTTTATTCAGCGAATTATTATTATTATATTATTATTATATTATTTAATATGTACCTATATAAACAAAATATATCAATAAAGTCAAGTTAATATAATTTATATAGTAGCTCATATTTTGCTTTCATCAATGTGCCCCCTTTTGCCTTAATTATAGCGGCGCGTAATTTTGGCATTCTGTCAACCAATTTTAAAATTGTTTTCATGTCCAGTAGTGTTGTAGTCTTTCCATAATATTTTCTCGACTTTTTGGCTGGTCATTTCGCAATTTCCGATCTAGAGCTAGAAGACATTTATAAGCAAAATTCGAAGTGTTCGAATACATCTGCACGGGAGTGTATCTAATTTTTAACTATCACATTAAATCATTTCATATTTTTAATCAGAAATCAGATGGACATTATACTGTTAATAGGAAAAGATATACATATAAACTTTAATGTGAAAATTACATAACCTTATTAAAGAAAATTTTCTGCTGTCTGTAGTTGCTAAAAACCTATTTTATAAGGGGTATTACTTTCGGTTTTTTCATTTAATATTCCGATGTTTTCGTTAGGGTACCAACAAAATTTGGAAAGTCGTGCCCCTTGACTCCTGCCTATAAGTTCCGACAATATTCTTGAGAGGTTCATTTTAAGCGTTTTAAGCTGGAGAAAAGAGTAAATGGAGCAGAAGGATAAAGGCCGGTGGCTTCTTTAACGGGCGTAAATTTCAAGTCATCCCACCTTTATGGCTCATTAACGGCGGAAAATTTTCCCTCAGACGCACAAACGCAGAGTGAAATGATGGGGATCAGCTTTAGTTTTGGGGGCGGTCACAAAACGGGTCGAGGGTATGACGAACGAAAACATCAATCAGGAGGATGGATAGGATCTAATTTGGTCGTCGGCATGCCCTGTAATTGTGTCCCGGCCAAATACAATCTGTTCACGTCATTTCCTGCAGGTCGTTCGTTCCGTCCCCCCGACCTTGTCCCCGTGTGCAAAATACGAAAATTGCGTGAGCTGTGCCAAACCGAGGCAGAAAAGTCATAAAGGGCGTGCCGAACTGGCCAACAAACCATACATACATATAAACCGCCAAAATCGTCTACGTCATTAGTAGTTACCACGGCCCCGGGAGGATTTTGGTATAGTGCGGTCAACGGGGGCATAGGCGGTCATCGGGTCGCGGGTGGTCAAACGGGAACCTCGCCAGGATTTAAGGAGCGATGAATGGAACAGCCACGCCACGCCAAACGCGTGTCCTTAAATCTCTAATTTGTCCCGCCATTCTTGGCTTGGGGGAGATTAAAGTAATTACGCGAATTAGTGGAATGTGAGTGGCAACACATCTGCCACATGCTTCCGAGAAGCAACCCCTAAATGGGCGTTCGCGTTGGTGTCATTGTGTCTTATAGGGCAGTATACACGTTACACCTACGGAAAATGACACCCAGTCTCGTTATCAACCACCCTGCACCTCGTCGACGCTACAAAACTTTCAAATTAAAGCAATAAATTCCAATGAATGACCCGAGAGACATGTTTCAACAATGCACGCTCCCCTCCCATATCCGAGCCCCACCGTTCCCGTCAACTCCCCTCCAAAAACAAAGGGTCTGGATGAAGTTTTTTCGGGCATAATTTGTGCATCAGCACTTTTCCCCCTCCATATTTTGGAGGTAAGAAGTTAACGGTAATGGGCTAACAGCGCGGTGGATAGAGTGATTCCATGAAATTCCGCGCGTTGCGTGTCTGCCAACGCGCGGGGGATATAGCGACAAATTACAAACACCTGTCAGATCACCCGTGCGTTGAGTCATGATGTTAAAATAAAAAATAATAAATAAATTAAGAGAAAAAAAAACGACGCTAGAATGAGTCATTGAACTGCAATTCGGCGCTTTTTGGAGGGAATTTTGTGGTTCTTTACGTAAGAGGAAAGGAACGGGTAATTTGTTTTGAGCTAATTAAGGAAGCGGCGTGGCACGGTGGTGGCAGAAGGTTTTCACCCCTTGCTCTCCCTCTCTCTCTCTCTCTCTGGGGAGTGCGGGTCTCAGCAAATTGCTTTTGGAATGAGTTTGCTGTCGAGTTGCGATTTTAGTTGCTGACTGAACTATGCCACGTTTGCTACGTCAGGGGACGGGGAGGAGGAGCTACTTTGTATGCTTTGTGAGACTGAAATGTTATTAAGCTAACGCTTTGATATGAAACAAAGTTTTTCATGTTTTTATACCTAAAATGGTAAAACTAGACTGTCCTACAAAGTCGTTTGTTTTGTATGGCCATACCAGAATCTATTTTTCAAAGTTTGTATTTTTTGTATAGGTATTAAACTTTATTAGCATTATTAATTTAAATGTAATATATTTTGTTAAAAGTGGTTATTTTTAAAAGTATGAAAGAGAACATCTCAATTGATGAAAAAAAAAATATTATCCACAGTTCTGCAACAAAAAAGAACTTTCCAGCTAGAAACATAAAAAATAGTTAGAGGTTATTAAGACCGACAATAAAGATGAAATCGTTTCGACTAAATGAGCCAAAGATCACTTCATGCAAGATGATGCACCATGCCACACTGCAAAATTAGTCAAAGGTTTCCTCGCATCCGCAACTCACCAAACTTTAGGACGCATCGAAAACGTATGGCATTAACTTAAATATTATAAGGTAGGTATATTTAAAGGAGAATACCGGCAAATAAACATTGTTTAATAACATTAAATACATACATATGTACATACATATGTGCATACATAATGTACATAAATATGTATATGTATGTATATACATATATGGGAAAATTATGAAGCCATCAAAGATTGCAATATTTCACGTATCGAAAGTATGTATAGCGACGGATAAGGGTAGTAGTTAAAAATAAGGGTAGAATTACAAAGTATTAATTAATTTACATTAATTTCAGGGTAGAGGACTACCGTCCACGAGTTTTTGACCACAACGATATAAAACAATGCTTTTAAAATATATGAACCAAAATTATTTTCTATCTTTTACCAAAACGTAATTGCTGTCCTTAATTTTCCGAAGTGTACATTACCGAACTATTTGATTTATATTTCTATAAGAAAGCACTCGACTTTGAGCATCAATTTAATAAAATTGACACGGATACTGAAGAAATTCATGTTTTTGAAAAAGTAGGCAGACCTACAAGATACAAGAGTATAACTAGCCCTCAAGAAGAATGCCCTTTGGATCTTCAGCTTTCCGCAGTACTTCAATTTCCAGATGTAAGCTGCTCCACGAACGGAAACAGAATTTCGTTGGAGTAAGTTGCACAATGGGCAGACGGCGACGGCGTCCGTCATCGCCGGTCCGAGGGCCGAGGGGGAGGAAATGCGCTCGAAGTGGTAAAACGTTTCAAGCGAATGCCAGTCAAAGACCGCCAAATAGTCGACTTAAATTCCAGCAATGCTCCCTAGGCGCACAGTTTATGCTCCCAATAAAATCCTCAAAGTGGGCACGGACCCACCGCCGGCTAAATGATTTATTGCGATTTCATCTCATATTTTTTTCTTTATACTTTTTATTTTTTGTCGTTACTCGTTTACCATTTTTGTCCGCGAGCACTTTGTGTTTGCCGTGCCGTGCCGCGTCCGGGCACAAGCCGGCCGGCAAAGTACAAGGGTTGTGGTTGGCTTCATTTAAGGGTTTCGGAAGGCACTAAAAATTATAAAAGTTAATAAAAATATTCTCAGAAGTTGTTGGGTGGGAAAAAAGGAAACATATTTATTGCTGTTTCCACGAAAGGAGAGGATATCTTTTATTTTTTCTCAGTCTTATTCGTATGGGGAGCAGATAATTCCTGTTTGGTATTAGCCCTAAGAACAGCTCCACAGCTTCATCACCACACGGCCCATTAGGGCTTAATTGAATTCTTAGTTCCGCTGGAGTTCGTCTTAAGTCCCGTCTTCGGTCTAAAAATAGCTATCCAAAAGGGCAATGATTCTGTAGGCCGGCAAATAAAAACTGGTTTTTACACTTGCATGTCATTAGCAATGAAATCCCGATTACATAAAGTTCCTCTTTTCCTATGTTGCAAATCTGCTACGCAAGCAACGCATTGCAATTGCAACGCCCCGGTTCCCCCTTCGAAATGCAACCAACTGCATCACCAGTCTCGCTTTTCCCATTTCCTCTGACTTTTTTCTCGAATTTCGCGAATTGCTAAAAATAGCCATCCGGCCACACCACAGGCCCATAGAGCTACCTTCGGGCGACCGCGCGCCGGTCCGGTGCAATGCGGCTGTGCAGCATCCCTGTAACCGGGGGGCACCGCGACGGCCGGCCGCGGCGGTGCACTGCACGCACGCAACATGCCCACCGCACATAAATTCCGTGCAATTACCTTGCCCGCGTAAATACTTCACCCATTTGCGGATGTCAACAAAAGTTTCGCGCTGGTCGCACAAGAAAATCTTCCGCGGATGGTCTACGGCTGGTTTTGCGTTGCGCTTCTTTTGGTTAAAAGTTAAAGACACCACCGCGACGCGACTGTGGCTACTTTAGACTTTAAATACTTAGCCGCTGCACCGTCCGGTCGTGGTGGACGACACTTTTGCAGATTCAACCGCGACCGTTGTGGCGGCTGCAAGTGCCACGAGCGGAGTTTTCTTAAGGAGATTCTTTTTAAGGCGCTCTTTACCTAAGATAGGGTGATTTATGAATTTGTTTTTATCTTTAGACAGAGATGGGGGGATAAAAAAGTTCTGATTAATCCCCAGAGATGCGATATCATTATGGAAGGAAGCGTAAGCCCTTTTGAAGTATGATGGTCATACCATCTATACCTTATTTGTCCACTTTCCTTTAGATTAATGGCATTTTTAAGTTTTTGCTATAAAATAAGTAGCATTTTCACCTAGCAGAAAGATCAATTTGAAGAAATTACGGAATATGGAAGTAGAGAACGCCTATTTCTTATATAGTGCAAAAAGCAAAAATTTTTCATTCTCAGGCAGAATCTTAGCTAGATAGTTAGGTTATTTGAGTTCAAAACGTATTGGGTGTAGAGTCAAGCTTGTTGATTTTATCAGTTGATTTTCTGAATCTAATACATATATATATATATAAAAAATGTATTGGACTAGCCCAGAAGATTCTATAAATACATGAGGTTTGGTATTGTATAATTTAAATGCCTCCTTGTTTATTGAATTAAATTTTATTTTGTTAATTATTTTTTTAACCTAACTCGATTAAAATACAATTTCCCAAAGATGAGTTTTTATAAAATTTTAAAGTAGATAAGTAAAGTTTAGACATTCAAATGAAACATTTCAGCTTTAGCAACAAATCAAATAAAAATATTTAGCAAGGCAGTTGTAAACGTCGCCGCTACATACCTACATATATAAATGCTAAACATACATTTTAAACTTATTTTACTCGAAAAAACATCGAATTACAAACAAAATAGTGTAACTATTATGCATGGATTTAGAAAAATAATTTGCAACTTTAAGTAATCATGCTTTTGGGATGGTATTGAGTACCACGTATACATAACATGTACATACTATTTGAGTCTATAACAAACTTATCGCGGGTAAACAAGTAAAGTCATGTAACTAAAGAATTTATATATGAATTACAGAACGCTTATATAAAGTAGACTCGAATTTTAGATAAAAATAGTACAATACGCTCTTAATTTTTCTGAAATTCATAAAAGCGCCTCAGCAATTGGTCTGCTTCTGCTGTTGCAAATTCAAAAAAGTAAAAAGTTCACCAAATTATGTTTACCATTTAATTTCCTATTTTGAAGAGAAAGAAAATTTTCTCAAGACGATGAGCCGTTAAAAGAATTCGTAAAGATGAATAGCACTAGTGCTCTACAAAAAAACGAAAAAATCACTTCTGCTTTTTACGTGACTGAAATAATTTCGCGAAAAAAATGCTGGTGCATCAGACTGTATAGCGTTGAAATTTTATCATCTTTATTCCTGGCCGAAACGGAATTCTTTCGAAAGCGCAACGTCTTGCTTGCATTCTCTCAAAAAAAAAGTAATAATAAAAATGAAATAAAAATAAGAAATTAGGAAAGAAAACTGCCTAAGATGTAAAAAGGGCCCTCTTGAGATTCCTTTTAATTCAGAGACAATGGCCATCCAAGAAAAGGTCGCAATGAAGTGACGGATGGCTCAGCTGGATGCACTCGACTCGAGCGGAGGCTCCTTTGAGATTCGCAGGAAGAAACACGCAAGAAAAAGGAAAACTCGGGAGAATGCAAACTGCGCTTTGTTAAGCCATAGGAGAAAACCTTTAAGTACTCTTGTTCCCGGCAGTCGTTTATTTTGCCCCCCCGCGACGTCGTCTTGTGCCGCGCCACCACTGCCGAGGAGCTGAATTAAGGGTTGGTCGGATGCGAGCAGGCTGCAGGAAGGACGAAGGATTGCAAGGACATCGCAGGACGAGTTCATAGATTTCGTTGCGATTCCAACAACTGAAGCTCCACCTGAATGCGGAAGGAAGACCAAGAATTGTTGTAGAAAGGACAAAACCGAACAGGCAGAGGCGGGGGCGAACGGGGGGGTTACGGGTGGAAGAGCTTCTGCGATGCGGCAGAGCAAAGCCTTTTTGCTTTCCCAGTGATGACAGCAGTCCTGAACAAAAATCCCTTTTCTTCCCTCCACTGCACTCCTTCACTGCAGTTTTGAACGGGCCTCCAACTCTGCGCCGCGGCGCCGAAACCCTCCCTGCCGCATCCCCCCTACCGCCCTCGCAAGCCCATGGGTGAGTGAATGCGCTTTGAGTGTTTTCCTTTATTTCCTTGGAGATACTGAAAACTACTCGAATCTGGTTCAGTGCACAGCTAAGGATTCGAGGATTTGTATAGGCTCTGCCTCAGCCTACCTGTCCACAATCCTGCTGGAGCCCAACCCTTTTTCCCTCCCTACTAAAGCGGGAATTCCTCTCTGAAGGTGCATTATTGCAACAATTTCACTGTTGTTGCTGCCGCTGCCACTGCTTTTCTTCTATTCAACAAAAGCAGGAAGTTCTGCTGCCACTGGTTCAGTTCTCCAGAATTACAAGGTGCATTTTGACGAACTCTACTCGTTGTTTTATTTTATTTTTTTCTAGTTACGTACTTCCTCAAAGGTAAAACGCTTATTATCCCTGCTCATGACCTAAGAAGGTCACCGGGTGAAAGGATAGAAATTAGCCAGGACTTGTTAGAAAATTAACTCGATGCAGGGGGTAGGCCTTTTTTCGAGGATAAAGTGAATTTTTAGAGCGAATTTACTTGAAAATTAGCAAAAAATATTACAAAGAACCATTCTGAGGGTCAGACCAGCCCATATATTCAAAATGAATAGGATCAAGTTCCTTACAACTCTAATCACTAATCAGGGAAGTAAAAACACCCAAAAAAGGATATATAATAGAAGGAAAATTTTATTAAGAAACAAGAAAGCTTAAGAAGGAGTAAGAGTTATACCAAATTTTTTATACAAACAAGATATCTACGTTGTGAAAAAATACGAATCCCAACTAATGCGCAGTATTAATAGCTCGAGTATTATGCAATTTTTATGAAACATTAGGTTAACATATGTATGTAATAAAGTTTGAGCTATTAAACTACCATCGAACTACCATGAAATATCGATTTATTTGTATTTCTGTAAAACTTTCCAAATCCAATATAGAATATTCTTAGAAAAGTTATAAATCAATCGTCATATTGGTTCTCCGAGTTGTAGTCATATGATAATAATGAATAAATTATTAATTTTCCACTATCGCTATTGTTAATTTTTTGCTTCTGGATTTATGTCCCCTTAAGAGAGCACATTTCTTACGAGATCAAGATGAAACTTGGCGCAAAAATAGCTTAGGAAATAATCTACACTAAGTTAGTAGTTGGACCAGATCCGACAATTCTTAAGAGATATTCTTCAATTTAAAGGGCCTCCGCTGCTCCGAATTCCGACGCCTTTAAAATTTTAAATGCTGTAGCAATTATCATTAATTGAAATGACATTTAAATTTAATTACTAATGAAATGGTATGGGCTTTGAATTAAAACAAATAAGTAAATTCTAAGTGTTGATACTAAACGTGCTAAGTTTTAGGTAGGTAAGTTGAATTTGAAAAATGAATTATTACTACTGGATTAAGGCCGGCTTTAGAACGTGTGTTACCTTGACATACTGTGAACCGAGTTTATTGCAGGTAAATTTATTTTTTCAAAAACAGGAACCAGTCCCCCTTTCTTCACGGTTCTGTCGGTCTAATTAACAAAAATTGCCCCTGCGTTATTTTTCGCGACATTTCCGGGCAAAAAATGGGTAAATTTACATAATGCACAGCCCCAGCCGATGGAAACACGAAACCTTCCCGGCCTTTCAGCAGTGCCCCATTGAGGGGGCTCGGGGGCTACGGGGCTTCTGGGGGGAAAGCAATCGAGCAGCAAACAAAAATTCGATACTGTATGGTCATGCGGCAGCGGCAACAGCAGCGACAGCAGAAAACAGCAGACAGACCTCGCGAATAAGCTGCAAAATCTGCTGCCCGTTCGCGCGGGGGTGGGTCGCAGACAGACGGAGGGAAAAAAAATAAATATTCAAGGAAATTCCTGCTATTGCGGTTAATCTAGCGTTTCCAAGAAATCAAAACCTCAGGCTGAAAAGATATCCTCCAGTGATACCTTCTTCTTTCTGCGGATTCTGCGGGACCAGTACCACAGAATTTCCCCATCTCTCTGTGCCTGCGTTCCGTGCCATTTTATCTGAAAAATCTATTTCTGGATACGTGTCGACGGTGCCATCACCTCCACCGCCCGCGCCGCCGCCGCCGGCTATTTGGTTCCCGCGATTAAATGTTTTTTTTTAATACTTTTCAATTTTTTTTTTATTCAATCAATTTCAATAGAACCCGAAGTGTACCCTCTAAAATTTGCTATCGTCCGGTCGATCGGTGCAGAACCTCTAAACCTCTGCGTGACCGGTTCAATGGCCTTTTTTAGCTGTATAGTCGCGGTTATATTTTTTCTGCCCTTGGGGCGGGGAGAGGTTTTTCGCGGGTATTTATTTTTTTTTTTTTTTTTGCATTTTCATCATGTGCCTCACTTACCTTTGACTATGAAATTGCGAAAATTCCCAGGTGCCGATAGACTCAGACGCGTTTTAAGAGCGCCTCTTCCATAGATTTTTCTGACTCTTTTCTGTGCCTTTTTACATCGGTTCTGGGTTCTGGGTTCTGGGGGTTTCTTCGATCGACATGTCCAATGCTTCATTACCATCGCGGTTCTTCGTTCGGTTCGTCGGCGATCCCGCAGATATCCCGGCCTAGCAACAGCCACACCAAAGGCTAGAGATCCCCCGCAACGCGTCTTACCCACCTCCGCTGAAACCTAACCAAAGATAGGTTTTTATTTCTCACACGGAATAGGTAATTCCTCCGGTTCCCGAGCCTAATGAAGGTATTTAGCTACCTTCTGGGAATTCTTGTGGCGCCTTCGCAAATTCGTTTTATTTTGCCCGCCATACTCCCGGGGTGCAATAAACTTAGCACTGGATGGGCCCCGCGTAATGACACAGCAATAGGATACTTCGGGTGACTAATGGTAGACGTCTGTGGAAATTAACAAAAATAGAAAACATCCCAAAGGCGCAGAATTAATGGCCTCTACGGAGGACAGCGCGCGTTCTCACCAGACAATCTGTTGATCTTGGTGGTGCTCGTTTTCTTCTAGATTCCTATATATACAACAAATATATATATAGTATTTTTTTCTGCGGTCAAGACGACGCCGTCGTCGCCAGTCGATGTGATCAACAGACCCCAAAAAGAGGTACAAAAACCTCGCGGAAATTATCCGTTTGAGCCGGCTCGTATGGACAACGACGCCACAATGTGATTTGTAGTAAAGCCACAAAAACGCATTTATACGCGGATTAGAGGCATCTAGTTTGCAATTGATATTTAAAAGTTGCTTCCACGTATACGTGAGATAGTACTTATGTTCAAGAAAAAAAAACATACAATATTTCAAGGTTGAGAAGTTTTTCTTAGATAGGTACACCTTTTTTTTATGCTATACTATAAAATACTATGTACTTACTTTGTTTTCCCGACCCCGAGCAACCGCTCGTGGAAGAATCTTTATCTTCCTACCGTCAGTAATTTTTCACCTTTATTTCTTTTTTATCAAATAGAAATTCTCGGCCGAGTACGTGATTGAAATTGGTTTTTTTTGCGCACGTTTTTATTTTACCAAGTTAATCGACAAATAGAAGAAACCTTGCGCGCATATATTCGCCTAATGCAGGTGTGAAAATTGCGGACGCTGACTGTTAATCAGTTTGTACAATGCAAAATTGTTATGACTAACTTTGCTATTTTTGGAATTTCAGGGAATCTCGATAGAACCTTTTTTTCGGAAAACTTGAAGGAATTTAACAGATATACATACATAGATGCGTATTTAAGGGGATAATGATAGTTGAATTATTTTGCATTCCAAAAGATAAAATTTAAATTTTTCAAGGACAAGACTAATTACTATTATTTGGGTATACCAATTTGGACAATTACGTTGTTTTTAAGGCGTATCGTATCAACCGTATAATTAATTATATAGAAGAAATAGAATATTCAGGGAAAAAATATTCAAAATTACAATAAAATGTGTATAAAAACCCCGGGTTGCAAAAATAAATCTTTTTTCTTACAGAACATATGATGACTTCAATAGAATTTGTCTAAAAATGACAAAATCGCCATTTATGCCGACCGACCGATTGTTTAGTATAATACCAGGCTCATAATAAAATGATTTTAGCAGGATATTCAAAATCATAATAGAATATTCAAGATATTAGTACGGTGTAAAAAATAATGTTTGAATAAATTAATTGTTTATATTATGTACTTTAAAAGATAAATTGAAACGATATAATTTTGTTTCTAATTAGCATCAAGTTGTATGAAAATATGAATATTAGTCAAAAAGTAGGTATTTCAGTTTTTCTTTACTTCACATTTAAATCGTAATATTTAATCCAGGACGGTTACTGAAAGTGTTATATTAGCTAATTTTAATACAATACCTTTGCGTGATGATGTATAAAAGTTAGAGAATGCGCTTTATATTTAGGCATAAATTGTTATTCGAAAATAGTTTCGTTTATTTTACTTCTTAACAAACCTGCCTTTGTACTGTATCGTCTGAATTTTAGAAATACATTTTTAGCAACATGTACATATTCTTTGCCGAACCTATAAAAAGTACGCAAAAATAGCAATGTAATCAGGATGATAGAAGTTTGAAAGCAGTATGTTTAGGACTAAAAAGAGTTTGTTTCAGTATAACCAGTTTTATAGAAGGTTGGATTTTTTTTGCCTCGGAATTAATACCCTTAATATATATATTTAGTTATTGATACGTTTACGCTGGCGTGTACCACCGGTGGCTCACACAAAACTGAATCATGGGCAGCGCCGGGGTGTTAATTGGTCCAGATCCTAATACATATACATAATAATAAAGAAATTTGGTATATTTAGCTCAAAGTCAGAACATCAAAACACAAATACAATGTCGCAAGTTCGATTTCTGCTCCTGGTTAAGCTGTTAATTTTTGAATATTTTTTAATTATATACTTTAATCGTTATTTTATTTACCCTTATGCAACATCCCCAAATTCCAGAAAATAAACTGGCTAAAGTATGCAATTGTGCTATAGAAACCTACGTGAGCAAATATTTATGATGGTCAAGCCGCATCTTGACCTTTTGGTTAAATTGGTTAAATGACCTAAATTTTATGCAGTTGCGCAATTTTTTATTTAAAAAGGTAAATTTTTAACGCTGAGCTCCCCTGCCTTTTAAAACATACAAGTGCTCTTTAAATAAATTTCTTTCCCCATCGGGGTATATAATTAAAAGATACGAACGAGTGGCTCCCAGTCTCATTTTAATCCAGCGATGCTCCCCAGGACCTCGCTTCATTTCATAATTTATCAGGGATAGGTCCGTGTAGGCTTCTGACTCTGCCCTCGGTTGAGTGTGCCCTCCGGATACACTTAATTCCACTCGAAGGAGTATGTTTGGCTAAAATCGCATTTACATATTCAATCAGCAAATTTACTGCATCCCATTTATGGGCGTAGAAATCACAGCGGTGCTCCCCGGTTCCGGCACCACTCCTGCTCCTTTTGGGTAGCGTAAACAAAACACAAAATATATATAAACTAAACTAAAAATAATTTTCCCTTTTCCACGAAGTCGGGCATGTTTCAAACCGATTTTGCATGTGGAAAACCTCTCTGCAGTTTTCACATGAGCAATAAGATCCGCTTTCGTTTCAATATGTGAAAATTTACGCTTTCCTCTGCAAATAAAAAATTCACGGCCGGCAAACACGCATTCACACCTAATAAATTTCAGTGAACGCGTTTTTGCCTTGACTGTCTTTATTATTTTTTACTCATATCTATTTTTTAAGAAAACGCGAGTGGTTTCTTTTTACCAGCAGTCGAAAAATTTGAGATTTGAAATTTGAAACGATAAAAAGAATTTCTTGTGCCGTCTGGGAAAATTTTCTTTGTTGCGTCGACTGATACCATCGCATATTGAGGAAGGGAAGAATTCTTTTTCATATTTTAAACAAGATTAGCAATTTTTGCATTCCTTAGTGTTACGTAACGCTTAAATTATGTTAAGCGCGAAAATTGCCTCTCGCCGATATCGAGAAGAAATGGTTGCCAAACTCATGTGCCAGAAAAATTTGTCAAATCGCATGTAAACGCATTTGTCAATTTATTTATTTACTTTGCTTTGTTTAAAAGACTCTCATGTTTTACAAATTATGAAAATTTTTATTTGCGCTCACGCCGAGCAGTCTAACTTAAACAAATTATTGTGAAACGCTAAATTATGCAATGTTGACATATTTTTAAAAATTCTGCGTTTTGTCAACTTATTTTCAGGTCATAGCGGCCTCAAAATAATTCGTGTAACCTCAATGAGGCAGCAATGACTCTCAACGTATCCATGGATAGCATTATTTTTCGATGTTATAGTTTTAATAGAAAATGAATCATTAATAAAATGAAATTGTTATATATTCTGCGATTTAAAATGGCTATTTAGAGTTTTTAGGGCCGCTCATTTCGAATTCGGTTCCCGATTTTGAAAAATCAAAATTTCATATCTTGTAATGCCAATTAAAAATTCAGTGTTTGTTTTCCCTATTTGTACAGTTTGTACTAACCTTGATGGTATATTAATATATTTTTCACGGCCATAATAGCATAGCATAAATTAGGCTCGTTATATACCTAATAAATTTATTTCTTCTAATAAAAATAAATTGAATAGCGAAATACGAAAAGAAGTAATTTTTCATACCTAATTTGTTTCTAATTAACTATATTAGAAAAACAAAATGTTTACGCTCATTTGTTTAAATTAACTTTTTCATTTAAAGTTAAAATAATCACTGTACATGCAGTATCAGTTTTTAACGTCATTTGTCATACTTTGGATGCATATTTCTTTTTCTAAAAGTTTCAAAAGAAACGACGGAAGAATTTTTAACATACATTAGTTAAAAGTAATAAATAGGATAGTAACATGGAGTTTGATTGATGTAATAAGAAGATAGACAGAAAAACACATATGTATATATTGTATATATATTCTATAAAATAAAAAAAAGGATTATTTCTAGCAAATAAAAAATAATGTAATGGATCGGTTTGCTTTCTCTTCTTTGTATATTTGGTTTAAAATGAGTTTTTATTTTGTCCTATCTAAATGACAAAAATTTCAACTTAGGAATTTCCATTTGTAACTTATATCTTGCAAAAATATACTTTTCAACATATTTCAGTCACATTTCTAAAGATGTTAGTCTCAAAGGTGTCTGAAAAATGATAGGGCACTTACCTAACTCGGTGTATTAATCGAGAAACTTGGAATATAACGAAAAGCACCCTTCACTCTGCACCTTTTTGCAACAAAGTGTCCCTGATGGGTAATTAATCCTTTACGTTTATAAAGAAGGACATTACTTGATACCTAATATCACTGAGTGCTCTCGAAACTTGGTGACTGCCCCAGAAACTTTACCATCAATTTTCTTCAACATGAAAATGACTCCGACAACAAAATTCCTTCGCTTCACTTACTTTGCAGACTTTCAGTCCACATCATTATCAAGTTGATTCGATTGTTTTTGCACTTTCTGACACTAACACAAAACGTGCGAACGTTCCGTGCGATTTCAACCGCAAATCGAACAGAGAGACCCATGCGAAGTGGCAAGCGGTAGGGCAATTACTTAATTAATCGGAGGCAAGTTCAATTTATGGATGCATTCCGGTTGCTAATTAATCGCGAATAAGACAAGGAATGCACCGGCGGCCGCTCCGACGCGCGTCCAACAAAGGAAGCGCGCGGTTAACGAGATTTCGTGCAAAACCCTTTTAATTTCGCATAATTAAAAGCGCACCCCCGGGTGCGGGTGCGGGGGCGGGGGCGCAGATTAGCATTCGGAAACATTTTAATTTCCTGCTTTTCAGCCCCTCCCGGATTATCCTGGCTCTGGGTGCCGGGAAGACTCCCGTAGGTGAGTGACTTCTGGGATAGTGCGAGGCGGCATTGTTGGCTGCTTCCTGTTTTCCGGGCACTGGGTTTACGTGTTCCCGGACAATGGGTGGGTGTGTTTTTCTAGTTTACCTATATATTTTTTTTTAATATTCTGTTCCGCCAGGAATGCTGCACAGGCGCTAGTGCTCCTGTTCCTGCTCCTCCAGACTGCCGCACTGCTGCCGGGTCGCTTGCCCGTCGCAGGAGTAATTATAATTGAGATGAAGCCGTCTGGCGCTCGGAAATGGGATTTACGCTGTCGTCGTCGAGGAAGCAAAAAATTAGTTCGCCTTTTTGTGTGCTTTTCTCTGTTCCTTGGTGGTAGGAAAAAGTACTTCCCTAAAATACCGAAACGGGAAGAGGGGGCGGTGGGAGCGCAAAGTTCCTGGATCTGGGCATTTTGTTTTAGTTAAGCCGGGATTTTGTTAATTGTTGTTCCTTTTTGGGTTATAGTTTCCTTGAAAATCTGCTGCCAGACGGTAAAATTTCGCATTCTTTCACAAATTGATGAAACAAAATGGAAAAGAATGGCAGTAGTGAAAGGATGATGGAGTTCCTTGAAACTAGACAGACGGATTTAATCCTTTCTTTGACAAAGACGAACGACATGCCAATGGAGGCCTTCTTGACATTGTTCTTTTCGTGATTACTGCAGAAAGGGCAGAAAGGGTCAAGGGGTGACCGCGTTTTGCTTTTCGGCGGCCAGGTCCCATTTTATAGTTACTTTGCAAAATAATCAACCAATTTGTTTAATATTACTTACAATTACCGATTTATGAGGAATTAATTAATTAAAATTATATTAACTCTATAAACTATACATTTTCAGAAACGCGTTTTTCTTCAAATGATTTTTCTTTTATAATAGCTACTACATATTATAATAATATCGTTACAAAGAATTTTCATTTTGCTATATCGATGGTTTAAAAATAACAAAATTCCACCCTTAAACTCTAAAAGATTTCTCATGTAGGTACCTAAATAGAAAATATTTTATTGACTGAAACCTTCCCATCCTATTTTATTTAATTTATATTTAGAGTTCCTTACCCCAAAGTAAAAATTCAGAATTAGCCCTCTTGCGTCCGACCGGCAGAATGATAAATCTTTGTGACGCGTTCATATTTCAACATACCTACCATGTTTTATTTTTAAAGGGGGGTGAATTAGACATTCTAAAAAACCCTTTTATATGTGATATTGTTTGAAAGGGTTATTTTCAAGGATTCCAAATATTCTTTTTCTAGGATATCGAAATTCTTTTTCAAGGCATCAAAAATTAAAATGTTTATAGAAACACTTCTGATTTTTTCATCAATCTAATAGTTGCTGAAAAAGGTTTTTTCTGTTTTAATTTATAAGACAAGTCTTACATATTAATAAGATTAACTTTTATAAAATCACTCTTGCGTCCGTTTCATCATTGAAATTTGACAATTACAGGGCGTGAAAAATATTAAATTAAATCCGGTTGATTTATTGGTTTTTGATAGATTCGAATCGAGAAATTGTTAAATGTTACTCACTACACGCGACGATAGGTCGAAACCTAACCTTAAAAACAAATGAGCCTATTATAACACTCCGACTGAAATATTCGAATTGGCTGCTGAATTATCTCCAAAATGATTACAGAAAAAAACACACTATTTAACGTTCCGAAAGTTAATTCTTCGTATCTTCAAAACATCTTTATTAATAAATGTAGGAATAGAATTGAAAACCGTTTTTTAAATTATAAGTGAAAATACGAAACATTGCCTCAGTAACGCAAATTGCGTCAATTGTGCACATTACGCTAACATGAGAGATATGAAAACAAAGGCAGTTGATATTATTTAAACAGTCTTGCCGTCAATTGTTTTACTATTTATATCTCATTTTGATGAAATGAATTTTGTAATTAGAAAATATTACTGCATGAAAATCGGATAAGTTGTTCTCAAATTATAAATAATGTTTTACGAAAAAAGAAGCTCAAAATAAAATATCACAACATAAACATATTACTGGAAAATCTATGTTATACCTTTAAAAATATGCTTATTCTTAAAGTTCACTAACAATAAAGCACCATTTAAACAATGAAATAAAGCCCCTGTACTAAAAACTGAAATTAAAAGCATCAAAATTCTGGCCCTCTCCAATTCGTATTAAAACAATAGGCAGCTATCCCCCAGAATATTTTATGAACAATGCATTTAGGTCGATGAAAAATGTTGCTTAAAATGTTAAAAACAACAAAATCGTGTCCATTTTATTTTCACTCTTTCGCAGTGTCTCATACAACGAATCCTCGTACTCTACTACCAAAATCAGAGTGAAACGAGTGTAAATTGTGGAACATTGCGCCCGAAAACACAAATCTCCATGTCAGGCTCTGAAAAATCCGAGATAGTCCCTTGGGAAGAAAAACCAGGAATGGTACAAAACAAGAGAATCACCTTAATACCATCAACGTAATCAAAATCCCATCTTACGACATTTGCTGTAGGTAAGTGCAGTGGAGCACATCCAGACGCCGACCCTAGCGCCCTCGAAATCCTGTCGTGAATTTCTAGGACTATTTTCATCCTGGCGCCCCTCTCGGGCGAAGTCTTTTAATGAAGACTTTCACCTTTGACTACGGGGGCGCGCGGAGGACCAGAGCCAGACAGACAGACCGACAGGAAAGACAACTGCAACACCGACGATTTCACTGTGTGTTGCCTTTTCCCGGGGTGGCCGGGAGAAAAATAAAAGGAGCTTTCAGCGAATCCTTTAAGGGAATTGGTATGGGGGGATTCCGGCGATCCTGATTTTATTACATCTGTCGAAGGTTTCCCAACCTTCCTTCCACCATCCCCCCGCGTTCCTATCTCTCAACTGTAGCTACAATTGTCGAAGATTCGTTCCTGGAATGGGAAGCTCCACCTGGATCCTGGAGGCTCCCGGCGAGTGGCATTCCCGTTTTTAATTTTCCCAAATGTGGGGGAAGAGCTCGAGTATCCTTTGAACACTCGAAAAGGAAGCAATTATTAGAGCCAAAGGATGCGCTGGGGTTCGACATGTCGAAGTTGAGTTCAAATGATTTTATTTCAATTGATTGGGGAGCTTCCTTTACTTTTATTTCCCTAGAAGGGCCCCATTTGAGGGGCACAAGGGCTTCAGAGGATACAACATGGAAATCCAATTAGCATTTTGAGTTACTTTAATGGGATTGAGTGGAAGAACGAAAGTATAGTGTTTGATTTACACAGTTTTCTCGTGAAACATGCTATATTGTTTTTATTAAAGAAATCCCTTTTTCAATTCCAATAGCATTTATATATATATATATACTGTAAATAATTTATTAAGTAAAACTAAGTTGGTATTATTCATAAAATAAATGAATTTTTTATATTCAGATATTTCACCTGCCTTTGATGTTCCTCCCTTTGAAGCACCATAAAACCCTCAAAATTAATAAAAATATAAAAAGCTATTACGTCAAATTATTTGTTGCAAAATGCTCTATAAAATAGCTCATTCATAACTAATTTTTTTAAAGATTAATAGAAAAAAAGTTATTAGGTTATTAAGGAAAATAATAATTAATTTCCAACATTTTCCTCAAAAAAACGTTATTAATAAAAGTCGTAGACAATATAATTATCTACAAGAAAGCTTTATACCAAATTTTTGTGGGAGTGATAGTTTTAGAGATATATTTAAAAAAAATATTTCCACCCTTTTCTAAGATGGCAGCCAAATGGGTGCACTACCGATCCCGAAATTGCCTAATTGACTAAGACTCAAATTAAAATAATTTTTATAAAGTGTCCTATTCTTGAATTTGGACTAGAGATTACTACTATTACTGCTACTTTGCACTAATCAAAGAATAATATCCAAATTTTCAAAAATATTGAACAAACCATATTTTAACCAATTAACTGCATTTGACGAGTATACTCGTCATGGAAAATGTGCGAAATTTTGTGTTACGGCTAGTATACATATTATACTCAAATATAACGAGAAAATTTTCGACTTTTTTTAATGACGAGTATACTCGTCAAACGCAGTTAATTGATTAAAATCAAAATCAAAAGCATCGACTTATATTTAAGAGTTTAAAGGTATCTCCTTCTTAAAGAATTTAAAATTTTGAGTACTGTTTTAGTAGTTAGGACTAATTGCAATTTTAGTTTCACAAATATAGTCAACAACCTATGTAGGTTAATAGGTAGTTAATATCATACAAGGCAAGGCCACACCGGGTAAATAATAAATAAAACAGATAGGTCTTTTAACCATTTTGTTGACTAAATGTAGCCATTTATATTTTCCAAATACTTATTCAATAATATTGAAAATTAATATTCAATCATATATTGAAAAATTATAATTATTTTATATATTTAACGTGAAAGAAAAAAGAAAATTTGATCTTTGCACGGTTTAATATACAAACTTGGGAACTACCAATTTGAACAAAATTAATACTGCTTCGCAAATCCAAAACTAATTTAAGTAGATTAAGAACTAAGACGAGATGATTCCAGTGGTACAGGGGCAAAAGGTGGTGCGACACGGGAATCCAATTAGCTTTTTGAGTTACCTTGATGGGATGGGCGGACGAGACGGCTTTATCGCTGTCGCTCCGGCCTGGGCGAGCGAGCCGCATAAACAACCTTTCGGCTATAAATCACCCTTAGAATTATGCACACCTATTGCACCTAGCCGCAGCAGGTGAGCAGGCCCTTTGCGGAATATTTACGATTCCGAGTGGGGCCCATGGCTCCCGGCGGCCGAAAGGGGGCCCCAAGCCCGATCACCTTTCACATTTGCTGCTCGCGGGTCCAGGGATAATTGGCTCCTTCTTGCTAGCGCTCATCAACCGAGCTAATGCATGGAAATTAATGCTGTTCGCCATCGCCGTCAAGTGAAAAAGTCATTCGCGGGACTCTCGGGCGCGTTTTATTGGTCGCCCGCGCACATCCGCGAAAACACGCCACTTCCATACCCCTGGGATGCAGCCGAATGATCGCGCGAACTCAATTTTACGACCGCCAATCCGTTTTTACTGACAGGAAACGACTTGTCCATCATTTTAAGTGCCCTTTTTCTGGAGTCTTCAAAACCTTTTTCTAAATGTTTTGGCTCGGGATGGGGGGCTCCTCCGTGCTAAAATTTCCCGACTGCACGCTATCTCCACGGGGGGGCAGGACGGGCAGTATCCACCCAACGACTGCAGTCTGTTCGAAATTAGCACTCTTGAAAAAGCGAACAGGTTGCTGCGCTTAAACTTTAAATGCATTTGTGACCGCAGCGCAGCAACGACAATTAGAGGTTGCGTGCGATTCGAGAAAAAGAGGTAAAATTTTTTGAAATATTTTTTTAACCCACTCAGAAAATAGGGTACTGCTGTCTGACATGACAAAAAACATGAGCATTCGGGACGGGCAAATGTGTCATTGCTGCAAATTGCTTGCACGGTTTTTGCGCTTACCTTGCTGAGTGACTTCCGTTGCAGTTACACCTTCGTCGAGGAGCTCACATTCCGAGGTAATTGGAGCTGGAAAAAAAGCGTAAAAGAAATTCGTTATTGGAATCTTTGCAGAAATTATTCGATTGATGGTCAATTAACATTGATAGGCATTTGCTAATGAAAGCGAGCCAATTAAAGTAGACGAAGGAAAAACATTAACCAATTAATAACACAGAGCAAAAATCACTTTCCTTTCGGATCGGATAGAGGAAAGATCGTTTATATCCGATTATTTAAATTTTTATATCATATAGTCTTTTAAGTTAGGTATTGGGATTTTGAAAGTTGTATTGCTTAAGTACTATTTTATAAGCTAAAATAAGTTTCACAGTGTCCGATGAATATATTCGTCACGAAAACTACCACTTACTCCGTAATGACGAATATACCCGTCATATCAAAAAAATTATGTATCTTACCTCAATAAAAATCGAATATATCCTATGATATTTGGGGCATATGTATTACATCAAAATATGCGTGTTGCTAAAAAATATTTTAAGGAAAAAGGACTGGTAAATTTAACAAAACTGGCTTTTCTAACTTTTCTACCAAAAATGTAGTTTAACACAACTAAAATTAGGTTAAGGCAACCAAAAAGAAATAAAACTTGGTTTTCAAAGTTTATTTATAAGAGTGCCGCTGATCGTTATTTACTTGTAATTTTCATTATTCATCAAAGAGTCTGTTTAAGACCGATGCATTTATGTTTAAACAAATAACTTTCTTTCTTATCTTTAGCAACCCTAGCATTTAGCTAAAAATATCTACATACATGGTAAGCTGAAAATATGCCAAATATTTGATAAATGAAAACTTAATTTTTGATTCTTTTTGTAAATGTTTTTTTTGTTTTGTTTTGTCAGTGTACTTGATAATTTTATTGTGCAGATTATTCAATGGCGTTAATACCCACTTCCATTTTTATACCTCTCTTACTTTGGAAGTAATTTATATGCAGAGTTTAGCTCACATTTTATTATGCAATATTTCTACCGTCGACATTAGCGTTTCTCGATTTGTACCACGTGAAGGTTACATACTTTTCATTTTATATTTAAATTTGAAATAAGCAAAAGACCTTAACACAAACGTCAAGCAAAATCACAACTAGGTAGTATACCCTTTACTTTGATGAATCTGAAGCTATACGATAAAAATGTTTTTTTCAATTTCTGAGAACACAAAGTAAAATGATTATTTTTTCTATTTTTAATCTCAAATAAAGTCAAAAATCTTATAATGCTTCTTTTGTAACATATGAAAAATGTTAAGTATGATTTATAGCCAAATGGTTTGTTGTTTCATTCCAGTAAATTTATTGATCGAATGAAATATTTAAGAACACAACAGGAAATTGAAAGCTATTTTTAGAAACCATTTAATGATTACAGGAAGAGTTTCGTAGAATTCATAATTTGAAATGCGGATTCCATCAGTCATTACCTATATTATTTTTATGACATACACGTGTTTATGTTTTGACTTGTTTTAGATATTGTATATTAAATTGTATGGATATTGAGAAAAACGAACGTAAATTATAGATATCCCCATGTACCAAATTTCAAGGAAATAGTAAATATGCCAAAGTAAGCAGCTAAAAGGCGTTTCAAATTCGTAATGGTAGACTTACCAAATTCAATAAAAATTGTGAAAGAAATTATTTGGAGGCGTACCGAGCAATATTGAGCTAGGTTTTGCCAGTGCAAATCGAGTTAATTCGACAAAATACCTTCTGACCTATGTATTTGGAAGTTAATACCAACAGTAGCTTCCTTTGGGATTATTTAATTTCGCTTCGTTGGCCACAATGGACTTAATCGAAAAGTGGCAGTCTCCTAAAATGGTCCCGTCGTGTTGGCGGATTACCGAAACCGAAAGCATTTGCCCAGAAATTTGGAGCGCGCGATAGTCGAGGTATCTTCGTCGATGGGAGCATAACGTCCACATCTGCATAGGTATCCAAATCGATTTATCACCGTCGTTCTATTTCATTAGTTTAATGGCCTAGAGATGATCTTTTGCAATTCAACGTAATTTGAGTAATTACCCTATTCGATCTTCGTGCGATGGATTAGAAAGCGCAATTGCTCGGGTACATCGAGCGACTGCTACTTCAAAAATCCTTTGCACAAAAGGCCTCGCCGCAAATAAAAAAATCGAATCGCATCAGAGGTATAAGAGTTGAAAGTATGTCAATAGCCACAAAATGTGGCGGAGGTGAGAGGGCCAAAGCGGTGCGGTGCGGTGCGGTGCTGCTCCATCTGAGACATAAATTGCATTGCGGACTTTTGAAAAATTTTTGCATTTATTCGAACTCTGAACAAAAGATGATGATCCGCGCACGCTATTGAAAGGAAAACAAATTGGCCGTTGTCATTGCGAAAGTCCACTGGCTGGACGAATATGAAGGAGCCCCCTCGCGGAATTATGAGAAATCTGATGAAAGTTAGTCGAATACCACGGTGGATTCAGCGTCTTCGTCTCAATCGCCTGCGAAACCCAGCCAACTCTCTTCGGACAAATAGGCGAAATCTTTCAATAATTCCGCGGAACAAGTCAATTTTTCCGCGGCCTTACATAACGGCCAGGTTGTAAGACTAAGACCAGGAAGGTCTGACTGATGCCCGACAGTAAGTCACCCTGACGCCCCACCGCGACGGCGGCGGTATGCATGGAAACCTCTTCCTGATTTACTGGCGACGCGCAAAACGTCCGCCCGCCCTCCCTCCTCCCGCAAAGAGGCTGAAAAGCCGCAGAAAAGACGCTATCTTCATCTTAATCTAAGTTGACGGGTGTTGCGCGGTGTCGGTGTCAGTGTCTTGCAAGTTGCGGTCTTACCTCGTTTTACCTCCGCGAAAATCGCGAGCTCTGTTAACGAGCCGCAACGCGCCACACTTATCTGATGGCCCGGTCAATGCTGCGGTCGCGCGCGTCGCACACCCAACGCAACGCGTCTAACCAGTTTCCATGCTCGAGAAGACTTTTTTGGGCAACATTTTCGATTCGCGGCTAACTTGCGATATTGGTCAAGGTTGCCCCCGCGACTCCCCCTCCCCTCAACACTAAAATTGCAGGCGTGTAATGACACGTAACGACTCCCAATGCGTGTCGAGATAAACACATTATCCCGGCGCCAGAGGTGGTTCCCGGTGAAAAACAAAAATAAACATGGTCACAACTCACCTTATCGATGGCCGGTCATTAAATTCCCGGACCCCGACACTGTCGACGAGGAAACAAAATGAATAATTGGGACCAGACGCAATTTGCATTGAGGTAGTCTCTTCGATAACCTGAAAGTGAATTGGAATTGGATTTCGCGGGTCGTCCGAACGCTCGCGGATCGTTAATAGAATAATTAATATGCTTGTACTATGTTTTTAACGAGCTACTGTCTGGAAGATACTCAAAGTGTAATGGCTTTTTCAGAAAGGTCATCAATCATAATAGCTCATTTAATTGCATTTTTAATTAGGTACATTCATAAATCCGAAAATAACTCTTTACACTACACTGCCAATAACACTTATCTGCAGGGTTATCTCAAGATTTATCTGAGTTTCATCCGGCGTATCACATGTATACTATACTTAATTACACATTTCTCAAATGCTCTAATTAAAGTAGGTACATATCTTACAAAAATTTTCATCCAGTTTAAATGTGGATTGAGACGATACTAGAATATGTAGATATGATAAAACAGGATATGTGTATATTGAAAAATCTCGTTTTATTATCGTTATTCAATAATGGTCTGAAATTGTCTTCATCATCAAAAGTAGCATTTCTCTGCAATCGATTTTTTCAATAAAGGCGTTATATTTTCCAAATTTCATTCATGTTCTGTATCTTCGTTCTTTCTTCACTGATACTGAATACAAAGTGTTTAATAATTAGAGAGACTTAATTTTATTTTAAAATAATTTCATTTCACTTGAATATGGTTTCATTTAATTTGAAAATATTTAGGTGCATTGTAAACTCTCTATAGCTATCTCAGTTTCCTGCAACAAATTAATTTTCTCTGAAGCCTAAAACTAAGCTGATGGTTCAAAGAAAGATAATTATTAACAAAACTCACACACTAAGGAATTTTTCGAGTGAAATTTGACTAGGTTGGGCTTTAGTAACTATATTCAACTAATTAATTATTTGTCAACAAATTCGTCTGAAAATATTGTCATTTCATTTGGAACTCTTGAAAAAGTAAGCTGTGATGTCCTGTACTCAATAATTAAATGTTGCAAATTGCAAATTGAATTAATTTTGTTGCATAATTGGCACATTAAGTGTAATGGAAACGCCGCATCATATTTAGTTACATCTTGTGCATAAGTTGAAAATCAGCTTGGTTTTTGTACTATCCGTTGAATTTTATCTTGAATGTTGAAAATTCCGGGTATTCAAATACATATAATGATTAGGGGGTCAAATCGTTACAAATAGGGTTCCATTTATTTGCAAGAGAAGTAAAGTAGTTCAGTTTCTTAAAAAATTAAAAAGCTAAATTCAAATTACACAAAGAAGAGGTGCGCTAAAGTTTGTTACACTTTTTAATAGAATTAGGGGTAATGAACAAAACTAGTGATGAATAAGAACATTCTGTGCGTAGTTGAGTAATTACAAGTAATATTTTTAAACAATGGTTGACATTTTTAAAATTGCTCTTTAAAAGACTGCAGCTTCGATTTCACAAATTTTTGAATTTTCAATATATAACCACTAAACTCAACTGATAATGAAAAAAACAGAGGTGGCTTTAAAATTTATGCACAAGACTGTTGACTAATTAGTTTTATTGAATTCTCAATATCGACTTCAAAGTTATAGATACTTCAAATATTATAATTTTCCTAGAATTAGATAAGAAAAACAGAGCATTTTATTTCGTTTCGTTTCGTTTCCGTTGTATAGAGATAGAGAGTACAAATAAAGTAAAATTTACATAAAACATTTTATACATAATTGTATTTGTAACGATTACACCTAACTTCTAAAATTGTATGTGGTTAATCTAAAATCTAACAAAATTTTTCGTTATAAAGAAGTTTGTTGTAAAGAATTTACAAGGCTTCATTTTATTTTAAGAGTCAAATAAAATTGCATCTAACATTCTATACGGAAGCCTGTTTTTGCGTCCTGCAACACGCACTTGACGAGTTTTTTAATGAATTTTCCTTTTCTCTTTTACTTAGCAACTAAGCAACATAACCTCAATTCTTGAAGCCGTGAACCCAGAGTTAATTTTTCATAGCGTCACAAGTTCAACGCAATTTGGTGCGAATTTCAAGAGTGTGAAATTTTAGGTCAATACACCCCGTAGTTCAATGCACCCTCGTCTTCGCTCTTAAAGATATTAAAGATACACGAAAGGCGTTTGAAAGTGAAGGGAGCTGAATTATTATCTTTCGCTGAGTGATCAATGGCTTTCAATAACCTTTCACACAGGAAAAAAAAAACCCTCGAGTGATCAATGGCTTTCAATAGCCTTTTAAACCTCAAAGCAACACCCATTCGCAAAAATCATTAGGTTAATTAATTTCACATTTTTCTTACGACATAAAAACTACCAATCATGTTCTTGGAACATACCCACTAACGGTACCATCCGTAACTCCTGCTGACCTGTTCGACACAAGGTGGAGGTGCAATCGCCAGCCGTTACCACAATAAAACATTTTAACGACGTCTGCGCCCTCCGGAGTGACCATAAATCATGGAAACAACCGAAGTTGAAATTAAAATTTAACGCACGTCTATTTTCAAAGCCAAACTAATCAGAAGAAAAAAATAAATAAAAAAACTGAGTTTCAGTGAAAATACGAAAAAGAGATGAAACAGCAGATCTACTGCCTGATCACGCAGCGGGCATTGGTTGGTGCTCCAGTTTCATACTTTAAAAAAATAAAAAATAAAAAAGAGAATTTTCCAGTTGGGGTCACACAGGCTTTCTTTCATTTCGCCTGCATTTTCAAAGTTGTCATACTTTTGTTGGTTTTATTTTTATATCTTTGAAAAGTTCCAGTGAATTGCTGAAAAGTCGAATGTGTAGCATCTCTAGAAAAATTGAAATCAAATAGAGCCGCCGCTCCCTCTCTGCATTCCTCGGTACGCCAAAAGACTTCTACAATCCACATGGAGTTGCAGTTGTCGTTTGAGGGCCCAACAATCTGCTTTATCGACCGACCCACAACCATTCACTAACGGACTTATAAATGCGATCCGCTGCAACTGCACTGTGCAACCGCAACTGCAACCAGAGCAAATTCCTGAAAGTCAAACGATGACCAAATCAATTAAATTTTCTACTTCGAGAAACTTGGTCAAGTTTAGAGCAGCGCTGGGTGCTCTCTCGCTTGCCGGATTTCTTATTATGATATTTTTGGTGTTGTTGTCTTGTCTTGTCTCGGGTCGTTGTTTTTGCCGCCTTTTTTCTTTCTTGATGCGATGCTGTTTACTCAAGACAGAATTTGTGTTTTCGAGACTCGTTTCGTGTGTTTAACTCGGGATGGAAAGATTGCACCGCGACGGCATCCAGCTGTGAGGAATTTCTCCAAGACCCGAAGAAAGTGAGGAAAGTGTGATAAAAAGGAAAACACTTTTATGCAACTCGGGAGAGGAAAAAAAAAGTGAATGGAATCGAATGGAATTGCGCTTGTTGCTGACGCAGAAGATTTTGACCTAGGGAACATAAAAATTCGTTGCCTTGTTCAGCGCTTTGGGTGGAAATAAAATGAGAAAACCCCAAAAACATATATAGTAACAATTACAATTGGGAAATACCTATAGTAATATTTAAAAGTAGTACAATTGCTACGTCGTTTCACAATGAAATGAATTACTGGTTGGATTACATAAAGTATGCTACACTTTAAAATATGCTTTAAAGTTGTACCTACTTGCGCAGGTCAAACTGCACAGTTTTAGCGGTTATTATTCACTTTGATCTTCCTCCTACAAAACAGTTTCGACATACATATATATGTGAATAACACTAATTTCTGCGTTATACATACATAGGTACATATAAATGTATATTGTTTTGATTGGTTTTTCTTTAAGTTTCAGTAGAAATACTAAATTTAAAATTTTACATACATTTTATTGTACATACCTTGTTGGAAAGATAATAAAATGAGCAATTCGATAAAAATAACAAATACGGTGCAATAGTTAGCTGAAAAAAAACATTTTCCCATTTTCGGAATTGACCCACCACCTGCGGTAGGTCGACTGTTGCTATTTTTGGAATGTACATTTTTTTGGCGTGTAACTTCGAAACGGTTAACATTGCCACCCCCGACACCTCTGCTGCCATACAATTTTTTGTTTTGTATGCGCTATTAAATAAACACCCTGTATATGTAGGTACATATTACATATAACAAAGAATATATCCGGCCTCGATATAATAAGGAAGTTATTTCATTTTTATGTCATCTGTGTTCCGCTTACCACGGTTTCATTTGCACGTTAAATTCCGATACATGTAGCATAAGATTTATTTAACACTGGTTGGATATACTAGCACGGAATGAATTAACCGTGTTATAGGGGGCTACACTATCAAAGATAAGTATGATATATTTTATAAAAATAAGTTCTACATCTCTGAATGAAAGACTTATATTACAATAACTTTAAGATTTATTTTAATGTATGAATACTTTAAATTTTCTTCGGATAATTAAAATCTGCACAGGTGAGCATCATACAATCGCCAGTCTTTCCTCTAGTGCAGGTAAAAAAAATCGATTTCTAATTTTGCTATGCAGATTTCTAATAGTGACGATCCGGTTTACTCATAGGTTATCACTAGTAGACTGAAGCGTAAGATTCTTTAAGGAATTTAATTATTGCACAACGATTCAATTTACATACATACATACATTAAAAAACTCACACAGTTCAGACACATTTAGTGGAAAGTGATCGGAAGTGATGAATAAAACGAACTCATAAAACTTAACTCTTGACTCTAGACGCTCATAAATTCGGGCAACATTTTAGAGGAAACTTCGGCGTGAACACTCTTAAAACTTAAAATTTATAGTATAGAATTACAAAATATCCACGGACAAGTTCAAAGTGGCCGACTATTGGTTATGTTTAAAACTAACATAGAACCAAAATGGTAAACAACCTATAATTATAAGTATAGCAATAAATATGCAACTATACGAGTGTAGTTTTGAATTTTCATTAAATTAGAGAACGCTATTTGTTAATAAACAAAATTGCATGCAGACGACTGTAAATAATGACTACATACATATTATTAAATTAAGCACTACAAAATGTGATGGTTTGGACAGTAAACCGTGCTTTGTATATGAATTAAAATTACATAAATAAAGAACGGCGATCGTTTTAATTTAACAAATATAAAATTATTATGCGATTGGTCACGCATCTTACAAAAATTTCGACCTATTCATTCGCTGCTGGACATGGCGAATAAGAAAAATATTTATTTTTTTTTTTTGCTGTTAAATTTAAAGTCGTCCGGCACGCAATTACCGTCATTGGCGAGACCCTATCAAGTTGCCTGCCTGTCGGCTAGATGGCCAGTAAATTACAACCTGTGCGCAGCAGGAAATCGATTCCCGGGGGGGGCCAACCGAACCACTGGCGTGCATAGTTAGGCCCTCATTCATGCAAACAACAACTAGGCGGACCGGACAACTCATAGACGTGCCTGTTTACGGATGAGGAGGGAGGGGCACCCGCAGGACTCCTTAACTGGATCCTGGAGCACGCCCCCTCCTCCCCCTGTCCCTGGCACGCACAGGGTGCACTTGACAGCTACTTAAAGTTGGAAAACAAATCAGCGAACCAGCCGATCGCAGTCGAGGCATGTCGCCCCTGAAGGTAATTCCGTCCCCCGCCACTGCTCTTCTGCCGTCTGACGTTAGCGGCTAGATGGAGCAGGAGTGCCAACTGCCGGGACCCCGCCGTCGTTGTCATCTGCGTCATGTCTTCAGCCGCTCAATATCCAGCGGCAGGTAACGACGCAGGTGTGCGTGCTGCGGGGCAATCTCGTTGCCGAAGACATAAACGCTCTCAGAAGATATCGCTGAACGCTTTCAATTAAGCTGTTCGTGATTAGCCTCTTCCGTGTCCGCACCCGCGCCCCCGCGCCCCCTAGCGGCGGCAGCAGTGGCGTTTTCGTTCCAAATCGGGCAACAGCCAATACAATTTGTCAAAATTGAGTGCGCGATAATAAACATCGCATAAAACGCGTTGTCGTCGGCGGCGCGCCGACAGGGAAAACGCGACGGAGTGCGCTAAGCCAAGGCGCTTGGGTGCTCCTTTTTTTCCCGCCTTTTTATATGCCTTCGGCCGAGCGATTAAGATTTGATAAATTTTCACACTTTCCGCCACCGTTGCGCTCTGGTTTTTCGGGTGGGCTTTTGGTGTGGCACACTTTTTTTTTACCCAGATATTTATATTTTTGGAAAATCAATTTCGCCAAATGTTTGTTTGCTGTGCGAAGGAGCAACGGTAACGGCACGGCATGGTGGCAATGCAGGCCACGCGAGAAGCGTGACAACATCGTGCGCTTCGGGGGACGGGGAGCCCCTCCCCCGCTGTGGGAACATGCATTTGGCTCAAAACTAGAAGCAACGGCCTTGGCTGGCTTTTCCTCTTTTTTTTACGGAAGAGACGGAGGGTTTTTGTGAGGAAATTGTTGGGCACGTCCCTTGAAGGGCTGTGTGGGGATGTGCAGGAAATTAAGATTGCGTCCCGACAGTGCCATTAAGCCGCATGTAGCCACTTCAACACAATATGAGTTGTGCGAGGCCTTTTATTGTCTTTAAGTTTCTTAGTCTAATTCCAGAGTTTTCTAATTTGAAGGCTTACAATTGTGCAACGAAATGAAAAAGAAAATAAGTTGAATAACGAACACTCAAATGAAAATTTAGACTGTCTATTTATTAATAAATCTTCCGCAAAAGAAGACCCGAAAAACAATCTCCCAGTTTCAATCCTTTCAATTTAAATAAATTGATTATACCTTAGGAAACCCATATTTTAAGGATCAAGACTTGTTATTACATATTATGAGGATTTTCTACTCAGGTCCGGATATGGATAAATATTACATATCCAAACCTTTACTAATACTAGTATCATCATCAAAGTAGTACATCCAGGCTGTTAAAAATACTGTTACAAAGTTATTCATACTTAGTATTGCAGCTAAGCAAATATAGGGATTGGCGTTCGATTTATGTGTTCAGTGGTCTGTGGCAGGGGTACCAATAAGCAGTAGTAACATTGATGAGATCAACTCGATATTTTCTAGTGTAGGTACTTAAACTTTTTTAAATAGCGATCAATTTTTATAGCGTGAGCACTTTTAATATAAAAAAAAAACAATAACGAATTTTAATAACTCTGTATACATATATATAATAACATACCTAAATTTCCATAAAAAAATGTATTTCCAGCTCAAAATATTTTCCTTTATTTTATGGTCTATGAAATAAACTGTCAAATCGAAGAGACTATATAAATAGGTACCAACCTTTTTTTTTTAATCGAATGCTTACCGATATCTCCCACTAGCGCTGTCGTCGGAAATTCCGGAAAAAAGAATAGTTACTAGACCAAACCTGGCGCAAAATGTTCGCTGTTGGTGTGTAGACAACAACTAGCAAAAAAAGTTTAAGATGAAATGGGATTTCAAAAATAAATTAGACTTTAAAGTTCTATTTTTTCACTATTACTGCGGAACATTCCACAGGTTGATATTAACTTCAAAAGATTTTTATGAAAGTAGATACCTGAGGGTTTTCGGGATCGCTAAATATTAAGTCGCTAGAAAATACACAAAAATATGTAATACATAATACTGTTTCCGTTGAAGTAACAAAGGATGACAAAATTATAAATAATATATCAAAAGTTAAGCTGCCGTGTAGTCTGATTTAATAAAAAATTCAATGTTCCGGTAGACAGGTGGTCACCAGCTTGTCGCTACGTCGTGAACAAAAGAACAGAAAAATGGAACGAAATCAGAAAAGAATAAATGATTTCTTCAAAATTATATCAATGATGTGCGGCGATAGGAGATATAAAATAAAATTGATGGAAACAGCTGAATCAGAGTTGGCTGCCCCGCGCAAACCAAGCCCCAGAGACCTCAAATCTAATCGATTCGGTGCACACCTGGCGCCCAGTCTGCCTTTTCTTGATACATTTTTATTTTTATATCTTCCTCTAATTGCTCAGGTGGCCCTATAATAATATCGAGGCCTACCGGCGCGCCGCATATTAAATCAATATCTGAAACCGGGAGGAAGACACAAAGTGCCTTTGATGGATTTTTACTGCTCCGTAATGACGCGGTTGGCAGCGACTGTTTCCCTCCTCAAGGCTACCAATCTAGCGGCGGCGGGGGCACAATAAGTGCGGCATTTAAGAGTTTTTTCTTATTATTTATTTTTCTTCTTCCTGTTTCTTTTCTTAATTAATGCGAAAATCGTGCGTAGAAGCTAAAAAAAAGTTACAAAGAATTTGTAATTTTGGGGTAAAAAATTCTCACGAACATTTTATCAAAATTCTTAGAAATACTGAAATTCCTCACATGTCCGTGGATGTCCCCGACCGCCCCCGCACTAACCATCTTTTAGTTGGCAACACTGACAGAGGGTTTTGTATGTTTCAGGGAGGGTTCAGCTCCTTAACGGATAATTAAATTTATGCGAATTTCAATGAATTTTTGGTCCCATTTCGACCGCACCTATAGACAGTCGTCCTTTAGAATTGTACGGCCAAATCCTATCCCCAAAATGTTCATTATCAATTCAAATTTTTCTGCTGTGTTGTCCAGGGACCAGTTTCTGAAAATGAAACAAACGCATTTTGCGATAGAGCGAAGCATCCTAAGGGATTTTATAGGAAGATTTTGCCCCGAATATCCCTTCAAAACCTGAACGAGTTTACATGGAATGGGCTGGGAGAGGTCTAAAAACATATCTCTGGACTCTGGAGTGATAGAACGATGTTTCCATAAGTGATGTAACTGCCTCAACTTATTTTGCAGAGTTGCTACTTCTTGTCCAACCCTCAAACACATTCTATGAAACTCTAGCATCCCTCTTTCAGCTTAGCAAGCATGTAAAGTGCAGGAGATGAGCCGAAATGAAAATTTATATGCTCTCACTGTTAATGCAGTTGAGTTGTCGTTTGACTGTATTTAGATCTAAAGAATTTTCTATTAAAATTATAAAGGATCTAATTTGTCTAACAATTACTTTTTAAAGGTTCAGATAGGGTTCAGAAACAGATTGCCTAAAATACGAGTAGGTATAGCCAGATTAATAACCTCAACAAATAATATATACATAATAAAAACATTAACATATTAAAATGTTGGCAGCACTTTTGGTGCAAATAATTATCCGCCAATTTTAATTTTGCTAATACGCTAAATCCAAAAATATAAGTAAGTAAAATATGTATACTTAACCGCTTTTTCTTTGATTTTTTTCTACTTTGCGAATTTGGATTAGAATTTTTTCATTTTGTTTACAATTGTTAAAATATTTATCTATTTTATGTGTTACAAAAATTTTATTAATAAACAATGTGGGAAAACGATATTTTTCAGAAAGAATTTGATTTTCTAGAGACGTTTAATATTAGTACTTGAAATTTAAAATATCTGGGATGTTTTTTTCGATCCAGGGCACCAGCCAAATCTCTTCAGTGTGACTGAATATTTGATACCTCTGCCACAGACGCCACGATCGTGTGCACCGAACGCCAGTCCTCATATCTATTCGATTTAAACTCTGAGTGTACATTACAAGGAAGAAAAATCTTGTAACAATGTCAATTTTTATAAAGATAGAAATAGCAAATTAACGTGGTTTTCTAAAGGCGAGGAAAAATAGCCAGAGCATCTCTTTTTCTGTAAAACCAAAAGTAAAACATTAGAAACAAGTGAGGGTCAGAAATGTCGTTAAATAGCAAGTACCCAAATCCGAATAGACCTAAATCCGCAATTATGTTTGATGAGATAGATGATGAAAAGCTTCTTCGAAAAAGGACGATCCCAGAAGGATCCAAATCAGGGCCGCAATTGCCCCAAAAACCGGCTAAAGCCTCATTCCCCACTGGTTGAAGCCGGAGCCTCACAATAATATTGACCTCACCGACACCGCAAGTAAATTGATTGCGTCCGGATATAAATGCCATTAGCACCGAAAGTGGCCGGGCGAGGAGAAAGTGCCGGATGATGTAATTTCTGGGAGAAATAAAAAGAAAAATGAAAGAAAAAGGCGAGAAGTGCCTCGTCTGCTTCTTCGCATCAGTACAACGCAACTGCAGAGATAGTTCTTTTTATTTTCGAACAAACAGGATTAAATCCATCTCAGCGTCTCCTTACTTTTCTGCCATGAGACTTGACATGTTTCGACTGGTGAAGTAAATTATTATTGATTTCTATTGTCGGTACTCACCCTCTACGCCCTCTGGGGGACGGTTTGTGAGATTATTTATAAGTTTTGTGGGGGGGGGGAATATGGTGGTAAATACGTTAATTGCTGTGGGACTGTAACTCAGATTAGAAAGTCCGTAAATTACCCCCAGACTTGAGGCAATTTAGGATTTTGTATAGGTCCCATGCCAGCCCCAATTAATTTCACTTTGTGTGTCACAAAGAGGGCGAACAAAAAAAATATATGGAACACCCCCACACGAAAGGACGGTGACTTAAATCGATACACAGAATTCAAATGGGAGTAACATTTTGCAAACAATTTCCGGAACTGTGCCGAATTTTCCCCCGGTTTTTCGATATCTCGCAGGCACCTGGGCAATTTGCCCTAATATAGCAACATGTAAACGTCCCCCTGCCCTACCTACCCGCCGTTGAAGTTTTTCAGCCTCAAATACCGATCGAATTAACTTTAAAAAACTTTTCAACCACTATACTTGCAACATCAGACTTGAATATATAGCATACATAGTAGAAATTCTGAAGACTAGTGGGGTGTGGGAGTAAGATCATGACCCAGAAGAAAGATGGGTGAAAAACCCTCGATAAATGTGTCCCAACCAAAAGCGGTTATTGATTGCCCTAAAGCCTGAAGCATCCGCAAAAAGATTATTATGGTGAGCCCTTTTCACTCAAGATTAATTTCATTAATTAGTCAGTAAAGTGGTAAAGCTATTTCGGAAAAGCCAAATTTTAGCTCAAGCCTGATTTTAGGTAGACTCAAATATAGTTAAATATTGACTCAAGTCTGGCTTAAGCTTGTTTTAAATCTTACTCAATCCAAATCCTGGCTCAAGCCTAATTCAAACCTGTCTTAAAATTTGTAATTTAAGTTTAATTAAGGCTTAATTCAAATCTATAAGGTTATAAAAATTTAAAGAAATTGTTTCGAAATTAAACTTTAAAAACTACTCAAGCATACTTGCTGCAACGGACGCAAGAGCATCGTTAAGAGGGTTATGTTGTGGGGGTGTAAAATCATGACCCTGAAGAGAAATAGATGAGGCGGGCTGAAACCCTCGATAAATTTACTGCCCCAATCAAAAAGCGGTTATTGATTGCCCTAATGCAGCCATAAAAAGATTATTCTCTGGTGAGTCCCTTTCACTCAAGATTAATTTCTTTGCTGTAGTATAGAGGCAAGGCGCTACCGCAGCGCCACCATCGTCTGACATGCATTTACCGTTAAATCGCGTATCGATGGCAATCCCACCCACTATTTCCAATTTGTCACCTTCCACAGGATGTCAGCACGCGATAAGAACCTCTCAAGCTTCAATTCTACCCCCATTCCAACCCCCAAAAAATCCCTTATTCTTGTCGTTCCGGTTTTCTACCCTAAACCGCTCTATGGCAGAGTGATTTTCTATGCGCTGCAATCAATAACAACTTAAGACTGCGCAGCGATGGGAGGTGGGGATGGAGGGGTAGAGAAAGGGTAGAAGGATTGCCGAAAAGTGCATGCGGTGCACAATGATAAACAAACTTTTTAAGGGCGGAAAATACACGTGGAACTCCTCAGCCTCACAAAGGTATAATATAGGGCCGGAGGGGTGGGGGTTGCAACAGGAGCGCGGGATATATGTGCCCGGTACCATTCGCCCTGCTGTACCACACTGCCGACTTTCAAAGTTGGCACAGTGACAGAGAAATGCAAAATTCTTGGATCACTTGCTCTAGTGCGGGCGACGGAAAGACGAGGAGTGGGAATGTGATGGAGGGGGTGGGGAAGAATAACCTTGCGGCCGTAGGGCGACACGGTAGCCAGGATAATTGGGCATCCGACTCCATTTAAAAAAAAAAAGATTGTATAGAATTAAGTCCGTCCTGGTGATATATGGGACAACCCATTTTTTCCCCTCCACCACTTGATGCCCTATATAAACCGTTTTAGTATGACCAACATAAGCTCACCTATTAGGACCACCTCGCACAAACAAAAGGAGCCTATTGATTTAATATTTTTTTTTATCCGCGCCGTAATTTATGTATGTAGGTGGGCGCCACGCTATGCGACTGACTCACCACCCCACCTGTGTGCACCTTATAATGACGGAGGGGGTGAGGGACAGCGGGACACTATTAGAGGACAAAAATCTCCTCCTTGTCCGCTTTGATGCTAACATGAAGGAGAAGCGCACTTAATGGAAACCACTTAGCCCGTAATTAGTGTCAAAATTAATTATGACTACTCAACGAAAAGAAACTGTGGTGACCTCGAGGACCCTCTTCAGTTAATGAAGGCGGCCAAAGTTCCAGCTGATTTCGCATGCCAGCCCGGAATTAGTTTTCACCGGGGTCGCAGATGTATGCGATGGTTTTATTACAGTGGTAATGATAACAAGTACCTCCGGGGTATTGCACGAAAGATAAATGTCAATGATGCCCTTCTACCATATTCCGTGACATTATTTCAGTTGTACGACTATGATTTTAATTAGTTTCGTGGGTGGGTCAAGTCGGTTACGTACTCGTACGAAAAATATAACATAAAATTTCTATATAGTTTTTCTTACATAAAAATAATAAAAACAAAAGAGAACCTTGAAATAAAACTGCGGTAAGAATAGAAATCAAACATTTTTCAACAAGATAACGATCTTGAGCACACAACTAAAAAAATGTTGATATTTTTTATGGCTATAGAATTACTTGTTTTATCACTACATAAAAAAATAAATTGACGCGAGTTTGTTTTCATAATTTTAGTTTGAATTTTTAGAATTCTTAAAATATTATTAGGTATACTAAATTTTCCAAAGTCATAAAAAACTAAGCCTGTAGTTTTTGCAATATGCGTAAAACATATTAAATTAATTTTTGTAGCAGAGTATGGTACAATAAAAATACAATTGCCAATTTCACGCCACAATAGCAATAAATGTAAATATTTAATTATTTACATTGACTAAATTTTTTAACTTCTCTTAAAGAATAAATTTTTTGTTGCGTGTAAGGTGGAATAATTTACCGCAGTAATAGCAATAAGTATAAAAAAGTCACGAACAGCTTGATTAGAAGTAGTTATCTCGCGAAAAATATCATAAAAAAGTAATTGTAAAATAACACAAAAGAATATTACATGGCAGTTAGAAATTTTAAAAGAAGTAAGTTTAAATTACTGCTTTTCGATAAAAGACCAGGAAGAACAAAATCTTTTGTGTTCTTATAATTTTATCATGGTGTTTTGAAATCGACTTTGTATCAATTTTTCTAAGTCTAAAATTTTATTTTTTGTTGTTTGGAGAACTCAAACAAATTTAAAAAAGATTACAAATCGTCTTAAAAATTTGCATTGCTCCGAGACCTTTTATCAAAAATTCCAATCCAAATACTTTTGCAATATATGTAATTCGCCCACGCTAAAAAAGGCATGGCAAAATAAATTAAATCTCATAACGAAATCAAATCATCGTGGTCCACACCCACTTGTATCTAGCCCCATTCGATTATCATCTCGCAATTTTATTTTTTTGTTTAATTTCAAATGAGACCAGAGAAAGTTCAATTATCAGGCATATTTCGTATAATCGAATATTGTCCAGGGCATTTTTCATAATTAAATTTTTCATTTTCGTCAGTTTGGTCGTACGTTGATATGTTTTAACTCTGGGGATGTGGTCCCGGAACAGAAAATACCTGGGAGACCAACATAAATAGCCTTGTAATTGTAATTTCACAAATTTATACCCAGCTGTGGAAATGATTGGGAATATTTTTGGAATAATTAAATTCCGACACAACGTCAGTTTTACTTTTGATTTTTCTGCTGTTTACCCGCCTTTTTTTACAATATGGTCTGATGTGAAATCAGCAGGTTCCCCCGGGAGGGAATGTTTGATGAGATTCCCCAAAAGGACAGGAAAGGACTGCCAAGGGCATGCGATGTTCACGTGAATGCGTTGCAATGTGGTTAATTTTTTTGAAAGGGAAAATTCATGATTTTTATTTCTATATAGCTCATGTTGATCATTTTCATTAAATCAATTTACAACGAACAGTTTTAATTCAAATTTAAAAAAGAGCATTCGAAATTTTGTTAATTCATATATGTATACAGTACCGGCTTTAATGGGTGTCAAACCTGGGCGCCGCCCAGGGGCGCCGAAATCGAAGATTTTTTCAAGTGAACTCACGATCTTTATGCTTACAAAATTTTAATATTGCTATCTAACTTAACTTGAACTTTTATCGAACATAATTATTGTGAGATTATTTTTAAAGTAAAAATTATCTGTCATAAAAATATTTAATTTAATATTTCAATTTGAAACAATTCAAATTTAAAAAGCGCGAGTCAAGATCGACTTTCAAATCTTGGAACTATATCGATTGAAAACGAAATAGCTGAAAACCTGGATTATTCTAGTCTTGTGAAAGATTTTGCTGAAAGAAAGGCTCGACGAGTAAATTTTGGTTATAAATGATGAAATTTAAAATCAAATTTAAAATCTTTTAAATTAAAAATGTTTATATAATTAAAATGTTCTTTAAAATTAAAATTGTTTATATAATGAGTTGCTATATAAATATACATACTTTGTTATAATAAATAATCACATAAATTAAAAAATTATATGTACCATGTAGGCTAGTAATTTTTTTAAAGACCTCTTCTCTTTGTAACACATTTTTTTTCATCAAATTGCCATCAGTTAAAGCTGGCTGTTTCTTTTAATTCAGGATTTAGGATTATTGACTGATGCTTTTACCTTTAGATTAATCACAGTTAAAGTGCGGGTTTATAATTTCGATGCAATTCTTCTTTTTTCTTCAAGAAGGGTCTAAAGAAGAAATTTATATTTTTTATCTTTATGCAGAGCAGATAGAACTTTCTTTAGATTCATTGAGCTGTACCGCAAAAAAAATTAATTTTTTTAAAGATTTGAAAAATAATGTACCTTCCGCATTTGAGATTGAGGATATGAAAGGAAGAATAACGCACGCGCTATTTTTAGGGGCGCCATATTAGCACTTTGCCCAAGACGCTGATTTCTCTAAAGCCGGCACTGTATGTATATTCCAAATTAATTGAATTTATTGATTTAATAATAGTGATACACGTAATAATCCAATTTTTATTATATTCCGAGACACATTTGAGAATAAAATGTAAGCCAATTCAGCGATAACTATACACATTTTTGAATTCCAGTTTACAATAAAAGATTAATGTATGAATAATAGAGGAATATTTTATATTAAAATGTCATTATTATCTAATATTATTATCTAATTATTATTAATCATTACTAATCATTATATAAATTTTCTTTTCCTTCAGTCTACTCAGTTAATTAAATTAAAAGTGACTATGTAGTTGCAACATTAGTGTAAAGTGGCTTTACAAATTATTTCGATTAATAAAAATAAATCGCACCAAAAATAATTAAGAATGTAAATTTTTTATTCGTGGGCGCGGATAAAGTTAATTGAAAAAATTAAGTACTGTAAAAACTCATAACGAAAAAACGAATTATATGAATAAATTGATTGATTATTTCGTGCAATATTTACGACTCAGCTTAATTGATTCATATCAGCCTTTTTTATTATGAGTGAGTGTACTCCATTATTCCAATAATCTTTATTTGTTTCCACGGACTCAAATTTTATATGTTTAATGTTTTTCGATAGAATCGGAATTAAAGTGCAGCTGATAATTGAACATATTTATATTTTTTTAAGTACAACCGGAAATGGTACAGAGTTTTCTATTATGTATAAAGGGAATATGAGCAAATTAATCAATCGAGATTTTTAAAAATGTTGTTAATGACTATAGTTTGTCATATATTGTCGTCGAAAACAATTCCGCGGCTATCTGTTAGCATCGACTCCTCTGCCCTAAAAAGCCGCATAAACCAGCTCTGTTCCAAGAATAGTTGTGTTTCCCTTTCGATTTAATCTATAGGCCGCCTTCCGGTCAGCTACTGCCTCGAGCGTCCGCCCGAATCCGAGATATCCACCGCAGCCCGACATAGACCAACTCGGGGCCCCAAACTAGCGACTTTGACATGCGCGTCTTTGACCAAAGATTAATTCCTCACCGTTCTGATGGCGATCACTCAAATCAGAATGAAAGTGGAATAAATAAGAGGCCAATGACAGACCGAGGGAAAAAAATTATTCGCAATAATCCAATGGTGCATGCAAAAGACGAAGTGCACTTTGGATAATTGTCATGCGGAGAATTGCATTCGCGCTGAGGCTTTCTTGAACGTGGGCATTTTCGCAAAAGATTCCCGTCGTTTCGTCGCGGAGTAGTGTGGCATATCATTTAGATGAGAAACTTCTGCGAATTATGGGACCGACACGAAAGCGGAAAACGTACACTCTTCGGGTATAGTACTCCGGTGCTGCTTGTAAAGTTGGACTTCTTTTTCTTAAGTGGTCTCTTTTGCTGGCGTTATTTATTGCCACGTCAAGATAAATTGAGCATATCATCGCGCATGAGTTCCGCGGAATTGAATCGCTACCGCGGCAATAGGACTTGCGACTGAGAACATGGTGAATGCTCCTGATGTGCCTTTTTTTTAAGAAGGTTTATTACCCTTTTCTGCTATTTATGCAGTTTTTTACTGGTCAATTTACTCGCATTACCAAGAAACTACTAAAAGCATGAAAATATTCTTTTTTTTCTTCTATTGCGCAGGTACCTATCGTAACTCAGTCATGGTGCACCTAAGTATTATCCATCAAAATTTTTGTACTATAGAATTAAAGGGATTATAAATGTTATGAAACTTTAAAACGTCTGTTTGATTAGGATTTTTCAACAAACTTCAACAATAAGGAAACATTTTCTACTTACGCATTTACGGAGACTTCTTGAAAATATAATAAAACAAGAAATAGTTCTAAAGAGACAAAAATATCCAAATTTGAATAATTTGAAACGATGTTTTTGAGAACGAGAACAAGATTTTGCCAAAATTGCGTTCATTGCGATATCCTTGCCGACACAAACCTAATTGAAAATTTTCTCTTTGGAGTGGCAGTATGGTTTTAAACTCCCTTTTCAACGATACCCCACACGGTAGGGTAAGTAATTTTTTTTCATCCCCACTTTGCATGTAAGAGAAATAGCTTTAATTTTTTTCCCCAAAAATCATAATGCATATCTTTGCAGTGGGTGTAATTATTTAAATGTGTACCAAATTTCAGCGCTATATTCTTAACAGTCTTTGAATAAAATTACTGTGACATACGGACGGATGGACATTATGAAACTTCATATAAGGGTTGCTTGTTTTGCTACGGAACTCTAAAAGCGACGTAAGGTGCTTTATTATTAAATAAGTATGTCATTTTCTTAAAAGTAATCATATATAGCTACATTGTGGATGTAATATGGCATCCCTACATTTTAAGAAATTTCGAATATGTTTTCGAAAATTAGAAATTCAACATACCTCATCTAGTATAACAACTATCGAAGTTTACGTTATTTTTAAACATTGTCTCCTACTCCTTAAAATTAAGTTTGGACTGAAATATAAATGGAATAATTTCGAGTAATGTTTCAACGTCTGTTCCTGGAGGCGCCTATTTAAAGCGCACATAACGAACGCCTACCTGGTCATCGGCTACCTATAGAACGCAGAGAGGTGCTCAGGTGTAGTAATTACGAGCTCGGTCACGTTCTATTGACGTCGTCTGTTCTTCTAATTCATGCGAAAACTGTCTCGCCTGAGATTTCCTGCCTTTTCGAGATTATTGCTCGAAATGCAAATTGGACGTGCCCCATGGCTGGGGCTGGGGCTCCGGCCGTGCCGTGCCGGGCCGTCCCATCGGCGCTTAGTCAGGTCCTACACTTGATGCGCACTTGGCCGGGCTGGTCTTGTCTATTCTAAGGACACCAAACAGACTCTCGCCATTTGGAAATTAGTCATTTCGGGAGTCTATCGATTTCTGAAACGACCTGGACGTGGATTTTCATTTTGCTGGGCTGAGGGCTTTTTTTTATTGTTTAGGGGGCAGAGAGGAGTACTTGGCTACAGCAACAGAGGGCGTTCCATGCGTCTACAGTGAAAACGACTGCTCGCAATAAACGAGGAAATAAAGCGGGTAGGTGTCGGATTTCCGTAAAATTCCCCTAAGTTCCATCTGTGCGAGAACAAATGCCATTTTTTTTCAGAAAATAGGAAAACAAAACAAAAAATAATAATAAATGAAATGTGGGCAAAAATAAGGGGCAAGGGAATGAAAACATTTTCATTGAGTTGAGCCAGGGGGAGGTTCTAGGGTCCCGAGGATATTGAAACAGCTGACAAAAGCTAAGTTGTTCAATTCAACCCTCGACACCAATTAAGTTCACATCCCCTTTTATTTTGCCCGCCGCAGAGCGGAGCTCTGGCGTTATTGTGGCACAAAACCCACACATAGAGATATATATACCCTTTTGGTAAAGTTGGCAGAGTCGACCCTAAAGTGGCGGCAGCACCATCGGCAACCCCTTTTTTCTCGCAAAAATCCCCCAATCCATTAGTCATCCAGGATGGCAGACACCAAAATATGTTTTGCACCCGGCAGTGAAACACAAGCAGACAGAGGGGTAGGTGGGTAGGCGAAAACCTTTTGCTCTCTTTGCAAAATTATCCAAACGAGCCGTCCCGGCCCGGACAAGGAAAAGTTTGGAACCACCCCTAACCCGACAGGAATTGCGCTCGTCGTCGCTCTTGCCTCGCCCGACCGACGCACGGCGCGTCGACGTCGACTTTGGAGCACCACCAGCCGGGACTATGCTCAGCCTCACCATGCTCCAGCTCCAGCGTCAGCATAACACTTTTCATCCCACACTTTGTGTCTAGAATTGAGTTTTCCTCCCTGAAATTATACCCCCAGCCCGGTCAGGAGCCCTTACGGGAACAAACAGGGTGACGGGGGAGGTCATATAGACTAATAAATGTATATCTCTACAGCGCAAAGTTCAGGTCATAGGGTCCCCTGGCGGGAAGGTGAAGAACAAATAAAAAGTAGGAAGGTGTCGTCGTCGCCGCCGCCGTGCCGTCGTCTGTTCACTTTGCCCGCATTTTCCTCCGGCTTCAACATCACCAATTCTAACTTTTTTTCCGGCATAGTGAAAATTGGTGCCAGAAGCGGGGTAAGACGCTGCCGGGAGCGTGCACCTAAAGTGGGCCACACTCCTTATCAGTGCACTTCCATTCCTATGACCACTTACGCTGCCCTCTTCTAATCAAAACCACCGTCCGCTCTACATCAGACGGCAATGCAATTTTACAAATACTTAGATATTTTATATACAGACCCCAGACGCATACACCTCCGCCCCCGCTGCACCGCCAATTGCACTCGTAATAACGCACAGACGGCGGCGGCGGCGGATGCAAATGAGTGGACCACTCGACGGCTCAATTGCACTACTTACGTCAGCCGCACGATGCACGGCGATTGCAATTTCTGCCCTCCGGATGAAACCATCATGAATATTAATTGGACCCTGTCTCCTCCGCGACGGGACCACCTTTTCTTCCTCACTCTCTACCAAGCTTAAGTCTGCTACTGGCGAAAAGAAAGTCGCTTAGTCGCGTCGCGGTAGACTGCTTGACTGAGTGTGGACAGCATCATGCTGGACCAAGACATCATCTCTTGCGAGATACCCGTCTTTATAATAGAAGATCTTTGAAGATCTGAACGGTGAAGGCACGGTGTGTTCAGTCGTCGCGAACAAGACCCGGTCAGGCATAAAGAGATAGGAAAGTTATCATTGAAAAGTATTTTACCGGTGATGCAAGGCAAAAATGCATTTGAAGAAATACAAGAACTGCATTTTGTAATGAAAATGAATAGACATAAAATGATTTTCATTACTTTTAAAATACGTTAATCTATAAAAACTTAAATCTACATAAAAGCACCTTGAAAGAAATGCAATAAACCAAATCAATTATGCAAACGATAAACGAAATAGGTACATAACGTAATACTGTAAGTTTAAAACTGTTTCAAAAGATTTAGTTCATTATAAAAAACAATTTATAGATGAAGTTAACCTTTTAGTTTACTGGAATTGCATTCAACAACTAGTCAGAGGAATTAAAATTGTATAATTATCAGGCTATTAAAACTAGATTAATTGCAGCACTTTGACTAAATACCGTTGACGCGTAGACCTGAACTTTAAGTGTTATTTGTAAAATGCAAAGCTGGGCCATCTCCGAGTGGACCCATATATTTACATCAAATGGAATTTTATAAATTGGAAATTAATTTTTTCTTGCAAAACTCTAAACAGTCTCGAATACGGTAAAGGCATAAGTTAAAACATCTATACAAATCAATGAATTATTTCAAAATTTTTCAAAATGTACCTAAAACATAAAACTTATAATCAGTTGTTTAATCTCAAATCTCATTATTTTTTATGTTATTTTAAAATTATGATTTCTTCACACTTAATTTCGTTGTAATTTTATATAAATTATAAAAAAAGTTAAAAGCATACCTAAGTCTTCTTCTTTTATACTTAATCAGACAACGAATTTAATTTTCGCATCGTCTTTAATTATCTAGTTAAATTTAACAAGTATGTAGCAATTAAGGAAAATTCCAGAACTTCTATTTTCTTTAAGGCGGTTCTATTTTTATCGAAATCAATCAAAATTTCTTTGTAAAAATGTTCTTTTAGTCCTGATACATAGAGAAAACTACGTAAAGACCTAAAATTAAAACTGAGTTTGTGGTTGTCGGATGTCGCCGTTTTGAAAAAAGGATTGAGAAATTTGATCCTACCCAAAATAAGCACCTACTCGTATCAATATAAATTCTTATTGGGCTATTTTCGCTCATAAAATATGTATTATCACATAAAATATGTATATAGATGGTCTTTATCTCTCGTGGAAAGCTTAGCGATAAAACAGTAGAAGTTTTTCTTACTTACTATAATCTGGATTAAATAACTAAGGTCAAGATTAAAATAATAAAGCTATTGGATTGAAATTGGAATAAAATTCTAAAAAATAATTGCTTTAAAGCTATATTTTTTACATTAGTCATACTAAAGATGAAAAAACGCTTAAATTTGGGCAAGCACCTAACGTAGGTACGTATGTTTTTCGAGGCAACTTCCATTCAAAGAAAAGTCGTTGAAAAGGTTGAATCTCATTTGACGACTGTATGGCAGTGTCGTCTTTATTTAATGTTCCCAAAATTTAAAGTTAGCGCAAAAGCCTGCCTGATTGATGATACTTCTGTAAGAAGGCGCACCCGAAGTCATAAATTTTAGCAAAGACACTTCGATGCCTCTTCGAGTCGTACCGCCGAGTATGCATTGACCTTAAGGCTGCGGCCGTGCAAAAAGATGGATTTATCAAAGCCCCTCTTCTCGGCGCTCCAGGAGCCCCATTTTTTTTTCCGCAAAAACCAACCATTCTACTCAAACATGCTGCTCTAATGGGCATAAATCCTCGAGTTTTAAGAGATATGTGGCGCGTGTACGGAAACTTTTTTTTATTATCATACCTAAAAGAGCTCATGCGGCCGCAACCTCTTCTTGCACAAGAATCTGCGGGGGCTTAGCCAAGGTCACCTGGGCGCATTCCACACCTTGGCGCGGAATTCTCTTGAAAAAAATAATTCGGTCACTTGGTCAGGAGGTGCGATATCTCTTGAATTTAAACGACATTCCCAAGCAGCAGCCGTTAAGGAAAGAAAGCGAAAAAATAATATAAAAATAATAAAAGAGAGGAAAAAGCTTCCCGAATCGTTAAACGACTTCATCACCCACTCCCGCCTTTAATTCACCGGCTGGTGCACTGTAAACGGGTCATAAAGACTGTTTTATGAAACGACGATCCAAAGCGGGATTCACACTGGCCTCTCAAGTGAAAATTACTTCACGTACCCGTCCAGGGGTCTCGGCGGCGTAATTTTGTTTTTAATGGAAATCCCCCGGACGCACTTAAGAATTCACCGGGGGGACAAGACCATTTTGCAAATGTCTTCTTCTTATTATTACTTTTTTTTTCATCATTTAGTGGGACCCAGCACTTCAGAGCCCGAAGAAGGTATTGAGGACTTCTCCATCGCCTGCTGAGACTCATCAGCCGCCGCCATGAAGCACCCGAAGAAATAGAGGCGAATGAAAATGAAAATGGAAATCGCCGGGTCATCGGGAATATTGTCCAAGGTTATCGGCCACTGGGGCTTAACGAGGGCAAGGGAGCGCCGCCGGCGGGGGGGCCCGCCCGAGTCCATCTAGAACCAGGTCTTGCACGAAATGATGTCGCAGCAAAGAACATTTCCACCACTCGGCCGGCGCTTCAGAATTTTAATCCGAAAATCAATTTAGTGCACTTGTATGATGGAGGAGCCGCTCTCTGGGGCGCTGCGGTGGGTGCTCCGCAAGCAATGCTACTTCAGGCGGTGGCCCTGATGGGTCCTGCATGGGTAATCGATTTTTCGCAACTTTTTTTTTTATTTATTTCATCAGAATAGTTCAATTAGGCGGCTGGCAATGATCTTTGGCGACACCCTGTGGCGGCGCACTTTAGTCGGAATAGCTCATATTCTAGACAACAACTGAACGTCTTGAATCCAATGCAGGAAAGACTGTTTTCAAGGTCGATGATTTCAAATATGCTATGTATGTTGCATAAAGTAAAATAGTCGTTTTAGAAATTTTCTAGGAATTTTTCATCCCAAACTTAAATTGGACTATATAATAGCACTGCTCTAACTTCACAAAGAATATTCAATTATAAAATTCATAATAGAATATAAAAAATTCAGTAATCTAGGACATGTGAATAGAAATACAAATTTTTACATTCCGAATAAGGAATTAAGGGGGTAACTTAGTGTAGAACGCCAAAAACAAAAATCTATTCGATATATATTTTTGCAATTATTTATGTTTATTGTATAGATATATTGAAGAATTCGAATTAATTTGTTGGTGTAATTGTATATATATATACATATGAAACTGCCTACAAAATTGTTTTCTTCACGGCGTGCACTCTATATAATAATATTAATTACTTTATCACAAACAAATTAAAATATCATAATTTTTGTTTAGATTTGAATTACTTGAATTACGATAATTTCGAAGCCCGCCCTTTAGTTAACGATCAGTAAGGTACTGCCACACGCTAGCCTATAACTAGCCTAATTAGCTTCTCGACGTCACCCGGTCTCTTCTCGCTTCAGCCGTGGAATGTTAAACAACGCCTATGATGTCATTAGACAAAGCGGAATCAAAATAACTCCTAAGTCTTCTTAAACTGTTGAACTCTGTAGAAAGTAAAAAAAACATTTCTATATATTTAGCATAAATTTATATTACTCTCTAAGATGATATACATAAAAATTCGAAAAATATATATTTTATCAAAGAAGAAATGTATTTATACCGAAAAATTCGAAATAATAAGGAAAGGTTCGTTATCGTTTCTATCAAGCATAGGAATTTCATGAGTAAATAACTTGAATATTATGGATTAAAAAATTCTTCGATTTTAATGGAAATTCTCTGACACTACCTGATTTTTTTTTAATGGCTTAAATTCCTTGATTTTATCTCGATTTTCGAAAGAGTTATACTTTTTATAATATTATTTTCCTCGGTGTATAAAGTTCATTAAACAATTTGTCTTTAACCGGCTACCAACCAATTTTTAAAATTATTATATTATTAAAAGGGCAGAATCAATAAGGGAAGGGACTGTCTGAAGTCAAATAAATTTTTACGATTTACATTTAGGTACAGTGATCACCATAGATACGTTTACATACATTTGAATGTTTATGATTCATATGAACTGTGTTATAAATATCCTCCTAAAGAGGGCGAATTTATAGGAATATAATCTTCAATAAAAATCCTATCAAAATATGACGGTATACTATACGACATTTTAATTGGCTCAAGTCAATAAATTCCAAAAATAATTCGGGTGCTGGGACCCACCCGTATAAAAGGTGTAAAAAGGGCGGGAAAAAGGATTTGCTCTGTGGGAGGACGGTAGCAACAAACCGTGTTACTGATATGTGTCCATGCATAACACCTCCGCCAGGTGGCGTGGGGCGGGAAAATTAAAGGTGTGGGTGGGGCCGGCAATCGATACCATCTTGAGTCTGAAAGTCGATTCTCAATATTGGCTGAATCCCAATCCTTGCCCAGCGGGTATCTTCCCATGAAAGGGACGATTGCCGGGATGAGGCAACCGGGGTAGCGCTGTATGATTAATTTATTACCTGTCGACTGGGAATTGATCTCAGAAATGTGTTTATTCTGCCAGAGCTGCGATGTTGTATCCCTGCAGCCCCAAAACTTTGGCCCCATCCTCATTTCCCCGGGGGTTTGTACAACTTGCTCTCGACCACCCCAACAGCGGTTAGAACACCGAATATCGAATGGACTTAAACCCATTTTCACAGCGTTTTATTTATATAAATTTTTTCATTTTTCTTTTTCTTGAAGAAGCGGAAAGGTGCGCGTTTTGAACTAATTCAAAATTCAAACCGCCCACGCTCCACCTGGCTCTTGGGTAATTGAAATTCTCTGACTATGCGGACAGCCGCGCTGCGCCGTGTCGAGGAAAGTGTACCGGCGGCGGTCGTTTACCTGATTAATTATTGACAAATTATTTATTTATGTCCACACAGCCAGGTTGCCTCGGAAGCTAGTGCATGACGTGGAAATCAACGAGGCCGAGTGCCGGTATTGGCTCATAAAACAGAAAGGAAAAAAAAAACTTAAACTAGGCCTGCTGAATTATACGCCTTCCACGGCAGAGGTTGAATTATTCAGAAACAATGAATGGATCCTGTCATGGGAGCTCCTGAAAATAATAGCTACGTAGGGCTGGGGAATGAGTCCCTGATCGGCTGTCAATTACAGGGAAAATTTGGAGAAAAAAAAGGTACTCAAAAAATGGGTGCTCACACGGAATGAGTAAAGTGTTCATTATTTTTTAACTAACAAGAATCCAACTTTATGGAGGACGCTCTGATTGATTGCTATAAAATATTACCAAGAATATCACAGAAGGATTGAGTTAAGTAATAAAACGAAGTACCATAAAATACCTATAAATACTTACTTTTATAGATTTTAAATTGCCTTCATTACTACTTTAACTATCGGTGACACCAACGTGGTGCCATCAGAAAACCATTCATCGGCAAAAAATCGTTAATTAAAAAGAATTAAAATCGGTTTTTATTTACCCTTCAACTACTTCTCAATTCCATTGGAAAATCTAGTGGATTAAGGTATAAATATATTTAAAATAATAAAACACCTATTTAATTACTTGAAATAATAATTAAATTAGTAATTTAGTAGTTATAGTAGGAATAATAACGGATAATTTATTGTTTTGTTTTTTCAAGACAAATTTGAAAAATATAAATAATATTGTATATACATAATCACGAAGATTAATACTTGTGACTGGTTGCCATATCAAGTCGTTACTCCAGAAAGCACTCCTTGATTGTTATTCTGCAAAATTAGTCCATATTTCACAAATACCTTTTTGCGTAGAATCACTAACGAAATGAGATCAGTATAATCAGTATATCATATCAAAACCGAATTTGTCAAAATTGCTAAACAAAATTCCAATGTTTTTTATTAAACGCCTCGCTTTTTTCCGCTCTTTTCATAGAAAATTTGTAAAATTTTGTAACCATTTCTCATTCTTTTTTCAAAAATTTTTTTAAAAAAAGAACCATTCCATTTCAGGTTTTTTCCAATGCTGAGTGTAATACACAGCTCACAATGACTAATTTTTATGAATAGGCCCCTTTGAGAGCCTGAAAATAATACAACACATGCATTTATGACCCAAGGATATTTTACACTAGAATTTCGAAAGAATGCCAGTAATCATTACTAGTAATGATAATGATAATATTTATATATAGAAGCTGTTGTCAAAGTTGGCTATGGATTCAATTGATACGTAATTAATTTTAATGAAGTCTTTTCGTATTTCATACCTGAATGACCTCGACCTCTTTCACTGGATTTCCTTCCGTGTTGAAGACACTTGAGACCCCTCACGGCTCAATCGCACCTTCTAATTTATAATCCCAAAAAAGGAAAAAATGTTGCTTCCCACTGCGTTTGCAGTCATGTTTCTTTAATGTTGCGCCACACATCACTGACCTACACCTACACGCGTTCCTGAGCATAACCCGTGTGTCGTGGGGCTCCGTGGAGCGATAGTGAAGATGATGGAACCGGTGATGCGTTTACACTCCAGTAGCGCGTCTTCATTAGTATTCCAGCGGTTTAGTCGTTTGAAGTTTTCTCCTTTCTATTTTTTTTTTATACTTATATTTTCGTTAATTTTCTGAACAGTCCCCCTATTGCCGATCCGGCGATCACGTCCCATCAACCCAAGAAATTAAAGGAAGGTCGCGCGCCCAAATTTTATTTATATAAGAGCGCCGCCAGCGACTAACAAATTGGGACACGCTCTTGTAGACATGCCGCACCGATCGAATGATGGACTCGGTCACGTCTATCATTTATTTTTTTTTTCTATTTTATGCTTTGGTGCCCCACTGTCCCCAGCAGCCTCAACTATTTCGAGCGGCGGCTCTGGCTCATTAGGTGTTCGCTAAAATTGGCCAATCGGGGCCTGGAATTACTTTTAATTTCGCTGCAACAAAAATGATTGCCGGTTGATTGGCGTGTGCGACACGCCTTTGGCTAATTAATTAGAAGTAGTGTGGCATGGGTCAAACTGCTGTCCAGCGGCAATATCTGTTAACTTTGGAGTCATCTTGCGCAATTAAATTATGCTATAATTTTTCGAATTAACGGTATACTGACAGTTGAGAGTGGGTTTTTCGCGACTGAAAGATTGTCTGCAGATAGACAGATGGATGTAGACGGATAGATGGAGATAGGCGATGGTTTTATTAACTACAAGAAAGACTGCTATCTCTTAGGTGATCCTGTTTTATGGTAATTACTATTTATGGATGATAAAAAAGTTATGAGCTCGTTAGGCAACGACATTAGTGCGCTGCAAGGCAAACTTGGGTAAGATATAAAATAAAGAGGCGTTGCACTTGCAAGTTTGATCGGATGTGGTCGTCGGACATTTTCAAGTGTTTATTGCACCAATTCCAGGTATTAAAGTACATCTTAACAGCAAATTTGCAATGTTAATTACTTCTGGCTAGTATACAGCAATCCTGGAATTCTTTGATAGAATTCAGGTTTAATTGCAATTTAATTACATTCCAAAAGTGTTCATCTATTCAATTAAGAAAGCAACAACAGGGTGTGCATAAACTTTCTTTATCATTGAGCATTCGTAATTAGACCGACAACGTTTTATCTGGCTTTTTCTTTTACCGCTTTTAAAGTTGGAATTAATTCGGTCTAGGATGCCTAGGTTTTTCAACTTCAAGCAATTTCTAACATTAGATACAGGTAACCCTTCTATAAGACGGTAGATAGGTTCCTAGAAAATACCGTGCTGTGTGAAACCGTGTTGTTCGAGACTATGAGCCACTACAAAACAGACGGATGCGTTCCGAAAACGTTTATAAAAAATATATGTTTTTACTAATTCAATAATTAAAAAAACAAAAATATAAAAATATACGTATGTATATGTAAAACAAAAAAGTTATAAATAAAACAAAAAATTTCTCATTTAATTTATACTTATTTTATTAAATTTCTTCTTCATCATTGGTCAGCATAGGCGAGAGCGTTTTTTCAATCGGTCACTAATTTCTAACCCCCTATAACAATATCGAAATTCAAAATTATGTCTAAAAATTACTTATATTTAAACGAATTACATATTTCACGAAAATATCTATATATCGTGATTTTCCGGTTCGATGACAATTCAGTCAAACGTGTTTAATTAATATATGTAGTAAACACTTTTATTAGATTCAAAGAATTACATGCATTCAAGGTCATTGTCGTGTCGGGTAAAAAACTTGAAACATTTCACGGTTGTCGATGTTGATACGCTAACTTCCGTTTCGAGACATCGATTGTCATTTCAACGTGAACTTTTCAATTAGTCGATTTTCGTTTTACTCCAAAAAATTTGGTATTTTTGTAGTTTGAAACCTCGAAATTGTGTAGATAATAGTAATAGTAATGGATTTAAAGGCCATAATACCTAAATTACATAAGTGCATTGTAGGTATCTAAATGTAAATTATTAGTCTTTCTTTTTCTGTTGTATAACTCGTTTTGCCCTTTTCACGCACCGATTATAATCAATCTTAACCTTTGTTTGCGCATTACGAAATTAGCCATATATCTATCAATCTTATCAGATGAACTATCTTACGCTTTTCGAAAATTATAAGTGATGCTTAGACACCGTCGGCAAGTGAAACACTTGAAGCATTATAAAATGAAGGTGGCGCATAACTCATTTTTACCTTTCCACCCATTAAGCCGGTGCCGCATGCCGCATGCCGCAATAATCCCATTTCGTCCGCCTTCATTTGGCTTCACTTACTTCTTTACCTTTAGTCAAGCCTCATTTTCCAAAATTTCTTTCCGAATTCCATTCAACCATTTATCCCACATAGACTACATAGTTGACCCCGACGGGAAAAAAAACTAGTTATAAAAGCCGCGCAATTTGAAGGTCACGACACAAAAGCAAAATGCGCAACATACTTCCTTTGCCGGGTCGCACACGAAACAAAACGAAACCCCCTTTTCGTCCGTAATTATCCAAGTTTTCTTCTCTTCGCCGCAGTAATGCCTTTCGAAATTCCAAGTTGCAAAAATTCGTGCTACTTCTAGCCCAGCTAAAAGAGAGAAATCCCATAAAATAGAACATCGACAGAGCACCGAGCAATATTTATCCATTGCAGCCGCTGATTTCCACCTGAAATCACCGACGACGCGACGGTAAGTTTGGCGGGTGGCGACGCAACTGCGGATAAGACGTTTGCTACCTGCGGCTCTTGACTGTGGACAAGTCGTTGAGCGCGTGCAACAATCTTACTAAGAGATTTTCAAGTGAAATGTCACAGTTATGCAGGAGCCACTGGAATTCCACGGGTGGTTTTGCATTTAACTAATAAATATAGAACGAAAGGTATAGGTAGACCTTCTTGCCGGAGCCGCAGGTATGTCACCGCAAGTGTGAACTTTGCATAAACACAAAAGAGCCAAAGATACGTAACTGCCGTGCGCCTGCGTGTAAAATAATTGTTAAGCTGCGCGCGCCGGTTTCCGCCTAACGTTTCCGCGGACAAATAAATCTTATTTAGCTAAGTTGACCGTTCTGTCTTAAGTTGCCTTTTTTTCTACCTCTCGTTTTGTACCTGTTCCTCTCCTACACGACAGTTGTTATATGCGCAAAGTTAGAAAAGCATAAATTGTCCGCTCTTTTCTTGGAGTGTGATGCGCGTAGAAAATTGCTTAAAAACGGGATGATGGCCGAAAGAGGACTGTTACCAGGGCGCCTTTCGACTGTATAAAGATAGATGGAACGATTTGCGCGTGCGCGTGCTATAAAATTGAACGGTGCGACGGGCAACCCGCTAAACTGATTCTATAGGAAGGCGGTCTCTGGTATATTCGATCGATTTGAATTAATTGGAGCGTATTACTCTAGCTCGATCGATTGAATAAAAGATTGATCGGTCATCAGGAATTTTATGCTTCGTTTAGACTTGAAGGCAACTGTGAACTGCACTTTCAAATGCAACTCACAAAGTTTTCTATCACCTGACCGAGTTAAGAACTGGCCTTCTACGAGGTTTAGATTTACGCATGAGCGGAAATATTTATTGTTATTATTTTCAGAGTATTTAGTTTTGGGTTTAAAAAAAATAATATTCTTTACTTAGTATTAGAGGCCCTTTAAAAAATTCAGCTAAGTTAAACCAAAACGTTTATAGACATACATTATGTACATATCAATAAATAAAACGCAATCTAATCTCTAAAAGAAGCCCACACACTGTACATTATGGACGAATTTACTTGCAAGGTCTACTTTAATCTGCAATAAATTATTGTAGGGTGAATCATTTGGTTTTTGACTCTGCGGAGCAGAAAATAAGATAACGGCCAGTAAATGACGACATTATCGAAAAACTGCATTTATAACTTAATCTGAGGATAATTATAGATAGATATTAATTAAAATGCGTTAATCCTTCAATTATAATCTAAAAACAATAATTTTTAAAAGTTTCACTATACCTTCTAGCTTCATACACCCGCAGAAGAATGTTTCTGCACGTCACAATGCAGTGCAAATTTTGCAATGAGTTTTACGTTGTTACAAATCTTAGCACGCTACATTACCCTTGCTATGCAATCATAAACTTAAAACTGCATTGCTTGTGCGGCTTTATAATTATGAATAGACCCTACACCAACTGCGCCACTCAATTCTAAGTTATGCAAAGTTAGTCCATTGTCCAGTTCTTGGCTCTATGGATCTAAAAATTAATTTAAAAATTTCTTGTTAAGCTAAGCTAAAGTCTGTAATAATTCTTAAAGTACTTAAGACTAACTTAAAACCTATTTTTTCCAAATTTTTGTTTCAAATTTCCTCCTAGTTTTAAGGAATTCCATTCCAAATATGCTGACTTTTATAAAAAAAAGTGCTCATCCCTTCTATCTTCAACTAATTGTTAGCAGAAAATCTTTGTCAAAGAAAGAAATTATCATCCAATCTCTTGTTTGCTTATTCGATTGAGTTGTAAATATTTGATTTATTTGGGAAACATGTCCGTAGTATCAATTGTGGATTTACTAGTGTTTAACCAGTTGTTTTTTTCTTAGTTTTTTATCCATTAAACTTCCTCAATCAGTAGTAAATTTTAAGCAAGCCTCGAGGTTCATATTTTAAATTTCGTCTGTATGTTGCAGAGAAAATCACTTCCTCTATTTTAATAATAATAATAATAGATTTATTCTGAAAAGTGCAGAATTTAGGCTCTATGGGTCCAATAATCTATCCTATATCACAATAAAAGGAAAATAAACTTCATTTAAGCGCTGATATACGAGCAGCGTAAAAAATACTTAACTAACATTAAGATTGCACTACTATATTTAATTTAATTTACATTTGCTCCTCGTCTATGATCCATTATTGCCACTGTGAATTTATGCAAATCTCCTATCCTTCTTATTTCTTCGGGAAGTTTATTATAGATGTCACATGCGCTGGTAATAAGCCCTGTACGACGTATTATTTCATTGTTTCTTGTAAGCGCAATATTGTTTTATTATCTTCTTAGTTATTACTTTGTGTGTATTTTCTAAGTTCACTATGCCAGAATGCGAAAATTAACACAAATATTCCGAGCGAAATCAATTTGTTGTTGACAGGATACTGTCAAACACTCCCTTCCTAATTCCGTTATAAGTGAAACACTGCCATAACACAACACTTAAAACGTGTTATTGTAAGAGATAACAGCTATTAACATAACTGTAATCCCATAAGATTGGTATAATCCCACGCAAAAGATGCAAATCAAGTAAAATCCGCTCGGTTTCTGCCGTTTTAGATACCCTCGCAATTTTATCAAAAGATTTTGTTCTGGCAACGCCAGCTGAAACGTCAAAAAATCAACTCAGCTAGGGGGAGAGCACTTACATGATTTGCGCTAGCCGAATATTGGTCCACTAAAATGCTGTACACCATCAAGCAGCCGAATGTTTTCACAAAATCCGTATTATTTTATTTTTTCAGAAAGCTCTTAAAAAACGATAGCCTTCTGAAACCGTCCGCTTCTGATAACCGAAAAGCACCGATATTGCGTGACTTCCTTTTTGGTGACCGGAATTAAAGCACTGCAACTTTTGCACCTGACACACTCCCGGGAGCTGGGAAATTCGCTCTCTCTTTTTGCAGGGTAAAACTCATAAATAAACAAAAAAAAAAAAACTAATCACACTAAACCGACGGGGGAGCACAAAACGCGGGGGCAATTTATAATCGAACGCATATCAATTAAGTAGACAGCGATGTCAACAAGAATCACTTGGAGAATTCAATTCGCACTTGAACCCAGTCGCAGATATCAAAAAGACTGCGACCAAGACGACGATATTCACCCACTGGACACTCTCACTGCAACAGCTGACTGGGTGCTTTTCACCCCGCGATTAGAAAGAATCCTGCAGTCCCAGCTGGCTAACAAGTGATGAGGCTGACGGGAACTTCGATCGTCTCTAAAAATGCTGAACAAAACTATGTCGCCGCTGGTAGTTTCCTCGCGGAAATGTATTTTTTTTATTTTCTTTAACTAATGTCCCTCTAGGCTAACTGGAACCGAGAGACACCACAAATCTGTCAACAGGAGAACCTGCGCGCGAAGCACCACATCGCCGTATGGTCGGACTTGAACTGAAATCAGGAGAAATTCGATGGTTTTCATATGTGGAAAAGCTGAGAGAAGAGAACGAAATCTTGGATAGATTTTAAAATTTCCATGCCGCTGTTTCGTTTCTCTCTGTCCTTCCTGTGGCACTTTTGGCAACATTTTCTGCTGTTTCACTACTTTGAAAGTCCGTTCCATTCCACTGGAAGGCGATTTTTGTTGCAAAGATGCGAATTTGGTAACGCCACATGAGAATGGAAGTGAAACGGAATATTTTCCGTTAACTTCTTGTGACATCAAAACTTAAGCGAGCTCTTTAGTTTTCTTCAAAAAGTAAATGACCGAATCAGTTCTGACTTTTCTTGAAAGAAGCTCTCTTTACCTGTTACTCTGGACCGGTAATAAGAGAAGCTCGAGGACTTCAAAAGAAAAATCGGCTTTTTATTTTTAAGCTTGCAATTATTTGCCCCGCAAATTTATCAATTTATACACTACACTCTTATTTGTCGAAAAAAGAACTTTATAATTTCTGTATTATAATAAATATGTACATACGTATATAACGAAATAATGGAAAACGTTCATTGATGACCCTTTCTTTCCTGAGAAAAAAAGTTCATTTTTAACTATTAACGACCGAGAACAATTTAATTTGAATTTTTGTAACTTTATAACTCGAGTTTAAAAAACTAGAAAATATGTAAATGTGGTATTTTACTTTTGCTAGAACAAAATAAGGAGCTTCAGCTGTTTTAGCTTAAAAATTAAAAAATACCTCTTTTTTTCGGACCCTGTGAAAAAATTAGCTTTCCGAAAAAACGTTCTTGTATATTCGTACTTTTGGCACCAAAATGAGTGTTCCTACAACATTTTAAATAAAATCTAGAAGTTAATCGGATTGTAATTTCGTTTCCCAACCAGAATATTACAAACACACATCGTCCAGCGGTATCCGATTTAGGGAATAATCTCACAAATGAATTTGATGTATTCACAGATTTTTAGTATTATCGGTTATGGCCCTGTAAAAACGCAAGCAAGAGCAAATTTGCTTATGGCTTAACATTGCGATAGCACTTGTACTTTACTTGTTGAAGCAGTCTAAAAAAACAGCACATTTATTTATCCTAGAACGATATCAGAACCGAAACCATCCTGGTTTTGGTCTTCTTTGCTTATCACATCACCATTCATCACACGAAATTATCTTATAATAGAATTATTAAAAACACTTTATAGAAGAAGTATGGCAGTTATTTGCATTTTCTTGCTATATAAACAAATATTGAAGTATAAAACTTTTAGACTCGTTACAAGAACTTACTAAAAACCAAACAAAACTCACTCATAGTAGGAACTTTCTCTGAAGCACAAAACTACTAGTAAAATAATATTATGTAGCTAGAAAAAACTATTTCCTAATTAAATGAAATTCCAGAGAACTAGAAATGTAATATGTGAGTTAAAATCATGGACGTGGCGAATGATAATTTTATTTCATAGTAGGTTAATTTATGTGATATTAAAATTAAATAATAAAAACAATAAAGACCTCAAAAACAAATTTGCCACCAGTGTTTTTGTACCATATAATTCAATAGTCTGATGAAACTATGATAGTTACATTTTCCAGGCGATAAACCATAATATAAAATTAATCGTACCTATTTCATTTTCAATTCTCTGACGAAGTTGATGTTTATTAGATTTTTTGAAAAGAGGTTTATTATCCTCCCCATTAAATGTTTCTATTACAAAACCAATTGTGAATTTTAAAGTCAACGTGCCGAGAAAGTGAAAATGAAGGCTATTTACATAAAAAACTAGTTACTCATCTTACTTACGATTGCTCCGTCATTAGAAAATACTTGAGCTGAGGCACTGCAGTCCGGATTTATCAGTTGACCTTCTTAATTTGTGTAATAACTCAAAGTTTTAGAAGAATCTCCGGGTAAATTGCGTCAGAGATAATGCATCTTGCATTACCTAGGCAGATGAATTTTACTTTTCTTTTTCTTTGGAAGTTCAAAGTTTCTTGATTGTACAAAAAGATAAATCTATTGGAGCCAAATTGATAACCTCTTTATTTTACGTCGGTTAATTGAGGTGATCATAATACTTTAATCTAAGTTTAAAAAGATAAAGGCGATTTCGTTAAACTCTAATTCAAAGTGTGAAAAGTAAAATAATCAGAAATTGCTCATCTTGTTTATTTTTACAAATAAAATTATTATAAAACTTTTTTGTTGGTAAAAGATCTTCAGTAAATATCTTTCTTTTTTTCTCTCTCATAATCGATCAATCTTTTTTGTTTGGATATTGTTTATATTTATAATACTAGCAAGTTTGCTGAGATATTTTTTTTACAGAATTTTGCTCGTTATTTTTTTTTAACGAGACTTTCTTTATCTACTTACACAGTCAAAGTTCAGTCAGAGGATTTTTGTTTACATGTTCCTTATTTGGTGTTTTAATATACTTTTCTTTTTCTAAGATTATTAATGATTCTTTGCCACTGTTTTGACATTAATATAAAAAATTTTACATATTATGAGTTGGTGAATTTTTCATTTAGATGATGTGTTTTTAGTTTTACTAGTTAGAAGTGTAGTGTTGAATTTGGTCTTAGTTTGGAAGTTCCGATTCTTAGGGTTCGAGTTTTTGGAAGATGGTTCATATTGTCTCATTTTATGTCTTAGGCCTTGCGTAAACAAAAAGACGACTTAGATGAGAAGTTTACAATAAATCTATTTTATATAACGTGTTTAGGTACTTCTCACGGATTTGGATCCACTCAACCTATGTCTGCTCTTTGTCTAAAAATAACCTGCAAGGCGTATAAAAATTCTCCTAAGAAATATTACTTACAATTCAGCTATAAGACAAAATGAGAGGTTCGTTCCATCTTCCGTAATGCGACTTGGTTTTTATTTGTGCTTTTAGTTATTACTAATTGATTTTTGTCACATATCAGGCTTTAAACTATAATTTGATAGTTTTTAACTGAGTAGCCAAGTTCTAAAATACATCAATCGGATAACGAATAGGATTCAGCGTAATATCCGAAAGGTGAATAGATTTAAGAAACTGCAATTTGTATTATTATTTAGGATTTGTTCTTTTTATATTCCATACCTTATGAATGCTGCAGTAGAGACTATTTTATTGCTTTTTATTTCTCTTACACAACATTTATAAAATTGTTCTACACAATTCCATCCATTATTAGAATTTTTAGTTTACCGAGTTTTGGTATTTTATTATTATGTATTGTGCGAATTTTATTTGAAGATGAAAAATTAAAATTAGTTAAGAATCAAAACGGAAAATAAGGAACAAATAAAAAATTTTAAATATTTTTTAACTGAAGCGAATAGAAAGTAAATTAATTTTTAAACGTACACATATACACAACACAGAACACAACATTTAAGTATTATATTGCGCTTAAAATAACTGACATAGTTATTTCTCTCTCGAGCGATTAGTTGAAGGCACTTCAACAGTTTTCATTTATTGCATGTCCTTTTTCATATTAGATTAAGCAGGTATTCTACTATAAACTCCGAATTAAGCCAATTAACGTAAATGAAAATTTTTATTCAGCCACATATTCAGCTAATGCGCTTAAGTAACTATCTGCAATATAAAATTATTAAAATCTCGAGTATTTTTTCTCAAAATTTTAAAGGAGTTTTCGAATAGATTAATTAAAGTAGGTATATGAAGTGATTTGAATTTTAGTCCATAGTAAAAGATCCAAATTGAAATGAAAATAATAATCGCTAGCTACTGACTAACATCAAGTCATCTTTTCACTGCTGGATACTATCAATAATTAATTATGTAAGTACTCACCATCACATCACTTCTTTTTTAATTCATCTAGATTAAGTCTAGTTCAGTTATTTAATATTCACGAAGTCGATTTGATGTTCACATTTTCAAAATCTTGTCAATTGAAAAAATGTTGCTATTTCGTAACCAAAGCCTAAATTACTGCCAACTATGTATTTTCCAGTTACTTAACAAAGCTCTGTATTTTTAAAAAGTATTCATAAGCAACGTAATGGAAGGCTTAAATAATTTTAAAATTTGAAGTTACTTGAAAACTCACAAATGACCAAAAATTATAAAGAAATAGATACGATGTGTGGGATCCGATTATTCTTCAGCTTAAAGTAGAATTATGCATTTTAACCAAATTTTTAAGATTTTTAGATTTATAATGGTCCTTGAATCAAGTACTCAGACTACTACACTTTGATTCGGCTATAAAAAATGAATACTATTTAATTGAAGTACTTTTTTCTCAGTTTGAACAGTTCGTTAATAAAATTTTATGGATACTGTGTGTTCTGAAAATCTAAATGGCATTATCATTTTCTAATCATTCAACTCATATGAAATAATAAACCTGTAAATAAAAATTTAATATTTTTCCAATAAGAGTAAAATTGTTCTGTTAAAATAAAAATACGGGCTTTTAAGGTGTTTGAATTAGCTCAGTATTGAAAAATAAGATAAAATAAAAACACAAAATGTATGGCATGTCAGCAAGAAGAGCACTGTCTTCCGTTTAATAAAATCTCCTTTTGCATTTTATAATTGTTTATAAAACAAAAATACAGTAAAAAATATATGTAAAGTCCTTAAGGAGCAATCTAGTCTTGAAATAAAAAATAAACGAAAAACAAAAATAATTAAGAAAAATGTAAAATTACTTCGCAAAAATGACAACGTCCCATACTCATCTCTCTCCCTTCGTTTCTCTCGCTCCCGCTTTTACTCTCGCACTCTCTCACATTTTCGCGTATATACAGCTAAAAATATAAACTTTGCTCTAAAAATAAAAATAGTGTAAAATAATAGTGGGAAATACACAGATTGAGAATACAGGGAATTATATTTAAATAAAAAAAAATATTAACTGGTTTTGCTGTATACATAAAATGCTCTCCTCTCTGCTAAAATATTTGCTCTCGTTCACATAAATACAATAAAAAAGGAAGAAACGGTTTTACTTCTCATTAGCGAAGATTTTATAACTACACAAAAATGTAAATGACAAAAAATGTAAAAAAAATGTTAAATATTGCATTATGCTTGGTTCCAATTTTGTATAAATTAGTCTCCAAAAAGGATTAGGGTTTGTGTAAAGAGGTCCCCGGTACAACTGGAAGTCAGAATGGGCCCTTTTAGTGCGCTTCAGTCACAAGGACGATAGTCGTCGGGAAATTTTTGCCTTTTCGACCTCCTTAAAGGAGCGGCAAATTTTCATTTTGAGACACCAAAAGCACGTGTGTAAAATGCTCTGCGTCCTTGTCGCTTACAGTAAGATACAATTTTTTTTTTCTTTTATGATTTTCTTAGCTCTTAAGGTACATTTATACAATTTGCGTCCAAAATATATATTTGCTCTAAAGCTACGTCTCTCTGGTCTTAAATAAGTTCACTTCCTGCGCGTACAAAAACTAACTTTAGTTTATAATGTAAGATTACGAAAAATACTCGTCCTTAGCGGCTACTTGGGAAAAAATATATAAAATATATTTATATTCATTTTCCTATGTACATTCCCCACGACTACATACGATCAGTTATGCATTTCGCCTCCGCCGTTTTTCCTACCACTCTCTGCCCTCATCATCAAACTGCAATCCTTTTGGCGACTGATATCGATTCTAATCGTTTTTTTCTTAAGATCCTTTCAGTTTTTTTTCTTTTGTTTTTTAGGCACAAATTGTTCTCACAATTTTTCTTTATATGCTACTTATGCATTTACTTAATAGTATCTTACGGTGTAAGGTGTCGCTACTCCGCTGCACTCTTTTTCGTTCATCTATGCGTTGTCGTCAACCCCTTTCTGTTCGATTGGCAAACTTTTGTCAATGCTCCCCGCGCAGCAGCTCCATCAGCAAGTTGAAATCTTCACCGTCTTTTGATTTTATTGTCAACATTTCCTTACCAAGCTGTAAAATAAATATTACATCTTAGTTTTATAGGATTTTTAAATATTGAAAATATAAGAAACAATTGGAAAATTAAACAGAGTAACTTTAATAATAATATGTATTTAGGTTACACAAGTTGCTCTAACTTCTCCCTGCTTTTTCAGGTAATAGTTAACTTTCTTGTATCATGAAACGTTCAATAATAATTAAATGACCTATCCACTATCCAAAACGCATATTCATTCCGAGAACTTCGCCATCGTTTCTTTTTATTATGGAATTAAATCATTTGAATATTGTGGATGAAAAAATTCTCTGACATTGCAAGCATTTTCCCGGTTTTCCAGAAAATAAATATAAGAATAAGAAATACGTAAAATAATAACAATTCAATTTAAATTTCTTCAGGTTAGGTAAAGCTAATCTTGCAAAGAATGAAAAAATATAATGCATATACATAAATCTGATTGATTAGTCACCTGAACAAATCTAATTAAAAAAATATACGCGATATTGTGAAAAAGAACCTACCTACCTATAAAAAGTAACGTTTTGCGGTTGTTACCAATTCAGAAAATTGTTCTCAATTAGATTTTTTATTGCTTATCAAATGGACCCCTCCCCTTATGAGTTCGATTTCATTAAAATCATATCATAAAACAGTAAACTAAAAATGCATTTTTTTTGGTCAAAAATGAATAATTTGACTTGTACTAATAGATCAAATCTAAACTTTTATATAGGTACTTCGCTCAAATTTAGAGCTATGTAATTAGAAAATAAATATAAACTTTATTTTATTAGTTTAACAAGCGTACGTAAATTCAGCAAACGAAGGATTGCACGTAAATGTAGCGTATCCCACTAATCAGTTCGTAATTAACTTTAGTTGACGTAAAACAATTGTTTACGTTGGTTTGATAAATCTGTGAAATTAGGTTTGTTTCGCTCAAAACAAAAAACCATTTCAGCTAACAAAATTTAGAACAATGCGAAAGTATATGTATCTAAATCATATTTCTGCAAGAATCTATAATTTTCAGTTTAAAGAATTTCCGTTCCAAAATAAAGAGAAAGAGATAAAAATTAAAATAAAAGATAAAAACTCACACTTACCTGGCACGTTCTCTGTAGTTCTGGAATTCGAAGAAGTAATTCACCGAATTTAGCTGGCGAGTCTGGATAGTGAGCTAAAGTGTATGCTTGCAGGGCTTGCAATGCTTTTTCTTGACTCTCACGCACTTTAACTGGTTCTCGCAACTCCGAAGTATCTGAGGGAAATTTTAACTATTATTATTTTAAAATTCAAAAAATAAATAATAAGTAGTTACCGGATTGTAGCAGAACTATAACTTTCATGGCAACGTACTCATATCGATCGACACGAAGACGTCGTAGATGATCAGTCAGGTTAAGCATTCTCTCAATGCAGGCCTGGAAAGGGATAAAATAAAAAATGTATTTTACTTCTTTGAGACCGATTTAACGATATAAAGAAACATTTTCATAAAAATCTAATCAAATTCTCATAACTGAAATTGATTTTCAAATTTAATTCAGCCATGTATTCAGCTATATAAACGCATATAAAGTATAAATTCTTACCTGTAGACCGCTGGATTTAGCTTGTTCAAGTGTGATAGATTTCCCTTGTGAAATTTTTATTTCTCCAGGTGTTGCTATCGATCGGAAGCAACACGAAAAGAGGAGCAATTCACACCATGAGTTGATGAGCAAACATATTTGATCGTCGATCTGTAAAAATAGATAAGTATATATTTTTGAAAGATATAATACCAAAGTAAATCTTACCGAAATATGTTTGAACAATGGCAAACTCTTGCACCACTTGACGATCTTGTACAACCGATGATCAGCGACAGTACAAAGATTTGCGATTAGATCAGGATTGGTGTTCTCTCCATTCGATGATAGTCCAGTGCTCGCCAGGAGTGGATTTGCTGACAAATTTCCAGAATCTGCGCCAGCGGTGGGCGGCTGATTAAGTCTGGATAATTCACCTTCATTATACTGCCAGAGGTGTTCCACGTCCATAATTTCCTGCAATATATTCTTTAGAAACATAATAAGTCTCCTCCTAATGCTCCAACTTACCTGAAGTAGTGGTGGGATGGTGCTCCGGTGTCCACTGACCCCAGTGCTGCTGTTGCTGTTCCCATTGCTTGTGTCCGGTTGCTCAGATTTAATCATGCATCCGTTGATTCCGACTCGCTGATTCGCCTGGGAGCAGCTAGCGTCGGGGCTCATTAGAGGGCTGAGCATTGAATTTGGGAGGGTATACGAGCATTGGTAAGTAGATCGGCCCCCACGAGTCCGATCCTCTCGGATAGCTTCGAGTTTCATGCCCTTCTGCAGGCACTTGTCGAATCGGCATGCTGGGCATTTTTTTCGGGTCGAAATTGTTACAGGGCAAGGACCTCCTCGAACACAGACGTAGTTCTTCCTGTTTTGGACTGTTCTTTTAAAGAACCCCTTGCAGGACTCACAGGAGAAAATGCCGTAGTGGAAGCCCGAAATTTTGTCCCCACAAATTGGGCACGGGCTGTTGATGAGCTGCTGCCTAGAAATTCCAGCTGATGGAATTGCATCGTTCTCGATTATGACCTCATCGGGCCTCCGTGGGGTCGTTGGAAGGGACTGCGTCTCACTGTCCAGGACTGGCCGATACAGAACAGGGTGGTGCAGGGACCCATTAAAATTACCATAAACATTGTGCCGACCCTGAATTGGTGAGTGGGTGGGGCTAAACTCGGAACTGTACGAGTAGCAGCTGCTGTGGGAGGCGTCGCTATTATTTCTGCTCAACGATGGTGTATATGGGGCGTGTCGTGATGTTAGTGGCGATTGGCTAGGCGAACTGTGCGTATAAACGGAATGAATAGCTGAATCTGGACTGGGATTGGCCGGAAGGAGATTTGTCTTAGATCTAGCAAGTAGAGGGGAATTCAGACCGCTCGTCGCTGGATCTGTAAGTCCTGGCTCATACTTGAGGTTAACTATATCACTCTGAAATTTTTTTGATCCTGACGTGAATATCACGCCCGCTCCCGTATCAACAGAAATATGATCATATTCGGGCTTTATGGTCGCTGATGACCTTGACTCGTCCTTGATAGACATATGAGAGTCATCGAACTGTTTATCATTGCTCACAGAGTTTTCAGTATCCATGATATCCTCCGCTTCGGACAGTTCACCTTCCCAGGACATTGGACGAGGTCCATTCTTACTATTCGGATTCGGTCTTCTGTTGACCTTCGAACTTTCGATTATCGACAGTTCTGATTCCGATTCTTCCGAATCCTCGACCTTGGGAACAGAAATCCGGACGCCACCATTAAAAAAATTATTACTGTTCGGTATGCCATTAAGGGTTGAATTTGTGGTTGTCGCCGCTGGGGCGGAGGGCGGTCTTCCGTTCTCCTCGCATTTTATGCTTGTGACTGAGATATTGCCGCGCACTGAGGCCAGGTTTCCGGTGGTACCACTGGTGCTAAGCATTGAGCTATTCGGACTAGCTACATTTGGGGATACATCCCCAAGAGGAGCGGACATTTTTACCATTTAATATTTTCCTACGACCAAATCACAATCGGAGTGTTACTAAACATTTCTGCAAAGAGATAAACAAAATAACCAATATTAAATAAAGATAATATTTTAAAATCTGGTTTTAGACAGGGTAAAGCCCGACCTTCACAGAAAACCCAAAGTCGACCATACTCCGATACCTTCTAAAATCTAAAAATACTGACTGCAATCAATAGCTTATCGGTATTAGCGAAACCTGAGACGTTTGTTTTTAGCCAAAAAGGTCATTGCTTTCAGGTGTTTATACCTTTTACTGTAAAATGAGACGTGCTGCAGCACTTGTTGTTGAGACTCGAACTATTAAATCCATAATTCATGAATGAAAAACTTGTTGGGATCACGTCCTCTAATAATCGGCAGATAAATTTTGGTTTTTGCGCAATTTATGGACAGTTTGCCGACATATTCTTTGCAAATCTACAGAAAACCTGTTTTTTTTTTTAAATAGCCGCTGTTATTTTCTGTCTCATTATTAAAATTTTTGTTTTATTGGAGGACAATGCCGTTTGCAATTCTAAACTTCGGTACTGGTAAAATTAGTAAATCCCAAAATATGTTAATATTAACTTAAAATTTAAAAACATGTAGCAACAGTTGATAATACAGTTCATACTACTCCCTCTAACCTAATAAGTATATTTGTACAAAATATATACATATTGTATGGAACATGCAGTAACATCCCCCTTTTAATTTTACTAAAAAGTTCCATGTTTATGGTAATCGGTAATTTTTTTACAAAACAGCCTATAGTAAAATTTTTAAAATTTTTTATAATATGATTTTAAAATTTTTTATGATATGATCAAAATCAATTATCGAACTTAACATATCGCAAGTGGCGCGACTTCCTCACTCAATCAGTCTTTTTACGACATATCGTAAAACAGAAAGATTGCTGCGGTTGTGTAGCACGGTAATTGAGTTTTTCAATCAATGCGATTAATACAATACAAATAGATAATATGTATTACTTTAATTACACGAATATTTCATATAATAATCCAGAACTGACACTATTTATCTTAACGCAGGTTCCATGTTAATAAAGTATTTTTTTTTCCTGAATTTCCAATAGAAGGGATTTCTTATTTACAATTTCATCGCTGAATTATGATTTTATTTTGGTCCAACTAACCATAATTAACTATGTTCAATATTTGTTGTTCAAAAACTCTGAAGTTAACCACAACATGACCACGAGCATGACTATTTGCCGTCCATAAACTCTTCATAGTTAACTATGGTATAGTTTAATTTTAATTATACTCCTGGAGTATAGTCAGCCCATGGTTAAATGTAGTAAAGAAGAAGAAATTTTTGAACTCTCGTGAGTTTTGATTTGGATAGAAATTTTCCGAATATTAAACAATAGGTATAATTAAAAAAGGGGTTTTTTACAAGGAAAGGATGGTAAATTCTATGTTAAGATGACTGTATATGCCTCTTCTTCTTCTGCTGGAACATAACCATGGCGTAGTCAACTACGAGTCGTTCAAATACATATCTTGTGGTTAAGCATACCTAACCCTCTGGTTAAATGGCTTAGATAAGCATAACATGGCTTAACACGGGATTAACCATAGTTTAGTTTTTGAATGCGCTCCAGTTGCCGAATTTTCATAAAGACGTTCATAAATCGCCGGCGGAGACGAGCCCATTGTCTTGAATTGTTTATCTCGTTGTAATGTCTCCTTAGTATTTTCAGTTATTATATATGGTATTTTTGGGAAGCCTATCCCAAAATAGATTCTAGATTTTCCGTTGAAAGAATATCCGAAAGTCCCTTGTTTATTCAATTCAATTATTCAGCGTGTATATGATACATTTAAGTTAATAAAGTTACCGCCTCTAGACCTAGAGAAATGACAATAACTTCAGAATAATGTCAATTGTTCTTGGTGTTATCACGCTTCCAAATAAAAAGGGAAAACTGCATGACCGACACTTAACGGCGTCCATACACCGCAACGCTCGCCAGTTATCGAAATCATACGCATTCCTTAAGGTATCTAAGAAGTTAAAAGACCATAAAATTTTCGTTTTGCATAGCATGAACATAACTCAGCGGCTAAGTCTTATGTAAATTTCCCTCCTGTTTAGAAGCATAAAAGCTAGAAAACTACAGCGAATTCCCCACACATCGTAGCGTCGTATCTAAAAATAAACTCGCAAAAGTTCAAAATGCGCACCTCCCCTTGAATTCCAGCCACAAACCACCGGCAAATGAGCACCGCTAACTAGAAAATCGCTTGATCGCGGCCATACGAAGACATTTCTCCGATGGTCATCAAGCACAGTGCAAAAAAAAAAAAGTAATAAGAAGATAAAATCAAAAAATTCCGTTAGCTCTGCAGAAGTGGCTAGATTCATTCACCGATCAATCTGAAAAACGCAGCAACTTAACCATTCGCAAGAATTCACAATAGACAAGCAGCACGCGGTGGTAACAGGTAAACTGCGGCGTGCAGACAGTGGACAACCCTGCGGGCGGTGCGAAAATGAACACAAACGCGCCAAAGAACGCCGCGCTTGTGGTTGTCGCTGCGATGCCATTTCCGTTGGGACGGAAAGCGACGACCACACCACCATTGAACTTTTGAGCGTGTAGCCCCAGAGCCAGCGTGAAGCCAGTCGAGAAGGCAGAGGCAGTCAAGGCGAGTCGAGTCATTTGGCATCACACTCTCGAAAAGCTATTTGTGTCAACTACACCGCACCACCACAGCGCCATTGTACGGCGAAGAACGCCATTACTTTTGCGGCTAGAACTGCAGGGAGCGCTCGGGAGAGGGCGTTCGTAGCAGTTCTCTACAAAAAGAACGGTGAAAAAACGACTCACTTCACCTATACATCGAACTCGAAGTGAGGCGACCCGTTTGCGTTTCCTCCACTTTAGGTGTCACGTGATCAATTGGACGACCTTCAAGCTATGCTTGAATTTGTACGCAACGACCTTGCATGTGCGTCATTAGAAGGTACCACCACTAATCGGACGCACGCAGCTGTATGTGGGCCACTGCTGCTTTTATACCGTGTAAACACACAGCAGCGTCGCATAAACGCGCCCCAACCGGTGTGTGTACCGTTAACACAGTCAAACTTACGAGTATTTGAACTTTGGAGAGAAAGAGAGAGACGAACGCATTGTCGTCGCGCCGCACTGTGGCGCGAGTAAATAAAAACACGAGAGCAAATGGAAGCGGCCTAGCCGACCCAGGAGGACTTTATCGAAAAGCTCGTGGAATTTTCCCCCCTTTTGCGTAAATCAAAATAATTAAAGAGGGTCCACCCGGTTAGTAGCGCGATATGGGTGAGCTTCCGATTTTGAGCAAAATAATTGCGCCGCAACTGCATTTGCAGAAAATATTTTGCGGCTATATGGGCACAGGTTACCTGTTCCCCTCGAGCTCTCGCAGAGCTCAGGTTTCAAGTTTTGTACGAAAAACGAAACAACGACCGACGTTCAATATACAAACGCGACGCGACGGATATAGTGTGCGTGCGTTTATAAAAAAAAAAAGGCGACGCGACACTGCACTCTGTGGCTGTTTACCAGAGACAAAATGCCTTGGGTTGCCAACTTCAGGTGGTTCTCCGACTGAAGTAATCTTAAGAAGTGGCAGGTTTAGCGGCGGGGTCACAGGCAATGACCTCTTTTTGCGCAAGTAAATTGATTACGCGAGGTCTCTTATCGAGTTTTGCGCTAAGTGAGTGCAATAATTTTTATTCGGCAATTACTTAGTATGAACGTGATGGCGGGCGGGGCAAGTAACGGATTTTTCGCGAAATATTTCATATTTTTCAAGGTCGGACACACCCCCTGAACTACGAACATTCAATTTACAGTTATCTTATCTAGCATATGTCAGTGTAATGGAAGTTGATATATTTTATTTTTACTTACTGCTCAGAATGTGGTAGATATGAAAGCAAAATTATGGTCACTTTCATGATGTTTACAAAACTGCGAATAGACTCACTATAAAATTGACTTGCGCAGGTGATTTCCTACAGATTGCTCTTTTTGCTCATGGAAAGTGTTTTGCGCTTTTGAATGTCCTCAATTTATGTTTCCTCGAATATACCGTTAAAACGCTTTTAGAACTAATGGAAAAAGCTATTAAATTAATTGCTCTGCTTGCTAGTATAATATAATTCTCCTGAACAAGATTTTATATTTAAAACTAGAACTCGCTATTTGATTACGTCAATTATTGCATCTTTTGGCTTAATTTATGTAGATGAAATTCATAATTCATCAAAAACGGTTGTTAATGTAATAACTTATGAATTTTCAAAGAGCTTCTATTTGCATTTACAAAGTTTGAAAAATCTGTTTTATTTTCCACCCCAGATGTGTATGTCTAAATTTTTTAAACTTGAATTAGTGTCCGAACATTCTTCATTTAGACTATAATTAGTTTTTCCAATTTCTATTTAGAATTTTATTACATTAGAAATACAGTTGATAATGATTTTGTCTTGATTACATCTACTAATTGGAGCTATTAGTTCTAAACTTAAATATGTATTATTACAATCATCAGAGCAAAATAAAACCAGTTTTAACAGGGTTAAGTTGCAGTTGAAGTTCGTAGTTATTTCAATATAGTCATAGTCGTAGTACAATATAGACTAAAAAATCGGGACTTTAGCCTAAAGTAGGTCTAGAGTAAGTCAAAGTCCGAATTTGTTTTGCCATTTTAAACGTCTAAGTCAGAAATTTGGCCTAACCCCAATTGAATTGGAACTTAGCCTAATTTATTTGAATGCGTGTGTATATCATAAAGTAAAAGCGTCATTTGCTATAACGAGAAACGTTTTTTGGATAGTTAATTACTTAGTGCAAATGTCCTATGTATATGTCCCAGTTTGTGCAGTTTATACGAGTAGCCCAGATCTTGATCTACAACCGGACTCTAGTCCTGATTTGGAACTGTTGCATAAACATAATCATAGTCACAATTGTACTTCAGTTAGGGAGTTGTTCAGAACAGGTATACTAATGCATTGTGTTTTGTATTCTTTATACATACATATTAACACTTTAACTACTGAATTTAAATTTGCAATATCAGTTGTTAAAACGTACAATGATTACATGCTTTAGAATTAATTGCCTACAATAACACTAACGCCATCTATCTTGCATCAATTAAACAATTTACTGAAAAGAGGTATTCTTATTTTTAAGGCAATAAGACAATATGACGGCACACAAGCTATGCACACGCCAATTTGTATGGGCCTATCATTGGAATGTAAGAGAGCTTTGATTAAAAGGATTTGATTTCAATACTCTGACTATTAGAATACACGCGGTGTAACATTTTAGATTGATAAATTTAGATATTGTAAATCAGAACAACTATTATTAAAGTATATGCATTCAAGTTCTTGTCTATACAAGCCTAAAAGATCAGTTATTTTCTTTTTTGAATTATTAGCAAAATGATAATTAATTAAGACTGTGCATGCCATGTGTGTTCGTTGCAGGGTAAGCCATGACTTAAATCATTTCCTCATACCGAAAACAGGAATAAATAAGCATAAAATGAATGTTACAATTTCTCAAAACATCCATTACACCATGTAATTAGGTAAAAACTACCTCAAAATTAGCATCGAATGCATCTATGCAACACTTTTAAAATTGTCGCCTGCATTACCGACCACTCCTTTGCAACTCTCCCAAATCACGCAAGGCAGAATAATTTGCATTGAAAAAATTTCTCTCAGGCTGTCTTGGGCGCAGAGAGCTCAGCAATTACGGCGAATTATTATAAATAACTGCACACGTAATTTCAATAAAAATTAAATATGCAACTGGCTGCCCCGTTAGTGGTGTTAAAATCGCGCACAGTCACACACCGGCCCGAATGCAAAGTGGCAAAAGTCTCTCGGCCAACTGCCACCAGCCACTGCACCTCTCCTAGCAAAAATTGCAGCGCGACGACGACCGACGTCGAGCGCAAAAAGAAAATGCTAAAATTGTGAACAAGACGGTAATTGCATCGTGGCCATAATTAAACGGTCACTAACCTGAGAGAAAAAAAAGATACCAGCCGGAGAAAAAAAGGCAAGCATTTTCCAATAAAGTGAGGCAAAAGCCGAAGGGGAGCGCGCCAATAAATTGCAGCGGCGTTACATAATCGACGCGGCGCACTATAAACGCAACCGGTCTCGAAATTTTCAGGGTTTTTGTCGGTTTTTTTTCGTCTTTTTTACTTTTCGAAATTCGAAGCTAAAGTAAAAAAAGAGAAACATTGAAAAACTGGTTAACTAACATTTCCACGAACCTCCGTCGACGCTGCCTTTACTTTAGTCGCGGGTACCTCCGTCTTTTTCTCAATCACAGCCAATGCCGCGCTGCGGCGGCTTCGACGCGGCTGACTTCTTGGCCGAGAGGTGGCGAGTGGTGAAACTCACCATTCATTAATTTGCTGAAGCATAAATGTTTGCGCAACTCTTCAAAATTTGACCGGATTTTGAGAGTTTCTTTTATTTATCCAACGACGAACATTGCGGAATTTTAATTTATGTGAGAAAGGCAGGGTCCAGCCTCAGCTGCGACTGGCAGGAATCAATCAGTGGCACACGTGTCCCAGCGCTTAGATCTAAACCTCCAGCTGCTTTGCTCCTGGAGCGCATGCGCGTGCGACTTGCTCTTGTTAAGATTTTATCCGTTTTCTGAAAATTGCTCGATATTCGCCTTTTGGACCTCCCGGCAACGTGCAAATGCAGTCGACTTAAATCACTTGTGACACGAAATGGTTTGCGGAAGGCTGGACCCCACGGGGGTATTTTCTGGTTTCTAAAACCTGCTGGTTGAGAGGTTGTTTGTTTTATCAATTGTTTCGATTAAATTATATTGACCCCGGCTTGATCTGGACCACCTACATGTCGTGATTGCAATTAGAAATGAATTTGTTTGTTCGCCTGCTGCAGCTGGTAGATCAAACCATGACCAGTCATGCGTAAAATTGGAAAAATATCTTGGTTTTACTGCAATTTGAATTTTTAGCTTCAGAACTTCATCAGCTATGAGTTCAAAGAACTTTATTAACTGTCAACATTTGAATTTAGTATTTGTATTTTGAACTCTGTTAGCTGTTTTATTAATCTGCTTGAAATAAATTTTGACCATTTATAACTAGTTGGCTTCTTTAAGTAAATCGTTACTTTATCCGGACTCAGAGATGGAAAAAGAATTAATCCTTAAAGTTCCAATACTTATATTTTTTTTATTTAAAATTTTCTATTTGAATTGTAACAACCCCGCTTTGGTATCCTTTTGAACAGCCACATGGCGTTTTATGTGCTTCGGATCCACTTGCTACTTTCTCCTTTTTTGAATTGCTCTTTGCATTAGTATAGCATTTTTTGAATTGATCTGTCGATCTTTTATATGTTGAGCCCAAATGAACCACCATTGTAATATGCAGCATAATTAAGAACTTTATTCGCTGTAACGTTGAGTAACTATTTTAATTTCACTATGAATCACTTTACGTCACGTCAAATGTTTATTAGAACTTCACAAAGTTTTAAAGGTTTTCCGTTTATATGCTTTTTAATCTCAATGTGCTATTTCAGAACCGATCAAAGCCTTGATTGGTTATTAAAATTTTCTAAAATTTGGTTTGTTAACTTCGACTATATCAATATCAACCAAATTCATTGGATACTTTAGCAGCTGTCATCCATTTTCTTGTTATTTTTCAGTCATTCCCAAATTTGAATTGGGCCAATGAAGTGGCATGTTATTCAAAATCCATTTTTTTCCATCGCCTAAAAATTCCCGTTATCTATTGATTGACTAATCACACGCATAATTTAAGAAAATCTCGTACACCGACATTCCGCCGAAAACAAAACACAAAAAATTCAGTTCAAAGCTTAGCTGAATCACACCAAAAAAGAGCGTCATATCCCATTCCGTTAATGTCGCGCAGTTTACCTTCCGCTACTGCCGCTGGCGTTCGCTTTGGGGCGCTAATTTTATCCATACAAAAAACGGTTGCGGTGCCAAGCGGATCTTTTATTTGCATTTTGTGCTATAAATGGTGACACTTGTTTTATGGTGCTATCACACAAATTCAATAGCGCCAACGAGTGGAGTACATAGACGGCGGCATTTTTCTCTCGCCAACATTTCTTTTTTCATATTCCTTTCTTTTTTGTTTATCATGTTGCCCCATTCAATGATAGTCTCTGCAGCCATACAGGCAGGTTAGCTGCCTATTCTGCCGCGGCTAATCCGCTTTGTGCACAGATGTGACGCGACGCGCCCCGTCTGCCTGGCTGCAAACGCTACGCTACAAAAGCGGCAGCGAATCCGCCGCGCGCGGTGAGCAAAGTGCTTCTCATGCCTTTTAACCGTTGCACCAGTAGGCAGCTTTCGTGTGTGGCTCCGTCTGTTGGCTAAGTGCTGCGTTAATTACATTCATGACCAGCGGATTAAACTCGCGTCAGGTTCTCCAAAGATATTCGCCGGGAGAGATGTAAAGATATTTTGAGCACCGGTGCGGCACGGTGTGCGGTAACAGCGGCGTCGACGGGACCAGCACCGGGGAGGGCTCCTGTTGCTTTAACGGCTGCTGGTGCTGCGGTACCATGCAAATTTGTTTTCATGTTCCGATTGAAATCTAATCTGGCCGCTTTGCTTGAGCTACTTAACCTTCTTCATGATGATCGGTTCGGTCGGCTGAGAGGTTTCGTTTGGAGGTTTTGTCGTCGCTACCGACGCCGTTGACGTTTTCAAGCGTCGTCGTCGTCGACGAATGGGTTGGGTAAGAGAAAAGAGGGAGAAAGAGATGAAGAGAGAAAACTGCTTTTCGGGGCAAGGTCATCATCGAGACGGTGTCAATGGCCGCCAGTAACCTCACTAAAAATCGATGAAATCTCTTTTTTCCACGGACTAAAGACTGTTTTTGAAGTGATGTTTTTTAGATGATGCGCGCGAATGTTGTAATGGGCAACGAGCGGAATTTTTTGTAACCAATAAAACAAATGAAAAAGGCTCATTTAAGATTCGGTTATGGAAATGCATGTGTTAAAGTCGATAATGTAGACTTATATTTAAGTCTTCAGTTATTGTATTGCCGTGTTTAGTTTTGTCGATAATGCGTAACGACTACAATTTATTATTTTGACCTTTTTTGGTGAAATTACGTAAGCTTGATAAATGACGCATCAATTCTAATGTTCTTTTTTAAAACGACAAAGAATTAATGCAAAACCGATTACTCAATTTAAAAGCTAGCTTAAAAAATATACGATTCTAACTTGAATAAATGGATAGAACGAAATGCTGCAATGTTTAATTGCATCAAATTGAACAGCCCGCACGCAATAACGCGTATTTTCTTATTAAAAGTTTTTTTTATTCTTCCTTTTCCATTAATTTATTTCAACCTTGTTGCAACAAGTGCAATCAAAAAAATTACTTGATAGCGCGATTGCGAATGAAAGAGATATGCTCGAAGAAGAAATAAATGAGCAAGGCGATCAGCACCAACAAGAAGAGGCCTACCGTTTTTCTGCAACCAAGGTGCTTTCTCTTCTTCGTTTTATTTGCTTGCGCAATAAAAACGCATTTTGATTAATGGTTCACAGCCTCGTAGTGTTTGGCTTGTCCTTTTTGCGCGTTTTGATTGAGCGTTCGTTGGACGGCCGGGCCCGCACATTGCATGCATATAACATACCTGCGCCGCCCGCCACCGGTCGGGGGGGGGGGGGGGGGGGGGGGGGGAACTTGATTTTTATGTAAAGCAACTTAATCGGCCTATCGAGCCATTAAAATTCCTTTGGGTTATGTTATAGCATCTCTAGAGGTGGCGCAAGCAGCATAAAGCCATCGTTGTCCGCGTTGCTGCAGCAGCGCGCGTTGCAACTCCGCGACCACCACCACCAACATCTTTATCATATATCCACCAGCGCCGCTGCCGGTGCAGCATGAACTGGTTTTACTCCCAGGCAACCAAAGTCTTAAACTCGAGACCTCGTCGCAGCATATCTCTTCGTGAGGAAGGTGTATAAGGCCTTTTGTCGCCGCACCATACCTTGCGAGTGCAATCAAACTCTTAAAAATATGCAGGCAGTTACGTGTCAGTACTAAATTTTCTTGTGCAACCAGTTTTCCGATTATTTGGGATTGGCCGATCCCCAAGGTGGTAATAGGCTTGTGCATTTTATTCGGATTTTTAGCACAATTTGTTGGTTTTTGCTTATTTTTTTCCTTTGAACCGGTTATCAGGCTACGTTCTAGGAGATTAGCAAATTCTCACATTCCTCTGGTGCAGTTTTATACATGTTTCTTTTATTTTTTGGTCTCACCGGGAGTGCATTTAATTGATGTGAACGAGCGCATTCCAATGATTTTTATTGGCGGGCGGGATTACGTTCTTTTCTTTTACATATTTGCGACAAGGCCAATATTTAACATATTTCATGAGAACCAGAGATCGTCGATAATGCAGTAAAGGAATATTGCAGTCATTTGAGAAATAAATCAAATAATCCTGGTTAGAATATTTATGCTACTCATGGAATTCTTTTCTTTTTGATGTTGTAGCTCTGGGAAAGTTTTAGCATTTATCGTACACACCTTCAATAGGCTATATCTTTTGTCGTAGTTTTCCATTTGTTCCCCCAGCCTTCGATTTTTTAACAGACTTATATTTTCTTCTTCTTTTTCACTCAAATGTCATATATTAAATTCAATGACGATATATTTAACAGTGATCTTTACAGAAAGGCTCCATTCCATTGGACATGAATTTTTTCGAATTTATGGTACTATTTAAAATGATCGTGTCGATAATTAGACAAGGGTCTACATCTGGGCAAACATCTTAAAAACTATCTTGTCTTCATCTTTAGATCCAGTGTGCCAACAACATCTAATAAATCCCCTTCTTTTTTTTCTGTTGTTGAAAAAGGCAGCTGCAGAAAAATGTGGTACAACCTCATTCTCTAATATCACACACCTCCTTCTTTCCGTTAAGTTCCAATTCCGCCTATTAATTAGTTGCGTCGGTATATCTCCCCCTCGATAATTTCAATGCTAACCTCGTTTACCCGGTTTTGTGTGTAAAAAAACCGTTCTCTGAATTATGATTATCGCGGAAGAGAAAGTACAGTTTTCACTTGCAGTCCTTGTACATCGGCCTTGGGCGAGCGTTGTTCTTTTTATATATATATATAGATATATATAAACCTTTTTTAACACAACAAAAAAGTGAATTAAGCCGATCTCTTGCACACTCGTTATCCGCTTTTGTTGACGTACTTTAGAGGCAATTTAATTAATATCCCGCGCTCACGATAAGCGATCGGAATTCCACTGAAAGAAAAAATATATATACAAAACTATCCTCGGTAGAGTAGTGGTCAGTAACCCCAACAATTGTACACGACAAAAAAAATACACAAGAAATATTTTAAAGCCGAGTAAACTTGATCCAAAGGAAGAAAAATGGCGCAAAATGAGAAAACCTGAAAAGATTTGATTGTCTGACAGGCCGGCAAGGCAGGCAAAACGAAATCCTTTCACTCCCCACGGTTAGAAAACACATAAATGGCGGAATTGTGGCAAATAAATAAAAAAAAGAAACGGTCTCATAAAAAAAGGCAAAGGCACATAAATGAGCATAACCTCAAAAAGTAAACAGAATCGGAGCGACACAAAGAAAATCAGAGAAAACTGACGAAAAAGATTTTTTTGAAACCGCTCTAAATGAACTGCCCGCCTTAATGAGTGCATACACACCTGTTTATGGCCGTGTGTTGGAACTTTATCGCATTCGAGAGGGCTCTCATATGGAAGCAACCTGAACGGGTTTTCCTCTTTGGAAGTGGCAGCGGCAGCAACAAGTTCCAAAAGAGCAGCCAGCCATATGCACACGATCGGAGTGCGGCTCACAGCGATCGGCTAAGCAAAACCAAAGCACAGCCGCCGTCGGTCGTCGCGGCAGCAGCGCAGTCGCGGATCGAGGCGACCTCTTTTCCCCACTGAACCAAACTAACGCGCGATCGACTCCTTCACCACAAACACCACCTCACGGACACACCATGAAATCTTGTGCACTGTCGCAAGCCATCTACACCTTTCTTTTTTCTCTCCCTCTCTCTTTCTCTCTCCGTTGTAAACGTTTTGAAGGACATTCACAAGTTATCGAGTCTTATTTGATTTTTATTCTTTTCAAGCCACGATCACTTCGAGCGGAAAAAAATCCCTTGGGGTGCACTACACTGAAGGACACAACGTCCTTGAGCAGCAGGATTCGTGCGACCTCGCGCGGTCGAGAACCGTTTATTTTTTGTTTTTCTTTTGTAATCTCGGGGCTCTTCTTCTTCGAGAAGCGCCTGCGCAGAACAAGTGTGCGACGAGCACCGTTTCTCGATCTCAGGGACAGGGGGGCAAAACACAACTAAGTCACGGTGTGGATCAGACGAACGGACAGGCGCAAGCAGACGGGGCAACAAACAACCGCAAACTGACATCTACAAGATCGGCTGTGAGGAATATGAGCTTCGAATTTTGAGGTCCAAGCTCCGCTTTCGTTGGTCCGAGTTTCGAGAGTGTAGCGCGGTGGTAGTGCTGCTGGTAGTTGACGCTGATGGCGCTGCGCTGCGTACCTCTACCTAGCCACTAGCCAGCCACCAGTCGAGCCGCGAGCGGAGGTAGGCAAAAAGCAAGGTAGAAAAATGAAAAAAAAGGTACAAAACTTAAAATTACTGCTGTTGCTGCTACTGCCGCCGCACCGCCACCGTCTTCAACGGCGGCACTCTAAGTAGGCAAGCGAGCCTCTATTTTTCGAATCACAGCGCTGACCAAGATTGAAAATATTTTCTGCTACTCCGGCAGCTCTTCAAACTCACAATCGCAATCCGGCGTTAGAGGTGAGCTTTGCCATGTGCAAAACCGGCAATCAACAGAGTCCGGGCTTTGGTGATGAAACAAAGAAAAATTATGTAGAAGAAATGCGGCATCTTGGCGCTTTTGACGTAATCCGAGAATGGTAGAGGTGTAATTACACTTTTTCGGGGCGAATTGTGTATTGTATTTCGACCATGAAGGCCTTCAAGTTTTATGCTCAACGAAACCCTCCTCGAAATATTCCCGGGTAACGAGAAAACTAAGTCGATCGATTTTGAATTTCAGCAATTATCGACTAAACAAGCATCGTTTTGTCGGGGATATATTATAAGGCAATTTGTCACGCACATCGTCCAGAATTGCACTCTAGATGCAGATAAAGTTTTTAAGGAATTATTCTTTTAATAAAATCGCTCTAAGCCATGCCATCACAGAGGCTTGGCTGTGGTTTTTCGAGCGGTTGAAACGTTTACGACCTCCAAACGGCAGGCCCCATCACCAAAAAAATCATCGTCTTCCCGTTCCAATAATTCTTCGAAAACTTCTGAATAATCAATCGGCTGGCTGCCGCTGAGGGCAGATGGGTGAATCATCCTCCAACAGCCACAAACCGCCACCTTGAGCCGGCTGCGGCTTTGGTGGTGCTGTATTGAGATTTCGCGTATTTTACGATTTTTTCTTATGTAAATCGAAATCGTGTGTGTCTCCTACCACCTGCCCCTGGGCGTCTGCCAGAGCTCAAGTTCTTATGTGCTCGGCTTAAGCGCGACGACGTCGATCGTCCCGCCGCCGCCGCCCGCAGATCGGTCAGGTCAGATCAGATCGCATGAGACTTCTCTCAGCAATTTCCGGGATGAGAATGAGACATTGTTTTATAGTTTTAAGCGCCCGCCCAGACGACAGATTGACTTTCCTGGCTGCCAGTTGCGTGGCATATGGCTCTTAGGCCTCGACCCAGATCTCAAAAGATCCCCTCCTGCTTCTAACTTCGGAGCCGTGAAGCTGCACGTGGAAGACGAGGCGACTCGGTGTCATTTCGTTTCGTCCTTTGGATTTGGCGCCACCACGAAGAAGGTTGCATAATGATGCGAGACATTAAAGGTGATTTAATCGCAGTTACAATGCAAGCAGTGCATTTCTATGACATTGACCGCCGATCGATGCGTAATATTCCATGTAATGTATTGATTGTATTTTTAAATGGACACTTAATTTGTCTGACAAATCACCCGATCTCGCCAGCTGCACATAGTAATTTGCATGATGAGAAATAATTTGAGATCATTTAAATGTTCGATTGCCTATAAGTTGTATTAGTGATTTTATGTATCAAGCAGTTAGCATAAATGACGATAGATTAATGCTTGCTAAGGCTAGGCTTGCAAAGCAAAGCTTATGCGGGGCTTAAGCCAATTTTGAACTAGGTCTGAGCCTTTTTTATGTTAGGGTTGAGCTCCGGCATGAGGTAAGTTTAAGTTAGTATTGGGCCATTAAATAATAATTTATTGGCATATTCAGAGCCATTTCCCAAAATGACAATTTCATCCAAAATTTTCTCTCACGTTCTGAACGATCTTTGTTGTAAATACCCTAACACAAGTTTCCGTCTTAATCAGCAATGGTAATTCATTGAAGTTCTGTAACCCTCTAAAAGAAAACAAACTGTTCTGCGCAATGTTATTTTTAAAGCTTGGTAATTTAAAGTCTCCCCTGATCTTGATAAATACGGTTGCATGTTCTTTTCATAAATTGCTAGATACTTTGGCATTAAATTGCACTTCACTTTGTAACTAAAAACGTTCATCATTATTTTCTGCTTAATTCCAACACTTTATTGACTGACTTGGATTTCCTGAAAATTAAAATTATATATAAATAATGTTAGTATGTATTATAATAAGTTCCTTACAATTTTTCGTACATATAGCAAATTTCATTTTGTGTAAAGTGTGCAAAATAACAACCTCGTAATTCGTACGAAATAAAACTGATTTTTATTATTATTACTATTTGGCAAAGGAAAATGCCTGTAAAAATGTTCGTATTTCATTTTTATACTTCGCAAAGAGCTGTTAAGTATCTTTTTCAGCAATTTTAGAATTTAATTCTCGAGTCTTGAAGATAAATCCAAGAGTAAGTGTATAATTGTTTGGCATATTTGAGGGTGTCCATGAACTAAAATTAACGTCAAACATTTTAGTTTGGTCTGCAGCTTTCATTGTGATTTATTACAAGTAGGTGTGAAACATTTTTATTTCTAGTTATTTGATAAACGATTGATGTACTTAATGGCATTTTCTCAATAAGTCACAATTAAGTTTGAAAAAGGTTTGACCCCAAAAACTTTGTTGCAATAAAACATGTAAGTGCTTAATTGCACAAAACTGGCTCACACCCATGCCTATATTGTAAAACATTTCCTGAAATTGATAGGATTTGGATGCCTGTGTTCCTTGGTATGCAAGTTAATACCTTTTCTCCGCAATAAACGTGTGGCCAAATATATTTTCTTAATACCTCTTACCTGTTTTTATTGTAAGGATCTTTGAAAGCGACCTGCGGCTGGGACACACAATGATATGTAATTATTTCCATAATTGCTTGTCGATAATTATAATGACAAGTAATTAGTTCCACATTTACCTTTTTATTTTTTAACTGTGTGTCTACCTGTGAGAGAATTGTGTAATTTTAACTTATACAATTTACAGTATTTTTAAAGAAATTATTATTATTTTATTATGCCTTCGTTTATGTAAATTTAGTCTTGTTGCCCGGGTAGCCAGGTTTGATATTTTTGGGTTTGTACACAAGACATAAAGTAGTTACAGATCTCTTTTTTTTCTTTTTTGTTTTTAATACAAGGTAGAATTAATTCTACCTTGCTTTTTGTTTTCGCGCATTCGGGAACTTAGCCCATATGGCACTATCTTCTGTATTTGTTTTTTATATTTATATTGTTGTAATTGTTTTTTTTTTTAAGGACGCCAGTGGTAATGAAAAATTTTCTTCTGATCCCTGGTTTTGTTTCCTCTGTAAAATTAATATAATTAAGTAATTAACGTTTCTAAAGTTTTACATGTAGGACTAGTTACACCATTTCTTGAATAACTATACACCATACTCCTCTGGTCATTATTAAGGATTGAATCAATTAAAAAAAAAATTCTCCACTTTGCATGGACTAATTTGCCTTGGTAGAATTATATGGAGTTGCCTCGCTGATATTTATTGAGTTGCAGTCATTGAAGTGTCGTAGTGTCGTGAGATGTTTGAAGTTTTTTTATTCATTTAGTTTGGTATTAATCTGGGAAATGAATTCTCCTCAGCTTTTGTTTTATGGTGAATATTAATTTACCGACAAAAAAACCTTATAAGTAAATATGATTTTTTGAAAACTTAATCTTGTCAAACTTACTGCGCTATGTACGGCCCGATTAATTCTAAGTATAACGCTGCTACTCCGGGTATTTTAAATTAAATTGTTTGAGCCATTTGTGCATATAGTTATGAGGAGTGTCTGGATGATCTGAAGTCCTGTTCCTTTTTCAGCGCCGTTTCTTCATATGTTACTTCTGCTTAGTGATAATTTTACATGTATAATATCTTAGCAATCGCGATAAGACTTGTGTCTTTTGATTGTAGACTTGCCTCAATAAATAAATATAATAAAATAAATAAATAAGAAATTTCATTATGAATAAAAAATTAAAATTTTAATTATTTCCTGCTTTACTTTAAATCGTCGTTAATTATAATATCTAGTCATCATAAAGTAAATTTCCCTATTTGATCTAGATTAGCCAACCTATTTCGAAATGACGTCAAAGAATTTCAAAATCCACGAGGTCAAAATTTTATCCCCAGCTAAAAGAAGAAAACCATCTTCCCAAGACTTCTCGAGTAAGTCGCTGAAACGGTGTATGCGCGCGGCGCGAAGAGTGCAAAAATTATCAACTTCCGCAGTCTCATTTCAAGCCTAACGGTATTCCGCATGGGAGAAGGGCATCGAACGCCTTTCTATATACAATTTCATTTCTGAGCAAAGACGAAGACGAACAATCCGCACAAAAGTGTTCTTGTTGCCGACGACCCTGGTCCCTGGTTCACTGGAGCTGGAAGGCTGGCGGCTGGCTTCTTCGCCGCCGAAGAAGTTGAGGAGGCTCCAGCGGCCAAAGAAGACGTCGAAGCCAGCAAGCAGCGAGGCAAAGAAGTGGCCAAAAGAAATCTTTGCGATTAAAAAGAGAAGTTTAAGAGAAGAACCTTTGGCACGGGGAGCGGCGCTTCGCCCTTGCAATTTGAAGGTTTGCCACCGCAATCCACCGCATTGGATGGACGTCCAAAGCCTCTTGAAATAGGAAAAAAAAGAAACGCCTTCGCAGCCTCGAGCCCCCAAAAGGGTGCTGATTGCAAAACGACCGCGAAATTGAGGAGGAGGTGATCAGAACTTACTTTAGATTTCGTGCCAGTTGCTGGAGAGTCTCTTCCTCGGGTTTGGTGGACTTTGCAGGGCACCGTGCGCACGGGGAAGACCGCCTTAAGCTGGCGGTACACTGCGCCCCGGAGTCTTCTTCCAGCGCCTCCGCCCGTGCACCTTTCCTCCAGTCAATTAGTCAGCTGCACTCCACCTTCCCGCTCGCTCGGGACGGCCAAGACGACGACGACGACGATGACGACGGGCACGGCAAGGAGTCGTCCAAGTCGGCGGCTGGTGCTCCGATGGTGCTGCTGCTGCTGGATGATGGCGATTAGGTTCGCTGGATGTGCGCCTTTTGTAGCCGAAGCCAAAACGCAGAGTTTATTGACACTTCAACTGACAACCACATCGACCATTCCCCACAAACACACTGATAAAATTTCCCCTGTATTACTCTCGCGCCCACCACTACATCCCAAACTGTATTTATTAATTGCGCACGCACACTACCTTGTACCGCTTGCATATATGCGCTCGTGTGCGTGTGGGTTTTACGTTCCTTTGCTTTTTTTATGTCAAGTGAACTCGACAAATGTCGAAAACTGTCAAAGATGAAATGCCAAAAGTTCGCACGGGGCAAACACGTTCTTCCCGGGGATCATTGGGGCTGCAGGAGTCCCATGGAGGCGCTCCGAATTACAAAAATAAACAAAACAGAACCAAAAAAAACCCAGGGGGATACGAGCTGCAGGCGGACTACAGCAAGCAGGTTGTAGCGCACCTTCCGCACGGGCGGCCGAGGGGGAGGAACACACCTTCACTGCACACAGCACCGAGCAAAACTGGAATAGAAACGAAAGGAAAAAACCATACGATTCGTTTCTGTTTTGGGCGAATTTCTAAGCGTTTCTTCAGTAATATTTGTACGTGCGAAAAAACAAGCGGATCAAAAACGGGAAATTAACAGAAGCGGCCGTTTTATTTGCAACTGAAACAGAAGACGGTCACGACACCCATTCCCAGCTCCGGAGAGGCGCAAGCGAAACTGCTCGTGGTGTGCGGCGAGCGGACCCACCACACTCAAATACGACCGATTTCGCCGCCGACTGGACGTCAAGTGGATTTCGCCGGAATTTGTGCGATGTTTTTTTACATTCGCATCTGGCAAGGTGGTGGTTGGAGAGGGTACAAATTAATATTTTTTTAAAACTTCTTTGTAGAATTTAATTTTCTTTTGATGAAATATTTAATTTAATTGTTTAATCAACGCCTTCACATATTTAACTTTTAATCGCTGCTGGATGATCCAAATAAGTCGTTAAAGGATTTTCTCGGAGAACAGCGCCATCTGTTCTAATTTACAAGCAACTTGATACAAACCGTTTTTACCCGTAGATTGAAACGGCCGCTCAAAGTTAATTTTGCGAAATCTTTGTCAAGCTAAGGTGGTGGAATAAAATTCGAACAATTATGTCACTCTAGGAAATAATTAGGAGATATTTCTATATTTGAAAAAATGTTTGACATAATTCCCTCCATTTTTTCGACCACCTTCATATTTTTCTGCTTTGCCTTTCAATCTTTTTTAAATGCTGGAGATGTTAAAATTTTGATACTTTGGGTCTTTCGAGCCTACATGAATACTCGTTTTTTTTTATAAATGCGTCAGGAAGAGGCGACAATTTTTTTAATAAAACTTTGGAGCTGGTCAAAGACGTTGTTCAGTAGTAAGCTAAATTGTAAATTGCCGAAACATAGCACATTCAAATAACGTTGCTAAATCAAAAACATTGTATGGCTGTTTCCGGAGGTAACCAATTTAATTTATATTTAGCAATATTTTTAGCCACAGCTTTATCGTAATTGATAATTTAACAATTTTTGAGAGGATCGATAAAATTCCTTGGTGGTAACAAAACTAACGATAAAATGTGTAACCTACCCTGTGCCAAAATCACAACTTGTATGTTGCCTTTTCTAGCTCTAGTTATTCTAATATCTGGGAAACTATTTTTACATCTTAACTTTAACTTTAGTATAAATTTTACAAACTGGTTGTAACTTCGAAAAATAACATTAAAAGTTAATAAAAGTAAATGAATTTAATAGAATTGCGCCAAGATCCTTTGTAAAATAAATTGTTTTAAAAGTGGTATTAAAATTAAAAAAGTTATAAAGTTTAAAAATTGGCAGTTTCAATACAAACTGACCAACGGATGAAAAATGTTTCGTTAAAGAACAACGCCATCTGTTGGAGTAATAATCGTCATCTCGTAAAGATTCTCTTTGAGCGATTTCTAATTTGAAAATTAAACATTGTTATGACTCATAAAACTGAAAAGAGTTTCAGAAACTATCTCGAATTAGTAAAATCTCGGAAATGCAAATTAATATAATAATATTTGAAAACTAATCTCAAGGTTAACGAAAAATCCACTTTGACAACTGATCCAATTGGTGACATCTGACTAATGTCAAATTTGTCATCAAGTTGTCAATCCGGAGTGTGTCAGCTGCGAAGTGTTTATTTTTTTACTCCGCGATAATTCCAAACTACGCAGAGATAGTGAACTCCGCCACCTCGAGCGATTTGTTCGGCCGATCAGCTCAAGAATCAGCAATCAAAAATATGACACCAAGTAGTCGACGAATCGCTTAAGCAATCGGACCCGTCGAAGTTTCAGAGGAGAGAGGAATTTTCGCCACCGAGCAGCTCCTCCGGTTGGATCGTCTGCAAGTTAAGAAATATCTCGCTGATATCCGCGAACCTCCTGCTTTGATGTGAATTTGCTGAGTTTCTGAGCTTTTGGGACGGATAGCGGCAGAATCACTCGACAGCAAGATGACTAACATGCGGCCCCCGAACAAGACGGTCCTCCTTAAAGTCGTCATTCTCGGTGACGGAGGTGTCGGGAAAAGTTGTCTTATGAACAGATTCGTCTCGAACCGTTTCGACGAAAACAGCTTCCATACAATCGGGGTGGAGTTCATGAACAAGGACATCGAGGTGGACGGGGAGAAATACACTTTACAGGTGAGTTTGGGATTTAGTTCCAAAAAGAGATTTCTACAGATTTTTTAATTTAGCTCTGGGATACTGCTGGTCAGGAGCGTTTTCGCGCACTCAGAACCCCGTTCTACCGAGGATCAGACATCTGTTTACTCTCCTACGCAATTGACGACGATGAAAGCTTCAAGGGGCTCATTCAGTGGAGGGAGGAGTTCCTCAAATATGCCGATGTTAAAGCAGAAAATTTTCCATTCATTGTAGTCGGAAACAAAGTAAGTAAATTCCTTCAAACGAGAAAAATCGAAAAATTTAACAAATTTTCTACAGTGTGACATCGAGCCGCAGTACCGCGAAGTGAGCGCTGAGGCGGTCTCCTCTTGGTGCCAGGAATATCACATATCTAGCTTCATTGAGACGTCGGCGAAGAACGCGACAAACGTTTACGAAGCCTTCGTCCTTGCTGTGAAGCAGTGGCAGAAGCTGGAGCGGTGTACCGAGCGGGAAATGCGCGCTCATGGAGACACCATCGACCTAACAAAGGGCATTCGACTCCCGGGACAGACGAGATGCTGCAGTCTCGGTTCCGGCGACAGTAGATCCAACTCGCCCGCGACATTCAACCGAAGCAACGAACTGTAGAGCGGAACCCCTAGCTGCAACTTGTACCACTTTGTAACATTCTAAAACTAAAAACGGTCGTTGTGCTCTCCACAACTTTGTAAACATTCCACGAATCGCAGGCTTCGCAAAAAAAAAAAAAAAATTATTTCTGAAGAGTACTCTTAGCTTAGTTTTGAGTCGATTAACAAACCACTGTAACATAATCAAAACTTCTTTAAAACCCATTCTAGCACTCTCCCCGGGCATGTACGATATATAAACAAAATATGAGAAGACCCTGCAACGTGATGAACGGAGCCCGTCGCACTAGAGATTAAGAGGAACTGCAACGCAGCTTTATCGCACTTGAAGGCTTTTAGGGAAAAAAAATCAACCTCTCTAACCTTTTGTTTTTGTATAACTTTAGCGGGTAAGGACGATTTATTAGAGTATCCAAAGATAGTAGCTATTTTGTACGTTTAATTAACTGAACAATTCCACTACGAGGGGAAGTCCCACGGGGCGGCTCGTAATTTTTGTTGAGGTGTTAGGCTGGGCTACTTACTACTCAAATATTTCTTTAACTTCGAACTGATGTCAGGAATCGCACTTTGCAGGACTTCTTGTTCTATATTTGTTTTATTTTGACGAATTTAGGATGGTAGCCGAACCGATTACTACTCTACAAACATCTACATATATATACATATATCCAGCGACTAACACAACAAAATTTATTTATGATAAAAATAAATTATTTCGAAAAAAAATTTTTGTTTTAGTTAAAACTTTAAAACCGAGTCATTCTTCGAAAAAGCGTCCAAATGAACTTATTCTGATTTTAAAATAACAAGTCCAGATCGCTGATTTTGGACTTTTTGTGGAATAATTCAGCTACTATTTTTAAAATCTAAATTTTGAATCTGTGAAACTCTCTAATATACTATTTTATGGATATCTTGGCAAAAACTAAAGACATTCCGTTTCAAAGTTTTACTTCATTAGAAGTTCACAAAACATGTTTTGATAAAATTCCCATTTTCCTATTTAGATTTAGTCCTTTCTTCTTAATTTTAATGTTTTCTATTAGATTCATATTTCATTCTATAATTTTTAAAACGATTACCTTTTTGCAAGCTTCTACGAAAACCTTTTAATTTTTTAGTTATTTTTAAAAAAAAAACCAAACTTTTGTTCCAGGATTCATAATCTAAAAATCAAAAAATGTTATAAACAGTGATTGTGTGCAAAATTCATTCAAAATATTTAAATCTTATGAGAAATTGGAGAGAACTTAAGTTGACCTGGGAAAAGTTTGAAGGTGTTTTTCTTGAAATTAATTTGTCTAGTTAGTTAGACTTTAATTTATGGTATGAAATATTCATTAAACATTTTTATTTCTTTGAATAAATATATATATTTATCCACATTAGCATACCTAAATTCCTTTTTGTTTTGTCTTAAGATTTGTAATCAATTAAAAAATGTTACAAGCAAATTAGAAGAATACGTGAGACTTTAAGCAAATATTTACGACTTATTTAGCCTACGAGTCGACGGGCACCATGTGTCGATCTTCAAGAAGGCTAAAAATTGAAACAAAAACAGTCTCAGTTCTATTCGAGATCACTAGCCCACGCCCAGTTCTTGCGCTGCACCGATGCACTCCGAGTGCAGGTGAGATAAGTGGAGACTGAAATTTTCCACAATTTTGGGTATTTTCCAAATGTACATAAATAATCACCGACGACCGCCTCCTGACCATCTGTTGGCGATGGAAACTTTTGGGAAAGTGCAAGATGCGATAAGTTATGGACCAGACGCGGGTCTAAGGCGGTTCCGGGGCCTCTAATTTCCTAGTTTTTAAATTAAATCTTTTAGGGGCTCCGAGAACACCTGTGAGAATGACTATCTAAAAAATTTTAATTCCCTAACCTTTCGTGAAGGTATAAATAAAATAAAAATATAAATAAAGACCGAGCTGCAGAGGCTAGAGCTCCTTGAGTGATCTGCTCATTTTGGTCCTCGAGTGTAATTGATCGCGATGTTCCACTTCTCGGACATTGATTGATATCGCAAGATCGATGGTAGTCCTTTTCAGATCGCACTGCTGCCGGTGCGTAGTGCGTCCGATCATTTGTTGTACCTGGTCGGGCCCGCTGTGAGGGTAAATTAATTAAAAGAAATTGTTGCGACCTTCCTCTTGTTGTTTTGACATGCATTATGCACGCGGGGAGATCAACAAATTATCCCGCTTTGGTCGCAACAGAGAGAAAAAGCCACTGCGCTACCGCACAAAAATAAGTCGTGACGTTTTAATTATGCAATCAGAGCAAAGATACGACCGCCAGATAGTCGAAAAGTACCGCCTGGCGTGATCGATGCCATTCGCGGACCCCGGCGCGAGTGAGGGTGTCTGTCTGTCTGTCGCGGACCGCTTCAGACCCCAGAAAACACGGCGATAAGGTCACAACTTTTCGAATTACACCTCGGGTGCGGGCAAAGTGATACCTTTTTTCAGGCTTCTTTCCGTCCATTTCGGAAGGTTAATGATCATTTGGGGGATAAGTCAATTAGTTTTAATTAGTTGTGTACCTGCGACGTGTTACCCAATGGATCACTTGACCTTTTCGCAACGAGAAAGACACGATACCCTGCCAAATTGTTCAATTGCGCAGCTTGAAACAAGAAACAGTAGTTCGTTACGTTGAGTTATATAAAATTAATTAGTGCTTGCGAAGGTTCCTGTCCAATTTTAGGGTTCCCTGTATCAAAAATGTTAAGTTATCCTTATGAAAGACAAATTGAGGTATTATGTAACATGAAACAAGTTCGAACCTTTCGACGTTAAATTTCTAATATGTAGTTATAAAACTAGGCCCTGATAAGTAGAGCAATTTAAAAAGTTTTCAAATGTGAGAACAAATTTGTTTGTATGTGGAACATCTGAATTAAAATAATGCTTTTTATTTTGCAATATTTTTATTATATGGTTTGAAATCAGCGATCCCGAAAACCTCCACTTTTCATAGCACATTGCTTCTAATATAATGAAATAAATTTTATGCAAGATCCAATAGATAATTTTTATCAAAACCTTGGATTTTTCAAATTGTAAAACGGGAATTAAAATTAAGTTAAATTTTTAAATATGTACATATACCTATGTATATTAAATCTTTGTTACAATTTTGAAAAAAGACTTTTTTTAATTCAGTTTTGATTTTTTTTAGCTTAAAGAAAACTTAAATATAGATACATATCATAAATGTTTGAGCGAAATTGATTAGCTTTTGAGTTTAAAAAAAAACAATGCGTTTAAAATTCAAGTACGGTCTAGAGATTTTATAGGTGCAGTTGGTTTTTACTGATTTTTACTGATAGCTTAAAGGCTTTATGCTTATTACTCTGTAAAAAAAAGAGTTCAATGAAAACTTCAAAGGTTTATTATTGAATAACAATTAAATTTAAATTGGAGGGCGTATTTATATAAAGGCAGGGATGTTTAATAAAAACTTATCAAAGAATTACTTACGTCCTAAGTACGATATTATCTAGAAAACAAAAAACAAAAAATTTTTTTAGTTGAGTTTGAAGTTGCTTTAAATTAATTTTATCTTAATATTTTACCTATTTATTGTTTTTGATACATATATTATATTTTATTAATGCTATGGCATATAAAAGCAGTAAATACCTTTAAAATGGCTCTGGTGTCGTCGTAGGTAATGACCATGACCATGATTTCAGCGGATTTTACTGCGTCGTCCTAAAAGGATCCTCTTCGTGTCTTGCTACGCGATGACTAATTAAAATTGATTTCCAAAGGGGCTGCCGATCACCGAGAAATCGGTCCATCAATTCAGCCTCCTCGAAATTAACTTTAATTAACGCAGTCGGCCGCGATCGCGGCCGCAAAGGGAGGAAAGTGCATAATAACACCGATGCAATTAAGCCGGTGTCACTCAGGTGATCCCCTTCGATTTTGGTGAGTCCGCGATCGGTGCGATCAGCCGTCGATCCGCTGTCGATCGGGCTGCTCATCGCGGACGATTAATGACAGAGGTGATGGCGGAGATTTTTTATTTATTTTTTTATTAAATTATCTCCCCGAACATTTTTCCGCCACTTTTTACTGTGGTGATGTGACTCAAATTACACAGGTGCGTCCAGGTGAGCTAATGGGTGAACAAACGCTGAAACGAAGATGATCGCAAGATCGGCTGCCTTTTGTGGCGCGCTTCTTCTGGGGCTGCGGGGCTCCTGAACAATGGGGGCAATCGCGGCGCAGAGAAGACGTCGAATGCAATCGAAACGAAAATGAAAATTTTCTTTTTCTCGAAATTGAAGCGGTGCATCGCAGCCATCTGCCCGTGTAATGAGTATGGGAAGAGGCCGATGATGAAAGAAGTCATGTCACTGGAGGAAGTCGGGTCAATTATTGCCGGGATTACGTAATTGGCTGATTATCGACGTTGGTAGCCGGCTCTCCCCGGGAATTGGATGCAATCGGTCCGGCTCCAGTTCGAGAGGTGCATTTTGAAAGAGGCCCGTCGGAACGAGCGACGGCGGGCGGCGGCGGGGCCAATTCAATTCTTGGGCCGCTCCATTCATTTATTATTTGGTAATTCGGCCGGTGCAGGCCCTTACAAAGCTTTAAAGCACACCAAATTACAATGGAGGCGAATAAATGCGCTTGTTCGAATTAAACGGATTTCTTAAGAACCCAGCGACTTCATTGTGGACCTTGAGTGCTCTAATTGAGGAGAAAGGAAACCCTTCTCAGCTGGAAAAAATTTTCGGCTTTTAATAGTTAGATAAAAGTTGCTGTGTTTAGCTACCATCACGGGTGACACTATTTATTAAATGAGTTAATACTGTTTACAGTCTGCAACTGCACGTAACACTTAACCTTACAAACTCATGATTTAAAATTTGAATTTCGATCAAGATAAAGAAAAGTCAACTAAATCATTGAAATTTATATTTTAAAATTAAATAAAAAATAAACTATTTGACATATTGTTTTACAAAATTTATAGAAATACAGAGGACATGTGCAGATTTTATTTTTTGAAGATAATATTATCTAAATGTCTTTCGTTTAGTTGTAAGAGAGTTGAAAAGGGACCATCATATTTTGAGTCAATCGTTGCCACACCAATTCGGTGCAGTTGGTTAGAATGGTTAGTTGGTGAAAAGGTTAAGTAACTATCAAAAACGCCCATGAGGGTTAAATCTGACGCTTTTGTGGCCATAGGATTAATATATTTTTTTCGGGGTTTTGGAATTGTGCTATTCGAATTTTATAATTTTATTCGTCATTGTTATTTTAATACTAAATCATTTACTTCAAGACTTGTGAATATTCCTATAGACAATCCGAATTTATAAGTCGAAGCCTAAGGTAAGAACCCATATCAAATTGGCCATTCTAATTTTAAGTTTAAAATAAGTTTATATCTAAAAGCAAAAATGTGATTGTGCTTTAATTTACAAAGGATATCTAAATAAGAGAATTGTGAACAAAATAGAGATATACTTAATTTTTTTCTTAGTTACATATATAGTTATAGACATAGGTTTGTTTCGTTAATTTAAAAAGAATAAGATTGCAATTTAGAAATTTTATTAGGTAAGTATACTCGATATGTTTGTCTTTCTTACTAAGAAACCGTTTTTAGTTTTATCTCATACTGTAAGCGATAACACCGGATTTTTGGGCTTTTTATCTTTTCAGTAGAGTCAAAAGCGTCTTCATCTGGTTCAAAAAATTCCTCCGTCTTAACTCTTAACCACTATTCATCCTGCAGGCCGCCGCTTTATTTTACAAGAGTTAAAACCAACAACCGGCACAAGAAAGGCGCATTTTCTTAGCGCGCGATGTTTACATTTCTCAGAGATTATTAGCCTACGATTTGTGTCCAGTTCTTGTTGAGATTAGATAAAACGGCCAGCATGGTGGCGACGTTTATGCGGCTTTAACACTCGCGCTGTCGCCTCTTAATTGGATCACGCAAAACGCTTTAATCTAGGACGAGGGGGCTCCAGGATCCGACCGCGATGGTCACTTTGTGCCACAGCAGCACCACCAGCAGCAACTGGCGGCGCGCGGTTTTTGTTGATGCTGGACGCCGCCGCCGACGCTGCTGCCGCGTCGTGCGGCGGCGACCGGTGCGATTATTTATTGCGGCGTGGGAACACTTAAGACTGACGGTACGATAAAATTTACTGCATAACTTAATTGGATTGAGTGGCGTTACATGGCCGAAGATGGAGGGAGAAGGGGCTGTCTTGGCGGAAAATTTGCCATTGTTTGCGGATGTGACGAAAACGGTTGCTCGCTAAAACTAGATATACTATCGGCCAAGTTTTAGAGCCTTCTTTTTATGGGTAAAAGGGCCACAGAGGAAAATGAAGTTAACGAAGGTAATAAAAAGTAGGTTTTCAACTTTCATTGGCAGTCTTATGTTCTTTGGAGTCACTTACAAGGTACTTCAACTGAACTTAGAAGTGGTATGCTACTTTATTTCACAGAGTTATTTTAACGAATAGATCCACTAAGAGGATGCTGACCTTAGAGTTACAACATAACAAAATACTTACGTATGTTTTGTTCACATATATATATATGTATGTTCATATGTATGTACTATATATACGCAAACATATTTGAAAACATATAATAGGTATAGAAAAAGGTTTCCAATAAAAAGAAATGAAATATAAGCAGTAATTTAAGGTAGTAAACAAATATTATTATTATTAAAATTCAATTTTGGAAACGTTACAATCTGAGGTGAAAATTTAATATAACGTCTGCATAAATTTAGTTAAATGGTAGTTGGGCAGACTAAGAAAATCGGATGTGTATAAATATTGTTCAATAGTAGTGTCAAAGGTAGAAATGATATTCTATTCTTCAATATATCCAAAAAATGTGTGGTCGCTGTGAGTTAACGTTTAAAAATCTGAATTTGAAATACCTTGAAAATAGGTTGCGGTCACCTACTCCATCCGCTATTAATAATGTAATTGTTTTCTCTGCGCCCTACGATCTCTTCGGACTTTTAGGCGGCTTAACGAAATTTATTATCTCAAAACTGCCACAAAAAATTCGCTACCATTCTAATTTTACCGCTGGAAATAATTAATGTCTTCCCGTAAAAGCGAGCATGCAAATGTGGCCTATTGGACGACGCGTTGCAAATTAGCAAGAAAACGCACTGCCTTCGCACCACCTACGGCGGCGCGGCGTGCTTTGGGTGCTAAATTAGAGTCTTGGTGCATTTTCGTGCAAAAACCGTCCCGTCGCGTCGCGTCTGCCAATTTCATTTCTAGTAGGCCTCTTTGTGGAAAGACAAAGGCCCAGCAGACGCGAAGACACACTTTGCAGCTATTTCTGTACCGCGGCTCTAATTGAAAATGGATCAACTAGGCATCGTGTGCCACAAGTGGGATTTACCCGGTCTGGCACCGAGCCTATCCGACTTTAAAGAGAAACAGCTGCGAATTTCAATTTAATGAGACCGCAATGGCCATAATTAACGAGGAGAACAATTTTGAAATCGCTAGTGAAATAGGGCTCCTCATAATTGCACTCGTTATGACTATGAGCTCCTTGCCCCAGACACCGTATACTAAATTCGGTCGTTGGGAAAATAATAACTTAAAATCGATCGTACAACATCAAAGAACTGGACAAGTTAAAAGTAATTTATCATTGAAAATCGAACAAAATTAATGCAAAGGATTTTTTGAAGTGCTACAAAAATACTGAGGAGAAATCAAGTAAAAATGTTTATTAAATAATTACGAAATACTACTTTGTCTGATTTCAAGCTTCCAAAACCATTTAATGGATTCGAATTGGTTATTTTAAAAAGAAAATTTGCCTCTACATATATCTGTTTGGTTATATTTATTCGTTATAAAAATTTACACCATACTGTTCCGATTGCGTTCAAAAGCATAAAAAACTTTTAGGGTGCTTTAAAATCCATTTGGGTTTTTGAATTAAGGAAAAGGTGGCGAATTTCGAATTTGTGACTTCAAATATCTAACTTTAACTATCAGGAATATTTTCCTTTTGTAAATTGCCTATTGCTGAATATATTCCTTTCACAAATTACAATTACTGAAGATTAAGTTATAAATAGTTCGGTTTAAATATGGTATACGTACGTACATATTTATAATACAAATTCGGCTTAGTTACCAATAAGTTAAAACAAGAGACTGGCGCCAAATGTTACTAAAAATTAAGTAAGTTGGTTTTATTTTGCAGAGTATCCTAAAATTTGTCGAAAATAAAATAAAAATGTATATGAACCAACGAGAAGTTAATTATAAAAGTGAAGTTGATCAATTTTCATGGAAATACGTAGATATTGCCAATATTACTGAGCCGTAAGAGGAATGTCAACCATTGCTCTTTTTATTGATTCAAAATAAATTAACTTTCTGATTTACCCATCTATCGTAATATTTTGATGAAATGCTTCTCTCGGTATTGTTTTGTATTAAAAATTTTTGTATTTATTGACAAGGCACCTCAGATTAGACACAGTCCATCCATAAACAATGGACACGAGTGCAGTCGACTCATCTGTTCAGGTACTGGCGGCGATAACGATCTTTTGTGCTCAACTATCGTCTTTGGTGGATTTTGCAAACCGCAACAAAGACGTGTAATTTCACGTGATCGGATGAGAGTCGGCCAAATCGATTTGCTCAGTCTAGTAAACACCGTGCATACCGCGGCCAGGTACTTTGTCAGCTACGCGGCCAAACCTGCGCGGCGCGCACTCATCTAACGACAGACGTCGCGGTGTCGACCCAATGCCACTAGGAGAGTCTCGATGCGATGGATGGCCATTCGCGGAAGTCGTATTCGAGTCGAAATTGACCGTGCCAAAATAGCCAGAGTGGATCTGCTCAATGGGGCCCCACTAACGGAATGCCCAGTCAGGTGTGGAGCGCTATTTCGACGGACGACAACGACGACAAACGGATAATTCGCCGCCGCCGCGCCGTTGTGTCTTCTTGGATTTTGGGTTTCTATGCCTTCCAATTCCCAAAGGGTACTCTACGGCCACTGGTGGTAAAAAAAAATAAATAAAGCGAAAAATGAAATCTGTGAAAAAAAGAGTTTCGCACCGACCCCAGGAGAGCTACTAGAAAAATTTTTCAAAGTACCTCTGAGGTGCCGAGTTAATTGGATTTCGCCTGTTGTTTTCGCTTAGCCGAGCGGTGGTGAGGCGGCCGAGGAGCGAGCGATCTGTTCCAAAATAACCACACTCTTTCCAGTAAATCAATTAGCATAAAACTAGGTGAGCAGAGACCTCTTTTTTCCCTTGCCCCCATTCAGAGGAGCTCCGGCGGGCCAACCATTTACACCTCTGACCCACTGGGGGCAAAATGCGCGCACAATTGCGACGACCATTGCCATGGCGCAGCGCGACGGTGGTTCTCGCGCTTTTTTCGGCCACTTTCGCGGTGGTTTTTCATTTGATTGGAAACGAAAATTGGCCCCGCTAACTTTTACTGAATTTTCAAATTAACCTGCTTTAACGATATTTGCGCGCACACAATAAATGGATTCGTTATGGACGCGATGGGAGTTTTTATTTTTTATTTTAGCGCAAAAGCGTATCACGCTCATGCGGACGTGTCTGCGCGCCCCGGTGCATGCTGTGAGCTGTTTAAAACAATCATTCGCTTCAATCTGGGCCTCAACGGAATTATGCAGGGCGAAATTGGAGCAAATTTTAATGATCGTGACAATGAGGATAGTAATTCGTTTTTAAATCAGTCCGCATCTTTCTAAATTCTACTTTAAAAGACATTCAAGAAAGTCAATTTCTTGAGATAAACCCTTTTTATTTTTTAACGCTACTTTACTTTTCTCCCCAATCCCAAATATGTTATCTCTTAAACCTCGACCTAGTCTAAATTGGTAAGATTGTCGGTGTATTTTTTTTGTTTTGTATAAAGTCAAACTTGCATAAGTCCATTACGGATAAGCGTTCAATTCGTTTTATTGCATGATCGATTGAACCTAGTTTATACTTTTTCACCAAATTGCAGCTACAAATTCTCGTTTAAGTGCTTTTCGAATTTATACCTAAATAGTTAAACTGCCTCACCTTAATTGTATGTTTCTTTTAAAATTCCTGGAAATTTACTTGCTAAGTGCATTTTCCACACCGTCGTGGGAATCAGCTAGATGTGTCTCTTTTTCTCGTATCTTCTATCTTGTCCCTCACAATTAATTGATTTTATGTCATGACGAGTATATTCGTCAAACACATTTAACGGTCAATATCTTTTTGGTAAGTAAAAATGTGGGAAGTGTAATGTCTTTTTTAAAATCTGTACTATATGCGCCAACTTTTAGGACAATTTGTTAGTCAAGTTCAGTATATTTTCTTTATGGCATAGATAGATAGTCAAACATGATACACATAACACTGAAAAATATTTCTTTGTTGTAAGAAAACAGACAACCATTTTGGGAATATCTTTCCTTACTTTTGATAGGAAGTTCCTTCGGTAATTGTTTGCATAAAACTACACATCACATCTTTTTTTAATTTCAAATTCATAAGTATGTCCGTCATCTGGTTTCGTTTGATTTTTGGAACACCCTGTACAATGATTGCAAGTATGTAGAAAGAAATTTTATACACTTATAATTGTAAATCATATGAAAGATAGACGTTTCACTAATGAGTAAACCAACAAACGTATTAAAATTGAGGTTATTTTAGTCGGTAGTAAAATTTCGGCAATATAATTCCTTTATTAATGTTTTAAATGCCGTTATTCCTCTGACAAGCCGCTAGTCGTGATTTGTGACCATGTGAAGTGCATCTCGACTAGGAAACTAATTTATACACCGACAGCTATAATTTGAACATCAATCACACTGTTATTACCGTTAAGCCGTACATTTCCGTCAATTCGACAAATATAACGTTCAACCTGCAGCTGCACATCTACCCGCAGTCTGGCGTTAAATGTTGTCGATTTGCAGACCATTAGGTCGATAACAGTGCAAACTACTCGTAGTTGTGATTATGCTTCACTTAAAATTCCCTCCAATACAATCCGATTTTGCCCATCGGCACTCTCTGAAACCCTTTTCCCCTCGTTGCGTTGCGTTACGCTGCTCTGCTTGTCCGACGCGACTCCGAGCTGCGCGCGGCGGCATTATGGCCTCAAGTACGCGCTGCAGGCCGTGCACCGCTCCTTATCATCGCCTTAAGCCGCGCCGCCATTTAATTTTCTTTTATGGGATGTGATACCGTGAGCGATGTGAATAATCTTTTACTTTCGAATATGCAATCAGCTAATCAAAGAAATGCCCAGGGAATATTAAATGCCAATTATCAGTTCCCATCTTAATCCGTCTGCATTTTGAGCTAAAACCACGCGCGTTTGTCGCACTATGCCGTTTCATGGCTTTGCGGGGCATGGCTTCGTCGCTAGTTTATAAAAAAAAAATGAAATATTTGTTTGTCCCGGGAAAAAATACGTTTTCCAGGTTCTTTTGGTGCGTTGAGAACGCATTTCTATTATTAAAAACTAAAGAAGATAAGATGCTGGTGGGATCCATAGTGTCGATTATGCAGGAATGGCCTATTCTTTTGGGAATTTATTGGTGATGGGTGTGGACAGGTTCTTGTTTGCGCCAAAATGGGTCATGGAGTTTTTTTCATGAATTTTAAAGTGAACTCGAAAATTTGGGTCACTCCGGTGACATACCACAGGCAAGATAACGTGTGTAAAACGGCTGAGTGGATCAGTCGTAGCTTTCTCGGAAAAATTGTTCTACAATTCCTCTGCTCTAATTGCGCTTCACAGGTGCAACAAAATTCTCATGCGATAGAAAATTAGCGCTATTCGTGACGCATATAATTGCAGAGCCTCAATTTTCTGCACTGCATTATCTCGACAAAAAAAGTTATAATCACACCAAAAATGACACACGGATCATTTGTTGTGAGAAAGATCAGGGCTCTGAACGCATATAACCAAAGATAATTATTATTCCTTCGCCTGAGGGGCAATTTATGAAATAATATTTTTTTTTACAAAATATGAACGGCTTGACGGTTATGACAGACATTTCTGGAGCAGTCATTTGCACGCCATCGGAAAAGGCACACTGCATTGCCGTCAACGGTTCGAACAAAGCGTTTGGGAACGCGCTTTAATTTGAGTCGTTTTGTTCGCGCGTAAATCATGCGTCAGTCAACTTTTGCTGGACGAATTGCACAATTAGCACGAGAGCAACAATGATGTCGTCCGCAGGTTAATTAGTTTGGGCTGGTTGGCGGGCATGTCGCTTGATCGCTGCTTTGCATGTTCGCGATCGTCACTTTTGTTTATTTTTAAATTGTGCATAAGCCCTAATTAACATGGCCAGCAATATTCCCAGAGGGGAGCCGGCAAGAGATGGCGCTAATTGTTTGCCCCCTCGGATTTACACCTTAAGCATGAATATAAAAATCAGTTGCGCGCGCAACTGAGCTGGGAAGTTGCTTATTTTATTTTATTTATTTTTTCATTTTAAGCGCATCTAAATATGGGACTCTCGAGGTGAGCAACTTCTTGTTTAGATTTTCGCTGCAGCGATACTGTCATATTTTTTTAAAAAACCCAACCGTTTGTGTCTCCCGTTTGCTTAGCGCAGTGGAAAATTTAATTATCATGTTGCTCGTCGGATGCAGCCGCTAACCTGTCTAGCTGCCAGAATGGTGATGTTGAACAGTAACGATGGTATTAAATTGCTTTGCAGAGTTTGACTGCTTTAACAAAAACTATAATAAAAAAAATGAAAATCTCAATGATAAGGTAATTGTTGCAATCGCCGGGACCCTAATAACACTGCCTCAGATAATGGGCGTCTTTTATTTTTTTCGTTTCCCCACCAGACTGAATTTTTATTATTTTTTCTTTATTAATTTTTTTGATTATTTCGCCAGGAAATTGTGGGAAATCGCGAACACCTTCTGTGTGTATTTTTTCTGCATTTTTACAGTGGATATTGGGAGCATGTCTTCCTGAGCTTACAACTCAACTATAGTAGGGCTCTGTTTAATTTTGTGTGCAATTTTAATGGAATAAAGAGCGGTTGCAGCAATTACCTGTTATTATCCGGAGGTCTATGTTCCCCCAGCCACTCACCTAGCCTGAAACTGTTTTAAGGGGACTGCTCTGCACGATCAGCAACCACGCAATTCTTTAAGATATCAATCAATGCCAGGTGCTATGGAGTTACTCTGAATGCGAAGACTTTTAATCAAATATGATTTACAAAATATTTATTAAAATAATAAATGGTATGATATTATTGATATTTCTTTGTAAGATTTATTTTTTACACAATATCGAAGTTCTTTAATTTTTCTAATAATTTTTTGTTTTGATGTAATAGTTCGGGTGTAAGCAAAGTTAGTAAGTAAATAAAAATTTCAAGGTTTGGGCCCTATTTCATAAAACTTGTAACATAATGCACTTAAGGGAAAAATTTAAAAAAATACCTCCGGAACAAAAATTTTAAGTGCTGGCACACTGAGCCTGGGTGTGGTGTGCAAATCATAGAAATAACCAAAATATTGAACCTTGCCCTAGCTTTTAAGTCGTAAGGCCGAAATTTTACGCTCTATTTAAGATTTTGGTCTTACGAAAGTAGACGATTGAGGGATTAAGGGCAATGGCTAAAATTATGTGAATATTAAATTGAAAGTTGAAAGATTTTTTATTAAAACTTTTTTATTGCAGTGTTTGGACAAAATTAATTGAAAATATTGAAGAAATGTTCTTAACTTATTGCTTGATACTTTCTTTAAGATGCACAGGCCTATTCCGCCTATTCCGGTTTTCGATTTTCTATTCGATAGAAAGTCAAGTAAATTAACAACAATCAAAAAAATTAGCGTTGAAAATATACCTTGACTTTCAATGGAATAGAAAATTGAATATCAGAATTGTTTTGTTTTTCGATTCTGAAGTACAATACATAGTATTGAACTTACGCCTCTTTTACTTAAAGTAGGACTAAAATTTCGATTCTACATATGTATGTAGATATTTTTAATAAATTAGACTATTATAGACAAAATTAAATGTACCTCACATCAGGATAATGCTTTTCAATTAAGTTGTATTAACTGTTAAAGCTTATTTCGATTTATTAAAAATGCGTTGTCATTGGTAACCAATTTTTTATCTTGATTAATGATTTTTATTTCCAGGATATACCAGATATCTTTTGACAATGCGTAATTCGCGTTCTGTATCAACTTCCATAAAATCCAATGTTGGTATTAAAAGTCGGAGTAAAACTAACAAAAGCGCTTTATACGCTTTACTGATAGATTTAAAAAAATATCCTTGGAGTCATAGTTGTCTGTCCATACTTTTGGTTTTAATTGTTCGGGCCAATTTTCAGCAAAATTGTTGAAAGCCTTCGACATGTCAGTTGCATTATGCAGCCATTGACAGGTGGCTAAAATCAAAGCAATTAACGAAAAAGCTCTAGAGGAGCCCGAAGGTGCGCGCAAGGTGCGTTAATTATTATGAGTCAATTCATTGTCGGATTAAGCTATGCGCGGTGCGGCTTGTTCCTCAATTAGATGGAGGAAAAAAAAGGCAGGTGTGCGGTGTGGGCCAAGGTCAGTCGCGATATTCAAACACTTGTGCTAAAGCGCTTCAAAAGTGGCAGGTATGCTGGGAATGCTGTAAATTGCGATACATGTCGTTAAGTCATATTTCCATGAAAAAAAAAAATACAAAACGATTTTATTCGGAAGTCCTCAAGGTGTTCAAGGTGAAATCATTTGATGTCTTTTTCACAAATTGAACGCCGGAATCACGCCTATAAAAATTGCTTCTCATTGTGATCCCTGGTTGTATGAATGCCCTGGAGGAGCTCTAAAATTTCACTTTCACGGTAGTTGAGCACAACCATCGCGGATTTGTAGGAGCAGCAGTTAACTGCACTACCCACAAGTCGGCTGTTGTGCGGTGGTGCAGTGCAGATCATCGCGTCTGCAAGTTGGCGGCGGCGGGTACTCGAGCAGATAAAAAGGTAACAGGTTGCCGCCGTTGGGACAGATAAACTCATTTGTCTGAAGAAAAATTGTCATATGGCTTGGCTGTGTCAGGTTCACTTTCAAGACGGCCCCCCAAGAGATGGAGCAGGCGAAAAATCGAACAGAACCAGAACGACACGATCGCTCTAGGGGATATTGCTAACTTGTTAAGAAGTTAGAAGGTTAAGTCGAGCGAAAATATTCGCGAAGGCGGTGCGCGGTGCGGCTGCACAGGTACATAGGCGCATATTATTTTTTATTTATTTTTTAAGAAAAGAATGCAATTTCAACGGTCTCCCCACTATGAACCCGGGGACAGGAGGCAAGGTGGGCTTGCGGCGTATAGTCACATGTCACCTCTGTTTACCTTGTCGGCGAAGAGTCAATGATGCAACAAACAAACGAGCAGAGCGCGCAGCTCAAGAGCCAACCCATCCGCCTGCGAAATCTTCGCAGCGCGAGCGCGTTCACATTTTCTGCGCCCGACCCGAAGGTGATGAGGCTTAATAGACACGTTTACTGTGGCACTCCTAAGTACCTTAAGACGGCGACACCGCGTCATCTAAATTCCAGCCACGGGGTGACAATTGTGCGGTTTTCAAACGCTGGAGGTCCGATGGATTCCTTTTCACCTGACTGATTTGCTAGACGACAGTGCGCGCCAAAAGAACATTCGCTCGATTGGGCATTCTCAACTTTGTTGTATTCGCCTGGTGTTGTTTTCACGACCGAACGGCCGTTAAAAAAAAATGGCCGCTCATGCTCATGAATATTCCCTTTCCCAATCGGGCTTTCTCATAATAAAAATCTTACTCGAAAAGGTTTGAGCAGTAGCTATAAAATATAGTTTTGTTCAAGTTATGGCGTTGATTTTTCGTTGTTTAATTTCAGAAAGAAAAATTATTATATATTAGACACGTTTAAATTTGCTATGTTACACTATGTGAATTTTACAAAAATTGAAGTAGTAACGATCACTATTTGTATATCTTTATTTTTATTTTACGTAAGGATTTTCCCCGGTTAACCCATTGGGGATTTTATCACGCACTTACACATTAATACAAACGAAGAGATTAGGTACTTTAAGTATTTAATTATCTATTAGTAATTCTACAAAATACAATAACAATATTTTATTTTAACTAACTATAAGTTATGAGTGAATACTATAAATAAATACTAGCGGTGGAAAAATTATAATAATAATTAATAAAAATTAAAGAATCCAAAGAGCTACTACTTTGGTACACCATATTCAATTATTTTAGCTACAAGTGTAAGTGATCGAAAAAGTAAAGTAATCCACAATAGAACATTTCAAAATGTACATCTTATTATGTGAGACATTATCAAATCAGTGAAAATTGTACACTTATCATATAAATTTATTTATTTAAAAACAATATGATAAATAATCAAAAAGTAGAAAAATACCTTTTGCTTAGATATTCTGAAAGCATCGCACTATGCTTGGGAATGAAATAAAAATAGCCCCTTTTCATCAAACATTATTTCTAGAAACCCAGTAAAATTAGATAGGTAATGAAACCTAAAACTAAGAAACACAAATTTTGACTTTTGTCAACTGAACTCAATCTTTAGTCAAACTGGTTCGCCGTCGTAGTTCTAGTGTTTGTACAACGATCGACCGTTAAAAAAATCTCAGATCATGCTCATGAATATTTCCTTTCGCAATCTGGCTGGTTAGTGGCTAGTTATATGCCACTAATCGCTTTTCCAATAAAAATTCTACTTGAGCAGGTTCTACGCCACACGACGGGCAGTTTTACCAAGAAAATGCTGCTGCTGTTGCCACGGCTGAGCGTGCGCCTCCCATCGTCGACGCGACTGCTAATTGCCAAAATTGCAGAGCTCGTTTTCGTTAAGCAGCCGAACAGCAGCTCTAACAGGCCCCTCCCGTGCTCCCTTGTGGGTAAAACCGAAAAAAAGCTACAGGAAAATCGTCAATAATTGATCAGTGGTTAACTTTTTGGGGCAAAACGATTGCCCGCGCCGCTGATCACTCGTTGTTGTTTTACCTCAAGGCCTATTTAATTAATTGTCTGGCCGCTGCTGCTGCCGCCGCCGCCACAGGTAAAAATCGAGAGCATTTCTTTGGCCGCCGCAACACCGCCGTCTCAATCTTAAGCTTTGAGCCTGCCTTTTGCTGCCTCCTTGGAGCAGCCACTCGGGGGTTTCTCAAGCCTCTAAGAAAAGAATTCGCTAGTTGGGTTAGCCGTTCGCGCAAGCTGTTTACTACTTCAGCTGCTAGTTGGGCCGTGTCTGGTGCTGGCGTAATATGTGCGAATTATTGAAGGATTAGGTCATCCGAGGCAAATTGTGCTCGATGACAAGTTGCGAAAGTTCTACTCTACCGGACTTCTGCACGCTACACGCGAACCAAGTCGCGAGGGCGCACGTCGTCGTCGCCGCCGTCGCTGTTGTCGTCGTCGAATTTCTCTGGGGCATTTTGGTCAGCGAATTGTTTTGGCTGCGCAGTAGTTGCAAAATTCCAAACCCAATTTATCTGAAGCGCTTAATTGGAGCCATTTCAGAGTCCTCGACTATTCAATGTCTTCAATGTCACCACCCAGCGCGGCATTTGGCCTGGGCCGCGTCGTCGTCGCCGCGCCGCCGTTTCACTTTTACTTGAGCCCGTTGAGCGCTCTTAATTCGAATTCCCTAGACGGGCTCATTACTAACAATGAGGCGCTGACTTGGGTTGGTAAGCATCCGTCTCTTGTAAATGAAGGCGCCAATCGGAAAAATTAAGTCGTCCCACGTCGAGGGTGTTAATTAGAAGTTGTAAACATGCCTTGTTTGGCCGGCTTTCTATCATAAATTGGCAGGAAATCAAAATTTCATAAATCACTATACGGATTTATAATGTTTACACTGTTTTGCGATGCGTTACGTTGGCGGGTGGTAAACTTTCGATATTTCTTCTATAATTAATTTCCTTATTTCGAGTTTCGAAATTTAAACAATATGTTTGAAATTAGCAAACCACCATTAGTATCACAATTTTCTTCAAATTTCATTCGTTTTTTCGAACTATTCGTTAATATGATAGTATCATCAGAATTGGTTTTAACACTACTGTTATCTTTTGCTAGATTTTTGAAAACACAAATACAAAGTGATTAAGTTGTAAGGAAAGATTTTGGAACTTTATACATATTTTTTTTTTGTATTTTTGTTGTCAAATTCATTTCGAAAGAAATCTTTAGCTAAATACTTATAATAGGTTTGATTGCGAAAAGATTTGAAACAGGTTTTATTAACATTTAGTGGGCATTAAAGGATTCTTTATCAATTATTAACCTCAAAGTGGGAATGTTTTGTTTAGTACTTTATTAATAAAATTAAAACACTCTAACATATCTTCTATTTACATGCAAAAACATATTTAAATATTTGTTATTAGTAGCAATTAATACTAAAATAATTATTTGAAAAATCATCAATGAAATTGAGAAATTCAAGCTTAAAATTTACGTTAAAAGGTGCAAAAATGCAGACAAAATTGCTTTATATTGATATTTTATTAAAAAATGCTAAAAATGTCTATTCTAAATAGATAATGGTGTTCTTATGTTATTTTAAAATTGGGATTGGGACCATAATAGATTTAATTTTTATGTACATATCTATGTATTTCTTTTAGAGATTTGCTAACAAATCGATTTGAAATTGAAATATGTACCTATTCGTAGGAGCAAACAAAAATTAGTTATTACGAGAATTAATTATAAGTGAAAAAAGTTGGTATAGAGTGCTATTTCAAAAATGTTTCACTTGCTCTAGAATAGCTAATGCAATTAGCGGAATACCAAGAAACGCAATGCGAAACATTATTTCGCGGCATGATTCAATTTTTTCTACTACCGGCCATTCTTCAAGTGAAATGATTTTCTCCTTTAAAACAATAACACTTTCCCGCATGTGAAAATATTTACAATTAGAAAATGGTCGGCAAATAAAATTGGTAAAGGCGATAGAGAAATGTGCGCGCATGCAAAAAGAAAAATATATAAGCAAAACATTCGCAACTGAGTCCGATTTAAGGGGTCTAGTACGTGTGCAATCATTTTCGGAGCACACCAATTTCATGCTTGATTTGCCCGAGATATATTTTCCGTTTGGATCTGCGAAATCGATCGTGTGTCGATCTCGCGCTCGGCCAAAGGAGCCCCAGCCCCGGGAGATGGAGGCACTTGTGGGGCACCGGGCATTTTCCATGGAACGAAAGTTTTGTCTAGAAGTGCTCTGCACTTTTCGTCGTTTTGCAGTAATTGGCTCGAAGACATTTCAAATGTGGTGGCCGCTTTGCCTCCCATCGACTTGGCGGTCTTCGAGCTCCATATGATCGTGAATTACCGCGTTGTTCTCGGGGCAGAGCGCCAATTTATGGCAGCCGATAAAAGTAAAAGAGTAGAACGGTGCACTGCCATCAGTTGGGGCCCCTTTACGTCCTGCTGCGCCTTGTCCACCAACCTCCTTGCACTTTTCATTGATACTCCGAACGTGGCCCCGCCGGAACGGGCGCAGCGCAATCGTATCACTCTCGCAGCCATTTCGGTCTGCTTTCGATCATTCCGAGGAAATTTATCGGCTGCACGGGGCTTTAATCAAGATCTCTTCACCGCGGCTGCGCGATGTAATTAAATGAAAGTCTTTAGCTAATCGATGGCATTTCCTCGACGTTTTCGTCTTAATGTCTACCGTTTTGCGCCACAAAGCGGTGAGCGAAATTAAAAGCGAATCGATCACTTTTACTCGATGCCTATAACCATGGCGGTGATCTTGTTCGCCATGCATCGATTGATTTTTAATTTTTTAATGACACATGTCTTATGTTTTATGAGGCTGTTGGGAACATCGCAAAAACCACTCCAAATTCTTTTTCGTGGTGGACAAGACCCGAATCTTGTTGGATTCGAGAAGTGGAAAGCGCGATGGCATGGGACTCGCGATCACCGATCACGTCTTATGGGAAAGTCAACGCCTTTTTTAAGTAATCAATGAACAGACTTATTACGGCGAACGATCGCGCGATGCTAAGCGGCAAAGCGAAAAGGTGTAAGATCGTCAGGTGTTAACGCACCGCGCACCAAGTCCATCGAAAGCAAAACAAAATTTTAAAATGCTTCACCCTCCTTCCTTTGAGAAAAAAAAAGTATTGGGCAACTACTGCTTAAAGAAAGGAAAAATGTTTTTGTTTTTTTATCCGTCTTTTTTTATTTCTTTTCTTAATTTTGTTTTGAAACAGCAAAACACGTGGTCCGCCGCGCGGTTCAAGATCACAAAACTTTCGATCATTTCAGAGCAGGTGAAAAGATTTCTTTTCGCGCAAGATCAAGCATCATAATGTAGGTAAAGGTAAGGTGCGCTCGAAGACTTCTTTTATTCCCTTTCCCTTCCCTCCTTTGTCACGTTTTTGTTGTTATTGTCGTGTTATGCCGCATCGAGTGTGGCTCAGGTAATTTTACTGTTCGCTCATTGATTCCGACTAATGAGGTGAAAATGAAATTAATAATTAGCGCCGGGCGGTTTTATGGTTTACACACAGCCAGTCAAGCCGGCGCGACGTTACTGACGAAGGAGCTCATTAGGGTCAATCGATCGGAGCCGGCTGAAGAGATCTTCGGACGAAAGGTGATCGATGTCTTTTGTAAATAAAACCATCCGTCCGGTGAAAATTTTGCTTTTACTTTTTTCATTTTTGTGAGAAATGAATCACATTCAGATTTACTCTGAATGGGCTCTTTATATTGCAATCAGAGTTGGATCTGTTGAATGACAACTACGGGGGTCTAAAAAATATGAAATTTTCTGAAGGAATCTTAGGTTTGCATGATAGGAAAAAGGTCTGAAAAATCATTGTTTTTGTATGTGCTAGGTTATGGACATGAGTGTTTCACGTTCTATACAGTATTAGGGTGCTTTTGAGATATACGTTTTATTCATTGTCACTTCAAGGACCCCACCATTTTTATTATTTTTTGGTAAGATAATTTATTACATGTTCTGTAATTCTAAGAGGTGATGAACTACTTTTTCGGTTAATATATGAGCCGTTGTTTTTGAAAGTGGTATAAGTCGTCTTTTTTTAACATACATATCATTTTAATAACTTCTCTATTTAAATTTTTCAAAAACTGGACTTATACCAAATTCAAAAATAACGACTCATATAACATATTCACACTTTCTTGCTTTTCATTTCACGGAGGATGAGAGGTTTTGAGAATTACTGGTCTTATTTTTAACTAATTTTATATGATATGATACTTATAATAACGTCTACCAACTCATTCATCATAAAGGGGAAAGGATCAAATCGTTATCTTTTATATTAGTTATTTCATATTCTCATATCCCAATAAAAATTTCGGTGTAGGGATCAAAACCTATAATGATCCCCCGCTGGTTTCGACATTAGGTATTTAAGATGTATGAAATGAAAAGTTTTTGCTTCTGTGACTCTCAATCTCATATTTTCCACTGAGTATTGTACAAAACCATTTTTTTTTAATTTCTTCTTCGTAATACATAGTTTTACTTATACAATATGATACTTTTAGAAAGTTTATTGTTGTAACTGATTGCCATTTTTCAACGCAAACTATTCTGACCAACTAACTGACATATTTTTTTGTATTTTGCTGCTAAAAAATTTAACTTGGCCAAGTTTTAGAAAATATATTTTATCATCACACGCGGTTGATTGCCTGGGTTTTTTTAGCTTCATTGTATTGTCAACAAATAATAAATATGTAAGATTTGTCTTATTATTATTGAAGATAAGATAATGCAGTTCTTTTAACTGACTATGAGTATGAATAGTAAAAACATTTCTCTGTACTATCAGGAGCAATTCATTGGCATAATTTGAAAATTGAATATGGCGTCACCTTACCCATTTTTGCGTTGTTATTACTATAAAACCGCGTTTCTTCCGACCGAGGTAATTGTGCGAATTTGGTGCCTGGAGGACGGCATTCAAATGTCACCAAAGTCACGATCACGAGGTCTTTTTCCATTCAGACGATTTTAGCTGGATGCTGCTGCTGTTGGTGTACCTCTGCTGTACCAAGATCTGAAGAGTCGACTGTTCTTTTTATTCACCTTCTATCCGGGTGGCTCTGGATGACAATATATCCCCGCAGAATAATCGATACTCGCTTTCTACATTGTTCTCCTGATGGGGCATGGTACACCACTAAAACCCGTCGAGCGATATTCCCCAGAGCTCTACCTTCAACATATATTTTTTTCCCATTCATGCGGTGCCCCCCTTTCCCCAATTTGTGGGAGGAAATGGGGCTCTCTGTGCGGAGCACCAAGGTAAACATATTAACGGTGAAATTGCTTGTACGATGCCAATTGGAACATAACCAGCAAAATACCCAAGCACAGGAGTGATAGAAAAATGCTACAAATTGCAGTCCCAACACGATATGACACTTATAATGGACATTACGTGATTTACCGGGTATGGAGATTTATGGCGTGCAGTTTAATTTGCAAGGCACAATGTTGGCGTGCAGCTCGGCAGAGGTCTTTTAAAGGGATATTTGGCGCATTTACCTGCCTTTTGTTGGTGCAAATTAGCGTGCTCTCCGCATATTATGTGAAATTTAGTGCAATTCTGAGTAAAACGGTTATATCGGTGAGAATTTACTGCCTTACAAGACTTTCTATAAAACGAACAATCTCGTTGCTATCAAAAATTTTTTTTGAAGGAATTACCTGAAATGGGTATTTTCTATTGTCATCGGAATTAGCCCTTTTTCCATGACCTGAAAAATTTAATTGATTTAATGCGATTTACTTTGATAGAAAGTTTTGTACATCTTGCGAAAGAGATTTTCAGGTCACCCTACCTGACCGACTCTAACTTCAAGGTATATGCCAAGCCACTCAGTGGTTATAATTGCCTAAATGCGACACTTCACCACTTAACCATCCACTTTACCGACATTGAAAACCAACAAATCCATTAAATGGCATAAAAGCGGTAGTAGTAAATATGTATCTTTTGCGAAAAAATTATTTAATTTCTGACAACTGAATGCCACACTAAGTGCTGGGACTGTCTTTTAGAGCATAGAGTCTAAGTTCGGTGTAGGATCGAAAAACGAGCTCAAGAACAATGCCTACAACTCATGGGTAATGTTGGTAACTATGAATATCTTGGCTACCGCCACCGCTACTATCACGCAATCATTTGGAATTTTTTCATAAATCATCCAATAAAATTATGACACGTTTCGCACGAGCACAGACAATCCGATCTGGCGAGAAAAACGTGTATAATCATCCAGAAATCTTTTTTATTTTTTCGGCGTACGGCAATGTGGCGGCAAGGTATTTGAATTGAATTGAATGAGATTTTTCAGCCATTCACGGTAGGCAGTGCAAGCGCACCAGAGAAAGTGACTACTCGCGGAAGTAGATTTAACGATGATGATGATGATGACGATGGTGACGACGGCGACAGCGGACATAACGTATCCGCGGTGTCTGCGAAAATGCCATGTTATGACATCTTCCCTGGTGGCCCTGATCATAATTGGAGTGGGTGGACTGAAGCGCCAAATATAGGAGCATAAACATGACCGATTAAATTAAATTCTGGGAAAATTGGCAGATATGAAAAGGAAAAGTTGGCAGGAAATTTCCGGGATGGCTATTAGTCATGGGAAGGAGACGTTACTCGCAGATTTTCGCCATTTGGACGAATATTTTGCTAAAAGGTATGGCAAATTAAACTTTAGGCGATGGCAAAGTTGGCAGAGATGAGAGATTCATTGTCTGGATTTTAGACACTTCCTGGTGCCTTAACAAATGGCGAAAGTTTTATCTCAGCGGTTATGAACGATTACTTCAAGGAATACTATAGGCAAGGTAATATTTCTTTGGAAAGTGAAATCGCCTCTTTTTCGGAAGTAAGAACTTTTCCGGATTACTTTAATGCCACTCTTTCCTGATCGAAACTGCATAGTCTTCACTAAAAGCAGTCTATTTAATTTAATGAGAAGGCGTTATCTTTCGATAGACAACTGAATTATTTTCTATCATACAACAAGAGGTAATATCACATTTTGTTGTTCTTGTTAGACAACAATAACTTATCTTTAAAAAAAATTTGAATTCTTTGCTAATCATTTTAATTCTGAACTGAAAATATTGTTATAATTTTGCCCGCTGAGCGGCTGGCGGACAAAATTGCACGTTTGCTCTTTGCTATAATAATTCTACTATGGATTTGTGTTAAGGACACTTGATTAAAATTTTAAATGTGAATTATAGCGAAGGAAAATTTTGCAACAATAAGTTCGTATATTCCTGAACTCTCGGAAAAAATTCCTTATATTAATGAATTTCTTAAGAATTATTACTGGGAATATAATAATAAGAGAAGAATTTAAATGATTTGCTTTGTTTTTTGGAAGCGGCTTCATATTGATTATACTTATAGCAAAGGTTTGATATTTTGTATGCAGTAATAATTTAATTCCGGGATTAAAAATAACTTTTCATAATGATTTTAAAACGATTCAAAGCAGCGCATTAAGGGCAGTGTCCGTCTATAGTTACAAAGATATTAAAAGACGAATTTTCTGAGAAACATTCGCAGCGCACCCTTTTCTTTAAAAAGTCAATGACTCTTCACGTGCGACAGAGTGTCACAATGAAACGTCTCCTAGCGGTGCGCAGCAGTGATAGATTCTAACAATCTGCGCGTGAGCACAAAAGATAGAAGGCGAAAAGAGTGCTTCTCCCCTTGCATACACCACCGAGTCCGATAGACGCAACCAAGAGGAGACAGCACAGAAGAGTTATGGAATTTATAATCGAAAAATGTTGAGAGTGCGGGCAAAGGCAGCGCGACACCATTTGCATACAAAAAGACACCATCGCAGCAGTACCCATGTTTCTGTCTGACAAGACGTTAATATTAATAAGAGTACGACAATGGGTATTCACTTGGCAAGGCCCCCCGCTCGCCATTCAGTGCCCACTGGCACCCAGATCCATCATAGGTACGCATTTCGGTCGTTTCGGGCAGGATCAAAGTGTCCCTGATCGGGGTTTTGGGGTTGGGCACCTCGCCCAACTGAGTATTGGGGATTGCCGAGTTTTCTGGGCTGTGGCATCTGTTTTAAATCACGGCGATCCCACCCTTCGTGCCACAATTTAAGGTAATTTCGATGGCTCCAACCGTACCGGGGCTTAAATAATTAGAAATTTAAATTCCGGCCCCGTCCCAGCCTATGTTTTTCTTTGCGAGTGGGCACACGGAAGATCCACGGGGAGAGAACACGATCTGTTTATTGTTTATGGGATGCTGGGCTGCTGCGAACAGAGTGGTTCTAGCACGTGACAAAATTGCGATCAGCCGCCGCCGCTGCCGCCACTGCTGTATCTGCGTTACCATCCTTTGCAACGATTATGCTTCGACGCGATCATGTGGTACGTGTAGGCAAATTGTTTAACACAAAATGCTCAGAATCCTACAAGGAAGCCAGATGCGTTCGGTTATTAATTGCGTTCACTGCAGTACCTACCATGTCGCCGGCCGTTGAACATCCATTTAGTGAAGTTATTGCTCCGATTCTATATTTACAGTTACGGGCCCAAGCGTATGTCGGCACTGCAGGCCACATATGTAACGTCCGTTGGCTCGTAGAAAAGGAAAGGCTTCCGCGTGGTGCGGTCGGACCCGTGACTGGCTTTTATAGCGTTTCGCCCAGCTGTCCACTGGTCTTATTTACAGCCCATGTTCCCGTGGTCCGGGGCCTTGGTCGGCCTCTGCCTTCCCAGGGCGAGCCCCGGTGCTGGTCTGTTCGCACATATCTCATGTCCCCGCCGAATGATCTGTACTTCCCGAAAATGTGGCTGCGTCGTTGTCCGGGGTATTGCAGACAAGATTTTCCATGGTATCTGGGGTGTCGTGGAACAGTGGCCCCATGGGGCTTAGAAGACTCCGCCAGGAATAAAACCGCTCTTCTGAATCCGGAATCCGGTCTCTACTTGTCCCGCCCCAGTCGATCCGTTCGAGCTGTTTAGGGACCAGATATAAAATTCGCGACCACTTTAAAGTGAGATTTGATGTTTCGGTGGAAGCTTTCTCTATTTCTGCTGCCTCTGCGGAGGATTTATCGCGACTAGACTTAGATCTGGTTTTCTATTGCACCAACAGCTACTATACAGTCTACCTTACCCACCGTAGCTGCCGCCGCTGGCGGTGGCGGCCGACGTCGTCGTAGTCGTCGCCGTCGCCGTCGCCGCCGAGGAAAGCAGGAAGTGCGAAGCGTGCCAGATTTCGAATTGGTTCTAAGTGACAGCGACATCGATAAGCATCTGGGAAAATGCAGCGACACATGCGCGCTCTTTGCGGTGCGTTACGTTACAACATCACTAGAATTCTTCCTCGGCGAATTCCCTCTTTTTTTCCCGCGCTTTTTTTTCTTCCGTTTTTATCGGGGAAAACCCTTGCAGAGTGCAACTGTAAAATGTTAATTGGATCCACGTGCCCCATTCGGTTGGAATGCAGTTTTTTTTTGCCCCCTTAACTGCATAACCATCGTAGCTTTTGTCAGCTGCCATTCCAAGCATTCCGTACGATCAAACGATGGGCGCCTTATCGTCGAGGATCAATCAAAAACGCTTTTCAAGTAAAATGAACAAATCACTGCACTTAGGCGAACGTTGCGTTGCGTTGCGTTATGTTTTGTGTGTGAGATTGAGCTCTGGCTCCGGCACTATCCGGCGACGTCCATAGATCAGAGACGTCACTTAATCACAGGGCGCTCCATACAAAAAACGCCAAGAGATGAATGCGCAAAGGACGACGATGAACCAGTGGACGGACGGGCTGCGGTCTCCGTGCCCATCTTAATGCCCAAATCATTTATATTCATTATAATCCCAGCGGCAGATAATTTTTCCATCATCAAACGCAAAAGGGGCGGGAAAAAAAAGCGCGCGCGAGATGGGAGGGAAAAAATTACAAAAAAACTCTCTAGCTGGTGACTTAAGAACCCTTTCACAGGCTGTCCATCACAGCATTGTTCTGTCGCGAGCCGAGAATCAATCAGTGGGTCTCATAAAAAGGAGCCAGAACCACCTAATTTATGCGTATTAGATGCGTTCCAAAGGCGGGAAAGAACGCATTACATCTGTCTCCAGACCGGCTGACAAAGTCGGATCGTCGACTTGTCCGGGATATACAATTTTTTTCTTCGGAGGAGCAACTTGGTTTTAATCCACCCTTCGGCCCCCGGTACGACTTCGGGTGATTAATGAAGGCTCGATCAGGCGTATTCCTTTTATCTGTCTGGATTTATTCAAACGAGGATTAGATGGCCCGACTAAGACGCACAATTAATTAAGGTGCCCCAGTCCGGATTTCCACGTCTTGATCCAGTCGGACGTGAATTTATTGTTTTCGTTATTAATTTGTACCGAAAATAGCTGCAGCGATTAGGTATCGTGCAGCGTTATTAAGCCCTCTGAATTACCACTGATAATTTAGTTGATATGTTGGGGATTGGAATAAATTTAATGGATAATTAACTATTTTATTTTAAAGTACTGAAAGGGTCAATCAAGAAATGCATTAAGCACAAAAGAATCCTACGATGATCCGAGTATCGAAAAAAAATGAGTTTTTTTTTAGAGAGTAGTCGCCCACCCAGAAGGAAAAGATGTAAGAAAAGGCCGTCTTTAACCGGTATTTGATATATGTACATTAAATTGAACAAGTCAATCAAGGAATTCATTGATCTTGAAAATAGTCGCTAAATATTCAGAACCTTCGAGTATCGAAAAAAGTATAGATATTGCGATTCAAATATTTTGTTTACGAAGCACAAAATCAGATATATGTACCTATATCATAATTAGAATTTTTTTTTAACAAGTATAAAAGGAAATTAAATGTTTTAACACTTTTACGTTAGAAACGCAAACCATTTTCGTAATATAGACTCGTACCTACATTAAATTAATGACAATTTCGTAGGTTTAAAAAGAATTTATTGTAGATAATGCAATGTCATCAAATATGTATTACACAATGTTTTATCTAATTATAACAACACTATTTGTGATTTTTACGAAATTGCATTGCAGTGCATCGTGCATTATTACTGAATGGGTATAATGAACTTGGTAAGATGTATATTGAAGTATATTTCGCATAATTCATTGTACTTCAAAATTCAGAAATTGTAGAATTAAATACGAAAGTAAACTACACCAATAAACGTAATCATTACGATGAGGTGACATACACACTGTGGTTCTATAAAATTTTTCATTGGTAAGATTTTTTTTTGAAATATTGAAATATATTTTCCTGAATGAACCATATTTTAAAGTGCAATTTTAACCCTATGCAGCTAAATCAAAAATTGACTTTATAAGTGTTATCAAAATAAAACTAAGGAATTCATTGAAACTTCCAGCTATTCTGCAACCTTTAAGAGCCTCTTAATTATATGCGAAGAAATGCATTGACCCTGCGACTAATCAGCAATCTTTCGAGTATCGAAAGCGAAGGTAATTTTGCATGTTAGATCACCTTCATCGCACCGCTCTTTCGTAGATAACAATAGAAATTTATTCCAATCAGGTAGACCCGGCACGAAAGCAAAGATACAAAACTATGAAGAATTGCAGTCCCGACAATATCACTAAAGGACTTTGAGGGCAAGTTGACAATTTGTCACTTTTTATGACCATGGGCTTGCCTTGGCTTTTAAAATTCTAATGATTGACGAACGCATCCTTTTATTTTTTATTACTTTTATTATATCTCTGTGTGATTCCAGCACGTTCGCGCGGCTCAACTGAATTCCGCTTTTACCACAAAACTGGGCAAAGTGCAATGACATCAGTTGGCGCGATGGCGTGCAACGCAGTAGGAGACGCAGCAGTAAAATGTGGCTTAAAAATAGAAGCCACAAAAAATTGTGGCGACTGCTTAGATTTGCGACATTCGCATACGGGATGAAAACACAATTAAAAAAATTTGCTATAAATCATTGCTAGGAATCTCTCTGATAGCGGCGCTTATCAGGAAGTGCGGTCGTGAAGACACAAAAACCCTTTTCCTTTTAAAATAAGACAAATTGGGTGCATACCTGGCGGGCATGATCCGATCACCGAAATATGCCCAGTGATTAATAGGCGTCCGGCACCGGCTGTCGCCTCTGGAAATGTTCATCAAATTTGACGACAATGGCTAAGTTTGGGGCACTCCGGCGGGGCCTACTGTTTTCTTGATGCGCACATTGAGCGCGCAGGCCCCAATTCGGCTTATCGACGGCATCATCTATACAGCAGGCACTGCATTATCGTCTTACCGTCGCAAAATGCAGCAAGTACTAAAAAAAATAAAGATGCAACCGGTAGTCGAATGGTGCACTGTAATCGTTTTGCAGTGCCAAACAATGAATGGATCGCAGGTCGAGGGCACTTATATGCCAATTTTCACATTTCCCCGCAGCGTGAAGAGATGAAAGTAAAGATCGCGCGCTGCATGACCCGATGAATGCCGTGACGGTTAAAATGTACAAAGGTAGGTGTATATGGCCGGCGAAAATATTTTTATTTTTTTATTTTTTAAACGGTCGATAAATCAATCTCCCGCCAGACACGGTAAGGGAACTTTGACAAATTCGAGTATCGACAACGATCTGCATTTTTGGCAGCGAATATGACGCCGATGGATTTTCTACTTCAACGGCAGCAATTGCGGGAATTCTTCAAAAGAATTTTCAGTTGAAGTGAAAATGATTAATTGATTCCGCGGAAGTGGCACTAATTTTGCAAAAGATTTTGTTCAGAACTTTCTCGAGACTGAATTCGGCTGAAATTCCACATACCTATGTATATAATATTTAAGCGGTGTGGCAGGCCAGCCCCTTGGAAAAAAGCTCTGATTTTTCAGTCTATCCACAAGTTTCGAAAAAACAATTTGAGAAGGCCGAGAAATGTTATATTCAAAGATATGTAGGTCCCACAAAAATATAATAGTGAAGAATTTTTGCTGGAGCATTGAACTCTAGAATTTTACTTATAATTTAAACGGTGACGTCAGGTTTTAGAAAGAGATAATCCACTTTATACCTTTGTCCATAGACTTAGATGTTTTTCTGAAAATATAACGTTAATTTTAAATGTTGGAAAAGTTTATCTATTTCACCTGAAGAGGGCAACTTAGCGGCGGATAAGAAATTATGAAAAATACGGTAGACAATACATATAACTTGAACAGGGAGTGTCTGAAATAAAATATACCAAAGATCGGATTAAGAAAGATGCTTTTTCTTAGGTATTAGACCATCCAAGGAAAACAAAAGACAAACAAGTGTGAGTAGAACTCGTGCCTGCAAAGTTCCCGCATAGTTGTATTATTGTACAGCTTATTAAGTAGTGACTTTTTTAAAATTATTTATTAAAGAATCATAGAAAAAAATAAAATTTATCACCTACATAATAAGTATATCCTTTTGATTTAAAAATCAAGATTATATAGGTTAATGTGAAGTACCCTATAGGTTTTGATGGATCAGTTAGTGAGTAGGTCTTTTAGTACGAAAATCAAAATACACTTTAAAAGGCCGTATTTTTTGCTTTTCATTACGTTAAACTAGACATTTAAATTTTGTACAGCAGTATGAGGCTATAGAATATATCTTAGTAATCGATCAAAATTTATTCGTCCTCAAAATTTTTATGCGATACTTTTTCGTTGCATCTCATTATACTTCGATTTTTGCCAGTTCAATACTTGAACATATCTGTTAACAAGAATGTTCGGTTCTGTTTGTTTCTAGAAATAGAGAATTTTCTGCTTTTAATTGTATAGAAAGTTTTACTTCAGGCGATAAAAATAAAACTGTAATCGACCTGTTTATCTATTTTAATAGCCCCCAAGGGAATAGTCGCTGTTGCAGGAGACAATAAAGCGAAAATCTAGAACAGTCGGCTAATAGAGATATAAAAAGGTTTCATATAGCCTTAAGGTTAATGCTTTCAAAGAGTCGTCAACTGAGTCCCCACGCATAATCTGGTTTTGCGAATAGATAGATTTACCTGTCAGTCTTCATCTTAATTGTTCAAGATAATTCGTTCAATTATCATTTAATTGCTCTGAAAGTGGAACGCGTCAGCAATTTAATTCTTTGAATGAATGCCTCCAGCACTTCAGCGACGAAGAGTCCTATTCCTTCGAGGTGTAGCTCATACATAAATGATCACATTTCCCGTCATCATAAACATAAAATTATTATTAAATCTGTACCTTTTTGATTTTTAAAGTCTGCGCAAAACCAGCTGAAGGTAGTGCCGGCGGTAATTAAACCAGGCACTAGGTCACTTTTTCTATTGGGTCATTTAGCTAGAGTACCCCAGCTGACTTCATATGCAACAAAAGATCGTCACACTTCATTGGCAATTTCTGTTCGACGCCTATCAAGTATGAGTGGCCGGCTGTTAGGCTGTCACAAATGGAAAGTAGACGTTGAATGTATGAAGTGTGGGAATATGCGATTTTCATATTCAGAAGTGTTAAACGTCATAAACCCATCCATTCATTAAATTCAGCACAAGACTTTTTGTGCATGTACTTCCTCCGCCTCTGAGGGCTTTGATCTCTCCCCTACAAAAGCCCAGAATTTGGAACGGGCAAAAAATTGCATGGAGCTGTATGCTCTAAAGTTAACTAACAAAGCCGACGTTCTTTTTCGACTTCTATTTAACGACATGTGCAAATAAATACACAAAACGGTTGACGCTTCCCACGGGCGAAAAAACAAAATCGGTTACAAATCAGCCTTAAGCCACGCGCAGACGCGGATTTAGCGAGTCTCGAAAACTCCTCCCGCCAAAAAGGTATAGTCGAAAATTGATCGATGCCAGAGCTAAGCATAATTAGTCTCAGTACGTTTGTTCGAAAAATCGACCGTTTTTTTGGTATGTTTATTTACCTTTCTACTTATTGCGCCTTTTGGCCGCGGATTAGTTAGAGATCCTCTCGTTTGAATAACCGCGTCAGCCGCCAACTTCGAGAGCTTGACCCCGACAGAATTGGCACCGGCAAAAACCTTCTAATTGCTCCTCCTGTGGGTCTCTCAATGTGGGGGGATTTGTGGATTTTTTCAATTCTTTTCTTTTATGATTCTTGGTTTTTTCTTTCTTTCTTGAACGCCTTAAGTCCAAACTAAGGAGTATAATGTAGCCGATGTCTAGAACTCTAGAGTTAAGAGGATTGCCGGCTTCTAATGACTTCGCAAGTCTTTTAAAGTGCGGAAATTTGCGTTCGGTTCTAATTTTTTTCTATCTGTTTCTATTTGGTGCCCGCGATCCACCTTGGGTCGCTATGTTTTTTTTTTCTTTTTTTTTTTTTTTCTTAGGTTAGGTCTTAAGAAAATTTGTTGAGAGATTCGTTTTGCTGCTGGTAATTGACTCATTGATTCTATGAGCGGTGTGATAACGCCCTCAAAAAGGCTGTAAGTATAGATGTTCATGCCCCGCAGGTGTGCCGAAACTATTTGATGTTTTAATTGAATCTAAAGATCATCGATGAGTATCTGGTATTTTTCGGTTCATGAAACTTTTACGCTTTCTAACTGGATACTGTGAGAGTTTGTCGAAAATTCTAGGGCAAATTTAGTGAAAATAGGGTTTATACTAAAATACTTGATAGAAATTTTAATTGTGCAAGATTAATGTTCTCAAGACATAGAATTAGGATTCGAACGAGAATATCAAATATACCAGAGTAGATATCGATACTTTGGGATTTGATGCTTGATACTGAGTATTCGATACTCAGATTTAAATTATTGAGTAGTATCGAATTTGAGTAGTCAGCTATCTGTTGGTTCGAATTATGACCAAATGAATTTTTAGAAATTTTCCAATTTTAATAACATCGAGTAATTGTAATTGATACAAATTGTATTATATTTTCAATAATTTATTGGGCGATAAAATATTAACAGTACAAAAATGAAAACGAAAAGTACCTACTTGAATGCGTGAAAATCCAACTGGACAGTAAAATGAAATAAAATGGGTACTGCTACATATAAGTCATGTTTAATCTACTGCTTGAATTCCTTTATATTGCTCACTGTATTTTACTGGCCAAAGTTAATTTCATTATTGGAAAAAAAATTACTGCCTAAAAAAATAATTAACTGCCTAATGTAACACTCCGGATATTTAAAAAACTACCCAAAAATTACATAGTTGTTTTGAGTGATTTGTTTTGCATTTTAGGCCCTAAAAAGGAATGGCATGCTACATAGCATAAAATAACACACACAAAAATATAAGAGGCATAATATTGAGAAAGTGCATTAGTTACCACTTTTGACTTTTTTTCGTACCATAACTTATACAGTTTTCTGTACATACCTTCTTCATATTATTAAAAATCAAGTCTAGTATATGTAGTTATATTATTAATTCATGTTAAACTCTCTTCCTTAAAGTTCAAAATAAGAGTTTTGTGAAAATTGTTTATAAACCGTATTAGCCAATTTCACGCTACTTTAAATTTATTTATTTGAATCGTGCCAGAATTTTTGAATTTTGTTTATTCATCAGCTTCGACAAATTCCACTTAGAACTGATGTAAGCAAATTCAATTTTGATTAAATTGTGAAAAAAATGTATGTGCACATTAGCGAAAATTTTTGAAAAAATATTTAAAACATTTCATCCAGTAGCCAGCCGCCTGTGCATTTGGCACAAGAGTGTGAATTACTTTCGCAAACAAATCCACCCTGACCCAACAGAGCTTACCCTGTTTGGATGCTTCCTTTTTCGCAGAAGCGAGTATCATCATCATACACAGGCGGCTCCATTTCCAGTGTGCATTACACGAGAATGGAAATTAGCGTGCGCTACTTGGACACACAGCGTCTTTAAGTGGACAGAGGCGGTTTATTAGCGTTGTGCGTTGCATAAACGAAGCACCCTGAAAGGGACTGACCAGTGCAAATATTGATCGAAGGGATTTTTTAAAAATCACTTCGTTCTGCACACATAGATGGCGGCACAAAGCAGCTTAAAGAAATTGAAGAATGATGTGTGTAACTGGCCCATGTCACAGGTGGCGAGTGTCCTCCTTTCGCTGGACGTCATCGTGTTGCACTCCGAAGAACATTTGTTCTCGAGATTCGAGAAATGCGCGCCCTTCTAGCCGCGTCTAGAACCGCACCGAAAGGGGAGCTCCCGATAACAGAGTAGCGAAGCCGCTTGCTTTACCTGGGGAAATGAGCTCTGAAAATAATTTATGGTCGCCGCGTTCTTTCGTCTTAATTAAAATGTTTAGATTTATCTCGCGATAAATTCAGATAAAGCCGTTCGGGTCGTTGTGGTGCAAGCTCAGGGAAAAGATTGCTCCAAACACAACGCATAGGAGTAGCATCTCTCTGTCTTTAAAAAAATAACAAAAAAGGCTCAGGAAAATGTTGGAATTGTTTTCTTTTTTTTTAGTTGATGGGCGCACTTGCTAGATATAAGATGATAGACTGTGGCCAGGTTCGGGAAGGAACGCAACGACGCAGCGGCAAGTAGCTAAGGTGTCAATAACCCTTACTCGTCTGTAGATTAGTTATGGTCGATTTAAGCCAGGAGGCGGATTTTATGACCTCCAATTTTAGTTTCAGCAATAAATTAGAGGTTCTCAAAGGCATTTAGGTCCTAATAGTCAGTTTAAAACAATTTAGGGAGGAAAAAACCGATTAAATTCTCGTTGGAATGATTTTGTTTTTGAAAATATGTTCATGGAATGATGAGAAGGGTTTTACACGAAATTTCGAAAATAATAATAATAATAATAATAATAATGTATATAATAATTTTTTTTCCGCTTCATAGATAACAAAAACACAAATTTAAATATAATATTAATTCTTAAATTCTAGAACAGCTAATGCTAGGGGATATAAAAGTCATTTGTAATTGCAGAATTAATTAGCAGTTTAGTGTTTTATTGATCTATATGATATAAAAGTTTTCATTTTCTTTGTGAAGAATTCCAGCGAGTTCATACGCTTAATTAATTCAGGAGTTCAGAATCTTAATTTTACGATTTTTCGTGGAAAGCTCAATGTTTATTGGAATTCTTTTTCTGTGTACCTATTTATTTTATGTATCACAATAATTAGTATATTGGTTTTCAAGAGCCTCTTTATAAACTTGTATATAAAAATAGCTTTTTCAGGAACGATAATATCTGACTTCAAATAAACCTTAGTCGTCGGTATACTCCAGTGAAGACCCTTAACAATCTTAATTCTTAGCTCAAATTGCATCAACAGTTTTCGTTATATGCTTCGAGTGTTGTCTCTATTAAGTATTGCACTTGATTCTTGATAAAATGTGAACGTTCCTGCAGGATCATCAATTTAGCATTCGGTGTCATTCCACAGCACTTTTTAGGGTACAGTAAGGCACAGTATAGGGTAATATGTAGGTATGTCATCTTATTTGACCTCAATCACTGTTTTATCGTTTCTACAATTACTTGTATTTTTGGCCTAATCGTTGGTTTATTTTTTGTTTTAGTATCAGAGAGTTTCTGATACTGGAAAATTACATTTAACACGATTGGTACGGCCAGGCACCTTAATTTAATGTAAAAATAATGAAACAACAACTCCGGTCGAATAACGACCACCCGCTACAGAGTAGCAAGAAGCAACAAAAGGCAACGAGGAAGAACTATACGTACAACGAAAATGCTATTCGTGTCCACATGCTGACTTCCTCCAGGAAAAAATTATTCATTTTTCCTCATTACCAGGAAGCCGTGCACTGCATTAAAGGAATAATTTCACACCATGCCTAGTTTCACTTTCACTCCATCATTTTGAGACTCGTTTGAACTCGAAGTGCAGCGGGCGCATGAATGTTGCGCTGCACCTCGTCGTCGCGTCGTCATCGTCAGGGCAATAACCAAAATTGGCAAGATAGCCGTGTGCATTGAAACAGCACCCACAGCTGGTGAAGAGCGCTTGAAAATTTCATGCAACCGTCCCGCCAGCACCAGACGCTTCATATATAGAAAAATATTTAACGCGGGGGCCACATACCCATGATAATGCAGTCAATTGCGCGGTCATTGAAGTGAATGAATAGCTGCAAAATGGTTAATGTGGCCTTTCCAGGAATCGGTCGCAACAACCTTCTCTCTTGGTTTTGCCGGTCTAAACATACCGCCCGAGAGAATCAATGGACCAAACCTCATGTGTGTCTTGTTAACCACTTTCGAGCATGCGTTAATGGCTTTCTTTGCGCGCGCAGGTAAACTGCCTTTAAGCATTTTTGCGCGCAATATGTAAATACGACGGTCGAGAGCAAGGTGATAGAGGCCAATGCTTGATATTAGCTGTCTTTACTAAATGCATTTAGACTTGGCGCTGATTGAAGTGTTGAAAGATTGCTAGACGGCAGGTTGTGACCCCTGTTAAAACTCTATAAGTGAACCACTTCAACAGTGCGGCGGAAAATGGATAGCTGTGAGGCTAAGTTGCAGCTCAGTTAGGATCAAAGTGCTGCAAGCTGGCTTAATTGGCCGTAATGGGCTTGTAATGGGATTAAGAGGCTGTAAAAGGTGCCTTTTAGCGTCATTTAATGAATATCTTTTGGTTTTTTTATAGTATAAATCAAATTAAATGCTATTTTAGTAAGTATAAAATGAGTGCGTTGAACTCGGTACATGAACAGGTCTTATAATTTAACGAGACAAGGAATTACGAACCCTTGCGTTTATACTTCGGTTTGACGTTCTATAAAATCAAAACTCTAGTTATGAAACGAGACTCGAAGAGTTAAGAAAATCGAACTCCGAATTTATGTACGTACCACAAATTAGAACCAAAGAACACAAGCCTATAAAATATCAAGACTCGACAAAATATAAGTGTTTTTTAAAAGGTAGTAACAGGAAAGTTGTTAAACAAAAAATTCGAAAGTATAGTATAAAATTTGAATAAGTTATAATATTTTTACATTTTAATAATAAAAATACATATACCTATAACCAATTTTAACTTCAGTCTCGGGATAAAATTCGTGTGGAAGTTTGGGTTTTTTCGGTTAAATCATTCGTATTGCAAAAGGATTTGATGGTATAACCCTAATTTAACATTTTGATATAGAATTTCGAAGAATTAGATGTTTAAGTCGTAATTTAAGTAAAAGCAAGGATGGGTCTTATAATTTACAGATTGAGTTTTTGACGTAATCTAGACTCTTTCTGTACAGATCTTAAATCGAAATCAATGAGACACCCTGGAATCTTTAAGCTATGTATACCCTACATTCTAGGTTAGAATATTATGTAGGAACAGAAGCATTTTTTTTTTAAATTGTATGATACCTAATTTATCACTTATTAGTTGAATTTTAGACCTTCTGTGGAGTTTTGCGGTGGAAAAGTGCTATGAAAAATTCATGATCGGTTTAAGAGTTTTAGTTTGATATTTGTAATTTTATATTGTGAATTTTAATGAAAAGTGATACAATAGGTACATGGCATTGTTTAGAAATTATTGTCATGACAGTTCTAGAAAGCCAAAAGTATTAGGATTAGCCGAGATGTATGAAGTATTTCATACCTCCTACTAGGGAATGTGAAATTAGGCTATTATTTGAAACAATTTTGTCTTAAATCCCGTGCATTCAGGATTCTTTTGGTAACGGCCATTGTTGTATAATAATTTCCCAGAAGCCGGATCTTCTCAAGACTTTCTCAAGTGGCTAACGGATCTCGGATCTTTGAAATAACTGTCCCCTATCGAAGCGATCCTCAGGTATCATCGCAGCATCCGGCTCTCAAGTTTCTAGCCAGCGGCTGATCCTCACGGATCATTTCCCAGCGTCATCAGCAGTGCATCAGTGATCATCCCCTGAATAGAAATCGCGTCCGCGTCTAGCGTTACTAAAGACGATGCTCTTCGAGGTCTTAGCGACGATCTGCAGAAGCTGCAGCGCCGTCAAATTAGCCGGTGACCGCGGCCGAGGTATGTGAGCTTCAATTACACCTGATTAAGCCAACGGGGGCCAGCGATTGGAACGCCGGCCTAAGCCAAATCCAGTCGAAAGGAATTAGGGCGCGCATTAAGATTTAGCCGTACGGGCGTACGTTGGCGCCAAACCGCCATGTCGCCATCGCCTCAGTTTGGTTGCGCGCGAATCGCGCCGCGCACACCTTACACGGGCGAAATGGACGAAATTCTTGTGGCGGACCATTAGAGACACTTTTGCCCAGCCGTTTCCCCTTCGAAGAAAAAACGACAAAATTAAGTCACGGCTGTCCCGATGATGATTGATTCGCGATTAATATTCGTGTCATGAGATTGTCACTGCTGGCACTCATTACCCAAAAAGAATCTCGCGGCTTTGAGGTGCTTAATCTTTTCGCGTGGCTTTGCTTATTGTTTACGGGCTGGGGTCAGGTATTCAGGTTGGGCCTATATATTAATTTTTTTTAAACAAAAATAAAACGACGACCGATCGAGGCGTGGATGTATTATCGGCGTTAAATTCCAGGGAAACTTTGTCACCTGCGCGCGCAATTGCAGCCGGGCTAATGAGGTTTGAGTTTGGTGAAAAGATATTTAGAAGTTGAGCGGTGAAAGTCAGGTGAATGAAAGAAGGTTGTGTATTTAGTCCTATACGGGGAATTTATGTCTTGTGGCTCGTGGCCATTAATCATGCATCATTTTTCTTTGGTTTACTCAAGGGAGAGTTTAAAGAATTTGCGGTTGCCGAGACCGAGTGCCTCATTGAAACACATTCGTCGAGGCTTAAGGTGTGGTGCCCCTTTAAATGACTAGTCGTAAACAAACAGAATCGAATGAAAGCTTTTTAGTTTATCGAATCTCGGGGGGATTGGGTTATTTTCTCTCTTAAAATCTGTCATTCGACGAGTATTTTTGCCATTTTCATTAAATGCGCAACGTTTTTGATGATGATATTCTTCTTCTTCTCAATTGAACCTCCCAAATTTTTAGACCTCTATGACTAATATTTTTTGTTTAGTCTGCGATTTAAAAGAAATTCTCTGGGCATGTTGTGCTTAACGACAAAATTGAAATTGGCAACATCATATTTTTTATTAAAGGTTACTTTTATTTTAGGGATAGTTGGGCCCGGGCAAAAGACAAAGTTACTTGGAGCATTGTCGAATTCAATCTTCGTCAACTTATAACTCCATGATATTTATTACAATAAAATTGCGATAGATCTCCTATAATGAAATTTTAAATTTAGAGAGAATGATTTTCGGTCGGCGCATTACGCTTCAAATGTTTGTAAGTGATAATAAATACCAAAAGCATCTAATATTAAAATAAAAATTTGCTGGACATTTAATGAATAAAATCTTAGGATGAAAGTCAATTTGTTAATTAGCTAGCTTTATTAACTTTGCATTTGGAAGGATCTGAGTTTTTGAATTGAAAACGTTGATACATCTCCACATTTTGAGGTCTCTAAAGTCGGAATTCATCTTTTTTGGAAAGATGGCGTACAACCTTTTTTCGTGTCACATATCTTTTGCAAAAATAATGATATCGCCTCCGGACCAATTCTTTTGGACGTACAATTACATAATGAAGGTTTGCAAAAAATTATTGTAAAATGTTTTCCAGGGGACCAAATGGGAAGTAGGTAGCGACCAGGCCTCTTTTTTTGTTTTAAAAAAAAGGCCTATTTTTAATTCATGTAGCGATAATTTGAATAAAACCATTGTTGCATAATTTATTTATTTTTTGGATTCACTGAAGGTGGTTAATAATACCGCGTTACGAATTCAGTCATGTTTTAGGAGCGTTGTCTGCACTTGATTTTAATTCTTTAGGAATATGTATTTACAACTGCGAGCAAATTGTGTTGTGAATTAATTAATTATGCATTTTTACTCTAAAAAAGTACTGATTTAATTATAATTTACTTAGTAAGATATGATTTTGATCTCTGGTAGTTGACTGTTGGTTGATATTTCTAGTTTGAAAATTTTTTAAGATTTAAAATAAGATCTGTCGAGCGTACTGTCGCGGTAACACTGTTAGCAGAGTATGTAAACAACTTTTTAAGAGAGAGTCGCCACTTGAAGACAAGATGACTTCATCTTAAAAACCGTGGAATTGATCTGAAGTCATTTCGCAAAGATTTGCAAAAAATGTTAGGGATCTGTTTGCAGTAAAAAATAGTTTTTAAAATCTGTTGGACGTCTTCGATTATTTCGAGGATGTCCGAAATCTTCTGACCTAAATTCAGTTCTCTTTGAATCCGAGCTAAAAATGTCTGAGGTCTCTTAAAAACGGCCGACCGGTTGCTCTCAGCCCTCAACGGCCGGTTCTGTTTGTTTTCGTTACCTGAAGAGCGGGCTCCAGTCGATTCCATTAGCAGTGGCCTCCTCCGGCCAGAGTACCTGCCGCGAGCGGCGTGCAAAGGTGCTGCCGCGGTTTCGCGACTCGCGAGCCACGCATGTACCGTTCTCTTTTGGGAATTCCTCGCGGTGGTGCCCCGTCTGGGGCTCGGGCTCGCTCGCCGCCGCCGCCGCCTCAAGTCGAAATGTTCACGGAGGCTAAAGAGCGGAATTCGTCGAAGTCTCCGTTTAGTACCGTGAATGCATTCGAGGCGTCTGGATTAAATCCGAGAAACGATCCGCGCGCTTCCATTCGACCAGAAACAGATTCGTCTTGAGGCCCAGCGCAGATTGCCTGAATGTCTTGCAATCGCGTAACGAAGGTGGTCTCAAAACGTTCGTAATCTTGAAACGGATTTTCATCCTTCGAGGATCAATTTTCTGAGATATTTCTAAAACAAGACACCGAGCGAAGGATGCGTGCGTGTTCCTTCCTCAATTTTTTGCCACTACCTTTTCTGTCCATCCGAAGGGGTGCCCATCGTCCAAAAGTTTGAGGAGATTTTTTTAAAGAATTTTTTCTTATTTTGCGCGATCTTTAGCAATAAGCCGGGACCGTTTTCGAGACTCGTCGTCGGATAACAATTTCTTGTGTGGGGATCGACAGTGTTTTTTTGTGTGAGAATAAATATATAAAAAAAAGGTGTGCTTCCCTCAAATTGAATTAAATTGAAGATATAAGAGGAAAATTTATGTTGATCATTCTTTATTTTGTTTTTGGCGGGCAAAAATAAACGCCAAAATAATCCTGGAAAATAAAAAAAATGGCGGGAAGTGATTTGCGCTTTAAGTGATCCTTTTCGTGTTATCAGTTAACCTTCTTTTAAAGAAGGGGCAAGGAGTTTCGTGTGCGTCTTCAAATCTGAACGATCTTTTTATCGTTTACTGATCGTAGAAGACGAAGACGGTGGGCTTTTTTTGGGTGGCGGCCGCGCGATGGGCACCAGGACGACGGACTGTCGCAAGTTCACGCCGAACATCTTCAACAAGAGCAAGTGTAGCCACTGCTTCAGGCAGCGCGAAGAGCACAGCGCCGCTGCGTTGGAATCAAATCGGGTAAGTGATCGCGAACTTTACGAAATTTTGAATTTAGACTTCGAAAGTATTTCTTCCGTTTTTTAATCGAAAAATGGCAAAATCTTTAAAATCTTTATAGTTTTTATTTGCGTGATCTTCAACGCAATCTTACCACCCATAACTGTAAATTATTTTGATCTTTTCGATTCGAAGAAATACGGAGCAAAATTAAAATAAAAAAATACGATCTCGTAAACCACTGCCTGCCCACTGTCTTTAGATTGTTGTCAATATAATTTTTATGGAGTTGTTCGTGTTTTTTACTCCCCGGTTTTATTCCAATGTCTTTCCGGTTGGAGCGATGATTTTTGCGATTTTTCCATAGAAAACAAGAAAACAACTTATGTGTGATTGCCGCACAGCACGAAGCTCGCGTAATTTGCCGTGTGTGATGCTGCTGCTGCTGCTTCTGCTAACACACTTTAAATCAAATCTCACGTAATATCAAATCTCTCAGATGATTCATGTTTTGCGATTATTTGGACAGTTGAAATATTTTTTTTTCTCGGCTTGTTGGTGGCGGAGCACTGAGAAAATGGGGCTCCATGGGGACAGTGGTTTTTTTTTTGTACGTCTCGTGGGAGTATTGACAAAGCGGTGGATTAATTGATTTTTGCCAAATTCGGATAGTGGAATGACACCAGACCAAATGGAAGAAAAAGTGGTTGTAGTTAAGTCTGGTTGATACTTAAGGGGTAAGATTTTATAAAAAAATTGTTAAATTAGGGTCTGGAAATATCGATCAGCTTTGTGACAAAAATATAAGGCTTTGTATTCTACAGAAAGTTACGTACTTTGAAATAAAATCGGAGGTATGATGTAGGCAACTTGGTGAAATATTTTTTTAACTTTCAGACAATAAAAACAGAAAAAAGATAATAAGGGAAGATTTTTTGCAGACGGGGCAAATCCGACACCGAGAACTCATTAAGGACCAAGAGAACAATTTTTTTCATTAATCTTTGGGCTCCAAACTCATTAAGAATAACGGAAGTAATTGTAAATAAAAATCATGAATTCTACTATTTTCGAGTGTGCTCTTTCGATTTCCGGGGTCAAAATTGCATTTTTATGGCTCTGAAAAAAAATATGGCAGATTTTAAATAGAAAAGTATCAAAACTTGAGGGATTTTTTTTCAAGTCAAAAGAGTATCAAAATTGAATTCTATGATCAACGGTGATCGAAGGTATCGGAGTTTAAGGAAAAATTTTTGTTTTAGAAAATTTCCACTGAGTCGTAAGATGAACTCAATTTATCGTTAGTAGCTACATTCATTTAAAGTAGGTATAGACAAATGTCAAGTAAATAATTTTTCCATAAAAAATGCACGCGACATGTTCTTGTTCTGACTTCTTTTTACTCGCTTGATATGGTTACTTCGTCAATTTTGTTGCTGTCCTGTGAGGTGTTTTTGTTGCGTGTTAAAAAGTTGTACTCAATACCATTTAAAAGTGGTTTCACTGGTTGTCGAAAGAGTTCAAGTGGCTATTGTTATATTCTTTTCGTAAACAAAATATTACCTTATGTACTTAAGTTCTAAATATTAAACACAAAATTTTAATGAATATATATTTATTAATATAATAAACCCACCTGGATCCGTTGAAATTCAAAATAATCCCCTACATATAAGGCTATTTATTTTCGAATGGATTAAAGCATGTCAAAGGTTTAAATCGCATAGTTATTTATCAAAACGGTATGATGTCTTATTGCAGTAAATTAAGCATAATTATGACACTATGATGAAAAGGGAAATAATTAAAACTGTAAAGAGGGCGTTCACCTCAAAAGAAGTTTAACCAACGTGTGAGTTATTAAGAAAATTAGTAAGTACGAAGAATGAGGGAATCAATTAACATTTTGATAAGCGGTGAAATTTGCTTGAACGGCGGCAACCGTTTGACTGAATCCTTGTTAATAAGAATTTTTCATGTATTAAAAAGGTGAAGCTGTTGCAGGAGAAGAAGAATTAAAAGAGTGTTTTACTATACTGCATTGCGTCTCGAATATCAAAAGCCATAAGAAAAACTCAAATGAGAGGCACATACTTAATTTATTGGTCCTAAATATAAATCGGATCCCCAAAAGTATCCCCTAATTGGCACTCTCATCTCCCAGCAGTCCCATAAAGCATTTCGCTGATATGCGGCATCATCACTCACCTCAAAAGAAAAACTGAGTCAGTTGGCATTTTTCCTGGGATTTCCTCACGTTTCCCGGGGTTCTGGGTTTGGCCCCTGCTAAAAATAGGAAACATGATTTCATTCACGAGCTACGTGTGAAGGCATCCTCTGCTCTTTCTAAAAACAAAAAAGAAATGTTCTCAGACGAAAAACCTACCACCGAAACTGCATTCTCGACTGCAGAAGCAGTAGAATCGTTTAATCCCTTTCCGCAGTGGCTAAAAATAGCCTCACTGTACACTCCGCAGACTCGACAGAAATCGTCGAAAAATTGCCGAACTTGCAACTGGGGCTTTAGTCTGGATAGGGGGGCTCCTTCCAAAATTGGGAAGACTTTATGAACCGGTCTTGGGCCTGTCTTGTCGCCGAAGACTGGGGAAACCTTTAATTGATGGAAAAAAATGTAAGAAATGTGAAAAAAGGTAAAGAAAACGGGAAGAACATGACCGAAACATCCCGATGCCCTGTAAAAATAGAAAACGACTAATGACGATAAATTGTCTGGATGAGTGGGTCTCGGCGCGGCGAGTCTCAAGTCTCGAATTGAGCTGGGGCTAATCCCCAGAGCAGTCGGAGGAGCCCCAGAGTTGGCCAGTCGTCAGTCCCCAGTCTGTGGCCGGGGTTTGCCCGGCTTTTCGGGTTTGTCCTGCGAATAATGCGAGTAATGAGCTCGGCCCGATTGAATGGCACCGCTGTGGTGCCCCAGCGTCTGACTAACCGCCTTGGATCAGCGGGGTCGGGTCGACCATCGACGCGTTGTTGTTTGGTCGAGAGGTGCGTGACGGAGAGCACGTAGTCGTCGCGTCGGTCGGGCGGCTGCTTGAGGTTCCTCCAGGAGCCTTCAAACGGCTGCTGGTGCTGCCTTGCCGTTGTCATTCGATCCGACGATACCCCTCCGGCTCAGAAAATCCACTTCAAACTCAGCCTAGCGGGTGAATGAAGTGTCACCGAAGGATTTTTTTGTTGATAGCTCGCATAGTCGAAGGGTGCCCGGACTCCGTCTTGAGGATTCAATCAGAGCTGAAAGACAGGTAAACAAACCGTCAGAGGTTTTCAGAGATTTGTCTGTTTTCATTCTGAGCACGAACGAACGCACTCAGACGGTTCTGTCGTTTCAGGAGGATATTGTGTCGTTTTTTTCCTTTTTGCCGAGAATATAAGTGAATATCGAACTTGAGCCCTATGTGCCCAGACTGGTCATATTTATTTGCCACAACAGAAAAAAAAAAATCTTGTGGCTTCAGATCATTGCTCCTACCTTCTTTGAATTATTTGCTTCATATTTGAACTTTGCTTATAGGTATGTATAATAAGTACATTATAGATATATTGCTCTTAGAGTTGAGTGTTACTTACGAAATAATTTAAATATTTCAAAACAAATACCTACCTTAATATATGACTAAAAAAGCCGTGGGACTAATCACCACGACGGATGAAATGCTTAACTTCTAAGTCAAAAGTTTTATTGAACTCCGTTACGAACTATACGAGTTATACAAATTTTATATAGTTAACATATATATTTCACTAAAAACAATATAATACATCTTCTATTTCAATAAATTAATATTAAAATGTTCATAAAGTATTGTAATAGGTATTATAGTAAGGAAAATTTAATAAACAGCTTTTAAAATGTTGATACCGAATATCTATTGGTTTAGTGCTCACATTATTGCTGGGAAAATCCCAATTTTTCCTTCAAAACAATCGCACAACCGAAGCCTTCAAGTTTTAAATATTAAAATTGGAAATAATTTCACACCTGAACAAACGTGTGGAAGCTACCTCTATCTCTATCTCAAAATGAGCCAAGTAGTTCCACACAACAACATCTCAATATACCCGCACAACAGCAATAACATCGAGCAAAAAAAAATAATTATTAATATCCCGCGTTAATTGGAACTGATTACACAAATTGGACTACAAAAGAAAGAACGCAAAAGATCTGAACTCGGCGAGTCTCGTCTTGTTATCTAACCAGTTGTCGAAACCGATCCTCGGCCGCCGTCGAGCTTCGAATTGCTCAATATTTGCGCAGGCACTTGCAAGGTAATTGGCCGTGAGCCCCGTCGGACTGCGGTGGTGCAAAGCGTTTTCTTACGTACATTCGGTGCGCTGATAAGGGCACCTACTGAGCGCGAGATTAATTTGTAAACATTCGCGAGGCGGCTGATGGAGGAAACAAAACGAAACCCGACTTGAATTGTAGCCGTGTGGGCTAATTAGGCTTGCGCCGCGTTGAGGTAGTTTTAAAGACTCTTTTTTTTAATCAGCGCGTAATATTTGCTTAGATTCGCCAGAGAACTGGCTATGTAGATTCAACCTTTGGATGGTTTTAGTGGTTGCTTTGTGAAATTTTGCAATGATGGCTATTTATGGACTATTGAGCATATTGGAGATTTTTATATTGTTTGCGGGACGTTAAGGACGCGCAAATAGCCTATGTGGGTTATTATCGGATAAGGTCATATGCATCGTTACAAAATACACTTTAAAAATAAATCGAGTCTCGAAAAAAATCGAGTAAAAATATATGTTAAGCTCTCTCTGTTCTGTTACTGATAAAAATGAATCTTGTAAAACAGGCTTCAAACATAACATATGTATGTGGAATTGATCTTGTCAAGAATTAAGATCGAGACTCGAAATATCTACATCGTCGCTTACAATGTGACAAATTAAATCCAAACATCACAAAAGCGGATACTGAAACGATTCCATAAACCAATTGCTTCAGACGATATCTCACTTTTTTTGAACAGATCGCATTTCATAGATGTTCTCAACCATACGAGACCTTGCCTGCTACGGTTTAACCTTTTGCCCTATGCCGCTTTTCTCATCATAAATTTTACAATCAAGCGAAAACACGGAGCCGTTTTCAATTTAGCTGCCTTCGAATCACTTCCCCGATAGTGCGGCGAGGGTATCTCTATGCTTGCATGAAAATTTTGCAAAGAGCGCAAAAAAAAATCCATCATCTTCAGTAGTAGCAGCAGCGTAGCGCGGCTGCTGCTACGGCTGGGAAGTTCGCAATGTCTTAAGGTGAATTCCGGCAGCAACCTTGTACTCTGATCGAGGTGCGCAATGAAGGCCTACCTTTTGCTTCTGTTTTTTTTCCACCTTCTTCTTTTTCTTATTCTTCGTGGTCCGGAAATAGTACACGCAACAAGTCACCGTTAACGTGGTTTGAAACATCCTGACATACCATATAACACGCGAACCGCAGCGACATCTAACACCCGGATGAATCACTGGAGTCCAAACCGCACTCAAACATGTCGCCTCTCTCAGCACCAGGCCGGGATGAATGGATAAATAAATTTGTGCAACGGACCCGCCATCGGGTCCACTTCCCATATAGAGAAATTGCCGCAGAGTTAAGCTAGCTGATCATGCGCAAATCGCGCCTCACCACAATACGGTGCAGTGGCGGCGGCGGAGGTGCGGTCGATGGGCAGGCGGCGGCCGGGCACAGTGCAGAGCCCCGGCATGCAACGCACATGTGTTTGCAGCGAAACAAAATGTACGAGAGTACCTTACCTAAAGATAACGGGACTTTAGCGTAGAAGTAATGCGCTGCTCTATCGACCGATCATCGACTGTATCGTGTTCGATGGTGTGCTGCACTATTTAGTGATGGTGCTGATCGTCATCATCGGGGCGCAATCATCTCTGGACCACACGGCGAAATATGATCGAGTTTGACAGAGTCCCAACGTATCGGTTGCCTGGGAGACCCATAAAGGTTCGTTTGAACCTATCACGCATTATCGGCGTCCAATCGATCGGTACTCGATCCCGCTTTTTAAACGCGTGCAATGTGAGACGCGAGATGCATTATCGACAGCGTAGTTTTTGCCCGCATAATGCCTACATAAGTTTGTTAAGCTTTTGTCACCTGGCGCGGAATGGTATTAGCATCCATCAAACCCAGGTGAAAAGATCTGGGAACCATTTGAGCTCAGGTTAGCTACCTGCATTGGATGAATATTGATGATCTTGTTAAGACGATCATCATGCGAAATTAAAAGCAAATTAAAATTTTAAATGTGTACAAAATGCTCAAAATGAGAAAATCGAAAGTTTTCGTCACCAACAAAAATTTCTTTCTCGTTCATTTGCCATTTTGATGAGAGACGACTGCCTCTAAGGCGGTGAAAAAGTGAAAATTGATTTTTCTGAGAAAGTCTTGACGTGACCTTTGCTAATTTGATGGATAGAAAACTGGACGGCGGCGGCAACTTGGTCGATGTCCGGCCAATGGGCAATAAATTTTCAAAATAATCACCCATTTATCGGGGTCAGGCGTAGGAGCTCCAAAGAGGAGGTGCACTATTGTTATTTTTTAACAAATTATTAGAAGTTGAGACAGCTGTGCCAGATGGTCGCGGTGAGTTCCATAGATTTCTCTGTTAGTTGTAGGTACTTCCGTCCGGTTCGCCTTTAGATAGTCGTTTACTTTGTCAATGGGGGTTTAAGGTGCCTGATTGATGGTGTTTACCGGATTTAGCGAGGTTTTCGCAATTTATAAGTGGTTCTGTAGAGAGAGTCTTTGTTGACCTTGGCCAATGAAGAGATTTTACGACAGCTTCATTGAAAGCTGTTCCGCGTTTTATCGAATTGTGAATTTTTGATAAGAGAAAAGTTGGAGGCTGAAAGGTTAAATTGAGGCAGAAAATCTTCAAAACCGCTATAACAAATGGCTCTTGTTCTAAGACGACAAAACGTGTTTTTATAGAAAATGGTTTCACTTTTTCTAACCTCTCCTTAATGTTCAATTTGCTTTGGAGTTTTGGCGATATTACTTCTAAGGCCTTTAAAACTCAAAAGCTATATTTTTCGATTCAAATTTTCCCATTTAAATGAATTTGGAGATCCAATGTGCACTTTTAATTGATAACTTCGATTTATTACAAGGTATAAATTTAGCACCTTAAGCAATAAAAAGAGTTTCGAGACTCGATATAATTTCAAGTGTTACTCAGGATTTGGTTGCTTCATTAACTGGATCAAGACACGATTCTTGTTCCTTTTCCTTAACTCTTGCTTAAAATACATATGGTGACAGTTACAAGACTCGATTTCTCTGCGCAACCTCCACTACGGTATCGATCGATGACTCATTCAAAGTGAAATATCTTTTCGATTTCTTTTGATGCAAAGAACAAGGGAACCGTGGAAACCTCTTAACCCTTTTCCCAAAAACAGAGCCGAAAACAATGAGAAAATATCGCGATAATCACATGTACCCAGGGTTCGAATTCGCATGGAATTGAGGTTATGCAGTGCACGGAATCTGTGCCTCTTGCAAAATCCCAGCACTCGGCTGAGTGAGTGAGGTGCAATCCGAGGAGGAGGTGAGTGCACGCGCGGGTGCACACTACCGCTACAGCTATAACATATCCCCCCGGCTAAGGCCCATGCCACCAGGAGGTCGGTGCAGCGCAGCGCCTCTCGTCTGCATTGTTAACTGGAAAATATTTGCAGCAAGTACCTTCGCTTTTACTGCCAGTCAGCAGCTCGTCTATTATGGAGTTAGCAAGCTATTTCGTATCGTGCTCCTATTATTAGATCCAAGACACTTTTGGCCCACACAAGACAAGAGGCAAAGTGCACACGTTGACGACACTCGTCGATGCTGTTTGTTGTGCCGGCAAATGTCGGTTGACGCCACCGCACAAAATTTCGAGGCCCAAACATCACACGAATTGGTGCTGACTCTGATTTTCTTGGCACTAGCGCAAATCTTGCAACTTTGGGCTTCTTTCGCTCAAACGCAGTGCGACTGGTCGCTGCTCCAATTGCCCAGGGAACGTGCACCTCTGTCAGTTCGACGCGGCGCGGCGGCGGCGCGCGGCGACCAAGTCTGGCGCGGGCGCGGGCGCGGGTCGTTTCGTCTTGATCGCGCCAAAGTGCTCTGGTTGCTTACAGCGAAAACGAGCCAAAGATCGAGGCACCGTCCGGCGTCCGTCTTATTCGTCGTCGTCGCCAGTCGGCGATATTGTTGGATCGCGTTGCGCACACAAAAAACCATGAAATATGCTGAGAATGCAATTTTTTGTGGTCGCTACTTGTTTCGAGTCTCGATCGGAGCTCTGATTATGTAGACATCGTTGGATCTATTCACATTTTCATGGAGCATTAAGTTGGGGCGGTGTGGGACCCCGTGGGGGCCGGGGCTGGGTAGCCTCGCCCTTGTTAGGAGGCTGTGGAAAACTGCATTTGCATACATTGTGCACCGCTGCGCACCGGTGCGTTCGGCGATTTCGAAAGTGAATTTGATGGATGAGTTGGGCAGGGAGCGCGCGACGGCGGCTTACGCCGACTTGAATCGTTTTTGCTGCTTCGGCCAGGTCGGGTGTTTATAGACCTCATTTTAATTACTTAATTCCCGCTGTCTGCTGGGGCGAGTCACCTTTCAGCGCAGGTTACAGCAAAATCGACGAATAGCTCGAGCCAAACAAATGAATTTTGCTGTTGCGGGTACTTTGTCGGTGTCATCGTAGGGCTTCCAGACGATGACGACGACCGACACGGGACCTGGTGCATGCGCTCGACAGTGACCAATTCGAGACTCGAGACTTTGTAAAAAAAAAAAACAGTGCAAGCAACTAGAGCAAACTAATCGAGGTCAAATGCTTGTGTAGAAATGAAAAATAGGAGAAACGTGCACTTTGTTGTGGCTGCGCTGCACCGGCATGTGTGTATTGCTTCTATAGGGACGCAGGGCAACGGAAGCTAAGCGCCATGTTTGGCTTCGTCTATTTCTGGCAAGAAAACCCAGCTGGGGTGCTCGTGTGCCAATTAAGCATTACAAAAATGCAACGTTGGCATTACGACAGTTCGATAAGAAGCCCCCTAACCCCGGAAGACCAGTGGAGCGCGACTTGAGCATTGTCATTAGTGCGAAAGCTATCGAAAGTGGAAAAATATTCTTATCGCCTCGTATTTGCTTTTATTATTGAAAGTATAATTTACGAACCACAGCCACTGACTTTGACCTGAAATTGTAAACAAGCGAGCGGTGCGGCGGCGACAACGTTATCGAGCATTTTAAAAATTTGTAACTGTCGACGACTATTGTTTTCATTTATTGCTGCAACGGCAAAAAAATTGAAACAATAAATCGCCGGCTCAAGGTAGAAAACACAGCACACCTCTTTATGAGTTTTATTTTTACCTTCATTTTACAATGTCAGCAGGTATACGATGTTTACAATCAAACTCTTCCGGCAGCACATTTAGTCATAACTCATTCGATTATCGGAATTTCTCTGCAAATTATTTCAAATCAAAGGAAAAGGCACGTTACGCCCACTAATAGATTATGTTAGTTAAATAATGTCGACGTTTTTTACTAAACTTGAGTTTAAAAGAAATTCGAGTCCCGAATTAAATCGAAAAATGGAAGAAAAATGAGCGTAAAAAAATGTGAGTCTTGAATTATGTTAGCTTGATTTAAAATCCTGTATATAAAAAACATATTGTTGCCAAATATTTAATATCATATCGATTCCTAAGTTTCTGCACGCTGCACAATAAAAATGGCGTCTCGAAATATTTATGAACTTAAATTAAAATAATAATCGAGTCTCGTAGGCTACATCTAACCAATTAATTTATCGCACAGCTGTCTGCATTGTTTGCAAACTAAAAGGTGGCGAAACGGAACTCGGTTCTTGATATTTAAAATTCGAGCAATAATTAACTCTTGAAGCTGTTAATGTTTGTTGGCTTAAATTGATAAAAATCGAGTCTCGAAACTACCGTGGATCGATTAGCTGGGAAGTAAATAGGTTGCAAAAGAGCTGATTTTGCCTTATGCTTTGTGGCATGGTGTAGCGCTTAGGGCAAACATACCTAAGCCGACAGAGTAATGAGATAAGCCCGACTTGAGCACGTTGTCTTAGCGTTTAACTTAGCAGGCATTTCTCATCAGTTCTGGAATTTTCTAGGTGTGATGAGAAAAATCTACAAATATTCGCCCGAAATATGTTTCATTTTCAAGATACTTGATATTTAAGTTTGCTGATAGTAGGGCCCACCAAAGCATCCGTCATAATCCCGCTCGAGTTGAACAAACACTTCTGCATCGCCTTATCATTGCCTTTTAAAGATATCTTCACACTTGTCCCAGAAATCCGAAAAGCTTCGCCCCTCTCTCTCTTTGCCGTAAGTGGGCCGCTGCTGTGCGCCATCGAATGGTGCAGAAGGTGTGCGAGACTCGACACCAAATGTTCCGAGAGCTTCTAAAAATGGCTCCGGCCAAGTGTGTAAGAGTGCAATAAACCGTCAACTTGATGTCCCACGCGAAAAAAATATTCCTTTTTTGTTATTTTTTCCGTCAAGTCGTTTTGCTCGCGGCTTTTTTTGCCCTCCTGTCCACAAACAATAAGCTGTGACAAGACCGACGCACACACAGCGTGTGAGTCGTGTGCGCATGCGAAGTTCGATTCGAGATTCCCATTAATCGCGGTGACTACTTAACCTTGAAGGTGTCACTCGTGGTGATCAGTGGAATTTATTTCACCTTTAAACCTCTGCTCAGCACCAATGTGTGTGGTGGTGAGTGAGTTAGGTGTGTTGCACCTTCTCGGGCCTGGGGGCAGACACTGCCTACTTACAGTGCACTGATTCAAGTTAAAAATCCGCCAACTGCTTGATCGGTTGACTTGATGGCCGGCCAGTTCTTGGTGGGACATTGTCACACCTGACTGGCTCAAATAAGGTAATCACCTCAGGTTGTCGGTCGGCTCGTGTGCCTCCAATTCGAGCAACAACAAGTCGTGAAAAACTTGCACCGTTTTCTTACTGCTTCTCGTGGCTGTCCAAAAAAATAAAAATAAAAAGGAACACCCGAAACAATGTGACCACTGAGGAACGTCTCGCGGTGCCAATGATTTGCAACAACTGTAACCGTTCCGATTAAGACGATGTCGTCACTCGAGTGGCGCCAATTGATCTCCGGTTATAAGGAGAATTTTCAGACGCCTAATCATCAGAGCCAGAATTTCTTTACCCACCACACAGTGGCGAAAACAATATTATTACGAATAGCATCACATTACTCATTGCGGAGACCAGACTACGACGATGATGAGATGATATATAATATAATATATAAACGTAGCCCAGAAAGGTATGAACTGTAACTAAAATAGACAAGTCGAGTCTCGATTATGCTGGAGATTAATGTTTATGTTTCCGTTTGTCGGTTAGGACTACGAGTCTTTATCTACTTTTCTTTGTGTTTTATGTCGAAAACTCGATTTGTACAATTATAACATATTGCATATGGTTTAATTTTTTGAATTAAAATGTTCGAGTCTCGACTGACCTGTACCAATTTATCCAGGTACAAAGTTCGAAATCTCGAAACTTGAAGCGTTTATTGGGTATAAAAAGAACGTTAGAATCGAGAATCGAAATATTCTTGACCTTGCAACGCTTTACAACTCTAACCGTTCCGATTGGAATGATGTCGTCATTCGAGTGGCGCCAATTATTCCAGACCATAGAGAATTTTCAGACGCCTAATCACGAAAGCCAGAACGTCAAGTTTAACCCATCGCATTGGTGCTGCTTGGTGCCACACAGCGGCGATAATGATATGAATATGAATAGGCATCTCGATACTCGATGCCAAGACTCGATGATGATGATGATGATAGGACCGGTGCAGCATGGCATGCACTGCATTGCCCATACACATTCCGGAGATGGTCGGGCAGATGTTGAGGTATATCTGCGCCGCATCTCGATATATTGACCAACTGGTGATCGCTGAGGCAATGGGGAAGTACTTTTAGCCTATTTAATACCTGCCGCGATAGCGATCATGTTCTCGGGGTATAACGTTTGATGTTAACCTCTGCCGTGTGCACACTTCCGCTCCTCCGCGCACCGAATGGGTATATTAACCCGATTCAGTTGGGCGATAACCAGATTTAGCTAACAGTTCGGCGCTACGCCTAGCGATGCAGCTTTGGCGCGAGATGTTTATTGAACTGTGCACCGTCGGACAGGTTTTAAGTGGCATTTAAATGCCGTCAGGAGATAATTTACGACACGAGTAGAGAAAATAGGCAAATTGTGTGCGGGGCTGTGCTAAAAAACGCGCGCCTGTGGTCGGACGGACGAGGACTGTTGCGTAGCTTAACCCTTAAAAGGATTCCAACTTTTAATCCGGATGATCTCGTTTTGAAATTGAAAAAAATACAATATACAGAATTCTTCACGGCGCGGCGGAACACTAGCACCTGTCAGTACAAATCTTCTTAAGTTCGCACCCGGAGCCCGCGGAGTGCCATTACATTTATGTGGCGGTTGGCTTGTGACAACACTGTATTATATACAGCCCCATTGGGGCTGTAGCAGTTTTTTGTCGTTGTGCAGTCGCAGTAAAACTTGAAAAAAGTAGAACAACCATGAAAGCCGATAGAGGCGAACTTTGCAAGTGAAACCAGTCAACCGAATCTGGACACCGATCGACCGGTGAGGTGCAGTCCGATTTCCATTCATAGCGCAACCCGATAAATCCAGCGGCTGGTTGTTCACGATAAAATTTCATTCATCACACCGCGGTGTATCTGCCCGTCCAGTCCACGCCAATTCCCAGAAATATTGATGGCCGCCTTCGTCTTCGGTATTTTTTTTATATTATTATTTTTTCTTATATCGCAGCATTTCACTTGACAGTGTCGATAATCGCCGCTTCGGCAGACATTGCGCTCTCGAAAGGAGAAAATCGCTAGATGCCCGGATAGTGCAGTTCATCATCGCTGAGGTGGCGCGGTACCGGGCGAAGACACTGCCCGCAGTTGTATATCCATAACGAGACTTGTACGTCACATAAATATGAATCAAGTGACGTCTAGTTGTAATTAAATCGATTACTGCTAATTGGATTTTTATCGATTCTGAAAATTTATAGACGAGACGAACGATGCTCGCATGAATGCTTATGCAACCCATCGAACGTTAGCTTGGCGTGGGCTGCAATTAGGCGGTTAATATAAAGCCGATTACCGACCTATTCCCATGGACGTCGAGTGGAGAGAACATTTTGCCGGAATCCAGCCAGGGAGGATCATCGTCCGGCTATAGGCTATATTGCCTAGGCCGGTTAAAAATTATGCACGCGGAAGCACACTGAATGCCAACTGTGGTCCTGCCTTTAAATGGCGAAACGCATCCGTTAACCGGTTTACGAAAACGGCAACAAGCAAGTTGTCAATCTCTGCACCGGATCCCTCTTGTCGCCGCTGCAAATCGCGTTACCGGACTAGAAGAGGTTTGCTTGATCTGTGCCTTGGTTCTCCTGTTGGGCATATGCCTTTTTCCTCGATGTTGGCAGTATCGTTCACATTCCGGTGCTATTCAGCCGTCCAAGTGGATAAGCCTGTCCTATAAATATGTCACAAAGGGATGTATACCACGGCTGGATTTCCGTCAGTCACTTAAATTGATGAGATATGTAAGTTGTACTCGATTTGAAACGTGAAAATTTTGCGTCCCCTGCTGTGGTGCTGCTCTCTGTTGGCAATGTTTCGATTTTAACCATTGATTATTTCGATAATCGATTCGTACTAAAGTTTATCGATTAGATTTGAGCAGGGATATATTCAAATCTCGATTCTTCGATTTCATTTACTATCACAATATGTATTGAATTCTAATTTATTAGGATTTCGATACTCGGTATTCTTATACTTTCGAGAATCAGTGTACGATTCGATTTTTTTTTTTACTATTCAAGACTTTAATTGTTCTATTTTCGAGATTTTTTTAAAGTCAATATTATTTGAACTGTCTAGACTCGACTAAAATTATATTTGTGATTAGATCGAGACTCAATTTCAATCAATTGACCTTAAATTAGTAAAGTTGGAAACCCTTTAAAGCTATAGCAGTCAGTGTGTAATTTATTGCATCCAGCGCGTAGAACGCTGTGAACCTTCAAGGGACGTAATAAAAACTTACGCATGACTCACTCCTCAACTAAAGCGGGGAGTCCCTCACTCACGGCCCTGTTTAACGCCAAGTACGTTCGCCTTTCAGCTCGATCCAGTTTAGCCCTTTGACAAGAGCTAGATCCGAAAGACAAAAGAGCTCTGCACACAGTCCAGTCGCGGCGCACTGAGAGCCCTCTGAAGATAATGCCGAGCCTAATTGCTGGCACATTTGAAACGCACAATAACCAGGCCGTTAAGTGATCGCGGTAAAAATGTCGTCGTCGTGCAAAAGAAATGCCCACGACGATCGACGGCGGCCGGGCAGTGGTCAGTCGGCCGAGTTAGTGTGCTGGGAGCAAAGGAAAAATGTGAACTCTCGAGAGCCGCGTAGTTTACGCACAGTTGAGACTTACTGACCAAATGGCGTGTCCTTGAGTCATTTCCCCCCGCGGTGCGGAGAGCTCGCGGTGGTGCGTCTTGGCCGGCCGGCAATAAGCTCGAGAAGTGACTCCTTGGTCCGATCGGATCGCTGATCGGCCGAGATCATTTGTCTAGCATCAGTCCATTGTTGTTGGTCTGTTGTGTTTATGAAGTTCTCAGACTTCTGAGATGCTATTCTTCGGTCCAGCAAGACTCGAATTCTGGAGATGAGGATTTTCTCCCTTTATGCTTTAGGAGCAATGGGACAAGAGCTGGAGGGGAGGGAAGTCTTCATCCGGATTTATAAGGAGAGAACCAATCACTGAATCACTTGATCAGCTGCCGAGACGCTGACCTTTAGCAACAAAAAGCCAGAAAAAGGGCGGCATTGCTGCAACAACATCGATTACAAGATCTTCCCTGTAATGTTGCGGCGGCTGGCAGCAGGCAGCAGGCAGCATGCGATCTTAAAGATAAAGTATGCGATCGGCTGCCCCTTTTGTTTTCTCGTTCCTTTTGAGGAGACGTTCTAATTTGCCTGCGCTTTGTGCGGTCCCTGCGCCTATTTTTCGGTATATTCCATCCTGAATCCGGAAGGGGGAGAAGAAGGATAACTTCCACGCGAGTTCCGAGGAAACGCATCATCGCTGCACCACCGATGACCACGACAAGATCATGTATGGCTGCGATTGGATTCTTCCGCAATTTGCTCCTTTTTTCGCAAATTTTTTGCTTTATTTTTATTTATTTTTTTTTCGGAATAAACTCCGATGATGCTGGGATGCTGCAAATGGATGCGCCCGGACGACACAGGCTCCGATCTTGCCCCTGGCCCCGCAACTTCTTTAGATGGCCGATCGTAGTTGTGACTGACCGGTCAGCCAATCTAATAAACATGTTTTGCTGGTTTTTTCGGACGTTTTTTGCCTCCGTTTTGTCGTTGTTATTTCTTTACTGTTCGATCGTAAAAAATGTTTCTGTCCAAAATTGCTTCTTCTTCTTCTCGTTGGAATTCTTAGGCGCGCGATCATCCTCTACTGGTTCGGTGGCCAGCGGCATCTCTCGAAGAGCGCGGCCCGGATTTGATGTGTATTTTTTCCATCACTCGACTGGTTTTTTTATCATAATTTTTTCGAGAAAAGCTAACAAGTGTATCTTCGTTAGAACGATGATAAGGGGCCTTTTTGTGGACTCTACTCTTTGTCTGTTAAAACTTAATCCGGTCGAGGTGTTTGGGCAGGGATTACCAAATATCTTCTAAGTTGAATTTACTCCTCTTTTGTTTGCCATTTTTCTTTTCCTTTTTTCTTATAATGGTAGAAAGGTTCTTTCCAAAAAATTTTTGCTAATAGCGGCGCTTAGCGAAATTACCATGACAAAGACAAGAAGGCAATTTTATGTCAATTCACTTAATTCTCGTGGGAAATTTATTCGATGCGATCAAATTTTATGCGAGTTTTATGCATGGACCGATTGATTGTTCGTATTCGATTTGTCGCGTTGTCAGAATGAGGTGAAGGAAACTGATTTCGTGCCAGCTGCCGAACATTTGATGTCTTCCACGAGCTAAATAAGTTGTTTGTTGAAAGCGATTTTGTGGGTTTGAAGCGCTGCAGTAAATCTTAGGGCCGTTGACAGCGTGTAGAGAGACGATTTCTACTTCTTTCAAAATTGGTCAATGAACAAATTTGAGACTGAGACTCGATTTGTTGATTTTAGCTTGAAATGTTAATTTGATTGACGAATATAGGGATTAGTAAGATATATCATTTTTTAATTGTTTCAACTTTAAAAACATGCAGCTTTTTACTACGAAATGGATCGGTTCGTTAAAATTGTAAGAATACTGTAGTGCCCGTTTTCTAATGCCCATAAAGAAGAAAAACGTTTTTTTACAGCTTACGTAAACTATGATAAGGTGTAAATTGCGTAGAAAAAAGGCACTATTTTAACAGTTTAAGTCATCACTTATGGCATCAAGACTTGATATATTTTTCCATTCTCTTGTACGTAATTGGTATCGGTAAGTAATATGATTCCTATAGCCTACATAAAACGAGGGCACTAAAATTTTTCCGTGGGTCAAATTTGTCTGTAACGAAAAAACACCATGGAGCAAGTGAGATTCCACCCACCCAGCTGTGTTCTCTTTTTCTCCCCATCCTTCCATTTCTCAAGTCAAATTTCAATTGATTACCTACATAGCGTACTTTTTTTTCCAGAACCGCTTCGAATAAAGGCCAGACGCGAGTAATCAATTTCATTTGCCGGTGAAATTACACACCTCACCTAAAATAATCAAGTCATTACCCTTCTAAAAATAGCCGTGGTGAAGCGGCCAAAATAGCAAAACACCTCTTGCAACCTACTTCCGTTCGTGTCTACACACGGACCGTTTGCTCGGTGGTTCTCATCACTTCACGCAGAAAAATTTCTCCTTGTCCTCCGCGTCTTCCCATTCGGCTCCTCTTGATGGATTCATCAAAAACTGCGCGCACACAGTGGTCCAAATTGTCCAGAAGACTTTCATCTGTTCGACCACCGGGCGATCGCATCGACTATCTCAGTATGATCCGCAAATGATAGATTCCTATCCGACCCAGCCAAATAAGTCTCGGCAATCTTTCAAAACACATCCGGACTGGTGGAGTGAAGAGGAGCACCCCAAATCCGGTGAATTGTTCTCTAGTCTTAAGATTTCTGAAGAAAAAAAAAGAGGTAAAGGAAAGATAGCTAGCAAAAATAAACAAAAGGAGGATCGATGGGGGTTCGAGTCTTGAAATAGTGTTCTTCTGCAAGAATCGAGCGGTCCGGCGTTCGAGCACTTTGCCGACTCATTAATCAGCGCCCGAGAGAATTTTGTTTCTGCAGCAAATGAGCGAAAGTACAATAGAAGGTGCTGCATGGACGGAGGAGGCTCGATCGATCATTTATCTTCTTCCCGTCTGGCGAATATATGTGGTGGAAGAATTGCGAACTAACTGATCGATCACCCGATCGGCAGCGGTAAGAAAACCACCATATTGGCCTGCCATCCGTTAAAAATAAAAATAAAACGGCCCGAAGAAGAAGGAGCTCGTCACCGATCAATGATCGCAACAAATTTGAGAAATTAACTGCTTCGCAACGGTCGTTTCGCTGAATCACTGAATGAAAGAAGGTGTAATTGCGACGCTGACGCTGGTGATGCCTAAGACGACGGCTACGGTAGCGGCAATAGGCTGCCGGATGCCTCTAGAATTTGCTCTCCGAGTCTCCGGCCGGAGGATAAATGGGTAGAGTCCGTTGCGCAGTGGCGCGGCAGTTACATAACTTCTTTCTTTCCCACCAGAGCGAACGTTCCGTTTTTTGTCTCTAGATTGCGCGCTCCCGCTAATGATAGTGGTGCATGAGGGTGATATGCGCTTTTCCCGGAGTCAATACGCGCCTTTGATGTACGTGAAATTTTGCCGCTAATTACCCTTAAAATTTTCTCCCGTCCCATCGATCGAGTCTCGACGATATTATGGGCAACTTCCAGTTTACAACAATGGCCACCGGGCAATAGCGGCAATATATTTCTTGCGTAATTCGCACAGAGTTTTCAAACCAAATGATGTGGAGATTTTGCTCTTTGTGCGGATAATTGTGTTCGACGCGGCTTCTCTTATTTAATTAGCGGACAAAACTGCTGTGATTTTTCTACAGCAATTTGTAGATGCTTGTTATGCAAATTTCGCTGTTTCGCAAGACGATTTTTTTTTGGTAATTGCGTTTTAGAAACCTGACGAGACGAGATGGGTTGCAATTTTTTAAAATCTGTCTGTTTTGATGTTAAGGCCTTTTTACGCTATCTGTGGAACTAATATGATGTAAACGCACTCCGACCTCTCAAATGTGATATCATTTGAGAATTTGAGAATATAAATGTTTCTAATTTTATTAGCAACTGATATGAGATTTGTATATGACTCGTAGAAATTTTTGCACCAAAAATGGGAAAGATAGTAATACATAATGTTAAATAAATGTCAAGGAAATGTCGAAAGAAATAACCTTAAGGGGCCTCGGCTCGCACAGACTCTAAAAATAATTGGATATTGTAAATATTTATTTAATTTCTTATACTGTCTTTTAATGACCTTTTCTTTAAAGTGATAAAATATAATTTTTAACTTTTTACATAGTTTAAGTTTGTGCATATAGGTAAACTTTTATTTTTTTTTCAAAAATTATTTTTGTATATTAGTTATTGGGTATATGCTCGTTGAATAAATAAATAAATTAATTAAAAAGTAGGCAATGTGTTTCTCCAAATTTCGTCGCAAAAGCCAATTTCTGGTTAATTTCTATGGTTTGTATACCATTTATTTTCTTTTTTTAGTAGGCAGGTTAGTTACTTTTCTTTGATTTGTTTTTTAGAGCAAACAACTTTAGGGTTTTTCAGTTTCGATGTGCTAATTTGCCTTCTTTTTATTTGCAATTTATTAAATGTCTTAGGATTCATGGTATCCCACATTTTCAAAAGTATGTTACAACCTACTCTCAAAATCGCGTCTTTATTTAATCCCAGCCCACTACTTCTAGTTAGGTCTTTACCTGAGCGTCTCATTGAGAGCCATAAATTAGCCTCTAACCGCACGATGATTTGAAACATCCACAAAATTCATCCAATTTAGCGCACCTGTCCATTAAAGTAATTCGAAACTCAAAAAGTCCCGAAAAATAAATAAACCTGCCAAGTTTGGACGCAAATACTTGAGGTTTTCATACGCTCAACAGACAGCGGAACGCAAATTAAGCTAATCGTGAAAACGTCCAACAAACAACGGCACCACGTTTACACCGCGAAAATCCAAACGCCCGTCATTAAGTTATTGGAAATTGATTGAATGGTCTTCATCAGATCGGGCGATCCCCGCGCTTTGCCGGTGCGGTGTGGTGTTGCCTTGCCGCTGCCGTCACCGTGCCGCGTCGATCACTCGATTGATCGTGAAAATGAATGAAAGAAAGTTGGTCAGGCAGGCCGATCGATGATGGGTACGCGACCGACGAGTGGCGCGAGGTCATCGTGCCTGTTTCTCCCACGGGCGATTCGATTGGGGCACACACGTCCATATGTGATATGATCACTTACTCGATCACCGTTCCGCATAGATGTGATGGCCCTTCGACCGGTGATCGGGGTCACAAGTGGCGCGACAAAACGACAACAGACAACGGCGACGGCGGCGGCGGCCGTGGGGGGCCCTTTATTTGTTTTAATTCGAGCGTGATCGAGCGATCAGTGATAAGGCAAACTCCAGCTTACTGTCCATCACGAAATTTGAGCAGTTTGGGAGGGCTTTTTCCGCTTCTGGAACTGGTGCTGCTGCTGCTTTGGCCGCGTGAAGAATTTCAGTGAAAGTCTTCCGCGTGCTGACACGGGTGGACACTTTTATCTCTTCGGTCCAATAACCACACGCTGCTGGTCTGTTGACACTCACGGTTTTGGGTCAGATAAATAAAATTATCTGTTTGAGACTCGAAACCGTTTTGTATGCCCGCGCCTGAATCTGACTTACTTGCTGTAATATCACAGCGTTGTCGTTTGTCGGCTTAATTTCTCTCGCTTTTATATTCCAATTTCTTTCCTAAATATTTGCGTGCCGTGTGGTGTGCGCACGTGGTGAGATAATTGTTGCTGCCGCTGCTGCGAACATAGCCCGACCTGTATCATTGCCAGAACGAGCCCGAAAGTGACTTTCACTTTAATTGCGCACAGTCGCGCCCGGTTGGGTGGACCCCTTTAATTGCGATGGATGGTGGTCACCAGAGGGCAAAGACTCGACTGTGTTACCGCCTACGGAATTAGACATAATTTTGCCTCAATTTCGCACTTCAATTGCCGACATTGCCGGGGGGGCAAGGAAACTATTTTTATTCAGCTAATTGGGCGTAGGAATGCAACGCGGTTTATATAGGAGAAAGTGGACTATAACCAAAGACCAAGATCAGTTTTTAATACCTTTTTTCAGTTTTATTTTATAGATCTTTCTTTTCATACTTGGTCTTTCTAAGCTTCCTGAATTTTCCTACAAAATTTTATCGAAGTTCTAAAGTTACTTGATTGCCAGTTTTTTTAGAACAAATTAAGAAACACTATAAATTCCTCGTAAGCTACGTTAATTTGTTACATAAATGTTGTGTTATTATGATGTACGACGGTTGACTTCCCAGGGTGTAGATGTTGTGAGACCTGAAAGAATTGATCATTGCAACTCAATGGAGTTGTCTGTTACTTGTAATAATAATAGTAGTAATAATTGAGCTGCCCAGCGGTTTATGAGGGTTTTAGGATTTTGTTATCTTCTTGAATGGAAATATAGCTATATTATTAGCCAGTTAGCTCGGTTTCCCACACAACCATAATATCTACTATTTTTCACTTGTCGTTTTATGATGTCCTATATTTAAACGTAATTTTAACAGGTTTTTTAAATTGATTAAATTGATCTGTACCTCTCATGATAGATGCTAAGAATGTTGTTGAATTGTGTAACGCTCCATTTCATAATGCCCGATTCATAAGTATGAATTTCTCAAAAATCACCATAAGAGAAATGGCGGTTAATTAAAATCAGCTACCTGTTAACGAGATACAATTTAAGAAAGACGAATTTTGATTAAATAACTTCATACGCACAGGGAAATCATCGCAACTTACGAAACATCGAAATAGATGAGCTTTCCGGTAAAACGGCAAAGAAAAATTTTTTTCTTTGAACAGGAAGCGCTTATTTGAGAGCTCTCCATTTGGACTGAAAATTATCTCGAGTATCGATCTCGATCTCAACCGAATTTACAAAGGCTATCACATATGTAAATTTTCGTTACCAAGTCGAAAGCACCCGAGAAGGCCTACGGGACATGGACTTGATGCCAATGGGGGCCCACGCGTGAAATTTTTGCATAAGAAATCATCGAATCCGCGCCGTGCTGGTTGAGTCACTTTAGTTTAGACCAGAGGCGGCCTCAGCTTTCCTTTCCTATTTTTAGTTGGCAAAACCTTGCGTTTGTTTTTGTTTACCGCGGATGACCACAGTGGCACCTGAAGCTGGTGGCTGGTGCTGCTGGCCGCTGTACGATCGGTCGGACGATCCTCAACCTTAACCTTAGCCTAGCTAGCCATAAACCAGGCAAAGCATAGAAGTCGTTGTCTATTTCTATGATCCCCTCGGGTCGGCAATGCAGAGATAAGGCAGTTGCATCAGCCGCGTGAGACGAGACTCGGATAGGTCCAGCGCGATGGTCTGCTTTGGTGCAAACGCGCTGCAGAGATTTCACTTGACGACGACATGATGGAAAGTTGTTTATCAACTTCTCCTAGGCGAAAATGCACGTGCTCCACACTCTCTCAGGCTCAGGTGAATTGGAGTTATGGTGATGATGCATAGCTGTGCGCCTTTGCTCGTTTTTCTTCAGTTGTTACTTTATTTTTTTCTTCTTATCTTCCACCTGAGTTGTACCTGGCTTGCAGCGATGTTTGTTTCAATTCTGAACCTCAACAGGAATGCGCCGACCTGCTACGGAGGTGTCAACTTTCTCGAATGGTGCGGAGAGTTGAATGCTACTGCTGTTTTATGCAGGTGCATCGCTCGTTATTATTTTTGATATTCTTGCATTTGTTTTGGCTACTACGCAACTCATTCATTCATATGGTGCACCAGTTCAATCTTATGGTGATTCTATATGATCGACCAGATCACTTGAAATTGCCGTTTATGGTACTTTTTCAAAAATGGAAGTAAAGAAAAACCGGTAAAATGCTTGTAAGCCCAGCATCACTGTTGCTGTTGATAAGAAGAAAAAACTTACAGATCTCGAGTAATTGACCTTAAGAGATACGTGCGCCGATCAACGCGCGTTCTCTGGCACCACACAAGAAGGCCTTGCGGCTAAACTCAACGTCCGTTTCCCTGAAAGTTGACCAAATTATAGCTTACCGTCGCCAAATAAACGTCTGAAAAAAAATTGTCTACCTTCCATAAGAAGAGGGCATAATATTTCGTATGCCCCGTGCAATTTCACGAGGAGCAGTTGGTAAAAAATCGCGGAAAACGACGCGTAAGCATAAAGAAACCCACTTCAAGTGAAAACAGGAGAAATCATCCGGGTACGCCCAGAATTAAGTTTTTTTTCCTGCTCACCTCTGATCGATAGGAGCGAGAATCGCCACATACAATTTTTGGGTATCTCTCACCCAGAGGTGATAACCTCAGGGCTGCTCTGCGATAAAGTGCGACGATCCGTCGTATACCACAACGTTGCTCCGGATGCCCTACCCTTGTCAGATCCGTTAAATGCGGGCCAAAGCATTTTTTTCTGATTTTTACCTTCTTTTTTATCTCTTCACGGACATTTTGGCGGCTTAATTGAAATAATTTTAAGCCCAACCTTTGTTTTTCGAGGGTATGGGTTTCATCAAGCAATTATGGGAATCATAAGTGCGTGCGAGGATGATCCATTCGAGTTAACTTGAAATTTCTCAAAAAATTATGTCAATTTCCTAACGAGCCTACCTGTAATAATTACAGTTCTGGAAAAAAAAACATTAAACTCTGATTCGCAATGGGAAAGCTGAGCATATATGAAGATTTAATATATGTAGTTTTGTAAAACTGCATTATCGGTGCCGAACATAAATGCACTTCATTATCGATAAGTAATATAAATCTGTTGCTTATCGTTGTCCCAAAAGTCACAACATTCTTATTTTTTAACACAGAATCCAAATCTACAAAAAAATTAGGGTTTTCCCATTTATTTCAATCTTGCCCCCGGCTAAATTCTTCTCTCGATGATAAGGAATGAATGGGACAAAATTTTGTTTTTTATAATGATACAACAGTTCACTCGCAACTGTTATATATTGCATTTTTTCAAAAGTTTAGTTTAATTAAATTATTTGGTAAAACGTTTAATATTAAAACATGATACGTATCCATTTTGATACTTTACAAAAATGACTAAAGTACATGAAATTAGCCAACTGTCAAATCGCTGTGTGCCACCTTCGTAATTTCTACTCGAAATTAAAATTAAATCTACTAGATTTCAACCTTTGTATGTCTATAGTATTATAGAAATTTTTGATAATACTGACTAAATAAATCATTGGAAAATTGTGGTTGCAACTGAATGAATTCTAAATGTTAAGGTTTCATTTCTGCTGATAATATTAGAGGCAGGTGTGGTGTCATTGGGTACATTAACCGCAAAAATAAAATTGATCTTGATGCAGTGAATGAATCATCCTATTCGATGCATCCAAGAATTAGTCATCACACGCGCAATAAGAGAAGATAAAATAAAAATTTAAACAAAAATAAATAAAAGCAGGATTGGTCCAACGACAGAGTCTCAACCAGTTTCCTGTTGGTCATCAAATAGCAGCACGATGTCAAATGTTGTCCCGATGCAATAGCAATTATCGAGTGCAAGGCATCGAACACACGCGAAAAAAGGGTAAAACGGCGAGGCCGGTATCGAATTATAAATAAAAAATAAAAGATATAAAAGCGAAACCTGCACTATGTGGTACTTCGGCTGGGGCTGCTGCTTAAATTGAGGCAGGAAAAAATCGGTTGACATTAAACCGGTTAAACAGTAATTGCCCTGCGTCGTGACTTCATTGACATTTCAATGTTGCGCGGACCGACGATGTTGTCTCTTCACTTTCTGACTGGGATGGCCCAGAGAAGACTTACTAACCACTCAAGCCAACTCCAGCCGCATCGAGCAGCGGTAGCAAAAAGAAAAGATCTCACCTGGGAAATGTGGCTGCACCTTTGCAGATTGGAGCAGTTACCACGGGGTTAACCAATAGACCCAGTCGGCGGCGGCGGCGGCAGTAGCAGTGATTCGATCGTTGTTTTTTTTTCTCGCCATTTTTGCAATTCCACAGACGTTGGCCGTGCTGCTGTATCGACCTGTGAACAGTAAAAGTTACGCCAAATTGTCTACCATTTGCTGGTTCGTTCCCGGAGATTTATCCTTCCGCCAGTACGGCCTCGATTAGAGTCAGGTCGGGCGGCGTCTACCAATATTATTTGTCTCCATCTCTTGTTTGCCTATTTTTTTACTTTTTAACTTCCTTTGCATGTCTAGCCGATCGAGGAATCCGTAAGTATGGCTATTAAGTTAGTGATTAGTCGGTAGAAATTGGTTCACCCAGCACACCCACAGTCGCATGCCCATTTATCTGTCCATCGACTTTGCATGCGCGGCTACTCATATTAATTTGATCAGGTCCCCCGCGATCATATGGCCGCACAGCCACCATAAGCATGTATGCAAATGATCCATTAAGTCACGAAATTTGTAACATTCATAGTGGTCTCACTCATGCGACGCGGCTATTAGCAGCCAATCAAATCATTTGTTGAAAACCTTGCCTTGGTATGTCTATGCTTTTTCTTGCATAAATTTCCTATTCATTTACCTGGTTTTTCTGCGCAAAATCCCCTGAAACGGAAGTTACCTGCAACTTTGTATGGCAGCGAGCTAGTTCGAGACTCGATCTGCATTATCCGCAGTATGCTATACGATGCATTAGCGCGCTAAAAGTGGTTTTGCCAATTTACTGATCTGGCTCTGTCCATAAAACTGGGAAATTATGAAAAGTTATGTGACCTGTCTAGGAATTGGCTAATAAGATACGAAAATAACGGACTAGTTAATTGCATTTATTGGAGGTATTACGACGGTATTAAAATCATGCTAAAGCCGGGAAAAATTTCAACTGTCGAACTAGTTCGGCGCGCTAATAAGTCGCGATTTTTTTTTTTTTTACAAAAGATTAATGTGACTGCTTGAGACAGGGTGGCAAACTGGTCGTTGCACAGGTTGATGAAAGATTTATTTGTTGCTCTGTGTCATGCTGTGTTGTGGGTTTGGCTACACATGGCTCATTCGGCCAAGAGACAAAAGCTGCGAACAGAGACCTTCGTATGAAAACTCATTCAACAAGGTTGGCAGCATTCTTTTGGAGGCGCCGCGCTGCGTCTTTTGTTTTGCATCGTCCAAAGTCAGCAGAGGCTTTAACTAAGCGGTGCAGCTGCATGTTGTGAAGTTTACTGCCTGACTGCAGGTGTTTACTATTGAAAATTCCAATCAGTCGAGTGAATTGGCTTTACAAAATCACCAAAGCACGAACTGTTTGCGTTTCGAGATTCGATGCTTCTTATATATAATACATAAATACTATATGGAGGAATTCAATGACCTCATATGGGATTCTTGATGGCATCTTTTTACATACTTGAAGAATAATTAACGTGCTATTGATTTAAGTAGATGACTACTTGATTGTAACATTTAATAATTTTCCAACGAAATATTATTTTAAATAAAGATAAACTATTTGGGACTGTTTGAAAGTTCTAAGTTTAATTATTTACTTTCAAAGCTCTAAAATTGTGCATTACTTTGCGATGTCACTACCATTAATATATAAGTACCTATACTGCAATTTAAAATAGGTAACCAGTACAATTACTATTTACTAGTAATTATTATTAAAACAATCGAATTAAGAGTACAACTACTAGTACTGATACTTCGCCGTTACTGTAATCGATATAAACAATACTCGGCATTTAACTAGCATTATTACTTCGCATTACTCAGAATTGGAAAGCCTTCTTTCTTTCGGTAGAATTGGACTGAGACCTTTGCACTAACATTTTACATTTGATAAATAAAATTCGGCTTCTAAATTTCAAAAATATCAATATTTTATTTTATTTTAAATATTTTTGTAGTAAAATTTTATATGCAAAATATTTTTGAATAGATACTAAGAATATTAATTAAAACTGTATACTGCAATAATTTTGATTGAAGCTGAGTAATAGATAATGCCAGTAATGGTAGGTAATACTAAGTAATTTTTTGAATAAGGTACCATTACTAGTAATGGTACTAGTAAATTAAAATTTCAAAACTTATTTTAAATTGCAATTAAAGCAAAATTTATGTATTAGAATGATTCTTTTCATTTATAACCAACTCCGGTACTATCAAACGCGAGTCGCAATATTTAATATCTATTAATTGTGATGAAAGCAGGGTCATTGTTTTAGATTGCATAGGTTTTTGAGTTTATAAGCAACAGTTTTTAACAACAAGTTTTGAGACAAATTAGGTATGTATATGCAAACGGGTCTTAATATTTCTAATGATTCATCTAGGTTACATATTTTGTACGAAATAGATTTAGGTTATATATGTAAAATTGACTAAAAAGGTATGACAATGTAAAAACAAATCTCGGCATTTGAAATAGCAATTTCAAGCGACAATTAAAATGCACTTAGAGGCCGATGAAGTGTAAAATTAGAAATTAATAGGACCGTTGGTTTTAAATTTATTGCCACGAGGCATTAGACTTTTAATGCCAAATAAAACGAGTCTCGAGCCCGAAGTGCATAATCTTTCAATTCGTCTTACATTCCTTTCCTCATTCCATTTGTCGTCTATACAAAAGCAGTAAATCTAGGCATTTCCTTGCTTCACGGCACTAATCCTCAGCAACGAGCTATTGACCCAACCAAGATATTCATCATAATTTTCTGCTATAAAAAGTGCAATAAACCCCGCCGCCAGCTGCACCTAACCATATCACTCAAATTAAGGACGCCTTGGCGCACTAGACACGCCAGTAAAATATCCGCTAAACAAATTAGCGCACGTTGGTGCTCCGTGCCAGCCGAATGCAGCATGTAATAAGGCGCGCGGCGTGTACGGGCGCATCTTTCATGCATTTTCACGCCATAAACGCGAAATATATCAGCGGCCATTATCGGGCCGCTTCCGTTAGAAATTCAAGATAATCGTCGCTAATTAAAACCTCGCCACATTAGATTGAACTTGGTGAATTTTATTTGATTTTCCCTCATTTTGTTCTTGTTTGTGTATTTCTACCGTATTTAATAAAAAACGGTTATTCCATTTCAGGCATCACGTAAGGTCTCGAAGTGTGGCTACCTGTTCGTTGCACCTGACTGGGATTTCAACAATCCGCTCTACAGAACAAAGGTGAGTTCCTCTTAAGTTGCTAATAAGTTTATATTTCTGAATATCTCGGCCGAGTGGGTTGCTTAGCATGCTAAAAAGCACGCCTTGTCGATGAGCAAATCGCTCTACATTTTGCGTGCACGGTGCGAAGTTTTTAAATGTAGTCGATGATGCAGTGCGAAAACAATGATCGTTTTTGCGCGCCAAATTGTGCAACAAGAAGTTACTGGATTGTCTGTCAGTTGCGCAGAAGTCGAGCAATCTTCCACAATTCAGCCCACACCCATCGGCTAGCTAGATGAAGCGCGACGCATTCTTGCCGTGCATGATGAATGATTTGTTTTTATATTTTCTGGCCGCAATACCTGTCAGGTTATGTTTGCCTTCGGTGCCATGATGCCCTGGGGGCACCTCTGACTGGTATGCCCTACATTACCGATATAACGCTCAGTTAGACGAAATTGGCGGGAATGATTCGATTCTCGATTTGGAGCATGCCACGCGGAAGGCGAATCAGAGATGGCTAATTTGATTTGTACCCGTTTTTGCGGCCGTGTCGCTGCCCAATTAAAGGCCTATAGCAAGACATCACAATTTCCCTTCATGCCTTCGACTCCAATTAATCTTTGTGGGCTCAGTCACCGACGCCGCCGCCGCCGATTCCGGCCGTGGGGTCTTCTTACCGCTTTGTCACTGGGCGGTTGGTTTTTGTTCGGGCTTCTCGTCTCGTCGCCGTCATTTCGTCTGGCATTCCGCGGCGGTTACTGCAATCGAGGAAGCGCTGCTACGAGGATTATATAACTCCTCAGGGACGGTTTAGGTTAGTCCCCTTTCTAGAGCATAATGAGGAGGCCGTCTGTGTGCAATTTCGCCGCCTTAACAATTACAACATCTTCCCAGAACAAGGTATAAATTCGCAGGTAACCACTCATAACAACGGAACGCTGAATCAGATTTTAGAAGGGGTTTTTCCCCGCAAAGGAGAGGTATAAATAAATATAAAAAAAATGATAATGCATTGCATCGTGGCGTTTGACTGCATTCTAATAAGCGCGCAGCGTTCAAGTGTCACCTACGGAGTCCATAAATAATGTCAAAGTCACTCGCCAGTCGCAACATTAATTGTGCGCGCGGCCGCCTCGCCTGGCCCAGGCCAGGTCAAGTGATCTAGAATTGTTAATTTCATGCTAAATGAAGGCAATCAATTTCAGTTTTGTTAGGAGTTGAAAATTATTCCTCATGTCATGGAACACTACAAGAATTGAATGATTTACGCGTCTGGAGGCTGTTCAAACCGCCCGGCGAGGCGCACACTCCACGGCCTTCTCTATCCCAACCGTTGGAGGAGTGACGATCGGCGACGGCGACGCGGCGGCGTCCCCGACGAAGTGTGTGCATCGGATGTGGGTATTATCCAGTTGTCACAAAACCACTGCTTTATCTTGTTGAATCAAATCTAGCTTAAGAGCGTGCAGATTGGTTGTTATTCTAAAAGATTAGTACCCAATTTAAATTCAGAGCAATAAAATAATCTTAAGAAAAATATAAAGGTATTATAGATAATCCATAGATTAGATATATGCAGGTACTCCTCTTGCTACGTTACAGATGTGTCTTGGTTATTTCATACCGAATCGCATTTATGATCTGTAGACCACTAAGCTGAATCTGGCCCTAGAGGTTTAATTGTTTTTAAATTAACCTGTAAAAATCGCATTTTCTAACTAAAAACACAAAACAACTCATGTAAATTTTGTTATTGTATTATATTAAATTGTAGACATTTTTTAATAAGTGTACATTATTTAGAATATAATGAATTTATAAATTGTTCACTCAGTATAGATTCTCCCTTTTATGCATAAATCAGTATTTCGATATTTTAAAATAATATTTTGTAATTCTTAGTAAAAATGCAAGATAAAAAGAAGGAATGTACGAGTAACAAACTAATTTTATATATTGTTACAAAATTTGCCTTTGTTTGTACCTACCTTCACACTTAGGGATTGAAGCGCGCGGATATAAGGACTGGTGTACGGTTCTTACGATCGTGGCGCCTTGGGTAGCAACTCCAAACCCTAGTCACACTGTAGAGATCGGCTTAGTACCGGATCGAAACGCCATCAATTTTGAGTTCGTTCGCTACGGCGATCCTTCGCGGACGAGTAATATCCTCAAGAAAAATGTGAAGTATCAACGAAGGTAAGTTGGTTGGCAAATCTGGTAACAATATTTCATTCACTTTCCCAAATGATCAGATTTAAAATTCGAGTATGTATCAAATAATTTTCGTGGCTAACTGATTTGCGCCTACGAAATGTTTGTTTTGTGATGCGGGCCGTTAACCTAGAGCCTACTCAAAAAAAAAAGGCCTTAATCCCATATAAAATTGTAGCAAATAATACAATATTTACCGAACGTGAACTTAAAGCTGTTAGTTCATCTAAAAAGATTGAAGGTTGTGGTTAGAAGCGCCAACATAGACATAGATTATTTACAATATGTATATGTACATATGTATATATTAATTTAAGTCGTCTGAACATTATACAGTGTTATTTAATAATACAATATCCAACGATTCCAAACCTGTTATGAAGGCTAGACTATACGGAAAATCGAAAATTAGAGCGGATAATGCAGTGCAACTTTGTGTGCACCTGAAAATTCTCGAAATTTTCAAGCAATTGAATCAAGCAGACAGACAGGCATACCATTGTAGTTGAATCGTTGAATTGCATTCGAGTGATCCTATGACATAACTCCATTACAGCACACGGCGCGAACTTCAAAGCAACTGAAAGCATTTCCTCAGCACTTTTAGCTACTAACCTGCTCGATGTTGTCCATAACTCACCTTTCCACCTTCCGCGCAGCACAGCGCGGAAAATTGCAACACGAAATCTCGCCAAATCATCGTTGGCTTGGCACAATGTACGCTGCCCGATTTGCCTCTCGGAAACAGGCTCGGTGCCGACTGCGCCACACAACACCCAACGGCTGACGACGACAGACGGAACCAAGAGATGTCGGCACGGCAGAGCAGACGCATTTCGTGATTTGTTTTGGAAATTCAGCGGGGATTGCTTGCGACTGCAAGTGCAGCTGAAATGAGAGAATTTCACGAAAACTCCAAAGTGGCGCAAACGTATATACCTATAATGCAAAAAAGTGCTGAAAATGCAGCATGCGGCGAGTGAGCGTATTTTCTTTGCCTTTTTTAAGTTTTTTATTTATTTTTTTGCTGTTGTGTATTTGTCGCCATGTTTTTTTCAAGTATCGCAGAACAGTGCGCGCTCAAGTAGCACGACTCACTTGCCTACCTTGGCAAGGTGACTAAGTTACAAACCAACGAAATTTAGTGCAACCAAAAGGTGAATTTCACTGGTTTTGCGGCGTTTTTGGCTGTCGTTTTTTATGTGCCATGTCAGACGGTTGCCACATGAGAAATTTATTGCTATTCATTGTTTTTGTTTTTATTTTTTTTTTCGGTTTGTTTCGCGTGTTGACGGCAGCTCAAAATATCTTACCGCATTCAGATGGGTGCTGCAAAGTTTATTTCAAGTTGAAATAAGAATGAATCGAAATCTTGATTTGTTGTTGACTGCTGTAACCTCTTACCAAAAATAGTATATATTTTCTAAGGGATTTTTTGATAAGATACAGTTGTAGTTTTTTTATCGATGTCGATTGTCCAACCATTTTGCGAATAAAGCAGTTATTGGTAATGCGGTTCGTACTAGTTTTGGGTGATACAATGATTGCCGATAATACAGTTCACATAAAAGTAAATTTATTTGAACCATCTGTTCGAAAAACTGTGATTGTAAATTGTATGCGTTTCAGAACATTGCAAGCGAGCTGCGACCAGCTGCACAATATATGATTGAACACCAAAAAAGGCAAACACACAGTAAGCCCCCTTTCCTGTAATTATTAAATAGAATGCAACGGGGCAACAAAAAGGCGCTGCGTGTGCATTAAATCACACCACACCTGTCCATTGAACCCGACTATGCAGCTAGCCGGGCAGTTAGCCAGTCAGCCCAGCTAGCTAGCCCCAGAGCAGAGCAGCAATAATGGTGGCAGCCAGCAGCCTTCCAATTATATGCGTCGTTGAGCTTAAGCGGTGCGACAGTTAAATAAACTCTAAATAAGCCAAGAGCGCGATAAAACCTGGATATCTACACGTGTAAGCAAATATTCTCAACAATCGCTCAGAAATAACAAAAAATATAAATGTAAAACGAGCGGAAGACTAAAAAATCAGACATTGCAGCCCGGTCGATGTGTCGTCTCGCGGTGTTTTACGCTAACCACGCATTTAACACTTCTTCATCGGGCTGGAGGTGATAAGCCACGGAAGCAAGACAACTTCTCTGGCTCAGAACCGTTCCTTAGATACGTAAGGTACCCCCATGATCACCCATCGTTCTTACTCTTCGGCCGGTGAGGCTCTTCTTCTTGTTCTCGATCTTCAGACGTGTGTCTATTTTTAGATGTAGAGTGAAGCAACGGATTTCGTAACAACCGTTGAACTGCTTCGATTCGCCGTGGAAATGATATATATAAAAAAATAAGAAACAACGGCGAGTCAAAGAACAAAACAACTCACACCTTGACCATAACTTCTACGGGGCCGGCCACCAGGGGGCGCAAAAAACCTTCCTTATATCAATCGGCCTGATATCGTTGCGGCTACTTTATATAAAAAAAACATTTCCGCGATCCGGCGGTGTACTAAGAGCGTCACAAATTCGCTCTTCGGAACCGTGATCTGGCTCATTAGACATTCAACACAGTTCCGACTTTATTCGAGAAGAAAATTTGCATCTCCAGAACTAGAACTAGGCTGGCTTATCGAGGAGACTCGAAGCTCGTTGCTAAGATGGAATGGAACATGCCATGCTTTTTTGTGAAACGTCGAGATGTGACCTCGGAGTAATTGGTGTCCCGCAGGGATCCATGCAGGACAGAAATTAACGGAACACCTGTAAAGTGTCACAGAACACATTGCTGGACCCGTCACGCATGCCAGCGGGGGCGCTTTGGGCTATGTGTTCTTCTGATTTTACCTTAGTCAAACGAACACGTGACCAGATGGCGCACTAAGCGAAATTATTACCGGTCCGCCCCTCTTTCTCCGAGTAAGGCTAATTGAGGCTTCAATAGCAACCTCCAGTCAGAATTATTCTCACTCGAAAAGAACAAGAATCCGTCGACAGGCGAAAAAAATTATTGAGTCCACCAAAAAATTGATTCCATGTCATCTCACAGCGGGGAGGCCATCTAGGGGCTCGATTATTGGCCGGACAGAGCGTCGCGGCCGCCACACCGCACCACCACCGGATGAGAGGCACCTCAGGTATGTGCAACATTCCAGCGTCATTACCTTGTGAATGCCAATCGACTGTTGTGCTGTTGTGTGCGCTGTGTTGTGTAATCAAACCTAACGGTACCCTCGCGGGATGAGTCAACTGAATTTTAACCTGAAACTGTTTAAGTTGCGCGCGTTCACAGGCCTGTTCTCTTCAATGGGGAGCAGCAGGCAGCAGGCAGCAGCAGGCAGCAGGCAGCAGCAGCAGCAGCGGCGGCGGCGGCAGCAACAACAACAGCAGCAACAGTAGATACAGCAGTGGGCCCCCCCAGCGCAAGAACGAAGAGAGGAGGAAGCCGCGGTGGCGCGGGGCACTCAGGTTCTGCACACCTGAGATTTACTGCAAAAACGCTTCAAGAATCGTTGTTGGCCACTCCAGAAAGAAGAGAGTTCTGATTAGAATCGACCGGCTATCGGCCCATCCCGAGTGAGTGACTGACTGGGGCCCTCGTAGGCAGCAGACACACTCAACCTGTTGGTCGTGCAGAGGACCGCGATCACTTGATCGAGCGTCCCGCGCCGGCAGAACCTAGAACGAGGATGAGATTCGCCATTCGGGCAACGGGCACCGACGGCGCACTTACCGACTTCTATACGTTCCCACTTCGGTCCGTTGGCGCAATCACTTCCTGATCTAATGCTGCCATACCGATCCAATAGTGGCGCTGTTGTCGCTGCCAAGATCGCGTACGCTGGCGCGCGTAATATCAATAAAAATGTCTCTGGCCGCGCGGCTGTCGTCGGTTTGAAAATTATTTTTGACCTCACCGCCGCATATCTGATGTACTGGGGCGGGCCACAAGTTTGGCAGACAATCGAGGAAATGTTGGGCAAGGGCCAAGACGCATTGGTCCACCGCCTGCAGCATCAGCGGCGGCGGAATCATCCCAACCAGGAAGTTGTTCTCAGCGATCGTGGCGCGATGATCGCGGTGATCGTCGACATGGGGCAAGAGTTCCCTCAGAATCAGAATTTGTGTAACGGGGTGCTTTGCGGACGTTGAACTTTATAATTAGGTTATGCGAGAGGATGGGGAGTTTTTTTCGTAAGACCTGACAAAAGCAGAAAACTATTAACCTAATTCCATGAATTCAATCGATCGACAGCCTGGATAACCAGCGTTTTTTTAAATTTTGATTGCTGTAAGAATATAGGTAAGGATGGAGGTTTTCGTATTTCTTTTAAAAATAGCAGATTTGGTCCAATTTCAACAAATTATCATAAAACCAATTTTATTTTATATTTTTGTTTAGTTGTATCATTGAAATAGAAAAAGCCTTTTTAATAGCGTAGTTTGATATTGAGTTAGGGCTTTTGTGCAAATCATAACAGTACACAATATAAATTTTATTTAAGAACATATTACTAACATTTTGATATTAATCTTATATTATTATTCTATAAAAATGATAATTGTGTCTTTTGTATTGCTGCATACCTTATAGCAACTGACATTTTATAAAAATTATTATTTACTTATAATGTGTTTTATGTCTGGTCTGTATGATATTAAGTATTTTGATGGAATGAAGGATATGTTAATATATAATAGGAAAGTTTTATTGTATTATTAACTAAATGCTCAATTATTGCTCATCAAACTTGCCTCAATTTGATTGCTTATCTACTTAGCAGTCTGTTAGAGGGGAATCGCTAAAAAGATAATCTGCTCGACTAATCAAGCGCTGCCGCCGTAATTGCGCCAAAAATTAGCTCAAAGGGATCGGGGTCATTAACGGGTTGAAATTACATCACTGCCCATTAGAATACAGAAGAAGTCTTCGGTGCAAACCTGCGGACAGTAGCAAATTTCCTATTCCTTCAGCCAGTGAACACTGTCATTTCCCTCCGCAAAGTGGCAAGTGCAGCGGTATGGCGTCACCTTTGATATCCGTGCGCAGCTGGACGTGGCGAGTGCATTTTCGCAAAATAAACGCGGAAACTGCAGACTTGCGTCACGTCGCGCCCATCAGAAATATGCGCAAACCGTGCGCACACATGATGAAGGTGAAGCGAGAGGTGAGTGACCGGCTTGATTATTTTCTTTCACTATTTAAATTGGAGGGCCTTCCTTTCCCCTGGCCTCCATCATCTGTCCACCGCTAATGCTCCCCCTTGGAGATGGTGATTACTTTTCTGCGCGTAACGCGATTTATTTACGCTTGCACTTATGGTGTGTGTGCGCGCGCGCGCGCAGTTTTGCCCTGGAATGAGGAAATGAGCACCTATTTGCTTGGTCGGTTTCTTCCCTAGTCCCCCTGATGCTCCCGTCACATATTATCTCGGTCTGGGACGCCGCTGTTGCGATACAGGGCACTTATTGCCTGGACAACATCTGGCCTCGTCGCCGATGGTTTTATTCAAGTTTCAAAGCCTCCGGGGACTTGGTTGGCGTAAAAAAAATCGTCGTTTCATAAATATTAGAAAATGCGACGAGTTGACAAAATGCGAAACAGAAAAGGTGAACACGACACTGCACAACCGACATGCGGCGCGGTTGGGCTGTATGTAACCTGCTGCCGCTATGGTCGCCTATTTCGAGTATCTGTGAGAACTGACGGTGCTATCTTGCGACCATCGAGACTCGATCGTTTTATTGCCGCAATATGTTTGTATCCTTTGTACTTCCGGGATACGGCAAGATGCGGACCGATATCTGGCCGGACGGGAGGGTAATCCCACTGAAATGAGGTGTTTTTTGTAAAATTATGATCGACCTATGCAAATCGGCTCATTAAGTTGTCAGCTCGATCGAGGCCTTCATAGGTTTGAAACTCTTCGTCGTGATAGAAACTAATCACGATCACAGGAAACTGCTTTGCCATCGTGCCGGCATTGCAGGTGATGAGGAAGAGACGATAAAACAAATATAAAACTCTCCGTCGCCAATTGAATTACCCATCGCACGTGGTTACCTGGATTTATTACTTTCTGTATGTTTTATGGTTGCATTGACTCCAACTGGGTACTTAACTCGTTTCCCTTTTGGTCGGAATACGCACGCTTCCTACATGCCGGCAATGCAGGGAAACTAGGTTTACCTGCGGAACCTTCTACTCACCGTCTTAAATCTTAGCTAACCGGTAAAATGGTGCGAATTAGCACAGAGATCGTATCTGAGGCAAGGTGTTATGTGGGTGATAGCCCGATCAGGGCATGTGCCACTCACATATGTGTCGTAATAATTTCATTATTCCTCGATTGACAGTAATCCGACAAACGATGTGGAGTAGATCAATTTTATGTGATCCCCTTTTGTATGTGGGGCAGGTGATCCGATTTGGAGCACAAGGTGCGGGTAAATCGGACGTTTGGCGCTTATTTAACCAAAACTGGTTTTAGATTAGTTTAGTTATAAACAAAAAAATAATCCATTCATATGCATTGCCATTATGATTGGATGTTTTAGTTTTTTAAATAAGCTAAAATAATCTTTAAAAAAAAAACATTTGCTCTATAATTTATTTAAATGTGGATTACGCAGCTTAATAAAGTGGATAGTGCCGATGGCATTAGGTACTTTAGTTTTTGCTTTCAAACAATGCAATTCTAGAGATGAATAGACTTGTATATGGCTCAAAATCACCAAGGATGGCGAATTCCCAATTTGTTTTTATAATAAAACTACGTTATGACCGTTTTCTTTAAAATTAAAATTATAACAATAAATTAATAATAGATAGAAAAATCCAATCCAATTATTTTGATCTTATATGCGAAAAATTAATTAAGTCAAAAGTTACTGAAATGAATTTTATGAACAACTTAGCAACTTTATTAAGGAATTTTGGGGGGGAGAATTTTGTAAATTCTTTTTGATTCGACTCGAGCGAACTTAAGAATAGGACAGGTTGAAAAACGTCATAAACAAATTCGAAATGGGCTCGACTCAAGACAGTTTTCAATTCGGATCAAATTTCAATATGAATGCAAAGGGTCATAAACGAGTTAAAAATATTTTAGACTGATTTAAGATATAATATAATGCAAGACATTATATGTGTCCAAGAATGATGAAGCGATATGAATAAATGTGATAGTTATCGTAAAAATTAACCCTAGAAAAAGATTTGGTCCTATACTTACTACCGGGACAGAATCTAGGACAGGATGTATTTAGAATTTTTAATGCCATAAGGCGGTACTCGCTTATCATTTTAAAACCTCTATGTTGCCCAATTTTTCGTTAAATTTCAAAGCGCTCCCACAGTCCTCAGTTTATCATTGCCTACAAATAATTTCCACACACCGCACCTTTTTCGTATTATGTCTTTAATTACCGAAATAAACAAGCCCGGCACGTTGCACTGCCAATTATGTGCCAGAGCCGTATGTGTGGTTGCTCAATAGATTTCCGTGTTCATAACACGCGCAAGCAGCAGCCGCATAAACATTCCATCAGCATTTTTACATCCTAGAAATATTTTTAAATATAATTTCATGACTTAACCAATTACACAATGCGAAACGTGCCCAAGAGATGCGCACCTATACCTGGCCTGCACTACCATCAAGCAGCCAGCGAGGTAGTTAGCCAGGTGTGAGATGCCGCTGCACTTGCAACACACCTTTTTGGATCGAGTGTGGTGCGATGCAGTGACGCAAGCCGTGTCGATCAGCGCGAGCAAATGTCAAAAAACGCTTCAGAATGCCATCCATCATCGGCGGCGGTGTTGAGGTAAATCCACGGCACCACCGCGATCTATCGACTGATCAAAATTGTTGTCGAATTGCGAAACCGAGCAGCCACCCATCGTCGCCGGCGGCATACCGGTGGAAGTTAGTGAACTGCTGCGGATGGATCTTTTACCTTTTAACCGTCTGTCGTGCCGTAGCGCCGCCGCCTCTGCCGCTGACGTTGCCCCAACTATCAGAGTCCAATAAACGTGTTTTTGTTAATGACACCTCAAATGATCTGCCCACTTTTGGTCTTTTGATTCGGCCGACATTAATCACCACGCGATGTGGATCACTGCCGATAAGGCGGCCTTTTCCCGGGTCAGTCTTTAATAGTGAGATGTTATTAACACCATCACCATCTGTCCCCGCGCCGAAGCGTGATGTGATCGCCGTTTCGTGACGTGATGGATGCGATGACCATTGGCGTCAAGTGTGAATTCTTTTGCACTTACTGCACCTTGAAAGGAATTTTTTCGGTAAAGAAGAAATAGAATTAACAAAGTAAATATGCAAAATCCGGATTTGCAGAACTCCAGAACTTATCAACCTCTAGGTCCTTATTATGAAATTCATAAACGAAGAGTTTTTCTTTTATATGTATTAAGATAACACCGACAATTATTTAAAATTAAAGTAGAGCAAAGATAAGCGAAACTTTATTTTTCAGCAATTTTAATTTTCAAGTAAAACCGTAGTTAAGTCAGTGACTTTTGACCGTGGAATCGAATTTAAGCATACATCAGTTTTTATTAATTTATCAGAGAGTAAATTTCCATCTACTTATAGTCTACTGAGTCTTCGATCGCAAATTCTAAAAATTACTGAAAAAAAGTAATTCGAATTGCAATCCAAGATTTGGCTTCTTTATCTATTTTAAGAAATCTGTCATTATTCTCTCCTGCCTTAGCATCATATTCAAATTTAGCTATATAATATACAAAGCAATATTAATTTTTGGGGCAATTTTATATTTTCCATAAGAATAAAAACTCGTTTCACTGAAACAAATTGTGAAAAATTGCTCATAGACACGAAAATTGTTTATGTTTGTCTAGAAGTATAGTTTCAATTGTTTGCAGAAATTTGGTTTTGCGTTGTTGCCTTACCATCAATCGCAAATACGCCACATGTGGCCTTAGTCATAGGAATCAATTAGCCACAATTATGTAGCGAGGGTGGTGTACAAAATGAAATTGTTTCTTTTAAGTTTTTTACCCAAGACGCCTGTTGTGCCGCAGTTATCAGCGACCATAAAGTGTGAAGTCATCGCTGAGACTCGATCAAAGGCATACGATGATCTGCCGTACCGACCTTTTAATAGCGAAAGTTGCGTCACCTCGGCGCATATGCTGCATAACGTGATAAACTCATTCTCCAGATTATCTGCTGCTGCAAGTGTTTCACAGCCTCGAGGCAAGTGGACGTGGACATCTGCATGTGCTGTCAGCACTTACAAAATACTCGTAAAATGTATTCTAAAGAGTTTGAGAATTATTGGGCAATCGTGCCCGGGCATCAAAGCCTTCGGGAGCATGTGGATGTGATAGCGCGGCGTTGACGGCGACGACGCACGGTGCGCTTGATAATCGCATTAACTTTCAAAATTTATTTGCTGCTGAAATGCAACGAATAAGCCGGTCAGTCTGGTCAGCGAGCGGCTAGTAAAACTTGTTTACCCTTCGGGCTAGGGCTTAGCGTGTGCGCGCACAGCACAAATAGCGCTAGCGATGATGTAAAACGTAGTGTGCCTCCCGCAATCCTCTTGCATAACTTCAAAAAACAATAAACTTTGTTGCGCGACTGCGCAGTCGTTCACGCGCATGTGAATCTATTCTGTTGCGGCTGCGCGTTCTGGGCGGGTTTGCGTTTTATCCCCCAAGATGCCCATAACCTCATACTAAAACCCCATGCCACTACCGCCGCCGCCGGCTGGAACGTGGTATGTTAGTCGGCGGTCTAGCAAAGGTTAATGCTTGCTGACTTTGCCCGTTATCAGATCTGGCCCAGAAATTGTGACGCAACCTTCGGTCTCCTAAGTTATGACATTCACAGAGAACTGTGTGTTCAGCGATTGACCCTTCGGAGAATGGGCATACTGCGGGCCGTCGCGCCGCCGGAACTATTGCCTCATCGAATTTGCTCCGGACAAATGGTGTGTGCTCGACGTTTCAAAAGAATCAATCAAAGGTGATCGCCGGTGATAGGCCGGCACTGCACGGCCATTGCAGCAGGCCTGCCTGATCGAACTATGGCTGCTTGGGCTTGCTTCGGACCTAGCAGAGTGCGAAATGAGGAAAAAACACAAAAAACAATTTTCGTTTTGATTGATCGAAGGGAGGTCAAGAGGTTGCCTTTCTGTTGATTTTGTCTCGGGCACCTTCTCACGTTGTCGACCATGTCAACATCGTCGCGACGGTTGATTCAGTGCGGGTGGTATGCACTGACTTGGGTCTCGGGAAAACCGTCCTACAATCTTTAGTATATTTATCACAACTTGAACTCAACAAGTTTCACGAAGAACTTACATATACAGAATTACTTTTTTATTATACTTTTATATTATTTAATGGTTATAATCTGTAATTTTAAAGCAATAAATATGTATATATTTTTGGAATGCACTGATATTTGCAATAAATAAACCTTAACAAATGCTCAAATGCAAATTAATTGCAATTAAATGCAGTTCAACATTTTTGAATTCAGAGAATGTGGCCAATATCGTAAAGACTCGGATAGAACTCTACGTTTTTTTTTGCGCTGCAGAATGAATTCGATTACACGAAAACCCTGCCTTGGTACAAAGTATGCGTAGCGATTTTGCTGCGCCGCAAAGTTCGGCGAAACTTGGAACTTTGCGGCGCGACAATTCCATTCCATTTTCTGATTTTCTGGTTTCAGTTTGGTTCTAGGGAAGATATGAAAACGAGAACTATCATTTAAGAAATGACAGCATTAAAAATTGTTATTGTTTTCTATTTTTGCATTTAAGCTTGTTTTTGAAATTCTGATGTGCTTTTAAAGCCAAATAGTCAACATCTATTACTTTGATAAATTTTAGCTTCTTCGTTTTAAAATTTGTTGGTTCAATTGATTGTACAGCAAAAATGTAACGTGGCGTGCATTGTAACACGCAATGCGGTTTTGCTCATCATTCCGTGGCGCGGCGAAACAAAGATGCGTCTTGAAATAAGTTCTTAAATTGTTTTACTATATTATTAACCTTTCTTGTAAAATAAATAATAAAGTATAGTGAAGTGAAATCTTTAACATATTTCTCCCGAAAGTTGTTCGGACCGGGTCAGTAAAATTTTAGCGCAACTACTTGAACTGATGGAATATTTAAGCAAAAAGTCATTGAGACTTAACAAGTTCGCTAACAAGCTGTTAAAAAAGTCTAGTGAACCGGCAAAAAAGCGCCCTGATTCTAGCCAGAGTGACCCAAAAACCCATGAAGGCATCGCTTCACTTGGCACATATTTTTCTTGTACCGGTAGGACCACACCTAAAAACTTGTACAGCGATAACCCCCTTCGTAACCGAAGTGCTCACTGCCGTCGGTCGTCCCGGGGCACAGGTGTTAGCCTAGAATTTGCAATTAGCACCAAACGGTTTTAGGTTCATGCCCACGTCGCTGTTATCGACGTTCGTCGCCGGTACGCGCGAAGTAAACAATCCTCTTCTTGACCACTTCTACTTGTAATTCAAAAAGCGACAAAGCGGCCGGAGCGCGAAAAAACACATTTTCTAATTAAAGGCGGTGCCGATGGAGCAAGTATTACCAGCGAAGTGTCCAGAAGTAGCGGCCTAAGCACCACTGGACTGACCACGCCAATAAGTCAACTGGCCAAAAAGAGGTCACATACCGACACGAATTTGTCTGGGCATGCTCCTCGCACCCGTCGACTGCTTTATCGACCATTCCAGCTGGAGCTTTTGGGCCGTCATCAAAGCATGTACATTTTTGCGTAGCATAAAAAGAAAACACCTGAGAACTGCGCGCCGAGCCCAAAAATACCTGCGAATTGCAGGTATATCGGTGAAGCGTCGCGCAGAGAATTCGCACCGCAGCCACAACAAAATATTCTCGGGGCTGCCATGTCCAGCGCGAGCAGATAATTTATTCATTTGGGAAGTTTTTAATCGGCCGAGGAGGATACAGCCGCATTGTTGGGCGTTTTTCCTTTGTTTTGTGACATAACCTCAATTCAGAGGTTGCCCGCCGCCCATAGGCCCAAAGAAGCGTTTCTGGGTCGAAGTTACATAACCTCGCGCCGCATAAATATGTTATGAGGAGAAATACAAGTAATGTTGGATGGGTACTGCAGCTTGACTGATTTTACGTGCGTTCTCATATGTGGCACGCCGCACGAGAGGGATTTTTTGGCAAATTTCTGCAAATCCGGGATTGAGGAGAATTATCACCTGCGTGTGTGGGCTGGCTAAAGTATGGTGATGCTACTCACCGGATTTGTCGCGGTGACCGTTTTTCGGTGAATAATTTGATTAAGGAAGAAGCGCCACATTGCCGGCATGGGAAGCCCTACTAAAACACGCCCACTTTGCCGTAACGGTGACGGACGGTATGTTTAAATTTTTATTGTGGCACGCGCATTTATTAGGGCTTTCACCTTAAGAATTTTTGTGGTGACATCGGACAAGGTTGCAAACTTGACCCCTGTCGCATTTTCGCAATGGGTGTTACCCTAAAAGATTATTGAAGATAAGGTAGAAAGCTGCAGTACCTTCGTGAAGAGGATTTAAATATTTATAAAAAGTACTGCATTAAGGCTGGTCGCAACTGAGGAAGTATAAGAAGTATGTAAGATAATTGATGAAAAATTAGGATATATGTACATATGTATATATTTTCATAAAAAAAAATAGCAAAAACTGCATTATCAGTGCCAAATGTGATTACTGCTGTTATATGTATATGATTAGTATGTACTGTATTTGAAATGTCTTATCGATTCAAATATGGAATATTTGGAGCCCGAAAATGCTCGGCGAGGGCAAACTTTTGTACTACATTGCCCGTAACATGACAACTATTATGGGAACTCAACCACAATTATTGGTTATCTGTACCATACGTATTAGAAAATATTTAAATCAAACAGTATAGCAGGAGCAGGAGTAAATATAATATAACATGTCTATTGAATGTGTTTTAGTACTTTAGGTTGTGTGAGTGTGCGAATAGTGACTAAATTCCGACTAAATTAAATGTTTGGCATTTTGTGTCTATGATAAAGTCAGAACTATGCGAAAAGTTCGTGTGACTAAATTTTTGATTTCTTCCTCAGTACCTGTGATTTATATCATAATAGAGCTAGCTTTTGGTAAAAGAAAAAATATGAGGGAAGACGGCATTATGTCAGATTTAGTTTGCTGCCAAACACTTAGTAATGTCGTTGGGTAGATCAAATAATGTATTACCTAAAATGCTGCATTATCTAAATGCCAATAATTTAGTTTAGTCGGCATTTAGTCACTGTTCGTACACAGCATAAAAATTGAAATTATTTTTGCTAGACTACAAAAACCTTCATAAATGATTGAACTTAAATTCCAGCTTTAATTCTGTTAAGAATATATGTATGCATGTATGTCTATTCTATTCTAAGCAGTTTAAACTGAAAACAATGGGAATTTGAGCTACCTACTCCTACGTCTTTTTGCGTACATATATATGTATATGTACAGTTCCGTTCGAAATTTTCATATAAATCCTGACGGAATAGATTGCGCAATAGTTTTGTTTTGATCTGAAAAGAAAGGAGTCAGCGTCACTGCCGCCATGCATTAGAATAATTACGCGGAGAACAAAAGCGAAAATCTATCTGCGCGTCGACATTTTGTTACGCATAGAGGAGGCAGGCAGCCACTGCCGCATGCCTGATAGAATTCCGTAATTGGACACCGCCGCCGCTGCAAACCGCTATTCTCTTCCATCCATGCGATCGTACCAACTTGCGGGGTAGAATTTTTCTTTATTATATCCCTCCGTCCAGAGTGGCGAAATCCGATCCCGATTTCACGTAATCATCATCACATGCTGGCGCACCGGAGAGGCGTAGGAAACTGCGCTGCAGATAGTGCGACTAGTGCCAATTTGGCGCACGGGGGCTGCTGGTGCTACCAACTCTGCTCGAGCCTTCCGTAATTCGACTAGATGTAATTAAGAGGAACTTGTGCAGTTCATTTGGGGCCCAAACACGTGCAGGCGGCAGCAACGGCGGCGGCCGCGCGATCAAGCCGCAGCAACGTGCGGAGGCGATCACTATAGATCGACGCAAAATGGTTTGATCCAGAATGCAGATGCGATTATATCTGCGCGTACCCGGGCCGGCGCAATTTGCTTGGCCAATGATCACCTGGAAAACACCGTAAACTCACACAAATCGCATAATTTCATGCCTCCAGACGTCTCATCTATGACAAAAACGCAGCGGTTGCTCAGCGCTCCGCGGGCATGGCGAATCCGTTCACAACTAGGCTAACTGCAGGAGAGAGATTTTGCTGACGAGCTGCGCAGCCGCGCGCGGTGATCGTCTGCGCGCCCAACACAAATTACTGTAATTAGGGGGTACATGAAACATTTTTGATTTTTAGGTTAGCGCGCGGCGGCGGTCTGCTTGTCTGTCTGTCTGTCGCATAGTGTGCCCGAACAGTGCCGCCAAACCACCAAAAGAGGCGGAGGAGGAAGAAATTTGTCAAATTACCTGAGGCTAATCGGCAATCCCGTGCCAATCACGTAGGATGCCTGACTTCGTTTCTGGATTTTGCCTGCAGCCTGCTGCGGCAATACCTTGAAAAATGCCTTGGCAGCTAGTTGCCAGACACCGATCGAGCGATCGCGCCAAAGACAAAAGGGCTGGGTTAGTAGGTTGACACGAGGGCGCAGGCTTAAACATTTCAATTTCAATAGACGCTAAATTGAGTGTGATCGAGGTGTCGTTTACGCAGTTCAAGGGGCCCCATGTGTCTTGTTCTGTTGGGTGTGCACTGAGGAGCGGATGGGTGCTGTCTTTGGAACTTTAAACGAAATCACTCCTGAGACAGTGTTTAAATTTCACGTGACATGAATTTTAGATTAGATACCCATTTGCATAGAATCAAGGTGCGCACAGAAATTGCGTAAAATTTTAAGGAGGGGTCTATTTCACAATTATGAAGAATCTTCATTGTCTACCGAATAATTGAGTGGCATTATGTTTTGTCATAGCTTTAGATATTATTAAATCTGCAATTTCGACTTTGAACTACATTATAGACATTGAATGCTAAAATATTTATGGCGCATGCAGATCATGGTCAAAACATGTTTGTGCGGTTGAGAAAATAATAAATTTTCTAATTTTATTCTTTAAGTGTCAAAATACAGACGGCTACGAAACCTTTCTTTTATTTTCGTATTTTATTTTTAGGAAAAGCGTAGACCCAATTCTTCCAGAGGAATTTGTTTGAATTTTACAGCGACAATATATAATCGTACTGCATTATAAAGGTTGATTTATTGAAGTGCCTTACCGGTAGTTAGCTATAAACGTTATTTTGCAGCACTACAGGTCAACTTAATACTATTTGAGCTTATATTATAAGCCTTCACTTAAAATTATCGAATATAAGTCTACATTATCGACAGTAGCTTAGTAAACTATGAATGGAATTTTTTTAATGACCAGCAGTTATTGATTTAAATGAAATTAATTTTGGCTACATATTTTAAGGGCATATTCGAGGAGGTATTTGTACTGTTTGGAGTGAAAGATAGGTGTCTTTTGGAATTTTTTTTCTTATACAAAATATGATGTTTAAAATATGAATGATCACCTAATTCAAATAAGTCAATGGCTTGCATTTTCATCGAATATGTAAGAAATATATTTATGTGTCATCTTACTAACTATATAATTTTTTTTATTTGTTTCAGAGATGGCAGCGGAGGTGGTTTGTCCTATATGATGATGGCGAGCTCACATATTCCGTGGATGAGCACGTAAGTAAAAGTAGCCTGTCATCATGTCCCTTTGCATGCTTATTACACGAAAATGTGACCTTACGAGATGGCAAATTATGATTTCTCAAAAATCTCCGGCAAAAAATGAAGGTAAAACCTGCCAATGAGCCAGTCACCACAGATTCCGTTGGACCCGATCATGTAAGAGGCAAACTTGCTAAAAGATTAACCATTTTCACCTGCGTACAATTTACCGGTGGACGAAAACAACAGGCCGCAACCGTCGAGCAGCTCCGATCACGGAGGAGATCAGTTGGTGGCGCGGCAGCGCGTCCAATAATTTTTATTCGGTCCAGACAGCGCGGCTCATTTAAAGTGCAATTATCGGGCTCGATTAGGATCAAATCGGCCATCTCTCGATCGGTTCACCAGAAAAACGTTTAATATTCGAGTCTCGAATCGGACGATCCGCCTGAATTATTGGGCATAATTTGTCGTGTGTTACACTGAAAAAAAAATATATGTATATATTTCGCTCACTTCTTGCCGCGTCCGACCGGACGGGGCCAAGACAGACAACGGCCGAAATGACCTTCGGCTGGAAAAGGATCGATGCACATTGGGTCTTCATTGGGACCTCGTTTCTTTTACTTATTTATTTTTTTTCTTAGTTTAACTGCTGCCGATGTTGTCGGGGCTGTTGCGCACTGTCGAGGACTTCAGGTGTGGTATAATTCAGCGTACGTGAAGTGAAGATAAATTGTAGCCTTAGGCCAAAGGATTGATTTAGCCGTGATTGGAAGCGATCCCAAAAGTGCGATGAATATGAATTTCCACGAATGGGAATGGGGCTTTAGTTATGTAGCAAGCTTGCAAAATTTATGAGGCCTCACAGACCGTTAATGTCCGGCAAAGCGACTGGGTGCGGATAATATCATAAATCCTGGAATTTTTCGGCTTCAGACAAACCAATTTGGTTCAGTAATATCTTTCGATACGATCGGTGATTTTGCCACGTGAAAAACGATCAAATCGAATAGTAGTTTTAGTAGACGGACGAGATTTTGCCCCAGGGGAAAATGAAGCTGATCGATTCTGGTAGCTGTGCTGCATATAGCCTTTAGGAATTTTCTGGGAAATGAAACATAAATCGATTGATTTCGTCCTGCAAGTTTTTGCGGACAATTTTAACTCTCGTTTTCATTTGACGGCCGCGCATTGTTAAAGCATTTTTATTTTTGGTCGGCTTTATGGGCTATTTGGGTTATTTACGACATTAAAGTCAAAGGCCAGGTTCTTCTCGTAAAGCAAATTACAGGTAGATAAGGATAAATTCAAGGCTTTTAATTTTAGGATTTCGGTTGAATAGGCTTATTTAGGATTTTCTGAATTTTATTAGTGAGCATAAATTTAAAGAAATTTGATATTATGTAGGTGTAGCTGCATTTTCAGCTGCCTTGCAGTTAACATTTTATGTTTATGCGGAGATCGTGCCATCTAAGAAGTCACAAACATTACATACATACATACATATGTATGTCGATAATGCAGCTCATATGCTATTTCTAAAACGCAGTTTTTTCTAAATATACGCAAAGCAATAATGCAGTTCTTTTTTTAAAAAAAATCCTAGAACGAAGAATAATAAAGTGGGCGAAGAGTGAAAAGTTGGTCATGCAGTTCAGTGAACACATTTCAAATTTCTATCATAGCATAATATTCTGTGGTTATGTGATACAGAATGAAATGAAAATAATTTCGAAATTGCAGTCCGAAATGGGTTACCAGGTGATAGTAATTAGATGAAAGAAAAAAAACTAGATCATCAAAGTGCCTGAGATCCAATTCTTACTAACAAAATTCAGAATAAAAACAGCTCGTTTAAAACTGCAATTCGCGTGCATAGCCCGGAGCGCAACGTAGCCGTTATACATAAAAACGTAGAAAAACCCCTAGGCGAAGTAAGAACTGCGTTTTCTTTTTTCCCTTCATTTGGTGTGATCTAATTATCTGGGGTCCCCCGTCTAGCGCGGCAGCGGCTACTCTGGTTTCGCACGAACAGCCAAACCAGTGAGTTAAGGCAGTAACCACGGGCGAACCTGAGAACCGATCGAATTTCTATTATCATTTTACTGCTGCCTTTCCACCGTTAATAAGCGGGTTATTTACAGCGCCCTGGCTCACAGCATCAGTAAAAGGAGTTGCAATAAAGGTGAAGCAAACTTTTTTAACGATTATCATCCACTAGAGTGATACTGCAGTTCGCCCTCCTAACCGCAAACTTCCACTGCAGAGTAAAGCAAAGGCGGTGTGACAATGACAGCGTCGACCGCGATGTCAACGCTTTCCAATTCAATTTGCAACGGCGTGTTCATCTCGTTTTTTTAAACTGCAAATTAAACCTTTTTTCCACCGTGAGCCGGCCAGCCCACAGATGACTAATTACTTCTTGATTGATAATGCAGTCTAATGGCCGGGAGGCGAAATATCGAACTGGTCGGTCTCCATTAGTAGGAAATTTAGCAAAAACTAGCAGCTTTTACCTATTTGCGCGATTTTGCTTGGTTTTTGCAGATCGTTTAATTAAAATCATTTGATTTTCTTAGTTGACGAAAAATTTCACGTCTTTGAGCCATTTACAATTTGATGTGGAACCTTTTTTCCCTTTCCGAACTTAGTCAGCAGGAAATGCGCTTTTTTGTTTAGAATTTGGAATGGAAGTGATAGTGCTAGAGGTAATGCAGAAAAGTGTTCCGTTGTATGCGGGAAAGTTAAGTAAAATAGAAAGTTTTTGATTTTTTCGTAAAAATCGATTTTTGTCTAAACAGGCAAACTTACCAAGGCCGATGGTGATAGTCTAGTACAATTTAAGATGATTTAAAGGTATAAGAAAATTATTTAACTGCCCAATGGATGTTAGGATGTAGAAAGCCTTTCCTTTGTTTTAAGTGTGTCGAAAACCATTAATGGTCATATATCTATCCTTTTAATCTATATGAATCTTTTTCTGTGGTTTCGTGATTTCAACCACTCCTTTTTCTTTTGAAACTTTTTCGATAAAATTCATGTATCCGGGTTTTATAGATATATTGTTAAAAAACTGCATTATCGCCATTTTAATCGCTCATTTTACACTATTCGTTAATATAAGAAATTCTTTGTTTGTTTGTGCTTAAACATATTTTCTACAGTTATTGTTGGCAAGGTTAATGTTGTTTCAACCAAAATAAAAACACTTGCTTTTTAATGTAAGCAATTAAATACTTTCATGTTCCGCAAAATAATGAAACTTTCGGTTCGAGTATTCAATATTATGTATAGCGTAGAGTATAAGAAATTAGAAAATAAATATTCACGTCGTCCTCGAGACTCGAAAAGAAAAAGAATGATATGGGTTTTAATTCTTCTAAAATAACTTTGTGAATTATTCAATTCCGTTTAAATTAATTGAAGTCAAAGCTTACTGAAATGTATTTGTGACAATAACACAAATAGCAACTTTTCTTGGGATGCAAATGGTTAATTTTTTTTGGAATGCAAATGGTTAATTATGCACATTATGTACATATCACGTTCGAGTCTCGATTGTTATCCATAAAATTACCATATGACTTAATTTCTTACATAGATATACGTAATTATTTAGGTTTTACTTCTAAAATATTGAAAATAATGGTGTAAATCTCTACTTACAGCCTGAGACAGTACCTCAAGCGAGTATCGATATGACGAAAGTGTTGGAAGTGAGCACAGCCGAGGAGGTCACAGGTCATACAAACTCGATTGCAATAACAGCCCCTGACCGAGTGACCTTCGTGAAGGGCACCTGTCCAGAGGAGGCCAAGTGGTGGCTAAACATCTTGATAGCGTTCCCAAAAGCCCAAGGTCGACACAAACGCAATGCAACGTTCCCCGGAGGGCAGGCAACCACAATTATTCAAACAAGTGAGTGCAATGCCCCGCGGAGGTGTGGGCCGCGAGACTCGAACAGGAAAATGGCATAAAACGGTGAAATTGTGCATTTTTCAGGTGCAGCACCAAATAGTCGGAACAGACACAACTCCTACCACAAGGACACACTGTCGTCGGTGGCGGGCAACGGGCTCGACGCGATCGCCAACACCTGGGACGCCGGAACACAAAATTCCGTTGTTGCGCCGGCCGGAGGACAAGACGAGAACAACAAGAATGCCGGAAACGAGATAACGAACAGAGGTAAGTCAGGAAAGTGCCACCGGGCGCTAGTGGCGGCTCGCGCGCAGATTGTTTCCCATGGTCCATGGATGCTGGCCTGCGATCTACGCCGGGTGAATCACTTAGGGAACTTTCATTTTCTACAGACGACGAGGAGCGCTTCAGCACCCCCTTTAGTCATTTATCACTCATTTGAGCAATTTTTCGAAAGATTTTCCGCGTGATAACGGATGGTGCGCGGATCTTAAGCTAGTCGCGCAGGCTTAACGCGCCTCTAAAAGATTATCAACGTCGCGCTGTGCAGGCGCGGAATTAGTCGCGCTGGTGATGTCTGACCGGCACTCTTCCCAGACGTCGTATATTTCCGCGAGATCATACTGTGGGAAATTTTTCGCGACGCTCGCTGGGAGAAATGGTGAAATGTTGGAGAACAGGTACTACTGCCGGGTTATTTCTTTTTGTTGATGGTTTCAGGGGGAGGGTGGTGCGGCAGATGCTGTGGGATCAACAAGACATTGTCTTTTCGTCTAACACCTGCCCATCAATGACAAAATTAGCTGAAAATTAGCGCACAGCTTATTCAGTTAACTCGACGTTCAGTTGAGGAGCCATGAGAGACGAGCGCAAGGTGAGCTCAGCCGTGGACGAGGCTTTCGTTTAGTGCGATTTAATGAATAAATTATGAGGCTAGCCGTTAGGCGACGAAGATAATTAATTGCAAATTAAGCCTTGTCTTGGAACAAGTGGAAGGTTTAAATCTATTTTCGTATGGTTGACCGTTTAGCACATAAGGGCACTAATCTTGACGACGCCGTTTTATCTTTTTGAATTTGATTGCCACAGTTAGGACTTCCAAAAAAACATAGCATTTACATATGTATTGTATTTACTGAAAATCTTCAATTTGTTCAAAAACAAAATCCTAACTCTATAAATCATTATTCGAGTCTCGAAAAATGTTGTAATGAGATCCAAAGCCATGATTTCTAAACATAATTAACTTATAAGTAAGTTGTTACTTTTTTCTAATAATTTTATTGTTTATACGGAAGCTCATTTTCTATATACTATCGTGACTACCAAACTTAACGAAGTTGTTACAAGTGCTATTTTAGCGTCACGAGCCCTGAACCGAATCGGTTGCAGTAATTTGCCTGTGGTTTGATGATTGGCTCGTAGTTTTTGTGAGAAAACGAGAAAGGAACCTGTTTAAGTTAATTTTTAAATCGACTTTATAACCATAGATATGTGTATGTATGTATTATGTATGTATGATAAACAAAATAGTTGTTGTAGTCTTTAATGGCTTTATCATTCAATACTCGATCAATTCCTTTTAGGTAGTCTTAAGTCACAAATTATTGTTTTTTTATGTCCCTATCTTATCTTGTCTCCGATCTTATCTTATTATACCTTCATAAATATTTCAAGTTTAGCGAACCGAGATCGAGTCTCGAAGTGCGATATTAACGTGCTTATTTATTACGTTATGACCCATCAAGTTACAAATCAACCGACACTATAACATTGATTCCCAATTTGTGGTCGGACTTCATTAACCCTGCATCCCTTGGGATACAAATTTGCACGTCTCGCAAACAAGTTGCGCAAATGACGCAGCATTTTAAAAGCGGCAATTCGTTACGACGAGAACCCATTTGACCCAAAAGGCACCTCATTAACCATCTTGACGCTCTAGAAAATATAAAAACGAGCTGTCCCATAAATTGTCCCCTAATCACGGTACAAATGAAACTGATTATCGGGCTGCAAACGAAAGCGATTTTCGCTTCGAATAATAAAACCAGGTTACCCCCTTCAGATGTAGCCGCACGGCGCGGCGCGGTGCAGCGACCAAATGGGCCGAGCCACTTAGCTTCATCCGTCTAATGAAAATGAGAGTTTGCAGTTTGCAGTTTGCGCAGAGGCGGCGGCGGCGGCGGCGGCAGCGGGCGACCTTATTTGGCCCACAGAGAGAACGTGAATGGCCACGTTCGGAGTCCGCCCCTCGTTCCACAATGTGGTCGAACGTCGGTTTCGTCTTCGGCGCAGTCATCATCATCCTTCTGGGCAACAAAACAGTCCTCGTATATTTTCCTGAGATTATCCCATTCCCCGGCACATCAGAATAATTTTGAAATTTATTGCGAATGCCCAGTGCTGGAGCTTCGCGTGCCCTTTTCCTGCGGTCGGCGAGCCAAGTTATACCCCCTTTCGATGCTGCTGATAGCTATCGGCTGGTTCTTTCCTTTATTTTATTTATTTTATTTATTTTTTTCTTCCTCGGGGACCGGGAATCTTCGACGACTGATTCCTCTAGGCCGGCGCGAGACTCGGTTCATATGTTTGCCCATTTCCTCCTTCGTGTGTCGTCTTCGAAGCGTGCTCCGGCCAGTGAATGGCTTGTTCTTGGCACCCAGAGACGCTAGAATTATGTTTACATTGAGAGATTGTGTTGTTTCGACTGCGCCATGGCCATAATATTAAATTAGGATTAATCGTTTCTTGTCACTCTCCGCTCTGGCTGCCGCGCCATCTCCGTCGTCTGACCACCGTCACGTGATTTAATCGAGACTCGTCACGAGATAAATCGAAATGGAGGTATGGCAGCACTGGAATGCTGGGAATTTTCTTTGCTCCCTATGGACATGACTAGATTTAAGGAGTTTCTTATGATTTAGAGCTCATGTCCAAGTCTTGATATTTTTGCATACATTTTTTATTAAAATGATACATTTGACATGAAACATGGTTACCGGTAAACCCTTTCGGCTAAGCTTTTTGTAAATTCGAGTCTAGTTTCGAATCGTTAGTAAAATCTAAGTAACATATTTCGAGACTCGAATGGAACATAATTTCGTACCGAAGTTTTCATGTTCATCACTAATTAGGATGATCAAAATCATTCTTGGTCTTGCGGTCTTGGTTTCGGTCTTGTAGATAATGCAAGACCAAGACTATACCTGTGGTAGCAAGACCAAGACCAAAACCAAAATTAAGACCATGTGAAACTTGATCAAGAACAAACGTTTTTCAAAACAAAATCATACATTTTTAGAAATGATAAAACTAAGATTTTCACTTTTAGTAAACACGTCGTACATTTCAATGAGTCATTTGTTAAAAATAACGAACAATAAAAAACATATCGGTTCGTTTCATTCTTTAACGATTTTCTCTTCTAACATTCAATAAATAAATCGGTAGACCGGGGTAAATTAAACTCCAGAGCATTTTTTCTTTCTGTCTACTTTGCTGATCTAAATCAAAATAAATTATTTTATTTAGTTAGTTGTTTCTTATATAAATATTTTTATCAAGTTTGAGAAATGTTACCGAAACATTTGTTTGTAAACATAATTACATCGTTTTTAATATCTTAGTTTTTCATTTAAAAAAAAGATTTAAACAATATCCCTGAATTTTTCAGATAATCTCAAATTATAAGTTGTAAACAGTACAATTGATTATACAAGCAATTCTTATCTATGGAATGAAGCGAATCTCAAAATACAAATATTTGGATACCCTCAAATTACTGAATAATTGCATATTAAAACAATTAATGAGAGCAAGGTTTTAAAAATTAAGTAGGATAGGAAGCAGGTAGGAAGATTTTAAAATTTTGGTAAACAAAGATGTCATACTTAGTAGCAGTTGTTACTCATATTGTGTTTTTGGCGCGAAATTAATTTAATACAAAATGTTATACCTCTGCATGAGACAAACTAAGCGTTAGTTAATGAATTGACGCCCATAAAAGGCGTAGGTGTCGGATAAAAAAAAGGTCCGTTAACGATCACCCACGAAAGAGTTGTCGCAACAGCGACAATCGATCACCTTCTTCGGTTCGATGATTTCTCAATCGAACCGCGGTGCGGTGCTGCATTCGCGGTTGGCCGGAGGCGTTGTGATCTCAGCTTTTTTTTTTATTTTCGTGCAGAATTAATTGATGTCTCTTATTTCAAAATAAAATAAAAAATAAATTATTTTTACTTCCAGTTTACGCTGATCAGCCAGTGTCGTCGAAGTCGCCACCCACCAGGGATAAAATTCATCCGGAAAGTAAGGCGCAGGCGCGGATTCGGAATCGTAGTCGAACTGCACCATCGATACAGGATGACTCTGAACCGGGTAAGTGCGTCAAACTCTTTGATTAGCCGCGCAGGCCGCCGAAGGGCCGCCCGCCCTTTTGTTAACGTTCCTAGAAAATGATCTATTTCCTCACAATTTCTCTGCTGGGTGCAGCGATTTAATCTCACCGGTTAAAATTTTGTTCCCTATTCCATCTTTAGGGCATATGTGCGTAATCGTACAGTCGTACAGGTGTACCAAAGGTAACCTGAGGATCGGGATTGACCTGACGATTATTCAGCGCTGATGAGCAAATTATAGGCTACGGCCACAAGCGGTCTGGGGCCTGGTTTCATTTGAGACGGTTACCGTGAGGGAACGGCTGCAGCAGCCAGCCTTAGTCAGTCTTAAGGAGTAACGAGATCCCGGGATCCTTTAGAAGATATAAAAAAAAAACAAAAGAGGGCCAAGAACTGTTCCTTCAGGTGTGTCTACTATCTCTCCTATGATTACGATGATGCGTCCCAAGATACAAAGTTGCGTCTAGGGCTCCTCTAGGGCACAAAAGGGTTGTCGGATTGTGGACATTCTAATGAAATAGTTGATGGACAACGCATTATTATCCCTCGGGCGGGATGAAAATTTATGGGTAGTCGTTCCTCGCCTCTACCTCTTTTTTACTTTATTTTACTTTATTTTCTAGCCCTACCAACTAGCCTCACTAGCCGACTGTGTCGAGCTGATGAGATAGAAAATTGTCTGCTCCCTCCATTAGGCTTGTTACAACATCTTGTTGAGGGCGTACACCTCCTTTAGGTCGTTAAACCTTTAAGAAAAATTACGAGAAAAAATCTCGGTGAAGGGAGAAATATAGCTGGTGAACTTGTTGGTCATCAGATTTATGGGGAATTGCATGATTTACATAACAAAAGATGTTGCGCACGGCAGAGAGTAGCTCCTTGACATGAACGTGAGATACGCATTCACCTGGCGTACCTTCTCCCCGTGAAACTATCAATTACTCCTCACCGTCAACTTCTGTGCAAATTGGCTGAGCGCGGTAGCGAGCGAAGAAATCCTTTCGTGACCGATAATTAGTGCTTAGTACTTAAGCTGATAGTCAACTCGTCGAATTTGCATTCGGAATTAATTGCGATCCTCTTGCAACTCCCTGTAGCACACGATAGACGTCTTTTAGTGGCTTTGTATCTTCGCCGTATATGCAGAAATCGCATATAGTCGGAAATAGAGTTCTTTTTCACTTTTTATCGAATCAATTTGTTGTTGATAGGAAAAAACATCGATCAAATCGGAAATGAACAAATTAAAATTATAAAAAAAAAGTGAAACAAATTTAATTTGAAGCGGATGTTAGGTTTCCATAAATTATTTCCAATTATGATCGATACTCGAAACGTGAGATCGATTAACTCGGATTGTGTGCATCTGTTGGAAAAATGAGTTTAGAAGAGTAGTGGCCTTGGTAATAGAAACTGGTTTCTAATGTCCTAGTTATGAGTCTTTTATACATACATAGTTGCTATCAATCAAGATAAATTGAAAAAAAAAATTCATAATTAGGATATTACAATTGAGTCTAGAACTGCAAGGATTTTTAAGAAATAAGTGTGAACAGCGGCAGCTTTTTTGAGATACTAGCATTGACTTAAATTGGTCATTAATTAAACAAAAATCATGTTGAGGTTATTTTTAGTTTAGTTTCTTTAAAATTCAATTTTGTTTTTATATTCAACAAAAGACTTTCCGCGATAAATTATGTATATTATTTGTTCTTATTTAGAAATGTTGTACTTTATTGGAAAGGTAATAAAATGGGTAAATTGATAAAAATAAAAAATTATTGCAATAATCACATCAATTTCGGAGGAAATTCGGAGAAAAGCTAAATTTTAGGAAAATAAAAATAATTTTGACACTTTTGGAAAGGACAATAGGATAGTCGATTTTTGGCGTGAGTTCGAAAGTTGAAAAGATAACAATAACAAATAGAGATGTGCATATCAATGAAAATTGGAATTTACAAATCACCCTGTAGCCCGCAAATGGTTAATTTTTTTGTCATACATTTTTTTGTTTATCTAGGTCAGATCTTTCATTCCACTCTTTTTTGCATACCTACTAAGAAACACCCTGTATAAAATATAATTTTCCAGTTATAAATTGTTTCTGAACTTTAAATCACAAGTTTAATCTGTAATTTCTACTCAGTCTCTTATGTAGGAACATGTATTCAAATCTTCGTTTAGAAGTATATGCTTATTGAAAAATCGCCTACCTAAATAATGCGAGTCTTGATATGCAGGATAAAATATTAGTCTCTGAAATTTCGGCAATATCTTAAATCAAAATTGAATACAAAAGAACTAATTAAGAATATGGCGTCTTGTTATTTGAGATTGTTAGCTAACAGATTCGAGACTCGAATTGTATAATACCTACCAATATATTGAAAATTATGAAATTTATCATCAAACAATTCCCAAAATTCTTATTGTAATGCGCTAAAAACCGGTAGGTGTGATATTTAAAAAATCCAAAATGAAAGGCTACAAAGCTAAAAGATTGCGAAAAATGTGCGTCCTTCCTTTCAGAAATATTTCACATTTCTTCTTATTATTATTTCTTTCGCTTTCTTGATATGTTGCTGCTTTGCCGCCATCATGCCAAATGACATTCGATACATCAAAGTCGCGGCAAAGTGGAACGATATTAATCACATTGCGCCAAATTTTTCGCTTCTGTGGAGACGATTTCAATGCGATGAGCATCATGTGCCTCATTTTAATGTTCTTCTTTTGCATTTCACTCGGTTCTGATGATGGAGAATTTCCGACAGGAATGCTGTTTAACGAGATGTCCTATGCTACAATGCATCGGTGTTATTAATTAGGAGTGAATCGAATGCAAATTAAAAGGGGAAGTGTTAAGGTTTACTGTTAAGGTCCCGGAACTGAAATTTAGGTCACATTAAAAATTGTAAACTGAAACCATTCTACATGTCAAAAGTTAAATCTTGCTGTAGATCGAGTTTTAATCTTGTAATAAACATCTTAAACATCTTGTTATTTAAATACGCTCTTTTCTTGATTGATTACTCTACAAGTTTGAATGCTGTCTAACTAAATTTAGTTGTCGAAATTATTAATTTTAAAATAAATCGAGTCTCGAAGGTCAGTTACTGCTATTTGTTTTTATATCTAGTGTTAAGATATCTGCGCATAAATCAAATTAGCGAAAGTAAAATAAAAAAGATAATATAATTTGCTATTCGATGATAATGAGTAATCATTTTTAAGTGATAGAATCTTGTTTACTAAATTGTTATGCTTGTAGCCCTGACCTTCACGCTTAAACGTACTAAAGTCATTAGCAAGCGCCTCAAAACAAATCAGCTTCAAAATCGAGTCTCTTCAAACATCAGACTTGAGAACAAGCAGCAGCAACAGCAGCAGCAGCATTTGCCGGCGGTCTTTTTTAGGCTTCTCTCAATTAATAATAATTGCGGTGAATTTTTCCGCACCAAATGATCGCCCTTCAGCTTCAGCTTCACTCTGGCGCAAATTATCGGCTCAGCTGGGTGCTAATTCGATATTACATAAAAATCTACATTAGCCCAAATTAAAATGTTAGCTAAGTAACAAAGTGAAAATGCGCCACTTCCCACTGATTGTAACCTTGGATCGGTGCTAACCAGCAGGTTCGCACGTCATACAGCCTCCATTCAATTTTTAAGAAGGAAAATGACAACGGAAAATAATAAAAACCTGGTCGCAACATTTCCTTTTATTAGCAGCTGCCACTACCCGTTCAGATTAAATCAGCTGCACCAGTTGCACTCGAATAACTCAATTCAGAGGCACACAGCCGCATTAAGCTCAATTAAGGCCTCATTTATGTGGAATAATTGTGGTATGCTGACGGCATCTTAGAGTTTGTCACGTGACAGAACATTTAATCTGAGTCACATGTTACTCTCGTACATGCGGGCTATCTTCTAAGCTTGTACTCAGATCAAAGTGTATCTAAATTAGATCTAAAATCCATTTAATGTTGAATGATATAATTCGTGCAGACGCTTGAAAGCAGCACTTTAAATTTTCGAGACTCGAATGTTGTAAATCTAATGTATAGTGGGAAATATCGCATTCGTTGATCGCTTCAAGGTATATTATGCTTATTTCTTATTACTATTTATATTCTTATATAAAATAAGACGCATATCTATATAATGTTATCGTATAAAAACGTTTCGACTCTCTTTCTGAACCACGCTAAAAAGTTTAAACTGCCTAAAACAAACTGTTTGATATTTAACATTTTTATTGTTATTTTTAAAGAAATTCAGAAAATTGATCACTAATATGAATTTGAGATGTCTGATTCGAGACTTGAAAATTCTAAGTCAATAATATTCGCGCTTTTACAGATTTGCACAATCCATTCGCTAAACAGACAAGTTTTGTATCCATGCTAAAGTCTTTCGATTGATTAATTCATTTCGTAATTGGCGACGACAGGGTGCTCGATCAGTCAATAACGCTCTGGCCCGGTAAGGTTGACAAATTCCGATGCAATCTTGTGGGGAGCAGCACACTTGCTCGAGGCCTGTGATTTCTACGGCAAACGTGCGGATGGCCTCTGCGCCTCGCATCTGTGGGAACATATTTCATCTTTAATAAACGAATTACAAAATCCTTCGATTATTCAATGACAGGAGATTGCGTGCTGTGCCTAGAGCGCCGATCGCTCGCAAGATCATCTCACCCCGCGCTGCCATCTTCGTCTTCGTCGTCTAAGACGCTGGCGGGTGTGTGCATTTAACGCGGAGGTGAATGGCTCATTACACAAACAAAAAGCAATTTTCCTTCACTCGCTCTAGTCGCGAATGGTTGGCCTAGTCGAGAATTCATATCTCACACTTTATTTGCTTTGAAGATATGTGGGGTTTGTGGGGCGAGACCGCGATCAGAACATACTACAATATATTGTATATGTGTAAAAAAAAGGAACGCCTCGAAATCCCTCGGCGATTTATCTCATTTGGAGGTGTCTGAACATGATATCACCTCCGAAGGCCAAGGTCCCCATCTAGTTGTTTAAAAAACCACTGGTTCTTGTGGCCGTTCGCAGGTTGGGGCCTCCGCTATCTAGCACACTGATCTACCTGTCGAAATAAATCACACGCCGGACATTCTACAAATTTTTTTAATTCAAGTGAATAGAAAAGTTTTTCATGCTCATTGCTCCAACCATCAGCAGCAGGCAGCAGCAGCAGAAGCAGCCCCTCAGGTTGGCTAGATCGGCTCGTTTAGGAGGCTCCGCGGCCCCAACTCCGACCGGCTTGTCGCACTTAAGTGCAGTCGGCAATTTGTCGCATTGTTAGCATCCACGTTTTTGTGTCAAGAGGTGATCAGCTTCTCTGCATGCGCTGCTGGACGGGATTTATGTTCTCAGATTAGATATCAGCGAGACTAGACTGCTGGTTGTTCAGATCCGCGGCCAATAAAAATATGCCCTCTAGTAGGCCGCATGGAAGCTTTTGGAGCTGACGACTGCTTGGGGCAGCAGGGTTATTCGAGACATGGACGTAATTAAGGCCTCTGATAAAAGAAGTGCTTAGTTGGACCTTTAGACCAGGGCCAGGGCTACCAATTAGCTAACCAGATTAAGGGTCAGAGCCCTGCAGGTTAAAATAAACCTATTTTTGGAATTCAAGGGTAAGCTGATTGTATTCGAGACTCGAACCATAAATTGCGAATTTTTTTAAATTACTCAAACTTTAATCTGCAGTTTATAAAATTTGAGAACGGTTAGACTCTAGAAAATATACTTTAAACTAAATCGTGAGATATTTCAAACGGTTTACATAGGTTGTCGAACTTAGAATTAAAGTATACATATAACATACATATGTATTTTAATATTAACGTGACAGCCAAAGAGCAGAATTTTAAACTCAGGCTTGAAATTTTTAATTAAAATTGTTATTATGGAATTTGGATTGAATGATTTCGGTGAATTGTAATAAAAAAAAAAAACAGATGAATTCTTGTAGTTGCCTGAAACTGATCGATTACAAAAGCATCTTTTAAACTGAAATTTAAGCCAAAGGTAGCTAAAATGATCTTGTGGATAATAAGAAATTTTTGTCCAAAAAGGGTAAGCTCTTTTCGATCAGATTCGAACGACTACAAGAATAGGGCCTTCCAACAGGTTTAACGTTTTAATTATGAAAAACCTATTAAAAATCAACCCTACCTATTTATTTATGATTATTGTTTTTATTAATAAAGATTTAAAATTGAAATAACTAGCAGTGCTTCCCAGGTATGAGAGTTGCACTTCTGTAATTGATACAAATTTATATCATAATACATATTTATATTTATCTCTTATTTATTATTATTTATTTTCCCATCAATGCATTTCTCGTCTTGCAGTGGTGAATCCCTTTTATTAAAATTAACCTGAACAGAGATTTAGTCTTGCGATTTGCGATATTGAAAATTGTCTTTACTTTTTCTACCTTTATTAAAGTTTTTCAGAAATTTACTCTCAAAATTACGGAATCGATGATTCTTTGAATTAAAGGCAAAGAAAGATCATGATTTTATTTTTAAAACCAGTATTAGGTAAACAAAATTAAGATGTATTCGAGATCTGATTTGGAAACTAACTAAGCTGACAGTTAAATAAATGCGAGACATTCCGATTCTCGAACTATAAAAGAGTCCATCTTGTTTGGCTAATGCTTTCCCAAAGACTAATCCTTAATTGAATGCGGCATTCATTAAATTAGTTACGGTGGACTTTTCTGCTTTCAAGGGGTTTATTATCTCTTAGTAAAACGACTTGCAATCAACTTTACGTTTCACCGCGGCAGGGGCTCGCAGGACATTTAACTATTTAAAATATTGACAGAGAACCAATTTACCTTTTTATTGCGTTCTCGGAGATTGTAAAAATTCCTGTCACCGCGACACACAGCCTCTTGGACAGTAAAAAAAAGGCATGTTTTCGTCGTTTACGCGGTTCCTGAGCAGCTTGTCACCAGTCGGGCCGCGCAAAGATATATCTGAGGCCGCTGATCGTAATCAGGCTTAATGGGCCCGCGAGTGCGCATACTTAGGGCCCTGCGACAGCGTGTCCGAGCCCAATTGCCGCTGGAATGGCTTTCGAAATTGCCCCCATTACGGCGGGTTTTTCTATTTTCCCTCGGCATTATTAATAATATTGTCGTAATTAAATTGTGGTATTGCATGACACATTTTTTGCCCCCCGATCACTGCTCCACCGAGGTGTAATTTGCGCGAGTAACGCATGTTTGCAGTTTGCGGGCTTAATGAAACCGAACAAACCGGGGCCGGGGGTGCTGCGCTGCGACTGCCCAGGAGCCCTCGCGTCGCGTCCTCGTTGTCGGCGCGACTGTCTTTTCGCGATTTTTCATCGCTCCTCGTCGTAGGCAGGAAAGGTGCGCATACCTAGTAATTATGTGATTTAAACGAGGGATTCTTATATTATTAAGCCCGAATAGCTACACGGGATTCGCTGAGCCTACAGGTTCGTTTTTTTCATATACTGCATATACACGGAACCCCATTATGTGTGTGAACTTGCTGTGGAGCGACGTCGTTGTCGCTGAGACGTTTTCATTGTCATTCATCAAGTGCGTTTTTCTAGGTTGCCCTGCATGTTGAAATCTCCTCGTAATGAAGACCTTGAAGAAAATTGAAGTGAATAATTTATTCAGTGAAAATAGATCAGATGCCGGACGCCGCAACTGAAATTAATTTCACTTGACGTCCCTGAAATGCAGGGATTTTGCAAACCTGTGAGCACTATCGCCGGGAGCGTTTTCGTGATGATCAGTCGGCTCAGTGAATAATTCAGTTTCAATCACTTTAACTAAAGTTTCCTCTTAAACTTGTTGAAGCATATAAAGGTATGATGGTATTGACTTTGTATATACATATACAATATGTATACATTTATTGTGTACACATACCTACTAAAATAAATAATTTTGTTGTTCCAACTCAATTAATAAAAATTAAAAGAGAGATCTGGTTTAGTGGGAAGTAGAATTTCAGAATTTGTCCGAATTAGTAGTAAAACCCCTTCACAATTATAATATTTAAAATTCATGCAGAAATTCTCCACTTAAAAAAGGCTCTAATTAATTTAATGTTTTTGTATTTGAAAGAAATTTTAATTCTTGTTTCAGTTTTCTTCTCGTTTTTCAAAAACGAGCGTAGACAATTTCTGTCAACCATTACAAATATTTTGATTTTAAAAACAAAACCCTAACCTACAAAATAAATAATTTCACAAACTATCCACAAAAAATAACAAGATTGTTCTCAATCTACCTTGGCACTTCACAATTCAAAGATTATTTATAAGGACAGAAATCGAATTCATATGTATTGTACCTGCAACAAGCTCCAAGATATACTTTTAGAATTTTTTTCAGATATAGAGGGACATATTTTCACCCTATAAACGTCGTAAAAATATCCGAAATTATATTGACTCTTTTTAAAGCTATGCCTTTATAATTTTACTATCTTATTTCTCAAAGAACATAATAATTTATACCATGCAAGAATATAAATTAGCATTTTTCATGGACTTACGGTTCATAAATTGTCGTGGCATCACCAAGTATTCACTGAACTAGTGCTTAACTTTTCTTAAAGTCTAAAAGTATTTACGGCAGTGTCATAAAATATTAGCACCCAGGACGTGACTGCAATACCCCGTATTTTTACAACGTATTTTCAGGCCAATTAAATTTAAACGCGCCACAAAGCCCTGCCCGCCAGCGCCAGAGGGTAAATTGTAGTGTGACAGAAGATGAATCAGAAGCACCGCAGCAGCACTTGGGGAAGTCGATTAAAGCCGATCCCAGGCCTGGAAACAATTCCAATTCCACGATCTGGGCTTAATTGAGCCATAAACAAATTAAGTGAATAATTCCTTTAAATTGCTCCCATAGCACGGAACATGCATCGCATGCAACCGATTTTGTTCCATTACTCACCTGGCCGGACACTTTACCTGCAGATCTCAATCTGTTAGTTGTGGTGCCCGCGATGACTTCTCGGGTCACTGCCAAGGTCAGCGCGAGTAAAATAGAAATTTTTGAGAAAAAAACAATTTAAAATGAAGGCAAAAAAGAACGTCATCATCAAAAACGTTTTTCCATGAAAAATAGCTGCGTGCGCAGCTCACGAAAGGAAAAAGTGTTTGCTCTATTCGCGGCGCTCCACCTGCCCCGCATGCCGCCACCGAGAGGATCACATTCGAGTGCGGTTTTAGATACTTTCATCCGCGCGTACCTCCGGCTGGGTTCTTGCGTCTCAAAGAGATCGAATTTTGCGGTTTTATCTAGATGTTTAGAACAAAACCTCTCGCGCGGTGATGGCTTGCTTTATAGCGCGTCAGCGCAACAAGGAGGAGAGCGACGCGCGGCTGGCAGGGGAATCGAGCGGTGCTGAATTACCTGGGTGATTGCAGGCAACGTTTACCTGATCGCTGGCTTGTCTCGATTTGAGCTCGATTTAATTGTTCTTGCCTCGTATGCGAGCACCGCAAATCTATGTACATATGTCGGACAAAGTGACTCACTTGTCAAGGTCTGAAGTGATTTTGAATAGATCTGATTTACACGTGCTTTATGCAAATCTAACTATCAAAAATTTCTACAAAAATCTCATCTTACATCACGCAACCATTGTATTCTATGAGTATTTTTAATTTATTCAAAGCGATTGATAGTAACTAGGAAGCGTTTTCCCATTCATAAGAAGAATAGGTAATGATTTCCCATTCACAAAGACACAATCATATTATAATAGATAAATAGTTTAAAAAATTTTTAGTTTCTTTAACTACTTTTATCCGGCTATGGTGTACTTAAAAGAAAAAACAAATTTCTTAAATATTCCATTAAATATCACAAGTTAAAGATTTAATGTTTTTTATTAACACTTTGACGTAAATAACGTCTATTGACGTCTAATTAGCTTATATATAGCTTACAGCTGAATACACGTCACGCAGGCGTCAACGTGATAAGATTAATGTAATTTTAAATAAAGAACTCATTTTGGATATGGCATCCAAACACTCTGATTAATCCGTTCTAAGCTTGTTTCCTAATTTTTCAGGTGCTATATAACCTATATCAGTTTATAATGTAAATCTTGTTAGTAAAACTTGAAAGTAGTTTGAATTTAATTATTAACGAACATTACGAAATTATAATACTTACACCTTTTGTTGTACTTTTGCATTAGACGCATTTTTATTATACTTTGCCGACATTTTTCTATTAAATTTAGTCTGTAGTGGTCAAAGTCTAAAATTTAGTCAGAATTTGTATACACCTTTCGTTCATTTAAATAAGTTTGTTTCTGAAAAAAAAGTATTTCGTTTTTACTTAATTTAGTATCCAGTGTCAAAAGTTAAATATTCTGTTACCATCATTCAGATTCACTAGAAGAACTATTTTTCTTGAAAAAATTATATATTTAATTATTTAATCATTCAAAATCACCATTAAAATTTTTGGTATTATTAGCAATAACATTTTACTTATTACAAGCTCTGAAAATTAATAAGAAAAAAACAATCATCCGCAAAATTTTTATTAGTCATATGATTGATGTCCTCATCAAAAAAGAATCAAAAATAATACCGAGATCGCTTAAAACGCTTCGTTGAGATAATGAAAGACTTTCAATTTTATATCTCAAAGAAAGAAGCATTAACTTTTCTGGAGAATGTGACTGTATGGCATTTTGAAAAATTTAAAGTAAACTCATTATCTTTAAACTATCTTTAAATCGCTTGATTGCCTTTCGTCATTATACGATCTTGAGTAAACAACTGTTTGAAGTCTTGTGAAACGATTCGTATAGAACGAGTCTCGAATATCAATACCTTTTTGGGTAAATATTGAGAAACCTTTCGCTTTTATTTTCTTAATGAATATTTCGAAATTTGAATTGGCAGATAAACCTAGACCGGAGAATTATATCATACAGAAAAATCGGCTAAAATTGATTTCCCACATGAATAACCCTTCTAATAAAGGAAATCAAGGGGATCAGTGCCACCGTGCATTCATTCATTCATTTGAGGCACGAATTGAACAGCACCTCGCGGTACCACCGCGAAGTAGTTCACGGAAAACTTCCCATGGAGCAGCTGGAGCCCGAGCTAATAGCATACTAGAAAAAAAAGGTACATTAGCAGAAAGCATGTCCATAACTCCGGCCAAGGTCATTCGAATTCCAACAAAGGCGCGTACCCAATATTTACCCAGGCAATTTCATTAATTGTCTCTCCACGAACCATCCACCTTTTGTTCACCTCTGCACACTGGGGCGCCTCGAACAGGGCCCTGTTCTTTTTTCTTAAATTAATTTTTTATATTTTCATATTTTCTTTTACTTATTTTTACCGAGCTGTCCCCGAACGAGTGTTGCGCCGTGATTTATCTATCGGGGAACATGCATCGCGCAGCAGCGGCCGAAAAAGCGCGCGCCACAAATCAAAAAACAATGGCAGCAGGAGCAAAAAGTCGCTAATAATAATTGTCATAATTGCCGGTAATGACACGGTGCTTTGTATGCGGTAGGTATAAGGTATATAATATAAAAATACACTGTTAAAAGTGTGACACAGCAAAATACGTGGATTTGCTGGGCCACGAAAATGATCATTTTGCCACACCGCACCGAATAAGTGAGCGATACTCGAAATCGAAAGTCATTGGTGCGGGGGCGGGTGATAAGGTTAGTGAAGTTAGTGTAAGAAGAATACAAAAAAAATAATTGTCTAACAAAGCTCACGACAATTTTATCGGGTTTTTATATCGAATCCAAACAGATTTGGCACTTGGACTGCCTCCAAAAAGGCGCACTTTGTTCGACTGTGCCCACCTGACCGAGCACAAGGTGCGCACGAAACAATGCGTCCATTGTTCGAATCATTCTGCACGACTCATAATTTTTTGGCGCGGAAGGAAGGGCGTCGGTTTTATGGCAGTGATAAATTGAAAAATGACTGCGCACGCCGTCGCCGCCGACGCTGCCGCCGCGCGCCGCCGTCAATTTATCGGGGGCGCACAAAACAGGACGAGGCACGCCGTCAAATGTGTGGTTAACCCGTCGGCCTGTCGCAACACCTGTTCGGCTGAAACATTTTCAACTTTTCCAGGTGAGCCCTGGGGTCGAATTCCGTAAATTGTCGAAGTTCTCGTGAAGGATAGATGAATATCGGCGGCTATAAGTCATGAGAAGTTAATTGCCAGCCAAACCGCGGCTGTCTTGCGCCGCGTCGTTGCGGCGGTGCAACGTGTTGAGACTGTTGGTGCCGCGGTTAAACACCTGAAAAACACCTGAGTTCTTCCACCTCGGCAGCACCAAACTGCGCACCGGGGCAAACTTTGACATTTTGCGCACACTATGCGCGATTGCGCTAAGTTCAAGTTCTTATGCAACCAATTTATCTTTGGGGATTATCATTTTCTCACGTTTATTTTCACTGATGCCAGCGGTTGATTGGTGCCCGCCGCGGATCGTTTCGCGGCTCTCTCATTAGCCGGAGGTTTCCATGAAATTGAGGTTTTTCCTTCAACTGCTGCATAGTGCAGGCTGTGTATACTATATATACTGTAATTGTGCAGGGTGCGCTTTTTTTCGCAAAAATAATTTTTTGTTCGACTTGGTTGCACCGCGCCTCACCGCTAAATTGCCCAAAAACTTCTCTTCTCGAGATTACCACGCAATCCCACTGAATTTGCTATGAAAACCACGAAAAAAGCGCTGAATTGCCATAATGAGTTTTTCCCTACTCCCTATACTCTAGACAGCTGCTGGGCGATCTATCTGCAGATCTTCTGTCTATCTGAAATCGATCCCTTCAATAATCGAAGAACCCATCGGGCACAAGATAGAATTCTATTAACTTAAAAGAAGTCTCATCCCGAATTGCTCCCATCCCATCCGATTGCATCCCGCGGTCCATTCATCTTCCTCATCCCGCCCCAAGAGTTCGCTTTCAGCCCGAGCGAAATTGATATCATTTTGCAGCGGAAACGGCGGCGTGTGCATCGCGCGAAACTTCATCCTCCATGTTGGTGGGTCTGCGCCAAGGTCTATTTTGCCTCGGACGGCTGGCGGTTTAGCAAAATGAAATTGCTTTCGATTTTCTGGACGGCGCAAATGCAATTTTTGCCGGCATAGAACTGGTAAATTGCCACGGAAAATGGGAAGATAAAAAATAATATAAAAGAAGCAAAAGTTGCAGAAAAAAAAAGTGAATTGTGGAAAAATGGCATGGACGATTCAGAGAAGGCATGCTATTTTCCGCTCCATCATTCGAAATGCTAATTTCCGTCCTTGTTGCAGATATAACCTAAGGTGCTTAGCGTTTTTTTTTTTTTTTAAGAGGTAAATAGGCAGTTTTTACAGAAAGTCAATTAACATGAAATGTATCTCTGTACGCCTCTAGGTATATCTACTACTTGATATTACTCTATCAGAATACGTCTTGAATATTCTTGTAATTAATTTTAAAACCTTATTTAATGCTTAAATGGATGTATAGTACTTGATAAGAATGTAACTTTAAAAGAAAAGTATTAGATGAATATCATTCTTTAAGTACAATATAATATACAGAAAATATCAATCTATTTTAGGATTCCAGAAAACTTTCAATTTTCAAGTCAAACACTGAGAGTAGTAGTGAAGTAAAAATTTAGAGAAATATTCCTGAGATAGTGTACTTTCGTATAAATATAATTGTTATTTCCAGTAACTTTATTAATAATCACTGAATCACTGATCACGATAATTTCACCTATAAAAAACGAATTATTGCTTATTTCTCAAAAATCACACGGAAAAAAAACTTTCATTTTCTTCGTGACTACTAAACTTTGGCTTATCTGTACCGAAATTGTGTTTGATTGAAAATTAAAACTTAAAAATATTGCCAGTAGAATCTATAGCATAACAATAAAATTTGAGTCCAATCGATCGAAATTGGATATGTTAAAATTTCTAAACAAATATAATCTCTAACGATACCAAGAGTGAGATTCATTAAATCAATATAAATTTAAGTTCAATGATCTCTTTGGATTTTTGTAGTAAGCACAACGATTCATTATATCAAGAAGTTTTCGAGTGATAATTTTTGTCCGTTTAATATTTTATTATAGTTAATTTTGCCTATTCTGGTAAACGGAAAATTATCACATAAAACACTTTTCTACCCCCGAAAAGATTCTCAGATGGGTATACTGTGCAAATTAAAATTTTTAAAATAATGCCGAGACCCAAAATGGGCCTCTAAATACCTGACGGGTTGGATAAGCAAAATGGTTAAACGTCGGCCTTTTCGAAAGCCCCCATAAATCTCAGTTGGCACTTTCCATAAACAAACGGGCTAACACTTTTGAATCCAAATGGCCTCGTTCGATGAAATATTTCCCTCAAAGTTTGCATAATTTCCCTAAATCTCCGCCAAATTCCATCGTCCTAATGGCTGTTTTGACAAATTACTCCCATTCCGGGGCGGTCAGGTTGAAAAAATTAAATTTTTGGAAGCTAAAATATTTCAGCTCGGCCTCTCCATTCGCCGCACGATGAGGCGGTTTTAAATCAATTTCGCCTGCGCTCCACCGTCATTTTTATCATCATCTAAACGAAGAAATGGCGACATGGTGCAGATCGTAGTTAAAAACTCGATTTTGCCCTTTTTGCCGTGTCATCTTTGTTTATAAAGCCATTAATTAGAATTAGACGGAAAAATTAGCAAGTGAACGGCGGAAAAGTTCGAAAAATCATTGAAAGGCCACCGGTCGATCAATCGGGGGCCCCATTCATGTGGTGAGCCAATGATGCCTTCCACCATCTGAAGCCAGTAGTCAGAGGAGGTGCATAAATGTGGGACTCTTGGTGAGCGAAAGCGAAATTAATGAATTTTACGAATTTGCATAAGATTTGCATAGAAATCACCTGAACGCGGCCGTAATTAAAAACAAAACACAACAGTTGCCGCTGCTTCTGGTGCTCATCTTCCCTGCTGAGCCAAGATGCGGTACAGCGAAGAGATGCTGCTGTTGGTTTGTAGATGACGAACAAGGGAAGGGTGGGGAGATAAGGGGAAAAAAGAAGATAAAATATTTTAAATGAAAGTACGCGCGACCAAAGGCGGACTTCTTGAATGGATATTTGTCGATTTCGTGGATATTTGTGATAATAATTCGGCGATCTCAAGGAGAGATACGCGGATCCAGAGGCGGTCGAATGGAGGTCAGGGAGGCTGGCTGGCCACCGATCGCACCGATCGCATTCATTCGTCACACCTGCAAAGACTAAAATTTTAATAACTTGCCGCGACGATCGTTAGATCCTATGGGCGGCGTGGCGGCGGCGAGGGCAAGGAGCTTCGCCAATTACTGGCTTCGCCTGGAAGAAGCGCCTTCGCGCCAAACAAAGACTCTGGCCAGATCGTCGTCATTCTGAAGGAGTCCGGGTTGGCCTCCTCCACCGCGGCGGTGCTGAGTAATTGCTTTCTATTAACAATCGGAATGGCCTTTTAAATGAGGCGATTTTTCGAGTTGTCCTCACATGCGCATACCGTGCGCGCGGACTACACTGACCACGTTAGAATCAGCTGCAGCGGTTACCGCGCAGAATCCGCGCGAATCACGGATCGTCGTCGCGATTGCTTCTGATCGCGAAGACGATGATAATCAACCCTCTTGCGCGCGATCGCGCTCGCTTCGCATACTTGAGATTCTCGGTAGCACTCGAGGCTACTCTGATGGGATACCGCAGAACCACTTAATTATAATTAAGGTTGCACGGCTAAGCTCGTTTATATTATTAAGATTGGTATTTCCACGGCCCTTGCACCGCCACGCCGGTGATCGCATTTCCAGAAACAGATGGGGAGTGCCAGAGCTGAGCTAAGCCGTTCCGATCGCGCGGAATCGCGATCTTTTGTTGGACACCGCGCGTTTATTCTTTTGGTCACCACAATCGCGCGGTTCGCAATCATCACCAACCCAAGGTCCAGCCGTTCTGGCGGTGCGGCGGCGGATGTCAGAGACCCCCACGAGTCTAGAGGAGACCCTCATTCTGGGGCTATTGAGCGTGCTTAATTTTATCTTAGCGTTTTTGCCCACATTGCTCCTTTTGAGCTTGAGAATTGTTTTGAAACTGGTCATTAGATTAAAAAGCCGAGCTGCGAGCCTGCTAATACAACATGGGCGTGAACTACTGATTTTAATTACAAGGTTCATTCACGGGTGGAATTTACACGTTTTTTCTTGGAGGCAGAGTGCTGTAATAGCAGTAGTCACGGCAATATCAGTAATAAATGTTAGATAATTTTTATTTAAGTGCCACCGCCGCTGGCGATTGGTGTAATTTGAATCAGTGCCTCGAATTCTATTAAGAGGGACGGACGAGCAGGTTCGCCCGAGAGCAGCTGTCTCTAAGCGAAATATCGGAAAAAAGAGCAGACCTAAAGGCCTTTAAAGTCGTCTTAAGCGATTTTTTTTCCAATAAACGTGGAATAATGGGAATTTTATGTAAAGACGATGTAAAATTGAAAGTAGTTCGCTAGGCTCGTGGTTATAGGAGGTATAAGGGGCATTTGCTGTTGGCGACACACCTAGTCATTTAGAGTTCAATAAAATTATGCTGATATCTATGTATTTCGAAACTAGATCTAAATTTATACAAATTGCGAGACTCCGATATACCTACTTATCAGGTATTTTCTGAGTCTTTTATATGTATAAAGACATAAAAAATAAATAGAGGAAATCGCATGTGACGCATTACAAATAACACGTGAGATACGTATCTCAGAAGTTAGAATCGTTTGGTTTTACCTACATTTTCTTTTTTTTTAACTATCTATGCGGCTTATCTTTATTTATACGATTTCTTAGAATTCTACTTTAGTACTTTATAACGACAAAATCCATTTTGGAATTGTTTTCCCGTCAAAATAAAATAATGTGATTTTTAGACTCTACTAAAAATAATTGCCAAAATCGTTTTATTATAGTAGATATGTTAATGTTGAAGTTATACAATTATAAAAAATGTTGGAATGATTTATGCGGTTTTCAGATGCGTGCGTACCCAAATTTATCTTGCTGCACCCAGTTTTTTTAAAAATAAAATTGTCTTAACGAATCTTTCGAAATTACAACAGTCCGTTTTTCTATTCTATAGCATCATCCTGCCTCTTAATTGAGGACGTCCGTCGTGACGAGAAGCTGAAAGACATTGCAAACACGATAACAAATCTAAGTCAAATGACCAACAATCGCTGGTCCTCGACGACAACCCCCTCCCCGAACACACCCCTCGGCAATCAGTCATTCGATGATAAGCCGACTCGGGACGAAACCGACTTCCATCCGTCCAAGCAGGATTTCCACAAGGTCATCAATCTGCGTCCAAAATCACTTCCCCTAGCGTCCAGCACAGCACCCGCCATCGTTTCTGCCATAGTCAAAAAAATCCCGCCCGTCTCCTCTGACAGCAGCAAATCTAGTCCACGACTGCAGAGCCTGAAGCACGCCCATCATCACTGTCACCAGCAGAACCAGTCCCAAGAAAGAGGGGACCCCGATGGGGGCTGCAACATGGACGACATATCGTCAACCTACCTTTCGAAGACTTCTGAGCTGAGAGTGAATCTTCCAGCCGAAGAAATTTTGAATTCGAAGAAGGGTTGGCTCATGAAGCAGGACTCAAGGACTGGCGAGTGGTCAAAGCATTGGTTCACTTTGAGGGGCGCTGCACTATTTTATTATAGAGACCCTGTTTCTGAAGAGAGGGGGGTCTTGGATGGGGTCCTGGACGTGAACAGCCTTACGAATATTAGCGAGGTTACAGCGTCCAGGAATTATGGGTTCCAACTAACAACTTGGGACAACCGGAGAATTGTCCTGGCGAGCGTTTCGGCCAATTCTCGCAGCAATTGGATCAATGTCTTGCGAAATGCTGCTGGAATTCAGCCCCCTCCAGAACCAAAAACCCCAACCGAATTGGAACCCGATCTGATTATTAAAGACGCGACTGGTGACGATCTTAAGAGCGAGATCGAAAAGGATTTTATCAAGGCACAGAGGAATCAAGAAATAATGATCACTTCTGAGGGCCCGTCGCTACTTACGCCAAAACCAGCAGCGACCCTTTCTACCACCCCCGTTTCACCACCAAAGCCTGTGAATGTTTCATCTGACGAAGAGTACCGGACTGCTTCAGAGGGCGGTAGGCGGGACTCCATCGACTGGGGCTCACCACTCTCCCCATCACCACCAGTCCCCTTAGTGCTTTTTAGAGCAAAGGAAAGAATGAGGTCTCGGTCTGGGTCTAGTCCACGTCTCCATAAAAGGAGCAGATCGTCTCCACCTAGCTCTAGAAGGAGTACAGTCGACAGTGTGGGCTCCGATGAGCTTCCACTGATCCACCCTGTCCAGGAGGAGCTGAATATCGACAAGGAACTCCAAATTCGTCTTGGAGTCGCTGAAAAAGAAAGGGATATACTCCGGGAAGAGGCTAGAGAGCGAGAGGCTCGCATGTCTGAATTGCTAAGTACCTTAGAACGAACTGAGTTAGAGCTTACAGCTCGAATCCGGGAAGTCGAGGAGGCTCGGGATAACCTGTCTCGTCAACTATCTGAAGCGAATTGTAGGGCTGAAAAGATTGTGAATAGGTTAACAGCTGAGTTAGAAGAAAGTCAGGCTAAAATCAAGGATTTGGAGGATAGATTGTCACGAGGGATTGATGAAAATGAAGGGTTATATAAAAAATTACGAGAGATGGAAGGATGCAATCCATCCAGCTTTAGTAATCTTAATAGAAGCAAAATGAGGCGTGTTGACTCTTTAAGCGATCTAACAAATCTAACAGAAATCGATCCTTATGGGCTAGAAAGAGATACTCTTGCTGATGAATATAATGAACTCAGATCGAGATTTGAAAAGGCCGTAAATGAGATCAAGGCTATGAAAAAGGAGCTCAGGGAGTCGCAGAATCAATATGACACCCTTGAAATTTCTTACACTGCTCTCAAGCAGGACTTAGAACGCAAAGAAAATGAGGATCGTGGCCAGTTGCAAATGATGGCTGAAAGGATCCAAGACCTCACCCTCAAGTACACCAGCTCAGAACGGCAGGTTAGGACTTTAAAACAAAAACTAGCCAAGTCTGAGAGAAGAAGAACTTCGTCTTTAAAAGGAAAAGATCAAATTCTTGTACCAAAAGAACTCGAGGAAAAAGTTAGTGAGCTTGAGACTAAAATCGCTGACTTGGAAAGGACTGGTCAGGAAAAACTTCGCATAGAAGAAAGTCCTACGAAAAGTAGTTCAGCTAGTTCTCGCCGGAGAAGTCTAGAGAGCTCAGGAAGTACAGATTCCCTTCAATTTATGGTACGTCTTAATGCGCTAGAGAAGCGGATTGAAACTGCCTCTTCGAGTCCCAAAGTTGAAACATCACCTCCAATTAGGAGCCAGACTAGTCCAAAGATGTCGGAACATTTAGTCGAGAGACTTAAGTGTTTAGAAGGAGTTTTGGTATCGAGTAAGGATAGAATTGAACAAAGTTTGCAGCAGCTTCAATCCCTGCGATCATCTAGAACTAGAAGATCTGTGTCACCGATCACTGATCGTAAAGACTCTTTTAGGTTTGTGGAGCGGTGCCTTACAGAAGTTGTGAAGCTAATGAGAGAGTCCTGTGAGACTTGTATTATCGGGGAGTGCGCAAATTCATCTGGCGTTCTACTCCTACCAGAATCTAATCCTATCAAACTAGCCCTAATGCAGTTGGAAGCTCAACTTAGGAGCAAGTTAGGTGACCTGCTCAAACAGAGACGTGTTCTTAGAGAAAGAAATGAGCTGTCTTCTAGAAAAGAAACAGAATTGCTAGCAGAGAGAATAGCTTTTGAAAGTGTATGTTTCGGTAAACTTAGAGATTCTATCTCACGAGCTGAAGATCCCTCACTTTTCGGAGAAAAACAAACCAGAGCTGAAGTTGCTGAAACTTCTCAGTTAATGTCGATGCTTAAAGCAAAATTGGGCGGGAAGTGCGCCTTTAAACCATCAGGTAGTTTAGATATTCTAGCTGGTGTTTTGGCTCGAAGACTTGTCTTATCCTCCTACAGGAAGAGTAGAAATCCTGCGCCTGAAATGTCACCTGTCGATCCAAAGGTGATGAATGAACTTCTCCGGCAACAGAATGAAATTAATATAATATCAAAAAGATATAAAAATAATGCCATGGAAACGCTAGCTTCTGGACTAGCCGCCGAAACGCTCAGCTACATGAGTTCGACGGATGCAGTTCAAGGAGCTGTCCAAGAGGCTTGGAGACAGGCTCAAGAGACGGTTAATGCTGAATTGGTCCAGTCGGAGATTGCGCATATAATGCTAAGAAATGCAGAGCGCTTCGAGAATTCAATTACCCCCTCATTCGGCTATACCCTGACTGTCGAGGAACGTGTTACCTTTGAGAATTTCGCAGATGCGGTACACGACACTCTTCGCCGGGAAATGGACAATGCAATTGAGCAGCTAACGAGGTGCTACGAGGATAGTCTGCAAAAAATGAAAAGGGGCCAATGGAGGCTGCATCTTGAACAGGAGAGGAAAGCCAGTGAGGGAAGACAACTCCTGTCCGAGTTTGCAGATATAATAGCGCATAAGGCCCTAGTCGACGCAAGAATAGCCGTTCTCAAGGGAGATTATATCGAAAAGGGCTCGAATCCTCAGGAGAAACATGACTTTAGCGTTGTAACGCTCCAAAAATACGAGAATCTCTTCGATGAGCTCGCTAATGACCTCCAAATTTGTAACCCAGACGATATCCTGGCGGAAGCTGATTTTAATTTTATGTATAAAAAGTATGCCATTGAATTTTTAAGCGATAGACCGCATCTTAAAGAAGTTTCTGATGCCCTGTCGAAGTTGGAGGAGTCGATAGTGCTGTTGCATAGCACACTCAACCCCAACACTTCGGTTAGCTCCACCTCTTTTAACATCGAGAGCCTTAAAGACATCTGCGTTAAGTGTAGAGAGTTAAGAAAGAGGATAGACGGGATGATTGGGTGTGCACAAAAATTAGCCACTCCTTGTGTGCATTGCGAAAAAATGCAAAATAGCCTTTGCAGTTTAACAGCTCAGCATGAGACTGAAATTAAGAGCCTTCAGCAGGTGCATGACAAGGACCTCACCGTTCTCAGGCGGCAGTTAGAAGAGCACGTAGGATCTATTAAAGCCCTTGAAAACGAACGAAACTCCCTGCTCGAAGAACTTAGCCTACAATCGAATCTGGTCGAGGACCACGAGCGGGAACTGGCTGCCATTACAAAGAAACTTAAGTCGAAGGAAGAAGAGTGCCATCGAAGGGACAACGACAATCTAGACCTTAGTGAAAGGTTAGAAGGCCGGGAGAGCAGGATTGAATTCCTTGAGAAGGAGAAGGTCAACTTAAGTCAGAAATGCGTTCAACAAGATGAGGAATACGCAGCTCTGTTGCGGGAAAGGGACTACATCCAGTCAGAGCTAAACAAGGAGAGAGAAAGATCAAGGAAACTGGAAAAACGTCTTGAGATGCTCGAACTCGAGCACTCAAGGCAGCTAGAATGCCTTCAGGAGGCGTACAAAGACCAGATTTTGTCGCATTGCTCTGACTTCACCGGCGTTGCTGACGAAGAGAGCTTTCGACAGAGGTACCAAACTGAAATCGAGCAATTGAGGGTAAGTTTAACTTTATTTTCTATATTTAACCAATTATCAATTATCTGAAATTTAAAACAAAAAAATCATTACTTTATATTAACCTAGAATCAATTATTTCATTATATATTCATTATAATAATACATTGCTAATTTTTACTTTTCGGTTCCTCGATCAAGTAATAATTAATTATTACAAATAATAATAAGAAACAATTTTTAACTGATTTAAAAAAAAGAATAATCGTATCTATCTGCTCCTTAAAAGAAGAGAAATATGTAATTATATGAGTGTAGCTTTTTATTTAGTATTACAAAAATTAAAAATTAATTCTTAATCACCATCCAGCGAAAAAATTATTTGATAATCGTTATTTTGTATGTAATTTATATTTTGTTTTATCATAATCGTTACATTCCCTTATTTATATTATTTTATTTTTTAACTTCTTCAGACGCTCTGCGAAAAAGGACTGGCAGCCATGGAGTCTTCACATAGAAGGATTATCAATGATCTTGAAGAAAAGCACCGAAAAGAAATTGAAAGGTTACTGATCGAAAAGGAACAAGCTTTAGCTGAAGAGACTCAGGTAAAATAAAACAATTTAATGAGATTAATCGATTATCTTCAATATTCTGTTGGTTATAGGCGACTCTAGCCGCCTTGGACGCTATGAGGAAGGCCCACCAAAGTGAAGTTCAAAGAGAAGTTGCGCGTTTCAAGCAGGATTTTTTACGACAATTCCAAAAAGGAGAACAACCATCGGTTCCAACGAGAGAAAAAGAGTGAGTAATTAAATTGTTTTACTTTTAATAAACTGTAATTACAAATGTGTAAAAAAAAATTATGTAATTAATTTACTTATTTTGAATTTTACAGGGAAGAGCTTGAAGAATTGCGGCAAGAAATTCTATCATTTTCTGAAAAATACTCCATCAAATGTGTGGAAAATGCAGCTCTAGAGGAAAGACTTCGAGTCGCTAACCAAAAATTGAAGCAATTCCATCAGATGCAACAATTAGAACTGAGGTAAGTGCATGAGTTTGATTTTATTTTCCTACCAAATAAAACCTATACCCAGGCTTTTTCTTGCCATAAAATACCTCAGTGCCCTTGCGGGTCAATATTGAGGTATAAAATGGCGAAGAAAATGTTTTAATTGCCATCTCTGTATTTTTAATAAAATAATATAACCATTTGACTCAGGCTTTAGTCAAGACCACATAAGTGATTTTTTAGTAGAATCGCACAAATATTCTTCATAGTTTCTAGTTCGTAGCAAGCATAGTAAATAGATAGTACAATTTTCACTGGTGAAGGCCTTTCTTATCTAAGTACGTCCCTGCCTTGTAAAAATTTATTTTAGTTAATTAGTTTTGAATGCGTATCCCTTCATAAGTTCAACTGCATGAATTCGTAGAACTCTCACATATCCGAGAGCACCTTTGTAAATTTTCCAATCAAAGCAATTACGCATGCTGATAGAGCTGCGCAATAAAGAAATTATTTCTTTTTTTCCAGAAACAAACAATTTAGAGCACATTTAGCATCCGAGGACCCCTCTGATCTAAATTTCGTGCAAGGACTAACAAAAGACAGCATACCATGTCCAGACAGTGAGGTAAGAAGCAGTCTTCTGCAATGTGCCCCAGTGTATTCTGAGTTCAATATTTTTTTCTCGATGCCCCACTATTTGCCCTTCGGATGAAAGGTGTCTTTGAGTAACTCAATAAAGAGCATGCTACTTTCTTATTTTTCTTTCTTCAACGTATTTTCTTACTCCAAGACAAATTTTGTGTTGAATGTAACTAAAAGAAATTTTCTTTTCTAAAAACAATATTTTTCGTTTTTGTACGCATGTTCGTGTATACAATGGTACGACACTCCCTCTTCTAACAGCATGAAAACATTGAAAACGTTGCGAACGCGACACCTTTTGATGCTTGCGAAAATATAAGCGATCACCGCTGCAACGACCATACCTTGCCATTGGGTCAAAAATCCTATTACAACAAAGAATCTCATCCCCGATCAGGCTTCAAAGAAGGTAATGGATTTTGATTTTTGATTTACACCTATCTCATGCTTCTTCTGTAACTTGTATTTCTAAAAGACCCGAAAAAAATAAAGTCGTTATTCTTGCGGCTTTTTGGTCTTCCTAATTAAATTTCTGTGTTGTCTGCAGTAATTCATATTTTCCGTATTTTGTTCGTACTTTCTTTGTCTAATGCCCTTTAGGAACGTTTTGTGCTTTTGATTCTTTCATCTTCGAATTTCTTAAATATTATCTCTGTACAACTAAAATTTGGTCGTATTATTATATTATAATTTTAAATAAATGTTACTTTGCGCGATTTGTTCCAAAAGAAATGGTCCTAATTATTCAAGAATTCGTCAGAAAACCCTCAGCTTACTATCGTTGCATAATAATTGTGTTTTTCATTAGCGATGTTGTTTAGAGCGGTCAAAGATCGTCAGATGAAAAAGAGATTATATGTAGTAAGAAATATAGTTTATAACAAAGGAACATAAATACAGTGATTTTTTTGAGATTGCAAAATAACAGAAGAAGAGTACAAATTGGAAAAATGATTCCGTTACAAAATTAATACTTTCGAGGGGTCATTAAAAATGACTTTGGTAACTTAACCCCTTGGCCTACGATTTCATTTTAAATAGAGCGCAGCACACTCAACAGTTCGATCCGCTATACATATATACATACATTGAGCCATTTCAAAATGACACAGTCTGTACTTATCATTTTTTCTCAAACCAGACTCGTGTTTATCATTTTTGGCCCAATCGAATTACCACGAACCTGACACGTGATTATCAATTTTGGCTCAGTGACCACTAAAAGTTTTTATCTGTTGTTCTAAAGTTTACTTATGTATAGTGTAAAAAGCTTCTTTTGAACAGACACTCCTCAATTAAGAGTTAATATCTTCTCAAAATAAAAAGAGTTTTATATTGATTTTATGCTATAATATAAATTATGCAACAGCCTGTTGAAAGAAGTATAAGTAGTTATTTTTTCACCAATATACTTCTATATGGAACAAATCTTGTTATTGTAACGAATTAATCTACTATATGTATTCATCCTGATTGTTATAAAAATCGGGGAAACATCGTGTATTCTAAAGTATTGTTTCTCTTTAACAGGCGTAAAAGTAACGACGAAGGCGATCTACAGTGATGTTACCAGTCCCATTCAATCGAAACCACCACCACCACAACAGCAGCCATCGGTAGAAGCGAATGGGCGACCTGCTCAATCGACGACAGCAAATTCACGGAAAAGTTCGAACCCTCCGACAACGATACCCAATGATTCAAATCGAATCGATCGATTGCGATCGTTTTCAACCACCACTACCAGCGCCGTTGCCACAGCGGCGGCGGCGGTGGGAACAGATAACGCAGTCCAACTGCTGTCCGAATCAGAACCAGTGGAACAACCAAAGACTTCAAAAATTTTAGCTCCAAAAAATGTTAATATGAAAGTAGTAAATTTATCCATAAGCGAGGCATTAGCAGCGCGGAAAAAATCGCACCACCAACACCATCACCACCATCTGCAGAATAATTCATACGCCCTCCGCCAGGGGGCCGCCGATCGCTGCAGGGCGCAAAGCGAACAACAAACCACCGAAGGCGATCGGCCCGCCCCCACCGGCGAGACGGTCCAGCGAAGATTAGCAGTTAATCTAAGTAGTCTTAACGAGTTACTAAACCCTAACAGAAGCGCCCGCCAGAGGGCCAGCAAGTGCAGTAGTATTAGTGACGCATCTACAACTAACACAAGCAACAACTCACCAACAAACCCGTCATCGGCATGCAGTAGTAGTGGTAGTGCGGCCCCGGCACCGGTGTTGACGTCGTGTAGCATTGGCAGGAGAGCCGATCTGGCAACCCTCAGGGACAGGTCGAGCGTCGGTTGCAGTGGATTCGACCAGAGTGGCCAGCTCGAATCGATGGCACTCGCCAAGAAGTGCTCGCCCCCTCCCTTAAGTGGGCGGGACGTGGAGCACCACACGACCTCGCACCTGAGGAGGTTCGAGCTGGAGATATGAACGAAAAAATGCAAAGAAATTTTATAATGCAAAAATTGAAAAATATAATTCAAATAAAAAGTACATGGAGTTTAGCGTAGGAACGCGTGGGCGCAACCAGAACGTTTTGTACAATATTTTCCCAAAATTATGTATTTCTCTCTATCAATTGTGTAAATGTAAAATTAATTAATTTGTAGCATATAACTATTTAGTGTTTTGTTTTGTTAACATAAAAGTTATTAAAAAGAATTATTGAAAAAAATTACAGGAATTTCTATTTGTAACCTTTCTATATAATTTCAGAGTTTCATCATGTTAAATAGGTAGGTACTTAATTGCAATTTGTTGTTGAAATTTAATTTGGTAATCAATTAACTAATTACAAAATTAATTAGCGTTCTAAATTGATTTCAATTTTAGTCGACCAAACAGCAATTTTTAATAGACTGAAATTTTCTTCGTTTTCACAAAAAGTGTAGATCTTATTCATCACGTTACGCCAACTAAAATTATAACCGGTTTGTCTTCCAATTGCGTATGCTAATCGAATAAATTTTTTCTTTAAATGTTTTAGTGGTGTTCAAATCGCTCTATCTCCAAAAATGAATGGGTCTATGGTAAATGGAACAGGGCTCATTTGAAATCTTGTTTTTTATTTTATTCATTCTCAAATAATGCTTGCAATATGAAAAAAAAAGAAGTTAAAATATTATCTTCTAATTTTTGATAAAAACAAAAATTTTTTTAGCTACAACTTCTTCAAAATTCTTGTTCTTTGGAAATTAGTTAAAAATTCAATTCAAACAATCATAAGTGTTTTATTTGAAAGAGAGTGCTTTAAAAAAACCTTAAAAAACATCAAATGCAACAGTATTTTCCTTAATCGCATTCATTTCTGTTTTCTTTTATAAGGAAGTACGAAAGGGCCTGATTTAGAACGCCCCCAAAAGTTGCTCTTTTTTCACACATGCTGACGAAATATTGACTTCAAATTTTAAGCCGATCAGCCTCATCAGTGGCAGCTTTCACCGATTATGACCCGGCGCACGCTCCCATAAACTTACTTTCGCCCGATGGGAACTGTAGTTAGGAGCACCACACATCAAATGCATCGATCATCGGATCGCGCAAAAATCTCTTCACGGCACACGATCACCGTGCCTAAATCAATCAGATCGGCCTCCATTAAGTCGAATATTGAGAAAATCTAAATCGAGATATGAGCGGTGAATCGGTCGATTTCTTTTCTACGCGACTCCCCTTTGCCTGGGCAGCGCAGGGCAATTCACCCATTTTGATCAGATGATGATCTCCGTTCCAGGATTCGATCGGGTGATCAATTCTTCTTCCGATCGATCGTAACGGACGGAAGCACTCCATTTCCTCACAATGGCGGCTCCGGCCGCAGGGAGATAAATTTCATGGGACCTTTCGCGAGATTTATAGACTGCTTTGTCCCCTATTCATGTGACATCAGAAAACGGTACGCGGAATTGGAACAAAGTCATCACGATCGAAAAAGGAAAATTTTCGCGGTCGTCGCCGCGTTGTGACCTACATGTGGGGGAAGATCGATCTCCGCGATTCCGCGGATCTGATAACTCCAATTCGATCAGCTGGCTTATTATGCGTTCGACGTTCGATCGATTTCGATGGTTCAAACTGCTGCTGCTGCCGCTGTAGTAAAACATTTTTAAAGAGAGATCAAAAATGATCATGTCGATCTTTATGCCTTCAGAGACATTTTATATTTTAAGGGGATCGTCTGGGCTAGTTGTAATACAATGCTCAATCGATTTAAATACATTTTCAGAATATGATTATGAGTTAGAACTTGTCGATATCTTGAACTATATTTTTGTTACTTTTACAATTTTCATGTTTAAACAATTTGCATTAAGCATTTTCAATAATACTGCGATCGAACGGAAATTGTATGTATATGTAAGACTAAAAAGGCAAATAACTAGTAAAGTTTTAAGTTTTTTTGTTGTAAGTAGCACCTGAGAATTCAAGTAAACTCACCAATTGGAATTACTAAAACTGAGTTACACTCTGACGCGATCAGCTCTATCGAAGCGCAAATTCGAAGGGAATGTGTTCAATTTCCACCTATGCTCAACTTCTCGTTGAATTTCGAAAATTCCTGATTGTTGCTCATATTTGAAACGACTTATTTTGGTAGGAAAAGAAAATGTTAATCGTGCCCTGTTGAATTTAAATAATGGGATATCTATATTTATTAGAAGTTGCAACATATGGACTTCATAGTATGTCCCGTAATTCTGCAAAGTAAACAAGTCCTCTAAGTAAGCACTTTGGCCTACAGAATTCCTATCCTACACGACCCGCTTGTGCAGCGTATGCAGCTAAAACGAGTCACACTCGGGCTCGCTATTTACTGCGCCATTAAAATATGAGAAATATCGGCAGCCGCGAATACCTGCTTTGATCGCGGCGGCCGCAACGTCCTCCACACCGCGAATAAAGCCATCGGTCGAGTCGGCGCAAACCGCACAGCTGCCTAAATTCGATTAACTCGAATGCAAATTTCTCGCCGGGGCCCTATAACTCTCCTGCATTACCGGCATTGTGGCGAGGCGCGCATTTAAATTGCCTCGTTCCCAGGACTTTATTAAAAGCCCTTATCGCGGCGAAATAAGCTGGCCCTGCGGCGGCGGCGGCGGTGGCGGTGGCCGCCGCGCCGTGTGGTTTTACAAATCCGAACACGTAACCTTGCGCGTTCGGCGGCGCACCTGAACACCCGTCCGATCCGCGGCCTATCGGTTCAAAATAGTTTGTCTTTGCGGTCGGTGCGGCGCGATCAGGCCCCATTCGGGGGACACATGTGAACATACGACCCCCAATATTTGCATTTATCATCCTCGCGAGGCTCGGCTCTTTGCACTTCGCATGAATACCTAATGAATGGCGATCGGTTCGGGCAGCGCCGCAATTCGCGGTTCGATTGTTGCGAATGCGCGGCGCAGCATCTGTGGAGCACGTTACGTCTTAATTGTTCGGATGCAATTTAAATGGAAATTTAATTGCCAACTGCTCTCGGCGGATCCGGGCCCAAATGGAGTTCGTCCGACGCATTAGGCGGAGTTATCGGCGGGTAATTGGAATCACTGCGCGCGCCAATCGACGCACAGTGACCTCTGAATGCGATCAAATATCAGCTTTCAAAAATTCATTTTTAATTTTATTTGTTTTATTTTTAAGCAAAAAAAAATCGAAGATCGTTTTTTATTATATGTGTTTTGATAAAACTTTACTCATATCTAGTAGCTATTTGAATTTTTATTAAATTAGCAGGTTGCAGAGGAAATACTGTAGAGAATATTGTTTAAAAATTTCAGAAAATCAAATTAAATAGGTTTTGGAACAAACAATTTAAAAGTTTCAGAAATTTTCCAGGATAATTTTTAAGTATAGGTATATGTACATATACAAAGCCAAACATTTCTTCCGAAAAAACCAAAATTACTTTTTAATTGGTTAAAATCAAAATAATTATATTATTATAATAAAAACTGTAGGTAAAGACAAAAGAATTTCTTTTAAAATAATAATAATAACAATTTCAAAACATACAAGTTTGCTTTGTGTATTATTCTTACTATATTTAGGAAGAATAATAATAGATATACAAATGTATTTTTTCAAAAACTATTAGTTCTTATTTGTACATATTTCTTACTTATGTAGATTCATGCCCAAGGTCATTGTACAAAAGTAACGAACCATGTTTTTGTTATTGAAAATTGGCGTATTTTGAAATACATATACAAAATTCCAGGGTGCGTTGATATATTTAAATTTCAGGTCAAAAATGCGGAAATGCATGAATAGGTTTTTATGGCAGTGAACCTGAATAGCGATCAGTCGTTGCTCAGCGAGTCAAAACGACAGATGTGGCTTCATCAAGATCGCCCATATGCGCCCGTTGACCTAAAATCGCGGAAGATCGCCAATAAATCTTGCGGCCAGAGCTGCGACTAATTGCCCACGCCCTCCCGGAATAAATTTGTTTTCGCTTAATTCACTCTCCGCCGACCGCGCCGAGTTCCCTTAATTGGTTCAAGTCGGCTGGTCACAATTTTTTGCTTTGTCGAGCGGAAAATCACTCCCGAGAATTGCGAGCCAAGGGTTCTAAAGACGTCCAGGATCGTCCAGTCCATCGTTATTTGATCATGCATTAACCCAATTCCATGATGCACTCAACTCAACGAAAACTTTAGATTTTATTATTTAAAAAAAATTTTTTTTAAAGTGCTTATTTAAATTTCGTTTCGTTATCATATTTTTTTTTCTAATTATTCACTTGGTGATAATCGAATTACGTTTTTGTTTATTTCATATAATTTGTTCTATTAAGGAATATGCAGCGTTCGAATATTTTACTCTCAGAATTGAGAAGAAAATGTAGACTTAAATCAAAATAAGGGAAATAAAAGTTTAAATGCAAATTAATAAATTTAATGTAGGTACATAATATTTAATTTGTTAATTGTTAACACTTTGCAGCTTTCCTTAAATAGTTGCTCAGTTTTCGATAGATAGATAAGCTGACACAAAGTAAGGGTGTTGTGATTGGAGATATTTTAATTTAAATATAAAAATTATCGAACGAAGACAGGGGTTTACTTCTTCACAGAGAACAAATCTAGAAAAATTCTAATTGTAATTCTAAATCTTAGGAGTCGTTAAAAGAGCAAATCACTGTAACATGTCTAAACAAAGGGTGAGTTTTGAGGATAAAGAACCTTTAAGCAATTGACTTTTTACCGTGGTTAAAATATATGTATACAAAAATATTAAAAATGCTTTTAGAATTTTTGTAAGGACACCCAGAAAACAAAATTATATAAATCCTTAGAAAAGTTAGGCTTTTTTTGGAGCCGAAGAAGTACATATGTACATACTTCATTACGGTTTAAGAAATTTTTTCATAAAACTGATGCAATGAATGTAAAATTTGAAATTACACTCAATAGTTTTCTAAGTGCAGTTATAAGTTTAATAAAAGGACTTATGATACTTCTTAAAAAATCTTACTAGGGATCATATATATTTTATAATCACCAAAAAATGTCCTTTAGGTTAATGAAAATTCGAGAATTTTAAATGGAAAGAAATATTTTCCTTGACTTAAAACCGAAAATTGTTCTCAGTGTATGAACTTTCGTTTAGCAGATATCTTAATTCATGCCTTGTGAGTTTTAACAAAAGAGTCCTGGTCTGGTTTAGAAGTGGTCTGCCCCCTTAAAACTACAGAAATTTTAAAATTGATGATGAGCTTTTTAATATTTAACAATATGTAGTTATACTTTTTGTAAGTAGTACAGCATTTCTAAAACATCATCGTTTTATTAATTATAGTACAATTGGGTGACAATTATTTCTTCAAATGAGTCGATGCCATTTTCCCGCTCAGCTCATCTAATTCTCGTTTACTTGAAGTTAGTCAAAAGACGTCGTTAGGCGGACTGGGACCACAATCTGAGAACCGTTCAATGACTTTCCTTCCACACCTGAAGTAGTGCACCGCGACGCGACCGCCCGCAGCCCCCTCTCGCGGTCGAATTCGGTTTTACTTTCATGGAAAATGATCGCAAAAGGCGAAATGGCAATCATCAGGCGTTATCGATTTATCGACGATCGGTGGTTCGATCGCAGCATCCAGCAGGAGCAAAAGTGAGAAAAACTGGACTGGGGCCGCGCTGTCGTCAGCGGGGTTCACCGGGCGGCAGCAGCTCGGGGGGCTCACTAAGAAAATTCGCAGTGGCCGAGAAACTGGAGTCGCAGTGACTCACCTGGGCAAGTGCCCCAGGTAAGCAGATGGATGTCGTCTTGGCCTTATGCGCCGCAGCAGCCCGGTCCATCGCGGCGGCCAGGTGAGGCCGCGAGGACAGGTGAGGGGGCAATAACTTTCTACCGGCGGCGGGCTGCCCGTCGCGGCCGGCGAGTTTCACAGCACCGGACCCTCATTACCCCGGGATCAGCTACTAATTACTCCGGGGCCAACTGATTTCCTATGCAAGCCGCTGCCGGGTCATTACGGAACTTCCTCCATTGATGGGACCCCAGCGGCTCGCTGGACCGGCTGCGGCCCGCCGGCGCTCGGGGGCCCTCTGACTCTTCTCCGGTCAGGTTGATGATCCCTTGGAAAGTTGGCGTTTGATTGATTTTTCTCCTCGATGATGGAAAAACCTATAAATTATGCGATGAAAACGCTGCACACTAATGGGGATCCCCACTAAGGATCCTGTTAGCGTCCTCGCCGGACCTCAACGCAACGTAGAATTAAACGAATCACTCCAATTAACGCAACTGCTCAAGTCAGGTGATGTTGATTGGATTTCGCCCCATTAAACCAGTGCAAATCTTAAGTATCTCCGGGGCTGGATTTTAGATGAGGACTTGCTTAGCCTAGAGAGGTTTTAATTAATTGCCTATAGTTTCTAATAAATTTTATGAGGGATCTTAAGGGTGGGTAAATAAAGCAAGTGGCGCCTACTGTAATGGGATTTTTGTTAAAATGTTAAGAGCTGCTCATTAGAACGTTCGAGGCACCATAGCTAGATATTTCCTACTTATTCTTAACATCTAAATTATGCAATCTTAATATGCCCTGGAGCAGAAAATCAGTTATTATACATGAGAAAATATTTATATTTCCTTCTGTACGTAATTAATCATCATTCATTTCAAAGGTAAATTCTTGCAATAATTATTGGCTTAAGTTTATTTTAACATCTTAATTATACCTATTACACTGCAAACATTTTTTTAACTAAATTTAATTAAAATTTTATTAACGCAAAAGTCCGCACGGAAATAGGATTCAATTTATTTCATTTAAAAGTTAGAAAAGCATTTATAGATTGATATCTCGAAGCCTGATATACGTTAACTTAAAAGTTCATTCAACTGAAGTAAAGTTTAAACGTTGTAAGATATATATATAGATATATATATACGTTTGTTTTATAGAAGTAGAAAGTAACATATTCAAAATAACTCTTCCAGCATCTCCTTAATCCGATACAAATTTATATAGGTATATGTAAATCTCACAATCATTTTGATACCGAGTGATCAAACTCACATTAAGTATATCATTCAATTCAGGAAACAAAATATAATAGTCTGTGAAAGTGTTGACAGAAATTTTATTTTTTTTATTTTACGTTGAAATAAATGACTACATTTGTTTGTTTTCGTTTGACACGGTTTTAGATATTAAAATTTTTGATTTAAATTTTCATGGTGTTTTCTGCGGGACCGATTTTCGGTGTAAATTGGGGGATAAGTGTATTTTGTAATTTGGAATTTAATTTAATAGTACCGACTGTAAGCCAAAGTCATACCTAGCGGAGGGATCTCGATGTTTCGATTCGTGTTGTTGGATTGAGAATGGCCTTGTTATTTGAAATACGATATAAACTCCATTAATAGAAAAAACTAAAGGTTTGAGTCCCTGAAATTTTTGAAAGGATGCACATTATTTAAGTATGATATCATGTTCAAAATATGAAAATAAGTTTAAAATAAAACCAGAAATTCTCCTCATTCCCCCCGAACTAAAGGTAAAAATAGCGAAAAGTTGAATGTTATATGTTACCTGAAAAAAGTACTTACTTCATAACTTCCTAGAATTATAGGAAACATGTTATTATTAATCATACGTTTTACTATTTTAAAAAGATCTCCACATTGATTTTGACAAATTTTTGTAGGAAATTGGAGATAAGATGCAAACAGTCAGTATCTTGTAAAATCCAGAATATTAAATAATAATTTTTTAAAATTTATATATTGTTTCTAAATATCATTTTCTTTATGTTTCTCCAACATTTACGAAATAAATTGTCGCTTAAAAATAAGTTTTACACAATTTTTAACAAAACCTTTTAGGAAAAGGCGGATAATCGTAACAGAAAGAAATGTCAATCATTATTATTCTAAACTTAATTTGATTTATGATTTTTTTAAAATTTTACAAAGTTATCGACATACAACGAAAAACATCATTGGCCTCTCTATTTTGTGACATTAAACAGCAAAAATCATTGAAGTGATTAGAATTATTCTATTATTTTAGTAAGTACTAAAAGAAAATTAACCAATAAAGTCATTTATGGCTAGTCTCTCAACGGCGAACATTTCGGAAGCTAGTGAACGACTGACCCAAATGCGCCGCGCCGCCTTTGTATAGAGTCCTAAAATTTTATTACACTTACAAAATTGATGTTCTATTAAATATTGTGTGTAGCTCGCGGTAGTAACTTTTGAGTGATTTTGCCGAACTCATGTTTTCATATGAAGTGTTAATATACAAAAGTACTTGCTCCAGGCCCACCGTTTGATGGGATCAAGAGCCAAGAGCTCCTTTGCAGTTTATCTTTGAGTAAATCTTAACTCTGTCGATATTTCTCATGTTTTAATGGCGCAATAAATAGTGCGGCCAATTGTTACGCACTTAGTTTCGTTTTGCAGCAATGTTGCTGAGTGTTCGGGTTTTTGTATAGGTCAAAGTATTTAATAGGCTTGTTTACTCCGTCGGTTACGGGACTTGGACGTAAACATTTACTAGCCACCAACAAAACCGACAATTAACTTAACCCGCGCGCTCCAGATCTCTCCATCTCCGGAGACTTCGCACGCACTCTCCGCGGCGGGTAATTGCCCGGTTAATTAAATTCCCCCAATCTTCCGGGGGATTTCTCGGCGATGGGAGCTCGATCGGCGCCAATTAAATTTAATTAAAAGAAGTTCACAGGTGGAGATGCAATCCATTTGGCCACTCGTTTCGTTCCGCCCCCTCTGCTCATGAGTCTCAGCCTTAGCCTTCTCGGTTTGATTGGAAGTGGAAAATTCTGCGCGGCGGGAAAAAAGGGGGCCCTAATTGCAGACTACCTTCTGGGGCCCTCGTGGAAATCCATCACCCGAGAGTGCGGAACGCACTTGACGAGGAGGCCCCATTCGCGTTTCTTGTGCGCGATCACTTTTCACAAGACCCCGAGGCCTGATGGGGCCCAATTCGTCATGTGGACCCGAGGGACCTTTCACAGTGACCCCCTCTATGCAGCGCCGTCCGACAGATCATTTCTCCAATTGTATGCATTTTGTCTTTACCGTTAATAGCTGCAATTTATCACCATTTTTTTAAAATTTATTTTTACGCGAGCTAAAACACAAAAAGCGCAAATTGCAACGAAACTAATTAGCGACGGAATCGCGGACGTGTGGAGCAAATGTTTTCGGGTTTACTTTTGTCTTTCACCTGGTGTGACACGCGCGTCCTTAATTTGAGGTGTCCCGGGTGGCGCGAGCTCCACGGCTGCAATCATTGCGCTTTTTCTGGTTGCAGTTCAATTTAAGTAAAACTTACAAAAATTTTCGTATTTGCCATTGCACTTGAGCCGGAAAGTGCCTTTTTTTCCGGAGGTTTTGCCAGACCTCGACTAATTGCAAGGTGTTTCCGATAGTGCTGCGCTGCAGACCTCAATGGGTTTGACGAATCGCATCGCGGGGTCAGGCAACGGACAACGCGGTTGAGTGCATTCCTGGGAAATCGATGGTAGTGCACTGGAGCGACCCAAATATTTGTGGAATTTGGTACTTAGTGGTTTCTATTTTGATTCGAAAGCAACATTGTTGCATTTCTATATGATGAAAACTTTTGAAGATTCTTAGCTCTGTAAGCCCAAGAAATAAATACTTAAGTCAACAAGTAGGTACCTTATTAAAGTATAAAGACATTACGTTTGCTCGTAAAAAAATAAAACTTTTCTATAGTAATATATTTTGAGCTTAAATTTTCAGGGAATTTCTGTTATATTACAAATTATAAACATATATAAAGGAATAAATACCTATATATAAGTTTAACTTAAAAGACGTTTGAATTGGAAGCTTTTAAATATTTTTATTTCCCCAATTTACAATTTTTAAACAACTTTAATATGCAATTCATTTTAACTGATTTAACTAATTACTATTTAATCAAAAATCTTACGTAATACTGTCTACAATTGGTGTAAATACTGATCAAAAGGGGATATTTTAGCAAAGTAAATATTAATAGTGACCAATGTAAATTGTTTTCGATTTGTATAAAACAACCCATTTTGAACAGAAGCTACTCAAATATATTTACCTACTTATGCTTATAATTTTTTTTTTCTTACTAAAAGTCCCATCGTCATATCGCAATTTTTATTACACAATCGCTTATTTCGTAAATTGTGCGCCATGACATTGGGAGTAGAAAGTATGTTCTTTAAAAGTGGTACATAGTTATCCATTTCATTTAAATCAAAACGTTCAAGTATTCTTTAAAATTCTATTACTTAAGAAAAGAATAATAATGTTAAGAGATCAGTGATCAGTGATCAGTCATCAAGTAAATTTTAAATTCAAAATTATTAGATCACCAACAATCTTGAACTACGTAAAAGAGGTACCTAAATGTTTAATAACAACAGGTTCATGTAATAGGTACTTTAATAGCAATAGTTCGACTATTTCAGGACATAAGTCATAATGCTTTTATCCCGTAAATTACAGAGGGAAAGTACTTTCATATGATATATTAGGCGATATTTACAAAGATGAGATAACTACTAAAAGGCATGCGAATTTTCTACGACAACCAGTTAGACAACTTCGTGCAAACGCGAGTATCAATCGCAAATAAACAAACCGAAAAGAGTGGGACTCCCTTTCATCACTGTCCGATTCGAGTATCCCCTGTAAATTGATCATTCAAGTCCCCCCATAAAACTGTCGATCGGACGTCGGCCGTGCGTGTACTCTTATTATTTAAACACCTTCCAGGAAAGCGCAACAATTTTCTCCTCGCCATATTTTTGTAATGAATACTTAGAGGACCCATGACACTTTCGTGCTGTTAATGTTGGCTGTTTTCCTCAGTTTGTGTCCTCGTCGTTTTTTCCTCCCTGGCCGCCTCCTTGGGTCTGTCGTCGACTTGAGACGACATTTGTTTTGTTCAGAAGAGGTCTACTCGAAAGACGCTAATATCCGTTTCTGTGGGTTCTTTTCTTAGTTGGCGCTTAGCTAGCGAGCAAATAAACTCGATCATGGCCCCGGCCAGAGGAAGAGAAAAGACACACCAAGACGACACGGGATTAGAGGCCCAACCGGCTGAAATATTAAATTACACAATTTTCAACACGCGTCACTTTGTGTTATCTGCGCCCTTCAAAGATGTCGCGATTATCTCTGAAATTGCAAAACAAGTTGGAGGTACACGCGATCGCTACATCGCGATCTTTCCCAAAGAGCTCAAAGACGTTCGGATTTCTACGACGACTGTGAGATTTTCTTAGGTTGTTTTTTTTTGTTTTTGTCTCAGGAAAGGATGTTAAACAAAATGCTTTTCTTCTTAGTTCAACGACAATTTCTCAAAAAATGGCAGTTAGAGCATACCAGCTACTGGTTCACTTGTATGTTAAAATTTTGGAGAACATACTAGAGAAAGATAACTTTGTAAATTTATTATATCTATGTACATAATATAAACAATCATATTTATGAAAGTATTGTGCTTTGTATGATTTAAATTCCGTAACTTCAAAGCTTCATTGTACTCAATTTTCATACTAAACAAATCAATCGAAATTAACAAAGTTTTAAACTATCCTTTAAAGTTATACTGAATTTGATAAACTTTAATTAAAAATGTATAAATAAAATAAAAGTTTAACAACTAAAACCAGAATACGCAAAAGCTGAAAACAAGCATAAAATATTGTAGAGGAATGTCTGATCCTAGATTTCTTGATTCAATAACACAGGTCTTACAAAACAATAATTGTAGTCGAGGCCAAAAAATCTACGAAAAAGCCTCCGACTACAACTTCTTTTTTCAATCTAAACTTTTGTTATTGAATAATATTAGTTCATTTATTCAATTTAGTTATTTTATTAATTTAGTACTTTAATTGTAAAAATTTAGGTTAGCCATCAGACAAACAAAGTTTATTATTACCTACTTTATAGAAATTACTTGCTAACTGCAATATTTATGAAATGTTTACGGGTAGTGCTAAATATGAAAGCCCGAATCGCATGTCTCTAAAACAACTCTTAACGTTTTTAACGCGAAACTTTAAAACTAAACTAAAGTTGGCATACATTAACCTGTAAATATACAAAAAGATCTGAGCCTCTTGCAATGCAAGTTGGCATACGATGGTTAAAGTGGTTACTTCGAGTTTTATCACGATAATAACCCCAAACTTGCTCTTAAGCTCTCTCAAATCCTGGTGCTGATACGATCGACACACGTTGGATCGGCCCAGCGAAAGAAGGTCATCTAACTCAACTCGTGTAAGCACCCTTCCTGCACGGTAAGATCGCGTAAATGTGCAGTTTTCACTCAATTAAACACTTCCCGGTACACGGCGAGGCATGCGCGAAGCGTTTAAGCGTGCAATCAAAACAAAAATTGAATTTTGCACGGCGAATACCATGAAATCGGGGCCCGGACAAGGTTTTCCTGATCTAGTTGGTCAGCACCGGATCGATAATTACCGGGCAGTCGTCCAGCAACTAGGGCAAACTCATTGCATCCAATCAGAGATTTCACCGCCTAAATTGCAAAAATTGCAACCGAAGCAAGCCTAGGCGATGTATACGATCGTCGCGCGCGCAACTGGCGCACATACTCACGTCTGAGTGCGCGCTTGATGCGATTATGAGTGAGCGTCCACTCGTTGAGATCTAAATCAGCTGACAATTAAACGATGAAATGTTCTCGAAATTTTAATTAAGGTCTCTTTCCGCGGTCTGGGCTTGGTCTTGCGGCAACATGAGGTGTGCCGCGTTGCCGTCGCGCTGCAATTAGTCCGCGGAGTGCGCTGCACACCGACTCGTGCGGTTTTCGTGCGTAAACAGTCCGCGCAGCGCAGGCCAACGGCCTCAGTTGATGTCGTTGCGATGCGTCACATTTTTCGATTTTCCTGAAACGGTCAGACGTTGTCGCTGGCCGCTGATGGCCAGCCGGATGGCAATCTGGCCGCTGGAGATAAGCTCGACATGGAGCTCGCGTCGAGATACACTTTCGTGTCGCGAGAGCACTGCGCGCACAGCACATGTCAAGCCATAAAATTATCGTTTTATACGATAAATAGCTCCATTCACCAAGGGTTAGACTCCGGAGCAGTGGCGGGTCTTTCCGGGGGATACCTTTTGGGCTTGAACCAGAAGTCCAAACCACGTTCATCGCTTAATGGCCGGCATTTGACGGCGATCGTCAAGTGTCCAGTGGAGGCCAGTTTCTCTTTCTCGCGGCGAATAATTGGCGAAGATTGATGGTAATTTGCGATCGTCGGCAATTTATATGTTTCACTTCCAGGTACCGGTTTGGCTGCGATCGGGGCCCTTCCGTGGGGCAGACTCGCGCCCGATCAATAGCCAGGAAGTGTTAAGGGTGATTAACTTGCCGCCACTTAAACGGATTAGTTCCACCAGGATGATCAAGTGGCCCTACGTGATGCAATATGCGGCCCCCCGGGAGTGAATGGCGGCTGGGGCAGGGGCCACTGATCATGTGAGTCCCGCAAAAGTTTCGAAAATTGCTCATCGCGGCGATTGTTCCTGCTGCAGGTTGCTACAACCACAGCGAATTGTAATCGATCAAGATCGAAGGTGTGCATGCCGTGATCAAGGAGCTCCTTTAAGGAGCCGATCTGCAGCTAACCGAGCGCCGCCGCCGCCACGGGAATTAATTGAAATTGCACAATGGTTTCACCGTTTTATGCGATCAATCGGAGCATGAAATATTAAAGCGCCTTTCTTTGAAATTACCGTTACATAATTTAAACGTTGGTGCAGATTTCAGGTTAGCCTTTTCTCTAAAAGGGTCAATATTTCGTGAATCTCTACAAAATATCTAAATCTATTTTGCTAGCATTTTTTAAACATTTTCAGACCTATTCCCAGATCCATCGTAGAGTCATTCATTCAATTTTATTATACTACTGTGTTTGCTCTCAAATTAGAGGTAAACTTAATTACAAGACATTTATTATTTTGATTTAAGTTTTTCAGGGAAACATACACATTATCAAGGATTTACTTTTCAATTAAGTATTTAGATAATTGGCTATCTTTTGAAATAGGTATGTGTTTCAAATTTCAGATCAATTCACCAATTACAGTCAGATTCTGAGATATCGTGACGCTTTCGGGTCAAAGAATTCGAATTTCTTCGTTGAAACTATAAAACTATTCAAGAATATGTACATATTTAGTTACAAATTAGTTATAATATCTATCTTTTGAAATTAAGTAAGTTTGAAAAAAATTATTGATATTTGAATCTATTCTCTACATCATTATTGTATGTATTATAATATAATTTATAGCACTTTAGTTACATATGTATAAGAATTGAATTCATTGAAAAAATGTTTATTTATTATTTTAAAAAATTATATATTTGACTCTACTTTTTTCCGTCGTTTTCTTATGTTGGTCTCCTAGAAGCAACTTTCATAAGAATCCAAACATCTTTAAAAATACGAAATAATTTGACTGCCCTTTTCTGGAACAGTTCTGTCAATACCTAACATACATACATACGTATTTACATTTTGTATATATTGTATATCGCTGCATCATAGAATGACTAGTGGCTTTTATTATAATTTTACAAAAATAAACGTTATAATACGTTTTTTTTTAATAGAATGAGAAAATTATTCGAATTTAGAGGAAATATTCGACAAAAAATATTTTATTCTTGCCAATGAGTGTTACAGTGTTATTGTAGTTAGACAAGAAACTTAAATCCAACGACCCTGCGCCATGACCCAGCCAGCCCCACAGCCAATGGTAATTATGTCCTGTCAATGCTCATGGAATTGCTAGTGGCCAACTCGCCATTATGCTAGTTGACTGGTGACCTGCCATCATCAAAGTTCTCAGTAATTTTTCTTTTTTCATTTTTCTAGTTCCCAGTGCCAGCACCTTAATTATTTGAGATTGAAATGGCGGGGCTGGGCGCCTGTTGGAATCCTCGTCAAACAGCTTGTTAATCTCGTTATTTACCTAATCCATTCCGACGCTGACCTGCACGCAGCGATGTGGGCCTCAATCAAATCATTCCTCGCTAATTGCGGCTCAAATGTTACACATTTCTCAGCAAATTATGCAATCGCATGTAAATTTATGCATTTGAGTATCATAACGGTACCGCCGCGGCCGTTCTATTCTATTTCCCTGCAGCTTCCTTCGTACGCTTGACTGCGCGTCCCATTGAAAGTGCCTTTGAATGGGCGCTTCCTTGTCTTCGGCTTCAATTTCTTCGCCATTCTTCTCCTTTGCGGAGGAAACTTCTCAAACGTTTCTTCGCGGAGTCTTTAAGACTTGGGCCCCACCGCGGCCCCACACCTTCTCCTCCCCCCGTTTGGGGCCCCGCCGAGTGGGTCTCAGGATGGGGTCAGTTTTCCGCATACCTCAATTAGCATGCACGCACGCCGCATTTCCATAAAAACAAATTGAATAGAACGTTTGTGATCGGACCTATAAAATTGAAATTTAAATGGAAAGATGTGCAGCCGCACCGCGCGCCGCGACTCGATGCGCTTAATTCTCCTGCACTTCTGCTGCGCTTCCGATTAATTGTTTTATGATGGCGCACTCGGCAATCAAATCCAGCCGATTCTTGAATAAAGCGATTGTGTTATTGGATTGTTACGATGTGGCTGCAGTCGGTCTGTAAACGAGGTAATTCCCTAAAACGCTTTAAATTGGAAATATCTTTTAAACATGCTTCGACGGCTGTAAATTAACATTTATGTTTACGATTTCCACCTAGTGCAAATATTATTTTATCGTAAAAGAAGACTAAGCGCCAATAATCTTTAAAAATGTTAAAAGGACTTTAGCCACAATGGAAAGGGCTATGAAATTGGAAGATTTTCACTGTATTCAAAAGCAGTAAAAAGGCAAATCCAATTACTTAGCCTTAGAAGATAAAACACTATAAAATTTAATAGAACCCAGGTCTGAGTTCGAGAATTTATGAATTCATGTACTCATTTTATGACAATTTCTGGATGAAAATTTACGTTTTTAAAATGCTCGTAAAAATCTGCGATTACAGGGTTTCGTGAATTACAGAATCTCGGACTTTCAGATTTACGAAACCATGAACTCTTAATCAGTTAATTAATTTGTGTTAAAAGATATCATTTAATTAATTACTAATTTATTCACCCAATTTAAATAATTTTTATAATTAAGTTTAAAGCATTTTTAATTTTTGTAGATAGTCTTTTTTAAGTTATTTTCAGAAATTACGTTCAGTTTTCTTAAGGACTTCAAATGATAATAAAAATGCACACTGAAAAGTTTATTCAAACATATTATCTAATAATTGATATTTAGCTCAAAATAATTTACTGTGAGTTATAATTTTGTTGTCTTCTCTTTGATACAATTATTCAAAAATAACAACAAAATGAAAAATCTTAAAACTATGTAGACGAAATAATTATGAAATGATACAAACTTTTTAATTAGAGGAATTAAAGGAAATTGAGTTTACATATTTGACAGAAAATTGCTATTAGTAAAAAAATGAAAGGCCTTCTTTTACAAATTATGTTTTTGTTTTTAAAATAAAGCAATCATAAAAACTAATCAGACTTTATACATTGGATATTTTATTTATTAAAGATTTACGATATTTTTCCAATAGACTGAAAAGAAACCTCACGATAATCAGAGGCAAATTTAAAATATTTTGAAAGCAGCTAATTTCAAGTAGAATAAAATGCTATCCATGCTGCCATACCTACTAAAAATTTTTTAATTTTATTGTTGAAATAAAATTTAGTTCTAGTGAGTAGTTCTTTAACAGATTTTCATTTCTTTTTTAATCTTTAAGCAACTAAACGTACACCTATGTGACCAAGGGCGTTCAGACTATTTTTTTTTTAGGTTTATCAATCACCGATTTAAACTTACATAGTGCTGGTGAATTGAATGGCTCATGTCGTTCTAAACCGAAATACTAGACCCTATACCTTTTGTTTTTATATATTTCGATATTTTTACTTACTTGTATTTTATTTTGAATCATAAAGAAAAAAGCTTGTCTCGTACCTAATAACTCTTTCATTTTGACTTAACATACATATAAAAAAAATTCACAGAATTAGAAATTAATGATTTTTGGATTTTTTCCTCTCTATAATTTTTGTTCTGCCAGTCTGTGTTGTGTATTCTGCCACTCTGTCAGCATGAAAATACAATTTGAAAGGTCATATTTTTTTGTTACATTTAGTTAGAAATATGAATTTTTTTTCAAGCCGTAATGCTGTAGGCTTTAGTAGTTGGTGTTAATTTCAAAAACATCTTGTTTTGACGGACAGATAGACAGGCAGACGGACAACAAGCAGATCTTATATTAGGATTTTGAGTGAATAACATTAAGAAGAATTAAATTTTATCCAAATTGCTATATAAATTTTGTTGTTCAATACTAGGATAACAATTTTCGACAGTGTAAAGTTTCTATGAATTTAAAACTACGCATAAATTTCACTATTACTTGTTTGTAAAAAGCGAAAAAACGCAAAAAATTCCTTCTTAATTTAGCACGGTCCAGGCAGATCTTTATCATTGGGCATCGAAGTCACCTCCAGCGCCAGGACAGTGACCCACGGAGGCAAATTACTTTTTCTCCCGAGAAAAAACAAACGTGTGGTGTGGTAAATATTTGCCCCGGCATTCTGCCGGTGGCCGAAAATTCTTCAGTTTTCTTGGAAAAAAAAGAAGAAAAATAAAAAAGGCGATGATCGTCTTACCGCAAAGAATTAACAATCTTTTGCCGCGGGTCAAGAGTTTTCTAGTCGATCAGTCACGCCGACCGCTTGAACTTTCAATTTCCGTGGATTTCACAGTTTTCGATTTCTTTTGTCTGAGACCTCCGTGCTTCTAACAAAAGGATCTCCAAAATATTTGCGTTAATTTTGAGAAAGCAAAAACCAAACGAAGATCCTCCTCTTTGGGCGGGATGAAATTTCGATTTGTAACGGCCGACAGACGATCCTGTGAATATAAAAATTTATCTTAGTACGAAGATCTTTCTCCCATTAAAACATCGAAGATGAGTTCAGTGGCACCTGAAGGTGTTGCAGGGCGATTCGGCGATTAAAGCTTAAAATCTTTGGAAAATTGGAAAATGTCTGAACCTTTCCGGGTTCACTGCCGGCCGGTGCCGTGCGTGGCCGATGCATCAAAGTTTCATGGATGCAATAAATTCCGTGGGATTAGCTGCCTCCCTGCTGGCTTACACGGAACCAGCTTCCAGGTCCAGCGGATTAACTCTGTCTAGCGGCCTAGCGCAGGGAGATAATTAAATTTTAATGGCCCTTTCGAATCATTTAGTGGAACGTGTTATTATTTAGGTTCAACCGGTTCTAGAGACCCTTCCAAAGGTCACTGATTTCGGTTTCTATCTGCCCGGCGGATCGCCGCCGCACACATCTCAGATCTTAACTCAAAGCCACCAGCATCCAGCATCCGCCGGGGACCGCTGGGACAGGCCCGGGGACTTCTAATTTTGTGACGTGACGCTGGATCTGGATGCAGCCTGGTGCCAGGCTCGATCGCATCTAATTAAAATGGAAATGAGGCCCATGGCCGGGCGCATTGAGGGAATCTCGTAAATCCACAAACAAATTGAGGCGATTTAATTTAGAAACGATTTCGGTCAAATGGGCCGAGATGGGCATCGAGCGGACTGCGATCGGACACGTCGCGGTCCGCCGGGTGCCGCGATAAGGGCCCCTGGGAGCGTGATTGCTTGTAATCAGCGCTTGTTCAGGCCCCTTCACCCCCGTCCCCCCGTCCCCCCGAGAGCTGATAGCGTCATTAGATTTGATTTGTGGTTTTCGTGGTTCGAATTTTGTGGTTTCGATCTGCGTTCACAGCCCTCCAAAATTATTCCCATGCGCGTTCATTGCCGCATTCTTATTAACATGAGAGAAAATTTGATGGGCATCGACGCAAGAAACAATCTTCTCGGTGCCTTTTGGCGGGATATTTCGAGCATTTTATTGATATTGAATTAAAAAATAAAATAAAAATTGTAAATATGTTATAAGGATTCAATTGAGTAGGTATTCATGTTTATTGCAGTATAATAGGAAGGTTTTAGTTCTCAATCGAATTTTGGAATTTTTTAAAACAGTTTCTTAATTAAACTCACAAGATCTGGAAAAGTAACATATAAAAATGTCAAGAGTGGGTATAATTACGAATTCCCTCTTATTGCACTAAAATAAAATAAAATCACATCATCAATAATAATAATGTTTGATTCCAATACAATTAATCATTGACCCCTTGAAATAGTTTAGAACTAAAATATTTTGTTTTGATTATTACTTTTGCAGGAAAGTTTCCTAAAGTTAAAGTTCCATAAAATTTACAAAATTTCGAAATTGCATGTACCTTTCATTAAAATAATTAATATATATGTATAAAAAAATGATGGTTACACTATGACCCTTTATCAAATATTGATCCATATACATATGTATTAAATTTCAAAATAAATACATATGTGCGTATGATTCTTTCGCTAGTCGACCCCTTGGAATAAAAAAGTTATTAATGTTTTTCCTCTAGTAATTGCTTTCTAAAATGCTAACATATCCAATAATTAGCCTAAATTTTATTCGAACGATCTTAAAACTATGTAAGATACAAAACTTTGTTGCTACGGAATTGCATGGAGTTGCGCACGCAAATAAATCTTGCACTTAAAATGCTTAGTCCGGTTTAATTTATGGCTGAATGGACGATTATTGGTTCCATTCGCCCAGCTACTTTTGGACATGCAGCGGGACTATCGCGTATTTTTGGTACATTGTTTTTTCTGCCAGCGTGCTCCAGAATATTGCAAAATTGAAATCGTTCATGCGCCAAGTGCCTGGCATAAAACAAAGCCCGCGGATTAAGGCGAAAAGCGAAAACCTCCAGAGCACGTGGCCGGCAGACGTGGCGACCACGAGAGCCTCCTTCCAGGTGGAGGCCGCTCAGGTGATTACACGCGCCGCTTGATATCGTTTTCGGGATAATTAAGTGGAAAATATCGCGGGCCGAGGGGAGTCCATTTTCACCGGGCCGCTGGGGTGTTTTGGGAATAAATTTGAACACTTTCGCCGTTTGGCGGCAATTAGCCACGGCGGGCGCTCGAACCGATCGAGGAAGTGCTCCTCGACAGCGAAAGATATTTATGGCGGCCGCACACACCACTCGGCCGGCCAGTGCGAAACTGATCGTGATCAATTTATTAATTTTGCAATTTTCTCGGCAATATTTCAAGGAAAGTGGAAATTTCATAGCAGGAAGGTTGACCGATCACCGATCACGGTCTCTGGCTCGTTTCCGTTTTCTTTTCTTATCCAGATTTTAATTGGCGGTGCCCGGAAGTGTTTGTGACCAATCGTGATCTTATCGCGGTTTTAAGGGTTACGTATGTCGTATGGAGGCGATTTTCTACTTCTAGAAATCGATCGTTCCCTTGCTCCATATAGATACATATGTATGTATATAACTAGATCTGTTTAATATTAAATATGAAACTAACAAGGTTCCTGGAATAAAAAAGATTTTTTTTTCAAACATTTAAAATTATGATTTCATTCTTAATAAAGCAGAGTCTACGTTACCTTGAATAAACTTACCAGTGATCGGATTTTTTAAATTAATAATAATCTCTGTTTTACAATCCGTATATGTATTTTAATTTATAGTTAATGCTTCAATTTCATATTTTAAGAGAGCAACCTTTCTATCTCGAGGAATTATAACATTACATGACAGGAAAACTAGCTTACTTTTACTCCTTTTATCAAACCTTTCGCGTATAAAAAAATATTTTGAAATTATACCAATACAACTTTTTCCTGTTTTTTTTTATAAATTAAGTACACTAATTTTCCAATTCCAACCAATAATGTTTTAATCTGCTCATTGTGACTTCAAATGCAGATGTAAATGTAAAATTTATGATAATTCGGAATACAAACTATAAAATGAAGAAAATAAACCTTATTCTCTTTTGATAAACACTTTAGTATCTAATATTATGCATTAAAGATTAAAATTATTTTCACGATTCAAATTTAAAGCTTATTTTCTTCTAATTCTAGAAAATACTTGGGACTAATTAGTTTGTAGCAAATTTTTTAAACAATTTTGCAACAATAATAAAATAATAGGTACTTTTATGATATACTTACTCTTCTGATATAATAATTTTTCATTTACATAATTCAATGAAAAATGAAGTACGAAAATGGATGAATATTAAAGACGTAAAATTATTTAACTGTTTACCAAAAAACATTGAGTTTACGAAAGGTAATACAATAATATTCGTTATTTATTTTACTTTGATAAGTATAATCTGAACTCAGACTATGACCTGAATTTAAGGAGGCAGGTAGGTACCTACTTGTTACAAAATCTAGATATTCATATTTCTTGAAGCATGAAATGTTTTGCCAAAAAAAGAAAAACAACTTCAATTTTAGCATCGACTTGAAGTAAGCGTTAAGATCTTATAAAGTCCCCAATTAAAATTTATCGCCTATAAATGAGGCAGAATTTATGTAGGGCCGCTAAACGCTTCCCACGGCACGGTGGCGGCGCGGCTGCGTCTGAATGGGCAGTTGCGAAAAGGCGCGAATTTCTCGCTAATCATGCTGCGGTTGCGTACGACCGATAGGCCGTTCACTTTTAAATTGAATTTCGGGTCCCCTCGAGTACGTGCAAATATTCGAAATATTTCATCGATTGGCTCTGATTGAAGAAGGCGGCGAACTTGTGGATCTTTGATCGGGCGCGCTGCGATGCGATGCGATGCACCTATTACCGCACTTGTTATGTCGTGAGGAGATTCACTTTCGATCTTTTGTCGTCGTCGTCGTAGTCGTCGTCGTCGAGTTTCTTGAGACTCTTGTTTGCACTCGCCTTTTCCGTTTCATTGCGGGACAGCCGCGATCGGGCCAAGACTGCGACGACAGCGACAACGACGACGACGTGAATGGCGCAATGAATATTGTCCGGTCGCGGCGGTACCGGTCGCATCTTAAATTCCGACTGGGAGATGTAGTAAACGTGATATATCATGGTGTCTTGTTAAAAGACACTCGGGGTCACAAAGGAAGTATTCTACAAAAGATGATGACAAGTAAAAGTGAATTATTGGGTAGAATCCGGCCAGGTGGGAGTCTTTGCATAGTTTCGAAATAATATCCAAAATATTTCTCTGAAAACGTACAATTTGAATTTGGATTATTTATTTATTTTTTTTTTTTTTTGAGTTTAAATTTCTTTACTTTAGATTTTACAATCAATAAACTAAAAAATATATTTGGGGATAGCCAGGTTTTAGCCAGGGTTAGCAAATACTTAGTTTATTTAATTTAAAAATCGCAAAAATATCTTTGTTTATGAGATTTAGGATACACCTATCTCCTGATTTACATTAAAGATTGGTTCATTGGAAAACCATACCCGTTATCTTTTACCCTTCAGTAATTCACCCACAAATTATAAAGATCGTATAAAATGTTCATATTTCCAGACAACGCCTTTCTTACTCTTTACGTTCTAATTTAGGTCACTAAAGATTAACTAAATATGTTGCCTGTAAAAAATTTGTCCTTTCTCTCCAACTAATTAAAAATCATGGATTTTGTAAGTACATCTTCCTTAACATTATTAGTGTGAAAATGAATAAGAAGAGATTGTTTAATTTAAATGGCTAATTGTAAGAAAGATTTGGAATTTATATTTCTTTAATATTTTTGTATTATTAAATATATTTAAATAAAGTTGCGTTCAATTTTATTAGGACAGAGTAACTAATTTCTGTGGAATGTTTTTGTTTTGATAATGATTTTTCTTAAATTATGTTAATTAGAAGAAAAATTAACAAAAAGTTTATATTAAAGTGATTTCACCTTATTTAAAGCTGAATTTTCTCTCTATGTAATATGGAAATGTTAAGACTTTTTTTAAAAATTGTCTTTATTTTCTCTTTTTATATGTTATCCTATAATAAAATTAGGTAGGTATACCTCATAAGCAGCATCTTGAGAAGAATCTATTAATTTTGATAATAAAATCTGGAAAAAAGTCGAAGAAAAAGTAAAAGTGATACTGAAACCACTGAAAACTTTTTAGAATTCGACCAGGTGGGAGTTTGCATCAAGCGGGAATTCCACATACTAACGGCTGTGCTCATATTTTCTAACAGTTCTTTGCATAAATTTGTGAAGAAGATATTCCATCCCAATATCCGTCTTTTATGGCCGAATTAATCGCCCGTTTCGGCGGGAACATATGCATTTGGGTTACAACAAGTTGTCTTTGTATGAGACCCGAGTGCCGAAAGTACTTGGCGACAGCCACAAATCATTGGCTTAACGTCTTAGCTCTTCTCGAGCCATCTTCGCGCCTAATCAAAACGTTCCTCGCGTTATCTCACCCATTTCACGGGATCGACAGTATAATTCGGCCATAAATTCGAATCCTATTAATTCACATATATGCGATGCAACAGTCGCAGCTCAGTAGAGATAGTCATTCAAATTCGATTTTATGCACTTTTTCTATGTTTAATAATTCCGAGAAGTGCACTAAACTTTTATGCCGGCCCCGGGAACGGCCGCGTGCAGGGCTCCTCCGATCGCGATGGGTCCGCCCCGATAGACAGTGCCTCTAATGACCGCTGGTCAATAGCCGGCCGCGGACCATTAGAAAACTATCACAATCGGCAATGAAACTCCAATTTAATTTCAATTTGAAATGCAGATCGGCTGGCATCGCGGCGCAGAGCCGTAGGGCTTATGCGCGAATTAATTGACGACCGTTCACCTCTTATCTGATCGTCTGAGGTAGGCAGCCGCGGCCTGAGCCACTCGAGGCGACGTCGACGGCTCGAGAGTGGCTCAAGGGGGCCACACGAGGCGCGGGAAACGGGGGCGGAGGCCGCGATCTTGCGAGTCATCTCAGACCACATCCACATCGCGGTCCAGATGTTTATTTGATTCCCCTCGCAGCCTCCAGAGGCATGGAGCAAAAAGGGAAAAGTATCAATCAGGGAGCTGCACGTCGCACCGCGGCGGCGGATCGGGCTATATTTTTGCATTCCTAATCTGACTTTGATGGCCCAGGACCATCCGAAGTGGCCCCCAGGGCTCAGTTTTGCCCCGCGACTGCTCCACCGAAACGAATTCGAGCGCAAACTCACCGTCAAATCGAAGCAGCATCTCAAGGTCCAGACCTGGACCATGGTTCCTCTTCAAGTTATTTTTTGGGTTTTCTTAAATGTTCTTTTTTTTCGATTTATTTTTATTTATTTTTTTGCCGCGCAACCAGCAAACCGCCGAGAACTGCCCGGCGGCGGTGGCGGCGGCTGGAGCTCTTCACTTAATGATCACTTGAGCAAATAAACCCAGTCACAGCACGAAGCCGATGATGGATGCTCTTAACATGTTTGATTTGTTAATCCTCTCGACGAATTTTTCGGGGAATTAATTCGGAGGGCTTTGTGGTTTCGCTGCGGAGTCGCTACCGGCGGCGGCGGCGGCGGCGGCCAGCGCGCGGCCACGGAGCTCCTCTCTGCGGTGGGAACGATTCTGTTCTCGCCGCTGCCAGACAAACACTTAAGAATCCATTAAATTGCGGATTAAGTGATTACTCGGATGATTGGCAGGTGCAATCTATTCCATGACGTCTGTCCGGCAGAAGAGTACCTACTTTTCGGCAGAATGACAAGCTCCGTGGTCCCCCGAGGTGCCGCACAAAAGTTTTGCTTTCGAGGCTCCTTTGTGCAAAGTCAAATGTTTGTCAGTTCGAGGCGAAGGAAACAATGTTTTAAACAAACAGAGGGACGAGGAAACATGTTCCTACTGAGAGAAATTTTTTAATAAAATCACCATAAAACTGACATTTTTTCTTTACAACCAAACAACATTTCAGCCATAGAAAGACAAGTTGTTTCGGTATAACATGAGTACTATCAATCCCATTTTTAATATAATTTTAATAATAGTTAATGTAAAATTGAAATAAGATGTTGCCAATATAACTTTCAAATCAATATGTTGAACTTTATTCCTGAACTTACATACGTACATATCATTTTGACACTTGTGATGGGTAAGTTGAAATTTTGAAAATGTTTATTTATTATGTTAAATTAATAACAAGATTATTAAATCATGAACTAAAATCGTCAGATTGATATGCTGATGGACCGAAAACATCAAAAGATCTGCTCGATCATACTGCAATTTTCAATTTTGTATTTTTATATTTTTATTATTTTTTCAAACATTAAAAATGTACATTTTTACAGCATTAAACATTTTGCAATTAAAAAAGGAAATATTAAATTTTTAAGAATTAAAATTATGTGCAGACAAATTTAAAAAATATTGTATCGTTCTAATATGATTTATTGATAGTATTTTTTGTTATGAAAATGTTACTATCAATTTGATAACGTAATGTTAAACCAATAAAATGACTTTCTTAAGATATTTTTAGTATTAGATGAATAGTTTTTTGCTCCATTTGATAATATTTTTGTTTACATTAGAATCCAATCAAATAACCTTCCAATGATATCAGGTCCAACAACCCTTAAGCGTATTTTGTCACATACGTTTTCTATACTTAATTTCTGTGCTCAGCAGTAGACGTATAAAGTATACGTACGTTTTTACGCTTTACGTATATTTCTACGCAAGTTTGATAGCTCAGTACGTTTACGTTAATCGAAACGTCGATGTGCAGTCTCCAAATTATGTGCGCTTTAAATAGGAAACAATTTTTCTGTTAAATGAAAAACAAAAACAGCTGTGCACATAATTGATACAATTGAGTTTACTTAGTCTTTAACGTAAATGTTGATTTCCGTCCTAATTTGCACAATATTTCTTTCCAAAAAATCGTATAAAAGCCAAAACTCCGCAAAAACTTCAGTTAGTTTTCAAATTGGAATGGCATTAGTTTTGCAGAAATTGTAGGGAGCCTGTGCCATATTAGGCGTCGCATTGGCACTAATTGGTGGAGAGGATGTGACAAGTATTTCCGAATTTCCCTATTTAATTGCTATACTTGAAGAAGAAGTAAATATTTGCGGTGGATCCTTAATAAAACTAAATGTTGCATTGACAGCAGCGCACTGTGTCCACGATGTACCTGTGAGAAATCTTCAGGTAAGGGCGGCTGCGTTATATCGACAAGATTATGGGGAAGACGTAAGAATTCTACGTGTCGCTAGAAGTATAGTGCACAGAAACTTTAACAGCGATAATCAGACGCATGACATAGCCCTACTACAAACTGAGGGAAGATTCGTAAGAAGCAGCCTGATCGATACTATCGATCTACCCGCTGAAGGAGTAGATTATGATTTTAAAGTAGGTACAGTGCTGCAAACAACAAAACTGGCGATTGGGAATTCTACAAGGTGCCTCGAATTCTACACAAGAGAATCTTATGATTTCACCAGAAAAATTTGCATGCATGACAATACTCAAATATTACCTCGAACCAAGGCTTTGTGCAATGGAGATTCTGGAGGTCCGGTTGCGATTCACTTTCAAACAAAACGCGATGTTATTGCTGGAATAAATTCGTGGACAGATGAAGAGGATAACCAATGTAGTGCTGTCTATCCTTCGGTAGCTACCAATGTAGAAAAGTATTTGGATTGGATTAATCATTATTTAAATCAATTCGATGCCGCTGAAAGGGCAACCACTCAAAATCCGGGTGCTCCTACTAGACCCCAAAATGTTATACCTGGTCCTACTAGACCCCAAAATGTTATACCTGGTTCTCCTACTAGAGCCCAAAATGTTATACCTGGTTCTCCTACTAAACCCCAAAATGTTATACCTGGTTCTCCTACTAGACCCCAAAATGTTATACCTGGTTCTCCTACTAGACCCCAAAATGTTATACCTGGTTCTCCTACTAGACCCCAAAATGTTATACCTGGTTCTCCTACTAGACCCCAAAATGTTATACTTGGTTCTCCTACTAAACCCCAAAATATTAGACTTGGTTCTGCTACCAAACCCCAAAATATTAGAATTGGTTCACCAACTAAACCCCAAAATATTAGACCTGGTTCACCAACTAAACCCCAAAATATTAGACCTGGTTCACCAACTAAACCCCAAAATATTAGACCTGGTTCACCAACTAAACCCCAAAATATTAGACATGGTTCTCCTACTAAACCCCAAAATTCTAGAACTAGTTCTCCCACTAAACCTCAAAATTCTAGACCTTCTTCTATAAGACACACTCAAAATAATAAACCTTCATCTAATAAACTTAAGAATACTAGAAACATACATTAAACAATTTTTTACTTTTAAGAGCAACTTTGCCGAAGTTTCGATTATCTTGACAAAATTATTATAACGCTTTCACTTTTTCATATTATTGAATCTAAAGTAACAATACTGAGAATTTGCATTAAGATTGAAATATATAATAAATATAAAATAGGCCCCTATTATGGTTAGCGAGTCACCAAGTCACATTCGAGTCGAAAAGAGCTTAAAAAAGCCCTTTTTGGATAAAAATTCCTAACAAAGTTCCTAAATTTTTAATAAATTCATTTCAGTTACCCTTGACTTCAGTGAATGTTTCCTCACATAACGTCAAAATAATGCGAATGGATTTTTCTATCGAGTAATTTCAACCACTTTGAACGAAAAAATTAATTGAAGTCAAAGGCTACTGAAATGATTTTATGATAATTTTAGAAACTTTATTAAGGAATTTTTATCCAAAATGGGTTTTTTTAAGCTCTTTTCGACTCGAATGTGACTTGGCGACTCGCTAACCATAATAGGGGCCATAATGTACCCATATGATATAATTTTTTTTTGTGTTTTAATTTCGTTCGTCGATTTATGTAATAAAACTCAAACATTAAGATATAGTGTAGCTACCTCAGTGATTAAGCAATTGATTATGAATTTTTAATCAGTTGAGCTGGAATGTTGTTACTTTTAATGTAATGTAATTTACCTAATTGAAAAGATTTTATTAGTGATAAAAAAGTAATACAAATATAATTTTAAATTATATTTAAATAAGAAGTAAGAAGTTACTCAAAAGAATATATTGTATTAAAACTATATCAAAATCTTTCTTCATAATTATCCTTCTTAAATTTAGTTAATTAAATGTAAACAAAGCACCCGTCTAAATTCCCCAGATTTTAAAGTTTACTCAAGTGTGAAACTGATACGCAATGGTAGCTTGTTTCCGTAGTAACATTTGTTATTAAGAATGCTCTCAGGTATTGAGAAAAATTTTTCCTACTTTTTTATAGTAAATTATTGAAGTTTTTATAAGTAGATACAGCTTGAACGTAGTAGTAAAAATTAATTGAAGTAGTATTTGAAAATGTATTTAATGTTTGTGATTTCTTGAATGTGATTGTTTGCAGATATCTTTTAAAAAAGTAAATTTATTAAAATAAAGAAAATCTCAAAACGTACTAAAAACTTGTATGTATCTATAACCATTTTATTGAACATAAGTTTTACATAAGACCTAATAAATTAATAAAATAATCATACCAGAAGGAGGTATGTAATTTTATGGTTACACTCATTTTTATACCTCTAAGCGTTTCAGGGGCTGCATACCGCATCGTAACGCAAGAGTCTTTTCGACATCTTCTTTAAGAAGACAGCAGCGACGCATGTCGATAGCATCTCAAGTATCTTCGACAAATCCCAAGCTAGACTGGGAGTTGGCTAGATCTAGAGTTCTACTCAATGGAGTTCAAGTGTTCTGTTCCCGGCCGGGACAAGAGAAAGGAAGCCCGAATCGGCTATTAATCACCTGCAGGAGTTTTCCAGACTACCAAAAGGAAGCGAGTCCCCGGCGTTTTCATCAGATTCCCATAAACAATATACGCGACGCGACCAGTTCCCGCGGCATTGGCCGCGCCGCCGCGCCGCGCGCCGTCCTCCCCGCGGCCGCGTCCGCGCCTAATAAGCATTAAAAGTTTATTTGCTGCTCATGTTCCCGGTAACCAGAGTCAGAGATTAGGGATAACACCAGCTGTAGATCATGCGTTAGGCCTACGGGAGAAGACGAACATGATGTCGACCTGGCCGCGGATGCCTCCGCCATTCGTGGTGCATTTCGCCGGTCTGCGCGATCGCTGACGCTGCCGGGCTCTTAATATGAAAATTGAAATGATAACTATCTTGCGCCGGGCCGACATCATTTTATCATCCACTCGAGATGGGCCGGTCCGACGTTCATTATCGTTGGACAAGATTTCCTCCCTGGTTCGCTGATGGTATTGCTCCCGTCCAAATGGTTTTAATCAGATCCAGGGCAAAGCGTCTACGGATTCATTTTCGTCTAATGAGTTCGGGATGGGGACGTCTATGCTTCGGATTGGTTGTGGCAAACACCTGAGAACCCTGAGAGTCTCCAGCTGCAATCTATCAATTAGGGGGAATTCGCTCGCAAGATCGTCAAAGTGATCTTGGAGGGCTAAGAAACATAAAGTGCGGTGATTTCAATATTCAATATTTTAAACAAAAATCAAGGAAATTTTTTATGTATGGTATTTTTAAAACTCAATTTATCTATTATTAATATATGTGAAAAAAAACCCTTAGTTTTGAATTTCTTTTCTTAAGTTGTGTCTAAGCAGGATCAGGCATTGGATTTCAAATAAAATTTACGACTGCAACACAGTTGCAGCTTTTAAGTCAGCTAAACTAATGAAACTGAACTGGATTCAAGCCAGCTTCACTTTGCTCAAAGCTCAAATCTTCAGGTGGCTTGTGTCACTGCCATATGTCATATGTCATAATTGCTATGTGTCATATGTCATACGTGAAAAATTCCTCTGCTCCACAAACTCCTCTTTCTTTCGTTGAGCAAATGTCAAGTTAACAAGCAGCTTCTTCAATTTTGTTGTGCACAGTTTTTCCGGCAACGATAAAGCTGCAACCTGACCTAGAGCTGGCGTAAAAACCCGTTTTTTTTCATGCTTTAGAAAAAAAAGAAGAAACAAAAATAGTCGATTAATATAATTTACTATAGAGACCGATCGTCTTTTATTCTTTGTCTAAATAAAAATAATAAATTCAAATTTTCTTAAATTAGCAGCCCTATCATCAATCACTTCCACTAGAATAGAATCGAATGGATCTACAAAAGCGCATTTTGAATTGAAATTCCTTGATAAAGTTCCCAAAATTTTTATAAATTCATTTCAGTATTCTTGGACTTCAATTCATTTTTTTTGGTCAAGTGTTAAAATAATTCTGCTAGAAAAATCCACTCGAATTATTTTGACGTTATGTGCGGAAAAATCACTGAAATCAAAGGTAACTAAAATGAATTAGTAAGAATTTTAGGAAGTTTATTAATTATTTTTTTTCCAAAAATTCTATTCGAAGTCATGATAGATAAAAATTTAAATTCGAGTTATAAATCGCTTTAAAATATATTTTTTTTTACCTATTGCAGTTTGTGCATATTTTTATATGATAGAACTACAATGAGAAATATTCAGCATCTGCAAATTGTCCACATATGCGGTAGTAGAACCGCGGTCGGGAGTAGTCGGGGTGAGGAAAATTCCCGAGCAACAACCGTCGACATAAACCACGAAAAATCTCGCAAGACATGTCGTGCATGACCGAATATGGCCAAATGACCAAATACGCGGCTTGGACCTGGTCTAGGCGGCCAGGAAAGGGCAATCAGTTCCTTATGGGAACCTCGTTTATGCTGGAGCTGCTCTGTCAGCGCAGCTCGGCGTATGGGCCTCGGAAAAACAGATTCCAAGATCGTCGTCTTCGTCTTCGTCGTCATCATCATCATCGGGAGCCCGAGCTTTTTGGGAAGAGCCTCCTCCGGATGGGAGCCGCGGCCGCTTGAATATAGATGAAGACGAGCCGCGCGCGGCTGCCTCTAGTTCTGGAACTGATCAGCAGGATCGGGCAGCTCCAGGCCTACCGGCGACAAACGCAGCATCCCATCAAGTAATGACGAAAAATCTCTCATCTCGAGCACGAGCGCTTCCCCATCGATAGGCCTAGGCAGCAGCGCGATGCTGTTGACCCGTGCGTCGTCGCGTCGATCCGATCGATTTTCATTGATCAACTTTACGCGGGCGCAGGCTTATCTCAGCCGCGCTGAGCCGCTGATCCAAGGGATGCTGCAATATCGCGGCTTTACCATGCTCGCGGAAAGTAAGACATGCTTCGGATTCGAGGCACGTTTATAGATTTGTAACAATTTATGGAATGAAATGGAGAAACTTACGACCGGGATGTTTAATTCATGTTGCCGTGATCGCCAGAAAGGGAGACCCAATCTAGAAAAAAAATCCATATTCATAGTGCGCGCGGCCCTGGCTATGGGAAGTATCCGAGGAGTTCTTTAGTTCTTTGTTCCTAAAGCCTAGGATCTGGCGGAATTAAGGTAATGGGACACCACCTCGTCTGGGGGCATTCTGTTCTTGCTCTGGGAAAAAATCTTCTCTGTCTGGAGAAGGAAGAGTTGAGTTTGTCTAGCTGAGGCTGGAAAACACTGGGAAACGTTCAGTAATTAAGAAGAACGAGAAGAAATTCACATGATTTTACTGAATATGAAAATTTAATTTATTACAATCGATTCATTAGCGACGAATTAAATACGTATACCATAGCGGCTAAATTCTTTGAAAGACATTGGTTTCTTTTAAATATTCGTAATCTTAGTGGCTATGGTTTTATGTAGCTGATTTATAAAATTTTTCAAACTTACAAAATACATATAGGGGAGACCGGGGCAAAACGAAGCTCGGGGCAAAACGGGAAGTACGTTTTTGTGCGTAATTGGTAAATACTATTTAGCTGAAAATCGTGCCATTCACACGAACTTCAGTCACCTCACATGGGTCCATGTAGAAAAAGCGTGTCGTTACCTGCTTTGGGTTCTCAGCAGTTAAAAATTGATTTTGCCTTAATTTTAATGATATTTTTCTGTTTAATATCGATGTGCACAGAGCTAAGTACCCAAGTAATTGTATTATTTATGTCTTAAGCTCGTTGTAGCAACATAAAGCCTTGGTCTCACGCTAGATTTTTGGGACTTTAATGCTTTAGGTTAAAAATGCTTGGTTTTTTTCAAAACTATGTCAGCCGGGGCAAAACGGTTGGGGCATAATGGGATGGCATCTTCAACACGTGTTGGTCAAATAACTGATATTTTATTAAAAGTATTATATATAAATACACTAGCTTTTGCTAATAAATTATAACTATGTAATATTTAATGATTATATAATACCAATCATAAAATTACTAACTTAAATTAATAACTACTATTTAATATAAATCAGTCGCACACAAACATGCACAATCGCATTGAAATATGTTTTGAGGGTTGGGAAATCTCAAGCTTGCAATGGCAAATAACCGTATAGTTGATTTGATATTACCCGCGTAGTCCATATCTTACTCTACTCATTTTTCCCCGTAGCGATTCCTTTAGTTCCTATTTCCCGAAAAAGTATTTGATTTTGTTGGAAGTAAGATCTAATTATAAAAGAGGAACATATGAGTGTTACTTTCTATGTAAAAGATTTTCTAATAAATAGTGTAGTTTTCTTTGTATGCCGAATTTTATCTTAAGTATCCCGTTTTGCCCCGGTCTCCCCTACACATATTCTTTGATTACTTGAATAAAAAAAAAGGGTTAAAAATGAAACAAAATTGTGTGGGAAAAATTTCATTTGGAAATTATATAGGTAGGTACATACTAAATGAAATGTCCTTTACCCTTTAAAATACAACTTTCATAAAAAATTCCTCTGAACGAAGGGTAAATACCATTTAAAAGAAATCATAGGAAGTTAAGTAAGTAAATTATGTTCGGTAATTCCCGCATAAAATAAGCAGAGGATTACAAAAATTTAAATAAATTAAAAAAAAATTATTTTGCAATACGAACCATCTTTTTCGGTGCTATAAATTTGAAAAATTACACCTTTCTACCAAATGACCCACTGTAAATCGCGGGACCTTAAGACGTGTGAACTCTGCCACAAAATGCCTTAATTTGGGATGTAATTGCTTACGAGCAACCTCATTTATTGCGGAGAGGCGTAAATTGTTCAAAAGATTTATTTGAATCTCGCAGCGGCGAACGACCTAAAGTCGGATTGAAAATTTTTCACCAATCGACAAATTGACTCCGATTTTTATTTTCACACACTAAATCGCGCGCTGACCGCTGCTTGCGTTCTTCGCGCTAGAGTCAGCAGCATAATCTACTTCTTCGTCTTGAGGAAGATGAGCCCAGCGCGGAGAAAAAAAAAACGCTGGTAATTAGCACCTTGGCTGCATGGCCGAATGATATACGATCCTCTGATTTCGGTTTATGATCTATGATTACGCGGCTGCTATTATTAAACAATTTAATCAACGACTCGAAAAAGCCGCGGTGATCTGCTCAGGTGCGATGACTTCATTATCCCTAGTCAAGCCTTCATTGTTCCCCGGTTAGCCCCGGCCAATCAGGAAGTTGGCGGCCACTCAGGCGCGGGGCAATCAATCTTATTGAGTTATTGCAGACAGCGGCGGTAGTGTGGCGATCCCCTCACACCTACGCCCGGTCAAGACGGCAACAGAAGACGTATAACGCATGATCCTTAAGAAATATAATTTTTTTTTTTGAAAGGTGTACAAAAACGTTTTTGAAGTTTTCGAAGATTTGCCCTATTCAGGGGACACAGGAGAGGTGAAACCCGATATGAATCTTCGTCAGGCATAAGTCCATTGCGGACGAGCAAAAAAGCACGGAAATTATCTCCCTAATGAAGCAGGCAGTGAACTAGAAGCGAACGATGATCGATCACCGATTTTTTGTTCGATCGATTCTTTTCAGCCTGATTGAGTGCCCACTGGGGGTAATCCAAAAAGGTGCTCGATGGCCCTGAAAGGTACTAGGAATTCCCCACGCCCTGGCCCATTCAAATTGGCTTTTCGTCGCGCGATAGAATCGCGAGCACGCGTCATCCTGGCTGTAATTAGATTTCCTAGCCTCGCGAAGGAAGTGATGGTTAATTGCGTGATCGATATCACCCCCGTGAACAGACGGGCAGCGGCTAAGTTTCGCCAACGGAAACAGATGCAGCCGGTGTGGTGGCGATGCACTCCACCGCGAACTGATTTCGCGTTAATTCCCTCCCGAATGGGGCTCCGATGTGAGAATATTCGCGCCAATTAAAAGCGCTTCAGTGCCGCAATTGAGCGTGAAATGGACTTCGCGCCTTTTAACCTCCTCGGCCGGAGCTCGTCTTGAGTGCAAAGGGCGAGTAGCTGGTTAATGAGAATTGAATGCTAGATAAATGGCAGTTTCATCACCGGCCGAGGCGATAAAATGCGGAGATTGCCAGCTGGTTCCATGACTGATCGACAGTGACCTTGATCATATTTTTCATCCTGCTGAGTTAGTGGTGAACTCTATCCCGAGAACACCGTATATCCAACTAATGATGTGATCACACTCAATTACGCATTTTGAATAGCAGAAGATTATGGTCAAAATATCTCAAATGCCATAATTTGTTTTGTTATGAAGAAATTCCTAAAATTATACCGCATATTTCGGAAATAGGTATTACAAATACACATTACAATTTCGAACTGGCAGTCGAAAAGTCATGCATGTATCCATTATATAAATTGTTAGTTAAAACTTATTATTTCCCTACTGAAATATTTGGGACTTGCCTTTGATAAACACTTATTATTTAGAAAACATAGGTATTGAACCTACTATAAAGTCAATAAAGTTTATACGTATGTATGTAAATCTAACAACCCTACTCTCGATTAATTTAGAATTCAAAGTAGTAATATTAATAATAATTGAATAATCAAATTTTTGAAATGAATCTAATTTTATAGTGTTTAGATTTTTGAAGGCCAAAGCAACTTCTATGAGCCGGTCATCAAAGCTTTAAAATACTTCTTTGAGGCTAGAATGAAAACGATGCATTGAACGTCGAATTAGCTTTTGAAATCGAATTAAAAAGACGTTGTCATTCGTACAAAGTCCAAATTGGTAGCTTGTAATCGTTAATGGTTCTTCGAGAACAGAAAGTGGCATTTAGGGAACAACAATAACTGTCGGATTAGTAAATCCCTGGCCTTAACCAGCTTACCGTTTGTAAATCAGAGCTTACTGAGGCCCAGAGATGAGCCTACAAGGCAAACAAATGCAAATAAAACCGAAAAAGTCACCGAAAAGGTCTACGCTGGTTTTTTTTTACGGCCATTTTAAGCTGTCCCATAAATCGACTTAAAGACTTACCCTACACCCCGAAGGAGGAAGAAACACCGAAATATTTTTATGGCAGCCACACCTCGCTGCCGCTCATTTTTTGTACAAAATTTATTGGCGCACACCGTCTGCGTTTATTTTTGGCGCATGTCAGCACGACAGTCGCGCGGGGCTTGCGGAGTACGTTCCGCGCGCGATTAATGATCGCGCCGGATCTGACACGCGGTAAAATGAGGAAATTATGGCGTGGAGCAATAAAGCAAAACAGGTGAATTTAATTTCCCGTCTTGCATTATTATGGACCTGACGAAATTACTCAGCCAACGAACTTTTTCGGGTTGCGCTTGTGCAAGAAGCCCCCGAGTTATGATCGATTAGGGAACCATTAGATCGTAAATTGCATTAGTGCCGCCGATAGGTCAGGAGGTGACGATTTCCAGGTGCTTTGCATAATCTCGAATGGTTGCGGTGGAAGTTAATTGCCAGCATAAACCCTCGCCGGTTCCTCAGCTCCCGTCGCAGTAAAAACGTTTTTAATCGCATTAGGTAGGCGGTGGCGGCAGCTCATTGTGAGCTCCTGCATTTCGAATTCAAATAGTTTCTCGGGAATTCTGAGAATTCTTTGGCGGGTACGAGGAGAATTAAAAGGAAAATTGAAAAAAACAAATTTCTAACTAAAGCCATTTTAACAGCCTTTCTCGTTAAATCTTTCTATAGTTCCAAAGTGACTTGGAAAGGATTCCATTTTATGCTAATTTAGGATAGAAGCTTTTACACTTGCATTTAATAAAAATATAATGGTTTCAAGAAAGGAGCATCCGAATATAAGGTCTAATCAATTCAATCTTTTAAATGTCCAATTGGATACAAAGGCTAAAGAAATATTTTATATTGTATTTTATAAATTTCAAAAAAATCGAACGCAAAACATTATACAAATAAAGAATGTATTTGATGAAATAAACTATAACGAAAATTTTTTCACTTGAAATTCAAAACCATTTCGTTGTAGAGTTTATTATTATTACCTTCATTGTTTTTTTAAAGTAATTTTACCCTATATTACCTGTTTCAACCTCTATAATCGTGACGGTATTGAAAGCTAATTTTAAAATGTTCGTTTTTAATTCACTACCATAACAATAAAATCGGTTTTACTTTGAAATGGTATACTTATTTTTATTTGTTATCCGAACAGCAATTTATTTTTACCGGTTATTTCAAGGTCATTTTAAGACGCTTTCATTGATATTAATTTATAGCCGCTATTATATAATCTCTACATACTCATAAAACAAAAAATTTAACTATAAAAGTTAATCGTTAAATTGTATTTCATAACTGATGAAATAAAATAAAATATATAAACCTGTTATTATGCAACTTTCATCATAAAATTTAACAATATAAAATATTTTGATTTCAAACATATGAATTTTTAGCAAGATAGCCTCAAACATGTAAAGTAAAATTATTCAATATTTTGAATAACGTTTAAAGAACAGCACTGTTACCGTTATGAAACAACCAAAAATGTTTAAATGCCAAATTTGATGTACATTGAATTAAAATCGCAAATTCGAATTGTGTCCAAAAACTTTTTATTCCTGAATAAAATCCAGGAAGAGATTTATATTCAGTAAAATGCCTGCAGAAAACTCTAAAAGGAACATGCACCGCTGCGACTCGTTTTGTTGGCCGCTAAGGGCCAGCACGACAACGGCCAGCCGAATTGACAAGGGCAACTTTTGGCCTGTCCAAACAATCCCGCGGGGGCATGTCTCGTTATTTTCGGTGGTCCAGTCAATATATGAATTTTGTCTTTACGGCTGTCGCATGATAAACGCACCTCTTGCATGGAAGGAGTCCAGCGGTGCTCATAATAATTGAATATCTTCTCAGGTTTTGAAAGAATTTTATGTGCATACCTATGCCTTTATACTTTTAACTATAGGTAAAATATGTACGATATAGTATGCATACGTGGGTATAAAAGAAGAATTGAAAGACCTGCCTCTATCTTGAACAGAGTTTTATGACCTCAACATCATATTTTAAAAAATTACACAAAAAACAATTTAAGATTATAGGTATATATCGATTTTGAATGCATTTTAAGAAAGTTAAAATATATACATATAATATTGAAAGCTGACCTTTCATTTTAAAGTAATTTTCTAGTCTATTCAGTAAAATAGTTTTGTCGAGTAATACCATATAGGACTCGTGATCATTTATAATATTTTATTTTAAACTATAATAAGATTTTTGTTTCATGAATTCGAAATTATTTTTTTACCTGAACAATTTCCATTTATAGCTAACATATCAACCATATTATTAAAAATCGTTATTTTTTCAATTTGATGCATTACATTACATGAACGATACTGTTTTCGAATTTTGTTGCGAGGTGTTGGCAAAATATTAGGTCTGTTTGTTGACTGATCTAGATCGATCTACATAGATTAGAAAAGATCAAGAGATACGTGTTCGATGAGAGCTGCTACTGCAGAACAAATAAATTTACCTTTTTTTTTTAAATGGAAGAGGTCACATTAGTGGAAATAATTTAATTCAATAATTTTAAATTTCTTCGTCTTTTCGACACTTTTGACAACTGATACTTGATGATTTTAAGGGATCGATTTGCGCTCGATGAGATTTCTTATCCCTTTTTTATCTAATCTGATCTGGCAATTATTTGGCAACTAAGTTGATCTACCTGGATCTGATCTGATCAGAATTCTTACAGTTAATAGATCCCTTTAAACCAAATTTATATTGTATTTGAAGCTGAGCTATGTAAGTTTTCATCAGATGATGTTAATCCTTAATACTAAGGGCTACTTAAATTTGGTAGTATTTTTCCGCGGATTTGAAGTGGAGACTCTCTGCGTTGCGAAAACGAAAATGGGGGGTCATTTGAATCACTCGGCCGGTCATCAGCGCACGGAACCTGCCCACTTAGCCGCTGTTTACAGGGTCATAAAAGGCTCCTGAGCGCACCGGCCACAATCTAGGGCTCCGTGAAGTTGCTGCCTCCCGGAGCTGCATGGAGACAGTGCGCGCGTAGGTGCAGAAGTTCTAGACAGCGCAATTTCAGAACGAGAAAATAAAAGTTGCTGCGGTCCCCGCGGCCTGACATGCAAAATGCTCCCCATGGAGCAAGGTGGTCCTCGGCGGTCGCGAGCTGCGAGCAGCAAACACCGCCGTGCAGTCCGCCTGAACCCGCGCGGTTGTGGCTGATCTCGGCCGCGATAACGCGGATATAAACGTCAAATTAAAATATGAAATGCGTCTGACAAGTGCAATGGCCCCACTAGTGCTTACCTGGCGAGCGGATAAGTGCCAAATTATCCCCTGGCTAGGAGTCCAGAATGCCCGACCAGTGCCTAGTTTTTGTTGACCATTCAACGACCTCGCGGCTAACACGGCGGGCGTTTTTTGTCTGATTGTCTTTGTTTATTTTTTTTTTTTTTTTTTTCTTCACAGGGCACACTCCATTGTCTCGAGAGATCTTGAGAATTTGAGATGGTGCCTCTTCGTGACAAATTTAATTTAAGCATTTGCTGAAGGAAATTACACTATTAAGACGCCATTGAAGTTAGCACGAAATTTTTGTTAAACGTTTGTTCTCAGCCACTTGACCAGCTTTGGCCATTTGAGTCGAAGGACAGGAGATGTATCACGCTATGAAGCGACAGGGTCAGAAAATCTTTACTTACTCCATGAATTCGTTTTTCTATGGATTTTTTGTCCACTTTTAGTAAGTTTAGTTTAATCTGCATTCTAATGATTGCCCGATCGTTTTTTAATAGGTACTCGTTTTATGAGACGTTATTTCTGAATATGGCATAAGTCGCCCTCCGGTTAAATTTTAATGTTGCGTGTTGGTAGCCAGGTTCGAATCCAGATTGAATTCGGATGTAATCCCATATATAGGTACGCAGATGGACCATGTTGTGACTAAATTAATTTTTGTCACATTTTTATTTATTTTTCCGTAGTTGCGTCCGAGATATTGATTGACTTTGTATTACATAAATAAAACTTCCACAGACATTTAAAGTTACGTAATTTTTCCTGGTAACGTTCCATTTTGTGAATTATTTAAAACTAATTATTAATTATTATAAATGTCAAGTCAATCCGTTTTGGATTCACTTTCAATTCGATTCTAAAAACAAGTAGAAATGTTCAAGACTACAAGAATAAATAATACTTTACTTTTAGTAGGTACAGCGGTGAGAAACAATTATTGAATTTTATTAATTTTTTTTAAATAGTAAAATAGAATTATTCCTGCGATAAAATAAAAATTATGAAATTTTTGAAAATTGTAGATATAGATGTTTATAGTTTATTTGGATATACATATGTACGTACATGATTTTGAATTATATAATAGTCATACTTGAATTTGAATTAGCTTTTCTTGATGTTCATAATGTAGGTATAGTCGTGATATATAAAAATGGTAAGTCGTTTTTATTATGTATTGCCGAAATTTGTTAGTAAAATCTAAACTTAGAAACTAAATTTCCTGTTTTCTAATATTTTTGCGATATTAAACTCTATGATTCTATAGTATAAAATCAAAAAGTAAAAATGTTCATTTAAATTCTAATTTTGTCGTTTTTTTAGACAATCTCTTAGACTTACTGAAGAAAGATAGACGGCTTCCGGGCTACAAAAGCGCTGATGTGGCCGCTGGACTAGTGGAGAATTATTGACCGATGGCCGCCGCCGGACAGCAGTCCCGTGTCGCCATCGCGGCCATCGGGATAGTGTCGAAGCAAATGGAGCGGTGCTATCCCGCGGCCGGACGGTAGAAGATCGCCCGATTATGTGAGATGATGGGACGTCGTTAGTCGAGAATTATTTCATTCGAAGAGGATGCCGAGCGCGCCATTACCCGGCGAGGGCTATTTTTTACCGATTCATGGATGAAGTTATCAACTTTTATGAGGCGATGGGCGTTCAGCGGCCCCGCGTGTAGCGCAACGCGGCCTACCTGGCCGAATGCGGCACGGCCAGCGAAATATCACCTGAGAGCGACCGATCGCGGACCCCGGACCCATTCGATTTGATCGTGTCCATTTGTCAGGGATTTGTATTGACTTTGGCCTGTCGACTTTAAGGGTGCCCATCGTTCCGACTCAATTGAGGCGATGATGGAGATCTGTCCGGACAATGCGGCGCTCTCGCCGCGTTTCGCCACCGGCCGCAATAATCGAGGCAAATTGCTCGTAATTTAGCGAATATATCGCGGGAAATGAATTGAGCAAAATTGAATACAAATTTCACAAAAGGAAGTTTATTGACGCGATGCTCGGCCATAAGTGCCCGGCCACTTCTATGCACTTGGTGGCGTCGTCATGCGGCGTGTCGTGAGAAGAGCAACAACTAACGCGCGGGACACAGGGAAACAAAGGAGTCCACTGCTTAGATTCATTTTTCATGAGATGAAAATTGCTTTTGTTGGTGCTCAATCAGGCGTTCCTATTTATGGCACGGCGCTAGACATTGAAGGGCTTCTTGTAATAACTGCAGCCGCAATTACCCTATTTAAAATACAAGGAAAAATAATCATTCATACAGTTCAACTTAAGTTATGTTGGGTCTTAAGCATTAAATCAAAGGCACATTTTCATACAATCTGTAGAAAAATGACATGTCATATCATTCGAAGTACCTAATCATTCATTCCGCTTTTATTTTATTTTATCATACAGAAGAATTTTGACTATACAATAGCCATTGAATGTGTCTGTATAGTGGATATAATCTCCAAAACTAACCTTTATTCTTAAGTGTACTTCGCGGCTTTGATGGACTGATTTTTAGCATGGATAATTTTTTACAATATTAAAAATTTACTATATCTTACACAATGAACGAAGTCGTCCATTTCTGCTTAAGTATTGAAGTCTACCATGAATTTTAATGAAACTTTGTAGAAATGTTCATTTGGGGTCAGAAGTGACGAATATGCAAAAAACTTAGAAACTGATAAATTAGAGCTCAATATAGGTATGTATATTGTATATTTTGACTTAGGTATCGTCGGCGTCGAGCGGACATTTGTTTTTGCAATTTTAAATCGAAATATGCGAATGCAAATTTTCTTTATTTTCAGCAGTCATGTAGAATTATTAATTTAAGGGGTTTCCACAATTATCACAAAAACGTTATGGAAACATGGAGAAAACCATAGCGTGAAATAATCATTTTTCAAACTTTTTAAATCAAATATCTCTGGCAATACAAGCACATTCAACCCTAAATTAATGTTTCTAAAAAGTTTCATCAAAATCCTTGAAGAGCCAACCTCAAACTCAATTAATTCCAAATAATTAATCCATGAACCTTTTAATTTTAGTGGAACTTTAAATATTTGCTATATTGAATTTGTTGTTTTGAATACATAATTTTGACAAAAAGTTCATACTCGCCGATTGCGAAAATCCTTGATAATAAATAAATAATAAGTCGAACTGGATCATAAATAATAAAATTATCTTACGTGATTGAATTTTTGTTACACGAAATTAAGCTATATTAAAGCGGGTAAAAACCGTATTAAAGGCATAAAACATCAATCATATCTTTGAAATTCTTTCATAAATTTTCAATTAGTAATAACATATCAGATTTAAATCTGAATGTATAGGCCTCTTGGGCAAATTCGCTTGATCCTCCCCCTCTATGATCTCTCAGAGGCCCTGTGTGCAAGATCTGCTAGATAGCTAAGGAATTTCCAGACATAGACATGCACTTGCATAACAAAATGCCTCGTGCACAGGCCTTTAGCACCGAAATGGCATAAAAGTTGCATAAATCGCAACTAAAGTGGCTATAACTCTGGCCAGCAATTTCTGCCGACCAAAAAGCTTGTTCAGTTAAAAGTAATTTATTTTTTTAGTTTTTTATTTATTTCCATGGGTTTCTGTGGGAAAAATCAGCAATTAATCAACCCGCCAGATTAGATCAGTCCAGGTTCAGTACAGCGGTAGCAGGTTGTCCGATGTCACAAGTACGACACTGGACTGTAACCAGACTAACTTACATCCATCTGGGGAGGGCAATAAATTCTTTTTCGCCCGTGGGAATAGTTGGGATACGCGTGTTCCAGCATCTCCTCGTGATTTACTGGGCATAATGTCGCCAAAATGAGGAGTTTCAGGACACGTGTGCGTAACCCAATATGCGTTTGTTTATCCACCTATAGCGATAATTATCCAACCAACCCGCAGCATATTATCAGTCCTTGAAACCGGCATTAACCCTCCGCATCTTGGTAGATTAAAGATAAGTCTGGGCTTTCTGCACGATCAGCGATCCCGGCAAGTGCATCCACCCGAACAAGGGCTAAGGAGGCAAATTGCAAGGATTTCCAGGGCCATCCATCTCGCGCAAATTAATCATAAAAATTATTAACTTCAACAGTAAAATTACACGCAATAACAATTTATCGGTCCTTAACAACTCAACAAGATCGATGCGTAGTTTGTTTAGGGCGCAACCGTGGCCATCTCGCTGGGGCGGAAAGGGGGCGAGGGCGGGTCTGAGCCATAAAACGTAAATTTCGTAATAAATCAAAAGTGCAAATGCAAGGCACCAACTATGAAAAATTAATAAATAAAATAAAAATATAAATAAAAAATATATTCCACGCAGCTACCCACATGCGTGCGGGTATGTGTGCGCTTGTTTATCATCTTGAACCGTAGCGAGGCATAAATCTTCATTTAGAAGAAAAATGGTCCCAAGATTTATATCCCAAATATCCTTGAGGATGTCTCCCATTTTCGCTGCCCGTGGAAAGGATTATAAAAGCGAAACCGGGGCTCCGCGAGAGTCCGGCTTCGGTTTATAATAGATGGAAGTTGCGGCGCGGCGAGAGTGCTCCGATGCACCGCGTCTAGCCGGTGGCCATTAATCAAAATTTAAATCCAATTTCGATTTTCTAGGTAATAGGAGTAGAGCGCAAATAGCCAGCAAGAAAAATCGTTCAAGCCACCGCTGGTTGGTCAGATCGCGTCCGCGGCGGTGGCTGCGGCGGCGGGCGGCGCGGTCCGGCTCGAGTGCTATGAAGTCGTCCGGATTGAGCTATGCGATGCCTGCCTTTGTCTTCTAACGTAACAAGTGTCCGCCGCGGCTCGAAGGTGAATCTCTTTAGGCGGACGCGATCGCGGTTATCTGATCGCGCGGTCCAGGGATCCGGCCGCGATCCCTCAGGATTGATGAAGTCTTCTCGTTGCCACGTTAGATTCTGACGGCCAGAAGCCCTTCGGGTAGGTGACAGTCTTTATTGTGACGGTTATTAACGATTCATCGAGGTTATGGGTGTGCTGCTCGATAACTGCAGGATTTGATTTATCTGCATATCGCTTTAGGTAACTTGGAATGGATGGTTAGAAGTAAGTTGAGAGTATAGTTCACTAGCACTCTACACTGTGGTTGTTTGCTGCGAAACTAATATAAAAGTAAAAGATCGTAAGTAACTTAAACTTATAAAAATCCCTTTTGGATACAAATTCCTTAATAATTATGGTGGTATTCGATTCTCACCAACTATAATGCCTCGTTCAAATAACTAAAGAGTTTTATTAAATATTCTGACTTATATAAGGAGATGGCCACAAAATATTAGATACTGAAAATTTCAAATTATTTCATTTTTTTTTTGTTCAAAATTTTAAAATTGAGTAATTTATAATATCTATAACTATATTTGATAGAATATTCGTCTGAATTGTTTAAGAAATTCAAAGATAATATTTGTGAAATTGAGGATACGCGAAAATCTAAATTTTGCTGGTCTGCACAGAGTGTTAGGAATTTTTATCCTAAAGGGGTTTTTTCGATTGAACACAGCATTGAAAAGACATTTTAAATATTGTAAGCGTCATTCGCTACAATCTTTTGGAAAATTCAACAGAGATTTAAATTATACCTTAATTTAAAAAAGATGGTAGAAACGGCCGCATTATTATATTATATAATAATGTTATTTAATTTTCTTACGATTATTTTGTAAAATGGAGAGCCATCAATTAAAAATAAGACAAATATATTCTTGCCAAAAAAATTATAGCAAAGCCACAAAATTTTTTAAAATCAGCTAAATATTTTTAGTTACGATTACTTTTGTGCGCACTGCTGCTCAGCTAGTTTTTATTGTAGTATTGTAAAATCGATTAAAACAGAGTCGAAGCTTAAGCAATCTTCTTCAAGTTACTATATAATGAAATTCTAGGTTTTAAACGAGACAAAGTTTTTAAAATCAATCATGAAAAAGACTAGTTTAGAAATAATTTATTAGAAAAATCCCAATCATAGACAATGTATCAGTATTCTATTTTTTTCTTTAATACATGCCACGGAGCATTAGGTAATAAAAGGTGAGCCAATTTATGGTCTCCGCGATTATTTGATTGCCAGAGAAAATCATTTAAAAGTCGCGGAAATCAATCACGGACTGGGAGAAAGGATTGCCGTGCTGTCTAATGGTGCAGCACGGTGAGGAAGTTGTATGGACCTAAACACGATCGGCGTTCGAAAAAATAAAAAAATAAATAAAAATGACTGCTCGCTGCTCTACCTAAGCCCTCATAAATAATTTATCGGATGCACTTGCAGATTGCGGCAAAATTACTGCCCAGACAGAGTCGATCGGTGCAAAATGCGGCTCCGATTCGAGGCACGTTGTTACACGAGAGCCCCATGAAGGAGGTGGCTTTTGGTTTTGGTTTTGTACGAACTTCCCTTTCAGTTCGGGAAAGTTCATAAAACTTTTGTGGACGTCGAACTGTATATTTCACGTGCCGCAGCCGCGAAGGTACCGTCACGAAATTACGAATTCAGTTCTGGTTGGAAAATGAAGACGTCACCCGTCTGGCCTTAGCGGATCAGAGCGGACGCGGCGACGAACGTTTCGCGATTGTCTTTTGTCGGACGTCCGCACGAAAAGTGCATAGCGCGCGCGCCCAGGTATATTCGTTGCGCGCACTGCGCATGCGCGCTCCACTAATTGACGAATTTTCTCTTCGGCGCAATTAGGGAATGCATGCTGCGGTGCAGGCAGGTGATAAATGTTTCCAGGTACGGTTGGGGCCTTTTACCCTCTGTGGGGAAATTTGTTTAGATAATTGGCTAACGGTACGCGAAATGTCGCTTAGAATTCCTTAGAAGTAGCGGTGCAACAACAGGTGAATCGTAAGCGCCGTGCCTTACCTGCCGTATCTTAAGCACGGCCACCTCCGCCGCCTCCGCCGCAGCCGCCATTGTGGCTCATTAACTCAGCGGCGAACTGCTTTAACAGTTTTGCTCAGATAAGACGAGCACTTGAGGCTGCGTTCGGTGCATTATGCGGAAATTCCTGGGTGTCGCGGATCCCACCGCACTATTAAAGCTCACCCATCCGCAAATTACGCCTTTCCGCTTTTTTATTTATTTATTTTTTCGGCACGCGGTTGAAAATGTTGCGTCACGGCCGCGGTCCAACGGCCGCCGATACGCGTAAATGACCGATCAGCAGCGGCGGTGGCGGCGGCGGCTGCGTCCGGCGCTGGCTAAAGCTGATTTTATTGTCTCCTCCGGCCAGCATCACCGCCTGGACCACGGCTGCTGCGGTAATGACGCTGCTGCGGTTGCTGCAACAACGCATTTCTTAGCGTAACTAGGAAATGATTACAGGAATTTACTGGGAAATTACCGCATACTTATCTAATCTCCTGGTAATGGCCGGGTGGTCGGGATAAAGCGCCTCGCGGGGCGGTTAATTTCTTTTCGTGAGCCCCAAGTCGGAGCGCGGGTATTTGTTGGGGCCAACAGATGAGCTCCATTAGCGCTGCGTCATAATTAAGACGAGGCAATTTAACTTCAACTTTTAGCTATTAGCTGGTCCATCGTCCAGGAAAAGAACCCAGCTCTTGCTAATGTGGCTCTACTCCACCAAAGGTGGCATTATGTCAGCGAAATTTTATTGGTTAGGTATGAAACCTAAGGGTCATACACCATCTTTTAAAAGACATTACAATAAAAGGATTAAATACATACCTACTTAAAATAACATAGTTAATAATTCCCAGAGTCAAATGATAAGTTAAGTTTTGTCGAAGTCATTAAAGGGAGATGAGTAATTTGGTCTAACAGACAACAGCAACAAACTATACTCGTTTCAAAAGTCTAGCTACAAAATTTTTAATTATAGGAATGAGCGTGAGAAATGTGGAGTTCGTAAAAAAGATATTGGATATGGTCGTTTGTTTTCTGATTAATTACGTTTACTTTCTTGACGTGCTTGTTTACAAAACCTTATTTAAGTAATTTGTGGATTATGAAAAGAAACACTCATAATTCATAATGTTTAGTTAATATACTGCTTCATGTTTTTAACATTTACGTATTTCGTTCAAGCAAAAAATAAGGAAATACATACATAGATGCAAAGTTAGCAATCTCTAGTTTGTGCAAATTGTTTTTCAAATGAGTCTGCATCTACTTAACTAAAATGACGCCATTTGGAACTCGATATACTTAGTGAATTTATTTTATTTGACGATAACTTTAAAAAAACCTCTTTTTTTCGAAATTTCTGGACTTAAAAGCCTTCATATAATATATCGAAAGTGTTGTTGATGTAAAGAGACCTAATCTGCTAAAATGCAAAACACAATAACTTTACAGATCAATTTTTTTAATAATAACAAAATAAAATTGTATCTGATTTGTTTCTTTGTTTTTTTAAATTTTTAAATGGATGAAGTAAATATTTTATATTAAATAGGTATTAAGAGGTCGTCATGTTTAATGTTCATTCTATTATGTGTTATGATGAATGATGTGGAACCATTTTACACTGCTGTTTGTTGTTTGTGCCTCATAAAACTTGAGACTTTTAGTAATTTTCGTTACAGCAATTTATTAAACTAAACTTCATTGCTGCGAGACTATGATTTTAAAATTGGAAATAAGAAGGGATCAACAAAAATTATTAATTGAAACCATTTTTTTCTTTAGGACAAATTTCTTAGTTTTACAAAGTAAAAAAAATGAAGAAGAGAAAAGGTTTAGTAAAGGTATATACATATGTATTTATAAGATTTTTACAGCATATGTAGGTATATGTAGCTATTCTTTGAGAAATTATTTTTATTACTAAAAAGCATAGGAGTCTCATCCAAACCAATCCCAAAAAATTAACAAAATACAATGAGATGTAGATGACGTGATTTAGGTTACAGCAAGCCGCAAAGTCTGTCATCTCTGTCCACAAGTCCAATCAATTCAAAATTTCCGCTTCCCAGAGCAGACTCAATCGCGCTGGAGGTCAACATGACTAACTTTAATTGTTTATTGTGAAAAAAACTAGACAAGATAACTTGGCCAGAATAATTAAGCGCGTGCCCGCGGGTCCAGACTGCCCTTTAGCGCAGAGTTGACCTCAGCAGAGTTAAGACATAAAAAAGCAAATCTTAAACGACTTCCGTCACAGGCACTTTAAGACGAGGCCTTTGCCCTGCCCCACATGAGCGCTACCTGAAAACAAGAAAAAAAAACATCTTGTCCGCGTAAATCAGTTTCTGTATGTTTCTGAGAAAACACACGTGGAAAGTGCACCGTAACTGACGATCGCGCGATGTATGCTATAATTTGTCCGATTTGACTGAATTGCAACAGTTTTGAAAGTGCAGCGCGATTTCTTTTGTTTCGCCAGCGAAATTGCGCCTCTGCCGAGGGAAATCAATCAGCGTTAGTGGCCGTCGCGCGCAGATGACATGCGCTGAGCGTTATTGCGATTGCGACTAACGAACAAAATCGCAATTCGTTCAATTCTCTCCCCGTAAATTTTATGGCCGGTAGCGTGGCGGTCCATCAGCGATCAAAATGCGACCGGTAGCCCCGGGGATCATCGCGCTCAATTTTGTACGGCCGGATCAGAAGCGCCTTCCATCACTCTTGGCAGAATGAATAAGGAAGTAAATCAGCTAAGAAGAAGTAAAACTTGAGGAATTCCGAGCCACAGGTGTCCGAGTGGTCTATTCAGTGACCAACTGCACTACAGTGGTGCAATTTGCGCGCAGGGAGCCCCGCAATCTGTTCAAGAATGAGTTGCACCCAATGGACCATGGATCTTCACCCGAGTGATTTTCTTAGGAAAAACCGCCACACGAAAGTGCGTTTAACGGCGAAAATGGCCGCTCGACCGTTGCAATGGGTGCACTCGCCGCGTGCAGTGCCTTCTCTCAATGGGAAAATATTTTACCTGCAATCAACCGAAATCAGAGATGCAGAACATTGGGATGATGCGGAACGGCTGCTGCATGTGCACCACGGTTACAGTTATCATCAAGATGGCTTCGATGTGCAGCCGATGACTAAAAACTGCATCGCGGCGACGCGACGCACCTGCTTCAGTGCGTTTTGACTGAGGCAAGGAGCAATTTTGTTAAAAGTTGACTAGAAAAATGTCTGTTGCAGTTGAAATCTAGTTCAAAAGCTCAGTTTTGTTTTGTTAGAATATATTTAGGGTAAATTGAAAATACATTTTTGAAATTCATTTAAAAATTAATGAAACCTCATATAACACATTATAAGTTGAAACCTATATAGGGTAAAGTTTCGTAATTCGTAATTTTCTTGGAGCAGATTATACATTAGAGGCCAACGAATAGCAGCTAAGGATCGGAAAAAAAGTTCAAGTTAGGTAAGATGTTTTATAATGTATTTTAAGGAAAAAGTGTAAGGCACGTAAAATTTCAAACCACTTCGTTTCGGAAATAGCTGGAGGTTCTCCCAATATCAATATCATTTCATATAACGATCTTATAATTTTTAAATTTACTAAGGATCATCAGCTTAGTTAGTTCAAGCTTCAGAGAAAAAAAAATTAAACTTAAAAGTACTTAAGAAACTGTTTTTTATCCTGATATTTTCCTAAAATCTTGCCGTTCTGAACAATTTTATTTTTCGGATTCATATTCTACAAAAACAATTCCATAGTTATTTTTTACTTTTTCTTTTAAATAAGTATACAAAATGTTGGCCAGACAACCAACTGATTTCTTTTTACTATTTGCCCCTTTTCTATCGGAAAAGGTAGTATTATTAAAACAATTTTTATTGACTGACAATTTTATCATCTTCAGAAATTAACACTATATGTACATATATCTTCTATCTTCTGGGTAGAAGAAGAAGCAAGAAATTGAAGAAATTACTTTAGTTGAGGAAAGGAATTCGCTCTCTGTGAAATCAAGTTAAAAAAAATATTTTTCAAAAAATATATCATGTTTTTAAATACTTCCCGTGCAACTTTCTTCTCCTAATGGACGTCAAGAGTTCGAGGGTATTAGACTATCTCGTGCCTAAGGCCTACCGGGTATAAAATCAATTTCCACCTGGCAGCAGCATCTGTCACAATTATGTCCTGGATAAAACGCGGAACTCCATCGTCTTCGGCTATTAATAAAATTCTCAGGTAGTTAAACGTGTAAATTGACACATTCGCGGGGAAATTTATGCGTGTACCAGCAATAAATCTATGAACACTTTCTAGGCGAAGTGTCCACCTGGAAAATGAAATCAAAGGCCTGAAACGGCCGCAGCAACTAGCCATTAATTGCGTTTTATCGTCGCCCGTAACCTCAAATTTGTTACCACTTTGCTGCGTAATCGGCCGGGCACTTATCAAGACTTCTATTAAAAGTGTATAAATCGGCTGACCAGTTTTGCCCAGTCGATTTTGCGCATCGAAGTGCCGCCGATGCTACTCTAAACCTCTGTCTCTGGACTTCCTGTATGCCTTCCCAGCGACCTCGAAAAATCCAGTTGAGCAGGCTGTCCGCGCATCTTAAAGGAGTGTAAGTGCGTTAGCGGCAGCACGCACAAGAAAATCCAAGATAAGTTCGTCCGGGCATGGGTGCAGCAACCGCGCGCACCGGGGCACACACTCAACGCAGCCTGTCGAATCCAATCTTCATGTGTTCTAGGCGACGTCAATAAATCAAAAATCACAAAAATTTTCGCTAACACAAAATCCCACTTTGACGCCCTACTCTGGCTCCGGGTGAATCTCACTCACGCGTTTCTTTTATACGTTCTTGAGGCCAAAGATGTGTGGCCAGCAGTTTTGCGGCGTGGCCAGCCGGTACAGCAAGATTCACACTGGCAATAAATTGGCCATCAGCCTGCGAAAAATAGTTAATAAAAATAATAAAAATATTCTCAACAGACTTTTCTAGCTTTCACAGTTTTGGACTTCCTGGAAAATTAATGGCGACTCGTTTGGGAACTGGAAGGTCTGCGCGCGCTTGACCACACTTTCCCTTGGTTGTTTAGCGCGGCTGGACCACCTGGTTCCTTAACATGCCTCCGATTTGTACCTTCTTGCAGTGACTTCGCCTACGAATTATTTATCGTGTTCGAGGTGAAAGTCTTTTTGATGTTTTGTTTTGAAAAAATATTAGAAGCAATTTGCATTACAAGTGGCAAATTCTTCAAAACTCAGTAGGGCTGCAACTGTTGTGAAAGGAAATCTTTTCTATAGTTGGAAAATTTGTGTAGAAACTTTAATATGTAATAGTTGTGTCTTCTTTATGTTGGATTCTTAACATTATGTGGCTAGCACGTCAAGTTTGTCGCTTAAATCCTTCGGTTTACCTAGCGATTTTTACATTTAACACAAAAGACTTAAGCGACAAACTCGATTTTATTTCTTTTATTTTTTATAGATTTGTGATTTAAAGTATTTATCTTTGATTATACGATGTTTTCTACTCTACATAAAATGTTAACTAAATAGTACTTTGTTAGAGCCTATAAAATTACATTAATTTCAAAAGATCCAATAACTTTTAAAACTTTGTTGTCCTTAAAACAAGTCCCAATAAAAAAGAATCGTGTTCGTCGCTTAATCGTCTTTCGTTTAATTTTCACAAATCCAGGTGTATAAAATCGGGTTCGTCGCGTAAGTCTTTCGTTTTACTTACCCAAATCGAAGCGAAAACGCAAGAGAAATTTGTTGAACATTCTGTGTTTCATCGAAATGCATTCATGTACCAATTTTTCGATGCGTCAAATTAGCAAAATTCTCCATTAATCGCAGCAAGATTTTCGTCGACACCATTAGCAGGGTTTTTTTATCATATGGCAATTCCTCGAAAACATTCCATTGCATCGAGAGGGGACCAGAACTAATTTCACCAAGAAGGAAACAGGGAATAATTTTGTCTGCTTACGTGTTACTGTCCACCTAATGGCATCCACCAAGCGCACAGTCTCCCAAAATCAGTGGAAAGAATGCAGCATCTTTGTAACAATTTGTGTCCGGCAGAAAAAAAAAATATATAAAAATTTTCATATAAAAAAAACAAAATATGGAACCTGTCTGAGGATTTCGTTCCAAAATCTTCAACAAATTTTGTTCCGTTGCATTTGTGACGTTTTCTTCTTGAGACTCTTCGATTCAGTCGCTATTTTTGGTTAAAAATTCCTTTTTAGTAAACCGCACAAAAGGTGCAGTCTTGAGATCTGCGTGAGTGCGCATCATGAAATTCAAGAAAAATTCTGATTGTGCAGAATTCTCTTCCTGATCGACAACCGGCCAAAATTTTTGCTGATTGATCTCCGAGTCGATGCAGTGGCCGGTGAGCTCGGTATTTTTTGTGTCTGATCACCTTAAGTGGTTCCGCTTGTTTCTTGCGTTCATCGGCGTGATTAATCCCAATGGGGCCCAGCGGGCCCCAAATGGTGGTCACTTGACAGAGCTCCACCAGCCAGAATAAATCAAAATATCTTCAGGTTTTTGCATTCTTATCGTACGATGCTTGCACACATATAAAACGTATATCCAAATATGTTTTTAGGGTGAAATCGATAAATGTCCATTCGCATGATGATTTCGTTGCGGGGAGTGCCTAAAGTGTCCTGCAGGATTATGGTGGATGGCGTCATTAATCAATCATAATAAGACGCCGTCCATGGATTAACGCTAATTTATCTCGCCGTGATTCGGGGAATCCATTAAATATTGCATTTGGTTTATTACTGTCATAACTAACAAAATTCGTTCTTTCTGGACATTTAACAAAATTCGTATCATGGATATATAGTAGTAATAAACCTCGACTAAGAAAATTTTCCATTTGCTTTGCACTTAAAATTTAATCTTTTCTTAAACTATACAAAGTAAATACAACGTTCATAAAAAAGTATAATTAAATAAAATATGCATAATGATTTTCTTCAAAGTTCAAAAGTTCTTTGTGAGATCTACATAAAAAGGATAAAACTATCGAACTAATTTTATTTATCATTTTTGCATCAGAACGTTTTAAAATATTTGCAGCTTTAGGGTGTTCAAAGGTTGAATGTAGACTCAAAAACATAAATACAATTTTGCAAATTTCAAAAACAACTCAACTCAGAGACTCAGAGTAATTAAATTTTATTTATAATATTTATATAATTTATAGTAAGTTCTATTAGAATAATAATTATTACATATATTTCAGTTTTTACTGACTGATTACTGAATTTTTTCTCAGTGACCTCATGCTAATTCGGTAAAAAGTTCTATTGAAACCTCAAAATATATAAGCAAATAACATACCCCAATTTAGTTTTTAATGGTTTTAAACATACATATGTATTCATGTATTAAAACTATTAGAAGTTCAAATTTTTCATTATTATATTAGATACGTTAATTTGAATTTCCAAAGCTGTTTAGCAGATTTAGAAATTGAAGAGATTTTTATTCATTTTCATTAAACTGTGTTTTTTATACGTATATACCTAATGACTGAGGATTTGAATTGAATAAATCAGCGAAATTTATTTGAACATATTCTGAATTAGGTTAGCCGAAAAGAAAATAAATCTTATGAAGTTCGCATTTCAAGAAAACTCTTAAAAAAATGATGCATTAATCTTACCTTGAAGGAGGTCTTGTAAGAAAATAAAAAAATTTAATAAGTCCAGCACCTTTTATAGAGCTGATTTATAAATGTTAGCGAATCTTATTCCAAATGAACTCTTCCCGACTGCATAATTTTAGCCCTTCGTTGGCATTTGAGCCAGAAAAATGCATGTTTATCTTTTGTTGGACTGGGGCGCAGACAGAAAACGAGAAAAAGTTACTCCGAACTGATCTCGAGTGCCATCCGTGGTCCAAGATTGATGACCATTGCGTCAAGATTTGTTCGCGGCCTTAAATTCTCATGATCTAGTCTGAACCCGGAGCACCCCACACCGAAGATGGATTGAGATAAAACCGAAAGTGATCTCCATACGCTCCGGACTAAATACGCACCGACTAACATGACCAGACGGTTCAGAAAATAGAGACACAGATAATTGAAGACATTTGCGATTATAATTGAGGCTGGAAAATAGGGCCCTAAGGACTCCGGAGCTCCGCATTGGGGCACACCGGCGTACACCGGAGAAGAGCCACCAATGATGCCATCATCAAACAAAGGGTGCCCCGGGATGCGGCGCGGGCGGGCAGGCCAAGCCCCAAGATGGTCCAGTGGAGGATGCGCGAGGTTTTGCTGGAAATTGTGGTAAAGTGTAGTCACTACACGATGTCGTGATCGTCCGATGACAGCTGCATTTGTTCGTTCATATAAAGTATATCAATGGAGCAAATGATGCTCGCGTCCACGAACCACCTTGGGGATGGCGCGGCTTCCCGGGCACCCAGGGGTCCCAGGGCAACTTGGCGACCGACGCCGACGACGACCGAGACGAAGACGACGAAGGCGCGCTGGAGGTTCTTTATGCGCGAGGCCTTCATGTGTAATGGGGAATGGGGCGTCAGAGCGAATTTATGTCGAAAATTGCCCTCAGTGATCTTGATCGTATGTTTGATCACCACCATGCCGAATGACCGGCCGACCGACCATTCCCGGACCATGCTCAGAGGTGTCCTTGAGCTCCGGTGCTGGACCCGGCCGTGATCAATCATTGTGTAATTAGTATCGATCCCCGTGGAAGCACGAAAATAAACCAATTTACTCCACTTCTGATATCGCATCGCCTGCGTTGAGAATCTGCGCGCACGGCGATAATTTGCATCCTTAGATAGACGCTACAGCATATATGCACCTATAATGCATATGCATAAGGTTTGAGCTCTTCCAGGTATTTCAGTTAGATCACCTGGATAATGAACGCGATCACCGCGATCATGATTGCTTGTCGCCTATTTAGTGCCACCGCGACAGATTAATTGGTGCTCGGATATGGCCTTTCTTGGCGGGACCTCATTCAGTTGAATGTGGAACAAGACTGGGGACTATCGCTTTCCTGCAGATCAATTAGTAAGATTTTGAACTTTTTTTTTGCTCTCGTTTTAATTGAGGTGTTCCTGTCCCTGCACTTCTGCTTTCGATAGCCCCTATACAGGTGTGCTGCGGAAATACACCTGTGCTTTCGCGATTTTATCAACCAGCCGTCTTGAAAGGAGAACGTCTGCTGCTAAAGATTTGTTTAAGATACAGATAAATGCTAAGATAAGAGCTCTTCTTGTTTGTTACGCATTCTCGCTGTGTTTATTACCTTTCACAACGTTTAAGATGCGTAACAGCTGTTTTACTATAAAGATTATCTATAATGGGAATTCAATTCAGATTCGGTTGCCCTATATATTTTTTATAATAAATGTTATTATAATAAATACATACTACAATACGGAAGAGCATTTAGAAAAAAAATCATAAAAAAATAACTCTTCTTTTGGAAAGTTATATCCTTATTTTGTTTTTTCTTTGACTAGATAATAATAATAATTAAAGATTCATACAAACAAATAATCGAGTTTCCAATTAAAAAAAAAATAATGTAGTTGCTCGCTTAAATCATTCGTTTTATTCACGCTGCTCCAGAGGAATTAAAGAAGGTAATATTTTCAGAAATAAATACGATTTTGAAAGTCGGCAATTTTCAGTTCAAAATTCAGTAGGATTTGCAACAAATGTTTTGTTACCAAAATTCGTTATCGATTAATCTCTTTCATATTTTGAAAAAAAGGAAAAAAAAAATTGGCGGTTCTTTTTGAATACAATATTCACTTTATGTCTAAATCTTTTTAATTGTAAAAAAAGGAATCCTTAAGGCCGTTCTCCAATGCACCGACCACCCAACCAAGAACGAACCAAAATCGCGCCATCGCGTCACACATTATGTTGGCCTCATATTCCCTCTCGCTCGTGTTTTGGTCAACCTGGCTAACTTTTTCATGTGTGCGTTTTAACCACATAGTACTAGTCGCCTATTCAGCGGTTGTGTTGTACTAGAATATCTGTCAGTGAGACAGCTGTCCCACCGGTTGCCAGAAACTCAGTGCGCTAATTTTAACATAAACTGCTTATAAAAATGTGCGCGGTAATTCCAGCCCAGCACTAAAAGTAAAAGTGAGTAGTTTTTTCGCTCAAATAGTGATAAAAACTCTTCCAGATTAAATATTTGCCCGAGGATGTTGTGACAGCCGGCAGGCACTACTACAGGCAGGGGCTTGTATTTTACACGCGAATTCAGGCAATTCAGCGTTTTCGTTGGTTGGTTCGTGGTTGGTTGGTCGGCGCATTGGAGAACGGGCATTAGTTTCGCCATGTCTGTCCAATCGTCTGTCCGTCTATCCGTCCATGTGTAACATTAATTTTATTCAGAGACAATTAAGACTAATAATTAAGTTATCAAAGATTAAAAAGTAAAGGTCTAAGTATTGAACCTTGCGGTATGCGGAATTCTTCCAATATAAGATAAAGAAAGTCGGATCTTGTGAGTAAAACACAGTTCCATTAATGATTGAATACTGCGGAAGAAGCTAATTTACCATCTTAAGTCCTCTCGAGAGGCCGGAAAGATACAGATCAAAAACGAGCCGGCGACAAAAATGGTCTCAAAGACATCGCAAAAAGCTACAAATGGGCGTGCGCGTGCAGTTTAATTAATGCCACACCAGGTGTTTTTCCTGAAAAAAAAGCAAAGATCAGCAACGGTAGCGACACCCGATAATCCAATTAAATCCCTTCCTCGTCCACTAAGGGAAAAAGTTAACTTTTTACCTCCAAGATGAAGCAGCAAGAGGAGTATTTTGTTTGATAGCAGAAAGCGGCATCCAAAAAACCGCATGTCACTCTCCATCAGGACGGATGAGCATCACGTTACGTTACATTTTTATAGATCGCGCAAGATACCCGCCAATATACCGGCGGATTACCTGGTCAGGTGGACAAAAATTGACGGCCTGTCGCGAGACGACACGTCGTGGAATTTTTTCCTGGTTTCGAATAGTGAGGCATCAAGGGGCTAATGAGACCGATCGAGTTAATGCATCATATTTTTTTTCTTCGCGGGTTTTGTAATGCAAAATTCTCGACAATGAGAGGGAAAGGCGATTTTTGATTTAGCCACAAAGCATCCGGAACCCAAAAATTCCAACAGTGAGGCTGATCTCACCTTGAAAAGACCATCAAACGTTTTTGCGACTATTTGCTTTTGTGGCGCGAAATATCATTTGTTTTATTTTTTTATTTTTTTCAATTATGAATTTTCTACAGTTCGTGAGGTAGTGAAGTCATCTCACAATTAAAAGTGCCCCCGGCGATTTGTGCTGCTTCAATAATTCGCAGCATATCGGCGAAGAGCGACTGGCAGGTCTGATGAAGAGATTGCGTGATCCGCAGCATCCTTTGGGGCCCAAAAGCCGCCTTCGATATGAATGCGATTTGTCTGTTTGTCTGTTTGCATCTCGGCGTCGGGGCATATAAAATTCTCCAGATCCTGATAGGGGTATGGCAGTGAAATAAATTAAAATTTCCGATCAAAACTCTCAAAACGAGAACGCGGAGCAGTCGCGCGGCAATATCTTGGCGCAAACGGAGCCCCAACAGCCCTGGGTATAAAAGTGTAACTTCTTCGGCGAAGAACAATAGCGGCGGAGGCCCAGCGAAGGTGAAGGTGTGCATCTTAAATCATCTCAAGGTATATCCTGGGCTTAAATTGAAAAATTCGTTTTGATTTGTTTGCTTTCCTCGGGAGATCGGAGTCCGCGGTCAATTGAAAAATTGGAAATTTTCCAGCCAACCCAGACGAATCGAGAGCAGACCGCGAAAGGTGACAGCCGCGAAAAAGAAGGGAAGGATAGCGCCATAAATTTCGCTCGGCTGGGGCACTTTTGTATAACGTCTCGACGTCATTTCTTTGGCATCGTCCGCTGGCAGTTTTGAAAGGTTCGGGGAACAAATTAAATTGCTCCATCATAACCCCCGGGTTAATACGTGCCCGAGCCGTGCGCCGCACACCGACGAACCTCCGCCAAAAACAAATATTAACTCTGGCGCGCTTCTTTCTACTATTATTTATTGGCGATTTGTCTCGTTTGGGGGAAATACGACAGGACTTAATGGGAAATGTCTCCCAATGAAGCACGATTCGAACGTGCTCTGCAAATCCAATAAATGGATTGGGTCAGAGGAAAAATAATGGACAAATCCACTCAAACCGTTTGAAAATTACTTAAATAAATTCAATGCACTCAATAGTCAGTTTGCCTATAAATAAAACTGCAGGTACCTATAGTCAAAAACTGACCCTAGATGCTAAATTTCTATAGCATTTTCTTTTAAGTAGATTGGAATTAGCCCCCTTAAAAACCCATGAGTCTAGTTGCTGTGATCGCTCTTGTATTTCAGTACTAAAACCTTTTATTAAAAATAAATTTTTCGCAAAATATGTCGTAATTTATTGGTCGCTATTCCTGTTCAAAAGCGAAGACGAGTTATACTATGTAATGCCAAGATAAAGTTTCTGATCTTATAATTTTATAATATAGCTACTATTTCAAATTTGCAATTTCATCCATCATCTATTTATTTTCAATGAAGAATAAAGAAAATATTTTGATCTATGTTTTACGAGTCGAAAATCAATGAGAAAATATTTGTTCTACTAAATAAGTCGAAAAATTGAAATAATTTATGCAGTTAAATAACTTTTAATAATTTAAAATACTACATGATTTTATTATTTAAAAAACAAGCCAAGACAAGCCAGATTCGCGCATCGAAGGTTTCGTAACTTGAAGGAAACATATAAATAATTATTTATTTATTCTCTATGAATATTTTTAGGTATGTATTATAAGCACGCAATAAATTTCATTTTTGGGGTCGCAAAGATTGTTTATACATTGTTGTTGATCATTCGCTCTTTTGTAAGAAAACTTAGTTAGGTACTAGTTAGAGACATCGCTTTATTTTTCTTGTAATGTTTAAAGAAACCTTTATCAACTCTTTTTTTTTTTAAATTATGTAATTTGCAATAAAAATAATGAATTAAAACAATTCCAAATTTTAAATCGATAACATTTGTATTTGCTGAAACAAGCAATTGTGATAAACGAAAGCACACCAACAGGGTTCCTTTTTTCCCTTTTTATATGGAACCCTAAAATATAACAAGATCTTGAAAACTATTGTATGATAGTAGTGATATACAAATGTACGTAGTTGTAATTGTAAATACATATTTTTCTTATATTGAAATGTTTCTTACTAAAGTAAGGGTTGTATAAGAGTTATCAAAATGATCAAATGTGTTCAATAAAATCGAGCGGGCTACATCAGCTGAACTGGAGGATAATGTAACGCAAAACCACTCAAAACATTTTCAAATATTAACCATATTTTGCAACTAATGCTTTTTTTAAAATTTGAAAGTGATTAGTTTAAATAAGTAATGTGAAGTTAAGTGTTTTCTCTTTTGGCCTTTCAGTAACAAAAAGGCTTCAAAATTATAATCATATTTTCAATCGTTTTTGAACAGGATTGCCTCAAATGAGGAAATTTTCCTTATTTGGTCAACCGCTGATTCCATCACCCTAATAAAAAGCTAAAGGTTATTACAAAAATTGCGTCTTATTAAAGAAAAGAAGCTTGCAAAATTCCATGTCCCTGCAGCTCCTCTGAATAGGCCCCATGCCGTGCAGTGCAATGCGCCCACTTGGCATTTAGCCGCAGCATCCACTTGCTTAGGTCTGCTTTCGGCCTATCAAGTTACTTAACGTCTTCATCCCAATAACGGCCTTAATAAGGTAAAAGTGCCTCGCCAGGTGAGCGCACATATCAAAATATTCTCACAATCTGCATAAACACTTGATCAGCACCTCAGCGTCGATTGCACAATTTTCTGACCAAAACGAGCAGCCAGTCGTCGTCGTCGTCTTGGAAGTTAAATTCGAAGACGGCGGCGCGGCGCGATCGGCGATCGGCGCGGCGTGGCGCGGCGGTGCGATCGGTGCCATCGGGAACCAAAGGCAGTGCCATCGGCGGCGGCTGTCGTGGCTCATCACGCAATCCAATTGGCAATAGAAAAGCAGAAATTGCTGTGACGAAGACGAAGACGATGAGGTAACTTCTCTCCCAGAAGAGTCATGAACTAGGGGCACCTTCAGACGTTTGCATTGAAAGTTTTCCACGCCTGCAAGCATTTGACCTTTTTATGTGCTCAATACCCATCATCCGCGGAAGATCACCGATGCGGTGCCGCAGCCTCCCAGAAGATGATCGAGAGGACCGCGAGCCAAGTGATTGTAATGGAAGAAGCCGTGTAGTCTGGCTGTTTTTCGAAGCCGCGCGAAACGGAGCCCCGCAAGACGATCATGTCCTCGATCGCGCGGCGACGTCGAAAGACAACGACGGCGGCGGCAGCAGTGCACATTCGGAGGTTTTCGAGGATCAGAGCAACCCGGCACCGCTTTACGGAATTTACTTAGGCCCATCTCGACATTTCTCCTTTAATTGCAACCGATCAGATCGCGAATCTTATGCGCCTAAGATTTCCTGAATTGATTTCGATCACCTTTAGCGCATCTGACAAGCGAACACCACACCGCGGCTCGCTCGCTAGACCAGCGAAAAGGTGAGGTAGGTCCAGACCGATCGGAACGGCCCGATCGAAGGTATTACTGCAACAAATTGTGCCACGCAACGTGGCCATTAATTAAATGTTAATAATCAGTTGTGCACCAAAGTATTTCCAATAATTCACCCTTTATAACCTGGCCTATGTGCATTTCGAATGCACCACCCACCCCCGCTGCAGCCAGGCGAATTCCAGCTGCACTGTGGAAGTGTGTTTAATTGAATTTTATCCCCGGACGCGAGGTAACATTTAATTTTTGAAATATCGCAGACCTAGAGCGCGATAGTGGTCAGGGGCGGGATCTTGTTGAATCGATCACATTCTGGGGATTGCGCAACTCATAATCGCGGCGCGGCCGCCGATTCGATTCGACCATTTAAGCTATGAAGGTGCGGGCAAAGTCTGGGTCGCACGGCGGTTCTTGCTGCCAAGATCGTAATAACAAGGTTGAAAATGTCTGCAATTTGCATATTACGATTTTGGAGGTAACAGAACCGCCGACTAGGTGCAGGATGAAAATAGAACATAAACCATAAATAAAAATTTTATTTTGTCACAACACCAACGTCCTTTAAATCTTTGCTTTATACATTCTTCCTTTAATATTTGTTTTATAAAATTTAGTATTAAGCGGATTTTTGGAGCACTGATTACGATTTTGATCACATTAATATAGTGGACAAAATTTTTTGATTAAAGACCTGCCCTTTTGAAATCTAGAAATCTAATATTGGTATCGTAATTAGTGACTCTGACCCCCTTGATTTCATATTAATTTTCTTCAAGATAAAGAGTAATTTAAAATTTATGATCTGTTATATCAGAATCGTAATTTAAAGTTCTAAAAGTTTAACATCGTATTCGTAATCGTTTAAGAGTCGCAATTGTCACTTTTCCACTTTCTTTAGTAATAAAATTTGTGCCACACATAAAATAGTTAATTGAACTCTTTTTATGTACTTAAGAGAAGAGAAAGAATTTTTTGATTAAAATGCATTGAGTAGAAATCGATCAAAGGAAAACCGGGGGTGTTGTACTCTAACTCTATAAAAATGTTTCTTAAAAATATCAAAATAATGTACTTTAAAATACTAAAATTGGAGTTCACTATAAGAAAGTACACACATATTTGCAAATATAACACATACTCAGTAAAATCGAATAGGATTTGACTTTCTTGGTGGCATTAACTCATGCATATACCAATTTTTGAAGTGTGCCACTGCCAAATTAATATCTGGCTCATCGATTGGTATTGTTGCCACTCCCTTAAGACGTATTTTTCCAGGTGTTTCATCTAATCGACCTGGCGGAAACATTTTTATGTTGCTGGCAAATTGACCGTGTCCTTCCGGATCGAGTGGATGAAGTGGATCATCGCCGTAAAGACTTCGATATTTTTCTGACTGCACCAAGTTACAGATTTGAAAGAATGATACAACGCTAGCCCATCGGTAGCCGACAAATACTGAAAGAACCTTTTAAATTATCTTTGATCCCTTAATTCCTCAAGAACTCACAAATAACAAATCCACCGAAAATTGTAGCTGCTATTAGAATTCCTAAGTTAAGTACCTTTTTAAGGACTATCATCCCGATAATATGGGTAGTGAGTACGACTATAAAACGAAGCAGTTCTAAAACAGCGAATGGTACCAGAAACCACTTTGCCAGCTTTAAGGAAAATAAATAACTATGTAAAATAAAAAAAGTAGATTTTATAATACAACTTTACCTTTAGTGCACCATAAATAGCTAAAAATCCTGCAATGATATGAATTATTAGGTAGGCTTCGATCGATCCAATAAATTCAGATGGATCTGGAAAAATATAAGTTGGACCAGGTTGATAAAAGTATTAAAAAACATATACTATACATTTCGACAACGTATTCATCAATTTTTTTACCACCACTTGTTCGCTGTACTCATTATCTTCCCTCATAAGTTTGACTGTTGAATTTAAAAGGCTGGTTTCATACACAAAAAATAATATGAGAGGGACGACTAGTTCAATCTAGAAAATTTTAGAATTATTTTGAATTGTGTTTTATGATTTAAATTATGCTTACTATGGTCACAATGGACGACACTATGACCCCTAGACGAACAGAGCAGTAGAAACAAAAAATTTGCATCCACAACATTGTGAAAATTTATTATAATTTTTATGCCTGGATTGAGAAAATGCATATTTTTAAATACTTCCATTTTTATTATTAGGTAACTTTGAAATAAATAAATTAAATTAAGAAACCTGAAAACTCTTAAAACATATTCAATTTGTAAAAAAAGTGAAAAAAGGGTTAAACCACCTTGAATCTGTGAGTTATCCTTACTAACTTTTTTTTCAAAATAAATTTATTTTTGTGTCTCCAGCTTCTACATTGTGTTTCTACAAAGTTAATAAGCGTCGGGAGATAATTTTAAAAAAATGACTTATGTGAATTATTGAATTTCGTTTATTTCAAGCGTCATATCAAGCTTTTTCCGATTAATACAAGTTCATTCGAAAATTTTCAAGAAATATTTACAAAATGAGCAAGTATCCATATAAGACGTTATTTTTTAAAACGTAGTAGTAGTAGGTAGTACTAAGATTATATTAGTATGTGACGTTTAATTTATAAAACTTAATACATTTCTTTTGAAATAACATAAAATTTTGTTTCGTTTTTTAATATATGTAATTTGATAAACTATTAATCAATTAATGTCTCTTATAACAAATTGTACTTTGAGCATGCAATGACCTGTGACAAGATAATTTGAAATCATTTATATTTCATATTTGACCTTTTTTGCTAGATATCTAAGGGAAACTACTTTTTCTTAGCTTAAAGATAGAAATGAGTGTGTTCAGCTCCAATATTTGTTCATATTTTTTAACTATTCTTAAGGGCATCAAGCATAACTCTGATAGGTGTTTTGTTACATCTCAATATGCAACAGTTTGTAATTTTTGAAACCTTTCTATATAAGTTGTGAACTGAGACTTGTAGGCAGGTAGACGGCAGTTAAGGTATCAATTTTATTGCGAAGTCCATTGTTTTAAAAAATTACATATTCCAGTTTTGTTAATAAATTGTAATGAAAATCTCTTTAAATTAAGTAGTAATGTTAATCATTTCCAAAGTTATCAATCGTTTAACAAGTCTAATAAATCTCTTGTTAATAGATAATGTAAAAAAACACCAATTTAACCCGCCAAATCAAATCGGTCAACTTCTTAAATAAAAGCCTAATTTTATGCAACGCAAAATGTAGGAACCCATAGTTTGAGAGTAGCTGGCACTGACGTTAAAATGACAACTGCAATCGCTCTAAAAATTCGTTTTCTTAGTTTCGGTATGAAAATCCCTTTTTGACTCGAACGAATTTCCGTTCTATTTTTCATAAATGGCATCAAAAATAAGTTTGAATAATTTTCGTGAAAAAAGGCTTGAATTGATCAAAATCGTGCAAAATGAGGAAGCTGTTTACAATCCGCAGAAAAGAAGACTTTTCTCAAAGACTTTTATTGATGATTTTTGGATGGCAACTGACTTAAAGTTGGATAAATTTCGTAAGTAATTTCTGCAAAAATTTTATGTTCGGTCTATTCCTGGGACGCTATTTCTGCGATTTTAGCCGGAGAAAGTCTGGAAGAATGGAAATCACTGAAGGCCTACTTCTGCAACGAACATCGGAGAGTTGTAAATTCGGGATTTGAGACAAAGTGGGTGTACTACGATGCGATGAAATTTCTTATTCCATATTTGAAGAAGTAAAACAAAATTTAGTTGTATGAAATATTTCTAGCTCTTATTAATGTTGATAAATTTTCAGAAGAACTTTTTCGCCGGATCAAGTTCGTGATGAGGTTGTAAGAAATGCTTTGAAAGAATTAGAAGGTGTAACACGAAGTACACTGAAAAAGTCTGATGCTCCTGATAAAACTGAATATTGCTTCAATGAGGCTGAGGACACTGAAAACACTTCAACTATCAAAAACGAAATCGTAGAAACCAATACTGAGGCTTTGGAAGCTTGGGTTGATGGGAATTTTGATGATCATTTAAATTTCCAAACAGAGGACACCATAGAGGAAATTGATGACAACCCCAAAGAGACCGAATATAAACTTAATAATTTCGTAGAACATAAAGAAACTATAGAATATATCGACAATCGTGAGAAACCTCTCCAAAACTTGAAACAACAAACAGCACCATATCATGCAAATACTTCCTCGTCATCTACATTTTCAGAGTTGTGCAGTTGCAAAACAAATCCTGATGCGATGTTCCTACTTAGCCTGCTTCCAGATATGCAAAGTCTACCGAAAAAAGACAAAGGGCAATTTAAACTTAAAATTCAAAAGCTATTGCAAGAAATGTTGTATCCAAATGATGATTCCTAATTGTTCTTAAAAATTCTAAGTAAATGTAAAAAAGTAAAAACGTAATTTTTACTTACCCCTCTCAATATTCTGTCCAAATTGTTGAACGCTCCTCCGGTCACTACACTAAACGTATTAAATCAAAGCTCTTCATTCGTGCTTGCAGTTATGAATGAGGGCAGTAATTGCTGTTTCGTGGGTTGAAACTGATAGAGATCTTTACATGAAAAAAATCTAATGACATGTCCGATAGTCGGAGAAAGGTATTGATTTGTTGATTTGTGCGAGGAATAAAGGATAAAGGTTGAATTTTTTGTTTTCTAATTTATTTACATCCATCTCTTCGAAAGAAGCAAAATTAACAACAATATGCACCGAGACAACATCGGACTGTAAGCGTGTTAGGGTCTTATTTTAAAAGACAAAAAAATCTTCCGTTATTGTCCATCCTGCCTGAATACAATTCAAACATTCCCATGAAAGGTTTACAAGCAATTCAGTTGTGATAGACAAAAACGGCAATTAGTCGCATCTTATAAAATTAAAGACCTCGACCATACCTACCTGAATCCAATTGGTACAAGTACAAACTTCTGTGCTTAATCTATTTTATGAATTGCTTAAAATCTGTTTACGTTATTTTGTGGATACTTAATAAATTAGGACAGTTTTTACATACGTTCAAATTAAGGTCACGAACTTGCCGACTTAAGAACTACACCAGGAGGAGGGGCGATTTCAGTAGCAATTGATGTTGAGGTAGTTTGATTCGCTGGTATCACGGGTTGTAAAACTCCCACCTCACTTTCTACAACTTTTGCTGTTTCTTCAGTAAAAATCCATCGCTTTTTATTCAACAGGAAAAGAGCCATTAATGCTGGGAGATGTATCAGTGAAAATCTGAAAAGCTTACGCGAACTCCCGCTGTCGGATTTTTGATAAAATTTCCATGCTATTTAAAAGTTAATTTCAATTAGTTGTATTAATTAAAATTATAAGACAAAAACTCCTTACCAAGGTAGCAAAAGTACCCATTCAAAGGCAGTGTTTCCAAGGCGAACCAGTAATTTGTGACATCAAAGTAAGGTGCTGCGAGAGACAGCCCCATTAGGACTCCCGTGTACCGCAGAGCAGTTCTCCGGCATAGTCCTGGATTCGTCACAGCCATCATGCGATATCCAGCCCTCGAATAGTCTGGTCGCAGGTTCCATGATAGAGCATTGAAATGTGGAAACTGCCACGCATAGAGCAATCCAGCTAAAATCCACGCTCCAGCGTCCAGACTCCCGGCACATCCAGCCCAACCCATCAGAGGAGGGATAGCACCCACCACAGATCCCACCCACGTGTTGAGGATGCTCATCCGTTTTAGCGGAGTATAAATCGAGGTGTAGAGGATCAAGTTGCTGATCCCGAGCCCTGCGGTCAGCCCGTTCACTCCGAAGTACAAAATACTGAGTCCGGTTAGTGAGGCGCAGGTGGCAAAGCCCATCGCGTGGAGGGGCGTTAGGGTCCCCATGACTAGAATTCGATTTTTTGTCCTGGACATTTGGGCGTCGAAGGGCACCTCGTGAAATTGATTGACCGCATTTGCAGCCGCCGACATGAGTCCCGTCCCGAGGGAACACAAAACAAACGTTGTGACTTCGAAAGGGGCTGGGGCCATTGCGTAGCCAGCCATCGATGTGATTACTACCAAAGCTAATTTAAATTACAGGTTAATTATTAAAATTAGTACAGGAATAAAAAATTAATTATGATAAATGAGATCAGAGAGTGCGAATAAATTAAAACAGGATGGATACGTTGAATCCAAATTAAATTAATTAAACATTTATATTTCTAAAGACTTTAATGTTTATATAATTAAGTTGTTCTGCGCCGTTCGACTAATATTTTTCTATAGGAATTGTTTGCTAATTTTGACTTGTTACATTACTTCAACCTTTTCTTGAGCTTAATTTAAGCTAGACTTTAGGTAAGAGAATCTTCCTATTGTTTTATTGCTGAGTTTTCCGACCAAGTTGGTCCCGATATTTTAAAATCAAACTTTATTTTCTGTGGTTTAGTTTCAAATTAGTAGTGACTGATAGTAAATTAAAAAATATATTTTTTATTGTATTCACTCGAATGAAACTTGATGCGGTGCCGGAGAAGTCGCACGAAAATTTAATGAAATAGTTAGCTATCCTGAGGAGCAACGCCGGATTCAGGTAAAATAGTAAGAAATTAAAATCAGAGACGCTAGAATGAGTACTCACAGGTCAGTCGGAACTTGGACAGCTTCATGTAGTGCTTGAGCAATTTACTCTTATCCGGGCAAGGAGTTTGCAGCCAGATTTCTTCGGGTGTTTTGACGCTGTCCTCGCAAAACTTTCCCACGACCACTGAAGTGGCTCTTTTCGAGGCGTCTACCGTGGCCGGAATCTGGACCGGCACAGCCACGGACTGGATGTTGGCCAGCTCCTCCTCCGTCTCATTCTTCTTCCTCGCTGTCTTCACGGGGGCACTGCTCGAAGTCTGCAAAAGTTGATGGAGTCTCGGTTAGCAATAATTTTTATCTGTTTACATAACCACGGGGCTCACTCTGAACTGACAGCTCCATTGACGTCCGACTGCAAGGCTTATCCCCCGTCGCAGCACGAAAATATTCATTTTACCCACCGGATTTCAATGACTCTATATCGGAGGCATTGTCAACCAAAGGTGGGAAGTGTTGGGATTTGTTTTCTTGCTCCAAGTCCTCTGTAAACTGCAGAAATTGGCGTAATCTTCGTCTGTTTTGATTGCTCTTAGAGTCAGCCAAGTTCGGTCGGTGGTCAAGTGACAGTTCGTCACATGGACCATGCGCGGGTTTCGCGAGTTTTTGGCAGGTGCCAGATTACTGTCATTTCCTAAATGGGAAGATTACAACAATTGTTTGTATACGAACTTTTATACAAAAATAAACTGCATGCTGTTTGTCACATAATTTGAAAATGTTTGTTTTGCAAATTCTCTGAAGCTTCAACGAAATATAACCTCAAAATTAGTTTGTATTACAGTTAAATTTGGAAATCTGTTATACACTTTCGAAATCAACCAGCCCGAACTTCACTTTTTTAAGGAAACGTCAAGTCAACAGTTCGCAATCAGCTGTTAGCCGGATTTCTCACGCGATTAGCTTTATAACGTACATTAAGTCGAATGTTTTGTTGTTTCTCGGTTAAGTTCATTTAAAACTTGCTATCAAAAATGTTAAGGCACATTATTAAAAGTTTTTCTCGTAACTTATCCTTAAATTCCTCCCACCCTCGCCACGTTCCAGCACGAATCCGTGATAGAGATTTGATCTTATTTACAAAAAACGTTCAAGTTTCTGCTACTTTTTGTACTGAGGGAACTCAAACAAATCCATTTGATAGCGACGATTACATTGCCCCGTACAAGGACAAGCCAGAAAAAGAGTCAAAACCTCCACCGGTTCTATCAAGAGATGGTCTCTTGGAGGCGCTAAGATACAAATACCGAATGAGGTCCGAACAGCTCAAGAAGATCTCAACAGCAGAACTTAAATTCGGCATAAATCAGCTAAGGGACGTGAATGAGAACATAGACGTTTTGCTCGATTACGGAATAACTAAGGAATCAATTGTGGAAAACCCTTGGATTCTGACGATTAGTGCACGTAAGTTTTATTTATTATTTATCATAATTTCTTTACCATCACTCGACAATTTGTTTTTCCGTATTATCACGATTACTTTTACTTCCAATTTTCTTGTGAAAGTAATTATTAAGTATTATAATTTTGCATTGATGTTTTATAGGTCTCCTCGCAGCAAAATTGGATATAGTTGGACAAATTGCAAAGGGAGATTTAAATGATGTTGTGCCTTTCTTAAAACTGTCAGCCCCTCGTCTCATGAGGGTGGTAGACATAATGGCTAAAGAAGCCGACATTGTGCCAGAAGGCAACCGGTTATATTACATCTCCAAAATGCTCAAAGTCGAGCCCAAAGTAATTTCACGTTACCTCTCCCGCCGGCTCTTTATGATCGAAATGCCCTTCGAAATGCTTAAAGAGAACTTGAGTAATATGGTAAATTTTGGCGTACCTCCGATCTCCATCCTCAAGGATCTGTGGGCTTTTAGGTACACTCCAAAATCCGTGAAATCTCGCCTCGAACGAGCTAAGAAAGCCCAAAAGGACAAAATAATGCCGTGGATGGTCAGATGTCCAGAGCGAATTTTACAGAGGCATGTATTTGGTCATTTAATTTATTTTTTTTTTCAAAGTTTTATTGGTATCTATGAATAGGTCACTTAAGATTACCCTCGATGAGAAGAATCTACTGGGGGACAACAGCATTGTGGACTATGTCTCCAGTCGATTGGGATACGATGTAGAGACCATGCACGCCATCATGGCCAGACATCCGGCCACTCTTAAAGTCCGAGGGACTAAGGTATTTTTTCTAGCCCAGAATAAAGTTGAAAAAATGAAGTTTTTATTAAAGCTTTGTATTTTTTTAATAGATTAAGGAAATCCTTGATTATTTGCTGGATGAGGAAAAGTTTGAACCTTACCAAGTCGCCAATGTTATTAGGATACTATGCCACGGTTTGCACACAACCAAAAAACGGATTGAAGAACTTAAGTCATTGGGCTGCAGACCTAGCAGTTTAGTCATTGTGTGTAAAAGTCAAACAGAATATAATAAATTTGTTGAAAAATGGAAATCATATACAAATAAAAAGAATAACACAGATACATAATAAAATAAAAGCTCTTTTTTATGGTATGTTTAGCAAATTATTTTAGAAATCAAATTTTTAGTGATTTATAATACAAAAACTATATAATGAAATGAAACATCAAATTATCTCAGCCAAAAAAATAACATTTATTTTGACAAACTGGCATAAAATTTACCCATCAAGTTACAATTTCTCTCAAAATCTCAACATACTTCCAAAATATATTCCATGCCTGCAATATTTCTCTCTCTTTTTTATCTTTCTCAATCTTAAAATCCAGCGAAAAATAAAGAATTTGTCTTTTTTTCGAATATGTGCCTGTATTAAATGGCTATAAATGTTAAAACACTAAAAGCTAGTCAGAGGTTTACACGATTTCTTTGAATGCGGAGAAAAAGCAGTAAAATAGCATTTTATAGGTGCACGATATTGGCAAAAGCATTCCTCTGATAAAATTCATTAAAGCACAATGTTTGCTCAATTTTGAAGGCTGTAAGCTATATATGTATATATATTTTTTTATATATGTATATATAAGTGACTTTGGTAACGTTTCCGATAAATCTGCTCCCTTTTGTGGTAAGTAGTTCTCTGCAGGTAGAAGTTGTTGTACTTTTTATGTATATATCGACTGATAAAATGATCTTTAGCCGCTTTGTTTATACTTAAAAAATAAATTATAAATAAGCAAATTGAATAGACTATATTTCATTGGCAACAACTTTGCATAAATATTTCCTTTTCCAAAAATCCTAAAAGCATCACATGGCCAACATTAGAAACCTCACAGTCGCACAAGCTTGGCTTGGTTAAATTGTAACAACATTAGACTTAAATAAGCTTAAAATGCTAAAATAAATGCATACATTTACCTAAATCTCCCTAGATCCCTATGGCTTTTGTTTTTAACTTATAAAACTGATTCAACATTAAACAAAATTTTAAAACCAGCATCCTTTATCGTACGTTGTAGACGGATAGAATCAAAGTGGAAAAGAGGACTGATGTCCTGCGGTGCTGGGATAATTGAATGACTAATAAAAAGTAGATCTGTTGAACACACGTATAAAATTGGAAACTTTGGTGGAATCTATTCGGTTCATTGATTGCACGGGGGTGTTGAAATCTTTAATCTCGGATCGCCTTCTTTCGCTCCCATGCCACTTGCATTGACCAAATACTCAAGGGACGCATATAGGCCACAGATCGGAAACGTTTCGATTCATAGAGTGCTTCAGGAGTGTCGTAGTTCATGCCTAATCGCTCCGACAGTGATTGATACATCCCTCCAGCTGTTTGGAATGCTTCATCGAACATCCCCTGTGAGTTTAAAAAAGGGTTGGATTAGTAAAAAAAATTTTAACCTCATTAAATCCTGTCCCAAATCCTTGTTAAATCATTTAAAGAATTAAATTACCACTCGTACAATCTGTCTATAAATTTTATTCTATTATTTCTCACCAAGTTAGCCAAAAGAACTCAATTCGACCTTATTTTGTGTTCTTCGATTTCAAATTTTAAAGTTCCTTGCTCTTGAATTCAATTAGCAAAACTAAATCTAACTATCAGTTTTCTGACAATTATGAGGTATTATTCGTGGGGAAATATGTAATTATTTGTTCAGCTTGCACATAATCGAAATTGAATTTTTGATTATGTTCTAATTTCCGTAAGCGCTGCGGACTCATAGCCAAATAGTAATAAAAACGATTTTGTTGCCAAAAGTTTGGAAAAAATTTTAATTTCTCGCTCATACGATATTTCAGCACTTTCTGAATAAATTTATTGATCAATTTAAAACAATAAGCTGAATATTGGAATTGCTTTTTACTCGGCCGTTTAAATGACCAAATATGTAAATAATAATAACACAAATAGAACTCACCTCTTGAATCATAGTAGCCGCCAAGGCATACGTAACTCCAGTCCACGCTTCTTCGCTTTGAATCGCAGTTGTATCAATGTGACCGGGTTTTTCGGGATCAGGATTGGGTATAAATCCATTCACCGCTCCCAGAGATCCACTGCAAAAGCTCATCACATTGTTATCATAAATCGTCTTCAGAGCAGATCGCACATTTTCCTTAGGATAAATCTAAACAAAATCATTAGAAATGAAACTTCAACCAATAAAAACGCACCTCATAGTTAAAACCGCAAGTTTTCAAGTACCAATGACCACAAAGTTGATCAGACATGATCGTTTCCTTACTCTTGGTGGATAAATCAAATCTGTAGTACTTTCCATTCCAAAGTTTTTCTTCAAGAGATCGTTTTCCTTTTTCTAAAACTTCTTGGAATCGAACACAGTCGCTCGGTTGGTCAAGAATTGTTGCCATTGCAGAAATACACTGCAACGCAGCTAGCCATAGACCACCGCAGTAAGCACTGATTTAAAAATGTATAGTAATACAACTATACTACTAGTACAAAATATTCATTCTATGTAAATACCTTGGTCCATCCATGACCCAAACATCGTAAGTCTGATCGGGCCACTTTGAGTTCTCGATCAATCCATCTTCATCCTTATCCCACTGCATGGATGCATCTATAATCGTTCTGCACGTCGGATACATGCTCTTTAAATAAGTTATCGAATCCATCAAATAAACTTTTCCATTTGATTCGTTAATGTACATCGAGGCTGGTTTTTTGTTTTCTGTAGCAGCAACTAAATGGATTTTATAATATCGCCTATTTAACCTAAAAAACTTACTATTTTCATCGGTTGGAGGCTTCGTCTTATTGTCCTGAAGATACATTTCAAATAAGCTGTCCTTGTCGATAAATTCAATCGAGCTAAATTTGCTGGCGTTGTCTGCCTGGGCCTGTGCTAATTCATTTAAGACAAAATAATCCCTGTATACTTGAAGAACAAATTTTATATTGAGATCTTTCCATTCGCTAACATCGAACATGGGGTAGCTGTTTATCAACAGAAAAGGCTCTTCATCTATTTTTAATTAAAGGATAAAAATTAAACTTGTTCGGAAGTAACTAGTTAGATAGACTTACAAGGATCACCAAGATCGTGTGGAACTGAATTTTTTATCTTCCTCTGTGCTACTTTTCCGTCACCGAGGTGCTTCCGCAGCTCATCTATTTCGTGGGCAATAGAGTCCTTTAAATCGTATTGAACGCTTACCTGTGACGATTTTAATATTAATTTTAACATTATAAATAATATAAATTAAATGGTTTTCTTTAAATCAACATTTGTAAAACTTGCAACTAGGCACAAATTTTTATATAAATATGTACATATGTACATAAAAATACAAAAAAAAAAAATATGCACTTTGATATTTGTGGTCACTTCTATACATTTATGTGTGCTTATCAGCAAATTTTACTAACTTGATATAATTGGGTAAACTGTTAGGTAAATAGCTGGTAATCGGAGTTATCATCAATTCAATAGAAAAATAAAAAAAGAAGTTAATCAGTCATGTTACTATCTGCTTTATTTTGCCTTACTCAAAACCATATCTCTTTTATCAGTTGTTGGCTATTTTTGGTAATACAAAAAAACAAAGCAAAATAAAATTTGCATGACCTTGGGTGGCTAATAGATAAAATAATTTTCTAACAATAAGATATTTTAGACACCAAAAATGTGTGCCTCCATATAACAACGTTTTCGCGATATCAAACCACATCCCTATGTCCACTAAATCCTGAAAAATGCAGAACAAATTGTGGCCGAAACTGCTGCTGCAACTACTTAGTCAACATTATCAAACTATTGTAATAATTATAAACGAACCAAAATTTTTACAGTTTGCAGATTTGGTATCAGCTAATGAGGAGGTATTATTCATTCATAAATTATTCATTTGATAAATCATTTGAAAAGATAAAACGCATTGAGTTTTTTACACAGTTTATTCCTAGTTATAATACGTTGTTAAAAAACAATTAAACTTTTCTCAAGGTCAAGAAGGTCAAGAAAACAAACACATTCTTTTTTTTTTGGAGCAAAACTTTAAAATACATTTACTTGAATCGTTTTTTACTTTCCAAATGTAAAATAAAGTAACTAATAATTGAGCTGATAAATTTTTCTTCTTCTTATCTATTAGACTCTACAAAAATTAAATATTTTAATCAGCTAATTTGCGAGTCGATTTCATCTTTTTATTTATTGTTTATTTTATATTTTCAATCCACTTAAGCGTTATCTGAAACGCGACCTTATACCCCTCCGTTAAAATTTCACCTTCATTTATGCTTGCATAACAACGGCCTGAGAATTCAAGACAAAATTCCAATCTACTCAAAATTAACGATCTTGGAGTTTTTCTTTTGAAATGTACACAGTTCCTACCTGCAAATTCGGCCACAAATGTGCCAATGTTTGTGAAGCATAAAAGTGAACATCATAGGTGTTGTACATGCGGTACTCGTGACCTTCCAAATAACCGAAACGACCATAAGCCAATCTATGAAATTAATTATTTTAATGTAAATTGCTGCCAAAAATTCAAAGTCCATCTTGCCTAGGATCATCGTAATCCAGTTCCTTGTCTAAACTTTTGTCACACAAGAACCAAACAGTTCCACCGTCTGATACGTAGTACAATTCATTGAATATAGCACTCTTGTACCAGTCAGGAAGGCCGCTGAATAAATTTTAAAAAGTGACGACAAGATTTTGCATTTATGACACTTACCTGTCCTCCAAAATAGGTTTCTGCCATGAGTCGATAGACTTCTCCCAGTTGAAGTAATGTTGCAAAGCATAATCGCAAATTTTAGGTCCAACATCTCCACTATCGTCGAAGTACTTTGTATAGTACCTGGTGTGGGTTTGTACTCGTTTGAAAAATTGCACATTTGGCATATCCCAAGCGAGTGAAAATTCCAAATCATAGCTTGCTTTCGGCTTAACCGAAATCTGAGAGCTGAGAGCGACTGCAATATCTTTTGCTAAAAATCATTAAGATAGTTATATTGTTACACCATTTCTTCGACTATCGGTATTGGTTGCGAGATTAATCATATCCGTCAGTTGTACTTGTATTAAAACAAAAACATTGTCATTCATTTATTAAAAGAATAGTAATAGAAACTTTTCATTTTTATCATGATTGTTTTAGTATGGTAAAAATTCCGTTACTTAATTCCTTGGATTTATAATTCGTAATTGTACCATTTGACTTGGAAAACGTTCACTTCGATTAGGAGGAATTTTAATTATTAATTGGTAATGATAAATTACTTAGGATATGGAATTAAAAATTCTTTTGTAATTAAATTAAATTACAATTCCTTTTAACAGAATTGAAAAATATTTTGTTTTATACAATTAGCCCATATGGCGCTTTCTTCTGTATTTGTCTTTTATATTTTTATTTTTATATATTTTTATATGTGAGATGTTATGCTTTTTAACCAAGGTATTTCATGTGGGAGTCAAAAACAATTGAAGTTAATTACTAAGGAATTAATAATTACCAAGTAGTTAATTGTAATTTAATTTGATATACAGTGAGCGAAATTCATTTATACGCATTTTAAATTTCTGTACATTTTTTATATTTTTTGTTCTGCTACATAAACGAGCATCATGAAAGGGATAAGAATAAATAGTTATGGTCTGACGAATATGTATTTACAGTTATATTGCTTTGCGGCTGTCAGAACTGTATGAAAAGAGATTCTTTGTGGGTTGGCTACAATTTCGTGCACGTATCTAATGCGAAATTCATTTATACGCATAGGAGTTTTTAAGGATTTTTTGTTTGATTTGGAGGCGTTATGTAATTGGTTTTGATTATTTCTATTCAATTTAATTATAATCAATCCTAAAGGTTTGTAATTTTCGTAATTTAAGTGAAATTAGTGATAAATAAGTAATCTACTCCAGAATGGGAAAAGGCAAGGTGTTGACGGTTGAAGCAAATGCAAAAATAACCGCTTTCGAGGAGGTAGGGATGTCAAACCGGGAGATTGCCAAGAAAATCCATCGTTTGGAAGGAGTCATCCGAAATTTCCTCAAATTGAAGGAAAATGATGGTAAAAACTATTACTGCTTTGGGAACAAGAAATTGATTTTAAGGCAAAAGGGAAAAATTAAGGAAAATGCAACCAAAGAAAAGCTAAAGGCTTCAAATATTGTTGACAATTTTAATTTACCAGTTAGTGAACGGTGAGTTCAGCAAATTTTGAAGTCACTGCCCAATGTTTTGTACAAGAAACCACAAAAATGTCCATTGCTGAAGCAGCATCATAAAGAGGCTCGTCTAAAGCCCGTGAATACATGCAATGGGTTGAAGAGTGGGGAAGGGTTATTTTTTCGGATGAGAAAAGATTTTATCTGGATGGTCCGGACGGGTTTTGTTCCTACTGGCACGATCTAATAAAAAATAACTCTCCCCGAATGAGTAGGTACTCTCAAAGTGGAAGTTTGATCGTATGGGGAGCTTTATCCGCTTATGGAAAACTCCTATTATGCAACCTTACTTCGCGTGTAAATTTAGAAATGTGCACGGAGATTAATTCCTTATTTGGAGGATGTCCTCGGTTACCGGGAGTTCATTTACTAGCAAGATAACGCGTCTATCCATATTTCTTCTCTTGTCCGGCAGTGGTTTAGGAATAAATGCATCCCTATACTGAGATGGCCTGCCATTAGCCTCGACCTCAACCCTATGGAAAACCTGTAGGGGAACATGGCAAGGCAGATTTAAGAAGGTGGACGACAATACCACGACATTCCGACCTTGAAAGCAGCAATTTTAAATGCATGGGCTAGGATCAGTTGTACTGATATTGAAAATTAAATAAATTCGATGCCTAATCGAATTTTCGATACAATTGGAAACGGAGGAGATCATACCAGATACTAAAGGTAACTTTTATTCATTAAAACTTTTCTTATTTTTCTTATCTTTAGAAAATTCAAATGTGCGTATAATTGAATTTCGCAGCTATTTTTGTTAAAACCTGTTAATTATTTCTTTATTATTATGCGAATAAATAAATATTTTACAAACAAGCTGTACTTTTGGTCCTTACCAATTCCCTTAAATAAATTTTAGAAATACTTTCCATAATTTCCTGAAACCAAAAAAAATTGGGGTGCGTATAAATGAATTTCGCTCACTGTATGTTTTATAATAATGCGATAAGCATGACTATTCTCGCATCCACCATTAGACATACTCTTCAAATTCTCATCCAAGCTCTTCTCGCTAAGTTTTCCGGTATCCTTAAGTTCGGACCAAAGATTCTCTCCGTTTCCAGATGGATCAAATTTGGAGCATCGTGTTATATTTATTTCCGGCAGAACTTTACAGGCTAGACTGTAAGTGCACGACATTCCAGCGATATTCTGCTTGATGCTAACACCCTTTGATTGTCCCTCCGAAAATGCTTCAGTAGTTGGATTACCCTCAGCGTCTAATTTTTTATTTCCAGTGCCATTCTTGAAAGTGAAAGTAATTGACACTTTTCTTTCGTTATCGCAAACATTCTCGATATTCCAGACAAAAACAGCACACGGCAGTGAGGTATCTTTGTATTCATGCGGAATTATCGGGGATATCTGCCGTCCGGTCAGACGTATCCCATGCTCGGATAGATCAATTTCTGTCCATGAACGTGGATACAGACCTGTGTATTGACACTGTGAGGGATCTAAGTTGTTTTCCCAACTACTGAGGGGATTATTTGGATAACTGCAATTTGATGGACATGTTACTCTTTGCATTCTTTGACCAAATTTATATCGATACCCAAGCATTTTATTATTTTATATATATATATATTTTAAAAAGCAGATCCAAAAGAAGGAACCATTTAAAGTTTACGTGCAGACAGAGTTTTTGTGTAACACAAGAAAGAAGAGTGCGAAACGTTAAAAATATAATTAAACATTTAGGAGACACAGAAAAGCAGCAAAGTTTTTTTTAGGCTTTTTAACATTATTTATTTTCACTATAAACAGTAGGAGAGGTGGGCTATTTACAGAGGTCGAAGATACTTTCCATGCAGCTACTTCTAAATTTAAACAGATTCTTGCGTTTCAATGGGGAGCTGTGGGGAGCGTGAAACACCTTCAAGTGTCTTGCAGTGCAGGAAACATTTCGACAGCAGAAAAAGTCAGCAATTTTTTCCCTACGGTGGAAATGGGACCGAGAGCACTTGATTATCCTTGTGCGTCTATTGCGGCTGAGCTGAGGCTGAGTTGATATTAAGGGCTTTGAAGGAAGATGACACCGTAATGAAGGAGATAAGAAGGGTAAAAATCTACTAATCGAGGTTAATAAACTAAATGTCAGCTATTTCCTCCGTTTTCTAGGCTACGAGACTACTTTAGGTGTAATTTAAAAATTGAAATATTATACACTAAAAAATAATCGATATACCTATCCTTTTCCAGTATAATAAGTCGATACGAAAATAATTTGAGTTCAAAACAAAAACGTTTTTTATATAATAGGCACAAAAAATATATTAACTGCAATCCCGTGGCAGCCCTACACTTTAAATAATACGAATTAAACAATTGTTTTTGATCTGCTCAAGTTTACCTTTTACAGAAAGATAGTACTTTTTTAAAGGAATAATATTCGATTCATTCGCCGCATGTATTATTAATCGACGTTCAAATGTTTTCTAATAAAGGAATTTTTAAAACTTAAAGCCAATTAAAAAACACAAACATCAAAAACTGTGATTTAGAAGTAATGATTAATTTTAATTTACATCACAAGGGGCATCGTATGAAGCTTGCATCGGAAAAATTTTTAAATACCTCTTAGAACACTTAAATGATTTGATGAATTTTTTCTTTAATTTCCAATCAAAACATTGAATATTCCTGTTGGAAAAATAAAATATATAATTGGTAAACAAAAAGATAAAAACAGAAGTCTTTGAGAGGTCGAGGCTTAATAAATGTATATAAACCAGTTTTTAGGTATTATTTTTGTACCAAAACATTTAATTTTCTGGTTGGAAAAAATATATAATTATTTGTAAACAAAAACGCTAAAAACAAAATTATTTGGCAGCTCAAAGGTTAACAACCTTTTAAAAATAAAATTTTATATTTAAATAATATAAAAAGCAAAACAATCAGAAGTATTTTAAAAGAGAATATTTTTATTAAATTGATCACGACGTAATATAATGCACGACAGTTTTATTAACGCTGTGATTTAGAATCGTCACAAATTGAGTTAAAGGTTTAAAATGAAGCAGGTGATCGTTAACATTTTTACAGTGAAATGTTTTCTTCTTTCGATTTTATTAGAGAATCGTTAAAAAGTATGAAAGCAAGCAACCGATATCTTAAAAACATCACAGACTATGCAATTAAAATGAATTTTTCCTCAACTAACCAATTTCTATTCATTCAACTAGTTCTCGATCAACATTGAAGTATAGTACATCACCTGTCCAAAATTGTTTGAACTAATATTTAATTTAATTTATATTTTAATTCGAGACATATACATTACTCAAAATCATGTTTAGACAAATGATGTAAATGAAAACTTTCCGTAAACTAACTAAACTAAATTAACCACATAAAGGAAAATATCTCAAGTTAAATTTCGAGGAAGTAAGTAACTAGTATGTACAGAGAACAAGCAACAATGAAATAAAATTAAAAATTGGAGTCGAACTAGAATGGAAACATCTACAAAACGATGTAATGGGCAGCGAACTCACCTATATCCTGAAAGAAGACTTTGGAAAATTGTAACATCCTTTTCGTCTTTGATTGTAATAATGAACTGATCTGCATGAACAGTGTTATATTCGTAGATTCCGGGGCGCATTTGGAAACGGCAGAATTCGCCAGCGAAGCCACGACCAATGGTTCCAGTGCCAATTCCTCCAATAGGAACTCCAAACTTTTGCTGGGAAGTATCAGTGTAGTAAAAATCCATAACCGGACGTCGACCATCGCGAGAAGTTCTCCAGTAGTAGCCAAGATACCTGTAAAAATTGAAAAGTTTTTGATAAAGCAATAAAGTAAGGCCCTCGCCTAATGATTTAAGGTTCGTTCAAGCCTAGCTTAAGTTTATCTGATGCCTGGCGCTCAAGCCTAATCTTGGCTCATCTTAAACTTAGCTCAATTAGTCTAAGCCTAACTTAAACCCTTTCAACACCTAGTTTAATCCTGAGTTCAACTTAGTTTGAACCTAAATAAGACACTTTGCTTGTTTAATGTATTAGTAGTAGTAGAAGTCTCACTTTTATTTTGGACGTTAAATCGGTCAATGCTTTTAAAGCAACTAAAAAAAATACTTAATCGATTATGATAATGTTTTTTTCATCGTTAAGTTGAACGACACCAAGTTAAATGCAACAAGTTCCATGAAAATTAGCCCAGTAATATTCAAGAAATAAGCATAGAGAATATGTTTTTTTAATTTGATACAATTTCTTGCAGCTTTATATTGTATTTTATCATCTGCTTCTTAATATTCACAGTTTTTAATGGAAACGCAAATAATAATTATTAAGGAAATGTGATACACTCGCTTTTCTCTCCTATAAAAAAAGAAAAATACAAAAAATCTTCATCAATCTTAAAAAATAAGAATCATTAAAAACTCCTCAAACAATTAAATTTCAGCCTTCAAGGAATTACCCGACAATCTTTCAAGTGAAATCTTTCTGCGATGTTTCATTCATGAATTCAAGGTTGCCACGGGCATTTTGTTTCAAACTCTTGAAAAACATCCAAACCGGACGACGAGATGAGCATTGTTCGTGTATTTTGGCAGAGAAATTCTGAAGCCATTTCAAAGTCATGGGCGCAAAAATCGATACTTTTGGTCGGTCGAGTCCATGGAATCTATTTCAAGATTTCTACGGGAAGAATATGTGCCATTTCCCGGTGATGTGCTCAATGTCCTTCTTTGAGGATCAAGAAAATTTGTGGCGAAAATGGGGGCAACGTGTCGGAGAATTTTAATGGAAGGTCGGTTTATTAAATTGTGATAAACAGAAACACAAACAGAAGTCCTCGCCGCAAACCAACAGCAAATATTTAAATAAACTTACGCATTGTTGACTTGTTTAATCAGCATTTTTGCCTCAAGTTTAATTTTCTTATCACTTCTCGGTTGGGTGATTATTTATAAACTTACCTTTAATTGATTCGAAAATATATGTACATATGAATGTTACATAAAACTGATAATTATAATTCTTTAAGCTAATGTGAGTTTAATTGAGTAATATGAACTTTATAAATATAATCTCTATGTATGTAAATCTAGGAGGAAAAAATAAATACAAAAAATAAGAATGTATGCGATTTCATATTTTTATTGGTTTCTTAAATATATTCTTAAACTTTAATATTACAATACAAAATCCTTAAAATTTAACTTATGTAGTAGGAAAAAAGCTATAGTTTGATTTAAATATTTACTTCAACAATTACTTAAATAAAATAAAACAAAATTAAATACTTTGCCTAACTAATTAATATAAATTGCAAAAACCTTTCTAGTTGATTAAGCATTGCGTTGATGAATGTTTAACACTTGGGAGTTTTAATTTTTCTATATTAGTCATAGTGGTTTTTATTCAACAGAAATAAAAATCTAAATAATTTTATTTTCATACAAACAAAATTTAAGTTAAATCTTGCAACATTCATTCATTGCTTAACATTCCGAGTGAGACATGGGATCATATTGACTCAAAATTATGTTCTAACTGCCATAACTTTAAGGCACGTGGAATTTCCAAGTTGCAAAGTGGGCTAATTGTGCTCCTAATCTTCCTCTCAGAACCTCTTAACTTAGAATGTCGATTATTATATAGTTTAGCTTTGCCAGCCATAAAAGGGAGCATTAAAGCAAAAAATACCATTCTGAGTTCATTTTCCATTCTATTAAGCTTTGTAATGTTTTTTTTCATAATACTTGCGTGAGTTTGTAAGTAATAAAAGATTTTTCGTCATCACATAAGTATGTACTTGTTTTATGGTGAAAGTGTATTTTTCCACGTTTTGTGTATACTATTTTAAATTATAAATTTCGACCACAAAAATTCTTTACAAAGTTTTTCTGGAATACAATAATTTCAATCAGTCGGGTAAAAATATAGCGTTCATAAAAGTGTTCGAGTTCATTCTGACTCTGATTCTGAAAAGTGTCTAAGGTGAGGACATTTTGAAAAAATTAGAATTTTATTGCTTGCTTTCAGCATCTCATTTTATTGTGTTAGATTGCATGTGGCAATTACCATTTTTATTAGCTCTAGGAATTTAATTTTTAAACTAACGAGGAAAATAAATAATTCAGTGTTTTATTTTTGACATTGAGCAAAAAATACATTTCAGGAATATCAAGAGGTTTTAGATTCGAGCAGAAACTACAAATAAATGATATAGTTCCTTTTGCAATAATTTTAATGAGCCAGATGTGGTAGATAATGAGTTTTAATTAGAGATTTTCATTATTATGAACTTCCTCGAAGATATCAGTAAAAAAGTAAAAAGTAAGAACTGTCCTACAATGTTTATGATGCAATTTATATTCCCGGAAAGTTTTAAGTGCTGAAATTACAGTGTGAAGATTTATTACTTTATCATACATTAAATTTTAAATCGGTTTCATACTGCGATTCCGCCCAGGAAATTCCACCTTTGATATTGAGAATTTTTCAATACTATCTTTGATATCAGTCAAAACTTTACGATATCGAAGACGTAGCAGGTAAACAAAACTCTTTGCTGCAATCAAAAGAGGTGCGAAATTGTTCAAACAATTTATTTATTATTTCTTTTGGGATCAAAGCAACAATTTGTACTGGTTGTTATTGGTAAGAAATTCAATTCCTTGCAAGATTGCTGGAAACCCTCTGAGTGCGGTTTTTTTCCGTCGTGGGGCCACAAAAACCAACCAGTTGATTATGGGCACGCAACAAGACCGAGTGAGCCCATAAACACATCATCGGTTATAGCGCCGTGGTGGCCACATACCCGGGCCCACGCAGCGGGTCTTTCGCAACCGGCAGCTACTGAGGACAGGGCAGAGCCCTTTTTTCATGAATAGCTGATGGCTCGGTCGCAGGAAGTCATTTTAATGTTTGATAACGTGAGTGCGAACCGAAGGAAGAGCTTCCTCTGCCCGAAATGCGGGTCATTGGGCCATTAGGGAAGTCGCAGCGCACTTAATGGGGCCGCTTTCAGGTGCTCATATGCCTAACCTGCTGGAGCACACGACAATGGAGCAATTTCTTTTCCACTGTTTGAATTCAGTCCCAGATCCTAGTGGGGAGCAGCAGTAGAAAAATTCTTTTTATCGCGGGCCACCCATGCAAATGTTTCTTTTCGTGGAGGAGCTGAGCCCGGCGCCAGAATGACGACACCGTGAAGAAGGGGCCGCGTGTAGAAAGTGAAAATCGGAGCGCTATAGAAACGGGCTTGGCGCAATCGTGGTACATTACTCAATCCGAGGAGGAGGACGGCTGTGATGTGTCCTCTAGCGATTGATTAGCCCCGAACGATAGCACTCAGCGCTAATTAGGGTTCAGGCTCGTTCGGAATGGGTTCAGGGCCCCCCGGGAGTGATGCAACTGCTAAAATTAAGCGCTAGAACTTTTTGCGATCGCATGACACCTCCTACCTGCAGGCCATCGGAATGAAGGGGATCGACTGCCTCAGCGACGGCCGGAGATTCTGGTTCCTTCGCTCCGGGAAGACGTGGTTGAACTTTAGCTTGACCCCGTACTTGGGGACCGTCGCAAGCTCCCGTTTCAGGTCGAAATCAGCACCTTCCGCGTCCATCTCGGGCTGCTCTGTCGCCGCACAACACTCGAAAAACTCGGCCCTCGGGAAGGAACCAATTGGCGAAACGGCGCCCAACACCCACTGGCTGGGCGAAATCGATGGACGTTGTGCAAGACCGCGATTAACCGCCGCACGGAAACTAATTTAAGGCCGGCGAGGCACCGAAACAGCGCTCACCTAGCGCTTCGCAAGGGGCTAAATCCACCGGTCCGACTTGGGCCTGGTTCTTTTTGCTCGGAAAATCGCTGGTAATCCGCTGGCACCTGCACTCCGGATGCAATTTCGACGACGACTGTCAAACTTCAACTTTCGTTCGGGCTCAGTGGCTTCTCCCGGCGCCAGTCCGCTCCGCTGGAGTCGCGGTCGCGGCCGCCCGTGGGAAACTTCCTGCCTTTTGGGAGAGCAAAACAAGAATTTTTCGAAATGTCAAATCTGAGACACGATCCAATCTCCGTCTGAGGCAGTGTGGATGCAATCCATTTCTAACTTTTTCGCTCTGCTGACTTTTCGTGCTCTCATCGGAAAAGACGTGCAAACGAACATTTGCGCTTGAAGTTGCGAAGTTTCGGGCTATTTTAGCGTCACAGGAAATGAAAATGATTGATAATTGTTTAATTTGTAGCCTGAAAACGTTTTTAAAAGTGGTCCTTGTTAAACTGGCGGCGCACGCCTTTAATTCCAAAAAATCGGTTTTAAAAATGAAAACAGTGTTCATTCGTGTCCTGCAAACGGATGGTAAGATTTTAAGATCATTCTTTGCTACATATTTTATTAATTATCGCAAAATTAGCTTACCATGTTGCGATTCTAATGAATCCGCTTTCTATACTGCAAAATTGTGAAACAGACAAGTTAAATAAACGTCCTCTTTGTAAATTGATCGCAGGCTCTATCGGTTGGTACTTTTAGGTTATCAATTGTTCATATGCTAAGTCCTTAACTATCCTTAAATTTCTATCACGACTCTTAGATTAATCCATAGCTAAAAAAGGATTATTGAATGATGGACTTTGGTTCTGGATATTTTTAGAATCGCCACATTTATATGCACGATTTCTCAGCAAAATCATAAATCACCTATAGTTTTAATCGATCCAAATCTACTTTATTTGCATAGCCTTTTAAAATTCTTAAAAAGGTAGGGAATTATTTCTAAATGTTAGTAACGTTTTATTTGTCTTAGAATTTAGAAAAATTACAACATTTTCCTATTGTTTTTCAATTTGGTATTTTCTTGGGGTAAATCTAGTTAAGAGCACGACTAAGAAATCAATTGATTTTAAAAATTAACAATGCGTACATAAATTAAAAACGGAATCAACATTCTTAGAGGCATTTGTATCACACTGGAACAAAGTAAAAATTATTAATTAAAAGGAACTATAAAAAATAAATTAATAACTAAGTACGCAAAACTCCTCTTTGCCCTGTAATAAGCACTTTTAAACCAGTAACGAGAACCATGTTTTGGTTGAGTCTTCGAAAAAGAATACAAAATTATGAAACTCAATTTTAATAAAACTTTCTAAAAATTGCAATTTTCCATAATTTTTAACTGTTTCTGCATTCTTGAAGTAAACAAACCTCCCACCTCCCAGCTGATCTGTATTCTTAGTAATTATGAACTGAAACAAAAAGTGGTTGTTACTGGGTACTATTTTAGGAATATTATTTGAGTTTCATAAAAGCCAGACCAAGATTAATTTCATCGGTTTAAGGAACTCATGTTGCGTAGGGTATCATATGAATGTTTATAAAGAAAACACGAGTTTTATCTCACCCAAATTGAGATTGAGCTCCAGTTTTCTATAGAAAGATTGAGCATTTGCTGAGTTTTTATGCATAAGAGCCAATGTGACTCAATATTTTTGCCTGGATTTTTAGGTTTTAAAAATCTTAAAATAATTTTAAATTAAATTTAGAGACTGGTGTTTGCTGCCTGATATTCCTCGAGAACTTTAAATCAATTCTCTTGAAATTTCAGATATACGAATAGAAAACAAAAATATTTAAAGTAGTATTTTTTAAAAATCGTTTCTACATTCATGTTTTTCTCTGAGCACGCACGATGATTTTTTAAAAACGTACCAATTTTCAAGTGTTCTATACGTATTTTATAATTTGAACCAAATAACTTTGTATGTATATTTTAAGACAGTCTTGTTCTTAGAACGCGGAACACTAAAAATGTTGGCTTTTGCGCTTTCTTTGTTCTCAGCGAATTTATCGAGGCGATAACCTCGGACGATCTGCAATAAATTAAGGGCTAACTAGACAGAGCGGAGTTCCCTTTCTAAAAACAAGACCCATGTTCCTACTGCGGTGCGCAAAAATTCCCAAGACCCTCAGCCTCGGACCCGTGAAATGTGCAAGTAACCGACCGCGGCACCGCATCGGCGCGCGCATACGTAATCCGGTGCCGGAGTGCGCTCACATATTCGCCGGTGCCATTTTTGGGGCGTCCAGGCGATCCGTCTCGGATTATTTTGCCTCATAATAAATATCTTTGCGACTGGCAACTGGCATTCCTTCATTAAAAACGCACCGAGCCTCTGGCCGTGCGCAGAGGAAGGAATGAATAAAATGGTCATGGGCATCATCGCTCTTGCCAGGCCTATTTAGGGAATCGGTAACGAGCTCCCCGTACAGAGGAGCCCGAAGCCCCATCCACCCGATACCCGTCCCGGCCGCAGGAGCAATCGAACCGTGAAAAATCTCAGATCACGCCCAAATTTAGAATGATGCCTTTGCCCTTTGCGGGGCTGCGGTAGGCGGCAGTTGGAGGCGGCACGGGGCCCGGGTCGTGGAGGAAACTTGTGAAATTGACAGAGACCCGGATCGTAAGTGCTGCCTCGCTACCTTAGGAATTCCGAATTCGATAGGGCCCTGTCAGAGATATCTTTATTAAAATATGATGTTTCCTGGTCGGTTTCATTTAGATCGCCCGATACTGCACCGGAGTTGCCTCGGCAGCGAGGCAGTTTCCCATGCAGGCTCACGTTTTTGCCATTAGTCCGCCATATAAGGGTCGGTGGCTCAGAGGAGCTCCTTGCTCCCCACATAAATTGGCATCGCCTAAGTAAAAGTAGAACAGATCAAAGTGGCCAGTGAGACAATAGCACGGTCCAGGTCCGTGCAGTATCCGACCGCGGCGGCTCGGTTCTCATGGCTCGGGCTGCTGGGGAGGCTCATCTTAAGGCCCCATCTTAAGGTCTTCGTCAGCCGCCTAAAGAAATTGGTAAATGCGAAATTCCGGATCTGCGGAGGTTACCTTAAATGCAGCAGCGACCAACCGCCACCGAGGGCCTTAATAGACGCGCGCAGTTTAACATGCTGCACGCAGTGCCCCCGACTGTCACGCACCGTCCGACCTGTCGGCATGTCGCTCGCCTGATTGCAATTTTCTATTTAACTCGACGGCTAGAAAGAATCATCTGGCCGGTGTCCAAGAAAGGCATTGTGCCTCGGCCTGCTGAGGGAATACGTGTAAAACTAATTATGGCGCCACGTTATTTGGAATTTGTATTTTGTAGTGGGATGACTGGTGCCAAGTGCTCGCCATCGTCCATTCTCCAATCCAGCGGGAGGTTTGTGGCGGCCAGCGCTAGGAAGTGACGACCGGGGTCAGTTTGGTCACAGTCAAGTCAACAGAAATTTATGGAGAATTATGGAGAATTTGTACGACATGTTTCTGGTCACTGGTCAGAGAATTGTGAAAATTATTATAGTTTCCGTGAAATTCCACGAAAGTATTAATTATTATGTTACAATTTCCAATTTATTTAAAAAAATGTTCTAGAGCAAATATGATATCAGAATTTCAAAATAATTCTAAGGGGTCTATTGCGTACCTATATGTATGTAATTTTTCATTCGATTCAACAGGTGACTACACATTTTCTAGAATATAATTTTAAATTTTTTGTAGCTATTTTGTGTAGTAATAACTTCAACGTCAACACCAATTTGTTTCTGATAAAATTTGTAAATAATCTATTTAGGAAATTTTCCGCAAATTATGAATTCGTAAATGAAAATGCTCGAAGAAAACAAGGTTAAAAATTACAAAGCATAATACTTTGATATTTATGAAAAATAATTACAAATTAACGGATTTAGCCAGGAGCATACAATGTTGTCCAAATGAAATCTTTAGGTATACATATGTAGATACAAAAGGTCTTAAAACATTTCGAAATGATCCACACTAATGAAAAAATTGTTCGTTGAAAAGGATATAGGCTTTCATTTAAGTCGAGTTACGTTATGCTTTAAGTGAATATTCAAAAATGGTCAAAATACGGTCTTCAAACTCTGTATTATTACTACTAACACAACAAAAAACATACAAACATAATTCACTTTCAAGTACAGTAACACCTAAAATATTATTGCTTTCATTTTAATATTCTGAGGTTTTTGGGGTCGATATAGGTACAAATCCGATGTTAATCGCTAATACAAAATGCGAAAAAATAAAAATGTCTTCCGGCTAGCTATTTTGACTTTTAAAATCTTAAAAACGCGCTTCAAATTTAATGTGCATTTGAATTTTGAAAATGATACTTTAGATTTATAATAGATACTTTACATACACACCTTTTAATGAAAACAGCAGTTTTATATATTGCGGACAAGCACGCATGAACTCTAAACTTAAGACCTATTTATGGTAAATATTATTTTTCATTAAAAAGGAAATTAAATACATTAATTTTTCCGAGCTCATAATTATAAATAAGAGAAAAATTGTAGAGAAACGCCATCACAAAAAGACATAGTTACAAATTAATTCTATTATTATAATTATTGAAAAATTCATTTTAATAGTTGACTTATTAGATACATATGTGGTTAGTGCCACCTCTACTTAAATATATTTTGCTAGCTTTAGACCAAGTTTTACTTGAAGTTGTATAAAACGAAATCTGGTTATCTATCGATTGGTTCACAACCTACGCAATTTCTTCAGAGGTCCATTTGCATTGAAATGGCATCAAGTCGTATTCAAATTGAGAAAACGTCTGTATCAATTGCATCACGTAAAATAATAATTCCCTTATTGCAGGAGAAAGCCAAATAAATTGGTTTCAAGTCGCATAAAACCTCACCTCAGAATAACCACCTTATGATCAGAGGTTGGCGGCATACAAAACCATCAGTTCGCTATCGAAATGCAACAGATAATGGCACTCTTGGCGAAAAGTGAAAATATTTTCCGGGGAATCAATTTGTCTGTTTGGCACCTTTCGTCGGGATCACATTAGTCGAAAATGCCAAGTGTACCTCCAGTGCCTCAATTTACTGTTCTCATTAAAGTCAATTCGGTTCGAGTACCTCTCCAAGAAAGGTATGCCGGAGATCAGCAAAGTGTCAGCTGAATGGGATCGTAAATCTGCGCTTTCCGCCAAGTCGCCACGTATGTACAACAGCTTTAGTCGGGGCCGATAACGTATTCCATTACTTTTGAGTGATTTCGCAATAGGTGGATATTGCTTCACGCCTGGTCCTATTACCTGCCAGTCCGACCTGAGACTCCGGAGCCCCGGAGCCCCACGGGGGAGATTTATTCGGCATGGTTCTGAGTGCACGCAAACTCTTTAAAAAAATAAAAATGCCTCTTGAAAAATGGGGACATCTATGCAAACAAGCTGCGGGGCCTACAAACGCGTTAGCCGGCCAATTTACTAAATTTGTAGGGACGTAAACATTTTGCGTTGTACAACACCTCGAAGGTAAGACCGCACTTTATTAACATGTTCCGTGAAATCGTTGCGAGCCCATTTCGCGCTGAAGGTTGCTTAATAGGTTCAATTTGGAGGGAATTTTGCTCGGTACAAAACGCCATTCGTTGGCGATTTTAAGTCATCACCTGAACTAATTTTAGGGATCGATAAACCTCCTCCAGGGCAATGCACAGAAGTTCCCTCTTTCCCTCCGGAAGGAGGAAAAAAACTTCGACGTCAGCGCGATTATTTTGACTTCTTCGCTTCGAGTTTTTCTCCTCCTCGTGTATCTGATTAGCTTCAGTTAAACGTGACGGTAATTGTTTTCTTGCCTTACCCTAGCAGAGGACAAAAAAAAAGAAAAAAGTTCTATGTTTCTTTGAAGACGTTTACTAATGACCCTCCGAAGCTACTTGGTGTCTCGTTTCAGTCGATGTCAAGACATTTTCTCAAACTAAGAAAGTTCTGTTCGGCAGAAATAATTGGGCATTTGTTCTTTAGCGGACTACCGGTTAGCTACTTATCTTTTAGAAAGTAGAAAGTAAAGGCAAAGTTCCCTCAAGGGAACTCATTAATCAGCTATATTTCATTTTTGCTAAATTGTAATTTTTCCTTCCTGTATTAAAGTATAGTAATAATTGTATGTACATATATAAAATAACGAGGGGAAGTTAAAAAGAGAAGGTGCCACAATGGCTTAAAAATAAACTTATATTCTAAGAATTCCTACAGTCTGTGTTAATTGGAAGTTTTTATTTTACACTATTGTACACTATTTTATTTCTTTATAATATTCATCTTTTATTTTTGATTTACAGATTTCAAAGATAAAATGAATACGATTGCGAAAAATATGCATATGGAGGGAAGAATAAAATTTGCTTTAGAGAGGTAAATATTATATATTTGTTTGTTTTCTTTAGGTTTAAAGTCTGTGTTTAAGGTATTAATTTCGATTAGTTCCGAATTAGGTAATTCGTGTCAGAAAAACATGACCAATTCCAAACCAAGTAATCTTGATAAGGAATAATCTTCAGCGTTCGTACAAAAATATAGTAATGAGCTTATGATAAACTTTGATATTACGTTAGAGACATTGCATATTATATACAAAATGAAAGATGCTGGCTAGAACAATGTAAAAACGATAAAATGTTTAAGGAATTGTTCTACAATATGCTATTTTTTTAGGACTTCATATGGCAGATAAATTTAATTTATTTTTCGAGGTCACCGTTTTCTCTTAAATTGTCAAGTGAACATTTCTTATACGTACTTATGTTTTAGTCCTAATTATTTATTTTAGTCTGATATTAAAATTCCTAAAAATTATTCTACTAGTATGTGTTAATTCTTCTTTAATTTTAATAATATATACATATATACAACATAGTACATAGTTTGTTGTCATCTAAAACGGAATCTCTTATCCCACATTTAACCATAATATTTATTTTGATATATCGCATTTCTTGCGGTTATTAAAGTAATCTCAAACGAATTTTTACGCGATAATTATCAGTGTCTTTAAGCGATCTCCCACTCAATTTATCACCTCTAAAATGTATTTTAATTGCCACATAACTTCCCTAAAGAGTGCCAACCACTTCGAATTTACCTCAGCTGGCCGTCCAAAGTCATGACCGTCTTAGCACTTTTTTAATGACACTCAGCAGCGACACTAATTGCTGTCTTGAGCACGCTAAAACTCCTTTCCGCATGCCAACCTGCGGGAGATAAATGAAACCGTTAAAGTGGCAAAAATAAAGAAATTTCATCGCGAAAAGAATCAAACTAATCGGTTTGGTTTATCTCGTAATCGTAGCCGGTGATGTTATATATGCACTTTCCGGTGATTAGCCCTTACTGCGTCGATGCAGCGAACCGCGATATTCGCGGCAGGTACGCAGCGAAACCGCGGCGGTAGCAACAGGCTTTTTGTAGCGCGTATGACGTGCAAAGTTCGCCCAGCGGGCAGGTAACATTAATTACGAGTGACTCACTGAGGGTCGCATGATTGATGACATGTTTTTTTTCCCAATTCCGCGGTATTCAGACCGTGACCGACCGCACCTGACCAGTCCTCCGGCTGGCATTATTTGAAGCCCCCTTGTCTTTCGGTGCATTTCCTGGGATCAAGCGTTTTAAACGCAGCCGCATTGTCGCGAGCAATTCCGCAGATAACGATTCACTTTCATGCCGTCGTAAAATTACAAATTGCATTGAAAGGGGGTCCCATAAGAAGGGCACTTTGCGATCGCGGATTAAGTGCCTGCCCTAAGGAGTTAATACGCTGTTCTGTTCTTTAATTTTCAATTTACGCGAATAGCACCCAACTGCATGTCACCATGTGGGGTCCCCTTGGGGCAGATCGAAGATATTTTGCGCCTTCGGAGACGATAAAAGACAAGACAACTCAAGTGTATCACATTCACAGTAGCGCCTCCGGGCGCACCATCTGTTCGCAGTTTCGCGATCGCAAGTACTTGCGCATGCTATTTGCAGGAGAGTTTATTTGCATAAGGCCAAGTTACGGCATGCTCCGCGGAAGTACCAGAAACAAATCATCACTAAATCACGCCCCATTTCCTTCGCCATTGACAATGAGGTCGAACCGGGCTACTCCCCGCAGGATCGGAGCGGAGCGGTGTGGGGCCCCGCTGCATCTTGAAGATGTTCGCTTATCAGATCAAGACGAGGACCAAAGGTATCGTGGCGATCACTGCAAATTGCATACAAATGAGCCGTCTTTTCTTTAATAATCGTGACCCCCCGAGACGCCGGCCGCTGCCTGCGCCCAGATCTCAGTCATTTGTTTTGATAGTCGCCGACAACCCGGAGGTCGATGATCGCCGCTGGGCACAAAGGTGCACTATGGTCTGTGGTGTGGCAGTGTCGACTTCGTTGGGCTTAAGGGGCTCTAACCCATCGAATATCACCCTCAACTAAATTTTATCCTCTTTCTACAAAAAGTTTTGAGAAATTTTCATATAATAGTCGGTTAACTGCAAAGTAGTTTTGTAAGAATATTGATATTTAGAGGTTTTCGGAATTGCTACCGAAAATTTAAAATGAATCACAAACTTTAAATCTGCTCAAATTTTGACCGCATATGAATTGAAATCTTGACCTGATTCAAATTTTGAGATATAACAAACACAACCAACGTTTATTTCAACAGGCTCGAACATTGAGTTGCGGATTTAAATCTTAAATTACAGAGTTTGTAAATTTAATATATCTTAAACTCAATGAAAACTATTTCTCTACAATTAGCTTTAAGTACAATGTAATAATATAATAGTTATGTTTTTTTTCCAAATTCGTTGCGGTTCTAGGTTTAGCTAGAAATGTTGCCTTGAATTAAAATTTATGAAAAGTTAGCAATATTAAAAATTGTTTTATTTTGGGTGGAAAAAAAAATCGAAATGCCTGCATTTTCCCACTTTGCATCAAAAACTTAATCTAAACATTTATCTGGTTCAAGATTTGAAGTTTGGATGGGTAAATATCATGGCAATTTGATGCACAAATCTTATAAAATCTTGATATACGCTTTTAACATTTTTTTCAATGCCAAATTTGCGATCTAACCTGGAAGGAAAATTGAAAAAACGCAGTTCATATTTTGAGTATAAAGTAAAAAGTTGCTATTGTTATATAACTCTTCACTTCGAATTTTATGAGATATAACCTAAAATTTTAAATTAATTTGAGTTTTCCATATCTTTAATAACTCCTATAAGTAAACTAAATTATTAAACAAGCGGGCTCAGTAATAAATAAAGTAATACTACAATATATTTCTTTTTCAAAAAACGTTAATATGTTAATCACATTTTGCATTTATATTAGTTTATCCCAATAAAGTGCTTACATTATATTTGGTAAAACAAAAATTGCTACTATTCGATTTTTTCTAGCAATCCTCTAGACTGGACTGTAGGAGGTCGATGATCGCCGCTGGTGCATTTCTTTCAGACTTCACCATCTGGGCTCATTCTCTGCAAGGTTCGACAGAACGTTTGAATAAATGTAAATCATCGCTTAAACCTGGATGGGGAAAGAGGTGCTAACTTTATGGGTGCGACCACCTGAGTGCGTCCAGAATGCCTCCAGCTGCTGCGAAGGAGCAGCTCTCCGGTCGGCGGTCAAGAAAATTGAAATTCTTCGACTATCGACTATTGCTGGATTATAAATACTCGACTAATTCCCAGTGCGACATGAATCCCGCTCGATGGGGACTCCCTCAGTTGGTCAGCAGGCGAGTTATGTAAACGTCCATAATTAATACAAGGCAAGTTAATTCCATCTAATTTTATTGTCCTGCTCGGACAGGCTAATTTAATCCAATTAATTTTGGGCATAAACTCAACAAGATTTTCTGATTAAGTCATATCTCTTCCATTCAATTAAGACTGAGTTGGTCATCCCAGATGGGAAGTCTCTGAGCATTTCCTTGGGGCAATCGTTCTGATCGCCGACCATTTCATGCAAGATGGGATTGAGGCTTATGCAGCTAAATGCAGCTGGAGAATTTAATTTTTTTGAGATGCTCCCTAATTAAGCTTAGGGTGACCTCAATTTAAGTGATAAGCATCGTACTGTTTTTCGTCGTAAGAGAATTTGGAAGCGGTTTATGTCTTTCGTCAAATTACGGGTAGTAAATAAGTTGGTTTTTAATTTTGAAATGAATTGATTGGAGGAGATTGTGAAGTGGTCTTCTTTAACCTTAACCTAATTTATGGTAATCTTGGTAAAAACGCATCTGTTTAATTATGTTTCTTCTTAAATGCTAGTTTTTCTTAAATTAAGTACATGGGGATTTTTGAAGTCGTTAATTTAACATCTGCATGTAATTTTAGTTAAATACCCGCATGGGGTTTTTATCGTGGAACGTGGAAGTAGTCTCGTATACAATCCATACCACTTTTTCAAAATTATAATAAAGTTTGTTTTTTTCTTAAAAAGCAACTATCTTTATTGAATTATAAAGTGTTAAATAATTTGTATTTTTTTCTCAAAATTTTATTTTATATGGGTTAGAAACTTAACAAACAAAAAAAAAGTTCATTTGATGAATTATACAATAATATCACTGGAAAATGTAGAAAATTCATCATCATCATCTGCGTTCATCTTAGAAAGAATTGAAAGGAAAACTTCGAAATTTAAGGACAAAATTTAATGATAAAAATTTCAAATACTTTTTTTTTTATAAGTAGTTAAAATAAGACAAATTTTGATACAAAATCTTTGAAGTACGCATTTTCTACCCAACTTCAGTTTGACAAGCTTGTAATATCAAAATTTGTTTCAAAAGTGAAAAATATTTTCATGTTCGTTTAAAAAAAATAGACATCTTGAATTCTTGAAGGTTTTTGAAATTACAAATCTTAAATTTACCTGATCTAAAAAAAAGTGGCTATCAAAATATTGAGCCGATCCGATCGCTTTCTTCCACCATGACCAGCAAACTTTTCTTGTCTCAGATTTGTCTTTAAATTGCTCCGCACCATGTTCTCGTAATGGGGAACAGGTTTGTTTGTGCGTTTTTTCGCCGATTCTTTTCGTTTTAATTTTCCCATCTCCGGCCACGATCACCAATATCAATTTCTGATAATGATTTCTGGAGGAGTCTCATCGCAGATAAGCCGAACTCATCCCGAGAAACGCGACCGGTCATTACGGCGCGCGGCGATAATAATAACACATGAAAGGGTAATTGCTCTCATGCAAACCTTGTTTGCGGCATGGCTTAATTTTATACAAAAAAATTCGCGGATTTTTGTTTTGCACGGACCACAGAGCCACCTTTAATTAGTCGAATCGCCGGGGTTATTACGTTGTGACTTCAGGGTGCGGTTCAGGGATTTATTTGCTTTCCGAAAATGGTCACGATCAGGCTCCATGCCCCAAAACTTTTTTACTTTACTTATATAACAACTTTCTCGTCGCATTAAGAAATTTCTGCCCACCTGTCTTGAGCACTTGCGCCTATGCGACTACTTTCCATTCTATACCTGTGACTTATGTCCGGGACTTGATAAAAACGATTTTCTTCCATAAACTGCAATTCAAGTCGGTCTGATCTCAAAAAGGAGAAGCATCAGGCTAGAAAATGAACTCACTTCGAAGACGCTTGTGATAAATCTTCAGAGTAATTTCTTAAGAAAAATGTATAGTCAGAGCAGTAATGCGAACAAAATGAAGGAGAAAGTGCGCCGATAAGAACAAAGGTCTTGTAATAATCCCACTTCTGTCTTCGGTTCCTTTTAGAATTTTTTTGGTTCCCGCAAGCGGCTTATATAATTCTTGTGTGAACCAGAAATCCAGCCTCCTTTTCTTGGAAGACACCTTTCGTGCCGCTCCTATTTTCCATGCGCAGGTAAGATAAACCTTGGCGTCCAATAAATGTCTGATAAGTGTTAAAACGTAACAAATTGCTCCCCTGGGGCTCCGTTTACGATTACGATTTATTGCCGTATAGAATTGATTTTGCGTCCACAAAGGCGCCAGCCCTCTCCGCATCCCTGACCTATGGAAAAATTACAAAATGCCCACTTCGTACGCATTCAGCGGCCGTAATAATTCATATTTCTATCGGCCTTCCAGGTATTGATCTCGATAGTCAGTCAGCGGAGCGCCAATTGAACGTAATCAGGGGTACACGGTAGCACCGTGGGAATGCAGTTTAATCGAGTATAAAATGGCCTCCTGATCGAGCACTAAATTAAATAAACATCTCGGTCAAATTGGATCGCATGATGATTTATTCGAAGCAAATTGAATTTTCAGCTGATTCGTGTGTGAAGATCCACTTTAGAAAATTGTGAATCAAGATTGCGTGCGGACTGCCAACACAGAAAATTATTATCATTAAGTTTTCTGGATCTCTGTTGACTAAATTACCTTTTTATTTCAAAGCTCTCATTTAATTCTAAAAATTTCGTATAACAGACAAATAATAAGAAGGCTCAAGCTCACAAAAAATTCCTATTCATTTCTTTTATATAAAAGTTATAAGTATACGTATGTATGTTTTGTTTTTAGTCTGTAGTATTTAGAATTATTTGTTACTCTTATTTTTTAGAAATACCTATTAATTTTTTGAAGGCCTTTTCTCTGTTGTAAAAAAAAAAATAAAAAATATCTTCGCCAACTCTTCAGCAGATCTGATGATATTGTCATTACCTTCACATCTTCCGTATGAAAATTCTACATTCTAAATATCTTTTTAGCAACATCAAAATTTTATGTTGTTGTCGCTATCAAACTTGTATCTTATTTTATAGTATATCGTACTTTTCTTACTTGCCTTCACTTTACTTCCCTTAAGACATGTGAGAATTAAAAATCGCAAATCTTCGATAAATAAATTAAAATTAAATTTTTCTTTAGCTATTCACTCAATAAATATAATCATAAAAATAATGATATAAAGATTGTAATTGAAACCACTTTTCCATTTTCGCACATGGCCTTTATTTTCATTTGTTCCGAAAAAGTCTTCGTCAAATAAAACTAAATATAATATTTACCGACTTATCTCACCTTAACAATGCTTCGGTTTAACTTTTTTTGAACTGAATACCACAGTAAACTAAGTTGCTTGACGCAGACAGCTCGGCTGATTTTTGCGCCTTTTCTCGATAATTTTTTGAGCAACTGCCTTAGTAATTCAGAGTTCACGCGTTCACGGTTGTATTTGATTCCTTAAACTCAATCAAAAGGATTCCCTTGGAGTCCCAAAAGATTTTAGCCATCACTTTTTCGGCGCTTCGAGTGACCTTTGCCTTTTTTGGCACGGGTTCTCAAGATGTCGGATGATAAGTATAAGACCATGGTTTCATCACCCGTTACAATTGATTGGATTACTCCTTCTTGATCCTCGTGGCAAAGCTCTAAAAATTTTTCACAACATTCTACTCGACGCTGCTTTTGCACTGCGCTGAGAATTCGAGGCACTAATTTTTATCATATTTAAATGCTCATGTAGGATCTTTAGAACACTTGTTTTGGAAATGCCAGTCTGTGCTGCAATTTCTGCAATTGTCAAAGAAATAATATTGTTAGTAAAATAATTGGAAAAAATTTCGTTTGAAAACCCCTGTGCGTGGGACCGGCGCGCGTCACCAACGATGTAAGTCAAATGACGTCACCATTGGGGGTTAATAATCCCTATCCCTATGTACAGTCAGCGAAATTTCTATAACCGCACTGGTAAATTTACAGAAAGTTTTAAAATACTTTTAAGTGAACTACTCCACTGACTATTAAATGCTCAAATTATTGAAATCTTAATGGGATTTACTTAAGGGGGGGCTAAGGTATTTAAATTTTTTTTTTGGCATGTTTTTTTTATATTTTTAATTGAATGCATAATATCTTAAGAATATTGTGTCAACATTTCAAGTCGATTGAAGCAAAATTGACGAAGTTACGAGTATTTCTATACCTTGCTTATGAACGTTTTATACCAGATTTTTTGGTGTTCAAAACTTTAAAGTGTTTTCCCCACAACTCACGTTTTCAAAGTCGGTGCCCCTCATAACTTCAAAACTACTGCACCGATCCTTTTGAAATTGTGAACACTATTTCTGTACATAATTTACGAGGTAACGCTGGAGAGTTTTTTTCAAATTTGTTAATAATTTTTATTTTACAATAACAAATTAGTCGATTTTTTTCGCAAAAAATCGCGTTTTTCCCTTCAAAGTGTTCCAAAAAAGTGAAAAATTAAAATTTCGAAAAACCCCCCCAGCGTTACCTGGGGAAAACTATTATCTAACGAATGAACTTTGATTTTTTGATTTCGGATGATGCAGCACCCAGTTATGAGGGGCACCGCAATTCTACTTTTATCCGAGACACGTCCGAATAATTGCTGTCATTGCCGTGTTTTTTAATATTTCTTCGTGAAAATTTTATACAACATTCTTCAAATGTCATACTTTTTCTTCACCAAAATGTTTCTGTTATGTTTCATAGTTTCAAAGATGAATTCGGAAATGTACGCGAAAATGTTGGACTCATCTCTGATCCCGTTTTTAGATAATGAAATCGGTGATCAAGAGTTCAGTTACCAGCAGGATAATGCTGCATTTCATGCATCATGCAGTTCTATGGAGAGGGTTAGTAATTATTAATTTTGGTATTTGTAAGAGATACTTTCCTAATTTTAATTCAATTTTTACTATGAGGACCACTGTAGATGCAAATTCTTCAAAGTTTTATTTGATTGTGATGTGGCATTCATTTTCGTTCTGAGCTTTTCGTTAATGTAAGGTTATTTTTCAACGTATGATAATTATTTTATTCGTGTAATTAAGAGAAGTTTTGTATAAAGATTCAAAGAATTTTATGGGTTGCGATTATATCCTGTTTGTTAGTTTATCACTAATTATTTCGAGTGGGTGCAGAGGATTTTTAGTAATTGACATATTTCTTGTAAGAAATGGTTATAAAATATGGCAATTCTAAAATAAATATATAGTTGAATGCGAGATTTTGACTAGCCAACCCGACTGAGATATCGCCCTTACTACTGCGTAGAAAAAGTTTAATCAAAATCGTTTATGAAATATTTATTGAAAGTGCACTTTTATTTGGTGTATATGTATATAATTTTTGAAGCAAATAAACGTCGCATCAAGTTATTCGCATAGTGCCAAATATTTACACACCAGCGCAAAAGTTGTTGCAGCCCTCCTCAGATCTAAAGTTGTTGAGGTTTCCTTTGCATCCTGCATATTCGAATGGTAAACATTTCTTTTCAGCAGCATTATAGTAGAACCGTCGCATACGTGCCCGGCATTCTCCACCATCCAATGGCTGTTCGCACACTGGAAATTAAATCAAATTTTATAATATATGTGCTTTAATATCTGTAAACTCACCTTTCTGAGGCGATGTTTGGCAAAACTCTTGGCACCTTTCAAGAGAGCGGAAATTGTTTGCATTGGCATTACATCCTCCAAAAACGAATTCTTTACACTGTTTCTCAGTGGCATCATAGTAATACCTTTTACGGTTGAATTTGCATTCGCTATGTTTTGGTTCTAGGCATTCTGAAAAGATGATTTATAGTATACGATATGTCACTACCCAAGTAAAAATAAATAAATAGCATTAGTAAATACTAAAGTTGTGATGAAATAAAGTTGAAATCATTTAATATAAATTGCGATTTAATATACATACATATGTATTTATTTTATCTTATCTTTATCTAAAAACCAACATTTTTGAATTCTTACCTGCCCTCACAATCTCATCTGCGTTGACACCTGTAAAATTGCATAAAATTAGATCAGTTTTAATTTATCTCAAATTCAGTCATGTTGCTAACTTTTGCATTAAAATAAGTATTGTGTTCCATTGCAAAAGTTTTCTTTCTGATTCCTGACGTAAATTAAATTCATGGAACGGAATACAACATATAATAACTTTAAAGTACACAGCTTCTTATAAAATTTATAAATAAATTATAAGTTTTTTGTTTTTAAATCTTACCATAGGACTCCAAGCAAGCTGCAAGGAAGAGCACTGCTACAAAAGTTAGCTGAGTTTTCATTGTCGCACAATCACTGATCACGAACGTCTAATTGTAAGAAAGTTCTAATTTGTTCGAAGAAGTTATACAGCTTTTATACTCTGTTTTGTCGCCACAATCAGCAAACAAAACGTATTTTTGAGTTTTTCTATTTGAATAATAATAATAATAAAGACAACAACGATGTTTGATCAAGACATCTGTTTATTGCAGTCATTTCGCGCATGTACGAAATTGAATAGATACGTGGAAAAAAATCGTTTCTAGGTCACTTGTTTTAAAGAATATAATGGAAAATTTGAATCTAAAATGTTGTAAGAAATTTATATATTAATTGAAAAAATAGTAAAATGTTTGCGTTGCATATATAAATACATAGTTAAGTCCTACAAAGCTTACCTTAATTGAAAAAATAAACATCTGACAATTTCAAAAGCTTAATTTTAAGAAAATAACTATAATTATTCGTAGTCATAATTTTATTTTTTTTTATATCACGCATGCGAATAAAGTATTAACTTACTGCACATTTTTTCGTGCGATAAATCGCCGAAACTTTGACATGCAGGAATTGTAGTTGGTTCAACTCCCACAAATATATTGCGCATAAGAAAACGAATTCAAAAAGGGCGCCTTAAAATTTCAATTTTTGCGTTAAAACGCATGAAAATTCCAAGAACATCTTATTTTACTGTGTTTGGAAAGATTGTTGTGATTATATTATATGTATGTATATACCTAACCTACTATTAAAATGGTAACTCAAGCATTCGAATTACATACGAATAATTTGGCACTTTTCCATTTAACCCAACATTATCAATGAAAATCTTTGAATCGAGGACCCTGTTAAAATTTATTCACATTTTTGATGGAGTATATACGGTGAAAGGAGAAACACAGCTTTAAGTCACGGCATATTAATCAGCCGCAATATTTTCAGCTATTAGCTAAAATTTATTTGATACAAAGTACCTTTTCGTAATACACTTAAATACAGATGCTCTAGAAAACTTGTTTTCACTGATTCGTGATTTTAAAGGGACTTATGAGAAAATTCCTTTCACTTATCGATTCTATGGAAATTGGAAGTAGATCCTGTTTCAGAAAATTTAGTCATCAGAATATTCCAGTTGTGGTTTCTCTGAATCTGCAAATTTAATTTCGAATGTACCTTTCTCTCCTTCCTTAAACCCATGTGTTATTTTAAGCAAAATTTTAAATTATATTGATGCTGACCTTATATTAATTAATATTAGGGTGGCTTCTATTTGAGTTTCATTTGTTCTGTTTTTTATTCCCGATATGATTACAGCTATTAATAGGATAGATGATGCCAGTGCCTGGGTTAGAAAGTATTTTAAGGTTGCTTCGGCGGACATTAGATTGTTGCTTGATTTCTATTGGACTAATCTGATATAACTCATGTTTTTTTTTTGTGATTCATAACACACAATGTGAATGAGAATTTTTTTTGTATGTACCTAAGGGTCCCTAAGTTCGGACACTCTAAAAGTCCACTAATACCGGACAGTTTTACAGCAAATTTGTTTTTATAAGTTATTATTTTTGTGTGTGTTTTTCAGTTTCAACATAGGTAAATCCAAATCGAGATGTGAAAATACCCTCAAACCTGAAATATTGAAAAAAGCCATCGATAAGGTGTGCTGATGTTGAAGAGGGCTCAGTTAGCTACATTTGTGATTTTTGCAGGTTGTACACTTAAAGTTTTATGATTCTATAGAAAACGTTCCTGATTATGACCAAAGTTTATTAGAATTAAGATAAGTTTTCTTTATCAATCGTTTAAGTTTAAAAACGAACGAAAAGTTGGTTGTCCGTCATTAGGGGACCTTTTTGAAAACGTATTTTTTCTATGTGAATTATTCCTTATTATCTACTACATTTAAAGTAACATTTGAGACTGCTGATATATCTGTGTTGATTACGTATATAGTTGAGAGTTTATTAAAATGAAATAAACAAATTAGACTATTACACTTTTTTTAAAATTTTGTTTATTCCTTAAGTGTCCGGTTCTGGGGGACCTCCCCTCAAAATGATGACTATTTTTGGATTTAAACTTCATTTACTGTCTAGTTGTTTATTTTAATGAAAAGAGCGAAGAGGAAAGAAGAATAACGAAGAATAAGGAAAAGTAAGGAAAGAAATGGAATTACATTTCAGTAACATATCAGGTGTATTAGACACACTCTTAAGGTCAGAATTTCATATTAAAAAATCCAAACTAAACTTTTCAATTGGGCCGAAAATTTTCATTCTCAGTGATTTCGGTTCAATATGAGTCAAAGAAATACTATTGTAAGTAAAATAATTGGAAAAAATTTCGTTTGAAAACCCCTGTGCATGAGACCGGCGTCACAAACGATGTATGTAAGTCAAATGACGTCACCATTGGAGGGTTAATAACCCCTATCCCTATTTACAGTCAGCGAAATTTCTATAACCGCACTGGTAAATTTACAGAAAGTTTTAAAATACTTTTAAGTGAACTACTCCACTGACTATTAAATGCTCAAATTATTGAAATCTTAATGGGATTTACTTAAGCAAGCTAACGATTGATGTCGGTTTAATTTTAGGCGCAATTTCTTTAAACGCAAAAGCGTGAATTAAGCTTTTTGCATACCACTTCTGTCTGTTTTGAATGCGTTTCATTTTATAGTTAGGGAATACGGCTAGAGGTAAATTCTTGACTGAAACTGAAAAAAATAAAAATTAAAACTTACTGATGTGATGCTATGGGTTTGCAAAGAGGTATATTGCCAAGGAGATTGGTATATTGCGACGATCTGTAAGGAATTTCCTAAATCTACATGAAAAATACGGAAGGTGCGTTTCACCGAAGGGAAATACTAAGTTAAGTAGGCGGAAAAAAATCAAATTGTTACAGAAGCTATCGGTTGTGTGTTGAAAAAATGAACTTGACGTGTGCAATCTACATACGCCAAACATAGTTTATAAAAAAGCAGCAAAAAAGCCTCTGCTTAAACAAGAACATAAGGTAGCAAGACTAGACCCCATAGGTTTAGTCATTACTGGCATAACCTTCGGAAAAATAATCCTCCTAAAATTAGCCAACATTTTACGGGTGGAAGTGTGGTGATATGGGGGCTTTTTCTTCACCAAAATGTTTCTGTTATGTTTCATAGTTTCAAAGGTGAATTCGGAAATGTACGCGAAAATGTTGGACTCATCTCTGATCCCGTTTTTAGATAATGAAATCGGTGATCAAGAGTTCAGTTTCCAGCAGGATAATGCTGCAATTCATGCATCATGCAGTTCTATGGAGTGGGTTAGTAATTATTAATTTTGGTATTTGTAAGAGATACTTTCCTAATTTTAATTCAATTTTTACTATGAGGACCACTGTAGATGCAAATTCTTCAAAGTTTTATTTGATTGTGATGTGGCATTCATTTTCGTTCTGAGCTTTTCGTTAATGTAAGGTTATTTTTCAACGTATGATAATTATTTTATTCGTGTAATTAAGAGAAGTTTTGTATAAAGATTCAAAGAATTTTATGGGTTGCGATTATATCCTGTTTGTTAGTTTATCACTAATTATTTCGAGTGGGTGCAGAGGATTTTTAGTAATTGACATATTTCTTGTAAGAAATGGTTATAAAATATGGCAATTCTAAAATAAATATATAGTTGAATGCGAGATTTTGACTAGCCAACCCGACTGAGATATCGCCCTTACTACTGCGTAGAAAAAGTTTAATCAAAATCGTTTATGAAATATTTATTGAAAGTGCACTTTTATTTGGTGTATATGTATATAATTTTTGAAGCAAATAAACGTCGCATCAAGTTATTCGCATAGTGCCAAATATTTACACACCAGCGCAAAAGTTGTTGCAGCCCTCCTCAGATCTAAAGTTGTTGAGGTTTCCTTTGCATCCTGCATATTCGAATGGTAAACATTTCTTTTCAGCAGAATTATAGTAGAACCGTGAGATGATTGCCAGGCATTCTCCATCATCCAATGGCTGTTTGCACACTGGAAATTAAATCAAATTTTATAATATATGTATGTGCTTTAATATCTGTAAACTCACCTTTCTCAGGCGATGTTTGGCAAAACTCTTGGCACCTTTCAAGAGAGTGGAAATTGTTTGTATTGGCATTACATCCTCCAAAAACGAATTCTTTACACTGTTTCTCAGCGGGATCATAGTAATACCTTTTATAGTTGGCTGTGCATTCGCTATGTTTTGGTTCTAGGCATTCTGAAAAAATTATTTATTAGTATACGATATATCACTAACCAAGTAAAAGTAAATAAATAGCATTAGTAAATGTTAAAGTTGTGATGAAATAAAGTTGAAATCATTTGATATAAGGTACGATTTAATATACATACATATGTATTTATTTTATCTTATCTTTATCTTAAAATCAAACATTTTTGAATTCTTACCTTCCCTCACCTTCTCATCTGCGTTGACACCTGTAAAATTACATAAAATTAGATCAGTTTTAATTTATCTCAAGTTCAGTCATGTTGCTAACTCTTGCATTAAAATCAGTATTGTGTTCCATTGCAAAAGATTTCTTTCTGATTCCTGGCGTAAATTAAATTAATGGAACGGAACACAACATATAATAACTCTAAAGTACAAAGCTTCTTAAAAAATACATAAATAAATTATAAGTTTTTTATTTTTAAATCATACCATAGGACTCCAAGCAAGCTGCAAGGAAGAGCACTGCTACAAAAGTTAGCTGAGTTTTCATTGTCGCACAATCACTGATCACGAACGTCTAATTGTAAGAAAGTTCTAATTTGTTCGAAGAAGTTATACAGCTTTTACACTCTGTTTTGTCGCCACAATCAGCAAACAAAACGTATTTTTTTGGGTTTTTCTATTTGAATAATAATGTGATGTACCAAATTTAGAATAAAGATAGATTTCAATATCAAAGGCCAAAAGCCTTAGTAACAAGAGCAGTTTTCAGGTTCACAGGCCAACAGCCTTAGTAACGCGAACATAAAGAAATGCTATCATAAACAAACTTCCAGTATGTAAACAAAGCGCGACATAAAAAGCGCATGCTTAGCACTGAGCGGCCATTACACCCTGCCCCAATTCAAAGCGCAAGTTAAGCGGCGCTTTATGAATGAAAGTGCGACCTACTAAGTGACGCACTAATCGGATTGCTATGTTGAGTAACTCAGGCAAGGCAGCAAGGTAGCTCGGTTTGTTTTTATTCACATGCCCGAGCCGCCCAAGTTTGCTATTGTGAAATGGCCAAATGAGCTGACCAAGGGATAGCTGGGTCTTCGTGTAGGTAGGGTAGCAATTAAGCAATTATCGACTATCGATTAATGTAGATGTTAATGTAAGTAGTATAAATACCAGAAGAAATTTAATAAAGTCAGGATTCGATTTTGGATCACGAGACGGTTCTGTTCTTTTTGGAGTAGTACTGTTCAGCTACTCCAAGTCAACCCCAACGTAACTAGGAGTTAAAGCTCCCGAGCTGCTCCTGAGGAGTAAAAGCCTAAGTGGCTGCTCCCATCTTTTGACGCCTAAGAGAGGAACACTCTGCTCAGGAGGAGTCAAGGCTAAATTGGCTGATTTTCAAAAAACTCGAAAAATTGAGGATACCCGAAAGGAACACCAGCGGTCTAACCTTATATCCAGCGAACACCGTCATCGAGCCATACGTCCCGAGACCTGTAAGGAAACAAGACGAGGCCCCTACGTACAACCCGGGACCAAGAAGACTCACTATAGAGGAATATAGACGAAGGCAAGGCATACAACAAAAGAAACCACAGCCCAAACCGACCAAAGGAGGACAGCGACAAAAACTTAAATTAGAAGTTAAGAAATTTAAAGAATTATTAAAGATAGCAACAACTAAGGAAGAGAAATTTAAATATCAGGTTTTGTTAAATAAGGAAAAAAGTAAATTAAATAAATTAAAAAGAAGAAGATAAAAAAAATAATAATAATATTATACAATTATTATAATAGACGAAAAAACTTTAAATGTAATAAAATCAATATATAATATAATATAATATCCACTATAGTAATGTATACGGACAGTTTCATTCAAGAGAGATCTGAGATCTGCTTTAGCTTGTAAGGAAGCCATAGAAAAATTGATGCAATTCATATTAGGATTAGGAGTAGTCGGAACCGTAGGCCTTATATTAGTTGCTATCTACCATTTATGACGAAAAAAGTAAGAAATTTTATGTGTAGGAATTATTAGCGGTTTAATTTTTGCTAGAATAATCTGGGGATTAGCTCGTTTTAAGAAAAACTAAAAAAAAAATAAAAAAATATATATATATATACAAACAAATATAAAATTTATATAATAGAAAGTAAAGCTGGTAAAATTAGGATAAATTCTAAATGGGAGGAACAGAATCTAAAAATGCCGATAATAACGGCGAAATAATTAATAACCTTAACATAGAAGATACAGTAAACGTAGATAATAAATTAATAACTGTTTTGCTTATGATGGACAGAAGTCGCCGTAGACAGCCCTCACTCTTTCTTTGATTTGTGTTGGCGTTAATCCTTCTTTATAACAGCGCGAAACTCAATTTGGGGCATTTTTTAAAACAATTTTCCTGAGTGGTCGTTCGAGCTTTACTAAAATTAAACAGATTGACGCAGCAAGTTGAAGCTTTGTGTAAAGCTTGTTGAAACCTGTCACTGACGTTTGCATAAGGATTTTTGCGAGCGCACTCTATTTAGTATATGAGGCCAACGCCAAGAACTCATCGACCGCACTACGTACATTTATCGAGTGTAACTTTACACTTTCATTTAAAAAGCGTAAAAGTGAAATCTTACCTTAACCCGCCGTTGGTGACGTATGTACATACATATGTCTGTGAGACCGGGTACTCTGAAAAAGTCAGCGTTTTCAGCTAATAGCACGTCCCTTTCTGCCAGTCCAACTTTGTTTTACTGTCAAAGAAATACTATTGTAAGTAAAATAATTGGAGAAACTTTCGTTTGAAAATCCTTGTGCGTGGGACCGGCGACGTAAGTCAAAACGACGTAAGTCAAATTGACGTCACCATTTGGGGGTTAATAATCCCTATTCCTATGTACAGTCAGCGAAATTTCTATAACCGCACTGGTAAATTTACAGAAAGTTTTAAAATACTTTTAAGTGAACTACTCCATTAGCCGGCCACACACGGGACGGTTTTTGGCGTACAAGCACGCGTACAAACAAAAGATTGATCGTGTGTGGGCAACTTGGCGTACAAACTTAAAACCGTCCCAAAACCGTCTCAAATATTTCTCGCCTTTGATTTTTCCGTGGTTTTATTTTTTTATCATCTGTCAAGATGAATTGCTCCGACATTAGATTGTGGAGTCGCGATATCGTTCTTTAAATTTGTTATATCGCTTTAGGAATGAAAACCATCACCGTTTGTGGGCAAAATGGCGTACATACAAAGTTTGTCATAAAGATTGTCACAAGTTTGTACGCCAAAAACCATCCCGTGTGTGGCCGGCTATTGACTATTAAATGCTCAAATTGTTGAAATCTTAATGGGATTTAATTAAGCAAGCTAACGATTTCTTTAAACGCAGTTGCTTAATTTACGCTTTTTTGCATATCACTTCTGTGCTTTCTTAAGTGTAAGTAGTATAATTTTACAATTATGTATCTTAGCTATGTATTTATGCTATTTTAAATGCGTTAGGGAATACGGCCAGAGGTAAATTCTTGACCGAAACTGAAAAAAATAAAAATTAAAACTAACTGATGCTGGGTTTGTAAAGAGGTATATTGCCAAGGAGATTGGTATATTGCGACGATCTGTAAGGAATTTCCTAAATCTACATGAAAAATACGGAAGGTGCGTTTCACCGAAGGAAAATACTAAGTTAAGTAGGCGGAAAAAAATCAAATTGTTACAGAAGCTATCGGTTGTGTGTTGAAAAAATTGAACTTGACGTGTGCAATAAACATACGCCAAACTATGTTATATGTTATATATAAAAAAGCAACAAAAAAGCCTCTACTTAAACAAGAACATAAGGTAGCAAGACTAGACCCCATAGGTTTAGTCATTACTGGCATAACCTTCGGAAAAATAATCCTCCTAAAATTAGCCGACATTTTCAGGGTGGAAGTGCGGTGATATGGGGGCTTTTTCTTCACCAAAATGTTTCTGTTATGTTTCATAGTTTCAAAGGTAAATTCGGAAATGTACGCGAAAATGTTGGACTCATCTCTGATCCCGTTTTTAGAGGATGAAATCGGTGATCAAGAGTTCAGTTTCCAGCAGGATAATGCTGCAATTCATGCATCGTGCAGTTCTATGGAGTGGGTTAGTAATTGATTAATTAATTTTGTTATTTGTAAGAAGTGCTTTCCTAATTTTAATTCAATTTTTACTATGAGGACCACTGTATGCAAATTCTTTGTGATGCATTCATTTTCGTTCTTGGCTTTTCGTTAATGTAAGGTTTTTCAACGTATGATAGTTATTTCATTCGTGTAATTAAGAGAAGTTTTGTGTAAAGATGCAGAGAATTTTATGGATTGCGATTATATCCTGTTTGTTGATTTATCACTAATTATTTCGAGTGGGTGAAGAGAATTTTTAATAGTTAACATGGTTGTAAAATATGGCAATTCTAAAATACATATAGAGTTTGAATTGAGATTTTGACTAGCCAACTCGACTGAGATATCGGCCTTATTACTTCGAAGACAAAGTTTAATCAAAATCGCTTATGAAAATATTCATTAAAAGTGCCCTTTTATTTGGTTTATATGTATACAATTTTTGAAGTAAATAAAAGTTACATCAAGTTATTCGCATAGTGCCAATGCCAAATATTTACACACCAGCGCAAAAGTTGTTGCAGTTCTCCTCAGATCTAAAGTTGTTTAAGTTTGCTTTGTATCCTCCATAATAGAATTGTAAACATTTCTTTTCAGCAGAATTATAGTGGAACCGTGGGATGAGTGACAGGCCTTCTCCACGATTCAATGGCTGTTTGCACACTGGAATTTAAATCAAATTTTATAATATAATATATGTGCTTTACGGCCTGTCCGAATCCAAGTCTTCGTCTTCCTCTTCGTCTCGTTATTACAGTTCATGACGTCTACAAACAAGCTGATCTAGTATTCCAATTAAGACGAAGACAAAGCTAACCCGTTTGAATTCGTTTGCTTAGCTCGATATATGAGATTTTAAATTAATCAAAGTAAACAAAAAATGTACAATTCGACAGTATTCAAGGAATACTCCTGCAATTTTTCTCATTCCGTCTCACGAAGTCAACCCAGGCCCTGAGCCCTGACTCGCTCATCAAGCTAAGCAATCTAAACTGTTATACTACGTAGCTAAGCTCACAGCATAGTCATGACTTCGGACAAAGCTTAGCTCGGTGTGACGTCATGAACTGTCTTAACAAGACGAAGACGAAGACGAAGACGAAGACTTGGGTTCGGAAAGGGTCTTAATATCTGTAAACTCACCTTTCTCAGGCGATGTTTGGCAAAACTCTTGGCAACTTTCAAGAGATAGGAAATTGTTTTCATTGGCATTACATCCTCCAAAAACGAATTCTTTACACTGTTTCTCAGCGGGATCATAGTAATACCTTTTATAGTTGTATTCGCATTCGCTTTGTTTTGGTTCTAGGCATTCTGAAAAGATGATTTATAGTATACGATATTTCACTACCCAAGTAAAAGTAAATAAATAGCATTAGTAAATGTTAAAGTTGTGATGAAATAAAGTTGAAATCATTTAATATAAGGTGCGATTCAATATACATATGTATTTATTTTATCTTATCTTTATCTTAAAATCAAACATTTTTGAATTCTTACCTGCCCTCACAATCTCATCTGCGTTGACACCTGTAAAATTGCATAAAATTAGATCAGTTTTAATTTATCTCAAGTTCAGTCATGTTGCTAACTCTTGCATTAAAATCAGTATTGTGTTCCATTGCAAAAGATTTCTTTCTGATTCCTGGCGTAAATTAAATTAATGGAACGGAACACAACATATAATAACTCTAAAGTACAAAGCTTCTTATAAAATCCATAAATAAATTATAAGTTTTTTGTTTTTAAATCTTACCATAGGACTCCAAGCAAGCTGCAAGGAAGAGCACTGCTACAAAAGTTAGCTGAGTTTTCATTGTCGCACAATCACTGATCACGAACGTCTAATTGTAAGAAAGTTCTAATTTGTTCGAAGAAGTTATACAGCTTTTATACTCTGCCACAATCAGCAAACAAAACGTATTTTTGAGTTTTTCTATTTGAATAATAATAATAATAAAGACAACAACGATGTTTGATCAAGACATCTATTAATTGCAGTCATTTCGCGCATGTACGAAATTGAATAGATACGTGGAAAAAAATCGTTTCTAGGTCACTTGTTTTAAAGAATATAATGGAAAATTTGAATCTAAAATGTTGTAAGAAATTTATATATTAATTGAAAAAATAGTAAAATGTTTGCGTTGCATATATAAATACATAGTTAAGTCCTACAAAGCTTACCTTAATTGAAAAAATAAACATCTGACAATTTCAAAAGCTTAATTTTAAGAAAATAACTATAATTATTCGTAGTCATAATTTTATTTTTTTTTTATATCACGCATGCGAATAAAGTATTAACTTACTGCACATTTTTTCGTGCGATAAATCGCCGAAACTTTGACATGCAGGAATTGTAGTTGTTTCAACTCCCACAAATATATTGCGCAGAAAACGAATTCAAAAAGGGCGTCAATTTTTGTGTTAAACGCATGAAAATTCCAAGAACATCTTATTTTACTGTGTTTGGAAAGATTGTTGTGATTATATTATATGTATGTATATACCTACTATTAAAATGGTAACTCAAGCATTCGAATTACATACGAATAATTTGGCACTTTTCCATTTAACCCAACATTATCAATGAAAATCGTTGAATCGAGGACCCTGTTAAAATTTATTCACATTTTTGATGGAGTATATACGGTGAAAGGAGAAACGCAGCTTTAAGTCACAGCATATTAATCAGCCGCAATATTTTCAGCTATTAGCTAAAATTTATTTGATACAAAGTACCTTTTCGTAATACACTTAAATACAGATGCTCTAGAAAACTTGTTTTCAATGATTCGTGATTTTAAAGGGACTTATGAGAAAATTCCTTTCACTTATCGATTCTATGGAAATTGGAAGTAGATCTGTTTCAGAAAATTTAGTCATCAGAATATTCCAGTTGTGGTTTCTCTGAATCTGCAAATTTAATTTCGAATGTACCTTTCTCTCCTTCCTTAAACCCATGTGTTATTTTAAGCAAAATTTTAAATTATATTGATGCTGACCTTATATTAATTAATATTAGGGTGGCTTCTATTTGAGTTTCATTTGTTCTGTTTTTTATTCCCGATATGATTACAGCTATTAATAGGATAGATGATGCCAGTGCCTGGGTTAGAAAGTATTTTAAGGTTGCTTCGGCGGACATTAGATTGTTGCTTGATTTCTATTGGACTAATCTGATATAACTCACGGTTTTTTTTTTGTGATTCATAACACACAATGTCAATGAGAATTTTTTTTGTATGTACCTAAGGGTCCCTAAGTTCGGACACTCTCAAAGTCCACTAATACCGGACAGTTTTACAGCAAATTTGTTTTTATAAGTTATTATTTTTGTGTGTGTTTTTCAGTTTCAACATAGGTAAATCCAAATCGAGATGGAAAATACCCCCAAACCTGAAATATTGAAAAAAGCAATTGATAAGGTGAGCTGATGTTGAAGAGGGCTCAGTTAGCTACATTTGTGATTTTTGCAGGTTGTACACTTAAAGTTTTATGATTCTATAGATTATGACCAAAGTTTATTAGAATTAAGATAAGTTTTCTTTATCAATCGTTTAAGTTTAAAAACGAACGAAAAGTTGGTTGTCCGTCATTAGGGGACCTTTTTGAAAACGTATTTTTTCTATGTGAATTATTCCTTATTATCTACTACATTTAAAGTAACATTTGAGACTGCTGATATATCTGTGTTGATTACGTATATAGTTGAGAGTTTATTAAAATGAAATAAACAAATTAGACTATTACACTTTTTTAAAATTTTGTTTATTCCTTAAGTGTCCGGTTCTGGGCGACCTCCCCTCAAAATGATGACTATTTCTGGATTTAAACTTTATTTACTGTCTAGTTGTTTATTTTAATGAAAAGAGCGAAGAGGAAAGAAGAATAACAAAGAATAAGGAAAAGTAAGGAAAGAAATGGAATTACATTTCAGTAACATATCAGGTGTATTAGACACACTCTTAAGGTCAGAATTTTATATTAAAAAATCCAAACCAAACTTTTCAATTGGGCCGAAAATTTTCATTCTCAGTGATTTCGGTTCAATATGAGTCAAAGAAATACTATTGTAAGTAAAATAATTGGAAAACATTTCGTTTGAAAACCCCTGTGCAGGAGACCGGCGTCACCAACGATGTAAGTCAAATGACGTCACCATTGGAGGGTTAATAATCCCTATTCCTATGTACAGTCAGCGAAATTTCTATAACCGAACTGGTAAATTTACAGAAAGTTTTAAAATACTTTTAAGTGAACTACTCCACTGACTATTAAATGCTCAAATTATTGAAATCTTAATGGGATTTACTTAAGCAAGCTAACGATTGATGTCGGTTTAATTTTAGGCGCAATTTCTTTAAACGCAAAAGCGTGAATTAAGCTTTTTGCATACCACTTCTGTCTGTTTTGAATGCGTTTCATTTTATAGTTAGGGAATACGGCTAGAGGTAAATTCTTGACTGAAACTGAAAAAAATAAAAATTAAAACTTACTGATGCTGGGTTTGCAAAGAGGTATATTGCCAAGGAGATTGGTATATTGCGACGATCTGTAAGGAATTTCCTAAATCTACATGAAAAATATGGAAGGTGCGTTTCACCGAAGGGAAATACTAAGTTAAGTAGGCGGAAAAAAATCAAATTGTTACAGAAGCTATCGGTTGTGTGTTGAAAAAATTGAACTTGACGTGTGCAATAAACATACGCCAAACATAGTTTATAAAAAAGCAGCAAAAAAGCCTCTACTTAAACAAGAACATAAGGTAGCAAGACTAGACATAATAGGTTTAGTCATTGCTGGCATGACCCTTCGGAAAAATAATAATAAAATTAGCCGACATTTTCAGGGTGGAAGTGTGGTGATATGGGGGATTTTTGTTCACCAAAATGTTTCTGTTATGTTTCATAGTTTCAAAGGTAAATTCGGAAATGTACGCGAAAATGTTGGACTCATCTCTGATCCCGTTTTTAGATAATGAAATCGGTGATCAAGAGTTCAGTTTCCAGCAGGATAATGCTGCAATTCATGCATCATGCAGTTCTATGGAGTGGGTTAGTAATTGATTAATTAATTTTGTTATTTGTAAGAAGTGCTTTCCTAATTTTAATTCAATTTTTACTATGAGGACCACTGTATGCAAATTCTTTGTGATGCATTCATTTTCGTTCTTGGCTTTTCGTTAATGTAAGGTTTTTAAACGTATTATAGTTATTTCATTCGTGTAATTAAGAGAAGTTTTGTGTAAAGATGCAATTTCTGCAATTGTCAAAGAAATAATATTGTTAGTAAAATAATTGGAAAAAATTTCGTTTGAAAACCCCTGTGCGTGGGACCGGCGCGCGTCACCAACGATGTAAGTCAAATGACGTCACCATTGGGGGTTAATAATCCCTATCCCTATGTACAGTCAGCGAAATTTCTATAACCGCACTGGTAAATTTACAGAAAGTTTTAAAATACTTTTAAGTGAACTACTCCACTGACTATTAAATGCTCAAATTATTGAAATCTTAATGGGATTTACTTAAGCAAGCTAACGATTGATGTCGGTTTAATTTAAGGCGCAATTTCTTTAAAGACAGTTGTTTAATTCACGCTTTTTTGCATATCATTTCTGTGTTTTCTTAAGTGTAAGTAGTATAATTGTACAATTATGTATCTTAGCTGTGTATTAAGCTGTTTTGAATGCGTTTCATTTTATAGTTAGGGAATACGGTTAGAGGTAAATTCTTGACCGAAACTGAAAAAAATAAAAATTAAAACTTACTGATGCTGGGTTTGTAAAGAGGTATATTGCCAAGGAGATTGGTATATTGCGATGATCTGTAAGGAATTTCCTAAATCTACATGAAAAATATGGAAGGTGCGTTTCACCGAAGGAAAATACTAAGTTAAGTAGGCGGAAAAAAATCAAATTGTTACAGAAGCTATCGGTTGTGTGTTGAAAAAATTGAACTTGACGTGTGCAATCAACATACGCCAAACATAGTTTATAAAAAAGCAACAAAAAAGCCTCTACTTAAACAAGAACATAAGGTAGCAAGACTAGACCCCATAGGTTTAGTCATTACTGGCATAACCTTCGGAAAAATAATCCTCCTAAAATTAGCCAACATTTTCAGGGTGGAAGTGCGGTGATATGGGGGCTTTTTCTTCACCAAAATGTTTCTGTTATGTTTCATAGTTTCAAAGGTGAATTCGGAAATGTACGCGAAAATGTTGGACTCATCTCTGATCCAGTTTTTAGATGATGAAATCGGTGATCAAGAGTTCAATTTCCAACAGGATAATGCTGCAATTCATGTATCATGCAGTTCTATGGAGTGGGTTAGTAATTGATTAATTAATTTTGGTATTTGTAAGAGATACTTTCCTAATTTTAATTCAATTTTTACTATGAAGACCACACTGTACATGCAAATTCTTCAAAGTTTTATTTGATTGTGATGTGGCATTCATTTTCGTTCTGAGCTTTTCGTTAATGTAAGGTTATTTTTCAACGTATGATAATTATTTTATTCGTGTAATTAAGAGAAGTTTTGTATAAAGATTCAAAGAATTTTATGGGTTGCGATTGTATCCTGTTTGTTAGTTTATCACTAATTATTTCGAGTGGGTGAAGAGGATTTTTAGTAATTGACATATTTCTTGTAAGAAATGGTTATAAAATATGGCAATTCTAAAATAAATATATAGTTGAATGCGAGATTTTGACTAGCCAACCCGACTGAGATATCGCCCTTACTACTGCGTAGACAAAGTTTAATCAAAATCGTTTATGAAATATTTATTGAAAGCGCACTTTTATTTGGTGTATATGTATATAATTTTTGAAGCAAATAAAAGTCGTATCAAGTTATTCGCATAGTGCCAAATATTTACACACCAGCGCAAAAGTTGTTGCAGCCCTCCTCAGATCTAAAGTTGTTGAGGTTTCCTTTGCATCCTGCATATTCGAATGGTAAACATTTCTTTTCAGCAGAATTATAGTAGAACCGTGGGATGATTGCCAGGCATTCTCCACCATCTAATGGCTGTTTGCACACTGGAAATTAAATCAAATTTTATAATATATGTATGTGCTTTAATACCTGTAAACTCACCTTTCTCAGGCGATGTTTGGCAAAACTCTTGGCACCTTTCAAGAGAGTGGAAATTGTTTGTATTGGCATTACATCCTCCAAAAACGAATTCTTTACACTGTTTCTCAGCGGGATCATAGTAATACCTTTTATAGTTGTATTTGCATTCGCTATGTTTTGGTTGTAGGCATTCTGAAAAAATTATTTATAGTATACGATATTTCACTAACCAAGTAAAAGTAAATAAATAGCATTAGTAAATGCTAAAGTTGTGATGAAATAAAGTTGAAATCATTTAATATAAGGTGCGATTCAATATACATATGTATTTATTTTATCTTATCTTTATCTTAAAATCAAACATTTTTGAATTCTTACCTTCCCTCACCTTCTCATCTGCGTTGACACCTGTAAAATTACATAAAATTAGATCAGTTTTAATTTATCTCAAGTTCAGTCATGTTGCTAACTCTTGCATTAAAATCAGTATTGTGTTCCATTGCAAAAGTTTTCTTTCTGATTCCTGGCGTAAATTAAATTCATGGAACGGAACACAACATATAATAACTCTAAAGTACAAAGCTTCTTATAAAATTCAAAATAAATTATAAGTTTTTTGTTTTTAAATCTTACCATAGGACTCCAAGCAAGCTGCAAGGAAGAGCACTGCTACAAAAGTTAGCTGAGTTTTCATTGTCGCACAATTACTGATCACGAACGTCTAAATGTAAGAAAGTTCTAATTTGTTGGAAGAAGTTATACAGCTTTTATACTCTGCTTTGTCGCCACAATCAGCAAACAAAACGTATTTTTTTTGAGTTTTTCTATTTGAATAATAATAATAATAAAGACAACAACGATGTTTGATCAAGACATCTGTTTATTGCAGTCATTTCGCGCATGTACGAAATTGAATAGATACGTGGAAAAAAATCGTTTCTAGGTCACTTGTTTTAAAGAATATAATGGAAAATTTGAATCTAAAATGTTGTAAGAAATTTATATATTAATTGAAAAAATAGTAAAATGTTTGCGTTGCATATATAAATACATAGTTAAGTCCTACAAAGCTTACCTTAATTGAAAAAATAAACATCTGACAATTTCAAAAGCTTAATTTTAAGAAAATAACTATAATTATTCGTAGTCATAATTTTATTTTTTTTTTATATCACGCATGCGAATAAAGTATTAACTTACTGCACATTTTTTCGTGCGATAAATCGCCGAAACTTTGACATGCAGGAATTGTAGTTGGTTCAACTCCCACAAATATATTGCGCATAAGAAAACGAATTCAAAAAGGGCGCCTTAAAATTTCAATTTTTGCGTTAAAACGCATGAAAATTCCAAGAACATCTTATTTTACTGTGTTTGGAAAGATTGTTGTGATTATATTATATGTATGTATATACCTAACCTACTATTAAAATGGTAACTCAAGCATTCGAATTACATACGAATAATTTGGCACTTTTCCATTTAACCCAACATTATCAATGAAAATCTTTGAATCGAGGACCCTGTTAAAATTTATTCACATTTTTGATGGAGTATATACGGTGAAAGGAGAAACACAGCTTTAAGTCACGGCATATTAATCAGCCGCAATATTTTCAGCTATTAGCTAAAATTTATTTGATACAAAGTTCCTTTTCGTAATACACTTAAATACAGATGCTCTAGAAAACTTGTTTTCACTGATTCGTGATTTTAAAGGGACTTATGAGAAAATTCCTTTCACTTATCGATTCTATGGAAATTGGAAGTAGATCCTGTTTCAGAAAATTTAGTCATCAGAATATTCCAGTTGTGGTTTCTCTGAATCTGCAAATTTAATTTCGAATGTACCTTTCTCTCCTTCCTTAAACCCATGTGTTATTTTAAGCAAAATTTTAAATTATATTGATGCTGACCTTATATTAATTAATATTAGGGTGGCTTCTATTTGAGTTTCATTTGTTCTGTTTTTTATTCCCGATATGATTACAGCTATTAAAAGGATAGATGATGCCAGTGCCTGGGTTAGAAAGTATTTTAAGGTTGCTTCGGCGGACATTAGATTGTTGCTTGATTTCTATTGGACTAATCTGATATAACTCATGTTTTTTTTTTTTTGTGATTCATAACACACAATGTGAATGAGAATTTTTTTTGTATGTACCTAAGGGTCCCTAAGTTCGGACACTCTCAAAGTCCACTAATACCGGACAGTTTTACAGCAAATTTGTTTTTATAAGTTATTATTTTTGTGTGTGTTTTTCAGTTTCAACATAGGTAAATCCAAATCGAGATGGAAAATACCCCCAAACCTGAAATATTGAAAAAAGCAATTGATAAGGTGAGCTGATGTTGAAGAGGGCTCAGTTAGCTACATTTGTGATTTTTGCAGGTTGTACACTTAAAGTTTTATGATTCTATAGATTATGACCAAAGTTTATTAGAATTAAGATAAGTTTTCTTTATCAATCGTTTAAGTTTAAAAACGAACGAAAAGTTGGTTGTCCGTCATTAGGGGACCTTTTTGAAAACGTATTTTTTCTATGTGAATTATTCCTTATTATCTACTACATTTAAAGTAACATTTGAGACTGCTGATATATCTGTGTTGATTACGTATATAGTTGAGAGTTTATTAAAATGAAATAAACAAATTAGACTATTACACTTTTTTAAAATTTTGTTTATTCCTTAAGTGTCCGGTTCTGGGCGACCTCCCCTCAAAATGATGACTATTTCTGGATTTAAACTTTATTTACTGTCTAGTTGTTTATTTTAATGAAAAGAGCGAAGAGGAAAGAAGAATAACAAAGAATAAGGAAAAGTAAGGAAAGAAATGGAATTACATTTCAGTAACATATCAGGTGTATTAGACACACTCTTAAGGTCAGAATTTTATATTAAAAAATCCAAACCAAACTTTTCAATTGGTCCGAAAATTTTCATTCTCAGTGATTTCGGTTCAATATGAGTCAAAGAAATACTATTGTAAGTAAAATAATTGGAAAAAATTTCGTTTGAAAACCCCTGTGCAGGAGACCGGCGTCACCAACGATGTAAGTCAAATGACGTCACCATTGGAGGGTTAATAATCCCTATTCCTATGTACAGTCAGCGAAATTTCTATAACCGCACTGGTAAATTTACAGAAAGTTTTAAAATACTTTTAAGTGAACTACTCCACTGACTATTAAATGCTCAAATTATTGAAATCTTAATGGGATTTACTTAAGCAAGCTAACGATTGATGTCGGTTTAATTTAAGGCGCAATTTCTTTAAAAACAGTTGTTTAATTCACGCTTTTTTGCATATCATTTCTGTGTTTTCTTAAGTGTAAGTAGTATAATTGTACAATTATGTATCTTAGCTGTGTATTAAGCTGTTTTGAATGCGTTTCATTTTATAGTTAGGGAATACGGTTAGAGGTAAATTCTTGACCGAAACTGAAAAAAATAAAAATTAAAACTTACTGATGCTGGGTTTGTAAAGAGGTATATTGCCAAGGAGATTGGTATATTGCGATGACCTGTAAGGAATTTCCTAAATCTACATGAAAAATATGGAAGGTGCGTTTCACCGAAGGGAAATACTAAGTTAAGTAGGCGGAAAAAAATCAAATTGTTACAGAAGCTATCGGTTGTATGTTGAAAAAATTGAACTTGACGTGTGCAATAAACATACGCCAAACATAGTTTATAAAAAAGCAACAAAAAAGTCTCTACTTAAACAAGAACATAAGGTAGCAAGACTAGACATGATAGGTTTAGTCATTGCTGGCATGACCCTTCGGAAAAATAATAATAAAATTAGCCGACATTTTCAGGGTTGAAGTGTGGTGATATGGGGGCTTTTTGTTCACCAAAATGTTTCTGTTATGTTTCATAGTTTCAAAGGTAAATTCGGAAATGTACGCGAAAATGTTGGACTCATCTCTGATCCCGTTTTTAGATAATGAAATCGGTGATCAAGAGTTCAGTTTCCAGCAGGATAATGCTGCAATTCATGCATCATGCAGTTCTATGGAGTGGGTTAGTAATTGATTAATTAATTTTGTTATTTGTAAGAAGTGCTTTCCTAATTTTAATTCAATTTTTACTATGAGGACCACTGTATGCAAATTCTTTGTGATGCATTCATTTTCGTTCTTGGCTTTTCGTTAATGTAAGGTTTTTAAACGTATTATAGTTATTTCATTCGTGTAATTAAGAGAAGTTTTGTGTAAAGATGCAGAGAGTTTTATGGATTGCGATTATATCCTGTTTGTTGATTTATCACTAATTATTTCGAGTGGGTGAAGAGAATTTTTAATAGTTAACATGGTTGTAAAATATGGCAATTCTAAAATACATATAGAGTTTGAATTGAGATTTTGACTAGCCAACTCGACTGAGATATCGGCCTTATTACTTCGAAGACAAAGTTTAATCAAAATCGCTTATGAAAATATTCATTAAAAGTGCCCTTTTATTTGGTTTATATGTATACAATTTTTGAAGTAAATAAAAGTTACATCAAGTTATTCGCATAGTGCCAATGCCAAATATTTACACACCAGCGCAAAAGTTGTTGCAGTTCTCCTCAGATCTAAAGTTGTTTAAGTTTCCTTTGCATCCTCCAAAATGGAATCGTAAACATTTCTTTTCAGCAGCATTATAGTAGAACCGTCGCATACGTGCTAGGCATTCTCCACCATTCAATGGCTGTTTGCACACTGGAAATTAAATCAAATTTTATAATATAATATATGTGCTTTACGGCCTGTCCGAATCCAAGTCTTCGTCTTCGTCTTCGTCTCGTTATTACAGTTCATGACGTCTACAAACAAGCTGATCTAGTATTCCAATTAAGACGAAGACAAAGCTAACCCGTTCGAATTCGTTTGCTTAGCTCGATATATGATATTTTAAATTAATCAAAGTAAACAAAAAATGTACGATTCGACAGTATTCAAGGAATACTCCTGCAATTTTTCTCATTCCGTCTCACGAAGTCAACCCAGGCCCTGAGCCCTGACTCGCTCATCAAGCTAAGCAATCTAAACTGTTATACTACGTAGCTAAGCTCACAGCATAGTCATGACTTCGGACAAAGCTTAGCTCGGTGTGACGTCATGAACTGTCTTAACAAGACGAAGACGAAGACGAAGACTTGGGTTCGGAAAGGGTCTTAATATCTGTAAACTCACCTTTCTCAGCCGATGTTTGGCAAAACTCTTGGCACCTTTTAAGAGAGTGGAAATTGTTTGTATTGGCATTACATCCTCCAAAAACGAATTCTTTACACTGTTTCTCAGTGGCGTCATAGTAATACCTTTTATATTTGGATTTGCATTCGCTATGTTTTGGTTCTAGGCATTCTGAAAAGATGATTTATAGTATACGATATTTCACTACCCAAGTAAAAGTAAATAAATAGCATTAGTAAATGTTAAAGTTGTGATGAAATAAAGTTGAAATCATTTAATATAAGGTACGATTTAATATACATATGTATTTATTTTATCTTATCTTTATCTTAAAATCAAACATTTTTTAATTCTTACCTTCCCTCACCTTCTCATCTGCGTTGACACCTGTAAAATTACATAAAATTAGATCAGTTTTAATTTATCTCAAGTTCAGTCATGTTGCTAACTCTTGCATTAAAATCAGTACCTATTGTGTTCCATTGCAAAAGTTTTCTTTCTGATTCCTGATTTAAATTAAATTCATGGAACGGAACACAACATATAATAACTCTAAAATACAGAGCTTCTTATAAAATTCATAAATAAATTATAAGTTTTTTGTTTTTAAATCTTACCATAGGACTCCAAGCAAGCTGCAAGGAAGAGCACTGCTACAAAAGTTAGTTGAGTTTTCATTGTCGCACAATCACTGGTCACGAACGTCTAATTGTAAGAAAGTTCTAATTTGTTAGAGAAGTTATACAGTTTTTATACTCTGTTTTGTCGTCACAATCAGCAAACAAAACGTATATTATGGGTTTTTCTATTTGAATAATAATAATAAAGACGACAACGATGTTTGATCAAGACATCTGTTTATTGCAGTCATTTCGCGCATGTACGAAATTGAATAGATCTTATACGTGGAAAAAAATCGTTTCGCTTGTTTTAAAGAATGTAATGGAAATTTTGAATCTAAAATGTTGTAAGAAATTTATTTATTAATTGAAAAAATGGTAAAATTTTTGCGTTGCATATTTAAATAGTTAAGTCCAACAAAGCTTACCTTAAAAATTATGGTACATGTATATTGAAAAAATAAAAATCTGACAATTTCAAAAGCTTAATTTTAAGAAAATAACTATAATTATTCGTAGTCATAACTTTAATTTTTTTTTATCTCACGTATGCGAATAAAGTAGTAACTTACTGCACATTTTTTCGTGTGATAAATGGCCGAAACTTCGACATGCGAATTGGAGTTGGTTCAACTCCCACAAATATATTGCGCATAAGAAGACGAATTTAAAAAGGGCGTCAATTTTTGTGTTAAAACGCATGACAATTCGAAGAACATCTTATTTTACTGTGGTTGGAAAAATTGTTGTGATATGTATGTATATACCTACTATTAAAATGGTAACTCAAGCTTGCGAATTACATAAGAATAATTTGGCACTTTTCCATTTAACCCAACATTATCAATGAAAACCGTTGAATCGAGGACCCTGTTGAAATTTATTCACATTTTTGATGGAGTATATACGTTGAAAGGAGAAACACAGCTTTTAGTCACAGCATAATAATCAGCTGCAATATTTCCAGCTATTAGCTAAAATTTATTTCATACAAAGTACCTTTTCGTAATACACTGAAATACAGATGCTCTAGAAAACTTGTAGAATATAAATCCGCTATTGGAAATGAATTTTATGAAAATCTCTTATAAACCTTTTAAACGGAATATTTCTTTATGAGAAAACTAATAAGAGCTTTATAAGCCTATTTCAAATTTGGCTAGGAATAGACTCTTACAAATTGTTAACTTAGCACGGAAAGAGTGCCCGCACAGCGAGCACCCGAACATCCTTATAGGAAGCGCCCGAACGTCCGTATCACTGACGTATAGAACTGGACTGCTAATCGACGGTCGAAAAGTGAGACCATTTTAAGTGGAAATGCAAACCATTTTAAGTGCAGATGCAAGCCTACCTTAGAAAACTCATGCTATAAAAACACATTAAATTATTTGCAATGTATGTTAAAATAAAGAAAATAAATAAATATAAGTTGTCACAAAACGGCCCCTTTAAATTCGCCCTATATTTTGAGTAATTGTTAAGAAACATTACGACACCAACCAGCTCGGGGCCGGAAGAACACAAGAGTCAGATATATAAAAACATATTCTATTTTGTCTAACATATGCATTTCGCCTGGGGGCCGGATGGGGGAAAGAGATAGGAATCTTATGTCAAAAAGTCGTCTCAATTTTGAGGAGTGACTTTGCATTAGATCAGCGGTCCAGTTCTATATGTCAGCGGTCCGTATAAAAGCTTCGCTTCAATAATTCCGAATAATTCATCACTCATATCTGTTTTATTTATCTTTCTTTTTGTCAGTGTCATGTTACCACATGACAAAACATTCAGTTTCTTCACTCGTCTCCACTGAAAAATTCGGCTGGAAAAAGAACGCCCAGATATTGGAGACTTGCCGAAATTCTGCCGGAACGTGATCTTAGTACTATGCTTAAGGAAGCAAGACTAGACCCGATAGGTATACTGGCATAACCTTCGGAAAATAATCCTCCTAAAATTCAGTATAGTATTAAGATCATTCTCCGGCAGAATTTTATATGAAAATTAATTAATTAAGTCTTCTGGCAGAAATTCGGTCGACAATTCGGCAAAAGTAGTACTAAGTTTGCAAGCAAAATTTTACAACAAGTCTCCATTAATTCTGCTTGAATTTTAACCATCCAAGTCGTTCTGAATTTCCGCCAAACGATTTGACTGACTTATCGGGAACTCGTTCAAAAACTAAACTGTACTTAACCCCGCAGTAAGCCATAATTATGCCTATGGAAGTCACTTAACCACAGGGCTAAGCTTCACCACGAGAGTATATTTGAACGACTCGTAGTTAACTACGCTGTACTTATGTTCTCACAGAGGAAGAAGAATCATATATGTGGGCATCTAAACATATAATTCGACATCGTCTCCTTGTAAAAAACCCCTTTTTTAATTATATTGTTTTACTATTCGAAAAATCTCTAACCAAACCAAAAATCACGCAAATAAAGCTGTCATAGAGTTCAACAACTTCTTCTTTAAATTTAAATGTGTTAATTAACCACTTCGCAATCAGTTTCTCCACTCGTCTCCACTGAAAAATTCGGCTGGAAAAAAAACGACTAGATATTGGAGACTTGCCGAAATTCTGCCGGAGCGTGATCTTAATACTATGCTTTAGCCGACATTTTACGGGTGGAAGTGTGGTGATATGGGGACTTTTTGTTCACCAAAAAGCTTCTGTTATGTTTCATAGTTTCAAAGGTGAATTCGGAAATGTACGCGAAAATGTTGTACTCATCTCTGATTCCGTTTTTAGAGGATGAAATCGGTGATCAAGAGTTCAGTTTCCAGCAGGATAATGCTGCAATTCATGTATCATGCAGTTCTATGGAGTGGTTTAGTAATTGATTAATTAATTTTGGTATTTGTAAGAAATACTTTCCTAATTGTAATTCAATTTTTACTATGAAGACCACACTGTACATGCAAATTCTTCAAAGTTTTATGTAATTGTGATGTGGCATTCATTTTCGTTCTTGGCTTTTCGTTAATGTAAGGTTATTTTTCAACGTATGATAGTGATAGTTATACCATTCGTGTAATTAAGAGAAGTTTTGTATAAAGATTCAGAGAATTTTATGGATCGCGATTATATCCTGTTTGTTAGTTTATCACTAATTATTTCGAGTGGGTGAAGAGGATTTTTAGTAATTGACATACATATTTCTTGTAAGAAATGGTTATAAAATATGGCAATTCTAAAATAAATATATAGTTGAATGTGAGATTTTGACTAGCCAACTCGCCCTTACTACTGCGTAGACAAAGTTTAATCACAATCGTTTATGAAATATTCATTGAAAGTGCACTTTTATTTGGTGTATATGTATATAATTTTTGAAGCAAATAAAAGTCGCAACAAGTTATTCGCATAGTGCCAAATATTTACACACCAGCGCAAAAGTTGTTGCAGCCCTCCTCAGATCTAAAGTTGTTTAAGTTTCCTTTGCATCCTCCATAATGGAATCGTAAACATTTCTTTTCAGCAGAATTATAGTAGAACCGTCGTATAAGTGCCCGGCATTCTCCAAAATCCAATGGCTGTTCGCACACTGGAAATTAAATCAAATTTTATAATACATGTGCTTTAATATCTGTAAACTCACCTTTCTGAGGCGATGTTTGGCAAAACTCTTGGCACTCTTCAAGAGAGCGGAAATTGTTTGTATTGGCATTACATCCTCCAAAAACGAATTGTTTACACTGTTTCTCAGAGGCATCATAGTAATACCTTTTATATTTGGATTTGCATTCGCTATGTTTTGGTTCTAGGCATTCTGAAAAAATTATTTATAGTATACGATATTTCACTAACCAAGTAAAAATAAATAAATAGCATTAGTAAATACTAAAGTTGTGATGAAATAAAGTTGAAATCATTTAATTTAAGGTGCGATTTAATATACATATGTATTTATTTTGTCTTATCTTTATATTAAAATAAAACATTTTTGAATTCTTACCTGCCCTCACCTTCTCATCTGCGTTGACACCTGTAAAATTACATAAAATTAGATCAGTTTTAATTTCTCTCAAGTTCAGTCATGTTGCTAACTCTTGCATTAAAATCAGTATTGTGTTCCATTGCAAAAGTTTTCTTTCTGATTCCTGGCGTAAATTAAATTCATGGAACGGAACACAACATATAATAACTCTAAAGTACAAAGCTTCTTATAAAATTCATAAATAAATTATAAGTTTTTTGGTTTTAAATCTTACCATAGGACTCCAAGCAAGCTGCAAGGAAGAGCACTGCTACAAAAGTTAGCTGAGTTTTCATTGTCGCACAATTACTGATCACGAACGTCTAATTGTAAGAAAGTTCTAATTTGTTGGAAGAAGTTATACAGTTTTTATACTCTGTTTTGTCGTCACAATCAGCAAACAAAACGTATATTTTGGGTTTATCTATTTGAATAATAATAATAAAGACACCAACGATGTTTGATCAAGACATCTGTTTATTGCAGTCATTTCGCGCATGTACGAAATTGAATAGGTATTATACGTGGAAAAAATCGTTTCGCTTGTTTTAAGGGGTTAGGCCACTGTAGGATTTTAAAAAAATCGATTTTTTTTTTATTGCTTTAAATGGTCTCTTAGGACCTAAACTATGATATCCCAAAAGATTATGGCCCAGAAATATCTCTAAGTACTTGTTTTTTAAAGTATAGCACAAGGTCGCCTATATAACCGCCCTATAACTTGAAACTTTAAGCCCGTTTATCTCAAAACTGCATTTTGTAAGTTGGCCGGAAACATAACTCAGGCAATTTTCAACCGATTTACTTGAAATTTTGAATATATCTCGAAAACTGTATTGTCCACAAAAGTACGTAGGATTTTTTTCTTATATTGCATAGTTCGTTTGTTATTAACAATTATGTGGTGATTTTTTAGGCGAATTTTGGATTTTTCACTTTGAAAGTGCGCCATTTGGCCAAAACTTATTATATCGAAAAAATCCTATGTACTTTTGTGGCTGCTATAGTTTACAATCAGAAAAACAATATTTGCTTTTTATAATTCAAAAATTACAGGCGCAGTTTGTCCGGCCGTGAACCCTTACAAAAAAAAGACGTCATCGGAAAAACGTACAGTCTTACTTACAGTTTGCCGTGTTTGATTTTGGGCCAGCGTGTTTTATTTTCTGTTCGACAATGACAGATGGTGCAGGAGCCATTTTCCGTGTTTTATTTTGGGCCAGCGTGTTTTATTTTTAGTCAGCGTGTTTTATTTAGGAACAGCGCCCATTCGTGGGAAATTGGTCATTTTCCGACCGAAAACCCGTAGGATAAACAGGCATTTTCTCCGCATGCGTGGTAAAAAACTTCGTAGTTTCTCTGAATCTGCAAATTTAATTTCGAATGTACCTTTCTCTCCTTCCTTAAACTCAAATCTGTGTTATTTGAAGCAATATTATATTGATGTTGACATTGAAAACGAGTTAAGTGCAAAATATTGGGGGAATCACAGGTTTATTCAGGTGTTGAAATAATTATGAGTATGAATAAATTTCAATCTACTACTGTAAAGTACTTTTTTGGTTATACGGCGAATAATAAAGTGTTCACATTGTAAAGAATATATGGTCCACAAAAGTTTCCAGAGAAGTGATAAGTTGTAATTATAAAGTGTATTCCCGGGTTTAAGTTAGGAATAGGGTTATCTCATGGATTTCGATGAAAGTAGGTCTAAAACGGAAGGATATGAAAAAATTTCTTGGCGGTCGGCTTGAGTTTCCAAAATATTCCTCTTTTAATTTTGATAAAATACCAAAAATAAAAAGTGGTCATTTCCACCGCAAAATACCTTCATTTTTGCAAACTTCCACTTTAACTTGTCCAAGGGGTATGTGTGTCAAATGAAAGGGTTCAATGAGCAGAAAAATCTTGTTTTTAAAAATTCGTTTTAAATTAAGAACTTATTATCTTTGGTACACAAAATAAGTTTTCAAATACATGCTAGAGTTCTGATTAAGTCCGTACAAGAAGGTTACAGTGCTGGACAAATAAATAGCCACCGCACTCCATTGCCTTTTTCACCACACCTTACGACATTAACTAATGTAACGGTGCATTTTATTACTATTCCATTCCACTTATTAGGATTGATGCGTTTTTAAACTGATTCATACATTGTCGTAAAAGTGTTTTCATAAAAATCTGAAAAGTTCATATTTTACTTGGACACATAAAATCTCTTTGAAAATCTGTTGCAATTTGTGATTTATGTGATTTGTTTTCATTGCTTTCTTTAAGTAAATGATAATTCTCAAAGAAATAAGTTCACGTTTTAGGTTCTCGAGCGATGTCTACGCGTGCAGAACAGGTGGTTCCAACAGATTACATTAGTGTTACGCAGTGATGACGCAGTGTCAACCAAAATGTTAGGCCTGTACTGAATGATGTCGATGTGTGAGTATTTCTCTCACACATCTTTGAAATGGCTTCACTTTTTTCGGCTCGTTTCCACTCCATATTCGTTCGTTTCTCCGAGCTTATACCAGACTCCATTTTTGTTTCATGACACACACATTTAAATAAATCAGGCCTAGGCCCAATTCAATTGGGGCTAGGCCATATTTCGGATTTGTGTTTATACGGCTAGAAAAATTCGGGCTTAGGCCTACTTTAGGCAAAAGTCCCGATTTTGGATATTGTATAAACGTAGTATTATGATCGTTTCATTTCGGTCTGACCGGACCGAAAAACAAAACCCTGTGAATAATGGGGCATTTTATGCATTGAACTGCGATATTTGATAAGCTACGAACACCCTCTCAGATTTTTTTCGGGGCTAAGTAAAATTACTCCTATTACTCTTACCGCAAAATACTTTACTCTTAATCAAATACTCAAAATGATGACTATTTCTGGTTTTAAACTTCATTTACTGTCTAGTTGTTTATTTTAATGAAAAGAGCGAAGAGGAAAGAAGAATAACAAAGAATAAGGAAGAGTAAGGAAAGAAATGGAATTACATTTCAGTAACATATCAGGTGTATTAGACACACTCTTAAGGTCAGAATTTCATATTAAAAAATCCAAACAAAACTTTTCAATTGGGCCGAAAATTTTCGTTCTCAGTGAATTCGGTTCAATATTAGCGAAATAATTATGGTACAAAAGTAATTTTGTTTTTTTTTGAGAATGATACAGTACAGTCCTTACCGAAATAATGACGTTACGATGGCTCTCGATTATAAATTCTAAGAATATTGCATAGAATTTCTAAAATAATAATTGAATGCGCAATTTTTAGTTCCTTACTACAAATTATTTTAATTTATGTAGCCATTGAAAGTGCACGTTTATTTGATATATACGTAAGTATACAATTCAAAAAAAAAGTCACATCAAATTATTCTCATAATGCCAAATATGTATTTAAACACCTTGGCAAAAATTTCGGCAGGCCTCATAAGTTCTAAAGTTGTTGGCGTTTCCCTTATATCCCGCAAAGCGGAATGGTAGACATAATTGTTCAGCAGCATTGTAGTAGTAGCGTAGTACTTTACCCATGGGATGTCCAATCTTCTTTGGCAGTTTGCACACTGCAAATAAAATAAAATTATATAATATATTTTGTTAGCCCTTTAAATGAACTTACATTTTTCACGCGGTGTTTGGCAAAATTCTTGACAACTTCTAGCAGTTTGGAATTTGTTTTCATTGCCATCACATCCTTTATACATGAATTGTTTACATTGTTTCTCAGCGGCATCATAGTAATAACGTTCTGAATTTCCACTGCATGATCCACTATCTTTTGGTTTTAGACATTCTGAAAAAAATAATTTATAGTACGATATTTCATTACTCAAGTAAAAATAAATAAATAGCATTAGTAAATATTTAAAATACATAAAACTACTAATTTCCGGTTGTGATGAAACAAAGTTTGAATTATTTAATTTAAGGTGCGATTTGGTATATTTCTTTTCAAAATAATGCGGCTTTAAATTAAAATCAAACATTTTTGAATTCTTACCTTCCCTCACAATCTCATCTGCGTTGACACCTGTAAAATTTCATAAAATTAGATCAGTTTTAATTTATCTCAAGTTCAATCATGTTGCTAACTCTTGCATTAAAGTCGGTCACTATTGTGTTCAATTTCAAGAGTTTTCTTTCTAATTTCTGATATAAATTAAATTTATAGAACGGAACACAACATATTTTAGACAAAGCTTTTTATAAAATAAATAAATTATAAGTTTTTTGTTTTTAAATCTTACCATAGGATTCCAAGCAAGCTGCAAGGAAGAGCACTGCTACAAAAGTTAGCTGAGGTTTCATTGTCGTACAATCAGTGATCACGAAGGTCTAATTGTAAGAAAATTTTGATTTGCTCGAAGCCTCGAAGAACTTCTTCACCTTTTATACTCCTAAATGATTGAGTTAATTAGTTTCCTTATTTGAAGTATTGGCACAAACAAAACAAAATGCAGACATTTACCATGTGTGTGCAGGTGTTTTTTTTAGTGTTAATTTATTTGCTTTGTTTTTGCTCCCAAGTTGCTATGCACAAATCAAACTGGTGAATCCGAAACATATGCTTGATCTCCATGCAAAACTAAATCAACGAAAATGTCTGCAGCTCTTTCATTCGCTTTACAATATCGTCACCTATCTAGTTAATTTTGTTCATCATGCACTAGCTTATTCCGCTGTGTGATTAAACCATTTTGAGTTGCTGTATGACATTCAGCGCATTTTCAGAAGGAATGCGAGAGCTGACATTTCACAACTACATTGCTAATAATGTGTACAGACTTGGTTTGTCAGCAAGTCAGCCAAATGGTTTTTTGGTTTTGGTTTGGTCTGGTTTTCTACGGAGATTAAGCAATATTCTACATATTCCGCTAATCATGGAAGCCATGGAAAATGGTTTTTTGTTTTTTAAATTTTAAGTTCAAAATGAACTGTTGTCTCAATAAAATAAATATAATACATACAGTCTTCACAGATTTCTTAAACTAATTAAAATATGAAAAACGTACTAAGATGGAATAAAACTATTGAAGTCTAAAAAATTGAATTACGTTTTTATTTCAAATAATAAATTCGAATTTAATTAACACAGTTATTTTAAATAAGCAATTATTTTAAAATGAAATAAATCCTATGAATTTTGAAATAGTCGTCACCATTATAACTTTTTTAGAAATATCAGAAAGTTTTCTTGTTATTACAAGCATAATTTAGAAGAATATTTAAAATAAACATATATTTTAAATTTAGTCTTGTTGAAATATGTACGATTAGTAATTCATAATTCGTTTACTACTTGTTGATTTGTTGGTACAATACAATACAGTATCTATTGGTGATTTCAAATAACATGTATTAATATATATGCATATTTGTTATTTTATTTTATTTTATTTTAGATAAAAAATTCCCTAATCTGGATGGGACCCATCCGAAAAAAATAAGAATCTTGTCCACAAACACAGGACTTCTAGTGATTCAAATGAGCTCCTAATTCAACTGTGATACATTTAGAGTTGCTTGTTGGGAGTGCCTAAATTTGATTTTTAAGGGGTCGTGACTGTCTTGTTAAACGTTAAATAATTACACTGTCCAGAAATTTCTAAATAAATAAAAATAAATCAGTCGCGGTACCGCCGCCGCTGAATGCGGCCGAGCGGAAGAAAAGTATCGATGTCTCAAAGAATCTCCCCCGCGTCTTTCGCTGCCGCGGCTTGACCACTTGAAATATTCTGGACGGATTGAATTCCAAAGCCGGAAATCTTGTTATCAACATGTATGACAAGCATCATCTCTTCACCTGTGTGCCGTGCTCTAAAGTCGCTTATGCTGAGGTCAATAGGCACGCCGTTCGCCGCTTTAATGTGACTCGCGGCCTGATGACTGTGACGAGGCTGAAATGGAACTCGAAGAAAAGAGAGCTCGTTCTGGTAGTCACCGGCTCTAATAAAATTCGAAGTTATTCCCATGTTTATGCTTCATTAGAAGGCATAGGCACTTTTAAGGAATCTGCTCTTGAAGGGGCTCATTGTGTCTTCTATTTTAAGACGCGGTGGGAAGAGTTCTTAACAGTTCTGCCCGAGAAATTGAAAGGAAATGATCCAGCGGGAATCCAGCAGAGTAAATTCACCCGGCCACTTGGTGGCTATTTAATAACACATTAACACACGTTGGAGCAGGGTGCAATTTGCTTAATAGGCGCATTGACACGAGATCCATTATGGCTATTATTTTCACCGGCTGCGATGATCTATAGTCAAACTGATCTCCTTCCCATTGCCCACCTTGATTGCTTCCCAGGACTGCGCAGAACCTGCAATCAGCGAGCAATCAATTTACTTCTTTTGATAGATATCATGTTGATAAGTGCCGCGTAGACTCATCCTCCGATAGGAAATATCGCTGGATGCAATTAATGCATCTGCTCGGCCGCAATGACGGGTTACTTGCAAGCGATCATCCCAACAAAAGATCAAAAGGGCCTCGCTCTGCAGACTCATCGCTGATAAAATCATTTTCATTTAAGCGGCTTGATGACAACGGCCATGAATTGAACGGAAACTTTTGTAATTCTTTTTAATTCTTGCGTGATTAGCTCAAATGTCTTGACGATATCTTAGAACAGGAAGGATGTTGGTGCCATTTATTATTCACAGTTGTCGTACGGAAAGAGCTATGCAACCAGTTTCGGAACACATGTCGAGAAACCTTCAAAGAGAGACCACATAAAATATGCTGCAAAGACTTATAGCATAATATTTTCAAAATTACAAATGGTTTTAGTTGGTTATTATAGATGTCCCATACTTGGTATCAGTATTATTTTTTTTACTTCACTATATGTATTCTCAACTTAAAAGTATATAAAAAAAAAATTCTGAAATAATAAGGGTAAAACCCCCTCGATGCACAATTCAGCTTCAAAGACTATTACGTGGGCTACATCGATGCGGTTTTGATGCATGTTTAAGGTATTTGTACTTTTGATGCATTTTTGAATTTACCCTAACGTAGCTTGTTGGAAAACCCAAGTAATTGAAACCGCTTTTGGAACATTTATTATTGTACTTATTAGACCCGGTTTATTTAACACGTTCCCTGCTACGTGTACCAAAAACGGTACACAAATGAAAGCTCTCTCTTAACAAATGCATTTTTACGTGTAAGTCTCTTACGAAAGTTATCTTGAAAATTCTGGCGGAGAACGTGTTAATTTATTTTATAATTGGATTTTCACACATAACAAGTTCTAAGATACTGTATAGTGGTGCTATTGATATACTATAAAATCGATTGGTATATTTTTAGTAACTTATTCTATTAATTCATTTTCTCGAGGTGGTGATTAAAGTTTTTATACATATTTACTATAGTTTAGGAATTTTTTAGAACATAAGTTTGTATGCTTAAACTTGAGCAAATTCTCAATCTAATTTTTTTATGGAGAAAACAGAGCTCAATATGAATTTGAAACTTTTTCTGCGTAACCAGGACTGAATGTTTTGTGTTTATTTTTTCTCATGAACAATTGAACAATATTTACCAATTCATTCATTTATTTAGCGCATGTACATATGTTAAAGTACAATCTATTTGGTGTCGCTATGCTAATTTTAACTAGTAGAGGGAGAGTGAAATAAAATAAATTTCTTACCAATCAGATATTAATTCGTTAGTACATTTCATCGGTATACAAAATTAATACAGATTCATGGTGGCAAAATCTAAACACTTCATAAAATATTTACCAATTATTTTGCCAAAATTTTAATTCACCCCAAGGCTTTATATTATTGAAATCCCAATACACTTCTTTTTGTATCGAATATTAAGATTTGAAGCTGAAAAAAGTGTTTTAATTGTAGACATGAAAAAAAAACAAAAAGATCATTGTTTCAGCAGCAGTTGGTTTGAGTTTGAATAAAAAATAAATTCAATATTGAATTCTAAAATGCTGAATTTTGTTACGTTCGAAACGAGAAAATTTCTCTACAGATGTGATCAGATGTGAATTATTTTATGAGATAAAACAACCTCACGCTTCATTGGGCAGGAGGAAAAAAATCCTTGTTCTTAAATTAACACAATATGCACCTTAAGAGGCTTGGCCTCTTTTCTCCTTTTTTTCGCTGAAGTGGGTCTTAAAGGTTTACAATTTTTTTGGTGGGCTGTAGCATCCGAAGATAGTACGAGTCCACTTAAAGAATTCAAAGAAAGCTAACAATGGACTTATTCTCTTATTGAGACGTACCTTTAGTGAATTAGATTTCCGCCTCCTTTTGTTCGGTTTTCAAACAATAAGCAAACGTTTTACCTCCGGTTATTTTGCAACAATTGGACCTCGTGACTGTTTATTGTGCGCGGGATCTTCAGGGCGAAAGCATTAGATGAAAATGGATTGCGGTGGAGTTGTATGGATTATGCTATTTTCATACTTTAACCTGCTGTTGTCTTTCTGTTTTTATTTATTTTATTGCTCTAATTTTTCTGTAAAGTTGAATAGGAACTGTGGTTCAAAACTTGTTAGCGATGCTCTGCAAGACTCGTATTTGGGAAGAAAAATGAATAATTATAACATCTATAAGTTTTACTTACTTGATTGAGATTTTTGGTACGATATTTTGCAAATGAAAATTACTTTTTACAAGTTGAATTATAACTTTAATAAGGGCAGTTTTATGTACCTATGCTTATTATAACCTTAGTCTTAATATGACTGTTTTGCATTCTGCTTCTTCGTATTCCCTGACTTGTAACTTTGGACTTTAAGAAAATGAAAGTCGAAAAATAATATTTGCATATGTTGCCTTAAGCCTTTAAAATGTTTCTAATTTTTAATTCAATACAATCATTTTGAGATAATTAACGCTTTTTTAAACATTTTAGGGGTCGAAATACGTGTTTCATCTCAACACTTCTGTTTAATGAGGAGAAGGTTAAAGCAAGAAATGACGTTCTAATTAATAATTGATGCCTAATCTATACACCACCAATATGTTTTTTTTCGAAAAGTAAGTAATACATATGTAATTATTTATTTTTAAATATTGCAAGAAAATTATTTTTCCTATTAGTTTAGTTGTTTTTGATGAATTGGAAAATTTTGAGAGGATTTATATATATACATACACTATTTTCAAAATTCTTTTCCTTATCTTAATCTTCATACTATCTTAATCTATAACTAATGACAAAATCCCAAGAGTCCTTCAGTAATTCGATAGTACATCTTTGAAAATTCACACCTGACTGTAACCGGAGAAGTGTAATTTTTCTTAATTCAGGATTACCGAAAACGCCATACATCAAAGTGTTAAAAGTAATTAATCAACACATGCCCCCTGGACTACTGGCGCGATCTTCTATCTTTCAATTCTTCCCCTTAAGGGCCACAGCGAAGACCAGTGTCCGTGCAATCTTTTAACACATCAAAACAGTTCGGTCTTAAAAGGTAATCAATTTTCTCTGATCCTCACCTGAACGTCGGTTCCCTTACTAATCACCAAGATCCGAAACCTTTTTGCTGAGTATGCGAAACTTATGTATGACGGTACGAAAAGTGGCAGGTCAAAACGGTGAGAAGTAAAGAAAGAAAGTAAGAAAGTAAGTCTGTATCGAGGGCCCAAGAAGAACTTCTTCAGGGCTTGCATAGCACATGCACCCATAGCTCGGGCGAATTACATCTCTTTATTTTAGTAAACATTTTCGTTTGTTTTGTTTTTTCCCTGGGATTTTCGCTTTCTTGAGATCTTGAGTAGACCGGCGAAGACGATGTTGTCGTCTTGGTCGTTGAAGACGACAACAACGACGACTACGGCAAAGTCTTCGACTTGGTTGCAGCAGCATGCAGTGAATGTAGTGTTCAAGGAAGTGCCCAAGAAATCGAGGATCGCGATCGAGAGCAAACATAAACATGTTGGACGGGTACGGTAGTCAGTCTCTCGGTGGCTTTCGTGAAATACGCGTGCGCGACTTTTAAGTGTTCCGGTCTTTAAGAATATATTTTATATCTCCGGAATAGGATCTTGACGATAGATCGTCTTAACTTGATCTGAGAGTGCGCGAAACGATCGTGTCGTATCAGACGACTGCCCTTTTTGCCGCCTCTCGACCTTTTGTATGTGCGGTATCAAAAGGATATACGAAAATAGCAATGCAAAGAAGACATGTGCGTTTCACCCAAGAAGTCTTGCGATCTCCTTGCGATCTTTTTACGTTTGTTCCGAATTAAATCTCGTCGCTAAGTTTGAGCGGGTTGCGCGTGCGCATTTAGAATTTCTTTCTATTTTTTTTAAGTAGAGGCTTCTTAACTGTGCTGTTTTTTAGTGCAGCGCCCGCGAAAGGATTACTCATGGTGTGCGCCGGGAATTTATTTGATCGTTTTGTATGTCGCCATTCGCGAATTTCTGAATCAGAAAATGATTTTGTCCATTGACGCTTCTTCTTCCATGTGATCTCTGTGATTTTGGGGATGTGTTCTATGTGCTCGATTTAAAACCTCTCGCTGTAGGGGTCAAGGAAATTGTCGTCTATTTATTTTGATGTGATCTTGTGGCTTGTACGATAGTACCAAGTCAATGATAATTCTTTTGATTAAAAATGAGTGGCCATTGCAATTGTTTGGTGCTTTATGCCATAGTCGCTATTTTTTGTATTATGCAGCATAGTGCGAGTGGATATGATTGGAGATTTAATCGATCGTCAGGATCTTTCGTTGAAAGTGAAGACGGCATTTTAAGAAACAATTTTCTCGGAAATAGCACTCACCATATTGGTTCAAGAAGTAGTATATTTGCTGGCAATATTGTAAAAAGAGGTACTGGCGTTGGCGGCGGTAGTGGACGAGTCTCAAGAAAAATGAAAACAGCATTAAATGCACAGGAGAATTCCTCACATCACCCGACACAACGCAGACGAGGAAGGGGTCAACGACAAAGGATGAACAAAAATGGTAACGTAACTAAGCACATAATTCTTCTACTTTTTGAGCAGGGGCCCTTATTAGGACATGCATTGTGGTCAATCGAGTTCAGACCTACTTGAACATGCCGGTTCTAGCCTATCTGTCTATTGTCTTCGGTAATTGCACACAATTTTCTTGAGAACGCGCGTATACTGCACTTGGCGGTGTTGTTCACCGCGGCGCGATTTTATTTATTTCTTTAATTTTTTTGTACCCGCGTACCGCCGTCTTAGCTTCTTGTCTGCCCCCTTGCAAATTTGTAATAAGAACGTTTTCGTGTTTTATCTTTCCGATTCTCATGCTTCGTAATGATGACTAAGTGGCCGCTTTATTAGAGGGCAGTTACACGGCATGTCCGCTTGTATTACCGCGGGGGTATGACCTGGCCAATTTTAAGGTCGCTCCAGGCATTTTACTATCTTAGAAAAGAAAAAAATTTAGATAACAATTTCTTGACTCATACTGCACCTGCATACCCTGCCTGTTTCGCCCCAAGCATACTGGCGCCGTAAATTGGCCTTCGCCTACCGTACCTACAACAACAAATTGCACAATTTATTCGTTACTAATTAATTAAAGTCCAGACAATATAGGCAGCATTTTAATCAACAAATAAAAAAAAATAATCTGGAGTTAATTTTTTGTTAGAATATTTTCGTGATAGTTTTTTTAAGATAGGTCTATAGCATGTAATATTAATATTGCTGAATATTTGCGTTGACCACTTTCGCTGCTAAGGAGAGCATATTCAGCCAAATATTCAGCTATTGCCGACCACGAATATACTCGTGATTAACAGTGAATGTGCTTAAAACATGTTTTACTTACTATTCCGAAACTACTAAAGTTATTAAAATTATGACCCAATTTTTACAAATTAAAAATCTAATTAAGTATATCATATTCCATGTCTTCGTAAAACTAAACTCATTCTGGGGCTTTTAATTTGAAAGAGAGGAATAAAATAAGCTTGTAAGAAACATGAAACCTCTAGTTATTTACTTTTTACTGTCACTTAAAAACGGAGAGGCCGATTAAAGACTGCAATAACAGATACAAAGTCGTTTTTATAACCTATATGCAAAATTTAAAGTTAATTACTTGAACGGTGTTCAAATTATCATGCCTGTCATATTACAAAAAAAAAGGTGGTTTTGAAATGAAGAAATTTTAATTTCTTAATTTCTTTTAATGATAATAAAAAACATACTATGTACTTACTCAGAATAGTGATTAAAAGAAACTAAACAAAAAAAAAAGGTTTTGTGAGATTTTTGATCTAACTCCAATTTTGCCCGCCAATTAATTACGTAAAAAATAGGCACGCGAAGATAATGAATCCAATCCAGCGGCACTTTTGTTTCTCATTTTTTCTGACACGAAATTTTTCTAGTTTTTGCTGTAAACTTTCATTAAATGTAGTAAATACTTTGCAATTGCGAAACATATTATTAGACACACTTTTTAACGATGTTTATTTATTATTGATGTAGAATTACTTATTGTATGCAGCTTTTGGTATTTAAGAATAGTCGGTTTTATTATTGGGTTTTCAAGAAGAGATTTTCTCCTAAAGTAATATATGTTTTTTTTTAAGTTTTAATAAGTAATATTTATAATAAAAAGTTGATTTAATTTGTTTAAAATACATAACTACTGAACTAACTCCTTTTCAAAGCTTGCACCTGAAAATATTTTTCTTAAATTTCGAAATTTAATTTTCTGCTGAGGAGGGGGAAAAACGTGCATGGTGTTTGGTTTAGAAAAAGGGAAAAGTGGAAAATAAAATATACAAATAGACAAAATTGACTAGACCTTTTTTCAGTTTATTTATGAATGTCGTACAAATCAGAGCGGTTAAAGATTATGTATTAAGAAGTATTTAGAAAACGTATCGTTCAAGAAGCGGAACCATTTGCCTGGAGAAAATAATTTAAGATTTCAATGCAAAATGCTTTTGTTTAGTATTTTTTTAAAATTTTCAAGAAGACCTCCTGAGCAGAGTACATATATCATCTTGAAAATGTCTCTGTCAACGCATCCATGCCCCTTAGCATGGTTGCCATAAACACCCAACCCGCCCATATGGTTGGATTTCTAGTTAAAAACATTTTCCAGATAAGATTCCCTCCCAAGTGCGTACGGCACAAGACAAAACAAAGAGTCTCGTCCCAATCCCTAAAGCCGGGCATCTTCTCATCGAGTAGTTGAGCTTGAAATATTTATGATCAAGAAAAAAACTAGTTATTCAGGTAGAAAACAATATCACGCAGAAGTGCCGATAAGAACTATATGCAACTAGACTTTCTACTTCTCAAATTAGGAGAATGATCGATATCAAGAAAAAGACGATTTACCCCGAAGCCTGCGTATGTACAGCGCATTTGCTGAAGTTATGCGAGAACCGCGTCATTCGATATGATCGTCTTGCCCGAAGATACAAGAAGAGGTGCATGCCCGTCTTGAGAAAATCCCTCGGTTTTTGTAGGCGTTCGTCGTCTCGTGTCCAAGAAGACTTTGAAAGACAAAATAGTTTGAAAAAATGAAGAATAAGAGATATTTGCGGTTTCATCTTCTCGTAATTTGATCCTCAAGGTTAGCGGTGAAATAATCGCTTCTACTGTGATCGCTCTCAATATTCGGTAGGCTGCGTTATGCAAATTCAAATTAGTAACGGACAAATTGTGTAATTTGCCGCCATTGATCAGAGATCGGTAGGCGGAGGGTTATTTATGGCGCCAGTGTGCTTGGGGCTAGTCAGACCAGGTAAGCGGGTGCAGCATGACTCAACTTCGGAAACTGAGGAAAGAATGCTTAAGCAAATTTATTTGATCAAAATATAGTTCGTCCAGATCTTTTTTAAAAGACAAGTGCGAATAGAAGACGAGTTGGGAAATTAATCAGGAGACCTTCCTTCGTGCCTAATTTCAAGTTTGTAGATCAACGAAAAATAGAATTTATTTGCATTATGAGGCAGTAGACTTTAGTGGTATAAATTTCAACTTGATACCTTTAGCTGCTGCTGAAAAATAAAATAGTCTTGTTGACGAACAGACAGTGACAACAAAGCGATCCCTGTATTAAAATTTACGTACCGGCCTATTCTTGCCGTAAAAATAGCGACTAGACTAGACTTAGTAAAAATCGGATCTGCTACTTTAAAATTTATGGGCCGATGCTCTGACCGTTGAGCTACCGTAGCCAATTATATTGACACTTTCAAGTAATTTTGTCTTCGGATAAGAAATGACTTGATCGATCATAAATTCAAATAAAAATCAAGCAACTAACTATTCACGATAATACGTCTAATTAATAATAATTAATAGAACATATATATAATTAAGAATACCACAAATAATTGAATTTATATATATATATTAATTATATGTTATGAATGATTTTGTTTTTACACATTAATATTTAGTGTGATAATGGAGCATGGACTCCACAAACTTTTCGGAAAGGCTCCTTTGAGTTTACTTTCCTTATAGAGCTAATCAAAATTTGAAATTTTTAACAGGCCAACTTGACTTTTTACTTCTAAAGATTCTCAAAGGGATTAAGATCCAAGTTACATGAAAACCAGTCCAATAATGTAATCATATTAGCCATAAAGGATTAGGGTCGTTGTCTCGTTGAAAGATCAAAAACAGAAGCATATTGTCATCTACATATGGAAGAATTCCACTAACTATACAAGATGCCAGTGTAGTTTGTTAAAATTAAAATATATTGCATGAAGTTACAATAAAAAGAACAATTAAGAGGTATAATTCGATATTTACTTGACTTAATGTTAAAAATATAATCATCGCAAGTTATCACCTCATTGTAAATTTCCACAATAAAGTACAATTAGCGTATATTACTACTAAATGATAGAGCACGCATCTAGATCCCATCAAGTTCACTTTAATGAGGATTAATGAATCAATGACCCAATTCAACTTTACACTTAGAACCATCTGCGAGCCTCATTATAATAATAATAATAATATGTAGGAACAATGCAATCAGTGGTATGGACTAAAATAATCGTTATCATTCCCAGAACCCCAGTCTAGACGCTAGCCGCTGGCAGAACGGCAAAAACCTGCGTGAGCGATAACACCCACTAGAGCGCGGCTCGTGTGCGAATAGTTGTCTTTATCAGCGCCAAGAATATTCTATTAAGGCTGACTGGAAGACATGATAACTTCGGCCTCAAAGTGCTCTTCCAAGAATAGCTGCGGCGTGTCTAATTGATTCATCTGCCGCTCTAATCTGACTCATCAATTGTTTTGGTTGCCCCACGGCAACTACTTGCAAGATAGATTGAACTAGAAGATGATGAAGCAAATGCTGTGAGACACTCCGTTTAGTGGACCTTTGGTGGTCGTAAATCAAATTCTTGATGTAATGTAATAGAGGAAAAGGTTTTCATGTCTGTGGCCCGGATCGGTTCCGATTTAGAAATGAAACAGTTTCTAATCGGCACTAAATCAACCTTCAGACAAAAAAATTAAACTTCCTTTGAGATTTCTCCACCTTCCATTAAACCTGGAGGCAAAATGACTGTCGTTAAAAGCCATTTCCCATCGATATTCATCAGCCGCCTAAACGTTTCCAATTAATCGATTTTCGGCCGATAAATAATCCCAATGTCATGTCTAAGCCCTCAAAATGCAAATCTGCTGGGCCGATTGGAATAGTTCACCTCGTGGAGCACCCGAATTGATTCTGCGTTCTTTTTTTTTATTAGGCCTATCTTGGGGACACGCACCAAGACGCCCGATTAACGATGGGAAAACCTTTCGCCGACTTGATTGGTTAAGAAAAATTATCTGGAGTCTGGAGTGCCGCAAGGTTTTTATACTAAGCAGTCCGGTTATAACTAATCTTTATTAAGGAACGAATTTTTTATAAAACCTTTTGCATTTTTGTTGCTAAGATTAACTACATATACCTCTAAAAATTATGATATGTATTAATTTTCATTTATATTCAACATATCTTATAATAATTTTATATTTTGATATCTTGAACATGGTTCCAATTTATCATTATTTAAAGTATAGTTTCATCTCAGTAGATAATAAGAACGGTAATTTAAAATGTCATATTAATCAATGACCAATAAAAGAATAAAAATATTATTAGGGCAAACAAGTGTTTCAAACTGCTTGTTTGCAATATAATAAGGCTTCTTTCTGAACATTATCTCAAAAGTTCCAATTGATTTTATATGTGCATCAAAACGTAGTTGAGGTCAAAGTTTAAAATTTATTCTGGCTTAAGCTCAAAAGTAACTAGGCTTAAGTAAAGCTTGATATTTCAGATTTTATGTGGACTAAACTCAATTTTTCTAATTTCGCATAGCAAAATAAATTTAAGAATTAATGTAATGTCTTAATAAGGATCGGTTCCTATTTTAATAAAACCTAGAATTTAGAAGCCCATGTGGTTGGAGCATCGAAGTGCAACTTTCGATCCTTTTTTTGGCAATAATAATTATTCGAGTTAAAATAATTAAACATTTTTAAAGACTAAAATTTTAGGTAGACATTCCTAGAACTAAGTACAATGCAAAACGGTTCATAAAAAGCCCATTTAAAACTGGGTTTCAAGATTTTCAAATATTTTTTGTCTAATGGTACTCGACTAGAAGTTAATGTAGCATGCGACAACCTTTCGATTCTCACAAGTCGTGAGGTGCAACGGTGGGGTCCATGCGAACGAGAATGGGGCCCCAAGTTTACCTGGTGGAGCCCGAATGGACCGCGGGAAATCGAAGAGGTCCATCCACCGGCAATCATACGCGGCCAAAGGAAGGGGCCTTCATCCAGCGAGAGGAACACATTCGATTTATGGACTTAAATGGTCCGGTGAGGCAATTATCGTGAAATACGATTCACGCACGTGTTTTGTGAGATTGGCCGCTATAAAACTAATATTTTTTCTACCTGGACAGATAATCGGTTCCGAGTGACAGGCATAGCCCCTATAGAGCCGGCGTATTCGCGCAACAGAGATTTATTCACGACGGACGGTACCACGGAAAAACTTCTCATCGTCGTAGAGAAAAGGAAAATGAAGTTATCTAACGAAGCCGAGCAATTGTTCAACTGAAGCTGCTTACCGCCATTAGTCACCCAAAAGACAAGGGGCACCGCACTCGGGCCATACCGGGACTGAACGTCTCCTAAAGTTTAAGAGACAAAAAACAAGGTCACTGGAGACCCTATAAATTCACCGCCATATCTTAAGGACTGCTCAAGAAGTTTTTATTCCTTTCACGGAATGATTAATGGTGACCTGCACACAGTAACTAGTCTTCTAATTAACCGTCCTCGTTAGTCCTATTTTAGAATTAATTCGAACGGGGCGAAACAAATGGGAGCAGCCGTGTTTCTGGAGTGACCCACCTGGAACTCTAGACTCTAGAAATAATAAACCGATGCTGCCGTGCCCTGTAATGTAATGTCTTCATCCACCGTCTGAATGGCATTCCACGGCGTGACGTGGACTCTTTTCCTATATTTGAAATTGCGGCCTCTTCGCCGGGGCGCACATGAGCGCGTAGGAAGCGACCGCAGCGTTTACGATCTTCATAAAATATTTGCTTTACACTGCCAGCGAACGGCTGGAATTCAATTAAACGAGACCTGCTAGACGTTAGTACGTCTCCAACAATGTCTATATTGGTCTATGTTCATCCCGTCCAGACTGTGTCAATTTTGAATTATGGAAATTGATGGCTCTTCGAAATCGGACCAGGCCACTGATGGAAGCCGCCTCGTTGCCGCCACACCGCCCCGGAGGCCGATTAGACGACTCAAAGGGACCGTATCGGAAATATCTGTTCGAAAATTAAATTTTAACGACGAGAATGAGATAATGGTAATTACTAGGCGCTAATTCCATATGACAAATGATGGGGCTAATGCCGGTCCCGGAACAACAGCTGTATGCTCCTCGAAAGACGTTTGATAAGACACCATCCGAAAACTATTCAAGGAGTTTGGCTTTAAGTATGCCGCAAATGTCTGGGAACATGGGTGTCAAGGCGGCTGGGGAAGTGTTGTTAATTCTTCATTTTATACCTGTTCCGCTGATTTTGTTCTCGGTTTTATATCGCTATTAAAATCGGTGGATTTACTACCCATACGTGGGTACGTGTTATCTGTAATGATTATTCGTTTTTAATGTCGGTGCCCTTCGACGAGGTGTGCCATCCTTTTAATTCAATTAATAAAAAATTCTTACACCCTACGCAGTGGCAGGTTGAAGTTTTAGTAGTGTCGTTTTTGCGGTGAAAGAGATTTTGTCTTAATAGTTCTTATTTTAGGGTGTTTTAAAAATATCACTATCAATATCAATTTTTATAGATTCTAAAAGTTTTATTTGATAAGATAGGCTCGTTTGCAGGTTGTAAAAAGTAACTTTAGATTTGTTGTTTTTCACACGCCTTATTTTATACTTTATAATCTTAACAACTTACTATTGTATCAGAAATAATTGTGGATAATAATTGTTCAGGAAAAAATTAGCCATTGATACTAACTCAAAAAATAAATAAATAAAGTATCTTTGTAACATCCTTTTAATTAATTTCAGACCTTGTCTAATCACAGCTATTTTAAACAAATGCGTTCTAGAAAATCCTTTGGAAAATCTCTGTATAAATTAATTATAGTATTATAAAATATAATTTAAGTTATTCTTAGATTTGAGCCGTTCATTGCCAAATCAATTAACCTTACAAGCAAAAATTTTATAACACTGATGAAATAACACTAGTTTGATTTAAAAGCTACTTTTAAAAGAAAAATTCAAATGAACTTTGTTAAAGGTCAAATTAATAGAATGAATTTCCAAAATTTAAGTTTGTTTCAGGGGTTTCAGTATTAGGATTCAGAAATTTTCAAAGGTGGAGTTAATCAATGATTGAATGATTGACGCTGCAAATGGCAAAATATCTCCAACAGAAGCTAATGACAGTAGGGCCTAAAATTAACACCCTCTCAGTTAATTATCATTATAGATAGTTTCTTTTTTCTAAGCTGTAGTATGTACCTAATTTTGCATTCAGTGGAACAAAAGTTTACCCTACCTACATAAAAATATGAAAATTGAATTGGCTCAAAGTTAATCTATCTCATGTAGAATAATTAGAATGAGCAAAGCAGTCCAAAACATTTTTAGATTTTTTTTTGTATTACTCGGCAAGTTTTAGCTCAATTTAATCTAGCTTGAACCAAATATTTCGACTTGAGTTATGGCTTAAGTTTAGGCTAAAATTGCGGAGCCTCTGATTTTTGGTTTGAAAAAAATTGGAGGTCTACTGCAAGAGTTAAAATTAAAATCTAGGTCTAGTATTACATTATTTTTAATCTTTTATAAAAATAATAAGTTATGTAGTGTAGGTATTTTAATTTTTTATGCAAGGGGTTTATTCTTTTTAAGTTTTTTTGTAAGTAGAGGACATTATTCAATATTTCATTAATATGTGATAGTTCTCTAATTTTACTTAGAAACATGTTGTTGCTTTAATTTAACTTTAAGTTATCAGATATTAATCTGGTTTAAAAAACGTTTTTGTAGTCTTACAAAATGACCACCAACAAATAAAGTAAGAACCAAGTAAGCAACACGACAGTCGACAGCTAGACATCTTAGAGCCTATTAAACCTTCTTCAGGCCCATTTGCGGGGTAAATTATGTGCTAATCCGTGGAAAGAAATAACATGTCTAGGGAACAGAATTCATCCAACAGTCCTTTAAACACCTTTGCACCGTGAAATGTGAAGTCTGCGCCGTCACCGTCAAAACATAAAAACATAAAGTTTCTGGGGGAGTTTTAAAGTCGGTGGAGTGGCTGCGCAACGCGCCTGGACCCGTCGTCGTCATACAATCCCTAGGAAGTGGTCGTTTTTCGTTTTATTTCCCGCTAAGTGATGCTGTTCACACATCACTTCCCCGTGTTTCTTAAGCAAAGTAATATGTCGCCACCATAAATTGGCGGCCGCTGCAATTTCCGACCTCAGCGGCTGGCAGTTGTTCATCTGTTGGACGTTAGTACGTTAGCTAGAGCCGGGTTAGCCCTCGTGCAAAATGCAATTGCAATTTGTAATCGAGCGTACTCGAAGGCCTGGAAGGCTGCCCTTTGCCTAAACATGCAAAAGGCGCGCTAGCAGCCGTCAAGGAAGTACTTTACTAACTTCACGGACAAGAAGGAAATTCTCTGGAAGTCTCATGGATTCTCTGTTTCGCAGGAAATGTTGCCTTCTGCAAGATTGTTGGCGTTAATTGTCGGCCTGGGTTTCATTTAAAACGCGAACAGCGAAACCACTTCAGAATTTCCATCTTAACACCAGGTGGTTTTATGGTTCCTTCCCGAGAAGTACGCGTCACGGTTTATTAAGGACTCGTCCTTTCTTCGTCTGTGGCCGAAAACCCTTACAACTATTTCTTCAGGAAATGAAGGGTTAAGGCCGAGATGAAGAAAATATCAAATTTCTGATCGTTAAAATGGATGATTATTTGAGTCTCTGTTTTTTTATAGTACGAGATCCCTAGACCCACCACACTCAGATTTCTGAGATGAAACGATATTTTGGGATTTTCTTTATTATTGTCTTTAATGAGGGCTAAACACGTCTCTCGGTTTGCCTCAAATAGCCTGTTGCGTCGGAGAAAGGTCTGACCCCCATGATCAGAGCTCCGAGGACAATGATTAAAGATGATGTCAAAATAAATAATGAGAGATTGCGTTTAATTTCGTTTCGAAAATTATCAGGTCCCCAAAAGGCGGTCTCCTTCACATTTTTGCCGCATTTTTCTCACGTTTCACAATCGAAACAGCGCTGCGAAGCCCATTAGAGCTCCACCTGTTTATTCCTTTTGGGTACCTGGCCACTTCCATAAGAGCTCTGTCGGTGCTCCGTCGTCAGGAAAACGAAGAAAGACGACTTTTATGAACCTCTGAATTATAGCAGCTCGCAATGGGATAGCGCCTCCCACTGCAGTGGGGCTCCGGAATTGCAACAATGCTGCACCAGACCTAAGTCGGGATGCCCAATTAAGATGTTGCTTTACAGCCTGCGACCTGTGACACTAATTTTAGGCCCCCTTAATTGACAGGCACATGGGCACCGTGCCGGCTTCCTAATAAAATAACCACATGCACGTCTAGGTGTGCTGAAAAGATCCCACACCTGCCACCAACACGGTGGAAGGTTTTGCATTGGCCGTGTTGAATCGAATTACCGTCACGAGTGCCATAAAAGTGATATCACGACCGCTTGGACCGCTCATAACAGCCGAACATGAATCGTAGGATAATTGGTGTCTTTGCTGCGAGCCTGTCGAAGAAAGCAAACAAGCCGGTGGCTGCACAACCAGACAACGTCTTAAGGTTCGTTTTTGAATTTCTGCGTAAGATTTGAGATTTTGCCTTAAGGTAAATGGGGGAAGACAGGTGCATACCCACTCTCGTGGGTGCAGATATATGCAAATTAATTGCTGATGCATGAGACTTGCCGCCAAAATGATGATTACATTTTGCCTGCTTCAACACAAGCTGCTGTGAAGGAGGCGGTTTTATTTTATTTTAATTAAATTTATTTTAAATATTTCCCAATTGAGTGTCGAAGAGACGGCGCTTTCTGTCTTCGGCAGTTATTCATGTAAATTTGCCTTCTTGTTACACCTCTTGTATGTACCGCACTGCGTTGGCGGCGCTGAGCAAATATTTCGTGATTGTTTTACCATCATGATAAGCAGGATATATAGCTTTTTATTGCAAATTGTTATGCAAAATTATTCGTTTGCAAATTTGGTGTGCACCAAGGAAGTTATATAGGGCCAAGATTGTTTAAAATTTTAAGTCTTTATAATTTAACTAATATTATATGTAGCGAAATTGATATGCATGTAGTCTGTAGGTAAAATAAATAAATAACTATAATTGTCTCGTATAATCGAATACTTTATTAACTAAGAAGAATATTTTTGGACTTGGAAAAAGTTATCTTGTTTATGACCTTTGCATATTCGGATTAAAAACGCCTTTTTTTAACTAGGCGGAATGTCGATCCAGAGCGAAAATAAAGAGTTTAATAAGTTTTGTAAAATATGTACTGTGGTGAAAATCAATAATTTGTGCTTTGTGTTCAAATGGATTTGAAGAGTTGTTGTAACATTTCTACATATATAAAAAAATGCAGCAAAGAAGGAATTTTATAAGTATATCAAAAAGTGAAATCAGTTTGAAAATCAATTGGATGTTATGGCACATTTCGAAGCTGATCGAAAATGTTCAAGCTGGATCGGAATGAGAAATTATTAGTGCGGTTAATATCGTAAAAAATTCATTGAAGTGAATAAATAAATACATTTTCTCTTAATAACCTAATTATAAGACATTTATAGAAAAACATGTACTTATTTTTTGCATTCAATATGTATTAAAAAATTGCCAGAAATAAGGCAAGTTAGCAGCAAGTTTTAAATTTCGATAAAATTCAGTACTGTTCTATTCACCCACTCTTTTTTTACACCTGATCATTTTTTATATTTAAATCCTTATTCTTTAAAAAAAATAACGCTCAAATGAAGCATTCTTCTTTAAAATATGTAATTGTATCCACCCATACGCCCTATAGGTGTTAATGGTATCTAATAATAATAATTTTTACCCACTTTTCTAGGAACTTATGTCCGCCTTGACTTAGGTGGACGAGTTAAAAGAAACCTCCCATCTTCGTCCCTTCAGCTGATGTAGGAGTTGACTTTGAAAGGAAAATGAGAACATGACTTAGGCGTCGTCTCATAATTTTCACTGTTATCGTAAATAATTCCTGATATAGTAACTTTAGGTGCAGCTTAGCTTAGGGGACAAGCTTAGGATTACGATAGTTTATTTTTAGCCCCCTTATATAGATTATTGCCTCAGTTTTCAATATTGCTTTTTACGAGTTGAAATATTATTTTCGGTTGTTTTATTTCATTTAGGTATTTATGAATGCATGATAACGATAAAGAAAGACTCGTGCTTCTTAGGGAAGTGGGACCATTAATTACTACGTATTAATAAGATTTTCTATTCAAAAACGAACTATTAATAAATTTTTCTATAAGCAAGAGCTGTTGAAAGGTAATTATGTGAAAATTACAACAAGTGGTCATCATCTCGGTGCATAATGTCAATAGAAACAACTCCCACATGTTTCCCAGCTCATAAATTTTTACGACAACAAATAGATAATATAGCAACAATTTATGGCGAAATTATTCAAAATTCCGTGTACAGCGGCAATAAATCCGGCAATTTAAGCCAAATGAGAAAATTAATCAGTAGTCCAGTCAATTGGGGATTTAACCGTGCATTTTGGGTAGGATGCTATTTTATTTTTTTATTATGTGGGGGGGTCCAACAGGAGCTTAAGTTCGAGTTTTCGGGGTCGGCGGTCCACCCATTTGGCCGCCATCTTCGAAATAAGGGTGAACATGTTTTTTTAATATATCTCGAAAACTACCACTCCCACAAAAATTTTGTGCAGAGATCTTTCGTAGACAATTATATTATCTACAACTTTTCCTAATAACTTTTTTTTGTAACTTATACAATTAAAAAGTTATGAGCAAAAATTAATGAAATTTTTGGAGGTAACTTACTGTTTTCGTTAATAACTTTTTTTGGGTTACTTTTTTAAGAAAATTACTCATGAGCTATTTTATAGAGCATTTTGCAACAAATAATTTGACCTAATAATTTTTTATATTTTGATTATTTTTGAGGGTTTTTTGGCGCTTCGAAGGGAGGAACCTCAAAGACAAGTAAAGTATCTGAATAGAAAAAATTCACTGTTGCTTCATTTCCATCGACATACCATTTATATAATTATATTCCATGTATTTTCATTAACTTAAAGATATATTTTCTATTAATAATACCATCTTGTTTTAAGTTAATAAATATTTTATTAGGTTAATTTTGGTCTTTTAGAAGGCCCAGGTTGTGGGTCGATGTAACCTTCTTGGAAAGTCTCATTAGCTGAAACATCAGCTTCTTCGCGAGGCATTTTATTTACGTACAATGGTAACATTGAAAGGCAGTCTTCTTCAATTCCTTCTTCATTTAGTAGCTGAGTAATTTCAACTATGTTTTCGCATGTTTCTCCACTGCAATGTTGGCAAATAGACGAACACTTCAAACCAGCTCTTCGAATTGACTTCTGGTGTAGAATTATTCCTACAAAAGAATGTCGACCGTAATCTACTCAGTCCGATCGGTGAACGATTTTTTATTGCAGTTTATGGTGGCGATAGTGGGGAACAATCCATAAATAATCTACGTTACAATAAATTTTCGAAAGCTGTAATTAAAACAAAATTTAATTTATCTTCTCTTCCACCTACACAAGATGCAGCTCGTATGCACACCTTCAGAGCTTACCATCAAATACAAACTTGGTTAGGGCGGTATAAAGATCCTGAGTTGTGGGGTTGGAAAAAAATATCTAAAATGTTCATGCCAATACAGTGTACTCAGGCGCCTGCACCACAAGAGCTGCTAAAATTAATGTTTTGCAGATGCGGTATAGCTTGTGGATGTTGAAAAGCTGGTTTGAAGTGTTCGTCTATTTGCCAACATTGCAGTGGAGAAACATGCGAAAACATAGTTGAAATTACTCAGCTACTAAATGAAGAAGGAATTGAAGAAGACTGCCTTTCAATGTTACCATTGTACGTAAACAAAATGCCTCGCGAAGAAGCTGAAGGTTACATCGACCCACAACCTGGGCCTTCTAAAAGACCAAAATTAACCTAATAAAATATTTATTAACTTAAAACAAGATGGTATTATTAATAGAAAATATATCTTTAAGTTAATGAAAATACATGGATTATAATTATATAAATGGTATGTCGATGGAAATGAAGCAACAGTGAATTTTTTCTATTCAGATACTTTACTTGTTTTTGAGGTTCCTCCCTTCGAAGTGCCAAAAAACCCTCAAAAATAATCAAAATATAAAAAATTATTAGGTCAAATTATTTGTTACAAAATGCTCTATAAAATAGCTCCTGAGTAATTTTCTTAAAAAAGTAACCCAAAAAAAGTTATTAACAAAAACAGTAAGTCACCTCCAAAAATTTCATTAATTTTTGCTCATAACTTTTTGATTGTAGAAGTTACAAAAAAAAGTTATTAGGAAAAGTTGTAGATAATATAATTGTCTACGAAAGAGCTCTACACCATATTTTTGTGGGAGTGGTAGTTTTAGAGATATATTAAAAAAACATGTTCACCCTTATTTCGAAGATGGCGGCCAAATGGGTGGACCGCCGACCCCGAAAACTCGAACTTAAGCTCCTGTTGGACCCCCCCACATAATAAAAAAATAAAATAGCATCCTACCCAAAATGCACGGTTGACCTTTTTTTTACGCCGGATTTACTGGACTACAGAGAATCATTTTCTTTCGTCTATTTTCAGCACTCCGGCTTCTGTCTGGGATTCCCGATACGATTGAAGGGGGTGGAGCATTTCCGCCGCTCTTCAACATCGCGCCGCGGGCAACAATCGTCGCGAACGCGACGTGCGGCGAAGGCGGCCGGGAGGAATACTGCAAGCTGGTTGACGCATATCCGCACAAAGCGTGGTCGACGCAATGCGGCATTTGCCACAGCCACCGGCTGGACCCCGACAAAAATCACCCGATTGACGCGGTCCTCGAGAGCGCGAGTGGGTGGTGGCAGAGTCCGACGCTGCGAAATGGCCATCAGTTCGAGTACGTCACCATAACGCTTGACCTCAAACAGGTGAGTGTGAAAACATAAAGATTTAACAATTTCCTTATTAAGATAGAATTGAGCTCACAGTCTTTTAGATTAGACTACCTACTATATCAAACTTTTATGGCCTGTTCCACTTAAGAAAACTTAAATTTAAATCCATTTATTTACTTCCATATGTGAAAATTCGCGAAAAGAATACTTTTAGTCATATGTGGGGATCGAATCCGCGTCTATCAATTAACTGAGCAACAGTAGCCAAATGCCGATACTTTTGAGTAATTCTTTTACGTATCTCAAAATGTAGAACATTATAGATTTTGTGAAATATATAATTGATCAAAACTTTTGATTTTCGTTTATAAACATTAGAACAAGAAAAAAATAATTTCAATACATTTTTTCCGTAGATTGTACAAATAGGTTGAACTGATTTTAAAAATTGTAAACAATTTAAGTAAAATTGGCAATTACGATCTGGGTCTCTAGTTTCAGGTTTCAGAAACAAAAGGTATTTTTGTAAGGTATAGTAAATTATGCAATTGCAATGAAGTGTAAAATTTTCTTTTGGCTCTGATTATGTTATGCGTTAATAAAATAATAAATCGTCTTCCTTAATGGTAAAAACCTCGTAAGAAATATGTAAAAAATATCATAATTGTAATACTTAACACGACTTGACCAAGATCAGTTCATAATCCATTAGTGAGAGGGTCGATGACCCATACTTTGGGAAATTTTATTCTAGACTTACAATTAGACGATGTCTCTGCAATAGCAGGGATGCTGTAAAAGTAAAGAACAAAGCCATATCGCGATCGTTTGAGAGTACCATCCGAATATGGTCCGGGGATCCACTCAGCATCAATCTCGGACTCTTATTCCGTCTGCAGTTTTCTTAATATGGACAGGGCTGATCGGTGCGCCGTCCACTGTCGTCGCCATATGAGAGTTCTTTTAATGAACCAGAGGGGCTTCGTCTCCGCAAGAATCTTATTCTTATACTCTGCAGAAGAGGCTCAAATTGTTTGTTGTTTGCTAGTTCGGTGGACGACGCCACAATCGGTGAAATAAGGGCCTAATCCTTTTATGGCACGCGGACAGTTTAAAATATAAATTAGGGCCCTGATGGTGGACGTGCTGGAATTTGTGATCTTTGGCGACTGATTTAAGGAGGCTGCCTTATCAGGTGATGAAGGTACCTTGTTTAAATCGACTTTAAAAAAGTTGTTACATTTCGGAATCAAAGGACGGCGGCCGAATATCACCCTGATTATGTGTCTCAATTGTTTAAGTGATAACTAAGTTGTTGCTTTCGGGAATTTTCGGAATTTCGGGGGATTCCAAATTAAGTAATGAGGCGTCAATCGCTGCAAGATAATGAGGGGATGCAATAAATTTCAGGGAAACGGTGACGGCACCAACCTGGGTGGTAAAAAGGAAGAGGAAAATTATTTTGGAGAGGATGGAATGCGGTCGTTAGGGGAATGTTAAAATGGTTTTGTATGGGGCAAAAGAAATTTATGGAACCGCACGTTGATATTTCGTAACATTCTTAAGATAAAATTCTGTCCTAAGAAGAATATTTCCAAATCAGATTTCTAAATCATATGGGAAATATTAGACGAATTATAAGATAAATTCTTCTCAGTCATTTCGATTTAACTTTTAATTTTGAAAATTGTTAACAGTTTATAACAAATTAAAAGTACATAAACTAAGAATTCACAGTAATTATTTAATTGTGATTTTCGGGAAAAATGATTTCAAATAGTTTGTCAAAATTTATGAATTCAAGATAGCTGTCGAAACGTTTCTTCCTATAACAATTTCTTTCAGTTCCAAGTCGGTTTCCATTATGTATGTAAATGATGTTTTAAAAACGATGAAAATTATGTATGTTTATATAGCATATTTTAGCCATGAAAACGTAGTGCATGATCGAAGGATTTTTAATTTTCATCAATATATTTTTTTAATGCAATAAACGAGCGCTTTTTTACCTTAAAATTCGAAAGTACACCTTCAAAGACCGCCATTTAGTTCAATTTGAAGAGAAGCAAAATTCAATGTGACACTAGATAAGAACATACTAAATTCACAATTTTTTGTAGCTGCTTTAATTTTAAATAAACCACTGAAGTTCTTATCTTAATATTAGATTTGAAATTTAAAAGATAACTATGTATGTACAGGTTTACGTTTCTGACTATTCCTAATTCCTTAAAAAAACTCTAAAATTGTGTCTTTGTGATTTTAATTTTATTAAAATTTCAGTCATTCCATACATCGGTTGTAAAATCAATCAATGAAAATTTGTTTACCATTTTAACTTATACATTACTCTCTATGTAGTTTCTTAACCCCATCGCCTACAATGACGAGTCAGTCCGGTTACAAGTTTGGACCAAATATCAATATCACGAGTCAGACTAGTGATTTCGATTACGGACCAAATATTATGCAATGATTTGATTGATGATGATAGACATAACAGTTAAAATCTAAGCAAAATCGGTAAAAGAGAAGGCAAAAAAAGAGATTTTGTACGGGAAGGGATTATTTTGAGAATTACTTTCCTATCTTTCTAAACCTTGTTACGGTGAAATTTTTATTTTTCTTAATCTGATTGATATTTACTCTTATTATGGATGAAGAAAGTATAGTGTCTATGTTTTATTGAATATTAATTTGCGGAAGTTGTTTGATAGCCTTAGTTACGCATAAATTTTTCAGTAGAGATTAATGATACACATGAAATGAAATCTCGTTTCAGAAGAGGTAATTTTCAGACTGATCAACATGTCTACCTGCTTGTATCCTAATTAGTAATTTCGTTAAACCGTCATCAAATGTTTGAATATCACGCAAAGCAAAAATCCGTACGAGCATCATCCTGCTGATCCCCGTCAATAAACAGATTTGCGAATCCACCCCGCCATTTGGAGCAATTATCTCTGGCCGCGAAAGAGTTTTGCTTTCGCGCTAATTGCACGAGAGGAGAGAATCAATAACGGCAGTGAATTGATTGCGAAATTATCCCCACAGACGGGAAGTGTATGCCCGCAATTTACCCACAATTACAAAAGTTCCCATTAAGCACTTAGGCTTTGTAACATCATAATTAGCACGTTTCTGCGCCGCATGCAAATTGCTAGCCGAACCCGAACCCTTGACAGGTGGCTCGGATCCGCGGTGTGCACTGTGCAAGTACAAGAAAAACGAGTTGCTCCCGCTCATTGTGCGATCCGTGAACACCGGAATTGATCGGGGTTAACGTTCAAGACGACGACGATCGGCTGCTAGACGGAGGCCGGTTCGCTAGCATCAATAGACACTTAGATTTATCTCTGGTCGAGCTGTCGCAACCGCTTGTCAAAATGTTTGAACGCTATAAAAAGCAGCACCAGCGTCAGTGTACCTTTAAAAAATCATTAATCAAAAAAAAGAAGAAACGTGAGCACGCGACAAAACCGATGTACCGGGAGGCTCTTAACGACCGGCTGATTCGGACGCATTAATCACGTCTTCACACTTCTTTCGTGTCGCGTCGGGGCGCTGCGCTTAGTGCGATCGCGGTGCGCCGAGAAATCACTCATCCAGCTGCAAGAAAGTGATCACTTCCCGGCCTGTGCCATCACCTCCGCCGTCACCGTGCCGGGGACATGTTTCCACTTCGGCACGGTGGAAAATGAATTGCTCGACATTAGCGAGACACCCAAAGCCACGAGCGACAGCCTGCCCCAACCATAAAATTTAATTGCAGCGACACATAAATAGATCACACGTGATCGTCACATCACCCGGAGAAAGCTGCAACAATCCACGGAGCCCCTCGAACGCCCCGATCGTTATATGGTTCAATAGTTGCCAAAAAATTGATTTACCGCGAACACGACGAATCGACAAGATCTCAGAGGTTGCTGCTCCGCTGGTGCAGGATCGTCGATCGAAGATCCTATTTTTAGCCGCCACGGCGTCTTTAAGATCAGAAAGGGTTGCGGCTTGGAAGATGAATCTCACATCTCCTTTTCTCAGATTATGGGAGATGCAATCTCTTTGATTTTTGGGATTCTCGGATTTTCGGCCTCTCTATAAAGAAACAGAGCTGTTTACGCATGCGCCGAAGTTTGTTTTGAAACTTTTGTTTACGACACTGCCGCGACGGATTAAGTCCAGAAGGGTGGATTGGGGGGAAAGATGGGCCTATCTCGCGGGGATTAGTTTAAATTACTGACGCTAAGAACTAGAACTTGAAACAGACCTCTTGTGTGTCAGCTCGGATTTGCTTCAGATTCACTGCTTTCTCCAGTGGTTTTGGGACTTGTGATTGTTATGGAAATTCCCTGGGAGTTATGTGGACGTCTGCTCAATGTTTGACTCAATTTTTTGTTTCCCTAAAAGCATTGAGCTGAAGACGCCCAAAAATGCATTTATCTCTTCCCGGTGTAAGGTTTCAGCACATTATTAGCTCTTAAGGAGTCAAGTGATAATGGCCTTAAGCTGGAGGAGATGGGCGTCAAGTAAAAGTAAAAACCGCAGGTGGTGGAGAAGACTAATGGAGAATGTGTTGAGAAATTTCAGTAAATAAAATTGATACATTACTTTCAAGATGTTACAAACTACTGCAAACATTTCGAGACATAGGTACATTAAAAAAAAACTTTCCAAACAGAAGTATACAATTTTTTATAATTTAATTTCTGACTAACTGGCCAATTGCTGAACATCTAAAACTATATAAAGAAATACTTTAAAAGTAAAAAGCATTAGAAAAAAAATTAGAATTAATTATATTTAAAAAGTGGCTTCTAATATAAAATAAAAGATGTAAGTAGATTAATGAGCGAATTAAAAATTATACGTTTAAACATTATTTTGCGGACAAGAAGTATAAATTTACGACATCCTTTACTAAGATATATAAGGGGTAATTTACACTTACCTACACTATTATCATAGCAAATTCCTGCAACGTTGAACTAAAATACAACGTTCAACAATTGTATAAAGTGTAAAAATTAACAATAAGGTATTCCTCTAGCTTTTGAATATTACACCCTTGTAAAAATTTCTGCCTTCGGCTACTGCGATTTTTAACTACAATTTATTCACAGAAGAATGAATCACCCTATTGCTATTTTTGTTTTCATTATTATTATTATTTTTATTGAACCAAATTTTTTCTCTCCTACATATTAGTTTGTTTTACTTGATGCTAATATGTATTTGTGCAATCTTATTTCGTGTAGTCTTAAGTTTCCCAATTCGCAAATAATTTCGTAATCAACAATAGGTATTTAATTTTTAAATAGCAACGACATTTAAATTATAAAATCTTTACATAGTTACAATTTCATTTAATTGTGGACTGATTTAAATATTATGCCCACGTTATTAGGTTACAAGTTTTAAAAAGGAATGGTCCTAATATAGAGCCTTGTGGAACTTTGAACGTTGTTTTAGATATAATAATAAGATTTTAAATGATATACATACATATAGCTTCTGAAAATTGCATCTAGAACTGATTTGATTCAAATTTCTAAATCTAGCGAAAACACCGCAACTGTAAAGCTTCGCTAGAAGTAGAATTACAATCGACTCCAGGTGGGAACTCGTTTTTGATTGGAGTTCAGCGCCTGGGCAATTGCTTCATTAATCGGCCCCAAATATGGCGAATGTTGGAACATGTTGACAAGAGAGGAAACAGGCAATTTAGATAAGGCCACATGATGAAAATCGCCTGAAAGTGGGAAACCAAAAAATTACCGTGTGTGTGCCCCAGAGCCCCGAAGCGTTCTATCTAGAGAAAGAGAAGAAAATCCCCATTCAAGGCGATTCAATAGAGCCCAATTAATCTTAAAAGGATTCGAAAGTTTCGCAAACACTTGCCGACCGGTGCGCGAGCACCATCTTCAGTCTTCACGTCTTGGCGTCTTCGCGCACTCCCAAGACCGCCGTTTGCGGCTGCTTAGCATACATAGGGCACCCTTGCAGTAGCATTTGTAATGTGTCTAAGAAACTCCGCTGAAATGTGTCTCAAAGCCGCAAAACGTACCTATCGCGGCCCTCCGGCCTGGAAGAATTTCTTGGCGGCGGAGCCCCACCAACAGTCTCGGGCACACACGGTCCAGATGGTCGTGATCAAGGAAATTGTAAATTTAAATGACACGTGGATGTGTCGGATTTTAATGAACATGTGATTATTTATAGTTATCGATGTTCCTGCTGCCGTCGGCCACATGTCGACGTCTTTGCTGTGTCAGCGAATGTCAAGGTGCTGCTCTGTCCCAGCACAGAATCAAGTTCGCTGCTCTGATTGATAAGAGCTCACTTTCGCGGTATTAATTTGAGCCATGCACGAACTAGTTAGCACTGTCACAAGATCTATGTAGATTACATATGAATTTTTTTCATGTTTTACCTGAAGACAGACATCTCGTGACCAGTCAATTCTTCCGGTAGACACGACTAATGGAGCAACAACAGCAGCAGCCCTGATAGGTGAAATGCTGTCGCAATTTATCGATTTTGACTAAAACCCATTAGTCAAACAAGTCAAAAACAGAACAAGTGTATGGCACATTCCTTTCTACCGCGTAATTAATGGGCCCCTCGTCATTTCACCTCAATTAAATTCAAATTTAATAATTGTCAATAAATAATAATCAGTCAATGGGTTTGCGTTCGGCACCAGCCCGATTTCACACATCGGCGGCCATCCGAGTGGCTATCTAATGACCATTTAACTTACGTCCGTATCTCAAGTCGTCCACCAAAGTAAAAGCATTCGAGTGTTTTATCTTGGAGGGAAAATTAATTGATATCAACCCGTTACCACTGAACTACTTGCGCAAGATTGCTTATCGTGACGAATAATTGCGCACGTCCTTTTTTGCCAGGCGCTTTAACCACCGGCTAGTTGTTCAGATTTATGTGGCATGGAACATGAAGGTGGAAGGTCTTGCGATTTTTGCACTAAAAGGAAGTGAATTAAGGCGGAAAATGTCGTTAAGAACACCTTTGTTTATTAACACTCGAAAAACTAGTTTCATATACTCATTATTTTATTTATATTTAGTCAACAACATACTATACTAGAAAATAAAATCTGATTTAAACGAATTCATTTTTGTAAATAAAATTTACATATGCCTCTAATACAATTTTTTTAAAAATTTAGCTACTCTACTTTTAAGAAAAATAAGCACTTTATATAAAAACAAAAATATGTACTTCTTCTGAGAGAAATGTACTGAATGCTACTAGAGACAAATGGCTAATCATGTAGGAAAAATTTGAAATAAATCGTATAACTCACTACAGAGTAAACCTAGAAAGTAATCCTAGATTTTTATTTAATTCAATATTTACGTTAAATGAGCGATTCTTCAATCGTCAAAACGCACATTATATTTTTTTTTGCAACGCCATAAACTCTGTTTTTATTCATTCTTCTAAAAATTCATAGAAGAATATTTGCAATACATATATACATACCTACATATGTACATACATATATGCGGATTAGCTATCTTTATAAATGTTTAAAAATTTCTTAAAGAACGATTTTAACATTTTAGATTCTTTGCTGGTGGTTAATTTTCGCTGTTAAAACATTTAATAAAAATAAACCAAAACTCTCTCCTAAACCCATCTAATTTAATAAGTAACGTAATTGTTAAAATACCTTCAATTCGAAACAAATATATTAAAGCTTTTATAATATTCATAATTTCAAGGCTTCATATTTTCTCAAGACAAACTTTACTTCAGTGCGAGATTTTGTTTAAGAGACAATTTCGTACTTACAAAAATTTTCTATTTGGAAACTAATTTTAGCTATTTTTTGTTATTATTAGAAGATCATAGTCTGTGAAAATTTCTACAAAAATTCAAATATGAGGCCCGTCTATTTATGAACAGATTAGGCCTGTCTGGCATATATTCGGCAAATTTTTCTTAAGTAAAAATCTAGTAAAAATTTTCATAATGGTATTGAGAATGTTTATCAAAAATTACCAGAAGACTTTAAGAAAAATTTCAGTTAATTACTAAATTTTATTAAAGTCTTTTGTAGATATTACTCGTTAGGGCTTCGTTGTGAAAAAAATAATAATTGCTTTCAATTCTATATAAGAACACTTGAAGAAGTGTGTTGCAATTGTAGCTATTTATTTTTAGATAATTTCTAAAATATCTTTAAAATATTGTATTATGGCTTGAATGATTTGCCTAAAAAAATGTTTGATTACATTTTCAGTTTTTATTTTTATAAAAAGTTTGATTTATGAAAATGTAACAGACACTCCTCTTTTGAGATTATTTATTTAATAATACCACTGTACTGTAATTTCAATTTCTGCCTGCAAAAATTTCCTTAAGTGATTTTATCGGATTATATTCATAAAAAGAAAGATAAATTCAGTGAACGTCCATCCGACAACCGTAAATCAACGTTGAATTTTTCTTACATCCAAAAATAATCCCCAAAAAGACTTGCCCACCGTTCCCTTGTCAATTCTTAAAATGTGAATGAAGAAACGAGCAAAAAATTCGCGCAACACTCCATTCGTCTGTCGACGAGTGTCTCTTCATATTCGGCGCATAAACAAAAACAATTAAACAATTTTTGATTTGCAACCAAATCGATTTTCTGCAGACGTTGCAGACAGCCCACAGTGGTTCAGATCGAGAGCAGAAATGGATAAAAAATAAAAAAAATAAAATGCGAAGTGATCGCAACCGATAAAAGCAAATAAGCCGCGCGACTGGGGCTGTGTTTACGTAACATCGTCTTAATACGCCAGAAGAAAAACATCTTACCGGAGCAGATCAAGCGAGTGGGTCTGCAAATTAGTCGGCACCGGTCGAAGATCGAATGATCGACCGAACAAAAGTCGGTCAGACATCAAAAACGATGAGGAAACAGATGCAAAACGCGAGATCGGATATGAGACACCGGCCGATGGTTTCGCGGATTCGCGGTATCATTGGCCGTGAACGGGTCTTGAGCGGGGCCGGTTTAAGACTATCTGGGGAGCGACTCCTGGTGGGCCCCCAAACAAGAAAATGAAGAAACCGCAGCATAATCGGAATCGGATGAGACGCGTGTTCCTAACATAACTGAAGATCGTCTACTGATGGTGATCATCACTATCTTGAGGAGCTCCTTCGCCGCGGTTAACATCGCGTCGCGGTGTACTGGGAGCCGCGGAACAATTGCATTTGCCTGTTCCTCGATCCCGCTTATCTTGGGCTCGTAAGAGGACAAGGGCGTTGCGATAGGCGCAAAAGAAGATATTCTCAGGTTTGGTCGGCGATGACCGCTCCTTGGGTGCCGTCTTCGTCCCCGCCCAGTCCGACGGCGGCGACGTCGGCGCGTCCAGCTCGGCCGTTTTCTTTTTGATTTTAAGCGAAATTTAGTCGTTGTTCATGTCAATATATCGAACTGTGATTAACGAGCCTCGATAAGGGCGATATGCGGCTCAGCAAACCGACTACAAGACGTTCGCTCCGCCAGCCAATAAAAATCTTAAGACAGTACGAAGATCGAAAGGCCGAACGCGGCAAGAGGGCACCCAAGCCCTGTTAAGGATAATTGACGACCTGTTTGGATTTTTCAGAAAGTTGCGAATATTCACTGACTGTGCGGCTGGGCGGCCTGTTAAAATTCCGAGCGTTAAATTCAGGAAGCGAAATTCTTCATGTCACCGGCCCACCCGGAAATCGCAGCTTCTTTTGAATTGGTAAGAAGTTCGGTGAGTCCAAGACGTTTCCTTAATTGGTCGCGATTGAGTCCAAAACAATGTCCAATGATGCTAATGGGGGAAAGTCGACGGTTAACTAAGAGGTATTTTTCAGCATTATTGTTCCCAAACCAACATTTATTTAAAACAATTTTATATCTTAATATACCTACCAATATTTCGATTTTCATTAAAATTTTCACTTTTCGTTTGCTTTTTCGCTTATTACGTCAAAACTAGCGTAACGGTTTTGATGGGACTATAGAAAAAAAGGCTTTTACAATTTTAATATAGTGGTCCAGAAAAATGAGACAGACATTCTGCTTTAGAAAAATTCCCGGAAAGCTGTATTATGGCAAAAACTTTAATATTGTAGTTTTTAATAAAAGTTTCAAACCAAAATCCAGATTTTGAGAAGTTTTTCCGAAGCACAATGTTTAATTTGTCTGTACCACTTAATTAAAATTGTAAACGAATTGAAGTCTTATAATGGGTATATGAGGTATTTTGGGACCGTTGGTTTAATTTGAAGGAGTTTCTTAATACTAATATCACAAAATTCGATAGAAAACATTTTTTTGGTCATTCCTGATTTAAAATTTGAAAATTTAAAACCTCAAAGTAGTAGTAGTTTTTAATAGAAACGAGTACAAAGCTTAATTTATGAATATGTATAAGTAAGAGATCATCTCACCACAAATCCAGACTCATACCAAAGACATTACGTTGCTACTTACATTATTTATTATTAGGAATATGGGATCCTAAATTTCTTACATTATTACTAATTTTTGTATCGAAAGATTCCAGAGTGAAATGATGAGTTATTTATTAAAGAAGTTTCTTAAAGCTTATGCACTTAGATCATTTTTGTTTTATAAAAGATCGTTAGCCTTTGTCCGTGACTGGTGAAAGTGCACTTAAGAACTAGTTTCGGCTGCTAATGGGGTGTTTACCACCATCAGCCGTTTTCCCACAATGAGACGGCATTTGGGGCTCCTGCTATTTTCAGACTGTTTAATATTTTCTTTGTTATGATCATAAACACCTCAAGCCGTTTGCCGAGCAATTAGCGACCCTTTTACGGCTGACGGATATTTTATGAGGCCTTAAATGCTCAAAATATTTTGTTTACTTGATACACTCAGTCGAATTCAAATTTTTGTTTGCATTTCACGCTTCCAGTAACTCGAAAGTCGTGGATTCCTGAAGGCCTTGCATCGGGACCAGTTCGGGTGTGCATACGCAATTTACACGTTCATGACATTATCTGAGTGCTCGTCTGGGAATTTATTTTCAAGGAGTATAACTCTATTGATTGGGTGTTTGCTTTTAAGGATCATGTCCTAAATGCCTGTTTAACAAGGGTTGATTCTACATAGTTCATCGGTCAGTGGTATTAATTTAAAAATCCTTCACAAATCCATTATTCGAAAATTAATATTAAATAATATTAATAATGTTTGCGAGAGCGATTTTGAAAATGTTTCACAAGTTTATAAATTTTATAATTTTGGTTTAATTTTAGGTATAACCTTTTTCCAGTTAGCTCCGTCAATTTTGCGAATTATTAATTTTTTCTTTTTTAAATCCAGAATGAAAGTTATCAAATGGTTCAATTTTTTAAAATCAGGAATAAACGTTATGATGTAATTTTTATTTTTTAGAATCAAGAATAAAACTTAATTGATAACTTTTATTCTTGATTAAAAAAACTAAAAATTATATCTATAACTTCTATTGTTGATCTAAACAGATAAAAATCATTTGATAACTTTTATTCCCGAGAAGCTATTCAGTAACTGTTATTAAGTTCTGATTAAAAGAATTAAAAATAACGACTTAATTTTAATTAAAATTACAAATCTCACAATATACAGTACAGTGCCAAAAAATTATAACCACCAACATTTATACTTCCATACTTTATTTTGAAAAAAACTTTATTATATTTGTACGCGTTTAAGATAAACATTAAATTAAGGGTAAATTCACATATTTTGCAAATTAATTTTTCTAGTATTTAGTATTATTAACCATATTTTTAATAACACTTGTTAATCTCCGCAATTATCTTCGATGCAAATATTTATGCTTTTGGCGTTAAGTGAAATGGTATACCATGTAATACTTCTTGGAAACATGAAAATTTGTTTATTGATATTTATATTTGATAGAACTGGAATAAATGAATGGGGGCATACTTTTGCATATTGCATATTGGTTCGTAACGTAACGATTACTTATTCTTCAAACAATGATAACAAAGGAGGAAAGATTGCAACTCTGCAAGGAAATGTTAATCTGTTTGATTGTTTGCGAGAAAAAAGAAATCAGAGTTCAAATTTTGAAATTTGTTAGGGTGGTTATAATTTTCTGGCACTATACTGTATATAATAAGTTAATGGAAAGTACGTTTCCAACGGATCGTATGTTTGTACATATTTCTTTTAGAAATTGAAGTGGTCAGACTCTAAATGATTTTTTGAATAATAACTCTGATAATGTCTCCCTGTTTAGAAGTTTTTAAAAGTGTTCAAAAATATTGTATAATATAATTTATATTAGAAGGAATTCTATTACTTTTTCCTTCTTTTTTTCAGATCTATGAGGTGTTTTTCATAATGATCAAAGCTGCTATATCTCCGCGTCCGGCGTCCTGGATTCTTGAGCGATCATTCGATAATGTGACCTTTACTCCGTGGCAATACTTCGGGCTAAGCGACGCCGACTGCCGGCGCCGCTACGGTCTTCCGGGACAGACGGGAAAGTACATCTTCCAGTCGGACACGGAAGTGATCTGCACGACGCAGTTCTCGAAACCGCTGCCCCTCGAGAACGGCGAGATCCACGTGTCGCTGCTCAAGAACCGGCCTGGAGCCATGGAGCAGACGCACCAGCTCCTGGAATTCATCACGGCCCGATTCATCCGCATCCGCCTCCAGGGAATGCACTCAACGGCCAACGCGGACAACAGCGTCGACTGGCTCCTGGACGCCGCCTCCCTCGAGAAGCGTAGCTTCTACTCCCTGAAGCAGATCAGGATCAGCGGGCGGCTGGCGTGTCATGGCCACGCCAACAAAACCGTCGAGGTCCTGGCCGACGACGGGGAAGAACCACATCTGGAGTGCGTCTGCCTGCACAACACGTGTGGCACCTACTGCGACCGGTGCTGCCCTCTGTACAACCAGCTACCCTTCCAGAATGGGACCTTTTACCACGAAAACGGGTGCAAGATGTGCCAGGTAAGGGCGGACCTCTTCACGGCCCATAAAACCCTCATTCTTCTAATTCTCGTTTCAGTGCCATGGTCACGCAACGTCTTGCGTTTACGATCCACTGCTCGGCGGCGTCTGTGAGAACTGCCTGGTGAGATTGAGTGATTTGAGTTGATCAACAAGTTCAAATATCAGAATATTGATCCGCTTATTAGAAAAATATTAATTGCAGTTAAAACATTTTTAAAACCCTTATTTAAACATTTTATACATTTTTAAGGTAAAAGTCGTATTAGAAAAATGCTTTTCTCTGCCTTCATTTTTTTATAATTCTACACTATTTACTTAAATAAAAATAAGTTGAATAAACAAATGCCAGAATACTTAATTCAGTTTCACAGCCTACTACGCTGAATTATTCCTCAATGGTATTTTAGTAAATCATCTAAGTTAACTACACTGAAGAACGTTTTTTTTTTAATGTTATATGTACATATGTATCTTAGAATAATTTTCTTGGGAGTTTAAAACCAGACTTATAAAATAATGAATTACATTACTAATAATTACTGATATCATTACTAGTATTAAAATTTTGTTTTATTAACTATTATCATTAATATAATAGTGAGTGCAATTAATTATTAATTATTTTAATGTAATTTATTATTAGAGAAGCAGAAGATATTTAGATAATACGTATTTGTAAAATTCTGCAATGCATCAAAAGCTCCTTCTCCCTAAAAATGAAAATTATAATAAAACTTTCGAAACAAGCGAATACTTCGTGTTATCTCTTATGGCTGAACTGCATAAGGAATTTGATTCAACGATGCAACTATGAGAAATGAAGCGGTATTAATTTCGAATTTAATTTTGTGTAACGTAAGGAATATATTTTTACGTTATAATCATATAGAAATAATTTGCCTAGAAGTTTACAGCCAGCTTCGTAACTAAGTGTGAATTTAGTATCAATTGGTTTTCGCTTCGGTTTTAAAAAGACTTTTTAAATTGCCATCCTTATTACAATTACCATTACGATTATTTAAAATATTTCCATAATGGTTCATTGCACACTATTACACTATTACACATTGCAATGGAAATTTCAATGAAAGAACTGTTATTTCGCAATGATACTTATTTTACAAAATTTATATAAAATCAAAAGTATCAGGACTTAATTTCATTAAATATTATGCTTGGATAATAATTGTCATTTTGAATCGAATGAGTTCTTCGTCGTTATTCATGATCAATATTCTAAATTTTTGAATTTGTTTTCTAGAAAAGATCCTTATTAAATTTATAATTCTTCTTCTTTACAGAACAACGCGACAGGTAACAACTGCCAGGAGTGCCTTCCGGGGTACTTTCGGCGCTTCGGTGGACCCCCGGAGGAGCCGTGCCAACCATGCAGTTGTCACCCAATGGGATCAGTTGGATCGTGCGATCCTGGCACAGGAAAGTGCACGTGCCGAGAAGGTTTCACGGGATCTGGATGTGACCTTTGCACCTCCGGGCACCGTGGGGAGAACTGTCTCAAGTGCAAGTGCGACGATCGGGGCACGATGCCAGGGGGCGAGTGCGAGGATCACTGCCAGTGCAAACTACACGTGGAAGGGGACAGGTGTTCCGAGTGTGAGCCGGGGTACTTTGGGCTTCGTCCCGAGAATCCCGAGGGATGCATAAAATGCTACTGCTCAGGGGTTGGAATTTCCTGCAAAAGCGCCGATATTCAGTGCACGTCGTTTGAAACCCTCGACGGGTGGAAGATGACCGACATATCGCGATCGGTGTTGGCCTACCCCACTCTAGACAATGAAACAGGGAACTTGGTATTTGGAATGTTCGATCTTCCAGAGGTCGAAGCCGTTTATTGGTTGGCGCCAAAAAGCTACTGTGGGAACAAACTCACGAGCTATGGCTCAAATTTTAACATAAAGGTCTCGTGGGTTGTAATTCGAGGGGACACGAGCGGGAAACCCACGTCCGGTCCCAATATTATATTAATTGGTCGAAACGGAATGAAGATTGCGTACGGTGACGAAGAATATCCATCATCTAGTGCAGCGATAAATATCCTTTTCTCAGAAACAGGGTGGTATCACATCCCCAAAGGGATCAAGGACATCGTAACTCGATTAAGAAGGACGGAGTATCATGGTGACCCTGTGACCAGGATGCAGTTCATGTCCGTTTTGAGCAATATCGAAACAGTTCTCGTTCGTGGAACCTTCCACACGGACCAGGTGGAAAGTGTTCTGGAGCGGGCGACACTTTACTCAGGGGGAAATGACCTCAACGAAAGTGAACTAAGTGTGGTTGAGGAGTGCTCATGTCCTCTGGGGTACAAAGGCTTGTCTTGTGAGAGCTGCGATTTTGGTTTTGTGCGAATTTTTGAAAATACAACGACTCATGAGCTGATTGGAAAGTGCATCCCGTGCCCGTGCAATGGTCACGCTGATTGCGATTGGATGTCTGGAAAATGTGGAGAATGCCAGCATAATACTTTTGGAGAAAGGTAAGGATATTAAAAATTATATTTTAAAAATAAAAATATATGTAATAGCCATAGGTTTATAGAATAACATATTAAAATTTGAGTCCGATAGGTCCGGTGATTTTTTTAGTGGCTTGTGAGACCCCGAAAAATGCTTATAATAAAAATACAACAAAAACGCGTTTAAAACTGGTATAAGTGAACGGGCAGCTTATTAATTTTAAATCGCTTTAAAAGCCAAACTCATAGATATTTTATTAATAATTATCTTTTCAAAATGTATTTTAAGAACCCTTTAAAAATATTCCTCCTGGATTAGTTGCCAAGCCGCTTCACAGAATCTAAGAATTTTTTAATTAAATTTTTACGGAAGATTCTAAAGCATATTCTTTCAAAATACAACAAAATAAAAATTTTAAAGTAGAAATGCTAAAACGAAATTGAATCTTATAAAATGCAAATTAATGAAAATCTAAAAAACTCATAAACATAAAAATAGGTAAATACATATGTATGTACATATATAATTTTATTATAATAATTGTTTTTAAATGATGAGTATCTTCGTCAATGTTATAAGGGTTAAGCAATAAACAAATGAATTTGCGGGACTTTTCTATATTACGTTGTGCAATATTTCACACAATGAAAATTTTATTTACATTTATGTATTTGAATTAAAACGTCCGTTTTGGGACATTTGAAACATTTTACAACACTACTGCTAAAACGGTTTGCATCTTAATACAGCTCCTGAAATATATTTTCCCTAAAACGGATTATGTCCCAACTTAACCGTTTCCAAATTCACACAATTTTTCATAACCGGTTCACGTCTCGACTTAATGTTTTCCAGATGCGAGCGGTGTCAGGTTGGTTTCTACGGTAACCCGAGGCACGGGACTCCGAACGACTGCGCGAGATGTGCGTGTCCCCTGGTGGTGGATAGCAACAACTTCTCCCCGAGCTGCCAGCTGAAGAAGTTCAACCTGGACACGAACCTGTTCGTGGAGGAAGACTTCTCCGAATACGTGTGCACCCAGTGTCCGAAAGGGTTCACGGGTGACCACTGCGAAATGTAAGCGACTCGGAGCCCCGGCCCCAGGCATTCGAGAAAACAAAACCGCAAACATTTGAAATTCCTCACATTTTCAGGTGTGACGACGGATTTTACGGGAATCCCACGGTTCCCGGATCAAAGTGCCTGCCGTGCCCATGCGACGGGGGCCCTTGCGACATATTCAGCGGGGAATGCATCACTTGCCGGTGAGTAGGAGACGCCTCCGCCCCCCGTTCTATGACCCTTTTTTAGGGTCTTATATTTTTGGTTGAAATTAGGTTTTATTTGGGGTTATTTATTTTAGGGGCAATACGGAAGGGTGGCGTTGCGAGCGCTGCAAATCCGGCTTCTGGGGGGATCCGGCTGTGGGCTGCGAACCCTGCGACTGCTACGACGAGGGCTCCCCTAGCCAAGAGTGCGACATTGAAACCGGGCAGTGCCTCTGCCGGGAGCGGTTCGTAGGTCAAAAATGCGACAGATGCGACGTGGGTTTCGCCGACATCGATCTAAAGTGCCTCCCGTGCGGCTGCAATGAGAACGGCTCCACGGAAGCTGCCTGTGACCCCTTCTCGGGGCAGTGCACATGCAAAGTGGGTGTCGAGGGTCTCAAGTGCGACCAGTGCCAGGATGAGTTCTTTGGACTGACTGCTGATGGATGTGAAGGTGAGTTTCTTAAATCTAAGATTTGATCCTGATGATCTTGATGATCTTTGCAAGAAAAAAATCAAGGAAACTGTCGCGGTTGAGGGGATGCCAAGTCATTTTGGGACCCCACACACGTGTCAGTGGCGCAGTATCCCATTTGTATTTAGTACGGGGTTCCGACTAGCCTCATGATCGACTACTTGCAATTTTGGCATCGAATTAGCAATTTGTCAGGGGGGCCCCAGAGCTGCTGTTTTGCGGCGGGCTGCTGCAACCAACCAGTTTATCTGATCAGTCCGCGAGCGCGCGCACTCAAAAAACAAGAAGCGCTCGGACCAGTCTGTTCGGGCAGGTTAGCGCGGTTTTATTTGAATCGCGGTTCGCTGACAAATCGTCGGTGTCCGCGATTTTGCCGCCGCCACCGCCACGAAAGGGCTCCTCAGGAGGAACTGAATAAACTTTTTGGATCTCGAGTCTGAGAGCAGCCGCCTGACATTCGGAAGACGCGCGTATGAGTGACATCACGGGGCCCCGCAATCTCTTTTGCGGAGTCTCAGCGACAGTACGCATAATTAATCGTCGCGCCGCACTCTCGGCCAACTTTTTGCGGCTTTTTGTGGGCTAAATGCGATCGCTGGACGACATGTCTCCTGAGTGTCTTGCTCCGTCGCGATCGAAATGAATTCCCCCGGCAAAATCAGCCAAAGAGCCGCAGAGGCACTCCGCTAGAAAATTGTTCCTATATCATGCCCGGCAGTTAGAGTGAGATTTAATCGACGCTAAAATTAATAAACTCCGCGATTCGTCTTATTTTGAGGGAGTGAATTAGCCGCGCACCGTTGGACAGGTTCGCGGTGTGCCGCTCCGTTCTGTCTGTGGGGCTCTGCTGGTTTATGACGATTTTTCCGCGAATATTGCACGCGAACGCGGCCAAATCGAACGGAGCACCGATTCCGTGTTGGAAAGTGAAACTCGCCGGTATTTAGGCGTATCTGGGGCTCTTCTAGAGGCCATGCGGGCAATACAATTTTCAAAGATTTCGTCCGCAGATGCAGGCGATATTTTTGAGACGTTTTCTGGCCTTAATATGCGAAATAATGTGCAGACGACAGCCTTTACGTTTGCGTGCAAATGTTATGAAATATATTTTGGATTGCGTTGCACTTTGTAACGCTGAGCTGATTTTATTGTTTTAGAAAGCTGCAGGGCCGTAATTAGCTCTCTATCAGTCGTAAAATGTAAAATTGGCACAGCGTACTGTGGTTATTCGATTTTATCTAGGAACTATTTGCAGATGTTAATTGTGAAATTTTAAGATTTCTTTAGTTGTGTTGCATTCGGGCACCTTGAAAGATGCATATGATATGGAAAATAGAAAATAAATCGTCTAGGCGCTATATCGGTTTTTTAGTATGTGAATTCGCAAAATTAAAAGCCAACGCTAAAATGAAAATGTCTCCTGAGATCAATTTATCTATTTTTTCTCTCTCTCTCCTTAGTTTTTAAAATAATTTATAAGAAAATAATTTTCATGGTTTAAATTTTGGTTCAATTTGGTAAAATTTGGTCGTGTATTTGAACCTTATTTTCACAAAATTCATTGGGCTTTTTTGGAGTTGGAAATTCAGAGTGAAGGTCAATTTTACTATATGTGTACTTAATTAAAATACATTCTACATGAAATTCCTGTGAAACCTAACGTTAAAATGGATTTTCGTACACTTTGAATTTTGTAAGTCTACTCGGGCAGAAATTTATGAAATCTCTTACTCAATGAAATAAAAATGAAAATTTCATATTTAAGATGTCGGTTTGGAAAATAAAATTTAAAAAACGGTTTTAATTAATATAAGTTGTAATGAATCATAAATTCATTTTAAACATTAAGGTCTAAATTTCTAGTGAATTTTCCAAGCAATTTAACACATTCTCTTCCACTACGAGTATATTCGTAGTTGGAAATGGCTGAATATGCTCTCGGCAGCGAATGGGTTAATATAGGTATGCTTTTTGAAAAACATTTCAAAATGAATAAAAGATAAAACAAATGCATTTCAATTCAGCAAGCTTACTTGGTTTTTACGGGGTCTTTAACATAAAAGCTACTGCTTGGTTTTGAAATGTTGGTTTTAAATGATTTAATATGCCGCTTCATTGGCTTCAAAAAATAAAAACATCCTGACCGGTGGAGGAGATTACGACATGCAACATGCACATTCGAAATGAAGTGCTAATTTCCTTACACGGCACAGGGTACTTAGTTGATTGCCTCCATCATCGGAGGCCTGCTGATACCGGGGAGCAGCGTCTAGCACGTCTCTCGAATAAATCACTTTAGATTTCCTACAAATGTATCTTATTTCCTGCTGGCCTTTGGGCGCAAAATACAAATTTATCCCCCTGTCGCCAGGTGACTAACGAACGAATGAGCAGACGAGCCCGATCGCCCTGTTCTCTAGCCCGTTCGGCTCGGAATCAAACAGGCCTTATAAAAACGCGTCCTATGGACTGTGACAATTTAATCTCCTTTGGGCAAATTTACCTGTTTTATTTTTTTCATTTATTTATTTTTTACTTCTGCTGTGAGACTCACAACGAGACGAGCACGAGTCTCATCAATGTTGGACTGGATGTGGGCTGTTGAACTAGTCACCCCGGCGGCCTGTGATGAACTGCAGTCTATCCATCACAGAAAATTGTCCCCAGGAATCTTGAAAAACCTTTAGAGCTTTGCTTCGCCTGTTTTTACAGCCTTCCTGCCCGCGGATACAATTTCAAATTTGTTGCCTATAGGCCTCTTTATTTTATTTATTTATTTTTTGTGAGTTCTGGAAGTTACTGAAACTCTTTTTCCCATTCCCATCGACTCGGTCTGTCTACGACTTCGGGCAATTGGATGAATTCTCGGAATTTTAGGACAGACCAACTCAAAATGCAACGAATGCTATTGTAGTCCAAATTGATAAAAAGTTGGCTAAAATTCGAAATGCCGTCAAATATGCTTATTGCTTGAAACTAAGTATGTATAGGGTTTTTCAATGTTATTGGATTCAAGTTTGGACGATCACTGTAAAATCGAAAAATAAACTATGAAATCGAATGAAGTTTAAAAGTTGTTCTATAATGAACATTGTTTTATACTTTTTTTATACTAACAACGCAATAATTTAATAGTTATTAAAATCAACTTGGCTATATTTACCAAAACTTGGTATTCATTGGGGTTCAATACAGCTGAACGAAAACTGTTCGAATTTAATTCAGATAAAATTTGTTAAATAAAGCAAAATATCAAATCAGATATGGTGGATACTAATTTTTATAATAGGTAACTTTGAGAAGTTTAGCAATTTTGGTTCTACAATTTTCGAATGGTGAACTACAAATTTTAAACTTCAATAGGTTTTCTTGGAAATAAGTTCCAAATTGTCTTTTTCAGATATGTTACTATTATTATTTTTGTTTTTTTTTTTACATAGTTTGGCAATTTCTTCGCCCCTAATTTTAAAGGATTCCGGTTAAAATTAGACACTGACTTCGAAGTTTATAAAATTTAGCTGTAAGAGAAGATATATCCAGCATTTTTGTGATAAGAACAGTGTAAGTAAGTAGGCAACTGGGACAACTCCGTGACGTGGCTAAGAAGCACTTCTTTTTCGCTTAGACCTCGCGCCCATTAGAGGTCTTCAAGAAGCACTCAATCACTGCCCGTCGGGCGTCGCATTGTTCATTTTTCGCAAATATTTTCATTCCATTAACCATGAGTGATTCGAGTTGTTATTATTAAGGCCGACGATCATTATAATAATCTCCCCGAGGAGCAGGCGCTCATTTTATTACGTAACGCTGTTAACGACAAGATTGGACCGCGAGCCGGGACGAGGCCGCGGGCGCAAGAGTGCTATAAAACGCGTAAAACGCTCACAGCATGCGGAAATTTTCAACATTTTTTGATCGTTTCAGGCCTCCGACAATTTTCATGGAGGAGAGAGATCCCGCTGAACCGAATCCTCCTCCTCGAAGATGTTGCCCTTCCTTCTTGTGCCGCTAACGAAGCAACAGGGAAAAATGATCTTCACTTGTGCTGCTTTTCTTCTTGCGGGGCTAACCGATCCAAGAAAATTTATTCCGCCAAGACTTGGCCGACAGGAACGCACCACAGACAAGTTGTGGGTTCGTCGTGTCCAAGGTACCCCAAGACAAGAAAGTGCAAATTTGTAAGACAAGAGAATTTCTAGCGACAGGCTCCGTAGTAGACTGGCTAGCAGTTTGGCGGATGAATGTTGCCGGGTGTCTCTAGAGTCTAGGAGATCAGGCGAAAATTCGCCTTTTAGTGCTTTCTTAAGGAGTGCCTCTCAAGGAATCTGGGCAATTATCGAAACTGGAAACGCCTTGATGTGCGATGTGCTCCGGCCTCATTCGTCCAACAGTTGAGGCGGACGTTCTTGTCGCTTTCGGATGTTTTGTCACTTGTCACTGTTTTCAAGAGTGCTTAAAAAGAAGAATTTCCTGATTTTCTTCAGATTTCATTCTTTGGGTTGTTCAGCGTCTCAGGAAAACCCGTCACCTTCTAGTTTTCTTTTGCCTCAAAAACCTGACTGGTTTGATACGATGAGATGAAAAAAAAGTAGGCGGACTGCCGCGCTCGCCGCTTTTGTGAAAAACGTCTGCAATTTCTCAGACGTATTGGAACCAAAACATCATGCGGAGGTTTTATACCATTATCCTCGAAGATGTTCTGTTTTTTATGAATGAAAAACTCGCTAGAAGATGAGTAAGTAATCAGTCCATCATATCATTACATACCACGCATATTTAAGGAGATATCATTTTGATTCCTACAGAAGCTATTAAGACGACTTGTCCAAGGCAATTATTTCTCTAATATTGACAATAGCTGCGTTTTTTTTTATTTTCTTATCTGGTTCAGGTAAGATAGCAAATTTTATATTGAGATGAATTTTAAAAGCCCCCACGTATATCAAGATTTCAAAATTTGTGAAAGCTGCATCAAATTGCCTTGAACCAGATAAATTTTTGTATTAAGTTTTTGAAGCAAAGTGGATATCCAGGCAATTTTATTTTATTTTTGGCAATTTAAAAAATTTTTGGTATGTGTGACTGCTCATAAGTTTCAATTTAGTGCAAAATTTCCTGCTAGAACCGGAACTGATTTGAAAAACTCAGCTAATGTCGCGGTTAAGTTTATAAAATTAAATTTGAACTAAAGGCCCAGCCAATATCTAATTTGTCTATTTATTAAAATACTGATAGTTTCGTTAATAATAATAAATAAATAAATAAATAAACTAAAATAAATAAAAAATAAAAATAAAATAAAATTAAAAATTAAATAAATAAACTTTTGGGCTAATATGTAAGTCAGTTAAGCTTAGAAATTTTGTCTAAACTCATAAACCATTAAACTTGAAGGAAACGATTATGGTAAAGCTAAAATTGAAAGATTGGTAACATTTTATACAATAGTATAGACATTGGAAACATTGATCTGGGGTATGATTTTTGAAGTCTGAACCAAGTTCTTGCATTACATTAATAAATTTAAATTCTTCCATTAATACTAAAAACACTAAAGTGGTATTTTTTTGTTTTCTCAAAGATGCTCTGGCGTTCCAAAAAATGATCGGCGCTAAGGTTTATACCTGTGGTTTAACGCCACATTTTCGAACGGAGTGGAATTCGCAAGTTGCATCAATGTGGAACTAATTTGCGTGAATTTCATCAATTCGGGCAATTCGAAAAGGAGGTGCAAAACATTTTCGCACAATCGGAAGGAATTCGCGTAGAACCAGCCAAACCGTTAAGGAGGTAAAGTGCGTGTACAGTGGCACCGGGGCAGAATAAGCCTCATTTAGCGCTCTCTGGGACTTCCATGAAAGGAGGCACCTTAGAGCACAATAGGACAAGATACCCACACGTCCGTCGGGAGGAAGCAGAAAGACAAAAAACTACTCTGAAAATACAAAAAGACGTCGGTCGCCGCGAATGTTGAGCACCTAAAGCGGTCGAGTGCAATATGATAGCTTATTTTAAGCAATCACTCAATCGTTTCAGTGTTGCAATAAGTCAAGTAGCCAACGTCGCATTTTCAAGCTGTTCCCGTTCCCTTGGCGCATTCAGAGCCACGACGCGCCACCGGTCTCTATTGAGAAAAGATACATGCGCGAGGCTGCGCAGCGCACTACAGTGGAAAATAAGAAAATTTTCAATCCTATTGTTGGGGCCGCACTCAATGTAATGTTACTGTTACGTAAAATTAACAGCGGCAGACCTTCCACGGAAGGTATCCAGCTCGCCCGTAGACCTGTCCTCATTTCATGCATCTCTCCCATTTGGAACTAGGCATCGCAATGCACTTGGCCGCGGGCATCAGATTACCTAGATATGCGCCGAGACCCGGCTCCTCATTGTGCTCTTTCTGAAAGCCGCGCCACAACTTGACGCCAACTGAATGCGATACGTAGCACGTTCTGTGTTGCCCGTTTCCGAATTTATGACTACATTTTTTTTAATTTTTTTGAAATAATATTTCAGCCCATTCCGTCAGTACCGTCGCAAAAAACCCTATAATTTTATTGCTGAAATTAAATTCCCATAAAACCTTCTGACTTCAGGCCCAACTCACACCACCATCACGCACTTGTATAAAAAAAAAATAGATTCGATCATTTCAGCATTGTTTTGACTACATACATATTCTGTGCAATGGGTTTAAATATAAAAATTAAATTTAGCCATAAAATAGTTTCAATAATAATAAATTCACACTGCTTGCATGCTTTGCTGACAAGCACGCATTTGGGAATTCTGCGTGGGCAGTTGACATTTTTCCCCGCATCGCTCATTTTTTGACTTATATTTTCCATTTTTGGCAACGAAGTAGTTAGAATTTGCTTGTTCACTATATCCAATTTTTAAGTTTGAAATAAGTTAGCCCGAAAACCCCAAAAATTTAAAACACCACCATATTGAATTCTTAATTTTTGGAAAGATGAAACCTAGCTATAGATTGATTATTCGCCCACCAAAAATCCTTATATTGTAAATTTTATCGAAATCATTAGAGCCGTCTTCAAGAACGCGATTATAGTTATAAAAATATATAGAAATATTTAAATATTGCTCGTATTATACCTAAGTAAAAGATAATTTAGTTAATCGTAAAGAAAACGTCTATGAAAGAACCCAACTTAACGAACGAACATACTCTACATATATAATTAAACAAAACTAAAACATATCGATTTAATGAACTTTGATAATTTATGTTGACTTTTAAGGTCTAAAAATTATAAAATTAAAGCATAGTCGGTCCTGTATTACTATTATATATCCAAATAGTATATATACATATTGTTTTTTAATTTTGCGCTAAAAGACATATGTTTTTTCCCTGAAAAATTACAAAATTATGTAGACTGAACAAATACATTTATCCCATAATGTAGCAATCATAGACTGCTAATTCGAAAATGAAATTCTTCCATCAGTTTTTTCGCGAAGAAATAGGGTGTAAAAAAGCTGTGATTTTTGGAAACGGTACATTATTAAAATTTAAAAAATATGGTTCAAAACAAAAATTATGAACATAAAATTAATTTTGTTCTACCTTTTATCAAGATTTATTTAGAGGTACAACTTTTTATTCATTTAAAATATGTTTCGAGGTTTCTTATATTTCCAAAAAAAAGGTTTAAAGGCGGTTTTTTTCAAGTTTTAAATTCAATTTTTTTTTTTCCAAAAATTAATCTTTATAAAGTTAGCATAGCCGTTGCATAGTGCAGCCCAGTTTCAGACCAGTAGATATAATTCATAAGGAGAGATAGTGCAGGGAATAGAGTTAAATTGATTAAAAGGCAATTTGGTCTTTATAAAATCCATGAATTTTTCATAAACCGAATTTATGCTCGATTTTATATTCGAGAATTAAAGTAGAGCACTTATGTGACTTACTGGTCCAATTTCGTTTCGGTCATAAAGCAGCAAAATTTTATCTCACGACGCCAATTCCGCCGCCTTCACACGATCATAATGCTGAAAGGTGGGAAAAGCATAACATATACCGTTATTCCGCGGTTTCCTGCCGAGTGCTGCCAACTACCACGTCCCGCGGGGACCGACTTAATTTGGGTACAAGGCTACTGCATATTTCGCCACTTCGACGGTGCACGGGTGCAGCATCGGTGCAGTGATGCAGTGGTGCACCGTGTGCGATAATTTTGTCCTGCGAGCGACTCCGCTGAGCCAGCAGGAGCCCCCCTGAACCAGGAAATAGAGACCTTTGTTGATTAATCAATTGCCAGCGGAGTCGCCGCGAGGGCCACCGTCTCTGCCGCGATGCGAGCTGGCCGCGCCGCGCGGCTCCGAATCGGATAGCATCACGTAAACGATAAACATTAGATTTTAATTAAAGAAACACGAATTGATAGGTGGACGAGTTCACGGCGCACAACCTGGCCGGGCTCCTCGCATGGCTGCTCGTGTACTACATGCGTTCTAATCTTGCACTTCTCTCCACATGGCTTGATTCCATCTGGAAGAAAATTTTACTTGAGACGCTGCAGCATCTTGGCTCTTTTCTTGGGTGCCTCGCTAGCCGTCCAGCTAGCCCCAGTCAGGCAGTCTGCGAGCCCCAAATGAGTAGGTGTGGCTAATTCATTTACCTGGTGCCCTGGCCGGCGCGGCGTATAGTTCCATATTGCAAACTATGACTGGAAGTCGCCCTCGTCCGCGAACCGGGAACTTTAATAAATTATTTGAGGACTGTCGGCTACGTCTAAACACGACTCAGACTTTGTCATTTGTCTACTTACGTCCGCGTTTAGCCGTTTTAGCCTGTTTTAGCCGCAGTGTAGCCAAACGATAGGGTCCCACTCTAGCTCAGGGCTATTTGCAATAATTCCCGCTCACCTGGACCACTGTCCCGCTGGAGAGTTGGAGCTGATTATAAATTTATGTTGGGATAAACTGCAATAAATTTACTGATTATCTGGCCGGGTTGAGTGCGATCCCCATGAAGACGGTCCACGCAACCGCAGCTTCTTTTCCCTCGTTTGAGACGTCCATGTCTTTTAAGTCTGTCGTCTTCTAGAGAATCTTTGTCTTTTCCGGCTTTTTGTACGCGTCCACCAGTTGCGGAATTGCGTGAAAATGTTCGCAATGAAGTGATAAACAATTAAAGTTGTCCCATTAACATTAAAAACTTGAGAATATATTTCCGCTTAGTCGCGGCGTAAGTGCGCTAATCCCTGCAATGGATGCCTGAATTTGCGATCGTTGCAACTCTGATGAAAATTCAGACCACGACTCACTCGCAAATTGCACCTACATGACCATGACCAATAAAAAGCAAAAAATTCTTTCTAACATGATTTCAGTGGAATTACAATTTCCATAAAATCGAATGGTACTGCGGCTACCACGAGCCCTTTTACGTTCTACGGCTGCAGGATCGAACCGATTTCCGATAATTCAATGTTTATTATAATGGTCGATTGCAAGCTTTTAGTTCCAGAAATATTATTTAATAGTCCTAAACTCGCCGTGGGCAGGTATGAGGATGTGCGAAACAAGCCGACTTGCCGTTTTGCCAATTTAATGAAACATTTGCGCATTTAACACCTGATTATGCAGCGATGCCTCTAAATTAGTTGTGCTGTAAATGTTACTTTGTAAGGCTTACTTCATCTTGCACATAAGTTGAAAGGAAAATTGAAATCAAGGCACATATACTCGTATCACTTAAAATCTGTCTCGTTCTGTAGTTTTTTCTAGAGTTAAGAGTTCGTCTAACTAAATCGCTTCGAAAGTTTATAATTATTCATCGAAAGCATTAAATCGCCGTCTAATTGCTTCGCATTAAACATCCCATTCTGTTTTATGTGGTATAAAAACAATTCGCATAAAACCCTTTTTATGCGATATAAAAGTTCCGCATAAAAACTGCATAATGGTGCTAACAAAAAACAAATTCAAAAACTTAAGTAGAATCGGTTTCGTTTGATGATTTAGAAAGCGATTTGCAATAATTTTAAGTTTTATGATACTCGATCATCATGAGTAAAACTACACTTTTTGTGAAATCATTTGAAACGATTCCGTTTGATTCGTCGTCGAAACAAAAAGGTATGAAAATGTTTCGAATGATTTATGTTGTCTCCATTAATCAACTTGACTACAAAATCAAAAAATATTTGACAACGATATTAAATTCTTCATATTTGGACTTATGATAATTTTAAATTGCTTTGATTAAATTTGTTGAGGTATTTTGAAAAATGGTATTTTAATTTTAAAGTGGTTTTTGGCTTTAGTTTTTTAAACAAAAACGGTTGATAAAACAAGAAGATTTTTATGATTTTTTTTTTAAGGCAAATAATTTTTGAAATGTTGGAATTTTGAATATTTATTACTATAACGTTTTGTCTTTTATTAAAGTTGAAAACTTGGCTGACTTTCATATTTTTGAAATCTAAAAATTTAATACACTTTATGGGGAAAAAGGAAAATGTCGTGATAAAATTTGTGAGACTAAAGTGATATATCTACAGTAATAAAGACAAAATGGGTATTTTTGGAGTCGCTGATTTCGAATTGGGTACCAAATTTTAAGGTAACAAATTAGTGGACTTTTATTGAAAAAACAAAACTAAGTACGGATTTTTTGTGACGCTGCCGAAGTTTGAGAATTAACAATGGCAGTTTTTTTTATACTATTTACAATTTATTAAACTCACAAAAATATGTATATGAGGGAGTTTTGTAGGTAGGTAGGTAGGTATATGATTTAAAATCTGGTGTTATATTTAAAAAAAAAACATTCAATACCTATGTCGGTTCCAAAATGGCGAGTTTTTAGAGTTGAAATACGAATATAATTTAAGGAGGCATACCTGACTTAAAACGTTGAAAAAACCGATTTTTGTCTACTCCTTTTAGAATTGTAAGTTTTGTTTTTTTTTTTGGCGTCGTATAAATTATAGTAGCAAAATGACTGAAAATTTAATTTTAGGCGGAATCAAATAAGAAATCAGAATTATCAATCAAATTCAGAAACTCTAAAAAGTTTACTACTAAGAATTTAGAAAATCAGGTTAAGGTTCAAATTTTTTCCGGAGATGCAGCCCTGTTTATTTCCTTCCTATTTCTTCTACTTTGTTCCTCTATTCTTAAAAATCACTACTTTCTTCGAAAAAAAAGTCTAGATTCCAAATTGGGCTAACAATACCCAGTAGCTCCATAAATTGAACCGAACCATGTGTTCAGTAAACTCTTTGATTTTGATACGATCGCGGAGAGGAAACATGGCCCTTACAAAAGCACTCTGAACCTGCTTGCCCTTTCCCGCTAAGCATTCCCACATTGACACAGGTAAAAAAGAATTTAAAAAAAAAAAATGCCGACAATAAAATTAATCTTCTCGCCGCCATCAAACACCTTTCCCTGTAACCTGATCTCTTCGCGCCGAGTAAAATTTGAATGAGCACCTGATTTTTTATTTTTATTTTTTCATTGGTCTTCCACGTCGCCGAAACGCATCCACATCATGAATTAACCTCAAGATCGGCGAGTTAAAGTGATCTTACGATTCCGGCGATGGTGGAGAGTCCCTTTCTTAGGCAATATCCTCGCGAATCCCGTCCCATAATTCATTAAAGTGAATTCTTTCACCAGCCGATCACGATATCATGACAACAGATCAAAACGTGTACATTTGAGGCGGATTCAGACCTGTTTCAATATGAACGTGTGCAGTTCAATAGGTCAAACCGCCAAGAAATCCACTGCTTTTTCCTTAAGGCGCTTTCGCAAAATGTTCGTGCGACCCTATCAAATGTAAATCTCTCTTACGCTCCGTCCGAGGCTAGGAAGGAGATCTTCAGGCCGGGGAAGCAGGAGGCTTTGCGAATATTTTTATTCAGTAACATAAGAAAAAAAAACGGATTTTGTTGGCGAGAGTTAGATTATTACGTGTGCGGTTTATCTACCGCCGAGACCGCCAATTTCTCAGCAGAACGCTGCATTCCTCCCAAGATGCATCGATTCATCTGGGGGCCTTGCTGGGGCGATAACAAGACAGGCCCAACAAGAACACCTTTGTTCGTGGCCCTCGAACAACCGTAAACGGAAGTCTCACGTGCAAACACACCTCACCTGAGCGAAACCTCTTCTAGATCCAGTCTTTGAGAATAGTGTGACTATAAGTCCGGCTCAAGATCTGGAATTTGTCTTAAATGCGCCAGTCAACAGCAATTTGACTGCTTTAAAGAAGCTCTAGCAGCGGGAGGGGAGGAGGTCTCTAAGTTTATCCGTAAATAGATCACACGCTGCCTAGGTATTACCTGGCCGTTTCGTTTCGTCACCACCTCCCCCGGGCAGCGCACCTTGCGTGCGTCGCACCTGTTCACCATAATAAAAGTGCTCATTCATGCACCTGACACGGCGCGATGTTTGCCTTCCGACTTGTTTCTTGTTTGCCCGAAAAAATAAAAATAAAACATTGCACAAGAGTGCGCCGGCGCGCATGGATTAGCGCTTTATGGCTGCTTTGATATGCAAAGTGTTTCCAATTAATTAAAGCGACGCTAATCGAGCCCCTTCGGCCAGGTCATTGGGTTATGCGAGACGCGCGTGAGAATTTGTCCAGTCGCCGCGACGCGATAGCCAACGCGCTCCGAATGACTTCTTCATTTGCATGGAGCCGCACGCCGATGGTATCGCCGATGCCGAACCAACCGCCAGAAATCTCAGCCTGATCGGCTGGCAGAAAAGCCGGTCGGAATTTTGATTAACGCGGAAAAGTCGCGGGACCGTGTTTGTAAATAAATTTAATTATTTCGTTGATTAAATTCATTAATATACGGGCGATGATAAAATGCGCCGACCAACCAGGACCATGTTGCTCGGGGTGCCCGTTCAACTTTCTGATTGTGTCGGTGTCGTTAATTTACGATGGACAAGGGCTGCCGAGATGAGGTGTAACAAATCGCCAGATATGCGAGAATTTATGGGCTTTGGAAAGTGCCACATTCCGGAGATGATTTTTTTGTTATAAAAAGCTTAATAGCTTCAGAAACTTTGTAGATAAGACGGCGATCGACAGTCATTTAAATTTAAATTTGAAGTAATATAATTTTTGCAACTATTAACCAAAACAAAAAGACCCTTTAGAGTTCTAAAAAATAGTTCTTTTTTTTCTGGACTATTCTTTGTAATAGCTTCAACAAAATATATGAATCGTGTCGTGCTCATATTTTGTGAATTCTCTATTACAAAAAAACAAAAACGAAACTTTGTAGTTGAATTTTGTTAGTAGTTATACAATTTTCAATTCTAAAGATGTATCAAACTCACTTATTATAAAAGTTTACTGATCTAGAATTAAATTTAAATTTATATTTAATAAAGACCACTCTATTCTTAGACCCGTTCGAATTAAATCAAAAAAGGCCATTTTTGGACTTTTTGGATTTTTGGAAAATTTCAGTAACCTTTGACTTCACCATAAGCGTTTCTTTTTCACGGAACCCGAAAAAAATATAATTACGAAAAGAAACCCTATATTGACGAATTAAATTACAATATTTAAAAAAAGTTTCTTTTGAGACATTTCATATCGTACGTAGCAATTTATAGGCTTCAAATAAGTACTTATAATTTAAAAAGATAAAAATATATTTAAATTGCTTCGAAGTTGATACTACACGTTCATTTCCTAAGGTCCAACTCGCGTTTAAGTTGATTCTCAATTTTGCAAAATCTTAAATCTACCAAGTTCGACCATGACTGCAATATGAAAATGTCGTGAAATTCGCTAAATCGAGTCCAATCGCTCACAATTTTCAATTATCGGGTCATAAAAGTTAACCTGATCAGCGATCGCGTCAGCCATCGTCGAGACTCTGCAATTGTTAGCTGCATGAAGTGCAGAAGTACTACAGTCCGGGGAGGAGATTTCGCGGAACGAAATCACGGCTAATTGATTTACAGGGGGGGATTAAAACCTTTCATTCATAGCTCTGCCCGGTGCCCAGTAATGAGTACAGTGCACGAACGGATCGCAGCAACGGATCCAAATAGTTTAGCGTCCCACGCAGCCCATTTCCACATTATATTTATACTTAAAGGCTCCTCGGAGTGCCTTCCACGGGTATCTTGAACCTCGCCTTCCCGAGTTGTAAGATTTGTGCTTGCGTTTCTTAGGAATGAATGAACGCGAAAACCGACCCGGACCCATGCGACGCGATCAGGCAGGCCTCCTCGATCGCGCAAGGGCCGCGCGGAGTTTTGTAATTGAATGCGATCGAAGCGTTTTTATTGCAACCGCTGTACCCGCGCTGACGATAGTAACTCATAGATCTTTGGAAACGCTCGTAATTTATCCCGTGCAGCCGCAGTCCCACTGAACTTTCCTGGGGCCGGACAGTGCCTCCAGAGTACGTACCCCAGGCGGATTTGATGGGGCCCTCCTCGGCTGAAAAGTAAAAACCCCGGGTATGAATTTTTCGTGTGGGCTGAACAGGCAACTTAAGTGCCCAACGTCCGTTGCGTTCGGTTAAGGTGAATTCTCAAAAAGTGATATAAAGAGAAATTGAGTCATTCCCAAGATAAGCTATGCGACTTAATTATCCGAGCCTAAAGTGCGCCCGAAGGAGGCGATCTCCAGCCAGCTGGGCCTCAAGGCTTGTTCCTTGAGCAGTTCGAAAGATCCGGGCAGGTTTATTGCAATAAAGGTGAAAATCCGAGTAGTCTTCGATTGGTTTTCAGGCTTTTTTCCTGAAGTAGAACCTCTCATGACTCATATTTTCATATAGAGGGAAGACCAATAAACATCACTCGCAAAATGATCATGGAAATCTATGCTAATGCCACTTACACGAGATCATCGACAATAATTTACTGCTTATGATATTCTGCAAATCTTAGGGTCATTTCATAGAATTCGCAGTGGCAATACTTGAAATTTGTGGTAATGATCAAAAAGATCATGTACAATTTAATATTCAGAATTTACGTTTTCCATGCGAAATTATTACTTACGTTAGTATACCGACCGCATCTTCTCCGATTTAGAATTCTTATTTTAAATTAATTAAATTAATCTTTATCGAATACGGATACTATTCAACACTAATGTGATTTTCAAATTGATGATTTTCTTATTAAAGGAACTATATTTTGAAAATTCACGTTTGATAAAAACGAATGAAATAAAAAATTTAGGATAAATGATGGCTATTCACCTACATGTAGGTTATAGCTGAATAGTGGTAATTTGCGCTAATTTTTTAAAAAATTATTAATAGTAGTGCACTCGTGATATATTTTTTTAAGCTACAACTTTGCCTATACGGGAATTTTCCCCATTTTCTTACAATTTTTCAGATTTATACTTTCGGAGATAAGGTGGGAGGGAAACAAATTTTAAATAATTTTTATAATAAATTGTTTTCTAACTCATGAAATTCTTCCGAACGATATTTTGGTGATAAGGATGAAGGACGGCAACTACTCTGTAAAATTAACCTCCAGAAACAAAAGTAAACTTTTTATACTTCACGTTTATAACCACCAAACTCTATCTCTGTGCTAAATTTCAAATTTCTATGTCAAATTGTTTCAGAGAAATTCATCTGTGATAGAGTGACGAACGGATGGACATTAAAGTGAAATGATTCCATAAATGTTCCATTTCTCTCATTTTAGCATTGAATATAAAAAAAAATAGCTCAAATTAAGGGTACTTTATACTTTGGACATAAAAATAAACGTCTCCGTAGAAATCCAGCTTGCTCGGAAGTTTTTCAAAGACGAAGTCTTTATTTTCTGGACTAAGTGAAGTAGTTGTAACGAAACTTGTTGAATGCAATTTAACTTTTACATCTACACCCAGTCGATTGTCGTCGTAAATAACTCTTTACTGCAATAAATTGATTGGTAATGACTTTACTAAAGCACTCAAATATGATGAGGGTCATAAGTCATAATTTTATGACGAGGTAGCAATTCCTTTTAATCTAACCAGTATTTCATTGAACCTTTCACATCTGGAATTAAATATTAGGACTCCGGTAGCAATACATTGACTTCAAATAAATTAAAAATTTTCTTCGAATTATTTAATGGAAAATTCGGACTCTGGAAATCTAAAATTATTACTAGAATTTAAGTTAAAATAAATTTTTACATGCACTGAAAAGTAAAACACAAACATTAATGTGAAATGATTTTATTTAAAATATGAATATTTTGTACTTCTTTAGTGTATACATACATATGTATGTAAGACTTCGATATATAATTTAAATTCAAAAACACAAATTTCTATTATTCAATTCTTTTTGTTCCAACAACCTCATTAATAAGTTGACTGGAGTAAATGTACGTTATCGCGGATTCTAGTAGCAAACATTGCTCGGTGCGCTTAATTAAGGCCAAATTAAAAGTGACTTTCCTCGGTTTGCAGGAATCCGTTTATTTATCAGATATATAATCGCATATTGAAATAAATTACACGATGCCGAGGAAGAATGGCAGTGCGGCAAAAATGAGCGAACGAGCGCGCGCGCGCGACTGAACTCGGGGATAAAAACGAGTAGTCGCGGCGCGGTAATAGACGATCGCTGCGACTGATACGACGACATTACCCCGAGGTGGTAGTTTTCTTCAAACAGAAATGCATCGTGGAAAATTGAAGTCAAAAGATAAGACAGCCAGGGTACAGACTGCTTTTCAAAATAATAAAAAATAAATAAATAAATATAGAACAGAAAAAAAATAGACCTTTTCTTTGCTGCACTGTGTCGTGAAAACGGCGGCGGCGGCGGCTGCGATCATCATCTTCCAGAGGTCTTAAAGGAATCACATGCGCTCACTGCAGTTTATTACGAGCACACGATCGTACGATCGTTGATTGATTGAGAACGTGCACGGAGATGCAAATGAATGACTTACGCTTATTTTCCCTCATATGGATGGATGGTTTGGATGAACGGACGCCCGAACGGACAGTGGACTATTTGCACTGGCAGCCGATCGTACATGCGCTGTACATAAATAAAACGTGTAATGATCTTGTTGCTTCAGCCTGAGCACATCCTCCAAGAGAAGAGACCCTGAAGACCCCGGTGAAGACAAAAGTCGTGATCTTTCCCTACTATTTGCAGAATGGGCTGATTTTGATGTGGCAGACCGCATTTCACTCCGGTCACGAATCATATTTTGGAGTAATGCAACAAAATATCGATTGCTGTTCATTTTTTGATGCGCTAACGAGGTGCGAATTTTATTAATTTTAAGCCGCTCACCCAAAAGGATGATTCGTCTCGATCAGGCATGGATTTATGCAATCTTTTTCTGACCGATCATTTGCACTATCGGCGTTACCCAGGGGCTGGAGGTTATCCGTCGTAATTACAACTCTTGCTGTTCATTGAACTCACGATCGTTCAGGATAATTAAATGAGGAAATTTAGCGCGTAATCGATAGGACGAATTATTGAAATTATAAAGTGGTAGTGGGTCAACAAGTCTCAGCCAATTGCTAATATTGCAATGTGGCCTCTGCACCCCAAGCCATTATTAAGTCTAAGTCCGATGTTTTGCTGTAGACCGTGGGCAATTTCATAGGTATTTTTACTTCAGTTTAATTACAAGTGTAGGCTCTAATGGGGGACTGCATCGCTTAACATATGAATTTTCTTATTAATTAATATGGCACGTGTTTTACGTAACAAACACATTCACTAGAAAACTCTAATTCTGTACAATTTTTTCCAATTAAAATCAACAGTCACTAAAATTCATTTTTATACCAATTCTATAAATTTTCGAAGTTTGGAATTTCTAATCTTGAATTTAATAATGTCGATAGCAGATTTTAAATTAACGACTCCGAAGACCCTTCAGTACTTATTTTTACGAAAATTGCTTGAATTTGAAACACAACCAATTGTATGCTATTAAACTTAACAAATCACAAAGCTTATTTTAGAACTCACTCAGAAAAAAACAACTTGAATTTTTATAGATAATTTATTCACCTTTTACCCATCACATCGACATGTTAAAGAAAGGATACTTTGTGATATCCAAAAATCTGTTTATTCTACAAAATCTTTGCACCAGAAACAAATTGATTGGATTCGATTGACTACTGATTGATTGATGGGACTGAATAATGGAATAGCTTTGTTTATTTATCTCGATAGTTTAAAAAACAAAAAATAACGTAAAGGAAAAGAATTCTTTGGAGTATTATGGAGTCTCGCACAAGAGAATACATTACAGACAAATTATACATTCAATCAATATAAATGAATAATACGTCAGAAGCTTTAAGTCTTAGAAATATCTTTTTGTATATAAATTGCTTTAAGCTATGTAAACATTAGTCCAAGAAGGATGCTTTGATTTTCATTTTGTGAATCGTGAATCTGAAACTGAAAATAAAACGTGAAAAGTCTTTTGCATAAGATTGCAAAGATTTATACGTACCTACATATGTATGTAATTTTCGACTCATTCGAGACGTTCATATCTATTTTACCAATTATTTTGCTTTTTCGAAAGCTTTTATAAAAACTATTTTAAGAATTTGATGGAGGCACATTCACATAAGTGTGTTTTATGTTAAAAAAGAGCAAATTTCGAGCAGAACTTTTTAAACAAACTATTTTTGTATTGGTAAAATCGAATCTTTCAAGATTTAAGATTAAATAACAAATACCTGTTAAATTGTTGAGGAGATATGCAGAAAATAATACTCTTCAAATCATAAATATGTAAAAACCATTATGATCAGAAACAACAAAACACAAGAGAGAGAACAATTTGCCATTTGGAAAGCAATAACTTTCTTAAAACTTGCTTAATATTTTTAACTATTTTACAAAATAATTAAAAATTGTGGATTTGTAGTAAAATTCTTCAGGTAGGCGAGGCGAGATGTGAGAGTTGCGAAATGGTCTAAAAAATATAATTAAGTATATTCAATTTTCCAAGCCAAGCCAAGCTTAGGAAGAGTTACACTCATATGTTATAACAACATCAAAATAAGCTTTTAATTTAACTTTAAATTGATGACATATTTGTAAAATGTTATATGTAGGTACTAATAATTTATTAAAATGATTCTAAAGGAATTTCTCTCCTTATTGAACAAATTTTCATGAAATGATTTTTGCAAAATGATCCAGCATATTTTTTAAATCTTCTTACTAAACAACGCCAACAATTATTAGTAGGAAGCCATATGTTATTATGTTGTAATTTGATATTCGGAATATAAAAATGCCTGCTTACATATTATTTATTGTAGATAGATATTTTTTCCAACAATCTCATTACTTGATTGGAATCAGAAGGGCGATAACTTGCAATTTAAAGCCGCGTGACACCTGTGAGGTGGCCTGGACGGCAAAGGTAGTTTGTCTAGATAGCCAGACTAGACTAGACAGACAGAACGGGGAAAAATGCTCGAGATTCGCTGACAAGATCCAATTTTTCAGTGGTTATACCTCCACGCCCACGAGCAGGCAATTATGCTGAGGCTTTTGTTCTTCTTATTCACTTTTTTTTTGTCATTTTCCCCACGAAGATCGTTTTTAATCAAAATCGCCGAGTCGTCGTTGTCGTCGGGGGGGCCAAGAAAACGATCGCGGAATTCCGCTGGGTAAGAGTGCAGACGGGCGTGTCGCAAGTGCGATCACAGAAATCAAATATTGCCGCGATCGCGCGCGCCAAGCCTGGGTATATTGGAATAAAAAAAAAAAAAACAAAAATTTATATATATGTAAGAAAAGTAAAAAAATTTAAAAGAAAATGCGATATCCCCGCGCGAGAAGCTTCAAGTACCTCCAACTTCTGGCCAAAGACTTCAAGATCTAGTCTGACTCAAGAAACAGATCTCATACGAGCATGAGGCGCGGTACACACGAACATGTTGGGCTACGTCCATGTGGACCATTCCTCTAGAAAATCCTCGGTCTCCAGCAGTAGCTTGGGAGACTTCGTGGCGTGAAGATTTAAACTCGTTCGCGGTTTTACTGACTTTATTCCTCATTTCTTGCGGATTCTCGATTCTGCCGCCCGTTTAGCACCTACTGTTTTCGGTGACTGTTTTCTTCGATCGGTTTGTGCCCGCGGTTCGACGTCGTGGGTAATTATTTTACTTTTTTTTTCTTCAATCGTACTCTCTTAAAGACGGTTTTAGTAAAAAGGATAAATAAGAATATTATAAAAAGAAGTAAATTTTCCCGGGCCGGCAAGTGATTTATAATTATTTTTCATGTAATAGCCGCCTTGCGCGATTGTGCGTTAATTTCCAGGTGATTAATGAGACGATCCAGATTTATAGATTAAAAAAACGGACTCGACTAAGTTAGCGCTGAGTTCTTCTAGCCGGTGCGCGAAGACGCGAATTCTTGTGTAATAATATTTTATTGCGAGGTGAAAATGATTATGTTGTGAGGAATTGTGTTTATCGTATATGTCGCCTGGGTAGTTTGAGAGCAGTTTCCCATGATAAAAAGGCATGATAAAATGAGATAACAATTTTTAAATATAGACCTATGGTTCACTGGAGTAATTAGCGACATTTTTATTTTATGATATATTCGTTTTTTTTTAGAAGTGTAATTAAAAACATTTTAATTAATAAAGTATTGAAAATATATACAGTTGCGGTCAAAAAAATAGCACCAAAGTCACTTTAACACTTCAAACAAATTTGATAATGAAACAAACAAATAAATTGAAACAACTGATATAAGAAATTAATAGTGCAAAAGTGTTCTTTCTTTTACGTAGAAACTGTAGTTGAATAACAACATAAAGAAAATTTTGTAGTACATTATGTAGAAGGAAGTCGATTTTCATGCGGTCAAAAAAATAGCACATTATACCACTACTAGCGCCAAACTGAAAATATAACAACATGAACTCAAAATTTTTCTTTATTTTATTCCAAATTAGTTAACACATAATTTAATCTAATTTAATACTTTGTAGCAAGTCCTTTATTTGCAATTACAGCTGCACAACGGGCAGGCATGGAGTCAATTAAATTCTGGTACTTTTCAATATGAATGTTCTTCCAGGAACTCTCCACCATAGCCCAAAGCTCGTCTTTATTCCGTGGAAGGTGTTAAGAGACTTCCTTTTTCACCACAGCCCACAGGTTTTCAATTGGATTCAAATCCGGGGACTGTGGAGGCCATTCTATCATGTTTATGCCGTTGTCCTGTAACCATTTTTGCTCCTTCCGGCTCGTGTGCTTTAGGTCATTGTCTTGTTGTAAGACCCAAAACAGTGGCATATGCTTTGATGCATGCGGAAGCATGACTTCCTCAAATATTTGGATGTAAACGTGTTGATCCATTACTGTTTTAACCAATGAATGGGTCTAACGCCACTGTAAGAAAAACAAGCCCATATCATAATCAACGACCCGCCGTGCTTTATGGTTTTTTGGCTGAATTTTGGTTTGAATGCTGCATTTGCTGGTCTTCTAACATATTATGGAGATCCTAAAATACCGTACATAACAATTTGGCTTTCGTCTATCCAAAAAATGTTCCGCCATTTCTTCGCAGGCCAATCGGCATGTTTTTTAGCGAACTTTAAACGCTTTTTGACATGCCTAATAGCCAGCAGAGGCACTTTCCTTGGGCTGCGTGCGCTCAAATTGTTCCCCCGCAATCGTCTGCGGACATTTTCCCCACTGGCAACAACTTTCAACTCCTTTTTAAATTCTGTAGTTGGCATAAATGGCTCTTTTTTACTCAGATGCACAAGTTGTTTTACAACCCGAGGTGCCATTGCTTGTTTCTGACCACGTGTTTCGGCTTTTGGAGAGAATGTAATTGCATTCCTGATCATTTTGTTCGAACACCTAACGATTTGCCTGATCTCTGCGTAAGTTTTTCCTTCGGAAAACAATTTTCTTATAAAGGACCTTATTTCAGGTGTGCAATGCTTGCCTTTCCCCATTTCAAATAAAGTTTAGGAAGCTTAACTATAAAATTGTGTATATTATTGAAGAAATAATTATAAAAACAATTTATATTTGCATTTCAGAAACAATTTATGCAATAGTTTTAAACAGAATTTGAATTCACTGTACGAATTGTCGAGTGGTGCTATTATTTTGACTGCGCATAAAATGACTCTTTACAAAAAGCCGTGCGACGGAAAATACCGTTATAATTCTAACGTCGGAGCTCATGATTAAAGAAGAAGAAGCTTTGTCTAATAGACAAATTAAATCAATAACCTGCTATGTTGCCATTTGGAGAAGTATTCCACAGAAATGTTAAATACTTTCATGTGGTGCTATTTTTTTGACCGCAGCTGTACATAGTTGTTTTTTAGCTACTAAAAATACAATTAAAATTTATACAATACGTACACCAGTTCATTAGCTCATTATAAAAAAAGACGTTTCAGGGTTCCGAAATAGCTAGAAAATAATAAGAAAACAAACTGTTCGCCCGTCTTTCGGTTTGTCCTAGTTAATTTCTCTGTATATCCGCCTGTCAATTAGTAGTCTATCTTGACGTCTATCAAACCCTTTAAATTTCCAAAATGTTTGACATAAAAAGCTGAGGCCTAGTCCATTAAATTGATATTAAATAAAAGTTAAGGAATATCATGAGGATCTGATGGGGATTACCTACTTTAAAATTTTATACATACTATGCATAGGTGATCCGAGTTTCACTTCAAGTCCAACATTTAATATTTGTAAGTTATTTAGTAAATCGCTTGAATTCTAGAATTAATATTGTCTAGAAAGGCAATCATAGAGTACCATGACTCCAACATCAATAAATAAAAAAGTGACTTACGTCAGCCTAACTTAAATTCCTTTCGTAGATCTGATTCAGAAATTCTAAGACTTTGTAATACCTCACCTGCGCCACAGCTGCAGAAAACTTAAATTAAAAATTAATTTAATATTTCTTAGTAATTTTATTTTTTAAATATATAAAGAATTTGTAAGATCATTATTTATTAGTTGATAGAATGTTACATATATTCAACTGAGTATGAAGATTCCAAAAAATACCAACTCTGTCTTAAACATGAAGATTTATAATCACATAGTAACACAAGTTGAGTTCAATCACATTTACATTTTACGCACGTTTTTCGCAGAAAGCCTAATTAATTAATTCTGGGAGCGTAGAAAAAGAAATTTAAATGTTAATGTTATGTAAGAGCATAAGATATTCCACATAGCATTGCTCTCCGTTAAATTCTTTTAATTCTTTTATTTATATTTTCACGTTAACTTCAATAAATTGTTTCATTTTGAATTCATGCTACTTCTGTAATAGTCGTATAATCATTTGCAAAATAACATAATCCCCAAATTTCTAAGAAATATATTTCTATTTTTCTATTTGCTTAAGAGCCAAAGTGCTAACTTTATTCTGATCTTAACCAGTTCTTCAAAAAGGTTGAACATAATCCGTGCCCCTAACTGGATAATTTTCTAAAATGCGACCATAAAAGCACGTTTAGAAACAATTTCATATTCAGGCTGAACGCACAATTTCCAAAGTACACGCGTTGAATTTACAAGCGAAGCGCCATCACGCGTTGTGCGCAACGCGCCAACAATGATAACATTGTCCACCTTTTTCACACAACTCCCTAACACTAGCCATTACCTAGTTTCTGGCTAACAAAGCAATTATAAAGATTTTTATCGAGATTATGTCATACTGAGTCTTATTCATACAGTCATCAGGTTCGGCTTAGAGCTAGGTAATATGAGATTTCATAACGTAAAAGCATTAAAAATATTGTAAAATACAAATTTTGAAGAACTACATTTCTAAAATGCTTATGTTGATAATAATTTACGTAATTTTGAGAATAGACTATATGGGATTAGGAATTTAATTTTTTTTTTCATATGTTTCTAATTCGATTTTATGCCTTATGTTTTGAACCTCTTAAACTGTAGGTATAAAACTACCCTAAAATTGAATTCATTAATTTTAAAAATATATGAAACGAGAAGTGTCGCCGTTTTCCATGATTGGCTAGCTATCTTCTCTATTTTTATCTCTTCAACCATAACGGCCTTATTTAAATTTTCAGATTTCTAAAAATTCTAAATGAATAATTTGTGGTACAGAAGTTATGATAACATTGTATTGTTGAAAACGTTTCAATATTAAAAAATTACCTGCTTCCGACCAATTTCCTTGTACAGGACGTTTAAAAAGAAAAAAACAAATTTTAAATTTTAGTAATAATTTACTAAATCACCTTCCCTTTTTTTCTTTCTACATAACAAAAGGTATGAAGGTGCGGAGATCGATGATAAAAACTCAATTATGTTCAATCGGCCGAAGGTAACAGTCAAAATAATCGCCACTTTAGCATTAAAACGAAAATTCATCGCTCAAAAACCATTCAGAAGTAAGAAAAAAAGTCTTAAAGAAACATTTTACCATTAAACCATCCAACCACAAAATAATTAGAGAGGATCCCATTTATCTTGGGGGGCAACACCCAGAAAAATTAACCGATTTAATACGAAAATGGTTGTTCAAAAACCGGCGCCTCAGATCTGACGAAATAATAATTTTTGAGGGTACTGAGGCCTATAACCGTGCGGACAAACACACATACACTCATATAAAGCAACTTGGGGCCCTGTTTGAGGCTCGTTTTTCTATCTAATGATACCCGGGCTAAGTTGGGGCCAGTTCAGAGCGGGCAATCGAGAGTAAGAACGACCCCGGGGCAGATCTGCGGACCGCTCTGCATGCAAGAACAATTGAGTTTGATTAAAGTGTGCCAGCCAACCCTGCGGCTGAATATGAGACAATATCACGATATCGGTCCAAAAAACGAGTACCCGTAGACCGCGAAAGATCTGTCGGGGAGCAATTTCTTCCCGAAGATATTGGCCATACCTCCTTTTCCTCCGCGGCGTCTATTCCCCAGTCTATAATTATGTAATTCGCTTGACATTGCGGTGGTCTAGCCCCCACGACAGAGGCATGACGATCTTTCGCGATATCCCTCGATATCTGCGGGGGAACGGAACGATCAGCACACAATCGATCAGTAATAGATCTTTAATGTCTGCCATCAAAATAAACAAAAATTCTGGATAGCCCAGGAGGATCTGAACGATCCCTCTCATCCTCTGCTGGGGCTCCGTGCACCCGATCGAACCCCAGCCGGCTACCGGACTCCGACTGTTAGACGTTATGCGATTAAACGCTCCGAAGAAGATCGTGATTTCCTTGAGTTTGCGCCATACCTGCACATTCTGAACATGCCCCTTGCACATATCTTGGAAATTATCCGAACATAAAATCCACGGTAAGTTTTTGACTCGCTTTCGCAACAAGGTCAAAGCATGACGTAAATCTTGGGACTTACTTGAGCAGAGTACCCCCCGCAATAAATTTCTCTATTTCTACCGAAAGTAAATGGCGGCATAAGTCGTTTGGGGTCAATAAATGGCCCATAAACATTCAGATTTAATTCTCCAGCGGTAAGAAAATGTTCAACCTTAAGACGGAGGACGGGCCCAAGTACCCCAAGAAGTCCCCGCACAGGTGCCCGACCCAATTCCCTTTTATTTTTTTCCCCGCTTTGCATGCTACGTCCGTCTTCGGCCGCAAATTAAATAACTTCCCTGATAATGTCAAAATGTACACAAAACGTAAAAGGATCGAAAATTAGAGGAGGCGATTACACGATCAATGTAAACACCGAAGTTATTTATCGTCCAAAATTGCCCTGCATAATTGACGGCGGGTACCTCGTCACAAGCCTTGGGGTACGTCCCATGTCTGGTGGCACAATTTTTTTTTCCCCGCATAGGTACCCTGTCTTGTCGTAACGATTCACTCTCCATACCTGATATCAGGTACCAGAAAAAAATAATGTATTATATAAATATATAATACAACATACATCTTAAGGACAAGTTTAAGTGAAACGATCCGTCGCTGGACGTTATCGGGTGCTTCTGGTTGTTTGACTTGCGGAGCCCGGAGTACCCGGAGCGATAACGCAAATCTTAAGATCTTGCTGGCAGAAGTCAGAAGATCCCGGGGTACCATAGGGGCAGGTTAATTGAAATTCTCAAGTTTGACCAAGAATTGAAGTCGTTCTTGTCGCGCGGACCTCTATTTCGGGAACTTCTGAATCACCCTGCGTGCGTGACTTGCGGTGTGAATTTTATTCTGGGAAAGAAGGAAAAAAGCAAGGTAGAACCGGCTGATGAGGTAATTGACGCATTTGGGAGGTCTGTTTGCAATTAAGGAAGGCTACGTAAAAGAAACTCTCATAAAATTTTGAAAGAGGTTAAAACTATCAGATCATTTTAGACCTGAACACATATGGACAACATTCCTAAAAAGAAAGATTTCATAATTTCTTTAATTGAAAGCAGCACGTGCCCAGAATTAAAATTTTTAGAATAACCTAAGCAAAAGTAATTTTTCGTCAATATCTACTCCTGGGGAACCTCCCATCGAAATCTTCAAAAAATTAAGTTTAGGAATTTTGAAAATGCATTAAAGATTATGTTTTGTACAGCCTTACAATTTTCAAAGCGTTTTTCTAAACAATATCCATTTTTAAAATGATTAAGTTTAATAAGCAAGAATATTTTTCATAATCTATATACGAGTTGAAGTATACTTTCATTAAAAAATAGATTTTTACAAATTTGGCATCAATTTGTTTATCGATCATAAAAATCTTTGAGTACTTCAGTAAATAATTAATCTTAAGAGTTGCAATTAAAATTTCAAATCAATCTGATAAAAATTACTTCAGTTTGTTATATCTTTTAAGACAATAAATAGAAATAGAATTTGAAACGTTTTTCTAGCTAATATTTTAAAATTAAAACGCTATTTGAATATTCGAGTTCCATAATACAGACCTTTGTTTATGTCTGTTTCAATTAATAACGATTTGTCGGAAATACAGAAGTAATAAAATAAAGATAGATTTGTTTCAAATTGTTTAAGCAATTTCAATCAACCACTAGAAAGACATAAAATGTCTTGTAACTTACGGAACTTTAATGCAGAATGTAATGTGAGGTTAATTTTATCTTTCATTAAATTTTTAAGGAGAGGCTTAAGTAATAGATGTTGGTGGATATTTTCATGCTTATTTAGTTTTGTATCCATAAAGCACAAACGAATGTCTTTCTATTGAGGATAAATTTTATAGTATAATAAATGTTGGGTAAATACACTAATAACATATTTTTAATATTTTATTTTATTTGCAAGGGCATTTGGGAAAGGTAAAAACCAATTATGATATTTCAAACTTTAGACGACGAAAATTACTTGGATTTTGGGGCCTTATTATGTATGTTTAAAAAAGTAATTACCTAAGTTTGAAAGTTTGATTTTAAAATTGGGGAATCATTTCAGTGGTTTAGGAATTCCCTTTTATCGTTATATCTTCATGGTAAATCTCAAAACGTACTCATTTCTCCAATTAGCTCAAGTGTTGTCCCTCTTAATTTATGTCGTGGCTAATTATAGACCACTTCATCTTCTTTTGTTATTCCCCAAAAGCCATCTACCCTTTTACTTAAGTTGCTTCGGACACGGTGTCGTTGGTGGCGTATTAGATTTAGATGAAGATAGGTCAAAGTTAATAGGATTAATTTTCTGAACTGGAACCTTGAGACGTACTTCCTTAATATTTTGTTCTTGTTATATCTTTTCGTTTTTGTCTTATTATTACGTGTAATGCCTCGCCGTAGAAAAGATCATGTTACCAATTATTGTTAAGGTAAATGCTCGAGATCTTGTAATCAATTAGTAGAACAAATGTAAAACCAACTTTGCAGCATACATTTGCTTGTCTCGGCTTAACCCTGTGGCATACATAAGCCATAAGTCCAAATGTCTACTCCCCTTTAAGGTGAAGTAATTACCTGGTTTGTTTACAACTTAATTCCGAAATTCCACGCTGCTTTACAAACGGTCCAATAAATTTCTGATAAAACACTTGGTGTAAGAGCAGCGCGGTAATTTTCTACATGGCATATCTCTGGCTTTCAGGAGGTATAACGTTGAGGTTTACCTGGAGCCATTTGCGAGCGCACTTTTATCCCATCGTTTGAATACATTTACAGGATAAATTTTGTGACGAAACAAAGTCTGTCTTTGTACGTTGCTCCAACTTTCTTATCTTCCCTCAGCCAAGAGGTAGAGCTAAAACAACGATGGTATGCAAACAAACGCTCTCAAAACTAACAAGGCGACATAAATTCCATGCGACATCAAAGTGAGTAATTTGTTTACAGACGTTTCAACGTTACCTTTGAAAACGCAGAAAATGAACTTTTTCCAGTTTAGTTATATCGAGGACGTTCTAAGGCTTTTCGAGGCTGTTCATCTTTATCGGTCGGTGACGACACCACCAACCGAGTGAAGGGCGCTCAATTTTGCGCATCTTATCGCGATTTTAAAGCAAATATGAATCTAACGCAAAATTCAGCCGTTGTTCCATTTCATTCGAAGTCTAACAAGTTTGCTGCCGAGTGTCATCGCGAAATGACCACTCGAAACGAATTTATGCCACCAATTGTGCCAGTGACCGCGAACAGCCGCCAGTTTGGAATCGTTATCATGTTGCAAGTGTAACTGAAGTGTCACCAATCGAAATGGGGGCAAGTGAGAAATTAGCGACTATTGCGAATCGCACAAAACGACGCCGAAGAAGGAGCAATTTTTTTGGCGCGAATTTTATCCTTCTTAGGATATTTTTGCATCTAGCCGGAAGTGCGATCACCGTGTCATCGGTTGAAGTGACCAGATATAGCCCCGGTCTGAACACGATCGGCAATTTAGCGACAATCAATCGAATTGTGTTACCACCCACTCGAGGTGATTTTGCCGAGGACAGCAGGATTTTAAGTGGAGGCCCGGAGGTGCCGAAAGGCCATGAGAAAATCAAAGAAACCGAAAAATTCCTTCATTCGGGTCACCATAATAAAAGAAGGCGAAAATTCCGTCAGCCCGCGAATCGGAGCAATCACAACCACCAGATCACCGATCGGCCAAACTTTAAGCGACGAAGGATCGTCGCCGCGCAAAAGGATAATTCGCGGCTGACGAAGAAACGTGATCGGATCGGTAATGACGAGGTCGTCTCGAAAAATATACCAAAGATTAGTTATAATAGGCATTTTATAAATAATATCACTAAATTAAGTGATCCGCCACAGTCGACAACTGGTCATTACCGTGATTCCTCGACCGACGTGGTGGACAGCGTCCGCGCCAAAAAGGACCAACTCGTGATTAGGGAGCAAGGGGAGGACATCGTCATTTATCGGAAATTCGAGACCAGCATCCCGTGCCCTCCCATACCCCACCACATTATTACTGTTCGACCGAGATATCGTGGTAAGAAAATTATCTTTTATTTTTTAGCTGCTTCTTTCTTTTCGCAAAAGGGGTTAATGTGAATCAATTTGTTGTTTGGACGTACGTCAATCAATTTGAAAATTTAAGATACCCATTGGAGAAGTTGTTTTAAGAAGTACTTAATTAAATATTTTGTGTCAAAAATTAATGACTTGAAAATTCTTAACTTCAATTACATTATAGTTACGTAAATTTAGGAACAAATCAATTTTTATCATGTCATTCATATCATCTTACGATATAATCAGAATGACGCTTAGCTCCACTCAGTTTTTTGGGACTAAAATTGTCCGAAAAATAGTTTTGATTTTGAGATCTGAATCACTAAAACTTTTTAAAACAAACATATTATTATTATAACAATATCATATTATCATTATTGTAATATAATACTCAGAGTTAAAATTAAATCAGTAAAATTATTGAAGTTTTACTCGAATAACTTCTAAGCCCATTAAAATGGAAAAAATCAAAATCAGTGCAAAAAATCTGAAACCCTCTAAATAGCATTACTAAAAAATCCTCTGTTACTAATTTCAATATTGAATCCTGAGACTTTACTAGATGTGTGAAATCGGCGTGAAAACTTGACTGATATTAATCCAATTACTCAAGTAACTCAAGACGAACTGATTGTCTTCATTTTTAAGTATTGGATTGCACCTTTCGACAAACTTAAGCTTTTCAATAAAAAAAGGATCATCGAAAATGCGTCCAGCGTTCCAGACATAAATAATATGACATGAATCGAATTGGTAACTTCTTTTTTTTAGGTCGATGAAAAATTATACTAAAAAGCCAAAACTTTGAAAAAAGTGGTGCTAGGTGTGCACAAATACTTATAAAAAAACTTGTTTTACAATATTTAGAAAGACTAATAAAAGCTGTGGGTTTACTCGCTCTTAACCGTTGTTTTAATAAGCATCATCCCATCCCGCCTTTTTACTACTTCTATCTAACTTTGATTGGATTAAATGGCCTATTATTAATATCAAAAGTTTTGATAGCATACTTGAACAAGAGCACATTAATTAATCTTTCTCGTCGCTGCACAGTTCGTACAACTTGGCTTCTCATAATATGTAATTTATAGCCTCTATAAAATTGGTTATTATTTTTTTTTTTAGAGGCATACTCGAATGTAGTGAATAAAACCACTTCTTTCTGCTATCCTTGATCAAACATTGGCATCCAAACTAGTGCCAGTCATAATACTATTTTATTGCATCTTATGCCTTCAGAGTCTTAAATAAAATTTTCGCTGAATAGCTCCTAGAGGGAACAATTCAAGTCCGATCGGCGTTTTCATGTAAACAGCGAATCAATCAAAGAACTAAACGACCTATGAAATGCGCGGTTTTGCACATTGAATTGATCGCTTAATATAGGAAATCGCCGGTGGCGAAAAGAAACGCTTTGATCTCGTCGAGTCATTATGAATTAGAGCTGATTGTATGTGCGTGTTTTGATGTATCGCCATTGTATTTTAAGACGATAAATGAGCTAGAGCTGCGCGCGCATTTATGACGATTGCTATGCTCGATTTGTCCAGTTCAAGGTGTCTTTACATTGGCACACCGCAACACCATCTAATTGCTTGAGACATTTGTGGTAAAGAAGTTGGAACATTTTCGCCGGCATCATGGCCCATAGATAACAACGTTGGCGACCGAGGAAAAAGCACCTGTAAACATGTTTGCCATGAATATAGGTAATTATGCTGGGCCCAGTCACTGTTTCAATGGAAAGGGCGTGGGCCCGCCAACATTGCGAAAAGTCCAAGCGAAAACGCATGAATTATGAGGCAATTCGAGGCACCTCGATAGTGCGACTTCGTATCCAACTAGAAGTTTTTGAGGGTACCTCTTTTTCTAAGTTGTATATTGATTTATTCCGTTGGCGTATGGCGGATCTGGAAAAGAAAATGGTACCGGGGAAGCTGAATGAAGCCGGCAGCGTCGACAACGGAAATGAGCAATTGCTGCAGCGGACAACAACACCTACTCAGGTGAGACGCTTTATGCAGTTTCATTCATGAATTTAGCCAACGCAATGGCGCAAAAACAGGCTCCTTGCTAGACGACATCGATGCGGGGCTAGAAGATGTAGATGACGACGACATCGACAGCGCACCGCGATGATGTCAGCGTACCGCGATCGTACGGTTATTTCGCGACACAAGATCGTTTCGATCGTTTTCAATCTTCCAACCAGTTCCATTGTTGATGCTATTGATGGGTTATCGGAAAGAAGCTAATTACTCGCATCTTGCTAATGGGTGGTACTATCCTAAGGGCGGAATTTTTCGATTTAAATTAAAGTCGATCGCTATATTGCTTGCGCGAATGGTTAGCCTCAATCAATTTTATATTCGAAAAGGATTAACATAAATCTGTCGGACAGTAAATGTCCTCTAGGTAAACGATCAACGAAAGCGTATTATTGCGTCAATTAAAAATCTTTGAGAGGATCCAATATCTCCAGCGGTGCTCTCTTGTACGATCGCAAAATTGAAGATATAACTTGAAAACGGCCTGCCTATGAATACTATCACCGATCGTCACTTCTTGATGATTGCCCAGGGACCAATTAAGTAATCTTCGAAAAGACAACCTTTCTTCAAAGATCTCCCAATAACTGTTCTTTAATGACAGGTCCGTGCTTTCCTGGTCCATACACTGCATATCTTGCAAGATTTTATGATGCCATGAAGTACGAAACGGGCATAATTCTTTGCGTAATAAATAACGTCCGACTAGGTGCCTGGGAAAGGCGCTTCTGCGGAGGCTCCCGTGCCGCGACAGTCTAACTAGCACTAGCCGATCTGGCGGGCATCGCTAATCTTCCAGTAGATATGATATTCAATTTCAGTGCAACATAAAATTTACTTTCGAAATCGTTTTGGAATCGCTGTAAAATGCAGAACTAATTACCCTTACCTATGGGCATCATAATAGCGAAAATTTGACATCCGCACCGTCGGTGACTGACATCTGGGATTACCGGGCCTGAGGAGCCTCTCCTAAGGCTCCAAGATGCCTGCCTGGGTGCTCTGCAAGAGACGGCACGATCTGAACGTAATTTCGCGGCCCGTAGATCGTGGCATATCATGACAGAGACATTTAAACGTCTTTTTATTGACTCGATCGGTAAGATCGGGGCCTCATTTAAATATTTTGCCGCGCTAATCGTAATGCTCGCCTCCTGCATGGCCAGCTTAGCCACAAATAAAGGTCCTAGTTGGTGCGTGTTGCGCCAACTTGCTACAGTTTAATTCGTTAAGGCTAATCGACCGGAACAAATTAGAAAAGTTAACCGGCTTTAAGTGGGTATCACTTTATGCGTGGTTAGCATTTATATCGCCATTTTTTTTTACTTAATTTCTAAATTTTGCGGTATGGGGAAATATTTCATTTTATTTATGTATAGTATGTGATGTAGTTTATATATTATTAGAACCTATAGAAACTAAGTAGTATAATTGACAGTTTCTCTTAATTTAAAAACCAGTACATAAAATCGGTTATTAAGAGATATTAGTTATTTTTTATGAGAAAAAAAAAACTGCAGTTTAACTACTCAAAAAAAAGCATTTCTTAAAATTTCAAATAAAAATCCGTAAAAATACTGAAGTTGTAGATCTTGGCTTACAAAAGCATTTAGAGGTATGAGCCCGCATGCTAAAAAAAAAGAACAAAGGAACAAAATCATGTCTGAGGATTTTTGTTTAGTAAACTGAGTATCAAATTGAGCTCAGTTTTTCTATATAAATATTGAGACTGAGCTTTTGCACACTTTTTTACCAAAACCAAGGGCTCACAATTATTTTAAAAAATATTGAGACTTAGGATTAAAAAAAAAACTAGTCAATGTTAAGTTGACATGGGATATTATTTGCTGTTAAAAATCAAATGTCGGATAAAATATATCGGTTATAAAAAATTGCCAAGATATTCTCGATATACCGTACCTACTTCAGCCACTGTTTTTAATTAATATGTTTGTTTTCAGGCTCTTATTTGTTACAAAATTAAATATGAATTTGCTTATTTCATTCGATTTTTTTCCTGATACTTTCATGATATGAGGCCTATGCTCTGCATTTCTTGACGTATGGACGTTAAATTAAAACTCCCTACTCATTTCGAATTGAAAGTTATTTTAACAGATGCGCTGTTTTGTAATTACCGACGATGGCCAGCCCACCGTCTGCTATTACGGCAATCCGCGGCGTCGTTAAATAATATTTCAAATGCATCAACAAATGAGCGTCTGTAATTCAGCACAAATTGAGTCTTCGCGATGGAGCCTTTCGATAGGCCTCCCCGGATACAATTTATTACATTAATTAGTATCTGCGCGGACTATTTTGTGTGTAGCGCGTACCGCGGCCGCGTCCTCTGGGCGAGCCGTCCTAATGATCCGCGGTGATCGGACGCGGCCGCGCTCTATTAACTCGATTCCGATCGAAGCCACCGCGCGTGCATTCCTCTGATTACATCGCTTCTCGGATTTATCAACAAATGAGTTCGGCACTGCTGCAGCGGCCGTGGGGCCAGTGATCATCGCTTGATGATTTCGTATGGCTAATTTGACTGATTAATGACATCGGACTCGAAATTCCGGCGATCAGTTGCGATCACATCGATCTCTCTAGATTTTCATGGTGATGCAGCAGAAGGGCACGTCCCACGGCATGCAGTTAATTATCAATCAAATTAAATTTTGTGGCCCTTTTGCGGGGAGTCGCATTCGTTCCTGCCCAGAAAATAATGTGGTCATTGTACGCGATCTAACACACAACAATTTTAATCTTCTCAAATTTCGTCAAGATCGCGCCACACGGATCAGGTTAAACCGATCCGTGCAGACGATGACTCTTTAAAGATTCGGTTTTCTTCAATTTAATGAACCGATAAGGTGCAGGGCTTTCACAGGGCTCAAATTAATGATGGGAGACAATTCCCTAATGAGGTGTACCGTTGCCCGTGTGAAATTTCAAGAAGAAAAATTAAAGAAATTCAAATACGGGTAGGGCATCTTAGGCGACGGTGATTTTTCTAAGCGTTCAAAATTGAAATTCACCTGCGCTTGATGAGTGAGCTCAGCCCGTGTGAATGACTGACATTAATTGCACCCATCTCAGGAAGGCGGGCTCCTTCCGTTTCAAAATGTAGGAGCAGCGCAGCACGTGAGCGAAATGTCTTCAATTTCCTCAAGTGGCCACTTAAGACGATCGCTACTCATCCCATAAGTGATCTTAAGCGAACTAAATTAATTCTAACAACAGTTCAGCGGGCGCATTTAGCAGTTGCAGCGATTAAGCCATAAATCAATAATATCCCTTCCAATTAACGAGACTTCCGCGAAATCAGTGTAATCAGTATGCGCGATCGCGCCAATTACTAGAGCAAATACTTATTATGATCGCCTCCGACGACAAGACGGAGGGAGGGGACTGCCTTGCCACTTTGCGTTTCTAATCCGCGGTCAGGCTCTCCTAACAAATTGGATTTAAGATTGCGGCTGACGTTTATCGATCGGCATTTGCATGGACCCAAGAAATGAATGCCCGAGGTGTCCCGAGGGTGAGCTCAACTTTTGACTGGAAAACGTCAAGCACCCGTGACAAATCGCGACAGTCTCGGTCGCTGGGGGCTTCGGTGTCAATTTAAATTTTGACAATTTATGGGACTGAAATTGGTTTATGACCGATTTGTGGGCTTGCTTCAGCTAACAAATGTCAATTACAAACCAATGTTTATGGCTCGTTGTCATGCATTATGACTTCCTTTAAAGGTATCTATGACACGGTACGCGACATGGTTTATGCAAATCAGGGAGTGTATTTATTTTAAAGGAAAACAGAAATGTTGAGTATAGGTGTGCAAGCCTTACTAAATGACGATATTGCAAGGCTAAATTGATAGTTAGCCAGCATAACTTCGTTTACTTATATATTTATTTTTCAAATCTTAAATGCCTTCAAACTTTTTGCAGAATAACGCAATTGTTTCAGCAGCTGTGTGACCGGTAGTATCGCCTTGCTGAAACCTTAAATTCTCGATGCCCATATCTTTAGACTGGTTCCACATAGTGAAAAAAATTAATAAGAAAAGCAAAATGAATATAACGGTATACTTAAAAAATAATAGATGAATGAAAATATGTCAATTTTTGAGGCATCAGGAGGGGGTGTCAGTTATAAACATAATTTCATGAAAAACGTTTTTCAGACAAGAACTTTGTTAATTTAAATCCTCTGTACATTTTATATTTTTTTGAAATCCATATTACAAAATAATGTTACTTATGATGAAACAAGACAAAAAACCCTTTAACGATTGGAACAAATTTCATTCCCGAAAAATTAAAATCACTCGTAATCGTTATCGATCAAAAAATAAAAATTAAGCGAAAAAACAAAACATTTCATGCAACATATTATTGAACCTAAACTGAAACATAGTCTAAGCTTGGCTCAGATTTGGCCTAACCCCGTCTTAAGTTTGATCTTGGATTCCAGGAGTACTACGTAAATTAAACCGACTGATTTCAAAATTGATTAACTCGCAAATTAATCAACATTTTTTAACATTTTTGAAAAGTATATACAAATAATTCTGTGTATGTGTATGCGACGATTTGTTAATTTATGAAAATGATAAATGATGTCATTTTTTTAAAACATATGTATAAATATATGGAATTACAGAAAAAAAGTGTTTGGAAGCAAAGAGCGTAATTTAGATGCAAAAGGTCTAAAGTGATTCCATTATATATAGACATTTATAACCCTAAATTTATGGACGTGATTTGATGTTCAGACCGAACCGTACGTAATTACATGAAAATTTCAAGTGTTTACTTAACCTTTTCATGTTTGATCTTTATTTTGTTGGGCGTAATTTCCCATCGCCACCCACACGTACCTATATTTGGAAATCATTACAAAGTCATTTGCTGACTCTTTGAAATTCAAGAGGTCCGCAAATGAATTTCGAGTTTCGTCTCATTAAGGATGTTAATAAACTCATCACATTTGCCGAAATTAAAGTGGACAGCACTTCCGACATTTTGCCTCGTGGAGCCGATTCCCCCACGCAATTTACCTGTTTTGAAAAGTTTAAAATCAAAAAAATAAAGAAAAGAGCCGGGAAAACGCCTCACTAGAGGTTAGCGTAGCGTTTAATGCTTTATGCATGTTTTGACTTTAGTGGGCATGAAATTGCAGACAGATACAGGCACGGACCGAGGTGCGAAACAACAAGACCGCCGCGACCGCGACTCTTTTCCGCTCACTTTCTTAAAGCGCGAAATTCATTCATAAGCACCTCAAGAGGCAGGGAAGGAGTCGGAAAAGAAGGCGAACAAAACGTCTCACGCGATTTTATTTGCGCTGGCTCCGGAGACGAGGAGTGCGCCCAAGACAAGTCGCCGACTCCATTGAGGACCCCGGCGTAGACCCAGCCCAACTAGTTCGACGACGCGACTCGGAACGGGAAATTCGATTTTGCACTCCTCAAGCTTTTAATCAAGCCAAATTAACTAATGACACCTACTGGCCGAGCAGGTGCTTTGTTGACTGTATGGCAGCACCGGCAGGTGTTCCTCTGGCAGGCCATTTTCCAGTTTCGCCAGAGACGGTCGCTTCAAACTGCTTTGTCGAGTGCAAGATAGACCCATTCACCGCTTAAGGATAATTGAATATTTAATCTAATAGGCGTCCGCAATTATTCTGTGCGACTGTCCTCGTTGGCTGACATTTATGACCGCTCCTCACAATTAGAAGGCCGTTTTGGTGAGTCTAATGGCATGCTAGACTTATCACCACTATGGTCCAATTAAGGTCTATATGCACCAAAGATGCAATAATATGGTGTCAACGCTGTCATTCTTTGTTTATTAACCTCATTTTTCAAACTGGCAGTTAAATCTATTTGCGATTGTTTAGACTTCTTATATTTATATATTGTAACTAGTTTAAACATGGAACATATTGAGTTTGAGATTTCCTCACGGATTTTGATAAAACTTTGTAAGAGTGTTCATTTGGAGACAAAAATTACGAATATGCAAAAAAAAAATGTTGGTCACTTCTACTTCCCGGAATATAATATTTAACTTTGATATTTCGTAAATTGAAATTTTGTTGCCTTTATTTTTTGCATAGTCCCACAAAGGTTCGTTGCAAGTTGTATAAATAATCTTAAAGTAATACACTTCCACTTTTTCATTCTAAAAATGTCTTCTACAATCTCTGAAATTAACGAATTAAAGGTAAATATCATTTCCGACTTGTCAGCATTGATGAGTTTCGACAAATCGAAATAAAATAATATATTCTTAATTTTCAACACTCGTGTAGAATTTTTTCAGAATTCTGGTGGAAGCGTTATTAATTTAAGACGTTTCAGAATTTTAAAGTTAAATATCTAAATATCTATGTAGTAAATATAAACTAATGCTAGAGGAACTTTAAATAATATTATGGGCGTAGAAAGTTTGGGAACATTATATGTATATGTACTTGGAATGTTCTATTATACATATAAAAAGCTGTAATTAACAGTAGTATAATATAATTAGATCTAAATCGATGCTAAAACAAATCTTTCCAAACGGTTCGATTAAAATCTTTGGTGTATTTCAACCGAAAAACAAAATTTAAATTAGCTTTTATATTAATTCATATAAATGTAATTTTAGTGAAGAAATGTTTAAAATCGATTATTAATGTTTTATTTTTAGTTTGCACTTTTCGGCGTTTTTTTTTCAAAGGTTTGTTAATCAGCTAATGCGCAATCCATCACTATGTTTTTGATATCTATTCCGCAATAGGTCAAAAATGTTGTAATATCTAACGAACCTTCGTGGCAACATAATTAATTATAATGCTTAATAACGCAAGTACTCTTGAATGATAGCTCTGATCAAAACATTAATAACCCTCGATCAATTGATCATATTCCGCGACGCGTGGAACACTTCGATCAGCTGCCTCAGAAGCCGCTCATTTCTCAGCTGTGGCCGTAGGCAGAGCCCCGCCATCTCCCACGGAAGCTACTCAATTTAAATAGCGTTTTAATTGAGATCTCATGAGCTTCGATTGTGGCCGCGCAAATATGCGCGCATCCTCCTGGGCCGGATTGCACACGCGCTCAAAAGATCTTTAATGAAACCTCAACCCGAACTCCTCGCATTCTGTTGAATGAAGATGTACCAGAGCCGATATGCAAATGAGTAGCATAGTTCAGTAGGCGCATTAAGACGCATTCGCCCAGATAAGCCGCGGCCTAGAATCCCAGGAGTTTGCAGAAGCCGCGGCGAAGACAGTGGACAAGCCCAGTGATAAATGCAAACCGATCAATTATAATTAAAACGTATAATTGCGTCAGCCTGAATAAAGGCGTCTTATCGATCGCCGCGAGACTCGATGGCGGCCAAACAACGAAATGCGGCAACAGATCATATCCTTGGGGAAATCTTTGAACCGAGTGGTCCAGGGGCCTTCTGGGGAATCTGGCTGCTTGACGCGAATAAGTTAATTAACCGAATTACATAAATTAAGATGGGAGATAATGTGCTACTGCTTAAGATAATTAATCTACTGCTGAGAAGTTTTCCTCTTTTTGGGAATCTAAGTCAAAGCGATCAAAACGTGGGAGTGCCCGTCTCTTAAAGGTTTCTTATACCATTTGAATATTTCTTCTTCTCATTAGACATTTTAATATTTTGTTCAAAAAATTTCAAAAATAACAACCAATCTAAACAGACTTTTGTCTAACAATACCTTTTACGATTTTAAAGTCAAATATCTAGTAAAAAAATTAAAATTATCATATTTAATGATCTTATTATTTCACTAAAAATTCAAACAATTCAGCTTCGTTCTGCTATGGGAACAAGCAGTAGCTCTCTTGTTCGATGGGGTCTTTAGGTTGCATAAATATATATTAAAAAAAGCAACTCTAACCATATTACATAGCATAATAAATCGTTGATCAACATGGGTCAACTACAATCCCTTTGAACTCACGAGTTCACAAACCGAGATTTATAGAATGAAGAAACTTGTTTATGTAAGCAGTAAATGAAGGAGATCAGATAACAGCAGAGATGTTACTAGGGAGACATATAAATTTTTTATGGCAAAAGGATCAGTAATCTCTTTAGTCCTCCTTTAAATAAAACCAAGTATTCTATAAGTCTTTGAGACAATATGGTCAGTATGTAACGAAAAGGAAAGCCGTATTTTTAGCAATGTCAATCTTAACAGAATCGAAAGCTTTAGAATTTAAGACGTAGGTATGACTATATAAATGGATGTCTTGTAAAATGATACAACCATATCTAATTTAATCTTAAAAATAAAGGTATCAGATACTGACTAAAACTGACAAAATTTCTAGCCCAATTACCTAACAAAATGTAGTAAATACCTACATGCAATCGATTTAAAAAAATTAATGAAGGAGTAAGATAAATTCTTAAGATTGTTAGCTAGGTTTTATATCTTGCGCCAGTTTTCAAAATATTGTAAAATTTGATTAAGGAAACCGAAGAGAGTCCAAATAGAGGCTAGCCATGTCAAATTATAGTTTTATTTTGATTCCAATGATTGCACTGAAGACATGGAGAAAGAATAAATAAGAATCAAGACTATAATTTAATTTCGGAGATCCTATCTTAGTATCCCTAAGTTCATATTTATATTAATATAAATACCAATACCTTATCATCCCGAAGACCGAAAGACCTAGACGACTTATTCTCAAACATTACTTTTATTGAATTGAAAATTTTCACACTAGATGATAAAAGATTGTTGATAACGAGAGTGATTACATCATTAAATAAAAAAAAAAAACTTGTTAAAAATTTATTTGTTTGAATTGACGACTTACATAGATTAATGGGTTCTAAGCAGAACTCAAATTTTAAACCACGTAAAATTTATCTTCAAAGAGTTTTAATGTACATTGACCTAAAACGCCTAAATCGATAGTCTGCATGTAGGTACAACGCGATTGGCTTTTTGCATACATTTGCATCTATGTTGGTACGGAAATTGTTAAATATCTTATATATCTGCAAAATAATCAATCTAATATAATTCCAACTTCGCGCCACAACTCCTCGGCAACACTCACTTTGTATATTTTAACATCAATTTGGCTGGTTGCTTCCACAGGCGGGGTGTGGAGCAATCTTGAGAATTGATGGACACTATTTATGTCTCGGGCGGGGTTAGAGACCTTTCGCCGGGTGCTGTACATTCCGCGAATGACCAATTCATTCCAGTAATCGGGCCGGTGAACTAGTGCCAGCCGACCGGCCAAATGAAAAATTATAAAACGGCAAGGGGTGCTGTGATTTGTTTATTTTGGGATCTGCACATGGGAGGCCCCACGGCACTCGGCCAAAGATGAATTTCACTTGAACTCCTGAGTCGAGGCTCCTCATTTTCACTTCCCTCAAGACGGATCCATCCGCAGCCTCAGCACCACCACCAGAGGTTGGGATAGTCATCATCGTCTACGACGGGGTCAGATATTTAACATCTGCCTCGCGATTGCGATTTTCGCGCGCGATGCGATGCAACATAAGAAGCGTCGCGCCGCCACGAATGTATTTTCGCACGTCTCACAGCCCGGCTAATTGCTTTCGCTGTTTTTGCATAGTCGGGCCCCGATTTAAAACAGATTCGCGCCCATCCGCGGATTTCACTTTCATGCCCGCGCTCATTCGATTTTTATCGCAGGTTTTCCTATCGTTCGGCCAGATGAACATCACCACCAGACCTGGGATGCTGCTTTTATTTGGACCATTGACAACCGCACCGAGGAGATCTGGTGCGCGTCTGGACGGGTGTTTCGCACCCAACGAGGCATTCTGAACTCAGATATTAAATTGCCCAGCATCCACCAGGCCGCCGCGGCTGAATCGGCTCAATTATCGCCCCGAACAAATTTATGCCGCCGTTTAGATAAGAAAACATGATGCTCGCTTTGGGCAGCCTAAACAGCCGTGCCGAACAGATTCCGCGGAGTCTATCACGGTCGAACTCAATTGATTCGCATTTCGGAGCAATTTAAGGTAATGGAGTTGCTACGACTTCAAATTGAGACCAGTCGAATGTTTTCTGCGATAAAATAGTTAATTACGCAGTCGAACGCGCAATGTTTGATTTCTTTGAAGACGGCTACTCGGGAAGGGATATATCTCCCAAGTCTTTGATGGCGAAATTAATTTTTAATTTATTTTTCCTTTCATTTTTGTTAGATCGTTAAAATCAATAGTGGGTGTGTTTCACTTGTTGCTTGTGGGGTCTTATCAAAAAAAAAAAGGTAGAAGTTTAATTCGGAGCTACCTTTTTAAATTTATTGCTGATTTTGCAATATGCAAATACATAGCATATAAAAGACCGAAGATATTTTGAAGACAACATATTTTTTGTACTTATAATTGCAATTGTAGATGTAAAATAAATTTTTGTTACGCTATTAAGATGTGATTCAAACAGAATTTCTACGAAAATTAATATGCAGACATTTTTAATGCTGCTAATTGCTGTCGAAGCCTGACCACAAAAGTCCTAATGATTGGTTTTTATGGAAATCTAGCTCATTAAACAATCAACCACATTTTTTATTCAATATCAGACAAAACATAAAATAAATTTTTTTAAAGTTGTTTCGTCTATTTTCTTCCTTCTTAATATTCAGGCAGGGGTCAAAACAGTTGAGTAAGTTAAAGTTATGGCACAAAATATTAGAACTGGTTCCGAAACTTGCAATAAAATTCGTAGAACTTTATTTTAGTTTATATACCATGCACTATTATTATTTGTACTAAATTTTATACGTTTATTTTCGTGAGTTTCTGAAAATATCCTGAATTTTTTATTTATGTAAAAAGAAAAGTAACTGTGACAAGCCTTGTACTCGTAAAATAACATTGTTATAATTTTAAACGATTTCTAGTGTCATGTGTGGGGTTACACAAAAATTATTATAAGAATTATGTCTAAAATTGCAAACGATATAATTCAATAGAAATAGAGGTTGAATAGAGGCTTAAAACAAGTTTTTTAAGAGGTATTGCTCATTAAATTTTAATAATCCAATAAAGTACATCTAAAGTATATTTAGAGAAAATTATCGTAAAATAATGACTCCACAGAGAATTACATTATTTTAGCCGTACCCTTCCTTCCATACCACCTACATTCATTTCTCCCAGGTGTCCAGTAAATGGTTCTTTTGAAAGTCTTTAAAGTTAAATATAGCTTTAGTTGTCAATTATGGCTCACGAGCTAAAGAGCGCCTCACCCTAAAAAATAAATTCTACAGTTCTTCGGCGCAACGTCGTCGCCACACAATTTTGTGTCCTTACCCAGAGAGGCTCACGAGGCTCAAGACAAATCCCCGGCGGCAACAGAAACATTTTCACGAAATTTACGTTACAATTCTGAGCTGTCTGGTGCAGTGTCACGAAGTGCATTTTCCCGATTTATGATTGATCTCTCAATGGCACGTAATGGCATGGGTGGACATTAAGGCTGAGGAAAACAGCTTTTGGCGGTAAAATGTTTTTTCGCCTTAATTAGATGAAAGCGAAGGTGCTCTTTGCGCGTTCGTAATTGGACCATCAAAAAGACTCGACTCGAGAGAACCAGATGGCTTCAATTGTAGGCCTTGCCATGAGAAATGGTTCTTGGGCCTTAAGTAGATCGGCGATACGAAGATCGCTCTATTTTATAAATAGACTCAAGTCTGGCCATGAACGCTTGCCTTAAGATTAATTGCTGTCTGTCGCTTTCTAATTTCAGAGTGCCATTGCAATGCGATGGGTTCCATAGGGCAGAGATGCGATCGTTACACTGGACAGTGCATGTGTTACAGCAACGTGACGGGCCGGAGGTGTGAAAAGTGCTCACCTGGCCACTGGAACATGACTGCAGGAGTCGGGTGCAAGGACTGCCAGTGCGATCAGTTCGGATCGCGAAGCGGAGACTGCAACCCTTGGACTGGACAGTGCGACTGCAAGATCGGAGTCGCTGGCAGGAGGTGTGATATATGCCAAGAGGGCTTTTACGGATTTTCTAGCAGCGGCTGCAAACGATGTGATCTTTGCCCTTCTGAAGGACACGTTTGTGATTCGACGACTGGAAGATGCGTCTGTCCTCCGAACAGTAAAGGACCTGACTGTCTTCAATGCTTTCCAGGAACTTGGGGCTGGAAGCCTCGTCATGGTTGCGATAAATGCGACTGCGATATTTCGGGATCAATTGGACAAACCTGTGACATGCACTCTGGACAGTGTATTTGTCGTGAAGGGTACTCAGGACGAAGATGCGATGTTTGTGCAGTTGGATACTTTGGATATCCTGAGTGCAAGCGATGCAACTGCAATCCTGATGGATCTCGGACTAGAAGTGATGGATTGATTGAATGCGATTCTCTGGGACAATGTCCATGCAAGGTAATATCTTCTTTTTTTGTAGATTACGAAACCACAAAACAAAAATTTGGAGGTAGGGGCTAAGTAGGACTAAGTAGTACAGAAGTACAACGAAACTTCTTAGTGAGCCCTATTCTACTAATTTTAGCAAAAGCCACTATTGAAGTGGTTATAAATCAGTGGCTAAAAATCATAGCCATTGTGTTAATCACTTGAGTAATAAACAAATATTATTGAAAAAAATAAAAAAACACGACTGCGAAAAAAAATTGAAGACATGATATGGCGCCGTAAATCGGCCATTTTAAATTTCATAATTTTTATATACCCAGTGTCACTCTCACAATTGAGACGAATCTAACGACGCCTCTCAAGCTAAAATCCATCAAGCCGTTTAGGCTACAGAGCATGCCAAAGAAATATACATACATACCTACATACACTCGAAAAACATAACCCTCCTTCTAGCAGTCGGGTAAAAACTCGTATTCTACAAACCCGCGGACTATTGATGGAAATAATATAGATTTTTGTTATTTTTAATCCTTTGTCTTAAAACCATGGGAGACGTGATCCCCTTTCTGTGCCTAAAATGAGAGATAGGACAGGATATATAAGCGACCGATAACGTTTCTTTTTTTTTTGTATATCCGTCACTTTTGATTTTAAATGAACTCAATGTATGCTAGGGGATTTAGTTTCCGAACCCTCAATTTAAAAACTAGTGGAAACTTATAGCAACAGTAGCTACGTAATCACTGCGAGAGTGGGTACGATAGTAACTTTTGATAGTCACTTTCATTAGTGTAATACAAAATTGGACAAAAGTGAAAATCGTAGTGGCTAAAAGAAATAGTCACTGTATAGCCAGTGATTAACATTAGCAGAATAGGCCCCAATATCTCGAAACTTAAAACCAAAGCTATAGTTATAGAATATGTATCAAAATCTCCAAACCGTTCATGTATTGGTTACAAAGTTTATTAATTTCACAGGCTAGTTTAAATCTTTTAAAAAACAAATATGTTATACTATAATACACAATTTAAATTTTTTTAGGATCTTGTATCTGGCCTTAAGTGCGACACCTGCAAACCAAGAACATTTGGACTATCAAAGCACAACTTTGAGGGCTGCACACGATGCTTCTGCTTTGGAAGAGCTCAAGATTGTAAACAAAGTGACCTCACCTGGGGCCATATTCGGATGCCAGGTGCAAGAAATCTTAGTGTTCACTACATCCAGATCGAAACAATTCCCCAAAGGGACTACGAGTTTGTTGTGGTAAGTTCTAATTCTAAAAATTAATTGATTCTTTATGCAGACATAATTTCCTCAGCAGGTTGTTCAAATGGAAGGATCTCGTTCCTACCAGCAAGACGCTGAAATCAATACTATGAACGGTTTGAATTTAATACCTCGATCAACTGGAAATGTTTCTATTGGGGCATATACTGCATTTTATTATCCTTTGTACTTTCAATTACCTCCTCAGTTTTATGGAGATCGCACAAATAGTTACGGAGGATTTTTAAGGTACAGCTTACTTACAGACGGATGCAGTACGCAGCTAGATCAAGGCGTTTTACGAAAGTATCCAATTGCGCAAATTCATTCACACAATAAATTAGTAATTGATTACTTCGAGGTAAGTAATACTATTGTGATTTTAATTAAATTTCAAAATGAGTTTTTTTTTCGTTTGCAATTCCTTTATAGAAGATTTTATAATTTTAGAGCGAGGCAAGAGACATATCAATCAACGAAACTTACATCATCCCTTTGCATGAATCTTACTGGAGATATCATCAAAATGGACAGGAAATTAACAGAGCAGTGATGATGACTGCTTTGGAAAATATTAAGCACATTTTCCTGCGTGGAACTTCATGGGCTGATTTTACCGAAGTTGTGTAAGTTTTAAAACTTAACCTTCAGCAAATTAAGATAAATTAAATTCAACATTTCAACAGTCTATACAACGTTCACATGGATTCAGCAATATATCTTTCTGGTCTAACCAATAATTTGGCTCTTGGCGTAGAAAAATGTCACTGTCCGAACAGGTTCGATGGTTTGTCCTGCCAGGATCCAGGAAAAGGTTACTATCGATGGCGAAATTTTACTGAAACAGAACACCTTTTCATGGAGGACCTCATCGGACGAGTCATACCCTGCGAATGCAATGAACGGAGTTTGGAGTGCGACCGTGAAACTGGATCGTGCTGGGTAAGTTTTCGAGATATTTTAAAAATCAAAATATTTTTCCTTTATTGGCAGTTAATTTCCAGAATTGTGCAGATAACACTGGTGGCAGCCACTGTGAGAGGTGCGCTGAGGGGTATTACGGAGACCCGAATTTAGGCGGTTGCAAGCCCTGCCCTTGCCCCGAGACAAGCAGAAACTATGCCAGAGGATGCACAATTTGGCACGGCCAAGTGAGCTGCATCTGCAAGCCTGGCTATGTCGGACATCTGTGTGAAAAATGCGCTCCAGGATATTTCGGATTTTTGGAAAGGTACAATGGATCCTGCCAACCGTGCAATTGCAGTCCCGATGGCAGCCTATCCGAAGAGTGCGATGCTGAAACTGGGCAATGCATTTGTAAACCTGGAGTTACTGGAAGAAGGTGTGAATCTTGCGAGGCTGAAAGACACTTTTTGGAGGACAAGATTTGCAAATGTACATTACATATTTATTTAGTTTATTTATTTTTTATTCTAAAGATATTTACTTTAGTATGTGACAACTGTTCTCTTATTTTGATGGACTATGCCGCGTCTATTTCTCACCAATTGAGACGAGGTATAGCACATATGGATCTTTCTGGAATTCCAGCGCCTTGGCTCAAGTTAGAAGAATATGAAAAGAAATCGGAGGAAATTGAAGAAAGACTTGCTGACTTTTTTGATGCTAAGGAAAAGCTGGAAAAATTCGATGAAAGCGGTCTTGAAAAAGTAAATAATATAACTTTGGTATTTTTATGAACAATACATTCCATTCGTAGACATTGTTTACTTAACCAAATTCTCTGTATTGTATATATTATAATTCAGTGAATCATCTAAAACCTTAATTCAATATTTAAATTTTCGTAGAAACTATAGAAATTTTTTATAAGTTATTTCCAATAGCTGAATTACATATAAAATTTGTGCGCACAACATTCAGCTAGTTATTAAAACGAGAACTGTTTTTACTGTCGATTAATCTTGACTATTAAGTCAATCATTTTTATTAATTGTTATTACATACCTACACTAGTTTTTAATATTATAATATGTTAAATTAAAAATTAAAAATCTTCCTCCAGCTCTCTTCATATGCTGAAAACAACAAATATCTCTGGCGTAAATTAGAAGGAATCGCAATAAAACGAAACATTCTGTCTGGATTGCTGGAACAAAATTCGACTGAAGCTCTTTCCTTTGCGAAATCCCTTCATGATGCAATCCTTCAAACGATATTTTCCCTTAACTACTACGGCAGTCACGATCACCACATAAATCTTCCCACAGCCTTAGAAGAAGCTCGTCGAAATCTCGAAGAAATAAGATATCAAGACATGTCCTCAGCTGGGATGCGTGAAGCTTGGGAGTGCGCCTTCGACTTATTCTACTACTTCGGGAACGCATCCGATGCTGTTCAAGATCAGCAAGTCGCTCTAGAGATTTTAATGAGAGATTTGAACAACACAAATTTTCGAATATACGACACCCAGAGAAATGTCGAAAAAACTCAAGAAATGCTTGGAGCAGCCGAAGATGCTATGGAGCATGTTAAAAACATAAAAAGTTATGTAGTCGAGTATAACGGTGAGGTATACGATATACGGGATAAGATTGTTGAATTGTTAAACAACAGCTGGATTACTGAAACCGACACTATTATTGGAATGATCGAAAATGGATTGGACGATGTTCAGAGAAATAAAGAAAACATTATAAAGCTAAGAAATATGCTGGCGGATAATCTAGCAGATAGTGAAGATCTTCGAAATGACATTAAAAAACAACTAGTCCCAAAGGCGTGGAGACATTCAAATCGTTTAATGGATCAATCCAAAAAGTATGCGAGACAGTTTCAGACTACTAAAGATGGAGCGAGAGTTGCTCTTTTAGCTAGGTATCATCTTTTGAATATTTTGAACTTTTAAACGATTTTTTAAGTTTTTAAATTATTTTTAGTTCAGCTCATAAAAATATATCGAATGCGATAGAAGCTGCTAAAGAGGCTACCAGAGAAGCAAAAAACAGTGTCATTACTGCGGAAGAAAGATTGTATCCTTCAACTGGAGAATCGGTGGTTGATCGCGCTAAAGTATCGTTAGGAAAATCAAAATTACTCAAAAAGGACGCTGTTAAGGAGATGCGAAAAATTGATGGTAAAAACAAAGATATTTGTGTAAATTAGCAAAAAATTAACAACTACAAAAGAAATTATTATTTCTGCCAAAAATAGGTTTGCAATTGGTCTTGAAACAGCAAGAAGATAAAGTTGAATCAATTAAATCCACAATCTGGCAAGCTGGATTTAAAAACAATAACATTTCTGTGTCTTTGGAGGCACTAGACAATGAAGCTAGTATCAATAAGATCAAAAGCGGCAATGATCTTGCTACGAAAATTTCAGACCAAATGCGTACTGAGAGCAGAAAAGCGTTGGATATCAAATCGGATATTTATAAATTGAGACAAAAATTCGCTACGTTGGAACCTGAATGGGATACTCAGTTGGGACTCGCAGAGGAGAATATTTCACAAACTTTAAGTAATATTAGAATGGCAAATAGTTCTCTGCACAATATTGAAATGCACGCCAATAAAGCTAACGAAGAATTTCAATTGTGGAACAATAGTGTTTCAAAACAGTTGCAGGATCTTAAAGATAAGATCGCTAGAGCAAGACATGCTGCTCAAGGAGTAAGTTTTGTTATGCTATACATTGTACAAAATTTGTTAATCTATTTTTATTAACCAGATTAAAGTTTCACTCGAATCTATCAAAGAGAAATGCACTCGATCGTATCTCCCTCTTTCCTATGGTCTTTCTACTTCCAACACAATAAAACTATCTTTTGCTTTACTCAGTAAAAATGGGAATTCACCACTACTGTACATACAAGGCGAGGATAGAAGATTTATATCTCTAGAGCTCTCTAAAAGAAAAGTTCGTCTAATATGGAATTTGGGAGGAAGAACTGGAGTCATTACTCATCCTCTAGAAGTTCAAACAAGGGACCCAAAGTACGACGATGCTTGGTACTACGTCGAAGCAAACAGGACTCTAAACATAGGCAGCTTAATAGTTCGAAGAATGACGAACAGTGGCATTTTGAGCTCCACCCACCACTTTACAGCTGTAACCGATTCGGAATTTACTCGCTTTTTTACAACACCCAGTAATCGAATTTGGTTGGGAGGAGTCCCGAATGACCTTCGATCAAAAGAGTTTCAAACCAGTCCTGGACTCAATGTTGTAGTCCATCAAATTTACATAGATAACAAACCTCTAGGACTCTGGAATTTTGTACACTCCGAAGGTAAATGTGGTGGAGCTATGCTTGGACCTCAAGAAACATCGACAACATCAAATGCTCGCCATTTCAACGGTGCAGGATATGCTGAAGTTCAAAAAACTCGTCCACGACCTTATCGTAAAAATTTGTTTGCATTACAAATGACCTTTAAAACGTTAGATGAGAATGCGTTACTATTTTTGGCGGTTGATAATAAAAATGTTAGTTAAAATTACTCATTATAGTATAAAATACTAAATTGTTATGTTTATAGAACCGCTCTGTGTCAGTCACATTAAGTAGTGGACGAATCGTCTTTAGAATCGATTACGGCGATGAATCGAAGCTTGAGATAAATACCACAAAAGAGTACAACACCGGAAAATGGGTGAGAATTGAAGCAGCTCGGGAATTTGTTCCCAAAAGAGGTACGGAAAATGGTAGCTTGAAGGTTAACACTGAGGAGCCTCTGTCTGGATCGCCAACGAGACCAATAACTGGGCAATTGTTGCCTGATTTGTCTAAGGCGGTTTATTACCTTGGAGGAGTTCCACCAGGTAAAACATATTTTTTAAGAGACTAAGATTTTTGATTTTAATATCTTGTCTATTTATGTATATAATTTTAAAATTTATGATAATAACGACGAGACCCAATCTTGGAATGAATTTCAATCTACGTACGAAATATGTTGTTAAGTTTTAAGTTTAACTTACTTCAATATTTGGAAACAAATTTTTGCGAGAACCCCGATGAAGAACTATCCTACTTATCTACTACTAGTATTTAAATCTTTTGATTACTTAGAGTTACTACTGCTATGAACTTATTGGACGTAGCTCATTGTATCAGAGGATTGTCTGGAAAAGAGCATTTAAGAAAAAAATATTTATCCTTTGTTTTTATAAGCTCTAATTCTGCGCAATATTTAGACTAACATTTCGCTCTTTTGCCGAAGCTAGTTCCTTTTTTCAAGGGGGTTATTAAAAAGAAACAATATTTCAAATTTCATACGCCATTGAAATTAAGCAAATTTTCATTAAACAACAGAGCAATATCGAGACTCTTGAAGTTTTGTTCACCTTGGAATATAACTTTGATCACATACTACGTTTGGTTAGTTTTTCTAGATAGTGTAGAATAGAAACATAGACCCTAAATAAAACGTTAAGCGTCTGAAATATGGAATTTAATTTTTTTTATGGAAATTACGTCTTTAAGTTTAGATTCTTAATTTTTTAGTTCATGTTTTTTTTTAAATATTATTTTTGTCTTTTGACTATACTTTTAAAACTTTTTGAACCGGCGACAGTGCAGCCATTTATGAGCTAGTCTTTATATTTGAATTAACGGTAAAATAGTATAAGGGTTTAAAAAGTGTCATGCTCTTTCCTCATCTGGTTGCATTTCAATAGTATTTTTTTGAAAAAGTACGACGACTCTGTCCTAAATTCATTTGCTCCCTCTACAGAATTTATCCTCATTTGATGCCACAACATCTCAACTTTAAATTTTATGGCATTCAATTGAAAACTGGAAAAAATATACGACCCAATTTCCTTTCATTTTTTATTTGTCACATTTTAGGCTTCAGATCGGGGACAACGAAGGCACCAGGGGCCGACTTCCCATTCCTCGGCTGCATGATGGACGTGCAAATAAACGGGGAAACTTACGATCCGCTCGAGAGCTCGTCCTACTTCGGGGTGGAGCAGTCCTGCAAGGAAGTCATCACCAAGTAAAGAAAATGAAATCCTTTCCACAAAATGAGAAATTCCTCTAAAGTGAAAAATCTCAACATTTTCTTACAGAGCCGGATTCTTTGGGAGCGGCTACGTTGAGCTGCCGTCGCAATCCCTGAGGAAGCGCGCGAACGCGGGCTTCGTCTTCCGGACGCTGCAGCCGGACTGCCTGCTGCTGCTGTCCGCGTACCCGCCGCAAGTGCGGGAGGACTACGACGCCAAAGATATCAAGGGGAACTACTCCGTGAGCCTCATCGACGGCAGAGTGAGCGTCTGGATAAACACCGGCCGGGACGCGGTCCAGCTGCTGTCCAACGTGAGTGTCAACGATGGCGAGTTTCACGTCGTAAATATCCTGAAGATGGGCCGGAAAATCGAGCTGATGGTCGACGACGAGCTCCAGGCCCTGAAGGCACTTTCGGCCTCACCCACAGCCGTGAACATGCCCAAGGACGCCGGCGGCCTCTACTTTGGAGGGATTCCAAATGTCGACGAGTATAAATCACTGGCGCCCACTTTCATTGGACTTGAAGGCACCATCCGCGATGTTGTCGTCAACAACAAAACCGTCCCATTTAGCGACGCCCTGAGCTTCTCGAATGCACAAATCGGCCGAGCTGGACCACAAATGGGGACACATAACGCCTTCGTCGATGTCCTCCTCAAGACGGAACCCATTGGGAAAAGTTTCACGGCCAGCAGGGAGGGATGCCAGAGGGTATGTTCATTTTCTTAAAGTTTTGATTAGATTTTGAAAGTTATTAAAAATTGTCGATTTTTGGAAGCATCTTCCATTTATTTAGCATGAACTGATAGACAGGTAGTTTTTTAGCTTTGATTTGACTTTTTATCTTTTTTTGTGTTTAGCATTTTGAATTACATAAATTAATATTATATAATTATGGGCAAAAAAATAAATACTTCAGAACTCACACATCTATAATAGATAAAAACAAACACCCCATCTGCGTGAATACAAAATTTTAAACAAAAGTCTTCAAATGGTGCAGTTTTGAGTGGTAGAGAAATTAATACAGTCTAACGTGTTTCAAAATACTTATTGAAATGAAATTTTCTTCCAATAACAATAATTGTGCTGTTATGTCGTGAGCTGCCTGTAATCTGGACCTTAAATATTTGGAAGGTCTAAGAGGAAAAAACTGCAGCCAACAACAATGGAAAAGAATTGACGAATGTCTTGGCGGAAGAATGGCTAATTTTATCAAGGGAAATGCTCAAGACCCTATTTGAATACTTGCCTCGAAAAATTACCGATTGTATTCGAGCAAAAGGTTATTATTTCAGAGGTTAAATATTAAAACGTATGGTCTTATCATTTTACACAGCACTTTATGGATAGAAAGTTTTTTTAGATTGTTTTTTTAGTGAATTATTTGATATTCTTAAACATGAATTTTTGCTTGTGTTGCTAAGAATAAATTTTAAGAATTCGAGTCGAATTTCTTTTTGTGAGAGATCAAGGAAAACTGGATATACCAAAAATTGCATGATTGTTTTATCTTTTTACACAAAACTGTTCATCCGTACATTTTGTGTTTTCGGATTATCAAGGTCCTATTAAAAAATCTAGTTTCACAAAAACCTACATATTTTTACCAGTATTATAAATTATCAAATAGTGCCAAAAATATTCATTCTAAAATTGTCCTTAAATCTGAATTAATCTTAATCCCATTTGTTGTTCAACAAGATTTACGAAATTATTCAAAATGAAGCAGAAGTTTTTTGGGGTTTAGGTTTCGCATTTGTCAAGTATTAGAAAAAAAAAAACATATATTTTTGAGCATGGTAAGAAAGAGCAATTTGACATAAATATACCACAAAATAAACATTTAATTGATCACTACTACTTGTAAGGAAAGACTCGGTCTTTTCTATCTGGCAAAAACTATGTGAAAACCTGAGCACTAAATTAAATTTAAATACCAGCTTATCACTTTCTTATCTATTATAATATTTAACTCATCAATTTTGCATGTATTTTCGCTAACCACATTTATCTTTAATGTCATAATTCATAAATACATATCTAATAATAAATATCATATTTTCACATAGTAAAGTCAGTTCTCTGATAGGCCTTAATTTTTTTCTTATAGGGAAATTGTTGATGGTCGCAAGTACTAACCAACTACTACTACTACTTGACACGTTGTGCGGTCCTCTTGGAGTGTTCTAAAATGCTTTGTAAACGTTGTAATAATCGCTAAACAAAACTGAAGCTGATAGCATTAATAAACCACAATAAAATAAAAAGGGAAAGGTTTTCTCGTGCAGTATAACACATTTTCGTGCCATATTTTTACTCATCACTTTTCATTACTATTTTTTATTTTATTTTACATTTTTAATTTATTTATTTCTTCTATATCACTGCTTTGTACATTATATGCTTTTTTAAATACATATATAATATTAATCAAATAAAATAAAATAAAATTGTTTTTAAGAAATTAAGATACTGGTTTTATTAAAAAGTGTAAATAAAAGGTGTTCGTTTGGTTATAGGTAATTTTTCTTTTTATTACATTCTACTAATGCTTTTTAATAATGTCAGTTTAGAATAGTGTAAAATTGTAAAAATTCATAATTTGGTATTGTTTAGTATTTTATAAATATTTCCTTTTAATACATATATGTATGTAAATATGAAAGTAAAGAGATGGATATACTTAGTAAACGTTTTGTACCGAAAAAAGCTAAATTTATAATATGTATTAAAAATGACAAATTTAAAAAAATTTAAATTGTTTACAAGTAAACAGCTTAAAATTTGTTCAAATTCTAGAGATACAAGATTACTGACTTTATTTTGAAAACAATATCAAAAATCAAGGCAAATAGACAATCAAACCGTTAGAGTTATCGATTTATGATGACTATTTACGCTATTTACAAGCAAGCCAGCAAACCATATTCCAAAATATTGGGATTTGTTTATGCTGGTTTATGTCGAGCTAACTCAGTTTGCGAACATTTTTGATCTGAAGGCAAAATTATAAAATTGTGTTTTAAAATAAGCATGTGGTTGAGTTATGTTTATTATTTACCCTTCTTTGTATATTTTAGGTCGGTAGTTATTCTTACGAGCCAAACGCTTTCAAATTCGGAGACGGTCCAAACAGCCACTCACAACTTAACATCCCTGTGAGACACTTCTGGCAGAAAAATTTCATAATACAATTCGATTTTCGTACTTTTTATCCAAATGGTGTAATCCTTGTAGCACCAGGAACCAAAGAGAAACACAAACATTTTGTTTCTTTGCTTCTTAAAGATGGTCATTTGTTCCTCATCGTTCGAGGACGAAGAAAAGAAGAACTTACCCTGACGGCGAAATTAAACGACGGTCAATGGCATCATGTTTTAATAACGTGCCAAGATCGAAAGGTGACAATGAGTGTTGAGATCGGAGCAACCGATCAAAGGACATCTGCTCAAATGAAGATACCAAAGAAAGTAAGCGCCTCTAATTTGCTGTATATTGGCGGTTTACCAGAAAATAATCTTCCTCTTCCGACGGAGTTTGTTGTTAAACTTGAAGGATTTAAGGGATGTATTCGAAAAATGAGCGTTAATAATGCCACTCAGGATTTGGCTAGACCTGGAAAACATCTTAATATTGGACAGTGTTTCCCAAAAGTTGAAAAGGGTTCATATTTCCCGGGAGATGCCTATGCGATTTATAGTAAGTATTTATGTAATTTATCGAGACATGCTTTTATTGAACAAAAATCGGTCTAGATCTAGATCAATAAATCATTATGTTTGTTTTTAAATTTCAGAAAAGAATTTCCACGTTGGCAAGTATCTGGAGCTTGAATTGGAATTCCGAACATCTGAGTTGAATGGAGTTCTTTTAAGTGTTTCAGAGCCCGTGGGATTTCCGGCACTCTCGCTAGAAGTTCACAATGGAAATGTAAGCCATTAGGACTTAACTTTGAAATTAGAAACCTTTTAGTATTATGCCTCATGCCAAACAATTCCTTGAATTCAATAATTTATTCAAAGTAAACGACAACTCGGAAATGTCTCAAATACAATAAAATTTTAAAGGCACAATATTTTTAATTGAAACGAAGTTGTTTTGTCAAAGTACAAGAAAATGATACGTCAAAGAAAGCAATTAACGTATTTATTTACTTATTCTTCCGGGGGTTTCGGTATCATCATTTATTATTAAAAAAAGCTCTTAGACATCCTGTTTTCGTTTCATTACAACTCCCTGCAGCCACAAAAAAATAAAAAATATACGAAACATTTGTTGCTTATGATTGCGCAATGAAAATTGGACTCATTTATTCTCGGTTTTCTTAAAGGTGATATTATCATGCGACCTGGGTGACGGAAATCCATTCCGAGTTGAATCTATGTTCCCATCGAAGTACGCAATTTGTGACAATAAATGGCACAACATTTCTGCCCTTTATGACTTTGAGCAAATTGCCCTCAGAATAGACAATCAGCCAGCGATCATATCTTTGGCGCAGCATCGAGTCACAGGTAAAGTGCACACAAAATCGGCTCTATACATCGGAGGATTACCAGGTAAATTGGATCTATATATATATTTTTTGTATTGTTCCATCTTTCAATGTTTTTACCATCTAATTGGAATTTGATTGGTACTTCAGATATTGCTCCAAGTGGCACCCTCCTTAGTCGAGAGAGTTTCAAAGGTTGCATCCGGAATGTGTCGATACGAAACGAACGTCGTGATTGGATCGATATGGACGGGCTGCACAATGTTTTGCTCAGCGAATGTTTGGCCCTAAATTGAACACAGTCACCCTGTAATGGAAACGATTACCTAAGAGGACGATAATACTGAGAATAAAAAAAATTTAAACATTTTTGTCACCATACGCTTATACAATACTTTAGTTTACAATTAGACTTAAGCCGTTCTTTGTTTTTATTTTATATCTTTAATTTATTCCTTATTTTTAATTAAGTGTTAACACTCCGGACTGAAATGTTATAATTCACAAATATCACCTAGAATTGAGTTTAAATATGTAAAACGCCATAAATTTTTTTTTTGTAGCCCAAGAGAAACTAACATAAAAATAAATGTACGAGACTTTCGTCTATGACTAGTCTTTTCGTAGATTATGAATTAGACCATTGATTCATATGCAAAATAGTAGTGATATAAATAGCTCAAAACTGCCGCTTTTATTCGTTAAAGCGGTTGAGGTTTCAAATCGAATAGATGTCGTTTATTTTTAATCGTTAGTAAAGAGATGTGTTTTTTGCTTGTAGGAGAATTTCTTTATTTCTTTACGATTTAAATTTACAAATTATATTTAATTTGTGAAAAAGAACTAATTTCCTCAGCGAATTCCTTTAAAATAGAACATTTGTACATATAAAAAATATTCTATATCGTACCACGAGAACTTTTTCGATTATTCATTAGTTCGTTGTGCACACAACTTTTATTTAAATTCCCCTTTGTAATCTGCACATAAACGATTTTATAGAAGAGCTTTAAAATTTATGAAACTATATTTCATATTTATTATCTTTTCGATAGGCCATTATTAAAGCACAATTCCATCTGCTAATGCAAAAATGTTATTAAAGTTTGATTTATAGTATCCACTTTTAGTTGCAAAGTTTTTTTAATTGTTGACTGATTTATAAATATCTTCTGATATTTTTTTTATTTTTTTTAGACCACAAGTGCCACCTAAAATTAAATATTATATTTAAAATTCAAAGTATCTCTGTTCTGAATTTATATTTGCAATGATTTCATATAAAGTTAAATTCCTTAACACATCTTTTTCGCTACCGTTTTAATAGTAAATAGTAGAGTGCTTTCGCCTAATTTGCTTACTTTATGGCTTACAAAAAAATAAAAATGAATGTTGAACACATTAAACATTAATGCATTATTATTCTTTTCAAACTATGAAATAAATTTTTTTATGGTCGCTTCATTTCAATTTAAAGCCTTTTAATTCATTATTAATTATATTAATAATTGCAAAATGTATTTAAATACAATTTCAATTCACAGAAGCTGCATTTTATTTATTTGCTGATAAAATTTAATCGAATGCAGAATTTGCTTCAAGTGTATCTCATATTTTTGATAATTAATTTATAGAGTTCCTGCAATTTTTTAATAGATCGGTTTTAATAAGTTGCCAATAAAAATGAGAATTAATTAAAACATTGCATTATTGTCAATTTATTGACGTTTTTGATACCAAATTTTATATTAACTAAAAAATTTTTATGTCTCGACAATTTCCGCTGCTGAAATTTCAGAACGGTTACTGATTATGATTGAAACTTAGAAAAGAATGACCAATAATTTTCCCATGATGTTTAAAATGGTATGAATTAAAAAAACCTTAACGAATGTAAAATGTATTTTACATTTAATCTACTCATGAGCCAAGTATGTTAAATTTGGGTTTCTTGAAAGCACTTTATAAAGCATCCTTGTACATAATAATAGAATAGTAATATTAGACAATTTTATAAATTTCATTTATTTATGCTTGTTAAAATTAAGATTTTTACAATAATGAGGTAAAGCAGAATTAGATTAATTTAAATAAAGAACAGCAGAATGTGTCTCATTATTTTTATACTATAAATTGTATATTTATTTTCGTTGTAGTGTAGTGAAAACACCCTAGGCACATAATATTAAAATTTAGGATTAAGAAGGCAATCCTAGTGTCTAAGTTATTTTAGTATTATTATATTATACTATAGATGCGAGCGGATCTTAATTTATAAAATGTAACAAATTTTATGATTATTATTATTATTCTATTTTTATGTTTTGTAAATTATTTTTGTATGCTAATTAAAAATAGTCATTTAATGAATTACCCGAACTTTTTAATAATAATAATAATAGTCAAAAATTACTAACATTTTGTGATGAACAATTGATGCAAATTTGAAAAGACAGAATATGAGTAACTTTTGCTTACAATATTGAAGAAATTATGTATGGATATATTCATGTGTTATTGTATGTGTATTTGTATGACTGTATATTTGTATATATATTTATATCTTTTCAGAGAATGCCTGAAGTTTTTTGGAATGTTTATAGCTAACATATCCAATTTATTGAAGAGCAATTTTGAAGAAAACTATACCAAATTCATTTGTGGGACGCAAATTTAGATTTGAAAGTCTATTCTACCTATCATCTTATATTTTCGGAATAAGAAGATTTAAAAGTGGTAAGCGTTTTTAATAGCTCTATAGCTCCGTAAGTGTGACCGATATTAATTTCAAATCCCTCTTGAGTTATTATCTGTCAAAATTTAAGACATGTTCGAAAAAACCCGCAAATTTGTTCATTCTTTTCATGAAACAAGCTTAAATGAACAAAGTTTCTAGATCATCATTAATTAATGTACGTATTTTAAATTTTTGTATTTTAAATACGGAAAATACGTAATCCAACTCCCACTCATAAGTCGATTTTTTCTGGGGTATGAATTCTGAATTTAATGTCAGCTTTTTTTGTATTGTCCCCAAAACAATTGGGGTAAAAAAATAAATCGTTTTGTACCTACCAAACGTACTCTCACAAAAATCTTTTCGCGTGGTAAATATATTTTAAGCTCGCTAATTCTTTATGCTAATTTTTTCTCTGTTTAAAGTCGACAAACTTAATTTCGTAGAATTATTCTTTTAAATGTTACTTGAGTCATTTACTGATGAGTTTTTGTTTTGGAAATTTCAGTTGAGTCATGTACCGCCTTATTCTCAAAATTCAAAGTCACAGGTGTGCTAATTTCGGGTAATTCAGTCATTGTATCTCCCCCGTGTGACTGTACCTTTAGTTGAGAAATAAATTGTTTAAAGTTTCGCAAAGTACAAGAAAGTCAATGACCTTTTCAACATTTCCGCAATTCTCTTGCATTAAAAATTGCGAAGGTGAGAGGAAGGAGGCTGGAAGTGCTGGAGGTTGATCCATTTGGCCCCAAGTGGCCTCCCGACGCCTTGACTCAATGACGCCTTTATAGCTAATAACTGTACTTGAAAGAAAACCTCGAATTGCTTTGGCACTTTGAAGAAGTGAAACCTTTCTATTACTATTGCATACGCATATTATTTGCTATTTAGCCACTCCCCCCGCAATTGGAAGAAGGCTGAAAACATCCTTTCAAGGAACTTTGGCTTTTCTGCGCCCCCGACCCAATCCGGGAGAAAAATATCCGGGAATTTCTTGGTAATAATTCTTTGACTTCTTAAGAAAGTCTTGCGCTCAACGAATAAATAGGTCTGGGAGGCATTTTTCATAGTGCTCCGACCTCAATAAGCGCAACTAGGCCTCTCGCTCGTTTTGATTAAAAATAAATCTCGCAACTCCCATCCTCCGATTTGGTTGGGCTCAGCTCGCGCAGGGGCGAGCCCCGGCAGACATCAAGCAATCAATTAAACGGCCTGACCCACATCGTCCGATGAAATATGTGAGAAAATCACACGCCAAGTGACAACGACTTTTGTCGGACGCTGCCGCGAAAAACGTGACAACAAAGGCCCGATGCCGGTCACAAATCATCCGGGTGATGTTGAACGCCCACTAAACCACGGCTTCCCCTCCTGCAGCACCACGGCCGCACCGCTATCGTCCCCAAAAAGTTGCGCGAAGTTCTTCTTCCGCAAACAGGCCAAAATTAAAGTGCGTGGGTGACCGCGAGCGCAGTCAAGCCGCCCGGTGGCCGAGTCAAAGTTGATCGACCGTTCGTGCGGCGACGACGACGACTATGCTGCGGGTGCTCCGGGGGGGTCATGGATGGGGCCGATGTACCGTGGGGTGACAAGCCACCTCCGCCCCCGCCGCTGCCCGCCGCATCGCGCCGCTCCGGTGGGAAGTATCCGCAGCCGCGCGCTCTAGCTAACGCCTCTGTGTCCGAGTCCATCGCGGCGCGGTGCATACAAAAATGAGGCGATTTTATCAGATGGATCTTGGACTCCCTCGTGGAGCGTCGTACCGCGAGAACTCCCACGATTAGGCCGCCGGATTGACGGACGGACAGACAAACGGACGGACAAAAGAATCGCGCGCCGGATCTCAATGAAAATTGCTGCCGGCGACTATTACACCCGCAATCGCCGCAATTAAGCCGAATAATCGACGGCGGCGGCGGCCAGGCGGTAACCCGGCGGCGGTTCGACGACGTCGAGCCGCGAATCGAACGTTGCACGCAATACGCAATACGCATCGCAAGTTGTTGCTGGTCGAAGAGTGTGGCTCTGTGTGTTCGAAAAAGCTCGCGTGTGTTTTGTTTGTTTGGTGCAGCGAGTGTTCGAAATTAGAAGAGCTTTTTGGATTATAAGACCCTCTTTGGGGGGTTTTCTTCGAAGACGACGACAAAAACCGCGAAAGAAGATCCCCACAAACCGGCGGCGTCATGTTGCCGTTTCTCTGCATTCCCCGATTGTTTTTCACGCAGGTGAGTGTGTTTGTGGATGTTGCCCAACCGGCGATTTGTTTTAAATCGACAGAATTTGTAAACAAACCACTCTCGCCTTGTGGTGGATCCGCTTCATGGTTTTTGTTGAAACTCTAGTTCGAATTTGCCCGATATAAATCAAAAATTTCAGGGATTTTCGTTTATTATTCAATTAAAAGAAAAAGGAGCGAAGAAAGATTCCATTCTCGGTGATTTGTTGCTCTTCGAACCTTGAACTAAATTCCTGTTTTTAACGAAAGGAAGACAGGAAAAATGAGTTCTCATTACTTCTTGCTTTAAAAATAATTTCTTAATTATTTCTTTGCGTGGACTACGTCAAGTACTCAAGGACATTAAGATATATTTTTAAATGAAATGAGGAATGATTTATTGCAAAAATAAGTGAAAAAACTGGTTACGTTCTTCAATTTTAACGGAAGTTTGACGTAATCACTACTATGACGGTTTATTTAATTCGGAAGTTTTTAATCATCTTCTTAAATATTAGTTATTTATAACTTTTATTTTAGAGAAAACAAATTTTCATTATTCTACGTACTACGTAGGTACGTTTGTAAATAATTCAAGAAGCCTTTTCACCTTAATCTTATTTTTCTTCAAATCGTGCTCGCAAATGAACATTTTCGTTTGTAGATTCGTAATTTAATTTCGTATTTCAAAAATATAAAAACAATCAAATACCACCAGCGCAACAAGTATGATTCATAGACTAGGTATATTATTTACTATACTATATTATCTATTATAAGATCAATGAAAATATAGTACCTAACCAATGAGTTGGAACCTAAATTTCTAAATTTTTAATATAGTACACAATTTTAAAGATAACAAGATCCAGAATGTTCTTTAAAATATTTAAACTTACGTTATTTCAAAAAACAATAGTAAATCAAGCAATAGAGTAAGCATGTTTTTCCTCTTTTAATAATATATTTCTTAAAAGAAAGAAATATTATTTCACAAGTTGATAATTTTCAAAATAAAATTGATACAAAAAAAAAAACATAGTTATTATATTTCTATCTATTCTAGATCTTAGATCTTATTATCTATCTTATTACCTATCTTTTTACTAATTAATTACAAAAACTGGAAAACGAAAGCTTTTCTAGAAGTCTAACATTTCTTATGTGATATATTTACTCTGTCATTTAATCTGAATAATCATAATAATAAAAAAATGTCCAAACATTTCTACTTTTTACGCAAAAGGGCCTCTTTCAGTGTACTTCAGAAGTACACGCAAACACTCAATGCTCGTTTTGACTTAAGCCAATCTTATTACCAACTTGGCCTTGAGTCATTCCAATTAGCCTTAGACCCTCTCTTTTTGCTTTGAATGGTGCATTGACTTCGATTTCCCACATTAGCCTTAAGAACAGCATCTTTGACGGACAGATTCACACGCTTAACCATTTTCACATTTTCCCAATGCATAAGAAGAGTTAGTCATGAAATCGGGGTTTATTGAGGTGCACAGTAAATTGGTAAATATTTATTTATATTTGCCTCTTTTTTTATGAGCATCATTAGGCAGGTAGTGGCAATTAGCAGTGCTAATGCACATTTTGCTCTTCGAGTATTTAGTCGAAAACTTTAAGGTTACACTTTAGAATTTAAAAAAAAACATTTTTGAACTCTTTAGACCTTCAGAAATTTAGCACAATTCGATAAAAAAATAAAAAAAAAAAAATGTTAGTAAGAAAAAAATAGTGAAAATAAAGATCGATTTTAATCTTGAGGTTAGTTGTTCGCCATGTGACAAGAATTATTCGAGGACTTGACTTATTTGACCGTCCTCTAAATCAGAATTTAAAAAAAAATTGTTTTTTGTATTCCCGACGGATAAAATAATGTATCTAAAAAGGAACTGAGAAAATTTTTTTAAAAATTTGCGTTTTGTTTTGGCCTTCTAAAGTGTACCATACCAGTACATTAAATATTTTTCTGATATTGATAGTATTTTTTTCCAAAGTTTTACTATAAGTATGCAAAAAATAAACTGGAACTCGGTGATACGCGTTCTGTACAAACCTTATTATCTTCATCACCTAACAGAAAGTCGATTTTGGATAGATGATTGGTGAAAATCATTTATTAACTTACCTTACCCCATCCCAGATCTCTAAAAGAATACTGAAATTATAGACCATTATATAGACTAAAGTCTTGATAGTAATTTTCACGATAGGTGTAACCGCATATATTTAACGAATTTTCGTTTATTCTCAGAAGTCCGTATCTTTCTGATCGCCACACAAGAAAATTAACATGGAATTTATGTCATATTTAATTTCTTAAAATTAATTTGTTACACTTCGCTGAAGTGATTTGTCCGCTTACGCACCTTAAAACAATTTTAAACTTTCCTCGACATTCCCATCCCATGGCCACAGGTGCGTAACAAGAAAATCGCCTCACAAACGCTTTCCATCGCACGCCCATCGGCCGGAAAGTGTCATTTTCCAGGTGAAGGAAGACTCGCGCATTAAGGCTCAAATTGAACCTTAAGAAATTTCTCCAGTGTACATTACTTTCACTTGTTTACACATGAATCTTATCTCGGGCGTCTTACAAAATCCGTCGTCGTCTTGGCGCGACTCGTAGTAAACTTGCCAACTGTTAAACGCGTCTAGCTAACTCGCGTCTGGATTGCCTCGAATTTTATCTTAGAAGTTCGTAAATCGTTCCGCACGCACCGCGCAGTGGGTGGCCGGGTGGGTGTACATAGCACCTACCGTCGACACCTGATGAATTTTTAAAATTACACTCACGTGGTAAATAAACCGTTTTGGAAGATAAATTAGATAAAACTGCCAACGCTTGAATGCAAACGCTAAAGACATTTTAATTGGTCACTTGCCTCGCTTAGCCTTTTCTATCTTATTTATTTTATCTAGCTAAGCGCGTATCTCCAAGCAACAAGTGCTCACGAGTCGCGGCAAACAAAGTAGAGGAGGCCACAAAGAAGCTTCTCAAGGAAAATCTAATTTTCTCGCGTAACGCGTTTTTTAACCTTTCCCGGCATATAAAAATGCACGTGTTCGCCCCATCGCCTGGTCGGATTCAATTAATAAAAATAGACCCCGGTCACGGTACTGCCAAGTAAAAGTGATGCGATGACCTGCGATTAAACTCTTCGAAGTCGGGCTAGAATACATCTTTCTTTCAGCACGTGTGCGTGCCTTGTGGCGTGAATGTGGCGTGCCCGGGTAAATTGCTGCTTTCTTTCATTGTAATTTATCGAGGGCGTCATTATAATAAGGAAGATGGAATTAAGAAGATGTTCGGAGCCTCTTAATGGAGCCTAATTAGAATTTTTTAATCGGATGGGGAATAAATGCACTGCTCATCGGCGGCGAGACTCGACTTCATGAGCTCATTGATTTTCAGACGGCTAGACGGACAATGGCATTCAAATACCATTGCTTCTCTGGCCCATGACCTCTCACAAAGACGAAGGGTGACTTTAAGTTGTTTACTCATGCTCAGTTGATTTGCGCAATAAGTTTTCTTGGAGAAATGCCCATTAATTTTCTTGGAAAATAATTACGCCTCTTCGGAAATAAAATTCTTTCAAAAGTACTCTGGGGGATAAAAAAAAAGTCATGCTGCGGGTGCATTGTCCTATTAACGCGCACGCAATGTTTAAGAAGCAATTTAAAAATTAGTACTCACATTTAGTAAAATGACTTTCAAACGAAAGATGAATTTTAATTTTATAGTAATTTAAGTTCAAACTAAATTCGACTTTTTTAAAAAACCAATTAATAAATTCAAAAATAAATATATGATACTACTTCTCAGAAAATTCAAGCAATTCATTATACCTATAATTAAATAAGGTGCTGCAAGATTTATTGAAATCAACCTAAAAATAAATAAAAAATTTCAATAATAAATCAGCATACATAATATAATATTATCTATCAAAGAGTATATATACATAAAATCCTTTAATTAATCGGATGAATACAACACGGATTAAAATTTAAATCAATAAATAAATAAAATTAGGTTTATCCGCTTACGCCTACGATCTGGCGCTACTTAAATCAATAAAATGAATTGAATTAAAAGCATAAATTCAACTGATTTCCGTTTCAAAGTATATTGTTTGTTATTTTCACAAATTCTGTGCGAATAACTTGAAAACTTTTCAGAGTTTTGCGAGTTTAAGAATTTTTATTTACTTTATTATAGGGGTATTTACTTTTCGATGTATTTTTATTCAAATAGCAAATCATAACAAGGGCAAATACAGCGAAGAGTGAATTCAATTTATAATATTTTTGAAAAATATAATTAATATTTTAATTAATTGATGAATTCTAAAGATACTGCTCCCCGCCTATTTATTTGCTGTAAAATATTTTGTTCTTTTTTTTAATTTCGAACTATTTTCAACCCCTCATTATGATGAACTTTAGAACAATTTGCTCTTTATTTATAAAGTCGTTGCATTAACTCGTAATCTAGAATATTATTTAATAATCTTTATTTTATAGTTTTCATACATAAAACAATATTATATAAGAAAAATTTCAAGTGCAGGAAGAGCAACAGTTTTGCAGATAGATATGTCAATACCTCGCCTCTATTGAATCATGGACATTTTAATTTTTAATGTTTGAATATCATGGTCGTCCACTTTTATACATATTCTTTTTAGTGCGGTTAAACAAAATTCTGCATGACCCAGTCCAGTGCATTACATCGCCCACTATCTCTCTATTTATCAATTTTTCTACGTCAAAGCAGACCCAACCCTGTTCCGAGGCGCCCTGGTGTCCACAAAGTTAGAAAATTGAATAAGCGAATTCCATAGAACGGCATCAGGAGTAGCATGCAAGGGATTAATATTTGACCAGACTGTCCAGAGATATATAGAGGAATATATTCCTGCGAGCACATGCAATTCGAATTATTCAATGAGCCTCTGTCCCATAATAGTTGTCGTCCCGAGGTAATGCTTTCCAACATAAGCATTAACTCGTGCAACATCAGTTCCATGAATTTATCACGTGTCGCATTCAATAGAATAAATTCGAATCCGTAGAAGATGCACTTGTGGAGCCACTCGAGCTCGTTCTGATATTCTACGGCGTCGGCGGCGGTGGCACCGATTAGGGCTCATCGATGCTTTTAATCACCAACCTGGTCGAGGTCGAATCGGTAGAAATTAGTCAGGCGAAAGTCGCGGCTACTTGAAAACATACATAGGGAAAATGGGCTCTTTTGTGCCGTAGATAAACACACGCAGCGAGAAACGTGGCTGGTATCGATTATTAAAACCATAGAAGAATTCCTGGGGCAGGTATGCCGCACAGCAGCTAATTATTCATCAGTAAAGTGCACACAATCTGGCTGCTCTTTTTCAGTTTTACATAGAGAGCGCTGCCGAATACTCGACTTTAGATAGTCGCAGATTTTCGCGAGGTCTTTGCATAGGGTTATGCTAAGCGATCGTGGTTTTCTTGTGATGACTAGTGAGGGTATATTACTCAAAAAATTACAATAGTTCAATTCTCCTTAATGTGCCTAATTTTGTTAAGAGTTCAATTCGAAAATTGCAAAAATCTCAACCTTACTAAAACTCTTCGCTCCAAGACTAGTAGGCAGTGCAACATACAATTTAAACGTTTCCTGGAGTCGTTTGAAATCCGGTGTTAAAGGCACCTGTAAAGGTGTTCTGTTTTCAGTGCTCTTTTTCTTCACAGTGTAAGCAAATCCAGTTCTTAACGATTTGAATACTTCTGGCTATGCTCCAAGTAAACGTAAGTAATGTTCACACCTGGTAGAAGTGATTCAATCGTCTTTTCGGGTCACATTCATATCAGCCATTTGTTGCTTTTTCGATGAATATTCGTGAATACATCAAAAAATTTATACACGAGTACTTCCAGATATTGAAAACAAAAATTGATACATTTTTCCAGCATTTCCGGGGAAAAAAATTATTGATCTAAGGTTCAAAGTTATCGGAAATGCTTCTGAAACGTGTGACCTATTCCGGGTACATTTGGCTTCAGTCTGTTACATATTAAAACGCCCACGAATTGTATGCAAATTGATCCCTGGATTGCTTTTTCTAAAAGCTGAACTATTAGAGAAGCTTAAAAGGGAGCAGTTTACATTTGCTCTTTGATTTAATTTGAAAAAGACTCATTTGATTGATTTTCAATATAAACTGAGTCTGAGCATCAGTGTGGAATAAAATGATTTATTTTACTTTCATATTACAACATTATAACATTTTACCTACAAAAATTAACACTTTAGCAAAACTTTACTATCAGTTTTAAGTTTATACATATATTATAGTAATAGTACTTAGCAAATTAAGAAGTTCAAAGAATCAATCTCAAGATTTTCTCAGTTGACAACAAATTTATAGCCAACCACCGTGTAGGTATTACTAAAGCAAATAATATGCTTTACCTCACCTGTGGAATAAAACCTTCAAATTAAATTACGTGGAAAAGTAGGGCGGATGATGTACGTACATTTTACTCTTCCTCAGACTTGAGTAAGGACTAGTAATTTTACCCAAAAAATTTCTACGTCATGTAGGTGGTAGAGCACTTTCACGTAACAAAATTCTATTTAAAGACTGGCGTGGGAGGAAAAAGGAACCATTTTCAGTTTGAAATAATCAAAATCTTCACCAAGATAAAGCACATTATGCCCACTAAATATGTATTTATGTGTGCATAATTTATAAAGTTTGGTTTCGCTTCTTTTATTTTTGGCGAATATTTTTAGTGATATGTGCATATATTTGCATTTTAGCAGTCTATTCTGATGATGGGAACGTTTTGGTAAAAAGGTATTTGTAAGATTTTTCAGATTTAAAATTGAATTAAGCACTTGAAATTTTGTATTCTTTGCATTGTACAATGTACCTGTGATGATCTTTTACTGCATGCACTATTACGAACTAAATCTACCTATTTCATATATGTAAAAAAAATAATTTTCCTGAGATATTTGCGATATCAAAATATACATATAATTGTATTAAAAATTATAATAAATCGTTAGAATATTAAAGTAAAAAAATACATATGAACATATTGAAACTTCTTTCAGATGTCGTATCATTTCTGGAAACCCTTTGAAAAAATGTATAGTTTGAAAAATTATTGAATTTTTAAAAATAGAAATGTATTTTTTAGTTCAGTAATTGAAAATAATGATTAATTTCTGAAATTTAAGACAAAAAAATCCACACTCCAAGCTAAACTGAATTATTTAATTTGTAGCCTTATTTAGATTCAATAATTTTTGGAATAAAAGGTTTAATTTGTTTTTGGCTAAATAATAATCTTAATAATCTAAGCTAAATAATTATTACTTGATCGTTATCAAGCAATCGAAAAATAAGTGATTTACATATATTATTTTGATCATAATCATTACAATTCCTGGTTTAGTTTAATAACTTTTGAATTAAAAATTGAAAACAGAAAATATCTAGCTAAATTGTTTATCATATACCTAATCATATTTAATATACATAAATACATAATATACATACATAGATTCATAGGCTGATTTAAACTATCGAATTTGAGGCAATTTAAAATTGAACGAATATTTCTTAAAGTTTATACTGATTTCATTTTTATTTAAAGTAACTTTCGTTTCTCTCTATTTTTTAAGACAGTTTTTTCTGAATGTGCCAACAGAGAAAATATGAATATAAAAGGTTTTAAATAGAAAATAATTATACTATAAAAATTTGGCAATTTTAAAGTATGAAATTTTGTATACTGAAAACAAAAATATAGATTACTTTAAAAATAATACATATATGTATAAAATATAGATTATTTTAAAGTTTGTAATATACATTATTATTAGGTATACATATGTATATTATAGTCAGAACTTTAAGTCTTCATTTCTCCTCAGTTGTTTGTAGTGTCTCTTCGACGTTATTTGCGCAACCCTTTAAATCGAAAATCGCTTATCAATATTTGAGGAACTATGCCCCAGAATTGCTCGGAAAATATTTGTCATCTTAATTAAGTAAATATTCACCAGATTCAATCGAGCCCGAACGGTGTGAATTTGAAAATTGAAATCCGACAAAATTCGACACCACCTGAACCTGTAGAGCACTTACGCGTCTTGCAGCGACGGCTCAAGAGTCGAAAAAGAGCACCACGAGGATTTCTTGTTCTTCAAGTTTTCTCTAAGCAGGTTTCAGCCCAGGTATAAAACCTTACCGGTTAACGGATATTCGCTTTTCTTTGGCCAATTTCTCCCCACACTCTGAGACTTGTTTCACGTTTCACGTGTCTCAGTGGAACTTGAGTCGTTTGATATAGCAAAAAAAATTGCTTTTTATATATAAAAATGCTTTTTGGTATAATTTATTGCCCTCGAAAAACGCCAGCCATGAGTGCTCCACCGGTGGAGGATTGACTCGAGTGGATGAGCGCCACATGCACCGGGGGGCGGTTGTCGGATCCTCCGAGATTTATTCGCGAAATTTTATCTCAGGTGTGCACCGCACCGCGAATCGTGTGTGGAGGTGCCGCCCTCCCACCTGACCCGCCTGTTTCCAGGTTATGCCTGAATTATTACACGGAGCAAAAGTGTCGTCTCGGCAGGGCGGCTGTGGCGCGTGCGATGAACGCGCGCGCCGCGAAAACACCCACGCCACAAAGGGGAGCCCCACACACGGGGAGGCCTTGACCTCTTCCACGGTTTCAGCCGCGATATTCCCGCTACAGCGGCGGCGGCTGAGTTCTAATTATGAATTCTTCCAGGATGGTTCGTTGCCGCTGGATTTGTATAATTAAAAAGTTCAACGAGGTCTGCTCGACTGGTTTCGTTGGTGAAGAGCGCCATCGCGTCCCCGATTCCCGGGCCTCTTTCAAGTGGATCACTCCTCCCCGCGTAGTTGTAGTACTCAGCGAGTGACACTAACTTTGAGTAATTAATTTCGGGAAAAAATCATATTTTTCTGGTTTAACGGGGTAATTATTTACAAAAGCTAGGGATTTTCACTCCGAAAAGAACTTTTCCTTTATTGTCCTGCCGGCTTTTCAGTTTTTTACGGTGGAATTTTTGTCGTTTAATGGGCCAACCGAGCTCCCATCAGCTTATCCGCCTTTTCAAAAATATAGAACAGATGCTCTTTTTTTTTGCTCATAGTACCTGGAAAATTCTATTGTTATCAGAACTCCTATAAAACTTTGTGGATTCGGTGTGATTTTTTCTAGTTATTATGTTGGAACATGCAACAATGAACTTCAGACAAGGTCGTTTTTTGGGCATCATTACAAGATATGGTATAAAAGGAACTTTTGTGTAAAACTCATGGTATTGCCTCTTAGAGCATACATTCATTATGTCTGCTTGTCTGATGCATTTAAATGTTTTCTTTTATGACCTAATAAACTTTGGGAAAGTACCATAACTGCCATAACCTAGAGGGCTCCTTAAATATTGTATTAGTTACTTACATGAATACTTTAAAAAGGATGTTGGATGATATAAAACTTTTATTTCATAAGGAATCAAATTTATTATAGCTTCTGTCATAATCACACATATAAAAATAATTGTACAAAGGTAAATAATAATGAATGTTATATATTGTTGTATGATAAAAAAATCGGCACATTATTAACAAAATGTATTGTATTTTATTTATATTTTTCTATCTTACGTAATAAATCCTTTAATGTTTTCAAACCCGGAAAGGTCTAAACTAAACTTCAAACGGAATTAATAATTATTTCTCCTTGGTTTTTTACTTTGAAAATATAATCTCCAACACGCTCCAATTTTGCGGTTTCTTAGCCCTAAATGTAAAAGTTCATGGTAATCTCTGTCCGCGAAAATAATTTTAACCGCGTTACCATTCTTGGAAAATGTATTCATTAAAAAAGTCCTAAAAAGCATGACTCTTTTTCCTTTAAAAATAAAAAAGAATGCAAAAACCGTGAAAAGTCGGCACATTTTTTCCCAAAAAAAAATAAATGTCTATTTTAAATGAGAAAATGTGAGGAGAGCAAACAGCTCGAGAAATCATGAAAGGGCGCTTTGGGGGCTCCTTATTAAATAATTCAATGACTGAAACCTCTATAAAAATCCACCCACACCAAAATTATAAGCGTAACAGGCATCAGGAAGCGCAAAAAAAAAAGTAACCACTCAACTGCTGCTGGCGCTCCATCAAATCAGAGGATATGGGGCCCTTTCTGGGGGTAACAAGTAATGGGGTCCATTTACGTCATTTCCCCAGCAAAGTATAGTATAGCATCCTTGGAAGTGACGTCACTCGGACTATGTATAGTCCTAGTTTGCGCTAAGTAGCTTTAGAATGACTTTTCCTCTTTGACGACGACGATGACGATGGTTGTGGTCGGAGGTTGGAGGTTGGAGGTTGAAGGTTGGAGGTCGAATCTGCGCCGATCGATAAAGCCCCAACACCCTGCCACAAGTCCCTTCGATAGACGCCCCTATGGATCCGTAGACTTTATGTGTGTGAAAAGGTTTCTGCTTTATTAAAGGCCCTTCTACGTGTCGTGTGAAACGCATATTTCAGTCGAGAGGAGACCCTTGAACGACGGATGGTAGCTGGATTAAGGACCACTACCAGAGCAATAAGATTTCCCTTCGTACCCTCCAAAATTCTATAGGTACAACATAAAATTTACGCTATATGCATTTATAGAATATAACAGCATAACTCCACATCGTTTGGGTGTCTCTCTAAATTTAACCTGCGAACAACGTTGGGGCAGACATCGAGCCTTTTTTATGGGCATAGGGTTTCGTGACCCTTCGCGGCTAGAAAAGATAATGCTTAGTAGACTGTGATGGGGGCGCACGCCATTTATCATTTGGCTGGATGGGTTCCAGTCGCCTCATTCGCGGCGGCATTTCCACCACGAAGAAGACCTGGTCTATCATCATACACCAGTTTACGGTCATTTGAACTAACTAATTAGCTGCAGGTGAGCAAAGATGCACCAGATTCAATTTGTTTCGCGTTGCGTTTAAAGAAAGCGCTCCAATAATTTTTTTTTCTTCTTACTAATCAGACATGCGTTACGCGCCACAGACTCTGGTGCGCGAACTTCTTTTTGCGCGAATCTCTCATTACCTAAAGAAGTCGGGCTGACTGACTGCCCGGTTAATTTACTTTAACTGACTTCAATCTTTGCTTTTAATTGGCAACTGTTTACATTTATATTGCTTCATTTACTGGATTATTATTATTTTTTTATTAAAACTTCTAATAAACGGAAAATTACTTTCGTGGCGCGAAGAGGAGGAGTTTCATCGCGTTTATCCGCTTTTATAGCTAAAGTTATATTTTTATAGTGGAACTCAGATTACTTTTGAGTTCTAAAAGAAATCTCTCAGGCGAATATAGTTTTGTTTTTCTTCATATTTTTTTTAACGTTCCTAAAACTCGATGAGGTTTTGTTTTACGACTTCCTTTAGGGAACAATCGAATTTAGGTATTACTTTGTAGCTGCTATCTCCAAAGTTTTGTAATGCAATATTTAACACGAACCTGGGTGCTAAAGTTTTAGATGTCTCTCTATCTATCTATCTATCTATATCTCTTCCGGGCTTTGATTTAAAAGTTTGCCTTTCCTTTAATTAGGTCAGAGATATAAACTACAGAAAATAGGCTATAAATCACGAACGATTCTAATCGCCGATATCTTTTGAAAGTTATGTTATTCTTAAGTATTTTAATAAACTATCTTATTTCTACCGCCTACTGATTATTTGGTTTAAAAACGAAGTGCATCAGCTTTACTGATCAAATGTATACCTTCATTAAGATTGAAATCAAATTTTCATTTAGCGATTTTTAAAATTGCTAATAAAGGGATACTTGATGTTGATTGATAGTGATTCCACTTGTAAAGAAACAGAAGTTTCGGAAAAAAACAAGAGACAGTGACCCTCTTTGATTACTAAATGATATGTTAATTATGTCTCAGTTTAGTGGCTATATCTTAACTAAATTATTAAATCCAGGTTTAAGAAACTATTTAATATTGCAAAGGAAATTTTTATAGATTTATTTGAAGAAGTACAGGAGAACTTCAAAACATTAGACAGGTCAACAGGAGAAAATTTATTTATTTTGTTGCATTCGTCGTCTGTTCCAATCCTTTGCTTTTTGTTCTGCTTGAATTTTGTTTTAAGTAGAAACTTATAAAAACTGCACGCCTAAATACCACACTTGAAATTTTAATCAAATGATACCCAACGTTCAGTGGTCACGATCATGGCGTCTGTGGCAGGAGCACTGGCCATTCAGGTCAACTATCATCAGAATCTAATCAAGTGTTCCATTTTCATCCTTTTCTTTTCATCAAAATCGAAAACAGAAAAAGATACAATAAGGAATCTTTTTTTTTGTTTTCGATCTAAAAATAATTTTTATTTAACATACATGAGCAGTATGCTGTAATAATACTTCACTCTGGAACAAACGGATGCTATCTCTCGATATGTCAAGAATAAATAGCTAAGAGTTGGGAAAATTGCAACAGAGTCAAGAAATCGATGAGATAACCACTCCGTTGCTACCCATTGTACATATACACTTCATGTTTGTATAATACTCCAAAAATAATTTCGCAGTATGATGCATTTTGGAGAGCACGTGTCTATATTTATAGCGACTTTGATTTTTCACCGATGCCAAAAACCACAATAAGAAAACAGAACACGTCCCAGACAATCTGTAAGATGCACATAATTCATTATCCGGCGATCTATCTCAAGGCTTATTTATACTTATAGAGCTCGAATGGGTCACTGACAACCTACAGTTTGGCTTTCTAAGATTCTATTCTCGGCGGAGACACGTTTTCCGTCGAATGGAGGGAATGTGCGCGAAATCCGATGACAATAGTCCTCTAAAAAGTGAAAAGCTCTCTTCGACACGATTTTGTAATTTGCACGTTTTTCCAGCGTTAGGCCCGTGGGAAGTGTTGCGTAGGTTTCCACACCATTAATTGTATTAAGGTAGCCCCGGCCAGGTGAGGCTTAGGTGGGCTCCAAACTCTTGGCCAGAACGTTGAATTCTTAGACAATAAAGTAAGAAAAGTTTAAATGTGGCCAAGAAGGTCGCATTGGAAAACGTGAAAATTCCGAGAGCTTTGTAATTCGTTCAGGTACTGTCGTTGGCATTTTATCGAGTTATTGCGTGCTGGGCACATAGGAAATTATAATTACCTTAGGTAGGCTGAAAATACCTTTATGAAATTATGTAATCGGACATTGTCCTGATGAAAAATTATACATATTCTAATTTTATTTACTTTGTCGGACGCTAACTTGGACATTTCAATTTTGAGCTTTATATTGTACATATTTAAATTATATATTACGCCAAACGTAATATTTAAGATCATACTATATTTAAATAGAGTAAAAGCACGTGGGAACTTAACTGATTATTTCAAGTAATTCTGAGTTATCTTTTCTCTCACTACACTATCCAATACTTACTTACATTATTCCTTTAGGTCCAGAAAATAAAATAATACGCTGCGAAAAAACATTTTACCTAAAAGTGTTTTTACAGAAGTTGCGTGTATTATAACTACTACTACTAATCAATTATTTCAGTTATTCTTCTAGCTATTAATTGATCAATAAAGAAAAAAATATTTTTCTGATTTATTGCTCAGAGTCAAAGTTATAGTTGATTTTAGTACTTGACGTTTTATGAACAATGGTCTATACATATTTAAGTAATCCAAGGGACTCTCGTTATTGTTGAAAATTATTCTCAATATAATTCAAAACTTTATCCCCGAGTGGCATTCATAAAATGACCTCGACAGTGAAGTGGCATAGACCTTGGACTTTGTTGCACCAGAGTATGCAACTTACTCGAATACTCGTCAAAACAACTGCAGTCCAGCCATTTATTTGAAATCTAAAGATATGGTCAAGAAACTGAAAACTTTTGTAAAAAAATCAATTCCCCAAAGTATGGGTTCCCGCCATAACAACATCACAAAGACTCTGGGAAAACTTTTGGCATAGGAGTCATTTATATTCCTTGAATTCGTTGTTACTTGTTTTATTCGCTTCTAGTCGGGGATTCTTTTCAAAAATAACTCGAAGATATTCAATAATTGAATTTGACCAGTTTTTCTTCCAGCACCCGCCGTCCTTGCCTATCCCTCACGATTTCGTAGTGACCGGACAACAACAAGACCGATGCTGCCCCAATGTCGAGCGGGGGTTTGTGAAATTGTATTTTTGAAGGTCAAAGCTCTCCCCAGCGAGTGGGAGTGTTGTGACTGCCGCAGAATCCCAAAACACCCCGAGATGCAGTGCATTTTACACACATAACTCACCTACGTGGAAAATGGTCCATGTCGCGATTTCCTCTTCCAGCATCCGTCCTAGAAAACTGCGTCTGTATGCGGGCGCCACTCTCCAAAAACGATGATGTTGTAATTTTATGCTCTCCTCCTTTATGTTTTATGTTTGAGTCATTTTTCTATGCTCGCGGTAGCGGTGCATGCGCACTCTCCGTGGTAATAGGATGCGCCTCGGTAATCCAACTGAAATAAGGAGATTACCGGGCACATCCCGCTTCTGAACACAGTTTATGATTATGGCGTTATGATGAGGTTTATTCCCAGTTGTTTCATGTTGCAGGGCTCTTTTGCGGAGAGCTTTCGTAAATCTTCATAAACGAAAGGGGCTTTGTCAACATTTCCAGGATGGGTGTGTTCTTGAGGGTTATCTCAACTCAGCGAAGCTAGGGTTTATTTACACTCGTACAGGTGCAAATAACTGGAGCTCTAGATTTATTGCGCTTTCATAAACTTTGTTTTTGATGGTCAAACGAACATGTTTATGGTAAAATGGCCTTAAGTAAAAAAATACTGGTAATTTCTAACAGATCTCGACATACTTCAACTAAAAATTTTAATAAATGCTTCTCGTACTTAGAAGAATATCAACACTTACTATATAAAAAGTTTTCGCGCTAAAAAACCTCAAAGGGGGTATTTGTACCTAATTCATATTTTAATAAACTAATAATAATAGAATTAAAATGAAAATCCATTCTATCTTAATACATACCTTCTACTAACAAATAATTTCATAGATAAAAATGTTCAATCAGCTTTCATTTTCAAGAAAAATAAGGTACACCTTTTAACCTTATCAAAGACCATATTTTGACAATAATAAAATAATAAATCTATATTTTTTAATGATTGTTCAAAGTGGCCCAAACAAATACAAATATTTATAGTTAAAAAATTCTAAAATCATTAAAAAGTGCTTGGTACTCAAATTATCAAATTAGCCTTCCAATGACCACATAATCATATTAAAATCAAAAAAAAACTACGCTTACCTCAGAGCTTTACTGATGTTACTCTGCAAAAGGGGAATTTCGAGATTGCAATAAGATTTTATCTCAATGCCGCTCATGCACGAATTAACTGATCAACTTGCAATAGTAATCGATAATCCAAAGACCTTGAGTCTTTTCCGAATAACGATCAATAAAATTTGTGGGGTCATTAATGTCCCCCGTTGAGTAATAAGTGTTAATAGCAACAAAATTAAACTTTTTTTGATGAACACATAAAATCTGTTAACTTTTTTAGTCATTTTATTTTTATACTTTATTTATTTATTTTTCAAGGTTCAATTGAACGGCAAATTTATTTAATTGTTTATCTTTTTGAATTCAAATTCTCAAGAAATCTTCGTCGGACCTGCTACTGGCAGTTCCTTCCCAAGAACTGCTGTCGAAGAAATTGATTGGGTCCAATAATTCAAATAAAGCAAAAATTATGTTTTGATTAATGTATTTTTCAAACTTGAAACAGCAATCTTGCTGCAATAAGTTTGTTCGGATTTCTTAAATTCGATTTAAAAATGGATGGTGCATAAATTTGAGACAGGTTTAAGTGCAGCTTGCTGCCTACGGATACGACCCTAAAGTATATTAACTTTATTTATTTTTAATCTTAATTTCCCTAAATATTTCTCAATTTTCATTGTTAATTTACTAATTTTTTGTTTTGGGTCATTGTCCTGTTGAAAAACGTAGTGAGTTTATAAACCTCCATGTGCTGGAGTAATTTCAGTCGTTTTTTTTCCTATCTCTTTATTATAACTATAAGCTTTTTCTTTCTTTTATTTCTTCGTATTGTCTTTTAAATGTTAAATGCAATATATGAGCTTTACGTTGATGTTTGTCGTTAATTCTTTTATAATTTCCGAAACATGTCAAAATCTTAACGCAATATCATCAAATAAAACTGCTGAAATGCTCATCTTACTAAATAGAATGGATCCATCTAAATAAATTGTCCCGCTCAAATCTCTTTAACGTTTTGTTCCCAAGCAATTTGTCGTTAAATTACTTGCATCACTTGATAGTCGTGCTATTATTAGCCTCTAAAACTTTTCTGCACTTCCAGCTCACTTAAGTGCACCCACTCGATGAGACTTCCTCGGTCGAATTCCCTTGGCGTGGTGTTGCCAAGAATACCAACTAACTTGGCGGGCTGCTTAAGACTTTCCTCCAGCCCAATTACTATTTAAGACGTTCTTCTTCCGCTCACGCAATCATTCGCTTGTTTTCAGCGTGTTTCTGCCGCGCTCCGTCCAAAGAGCAGACCCCACGGAATATATTCGAATTTAGCCACTGAACTTCGGCTAGCAACATGAATCTAGACTTCTAGCGTGTATAATCGAGCATGGGGAAAAATATCTCAAAAACTCGCTCTTTCGCAGATAGATTTTGTGTTAGTGCGTCGAATAAATACATGCTTAGGGTAGAGCTTTAAAATTTCTGGTTGCTTCAACTATTTAAGTGGACAAAAAAAAAATGGTTTTATACCTGCTCCGGGGCTGAGATACTCTAGACAATGGAGGTTGATGGGTTCGAACGTCTTCCAGATTGAATTACCTGACGCTTCTTGTCTTATTCTTTGGAGTCGAACTATTCAACCGACCCGGAGGAATCTCAGAACCCTGCTGAGACGGTTTTTTTACTCAGGAACTCTGTTGCATTTGAGTTTTCTTTCTTTTATGAGAAGGGGACTTGGTTTCGTTTGTATGGGTCCGGCTTCGACTATATGTTTACATCGATGTTGGGAAATACTCAGGGCATTGCCGTATCATTTTCAAACCAACATAGCCTATAGCATAATGTAACGGTATAAGGTATAACCAGTTTCTCATCGACTCTGCTCACGTCGAAGTCTTTGAAACTTTTACCGAGACTCAGAGCTTGGCTGGTCGGTTTTGGCATAGTATCGCTTTTTGCCCCCTGAAGAAAGATTGCTCTGGCTTGTTTCGTTTTCAATCAGTTCCGGACGGTTCACTCGATAGTGAGGTGGTGGAAGCTCCTGGGAAGCGAACACAGCTAGGGCATAAAATCAGGAAGAAATAAAAAATTAATATTCAAACTTTGGCTGAGTTGCATCTGGAAAGAGGAACAAAGCTATATACAAAAAATTCGATAAAAGCGACATCTTCCGGTCATTTTTTTTTAAATCCAAAAGATATTTTGAAGTGCAGTTTTTGCTAGACTGTAAGCGGCCAATTTTATTGAGAGCATCCTTCTTCATACACCTGAATTGGACTAGTTTAATTTCCCATATCTGGAATGCGACATTTATTTCAGAAATTGACCGAATCGGACGAGACAAAACGTACCTTCAGCCATTTTTGATAGAGTTGCACGCATATGTTTACGTCCAGCGCGGTGCTCCAGCCTCCTCCTTCATCTCGTGATTGTGTGTCTAGTGTGGAAGTGTGGATGTGTTTATGTCGTCCTCTATTCTGACATAGTACAATATTATTTATTTATTTTTGTTTTTTCGGTATAATACCCTCAATAAAATAAAATAAAAAATAAAAGGGAAGCGCCATCCTGTATACACGGCTAATCTAGTTTCATGTGTCTAAAGAGTGTGTTGTCGAAGTGTCGAAGTTCAACAATTCGGCAACGTTGTCTTTGTACCTTCAGATGGTCTACAGAGCACCACAGTCCAACTGCATAAAATTGTCGTCTATATCTTCTACTTTGGTGTTGTGATTAAGAAGTGATTCTTCCACCATAGAGGCTGAACCCACACAGAAAAACGCAGCACTGGCACAGGAGGAATCTTCTTCGTCGTCGTCTGCAAGGGATACCCAGCTCCGTGTGATGCTATTCGGCGTAAGTTGCACTACTATAAAAAATAAAATAAAATGAATATCACAGCTTCCATATCTTCAAAACTGCACCTTCAAACAATCTCTGCATCTCTCTCTATCTTGGTTTGTAGTGTGTAGTTGCATCGCGGCAGAAAGCACCGAAATACAATCACCAACCATCCCCAAAGGGGCCCCCGGGTGACTGCAGTCTGCAAATTCCGCCCCCAGTCTGTCCCCAATACCTCTGACCTGAGTAAACAAAAGTTCGCCGTGACGTACCACCAACTTCCCGGGAAAAAAGATGATTCTCATCTGTCTTGCCTAAGTGATAGTTGTCTTATCACGAAAATCTTCTGATTCACCTAAAATAATGCAAATCGTGATACTCGGAAATCACCTGGTTGGCGCCTAATAAATAATTGTTTGAAATTCAAAATTTATTCACATCTTGCTAATTTGCGTAAAAAAACTCAATTCATTCATCTCGTGAAATACAATATTAGTCACTTAGCGGGTCAGCGCCGAGTACCATCAGATTTGAGCTTTTCGTGAGAATTCACTTCCGAAATTAGTAATCGTCGCTCGAATGTTGATAACGAGCCGTACAGTGTGCACTAGACTTTAGTATTCTTTTGTCTTGGGTGCTATGGCCTTAGAATGAGGTGAATCGTTTTGTTTTGCGGTTTTTTTTTCTATTTATATTATTTATTCCACAAAGTTTTTCCGCGGATCTTTATAAGGTATTTGTTTTTTCTTTGGAGGAAAACAACCAAGTTTTTAATTTCTCGAAAAAAACGCGGAAGAACTGCATAAGGCGAAGTGATTGTGAATTTCCGGTGTGCTGACGGTCGAAACTTTTACGGAGTGAAAACGATTAGAAGCGCTCCAATCCCTTTGTTTATGTTTACATTCAGCTCATAATTCCTGCACATGACTTTATTATGTTTGATAACTTTATGCTCGGTGTGATGGTGAAAACTTTTACAACTTTTTGGCGGTTGCGTTTCTTATTTCAGGTTTTTTCAAGAAACTTAGGTTTACGGATATCTTAATACAATAAAAAGATTTTTCGTGATAGTTAACTTTCGAAAAACCCTATAAAATACTAAAAATTAGAAAAATTTAAAATTGTTATTATTTACTTTTCTTTCTAAAATTAGGTATATTATATTTTTTTTGGGTTTACTGTTCTAATAATTAACAAACTGACTATCTGTGGTCCACAAATTCATTTGTGCAAAAAAATCCTGAATTTTATAATTTATAGATTTATTTTTACACAATTATGGTACTTATTTTTCTAAAACATTTTTACAAATTTTAAAACAAAATTTTCGAAACTATTTGCCATCATAATGTAAAAAATTCCTAAATTTGCAACCTGCCTTAAAAAAATATCAATCGATATCTACTTAGAATTTTAAAAACAACTTTGTAAACAGAATATGGTATAAAAAATATTCCGTCGTAGGTGTTTATATTCCTGATGATAGGTCGTTTGTGACAAATACGGCAAAAATAAATGCACCTGCAAATGTGGCAAAAAGTCTGTATTAGCTGAATTAGTCGTTTAGAAAAATAACATTAAGAGAAAAACCAAATGTTTAAAGTCTTGACTCATTCTTAATTTTGCATCTTTTTAACTATGCGTCATGTCGTCATGGATTTTTTTAACAATTCGTCATGGCATCTTTAAAAAATCCCAACAAGGTAATGTAGTCAGGTACCTACCTGTAAGAAAATTTTGTAATTGTGAAATTAGAGTTAAAAGTTTAACTAGAACAACAACCTAATTTTGCGTTTTGTTTTATTTTACAAGCAGAATAAGTAAAGCTATTTTGAGAGTCGATATTTAAAGTTAATTTAAAAAATTCCTAATAGTGCAGACTCTTTATTTCCAGTTCCGCCTTTTTTCATTATTTCTTTACTCAGTTAATTATTTTTTCTAAGTCTGCGACTAATTAAAATAAATATACCATGTCACAGAAATACTTAAGTGATACATTTTTAGAGATAAAAAAATCCTATTAGTTATTAAATTTTTTTTAACATCTTTTTTGAGACTGGACTTTAGAATATTTCAAATATTCACAACTTCGAAATTAACCACAAAACAGAACAGAACAGAATTTTCGAAATTGTTTTCCTCTATTGTTTTTGTTTACTTCCAGTTACATAAAACTTAAAAATAATGAAAATAGCATTTGACAAATTATCAGAAAGCAAAAAAAATTAACTCGTCGAAAAGATATACAACTTTGTATGACCTTGAATTGTTAGATTACTATTAAGTAATAAGTAGTTATTATAGTGTTTTGCTAAATTCGCCGCCACCTGTTGAAGGTTTCATAAGACCGTGGTTATAATTTATAACGAATCTATCCGTCATTAGCTTGATCAAAATCAAATCAAAGCAGGAAACATTTTCTCAAGAATTTTGTTAAATTGCTCAGCTACGTCCTACGTGACTGGTGATTCTCCCATTATTTTACCCCGAAGTAATTACCTATCAGTTCACCTGAGCTGCTCTTCCTCAAAACTGGAGAGTTACAAAAGTATTACCGAGTATTACCTGTGTTTCTGAAAAACGATACTTGGCTCACCATTCGACGATTTATTTATCGTGTTTTTTTCCGATAAGCTCCCACCAGTCTAATTAGTCGGTTTGGTGCAACACTTCAACGTTTTTCATTTTCATTGTCGTTCACAAGGCTGTTTGGTGATAATTCACACGTAATTTTTAATTGAATTGATTTTTCACAAGCTTATTTCGAAAATTGAGCAATACTGGCACTCTAAGAAATTGTTGATGTAAATTATGAAGTATAATTTCTAAAGATTTTCTGTACTTATCTACGTATTCTAAAGTAATTTCATTCTTAATTTAGCTTATGAAGTGTTTCACCCACCCAGAGCAGTTTTTCTAAAAGCACTAATTCGCAATGAATATTTTACTAAGATTGTTTTCCATTTTGTCAGGTTCTTAAAATTACTACTTCTGTATTTCGATTTCCATGCAATTATTTACAAATTTGTTTCATTGATGCTTAAAAGTAAAATTTTTCGGTCTTAAAATAACAACAATCATTTGTAATATGCTAAAGAATTTTCTTTTTCATATTATCTGTTATATTAATCTTGAAAAGGCGGTATCCGGAAAAGCAAACTTTCTATAACTTTTCTATAATACGAATAATTGTGTACAAATGACTGAGAATTATTGATGCAAAATAAATTAGGTTATTTTCTCGAATTTTAGTAGTTAACGCTTAGAGGCCACTAAAATGATTTTGCATAGAGAATGGTGTAATTTCACAGACGTGTTAGTTTAATAACACGCTATACACCATGAGAACTGTCCACATCTACAATTACTAATTTTTAATTAAAGTGTAGAAATAAAAAACTCGAGTGGACGCTTATAAAGTGTTATAACAATGAAACTTTTAAAATATTATCTTTTCTAGTATTGCTCACGTAAGAAAATTTCATAAGGTATATAATAAATTCCAGGGGAACTACATTACAATTACAAAAATATATTGATGTATTCAATTTACTATAAATATAGAAATTTAAATTTTAAAATGTTGCTGACTGTTTGAGACAGTATGGGTTAAAAATGAAATATATTTTGTATATATTATGTGATTTTAGAAAAAAATATTCTTTCAATGAATTGAATTAATATTCTTTGAATTAATTGAATTAGTTAGTAATTAAAATTGCAGAGTAAGGCCAAGTAGCAAGGGCACGTATCATATTCTTTTTAAATAAACCTAAACGAGTTTTGAAAATCGTCTATAATTTTTTTTTTAAATAAATTTTTTTTTAATTACTTCAAATCTTTAAAACTTTGCTTCTTAATTTTGATCAAAGTCATATAAGGAAATTGAGTATTGACTATGCATTCAATTTGCAGCTACATTTCTCGCTATAAAATGTTTTTTCAAACGAATTTTTAACACAAATCCATTCCAAGGATCATGCGACCAATGCACTTTGATCAAGAGCAACTCATACGTAATTCCTGATTCATTTACTGCTTGCACATGTTTTTGACTTTGAAATTTCCATTTCCATTCCTCTCGAGTTCTAATTGCACCAAGCCAAAAGAAAAAATCCCCCAGAACATAATAAACTATGCACCAGTTGGTTTAACTGGTGAGTTTCGCGGGTCATGTAATTGCCATTTAATGTGTTCCAAATGGCAGCAGAACTCTCAACAATTTTTGATTTATATCCCCACAATTACGCGAAGAATGCTTTCACGAGGCAAATTAGAATGAAATCCGCCAAGCAGCAGCAGTAGCTGAGCAACTAAAGTCTAGCCAGGGAATTCTAAGTTCATTTCATATCTCACGCAAGACCGAGTCCGCGAGCAAATAATTGAAATAATTCGTCTTCGACGGGACCAAGTTATGCACTGAGTTGAGTGAGCCCCCCAAGTTCACCCAATTTTAACTCGGATGCAAATCGTGTAAACCTTTGAGTCATCAGAGACCGCGGGGACCTATTCATTTGCGTTAAAAGACAAAATTTAATTCTTAGCGGTGGTTATGTAACACCCGCAGTAAAATTTGGGGGAATTCTCGCGGGTCCAGAGGGCGGCTGACATAATATCAGAAGAAAACGTGTTCCCTGGCAGACTTTCAAGAATATCCGATTACCTCAGGAATTTCTTGAATTTGATGACGTCCGGGTTATTTGCACCCACTCTGGGAAATTTTCAGGACGTCGTCGTTGAGGAAGTAAACGACCGCTTCTTGGCGCGTCCTCAACTAGCAACTTTTGTCGAATGCGACGGTTTTTAATTCCCTGCCTCAATCGAATGCATTCAATCGGTTGCAGATGCGATGAATTTTTAGCGACACACTAAACAAAGCAGCTATTTTTGGGGCGACGATAGACCAACGCAACGACTATCGAGTCAGCCTGAGGGGCACACCCAAACCCAAGACCGAGCCCATGAAAAAGCATCTTTCCATCCATCCGCCATCTATCTCAGATTTTTTTCGATTTTTCCGTCTCCTGAGAAATGCGCCTTTTTCCACGAGCGCTAGGTGATGAGTGTAGGTGGGAAAAGTGTCACTTGCGAAGAAGTGTGGAAGTGATGCTCCCCAATTTTCGGCCCTCTTCAAAGATTCAAATTCCGACTTTAGGGTGGAAGTTAAGTGCGATCAATTCCTTGAAGGCGGGGGGGTGAAAATATAGGTTAAGGGCTCTATTTATGGATTAGAAAACCCTCCAGTGATGTTGCGATTCCTTCCTCGCAATTTGGGCGGAAAGGCATAAAATCGAATTTTTGTAGTCGAACTCCGGGTCCATGGGAGTTCTAATCGTTCGACACTGAATGGATGAATATTCAATTGAATTTAATTTTTGGGATACACCTGAAAGGGACACTTCCGCGGGATGTTTGCTTGTTTAGGTTTTGCGTTTTACATATTTGGGGTGGAACCCGTATTTTTGGTGTCGTCGCTATGGTGAATTTTTGTAGATTTATGTGACCTCTTTACGATAGAGAAATATTGTCACTATTCAAACGTTTTAAAAGTTCAATTAAATATTAACTTCTATATATAAATAACTAGCACTTCATTCATGTCACGGTGTGAATAAGACGACTTTTGAAATAGAAAGACTTATTTATTGTATATATTTTTATATTTTATTATAGATCACAGGAAGTCTAAGGTTGTTATACCTACAATTTTTGTGAGAAATTCCATTTTCAAGACAACATTTTCCGATTACTTAAGTATTTCATTATTAAGGTATTATTTATTAAAATCTATAATACCGTATGACTTTGTATTTTATAAGTCTTTTCAAATTGAAAAATTCCTTGACTAATATATTTGTTTAATGCTTACATTAAATGCAATTTTTTTCACATTATAAGACTGCCAATTTCATTTGATTAAAATGTAAAAAGAGTAACATTTTTCATGCCTACGATAGTTTTTATTATCTATTTTTTTGGTAAAAAGAATTGGGTCGTGTTCCATGCGGGTAACCTCTCTAGATCTAGAGGTGGAGGCTAATTCTGTCGCCAGCATTTGGGACCCCAAAAAACGCGTTCTCCGCTGGCACAGTGACCTTATTTCAGCATTTATTGTCATCGACCCGGTGATTGTTCTAATTGGGTCCACACTTCCTCTTCACTCGACATAGACGCGATTTGCTTTCTTCATTCTGATCAATTGCGCGCTTCTCCACATTTACATGTTTCCGGCTTTGAATTTCTCCAGATGATATCTGCACGATAGTCAAACTAGTTTTCGATTTTTATTAATTCCAGTTTTATTTCACTATTCAATCCTTGGCAATGGGTTTGCTGCTCTGGCACAAGGGAAATAAAACGTGAAGATCAACAACGACAGCGCGGCGTGCGGCGACGAAGTGATCGCGGCACGGCACGCTTTATCGCGTACGGCCCATTTAAAATCCACCGCAAGGCCGCGCCTGTCGCCGCCGCCGCCGTCGCTCGCGTCGTCCGCGTCTGGGCCTATCAAAGAAAGTTTTCATCGCGGTTTATTAACCGCCCTGGCGATGCTTCAATTTATCTCAATCACACATGGCCCCTCGGGAGATTTTCCATTATAACTCCGCCGCGGGTGCCATTTCATCAGACGTTCACTTGATTGTTCCCAAATTGGAAATGAATGGCACCGCGAATAGAACCACTTTGGGTCTGTTACGCCCGTTTCTTCGTACGCATTCTTTGCATAATTTGAACGAGTCAAAACGCGCGACTGTTTGGGCGTTTTATCAAAAGTTTCCGCATTGGTCTTACGCAAAATTTCTAGATTCTAGCCAAGGGGTTTCAGTGTGCTCCTCTGAAATTCCGCACCGCAGCACAATTTCTTGATAGAGTTATCAGTTGGAAAGATAAGGCCACTCTAAGCACGAGTTCTTCACATTTCCCGTCTTGTGGCGGCGACAGAGAAATGCGGGTGCACAGCTGCGCTAATTGTCTTGGACATTGGACAAATTCTGCCGACGAAGTTTTGGTCCAGTCTAGATTCATCTAGCCTTCGTCTAGCAGCATCAGTTTCCTTATCTTTTATGGTGCCTTGCGAAGCCTATTTGCTGGCGCTGCTGTCACATGTGATTAACCTTTTGAGCGATTGCAGTCAAGTTTTAGCAATTTAGAGATTTCGCCATATACCACAAAGCGCAATTTCATGGTTTCATAGAAGGTCAGGGTATAGACCTCGTGCATTAAACATTTATTTTTTGTTATTTAACCTTATCACGCTCTTATTGAGGGAAAATAATTAATTTCGAGTTCATGTGCCCTGAGATTATATGTATAAGAGCACTCGCGTGATCTACTGTGATCTACTATCTACTAAATAACAAAAACTAAAATTTCTAATTTTATAATGCTTGAAGTCAAATTTGCAGCATTTTAAGTTCGTTTCTTTGGTTAGATAAAAAGTCTGAAAATTTTTCAAAAGGTTTAAGGATGAATACACATATAGAAGGGATTATTTTCGATAACGATAGCTTGAAAATTTCCATCCCTTAATAAGGAGTTATCTTACCGTGACCAGCGTGAAAAGATGCTAAAGTTTAGGAGTTAATTTCTAAAAAACCATCAATGCAATATTATTAATTTTTATATATTTATTTATTATACATCATTCAGAGTATGCGTATAAAATTTTATAAAAAAATATTAATATGTATCTTACCGAGTTATTTAACTTCTTGTATTTATATTGCTATCGAAATTGATTAAATAAAAAAAGATATTATGTTAGTTTTAGATTAAGCTTTTGCGACGTATTTCTCATCAATTAAAACAAATTTCCTATTTATTATAAAAAAGTTGTAACTTCCAAAATAACGTAACTTTATATTTAATTTGAAAAAAATAAAATATTCGAGATTAAAGTCTAAATTTTTTCATTTTTTAATTAATATACAATAAGGTTGTCAGGAATAAGGAATGTTGAACCAATTGCACTAATTTCCATCTATGACATTAATTGAAGCCATCAGAACCAATTTGAATAATTTTAATCGTTTAATAATTTCCCGTATTTTCTCAGATAAATATAGATTTGGATTTATTATATACAACTGAATATATATGTATATGTAAAGATAAATATGCAAATCCCTGTCTTATAGAACACATTAATTTAAGACGATAAATGATTTATAGTCTAAGTTTGTTCTATAGGAACTGTTTAGTTTAATAATTAATTGCAGCAAAATTAATTGTGATAAGCTTTTTTATATTTTACAATTAATAAAAGAGTAATTTGTAATGCTAATTCAACTTCTAGTTGCGAGAACACTCACATTCAAGCAGTAGGCAACTATAATACAGTTTTTTAAGCGTAAATTGAATTATAAAATACAAAATAGTAAAATTATTCTTCGTAGTTCAGAGCCTCTTTACGTAGGTATTAAAGAAGATGCGATGAGATGAGATGAGATGAAGATCTCATTAATCAGATTTATCAGACGAATATAAAAACATGTTATTAGAAAGAAAGAGCTATTTAAGAGTGTTTTCGCTGGAATGCTCTCAAGGTCACAATTATGTTTGACCTTGAAAAGAATGGTGTTTTATGTATTTTTTACTGCAACTTGTGACTTGATAGGCTGCAAAATACAAATTATGGCACTCACCCAATTGCTTTGAGCCCGCCGAAGTTACGGCGAATAGGGCGCCATTAAAATACCCTTAGAAATGTTTCCACATTTTGAACATATGAAATCTCTGCATGTTTGGATTTTGTTTTCAAATATAAGCGAAAAACGTTCAAATTGTTGTCGTCTGAAAATCGTGAAGTGGCGACGACGTGCTAACATCGTTCCTCGATTGTTGTCTTTCTTCACAACGTAAATTTCCGTGAAATATACGACTCAGAAAAATCCGTCTATCCAACTTAGGGAACTTTAATCCAATTACAGTCAAAGTCACGTTCCACGCTCTGGCTTTCTTTATCGGAAAAAAAATTGTCGCTACATATTCTGTCTCGTGGGATGTTCATGTTTTGTTTTTATTTAGTCTACGAAAATTCCCTACAAATGTTCCATTCAGTTGGTTTCCAAATATTTTTCTTGCAAACATTTTGCTCGCTCAGGAATTGCTCAAAAATAAACCTTCGACCCCATTTTTCGGCGAGTATCTTGGCAGCACAAAAAATCATCAACAGCAGCAGAAGCAGCACAACGCAACGACGCCGGCCGCCGGACGTGCGACTGTGCGACTCCGATTAGTAAAAGTTCTATAATTGCACCGGCTGACCAAATATCTGAGATTTATTCAGGTCACCCGAAATAGGTGCACCTATACCCGAGCACAGGGTGGCGCGGTTCAAGTTCCGCAATTAAATTCCACGAAAAGTTGTAATCTCTCAGCCGTATCTTGACCTCGGTGGCACCGTTTGTGTTCAGCGCGTGCTCCAATTTTGCAAAAACATCTCATTTAATAAGGCGGAAAATTTGTAAACAAACTTAAGGTGGCATGATGCTGCACCGCAGACCTGCAGATTGCAGCCTCCGCTGATAAATTTAAAGCAAAATAATAAATTTCTTATCGCGACATCGCGACTCGTTATCAGCGTGCATGCCGCGAGGCTGATTTATCACGCTGACTCTCTTATCAGCACTTTACCTGCACGATGACACCACTCTAAAGTAGCAAGATTATATAAAAAAATTTTACTTAGTACGCATTTTTCCCAGCAAATTGATCAGGCCAAGAGACTCGGCGTAAAAAGATACCTTTTTTATTGAGAAACGCGATATACGCGCGGCGGTGGCTCATTCGTTTTCCGATCTGCCGAGCAAAAGTACGCTGGGAGGTTTCCGCATGTGTTCCGGTTGCGTAAGAACATTAAATCTGATTTGTTATGGATTTCCTTAGTTTTCCCCCAACATCGACTTTAATTTTAAAGAAAACGTCTAACTCTATGCAACACGCGGGGTGTTATCGCTATTTGGGTCGCGCGACAGATGTAACAATTTGTCGATTTTAACATTTCACAGCGGGTGTAAGATAAAGAGACATAAAATCTTGGAAAGACAACGAGCTTTAGGGACATCTCTTTTGATGTGCAATAAAATTAGAATTTTAAACGGTGAACTTATTTTTAGGACACGCACGACTTTAATTACCAATTTAATTTATATTAATTGGCAATTAACCTCTGTGACTCTACCCACAAGGATATTGTAAATTTAGTAATTCTTAAACTGGTGTGCACATTAAAAATCCGTAAAACTTCAATTGTTTAAAAATATATTTTCATTTTATTTAAGGACTCATTAAGATTCTATTTTTAAATTGACATTTTTAAGGCTGAAATTCAAGGCACTTTATCTCTGTGAGCTCAACTAAAAATTGGCTCTCGTAATAGACTTCTAAAGACTTTTTTTTTTTTTAATATTACATATGTATATAATTATAAATATATAAATAATCCCTTATTTTATTTTATTTTTCAATTTATAAGTTCATATGAAAGTCCTTTTATTTTAATATATTTTAACATATCGAAACTATTTATTTCCTCTTTATCAAATTCTATGGGATGGAAGTTAGAACGTCTGTATTTTAAATTATTTAAGAAGTATTATTCTTTATTCAGAAATTTCTTCTTACTAGAATATGTTCAAAGGTTATGTTAAATTATATAAACTCTTTTTACTTCATACAGCAATCGGCGTTATGATACATATATGTTTTAAACGAAATTAAATATCAGTAACTTTTATATAAATGAGTCATAAATTATTTTACACCTACATAATAAATGCATTAAGAAAGCCTACATTTTTTCATTTACGAGTATTTCTCCATTGTTTCGCATAAAATTTCATTATCCTTTCGTCTCAACAATTGAAGGGAATAATAAAATTTTAATTGCTTGAAACATTATTTTTTTTCATTATGTATATGATAGTAAAAATTTTCCAAGATACAATACCTATTTTAATATTTGCTTCATTAAAAAGGCATACATTTTTAATTGTCTTTTTGAGTGGTGTTTTTTAATTACGTTGCTTCCAAACTCTCCTACCATATCACGATGCGAAATGAAATGATTGAATCGAATATAAAAAAACCAATTAAAATATGTTAAAATTAAATTGCTGTATTCATTGTGCGTGCGAATAACTATAGTATCCAAATGTAATATTTATGTAATTTTTTCGCGTAACTAATAAAAGGTTACTTTTATATCTTGAGATATTAATCAAGGATTTTACTGAAAACCAAGTGTTCACGCAAGCATTAAAGCTTCACTCATTAGGCACTGATTGGTGAGGTTAAAATACTTTTAAAATTTTATACCTTAGGAGATAAAATTGTTGTGTTTTTTCTCTCAAATATGTATTGTACCTACATTGAATGACTTATAATCAAGGGTTATTCAATAAAATAATTTTGGTCTCCATAAATTCAGTCAAATAATTCTGCTTATTTATGAAGAATTTCCGTTAAATTCTGTTGCTACGTTGATTGGCACTAAAAGTTTATCAAACTTGAAATAACTGACCCCATTTCCATTTTTTGAATTTTTTTGGGAACAATGTCGAAAAACAATATTTAATTAAAAAAGTAGGTAACCACTTTTGTGGTTTCTGTGCCTCATCCCCACACAATTAATTGTTTCATAAAAAAAAAGAATTATCCACTAAAACCTCTCAGTGTGCCACATCAGCAGCAAATCATCTGAGGCGGCCTCAATACAATTAAAATGCAATTTGCAGAAAATATTAATAGAATTTTTGTCAAAAATAGCCAGGCGCGGTAATTACCGCATACGCGGAGCGCCCATACCTCGGCGTGGGCCACCACCCGGCTTTGATGAATTGTTTCGCGGCAATTGAATTATTATGCCTCTTTATTAGCATTCAATTGCGTGGGCGCCTAACTCCATTTTATTGCACAACTCGAAGTGGCCTACTAAATCCGGAAAGACTTTCGATTCGAAAACGCGTTGCGCGTGGCCTGATGCGGCAGCAGCGGTGCGCAATGCGTTCAATGACATTGAAAATGCCCAAAAAAACAGCATCTCGCGGGCCCCGCGACTTGATCGCGGTAAATTAAGCTTAAAACGGGGGTCCGATGGCCGGACAAAAAACTAACTCAAAAATTGCCAGTCATCCACGTCCGAAAATTACATGCATGACCACGGACCGAAACACCTGGCGGAGGAAGGCTGCAGCCGCCGGTTTTCTCGTGGGCATCGACACTTCCTGCCCGCCAGGTAAACCGGCCACTGATTGAGCCGGTGATTAGCCCAAGAGTCGTTTGATTCTGCGCGTAGTCTCGGGAGAAAACTCTTAATGAGGTCTGGACCCGCATCTTAGCTAACAACTCTTGGTTTGAGACTCACTTTCCGCTAAAAATTGCATCTTAATTCTTCTCAGCAATTTTTTTAAATATTTGAAATATCCTATTATAAAATCACTATTCATTCGATAATTACTATCATAAAATACAATTAAAAAATTATATAAAATACTAACATATATAACGAAATGATTTTGATCATAGGTTTTTAGTTTCATTAAAGTGTTCGTATTTACTTCAGATATGTACATATCTAGTACAAATCTTAACATTTTGTTTGATATTTCGTAACAAGAAAGATTTAACCCTTTTTAACCCGACATACATACATATCTATACATAAAAAATAAATACGTTAACTAGAATTGTTTATTTTTTTATTAATAGAAAATCTAGACTTAACTTGGATAATAAACTTGTTATATACAAAATAGTAGGGATATTCACTCTTCGGTGTACATATTTTCATTCAAAATTGCAAAATTGTATTATAGTATTTTTTAATACTACTACATATAACTGGATAGATTTTGGATTTGAACGATACTTAAATACGTATGAGAAAATTCCAGTAGAAAAAAAAAGAATTATTAAAATCGGTCCACAATTGACGGAGAAATCAGGTAACAGACATAAAAAAAAGATTCCGACGAATTCATAACCTCCTCCTTTTTTGAAGTCGGTTAAAAATACAATAGTTTTTAGCCAAGATATGAACCATTGTTTTTGAAAGTGGTATAAGAATTTTTAAAAAGTGGACTTATATCACTTCCAAAAATAACAACACATATTATTAGAGTGTAATATTCAAAAGCTAGAGGCATCGCTATTATTAATTTTTATATCCAATACAATACAAAACAATGCCACGTGCATTTTGTTGAACGTTGTATTTAAATACAATTTTGTAAGAATTTACTATGTATGACAAAAGATCAAATACCTACATCGAAGAGTGAATACATCTAGATTTTGCATAGCTTAGTTAGTAAATTTAAATAGTCCTTATTAAGTTAAGATTAGTAGAATTAAAACCAAGTTTTAACGATAGAATATTCTAAATATTATAAGTAATATTTTTGCCTTATGTTTGGATTAATAAATAAATAATACTTTAACCTTAAAAAATAATCATTTAAAAGAAAATTTAACCTTTTAAAAAAGTAAACAAATTTAGAACACATATTGCACGATATCTAACCTGAGTACGAAAAATCGATGTTTTTTACATTAGTAATGATAGCCCTGGTGTCATGCTTATTTTTTCTTCGATAGCCAGACTATACAGAATATAATTATTATTTGTTGTGTATAATTAGATATTTATTATGTCTTTAGTCAATATACATAAAAGGCAAATTACTAGGTGTGTGCTTCAATTCTACTTAGTTCCACTAAAATACCACAGAAGCAATTTTCTTTCTTGCTTTTTTGGAAGCTTCAGAATTTCGTTGAACATTTTAGAACATTGGCTAGAATTGATAGTAACCTAGAATTAATAATACTGAAAAATTAAAATCATTGCATTAACTCTAGTCTGCATATTTTCGATAATAAAAAAAAAATGGGTCTAGTAATTTTGGAAAAATATTTCTTGAAAAATTCTATAAAAATAATAGTTGTGTTTTTTTACACATATGAAACAATTTTCATTGTACGAAAAGGATTTTTATACCCACTTTGCGTCAAAAATGTAATCCAAAAACCTATCTGGTTCAAGTTTTGAAATGTTTGAAATGAAGGATGGGTAAATATCGTGGTAATTTGATGCACTTTTTTCAAATTTATTATTCTTGGTATATGTGACGGCTCTTAAAGTTTCAGTTCAATATTTAATTTGCTATCTAACTTTAACTAGATAAGAAAATTAAAAAACCCAGCTAATATCTGTTTCGCGCCTGCTTTATCCATGTCTGTTTGCCGCGTTGAATTTCCGCAACAAGTCCGACTTGCAGGGAATTTTTTTTTTATACTTTTCACCTTAAACTTGAAAATCGCAGCTGCATCCTGCCGGGTTCTTGTTTCACCGGGCGAAAACCTGCACCTGCTCCGCTCCGAATTTTGCGAAAAATGAGGCTCAACTTTGAACAAAACCCAAGTGGACCTAAACCAGTAGCGCCCTCTAACTTTTTCGTCTCGAATTTCACGCGATTTAAAGTCGTGGTTGGTTTTGTTGACCCAATTTGCAATTTGCTCGCGCTTCTCTTGACCTGTTTTCGAGTAGTTGCAGGTGAAAAATCGTGGGAGGTCTAGAAAATCGTTATTAGCATTACTCAGAAAATTATACAAGTTCAACACTTGTTTTTATCTCAGCGCCGAGTGGCGGAATCGTCTGAGAAGATGGCACTTGAGATACCCTCAAAATGATTGCGAGTACCAAAATAATTCTAGAGCAGATCTTAGAAGTAGCTCAGTTGCAAACATTTGTGGTAGGATGGAAGTGCTCTTTTGGCCCCATATTGCGGAAATTATGGCTACTTTTTGCGGCAGAAGTTGTTCGGACTTTTGCAAGTTTCACGACCAACATCTTATGGAAAATTTCCTTTATAAATCCCCCTCACTGTTTCGGTTACCTTGTCTTAAAAAATTCACGAGATCGCATAAAGGTGGAGGTCCTTTTGCCGAATAAAATCGAAATTGTATGGAAGGTAGTAAACTGCAAACCTCGCAGGACCTGAAATGAATGAGAAACCATTCCTCCAAGTTTCCGACGTAAACCTTTTTTTTCCTTTATCCCTTCGAAGGGAGAGGAATTGAATTACACTGCTCGAGGACAAGTCTCGTGACAGGTGGTAATGAATCCCTTTCGGATAAATTTAATCCAATCTTCTATACTGATTTAACATTTAACCCTATTGATAGAATCTGATGAATTACAAATTTGTTGCGTTATGTTACCGCGACTTTCTACACTTTTTGCGTTTTATCTCGAGATTAATGGTTCAAAATTTCATCTCGATGTTCCTATCACTCATCGCTCAAGATCAGTGATGGACCGTTTCCTCCTTTAAAAGTACTTGGTTCATTAGCACCTCCAAAGTCCAAGATGTTTAATTGGATTTTGATCTTGTTACTCCGTTGATTGATTGGCAGATATCTGTGCTTGATATATTGAAAAAACACGTGCAATTAACACCTGTATTCCATTAGGCAGAGTCCAGTGATTACGTTAACTAGTGGGTGAGGCGTTGAAGTGTCTGATCGAGAGGTGAAAATAATAAATGAAGTCTATTTAAAGAAAAAACTTTGATATAGCGAACATATTTTGGGCGGACTTTCCCATAACGAATATTGCCTAATACTTAATCTTAACATTTTTAAATCATGTATATTATTTAACCTCTTTTGACCGAGCCTTTAATATTGTACATCGGAGCAACAATTTGATTGTGCTGATTTTATAAATTTTATTATGGTATTTTTATGTATTAATTTCGAAATACCTTTCCTTTCCTATAGCAGGGAGTATAAATGCTGTTAGTTATCGTTATTCAAAATCCTAAGATAGGACAAGACAATTTTTGCATTTTTTTGGAGCTGCTTAAAAAATTAAAAAAGAACTGAAACGAGTATTATTATAAAATTGTATACAAGTTATCTAAAAAATAAATGTGCCTTTGGAGTGTTTATCCTCTAAAATTTTTATAAATACAATGTAATAAGGTTTATATATAATATATATTATATATATGGATCTTAGACGATTATTGTATTACAAAAATTGATAGATTAAAAAAAGAGGTATCACTAAAGCCTTAATTTTCGAGTCTTTAAACTATAAACTCATTTTTGAGTATGTATTTGTCATTGTAAAGTTACAACTTCATAAAAATCGAAAGCAAAAATGCAAGAATTTATAGGGACATAAATACTATATAAAAGGTTGTAAATTCTAAAGAACACATAAACATAAAGGGTGTCTCAAAAAATAATGTCAAGCAGAAGAAATATATCACCCCATGTGGTACTCGAATCACTCCCATGTATGTTATATGATTTCGTTTAGTTTACGAGTTATAAGTTTTTTCTTGATTTTTGGTTATAGTGAATTGAATAATTGAAATAAATGTTTGATTTTTTATCGAACTTGCCTGAATTGCAGGCCTTGATTTCACAGTACGTACATATCATTCTGCCAAAAATTACATGGGGATGATTCGAATACACCTGGTGGTGATCTACATATTTAAACGTTTTAAATTAGAAAATGTTCTTCATTTATTTTTTATGCAACACTTTCGGAATCTCAGAAAACATCGACTACATTATTGCAATTTATTAAAGACTCCAAATAGATCATTTGTTAACTAAAGTAGTACTTTGCAAAATAGAACTATGGTACCTATATTTTGAATTTTGTTCTTTCGTTTTGGGACACTCAATTCAACTTATTGAATTTCTTTAAAAGACAATATATTTCTACATTTGGATAGACTGAATACACTATTTTGCGGTTTATGTAGAACAAAATATTATATGTTTATTCATATATACTCTTAAATTTAATTAATTTTCCCTCCAAAAGTCGTTGAAATATTTTAATACAGTATACTAGTACAGTGCAAAATGTGTAGACGAACATGGATTCTACACAGAAAATTACAAGCACTTTCAAAAGTGAGAGCACTCTGATTTTCTTTTTTCTTTTTCAATCTGCAGAACTAACGACAAGATTTTTAATTGAATTATACATTTGCATTGCTAATTACTGATACTAGATGCAAAAACACAGAACTTAAGAGCCGCTGAAGAGTAGAAAAGATAAAATTATCAGTTGAAGCAGAACAATTTGAGGAATTGTTGAGTAGTTAAACAAGTCTCGTTTCCATCGGTATAAACAACTGGATTGTATTGATTTTTTTTAAATGAAATGAAAATGCTTGAGACTTTAAATTGGTACGTCGTTTCAAACAATTGATGGGGTGAATTAATTTTAATGACAATAACTTTTTGGTTCAAGCTTTTATTAAGACAATTTTAGGTTTCTGGTACCCAATGGAGAAACGAATAATATGCATAGTATTTTAAACTGTATTATTTTGTATTTTGCCGAAAACTTTTCATCAGTTAAATTTCAACCTTGTTATCGTGGGCTATAAACTCAATTTTCTGTAAAGAAAAATATCAACGACAGTGAACTAAAAGAAAGCGATTTAAAAGTAAAATGAGCGTAATAAAACCGAATCGTCATCGTGTCCTTACAATTCAAACAATTAAGATAATCTGTAAAGGAACCTGAAACACGATGAGACCAAGAAGCCAGCAAGTTTATTTCAAGTCGACCCAAGCAAACAAACCCGATTTTTGTTATCCTGCAAAAAAAAAAATTCCCTGTTTCTGCAAACAGTGTGCAGAAGGATGTTTGCCTCGCAAGGTTGTCTGCATCTAAATTAACATCTTATGGGGAGGACATTGAAATTATTAAAGGCAATTTTGTGCACACAACCGAGTTTGTTACCTTATCTGTCGCCGGCATCGAAATGCGCACGAAAATAGTTGAGCCTAACTTTTTGAAGTTTCAGAATGACATCCGTGAATCGATTTATGCTTTCAAGAAGGCGGTTTTTCTGCATGTTTGTTTTGGTTCGTCTCCTTGAAGAAGGTTTTGGAAGGAAGCAGGTTTTATTAATCAAAGTCTCATAAATGTTTATTTCAAAGAACTAAGACATTTTTTATTTTTTTCGCTCTGTACTTTTTTCGCGAGTATAGACGTAGGAAAGGAGCATTCAGCAAAAGGATGGATATAAATTTCGTTTACGTGTTCCTTTTACATCCAGAGAGGGTACTTTAGCTCATCACAGTCGTTAACGTTTTACGTATGAAAAGTGGTTGGCATTTCAAGTCTAACGATGTCGACTTGAAATAATAAAAACAAAAAACCCCACTGAAATGGGCTGCACTTAGATATTAAACGCCGCTAATGATTCTGGCGAGGATAGGAATTTTTTTTTGGGGAGGAGTCCTAGACATAGAAAAGGGGCGAATGGCACCGATTACCGACGGACTCCTTCCTTATTTTATGACTTTATGTGTCTCAAGTTTTTGGGAGGGTTCTGTTTTGTGTTTTGCGAAGGTTATGTTATCAGTACCACGTACGAAGACGTGTGCATTGAAGACCCTCTCCACGCTTTAAGGTATTTTAACGAAGGGAGCATAAAGAAACATGCATACGTTATGTATCTTAAGCGCAGTTATTATGCTTTGTCAGGATATTTTCAAGACGACAAGAAGTAGGTGACATAAAGACTATAAATCCACTGTGGATTTAGTGTCATTCCATGCGAGAGATACTTCCCGTACTATAAACAAAAACATAAATATCTGTCAGGTTTATCTGGTTGTAAATAACAATTAGAGCCAGCTAGAAGATGTGGAAGGGTGCGTGTCAGACATCGATTGCATTAGGGGTGATGGTTGCGTTTCTTTGAACGAAAAAAAGGAAGAATCCCCGCAAAATGAAAAGAAAATCACAAGGAAAAATCTTCCAACCAGGAAATTTGCTCCTTTCTTTGCCTTTTTATCCATCATCTGCCGGATGTGAATTGACTTAGATCACAAAAGATCACTCCATCCACTCAATAAATCAAATAAAGTAGATAAATCAAATACACTTAAGTTTAATATCGTCTCAATAAAATCGAGACAGACTGTCCTCGATTGCACCTCTTCCAACTTGGAATTGTTTATTCGTCTCGTCGTTTTAATATTTTCATTATTCATGCCACTGCCGCGAAGCTTGCACTTCATTAGCATTAGTAGTTTTAAAGACAGTAAAGTCTACCATTCATTTAATCCATTCTTAGTTTTATTGCATTATTTAATCGTTTTTCACCAGACAATATTAATTTAATTCTTTACCCAAAATTATACTAACGATTGCCCAATTATAGGAGTTCGACGGAGATTTTATTGTTTTTCGTATAACACTTGGACTGTGTTGTGTCATACATTCGAATTGCAAAAATTTGCATTGAGCAAGAATTATTTTGCATATCTACCTGGGGTTTTAATAAAAACAAGACGAACGCTGCCACGTAATGCTCGATAAATGTGAAATGCCTGTAAGTAAAATGAAAATGGAAAAATTATAATAATTTTGTTATCCTTGTAGATTGGTTAGAGTTAGAGTAGAAAATTTTAGTAATATCGGTGTTTAGTCCTTTAGTATATAAATTGTTACTAACAGCATTTAATTAGAAAATATTTTTCTTATTAAAATTTCGTATGCTCTTATTTTATTAGAGGCATACCATTAATTACACATTTCTCTTTTCATTTGGTTAATAAGGATTCTAAGATCACACATTTCAGCTGTTTTAATAATTTAGTTTTCTTATGGTGGGAGCAAAATGTAGTTAAATGTAAAATGATAAACTATATTAAAACATAAATTCATAATTTAAATCCATTTATTTTCCATGAGAATTAAAACAGTGAGTTTGCCAATATCTGTTGAGTGTTGGCAATTCTAATCACATCTATGGTCCACGACTGATTCTATGAAACTTGGGAAAATTTGTAATAAGTCACTAAAATGGAATGAAATGTTAAATACGTACATCTTCAACATATCAAAGAACTGAGAACTGGTTTATGGACAAGATTGTGAACTTAGGAAACTAATCGGAAACCCATTTAATGAAGACAATTGTCTGTCTTGAAGACAGGAGTAAATTAAACAATATGTTCTTGAACTCAGAACATCAATTAAAGAATAAGTCAAGTCAAGCTCAAATTTTATTAACCAAACTTTGGTAAATAAAAGTGTCAAAAATGTAAGCCGAGTATAGAGCTTGAGTAAAACTTGGCTTAAGTAAAATTGTTCATGTTATCATTGATCAAAGCATTTCAAATAATTCATTAAGAACTTGTTTGCATGTTGCGCTATTTGGTGGTATGAAATTGTTGAATTAACAGACTTTTAAAATGACTTATTGCTCACCAGTGTATGTTATAATGTCGTATTATTTTAAAATCGTCTAAAATCCCATATGTTTTTAACAAACTTGCTGATTTTAGTTTTTATGTTATAATATAATTTTAATTATTTCCCTTTCAGGTTCAAATCGACAACGACAAATGTCGCCGCGATCGAGAAAATCGTCTATCCGGATCTCGATTAGATCTCTCACAACTATGCGGTGGCGGAACGACACGTGGTGCATCACGAATATGCGTCGATTCGCATGGAAATTCATTGCTACCAATTAGTCCACAGCCAAATAATAATAATTTATCATCACCGAAATCAACGTCTGCCTCATCAACAGCATCGAAATCATCGACCGCAACTGGAACAAAATGTGATCAAAAACCATTGACGGCATCAGGTGAGTTATAATATTAATTAAAAATATACGCGTGAGATGACGAAGAAAACCATTTCGCTTTTTAATTGGCGGCAAAAAGTCAGAAAGGCACATTTCCTGAGGCGTTGTTTTTAAAAGGGCCATTACTTTTAAAGGGTTCAAAAATAGGATTTAATTGTTTTTTCCCGCCTTAGACTCATTACGAGCGACCTACAAGGAAGTATATCTGAGACCCCGAAAGCCTATTTCTTTTATTTCTTTGAAGAAAAGTTAATTTGCTTTTTATTTGCGCTCAGTCGCTGAGTACACGATTTGCTCCGGGATTGTGTATTCTGCAACACCTGGGCATCCGTGGCTAATTGAATAAAAACGGCTAAGACCTTCGGAAATGAATCACCTTTTCAGCAAACAGCTCGTTTTATAGCCCCGCAATTGCCCACCGTCGAGACCGACTTAATTGCTGTTTCGGTAATAAGGCGGAGCTCATAATTTTCTACTCCTCGTTAAATCTTCATAAACTTTCGGATTCCTATAAATCACTGCGATATTCTTAAGATTAATACCGGCGTACCGTTGTGCGATGAATTCAAGATTTATTTATTTCTTCTAAAAACGGCAAATGCTGATGCCTTTTTACTTTACTAAAACGAATATTAGGATTTTTGAAATTTATGTCTGTAAATATAAATGTATACAAACGTAAGTAGGTATATAGTCAAGGTGTATACTTTTTAATTTTAAGATCAATATGCCACTTGAAATTTTTAATGATAAATGAAAAACATGAAGAAATTCTCAAGAAATAATGCGACCTTCGAGTTTGCGCTCTGATGCTTTTACCACTGAACAACTACAGCCAAGTAACATATGTATATTTTTGAGTAATAAATAATATTTATTTATTTTATAGATAAAACTATTTTTGTTTTAACCTTTTCAGGGGCACATTTTTGAGTTAAACCTGATTATAAATTCGGCATCAGATTTTCAAAATTCAAAATAACCACTCATCTGTAAGTTGCCCACAACGCGGAGTACACTATTTTTCATCTACTTATTTTTTTGAAATTTTGAACTGACTTATTGTATCTGGCATTTTGAATTTCCAACATCTGAGACCGGATTACTATTATTGTTTTTATATTGTTTTTATTTTAATTGTATCGAATGCGAAGTACCATAATTTAATTCGAATTGAATTTTGATTCAAAACAATCATGATCAAAAATGATTTCAAAAATATTGTAATACCTGAAAAAAACAAAATAGTAAAAGTACAAAATCTTGTATAACTTCTTGTTTTGTACTTATAATGCTTATTTTATTTTCTTCTTTACCGTCGTCCAAGTTTAGATTTTCTAACTTTTAATTGTATGAATTTTAAAGTCCAAAGTCTACCCCTTCCCACAAGAAATTGTTGAAAAGTTGCTTAAAAAATAAAAGATTGGACTGTAAGTCCTGGCCATGAGCACTCCAAGTCACAAACACCCTCGAAGTCTCGAAACCTTCAACTTCAAGAGCTTTTCGAATTTACTTTTCTGTTTACTCGGATTTTAGTCGTTTTTTATTTCTCTGGCACTTAATCTCTATCTAAATGGGATCGAAGAAATAAAGGTAAATGCACACTAAGTGTGCCCGCGAGCCATTCAATCTGCAGCCTCATTCACCTGAGCAAGGTCTCTAATTTTATCCATTTTTGCTGAAATCGCTGCTTTGTCTTTTATTCGCGGTGCCTAATCGAATTGAACCTGAAATCTACGGAGCACGGGATTTGCCCACCTGGAATTTGTGGGCTTTTTTATTTATTTTTTTTTCATGTTTGTAAAACTGAGTGGTGTTGTGCAACACACGGTGCACACGCGGACACGCCCGCTAGCCGCCAACCTTCTGCTAAATGGAGGCGTTCGTAAAATGACATAAAACACGAGCACATGCAAATTTTCCAGAAAGCGGAAGGAATTTGAGAATCAATTAATTCTTACATAAATTACTTCTTGTCTGTCGTCCGTTTTTGTTAGTATGTCTACTTTCGTTTTCTTGGAATGTGTGGAATTTCGGTAAATAATGCTGTAACCTTGTCAAGTTTGCATTAACTTAGAGAATTAAAGTTTACTTAAAATTAGTGGAATGTTTGATGTATGCACTTTAATTAGAGATTTTGATTCTTCTGTTCTTATACTTGAATTAGTTTCTTCAAATTCGTAAGATTCTGAGCCATAAATTTCGTTTCAAACACTATCAGAGCTCACTTTCAGTTGGAATGATATTTCAAAATTAAAACCGTAAAATACCTACAAAAATATATGTATATCATATATATTAATTAAAATTTTAGTCGTGCCCCAAAAAGTTCGCTATCTACTACGTAGGTATGTTCTTCTTAATTATATTCATGCTGGTGGTTCAAGTGATAGAGGAAAATGTGCACCCAAATTTGGTACTAACTCCGTACTGAAGCCTAAATATGGAAAAAGTCTTGAAAATCTCAAGCTTAGAATTTTTTGTAATTAAATTCTTTTCAGCAAAAATAGGAAGGACTTCTTGTTTTGTTGAATTTTTTAAAACATTTTTCTAAAACGAACAAATTTCAAATTACTACCTATATTAACTTACAAGGACTAAGTTCAATTGAATTTGTCTTTAAAAACAATCTCAAACTCAACAAGTTGAAAAATAAAACGAAAGTTTTATCAGGTCAATAGCCCTATCTCAATATAAATGTCGTTATACAAGAAAAAATAGACCCACTCATGAATTCATAAATATAGCTAAAAATATTTAATGTCCTCTAAAAATAAATGCGATCATTCAGCATTTCTCGCTAATCTCTCTAATCTGTAAGTAAAGAATTTTAGTCTCCAGTTCCCATCGGCTCATCCATCTTTAAGAAAAAGAGTCCCCAGAGTGCCGGGGGGTTCAAGCAGTTAATAAAAAAACAATTCCCCAGAAACTCGAATAAATCTTCTTTATGCCAGCGAAATGGACTAAAATGGTTAGAGTTTTTTCGATGTCCTCCCCTAATAAATTAGTCTCCCCAATTTGGTCGTATTGATTACCCAAAATAACCACCAGGAAGCCTCCTAGAGAATGTTGAGGAGGAAGCAAAAATAAGCAAACAAATCACAGAATGGTAACGTGTGAACGATATAAAATATCCACCCAAAACTTTTCCACGCAAAAAAGTGCAAATCAATCGAAAACAATAAATCTGATAAAAACAGAAAATATTAAACATTTTTGTGTCCCCCCAGCTGTCTTTTATATATAAGCAAAAATCAAAAAAAGGTAAAATTCTGAGATGAACTATGAGCCGCGGATGGAAACGCGGTTAATTTTATGGGGAGATAAAAGCGAACCTCTTTTGAATAATTCAAATCGTCTGGGGTTCGATTGATGTGTCTTTCTTGTTTTTCTACAGCTCCAAATTGCTTATATTAATTGTTCCCGGTTTGTGTGTGACTTTGATTTTTACTTCTTATACTCTATACAGAAATGATTAAGCGATACAGCAGCCACCTCACCGAAATGGAGTTCGACGAGCTTAAGGTTTTCTCAGAGGTGTGGTACTTCGGACAAAATGCGAACAAGGTGAACGCCAAACCTGGCTCTTCCATGAACTGCGGATATGATGATGAATATGGAAACTACAAAATTGTAAGTAATTTTAACTACCCATTCCTATTTTATTCTGTATCAATTAAAAAAGCCAACTATTATTCAAAAGGATCAGGTATGCAATTCTAATTCCTAATATAATGAAATGATGAAATTTAATAATTATAACACAATAAAATTAATTAAATAACATGTGAGATAATTAAAATTTAATCTGTTTAGCTTGGTAATTAATTTAAAAAAATTTTTGTTTTTAATGTAGGTAGCTCAGGAATGCTCATCTGAAATCAATTACTTTTTACACTTAATCTGTTGTCGTTGAACAAAAAGTTCGTGGTAGTTTAAACAAAAAATTTCAATTTTTACGCTTTAATCCGCTTGTTCCTTTTTAATTGATTCCGCCACCAATTTGAAAAATCCAGTTTATGTATCTCTGCACTTTTTTTGAAAGAATTTACTTTTCGAACCTTATGACCAAATGTAAACCCTTCTCATAATTTTATCTTACTTTATTGAAATTGTTTACTGAAATAAAATATCTAAGAGAAGTTCTGTCTTAAAATTAGAAAATTAATAAAAAATATTCAGATATTCAGATAAATAAATACTCAAGTATACAGTGAAAATAAATAAATTAAATTAAATTCAACTTTTGGAATATGTAAGGATTTAAAATTGCGTACCTTATGATGCAAAAATAACAGACAATTAATTGCAGCCCCTAAAATGAAATAAATATAATAATTTTAATTTTCTCCCCAAACAGATTGAACACGACCATATCGCATTTCGATACGAAGTTCTCGAAGTCATTGGCAAGGGCAGTTTCGGCCAAGTTATTCGAGCGTTAGACCATAAGACAAATCAACACGTAGCAATTAAGATAATCAGAAATAAGAAGCGATTTCTAAACCAGGCTGTCGTCGAACTGAACATACTCGAGGAGCTGAGGTCAGTGGACGCTGATGGATCTCATAATGTTATTCACATGTTGGACTACATGTACTTTAGAAAGCACCTTTGCATCACATTTGAGCTTATGAGGTGAGTCACCTTTTAATTGATTTTCGCTCTTTTATAGATGACAACACACCAAACGACATGAGGAAGTGATTTATTTTCGGACATAATTTGAATTTTAAAAATACCATCGAACAACTGACCAAGTCTTAAAATAGAATTGCGTAAAAATTTTAAGTGATCCGGCACGCTACCGTATTTTCGGTGTTTTTGTTTTATTTTTTCGGCTATTTTTCACGGTCACGTCAAGTGTTGAATGAAATGCATGTGGCCTAAATCAGAAATTAATATGTTTTTCCTTGAGATATCTATCACATTGCGAGGACTGATCTAATCTTACTAGTGAGATTTTCTTAAGAAAGCAATCGCTTGAGATATTGGGATCAAGATTTTCCTAAGATAATAAACATTTGCACGCTATAGCTACACCCTTTCGTAATTTTTGAGAAATATTTCTTTACTGATGAGTAATTTTTTGGCATACACATTTCACAGAGTGTTTCTGTTCAAAAGGTCAGTGGGAGAGGAGTAGATGATTTTCATCACGTATAAACAAAAATATTGAAAAATTGTCGAACTTGAGACGTCCAAAATTTTAAAAAGAAAATAAATTTAACCGATTGCATATTTTTGTGTCTTTCTACAATATATATAATAAAAAATAAAAGAAAATATGATCCAAGGTGTTCCAAGGTAATATAATAACTTCGTATTTCTTTGAGTAAAAAACTTATAATTTGCTACGGTCTTGAAATCCTGAATAAAATACAAAATACAGCTATAGTGTTTCAAATCAAAAGAATTATTATTGGTAATAAAATATTTGAAAACGTTTCCAGACGTGCTTATGTTTCGCAATTAAATTAATCTAATGGTTGGCTAATGAAAAAATTCCATATCTAGAAGCATTTGAGGCAATGTGAGACGCTTTGAGCCAATTAAGCGCTTCAGTACGCTTAGATGACTCAGTAAAGAAACAAGAAATCCTGAATAGGCTCATAAAAAATATACGAGCTTTTTAAAACTTCCCTCTTTTTAATTCAAAGACTAATTAAGTACATACTTATACCAAGTATTAATAAAGGTAACTATGGTTATAACTTTGACACGTTATTTTAAGATATTCTTTGCAGGTGATATTTATTTAGGTACTCTTTATAATCATTCTTGATTTATTTCGAATCATATACATACAATAGTTAAAATTATTTGAAATAAACTCAAAAAATATTTATTTTACATACCCGTCTTAAACAACTAAATAACAATTTATTGAATGAAAAGGGTTTGATTTTGAAGGAATTGATCAAATTTCATAACCGAACGATGGTGAAATCCGAAACTTACCACTTAAAACCTCTAAACATTGTAAAAAAACCGCCGCAAGGTTGAGAGCAAACAAATTTTAGGAAATGACGAAGGGTCTAAAAGGCTTTTACGCGGTTGATCCTTTCATGTCAGCATTGTAAAAGGACAACATTCTCATATTATAGATGGGCATTGTCCTTTTTTTGTCACATTTTACGATTTTATAATAAAACCAACCTCGTAAATATTTGTTTATTCGGGAAAAATATCTGAATTTTAGAAATTGTGATAAAAAGATATCATGTTAAATATTAAAAGAATTCGAGGGCATTAGTGCTTTAAATTACAACTTTGGTAAATTAAATGTTTTTCTACTTGAATACAAAATTGGGTATTATTTGTTATCCATTTTTAAAAACTTAGTTTCGAAAATCTAAAATGATGGTATATTGTGATATACATACATACATACAGTAAACTATAAATACGTCTGCAAAGAACATAATTTGTAAACCATCTTAAAACTTTGGAATGTGGTCTTCCTTTTCAAATATTCAGCCATATAATATAAGATTTAATTTTACTGAGCGAGTTAAACTAGCGTAATACTAAACCCAAAATGTCTGGAGAGAGAAGAACCTACTGCAACCCACAAATTTGGGAATATTGTGGTATCGAGAACAATGTCTAAAACATGTATAAGCCCTTCAAGGATTCCGGGAGCTGCGTTTGCTTCTCCCACAGGACTAATTGCGCTAAATTACACTTAAACCACAACAATTGTACACTCCAAAGTGCCAAATATATAAACGAAATTAATCCTTTTATTGAATTTGTAAGCCCTTCGTTTAGCACGTGCTGTTTCGAATATTGAACGGCCACAATGCGTTCATTAAACCTCCTGCCCTTGCCTCATTTATTTGAAACTAGAAAAGCACTTAACACCACAAAATCGTTCCTCCCGCCTCGTCTTCAACATGAAAAAACATCATATTTTCTTCAATATTTCTTATTCAATCCATCAAAAAATTGCAGAAAAAAAAATAAAAGGAAAAACCTCTTTGAAATATAAATCAACGGAAACATCCCATACACTAAAGAAGTTGAGCCTAAGCCGTTCCACATCATATGCTCAAAGGAACACATATGACCTATACAAAAATTGTGAGGGATTAATAATCGATACGAAAGTAATCAGAAAGGAACAAACACTCGGCTATCGAAAAGTTCAATTTCGGAACGAATGGAATTTTTTCTATATAGATACGCATAATTTTTTCGCATCATGCTTACGACATTCTTTCTTTGAGGAATATAAAAAAATATATATTATATATCTATACTTTTTGTAGCCTATGATTGACGTCATTCGTTGCCCCAGATTCGAAGATTTATATCCTTTTGTTCTCCTTGAATCTAAAAAAAAAATGAAGAAAAAATAAATAAAAACACGAGAAAAATCTCCGACTACCTCCTCCTTGGTGCAGGTCGACTTGAATCCGTGCCAAGAGATGGTTTATGAGTACTACGACTACGAATCTCGGCGAGTGGAAACTCATTAAGAGCTCCAACACCGCAAGTCAACAGTCTGTTTAGGGATAAAATTATAAACACTGCAATTACGGATTGTAACAAGGAGTTCCAGCGGTTGCCTTCATATTTTAGACGAGCCTAGAAAAAGGTTAAGGCACGCCAGTTGAGGCCCCGCCACGTGTGGGGCACGGGACGCTACAGGTTAATGGAAAAGAACGGCCTTGTACCCCAGTAATTGCGGCGGTAAAATGTCAACATAACTGATAATTATACGTTTTACCCCCGAATCGCAGTAGTCACAAGATGGTACCATTATCTTTAGGGTTAAAAGTACCATAAGACTTGCTTTTCACGGTTGCCGAGGTCCTGCCATTTTATATCGACTTTTTGGGAAAGAATATAATGAATTCCAGACTCGTTTCAACTATAGGACGGTTACAATTTGGTAAAGCATAACCAACTCAAAATCTGGATGGATTTAATCACCATAGAACAGAAAAGATAGACTGAAAAGTTCAAAGAGTTCAGTAACTGGCCGTATTTGCCAGTGCCTCTCTATGCGTCCTTGGCCAGAAGACATGCACAAAATAGACTTCCGCCTACTTATAAGCTTTATGGACTTAAAAAAATCTAAATATGGAACAATAAACGGCACTGCCGGTTTTAAGGAACTGCATAATGTTTAAGGAAGGAGTTTCAGAATAGTTCACTTTTATTTTTGGATTTTTTATTAGGCATCTTCTTATCCTTGCTCCTTCGTGCAGTTTGTTTCGTAATCAATTGACTAATTTGAACAAATTATGTACTCCGGATTGAATAAAGTTAAAAGTTTGCCTTCCAAAAAATAAAATTTTACTTGTATTACACTGGAATTACGTAACTCTAAGGAACAAGTGTAGAACACGAGCGAACTTTTTGCGCGCAGACAAGCACGCATTTGTGGTGCATATATTTTTAAAATAAATTACTTTTTACGCAGACATTTTTTTAAACACAAATGTCATTTGGATGACAATGAGAAAGAAGGTTTTTGTTTACATTTTATGATCCTTCTTTTTCAAGTTTTTTCACAATTTAACCATATAAGTGTACAGTGATCCAATATTAATTATTATTATACTTTTACTTACGTCATGTCACAAGCAAAATTCAATTTGAAATTATATGTATATTAAGAACTTCTCCTTTACACTACAATAAATTTGCCATTTCTTTAAACGACTACAACATCTAAGGTATTTTCTCATCCTGCACATGTGGGAAAGTTCCAATTTCTTCCTCCCGTAAAATCTAAATTTGTTTGGGACGTGCCTAAATCTCTTGACCAAACTGCCAGAACTTCCAACCCCTAGGTTTGAAAAAATTCAAATATTCAACTTGTTCCCTAATAGCCTGACATTTGTGACATAGTTAATGGTCTCTGTCAATTTGTACGTGATGGGACTACTATGGGAAATGTATTATATCTTTATTTTGATAAACTTCTTCAGTATGCATGACATTTTGTTAGCTGTATGAAAGATGGAATAAATATATTAGAGGATAAATAATCATACATGGGAAGGCAGGTTGGTAGTAGAATACAAAAATTTGATTCGAATTTTAACTGAAATAAATCTTTACAGGCACGTGATTCAGCTTAGTGACTCACAAACGAAATATACCTTCTTATTTAACATGAATTAATTTTAACAATAATGACTTTTCTATAGAAAATTGAGATAATCGCTTTACTTCTAAGCTTTATGCTTTTACCTACCTCTTAATTTTTTCCCAGGAATTTCAACCCTCAAAAGGTTCTAGGTGTTCTAAGCTGTCATTAAAAAAATATAGAAGCTTGAACATAATAACTTGTTAATGAGATTGTCAATTTATAATGAAACAAAGAATTTAGATTTTCGAAACTCTGCGTATTGAGTTTGAAAGAAATTGTATTGTTTTTACTTTTCTTATTTCATTTAAAGCTTTCCCAATAGATTAAAAACAATGCAAAGTTTATATTTTTATTATTTGAAGATAGTGCAGTAGTACATAACTATTTAATTACAAAAAAAATCAAAGACTCAAACCTAATTTCAGATTCGACTTTGGAAACTTTGGATCATAATCTGCTCACTTATTTTATTAGCAAATTTCAACTATTCGCTAATTTTAGCCGGATTGTTTTGAGATTTTAGGGGAACGATTTCCACTCGCTCTATAGCAACTGAATCTGCAAATGAACGAAAGAATAGAAATTTTTAAACAAGAACGGAATCCGCTTGAATGCCAATATCAATTAAAATGTGCGATGTAATCGAACGGAAGTTTAAAATAAGCAGAATATTTTCAGATACATACATATGTGTTCCAAAAATCTAAGATTTTCCGTAGATCAACGTTTATAAAATAGTAAACGCGTTTTGTAAAAATCACAAATGTGTTCCAAACATCCGCAGTTTATTCTCCTAGATTTTTCGCATTGGTGGTACCTAAATATTTAATTTCTTGCAATATTATTTTCTTTAGAGTTTGAATATCAGATTTATAGACACTATCGAGGATCAAAAACTTTCCGGATATGCGGCTATTAATTTGCAGCACTATGTCCACACATACATATATGTACATATGTAGCCAGCTTGCCTGAAGAGGTTCAAATCGTTAGATCTTAATTTTTGATTTGCTCAAAGGGGTTAACATTGGTTTTCGTTTTCGTTTTCGTTTCAAAGCTTTTAATTTTATAGTACAAGTACTGCTTCATTACCAAATTGTTTAATATACCAATATAACCATCTATAACATCCAAATGACGGACTTAATATTTTGACCCTTTTTTCAACTTTAATTGTTTATAACTTTACAGCTATCCTGCTCTATTTAAACCTGCTCCTAATTTCAAAAGTATTCAAATAAATTAATTAAAATGTGACCAACAAATCAACGACATTTTTGTTTTAAACATTTTTATATTATCTTTTAAAGTTTCCTACGTGTGTTATCTAAAGAAATACATAGGTATACATATGTAAATATGTAATTTAATTAAAGAAAAAAACTAAAACAAATAGGTAAAACCGTCAGTACCTATAATGGTCATTATTTCAAAAGAAAAATCTAGTATTTTTTAAACAAACATTAACGTGAAATTAACTTGATAAATTTCAAAAACGTTCTCAAATAATCAAATGAGGGACGCGTGGCGTGGTTAAGTTGGCTTCTGCAATGACAAACATCAGCTCCCGATTTCAGCTCACAAATGGAAAACGACATCTTTGTCGCGGTCAGGTGTAATGCCCCTGGATAAATAACTCAAAGCCAAGAGCGATCTAATTCCAAATTCCCATTTGTGTAATTACCCGAAATTCTCATAATGCATTTCGCCATCTCCAATCAGCAAATTGCAAGCGATCGATAGGATGACGCGTCAGGCTGGTCCCCATCAGCGCGGCGGTTGCGAAACCAAAGCCACCGATTTTATCCGCTGCATAATTGCATAACAATAATTATGCGATTAAAGCCTCATTTTCAGGCGGCGAACGATTGCTCCGGACAGGGCTATCATTTGCAGCACTCTAATTCCGGATCTGGACCACTTCTTTGAGCCAGCACCAACCGCAGAACGCTGGCGGAGCGCTCCTTATCTGCTGGCAATGGCAAGCTGACAAAAGCGCCCCTTCAGCAGCACGCCCGGATAATTCGAAATCAATGCACAAATGGACGGTTCATTAGCATTCATCGAAATATTAAATTACGCTGACGAAGGCAGCCATTAATCGGGTCTATGCGGATGAGGCAGAAAACTGTCGAAAATAAATCTTCGCAATTTCCAGGAAAAAATCCCTTTCCACCCACGCTCCTCATTCCATTATCGAAATTCAACAGATCAATCGATAGTCGATGGACTAATCGAATTCACCCACTCGCCTGTCGCTTCGAGCAGTCATAAAGAGTCATGGAGACGTTTCGTTCAATTATCTTATAAACGGATTAGTCACAGGATTTATGGATGGAAGACTCGACGAAGTGTGGCGCACAAACACAATGTTTTTGCCATTCGCTTCCACGTCTTAAAAAGGCTGAAGACGACGACGACGACGACGACGACGTCGTAAGACGTGCGAAGGATCATGAGAAAGTGTAACTTCATGGTCGCAATCTCTTAATAGCCCACTGTGGATTTATGGACCCTGTCTTAGATACCTCCAAAATCCGTAGTAGACCATCACTGCTAAGGTCATCCCTATTAAACTTTTCATGACTTTCCGCATGTCCGGAGCTCTAATGCGATTACTGACGTTGGCCAGAAATGACTTGCCGGAAAATGCGAAGGGTTCAAATTATCTATGCTGACGTGAACCCAAAGTTAGTTTAAGTACCCATCGATGAATTGACATAATGATTGCCCCGTAAATAATGAAAAATGACATTCTTTTCTAAATGGCAGGGCGTGATTTGATATTGCCCTTTTTAGAAGTCTTTCAAACAAAATTGTTTAATAGAAAAGTCGTTTATCTTCTGTCCCTCAAAAAAAAATTATGTAGGCTAATTTAAGGGGAAAATGATAAATAATTAAGATAGATGAAAGACACACGACATCAAATTACTTCATTCAAGTAACGTATAAACACTCGATTTCCTAGGTCATTGCTCTGTGAATTGTCGACAATAACTAGGTTATTTTTGGAGGCGGAACCTTTCAATAAACAGTTCCTTGGAAATAAACCAGGGATATGAGTTTCTGGATTCGAATGTACAAATCAATAGTTTATTACTATTTTTCTCTACTTGAATTCTAAAAAGAATTCAATGTTCATATTGTTGATATAAAATAAAAATGATATTTGAATATTAGATTTCCATCAAGTACAAAATAATATTACACAAATAATATTTTACTTATTCCTCTCAAGTTATTATTTTTTCGAGCGTTATACAAAGTTAATTTTTCTTTAAACGTTTCGTTTATAAATTGAAAAGTCCCTTAAGGATTTATTATTATTTATCCGCTTCTCTTAACAATTTAAAACTCTGAACTCTAAGTAACCTTTTGAGAACAACTTGGAATCTTCGAGAAAATATTTAAGCTGTATAGAAACGAGAAAAAAGGAACAAAGCTTTATTATTAAGGGATAATCTCAATTTTCTTGCCCTATAAAACTCCTTTATTTCTTTTACGAAGTTTTTAGCTTTAGTACTTTTTTGTTTGTTGAAAAGGCATTTGCATAATATAAATTAATAATTTCTTTTTGTTGACACATCCTATGATATTTTGTTGGTTTGGTGTAGATAGGCGATGTGATAGAATTTTAATAAGTATTCGCTTTTCAAAATGAAACAGATTTTTATCTCTAGGATCCTGTACTTTAAAATGAAAAAATGGACCCATTATAAGATCACTTTTGGTTCAAAGCCAATTCTTAAAAGATCACTTCTGTTTCGGTCTGTTTGATTAATTTAACTATAAATATAATACACTTAAACTCGGACTATCAACTTTTTGTTGATAAAGTTCAGATACCGAATCCTTATTGCGTGAGCCCAATTTACTTTTGTCCGTATTTTTCTATTATGTAAACCAGCTTCGAAAATGCTGTTTTGGTTCAAAATTAACTATAACTTTATAGCATGTTTCCATTCGATCTCCCCAAAATCTTAAGATTACGGACATTTTTAAATTCGCATTCTCTTGCACTTTTCACTAAATCTTCGGACTACACTTTAATATTTTTCAGAGGCCATTTAATGAGAAAAAATACCTAATAGCATGTGCATGTAAATTCAAAACTCCCTTATAATAAATGATTTAAAAGTGTTTCCATTTGATAGCGCAATTTGATTTGAAGTATATTGTATATTGTCAATAGTCATTAAATGAAATTGCTGAGATGTCATGAGATTTTGAATGAGATTGTCTCAAAATTTCATACTTGTATTCAAAATTACATAGTTCATCACGCGGATTCCTCGAAATGTGAACAAATCTTAACATGTGGGGTAGGGGAAAATATATTCTTCAAGAATTAGAATTAGATATAAGATTATTATGAGACATAAATAGTGCATTAAAATTTCTTTTAAAAAATTAGATACGTTATACTTCGTACTAACTCTAAAGCTAACCCTTCTAAGATAAATTACGTTTCGGAGATTCATAGTTGAGTTTTTGTTTTCAGAGCCACTTTTAAAACATTACATATTTCAAAAACATCATAGTTATGGAAAATTTAACTTAATTTGAATATACGTAAAACACGTGTGTGTAAATAAAATCGATTTATTTGTCTGTTTATTCAAAATTATTTGGTTGCCAAGTTCTCTGAGTGCTAATTACCGCAGCGTAATAAAAATTTTTGTTTTCGAGGTCTCCTTCCACCGTACATGCATACGTAATTTGCCATAGCATACAAAAGCTATCACAGCCACGAGTTTGTAAAGTTCGGGAGCATATATGAAGGAGGCATCCGAGCAACCTTAATAAAATTATATTCAATGTCTAAGAAATAAAACATTTCATTCCTTCCGAATTCTCCATTAAGAATTCAGAAATTTATTCGCGACCTCACTGCGCTCCTTTCAAGAAAGCAGTTCATTTTCTATTACAACAACATGATCCTTGAACTAATTATAGTAAGCCGAGTTGTTGGTATAGCATTAATTATATTTGTGCAATTATCACTTCCCTGTGATGCCAATTAAACGCAATTCTCGTGGATTACTTTCTTGGAGGTTATAAAAACTGAGATGAGCTCTTGCTCCTCAAAAGCATTGAAAATCCACTTAAGACTTTCACTAAAAATCATCGTGTGCGACGTACACTCAGGGTTGGAAATCATCCCCTAGTGCTTAGAAACTGATTTTAAACAAAGATATAGGGCAGCAGAACGCCAACCCGCCTCAATCCCGCCCACCAACCCATTTGGAATGTCGACAACGGTTGCCACATATTAGTCTAGGTGGGCGTAGGCGTAGGCAAAGGCGGGGGCGGTTCCGGCCCCCCATTAATGACGAGTTACCTTCGTTACGCCGAAATCCCTCGTCAAGCTGTTTGACGACAATATGATGAGCCCTAACAGCGGCATGATTTACGGGATTACACTTCCATAAATTACCTGAAGTAAATCGGTGGTGTCTTTGCTGCGTGCCTGCTGCTCATATCACGTCCGTAAGTTCCTGTCTCTTTACTTTCAACTTACTTCAGAGAAGGCGGCCGCCACCCCCAATCATCCCCAAAAAAACGCCAAAAAACCCCGTCTATCACGGTCGCGAAAGCACCCAAAATGACACTGAGCCTAACCAGTCAATTTCAATAATAAAATTAAATTTATTGCCCGTGCGATCCAAGGAGAACAAACATTTACAACATGAAAATTACCCGGCTTACTACTCCTTATTGATTTAACTCCTGGTGGTCGACTCGGGCGCGCAAAACCCGATCCCATTCATGGAAAGGATGTTGCATGTTAAACGGCCGTTGTCATGGTCGGATTAAATTAGTCGGGACTTACCTTGTTTTGCAGCGGAATCTATTTTGCCTATCGGTCTCTGATTAAAATTTTTTATCGATGCACCTTTGCAAGTTGCACAGTCTATTTTCAGGACATTCCCTTAAACTATTTTAGACAGGTGACCGAACCTTGATAACACCCACTACCGTCTTCCTAGTTTCAGTCGCACTCAGAGTGTGCTACATCGATAAAAGAATTATTTTTTGGTAATAGGATTAAAATTAATAGAATTAAAAATTTGTTCAAAAGTAATGAACCATCTTAAGCCATAAAGTTTGATTTAGATGAAATTTATGCAAACAAAAAGTTTTAATTTAATTTTATGTTAGCGCGATACAAGCTCTTACTACTTCTAGTCTAGTATTCCATTATTTTAACAAAACTACCCAAAATCTACCTTTCTTATTTTTTGGCTCTGTTCGTCTGTTCGAATGCGAAAAAATAGGAAATATTTCTTTTAGCGAAACAAGTAAAGAATAATTTCACTGATTTACACTAATTTTGTTCCCGAACAAGTAATATATAATTTCTATAAGATTTTTTTCCGTATATTTCGAATTCTTAAACGACAATATTTTTTATCGACCGTTTTGGAGTTACAGGGTGATTCCTAAATCGCAATTTTCCATGGTAAATTATTTTTATCTTTTGATCTACTCAACGCAACAACATCCAACTCATGCCACAAATCTACCATTCTAATGTCCTTTCCAAAAGTGTCAACGATGTTGACCTACCACCATCCGTTGAAGATACAGTCACTTTTGGTAATAGAAAAATTATTTTCATTTTCCTAAAATTAAGGTTTTCTCCGAAATTCATGTAATTAATGTTTTTTTCTTTATTTTCATCGAATTGCTCATCTTATTACCTTTCCAACAAGGTACAACATGTTCTAGTAAATAACAAATGAAAATTTATTCATGGAAAACCTTCTGTGGATTATTACATAAGATCTAATTTTAAAGAATATAAGAAGTGTAAGCTGAGACAAAGGAAATCCTTAAAACTTTTTACTTGTTTTCTGTTTATTATTAAGTTTAGCCGGTTTATTGAATAAAAATACAATTTTCTATAATGATGGTTTAAAATTGCAGTTAATAAAAATAAGGTTAGGTGTGCATGGGTATATTTTACTAATTTTGAGACGACCTTTAAGGATTAGTATAATAAATACAAATGTTTCTTTAAAAGTATTAATAATTGATTCTACCTGTTTTTGAACATATGTACTCATGTATATCGATATTTTTTTCTTGTAGTATTTTTGGACTTTTATTAATTATATTTGTTTACTTACAGCCTCAACTTGTATGAGCTCATCAAAAAGAACAACTACCAGGGATTCAGCCTTAGTCTGATAAGGAGGTTCTGCAATTCGATTGTGAAATGTCTGAGACTCCTCTACCAGGAAAATATCATTCACTGTGATCTCAAGCCCGTAAGTAGCTACTTCGGTCAATTGTGCGGGTTCGTTGGTAAACCTCGAAAATTAACTAAACATATTTTTTCTTGTCCCACAGGAAAATATTTTATTAAAGCAACGCGGGAGCAGCTCCATAAAAGTCATAGACTTCGGCAGCTCCTGCTACACCAACCGCAAGATTTACACGTACATCCAGTCGAGGTTCTACCGCTCACCTGAGGTCATCTTGGGACTGCCGTACAGCACACCAATCGACATGTGGAGCTTAGGTGAGTGCGAAAAAAAATAAAAGACATATGCATATGTGTAATGTAATTCATATTCCTTACCTGCATGGAGGTCTCGCATCGAAAATAAAGCCCCATTCACATTGGGGTTGGGTGGGCGGCTATCCCACTTCTGGCGAATGTTGCGGCGGTTTTCCCACGGGATAGAAATTTCATGTTCAACGTTTCAAAATTACGCCAACTTTATCCAAGGCAATATCCATTTCGCTCCTGGGCCGCACAGAGTCCTTTCTCTGGGATATACGGCAAATTGTGTCACTAGACTTCGGCGTGATATTAATTGCGAACATTGTCCACCTCTGTTGTTAATGGACTGAATTGAAATGGGTTGCACTCAGACAGAATAAGCTACAATAAAAAACCGCCCCCATTTTTTTAAGCGAAATATTACTCCAATATCCATTCTATGTAGTAAATGGCCAGAGGGAGGAAATGATTTTAATATTTTCCTTCTTTTAATTGTATGGTTTCCTTACTATATATTATACTAATTTTTACTTGAATTTAAAAAGACATTGATCCATGAAATTAAAACATCGGCTATGATAGAACTCAAATGAAATGAAAATATTGAATGCAAGAAAAACATAAAACACTGTATCTCATTTCTATTATTTTGCTCAAAACGTTATCAAAAAATTTTTGTTTCTATGATACAATATTTTAATTTAAAGAGGTTTAAGCACCCGTAAGATTTTTTCTTGTAAATGAGAGATCGAGGTTTCTCAATAGAACAATATTTTTATTTCTTTTAAGTAACAGATTCGAAATAAGTGGCCCTGAAAACCCCTAGATACTAAATTTCATGTAATATATTTGAATTGTGGGAAAATTGAAAAGCCATATACATTAAATCTGTGATTTTAAACTCTAAATTTTCAACAGTAATTTCGAAATTTTGAAGGTCGAAAATGCCTATGAACTAATTTTCATGACAAAAAAATATCAAATTCAATATTCTTGAACTATAAAATGATTTTGAAACTAACTGATATTAAGACAGTTTGTTCCGTTTTTCAAATAAGCATTATTGAGAATGTTATACCACTGAAGGAAAAGGAGTTCATGACATCGAAAATTGTCGTTAACCAAATCGTAACCATACCATTAAACTCATTGCGATAGTTTCGATAGTATCGTTAGTTCGATATTTTAAAATGATTGTTATTTATATTCATTCTGATATTTTCGAAAAACAAATTACTATTAGGTATTCAAGAGGTATCCATTCATTTTCGTCGTAGTGATTATAAAGTCTAGTCCTTTCTAGTAGATAATGCGAAAAACGTGATATTGAGACAAATTGTTTGGAATTTTGTTTACTCTTTTATAGAAAAGACCCTTTTTCCTCTGAACCTTTTTTTATTATTGAAAGTTACTCAAGTATACAAGACCTTATGAATAAAATGATTGTTTAACGTTAACCCATTTCCTTAACGCACGAGTTAATGGCAGTTAGAGCTCTTAGTGACTTAATTAAGTTTTAATTGATTCTAATTAAAAAAGAAACGTAGGGATAGCAGCCTCTGACGCAAATTTATCATTTGTTTAAAAACCTTAAAATCAATAGAAGGCTTAAGGCATATTTACAGAAAACTTTGCCATCACCACAAATAAAAAAGGGAAGGTATCGCATCTCCATGCTAATCAATTTTCAAGGGTATAACCGGGAGTGTAATTCTAGAAAGAGGCCTAAAAGCTTTCGTCCTTCCGTCATCCTCCAGGATCTTCTCCTATCTAATTCACGTCATTCCCGCTGTAAATTTTCACCTTGAAATAAAACCCTTCGGAAAGAAAACCCGAACCATCCCCCAAGAACCCCAAAAAAAAATCCCTTTTCAGGCGACGAAACCTGCTAAAGACATCACGACAGCATCAACTGGATGAAGCCATTAGGAAAAGGACCTCAAGTGACACAAGGCTGCGTCTCCAGTGGCATTCAAATTCAAGCCTAGAAGAGCACAGAGACAGACAGAGGACGTGATTTATTCAAATCTCACGCACATTTTTTCGGTGCGGCGACGGAAGCAATCACGGAAACCTTCGTAATTTTTTCATGGCCTCGCGTTTGTTTGGCTTGGAGCCAAAGTGGGTCCGGAATAATTGGGGACAAAGTGAGAGCGGACCGGCGGCGACGGTGACGACATAAAAATCGCACACAGCATGTGGCTGTGGCGTGGTCGGGGTGCTCCCCAAGATGGGGCGCCCTGCTCCGAAGGGATTTTTTTGAGGTGGAATCCCGAATAGAAAAGTATCACATCCGGGTGTTTCCATTGTCCCTGGTCGTAAATGAGTAGAAAAAAAATATAAATATATATTTCTATGTAAGCCTGGGAGGCTGAATTTCTACCCTTTTGTTAGATTCCCCCGTTCCAGGCCTGCGCCGCCGGCTATTTGGATGGGTTTCAAGAATTTTTCTGAATATCCCCAAACTGCACCTTGGACGCCATTGGTGCACTAATGAGATGCTTTTTATCTTTATATCTGCCGAGTGCAGCTTCTCCTCTATGGACCAGGACAGCAACGCCCGGATTTAAACTGTTCCCCTATTTGTGGTATTCTGAACCCTCACTATTTCCCTCCCGTAAGCTTTTGAAAAGTGAAACTTTTGTTTTCCGAAAATAAATAGAAGAAAATAAAATGAAAGCACTTTCTCTGCTTTCTCTGGGTTCTGTAGAACCTTTTATACCCGTCCCCAAAAACTACCCGAGTTCTCGCATTCAAACCGAGGAACAATTATCACTAATGACTTGAGTGCGACGTTAAATTGTAGAGTTAAAAACTGAGGAAATCAAAGGTTTTATCCAATGAATAGCCGTGCCCTACAGTCAATAGTTTAAACCGCCTATTCCCTCTATTCAATTCAAGCAGTTGACTTTCGTCGCGACGCTTTGTAAGCGAGCTGAAGCTGGAAGTCGACAAAGCCTATAAATGCGTCGCCTCTTTTGCATCCCAAAAGGCGGAAAATGCAGTGACTTCGTTAGACGCTAGACAACCAACAACCAAATCAATATCCTTTAAGCTGAACCTTTTCTCGATAGAACACGACTTTTGGCCTTTTGAGACTAAATTCGAATTTAATATCAGTTTGACCTTGTTACATGCCCCAAACTACCCCCCTCTGTATGTTCGCTGCGTTTACACGGGAGATAAGTAGCAGATTTCCAATCAAATAATTTCCTCACGAAACCTATCATTAGTTGCTTGCTTTCGCACAAATAAGCGGTTAGCCGTGAAATCGATTCTTACCCTAACACCCCCCAGGAACATTGTCTTTCATTAAAATTCAAAAAGTACTCGTGTTAGGCGGAAAATTGGGGAAATCTGAATAATTAATAGGCGCACTTTAATCATCCACAGCCTTACAATGTAAGTTCTTTAAAAAGGCTTATTCGTTTCTAATTATTTTAACGTAAACCTTGACTTTTCCTGGAAGTTTTAACCTCTTCCGGCTTTAAACTTAAAAAACAGCCAAAAACGAACTTTTTTCCAAGAAAATCAAAGGAATAATAAAGTTTTCTAGAAATTTAAAAATTTCCCTTCCTTTAACTTCATCTTTAGAGTACCTCAAGGCTCTATATTTGGACCATTATTGGCTCGTGCCGAAAATATGGGAAAGCGTCCGTAAATAATTCATATTAAATGGCATCTGAACAAGTATATAATTTGAGAAACTTTCTATAAATGGATACAACAACTCAATTTCATTGAGAAAGCTTATGTCAGCATAACTGCCCAAACTGTCCGAAAAACGAATCATTTAAACATGAAATGGATTAATGGAGTTGTTGTGTAGTTGGCCTGATTTGATATCTTTGTCTAAAATTTAGTGAAATGCTGTTAAGTTGTCTCTTAGATTTTCTTGTAATTATTTCAAAATTTGCAGAAGACAATGGGAGTTAATGGTTTCTGAACATAAAAAGTGATAGTCATTACTTGGAAATTATGTCCTTAAATGGAGGCCAACTTATAAAATAATTATATTTTTTTACTTTTTGAAGGTGGCCTTTTTTTATTTTAAGGTCAAACTCTGATTTCGAGAACTGAAAATCCTGGAAACGGATAACAAATTCGCCTATATATTAACTTTCATTTCATATTTGTGGAAGAAAATGTTCTTTTTAGTCAGAATATTTTTGTTACAAATACTTTAAAATTAAATTAATAGGGAAAACAATTTTGTGTTTTTTTAGTTTTTTCTTTCATCCAGAAGAATTAAAAGAATTACAGATATAGACAAGCAACAAACAAACAGGAAGGCAGACATATAGGTACACTGACGGAAAAACGGAGGCTTCAAACTTATATAATACAAATAAGAAAAGTCCAATTCCTAAAAAAATCGTTACAATCTGCCGGTGAAAACAAAAATTTGGGGCGCGATTTATTTCTAAATTGTTATCAAAAGATTTTTCTAACGAAATTATTTCCTTTAAGAAAAATATTGATGAGAATTTTCCTCTTTTGCAGGGTGCATATTAGCCGAACTCTACACCGGGTTCCCCCTGTTTCCTGGCGAGAACGAAGTGGAGCAGCTGGCGTGCATCATGGAAGTGCTCGGTCTGCCGCCGGAGGATTTGATAAACACCGCGACGCGACGGCGCCTCTTTTTCGACTCCCGCGGCAGCCCCCGGTGCATAACGAACCTGAAGGGGCGCAAGCGGAAGCCCGGCAGCAAGACGCTCTCCCAGGCGCTGCGGTGCTCGGACACCCTGTTCATAAACTTCGTCACCCGGTGCCTGGAGTGGGACCCGTCCAGGCGAATGACCCCCGACGAGGCCGCCCACCACGAGTGGCTCCAGCCGAGCGCCTCCTCCTCGTACAACCTGTCGAAGGCGCGGGAGCGGCAGGAGGGCCTCGAGTACCACGCCCACGCCTCCCCGAAGAGCCAGAAGAGCACCCAAAGAACGCAGCACCTGACCCCGAGCACGATCCTCCCGGAGATCAAGGGGCCCCCCAGCAAGTACGGGAGCATGCAGAAGGCCCCCCGGGCGAAGGTCACCAGCACCGGGCTGACCTCCTCCGCCTCGGACCTCGAGTCGGTCCAGCAGTACTCGCTGCACCGCATGTACCACCACGGGCACCACCAGGCGTCCGCCCGCAAGGCGACCGCGACCGCGAAATACGGGACCGCCGCGGCCGGTGGCATGTCCCACTCCCAGAGCACCGGCGACGTTTCCGCGATCTTCGGGCGCGCATGACGCGTCGGCTCGATCAACCTGGAGCTGAGGAAGTGCAAACTAGTCAACTTGGTGGATCTGTGGAACTGAGCGAAAGCGGTCCTGGGCCTTGACTCGAGTTGATGCTGAGATTTGTTTTAAGGGCTAGATCTAGATTTGGGTCTAAATCTGGATCTGGATCTAGATCTGAATCTAGACCTAAACGCCACGCTAGTTGAGTTCGCCTAGGTTACGCCGTGTATCTCTGTCAATTTTTTTGTGTATTTTTAGTCGCGTTTTAGTTTTAAGAGCATTGGCCGCCGCGCCGCCGACTTCAGTAGATTTTTTAACGACAGTCTTAAGTTGCTAGGGTATAACTGTTACAATGGTAATTAAATTAATAAATTAATCTTAAACTCATTTCAATGTTAATCCGCTCTGGTTTATCAAGCAAACAGCGATTATATGAGAAATAAACGCCTATAGAGATTTTAGTACTGCGTTTTGGGGAATCAATCGTTTTAAATTTAAACTTAAACCCAGCAATATAATTTACTTTTATAAAGCTGACATGCAACATTTTAAACATCACATACTATCCTGGAATTTAAGATATGTATATGAAATTTTATATAAATAAGTTCATATCATCCCAAAAATCATTCAAACAAGCTAAATTCATTACAATAGAAGACAACTAAATTTGATATTATTATTTTTAGATCAACATGAAAGTAATTGGTTTATTGTGGTTGAAATTTTACAGCTTATAAATCCTAAACTAACCTAACCTAACTAAAAGAAATTTTAATAATTTGTTCCTTATGATAACAAGTCTGTTATCTCGTTTACGAACTTTTGCATCCAGATTAAAATATGATCCTAGTTAAAATCTGCTTTGAGTAAAGCCTATTTCGAAGGTGTTTACGGCGTTTTCCAACCCTGCTCTATTCTTAAATCCGTTCAAATCGAATGAAAAAGACATTACAAAGTCCTCTTTTGGACAAAAATCTCCTAATTACTAAAACTTTTCATAAATTAATTTCAGTAACCTGTAACTTAAATTAATTTTTTTTGTTTCAAAATTGTTAAAATAAAATAATCCTATAGAAAAATCCAATCAAATCATTTTGACGTTATACAAGCGGAAAAATTAATTGAAATCAAAGGTTAATGACATGAATTAGAGAGAAATATTCAAATCGAATTCCAGTCTATTCAAGTTTACAAAAAATCTGTTAAAAACCAACAAATCAATTATATTCAGCCAAATATTCAGCTACTGCCACGAATATTATTATAGTTTATTTTGTCTGTAATAACAATGGGATCTGATACGGAATCCTAAAAACTATTTTTAACCACAGAAACAACAAAACCCACCCAAGAGAATATGACCTCAAAAATGGTTTGTTTTTCAAAATATCCAGACAGAGATGCTGCAACATCAGTTCTGAAGAAGTTAAGAGTTGAAGAAGAGAAACTTTTAAAAAATATTATAAATAAATAAACACTGATAACAACAGAAAAGCCTAATAGTAAAAATAGTGTAAAACAGTGTTTACATTCAAGGTTCGATTCTTTTAATCCAAAAAGAGATGGAACTCGAAAACGAATCGTCGTTGTTTAGGTCTCTGTTTTAGAATATTTTGGACTTTACGATTTTCCTAAGTTGTTGCTTTCGTTTGATATATTTAAATTTCGGGAGTTTTTTAGTTAACTTGTTTAGAATTCCAGAGATTAAAATTCGAAAATTCCAAGAAGTGGATTTGGGATAGTAATTTTTAAGTCATGCAGTAGTAGAGCCTCTAAGAAAAATTTCTTAACCTTTGGGCACTATCGCTTTTTTTTGTTTGGCTTATATGATTGAGTTAAGGGTGGGTAAGGTTTTGGCTTTTCTTCTCAAATACCCTTCAAGAAATCGAACTTTAATCATTTCCTAGGAAAAAAGAAAACTGTTTCCGGTTCAATAGAAATTCATAAGAATGCAGTCAACCGAAATTCACCCCTAGACACTCGGTGGAGTGAATAATTTTTTTATGTAAAATGCTTCGAGCCCGCGTTTCATTCCATCCACTGCCTCCGCTTTGATGCTCTTAAAGTGAAATTCTTTGCATGTTTTACGTGTCTACTTTTAAAATGGGAAGAATTTGCGAAAAAAAAAACAAATTTTAAATAAATAAAACGAGGGGTTTGGGTGAGGAAGCATTAAGTATTCATGCTGACGATATGGAGCGAATAAAAAAAAACGTATATAGCATAAAAGCGTAACGCTTTTCGGAGCTATCTGGAAGATTGCTGCTCTAAAAAAGATAGTTTGCATGCTACAGTGAATACTTTATTTGGAGCGTGTTCGCTTTCAATATTTTTCAGCTCAACCCTTCCACTTGCTTAATGACTTTCGTACCGATGGACAGAGGAGGAATTTTAATATCCTTGCCCTTCTAATGAATTATTTTGGGACTTTATGTGAATAATTTAAGTTAACTGCAACTAAAATTGCAGGAACGTGCGTAATTTTAGAGATTTGCTACAAAATTTAGGTACTTCTGTTTGTTTCTTCCACCAAAAATTCATCTTCTCTTTAATTACTTTGGGGAAACCAATTTGTAAAAAGCAGTTTTTTAGTACTTTAATATTTAAAGAGACTGAAAACGTTAAAGCTCATTCAGAATTTTCAAAAATGTGTGCTTAGCCAGATATTTGAAAAATTTTAACAGATCGCTTTCCATGATATCTAATTTATAATTATATTTTATTTTATTTTTGAAAATTTTAAAATGTGAATAATTCAAAAGTTTGTTACCCCCAAGAGCAATAGAAAGCAAAACGCTCTGATTGACCACGTCTGAGTTACTTGCCCACTTTCACTATTATAGTTGCTATGGAGTTTAGTTACACTAAGGGGAAATTAAAATAAATCACAGTAACAGAAAGAATTTTCCTAAATACAATCGATAATAAATATAAAAAATGAAAAACCTGTAAACATCTACTTTTAAAAATATTAACAAACAAACGTATTATTTGCGATCCGGTCCTATAAAGTCCGTAAAAAAATAATCGAAAGTAATTGTAGAGATCTTATAAAACCGAGGCCAGTTTGTGCAAGCGTTCGATGAAGCTAATTAACATCATTAGGATTATAAAAATTAAGATATTTAATGGTGACCTGGGTCTTTAAGAGATACCAAACGAAATGAATTGGTTTGCTTCGTCTATTACACCTGAATTGCACGTAAAATTCTTGCATTTATTTTTGCTATCAGTGGCGAAATGAAGTTGTTCGTTTCACTTCTCAAATCAATTAAGTCTTTTAGAACTGAAATATCTGTACTGGTTGAAAAATCCTCATTTTTTTTAGTCATTCAAAATTCGATTTGTAGAGCTGGAAAGAATTCATCTGTAATTAAATTTTAGTAGTAACAATTGGCATCTCAATTATTGCAACTTATCATTTGAACAGTATAGTTATGAATGGCTCAATTAAAATGTAAGCGAAATGGTTACATTCATCCTTTCTCAATTCCCGATTAATTCCACATCGATTGCATGCGTTTAATTTAAAACTTCTTTTTAAAATAAAAATTGAATTTCCTTAATAGCACAGGTATCAGATTCGGACATTTTAAAGAGTGGAGTTAATCGATTTGGTTTGTAAACGGCTCAATTATCGACACATCATAACTACTTCTTCCAGCATGCAATTAAATTTAAAAATATATATATTTTTATGTAGGCCTAACTTACTCTAATATTAAAGTCGATTTCATTTAATTCGACTAACAAAGAAAAAATTTTAAAAACTAAAATTAGAAAATTAGTGCCTTCGTCAGTTGAGTTGTTGAAAATGCGGTTCCAAATTATTTTGGCAAATTAACTGCCTACTAAAATTCGATGGTTTTATTGCTCATTTTTATAATCATATTATAAAAATGTTAAAAGCAATAATAATGAACCGACGTATGATTATTTGTGTCGTAAGTGTATTGTCTTGCAATCAGTCCGTCGTTCGGAATAGAATGACTGGTTTTGGTTACGATGTATGTAAAACCCCAATCGAAATGGTCGACAGTCAATTTGTTAAAGATATTTTTTTTATCTTTTGAATGCGGAAAGATTCATTTCATCCTACAACAACTTATCACACGGAAGTTATTTTTAATAAATTCCTTAGCAAAACATTAAAATATTAATCTCTCGGCAAATTAAAATTATAAGCAGTTTTAAAAGTGAATGGGATCTTTTATAACATCTGCAGAGATTTTTGCTCAGATAGTTAATTCAAAATGTATTTTACGTACCTTTTAATGAATAATATTTTTCTCAGAATTTTCTTTATCGTTACTTTCATTTTCGGCCTAAATAAAGACACCAATTAGAGTTAACTTTGTACGTTATGCTTTATAATAAAACAATTGAAAATTAAACTTCAAAATATTAACGTTTTTTTGACATTTTAAGAGTCATTACAATTTAAGGAAACTTTCTTTATATACTTTTCATACTAACTTTTGTTGACTCAGCTATAATTTCTTTATTTCAGCTGTATATTCGACTTCTCAGATTTACAAATAACGATTGCAAAGCCAAAAAAATGTGATAAATAAATTTTAAACAGTACTTTAATATGTAACGTTAATTCATATTTTTCAGGAAACAATTAAAATTGATAATAAATTTTACAAACAAATTTAAGTTTCAAAAATGCCTAAAGAAGTTTCAGAGATGTGCAATTTTAAAACTATAATTCCAATCGAGCCCCAAAACGTAGTATAAAAATCATTGATTTTACGCAATATAAAAAGATGTTCCGTTCCAATTGAATCATATCTAGTATATGTGAATACAAAAAACCTACATGCACAGGATCTGATAAAATACTTAATAAAAAAATGTGGAAAACACATAAAAATACAATAAGCAGATTATTGAAATTTTCTTAAACTATTAAAAAGTCTCAAGAAAAGTCATAATAAAACTAGCAATATATCAATAAATTTTGCTTCTTCGCAGTATGACAAGTTTTAACAAGGTTTTACAAAAACAATAAAAATGCATAGAATTGGTTATATCTCAGTAAATTAATCAACAGATTATTAAAATAAGCAGACAGACAGACAAATAATTGTGGCTGGTATTAACTATGTTAGTAACTAGACGAGTTTCAAAAAAACAAAAAACAAAAAAATATGAATAAAAAAAACATTTTTAAATGTACATAGAAGCATACACGTAATTTTAACAATTTGAAACGTATTCTTTGATAGTGGTGTAAGGTCAAGAGTGATCATTGTATAATTGCCGTAATATTAAAAAAACAATTGTTTAAATTGACCAATTAATTTAGATTGTAGCATTTAACATTTCAATAAAAGAATTTAAACATTTCCCAAAAAAAAAAACTTTTTTAACCATCAAAATTTAGACATTTTAAACAAACTTTTTATTTTATGACATTATCATAATCTTTCACGTAGATATTGATACATTACTGAGATTTAGCAAGCTTTTCCTTGAAATCGAAGTATTCTAAGACCCAACTTCATAGGGCTTAAATATTTTATGTTCCAATATGCAACATACATATATGAATTATTTTAGAATTTTTCATACGAATTTTGAAAATTTAAATTGTTAGAACAAGTACAGAAATTCCTAATTGAAAAATTGGAACCTGAAAAGATTTACACGTTGTTGAAAAACAAAAGTTTTAAGTCCTATAAATGTTAGGTCCTATGATGGGTTGATTTTGATATAAAAATTATCAAAATTGAGTTTTTAGAGAAATCTTTTATATTTTATAACTTGATTGATAATGGTTCAGTAAGATTAAGAAGAAATACATATATGTATGTACATATGTATGTATATACATATATTTATATATATATATTTTTAAAAAAAGGGGTTCTTATTATAAAATTTTTACCACGGGGCACTCAACATTCGAAAATAGTTTTAATTTTAGCCCCCACACATGTAAATTAAGGTAAGTAAGTAAACTCAAAACAAAACCGACTACAAGATCACTTGCACTGTTGGAAAAAAAATATTCTCAGTGCTCTGAATTTTCTAACATGCGAAATTTGACATGAGAATTTGAAAGATTTATTTATTTATCCACGAACGATTTGGTTTTTAAAAATGCCAAACGAAGCGAAGAAGAACAAAATTAATGGTCAAAAGTCGAAGAAATTAAAGACCATGCTTAAAAATGGCAGTCACATACGACGATTTAACGAAGCTCACAAATATCTTCCAGAAGCTGGGAAGCTTCTTCAACATGCGTGCGACATTTTTCTAGCCCAAGAATTGAAGCCAACAGAGCAACAAGGGTCTGTTCAGTCCGAAGACAAAGTCTTAGAGGCTATTAAGAAATTCAAAAAGTTGGACAGCAACACTCTGTCGTATTATTTGTCTGCAGCTTTGGTGGACCACTCTCAGGCAGCTGTCGAAGTTGCAGCAAATGCATTTGAAATATTTTGCGAATTGCATTTGAAGAAAGTTAAAAGGAAGATGCGCGCTCAAGGCAGGGGCGACGGAAATGTATCGGAAAATGTTAAAAAAGAGGCCAAAAACTTATGGAATAAAATGAAGCCTCATCATAAATTTCCTTTCCTTCTACTCGCTTATTTAAATTCAATATGCTTGAAGGAAATCGATATGAATGTTGGGCATTTTATGAAGAAAATGCCAAAAGTCAAGAAAGGGCAGAAAACGTCTCAAACGTCTATTTTGGTTGGTTCAAAATTAAAACATACTTCGCCAACAAGAAATTCTCAGGCCTCAAAAAATAACAAGATCTCTCGAAATCGTGTTCGCAAACGTGTCTCATTTGATTTGAATTTAAATCAGTGTGCATAAAATGTGTCTAAATTTATTTAATAGCCCTAAAAATAAATGCTTTTAAGAGAAAAGCGAAATTGTTTTTTCTTGTTTTACATGTTGACAAACCTTCAATTTCCGTGAAAGTTTCCTAACCATCGTCGTCGGTCGTTTATGGCCGGAGGAACGTTGAACCAGATTAAGTCAATCCGCCCGCAGTTGCGCAATCCATTCAGTCGCATTCTACGTAGGGTTTCTTTTCTTGGTCTCCATCAAGCACACAAAACGTGCAGTTCTCTTTCATTTTGCATAAAAACTGAACTTGGGTTATCACATCGTGTCAAAAAATTCTCACATTAAGAGCAGCCCCCGCGTCGCACCGCGACGGATAAGTTGGGGCTTAATGAGATGGATGATGCACGTCGATTGTATAATTTGTCGTAAATTTTGGCCTTTTTTGCCGGCCGCATTTAAATCGAGAGCACAAAATTAGTGAAACGATTGCCCTCAAGATGCTGCCCAAGAAGATCTCGAGGTGTTGTATAATGTCTGAAAAATTCGCAATCGTAATTTGAAAAGAAGTGTCGTTGCTTGACCGCTGGAACACCGGGAGGGTGCGGCTGCCGAATGACGGCCTGGTGGCTCGGGGTAATGAGTTATGAATTAATGACAATGTGAACTAATTGGGTTTTTATTCAGTTTCAGGTGTTTCGCAAATCGTACGCCAACCAAAACAAAAAGCACCAGTTTGGCCTAGTTAGGGAGGCATATAAGTTGGCTAATTTTTTGAAGAGGACTCACACTGTCTATAGTTTCTAAATCACAAAATAAGATGATGTGCTTTTAATTTTGTGAAAAAAAATGATTGTATTTCACCTTTTAGGAGGTGTGTATAGAGGTCATCAATATAAAAAACGAAATAAAACGCACAAGAAAACAAAAACAATTACTTAAAGTCCACGCAACAATTGCAAAAGTAATCTAAATTCCGTCTTGAAGCTCTACATATCTAATTGAAATGTTATAAAGTAGCTAATTATTATGACTTATTATGAGATAGATATTAAAAATATTACGAATATTATCAATTTGAACTTTTTTCTGGTTTATTTTTTTTTAATCAAGTTGATATTTAAATGGGTATTATTTAAGATAATTTAATTTGTATTATTATATACGAAAGTATTCCGTTTTGATTCTTTTTCTCATAGACTCCTCATATACGCCACAAAATAATATTTGGGAAAAAATTAAAATTTGAAATTGATAAATACTAGCTCTAAAGAATTCGGAAGAGGTATCGTTAGGAAGCTTCAAGACTCAGCTTTTGCGAATTTAGAGGTAAAGGATCGATTTTAGGAGAGCATCCAAACAAACGTTGATCAGGAGACAATGAAGAATCGATTAGCCGACCTTCAGCAAAACACCTTGAATACATTTTCATAACAAATTCGAAGTCTTTGCGAATGAATTGTAGGAATTCTAAATTTCCAGAAATGTTATACTATCTTATCCTTCATATTCAAATTTTTAGGAGATAACATTCTAGAGCCATCCAAAAACGAGCTCCGCTTTATAGAGAAAATTTATTATGTACCATATATGAACCTCTTATTTGGCTACACAGTTTCTTCGAAGTAAAATTTTGTCGCACTTATAAATACATAAAAATAAACATCACTATAACGAGGAAAATATTATTACTTTCATTTCTTTACAGACAAAAAGCGGGCGGAAAATGCTGACAACCGCATAAATATCATGCACAAAAAGTCAAAAAGGACGACACTGGACTCAGGACAAAATATCAATATTCAAATTAAAACTTTTATATTAAGAAAAATGCAACGAAAACTTTAAAGACGTCTGTCTGGAAACGACATTTTTCGACCTTGTCCCAGCGAATACTCGAAGACTAACGAAACGATTTGAACCAAGGATTTTTTTTCTTTTAGATCGTCACATCGATTAATAAAAATTAGTTTTGAATAATAATAATAATAATAATTGGATAAATTCTTAACAAAATATACTCAACAAAAATTAAATCCCAAACTCAAATAAAGAATACACTTTCTTTATTTCCTACATTTTATGGAAGCAAAAAGAAGTTCTGTATTAATTTTCATCAAGACCCATTTAAATTCGGCGTTTGAATTTCCAAATTTAAATAGTTTGATAAAAGTTTGATTAAAGTTAGAAAATTTGAGATCTCTTTCATACTAATTTGAATTGTTGAGAACATACCTTTATTTAACAAATTCATTTAGGAGATTCATAAATCAGCAACTCCAAAAATTCTCTAGTATCAATTTTCAGATAAAAATTCGAAAAGTTGCTGTTATGGCTTCTGAATCATTGTTATATAATATTTTTAAATCTATTCGTATAGAAATGAATATCTCACGATGTATTCTTACGCTTTCGAATAATAAAACTCGATCCTTTCCCTTTTATTGGTCACACAATTGAGATTCTTAACAAGCCAAGTCAAGGGCATGGTTTGGTTCCCTTATTTAATCAAGTTAAAGAGTTTTTTAAACTCGTCACCGTGCCCTTGTCCGGCCTTCAAGATTTTCAACTCCTCTGCCGTGTCAAGACTCAAGTTTGCATGTTTTGAGAAATTGATTTTATCCAAAGTGTGCACATGAAATGCCCGTTTAATTTCCGAGTATTTTCCGCCAAATGTACAAACTCCAACTCCTTTAATGTGCACCGGCACTTGGCATTTCCAACTTGAAGAGTTTAACGATCTTCTTAACGACCAATAAAAAAGTTGTCTTCCAGTGTGACACTGAGTGCGGACTCACGCTCGCGGGTCCATCAATGAAAAAATCAAAGTGCGGCAAAAATGTTGGAACCGCCAAAAATTTCACTTTCGCAGCGAAGTCGTATTCTTTTTATTCGTAATTTTTTTTCTTTCCTGAGATCGAAATATGTTCGTTCGGACGCAAACTTGCCCCAGAGAGATTTTAAAAGTAAAAGACAATAATTGACTTGTTTGAATTATGCTGCGCGACGTCCGAAGCTCAGGTAAGCCGGGCCTCAGGTGGGTCGTCATCGGCGGCTTAAGGTATGCAAGTTGCTGGTGCTCTAAGTGAAAGTACTAAAGCCGGATGAGCTCCGCAAAATAAAAATCTCGGGCTCTGGGGCGGGCAAAACAAAGATGCGCACGCACTTTGTGTTAATAGTCGTCTCAAGTCTCAGGTGAGGCAATGACTCGCTGGGGTGACGTAGACCCCAACGATTTGATACAAATGGTCACTTCGAATGGGCGGAGGTGACGAATGACTTGTGGACCAGTAAAAACGAAAAATTGAGGACAAACCGCAACTCTTGCGAATAAACTCGCTTCTCCCATCGAAAATGGTTTTATAATTTTCCCATGGGTTTTCTGGGTTAATCTTTCGACCGGTCGTCTGCCTTTTTTCGACAAAAGTTCTCCGATTTCAAGTTGCACTTGTACCTTTAAAAACCGCGGGGGACTTCATCTGTCTATTTCTCAACACAGATGAAACTAATTGCCCTGGAAATTCATTGCACCTTAAATTACATTTTGCAACAAAATCTTACAAAACTTCCACAATTAAATTGATCTTCTTCCTCTCCATATGTCGTGATGCCTGTCCGAATCAAATCTTGAAATTAAAACGCCCGTCTTCCACTGTATTGCAGCAATTCTTTAGATTTGTCAATCAAAAGTTCGATACCATCAAAGTTTCAATATTCATGGGATTCAGTGACCTATGGTGTTCCGTATACTCATATGATAATTTTAGCATATACTATGCCTAATTTGTCTTTTCTATGCCTTTTGATTAAAACTGCCAAGGTTCGCGGGCTGGTCTCGTTTTGATTTAATTAGATCTTAGCAATTAGCAGGGTCGCGGGCGGAACTCTTCCTTTCTGTAAGTTGGTTGCTTCCCTATAGTTTTGGCCATGACACTTAGCCAATTATCGTTAATTTTTGATTTCTCTTGCCATCTTTAATAAAGTGCTAATGTAAAATTGTAAAAAGTACCGCTATTTGCAAATATTGTCAACAAATTTAGGGAGTGGTTTAGCCTCGATGAATAAACTAAACATTTTGCAATAACTTAACACAAATTTGACTGAAACTGGATGTGGGTTTCACTAAGTTTTAGCCGTATTTTGTAATTTAGAAAAGAGAAAATATTTTGTTTACCTTCTTAAATACTGAATCTACCTATTTTTATTTATTTCATACCATAAAATATAAAAATCTTTTTCGTTTCACGTCTACAAAATCAAAGTTTCGTACAGAACGGCCTCATACTTCTCCTTACTTCAATTGCATTTTTGGGGTTTTAGATATTTTTCAACATATTGCACTATTAAAACTTTTGGAGTCTAATTTAATCTTACAAAAACCAAACCAATATTGAAAATTAATAAATGTCATATATTAAAACAAGAGATTTAGTACTCCTAACTTTAACGCAGTTTGTTTTATTAGATTTTAATTGAACAGAACCAGAAGTTAATACACCTCCATTAAAATACAATAGTAATTTGTATTAAACGTTAATAACATCTTTATTAAAAGTCAATATTATTTGTAATTTATATTAGTTTCTTCAGTCTCTCAAAAAGGAATCTGTTGTTTTTTACTACCATATAAAATACATTTAACAAATTTACTTTTAGCCTTCCAAATTAGCCTCATTGTTTCGAAGTTTTAAATGCATAATAAGCAAAATGAACACAAACCAAAATTAAAAATTCCCTTTTATAATATTTATATAAGTACATATATTGTTGATGTTTCTGTGGCTGGTGCCATTTTAAATTTAACTAAAAAGTATAAGAATGTTTTTTGAAGCGGTGTAGTTTTGACGGTTTTCAGCGTCAATTTCGACTCACAGAAAAAATTTGAGCCTTATTTACATTTATCAATAATTCAAATTTCGACTCGTTGGGAGAATTCGCATTTTGCATTTGTATTCATTTAACTTGAAAACCCCAGCGATGTTTGAATGACTATAATTTAATCAAAAATGTCTTACTTTGCATCAAACACAAAATTAGACAAATGTTAGTTAATACTTAATTGCTGTCTTTCATCATGAATGCATGAATGGTATTGATAATACGATGGTGTCAAAACCATATAGCCATATAACATTTAGGATGATTTTTCACTAGATAAAAATGATAGCAATTTAAAATGATTACAGCAAGAATTAATTGATTAGAAAAAAAATATTAAAATTGTTTTACAAATTTTTTCGCGCGGCTTGTCACATTCATTCAAAACTTTAAATGGTTTGCAAAGCCAAGTAGAAAATTACAAGCTAAATTGTATGATATAATGAATGTCTTTTTCAAAATTACTTTTAAAACAACTTTGGCCTTAATGCCTTTTTTATTTTAATACTTATTTTATTGTTTAATGATTTATGTGCAATTAAATACTTATTTAATATTAGTTAAGAGCCAAAAACATACGACTGTTTTTGAAGACTTTGAGGTGTGATTAAATTAACGCAGACCGGCGAACCCTTCCCCTTTTACCTAAATTGATGGTATTTTAAGTCTAATCATGTTCTTATAAAATCTTTGAAAAAGTGAAAATGAGCCCCTTTCAATAAAGTTACGTCATACCATTATTTAATTTTCATTTTCTATAAACATCAATAAATCCTTCTTCACCTATAACAGCCATAAAATGACTAGTTTTTGTTAGTTCCCAGCCTTCTTTAAACGAGTCGCCGAAATGCTCGACAAGTCTACACAAAAATATGTACTTTCGATATTATCTAATTCGACAAGGTGTCCATAGGAAGATAAATTGCCATGCAATGTGTTGTCTCTACTGAAACGAAGCATCCAACTGTCCCGACCATTCTTTTGCAACACTCGAAATTTCTCTCCAGCTTTTGTGTAAAACACTGAAGATCATCGAGTAGCGGAAAAATAAATTGAATGAGTTCGTCAAACCTTCGCGTGTTTTAATAAGTCCACAAAAGCGCAAAAGCACAATTGCGAGAAGCTGAATTGCTGGACCGAATTGCATCATAACTTTTTGTTGCGGTCTCTATATGCGAGGCGATTAAGTCGAATTGCTTACAGGCAACATTAAGCATAGATCCTCACATGAGCCGTGCCCACGGTCCAAGCAAATCGACCGTTGAAAGCGATCGATGCTAAACAAAAGGCAAAAATCAAAGACGACCCCATTAAAAATTATAAACCGCGACACGGCGCGATAGTACCGTTTCCTCCAAAGATCTCACTGATCTGAAGAATGGGCCTCCAAACGAAGACGAAAAAGAGTCTTCCTCGTGGTTGTCCAGCTTCATCTTCACACATGTGCTCTCTGTGGGCTTCTTTTTTTCTGGTAAAAGCGCCTTCTCGCCGAAGTTAGCATGGTTGAGTATGGTTAGGAAATGGCTAGCACTGGGCAAACTCGCGAGTTTCAAGTTAAGAAGTCAGCTGGTTGGCGTCTTGCAGGAGGAGAAAGAAATTGCAGCGACAGCAGCAGCAGCAGCAGCAGTAGCAGCAGCATAAGCATGCCACCGTCGCAGCAGCAGCAGCAGCTTCGAAAAACTCGATCCAATCCGTTTTCGAACATCTTTTGCCCAGTTACCACAAAATCAAAATTCAACCGACAAAAGACTTCAGTTAAGTTAGAAACTTGACGCCGAAAGGGACACTTTGGGAGGCAGTCGTCTACCTGCAAAAATAGTGATCGTGGTAATTTTAGATTCGAAATTTTAATTATATCTCAAAAGAATAGGAAGTAAAAGAGAATAAAACAGGAATCGTAGTTACGTGATCCTTTGTGAACTCGGAGTGTTTTGTGATTTTTAAAACGACTTTTTTTTTAAAACCATTCCTAATTAGTGATCGTACCTGACTTTAAGTGAATTTCAACTGGATTAAAATGAGACTAATCGCGGTGCTTTTGGGTACTTGGTGCCTATTTTTTGAAATTCGGAGTCAAGGATTTAAGCCGCCTCGAGATTTGGTGAGTGTTTTAAATGCATGATTTTAGTGGATGTTTAAACGAATGAATCGGAGAAAGGGCACATAGCTGAGTGAGGTGCAAAAGAAAGTGAAATTTCTTGAAACGTTTAACGAGATGCAGTAAAATGACCCATAACTGAACGTTTTATTGTCTTATCTAAAAAAGGCATTTATCGCTCAATCGTTTTTAGTGGTCTTCTACGGATTGTAATAAAAATCGTTTTTAATATCGGGATCATGGAGATTTGATGATTGAAAAGAAACTTCCTGATTTATAATTTCATTGCAAAATGTATATTATTTAAGCTTTTATAACCATTTAATAAAGCGGTACTGTGAAATCAGTACGAATTAGTAAGTGTCTATTTTTCTAGCTTGCTCAACTAATAGAAAAGCACTTACTTAAATTTTAACACTTCATTCTGTAAAAGGTACACTACTGTCTATTGTCCTAAATTGTTAATGTTTTTTTTTTTCCATAATTTCAACATTTAGAATGTTTAATAACAAAGTTCACAAAATATCGACAATAAAATTATTTGTATAAACAGCATGTATATAAGTATTAATTACATCAATGCTTTTATTATTACTGATACAAAATCCGCAAAATAATAACAAATTAAAGCCCAAGTATGGTAACAATTGCATTTTTCAAAAAGTCAAAATAAAGAGAACTGATAAGAGATCTTAAAAGTAACTTTATTTTATAGCAACAAAACTTAATATCCTTATTTTTTCATATTTCATTGGCACAATGTATCCTTAAACATATGTATGTATGTTAAAGTAAAAATATTCATTATCTTAAGACTGTTAAATTACATACGAATCCAAATGATAACCCCGATTTTTTAGAATCAAACAAAAATGAATTTTCAAATTTTTTTTTAGAATTTGGGGAATGCTTAAGTTAATTTAATAAAAAAAATTATCATTACCACATTTATTTTACTTTATCAAATGAGAATTTTTAGTAAAATAATAGATAGAAGAAAAGGAATTCTCAAGGTCATTTGTAGGTTGACTGATCTGACTTTATTTATTTAGTTATTTATGTATGTATTTTGAGCAAATATATAAAAATTTAAAACTTTTATAGTTTCCAAATGTATCCTGGAAAGTACTAGGGAAATCTGTTTGGTTGGATTCATGAACTATGAATCAATTCGTTGCACAAAAAACGAAAAGTGTAATGACAATTACTAAGTAATCTCTGGTATCAATTTCCTTGAACTACGCTAATTCAACCTAAAATCATAATTCAAAGATAACCGGTGAAAACGAGAGTCTTCAAAAAATCTCGGTCCCAAAAGATGAAGATGGCGATAAATGGAAAAAAGATGTTCATCTTCCCCCGGTTCACACGCCTAAAGAAAGGTTCCCGCGTCCGATGGCCGCAGTCTTCGGGTCGGCTGGCTCATCAATTACAAATTCTTTCCGAATTAATCACTAAATAGTGAAAATTGTGTTTTGCGGACAATTTTCATTCATCGAAAAGGCGCATTCTCACCGGCCGCGACCGCTCGGAGGTGTCTTCCTAGCGAGCACTTGCCCATTTTAAGGCCCATCCACCACGGCCGCAAAAAGGCGTCCATCATCCGCGTCCCTGAAGAAATTGCGGCTTTCGCGACAAGAGAAAGAAGATTCACCGCGCGCTGGTGGGTCAGCGAGTTGTCGCTGTTGTTGTTTACTACTTAAAAAAATATCTTTCTTTCGCCATCTTTCAATGCGTTTTTATTTACCTGTTTTCAATCCGAAAGTCTAGACAAAATCCACGATGTAATAAGTATGAAATGAACATTCCTGCGGTACGACGATGGCACTTGCGAGGGCGGTGAAAAACATCTTTTTAACGATTTCTATCTTCTTCGGCGGTCAAAAGCACTTGATGGGCAAAAAATTGGACTTGAAGCCTTTCGGGCACAATAAAGAAAATTAAGTTTAGGTGATTGGACCATCAGTTGAACATTCACCCATTGAAGTGAGGATTTTTACATTCAGAATTCACTTTTCATATGTTTTGAGCATACAATCATACACTTCTCTTTTTCAAAATAATTTGAAATAAATATATTTTATCATATTAATTTTATGATCATATATTTATGGAAATTATGCAAATGTGAATTTTTCAAAAAAGTGAATTACACTACTTTCAAAACTAACGACTATCATATTTAGAACATAAAAACAATTTGTTTAAACAATTTTGGTCCTTTTTGACGGCGGTAAAAAATTTATCTCAAAACTACGTTTTTGAACTCGTACAACAAATAAGTATCTCAAGTTCTACTTGTCTGATTTAAAAAAATTAAAACATTTGATTCTTTATATAAAAAATTAGACACTGAAGCATTAATAATTCATATTACTACCCCTTGTTGTTTTTTATTTAGAGGTAGTTTCCTTAAAAAAATTGCATTTTTTCGACACTTTATGAATAAAACCGTGAAAATAAAATGTTTTTTATGTTTAGTGTCTAATAAAAAGTCTAGAAAATAGAATTATTCAAATCGGCTTAATAATAATAGTCCGGAAGCTCAGAAAACAAGACATTTATAATTTTTTTAACAAGAATTGAATAATCAACATTATTTATAAAAAAATACGCCCAAGTGTGTTTAGAACTCGCATCTCGAGGGTTCCATAGTGTTATGTGTATTATTTTGATGTTTAGTAAATATTCACTGTATAAATATCTATTAAATTTAAATGATATAAAAAACTAAGTTTATTGCGAAATAAGTCTATCACTTTGACTTAAAAATTATTTATTTTTGGATTTATTCGATTACTTATGTATGCCAAGACCTCATTCACGCCAAATTTCAATATTGTAAGTCACCGCGAACTATTCCATAGGTTTTGATAAATCAGTCAATTAGTGAATCTTTTTATATGAAAATATTCTTTGAAAGGCGTTAAATTTTAAGACCGTAGTATTTAATATTAATTTGAACTTGATATATGTACTTCAAGTCGTTTGAGACAGACAACAAAAATGATCCTATTGTACTACATAATGGGTTCCGTTTTTCTATTATAAAGTACGGAATGTAAAAACGTATTTTTATTAAACTTATGCCACATAAAAACCATTTTTAAATGCCTACATACTTTTGTGGTATTTAAACATCGAAAACATGTTGTAGGTATTATGATCAATTTGAATTAAGAAAGGAAAACAAATCGTTTTATTCTGAAGTTGTTGGCCCGTGGACGTTTGCAATTAGGCCGGCTTCTGTTTTTCATTGATCCACTTAATCTCGTCGGTTGTATAAGTCCTGCACTTTTCCAGGAAGTCGCGAAAAGCCGCAGTTTTGCTTCTGTTTCAGCTTAATAAGAATTCGCTAAGGTGGTCACTTCCGTTCGAGACGCAAAAACAGAGCCCATGCCCAACTGCTCGTATTTTTTATGTGATTAAGTAACAAATTTATGTTGGTTATGTTGGAATCCGCACATGGAACCGCCGCCGGTCGTCACAGTTCCTTTCTACGATAGGCTGCCCAATTAATCACCTGGGCAAACGACAAAACTGAAAATCGCAATTATTTTCTTCTTTCCCGCAATTTTTTTGGTGGGAAGTCAGTTACAAAATGAAATTGTTTTTAAAGTGCGACCCCCACATGAATGGAAGTTACAAAACAATTTCACTTCAAAATGTAATTATAGCTCATCTCGTTTTAGCCCTGAGACAATAGGCCTCGACGGGCACCATCCCGACGATTTGTTGGCCAATTTGAATCTCAGCCAGAGATGGGATCGTTTTACGAATACGCAACCTATAAGAAATTTTTTCGGCTGGACCAAGAAGCTGAGCGAAATATTCGAAAAGAAAGCGAAAAATACGTCGCCGCGTCCACCTATTTGACTTTCTTCAGTTTAGAAGCACCTTCTCAGGTGTAGCTACGATCTTTTTTCATCTCACACTGACTAATCGATTTGATGCGCGCGATATTGATCAAATGATGAAGCCTCCTGGAGTCGCACCGGACGGAGAGGTGAAAGTGATTTTTTGAAAACTTCGACGGCGCATTCACGTCTTATTGACAACCGTCGAGCGCCTTGCAAGGCGCTGAAATTCGACTTTTGTGGCTAATTATTACCGCACTCGGTCATTAAAAGGTTAGCGAGGTGTGGTGAAGCTCTGCGGGAGCCGCAAAGGTGCGATTGAGAAATCGCCGGTGCCAATGAACGGCTCTGAGTCTGAAGCGCATCTAAATAAACAAACCAGGTGTATTGGGTGGTGCCATGGGTTCCGGGATATCAACAAAATAAAATATGCAATACGACTTCCGAGCAAATTAAGAGTTAGTGAACACCCTGTTAATAAAATGTGTCCGAACTGTTCGGTTCGGTCAGAGAAATTTAGTCAAATACAACTTCCTGTATTTATCATTCAGTATACTTACTTACAAAGTTTGATTTTTCTTAACTCTTGGTTTCCGCAAATAAACTATTTGTTTTTGAAAATCTATATATAAAATACTGTCATAGTCACATAAAACACCTCTTAACCAAATCAGCAATCGAAGCAAAAAATTAATATGTATAATCACAATATGCGTGCTTATCAGCATTTTTCCTATTTGGAAATTTGGATTGAATTGACATTTTGTACAAGTTCGAACTATAAATCGCAAAAATTCACATACATATACATGCCTAAAGCCAAAATCATTTTAAGGCCACTTTTCGAAATAATACCCCCAAAATATTAAGTTACAACAAATCATAAAAATCTCAAAAATGTTGCGCGGTGGTATCCAACTAGCAGTAACAGCAGCAACTCACTCTGCGAAATTGGGACAACATTGCATTTTAACACAAATTAGCAAACAGTGGCAGCATACATAATTTCGTGATTAAAAATGTAAATAATAACAAATTTTTGCTGTTGACTCTATGCACATTATCACATATCATTTTTCATTCACAATATACGGATTTGAATTTTTATAAAAACCCACTCTTCATAGTCCCAATGAATGAATGATTTTGTTGTAAATGCAACTGAAAAAAAATAGGTTTTATTGTTATAAATTCGCAGTTCGATGATTAAAATTCTTACATTTTCACTTCTTTTATTTTTTAAAGAATATGTATGATTCTGTATTTTATTATTTTCATTTTTAAATTTGAAGTCGATGTCAAAATTATGTTTACATCCAACATATTTAATTTTTCAAATTCAGCCCCAAATATGAAATAAACTGTCATGTGCAGATTTGTGTAAGATTTTAGAAAAGTTTTATGTAAAAGAACTATTATTTTAGAATTACCATTTTAAATTTGTTTGATCTCTTATGGGTACTATTAATTTTTAAAATGTATAAGACATTAGACGCATTCTTTCCTAATAACTCCAGCTACGGTTTTTTTCATGTTCCTATCTGGTTCAGATTATATAGCAAATTTCGCATTGAATTGAACTCTAAAAACCCTCCCGCGTATCAAGATTTTAAAATTTGTGAAAAGTGCATCGAATTGTATTGATATTTAACCATCCAAACTTCAAACCTTAAATCAGATAAAGTTTCGGATCAAAGTTTTTGACGGGGTGTAAATCCAAGTAATTTTATTTTACTTAAATTTCAATTCAGTGCAAAATTTACTTGCTAACGTAAAACCAGAACCGATTAAAAAAACACAGCTTAATACGTAACAAAATAATTAGATTTTGACAAGTTTTTAGAGTAGCTATAGATATTATGTGTTTTAGGTAAAAGTATTCATTGATTTTGATAAAAGTGCGACCTAATTGCTCAAATAAAAAGCAATTGTTGCCCATTCACGGGAGACCAATGATTGGAAAATTTGCCCTCATTCACTTAATCGTTTCCTGCATATGTGCATGCAAAATATTTGCTTCCGGACCGGCTCCGATTTCAGTCATTTTTATCGATTGCCTGCTCGCCATTGAGCAATTTGGATTTTCCCCTACTTTTTGGCGAGACGAAATTCTTCAAGCTTCGTAAAACTTCCTTTCAATTTAAAATCGCGCCACAAAAAGGGAAGCGATTTTATTTTTTATCGCTGATGCGCGGTCCGCTGTTAAGTAACCATAACGCATTTTAAGCCGGCTCAATTAAACGAATCTGTAACAGTCGATCGCTGCGCTGCTCCTTTCATTCTTCAATTTCGCGAGCAGCAGCAAAATTTTTGCCGGCAAAAATAATTAAGAAATTAAAAAAGGCCGAACAAAAGAATAAGAAAAGAAGTGCTTCACTGCACGGCACCGTCAGATACGTTTTACGCTATTATTATTAATTATTTCATTTTTCTGTTGCGGGCGCAAAATCACGGAAAACGCGAGGTATGCTATGCGCCTGGACGGGTGCATTACTTTCTCAGAAGGAATTTCTGCTGCGCAGCGCACACCGCAGTTAGAGGCAATAAAATTTCAGATTTTTTTTGTATAATTTTCATATATTATTTATGCAAATGACGGATCCACGGTGGAATGCCCGGCTGACCCAGGTAACCCGATCCGAGATAATCCCAGCTTAATGTGGAAACCGCGATCGTGCCGTAGAAGCTCGAGTGCATTGTTTTCGCTTGTTACTTCATAATGATAGGTGATGGCACCGTTTCCGAAGTGCAAGTTATCTTGCACAGATAAAAAAGACATGTTGGCGAATTGCTTTCCTATCCATGTCCCTTCGGCTACAAAATCTAAAAAAGAAACAGCCCCCGAGAGTAGGTCAAGTCGAAAGTATAAGCAAACGACAGTCGGAGAAGCAGCGGCGTCGTCCGTTGGAAATTCTTCGAAGAAAGTGAGTTCGACTCCGAAGCAAGTGAAAATTTTTCGTTGAGAACTGGTTTCTATGGAAAAGACGAAGATCCGATCGAGCAGGTCACGGAGTCAATAGGGAATCTTCGCAGGGTCCTCTTGAGAGTTTATTTCCATTTTGTTTCCTATGGAAATTGATTCAAGGTGATAGATCCGATTCATTAGACACACCGTGAACACGATATGCCTTCTTTCACGGTGGGAAGTCGTTCGTAAGGTGATCCGGTTACCGTGAACTTCGGTGCATCTTTTTTGCAAATCCAGTTTTAACTGATCTTCTAGACTCTAGAGACTAGAGTTAGCAGGGGCAGACGGTCACGGTATAAATAGACACATAGTAGCAGAAAGTCGTAAACTTTTTTGGTTGTTTTTAACAGGGTTAATGTGGTGCGCTTGCTTATTAATTTATTAGAGACCATTAATATTATACAGCAGTATGTCTTACATGTTTTAATTCCTTGGAGTCAGTGAATAGATTTCGTAAACAAAAGACTGGTTAAAAGCTTTTTGGAAAAGTTTTAAGAAATGTTTTAAAGGGTTAGGACTTGTCAGGATTTTTAAAAAACAAACCTTTTTTATACATTTTTTTTCAAAGTGCAATATTTCAAAAATATTCTATCGAAATTTTAAGGTCATCCTATGAATAGTTTTAAGTTTTAACAATATTGTATAAAAATCGTAGAACTTTTCTACTATTGACAGCAGATAGTGAAACTTTATGTGTAAAATTACATTTTTTTTAAACACGGTTACCACTATAATTTGAAATCTACTCAACGGATTTAAATGACATTTTTGCAACATATTCTAAACATTAACAACTATTATGCTTAATCGAAAGAATTTTTTTTGAATCAAAAACTCTTATTTATTATTATAAATGTCGCCGTTTTGTTAAATTTGAAGAAAAAATAAATAGCTTCGATGAATGATTGTACAACTAAATTTAAATCAAATTCTTATTTTTTCACGGCTCGGTCTAACCGATTAACTATATTTGTTGACTTAAATTAAAGTGTTAAACACAAATCAGACAAAATATTTCGATATTTTTCTTCATAATATAATGTCCAAACTTTTGTCAAAATAAAACTTTAGCGTTATTATGCACAAAAATATTAGTCTCTAGAGGTCTAAAAATAACAGGAATTATTGACTATTTGAGTACTCGAAATGGCTACATTTATTCTTTATTTATTGAAACCCACAATAATTAACTTGCATTCTTATTTGGTAATTGGACTCAAATACTCCCGAGGCCGAGTAGGGTAATAGCCTGTTAGAACGCAACCTAATGCAAATTGAAATCAGCAACAGCAAATATATTAAAATAATATCTTAAAAACTAAAAAACACTACTTCTGCTTCAGAAGGAAGAAGAAAGTTAAGGATCTAAGGCAAATATTTAAACAATATAGAATAATAATTGAAAAATATTTTCAAAATTTGGGCTAAATTTCATTATACGAGTAAATAAACGGCTAGAAAATATATACCATAAAAGAATTTTGTATAATTTGAATATTTGCCTTGTCATGCGATTTGAGCCGCATTGATAAATTTAAATATTTAAACATTAAAAACTTTTTGTTGTGTTGATATGGTTTTGTCAAACTCACAGGAAATCTAAAAATCTAAATAAATCAGTAATTGTATTCATTGTCTGTTTTTGTTTAAATTTTTGTCTATCATTTTGAATATTCAAAAATATGTCATATTATACCTACAGTTCCTTATCCCACCAATTAATCGGCCTATCATACTTTAATGAACCTATAAAATATATCATATATAGTCCGAATCTTACACAGTAAACTTATATCCTATTGTATGTGTCAAGGATATATTTTTAGTTGTACCAAAAACTATTTTATACGTTTTATATACTATATCTATAAAGGAACTCTATAGCTGAATTAAGATCTAAAAAGTGTACCTTAAAGTACTAAGGTTCAGCCCAGAGTTGTATATCTATCTATGTATACTATTAATTTAAATAAATTACAGGTCATTTTAGTTTGATAATTTTGCAAATCACCGTATTTATAAATTGATGTCCACACAAGATCATTAGCAATAGTATTCTCAGCTGTCAATGAAGAAACTCCTCGTCATCGTCATCGAGCGCATTATTTGCGAAAAAGAAGATTCGATTCGATTCGCTCCAGATCTTCTTCATCACTTTTGCGGCCTTTGTTGAAGATTGCGGCAAAAGTGCTCTTCACCATTTTTCCTCACTAACTCGACTAACAGCCGCAAAGCGATTTATCTTCTTCGAGGCCAGCACCCGCACAGATAATTGTGATACCTTGACCCGGTAGTAATTAAAATCAAAACCTCTTACTTGCATTTTCCTAGTTCATTTTCCCCGTTGTTAATCCGTCCGGCGTCTTGAGTCTTCCCACGATTATCTTTTTATCTGGCTAAAGCAGTGATGCTCCTCCGATAGGAAAGTTCGCATGCACCGAGTGCTAGAAAAAAATTATGAGCGTGTTCAGAGTCTGCTCTGGATTCACTTTCTTTTTGCTAAAGATAGTGAATTTGAATTGACTGTCGAATTCTTGGTCTAATCACGTTTTCCGCAAAATTCTTGTCGCCAACCATCGTACATAATATTGGCACAGTTTTTGCGATTAATCTACCTGCGGATCGAATTTAGAGATAGTTAATGAAGTGTGTCCGAGTGAACGAAATCTGAACGAACCCGATATACGCAGAGGTTTTTGATCGCGAGATAATTAAGATTAAAATCACATGACGGCGCAGGTACGAGAGGTGTTCAGATTTAATCTGGTTGAAGTGGTCACGCCTGTCTTCCTTGAAACATGTAGAGAAAATTGAAATTTCACAAAATAATTCTTATTTAAGCGTTGAGCGACAGTTGTGGGATATAAAAAATGAAATTGCTCGAATTTTAAGCAATTTTAACAAAATTTTAAAATAGGCAAGTTATTCAAATAGATAAATACTTTCCCATGGAAATTGACCTAATTGAAAAGATTTCAAAAATTACTCAATTCCTGCAATTAGTGAGAACTAATTGAGGAAAAAAAATTGTAAGAAACATTTTATACACCTTTAACACCATAAAAAATCTTGCAATTTTGCCGGAAAGTGAAAGATTTTTTTTTTTTTTTATAAATATCTTTTGATAATTTCTCGTTCCAATTCTTTTCAATCAGGCAGAGTGTAGTAATTCTGGACATGAAGCACCTTTCTATGCTCTAAAAAATCAAGCTGCGCATACCTGCACAATGCGAAATTACATCGGAAATTTAGTGGCTGTTTCTTGGAATTTTGTTTTTCGACATCCAACACGAACGAAATCTTTTTTCTTGATGAAATCCACCGTCATTTCTCACGCAGCTTTGGAAATTTTTATTTCTTTGCTAAATGTTACGTCCATTCATAACTGACACGAAATGCATTTCTGGGCTACTGGTGCCCGCTGCGCTTGATATTGTTAAAAAAAAAAATACCTGCCACTGCGCGGGGAGCTCCGCTGAGCGATCTTCAATTATGCGAAGAATCGTTTTCATCTTCGCCGTTTTGTGGCATTTCTTGAAGACAGAGTTCGAAGAAGCTCAGGGTCTGAAGTCGCATCGCGCGCCGTACGTGACGGCTTTTACTCGGCACGAGATTTCATTAGACGAGTCAAGTCGACAAAACATGCGCTCTGCCCGGATTATTCTCACTTTCTTCACATCCATTTCATGGGGCTCGTTGTGTAAAGAACTTATTTTTGCTATTTTTCATGATTCGCTTTGTATGGGATGAATTTGTACCAATTTTCTGGGTTGTTAAGGTGACAATTGTACGGTGACAGCTCCGCCGACAGGTGGTAATTTTCCGTGAAATTGTTGAAAGTGATACCGGATAAATTTCATCCGCTTATTAGTGCTAAATAGCTACATAAATATTTTGATGTAACTAATGGAATATGAAGAGGGAAAAGCTATTTATGAACGAATTAATAATCGAATAGATGTAAAAATAATTTCGCATAGATGTGATGTAATAAAAATATTATTGAGAAACGTTTTTCATTACAACATATGATACCTTCTTATTGCACGATCTCCCTTAAAATATCACTTTCACTTTTAAAAGCTGTAGTTTTTTGTAACTCTTCTATATATTAACTTAAAATCTCATTTTATTGCAACAATTTTATTTTTATTTTACTTTACTAAAAATTACATACATAACAAATATCCAAATCTTTTTTTCTTACTTAATTTAAACACCTGATTTTATTCTAATCACAACGACCTCGAAGTCTGTGAAATTGTTTAGAAGTTCATCCAAACACTATGCCAAAAAAATAAAAAAAAACACGATTTTCTTTTACATATGTACATAGTTTAACTTAAATTAATTTTCATGAAGTGCATTTTTTTACCACCAGTACAGCTTCAAGAAATTGTAAAGATTAGTCCTCCCTGTGAAAGCATTCTATATTTTATTTCTTCTATTATGATCAGGAATCTTTTCAAATTAAGAGATGCAAGCAATTCTAGTGAAACACTTTCCAAAGCAAAGACAGCTATTACTACAAAGCAAAGGAAACCGCAAATCAATAATTGCAATTAAAGATCATAACAATACCTCACCTTTCATAACAAAAGGCGTAGAAATTAAAAATACTAATTCGATTTCTAATTTTATTGTTATTCTTTTAAAAACTTTTAATTAAAAAGAAAATTAGTTAAGCCACAACTTTATTTCTATATTCAAAAGGTTTCGTGCTTATATAAATCTTACATAATTTTATATTGCAAAATTTAGAAACCAACTAAAAACTTTGCACGTATAATGTCTAAATTATCTTCAAATTTATCAAATGCTAAAAATATTAAAATGTCCCCTGTTGTAGCAAAAGTAATGAGTTTAATATTTAAAGAATTAATAACCGTGAAGGTTAACACTCGATAAAAACGTAACAGTGGAATTAACCTTTACCATGAAAGTAATAAATTTTCGTGAGCGGCTAAAATTCAAAGCCGAAAAATTATGAATAGCAAAATTACGTGCAGATATTGTCTTCTTCCTAGGCGTGCAAATTTTGCTTAATTTTTGCTTGTGCTTTAAAAGAAAAATTGCGAAGTTTGGTGTAATAGATCTGTCCCTTGAATTGAATACAACAATAAGTTCATGTTGCTTGTGGTTGTGGCATTGGACATCTTCAAAAGAATTATGCAAAAGGTTTGACATGGTTTTGGCATTCTCGAAAGGTATGCAATTAAAAATTTTGAAAAGGTCAGTGCCTATGTACTTAGTGAAATATGATTTAGGTGTTATTTGAAAGTAAAAAAGAATTAATGGGCCTCTTGTCAGAATCCCATTAATAAATAAAATGACCACGATTTTAAAAAATATTGCAAGGTTCTCCTATAGGTTAGTATAAGAAATCGTGAAGATTAATCAGAATTTAATAATACATATTATTATTTTAAAGCGAAATTTTAGTTATTTACCATAAACTTGAAAAAATGTTATTGTATTATAATTCTTTCGAAACCCCTATAGATATATAACTTTTTATATAAGATGACCAAAAGAAGCCTTTATTTATTTTTGGGTATTTTTGGGTCGTCTATCAAAGAAATAGGTACTCAAATATACTATTTAGAAAATCGCTTTTAATTTATTTCATTTTTGAAAACATTTGTAATAAAATACGTCTGAATGACCTTGGAAGGCTTTGTTTAAAAACAAAAGTTAAATGCTTCTCCCTTTTTCTTTTCTACACTATAGGAAGAATTGAAAGAGAAATTGCTGGCACTATTTCATTTCTCCATGCTTGATGATATTCTGATTGACGATTGAAGGAATTCCTAAATATTTATAAAATTTCTCACGTAGAAAGGAAACTATCTATTCACTGGATCGTCGGAATCACAGAAATTGAGGCTGAGAGGCCTGTAACTTTCTCAATTTCAGTAAAACAACCTGACCCAATGACACCTTTTGTTTTTGTATTTTTTTTTTATTGAAATTCGCTTAAACGCGAGGAAGATGATTTTTATTTATATTTTAAACTTCTTTTAACATGAAATTTGCATACAGAAGGCATATCGACTCTAATGAATGCTGAAAGGGAAAATTTAAACTTTTGCTTTTCAAATGGTCGTAGTAAACCTGATGACTGAATCTCTTCTATTTTGGAAAGAAGCCAGTGATAATCGATGTTTAAACTTTTATTATTTCCTCAAAAATAAACGAATAACTCCCGGTTTGACAAACATCTCACGGGTGTTGCTCGTGGCGGGGCGGATATAAAAGATGAAGTCGCATGACGCATTCATTTCCCAAAGTAAACAGATGCACCTCGCCGTATCTTTCGTGTTTTATCCAAAAGCGGTGCCGGCGCGCGGCGCGGCACTCAGGTTGACTCAGGGAAGGAGAAAGTTTTCCAGCTCAACAAAAAACCGACGACAAGATACAAATTGTTTTACGGACTGCATTTTGATTGGTATTGCACCTTTCTGCTCCCGCGGGGAGATAAATTAAGATATGCAACAACAGCTGCAGTTGCATCTGGCAACTGGCAACTGAGGAAATTTAAACGTGCCGTTTGCAGGTGAATTCAAAATGCACAGTCACGGAAAATGCATTTTAGTAAGTAAACTACTCCTCTAGATAAGCAAATTGTAAGAAGTTAGATTTTAAGAGTATACAGATAACCTCTAGAATTACGACGCTTTTTCTGTCTATGTTTAACTAGAAATCATTACTTTGTGCAAAAATTTAAAAAAATCTTCAAAAATTCTATATACTTAAAGTTACAAAATGATAAACAACAAATCCTGATCTCGTTTTTTAAAGCCTTTTTCTCAAAAACATAGTTTTCACTGCAAATAAAAGAATTGTCCGTATTTTTATATTTTCATATTTAATTTTTTTTTCAAATTTTTAAAATTAAAGCTATAGATAGATTTCAAGTTTATGCGATTTGCACCACACTTGGTACTTGGGGGTTTTCGCGGCCCCTGATATCAACCCGATTGTCAAAATTTATGAATTCAAGATGGCGGACTGTCAAATTTAATGAGATAAGTTTTCAAAAATCTTGTCCTTTTTAAACGAATAATTTTATTGATAAAAGTAAATTATTTTATTTTACTCAAAATTTAAATTTATATTAACACTTTGAACAAAAAGTGATCATCACTATAGAGCTAAAGGAAGGGCATTTGGGAGAGTCAAAAAGTGACCTTAAATTGAGTGACTTTTGTTTGTCAATCATTTATTTTAAAATGTCAATCATTTATTTTAAAATGTGCCTGTCTAAAGAGAAAATAAAATATTAATGGCCAAAATTTTAGTTCCAAATGTGTTCACTCTTATTCCACTTATCTTATCATGGAACTAACTTCGAATTATTAATTAATTTTTTGTATATTTGCATCATACAATCAAAAATAAAAAACCTAAAAAAGTGATCCATGTCAATCACCTGAAGCTTCTACAAAAAGATTCATCCAAACTGCTTGGTAATAGAATTTTTTTGTCTCGTCATTGGCGCCTTCTTTCTTATTTATAGTTTCATTTCATCTTTCGAAATAAAATTTATTTTAGTTTGAAGGTTACGGCCTTCTTTAACCTCCTTAACTCAGCATATATTGAAATTAAAGAGTTCGTTATCCCAGTTAACTGAATTCGATCTATGCAACTTCAATTTAAGTCATCTGGTCAGTGAGTAAGGAGTAATAAAACTATTGCAAAAGTTACCTAACCCCGGGTTTGAGCATTTATCGGAAAATTATTTACATTTACCGGCACGTACTGCGATTCGGTGCTAAATCAGAGGCCAGACTCTGCCTTATTTTGCAACGCGATATCCAGTTTATTAGAGCGTCTTTTTTGCAATATTCCATCGCAGCAGTTACTGAAAGTAGTAAGTGTTTGCTTTTCCTCTTGTCTACGCTCATTTCCTTTTAAGACTTTTGTTGTGTCGCTTGAATGGAGGATAGTTACTCCAACTGGAGTCATTATACGCGTAATTATGCAACGAACAGAGCATATGGAGTAGCTTAGCCTTAGCACTTGCTTAAAAGCGTTAGACTTAGGCATTTTGGTTTTTTGCGGGCGGTAATATCCAATTTTATTATCTTTCGTAATACAGCTGAATATGAAGACGCTTAAAGGTTTAATGTCCCTATGTTTAAAGTTACTGCATGCTTTCACTCTGAATAAATTACTAGATTTGTTTTAAGTCATTAAAAAGTTACAAAATATCAAATAAGGAAAAAAAACTATCGGTTATGATCTAAACCGTCCTCATATTTTATTATGAAAAACAATAAGGAAGTTGAAATACATAAAATACAAATAGATATTTTATTTCAGTTCCAGATACGGCATTATTATTATTAGTATTGCTATTACAAAATAATTTGAAAAATAAAGTTATAAATATAAAAGAAACAAACGTAAAATTTATAATTTACAATCCATGGTATATATCATCACATAACGATTTATTTATTTTTAAATTATAAGAATCACCAATCACCGTAGTTTTAGATTCGTATTCACAATTTTATATAAAGTGAATTCTTCTTCTTTCAAAAACAATTATTCAAATAATTTTATTTGTTAACACTATTTTGGCTATAAAGTGATAAAACTGCAAGAAACTTTTCTCTTTTATCTTCATCCGATTTTTATGGCCGATTTATCAGCTTTGAGCACTTATTACTCATGAAAATTTCTAGAATTATACAACAAATTAACAGTTCCATTAATTTTTATAGCGTACGCCATAAAACATGGAGTTATGGAGAAAATAAACAAGACCTAAATATATAAAAATTTATAATAGGTCAAAATTTTAAAGTGTTTATTGACACTCGTCACCGAAAATGTTTTTTTGTTTTTAATAAATTAGCTATAACGCCTTCCAAATGTATAATAAACACAAAAAATAACAAAGTTTAGAGCGTAATACTTTTTATTCTCTATATAACCATAGTATCTAACATAACATAAAATACAATATTTTTAAAAACATTAAAATTTGAAAGAGTTGATGCAATATAGTTGCACAAATCCATCTAGAATTTTAAATTTGGCCCCCTTTCAAATCCAAATGATCAAAAATAATGATAGTCTACGGATGCCACAATTACTTAACGCTTGCAGCATTCCAGATAATGCAGACAAAGTAGAATGTTGGTCATGCAAAATGTTTATAACTTTTACTTTCATCTTAGGCTCCTATTGCCTCATTAAAGCCGTAAACATTTGAGTAATTTTCAGTCTATCATCATAAATAACCGACTACTGCCCGAAACGTATGTACTTAGGTATCCCAGTCACAATCTGCGACATCCAACGCTCGTTTTGTACTTGCGCCAAACTCGAGATAATCCCATAACCCATCTAGACGCAATGTACATCGCTACCAACTACCAAGTACCATCCCGAATGTGAATAATTCCGATATCTGAACGCGACCCCATAAAAGAAAACGACTATCTGGTTATTTAGCAGACTGAATTCAGGCATATACCAGCCGAGCAATTTCGTTGCAAGGTCTTTTCGAGAAGGAAAACCTGCGCGGTTTTTCGTTTTCCACTGGCCAAATGGGTGTCAAGCAAACTGGAACGCATCGGAGATGATGAGAAACGAACTCGACCAACTCGTTGGTAGCCAGCTCCGAACATGTCCATATTCAGAGGTGCAGTACTCTGCCTAGTTGCGGACCTATCTTCGGGTAATCGACATTATGAAATTCATCAAATTACTACTTTCCATTGGCATCGTGGTGCAGAAAGTAAAAGCCGCACCACCGCAAATAAGAATCGGACTGGATGCGAGTTTCCTTTCACTTTTAGCACAATTCTCAGGTTGATGGTGTATTCCGTCCAATTGCATCGACATTTTTGTTTTTCTTCTATTTTTTTCGGTTTTTCGTCGTTTTTTGAATTTAATATCCCCAATAGAAGCTGTAGAGGCTGCAGAGGCTAGTTGCTGGAAAACTGCACTTACTAGCTGCAAGCACTCAACTTATTACCGGTGATCGACTTAAGGCGCTGCAAGTTAGGTCGAAAAACTGGAATAGCCCGCGCATGGCTTTTTGTCGAATGCGGCATGGAGCGGTGCGGAGCGGCACGCCAATTTGGTGCTACATTTTCTGGGCTGCAACAGTTCAAATGTATGTGGCTCAAGTCAGCAGCCGATGGATGGCAATGCAATTTTCTGGGAAATTTATGAAAAGATATATTTTTACCAACATAAAGACAGCGAACGCCGGACGCAATTAAAAGAATATTTCTGTGGCGATTGTTAGCTTATGTAACACCACTTCCATTGTCAGATGTGTCTACTTTCAAAGGAAGTTACTAGAGGAATATAAACGATGCTGTAAACCACGTGACGCCGGATTTTGTATGACCTAGTTAGAAAATACACTTTTATTACATCTTTAAAAGACATGGTTCCAACAACGTGACTTAATGGCTCACTATTGCATGCTTCTACCAAGACTAACATCCAAAAAGCTATTTGATTTTAAGCAATTTGGGCATAAATTAAAATTGACACAGCGCAAATCTAATGACAATGACCTAATCAGAATGTAAACAAGAGTAAATGAAAATGTAAAATTCGAAACATTTATCATTAATCGTGACCCGGTAAATTGCTGGTAGAAAATAAGACAACCACATGTAGGCGTCTAATTCGACCAATATGTGTTGAATGGAATGGTTGGAATTTTTGATTACAGATTTTGCATGGGTCTCTAAACCTAATTGGAATTAGCACTGAACAATACAAAAAATATTATCAAAATTTAAATCGGAATGTAGCATCTAAAACTTGCTTCTAATTTACAATTTTTATTTTTTATTTTTTATTTTTTATTTTTTATTTTTTATTTTTTATTTTTTATTTTTATTTTGAAAGAACTTTCTAGAACACTTAAAAATCATTGAAATCATTTGAATTTGTTTTTTTCATTGCCCAGCTAAATTCCTTTGTACCAGGTGGGTTTTGATGTAGTTTTCTCAAAAAGTCTGGTTTCCGCTCTAATCTCTGTAATATAATATTTCCCATAATTTTTAAATTATTTCTAATTTCTAATTAACCCTCTAAACTTCCTAATATTTTCTAATTTTAAGAATAATAGACAATAATAATTGAGGTCATATAATTCCAAAGATTCTGTTTTTAAAACAATTCGAAAATAACTTAACTATGTAGAATATAAGTGTATATTAGTTTTTTAAGAGCTCTGCTCTCACATGCAAATTAAATAAATTTAGGTAAGACTCGGCATATTTACTAAGGATCCTTTGCAGCTTAAATACTTATAATAATTACTCTCAAAAACCTTCCAGGAAATTACATCAAGCTAAAAATTGTAATTATCGCTTAATATCGCTAAATTGTTCATTGTTTCATTGACCCCAGGTATTTCACCCTAACTTAACTCATACGTTCATGCGATAGCCCACGAGCTGATGGCAAGCAACTTTTTGATATGACTATTTCTACTTTTACCGAGATAAATTAAATCAAATTATCTACCTTCACTCGTACACCATTTGGCAAATTAATTGAATCTAAAGCTTTCACCTATTTAAAGTACCAGCTACTAGTTTTCCTACACCGAAAAAAAATGTTAAATTTTAACTTCTAAGGCGTACCATGGCACATCAAATGCTATTAAAGAAATTAACATTCATCTCCTCGTAAAAACCAGTACTTTGCAAAGTCGTTAAGTACAGATAAAGAGATTTCACTTGTTGAGCTGATAAAAACAGCCTCTGCGGTTATGTTAAATTTCTTTTTTATTATTCCAATACAACTTAAAGGCATTTTCTTAATTTTCAGGCACAGCACAATGTTTTTCGCCGACAGTTATCACCGACTCAGCAGACGCATATCTTAAATGATGTACAGCAGCATCAGCAACAACAGCAGCATAGATTCAACATTCAGAATCCAGAACAGCAATATTTTCAACAGCAAAGTGTTGAAATTTCTTTGAATCCAACAAAGCAAACCATAATTAATCAGAGGCCTCCACCTTTGCAACAACAACCTTCGAATACAATTCGATTTCCACAAAATAATTACAGAACTATAAATAACCCTAGCAGCAATGTTCTACAGCATCATACACAAACAAATTTTATACCAAATTTTGTCCAACAAAATCAACAACAACAAGTATCGAACAACCAAATCCAAAGATCTCTGAACAACCAATTGCAGGTGCCGTCACCTCAACAGCTGCAACAAGCGAATCCGACGCAGCAATCGCAAATTCCTATTGATCAAGAATTCCATGCACAAAACTTTATTACTTTGCGTAATCATTTTACCCAGCCGACTGGCCCAACTGGTCCAACAGCTCCAAATCAGCAATTTATTCAGCAGCAACCCCAATTCCAAACAGATCCACAATTCCAAAGTCCGCCACAGTATCAACAACTTCCACAGCAGCAACAACAAATTCCACAGCAACAGATACAGCAGTTCCATGCACCACAACCTGTCCAGCAACAAATTCAACAACCTATTCAGCAACCAATTCAGCAACCAATTCAACAGCCTATTCAGCAACCAATTCAGCAACCAATTCAACAGCCTATTCAGCAAATATCTTTCCAGCCTACGCAACCATCTCCCAATCAACAATTTGTGCTTCAACCACAGCAGCAACAAATTATTCCAACTCAACAATTCCAAACAGCTCAACCTCAATACCAAACGAGTCCACAAATTCAAGTGCCGCAAACTCAGCAATTCAAAACAGTTAACCAGTACCAACAGTACCAACCTCAAAATAATGGAAATGTACAATTAACACCTGAACAAGAGGCAAAGCAAAAATTAATTCAGAAGCATGAAGCGTTTGTGCAAAAACAGTACGAGAAACAGCAGAATAAGGTTAAACAGCTGCATGATGAATTCCTCCAGAAACAGCAGACTATCAAAGGTCCAGGTCTAACTATTAGACAACCTATTTTTGATCGAGCTAATTCACACATTAAAAGCCGACCAATCGCGCCTTCTGAAACAAATCTTTTTGACTTTGCCCTTAAAAAATATTATGAGGAACATCCAACTACGACTACAACTACAACAACCACCACAACTGCAAAGGCAACAACAAATGCTGTAAATAGTGATGAAGATCCTTACGAACAACTTCTTCGAGCACAAAGAAAAGACATTTATTCTACACTAAGGTTAGACAGCGATAAAATCAAGCCGAAATCGACTAAAACTCGACCAAAATCGACAAAAGCGTTTGGACGGGAAGAACTTCTGAAGCAATTAAAATTAGCCTTAGCAGAAAATCCCCAGCCCAGTCTTGGAAATAAAACGTTTGATGCGATGGACCTTGTTCTACCAAACGGTGAGAAGGTTCAAGTTATTCGAACAACTGATCCCAATTTGCTCGCAGGTGCTGACAGCAATCGTGTCCAGCTAACTCTTCCATCTCCAGAGCAATTCAATGAGCCCCCACATCCAATTCAAAATAGGAAAGCCTCTGCCAGACCAGAAACTTCTGATATTTTAAAACAGATTGCACCCGATCATACTAGAGATCTTCATCTACCAAACGGTCAGAAGGTTGAGATTGTCCGGGCTCCAGTTCCACCATCTATCTCAGGTCTAAAAGAGCTTCCCCCAGATCTATCAAGCCTCTACAGTCAAAGTGTTGGGGATGAAGCTCAAATAATATCTTCAGATGGTCCACCATCAATTGAAGAATTGGCTAAAAGAGGATTAATTCCAGAAGGATATGAAATTATTCAGCAACCTGCACCCGGCTCAAGACCCCAACCAGCTCCTCAACCAAAACCAGCTCCCAAAAAAGCCCCAACTTTTGTTTATTTAGAAGAGCAGCCTGATGGCACTTTTAAGATTCAAGGAGTAAAAGCGAATGGAGAAAAAGAAGCGAAAACAAGCGGTGCCGAAGTTGACAGCATTTTACAAAGGATTAAACAAGGTGAAATTCAGCTACCTCCTTCAGTAACAAAACTACAACTTCCTGGTCAAGACCATTCACCACACGTATCACAAATTCCACAAATTCCACAAGTACCACAAACGACAACAACAAGACGGCCACACCCTACACAACGAAGGCCAACAACAACTACAACAACCACTACAACCACAACGACCACGCCCAGAATAACATATCAAAGCACATATGAAGTCACGGCCACGCCCTCTTACTACGCCCCCACACCTCGAGTGACATTCCCTAGCAGCACAGTTTCACCATACTCAACACTCGCTCCACAAATCCACAGAGCGAACACACCAAATAATTTGCAGGCAGCATCGAGCACCCACGAGACAACAGTGGCCCCTCCCGTCACGTACTCGCACTACACGCCGGAGTACACGCCCACCGAGCCTACGCCAACCGAAAGGTTCGCATCAACGACCCAAAGGCAGTCAACTCCTCAGGAGGACTTGATTCAAATCCTCAAATCGAATGGACTTTACGCCATGGCCAAGTATCTCCGACAATCCGGCCTCGATGGAATCTTGAACGAAACCGGTCCTTACACGGTGTTCGCGCCAACAGACAAGGCCTTCAAGAATTTGCTTATTCAGCTCGGCGGACCTGAGAGGGCTGAAGAGAAATTCAAAGCTAATCCAAGACTGTTGAGCGGGGTAAAATAATAAAATAAAAATATATCAGTTTTTGCAGTTTACTACCCAATTCAGCTATTGTTTTTCTTCAGCTGAATAGAAATTATTAAACTTGGGCACTATAATGAGAAACATTCGAATCAAATCGAAAGGAGCTCTAGACGTCAATTCAGCTTATTTAGCTTATAGCTGAATAAACGTCGTGAGCGTCAACGTTTTAATAAAACTTCTAAAATGTTCATAAATTCATTTAAATTACCCTTAACTTTGATTAATTCTTCCGCACGTAACATCAAAATAATTCGATTGGATTTTTTTTTTTTAATTTAAAGTTTACTGAAATGATTTTGTCAACATTTTAATAATATTATTAAGCAAATTTTATTCAAGAAGGTCTTTTGTGAGGTCCTTTCGATTCAATTCAACCGTTTCTCATAACAGAGCCCCTAAATTGATCACAATTAAGCTATTCATTTTCTGAAGCTGAATTAAGCACAATTCAGCTATAACTTTTCTTAAGCTGAATTGGGTTAATGCATAAACTGAGTTCTTAACCTCAAAATAATTTTGAATATTTAATAAAATATAAATTATAAATAAATTCCAGCTGCTTCTACACCACGTGATCCCAGGCGCATTTCAGATAACTTCTCTTCAGGATGAGATGACCGGAGTCTCACTAGCAGGAACTCAGTTGCGGGTCAACCAATACACCATGCATGATCAGGAATGGAACGACGTGCTCGTACGAATTTTCACAAACAATTTTGAAAATTCTTTCTAAAATGCATTACACTTTATAGATTACAACGATCAACGGAGCCATGGTGGTAACTGAGAAGCAAGACATTAAAATTCCCCAGGGAATAGCTCATGCAGTGGACAGGGTCATGTTCCCACTGCCCGTAGGTGACCTTTTGCAAACCCTTCAGTCAGACAGGGAAAATCGATTTACCCACTTCCTTAAGGTTGTTTACTCTTCAGGATTATCGGAAATATTACAAAATAAAGGTAGGTCTAAAGTTAATTAGAGAAGAAGGAGTGGAGATTCTTCTATTTAAAGATTTTATAGCGTTTTCTTTATTTCAAAGTCACAAGTGTGATTATTAGAGTGGAAGAAATTTCTAATTTTGCAGATTGTTAATTTTTAAATGCAAAAACTGAATTCTCGAATGCGGAGGTATTTCGTCGTCTTTAATTCCTAACAGTATGATTATTTAACTAAAATAAAATTAACAATATATGAAGACTTGATCTCAGAAACATCGACTCTGTTTAAATTTTATTTTAATGTCCACGAATAATGATACCTATTTTAGGTTCAAAATATTAAAATGAAAAATGTTCTAAGCCACGTCTCCCACTACACATAAAAAAATTGAGTTATATAACATAGTTAATTATTTACCAAATTAAATCATTAATGAACACCTTAATAGAAAATCCTATTAATTAAATAGTTAACTTCAACAAAAAAATAATAATTGAATAATTTGTAAGTTAATTTTATTGTAAATTTCAAGAAAGAGTTTTAGAAGTTTATATCTCCTATTTTTGTGGAACAATCGTTGAATTCCTACCTGTACTTAATGTTTCAAAATTTTTATTCTAGAAATTTCGGGAATCGAAGCAACTAAAACTATGTTAAATGGAGGTAAAAATAAGAAGTGTCTTCAAATAAAATAATCAAATGTTTTAAAAGCCAGCTCATTGCTAATCGCCTAATTCCTAAGTGAAGCAAGCTTTTCTGCCACTATAAAACACGTGCCACCATAATACACAAAACACAATTATAAAATGCTTTTAATACTTTTATTTATAATTTGCTACAACTGTTAAACCCTTAAAACATAAAAACATAGAAAGACAAGGCGTTTTTCATAACTCCATCAGAATAAAATCATATCAATTCATTTTTACAAGGAGGTAATTTTTTGAAAAAATACTTTCAGGAACAAAAACTTACACAGTTTTCGCTCCGTCGGATCCGGCGTTCAGCACCATGGATCCTGAGGAGCTGCAAAAACTGGAAACGGACAAAGACGCAGCCCAGCAGTTTGCGATGCGACACATAATCCCAGGGACCCTATTTTCTGCCGGGATGCGATTCTACCAAGTGAAGGACTCGCTCATCGACGGGAAGACGATAACCCTCCAGAAGACAAGTGCCGGAAAAATAAAGGTGAACGAGTCCCAAATGGTCACGTCGAACATCCCCGCAACGAACGGAGTCATTCACGCCCTCGACGGACTTCTGTAATATTATGCAAATTCCAGGCGACGAACCGAAAATTAAGGAAAATAATTGAAAAACGAAAAAATACGGTGTCTATCTAGTTCTGCCCTTGTTTTTAGCCCTTAGCCCTAGCCTAGTTACATGCATAAGTGATTTTGTTGTTAGAAAGATAATTGACCCCGACAAAAAGACGAGGAGGGTGGAGCAAGTATTAAGCAGTTCATAATCAAAGTGTGCTTTATGCCATTCAATGTAGTGTAATAATTTATGCGAGACAAATTTAAATTATTTTTATTTTTGTTATGTAATTTTAATGTATAGCCCTGCTGTATGCAGTGGAGTTCAACTGGGACAGATGTAAATGGGACCAAATGCTGTGTCTAGCATTAGGATATTATATTCAAGTCGTCACAGTTTCTGCGTGTTTAATTTTTCTTTTTATATTTTACTTCAAATAAAGAGAAATTTTTTAAACATTATAAAAAAAAATATGTTTTATTTCCTAGCCAATCCTTTAATAAGATTTGATTTTCAACCTAGAAAAAGCTCGGAGAATTTTCCCTTTTCCCTTAGAGTACAAGAAAGCTTTCATATTCCAAGGTAATTTTGCATGTAAACTTCCTCCAGGTATCATTGCCAGATATAAACGAACAAAATATTTTAATAAGTCTTCTTAAAAACCGTGAAGTTTAATTTGGAAAAACCTCTGTAGTCACTTCAACCTTTTAAAAGTCAAGAAGACGAAGTATAGTAGCTTAAAATTGTATGTAAGTCATGATTTTGATTAAAAATCATTCAGTTGAAGCCACAAATTACAACATGAACTAACCCGCCCCAGCATTATTTTAAAACATGAAATAATTATTTATCTCTACTATGAACATCAACAGCCGTATATCGGTCAAACTCAACTCAATCAATCGCGTTTATCAATTTAGCAACGAAAAAACAAGAATAGTTAGCAACATAGAAAAATATACACCAACTTCATACACATTAGGGGCTGTCCTTAAATTACGTAACGCTAAATTTGATGATTTTCGATACCCCCCTCCCCCCTGTAACGGAACCGTAACGGGAAGCTAAACCCCCCCTGAAAAATTACGTAACGCTGCAGCTAACCCCCCTCCCCCTTCAAGTTTCTGAATATCGAGAAAATAAAATTATTTTTTTTTATTATTTTAAAATCCTTTTTTACGGTATAAATAGATTTAACAACGCCGAATAGTTTTTATAATAAAAGATTAAAAATAGCCAATTTGAAACAATGGAATTCCAGGAATCTCTACAAAATGTTAGTTTGTTTCAATTTGTTAAACGCTTTTATTTGTTCGTTTATCGAAGAATGGATTAGAGAAACGTTCGATTCTTAGAATATCCGTAAGTAATATAATTAAAAATCAAAACGGAGATTTAAATTCTAAAAACTCGGTTGAAAAATTTGATTGTCTAATGAATTAGAATCTCAAAACTTGCGTTACATAACTCTGATAGTAACCCCCCATGCCCCCTTATAACGCTTAGTAACGCTGCTCCAGACCCCCCCCCCCCCCCCCCTCTGAGCGTTACGTAATGTAAGGATAGCCCCTTATTGGAAAAAACGAAAATCTGCTTGAATGCGTTGTGCCCGCTGTAAAGATTGCTACGCTGAATTATGAAATTTTGCATTTTTTATGTGTGTTTATAAGCAGCCTGTCATTCAGCATTTCAATGTCTTAAGCTGAATAGTGTTGTTTAGTGGTGTCGAATCTTTCTTTTGAATTTCTCTTTGAATTTGAAAGCTTTAAAGCCTAATTGTTGAAACTGAAAATAACTCCTCTCAATTTCCAGTCATCACTAGAGAATTAATGGTAAAAACCAAATTTTGTTTTACAAATTAGGAATCGCCTCCTTTGGTCTTTTACTATAGCTGAATTGAGTGCAAAATTACTTAGAAGAAGTATTATACAAAATACATACTATAAATTTCATAGTAAAATTCCTTTTATTTCTTGAACAGGCCTACCCAGTATCCATAAAATTTAAATTTTAGAATAAGCGTCAAAGTTCGTTCCCTGTTACAACTCATTTTTAAACTGAAATGCAGATTTTCAGCTAAAGGCTGTATTAAAAAGAAGAAAATAATATAATTTTACGACTAATTTCAGATTAATCTAAATTGTAGACTCAAATTCAGAAACTAAACTGCTCAAAATAAATTAAAACCGGTTGCATAGTTTTAATTTCACTCAACTACTGTCTTAGCTGCTGAATCTACTGAAAAACGACACTACCAATAAAATGCTATAAATATTTAGGTACAGGAACAATTCTTTTATAAAATTTGGAAACTCACCTTATGTTACTGAAAGCGAATAGCCGAATTACGTAAATTCCTTATAAAAACAAATTCATACAATTTAGCTATAACATACATATAATAAAACAAAGAACACAGGACATCAATATCAATCCGAGCTTCACTAAAATTACTTTTATAACAAATGTGAAAGCAAGATAAATTTCGATATAAAGGACAGCAATGAGAACCTTTCGAAATTAGCAGATTCACTTCCATTTAATGGGTACTTAAACAGTTTAAAGAAGAACAAGCTCATTGTTTTATATTAATCTGTATTTAAAAACTATATAAGTATACATTTAATTATAATATATAAAAATAGTCAATAATTAAGTACACAAGAAATGCAGACGTCTGAACTGAAAGAAGAAACAAAGGGTACTAACTAAAATCGAAAGGAGATATAAAATAAAAAAAATTTAAAATAATAACAAAAAAAGGGGAATATTATTAATAAAATATACACCATCCCAAGAAACTAACCAAACATACAGAGTTCAACAGCGAAATTTAAACAGCTAGCTTTGATCGACTGGAATTTAATCGACATATAATAAATAAATTTACAACTTTGTTACACCTTAAGTACTGTACATCAGAAAGGGCTCCTCCTGAAACTCACAATAAAAGTACTTTGTTTACAGCAACGGAATAAAGAATAAAGGGTCCTTCACTAAATGAACATTTTAAGCAACTTTTCATTGATTTAGTTGTTAAACACTTAAGTAATTGCATATACTTGTATAATTGTTTTTTTTTAGTTTTTATTCTTATTCAAGTCTTCTGTTGTGCAGTAATTCATTGTAAATTGAATAACATTTGTGCTCTTTTAACTCTTTAAATGTTTTTTTTGTATTTTTTGCATTTTCTAAACTTTTGTCTTGACTTGATAAAGTACATCACTTTCTTAAAAATACGTTTTTTTTTCAGCTAAATATGTATGGTTTGTTCTCTTTATTTTTTTTTTACTTTTTATTTTTTTGCATGGTATTTATCAACAATGTTACAATAAAATTTCTCTTTTTTTTCATTCTAAATAATAAATTACAGTTTCATAAATAAAGCCTTCGTTTCGTAGTCGCTAGATAAGTTTTTTTACTTTAGTTTTCCATTTTTGTTTGCATTTTGAATGACTTCTGTGGGTTTTTTTCTGTTTTAGAAGAATGATGTCAGTTTGCCTTAATTTAGACATACATATATGTACTTTTAAAATAGAAAATAAGACCCAGGCACTTATTCAGAGAGTCACGGCATCTTGTGAAAATCTAATGTTAAAATCTTTAATATCTGGATTATCTGTGTATTTTGCAAAGGTTTCACGGGAATGAGATTTCGTATAAAATGCAAACTTTGAATGTTGCCATATATTAACTTAAATAATTACAACAATTTCAGCATAATTTGACAATGGACCTTTTAAAGTGCATTACAAGCAATTTATTCATTCATTCACGTTAATTACACAGTTTCGTATGTCGGATTGGAACAAATTTTTTGAATTTTGAACGATATATTTATAAATATTTCTGTAGTAAACTCAATAAAATAAGTACCAAGAATCAGCGCATATTGAGGATATTCAGCTCTATACAGCTTATAGCTGAATGCTTTACCTTTGCTGTTGTCTCCCCAAAGCTAAAAAAATCAGTCCAGTTTTATTGCGATTTCATAAAAATCAAATAACATTTCGTATACCTACAGACTTCTTAATATTAAAAATATCTGACAAAAAATTGAGGCGGTTTTGCAGACATTTGTTAATGCATTTAAAAAAAAAAAAACTGCCAATTTAACTGATAAAATTCTAGTCTAGATCTAAACAGCACTCTGTAGTTTCAGCGGCACAGCCGCTGCTCTACTCACTGAGGATAATTTTAGTCGAAATTATATAGAATAAAGCAGGTCTAAAGAGGTAATATTTCGTGAGCCCTTTTAGAAAAATTTTCATTTTATGTAAACCAAACTTCAGTAAAAGCAAATTGGATTTAGTTACCGTTTAGTTTAAATTGTTCTGTTTTTGAGTCCTGCTCAAGATTTTTTCTATTTGATGGTGCTACACGCATATTACATCTTACAGCTTAGAGTTTATTGTATATGCAATATAAAAAAGGTGAAATAGCTTCATATCAAAATTCATTCATTTTTTTATCAACACTAGTTGCATTCATTTTTATAAATCTTTTGTAAAAAAGCTGTTTAATAAATTTTACTTGTAAAAATAATACAATGTTTGGGAACTGGTAATAAAATAAAAAATTTCAAACGTACCCGCCTGCCATTTGATGAAATGTTTTTCCTTCTCAAATTTCGTAGCAATTAATGTACCCTCTTTTACATTGTATAAGCTAAATTTTGCTATAATTATCAATTTTCCTTAATTAATATATTTAAACTATTAAAATATAGTCGGATTTCGAAAACTTACACAAGTCTTGTGTCTTGTTTTCATAAGGGTGACACATCAGAGCTAAATACGTTACTGAATAAAATCTGGCAGTCGATGTGTCCAAATTTACAGTCAAACTACAGTGATTTAGAAAAAAACATATCCGGCTCACGATTTTGTACGCAAGTATTGGACAATGTAAAATGCACCGAAACAATTTTTATGCCTTATTCAGTTTCAAAAAGTGCTACTGGAAAATAAATGTTGTAGTACAGCTGCAATTTAACAACTAAAAATGTGTGTTGAAATTTACTCAAAGATGACAATTACTGTTAAATTCCCAATAAGAAAGGCAATTTTGTGTTTCTAAAGTTATTAAAGTTTAATACGTAGCTAACCACCTATTTTTATTCATGATATGTTTTTAAGTGCATTCAGCAGCCTGATTTTAAATGCCAACTTATAACTGAATTACGTGTTACTCCAATAAGATTTTTTTTCTTGTAATTCAGTTATAAATTATTGTTTTCTTGAGTCAAGTTCTTAATTAGATAAATGGATATTAATTTAAGCACAAAACAGGTATATTTTCTAAAACTTGTTATAGCAAAATGGCAATGATGCAAAATTTAGTGGCAGTATTACGAAAAATCAGATTATTTTTTTAATAAAACAAGCACGCAATTCTATTATACCAATTAAATAAACGAGGCGGTTAGTCTCAGTTTACATAATGTTGCAATATTAAAAGAGTGAAAAATGTTTCTGAAGTTGTGTCACAAGAATTAACTTGCTTACGTATAGCTGGATGATATGACTAATTTTTTGTCTAACATCTATTACACACATTTAAACTGTAAGTGGGCGGTTGAATGTTTATGATGCGACCCAAAACCTTCTATATACCCAAAAAATATTCAAATTCTAACATATACACTGAAATCAACCATAAATGATTATGCTGATGGATTTTTTATTCTAATTGGATTCGAAATTTGAAAATAAAATGTATAGGGAAACCTCTGAGCAAAAAGGCGCTTTTCACATAGAATTCTAAAGCACAAATGGTCTTTAATTTTTTTAAAGTTCACAAACGCCATAATAAGCTTTTTCTAGTGAAACTCCGTTCAAATTTAATTTATTAGACCACTTTTACTAAGATTCTATTCTACTTTCATATTTTCCACATACTCCTAATACAAAACGGAAGTTGAGATAAGTGGACCTGTTCAAAGTTATTCAAATCCATCCGTTCTCTCTAAATAGAAAATTGAAATCAGTACAATAAGAACTTTACAAATGATCTTATGATATATATTATTAAAAAATATGAAGAATAACCTGCACTCGAACTTCGATATACAATCATTTCCTACACTATTAAACTACTACTTGCCGAAGTGTACAAACACACAATAAAAGCTTGACTAGATTTGCCAATTAACTGTCGTGCAATTATTAAATATTTTTATCATCAGTACGAGCACAGAACATGAAAGATTTTTTTAAAAGAAATAAACACAAAAAGAGTGTTCGAGAAAACTCATGAAAAATACTTTATTGACGTTCAAACGTAATTACTCTAACAATATTTGAAACGATTTCCCTTTCCCTGAACATAAAGTCCACATCTCGTCCTCTCTGTCTCTATGTATAAATTATCACAAGCGTCAACATTGATTTTTTCTCAATAATTACACGGATATGGATTACATCCGACTATCAAATAAAGGAGTAACTTTTTTTTTCTTAACCCTTTGACTGCCTATAACCCACAAACGGGTGACATGCAATAGCTGAATACGTGGCTGAATAAAATCTGGCAATCAAAGTGTTAATTACAGAAGAAATAAAAAATTTTTAGTAAGTACATGTCTCAACCTAGAGTTTGGTAAACAAATAAATATAGAACAGTGCTCTCTGAACGACCCTTTTTTCGATTGGAACATCCTAAATGCAAAATATATATTAACAACTCATCTCTAAACAAAGTACATCATCAGAGGACGCAGCAAACATAGCTGACTATCTAAAACTCCTAAAACCTACTTATATTGCTGGAGGGGCGTTCAGACCCCACCACCTTAAAAGCTGGCTCAGAACATTCTGCAGCTCATGCAACTTATCGAACAACATTTTTACAAGCACATTGGAATAGAGGCGCCCGACAACCGCTGAATACTTAACGACGGGGGAATAGGGCGAAATCGTCGGAGCGCCGCGCATTTTTTTTTCATTTTCATTTCTTTTTTTTTATGGATATCTTACATTCAGCTAGATCAGTTTAAGTATCGGATATGGTTCGCGCGTATGATACATTTGTACAAATCAACAAGGATACACGTTATATAAAAAATTATATAATAATTAAATATCAAAATTTAACTACGTCAAGCTGCGGGGAGTTACAGTTGGACCTGGAAGGATTGGGCCGGCGGTTTTGGGGGCGATATGAACGGGTTTGTGCTGTGCATCTCAGCCGGTGTGGGTTTGGTCACTCCGCTAACCCATTCAGCGTCAAAAGGGTCAGTTGTGATCGCCGAACTTAGGGATTTTGCTCGGCCGTGGGTTCCTATCGGTGGAGCACGTCTTGGTGCTGGGGAGGTGCTCTTCACAACCTGTCCCAGCCACTGGTCCGGATTTGGCAGAGGAGCTGCCGTTTCTACAGGAACTACATTTTGAGGTGGTGATATCACCGATATCGCTGTTGTCGCCACAGACGTTGTTGATACTGGCGAAACGATTGGAAGTGCTACCGCCGAAACAACAATTGGATTCGTACGAACTCTAGGCGAGACCTGCGCTGTAGGCGGCGTGGTCACCTTTTCCCCCTCAGACATTGCTATGACGCTGCTTTGAATCATTGAGGCTGGTGTTGTTACAATGCCATTGCTCGATAGTGGCGATGGAGTCTTTTCTGCAATATTCTGATTAATACTCATCACATTGTTGAAGTTCATGTCGTCAACATCGTTTTGTGTCAACAGCGATAGACCTTGACTGAGCTCCTGACACAATTGACTGACCGTATCTACGTGCTTCTGAGGGGATGATTCGAGAATCGGTGAAACGCTTCTCTGTGGTGTGGTCAATGTTCCACCACCAGCGTCAAGGAATGCTTTTTGCCGTTCTGCATTGGACGGAAGATCGTTGATTCTCAAAGACATTTGCCTTTTAAATGGTGATTGGCTTCCAATAGTGCTGAATGCCCTAAATGAGCCCTGCCTCTCGAGCATTGATGGTGTTGCATGTGGTCGTTCGATTGCGAAAGGATTGTAAGGTTTTGGCTGTGGAGCAACAGCTGCTGATGGCGGTTGGATCCCATCAACATTTCTTTCATTATTTGCTAAACGTTCAGTGAACGTCTGCTGTCTGAATGATCCAGTACGTGTAAAAGTTGAATTTTTCATATCGAAAGTCATTGTAACACCGCATTCTTTATCACGTCGCTGTTTACGTTCTAAACAAACAGCAAATGCACAGCCAACAGCATGGGAAAGACGTTCACCAGAATCTTTGATTGCTAAAAAACCATGACACATCCATCGACGTGTTGTACCATCACGACAGATGTAGCTGAAGCCCCTCTCATGATTTCTGTCCGGTGCACAGAAGCTAACCTTTTCAATAGTCTGATCGACGATTAAACCTTTCGTTTCATCATCGACAACACGTAATCCATCGCCACTTACGTGGAGCAGTCCACGAATTGGTCGTCGTCTTGAATTCTGAAATTAAAGATAAAAACACTGTAATTAGCGCAATCAGATCAGACAAGGTAAAATGAGAAAAAATACTTGTTTTTTTTTTTTCATTGAGAAAAAAGCAAACTGACTATAAAAATCGAAATGTGAACTTAATCAGGCACTTAAGTCTATCTGAATTCATGCTTCAGTTGGCAACGATGCAAAACACAATTTGAATTTAAATCATTTCCTAGTGTACTACGCTAAGTCGCAAAGACTGACTCACGCGAGGAATACTAACCGACTTAGTCTTAAATCCACAAGAATTGCGTCCTGCTTGAAATGTAATTTCATTGTTTTAAACAGACACTGTCTCAGTTTAATTTAAAAACAATTATTTTTTTTCTCCCAACGCAAATTACTAATTATTAGACTTAAAAAAAAATGATTAAGGGTTATGCACGAATTACCTCCCATTGTCGTGAGTATTATCTTGATGAAGAAATGCAAATTCTGAATGAAAAACTTTGTCAATTGTTAATGCTTAAACCCATTAATGTCAGGTGATGAAAGAATACTTAAGATGCAGGTAGATTTATTTTTTCCATGAACAAACGAAGAGCTTAGCAAATTATAAGTCATACAAACACTTGATTATAAATATAGACCTACAGAAAACTACACGAAGAAACTCTGATGGGCAAGATAAAACCTCTGCAGGGAGTTTTCCTAATGCATATTTGTGCACAAAACTCAGCTACAGCAATTATCCTAGCCAACACGTGTGCACGGTGAAGTTGTGATCAAAGGTTCTGGGATAAATGACTTATACGGCTTTAAATATGTAAATATTTTTGCACCTAAACGAACGCCTTTGAGCATCTGCTTCACAAATTCATCCGATTTTGCTGGATAAAAATGTGGGAAATCAAATTATGTATATATTATTCGATTACATGCATACGCTTCAATGAATAATCGATTATATATTTTTTTCTTTTTGAAGTTTTGCTTCTCGGACTTCATGTAGCCTATTTTTGTTATAACCGTTTATTATAAAGCTAATTGATAGTCGATGGAATTTATAAGTTTTCAATTTAATCAGCTTTAATGAATATCGAATATTATCAAAATATGTATACATACATATATGTATTATTATAAGAAAAATTGTATGAACTGCCAAATAAAACATAAATAAATATATAATAATTATCATAGCATCTCAGACTTTTAGTCCATTTCAATTTCAAGCAACTTATTGATAATGAAAGACCATTTAATTTAAACACTATCTTCCACCAAAACAAGAATTTAAAATGTTATGATTTTTTGAACAAAGTTGACGAAGTAATATTAAGTTTATAGATCTTACGAAAAGGTTTAAATGACAGTTTTTTATATGGGTTACCACAATTACTATTTTAAAATAACATTTTTATTAAAACAATTGCAATTTTGCTGAAAATCACATTACAATAGTTTTAAAACAAAGTTTATATTATTATTATATTAAAAGAACTGAAAAAAATTATATATTTTTAATTGCAAACGAAAACCGAAATTATAAGAAGTTTCAAAATCTAAAAAAGATGTTTCTGTTCAGATCCTTTAATTAAAACTTTAAATAAAGACCTAAAATTGCAACGAATAATAACAGAGACGTAGTTAGATCTCTTAAAAAGCGATACTTACACGTAATACTTTGAGTGCCTCTTCGCAGACTTGCATTCCCCGGGATTCAAAAACTTCAACGCATCCTAAGTACTTGACGGCAAAGGAACATGTTGCTGATCTTACTGCCTGCTCATCAGACTGCCATTGATGAGGTTTCGAAGATTCCGGAACCCGATCCTTTCTCCTCCGGAATGAGTCCCGAAAGGATCGCCTTAAACGATCCATTTTCTTTGGTGATCGTTTACTGAAGCGAAATGACGCTGATTTCTGAAATTATATAATTAAATTTAACTACTTCGAACAATTTTCATTATTTAATAAAATTTTTATTGTAAATTTTGCACTTGTAACCTACCGAGTTTTTAACATCTCCATAAGTGCCCCTTGTGAATCCTCTTTCAAGAGGTTCATGGGTGTGAGACGAGGAGTTTCCCATGATTTGATTAAATTTTAATTTGTTCGATTAATTCCTCCGGTGAGAGCTACCACCAGACACGTCTGCGCGACGTTACAGTTGTACCTTTTTTAACGTACAGTGGTTGTCCCTTGTAATGTGCTCCAGGGACAAGAAATGATCGAGCATAAATTAAACACCGTTTTCATGTAAATTAAATCATTTGAAGATTTTTAGAGCACGCTAATAGCAATTAAAAATTCGCAATTAAATTCGCAATTACATCGAAAATTAAATAAAGACAACACTGCGACGGTTGCCAAGATTGAGTGTCGAGTTCAAGGCGACAACTACACAGTCTACAGACGAGAGGTATCGATCGCTCTTTAATTGAATTACTTTACTTTATATTATGACGACAATATTGCGAAAGTGCTTGATTCTGTAAGATAAAAGTGAAAAATATTTAGAAATAGTCCTGCTCATGACGCAGACATTTGCTCGATCGAATGAATGTTGCTTCTTTGCTTATAGACAAAACAAACGTGACGGAATTCAAATTCTTTTAATTATTTATTCGTTTTAAGATACTCGAGATTTGACGTCAAGATCTGTGCAATATCTCAATAATCTTTAATGCTGTAACCAGCTAATAATATTTTAAGATCAAACCTTGATCGCCTGATAAATTTATTTACGGTTTGACTTTTTAGTAAATAATAAAACTTTCGAGTAAAACCAGACTAATGCAAACATTTCAACTCCTCACAATTTATCGAAAATTGAAAAGAAAAATGCCAAGTTTTGTTTATGATCATTCTTTATTTTCAAATCTCCATATCTCAAAGAATTTTCGATTTTTTTTTATATAAGAACAGAATCTCTTATACTTACGAAATACTTAGGTACGTTTAGGTATGTACTTGGAAGTTTAAAATTCAAAGGAACTATTTTTCAGGTCTGTTCTTGAAGCGTTAAATTACGTTAAATTGAAGTTTGCATAAAATTTAAAATCCTCCTGAGACTTAACTTTCGTCAACTGCAAAACAAAATTCAACGCAAAAACGTCGCTTATCCGAGGACGAAAATATTTTTCCTCTCTCCAACGATTATGGAAAAGAAGTAACCTTCTTCAGAATTTCCTAGCGTCTTTGGATATCTTACGACCCTTGATCTCACAGATCCTTCTCAGGATTTTGGTCGTTCCTTTAATGCATTTTTATTCATCTTTTGAATACCCCCAGAGAAAAGTTTGTGACTTCATTTTTTGAACCAACCCAGGCACATGTAATCAACCCAGGGATATTACCCGCTGCTTTTCGGTTTCAGTTGTTGTTGCTGCTCCTCGATGACCTTTGAGAAAATATTCATGCGATTAAGGAGGGTCGATTCCTCAGCCACTGCTTCGCCATGTCGCTAAGACGTCTTCGAATTTTTCATATACGACTAAAGTAGGCCAGGAGGAAAAAAGTTCACACGGAACTGAATGGAAAAATCATTTATCACGTAAAGAGGACTCATTGGCGTGGATGCTGCGCTGCTACCTTCGCTGTTATTTTACCTTTTCAATTTTCAACGAGAGGTGCGTACACCTTTGCTCAATTCGTTCTTATTATCCTCTGCATGCCATTAGAGGGGTTCCCGAACAATCAATGGCTTGATTGTCGGTCAACATTCAGATTTTTACAGCCAAATTTTAGGGTATATAATTCGTCTGCGACAAGCACAAAAAAATTCCCATGCCTATCTAAGAAAAAATCGGATTTTAGCTACCTTCATTCAAAAGACGGAAGTATTTATGGGCTTAGCGCCTTTTGGCGCCAACTTTCTCTTGCGAATTATTTTCAGAGTTCGCTTTATATAAAATGTTTACCATGGGATAAATTCCTGAATATCGGGCGATGAGATGTGAGCTATTATCGCTTTTATCGATTCGACGTATCCAAAAGAATAATTTCGAAATAGCTTCTTGTTGACGAACGATTAGCGCTACAAATTATCGGCGAAACACAAAGTGATGTGATTGTGAGCAAAATGATTAATTTATATTATAAGACTTGTTTAGCGATTGAAAGAAGACTTTGTTTAGTCTGGATTTATAGCCACCATATAAGCCATTGTTTTATAAGTTTTTAATAGATCTCAAAAACTCCTAAACTTGAAAGATACTTTCTCTCAAGGCATGATAAGTCCCTTAAGAAAACTATTTTTATCTTAAAATATGTATGATGTCTTTTACAACAACGACTATAAAACTTGATTATTATTCTTATCTACTGGATTAGGACTTGAAATGCATTTTAAAGTTTTCTAATATTTATCTTCAATATCTGCGAAACTATCAATTATTTTACATTTTTGTAGTTATGAATTTTGCCACGAACCAGACTCGTGCTTATCATTTTTGATGCAATCGATTTACCACGAGCCTGAGTCGCGACTATAATTTTTGGCTCAATCGACCGACAATGAGCATGGCTCGATATTACAGGCGAAGGGGTTAAAGTAAAGGGGATTTTAAAGTGAACGTATTACACCAGATTTTTATTTGGAACTTAATTTTTCAAATTTCCTTATTTCAAAGTGTTTGAATTAAGGACCCTTATTAAAGCTTTGAAAGTGACGAAATTTGATCAATTTGGCCCTTAACTTTTAAGAGATACAGTAGCCTCTTTTAGGTTTTAATTAAAACAATTTTAGACCAAATAGCTCTATGTTCCTCACGGAAAAAAATTTGTCGGGAATATCGCGTCGTTCTGGCACTATCCCTGTATTTTCCGATGGATTTTGGGATAGTGCATTATTTTGGTAATATTTGTAAAAAAGACAGGGATTCTAACTAAAATTTAAGGATCAGCGTAAAATGTTTACATTATTTCCTGTAACTTTTAAAGAGAACTGCTGCTTTTTCAAAATATGTTGTGGATTTTATGGCGAAAACGTTCGTAAATTGGTTGGGTATTTTTGTTATCCAAATTTTTTTCCGTGCTCTATAATTGATTAATACTAGAATTTTTCTGTTAAATATTTTCTTTCCTAAATATTTTGTTTTTTTTTTATTCGCAAGTAAAATAAGGAAAGCAATATTTCCTCATTTTCACAGTGTAATGAAATTTAAACCTTGCCAGTACAAATAAAGCTTTTTGTGCAATAACTACAATTAAGGCATAATTACATTTCGCTCCACGAAATGAGCTGGAAACAGCCTTAAAAGGCCAGGCTTGCAACTGTTACATTAATTAAATCGTAAATTTTATAGGCTCACCAAGCTGAGCCCATATATATCCAACTTTAAAATTGTCTGACCTTATTTATGCGGCCACCCACGAATTAAATATTCTTACAATGGGGGTAACGAAGGGGGAACTAATGGGAATTTAAAACCCTTCTGATGGCAATTTAATTGATCTTAATGAAATGAAAGTGTAAGTGGAACACAAATGGCAATCCACAGCCAGCTAGAATATCTTTCCTGCGTTGTCTAGTTGGCTTTGAAGTACAGAGTTCGCATGTGCTCTCGATGAACAAATATAATTGAATTCCCCAAAGACTTCATTAAGATTATAGGGAAACATCATGCCACAAAGTACACTTCAGAGGTGTAGAGTGCACTTTCAGTATTTTAATTACTTTCAATTTCAATTTTCCAATTATTTTACTTAAACAGTGGGCATGGTGAAACCACTCAAAACTGGATGTTCTCGTGTATCTTTAGATGATTCAGCCGACGACAATTAACATTCGTCAGCGGATGCCCGGCTGAAGTGTAATTGAATTTTAATGAAATTAACAAATTCATAACTGACCTACAAGTGAAAACCGGGGCGTGAATTGTCAATTAGTTTTGCATCGCATGCCACTCCGACACAAAATGCACGACGTTCTTCTGAGCTTGGGGCTGCAATTTTGCGCGCGCTTCAAAAATAGAACTGATGCGTCGGATCCAATTAAACAGCGACAGTCGCGTGCAGTGCAATGGAATTGATGAAAGTGCATGCACCGCAAAAATATTGCAAAAACACAAATAAACCCCCAGGGGGTTTCTATCCACTAATAAGGGGAAGAAGGGTAACAAAGTGTATTAATAAATTTTCTTTTTTTAAACCATTGTGGTACTCTTTACTAGGATTGGTTCTGGAATTGGTTGAGGTCACGCCGGCGGTAAATCCCAGCTCAATTTAATTTGAAATGATTCACAGCTCGTGCCGGAGGAGCTTATTCACTTGAAAGTGTCAGGTGATGTAACTTTATTGCGCCCAAGGGGAAACTGCGGCATTTTGAGCGAACTGCAACTAAAGAAGCACATTCTTGAGGTTAATTAAATCCGGAAGTTTGTGAAATAAGTACTGTAACATAATTTGGTTCCAGACAATGTGTACTTAACATTTTATGATAAAATCAATAGTTAAGCTCTTAACTGCAACAAAAACCATTAACCTATTAACACAACCAGAAACAACGACAACAAGGCCTCGTTTGATAAGAAAACTGTGCTAAAAACTTTCAAGGTAGAACAGAATGTGACAATTTTGCTTTGTGTACAAAAATTCATTTGCTACTCTTCCTTAACATATGCACACTGAATTAAATCATTAAATCTTATTGATTTCAGTCTTTTGTTAAATGTATAAAACTAATTATTATTAATAAATTTTTTTCCTTTTTTAGTTTGACCATTTTTGGAATACATGAATGGAATACATGATGGAGCCTTTTTAACTTCAATTAATTTACAAATGATTAGCGAAAATTCTACTGTTGCATACCAACTCATACAATAATGCATTAATCAATAGCAGCGTTTATTTTCACAATCGGAACTGGATAAAATTATTAGGAAATTTTCCATTGAATTGAATTGTATAAAAATTTTTAAAATTTACGAGAACTACATCTAATTGACATGATTATTTATTCATCCAATCTACAAATTTTGAACCGAAAAAATTTTTTAATTAACTTTTTGACGTAAAGAATGTACTATAAATCAAAGCAATTCAATTTTATTTTCACGAAATAGAAATTATTTAATATGGGTAAACTAAAATTTCCTGGTAAATCTGATAAAGATCTGATTGTGAAAAAAAACGCAGCTAATATATGTAGTTTAGAAAGCTTATATTAATATTGTATATGATAGTCCGAATCATTCGGGGAAACATACATACATAAAATTGCATTAATATTAAACTACAAAAAGCATAGATTGAGCATTAAATTTCAAATTCCCAATCGACATTTTAATTGCTAACAGAGTAATTATGACCATTCGACAGCATAATTGGCAAAATGATTTTTATTAATTTCCAAAAGGATTTTCTTTATTAAAATGTTTGACAATTATGACACCAAGATTTGTGTTGATAATGTAAATATTTTCTTTTTCATTATGCATTATACACCTGTTGATTCACATTTAACCTTTCATCAGTATATTTCGCAAAAATATGTTCAAAAGAAGATACTTATACCTTAAAGTCCTTATTTAGTGTAATATTTTTTTTATTTCTATCAAACATCTCAGACAAAATTCCTTATGTGTCGTTTAATTTCCGCCAATCTGAGACAACAAATACGGAATTTCGACCTTTCTTAAAGCCTTAAGATAGATCTATCCCTTTAACTTTCTCGATAAAAAAAAATAAATAAATAAGCACCTTATAAAGAACAGTAGTTGCTGTTTTCTTACGACCATGAAGGCTCTTATCGCCATCTCAACGGAGACTCGTCAGAGCATTTTTGCGCAGATAGTGTTTCATCACATCGTGAAAAATAGCCTCTCGTAACGATAACACCTCGTCTCGCATATCTAATTGGTAAATTCTTTATCTCGAGTGACATACCCTTTCTGTTCTTTAACAAAATTATCGATCTACTTAGAGACAAGAAGAAAGTCCTTGCTTTTATAATTTGTCAGCGCAAACTGAAATAAGTCAACTTGATGAGAATCGTAGTTAAGTGCACTCGTTGTGAGAATTTGTAGGAGACAAAACATTTAAAATTTGCATTCTCTTGAAACAATGTATGAAAAAATATGAAAACCCTCTTAAAAATAATACAACAACTTACTCATAAAATTCAGTAAGTGGCTTTAAGACAAACACCCTCCCACGGCCGTCTCAGAAGTTATAACTCGCATAACTTATGCAAGTAATTTAATGATCCTCCGGCTTTTCCCAGGCGGAGGAATTTCAGAAGCTTCCTCCCTGACGTTATGAGCTGCATATTAAATTACAATATTTTAGCGAATTTTAAACGGCATTCCACCGTCGTGCGCCCACAAAACCCGTCAGACGGAATAGAACCCGAAGAAAGCAAAAAGTTGCCAAGTATCCACCGGGAGTGCACTTCTTCATTCTTCCAAAGTAATGCACTTGGGCAATTCAGCGGGGGCACCATTCCTTCACCAGACATATTTCTTGAAAATAAAAAATACAGTGTTAAAAAGGAAAACTTCTTTTTCTTCTTACCCCCCGAAGTGGATATCCACGCAGACCATTTAAATATTAATCCCAAGCCAAAGATCAATTTTCTATGCTTTTTGGGGTATTTGTTTTTGCCAGCCCTTCATTTTTTTATGTACTGTACTTATATAAAGTACATTATTTCTTAGTCGTACACCACGTTGCCGGAACAGGACAAAAGAGGGCGCAGGAGCTGAATAGCAAAAACAACATGCTTCCTGTCTGCCAGGGTCTTCTCGTACCCCAAAGTATGGGTTGGCAGATGTTTTATCAACTGGAAAAGGTTTTAGGTCTGTGCCACAACGAAACGCTCACATACACCGCCAGAAATTAGAAATTTTCCTGTGCGTCCTCTACAATTATGAGAAATGCACGGCGCACTTTATATTACGAGAATGGAAAAAAAGTGCTACTGTGAGGAAGGCAGATGCAAGTTTGCTTTCTTATTCTTACATCGCGTTCATTCCCAGGATTCGTAGACGGGACGGGACTCTCCGTATTTTCTGCAGCTATAAACCCACCACTGTCTCGGATGGGTTTTTATTAAAACCCAGATATCTGGCGGATTTCATGTTTTATGCATGCACTAAATTTTGCAAAGAAGGCCACCCATCTAAAAAAATAAAAAGAACAAAAAATAAGGAGCAGCAACTTCAGAGTGAATTAAGTTCCGCCTTAATATAATTTTCCCTTCGAAATTCGATTTATCGTCAATGCTAATGTACTAGGGAAATAAAGTTTCTGAAAAACGTCGGACAAAAGGTCCTATGGGAATCCGGAACCTGTTTTTAATTAAGATTTTCAGTCAGACTTCCGGAATTTCAAATATAATTACCCCGCACGAATATTTTGCTGCTGTGAACCCACGACAGAAATAGGGGAATTCGAGTTCGACCGATGGAATGTCTTCCGGAGTAAATACCTTTCTATATTTAAAAGGAATTTTCAAACTCGATTTAAGATTCTTTTTAATCATAAATATACTATACATTCATCCCTAGAAGTCTAAAGAGACGTCAAATACCCAGACAGACTTGTCCTTTATACAAACAATTCCCTAAAACAGCAAAAACCAGAAAAGAGGAAAATTAAATAAGAAAGGTCCCAACTAAGAACCTTTTGGTAATCCCTCCAATATAATGACGGTCTAAACAAACATGAACTTTTATTTTTCTGTCTTAATACTTTATGGCGGATACTGACATTTGCTGGAACTGGTAATTATCTGTTTACATTATCACTTACATTACCACTTTCTCTTCGCCAAGGTACAATGATGAATTTTTAATAAAACTCTGCTGGGAGCTGAAACAGTCGAGACATGCCATGGGACCCCCTGTACTCTTGTCTGTCTTTTTGTTGTTACCGAGCTGGGTACATTGCTTTCATTTTCTATTTGAGATTCTCATTTTTAGACAGTTTTTATTTATTTTTTTTCGGATAAATATGATGGAAATATGCAAAAGGCCAGGCCCAGGTTGAGATTTATCTGACTGGCCGTGTTTATGTGTACTTTCGTGTCATGAACTGAAAGTGCAAAATTTGCTTTCTTGTCTCGTTAAATAAGAGTCAACAACCGCCATTTTTGCCATTATTTTCAGTCGTTGGAATTTTTTTATTTTTTCCGCATTATTTCTCAGTTCTTATGTAGAAGATGGCGATAACTCGTCTCGACACTGCTGGATCAGCTATTGTAAATTTATTTTAAACATAGATACTTTAAAAAAGACGTAGAGAAATTTGGTGAATTACATTGAATGTAAACTCGACTGCAACTTTAGTTTCATAAAATATTAAGATGAGCGACGTGATTTTAACCCTGACAGGATTAGGTAAAATGTACGCTGTATTTTCGTTTGTTTGTTATTATATTTTTATTTTGGAACAGATAAAACAATTGAAATATGGTTTTGCACGTAAACAATATCCATTTTTATCATACCTATAGTAACCTTCGCAATGGTGAGGTTAGCAAATTTAAAAATGTGTTTGTGTCTGCCTCAGCGGACGAGCATTTGTTCCTTCAGAATTTTAAACCATAGCTCCGTTTTCTTTGAAACATGACAGAAAAACTACAAAATGCCAATATTCTTTAACAATTTATAATATTAACGCGGCATCCAATAAAAAAAAACGAATGCTACTTCTTATATTAATAACATTTATGTGGTTTAAATGTTATTAAAATCGGCTAAGTAAATCTTTAGAAATCTTGTACATCAGATTGATCCAAGGAATATTCGCTGTCGCACTCATTTCAATTGACTCTATTTAATAATTGCAAATTGGACATGTGTAAACGCTTAAAATATTCTCAAAAGTATTAGTAATAAATTTATACGGTTTTTTTTATTTTCTGACTATCTCAAGGTTGAGTAACCCCTTAATTCAACTTACCATTAAAAATGAATATACAAAACTATCATATTCAATGAGTCGAAATTGTACATAAAAAAACCTTAGTGGTTAGTAGCTTAGTTAAACTAGATGTCGCTATAATCGATAATCTATAAATATTGTTGTTTATATGTTTTAAGTTTACTAGAGTACAATGAAGACAATTTAAAAAATATATGCAAAATACATGAAGCAATTTTTCTGCACACGACCAACATATGTTCAACTAATTGGCTTAGTAACAAACGACGATACAAATTAAAAAAATCCTGTTTTAAAAATAATTTGTCTGCAGTAGATGAGAGCAAATAACGTGCAGTGCAACAAAAGCTCATTCACAAAATGCATTCACAAAATATTGCCAATTACACCAAAACCTGAATCAGAAACTCTGGCAAAAAGTGCATCAAGTTCAAAAACTCAATAAAGCGACTTTTTCATATTTTATGAACTCGTTCGTTCGGTAAGGGAAAATAATACGAAAAAACAATAAAAAATATAGCATTGCGAAAAAAGTGGTATTTCGTGGCCAACAAAGAAATTTCAATATCAATAACATTTCACTCATTGAGCCTGTTGGCACGATCAACTAAAGACAGAAAAGAAGAAAAGATATTAAAAAGATCTATATATTCTTTGGAAAATGGCTGTAAACTAGTTTTTCTCAGAAAGTATATAAAATTCTTCGACGCGGTGATAAACAACGTCCAACTGGTTTAGCGTAAAAAGGCAGTAAACCAAGAGAAACCAGAAATTTGTCGTATGATAAAAAATATTATATACAAGTATAGGAAAGGGAAAACGTGCAAAATTTTTGCGGGGCTTCGTTCGTTCAGTGCAAATGCCATCAGAAGACGTATAGACTTGTTTTCTCACTCAACATGTTGAGCGCCGGAGCATATTAAAACCATAAGACGGACAGATACTTGTTGAAGATAAAGAGGAATCTGAGTGGCATCCGTCTTATGCTTCGTGTCATGCCGGAATTAATATATCTTTGCAGCCTCTGGTGATTTTGAATTCGAGAATTTACCGCGGAATGGAACTCATTTGTTCCATACCCAAATACATTGAATTTCGAATTTAATTGAAATTGTTTGTAAATCACAGAAATTATTACATAAAAGTAATTATGTCATACTGATGGATTGGCGCATACAAAACAATAGCCTTAATCGTGAGTAGTAACAATATTACTCAAGTCGATTATGCACTCTTGCCTTAATTAAAACTTTCCGGTGGTATCTGGGTGCTTCCATTAAAATGAGCTCCCTGCCACAATAGGAAACCTAGAGCTCAGCTGGGTACGACGATACTACTGTGGCAGGGGCTTTAGTGAGTCCTTGCATGCTTCTGGGGATTTAGGGGAATCCCCTTCCGCTTTGTAATAGTCGAAGGCGAAGTGCCGTCCATTCTGTAATAAGAGCATTTGAGATATATCTTTATTTGGGTCAAGAGAAGCGTTTTTGTTGGATAATGCGATAAAGGAAATTAGTTTCGCGAACGAGAAAAACTTTTATTATATTATTTTGAAAAAAAAGCCAACAGCTGAGACGGAAAGATGTGAATAGAATATTTTTAGCAGGTATAGCTAAGAAAAACATAATGATGCTTCTTATGCAGCCATCATTCATGCAAGAAGGTGCATATATTGATTTTACGATGAAATTAAGGAATTTCAGTATACTTTTCTTGCTGTAGGTAACCCTTTAAAATTAAATAGAAACAATAGAAAAATTTTAAAAGCCCCATTATTTTTTATGAATCAACAACAAAATTTTAAAGGGCAGTTAAAATAAAAGTCTAATTAGATGCCCTTTTCGAGTATAAATTTTCAGTTGAATCAATAGTCTCGACTGAAAACTATTGAATCCCAAACAAGAAACTGGTTTATCATTTAATTCATTTCATATAACAGCTTTTTTTATCAAGTTTCGTAATTACAAATAATTTGCAAACTCAATTACCTACTTATTTCAATTAAATTCCGTGTAACTAATTGAAATGCCTTAAATGTAATTTAATTATCACATACTCGTAATTCACAAATAATAAATGATACGACACTATAAAAAATATGCATATATTATAACGAAAGTTATTTCTTCTTTTATTTTTATTAATTTTTGTAAACCTATGACTCTAACTAAAAAATATTCTGAGCGGCTAATATCACAATTGCAAACAGAATCTACATTTGGTCCCAATTTTTATCGCAATAAACTTTTTAAATTATTCTACTAAGTATATGTAGATTTCAACAAAAATTAATTTTTAAAAAACAACGTTTCTTCGAGTACCTTCCGTTGAACGATGTTCTATCCAAGTTCATCAGTTGGGATTTAACAATCCCTTGGTTTCCTTTAAAATTTAATGTTTCAGAAAAAATACAAAGGCATATGTGAAGGAATGCTTTCAATTAATTGCGTGCGAGTACTAAAAATCCTTTAAAACCTTTTCATCTTTTCCTTTTCAAGATTCTTGGCATCTTTTGTCGAGGCGACAGTGGGGAAAAAATACTTCTAACATCGTATAATCTTGAAACGTTTGCAACCCCATGCTTTTATAAGTACCTACAATATCGTTCCCTCGCAACTACGTTTAATTTCGTCTTTGTTCTCCGATGAATTTAATTAAGGGAGAAATACGTTCTGCTATAATAATACTTTCCACGGTAAATTGCTTAGCACATACAAAATATTAGAAGTCACCGACCCTGATATAACTTTGCAGACGATTTTCTGCATTTACGTAAAATCCCATAGCTCGAAAAAGACAGAAATTCCTTGAAATTGAGAAGTTTAGTCTTAATGGACTCCATGGTACCTCCAACAAAATAGTCATTTTCCGCCACCGTAGGTTCTTTTTGAAACAATTTTTCCACAACCCTTTTCATCAGTTTGCACCCCAAAAAGCTAACATCAAATTGCACTTAAACGCCATGACGCTGGCAAAAATTTCTTTAAAAAGAAAGATTTTCTTTTGAAATCGGACACTTTAATCGGTGAGGTACACCACTCCGGGGACGACGAACGAAGGTTAAAGAACCGCCTCAGACTCGAAGGCGAAATATCGCTGCAAAATATCTTTAAGAATGACCTCGTGGCTTATTGTAGGTGGCATGCTGCCGCCCGAGCACTCGCAAGTCGTTGACTTCTGAGAGACTCATTCTAAAAGGTTTATGCGGACTCTAATTGGCTTTCGGTGCATTATATCTCGCCGAAACATCGAACCAAGTCGCGGTGTCATGTTCCTTGAGCCAAATGCGATTGATGCTAATGAAATCAGCATAAACGAAGGAATTTGAATTAGTCGCCATAAACGGGCACAATAATTCGTCATTGTCTTATGAAATGGTTGCGTACAGTTCGGAATCCAAGCAAATTTTATAGTCGTAGTTAAGTAGAAATGTCGCATTGTCATGTTTATTTGCTTTGAAACTCAAGAATTCGATTTCAGCAGCGAAATGGTTTATTCAGCAAAGGAAAAGTAATCGCTGAATTGAGTAGACGACTGCAAAAACGGAATTCTGGAACACAAAATTAATTTATATATGTACCAGTCATTGACGTCTATCCATCTTATTTACTGAATTCGATTTATTGTTATTTTTAGCCTTTACCCCATCCATACATTAATTCAGCTAATTATGAATCCACCCACAACGTTTTGTATCACCCACCCACTATACGAACTGAGCCACAATTGTAACTAAAATATTTCTTTGATTCTCTTCTGATTTTAACCCTTATTTCTACAAGAAATCAACTATTGTGTAATACATACATATATATAGCTCAAAATCGGAATCACGAGCCTGACTCGTTATATTCATGTTTGGTCCGAACTTATAATCACGAACCACACTCGTACAATAAAAAGTCATAAAATTATGTAAAATACTAATGACTTTTTCTCTAAAAAAATGCAACTAAACTTTATCAATTCACGATGAATTTCGGCCTTGAAATCGGTCATTATTTTGTGGGTTTCTGGGTAAAAACCTTAAAGTGTATAAAAGTCCTACAAAAAATAGTCGCAAAATTTTGCTAATCAATTTCTAGAGAACATTAGCGAGGTGATACGGCCTGAAAACTTTTGTCGCAAAAACTCATTTGTCTGTTGTGCAGTTTGTTACTAGAGCTATTCATCATGAGAATCTCCATTGACCAATTGAGGTCAAAATTATGTTGGTTGTTTATTATAATGGTATCAAACGCCAGTAACTATCAAACTTTTGTGTAATGAAGTCATCACAACAACAGAGTGATAAATGATAGTTTTTTGGCTACCGGCTTTACAGGGAAAAAAACCAATGATAGACGGACAAGTAAAAAGTAAGACGAAATTAAATTTATTAATTATCTAGCATAGACAGATACAAGTAGTCTTAATTATTTCCATTTCCTCTGGTAAGTGGTCAGCTTAACCACAAATAGACAAACTAGAAATCCCATCCAGTTGGGGAAAAAAGTCAATAAATGTGTAGTTCCAGACCTTTGTTTGCTTTTCCGTTAAAATTTGTTAGAGCAGTATTTACATTACCTCGAAAACGATTTTATTTAAATTGGCGGTCCACACGATTCAAATTTGTATGAATAAAAGGAAAATTGGATCCAGCAGAACATATTTTGTAAATTTCCATTCATGTGTTGCTCATCGGTGGAAATTGTGCTAAACTGCAGTGACGCCGACGCGTCGCTGATTTTAAATGCAAATTTGTTTGGTATTCTGCATTTTGCGAAAACATTGCGGTAGGCGATGGTTTTTGCATAAAAATCCGGACTTCAGCCGGGATTAACTAGGGAGAAACAATGTCTATTTTCTATTTATGTAACCGAGAATGCGCTGTTACACCTGCTGCTGTGAGGTGTTTCTCTAGCTAATTAAATCAGTAGTCATGTGATCCGCTGCGAAATATTTTCATATAGTGATAATGCGAGATCTTAAGTTTGTAACACTTCTTTGTTACAAGCTCCACCAAACCTCGCAGCGTGTGGCACCTAAAAAAATTTCCAATGCCATTAATACGTCACTTCTACGGAATTTTTTTCCCAGAATTTATCCAATGATAGAGTTGCTGGGATAATGCGAAATCTGTATCAAAAAAATAAAGCAAAAATTATTTACTGCTTATCTAGAGATTAAAGTTTTGTCAAAAATGAAGCGGAAAAGTGGTGGGAAATTGCGTACACAATTTATGTAATTATTCCCCATCAGCAAAAGTCCCAGTCAAGTCGCCCGTGGGTAAACAACAAGTTTTATGAATTTTGCAGTAAATAAACGTCGCCTCCGTGACAAGTATCAGTTTCTGGTTTGTATACTTTACAGAGATAATTCTGACGACCGTATAAATTTCCATTGCAAGGAACTCTGAAGGTTTCCCCAAGTATCTTTAACTAGAAAGATCCGCACGGTGATCACTAAAATTGGATACGACTTAGTATCTGCATTTCGGGCTCGATCGTGCACAGAGAGACGATTGTTTTGGTGGTTGGAGATCGCGGTTTTGCGAAATGTAATTTAATCCAATTTTACCACCGATTAGAGATAAAAATCAAAACTTTAGCTTTTATTCGATTCTTAATAAAACAGTGTAATAGTAATCATCTTTGATCGGCTTATTATAGTCGATCAGTAATTTATTATTACTTGGTAGGTAGGTACTTTATATTATGAATTATTTTTATTACTTTATATTATTTTTCAATGAAAACAGACTTTTTGAAATCCGAAATTTAAAACGATATCATAATTTCAAAACTCAAATTGCGAGAAAAGCAAACATCTCCAATATCACTGATCTTGAATTTATTTAAAATTTGAAAATCGTTGCATGTGGCACTTTTATCATAAAATACAAAATATTTTAAACTCAAATAAAGGTCTGATTTTGAGCTGCTGCTAAACTCAGAAAAAATTACTCCAATTTTACTTTATTTTCACTCTAAATTTTTTCGTGATAGAGAGAAATTAGGTAATTAAGAAAACAAAGTAGGTACAAGTTGCTCACCTGCATATAACATACATATGTATTTTAATTACTTTTTAAAAGTTATTTTTATCACTTCTACCACCACTCAGGTAAAATTAACTATCTCAAAACATGCAACAAAGTTTACTCTAAAAGAAATGACACTAACATTTTTTTTCTTAAAAATGGCAGTGACACCAGCTAGCAAGGTCTAGTTAGAAAAAACTTCAGAACTTTTCTACTTCCAGTCAGCCCCTAATTAAGACCCATAGCTTTCTTTAGTTCGAAAAACAAAAATTTAATGAAAATAGTGAAACAGTTCTCCTTTAAGCTATAATATTTAAACATTTCTAAGAAGTTTATCTTATTCTCTAAATGAAAACACCCAAATACGTGTTTTAATTAAGCTTCCCCTATTTAAATGTTATCTCTTCAGAAGTAATTGTCCTGTAAACTGCAGCAAAATTTCGGTCGCATTGGCTTCAGTGCGCCATCAACAAAAAATAAATCTCCTGGTCCAACGAAACGAGAAAAACAAAATTATCGAGCATTCCTTGCGAGTCCCATTAAGATACGCTAAAAGAAAGGTCATTAAAAACTCGAAGAAACTGACCGCGAAACCATTTAAGGAGAAAACGAGTCAACCCGAAGTACCGGGAATTGTTGGTAAATTCTCCATTGAAATCACCGCACCAAATAATGAGGTGAATGACAAAGGATTTTGTCCGATTCCACCTGAGAGTTGGGCCAGGTAAGAACGCGGTCATGCCTTAATAAAGTCAATAAACTCCCAAGGGTCACGCCACCGGTGCGATGCGGTGCATAAGTGAGTTAGGTTCAAACACCCTGTCCCCAGAAAATCAGTCATCTTAAGTAGCGGTAGTGCTGAATGTCGACGACATGGCTACTTTTAGCATTACTCGTCCGATTTGCGTTTTTTTGCCTCTTCGACGGGGGCCGCCGCGCATTTCTCGCGCGTCTTTATTATTTCAATAGCTGAATAGCTGAATATGAATCAGATGCGAAACAATCTCGATGTCGTGGGAGCCGATGATCCATCCACGCGGGCTGCCCACCGTTCTCCAGGTTGGTTTTGGGGGGTAAACGAACTCGGAGGTATTTCCCATTGAAAGCGGAATTACGTCTCCGACGTGCGTATTTTGTCTTCGGGCGCACTACGTTTCGACGGAACGCACTATGGAGGTAGCGATACGTATTTTGATTTTCCGAATATAAGAAAAGCATTGAGACGAAATCGAGTGAAAAACACACATATGGGCGGCATGTGAAGGGGGGGGGCGATTCGATATCGATTGGACAGTGATTGATTGGGGGCCAGGATAATGCCATCTTGCATGAAATTCAGTCATTTAAGGTCTGAGATTCTCATGTCGAGGGAAATTGAAAAGATTACTTCCCATTTAGGAGACATTTGGGAAACATTGCCGTCTGTGGGAGTTGGTCATTTTGGGGTTTCTTAGGAATATATTTAAACACTGGGAATTTTACATACGAAGAGAATTATTTATCTAGCCATCCTTTCCGTAAAACCAATTTTAGAATGGACAGAAAATTGTTTAGTCAAAGGATTTTCAATGACTTATTTAATTGTGATAGACAGTGTGGAATATGTAGATGACTTTTTAAATAATCCTAATTGAAATCAGATAATTGATAAATGATTAAGAAATTACCATGCAAAAATATTGAAGATATTAGTAGGTACCCTTATCTAATTTTCCTTTATTAATCAGAAATTAAAAGGTAATCGAATTTTGATAGCCGCAGAAAGGTTAATTATTATATTCTTTTATACAAAATTAGCCTACAACTTTGAATTTTGTATCATTATTATACAACGCATGATTATTAAACGTTGGTTTGATGAATTGGTATTTTTTAGGTACAAAATCTAGAAATCCCGAATTTTGTTTTCTCCGATAAACATTTTTTTATGAATTAATTATAAAATCGTAGTGTTATAAAATCAACATTTTAAGCACCAAGCGTAATCTGATAAAACAAAACAAAAAAAAAACTAAAGGGACTAAATCACAAGTGTAAAAACAATCTAGCGACTAACTATAAATGAAGAATGAGATCTACTATATTCTGCGTTTCATTTAAATTTCTAATAAATCAACTCACACTACCGTGACTTAAGATGCTTCACTTTTAAAACAAACAAGTTTTGATTATGAAGACCGGATTATCTTTGGAATCCAAAAACTAAAAATAAATTAATTAATTCATTGAAAAACACCCAACATTATTTATCAAAAAGGGGCTGGAAAAACCAAGTATCTTTTGGTAAAATGGTAGAAGTTTTTCGTACTTGCTAAAGCCTGGCCTGAAAAATCTTTGCTTAAATCTATCTTTTGCGTAACTGAAACTATTTCAAGCCCGACTTTATTCTGAATCAAATCCCTCTTAAATTTCACAGCACTAATTTGTGCGCAAATTCTGTTTATATAAAAATATAAAATACAGAACTGATTTAACCAATTTCATTGCATATGTGGACAGCTTTTTAAGTGGATGCACTTCAAAAATAATAAATTTAATTGAATTCCAGAATATATAAACATTTTTTGGAAAATATTGACCCATATCTGTAAAATAAAGACGAATTTGCATTTTAACTTCGATATTTTACACGACAATAAACAAATAGATCAAACAGAAGTGGGATGTTAAGCCAGGAAACATGTGTATTTAGTAAGAAGCTTTTCATTGTAGCCCTTTACCTTCGAAAGACGTGATCCACAGGTTAGTCATAACGTCTTAAGTTTTCTGTTCTAATTTATAGAACAAGTTTCTTGGAGCATATTTACATGTCGACCTGTCATCACGTTACATGCGCATAAACTACGTGAAAAGGCGCCTAGACGGACGTGTTGATTCACAAGGTGAATTACTTTAGCTATTAGAAAGATTCTTCAGCCCCTCTGGACCAAAACAAGCGATTCAAGCACGAAATCACGTAGTAAGATGAGGATTTAACCGGTTAGGACTGGGTATCAGTTTTTTCTTCTGTTTGAAACCTTATCTTAATTCCCTAAAAGCAAAACTTTGAATTCCTTATTAGTTTCGTAACAATCACAAAACATCAATTTTACCACAATGTGGTTTCTTTTGGAAAATAGAACACAAATTTATGGAGGCACTTTATTGACTCATTTTTAGTAACGATTACACAATTCTCCCTTATCTGACATGACCATTTTTCAGTCACCAATTTGGGCGCATCGAACAATCGCCGAAAACCCGTTCGATTACTTTGATAAAGTGAGTGCCATCAAACTATCAAAAGTTTTCATTCACAGAGTCGAAATTAATTGGTGTATGTGGGGAGTTCGATTAGGAAGAGAGGAAAGAGTTATAAAGCCTCTAATTTTTTATATATTTTTTCTGTGGGGAAAATACAACCACTGATGAATTCAAAAGCTTTTAATTAACTCTGTGTGATTTTAATACATCGACAATTAACACAATCGCGAAAATATTCGCGGAAGAGTAATAGTTTAATCCGATGGGGCACTGATTGTGCTTTTCTACTTTCATGGCATGTTGCACCACATAAACACAAAATTTCATTAATAAAAAATAAGAATTTCAAGTGATTGATAAAGTGCGACATCGAAAATTTCATAATCTGTTTGATAATGCGAAAATTGTTGTATCTTTAAAATTCAGAAGAAAATATGCTGTTTTTCCAACAGAATTTACTTTTTCAGAGAATGCTAACTATAAGTCAATTCTAAATTAAAAAAAAATAAATTAAATTTTAATAAATATACCATCTTCAAGCTAGTTACGATGGACTAGAATAGAATCGTAGACATTTTTAGCGCATCTATTATTTCTTATATAGAAGAAAACGATAACCGAGAAGTTTAGCAACCAAATTTTATAAAAATTAGCTTAGAAAGATTTTCGAATTAAGGACGACACCATTTAAAAGTGTATCTGAAGAAGAAAAACGTTTAATTTTCAAATTCCACGCCAAAAATACAATAACCAAAACTTTAGACATCGTATACATATAAAAACAATTTAATTTAAACTACCTAATTAATTTTCCATTCATTTTCAACTCTAGTCGCGTTTTGCTCTGTTTAAGTTGAAATAAGTTTAAAGTGGTAAGTCATCATAAGATCTTTGTCTTCACTTTGTTTATTTTAGGCTTTTTCACGGAAAGGAACAATTCTGCAAATTGAGAACGATAATTTCCCATCCCTTGAACGAAATTTTGAATTAAGATTAGACAATGTAACAGGGCCGATTTACCTTTTCCCAGGAAAAGAAAACATTTCGAAGTAGCTCTACTAAACTAAGGAAGGAGCTTCCAACAATTGAAAATTCTTGAAAATCTCCGACCGATTCAGAAGTGGTTGGCAAATAATGATAGAAGGTGGGCTTTTTTGGCAATAATCCAAAATCGATTTTTCTTCTCAACCTGATGGAGGATGATTTCAAAACGTGGTATGAAGATGAAATATATATATTTTTTTTATTTTTCATTATGTTATGTTATCACCATGTTTTCGGAATCTGAGAATCTGGGACTATTCCTGTTGGGGCTCTATTAAGCCGCTTGTTTTTCCATCCAGCAAGGATAATCCGAATGGCGAAATCCCTTTTTTTACAATGTTAAATACCTTTTTCCGCGTGATTCAGTATCCCCAGCACAGTGGTTTTGGATCCCTTGTGAAATTCTATTAAATGGGTTTAACCCTCGCCGCACGGCTGCATCATTGGGGTCGTATTGTTCTGTGCCAGGAATTGTTGCTGGTTGTGATTTTAATGCTGTTTTTCCTCTGTTTACAGAGATCTCTCCCGGTTTTTCCGCAGTATTGTAACTTTGAAGTTAATGAACCGGAGATGTTGTTCTTTGAGACTGGTGGTTTTGCTTTTTCACAATTTATTCGACATACAAATGGATTGTGGTCACATTTCTTTTTTCCAGCTTTTGAGTTAATTTAAAAGATACAACTTTTAATGAGTTTACAAAGAAAACACAGTGGACATTAGTGTTCGCAGCAACGGCTGAGTTATTACGCAATTTTACCGCCAGAGGGAGATGTATAATTTCCGCTAGTCTGAACATTATAAAAGTTTATTTTAGTTTACAACCGAAAGAGTTTAACTGATTTAGAGAAAGAATGCTTCTATTCTCTTTTGAATATTTTGCTTCTATTATTTTTTCAATATTCAAAAAATCACATTACAAAGAGGGATTCTAAACTACACTGCACCCGGAACTTTAAAAAAATATGTGATATAATATGATAAAATACTACTCTCAGAGAAGTTTCAAGATGAGTATCTCTTTCAATTTTGAGAAATGGATGGTCATAGTTCACTAAATGGAGTTTAATAATGAAGTTCAGTTGAATAAGACTTCTGAATTTTATAATCTAATAATTATAAGAAAAATTTTATCAGAAATGTCAGTAACATGAAACAATTTATAAACATTGTTAAATACAACCCTCAGAGAGGGTAAAACTATCCCCAAGCATGAAAAACGGAGATAAATTATAAAGTATCCGAAAATTACTGTTTCCATAAATTTTAGATTAAGCTGTTCATTAAATAGCAACTATCAAACATTTTTTTTCGTTTTCACAAACATTAGCCTATCGAAATCAACTCCAAAAACTCGTTATTTAACTCAACTCAACCTTTATGCCGAATAGTGCAGGCGCAATTGTTGGGTATGTCAAATTAAAGTTATGATTTTAAGTAATAATTAAAAATTAAAGATTTTAACGGAAAACTCTAAAGTAGTTCATTTGTATTCTATATAAATCATTCCAAATTTCAAGAAATTGTATAGAATTATATAGAAAAATGTAAGTTACAAAACCAACCTTTAATATGTGTAGAGAATTTCGATTAGCAAAAAGTCGGTTTTTGCCTTGTTAATTACTCATTTATCCGCATGATAATTAAAGAATTTGCATGTTTGATGGCATTTCTATAAAGTATTTTTTAAACATAACTTTTAAAATTGTTTAAAACATCCAGTGTTTGTTTTCATGATTTAAACCATAAATTCTTCTTAAGATATAAAACGCTTAAAACCGCACCAAGTAAGACATAACTCTCAGGAGTTTTTCCCCGAAAGTCAGAAAAATAAGACCAAGTCCCCACCGACTATTCCACATGCTTTTTTTCTCACAAGTAACTAACTCTGATGTGCATTTTGAGTAGCATTTCAGTTAATTTTATTTTATTTCTTTTCTGCGTAAGCATTATGCCTGGCTAAGGCATATCCGTTGGTGAGCCCGGCTTTATATTCGCCAAATTCTCTGCCTTGTCTCCGTCCACATACCGCCCGAAGTGTATAAATTTTCATTTTAAAACGTTTTCAGATAAATAAAGATGACTGGCCGCGAGTATTGTGAATAAAATACACAAAAACCGGTTCCACACCTCTGCAAGTTGAGATACTCGATTGAGTGTATATTTCAAGCGCGACACTGTCGTAGTCAGGTTACCTGAATCTCAATTCGCGCTTTTCTCGGTATATCTTTTATTATTTATTTATGAGAAGCCTCGGCTCCAATAGCCACAATGACGAAATTGATCGAAGGCTGACGTCAGCTTTTCGGCATTTTAGGCAAATTTATTCTGTTTTTCAACGCCAATATTCATCCCCTCGCGATTTTTGAGGGTCCCCGTAAAAAAAAAAAATTAATAGTCTTCATTACTTCCGGACAGAGCCGTTTATGAGGGTGTGCAAGTTCTGCGTGCGCAAAGAAAATACCACTGAATTTTAGGGCGTACAGAAGAAATCAATTGAAAGATATTAAAAAGTAATTAATAATAAAATAATATTCATATCAACCTTTTGCGATTTTACAAAAATCATATAGTAAATAGTATTTAAGTAAAATGAACGTCTAAAATCCACATAAAATTTAAAGTCCATTCTATCTACTTTTACCAATATTCCTGAATTTAAGTTTCAAACCCATTTTTAAAATCAGCGATCCTAACAAAAATGTTCAAAGATTTTTATTTTACATTACAAATTCATAAAACAACTTTTTTTTCATGATTAGTTTTTTCAAAATGGCGACGTCAAAATTGTCTTCTTGTTGGCTGACGTTCGTGATTTCTCGACAACGGATGAACCGATTGACTTTAAATCTTAACTGCCAAATTTTCAGATGTGTCGTTATAGCCGGGACTAATATTAATTTTTAATGGCAAGCAAAATGGCGGTCTTTCGAATTTTTTTACCCATTTTTTCAACTTTAATTGTTTATAACTTTGGTAAATATCACTCGAACGTTAGCCTACATTTTCGAAAATTTTACTAAAATAGTGTTTTGAAAAAGTGACGATTTGTGTATACATCCGCATTTCTGGAAGGCTGGAAGGTGCGCTAATCTTAACTTTAATGACGACCTTGAGATTGAGCCCACAGATGTGTAGTACCTATAAAAAATTCATAGTCATTCCAAATTAGGGTCAAGGTCACTTGCGCGTCCTCAATCCCTGAAAGGACACAATTCGTGATTTCACAAACAAATTTTATACTATATCGCTGAAAAGGGTCTTTCGACCCCTTAATATACATATATACACAAAAATACATAATTTGTCGACCTTGACAAGCATACATCAGCTAAAAATTGGAGAAGAAACCTTTTTTATTATTTAACATAATAGACAGTCCTTCGTTGCGTATTTCATATTCTGATAGCATAAGTTATGTATTTATTTTCTTATTTTATTTTAGTTTTGAATTAATTTCAATTTCCGAAAATCCCCTCTACCGAAACAATAGAACGACCTATCTATGAAATGTTTTCGATGACGAATATCGATTTTTAGTTGGTTCGAGGGCATTTAGTTCGCTTAATAGCTTCTCCCCGGGCGATCATTAATGGGGAAAGCAAACAAAAAGCATTTTACGCAACGCAAGTAATCAACACCAGCCGGACATGCAACCGGCAGGTAATTGCATTCTATTTGGGGGAGACCTTTGTTTTGGTAGCCAAAAGGCCATCATCGCTTGAATTATTGAGAAATTCATTTGAAATGCCGCGGTGTGACCCCGACAATATATACGAAGAGAATTCCATTTTTAGGCGCCCCCCTCGGCCCATTTCACAGGGGGCAATTAATGTTTTATTCAAATCTCTCAGGAGTGTTCTTATGAATTTCGAGTTTTATCGCGTAATTGTGTGCCGGTAGGCATGACATCGATTTTTCTCAACTTTCTCGTACCTGTGGTACAAGATACTATCATAAAAGCAGTTCCTTTCCTGCCCCCCAAAGTCACTCAATTTTCCAAGAGTGCAACAAGCGTTCCCAAGTGAGGGAAAAAACTTTGATTGACTTTCCACCCCTAATACTAAAAATTCAATTTTCGAGCGCTGATTTCGATTTTTTCGCGACTTTAAAAGGAAATTAAATAAATCGATTCCAGAGCAAATGTATTACGAAAGAAATATGTGAAATATCGCTAAACTCTGGAACGAGTTCGGGATTTAGAGTGTAGTCTGATCGTTCTACTTTCCCGGCATTAAAATTCATATCGAATCTAGTCCACATACGTTGGAGTTGGAGTTGGAGGTAGTCGTCGAGGATAAGGATTCAACGACTTAATTTCCGAAGGAGGTTTTGCCGGCATGATGTCTGAAAATACAGTCAAAGTCATAGTGCATGGCACCCGCATCTCCGGTGTTTACAGCTCACGTCTGCACCTGTTGGCCTAGGAAAGCGCAACGGACAGGTTGCCCAGGTGCACTATACGAGCCCCAGCTCCATCTATTGATTGGAATCGATGGAGCTCCGGCTCTCGAATGCACGTTTACGAGCGTATTTTGAATCACCCACCTCCAGGGGGTTGTTTTTAATGAATCCTTTTAGAGAAACAATAAATTTTCAGAGGTGCATGCAATTGGACAGTTTCATGTTCTTGTGCACTTTTTTGCAATGCCCTAGATCTGGAGGGAAGAAAATGAATGGTATAAGTTCAGTTAAGGACTTAAAAACACAAAACCTGACTTTGATAAAATAAATCAATGAAACGTGCATTGTTGAAAATATGGTTTTTTCTGATAGGATATCGCCCTATTATCTTTATCAAACTCAGCTGTTTGTAATTAATGTTTGGCGTTGAAGAGCCTAAAAAATTTCTCAAATTCGATATTGGTTGTTCATTTAATTTAAGAAAAATAAACAAGGGTCTTTCAAATATAAATAGAGAATTTTATAAAAATACAATTGATGATATCAGGGTCTTTTTAGGATTTTTTAAAATTATTTTATAACTATAACTTTTTCTTGTTATTTTCTGTTTCCTGAATCATACTTAAGCACACTTATGTAATATACATATTTAGTTTTAGTTACTTCAGAAGTGCCTACTTCAGAGTTTGAGAATTTTTAAGTAGATATGGTGGCAAATATTTAAGCCGGCAAAAAATACTTTTCATGTTGTTTTCAAAACAGTATAATGTTTAATATACAAAAGAAACATCATTACAAACTTAACTACATATTTAATTTGTACGTTTCGAATTTTGAGCTTTGGTTTTAAAATGATTCCCCAACTGAAATTTACAAATTCCAAGTTTATTCAACTATTTAAAAGAAATATTTCAAGCACTAAAAATTTAGAAATAAAATGGAATGAGAATTTGCTTCTGTTAGCTTCCCTTATATGTTAAGAGTTTAACTATGTACAATCAAAAAAATAGACTCAATAGCCCTAGTTAAAGTGACAATCATATTTCTTTCTAAGTTGTTTCAAATGAATGTTGAGGAGGTTGAACCGCCATTGACGAATTTGTCTATTGTCATTTCCAAATCTTAATTGCTAATCGAATTATGTGGTTTTTAAATCGTTATATGATACAATTCAAAATCTGGTAACGTTTTCAAAACTCATTCACTCTAAATTTAGGATCTTATTACTTGATTTTCGAAACGGTTAAAGTTTAAAGCTCGTTACCTAAACCTACAATTTTAAACGATTGTTCTATTATTTAGATTTCAGATCGTTTTCCAATTTGCAATATTGTTTTTGAGCTTAATGCACCAAAATTCGCATTTCCTTATTCAAATTATTCAATCCTTTACAAATTCATGCTCATAACCTTCAAATGGATAAAGCACGCTTCGCTGCAATAATTGTCTGAAAACCCTTCCAATTAATCACCTTCGAACAAAAGCGGTCGAAAATCCAGAATATTAGTCATTATCAGCCAGCTAAACCACGTCGAGTCCATAATCCTAGTCATCATTAAAACGGATAACTAATTTGCATGCCCAAGAGGAGGATTCGTTCGAACCACGAACGAACCTCTGCCGGACTCTGTCCAGGAAAACCCATTCAGGGGCCCCCAATCATAATCTCTTCCCAGGTTGCCTTTTAGCAAGAAAACCCATTCGCTATTTAGCAGTTGCCCCGCGAGGAACAATGGCGATTCAGAGAATTCGCAACAAGTAAGCAAATTGTCGGGTGCTCCGCAGGTGCTGCATTCCCATTCCAGTTCTTTAATAACCGGCGTAATGAGTTGGAAATTTTGCAATTTGAATATCGTCGATAATGAGGCGCACATACGCGTTGGGGGTATGGCAAGTGGTTTTTAAAGTGTCTCCAAGAGTACAACCGGATCCTATCGGTTGCAATTTATATATCGGAATTTTTGTCGTTGGCCGCTTTCAGGCTTGTTGCCGATCAATAACCCTCGAAACATGCAAATCTCGGGTCGGTTGAGATTAAATTGCTTCCTTAGCTGCCGGACTGAAGCGAAACGCGAAACAGCGCAATAAAACATAAAAATACGCCCACTTTTTAGCATATGCATGTGTAAAGTGCGATCGTGTCGTACTATAAGAATCAAGCCAGACCCATTTAAGACCTGCGAAGCAAATCTTAATCCGCACCTCGACGACCAGGGCAAGAACTCAGGCAACACCGCACTAGGAATCCAGCACATCTGTCAAAACGGCTGCATTCCCCGGTTTTGCAGGTTAGTTGTGTCTGTATCTGGATTCGATCTTAGCTTCGATCGAGAAAAATGGGGAAAAAAATACAAGAAACCGAAGAAGCCAAGTCTTGTCTTTTTCACATACAACGAGAACTTCTTTGCGATGCAGTGGAATTCACTTTTATAACATCTTTTCAACTTTTTGCGATCGTTTTTTTCTGTGTCATTAGCAAAGAAGCAACCTTCGATCGTTGGAATGCAAATGATCTTGTCGAAGTTGTACATACAAAGAGGATGCGGATCCAGGCCTATTATAACCAAATGGTCCAAAATCCAGTGAAACCGGAGGTGAGTATCAGCTTCCAGTCGATCTATAAAAATTTCTTGATTCACTAATGAACGATCACTTTACTTTCTTTCATTAAAGATCAGTTACACTCCCAAAAAAAAATAATACAAATAAATTCGCACAGGCCCACTGAGATTACTCGCGATCAGCTAGGGTGCAGGACGGGTTTCTCCGAAAACGCGAAAACCACAAAGATACAGAAAAAAAAATTATAGATCACGAAAGATTGACGATCACCGACACGGTTGAGATACTTAATTATATATAAATATATATCTATATATAATTTTATTAACGCGAAATTTTCGCACGATGCAAAACGCACTATTACAGCACGACCCCGCTCTGTGTGGAGACGCGACGCGCAGCGAACTCGACGACCGAAGAAAATGCTCTAAGAAGCAGCGCTGCGGAGACACCCAGCTGAGACGGCGTTCTGAGCCGCGACGACGAATAAAATTCTCCTCAAAGTCCGCGGCCTGTGCGTGCGTTTCGAAGCAACACATTTAAAATTTAACCGTCGTCGTCACGACACAGGGTGACGATGACGCTACAAATCGATATACACGCAATTGTAGCGGTGTGCACGGGCGCATTTGTGTGCTTTCTCAATAAATATGTTCATGTTTAACGAAAAACTAATGCGGCTTCTCATGCTCTTGTACATAAAGCGTATGCTTAACACCTTTGTCAGGCAGTCCATTGCACAGCACAGGTAAATAAAAAGGTCATGACTCAAGTAACCACGATGCTGGGGTTGCCAGACGGTCTGGGACAGTTTCGACCAATTCACTTTTCCCCTATAGAAATCTGAGATTGCATGCGTGCTGAGAATGCGCTTAATTAATACATGATTTATGCTGGCGATGGTGTGAAGTAAAAGTGAAAGAATTAAAAAGAAACACTGCTTCTTAACCAGCAGGGGACGACAAATCTTTCAGCTAGAAAATCGCCTGCCTGCTCTAGTGATTGCGGAAATATTTTTAGAATGAAAATACCATTCGAAAATTGCAGCAGAATGCTCTCTCCGTTTGCTTAGATTTTATTTATACGTTTCAGTCACGCGATTTGGTTCACCCGAAACCTTCTTGGATTAAAATGAGATGATTGGCAAAAATAATATCTGTCCATTAGTATAAGCTAGCATGAAACATTAATCCTTAAAAAAATGGAATGCCATCAAACAGGGTAAAATGCAAATAAATTTGATATTGGTATAAGATGTCTTATTTATACAATATTCAAACCCAGGTGGACAAGATCTGTTTGATAAAGCAGTGACAATGAAATAATTTCTGCATTTCGATTAATTCTTCAATCTTTCTTTAGCTCGATACGATACTAAACCATTTTAAATTTAATGCATGAAGGATCCAATTCCCCACAGTCGCATCAATATCCTTCCTTATGATTCCTTCCTTTAAATATCCAAACCAGATTTTTCACTTTAAGATAACGACGTTTATACGAAAACAAAAAACAAATTAAACAAAATTCTTGACATGAACGGTCCTCTTAATGTCTTGGCAATAGACACTGTTTTTAAATGCCCAGAATAAATGCTTTTGGGCATCAAAGAAAAATTTGTATAAACTTCAACGATTCTGCCCAAAAATAAAATACCTCCATCCTGTTTACGACTATTTAGATGAACATTTAGAAGGCTACCCAAGTAGGTAGACATTTAGGCGCCTACCCAAAAATCATAATAAAAACCGAATTTTATTTATGGGGGGTAGTGATAACAATGAAATGAATTCCCGGATTCCAGGAACTCCTGGCAAAAACAGATCGATATTTCATAACTCAAACTTTAACTTTTGGAATTCAATTTCAACATTTGCTGTGATAAAAGTAAATTTTGAAAAGAAAAGTTATCAATTTAGCTCTTTTTATCCAAATCATGAATATTCTCTAAGTTTCATGTTTTTATCAATCAATTTTCAGAAAGTATTTTTCATTTATGTAATTATTGTGGTTTTAAATAATCCTTGTTATGGTTTACCTTGAACCTTGGTTTTAAGTAGTTCTAAAATGTTTGAGATGATTGGTTCCCAAATGAAAAGAGGATTAAATCCATTTGAACCTTTACCTTTCTTTACATGAATATGTACATCTTTATTATTTATTCTATTGCGCAATCAAGTTTCGCAGATTCTTAATATAAAAATTGCGTTTGACCTTTTGGAAATAAGCCAGCGGCTTGTGGGTTCTTTGATTTCCTGTGTACGCTTTGCTCCTCTCTTTTTTAAATCTTTCATAAATCTGGAATACCTACTTCTCTCAACTTTGTGGGTTATTTAAAAAATTTGAAAATGAGCTCGTTTATTAATTTAATATCATATTTATTAATATCATATTCCGAATATTTTATTTTAAAGATTTACCACAATGCTACGTTTTAAAATTTTACTACTGCTTGTAGGTTTATTTATACCAACAATCGAAATTGCCCCTATGTAGGTATAAATTCTACGAAATTTTCATCAATTCAGAATCCAAAAATACAATCGAAAAGTGATAAAAGGCAAATTTTGATTACTTTGTAAGATTTTAAAATGAAATTTAAAAGAATTGTCATAGGAGTTTTTTAAGCCTTTTGTATTTTTATGTAACTGCCGAATGTCCAAACTTTCAGTTTAGCTAAACATGATTTATTTTAATTTTTAATCATAATCATAATACTTTTATACTATTTAATACTACTTTTCCCGTGATATGATAGAACAAATTTATCGGTGAAAATATGTAAATAAAAAACCGAAGAAGTGTTAACTCTCATAAGAATTTCGCTCCTTTTTCTAAAAATCGATGAAATTCATGGGAAACTCCTCTTGATTCGAATTAAACCCCCGTTCAGATAAATTTCATTAAATAAACGCCCAACGTAATTCACTTACCAGTATAATTCAGATCGTGGCATCACTCCCTCCGATCGGTATCTGAAATTAAAAGCAATAAAAAATTAATCAACCTCAAAAAGTAGCAAAACACCCTCCGTTGAAATCATTCAAATCTTAAACCTTTTATACCACTCGCGATCAGATCGTCAGACCATCTGGTAAGAAAGTCGCACTGCACCATTTACTCGCGATCGAGTAAATAAGGAGAAGGCCGCATTCTTATCTCCACACAGTGCAAGCAAGTGAACGAATATGTAAAACAGCCGCCGAGAGCAGCATAGGCGCATAAAAGCATAGAAGGTTTTGTAACCGTAATTCCCACAGTCCATGTGAACTTTTTATGCCAGCGGAACTCGAGAAAAACCAAAAACCATCCACCGATCGCTCAAGGGGTATTACATAGAGTATGCTGCGCAAACAGCCATTTACTCGGCCACCAAATGGAAAATTGTGTTCGTGCCACCGCAGCATAGAAGCAGCATAAAAAGCATGCCACGGTGCGGCGATCCTCACTTCATGTGAGAAGTGGGAAACTAATCAGTTGCGGTCTGTTCGATGCAGCATGATATTGGTCCACATCTGGGGGTTAGAGCTCAACTGCTAATCATGATCACGAATTGTTGAGCTAAAGTAGGATGCCGGTGATCATTCCGGGAGATGAGCCGATCGCAGCGATCCCCAGAGAAATTGATTCGATTTTAAGGAAGGGGTTAGATGCAAGTGACCTTCCTTTCACGATCATGTGCATTATGCAAATGTTTTCACTTCAACGGCATTTTGATTTTGTATATCACTATTTGTACAAGTGACCGACTTATTTGATCGTGTGTGAAGAATTCAGGCGAACGATCGCAGCTGAATCATAGCTAATAAAAATAGTATTTCAAAACTTAATTTCCTCCAAAATTACAACACCATCAAGTAATTAAGTCAAGTGCAAGTCGAAATAAGGATTCGATTTTCTTAAATATAATTAAATTAAAATAAAATCTGCTTGCATTATCGTCAGTGATCTGCAAGACAATTTTGAAAGAAATTACTATGATTGTTGGAATTTTTTCACCTTTTTGTTTATAAAGGCTCTAAACTCATCGACAACCAGATGTAACCTCTTAGTATTCTCATCATACACTAAGTTTTGATATTATTTGAAAATATATATAATTTATTGGAAAAAGAATAATTTTTTCATTAGAAATATTTCTTAGCTATTTTCAAAGCAAAATACATATAGTCATATACTGTAGAAAACCCAGTTGTTCGCTATTTTATTAATTTTTGAGTTTTTAATAGTTTTATTGTATAACCTCCAACCCACTCTCATATATTTTATGAAGAGTTTTGAAAATAATCAGATAATTTTGACAGTTTACATAAAATGTACTTTTGTTGTTTTTGCGTTTTGTTGCGCTTCAACAATCATAACAGGCTTAATGGAGTGAAAGCTAGGATAAATTATATAGAGTTTAGAGAAGAAAAATATGTTAACATGAACTTGATCTTGAATATGTATTTCTAGAATAGGTTTTTAAGTACCTAACCCTTCTAATGAGGGCTAAAAAAATGATTCAGCTCCCAAAAATATACAAAAGCTATTTTTAATATTCTGTCTATAACTGTCTGTCTGTCTAAACTTGAAGTTAATAGCTATTCTAAATTAGATATTGATAGCGTGATTTTGGGAATACTTCTTCATATTAACTTCTATAATTAGCCACATAATAAGGTTTCTCTTTTAATGTAGGAACATGTGAACGCAAGTACCCATAAAATCCACAAAACTACCAAAGCTGTAAAAGACTAAATTTTTCTACAGTCTAACCTTGAACGGGGATAAAAGCATAATACCCTGGTTCGTTTTAATCCTTTAAAACAATGGAAGCACGCTTAACAACTTAAAATACATTGTGAATCCCTCGGATGAATACTCCGGGGTTTTGCTTTGCTTGACGATTAATTCATTTTAATTGCTCTGCACAGACGTGGTAATATGCAAACTGTTTGCCCCCCGCACAGCGCCTGAATCGTCCCTCCCATCGACTAAAAATATCGAAATCCGCGAATGGTTCTGTTAATTCGCTCAAATGATTTCCACTTTGATTCTCCATACGTCAATAGACCAACAACCACTTTGCCCCGGGTCCTCCATAAACATCGGATTGGGGCGCGTTCTATTCTTGGCAGCCATGCGAGCGAAAGGAGGTGATTCACTTTCTTGCGATTTGCTCTATTAATTGACTTCAGAGAGCATTTATTTAATAATAAGCGCCAATTGAGGGAGACTCTTAATCAGCTGGAACAGTAAAAATTGGCTAGATGGATCTGCATTAAGCATGACACCCCGACAGGATGATAATTGAGTTCTGTCTAGGTCTGAACTACCCCCTGAATACCGCCCGCCACAGCAACTTGAATCGAATAAAAATGCTGATTGAGCCGGCGATGGTATCAGGCACTGCGTTCACGATAGAGCCACCACCATAACAAATTGTGACATTTAATAAATATCGCCTCCTATTACCATAGGTAAACATTTCCAATTATGGTTGGGAACAAGCAGCAAAGCCAAAAGCAGCAATAAATTGAAGGTAAACATTTATAGCTGCAGCGAGAATATTTATGGTAAAATCTGTTTACAATTTATCTTAATATTCTGCAAACTTCAAAATATAACGTAGGTACCTTAAAAATAGAATAATTATTATATATAAACTATTCATCTCATACTCATTTTATTATGTGGCTTCAATTGCATCTTACCAATCGATTGGAAATAGTGTTTTTTTATCTTCTTTATAATACAATAGCTATAAATTTCTTCTGGTGTGCCGCAAGGCCATCTAGGTCCATTATTGTTAATTTTATGCATCATTGATTTCGCAGTCGCTATTCAACATTCAGAGTTTCTTACTTATGCTGATGATATACATGCATATACTGAAGATTTAAAGAAGTCTCTCGTCCTATAATGAATGTTTATTGAAAATGGTGATATTTTAGTCGTCAAATATAAAATCCTGAAAATAAAAATAAGAATTTCGCTTTATAATTCATGCCCAAACTCATTAAAAAAAAAAAAAAACAACCATAGCGTTCCACTTAGAATCCCATGGAGGTCATCAATGGCTTCAACAGAAAATTTCAAATTATTATTTTTTTTCCTGAAAATTCTCTCATTAAACTTTAATCAGAATCGCGTAGATCTATTTTCTTTAAAAATTTGCTTTAGCATTTAAGTCAGCAGAAAACAAGATGAACTTTTCATTGCCTCGCCTTTGAAGTTGCGCAAAAGGCCCGCCTCTGTGCACATCCGTCTTTGGTTCACTTAGAAATTCAAAAACAACACAGAAATAGCAAACTAGTAAAATAAAAACGTACACATCGCGAAATATTTATTTCGCGAAAATTTATTCAGTTTTCTGCCTACAAATTTATTGGAATGAAGCTAAGTGTTAACGCCCCCCGTGTGTTTCTTAAGATCATTTCGTGTACCTAATTAATTGACCTGAAACCAGTGAGACCTCAATCGGAGCGCATTACGTCAGATTTGTACTTGCGTTTCAATTGTTTCACCACGCTTGGAGGCTCACGTTAAACAAAAAAAAAAAATAATTGTTTTATGGGAAATGTTAAGGAAAACTTTTGTTGAGGTTTACGCGCTTAAAGATTTTCACTGGAGTCGCTTAAGTATGAAAATGGGGGAACCTCTGTGGCAACGTAGCGCACTGTTGCCGCCGTTTATCGCAACATTTTCTGCTGCATAATTTCGACAAATGCACAAATCTTAAACTGAGCACCAAAAATTCAATTATTCTGTTTGAAAATTCTACAATTTTAATCATTTAAACACAAGGATTAAGGACCCAAAATGAATATAAATATTACTAGTTTCAATTAAGACTAGTTATAATAAATGTTAGTCAAGTACATACCTATAAATCTTCATACGCCAACCTCAACAGTTTCCGAAAAACGTTCACGATAAATTTAATTTTTTGATTTTATTAAATTTATAATTTCAGATTCTCAGTGGCCTGGTCATCTCTCCTTTTACAATTTGAATTATGACTTTAATGCCCAAAAACTGAATTCCTTAAATATGGATTTAGTTTTTCACTTGTTGGAATAAATTTTAGATGTTAATTTAAAACTTCATTTAAACTAGGTTTACAATATTTTATATCAAAAGTCCAGGAGGTTCCATTTTACGAATGGCTTTAAGTCAAAAAATAGTTCGAACAAAACATATTTTTGATCAACGTTACAAAACTGAGTATACCCTGGAAACAAAATTTACTCAAGGAATGTGATAGAAAAACTCATTCTAGCTCTATGACAAATGCCTTCATCGTTTATGTCCCGCGACTTATATAATTCCAAAAAAATATCTTCTTATTTATTACAAAAACGAAATTATAAAAGTAAGGATTCCAATTTTAAAGTAAAACGACTTTAACCTTGATACGACCTTATGGTTTACGACCTTAACTGAAGGTCAAACAAACAACGTTTAACAACTCTTTTAAAAAGAGCGACTAATATTCAAACCATATGAAATAACCAATATACAGTGCTGTGCAAAACATTTGCAACTAAAACCACAATTTTATATGTCTTACTAAAAAACCCTTACAACTATGGAAAATAAAAAAGCTAATACAGTGTTTTATTCTTTATTGTATCTATTTTAAAAATACAAAAAAACTAAATGTAAATATCCAAAAATAAAAGAGCAACATTCATTTCTCAATGTAAGATCCAATACTGCCTGTGCAAAACATTTGCAACTCTAAGAGATTAAAAAAATTTTTGACTTGAAAGACATATTATATTCAATATTTCGTTGAATACCCTTTATTTGCAATCACTGCTGCACATCTTCTTGGCATAGATTTTACGAACGACTCGATGTGTGCAGAAGGAATAGCATTCCGAGCCTTTTTCATGCCATCAAAAAGTTAGTCACGGCTACTGTAGAATTTTCCCCTCGTATTTCTCTTAACCAGTTGCCATAGATTTTCTATGGGGTTGAGGTCCGAGGGCTGCGCGGGCCACTTCAGAACTTCAATGTTTTGCTGCGAAAACCAAGCCTGAAGAAGTCTGGATGTGTGGAAAGTATTCACAAAGGTGGAAGACCCATGAAAACAACAGGCTGAGAATCGGAGAATTAAAATTTTTATTAAACCTCAGCCTTTCCTCACTTCGATACAGGCCAAAAATGAACTAAACCTGGTTGTGAATACTTCAACGATAAGAAGGCAAGCCATAGAAGCCGATTTAAGGAGCTACAGGCCAGCGAAAAAGCCACTACTCTCCGAAAAAAACCGAAGAGCTCGAATTGTCCTTGCTCGAAGCTATTCAAAATGGTCCCTGGAAAGGTCCTTTTGCGGATGAGTGTAAGTTTAACTAAGTGGGGCCAGATAGAGGGCAAATGGATAGCTTCAAGCAAGGACAAGTCGAGCTCTTCGGTTTTTTTCGGAGAGTAGTGGCTTTTTCGCTGGCCTGTAGCTCCTCAAATCGGCTTCTATGGCTTGCCTTCTTATCGTTGAAGTATTCACAACCAGGTTTAGTTCATTTTTGGCCTGTATCGAAGTGAGGAAAGGCTGAGGTTTAATAAAAATTTTAATTCTCCGATTCTCAGCCTGTTGTTTTCATGGGTCTTCCACCTTTGTGAATACTTTCCACACATCCAGACTTCTTCAGGCTTGGTTTTCGCAGCAAAACATTGAAGTTCTGAAGTGGCCCGCGCAGCCCTCGGACCTCAACCCCATAGAAAATCTATGGCAACTGGTTAAGAGAAATACGAGGGGAAAATTCTACAGTAGCCGTGACTAACTTTTTGATGGCATGAAAAAGGCTCGGAATGCTATTCCTTCTGCACACATCGAGTCGTTCGTAAAATCTATGCCAAGAAGATGTGCAGCAGTGATTGCAAATAAAGGGTATTCAACGAAATATTGAAAATAATATGTCTTTCAAGTCAACAATTTTTTTAATGTCTTAGAGTTGCAAATGTTTTGCACAGGCAGTATTGGATCTTACACTGAGAAATTAATGTTGCTCTTTTATATTTGGATATTGACCCTTAGTTTTTCTGTATTTTTAAAATAGATACAATAAAGAATAAAACACTGTATTAGCTTTTTTATTTTCTATAGTTGTAAGGGTTTTTTGATAAGACATATAAAATTGTGGTTTTAGTTGCAAATGTTTTGCACAGCACTGTATGTATAACCATAATACTGAATGTCGTTTATAACGCCATACATTTTAATATTTATAAAGTAATTCGTTTAAAACTAATTTGGGAAATGGAAGTGAATAGATATTGGCCCAAACAATATGGAAATTTGCCAAATCTCATTTCGTCCAAGATTTTTGATAGTGAAGAATGCTAAATCCATAACCCTTTTGGCTTTTCGCGGTCTAGTGGTAAGACATGGAAAAATACTTAACTCTTTCATATTCAAGCTATGTTCAAAAAGCAATTTCTTAAGAATTACCCCATAAAATCATCGACTGCACAAGTTCAAAAACAAAGCAAAAATACGAACATCCTCTCATTATCCAAAGCAATTTTCCCGTATTGCACTCGAAGATGGTTGCTCCAATAAGACTTGCCATTCCAGGGCATTCCCCCTGGCCCTAAAGAAGTATTTCTTAAGCGCAACCTTTCTTACAAGCAACCGTCGAAATAAAAAAAAGAACGTTAAAATCCCTCCACGGTTGCTTGAGCACAAATTTCCATAGTGCACACATGGGGCCCCGGAGCGCACTCAAGTTGGCCAACTCCGCTCCAGTTGAGTGCCTCCACAGTCATCCTGCTGGATGTTGTCTTCGGCGGCGCATTCAAAATTTGGATGGGGGCCTCCTCTGGTCAATTTACGAACGCGCCACCGCGGCAGAATGTGACCAGTTGTCCGGAAAATTTTATGTGAGAACGATACGGCCGCGTATGCTGCCAATAATCCCGAAATTGCCGTTCCAGCTGATAAAGACCGATAAAATCCAGGACTCCGAGAACGTCCGCGGCCCAGGAAGCGTTGGGATTACTTGAAAAATATAAAAAAACAAATTGAGTTCAAACTGCCGATTTAAAATTGATTCATCGGTGGCGCGCACGAATTTTTTTCCCTCCGCAACAATCGCGAGCGGATGTCGCCGTCCAATTACGATTTTATGAGTGTTTTTCCCCCGAAAAAGCGAAGTCCCATCATCCTGTACAAAAATTTATATTCCCACGAGATGTGTCCTTTGACCCAGCGACGGCGGCGGCAGCGTCGCGTCCCCGACAGGACCCCATGAGAACGACGGTCGTGCCTAATTACACAGATCAACCTATTGCCGCGCCACAAATGCAAGCGCGCTTAATCCCCTGAATCTGATTAGCGCGAAATTTGCGTCCTGTCACACTCCTCCCCCATAATCACTTAGTACATGACCTCGGCCTCCGCCCTGCCCTCGATGCAAAAAGGGTTCGCGATCGGAGCAATTTCCACTCATGTCTGAAAGTGTCCTTCAGCCCAACCGGAACCGCGAAGTTGCGACGGGGACAAACAAAACCTAAAACCCTGGAACATCGCCCGTCGTCCGAAGGGCTCCTGGGCAAGTACCCGGCTCTCCCGAATTAAGCCCTTCGCACGTAACAAAATAATATATAAAAAAAAATAAAGGCAACAGCGCAAAGAAAGGAAAAACCTTTTCAAAGCACTGACCAAACCCGAAGTTATTTTTCCTTCTTCCAGAATCGCACCCGGAAGAGGCCGGGGCTCGTTTTTTAGAAGATTGATGGCGCTAGGGATGATGAGGTGCGTTCCTCGGGCTCTGCACGGCAAGAGCGCCCCATTTCAATGGTTCCGTCCTTCAGGACGTGGGAAGTTTATTCAAATTTTTTTTTCTTTTTGTTATGCTTCTCCTAGGACCCAGGACTTTTCATCCCGAGTTTTTGAACGTGGACGACGGCAGGCTACTCTACAGGGATTCGCTCGCTATGCACGTGCATTTCATAATTCTTTTGATTTTTTAAGAGTTCGATATTTTCGAAAAGTGTCCTCATTTACATTTTTTCAAACTTTCCCATCCAGCGCACGTACTGTTTCAAGAAAGAAAAACTTTCTCAAGAGAAAACAGTCAATTTTCAAAATTACATTTTTCTTAGAATTTTCTATCAGTTTGAGTCGTAATGTTAACTTACCTACAGATGAAAAGAAAAAGAAAAAATTTTTTTGATAATAATTCATGTTACAAAAGAAAAATGTCAAATCATAGTAGGAAATGGCTCTTAATTAAATTTAACATGTAATTAATTAATACCACATTCAATATAAAACTCCTGACTTGAAGGTAATGCGGCACGCAACAATTTACTATTATGACCTAAATTTGCCTTTGAAAATAAGTCAATTTAATCAGTCAAGTCTTTTAATTTTAAAAATGATTAGCCACCTAGTGTGCACTTTTAGTTTTACCAACGATTTTAAAATATAACAATTTTAAAATTCGAATCAATTGCGTAAATCTTTTTTTTGTTATGGTTCACACCAAATTTGGAAAAAATTCTTTCAAGAAAAACGTACCTATTTTGTAAATTTAAACCCACAATTCTTCAAATTTTTCAAAAAGAGAACAAAAACAAAACTGAAATATTGCATGCATTGTATTTTCAAAAAGGGTATAATTGCTGCTTTAAATAGTAATAGTAATAAATACATAGTAAAGAATAATTATGTAGTAAAACAGTTTTTAGACTTTTTCACGATCATGTAAAATCAAGTACTCTTTGATAATTACAAATTCGATTTTAATGAGATTAAAAAATAAAGATTGGATAATTTTGTGATTTACATAGGCAACTTGAACAAAAACGACAATTACGTAGGTATTATATGAAACCACAAATCGAACAGGCTGAATGGGTGAATAAGTTAATTTTTCAAAACCTTGCTCAATACTGCGTTTTCAAAATTTTCAAACACTAATTTGGGGATGTAAGGAAAATATGATATTTTTCCCAAGAGAAAACTCTATGGATAATCATAATAACAAATTGACGACCGGGAACGAGATTTTTCATTTTCATTTGACATTTACTACGGTGACCGGAAACGAGAAATACCGTGAAAAACATGATACATTGTTTCGGAGATAACGATATTTTGTATTTCTATTGAACGTTATTCATTGTGTTTTTAAGTAAGTTTTGATTTCAAACGGATCGGTAAATATATTAAGGTGTTTACAGAGAAGTTCTACGAACATTACCGGGCGGCAATGTATTAAGAAACTTATTAAACGTAAAATATAAAATATGTAATGGTGCACAATTCAACGTAAATAGTCTGAGAAGTTGAATTGTGCATATAATCAATGAGTTTCAAAATCGCACTATGTAATATCAGTTTAAAAATTATGAAATATTCTCCAATTGCAGTATGAAACTTATTAAGGCAGTAAAGAAGGTTGTGAAAGTTGAAGGGTTCTTTATTTGAAAGCGATCTCAGACCTAAGTCAGCTTTATAATGTAAATTGAGAAGTTGCGAATAAATACTTCAAATATGTACATACATATGTATACATATATAATTTTATTGACATCTATTGCACAAAAAACGCATGACTTAATTTTAAGATTTTGTTCCCACAGTACTTATACATTTAATTTGCATAAATATTCTTTAAAATTTCCTAAGACGGAAAATTGCTTAGCTTAAACCTTTCTATATAAACAAAATTTGCTAAAATTAAAAATTGCGAAAAAGTCTTCAGCTGTGCCAAGTTTCACTTCAAAAGATATTTACATTAAAATTTCGCACGATTTTTCGACATATGTTACGCAATAAAATTGGGGCTCCCTTCATGCCTGAAAATTTTTGGAAGGTGGTTAAATTTGGACCCACCACTGTTTGCTTAAAAAAATACGTCTACCAACCATCGTAAATAAAACGTAAGAAACATTTTAGACCTTGAAAAATTAGCCAAGAAAACCAAAGCCCTGAAGGGAATCTTTAACCTTTCATCTCGTCCAAAGCTACCAAGGTCGACCTTTTGTGGCTACTTCTAGAAATAAACAACTCCAAAGGGCTAGAAAACTAGTCCTAGCAAATTCTAATCAGAATAGCCACGCAGAAACAAAAAACCGAGTTCACAAAAGCAAACTGGAGCTATTTGAGCAGCTGAAAACACAAGGCCCCAGAAGAGAAAGACGAATTCCGTGAATGGAAGAAATTTCAATTTGGGGCCTCGACACAGAGATGGGAGTCTCGATAAACTCCCCGACCGAGCGCTACAAAAGAATGAGTAATGGAGCGGCCCGCACGCAGCCCGCCTGCACCGCCTATTTTTGGTAGTCCCAGTGGGTCCGATGCAAATTGAGTCTTCTCCAGAATGGGGCAACGCGTGGATGCAGTCAATAAGTCATGCCTCCCACCTAATCCGTGGATTAGGCTTAAGTTAAGCCGCTAAATCGCTTTAGAGCCCCCCTCTGGGGAGCCTACAACGAATGCGAAACCAGTTTAAGGTCAAAATTACACCGAAGGCTCACGGGTTTGGTGTGGCGGAAACTAGCCTCCGCCCGCCGAGTCGCCCCTCAGCTCTAATCTTGTGAGTAGTTTTGTAGTTTTGCAATTTTACAGCCGCGACAAGGACGCCTGCGGAGAGGTGCTCCGGTGGCCCTCCGAGCCAAAGTGTCTCCTGCAGTACCGGCAGCGATTGTGCAATGGGGCCCCAAACTGGCCAGCAACAGAGGCACCTTCTCTAAAGCGGAGTCAGCGCTCGAATTTTGTTCTTGCGTAACCTTGCCAACGAGGAGGCTCCCCCCGAGGAGCCCGTCCCGCCGTCGTAACCTGGCCGGAGTTAATCTACCGCCGTCAGGGTTAACAGCGCCTTAATCGGCGAGGAAATCGATTTTTCTCTGTTTTCCACCGAGCTGGGAGTTATCGGCCGTTGAAAGTGGCATTATCGCGGTTTTATTTTTTTTTATTTTTTAACGATTATCGACACCGCAGTGGGGGGCTCCTCGGGTGCCTGACGGTCGGCAAAATCAAGTAAAATGAACACTGAGGACAGACTCCTGCAGTGTGGGGCCTCGAAAACAGTTAGTTGAAAGGATTACAATACAAACCTTTTCGGCGGGCAACTCCAGCGGTTTCGATTCCTCTTCCGGGAGCCTCCGCAGCCCCAAAGAAAACGCACTCCGCGCCCGGGGAGGATGAAAAGCGGGTGAAAACAGAAAACGGGGACGGCACCCTGGCTGCTGTCAAATTTGATTACACAATCACTCGGCTCGGCGGCGGATGTTAACGACACCTGCACCCTTCTTGTTCCTTGCGCACCGCGACGCCGACGTCCTTCAAGGTGAACACTTTCTGGCCGCGGCGAAGAGGGCCCCGATTCTAGCGGTAAACACTTTCTTATTGGAACGGCACTGTCCGTGGCGACGGTCGCCCGAAAATTTTTATTTTTAATTCTTATTAAATCCAATTGTACTGGGGTCCCGCGGTTCCGGACTTCGGTGCGATTCTTTCTCCAGAGATCGTGCCTCGATTGACACAATCCGGCGCCCCTGCATCGACTTGGATCAAAACCGTGAAAGTCGCTCTCGTCAAATTTCGCCTCGCCTCTGCTGCTCGCCTTCGCCTTCGCCTCTCCTCGCACTTCTCCTTTATTTTAGTTTTTTTTTTTAACTGTTCTTGCGCGCCCGCGAGAAACTCTTTCGCCTCGAGCTTGTTCCCCTACTTCGCCGCATCGTGATTCATTCACAATTCCCCATGCGAATCGCTGCTAATTCGCCTTCTCTCCTTCGCAATTTCTCGGCCATTCAGCTCCCCTCCACCCTGCGGGGGCAGCGTGTTTTCTGCTGCTCCCCGCTTTTCGCTCCCGGCCAGCGGCGACGGCCGATTCGCTTCAGCGTTTACTGCGGCGAGGCGTGCAACATCGCCGCGACGTGAGCCGCCGTGGCGAACAATAACGCGATGCAAAATGTCGACGGGATAATTGTACCGTTACAACGGGCGTATTGTGGGAAACTGAGATTTCTTTGGACCAACAGCAAAATGAAAGTGCTCCGCTGTTTCTGTGGCGGTTTTTTTTCTCAAATAAAGACACAAAGTGAGGCTCTTTTATTCAATTCAATGAGATTTTATGAAATTTACAAATGATTTATTGGAAAAAGTAACGGATAAAATGCAATTGTACAATGAGATCCAAATCCAAGTCAGATTATGATGAAACCGAGAAAATTTTGATTCAAATGATGCTGGAGGTCGAGTTTTTCGAGATATGAATAACACTCTTATTATCTCTGTTTTAACATTTAGCCCATAATCTAATTCATCAAAAAAAATATTCATAAAAAGTACGACGACTTCTTCCATTCCATCCATTCAGTCCATTAAATTTTCTGCGGATTCTATTATTTTCAAGGTTTTTCGGTTTGAGAACCACCTTGTAGTAGGGAAGAAGGTAAAAATAATGAAAAAAATCCACCTTCCATCATTTTCGAAATATCCATAAAAATAATGTCCAATTTACAACCACGTACATACATACAAATTAAATGCCATTTGAATTAGATTTTTCTTTTACAAAATATATGTACATATCTACGGACCGAGAATTTTAAATACATTTCCGTATTATTTTTGTTTTAAAAATGGACCATTCTCAAATCGGTAAGCCTCGGATAAAATACATACGCGTGCCATTTTTTTACTGTGTAATAAATTTTGCTTCAGTTAACAACACTATTTCCTAACATTTTTCTAGAGAAGTCTTTAAAAATATTTTATCCGTGAAGAAATACACTGTAAAATGTTTATTTATTTATGTATTTAACTTCGCCTGCAAACTTTGTTCCACAAGCTCGCGGAATAAAATTACAATAACTAATATACTATATACGCAAGAAGGGAAAAACAAAATAATAGTTAATATACCGTGTATACCGCTTCAATCAAACAATGTAAATCACAACTAAAAAACTACTGCACCTACAAGCTAAAAAAGCAAGAATTTGCTATACAAAATCGAAATGATAGAACAGTCTTACCAAAACCCATTAATTAAACTTCATTAAAGAAAGAACTAGAAACTAGAACATTGCGCTATCGGCTCATTGATATCATTTATTTTTGAAAATCTTCCAAGGATTTTACATATTAGGTTTTAATTTTAGTTATTGTCATTTTTTTAATTGCTATGCGATAAAACAAGATTAGTCCTCTAAATATGTTGCAAATACAATTTAGACAATAAAAACATTTGATTTCATAAATAAGTATTTCACTAATTTTGCATTCTGCCCAACAGTCACATAGCCCTCTACATACTTACATATGTACATACATATGTATATATTTTTCTACAATAGTAGCAGTTATATTTGTATTGATTTGTAAAGAGTTACCATCTTTATTCCATTACAACATTGAATAGGCGTCCTACCCGGTATTTTTTAATTTAAGACAATTTTCACTGTTGCGATTATAAATCTTTATAAAACAAAAGCAGAATCCTATTTCTAGAGAGATCTATAGCAATATAATTCTAGAAGTTGGATAATCGAAAAAAAAATATTTAATTGTATTAGAATCAATCTTATTCGTGAACAAAGGACTTTATTAAAAACCAATTCTACAGTAGAAAGCGAAATGTGAACAAACAACAATGCGCAGAATAGTCAGTCATTTTTGGATCGATTTTTATGAAACTTACAACAAAAATTCTTCAGATATCATACTATTGTACCTTCACCAATCATCGTATAGTAGAGATACTCTCAAACTTTTTCCTGACCTCTGTTTCCCGAATTAAAGCAAATAACTCCTCATCCTTCTGAGCGCGAACCTCATCAATAAGACTTTCTCTAAAACCATTATCCTTAGCAGGATCATCTGGCGAAACACTAGATCCTTCCTTAAGCTGAGGTATTTTTACGTTCAAATTAACTCCTATAGTCTCCAAGCTAACTGGAATAACGCCACCGATCTGTCTCCAAGAGTCCGAGCCAAACCAGATACTCAGCGGCTCGTTGTAGTCGGACACAACTTTTCTGAACGGATTAGTTGGACTTCCAAATCCCAAATGGCTTATTGTATCTCGAAAAATTTTTGAGAGATTTGCAAACTTATAGGAGTAAAAAAGTAACGCTGCTCCGAGATAGTGAGAAACAGATCGTAAGTAATTGCATACGTGCTTTTTTATTTCTGGATCTAAAAACGAATTTATGTATACTCTATATTAAAATATTAAAAAAGAAGTTTACCAAAATCCTGAAAGAGGTCATATTTTCCTCCCACAATAACAAGTGGTACAGGAAATGCACTCAAGGTATCCAGATCTGGATGGTCACTTCGAATCCTCTTCACAGAATTCTCTTTCAGGTAAGTCTCACTGTTGGCCTCTTTCGCCTGTTTGGAAATGGTCTCCTGAAGACTTTTCACAGCCTGCTCCAAGTCACCCCAAATGCGATTCGGTTGAGATAAATCGACCATTACCACAGCAGCAAAGTTGTTCAGTCCATGTGACCTAATGGGGACTTCTACAAGTTCACTGGACTTCTCCAAGCCCCCCAGTTCCCAAACATTTAAAATCTGTTTGTGGACGCCCTGAGTCTGGCTGGTTCGTCGACCGAAGGAGTACTCCAGGGAAAGGGTCGGTCGGGATTTTTCTTCTCTATCGAAAAATTTATCGATTACTGTTGATTTGCCCTGTTCGAGTAGTAAAAAGGTAATTGTTGATGGTCAATAAAATATTTACCCTAGCATCGTACCGCTCCCTTGCTGCCGAGGATGAAAATAGTTCGCTCTTTTGGACCAATTTCTAAGTTGAGCTGCCTCATCTGCTCCTCAGCGATTTTAATAGCAATGCTGTGAATGTTGTTGGGACTCTTGCCAATGTCCAGCTTCTCCATCGTTTGTATCAATGAACTTCAGTTTTGCTTTTTTATGAACAATAGCTGCCGACTTGCAAAATACTTTGAGGAAGTTTGTTTGGTTTGGCCGTTTTGTAGCCATGGCGAAGGTGAATCGTGTAAACACAAAGTGGGACAGCGTTTTTATTAAAAGAGAGCAATCGATGGTCCTAGTTGAGGACTGTTGCATGAAAAAATAATAATATTTAAGTTTCTTTTCTGTAGTACCAAGAAGTCGCACATTAAAAAAAAAATCCATATGCAAATATTCAAATTACTGTTTAAATGACTAAAATTGTATTTATTCTTCCTATTTTTACCGAAAATAAGAATAAAAATTAATTTAATGGCTCCTTATCAGTATAATCTTGCGTTTAACTAAAACTCCAAAGAACATTTTACAATAAGAATAAGATTTTTTATAAACAATCAAAGGGGAAAATTGTTTAAAATATTTATAAACTTGTTTTCCTAAAGACTCTGATTACATAATTTTCGCAGAATTAATTAGATCCAAAAGGTTTTGATTTCACTAAGTTGGCTTTCAAGCAAGAATTTACGCAATACCTTCCCGGCATTTTTTAAGCAAACCACAATTTTTGATCTTAAGATGTTTATATTAATTGCTTATATCTGTTAAATTCTTTGTCTTTAGTTTTATGTTAAGTTGTTTTATCATCAATATTGAAGGAGGTAAAACGAAACCAATCGAGTATTACCAACAATTCTTAAATATCGTTGTCTCCGACCGCAAGAATGTACGTGCTTTGATGTTTTTTGGAACCAACGCATTTAAAATAAAAGAAAATTAAAGAGTTCGAATGTATAATATTATGGAAACATTATTAAATATGTGTAACAAAAACTACTGGTCCTCAACGAAACAAAAGAAGAAAATTAATATAGAAACTTTTATATACAATTCAGCTATAAGAAAATCCAGTCCTGTTCTAAGTAATTCATTCATAAAAATGAAATAAATAAGATCCAATAATAAATGTGGAGCTAAAAAAGGAAAGTCTTATAATACCCAGGTTTTTTTTTTTCTCCATTACAATATTGTTAGCTTGAATTTGAATAATCTGGCTGAATTAATGTTGAATTCATAATATAAATCTATTTGGAGTTTTACATTAATTAGCCGTATAATTCAGCCCCTTTTTCCCTCGAAAAGAAAAACAATTGTTATCTTAAAAACTTTTTACATAATTTATTTGATGTACTTTCCGTTATAAATAGACAACGTGAAGATGCATGTTAGGAAAAAAAGACTATGATACAACCCTATCACAAGAGAACACACTACTTAAGCCAAATATCGTCCATTGTGGCGTCGTCCAATTCCTCCGTTGGGAGGGCCTTCAGCGTTCGCAGCGTCTTCATGTAAAACGTAAGCTCGGAGGTGACCACCCCATGCTGGGGCCCCCCATTATTAATAATATTATTTCTGAGGAGTTGCTCTCTCAGCTTGTCCTTGAAGCACTTGTGGATTGTTCGGTAGATGGAATGGATCTGCTGCTCGGGGAGGATTGGGGCGATCGCCTCGTGTAATTTAATGAAGTGCTTAGAAATGTTCCGGAACGGTTGGGAAGGTACCGGCGGCCGAGCGTCCCAGGAGGTCAGCTGGCTGATTACAAGCTTTGTAACGATGGAGAGGACTTTGCTCTCGATCTCGTTGATGTGGCTGATGTAGTCTTCCTCGATGGTGTCGTAGCCGGACATTGAAGTGGGGTCTAGTTTCTGGAAATGCTGTTTAACCTTAGGAAGCAGCCAAAGGACCAGCTGAAGCGCCCGAGAAACCAGAGCTAGATTTCCGCTGGTTATCGTTTTTAATCCAGCCATATGCAGGGCTCCAGCACCGAGCACCAGCTGGCACGAGCGGGAATTAAATGTCCTGAAAAGATCTAATACATTTCTGGATAATACCTTTGCAATGATGGGGAGCTGCAGCCCTGTGCGACAGTACTCGCTAACGATTTGGACTAGCATCAGAGCAGCACCGACCAAACAGTACGGTTCCCCATCGACGAAGAGCACCGGATTTGTGGGGCTCGACACCGTGAATTCGCATTTGTTGAAATTAAAATCATTTTTCGAAATCCGATCAACCATCTTCTGAAACTCGCTTGGAATGTCAACATTTTTCCACCTCTCACTGTCTAAGAGGATGGACAATTTTGAGTTCCTTTCAGAATGGAACTTCTGGGCAAATCTTGTGCCCTGCGATTGGAGAGCGGCTTTAAGAGGCACACTTTGAATACCTGAGATCTCTTCGCAGCCCCTGCTGAATTGATCGACTATTGAGCTTAATTTTTCAATCTCCTCAGCAGTGGCAACTGTTTTCTCAAGACTCTGGCTACAGACGAGATTGGCGCACCGTTCGTGACAATAGTTACAAACATTTTGGAGGAGATCATCTAATTTTTCTAGTACCGCTTTATGATCCTCTTCAGATAGAAAAACCTCTGCATCGATAAAATTCAGGGATTCACCTATTTTTCCAGCACTGGCATTTGCCGCTTGTAGCATAACATCATGGACCAGTTTAATTCTTCCGAGGAGCTGAAGGAGGGTTACAGTCGCCTTTTCCAACAACTGGATCCACTCAGGTATCGAAAGACTTTGTGCTTCTTCCCCAGCACCAGTGAGGCACACCTCAGCGTCGGAGGACGCTATCACTTCGATGACCATCTGCTTGATGATCGCCTTTATGGCCACAATCGCCTCCTCCCTGTAGGTGTCCACAAACGTGAAATTCTTCTCCCGCAGGAGCCCCATTATTATGCAAACCAGCTTATCCTCCTCAAGGACCTGATCAGCCTCCTTTCCGCTGAGCGGACGATTTAAATCTGCAGTGGAGTACCGCTCGAATTCAGTAGTTAGCATCTTATCGATGAGGCGCTCCATCTCTTTGAGCTGCATGGGAAGATGACGAAAACAGTGGACCCCAATCAGCTCCTGAGCCACAATTTCTTGGGTGGTACCTATGAGGTCTAAAGCTGCAACGTAATCCTGCGTTCCCAACAAGAGCTGGATCATGGGCTGGGTCTGATGGACCGTGGCCATGAGTTTGAGCTTCTCCATCACCTCCTGATAGTTTTGGCGCTTCCTGCCCAACTGCAGGATCTTCAGGGAATCCTTCACTACGGAGGAGTCGATATGTTGGATTCTTTCCCGGAGCTTTTTAACATTCACAGCGGCCTGATTCATCTCCTCCATGATTGCGTCCTGCGAGGTCATGGCGTGAAAGAAGGCCGAAGACTTCTGAGACACCTGTCTGGCGATGTACACTTCAACGATGTCGAGGTAGTGGCTCAGCCGCTCCTGCAGGAGTCGACCGGACTGCTTACTCTGTTCGCCGGGCTGTCCGACGCCAGGGAACACCTGATTAAATGCTGCGGGCTGATTGAGGTCGAACGAACTCTTGAGAAAAATTTCGGGGATGTCGCTAAGATTTCCCCCAACGGGGTCTGTAGATAGCTCCCTGCTAAGTGCTCTATGACTAGGCGAAGCTGCGGCTGCGAACGACGAGTTTTCAGAGGTCAAGCGCACCGCCTGCGACGAAATTCGCGAGTGCCTCCGATACCTGCGGCCAATTCGCTTAATGTAGTTATCAAAATCGTCCCACTCGACCCTGGGCAGGAGCGGAGACGATCCAATTGGGACCTTTTCGATGAACGAGTCGCCCCATTTTTTCGTAAACAAATTCGTCTGCTTCCCTCTGCTTGGATCGTTGAGGACGGCCGGAAGATTTTGGGCCGCCGAGAAGACGGACCACTCTGGCTCCCGGGCGACCTGGTTGACGTGGTAGCGGGCGACGTGGGACTCGTAATCGCGGTCGCTGACTCCGTCCAGAGGCAGCGAGGCGCAGACCCCGTTGAACCCGTACCGGCAGACGAAGGAGCCGCCCTCCTTGGTACAGTGGCGCTCCCGCAGGTGCCTGGAAGGGGCGAAAGGGCTGTGAGGAATGGGGCCAAAGGGCGATTTAGTTGCCAACATACTTCACAAAGTCGGAGGACGTCTTAAACGATTGCATCGGGCAGTAGTAGCATTGCTCCCACGGGTGCTGCACTGGTTCCTTTTGGTTCTCTGTCAATACTTTTGCCATCACATTTCCTGCACGGGCTGTGGCCGTCCGAGAGCATTATTGCGAGGAGGATTCAACTGCCATGACTGTGTCCAAATAACTTCGCTGCTGACATTAGAAATTCCATCGTGTGACACCGAGTGTCAGGCGCTTTCGAAATTCGAACTTCGAACACTTTAGCCACGTAGGGCTGTCCATGCGAGATGTGAGCTCGTGGCGGGCGTTTTTAAATTTTAACGAACTTTGCTTGACAATCTTTATGTTCATTAATATTCATAAAAATTCGATATCCATTCTGATGTGTTATAATGTTCAAAAGAAGATGAGTTATGAAAGTAAAACTAACTAAGAAAAATGTCTCTCAGTAGACCCAAAAGAGGTCAAGTGTAAACTTAAACCAAAAATATCGAAATTAATTTACAACGTACATATCATTCCTCACATTAATTTCAATATTTTAACGTCGATTTAATGTTAAAAACGGACTGAAACGAAAATTCGACAGTTCATGAAGAAATCGCTAATGCTTGACACCGACTAAAGAAACATTTTATAATGCGTCGGAAAAATTCAATCTTAACCAAATTATATAAATTGAGAAGTGAAAGTTATATATAAATTAGGAAAGTGTCTACTTAAGATCAGAAACCCTAGATTTCTTAAAATCTTTTTGTAAAATCAAAAAACATTTATTAAACGAAACCTCCAAATAATAACACCACGTTGTCAATTCCTCTTATTATATTAATAAAGATAAATAAATAAATACAAATAATATTCTGAACTTAAATAATACACTTCCATTGTATGATTTCCTTTCAGTTCTTTTCGTGGAGACAGTGGAGTCAGTATAAAAGTTCTTGAAATTGAAACTGAGAAATGGACTCAATGGTAAAAATCTCGGAGGCTTCTTTGCTTCCTTAAAAAATTAACTATATGTTACTCTTTGCTTGCTAATTTCACATAAAACGAAAACTTAAAGCACTTTTATTTTGCTACTATAACTTATTATTTCTAGTTTTGATTTGCTTCAGAGGGATTTGTGGGGAGTGTTTTCTTATCAGCAAAAATTGTAACGATTTTTATAAATCCGCTTCCATTCAACGATGTAAGATTTTCAGGGGGATTTCAAAACTACTTATATACATTTTGTGTTTATTAATTTTCCAGATATTACTGAAAATGTTCAGAAATTATTTAAAATAAAGAAGAAAAATATAAGAAAACTTCTGATACTTTTTCCCTAATATAAATAAACTTAGAATATAAAAAAAGTTATTCATTATAATCTAAAGTCCAACATTTTTAGCTAATGTATAATGTTCAAGGTCATATGTAAAATAAACAAAAGTTAGAGATAAAATTAAGTATCACATTAGCATAACATTAAATCTTTTTTGCAGCAGTTAACTAAATCGTCGAGCATTTGAAAAAATGGATTTGCAAAAATCCTCCGCCCACGAAATCTTCAAATACAGGAAAAAAATATCTGCGCAGGACGTCGTCCCTCACATTCGAAAATTGCGAGGACTATAAAACCGGCGGGCAACGTGCAACAAGTTAGTCCCTTCGAGCAGTTCTCCTTGGCAGTTTGCTCCTCATCCAGGAGCAGAGGATAAAGGGAGTCATGAAAGGCGTTAAGATGTGCGGAGTCGTGAGTCTGTTCAAATTTAAATTTATTAAAAAAAATTACCGTCTTTTCAGTTCGGTGTTGCTGCTGCAGTTGTCCTTGATCGCGTGCTCCATAAAGGTGTTCGCCATGGAGGTTCCGGTCATCGAGGGGCCCACGAGCGCTCCACTGGGGTGCCACCGCAGACTCTACACGTACAAAATCATCCAGGTGGATCCGAAGGGTCACGAGTGCTGGGACCACGTGAGTGTGATGTCCTGCTGGGGTCGGTGCGATTCGAGCGAAATCTCCGATTGGAAATTCCCCTACAAGAGGTCCTATCACCCGGTTTGCGTCCACGAGGCCCGGTCACGGAGCGTCGCGATGCTGCGCTACTGCCACCCCGACGCCGACCCCGAGACCCGGAGGTACGAATACATGGAGGCGGTCAGTTGCCACTGCCACACGTGCTCCTCCACGGACACCAGTTGCGAGGCACCCGACAACCGGATGGACGAAAACGCCACACGCATCCTCAGGATCGCTGGACCCGGACGGGAAGAGTTGGACTATTGAAAAGATCTTGATTTTGGGAACATTCAAATTTGTGATTGTGTACAAATAAAGCATTATACAGTAAATTAAAAACTATTCATATTTGTGTTATTTAGCAAGAAAGCATTTTTTTTAGACCGAAATTAAGTTAAAATCCATATCCAGCAATTCAATTTTTAACCGAGAGGATTCTGAATTTATGCTATTTATTTTACCATAAGATTTCGCTACCACACCATGAGGATATTTTCCTACAATTCTACACATCTAAAACAGACACAAACACATTAGGTTAAAATTTAGTAGTAACTCAATTTTTTTTTAAATAAAAACTATGTAGTATTTAAGTTAGTGTTTTTATAGAAAGAAAGAACCTGTTTTGAATAATTTTTCTAATCAAAGTAGAGTTTTAAAATTTAGATTATAAATAAAAAAGGCCATTCGAGGGCAACCAGAAAGAAGAGGTAGATTTCAATGTGGTAAATTTCTTACTCAAGATAATGTAATGCTGAATTCCTCAACTCCTTAACCGATTCACTCAATTTGCGATCATAGCTGAGATATTTCCATGGAGCATATTTTAGCCAAGTTTAATAAAAATTAATTAAGAAATATACGGTCTACGGTCAAGTAAAAGTTTCTTCTCAAAATCGCAATTTTTTAACATGACCTACATATGTACATGTACATATATGTATATCAAGCCAAAGCATACTAAAAGTTTAGAAACTGGTGTTGCCCCTCACCCCTTTGACCGATCGCCGCCATTTTGTAACATGTACATTATGTTAAGTATGGTCAATGTTTGGTACGAATTTTAAAGTAGGAAACAATCATTTTGTAGTACAAAAATTAACCTTTTTTAGTAGTTGAGTAAATACATACATACATAGTGTACTATATTTACCAAAATTTAGGAAAGTCGCTTTCATAAATAAAATCTTTGTTTATTTCCTGTCTTGTTGCTTCCTACAACATTTCCTGAAAAATCTTCATTTTTCTTTTCGAGGAGTCGATCATAAATACTGTAGTACATACATATGTGTTTAAAAAAATAGATGTTGGATTAACAAGTTTAGACAAATTCATTGGTAAGTCAAGCACCTTGCTTTAAGAAAAAATTTAATTTAATTTTTATATAGTTCCCTCCCATTCCCACTATAACTCCTAAGTTTACAAAAAAATAAGAAAACAGTAATTACTGTTATATTTTTAATAATTATATTTTACATTTAGGTTTTTGAATCTTATAGGATAGGATATAAAGGAAGAAAATTCAAGCAACTTGTCATAACATTTCATTGAATATTGGTATCCCACAAGAGTCAATTTGGATCCTATAATATTTTTAACGGAAATATCTTGCTTTAAACAGGATTTTATATTTTTTCAATCCCAAAGAAAGATGTAAAATTTGAAACTACTTGCCAAATCAAAGCGAACCCGAGAGCTCTGACAAAATCGAATCTTTTGTTTTCTAGCACTCATTAACTTATTGCTTTTCCAGTCGAGCGTCATCCTCCAGAGTCTAGAATAAAAAACTAAATATCCTCAGGGTCTTCGTCATCAGTCCAATAAACAAGTTAAGTTGCACCGAGTCAAGCCAACTTTGTTCAACAGAAAAATACATTTTTGTTTTCCCACCTACCTGTCAGTGGCCGGTGTCTGTTTATTTTTAATTGGTGTCGCCCCGTACGCCATATATTTGAATATCCAACATTTTTATACAAGTCGTACATTTATCTAATTTTATATAATTTTATTTCATTTCATCATAAAATTAATGTAAAACTTTGCCGTCGCGGCTCTTAATATTTCATCGAATGTTTTTGATTCAAAATTAATGAAGCTTTTGGACTGTGGGATTGAGTGTGTGGCGTATGTTCTGTACAAAAATTTAGCGACAACCAATAAATTTTGACAACATTTTTTTTTTTTTTGAATTTTGTGTCTCAAAATTTTTTTGGAAATATGACGAATAGCTGCAACATAATGGAGGAGGAGGAAGTCGAGCATAATCCAAAGACTTGCATGAGCCAGCAGGCAATGTACGCCTTGTACGAAATGAGGGCTAATAACATGCTATGCGATGCTACAATTCGACTACAAGACGGGAGCTTCAACGTTCACCGCGCTATCATGTGCTCGTGCAGCAACTATTTTAGGTATATTCGGCACATTTGACACCCTTTTTCCTCATAAGTCCAGTCTGGACATATAAATTTTTATTTTTACCTTGAAGAGCACTCTTCACCACTTCGCTGACGGGCGAAAAGCACGATGTTTCCATACCTGGAGTTAGAAGTCCAATCTTGGAGAAAATCATTGATTACGCCTATTTGCGGAAGTGTGACATAGATGAGTCTAATGTTTATGAACTACTCACAATTGCTGACTATGTTGGAATGATGGGTCTGGTTCGTCAATGCGTTCAGTTCATGATAAATATGCTATCCCCCGAAAATTGCGTTGGCATTATGTTTTTCGCAAGGTAAGTGGAACTGTTAAATGACAATAATACAAAAAATATTAATTTTTTAATAAGAAATCGAATTTCATGAAATGTAAAAATCTAAAGTGCCTGGAGATTTTCCTTTCTTTCAAATCTAGCTGCCTCGGAGTTCGCATTCATGCAGATTATTTTATTTAAAAAATAAAGACATTGCTTAGAATATTTCAATCTAGTACATTTACATTAAAAAAGTAAAGTAAAAATTAACTCAGTGATAATACCAAATTTCTGATAATAACTGAGGTTGAGGTTGATCTTGAAATTTGGCACAAATGGTGGACTCATATAAAAAGTAAAATAAATTATCCGAAAATAATCTATTTCTTATTGTGTATGTGGAGTGGAGTTTTAGTTTTATTTAAATCAAAATGATTGACTTGATAAATTTCATTTTTGTTTTATCATTCAAATTTAATACATAATAATAAAGTATTATAACTACATACTAAGCTTTATAATTTACCTAAATATTTCGGTATGCAAATTCTACTTGCACTTGTCAATATTTTAATGTCAAAACAATTTAAAAAAATTTCCTTTAAACGCTCCTATTTTATGGAGTCTATAACAAAAATGGTTTATTCTGATTTTACTAACTTTTTATAAAATAGAGTTTGGAATGGCAGTTTATGAAAAATGAGATTTTTATACTTTTTATAAAGTAAAGATTTAAATTGATCAAGGGAGTCATTATTGATTATTTTGTATTGTATTTTTATTATTAAAAAACATTTTCATATACAAACTTGATAGCAATTGTTGATAATCTTCGAATAAAATCGTTCCTGGGAATTATCCATCTTCAAAAGATGTTTGCATTACGGTAGCTTGGTGTATTATTGTTATGTTTTGTCCGAATGAAAGTTAAACACAAATTTTTTAGTTCATAATCCAAAAAGAGGTCGAATTAAATAATTTGCAATCTTTCATTAGTTGTTTATATGTACATATATGGCAAGCAACAAGGGTTTTCATATCAGCCACTTGACCACGTGATTTACCTCAAAATCGATCTATTTATTTTCGAAAAATTATACAGACAATTATATTTTTCAATTTTCAAAGTTCAAATTTTCATAAACTTCAAAGATTTCAATTTTTGTATGGGCATATAACTTATGTAAAATTGGATTTGCCTTTTCAAAAATTCTAAAATTTAACGATAAAGTTAATGAAAGCTTTTATTAAATTAAATAATGATGGTCATCTCCAAAAATAGCACGACAAATGATTATAATTAAGGTCTAATAAGCTACCAGGACTTACTCATGATATTTGTAAAAAGGCTATTTACATAAATATTTTGTTTTTTTTCGTACTCGTGCTCTTTTCGCCATCTTAGAGCAGAATCTTCTTAATATTCATGTGCCTAACGTACAGTGTATGTAGGCGATTAAAACTTCACTTCAGCTTCTATAAAATGCCTTTTTAAGTCCAAAACTAATTTTTGTCCTGCATATTCATTAAAATGTTACCTGACCCGGGAAAACATTCCCGATGGAATAAATATCAACGTTTTGGTTTCACTTGTAAAATTTTCTTGAATTAAATTTTCGGAACAGACGCATTTTGAATTATTAATTTTAATGATAATCATTTGTTGTTTATGACGCAAGCACTAAAGGCGATTTTCAGCTTGAATGTTTTAAGGTATATTTTCCTATTCATAAATAACTTGTTTACAAAATATATATGTGTAAACAAGATTGGTGAGGTGAATAAGACTTCCTATCTGATTCTAAAATTGTTAACTATTTATCGCTAAACCGATGTACTTTATAAAAATTAAAGTCTGAGTCCTGACCATCCGTTTGTCTATAATTACCTCAACTCAAATGCTGTTTATGAAAATATTCCCTAAATCCTGGGGGATTAAATGGAAAGGATTACATCCCAAAATCCAATCCTTTCGATGCTAAAATATTTTCAGTTAGTTTGCTTTTATTTTCTTCAGGGCAAAATTTTGCAATGATTTGTACGCGAAGGCTCACGCTTACATTTTGCGAAATTTTGTTGAAGTGTCGCTGAAGAGTCAGGAACTATTAAAAATCGGATTAAAGGACTTTTACGACATAATAAGCGACGATATGTTGAACACGAAGAACGAGGAGCCGGTGTGGGAGTGCTGCATCCGATGGATCGAACATGACCCAATTAATCGGACCCAGCACGTCACGAAGCTGATGCGCGGGGTTCGATTAGGTCTCTTAAACACGAGGGTATGCGATTTAAGGTGCTTTCGCTAATTAATAAAGATTTGCATCCATATTTCTTCATATTTTTCAGTTCTTTATGGAGCAAGTGAGGGATCATCCGTACGTTAGTAGCTGCGATGCAGCAAAGCCCCTTGTCATTGAAACGCTCACGTTTTTATATGATTTGGATATGATTGGCTCGAGGGACGATGAGGTGGGTTTTATCTCAGATACCGTGGGATTTGGCCAATCGAACCCTTTTAATTTTTACATTTTTTTTTTTTCTAGATTCGAACTCCGGCGATTGCCCTTCCTCGGCTGCCGCACGAAGTCATCTTCGCGATTGGCGGCTGGAGCGAAGGTCTTCCGCAGAGATGCATCGAAACCTACGACACCCGCGCCGATCGGTGGGTAAGGGTGCGGGAGGAGGACCCCGCGGGACCTCGCGCGTACCACGGAACTGCGGTTATAGGGTATAAAATTTATTGCATCGGCGGATTCGACGGCATGGACTATTTCAACACTTGTCGCGTCTTTGACGCCGTCAAGAAAACTTGGAAAGAGGTGGGTCATTTTTATTATGATGTTATTTCACACCTTATATACAGAGTGATTCAAAAAATATGTTTTTGTCCTAAAATCACTTCTCCAGCCCTTTTTTGAAATTTCACTTTGTTAACACATTCGTCGCCCCGTCACCCATATTTAGGTGACACCCAATAGCTGAATACATGGCTGAATAAAATTGGGCGACAAACGTGTTAAACTTGTTAAACTCTGTCAATTCCTACAATTATAAAATAAAGATCATTTGAAAGTGCAGATTCTAACGTTTCTAGTGATACACCTCATAACTTAATGCATAAACTGCTATATGTAAAAAAAAAAAAAAAAATAAGCAGATTCAAAATTAAAATTTGTGAAAATTTTGTTATATTCATATTTTCATTCTTTGTCAAATTATTTCAGTTAATATTTTCAGTTAAGGAGTGGTCAGAAAGAATTGACCCATTCTTTCGACTTTTGTTGGTAGTAAAAAAATATAATTAAAATTTTTGCTTAAATTTTCAAGTACAAAACTTATATCCTAGATATTATTTGTTTTGAAAGAATACCCTAACTTTTTTATTTAAGACTCTCATTACATTTAGAACAATTGTATTAGTAACATTTTTGTATGCTCTTTTTTATTTTTGCCTAAAATCAATGTGGTTTTTAGCAAACTTCTTTGTTTTCCTTTCCTTTTCTGGTAGAAAGGCCGTTGTGTAACTTGTCTTCGAAATTTTTAGAAACGAAATTGTTTTCGAAGTATTTGATCGTAATCGGTTTGCGCTCCTTTGCACTTTAAGACATTTTAACCCGTTGGCATGCAACACACAAATGGTTCATATGAACTCAAAATTTACTCTTTATAGAATTGTTTAGCAGAACATTGCAGACCTAAACTATTTTACTTTTATAGAAGAACTAAATGCGTACCTACATTTTTTCTGGACAATTCCTTAATTAAATTGGACAAGAACGAAGAATTTTTCTATTAGGCACCAAAAATAAAAAAAAACCGGAATAAATTTGGCCTTAAATTGTTTCATTAATTTGTCTAAAGTTGCGAATTTTATAAGGAAATATGAATATAATTTCTTGAGTTCGAAACCTCCTGAAAAAATATACAATTTTGAGTTGAATCGAAATATGAAAGTTTAAACTTGTAAGTGGCAAATTTGAAATTTTTAAATTCTGAAAATGTATAATCCTTGAAACCGATAACTCCAAGATATCAATTTTTGACAACATTGGGTCGCTATCTATGAATTATTTTTTACTAGATAATTTAGAATAAAATTAGTAATTAAACAGCAGCGTTAACGAAATAACGAAACAAAATTTTACTCCATCCCAGTTGGTATATTCCCAATTTGCATTTGAATTTCCGTAGCAGCCCTCAACGGAATTCTATTTCTGGAGGGTAGACGTCAAGCGTAGAGAGCCAAGACGTTTCTTTTATTGTTGTTAATGGAGCAAAACGACTTTACGGAATCTTTTTCATGAAAATTAACGAAAGTCGTTTGCATTTTTAATTCCATAGATCGCTCCAATGCATAGTCGTCGGTGCTACGTCAGCGTTACTGAATTGAATGGTTTTATCTATGCGATGGGAGGATACGATGGCCAGAATAGGCAAAATACTGCCGAACGATATGACCCGAAAACGAACCAGTGGACCATGATTGCTCCGATGAGCGTCCAAAGATCTGATGCTAGCGCATGCACACTCAATGGAAAAATCTATATTACAGGTAATTTTAAAATTTTAAAATAAATCAAAAACAATTCTTTTTAACGAAAAAAGCAATTAATAATTTTTGTAAGAGTTGTCCGTATTCTGTATTGGAAAACGAGATCTCAGTCAGAAATTTAATCGACTTTCAAATTTGCACTACAATGCTCTTACCAGTGATTTGTAAGTTTGGTTTCACAAATCTCTACCTATATAAATTCAAAAACTTAAAAATTGAACCTTATACCTACACAAAATCGCTCAATAATATGGCATATTTAAATATTTTATCAAATTTAGATTGCAAGCTAAAGTCTATTGCAAATACTATATATAAGAAGAAAGCTCCTTATAATACTCACGGTTTGATTTTTTTGTACGTTATTTTTAAATCATTTAAGGAAAACAAAACAAATTATTTGAAAGAAGTGTGCCCTATTCGTATATCGTTTGTTTAAAGGATAGGTGTTCTACATTTTATCAAACGACGAAGTGTACGTTCATAGAATCATATTGAGTAAGCCATCATATCACATGTACCTATTCAGATGAGTTTATTCTCCCTTACCCTACATAAAAAATAAGAAAAGCCAGGGATAATCTCTGATTACGTTTGATTTAAGTCATTTAAGTAAAAGTGGTTAAGGAAACGCACAAAGAAAGCATCAATATGTAAATTATTCAAAACAAGATGACTCCATCAAAAGAAAGATAAAGTCTAAAGGTCGTGTTATGAATGAGCTGATATACATTTATGGACAGAAAAATAAATACATTGTTATGGCAAAACAATAGCAACACCTCCAGTACAAAAATTTAATGTAGGTAGTTTATTCCTCATTTTATTTGGTGGAGAATAAAAAGCTGTATCCTATTTTTCTCCTCCAAATACAAAAGTTGACTTCGAAACAAATTCAGAACTAAATTAAATTTAATTAATTTAGAAAAATAACGAATTTCGATACAAGTTATTGTACAAAACGAAAGCAACCTTTTAGTTGCCTCCCTAGAATTTTATATGGTAGTCTTTATTTTGAATAACCTCAGCACAGAAAATAATATTTATTAAAGCGTACAAGAAAATCTGTGTCAATTCGAATCTTGCTGACAAGCACGCATTTCTGTTTTTTCTTTTGATATTTATCTTGACTCTTCGGTATATTAAGACTTTTTTTATATAAAGACATTTAAAAATTACTGTTTAATATAAAAACTTCCAGGTGGCTTCAATGGCCAAGAGTGTATGAACAGTGCTGAAGTTTACGATCCATCGGCTAATACCTGGTCTCCAATACCAAATATGATTTCTCGAAGATCAGGTGTATCATGTGTGGCACACAAGGGATATGTGTATGTTGTTGGCGGCTTTAATGGTTTATCACGTATGAACACTGGTGAAAGATTCGATCCTGAGACACAAACTTGGTCATCAATACGAGAAATGTACCATCCAAGAAGTAATTTTGGACTAGAAATTATTGATGACATGATTTTTGCTATAGGAGGATTTAATGGCGTGGCTACAATAGCCCATGCTGAATGCTACGATGTTGAGTTTGATGAATGGTTATATTTGTGATAATTAGTGATAGGTTGCTTATTAAATAAGATTTGATTAAATAGGTTAGAAGCAACTGATATGGGAATTGTCCGTTCAGCTTTGTCGGTTAATGTAATCATGGGTCTGCCGAACGTTGGTGACTACACCCACAAAGATAGAGAACGGCTAATGGAGGAACGAAGGCAACGAATGTTCCCTATTGAAGTTGATAGTGATGATGACGAAAACACGGTGATGCCGATGAATGTGGATCAGCCTTACGGACCACAACCTGCACCTGCTGGTGAACAGGGAGCTCCAGCAGTTCCAATTAATAACAACAACAACAACAACAATAATAACAATAACAATAATAACAATAATGGAAATAATAACAATAACAATAATAATAACGTTGTAGCTAACAACAGCAATGAAAATAATGCTGGCCCAAACAATAATAACCGGCGGCATGTTAACCAACGACAAAATGCAAACAACTCACGAACTGGCAATCGTCGTAGGCATTAAAAAAAATATACAAGATTTATTTTTTGGGGGCCGGTCCCTATTAACACGTCTAGCGCTTCTTTAGCACAAATCTAAGTGAAACAGTCTTAAACTCACATTTTTTTTATATTTTCTACAAATTTTTTTTTCTTTTTGCAGAAATATTTTTCAAAAGCGATTTTTGCTGAATATAATATGATGAATGAAAACAAAAATTAGTAAAAGCAATTTGCAGAAATAATTTAGGCGTTCACCTTTCATATGCCGTTTTTATTGATTAAATCCACAGTGGTCCCACTCATGAAAATAATTCTTCCTATTTTCATAAGGTTTAAATTCAAAGAGTTTGACTTAAAGTAATTTTGCTTCATGCCTTAAAAGCCACGACATACCACGACATATGTATTTACTAATACCTTTTTTCACGATATATTAAACGTTTTTTTACCTTGTTGTTTTGAGCCAAACATATTTGGAAACATTTTCAATATTAAGGAGTTCATTGAAAATCGATAGCCGCCTGCCTTGAGATATTTTTTATGTAGCTAGGGACTGGCGGTCCTCGATATTCCCAAATGAAATGTCCAAATTAAAATGTAATTTTTAGATAAATTCAATTCTGAGGGACGCATAATTGTTTAAAGGATATATTTAAAAAAACAAGAACATACAGTGATTACCATTTTTCAGGTACATCTAAGATTGGGTTTCTTCATCAATTTCACACTAAGAGGAGTCATTCATTACAAGATTAACAAACATTTAATATTAATTTTTGTATTTATTCAAATGAGAAAAATTCGTCTGTGCATTCAAAACGTAAAATGATTTTGCAGATGTAACGCTCAGACTTTATAAGCTTTGTAACTATAATTTCCGTTCAAAGAAAGATTTGCGGAGGTGGGTGAATCTAAAATGTACTCTGCGCTTTATATTTTTACTAGAACTAGTTATGAACGAAAAAACATAAGACGCTGAACATAAATTGAAAGGTCGCTGTCCTGGTACGACCTTGTCGGTATGAGTTTTGGTTATTCGGTTGGAATTTGTCATAATATTTTGTTTAAATATTTGCATACTCTTCCGTGAGTTTCGTTCTTGTGTAAGGGTAATATGAACTAAAGTGGAATTTAAAAGACATACATTACACAAGAGTATTAAAGGTCAGCTCATCAGATTTTCAAAGAAAGGAAGAATTGTAGAGCATTTAATGCATCTTAAATTCGATTCATGAAATGGCGACTTAATGGGTATTTTATTTTTAATTGTCGAGGAATTAGCGGTTAACCCTTCATTAGAAATAATATGACACTTTAAAAGGTAAAACGGGTAAAATTTTGCAGAATTAACGACCTATGAGTTAACTTGTATCTACATATCTATGTATTTTCTTAATAAGTTACTTTTAGATTTATAGATTTTACAGAATTTCAAAAGAAATTATTCTTTTCACTTTAGTGAGAATATTTTATTTAAACTAATTTAAATTTTAATATCGTTACTTAAATATTAAAGCAATTAAGAGAAAAACTCAATATCGGAATTTAACTCTTAAAAGAACTAGATTTTTATGGGCTTAAAATCATAAAACAATTTGGACTTATTTTTGCTTCTAAATCATATCTAGAACTTAACTTGCTACTTATGCTATCGAGATGGTTAACTGAACCATTCTTGCAACTAAAAACCTTAAAATAGCCAACAGTTTATTAATTTGCAAAATTGAGGAAATGCTTTGAACTATTTCTTGATTAATTAAAAATTAAGGGAATTTAGGTTTATGCGAATTATTGGATAGATATCAGATTATTATCTGAATTTTTTAAGAGCACAATTCTTGGGGTAAATGAAATAATATTAATTTACTTTAATATAACATATTAAAAACCATATCTTAAATTTTGGAATAAAACAAGATATCATACTAAATTTAATTAGATCAGTTGTTTGTCAGTAAAGTTCTTTCTCCTCAATAAACACGCAAAAACATCATGCCTTTTAATCATTTTCCATAAATTACCCTTGAAAAATTATTGAAGAATGGAATTTGTTAGTGCAAATGCAACCTTTATAAAACTGACCTTATCATCACTGATAACGAAATTTTGTTTACGAAGTTTTGTTTATGTTTCTTGCATTCACTCAGCAACTATTTCGTGTAATACATTCATTAAAGAAAAAGTAAATTGGTAACGTTTTAAAAGTTCCAGTAAGGCATCGTTGACGGGTATAACACTTATTTTCTAATAATGAATAATTTAAAATAAGAAAAAAAAACGATTTTTTTTCGTACATATTGTTCCCAAGTGTATCTTACCTTAGAAAGGACGCATGCCCGTCGAGCGCACACCTCCGCAAAAATTACGTCACAGGATAGATTGCAATTTTGAAAGGATAAAAAGCATCACCTTCAACGTTGTCTACCTCAGTTGTGTCCGGAAGTTACGCCAGTGCAATTGCCCCCAAAAGAGGAAAACATCCAACATGTTGTGGCTCCGTATAGCCACCTTTCTCTTCTGTGCAGTGGTCGTTTTTGCTAAGGATAACTGGCATAAACCCGGTTGCCATAAAGTTGGTAACACACGAAAAATCAGCATTCCCGATTGTGTTGAATTTTGGATAACGACAAATGCGTGTCGAGGATTTTGCGAATCGTACGCCGTTCCAAGTATCCCATACGGAACGACGGCTGGACTTATAAAACCATCGAAACCGGTTATTTCTATTGGACAGTGCTGTAATATTATGGAATCTGAAAATGTGAGCTTAGAAACATCCGTTGTGTGAAATATTTTCATTATCATGAACATTTCCAGGTGACCAGACGTGTCTATTGCCTTGATGGAATTCGTACACTAACTTTCAAGTCTGCAATCAGTTGCAGCTGTTACCACTGTAAGAAGGACTAGAAGATGGATATTTTTGGCATACTCTAAAAAGAATTTTTTTTTAATCTCATCATCTCTCTGAGCCACTGAGGATTATAGTTATCGTGTTTAGAAATAATTGTATAAAATTCAATCAAAGCTATTTTCGAAACTTTACCAACTTTTTTAATATTTGGACTTTTTAGAAGGGTATAAGTTTATATAATTTGTTACGAGGATATCATGTGCAGTGTGCTAAAAGTTAGTTGACGTACTCTGTAAACAAATAATAAACTTTGTTCGCTTTAGCAATTTAACGAATTTTTCCGATTATTATTTAATTTTGTTTTTCCTTAGAGATGGCATTTTGCGAAAATGTGTATTTTGAGGGAAGCGAAAATCACTATGGAGAGAAGGGAAATATTTGGTTTTACTAGATATTGAATATAGCTTTCAGTTATAACATATATGCGCCTTAAAATTGATATAAAATTAAGATGTCGTCGACTTTAAAGTTTCAAGATTCCAAACCGTTTGCATTCTTTTCGTACACAAAATTATCATAACACAAATGGCAGAAAATTAGAAAAAATCTCGGCGGTAATTAAATATAATCATAAATTTTTTGCGATTTGTTTCTATGAAAATTTTTTTATCTTGAATGTATGCAGAAATATAGACAGAGTAACTGGAAGAAGTGAAAATTTTACAATTTTATTTTAAACTTAATTATTGCAAATTAATAATACAACTAATATTATAATCTGAAATGAAAACTCAGTTATCTGAAATAATTATTTATTCCACTGCGTTTTCTTCGGTAATAATTTGCACATATTGCGTCATATTTTGATCATCTCAAAACAGAAACAAAATGCTCACTATCGTAAGAAAAATTTTAAAAATTACAGAAAGAATTTTCTCTTTCACCGAGATGTCTTGGTGGCCCTGCCTAGACAAGGGTTACATCCGCTCCAAGCTCGGTAGGGTACAGAGAACGGCGTGTGTGGGCACTACGGGAGCAATGCGGTCATGCCCGACCGAGGCTCTCAATGTGCTGCTGCATCTCCTTCCCATCGAGCTCCACATTAAATACCTGGCGAGCTGTAGTGCTCTTAGACTAAAAGAGACAGGATGCTGGAGCGCCAAGCCATACGGGCACGGCAATATCCTGAACCAGCTGCCTAAGGGGTTAGCAGACTGCCGAACTGATTATATAGTCCCCACGCAACCTGGCGAGAAGTTCTTTAGTGTGAGACTTCCCACCAGAGAGGAGTGGAGTGCGGGCGATTTAACGCAAACTTTCGACCACGTTATCTTCACGGACGGGTCTAAATCCGTGATAGGTAGCGGTGCTGGTATTTTTTCCGATACACTTGCCACTGAGAAGTCGTATCGTCTTCCTACGCTGGCCAGTGCTTTCCAGGCGGAGGTCTTCGCTATCATGAAGGCCTGCGAAATCTTAGTTGGTCTCGCACCAGCATGTAATACTGCAATTCTTACGGACTCGCAAGCCGCAATCAAAGCTCTTGACTCGGCCTGTGCCTCCTCTAGACTGGTAGTTCGCTGCCGTGAGTGTCTCGCCCTGGCAGGGCGGCGTCATAGCGTTACTCTACTCTGGGTTCCTGGGCATAGGAGCATAGGGGGTAACGAACGGGCGGATGAACTGGCTAGGACGGGTGCCTCTCTCAACGTGTCGATGGAGGAATTAGTTTATGCTCCGATGGGGGCCGTTAAGAGGGACATCCGGCTACATTTCTTCTCAATTGCGAACAAACGCTGGGTTGGTCTGGAAACCTGCAATATTTCCCGAATGACCTGGCCTACCTATAGCTATAGTAGAACGCTTGAGCTACTTAAACGTAGTCGTGTAGACATTTCCCGGGTGGTGGCAGTGCTCACTGGTCACTGGCCTATAGGGGAACACGCAGCCAAGCTGGGAATTCCCTTAAACAACCACTGCCACAGTTGCAAGGATCAGCAGGAGAAAGAGACTCTTTCCCATTTTGTCTGCAACTGTCCCGCTTTAGCAGGGCCTAGACATCGGGCGCTGGGCGAATACTTTCTTGACAACCTCAAAGCTTTATCCGCCTCAAGGATCGGAGAGATAGTTCTATTTTTGAACTCCACTGGTTGGCTGTGATCCTTGGTGGCCCCACTCACTCACTTATTGGTTTACTTTTAGGGGATTTCTTTCTTGTGGTATCAAAACGGCGCGCTATAGCGCTACTTGGACCTGCCCAGCCGGCGGGTCGCCACTTTGACCAACTAACCAACCTTCACCGAGATGACTTTTTAATAAGAAAAAAGATTTTTACGTACATTGAACCTCCTTTTTAGTTAAAAATTGGATGATGAAAAAAATTTCCTTTTCATATAATATATATATACATATATTTTCCACAAGGTATTCAGATACAAAAACTATAATTTTTTAGTCAATATACAAGCAAAATTACCTCACAATTTAGATTTAGGTTTTTCTCCAGCACGAGATAGCAAATCTTGCATACTATCCAATGCATCTCGCATTGCAACAGACATCTTCCTTGAATCAGTGTCTTTGTTACTCAGCCAACACGATATCGCGAAGAACATGTCGTTAGCGCGAGGATTGTAGCAGAGTCCGTAGCCATCATCAACCGCGGGTCCATAGGCCATGAAACAATCATATTTCGAGGCAACTTGACTTGTCGATAATCTAAAGTGGGCACTCTTCGCAATGCCGGGGGTGCTAAAGAATTTTGGAACAGGCAATTTATTCTCAATTGCCATTAATTTCAATCCCAAAAGATGTCGGTCAACACCTCTTCCTTGCAGAGCCATCATTGTGTACTGACGGTGTGCGTTCACGGCTTCTTTTAGTAACTTCACGCGCTGATCATCCGGAGCGTTTTCAACCATTGCCTTCGCAAACGCGAGTGATTCACACGAACAAGAGCGAATTGTTTCAGTGCGTCCACCGGGATATAGTCGAAGATGGGCTGATTCGTAGGTTGGTGGAGGAACCTTGTGCAATCTATTGATCATAATTATTATTAAACCATTCAAAAAGGTAGGACAGAAATAGATTTCTCACTTATAGAAGGCGTATTGCATTGCCATCTGGAGGTAACTGTCTGGACTTAACTTTTGCGTCTTAATGAACTCCTTTCCGTATTTTCTATAGTGGAGGACGCACAACTGCAAATTATTTACCAATTTGTCAAGATCTTGGTTTGCCTTCTTAACGTGTTTAATAATTTTATCGTTAAGGCTAATTGGTAACTGAACTGGCTCCTTGAAAACTTTTTGTTGTGCTCCTTCGGTAATTTTTTGATCGTCTCTGAGAATTCATATCAATATTTTATTTACCAAACAAAAAATAATTTAAAATGAATAAAATACTTACATGTGCTTTAAGATGAAATCAGTCATAATAGCAATGGGTTGCCCCTCAGCTGGAGAGTGCTCATAGCAAAAGCCATTTGCACCGTTTGGATTTACAACCAGCTAGAGGAAGATTTAATTTTTGGAACTATTAGTAAGAAATTAACTAACGTTTAGCAAAACTTGTATATTTTTTTGAGATATTAAATAGACGACCCGATAAATGTACAAAAGTTTGCGAATTGAAGTTCGCCGTTTAGATATGAGTACTAGAACTCGGCCTTTCAGTTACATTTAAAAATTTAATCGACAACCTAGTTGGAATTGTTCCAGAATTTGTATTATCTCATCTGATTGTTATTAACAGGCGAAAAGTAAAATAATAGAAATTCACGGACAAAATAAACCATAATCTGTTATTAACGCAAACAAGTCCAGTTGAATGTTCCCGCCGAATATAACAAATTCTTATTAATTTACTTACCTGAATAGTTTTATCCATCCACCTATTTCCTGCATTTTGAGTTGATCCTCCACCATGAATCAGTTGTTCGCTAACAACGACCGTTTCGTTTTCACCGTACTTCACAGGGACATTGTTATCTAGGGCCACAGTAAAGAGTGAAGTTTGAATTTGCCCAACAGATTCCTTATTCCGGGGATCCTCAATCAAGTCACAGTAGGCCTTCGCCCAATCGTCCCTTTGGAGCGTTGTTAACACTCCAATAGGATATTCCTCCTTTTTAGTTACTTTGGAGACTATCATTTGAAGTTGTTTATAGATAAGATCTGGGTGGATAATTTGGGAAGATGCGTACACAGGAACGCAGAACCACTATTTTAATTTTTTTGGGTGAAATTTGTATTCTATAAAAAAGTTTAAAGGATAAATGTAACTTACATGGCCTTTATACACCACAGCAACATGTTCTGACTTCGGGTAAAAGCAGTGATAGTCCTCTTTAGGCGCTGGCATTCGAATTGTCCCGAACACCAATTTATACTGCGACATATCCAGTTGTTTGTCCCCCATTTTCTCCAGGGGGATTTTATTGTTGTCGACCAATTCCTTGTACTTAAGAGAAATAAAAATAGCTTTCGCCGTGTACTTAAGCCACTCTTCTTCAGATTTAAATTTTCGAGGTGGAAAGGTCATTCCCGGGCTTATATAAACACAAACAGGATCACGGTATGTGAGATATGCCACCTTAAGCCATCGTTCAGCCAACCAATTCTCAGATTTTTTAGCAACTTCCTCTAAAAGTCCCTGCAATTTAGGACCTTCTTCTCGTACAAAATTTTGAGCTTCTTTACAAGTCTCTTGGAACTCAGAATCGGTTAAGATTGGGAGTGCGGTTTTTAAAAATTTCTCAATAGTTTCCTGCAATGGCGGTACCGGAAAATGTGGGAGATTTTGCGGATTTGTTGCTGAAGCATAGTGCCGAAGAAGGAGCTGATTTGTAGCCACATTTGGACTAGCTCCTGCTGTCGCTAGCTTTTGTGGGAGTTTTGGAACGGCAGTAGATGTTACCTTTGTTACATTGCGAACCTTGAAATGAAGTATATGTTATTTTAATCTCCTATTAAGTTATTTAGAATTTTTAAATGATAATGAGAAATACATAAAAACAATTAGGGCCTGAATTATGGAAAAATGATTTATTCTGATGATTTTCTGGTGAGTGACTCTTTACTTTATCAAGGCAGTCAGGTTTCCATGAGTCTCATAGTGCTACTATGGCTCTTCTCGATGTTACTGAATTCGTTTGCGAAAAAATTGACTGTGAACAGGTTGCAACACTACTATTGCTAGATTTCAGTAAGGCTTTCGACAGTATTGATTACTCCATTCCGTGTTTGAATAATATGGTATACTAGTATCTGATGGCTAGAATGTAGTTTGGCGCCCTACGTGGTCGGGCCTCAGGTCGACGCTCGGGCAACTGCGGTGTACCGCAGGATTCTGTACTTGGGCCCTTACCCTTTCGTATTTACATAAACGACCTACCTAATAGTATCGATGCCGGAGTCGTAAACAGCTAGATGGGCTGGACCAAAGAATATGGAAGATTACAAAAAATGGTTACTCTATTTTTAAGACGCAGTTATCCTCACTATAACCCATTTTGAGGAAACAAAAACAAAAAATTTTCCCATTAGTATGAAAGAGAATCTCTGCCTTATTGTTCCAAATCCGAATTCTCATTTAAATTGCTTCATAAAGAATAAGGACGGCAACAGCGAGAAATGCCGCAAACACAACAAAACAAGAGTTCATCTATTACGGGCGCGCTCCAGTTTAGCATTGTTTTTGGCATTGTGTTGGTGCCGTCCCGATCGTGTTTCATATAGGAATCGACGTACACCAATTTTTTTGTTTACGCTTTTTCACCATAAGTTTTCTTATATGCTCCAGTTTAGTGCCATTGTATGGTGCGGCGCTCTAGCGCTCTAAAGGAGAGGATGGTTCTTTCAGATTGAATTTTTAGTTAATGTATGATAAATTGTGGCATATTGGACCAATTGTTTTTGTAGATACATATCTAAAAAAATTATGCTCAAATAAATATTGAATTAACAATTCTTTTATGGCATAAAGGACAAATTATAAAACAGGTTTTCGTTTCGTACATTTCTTCGGCACCCTGTAACATTGTATAAATTTCTTGAAATTCCAAGTTCCGCCTCCATATTTTTCATCTCTCTTCCACCGCAGTGCTTAAGCATGCTATCGACTTCTAGCAAAATTGTGGTATTGGGAGGAATAACGGTAAAAGGTCAAAAATAGATAAGAAGACACTTGTCGGAGTGAATAGTCTTTGTAAGGTTCCATATATGTAGCCTTTGGAAGCTCTCTGGATTTTTTTTTAAGATTAAGAGTTCTGCTCTTAGTTCGCAAGGTCTTGGTAAACAAAGATTATGAATAACAAGATGTGACACTCGCGAAATTTTTTCTTTTGAAAATTCGACCTTCATACCGTTAGTCAAACGAACTTGAGATTTAGATAGTAATAAGGAAGTCATATACAAGAAAGGGATAACAATTCGGTTGGAAATGGACCGAGAATTGAAACTCTACAGGGTGCCTCATATTTTTTACTACTTTTCTATAAGTGCATTCCATTTATCACTTATCATTGATGCTTCTTTTTAAAATAAATAAATTTTAAAATAAATCCTTACTCTCATATTATTATTGCAAGATAAATTGTTATTCTCATATTAGCTTGGTTAAGTTGAAAAAAGTCAAGCCCACCCGGCGTACTTTTCGCCACGCACGCACACAGTCCATCCAAGGCGCTTAATGTAAACAAACCGCATCCGTATTTAAGGCAAATGTGTGCAACCTGCCTATTTTGTTTATGTACATTATCTTTGTTGGTAAAGTCCGCTCGGGCAAAACCTTCTATCACAGATAAATAAGCGAGCATTTTTGAGGAAATGGACTGCTTTGTAAATATTAATTCTCAACATTTATTTGCTGCGCAACATTACTTGGCTAGAGAGCCGAAAACTTGGCTAGCGAAAATGTTGTATTGGTTCGATTTTTTAACATGGTTGCTGGGCATCTGTATTATTTATCTGTGCTTCTATATTACAAGCCATGAAGTGGCCTTTTGCATGTGTGCGTAAGTGGTCTGACAGTTCGAGAAATTTACATTTAGTCTTATGGACGCTGGATGAAATATGCTGGAAAAATTGGATTTAATCGGGTTTTTTTGGCTACTAGAGACCTACAAGTCTTAAGAAATTAAAACCATAGGGGCTTTTACTGTATATAGGACAAAAACAATGAATTTCCGCCGAAAAAACAGAAAATTTTCGATTTTTCGGTTCGGTTGAGAGCCCATTCTTCTGCGGTACATTTGTTAGTGGTCCGGCGCCCGACTTTTCTGTTGTGTTTTGGTTAAACTCGAAAATTTCACATTCTTTGTTCGAAAAGGTGATTAAAAGTGTTATTAATTACAAGGAGAACTTCTTAAAGTAACCTTGAGTGAACATCATTTTTGGATAAAAGCTATAGTTTGGAAGCTGCCGCGAATTTTTTTCAACTTTTGCGTTGTCGCCCATAAGACTCAATGGAATTTTTTTAAACTGTCAGACCACTTTGCCCTATAGATGTGTGCGTGCGCCGGACCACTTCATGGCTTGTAATTTACATGGAGGAACGAACGAACATGGAGTGGAAACGAGCCGAAAAAAGTGAAGCCATTTCAAAGATGTGTGAGTAGAAACACTCACACATAGACATCACTCAGTACAGGCGTAAAATTTTGCTGGCAATGCGAAGGGGCAGGTGATTTAATCTGTTGGAACCACCCGTCCTGCAAATGGACATCGTCTGGGAACATAAAACCCAATAAAAAGAAAGTATTAAGTAAAGTAATATTTCTATCAATCAATCTTGATTACGCATTATCCCCCCATAAAAATCTATATGGCGACGACTCTGGCTCCATTTCCACATATCTGACAATTCTTCTGGAGGGAAAATCACTTCAGTTAAGAATGATGTTTTCGCACAAAATTTGATATTTTATACGCAACTTTATGACACGAAATCACTAAATATAGTTTTCTTAAGTACCTACTTGTGAAAACAAACCACAGAGATCCCGTAATTCTTCACATTTTCGCAGCCAGGCACAAAACACTTTCTCGGCAGTTTTCAATAGTTTTTGTGCAAAATAATTCATATATGTATATAATTAGCACATTCCAGGAATTAACGCAAAATCAAAACATAAAAATTACGCTTTATAACTCACATTTAAGCGAAAACAAGCACAAAATTACCACTTCGCTCGTCTGCTCACTATCGAACTTCACATTGAATTGCCCGCTAATTTCTCGTTTGACACTTAATTTGACAATCCCGAGTCCCATTTGACAATCTCGAGTCCCATTTGACAATCTCGAGTCCCGGATTTTGGCTTCACTCACCGACAGGGTTTTTACACGGTTGTTCCACTCCATATTCGTTCGTTCCTCCAAGGTAATTTATAAGGTTTTGGTTGAGCCATTTGTGCAGATAGTTAAAATAAATAAACAAAAACAGTAATTGATAAAATGTTAGGTTAGAAAAGGACAGTTTTATTAAAAAGTTTGAATCAATTAATCAATTCGTAGGGCTAATGAAATTGTTCTGATTCGTCCGTTGAAACTGATGTTGTATATTTGATCAATCGGCTTCGGTCGATAAATCATTAAAATCAATTGAATCGCAGCCGGCGCAGAGAGAGGGGCTGGGCTGATTAAGTAACAAGAGAGGGTCAGCGATCGCATTACACAGCAAAAGTAGCCCCGCTGATTACTTAACTTAATTTATAAACACAAGGCACAAAGATAAGACGCCGCTGCTAAGCACTTTATTATTATAGTAATTACTGGAATGCGGAGGAGGCAAAGGTTGACTTTTGATTTGAGTACTTACGAGATTTAAGGTGATGTTCCTCCTCAGGACCTGCATCTCGGGTTGAAGGGGTGTTGGGTCGCTGATCAAAAGTTCTCTGCAAAACAAACGAGGGGAATTGACTGACCGAAATCAAAGCTTTTAAAAAAATCGTGTGCACCTCATGCTCTAGCTCTAGCGTGAGCACCGAGACGCTTTAATTAATTGTTTTTATTTAAATTTAGCTCAACTTGAACAAAGTTTACAGAGCTTTCTCTCGGAGTGTGGTCGGAGCCGCCAACAATGCACTTTTTGGGGTAAACGCAAATTTTGTAATCGCGGGCTGTTTAGACTACGCGGTCGTGGCAACTGTGCGGAGCGCGAGCCTTTCACCAGCCAACAACCGCTGAGCTGGAAAGCGGCCCTGAGAACAGGACTGGTGGGACGGGAACCGGTCTAGAAATCGGATTTGTCACCCGCAATGCGCTAATAAATTTCCTACATTTTCTGCATTTCCGGCAGTAAACCTTGCAGCGAACCTAATTAAGTTGTCTGCAACGCATCCTGACTCACCAATTCCTCGCATAAATCTTCTAAAATTCAAAAGATCAACATTTCTTCAAGAGCACTCTTGGAGGAACGAACGAATATGGAGTGGAACAACCGTGTAAAAACCATATCTGTAGTGAAGCCAAAATACCGTGTAAAAAAGTGTACCGAATAGCCGGCCACACACGGGATGGTTTTTGGCGTACAAACTTGTGACAATCTTTATGACAAACTTTATTTGTACGCCATTTTGCCCACAAACGGTGATGGTTTTCATTCCTAAAGCGATATAACAAATTTAAAGAACGATATCGCGACTCCACAATCTAATGTCGGAGCAATTCATCTTGACAGATGATAAAAAAATAAAACCACGGAAAAATCAAAGGCGAGAAATATTTGGGACGGTTTTAAGTTTGTACGCCAAGTTGCCCACACACGATCAATCTTTTGTTTGACGCGTGCTTGTACGCCAAAAACCGTCCCGTGTGTGGCCGGCTAATGTCAAAAGCCAGGCGTATTAAGTGTCAAACGAGAAACGACCGGGAAATTTAAAGCGCAGAAGAGGTTATTTTGTGCTTTTTTTGCTTAAATGTGGGTTGTAAGGTGTAATTTATATGTTTAAATGTTGCCTTAATTTCTGAAAAGGGCTATTATGTATATATTTGGGTTATTTCGCCGAAAATACTATTGAAAAGTACCTAAGAAGTGTATCATGCCTGGCTGCAAAAATGTGCAGATTTATGGGATCTTTGGGATTTCTTTTCACAAGTAAGTATTTAAGAAAACTACATTTAGTGATTTCGTTTGATAAATTTGTGTAAATGATTAAATTTTAGGTGAAAAATTCATTCTTAATTGAAGTGATTGTTTCTCCAGAAGAATTGTCAGATACGTGCAAATGGACGCCACCAGGCTCGGCGAGCAGTGCGACCGTGCACTGTTACCCAGCTGTTTTCTGTCATTTTAGTTTTACCAGTTGCGAGCCGGTTGTTGCTGTTTCGTTTGCATTTATTTTGCGGGTATTTTTTAAACAAGAATTCAGAAATTATTTATTTTCAATATCTTTAATTGGTAAGTTCACTTTGCGTCTAATAGACTTTGATTTGTTTTGGTATTTTGCGTTTTTATACTGATTTTTCAGCCATTAAATATAGCCGGCTGTAACTCAGTTTTGTATTGGCTATGAAGGCGTTGTTTAAATAAATAAATTTAATAATATTAAGACTTTGTCTAAGTTATAAAACGAAAAAATTGAATACATTTGAAGCTATTAATTATTATTATCAGGTAATTAATATTTTAGGTTAGGGCCCTTAAGGGAATTCTTATAAAGTTAATCCGTAATTTACTTACCTATTTATCGAAAATTAATATGTTATAACACTTTCCCCTCTTATGTCGTTCTGATTTAGCTAAATTAACCGTCGTCCGCAAAGAGTTAATGTGGTTTACCTTAAATTTAAGAAATTTCTTCATCAAACTAAATATAGCTCTATTTTGGATTTTGAGTATTGGTGCTAAATTAGTATTAATTTTCATTAAAATCAATTCATAACTTAAGTTTCCGGTCCATTTTTCAATCTAAATATGTTAAAGATATTTGCTCTTAAAGTCTTCTAGACTATAGATGCAAATTATCTTAAACTCTTGTTTACATATAGCCTTTATAAAATTAAATTAACATTCTCTATTTTTTAGAGCCTCTACACATTGCCTAGCCATAGATTCATTCTCTTTTTTTCCCCCCATAGAACACAGGAGTTGAAGAAAATTTTTTTAATTTTTATTTTATAATTTTCTATTAAATTTGAATTTAAGTTTAATATTACTTCATGTACACGCACGCAAGTTATCAATGAGTTGGATAAAAGAATGTTTATTCTAAAAATATTTTCAGCAGCAAACCTCTATAAGAAAAAATTTAATGATATGGACAAAACAGGGTTTTCCATGCCGTCATATGACTCGAACGAATTCGAGGGTGAAAATACCCGCCAAGATCGAAATTCAGGAGAGCACGTAACAAATCTAGCGGTATCTGAAGAAGTTATTATCATAACACAAATGGCAGAAAATTAGAAAAAATCTCGGCGGTGATTAAATATAATCATAAATTCTTTGCGATTTGTTTCTATGAAAATTTTTTTATCTTGAATGTATGCAGAGATATAGACAGAGTAACTGGAAGAAGTGAAAAATTCACAATTTTATTTTAAACTTAATTATTGCAAATTAATAGTACAACTTATATTACAATCTGAAATGAAAACTTTGTATCTGAACTAATTATTTATTCCACTGCGTTTTTCTTCGGTAATAATTTGCACATATTGCGTCATATTTTGATCATCTCAAAACAGAAACAATATGCTCACTATCATAAGAAAAATTTTAAAAATTTCAGAAAGAATTTTCTCTTTCACCGAGATGACTTTTTAATAAGAAAAAAGATTTTTACGTACATTGAACCTCCTTTTTTGAAGCTAGTTAAAAATTGGATGCAGAAAAGCTAACTTACCTATTACGGGGATATTTCTAGAATTTAGAATTTTATTCTAATTCATTTACCTTTGTTGCACATCATTTTTATTTCTCAGATAAAATGGTAATGGAGGTTATATCTCTATGAATAAAATATTATTTGAGGTAGAAAAACCAACACAAACATTTTTAAAATGTTTACATTCTTTAAAAATTTCCTTTTCATATATTATATATATATATATATATTTTCAACAAGGTATTCAGATACAAAAAATATAATTTTTTAGTCAATATACAAGCAAAATTACCTCACAATTTAGATTTAGGTTTTTCTCCAGCACGAGATAGCAAATCTTGCATACTATCCAATGCATCTCGCATTGCAACAGACATCTTCCTTGAATCAGTGTCTTTGTTATTTAGCCGACACGCTATCGCGAAGAACATGTCGTTAGCGCGAGGATTGTAGCAGAGTCCGTAGCCATCATCAGCCGTGGGTCCATAGGCCATGAAACATTCATATTTCGAGGCAACTTGACTTGTCGCTAATCTAAAGTGGGCAGTCTTCACAATGCCGGGGGTACTAAAGAATTTTGGAACAGGCAATTTATTCTCAATTGCCATTAATTTCAATCCCAAAAGATGTCGGTCAACACCTCTTCCTTGCAGAGCCATCGTTGTGTACTGACGGTGTGCGTTCACGGCTTCTTTTAGTAACTTCACGCGCTGATCATCCGGAGCGTTTTCAACCATTGCCTTCGCAAACGCGAGTGATTCACATGAACAAGAGCGAATTGTTTCAGTGCGTCCACCGGGATATAGTCGAAGATGGGCTGATTCGTAGGTTGGTGGAGGAACCTTGTGCAATCTATAGATCATAATTATTATTAAACCATTCAAAAAGGTAGGACAGAAATAGATTTCTCACTTATAGAAGGCGTATTGCATAGCCATCTGGAGGTAACTGTCTGGACTTAGCTTTTGCGTCTTAATGAAATCCTTTCCGTATTTTCTATAGTGGAGGACGCACAACTGCAAATTATTTACCAATTTGTCAAGATCTTGGTTTGCCTTCTTAACGTGTTTAATAATTTTATCGTTAAGGCTAATTGGTAACTGAACTGGCTCCTTGAAAACTTTTTGTTGTGCTCCTTCGGTAATTTTTTGATCGTCTCTGAGAATTCATTTCAATATTTTATTTACTAAACAAAAAATAATTTAAAATGAATATAATACTTACATGTTCTTTAAGATGAAATCAGTCATAATAGCAATGGGTTGCCCCTCAGCTGGAGAGTGCTCATAGCAAAAGCCATTTGCACCGTTTGGATTTACAACCAGCTAGAGGAAGATTTAATTTTTGGAACTATTAGTAAGAAATTAACTAACGTTTAGCAAAACTTATATATTTTTTTGAGATATTAAATAGACGACCTGATAAATGTACAAAAGTTTGCGAATTGAAGTTCGCCGTTTAGATATGAGTACTAGAACTCGGCCTTTCAGTTACATTTAAAAATTTAATCGACAACCTAGTTGGAATTGTTCCAGAATTTGTATTATCTCATCTGATTGTTATAAACAGGCGAAAAGTAAAATAATAGAAATTCACGGACAAAATAAACCATAATCTGTTATTAACGCAAACAAGTCCAGTTGAATGTTCCCGCCGAATATAACAAATTCTTATTAATTTACTTACCTGAATAGTTTTATCCATCCACCTATTTCCTGCATTTTGAGTTGATCCTCCACCATGAATCAGTTGTTCGCTAACAACGACCGTTTCGTTTTCACCGTACTTCACAGGGACATTGTTATCTAGGGCCACAGTAAAGAGTGAAGTTTGAATTTGCCCAACAGATTCCTTATTCCGGGGATCCTCAATCAAGTCACAGTAGGCCTTCGCCCAATCGTCCCTTTGGAGCGTTGTTAACACTCCAATAGGATATTCCTCCTTTTTAGTTACTTTGGAGACTATCATTTGAAGTTGTTTATAGATAAGATCTGGGTGGATAATTTGGGAAGATGCGTACACAGGAACGCAGAACCACTATTTTAATTTTTTTGGGTGAAATTTGTATTCTATAAAAAAGTTTGAAGGATAAATGTAACTTACATGGCCTTTATACACCACAGCAACATGTTCTGACTTCGGGAAAAAGCAGTGATAGTCCTCTTTAGGCCCTGGCATTCGAATTGTCCCGAACACCAATTTATACTGCGACATATCCAGTTGTTTGTCCCCCATTTTCTCCAGGGGGATTTTATTGTTGTCGACCAATTCCTTGTACTTGAGAGAAATAAAAATAGCTTTCGCCGTGTACTTAAGCCACTCTTCTTCAGATTTAAATTTTCGAGGTGGAAAGGTCATTCCCGGGCTTAGATAAACACAAACAGGATCGCGGTATGCGAGATATGCCACCTTAAGCCATCGTTCAGCCAACCAATTCTCAGATTTTTTAGCAACTGCCTCTAAAAGTCCCTGCAATTTAGGACCTTCTTCTCGTACAAAATTTTGAGCTTCTTTACAAGTCTCTTGGAACTCAGATTCGGTTAAGATTGGGAGTGCGGTTTTTAAAAATTTCTCAATAGTTTCCTGCAATGGCGGTACCGGAAAATGTGGGAGATTTTGCGGATTTGTTGCCGAAGCATAGTTCCGAAGAAGCTGATTTGTAGCTACATTTGGACTAGCTGTCGTTAGCTTTTGTGGGAATTTTGGAACGGCAATCGATGTTACTTTTGTTACATTGCGAACCTTGAAATGAAGTATATGTTATTTTATAGTAAATCAAATAATTTTAATCTCCTATGAAGTTATTTAGAATTTTTAAACGAAAATGAAAAATTCATAAAAACAATTAGGGCCTGAATTATAAAAAATTATTTCTTCTAATATTGCCTGTGCTGTCGAAGGTCTGGGAGATTTTAGCAAGGAAGCAAATATCTGATTTGCTGGTGAGTAATTCTTTACATATATCGAAGGTAGTCAGGTTTTCGTGAGTCTCATAGTGCCACTACGGCTGTTCTCGATGTTACTGAATTCTACTACTACTATTGCTGGATTTCAGTAAGGCTTTCGACAGTATTGATTACTCCATTCTGTGTTTGAAGCTTAAGAGACTTTTTGCCCTCTCCTACTCTATGTGTACATAATATGATATACTAGTATCTGATGGCTAGAATGCAGTTTGCCGCCCTACGTGGTCGGGCCTCAGGTCGACGCTCGGTCAACTGCGGTGTACCGCAGGATTCTGTACTTGGGCCCGTACTCTTTCGTATTTACATAAACGACCTACCTAATAGTATCGATGCCGGAGTCGTAAACAGCTAGATGGGCTGGACCAAAGAATATGGAAGATTACAAAAAATGGTTACTCTATTTTTAAGACGCAGTTATCCTCACCATAACCCATTTTGAGGAAACAAAAACAAAAAATTTTCCCATTAGTATGAAAGAGAATCTCTGCCTTATTGTTCCAAACCCGAATTCTTATTTAAATTGCTTCATAAAGAATAAGGACGGCAACAGCGAAAAATGCCGCAAACACAACAAAACAAGAGTTCACCTATTACGGGCGCGCTCCAGTTTAGCATTGTTTTTGGCATTGTGTTGGTGCCGTTCCGATCGTGCTTTCATATAGGAAGAGGCAGAAATGGAATGCCTTCCTCAACCTTGAAGACGTACACCAATTTTTTTCTTTACGCTTTTCACCATAAGTTTTCTTATGTGCTCCAGTTTAGTGCCATTGTATGGTGCGGCGCTCTAGCGCTTTAAAGGAGAGAATGGTTCTTTCAGATTGCGTTTTTAGTTAATGTATGATAAATTGTGGAATATTGGGCCAATTGTTTTTGTAGATATCTAAAAATATTATGCTCAAATATATATTGAATTAACAATTATTTTTTGGCATAAAGGACAAATTATAAAACAGTTTTTCGCCTCCATATTTTTCATCTCTCTTCCACCGCAGTGCTTAAGCATGCTATCGACTTCTAGCAAAATTGTGGTATTGGGAGGAATAACGGTAAAAGGTCAAAAATAGATAAGAAGACACTTGTCGGAGTGAACAGTCTTTGTAAGGTTCCATATAGCCTTTGGAAGCTCTCTGGATATTTTTTACAGATTAACAGTTCTGCTCTTAGTTCGCAAGGTGTTGGTAAAGTCCGCCCGGGCTATACTACATCTACCGACGGTCTCATTCGTTCAAGGTTATGGAGGTCTCCTTTGTAGTTAGAGCTGCTCGTCTATGGAATAGCCAACCTGCCTCAATGAAGTGCACTGCTTCTCCGGGTGTTTTTAAAGTAAATTGGTTGAGCCATTTGCGCAGATAGTTATGAGGGGTACCTGGATGATATGATGTTAGCCTGGTTGTTGTTTTTCAGCACCGCATGCTTCTATCACAGTAGTGGTATTTTTATTGTAGACTTGTGTCATTAAATAAATAAAAATAAATAAACAAAAACAGTAATTGATAAAATGTTAGATTGAAAAAGGACAGTTTTATTAAAAAGTTTGAATCAATTAATCAATTCGTAGAGCTAATAAAAGGGTTCTGATTCGTCCGTTGAACTGATCTTGTTTATTTGATCAATCGGCTTCGGTCGATAAATCATTAAAATCAATTGAATCGCAGCCGGCGCAGAGAGAGGGGCCGGGCTGATTAACTTAATTTATAAACACAAGGCACAAAGATAGGACGCCGCTGCTAAGCACTTTATTATTATAGTAATTACTGGAATGCGGAGGAGGCAAAGGTTGACTTTTGATTTGAGTACTTACGAGATTTAAGGTGATGTTCCTCCTCAGGACCTGCATCTCGGGTTGAAGGGGTGTTGGGTCGCTGATCAAAAGTTCTCTGCAAAACAAACGAGGGGAATTGACTGACCGAAATCAAAGCTTTTAAAAAAATCGTGTGCACCTCATGCTCTAGCTCTAGCGTGAGCACCGAGACGCTTTAATTAATTGTTTTTATTTAAATTTAGCTCAACTTGAACAAAGTTTACAGAGCTTTCTCTCGGAGTGTGGTCGGAGCCGCCAACAATGCACTTTTTGGGGTAAACGCAAATTTTGTAATCGCGGGCTGTTTAGACTACGCGGTCGTGGCAACTGTGCGGAGCGCGAGCCTTTCACCAGCCAACAACCGCTGAGCTGGAAAGCGGCCCTGAGAACAGGACTGGTGGGACGGGAACCGGTCTAGAAATCGGATTTGTCACCCGCAATGCGCTAATAAATTTCCTACATTTTCTGCATTTCCGGCAGTAAACCTTGCAGCGAACCTAATTAAGTTGTTTGCAACGCATCCTGACTCACCAATTCCTCGCATAAATCTTCTAAATTTCAAAAAATCAAAATTTCTTCAAGAGCACTAAACCTTGCTGTTGACATAACTCGGCTCTTTTGTTTTGACAATTCAAACGCAGTCGGCAGGGCTCATCAAACTTTAAAGTAGAAAACTGATTTACAATAAAGTCTCCTAAAAGCCTTGTCTTAAAACAATTATCAAATAACTTTAGTTCACTTTGCTTTTAAAATCATTTTATAATTAATTTAAAATTAACAATTACCTCTTATAATCCGTTGTAACTGACAACAGTTTTAAGATCGTAGGTCATCTAGTCCTAGGTGCACAGTTAACCAGCTGTTTTCTGTCATTTTAGTTTTACCGGTGCGAAATTTGCGAGCCGGTTGTTGCTGTTTCGTTTGCATTTATTTTGCGGGTATTTTTTAAACGAGAATTCAGAAATTATTTATTTTCAATATCTTTAATTGGTAAGTACACTTTGCGTTTAATAGACTTCGATTTGTTTTGGTATTTTGCGTTTTTATACTGATTTTTCAGCTGTTAAAAATTGCCGGCTGTAACTCAGTTTTGTATTGGCTATGAAGGCGTTGTTTAAATAAATAAATTTAATAATATTAAGACTTTGGGCGCTATTGCGATTATCGCCATTTCTACGATCAAAAGAGCTTACAGCCCTTTTTAGGTAAAAATTCCTTAATAAAGTTTCAAAAATCTCATAAATTCATTTCAGTAACCTTTGATTTTGATTAAATTTTTAGTCCCAAGTGGTTAGAATAAGTCGATTAGAAAAATCCAATCGAATATTTTGACGTTCAATCGACTTATTTCAACCACTTTGAACGACAAAATTAATTGAAGTCAAAATTTACTGAAATTATTTTATGAGAATTTTGAAACTTTATTAAGGAATTTTTACCCACAAAGGGCTTTCGTAAGCTCTTTTCGTTTCGTACGATCGACTCTTTATCGCAGAAATGACGATATTCGCAATAGGGCTTATCTAAGTTATAAAAGGAAAAAATTGAATACATTTGAAGCTATTAATTATATTATTATCAGGTAATTAATATTTTAGGTTAGGGCCCTTAAGGGAATTCTTATATTAAAAGTTAATACGTAATTTACTTACCTATTTATCGAAAATTAATATGTAAACACTTTCCCCTCGTATGTAGTTCTGATTTAGCTAAATTAACCGTCGTCCGTAAAGAGTTAATGTGGTTTACCTTAAATTTAAGAAATTTCTTCATCAAACTAAATATAGCTTTATTTTGGATTTTAAGATTTTGAGGATTGGTGCTAAATATTAATTTTCATTAAAATTAATTCATAACTTAAGTTTCCGGTCCATTTTTAGATCTAAATATGTTATAGATGCAAATTATCTTAAAAAGTGTTTACATATAGCCTTTATAAAATTAAATTAACATTCTCTAGGACTATTTTTTTGAGCCTCTACACATTGCCTAGCCATAGATTCATTCTCTGTTTTCCCCCCCATAGAACGCAGGAGTTGAAGCAGTTTTTTTTTATTTTTATTTTATAATTTTCTATTAAATTTGAATTTAAGTTTAATATTACTTCATGTACACGCACGCAAGTCATCAATGCGTTGTATAAAAGAATGTTTATTCTAAAAATATTTTCAGCAGCAAACCTCTATAAGAAAAAATTTAATGATATGGACAAAACAGGGTTTTCCATGCCGTCATATGACTCGAACGAATTCGAGGGTGAAAATACCCGCCAAGATCAAAATTCAGGAGAGCACGTAACAAATCTAGCGGTATCTGAAGAAGTTATTGAGAAGCTATCTAAAGACATTGATAATAATCCTAAGAACTCAAGTAAATCAAAAATGCGAGTAATAAAAGCTATTGCAAATCACATGTTCGGTTCAATCGCAATTACGCCAAAAAATATTGAACATTCTCGAATTGACGAAGAAGGTTGTTTCTCGAAAGAAAATGATTTTGATTTTGAAAGTTTAAAAAAAGACTTCCCTGGAAATGCATCAACTGCCATGGAAGAAGAATATAAATCAACTGTTGAAGATATCGAGAGCAGTTTTGTTAAACTTGTTGAACAAACTGAACAAAAAAATATTGATCCGTGTAAAACTTTAAAATCTTTACTGCTTAATTGTTTAAAATCTAATCCCAGGGAGAGTCTGAGCTGTTCAGAAATTTCAGAAGATTTTATGAAATGTGTAAACAAACATCGTTTCGATGATACAGATAGAATATTTTAAAGCGAAAATACAATTAAATTTAAAATATGTAGTACATATTTGAATAACATAAATTGATATATGGTGTATAATATAATTGGTAAATGTATGTAAATGTAAATTTTTCTTTGTTACCATCTCATATGTGGAAATTAAAAGTTTCATAATTATCCCAACACTATTTTTGCATCAATATTTTAGAAAAAAAAATATGTTGAACTCAAAAGCCCTTAATCTTGGAGACCAGTTTCCTAATTTCCAAGCCGAGACTACAATTGGTCCTATCGATTTCTACGAATGGCTTGGCGAATCGTAAGTTAAATTAAGTTACATTGACCTTAGAGTTTAAAAGTATTTATAAATTTTCTATTTTAAGTATTTTATTAACTACATATATTTACTTTATATAAAATCGAACAGTTGGGGTATTTTATTCTCTCATCCCTCCGATTATACGCCAGTCTGCACAACTGAATTATCGCGAGTATGTGCCTTGTTGCCAGAATTTAAAAAACGCAATTGCAAGCCAATTGCACTTTCTTGTGACAATGTGGAATCTCACCGTGGATGGATTGAAGATATTAAAAGTTATGGAAGTATGAAATTTCATTAATTTTAGAGGCATATAACACTTTAATTTTTTATAATAGATTGCGATAATTTCGATTACCCGATTATTGCTGATGAGAAAAGGGATCTGGCTGAAAAACTCAACATGCTCGACAAGGACGAAAAAGATAAGGAAGGAATTCCACTTACTTGCAGAGCGGTTTTTATTATAGATCACAATAAAAAATTGCGTTTATCAATTTTGTACCCGGCAACTACAGGCAGGAATTTTGAGTAAGAATTTATAAGCTCTTATGAATATATAAATAATCCTTTTTTTTAGTGAAATTTTAAGGGTTTTGGACTCTTTGAAACTTACTGATCAATGCAAAGTTGCAACACCTGTTGATTGGAAGGTAAATGAAATCTATGTTTGCATCAAGTCTGAATATTAAACATTTTATTATTTATAGGCAGGAGGAGACTGCATGGTATTACCCACAATTCCAGAAGAAGATGCTGCATCTTTGTTTCCTAAAGGCTACACTAAAGTTCCTGTTCCTTCCGGCAAGGGATACATCCGAAAGACGCCCCAGCCAGACATATAAAGCGAATATGTATTATTAAACACATTCGTGGTACTATCACTTAAAATATTTTTTGATATTTTTTTTTATATCCTTTTAAAGGACTTTGTACTTATTAATTTCGAAACATTCTTAAGTTAAAAAAGGAAAAGAATTTTGTACTTTATATGCGCAGCATAAGAAATGCACTTTTTTTATTAATATTAAGAAACTAATTTTTATTTAGACCTAAATTCCTGTTCTTTAAAGTCGCAGTTGCAGTGATTTTTAAGCTTAATGTAATTCGTGTAGGCAAGCTCGAATTTAGTAAAACTGAAGAAGTTAGTAAACTTAATTGTGTTCAAGCTGTGGCTTTGTTAGTTTTATTCATCTCAGTTTTACTAAGTCAGTTATTTTGGAGTCAAACACAAATCTATCGGCTTAACTCAAATCAAATCATTATTATAAAATCAAAAATATAAATAAACTAAAGCTTAAACTCCCATTTTAACTTTTAAACTACTCAACCGATTTCAATGAAATTTTGTAAACACAGAGGCGACTGTGGTGGACTGTGGGTACAAAAATAGATAAATTACAGTTCGGTTTAAGCTAGGGTAAGGTCAGTTCAAGGTATGTTCTTCTTGGACTCTTAAATATATAACGAAATTCACCTGTTTAAAATCGTTTATAATTCGTATTTATTTCAAATTATTTTATCCCGAACTTTACGTAAAATACACGACCGCAATTTGCTTGCAGCGGCTCGGGTTGGTACCCGAAATATGTAAAAGTTTAAGAGCCACTGGTGTAATTCGTTTTGACAACACTGACATATAGAAATGGACCACTCGATTTGCTATCTCAAATGGTGCACCCTTTTGACAGTTATTACCTAAGGAGAGTTCAACTATAGGGAGCATATATCAGTCTATTTCTTTCACATTAAGCGAAATAGGCGCCTTCAAAAGGCGGCAAATTTAAAAATTATATATATTTTTACTTGTAGCCTGCACACTGAAATCTAATTCCTAAAAATGTAGCATTACCTTTCAAATAATTTCGCAGCGAGAAGTTTCTAGAATAAGACATTTTTCATTGAAAATTTCTCAGCAAAACGTTGAAATGCTCTCTTTTGGATATGTAGTTTATATCGCTAAACAACTGTTTTAAGAACTCAAAAGTAATAATTAGAGCACTTTTGTGTTTTTGTTGTAATACCCACTTAATTTAGTTACATTAAAAGGACACAAATGCAATTAATTCCGAAATAATTCGCCGCATTACGCCGCCCAGATGTTTTTCGGTTTTTGTGCCATTTTTGTCGATAAATGAGGCATAAAATAAAAAGAATTTGCAATATAGGATACTAAAAGACTAATTTCCATAATTTAATAACATAATTTCTGCCGAAAACTCAGAAATTGTGTAAAATTCATTTGTATCTTAAAAAGGGATAATTTCATGTTTGCATTCCTTTAAAGGAACTTAAGATACAAAATAAGTTATTTAATAATTTTTGGTGTAATTACTTGATGGGTTTATGTAATTAAAACGGAGAAATGCCCCAAAAATGCATTTAACAACAATTCAAACCCGCTGACTGCTCAAAATCCGTTAATGGTGTAGCAAGAGGGAACGAGAAAGTGCACCATCTCGATCTTTGAATACACTGTATATTCATAGATCTCTAGATCTCGATATAGGCATTTTGTATGGAAAGAGTAGTCCATTTTTATATGTCAGTGGTTGACAATTGACATCCCAGATTCCCAGTTCCCACCGCCACCGACTGATTAGAGCTCTCGCAGCTGGCCCCAGTTTCGTAGGCCGTTCCCGTTCGTTACTTGCAGAAAAATATTTGTGAAAAATTCGCGAAAGACTCCCTTGAGCCGCGGCTATCCCAGCACGACAGTGACCCCGAGCGCCGAGACCTGCCTTCAATCAATCCCTAGGAGGGACGCACTTTCACCAAATACCACCGAATTTGAGGTACAAAGTTCAAAGTTTCGCCGATTAATTGAATAATCTGACTTTTATATAATTTACAGTTCGCAGGGGATTCAAGGAAGGATCTGAGACCACAAGGACACAATGGCGGAGCAAGTGAGCCCGGTTAAATACTTCCTGTGCGGCGGCTTCGGCGGAATCTGCACGGTGATCTCGGGGCACCCGCTCGACACAATTAAGGTAAGCTGCTGACTGTCAGTGCGTTCCAATAATAAAATCGACCAAAGTCCAACGCGCTCATTGGGACTAAATCAGGATTAATTGGCCCCGCGAGCCGTGGAATCGGTCTCGGGCGACTATTTCGGGAGGCCCTTGACTCGGCTCGCAGTAGGTGTAAATTGCTTTGGGGCACCGTGATCCTGGTCAAGGTGTCGCCGAAATCAAACCAAGTTGCATGCAGATGGAGATGTTTGTTAAAAAAAAGGGGTTTTTTCAAGAATTTATGACAAATTGTTATTATTTAAGCCTAACCACAGTTCTGTGCCTTCAATGGTTTTCGAGATATGGCCAATTTTGTTCTTACAAAAAATCACTGTAACTGCAAGAAAATCCCAATGCTGCGTAGAGGTTTACAAGGTTGCAAATTTAATGTACTTTAAAAATGGTAATAACATCTAATATAAACAAATGCACAGTTTATGAGTTATAAGGCAACTGATAAAAAACCGGCAGATTTTCACGTATTACGCAGGAAGCACAGGTTTTTCGAAGCTGCAAATTTGAGTTTACACTACTCTAACTGGTCCTAACAATATATCAAGAAATTAGAACTACATCACGCTTTGCAATTTTAATGTCTAATTCGAGTGGGCTACTATCTATTTTACTATTTTAAAATATGATAAAGGTGGATTTTCTTCACAAGCCGACCCCAGAGTCATCTGAGCCTTCCTAGAAATAGTAAATTATAGTCTAACAAATTAAAGAAAACACGCTAAGAAGCTCCCATGACCACTACCCTCTCATCAGACCTTCCTGGTCAGAATATGTAGCCAAAGGACTCACTAAGACAAGCCATGCAAGCCCTATCAATTAAAAATTAAGTTCCTATGGACACCTCCCACCTCTATCATCATACAAGCTCTAGATTTAGCAGGAAATTTTGCACTGAATTGAAATTTATGAAAAGTTACCCATAACAAAAAGTTTTTCACCCTTATTCCACACTCCGTAGGAGATTTGTAAGTAAACTGGAACATTTAAAAAGAATTGCATGAATCGAGTTCTCTGACACTGCCAGCTTTTTTGTGAATCTCTTACATTCCGATCGGATTTGATTTCCGTCGGAGTGTGGAATACGGGGCCTTTATTTCGCGAAAATAAAATTATATTTCCTGGATTTAAACCCACTTTGCGTCAAAAATTTGATCCAAAAATTTGTTTGGTTTAAAAAAAAGTGGGTGTTGAAAAGACATATATTTAGAGAGCGACCTCAATGTAGTCTTTCAAACAGAAATTCAAACCAAACCTTAATTTAAAAAGGTGATAGGCTTAAGTCTTCTTTCTTCAAACGTTCATAGTTTTCCTTTCGATTTAAAGGCTCTTGTAACTTGTAAGATTTAACAATTTTTATTGAAGAGTGTTAATTGTAAAATAATTTTTATTCTGGTCTAAAATCCAATAAAAATAAATACCAATTTGCACCTCACGCAAGAAATACAAGTTTGAGGAATCTTTTATTTTGTATTAAAAAATTAGTGTTTTAAACTATGAATATACAGTAAAGGAACGGACATAAATCGCTAAAAGTGAAGCATCTCACGAATACTAGTCTGAGCTTACTACTACATAGAAAATTGATCAGTGCAGTTGCAAAAATTGTGTGAAAATGAAAAGGAGTTTTTCACGTACTTGATTTAATAAATATTTGGGTGCCCATTTATATCACGATTTAAAAATATTTAGCGACTTCTCTGTGTCAGGGCTCGTCGAAATTGCGCATGACTGTCGTGGACTGACATACACCAAAATATTTTTAAAACTTGAAAATTTAGCTTAAAATATAGTTTTGCTGCACCCAATTGCATCCAGTGGCTCCTTAGGGACCCCCGCAGTGCCTGGTGGGACCGAGTGATGGTATAAAATCTAGAAGAAAAGTTGAAATGGACAAAGAAAACATGCTGCTCAATGAAACTTTTCATTCCAAATCCGAACGCCCAGCCATCATATCTTTTACCCGGAGGAATTCGATCCAATAGGAGAAAACTTTTTAAATTATTTTTAATGGTCAATAAATTGCAGGAAGCGCAAATAGCATAACGACAGGACAATATACCCAAGAAGTTCGACCATTCAACGGACAGAGGCTACTCAAGTACCAAAACATGAAGTCCTGCATTGGGTCTTGCTTAAAAATCACTGATTCAGGGAAATTTCAATACAATGGCCCCTCTGCTCCCCGGGGGAGCTGCAAGTGATTTAGGGGATTTAATTGGGCACGATGGGGCCGTAATTGGGCACCAGCCTCGAGTGGCAGTTTGCCATTCCCGGAGGAAGAATTCTTGCCAGGATGCAGCTGGACCACTCCGGGGCCGGGTCCCATGTATGAGCGACTTGACATCCGAAATGGCCAATGTATGGAGTCACTTGAGCCTGGGAACCAAAACCGGTTATGCAAATGAGGGGCGTGGCTGGGGTGTGGCGGGGGTGTGGCTAGGGCGTGGCTAAGGCGTGGTTAGGGCGTTGCGGGGGTGTGGCTAGGGCGTGGCTAAGGCGTGGCTAGGGCGTGGCTAGGGCGTGGCTGGGGTGTGGCTAGGGCGTGGCTAAGGCGTGGCTAGGGCGTGGCTAGGGCGTGGCTGGGGTGTGGCTAGGGCGTGGCTAAGGCATGGCGGGGGTGTGGCTAGGGCGTGGCTAAGGCGTGGTTAGGGCGTGACTAGGGCGTGGCGGGGGTGTGGCTAGGGCGTGGCTAAGGCGTGGCTAGGGCGTGGCTAAGGCATGGCGGGGGTGTGGCTAGGGCGTGGCTAAGGCGTGGTTAGGGCGTGGCTAAGGCATGGTTAGGGCGTGGCGGGGGTGTGGCTAGGGCGTGGTTAGGGCGTGGCTGGGGTGTGGCTAAGGCGTGGTTAGGGCGTGGCTAAGGCATGGTTAGGGCGTGGCGGAGGTGTGGCTAGGGCGTGGCTAAGGCGTGGTTAGGGCGTGGCTAAGGCATGGTTAGGACGTGGCTAGGGCGTGGCGGGGGTGTGGCTAGGGCGTGGTTAGGGCGTGGCTGGGGTGTGGCTAAGGCGTGGTTAGGGCGTGGCTAAGGCATGGTTAGGGCGTGGCGGAGGTGTGGCTAGGGCGTGGCTAAGGCGTGGCGGAGTGTGGCTAGGGCGTGGCTAAGGCGTGGTTAGGGTGTGGGGGGGGTGTGGCGGAGGTGTGAGGGGGTGTGGCTAGGGCGTGGCTAAGGCATGGCGGGGGTGTGGCTAGGGCGTGGCTAGGGCGCCTTAGCCACACCCCCGCCACGCCTTAACCACGTCCTAGCCACACCCCCGCAACGCCCTAACCACGCCTTAGCCACGCCCTAGCCACACCCCCGCCACGCCCTAACCACGCCTTAGCCACCCCCAGCCACGCCCTAACCACGCCTTAGCCACCCCCAGCCACGCCCTAACCACGCCTTAGCCACCCCCAGCCACGCCCTAACCACGCCTTAGCCACCCCCAGCCACGCCCTAACCACGCCTTAGCCACCCCCAGCCACGCCCTAACCACGCCTTAGCCACGCCCTAGCCACACCCCCGCCACGTCCTAGCCACGCCCTAGCCACACCTCCGCCACGTCGCCCTAGCCACGTCCTAACCATGCCTTAGCCACGCCCTAACCACGCCTTAGCCACGCCCTAGCCACACCCCCGCCACGCCCTAGCCACGTCCTAACCATGCCTTAGCCACGCCCTAGCCACACCCCCGCCATGCCTTAGCCACGCCCTACCCACGCCTTAGCCACGCCCTAGCCACACCCCCGCCACGCCCTAGTCACGCCCTAACCACACCCCAGCCACGCCCTACCCACGCCCTAACCAAGCCTTAGCCACGCCCTAGCCACACCCCCGCCATGCCTTAGCCACGCCCTAGCCACACCCCCGCCATGCCTTAGCCACGCCCTAGCCACACCCCAGCCACGCCCTAGCCACGCCCTAACCAAGCCTTAGCCACGCCCTAGCCACACCCCCGCCATGCCTTAGCCACGCCCTAGCCACACCCCCGCCACGCCCTAGCCACGCCTACGCCCCAGCCACGCCCCTCATTTGCATAACCGGTTTTGGTTCCCAGGCTCAAGTGACTCCATACCTACTCTTGTCCGCCAACGAGCACCTCTTTAACTTTGATGAACGAGCCGTGAACTTTATAAACAAAGTTCCGCAAAGTCAAAGAAAATTAGCGAGTCTAATTGAAAATAAGTAGCCTAAAAGCTATGAATATACAGTAAAGGAACGGACATAAATCGCTAAAAGTGAAGCATCTCACGAATACCAGTCTGAGCTTACTACTACATAGAAAATTGATCAGTGCAGTTGCAAAAATTGAGTGAAAATGAAAAGGCGTTTTTCACGTACTTGATTTAATAAATATTTGGGTGCCCATTTATAAACAAACGAAAACGGAGAGGCTATATCGTGTAAAAACCCTGTGCGTGTGATAAGCATTTTTGGTCGTAGGAACGCGGGTAAACGGGCAAAGGGGGTGTCACCTTAATTTGACGTCGCCTTGTTGTTCGGGTTCATATCGAGTGTTTTCTGTGCCGAAATTAAGGTTTTCAATCAAGTGTTTCAATCAGTAAGGATTAAACAGTTTGTTTATTGTATGTTATTTCCTATAGTGCAAGAAAATTTGTTATTTACTTTAATTTTTAAAGGCAAATTTGATTATGAAGTTCGCGGTGTGCTGCTGCAAAAACAATCGGTGATATTCCAAAGGAAAAACATTTTTCAGGGAAGTTGGAGTGTTATTTTATGTTTTATAAGTGTTCTTAAGTGAATGTCATTAAATAGATTTGTCGATATTTGTTATAAAATGGAAAAAATTACGTTTTAATTTAGGTGTTCCAGTTTGTTTACCTTTCAAAATCACCCATTTCTGCTATCACCTTATTTTTCAGTGGCGGTGCTAAAAATTTAAGCGCCCCCTTCAAAAAGGCATCTTTTACCTACTACAATGAGCAAAACTCACACATTCTATTTCCACTAACACAAATATAGAAATGCTTAAAATTTTTCTGGATACAGCCTCTCCGTTTTCGTTTGTTCCTCCATGCATTTATATCACCATTTAAAAATATTTAGCGATTTCTCTGTGTCAGGGCGCGTCGAAATTGCGCATGACTGTCGTGGACTGACATACACCAAAATATTTTTATAACTTGAAAATTTAGCTTAAAATGAAATAACATGTTTAATGCATCAAGAACAATAAAAACCACAGGTATCTATCAATCACATCGGCAAAAAGATTTCAAATTCCGGCTTACCGGTGAAAAGAAATTCGTTAATTTAGTCGCCGCAATTCTTTATCACACACATCACTATCTTACACTAAATACACACCAAATAAAAGCCAGTATCATACACACTATTTTTAACCACATTTCACCTTCTGTCTTTGCATTTTTAATTCAAAAAATTGGTTACAAAGGCTGCGATCCCTTCAAATCACAATTTTTTTAAGTTGCCAAAGTATCTTCTTCTTACTCAAGGCTCACTTCCCCTGAAATTTTCCCCGCTGGAGATGCTTCATTCACACAGACTACACGTACAGGGTATAGCCGTTCCTTTACTGTATATTCAAAGCTTTTAAATAAAAGTTATAAAGCGTCACTCTTTGAAAAAATTAAATCGAGTTGGTTTATTTGACTGATTTGTAATCCATTAAAAATTTTCAGTGACAACATAAAAAGTAAACAAACAAATAAAAACCTCTATGAGATACATAGATTACATATTTTGTCGATAAATGAAGTATGTTATTGAATTATGTCATTTTCTTCTAGGAATCTTATATAAACTTTTCAAGTATTTAAATTAAAGCCGTTTCAACAACTTTTCCTGCAAAAATTTTACCTTGATGTTGAGCAATTAACGTATTTAGTACGATCTAATGCAATTCATACCGTTACTAAATGAAATTCTAAATTATATATTATTGAAACTAATTCTGAAAGAACGTCTCCGTGTTAATAAGTAGTTATACAATCTATATATTAATACGTGAAGAGAAAACTTTGTACCCCTTTTTAAGCATTTTGGACGGACGGAGGAGTGCGAGATTTGGCATAGTTAAAGTTTATATAGAGAAGAAGTGCAGAAAGCTAAAATTTATATATAATATGTGTTACAAATACATTAAATTAAATTAAATAAATTCATTATCTACGTTCATACTGTCTATGTCAAACGCATAGTAGTCTGTGGTCAAACTGTCGTAATTTTATTATTGACAGTGCGAATTTCAAACACATAGTAGGCTGTGTACATTCGTATTTTTCATAGTAACCCCAGTAGGTCGAATTTCGACCATAGGGCGACCACTAGTTATAAGTATTGTTTACTGCATTCTGAATAATAGCTGTGTTCTTTTCGTCTATCCAGGACAAAAGGAGATTTCGCATTGATTTGAAATTTATTATATGAATTTCCTACGGCAAAGATTTAAAATCCTAATAATAGCATCAAGTTGCACTGATTTGTTTCCACTTTGAAGTAAAAAATTACTCTGTAAAATGTTCAGTTCAAATTTTGAAGTTTTGCATTATTAAAATCATGGCAATTTGATGTAGTATTGATGCAAATTCCATATCCTTGTTCAGAGAAACTGTTAATAAGTTTCTGTTCAATATAAAATCGCCTTTTGTTCTGGATAGACGAAAAGAACACAGCTATTGACTAAACATTTATTCGATTCTTCGAAATATTTACCTATTTACCAGAATAGCATTCTCAATAACTATTACCAAGAAAAATAAGTATTCTTTCCAATGTAGTTGTTAAAAACCAAAAAAAAACAAACAGTTTCATTGAAAGCGTAACATGATGAAAGAAAATTAGTTGTGCTTTTATCGCAGAAGATTTCATTTAAAACAATACATTGGCTCTTATCAACCTTAACTTTTATATTATATGTTTATAATAATAAAATAAAAGTCAATAAAAGTCCTCGTTATGGAATTATGGATATATTTGTTTAATAATTTATTTAATTTGTTCATGCCATTACCATTTCATTTTCATCCCTCAATACATTTTGATTATTTCAGAAATTGAAAAATATTCTCCAATCCGCAGGTTCGCCTTCAAACAATGCCCACACCGCCCCCTGGCCAGGAACCAATGTTTAAGGGTACCTTAGATTGTGCGACAAAAACTATTAAAAATGAAGGTTTCAAGGGCCTCTACAAAGGCATGTCAGCCCCTCTGACTGGCGTTGCCCCTATTTTTGCGATTAATTTCTTTGGATTTGGTCTTGGAAAAAGACTACTACAAAAAGGGGATGAAAAATTAAGCTATATTGATTTCTTTCTAGCCGGAGCTTTCTCAGGAATCTTTACTACTACAATTATGGCTCCTGGTGAGCGTATCAAGTGCCTTCTACAAATTCAGCAGGGTGGTACTGGTCCTAAAAAATATAATGGCATGCTTGATTGTGCCAAACAATTATGGAAAGAGGGCGGAATTCGCAGTATTTATAAGGGCACCTGTGCCACTCTTTTAAGAGGTAAGTTTTTAAAAGCTATAGGCAATAATGCATTTATAATTAAATTCACAAATTGACTCAATAGCTATTTTTAACGTAAAATTGAATGTTGAAAAATAATTTATATACTGTGATCCAAAAAACTTGAGCAGGTTTTTAGAGATTTTTATAGGTTAATTTACAAATTGTTTAACTGGTAATTAAATTATTTTATTATCTGGATTACGAGAAAATGAATTGGTGTTTTTGTGCTTAAAATTTTGCACACTCATGTTTTTTGAATACACATTAACTGAAACTGCTGCGACAGATTTTTGCGCTAATCCATAATATTCGTCTTTTTTCTTTTTATTGAATTTAAATTTGTAGATAAATGGTGCTGTGAGCTTCTTCAATTGAGTTACTTCGATCTATTCAGCAAAATTTAAATATCATTTTCAGTTATAATCTGTTTAATTTCCAATTCTAATTTATCAATTTTAATTGTTTTCGTTCCTTTGTAGGCTTGTTTTAAAGCTTGTAATTAAAATGAGTCAGAAACAAGTTTTAGTTTAGCAGGCTAAATGTTAACAAAACTCAAAATTAAAATTCACTTTATTAAAAACATTCAGTCTACATTAACAACTTATATTCTAACAGAGCATCTTTATCTTTACACAATAACTAAAAATAGTACCTAAATAAAATTTACCGACTGCGCTTCATCAGCACGTCCGAGAACCGTGTGGCTCATATTAAAGTTATTATTTGATGTCAGGTGATGCAGAGAATTCATATTTTTAATTGTCTTTATAATCTTTTGATTTCGCTCCCTTTCCCATTCAGTTCTCCTGTCTAGAGGCTTTCCATTTGACGACATTTCTTTATCTTTAATTTCCTGTTCAATATGTTTAAACTTTGATCCTTTTTTCAAACCTCGTCCTCTTTGCTTCAAATGACGTTCCAATTCTTTCCTTAAATTGCACTTTAAATCTTTTCTTAACGCGTAGTAAACTGTACGTCCTTTTAAGTTAGAACATCGCGGAGTAAGTTTGTTGTTAATTCTATAATTGTCGACTTTTCTACATGAGATTACTTTCGACGTATGAAAATCTTTAATACAACTCTCTTGTTGCGGACCTTTTTGTATGTTTGTTAAAATCGGTTTCCACAAAGCCATATCGCAGGAACATTTCCAAGGATTTCCGGTCAATCGAACTAATCTCAACGATGGTTTATTGAAGAATGTCGATGAAAGGTGTTTAAGAGCATTATCGTTAAGATATATTTCCTTTAAAATATGCTGATCGTCAAAAAGTCCTGATGGAATGTACGATAAATTGTTTTTCGACAAATTGATTTTTTCTAAATTGGTGCATCCTATAAAAGCGTCCATCGATATTTTTCTTAAGTTACAATTGCTCAAATCGACCTCTCGAAGTTTTTTCATATGAGCAAAAGCATCGAAGTCGACTTTTTGTATTGAGCCTTTTAGTCGTAAAACTTGTAAATTTCGGAGGCTTTTAAAAACATTTTGATCTAAAAGTGAAATCGATACATTTGATATAGACAAAAAGTCTAAAATTTCTAAAAATTCAAATGGATCGTTTCCTGATAGTTCAACTTGAGCTTCTGTTGATCCAAGAAAAATTGCTTTTGTGTTATTCATTACACCGAATGTTGCAGGAAATATGTATCGAATAGGATTATATCTAAAGTCGACATATTCTAACTTTGGAAATGGGGGAAATGTTAGCTCTGACAATTTTGTGATATTATTGTGACTTAAGTCCAAGACCTCCAATTCGAGCAATCCAGCTAGTGAACGATAGTTTAAATCAAGAATAGAATTCCGGGCAAGCGATAAAGTTTTGATATGCAATGCGCCATACAATGCGAAGGCTGGGACTACTTTTATTTCGTTATGCTCCAGTGATAAATGCTGGAGCTCACTCAGTCCATCGAACATTTCCCAGTGCAATTCGTCCAGCTTGCAGTCATGAATGCGCAACACTTCGAGATTTTCCCAGCCATAAAATGACGCCATGCGAGATTTTTTTATCTCCATCAAGTAAACATCATATGGGAGAATTTCAATCTCTTCCTCTTCGATTATTTCGAGGGAAATGTTGTAGTCGATCTTTTCGCTGTTTGGAACATAATCAAAGCTTTCACTAGGATGAACAGGATTTTTGGGTCGTTTGGTTTGTTCGTTTCCGACAAGGTTTATTGATTCAAAATTTACGTTTTGCAGCAAACCCAAAGGTTCATCCATTAAGAGTTGTAGAGTTCGATCCCGAGGGCCTTTTATTTCCAAGGTGATGAGATCACTAAATACGTTTAGATCAGACGTTTGAACTGGAAATTCAGTTTGGATATTAAATTATTGTAAATATGGGAAATTAAAGATTTATTTACCTGTCTTATTTTTCCCTGCTGCTGTATAAAGTATAGTAAGTGCTTGTATATCGTGCGGAAGGAGATTGAAAAATTCTTTGGGTTCGGTTTCTGATTGTAGTATGCATGTTGCCATTTTTATAAAAGGATTCGATAGGTAGCTTTCGTCACCGTCAAATGATGCCTGTGGATGTTGCATGCAAGCAGGTTTTAGGTTTATTATAGATTTTCGTTAATCTGCTTAAAATATATTTGTCCAGACTCCAGAGATCATCGACTGAGTAGTTCGCCTGAGAATTGGCACGCTTATGAAGAATAATCAATCTTTGCTAAATTTATGGCCCTTCGTTAAATTTATACAATTCTAGCCTTTTCGAAGGTTTAAAGCGATCTTTCTTTAAAGAGATCGAACAAGAGCAGATGCAAATAAATATATCAGATCATGTTTTTTTTTTAGAAAAAAAATTTCTAAAGAATATCCGTGATATTGCTGGAAATTATTGTAATTCGCGAGTTCAGCTTGATTGCAACATAAATGATATCGGGCTGAATAAAACTCGATTATCAAAATAGGGATCAGTTTTTGATATGTAATGCGAAACAACAAATTCCTGCAAAGTTAACCGAGTTAATTGTTGATATAAAAATTTTGCAGATAAGCTCTACCTTGTTTGAGGTTTCGAGGCCAAAGATATGTAACTTTACTCGATAAAATCACACAACTTAGAATTGATTCGGTTATGAATAAAAAAATATTGCAATAATGTTGATTATGAAGCGAAATAATTTTTCCGTTTGAATTTTTTATTGGGCGGATTGATTTTAGAAAGATTTTTTCTAATCTAGGACAGTCATTAGTCAATAGTCGTTTTAATTTTTACCTCATTATCAGTAACATGATTTTCCGTATGCGACTTATCCTGCTTAACACGTCCCATTTGCATAGAATTTATCCATCTCGCAATCGATAAATCCATAAAATGTGCATATTGGCACACACATTGATTCGGGCAAACCACTGAGTGACTGTTTTTCCAGTCATTATTTTCCGAGGAGGCACATTTCTACAATGAAATTTATAATTTTGAAATGAAACTAATTTTTGCATTTTTGCGACTACATTTCCTCACTGAATACTCACAAGTAACAAAAATATCACAAACGGACACCATCTTTTAACCGTCATTGTCCTACTAATATTATAACTAGTATTTTTAAAGGATTTTGTAACGATTTATCTACCGAGCTGCTGTCGACTGGGCTTACTACGATATGCGCATTACACTGAAACAACTTCCCACCGAACCCAAAGAGAGGCAAATGCTCGATGAAGGAAGTTACAATTGCTTTAAAGGATGTTGTTATCACTGCCTTCTACTGATTACGTGCTGTTCTGCTTCTCGAAATATTTAAGGTTTCTATTTTTTCTTCTACCAGCTCGGTATTGTGGGAATATGCAACGTGTTCCACAGGTTCGGATTATCGATAATTTAAATGTTCATTATCAACGTTTTTGTCGACCAAACGAAACTACTAAGTTACTTCTTTAAACATAAACATAGCGTACGTTCTTTTTTTTCGTAAAATTTTTATCGAATTGCTGCACAACATGTGATATCTTTTGGTTGTGAAAATTCTCTCCGTCGTTTTTGGTTTTTTATAAATTCTGGATATCTTATGCGGCGGCGCTTCGACAACCGGCGGCGACGATGCACAACAATGGAGCGATATTTTCAGATATAGTCGTATACTGAGAAAACTCGCATAGTTTTAATGTATATATGATCTTTTGTAATCTTTTGCGTTAAATAATGTGAGCCCTACATGGCTACATTTAGAATTGTCGTATGATAAAAAAAAAAGGTTATGTCTTATCTAATGTATGCCTATTATTTTGTCTTTTTTTTTTAATTGCAGATATTCCTGGAAGTGGTATGTACTTCTGTACCTATGAAATAATTCAGGATCAAATTAAGACGAGGTCTGGAACTGATAAGATTGGATTAATGCCAACTATTTTTGCTGGTGGTGCGGCGGGCATGTCTTATTGGATCGTTGGTATGCCACCAGATGTTTTGAAGAGCCGTCTGCAAACTTGTAAGTGTTTTGCAATATAATTTATTGAACTATTATTACTTTTAATTTCAAAATTAATTAATTATAGTATATTCCGTTGAAAAATCTATGGCTACATATATCATTTTCTCTTGATGTTCTTAAAAATGTGTTTATACTTTACCATTTGAAGACCAATATCTTTTTTTTCGAATAAAGGCTGTCTTAGTATGTGGAAAAAGGCTCTTAAAAGTGCGAAAATTATCTTTTTTTTTATTTAAACATACATTCGTCCATAATATTTACTTATTTAAGTTATAATATATAATTTTTGATACTACGTATTTTCCATTCCCACAGCTCCTGAAGGCAAATACCCCAATGGTATTCGAAGTGTATTCAAAGAATTGATTAAAGTAGACGGTCCAGGAGCACTCTATCGCGGAGTTACACCAGTTATGCTGCGAGCATTCCCAGCAAACGCAGCATGTTTCTTCGGTTTTGAACTGTTCATGAGAATGTTAAACATAGTTGCTCCAGGTTTATAGTCTTACGACAGTTGTGTTCAAATTTTTGGTCATTTACTTTATTTATCATACAAGTATAGACAAAAATGCAATGTTAAGTGTAATAAAAAACTTTTATAGTTTTCAAATTTCTTATTGTAATATTTTCCAATTCCAACCTTTTTGTTTCAGCTTGTTTCCTCATAAGTTGGTTTTTATAATTGGAGCCATTGAATATCTTTTTTATTATAGTTATTATTGATGATGATTTTTTTTGTTTATAAATTGAGACGATTTCAGGTACATCGAAAAGTAGAAGAAAACAGTTTTTTTTCTGTAAAAATATTTATTATTTATTTTCGTAACCCATAAACACTCCTTAACAATAATATATAAAAAAAATAATAAATTAAAGTAAATTTTTAAGCAAATTACATAAAATAATAAAACGGCGAGAACTACATATTACCAATTTCTTATTCATTTCATCACAGGCCATTCTACTTAAAGTGAAATCGAATAATACAAAGCAGCAAAAAGTTTTCCTAGTATTCTTAGAAGTATAAATAATAGTAAATGTCTTAGATCGAACAGTACAATAATACGCACAGTTGTAATAAAAACCCAAAGTAGGACTAAATACGCGCAAGTAAGTCCTAACTTTTTTTTTTGATATTAATGCCTCACAGAGGCAAACAGTATAAAAGTTTAACATCAGTGCCTATAATCCCCTCAATTGTTTTAACTGTATAAATACATTGTTAAAGAAATACCCGAGTTAAAAAGAATAAACCAAAGCACAGCTAATCCCCGATTTGATTTGATTCGCAAATAAGTAAGGGTTTGATTCAAACTTAAATAAATTAAAATTGTTCTACCCCTGCGTGATGCTGTGATGATTGGTGGTGTGAAAATGCAAACGATGACACTTTAAAATCTCCTTTTAATTTCCTTATTTAATCCTTTTATTTTGTATGGCTTCGCTTTTAAATTCTTGTGCTATCGTTGCTCCAGTTCTACACGTAGGAACAAAACGCGTTTCCGTGCTCGACTAGGCAAGATTCTCTGCATTCGTCGACATCAGACGATATTTTAGCTTGTTTAGATATTTCATGCGAAAGTTGTCTTCTTGTTTAGACAGTAACTTTGTCTCTAAACTCTATGTAAACAATCATTTTTCTATAAATTGAATTGTTTGTGATTGTTTTTCACTATGTCTTATACTGTCGTTCTATATTTTTTTTTGTAATATTTGAGAAAAACAAACAGTCGCAATTATATCATGTTCACTGATTTTTACACCGGAGAAGCCTGATTTGTGTGCTCTTCATCATTATCTTCTGATATCCTTAGTGATGGAAAATGTTCATTTCCTATGTCGTCGATTAAAGAAGACGCTTCACCGATTGCCCAATTATCACACCCTTTTTCGGAATCAATCAAGCCTTTTGTATCAAAAGCACTATTTCTGCGACTAGATGGATTTATCACCTGAAAATAATTGAATTTGTTGTAATTAAATCATTAAACTAACTTAATAATGATATACTGAAATTTTTTGGAGAGTAGGATGAAAATAGGTAATATTTTTTTTTTAAATCGCGGTTAAAATAAGATTCTAAAATTTATAACTTATTAAAGTTTTCAACGATCCATATTATTGAATGTTTGCTACTGTGAAATTCATTAAAAAAAACATGTAAATCGTTTTGACTGATTTACTTTATCGCATGTGCTGTTTATAAGATTTTTGACTTTTGTTAATATTTTTTACGTAAATTGAACACAAATATCTTTGAAATTTAAATTAAATAAATTAAATAGTCAATTTGTTTTTCTGTAGGAAAGAAAAAACTCACGTGACCTTATAATACTATTTAAAATATGCAAATTGTAATGGGTTTATCTGGATGAGACCTTTAAAATAAACGTTAATCTTGAAAACAAAATTCTTTCGGGATTTCTATACAAAATTAGAAAGAACTTTGTTTTTAACACGTTAATTTATCCAGAATATTGTTTGGGATTTCCCATCCAATTAGCACACTGTTCTATTTTAGTTGTAACAGGTAAAAATTTAATATCTTAGTTATATTCTATTTTTTTAAAGAAGTACGTTTTTGCTCGGACATTGATTCTTCTTTTTATTGATTTTACGGTTTATTCAAACTACTTTCTGTTGAGTTTTTTAAAAGATTCCCAAATTAAAAATTCTATTTAATAAAATTAGAGGATAGACTCGTGTGAAAAAACAATTTAAAGAGGAAAAATTTATAAATTTAAATAGATTTTTTCGTTAGGTTATCATATCAAGAAAGAATTTACCCTCATAATCTATTAACACAAAACCCTTGATGCCTAAATTTGAAGACACACTTGACATCTATTTTTTTAATCTCTTATCGAAGATACATTTTGTGAAAATTATTGAGGACATTTACTTATTTCAGAATACCTTTGTAATCCTCTTATTCTCAATTCTTCAAACTTAATCTAATCAAGTAATCTTGCAATTCTGATTGTTGAATGAATGAAAAAAAAACTGTAATTGATTCTTAATCATAATAGTTTCTAAAAATAAATATTTCATTAATATGATCAACATCAATCAGATATGGTCGCACGCCTTCTGTGATGACAATAAATCCAATAAAATCCATAAATCATTTAAGTACCATTAATACCCACACACTCATTTCGTGTTAATAACTGATAAAAAACAATTAAACCAATATTTTTATCACTGTTCTGTTACATTTTTCATCAAACCCGGAAACATTTTCCTTTATATCTCTTTAATCGAGTTGCTACCAATTAATAAAACAATCAATCCTAAAGTACTTTTAATCATTAGATATATTTATTATCATATAATTTAGTTTCCATCTATTCGATTTTGGGTTATTTAGCACATTAGGTGCCTTATTTTTTCGTTTATTAAATTTTATCTCTCTGTCGCCTCATTCAGAAGATGATAAAGTGAATTAAACGCCAGTATTTATTTCTCGCTTTTTATTGAAATGGGGACTTTCAATAAATATTTAGTGATAACCTTTCCACCTCTTTTAAAATACACTTTCAATTTTAGTGCATTCACATAAGGAGAATGCTATAACAATTTTTAAATGGGGCATATCTGATTATGAGTGAGACACAGAAAGGAATTTCGTATTTTTTTCTATTTAAATAGAATACGAATTTTATTGTGATACGACGTAATATTGTATGTTATTAAGCAATGGTCTAAACTGCAATCATTATAAGCACTAGGAACACAATTTCAAAAAATTAAGTTACGTAACGCTATTAAAATTAATTAAGATACGATTCTAGTTTCTATTTTTAAAATATTTTGCTTCTTGCGGTTCCGACTTTCTTCAATAAATATAAAATATAATCAAATTCTGTCGGATGTAAAAAAAAGTGAGTTTAAAAGATCAAATTGCGTTGTTTCTAGGGTATAAAAAAACAAGATCAAGAAAAGCAAAAATCCCCATTTTCGAACAATATGTGCGAAAAAAAAATTCATTACGCAAAATATAAATATGACATTTAATTTCTTCGATAAGTTTCCTTAAAAAAAAATATATATAAAAATTCAAACGTGATGTTAATTTTTAGTATTAAACATAAAAGTTATAGTGCTCGAAAAAAAACTTGTTTTATGATGTTTAAATATTTAGCATGCAGCAAAAATTCAACTCTTAAAATTGTTCACAGATTCAAAAAAACTGATATATTTTTATAGCCAAGGGAAGGATTAAAACGAGTTCGAATAAAATACCGATTTATAGGTCTATAAACAAATTGCTATTTCACATTTTATCTATAAATTTTGATGAAAATCTTACATCTATATAAGAATCAGTTTTTTGAAAATTTCTGGAACGTATTATAAAAGCCAGTGATGGGAACTTTCCCACTTATTTTTAATACAAGGTTAAAAATATCTAGTAACTAGATTTACTTATACCTACTTCATATACTTTATTTTATATTATTTTGGAGATAAGGTTTAAATTTACATATTAAGTTATTGTTGATTTAAGCTTTCAATGGGGAAGGTCTACAGATTTTGTACTTTTTAGAACACGGTACAAATTCCATAAAGAATTTTAATCATTTTATACAAAAATAAATCACGCTATTTGGCTTCAGTTCACTTTTATATTTAATACAGCGAAAATTGAGCAAAAATCAAAATGTATAAAATAAAAACTATCTGATCATCACAGCTTCGAAACGGGAACAGTTGTTATTTTATTTCTCTAATAATAATTATTGTACGATCATTTCTATATTTAGAATTGGTACCAAAATTATAGGACTTATGACGTATGAAGATTGCAAGAAAAATCGACAATTATTATATTGAATCATTTAAGAAATTAAAGAAAAAATTACTTGTTTTGACGGGGTTTTGCATCACTTTTTTAAAGACCTTAATAAAAAGTAGTACATGTAAAACTGCGCTGTTTTTTGCCTTTATGAATAATGTATGTATTAACCTTTTTATATTTATTTCTTTTTAATTAAGTGGTTTTATAATTCCAAAATTAAATAATCTTTTCAGCGTAATATTTTAGTGTTCTAGAAATGAATTGATTTCTTAGGAAGTGATTAAGAGATTTATTCATAGTAGAAACAAATTAATAAAATTGCTGATGTATACATCGTGATAAAATATATTTTAGTAACTTTTGGAGATAAAATTTTAAACCTATGGATTCTTAAAAATGCTCAAAAAACTTAAAAACAAATAAATAAGAGTGGCCTAGGTGAGTGCCCTGTGGAACATCTGATTTAAAAAAAATAACACGTTTTGATAAAAGTATAAAAAATCGTTGAGAACGTTTATGCAAATAGAATTTCTATTAATTTCTAGAAGAGTCAACCGGAATCGATCCAAATATTAAAAAAAGACAATCGACAAAGTAAAGTAAAGTAAAAAAATTGTTTTGTTAGTTTTGGTTAAAACAAAAATAAGATTTGATTTTTAAAAATTTATACTAACTATTTATAAAAACGGGCCTTATAAAACAATACAAGTATGAATAATATAATGTTGAACAAATGTTGGCAAAAACCAGTTTTAAATTCAAAATACATATTTGAAGTTTTTTTTCGAAAAATTCAATCGAACGATACGATGTTTTTGAGATCTTGCAAATTAATTTTTTTCATATTGAACAAAAATGTATTGATATTGATGATGATGGTATTTCCCATGTAGTCACGATGATCTTTAATAATTATTACTACTGCGTTTGTAGGGAAGACCTTAAACCAGTCATATAGCAACCAGTTTTAGTTAGTTTGTTTTTCACAAATCTTAAGTTAATAATGCTTTATTTTGGGAGCATTAATGATCGGGATCATGCCAATGACACCTGATCTATATGGGTTGATAAAGATATGCACAACACCTGCTGATCATTCTGATTTTTTTTTTAATTTTTGATATATTGGATGAGATAAGTGCCACTTTTTAAAAAAACTATAAATACAATACTGATTCAATACAGATCCGCATTAAGATCACTTCAAAAGGAGATAGACAACTTTTTTCTTTAAGAAAACTCAAATGTCTTAGTAATTAATTAACATTAATAAGGAAAAAGAGAATATTTTTGTAAACCAATAATGCAATTACGATAAAGGAGTGGTCGAAGGACAGTCAATGGTCTTTATGATAACTGTACGTTTGATGTAAATTACTGCTTTATATTCAACTCTCATCAATCAATTTAAGATAAAAGCTAATTAAAATGCAAATTTTCAACTTACCCTCCTCTCGCTGACTTCCTGGGGGCTTGATTGGTCTGATGAATTGTACCCCGTAGATCGTGTTGATCTTGTTGATCTTGTTGATCGAGTTGATCGCGTTGATCTTTGGCTGCTATCACTTGCATTTCCATCATCATCATCTGAAATTGCTGGCTCTTGTTCGAGTATGAAATTCTTTTCGCCCTTAAGATCTATTTCGACCATCATCTCATCACCTCCAGGTACGAATGAATGTATGAACTTTTCGTTTGCTTCCATCAATTTCATTTCGCATGGATTATAAACGCCAGAACGAAGATTCACTTTGGTGTATTTCTTTGCCTTTTGAGATTCATCCGAAGACATGAAGGGTAGAGTCATTGTGGCTCTTGTAATTGCGAAAATTACGCAGAATGCACCAAGGCCGAGCCCTCCCCAAAATCCTACAATGTCAATGTAGGGCAAAATATTCAGGTATAGGTTGAATCGATTCTTTAAAGAATCAGGCAATTTAGGCATTGTCTGTTAAGAATATATATAAATTAGGTTTTTTCTAAACATTTACATTATTTAGTACCACTTACGATCTCAAACCACAGCATAGGAATAGTCATTCCAGAAAAATCGCCAACATTGTTCATCGATTTAACATTACGCATGTGCATATTGATTTGCAGTTTAACAGACGCTTCGAGAGGTAAACCAGATTTCTGTGGAAAATATTAATATTAAAAGTTAATATAAGGAGAGTTCGGAGTAAAATCAAAAGTTCAATTGCATCCTGGTTGCATACAGTGATTAATCAATGTGTGAAACCAAGAAAAGAACCACAACATAAAAAATATCTCAGTTGTGGTTATAAATTTTCCTGCTAACCGGTGAATGTATGGAAATTTTTCGCCGTTTTACAGAAAAACATGTTACACTTGATGCAATGTGGAGGCTTTGTTTTACTCCGGATAAACTTTCCATTCAGATGAATGTGTTAAGTTACTATGCGAGCAATTTGAAGAATTAAACCTTGTAGAAAATAAAGTAGGAAATGACTTGGAAAGTTTGTTTATCCGGCAATTAATGCAATTACTCATCTTAAGATGTGGTTTAAAGTTATTTGTTTTTTTTATAACTAATTATGAAGAATCATTTTATCGCCTTACAGACAACAAAGTGAACAAAGCTTGACTTCTTAGAATCTTTGAATCATACATATAAGGAATATCTGTATCACAAAATCTTAATTTATGGAAAATTAAAAGTTATATACGATCTTTTTTCTGTGCGTACATTATGTGGAGACGCGTGACTAAGACCCATCTTTTTTGAATACATTTACATTTAATTGTCGTATAATAAGCAAGTGGACGAATAATAATATCAACTTATTTGATTAATGATGAATTTAATTGAATACTAATTAAATTCGAGTGACTAGAAGAGTATATTTATTTATGTTTTATGGTTTAAATTCCAGAAACCTAAATTCTGGCAGAATCTTAATTTTTTGATTCATGCAAATAGAGGGAAATTAAACTAAATTTAAAAAAACGTATTGATCTTGGATTCATTTTTAAAAATTTAAATTCGAAGTTTAAAATTAAAAATAAATTAAAGGAAGGATTAATAATTAGTTACCTTGGCATTCACTTTGAAATTTCAAACACGTTTTTAACGACTTTTATTTAATAACCTTGTCCTTTTGAGATAGTTGTATTACTTGTTTGTTAATAAAAAAGGAAATTAAAAATTAATAAAAAATGTTGAACCTCTTTTACCCCTTTGTTATTATTTTTTCAATCCTCTTCTCGCTAGTGGTCTAGTAGAATGAAAATCAAAAACCACCATTATCCTTCAAAAAATTTAAATTTCAAAAATTAAATCTAGATAAAATAATTCGTACCTACTTTTATTTGAATGTATATTTAATAAATTTTGTATTAAATTGTATTATTCTCTAGTCAAAAAGTAAATTGAAGTGTTGTTATAAAACGCGAATTCATGTGAAAAATGTGACAAGAAGTGCCATTTATTAAAAATCGTTTAGTAATTTGTATGCTATTTTACTGGAATAAAAATTAAAAAATAATGGGTAATCCGTTGGTTTTAAAAACTTGATATTCGCTTAAAATTACAATAATAATATTGCAAAATGCGTGCAATAACAATAAATTACATTATGGTGCAAAGAAATAAAAGGTATTGCGACGAATTCAGGATTTGCTTGATTCCAAGAAAAAACAGGTATTTTATTTAATTGAACGGTCTTCCGAAATGCATGAACCAATTGATCTTCCACAATAAATGACAGTTTTAATTAATTTACTCTTCCGATACCTTTCCATTATTAAAAATAATAAAAACAAAAAATTCAATCCTTAAGGGATTGAGCATAGTCTGGCTAGTCTACTGTCTAGTCTGTGACCATGACTGCTCGAATGCAATGCCAAGAACCTTTCTGAGCAAGATAATCAATATAATGGAAAAATACGTTTGCGTTTGGTGAAGGTTATGGCTCTTCTAGAACGATAATGAAACACAATCCGCCGGTCAGCAAAGGTATTTTATGGCTTGAAATTGCAACTCGATTGAAGCAAGTTTCAAGTCTTCATCCAAGGTTAATAAAATTGCACAATAGTTTTTTTGTCATTGTTTATAGCAAAATAGCAATTACACTTACCGGATTTACCATGAAGTAGCTTTCGTGGTGAGTTCGATTCGGTGTCATACCATCGATAGCTTCTAGAAGCTCAGGATCAGCATCCATAAAATGTGGATAGCTTAGCGATATGGGAAATCCATAGTAGCAATCGGTGACGTCAATAAGACCACGCGGTTGGCAATAACCTGTAATAGAAATTTTGTAATTTTAGCAATTAGTTGAATCAACTAGTCATAAGATTTTTGCAATAAAAGTGTAAAATTTTGCAATCACACCAGAACAAGCATGATGTATTTAGTAAAAAAAAAGTAATTTATCCGCGTTCAGTGTCACCCATTCTGTTTACGGAAAAAGCAGCTATTGCGTCGATTAATTTAAACGTACGGTAGTTACGCAGGTTTTGCAATTATAAACAATTTTCAGTCAATTTATTTTCTCTAAAGGTACGAATTGCGTTTGCGATCGATCTTGATCGGATGGAATTTTTACGCGAGAATTTTTGAGGGCTAATGGCTGATCTCGTTTTAAGGTCAGTGTTGTTTGTTTATCTGGAGGTTTTTTGACGGGAAAATAATTAACTAGAAGAAATTTCTAGTAACCCCTTGATTGAGCAATTCTGGGTATAGTTTATGAATTGATCATGATTGATAGTTGGCAATTAACAGACATAATAAACCTACTGTGAAAATTGCGGTTAATGATCACTTTTATTTACATGCATGGTTGCTATTTTCAGCTTTAAGATAACTGCACTTAATTAAACTTTGCCACTCGAGTAGAGGTTAACACCTTTCCCACTGGGTACAACAGTTTTACTGTTTTTCGTTCATTAACCTCCACGTTTTGAAATATTTCGCCATCCGAAGGATTTTTTTATTAAAAAGCTCGTTTACTTTTCACTTTATATGATCCTCATTTAAGGTAACCAAGAGCTTAATAATTATCGAATAAAATTATGAAACATAATCATGTAATTTATTACTAAACTTCAATTGGTAGCACTTTTTAAAATTTTCTACATGACCAACTTCCTACGATAGAAAACTTCCAGTTCTCTTACGTTAAAATGGCGCCGTATTAAATATCGAATTTCTTCCTAGATTACGTTTAATATAGGTAAATGCATTTTATAGTCATATAATTATTGCATGATCGTGAAAAGAAAATTTTCTTCACCGCAAAATGAGTAGTTTAAAAGCAGAATATAATTAAATCTCTAGGCCAGTGACTAGCTAAGGTGTTGGATTACTCACCCTCGCGGCAATAACATTTATTTTTCTCGTTATAGTATCCATTGTCCAGTGCATTCTCCTCGAAAATAAATTTTCGAGCGGCAAGATCTGATCTTGTGTACTCTTCGGGTACGGGTACCTTTTTAGGGTAAATAAAAAAAAGGATATAGGTAATTTTTTTAAAAAGTATGGTAAATTATATTTAAAAATAAAGTAAAATAAAAAAATTTCAAACTTACCATAGTCTGTGGCCGGCACATGCTCTTTCTAAAGAATTTTACAGTCTCATTTGGTTCTAATAATCCCTTAAATTTAGTACCATCTGAAGCCATGTTAATATTGCTACAGTGGTCGCCTTTCCAATGGGGGAGGTTCTGAGACCCCATATACGTGGCATAAAGACCTGCTTTACTTGGATCATCACTTCCTGTGTAAAAAGTCTCATAGTCAGCATTGAAATCGTACATCTGAAGGAAAATTGTAAATTAGCAATAAGAGCACATTGAATTTATTTAAGGTTAATGCCACACTGAGTGCATTTCATTTATACGTACTCTATCGATCAGGCCGACCTTATCAAAATGGATCCAGTTTGGAAGGAAAGTGTTACCCAGGGTTGTAATCGGTGTCTCATAACCAAACATAAATTCGCGGGCTGTCATTTTAACGATGGGTTGACTATTCGTTTGCCGGATTAGCAAATTTATTGGTAATCGAACAAAGTACGATTTATCTGCGGCCACTTGAGCTATACTCTGAAAAAAAAAAATAGACAACATTTTGTGTAAGTTTTTTTTTTCTGTAAACATTTTTTTATATCTTTACTCGTTAGAGACTTAATGCAAATGTCCAGTGTTGTTTTTTTTAAATTTTAATTTCGAAATAAACTGGCCAGTGACAGCTTGTGGCCTTATCAAAAAATTAAATGTTTTCCATTTGAGTTGAGTCATGTAAATATTTGGTTGGGTCTATGGGTCTATGCACTAAGTGACCCATAAGAGGATTAAATTATTGAGAATTTAGGTTTTTGTGCCGACTTAGAGATTCAATGTGTACTTTTGGGCCATGATAATGCGATTAATGTTTATTTAAAATTTTTCGATGATTATTTCACATATAACTTTAAAAATGCAAGGATTTATTCTATATCCATTCTCTAAAGTCTAAATCATTTAAATATGAAATTTTCTAAGTTACTTGTATATTTCTTGAGATATTAAATGAATGTTTCAGCAAATTTTGGTCAAAATTCGCAATGAGACTTCAAACTCTTTCAGTAATTACCTAGTTGCTAAGTTAAAACCAACTGGTATTTTACTAAACAAACAAAAACACAAAAATATACTATTCGTAAATCATCTTTAGCTCCACGGAAATAAGGTTCAATAAGTCAAAGCTCATTGCGGGCTATTTACAATATAATCGCTTTAAAAATATATTTGTACTTCTATCAAATAAAAGAGTGGGGGCAATCAAAAGGTCAAATTTAATTCCATTTTACAAATTATTCTATTAATTGAGTTTGGGTTATCTATCATCATATAATTAACATTAAAAAATCAGCAAAATACTATCGCTAGTTATATTTAGATGCACTTTTTATTTTAAAGCTAAAATTATCAAATATAATTTTAATTTATTTATTATTTTTTTACTATTAAAATAATTGTTTTTTGCTATTATTTTTTATCTAGTAGTTCGAAGTTCGTCATATCCTCTGATTTAAAAGAAAAACTGGATCAACAAAAATATATGTTAATCCAAAATTTCTGACGCCAAAGTTAATATAATTAACTACATAATTTGTAGTTCAAGAATTCATTTCGGACGATAAAGGCAAAGTTTTTATATAATCCAACTCTATCATTTATGCAAATGCAAAAACAATTTGACGAGAAGTTGAAACCTGTTCGTCGTAGACGAATTACTTTTGAAAGCGAAAACAAGAATCCCTTAAGTTCTTTGACATCAAATGGATTAGTTGCTACATAAAAACTTGTCTATTTTTAGAATTTATTTTTAAAACCCCTAAAGAGTGGTGTGTTTATGGAAATTTACAAAAATTGAAGGTTATATCTATTAAATAATTGCATGTACATACAAGTAGATACGGGTACATTAAAAAATAAATCGATGATTGGTTTACTCTGAGCTTACGAAATATGTAATTAATGAATAATGAACCCTATCTACGCACGAAAAAGGTTACGTGCTAACGTCTTAACGCAAACAGGAATCCCTAACCAGTCCCAGGCCCAGTCCCTAATGGAAAATTTTAAACCATTCTAAATACCAATCAACACGATAATTTTTGTATTTTTGTTATAACAAAAAAAAAATATAATCTTGACGAGATTTCTTTAACGGTTGGATCACTTTGAGGTCATGTTCATGTTCGTGCAAGAAAAAAAATGTAACTATGTTTCTTCCCTCGATTGACGTCAGAAGATCGTACCTTTCGACAGCTCAATACAAGAAGAAATTGATCTTTTCCGCTGCTAATCTTTTAACATTCTTTATATAGTATTTTTTTTTAACTGGATAACTGCATTTCTTAACTTTTGTCTTGTTTATAGACACTTTGGAAAATTTTCTGGTGGTTATTTTTAGATAAACTATAATAAAAAACCCGTTCAGCAACATATATGCATTTAGCTCAACTTTGCCAAAAAAGAATGGACAAAATTGCTGACGTCAATAAAGACAAAGAAGAAGGCGGTACCAATCAAGAAAAAATTCTTCATAATTTTTTTTAATCGTATGCACGGTTGTTTGTTGCCCCAGGCTAGATTGACGTCAATCGGAAGGAAAGGAAGATTTCTAATTTATATTTTTAAAAAAATAAATAGAAATTCCATGGAAGTTGCCATTCAAATACAAATCAAATATTGTTGTCTTTTAAATAGCCAAATTAATTTTGGGAAAAAATTGTTTTGGTCAACTTGACCCTGATTTTTAGTTATATTTAGAAAAAGGGCACGCAATTCACGTCAACAAATATCGGTTAGAAACATTCCAAAAAAGTTTAATCAAGTGAGAAAAAAGGTATTTTCTTGCATCGCTATTTCATGTCAAAGGAATGTTTCGGTTCTTTGATTAATTGGTTCTTAGTTTTGATATACGTACGGATTTAACCTTGTTTTGAATAATTTACTGATTTTTTTAATCATTGTATTTTTAGAATTTAGATATTTCTTAACTTTGACAGATTGTTTACGTTTTACTATAGCATAAAAAAATGTTTATTTTAAATGACTATTAATATAAAGTAATTATTCCTTACTTTGACATTAGTAGATAAAGAAATTTATTTTATTTTCCTAATTATTAAGTAAATTTTAAGCCGTGTTCTTTAAAATGTATGTATTTCAATAAATGACAAAAATTTTTCATATACATACATATAGAGGTATAGAATTTCACATAGACTACCAATGGGTTTAAGTCTAATTTTTACAATTTACGCATGCATTTTATATTTAACTTTATTTATATTAAAAACCCAAAGTGAAACTCAAAAAATTTTATACATAAATATACTTTTTTGCATATTCAAACCAATTTTTTATAGTTAGAATTTATTATCAATTTTACAAATTTTATTCTAATTTGGAAGTGCGTAATTCAATTTAAGTCAAGCTTCTTGATTCTAATGATGCCAGCAACAGGTTTTCAGCTCAATGATATTTTTACAAAACTTGTTCGACAATAATTTGCGCCCTTTACGTCCTTAAGAACTTTAAACTAAAAGACAACCTCTCTAGGTTTAGTAGTTTTCGTAAATAACTTTGACTAGTAAATATATTAATTTCAATTAAACAACAGTTTTTATGCATCTTGAAAATATGTAGTTGAAATTGCTACAAATCAAATGTGTGATGAGTTTAATATGGGAGGACAACAAGATCCTATTTTTAAATAACAATTTTATTAGTTTTCCGGATAGGAAGTTATATTTGCATGAAAATTCGAATTGCTAATTCATATATGTATTAACATTAACCCGCATAGAAAACTTGTAAAATTAGAAAATAACTGGCAGTCCTTCACTTTTCTAATAATTCCTAATTATTTCATTTGACTTTACAATAATTTTTACAAAAACTGTGTTAACATTTTAACGACTCCCAAGCGTACAAAAATGCTCCTGTAATTGGTTCATAATTTTAAAATCGCTAATAGTTTTCTGGAAAATTGTTCACATCAATTAAATAATTCCAACGTAATAGTTTTCACAGAATCATCATCAACCTCTTTCAAAGCGTGTAGTACTATTACATTTTTATGCTTATGTTTTTATGAGGCGATTTCCAGTTTTCTTAGTGTAGGTCAAAAAACAAGATAATGTGATATAAAATAAAGTGGCCTAGGAAAAGCACGTGAATATTACTGGTTAGATGACTATAAACTTCTTGTAAAGCACGTTTATAAAGTCTAGTCGTAAGTTTTTCTTAAATCAATGAAATATTATTTTTAGCATGACTGTTAAATTGTTTAAAAACTTTAAGAAATTTGCATTTATTGCGATGCTCCAATAAACAATTTTAATTTTTTATATATTTATATAACTTATGCCATTAAAAAACTTAAACGTTATTTTATGATATTTATACAAAAGTGATATTTTATTAAAAGGGATACCTTTCAAAAGGTTTAATTTTTCTGTGGCATTTGATTCGATTATGTATATTCATAACTTAAATAACATGATAACTTGAATTGAATAAGCAATCCAAACGAATAACTTCAATAGTTACTTAACAATTCAAAATGCATGCAATGATGCAATAATGAGATCAAACTGTAATTAAATTAATTAACACCATCGCAATCTACATGCAATATATTGTATGGGGTTATGGCCTTGTTGTGATTATACTATGCTATCAAATAACCATTTTACTATAACACTTCTCTAACCACTGGAACTGATTAAAACAATCGCGCGTTAAAAAAAAATGTTTATTATTGATTATAAAATATGTTAAGTATTAATTAATTATTATGGCGAATTGATTTAATAATTTAATATTAATGACTGCAATGTAGGTTGTAATTGTATGCAACTAATTAATTATTAATCATCGTACGAAGATCAAGGACAGCATTATGATATTATTTTGTTCTAGAAATAAGCATCCTACTTTCATTAACTTATTTCAAATTCAATTAAAAACAAACAACTAAAGTTATTAAGGTAAAGATTAATGTCCAGTGAATATATTGGTTAGATAGGTACTACCTTGTGGTAATTTATTTAAATCAAAAAATAAAACTTACCAATAAAGCAATGTTGACCATCATCAAGACATCGTCTTCTTTGCGACCTTCCGACAATTCTTCTTGCCACACAAGAGGATGTCTTGGACGCGTTGACACGGTGTTGTTATCATTAAATTCGATCTCATGATGCTCAAATATTTCTCTGTATAAATAAATAAATAAATAAATAAATTTAACAACAATTCATATTGTATCTATGTACATATACATAAAAGTTTTATGATCATCCTTTAACTCGAAAGATCAATTACCCTTCGAACACATTTAAAATGTAAATACTAGACCTACATATACATATGTATCTTACTTTTGGGGTTTTCCAAAATGAATGAACATTTTACCAATTTTTGAAAAACGTTTGAAAATATGTTTGAACTAAAGCGATATTACTTAGGTATATGTACTAATAAAATTCGTGTTTTGTGAAAAAAAGTACCAAAATATATTTTACTTTTTAAACTATGTACCTAATATACATTTTGGAGAGATTTTCTTCACAAATTTTAGATTTACGATAACTTACTTGTAGACATATGGTCCAACTTCCTCAACTTTCATTTTTTCCTTTCCAGCCAAGAATTCCTCAGCATTTGTGATGTTGAATAGATAGATCTTGCAATATAGATCAATTGGAGGTTTCTCCCACAAACTAAATATTTCTCCACCTTCTCCAAACACCAATTTCTACACAAATAATTAAACCAAAAATATATTAAAAATTAATCTAGAAGAAAAAACTTCTGGCTCAATTACCCATCGATAAATTAGGTCGTACGGATGAAATATTCTAATTAAAACAGCTGAGGTTAACGCAAGCAGGCCGGCTACCATAAGCAGAAATGAACCTGAAATAAATACGAGAAAAAAAAAACAAATTAATTTTGTAATACAATCTCTTACACATGTTTGATATTATGCAATTATAAAAATAAGATAAAAAATTGTAGGAATTGTATATCAGCTGTTGTTGGTTACATGAGCTAACAGCCTTGATTCGTAGTTTGGCGCGAATTCATGGATAAATGAAACAAAATGCCTTGCAAGATATTTTTCATCGAGACAATAGAAAAATACTAAAGCAACTAATTTTGCGGCTGGAAGTTAATTCGATTCATTTAAATCGGATAAGAGAATATCGCTCTTTCAACTGTGACACCTGTGGCGCTTGCTGGTTGGATTGCATCGAATATTTCTACCGGTAAGTGTTATCATTTTACGCTCGTGTTTTTCTCCATGTGCATAAAAAATAAAAGGCGCATGTTCCACAAAACTGGTCCATACCATGCTTATCTACCAGAAAACAGAAACTGACACCTTTCAGAAAGTGTTGATTTTATTAAAAAACGTGCATCAAAATCGGATCAATCAATCGAATTTTAAACATTTTGTCGCGAACATTGATCTATTGAAATGTGTTTTTTTAAATTTCTATAAATACAATTATCTAATCATAATTATTTAACTATCTATACATACATATGTTTATTTTTATGATTAAAAGTTCAGAAATTATACTTTATTTTACAACAATCTTTATCAGTTAATACTTCCGTACCCTTGAACTTATTCGGTCAATAGGAAATGTAGTCAGAAAATAAGAAGGCATTTTATTGTATTCAGTAGAATTTTAAGACATAATAAAAGCAAAATTCAGAACAAAATCTTCAGTATTTTCATTTTATTTTATTGATAAAGCGGGCAATGCCAGAATTTAAGCGCCTATGAGATAACAACTCTTAATTTTCCTGTAATAAGTTCGATTTTTTGTTTTCTAATACAATTTGTAATATCTTTTTAACGGAATAAGTAAAATAAAAACTTATTGACTTGTAAACTAATCTATTACAGTTTTTAAATGGATCTCATGCATGGATTACTTATGTGCTGAAAAGTTTGAAGTAATACTTCAAGAACAAGTACTTTACTGAAAGCAAAAAATTGCAATTGACTTGAAAAATGTGAACATTTTCTTGAATAGGTACTTGCAATCTTTGCTGAGTTGAAAAATCAAAAAGAAAATAAAAATAATAATAATAACAAGAATTTTTAAACTGGTCTCAAGATTTTCAGATGATTATGTGCTTTCTTTTCATTTTAACGACTTCCAAGAGCAATTTACTTTCAGAAATATTTCGAACCAAAGTAAAATTGAACAACTAAAGTTAAAGTATGCAAATAATTAATGAGAATGCATGTCAGTCCGGTACTCTGCATAATTTAAATTAAACTGTAGATGTTATTCATTCAAAATGAACTAACCTAATTTATTTATTTATACAATATCTAAAGAATCAGAAGTTTTGTGGGCATAGTATGAATATGGAAATGTAAAGTATTATACTTGATTCACTCCAGGAAATACAACAAATTATGAATATCTATTAACAAAAATGAAATTAAAGGAGGGCATATTCAAATTGATAAATTTAAAACCGAATTGGATACAATCATATAAAAATTATAGATCCGCATTTCCTTCCGACTCCAGCAAAAAAAGTTTACTTCCGTTCCGAGTAAAGTAAGCCATTTTAATCATCTAAAATATCAAATAAAAAGTAAGTCAAATCATTGTCCAACTTAAAACCGAATTGGCCTCCGGTCTTATTTCTACCGCCTTTTAAAAAAAAAAATACATCGCACAGATTTTCATGTCGTTTTATTAATAAAAGAAACAAAAAATGAAGTAGCATAACTCTGAAATACGTTAAAACATTCAGATTATGCAAGAAAGGCAAGAAAAGTACAAAATGCTATTTAAGCTAAGCAGCATTTCTCGAAATTTCCATCAGAAGGCTACCGGCTTTTAAAGAGCATTCTCAGTAAAAGTAAACCAAAACAGATACCACCGACAAAGTCATTCGCCAGTTACTTCCCTCTGCTGATGCCATGCAGAAAATTTATTTTTGCTTTATTTAAAACGCGGCTTCATGACTGACGACGACTACCTCGTGAACTTGAATTGGTTGAATGTATTTATTTCTTAAATTTTTAAATTTCTTTAAATTAGTCTCCGGTATTGATGACACTGGTATTATGCATAGAAATTGTTATTTTTAAATAAAATTTACTCATTAATAAAAAAATTATCGAACGATTGAAACGTATCCTTCTTGCAACCTCCGCACAGATATGTATTTCTAATTAAGCATGAATTTGTATAATACCCTCAGGGTAGGTTTAAGTTTTCTTGATTAAAAATCCTTCAAATTTAAATTTTAAGAGTTTTATGGTGTTGTAAATATAGATAGAGATTTTGTCGGCGAATTACATATTAATTTATGACCGTAATCATTATTGTAGCATTTTACATCAATCTGGTAGTCTTGTAGGTCTTTATATAAAAGGTTTTCCGTATTTTTTTTCAATTCTATTTTTGCAGATTAAGTGTGACTTTTGACTAATTCTATTTATAACACATATTCGCCTTGGAGATTGATGCGAATGGCATTGAATGATTGATATTTGATGCGGATTTTGCAGTATTTACATAATTTCGCTATTTTAAATTAAAATTAGGGAGGTTACCATTATGTATTTTAATAAAATATGTTGGTATAAGACATTAATTATAATTTATTAAAAAAAAAAAGTGAGTCCGTTTTTCGCAGAAACACGATTCCACGCATAGTACCCGAGTAAAAATATCGAATTCTTTAGCACCGATGTACAACCAAACATCTTCCATTTTTCAGACCGGTTGTTGAACAATCACACCTGCATCGCGCGTTCAACAAGCCCACATTTCTTAAAGCACGCCCTTAGCAGGCACGCAATATGCTCGAAATGTGCCCGCAACTAACGCAAGAGTTGCAGTTTTCTCTATGATTTATTTCTCTTCACAAATGCTACGGGCCTGATTCGGACTCAGCAAATAAATTTACATAATTAAAATACGTTGTAATTTATAAAAATTTGGGGCGCGTTTTGGGCTTGTTGCGGGCTTGAAAAATGGATAATTTTTGGGTGTTCATCGGGCGTATGCTAAAGACTTAGATATTTTTGCTCGGACGACAATTGTTAAATTTAATCAATAGTCTAGTCTGGTTATTTAAATTAAATCAAAACTATAATCCTTAATTAGTTAACTAATAAACTAAACATGTCGTACTTATTTTTAGTACTTATTTTTTAAACAACTTGATGAATCGCAGAACACTTTCGAATTCATAACAATTCATAAGTCAAACGATTCTATCGCCTTAATATTTGAATAAAATTTTGCAAACTAAGCATGTTTGTCTTTTTTATCAATTTGGTAACTTTTACTTCCCTTTATGGTCTATAATGACCTAATTGGTTATTTTTAGAAAAATATGAAAAAACGTTTCTCGTTTTCGTAGCCGGTGAAACACGTGAAACTTGAAATTCAAATTAATGATTTAATCCATATTCGTCAGAATGACAAAGCAGTTATTTGTTTAATGACTTTTAAAACGTGCGAATATTTAAGAACTGATTAGTTTATAGAGTATATGTAATAAAATTTATAGCTTTGTCAAAAGTTCTGTTGCTATTTAACACTTTCTAAAAATTACTGTTGCTATTCAACATATGTATATCATCAACGTATAAGGAATGTCGAATTTACAACATAACCAAAATTCTTGACGACAGTAGTCACAATTTAACAATTTATTGTTGCATATTTTACAAATTTTATATATTACGACATCTGTTGACATCTGCACTATACGGCGGGGTCAGCGAAAAATGAAATGCAATTTCTTGAAACTTGTATAACTGCCCTACGACAAGAAAACGAATGCTAAAAATGCGATGGATTTTATTAATGCTAAATTCAGCAACATGTGAAACAATGTCATACCGCAGCCGCGCCGGTCTTCCGACCGATCAATTTCGCGAAAGTTGTAGGAGATGTTTACAATACCAGTTACTGACCTTACAAAATTTAAGATGGTCAACGAACCAAAAAACAAAACAATTTTTCATGATCATTGCGTTAATTTTCTTATCTTTTTCCGCCTCATGTTCGATGAACATCTGGAACCATAATCCTGCAGAGTCAGTCAGGTGACGTATCAATGAAATATTGAAAATTAATAAAGTGACAAATGAATTAAAATATATTGGAGTTGTATAAAACGGCAATTGTCTTGTATCTAAATATGTTTAAACATTTATAATAAAAATTTTATTTCTAAAAGTTGACATATTTTTCATTATAATTACGATGATTTGTTTTAAGAACGTGAACGGGACAGAAACGATATTCTTTATAATTGATTTCTAATGATAATTAGCCTATAACTTTTACACCCGTTTTGTAATTTTAATATTAAATAATATGCATGTACCTAATAAACACTGGCTATACTTGTTTGAAGTTGTTGCCATATTTAATGCCATTCATAAAATCTTATGATCGATTGTCTTAATTATTTGTTTTGATAATTTTACATATACATATCCACTTAGAAAGGACTAAATTTCCATTACATACATAGATACCTACTCTTCTATTTTTGCGATTAATTTATTTATGTTGTTTGTTATAGAAAAATCATAGCTAAAACTAGACGTAAATTCCAAATATCACATGATTAATATTATAGAATGGCAATTAAGCTGTTGATTGATTAATTTAAATATCTATTGGAAACGAAGCTATCATAAAAATTAATGAACATATAGATGAAGAATGCATTAAAAACTTGCTCATTTTAAGTTTCGTGCTTAAAATAAATTGCGATCATTCACAATTTAAAGTATTTTTAGACTTTAGCTAAAAATGCATAAGTTTATAATCGATATTAGATTAAGTCGCAGTTAAAATTAAGCGCGAAAAGAAATTTGTGCATTTTTTTTTAGTTTTATATTCATTCCGGTTTAATTCTTTATATTGTATAACTTATTCGAATCTATTTTAAAAAATGTAAATGTTTTTCGTACAAAAAAAAAGTTACTTTGTTTTTCGATAATTTAATGGTTTCTGAGATAAATATAAAAACAAAGGAGTAGTTTTCATCGCCTCTAAACAGAGTTTTGCAAGGAAGCTGTTAAAAGTCCAATTAAATCTTAAAAATAGGACCGAGTTTGCTTCATACAATAAGGAAATGAGTAGAAGGGCTTTAAAGCATTTAATAAAAGTCGTACATAATTAAGCTAATGAATGATTTTTGAGTAATATATCATAATAATAAGTATTGAGTAACATATCATAATAATAATAATAATAATTATCTGCACAACGCGTGTTTTAAATAATAATAATTAAATGTGCGATAAACCTGATAATATACACTTGCCACTAGAGAATTTCATTCAAATCAAACCTATTAATCATTCAAGTAGCTCAATAAATTTTTCTTATCAAAATTGTTTGCAAAATTCTTATAAGCTCTTATTTAAATATATGTGAAACGCATGACGATGACGTCTTCAATATATGGTTATTATTCCATAATACCTCTCCAGATTTGAATCTACAGCTCATTTTATAATTATTACTACATCCACTACAGCTTTATTGCACCTCTCATAAAAATATTACTATAAGAATTCCCCCAGAACCTTTCTGGGCAAAGCATAAAAAACTTCAAATTATCCAAATTCGAACACTCAATTAGACTTAATTAAAAACCAATGCGGAATTGAACTAATAAAATGCAAATTGTTCAAGTTTATGGCCAGATTACTACTGATTAGTTTAATTACCTCTTATCTAAATCAAGCAGTGGCTTTTTCACTAATTGACTACGTAACACTGTTGCAATTTTCCCACAGGAAATCCTGTGAGTATGATAAGGACCTATTTTCTTTTGGTGTATCAAAAGGATTGTTTAAATTAACATTTAGAAATGTATTATTAGTATAAAAACTGAATATAAATATACCGTTTAAAGACCGATCTGTTTTAAAATAAATTCGAACAAAAACTTTATAAAATTCATTCAAACATTTTTGGGAATTCAAAATTACTTTACCAATTTTTATAGAATAGCAAAAATTATAGCAATATAATTTCCATAATAACCAAAATTTGCTTAAATCAGGTGCCGATGGCTTCACCTGACCTTGGCCTCTACGAAGATTGAAATGACCTTGAATCGTCTGAATTTGCAGCGAATTGTATAAGTTCCGCAAAAACATAAAAATGGAAAAAGTTGAATGTGCCCATCTGTTTAAAATTCGCCAAAATGTTATTTTTAAGTTCAAAAAGGAAGTTACTATGCTACTGACTTTACTTTATTATCTCCGCTTTTACAGTGAATATGATTTGGCTATAAATAGAAATCTACTGGGAGCCAATTTATAGTTTAAAATTTTAACTTTTTTGTTTAAATTATTGATTTTATATTTGCGGAACTTAGGTATATTTTGAAAGGATAAGATTTTTTAAATTTATTTAAGAGGAAATTTGTAGGCACGTTACAACGTGTACTCGCTAATTTTCGCGGGTACCTACATAGATACAAATTTAAAGGTGATGAAATAAATTTCTATAAATCTGTGGGTTTGGTCCAAGCCCCTTTTGCTATTACATTTTTAAGAGTCTCAAACCCTAATTTTTATTTATTCTATTATTTCTTTATATCGCAAAGAAAAGTATATCCTTAAACTAAGTTACGAAAATAATGGTTAAAAGTTTATTGAAAATTTAAAGACCCTTGACTTTATGTAAATTTAAGATATAACAAATATCTATTTTTTTCCAATCATAAAAGAAATATCTTCCTCTTCACAAATTTAAATACGGAAAAGTTATTTTGATTGGCGTCTGGTTCGAATGAAATATTATAATAAATTACGGAAGACATAATAGCTCAAATACAATAAATAAAATAAAAATCATTTTTATCAAAAATAATAATAAAACTGATAATGCCCAATTTTAAGAGCTTGCGACAGTAGCAAAAAATTAATTAATAGATTAATAGATATAGTACGTTTTAAAATTATAGTAAACTTTAGTGATACAGTTGAACAAACTAGTTAAAGTTAAACTAAACTTAAGTTAGCAAAACATGTAGAAGATTTAGTTCAATTTGAAACAAAGAAAGGAAAATGTCCTTGATTATATTGTTGTTTTGTTTGCCTAACATATTTGGAAAAAAAGATAGGTATATTTTTAATTTTAATTAATTCTGAAAGAATTTTGTTTATCTGTTTCAATCTTAAGAATTCAAAAAAACTAAAATATAATGAACCGAAAATTTGAAACGAAAAACAAAAATAAGTTTACGTGCGTAGATCTGACGCAAGCGCTTTGAACAAAGTTCAGTACAATGCCTTTGTATTTTAAAACTAAAGATATTCTTATTTAATATTTAATTGTTTTATTTTATTATTTTTTTTAATTTAATACCGTCTTTTGAAAATGTTCTGATGTATTCGTGAATAATAATAATTTTAGTTTTACAAGTCAATTTTTGAGTTTTTGGGATCTAGTATGTATGCATGTTCTTGATTTTTTTTTATTTGGAAAATTATATTAAATATTATAACAAAATGTGAATAAAAAGTAATATATAAGAAAAATAAATAAACTATAAATATCCTTACATTTAGGCCATCTGGTGCTCTTTCCTTTTGTTCGTCGACTAAAAAAGGAATCGACAATAGCAAAACCTCCAGAAATGCTCCTTTTAGCATTTAAACTCTTTTTGTGATGAATTAGATTTTCAACAGTATTTTCTTCTTTGGTGTTTACTGCGCTATAACGCCGTGAAAAAAATTTTGGAAAATCTTTCATTTTGAAATTGTTAATTTTCACGCCAAAGAAACAAATAAAAATATAATTGAATTTTAGTCTTTAACAGATCACTCAACAATTTGATTTCAAACACTCTTCTGCATATACTTATAGAAAACAAAAACACTTCCTTATCCGTCCGTTTAAGGCACTCAAGTGTAGCACTGATCTCGTTCTAATAAAGATCACCTTCAAAACGTCCGTTAAATAACTTTAGCAAAGGTGCAAATCGCGAATTTTATAACTGAACGATGAACCAGTAAAAAAAAATAAGAACTCAACTTAAGTAACAAAATTCTTCGATCTTAAGATAACTTTAACATCACACACACGATCAGTAAGTGGTGAAAATTTTTGAAAAACGTTTGTTTTAACAACGTTTCAAAGAAATTCAATAATTTGCCTAAAATCAAGATCAAATATCTTTACTAATTTTTGAAAGCACTGCAAAAGCTGTTGATCGGTTAGACTAGAGCTTTTCCAAAAACTTTGTGTGATCGGTAGCGAAGTTCAGTTATGAATGAACTTGCCGCACTGCTTTCAGGTAAGGTCTAGAGTCTAGACAGCCCAGCAGCATGTGTCCGGGGCGAGATGTTGGTGATAAAGGTAGTAACTTTGTTACTTCTCAGCACCCCAAGATGCCTGACTTTGCTAGATGGCGAGTGAGAAATCTAGCCAAGGAGAGCCGATTCTGTCTTGCGAGTTGTCTTACTAAGTATGTGCAAGCAGTTTCAGACCTGGGGTCAGGAGGGGGCTAGTTTAATGCAGGTCTTTATTTAATGTGACGGCGAGTTTTTCTCTCTCCACATTTTTGTTAGTCTCTTTAAAATAAAGTAATCTTCGATCACGGATTTGAACTGGTTGTGCAACTTTTGAATTTCACGAAAACGAGAAAAAGCCGATTCAATTTTCAAAATATCTGTTTCTTAAACGAGTATCAAGGATCGTATACCATCCTATTATAGGAAATAAGATGTACTACTTTGCCTCGATTGTGTTTTGTGAATTGCATGCCTACAGAATGTAGCTACAACAAATGAAATTATTAAAATATCTTCTACTCTTCTTACTAATTATATCAATGACATTGTTTCAATCCTTCCCATATGCCAAATCGCAATTCGCTATGCGTTATACTGTCAATTACTACAAAATGATCTCTTGATGAACTGCATCAATGGTGTTTAGCTAATCAGCTACTGTTAAAAGTAAACTTATGATCCCACTAAATGTAAAGATCTTGTTAGAATCTTCATAAATACTTTTTTTTCACTGTACAACAAAATGTGATTGATCTTGCATCTTCAGCATTAATAAAATTATTTCACCTGCGATCACCCGTCGCAGGCAATTAACAATAAAATTTAGATTCGTTAAAGCGTAACAACCTTTTCTTATCCCGAGTTTTTTTAAGAATATGCTTCAAATGTAAGATCCTCACATTACTCTGAAGCTCTTAGATCTAATTGGGATTAACTTTTATTTTTAAATATGTTTCAAATAAATTTACTTAATCGCCCTTTGGCCTTTTTATATAAAAATAATTATAGTAGCGATAAGTCATTGCATTTATTTGTATAATAAACATCGTGAGTTTTGAATTTGAAATGACGAGTATTAAATTTAAAATCATTATAGTTTAAATTTGTTACTATAGTACATTTATGTATATGCAAAACACATATACATATATACTTCTGTCTGTAAAGATTTCTTAATGGGTCCATTGAATAAATAAAAATGCTATAGGTATAAAAGGTAAATACATAGGTACATATATCTAAAGTAAAAAATTATGTAGGTAGTTTTTGTTTATTATTAAGTACCTATAGTACACAATTTTCAACCAAAGACTAATACATACATACTAAACACAAATCAACACAATTGTTTTGCATTCGTTATTTTATTAAGACACAACTTATAAAAAAAAATGAAGTAGGTGTTAAGAAATTCCATAGCGCATCCTTATTATAACGTTCATACCAGCAATTTTCTTGCATCACTTAAAAATCGCAATTTTTAGCCTAAATATAAGATCATAGAAAAAATAAAAAAAATAAAAAAAAATTAAATTCATAATAATATATTATCAAAAAATATCTTCATTTAATATGTTATGACTTAATTTGAATTCTGACGTTTTTGATGTTTTGACCTTGAGAAGATTCCTTAGCACAAAATGAAGATGATGAAGACTGTTGAAAACCTCCTTATTCATCATATTCGGTCTCAAATATCCCAACCTACCAACCTTAATTTTAAGATTTTACCAAGTGGTTTTAGCACGTGTTTCAACTAATAGTTATAGTACATATTTTCGTAAACATAAATCGCATAAATTCCATTATTCGTTCTTTTATTATAATCCACTCATCATGCATAAATTTGAAGCTACGAAATATAACGATCATCTTTAGTCCACGCGTCACTAAATGACGGTGTCGGTTTTTCTAATGTTAAAAGACAAAAAATGTGTTACTCTTTCCGCACATTTAGAATTCTTAATGATACAAAAAACAGGATTACGATTTTATTTGAACCTAAATCGATGGATACAGGGCATCCAGTCCGAATTTGATCTGGTAATGGCAAAAAATACACCGAAAATGATAAATAATTTCGAATTAAAAAAGTTGTGGTTATTATACAATGTACATGAACGTTTTTTAACATGGATGCAATTTTTTAAAAATAGCCTTTACCCAAAATGACTACACTTCTTATTCTTGAAGGACATAAAAACCAAAACAATGATATGTAAAAACAACAGCAAACTTTTATCATTTATATCAAAATAACTTTTTTGCTCATACATCAATTATTACTGATTAATTATCTGTTTAACTCATGTTGCGCATATTGTGAGATTGATTTTTTAATTGGCAAATTAAAAACAAAAAGCGACACTAAATGTGCATAAAGCTGTTTTTTTTAAAAATAAAGTGGGGGCAGTTTACATTATATTATTACCAACTTTAACTTAAAAATGTACATTTACAACAAGTAAGAGAGTTATATCATAATTACTTTGATAACTTTTCGTCAGCTTGGTCTACTACACCCTGTAAAATAGAGATTCAAGTTTATAATATTAAAAATTCAATGCACCCGTAACAGACAAAATACAACTAATAATATAATTATATGTATTATCATCGTCGTTTTAATACTATCGTCATTATATTGTGAAGGTCATAAAAATTCCACTATATTGCATTAAAAACGGGTATATTTTTATTTAAACAAACATTCTTCAAAAAACCTTTATTGTTTGTTAAAGTTTTCAAGGTCCCAACCCAAATATATTTTCCATTGGATATATTTTTCAAGATTAATTAGAAATAAAAACAGGAATTAATAAAGTGAGCAGGATAAAGTTTGAATTTCTAAACAATTGAGTTAAACCACAAAGAAATAAGTGATGCAATTGCTTGTTACTAACAGTAAATGTATATCTTGGTTTGCATAAATATGCAAATTACAAAAGAAAAGGAATTTCACGAATTACATTGAAAACAAGTTTTAATAACTATTCATTTAAAATGATGGTAGATTTTATTATATTCATTATTTGCGATGACGCACTTTACGTAAGATTAATACGTGAAATATGAAAATTATTCCAGGGCAAAGTGTAAACCAAAAATTTTCCTTAATTGAAGTCCTACTTTAGAAGTTTTCCACTCAATTACAAGGCAAACAATTATCCACGTCATTAATTATAATTAATTTAGACTTATGTATAAAGTAGGTTTTGCATTTCAACCGACTTTGAACTTAACAAAAAACAGAACTTTTTCGTTATACACGCGGTCAGTTTCTCATGTGCAATTGCGCAATTGAGATTAAATCATAACCATACCGGTGCGAGATGATTTCAACTAATTTATTAAACTGGATTTATTTCTTTGTATTTCAGCAATGCAAAATATAATTAATCTTTTTTGTCCCATTAGTTTTTTATTGGAATAAAAGTAACATTGTGTTCCTCTATCCGGGCATCCGGAAGGTATTTTTGTACATTTTTAAATTTATGAGTAATAAATACGTAATTTACCACGGAAATCAAGCAAAAAAAGAAGATGTCCTTGATTAGAACTATCTCGTCAGAAGAATTTTGAACCTGCATAAAGTATCACTGACCTGCATTTACACAAGCTAAAGTTATTCAATCTTTTCTTCATCTGAATTAAGCTTAAGCGACGACCGACGTACCTAATGAAGAAAATATGTGCATCAGCATTTTCTTATTTGCTTGCGAATTTGTCTTATTAGCAGCTTATGCAGTTCCGTTTTTCTGTATTATTTTAATAAAATTAAAAATATTATACACACTCTGGCAACTTGAATCTTAAATCTTTATTTATTCAGTGAGTAATCTATTTTCAGCAAAATCTTGAGAAAGTCATGGAAACATTTTTGATTCGAATTTCGTCTTTTGACTTATTTCAGTACTAACTACTATAATAAAAGGTATAAAAGTTACATTCAAAGAATATTTTCAGATGCTTTGAAAATAAATGTCTCACAACTGCAAAATTAAAATCAAAAGTCCTTAAACATTTTTGTTTAATTTTAAGAGAACTATCTGAAGATACCTCAATCTATTAAATAAGTGAAAGATATTTTGAGTAAGTACATACGTATATCAAATTTATTCGCCCGATACACGCCAAAATCATTTACGTAACATTTTTTGAAGAGAATCAAGATCATAGAGACTTAGAACACGCCTGTTAAAAATAAAGTTCTAGAGAAATTCGCATTAAACTTAGTTTTTCGGTCAAATGGAACTCTCGGCGCGCGAGTCATTACTCATTACTCGCACTTGTCCAGTTTTTTTTTTATGTATTTCTTTACCAATTTTTGAACCTGCCCAAATTAGGTACGATTTTATGTAGGTACAATTGTGATCCCATTTCTATTATTTTGTTCAAATACGTGACACGATAGAAATTTGTAGAACCCCCTTTAAATCAGGATATGTATAAAAAACTTAAATAAGAAAAACTATTAAAAAAAACAATGTTAAAAATTAAAACAAACTACGATATTTTTTGAGCTCATTGGATTATTGAATACAAATATCTTTTAAAATCATGACTACCTCTATACTTTATATAACTATTGGTGAAGGTTAGTCACGAAAAACTACATATTACGAGTATACAATTTGAAGAAAAAAAAATTAAGACGTACCTATATTGTGAAATAAAATTATTGATCTCTGGGGGGAATCTCACCTTGTCAATCATTTTGGTGCACAACAATTTATGCTTAGGTGATACCGACATTATTCCAAGAAATATGCTGAATTACTTTTTTCGAATATAGACGAATAAATGCCTACACTTTATGATGATTAGAAAATATCCGCTGGCAATTTATGCCTTTTTTCGAAGCAATGCCAGGCACGAGTTTATGATTGTTGTGTGTGGGATGACTTAGCAAAATTGGTTATTGAACTTTACTTTTCTGTAATGGCCTTTTTTCGACAGTTGAAGCTCGAATTGGCGCAATGACCCCTTTATAACTGCCGGATTTTATATTTTAATGATACAATCTGCATTTCCAGTCACAGGATATGGATTTTATATTCTTAGGAATCGGTTACAACTTACCGATTTTAGGGGAAGTACACTTTTCTAATTAAAATTCAATAAGTTCGGTTAAAACTAATGCAAATTAATATCAATAGATATATTGGGGAAGGACCGTGCCATAGATTGTTGAAGTCATCATTTTTGGTTTATATAACTGGGTTTGTACAATTAATTATAAAAACAAATTAATAAACAAAAACAAATAAACTGTCTGGGTTTTCACTTTTATATTTCGTATTTAGCTATGATATATTTTTAGTTTTGTCACGATGAGGATCTTAGATGAAACGCAGGTCTTAAGTTGTATTAAAAATAAAACACATTGTTTTCTAGAAAATACTCTAAATATTAGTAAATACTACCTCATTATTGAAAAATAAGTGGCATTTTAAATCCAATAATATTTACTTCCCTATCAGAATACGCAACTGCAATTAAGACTTATCTGAGTGCAATAGATCTTCGTAATTTGAAACGAACTCTATGACCGACAGCTACTAATTATTCTGTTGTTTTTGTATAGTAATAAAAATTGTAACCTTCCTGTTGTACGAAGTGTGATTGAAGTTTTAATCACTATATGATTATCAATCTCATACAACATGAAAAAACCATTGGGCTTGTTAATTCAATTTACCATATGCATTCAAGGTTTATTAGTTATATGATTTCCATAATTTCCAATGAAAGTGCAATTTTTCTTAACCTTGACAATGTATTCTGCGATTGAATCGGATTTGTACGATACTGTGGAACTATTGTCGTAACATTTTAAACGCCTTTTCAGGAAGTAATTAACTACTTTGTACTAAATTATCTTAAAGAAATAAATCTATTGAAGTTTGCAATTTCGAGGGCATTAACCGATATTACAATTTGATGATTCGTCTCATGAGACCAAATTTAATATTTTATGTCGATTTAAAAACATATGTGAATAAAAATTATAAAATAATTCTCCATACGTCGCGGATATCCTGTATAGTTAAATGAGAATTAATAAAGTTATTTATACCTTAAAATCGTTATTTATTAAAAACCTATATGCAGTTTCATTCAAATTCTCAATGAATTAAAAATTACCTCTTAAATAATATGGATTTAGGTAATGCACGTTATTTATTACTGGTGCATTCTGGTAACCAGTAGCATATCATACAAATTCAGATTGCATTTTAAAGTGCATCTCGTTCTGAAAATGAACTTAAAGGCCTTGGCACACGATGGACATCTAATGAAGATAATTACTTAAGACATTCAGTTCCGACGAAAAGATGTCTCTATGCGGACTTACCTGCGCCGTCTTAACTATTAAAATACCTCGGTTAAAGTGTGCCACTTGTCGTCTCCGAATCTTAAGAATGTTACGTCGTTTATGGTTTTTTTTTTCTTATGTCTAGTCGGCAAACCTCCAGTTACCGGAAGGCTACCGGTTAGTTGGAAATGATTGATGATTGCAATGTGGAATCAATCAACCGAGAAGTCAGATACAAGTAATTAAAATTGTTCCAGACACAATTCATCTTTTGTTTACAACGAAATTAGTTGCAATTTCATGTCGTGATACCTCGCTAACCCGTTCTGAACTCAGCGTGCGAATTTAGATGAAATTGACCATGATGGTGAAATGTTGAAACCCGTGAATATTGCTGCTGTTCAGGTGTTACTGCAATTTTCTATAGATTTGTTGCTGCATATGTTTAGTTAGATATATTTACATCGATAATTGGATAAAATTGATCACTCACATTGAAATAATTTTAGTGTCGGGAAAGGTAAAACCACAAGCATGCATAAAATTCTGTTTCTTTTACAAAACTCTTACATAAAAATTGCATGGAGAAAATTATTTATTTGCGAAATACAAGTATGTACGTGAGAAACGTAATCATCTAATCGGTAACTGGAGTAATTTTCAAATGAAACTGAAGGTTATATCTGGATTGGTGATAAAATTTGTTAAAATTAGTAATGTTCGGTTATCAGCTAATTTATCTACGATCTTTCGAAAGAAGTTCATTTTCATTCTTGTTATAAATGCGGGTTGTGAAGCTATAATCTGTAGATTACGATTTACCACTTAAAGCATTGCATCAATTGAAATGAAATACCTGCAACAGATCGTGGGTGAATGCAAAACGATTCGTGGTAATGGCAACTACAACAATGTATGTAATATAAGTTCAAATTGTTTATCTGATCAAAACAGGTCTTAAATAGCTATTAATCATCATACAATTATAAATTATGCAATATCAATATTCTGATCGAAAGTTATTTAAACTAAGACTACTCATTTTGCTGAAAAAAAATATTAAAATTAAAAAGACATCTTGATTTGTATTTTATTCTTATTTTTTTAAGGAATTTAAAATTGTACACCTCAAAATGTAAATATGTACATATGTATATAAAATTTTGAAGTAGGCAATTTAAGAAATTTAACTTGACCAAAATTATAACTTAAAAATATTCGAGTTTCACAAACGACATTCCATTCAAACAAAACCATTAATGACTATTACGATACTAAATGATTTAAAAATCTGCAAAAATTCCTGTATATCATATAAAGGAAAATTTTCGGAAAACCGTGTTATTTAAAAAAAAAAACAAATTCGTGATAATTCTCGACTATCAATCCAACTTGACCTATTCTTCTATCGCTACTGTACTTCGCTTTCATAAGAATAATAATTGTATCAAAAGCCCTATTATCAGACTTCAAATCCAATCGATTGATAATTTTCTAGAGATATTTTTTTTAGAAATTAGCAACCGAAAACTAAAACTTATAGGGGATGTAAATTATTTATATCAAAGTCCGGATTGTATGTTTCAAACTCCAAATGCAAAAATATTTTCCGATCTAAGAGACTTAATGAATCAAGAGTCAATTATTTTATCGTATTAATTAAAATCAAGAAGTGAAACTTTAACTACACTATCAGGCATACGTATAGTATATGATTGGAATCAAGACGTCTAAAATATAATTATATTTAAAGTGTAATCTGTCATTCGATGTGCTATATTATTACACGAATCAACACATTATTGATGGAAAAATTGGCTTATAAATAATATTAGCTGACGAAATTGTGTCAACTCTATATTATATAACTATAATTGTGGCGTTTTCGCAGTTGTTTATCACCGAAGTGTCAAGTTCATATTTTCTAAGAATTCTATGAATTTTTATTTCTTACTGCAATAATAAAGTTCTATTACAATCACGCATATAAATCAATTCATATTATTGAATTATTTAAATTTTTTGAAAATCAGAACGAAACTGAAACTCATTAGGGAAAAACCAGTAACGATCGCCTCGCGTTACAAAGACAAAGTTTTTAAGACTGTCAGGTGTAAAGAATCTTCTTTCAAACACGTTCCACAATGACTTTTTCTATTCGCTTACTTTACCCATGACAAGTTAATTGTAGCTTAAAAATATAATTTTTTTTTTTTAAATACACGTGTCCCTAATTAGAGTTCTGGTAAGCTTTTCAAAGATAGAATTTCCTTAATCTACAATCGTAATGCTTTTCATTTATTATTTATTTGCATTTCTTGTATAAATTAATTTAGAATTCTTCCCAGTCTCACATGATAAATTGTAGGCGTGTAAGCTAATTTAAAATTAAAGACCTACTTGTTCTGCGACATTTACGCATTTGAGAGCGACAAGAAAAATTGCTGGGATATGTAAATTTAATTGAATTTTCCTATTAAATAAGTACATATTTCTTTTATTTAAAAGCAAAGAATATAACTACTGAAGCTATATAATATAAATTTCATTGTTGTTGTTTTAACGTCTATATCAAGGTTAATAACAATTTAAAATAACTAACGAAAATTAAATCATAAATCACAATAGCACCACAATATCAACGAAATTAAAAATCATAAAAAAAGTCAAATTATCATTCTTATTACCAATTTTAAAACATTTAAAAAAGAAATACATTTTCAATACATGAATTTCATACATTATTGATATATATGTATAACTTATTTGATGCAAAATTACTTCAATTCTTACCGTCAATTTTGAAGAACATTATCCTTGTTCTGGAATTCTTCAGGAAGAGGAAATCACGGAATATCACTTTTTCTTAAGATTTTAAGAAAATAATGTTTTAACTGAACACGATTGACATTTCACTTTGAGAACACAACTTACAAGCACTTTATTATATTTTAATAAACTGATCAATTGCCACTAACAAACAATTTGAAAATTAAATTTAATTAAACATTTAAAGGAAAATCACAGATGCAAAAAGACGTGACTATTGTCGCTCGATCTTTGAATAAATACTCAAAAAGAGGGTAGTAATGTTTAAAATCCTTAACATCTTCACTTATTGAATGTTAGTCGCGGAATCGACTAAATCAACGCCGGGCATCTTCCACTATTTAACCGATCGAAGAAAACTTGGCCTCCAGGTGGAAGATTGATTTATTACAATTGGCCGCAACATTAGAGAAGATCACTCACAACTGGCGTATCCACGAGACGAAATGAAATAATTCAGTCCTCAATTGAAGTTTTACACAAAGTCCGCTCCGTGATAACGGTCATCTTTATACACATAAAAGTGAGATAAGGTTCGAAACCGAAAGTTCAATATTTCTGAACGAACTCTCGCCAAGATCACGATGCCAAAAATCATCAGGCTCGCGATCATTTGCGAGAATAATAATTTTGTTTAATTATCCGACACGCGTCGGAGTAAGACTTCATTTTAATATAATTTTATGGTTATAGAGGAAAGAAGATTGTTATAATTATCGATATTTCGAAAGAAAGTCAGAACATTGATCACCCCGCAATGTTTCACTAAGATAATCGGATCAAATGGTTTTAATTTTTGGAGGAAATTGCTATCACAACTGATTAAATTTAGTTTATAATTGTTCTAATCGCACCACCCTTGAAGTCGAAGGAACATTAGAAGGCTTAGAGACGGCGATAGTCGATCCGATGAATGCACTCCCATGACCTATTTTTTCTCAGCGAACAACTTCTACTTTCATAAACATACATATTGGTAGTCAAGTAAATTGGCTAATATTTTGGTTGAAATATATTTTTGAGAATTTTAGTTATCAGCGTCTGCATGACAGTCCCTGACTAGAAATGCGTCACGAATTTTTTTCACCCAGCCCTATAAGTATCACTTTGTTCAAGTTTTCACAACTTGTAATATCGAAATTTACTCTTACTTATACAAAAGTTACTCTTATATTACGAAAGAAACTCTTACTTATTTACAAAGTAATTTATTTTGAAGACAATACAAAGACTTATAATTTTGGAATTAAGAAATCAGAGAAATCAGGCCACATTTGCGTTTCTTGAATTTTTTTACTGATTCCTAAAAAAATGAAGTGAAGTTCGTGCGTTCGTTCCTTTGAAAAATTTTTAAATTTTCGACAAAAAAAACGTCAGAGAGATCTAATAGTAGTTTTTCATCTACTTATTGGAGGGTGTCATGATTACAAAACATTGGATCTACTTTTCACTCAGATTATTATTATTTATTGTATTTATCTATTCTCATCTAAATGCCTCAGCCTTAAAATTTCAGAAAAATAATGGACTTTCGTCTTAATCGCCTGACTTTAGTTCACTAAAAAGTTATCATGCTAAAGAAGCAATCCCTCAAAATTAACATACATACATATGTATACATAATTAATAATTAGTGGTGAAAAAAAAGGTCACCACACAAACTTTTTAAACGAAAAAAAAAAAAAATTTAGCGATTATTAAACATCTTGTACAATGCAACAATTTTATAAAATATTAGCACTAATATCAGTTCTATTAAAGTTCTTAGGTCGTATGTGGGTCAGACCTTCTAAAATTGCGATTTAATATTTATAACATAAATATATATTTATGTAATTTAATTTTTTTTTCTACGATATCTCAAATAAAAATGAAATATGTCCGTTGGTAACAAGGGGATACGTGACTGTTAAATTGTTTTAGCTAAGACTGAAAAGTTAATCAGTTCTTTAAATCAATTTTGTAATCTTTTTAAGTTGCGAAGTTCTTTTTTATAATTGCATACTCTAAATGAGCAATGAAATGTCACAAAATGAAACAAAATCGAAATTTGAATAACAATCATGCATTTTTAATGGCGATATAATATCTTTGAACAACATGCTTTAACAAAAATTTTATATATTTTCCAACCCACGGTTTACAAATGTTGCTTAAAAAATAAATTAAAATAAATAATTTAATAAATTTTGTTTTTAAAACACATATTAAAATCAGAAAACATAGAAAAGTATACAATTTGATTAAAGATCGTCTAAAGGTTCAATTTATTCACATTCGTTAAGAAATCCTTTAATATAAAATATTTTTTTTTTGGATTAAAATCTATAGGTATAATGAAGTGTAGCTCCTGATACTAAAACTGAAGATATTTTAAATTTAAAAAAATTTTTAGAGTTGTATTCTCTTGATATTTTGGATTTAAGAAATTTTTCTATCAAAACAATCAAACGAAAACATCTGCTTCATATTCTCAGTTTTTGAGATAGAATACGGTGACATTAGCATTGGTAAGATGTTAAGTGATTTCATTTCTGGTAAATTGATATTGAGCTGAAAATAAAAATTAAAAATAATATATTAAGATTACTTCAGATGATACAATAGATACAAATCTTTCAGAAAATATAGTGACATTTTGTTACTTTCTTTATTATTTTTGGAAATAAATCTGAAAATTTAAATTAAATTATATTTACCGAATCAATTGTTGGTGCATTCTCACCATTACCATTCGCCCAAATCGGATCAATCCAAAATGGTACAGACTAAAAATGGAAAATAAATTTACTATTAAAATTTTTTTAAATAATAACTCTTACTTCAGATGGAGGCGTATCAGGTTTTGGAGGTTCATAGGAAGGATTTTCTGGTGCCGAATTAATAACATCAAACATATCGTTTATCTCTCTGAAGGGGTTAACCTTGCGACGATCGAATAGTCTCATACCTCTGGCATGACCACTTATGTTGTTCAAACTGCCACAACTCGAGTTATGATCCGATGTGGAAGATGAATTTAGAGACCCATTGAAGATATTCGAATTGTAGTTCTCCTTGTTGTAGGTTGGTTGATTTAGTAAGGGCATGTTGTTGCAAATTGCCAACAAATTCTGTCTTGAGCATCCATTTGCAGGAATACTTTTCGGTTCTACGAATCGAGGTAATTTTGAAGAACCTCTAGAATTATTGTTACTATTTTTATTGTTATTTAAATTGTTGTACATTAACAATGGTTGCGGTTGATTTTCAGTAACAGATTGTACGACTGGTTGCTTCTTTTCAGTTTTTGATGTATTTACTTGTTGGGGTCGGGGTAACTTGTAACGAACGTTTGTTCCAACTATAAAAATTAATTAACATTATTTTAAAAATAATTTAGAGCACATTGTGGGGCAATTAAATTAAAATTTATAACAATTATGAACTATAATCCTAGATAAACTAAAAGTAATAAGAAATAGATCAACATTTTTCTTTGGAGTAAAATAGAGTACCTGCAAAAATTTTTTTTAAAGTCATTATTATGCAAATCTGACTTCACCAATCGAAAGAGCGACCTCAAAAATAGTAGAATAGGTATGTTTGGAATTTTTTATTTCAATTTTACATCGTATGAAAATTGTGCTCTTCCCGGACTTAATTGGTTAATATGAAAAGAAGGAGTTTGAATCAATGTATTACACTATAGAATTAACAAGAATCAAACGCAATTAACCTTGTGATATTTAAAATGACGATTTAGCTTTACATTATTGTAATTAAGTTCATATGGTTAAAAAAGAGTCGTTAAGACTAAAAAGTATGTATGAAATACTATGATAACTGCATTAAAAACACTATAAAAACTCACAATATACGCTCCCGAACACACATCTCCCTAAAAAGTCTGCTATTACTAACAAAAGCAAGCTGTTACAGAATTAAACCCATAAATACTAATGTCATATAATTTTATAGACTATTAAGAAAAACACTACCCGTAATATTGTAATGACACGACCTTTAATTAAATTAATCTTTCCTGGTCACACAGCAACTATGAAATCTAATTGTTCTAGAAAAATAAAACACTAATTCATCCATTAGCAAGGTACGAATTAACGTCCATGGAATAAATCGGTCATTACAATCTGCATATTTGTCCTTATACACCTATAACCCCGCATCTTTTGTCTGACGTGATTTCAACGATTTATCCCACGCGTTCTTAACTTCCTCGGAATACTTAGAAAGGAGCAAGGTACGATTAAAGTTCAATTAGCATTGATTGATGGTATTTCTGCAAGTAAAATTATTATTTTTTATCGGTATCATTGTTGCAGTGAGTCGTATGGTTATTGAAATTTAATAATAGGATTCGGTGTATGATTAATTATTATTATTAATTGATTTTTCTAGTCCCCATAGGAAAATTTTTGTTATTAAAATTTGCATAGAAATTGCAGTTGCAAATTACACAAGAATTTGTCATCTTATTTTTATGTAGATTCACTTGAGACAAAATATGCTACAAGCGGAACTATAATTATACAAATTTCAAAATACTACCCCTTTACTATTTTGCACCTTTCTCTAATTTAAACTTTATCGAATTCCAAATTAAAAAAGTCAAAAATGTTATGCACATAAATTTTTACTCGAATATGCTTCTAAAATCTATTTCCAAAAAATGGGAAATAACATATGATAATTTTCTAAATTTTACGATAAAAAGCATTTTAGTGCCTAAAGTGTATTTCGTCTGAGAAAGCGAATCATTTTATTTTTGCTAAAATAAAGTTGTTTTTATATACATTTTGTAATCCACTAACAAGCAAAAAACACCTCAGTGTGTACCTTTTCTAAAAATGGAACACCATTTTTAGGATTTTTATTAAAACAAATTTTGAGAAATAGCAACAATCGTTCACATAAATAGGTAGGTTATTTATTCCGAAATCCAGTCATGCATAAATTTTATATTCTAAGTTTGTCTCACTAATTTTTTTATACAAGAATTTTTATTCGAATCACCGCGTGTTAGAACATAGACAACCCTCATGGCGTGACGCACGTAATTTGAATTCTACACTATCTTAAAAAAATTAATTCTAATGCCATGAGACATATTTGCTGCAAGTTTTCGAAATATATGTGGTCCAAAAACAAAATCGGCGTAATTTATTATAATATACATGTGTACCTACATATTAATAAATGATAAAGGAAATTTTTAAATTATGTGTAAAAGCACAAAGTGCTTTAATTTTCCGGTTTCTGTCTATGCGCACGTGCGTGCTCTTTTATTTGGTTACTTAATACCTTTCATAGTTTTATTAATTTGTTTTGGTTTTGTTTGTTTGTTTTTATGAAGAACTTTTGGAGTTTTTTGCTTTAGGTAGGTATGTATTTATTCTGCTCGTGTTCTCAGATAGTTTAAATATAAAAAGTACAAAAAGAGAAGGAAAATTAAGCCCCGTAAAAATAATATTCTTATAATTAAAAAAATTGACAATTTACAATATTTAAAAATAAAATACCTATGCATTGATACTCACATTCTCCTTCTTCTACCAGCCCAACGTAACTTTTATCATGAGAGGTACCAGCTTCAACTACAAAAATATCTCGATAAGCACGTAGAAGACTGTGTAAATTTGCATAACCTTGGGAATCAAAGCAAATTTTATCTGAAATATTAAAACTAAAATGGTCATTCCAACATCTTACCAAACTCAAAAAAGTCCGAAATCTCTAAGCCAAGAGTCATTTTTATTTCTGCTACAGTCATATAGTGGGGCTCCAGATTCTTTATTATATTCATCAAAAAATCTGCTAGGCGTGTAGTACTAACATACTTTTGATTATTTTCATCATTTTGTTTTATCTAAAACATAAGCAATTAAATCTATTATAATTATCTTTAAAAATCGTATGGATGATAGTTTATGGATACAAAATAAAATGAAATAATTCTATTATATTTTGAAATTTAAAAACGCCGAACGAAGCTAAATTTTTATGGATATCGTTATATAATATTTTAATGAGATCTTTAAAAGTGTCCTATTTCTTTGGGAGCTAAAAATGCTCATAATATCGCAAACTATGCAATTGTTATATTGATTACCTGAATAAGGTGCTTCATACAAACAATCGTGTGTTCCATCAGTAACAAATCGTATTTATCGGCGAAAGAATTTATGAATTCATTCATAGAAACGCTTTTCTTGCCCATTTCATTTAAAACTTTCCATGCTTTGTAGCACCTGCTGCGAAATTCGAGATCTTCAAAATGACAAATTATCCAATGAACGTTGTCTGTTTCTAAAAGCTATAAAACAAAAAAAGACGTTGAAACACTTGGTTACAAAATTGTTGCAAAATTAAAAATCCTCTCAAAAAAAAAAAAGAATTTCTAACTTTGGCTGAGTTTATAAATTTGGAGCAGGATATACAAAAAAACCCACCTCAATATAAGGCAGAGATTTCACAACATCCAAAATATTCTCAGCCCCCAATGTTTGCGGCTGAATTTGATACCCAAATTTCTTTTTATGCAATTGAAGCACCTCATTTAGTTTTATGCAAGTTTTAGAACAACCCGTGAACTCACGAACAAGTTCCTCCAATTGTTCAGCGAAGACGCGTCTAGCCACTTTCGGCGATAGATAAACTCTCTTCTTATCTTCATCGGTTGTATACTCGATTTCGACAACGCCTTGAATAGCCTCCATAAGATCAGCGAGTTTCAAAAATCCATAATCGCTCAAACGACATTGATAGCCAAAATGATAGTGATAAGAACGAACAAATTTTTGAAAGAGTATCGAATACTGCGAAGCGTTGCGGAATAGCTCAACAACTTCACCCGCAAAGACGGAGGTCTTCTCGATTTCTGCTGGAGTTTGTTTTCGTTTCGGAATTGATATCAGCATATCACTGCCATTTTTTCCTTTTGGAATCGTTGTAACAACGACAATATTTGAATTTACAAGTCCATCAAGGATATCGACAATATCGCACACCCCATAGTCGGTAATATCAAATTGTCGATTTTGAGCTTGAGAAAATATTGTGGGTAGCTGCGATAATAAAACCGATTTATTTCCCTGGGATCGAAGGACTCGTAGCAAATCGGATGTAAATCGACGGATTTGTGTACGGTGGGTTAATGTTATATGGCGATTTTCACCATCGCCCATTATCTAAGCAAGTATATTTAAATAAATAAATTAAACATTTAGTTTACATTTATTATATTAACACTTACTTGAACCACAGTCGACAACGCTTCGAAAAGTTCGATTAACTTCGTATATCCATAGTCAGCGACTCGACATTGTTTGCCGAAGTGAGTGTGGTATGCCGGGATAAAACGGTCGAATTTCATTGTCGATTTTGGTGACATTTTGATCAGTTCTATTACTTCACGGGATATTTGATAAAGAGGATATGCCAAAAGACCACCTTTGGCTAAAAATCGATCTAAAAAAACAGGTTTTATAAAATAAAATCATGATATCTATACTACTGCTATTATACATATATCCATTATCAAAAACATAAATTAATTAAAATACTTATAAAATGCATGCAAAGTAAAAGCTTTAGAAAATGAAATCTAACAATATAAGAAATGCGTATTATATCACTCAATAACTTCAAAATATTCCGCGAAAGTAGTGAATTAATATCATTAGGTATATTACATTTTTCGATTATTCAAGCTTTTATTATATATGATACATATTGAGCTCCAACAAAATATGTTTTATCTTTTATTTTTAGTCTACTTACTTTGATATCTCACAAATGTAACATGATAGAAAATTTTCGCTTTTAAATTTATATTTAGCACCCCAAATAAAGTCAGTAGCAGTTATTTAAACTAAAACAACTAGAACCAGAGAGACGTCTATGCATGATTAAAATTCAATAAATTCTCAAGTACGTCTGTCTCTTTGTTACTCCATGCGGAAACTACTGAACCGATTTCGCTGAAATTTAGCATAGAGCTTAAATAAAAAGCTGAGAATAACATAGTATACTTTTTCGCGTTGTTATTGTTCTCCTCCAAAGCCACTGAATGAATTCGAATGAGGTTTTCAATGTTTATTATGTGATAGCTTGATTTTTCGGGAAGATTTGAAGCTATAAATATTACAAACGATTTCGATATTGATTTCGATTTCGATAGGACTTTTGCTGGAAAGTAGAAAATTTTGTAGAATGTGATTTTGACTATTTGTTTATTTCTTTTATTTAGTTTTCCTGTCTTTTTGTTTTCGCAATAGAAATCTTCACCGCTGTTACGATTCCGATCAAAATTTACATACTATCCTAAACAAGCAAACTGTTTTAAAGTATTTGTCTGTCTGTCTGGTTGTCTCGGAATTAGCTGCACCGATTTCGATGGTGCTTTAATGGATGGTCGGGTACTTTGCTGAGCATAATCTAAGTATAAGCTATTTTTCCTTTTTTTTCAAATTTTCCACAATTTGCCACAAATGCTCTTCGGATACTCCTATATACAAATTTCAAATCTTTAACCGACACAAATTTCAATTCAATGCAAAATTTCTTGCTAAATCTAATCCAAATCCGGTTGTGAAAAATTTCCTAACTCTTCTGATCCGGATCCGGGCAATGGCTATGAATAAAACTTACTTTCATTACTCTCCTTTTTAACAGCAGTCTCGGGTTCAAGCCAACCCAAAATCTTAATCCCGAAGTTGTTTGTTGTAATCTGAATCCCTTGAACGCAGCAAATTAAATGTTCCAAATTGACTCCATTCTCGTTCCGGACAATTTGAGTTCCGAGCTCCCCAGAGATGCAGTGGACGAGGCTGGCGACCGGAATGTCGCCCGGATGTCGCTGCAGCAGCGGGTAAATTATCTGCTGGACCTCCGAAATTGTCATGAAGACGTTCGGCAGCGGCTCGATGTCCTGCTCCGCCCAGCCCTTGTGCTGCTCCCGCTTGAAGTGCAGCGTGCAGTAAGGGACGCTGTGTTGCAGGAACTCCATCAGCGGGCTGCTCTCGATGCTGCTCGCGAGCTCCGGGTTCAGGCTGATGTACTTCTCGTCGTTTTTGTCCGTCATTATGCCGCAAATGTCCTGCATTTTGTACAAGTCCAGGACGCTTATCGACGTCTTGAAGCGGGACTGGAACAACTCCCGAAATTTGTACATTGGAAGTGTGCAGTACGGGACGTCCTAAATGGGAGCAAATAATCCAGAGTTTAGGTTAAATCTTTTAAGAAACTTCACTATAAGCAATATTCAATAAAAATATTGTGCAATGAAAGTGGGAGCTGCTTTAGATCATCCTTACTTCAATCAACACTTCAAAATAAGTATCAAAATATCTAATCTCCAAAAATTAGATGGTACTTAATCATGTAAAATTAGTTATGATTACACCTCTTAGACATTTTTTGACTACTTCTCGATTAATAATTACACCTATTGCTTAATAAAAAGATTTTATTTTTCTTATATATGTATATGTACTTGGTGGTAGTATGGTACACCATCCTTTTTTAAAATTAATTTTATTTCTAAAATGTTTCGTTTAACCTCTTAATAAAAAACAACAACAACAACAACAAAAACAAATTGCTAAACTGCAAAACTATGAGTATTTAAGCTAATTGTAGGAAAACCTCAGTAGCAAAAGGCGGTCAATCGAATTTTAAGAAGTGGGACTTAATAGCTCGAAAACTATGAAATCCATGTACCTATTAAATGTACATATATTCATATATAAAAATGAATGTTCTTTTCTATGAAGCTTATAGTATTGCTGAACCAATTAATTTCAAATTTATAGACTATGTTTGAATTGATGTCAGGAACGTTTAGAACATAGTTTCTATATTTTTTGATCGATAGTGCTGAAATAACTTATATGTGACATTCAAATGTTTAAATCTTCAGGGACGAATTTTTTAAAGGAGGGAAAGTGATTTCATGCTTATTTAATTACATATTTATTTAGTTTTTACCGACAGCTAAGTAAGTTCACATTTTAACAATAAAGTGCTTTTAGTGAAAAAAATAAGAAGCATCATTTTACCAATTATGTTTCAAAATAAAGAATCATTGGAACTGATCAAATTTTATGCATTTGATAATTTATTTATCAAAAATTTTGGATATTTTTCTAATAAATTAAAAAGAAACCTCGGGATAATCTGAGGCCACTTTAGAATATTTTGAAAGCAACATTTTATTCCACTTCAAGTGGAATAAAATGTTATCCATGCTGCCATACTTAAAATTTTTTGGTTTTATTAGCTGCGTTTGTTTTCAAAACGGATCCGGTTCTAGATTTATAACGAAATTTTGCATTGAATTGACTTAAAAAAAACTGTCAACTACATATATACAAATTTTAAGTTTTGCGAAAATCGTATCAAATTGCCATGATACTTGCCCATTCAAACTTCAAACTTTGAACAAGATAAATTTGTGGATTACATTTTTAACGCAAAGTAGGTATAAATCCAGGTAATTCGATTTTAAGTTCACGAAATAACTCGAACTTTACAATATGCCTATTCATAAATTTCTATACAATGAAAAATTTCCTAGTAAATCCAGAGCCAGATCCATTGTGAAAAAAACACAGCTATTGTCGAAATATACCGTCTAATGAGTAGTTCTATAACAGATTTGAATAATAGTAAACTATTAAATTATTTAATTTAACTAAATTAAATTTTAATTTATTTTATTTACAAAAAATACCATAGCATCGCATGGCGGGTCAGCTAGTTTTTAATAAAGCAAAAAATATATAAAAATATACCCATCTATGTAACAGAAAGTAAAATTCGGGATGGTGTTCTACAAAATGGTGTGATAATTAAACCAAGAACAGTTTTTAGCTAATCCATTTGTAAAAAATAAACAGGAAGATTAATTAAAATCTAATTTTGAATGTTAATAACTTTGGCAATTAATTAAAAATTATCTGATTCTGATTAAGCGTAATTCTCAAATTAAAGACACCTACCTTAAGCAGACCAGCTACTTGACACCGTAGAGTGTTAATCTCAGTAAGCGATGAGTCCCGCGTGTATGAAACGACCATCCGTTTATGTCCAATTTTCTTGCGATGCAAGTTAGCGACAACTTGTTTTGCACACTATTACAAAACAAAATTACAATTAATTTTGTTAAATTATACCTATTTAATTCTGACTTACACTCATATCTGGGACAGTGAGTTTCGCATACGAGTTGCCTTCGAAGACTAGCGATAGAACTGGAGTGATCGGTTTCAAATGGTTAAGCAGAAAATGCCTAAGCCTGGTTTCATCCATGGAATAGTCCAAATTATTAATTTGCAGTGTGACCGATTGGCTCTTATCAGTGGAGCCGTAGGACAAGGGTGTCGTGGGACAGGGTGGTTCAACCCGATCTAAGGCGGAGGTCAAAGAGGAGCAGTTCGAGTAAAGTGGGACGAATTGTGGTTGGCACTGCAACTCCAAAGATTGTGTTGGATATACAATTGGCTGGTTTTGGTACGGAAAATATCTGTTCCTACTGAGAAAGCTGCCGTTTTTTCCAAATTGATTTTGCTGTCCCATTGCAGTCCCCACAGTTACTCCTGGCAAGCACAATCCTTGATTTGAGTAATTCGAGAGGGAACTGCTTGAGGGTTTTGCAGCAACGTTGCACCACTGATTCCCAAAATAGCGAGCTGATCTGACTGCATCCGTGCTTTGATATTGGAAGGTGGTAAGATCTGAGCGTACTAAGGCTTGAGCATACGACGGGTAATTTAAAAGGTTTCCATCTTCTAGATGTTGGCTAATTGATTTATTATAAAAATAAAAGGATATATAATAGTGGAAAAATTTTGTATATTACCTATAAAACTGTTCGGCCATTGTTTTAACTTTTTGGCATCAATATCCTATAAAAAATAAGAGATCATAATAAAAACAAACTTAAATTTTAGAACTTAATTCATTTTTTGTATAAGTTTTGGTTTCACATTAAAGTCTTTTGAAACTCTTAGCTCATTATTTATGTTTTTAATCTTTTTATTATACTTATTTATTAATGCAGAGAAAGATAAAATTTTTAAAAATTAAAGTTTTTGTTTATTTAGTTTAATTTACAATGATCTTTTAATTCTTTTTAAATGATGCTAAAGGTTTGTACAACATCCCGCCAAAAAAGGTGCAGGCACAACTGCATCTAACCTTAACAGTCGCAAACTTTGAAATATTTTCCTAGAAGCATCTCTCTCAATGGTCGAATAAATTCCGTAGATGCAATGAGAATTCAATCATTAGGTAATTAGCTCACCTCGAAATTCCACTATGCGACATCAGCCTTAATTTGATCGATTAAACAACAAAATTGTTGAGCCCAATTAGGTAGTGCAGCTAAATGATTTATGAAATAATTTCCAGAAAATAAAATCATTTACAACAATAATTTACAAGTTCGCTTTTAAAACTATTCCATATTTTTTGCTATATTTGATATTTTAAATTCCTACAATTGAAAATTGAAACTATCCGTCGGCTAATTGAGTTTGTAAGTATTTCACTTACAAAATGTTTCCTTTTGATGTCAATAAATTATAAAATCTAATGAAAAAAATAATTAGAAATGATTAATTTAAATATAATCTGCTGAAACGCGGCTTAATATTACATAGAACTATTGTCGTCCGTTATGGCGGAATAACAGTTAAGTAATATATGAGAGTCCAGAGTTCTAATCTAGAAGCTACTGAAAGTTTTGCGCGGGTACCTTACCTTGGATTCGCTTATAATACAATTGAGGAACAATCCAGAACCAATTTATTAATCAAGTAGTTAAGAGCGAAATATTTATGAGAAATAAATAAATAAATTTAAAATAATTCTTCCAGTTACACATTAACACGACGTATTAAAATACTATTCAATTACGTAATTGAATAAATGTTTAAAATCCGTTCCTGCGGGGCGGATTGGTTTCTTTTCTCCACTGTGATTTAAAACGACACCAACATTCTTTCGTAACTGCTGCAGGACTGAACTCTTTAACTGTTGCACTTTTGGCGCGCAATCGGGCTGATAAACTTAGAGAGTTCAATGCACTTTTCAGAATAGGCCCAGTAGCTCATTTTCGAAACATTTGGGACAGTGCGTCAATTCAATACATCAGAGACTAACTATATGCATTTATTACATAAAAAAAGTGCGGCTTTAAACCAACTTACAGAGTTTTCCTACAAGATCAGTGTGAAAGGAGTCTGAAGTTTGAAAATTAGTTCCTAAACAACAATAAATGCATTATTATCAATTTTTGAATATTTATTTATGTTATTATAAAAGTCATCCGTCCGTCGAAAAGTACCATTGCTCTGAACATGTGTATCAATTTTTAAGAAGATTTATTAATTAAAGCATCAGAAATCGTGACGTATACTGTTCTGAAAAATATAATTTCGAGAAAAAAGCCGTTTTAATTTAAACATTAATTTTTTCAGTACTGTGTGTAAATTTTTACTTTATTTCATGTGATATAGCTGGAACAATATGGTACATTTTATATATATATATATATATATATATATATATATATTTTTGTTGTTTTCATCATAAAATGTATGGGATAGTTTTAAAAAACCTTATGATATATCTTAAATAATTTGGTGGCAGATAAAATCATTCATCATCATCACACTTAATAATACCTACTTAGAATATGAAATAAAAATTAAGAATAATAATAAGTAATGTCGAAATCAAATTTTTTTGCTTAATTTTCGCGCCAAAATATCTTGAATATTGGAATAGGCAATCAAAACAAAATGCAACCAACCATAAATTTATTAATTAATGCATGATAACTTGATTACGAATTCAGTTTATCGTAATAAGTAATTAATTAAAAACTAAAAAAAAAATAAACTTGCTCATTGCATACAAATTTGGGCAGCACGACATTTATAAGGTTTAAAACTGAACACCTGGGCTACTCGAGCCGCCAAATTAAATCGTAGCCAAGTTAACTCTGCACTGCCACAGCGGGTTTATTTTCAATTTGAATGAGTCGTTTGGTCGAGAAGCAGCTCGGGAATTGAGGTCAATTGAGGATTTTTCCAGAGTTAGAAAGTTTATATTTGCATAAAATATTTTGTTTATTTTATATTAAAGTAATAAGAACCCCGCAATTCACTGGAAATTGTATTATTTGTTCAAAATATCGTAAAAATGGGCAGCAGCTCGAGTAGACCAGAAGAAGATTGCGTTTATTCAACCCCTAAAAAGATTCGAGAGGAACTTGTAATTGATGTGAGCCCGGAAAGTGTTGATTCTAGTGCGGATCCCCGTTCTCCGCATATTTGCAGGACCCCAATTGAGGTATTTTTTGATAATATTTAGTATATTTTGTAAACTAGCTTCACAGAGTTTCTTCTTTGTTTCTTTCTTTAGAAAGTTTTGGGAAGGACTGAAGCATGCCTCGAAGCGCTGAAAATCACTTCTCCTCGGGCCGAGCCAGTGGAAAATCCTAGCGATTTGCTAAGAAGCAAGCTGATCCGGGAGCTCCAGGTAAACATGCACGACCCGCGCTCCCCGAGCCTCTTCATCAACAGGACGCCGATTGTTTTCGACGAGGAGGGCGAGAATTTGGACGCCACGGACTGCGCCATGGTCAGCGCAGATGCCAGCCTTGACCTGGACGATGAGTTTGCTGATCTGTTCATAGAAAACGAGCTTCCTCCTATTCCAACGGTGGATGCTAATAAAAATGATCCCAGATCTCCGTCCGTTGGGGTGGAGCGCACCCCTATTATTTTGGTGGATGACATGGAAAACGAGGCTGATGCTATTGAGAGCGTTTTAGAGGCTTTAAAGATCAACACAAAGCTGGAGAACAAGCCGCTGGAGCGCGTGAAGAACCCGAAGGCGTACAGAGCGGCTGATCGGAAGAAGACAATTTACGAGGATAAGGAGCAGATCTTTTCCACGCCGAGGAGAGCTAAGGGGGATATGCTGAAAAGGACTCCGTTAAGCTGCATGGCCAATAAAGCCCACTTGAGGTCAAAATCGGTGGAAAACGCGAACAAGTCCAAAAAACCGAGAATTATCCCCACGAGCTTCGATGATAATTCGATCGAGCTGGAGGTTGTAGTTACTGCCGAGAATATTTTAAGTAATTTTTAAAAGCAGGTAGTAGAGGTGGGATTGTTTGGGGAATTAATCTTTATTTCGTATTTAAATAAAATTCATATTTTAGCATTTCGTCTTTTATTTAACCAATCTATTTACAGATTTTAGAAATGTTGGTCGTTTTAAGATTGAATTTGAAGTGTGTAAATGAAAAATTTCGCCGTAAAAAAACCTACTTTTGAAGTGACAGCGGTTTGTATCCCAGACAACGGCGAATTTCCTGAAATACCTCCATCTATCGCACCGTCCCCTCAACTCTAGTACCGCAAAGTTAACCAAGCGCCGATCAACTCGGTGCAAATTAGTGACATGGTGTTTACGCGATTTTCTCGGATTTTACCAAAAATTCCATAGGACCGATTGCATATCGCCCTCACCGAATTGCCCAGGGTATGCTCTGCCCACGTAGTGTGATGTGATTGCGGCCGGCACAAGCGTTTTTCCCATTCAGAAGTTTTTTGTTTTGACGATATCGAGGAAAACTTGAAAATGGCGTCCGAGAAAGATGCTACTTGCGAGAATGACCCGAATTTCGCGATTATCTGTGCGTTCTTTCAAAAATTCTCGACAATGCTCAACATCGGGCATCCGGATATTCAATTGCTGAAGGAATGGTTCGAGAACACCGACGAAGGTGAGTCCCAATCGTCGGGGGTACGCAAAATTTTAGGGGTTTTTCGGGGTGTCACGGTGTGTTGTTGTTGTTGCAATTTGTGTTTGTGTTCCTCAGAAAGTTCGCCCTGAATTTTGATGTGCAACTGTCAAAGATCTGTCAGGCTATTTTTTTTAAATTAACAGAGCCGGTCGGATGCTGCACCGCGGACTACAGCCCCGACGGAGACAACTCGGTTCCCATCATTTTTACAGTCGTTTTCAGCGAGACTACAAAGTAACTCATCGCAAGACGGAAAAATTCCTCAAGGGGGGTTAAGTCTACATAGATTTTTCAGAGAAATAGCAAGCAATTTTCAGCTAAAAAATCTCAGACTATTATAAGAAGATTCAAAGAACCAAAAGCTAGATAAATAATCAGATAAGTAGTCAAAGCAACCACCAGATGAAAAGTAATTGGCTGAGGGTCTCCATGGTATCACAGAAAAACAGAAAACTAAGCCTTACTAGAAATTGCTCTTTGCTTCGGTTAACGTAGTTTGTAATATCGTCCTCCTCAATCTAAAAGAATAAATATAAAAATTCAAAACTTTTTGGTAATGATTAATGGACCACATTAAGGTGACCCTGATATATGAAGAATTCTGCATTCAACCTATTAAAAGTGCTCTCCCTACACTACTCGGATATTCGTGGTTCTAAAACTCATTACATTAACTAATAAATCCAAAAATATAGAATTCACATTCATATTTCTAATATAAGGGGAACAATATGATGGTTTAAACCAATGTTTCCTATATTTAAAGCTATAACATCGTAATGAGATCACGGAAACCCAATGAATTTCCCTCTCTGCTGGTTCTCCAAGGAACAAAAGGACAAAAAGTAAAATAAAGTACTACAACAAAGTTTATAAATCACATCACCCACAATCGACGACATGTATTGGTACTTATTTTAATTTAAATGTCAAAAATTACATATTAACCCAAATACTCAAATTGTTTTTTCTACTTACATATAAAGGAAATGTTCCTGCATATAAAATGGTTGATTTGAGAATAATGTCTACAATAATTCCCTCAATGAATGTTGAGGTCAAAACTAAGAAAAAATTACCCATCGACTTAGTCACACAAAAGTGTTAATTAATTAAAACTGGATTTCAATAAAAAGAAACATACGTTACATTATTTTAAGGTCTTGTTGCGCATTTTGATCAAATATAATTTTTATCAGTCGTATAAGTATTTCCCGAAATTTTAAAAGTGCGCTTTTTCTCTCATTTTCTCAATACCCACAAAATTATGATGAAAATTCCCAGAAAAAATTGAGAACTTGTAAAAAAGAAAAGTTGCAGAATATGGATTTTACTTTTACTAAATAAACTCTAAATCTTTGTTCAATGATTAAACTATTTTGGGGAAATATTTTGAGGTACCTGGTTATGATAGTAATTCTTGTTAATTGTTGTTTTAGAAGTGGAAGTTGTTTAAATCAAATCCTTAGACCCGATTTCACCAAAATATTTCTAATCGGGCATTATGAAATCGTCTGTTAAAATTAACATTGAACTGAGAATGTTGAAGTATGTATTAAGTTGTAGTGAACAAAACAATTTTCCAGTAAATAATTTGATTAAATCTGAAAATGTATGCTCCTTATACTTTTTAACCAATTGAATAAAAAACAATATATCTAATGTTTTGTGTTCTCATCAACCTAACTCACACTTTCGCTACGATTCTGACTACAATAAAAATGTTATCTGAACAATTCTTTTTCCTTGCTCCTACATATTTCAGCATTAAACATTACGTTGAAATTTTAACAAAATAGTTAAATAACTTCAAGCGAGAGAGAAAAATGCCGCCAATATTCAGGTGCTTCAGGATATTGCATGATAGGCATTTTAAATTGACTGAAGATGTTCATCATACCGCATTTTCAGAATTTATTTATAACTGACGACGTAATTGATAAGCTGATAAAATTTCTAATAGATTCTCGAATTGATATATAATATGCTCGCGACGTGTTGGGTCTTATAATTTTTGGATACTGCTTTGACCTCTACCTGCTTGATTTGTGAATGTCCCAACTGTAGACATGTTTATAAATTATAGAGTTAGATTGTAAACTGAAGATTGTTAAGAGTAAGTTGAGTGAGTTATTTTAAGCCAATATTTAAAAATTTATGATGGGCAATTTTGAATGAGTTCAATGTGTAAGAACTTAAATGATGGAATTTTAATTTTAATATTTTCTTTATTGGTGGAAGTTATTACAAAGAAAGTACAAGTCATTAATAAAAGTTGAATTAAATAGAAATACAATTATTAACTAAGTAATTCAGATCAATTTCCACAAAATGGCTTTTAAAATTACCAACAATTTAAGATAAACTTTTTTTATGTTTAGTTTCGCCAGGACTGAAAGAATTGCATATCAAACTGCTGAGGAAATTGCGTAAAACTGTCCATGAGACAGCATGGGAAACAGCGCTGACTAAATTCTGTTACATCTACTCATCACAGGATGCCTGGGAGATTGAGAGATTCGGCTACAAGAAATCCAGCCTAAAAGTTAAGCTCAGAATCCTGAAAGTAAGCAATGAAATTTATTGAAAAAGTGAGGTTTTCTAAATTATCAATCACGTTTTATTTCAGGAACTCCTTGAGTATCAGTTCGATAAAAATGGAACATTTCGCTCCCACTTCAGTGCTCTATCGGCGAAAGATTTGCGGGGTGAGCCGCTAGGACGTGATAAGCTCGGACATTCCTACTGGCTAACTCAAGATCGCCATTGCAATATTCGAATTTACCAAGAACACCTGGATGAGGAAATTTGGCAAGTTGTTGCTACCAATCGCGAGGAGTTGGTCACTTTGATAACCCGATTGAAAGGGAACGAGGTGGTCCTGCCGTCATTAGTTAGTGTTGTCGATGAGGACAGCAGCAGTAATAGTTGTCCTGTCGCAATTGTAAAGCCCCCGCCTCCCGAAGAGCAGGATGAAAGTCTGGATGAGAAAACAAGCAGCAGTGAAGGGAAGATTCCTAATATTAAGATTAAATTGGATACAAATAAAATATTGGCGACTACAAATGGAGACGCCGAGGAAGAAGATGTTGAAAGCGATAGTGAAAGCGAGTACAGAGGCGAAGATGAAGCCGATTTGGAGGGATTTGCTTCTGAGGATGAGAAAATTGAAAGTAAGGTGAATAAAGAAAATATCGAAGAAGGCTGTAAGGGCGGCACCATAAAACATGGAAAACTGAACGGGGAATTAAATGGTTCTTTAAACGGCATTGTTAAAAAAGATAAAGAAATTGAAAAAGATACGGATAAGAAATCGAGCGACAGCATGGATAACTCGAATCAAGATGGGAGAAAAGTTAAGGTGAGCATTATTTTATTTATTTGATTTATTGAAGTGAAGGACAATATTTATTTATCGTACTTTTGAAATAGTTCTCTAACTATGTCCTCCAGTCGATATAATTTTTATTGCGCAAAGTGTAAAATACTAGGTATACCTTCACCTCTTTGTAATTGTAATTATTTAGTTTCCTTATTTATTCCTGAAGTGCCTATCAAATTCGCATCGAATTTCTTTTTCGTATAATTTGCAAAGTAAGCTTCACACTAGGGTAAAAATTGATGTGATGTAGGTTTGAGTACAAGTTAGTAGATTAGCATCTTCTGAAGTAAATTTAACTGCTTTACAGTTCCTGAATTATTTTCAGTCGAAACGAAGAAGAAGGATTTTTACTCCTTACCAAAGTGCGATGTTCGCTAGAAAATGATGAATAATTTGCTCAAGACCTCCGAAGAATGAACCTTACTCTCACCACTTTACACTCAATTTTGTTTTAATTCATTGTTTCTAATGTACGATTTTATTAAGCTCATAATTCAAATAATAAATTGTTTTTTTATACCTCGTTTGTTATTATTTAAAATCTTTAATATCTATGTATATGTTTTCGTCCAATGTGCTGGAGATATGTATATTTAGCATAATACAACTCCTAGACATATTTATTAGTTTTAGAGTTTAAATTTTGCGTAAATTAAATAAAATTTTTCTTATATTCTCATGAAAGAATCTTTGTCTAAGCTGGGAGAGAATTCATAAAATGTATACACAGTTAACAGTTGTTTCAATAATACCAATAATTTCGTACTCACAAGGTAGCATTATTCACTTAAATTTGAAATTTATAAAATGTAATTTCAAAAGTGCGAAAAATTCGATTTGTTAGTATTTGAATATTACTGATGTCATAAAAATTTTAAAAACATTTTATCGTTTATACCTTAATTAAAGAGAGTGAATTGGTTTTAGAATTGAATATATAAAATAATAATAAAAAGACAAATGAACGCCTCTAGTGTAGCAAAATGGGAGATTATCTTTTTATATTTTGTTTGTTTCGTGGTATACAAATTGGGATCCAAAAATATGGAAAACAAATTTTGTAAGTTCGTTTCTTTAAAATTTTCAAAATTGCGTTCTTGCTCCATTGTAGAGCATATTTGGGTGTAATCCTAATACTTGGAACTTTTGGAAAATGCAAAAAATAGGACCAGAACACTAAATTCAGTATTTCTTGTCCGCAAACTTGTTAAATACATGATTTTATGACAATATCTAAGGATTGCATTCGCAATAATGCATTTGGAAATAGGCTTAAAAATACTAAGGTAAGAATATAAACAAAAAACCTAGACTTTATAAAACGAATAAGATATTACCTCAAAATATTCTCATTCAAACAAATCAATTCATAGAACTTAGTTTTCGATTTACAATCCAAACAGAAAATATTTACGTCCGCTTTTGCCATAATTTAATATTTTTTGTATTCCAGCCGATTGTAATTAGCCAGTCAAAGATAACAAATGACAAAGTGTCCAAAAAACGGCTTTTAGAAGATCAAGAAAAATCAGCCGAGGAAGATAATCCATCCAAGAAAACTCGACCAACTCTTCTAGGGATTAACAGGGAAAAGAAAATCAGTAAATATGAAAAATTCAAAGATGAATCTGAAGACGACGATGAAGAAGGTGAAGAGGAGGACGATGATGAAGAAGCTACTGAAGATGAGGAAGAGCCTGCCGCAGAGGATGAAGATGAAGAGGCTGCTGGAGAAGAAGAAGAAGATGAAGAAGCTGCTGGAGAAGAAGAAGATGAAGAAGCTGCTGCAGAAGAAGATGAAGAGCTTGACGAAGAAGAGGAGGAAGTAGGTGAAGAAATTGAAGAAGAATTAATGGTTATAAAATGTGATGGAAATGGAAAAGAATGTGAGAGTAGTTACCTGGATTTCTTAAAATTAAGCGAAGATCTGAATGATGATTCCTGGGTGGGTGAGGAGATCGAGGAGGAAGTTATGATTGTCACAGGAGAAGGTTGGGGCAATGATTGTCTCGTCGGAAACTCCAAAGATGAGGTTGATAATGATGAAGTTTGTATACAAAAACAAAATTGCGAAAAAGTCAGTGAAAAAGTCAGTGAAAAAGTCAGCGTGATTAAAAAAGACTGTACAGAAATTTCGAATAGTATAAATCGTAATTGTTCCAATGATCAAAAAGAGGAAATTGTAAAAAACATCACAGACGAGAGTGTGGATGAGTTAACGAACGGAGAAAAGGCGAGTAAGAATAAATTGAATGCGAAAAACATGAAAAATTCTACAAATAGTGGTAGTAATAACGAAAATTCTGTAGAAAACGAAGAAGATCATAAAAACCCGTCTCCTGCAAGTGATAAAGAATGTAAAACGACTGAAGTTCCTAAAATTGAAATAACTGAGGTTATTGAAAGTGAAAAGCCTGTAAATTCCAAGGAAGATGTAGAGGAAGATAAAGTTAAGTTTCCTGACCCTCCTCAGGATTGTAAAAAATCAGAAGAGGAATTAAAGCCTCCATCACCGGCTGAAGTTCCACAAAAAAAGGAAACATCCAGCAACGTTCCACTAAAAAAGGAAACAGCCAGCAGTGTTCCACTGAAAAAGGACACATCCAGCAATATATTGCCTAACAGGAAAAGAAGGCTGAGTGAAGAAAGGCCACGTCCAGTATCTGAGAGTGAATCAGACTTGAATTCCGAAATTGTAGAAGAACAGAGTCAGGAAGATGTGGACGTTGGTGGGAAGCGACCTAAAATGCGATGTAAAATTATTAACACGAATATGCGAAAAAAAGTTGAAGCTGAGAGAAATGATGCCAACAAAGAGAGCAGTAGTAGCAGTGAAGAAGAAAGTCCTGAAAAAGAAAAAGAGAACGAAAGCTCTGAAAAAGTTCCCCCAAAAAGTCCAGAAAATGAAAAAAATGAAGATACCGAAGTATGTAAAAAAGAAGATAATACTGAAGAATTATTACCAGAAAAAGAACCTGATAAGGAGGAAGAAAAAGAGCTGGAAGATCTTAAAAATGAAGAACCCGAAAAAAAGGAAGAAGATAAGAAGTCCTTAGAGAATAGCCCCAAAATGGACAATAAATGTACAGAAGATGCCGAAGACTCTTCAAAAACGGAAGCGATTCCCAAAGAAGAACTTCCTAAGACGCCAAAGAGTCCACCCCCAGTTGAAGAAGTTGCGCAGATACAAACGAGATCTGGCCGAAAAAAGCCTGCCGTACCATTTCAAACTAAACGTAGGCGTCGCGGTAAAAAACCGAAGAAAGAAGAAAAACAGGAAGAAGTGGAAAAAGAAGAAGAAGAAGAAGTGAAAAAACAAGAGGTCGTAGAAAAACAGGAGGAAGAGGAAAAACCGAAAGAAGAGAAAATCGCAGATGAACAACCCGCTGCGAAAGTGGAAAAGCCTGAAGAGCCTCCTGATCTTCCAAAATCTTCAAAAGAGTCTTCGCCAGTAGCGAACAATAACTCAAACTCTTCTAATGAAGCAACGCCTGAAAATAAAACAGCAACCCCTCCAAGTAGCACCAGCAAAGAAGCTGTTAAACGAAAACAGAGGAAGAAAAGAGAGATTGACGTTAGCAATATAATTGAAGCAGACAATGACGTAACTCCGGTTAGGCAATCCCGAAGGATAGCCCAGCTGAAGATAAAGGAGGAGGCGGAACGGCGCAAACTAGAAGAGATCGCCTTGAAGAAGATGAAGGAGGAACTTAAGAAAAAGAAGAAGGAAGAAAAGAAGAATGCCAAAGATGAGCCAGAGAAATCAGAAAAGTCAGATTCATCGTCTGACAAAAATGAGAGTCTCTACAGTGAAGTTGAGATTAAGAAAAAAGTCGAAAAGAAGAAGCGTGGCCTTAAGAAAGGTGGGTGGAGCTCTGGAACGGAAGACGAACCCGAAGAAGAAGAGGAAGAATTTCAGTACGAAACAGATGTGGGATCACCACTATTCAAATCTGATCACGAATTTTCACCAGAATCAGATATTGAGGACGAATCTCAAATTGTGCCAACAAAACGTGCCAGAACTGCTCGCCGGGAGGGTGACGAGGGTGGTGCTGATGTCGAAGTTAGTGACGAGGCTTGTCAAAAATGCGGAAAAACAGACCACCCTGAATGGATTTTACTATGCGATAAATGTGATAAAGGCTACCACTGCTCATGTCTATCACCCGTCCTCTTTATGATCCCTGAAGGGGACTGGTTCTGCCCACCATGCCAGCAAGAGGAACTTATTTTAGCGCTTGAGAGTCACCTTAAGGACTTCGATGATCTTATTATTCAGAAAAAAGAAGAAGAAGAAATTAGAGCGCGCAACTTGATTTTAGAAAAAGAGAGACTGGAGCTTATAGCTTCAATTCCAGCTCCTGTGAAACAACCCCGCAATAAACCAGGACGAAGAATAAGAAAGAATTCTTCATTGTACAGCAGTAGAAGCAACGACTCCAGCAGAAGTGGACGATCTTCTTCGAAATCGTCCGGTTCCTCAAGTAGTTCATCGTCGTCTTCATCTTCGGGAAGTAGAAGTTCAGCAACGGACAGTGAGGACGAACCTATTTACAAACTCCGGAAGCGTCGGCAAATTAACGTTAGCTATCGTTTCCATGAGTACGACGATCTCATCAATTCAGCTATTAAAGAAGAAATGGATGAAGTCGCTGGTGCTGGTAATTTAGGCCGGGGAAAAGATATTTCCACAATAATTGAAGCTGATAAAGAGGAAAAACTGAGACTGAAGCAACTTGAAGCCCGAAAGGGTATTCAAAGCTTGGAGCCTAAAGATATCAAACCCTCAGATGTAGAAGTAACAGCGAATCCAGTTCTACAGGGTGAAGAGCAATCAACAGATGTTAAGACCGAACAAGCGATCAAAGAAGATTCTGGCAGTGATTTTGAGCCATTGAAATCAAAACCAAAGCTTAGCTCTAGGAAAAATTTAAAGAAAAAGAATCGCAAGCTGAATAGCCTGGACATAAGTTCTGATGATGACGGATCCGATGAAGACTTCAAAACGAGTTCATACGAGACTGAAGAGGAAGACGAGTCGATTTCAGCGGGTGGATCTGAAAGTGATAGTAGTCTAGAAATTTACAAGCATAAGAGCAAGAAAAATAAGAAAAGTAGCCGTAGATCGAGTCGACGAGCAGCTAGAAATAGAAGGAAGAGGTATGATGATGATTTCATTGTGGATGACTCTGACTTCTCTGAAGAGTTTCCTAAAACAAAAAAGAAACGGAAGGAAGATTCAGATTACACAGAAAGTGAATCAGAGGAAGAGTTGTCTGAGGATGTGGATAGCGAGGACTTGTGCGACGATAGCACAGAAAGTGATAGTGATGGTGCGTGGCGTCCAAGCAAACGGAAGAAGCAAAGGACATCTTCTAAGAGAAAGCAGCAGAAGAAGAGCTTCTCCTCAAGCTCTAGAAAACAGAAGAAACACCGGCGGCCTGATCATGAAAAATCATTTAAAGCTGGAATATCTAAAAATCGAATACCAGACTATGACGACGATGACAACAGTAGGGATAGTAGCCGGAAAACTAGAGGTAGACGATTTACATACCTTGAAGATTATGAAGACGAAAGCTCTGATGATGGTATTAAACCTGGTGTTAAAAGACCGGATACACCCCCCGAGGAGAGGGAAAAATTCATCCGGCGACAGGAAGAAATTAAACGTATGCTAGCAGAAAAGAATACTGAAGCCGCAAAAGTCGCTGCAACTCCAACTCTGGCTCCAATTGCGAGATCAAATAAAACAGATCCACCAGCAGATAGTAGTGCTTCACTGTCCACGGTACCTCTGTCTGTAATTAGAAGTGCAAAAGCGCTTGATATTGAATATCTTCAAAGGAGGGGAGAATTGGAAAGTGAAGATAATGAGACTGATGATTTTGATGATGATCTACCAGATGATTTTAATCCTGAAGATATGGATGAAGAAGAAATCGCTAAAATGATGGAGGAAGAAGATTTTGCCCAACATCAATTAAAATTAGCTGGAGAAGTAATACGACAAAAGAAATTGAAAGAAATTGATCCACCTCCAAGACCAGAAGAAATTCGTATTCCTAGAGCCACTCCAGCACCAATATACGACACTACGAGGAAACGATTTCCAATTCCAACGCCACATCCTCCATTAAGGAATCCACCATTCGGTCAGTTTTCTCATCCTTCGTACGCTCGAAGTTCAATGCTCCCTAGTCGATCCATGCCGCCGATGCATTCAAACCGTTCCATGCTTCCACCTCCACTGCAAACAAACCCACCATCAGTTCACGGAAACCCTTTGGCCCAGCAAGCCAATTCAAGCCCAACAGTACAAGCAATTTCGTCAGTGCCTAATTCTCAAATTCCCACAGTAGTGTCGCAAGCTAGTCCTCATGAGCCGCTTAAGCCTCGCGGCAGGCGGAAAAAGATAACTCCTCTAAGAGACACCTTACAGAAGCAGCAAGCAGCCGCCGCGGCTGCTGCTGCAGCAGCTGCAACAACACCACCAACATTGTCTGGAATGTCTCCGGGGCATGCAAAACCACAATCAGCTCCAGCAGGGCCCTTAGGGCCAGCAGGTCCGTCACTTCAAGCAGCACAACTTAGCAAGGACTCTGCAGTAGGAGATAAAGTTGCAGGTTAAATATTTTGGATTCCTTCTTATCCACAGGGAAACGATAAATTGAACATTTTTTTATGTAATTTCAGGTCCGAATTTGTCAGTAGCCCAGCCACCACAACTGTACAAACCCTCAAATACGCAACCATCAGTTATAACCAGAATGGCACAACCGGCATCCAGACCAAGGTTTTCGGAGCAAGGTAACGAGCGTAAACATTTTCTATTTAATTTTTTTTTAGAATTTCGTACCCAAAGTATAAGTGAATTTATATTCCACCTTTTCAGGAATTAATTAATATTTGGACAAAATTTAAACTAACTGTATAACATCTAAAAGCAATTCATATTAAAAGAAACCCATGTGAAGCCTAATCAAAACAGTTTAAGTAATTTCAAATTATGAGATTGTCATTAATCATAAGGAATTGGAAATGAATAACCGGACGTAATGGAGTGCTCTCCTAAACTGGCATCATTGACAATTTGGCATATTTTTCCATCCCTTCAATATCTTTCAGCAGTAGTAGTAGTTCTTTGGTCAGGCAAATTATTATAAAATTATTTTTATTAGGATTCGAGTTGCTCGAATAATAGCGACTGAAACGAAAGGTTTTTTGTGCCAAAGCCAATGATATAAAAGACATTTCTCTAGATTACGAAAAACAAGGAGGTCTTTAACAAAAGAGAGTTGTAGATTTATCGTTCTCTGCGTTTACTACGTTTCATTAAGTATTTGAACAGCGGCCTTCATAATTACGAAATATCCGGAGTTGATGCTCCAGGTATCTAAAAAAAAACATTTGGACAATTATCACATTATTAATGTCGATATACCTTAGAACTCGGTTTTTCTCCATTCGCTCTTTATTCTTTTAATTATTGATCTCTTTTGTCTCACTACGAATCCTGTTCACAGCTTTGCAGACGACAGAATCCTCGACCTCACGAACATCATAGTCCACCAAAATGATGTCGATATCAATCGAGTTCATAAAACAGATTCACTAGAAGCTGAGTGTAAATATCTATAAAAAACTGGACCATATCAAATATATTGATATTTTACTAAAATTGAAATCAAATAGTTTTTTGTAAAAAAAAGAAAAATAATTTACTCTAGAATGAACTCCCCCACTGAAGTCGAACGCACTGCGCTGCCCACCTTGACTAAGGAATAAAAATAAACACTTCTCACCTCTAGTTTCAAAACTGGAATTTTATCCAGGTCTATTTTCAAAAACTAGTCAAATTGGAATTCTGAAATAAATTGCGAATATCGGGCATATCCTGTAGTGCAACAAAAGGATATTACTTTTATTGAGACGGTTTTAAAAATTATTAGTTTCAAATTGTTACAGATATCTAAACTAAGTAGTATATTCGCTTTTTTTAATTCTATTTTTCATTTAAATTCGAGTTTGCAATTGAAAATTTTTAATTTTATGTCTTTTCTATAAAATTGTATATAGGGTTCAGGGTTACCGATTTCGAATTTATTTTCAAAATTTAGATACTAAAAAACATTAATATATAGGTATATAAACTTGATCCTTAGTTTCATACCTGACCTCTTGATTTTTTTATTATTCACATAGGATCTCGCTATTTTCCTGCTCCTCCCGGTGCAATGGGGCAGAGACCACCTCCAACGCGACCACCACCAATGTCTGTTACGGCACCACCGCACCATACGATGAGGCCGTCCTATTCAAGTGGCCCTCCGCCGTTGCGGCCCGTGAACAGCGCACCTCCGCCAGCTGGGAGCCTAGGGAATGGAATAGGACGACATCCGATGCCTCCGCGACAACCGCCACCATTCGCTAGCTCGGAACAATTCAATATGAGGCCAAGGACGGCTCCACCCCTCAACCCCTACCGGTAAGTTATTTGATTTATCTTATATATTTTGTATGGAAACAAGCAAAAATTCTGTAGACCACCTTTGTTTGGTACACCTGGCTATCCCCCTGTTCCGCCTGGTCATTCTGCACCACCAGGACCACCACCGCCTCAGCCTCCTAGCAGCTTACATTCAGCTGATAATGCTTTTTCAGGTACAATTAAAACAAAATAATTTTACCCGAAATTTCGAAAAATGAAATAACCCACAGTACCATCATTTGCTACAGCGCCATTTGGTAACTTTTATCCGCCGCCAATTGGTTCCACGCATTCCACACCTCCGCCACCCACCGCAACGGCTGTGCCTAGTTCTGTAATAGTTTCAGCAACCGCAAATACAACATCTCCCCCTCCTCCTCCACCTGCAGTGGTACCAGTGCCGCCATCTGTCGCCGAGTCAATGCAACAGTCCATATCACCACGGCCTAAAGCCACACCGCTTGAAACATTTGACTCAAAATCGACACCGCCACCGGACATTGATTCAGCCCGAAGTCCCTACGATACAAATTCAACACCAGCTGATGAAAATGATGAAGAGAATGTGATTCGAAATTCGACAAGTGAATTCAGCGGTTTGGTCAGCTACTTCAGCTCTCAGCAGGATGATCTTAACACATAACAAATCCAACCAAAATCACCAGTTGGTATTTTTATTGTAACACTGCTGTCTCCCTTCGTAGGCGATTCAATTCCATGTGGAATGGTTATTTTTTCCGAAAGATGTTTCTGTCTATAAAAGCAATGCGAGCTTAGTTTAATGCGACAGTAAATTGTCTTGATAAAAAAAAAAGCAAAAACAAATTTATTTTGTTTCCTAGAAACACTTCTCAGGGGTTCCGGATGTAAAAGGTCGATATGAATAGTAAATTGGACTTGTTCTTATAACAGAATCAGTTGTAAAAAGCACAAACAGCTTATTTTCGGAAATATTATCTACACGAAATCAAAGCTTTATTGTTTTATATTTTATTTTTACATTAATTTGAATTATATATCAATTATAATATATTAGTTTAATACAATTAAATTTTAAACACAAAACTCATATCCTACAACGAATTGGATAGGCGAATTTGTTGTTAATTTTGTTTTTGTTGTAGAAATACATTACCTTATATGAAGAGTCCAAATAATTATGTAATAAGTACCATAAACACACAAATTTAAAAAAGAAGTTGTGTGTTCCATTAATGTAATATTTTGCGACATCCAATTAAGATTATAGATCGAAAGAAAAACTAGAAAATATAAAGCCAATAAAGCTTTTATATTTTTGCAGTTCAATTTCCCACTTTTGGGGCCTTTTAAAGAAATTACCGGGTGGTTCGTTCTGTGTTCAAATGATTTTTATAACAATAAACGAACAATTTGATTAGAAATTCTAAAGAATCATTTAAAGTCCGTATTTTTAAAGGCGATTTGGAATAACCTTTTTAGTATTGCTTAATTACAATTCAATTTAAAGATACTTGCGATTAAGTTTGGTTTCGAGAAAAAAATTTCCAAAAAGGACGTTCGAATTACTCAGTAAAATGTTATGAAATTATGAAATTAAAATTTGAAATCAAAATATGTATTCAAAAATATATTTTCTTTTCCAAGAAAACACTTCCAATATTGCTTAAACAGCAGTAAAATTCTTCGACCTTTTACAGACCCCAACTTATAGCTCTCAAGCTTCGTAAATCAGAACGCATAACTAAAACGCATTTTGATCGTATGCAAAATAAAAAGAAGAAGATAAGTAAAAAGTGAAAACATGAGGTGAGAGATAAATAATGTAAATACAGAAGCATATAATATTTGTATATTTGTTAGTTGACTTCAAATTATAACGCAACTGTAACTACACTACTATCCTAACCTGCCGTTTTTATAATCTTAATTAAAAAGAAATCCATGAAATGAGAAGAGAAAAGAAATTCGAAAATACAAAAAATAAATTATTTATTTCACTTAATTTTACTATAGTTACTGTATTTTTTCATCATAACTGTAGAAATCTATTATTTCGTTTTATAATCTCACAGACATTTATAATTTTTTTATTTCATTTTGTATTTTTTTTTCATCTCTTAAGTTTATTTCATTTGAGATTTCTCCCAAGGTATTTCAGTTATGAGCAAACAAATTTTTCTATATTTTAAGCTTACTTAGGTATTTGTTGCTAATCTATCTGATGCAATTTGTCTATACAATCCCTAGGAAATGTAAGAGAAAATATATATTGTTTATATTAAATAAGAGTAAATAGAGAAAGGAAAATGTTTTCAATACAAAACGGAAATTGAGGATTAAAATGCACTTTTAATGCGTGAAAGGTATTTATGTTTACCTAATTCCTTGCCTTTTGCTTATTCATATGATTAATATATGTCTTACTTACCTTTTCTTTATTCTAGGAATCAACAAAAATATACTACCACTACTAACAAAATTCAATATTATCAAATTCAAGTTTTATATGTTTAAGCTGGGGTTAAGATTTTAAGCCATAAATGCACCAGAATGTTTGTATTGGTTCAACCGTGAGATTTTTAATTTTACTACCAATTTTTAGAGGATCAAAAGTGACAATAAAAAGAAGAAAGAAGAGATATTTAGAAAGGTGATCTAATCATTTATATATTGTCGAAACAAATTAATGAGACTTTAATTCAGAGAAATTGAAAGATATTCACAATTTCACAAAAATGTTTTAATGAAATCATGTTTTTTACTACATACAAGAAACGGTCTACGGTTGCATCAGTAATTTAAAAAAGTTAAGGATTTATTCGATAATTAATGAGTATCGCTTTACGGTAAGTTTTTAAATATTCCAATAAACATCAATCCGTATAATAGTGCAAATTATTTTCGCTTATGGTTCGAACAAGATTTCGTCGACGGAATGTTTAAGTCATTTGATTTTTCTCTTTAAAATCCATGAAGAATTTGGTTAAGTTATCTGGAACACAAACATTGATCGACTAATGACATGCTTCATCGGAATAAGTTTTGCTGTTTTGAAATTTTCTAATTTTAGTAGAGTTAATTTATTATTGATTTTTTAATTGAGTGATTAATATCTGTGGTTCTTTATTTAAACAGTTTAAATGAACAAAAGATCAGAAGTTAAAAGTAATTGAACATAAAAAAAACGATAAAACAAACTTTGATTGTGTAGAACACATCTGACATTTTTTAAATTTTAACATTGACAATCTCCTTTTTAATCATTTCAGTTCTTTTGTATTTGATTCTTAGAATTTCTTAAAAGTAATAGTATATTGCTTTGACACAAACTTTCAGGATGGAGTAAATAAACAAAACAGCCTATAATGTTACATTTTCCCCACAAAATTCATTTGATCGAGTTACAATCAATTAATGTGCAAGTAAAATTTTGATATTGTTGGGAACATGAACTAGGCCTGTACAGACTTAAAACTACAAGGTTTAAGTTAAACAAATTTAAATCTGACTTATGCTGAGTTTAGGCCAGGTATAAGTCAAGGTTAAGCCGGTCTTCGGTCAGCTATGAGAAAACTTAACTAAAAATTAGAAGTGATACATTTTTACAACAATTATATAAATAATTTTTAATATCTAGCAATTAAAAAAACTTAGTAAGTTGGTTATAGTTAATAATTATTGTTTTTTTAATTGTTAGATATGTATTAGAAGGTCGAAAAGTTTTGAGCGCGCTGATTTGTGCAAAACAACAATTAATATTTGGTCGTACAGAGATAAATAAAATAAATTGAAAGGGAGCACAAAACCGAGTTTAAGTCGGAAAGTGATTTCATCCCAACAGAAATCCGTACTCACGGTGCGAGTAAAATCTGAAGTTAAATATTCACCCAAGCAACCGAGAACAATGAGCACCTGCAAATGGGCCGTACCGCGTAAAATGAATTCAACTCTGATGCCTTTCATTATGGATAACTTCACGAGGTTATAACTGCTTTGGAATTCTTCCATATTATGGCCAGCGCGGAATTTGCATAAGTGGGTCACACCTAAGAACTCTTTGATTCTAAACAAGTCCCCGCCGATGGCTGCAGCGGCCGCTGAGCCAATTCAGCCAGATTCTATGCATATTCCCATTATGCGCCTGTTTTAGCTGAATTGGAGGAACTGCTTCATTTCGTCCGGGTATCAATTAAACACATCCACCGGACAATTAACGGTGAGACCGCGCATAGACCGCGATCACTTTTTAAATTGTTTTCCGCCGACGAGGTTCGCGGGGCCCATGTTGGTTCCGGTAGACGAAAACGGTTATCTGATTAGTATGTCACGAAGGTACCACTCATTTTGGGGCTCCGCTAGAAGTGAATCTTGAATCATCAGTGCGCCCCAATGAGAGATTATTATTATTTTTTTCTTCTTCAACTCCTGCTGTGTCTTATCGAGTGCTCTGTGGCTTGGCCCGAAGGCCTCCTCTGAATGATGCCATTGAACCTAAAATTCACCTGAGCCCACTTAGAGGTGTTTTTGCTAACTTTTTCCGCCTGATTGAATCTACTGCTGCTGGTTGTGGAAGAAGACCTACTTAGGATCGAGTTCTTTTTTTATTTTTTTTTTAATCTGTTCTCATGCGTTGGATGTTCTGTAAGAATTTACTGAAGAATTTCGCTACATCAAAACATTTTGTTCTTTGGTATTCGAAGATTTATTATCGATGTAGCAGAAAATATAAACACTTCAATCAATTTTAACGAGTTTTTAAGGTCACGATGTTTCGTTTAAAACTGTTATTCCTTTTACTTGCAATTAATCGCAGAAATAAGATCATAATTTTTATACTGCCCGACTTGTCCGTGTTTAGATGAAAGAGAGTAAAATAGAAAAAAAAGTGAGATTGTGGAAAAACAAGTTTAAACTTGATGACACTTTCAAATTATATTCGCTAAATCATTTCGGTTTTATATAAGGTCATACACCTTTTGAGTTACATGACCATATCCACTACAAGATCTCCGATATTTGTACAAATCCCTGAATATCATCTCTTAAGAAACGTATTTTGGAAACTTATATATTGAATTTGAAGGTCATTTTAAGGTTGTTATTAGTAATACAATTTTAGATTTTACCCTTGTTCCTATTTAGTTTTTCAAAATATCCGATACATATTATATTTTACTTAGGTATCAAAAAAGAAAAATGTAACTAAAAACTATTTTTTCAGAAGTTATTTTATTACCGCACTATAAGCTGTACTTTTAATTTTCTATGCTAGATGCAATTAAAATTATGTAAATTTTAGAGTATATTCTCGTAAATATAGGTAGTAAACATATCGTCTCAAAGTTAAAATTAATTTTTTGTAAAAAAAAAAAAACAAAAGTTTTTATCTACAAGATCGACAAATGGACATTTGAAAGTCCATGAAAAACAAAATCATTACAATTTTCTCCTCGGACCTACTGAAGCATATTTAACGCTTTATTTAGAAAGTAGTCCCTATTAAAAATGTTTAAATTTCCTCATAAATTCAAATGCATCCAATTTCAGTTCAATTACAAGACTTGCGACATGTCTCCAACAAGCGGCCACAAACTAGCCGGATCTAATTACCCTGAAGCGGTGTACATAATCGAAAATGAAATTGTCCACCCATCAAATTTATTAAAATTCTAATCTCTTTCATTTTCTTGTGAGATATTGCCCTGAAGGGTTCGAAGCTGGCTTCAAGGCGTCTGACGTGCACAGACAGAAATGAAAGAAAACGAAAGATTTCAACTGGGGACTAGGCGAGAAACTCGTTGCAATATCGAAGAAATCAATTAATTTTCTACTTTGGCTGTAAATCAATGAAAATATCTGTTTACCCGAAAGTCTGCGCAGGCATTTCTCAATATTTTTGAATCGCCTTCTCACCCACAAAACTCCATTGTATGCATATTTTACAATATTGAAATTATCGGCGCCAGTTTGTTTGAAGCTGTTGAAGCTGCCTAGGTGAAATACACCGAAACGATCATTTTTTTTCTGGGATTTATATCGGCAGCTATTTCAATAGAAATTCCATCGCCCAAAAGTGCACCTACCGATGAGAATTTTGTTTTGTTTGTGACGACAACGAACCGAAGGAAACAGCTCCAAAGTAAAAGAAGGTGTGCGATATCTTTCACCTACTACGAGTACAGGGCCTAATCAGTTTTCTGTAGGTGCTTCTAGTCCACAGGGTGTGCTAAGGGAGTGATTATTGAGAACAGAGTCGATCAACGGACAGCTATAAATATGTAAACCGGTTATTTTGGACCTCCATGTGGCATTTTACAGGCCTACGGTCGGTTCTCATACAGTCGGAGGCTTCGATCTTAAAGGTAAAGTATCTGATCTTCGACTTCAGTGGATTTATGTGGTGGTTTTCAGGGGCTGAGAACGGTTTCTCGGATAAACAGAAATCAGGATAGCTTTGGCTTGAAACCCTTTAATAAGTAACCTTCCAGTACCTGACAGTACTTTACCCAAAGAAAAAAATCCAAATCTAGGTAAGCGATATTTATACTATTTATTTTAAGGTTAACGATTTTTTGATATTACAGATTAAAATCCCGAGACCGAAGTTCAAAAACTAAATCCTCAAAATGAATAACCCAAAACTTTAACGCTATATACTTATATCACTAATGAAGTTGTAAAAGCACTTATGAACTCATTAGCTGTAATTAGTGCTCGTTAGTATTTTTCTATGGGGAAACTCGCATTTTATTTGTACGTCAACGTGCTAAAAAAGCATGTATTACTGCTTTAAATTAAACAAAATTAAATGTTATTCCCAAAAACATTGATTTTCGAAATATTCTGAAAATTAGTCTTATAATTTTTAATTTTTCAGTCATAACTGATAGAATTTGAGTGATTGTACAAACTTAAGCATGACAGTTAATTAAAATTTAGTGATTGTTAATTAAGTGTCTACTAAATAAGAAAACAGGAGAGTCTCGAAACTTTTAAAATGTACCCCATTAGTCGAAAACATAAGTTTTTTTTTTTTTTTTTTGTTAATTTTCATTTTATTATCCGTTTTCACAAGACACAATGAGAATCGCTAACTACAAAGAAATATAAAACATACATATATTTATGCTATATAAAGATCAAGAATTCGAAAATTTGACCACGTTCACCCCACAGTATTGATATTCCTGGTAAATAGTTATTTTTAAATATATTTAATTTAGAATATAATACCTAAATTCCAGTTAATTAATCGCGACAGTGATTATTATTTTTCTGCTGAAAATTACGGTTGAAAGCAAAGAATCATTGTCGAAATCGGGTTTTAGCTATTATTAGGGCAAAATATTAATTAAACTCTGATTTGGAATTGAATTATGTATACATAAAAAACCATAGTTTATATTTACAATAGAATAGCACTATTTCTTCACAGTTTGAAAAATATTATACTTAATGATTCTGATCCCACAAACTATTTTATCATTATAATTTAGGCAGTTCTGTTCTAATTATAATAGCAATATTAATGGTATTACGTAAATTTCAACTATATCCTCTATTGGTTTTGAAGATGTTTGATTTTGTTTCTTGTAGAGCAACAAATGAATGATAAATTTATAGATTTCTCATATTTTTCTCAATTGGGAAGTCATAAAAAACTGCTAAAATAAATACGAAAATTTATAAGGGTGTGATAAACTTTATAGTTAGCACTGATCTTCACTTAAACGAGCCAGGTATACCTGGAAATGTTTTCAACCTCTGATAATACAGCTAGCCCGGACCCAGTGCACAGGTGTGCTGGCTTAAAGAAAACCCACCTGAAGTAAAAAGTCTTTGGCGTGATCGTGGTGATCGTCGCAACACAAAAGCGTCGACACGTCACAATTACCTGCGTATCTTCCAACCTGAAGACGCTGGATACTGCTCGATCGGTCTAAGCAACTTAGTGAGTGTCTGGCCTTCAATTGGAATGGTACATTGGTTCAGTTTGTCACATGCAGCTCTTTTTGCTCTAAGTGCAACCGATCAGTGGTAATCGATTGTGATCAATTATTTAATTCATTCGAACCGCAAAAATCGACTTCTATTGTTAAAAAAAAATAATAAATAGCGATTAGAAAGGAATTAAAGAAGAAAAGTGATCGCTACGCGGACTTTCCGGAACCAGACTTTCAGTGAGCCGAGAACAAGTGCTTTCCGAAGTGTTTGACCTTTTTCTCATGTCATAGTTTCTGTTTTCTTTCAAGAAGCAGAAAAGAAGCATATTCAAGAGACAATACAATCACAGCAAAAAAGAGTTTTTTTCTCGGTTTCATATGAAAAGAAGAAAAGATTATATATTTATTTTTTCGTTTTCGGGTTAAAAAATAAACGATGTGCTCCTTGATTGAATGAATTCGTGCCTGCGATTTGCGGATGGCCATGAACCAAGAATATTTTTTTGGATGGCTTTAAGTCGATTTATTTAATGTCCTCGTCCTTCAGACCGCACCAACATTTACTACCGGTTTCATCTTAGTTATTTTTAAACGAATATTTTTTTACTTTCATTGTTGTCTAACCCATAATTAGCTACTTAACCCATTTTACAAAATATTTTTAGGATGATGTAAATATTACCGCGAAATTTTGTGGCAATGTATCTACATGTTGCAGGCATTTGAATTTTAAATATCGGTTCGGCAGTTAAATACAAAAAAAATAAATAAATAAATAAATTTAATCGTGTTTTATAACGATTCCACAGTTGAATAATGGCCGCCAATAACTCATAGTTTATTTTTTTGTGATATCCATCGTGTGACCCACTGTCGGATTATGTAAAGTGAAGGGATTCAAAGCCGGAGGAAGAATTTTGTCAAAAAGTGCAGCCTGATTAGGACAACTTCGGCACTCAAACAAAAGAATACCATCGAATTTGAACTGAAGAAGACCTCGTTTCTTCGCCAACGGAAAGGATACCCTTTTTTGGATAACCTAAAATTGGATTATAACAACTACCATTGTCTTGGCGACAGGTAAGCAAAAGTTTTGTACCTTCTTATTTCGATCCTAATTGGGGATAAAATAAAGTGTCGACCTACCTAACCAATCTAGCTAATCCCGTTGGAATTCTTCAACACCTACACTCAAAAACACTTATGCAACGACGAAATGGTCAGACACGTTTCAAGTGACCGACTTTTATCGTACCTATTCCTACCAGGTCTAATTGATGGAGTAAAATCGGTTGATGGATGTTCTCCTGCAGATTAGGGGCTAACTAAATTATAGGTACCAAAAAGCGACCCTTGTTTTTTCGGGCGGATTCTAAATTCTTTCAGAGTTTCTTAGAATTATCTTTACGTCGTTAATTTTTTTTTTCATTGTATTCCTTATGTAGACGCTGTGGAATGCACTTATAAAATGAGTCATGTGTCTGCAGACTTGACGACCTTCTATAATTTTATCATGTTTTATTTTGAATAACTGCCCGCGAGGTAGGTTTCTGCAGTTAATCATCGATATAATGGTTATTATGCGTTTGGATGTGAAAAACTTAGCAAACCTAAGAATCTTATGTTGGGTAATATTTTAAAATTAGCAATGCTTGTAGAATTTAAATAAACATACTTCTTTTCCAATAATTTTACTTTTAATTTCTTCAAACATTTTTATCTATCATTAATTATGTCTTTCGCAATAAAAACGCAGGACATTTTATATAAATTAACATGTCTTTAAAAACATATTTCAAAAGTGTACAAGATTTAACCGCACTTAATTAGACCTGTGAAATAGTTCCAAACTAGGTACGTCACTTCAGTTTTTAGTCTGCGGTTTTCTGGGTTCAATCAAACTTTGCAATCGTAGTTACGTGAGAACGATTTTTATGGGTTCTGGTAGATATAATTTGCAGTCTTAAGTAGGTCAGTTGTGCAGATCTTTTTCATTTTCTTGTTAGTACTTTTGCAATATACGGTTGCTAAATACTTAAAACTATATAAGATTCTATAGTAGTAAATATGTGCGAATTTTAGATACCAACATCTAGTATGTATGGCATTTCCAAAATACAATTCTGATGATGTACAAAAATTGACTAACTACATGATTCAATTTCTTCTATTATTTAAATTTCTAAGATTTGAAAATTCTAAATTTATAAGAGTGACTGAAGATGAACTTATTTTGGGTAATTTAAAAGACAAACAATAAAAGTCGAGCAAAAGCTCTAGTCTCTAATTTGGTTATTCATTAATGGATTTATTTCTGGTCTTCTCTCCTAATGTTGTATATTTTAATAATATTGGATTATGACGCATGATATATAGGTACGCAAGTAAATTCACTTATTAGATAAACAAAATTGGTCGGTCACGATTGATTTCTGTAAACTTTGAAATATTTTTGCCTGCTTTAATTCGTGCAAACACTAATGTATTTCGTTTTTATTATTTAAAATAATATAATTATATTTTCCTCCGTGTCGCTTAGTTGAAAGAAAATTTAAAAGGCATCAAAATCCGATAGACTAGTGATTTAATTATAATTAGTCCCTAGTTACGTAATATCAGCAAAAAGATTTGTTGTTTATTTAAAGCCTGCCAACCTACCATGAATACAATTTTTATAAAATCAAACAAAATTGCAAGGATATTTTGATAGCTAAAAAATAAAAATACACGATTTGTGAATTTCATTAGTCGTTTCAATAAAATGTAGAGCGAACATTTCTAAACACATATTGCCAAACAATTTCGGTAATTTTTGTCTGCATTTACAGCACCTAGCTATTTTGCAACTAAATGTTCAGTGCCCAATGACAAAATAAATGTTAAAACCTTTTTCCTGTATATTATCTGCCTACATATTAAACTACACGCAAGTAGGCCATTTAGAAATTTATTTTCATTTTCTTTCATATCGTAAATTTCAGTTTGTAGTCAAACCAGCTTTATAGCCATGTATTTGGAAACTCCACATTCCGGGCTAGGCTGCATACTACAAATGCATCGACTAAATGCACCGTGAGCATTAAAATTATAATTTCATAACGACAATCATGAACACATTTATTAGAAAATTTGAAATTGCGTAAACTTCTTAGAGTCGTGGCTCTCTTCCCGTCGATCGCTACATTTTTCTTTTATGAATTGGCTCTAATTACTGAAGCAATTGCAAAGCCCATTGACCTGCTTAAAAATTAAAAGCCGGCTCAGCTGAAGTTTAGTTTTGAAGTGAGAGAGATCTTGATCGTGTCGTGATTGACATGAGTTAACTGAAGCCAAGATGATCATCATCTTGGCTCCGACTGGTAAGACCTTCAGAGATCTTTTTTTACGTTGCCCTCTCCGCGATCAATCCGTTCTTGATCGGACTGACATTTAAAAATTTAAGACACGTAGTCGGTCGGGCAGAAACTCGTTTCTATTTGACTTTTCAGTTTTGCATATAATTTAAGAATTTCGCGGATGTTATGATGATGCCGATGACGCTTTCATCTTCGTGCCATTTCTCGTTTTGGATGGAGCACACCTCCTTAAGACGATACCACTCGAATACCATGGTATAGTATAGTCGATTATAATTCTGTTTGGCGGAATGATTCATTGCCACTAAATTCGTTCGTATTCATGGTCATGTTCCTTTTTGCATTTTGGCTGGTCTGTGCCCCGAAGGTAGTCAAAGGTGCCTTTTCCACTCGCCTTTTAATGTTGGGTTTTTCAGACTGAAAGGTATGTAAAAGGTGTCACTTTAGTTTGTTTATGAGCGGAGGATAAAACCGTGCACGGTTTTGTTTTATGTGCCGTTTTGTCTTATAGTCCAGTTGTATGTCGAAATGGTTTACAGCTAGCATTCTGAAAAAAGGTAATTATTTTACTGCTTCTGGTAATCCGTTTTGGGGTTTTATGACTTGTAAAACGTTTGTCCAACAACTGTTTCGCAGGTGTGAACATTGTAAATATTTTGAATTATTACTTACCTTAGCTAAAATGGCAAATTCATTATAAGAAAATTTTTCAAAATCATACAGTTGATTGCTTATTTAGAAAGTAAAGTTTTCACTCGATCGGAAATATAGAAGATCAATTAATCGACCAAAGTTGAAAGTTGAAATCGAACCTTCATTCATTCAATATTTTCGATTCAATGACTCAATCTAAATATTTATTCATGGTTCTATAAATTCTATAAAGAAAAGTGTGTTACTGTGGCTGTGCAAACAATGCTCATGAATATCTAGTTTAAACAGGTACAACTGTATAAATTTAAAATTTCGATTTTAGATTTCTTTTATTGTTTGCTTTGTTAATAATTCAGATGTTACTTATAAATTAATTTTCTAATTAAAAAAGTAGCAAACATTCATAAAAATATATGGATTAGCTTTAATTCCTTCTTAAATCATCACTCCATAATAAATCATTATCGAACAATCATGTTACAATTTTTAAAAGATAATTAAATCATCCCTAAGCAGAATTATTATTATAGGAGCAAACTCAAACTTCCGTACCTATTTATAAAAATAATAATTCTGCTATAGGATAGTAAGAAGAGATTTTCGTTTGTTGATTTATTATTATCACATTTTTACATTTGATGCTAATCTAAGACTTAGTCCCAAATATCAGTCTAATTTAAAAATGAAAAATTCCATGCATCTCTTGATAAGTCTCAAAACTAATATTTTAATATAATCAAAGTAAAATCTAAAATAAGTAACTTTTTATTAGATAGCTGACTTTATAGTTGTATACCTACATATGCTTACTTTTGTCGTGACAGAAATTGTTTATCAAAATGTTATCTTGCCTTTTTATTTTGAAGTTCGACTTTCTTGTTACCGAAAATAAACTAGAGTTAGATCTCATTTATCAATCTAAAACTGAGTTTTTCATAAATGTTACAACTCTTCTATAGACACAGGTTTTGAGGTAATTTCATTATTATTATACGACCCATTGTAGTCGGTTTCCAAAGTTCATTTCTATAATAAATTAAGTCTCGCTAGTAAAAAATAATAATAATTTACGGTTAAGAGCAATTAATTTATAAAGAAATGTACTTATTTTTTGAAACGCATCAGGCATTAAAATGTTAATTTTTTTGATTCAAAACGTTAAGTACCTATAAATGTTTAAGTATGTATGCCTACAAATTAAAGAATAAAAGCTTTTTATTGAATTTGAGTTGCTAAAATTTTCACTAAAATGCAAAAATACATTAACGATGCAGTAAATTTATGAAAATGAAAAACACTATCAAAGTGTTAATATTTGTGAAAAATTCATTAGCTTCCATATGCTTTCCAAGTTCATAAAGTAAGGTAATCCAGTGAAATAAGAAAAAACAGGCGCAGAGAACGAAGTCATTGTAAACATTTTTAACTTGACCTTCTTCCAGTTTCCTCAACAATCTGGAAAGACAGTTATAATTCATAAAAAGAACTCGAGTATGTTTACTTAAGGTTGTTAAAATCAAATAAAAACTGAGAGGATAATTACATTAATTGGGTCTAATGCCCCATACAGCGGAGGAAGATGTTCGAGAGTTACTCCAACGAGTTTCGGAAATTTCATGGCACCGTCAAAGAATCAGGCCAACTTCGGATTTCTAGTGACCTTAAATTCCAGCACCTTTCAATGAAAGTGCTGTTGGAAGTGTGATTCAGTACTTCTACACATATGACGTGGAACTTTAATCTATAAATATGTTGAGTAGTAAAAAAAAAATATATACATACATTGGAATTTGTCTGAATAGTCACCTCCACTTGGTTCGATTTGGGTATAACTCGATATGCAGCATCGATTAATAATATCAAAACCAGTTGGACCAGCCGAATGAATCCAGCATTATGATTATGCGTGAACGGCTCTTGAATTTTATAGTTTTTATTTTTTGAGAAAAAAACCAATCTGCTTCTTAATGAGTCGTGTGACTAAGATACTACTGAAATATTTCGTTCATGGAGCATGATGCTCTTGACTTTGTAGGCGCCCAAGGCTACCAAAAGTCCATTTCCAGAGTTGAAACTATTTCACCTAGTGATTACAGTTTTCTTCCGCCAAAAAAGTGGTCCATAATAAAATTCACTAAATATTTATAAGTAGTAACGGCTCCAATTTCCCATTCAAATTTCAATTATTTACATACGTCTTCCTCGAAATTTTCAAACCGTCTTTTCACACAGAAATTCACGCCGCAAAATTTTTCTCGGAAGAATTTTAATCATCGAAAAATTTCGCGGTGAAAGTAAAAAAAGCCAACTGTAGAAAAAGTTGGTACGCATGATTCAGGCGCAAAAATGTCGAGAGTTCATAGGAGAGCCCGAGGCCTCCAACGCCAACGAAGACGGGGTTTACATTGAGAAATGTTCGCCAGGTGACGACATTTTTATAATTGCAAAAAAACTCGTTCTTCTATTGCCACATTACAGCAAGGCAGAGGAGATATTCTTCGTCACCGCGCCGGCGTGTCTATCTTAAGAAAAATTCAAAAAAACTTGAATCCCTGCCCATTCGCGGAGGTGAAGATGTCTTTTTGAATATTTCGATTGTGTAATAATCGAAGCGCGGGATGAGCTAAACGGCCTACTTTGCAGATTTTCTGCAAGTGATAGTGTAAACTTCTTGTGCAGCTAATGCAAATCCTATTAAACCGCAAAATGTAGATCAGTGGGATTAGATAAGACGCTTGAAACTGTTAGGAAATGAAGAAGAAACTCTTCCTCGCATGCACTTTGCTGCTGGCGTTCCTGAATTTTACCGACTTCAACATCTCGGCGGCATCGTGCGCCACTGCGCTGTTGATTCACGTTCTGCGGAATAATTCAATTAATTAAATTCACTGCCTCATCTTCATCGCATTTTTATTCGCAATTCGATGTACTGTAGTTAGATGTTCTCGATCTGAGCAATTTCCGAGTGCTGTTATTTGTTCAGGTGAATTGGTGCAGGCTCTTTTTAGGTTATCAGTTATTTTCATTTTTAATACATTTATTTTCTAACAATTAAAATCGTATTTGAATTAATTCGTTGTGGTTTTATGAGCTGGTTTTATACGAATACTGCAATTAGGACTTTTCCTCATTTAAAAATACAAATAGAATCTTTAATTCAACGGCATTATCAAAAATTTGGCCTATATTCCTTCATGATGTTTGTACATATTAAATTTCGTAAATTAGAACAATCACGGTGCTTTTGATTTCACCAGCAACCGAATTTCGAATGTGAACACATTAAATAGATATAAAGTGATAAATTGATCGATAATCCGATAAAAACGAAAATTTGTGTAGTTTATATCATCTTACAGAATGACCTATGAATTTTTAATTTTTTTTTTATTTATGTACAGCAAAGTCAAAAAGGACAATGTATGATTTCAGTTATCGATACTAATATTCATAATTGACATGACATGACATATTCTATTCAAATCATTTGAAATAGAAAAATAAATTTATCAGCGAGCAGTCTAATTAAATTACAATTTCACTTTTCATATAAACTTTTCCGATGTACTGGATCTTATCTCAGTAATCGAGTAATCTCAAGGTTAAACTATTTTCATTTCTATCTGGCATACCTCAGGAAAATCATCTTGGATCTTTTCTATTATTTTTCTATATTTAATTTGAAAAAAGCCCTAGCCTATCTTGTATCGTGCTATTTCATCATTTATTTCATTTCCTGATATCCTGATTTAATATATAGGCCACATTTTATTCGCAGGCTTCAAAATGGTGGACCTAAGATGGCGACCCAAAATTAGAAATTCCATGAGTTTACCATGAAAATTTATATTTAGGGTTTTTTGGGGGTCCTGATTGCGAATATACTTTCTAAGCTTAAACATTCAAGATGTGGCATCAAATATGGCAACCAAAAATGTTTCGAACTCTACGAATTTAAATTAAATTTCGTATTAGTGGTACCGATTTTGAATCTCGTACATATCAATTCGAAAGTTTATTTGTTTATTTGAACGTTTATTGTTCAATCACGTCGAACAAGATTGCAATGAATACTGGTATTCGGAATTTTTGTAGATGCTGATTCCACTATCAAAATTTATAAATCAAAATAGTAGAATTCAAAGTAATATAAATGAATCCTAATTAAATACCCAATAATTTATTGAACATTTAAATTTTTAACGAAATTCTTAAGCAGGTGATAGTTTTTATAACGGATAGGTTTGCAGCTTTGATGTTTTTCAATAAGGTAACAATGAAATAGCGAAAAACACATGAATGCCCTTATTTATTTACCTACTTATTTAACTTTTAAGTCCTAATATGGATGGTGGTAACTAAATGAATTTTGAACGGTTTTGTACCAAATTCATAGATTTTAGTTATACAACATTTTAGAATTATTTAACTTTTTAGTATTTTTTATACACCGGGAGAAACCGGGTTACTCAGCCAGTAAGTAAATATAAACGTTCGTAAAAGTTAATTATATTGTAAGAATTTTTTTGATTATTATCATCGGAGGCATGCCTGAATCAATTTTGGATAGACCACAATATTTTAACGCACCGAGTCAGTTCCTGACTTTGGCTGACTGGACTTTTCGATTAACTCGTTTGCCTCCAAGCGGTCTTGGTGTGCGGGCCTCATAAGCGCTCATAAGACGCAGCCCGAGATCGCCGGGGCCCCAAAGTAGGACACGTGGATGCCAACTTAATCGTGCGCTAGAAAGTTGCAGCCCATGTGCAGGCTGTGGCGCATATTCTTGAATGCATCTCATCGCTGCGTCCAAACTGCAATACAAACTCTGTTCGGTTGCATTTTGCTTGCGTAGTGGTCGCCCGGGACGGTGAAAAGGTCTGCCCGTTTGATCTCCCAGGTGTTGTGGGGCGGTAAACAAGTTTTTCAAGAAATTCTTCTATCCACTGGCAATTTTTAGGTGATTTTCTATGATCATGTTTTTCCTGTCAAAGGCATATATTTCTGTTTTAAATTGTCCACGGAATATTGTTGACGCACTGAAGGAAATCGACGTGAATCAAACACCTCATGAAATACGGCACGATGGAAGATTCATCGCCCGTAAAAAGCATTGATCGCCGCAATCACTCTCGGATGATCTCCTGTGCGCGACGATCTTGGTACTGGTGAATGCTGAAAATCCATACCGGCAATTTTTCTTCTGTTTTATTAAACTCGGAATACAACTTTCAGGTTTATCTGGGTTTTAGGGACTTATTTGTACAACGGCGGCAAATTATTATTCGATTGATACGCACTCAATGCACCTTACGCACGATCGAGGAGTAAGTTTCACCTGATTCGAAATATCTCGTGAAAAAGTCAACATGAGGTGAATTGGTTTTTCCCTTTTTATGAAATTAATAGGATTCGTGCTGTGCATGCTGTGCGGGAAACATCTCTTACGGCTGAAATATGTGCGAATTACCAGCGGATTGCGGTTTCGGGCAAGGTGACTGGTTTTGTTGCTGTTTCTTGGTATGTTCACGATCGTTTTGAAGTGAGAGAATGTTTAGATATATGGCTTATGTGCGATTATTACCCATAAGTGGTGGAGAAGATATTTTGGATCGAAATAATTAGTTACTGTGGCTTTGCCACTTTAAAACCTTGAAATATGAGGACTATGAGTCATACAGCCATTTGGCTGAAACTAGTAAATTCAAAGATATAAAAATCCAAAAGCGCAATGCTTAAAAAGAATTTTAATCGTCTAGAAAACAAAAAGCAAACGAAAATGAATCAGAACTAACATAAGCATATATTCTTGAACCGGATCTACACTTATTTTCGGATTAAAGTGGATTTACCAGATTGCATTGTTATTTTAATAATCACTCCCACGATTGTTATCATTTTTCATTCTTTTCTTTCAATTTAAAATCTGATAATCCTTTTACAGAAACTAAAAAAAAAAAATCTAAACATACCTAGAGTTTTTTTTATTAATTTATTAACGCCTCTACTTTTTGTGACTTTACCTTACTTCACAGATAGAAATAAAATTTTGATGTTATTCATCTTCGAAATAACCTAAACTGGGATTAAATGTTTTTTTAAAGGAATTGATGTTATTATAATCACCATAAGCATAACTTGACAAATTTTTGTAGAAAATACAAATTATTTCGCCAGTTATTCAAGCAGCAAATCTAGTAGATTATCACTAAAAATATTAAATTCTTCTTATAATTTTTTGTGTTTTTAATAGAAGATTTTTTAGTCAACCTCCATTTGTAAAAAGAAAAATACTTATTCAAATTTGTTTAGAGAGTTTCGAAATAACTTGTGGTTTTGACTGTTTTGAGGGTATTTCCCAATGTTATCTTGTATGATACATACTATTATATAATAAATACACGAAATTCTAGTGTTTCAGTATCGAAAAGATATTATTATAGTTATTTTCTTCTCTTTCCAATTTTTATTAAATTTATAGTTGCTTTAAAATTTTAAACTAACTATCGTATATAGTTCAATTTATTTTGTGTTTGATTTAAGTTCACTCTTTCATGCTGCAAACGAGGCGGAATTTACTGCAGCATAAAGCGGAGATTACGAAATTTTAGCAAAAGAGATTCAGCTTTAAAATCGCTTATCACAGTTGAACAACTTGAATGAAGGGAACTTCGGCGTGGTTGAGCCGCTGTTCACCTGCCTGATGCCAGATCTATGCAAACAGGAAGGCTGAATTAAACGGTTTACGGCTTCTTACCTCAGCAGTGGTCTGTTTCGACACTGGACTGGTTCGAGCTGCCTGCCCGTCTAAACTCAGCGGCTTAAGAGATCGGGCCCGATAAATCCTTTGAGAATTTCGGTGAACGTATACTCCCAGTTTCAATAGGTACAAATTTTGCGGAAAATTACTTTCTATTGTTAAGTTATTTGATAGACACTTAAAAGCCAACGCAAATTTTAAAGGTAGAAAAAAAAATGGTTGATGAGCTGACGGGTCTCTTATTAAAGGCAAAATCTTGGTAAGCAGCTTTCTTTTACCTGACAGGTACTTATTAGGCCTCCAATTCCAAATGTATTTCATTTCTACATAGTTATTCATTCTGTTTGTTGCTGTTCAAGTCATTCAACATTTCTATCAACTCCGGCAATTAACTTGCTTGATGATCATGAAGTCACCACACCGCACCCACAAAACGGAAGTTTTTTCCTCTGAAGTAAAAGTATTTAAATATTTTCTTGTTTGTGGGACTATTCAAATTAAAAACTCCTATCTTTATAATAGTTATTTTTAAAATTCCGTAAAACTCTATATAAAACAAGTTTATCATTCAGATTAAGCTGTTTTGCTGCAAAAATAAAAACGAAAAAACTTCAATAAACCTCTTTTTATTTATCAGTAAAATAAAGTTTCACGCTTAAGTCTTTCGTTTTTCCTTGCAACAAAGCAGCTAATTCTTAACAAAAATCGTTTGTTATTGTTGATTATTCTCTCGTTTAATATTGCAAAATGAAAAAAATTAAATTAAAACAGCTGATCAGAAATAAATATTACAAAAATAAAATCCTACAGATCACAAATATCACCGTCCTTCATGATGTGCTTATAAACCGTCTGATTATTATCAGCTTTTCTTTTGCTTGATTGATTTTTCAGTGCGGAAATAGCCCCAAACACTCGTCCAAAACAAGAAAGAAAACTAAAAAAAAATAAAAGAATAAATAAATATAGATTTATGGAATCATTTTTCCGTAAATCAGTCGCCGTGAAGTAATAAAGCACGTGCTCATACCGCTCCGTGTCGACTGACATAAGATATTACAGGAGTGAACGATGGAAAACGATGTCTAAGCAAAGTGTCTCACGTGTGAAATATTATACCAAGGGTCGGGGCCATAAGTCTGGCATAATTCTCTCTTGTGTCTGCTGATAAATGCGCGAGATATAATACTGAGGTGTTTTAGGCAATTAAGGTCAGGTGGAAAATATAAAAGAGTTTGAATGACTTCTAAATGGACAGGAAACTCGAGGTTGAAACCATCAACATTGAGCGAAATAGCTAATTTTTATGTGGTAGGTTAAACGGGTGCAACCTTCAACTTTTAAAAGAATTCATTTTACTTAAGTTAGTATATTTTTATGGTCTTCCATACATAAAGTATTTAGTCGGTTAACACTATTTAATAATATAATATTATGTCATTTTTTTAAAGCTCTCCAAATCTCAAAAACTAAAAGTCAGTATATTTTACTAATCTCGAACTCAGGCACTATCTCCTTAAGATACAAATTTTATCCTAATCTACTTACATATCATTTAATAACTGCACCTATCTATGAAAACAAAAAAATAATAATCAGGTTAAATCAATCCATAAGCAATGAGGTTAAAAAACTTACATGGTCCAATAATTTAGCTCTTGGATAATTATTTCAGCAGCCGAATTACTTCAGTGCTTTTACTTGAATTACGTTATAAAGACCGAGGGACGGTAATGAGCACCACTCTTCCGGAAATCGTATTCCGAATTAATCGCAGAAAATCGTTTCTCTTTTGTTTTCTGCAATTTTTGTTTATATGCTGAGTTACTTGTACGAAATAAACAATTTTTAACAATCTTATTTTACACACTTTTGGAATCAAAAAAAAAAAAAATAATTATTATTATTATTAATTTTATCGATCAATTTTGCAGGTGAACGAATCTTGGCGAGATGGGGAGGCTTCTGAAGGCCATTCTGGTCAGCCTGTCCCTCATATGCACTGTTTGTAATTCCGAGGTAAGTTATTCAATTATAAAACTTAAATTAATCCGTTTTAAACACATTTCTCATTTTCTTTACAGGATATATTTTCTTGTCCCAATGGTAAGTTAAATGCTTCAATTCAAATTTTCCTATACCACGCCCAAACTACTTTATACCTAGGCAAATCTATTCATAAAACTGTTTTCTTTATTACAAATTATCATAAATTAACATGCTTATTGTTAATTCTGATTAATCCCATCGCATTAATTTTAAATTAATTTCAACAATGCTTAGGCCGTGTGACACAAATCTTTGAGTTATGTGAAGATGCAGGCGATCTTACGCAATATGCATACATTTGAAGAAAGCAACATTGCCTAACTCATTCGGTAATTTATTTGACTTAATAGCAGTCTTTATGTAACGCAGAGATGCAAATCTTAGAAATTTGTGTTTCTTTCCCTACTCCCTGATCCGTAATGTTGTGATAAAATATTTGCTTCCTGGTTTAGAGCACACATAGTCAATGATCGTTGTCATTTTAAAATATTATTTTTGGTATTTCTAGTAGATCTTTTCTATGTAGTTTTAGAACAAATCAGAATAAAGTAAATATCTTTTTAAGATTTGCATTTGGTATTGGTAAATATTTTCGGTTTCACAGTCCTTTTTTATTTCACACTTTAGCTGAGTGAGAACTTAGGTATTTCGCTCTTTTATGTAGGACACTGTATTCGTTTCATGAAAAACATTCGAATCGAATCGACAAGATCTGACAAAAGCCTTTTTTGGATAAAATTTCCTTAATAATGTTCCTAAAATGATGATAATCTCATTTCAGTACCCTTTGACTTAAATTAATGTTTGCGTTCAAAGTGTTAAAAAAGTTAATTAGAAAAATCCAATCTAATTAGGTATTTTGACGTTATGAGCGGGAAAAAATAATTGAAGTCAAAGTAAATAATATTAATTTATGAAAATTTATGAAAAGTTTTATTAAGGAATTGTTATTCAAAAAAAGTTTTTTTTATCTTTTTAAGCGATTCGATTCAAACGTTCCTCAGCTGTTGTCATCAATATTTTCGTCGGAAACTATGTTGTGTTACTTACGAAAATTCGGATGAAATTAAATAAAATGAACAAAAATAACAATATCAGTTCTCATTTAAAAAAAAAAAATACCAATTTTCAAATACAATTTATTTACTTGTTGAATTTTCCGCACGAAATGTCCAAAAATATCTCTAAGTGAGACTTAAGTGACCAATTTTGACGACTTAAGTATTGCGACCACTTAAGCCGTAATTTATACTTAAACCCGCACTACAGAAAAATGATTAAACAGGAGCTTAAGTGACGATCAGAACTTAAACTCGCACTGTACAATTGGGCATTGACGTTTTTTTTTAAATCATAATCTTAATTTTGCGTTTGGAGACCTTTTAGTTTCTCATTAGACAAAATAGTGTGAGTAAATACAATACTTTAGAAATCTTGTCCCAATAAAAGATGTTATTTTTGTTTAAGATTAATTATAGCATAAAAAGTCGCTAGAATCAAGATTGCTCTCCCGAAACTCGTTAGCATCTCAAAACGGGACTATTTCCGAGTTCTGTGCATGCATTCATGGGTAAAAAAACACTTCACGCCGCGATGCCTCCGCCAAAACATCTTAAGTCTAAGAGTCAATGCTGATCTTTGAAATGCTGAAATGGATCACCATCTGATCCGACTCAAGTTCGCGCCACGGAATGTTACACTTAAATTGACTCATACATACGATCGAGTGGGCTTATCCGCGGCGCAGATGCTAATCCACTTACGTGTTACTGTCTTTAGAGGCGGGTTAGTTGGTTACCGTTGGAAGATAGGCCGAACGGTTCATTCCATTGCACAAAAAGCTTCCTACACTTGAGTCTGTCGTCGTCTTTGGCGGGGAAAGGGTTCCAGCTAAATCTAGCCGCGACTTAACCTAAGCAAGATCAGCGGAACGAAAATCGTTCAGCAGACGACGACGTCTAGAAAAGTGTCTTTTGCGGGGAGGAGGAATCGCGGTGACAACGTCATAACTACGGAATACTGTAAGTAATATCAAGGCTTATTTCTGAGCCATCAGGCCTCGCTAGCCGCGATGGTCATCACATGACCATTCTTTCGCTGACCAACCAGTTTGGCTAGTTCTTTCTAGCCGTATATAGCGTAAGCGCAGTAAGAGTTCTCGCGGCCGTACTTGGGGCATGCGTGGAAAACCAGCTTTCAAGGGAAATTACTGGAAGAAAAAAAATATATAGATATATATATATATATTAAAAAAGAAATTGAAAAAGCGAAAAAGATTTTCTTTTCTATTTTCTCTATTTTACCTGAGTCTTTACCGGATGGTCTCAGCTAGCCAATCTGAGGTAAACCACTTCGGCTATTAATAGAATCCAAAAGAGGCTTACACAGCTCGTGAGTTGCTTTTAAAATATAAATCACACTTCCTCTGAGCCAACCACCGCGCACTGGAATTTGCATTTAGGTAAGGGTGTTGCGGAAGTAAAAATTAAGCAATAAAAGTTAATTTTATTTTGCGTACGTACCGTCCCTTTAGAACTTAGAGGAAAAATATTATAAGAAATATATATATATTTTATATTTGCTTGATTATATCTTCCTTGAATTTATGCGCTATTTTTAGCGTAGAATTATTTTTTTTATAAAACGCAGCTACGTATTTTTCATGTTTTATAGTTGAGAGGTGATAGAGGACATGTTTCAGACATGTCTCAGATAATAATATGTAAAGAAAATATATAAAAAAAGGATCTATAGTGATGGTCAATCACTAAACTTGTTGCATTTAGTTAAATTAAAAAAGGTCTCTATCGATTTTCATGGCGCAATGTTGACTAAAGTGAGACTTAAGTTTAATTTGAACCACACCATACTTGAGGCTTAAGATTTGGATCAACTTCAACAAAGCTTAATCTTAAACAGGGTTTAGATAAGTTTTACAAAGGCTTGGGTTATATACAGTGACGAGCAAAATCCAATCAATGATTGTACTTGAGGGTTTTGCAAGTTACTCATTAACTGTAACAGATATTGTAAAAGTTGCTTTATTTCTCCAAATTTTTAATCCGATTTGGACAAGTGTCCTTACCAAACCTGTAGAGAATTAAATTCTATACAAAATTGCTTATAATAATTTCTCTCGCAACTACGATATTTTTTGAGTTATTTGCGAGAGTAATTTTATTTCATCAATAACTCAAAAATGGTCAATTGGACATCAAAATGTATATCAGAATATCTATAGATGATTTTACCCTCTACATTCTACAAGTCTACAATTTGTACGCAACCATTTTTACGATATCTGTTAAAGTTAATGAGTAACTTGCAAAAACCTGGTTCAATTTTGCTCGTCACTGTGAGTTGCAGTATTTTTATAAAGAATCCTTCATATATTCCAATATAATTCTTTAAATATTTTTCATATCATTTGATTTAATTCAAAATCGTGATTTTTATAATATTTTCACTTTTTAACTGCCAAATATAATTAATCTGGGATCTATACAATAAAATGATTGGCAACCAGCAACATATTCCAAAAGTGATTAATTTGAAAAATTTCTATTAAAGACTTTCACGTTTAAATTTCAATTTTCCATTGTTCTCAGTTACGCGATTTATCTTTTCTCGTTATTTTGAGACTAATTAATTACCTTCATATGCACAAATTCAAATTATTGCTGGCGCAAACTCGTGAAGAAAGCAGAAATGATTGACAAAATTTAATTACCCATGAGATGGCTAAGCCGAGCGTCAAAACAATTGAAACCCAGCTAATTTCCGGAAGTAATTTATGATTACCATCTGATGTTTGATGGTCCATCAATGAATTTTTTTTTTTTTTGCTTTTTAGGCACTTGCTAATTGTGAGAATTTATGTATTTTTCTTTTGTTAATTACGTTATAAGTACGTTAAATTTGACCAAATATTCCCCGAAAGTGATGACTTACATTCTTAAAAACAATCGTGACCCAAATTAGTCAAAGTAAATTTTTCTCATCTTAGCGAAAGCGTGACTGGACGCATTTCCTAAAAAAACTAAAGAAATTCACTCTTTCCAGGAATTCTGTGCAGACTTTCATCGCACAGTCGCGCTCTGCTATCTGGATCGTTGGATCATTGAAATTACTCATTTTTATTAACAATTCCAAACACGTCAAAAGGCGGAAAAACTGCACTCTAGCGATTTCTGCTTTTGCAGACGCCAATCGAAGAAGCGCCTGTCTAGCTAGCTAGTTAGCAAGCTACTTACTGAGACCTAGGAAGTGCTAAGTAAGTTAAGTGAAGCTTGATTGCAAAAACAAATGTTTACTTGCCTTTTGCTTTTATTGCACCACTAATAGCAGCAGCGATAGTAACTTTTAACCTTATTTCTTATCCGAAAAAAATTTTGCTAGAGTAATTCAAACTGAAGATGAATAATTGTAAGACGCTTCAACAATCTTGACTGACCTAAAAGATGGATAAATAAAATCACAAAGTACTGACCTCTCTAATGTTAATTGGTACGTTAAAATAACTTATTCGTTCGAAATTGAGGTGAAATGGGAATTAATTGATTTTTAATTTAATGTAAAAGTAGAACGGTTCCTTATTAAATAGAATTTGGTAAGCTTTCTGAATTTAAGTTGTAAAGTTTTTACATTTGTCTAAACGGGCCAGATCCGTACATAAAATTTGCAAATTTTTACCCATTAACGTTAGGATGTGTATGTTTCGGTTGGAAATCTCATACAAATTTTATGATGCATCGTAAATCAATGATAGTCCATCGAATTCATGAAAGCAAGTATAAGCTAAAAAATGAACCGATCTCTTCGACTAATTTTACGGCCTCTTAAGTATTTAGTGCTAGATGGCTATAGACGTTTAAGAAAATATGCAAATTTGCATGTTGGTAAATACCTGCACGTACGTGCCTCCGAAAGAGTTTAATGAGGTGGAATAGGGGAGAAGGAAGTACCTGAACTAACTTAAAGAAACGGAAGCTCACCAAGCAGCAATCCGGAATAATTAAATCATACAGTCGACCATTCGCAGTGATCGACGCCTTCAAGACACTTCCTCTTGGTCGTGCCCGAAAAGAGTGATCGCGAAAGTAACTGTAATGCAACGTAATTATTCTATTCAAAGTTTCCTACACAAAACCATGACACGATAAAATTTGTGCGACGAATTTCTTTAGCTCGTGTTCTTTACATGATCGGCCGCTAATTCGATTGTCTTAAGGCGACTAAGAAATTGCTTGAAGGTATGTCGGATCATTCGACTGTGAAAGAGAACATGAAATGGCTTTTGTTAAACCGCTGGTTGGTGTACCTGGAATTCTTCCGATTTGTTTCTCTGATCGCAAATGACCCACTTTCTACCTTTGGGTTCTTTTATATATAAACACCTTATCATCTTCCATCTTACCTGAGTAGACACCAATAGCAATTACAATATCTTACCGATGCGATCGTAACACTTCTTAATTTTAATAACGATATACAACCGATCAGTTGCCAAACATAATTCATTTATAACTATTGTTTATAAAATCCCCGCGATCATTTTGCTTTTTTTCCCCTAAAAACAGGTGATTTATTGTCCGGCTCATGATCGCGGGAAAAAATTCCCAGACCTGCAATGAATAGGTGGAGTGATACTGTGCTACACTTAACTAATGATCAAGCCAAATGAGGCTCCATGCACTTGCACGGATTTTACCTTCATAGCATCGCTAGTAATAAATTTCGTTCATTTTACCTGATAGTGTGCATATTGCTCCCGCTCGTTCATTTTAAGATGGTTATGCAACCGACACAACTCATTAAGAGTTTTTAAGATCTTTCGGTCTATGCGATCTCTGCAAAAGGAAACGTGTGGGAATGTTTACGCAATTTTTTGTTCTTGTGGGAACATTTTCCGCAGATAATTTAATTAAAATTGTGCAAAGGCTAATTGTGCTCTTTCTCGCACATAATAAACCCAGGATGATATGCTTTTGGTCTGTGACTGTTTCGGCTGAGGATTTTTCTGGTTCCATGTAATTTTGTAATTTTGTTGTGTAAGAGTATGAAAATACAGCACCAAATTTTTACAAAATTGATGGAGAATAGTTTTGTTTTTGCATAATTTGTCTCAATGGCATATAATCGCGTGAAAACAAAATTTTTCTTTATATTCAGGAAGCAGTTTTTAGATCATAACTAGCAACATTTTAATTTCTGGTTACAATTACGGTAAAAATACCAGTTAAAAGTTTAATTACATAATTTGAATTTTAACGGAATTAACAAATCTAGTGTACAGGAAGACATTACCTATTACGTAAAAGAAACCAATTATTTAGGCTATTACTAAAATTAATTTGTTTTGCTGGTAAACACAATTAAAGCATTGGGATGGGTAGCATCGAAATAAAGACAAAAATGTCGTGAACCAATGCTGAATTTTTTGAAAACTTTTATAAAGTAAATAAAATAACAAAAAATGTAATGCATACATATCTTACACGTAATATAATTCTTTAATTTTACAACACCCACCGATTTCAATTTTACAATGCTCAAATACTCTGTACGCGAGTCTGCTATGTACATATACGATGCTGATCTTGAAAAACGTGGAAAATTTACATTCTTTAAAATGATCGAATACTTAAAATTGTTAAGAATTAAAAATATAAAGGGTGTTATTTGATAAATACTTATTACCAAAGCTGTAAAAATCTCTGAAATCAAATCATCCGTAACGAGTTCCAGGAATTAATGGACCAACGATATGAATCTAATTCTCTTTGTCACAAGCACAACATTTTCAACTGGACCACGACCCAAATCTCTTGCTCGAACCAACGCAGCTGTATCTTGGGGCTGGCTAATTCTGAATCGTAGAAACAAGCAAAAAAGCGGCAATTTCTTCAGATTGACAAAAGAATTTGCAATCTACGAGGCCACCACAATTCAATGCAGAGCTCGCTCCATTTTCTTGGGCAATATTTTCTGTCGGCTTTTGCGCTTAAAAACGGCGCGGACGATGGAAGGCTAAGCGTTTTGCGCTCACAACCAGATAATTTGTTATTGCGGCCCGATTGTGTATGATGGTTGCAACAAAGATAGAAAAAAGAACTGCATTTATGAAGTTTGCTACCGCAGATTGGTACAAATCTGAGCGTGGCCAGCTGTAATCCGGCGGAATGCATCGCTTCTGTTAATCTGAGGCTGCGCCAAATGCCAATTTTACGCCAATTACTAAAACCTGTTAACGAATAATTAGGTAGAGTGCTTGGTTAATTTTTGCCACGGTTTAATTCGGTATAAAAAAAATATAGAAGTCACTTATTTCACTTATGCTATTAACATAAAATTTTAGTATATTTTTAATATAAAGTCCTGCAAGTATAACAAAACCAAAAAAAATGTTTCAGAACCATTAACAGTTCTAGTTGAAACGATATCAAAAAAAAAATGTTCTATAACTCAAATATTTAATTCTAGCATGAAAACTTTTATTCTTGATCTAAAACATAACTTTTATTCTGGATAAAAAAAAAAAATTAAAATCACTTGATTAACTTTAGATCTTGATTTTAAAAAAATAAAATAAAATATCTGATAACTTTTATTCCTAATCTGGCAATTAAAAGTTATTCAATATTTGTTATTTAATTCTGATTATTAAAAAAATCGAAAATAACGATTAACTTAATCGAAAGTATATTTATTTTAGAAAATTGATCACTCATTCTAAATGATTTTTTAGTATAGAATTTGAGCAATAACTCTTATAATCGGTCACTAGATGCAATAATTGGCCTAAGCGAGAAAACCGATAGTGCTCTTTTTATTATTATAACTTTCAAGGTTTTTTTTCGGAAAAGAACTTCTCCTAAAACGAAAGGACATAAAACAAATATCTATTTGTATTTTTGACGTTCAAAATTCAAAATTACGACTATACGAATATAAATATTCCAAATTTAAATGTTGAAGTTAATTTTAGTCGAAACACATTTTGAAATTTATATTTAATAATTTAACCAATTATCGACATTCCATTTGAGCCGCCAAAGAGTGTATAACTTAATACATTTCTTAAAAATTCAATTATGAGTTTACATTAAATCTTTTTAATTTTCAAAATCATTACAAAAGTACATAATTACTAAAAGTAAAAGCACTTTCACCATTGAATTTCATTGATCACTGGCGAGCTAAGTACTTACTCAATAATGAGCTGCAGGTTCAAGTTAATCAAGCTAATAAGTAGTTTGCAAGATAACTTCACTCAAGTGATTTGTTCTGATTAATCAAAGTGGCGCTTATTGATATCGTAAAAGTGTGTGGAATGTTATAAATTTCAAGGAATGGTCACCTTAAAATAATTCCACTCCAATTAGGCGGGTTGGATGAATCCACTGAAAATAAATTTCTGAAAAGTGCGTGTGCAATACGAAACAATCGTTAGTAGGTACTGTGAAGTTAATTTCATTTCGGGGAATCAATGAACGTTTGGAAGATGATATTTATTACAATTTTCGCTGCATCCCTAGCAGTAGCTGCGGGTGTTCTTCAATGTGACACACCAACACCAGGTCTTCCGACTCAATGGGCCAGTATGGACAACAAATGCACCAACCAAATTAAGCGTCAAATTCAAAAACAGATTGACGCAACATTTATTTACCTTTCCATGGGAACACACTTTTCTAGGGACATCGTGAATAAATTAGGTCTTTCGGAGTACTACTTCAAGGCAGCGCAATTAAAGAGACAACAAGCCGCCAATTTGATGGAATATCTTTCTATGCGGGGTTCTGTACGGGAATATGAAAAGGACCTCATACAATTCCCCGGAAGGTTCGACAAGCTAACATGGGAAAATGCTGCCGAATCTCTGGAAGATTCATTAAACGCCGAAACAGTGCTAACTAATGAAGTGAATAAAATACTCAAAGTATGCGAAAGAGAGTCTGATTTTCACGTTATAAAATATTTGAGCAGTACTTTCTTAGACGCACAGCACAAAATTCTGCGTGAGATTGCCGAAAAATTAGCCACTCTTCAGAAGTTAATAATTAAACATGGATCTGTTGCGGAGTTCGTGTTGGACAAAACTTTATTGGCAACAGCAAATATATTATAGTTAATTTTTTTATTTAGTATTATGTATTTATATTAGAATTCCTCTTATGCTTTTACTTCTATTCTAATATAATAATAAAAAGTCTATCAAACAAAATATCATTCTTATATCTTCTTATTTGCGTTGCCAAAATTTAACACTCTACTTTAGGTCCAGTCAGAAGTGAACAAGTCTTTCTGAAGATTTCATTTCAATTCATTTTTACAGATTTGTTCATAATTAAATATAAAATCAATTCTTTGTTTAATATACATATGTATACTGCATGTTATTAACAGAATAAATATAAAATTTTAATTAAATTAATCAATCGATTTCGATATTTTGGTCTATTGACTCAATTCAAAGAAACAAAGAATGGTACACTTAACATTTAAAAGATTTCGTAATATCCAACAACATGCCCAAAATGTTAACAATCCAAAATTAAAGCGAATGCAATAATTAAAAACAGTTTACATATTACGTTAGCGTTAGCAACTTTTATTCAAATTAGAAATGTCAAGCTTCCAAAAGTAAAGTAAGGTAATAAATGCTTTTACCAATTTTAACCGGGCATAACTTGATAACATTTTCATAAAAATCTAAAACCTACGCAAACAAAATTTTTAGTTATATATGTTTTAAAATAATAACGCGTTTACATATTTAGAGTAATTTTAAGGTTGTTTACTATTTCTGCTTATAGGAAGTGAAAAGCCGGTTAAAATTATTGAGGCAATCAAACTAAACTGATAGGGATGGATTGGAACTAGAAAAAGTTAATTACATAAATTGATCAAAAAGACCATTTTCACCGATTATAAGAAGTTCGGTATTTCCCAGGATCAATTTCCACGCAGAGTTATTCTAATAAAACGACATTATGACACAACAAACAACCGCCACAAAAACCTGCTCTAAATTCGGTAGACCTTTTTTTCCGTTCCGGCACCAAAAATCAACCATTTATAATCAGCTACTGTTTTGTCGGAGGTTTTTTTTTTCTAACCTTTCTTTATTTCTGTTTACCAAAATGCGTAGTGACCATACGTAACCGAAGACGACAAAAACGGTCTTAATCAAAGGCGCCGGAACTAATTAGCAGACAATCGAAAACTTTTCTCTTTAAATGACTTTTGAATTTATTAAAAATGTTTAACAAAAAAAAAATACATTTTCTAAAAAAAGAAACATTTGTCCAAAATAACTTTCAGTTTGCATGGAATGAATTTTCCCTAAGCATGGGTTTGGCACTTCAAATGTTGCGAGTACGTGCCAAGCGAAAATGTTTCTTCTCCTTCGATTTCGCAATGTTTTCTAAAAAAATTTTTCATTAAACTGAAATAATTAAATTCAGAGCTGAGCTGAGGTGCTTTTGCCATTTGATTTTTTATGTAATTTCATGTTGTTGTTACTTTCCGCTTTCTTAAGTCTCGCCATCATCGACTGAGTTTGTCGAACCTGCGCGCGCACACTTCTTGCAATTAGCAGGACGGCGGCGTTTCCAGTTGCATTCAGTAAACATTTTAAGATTTATTTCAATTTTTCAGTTCATTTAAACACTGTTGAATCCATTCAAATACATCTCATTTTTTTCTGTTTCTTTCAACGCGTGAACCTGGACGCTCGCAAATTTGCGATGCCACCAATTTCACTTTGAACGAAAAAAAAGCGATATGCGCCGCGCGATCATCGCACCTTTCTCCGCGAGTGCGATGAAGACGGGGTCCGATCAACGCAACGAGGCAAAATACCTTTTCACTTGCGAACACGGATCAGATCCCATCAATCATTTATGTCTCCGCGCGGCTCGGGTGAGGCAATTTTTTCAGAATTAAGGTCAACAATCAATTACCAATAATCTGTTGGCTAAAAGTGCATAACATGGTGGCGGATGCCCGTCAACGTCTCGCTTTCCACCATAATCCACCGTCTTCAGGTGGTCGTCGCGTCGCGACTTAGAGAGCCTCCGCGGATTGTGGCCACCTCCTTAATGCGTGTACTGTGGCCGGGCAGTAAGTGCCTTCAATGGTACATGTAAAAACAATTTGCATCGGTCGAGTACCCAGGTCTTGGGAAAGTTTTTTCATTGGAAAATCTAATTTCTTTTGCGACTGATACTAAATGCCCGTGCGCGTTATCATGCATTCACAGCCACATAACACTGGTTAGAACGAAATCCTCCTTTAAATAAAAATATCATGGATATGATATGAAGGTTTCCATGTCCTAAACCTATATCTGAAAATGAAAATTTTCCAACACATCACGGTTTCGAAAAATATTGGGTTGAAAAATGAAAAAAGTCATGTATATATTAGACAAATTTGAAAACTTCTTAAAGAATATTACGTCACCGCACAATTGTAAAACATACGTTTAATAAAAGATTAGATCCTTAACTATCTATATATATAAAATCAGTTATTTATAAACGTTCTTAAAATTTGCTTACAGCATGAGTTTTCCATGAACCTCTGCTTTTGGCCCCATGAAATAAATGAATTGACTATCAAAATGAGGATTTTTTTCACTTTTCATACTATTATTACTCAAAAACCTGACGTGCTGGTACATTTTTATTTTCGGATTCTTAATCTACCGAATAAGTCCTATCGAAGATACCCATTATCCTTCCAAGGACAGAAAAAACAAGAAATTTGTGGACTAGTGTAATTAAATTAGCTAAAATAAGCTTGTTATCTGTATTTCAAGTCTTTATGCTGTAAATGATAATAATAAGTAAAATATAATTTTCTTTTTCTTTGTTTTACCTCCTGGATTTTATACATTAGCGGCTAAGTAGTGTATAAACATCTCATTGAGTTTTTGTCTTAAAAATTAATTTTCTCCCAATTTCCAAAATCTAAATACTGATAATTTCTGCTAGGCTACATTAACAATAATATAGATAAAGGAACCTAGATTCTGGCACTAATCTATAGCATTCTTATTCTATAAATAATTTGTATATTTAAAATATATCTATCTAGATAACTGCTATCTATCTGTCTATCTGTTAAATTAGCTAAATTCGGTAATTTTCGATATTATTTTTTTATTTTTACAGGCTGGGAACTTAAAGGACTTAATTGCTATAAATATTTCAACATCAAACATTCGTGGGAAAAGAGTGCCGAACTCTGCAGAAGGTAAGATAAAAAAAATTACAAATATTTTGATACGTACCTACAAAAATCAATTAGTTTTGATTTTCGAAATCAGCTACCTTGAAAACTGTTTTTCTGTAATACCATTAGGTTTGCTCCACTCCATTAGATTCGCAATCTTGATTTAGTCATATCTAAGAATATTTTTACAAAAGTTCGATTTATACCTAACCTACTTATGTACGTATGTATGTAAAAATCTTCCATATCAAACTTGATTATTGAAAAAATAAAATATTTCATTTGAATCTAATCCGCTTAGACTTGAGTTTAATTTATACGATCAACATTTTTTTTGCAAGTCTGCATTGATACAAATATGATAAATTGTATGCCGGAAAAATTTTTACCATTTAGTTGTAATAACTGTCAGAAATTAAATAAATTTCAGCCTACAGAAATCTGTCAACAGGTCTTGGTTTTCATACGTTGAAACCAATACAAAAGTTATCCAAATCTACCATCATATCACGCCAGAATCAAGACGAAATTCATAAAATGTTTCAGAACAAAAACACTGAAGGAAAAAATAACTATCAAAGATAATGCCAATAGCGATCATAAAATAGTTTTTAAAAACATTGCAATTGGGCATAAATAAAAATGAATTTAACGCTAAATAAGTGAATTCAAAAATAATACATAGGATTCAATTTTTTTACAAGATATTTACATAATATACAATATACACAAAATATTCTTTCTGTAAATGGTAATCAAAGTTTGTAATTACAACGCTCTCCTCTCTTTTTGGTAAAAATTAAATATTTCCTCCAACCGCAAGCGGGAAATAATAAATTGGATATTTTTGGATTACAAAAATTCCTTGACTAATACCTACTGATTGTCTGTCTCATTTGCAATTCAGCAATGTGCAATCAAATTACCGTGATTGCTAAAATTCGCGCTTCACTGAATTGCATTTAGGTAGTACATGAGAATTAGCTGCAGAAGAATGCAACTTTACCTCTTCCTTGGGGGCATATGTTACATCAATTAGCGTAACGTTCCAAAAATTCCATAAATTGCTGCCAGGTGAGAATTTCCATGTTGAAATGGCAAACAACTGTTTAACAGCATAATTTATATAAGCAAATCTTATCCATGGCCTTTAAGCGATTTATATAAGTGTTTTTTTTCAAGGAAATCAGCATTTGATCTTTCTAGTTCCACCTATTCAGGTGCGATCGGTGGAAGATTTCCTAACATGTGCCTCAGTTGCGTTTGCAAGAACGCAAACAATGTCTGCAGGTCGGGACCACTGCGCATGCCTCGTGATCTAGTTCTATTTAGACTAAGAAATAAAAATGCGAACAGTTAAACTCCCAGCCCTGAATGGAATGTCTGCACCAGGTATGCAAATCGCAAATTTTCAAAATCATAGAAGAAAAATAAAACATAAAACATATTTCCATCCGTAAATCCAACCAGATCGGTTTTCTAAGCCATTCCGATTAGCGTTTTTGGTCTGAGGGTTTGCCGCTCTCGTATCTTTCGTTACGGTGCGACTGTTTTCCCGCCATATCGGCGTGTATATTTATTTTTTTTAGCCTCAACCTGCGCGCGCACATACCGTTAGATTAATGAAACGAGTTATGCAAAAAGAACACAATTTCATAACGATTCGCCGCCTTGTGCATGCGACAAGGAAAACTTTTTTAGTGCGCTATCTGAGCTGCGCGCGCTGCGCTTTTGCCATATATTCTCTCTTTTCTTGTTGGCGGCCTTTTGTTTTCCTTTGTGGTTAAATCCACACTCATTTCCACATATGTGGAACACCAGCAGCGTCCTCGGCGGTTTTTTTAGGCACTATGCTAACTGTAACCGCTTCGAAATCATTTTCGAATTCAATAGAGGCGCGGAACCAACCCAGGCGAAGACAAAAACCAACATCGACACGATGATTAGTCAGCCAATGAGCATGTGTGTCGGTGACAGCGTTTTTCTACCTGCATTTTTGTCAGGTGTCCCAATTCTTGAGGTATTCTGATTTTGGGCTTGGAAGTATTCGAGAACGATACGCTAATCAATGAGAGTTGGAAATGGGTCGATGGAAGGAAGTGAATTTGGGTTCTGCTGCGAGGGTAAGTAGAACGTTTCTTTATCGTAATTTATGCGTGGGACGATTTCTTTTGTAAAAAGCAAAATTTATAATATTACTTTCAAAAATCATTCAAATTCTAAATACAGGTATTTAACTTTCTAAAATAAAATAATAAAAGAGCTCGAATCGTCCAATTCATTAAAATGCTGCCCAGAACTCATTCCATCATTGACTTTCCAACTAAACTTAAGCATAAAGTATCAATGAATACAAAATTTTCAGGCACCCAAATTAAGGAAGAAAATTAGCTAAAGTGTTAAGAGTCAAGACAATTAGTATAAAAAAGCAAACTGAATTCACATATTTGACAATAAAGTATAATACTTTTAGCAAAAAAAAATTACAAATCTTGCTTTACCAATTATATTTTTAAAATAAAGCAATCATTAAAACTGATAAAATTGTATACATTGTATGTATAATTTATTTAGTAAAGATTTAGGATATTTTTCCAATAAACTAAAAAAAAAACTCGCAGTAATCAGAAGCAACTTTGAAAAATTTTGAAAGCAATTAATTTCAAGTGGAATAAAATGCTATCCATGCTGCTATTTTTCATTTTTTTTTGGTTTTGTTATCGAAACATAATTTAATGAGTAGTTCTTTAACAGATTTTAAAATTCTTTTTCAAATTTCTAAAAAACTAAACGTATAGGTACATACATATGTGACCAAAGGCGTGAAGAGATTGAGTTATGCCCTTACAACCTAAGCTATTAAAAATGCCAATAAAGTGACAGAATGATAATATACCCACCATTTCTTAAATTCCTGCACTACTACTGTAGTCATAGATATCTTTCAATGAAAAAGTCAATAAAATAATTTAATATTAGTTCAGCATTTCTAATTACTTACTAATTACATTCGCGTAAACAAAAACTTGCCGCTCCCGCAAATATTAATCAATCCAAAAGAATTTCTCTTTTCTTCTACGTGTTTGCTGTTTGCGATCCACCTTATCAGTTAACGCGATCAATGATCTTCACCAGATTTAGACCAGGTAAATAGAAATCGTTAAGCGTCTACACATTTCTCTGTCACTGACCCTTACGTTTTGCGCCAAGTGGTTCTGTGACTTGGCTAGCAATTAGCACGTGTTTTCCATGTTAAACATAATAAATTGACATGGTTCACGCACTGTATATCATGCACTTGAAAATATTCGTTATTCGAACAAATTATATATTGTCGAAATCATGTCACTCAATGCTAGGGTAATATGGTGCCGAATAGGTGCAAAATAATAGGCAATTAAAATTCGGTTGGGTAGGTCAAAAACACCATTAAAGTAAATTACATTAGCAGGAGAAAACTGTTTGCATAGGCATGTATTTTGCAAAGCAAAATGGTTTTTTTTAATTTTGGTGTCTTACCCAAAGCCCGATGAATTTCCAATTTTCTATCAGGTAGTAAACGTACCGTAGATATTCCATTATCTTTGCACCTAACCACTCCTCATTCATTTTAAATTGGAATTAACGGAGCAAATGACTACAGAAGCAATTAACACGTTACCTTGCACTCGAAATTCTTTTAAGGCACTTTCATATGACCTCCATCAGTTCGTGAGGTGTGACAATGGATTTTAAGTTACCTACATACATTACCTGTACAACAGTTCAATTAAATTTTTTATTTTCGTATTTTATATTTCAGGTATGGCGCAGAACTAGTTGCCGTCGATTCGTACGCCGAAAACAACATAACTCTTTCTTTGGCTCGATCGAGTGATCCCAGTAGGAGGGCATCAGATAAATATTGGCTGGGATTGGCATCTTTAGATGATCTTAGAACAAATACGCTGGAATCAGCATCTGGAACTCTAGTCTCACAGTATTCAGGATTTTGGTCATTAAATCAGCCTGATCCAAAATTAGGAGAATGCGTTGCTGTTTCAGTTTCACAAAAATTACAGTCTTGGCAACTTGGAACATGCGAAAGTTTATTACCATTCATGTGTCGTGCTCCCGCATGTCCGCAAAATTCTATTCATTGTTCAAATGGACTTTGCATAAATCAAGCGTTTAAATGTGATGGCAACGATGATTGTGGAGATGGTTCAGATGAATTGGACTGTCCAACATCATGCCATTATCACATGCAGTCGGGTGGTGATGTTATTGAATCACCGAATTATCCTCATAAATATGGAGCTTTGAGCAAATGTAAATGGACTTTAGAAGGACCACAAGGCAGCAATATTATTCTACAATTTCAAGAATTTGAAACCGAAAAAACTTTTGATACAGTACAAATTTTGGTCGGAGGACGGACTGAGGAGAAATCAGTTTCTTTAGCAACACTCTCAGGAAAATTAGATTTAACCAACAGTCCATTTGTAACAGCTTCCAATTTCATGATCGTCAAGTTTACGACAGATGGAAGCGTCGAAAGAAAGGGATTCCGAGCAACATGGAAAACCGAACCGAAAACATGTGGCGGAACCCTAAGGGCTACAGCACAAGGACAAGTCCTGACCAGTCCGGGATATCCAAAACAATATCCAGGTGGTTTGGAATGCCTTTACATAATCCGGGCTCAATCAGGCCGGATTATATCGATCGAAATTGAGGATTTAGATATAAGTGCTGGTCGAGATTTTATGCTAATACGAGATGGAGATAATCCAATGAGTCGTCCTATTGCTAGACTTTCTGGAAATATGAAAGATAACGACAAAATTGTGATCTCAACAGGAAATAAATTGTACTTGTACTTTAAATCAAGTCTAGGAGACTCGGGAAAAGGGTTCAGCTTAAGATACACTCAAGGATGTAAAGCTACAATCACTTCTCGCAATGGAACCGTATCTTCACCTGCTTTCGGCCTTGAAGATTATCCAAACAATCAAGAATGCTTCTACATTATCCGGAACCGCCAAGGTGCTCCACTATCACTCAAATTCGATAAATTCAACGTTCATAATAGCGACGTTGTTCAAGTATTTGATGGATCTTCAACTTCTGGACTTAGGCTTCATTCAGGAAATGGTTTTACAGGAAAAGTTGCTCCTAGGCTTACTCTCACAGCGTCATCTGGTGAAATGCTTATTAAATTCGTATCTGATGCTCTACATAATAGCCCTGGGTATAAAAAAATTATTTAAAAATAAATATGGCAATATTTTAAAATATTTTCAATTTTTAGATGGTCAGCAACATTCTCAGCTGATTGCCCAGATTTAAAACCTGGAATGGGGGCACTCGCTTCTAGTAGGGACACCGCATTTGGAACTGTTGTTGCTTTTACTTGTCCAATTGGACAGGAATTTGCTACAGGGAAAAATAAAATTATTACAGAATGCCAAAAGGGTGGAACATGGAGCGTTGATTACATACCAAAATGTCAAGGTATTCAATTTCTTATTATTATTTTAAATTTTTTTCTAGTCTTCGCTCAGCGATTTCATTTCTTGCAATTATAAGGTTTGCACATCTGTACCCTCGGTGCTCTTAGGTTTAAAATAACTTGAATAAAATCGTTATAAATAATTCAGCTCAAGTTATCTTTATTTGAATATTAATTCAGCTATAAGAATTTTTAGCTGAATCACGCACATTTAAGAAAGTCAACAATGATCCTAATATTCAACGATATTTTCAGAGGTATACTGCGGACCTGTTCCACAAATAGACAACGGATTTTCAATCGGTTCTACAAATGTAACTTACAAAGGTGTTGCTATGTATCAGTGCTATGCCGGATTTGCGTTCCCCTCAGGTGCTCCAGTTGAAAAAATATCGTGTCTTCCAGACGGTCGATGGGAGCGAAAACCCTCATGTTTAGCATCACAATGTGCGCCACTGCCAGAAGTACCACATGCCAACATAACTTTATTAAATGGTGGTGGCCGAAGCTATGGAACAATTGTTCAACTCGAATGTGATCCTGGTTTTGAACGTACTGGACTTCCAGTGCTTATTTGCATGTCAAATGGAACTTGGAGTGGCGATGTACCAAAATGTGTTAGGAAAAGGTGCTATAAATATCCTGAAATTAAAAATGGTTTCATCGTTGATCCTGGCCGTCAGTACTTCTTTGGAGATGAGGCAAGAGTACAGTGCTATAAAGGATTTAAACTTTCTGGAAATAATATAATTAAATGTAATACGGAACAGGAATTCGAAAATCCACCAAAATGTGAAGGTAAGATGCATTTTCATATAATTTTAATTAACCGAATTTCCGCTAAAATTTCATGCAATTTAATGAATTAATTGATTAATTTAAGTAATTAATTAATAACTCGTCTTTCCAGATATTAATGAATGCACTTCCACTCAGTGTGATTTAGCCTCAACTGAGTGCATTAACACCGCAGGATCATTCTATTGCCAATGCAAAAAAGGTTTTTCACCAACAACTGAATGCCGACCGGTTGGTGATCTTGGCCTTGCAAACGGTGGTATTCCAGATGAAAGTATAACTACTTCTAAGAGCGAAGAAAGTTATTCAGTAGGAATGGTGCGTCTTAATTCTGTAGGATGGTGTGGAAGCTCAGTTGATCCTGGCGCTAATTGGGTTATGGTAGACTTTAAGGCTCCTACCATCTTACGCGGCTTCCGAACGATGTCTGTCCAAAGATTCGACGGCAATGTAGCGTTCACATCAGCTGTACGTTTACAATATACAGACAATTTAACTGATGTTTTTAAAGACTATGCAAATCCTGATGGAACTGCTGTTGAATTCAGAATTTTAGAACCTACTTTGTCTATTTTGAATCTTCCTCTTCCAATCGAGGCGAGATATGTTCGATTTAGAATTCAAGATTATGTAGGGGCACCATGTCTCAGAATGGAAGCTATGGGATGCACTCGGCTAGACTGTGTTGATATTAACGAGTGTTCTAAAGATAATGGAGGCTGCGATCAAAAATGTATTAATTCACCTGGAAGCTACGGTTGCTCTTGTAACATTGGATTTCAACTATACACTTCGAATGGAACCGCTGGTTTCTACGTTGAAAAATCAGAATCTGGTGATAGAGACGGCGATACTCTTCAGAAAAATAAATCTTGTGTACCTGTAATGTGTCCACCATTAACATCTCCCGAAAATGGAAAATTGCTAACAAGTAAAGCCCAGCATCATTTCGGGGATTTGGTGAGGTTCCAATGTAACTTTGGTTATGTTATGTCTGGTAGTTCATCTTTATTGTGTTTGTCCAGTGGACACTGGAATGCTTCTGTACCTGAATGCATGTGTAAGTATTTTAATCTACATCAATTGAAGTAATTGTAATTATTTTCTTGACCGATGACTAACAATTTATTGTTTATATTTACAGATGCTAAATGTGTATCTCTACCTGATGACAAATTAGAAGGACTTGCAGTCCTTCGACCAGATCAGGAAAGCGTTTTGGTTCCTTTCCGAGACAATGTTACACTTACATGTAACTCCCCAGGAAGACGATTGCGAAATACAGCGACATCTGGTTTTAGGCAATGTGTCTACGATCCAAAACCAGGTTTACCAGACTATTGGTTATCTGGATCATCACCATCATGTCCGCGTGTAGATTGCGGTTCACCTTTTCCTACTCCTGGAGCAGAATATGGGCAATATGTTGACACTAGATATCAAAGTTCATTCTTTTTCGGATGTCAAAACACTTTCAAACTAGCAGGACAAACATCAAAACATGACAATGTTGTTCGATGCCAAGGAAATGGTATTTGGGATTTTGGAGATTTAAGATGTGAAGGTCCAGTTTGCGAAGATCCAGGTCGACCTAATGACGGTATGCAAGTTTCAAGAAGTTATGAACAAGGTTCGGAAGTATTTTTTGGATGTTTAAGACCTGGATACATTCTAATAAATCCTCGTCCAATTACCTGTATAAGAGAACCGGAATGCAAAGTTATTAAACCTCTTGGCTTAACATCTGGTAAAATTCCTGATTCAGCTATTAATGCAACATCTGAACGACCAAATTATGAAGCAAAAAATATTCGACTTAATTCAGTAACTGGATGGTGTGGCAAACAAGAGGCATTTACATATGTTAGCGTCGATTTAGGACAAGTCTACAGGGTTAAAGCTATTCTTGTAAAAGGTGTAGTTACTAATGATATTGTTGGGAGACCCACAGAAATTCGATTCTTTTACAAACAAGCTGAAGCCGAAAATTATGTTGTTTACTTCCCTAATTTCAATTTAACTATGCGCGATCCAGGAAACTATGGTGAATTAGCTATGATTACGCTGCCTAAATATGTCCAAGCTCGATTTGTTATTCTGGGTATTGTTAGCTACATGGATAATGCTTGTCTAAAATTCGAACTAATGGGATGTGAAGAGCCTGCTGTTGAACCTCTTTTGGGCTACGACTATGGATATTCACCATGTGTAGACAATGAACCACCAATCTTCCAAAATTGTCCACAACAACCGATTATTGTAAAACGTGATGAAAATGGTGGTGTAATGGCAGTTAATTTTACAGAACCAACTGCTGTAGATAATTCTGGATCTATTGCTCGTTTAGAAGTTAAACCACAAAGTTTCCGCAGTCCATCTTTCATTTTTAAAGATACTGTTGTAAAATATGTTGCGTTTGACTATGATGGAAATGTTGCTATTTGCGAAATTAATATTACAGTGCCAGATATAACGCCTCCTTTACTAAGCTGCCCTCAAAGCTATGTAATTGAACTTGTTGATAAACAAGAGAGCTACAATGTTAATTTCAATGAAACTAGAAAACGAATAAAGACTTCAGATGAGTCAGGAGATGTAACGTTAACATTTATTCCTGATATAGCTACTATACCTATTGGAGGATTTGAGAATGTTACAGTCATAGCAACAGACAAGTTCCTTAATAAAGCGATGTGTAATTTCCAAGTTTCGGTGCAAGCAACACCTTGTGTAGATTGGGAACTACAACCGCCAGCTAATGGGGCTATAAATTGTCTACCGGGCGATAAAGGAGTTGAATGTATAGCTACTTGTAAACCAGGTTATCGTTTCACTGACGGAGACCCCCTAAAAACGTTCTCTTGCGAAACATCGAGATTATGGAAACCAACATCTGTTGTACCTGATTGCGTTTCAGAAAATACCCAACAAGCAGATTATCATGTTACAGCAACTGTTGTATACAGAGCAAATGGAGCTGTTGCCCAAGCCTGTCTAGCACAATATCAGGACTTATTATCCCAGTACTACGGAAGTCTTAATAGCATCTTATCACAACGTTGCTCAGCTGTAAACGTTAACATGAATGTGTCTTTCATCAAGTCAATCCCAACACTTATGGATGAAAATGTCGTAAAAATGGATTTTGTTCTCGTTATTTTGCCAGCTATTAGACAACCTCAGCTTTATGACCTTTGTGGATCCACTTTGAATCTTATTTTCGATTTGAGCGTACCTCATGCCAGTGCAGTTATTGAACCACTTCTAAATGTTTCGAGTATTGGTAACCAATGCCCACCACTTAGAGCCCTTAAAAGCTCTATAGGTCGAGGATTTACTTGTAGTATAGGAGAAGTTTTAAATATGGACACAAATGATGTGCCAAGGTGCTTACATTGTCCAGCTGGAACATATGCGGGAATGGGACAAAGTGTATGCACCTACTGTCCAAGAGGATTCTACCAAAATAGGGAAAGACAAGGAGCTTGTCTAAGATGCCCTCCAGGCACTTATACTAGAGAAGAAGGCTCAAAATCTGTTTCTGCTTGTGTACCTGTTTGTGGATATGGAACTTACTCTCCAACAGGTTTAGTACCTTGTCTAGAGTGTCCTAGAAATTCGTTTACTGGAGATCCTCCAACTGATGGATTTAAGGATTGTCAAGCCTGTCCATCAAACACATTTACCTTCCAACCGTCAGCTCCAGGAAAGGAATATTGTCGACAGAAATGCGCTCCAGGATTTTATTCATCTACAGGATTAGCCCCTTGTTCGCCGTGCCCTCAAAATTATTATCAAAGCGTGCCTGGATCTCAAACTTGTAATGAATGTCCAACAAACATGAAAACAGATGGACCAGGAGCTGTAGGTCGAGAAGAATGCAAACCTGTTACCTGTGGTGAAAATGCCTGCCAACATGGAGGACTTTGCGTCCCAATGGGACATGCTATACAATGTTTTTGTCCAGCTGGATTTTCAGGAAGGCGATGTGAAATCGACATCGACGAATGCGCTTCCCAACCTTGTTACAATGGTGGAACTTGCACAGACCTTCCACAAGGATATCGCTGTGAATGTCCTGTAGGATACTCTGGTATTAATTGTCAAGAAGAAAAGAGCGACTGTAGAAACGATACCTGCCCGGCTAGAGCTATGTGCAAAAATGAGCCTGGCTACAATAATTACACATGCCTTTGCAGAAGTGGCTACACAGGCGTAGATTGCGATATTACAATCGATCCATGTACGGCTAATGGAAACCCTTGCAGCAATGGAGCTAGTTGTCTAGCTCTTCAACAGGGACGATACAAATGTGAATGCCTACCTGGATGGGAGGGTATACACTGCGAAAAGAATATCGACGATTGTGCCGAAAATCCATGTCTACTTGGATCAAACTGCACAGACCTTGTAAATGACTTCAATTGTGCATGCCCGCCTGGATTTACAGGAAAGAGATGCCACGAGAAAATAGACCTATGTCTAGCAGAACCTTGTAAACATGGTACTTGCGTTGATAGGCTTTTTGCCCATGAGTGCGTATGCCATCCTGGATGGTCAGGTCCTGCCTGTGACATCAACATAAACGACTGTAGTTCAGAACCTTGCGAAAACGATGGAGTCTGCGTTGACCTTATCGATGGGTACACTTGCAACTGCGAGCCAGGTTATACTGGAAAAAATTGTCAACATCCAATTGATGATTGTGAGTCCCATCCATGCCAGAATGGTGCAACATGCACTGATCAATTGGACGGATTCGTATGCAAGTGTCGACCTGGTTTCGTTGGTCTTCAGTGCGAAGCTGAAATTGATGAATGTTTAAGCGATCCTTGCAATCCTGTTGGAACCGAAAGGTGCTTAGATTTAGACAATAAATTTGAATGCGTCTGCCGAGAAGGTTTTACTGGACGGTTATGCGAAACAGATATTGACGACTGTGAAACTACTCCTTGCTTAAATGGTGGAATATGTAGAGATAGAATCGGAGCATTTGAATGTTTCTGTTTGCAAGGTTGGTCAGGCGATAGATGCGAACAACAAATTACAACATGTCCAGCACAAAAACCATGTCAGAATGATGCTAAATGTATTGATCTATTTGAGGACTATTTCTGTGTTTGTCCAAGTGGAACAGATGGAAAGAATTGCGAAACAGCTCCAGAACGTTGTTTAGGTGATCCATGTATGCATGGTGGAAAATGCCAGGACTTCGGATCTGGTTTGAATTGCTCTTGTCCAGATGATTACGCTGGAATTGGATGTCAGTATGAATTCGATGCTTGTGAAGCTGGACTTTGCCAAAATGGAGCGATGTGCATCGACAGTGGTCCCGGATACACTTGTATCTGCCCTGAAGGATACACCGGAAAGAATTGCGAAGAAGATATTGTGGACTGTAAAGACAACTCATGTCCTCCTGGAGCTACTTGCATTGATTTAACAAACGCCTTCTACTGTCAATGTCCATTCAATCTAACTGGTGATGACTGCAGAAAAAGTAAGTGTATCTACTTACTATATTTTAAATAAATTCTTATTATTAATCGATTTTGTGATAATCACACTAAAATTTAATAACAATGGAAAGTGAACAAATTGTTCTTACTTGTATTAATTTTTTTCTTCTAAATAGCTATTCAAGTGGACTACGATTTATACTTTAGCGATGCAACTCGATCAACAGCTGCCCAAGTTGTTCCATTCTTCACTGGTGCTTCAGAAAGTCTTACAATAGCAATGTGGGTTCAATTTGCCCAAAAAGACGATTCAGGGATATTCTTTACCCTCTACGGAGTAGAATCAGCTCATGTAGCAAACAATCGTCGTTTACTTCTTCAAGCCCATTCGAGTGGTGTTCAAGTATCAATTTTCCCAGACCTTCAGGACGCCTTCTTGTCCTTCCGGGAGTACACAATGGTCAACGATGGCCAATGGCATCATATCGCAATATTGTGGGATGGAACAACTGGACAGCTCCAACTTATCACAGAAGGTTTAATCGCAAGCAAAACAGAATACGGTGGAGGACGTTCTCTGCCGAAATACGCTTGGGCCGTCCTTGGTAGGCCCCAACCAGAAGAGTCAGCATCAGCTACAAAATATGCCGATGCTGGATTCCAAGGAAAAATTACCAAAGCCCAAATCTGGGGAAGAGCACTTGATGTAACATCGGAAATTCAAAAACAAGTCAGAGACTGTCGCAGTGAACCTGTTTTGTATAAGGGACTAATATTGAACTGGGCCGGATATGAAATGACTTCTGGGGGCGTTGAAAGATCGGTTCCTTCTATGTGCGGCCAAAGAAAATGCCCCTCAGGTTACACGGGCGGCAACTGCCAGCAATTGGAAGTTGATAAAGAACCTCCAAAAGTGGAGCATTGTCCTGGAGATCTTTGGGTTATTGCCAAAAATGGCTCGGCCGTTGTTGTTTGGGATGAGCCACATTTCAGCGATAATGTTGGAGTTACCAAGATTATTGAACGCAATGGACATCGTCCGGGACAAACTCTACTGTGGGGTTCTTACGATATCACTTATGTTGCATCAGATGCAGCTGGTAATAGTGCTACCTGTAGCTTCAAGGTTTCATTGCTATGTAAGTTTTAATAACACTTGTTTTTAAACAATATAGAATTAATATTTTTTTTTATTTAAATAGCTGAATTTTGTCCTCCTCTTGCTGATCCTGTTGGTGGAACTCAAGTTTGTAAAGATTGGGGTGCAGGTGGTCAATTTAAGGTAAGTTAAATAAAAATTGAGAATTGCATATTATTAGACATCCAATCATCTTTTGTTAGAATTGCTTGATATTATAACTCCAACTTATTTTTAAATAAAGGAAATTTTCTAAATCATATAATTCGACGTTTAGAATGAAGAGTAATTCCTAAATATTGCATACTATGTACATATAGACAAAATTTGAAAGCCCATATTTAGTTTGAACATAGGTAGAAATTAAAAAACAAAAATGTACATTTTCAACATTTTTACCAGATTATTACTTCATTATAATTTATTATAGGTCTGCGAAATTGCCTGCCATCCAGGATTGCGTTTCTCTGAACCAGTACCAGAATTTTATACATGCGGCGCTGAAGGTTTCTGGAGACCAACAAGCGACCCAGGACAACCTCTCATTTATCCATCATGCTCACGTAATATTAAGCACAATTTAACTTACTCAAAGTCTAAAAAATAAATCTAATCTTTACAGCATCCAAACCGGCACAAAGAGTGTTCAGAATAAAAATGCTTTTCCCATCAGACGTTCTTTGCAACGAAGCCGGCCAAATTGTCCTTCGTCAGAAGGTGACTTCTGCTGTTAACTCCCTTAACCGAGACTGGAACTTCTGCTCATACTCTGTTGAAGGATCACGGTGAGTTTAATTAGTGCATATCAATAGATGATTTTAAGATCAGAAACGAAAATGCATAATTAAGTCAACAATACTAGTTTTCATATTCAGCAACTTAGTTTTATGTTATTCATAAATAAATCTTTTTTCGCAGAGAATGCAAAGATATTCAGATTGATGTAAAATGTGATCACTATCGAGGTGGCCAAACGAATCGAGTAAAACGACAGACATCAAGTTCCGATGATGGCGGAACTTACGTTATTGACGCCCTAATTCCTGTTGATAGGTAAGTTAAAGAGTTTGAAGATATACTTTCAAAGGAGTAAAATATATCATAATCACTGATCCTCCTTTGAAAGAAATTTCAAAATTATTTTATGTTTTATTTTATCTACAAACTATATTTGCACAAGTGTGCATGTCTGTGAAAAGCACTTTATACCTTTTCTAAGCGCACACTCAAGCATAAAAATTAAATGAATTAAATGATATAAAACAAACGTGCGGCGTAATACCAAAAATCCAAACAATTGTAGAGAGACACCTAGCGAGGATTCCCTAGAAGCTGAAATTCGTGGCAGACAAGGCCGGCAGCAAATTGGTGATACTTACACCCTGGAGATTGCGTTCCCAGCAGTCAAGTATGTTAATATAAAAACAAAACAAAAATAGCATAATCAACATACCTAACAAAATGCTATTGCGCGAAATGCTCCATGGTTTCGGTCATGAAATAATAAATTTATAAATAAATAAATAAATTTTCTCAAGCACTCCTTCTACACTTTTATCTTTTCCTGGATTCTTTCATTTACCAAAATGACTTTCAATGCACCTTTCATTACACCACCTGCAAGCACTAATCGCTTTTCTAACAAGGCCTGAAGCTAAACACTTTTATCTCCTGATACTAATAATATTGTTATTTTTTTCAGTGATCCTGTGATTCACTCATCAACTGGAGAACGATCTGATGTGAAGACACTTTTGCAAAAATTAATTTTGGAAGATGATGAATTTGCTGTTCAAGATATTCTGCCAAATACCGTACCTGATCCAGCCTCACTCTATCTAACTTCAGAATACGCCTGTCCAGTGGGAGAGGTCGTTATGGTCCCAGACTGCGTACCATGTGCCATAGGAACGTACTATGAGAGCAAAAACAAAACATGTATTGCCTGTCCGCGAGGAACATACCAATCGGAAACTGGACAACTCCAATGCTCGAAATGTCCCATAATAGCAGGTCGTCCAGGTGTAACTGCAGGACCTGGGGCTAGATCAGCAGCTGATTGCAAGGAACGTTGTCCAGCTGGAAAATTTTTGGATGCTGAAACTGGCCTATGCCGTCCATGTGGCCACGGATTCTTCCAATCAAATGAGGGTTCATTCTCGTGCGATTTGTGTGGACTTGGACAAACCACTAGATCTTCTGAAGCTACGTCCAAACAGGAGTGCCGTGATGAATGCACTTCTGGAATGCAGCTAGGTGCTGACGGACGATGTGAGCCATGCCCCCGAGGCACCTTTAGGTCTCAAGGAGTTCAGCCAGCTTGTCAGGCATGTCCACTTGGACGTACTACTCCTAAAGTTGGAGGATCTTCTGTTGAAGAATGTTCTCTTCCTGTATGCGCCCCTGGTAGCTATCTAAATGGAACTATGAATATGTGCATCGAATGTAGAAAAGGATTCTATCAGCCTGATTCGCAGCAAACTTCTTGTATACAATGCCCTCAAAATCACATTACAAAGAATAGTGGAGCGGTAAGATATTTTAAATCCTTATTTATTTATTTAGTTTTAGTAGAACATAACGCAAACTTCTACCCTACCCTATTTTAGCGCTCTTGGGAAGCAGACTCTAATTTAATTTCAATTTAATATAATACCAAAAAGTCTTAGCAGAGATAACGAATATATAGATGTGCAATCCTATAGAAATTTTTCGCGGCATGAAATGAAAGCTTCTCAGGCAAAAGGGCTTTCGTTTAAAATTCTCTTATTATGGACCACTCTCTTAAAAGCGATTAATTGGCTTGGCCAGGCTTGGATCTGCAGCGAGGCAAACAGCAAAGAGTGATGTCGTGACTCTTTAACCCGTGCGCGCATGCCAAACCTGAGCTGCAGCCAATGCGCATGATTTATTCATTGTCTGTGAGCATTGTTTTAAGAGAGAAACTCACGATCTCTTCGGTTAGGGCTAGGCCATGTGCGATTGGAAGTAGATTGGAGGTTTTTAAAGTGAAAGCTCTTAACGAAAAATTTCTATGACTTTGCACATCTAGACGTAGTAATATGTTATCCCTGGTCTTAGTCTATCACAATTAATTTTTATAATCATGTAAAACTACAACTATATTTTAAAGTTATTATTTAACTCTAACCCTAAGACAGCCTTATTAACAATCAGTCTAAAGACACTTTAATTCTATAATTCTTCTATACCTACTTAATTTGTTTATTTAAGAAAACCTCTCATTTACCTTACAGACTAGCAAATCAGAATGTATAAATCCTTGTGAAACTCTTCTAGAAGGTCAAGCCCACTGCGATCCTAACGCCTACTGTATCTTGGTACCTGAAACGTTCGATTTTAAATGTGAATGCAAACCAGGATTTAATGGCACAGGATTACTTTGCATTGATGTATGCGATGGATTCTGTGAAAACTCTGGGGCCTGTGTTAAAGATCTCAAAGGAACGCCGCAATGTCGATGCTTGGGATCATTCACTGGTCCCCACTGCTCTGAAAGATCTGAATTTGCATATATCGCTGGTGGTATTGCTGGTGCCGTAATATTCATTATTGTGATAGTTCTTCTCATTTGGATGATCTGCGTACGATCAAACCGTCGAAAAGATCCCAAAAAAATGCTCACTCCGGCTGTTGATCAGACAGGATCACAAGTCAATTTCTATTATGGCGCTCATACTCCATATGCTGAATCAATTGCTCCTTCCCATCATAGCACATATGCCCATTACTACGATGATGAAGAGGATGGATGGGAAATGCCCAATTTCTACAACGAAACTTACATGAAAGAAGGTATGATTAATCGCATTTATTGTTTTTATAATTCATTTTATTATTCTTGCTCCTGAATCCCCTCAGTACGTTATTCAGTTATATAAAATCAATACGAATAAAATAAACATTTTATTTCGTATAGTATATAGTATAGAAGTATAATAATTTTATAATAATATTTTAAACACTTAGGTCTTCATGGTGGCAAAATGAGCACATTAGCAAGATCAAATGCTTCTCTCTATGGAACAAAAGAAGACTTGTATGATCGACTGAAACGACACGCTTACACGGGAAAGAAAGGTTAGTTAGTGTACGTGTTCGTTTTTCAATTCTTCTTTCTATTTTAATATATTAACACTTAACTTTTAAGGAATGTTAGTAATTAACATTGGCTCTTTTTACATTTCTAACAAAATGGTGATAGTAATTCAATGAATTTCGAAATTTTTTAAAAATTGCTAAAGAATAGCTTAGTATTCAACATAAATTTTAATGGAATTAGTATAAGGAAAATGTGTTTAAGCAAATAAATATACATCTCTCTATGCGCTCTTCTTAGACAGGGAACAGAAAATCAGATCAGAAAATTTTAGGCATTAAGCGTTACTAGATTTTATTAACACTAGGACTAGACGGGATTTTAATGAAACTCATTGTGATTGACACTATAAAACGCCTTCACAAACATTTATAAAAATAAACCGCGAATAAATTTAAATTTTATTAATTGTTCCCAAAGATGTTTGTTACTTATTTTCTTATCACCGTCCGACTGTCTGCCAAGCTACTTCATAACTTAAAAAGACAAATGAAATTTCACTTATCCACTTGTCGTTAGATAAACACAGCAAACACGAGGTGAGGTAACAATTGTACACATTTTCTGAAGTACTCATTCATAACCAATTAACATTAAGTAAGCAAACAAAAACGAATTCACATAAAAAAACTTACTCCTTATAGCCTTATCTTAAAAAATTTATTATTTCTCTTTAATTTTATAGAAAAGAGCGACAGTGATAGCGAAGGCCAATAATGGATGAACCAACGATATAAAGTAATTTTAGACTTCCTAGGCGGCTAGTAATGAATTTTGTCTTTTTTTTTTATATATATTTTTGTTTTATTTTCATTTGAATTTTTGTTTATTCTTTTATTATTTCGAATTGTATAATATCTGGTCATTACTTTGTTTGCTCAGTTTTATGTTGACTCTATTTATATGGAGATGTATGAAATATTTCGAGTTATACTTAAGATACTGCCGACAGAATTCTTATTATTATTATTGTTTTTCTTATAAATACTTTCGTAAAATTTAAAATACTCAAAGATTTAGGCATGTGAAGGAAAGCATACTTTTGTAATTAATATAGGAAAATTTAATGTTAATTACCAAAGTCGCATATCATTACAAAACATCTCTATAACATCTTTAAAAGAACTGCACAGAAAAAAAAGAAGAAAAAGGAGAGGCCTTTAAGTGATATTAATTTACATTGGTTTCAACGCAATTATAGAAATTTCATAAACGACGTTGAAAATTTAACTCGTACCTCAAAGAAGCATATCTGGAATTTGTAGGATACCAATTGTAATTATACTCATATTTAAGTGGGAAAAGTATTGAAACAATGAAAGTCGGCTTATTCAGTATTTAAAATTAGTTTCTTCTTCAATGACTTAAAGACAAAAGAAAACATTTATTGTGCAGCTAATAAACATGAAATGCATTAACAAACAGCACATTTAGAGAGAAATGTCAATAAAACGAATAGGTAAATATTTGTATTATTTTCTAGATTGTAAAAAAAAAACAATGTCGAAGAACATTTTGGAAAAATTTCGCAAGCAGTCTAATTATTTCAGACGAGTCACTTTGCGAAGTGTTTCCGAATAATAAAACATTTATGTTTAAAATAAAATTATTCCTATTCCTAAAATCCTCCCTCTTTCCTACATCCGTCCTCTTCATCTCCCTCGTCTAATTATGTTATTTTTAACTTTGAAAATGAGAAAACTTTCTTAAAATCGTTATTTTTTACTATTATGAATAAAAATGTATTTATAAATTAAATTTGGTGTTTTTGTTTTTTTACCTACATATGTATACCCATCAATAAATGAAATCTATCCTTAAATTTTCATTTTTCGATTAATTTTTATTAAAATTCTTCAAAAGTTTTTTATCGAAAACAAATTCACCAAGAGTCTTTTGATCAGGTATAAACTTTTTGATAGTGAATAAATTTATAAGAATCTGGCGCTGAATTTCATATTGTTCGTCAAGGTAGGTGTTCAAATATCTCACAATATGATTACTCGGGAGTTGGAGCTTCCCACATCTACGTAGCATTGTCGTCATTCTTCTAATTAGTGCGGCTTGAAGATACAACGCATCACTCAAAGATTCAGCAGCGTCTATCCATTCATTTTTTTCTACACTTGATAGGTAGATCAGGTGAGTTCTGGCGTTTCCAAGATGCCCATTTTTTGAAAGATATTCCGTCATATGAACTGCGTGTTGTCTTTTTGTATGCGCGGTTTTAAAGAAGAACTCTGCAAGGCCTGGCTTGTTTACGGTGTCCATAGAAAAGTACGCTGCCATAGAAAGGTATTTAAGCGTTGCCTCAATTTCCATTTGGATTTGAACTCGAACGGAGGCGGTACATTTCAGCGTCATATACCTCCAATCCTTTTTGACTTCTGATTTTGGAAGAGTGCATTGATGATGATCTGCAGTCACTCCTACGATCAGTATAAGAATTTTCAGAATTAACTTCATATTAGAAACATTCGCTATAACAAAAGAAACACAACTGCACTAACCTTATAACGAACAAAAGTGAAAAATGATTTAAAATTCCCTTTCTACGATAATAATTTTAAGCACTCTTACTTTAGATACTTATCTAAAAAATGTTTACTTTTCCTTGAGTACTTGAAGTGAGAAACTGAGTAATTAATTGCTTTATTGCAGTCTAAGAACTAATCTATGTAGCTAGACATATAAAACTTCCGAAACCCCTGTACTGCTTCAAAATTACAAAATAATAAATATTTAAAATAAGGTTGACTACCTCTATGTCTCTTCATTTAAAATAAAAATAGATCAATTCTTCTCTTACAGCTGAATTGCATGTGATTTTTTTTACAACAATTTTGTACGGGCGACAAATTTGTAACCAATAAATCGATCAAATAACTAATCTTATAATCAGTAATAAGGCGCCATTATAAATAAAACGCGTTGCATAAGTAGTATAAGTAGTATGATCTACCCTGTAATAAAATACAACAATAGGTTCAGAGTGCGAACTTTTTAAATCATATTTGCATATTGACTTCAATAGATTTATTGCCTTATTTTGCATTATTGCACCTATTTAAGATTTAAATTTACGAAATTTTATTGTGAAATGCCACCCGTAACATTTTTATAAGAGGTCCGTCACATCAATCAGTATGATCAGGTTTTTATAAATAAATTGATAAGATCTTTAACCCCACATCCGCACAACATCGACACACCCTGATAAAATACGACTGCATTAGTCATTATTTTTTTCTTCCTACGAAATTTTTATAATCCATGAAATTCATTATATTCAATATTGTATAAATGGTAGGTTTTTATATCTTAGTGCAGTTTATAAACATTTATATCATATTTTATTTTTAAACGATGAAGTATAATATTGCTTAAAAAATAATTTACATTTCAAAGACCGATTAGATTAACAAAAAAATGCGTAATAAACTAAATTTAACACTTCAGAGTAGTACTTGTAGTTTACAACATTTTATAATTGGAACAATGGTGAAACAAATGCGACATAAAATATATTGTAGAATCAATTAAGATCTTTAAGTTAAAAATTTAAATTTTTTTCCTCCTTTGAAAACAACAAAGAAAGAAGAATGCCTGATTCTTCGCTACATTCTAGTTTTCAATTTATTACCAAAGTAATAAAATGAAACTTAAAGAAAAATAATAAATATCGCCTATATTTGAATTAGTCAGTCTTCTAAAATAACTGGGAAGTGGCTAGTGCTACTTATCTACCAGTTTATTTTAATATGTTGTGCTAGATTAAAATTTTTTTTTTTATGTTCAAAATATGCATTTCTTTGTTTTCTAGCACTGACCAAAGAATTTTTTAACCAGTTTGAAAAGAATTTATGGTGCAATTTAAAATATATCTTAATAGTACCTATTTATTTGACAAGTTTAAATAGAAAAAAAAATTGTTTCCATTCCCTAAAAAGTGGGAATCTCCGTAATCTGATATTCAACTATGGCTATAATGGCCATACATTATAACTAACAATAAGTAGAACTAAAATCTAGAAGATCTACATTTGAAAGTTGATCGGAATATCTATAACCGCAAAAGTTAATTAATAAAATAGAATCTGTTGTAAGACTAATTTTGTGAATTCCCTAAAAACCAATAATTAAAAAAGCCCACACGAAAAGCAATTTTCCAGCTATGCATGCAATATGTATTTGTAATAAAATTAAATAAATTACTTATTAATGAACTTTTGAGCAAACCGAGAAGAGAAAAATAAAACTTTACTTTGTACGGCAAAACGAGTTGGAGGAACTTTTGTTTGAACAAAACAGTTCAATTAGAATTATGAGCTAATTAGTTAATATTTTCTTACCCTATTCAGAAAAATGTTTAACAAAATTACAAAAGACATGGACTGAAGGTAACTGCCAGATATTTAAAAATGTCTATTTTAAAGTTTTTTTTAAGGAAAAACAAGAAACAAAAATATCTATCAAATACCCGTGATGCAAACACGTTTTCGTGAAGAGTTTGAATCTTGCAGCAATATCAAAGCCATTATCATAATGACTAAATATTTCGCTAGTATCATTTTAAAAACTTCTGGGGTCTTATTGGTACTCTGGTTCCATAGCGACCGATTTAAATACGAGTTTAAATATCTGCAAAAGCTTTTCGGAACAATTGTTGATCAGTAAACAAGAGAAAACGTGACAATTTTTAAAACGTCTGCACAGTTGGTTTTCACTAGGTAACGCATTGTAACATATTTTTTTTTTAAGTGGTGAAACAAAAGTTAAAAGTTACTATTGAATTTCTTAACATTTTATAATATTGATAATCTAATTTATGGTAAATACCCAATTTCTATGTTAAACATTAAATAGGTAAATATGTTACAGTGGAGTTGAAAGATTTCAAAAATACTTGGATCATATACTGAAAAGATAAGAGCTAATACACACAACTCTTAAAAGACGTTCTTTTATCGCGTAATAAGTTTTAAAATTCACACTATTTTTATTGGTATTTATTTCATTCACTGTTTTCATCAAAATATGTTTTAAACTTTCCAAACTGACGTCACTTTTGTTAGACCCTGTTTTTTAACAATCAATGACCAACATTTTTAATCCATGCTCGAAAGCTAATTATTTGATCAAATACTAGATCTAGAATATTTTATTATATTTTTGCGTATACACAGAATGTGAACAAAGTTTTAACAATAACTTTCGAAATCAAAGACTACAAATGAAAAATTTTGTAATTTTATAGTTTTAGTACATATGTACATACATTACATATATGAATTGTAGGTACTAAAATATATAGTGCCGGCTTTGAAAGCAAACAAATGAGAAATAGGTGGATTCCCCTTACTCATCAAAAGGTAATTAAAGTTATAAACTGCTTTACATAACTGCTGTGAAAGTGAAAATATCGAGCAGGTGTAATATTCTAAAATTATTCAAGCTTAAAGTGGTTTTTAATCACCCCACCGAAGTAACCTAGTAATTTCCACTAATAATTAACTAGATGATCATTTCTAAAAAAAAATGCAAACCAATCAATTGGAAATACCAACCGCATCTAGAACGGATTCTTTCAGGGATGTAAACCGGGATGACTCCAGGTAAAGTGGAAAATTCCCATTTATTTACTGACCTCATCAATAAAGGATGCGCGTGTCAGTAGCCGTTAAAAGCGACATTAAGTAGTTCATATGCAAAGCAACGTGACATGAATTCATTTATTGGTTTACTCCACTACCTACTGACTGCAGTAGGCGAAATGCGTCAAAGAGTCGATCGTGCCTTAACCGACATTTTTTTCCTGACTCTATTGGAATGAGAGGGACATGAAAAGCTAACGATTGTATAACACTCTAAGAATTTACAAAATTATGTAATCCACGTATAGTGGATGGATGCTTCAGGAAATTGCACTTTTATTTTATATGTAGAAGGAACTCTTTGAGTGCAACGATCTGTTAGTAAGGTGTTCGCATAAATAACGAAAAATCATTAACCTCTACCTTGAGCAAAAGATTTGGAGACATGTGATGCGTGCGATAAAACGATAATTACCGAATGGCTCACAAAATATGCGGATTAGTACGTGCCAATGGCATTTTTGCAGGTGCTGTTTTTATGAATGTAATTACGATTATTACTACAGTGTGGAGTAATCAAAATGAAATTATCATGATCATCATCAGTATACAAGTGCTATTTGACCTGAGAAAGGAAAAGAGCGTTAACTGGTTTAGTGCTTGAAATGAAAAGGTGATCAAGGATATAAATAAATGAAGGCTAAGATAATTAAAAGAAGGAAATGTAAAAAATATTAAAAGAAATAAATATTTCTGTTCAGACGATAATCCTTAACAAAATTGCTGGTAAAGCTTAGGCCGTTATGCTACAAAAAATTAGAATTTATGACAGTTTCAAGATTCTAAAGAAATTCAGACTACCATAGTAAAATTATGATCAATTGATCAATAAATAAATTTCAATCATAACTGATTGATGAATAACATAGATCAAGGATTTTGATTTTAAGAGAGAATAAGATGATCTGATCTCTATAGAATTCTATCCGTAGATTACAAATCCGGGAAGAGTTACTCAGCCGATTTTCAATTTTTTCACACATATCACAAAGACCTTACGTCTACCGTCGGAATTTTCAAAAGGAAATTATTTCGAAATATACCTAAAAACTAATTTTGAATCTTCTATGCGAGTGATTCTACTATGTAGTTGATGCCATTTCAATACTTTGATGGAATTATCAAAGTTCGTTTAATTATTTAAAGCTTGAAGAATGAAATATTCATAAAGAAAAATTTAAGCTGAATACACAGACCCCACCTTTATACCAACAAAAACCTTTTCATACCTTATTTAACATCATCATACCACAGCAAACTCCAAGCCTCCAAGTGATTCTGTTTTCCGTTTCAAGTTAAACTAAAGTCAAAGACGTCAAAGACGTCAAAGATCTCTTCTAGAAGATAACAATTCTTAAGAAAAAGCTGTTGCTGATCACGTTTAGAGACTCATCTCAAGTATTCCACCCGTTTTAGCGTGAATATTTGATTTTCTCCTTTGCTTACTTTGCGAAATCATAAAATCACTTTCGATTCATTAATCTTTTAAAAAACTTTTTGTTAGTCTACATGTTAACAGCATCACTGTTTTCTCACCATAAATCACTTGAAGTAAGTCTCATGACTTAAGTGCACAATCGTGTAAGCATTAGTCAGAACTACAATAGCATGGTGTTTTTTTATGATACCCTCATAAGGGTAACTATCAATGAAAATGGGTAAAGTCCCAAAATAATGGTCGTCAAGTGGATTTTCGTTTGAGTTCGGTACTTCGATTATTTTACTAAATGTATTTTATTTTATATAATTATAATCTTACTTAATATCATTATTAGATTTCATATTGATTCTCTCTAAATTGATAATATTCGCAGTAAAATATAATAATAACGACATTCTACGAAACTTTGTTCCAGCATACTTATCAAATCGAGTGTATTTTATATAATCTCAACGAAATTAAAATAGAAAAAATATATAATGCGTATAATGGATACATAAACATAAAAACTACATTGTAATTAATTTTTTATGTTATTCCAAATAAATAAATATTTTATGCGTGCTTTTTTAGGAACAGTTGAAAAGTAAACAAAGTAAAACATCGCAAATAAACAGGTTTTAATAGTCAAAACTATAAAAATTGTTAAATTTTATTACCATTAATAAATTTATGTTGAAACCAAAATGCAAAATGCGATTACATTTTTCGGAATCATACTATAATATGAAAGTTGGCTAAAATTGCAACAGGAAAAAAACAAGAAACTCAAGAACAACATGGAAATGTAGTAGAATATCAAAGAACCAATTAAATGAAGATTATTTATTGCCAAAATAAACAAAATATCTACAAATTCTCGAGGAACCGGAATGCCATCATTCAGTTTAACAATCGATGTACTTAAGTTAAACTGGACAGGTCAGACGAGTTGAGTAAACGCGAATTATGTATGAATCAAAAAAAATCCCCTCGTGATGTTTAAAAAGATGTAAATTTTTTTTGTATGCGTAGGCGATATATGCCAATCTCCAAAATTCTTTTCTTCTGACTATTAAAATGAAAGCAGCTACGATTTTATTAATTAAGTAGCAATTTAAAAGCAGTATAACACATCACGGTAATGCTTGGCGATATCATATTTATGTAATTAAGTTTCATATAATTTGTATATATTAGTCAATGGAAAATAAAATAATAAATGTGCAAATTAAGGTGTTTTCACAAATATCTAAACGAGGTTACACATTGTACATGTACATTACCAATTATTATTGTGGTTCACCAAGCAAGTTGACTCATTTTAAGAGTTCTTCATTTTAATTTTAAATTACAATAGTTAGCAAAGCTTTACAAAATTTACAAAAGAGATGCAGAGAACAAATGCAATGGGAACCAAATACGTACGTACTATTAGATTTTTCACACATTACTCTATAGTTAATCTTTGAGAATTAATTCTATGTGAAAATATTTCGCAATTTTCTAAATTCTTTAAATATCGGCGATTACGCCCGTGGAAAAGCCATAAGTAATTAATAGGAATACCTTAAACTATTAACATATAAAAACTTTTTGAAAACAAAAATTAGAGGGATTTTGTTAGTCGATTTATAAACTTAGTGCTTTTAATATTCATTTTTAAGAATACAACAACTCGATGAATAAGAACAAACGTAATATATAAGTTACGTACGTCTAATTTTCAAATGCTGTGGATCAGAAGTGAATTAAATTTCTGTTTACATCTTTCTTGGAAGAAAAGAGGTTTATTTATTTTATATTTTTTTATTGGTCGCCTTAAATTGACCACCATGGCTTCAGTAGGATTAACCAACCAACATACTTTATCTTAAACTAAAACGACCAAAATGCCCTGATTTTAAACATATCAATGGTCTGATGCCTTACAAATATACTTTCAAAAAACTTTAAAGGTATATCTATCGGGTACATTATTTCGTCATATTTCCAACCTTTTTTTCTTCAAAGGTGTATTTATGACCTGAAGTCGAGATTATAAAAGCATTTAAAGGTTAAAAATAAAATGTTAACGTCAAATTGGACACTTTTTCCTAGCATTGGCATTCATTCACATTATTCCTACATAACGCTCATCGTAATTCATTTTCTAATGACTTAGACTCATGAAACTTTTGATCTTGTAGTACAAACTGTCGTTAGTCATGGCATTTTGTTGTCATTACTTAAATATGTACGTATGTACGTCTAAGAAGTCAGTACGTTTTTTGTTTATTTTATTACCTCTTAATGAATTACCTATTCTTTAAAGTGCCTCTCAAAATCTTCATTGCTAACATAACGACAATTCCTTGAAAAAGGTCATGAAACGTATAAGAAACTTGCTCAGTTTAAAAGTACCTCAACGATGAGGCAAGAGCAATGCTTTTAATAAAATAAAACGTAATCAAGTACATTTGAAGCGGTTACGGCGGTAATACTCCTGCGGGTTTCACCACCGTAAACCAAATGTTAGATTAATCCACACATCAAACCTTAAAATGGTCTGCATTTCTCAACCAATCTTACCACATTTTAAACGAAATTCTTTCTATTCAAAAATAGCTGAGAAAAACTGTCGACAAAATGTGATACAAGTCAAATAAATTTTGAGGAAGATACCATCAAAATAAAAGAAAACCTTCATCGTAACAAAAATTTAATGCCCCGGATCAACGTGCGAATTTCCAGCAGTTAATTTCTGACCTGCATTAATATTCCGTGAATTCCCCTTGAACGCGCATCGCGGGAGCGCATCTTCCAAAGTTGGATTAAAAAAATAAAAAAGAGATAAAGCATATTACTCACATTTTTGGCGTTAATAAAAGCAGGCAAAGGTGAGATATCGCGTCACAAACGGCCTATAGAAAGATAAAAGGACAGGTATCAGCTGACGAAGTTCGTTTAAGTTTAAGATAAGCGAAGTTGTGGAGCCGCCACCACCGCTCCAAGATTAAGAAAAAAGGTAAGTCGAAGTTGAAAACTGGAAAGACGCCGCTGAGGTGATAGAACTGCTTCTGGTGTCGGTTAGACAGGTGGGTCCGTGCGAGACTCCGCTGATTACTTATAACTCAGGTGTTGGCAGCGTCGCGAACTCAGTCTAGAAGATGAAGTTGTTCGATAGCCGTTACTCAGTTCGAAGCGCCCTTTAGTAGCTAGTTGGACAGAAAGTGAAGGAAAGTGGTTAATAAAATATAACAAATATTATTTTTTAAATCCACGATCAGTTCGTGCTCAAAAGGTGCGAATATTTATTTTTTATTTGTTTTTCTTTTTCAAAAATATTTATAAAGTGAAAAAAATCGTGCTATTACATGACAACACATTATTTAAGATTTGTTTAAATTTGTGCAAATCACCTTAAAAGAAAGAATTGAGACGTGCAAATAAAACAGGCAGGAGAGAGCGTTCGAGATTTTGTGATAACATCTTATCAACTGCCTTCAGACTGCACGTTTTTCTAAATGCCGAGTTTTGCTGAGAAAATTTCGAATGCTTTAAATCAGATATATTCGCTGAATGCTGAACTAGATGTGTTCTATAAACGGACTTTTACCAAGATTAATCGAACAATTTGTCGAATTTATAATTAACTCCCCAAAAGGAATCAGGAGTACATATCATAGATGTCGATGAAGGAGAGCAAAGAACTTGAAATTATTTGAATATTGCATAATGTGCTTTAATTAATTAAAAAAGAACAGCCGAAAAATACTTAAAGTGAATTGTAACATTCAAGTGAAGACGATTATTGTGAAATTGTGAAAATTGTAATCTTTGTATGTTGTTTTGTAATCGTTGATATCAAACATAAGTAAAAGATTTTTTTTAGTGTATGTAGTAATATTTAGTTTAATTCAGTCATTACACAAAACATTTCTATAAAAACAAATAGGCTTGCTAGTTTTCTTTTCTTAAATTAAATTTTCGTATTTTACTCAAATACGTTCAAATACTAAAACGGTTGCACTACTTATTACTACGAATTATGTGCTTTTAATTTTCTTATTTAAAAAAAAAATATCTGTGCATTGTCAGACGTTTCTATTTCTAAATTTTCTAGAAAATTAGTTTTTCCTGAGGAGATATTAACGCCTATTGATTATATGTGAAGTTTTAAAGATATATTATAATATTGGCGGTATGAGTGCTTTTTTAAAATATTTCCCACTATTTTATCGAGAATCACAAAATTCATTGTATATTTACAAAATTAAAAATTTTAATGCGGAAAATGGCTTCGCGGCTATAGGTCGTTAAATAGTAAAAGTAAATATTTCTTTGTTATCACAATACAGAATTTTTAAATTGTTTTGCGGATATTGAATATTTAACTTAATTGTTTTTGCAATCGACTCTCAAAAAAAAAAAAAGCAATTTACATCTTAACATCTTTACATCCATTTAAATATTCTTGCTTAAAACCATACTTTTTTCAATTCTTACTTAAATGAATAAAAATAATTAAACCGTATGCCATAATTTATATGGGTATTTGTGATTTTGTTTTTTATATAGCATCATCATATATTTATACGCTATGCTAATTAGGTACTTGATTCCGAAAACTAAATCTACCATTAAAATATTTTTACTAATATTTGAGAAAAATTAAAAAATCTGCCGATGGAACTGCTTTCCACTTTGCAGAATCTCTGAAAACTCGCTTTTCTGGTGAAACAACTCTGGAGTGTTACTTTTCACACAACTTGAAGATATTAACTCTCGTTTTAGAACATCGATAACTGTACATAGATAGACAATGTTTAAACCTTCGTCCACTTTACACAAACGCCATAGCAAAAAATAGAATATGTATATAAATAAAATTAAAGAAAATGTTAAGAGTATTCACGCATTGTTGTATTTCTCCTCATATCATTGTATCAAATTATAAATTTTCACTTTGTTATATTTTCTTTAATATTAACAAATTATGCATACCCCTATTGTTTTTATGGCAATCGTTTAATTTACACATTTTAGAACGATACTTTTATATTACAAAGTAATTACACTAATAGAGTTAATTATGCGAATCACTTGGAACGACCTTGGAACTTTGATCATATTGAGTAGTAGCCATCATATGTGGCATTCTTGGAACTCACAAGCTAATGACTATTACTAATGATATCGCACTCTAACCGGACATAAAACCGCCTTTTAAATTTAGTCAAGTAAAAAGTCATTGACGACTTGTACGAAACAAAAAAAAAATTCAATAAAAAGCAGAAGAGCAATGAATCGTTTACCCATGCAGTAAAAACTTCACATTACTACAACATAGTCAATATGCTAAAAAATATATTGTGAGGTAATTGCTAAAATTTTCATGTTATTCCTTATTCCGCCATCCAAGAAAATATGATACAAACCTGCCGAAATATTTAATCTACATATTGACGTCATAAGCAACTTATAGACCTAAATGCCAGCAGAAGTACAATTTAAAAGAAAAATTATATTATCAGCTGACGCCACTAAAGTAGTACAAGATCACACCGGCGCCACATGCTCAAAAGGTACATGAATTCGCGTTACCACTTTTAATAGCTTCATATCAGGAAAACCAGTAACTACGTGCAGCTAAAAGTGACGGTGATGGCGTACACCACAGCTTCCACCGGTCCTCATAAATATTGCATACCTGAATAAAGTGGACGTTGTACAAAAATCTAATCTTAAGATATTATGCAATGATATTTTCGTCTTTTTTTTTCCAAGCAAAATAATTAGGTTCAGCGGCAGCAAAGATAATCATACTATTTAACTTTTTTGCAGGCCAAACATTTTCTGAGGAGAAACGACTCATTCATCCGATTGGGTCAAGTTCATCAGTAAAATGGAAACGACAAAGAAGTATCTCTTTGCGGTTTGCGTGCTACTCTCGATGCACTGGAATGTTGCATCCAGTTCCATTCTCAGAGCTGGTAAGATATTAAATCAATGTATTTAAAGAACACACTTAAAAGCCATGGTTACGTAAGATAAATAAAAGATATAAAACATATTAGTGGACAAATTGAATGATAAAAGCAAAAGAACTGAACGCAAGAAAGCGACGAACTCGCCTGACGAACGCGCCCGTTAAAATGCATCGCAGTAACTATTAATTGGTGTGTTGTTTTTAATGGTATACCCCCGGACATATAACCTTGCTAGCTTCCTGCTGTTTGAATCGTATGATTTATTCGACTGTCCAAAAATATTTTTAAAAACTTAATTGTTTATAAGCAGACCTTCAGCTTGATTATATTGGTTACGATTTAAACGATATTTCTCGAAATTTCTAATATAAACAATTAAGAGCGGGATTTAAACGTTTTTTTTCTGGAGAATTTTAATAAATGCAAACGGATCTCATGGACTTTCATACCTTATTATTTAATTTTGTTTGTTTTACCTTCTACCTAAAAAAAAGTATTTTAAATTAAGGAAGAGCAAAGAAGGCATTAAATTATCCATTTCTCGAATATTTTGACGGCCAATTAATTAAATTGTTAAAACATTAAAATTCTTTACCACCTCCCCATTCTTTTCACATTAAATTGATCTTCCAACTATAAGAAGAAAATTTTTTGGCAATGACTTACATATTGCAACTCAAAGAGCTTTTAAAGCCGGCATAAAAATGACAAAATAACAGACATAAAAGCAATAAAAATCCATCAATTGACTTCATTACCGCCACCCTCGTTAATTTGAATAATTTTCATCGATCACCTGGAACCTGGTAATCAATATTTAGCATCACGATCGACATGAAACACCTGTTGATCACGCGAATTCATTTAAGACGGCGGCATGAGAAATATGTTTAATTCATTATCTGTCTGTCTATCGGTCGATCTGATTTTTATGAAATTATGAAAAGCACATGGCTCGAACTGATGCATAGGGCTACAGCAGCAGACTTTCAACATATTTAAAATATGAGAAAAAAATAATAATAATTGTCTGAGTCAGTGATGACAGTTATTTATCGCAGAATGATGAGAGTTTATAATTTTTTGTTATATTTTTTCATCTAATGGGAAGTAGATTCCTTTGTTATTATGTCGGGTAGGTGAATTATCAAAACAAAAAATTTAACGAGATATTATACTTTAATTTAATCGGTTTGTTCTTTACAATTTTTCATTAATTAGTGTAATAACGAAAATTTTTGGGGGTGAACGATTTTCGTAATAACAGTAATTGAAAATTTAAAAGCACGCTATTGTTAACGTGACTCGTATGTCGTGTAAGACATGGAATTTCCGAAGGACTGAAAGAAAGGAATGGTATTATTTTTAAAAAATGTGATATAAAAAAGCAATTTAAATAGACTATTAGACCAACTTATCTACGAATCAACAATTTTTCCTTTTTAATGTTTTAAATAAATACATATACCAGAAGTTGGGACATAAACAATAGTAAGACTCTAGCTGGCGTTTTCTTAATTTGAAAAATTGGGAACAAGAAACCCTAACCGAATTCTTGAATTAATATAGTTACATTACAGCCTACCAGAATTAATCGAATCATTTTATTTCTAAATAAAACCATTAATGTATAAATGGAGTAGAGAACAGAAGAAAATGTTATTCACTTTATTTTCTAAATAACGTAAAAAACAGAATTTGATTTGTTCAATATTTTATACCAATATAATTCTTAAACATGTGTTTCGAACAACCCAAATTAGAACAAAGGTATCAAATATTTTCGAAAATTGTTATCATTCAATCAGAGATTATTTTTTAACAAAACCGTATACATGAACTAGTAACTTATTAAAATTAAATTAAATTTAAATTTCCAGACGTTAGTCCTACAAGGTGCGTTGTAAAAATAAATGGTAAGCCCACTCTTAAGGCCGTTGGAAGTCGTTGGATTACAAACGACACATGCATCTGGCACGAATGCATCGTTGACGAAAATGGAAACCCTTACGAAAATTTAGTAAAAGAAAACTGCTCTACAGAATGCAAAGAGGTACTTGTAAAAAATAAATTTAATCTCTAAAACTTATTTTAAATAAAAATTTCTTCATTCAGGGTTTTGCTCTACGAGAACAACCCGGAAAATGTTGTCCGAAATGTGTGCAAAATAAATGTAAATACGACGACAAAATATACCTAATAGGAGACAGCTGGAGAGCAGAGGACACCTGCACGTTGTTCGAGTGCTCTGAATTAAATGGTATGGCTATAATATCGACGTATAAAAAACTGTGTCCAAAAGTGGCAAACTGCCCGGAGGAAGACTTATACATGGAAGATTGCTGCATGAAATGTAGGTCAAGATTTACCAAAGAAGATGAAGATTCTGATTTAATAAAAGAAAAAACATACAAGTACCATCCATGCAAGAGAGAGTGTGTCGTTGGAGAGGTTCCAAAAATATGCCAATACACCTTTGTCGTGGAGTGGTATGAAACTCTAAGCAAGGCGTGCTACGACTGTCCCTACAATTTGTCGGATTGTAACCGTCCTCATTGCATAGTAGGAGACGGTGCACGTCGAAGTGTTTTAGTTGTTAACAGAATGATGCCTGGGCCAGCAATAGAAGTGTGTTTAAATGACACAGTTGTTGTTGATGTTAAAAACCATTTATTGGGAGAGAGCACCACGATTCACTGGCATGGATTGCATCAAAGGGAAACACCATATATGGACGGTGTTCCACAAGTTACTCAATGTCCAATCCAACCACATACAACATTTCGATATTATTTCAAGGCTGATCATGCTGGAACCCACTTCTGGCACTCCCACACAGGAATGCAAAGAGGAGACGGCAGTTTTGGCGCTTTGATCATTCGTGAGCCTTTAGATAGACATGTAAATCTATATGATTTTGATTTATCGGAACATGTAATGATTATACAAGACTGGGCACATCAGCCAGGATTGTCAATGTTCGCTTCGCATCACCATTCTCTTGGAGATAATAAACCACCAAATATCCTTGTTAATGGAAAAGGTCGCTATTTCCCTAATATTGAAGAAAATTTGATTGAATCACCAACAGAACTAAAGTCAACGGCAGTACGGCAATTTGAGGAGTACACAGTTGTGACAGAATCTCAAAGTCGATCAGATATTATAGATGGTGAATTAAATAACAAAACAAATGAGCCAAACTATGTGGAAGTTACACCAAGTACCACGGGAAACGAACGGCACATTATAGAATTAAGGACACATTCCCCAGAAAACAAACCACATATTGTAGAAGTAAGACCAGACATTCCAAAGACTCAAGAAGACATTGAAGAAGAAAGTAGGCATGTTCCGAAAAATCCACCAAGCATAGTAGAATTAAGATCTCACACTCAACCACAACTCACCGAAATTAAGTCGCATTCCCATGGAGATCAAACACAAATTCTAGGAGTAATGAAAACTGAAGATCAACTAAGTTTAGAAAAATTTTCTAAAGAAGGACAAAACAATTCTTATGGCGAAGTAAACTTAGAAGAAGCTAACGCAAGTACTGCTCAAGATGAGTCCAAATTTCAAGAAAATCAACCAGAAATACAAGATCAATTGCAGGTTACAACCAAAGTCTCTGAAGATTCTAAAGAAAAACGATCTATAAGTAGCGAAGAATTATTCCCTTTAGAAATGTTTAGAGTTATAAAAGGCTATAAATACCGCTTCAGAGTAATAAATGCAGAATTCTTAAACTGTCCTATATCTATATCAGTAGACGATCACAATCTTACGGTGATAAATTCCGACGGCTATGATTTTGAACCAGTCCAAGTTTCATCCTTAGTCACATATGCCGGTGAACGTTTTGATTTCATCGTTGAAGCCAACCAAGAAGTGAACAATTATTGGATACGTTTTAAAGGTCTAATGGACTGCGACGAAAGATTTACTTCTGCCCACCAAGCGGCTGTGTTACATTACGAAGGTGCTCCGCATTCTGAACCCAAGGGAACGCCCATTTATGACTATGAACGTTCTGGAGTACAACTTAATCCACTCAATAAAGGTCCAGGATTATCAGACTCAATTACTATAACAGAATTAAATGCATCTGATCCGGATGTTGCATGGATGCACAAAGACCCTGACTTTAAGTTTTACATCTATTATGACTTCTACCCTAAAGATAATCCTCATTTTCATGTTCCAAATTTATACGGTTTTCACCAAATTGAAAAAAAAGCTAATCAAATTTATACGCCACAACTTAACCACATTAGCATGAAATTACCAGCGATCCCTCTTATGCCAGGAAGAGATTATATAAACGAAAATATGTTCTGTAACGAATCGAGTTTAGCTGCACAAGGGAAAGATTGCCGAACTGAGTTTTGCGAGTGCGGCCACGTACTTCAAATACCTCTAAATTCTGTGGTTGAAATGGTTCTAATCGACGAGGGCGTTACTTACGATGCTAATCATCCATTCCATTTGCATGGAAATGCTTTTAGAGTTTTGGCTCTGGATAGAATCGCAAAAAATGTTACCGTAGAACAGGTAAATATGTTAATTCTACCCTTTAAATATTCTTTGTAACAAATTCAATTTTTCTTGCTAGGTTAAAGAAATGGACAAAAAGGGACTCCTAAAGAGAAAATTTAAAAACGCTCCGATCAAAGATACCATCACGATTCCTGATGGGGGATATACGATAATACGGTTTAAGGCTGATAATCCAGGCTACTGGTTGTTCCATTGTCACATTGAATTTCATGCCGAAATTGGAATGGCACTTGTTTTGAAAGTGGGCGACCACAGTCAAATGCTTCCAGTACCTAAGAATTTTCCAACGTGCTCAGATTATGTACCTGAAATTCGCATTAGCGATGGCAGCGGAGCTGCTGTTAGAATAAGTCTCAGCTTTGTGACACTTATCATGTTAATGTTAGGTTTAATGCTATTTTAAGTAAGAGTTAATAAATTTATTTATTTTTTGATTTCAAATTTTTCAATTATTAAAAATATGTCCTTAGTGTAAATATTTAGTGAAGCGGATACGGCTCGAATAGATTTGGAAAAGGAAATATAAAGCGAAATGATTTTTTCCGAACAATGCCGCTTTTTTAAATTCAAAATAAATTAATGTTTGTTCCCATATGTGTGGATAACTGATAATTAAAAACTTCATGAAGTTTTGGGAAGCCTAACTTCAAGTCTATTTAAATATCAATTTGTAATATTCCATAAACTGAAATTGAAAAATATTCAATCAATCAATTTCTGAGCATCTTGTGTTCATAGTACGATTTTAAAAGTAAAAAAGTTAGAAAAATAATAATAATCACTAACCTTTTTCTAGGGCATTACAAATGAAAACTCTCCAATGACAAACAATTGTTTATAATTTACAAATTTCTCCTTTTATACTTGTTTCTATAAATTCATTAAATTCCTGCTGCGTAAAACTCTTATTCATCAACAGAAAATGGTTTAAGCCCTCAGCCTGACACCGTCCATACTTAACGATATCAGTCCAGGTGTTGTGTTTCATATTTGTTTCCATCCTGGGAAAACGAAGCGGAAACTCACAGTCATAGTGTTTCTGATTGGCCACATAGTGCGAATCTGTGTACAATTTTTCGCAGAGAAAGCACTCGAAGGCCTCGAAAAATGTATTTTCCGCTGTAAAACCACGCTGGATAATACTCTTCTTCAGTAGCTCATTAGAGACTGGGTTGATTTGAGAATATTTGTGGTCTAAATATTTGTTATACTCATAGTCGTTTTCGTCTAAGTATTTCAAATATTCCGCTAGAGCTTTTGGACTTTCGAAATCCGATATCAGGATGGCAGATTTTTTGTTGGGTAACCAGTCCTAAGAGAAATAAGGAATATTTTAATATACAGACAGATACAGATATATGTTATATGAAGATAAGATATTAGGTAGGAATTTAATTAGTACGTCAAATCGTCTTCATAAAACCATAAAACCATAAAACCATAAAATTAATTAAGACTCGCACTCTAAGGTAAAATGTGGAGACAGACGGATACTTGAGTGAATTTACAAGAATTGCGACAATGCTTAACGATTTGTAACAACAAATGGCATAATAATATTAAAATAAGATAATAAATCAATGAATGCTTAACCGCATCACAATCTTACCTTAATAGTGGGAGAACCAAAGTATACGGGGATTGATCCAATATAAATAGTCCTCCAAAACTTTTCAGTAATGTAGTCATTGCAAACCCCGTTTTCGTATGCTATAATAAACTTATATCTGGCAAGAAATTTATAAAATTCCTCTGAGTCGATAGTTTTCAGATAGTCCCTCGAAAGGCTAGAAAAAATTTGATTATAGCACTCCACAAAATTCAAGCCTCTTGAGGAATCTTTTTCTCAACTAAAACTTGTCTGAAAAAGACGCCCCACAATCCTTACCTCTTTGGTAAATTCTTATTATTCAGGCATCCTCCGTACGAGTCCACTTCAATGTAATTCATGAGCTCTCTAACGTACTGATCTCTGCCTGACATGGTATCACAAATTGACTGGATAAAAGCAACTGGAGCCAGCTGCTCCTTTTTTCGTAGCTTCGTCTTCTCACCCACAGGAATAAGAAATCTTTTCGAAGTGATTTTCTCGATGCTCTCAATATATTGAGTGGTCAGCGGAAAGTCACTATATCTGCTGAATGTTGCAGTCAAGTTGAAATGTTTAAGAACAGGCTCAAACTGAATGTAAGGAACATTTTTTGGAGATTCTTCATGCATAAGTGCCCATAAATGATTTGGCAAGCGTGGTAAGGGTAAATCAGTGATATTTATATCAGAAGCGTAAAATGCAATAGCCTGCGAATGAAGGAATAATCGAAACTATCGTGCAAATTAAAATTAAATGACCAACAAACCATAGGAGTATCCTTTTTTAAATGATTTCTGTCCACTGTGAACAGGCAATTGTACACTCCGCACCGGACATCTCTTTGGTATTCGGGCAGCAGTTCTGTCCACCAGAGGATAATTGGTTTAAATTGAAATTGAGTAATGTCCTAATATACAGGAAATATAAAAAAATTCCAGAGAAACTTTATGAAATATCTTACATTTTTCCAAAGCAACCTCTGCACCACAATGTAAAGGACACAAAGAAAAGTGGTTAGAACAAAGATCTTTTTCCAGATTCCTAATCGCATTATAAATTACGTTGTACTAAAGAGCAATGAAATCATTTCAATTAACAAATAGTGGCCAACAACTGAAGCTACAGCCGCCGGAGACTGCTGCTAATTCAGATAAGCTTCCGCCGCTCGCGAGGCTGCTACATGCTTGAATCACTGCAAAGCACCGATGTTATCAACTTCCTTCAATGTCCAGCGAGGGCGAATTGCTCATTGTTGAAATGGAAATGATAAAAAAAACCTCCCGAAGCCGTCCAAGCCAAAATAAACCACTTCAACTAATCAAAACAAAACCTTCTATGCCTTTGACCTTGAACTAATGACAGTCGTCAGCCGCTGCTTTTTCAAATTTTCGGTTCAGTGAAACATCGCACGTGGTGTGTCAAATTCTAGAGAAGAAAGGTGAAAGCAGTGAAAGTTTTAGAAAAGCTTACAATGGTTTTCTGCGCAAATAAAAGATGTAGTTATTTTAGTTATACTTCCCTTTGCTTTCACTCCATTATAGTTTGTAATTTATCAAATAGTAGGTATAATTAAACGGAAAACAAAAATCAAACACTTTAACGGACCGAACGCAGCCTTATTGCACAAGGCTGTCAAAATTTTCACTTTCTCCCTCAAAACCATCCACAGAAGTTGTCAATTTGGGTTTCACAAGTTTTGATTTGATCTTCCTAAACTTAAAATTTCTCTAGTTAACGAAATACGAAATAATTCCAAAAAGCCATGAGTGACGATTTTTTAAGCAAACCACTTTCATTAGGTACACCACCAGGTAAATAGAATTAATTACGCAATTTGAGAAACCATAACGACATAACCTATGTTTACGCAGTCCCAGCACCTGGTGAACCCCAAAGGATCGCCCCATTGTCCCCGTACCTGAACTATGATCCACGATTCTTGCAGCAGGCTCAGCCGGAATTTATTTTCCCCGAAGGCGCATCGAAACAACGCGGTCGATTCGAGCTCGCCTTCTCACAAATTGGCACTTCGGTGATGGTGGGCGCCGGTATCGGTGGAATGGCCGGATTTTACAACGGCATGAGGGCCACTGCACTCGCTAAACAGACTGGAAAACTTAGGAGAACACAGTAAATTTTTTTTATTAGAATTCTGTGCAATCAGTTCTGGTGGATAGCAAATTTTAGTTTTGCCTAGTAGTCTAAAACAATTGGGAATTTATAGAAGAGTTCAACGGACTGGATAGGTGTCAAGCACTGAGGCGATTCTTGAGACCTAAATTTGTGTAAAAATTATTAGCTTGATTCAGACTGTCCGCGAATATCATAAGCTCCTTTTTTTTCTATACTAAGTGGTACTATAGCTAGGCCAGCAGCGGTTGAAAATTCAAGCCTCAGGGCAGGATTTTATTGTTAATATGTTATTGTTTTGAAGACGGGGCAGTCGTATTTACAATTACAATGATTACAATGATTTATTTCATTCAACGAGTACAGTAAGACAGCTGGTCTTATAGATAGTACAACTAATTAACAATATAAGTATTTCTGTTTCGACCAATCAATCAATTGTGCCCAATCTGTTTTACTAGGCAAAGAATCTAAATTAACTTTAACTATGACAATGGTTTACTTTTGATAAGCATATTGACGCGGTAGTTGGTAAACCCAACTCGACCTTGGATTTCATAAACAGGTTGGCTCATGACTTCCATATCTCGCGTCTTTTTCCTGTAATTTTATGATTTATGATTCTTTCGTTTGGTCTCCTTTTAGAAAAATTACTTAGCTATCTGGTAGGATTTAGAATTGATTTATGTACTAAAATTAATTATTCTTTAGGCTTTTAAATCATGTAATGAAACAAGGATCAGCAACAGCAAACACGTTGGGAACGCTTGCCGTTATGTACTCAGCTTTTGGTGTGCTTCTGCAGTGGGGAAGAGGAGAAGACGATGAACTAAACACAGTACTTGCAGGCACAGCCACTGGACTTTTGTACAAATCGACAGGTAATTGCAAAGCTCACATTCAAAATCTCACAAAAATTACAATATTTCCATTTATTTGTTTTTAGCTGGTCTAAAAAAGAGCGTAATAGGGGGAGGCGTTGGACTGGGGATTTCCGCACTTTACTGCCTTTATGCAATATCGAAAAACTCATCAGACAAATTCGGCATAAAGTCCTACATGTAAATAGTGGCCTTGCACAGGTTTAATAGTTATTAAGTTCCATTAGAATGTTTTAAATGAAAAAAAATAGTTACTGGGTCCTTATAGTTAAATTAATGCTTTATAACACAAAATTCCAGTAAAAATAAAGCACCAACAAGATCTGAATTATTTGTTTTATTATGTTTTCTTTCATTTTAGAGAATTTTAAGGTGAAGTATTGTAAAAGCGTAACTTTTTTATAGGGGAATTAGCCAACCATGAATCCCCAAAATATTTTAATTACTAAATTATATTTATTTTTCGTTTTTTATAAGAAAAAGATGAATGCGCATTGTTAAATATAAATTAAAATAAGTTATTAAAAACATTTTATATTTATTTTCGTAAGATTCATTTCTTACACACGGCGGACCCTATCTTTCGTGCAATTGTGAATTATTTACGTGATGCCAGCCGAAACCACAATTTCTCGAAAACTACTCAACCCTGTATTAGTCCACTTCAAGTGTAGTTAACGAACGCATCACAATGGCGTCGGGCGATGTAAGGATGTCAAGACTTTTGAAATTAGCGCATAAATTCAATTCATTTTATCTAACGGGTAAGTCAAACGTGTTAAACATAATTCTGGCTGTGCGGGCAATTCAGAAAATTGCCGATTGTGCTCTGTTAAGTGGCAAAACGCAAAATGGTGCACCATATCGATCCGTCGGTGACTCCTCAATAACTTATCGTTGGGCGCCCCTATTAAGCAGCCCTAGTGCTTTTCCTATGTATATTTGTGGACGAATTGCGGTACTGGTGCGTGGGCAGAGCTACGCAATTCGGCATTTTCGCAATAATTTTGTGTATTATGCAAAAAAAAAGGGCAAATGAAAAATGTCAACAGGGTTTAATTTGACACTTGACCATCTACTGTCAAAATATTTTGCTTACAAAAACACCTGTCGCGATTTTTCAGAAAGGTACTGGATCCCTTTGGGAGGGGTTCCAGTGGGTTTTGGGTGGGTGCACCTTTTAGACACAATTCCTCGGTCTGAACTGACATAAATTTCTTATACGAGCAATAGGCCGGTTGTTGATTCAACCCAACCGTTCAAGTTTGAAATCGCCTTCTGCAGGCGCAATGTCCGACTACCTTCCAAAATCGAGAAACTTAATATATTCCTACCATATGAGGATGATTTAATTTTATCAACGTCGCAGATGACACAAAGCATTGGCATGCGCCGCGATGAGACTCCTTTGCGGCCGACCGGTCAACGAACCAAGCCGGACACGGGCGGGTGTATCTAGTCCAGTCCAGCGCTTGACCTCGTTCGACCGCAAAATTGCATTGAGTCATCTTGGTTTACATCCCGCCTTAAAAAGCCGCAGATTTCCATTCATGCGCCTTTGATACTGAATGATTGATTCGACTTTGAACTACTTTTTAGGATGCCGAAAAGGAGAAATCTGCCCTTTCATCGTGGAAGGGAAGCAAGTCGGACTAATCAGATCAAACGTCCTCAAACATTTGATCAACTACCCTGAGGTATTTTGCGTTCGAGAATCTGATGATGTAAAGCAGGTAAGTGCGTTTCTTAAGCCAGAAACACCTTTTCCTAATTAAATGAGTCAACAGGAAGGCATAGTAGAATTAAATCCAGCATTTCGTGATTATACGGAACGATCAATTAAAGTTGATCATGTACTCCGTGAACTCAGGTCTAAAGATGTTTTCTCCGCACTCAAAGGGTGGAGGGATGAGGTGAGTTTTATGGGTTATTTTTCACACCCTCAGCTTAAATGCACTTTAGCTGAACAATCAATTTATAATGTTTCTTTTCCACGAATTTATTCTTACAATTTTGCAAGCTCTTATTGCATCATCAGAATTTTTTTAACCAGTAAATCTGGTTGAAACCTGCCTAATTTAAAATGAATTCAATCTATAATTGCGAGTCACAATCGCTAATTAAAATAATGCAGTTTCCCAAATAATGTATAATGTCCCAAGGAACTTAATAATAGATCATGGAATAAAAATATTTTTTAGTTCTTCGGTGCAGTTTAGTCTTTAGGTTTGTTCCTAATTACAATAATTCTCGAAGGTTTCTTAAATTTCGAACTTAATAATTCAGACAGAGTGCATCTGTGTTTGCAAATAATACATACATAAAACAATTAAAATCCTTGCAGTATTACGAGGTTAAATATGGGCACATAAGCTTACTTAAAATGGACCGATCAGCAACATGCCTGTTCGGTGTGCGAAAGTACGGCGTTGATATTAACGGGTATGTCATGCACCCGACCAGGGGGCTTTGTATTTGGCTTCAGCAGAGGTCCGATACAAAGGAGACGTGGCCTGGTAAGTGGGACAATATGGTTGGTGGTGGACTTTCAGTTGGATTTGGGATCAAGGAAACCGCTATTAAGGAAGCCGCCGAAGAAGCATCCATTCCAGATCATCTGATTACAAACCTCATCTCTGCTGGCTGCGTATCGTTCTTTTTCGAGAGCGAACAAGGTCTTTTCCCAAATACTGAATTCGTATTCGATCTGGAACTGCCGACTGATTTTGTACCACAAAATTCTGATGGAGAGGTTCAGGCTTTTGAACTTCTCCCAGCCGATGAATGCCTCGAGAGGGTGTTTTCACCAGAATTCAAGACAACGAGCTGCCCCGTAGTTATAGACTTTTTAATTCGTCATGGATACATAACTCCAGAAAATGGTACATTCCTCAAGACGTATTTAAAAAAGTGTACGCTTTAAAACCACTTTTTATTACAGAGATAAATTTCACCCAACTCGTAGAGCTCCTCCATGTGCCCCTTCAGTCATTGTACACTTACAAATCAAAGACTGCCACAGCCGCGCCGAACAACCTTGAGAATGGTTTCATCGATTGTGAGCAGCCGCAGCAGCAGTAATAATGTAATTGTTTATTCCAGCATCTTGCGCCCCTAAATTCCCCTCAGAAAATAATATGTAAAACCGAAAAAAAAACGACTCGCCGCTCACCGGTGGCCAAATACAGGTATATTCAAGCAATTTTTAACCAAAGTGCTCGGGAGAGGTTAAATATTTTTTGTAATCTGAGATGTGTTTAAGCTTTTCACTAGAATGTAAGACGACGTTTTTTTACGAGACCCCTAGTAGAAATTTGCCCCCCTGTTATTACAAGTTTTGGAATGTTTCGCGCAACTGATTTGGTTTTAGGGTCTTTTAAAGACTTGTCACGAAGAGTTTAATTGTAGCGCCTTTGGATGATGATGAAACGGCTCCATGCTGACTTGTTTTTTTTTTTTTTCTATTTTAATTTCATTCTATTATTGCGACTTTTTTTTAATAAATTAGACGAGCTGAGAGCTGTGTATTTGGTATTTTAAAAGTGTTTCTAGCATATTGTATTTTGTTAGTCTGAAGGTATTAAATTTGAATATTTGCTTGTGTTGTTTAGTGCGATGAGTGCTTTTCTGATGAAATAAAGACGAGAATTTGCTGTTAAAACTACTCAGATATCCATTCTGCTATATTTGCTTTTATTACAAAAGGTTTTTCTCAGAGAAAGAAATTATGGCCTGTGAATTGCTTATTAATTAGCCATAAACGAGCCTATTTTGTCACCTTTTCATCAGAAAATCGCCTCTTTTTGATATTTAAAGCCAATGGCGAAAATCTGTAATATTGCTTAATTTAAGGCACTATTCTTAGTTTATGAACTTTTGTGATAAAGCTGATTGCGCGATCGAACTTCAGCATAAGTAAAATATTGCCATATATTAAGTGTACATTTTTCAGATAGTCCCCCGTCTCAAGTGGTGATCAGAATAGGTGTGAGTGTTGCTTAAAACAATCCTCTCTAATGGAAGCAAAAGAAAATGATGAGATGCAAAATGTACCCTTGCATTCGTTTTATTTATTGATAAATGTTAAAGCGTTTTAAAGTTCTATTGACTCTCAATTGTATGGAATTGTAAATTAATAATTTATTTGAGGCAAAATGGCATAATAATTCTTTTTTACCTCACATATCGATTAGTTACGGCGTTCGCAAATGTACTCTGTAAGCGGACGACCTTTAATTTCTAGGCCCTACTTATAAATGGCTCAATTAGCTTTGGTGTATTTACTTAAATTCGCGTTGAGTTAATGCTGCACAAATTTGTTCTATTTAATCCTCTTAAAGGAAATAAAAGACATGAACTTAAACTGTATTGTATAAAAGTTTCTTTGTGATCATAAAACGAGTTTTAATTATAAAGACATAGATACAGCTAGTCCAATACAAACATATTATACGATTTGTGCTTAGTTCTCAGCCAGCATACTTTTACGAAATGCTCGCAGGTTAAATGTTTAAGCTTCTTTACGGTTCTTTTTTTCGAATGATTCTAGCAATAAATTTACATTTTAAGGTAAATCGTTTTCCTCGCAAACAAGTGTAATTGTGGTTTTTTCTTTGAATTACATTCGAGTAAAACATTATGCAGCTGCTTTTTAATGCTTAAAACTTTTTTACATGAGGGTTTTTTTCCTAATTTCAAGTCAAAGAAGGAATTTCGCAGATTAGGGGTTGTTTGTCTATCCCCAATAACTGAATATCGGCTGTGAATATTTTACCTTGAAGGGCTGAAATATCGACTAACTGTATTTTATGGAAATTGGTCCACACATTATTATATTATTCTATTCTAGGCTAACCTTTATCTAGATTACAAAAAACTGGTAGGTAAAACTAATAGCGCTGAAATAATTTATTAAGGCTTTAAGTAGACACACCACGTAGTTTACTAAAAGTTAAGTTCAGCTCCTTCCAAGAAAGTAATTATGATCTTCAGTCAAAACTCCTTTAAATTTATATTTCCTTCTTTATAAAAGCATTATTTAATTTGTTACGTTTCCGTTAAAATTATCTGCCCAAATTTATGCAGCGTGGCCACCTACATTTTGAGAAAGGAACTTTATGGTTATTGTAAATTTCGCTAGCTGTTACCAACACTGTTTTCATGTCTGGTTTTTGACGCTGTCACTCACGCAGCTGTCAGTCCCATCGAGGGAAAAGTTTGTTACTGCAAATCGGAAATTCTATCGATTTTAAGAAGATTTTTAAATAAAAACGAAATATTTAAACCCGCGAAAAATTTGTGGTTAAGTAGTATTTCCAAATAATTGTAGTAGCACTAGAAAAACACATAAAAATCAATGGAATCGGAAGAAGCTGGCAACAAGAAGGCCCGCGGCAGGGGCAGAGGAACTAGGGCCCGCGGCAGAGGAAGGGGGCGCGGAAGAGGTCGTGGGAAGAAAGCTGCTCGCATTGTATCGTCGGACGAAGAAGTTTCACAAGAACAAACTGAGGAAACTCCCGAAGAAATGCCACCAGTGCAGGGAACCGACGTCGCTATGGAGGCTTCGAGCAACAAAGAGAACGAAGCGATTCCGCAAACGGAGGAGCCTCTCGTGCCATCAACAAGTGAGTTTTTTTTTTATTTTGACAAAATATTTGTTATTTAGAGAATTACGTTTTGCTAAAAATAACAATTTAGTCGACATGGAAGCCGATATTTCGCAATTGGAAGCCCCCACTTTTACAACAATTTCTAGGGGTCCGCCCGAACCGATGCTGCGCCTAAAATGGGACCACAAAGTCTCCCTGATTGGGGAGAAGGTGCTGAATCCGATGATACACTGCTGCGATCAGTGCGATAAGCCGATTTTGGTTTACGGCCGCATGATTCCCTGCAAGCACATATTTTGCCTAAAGTGTGCCAGGGCCGAACCGATTAAGGTGTGCCCACGATGCAAGGACAAAGTCGTAAGGGTCGAGCAGAGCGGGCTGGGGACTGTTTTCATGTGCACGCACGGGGGAAGTCGGTACGGGAACACTGGCTGCAGGAGGACTTATTTGTCTCAAGTTTGATAAACTTGTAATTTTCACGCTTATCAGTTTAACCATTTGGTTTGCAGAGAGATTTACAAGCCCACATAAACCACAGACATGTAACGCCACAACCAATGAATCCGGATGCGACTGTGTTAAAGGCTGCACAGCTCGATAATAAGCCAACGTTAATCCCGCAGAGGAAAGTAAGCTTTAAATTCATGTTCTAATTTAATGCAATAAAATAAAACTCTTCTACAAAGTCGACTGAAGCTCCCACTTTGGTAACTCCCTCAACAAATGCAATGGCTAGGACTCAGCCACGGTCTACATCCTCACAACCGTTCACAGCGAGTTTAACTGTAACTCAGTCCCATAGTTCAACAAGAACACGTTTAACGAACGTTACTCTGCAGGAAGCCCAACAAGGTCTTGGTAAAGCAAGTCTGCAGCCAACAGCCCCATCTTCAGTCAGTCAATCAATTCACAGTCACTCCGATGCACTGGCGGCGGCCGCTTATTACAGCTCCTCCTTACAGTCGACAGGCTCGGGGACTTACAGCGTCCCCACTGTCCAGACAGTCATGACTCAAAATTATGGAACTATTCCGACCATTACTCCTCAAGCAGGTAATTATTTTGTTAAACTTTCTGCAGATAGAATACGTAATATTTAAGGAGTTATTTTGGTAACAAGTTTAATTTTTACGTTAATAAACAAAATAATTTCTTAAAAATCAATTACTAGAATAACTTCAACATACGAAATTTCTCTGATCTATGAATACGTATGACCTTTATAATGTTTTTATATTTTGGAATTTCTCTTTGCAAGCAGCTCAGATAAGCTCCCGTCCATCCACGGTTCCTCCACCTCCAGCCCCGCCCCAGACCCCTGCGTACTATGCTGCCTACGGCCAACAGTACGGTCAGCTCTCCCACTACCAGTACGACCAAACCAACTTCTCCGGCAACCCTTCCAATCCACAATGGAATCAGCAACATTACTATAGATGAATCAGAGAGTTCGTAGAGGAGATCCTAAGACAAGAGGCGTTGCCGCATAAAAAGTAATAAAACCGAGAAGAAACATAATAAAATAATAAAAAAAAATACAAGATCAACTCCCCTGTACATATGTAAATGAGTGGATAAGTGAACTTCGGACGAGGCTTTTGTGGGCAGTATACTTGTTTAGTGTGCTTACATATGTATCAAAACATAATCTCATCTCTTTCCTTTTTCTCCAAATAAATAGATAGTGGGATGGTTTTATCGTGGAATTTAACAAAGCATTTTTCTTAATTACCCAAACTCTTTAGTTCTATTTCAGCTATGGCCGGATCTAAAATTAAAATCCAAAATATTACAAAACATGTCTTCATGTTTAGCAAAACATTCATGAATTTCTGCAATGTATGCATTTATATTTATAACCACATTCTGCAAATCTACAAAATAGTAAAGTTTTAAATATTTTAATAAGATTCTTTACTTTCTGTTGCTGTTGCTGGAAAATTATTTATTAAGATATATTTTCTATCAGTTCCACTTGTTTCCATTCAATTGCATGCCGAATTTTTATTAAAATCACTTTTTCTAAAAATATTTAAGACTTTTTTCAATTTGATTTCAAAATATCGCATATATTTCGTCTTAAGTTACCATTACTTTAAAGTCACTCAAAGCAAATTTTGCATAAAAGTGGTGAATTTAAAAATTTTAATTTTATCTAGTATCTGTGGCACTTATTTATTCACTCGTGCTTCATAATAGAGCTAGGCAGAGTCAAATAAAAACTTCGGCAGTATAACCAAAGCGATTACTTCTTTCTAGATAAGTTAATTCTAGAGCCCCAAACGATGCCCAGTTAGCAAAAGTCGGCTCTAATTAGAAAAATGTATATTTTATACATCCTTTTCACTCACAGAACACAATCACTAGAACAGAATCATTCTTTTGCTTACGAGAAAATCCGTATGTACAAAATAAACGCAACAGAGGGGACGTTGGAACTTTTACATTAAAATAGATCTCCGTTTAAATGTTAGTCTTTTTATGTATATACAGAATCCTAAAAACAGTGCTCAACTGCGAGCCATTCAGTTAGCGTATAATTATAGTACACGTGCTAGGGTCTGGTTATCACTTGCTTGCGGGAGGAGAGCTGTCTCCGTCCAGGTTGATGAGGGTCTCTGTGCTATTCCCTGGAGGAGGAGGTAGAGGGATGGGTGCTGGGACAAGCGTATGAGGCATGAAAGGAGTCCCTCCCGTCTGCTGATCCGACGGGCCTGGGTGCTGATGGTGCGGATGATGATGGTGATGACCGTGGCCATGATGACTGTGCCCGTGCGAATGTGCGTGATGTTTCCCAGCTAGAGGAAATGATTTCGGTAGGGCGTGCTGCCTATTCGGATCCGAAGTCTTGAGTCGTTCACTAAGCGCCTTCAAGGCGATTTGTCTAAAATACATAAAATGAAATTAGTGAGTCCACTAAGAGAAAATATTCAGCCAGAAAATGTACCGTCTTCGTTCAATGTCATGTGGATCAACTCCCGGAATGGAAATAGCCACAGAAGTCAGAGAGGCTGCAGAGCTTGATCGGGGCGGTGCTGGGGGCTTCACCACACCGCACTTCAAGCAGCAGAGGTAGACCGGATTCACCATGATATTAATCACTGGCTGCATTACATTCGGAAAGAAGCTGGCGAACGTAAAACTCTCAGAGCTATCGCCCCGTCCATTCGGATGCCTCTGATAGAATCTTAAGTAGACCCAGGACACAATCAGTCCAGAGCAGAACATTGCTGGGTACGTCCCGTCCAGCAGGCGTACTGCCCAGAGGATCAATGAGGCAAATAATACCGACAATGGAACATTCCTGGAAGAGGAAAAACACTCTCAAAAGCCGGGCCAAGAGGGCACCACTCGAAAAGCAGCTGGGTAAACAGAAACACGGTCAAGGCCCTGCTTCATTAGCACTTTTTACCTGTTCGTAAATTTGCCCAGCCTCGTCTTAGCGATAAGATGATCGGGCATCATCTGGCGCACGGCGACACTCACTCCGGCCACATATCCAGCGAGCCCGTGGATGTGAACGTCGAAGAGCAATTCTGAATTTTTCGTGCACATATACACGAACAAATAGTAGAACGCTGTCAAAATTGCCACCCCCAAATTGGTGATCCCGAAGAAGGTAAACATCTCCATTTGGCCCCAGAGGGGCTCCAGCAGCTTCCCGCATAGTCCGACCGTGACGATGTCAACAAGAACCTCCCAGAAGTGGAGCTCGATGAAACAGAACGTAAACGCAGTCCATATCCAGAATGATGGGGGCAAAATATACCCTGGCGTTACGCTCAGCACCTTGATGGCGGTTTTTGAAAATGATAGAAAATAGCCGCAGATCGTCACGAGACAAATGAACGTAATCACTGGTGAAGTATTTTTGAGGAGGGCCGAAAATTGTTGCTTTAAATACGGAACATTCCGATGGAGTGCCCGAGTTGTCGCCATTTTATTTACAACTGTCAACTTTTTCACAGCTGTCAAAACAAGCGTCGAAAAACATCGAAAACGTAGAAATGAGTCAGACATTTACCTTCCAAGGACGGCGAAGGAACTCATTTCGAGGAGGGTAAAGTTTATTTCAAACCTGCTCGCAGACTTGCATATTGTTATTTTGAAAATCTTTTCATTTCCACACAGGCTTAGAGTTTAATGCTAAAAAAATACATATATATTCACCTCTTTTATTCCAACTTAACATATAGACTTGGGGTTTAATTGGGTAGAATTAAAATCGCAACTTCAGGCATTATGAAAATTAGTACTTGAGAGATCTTCGAGATGCTGACTGTGTTGATTTCAAAGTCCGAATCTGTGCGCCCAATTTCACACTGGACCAGTTTTTAGTTTTGTTCGTGAAAGTCAACGTTTTATTTTCTTCCCTTAACAATTGTTTTTTGTATAGAAATCCTTTCGTCCTTATTTTGCTATATTTAAATCAAAAATTTTGAAACAATCCTCTTATGAAATGTTGCTACGGATTGCTTTCTAAAAGTCCTTGAACGAATTTGAATCCTTCAAATAAATTGGGGAAATTGAAAAACGAATTGAGTATGGAATAAAAGAAAAACAAAAATATCCTCGGTATTTTTTTTATATAAATTAACTATTAAACCATATTCATAATTGATGAATAGTTATTTTTAAAAATAAAATAAAAAAAGTCTCTCGTTTCTTTGTAAATACAAAGGAATTAATCAAAACCACAATTTGGGTTTCTCCTTTTACACATTTCCTCCGTTTGGTTGTAAAAACAAAATTTTAACTGATGAAAGGCAGGGAAATGCTCTCGATGTATTCAACTTAGAAGAGTAACGTACTCATGCCGCCCATCTCCGACTGCTCTTTCACGAAGATTTCAAAGTACTGATAGATGATTGTAACAGCTAGCAGGATACCAGTGCCAGAACCAATGGCCCCAAGGAAATCAGCAAGCACGGATAGGGCTCCGATACAGAGGCCTCCGAATGCAGCTGCTGTTGGGATGTATCTGTTCAACTCGTGGATCATTGAGTTTTCTCTGTGCCCCCTCATGACCATGTGTTGTTCTTTCAATTGTTTAGCAACCTATTAATATAAAATCTTGTAAAGTCCCTGCATATTTAAGAAAAATTAGAGCATCTTACATCCTTTGCCGAGCTTCCGGATACATCGATCCATGTCTTTGAGAAGAAGGCACAGGACCCCAACATAAACACGATGTACAAGAAAGCGTGTATTGGATCTTGGAGGATATGCCCAACACTTTCTGGTGGGGATAAGTAGTAACAAAGACCTCCTATAGGATATGATCGTGCGGGGCCGCCGCCTCCGACGTCGGCCCATACACCGAGGAGATTAACGAAAACATTTCCATGGAACTTAACAGCCAACATCTGAAAAAGTACACATTTTGAATTAATACCAAAGATCAACGGTCCAATCACACTATATCCATACCTGCGAGATAACGTATAAATTAGATACCAAGGCAGACTGGAGGATGATAGGAATGTTTGAGGTGTAGAACAGCTTAATGGGATAGCTGCTGTACTGTCCGCGGTAGCGTGCGGATTTTATTGGTAGATCAACACGGAAACCCTGAAATCAACTCAAAATTAGTCCACTTCTAAAAATCCAACAAAAACCGTCTTACTTGGAAGTATATAACGACAGCAAATACAAGAATTGTAGCCAAAAGGTTCATCAGATTGGGCAAGTTCTGCCTGTAGAAAGCTTCCCTGAGGGCGCGGACTTTATCGTTTCTAGTTGCCATGAGATGGAAAAGAGCTATCACAGCTCCTTCAAATTCTGTGCCACGCCCTGTATTAACAGTCGCCGGTGAGAACGCCTTCCAGACGATCGTTTCGCAAATATTTGTCGCAATGAAAAGTGAAATACCCGATCCCAGACCGTAACCCTTTTGCAACAATTCATCAAGCAACAGAACAATCAAACCAGCTGCAAACAGCTGAATGATGATCAACAAGCAGACTCCAGCACCGATTTCGGCTGGGTCTCCGTACATTCCGGTCATTACGTAAACGATGGCCTGTCCGATTGTTATCACCATGCCAAAGAGCTTCTGGGCTCCGTTGAACAGAGCTCTATCTTTTGGAGTATCGCCCACCTCAATGAGTTTCGCTCCGGCCAGGAGCTGCATGATAAGTCCAGATGTGACGATTGGTGAAATACCCAATTCCATCAATGTACCACGATTCGAGGCGAGAATTACACGAATCCAGTAGAAGGGATCTGCCGAATCTGAACTCATTATGCCGAATAATGGGATTTGGCAGCATACGAGGAAAATGAATAGTGTTATTGCTGTCCATAGCACCTTTTCCCTGAATTGAATCTGTAAGAAATTGCGGCGTATAGTTAGTTATTGTAGAGGAGAGTTATTAAAGGGCTTTTATTTTTCGAATCTAACATTTAACTAAGCACCATTTCAAATTATTTATTCACTTATTCTAGAAATTGGCTACTAATTATAAACTTATTCTCTAGTGTGTACTTTTGTGTCTAGTTATATTATTCTGCTTTAAATTATACTTTCATCGTATGATTCGGATCAAAATATTACGTACATTATATCCCGTGTATAATTAAATCTTTCAACAATGATTATTTCTACCATTAGTTTTTTCGCTTTTTCTTTTAATAACTATAAAATCAAGATTAATTTTGAAAAAAGAAGACTTTAAACTTGTGAATTTCTGTGGAAGTATCCGGAGGCAATAATAATAATAATAATAATAATGAGGTATTGATGAATATGGGCATAATATATCATGAATACCCTCCCTAAAAACAAAAAAAAAATTAGCTTCAAAGAATTATGCTAACTTCACAAACCCTCTTACTTGATATTAATATAGTGCAATATAATTATAGGGATTCTTAAGTCTAGATTAATCTACTAAGTCTATTCTCAATATCTAACTATAGGGTGTTACCATTGGGAATTAAAACTAAAACTTTTCTACTTTCGTAGCTTAGTGTTTAAAGCAAAAGATCAGATATGTTGTGATTTTTTTTATTCATCTTGATAATATTTGTAACATGATGTAACTTAGTCAGCTTTTCAACACTTAGGGAATAATTTTAAATGTTGTATTATTCGCTGATATATCATAAATAATTTAAATATTCATACATTTTATGATTCAAGACGATATGTTATGAATGACATGGAAGTGCATAATTGACATGGCACTCGCTGTTTTGACTTTCTGGCCATGATGCGAATTTACTGACGCTGCACTGACCTTCCAGAAGTAATAATAATTACAAAAATTAAGCATAGATCAGATTTTCTCAAGACCCAAGAAAAGTGAATTAAAGGACTTTCTCCAGCGCCTAGTAAATCATTCTAAAATGTGAAAGTGCGTTAATGCTGCTGAAAACTGTCGAAATAGCGAACAAGACAGCACCGCAGTAGCATTCAACGAGTATGAAACGTTAGCAAGACATAATCCAATCGGTGATGATGTGGATCACTGCAACAATGATCCGAAAAAAAGATCACTTTTCACTCAGCACCCGAAAGCAGTAAGACCAGGCAGAGGTCGACGTTGCTGAACGGGCGGCCGTAGGGCAGGCAATCTTCAGAATTCTTATCGCGGGAATCTATTTACCTCAAACCCTTAAAAATTCTGTAGTTCCCTTTAAAATGCAGTTAATCCCCTAAATCCGAGCGACCTTTTATTCATTTTGTCGAAGAAATTTTGTTTTAAAGAGTAAAATTGACAGACATGTCCGAAGTTGCACGTACCTTTCTTTCTGGTTTAGCAATTTCTGGCAGTATACTGCAGAATGGCTTTATCACCTCGAGGAATTTAACTGGAAAAGATATAAAATTGATTAATATAGTGCTATTGCATGGTTAATTTAAGTAATTCTAGCAAGAAAATTCGGTTTTTCTTCCACACGTAGTTTTGTATACGTAAGCAAAGGAAATTCAAGTGAGGAAATTGTCATAACCAAAAAATTTCGTTAAGCGATTTTACAGAAAGTACGCAAAATTTTAAAGAAATCACATTTGAAATGAGCTCACATTAACTATACTTACTTCCCATTTTGTTCAATTACTAGCAATAACTTATAAATAAGCAAATAACTACGGAACTTTCTTCCAGCTACAAAAAATTCACGCCTTCTTCTCGGTCACAACAGAACAAGAACACACATTAGCGAGGGGGAGACGATAATCGAACACTGCTGCGCTCACTGCTCACTGCTGCTTCTTTTCTTTAAAGGAATCCCACAGAAACGGTACACACGACGGCAGGGCGATCCCGCTTCTTCCATCTACGCGCACTGACAACCAACAAATGAACGCATGCACGTCCGCGGCCGTTGGTAACGTGGTTGGCACTTTTCCTCTTGCTTTTCTTTCGATTCGTAGCAATACTTTGACAACGCGTTACACGTATTCCGATTTTTTGGTCACGTGGTACTAATCGTGGATTTGGGTAGGCCACATCAGACCACCGAATTTCCCTCTAAATTTCCTGTTTCACTTCAAGCATGTAGGGGACTTTTAATTTTATAAATCTCATCAAAATAAAATAAATCGGGGTGAATACTTAAACACCTTTAAATAAAATGTTAAGTATTTTTTGTTTTATTCTGTAAATTAAGCTAAGTATATCCGAATTGACTTCCCTTCAAATAATACTTAGATTGAGGCATTAATAGGCAGCAATTTTTATGTTTATGCCAGAATAAACAGAAATCTTGTATTAAAGTTTATCAACAGCATTACTCAAAATAAAGAGGAAAATCTAACTATAAATTTCATTTCAATGTAAAATTTCCCCTTGATCTAGAATAGATAAATTGAAAAAAAAAGTGATTATTACATTTAATTTGTCATTCGAAAATCAGTTAAACTGTCTTAATTTGTTTTCTGCATATTAAAAGTACAAATATTAGTAAAATTTTGAGAAAAATATTTCATGATTAATTAATACAACAATAAAATTAACGAACGCACCCCGGATAAACTCCAGCTCACCTCAGCTGTTCGCTGATGGAACCAAGAATTGTCAAAACTTTGTTTACCATTTTTTCCCCCAATCCTCGGAACTCGTCACAATCGCATTCTTGATTTTCTAGTTTCAGCGAAATGAATTTTTGCTTTTTCTTAGCTCTTCTCATTCTAAAACTCGATGACTTTTGACCTCTCCGTTTATAGAGTAAAAACCATGTTTTCGGTCTTATGACGTTAGATTAGATCTAAAACTTTAGGTGTTGCGAAAAATGGAAAATATCCGCCTAGTTCTGTTGTTCAGTGGAAAAAGGAAAAGTGGAAAAGATTTCATTACTGAAAAATTGAATGAAAAGTAAGTTTTTTTATTCTTTCGGTTGATGATGGTTTAAAAATAGTAATTGATTTTTTTAGACTTGGGAGTGATTGTAGTCAGATTATTCGAATATCGGCCCCAATTAAGTCCGCCTGGGCTGAAAAGCACGAGTTGAACCTGAAAGAGCTGCTTAGCGATGGAGCCTACAAGGAAAAGTTCAGGAAGGAAATGATCGAATGGAGCGACAGTGTAAGAGCCAAAGATTACGGATTTTTCTGTAGAAAGGCAATTGAAGAAGGTGGGTACTTGGAAAGTTTAACCGGCATTTGCTTTTTAGGAATTGATAAAGTCCCATTCAAAACCTTTATTTCGACCATTTATATAATAATTATTTTCCTTGCTTAATTTGGTACATGGTCTATACAGTTCTTTTTTATCTAAAATAGAAAAAGAAATGTATAAATTTATTCTGTTAATCAAAATGATCATTACCAAAACATCTGAAATGTAACCAAAGGTATATAATTGTTATAACGAAAAATTCACTGGGATTGGTATTGGTTCTACGAAATTTTATAGAGCGTTCCAAAACGGGGCTTAAAACACCCAGTCACTTAATTTATGCGTTCTCGCATAATCCAAACGGAAAGTATTTAACTGTTAGAATTTGAAATTCAATTAGATTACATATTCAGCGCTCTATTTAATAACATTGTATGCACCTACAGATTGATAAACATTAATCAATTAATTAATTTCAGCTAATCGCAAAATCTTAATAGTTAGCGATATTAGGCGTAAGAACGACATAAAATTCTTTAAGGAAACCTTTGGCAATCGAATACGAACAATCAGGATCAATTGCCCGGAAAATGTGAGATCTGAGCGCGGTTGGGTGTTCCAAGCTGGAATTGATGACGTCCAGTCGGAATGTGACCTGGACGATTTTGAAGAATGGGATCTGCTCGTAAGCAACGGCGAAGAGACAGACATAAATGCAGTATTAGAGGAAATTGTAAACAAATCTAATCACTGGATTGAAGAAAATAGCTCTTGAAGAACCGCAATCAAATATTTTTTTAAATATAAAATAGGAAGTATTCTAATATGGTATTTGCATTATAGTTTTATTAAGAATAAAATGTTTAAACCTTGTTTCTACAATTGTAAGATTTTAGTAAAATAAAAAATAGAAGAAAACACTAAAGATTGAGCCTGTAAAGATATTATATTTATTTTTTATTTATCATAATTACAGTACAGGAGGTTTTAAACATAAAATGAATTTCATAGTGGTCTACAATAAGTTACCTAAGTGATATCTATCAAGTAATAGGAAGAAAATAAATTTAAAAAAAAAGAAATACAAATTGAACGAGTTTCCCACTAATAAGGTTCTAAAAATTTTATTTGCGCCAAAAAAAAAAAAAAGAACAAAAAACGAAAAAAAAAAAATCTTTATTCACTCCAAAATTTATTCATAATTTAAAAAAAAAGTTAAAATAATTCTGTTAAAAAAAAACAATCAAATTTCCGACCCGAACTAAAAATATGAATAGAGTGTTGAAAGTTAACAGTCAAAATCTCCTAAGAACTGTTCAGCCTCGAAGTTTTTTTTTAATTTCCAAAAAACATTTGGGAATCACAAAGTTGACCGAAGTTAGAATTAAAATAGTTCACAGTCAGATTTTTAGTTAATATGTACAACAATATAATTGGTTTGTGGTACCATTCCAGCGTACCTACTAAAATTTGTTTAAAATTTCATTGTTTTATCTATTAACTAACGTTTAAAAATAAATTCTTGTCGAATCGTATCAAATAATCGCAATTTTGTTAATTTTACATTGAAATATCTTAAAAATGTCAGTTTTTTCTTTATAATTTCTTTAATTGAAAACAGCCGAACGTTTATCGCGATTTTTACCTCTTGTAATAGTGCGTGCTTTGAAAGCTGCTGCATTTATTAAGTGCTGGAAAGAAAAATAATAAATTAGATATAAAAAATATTTCCAGGTTGTAGTTAATCTTTAAATAGCAAAGATTTTCTTTCTGTTCTTTCTCACATAAAAATTTAATTATTTTGGGTAGTTATTAGGTAATATTAATTCATATTCAAAGAAACCTTGCAACAGAGTTGAGTTTTTATCTGCCTTAGGGAAATTCTTCTTAAAAATTTGATAATGATCGAATGAATAAGAATTTTTCATTGAACGCAATATAAGCTATTCATTATTTTTCGTCTTGGAATTTTAAATTGGCAACCGCAAGACTAAAATTGTTGGTTGTAGGTATATTGAATTAGCTTAGTTCTCCCGAAATCAAACTCAGACTAAAGGAGAAGACTGGGACAGTGCTTAAAATAAGAATAAATATTTAAAATACTGACCCTTTCTAATTTAGTCTGCTTGTTAGCCTTCGTAATTGGATTCGGCGCAACCTTAGGGCCCAGCTGAAGGACATCACGTACAAAATCGTTTTCTTTTAAATGCGACGTCATTCCTGGACCCATAACAGCGCACATAGCAGAGTACTGATGGTGAATCATCCAGGTATCTAAGAGAAGTGATTCCGTACCAAATCGAATGGTTATTTCGGGTGAAATATCTTCCTGAAATTAACAATTTATATTAATAATTATCTTAAAAGAAATGAAGTAAATAAAACTTACCTCTAGATACCTCAAAAGATCTCTAAATGTTGCTCTTTGGGTTTTTCTATCACGTTTAGCTCTATACTTGTGCGAATCTGTTGCTAACTGCTTTGCAGCTACTATCAAATCTCCTAGGTATTCCTCTAAAAAGTCTTCATCGTGTGCCCTACCTTTTTCTAGAACAAGTGCAATTGCTTCGCCAGCAGCCATACGAACGTCGAGATGAGGAGACTGAAGAAGTCCCATCAAATTTTTAATTGACCTGAAGACCATAAAATTGTTTTAAGATTATGATTTTCATTAAATATTTATTTATATTCACTTACGGCATCATTTGCTGCCCATTCATGATGGAAACAAAGTCTCCAGATGGAATCATAGTTAGTAAGAGACTCCAAGCGATCAAGGACTCGGCATGGAAGTTGCCCTCTTCGGCGTGTACGGAGATCGGTGATTTCGCGTCCCGCAAATAGCTACCGCTGAAGGAGTTCTCGAAGAATTGCATCAAAGTGAGCATATCACCAATATCGTCGCCTCCGAGAAAATTCAAAAGTCCCAGGGCTGCAGAGCACTTAGCCCTTGCATCGAAAGATACCGATTTGTCTTGCATTGTGGTCACTAAAAATTGATTCAGACTCTTCGAAATCCCCTCGTCACCGCCGAGTTGTATGATGAGTAGAGGTGCCAATTTGGCGCCCCAAACCTGCTCGGACCCTTTTCCGCGACGAACGGTTTTCTCGATTACATCAATCAGTGTGACCTTGCGATCCTCGACAAAATCCGGGATGTAGCGATGCATGAGGATCTCGCAGAGGATCTGGAGTGATTGAGTTCGAGTTTGTGCTGATTTTTCGGTGGCATTCTCGAGAGCCTGCATGAACTTCTCCTCGAATCTTTCCGCTTGAACGGTGTCATCAGATTCGTCGACGGATGTCGCATTTTCCGACTGCAGGGAGTAAATGCTTCCATTGTCGTTGAATGAATCCTCATCAGAGTTGGAGTCTCCTCCGCGTCCTAAAAGCAAAAAAAAGTAATAACACATTAAAATGGATCTCTTAGAACTTTATAAAATATAAAACTTTTGTAATAGGTAATATTTTCTTAACCTTTGCTAATCCATTAATCTAACGAATCCGCCCGAAAATATATCGATATTGAATAACAATAATCAATTAATCAAATATAATTAATCGATTAATTTAATTTTTTGATTAATCGTTCTTATCAACATTTATCACTTTTTTACCATTTATGTGAACGGATATAAACGAGTGATCCATAGTTTTTCCTTTTACAATTTGGACTCTTTCTATAAGATTTCTTGATTTTGGATAAGGTCAATGTCCAAAGTTCTACATATGCATGCATAAATGAACGATCCGTTTTATGCGTTTGTCTATAATCTTAAATTTCCTGAATATCTAGATCGCATAATTGTGAGATTACCGCTCGTCACAGACTTTATTCTAAGTATGAACAGGTCAAATTTTTTACTGTGTTTAAGACATACTTTGGAATTTGTCTGTGATCCAGACCGCGTCAAAATTATCTAACATCAAACAAAAATTCCTGGCGATAAATAATTGCTACCATTCGGTGTCTTACGTGAGATTTTGTCGTCTGAAAACGTCCCTCTCTAAAATGATCGTAATTTCTCAAAGTGAATTGAGATCACTAGCGGCGACTACTTATTCAATCATGTCAAGGCTGGTTCGTATTTTCTTTGTAAGCCATGGGGCCGTGGGGCACCGCTCACAGACATTCCGACGACGTCGTCGGCTGAGAGACTGTAAGCTGTAGGAAAAAGCGATTGCTAATCAAAATCTCTGGCTCAAAATTTACTTTCTAAAGTCGTTTAAAAGAGAGGTCCAAAATGAAATTTCCCCCCCGCAAAATTAGTTTGCCTTCCATGTTGGGTCATAACAGAGCCGTGTACAACGTTTGATCGAGGTGCAAAATAGCTCAAAACCTTAAGAAACTGAAACTGAAAGTTCCCAAGAGATTTTTATTTCCTTCCCTGCGACGATCGGTTACGGTTGTAGTGTTTGATTGCGTTGCCTTCCACACGAAAGTCATTCCGGTTTTGTATAAATAGCGGTTGGCTACTTCCGTGCCGCTGTTCCGGTATCTCCGCGAAGTGTGTCAGAGCGCTTTGCCAAGAAGATTTCGTTGAGAAAATTTTATTGCCACACTTTAGCATGCAGCGGGACGGCCTTTGGCGCAAGACAAGAACATGCTGCAAATTGTTCAAACTAAGAATTTTCTTCTTTTTATCTAGTTTTTGCTATACCGTAGATCATTGCGGTCTAGGCGAACAGAACAGCGCTGCCAACCTCTATAAAAATAGTATTGTGCTATTTCTACTCTGACTTTCTATTATCAGTAGTTTTCTACTCAGTATTACATTGAAGACACTATCAAACTTAGGTGTTACAGGAATCCTCTAATTAATTTAAAAGTAAGAATAACAATATCGTTATTACTGGAGTCAGATAAACGGGATCAATGAACTTATTCATAGCAATGCATATAAGAAAAACAAAAGAGAACAACAACTAAGTTTCAGGAATATTATATTACCTAAATCAGAAGTTAAACAAATTGAACGAGCCAGCGAGTGTTGAATTAACGCATTACCTGATAAACAGTGATACAAAAAAAACTTTCTTAAAATTATACATAATCTAGCCATAATTTCTTTCCCAAATGTTGTCTATACTTAAGAAAGATGCCTTCATAAAAAAAAAAAATATATAAATATTCTAAGTCCTAAAAGGTACGGAATAATCTTTGCATTTTGTTCGCTATCCTATTTGGATAAGATTATATTATATTTTATAATTTTTATTACACTGGATAAACTATAAACAAAATTTAGAACTGTGTGTATTCTCAATGTCAGAAACGTGATATCAAAGCGTTATAATAATTGTGTAATTAAATACGCTCGAAATTCTAAATTTCGTCTATAATGTGTCATTTATATTATGGATATTTACTCACTTTTGCCTGATAATGTTTAAAATCGGGATGACGCATAGGTTTTAATTCATTCAGGTATAATATGAACATGAAATTAAAAGAAAGTAATTTTCAATTTGGTTCCGAAAGTAAGATCACCGCGAATCGTCTTAATGAATACAATTTAACTTTTGCGTTATTTATCAAACTTAAAAAGTGTTGAGATCTTATTCTTATAAATTAATCTTTTATGTTAATTTGCGTTGTAATTTTCGAAAAATTAAAAAAAATGTTGTTCGCGCATTCATTAATTGAAACATTGTTTTGAAATTTTATTAACGATTTCTTGGAAACTATGTTTTCAGCAGTTTGGCAAGAATAACTCAATAACAGTAAAATTTACACAGAAGTGATAAAAAACTTCAAAGAGTCAAGATTCAAAAGAACAGAAATGTATAAAGAAAAATTATAGGAACTTTATACGATTATGGCTTGATATTATCTTTATAAATTTTAATTGTTTTTATTTATTTTTCAGGTTTACTCAATACGAAATAATGTGAAAGAAATATGATATAATGTAATACCGAAAGAATTTTGTTGAACTTTTACTTGTTCTGTTCTTGAAGTTTAATTCATAGTATGATATGATATTAGTCAAAAGCGACCATTATCCTTTTATAAAATCTATGTTAATTGAGGGGTAGTACACTTTAATATGAATACATTTTTAATCCAATTTCTAAAAATGTGTGGCATAATTCTCATTTGTTTCAGTACCCACTCAGTTTGTTTGGATGGCAGCGCTGCTCGCGAGACGTCGGCAATTTTTCTTGGCGATATTTCTGGGGTACGCGGCGTTCCGCAACGGCTCAGGCGACCTTCATAGCGAGCGTCATGCAGACGATACATAGGCCGATTTAATGATAGACCTGTTCGTCGAGGTATTTCGCAAAAGATAGAAATAAGACGATCCACCGTTACCGCTGGAAAGTTATTAATTTCACTTTATTTTCTCACCGGCCATACAACTCGGGCGGTTCAGATTTATTTCTGTGGTGTCGCTCTCTGCCGGATACCCTGGTTATATCACCCGAACGAGCCGTCCTTAAGTAATCCAAAGCAACAATAAAAAGAAAGCGAACAGATTAACCTTAGAGGAATCTCAATGTTTATACAAAATCTCTGGCGGACGGATTTATTTAAAAGATTATTACATCACAGGGGCTGACTCAGGCCGAGCCATGGTGCGGAGAGCAACCGAAAATAAATGCTCAGCGAATTTCCTGTGCAAACAACACAATTTTATTTGCATTTTGAAAGTACAGCCAGAACTATGAAACAGCGAGGCAATATTTCTGTAGTGTCCTTAAAAAAATGCCTTTTACAAAACAATCGAAAATTAGGACAACTTCAATTAAACATTGATCAATTCTGGTGCTTTACAACACGAGTAAAACTCCTCCTCTGGCACATTGACCCTATTTTGGGGCTGTTCGTGACTCCCCCGCAGGTCTGTGTAAACTAAAAGTTGAACAATCACGCAAAGTATTATTTTCCCGGAAAAGGAGGGCTTCGAGGGCTCACAGAGATGGATGGATTCCAATCAATGCAGGGCTTAAAGAGGCCATCAGTCGAAGGATAATGACGAGTTATATGAGCCAAATTGAAATGCATTCGAAAATGACTGAACGAGGCTCCTGCAATATTGATTAGATGTAAATGGATCTTCCTTACGGGGAGCGGATTTACCTTTATTATTTATGTCGAATACGGAAAAGCATAAAAGCGGCGTTATGACTTTATTTGGGTATAGTGTAACATTTAATAAGGCTGCATAAAGAAAGTACTTAGTTACTTTATACATATTATCTCTCTTAACTAAACTCAACATCTTCAATGTGTCCTTAAGATTTTCAACATACACAATGGTCCCACTAAATTCCTAAAGCTTTAATGTTCCATGCAAAATCCCTGTGAATAGTAAAATGAAACAAAATTCCATTATTTTTCTAAAAGCTAAATAAAATAAAATAATAATAAAATATATTATTATAACTTTTTAATGTCAGGTGAGGACTATGAAAATCAGATGTGGACGATTTTGCCACAGTTCACAAAAGGTAGATTCGAAAAGAACTCATTTAAAGTAGACAACTTTTATAGTACTTTGAAAATATATGAAATATAGAAATCGTAATTCAAAGACTCCATCCTGCATTAACCTTTAAACCGTTAAAAAGTTATTCCTTAATATAGTTTTGTTTTTAAGGGAATGTGACGAGTTTAAATTTTCAAAACATCAAGAATTTATGAAAATTATGAGCAGAAAGAATGATTATTGTACGGCGTTAAATTTAAGTGTGTAATAAATTGTGGAAGATAACATTTATTTAGTGGTTGTGTAATGCAAATATACTGCTAAGTTTGGTATTCATCGATTCACTATCCTTTAAGGAAAAGCATATTACACTAAACCATTACTAAATGGCCAGAAAATAGTGTAGGGGAGACTGGGGCTGGTTGTGACAGGGGTAGGTTGTTACAGCGGCAATTGTGGCTATACAAAGAAAGTAACAGGAACGCTTGAAAGAGAAAAATTACCACAGTATGATCGGCTAGCCACTTGCCATCCGCTAGTTCCGCCAACGCATTTGTGTGAGGAGCCCTGGCACGGTGCTATCAAAACCGCATGTTTCTAACTTCTTATTTTTTTAGTAATATTGGTCTACAGCCTGTTTATAATTAAAAAATAGTTGTGCGATAATGTATATTTGTGCCTCAATGCTTTCTTTTTGTGTTAAATATATCATAATGCAGTTATTTCTACTAGATTTTTTTCTACTTAACCTTAAAGGCTAAATTTTGGGGTCGGGGCTAAAAGTGACATTTCTTCGGGGCAGGTTGTTACATGTACATCTCGGTAGTATCTGCCTTAGTTTTTGTTTAGGAAAGAAGTTTTTTGTTATTTTTGAGGGTTAAAAGTTACCAATTTTTTTGTTTTTGTGAGGCATAAGGATAAAAGGCATAAAAGAAATAGTATGCCAAATTTTTTGTTTAAGAAATAAATTTATAATTTTCATCAAATTCCTAAGCTACCAAATTTGTTATTTGTTGAGGCATACAGAGCAGTCGTACACCTTTACACCTTGCAAACATAAAAAGACTGTGTTTTAGGTCTAAATTAAGTAAAAAAATGTTGATTGCCCTTACTAAAAAGTCTCAGATTATGTTTGTTTTTTGTTGTATCAACCTACCCCGTGTGGTGTAACAACCAGCCCCAGGCACGGGGCTAAAAGTTACACGGCTCTTTTTCCAGAATTCGCGTGTTTATAGCACTTCTAATAGGCGTAAATCTAAAATTCTTCTTAAATAAGAATCTTGAATAGTTATTTAATCAAACAAACTTGGAATCACGTAAAATAATCTAACTAACAAAAAGATATGACAATTTGTTTAAAAAATGTCACAACCAGCCCCAGTCTCCCCTACTCCAACCTCATTATCGTTACAAGGTTACATCCAAATCGTTCTAAAGAAAATGACAAATCATAAACACTCTGATACAAAAATAAGAGCTGAAATACAAAAATCATAATGACTTCACCATGTCAATCATTTTTTTCCCGTGCTATAAAAACTATTTTTAGTTTTTCCAAACATCCCACAAAAACCGCACGTTGTCTCAGTAATCCCCAACAAAATAAATTCATTGTTGTTTCCCATTAAAGCCCCAAATGCCCCCCCTCCCCCCGCTAATAGCCAGCCGCGTTGAATGGCATAAGTCCAAATTGAGGTTTTCCTCAATGACCTAGACACGCGTTTTCCACCAAAACAAATTTCGCAAAATTACCCAGGCGGTCTAATTTTAAATCGAGGAGCAACCAACTGGGCGAACTTTGAGCTGAGAAAAATTCTTAAATACCTCGCAGGACTAGGTCATTGATGTCGCTCACAGCTGTTCCGAAAACGCGGAATTATTAATTTTGTAAGTTTGTAAGGACGGCGTATAAATTTTTAAGCCGGTTGTAAGCCCCCGACCATATCCCATTGGCGCGACCCGCACTTAGGGCTCCGCGCTCCACGTGCCCCAATGTTTGGGTAAATGTGTAAGACCCGCACGTGATTAGTCACGTTCCGTGAGTTGGCAAGTGCGCCCCCAATCCCGACACTCATCCCCCGGGCTCCAAGAATCCCCTCGTGGGGACTTATGCTTCCGAAGCGAAATGATCCATGGCGCCCTTCGAAGTTATGCCTTTTCTTTAGCCACCCGGGTGTTAGTTTGTAAGCATAAAAATTCGATAAGCGACAATCCGCTCGCATGACATAATCAATTTCCGTTTGCGAGCACGAAACCAATCGTGAAAAAATTTATTTATATTCGGCATCGTCGTCCAATCGACCAAGGCGGTGTTGTAGTTTATCCCCGGAGAAGGTTTAAAAATGTTTTACGAATGTTTGCGTTGATTAAGAAGTGAATTTTAACGAAAACACGTTCTTAATTTTCACTCTTAAATATTCCTTCTACAAATCTTTTTACTCGCAAACGAAAAGTTGTGATTTCGTCACGATTTTGAAATATATGGTATTTTGTATTTAAGTAAATCCAGGTTTTCATCTAAGCTATGTTATATGAGCTATTCTTTTTTTCATTTTTATTTGTTTACCCGTTTTCAAAATTGCTTATAATGCTAATAATAATAAAGTCTTCAAGGTTGAAAATTGAAAGTGCTAAAAATTACCGATCCTAAATCATTTGATACCAACCAACTTCACACAAATATTCGTTAAAACTGAAATTCTGGATCCGATCTATATTTTAAATAATCATTTTTAAAAATAGCAACTCCGAAAAATCCCTTTCTAATCATTTTCATACAAATGTTAAACGTTTAAGACGTGTCATATTAATTTTTAAATCTAAAATGAAATAAAATAAACGGGAATTTTGACATACTTTATTTAATGAATATTTTAGTGCTCTTTAAAAATATTTAACGACTTCTCTGTGCCAAGGCGAAGGCTGACATTCACCAAAATAGTTTTAAATCTTAAAAATTTGACTTTTTATCTAGTAACATGCTTCATGTATGAAGAATAATAAAAACCATAGCATTCATTCTGCACACTATTTTTAATCATATTTGGACTTTTTAATTACAAAAATCTGTTAAAAAAGTTTTGATCGCTTCAAACCAGAAAATTTTTAAGTAGTCCAAAGTATCTTCTTTTTACTCACTTCTCCTGAAATTTTCCTCCCTGGAGATGCTTCAATTCAATGAATTCTAACTAAATACAACACAGCTTACAGATTTAACATTTTATATACAGATCAATAAAAAAAAAATATATAGATGTATAATTACCAAACATAAGTTTATCACTTTTCTTCTGATATTAAATAATTTAATTATTGAAAATTGAAAGTTGAAAATGTTCAAATTCAGCTTCAGCTACTTTGAAATTAACTATACAAACTAATCCTTAGTCGTTTTTGCAAAAATAAATAAATCCGGGTCTTATGCTATGCTAAAATTATTACTGCATGTGCATTTCCAATTAAGCTGTTGACTACTTCTTAATTAACCTGCCCGACCTAATAAAGTTATAAAAAAGCCATCAGCTTTGATTAGTAAGCTTAACGCGATGTCTGACTGGTGCAAGTCGGTTAATTATTTCCCAAAGGTTTTGCGCGTATGGGAAAACTATGTTCACTCTCATTTACATGGAAGTGAATTTTAATGAAGGCGCGATCTGATTTCGACTTCTAATTTAATGAAAACCACAAACCAGCTGATTAGTTAGTTGAGGAAAAACATGAGAATCAATTTGATGACCCACCGTCACCGCATTTCATAACGAGGCTGACTCGCCGCCGCCCGCGCTTATCGCTCCCGCCAAGGACGTCGATAATCCGGCAAAATAGCCAATTTATCTCCTGGGGACGGATAAGACTCGGGTGTCTTTTGGAGCACTGTCCCCTCGTTCATTCTCCACTTGGAGCACCGACCAAAGTTCGGGGCTTATCGGTGGCTTAAACCTGAGCTTGCATATTTTCACAGATTTTGAAATTTTGATGATCTCGGTATGAGAACTTTCCGAGAATTACGGGCGACTGAAACTCCTTTAGCGTGACTTGCGCCAAGTTATGAAATATTACAATTCTTTTCGGACTAATGAATTCACGGAATTATTTATAGGCGACGAGTAGAACTGGTTAGCTTGTAGAATAGAAACATTCTATATGTTTACGTTTTATATACATACATAGAATGTTTTTCTTTAGCTGACGAGGGATTATTTATCTTATAAATAGACAAAAGATTTATCTACTAAATAAATAACTTAAGTTATATCACATCAATTTATCTGTACAAAATTTATGAATAGTAAAAAACGGGAAAGTTGAACGAACTTGAACTATTCGTTTGAGAATGTAGAAGAATAACACTAAATTAAAAAAATTGATATTTAGCTACAACTTTTTCAAAGTGTTAAAAACATATTAGTAAAAAAAAAATTTAACTCAAAGTATGTATTGCGAACGTTATGAAATTCGTTTACTGTGGGCATTTTAGGCGTGCTTGTCATCGTCCATAATTATAGTGCATTTCAAAATTTGTAAAGAATTTGTTTAGAATAAAAAGGTATTTGATTTAAATAATTTAAGTCTTCGAGATAACTAAATTGCAACGAAACGTGAAAATATGCAGAAAAAAATTGTAAAAAAATTAATGCCATAATTCATAATAAGACAAATATATTTTGTTACAGAGAGTAAGATCAATAGAATCGCGAGCGTAAGATATGTAATTATTAATCCTAATTCAAAATTTCATTTCCGCACAGATTGTAGAGATTAGGAAAGAAATTTCAAATCTTTGAACTGTTTTAAAATGGAGTTGCATTTGCATTATGTAAGTTCTCATAACAAAAATCAGTTACACGAATATTACACAACGGTAAGAGAAGCAAGTACTCAAGTATGTTGTCTTATTTAATAAGTCTCGCGTATTTCTTATCATAGTCATTGTGCAACAGTTTCAACAATAAAAGAAACATTTTCTTATCTTCTAAACTTTTCCTGAGAAGTTTTTTAAGTAGGTACTGTGGAATCGAATCTATAATAAAATGAGAAACAAAATGAAGATCGATAAGCAAAATATTTGGTGATTTCAATTAATTACCGCTTCCTAATTGCGACTTTGTTTTACTAATTCAATTTTCTTCATCCCAGCGGGAACTGGAATCATAGAAGAAGTCATGAAGAAGCTATCTTTCGAAGCTTGGAATCACTTACGCTCCGTATCCCATCCCATATCTTTTTAACATGGGCATGTCATTGGGAGGAAGCAAAGGCAAAAGCTTTTCTTCATTAGTGCTTCCTGAGAAGATGTTTAGAATAAAAATGTAAAAAGTAGTTTTTCCGGGCCGGAATTGAACTTGGAACCTGCGGATCGGAGGATTGGTTGCTTTACCCACTGAGCTATCACAATCCCGATGATGTGGTATTATTTTTAATGAAAATAATGTTATATTAACATTGTGCTTTTTTTCTTGACATTTTGTGCTTTTTGTTGAGAATTTTGCTAAAAGTTTTTAAAATCTTCCTTAGAAGCGTTTTAAGTCATTGGAAGGAAGAACTTCCAAATTGCTTCTGAGGAAGATTCAGAATTTTTTCCCCCGGGGTCTCGACTCGCCAACGGCAGATATGAAATCTGCCTAAATGCTTCCAAAGGCAATTACCTCGAAGCACTTCTAATTTGCTTCCATGGAAGATGCTTCTGTTTTTCCCGCTGGGATATTTCAGAAACATCGACACAAACAAATAAAATTTTCCTTTGTCATCGTGACGTGATAATTAGTTAATGGAATATAAAAATTTGTAATGAAAAGTTATGTAATTAATTAAAACTAACTAACTTAACTGATAAGTAAAATGATGAATCAAGTTAATTACTTTCTCTGTATAAGTATATTTTGATTACTAAAATTTTCTGTACAATTAGCTATCGTAAAACTATAAAAATATTCGTGCTAGACTTGTAAACATTTTAAGAATTCAAATTAATTTACTGCATGCTTCACTACTGTTTTTCATTTTTGTAAATATTTATTTTTGGGGTAAGGGTGACTCGTTAAAAATAAGAATTACTGATAAGATGTTCTGACATGAAATTTCATGTTAAGCTCAACTGTTATTATTGTCCACTAAAAAAAAAGAGCTAGTTATTTAACAATAAAGCTAAATTAAAACCTGTGATGGGCGTGCTAAATAAAGATCAGTAAAGTTGTTGATTTGAAAAACCCACCATATGTAGGTAAACAGAAATTAATATTGCTTTTAATGGTTGATCAAAACTAATGAATTAGAGTACGTTTGAAGTAGGTAATTTTCTTCTGAACTCCACACGTTAATCACAGTAAGAAAAGCATTGCACAGCATCACATCTTTAGTATTCTTCTTGCATTTTAAGTTCCAGATTAGCCAAGTTAACTCACTTTACTAAGTTACCTCAATTTTTCCTCGATTCAATGTAATTCATTTTGCATGAATGCATTTAATTCATTCACGGGTTAAAATCTTTACGACCGTATATTTTCTTACCAATCTTATGAATTTTGCCCTAGGACTAAGATGCTTAACTTTTTTTTCGTATTTATTCATTTTTGATACCTGTATAATGATCTTGGATTGTAGATTTCTTCTATTTGTCTATAAAAGTGCATATAGCATTCATTATGTGTAACATTAGCAGCCTAGTTTATTGAAGCAAAGAACTATGTAACTATGCCTAATTAAAAATAATTAATGTTTTAAAAAAAATTAAATATCTGGAAACCTTGCTATAACCGTCTTTATTCCAACTTAATTGAGAGCATGTGAATATTTATTTTAATTAAAATTAAAGGCCATAGAATACAAATCAACATGTGTATGTCTTTAGTTAATTTTTTAAATGTTACTATAGGAAAAATGTGTTGATATATATTATATTTATAATAATATTTTACAGAAAAATCTATGACAAATGAGTTATACGTGATACTTTTTGTGTCAACAAGTAACACCGAAAGACGAAGTTGATACTTTTGCAAAAGTTGTTCTCTTCTAGCGGTTGGCGAAAATAATATCCCAAGTTTATATATCTTAAAGTTACGGCAGTTAGAACATAATTTTGAGTTCAAAGTGTAAGTAAGAAATATTCCGCGTTTTTTAAACTTTTATAAACCTCTGTAGAAATTTCTCTGGGTTTACAAATCCTCCAAAATTCCCATTAAGAATAAACAATGCATCCCATAGGAATCAAATATGTACTTCCAAACTCAAAAACTTCTTAATTGAGTACTCCAATACTCCATTATTCGAGTTCTTGGGTAATTTATCTCAAAGTATTCTCAAAACTCCTTGATTCAATCTCAGCTACTACAAGTACTTGAGTACACCAACTCAAATATCAGAGTAATTCTTAGACACCGTCTAAATTACAGTCTTACGCATAAGTTTAAAACTATTTGGTTTTGTGCTATCCGTTGAAATTAATCTTAAATGTTGAAAATTTTACGTATTTAAAATATACATTATTATGATTAGGGGGTCAAATCATTATACAAAGGTTTCCATTTAAACGAAAGAGAACGTAGTTCAGTTCCTTATGAAATTAAAAAAGCCAAGTTTAAATAACTCGTAAGTAAATGCTGACAAAATCATCAATGACTAAAAGACTAATGGTTAATTTAGCTGTTATTTATTCATTATGGCATCGGATCGTACCTATTCCTTGAGTAATTTTTTAAAAATTTGAATTTGCTCCACATTTGTATAATAACTTTGTATGTAGAATTACAATCTGCTGTTTTTGAATTTCATTTTTTGATTTATTGGTTAGAATCGAAGTAACTACCACGCCACGTGTGGTTCCAAATTGCGCGTTCCATACCAGGAATTAGTTGGACAGTGCGCGTTTTAATACTTTACTTAAAGTAGATTTTCCATCTCGGAGCCTTTCATTGTTAAGACTATTATACATGCTAAAGATTAGGAAATGAAGGCATATTGATTTTTTCGAGTATCAAGTTTTTCTGTATTCGATGGTCATCCCTCATTGCCACTTTATAGAATGAGGGGCATTCTTCTACCCTTGGGGCTCTATTTAGAATTCAATGCCAGAACATGTTCGTATTATGCGATAACCGAAAATCTTTGATAAACCCTTTCGTTTTGAGGCCTTTTCTTAAACAAGTACTTCGATAGGTCTGTCCTGCATCTGATTAAGGTGTCACCTTAAATTTTAACCCGGATAGAATAACTTATATAAATTGATCGGTCAGAAAGGTCAGAGCTGGCGAGTTCTGGTTTGTAAGCACACAGCTGTTCTATTTACTATGAGCTAGCCTTCAGTGCGCCAGTCAAGTCCGGGGTCTCCGCATTAAAAAGACCGCATAAATAAGTGTAAACCTTTGTTCGATAACAGGCTCTAGCGCGGCTGCCTGACAAAAGCAGGTTGTCTTAATTCGAATTCGTCTAGACTCGATAAACCTGAACCGTGGCTCATCGAATTTTTCGAATGGCGAGCGTTACCCACATTTTTGAGATATGTATTTTAAGTAAATTGTGTTGGCAAATTGCTTCATTTTCACCTCTGAGCTTTAAACAACTTTTAATGCGATAAGAACATTCCCCCCTGACTTCCCTAAGAAAGGAAAAATTTAAGACGTGAAAACACGAGCGAATGTCGTGACATTGTAAACATTCGGAAAAGTGGAAACGATTAATAAAAAGCAAACAATTAGTCCAGCTGGTGGCTTGTGAGTTTGTGGCGGGCGGTCCCCAAAAATAATCGTTTCCTCACACTGCGGATTTATGTGGGCCGTTGCGGTTGCGACGCGGTGCGGGGGAAAAAAATAACGTCATCTTTCCCGAGCAGTCACACAAAAGTTGCAGCAACATGTCGCCCTCGCGCCGTAGTGGAAAAACTGCAACATCGTGTGCAGTGTATGCGCTCATCATGCTTTCGTCATTGAACCTGGGCCCACGCTGCGCCCCAATTTGGGGCTTCGTAGTAAATCGATCCTTTGTCTGAAAAAGACATGCTCCCAACGAGGAGATACGAAAAATTCTACGATTATTATTGGAATCGATTCGACACAAAACTGACTGATGGGCTTTTTCCGCAGCCTCGGAGAGTAGAATTTTGTTTTTTCTGCTATTGGTGGTCGTTTCGCGGTGGCCCCACCACTAGTTTTATACTGGTGATAATTTATTATAACCACCCGCCCGCTAATAACCCTCTCGCCATAGCCCCATTTGCACTTGTAACAACTGCTCGCTGGCGATAGTTCTCGAGAAGTCGCGATGAATCAGCCACAGTCGAGCAGGTGACAGGGCAACTTTGCCCGCTGGTTGTCTTCGTCGGGGGCTTTGTTTGTTTTGAATCTGGGCGAAATTAAAATATTTTCCCCCGCACCGCACGCACGCAACGTTGGGATTCTGCGGACCTAGCGATTTCGATCTCAGAGTAGCACGTTTTATATAATTTTTGATTTGCTATCACATTTTTTATCGGGGGGTTCTCACTTTTTGCACGTTTATGTTGGAGCCCCAGCGGCCGCGGTGACGGTGTTGTACCCACCACACACACAGGCAAACAAACAAGCACCAGCTTGGCACTTGCAGCGCGCGGCCTTCGGGCAACCTTTAGCAATAAGTAAAATCAAAGGAAACCCGTCTCTTGGCCAGAAAACAGAGCACTTACCTTTGCCTTTCCTGTTCTTTTTCGGCATTTTTGATAGTTTCGCTTCCAACGACGGCGTGTTCGTTGAACAGCTTCTCAAAGAAATGAAATATAAAACTAAAAAAAAATGAAACTACGGGGCGATCGGGGATCTGATCTGATTGCACACACGCCCGAATTGCCGTGTCCTTTAGGCACCGCGCGAATTCCTTTCACTGGCTCACTATTTTGCACAATTCAAAGCACAAAACTATTTCGGCAAGCACGTAAAAAAAGAATAAAATCAGACACAATTAATAACTAAGAATTTATTTAGGACTCCCTTGATTTAACTTGAGCACAGATTCGCCCCTAATCAAGACGGGGGTATAAGTTTTATCGGGTTTCTCACTTTTATGTTATTCTTGCGGCCACAAATTGAGTCAAAAGTACATAAATCGTCTCTAGCAGGAGGCACAACACATTCACGATGATTTTTAGCTGGCGAGTTGCAATTATTTAAAACAAGTTGCATGATTATTCAATAGCACATCCAACCGAAAAATTGTGCTCACGTCAAACGAGCAGCAGCCTTCTGACGAATGACGACGACGACGGCGAACAGTGACGAATTCGGTGCCAAACCGAATACCGACCGTTGGAGGGGGTTGAAGCTTGGAGGATGACAGCGGCGCGCTGCACTACCGACGTCGGCACCACGCGCTAAACATGTGATTCACCAATGTGAAGTTGGGCTCGGTTTGGCGGTATTCGAAAATGTTTGCTTTAAAAAAAATACGTTACGAGAAATTTTTGCTACAGCCACTTTTGGTAAAATGTGTTTTTTTTTGCCGCGAAATTTATCTCTATTCTTTCTTTTATTTAAAAACTCTAATGGATGCTGAAAAGATTGTTCATAATGCGAAGTTTAAGTTTGAGTTTAGTTATAGCTGAGGAGAACACAAAATTTCAAACGTTTACATAATTATTAGAACCAGGGAACCATCATAACGTTATAATAACGTTATTATTTCGGTCAGAACTATACCGGTTCATTTTCCGTAAAAAAGAACGATACTTTCGTACCAAAATTATTTCGGTTACATTGAACCGAAATCGCTGTGACCGAAAAAATTTCGGTCCAATTGAAACGGTCTGATTGGAATTTTTGAGGTAAAGTTCAGACCATAAATTAATTAATGATTAAATAATAGATTGATTTCACAAATACATACATATGTATATATTATTAATTCAAGTTACTACTAAAGCTTGCGGAGCCGAGCACTACTAAGCAAGTAGCGCAGTTCAACGCGTAGTGCATTTTTTCTAAGGCGGACCGATATATTCACAGATTTTTATTTTTCGGTCCAGCCAGACCGAAAGAAGAAAGAACCGAAATGAAACGTTCGTGGTCGCAACAAAATTTGTAGGAAACGTTTCGAGGTAAACATTTTACGATTTGGTCGGATTATAACGTTTGGTTTCAACTTTTTCACATTTTTTTATATCGGTCAGGTACGCTGATTAGAACATATGCTATTCGTGTTATCCACAGTTTTAAATTCTTTGAACGTATTTATCACTCAAAAAGTTTGAACTTATTGCAACAGGAGTAGACAATTTTTGCTAATCGGGGTGCATTCAGAATCAACGAGCTATACATATTTGATACCGCGAATAAAAATTTTAAAAGCCGGCACCCAATCATAGAAATAGTAAAAAAATTAACCCTGGCTCTAGTTTTCAGGCTGCAGAAGCCCGAAATTCAATGCTATATTTAACGACACCCTCTGGACAAATAATTTTGAAATACAATTGTTATATATGTGAATAATTAATTATCAACTTATTAATTTCATAATTAAAAGTAAACTTAAAAAGATTTAAAATAGATATATGTACATAGTCCGATAAATTTATTTGCTTCTTAATGTGGCAATTAATTTTTGACAAAGAGAGTGGAAAATAATTTCTCCCTGCAGCCAAACTGATGTTTTATCTAAAGAATAAAATAAGTCAAGTCAAAATCATAATGGAGTTGGTATAGAAATAAATATCGGTGGAAAAAGATACGACATTGAAACTCAAAAAGAACTTGTTCGTATCGAATCTCTATTTTATTTGGCTCGTAAGAATATGTCTGAACAATACAGTTTCATATCACTAATTCAATATTCTATAAAAATACATCGTGAACAATTTTAACTTGAAATCGTATATTTTATGGTACAGTAAAATGCCTTAAAAGTAATGTAAAAAAATAATAAATATTCTCCGTAGGCTATATAAAAAAAAAAACAAATAACAGCACTAATACAAGATTTCCAGGCTGTTGCCAGTGCTGTAAGCCATTTTTGACATCATGCCAATCTTTGCTGATATTAACACTCTGCAGCTAATTTAGCTGGATACTTTTATCAATCCTACGACATTCAAAGTAAAAGATATAAGACAAATCCAAACAAAATAATAATAATAATAATAAAAGTATAATTGTACAGATCTCTTCCTCGCAGTCGCCAGGACTGAACTGAAAATTGGGGGGTAATATCACATTCGTAGAAATTAATTCTTATCATTAGTAAAGTCTACACCTAGATTCTTTCTAGTAATTTTATTGCAATTACTTAAGTAATTTTAAATTATAAATGGAGTGGTCATAACTTACGATGACGGAAAAATGAATGATCGGATTTCCTCTAGGTTTAGGTTTACAATTTTGCTTCTCGCAACTGAGTCTATTTACAATCGACCTCCTCGCAAATCGTTTGTAGTTTGTCTGTGGCGGTCATCTCGTTTGTGACTATATTAATTGAACTAACTTTTGCCCTTTGGTAGGCGACCACTGTATTTTCGCTGAGCAATTTTATGCAGACGTAGCCAATTAGCACACCTGTTCCAGCGGTTAAGATTCTTATGATTGGGTCTACGTAAAGTTGGATAATGACCCATGCGCATGCCCCAGTTATGCACATAAGTGTGATCAGGATTACTGTTTTCGCCCAGTGTTGAATTGTGAAACCTTTTTCCCAGTCCAATCTGTCAATGAGGAAGGGTTTTATTAATTTCACTGGTTTAGAATGAAAATGTACTTCAAATAAAAATATGATATATATGGATATGAAGGTTTCAATGTCCTGAACCTATATCTGAAAATAAAAATTTTACAGCACATCACATTTTCGAGAAATATTCGGTTGAAGAGTGAAATCAGTCATATATTAGACATAATTGAAAACTACTTGTGAAACATACCTTTAATAAAAGATTAGATTCTTAACTACCTAAATAAAGTCAGTTTTTTATAAACTTTCCTAAAATATCCTTACAGAATGAGTTTTTCATAAACCTTTGCCTTAGACCCTATGAAGTAAATGAACTGGAGTTATACGAGGAGGACTCCCATGTAAAACTTTATCTCCTGAGCAAATCTTGATAGACTTTTAAAATAACTGATATTTTATAAGCGCAGTTAAACATCTAATTTATTTTTGGAGATATGTTATTAAATAATTTTTTAATAACCTTGTCAAAAATGGCCAAAATAAGGATTGTTTTCCACTTTTCATACTGCTATTTCTCAAGAACCTGACGTGCTTTTTATTTTCGGATTCTTAATCTACCGAAAAAATCCTATCAAAAACATCTAATTATATTTCCGAGGACAGGAAAAAAAAAACAAGAAATTTGGTGGTCCAGTGCTTTCACTTACTTTTTAGTTTTTTCAATTTCATATGGTGATCCGCACACTTTACATTGCAGCAGAGTATCGGATGTGCTGCAACTCTCGACCAGCCATCTTCGTAGGCATTCATGATGTACGGAGCTTACATCACCAGTGCATTTACACGGCTGAATTAACGGTTCTGGTTTGTCGGAATCGTAGCATATCCAGCAATCTTTTTTTGTTAAAAATGACTGTCCCTCCTCCGGTGAAAGATTTCGAGTTTCTTGCGATGTTGATGGTATGGATGGATCAATTTGCCTGCTGAGAAGCTTTCTTGGATTTAAAATCCACAATTGCTCTGGAGCCATTGAGTTCCATAAACAGCATGGGAACCAAAGGGCGACACCAATTTCTACAATACGAAATACAATGTCGTGCCAGTTCCTTGAATATACTGGAACCCTAAAAATATATTATAAAAATTAGTAAAAATATAAATGAAGAAAAATTATTGCGTCCCATACTTTTTTTTCCAGAAATCGCCTAGCGTTTCCGACGTTAAAAATCCCACAATAACGATCAACATTATCGCCTGGCTGAGGAGACCAAAACGCGATTGATGCAACTGGGATGCATTAATGATGGCATCGCCTGGTCCAAGGCTGTGTCCACTTTGGTCATAAACGAAACCTCCTCGCAGTTTAAAAAATACTTCTACTCCGTATATGAGGAAGAATATAACAACAATGAGCAATAGGGCGGCATAACATCCATTAAATATGTGAGCGTATGAATGTCGATCCGTTAGAAGTAAGGAAGAAAATACTTCGGCACCAAATAAGCTGTACAGGAAAAGATTAAATGCCAGAAATCCGAGAAAACTTTTCGATAAGAACTGCGACTTCTCCCAGCGTATGTCGCGCAAATGAAAGATCTGTAGGAAAATAAAAAAAAAATTAAATGCAATGTCGTACATTAAAAATATTAGTAAAGAGCACACGTTTGAAATCTTAAAAAATTTTAGGTTTAACGTAAAAGTCCATATGGCCAACACTTGTGGCATTTACTATCATACGGTGCAAAATCAATCTGCATGTCGTTAATTTAGTGTAGTTTTTGGAAAAACCAAATGGCAAATGTGATTTTAAAAGCATTGCATTTACAAAACAAACGAAAAATATAAATACAGGCTAATATTTAGCACATGACTGCAAATGATAGCTATTTAGCTATACAAAGCCATAGCTGAAACAGACCTCATTTGTGTCATCGATTAATAAATCGTATAATGAGAAAAACTTTATTTCAAGTTAAAAGATTTACCTTATCCATTCACGATCCGCAGGAACTTTTCATGAACGACTAATCTTATGGCAGAAAGTGGAGTGGTTATGTTATCTACAAATCTACAATGAATTAATTCCGCATTTATACTATATAAAAAACGACCCCTTTTTGCTTCTGTCAATGATGCTATTTATTATTTACTTCATTATTGTACAGAGCTATTATTTCATTTTGTTTTTGATAACACTTTTATTCATCACTTTCTAGTTTATGGTCAATCTTTCTGATAACCTTCAGAGCTAGGTTGTCTGTTAAAAACGCTCAAAGTGTATAAGTACAAAATTTTCGTATTTTGATGTTTTAGAAAATAAATTGGTTATTATTTCGATGACGCTGTTGTATTGCTCCAACTTATTAGAATTTTCTACTTATTTGCGAATAAAAAGTACCTACCTTTTTTAAATAAAAAGACAGTTTATTTTTCGATTACTAAAGGTATAATTCGTTGAGAGAAATAAATTTAATCCCTAAATTTTATCGCTTATTTAGAATTCTGTACTACTCCCAGTTCTGTTTCGTGGGATAAATAAGTTGTTTGAAATAAAAATGGAAGATAGTCAAGATAAGATGGAGAATTTTTCTGGGCCATATATATTTAACAAAAATCAATTATTTTCCTTTCTTTAATTTGATTAATATTTATTTTATACTATTACAAAAAAACTGTTGTAACTAACAGCAGAGAAACTCAAAAAGTTTTTTTAGAAACAAACTATCAAAGACATGTCTTTTATGATTTAGAACACTATAATAAATAGTACAACCAATCTTGTTACTGTTGCCAAATAAAATTGTCTATCGAAAAGAATTAAATGACCGATTTGAATGTCATCATTTTCCATGACGACCTATATAAACCACAAAATAAATTAAGCTACACAGGTAACCGTGGTGTAATCGCTGATGTGCCTGCTTGCATTAATAAAACAGCACATTGCGCATAATCAAATTTCCCTTTTAATTGAGAAGTGGAACATTACTCATTTTTCCTCATTTCATGAAACCCGCGCAAGTCTTTTATTGTTAGTCTGGTGCCAATGATTTTCTACTTAAAATGAGTTGAAGAAAAATCTTTCTTTTTGTAAATATAATAACATACTGTTAAAAGCGGAATTGTTGTTCTTTACTCAATACAAAATAAATAAAAATTTTCCCTTCAACACGCAGAGAGCTAAAGGCATTATTACATATATTCATTTATTTAAATGATCTTTTGTTGAAATGATTGAAATTAATTTCATCCCAGGATCAAGTGTTTCTATGTATTTTTCTGATATTACTAACTAAAGTGAAGTGAACATTTAAAAGTACTCAATAATTATTTCAGAATATAAAATATTTCAAATGTTATAACACGCACCTTAGAAAAAGTTGGGCAAATTCAGTACGAGATAAATATCAAAATATATATTAGATAATCCTTATATTCATATTTTGATGGACCTGCATGGATGGATTTGCACATAATCATTCTTAGGATGTGTAATACCTTTTTAAGATCTCGAAAAAAAAATATTTGTGGCACAAACGCAACAAAAGTTTAAATTAGTTTTTTAAAACGTTCACACCTCAATTCCAGTTCTTTTGATTTGTATGTAGTTAATTTTTAAATATATATTTTTAATAACTTACTATGTACTATTGGGGTTTTTGTAATTTTAACTGTTTTCGATTGAAAAACTTAAAACACTTTAATCGCACCCATGAAAATAATTCATATTTCTACTTCACTTCTAATACAGTTCCTCTCACAGTTCACAACGAGAAATTTAAATCCCAACCATAGAGATGAATCGACTTTTCACTCAACCCACCAAAATTCGGTTAGATTAATAAATCTTTTTCCCGGATTACTGCCCTAAGTACACTAATTAGAGATAAGTTCTCCCAAGAACAGATATTGTTTGTCTAACTTGTGAATTGGAAGTGACGACACTTAAAAACAACTGCTCGCATCGAGCACAACTTGGGCAAATATTTTTCCACCTACTCCCATAAATTGATCCGACGTGATACCGGCGTTTATCACGAATAAGTTACTCTCCGTCGCGGATTATCGCGAAAGTATGTTTTCAGTTGCGCCGCATAAGCAAATGTTTGCAAACATTTACTGTCGGAGGAGTTGGTGGGCTCGGCCCTCTGCCCCCTTGAGCTAATGGGCCCCAGAAGTTTTTGAAGATTGATGCCATTCAGGTGAAGCACTATCACCTGACATTGAGCGCGAATCTTAGGCTTAATTGCACGCATAACGACGCCGTTGTGGTGACGATGACACCGCCGGCGGTTACTCGAGTTCGCTTTAGTAACAATAACAAATTCATAGCCATGCATTACGCTTTTTTGGGCAAATCCAAATATAGGTTAATGGGCTTTGTGGCTCCGAATTCACGATCAAACCATCCAAAGAGACGCCGTTAGAGTGCATATTTCGCCTTGATGTAATATTCAAATAGCGAAATTGTCGTCTAGATTTATTGCGCCAAAACTGGTTTCTTTTTGTACGAAATCAGTTATTTGAGATTTATTTTTTTGTATTAGACCTGGGAAAAAAACATGATAAAGGCCTTGAACAATTGAATTCTTGGCACGACCCCCCGATTGATCAGTAGATGCAGGGAAAATCAATTAAATTGCATGAAATGTTGTTGAGATAAAAACTTAAAACGATGTGAGTTCTAAGTCACCTGAATGAGCACTAGGTTAACTTGCCGTGATGCGAAATTAGATTTTAAGTTCACATGAGTTTTACATAATTTAACTTTTCGATTAGGTATTCCCATTTGGGGATAGCACGAAGATGAATGCAAGGAAAATTTTAAATATAACCTTCTACTTGATTAATTTGATTTTTTTTAAAATTTATTAAATATTATATTGCTTTTCTTGGAATCTCTACTTCATTGACGAATACCAAAAATAATGATTTAGTCATCTATGATTGTGAGGAAAAAATTCCCAAAATGTGATTAAGATCCCACGTAATTAGATATTTTGATCAGGGATGTTTACAATAAACAAAACTGGGGCATGATTTGAATTTAAAATAGGTGATTTGTTTTAAATCGTTGTATATAAAATAATTTAAAAATTCGTTACTATGCACCATATTAAATTCCATTGCTTTCATAGCGTAAACCGAATTTGTAATTTGAGTAATTCATTCTTCGTTGAATTTCTTACTCTGAAAGTCGTAGACTCTTTTATTGGAATTGTATGCAAACGTTTTAAAACAATTGTGTTTCACTTTGGTAGATTTTGGGTAGATTAGTGGGATGACTTGAAAAAATTGCTGATACTATTGTAAAGTATATGACTATTCTTATTACAAAAATGTTAGAAATTTGATACTAAAAAATATACCCACTTTATAGAATATAGGTGTAAAAATTAATATGAATCTTAGTATATTTTTCAGTTTTTTGAAATTATAACATTTTTCGTATTTTAGAAGTTTAATTACTTTTAGAAAAATGGCTTACCTTACCTATACCTACTAGTTGTTTTATCTAATAATTTCTTAATATGTATCCAAATGGATATTTTTTAATTTTAATAATAAAAAAAAGACGGAAAACTTCGTGTAGAACTCGCGTCTTGAGGGTTCCGTAATGTTATATTTAGTACAATTTAGTAAGTAGTTTCTTTTATAATTATTTATTGAATTTGAATCATAAAAAAGAATTACGTTTATCATGTAATAAGCCTATCATTTTGATATAAATATAAAAAAAAATTGCACACAGAATTAAAAATTAATGATCGTCGTATTTATTTCATTACTTATGCCAAAAGACCTCGTTCAAATTTCAAGATTGTAAGTCACCGAGAAGTACCTACCTTAAAGGATTTAATGATCAGTTAGTGAGGGTTTCTTTTAGTATGAAAATACGATTCGAAAGGTCGCACCTTTTTATTGCGTTAAACTACAATAGAAACTTTAATTTTTTAGAGTAGTATGACGCTATAGGCCTTTGTATTCTATACTAATTTTAAATTCATATCACAAAAAACTGAGAAAAAGGGCCGTGACAGATGGAAAGACGGACAACAAGGTTATCCTAAATGGTTTTATATGGTATTATATGGACGGAACCCTAAAAAAATACTTATGTAGGTGTTTTTTGCTTTAATGTAAGATTCTGGTTGGGATTTTGAAGGTTAGAAAAAAACATTGGAAGAAATCAAAAATATCGATATTTTAATACTTTCCGCCAGCGCTCATTAATTTAACTAATATAGACAAAAAATGTGAAACGGCATTAAACACAAAAACACGGATCAAAAACAGACAGATAGGCGCTCGATGACTGGCAATTGCACTTTTGTTTCTCATTCACCGCACGTTTTAACTCGTAACCCACAAAGTCACGCATAATAACTCTTGTGTTTCGTCCCAAGCTTCCCACACTAAATAAAGACCTATGTACCTAACCGTTGCCCGGTTAGTATAATCTATATATTTTTATTAATTGTGTAAAATCCTTTTAAAATTTTGCTGTAATATTCTGGTATATATATTATTCACCTACCTTCACATCAATTATTATTATTTTCTTCAATTTCAAAACAACGCGGATATTTATAAATCATAATGATCTAAAAATTTTGTCTCCACGAAAAACAAGGATGTTTTTGTTGTTATACGGGTGTTATGCTCAAAAAAGGAAGGAACATAATTTATTTGGAAAATTTAATTATCTGCGCAACGTCTTCCTTTTTTAATATTTTTCAGTTGTCCTCGATGCATTTTTGAGTTAATTCCAATTTCCCCGTTTTTCTTTTTTTATTCATCAAGCAGTTGTAAAATCCCCAGATATGTTGGTGTCGTTACTTTCCTTTCATTATTTCCACAAATAACTATTTTCAACAATTTCGATTATTATCAATTGCTGAATTAAACACTAATAATTTCTTAAGTTCGTACAACTTAACCGTCGAAGAAAGAAAGATGCACTGATTCGTAGAGCAAGTAACACAAAATTATTTAGGTACATGAGCACTAAGAGGAAACCATTACAAAGATTTATATGGACGTTAAAATCAATTAAATAATAATTGCTTTCTGCTTAAATCAATCATAGAAATGATGCAATAAATTTGGAGGCTATTTAGCACATACCTTCATGGAAGTTCCCATTATAAAATTAATTAGGTTACTATTACACATATGCATAGTGTCCACTAAATATTTTTAAATCGTTTAATTTGGTTAAAACTTTGCTTAATAAAAATTCTTATGAGAACAAATTTAGGTCATGTTAGGATTGAATATGCAGAGTTTTGAGACAAAAAGATGGTTTGTTCTCAAAAGTATGCTTTTTAGTTACATTGAACATGGTAAAAAGGATTTTTGCATTATAGAGAAAGAAAGCTGTTGTAGCCTAGTAAAAAAATTAAGAAGGATTTGTTCGATTCGCAATGGAAATAAAATCTTTTTTTCTTAAAATGTGAGAACAAAACAAAATGAAATTATTATTTATTAAACAATTTATACATAGCTATTAAAACCTGTAAAATGCAAGTAAAAGTATTAAACAACAAAGGAATTATTTTTCAAGATGCATTGTTTTCACTTTTAACATGAGAAAATGTAGTAGCAATAGAAGCACAAATGCAATATTAGTGATACATCTTTCAATTATCTGTGAGCCGAGTCAATCGTGCGGAAAGTTATAAAATTAAAGAGATTAAACATTTAAATTAAACATTTGGTATTCACCTTGATAATGGGCCTAAAATCTTCTGATTGACTGACTCATCAATGCCAAGCCGAAATTGCTGAAGCTAATTACATGAAATTTGGACAGTAGGTTTCTTTTGTGACATAAACACCCACTAAGAGAATTCCTCTCTTAAGGGAATAAAATAGGAGATGAATGTTTGTATGAAAATTCTATGACGATAAATCTATGAAAATTGTCATTTGTCTTTTATGTAAGTTAGAAATTAAGAATACAGTATTGACGGATTTTTGGAAATTTATTCCTTAAGCGGGTCAAAAAGAGGATGAAAATTATTATTTAACCTTTTGGTTGGAAATTTCAGCGCTGTGAAAAATCATCCGATAAGGGGTAATATAAGGAGTAAAAGTTTGAGAGTTCCGTAATTTCTAAGATTAAAACTATGAAAATTAATATTAGTTAAAGATTGATTTTCCTATAATTCTCAAAGATAGATACTTGATTCCAAACCTTCGACTATTGGTTACCAAATACATTTTGGTAACTAATGAAATGATGGACAAGCTCCCATTTTACCACAATTCTGTGTCTATTTTGAGATCAACGCCGCCGAAGTCGTGCGCAGAAATCTCATAAATATACATATATTTTTAATATTCATACAAAAATATTTCAATAATTTTAATTTTCAATTCTATGGGGTCTAACTAACGAAATGATACAATAAAAGTTACAAATAATTAAAAAAAAAACTCAACAAAAATTTTTGTATATTTTATAAAAAACTTTATTTTAAATTGCCAATCTTTACTTTACGAGCAACTGAGTTTCTTTGGTGACCATAAGACCATAAGATTATAAATATAATTTGTACTGTACTTATACATACATACATTATAAGTACTCTATGAATTAATTAAGTTAGCTGCGTTTTTTTCATCCGGGTCTGGTTCTAGTTCACTGTTTTAACAGAGAAATACAAGAACAACATGAAACCCAGATATTTATCGGGGTCAGGGTTAAAGAACCAGATGATTAATTCGAAAATATTCCACCAGAGGTGCTGTGGAACTACTTTAATTTTTCGTTGTTGGTAGCATTGCTCCTTGGGGAACGGTTAGCCTTGTGTATAGAGTATATAGTGGTCGCAAGTTCGACTTGTTAACTTCTCGCTAGGTGGCTCTAGCTGTTTCGTTTTGAAAATAATGACACTAATTTTTGTTTTCAAAGAAAATCTAGCAATTATTTACATAATTATAATTATAATAATTATTTAAATAACTAATCCTTCGCATTTATCGTTTTTTCTCGCTTAGATTTTCTTCAAAAACAAAAAATTGTGAGCAGCAGTTAACTAGTTGAACTTGCGACCACTATATACTCAATACACAAGGCGGTTAGTTGGTTTTGACAATGAAAAAATGGAGAACAACAAGTTATAAAATATCTAAATAATTTTGTTTATTACTTTTTGATTCCTTGCAATGTCAACAAGAACTTTCCTTTTCATACTGTCAATTTATTTGTCACTTTAATAAGGCAGGCATACCAACTTTTAAGAAACAAAAATCCTTATCTGGGTAAACAACCTGGATCGTTTTTTTCATGTAACACTGAACCAGACCCAGACCCGGATGAAAAAAACGCAGCTATTATTATACTTAATTTGCATCTTAGCACTAAACGACACATATGTATATGTGTATGCATGTATTATTAGGCATATATATTAAATTTAAGATTTTAGTTTTCTAACATTATCTTGTTTGGTCGCAAACTGGCTAAATAATACTATTTTTGGGAAACCAGACAAGCTATTATTACTATTATGACTGTTTGTACCAAGAATACAAATTTGCAGCTTTTTTTTAACTTATGACGATGGAAGGAAATTTTCCAGTCATATACCTACAGAAATTAAAACTTTTTTCTCAACAAGGCCCCCATTCAGACAAGTATTTTTTCTCCGTTGAATAAAAGAAAGTGTGTAAGTGCCGTGTTGTCTTTTATGGTTATTAGTACTCTACATAGATGTAGATGCAAACATTTTTGATGCTGTTTGATTTTAGTGCGGTAACTAGCAATTCATTTCCTGTCTTTTCAGAAGAATAACATGTCTCTGTTTACTTAAATGAAGAATGGAATTAAGAGAATATTTAAAAAAGCATTTATAGTGATCTTTTAAGACTTTCTTTCTAATTTTCAAAGTACTTTTCAATCAAAAGAGATGGACTATTGTCAACTGGGAATAAAGCAAACAGCGTTTCTGTCTTTTTTTTGCGCGTTTAGAAAAACGTAATAAAGTTAATTCTTTTTAATGCAAACTGTAACCCCATTTTCATATTTGCTATCTACAAGCTTTGCAACTTCGGTTGCTGAATGATAAGCACTTAGACTGTTTGTATATCATAATACAGTCCTCGACTTAATTTAGCTTTTCAAACAAAGAGTAACACAAGTCTATTGTAAATGATAAATATTTGATTTGAGTTTTATATGTATTAAGGAGTCAGCGAATTTTTATCTATTTCCTTACTATTAAAATAGATCCAGTTGTTAAAATATCCTTTCTTTCACTAGCCAGTCGTTTTCGGCAAACGAAGAAATTATTTATTTATGCAAGTTCTTAAAATATATTTGCTCTTTCGTGTTAACTTCCTAAAATATTAAAATTGTTATTTTTACAATAAACTGAAGTTCTATTGTTGTCGTAATCGCGTTATAACTTTGACACGGAGCGGAAATAATAGAATGACTAATATTTTGTTTGTAAATACAGTGCTTCATAGATGATTGCGAACTAATCTATAGCTTAAGATAAAACTTTCTATCGCTACACGTACTTACCTCCGCCCACAAGCATACTACTAAGGACGAGCAAGTCATAAGCAGAGGATAATAAGCCGACATAAGAGTTGCTGCCCAGCCAGGCTGTAATGCTTCCTACAAAATAAAATCGATATTATTTTTTAAAAAAATGGGTTACAATTTTTTTAAAAGTATATATACTCACCGGAGTGGTAAAGTACGCTCCACGTAGCATGGCTGCGATGAATACCACAAAATAGAGCAATTTCTGTGTTGTTATCCGACAGGCCCTTAGCACAGATGGTTGCTTAAGCCTTTGGTACTCGGCCACAATGCATATCAGCAATTGTATGACGGATATCAAGGCAACAAAATAAAATACGGAAGATATACCAGCATGGTAGGGTAGATTAAAACCGGAGCACTCATCACCGCTGTATCGAATTTCACAAAGGCATGTACCATTCAAACAATCGCCCCGGCCTGAACATGCAGCGATTTCATCTGCAGGCGGGGCTGTTTCTAATACTCTCGAGGAGCACCTCATTAAGGTTTGGAGGCGCGATATCATTCTACCTCAGGTCGAAGGTCTGAAAATATTTAAAAAAATTTTAATTAATACCATTAACTAAGTACAGTGTAAGTTTTATTTAATTAATTAATTTTTTAAATAAAAAAAATAGTAATACAATTTTAGCGAGAGAAAATTGAAAACGACAAACCAACCCATGCTTATCAACTGCTTTGCAGGCACTCAGTGTAAATTTAAATATTCCGTCGCTGACAAGTAAAAATAGCTTTCACAATAAACCATAGATTAAAGAAGACAAGATAACTTGGCTGTCTTGCTTTCCTCAGGGCAACGACGCTATGATGATAATGCGTGAAAAATCACATTTTTTTAAATGAAGAGAGATCAGTCGGAAGAAGACGTTGCAAAGGCAAATGCACAGCAAAATCGACTGGACGAGTATCTCGTTTTATTCGACCATATTGTCGCGAAGAATTAACTGATAAGAGGTTTTGAATGCGTTTTTTCTTATCACTAATGCTACATTTATTATATGTTCAGATAAAATACTTGCTGATGATTTCCACTGCAGATAGGGGTGAGATCGATATAAAATAATGCGGTCACAGTAAATATTATTCAATTTTCGGGAGTCAGTATGTAATTTATAGAGGATCAAAAATTAAAATATTTATTTTAAAAAAAGCTATTTTAATCGGTTTGCAATACAAAATGTTATTGGAGGTCAACCATGATGTGTGAAATTGGGCTTTATCGATACCGCGCAGAAAAATAAGTCACCGACCTTACTGTTGATAAAGTAATTGAATGCCTCTACCAGTTGTAAAATAAATCTTTATGAGTTTGCACTTATTCCTTTGTTTTTTGATTATTTACGGTCAATTTAATTAATTTGTTTTTAGCATTGCATCTTGTTGAAGTTAACGTATTAATCTTTCATTTCATTTTAAACACCAATTCCGTGCTTGTGAACATTGAAAATATAGAATTGAAATTTGTTTTTAAATTTATTTTTTATGTGAGGTTCAGTATTTTGAATTAATCGTCCACCATGCTTGTAATAAATTTTCGAATTAGCGTTATCTTTTAAATACGTCTTTTATGTTCTGTTAATGTCAGAAAAGCCCAAATTTATTGCGCTAATTTTTTTGAGAGATACTAATACTAATTTTTAGAAATATAAGTATTATGTGATTTGGAGCACTTACAAATTTTTTCTTTGTATGCATGAGATATGATTAACATCGGATCAAGACAAAAATTTCGTTTGTCTTACGTTATATCTTAGAGACGTGCTCCCAAAGAGAATTATTTAACAACTTATTTTAATCTGAGTGATTAACAACAGCAATGTAAACAATTTAGGTCAACCGGTAATCACTGACTTTGTATTTGGTGGTGAATCAAAAGTGTGTGGAGAATTTTAAGCCGGCAAACAAACTGAAAAAAATTTAACTACATAAACGATTTTATTTATATGTGGCTACATGCGTCAAGCTCTGTCAGGGAAGAAAATTGTTTTACAAATAAAAAATATATAATAATCAGTGCTATGTCGATTTCAGATCAGCAATAATTTATTAATTATAAGGATTTAGTTCACGTTATTGGTACTTGTCTAGTCCTTAACTAATTTTTTGAAAACATTTGAATTTGCACCATTTAGTACTGGACTGAAATTTTTAATTAAGCCAATGATCAAGTCCTTTATTAATTTTAAACTTTCTGGTCTGGACATACTTTCAATATACATATGTATATGTACATAAAGTAAAGGTTTGAGTCTTAAATTAACTACTAACATAGTTGGATACTTGTGAAACTTCAGAATTTTGACCTATGAATTTTTCCCTATTTTTATGTTTTCTTCCTTCCCGGTACTTGAACAGAAATTTTAGCTAAAATTAGACAGCTATAACTTACCGGATAACAATTGTTACATGGCGTAATTAGGACATCCAGATCCATTCAAATTAAATACACACAGTAATCTTATTGATACAGCTGTGAGAAGAATGTTTGAATAAATGATTGTTTATCTTTCACATAAAAAGTTTACTAGTTCATTGATGCCTAATTTATCTAGTCTCTTCTTTGTTTACTAACAAAATTCTTGCCCTAGAAATCGATCTGTTTTTAAAATTCTGTTGATCTTTTGAGTTTGTATTAGTATTAGAAATACGAAAAATTCTCACATGTTTCCACTTCAAAGAAACAAAAATTACTGAAAAGTCTACTGTGTTTTTCCCTTTCAAATAGAGCTTGTGGCCTCTGATCTCACATAAACACAAACAGTTTTTGTAGGAACTAGACATAGAGCTTTTTATGTCATCATGCATAAACATAGAACATTCGTTTGCCGGGAAAAAATAAAATAATGTATTCGATTATTTTAGGTTATGTAGCATTTGTACACGTTTCGGCAATTCAAATTCTAAAATTTTTGTTTTGTTTTTCTTTACTTTTTACTTTTTGTCAATTAAGAACAAAATGCGCACATTATGCTTTTAACACCTTGATATTTTCAAACTTATTGTAGATTTACGTTTGCTTTGTATTTGCAATATTTGTTATTTTCCAGAAAAAAAGATTTATATTTACGTATATGTACAGGAATTATGAATGTAAATCTTATCGATTCTAAATAAGTCAGTTGTTTACAAACATTTGTAAAAGTTTTTTGCAAAATTATTTTCTTAGAACAGTGCTTATTTGTCGTTTAGATTGTGAGTTGGATTATTGGACTTGTTTTAAATTCGTTTCAATCTTAAATGCATTTAATTCAAACAGTGGCTTTATATGCCTTTCGACTCTATAAAACCATCAATAATGCCAGCCAAATGACTCGTTTAATTATTTAAACTTGTGCGCCTGAAGTTTTAGTGTTAAATAAGGAATACTCATTTGTTGGCTGTTTTCTAAAACTTTTTCAACAGGTTGGTTGAAATTAGCCAAAGAAAAATATGCATTCATTTGATACTATTGCAGATCAAATTAACACAATCAAATATAAAAGATAATAAACTGTTTTAATGGCAACTGGTTCCTAGGAATGACGCGATATGGTTATCACAATTCTCAATAATATCGTGACAATCCCAGACTTTGTGTCGGTTAATTTCAGAAATTTTTTCGTATTTCAGTTTTAGCTTTGCAATCATACATATTCAGTTTAGTCTTTTATAATTTACTTCACAAATCGCATGATCTCGATCTGGAAATTTCGTGCGTAATACCACTACTGTTTTTGCAGTTGTGTGACGTGACGAATGGGTTCGTCTTTTGAAACCAGCGTTTCGACAAAAAGCTTATCTTGTTCGGATAGCGAATGGTATTTAAAACAATGGCTCTTATGCATAAAAACTGAGCAAATACTCAATCCCAATTTTTATATAGAAAACCTAAGTTTTATCTCACCCAAATTGAGATTGAGCTCCAGTTTTCTATATAAAAATTAAGATTGAGCATTTGCTCACTTTTTATGCATAAGAGCCAATAAGCGTAATTTTTCGAAAATTCTCATTTTTTTTTTGGAAGTGTTAAATTCAACAACGAACAACTGGTGATTTTTTATTCTAAAAACATTTGTATAAATGCGATTCATGTGGAATAAGTTCTATAATCTAGAGTCTATCAAGTTGAAGTATTTCTAAATAGTGCGTATCAATTAAGCTCAGAGTTTGGTGACTGCCCGATTACAAAAGTAGATGAAACATCGCCCGAAAACATGGCAAAATTCTACCGATCGAATGAAGTTAAATTAAATAGGAACTTATTAAATTTCAATAGAAAGTTCTAAAAACTAACCGGAATTAAGGAAAATAATTATAATCTATTAAATTGTCCGGTTATAATCAATAGAATATGGACTATAGATCGAACGGCTGCGTTAGTTCATTAAACTGTTAAATTATCATTATTAACTGTTTCTTCAAATTTTAGATCTCCTTGACCCCGTTAAATGTTTGATACTTGATAGATTAAAAAAAATACTTCGCTAGTATCTAGCTGCTCCCTACGTAACGCGTGATCAAATAACGCACAACGATCAACGACAATTAATCGCTCGTGGCGATCAGTCCGTATTGGCGAGCCATTCATTTTTGGTATAAGAAATAAATTTTTTCAAGATTAGTACGACCTCGTTATCAGTTTGATTCTGTTACTTAATTGAAGGAATTTCAATCTGATTAAAGTTTGATCTTTGATCAAAATTGTTATGCATAAAATGTCTTATAGTGCGCATCTTTAATTTTATTGGTATTAAAATTAATTGAATTTTACTTTAACACTGTTTTATAGTTTAAACTTTACTTGATGAAGCAATTTTGAGTTAAAATCCAACTTCTATTAATAAGTATTATATAAATTATTATTAATGTATTTGCTCATGAAAAGCTGGGGATCGTCCATAGTTATAATATTGGTGATTTTGATTTTTTAATATCATCCGAGTAATTAACTTTTCTTTTCTGATTTGGGTTATTTCGCTTTGGTTTCTCTGTGTCAAGAATTTTCCCTCTTGATGAATTCAAAGCCTTACACATTTCATACTACAAAACGAGTTCCTAAGCTAACTTATTTTATTGACAAATATACTCGTCCACACTTTTTTTTTATTCTGAGTGTGGGTGCAAAGCAACAATCGAGCTTTTTTTTTAGAAATGTATTCATTCGAGGGTTAAGTTTATACGCTTTAGATATCTTAAACTTGTGCAAACAAATTTTTTAATCCACTCAGCTTAAAAATTTACGATATAATTAAACTTAGCTTCTGTGTTTCCCTGCACGCATTTTTTATCACGCCTAAACACTATATTTATAATATTTATCCTAGGTTTTACATAAATTGCTCACTATTTGAATGAAGTAGAGCTTTTTCAAGGTTAAAAAAATATCGCCAACAAATAAAACATCCTCAAGTCTAAGCTACACCGCCGCTCTTGTGATCATTATTCCTTCATTTCCAAAACAAACATGTTTCGTAAAAATTCAAATCGGACATTGTTTTGGCCGCTTCGGTTAGTATTCATAATTATCACCCGAGACAAATAGCAGCCTTGCCATTGCGTTTTTTTTTGTAAAGGTAAAAAAATAAATCGTTAACAACTGTTTCTGTACGCACTTTTTAATTTCAAGGGTCTTCAGTTTATTTTAGCAATAAGTAAAGCTACGACATGAGGACAGTATTCAAGGTTTTTGCGAATATCTGATAAATTCGATCCCGGAAAGACAATCATAAATTATGTATGATAAAGAAAAAACCTGTTTCATATTAATATCTTCATCCTATAATGTCTAAATGGCTGTTACTGAGGAGAGTATTTGGCAGGTTTTTGCTAATTTTTTTTTTCGATTTGGATGTCTTCTTTACACTACTTGTATTTTAGTTTATTTCATTATTTTATTTGCCTACTCAAAGCTCATTGAGTTTGAATAGTTTGGACCTTCCTTTTTCAATGATTCAGTGTAAATACAAGCCGTTGAATAATGCTTTTAAATTTAAATGACGGTGATTTTATTGAAATAAGCGAGCATTGTTCACATGGAGCTTTTGTTATTAAAAATCACTTTTTATTTTAAAGCTCATAAAGCAAACGTGCCCTTCAGTTTTGGTAATTTAATTTTGAAATTTTCAATAATGCTTTTAGAAGCAATGAAAACCAAACCCGTAAACCAATGAAAAATGAATGGCAAATCAATTATAAACTAAATTTTGAACAAGACGCATAAAAATTCACCAACATAACTATTTACTAATTAACAAACTAATTTCATGCAATAATAGAAACATTCACCAAAATTTCAACGGAACAAGAGGAAAATTGCGATAAAAAAAAACCTCCATTTACCATTTAATACCTATTGCATTAAGCAAAATGAGTACTTAGGAATCTTGAGGAATCTGTGAACCATAAAACCTTTGCATTAATGAAATGCGAAGAAGCGATCGCTTTTTTTTTTTAATTGGATAAAGAAAACTGCTAGTAAATCCAAAAGAAAATATCGAAACAAGATAAAAATTTTAAAAACAACATTCCTTTTGTAATCGACTCACAATTAAATTTTCACCATTTTGGATCTACCTCCAACTGGAAAGATTTCTGTAAAGAGAAACTAGAATTAACTTTTAGCTCAATGTCACTGCGATGCACTGAAGAAGTCTTGCTAAGGTTTTAATGAGAAAGTTCACTTTGTAGATGGTTTTATGAAAATGTGAAAAGTTAACTCTCGTTGCGGTGAAACTTTACGTGGATCTGCTGTGTAATTATTGTGTGTAGGATTTGTTCATTTTTAATGCGAATATTGATTTTTAATTTGTATTTGAAATTTGATGAACGGCCGTGATTTATTTTTGAAGGCCAATCGAAGAAAGCTACAAGTTGCTACTTCGACTCCATTTGAAATTGAAGGGTGCTTGAGGAAAGACAAACAACAGCGGATTAATAATGAATTTGGTTTAAGCAATTGATTCTAATGAACAAGCCTCAACGTTTACGGCAAGTGTAGAGGAATCTATTCAGCAGAAGAGCACTTTGATTATAGCCTATGCAAAGTGTCCCTTATTTGAGAAGTTAATTCGTTTGAAATTATGTATTTTTAATTGAATTTAAATAATCGTTAATCAAATGTTATGGAATATAATGAACATTCCGAATCACGACAAATCGAAGAATTTTACTTTATACCAAATATATTTATGGGATTTAAGTATGCATGCTACACCTCATCTTCATAAAATTCATTAATAAAATGTTCATTGTTTTTTAAGTCATTTTACTTAACTGCTGAGAAATCTGACCAGAACTAGATTTGGATTATTTAGTGGGTAATAAGTCCGCGATAGTCTAACAAAAGAAATTTTAAGAATATTTTTTTTTTGATATCGAAGCCGGTTTGTATAAATTTGGGTCACGAAAAAGTAAATATTCATCAATTAGTTGAATTTTTGCCGTACACCTTATAATTTGAATTATTACGTTACTTACTAACTTCCTTACTTACCTAATCCTTTCGCAACCACGTAAATTACTATTTAAGAAATATGATTTGAGTATCAAGGTTATTATATTGAAAAATTAGAAATAACGATCAAGAGGGGACAATATTTTGTTCATTTGTTTTAAATAAATTTAAAAAAACATATATGTATATGTATTCCAAATATAATTCAATTAAAAAACTAGAAATTTCATCTTTAATGTGACATTTTCACATCTGTTTCCGAGTTAATTCCGGTTTTCACTGCCAAAAGTTCAAGCTAATTTATGAATTAACCCTGGCAGCCTCGCACAAGTTAATCAGTGGCACATTTAAGCCATATGGCAAGAAAATAATATTTCTATTTGGAAAAAGTTCAGCACCAGAGGAACCCCACGCACAAAAACCTGTTTTGAAAGTGTTGGGAGCGGCTCCATTTTCTCAGCGTAGAATATGCATTCATTAGGATTGCAAAAAAAAAAAAAAATAAAAAATTAATATGACCAAAGTCAATGTCCGGTTTTTATGGAGAGAATTTTTAGCTCATGAATTTTAGTTCTGAGCCATAGTCATGTTTATGGGAAAATAATGCTTATTGGGGAATAAAACAGACTCATTTGCTGATTTTGTTACGCTTCAGGCTAAAATACATTTTAAATTTTAAACGAAAATTACAAAATGATCTTGAGTTAAAATAATAAGTTTCGATTTTTAGACTGGTCTCAGCTCCGCAGTTCTATTTTAAGTGCCATAGAAAAGATATGCGTAAACATAAACCGGTTTCAATTGGTTTTAACTTCTTAATGACGCTTTGTAACCGTTTCCTAAACAACTACAATGTTTTTTATTTAAATAAATTACATTTTCAATAAACAGGTGCTAAATTTAAGGTCATTTAAAACTGCATGTCAATGACGCAAAGGCAGCTGGCTTGCATTGAATAAAAAATTAGTTTTTGTGTTGTAGAAAATATTCACATATTTCCGAATAAAGCTATTGTTCTAGAAAATAGATATTTATATTGGACGATTTCCAAAAACATTTAGGAATACTGAGCTCACAAGAAAAACAAAAAGTGATTAATATAATTTCTTTCTAATGAATATAAATCTGCTGAAGTATTAATTTACTCTTTGAGAAGAGAAAACAGAGCAATTTAAAAAATGATCCTAGTCTACAAGTTGCTCAGTCAGAAGTCATTGCTTCATGAAAGGTTTTATTTTCCAGGGCTTTGTCATTAATTTTCTCCAATTCTAATTAAAATCATCATATGCTGTGAACAAAAAACCATCATAAATTACAACAAATTTTATACTTCCTTTTTAGTTTCTATTAAAAGTGTTACAATTAACGGGCTCGCGTCGGCGCATGTTTTTCTTGTTTCGCAACAGGGAATGTATTTTCCACTCAACTCGTGTATATGAGGAGACAAAATAAATTGGCACTGCCAGACTATTTAAAGGTTTTTATTTTCAGTGGCCGGGGCATTCTTTCGATCGCCTCTGAAGTCCGCCAAGACACCTTTGTTATTCACGTCATCCCCATTAGTTGTAATATTTCAAAATCTATTCACATATATATGGTTCTTCAAGCATTTATTTTTACAAATTTGTTAAATTACTGCTTCGAACTGTCTGCATCGCAATAAGATTTTTTTCTTAAGATGAATCACAAAACAAGTTTCGTTACAACTTGCAATTACTGAAATGACGTAGCCAGAAATTATAATTTGCAACAGCTTCGAAGACCAAACTCTCTCTAAAGGTTGACCTCACCGCTGAAGAAAAATAAGTGAACGGCCTTTTGTTCCGAATAACTCGATCAATTACATATATGAAAACTGAATTATTACTCGACCTAAAAATATGGTACAAGATAAGGCACCGATTAGATTTTGGTTTATTTTATTGCGGTAGTATAGTAGTTTAAAAAAAATTATATTCATTCAAATAGAAAACAAAAAATTTAATGACCTCGGCGCACGCTGTTTGCTCTTTTTAAGACGTTATTCTGCTCAATGATTTTCTAGCAAGTGAAAAGAATTCCTTGATGATTCAAATAAAATTTAACAGTTTAAGCAGATTGTGTACAACTTGAGAAGAAAAACGGCGGCGTGTTTTGCATAATTTCTGTGTTGCTAAGGTTTAATTATCGAAATTAAGGGAGGGCTGTTAATACATGCTCTTCTAAAGGTACATATATATACGCGTTTCAAATCATCAAGGACTATATGGAAAACCCCAAAAATTAAATATGTTTGTCCTTGCAAAAAAAATAAATTTATGTTTTGTTATATGCCTTATGCATGTATACACTTGGCACAACTTTTTTAATTCTTTTATCGACAAAATTTTAAAATATAATAAGCATGTACATTGTACATAGTTGGAAAAAATAACCGAATTAAAAATATCAAGCGAATATTTTGACATTACAATAACCTTTACAATAAGTGCGGTTTATATTATAACTATTTTTCGATTTATCATTTTTAGATCATGTTATGGAAAGTATACATACTTAATTCTTTAACAAATAAATTTTAGATTATCTGAAATGATTTAAGATAATAAAAATAAAACATTAAAAAACATTACATTAAAACATTACATATTTTCATCAATTTTTTAGAATGTTATAAAATTCTCAAGTACAATCTGTTTTATTTTGTTAAAATTTCTTTGGTATAAATATGGCACACAAGTCATTTTTAAACAATGTGGGTACTTCGCTCTATTCTTAATACCTCTTAGGAATGTCATCGAATCTTAAGAAGAAGATGCGAGCACTTATGATGATTATGGCACTATTGGCACTTCGTCAACTAAATTGTTAATTGATCGAATATAAAGAAATACATATTTTCTTTTCGCTAAACGTAAAATTTTAAATAATTTTATGTACCTAATTTTGACAAATACGCTAAGAACATTTCGATTTGCACATACACTTCCGATAATAATTCAAAAGTACAAAATGCGTATATACTAATAAAACAGTAAAATTAGTAAAAATTTGTGCGAAAACCTTACTATTTCACTTCGAAAATCAAATTGAAACTAACACCGGTCCCCTAGAAAAAAAAAAGATATCACTATACTAAACTACAGAGACACGTTGGCCTGCACGTACTTAAAATTCTGCATACTCATGATGCATGGTGTCTCGTCGCATAGGCCAATGAATGGGATTTTGTTCTTTTTTACTTCTGCCACGGTTTCAATTATCCGATTTGCGTTCAATCACTACATTCAGTGGGGAGCCGGCCAAACAGACAGCAAATAGTTTTGCATTCCCTACGTCCAGCAGTTGGGCGAGTTGCGTTTGTCCATCAGTTCATGTCACAGTACCAATTGATTTGGTGGCGAAGCAAAAGAATTGCCACAATAATAGCCACCAACTTTGTAGCTTTGTAGTTAGATAGGTACGCTGCTGAGAGGATTATGGGCCGTGATAAATAGGATGAAGTTCATATCAGTTGTTATGCAATTTGCAAATTGTTTATGGATGTTATGCGGGAATTATACCCACATTTCGACACACTATGTACACAAAATTTGAGGGGACGTTTAACGAGAATTTGATGAGTATAGAGGTCCCAAAAGGTCAATTCAACAATTTATCGTTGTTGTTAGGTCTTATTTAATAGTATATGCTTTAGTCATACATTTTTTTAGTCTCTTTCAAATGGTTTTTGTTTACACTAATTGAGTAAAATAACCACATCAAATTCAATTGAGTATATAGTACGAATTTTTCGTACATCAACGTTTTAAAAAAAGTTTTAAGCAGTATAAAATTAACTTTTATCAAAAAAGTATTAATGACTACGGTCTGTTACAATTTTTATAATTTTCGATATAAAAATGTTACCGATTTAAGGTCAAAAGATGATTGTCATATATAAAATAAAAAATAAAAATTGGAAGTTTTTATGTTATATATTCATAGTTATTGTTTGACCTTCCTTACTAATTTACAAAAATTTAAATTTCCCAGTTTAACTTTTATTTTTCTGTGACTGGTGTCGAACAATTGGATTTTTTCAATAGGATATTAATTTATCCGGTGAAACTAAAATATTTCTTATTAAAATGACAATTGTTCGCTTATATCAATCTTTAATTCACTGTAAGACCAATAATCTTTTAATATTTTTTTTTCTGCGTAGGTAGGTACATACATAGTTTAAAGATGATGAAACCAATATTTGTGTTAGGGGTTGTCGTATTTGCTCAGACAAATCTGTTATTTGCAAAATGCACATGTTCTTCAATTCACAATTACTGTTAATTGTTGTCGTTAAACAGCGGCAAATTGGTTAAAGTTGAAGATTTTAGAATCTAGATTATGTGCTTTTGAAATTTGTGAGAGATAACCTTGGGCGCCAAGAATTTTTAAATCCAAGTTTATGTGATAATACATTAAGGTAGAATAAAATGTAATGAAAATAAATTTGTTGATTTGTTATTGATTTTACTATTGCGCAATAACGGCCCAGAACGTTCAAACAATTTCTACCTACATATGTAAAATTATGATTAGATAACCAATGAATAAATGAACAGATAACGACAAAGTTGCAATTAAAGCCCTCATTACAAATACCAGATTGAATGAGTTACAGAATCGATTTAGGAGTAATTTTGAAGTGTGTACGTAATTCAATCACAATGTACCTAATAAATGAAAACGAAATTTGAAGTAGACTGTACTGGGATAACAATAAAAAATTAAACTCTAGTTGAGTGTTGTATCCAGCACAAGAAAAGTATGAACGTATTTGAAAATGTTTTGCACGGCAAAATGCAAACATAAAAGGTTCATAAATTAGATCCGCTTTGCTATTTTGCGAAATCAAGATGCAGATATTATATAAAGATATGAAATTAACTAAGGTAATTTAGCTAAGTAATAAGGTATATATCTACCTTTGTAAATACAATAGTAATCAGTTTTACTAAGGCCAACGGCATGTTGAAAGAAATGGTTTATCAAGGAAAAAAAAATCAAAATGCGTTTTAATGTACAAAAACTCTTATATATTGATAATTTTTTTTATTGATGATTGCTTGAGATTTTACTATTTTATTAAAGCGTTAATCCTGAGTTACAGGATTACATAATCAATTACTAAAATGAAACTAGACTGCGAAATTTTAAGAATTTTTCACTTAAATTTTATTTTTTGTACTAAACTGAACACATTTTCATGTTGATGTTGACTCCGCAACCAGGTTAGCAAGAAAATTATAAATATGTATTAATCGAAATTAACAATAAGTCTAAGCTTAAACCGGTTTTGTTAACTTCGCTGCACTGAAGAAGTGGAATCACAGCGTGGGTCGAAGAGCTCTTGGGGGTTAATTCACTTAGGTACTATCATGTATTCGAGTCTTGAAAAACACAAAAATTAGTCAAAAGAGCTCAAATGAATTAATTTCTTCTAAGAAATATGAGTGAGCGTGATATTCTGATATCTTCAATGATTCACATCCAAAATCCGGCAGTGATTGGTATTTAAGATTTTGTTGTTTTCACCCATCTGCACTGCTGGGGAATATCCCCGCAAACATGTCCTCGCACTGCAGTCACTCTGGCTGGCAGAGTCTTAAAATAATGCTGTAATCCGGTCGTTCACCTTTGGTAACATATTTCGCTTAGACCGCAAACGAGCAGGCACAAAACACAGATACTTCTATTTTTGCGCCAGAATCTTTGTCACCAAAAGTCCCATAAGCGAGCCCAAGAAGATAGTTTGGCCTCGGAACACTTAACGCTTACCTTCTAGTTACCTCGAGGATCTCATTAAGCACGTCGATTCGAACTGAGGAACAGCAACAGCACTTGAAAAGTTTTTTTCCTTAATGTTTGCTAAAAAATTGGCACTGTGCTAATTCAATTCAGCAACTGTCGGACTTATGGAACGATTCCATGCAGAGGTTTCGACCCCGGGGGTTAAATATAAGGCGACTCGAATTTAGTTCTGTTTTTAAAAGCACTAGCCCCCGTCACCACTTGAGTGCGGAAAGACAAGGAGGCGGTTTAACGAGAAGACAAACGTTTAGCTCCTTAGGGCCCAGTAAACACGTCCCTGCCGTCTCGGAGGCTCAAATTGAACTCATGTTTCCCTCTGTGAAGAAACAATGGCCCATGTGCGGAGCACACTCATTATTCATTCTCACGTAAAAATAAACGAGCTACGGGCTCAAAGCACCTCACATCTTGGCACTTGGGCACTTGACGGGGCTTTCGCTGGTGGTTTCGATTTTTTTATCTTTTTTTTGCGACTTGCACTCGGCTCGGTACATCTGCACCGAAGACTGCGGACATTGTAAACAGAAATGTGCTCACAAGGGCGATGATTTAATTGAATTTCGCGCAAATTTCCACAAGCAGCAGAGGCTGGAGCATTTGACCCACATATTGAACGCGCGTCGTTTGAAACAGGGAAAAAAGAGAATAGGAAAAATGCTGGGGAGCTCCTTTCTTACCTCTTTCTTCTCGGCACAATTATCCAAATAACTCCTTTTTGGCACCTGGATTTAAAGTCTTTTTCGATTTCTTTTCTTCTCGCACAATCTATAAGTCGTTTCGAGCGAATCATTCGGAATTTTACACGGAGAAAGCCATCACCAAAACAACAAACTTCTCGCGATTGAATCACCTTCGCAATTGTCAGCCATGTTGTGAGCGTTCTGAGCGAAATGTCAAACTATTGAACAAAACATTGAATAAGTGTTACCGTCCCATTCAATTTTTTTAAGTTAATATTAATGAAGTTGGCCTTGGTTGCAGTTTTAACGATTACTCGTTTAAAATTGTTTCTAATTTATTTGCACCAGTTGCAAAGTAAACTGAGGAAATTTTTAGATTAAAACAGTAATACAAATAAAACGAGAAGGTCATATCATCAACGATGATAAAAATTAGTAAATAATTTCAGAAGCTTCAAGAATTGGCAATTTTTTTGTTTTTTAGGCAAAAATTTAACTTTCCCATTAACATATGTATGTAAATATTGGTTTGTAATATTTCTCAATTCGCCCTCAGTTCAGTAGCTAAGAAGGGCGAGGTCTATCTAAATTATGTAACAATAATTTTAATCTAAGACGATATGGAAAATATTCTAGAATTACATAATCTATTAAATGCGCAAAGTACGAAGATTCTTTTTCAATAAAATTTCCTTTCTCTTTCGGATTAAATTGTAGAATTTTTTAGCCATTGCAAGACTGAATGCTGAATAATTTTCCAAAGAATGTCATCTTTCTAAACTCATAATAATTTTAAGTATATTTAGGAAAAGAGATTCAGGTTGATTAATAAATAAGTGGATGATTTAATCAATAATCTTCACTCCCAAAATTTTTAATAGGAACATAAGAAATCAAATCCTACATATCAGTTTTCAATATATATATTATTAGACAGACTTTATATAGTCAATAAAACGAAGTAAATAGGCAGCTGAAAAATCGGTGCATTACGTTAAAACACTTTTGATCTCACTGGAGGAAAAATTAGACGGACTTACAGGATTTGAACTTTAAATTTAAAATTGCAGCTGATACATTTTAAATCAAATTGTGTTCTCCCCTCAAAATTACTTTTGCAGAAAGGATAAAAGTTAAAAGAACATTTATTTCAAGGATGGCAAATCAGAGTTCTTGTTGAAATAGCAAATATTGCGGTCACATCTTAAGTTTTTTAAGTAAATTATTATTCTCCTTTACAGTTCTATAATTGATTAAACCATTTTCACATAACTCTCTAGGAAAGAACAAGTTATTTAGACTGGTGCTTTTTCGACTAGTTTAAACCAATAACCGCATTCGCAACGCTTGGGCTGGTCCTTTTGTAACCACATCCACTGTACGTAGGTTTGATCTTCTTCACCTAGGCAATTGTAAATTGGTAAAAAATAGCAAAAGGAATTTGCCTCAAAGCTCGGAATACTCACAAATGCAGCCCACGATTCTGGCTTCAAACGCTGATGGAATCAAGTTGGGATTTTCTTTAGTGCCAGCACCTCTTTTGAATACTTTCATGTCGAAGGGATTGTCGTTGCCGGCGGCTTTTGCTAATAGTTCTCGCTTTTCAATACCAGTGGCATGCTCAAGTGGGTCGTTCATCACTAAAAAAGGATGGGATTTTTGGTTACATAAAAAGATAAAAATTTTAGTGTGAGGTTATGTCAACGGGCAGAAAAATTGATGGGAAAAACCGATTGTTCGGCTTTTATGTGGGTGCCACTTCTGGAGCCGAATAAAACTTACATTTAAGTTAAAAGCGTCTCCCGAAAATCGTTTGTAAACAAAGATTTATGCTATGAAATGTTTGCCTTATCTAAGGCAATGCACCCAAAAATGAGCTCTGTGGCTCTTTGAAATGACGCATTTCGCGTACATTTTTGCACGAAAAACTTCACTGCAAGAGTGAAGTTACAATTTCGTGCGAAAATCACCCGGAAGGGATTAAATTTAAACAAAAAATCAAAGAGTAAATTACGTAACCTAAGAGGGCAACTCATGTAAAAAGGTAGCTGTCACTTTTTTTGGCTACTTACTTTTGCAAAATCGCACTGGAGTGTATGCAATATTTTGGCGACCGGCCCTAAGAACAATGCGACTGCACAACGATGCCATTTTTTACTCGTTTTAAGTGGTTTACACCCCGCTAGGAATCAAAAAAATCTCCTTCCTCTACGAAAAATACCTATCGGCCGACCAATGACATTTAATAGAGTGAAGTTGGCAGCCGGTGGATACTGCTGTAAAAACGAGCTGCCATATGAATGCCTGCGGAAGTTTTCTTGTTAAAAACTATTATTACAGTGAAAATATCTTTTAAAGTTTTATGTAAATATAATTTATATGCAGAGCATAATGTTTTCGAATTGTTTCACTTAATAAAACAAACTTAATTTATAAAATTAACTTGTCTTTACACCGACTACACAGATGGCGCTATTACAGACTAGAACAGTTTCCGGGGAAACAAATTAGGAATAAACAAATAACCGTCATTTTAGAGTTTTTCTGTTTGCTTAGTTTTTTCGCAATGGTTTCTTCGAAAGGTGTGATAACTTTTGATATATCCAAAAATGAAATGTTCCAATTGACGGAGAATTACAAAACGCTTCACCGGAAAATTAAAATGGATTGGAAAGTTGAGCAGTAAGTTAAATTATATTTCGTAGGTGGGAATTGAATAATTTCTCATTTTCTTTTCAGAAACGATATTGAGTTAAAAAGGGATAAATTGTTGAATACCAATCTCTTCGTTGTTCCTGGACCACAAGAGAAATTTACTGAAGATGAGTTCAAAGTGTTAAAAGTAAGTTCAAGTTGAATCTTTGAAAATTTTATCAATCAGTCAGTGCCTAGCCTACTAATTTGTTCTCTGCGTGCAAAAGTGTATTTACGGTCCTTTGCATAAAATATTATTTAAAATATGTAAGTTAGTGTTCGGAGAAGTCGTTTTAAATTCAGCAAATAGGAAATTTAAACTCGTGCTCTGATTTAATTAATTATTCGGACAAATCGAATCTTTTCGATTTTGATGAATGTTGATTTACTCGTCTTCTAGTTTGGTCTTGGGATATTTTTAAAATATATCAGTTAAATAACTTAATGAGATTTTATAATTAGGTTTTACTTCTTTTTATTTTGGACGACATAGATAACTATGCATTTGTGATTTTTCATCATATGTCCACTGTATTTTAGTCTTCTAATTTTAATTGTGTTTAGCGGTTGTGCATTTGTATTTATCTGTTGAAAATTTTCAACATTTAAAACTTTGTCTCTCCAGCATCCTCCTGATCATTTATTTTCAAATGTGTACTTAAATAAAAACCGATCAAATGTAATATGTACTTCAGCAATTTTATGTTTAGCTTCATGTTGGATTTGTTTTTGTAAAAAAATCCTTACATTTTCAGGAGTACTTTCCGAGCGATCTCAATTCTCGAAAATATTTCTCGAGACCTGTAGAAATGTTGTACATGTTTTTTAAAATGTGGAATTAAAAAGAGTATTATGCGTAAAGAAAAGAAAAAAAAAAAATCAAACCAAACTCCAAAGGATAAGCTTGGGCTCAAAAGTTATAGCAAAAGTCGATATTTTTTCATATCACTTAAATAACTTTTTTTTATTATTAATTTGTTAAACAAGTAATTTCTATGAATTTTTTTTCAATTTAAACTACAAGAGTTTTCTGGAGGTCTTGTATAAAACTTTTTCATGAAAAATATCATTTCGCCCTCCTTTTCAAAACCTAATCAGATAGAAAATAACGATTTTGTTATTTGTCGCGTACATGAATTTGAATGAATTGAATCTTTGGGGCATGAAAGTTGTAAATTTGTTTAACTCTTAAGTATTTGATCAAATTTTGTAATATTCTTTAACCTAAAAAAGGCATTACTAAGGCGTTCAATAGTTTGTTGGTTCATTTTAGTCATCGTTAAACATTTTTGCACTTAAATTATAACTTTAACTAATTTAGAACTCTTACATTTGCTTTGAACTTAAATACTTATACCATATTATTGTAGGACTACGTAGAAAACGGTGGCAGAGTAATGGTTCTGTTGGGCGAAGGTGGTGAAACACAATTTAACACAAACATTAATTTTTTCCTCGAAGACTATGGCATGTACATAAACAGCGGTAACTCTAATTTAAAAATTCACACTAAGTCACAAAATTATAATTATTTTAAAACAAATGTTTTTCAGATACTGTAGTAAGACCGAATTACTACAAAAACTTCCATCCAAAAGAGTGTATAATTGGTGGAGGCGTTGTGTGCGAATCCATGTGGCAGCATCTTTCGAATCTTCAGATAGAAACGATTGATTTTCAGTTCACCGATGAAAAGTACAAAATTCTTTTTCAGTACCCCTTTGGGGCTACTTTAAATGTTGGGGAGCCCGCGAGTATCATGCTGACAACAGGACCAGTGGTGTACCCTTTCAACCGACCACTAGCTGGGTACTACTGCAACGAGAAAAATGGAAAAATTCTGGCAATTGGATCCGGGCACATGTTCCAGGATAAATACGTCACAGATAAGACAAATGACGCTATTTTGGAATATCTCCTTAATTTAATGCTGAATGATGAGATTCAGTTTTCACATTTGGATTTTAATGATATTGAGGTAATGAGTTAAAAAAATAAATAAATAAAAGCGCCTACAAACAAAAAGAACGTCATTCTCTATATTTGGATGAGGTTCTCAATTTAATTTTTGCAGATAAACGACAATAAGATCCTTACAGACATCGGTTTTATAGCAGAGCAGCCAAAAATGTGTTTGGTTGAGTCGAGAGCTGGTGAAATTCCAGCAGACTTTAAGAAAATGTTCGACATGGAATTATATTCGCTTAGCAACGATACGCTGAGGGAAGTTATAGACGCATATAAACTATTGAATGTGAAGTACGAGCCACTTAAAATTATCAAGCCACAGTTCGAGATACCTTTGCCACCTCTGCAACTTGCGGTAATTTTTTCTTGTTTTATTTTAAATTTAAAGATAAACCTTACTCAATTTCGGAAAATTGAAACCAGGTAGTGTTTATTTTACTTATCTTATAATTTCTGGCAAGATTTATTAATAAGAATGCTAAATTAATTTAACAATTGCTATTTATTAATTTATTAAAGTTGATCATTAAGTAATTCTTGGGGGCTTTTATTACAATAGAATATATGTATTTTTAATTTAAATACTTGCAAAATATTAAGCATTATATTTTTTATAATTACTAGAACTTAAATTTTTATATACATATGTATACATATAATTCGTTTCCGTAAGAAACTAGAATTAGAACTAGAACATCAATAATCTGGTAAATAAATAAAAGATTAAAACGATATTGCTTAGAATATGCAAACTAAAGTAAAACTTTAAGGCAATGTTTTGAAACTTTTTTAAAATATGAATTTTATATATGTAATACCTAAATCTATTTAGGCATGGGATTGATGAGCAGGCACAAACAAATAAAATCAATTTCCTTCAAAATCTAGAATTTTTGAATAATCCTTTTTTGTAAGAGAAAGATAACTTCACAACTTTTAAAAATATTGATCGGAATAAACGTAGTATTAATTGCGAAATTTTATTATTGTTTGTAGGTATTCCCGCCAGTTTTTAGCGAGCCTCCACCACCGTCTTTGGAGTTATTCGATTTGGATGAAGCGTTTAGTTCACCGCGGTTACAAATTGCGCAACTAACGAGTAAATACCTGGCAGCTATTGAGGACAAAGATCCGAAGAAGGTTGTCAACGAAAAGGAGCTGGAATATTTCATCCGAGAATGCGGCAAGATTGTTGGTATCACACCTGGAGGTCAAACTGTGAAAGCTAGGGAAATTCTCTACACAATAGGAGTAAAAATAGCTCATTATAAGAAGATTGATAGGGAGTAGTAGTCTAATATTTATTTTTTTGGAATAAATTATTTTTTAAAAAATTGGTGAACCAAGCGTGTTTTAAAGTGCTGTGAAAAGCATGCTTATAATCCTTCAACAACCTTGAAACTGATATATTTTTCTGTAGTAAGCAGAATATTGCCGTGAGAATCTGCAGACTGTAATTTTGCAGTATATCAAAAATATAAAAAAAAAATGTTTAAACGTGGGAACAGCGACGGTGTGTGGCGTCACGTTGCTTGGCATGTACTATGTCAGGCGTGTGCTTTCTAACTTTAAAATTACTTACTAAAAAATTTATTTTTTGAGAATCGCGTGCGGAACAACGCTTTATTGTTTTCTCTAATGAAGAGGTAGAATGAAATTATAAATAAGGTTATGGCGCTAAAAATAATTTTTATGCATACCATTTCTCTGAAGAGCTGCAGCGTTATGAGCTCCGTCGGGGTGCAAGTGGAATAATGAGGAGAAAACGTTCCATGGTGTCCTCTTTCCAAAGAGAACGCTGACATCAATGTTAGAGTTATCAACACGTCACGTTCAGCAATTAGTTGTCTGTTGATGGTATTTTGACGAGGCATGGAGTGGAATCCACAAAGAAACATAAGTTTCTTAATGAATTGGTTTTATCTGTATGGAACTTTTGTAGCAGGGCGAATAACATCATAACATTAATTAATATATTTAGTTTTTCTATGCCGTATTTCAGGTATTCCACGTTAAATCGACAAATCCAAAAGCCTCACTTTATGTGATTAATTTGGCAATTATTTTTATACCAGCCCATTCCCATGATTCTTTTCTTTAATGATAGAACTTTTAAAAAGTGTTTCAAAATTTTTAATTATGGATTAAAAAATCATAATTGTATCTTTTAGCTGTACATTATTCTACATTTACATAAATACAGAACTAGTTTTAATTTGGAATTTGAATATTAGAATGACGTTTATTCAAAGATTGCAAGATAAAAAATACACTTAAAAAAATTTAATAGCCAGTTTTGACCAGATACTCCTAATTGGTTAGGAAGTCCAGATCACCTTTTTGGATTTAATGAAAACTAAATGTAATACTTTTGCATGTGTTCTTCAGACTGATTCAGTTTTACATCGGGGGGAAAAAAATTGGTTCAATTAATGTTTCTTACATGTAGGTATGAATGCTAGAAGCCTTAGTATCAAATGCTCTAGACAGCTGGGGACCACCGTTTTGTAGCATTTCGATGAAATAATTGCAGTTGAATAAGAAGTCAGTTTCATAAATGAAAAAGTAAATGGAAAGAAAAAAAGTGTACAACTCGACTCTTTACCTACCTCGAAGTGTTTCCTCGACATGTCTCCTCCGCAATAATCGGAACTTGGCCAGCACCCAGCAGCCCACGGGCGCAAAATTGGATGCGATGCGACGGCCCAACTGCGATGCGTTGCGTGAAATTCAATCCCTGAGGAAGTCCTCATGAGTAGTTTTTTGTTTGGCCAAGTGAGCAATTTATCGAATTCGGTGGAAGGAATTTTTTCTGGACAAAAAAAAAAAAAATTATATAAAAGGTAACTCGTTGAAGGAAAAATTCCCCTTTTAGGGTGATTGCAACCGGGCGGGTAGCATTTGGCGACATTTCGCCCAGTTTCACACCGTCTCCTCCGGGTGCTCCGCTGCCCAATGGCTGGAGGTGAAGTCAGTGAACTGAGGGACGATAATGTAAGCATTCTGTCTGCCGCCGACGTAGGGCCTTTTGGGGTGTGTTCCGAGAGGTTTGAACCTCTATAGGTCCTGGGAGAGTTCACTGTGGGCTCGGCTGGCGTGCCGTTTCACGTCGAAAGGGTGCACGGGATGCCCTATGAGTCGGTGGTGACTGCAATCGACGCACTGGGGGTCCGGTCATCGATACCACTGGGAATTTAAGAGAAAAAAATTGCTTGTGTTGATCAAAAATTTGGAACCAATATGGATTCAGTGAATTGGCAATTTTCCAAGTCGTTCAAGCGTCCCATGCTTGCAATACAACACTGTTAAAGTCTCTCAACTACATTGAATTAAGATAATTCAAACAGAAGTAGACTTTTTTAAGCACCAGTTATAAAAGTTTAAACATTTATGAGATTGTCCTAAAACTAGGTACTTTTGGGTTTTAAGGGTCGCTTACATCTAATTTAATCAGAAATATAGAGATTTCCTAACATTGGATTTGAAACAGTTCGAAAATTTAAAAATAGAAAAAGTTTTCAATAACCACTGATTCCGATATTGATTGAAAAATTTAAGTCTCAATAAAAAATTTCTTAATTATAAGGTATTTCAACAAAAATGAGTATTAATAAGTAGATAGAATCCACAAATCATCGACAATTCCAAAACGTACTTAATTTGAAGTGGCCGTTTCAAAACTATTTTATCTAAGGGTTGAAGTATAGAAAATGTATAAAACTATCTGCGTTTCAATGTTATTATGAAATCATGTTCGGAAAACTATACTTATTTGTATCCTTATAAAATTAGAACTAAAATTCAATACTGCTGATAACGTTTGTCTGTTGTAGGAACTATTCAGAAAATGCATCTTCTGCTCACCTATTGAATTCTTACTTTAAAAAACCCAGAATTGGATTCAGCTTCATTAAGAGCTGCGTTTTTTTCATTTTCCTATCTGGTTCAGGTTAGATAGCAAATTTTTCATTTAATTGCATTTTAAAAGACTTCACGTACCTATATCAAGATTTTAAAGTAAAAAGTATGTACTTCAAACCTTGAACCAGGTAAATTTTTAGATAATAGCTGCGTTTTTTTCAAAACGGATCTGGTTCTGGGTTTATAGGAAATTTTGCATTGAATTGAACTAAAAAAACAGTCAATTACTTTGATATTTGCCCACTCAAACTTCAAACCCTGAACCACATAAATTTTTGGATTACATTTTTGACGCAAAGTAGGTAAATCCGGGGAATTCGATTATAATGTTCACGAAATAAAATAAAGTTCGATATGGGTGACTATTCACAAATTTCAATTCAATTGAATTGTGAAAAAAACGCAGCTAATGGTTTTGACCCAAAGTGAAGGAAATTTCATTTTATTTTCGCGAAATGAAAAATATTTGATTTGAGTCTAACTACAGATAAATAACTATTATTTATCTGTGGTCTAACTTTACATAAATTTTAATTCAGCGTAAAATTTCCTACTAAACTTAGAAACGGAACCGATTTCAAAATGTAGTCACAATGGTTTGTAATCATGGGTTTTAAAAGGCGAATTTTAAGATAAACAATTTTTGTTAAAATTCGATGAGATTTCAAGATACATATGTAATTGACATTCATAAAATCAAATAAAATCGCCGCAGTATTACCTCTATTTGCATTTTTCATTTTTTTTTCGAGAAAATAGCAGCTGAAATCACTTGAATTCGCCGGGATGAAGTTCCAGCTGCAGGTCATTCAAAACTCCCACACGGAGCCTCGACGTTGCCACCAGCCTCTCTGGAGTTGTGCCCTTCAGAAAGCCCTTGCCGTCCATAAGCAGCCCTGTTAAAACAGACTAATCCTTGAAAACCGGGCAACGAGCCGGATTCTGAGCAAATAGAGGGTCCATTTGGAGGCGCAGTCCATTAAGTGCTGATTTGTTTGCTCAGCCAGGAAGTGATTGATCCACAAGAGGATCCCAGTTGACTTCTCTGTTTGCTTTTTGGCGAATATTTTAGTTTTTTGTCCCATTCGCTTCCTTTTCAGTTCAGGCAAAATGGATTTAATTGCTCTTTTAAGGATTCGATAAAATAGGTATTTTGTGAATTTGTAGAACTAATGGAATTGGCATGTTTTGAGGCTTCCATCTAAAATTTGTAGGAATGTGACTACAATTTATTGATTGAATAAATATAGTTCAATTAAGCGAATGAACGATTTTTGGGAATAAATATAATACATACAACTTTATGAACATATCCTTAAACACGATTTTTCTTTCCTAAAACTTTGTAAATTTCAGGAAAGTCAGCATAGCATTTATATTTTAATAATGAGTTTTTAAAATAAAAGATAGTTTTTCAAGAACAAACGTTCCCACAATATCATAGTCGTAAAAGTAAATAAAATTAGAAAGTTGTGAGAATAGTTGGGATACTAAGAAAAGTTTAAATAAGCATAAAATGAAATGAAAATGAATGATCCTACTTATTTACACGCCCTAAAAGAAATAATATTTTTAACCTTTTTGGGGATATTCGCTTAAATTAACATTTTTTGATTTGACAGTTGTTAGGAGTTACACAGATCAAGAAATGAAATTTTTCTAGGTATTACTGCGAATTGTATAAGCCTATTAATTTGATATGATAACATTTTAATCTTCAAGATAATAATGAGAATTTTATTATATAGGATTGTGCAAAATTTTCGGTTTAGTCTGTAGATGACTAAGGTCAGTGAACGAGACTATCCATTAAATATTGGCAATAAAATCGACCTGGTTAATTCACATGAGTCAACTAATTGGAACAGCACAATTAGTTCATCCGGTGAAAAGCTCGTTAAAATCTTCCAATAAAAAATTTGAAAAAAATAACAGAATATTCAAAAGTCTTAAAAGTTCGACTGCAACTGGCTAGACGATCATAAGCATAAATAAGGCCTATCCAAACTGCTACAATCAATTAAGAGGCAGCTCGGCGATATCCAGCGATTATCTCTCACTATGAGTTCCATTTATTACTGCGACAATTTGGATACCAAGATGGAATTATTGTCACTCCGATACAAAAACAAAGATTTCGTAAAAACGTTGAAGAAATAAAAGAAGAATTGAAAGTGAATGAGAAGATGGGATGGGTCCGGAGTGGCCTTGTTATCTTGCGTTCTCATCAGGCCTCACGAGAATGCCACCTATGAGTCGAGGAGAAATGATAAAAACAAAACTTTAAATTCGAATAAATCCATGAGAGGGAAAAAAATAAAAAAAAAAATATTAACGGCCGGAAAATTCATTTAATGAAAGACGACAGGGGAAATGTTCAGATTTGTCACCTGGCTGCTCCGCTACACGTTTTGCTGCATTTGGTCGTCTTTTTTGGTCGGACGAACACTCCGTCCAAGATGTTTCCAAAATATTAAGGAATATCGCAAGACTTCTTGGACGACAAGAAGCAGCATCCTCCTGCCCCTCGCCAGCCCTCATCCTGGTCCACACAGGAGAGTATCCGCAGCATCCGCAGCATCCCAGGGGTCTTCAGCGATTCTCTTTTATCATTTTCACCGTGCAGGGCACATAATTCACCGAGGATGCCTTAAACAAATAATTTTATGACTTCTTGTTGGTTTTACAGCTTTTCTTCGGGTTTTGTGGGTTCTTTTTTTTTTTGGGGGCCCGTTCAAATCTCTCTTGATTTACGATAATTTAAGCGCCATCCCGGGACCCCATAGCGCTCCAGTCGCGGCCGTATGCGGGCCCGGTGGATAGGTGAGCGCACGATTTGTAATGGAGTGACAAATTTTATTATGTTAATTAACAGACACGTCTCAATGAGACACGGCCGAGTGCGGTGGGTCTAGAAATTTTATACGAATTCGAACCGCGCCGGCAAACCTTCAGGCCAATTGTAATTGCGGTCAATAAAGCAGATCGTTAATTTGCTGCTGTCGAACTCGACGGGGATTAGTGTTTTATGAGGTGTCCCAACTGAGTGGCATTTTAATTGCCCCCCAAAAAAAGGCAAAATTTTATTAGGGAGTCCACTTGGCAGACTTTTTATTATCACTTTTAAAGGGTACTTTAGCTAAATTTTTTTGTTAACGACTGATTTTAAATCCCCTAAGAAAATTATTTTGTTCGTACGTAATTAACTCATTAGTTTTTTAAAAACATGGATGCATAATCACATTTCTTACATATCTACATATGTATGTACAAATTCAAATTAAATTTTTAGGAGCAACTAATTAACCTTTTGAGGGGCAGAAGCCAATAAGACTATTAGTTAATAATAATGAGTTATAATTAATAATAACAAAACTCTGATTTTTTAGATTTAATTCGGCTATGCAGTCATTTTTTGGATAAATGCACTTAAATTACGTATATATAAAGGTTTTCCGGGTCGCTGATTAAGAACCAGGTCTTAAATTTTGGAAATTTAAAATGGCGGATGAAAATTCTGAAAACCCCAAAAAGTCAATAATTCTAGCTGTAATAATGTGTATAGGGGTTTTTCGGGTAGCTGATCAAAAATTCGGACTCAGATTTTAGAAATCCAATAAATTTTTAAGTTTTACGGGTTTTCTCATCCACCATATTGCATTTACCATCTTAAATTTGGATAATCTGATACCGAATTCGTAATCAGCGTCCCTAAAATCTTATAAAATTATCATAATATTCCTTGTGGGTCTAACTCAAAAATGTGCCCCTGAAAGTATTAATACAAGTTTGAAGCTTGATTTTGACGGCGTTTTCTTGTAGATCTCAGAAAATTTTGTTAGAATGATTAATACCTACCTTAGTTAGAGTATCTTTACATGCAGGAATGCATTACATCTTTCCCACGAGCATTTTGTTGAGAATCCAATATGAATGTAGGAAATTCAAAAATGTATTTTCCATTCTGTCTACCAAAATATAAAAGAATTTGTTTAAAATTTATAAAATTGAAGATTGATAATTGTAGTTCTGTACCTCTTATACATATGTATATGTATAGATAGTGTTTTTGTCTTATTTATCACAGTTTTTAATGTTATAATTTTTAGTTAATTGGAAGTTAGAATTAGGCATAATAAAGTGAAACGAGGTCTCTTTCGTCAACGAAACGTGGCGTTGGCGAAAACGAAATATGTTACGTTGTCTAATGTCTACAAACTATGTCAACAGATAGAAAACAGTAGACACTCTACAAATTCCAAAGTTGATGACCACTCCCTTCTAATTCTCGTGAAAGCGATCAAGCCTTCAATTAAGTCTAGATTCAGATAAAATTCCTGGACCATTAAGGCCAACTAATTCCCAGGGCCACCATAAGGCGCGCATAACTCGGCGTCGGCGATAAAACAACATTTCCGCAAATAAACGAAAAGAAGGCCGGGAGCGGGCAAAACAGGGAACAGAGTCCATTGGGTCCAGCGATTTGTCCCCGGCGCGGGGAAGGAATTCAACAAAAACCCTGAGCCCCAAGATGTTGATCGAGAAAAGGGAGTACCTCGAGCCACAAAGATAACAGCCGAACTACAAGAAATATCTGTGACTGGCCAACATTGTCCAGGGAAAGGTAAGGAGTCAACAAATTATCCAGAATCAATAAATATCCATGAGGTGCAAGAAAAACACGATGTTGAACACGATCTTTATCTCTGCCAGGAGTTCACTACACCGGCGCGGACCTGGTCGGCCTGCAGGCGACACTGTCGGTACAAATTATTGCCCCGCGGAGCCCGAGGCCCCAGGGCCCCAATGGAACACGGCTAGAAGACAATTTAAAGCGTGCGATGATGATGTTATCACCGTAAACGCTCTCTATAATTCCTTGACAAAATTTTTAGATAAATTTATTGATCATTTTTGGAATCATACAAATTGTGAGAGGCTCGGCCCGTTTTAAATGTTTCGATGTGGTCTAATGATGAATCACCTGAGGAGCCCCAGACTTTGGATACGTGTCGGAATCCAATGGGACCTGGAATGTAATCCGCATTTTATTGAGCAATTAGACATTATAATTGACTGGAAGACTTTATTTCGATAATCTCTGTATCTCATTTCTGAAAATAGGAACATATAATGTTTTTTTCCCAGCGTCTTAACCGATTCCCTGGAGTATAAAGCGAGAGTTGCTGTCGTTTTGGATCCGACTCTACCGAAAATAACTTGAGAAAAAATTGACACCTTCGTTGCACGGAAGATTTGTAGTCCTGGAAGTGTTTTTTATTGACTTTTATAATGTTCGTCTTATTTTACGCGGTGCTGTCGGTGCTGCCTTCGTCCCCCGTGCGACAGGAATATGTCTGGGAGCAAATATGATACTTTTCAGATGGGCCCACGAGACATATACGTTTTTTTGTTTTTTGTGAACACGACGAGTGCTCGTCTTTTTAGGGAAGTCTGGAAGTTGCGGTTTGTACGCGGACTCCCTGACTAGGTCTACCTCGTGGAAATTGAGGTTTCACTTCCTTTAACTGCTTATAATTTATGGTATAGCCGCGTAATTAGTATGGGCTCCTTCAAATCGTTTGTTTTCACAAAAAGATTTATTCTGATAGCGTGCGCCAGAAGGAATTGGGGCGGGGTGAACCATTAGTCGTTTGGAAATATTATCCGCTTATGGAATGATCCCTATAAAGTTGTCGAGTCTTTCCTCAGTTACTATTAAATATTATGAGGTATAATTAAGTTAAATGTTGAAATAAACAACAACATTAAGTCCATAGTCACAAGACTCTAATAGATTAATTTGATTCATTTGATATTGTCAGTTTATTTTCACAAATTATGTCTCACAAAAGTTTCAAGCATGTTTGACTTAAGTTAGGCTTGAGAAAAGTTTGAATCAAAATTGAGCCAGGCTTATATTAGTAGATTAAATTAAATTTAAAATTTGAATCGCGTTAGCTTAAGTTAGAGTTAAGTTTTAGATAGACTTAAATCAGGATCATTCTCATGATTAACGCAAGCTAGAAGCTAGAGCCAGATGAAAGACTGTCTTAAGCTTGGCCTAGTCGCGCCCTAATTTTTGAAGAACATTCACATTAAAATCGAAACATTTTTACAAAAGTTGTAGTGAATAGAAAATAAAGTTCTATAGGTAGGCAGATATTTGAATTTTTTAAGCCCCATAAATATTTTTCAAATAATATAAATTAATGAAATATGATTGATTTTTAATCATAATTTCAACTCTATGAGTGATAATAATCATACGAGTTTGTCATTGATTTGAAAATTTTCTAAAATCGTTATTATAGTATAATTTTTTAAAGTATACAGTTGAATGTTACTCAACGTTCATATAATAAAAAATCTGTAAACAAGAAGAAAATATTCAAATCTTTTAATACCCATAATTTCACGAATTTTGAATTCTTAAGGAGTTAATTTATAAATCGAGCTTCTTAAAGCAGAAGTGCTCCAAAAATCATCTTTTTAACTCTTCGTAGCAAAATATGGGATTTTTTAAGTTTGCAGTGACCTATGGGAAATAAGTGCTTTGAAGTTCTAGAGCTAGCAAATTTTTTTCTATCAGGATTTTTATCTGCCACCACTGTACTTTTTTTAACACTTTTATGTGTATTTAAATAAGTTGTTTTTTACGTAATTTAATTACTATGTGTTTTGAGTCTTTTGTTGCTTCAAAATTGCCAATACATAATACCAAAATAAGCTATATTTAAATATGTTGATTGATTTTTTTAACAAAGTTCTCTAAATCATGTTTTTCCGTCTGTCTGTTTATAATATTCAGTATAAAATTGAAATGAAAATGTATTTTATACACACATGCGGGATTAAGGCATAAATAAAATACTATCATGTATGTACAATCAGCCCATCTTGAGAATTATTTGATCATATCAGCGGAACTGCACACGTGTACACATGCCAACATGCCAATTTTTCTGAGATTTAAAAAAAACGAATGGCAATTCGAAAGTCTGCTCCTGGTCACAGTGATTACGCTGAAGTACTTCGGTAAGATGATATTTGCTGCAATAGGAAAAAAACCGACCGAAAAGGCAAATATAATAAAAATAAAATAAAATGAAGCCAGATATATAGAAGTCCGGAGCCATTGAGAGCAACAAAAATAATCTGGCACTGTCATAGTTTTATAACTTCTATAAATAAAGTAGGTAGAGAGAGGTACTATGGTTGTTTAGCGAGCCGACTGAGGGGTTTTTGTTTTAGTTTCAACTGCGTCTCACAGGTCTAGGATTACCGCGATAAAACCGCAAATTCAGCGAGCGTGTCAACTTGAAAATCTCGCAAAAGTAGATTTCTTTAGTCCATTGCAAAGTTTCAGCTTTGTGGGCACAACACCACTAGCAACTACTACAACCATCAATAGTCGTTGTATAGTCGCGCCGCCATCCCCCGATGCATTTTGCTATTCCATTTTAATTTTCTATCGTCAGCAATAATTGTCACCGTGTCATCCGTACAATCTCGTCATATTCTGCGGTTTACTAATTGGTTTAAATGTGACGAAGCACAGCGGCGTACGAAGCGACTGACTAACTGCCATGCTAGAGGCTAGAAGCTAGAGGCTAAGGTCTGTCGGTTTTGCTCGATGGTTGGTACTGTTGGACGTTTCGCTACGCTGTTCTGTGCTCCATGAGACATGATGCATGACTATAAATTCCCGGTTTTTCAAAGAAAGGTATAAAATTTGGCAACTCTCGATAGTCGAACTTCGAAAAACCTATTTCGAATTTCGGATAGAGGTGGAAACCCATCAGGGAAAACTGGGCATGCTCCACAAATTCGGGTTGAATAAGGGGACTACCAGCCAATGAGAAGAGTCTTTTAATAAGAAATTTTTCTTTTCCAGAATACATAGAACCCTCACCCACTTTTTCCGGGGGGATGATGTTGCAAAATGGCTGTGCAAATATGTAAATTCCTTCAAAGAATGATTGGAACGTGTGAGTGGTTCATTTGGAATGGAATTCTCAGTAAATTCGTTATTTTTTTTATTGCGTTTACAAACGCCCTTCTGAATCGGAAGGTATACAAATACCATGCAAAGTCCTTTCTTAGATAGTAAAGTGGAAGATATTTAAGTATTTAGTTTCTCTTAACACCTCCATTATGAGACAACACTTACCCATCACTAAGTAGAATACTTTCAAACTATCTAACTAAAAAATGGACATGCACAGGTGCATTCTTCTATAGAAATACCTCGAACCAGAACATAGTTCTACGTCCCCGAGGTTGACATTGTCGAGCTGTTGGCATTTATTTTTTATTTTTTCACTTGTTTCATACACTTGATAAATTTTCAGCATATAGTAGACAGGGCTGGCCAGCGACAGACATCCAAAAAATAAAAAAAATAAAAACGACGTCTACAAAAGTCTTGCACATGAGAAAATAAAAGAGTTAAAATGGCCTGAAACGACCAGAGACCATGTTCAATATGAATCTCCCACTTTGCACTAATACGAATCGACATCTGGTCAATCAGCTGAAAATTAATTGGTCAAGCTAAATTCAGCGAACAGACAACGTGCGGGGAGTTTAGCTCTGAACGGATTCGTGCTTTTTTGGGGCTGCTTCTGATGGTAAAGGGGTTTTTGTTGGGTTTAGTTTACAAAAATTTATTTTCCAAATTCGAGGAACAATGAATTCCCAGTCTGATGGGGGTTTGCTTTGGTAATTTTTATTCACTTCAATGGGTCTCCGATGTTTGTTAGATGGGGAAGATTTGGTAGTCAATCAATTGAGAAATACTCCTTAGAAGAGTACATTTAAATATGTCTTGAGACCTCCTACTCTGATAAAAAAAAAGAATGCCAGCTATGTACCACTATCACTATATTGATTAAATTCAATCAATCAAAGGCAATTCAAATTCATGTGATAAAAATGAATGTAGAATAAAATAACTCTATTATGATTTTGACTGTTTATTTTGGTATATCCTACTTTTTATATATGCATAACAGAAATTTAAATCTAAACTAGGTAAATATCATTTAAATCTCAATTCAACAATTTCTTTGATATAAGTAAACATTACTTTAAAAATACCAGATCAAAATTTAAAGTGAAGACAGTAACTTTTGTTAACATTATTTTTTCATATATTTTGTAAATAAAAAAACGTACATTTTTAATTTAATTAATTGTTTGTTATTAAAATGTATACATACATACATACATATATCAATTTCCTATCTTGTTCACGTTAAATAGCAAATTTTGCATTGATTCATAATCCTAAAATTTGTGAAAAATTCATCTAATTTTGTGATTTAGCGTTTTGACGCAACGTGAGTATAAATCCAGACTTCCTCAAAATTTTTCTTATTTATACTTACAGTCAGTTTACATGTTCTAATCCTCAATGTTTGAAATTATTAAGCGTTTTATCTCGAAAAAGGTTTAAAAATTAATAAAATAATACATTATAATATATGTATTTTTGAGATCGTACTTAAATAAGCTTTCATTTCACACCCTACACGATATACTCTTGAAACTTTCTTTTTTTTCATTTCTCAATTTGCCCCATGAATGAAAGTCGTTAAAAACTTAAAAATCTTAACTCAATTGCATAATAATATGTTGTTTAAAATATTTCATATACGTATAATATAATATTATTTATTTAAATATATAATATATCTACTAAATCCGTTTCCGAAATCAAGAGATGAAAATGAGTTAGTGGAGGTTTTTAAGGTCCCTGATTTCGATCATAACATTAAAATCTATCTTTCAATTTAGAGGTTTGGTTTAAAGGTTGTTTTTACTGTAAAAGGTCTGTTAATTTTTGAAAATCTCTCAAATATTTAGTAGAATAAACCTTGTGGTCTATACCTAAATTATTCTAAATGATGCCTATAAAGTATAAGCCTTTTTTGCAGCCTATCAGACCATCGCCATCGGCCGGCGGCGTCTTGTTCGAGTCGCATGATCAAACTGAGCCTTGACTGAGCCCCGAGACTTTGGTATTGCAGTGTAAGTGCAAAAAGGTGGCGTACACCGGAGCCCCGGAGCCCCGGAGCCCATGAAGGTTTTCCGACCCACAGACGCGCCACGACACGGCGAAGTCCCCTTCTTGCGCGTCGGTACTCCACCATTCATGCGGGGCCCCTCGTCGAGCTGAGGTTCGCCAGAAAGAAGAAAAATTTTCGCATAATCCGTGGGTACGTCGCCGTCAGTCATTTTGTACATCTCCGCGTCTATCTAATTTTTATAATCCGCCGAAGGTGTGCGATTGGCCAAGTCGAGGCGCGTTGGACGCAGTAGGTGCGCTCGCTGCAGTGCAACAGAGCCGTCTTTTTCCGTCTTGAGAGCAATTTATTTTATCTTTTTTATTTGTTTGCTGGTCTGGTCGCGTCGTTTTTATTATTTATTATCATAATTTTTTTCGCTTTTTTGTCCACCGCCTCGCGCTCATAACGATCGTAATCAGTTAAATCGGACAAATTGGATAATTAACGTGTTTGGACAGCGCTTGATGGACACCGACGCAATTTTTATGAGTGATGCTAGTCTCAATGATTGGTAACGAATTAACGAGTGAAGTTGTCGCGCTTACGCTGGGATTACTTGGGATTATCCCCCGATCAGGAATTGTGAATTTTACGTTGCGAAAATTATTATTGCAAAATGCCGTCGGACTGTTCGTTTGAGTGATTCGCGACCTGGAAACTTGTGCTACTATGATATTAGTGCAATTTTAAAGTAATAATTCTTCGAGTGTTTTATCTTTTTTTGTTCAACCTCTATCGAAACAGAGTTTTAATTTTTTTCCGTCGTCACATTAAAAAAGAGGTGAATACGAAATATTTTTCGATTCCTCCATATCAGTGTAATGTTGTACAACATATCCTCTTACAATAACTTTTCAACACTGGATTACTACAAGGTTTGTTTGTTTTATACTCATTTATTTATTTTTGCCCCTGTATACTTAAACTGAGTTTTTGTTTATACAAAAAGAAAAGAAAAAGACCAATCGCTAACTTCGCAGAAATTCGCGATTTGAGCTGTTATCGATAATTTTGCTGATAGTGTCAAAAGGAGGGGCAGTTAAAAATTTCAAGAATTTTAATTGATGGTAAGTTTGAACATCGAGACCAACTGATTTGTTTTGAATTTGAATGAATAAAATTAAGAAATGAGATAAGATAGAACTAAATAATTATACTGGTTGTCACAGTAAATTTTATATTGAAAATAAGTTTTAATTTATTATTTTTGACATGAGAAATCATAAAAATATAATAAAAATTAATTAAGAGCAGTACAAATAGAATCTTTCTAAGATCTGTCTATAAACTTTGAATTAAATCGGCTAAATACTTACTACTAACATCAAAAATGTTGATAAGTGTTCAAATTTAACATTTTTTCCCAAAAAATAAGTAAACCATAAAAGCAATAAAAAGAAACCTTAGTGCGATTGCATTTCAAGATCTATAGAATGCCGCTGTATCTATGTCGAATAGTTGAACTGATTCAAAAGTATTAACATATTGCAGCTTGTTGAACATCAGAAGACGTCAAAGTGTTTCTGTGTGTATTTTTAGGACATCCAAGTCATAAGTGAATGTCAGATTTTTTGACGAGCAAAAACGACAAGTTTTTCCGGGTGTGAAAGATCTTTGACAGTGTATAAAGCCGCCGGCCGGTCGATTGTTTTTTCATCTGGAATTGATTTTTAAATCTTTTAAATGGGATGTTGTTTTTTTAAAATGTAGGTCAGTTTTCAAGATATGTGCTGCATACAATATAGGCTTTTGAACTTATGATAATACATAGAAGTATTATATTCTACAGGGCATTTGTAAAGAAAACGATGTACCTACGACAAGATTTCATTTAAATTAAGGTAATAATTCTATTATTATTATTATTCTTAGTATAATGTTCATTCATAAGGAGAAGAAGAAGAAGTAGAGAAGACCGATACAAGATTCTCTTTTAGGCACAGACCACTATCTCAAATGGTTCAATAATGAATTTCGTGCAGACAGATTTTGGTTTTATATAATTTTACAGTAGGATTCCGTATTTGTTTGACAAGCTAAAATTTAAAATATTTATAGAGCTTACGGATATGTGAATGTTTTTGTAAATCAATTTATGCTTTCATTTAAATACATTTCTTGAGCTGTAAAACTTTCGAAGGCTCTATTTTGATTAAACTAAAAATTAAATTAACTATGTAGTTAACTGCGTTCGACGTACTTTATCATGATATCATTTGTATTGTGTTCGACGTGCATACTCATCATCGCTTCAAATTAATTATGTAGGTACGCTGTGAGAGACTTTTAGAAATTAAATTCCACAATTAAATTAATTCTAAATCTTGAAAAATGTGTAATCGTTTAACCTAAAAAGTTAAAAATAATGTGCCTTGGCTGGCACCGATTCCAAAAATTACAGATTAGATATTGTAAATATTTAACTATCAATAATTTTGTATATTGTCCTTTAATGCTCTTTTCTTTACAGTGGTAAAAAATATTATTTTTAAGTTTTAAGCTTAAGTTTATACATATAGGCCATGTTTTAAAGCCGATGTTTTATTTGTTTGTAAATTTACCATTGGGAATTTTTGAATGAATTTTGAATTCTAACACTTTTTTCTATTGTATAAACTTGTATTGTTGAATTGGAATAAATTAATAAGATTGGGAATAGGAAGATTTTATTTTATGGACATTTCATTATAAAATATTTACGTAAATATTTTGTTTCTTATGATACTATACCCTTAAATATGCGTCCTAGTCGTGTTTGATCGGATTTTAAAGGTCATAATCCGTTTTTAAGCTTATCATGGTACTCAGTGAACATGCCCAAACAGAGCTAAATATTCCTGCAAGATGAAATCACTGTGAGGACGATTTTCAAAATAGTTTAAGTATTGAAAAAAAATGAAACAAATCTCCTGCAAAAGTGCAATCGAATGACAAAAAGGGCAGAAAAATCGAAGAGAAAAAAGTCCGTCTTTGGCTGAGTGCAGTGGAAGAAGGAAGTGAGGGATGAATGCCGCCCTAAGAAGATTTCGTGCCTGAAAGTACTTAGAAGACAGCCAAATGCACTTTCCGCCACCGCGCTGTTTAGCCAATGTTTGTGTTTATAATCCCGAGACCTTCGGCGCTTTCAGACGGAATAAAAAGACGAAAAATAAAAAATGCATCCCAAGAAGGGAAAAAAAGGAGCATCAGGAAAAAGTGCATCCGCTTAGGAGCGTCAAGCCGAGGATTTTGCAGGAAATCAGCAAAACATCTTCGTCGTCTCTCGGATTAGTGCTTATCGATTTTTGACATCATTTCGAGCTCCCGGGATGCTGCTCTGGCTGTACCAGGATCTGCCGGCGACTGACCTAATTTTTGCTGATGCGATTGGAGGCCATCGAGGATTCGTGGTGTCGGGTGACGCGATTTTTATCTTGGGTGCTCCGGGGGCAGCGCATTGTCCTCATTCTCGAAAATAATTTCCAAATATACACGCTTCAAGTACTTTTCTAAATTGAGAGAAATGCGCTGGCCTTTTTTTCCGAAAATTGTAATCGTATTAAATTACATGATACCCATGTACACCTGCAAATTATCTACAATTGATCAGCATCAGTTAAGGTGATTTTTTAGATTCTTTTGCAAAAATTAATAACAAATGCATTTCGAGTTTACCTACATATTGGTCATCAATTTGTTATTATATTTAATAAAGATTTACATTAGCAGATTTAACTTCTTCTTAAGCTTAAAATATCGTAAAACTAGCACAATTAGTTAAGGTCATGTGACGTAGTAAAATTTTTTCACAGGAACGAAAAATCAAGATTTTATGAACATATACCTAATGTTTTTCCCTAAAAATGTTTTTATAAAACTTTCACGATTTTCTCAAAAATACATTTTTTGAGTCGATGTGCACGATTACACTATCTACCGATCGTTCTGAAATTTAGATATGAAATGACCGACGAACTGAAGAATCGATAGAAATTTAATTTATAGCAGGTTTATGACGACAAAAATCGGCAGCCAATAGTAGCAACAAACAGCTTAAAAAATCCATACAAAATTTGTTTGTATACTTTACAGTTCTAAAAATACATATGTGCAAAATTTCATCAAGATATATTTTTGCTTTCTTTAAAAATATTCTATTTTTCAAACCAAACATTTCGAATTTTGACCAAGTCATGTCTCTTTAATTACTTTACAACAAGATTGAGCATTGAAAGCATTTAAAACTACAGTGTCCTAAAAAATCATAATATGTTGAAAATATAGGCTCGAAATTACAAGCTCTGAGATTTAATTTAATTTAAGAAATGTTGGTAGTTATTTCGAATGAACCACTCAAATTAGAATATTATAATAAGGCTTCCCAAAAATGCCTAGGAACAATTATTCATAGCAAATTGTCATGGTATAAAATGTTCGTTTGCCACTTTGGAGGGTATAAGGAGAGTATGAGCTATAACAAAAATAAATATGAGTTTTATTTAAATCCGTTCAGACAGACAGACAGATAGACAAAAACCTACAAAAGTAGTTGTATGTAAATGGTGTTTTGAAAGAAAATATTTCATTCACAGAGACGATTCGATTACCTATTGTAAATTTCTATCCGTGAAATCGTAAATTGTTACGGGCATTAAAAACAGGAGAAAAATTGATTGAACTCCTCTGATAGATATAACATGAGATATAAGTTTTGTTTTTAGTTTACTTGAAATTTTTTTAGACTCAAGATTGAACGAAAAGGTTTTCTGACGAAAAATTATTTAGTCATAGCATTTAATCTGGGACTGCACTGCACAGCTTGCAATATAATTTTATAAAACACGAACTTAACATATTTCGCAGGTTTAAGGTTGATTTTCAGTTTGCATTTTATTGCTTTTGTTAATATTTTCATAGAGAAAAGTGAAATCCTTTTTGATATCTTTTAATTTAATAATTCTTTTCTATAGTTACAAATTCTTCGTTTATCAAATGACAAATATTAAATTGTACCATTATTGCATCCGGTGAACCAACAATAAATAATAAATTGTTTTAATTTCATAATTGCAGTATTCTTTGTCGCAATAAATTTTTCCAAAAACCCACCTGTCGGTTGTAGGGAAATTAATGTCAACCCGAAATTAAATAAAATCCCGTTCGTCGAAATTGTAATCTAACACGGGCGGCAGCACTTAGAAACCTCTCGCACGTAATTAATTAAAATTTCACACGACATTAAAAGGTACCCGGGCTCAGGCGCACTATGCGCCACATGCCGGGAGTTGCCCGGCCACGGGGATTCCCCCTCCACCAGACGAATCGCACGGGCGAACGGGGAATCCCCGGGCGTAGTGTTTTCCCTCAAACCCTCAGGAGCCCGCAGCGCCAACGGAGCTCATTACGAAAAGTCTGCGGAAAACAGCGGGCGCATTAGAAATGCTCGGATCATGTTTCAGGATTTCTGGGGGGTGATCGGCACAAGTTCGGACTACCCTCAATTTCGAGGGTGATTTTGTTGGCAGTTCGCGAATATGCGAAATATCGTGGGTCCGTCCTGGATGTCATGAAACCGCCAGTTAAGCCACTGTCGTGTAAAATTCAGGACGTCCCGCAATGGTAATAATTACGAGCAGCAAATACACGACGACACTCAATTTCAAATTCCTTTTTAATTAAATCGCTTCGGCTGCTCCTTTTTTCGGTAGCATTCCAGGGGCGTAGGAACCCTGCTGGGCACCGCCGACGGGCACAATCGCACGAGAAAACACGTCGATCACTCGACCACGAGTTTTCTTTGTGTGGTCAAGACAAGATGCGAGCCATGTTTTTTGGTTGATCGACTCAATTATTCTAGAGATAATCCTCGAAGAAAGTTAAGTGGTTTTCTGGGATTTTTTCCTCCGAGTTTTTCGAGTGGAGACTGGAGGCATTCTACTAGGATGAACCAAATTTCATACCTTTCATTGAATCTATCCATCCAAAAATTTGATGATGAATTGAGCAACTGTCGACAAGAAGCTTCCTTTTGTGTGGCCTCCTCATCAACTTCTGATTGAATAATCCTGCGGTTTTTTTCGGGATCGAGGGATTAAAAAATTTTCTATCGGACTAGGGATGATTTTTTCGGATGAAACTATTTTCTGTAGCAGATTTTTGAACTACATAACTATATAGCAGCACAAAATTATTTAAAATTTGTTAATACTTTAGCCTCCAACTAATTAAGAGACTGCATTTCCAAAACTTGTTTTTGTATATTGAGATAGCCGTTACTAAATTCTACATTCATAGAGAAATCCACTTTTTTTTTTATAAATGTTGACTCATTTTGTCGTTGATTCAAGATTCGAAATGGTTTTCCGCAGAAATATATTGCGTTCTTGCAGTTATTAACAAAATCAGCTTCATATTTTAGGTTTCATTTTAAGGATGTATACGTATCTACTATCTATTTTCAAAACTTTAAATTAATATACTTTGTAAATTTGTTTGTTGGGTTTTTCTTTTTGAAACTCTTATTTGTTAAGATGAAGTGTCTCGCTGTTTAGTTAGGAGATCTTCAATTTTCGATTTCCTTGCATATGCAAGACATACTAAACCTTGCCAAAATTTAATATAATGGAAAACAGGAGATTCATTTTCTGAAGTTGGTACGAGGCTCCCTACTCCCATGATAGAACAATTTTGGTAGGCATATGTATTAACCATTTTAAAAATAGTTATTGAACATTTCATTTAACCAACTAAAGTTGATCTTTGGAAAAGGATTCCCAAAATAGGGTTGTTAATACATATATGTATTTTAAAAATTTGTAACTAACAAGTAAATTGTTAAGTATTATATGCTGTGCCGGCTGCGATAGTACATATTTAATAATTTAAAAAATTGAAAACCACTTGCTGCGATCGTTTAAAATATCTGACTTATTATATTTCGATTTCTACAATAGCGTAACAAATTAGGTATCTCCATCATACCCATATACTTAATTAAAGTCACAGCCTATGAATTCATCTATTAACCTCTAGTTGAAGAAGAATTCCTGGAATTCCATTTATCCCAGCTCTTACAAAATGCAGTGAAGTATATCTCGAACAAAATATTCGCGTTTGCAGCTCATTTCACCACCATTTGAGTACTTTAATGAGGGCGTGCCAAGGGAAAATTGCTTGTCGGTTTTTTCTATGCTTGTTTTATTGAACCGAGATTCGAGCGGCTGCTTCAAAAAATTATCAATCACCACCAGCGCCTTGATGAGCTAAAAATGCATTCAGCTGCAATCCGCGGCGGTGATGGTCCCGCGATGAAGCGCTTGTCGCGGGGGCAGGTACGCGACGGTTGAGTTATCAGAAAAAAATTTATAATAAACCTCCCGGAATCAGGCCCGGGTACACGCGGTGCGCGGCCGCGTAACCTAGGGGCAGCCGCACGGTTTCAGTCGTAGCCAACAAAAGCCGGCCTGATCCCGGTTCCAGGTTCCAGGACGTCGAGGATGACGGCGGCGACGGGTCCAGGAGTAGCAGCATCACCGAGGACAACCACGCCGGCGATGGTCCTGATGACGACGGAGATGATGCTCATGATGATGATGATGAATCTCGCAGGGAGCGACCGAATCGCGCACATTTTGTGGTTTCAAATTTCAAAACGGCAGCCCGTGGAGCCTCTTTGGCAGATTTTATTTGTTTCGCCGGTTAAGGAACATCTCGGGCTTGGGATGCTTAACAATGAAACACTCCCGGACGGTTGCGCTGCTCTCTTTTTATTTTATCCCAAAAGGGATCGAACAGGAAAAATTCCGGGCATTGTTGATTCCTTCGAGGGTGGAAAATATTCACGCTGCAAAGAGTTAATGGGGAAAACGGGTCCAGGGGGAAATCTAATTAAACAGGATGAAGTCCTCTCCGGGAGAAATTTGCTTTTTGCTTGGGAACAAACAATTTTAGCATCACAGGTATAAAAACATCCCATGAAATCTACGTCAGGGATATTTTATCTTTAGTTCTTTTAGAACATTTGAAATATTGACTCCTTATATGGCTAGAATTGCTAGTTTAGAAAAGAAATGTTTGTTATGTTAATGTATGGGGCTTCCGGGCTTATGACCACTAACGGCATTCAATGAAAGTGGTGTTCGTAAAAATTTATAGTAATTCATATTCAAAACTTATTTTATAAAGTGATTTCAGAATATATTTATTTCTTGTTTCATTACTATAAAATTAGTTTTCGAATCATGTGCGTAGATCATATAGAGATTCCTACAACGCCTGTTTAAAATAAAAATATAAATTTACCCGAGTAAAAATATAATAGGTCCAAAACGAGCTCGTTATATGCCCGAACCGATCCTTTAGGATTTTTGAATAGAAATAAGATCATAGTTTGTAATGCGCCTGCTTAAAATAAAAATTAAAGTTTGAGTTCGGATGTTAGCAAAGCAATAGAAAATGGTATATTATGTTTTCAGCAACTGAAGTATGTAATGATTGTGCCCAAAAAAGATTTGTGCTACAGGAAAATAACAATTTTTAATGAAAATAAAGCATTCAACTATGTATATGTATATTCAAAAAATTGGAGATGAGCTATTTTTGTAACTACATCTATCGTGAGGTTCAATTGATTAAATATATGCATGTTTTCGAAATAAAATTGAGTTTCCATTTATCACTACATATTTATTTTGAGATTACACAACATTTATGTGTTATAACGCTGCAATTTTAGATTCAATGCATTGAATACATTATGAGATTTTGAGGGTATTTTTATTTTCAACCAAATTTTTATTTATGGGACCTTGGATTCCAGAATAATGGAAAAATACTTTACTTATGATAAAGTTTGGGATTTTGAATTAGGTAGGGGAGAGTGGGGTGAACCGGGACGGTAGGGTGAACCGGGACAGTGCTTTTTTAAGTGTTTTTATTGCTATATGTTGGTAATTTTTAGTGTATTATGTTTGTATTGGCCCTCTACATTATTTCATAAGAATTCAAAGCCACTACCTGCACTGCATCATTTATTAAGTGAGGATTATTAACAAAAATCGACACTTGTCAAAGTTTATTTTGCTCGAAGTTAAAGGACACCTAATTTTAAAGTTTTTAAGACTAAAATAGGTAAGTTACTAAAAAGTATTCGTTAGTATGTTATCTTTTAAAGTTCACATGGATTTTGTGATAACCTCAAAAAATTGTAATAACCACGCGTTTGTTTAAAAAAGTAGCACCGTGGGGTGAACCGAGACACGGTTTCTGGGTTAACCGAGAAATGTTGTGGCACTCTTTTAGCTATTAAATCGACTTAAATTCATTAGTTATTAACAAATATGATTGTTAAAAGTTTTTTTTATTAATGATTTTTACATTTTTTCAAAGTTCAGACCAAAATGCCGAGATATTGTAATGTTGCAAATTTTATATTGTTTATAATAAAAAATTAAAAAAATTATTTTCAAACATTGTTTATAATAATATCATAACATATTTTTTACATAAAAAAAAATAAGACTACTGAGTTACAGCATAAACGTCACTTTACCTGCTTTTTCTATCGTGTCCCGGTTCACCCCACGATTTTTTGAAACTGCCGATTTGACATTTTTTTTCAAAACGGTTATAAATTGTTGAAAATTAAAAGTAATAATATTCAAAGTGACAAATAATGAAAGGTAATAAACCCATCTGCAGGATAGAATATTAACATATGAAAAAAAAAATGTTTATTAAGGTTTTATAAAGCCTTAAACAAAGTGTGTCCCGGTTCACCCCACTCTCCCCTACTCTTTTTTACGCCCGCCGGTTGTTGGCCTATATTGGCTCCCGATTTCTTCTGAAGAAAATAAGCTGTATAAAAAACTAATTGTATATATGGTATATTTTTACACTTTGTGAATTTTCTGTTCTTATATGGAAAAAATGAAATGAAACCAAACGTCGAATTCGTCGACATTATTTCTAAAACCTTACAATTTTGAAAAAAAAAAATTTGAAAAGTGATATTGTTAACACTTGTATATATGTATGTACTATTAAATCTATTGTATATACTATCATGTACTTATATAGCATTTCGATAGTATATAATAAAATAAAACAAAGAATGACAAATTATAATGATATTTTACTATTATGATTTTCAGATTTGCTATTGATTCTACTGCTGTTTTTAACTTTGCGGTGTTTTAACATTAGAATGGTGCTTATTATTAAATATTTACTAAAAGTGTTATATTGTAGTAGTACCTAATATTTAGCTTGTACATTCTATTTGCTCCACCGGTCCAATTAAATTATTGTATGAAAAGACCAATAAAAGTAATTCGCAAATCCTCCTGGATCTAATTGTATCCAAAAACAAGGCAATTGAGCAAAAGTAACAAAGCCAATTAGATGATTCGACCGATAAAAATCCCATAAAAGACCCATCCACCCGTTTTCTGTCGCTTGTTCTCCGCTGAATTTCTCGTTTGATTCGGTGTGACGCGATTACCGTCTCCAGACAGACATTAGACGATAAAAAGCCATCTCTGGCGTTAATTTGATCCCGAGGGACGATGTAATGCGGAATATCTTTGACATGTCAAGAGCGACCCGAAGGGGTGTGCTGAAGTGTTCCATCTGATAAAGGTTATGATATGATTGAATTTATTATCAAGCCCCCGGGATGGAGGGCACTCAAGGGTACTCTCGAGGAGTTGGCACTTTCGAATTGATTTGCCTACGTTCTCCCCAGGGATTAAACCCGAAATGATGAGCAGCTTACGGCCGCATAAAGATACAATGTTTGATTTAATTAACCAATAATTTCGAAGCCCTATTTGGCAAAATAATGGAACCAGTGTCTGTGCCCTCCCCTGCAATTTATCGCCTTGATTTGATCCTTCCTGACTCACCTCGGGTTCATTTAATTAAAATAATGACACTGACACGTGCTTCATGGCGAAAAAGGGGTTTTCGCCCAGATTCCCCCTGTCCCGCGTGGGTTTCCCTCTACCAGAAGCACAGGGTGCCGCCCCCAATTTTTTTTCGCGCGCACGTCACAAATTAACAGAAAACGCGCGCGCTAACAGGGAAAAGCAGGAAAATTCCTTGACGGCCGTGGCCGAGAACAATGCGCCCCCGACGAAAGGGAAGAGCGGCAAATTAAGTTGTTATGGCAACACCCCCCGGGTGCCGGGTGCCTTCACCTTTTCTCGAGATAAAATTGGATTTACTCGTTTTTGTTTTTCATACGAAGCGGCAATCGTTGCCGGGACTACCCCGGGACTCCTTCTTAAGGGAAGCACAAGCAAAATTTCTTTTGCTCGTTTGCTCAATTATCCCTCCGGGAACTGGGCGGCGATCATGTTTCATAATGCGCTTCATACCGGAATTTCATCTTCATTTTCTTGTTAAAGTTTTCTATTCGTTTTATTTTTTTTCTGAAAATTTTTCTTTCTCTAAGGGAGCACGAGTGGAGAGATGGTTCTCACTTATCTACTTCTTGAAAATTAAAAATGAAAGGCCACATAGCCTACCTACAGTGCACATCGTTAACTAGCCTTAATTTTTGAGTTTTCAAAATTAAATGAAGGAATCTTAATATGAAACAGTTTAAAACTTTTACACACCGCGAAAAATATCACTAATTTTCAAACAGATCTTCGCATTAAGCTTTAAGATTTCTCCGCGGCTCAGGAACGAAACGAGCACTCAATTCTTAAGTATAATTTTCAGTCATATTGAATTCATTAAGAGCTTCAGTAACTAAAACCATTTTCGTTACTTCGTTTTGCGTTGAGAGTTAAAAGGACCTTTACCTCGTTAAATAAAAAAAAGTTTTGATGCAAATATTCATACATACATAATATATATTTATGGCGTATTTATGTACATATGTTAAATTATTAGTTTTCAATAGTAAATTTCTAGTTGAAAAATTATTGATAAAAAACAATGTTTATTAATGTTTAGGTATAGGTCAAAATGTTGGTTAAAAAATCCAGTCAAACTTTCATTTAATTTTTAATTTTTTTTGCACATTTTAGTGGTTTAACATATTTATTAACCAGTATGTGTTCCCATTCACGTTATTTTTACAGATATTATCGCCATTTTGTTTTGATAAAAAATGAAAAAAATATTTTTATGTAGGTACTTGAAATATTGTAGTTTAAGACCATTATACTTAATATATATCAAATATATAAAATCTTAGCAAAATGCATACATCAGAATAGTGCTGTTTGCACGTACTGCCCTCCTTAAAGGAAAGTATGAAAAACGACCGAAAATTAAACTGAATCAGTGAAGAAGAGGCGGAAAATTAGAGGCAGATATCAGGCGAAAACTCTGTCACTATTTCGACTATAAGTTTTCGTCTGATTTAGGCTATTTTGCTTATGTTATGTATATAATGTTATGTATATAATCCTTATTTTGCTGTTCCTAACTTTTAATTGTTACGATTAGATACCTTTGTCAATATTTTTACAATCCCACCTACTTTGAATACATAACCCTTTATTAATAAAAAGTAAATTATCTTATATAGTATAAATTAATATTATATTACACACGTTTCGCTAATAATTAATTTTTTATAAAAGGCTATGACACAATATCGCCTTCCGAATATTTGAGATGATCAGTGGATGGGCACAAACATATCTATAAATTTTAAGAGTCTTGGGCTCCAAGAAATTTGTCAAAAAATTCTATTCTCCGAACGACAAAATAGACATGTCATCGGATGTGACATTTTACATTTAAATGGCCTCCTCGCACAATAAAAAACGCCAAGGTGAATCTTTTATACTGTCATACCTCTGTGCCTTTTACCTGTTTGATATTCCCTTCATTGTTGAGGACATGACAACCAGCGGAAAGAACACGGCGGCGACGAAAAAACGCCAGAAAGAGCCAAGAGCAGCCACATAAATGGGATAAAAAGGGAAGAAGACGATGGCGACTATCGTTGGAAGTCTTTCTCCACCCAAAAACATATAAAAAAATAATTCGAAGGATGAATGGAGCTCGAGCTCGCATAGAGCCCATGAATGTATAATACCTGAGAAAAGTATGGCGCACCGCGTCGTGCCAAAGTTCCATTATGCCGCTGCGGCCTGCGCCAACCAGCCCTGGATCTGGATTCCCTGGATTCCCTTTGGGCGAGTGCAGCTGGATGAAGGTAGGCTAGAGGCAGGGATTAGGAGCACCTAGCCGTGATCCGATAAATGCCTCTTGAGCCCACTCTTAAGAAAATATATCGTTGACTTTGGCGTGGTCTAGAGGTCCTCAGGATTAAGAGCTGCTTAAGTTGTAAAGGAGCTCTAAGACCACTGTTCAACAAGTTGTTAGAAAAAACTTTTTGGCTTTCGACGATTACGCTCGATTTCAGAAACTACTGGGCAATCAATTGCTTGAAACAGTATTTTTAGAAAGATCAGCAATTTTATCAACAACTGATTTCTTTAAGTAGGTACATAGACTTTTACTTAATATCAGAAGAAGAAACTCCAAAAAACGTTCTTTTGTATAGTAATATGAGAAAGTTTAGTAAATCGATAAAATTATAGAAAACTACTATGTAGCTAAGTAAAAAATTACATATATACAATTCAATAACGTAGAGGTCATAAAATTAAATATGTAAATCAAATTTTGTATTATTTATATAAAAAACAAGCAATATGCATAACAAACTAAAACTGGAGAACTATATGAACTTACCTGGGTTTTGTTGAAATAATTTAAAGTTTATTTGTCTCGACATTTTTATACTTATATGTCTATAAAAGTTTGTTATACATAGCACTTTTTCGGTTGACTATAAAAGAAACGATTTTTGCATTAACGAAATATAACAAAAGATTTGGACTATTGACATATGTACCTATGTATTTATGAAACAAAGTTTAGGTAGGAGAATAAGTTCGTTTATCAAAAAAACTTATTTTACTTGATTTTGGCACACCATTTTTTGTTTAAAGAAATGCATTTTCACGGAATCATATTTAGCTTGAACGTTTTTTCTAATCTCTATCTCACATTGATATAAAATCGAATTCTGAGTTTTGTTTTACCCTATATTTAAAGGTTAAAGTTCCAATAAAATTTGGGAGCTATAAAAAACACATGTAAGGAAATTGGCCAAATTTTAATATTAGTAAGACTTATTAGTTAAGTTATCCATTATTATAAAAGATGTGTATTATTAAAATATTAATGTACGAAAATAAAATGATAGTATTCTAAGGGATTTTAGATCAAACTGGCATCTATGGGAATTTTTTCTTCAAAAGGGATTATACCTACTTCTAGAAAAGAATTCATTCATTTCTCATTAGCAGAACTCTGTCTGAGCACCTTTTTAGCGCCAAAGACGTCGAAAGGGCTAACCTAGAAACGAGCAGGACATATTTTTGCCAAAAATAATTTTTCAAAAAGTCTGAGAATTATTACACTTTTCTAAAAGCAAAGAAAAAAAACGCATTTTCAAGAATAACTTCTTAATCACTCCACGAAAATTCTCACGGAATCAAAAGAAATATATTTAGGTCAAAACGGCGACCACAAAAAGTTTCGAAAGGGTTAAGACCATTTTCAAACTAGGGAAAAAATTTATCGCAGCAATTCAAAATTCATTTAATGAAAAAATTAAATAAAAACGAGTCCTTGCCATACCGTAGTGATGCCTGGCTGACCGTGAAAAGGTCGCTGCAATTTGCCAACAGCAGCCCAATTTACCCTCGACCTCTAATTTTCCCGCTGGTTGCAACCGAAGGGATGCAAAAATATCGAATTACATCGAAATCGAAGTGAAATGGGAAAAAATAAATAAATTTTCCGAAATTTCCCTGTGATTTTTGTGAAAAATTGCTTCTATGGCGACTATAGTTTGATTTTCCTAAAGGTGGGAAAATGATGAGGTTGAGGTCGAACATTAGCAGGGTGAGGATTAGGGCTAGACCCCGTCTAAGTCTGGTTGTTTGCCTTCCGATCCGCTAAGCGGAACGATCTTCCGTCAATGAGGTCTTCTGAAGAAATTCGATCTGATCGACATAAGGTGGAAACTGATGGTGCAGTTAGACAGATCGATTTCATATCTAGAAAAATTCTGTTTCAGTTGCATGCTACCGGCTCCACTCAGGAGTCCTTGAGCGCCATCTGGTGCGCGTCACCTCGCTCGACATAGAACAACAATCTTCAAGGATTGCTACCGGGGAACCGACCCAAAGGGCGTCGGATAAAACGCTTTTGGTCGGAATGTCCCCAGTAGGATCAACCGGGGCGAAGCGCCTCGCAGCAGCCCTTTGACGACACTCGGAAGGGCTGCCACATGACGATGGTTGGTTCACTCCTTTGGCAGGGTCCCGGGTCCCGGGGAAAGACAGGAGCACCCTGTCCCAGACTCCAGAGTCAATAGTGAGGCGAATGCGACAAAACTTCGACAGTCGCCTCAAATAGTAGTGGGCTTGGTCGATATTCGATCCGCCTCCTGTCGACCACGAGTCGAGTCGAAATGGGGCTCCGGACGACGCCAGCGGACGCCCAATGCCCAGTGATGTGATAGCATTTCGGCGGCTTGTTTACTTGCGGCGTTTTAGCGCCATCGTTCGACTAGGCGACGTTGTCTGACTACCGCAGAGCAAACTAGCTCCGGTGGTTAAATGGGGAGGGTTCTGTTTTCCAATGGTTTTAAGGGTAAATCTATTACTAGCTATTTTTCAAGTGGTCGGGGTAAGAGGGTTAATTTAAGTTGTGAATTTCTGAAGTATTCCATTGATGGCACGATTTCTACAAATTTTGGCAGTAGATGATATCTACTATTTCAAAATGTTAGTCAAATTTGGAAAATTCGATTAAAGAAAGGTAAGAAGTTTAGTACTTACATACAGGTGATTTTGATTAAAATGCTTACTTTATGTCATAATAGCTGTGTTTTTTTAAAAATCGGATTCAGTTCTAGGTTTTTGTACTGAAATGAAATTTATGATAAGTTGCCCATATTAAATAAATTTTATTTAACGAAAATCAAATCAAATTGCCTAGATTTATACCTTCTTTGCGTCAAAAAATTAACCCAAAAATTTGTTTGGTTCAAAGTTTGAAGTTTGGACGCGTTAAATATCATAGCATTTCGATGCAATTTTCGCAAACTTTAAAATCTTTATATACGTGACGGCTTTTAAAATGTCAATCCTGCAAAACCTGGAACCGGATTCGAAAAAACACAACTAATACTTTACTTTTTTTGTATCACACACTGACAGGAAATGTAACTTAAAATAGTGTATTATTGTGCATAATTTTAAATGGGAAAATACCGTCATGATTAAAGAGGCCTAATTAGATAATTAGATAATAAACAACGTTTAAATCAAAGTCGTTTCAACGTTAATTTTATTTATTCGCTGCTGAGATCATATTCAGCTAAATATTCAGCTATAGGCAATCACGAATATAATCGTAATTGGTAAACTAAATGTGTTTAAATAATGAAATAAAATGACTACGTCAATTTAATTTTGTTGGCAGGTTTCAGTGCATCGAATTCTAACAAAATTATTGACATAATAATATAAGCTGTGGTCCAACCGGCTAAATGCTTGTATGGAAAATTTAGCCAACTAATTCCTGAGCTGTGCCAAATTGAAAGTGAAATGAGACAAAATATCCAGTTATCATTTTCATTTGGCATACCTACATATCATAAGTTTTTGGCAGTTTATTTTGGCGTGCGATATTTTTTCTTTAAATTGGATCCGCAATTAACTAATGTGGCGGTGACATATTTTCAAGAATTTGGAGGGGAATATTTACAATCAAAAAGAAAAAGAGCTAAAGCTGAAAGGAGACTGCAACTATTTTCAGACGTACACTAGAATTACAGATAAAAATATAGAGGGTGTTTTTTAGAGGGCGAACACAGAAAACGCTTTTTAAGTCCTTTGAGAGTTTCTTCTTATCAACCAAAATTAATTCGTATGTCAAAATTTAGCCGTTTAGCAAAAGAAGAAGAAGCATTAGCAAACTCGAAAATTTATTAAATGGAAATGTATTACAATTAGCCAGCATTTAGCCGGTTTGGCTCACAGCCATAATATAATAATTTTATCCAAAGCCAGCAAACATAGCTCACTTGGAATCGAAATAGAACAATACAAATAAGGCTACTATTAGTAACAAAATAACCACTTTTGATCAAAGGAAATGACAGATTTATGTAGGATCTTAGACTGAAAGTGGAGTTAGCAAAAACAAAACGTTGAATGACCAAAAGTGTAAATAGCTTCTTTTGAACACTATTTTATTGCTTTATTATTAATCATGGCTATTTCTGAAATCCGTAGAGTGTTTCTACAAAGTTTCATCAAAACCCATAAGATTTACCTACGTGATATTAAAAGAAAAGAAACTAAACTTTAATTTTTTATATCAGACCTTGCATTTTCTAAGTACCTTTCATTCTTTGTTATGGAGCTGTTTTGCTTCTAACCCTTTTATTAAATCACGTCGAAAAACCGTGATTCAAAACGCAAATACAAACGAAATCCTGTTGCCATTACAGAAATCTGCTGTTGTGACTAATTTAAGCCTTCTTATGCGCAGTACGTTCATAAACAGGCCGAACGATTGTAAACAAAAGTGCAACCTTCCAGTTATGCGAATTCATAACATATTTCTTCGCGGAAATAATCAGACAGTTAATCATCGCGCAGCGCTTGTGATAACGTTTATTAAGCCTGTGACGAGCGTCGAGATGGCAATTTTTTGCTGTTTATTATAAAAAAAAAAGCCTCGCGATCACGACCCAAAACTGAGTCACTTGCCCTACAAACGTGCTGAAAAATTCGTTAGCTGCCTCAAATTGCTGGCTGCCAACGTGATCAGTTTTTATTTGATTTTATTTTTAAATTCTTGTTTTTATTTTTGTTTAATTTTATATTTTTCCTTTCGCTGGAAGACCTCAAAGTCAGATCGCGTCGTAGGGCTGCAGCAGCGTGCCTTAAGTGATCGTGTTTTGCAGCCTTCGCACGGATTATAATTTTTAAGACGAAGGGGCGTTCGGCGCATTATTATCGCCGCACGATAACCAGGCCTCTTATCGCTGCTGAATTATCGTTTTGACACTAATCAAACAAACATTTTCGTCTTGGGGCCCTCGCGGGCACACTGCAGAAACATAAACAGCCGCAGCTCGTTAAAATGGCCATTAGCTGCCGCCCATTAAAATCGCGCTTTGAAGACCCATGCGCTTAGCTCGTTCTTCGGCTTGCGCGGGCAATCAACGATTTTTGAGGAATGTACGAAGAAAATGCTCTCTTCGGCGGCTGACCAAAATTTATGACGATTCGCAGCTCAGTCAGCAAAATCGCGGTGCAGCTATCACGCGAAACGTGCCAAACGGACCGCTCAGGATTAATGCAAATCGCCCCACGGCCGAGTCTTCGATGACCGGTTCCGCGGGGCTACAATAGACCCGAGAAAGATCCAAGAAGGACCCAAGAAAGACCCAAGAAAAGACCCAAGTCAAGCCCGAACGGCGGCGCAAACGGCAAACGTGTGCCGTCGTGCCTCCTAGACATGTTTACTATAAACATTCTTCTAATAATGCTAACTTCTAGCGCGGCTATTTGTCTGCTGAACTTTTGGCCCAAATCGTCGCCGCAGCCGCCGCCGCTGGACCAATTCCGCGGGCACTTTCTTTCAACTTCATTCCTGAAATCGTCCGCGGAGGCGTTTTAGTGCGGTGCTCCCCCGTTGTGCATATTCAGCCCATCGCACCGCATCGCACGGTTTAGGCCTGGAAAAGGGCACCAGCCGCGATAAGCCGTGAATTTGTTTTGTCTGAGCTGCCTGTTGGGGCCTCAATTTATTAATAATTTTCGCCTCCGGCAGCCACTGGTCATTAATCCAGATCCCGTGGAAAATTCAAATCACGACTTTGTAGCATACCACAGCCGCTGTATCAGCCGTTTATGGCACTTTATTTATCCGATTTGTTTGGCATGCTCTTTTCGCGGAAAAAACTGCATCCCATCCAGCAGCAGCCATGGACCAAGAAATATTTTAATCCATCTGGCACTGGGCAATTTCCGGCGGTTATTCAGAGAAAAATCGTTAGACTGAGACACTAATTGTTTTTCTAGTTCAGTAAATATTTTGATTGACATACTAGAAGAAAATTGGTGTTAAAGAAAACTTGTAAAACTTAAATTCTTATATGTACATATATGTAATACATTATGTACATATGTACATACTATATATAAAAATTATATAGAATCTAGAACAATAAAATTGTAAGAAGTTAAGCAGGTGGTTTCATGTTTTTAATGTTATACATAAGGAAGAGTGCTATTAAATTGGGTTTTGTCCACATATGCAAAGTCATTTAAAACTATACTATTTATCTATCATATGTTATATTTGGAAAATTACTTCCATGAGAAAAATTCAGGATATAGCATGTTATTTCATGAAATTTATAGTTTCATTATTCATATTGATTAAATTGTCTATTTTCATATTTTGAATGTTAATCTGTCTAGATAAAATTTGTGAATCAATCAGTATTCAGACTTAGTATTCTAGACTTTCGGGATCTAAAAACGTTTTCAGTAATTTGTGTTCATACAAATTCATACATTCAAAAAATGGTTGGTTTTAACTTAACATTTTTACTTTTATTTTTAAAATTCCGTAAAAATGGCCACTCTAAATGATTTTTTTTTGTTTTTCTAAGTGTATAAGTCGTGTAACTTGTTCTTTAATGAAATGACGAAATAGAATTGAGATTAAAATGTACCATCTCTTTTAAATATGTATGTGAAATCACAGAATAAATAGTAAATGTAAATAAATTCAATTTGAATTGTTTATTAAAACAATAGAATATTTAGAAAATAATTTTTGAAATTTTTTAGAACATTATATAGTTGTTTAAAAGTTACTATATGAGATCTAAGAACTGCACTTTTTCTTGACCCATAAATATTCATATTGCCGTCTAATAAAGTAATGGCTTACTTAGCTCAGCTGCAATTTAGATTAAAATATTTTATTTGTAAAGTATCTGCACTATCTACAAATTGCAGAAATTCTAAAAACTTGATTGAGATGTTTCTTTTGCGCCACCTTCACAAGCGTATAACTTTTCTATTTTAGCGGCTAAATTTTCTCGGCATTCTGCAAATATGCAATCCCAAAAGAACTGGTCTGTAGGGTAAGAAAATTCCTTTTTCTTTAAAATTGCTAAGCCTTTTGGTACACATATGCCGTGCATGCCAAAAACATGGTCTCATTCGTTTAGTAGCATTTGATCGATGCGAATTAGCTCACATAATTCGTCGTCCTCCCGAGCAGACCATGGTGCCGGAATGTTCGCGACACATTTTGTTCGCGTGCTTTTCAGCACTAGTTAATTGTGTGCAATTAGCCGTAATTTACGACACAAGTGCACGTTTTAATTATGCAACAAAATTACTTCATCACGTTTTTGCATCAACGCCTGCTGTGCACTTTTTCACTGTCCTGGCGTGGCGGCGGCGTGTTAATAATTTTTTTATTTTATATTTTTTTATCTACGCACACTTAACGCGAAACCTAATTGCGTCGGCGACTATGCGTGAAATTGGATCAGAGCGCACTTCTTTTGATGCGGGTGGATGCATGGTGTACCGTATGATGGAACAATTATGCTGCAGCCGAATGGCGGTGCATTGTCAGCTGCATGAAAACGCAACTGGTGGTCGATAATGCTGGTTCATTTAATATTTATGTTGTATATAAAAAAAGCCCAATTTGCTAAAGCTATAAATATGAAATTTATAGGTATTATAGTTACGTTTCAAGATGACAGATATCCAATAAAAAAGAATTTGTGTCAAAATTCTACTCTAAGGGGTGTAAAATAAATATGCTCACAATACCAGATTATATGAAACACGTATTTTAATATTTCGCTTAATTCAAACTAAGGTTCACAAACATTTCTACACTTATACACAAAAAATTAATACAGTATCCTGCAAAATAATAGAAAGCATTCTAGTACTTATGATAATTTAATGTAGTTTTTTCTTCATCTTAAAACACAATACAAATATTTGACTTCGAAACATACTTTAAAAAAATAACGAACTTCGGTACATTCAATAGGATTGTTGAACTTTAACTTCACTTAAAAACCTTCTACTATTTTATCCACTATTATTAAATAACTATCTACTACTTAGTTTACACGGTCTTCTTAAAGTTGTCTTAAGGATTGTCAGAGAATGATCAGCTCTCATAAAATTTGTCTGTTAGAACTAGACTTTTGTCTGCGAATAGTTACATTTGAGAAATATTATATAAGTGATGCGTTGAAAAATACCATGAGAGGTTGTTGATCATCTTAAATATATATTTTGTTCTGCGTAATCTGCTTTTGTTAAATATGTTGCAGCTTTATATATATATATATATATTTAGAAATCTAGTTGAAAAAATTGTTGATTCAAACTCAATTTTCCAACAAGACAATGCGGCCGTCCATACTGACAGTAATACAAGAATTTGTTAAAGAAAGAAATATTGAGGTTTCAGATTTGCCGGCAAGAAGTTTGGATTTTAATCCAATAGAAAATATATGGGGATTTCTTTCCTGGATTGTATATAGCAAATGGATGCCAATATCAGCCAACAATTGAGATGAAAGACGAAATAAGAAGGGCCTGGAACGACATTTCTAATACTTATCTAAAAAATCAAGCCGTTTTTTGAAGTAATTTTAAACCAGAGTGACTCAGCGAATTGTATTGAACAAGGTCTCGTCCCATTCAAAATCATATAATGCTTAATAATGCAAAATGTCTTTATTTTTATTTTCATCACAATTGTGATCAATTTTTGCTCTTACTTTCACAAACTCTTTGTGTTTATTTGAATTATATAATTGTATAATTAATGAGTGCCTTTATTTATAAAAAATGTCACAAATTGTGGATCTACTGTACCTACCTACCTACTAAGTTTTATAAAACATTTTATATACGGTCTTCTAGAAATCTAAAATTGCCAATTATTATCCGGGTATAGGTATATGTAGATAGGTACGACTGGAGTCAGTGGCACAAATGTAAAATCAGTTTTAAGCCAGATTTCGAAGGAGGTGTAGCATATTGCCTTTTTAGCGAATAAAAATCGCTCAAATTGCTCTCCAAGTAATTAAAATTGGATGTCACCTGACCCCAGGTAACAATGCCCTGTAAGAGTAATTTACGATCCATTCAAATGTCGCCGCTGAAGAACAGCTTATTCAGCGGGAAACGCGAACCCAAGGGGCTTCGAGCGTGCCCGACAAAAACAAAAGAAATCGCCCGTGGACAATGTCAAGGTTAACAGCTTAACACTTCGACTGCAGCGACATCTGTTTATGTTGCGCCGGTTTGTCGCGTATATGTGCGAACATAAACTCAAACGGCGCGACTTAATTTCCGCGCGTATAAAAATTAAATTAGCCCTAGGGAGGTCTGGTCGATCAATCCGATCATAAATCTCTGGGGTCCCGGGGCTCGCCTGGTCCACTGGCGGAGCCACTTACGTGCGGTCCGCGGCGTAAAAGGCGCTCAGCGGAGTCCACTGCGCCGCCGGGGCCTTCGGTCTTGCGAGGTGGACAGACGATCCTCGTTTTCCGCGGCCCCAGCGACTTCTTCGACTTTGGAGCCGCGATCCGCCGGCCTCGACTTTTTGCAGATGGCACACAACATGACAACAAACAGGGAAGTAAGCGCGATGCGACTGCACGTGAAAACGTGAAATGAGAAAAAAATCATCGGTCCTCGGACATCGACAATTTCTGGTGGATATGCGACAAAGGCGGGCAAATTATCGTGTCGTGAGATGTCAGCGTTTATGTCTTTCAGCCAGTTTTTTGATAGCTGGAATTTATTGATCGCATTTCGCGGCAGCTGCTTCTTCAAAAGTTTGATATGGAAATAGCAGCGATCGCGATTCTACGGTTATTAAATCAAATTTTTATTCACGTACATATCTGCATGATATGAGCAATTAATATTTTTTTTTATTAAAGACACACATACACACATTGATTTCAAATTAAAACTTCTTCCTATTCATTTATAAACAGAAGGTCTGTAAAATAGACTTAAAAAGTTAAAATACCTACATAAATAAAAAAAGGAATGTCTTCGTTTAAATTCTAAAACTAAAATTTCAAATAAAATAAGCGATTTGGAAATTTATATATCTACATACATACGTGATGAAATCATTAATTAAAAAAAAAATACATACCTACATATTTTCATTAAAATCGGAAAATGTAATTTTCTTAAAACGGTCAACATGTCTTTAGAAAAGTAGATCAAATAATTGCGATTTCTTTTTTCTAGTTTCAAATAATTTTTGATGTTGATCTACACTAGTAATACCTTGTCTTGTCTATTACAAACATACGTATGTATGTACTAACTTATAAAAGTAATGCTTATTTTACATTTTTTTTATTTACAAAAGTCCTTACATACCAATAAGTAGGTACTCTAAAATATTACAGGGACTTATGGAACCTTTTCTCTTTTTCGTTGAAGACATGGTAAAAGTATTTACGATAAGTTCAATTTAAAAAATTAATCTGATGTTTATTTAAGGGCAAGCTTTTTTATAAATGGTAAGAACTACAAGAATTTTAATGAGTAAACTAACCATCGACGAACAATCAGAAATGCTATTTCGAAGATACCCTCATGAACAAATTAAATTAAATATTGTAGTTTTTTACCAATTCAGCTGTAATTACTTAATGATTTTAATGAGATATTAATCTTCATTAAACTTATTAATTTTAACTGATCTGTTACAACATGATAAAGTCGCTATAAATTGATCGTAGCTATAAATTGAAATAGGCATATACATATATCGTCCTCAAATTTCCTATATAAAAGTAGCAAAAACAAAATACCTACTGAATTGCCGAAAATCCTGAATTTGTTAACTTTTTTTGCCATAATCATGCACACCAAAACCTATAAGATTTTCTAATCAAAATTTAAAACGGAAATTCATTGTCTATGTATAAATACTTTGAACTCGTTGGGAATAATGCAAAGTAAAGTAATCTATAAAACTTGTATACTTGATTCGCAATTTTTCTGGAGCAGATTTTTCATCAGAGGTTCTTTACTAGCAACTGAAAATCGCAAATCCATTAAAGTTTAAGATGATGAAGGCTTAAAATTCACTGCACGTTTTATGGAAATAATTTATGTCATGTGTTTTTTTTCTTTTTTTTTTCCTAGAAACCTGTCGTTCTGAATATGTAGGCAAAAATTCCGATGAAACTATCTATTTCTTCTTTTTAAACGCTTTTATTTAACTTGAGTTGTTAAGGTTCAAAATTGCAACGAAAAATTCTCATACTTTTATCTTACCAAGAACTTTGCAATTTTGCATACATGTTCAACTTCGATGACAATACATTGTGGATGTGTTTTTGGAGGAAAAGCGTTTCTTAAGAAAAATTTGTTTTTTCTTACACTCGTCTTGCATACATATTTAAACAATTATAATTCGAGTAACATTTTAGAAAATAATAATATTTAAAAATATATTAGTCAACTTTAAAACGTCCTATAATACATAGTAGGTATCTATTAAAATAAAAATAATATGATATATTTAGATACATCTTTATTAATTTTTATGATTATGATGATTCACTAGAGTAAATAAGGTTCAATAGTCTATTTCAACTATAAATTGGCAGTTTGCGAAACTTAGTTTGTTAAAAAAAAAAAAAACTACAAGAACATGAACACATATGCTTCAAAATCCCTTAACCTTTTGCATTCAAAACACTTCCTGAATCCAGAAAGCGAAAGAATTTGCATAACAAAAACCGCCAGTAGCCAAATTGCAACCATTCAGTCACTCAGGGCGGTGATTTAGCGGAGCACTGCTACCGCTTCTGGGGCGCGATTAAACCGTCACCGGAGTGTTAATAGCCCGTACAAGCCCCAACAAGCCATAAATAATCCGCGCCAATCCAAATAAACAAATCTAATTTCAATAGGAAAACAAAAGCCGTGTGTCGTGCGGGGTGATCGCGACGACGCGACAGCGCGCATCCCGGCGATTTTCTCGCAGCGGGAGGAAGATAACCGCGCGCAACACGATGCCGCGATGCCACGATGCCATGCAGCGCCGCGGCGGCCCCTGGACAGGGAGGCCCAATTCCAAATGATCAATGAAAAGCGTCCTGGTGCTTGTTTTATTTTTTATTTGTTTATTTTTACAAAACCAGAAAATGCGAAAAGAATTGTTTCGAAGTCCCCGTTCCCGGGTCGGAATTTTCGAGCGAGGAGTGGTGGAACCCAAGACGACACGGCGACGTCGCTCCAATCAGCTCGCTGGCGCGGCAATTTTACGGTCTCCTCCATTGTCGCGAGCCGGCGAAAGACAAACCCACCGTCGCGAAAGAGGAGGTAAAATGTAACTGTTTCGTCGCGGTGCTCCTTATCATTCCCCCGTGACACCCCCCTCCCTCCCACGTGCAGTACACCGCCCACCCCCACACACGAGCAGCGGCCTACACCCACAACTGTTTTAACATAGTTTCTGCCGGCCGCCGCCGCCGGTTGTTGGCGCTGCGACAGCTGCAGCGGCCAAGGAAACGACCGACGACGACGTCAAAAAGCGGAGGAATGAGGAAGACGCGGCGGCGACGACGACGACTAAGCAAACATGACTTCTTCGATTGGACGCAATTTATCAAAAATTAGCATAATTCAGGTGATGGAACATTGACAAGATGCGAGGCGATAGGACAGGTGCTTAATGCCGCCGCGCGGAGATAAGCCTCGCGTCACGAGAGGAATTGCTCACTTTGCATTTTTACGAGCCGCGAAGATATATCGCTTAACTAATTAATTAATTCATCAATCCTCCGCTCGTTTGGGGAGTGCTTCAATAAAATAATAAATTTTTTCGCCTAAATTGGGTCAGTTTTAATGGTGGCTATATCTCATTGACTGCCAAGGATTGGGATATGTAAAATACAAATTCTTAATTTTTGCCATATGCGGAAATATATTTTTATTCAATTCCAGCAAAAAATTTATTTTTGCAAAAGGCCTACCATTAGTCATATTCATGTATTAGGGTCACATGGGCAATTTATCAAAGTACACTTTACCGAATTTTGGACAAAATCACGTGAAAATTTTGGGTTTGTCTGGTATTGGGTATATTCGACTAAAAAAGTAATCAACATAAATACTAAAAACATGGTTTATAATGTTTTTTAACACGTATTAGGTTATACCACATCATACATAAATAATAGAGTGAAAAAGATGAGAGACTGTTGCAAAACTTTAAATGCTTCGACCTCACGACCTCAGGCAGTTTTCAAACTTTGAAACTATTGAACTGAATTCAGAAAATTTTAAGGAGCTTAAACGATTTTACCTATATATATTATATTATATATTATTATGTACCTTACATTCTAAATAAAATAGTTAACAAAATATAGTACAAATCGTATGATGAACCAATATACCTAGGTATAAGTTTGACCGTTAATAAATAGGCAACTTTCAAATATCTTTGAGATTTCTCTTCAAATTTCTTTAAGGTATAGGTAAGACAATTTTTCATGTTTTCTTTTAATACCTATATTTACGAATATTAAGATTAAAGTGAAGAATTGCATTTTCTTAAAAATCTATTAAAAAATTCAAAAGATGTTTGAATGAAAGCACAAAGTACTGATTACTAGTAACTTTTACTAATATTTTTGGGCAGTCTTTTTTGCGATCAGACGTCTGTAGTGCTCTTAACTTTTTTTAGGTATTTACTTTTCATGAAAAGCTTTAATGTTTTCATTTAATAGTTAAAGATTTAAACTCCTACATACATATGTATATAAAATTAAATCAATCATAATTCTACTTTTACACAAGTTGTTTTTGATACTAAATAACTATAAATTCTAAAAATTTTCCCAAAGACATTTTCAAGCCCCTAGAAGCCAATCTATTTTTGATTTTATATACATACATACATATATTAAATTCTTTAAAAGTTTTCTAGCATTAAAAATTTGTCGTAAAAGACCATAGTTTTTAAAACGGAAAAAAAATTTGTCGGGAATATCGCCTCGTTTCTGGGAATATCCCTGTATTTTCTGATGGATTTTGGGATAGTGCATTATTTTGGTAATATTTGTGAAAAAGACAAGGATTTTAACTAAAATTTAAGGACCACCGTAAAATGTTGACATTATTTCCTGTAACTTTTAAAGAGATCTGCTGCTTTTGCAATATATGTTGTGGTTTTTATGGCGAAAACGTTCGTCAATTGGTTGGGGATTTTTGCTATCCAAAGACTTTTCCGCGAAGACGTATTAAAAAAATTACATATATATGACGAACTTCTGAACCCCTGTAAAAAATATTTCCATATTGTTTTACACTAATTTTTGTATTTTCGTATTCTTCGAGATCGCATCTATGGTATAAAAGATAGTAGAATATAATAATAATATACCAAAGTTGTCCACATAACAGAGTTAGAAAATAGTAGGTACTTTGAGAAAAGTGTGTTATCGCAGCTCTATGTACCTGCATCTAACTAGAATAACTTCGAAAATATTTTACATATTCAGTAAATTTTTAAAGCGCTATTCTATGCATTTAACACTATCGATTTAAAAAAAAAACTATTAATTAATAAATATGTTTTCACTACACAAAAACCGCAGAATTAGTGTAAAATGCTGTGTTTATTATAATAGGTAAATTTTTTAAAAACTACAATATTTTGTAACGTATTTGGAACTCTATCTAAAAAACTTTAAAACAGCCCCAAGGAAAGCGAGTTTCGCCCAGTGCTCTACGCCACTGTTTCAGAACAACTCCAGGAACGAGTTCTTTGAAAGTTGATGGTTCTGCTCGCCACGCCGCGGCCTCAGCAAAAAAGGGTGTGGAAATCGGCCGCGGAGGGAAGGACCGGGCCCGGGACGGAGGCCATCGCATGCAGCGAAGGGACGGCCCCGCCGGCCAGAGGGAGCCAGCAGACGGCCGCCGTGCGCCAGAAAGAGCCGACCGTATGCCAGCCAATACGAGGTCTTTGCGTCGCCGTCCGTTCCGCCCGGCCCGGGACGAGGGAAATCAGTTGCTCGTTGACTTTGGCCGAAATTGGAGTCCGCAGTGCCGCCGGGTGTCGGATTGCTCTGGTTCTGGTTGTTTTTTCTGGTTTTGGTTCTGGCTCTGGATGGGGTTTGGTGTGAAGAAAGTGGCCTCTAATCGCAGGACCTGAATGGGCATCTTGGCGATTTTTTTTTAATTTTTCTGTTTACTCGGTGGCTTCTTGAACTGCAGCCAAAACAAACAAATGAGCCTAGTGCTGTGAGGTGTAATTTAATTTTTATTAGTCGCAACAAGCCTCAGGTAATTTCGCGAATCTTGCGAATTTCACCGGCGCAGAGGAACGCGTGTGTGCGCGGTTCCGTCCGGCATTTGTTGTTGTTGTGATTTATAGTGACGATGGAGTCGTTGGAATTTTGATTTGGTCAGTGGTTCTGTGCGATTCATGAATTTCTTGATTTGATTCGTTGGGTTTTTTTTCGGAATAAAGTAAACTCGTGTGGATTTATTTAGTCGGCCAGATCTGATCCTCGGCCCCCAATGGTTTTGCCCCACTAAGGTAGACTCTGAGTTTTTTTTTAGTTTGTTGTAGTTAACGCTGTTTGCAATGGTTACACTTATGCCGTACACTTACTCCGCACCAAGATGTGGATTAATAGAAAAAATGATTGAACCAAAGGTATACAAATTTCCACAAATTTCACCTTATCTTTTCCATTTATTATCATTTTATACAATACTATCTTTTAAACGACATTTAAAATAGATTCTGCCTTCAACTATTAAGCTTAAAAGTGTAGTTTTCTAAAAGAATTTAACTCTAGACTTTAGGTCAGTAGTATAAAACCAAAAAAAAAAAGCAAATCGGAAATAATTGCTACAAAAGGTTTTATTGTTTTAATGGCTTCATTTGTTGCCCAATATGACTATCCTAGGTTTTCCCCCTCGGCGGAGTTGTGGAAAAGTGGTGGGGGGTAAAATTGTACCCCAAAAGGGGTATTTTTGCGGTTTTACGGTTATATCTCGTAAAGGACTTACAATATCGAAAACTGTTCTTCATAAAAGTTGTAGGGCACTTAATTCTACATAGAAAGAGACCAGGACTACCCGTTCTCATGTTAATGCACATCAAAGTTGGCCGTATTTTACATATTTATGAAAAATGTGTTATTTACACTATATTAAACATAGTACTATAGCACTAAATTTTAGCAGTCTTGTCCTTAGTAAATATATATATAATAAACTAACTGTCGCTCGCCACTTCGTCCGCGCAGATCCTGGTAAAAAGGCCCGTTTAAATTTGCTGTTCTTTTTTCGAGATAAGAATGGGTGTGTTAATCCAGGTTATAAAATATCTATGTCTTTCATTTGAATCCCTTCAGCCGTTTTTCTGTGATTGAGTTACAAACAAACATACAAACTTTTATAATATTAGTAGGAGCAGGATTGAAATTTTAGAATATAGAAAGAGATAATACTGAGAAAGTTTTTATTATCTCTTTTTTAACTGATGGAGGCAGGATAAGGAACACAATTCATGAAATCAAATTAGTGATTATATTTCTTAATAACAAAAATTTTAGTAAATGTAAGATGAAAAGGGGAAAAATATTGTATGTAGGTAGGTACACAAATTTCACAGACGTAGACGTTTAGTTGTCGTTGGGCTACTCGCCTCCTCAAGGTCTGTTATTTTCAAAATGGAGTCTGTCGCACCATCACTTGGCTACTCAAAGTCTGTAATTTTCTGCGCCTCATTGCAGTTCAAGTCTTCGTCAACATCTTGTTCGTCAATTGCATCTGGTTGGGGGGAGTTAGTGCAGGAGTTCCCTTTGCAGTTGGCACAAAACAATGAGCACTTAATCCCAACCTTCCGACACCCAAAACCACCTGCACACCTCTTGTTGCATTTGCGAAATATGTAAAACACGTCCAACTTTGAAGAGCATTAGTATGAAAACGGGTAGTCCAAAAAGTATGAACCCGATCTCATTCTATGCAGAATTAAATGCCCAGCAACTTTTATGAAGAACAGTTTTCGATATTGTAAGTCCTTTACGAGATATAACCGTAAAACCGCAAAAATACCCCTTTTGGGGTACAATTTTACCCCCCACCACTTTTCCACAACTCCGCCGAGGGGGAAAACCTAGGATAGTCATATTGGGCAACAAATGAAGCCATTAAAACAATAAAACCTTTTGTAGCATTTTTTTCCGATTTAAATTCTAATCCTACTGACCTACTTAAGATTTTAGTAGAACTATTTTTGAATTTGTTTTTATCGATTTTCAGTTGCATGGTGATTTGGTGATTGATTTGTTTAACTGTTTGAGTGATTTTTGTTTTATTAAATAAAGTATCCTTCCAACCAGTACAATAAAAACCGGCAAAGTGCGTGTCGAACCACGCATTCCCATCAGGAAAACTCGTAGTTGATGAATATCATAATGGACTACGTATTCCTTGTATATGGTATCAGTTCCATAATGCATTAGATGGTAATGTTAAAGGTAATTTTTCCAGTTAAATTTGAACTGAACAGTTTGCAGTGACAAATTATGAAATTCTTTTATACAAGTCTTACTCGGCATAACTGAATTCCTTACTTTTTCTTTATTGAATTCACTTTTTGAATGAATGATAAATGAATTATTCACCTGTTATTTTTTCTTAAGAATAATTAAATGATCACTTATTTTGCTGAATTCTTTACTTTTTTTATTTTACTGGACTGGATTATTATTTATTAAAAGTTTATACACAATAAATTTAGACATCTATAGTTTTTTTTCTTCCATTCCATTACTATATAGTTACCTTATCTCGGTGAAATACTGGATTATCAAGTAATTAATTACATAATGTTATATACCATCATCTATTAAACAATCGATTACTATTTCTTCAATACCATCATATTACTTTATAATGCGGAAAGTACTCGATAACTCATTAACTGCCTATGATATCGCTATATAAATGTAATCGATGGTGTAGCCTAAAATGTAATCGACGGGAAGCAACTGCATTAGGGTTTCGATACTTAATCATTCCCAACAGTGAAAGAATTTTTGAAATCGGTTCAGTAGTTTCGGAGCCTATTCAATGCAAACAAACAAACAATCAAATCTTTTCTCTTTATAATATAGGTATAGATGAACTGCTACAATAAAAAAATTTTTGTTATTGAAAAAAAAAACTTTTCAGAAGGTGGTGTAAAGATAAATTCGTCGAAATCTAATTCATCTGTCCGTCGGTGGTCTTCGAAGCAGCTTGGTTAATTTTCTTGAAGACAATCGTCACAAGCAGTCAAAATTTCAACAGGACAATGCTGAAATTCACACAAACAGAAAGATAACGTACTTTATAGCCAACATTTTCGGATGGCGCGATTTCTGGACTCCAATGCAAATATTTTAAGAATTATGATTCGGAGAGCTTACGTTCTCATTTAGTACAATTGAGAATTTTTAAAAGAACTTGTTTAAGCTAAGAAGACGAGAATATTTGAACGCAGTAAATTACTAATTACTAAGAAATAAAGTGAAGTTGCAGAAGTACATATAGTTTTGCAACAGATAAGTGTTAAGAATTTCAAAATAAACAGATAAATAGGGAAATTGCAATTGCAGGCGAGTTTCGGGCCTGTTGCGGGCTTTTTTCGGGACTGCTATAAGCGCGTTTCGGGCCATTTCCGGGCTTAAAAAATGGAAAATGTTTGGGTGTACATCTGACGCGTTTCAAGCGTTCTAAAGAATTAGATATTTTTGCTCGGCTAACAAAGTGTGTTGCGTTGTTGTTGTTGTGTGTTATTATTTTTTTTAAAGAGCTACACGCCGATTCGGGCGCTTTTTCAATTCCGGGCGTCTTGTGAGCTCGTTCTGGGCTTATATACATACATATGTTTACTTGGAAACTTTCTAAGAACGCAATTTACTGAAAGAAATGTGGGCGTTTTGTCTTAAAAGTTCCAGGATATTATCAGACCAGATTCTTATTATTAGTAAACGGCAGAGGGGCTGCTGCAAAAGAAAAATTTCATTCCCGTCACTGGGGTGATAATAATCAGATCCCATTGTCACTTTAAATCGTTAGTTGTCCTCGAAGGAATTTTATCTCCCATTGCTCGAATTAATTATTTACGACAACGGTGAAGCGTTGCGCTGAGGTGATAAAAATTAACTAAAGAGGAGTGTAAAGACGCGGCCATTAACCATTGACGCAGCACTTAATGTTTTCTTAAGCACCTACGTGACCACCAGAAAAGCCGGAGGAAAAGTCGTCCGGCGCGGAGGATTGAGCGCAATAAACCACGATTAGATGGCGCGCAGGGACATCATATAAAATTTTAGCCAGTCCCTTTCCTCATCCAGACACCAGAGGGACCCGCAGGCGACCGCTTTGGCCGTGCGATAAAAGCTAAAGGTGGTGGCAATTGTACGGTCACGTTATCTTGTAACGAGCGACGATAAATGACGGCAAAACAACGACATCAGGAATGTAAAACAAAACAGCCCCACACAGACACCGGGGCCCAGGGCCCCAAAGGAAAAGATAATGTCAAAACGACACGAAGAAATAATAAAACGCTGAAACCAAATTGAGAGAATCTCGATCTCCGGCCAGGTGTAATTTATGACGAGATCACCGCGGCCGCGATGATCTCCGCGTGATAAGATCAGACCACAAGAAGTGAATTGGGTAAAACACGACAGACACCGAGGCACACTCGACACGGTCTAGGGGTGAATGTGTTCCCTACAAAATTTACGACACAATTTTCGTTGCATGACGATCGGTTGGATTATGAAAAACAACAGAAACTCTGGGGAGACACACAAAGGCCATGGGATCCCTGCGTCCCGGGTCCCAGTGGACTCTGGGGACTCCTCGACCACGCACGGGAACCTCGGGTACCCCGAAAATTGGACACCGCCTTATTAGCACGGGCGTGTGGTGTCTTGATCGATTGACTAAGGCTCAGGAATTTCTGTTGGTATCACCGAGAAGTGGACGCACGCTAGTGTGTAATAGACCTTGGGCTCATGCTACTGAAGATACATATGTATATTTGTTTTTGTTTTCTTTTACTTTAAAAAACCCTTTAGGTAAACGCTGCAATGCCTTACACGACAAATTAAATGCTTTCGTGAATTTGACGCTATTTAGTCACACTTCCTGAAAATTAAGTAGGTACTTAATAATCCCACTGGGTAAAATCAACCCCAGCACTTTTGCTCCGCGATAAACAATTGTTAAAATGAAAATTAAAAAATAAAACCTTCTGTCTTATTTTTCAAATCTTTTTTTATAAGAACATACATATTGATATAAGATATAAACTTTAATTTTAAGCAGTTTTTAAGTTGGGGTCAATGTGAACCACGTTTTTATTTTACTTTATAAAAGTGTAAAAAAATGCTATGTCTTAGAGAAAGGTAAATTCTAACTTTCTATAACCGCGGGTTTTCAAACTTTGATTTCATAAAAAAAAATTTAACTGGCACCAACAAAAGATTTTTTTTTTTTGATTTTTCAAAATTTTGGGATAATGTGAACCATGTTAAATTAATCCTTCTTTAAAGCTAGTAGCAGCAGAACGAATTGACGTCGGTGAATTACCTTTCACCAATCTGGTGCGAACATTCTCTCACAGTTGACTTGTTCAACGAGATCCTTTTTTTTATATTTTCGAGGCATGATGGCTAAAAAACAATCGAAATAATTCTTCAATAAAACCCCAACAGAATAGAGTTAATAGAGTAAGTGGCTTACATTCCTCCAAACATTTTACGCACAATAACACTACACAAACACTTTGTAAGTAATTCATAAAATCTCTTCGGATTATGAAAGATATTCAATAAACCAATACTACACATATATTTATCTTATAAATGAGTTGAAAATAATTCACAAAAACACGTTTGCTAGGAGGATGAGAAACTCTTGGAAAAAAATGCTGGCACTGATTTCATAGAGCAACTTAATGTGCGTGTATGACTTATAAAAAACGAGATGCTCTCAAAAGCAACAGATGACTGCACTTCATTTTGTCAAATGTTAATCGTAAGTAAGAAAAGTCAAGGCATATCAGGGCATATGAGTAGTAAAATGTAGAATTATAATATAGTTTTTTAATTCCATATCGGAAAGTACGTAACTTAATCAAGCGGTAGAGTAAATAGGAGACAAAATGAATGATTGGGCAATTATAGATAAATAGTTCGGCAGCACATATTTCATCGTCCAATATGTTATTGAAGAGTTTTAGTTTTCATAGTAACCGAAACTATTGCTGCTCCTTTAAATCATAGTCTCGATATTCCGACTTTATTTAAACAATTTTTATCGTATGTGTAAGGAAAAAAATCGTATATGTAGGTACCTATATAATTTTGTTCTAAAAAATTTAAAAATTACGATAGTTTTGCGGAATATTAGATACAAATAATTTCAAATCAACATTTCAAAAAACCTCTCTGCATTTTTAAATAAAAAACTAATTTTCACAAATCACAAATTTAGCTTTTCTGCAGTTTATAAAAAATCTTTAAAAAAAATATCAGGGAATTTAACTTTGATGAAAGTTTTGTCTTATTTTCTCTAAGTAGCGCCGTAATTATTTCAAACAAAAATAAATATAAGTAGAAGATTCAAAAAACTATGCAATATTTGAGAAAAATCATTCAAAAATTCTAATCAATTATTATTCTTATTTTCTGTACCAGAATTCTATGTCTAAATTAGACATTTAGAAAAGGTAATCAGTTTTAGATGGTTTTTACGAATTAGATACTATATGTAACTAATTTACATTATATGGGTTTGATTCGGAGACGTGTTTACTGTTTAATCAGAAAGATAAACTTACAGATTCGATTATAGTTTTTTGTTAGTGTGTTATATAAAAGTAACCCAAGGTAAGCCTAGTTGAATTTTGGCTTAAGCCGGATGATATACATATGTACAACATTTCATTAAAATCGATCGACAGAATATTTTTCCAACATTTTTATTATAGAAGTCAATTGTTTTTTTTAAATTAAATATCGATTCATATGTGCGAGAACTTCAATATACTGATCGCGAAACGTTTTTTTCTTTTTTTTGGGCACAGGCTAGCAGTTAGTAACACACTTCAAATCCCTCAGGGTGGCAATTTTACACCCCATTTAAAAGCGAATTTCATTGATCGTGAGCGTGTCTTAAGCTGCTCCGGAGTAACTAAAATGTGACTGTCTAGCGGCTAGCAAGTGTGCCGCCGACCTTCTTGCTGGTGGCTTAAGAATTATGCTCCAGCAAAAAATTGAAACGACTAAATGATCGTAAAAATAATCTGACAAGTACACTAATCATATCTCCGGGCATTATATCGTATATGCTCTGCGCGTATTTTTAGCTTCAAATGGAAGTGGAGAAGTTTTAAATTTCAATTTGTGTGAGAGCTTTGATAAATGCACAGCTTCAGCCTGACTATGGTAATTAAGTGTGAGTGGTCGCGTTCCACTATTAATTGCTTCGAAGTATTCAATTATCGGCCGGCTATTGACTTAATAAATTGGCGAATGGTTTTAATCGGCTATAAAGTATAAGATTGCAAATAAAACGATTTTAAAATATATTTTATGAACTAATGGGTCTACATCGCATAACTTTAGAATTTAAACGATTTACTAAAAGAGTTTATTGCAGCACTTTACCATAAAATTTAAGTTTAGAACAAAAGGGTTTTAAAAGTATTTTAAAATTCTTCCAAGCGCCTGCCCACTAATCTGCGTAATAATTTGAAAAGAACGCAACACTCCTCATAGCTGAGGCCAGGCCCAAGATCGGTCAGAACAATATGCTAATTTGTAGAAAAAAATTACATTCCAGCGCATAATTAATGAACTGTATTGGTCTGTCTGATAGAGATATACCGGCTATGTTTCTGGTCACCTCGATATGCAAAGATGCATGTTTAACATTTGTCTTGAATTTGTAATCAGTTCTTTATATTCGGACATCAATCAGGTTTTTTCCTACTGATTTTCGAAAATCGTTTTTCGATAAAACCAACAAAATGAACATTTACTGTTGTAAATGTTGTGTAAATTGCTGTGAATTTGAATGTGTTAAAAGACGCCTCTTAATTGAATTTTTATGGGATCGTTTTAATTTTATGAGCAAAATAATTGGGCTCGTCTAGCTTTAATAACATTAAATATGGATTTTGACTGTTCTTCAAGATATCTAGAGCTATCAAATTATAAATAACAAAATTGTAAATTTCTTATAAAGTTCATTAACTCAATAATAACTAACCAGTATTACTTTACATCGTATAAAGTAATAAGTATAAAACTTAAAATTCGATGAAAATCAATTAAGATTTATTATATTTTCATCAAATCTAGTATTTAGGTAGGTATATTTTATAGTATTGCTTTCAAAAAAGTGATTTCCTGTACCCCAGATGGGACTCGAACCCACAATCCCCGGCTTAGGAGGCCGATGCCTTATCCATTAGGCCACTGGGGCGGTTAGTCACCGTCATCTAAAAATAGGCCTGATGTTTTACGAACTAACAATTTGCTAAGAATTTTATTAATTTACTAGACTAATTATTTAGACTAATTTGTTGGAAAATTTCGATAAAGCAGTCCAATTCTAATTAGCCAATGTGGCTAAATTGAAATACCTAATTCAGTTGACTGAGTTGTTTAATTTGGTTTAAGAGAATATTATTCGTTCAATTTAGACATTCGAAGATTGAGAACGATGTTTGAGACGAATTATTAGGCAATCTCGAAATTTTAATCACAATTAGCTCCCGGTTAGAACAGGCTAACCGATTTTGTTCAAAGCTCATATTTGGAACTTTAAGACATTCCTCGGATAATTATTTCTTGTTATTAGTTTTTCAAAACTCGAATTAATTAAACATAGTTTACACGAGCATTTTTAAGAAAGGATAAACGTAGTAAAGAATTCTCATAAAATTGACTGTATTGAAATTTTTGATGGAATCCATCTCTGGTTTCATTAAAATGTTTAATTTGTTATAGATATATGTTCATATATTGGTATTTAAATTATCATATTTTTGCTTTTCTTGTTTTTGAAAGTTTAGACCTAAGGGTTCAGGATTTCCTTAACGAACCTACGAAGTTATGATAGTAATACTGTAATGGACTTTTAATATTTTATTTCTTTGTACTGCCTTTTTTTGGTTCACCAATGATTGATAAAACATGTCTGAAAAGGTTAAAGTTCATAAATAAACAACTTATTAATAACTAGATGGTTTTTTAGCTTTTTGAAATTGCAGTTTAGTTCGTTTTATTTAAAAAAATTCATACTTACCATGTATATTTTGAAAAAATAAAAAATAAAAACAATAATCGAATCATTAAAGTATACTTGCCTCCAGCAACACTCTTTGGATTGAAAACGTTGGAACATTAAATTGGAAATAAATTGGCTTTGTCAAACTTGCTGTGCTTTTAAACGAATTCGAATAATGAATCAATCACATATGTTACACAGTTTATATCCGAATAAGGAAACCAATTGAATTCATTCAAATTTTCTTTCTATTTCAGGTTAAACGTCCAAAAACAGAGACAACAGATTCAAATGATCGCATTAGGTACGTTAACTTCTTAATTTCTGTCAGTCGTTTCAGAATTGATTGCCATTTTGTAGAACAATTTATTTAAATCGTCGGCGTTCGACTGGAATTTCAAGGTTATTCCTTTCTTAAAGAGATTTATCGCTATCACGGTCTTGCACGTAGGTGGCTAAAGTGCCGGCACAACCGGATAATAACATTCATAATTTTACTATGTAGGGAATTATTTATTTAAATTGCTAAAATAACTGACAGAAGCTTTGCCAGGAAATTCATAAAAATATTTTTGAAGCTTTATGGCATTTTAATTTTAAGATTTCTTGTATCCGAGAATTAAAAAAGAAAATTCGTTTGCTGTTTTTGACGCAAGTTGCTCATAAAGAGGACTTTACACTGAAATTAGGTATTTTTTGTAATTTACTTGCAACAAATTGATTATTATTTAAAATTTATATTTTTTTAATATAGTTGTAGTTTTTGGGATTTTCGATGATTTTTATATGATTGTCATTAATTTAAGTTATTAAGAATTGACAAATTGGGAATCGGGATTGTGCAAGGATATAATTTAGTTGAGCATAGTATAAAAAGTTATTTTTTTGCAGTAATTTTAAGAATTTTATCATAAAATTGTTTATTGCAATGAACATAATTTTGGTAGTTCTAAAACACAGGATTGAAACTTGTGATCTACGTAATTTGCGCTCCAATGAACCTGTAGTAGAAAATTACTGATCTCACTTACGTATAAGTAAATAATATTTTCATCTAATACATATTCAATTGAAGAATCGAATCACGAAAGTGCGAACAAAATTCCCTGCTTTGGCAAGCACTAATAATTAAAAATTATTGTTAGCAATTAAAAAAATAGCTAAAGAAAGGAATGTGCTAAAACATAAATAACACCTGTTAGTCTACTTTTCTTTTTAAGGTGGCACAAGATTAAAAAATCTCATAATTTTTCAAAAATGCGGACAGACGAGTTAATAAGTCATATGTTGGTATGTCGACAAATTCTGACAAATTCACAAAAACAGGTCTCTTTTCGCGGTTAAAGCATTTATCTTAATTGAGGCTCTGAGAAATCGTAAAACTAGTTAATGTCCCAAAAATATATTTTTTTTCTTAAAATTCCCAGCACAGCAAATGCTACCATACGTAAAAGTGATTCTTCGACAATTCGAATTGGGCAATTAACTTTACGAAAAAAAGCGCTACTTAATTTTATAGCACTGCTGTTCGGCAGGAACAAATATAATAAAATCAAGAATGAAGTAAACAAAATAAAGTAACCGAAGTTAAATTTCTTTTCGGAGGCGTTCATTCATCTTGAGTTAAAACAAAGAGGCCTATTGTTTTCGACGAAAATCTATTTTTGGCTACAAATTCCATGATCACTTGATGCACTACCCTAAATAATAATTTATTTGATAAAGAAAAATTATTTTGAGACCACAACTGTCTTCAGGGTAAAGAAGACATTATTCAAGATGATCCGGAAAACTTAAAAAGACACAAAATTCGGGATGAAAAAATTGAAAAGGTCACTTAAATCCGCCTCGTGCAGGTTATGAGGCTCTGTATTTTTAGGCAGTTCGAATGTGGTCCGAGTGAAAAACACTTGTTGAGTTGAGGAGGAGCACAAAAAACATATTCAACATGTGCCAAAAGTTTTATGTCATATGTATGCACAAACGTCGGAGATTAAATGAAGGCAGTTTTTTGTGGCCTTCGGGCTCGAGGGCATTTTTCTTTAAATTCTGTAAAAAACACATGTTCAGCTCGTGGAGGAGCACACCCTTAATGATCGCATCTTTGATGGATGTCCTAACACATTTTGAGAGGAGGTTAATCCACTTGGAGACTCCTCGGTTCTCGGGAAGCACAAAGGGTGCAACCTCTTGAACTCATTCAGCTTAGAATGTAATTAGAAATTTTTCGATGTTGAAAAATTCGTTTATGAGTTGTTTAAGGTTTTATTTTTTTTTCAAGGGGATCCTTTTTATGTTTCTATACGAGGAAAATCGTATTTGCTAAAAACAAAAAACTAAGATTAATATATCTATGTAGTTTAAATGGCGAGTTGTTTTAGGAAAAAGTTTGTCTTATTATTTTTACAATTTTTTCTATAAGTCTCGTTTGTTTGTCCGGTCTAATCTAGGGAACTGCGAAACCACTAAAAGGTATAGAGCATTCTGACTGGCATAATATAGGTAACCTACTATTTAAAAATAATTGTCTGTTGGTTGTTCGCTATACAAATCTTATACTTTAACGCGATTTCTAAAAAAAATTGTACGAGTCTTAAAGATCCCTAATTCTGAATATATGTATACTGGTCTACACAAAAATTGCCATTTACCTGAAAATGTACTGTATTTATAGTTTTCGTTCCGCTGAATCTACTTATAGAACTTACATAAAAGTGATAATTAGCTCATGTCATATTTAAGATATATCGGGTAGTTTGATACAATATCATCTTTATTATGAGATTTCAAAATATTTATTGGTTTACCCGCGTAAATTTTATTATACGTGATAATTAAATGTCGTTAATATCGTCTATGTTAGCTAACTATTGCTGGAACTTGGGTAGGAATACTCCCTAACAGTGAAAACAAAAGACAAACAAAAAAGAAGGCAAATTCTTGACTAAAAAAGGTTTAATATTTTCGCATTATTTCTTAATTCTCTATGTCATGTAAAAACTTACAAACAACTAAATAAATTAATGGTTTTCTAACATAATATAATACAACATTTGCAAACGGAAAATATTTAGTAGTAGCCATTTTGTAAAAGGAAAATATTTAGTTGTTGTCGGGCAATCCATGCCATCCAAATGGACGGTTATCAGTGGAAATAGTCCCGTTTAAATAGATAATCCTTAACTATTATATTAATCTGTATCTTCTTCTATTGTTAGGTTTAGTCCTTTAAAAAAAAATCTAAAATCGATCCCTAAATGAATCATTTAGTCTAGACTCTAGCTATTTGATGAACACGCATTTTTGGGATTTCAGACGCGCAATAAAAACAATTCATGAATGAAAGAGTTATCTTGTTTTATTAATTAAACGACGAACGCAATTTTATGAATGATAGAACAATTCATCATTCATAACAAATTATGAATATGTCGCAACAACTTCTAAATGAAGTCCATAAATAGAAATTAAGAAGAAGAAGAAAAAAAATTAAGAAACTGCCGATAAGCAGATCTGATCCATTACTTAATACTGAGTGATCTAAGCGTTAAAGAAAAGATAAAAAGAAAATTGCACACATGTGTTCCCCAAATGCGCTCCTCGACCATCCCTCAAAATCCATTAGATCGTCACTCATTCAAATCCGAAAGGTCCCCTAATCTTCGAGATAAAAAACAAAGTATTGAATGGATAAAATGAAAAATAAATAAATTAAAACAATGATTGCGACTTAAGTAACATATTTTTTTGGTTTTTTTTTTTTAATTTCAGGTTATGTAATTCCTCGTCAGCCAGTGGTCAATGCAGCCCCCTGCCCCTTTCGTCGAGCATCATCAACAGCAGCAGCAGCAACAGCGGCGGCGGCGGCGGCAGCGGCGGCGTCGGCGGCGTCGGCAGCAGCGGAGGCAGCCTCCTGCTCCCAGCGTCAGTCTCTTTCGCACAATCGACCCTCGCGCATTTGAGCAATAATCAAATTGGACCGACGGGCCTCCACGCACCGAGTTCAACGATTGATCCAGGTGGCGGCGGCGGGGGTGGCGGAGGTCCGGGCAGCGGTGGCGGACTAAATCTAACATCACATGGAACTAGCACAAATTCTGCGACATCGGTCACAGGTAGCAATTCGCTCGGTCTTGGCCTTAGTTCAGGTGAGGTTTCAGCGAACGACAGTCTACCGATTAATTCTGGAATTAGCCTAACCTCGTCCGGCAGTGGACGTTTAAATTCTGACCTGGGCATGTCCCACTGGCTGACTGAGTCCAGCACTGTTAAATCAGAAAATCGCAGTCCAGGCATTGATTCGGCTGTGGTGCCCGGCACAACTGGTGGACAGACCGCAGGTCTCCTTGGCACAGGTGGGCACATAGATTCAACATTATTTTGCGCAAATCCAAATTCAAGCCTGGTGGACGGGAGCACAGCCTCAACCGTGCAAAGCACGAATCTGCCGAGTGGCTATGACCATAAACAGGAGTACTACAGCTACTACAATAGCATGCAGCAGTACACTCCGTCATTTTATCCATCTTATGGATCACCCTATCCCACTAGGACCCCTGCAAAAATTCCTTCTCCAAACTCCTACCTGAGTTCGAGTTACACTGCCGCTGCGGCGGCCTCGAACAACAACTCATCCCAGTTGTACTCCTCGTACGGCTACAATAATTTCGGACAATTTGGGGCCACCCAACAGGACTACACAGGGTACTACAATGACCAGTACAGCAACTATTACAGCCCGGCGAGTTACTCCCCGTACGTGAGTTCGCCAGGATCAAGTGCAAGTCACGGATTTCACGTGGCTGCAGGACTCTCAGAAAGTCCTTCAGACGGTCACTCGACCACGCCCATCCTGCACAGCCACTCCCCAAATTCGCCTCTTCCAATCTCACCGAACGCAGCCCTAACCGCAAAAACAACCCCAACGAGTAAAAGTGGAAGATCACGAGGTCGTCGCCACGCCCATCCGAGCCCCACAAGAAGTACAACTTCTGATTCTGGAGCGCCGGACAGTGCAAAAGCTCCCGATCGGGTCTTCATTTGGGACCTCGATGAGACGATTATCATATTTCACACCCTTCTTTCGGGATCGTTTGCGAACCGATACACCAAAGACCCAAACCATCTGCTTCAGCTCGCCTTTCGAATGGAGGAATTAATCTTCAATATGGCGGACACTCATTTCTTTTTCAATGAAATCGAAGACTGTGATCAGGTTCACATCGATGACGTATCATCCGATGATAATGGACAAGACTTAACCAACTATAACTTTGCAACAGACGGTTTTCATTCCGGTACCCCACAGGGTGCTCCGCCAAATCTATGTTTGCCTACGGGCGTTAGAGGCGGCGTTGATTGGATGCGGAAGCTCGCCTTTCGGTACAGAAAAATTAAGGAGACTTACAACATGTACAGAAATAAGTATGACTGTTATATATTTTTTAATATTAATTTAAATAAAATGTAACATTTTAACAGTGTCGGGGGACTGCTCGGTCCGCAAAAGCGCGATCAGTGGCTCCAAGTCCGATCCGAGATCGAGCTGGCGACAGACAATTGGGCTAGCCTAGCTACAAAATGCCTCAACATGATAGCACAACGAGAGAATTGTGTCAATGTCCTCGTCACGACGACACAATTAGCACCTGCATTGGCCAAAGTTTTGCTTTTTGGCCTTGGACAAATCTTTGCAATAGAAAACATTTATAGCGCACATAAAGTAGGTAAGTATCATAATAACATAAAAGTTCTGTGACAACACTTCACACAAAATAAATTGATTAAATAAATCGATTAATCGATTAATTAATTAATGTAGACAAATTACAAAATTCGAATTTAGAAAATTAATATAAAAAGTACCTCAATATATTTAACTTCTATTGTAGTATTGAGAAATAAAAGTAATATTATTGATTGAAAAAAGAGGGGAGGCGACAATTTTAGCTCAGTTTACCGCCATGAAACTAGTTATTTTAAATAATCTAACTTGAATGGAAACTCAACGGATCTGATATTTCCTGGAGTGATACTTTCAAATATTTGGACATCACCTTTGATAAAACCTTCGCATGTTCTAAACACATTCATACAGTCACAAACAAAGACTAATATATTAACTTAAATATTATATTTACTTATTTGGGAAATAAGCACATTATATAAAGTAGATATAAAAATTTTTCAAGCCTTTATGATATAGATAGGCAATCAAATCAAACACGCCTGTATCCATATTAGGACATCCAAAAAAAAAAATCTTAGTATCCTAGACTTTCTATTTCCCGTGTATTAATTTAATCGAAGTTTTTAAAAAAATATCTTGACCACAATTTATCTGGCCAGGATGACATTTTGTAATTTTCTTTATTAACACGAAAATATTCCTTAAAGGTCGAATTTTAATGTTAAACATATTCTTAATTTATTTTTAAAAATTTGAGTTCATGATATTAAATTGGTCAAACTACTAATTGATTAAATGTCGAAATACTTTATGCTATAAAATCAGTTAAATTAAAATGAATACCTTACTATCCCTTAAAATTCCTCAGTCAACCGAATTAAATTTTTGTAATTTAAATTAAATATCCTTATGTCGGAGACACCTCCATTCTTTTGGGATCTGGGAAAAATAAAATACAAGGCCAAATTACAATAACAATGTTGAAATAATTAAAAAGGTGAGACGGCCTTCATGCCCAAAGAACAAAACTAACTCTGACTTATTGTTTTCCTCTGTTGGTTTTCTTTTAGTTAGCAATGCAAATGAAAACAAATAGGTGCTTTTTCCTTTCACGGCACGCAGTTCATGCGTGGAACGAGCACTACGAAACAAGTTTTGCCGGCCAAATAACGAGGGAGGGAAATCCTTATGGCTTCAGTCGCTATCGATTAATTTCATATTTCCTCGAGTCGAAGAGAAGACGTACAGTGCTCGGCTGTATATTTCCGGAATATTTTAAATATGCCGTAAAACCGAAATTAGAATTAGCAATTGCTTTGTTTAGATCGCTTTTATGGATTCATCAAAATATTTCTGGAATGAAAACTTTAAATTCATTGTGAAATTAAAATTAAATTTCAATAAATAGACGATTTAGTTCAATAGGTATTTTACGTTAATGGGGCTACTTGGCGTTTTATTACAATGTGAAATGATTCACAGCTCAAAAACAATTTTCATGATTTTAGTTCATTGCATTTAAATGATTTCTTTATGAATAACAAAATTAAATCATTGCTTCGAAGTCGAGAAGTAGATATGATATAATTGTTAAGAATATTAATAATAAAATAAAATATGTACGGGATACCTTTAAAAATCCAAGATTTAAAAGAGATTCTTTTTTTGTAAATATCCCATTATCTATCGGTTGTTTCGAAACATAGCTAATTTTGAAGATCAACAAATTATTTAAAGTTTGCTTTATCAAACAACTTATTTAAAATTAGTCTACTTGAAATCCCCTTTATACCCACTTTTATGGATTTTTTTTAATTAAAATAATATTAAAAATGTAACAATATAGTTATTAATTTTTACTTTAATAAATAAACCTTTTATAAAAAAAAGGCAGTTAATTATTTCTTAAAATAATATAACGAATTTGGAAAATTGAAAATATGAATCTTAAGTTGAACGATACTAAACCAAACCCATCTTTGGAATGTCTTAGGGATGGAAAACATTATTTTTAGTTTTGCAGCGCATATATTATTAATAAATTCCTGTCTATTTTTCAGGTCAAGCGTCTTGTTTTGAGAGGATCGTGACGCGTTTCGGCCGAAAAAGTACATATGTTGTAATCGGTGATGGTCCGGATGAGGAAACGGCTGCAAAAAGTTTGGAGTTTCCATTTTGGCGCATATCAAGCCACAGCGACATCAGAGCCCTCTACACAGCTCTCGACATGGGATTCTTATGAAATCCTTCATCGCTGCTAGAAAAAAACGATCCGACGACGATCGCCAGGACGACAAAGTGGACGTCGAGAAACAACGAGGACGCACTAGTGCAGCATCAACAAAAGACTTCCTCCATCTCACTAATTGTAATTTATACCTTGTACAAAACATTTGTAGTAATATAATAATTGCCAACATGAGTAAATCAAATTTATCGTTTTTTTAGAATAATTTACTGATTTTATACTACTGTACTTCGTTAGCTAGTTTGTTTCTAAGATTCTACTAGTGATTAATTTGTATTAGATGGCCATCTGATTGTTTCTCCTTTTTTATCCGCGGAAGGAGTAGGCGATTGAGGTGGAAAAAACCAGTGATCCAGAAAAAAAAAATGAAAAAAAAAACAAAAATATTTCGTATTACTGAGAAAGAAATCATGCACTAAATATAAATTATGTAAATAAATGCAATCTTTGTTGTTTCATTTAAAAGTCGTCGCCGTTTGGGATATACATATGTGGAGGAACAGATTTTTCTTAAAATGTGTTAAAATTTTTAAAAAAGCTAAATCTGTTTGATATTTTAGAAATCTGCTATTTTGTTTTCACATATACATATATTTTCTCAGACAATTTTAAATCAAGAATGGTGTTAGTGTACTTTAAATATATATGTATTTTCCAAATTATCAAAATCTAACATCGTTTCCTTATACAATGAGTAAATTTTCATTTAAATTGCTAAATGGGGGATTTTAGGGGCTTATCATCAGACTTGCAAAAGAAACAATTTAAAAGATATAAATTTTCCTAAGTGTGTAAGTAAAAGTAGACTTATTTATTTTTAAAAATTTATGTTATCTTTTTGACTGTGTAAACTTTTGTAAAAATCACTGATACTGATACTAGTTGATTGAATTGTAATCTTCCGAAATACTCGAAAAAATCGATTTACAAATTCATTATCAAAGTAAAAATTGATATTAATTATTTCTGTACAACTCAATTGAGACTCTTTGGGGACGCGGATATTTAAAGGTTTCTCAATTTTTATATTGTTTTTAGGGCTTGTACTCTGGTTTATATAATTAAAATAGTTTTATAATATTCAAGAAGTATAACTATAACTTATTTGTGTTTACATACATATGTAGATATGATTTAATCGCATATAAAACTTTTTGAGAAATCTCCAAAATTCATCAAAGTTAAAAATACCACATTATTGTTAGGCTCTTCACAACAAACCCAGTGCTGAGCATAAGCAATAAAAAAGATTTTGACGCAGTCCAAGTTGATTTTAGCCAGAATTTCATTTTGCCACCGAACAGTAGCTTCATTTTCGCTCATCCAGATTTTGTAATCTCTAAAAACATGGCCTATCGCCTCAATGCTGCAAATAATTTGATCTGCCTTCCGTCGTAAGTTTTCACGGGGCTCTCCTTGCGACTCCAAAATTTTCATGAACTTCTTCTTTTCTTCAGCGTAAACGTTTGGAATATTTTTGTTCTTTTTAAATATTAAGGAAATCCAATTTGCAAGTTCTTGTCCAGCGAAGCGAAAAACCATCGGTTTATTACAGTGTATTACAGCTTCTTTTAAAAATGCAAGTGTTAAAGAATTCATGCGTTTGTCGTTCGTTTCAGCTGACTTGAATGTTTCGAGAGACTTAGGAATTCCATGGATTGTTATGCTATATAAATTCTGATAGAAGTTGTTGGGATTAATGCACAGATCTTCGTATTCATCTCCAATTTTCGCAAGATTATAGTGTATTTTCATAAATTTTAATATTTCAACGTCATTACGCCTGAATGCAGTTTCCTCTTCCTCACGAATGTTATCGGGAAAATTATCCTCAACTAGTGTGAATGATTGATTAAATATATTTTTAAGATATTTTCTTTTGTAGACTTCATCTTCATTAAAATATGTTGAAAATCCTGTTGAAATTAAAACTGGCATAAAGTAGTCAATTTGGTCATTCATACCTTCTACATGATAAAAAGAACTACGAGCTACTAAAAATGTTAAGTAGTTTGCAAGAAGTCTTCGATCCAATCCGCCTAAAAACGACACAAACGATAGAACTCCTTCGCCAAGATAAACGACATCATTTTCGTTAATTTTTAAGCTCAGCGCTGTTTCGATAAGTTCGTGGATATCGTAAGCCATTCTATTTCCATTTTGCAATTCTATTCCAGGAAACGCAAATTTCTTTCTTCCAAGATCCTTTGGAAGGTCCTCCTTAAACACTTGAACTGCGTTAACGATTTCTGCGAGATTTGCATCGTCTAGTTCCAGGGTGCTTAGAATATTATCGATATTTGAAAAATCGTGGACAGTAACGTAATCGAGTTCAACGAAAATTTCTTTTATGTTATCCGAATATTCCAAAGTTAAAGAAAAAGTGGTATAGCACTGAAATATATAGAGAATACCTATAGTTCTAGCCCAGTCAAAACGATGCCAATTCTCATTAAATGCTGGTAGGCCGCCACAAAATTCATTGAAGTAATCACTTTTCAGATGTTGCTTTAAACCGCCTTCTAGGCAAATATGTTTCGATTTGATGAAATCCTTCGCTTTTTCAAAATTTGGATTTAAAATTGGAGCGTTCTCGAAAATGTCTTGTAAAATACTTTTAAATCCAAACATTGACGGTGGTCGGTTCCTGTTTTTTCCATTGAAATCTTCGAACTTAAAGTTTCCACAAGCGTACTCCAAAAAGTTTTCGAATGGATCTGTAACTTGGTTCATACATTTTTCCACCAATTTTACATATTCGTTAAAAGCCCGCCGCTCCTCACATGACATGACTCCAAAATCGTTTTTATTTCTGCAATATATTTATGAATTACTTTAAAATATTAATTGCCTTACGATTCATTGAATAAAACTCCACAATGACGACTGAAAAAATTGTCAGTGTGCTGTCTGAACAAATTGCTTATCAGTAAATTTCGCAAAGATAAGAAAAATACTCAAAGATAAGTCGTAGCCTCTTATTGACTGTGAACAAATTTGCAGAATTTCGCTTGAAATTGTTCGTTGTTTAATCCGCAGTATATTCTACTTTCACTACAAAATTAGGTAACACTTTAGAAATTATAGATATACTTTTCAGAAGAAAGTTTCCTGAGATGCCATTGAAACGGTTTCAGGATCAACTCACACAACTTTTAGATAATTATAGATAATAAAAAATAGTAGAAAATATTCTGATTATTTTTAAAACGTATTTAATAGAAAGAAGATGTAATAATCTTATGATTAGATTCTAATCCAAGCGTTAATTATTTTTGATTTATAAAATACGTATGCGTTTATTTTAAATCTTTCGCTGAAATTTTACGATATATCAATAAAAAACGACTTATCACGTACCTGCACTATCAAGAATTTTTATTTATCGCTGTGAAATTCATTGATAAATCATAAGCCAGAAAAACCTTTTTCTCAGTTCTCGAAGACGAGTTTTATTAGATTAACCGCGAAAAAGTACTTACATATTATTATAAATTTTTGAAAACTGATTTGGTGTAAAATTAAAATTGTTTGTGATAGTTTTGTAAAGATAAAATATAGAGAAATATCTGAAAAGCGGCAGGCATTCGAGGACTATGTAAAATTGGTGGAAAGATGTATAAATCAAAATGCAGATCCTAACGATGATTTTTTGGATTACGCGTGTGGAAAGTTCAGAGCCGAGAAATTGATAAAAAGAGCGGCGACTGGCCACTGTCGATGTTTGGAGTTGAAAACCACTTAGAAAATATGTTTGAAAATGAACAAATCTCGGATCCAAATTTCGAAAAAATCAGAGACTTCATTAGAGCGAAGAGAATTTGTTTAGAGAATAGTTTAAAGGAGCATATGAAAAGCAAAGACATTATTATATTTTTTGGCAGCCTACCAGCATTTAATAAAAATTGGAATGAGAAGGATTTTAACTGGCCTAGACTCGGAAAAAAAAAAATGTGACTTCTGAGATTGTTAAAGATTTTGACTTTTGTGATTTATCAAATGACTTTTTTAATAGTTATTAAAGAAAATTATAAAATTTATCTTGAAAGAAGGAAGAGTACTATCCATTTCCTTCGTTTTTAGCCGGAATAGGCTGTAGACTGATTGCAAACTACATACCTCACCTTTTTATTCGCTCGTAATTGTTTTAGCTTTTTTTTTAACTTTTTATGATCAACTTGTTCACTTAATACCAGTTAACATATAATTTCTAGGGATTTGGAACATATTTTAATCCCTAACTCTCCAAAAACTTACAAATCTTCTACAGTCCGTGCCAAGCGTATGAATTCGGTGGTTCTATCATTCTTAAGAACAATTACAATTCATTGGAATAAATGGTCTTTCACTTTGCGCTAATACTACTGAAGAAAATGGAATGTTCAAGAACATTTCAAACTAGCAAATAGAACAATTTCCCAATTTAAAAAATGAGTTACTGGCGGATGATATTGTTTCCGGTATTGAGGTGATAAATCCATCATACGAAGATGACGAGATTTGAATGGAAAAAAAATGAGGCAGTTGTTCAGTGGCAAAATTAAATTCTATATCCAGAAACAGTCGTTAGCTGTTTTATGTCACCTTTGCACAAACATTGGGTTTGTTTTGAACAACCAGACAAAGCTATTGTACTTTTGACTTTGATGAATTTTGAAGAATTTTCGAAAATTTTTAAGTGTAATTTTATATCACCTATGAATTAATTCAAAACAAAGTTTATTTTGAAGTGGAGAATTTTTGTTTTTTTTATTAAAGATTTTCATGCTTTTCTTAAAATTCCCCCTAATGTTGAGATTTGTTAATTTAAAAGTGAGATACGGCTAAACCTTCAAATCAAAATTCATTGCATGTGTTTGGAAAATGATACATACATGTAGGAATGCTAGGTCAAAAGGCGCGCCACACCGCCTAACCGCCCACCACGCCAGAAGAACCACCAGCGGCGACAAGAAGAACAACTTCTGACATCGGGACGGGAGCAGCTGGTCGGCTCTCTTTCGGTCGACAGCAGCCTAAGAAGACGGACGGCCGACCCCTGTAAAAGTGTCTTTAACCCGAATAAAGGATCATCGCTCAACTCCCTCTTTTGTTTTCCTACATGGGGGCTCAACCGGGATCCCCGAAAAATTGAGGGATCCAATTTTCAAAGCTTACGAGGGATACAGCGACCAGGTACGACGGGAAGTGTGAGCATCAAGGAAGCTTCGAGAACATCTTGTGGAGTGGCACGTGAGCAACGAAAAACAGTTAGGAGGCAGAAGAACGACGACGATTTGACGAGAACCGCGCGCATCTGGAGTGAAGCAAAAGCGACGACAGTGACGGAGACGAGAGGACGCAGTCAAAAACTGTAAGTACAAATCGGTATTATTACTGGGTAGTGCGATAATTTGGGTGTCAGGATAATGCCGAAGAGGCGAAACAAGCTAGGGAAACAGAGTACCTTGGAGATGACGGAAGCGCGGAATGCGGGGTACGACGACATGGTGAAAGCCCTGCAGGATAAAGACGAAACTATCCGGGAATTACGCGATCAAATGAAGGACAAGCAGATTGAATTACTGCAAAGTCAGATCCAGGCAATGTCGGCGACGAACAATAATCAGTTTCATGCAAGGCACTTTTCACTGACAGAGGTGAAAGAATCCCTTAGCACATTCGACGGTCGCGAGGGATATCGGGTCGCAGCATGGATAGACGAGTTCGAAAGCATGGCTAGCGTAATGGGGTGGACTGAATTGCAAAAGTTTGTGTACGCGAGAGGTTTGTTGTCCGGCTCAGCTCGATTGGCCGTGCAGGCGCAGCGCGGAATGATCACCGCATGGGACGATTTGAAAATTTTCCTGAAAAGTGAATTCGGAATGAAAGCAAACAGTGCAGAGATTCACGAGAAGCTGAGGGCGAGAAAAAAATTATCTTCCGAAACGCCATACGAGTATTTTCTCGTAATGCGAGAAATGGGTAGACGAGGTAACGTTGAGGATACCGCGATTATAAAGTATGTCATCGACGGGATTGATGATCGCGAAAGTCGGAAACTAATTCTGTACGGGGCTGCCAACTTTGTAGAATTCAAAGCGAAAATTGAAGTGTACTCGTCATTGCTCCCGCCGCTGGCGAAAAAATCCGATGCAACAGTCAAAGACAGTAAAAACGGGCGCAATAAGGCAAACGGTAAATGTTATAACTGTGGTGCTGCGGGGCATATTTCGAAACACTGTCCCAACAAAGAACAAGGCATCAAGTGTTTTCGTTGTCAGAATTTCGGACATAAGAGTTCAGAGTGTACCGGAAAACCCGTAAATCAGGAACCGAAGAAAACAAACGTGGCTCTGGTACATGAGCAAAAACAATGCGCGCGAGTCATGACGAAAGACATTTCCTTCGGTTGCATTACAGTGAACGCGTTAGTAGATACAGGGAGTGACCTGAGCTTTTTGAGCTTGGACGTGTATAAGAAATTAAATACACCGCCCCCCCTAGGCGAAAAGATTAATTTTCGTGGTATCGGTTCGCAGACGTTAACATCGATCGGATCGTTCGTGGGAGATGTCAGTATCGACGGATATGTGGTGCAAGAAAAATTTAACGTCGTTGATTCCGCCATTTTGCCACGATCCGCAATAATAGGAAAGTCGTTATTAAATCAATTCCAAGTGACAATTAAACCGGATTCTATTGAATTCAAGCCGGTAGAAACTTTTCTCAATTCGATTTGTGCGTCGACGCAAATAATAGACGAACCAGAAATCGATTCGGCTGCGGACCCTAGCAATGTTAGACGTGTACAAGAATTAATTAAGCAGTACCAGAATTGTCAGGCACCTATTACTTGTGAAGAAGAAAAATGTAACGGTTTTAAGATGAAAATTACAGTACGCGACGACACTCCTATTGCACAACCACCTAGGCGCTTAGGTAAAGCAGAGGCAGATTTCGTGGAGAAACAAATCGAAGAGTGGCTGCGAGAAGGAATTATTACTCCTAGTACGTCGGAATACTCCAGCCCAATAGTGCTCGTACGCAAAAAGGACGGTAAATTTCGACTTTGTGTGGATTATCGACGCCTCAATAAGACGATAATTAAGACGCAATACCCGTTGCCAATTATCGAAGACCAGGTAAATAAACTGAAAGATGCCAAGATTTTCTGTGTTTTAGATTTGAGAAACGGGTTCTTCCACGTACCTCTCGAAAAGGATAGTAGAAAATATACTGCGTTTGTGGTGCCGTGGGGACAATTCGAATTCACTAGGGCGCCGTTCGGGTTAACCACATCGCCGAAAGAATTCCAACGTTTTGTACATAGTATTTTCTCTCCACTAATTCGAAAAGGCATTCTGTGCGCATACATTGACGACCTGATAATTCCAGCGACGAATGAGAAGGACGCAATCAATTCTTTAAACATGGTGTTCGAAATTGCTCAAAAATATGGCTTGGAATTTAAATGGGCTAAATGCAAGTTCCTAATGCGAAAAATCACGTATTTGGGTTATGTCGTCAGTAATGGCCAAATCAGACCCTCCGAAGAAAAAATCAAAGCCGTCAAAGAATTTCCCCAACCTGCCACGCGGAAACAAGTCCAATCCTTCTTGGGACTGAGCGGGTATTTTCGAAAGTTTGTAAAAAATTACGGTAGCATAGCGAAGCCTTTAAGTGACCTTCTGCGGGAAGGAACAACCTTTAGTTTCGGCCCAGAGCAGACACGAGCATTCGAACAATTAAAGAAAATATTAATTAGCAAACCGGTGCTAGCAATTTATAGTCCTACGGCAAGAACAGAAGTTCATACCGATGCTAGCAAACAAGGTTTAGGTGCCATTTTAATGCAGTATTCGGAAGACGATAGTAAACTGCATCCGGTTTATTATACGAGTAGAAAGACGACAGCATCGGAGGAGAATAGAAGCAGCTATGAGCTCGAAGTTGCAGCAGTGATAATGGCTCTGAAGAAATTTCGAATTTACCTTCTGGGGCTTAAATTTAAATTGATAACTGACTGCGCGGCTTTCTCTTGCACTATGCAAAAGAAAGATATATCTCCAAAAATCGCCAGATGGGCCATGTTTCTCAGTGAGTACGACTTCGAGGTCGAACATCGAGCAGGAACGAGCATGCGCCACGCGGATGCGCTCAGCAGAAATCCACTGATATTAAATATTTCGACGGACAGTCTCATAGTTCGAATTCGTGCCGCACAAGAGAAAGACAGCCAAACGAAAGCCATTATAGAATTGCTAAAGTACAAGGATTTCGACGACTACTTCAACGACGGAAATCTGTTGTATAAATGGAAAGACGGTAAAAAGCTTCTGGTGATCCCGCGTTCACTGCAAACGGAATTGATAAGAAGCATCCACGAAGACGGACATTTTTCCGGAAAAAAGCTCGAGACGCGGATTACCAGCGACTACTATATTCCGAACCTACAAAAGCGGATTGACGCCTGTGTAAGAAGTTGTGTTCCATGTTTACTTGCAGCAAAAAGAGGCCGCAGCGAGGGTTTTCTACACCCTATACCTAAGGAACCAATACCACTTAACACCTACCACGTTGACCATCTAGGGCCGATGTCGACTACCAAAAAAGGATATCGATATATTTTGTCAGTGATCGACGCTTTTACAAAATTCGTTTGGATTTACCCAGTAAAGACTATTACGACGTCAGAGGTTATCACAAAGCTAGACAGCCAACAGAACATTTTTGGTAATCCCCAGAGAATTATAGCCGATAGAGGACCAGCGTTTACATCCGCTGAATTTAAAAAATACTGCGACGAACAAAAGATCGAACTCGTGCATACAACTACGGGCGTCCCAAGAGGCAACGGACAGATCGAACGAATTCACCGCATCATAATCTCGGTACTGACCAAATTAGCAGTCGAAGAAGAACTTTGGTACAAGAACGTGAAACGAACTCAAATGTGGTTAAATGGCAGTTTTCAAAGAAGCACAGGATACTCTCCTTTCGAGTTGTTAATAGGCACACGGATGAGAACTAACAGTAACACCATCCTAACAGAAGAATTGGAAGCCGAAATTACAGAACTTTTTATGGAGGAACGCGAGGAAACGCGATGCCAAGCGTCGAGGAATATTGCTAGGACCCAAGCGGAAAACAAACGCGGCTTTAACAAAAAACGAGTGCCAGCGAGAACATACAGCGTTGGAGATTTGGTAGTTATTCGTCGAACTCAATTCGGCACCGGACTTAAAGTTAGTCCTAAATATCTAGGACCATACCGCGTAATAAAGGTAAAGCCAAATGATCGTTACGATGTTGAAAAGGCAAGATCGTGTGATGGACCAAGGAAAACTTCGACGGCGGTGGATTATATGAAATCATTTGCGGATTTCGAAGACGCTACTGATAGCTCGGAAAACGACGATGACAAGGATCAATCAGCCATGGAACAAACCGAACTCTGACACCAAATAATCCCAGTAAAACCAAATATTACCATTTGTACTTATAGTATTTAAGACATTTCTTCTCTCTCTTCTCCGAAATTGAATTAAACAGTCACTTTTTCTACAGTAAAATTTAAGTATCTTTGAATTAGTTGGATTTCTGAGACGAGTCATACAGACCGATTTCGACAAGGCTTCGGAAGGTGTTGAATTTCTGGACCATTCATCGAGGCGATGAATTTATCAGGATGGCCGAGTGTAGGAATGCTAGGTCAAAAGGCGCGCCACACCGCCTAACCGCCCACCACGCCAGAAGAACCACCAGCGGCGACAAGAAGAACAACTTCTGACATCGGGACGGGAGCAGCTGGTCGGCTCTCTTTCGGTCGACAGCAGCCTAAGAAGACGGACGGCCGACCCCTGTAAAAGTGTCTTTAACCCGAATAAAGGATCATCGCTCAACTCCCTCTTTTGTTTTCCTACATACATATACGAGTATATACAATTTTTACTTCCAATCCAATAAAAAATTGCCAGTCCATTGTCACCTTTTATAATTCAAGTAATTTATGAATTGAAAATTTAAAAAAAAAATTTGGATTTTCCAAACATTATGCAAGGCTCCTAGGCATTAATTTTTAAGATCCAAGTAATCGTTGCTTAAATACATAAAAGTGAACTCATAATGAAAAAATAACTCTCCCTAAAATTAAACATGCTTTTAAACAATGTTGAGGAAAACTGATTTCACTTTAAATCAAAATAAAATTCGTATAATAAAGTATACATAATTGCCATTTAAATAGCATACAAAAAACACACTTTTTGCTTTAAATTAATATTTGCTTTCTTAATTTTTCATTCAATGGACGGAAATGATAATACAATCTTGATACATTCATTTCTTTTGTTAACGAGTTTTTATATATGTAATTTTATTTTTTAATCCTAATTTCCGTTTTCAGTTTAATAATGTGCAGAAAAAATTCTATCGGCATAGGTACTTATTGTTTAGTGCAATTTATTTGCAGCTTTGCAGGTACTGATAATAATTTTTGATTTGAAATTCTTTCGAAATACATATAAAACTATCGTAAGCTTATCAGTTTCAAAATCAACTCTATCGCTACCCGGAACTTAAAGGAAAATCGACCACTACAATTCAAAACTGTTAGATGAATGAAATAAAAGATTTATACAACGTTGCTTATAGTGAAATTGGTTGATAAGATTATCGATGTGACTCTATACATTGCCATCGTAGCGTAGTTTTCGAAATTTGTATCTTATCGGTTTTAATATAGTTGATATGAATCAAGTAGGTAATTTCGCTGCAGTTTAGCCATTTTCTTCCGAATTTTATTTAACGAGATCTGTATGGTTTCGGGAAACACTGGACAAACAAATTGGTAAGAAGTTTAATTTAAATTTTATTACATAATATAAAATGTGTTTCATGGTTTGCAGTGAGGACGAAGAAAGATTTTTTAGAAAATGTCAATTGAAGAGCGGCTGGCGTTCGAGCGTTACGTAAACTTGGTGGAAAGATGCATGAATCTGGATGCTGACCCAAGCGACGATTTTCTAAATTACGCTTGTGGAAGATTTAAGAATGAAAATTTCGACAAGAAAAGTGGGGACTGGCCACCGTCGTTACTTGGATTATTTGAATTTGAAAACATTTTGGATGTTATAGCTGAAAACAAACAAATTCAGGATCCAAGTTTAGATAAAGTGAAAGATTTTATGGTGTCAAAACGAGCCTCTCTAGAACACGGTTTAAAAGTTCATCCGAAAAGTAAAGAATTCATCAATTTCTGTGGTGGTCTACCAGCGTTTACCAACAATTGGAATGAGAATGATTTTAATTTGGCTCGAGCTGTAGGAATTCTCCACTCCATTCAGTGCCATACGATCTTCATTTTGGAAGTGGAATATGAGTGGAAATATAAAAACATTAGAGTGCAGCTCGATAAATCCACCATCAGTGATTTTTCGAACATCGATTATATTCTTGATACCCTCGAGCTTGACGATGAAAATCGTGCTGATATTAATAGCGCTGTCAAGGTGGTTCAAAACTACTTAAAGAAAGATCCTGATGAATCTTCTGTCGGCTGCTTTTGCAAAGAGGAATTGCGGATGCACTATAGGGAGGTATTCGACTTTTTGAATTTTTAGAAACAGTGATGGGCTCTCAATCATTCGATAAAGATGATAGTATTTTGATCAGCATCGGAGTTTTTTCATTTTTGTCATTTTTAAATGGCTTGGATCGCAAACTTCTTGCTAACTATTTAACGTTTTTGTTAGCTCGTAATTATTACAAAGTTAAATTTTCATTTAATCAAGAACTCGATTACTTTAAGCCAATCATGATTTCCGTCGGAATCGCGAAATATTTTAATGAAAACGAAGATCAAAGGTGGAAATATCTCAGGGATAGGTTTAAATATGGTAAATTTGGTGTATTGAATGCCCCTGACGACAAAACACTAGAATATGCTGATAGGTATTATAAATTGGAAAAAGTTCAGGCTGAATATGAAAGTCTCAACATAATTAAAGACGGCTTCTACCAAAATTTATGTAACATAAGAAATCATGGAATTCCAAACTCATTGAAAATGCAAGATTATAATTCAGAATTTATGATCTATTTGGTTCTAGAATTTTTAAGTAAAGCTGCAGTTCACTGGAATAAACCAATGGTTTTTCATTTTTCCGGCAGAGGGTTTATAAATTGGTTGGATATGTTTATTTCTAAGGAAGAAAACAAAGCGCAGCATGAAGACTTGAAATACCTGGCAGATTATACTCGTGCTTTCTCAAGAATCAAAGCGATAGATCGAGCATACAACTACTATAAAATTTGGATGGGTGAAAATGAAACAACTGTTTTGTGACAAAATAAAGTTCTATCAAGAATTAATTTAGATTGTTACAAGTTGTTTTTTGTGGCCTTTGCTCAGCATTGGATTTGTTGGAAGCAACCGCAGCAAAACCTTACTCTTCAAACTTTGATGAATTTTAAGGGCTTCGCGGAAATTTTTGACACCAATGACGAGATCTTCTTCTATACGTAAAATAATTACATTGACATAAACGAAGAAAGGCAATTAAGCCAAACCAAGCCAAGCCATAAATTTTTATTGGAAGAAGGAGGTAATTTTAATTAAGAGGTTTTTCTGAAACCGTAAAATTAATGCCTTTGTTTAGTCAAATAATTTATAATTAAAATATCATTTTGATTCGAGTATAATTGTTTTATACATTTAATGTATCCATTGCATTGATTACAACTTAGGTACTCATGATGAGAAAGAGCGATTTCAAAATAAAAATAAGAAATAAAATTTAGTCGAAAGTCAGAAATTAATCCTAGAAAGTTAACTAAGTTATAATTATTTTTCTTCTTATATACATAGATTTAATTATTACCATAATAATCTTTTAATAATTACTTTCGAATTTTATTGTTGACTACCTATGAAAATATATAAAAGTAAAAGTAAAGGAGATTATTTATTTATAATTTTCTACACATCGAGGAATCAGAAACCGAAAATATGTGGTATTTTTCAATTTTTAAATTACAAAAGCTGTAAGAATTTTTCATATGTTGTACGTGATAGGTACCCTCTTTCGATTTCTATTGAGCTCTGAGCTTTGAAAAGCAATGCGTAGGTATCTATGTACATGAACCGTTATTTTTAAATCGATTTTAATTTGAAGCAAAGCAAAACAAGCAAGCTTAAATTATTTTATTGGGTAAAATAAAATGTTAGCTCGCATTTTTATATTTTCGAGCTAAAATAATAAGTTGTGAAGCTCGTTATATGTATATTTCTAGCAAAATTCAAATTTCCTAGCTCAACGTAGAATAATGGATTAATAATATATGTATCAAATTTTTTATTTTTTGTGGAATGTATTTCTATCATTCTAGACTAGATAATTGAAATAAACAATTTGTCAATTGACACACATTGACATATGTACATATGTATTTCATATGCATGTATGTGACGCAGGTAGTAAACAGGTTGATAAGATATTATAGATTGCAATCACAGCGTATTTTTGGGAATTTTCATTTAATCTGTCCTAAAATTTTGTATATTTGAGCCGAGCATGTACGTTTTCTGCAGCTTAGCCACTTTCTTGCGAGTTTAATTCATAACAAGATCTTTTTAGTTTTCGGAAACACTAGGAAAACATATTTGTAAGAATTTTAAGTTCATTTTTATTAGATGTTATAACATGCATTTCATATTTGTAGAATCGTTAGTGAGATCGAGGAAAAATTTCTGAGAAAATGTCGTTTGAAGAGCGGCTGGCGTTTGAGTGTTACGTAAACTTGGTGGAAAGATGCATGAATCTGGATGCTGATCCATGCGACGATTTTCTAAATTACGCCTGTGGAAAATTTAAGAATGAAAATTTCGACAAGAAAAATGGAGACTGGCCACCGTCGATGCTTGGATTATCAGAATTTGAAAACATCCTGGATGTTATAGCTGAAAACAAACAAATCCAGGATCCAAGTTTGGACAAAGTGAAAGATTTTATGGTGTCAAAACGAGCCTCTCTAGAACACGGTTTAAAAGTTCATCCGAAAAGTAAAGAATTCATCAATTTCTGTGGTGGTCTACCAGCGTTTACCAACAATTGGAATGAGAATGATTTTAACTTGGCTCGAACTATAGGAATTCTTCAAGCCATTCAGTGCTGTGTGATCCTCATTTTGTATCATGAATATGACAAGAGGGAGTTTGCCGTATGCCTCGACCATTCTACCATCAGTGATTTTTCGAACATCGATAATATTCTTGATACTCTCGAGCTAGACGATGAAAATCGTGCTGATATTAATAGCGCTGTCAAAGTTGTTCAAAACTACTTATCCCAAGATCATCGTGCTTCATATGCTGTTTACTGTCTTGGGAAGAACTTAAAGAACTTGCAGACAGACTACAGCCAGGTATTCGATTTTTGTGAATTTATAGAAACAACGCTGTGCTTAAGCGTATCAATTGAAAATGAAGATGAAATTTCTATCGGGGAAGGAGTTGTATCGTTTTTGTCATTTTTAAAAGGCTTGGACCGCAGACTTCTTGCTAACTATTTAACGTTTTTGTTAGCTCGTAATTATTACTACGCTAAATTGTCATTTAAACGAGAACTTGTTTATTTTGCCCCAATCGTTATTTCTACCGGATTCGCGAAATATTTTAATGAAAAAGAAGATCAAAAGCGCAAATATTTCAGGGATGGGCTTAGTAGCCATGGATATTCATTTTATCTCTTTGATGATACTGACTTTGAACACGTTGATGAGTATTACAAATTGGAAAAAGTTCGAGCTGAATATGAAAGTCTAAACATAATTAAAGACGGCTTCTACCAAAATTTATGTAACATAAGAAATCACGGAATTCCCAACTCACTAAAAGGTTTCTTAACAAATTATTATGATACGACCGTCTTAGTTCTAGAATTTCTGAAAAACGCTGCAGTTCACTGGAATAAACCAATGGTTTTTCATTTTGCCGGCAAAGAGTTTAAAAATTGGTTAAAATTTTTATATAATGAGAAGAGAAAATGTTTTTTCAATACTGTTAAGGCAAAAGTTGAGATAATTTTGAATATCCAAGTAACGCAGGATGAAGACTTAAGATACGGCTACTTGGGGGATGATAACATCTTAAGAATCGAAGCGATAGCTCGAGCATACAGAGATTACAAGATTTGGATGCGTGAAAATGAAACAACTGTTTTGTGGCAAAATAAAGTTCTCTCAAGAATTAATTTAGACTGCTACAAGTTGTTTTTTGTGGCCTTTGCTCAGCATTGGGTTTGTTGCAAGCAACCGAAAACAAATCTTACCCTTCAAACTTTGATGAATTTTAAGGAATTCGTGATTACATTTGAATGCACTGAAAGAAATACCTTCTCCGAATAATAAGAAAATTACATTGGCATAAATGAAAAAAGATAATTAAGTTGAGCCCATCAAAATGTTTATTTAAAGAAGGACCAGTTTTAATTAAGAAACAACATTGATAGGAACCAGTTTTAATTAAGAAATAACATTGATTTTTCAAATCTATTGGTTTGGTCAAATAATGGAAATACATATCTATTACTTTGATTGAATCAATAATTACAAGAAATAAAATTTAGATTAGAGTCGGAAATGAATCATAGAAAGTTTGTTTATAAATTAGTTAGATTTAAAAATTATCATAATACTCAATTTAATGATAACTTTCAAATATGCTTAAAACTTTCGAATAATTTAAATGCTATTTCTTATTATAAAAATCTAAAGTTTAAAATAAAAAAGGAGATCATTTATCTACATATGAAGAATTTGTTTATTATAGCTAAGCAATTTTGATAGCAAATAAGTGATTGGTATGAATAAGTTTTTTATATCGATAAAGATATATTTCTCGCCTAACACTCTTTTTTAGCATTAAATGCATTTGTTCTTCAATCATTTTATTTAACACAAAATTTCACCATACATGTAAATACAGGGTGTCCAAGATTCTGTGAATTTGCCTGACATAATAATTGCTGATTGAGGAAGAAAAAAGAGTTATTTTAGTCTAGTTTGTACTTGAAATAAGAAGTTTTATCTGTATGACTTCTACGTAATCACTAAATCGAAATACGACAAATTTAAATGAGAACGGCGCGGCGTCTTAAATCTGCATTTAATCTGCACTTTGAGTAAAAAGCATTTTAACTTTCTTTATAATGAGTATGTAAAGAGTTATAAAAGAGTAGAGGAGATTGGTAAAGACGAAATATATATTTGGATAAATATAATTAATAAATAAATTAACTACGCTTACAGCTGAAATTCATGGGGCTTGTAAAAAATAAAATTTATTAACTATGTATAAAATAAACTCCTGTATCAAGTGCTGTAGTATTCATTCCGACATCGATTTAAGGAACAGCATTGGATACCAGATCGAGCCAAAAATTTCTTATTTTTCACAGTAGAACAGTCGCTTTATATTTTTATAAACATGATTTCATTACATTTAGTATCATGTTTAAATTAAGACTATTTTCGTAAAATCACCTTCTGTTTTTATTTAAGTACAAATTCTTCTAACTTTGGAAAGATACTTTTTTATGAATATAAAAGCATAATTACAGAATTATATTTTGAAACTGATAACTTTCATTTGAATTACATTAATTGTATATTTTACTAATGGAGCAGGACGGGCGCAATTTTTCACAAGCATATAATCGGAAATCTTGCATTAAAGCGATATTTTCTGTAATCCATATACAATTACATAAAATAATCTCACCAGCTATTAAAATTGGACTTTCTTTTTAAAATAACACGAAATTGATTGTCATGTTGTTCTTATGAATTGAGTGGTGGCGCTAGTTGTGAATTTTTATAAAAATTATTACGATAATTATTACAAGACTTCTATTGCTTACTTGAGATCTTATAACAAAAACTAAATTTTAAATTTAAGAGAATTATTTTATTTGCTGAAAGCAGTTATTTGTTTTGGTTATTTGAAAAGAAATATCAAAAAGCTCTAGTACTTCATTTTCTAGCAGTTTGCTCTGACAGCCATCTTGCCTTTTTACAGCATTTTCCCAGTCAAGAGGTGAGTTGATCGTTGCGAGTTTCCGTGATTTTGGGTGTTACATAAAGCCGCAAAAATACCCGTCGGGGCTGTGATAAATAAGTGTAAGCCACTAAATCCGCAGAAGTTGTGTAGTTTTTATTCTTGCAATTTTCTCGAATATTTGTTTTCATTTCTAAACGTCAAAAGAATCTCATTTTTAGTTCTACACTTTTTGGATGAGTTTTTAGCGATTTTCTTTTGTTTATTTAGTTTTTAGTTATTGTCTTTGTCCGTTTCCGAAAAATCAAAGTTATTCTATAGTCCAAAGGCTGATTTTCAGCCCCTTTTATTTGTATGCGCGTTATGTAACCTGCCCGGAATCCCTGACAGCTGACACCCGTTCGAAAGGTTTTAATGATTTTTATCTATTTCTATCCGCAGAAGCTTCATTCGACAAGCAATAGATTAAAATAAATCCAACGATGGCTCTTCGACTTCTTGGATTTGCTGCGAAACAAATTGCAGCTGCTCCAAAGATGCAGGTCGCAAACGTTGCGGGAATTCACACAGTGGAGAGAATCGGAAACCGGGAGATTGTTGGCTTCGGCTGGAACGGCAACCCCTGTTATTACGACAGGGTGGACTATCCTATGCCAGCTATCCGCTTCAGGGAGGAGACCCCCGAAATAAAAAAACTCCGCGAAAAGGAAAAGGGCGACTGGAAGAAGTTGACCCTCGACGAGAAGAAAGCCCTCTATAGGTTCTCCTTCTGCCAGACATTCGCTGAAATGAAAGCCCCAACCGGGGAGTGGAAGATGCACATCGGCTACGGCCTCATGGCTGTCTCTCTTGGCATCATTGTGTCGATCTTGTACAACATTTTTGGTGAGCCCGACGGCCAGTTCTGAGAGTCACGGCACCTAACTTTGAGTAACCGTTTTAACCTTAAATGAAAACAGTTGAATGTCGAGACTCTCAGACGAGCTGTACAGAAATTACGATTTTATTTTGAAAACCCTAAATAATTCTATTTATCTAGTTTACGACGAGCTGCCAGTTACTTTTGAAGAGGAGCGCCAGAAGGCTCAACTTAAGCGTATGATTGTCCTCGAAGTCAATCCAGTCACTGGACTCACGTCCAACTGGGACTACGAAAACAACAGGTGGAAGAAGTAAACGGGGTCCCCTTTCCTGTGATTTGTATGCTTAAAATGACCGGGGAGATTTATTGTATTTAAATGTTACTGGTGGCCGTCATCATTGAGGTATTTCTTTAATAAATTCCAACCATCATGTAGACAGACCATGTTTTATTGCCATTAATGACCGAAGCTAAAATCCGTTCCTTGTTTTCCCAGATTACTTTAATTGATATGCATTTTGCTTTAAACCTACGAAAAAAGGAGGAATTTTGTCGTGTCTTTGGGCTGGTTTGCACCGTTATGCTATTTTCAGATATAAAAGCATCATTTAGCGAACCGGATAACGTTTTCAGAGTTTAAAATAATTCCGTAAAATAAAACTCCTAAAATACTTTTTCTCTACATACTTTAATTTCAATATCAGTCATTCGTATTTCTACTTTATTTGAAGCATTTTAATCATTTTTAGTTGGGAAATGCAAAATACATATAAAATTCAATTTGAAAAAATTATAAGTAAAAATCGTTGGGAAATAGGCCTGATTGTTAAATGCGTTCGATAAGAGCTCAAAAAAGTTTTCTTTGAATAAGAATTCTTAACAAATTTCCTAAACCTAGTTACCTTTGATTTCAGTTAGTTTTTCTTCACATAACATCGAAATAATTCTATTGGTTTTTTCTATTGAATTTTTTAACACAGACCAAAAAATATTAATTAAACCTAAAGTTTACTGAAATGAATTTATGAACATTTTATTGGAATTTTTATCCAAAAAGTGGTTTCGTAAGGTACTTTCCATACGATTTAAACATAACTTTAGGCTATATTAATGTTATGTGGGTTGCAGAGTAAAATAATAATTTATTGAATTCTCATTCTTATTCGGGCATAAAATTAAAAAAAAAAAATAAAACACCAAATTAATTCTGAATTAAATTGCAATTTATTGATCGTTTCCCGTGAATTTATCTACAAGTAGAGGAAATCACAAATTGTTTCTGTATGTCTTGAGTCGCAAGCAATTAGAAAATTTTACGATAATCCTATTTAATTAACTACAAGGGTAAAATCGAGCTAATTACGTAATATGTATATTATTTAAATAATTCAGGGAGAAAATCGATTTACATACGTTTCAGTGGAAACTGTACAATAATATCTTACACTTATTTTAATTGCTTAGTATGTTACAATTTTTAGGTGATCTATTCATTAACTACTCCAGGAGAATTGTGGCAGTCAAAATCAAAGTTCTCGTCTTTAAAAAAGAAGCTTAGGTACACAGAAACTTAAATTTGTCTGAATTGAAGCCATGTAAGATAAGAAATTGAATTCTAGTTCAAAATGTTATTGTAGTTATAATATTACTAAACATATTTCAATTGTAAGAAAAAAATATAGCAAAGTATCTTTAAATATGGCAAAAGACGAGAAGAATCGTTTCTACTGCAATTATTTTTTGTTCTGCCATCTGTTAAACAGTTTAATTTTTTTATTCGTTTTCTCTTATAGCTTCAAGTACATCATTAAAAAGTTTAAATAGGGAATTGTTGCCAAGTAGTCAAAAACAGTAAAGAAAAATCAAGAATAGGATAAAGTTTTACTAAGATTTCGAATTAGTCTATAGGTCAGTAGGATTAGAATTTAAATCGGAAAAAATTGCTACAAAAGATTTTCTTGTTTTAATGGCTTCATTTGTTGCCCAATATGACTATCCTAGGTTTTCCCCCTCGGCGGAGTTGTGGAAAAGTGGTGGGGGGTAAAATTGTACCCCAAAAGGGGTATTTTTGCGGTTTTACGGTTATATCTCGTAAAGGACTTACAATATCGAAAACTGTTCTTCATAAAAGTTGTAGGGCACTTAATTCTGCATAGAAAGAGACCAGGTTCATACTTTTTGGACTACCCGTTCTCATGTTAATGCACATCAAAGTTGGCCGTATTTTACATATTTATGAAAACATTTCGTTAGAAATAAGCAAATATAAAAATGGCGGATCTGTGTCCTGTGTGTGAAAAGACGATTGAGAACAATGAGGCAGTGACTGTAAAAATGAGAGGAATAAGAACTTTGTTGGAGTGCAGTAAGAAGAGACGTGATGGAAAGGATGGTATTTTTCAGACATGTGATACTGTAAAACTTCATGTCCCGTGTCATAAATATTACACCTCTATTAGTTGAAAAAGAGATAATAAAAACTTTTTTAATATTATCTCTTTTTATAGTCTACAATTTTAATCCTACTCCTAGTAGTATTATAAATGTAAAAGTTTGTATGTCTGTTTGTTACTCAATCACGCAAAAACGGCTGAACGGATTTAAATGAAAGGCATACAGATAGTTTATAACCTGGATTAACACACCCAGTTTTTATCTCGAAAAAAGAACAGGAAACTTAAACGGGCCTTTTTAGCAAGTAGCTTGTTGATTTAACCAGCTTATAGTAATTAAAAGGCACAGATGATGCGGAAAACACAAGATTATTTATTGTTTTTAACAGCTCACAAAAATGGTTGCATCAGCCAGACAAAGGAAGAAGCGAAGTGTCACAAAAGTCAAGAAAGGCTTAGAGCAATGAACAAAAAAACACCTTTGCGCCATCGCGCGGCACTCGAATAAACTAACCAAAAGTCAACATAAACTTTTCTTTTTCTTTTACTTGAAATATTAACACTCCCACTAAAGAAAATGTTTAGTGAATTCAAATAGTCAAACTTTTCACAGCACTCTCTCGTCCCCTAACATTAAGCATTTCTCGCTGATTTTCAAAAATTGTTTTAGGGAGTGGCTTTGTTAACAAATCAGCCTGCTGCTCCTTGGAACTGACGTGCTTCAAAATAAATTCACTTTCCTCGTACTTATCTCTTATAAAATGATATCGCACATCGATGTGTTTACTTCGTTGATGAAACTCTGGATTCTTAATAAGTCTGATGGCACTCAAATTATCAATGTTAAGCGTAATACTCAAATCTTCAGATAACGCAAGCTCCCGAAACAACCCCTTCATCCAAACGATCTCCTTTACGGTCTGACTCGCCGCCACGTACTCTGCCTCCATGGTGGATAGAGCAACCACTCGTTGCTTTGTAGAACTCCAAGCTACAGTAGAATTTCCAAGCTTCACCACAAGTCCAGTTGTAGATCTTCTCGTTGCAACGTCTCCCGCATAGTCAGCATCACTAAACGCATTCAAATGATTCTCCTGATTAGCTGGATAGTATAGTCCATAATTGGTTGTTCCCTTTAAGTACTTTAAAATTCTTTTAACTGCATTCCAATGTATCTTCTTAGGTTCCTCCAGATGTTGACCAGCGCTGTTGACAGAGAAGGTGATGTCAGGTCGCGTTCCCGTAGACAAATACATCAAACTGCCCACGGCCCGTCTGTACAGTGCATTTGATACATCTGCCCTTCCATTAATGTGTACATCAGCACACATCTGATGATGCGGGTCAGCGGGAATTGTAACCGCATTCGCATCCTCCATCCGAAAACGAGCCAAAACCCGCTTTGCGTAAGCCTCTTGATGCACGAAAATAGACCCATCAGCAAACCTCTCGATTTGTAAACCCAGATATACGCCAGCCTCACTCGATGTAATGCTAAATACTCCTCCTAACTCTTTTAACACAGAATCTATTAAGTCCAAGCTTGAAGCCGCAATTAAACCATCGTCAATATGAATTGTCATTACAAGAAAATCACTCTTGCTTGAATTTGTAAAAACACACGGATCAGCATCTGTTGGTCGAAGACCCAAACCGCTTAATACAGATGTAAAACAGCGATTCCATGACCTTGAGGCCTGCTTTAGCCCATACAGGCTACGCCTCAACTTGCAGACTCTCCCAGTGTCATCCTCGTATCCTTTAGGCTGCCGCATATAAATATCCTCGCTAATATCACCATACAAAAAAGCAGTCTTCACATCAAACTGTCGAAGATACAGGCCCCTAGAGGCTGCGATAGATAAAATAATTCTAATAGAGTCACATCTTGTTACAGGACTAAATGTTTCGTGATAATCGACCCCAGGAGTCTGCTTAAAACCTCGAGCGACAAGTCTCGCCTTGAAACGCTCTACTGCACCATCAGTACCCGACTTGACCTTGTAGACCCAACGACTGTCGATTAATTGTTGTCCCTCTGGCAACTGAACAAGATCCCAAGCCTGATTCTCTTTCAGCGAAATCATCTCGTCGTCCATTGCTGCTCTCCATTCCTCCGCTTCAGCTCCAGATACTGCCTCCTCAAAAGTGACAGGTTCACTCAAATCTGCAACAGAGACATTTGCAACAGAATCCAAATACCTGACCGGAAGATGTATTGCTGCTCGATCTCCAAAATTATATCTAGGCTCTTCTGGTTCCACTGGATCATCCTCATGCGCAGAGGCAATCTCTTCATCACTGATACCCTGCGCTGATTGGAAATCATCCTCTGGTTCCTCCTCTATATCTTCAATTCGCTGCTCAAAACTGATGAATGTTTCCCTAATCTTCGGGCCCATTGACGCTGCACAGTCCTTGTAAATTTTTCCAGTAAACACGATGTCACGATAAACCTTGACTTCATCTCGCTCAGGAAACCAAACTCGAAATCCTTTTGTGTTTTCATCGTACCCGACGAAAAAACCCGATCTGGCCTTAACATCCCATTTTCGTCTTTTCTCCTTTGGAATGTGAACATACACCTGTTCCCCAAAAACTCTTAGATCAGTCAGAGCTGGCCTCTTCCCATGCCACAGTTCGTAGGGTGTTACCTTCTTTACACTACTTGTGCCTGACCGATTTAATGTATGAACAGTATAATTTACTGCTTCGGCCCACAATTTAATTGGTAAACCAGCTGCATGAAGCGACGTTCTCGCAAGCTCAACAACAGTCCTATTATCCCTCTCGATGGACCCATTCTGCTCCGGAGTGAAAGGAACCGTCTTCTGATGGATTATACCCAGCCGGCGTGTTAGATCATCAACCTGGCCATTCACAAATTCCAGCCCATTATCAGTTCTCAGGATTTTAATGCCTTTCTCAGTGTGCTTTTCAGCCCTGCTAAAAAAATCACTCAGGCATGTAGCGGTTTCAGATTTCTGCTTGATGAAACGCACCGTCCTCCAATGACTAAAATCGTCCTTAATTAGTAAAAAATAACGAGCACCTCCAATAGAGCTCTCCTGCATGGGACCACACAAGTCGGAATGCATGAGCTCCCCAATTCTTTCCGACTTGGAATCGCTGTTTGGAAACGGCAGTCGATGTATCTTTCCCAGGATACACTCCTCACAACGAGAATTCTGATCAGCCAATGAAATTTCATACTCACGGAGAACCCTTCCAACGTGGACCATGTTCTGATGTGCCATTCGCTTATGCCAGGCCATGAGCGACTCTTGCTCCGCAATATTGGCTCGTATTTCCTCCGCCTCTTCAATCACCCGGAAACTCATCCTGAAAAGTTTATTGCTTCTCTCTCCCACTGCAACGATACGTCCATCCTTCAAAAGTTTACAGCCATGGCTATCGGACTGCTGAATCACACCCTTGTCTAGAGCTGCACCCAAAGAAAAAAGGTTGTAACTCAAGTCAGGTACATATAGAACATCGCTTAAATGCCTGCGATGCCACTGTTTTCCGTCAAATGCCAAAATATTGACTTCCCCAGAACCGACAGCAGAGAGAATTCTTCCGTCCCCGATGCAAACACATCTAGCTTCCTGAAATTCCTTAAAAACAGCAAACCAATGCCTCCTACTGGTCATATGATCCGTAGCTCCAGAATCCATATACCACGCATTACAATTCTTCTCAGCTTTCAAAATAGATGCAGCGGCCTCACCGAGAAGTGCCCCTCCTTTTTCAGAATCCCTTTTCCTATTAGCGGCCCTACGCTTTCTGCAATCACGCATCCAGTGCCCCGGCTTATGGCAATAGTGACACGTACCTGCTTTATCCGGCACCGACTTCCTACTGGACAAAAAGGCTGCATTTTCCGATCCTTCCATCGGCTCCAATCTCGACTCCTCAATGGTCAATCTAGATATGAGGTTAGTGAGAGTCTGCTGATCAGCCTGAGTAGACTCCCACGCACTGACAAAGTGCTTATATGATGACGGCAGAGTCATTAATATCTTTGTGATTACCATTTTATTTGGGATTTCCTCACCCATATTCTTAAGACGATGTGCCAAATCCTCAAGACGAGCTATATGAGTAGCAATGTCGTCAGATGAGTTTTTCTGCAGACTGTACCACTGCTGCAACAGCATATGTACGCTGGTTTCAGTCTTTTTCTCATACACCGCTACCAATTTATCCCACATTGCCCTGGATGTCTCGCAATTTAAAATGTGAAGCAAAGGCTTTTCCTCAATAGATGTACCTATTATACGCTGCGCAACTATGTCGCTTTTCTTCCAGGCTGCGACCGCTTGTTGATTATCCCCGTCATTGCCCTCCGGGAAAACCGATGTGCCATCGACTACATCCCAAGCACCGCTCGATTTTAGTGCAAGCCTTACCTGGAACTTCCATGACGACCAATTCTCGACGCCTCTCAGCTTCGCTATACGGATGCCTTCGCCCTCCATTGTGATTTCAATTTTCTCCTCTTTGCACACAAGGCCAAGGAAACAAACAAATCAAAACTCACGCTTTCCAGATTTTCCGCAAAGACTAATTACTATCCAACGTTGCTGGGCCCATAACCTGTTGATTTAACCAGCTTATAGTAATTAAAAGGCACAGATGATGCGGAAAACACAAGATTATTTATTGTTTTTAACAGCTCACAAAAATGGTTGCATCAGCCAGACAAAGGAAGAAGCGAAGTGTCACAAAAGTCAAGAAAGGCTTAGAGCAATGAACAAAAAAACACCTTTGCGCCATCGCGCGGCACTCGAATAAACTAACCAAAAGTCAACATAAACTTTTCTTTTTCTTTTACTTGAAATATTAACATAGCTAGTATTTTATATATTTACTAAGGACAAGACTGCTAAAATTTAGTGCTATAGTACTATGTTTAATATAGTGTAAATAACACATTTTTCATAAATATGTAAAATACGGCCAACTTTGATGTGCATTAACATGAGAACGGGTAGTCCAAAAAGTATGAACCTGGTCTCTTTCTATGCAGAATTAAGTGCCCTACAACTTTTATGAAGAACAGTTTTCGATATTGTTATTCCTTTACGAGATATAACCGTAAAACCGCAAAAATACCCCTTTTGGGGTACAATTTTACCCCCCACCACTTTTCCACAACTCCGCCCAGGGGGAAAACCTAGGATAGTCATATTGGGCAACAAATGAAGCCATTAAAACAATAAAACCTTTTGTAGCAATTATTTCTGATTTGATTTTTTTTTTGGTTTTATACTACTGACCTACTAGAAGTTTTATTATTTTTAAAATAACTTAAGATTACTATTCGTGAAGAGGATCTACTAAAGGTTTCTCTTGACTTTGAATTGTTCAGATTTCCTGAATTATTTTTCTATATAAAGTAAGATGAATTTATATTTAAAATTAGATGTAAAGAAGCTATAGGAGCTAAAGAAAATTGTATTCTTTTAAAATGTTCCTTCATTTCCAATTATATCTACAGCAATCAGTTGTTCACTTTAATGCTTAAATGACGCAATTTTCTTTCCATAAAATAGTTTATAACGAAACTTTTGAATTTGCTTAGATATCAAAGAAGTATTTTTTATTCATTGTTTTTAACTTTTTTAAATAGTTGAAACAATTCTTTTGCAAGCGTTGAGATCTTTTGAGGAGTTTACTTTTGTTTAAAGTTAATTGATAACTCTGAGTATTTTTATTGCTTGATAGAGTTGAAAGCTTTGAAAGTTTTTAAATCGTTTTATCGATCATTCTTAAGATTTATTTCTTTAATTGCCCCGAGTTTGTTACTTTACAAAATTTTAGTGTTGGTTTAATAAGAATTGAAATTAGTTGCAAGGAATTCTGTAAACAAGAATTTTTCTATTGTTAATAATTTCTTGTTTTTCTCTATAGTTTGAGAAGACTTTTTTAAATTATTTGCTTTATCAAGAGGTAAACAGCATTTAGAGTTCAGAAGAAAAATTTCAAACTCGAATCAATTCATTTGGCCTTTTATGTTCATGCAAAATACTTCAAGCTTCAACCATGGCTTTGGTGTTACTTTTCTTAGTCATCTCCTTTCGAAGAGAACTTACATACTAAATATACAAGTATATATATATAGTTTCATTCGAATTGTTTTAAATGTACATATATTGTAGGTACTTAGTGATATTACTATACAATTGGTTTTATTTTTTTTTTTTGGTTATTAACTTCATTTATTTCATCCTATAGTCTTCCACAGATTTCATTAGCACAGCGGTAGTGACGATGAGTCGAATTGAACATTTATTGGACCCTCAATCTTTTTTATTTTTATTTATATGTATGTTTTTTCTTTTTTAGAATTGAAAATTTTAAAATGTAACGAAAAACATTTTGTTTTTGTTTTCTTGTTCCACATTAATACGAGTATTCCAGGTGATTGTGTTTTTCTTTACATTAAAAGTTCTTATTTATTTCACTTTTATGTTTAACGAGTATTTTAATGCTAATTTTATTGCTTATGCCTTTTTATGCTTGATTTTGAGACACAGATGATATATGTACATTTTAGATGGAAAATTAGTGAATTTTAATAGTGAAATGTAGTTGGAGAATTAATGAAGATAAGCTTTTATTTCTGGACTTTACAACATACAAAATTTCAAATTATTAACCCGTTCTTTGGTAAAATTTAGTTTTTTTCTTTTGATTTTCAATATGCTCCCAAATTAAAATAAAAATATCTTTTTTGTTTTGTTGAGTTGTACATTTATTCGGAGATTACCGGATTAAACTAAACATATGCATGTAAATATACATATACATATATCCCTTTGTGATACAATTCACTTTTCTCAATGTTTTAGGAGTTCTCTACAGTTCTAATATTAAACACAATATATACATAGCTTTTTTAGTATTTTTGCTTTGAAAAACTTAACGAAATTAGTGGCATAATTGAAGCAAAATGATAACATGTTTTTTCAGTTTCAACCTAGAATGTATTGAATTTGTACGAAACTCCTAAGTATAGATTAATAATTCCTAAAATGTTTCCAACGATAATTTTGGTAGAATGTGAGAGGCTGAGAGGAATTATTATTCTACACTTTATGCCTTTATCAAAAAGTAATGAATATGTAGTTTAGTAATCTCATCTTTTACAAAATTATTGTTTTGTAGCAATAACAATTTCCGAGTAAAAGTAAATTAATTGGAAATTTAACCATTCCACAAATAAATCTATCGAAGGTTCTCTCAGTATCTGGAAATTCAAACTTAATTATACAATATATTTTCTTTAACAACACATATATAATACATAGAATAATATTTAAAATTTTAATTAATTTTTAAAACAATATTCATGTGGTCTTTCTATAAATAATATAATATTAAGTAAAAATATTTTAATTGCTAAAGGCACAAAGTCGGACACAATTTACAAGGGAAATACTTTTTAGATATTGCTTTTTTGAAGTCGTCATTAGATGGGCCCCTTCATACGATTTTAATTCCAATTTTAAATGGTTCTCCTTAATTACTCACATCAAAGAAAGTTAATTAATGTAATTAATTCCGAGCAAGCTTATCTGAAGAAGACCTTTTACAAACGATCTCCTGAACTTTGGCATTGTCTCTGCCCGCCAACTGTGCCCTTGAGAATCGAGAGGCATAATCTTGAATGCATGAAGAGACCGATTCCGGGGTCTGCGGAGGCCCTTCGCAGTCGCTTAAGTGACATCCCATTGCAAATCTTAACGTGCTTTTTATTGCTTTGATTTTTATTTTTTCTTCTTCCAGGAAAAGAAAAAAGGACGTAGTGACACACAAAGGCAATAGACCTCGAGGACCTTTCAATCCTCTAAGTCGACTAAATGGAAACTCCTTGACATCAAGGGACATGAACTAATTACGTCTGTCCTCGAAGTGACAACAGCCAACGCCAACGATTTAATAGACAAACAAGACTTTACTCCAATAATTTGTTTGTTCACGGACATAAACGACAATCGGACGTGAGATACGACTCAATTCAATAGCTGCTTTAACGTCCTTTAGTAGAATCTCGTCTTTTGCATTTAATTTACGCTTAAATTTGGCACTTTAGTATCACCATTTCCAGGGAGCTACTTCTAGAGGGGGGAGGATTAACTAACAGATTAAAAGGATGAGCTTGTCTGGAACCAAAAGGCGCTTCGACCACGATTCATTGAGTTTGTATGTAAAGGTGACTTGTGGGTCATAAGGACTCGCAGTTTCGTTAGAGTGAAAATTGTTCCTTTTGTTGCTTTTATAATATCTACATAATCCTCAATTTGAGTATTCGCTTTTTTTAGAAGGTAAAGTTACATTTTTTTTACATATTTAATATTCACAACCATTTCTTTTTATGTTTCTATAGACTAGAAGACAATTTCTGGACATTCACTCCTAAATGCTGGTCTTAGCTGCTCGGTTGGTCCGCTGTACCGCCGTTACCAAGGCCTGCTTTCGATTCGGGGGGAACCTGAAAAGAGTAATTGGAGGAAGTTACTATTACTACTATTAGTACTATTTGATTTGGTATTAACATATTTTCTCGATCATGATGATGTTATTGTACAAGATGATGAATGTAAGACCAACAATTGTCACAGTTGAAATGCATTTTTCTATATTTGTTTCGAGACTTTTGCACCAAATTAAATTCTTTTATGTTTAGAACAAATAATATTTCTTTCCAGCTTAGTTGTATATTACTTTATAAATTAAAAAAGAATATTTAGCTATGTGAAGATTATTTAGGTTTCTCTTTGCAAATTATAAAAATCAACAATTTGAGTTTTCGAATACAGTACCTACATAAAGTTTTTAAAGATATTCAAAGCACGAATAAAATGTTTTATCTTATTGTATCGAATCCTGCTGCAAGTTCGAAAATTTTCGCAATCTTGTAGGTTCTGGTTATTCGCCGAGAAGATTAAACCTAAATCTATGAAACTGAAACATTATTTTATTAAGAATTTTGGGGGATTATTTCACCCTTTAGAAGGGTTTACACGGTGTGCACAAATTGCATCAGCGTAAGAAAGTGACTGACATTTTAATCGATAAAGAAGTTTGCGACATTTACCAGGGGGAAAAAGTTTAACAATAATACAACACATGAAGTGTCTTGGGCAGTAGATTCGATTTATCAGGTATTTTTATAACCACAATTTTGTCTTTGCAAACTTACAACCATTTTGCATACAAAAGTTTGCTTTTCACCGTTTTATTTGAATGAAACATGAAAAGCCACAGTTAAAAAACAACACAGTCAAAATGAGTTTATCAATTCTAAAAGGTAGTTACATCTCATGCAAAGCAGTGAGTGGTCTTTTACATACACAGGGGACGATTGGCACAAAAAATTCACATAGATTACCTACGAAAAGGACAAAACAAGTGTTGCAGGAATTTCAAAAATTAAGTTCAAACCTCAGGTTTCTATCTCTAGGCCTCCTCGGAAAGGCTTAATAAAATCGATGTAAGGCCAATATCTGTCTCGCCGAGTTCTCACGGGGAGAGTCCCTTTTCTTAAAATCAATGGAATGGAATTCTAGTAAAAAGTAGCAAGGAGCAGCTCGGAGGAGGGTTACTTACTAATTTTTTAAAGCAGTCTTCGAAAAATCCCGTCATGGAGCGATATAAATGCCGTTTCACTCCAGTCAGGCTGTGCGCCTCGTCAGGGTAGACTTGTTGCTTAAATAGAGCTCCCTTGGCGGCGAGGGCTCGGGCTAGGACCATCGAATGTTGAAAATGCACGTTATCATCGGCTGTCCCATGGACCAGGAGGAACTGCTTGTCTCTCAGGTTGTCCACTTGTTTCGTAAGGTCGCTCTCCTCGTACCCTTTGTAGTTGTCGGTGACATTTGGAAAGCTGAGATATCGCTCGGTGTAGGCTGAGTCTGAGAAAGTGTTAAGTTTTTAAAAAATTTTAATTTCTTTAGGAAAACATAAACAACCAAAAAATAATAAAAAACATATTTTAATAAGTTTTTCTAAAGGTGTGTCGATATTTAATTCATCCAATTTTTAAATCTATAATTTTTGTCTCTAAAAAATCAAAAATTAAAGTACATACGTCCGCTGCACGGTAGTTCATAGGAACATGGACATGTTTTTGGGTGTGAATGCGGATCCGTATCCTCAAGCAGGGCTATCTTTTAAAATGACCCCGTGGAAATTGGTTAAGAATTAGCTGAGTTAAAGTATTCTTTGGAATTGATTCGCGGGGAGAAGGCGAAACGGAACATATTGGTGGGGGAAAAAGATGAAGTTCATGTTGGGCTATCTTTTAAAATTTACCGCGTGGAAATCGAAAAGAAGATAATCTTGGCATTGTAGAAGGCGTCTACCTTTGTCGGTTTAGAAATACAATTTAATTTCACAAAGATTTCATCTTCGAGTTTTTGATTGATCTGTTGATCTGTTGATGGTTAGAAACACTTAAGCAGTAATATATGTATTTGTAGTAGAAGCTATTATTATTTAGATCATTTGATGAGATGTCAAGTTATTAGAATTTTGTTTGGACAACTAAATAGAAACATTTGTGTTTTGTGAAATTAAAATTAATTTAGTGTTCTAAAAGTGTCAGTTATTTGGAAATTTCTTTAAAGTACTATTTTTAAAGAAGGAGATCTTATATTTTAAGCAGTAATTTTTATTATTTCAGTAATTAACAAATGGGGAAAAACATAAGATTATAATCCTACAATTTGGGCGCTAATTACTCATCTTTCGGTAAAAATGGTTTATGATAAGTACTGTGAACGTAGTTTAATTTACTAAGCTTTTAATTTTCTGGATTCTTAAAATTTGTTCTTCTTCGAGGACTTATAAATATATTTAATGGAAACTAGCTTTAGTTCTAAATTACCGTAAAGTTTCCAATTTGTAACAGGCGACACGCTGACCCCACAGTGGAAAATAGACTGTGAGTTAGCGAGGGCTAGAGCTGCTGTGTAACCGCCGTAGCTCGTCCCCCAAACGCCCATTCTGCGGCCATCTATGAAATGCATGTTGTCCCTGAGGTACTCGGTGACTTCTAATTGGTCGGAAACTTCGACAGTCCCCAAACGTTTGTAAACCTCGTGGAGCAGTTGGTACCCTTGACCACTGCTTCCTCGGCCGTCGATCTGGACCACGATGTAATCCTTTGTCCCGGACAGGTACGTGTTGAAGTCGACGTGCCACTTGTCCTTGACCAGTTGAGTCCCCGGACCTGCATACCTGCGGAGAAGTTTAATTTTAATAATTGTTACACTACTCCGACCCAAAATAGTTCGCCCACTCACTTGTTGAATGCGTATTTTTAAAAACACAAAACCATACTGTCTTATTTTGATAATGATAATGAAGAACAAAACTTTATACTCACTTTTAAGCTCATTATATTTTTTTTTTTGAAGATTATGAAAAAAATAACAATAACTTACAATTAACAAAAACACAAACAAATCAAAATAGTTCCGCCAGCCTCAAATCGAAGGACAAATATGGTTATTTTATTAGTAGAACTATTATAATCACTTAAAATTTATTTTACTTACAGCTACAGTTTATTTTTCTTCGCATTTTAAAAAATATTAATAAGCTATAGGTATGAACTGAAAGTTTTGACTAAACTAAGTAAGTTTGAGTAAAATGGCTCGTGTAAAAATTCGAAGTGAAGATATTAGATTGTTAATGATCTGAATTTCAAATAGCTGAAAGTTAATGCATATCGCGACTTACGATTAGAGATATGAAGAGTATTTAGACCAATTGGTGATATAAAAGCAATGAAAAAACACGCAACATTCTATAATCTAACCTTAAAATCTTCTTCTTTCTTTACTGCAAAAGGAAAAATCATTAACATTATTGGTAAATGAAGCAATTGTGGTTCTAATTTGCAGCGACGAACCCAAATTTGATTTGTGCTTAGGATAAAGCGTCAAAAGAGTCATACGAAAATTGGAAAAAGCCTTTCACACAAAATGGTTCGAAGGCAATTATCAAGGTCAAGCAGAAGTTGGACGCTGTTTTGCTTCATTTTTGAGGCGGGCGAAGTACAATGGTGTGCAAAATATTTACAACTAAAATTAAAATTCTCTATTGCTAAACATTTAAACAAACTACTAAATCTGTAAGAGGTGGTTTTAAAATATGTATAATAAAGGCAACGCTACTGCACCCGGGTTTCTTATTATCTTACAGGGCTTTGTTATAACCGTTAGTTGCAAGTTTTGCACACCAATGTATTTTGATTTGTTTATGCTAATGTAATTTTTGTCATAATCATTAAAAAGTAAATATAATGAGATTAAAACAGAGTATAAAGTTTTCGTCATAATTATCTCAAAAAAGACAATACATATGGTTTATTACAAGTACTCATTCGAGAAGCGGGTCGGCGAACTATTTAGCGTCGGAGTAGTACAAAATGTTTTATTTTTTGGGGGACCAAAATATTAGCCCTTACACGTGCAGAATTGTTGGGTACCGGGTGATTTCATCCTCCCGCAGAACTGGCGGCAGAAAGAGTTTCACCTGGGCATGGTAGCCCCCGGAGATCATGACGGGAAATGACTTTATTTGAGGCAGGGCCGTTTTAGCTATTTTGCTCCTCAGTCTCGTGTTGTTTTGAATCGTCGCCAGAAGCTCCAAGGGCTTGGTGAACTCCCCCGGCGAGATGCTGTAAATCGAGGTGGAAGGAATGTCGGGGCCCAGGCAGTTTATCAAAACATATTGCGCGGTGAGGGCGGGGGGGAAGGATGCTGAGTGGTACAGGCACGGGGATGGTGAGACGACCGCCTCCTGTTTCCTCTTTTTTTTCTTCCCAGTGGGGGGCGTTGGTGGCGGCAGCGTCTGGGCATCCTCCTCCCAGTCATCGTCCCATGCAGTCACCAATTTTGGGGGCGTTTTCGTTGTTGTTGTCCATTTTCCAGTCCGGGAACTGGCCGGACACGTAAGGCACTGGGGCTGCCGCAGCGGAGCCCCATACCGGGGTGGGATGGCGGACACCCTGTACAAATGGCGCTGAGATGGCTGTCGGTCTGGCGTCCCTAAATAGTATCTGTGGACAAAAATAGCATCGGGGCAATCAATTGACCGAGCCCATCGACCAGGCAATCGAGACATACATGAAGTTGTTGATTTGGTCCCAATGGAGGATTTCATTCACTTCAAATCGACCGTGCGTCAGCGGGAGGACTCGCTTCTTGGCCACGTGGACGTGCACCAAGTGCCTGAAGTATCCTGCAGGAGATTTCGAGATCGCTTTAATAAACTGAAAAAAATTCTTAATGGTCGTATCCCCGGATAACCACTCGCAGGAAGTCATCCAAGAGATCAGTGGCGTAACTACCATGTCGGATTATGCTTATTTGGGGTGTAATAGCTCTAAATATTTTATTAAAGCTCGTTGAAGTATTTTAAAATTTTCTTTTAAAAAAACTTTAAAAAGTTAACTTTACACCATTTCGTATTGTCAATTGTAATTTAGGATAGTGTATTTTTCGGCCACCTCTGAAAATGGCTTAAAATGCATGGAATTCATTACTTATGTAGTCCCATTCAAACAATATTAGGTAAATTTTAGGCTTAACGGATACACTACACCCACCTATCTTCGCCATTTTTGAATTTGTTGTTATTGATTTATTTTTTAAATTATACTTAACAATATTATGTTATGCTAAGTTGATATGAAATTGTTTTGATAGTACATAATAATAAGAAATAATTTAAAAAAAGAGAATCGATATTTTATATAAGAAATCGTGCACAATCTGTTCTATGGTAGCTCGAGATAAACGTTTGAGTTTGTCATTTTTTGACATTTGAAATGCTTAATAAAACGTAATTTTTAAGTTAATTTGATCAGATTTATAAAGACAAAACACTGAACATAATTGAAACTATTGCATATTGCATAAACAATTATAGTATTATATTTTTAGAATTATAACTTTTTTAATTTTTTTTGGAATACTAAGTAAGAGTGTTTTTAAACTCTTTTATTATATGTAGTAAAAGGTTAACTTTTAAGCCTCGAGTTAGAATAATTAGTAAAATTATGAAATTAGTAAGAAATTAAATATTTAAGGATAATTCAAATGTTTAAGTTTGAAAATTGTGAAATAGGTACATATCGTCAATATTTGAGTATTTATTTGAGTCACGTAGAAATCTTAGTTCTTAAAAATGTGATGAAATTGTTTTGGAAAAATTTTTCTTTTGAAGAATATTAAAGTTATATACATATACATAATAGTACAAGAAATCGGCAAAATATTTTGGGTATTCGTTAGTTTTGACTTGACACCTATGAAAAAACGTAAATCTCAATTTGTTTAATAATAATCGAGGATATTTTGTTTCAGAATTTCTCAATGCTTTATTTGCACAGCACTCGAATCCCAAGTATTTAAATAATTCCTTTGTAGTCAGGAAATAAAATTAGCGTTAATAATGAAAGTAAAAATTTTCGTAGCGAAACATTAAGTAAATATGTATTTTAAATTATTTTCTTTAAAAATGCATAGCATGGCTGATGTATGTACATATGCATATAGGTATAAGGAAGTGTATGTACTATATATTTATATTATATTAGTTTAGATATTAAGTTTGTTTCAAAACTTTGGAGAGTACTTGAAATATTACTGTCCGAATTTTTCACATGTGATAGTTACGCCACTGCAAGAACTCATACGAACCTGACCCCCCGTCCCGCAGGGGGGATATAGCCACATATGAGGAGGCATTAGCGGCAAAAAGAGGAACCGACAAGACATCCACCCAGCCCCTGCCATCCCCACTTACCCGATGTGTCTGCGGGGAAATTAATGGATTAGAGATTGCTTGCCCGTGAAATTCGGTCAGGCTAATCCTTGTTAAAGGACTCAGAGCAGGCCAAATTTCGGAGCGCTCTCACCCAAAAAATAAATAGTTGATTTAACACCCGGAGGGAGGGTTCCGAGCGTGCTATTGACAAATATAAATGGACTCGCCTGAAACACGGCCGACGGCCAACTTACCTCGAAGCACTGGAACATGGGACTCTTGCATATCGTGACCACCGACAGATTTTGGGGCCTGTTCAGCCAAACAACGCAGATCTCGGTCAGGCTGACCCAACGGGCGCTCGAAAAATAGTGGTCTCTGGCGAGGGCATGAGCTGGGTCAGGGAAATTTTTTTTGAACAATTGCCTTAAGGTAAAAACTCACTCATTGGCTAGGATTGGTGGTGGTTTTAGGTCTCTGATCCGGATGTTTTTTGGGTCAGCCAAATCGGCCACCCGCAGGGTCACCAGGGGGTTTGTAGTTCCTGGCTTAGGGTACCTGAAACGGTAAGAGTATAAAATAAAATAGTGAACATTTTGATCAATATCTCATTAGTTTCCAGGGGATACTAACCTTAAGGACCTTATCTCCGGGTATAGGTATGCATTTCCGTTTTCTGGTGCTGTTGTTCCATACCAGGCGAATTTCTGCTCCAGCACCAGCGAATCGTTAAAGGAACCATAGAGCATGAGGTGGCCATCGTCCGACATCCAAATTGCATGATCCGAGTACAAAATTTCCTCTGCAAATACAATTATCACTGGGATATTCCCCCGGGGGGCGGATGGGTCTCACCTTCGTACAGCCAGTCGGGAATCCCATTGTAGACAATCCCGGGAACAGCATCTTTAGTCACCCTGTAAACTTGCTCGGATCTGGGTCCCTGTGTATAGTAAATGTCGTAGTTGTATACCATCACGATGGCATTACCCAGGGGAGTGAATTGAGCATAGTGCAGAAAAGGCCATGCATCCCCATCGGTTTTCGTTGTCAGTTTTATGCTTTCACTGAAAATCGAAACTAATACACTATACAGCCAAAAATAATAGCCCGAGGGAACAAATAACAGTGGCGGCGTGTGGTTCTGTAGAATTCGGTGGGTATATTCAACCAAATTTTTTGGCCGGTACTCACCTTGTTTGAATATCAAACACTGTATACTGCGCCAGATACGAATTCCGGAAAAGTTTTTTCACATTCTGGGAAAGCAGCAGGTACCTCTTGTCGGGCGATATTGAAAATTGAAGAGGCGACAGCGTTTTCTGCAATTTTATTTCTTTTTTTAGGCTTTGAATATTGGCGGTCTGGATGAAATTCCCAGTGCTATTTGGGGCTGTTAAAGCGATCATGTTTTCTTTAGCCCGTGTTTTGTGGCCTCCTAATTCCGATCACAGAACGTACTTTTCCTGCGGTTTTCTCGGCTTTTATTTTTTGATTTTAGATTTTTTTTTTTAGTTCAAGTCGTGAAAAGAGGATTATTTTCGCTCGCGGCTTTTCCTGATGGATTTGGTACTTTTATGTTCGATTTGCGACATAGGGACTTAGAGAACTAAGATTTTCTTTCCTTAAATATACCTACCTATACAACAGTTTAAAGACATACCCAGACGATGTTATATATGAAAGTGCATTTAAAATATATATTAATATCTGTTTAGGTAAGTACTGGGTTTGTATATATAAGGAAAGTTCTCAGTCAATAGAAATATTTTGTAGAAGGAAAATCTTAACCTTTTATAACTCAACTTCTTAAAAATGACAAAATATCAGGTGCTTCACTTATTTCATAGATTTTCAACATTTTAGTAATACTATATAAAAGCCAGTACAAAAAAGGCATAGCATAGCTTTAATAATTTACTATCTATGCGAAATCTACTAGATATTTTTCGAAACTAAAAAGATTTTACTGAAAACATTGAAAATACATATCTGTGAGATTTAAACAAATTTAAGTATGCGTAGGTTGAGAACGCTCTAAGCGTTAATAGATTAAGACAGTCCAATGAAAAGTATGTAGTATCGAGTTAATTCTTTTTTCAAAAATTATTAATTAAATATTGTAAGTAAATGTATATTCTAAGGAAAAATTATTGAAAATCACGATATCCATGTATTAAAAATAAACATACAGAGTAGTATATTTAACTCATACATATAAAATCTTTCTCCCTTTTATATGAACCCCTACAGGAGATATGGGATAAAAAAATGAGATCGAATCGTTTTATAGTACCTACAATCTCTTCATCAAATTAAATTGAACATTTTTGAGTCTATTTTTAGTGAGGATGCTGTTTCCTGTGTATGATTGGACCATTAATAAGAAAGTCGCCGATATCAGATTCTTTTATAACATAAAAAAAGAAAGAAATGAAACGAAAGATAAAATCAAATTTAGAGATATTACTCAGAAGATACAAAAACTTTCGCTGGAAATAATTAAATGAATCGAAGTCTACAAAGAGAAAGGATATCATTCGGTTAAGTTGCCTTAATAGGCGAAATCTATCCAGTCGTCGAATATCTTTCGAAGCAATTTACTGGTGGGTTCCGGGGGGTACCGAAGGGTTCCTCAGTTCCGATAGAGCTCAAATGGCAAAACCGAAAATTAATGACTTGTGGCTTACAAGATTTCATTAAGGGCCCTTCGATAGCTGCGATGACTGACGAACGTTGGCCTAATACATTTTGACAAAATTTAATTTCGCCTTAGTCCATTCAATCAAGAATACCCCGATTTTGGTCCATCGCAGCCTCAACCGATGATTTACACAAATTGGTCGAAACAAGATTATCAGGAAGAGGACCGTATTTTCGCATTATTTTTTTCTGGAGCAGGGCCACAAAGCACGTGCAGTTAATTTACTACTTACGAATGTTGTATTTGACATTAAGACCCAATCTGATAAATTTCCGACGTTCAGCAAGCTTAAGCCGCCCCATTGGTTCTGGTAGAGGAACTCCTCCGCTGGACGAGAAAGAAAAAATGTTGAGGAAAATTATGAGATTTATTTTTTTTTTCATCCCGGAAACGAGGAAGTTTTCAGTATAGACTTCCTTGGCGAAGGGTGAAAACGGGCTCAGGATGCCCAGGACATCGGGAAATTCGGGGGCGTTTGGGGCCTTTTGTGGCCAGGAATGCGTGCAATTTATTAGCGATAATATCTTGGCCGACTCACCGTTTATCCATTTGCCATTAGACCTCTGCGGCACGAAATAGCCGTCCAAGATATCCTGCAGTTTGATTCGTTGTCCCTTAACCCGAGGACCTTCATCTGGCGGCGTTAATAGCACCTATAAAACACGGTTAAGTGTGATTATTGTATCTCATCCCGGGAATGCCTTATCAAATTCCTTATCACATTTTTCTGGATGGTATCTCTGATGTGAGACCATTTTCCAGATGCCCCTCGGGCAGAGAAGTTTGAAAATTGTTTTATATAGGACTTGCCTTGTTGATAAATGTTTGTTTCAATGGGCAATTTATCTCGATTTTGTATTATATTTTTGTCTAAGTATTTATTATATACAATTATATATATTATTATAATTTTATCCACTCATAAATCTTATTAAAACCAACATTAAAAAATAATCTAATTATAAGGTCACAAATAAATTATTTATATCCTTTCTAAAATAATTTTTATATTATCAGACTTATAATTCAGAATGTGGTAAAATTATCCGAAAAATAATTGATCAATGTCCTACTTATTTATTTATTAAAACTGAAAGTTCTAATAAAATTTTAAGTGTAATATTAATTTTTAATATATGTATACATATCTATTTGTATCATTATTTACTAATTGCAGGTTTTTTTTTTAGAATTGAATGCTTTTTAAACTATTGCTAAACTGGCTGGTAAATTTCACTTAAATATAATTTAAATGTTGAATTGAAAAACTATAGTAAAGGTGTTCAAACCAAATTCTAATTTTCAAGTTTTATATTTGATATGCAAAATAGTTTAAAAATGAACTTAAATTTTATTTTTTTTTATTTTTCTTGAACTGTACATAAATATGTTTACTAAAAATATATTATTTACACAAAATGTTACTAAAAAAAACTCTACGTACTTCTATAGCCAATACTATATAAATTATAAAACTTTTTAGTTTTCAGTTCCAGGTCTACTTTACGAGAAATCCTTTCTTCCCGATGGATTTTAAAAACAAAACGATGTCAAAGATTTGCTCTGTCGTCGCCATTTTGTATCGAAATAATTGTAAAAAAATATTCTTTTTATACTTCTAAATATTTTAAATAAATCCTCTGCGAAGAAATCCTTTTCCTTTTTGCCATACTATTAAAATAAATCGTCAAATTTAGGCCCTTTTTTCGGTCGCTAATTTTGTGTTACATCTTAAAAAAATTGTTAAAGTCACTTATTTAATAAATTATGGATTAAGTTATTTTCTATCCATGTTATTAATTAAAGTTAGAATACCTAGTTAATTATTAAATTAAAATGTACGTCTTAATGACTAAGAATACAAAATCGAATATACATAGTCCTGAACTGTTCTCATTTGTCTTCTTTTGTTTGTTTCGATTAGATGTTTTAATGAGTAAAACATGCAAAAACATTTAGTAACATTGATATATGTATGTACGAATATATAATATATATATGTTAATATGTATATACAAAATAATGTCGGTTTCAGTTAAGTATGAATGAAGTTTAAGCGAACAGGGATAAATTTCGTAAACGAGTGCGGATCTCGTTAGGAAATTTATCTCCTGTTTCCTCTGAATAATTTATTACATTTTGGTCCAGCCCTCTCGTCACGAAGTTAATTATCAGAAACAAAAGGTTCGGTCCTACTTACCACTGAAGTGACAATCAAAGCGAGGACAATGGCTATCACAAGAAGGGCTATAAGAATACCTCTCCAATTTCTTTGGTTCGGGTTGCGTGATACTAACTGCAATTAGACAGAGAATAAGTCGCTTTATTAGAGTGGGGATGGTTCTAAATCCCAGAATTTAATTAAATACTCAGTCACAAAAAAAAAAAAAAAAATAAATATATTTCGTAAACAAAACACACGAAAGGGAAGCCAGGAGCACAGCCCTTCAGTGCCTTTCGGATAATGGGGATCAGGAAGGACGACAGGCCAACCCTGGGAATTTCTGAAAAGCCCTGAAAAAGTCGTGACTGCTCACAAAGGCGATAATTCAGGGCAATTAATTTGGGAAATAAAAACTTAAATTAAGGGCTCGCCGTTTTCGGCTTCGAAAGGGAACAACCCTCCACTCAGTGAGTCGATTTCGTCCAACTGCCTTTTCTAATTGCGCCAGTTTGAAACTCCTTTGGAAATCTTTAGATCGTTAAGTTACACCAGGCGCCAGGAAGTAAGGGGACAATTTGTATTCATTCGGCGACTTCTTGAGATGATTTGGTTTAAAAGGATAAATTTTCTTAAGTTAAAAAGCCTTTCGGAAGCTGATCGTCCCCCGACTCGGGCTCCACAGTGTGATAATGCTGTAACTTTTTAGAATGCACGACGGATCGGTTAAGTGAAATTTATGCACATTTTAAAATCACTTTTGAATCTACGCTAGCTGCGAAAAAATAATTTTCAATTTCTTTTTCCCTCCTTCAATTTAATTTCAAAGTTTTCCCTGCATACAGTAGAGCCACATCACACCCTCATCAGCGGAAAATTTTCCAGTTGCAAGTAAAATAGCATAAGACGGTGTGGAAAATCTTACAGAAAAATTTCCATAAATTCCCTACGGAGCCGTCTTCTATGCTTTTTCAGTTATTCATGAAGACCCTCTAGACGATGGTAGAAATAAAGCCTGAAAAGAAAATGTCAACATTGCAAAAATGTCTTCACTTCTCGAAGTTGAATCATTTCTTCGTTTTTATTTATGAATAACTCTGGCGGGTGTCGTTTATTTATAAAGCAGTTACTTCTGATTTTACTGATGTATAAATGTGTTTTTATGTCGCCTTTTTTGGGCCTTTATTGTTTTCTGGGAGGGCCGACAAAACAGGTCTTTGATTCACCAATGATTGTGGGGTTAATTTATACAATCGACCTCTCAAACCGTAAAGACTTCGGGTTCGAAGGAGCCGTACAATTTGGCTCTTGAATATTTTATCATATCCCACAATTTTAGGTGGATCCTGTTTGCTTAGGTACGAACGATTTGACATTTTTTCTTGGATCGCTAATGTTTTATTCTGAAAATTGGCAGAAGTTTTAACTTATTTTATTGGAATTTATCCTTTAAAGCTAAGAAAATAAGATAACATTTCCAACGTTCGCTTTTGTTTGATTTAAGAAAATATTTTGTTTTCTCCTGATAAATGAATTCCGATAGTAAGGGTTTAAATTTATTTATGTATTTGAAAAACCTATCAAGTTTTAAGAAAGGCATACATATTTAAAGGTTATACCTTTTTTCAAGAATTTTTCAATTTGAATTGTAAATTTCTTACAAAATAATGAATTCAGATATGCCAGAATAGCATGTCTCGGTTCGTGAAAAATGTGAATTTGTATAGCAGTCACGAGTCATTCGTTAGAAGAGCTTCGTTCGTTTATATTTGAGAAGTTATCATTTTACTTTTATACGTTAATAAAATGGGTGAACACGACTCACGTAACTTCAACTTCTATTGAGCATAAATTATATATTTCTTTGAAGTGCCTAAAATATCCAAAATTATCTAAATATTTTATAAAAATTACAAATTTAAATTACCACAGTTAATTTAGTCCGCACCAAATATTTTAGTCAAAGGATTTTGTATTAACAGCAATAAAAAGTAATTTGATTTACTTAATTCCTGCTAACGCTTTTAAGTTCTTAGAAAATATTTGAATTCAATGGAAAATATGAGTTGATATTTCGCAGTGTAGGTATGAAAATTAGGTTTGGCATGTTTAAAATTAGGCAATTTAATATTGTGTAGGCGTATTGAGAAGGAATTATTTGATACGTAATCAAAATTCAAAGCAGACTACGAATTTAATCTATGAAAATTGTTGTTGATAAGAGACGGAATAATTTTAAATTTAAAGGGTTTTTGCCAACCTTAAGTACATCCTCTATAAATGGATATTTATGTGCTCCATTTTTGATTATGCAATATTTACAAATCGTCTCTAGTTTTAGAAAATGCGGTTTTAATATTTAAAATCCTTTTATAGAAATTGATTTTTTTTATACACGCGGAAAAGCTTATTTTAAATTGGTCTGGATATAGAAAAAAAAATAAATAAATAATTCCAAAAAAGGTTTATAAATGTACTATACGTGCTGTGGTTTCTCATATGCAATCCTGTTGCTACGCATAGATAAACAAAATAAATAGTGCTGTCCTACGGAATCATTTAGAATGCTCGAATTGGCTTCCAGACTGTTAAGATTTATGCGTAAGACTCTGTACTCGACAGAGGAAATAAATCTTGAGAAAAGTCGTTAATCACACTAAAATATACGGACAGAGACTTTGTCCAAATTAACATTATGTAACTTGTAGAGTGCCTAATATGTGCCCTATTACATTAAGACTTGTTTACAAGAAAATCATGTCTATTCCAAACTTTTTTCTTGAGTTTAACGCAGTGATAACACTAAAATATAATCGGTATGTCTTCTAAATATTGGTATGGTTGAAAGAACTAAGATTTCGATTTCATTATTTCCTAGCTTCTATCGGATTCAATTAATACCTTAATTTAAAATTAAATTTCAAGCAGTGTAAAAACCTCTGCAATGTTATTGAAATGAAAAATCATCAGAACTATAATTTTTGACTAATTAATTTTATTCTTATTCCCATGACTCTTAAGATGTTGACAAAAAAGTTTTATAACTATCATATATGTATATGCCAAATTTTAAGTCGACGAGGATAATACATAACTTAAGTTTTATCATAAACCTTCCATTTTACTCTAATTATTAATGAATATATTTGGCATCTTTTGTATGTTCAAAGTTTTCATGCACAATTATTAAAACTTCTGTACAATAAATGTATGTACTTGACTTGAAGCTCTCAACATTAATGATATTAAAAAGATTTCAGTGCTATCTCGAATTCAGAGGAAACCGCACGAGATAAAAATTAATTTTTCACTTAATTGAACCCCCTCAGGCCGTATTTTTAATTATACCAGAGACGACGTGTTTACATATATGCGAAACATTAAAGATATTAATTATAATGTTAAATAAGCAAAAACGGAATATGTAGGTATTTAAAGATTTAATATTATACAACAGAGTTAGCACAGGTTATCGTAGAAAAGTAAAACATATTTCTTAAAGCCGTAAACGATCTGTTAATTTTCAATAAAACCTTTCTGAAACCCCCCGCCTTTCTAAGTTGTTCATTTAGAACTAAAGATCAACCGCCCGAAAATGATTACCACTTTGTAAATTTAGGTCACACCCGGATTTGTTTGAGTTGAACCCTCGTGAAATGGTTGAAAAGGTCTCTGCAACTAATACCTTGGTAGGGAAAGGTTCAAAAATTCAGGGAAAAATATGAAAAAAAATATTTTGAAATCATTATTTTTGAATTTTTTGGACAATTTATATATTTTGTTTTATGAACTAAAAGTGGGTAAATAAGAAAAATAAAAAATATATTGCCGAAAATATTCGGTCACCGGAATATCGGCAGCTGCTACTGATTTGAAAAAATATGCCTTCATTGTTCGATTGACTGAAAAAAAAAATTGTATTTCTAAATTTCTTGAGAATTCAAGGAAAAAAAAATTCTTAGAAGACGGGTTTTGTGGGTGGTATGATAAAAAATATAAACCATAAAAGCATCGGAAGTCTTCTCTTTTGGCAGACATTTGTCTTCGGCTTCCTTAGCATTTCTGATTAAGACAGAAGTGGGGTCGGCTGAAGGGAATAACCGTCAGTCAGTTGCGACATAAAGAATACGTTTTACTTTTTTCATACCAAAGTATCTCATCCCACAGGAGTTTGAGTTATGGGACATGTTGACATATGTACATACATTCAGCATATTTCCTCCACACCCTGTGCGCTGCTTCGTACAGTGGCAGGGTCGAGGGAATTATGTTGACGTTCTAATTGTATTACCAATGTTTTTTCTTCACAATTCTAGTCCCTTTTTATGGACTTCTCGTGTTTAATCGAAAGTTGCTCTGTGAACTTTATTTTTTATTTATTTTATTTTTTTTATGTAGAGCTCTATAGTGCGACTCCTTCTATAGCGCAAGGTCGCACATGCAATGGCAGAATCGGTGGAGGGGCTCTCCACCACACCAACTAATGTTCCCTTCTCCGGAAATATTTCATTTTACAGAAGGCAATTTCCGTCTGGCAGGGATACTGTAGATCATATTTTCATGCCGCAGTGTGTGCCACCCTTTTTAATGGTTCTGGTTTAACTGCTGGGGAACCCTGTTCCAGAACCTTTGCTGGCTCTACTGCCACTGGAATGGGGTAAAAAGGGGGAGCATTTTATTAGCATTTGGAATATTTTTTTTTTTAAATTAAAGTGTCCCTATTTACGCCAGAGCCCCACCTAAAAGTTATATTTCCCGAAGGAGTGTGCCATAATATCGCACATGAAAAAATTTATGTCATTTGAAAGCTTTCCATACACGTCTTAGACATTTTCAAATTTATTCATCGACTCGGTCTGTGGGAGGGTTTTCGTTTTTCGTGGGTTAGGGTTAGGGGGTTCGTTGGGTGCCAACCTCAACTTGTTAACCTTTATCTCAGCCCGGCTGGAGGAAGGCGTTTTTCAAGCATAAAGCCTCGACTGACTTCAAAACTTGGCATAGTACATCTTGTCTTGATTCAGGAGAAGAATTCGTACATACATCATCTCTGGAGGTTTTTTGGGACGGAGCCCTATTCCCTTCAGTCTTTCACCGGTCGACAGCCCCACCGACAGTGGGGCCACGACGACGACGGTTTGGACTGAGACTTCGGGGCGTGTGTTACCTGCAATTTACCTTAAAACTTTTTTTTGGGCACGGATAAATTCAGTAAGTGCTCGAGCGTACAACATTTGCATATTTCGAGGACTGCACAGAGAAGTGGCTTTGGGTGCTACCCGGTGTTCCATGGTTTATAGTTTTGGATTTACGTATTCATGCCCACTTGGTAAATGCACTTGTGCCAGCTCACCTCTTCGTTTATTTGCAGAGCACTGGGGCTCCGACAGACGGACTTTGGGGCCGGTGTGAAAAGGTAGTACCCAGCCGGCGGCATTTTAACCCCCAGAAAAAGATTTTTAATTAGTGAACTTTAATCCTTTTTGTACTGGGAGGCACTGGGGAGTTTGGGACTACTTTATTGCGCCATTTCTATGCAGATTTGTTTGCTGCACAGCAAGTTCTTTTTAAGTCCTCATCAACCCTTTACCCATTTTTTTCATTCTTACTCTACTTTTTAACAATTTCGGAACAGACCGCTTAATTTCCGTCGAACCCAGCCGGTGAACATTCTGCTTAATTTTAACACGAGGAAAAGTAAATTAAAATTTTTGTTAATTACAACCATAATGGACTGGAGCAACTGGAGCTCTGGAAAAATAAAATAAAAAATAAAAGGGTGGCCTCGAAACACATTTACTTTACAATTTGAGTCCTAAATTTCAGACTAAAACCAATTCGTTTTTCCCCCCTGAAAAAGTAAATGGGCAGAGAATTGGTATTTATATTCATTTTCCATGGAAACAATTGGAATAGATAAATCATTTTGTTTTCTACTATATAAAATACTGGGAAAAATGTTGTTACAACCAGACACACTGAATTGAATGCGAAGAAAATTCACGATACAAAATATGCCAACTGGGAAATTTATTGCTTTACATCAGTAACAGAAGCTGTTTACAAAAAGTGACTTTGTTATTTTTTCCGGGGCAATTGTGTAATAAAACGTTTTTGGTTAGTCCAATGAGGTTAAATAAAACATAATACGAAATATTCATGGCACATAAGGATAATGAAATTTTAACACGTGTTGAAGAATGTTGTGAATTTTGATAGAAATATCTCAGTACCTACAACAAGTTCATATTTTATGATAATAAAAACGTAATTTTTCTTTAGGTAGTTAAATGTACTTTTATGCACCAAATAAAATAAAAAGCTTTTGGAATAATCAATTATTATAATAATTTTGTTTATTTGAAAGCTAGTTTAATAATTAATTTATGCTCTGATAAATTTACATACATTCGTTAAGTTCAGTACACAATTAATATCACTCCATACTTACCATATTGTAAATTTTAAATGCATTTTCTCAAAACATGTAATTTGGATACAGGGTATAAATTCCTGGAGATGTCTATGTAATCATAGGATCAATTTGACACATATAATCAGTGGTTATTGATATATGGAATTTAACCACAAATTAATATTATTCTTATTTTGAATATTTATAAGTTTTTTCTTCAAATGTCGATTGGCTCGTAAATTTTTGTTATTAATCCGAATAGGGTAATTCCATAGGAAACTCGTTTAGTTAAAAAGTTATGTTTCATTTTTTTACTTTAGATCAACAAAAGTAATCTTGTATTCTGTGAATCCAGAGTCGACGCGGGGAATGAGTACAGCGCCATCTATTTATAACCGAAACGTTTGTCATTTTTAAAAGTGTATTACAGTGGAAACTGCGAAAGTTGGCCACCGACGGTGCAAATAATTTTGGCCAACTTTTGCAGGTGGCCAACTTATAAGGGGATCATTTTTTTTTTAATTCATATTGAATTGATTCTGCTTATATTAAAAAAATGATAATGATAAACTTATTCCATTGATTTGGGTATCATACATAAACAAAATCAAAACTCAAATAAAATTTTTAATAAAAATAAATAAATAAAAAACAAACAGCACACAAATAAATGAATGGCAATTTCCAAGAACAGAAACACAATTTTTTTAATTACATAGTTGCAATGCATGTTCAAAACTAACAGCTTATGAACATTAAGTACATATGTGTTCATAATAAAAACAAGGAAAAAATCCTTCTGGGCAAGTTTCGCAGGTTAGTTACCATGAGCGGTGAGCTAAAAGACAAAGATTTCCGGCCAAGTTCCAAGATAGGCAGGTGGACAACATTCACAGGTATTTTGGAAATATTTTGTACCGGATTTTATTGGTGCCATTATATATAGGCCAATTTTCGCGGGTGGCCAACTTACAAGGGTGGCCAACTTGACAGGTTTGACTGTATTATTGTTTTGTAAATTATATATTGTTGCCAGATTTTCTAGCCAAGCGGCTCGTCTTGCTTTCGCCTATGGTCCCGATATAGGGACAATTTTTTTAAAAATTTATTAATAATAGGTATTCCACGTCCGCCGAAGCAGGCAAGCAAGCATTTCAAAAGGAAAATTTAAATACCACATAATTTTGATAGTTTAATTAACAGACTTTTCTTTAGACAACCGCATCACAAAACAAAATATGTAGATATAAAATAATGATTTTTTGGTTTTATTTTATTTTAGTTACATATAACACTTTTTTGTAGAAGAACACTTTCAGTATATTTTGATTATCCTTTCAAAAGTTTTGTTTCCATAACATAGGTATACATTCTTAATTATGTTGTCAAACGTTATTGATTGACTTTCCTTAATAATAAATTTGTTTATACTAAAATGAATTTTAAATTTCTAAACATCGTGCTTTTCTTGTTAATTTATAAAGTTCAATTAAAAATTATCAAAAATTAAAAACCATTACCGCCATGTTATATTTGTAAGCTCTAATTTACAAAGGAAAGCAAATAAACTTTACCAGATGTTGTGAATACCTTGAAAAATAAATACCAAAACTCATTTTAAGAGAGCCCAGAAAATATTTTCCTCGAGCAATCCTTAAGGTGAATATTCTCAGTTAAGGAATTATGCTGCAGCTCCTAAGTTAAACCTGAAGTAGGTACATAAGGATTATTCCAGAAATTCTTGCCATCGTGCAACTCCAGCGTCTATGCGATTATCGTAAGGAATAAACACAGCAACCAAGCCCAATTTAAGTCTGAGAAACGGGCTAAACTTTAAATTTTTTGAATTTTATTTTCTTTCTTTTTAGAATTATTAAAGTTTACCTGAGTACGAAGGTCTTATACTTAGGCTCAGGGCAGGTAACGCGGACAATTTTTAGTCTGGGTCTGAGAGCACTAACATAATTTATGGAAAATCCCGAAGGACGGTACATAATTTGCGGTGCTTTTACTGTGCAAAATTTAAAACGAGTTCCTTTGGCGGATGCTCTTCAGAATTACTTAAGCTGGGCCCACCTTTGGATCCCAAAGGAACTTGTCGGAGAATCGCGGAATATGAAGCCTCCTTAATGTTTATGGAGCCGCGGATTTGGAACTGACAATTAAAGGTGGAGAGCAGAGATAAGAGTTTTGCATGGATTAATGTTTGCCTATTTTCACGGTTTCATGTATTACTTGTATTTTATGGAGTTTTCGGAGCTATTCCCACCTGGCCCCAATTGCTTCTGATTTATAGATAGTTAATTCAGCTGTTCCCAGCAATTTACGGGTGAATTCGAGAATAAAACCTTCTCGCGGTAGTGCTACCTTCCGGAGTTCATACGATAAAATTATTCATGCGCTCAAAAGTTGCTCCTCCAGCACATTTTCACAATGCATGTAAACCTGGAATGCAACAGCGACTCCCTTAAATTTGGTACCTTTCATGATAAAACTTTAAATTAAATGTAAATTTGCTAAAATCCCTCCAACTGGAGATGAATAATGCAAACAGCCTGTCCATGGTATAACACTTTATGCACCGAAAAGGATGCACCGTGCCACGCCGACGGTACTAAAAACATTTACTAGTGGCAGGCCGTCTGCTGAAATGCATTCACTCATCCAAAATTCTCTTTTGCATAGAGTGCGATGCAACATAATTTATGCTGCATATTCTCTCGGTCATCCGCCTTGTGTGTGCTGCATGCTCAACATTTATGTTACAAAAGCGCTAGTTTCAGAGGACAGCATGGCGCGCATTGATGTCCTTAAATGTCATGCTCGTAATTGCACTTGACCCGATTTTCTTAATTATTGTAAAATGTGAAAATTGACAGAGTCCCCGGTAATTTGTACCTGTTGGGAAAATTTTAGAAATTGTTTCGTGAGAGAAAAACATTATGGCGTTTTGAAGGTTACGATTATTAAATTTGTGACAGAGTGGCAAACTAGGTGCATTAAAATATTATTTATTCAACAGATCCCCGTTCATGTCCGGTGGAGTTGGTCGACTTTAGTTATATTCGATTTATGGTAGTTGCATGTTGGCAAAACAGAAACAAACTCATAAAGGTTTTCTAAGTATGTACCTACATATACCGAAGTATAATTTTGAAAGACGAGAGTACTGTGGAAAATGCTGGGTAAACCCAATAAATAAATAATAAGTTGTTTGTCAAAAGAATTTTGAATGTTATTCTAGGGTTTTGCTTCGATATACATAATCACCCTTATTCCACACTCCGACGGAAATTAAATACGATCGGAATGTAGGAGATTTGTAAGTAACCTGGAACATTTAAAAAGAATTGCATTAGTCGAGTCCTCTGACACTGCCAGTTTTCTTGTGAATCCCCTACATTCCGATCGGATTTGATTTTCGTCGGAGTGTGGAATAAGGGCCAATACGATATATAGGAAAAGTAGGGTTTTATATGTGTTTATTTCATTTTATTAATAATAAAAACTTGTTAATGTAGTCTACACTTTAAGAAAGAAAATAATGGATAGAATTTTTACGTTTTACTTATACACGTACTTTAAGGGGCTTCTGCTTTTTAAATTTTGAAAACATTTCAAATTATTTTTTGGGTTATTTTAAGAGTCAGGTATATACTCAAAAACATGTTTGCTGTATTTCTAGAGATATATTTGAATTTAAAAATCACTTATGACTACTGAGTGAATCATGAAAAAGATCGGTAATAATTTTTTCGATTTTCAGTAGATTTTCTAACCTAAGAAAATCGGTTTTTCCCAAAAACGTTCGCCATTTTGTTATTTTGTAGGTGATCCAGTCGGCTGAAATCATGGCGACCATTAAAACAATATAAAAATTCCACAGAAGATTAAATTCAGCTCAAAATTATAATTGAAAATTGTTATTTCGAGAAAGTGTAGAGCAGAATAAGTTGTAAATATTTTATAGTCGGAAAAAAATTGAAAACAGGCGGACATTTTTAAATTTTTACATTCTAGGACGTAGAATTTGTTGCGCTATAGTAATTAGACATTTTTCAAATATTTGACTTAGCGTGAAAGGGCGATGAGAATAAAATCAGTTGAACATTTTTTTAATATTTTATAATTATAATACCTAATGAGAAATTTTTCAAATATTATTTTGGACTAAATTGAACTGAATAAGTGAACAAGAGATTTCCTTCGTTCTTACTTTTCCGTCTCATTTCCGTTTAATTATCCGTCTGTAAATTTCCGTCATCATCAGTTCAGAATAGCTTGACAAATTTTTTAACAGAAGTACTTTACTAACTTCCTTCTTCAAGGGAGACAATGAAAAAAAATATGCAAATTTTTTTTTTATAAAAATCAACCCAATTTATTCAAATAAATCGAATTTTTAATTTGTATTAAAAAGAAGATTGATTCCTGTAATTTCAAATCACTCGGATTAACAATTACTGAATTAATTTCCTCAAATATCATTTACATAAATAAGTTCGTTTTTTATGCAAATTACAGGAAAGAATAAAAAGGCAAAACGTTTTAAAGACTGAATTGATAAAAATATTTCCTATCTACCAAGGTTTAGTTCCAATTAAAAGTCTAAATTAATTTAACAGAAAAGAAAATTGCTACTGAGGCAAGTTCATGGTTTTTTAAAAAGATTTTTTCTTTACAAAGAATATCTTTTTTTTCGGAAAACAATAGTAAAAGGTACCAGCAATATGGCGACTGATGAAAATAAAGTGGAACAGCGCATGCATGAAGACATGTATAGTGTCATACAATAAAAATGAGGGTAACAATTCCTTCATTTGATTTAAATACCCTTTGTCATCATGAACCCTTTTGTGACACAACTTTGCGTTGCATGAAACAAAAGGGTTTTTGTTAATTATTTCCTCCCTCATAAATGTATAGCAGACCCTGAGAGTAATTAAACGTGAATCTCTATGAAAAAAGTAACCTGAACCGTGCAGCCTTTAGCCAGAATATTTTTCCCTTAAACTCGAATATGCAAATTTGCTCGCGGTGAGTTTAATGTTTTAATAAGACAAAAGCCTTCCAGAATGCCCTCATTTTAATTAATTGCAAGAATTAAAGTGTAATTACAGAGGTTAGTCTTAAAAGGAATCTCGGACCCTGATTGATTATGGTTACGTCACCGCCTTAATTACCATCAAACTGGAGAAATCCCAGAAATTCCTTAACACCTCGAAATCGTTTCCCCAGTCCACTTGACCCTGGTGGTGATGCTGATGCTGATGCTGCGGCACAGCATCCCGATTTACAATTCAATTTTCTTTAGATTAAAATCGAATCACTTCCGCGTAATTAATCAGCAGCTCCTGTAACCCGGGAGCGTCGTGGTGGAGGCGTCCAGTGCTGGAAGGTGGGACGGATTTAACGACCCGACGCCCGATTACCTCGAGAGACGTGTGCCAGTCAATTATGCAGGTTGGCGGGCATTAGTAGCGATTAAGCGCTTTCGGCTCAATCTAGCCACAGCTTATCCAATTAGCGAATAATGTAATTTCGGGATTATCGCGCCCAAATAATTTCCAAGCTGATCTTAAAAGGATGTCGTTATGTGAGCAATTTGCACCTTAATCCTGTAGCTGTTAGTTGCAGATTATCCTCGGTGCAACGGAAAAAGACCAGCAAAGTTACAAAGGGAGTGCTTTTTGAAATTTTGTTTGGTCAAATTCTCTGCAGGTGATGTAGAAGGATTAAACATCTTTAACGAGTGTCATAACTTCGAAGATTCCTTTCTCATCTCATCCTACATGGGGATGTGACTTGAAAAATGGTCCAATATAAAATTCGTTTAAATTCAGGAACATGCGTTTTACATAACGATTCGATATGCCTCTTAATTTTTTAATTAATTAATTCCAAAGTTTCAAAAAGAAATTCGAACGCTATTAGCACAAAAAGGATCTCTAATTCAAAAAGTTATTACCCGATCGTTATAAAATGAGATCGTTCTTTATTTATGGTGCCTAATTACGAAGAATATGAACCAGATTTATTCATGATAGCATAATTTAAAATGTGTCTTTTATTGCAAAACAATTGTCAAAACATGTTGAACAGTTTAAATTCTTTTAAAATTATATACAAAATATTCAATTTTCAACATTTTCAGTTGGAAGTAGGCTCATATTCCCAAAAAATATGTTAATAATGTAAGAAATATAAATATTGATTTCAGATCAGAATTGTAACGTCCCGAATTCCCGAAAAGGATCAACTGTGATCACAAGGTTTAGACAAATTTTAATTATTTTATTGTTGGTAAATAAATTCATAAAAGAAGCTTCAAAATTAGTGTCCTAATGGGTTTTCCTGTAAGTTTTAACTAATTGATGTCCAAATTCTGTTCCATTCAGCTTACAACTTTTTCAATTGATTCTTATTACTTCCATTTTTAACAAGTTCGTTATTATAAAATATTACATACCTAATACTATATATTAATGAAGTATCTTAAATTTTTGTTATAAAAATGAAATGTTTTAATCCTGATTCTAATTTGACGCGATTTAAACTTCAATTACGAAAAAAATGACTTCTTTAAAAATCTAAAAATTATAAAAATATATTTTCAAAAATTAATGTTTTCAAATTATTAAATATATGTGCACATCTTGTTAAAGCTTACAGATACAATTACAAACAAAATGTTTGCACCTGATACCAGAATAGCTGTTTACTAAATTTAACGTTTGATCATTCAGTCCATTTTCATATATAATATTTAATATGTATTTCTGGCCGAATTTACTGAATTTCTAGGAAAACCTATACCATAATGTAATAGATGGGTTTTATAGTGGTAAAATAGACAAAAACCTACAGAACTAGAATATAATAGAAAAGCAGGAAATAGCTTTTAGCAGTATTTTGACCTGCATATCTACATAAATAGAATACCAACTCAGTTGAGATTCACTGTATTTCAGTACAAAAATAATTTGGTTCAGCCGTGGTGCAGCAATTGTTTATTTTTACTATGGGAGTAATGTTTTTTTAGTTACTACCACACATAAAATGAATACAAAAAAAATGTTTTAAACCAACAAGTGAATAATTGCACACTTCATTGTTTCTTAAATCATTCAATACTTTGACCTTTCCTTCCCAGTAAAGCTGATTTGTATCAAAACGTAAGGATTTTTTTAAGAAAAGGTTGGGAATTAGTCCTGAAAATCTTCTTTAGAAGCTTTGTGGCAATCCAGAATGATGTCGTTTCAAAGTTTTCCTCAAAAGTACAACTCCCACAATATTAAATATTTGTGAAACTACAACGATCTTTACAACCTTAAGATGCGAAAAGTTTGTAGAAAAGATATACCAAAAAGAAAAAGAAAACAAAAAATAATCCCACCAGACCAAAGGTGTCCTCACAAAGAGTCTCAGCCTAAAAATTGCTTTTATCTCTCCCAGGCCCTATAATTCTTCCCCGGTAATCCTTAAATCCAATTTCCATTTGGAGCCGCTTTATTAACCAAAAAAGGTCTCTTTCAGTCCCGGGTGCTCCCCTAAGCGCTTACTAAATACGTAAAAGCACAAAATTAAATTTTTCGCATTCAACCATACGACTACATGGTCCGTCCCCGCCCCCGCGGACCTCTGCAACTCCGCGGAATTGGGCCACCTAATGTTTTGGGGTGCACTTAAAAAATCACATTCCCGAGGGCTTTTCCTTTCAATTCAAGAGGACTGCTTCTGCTAGTCTTAAAAGAAACAAAGTCCATTTATCAGAAGATATTTTTTTATATTTTCTTGTTCAAAAACTTTCGTTGGTAGTGCGCTCGGCGGTGGTTTTTTGGATATTTTTTGGGAGGTTTCGGAAAAGTGGGTATAGGAAAAATCGTTTTATTAAAACACAACGAAACCACTCCTCAGGGCATTCTTTGCCACATTCCGGATGAATGTCCCCCGTTTTAGAGCAAGAACGCGGTGGAATTTTAATAAGCGGCTGAATTACTCGTTTTGTGACATCATTATTCCCGATCCTAAAATATATAACCCTGATTAAGCCTCATTTTGGCGTAATCACAGCAGCCGAGGGATATTCTTAAAATTTTGTGGATTCCAATAAAACTAAACTCTCAAAAGTTTTCTATTTCGTCGACTCGTGGCGGATGATTATGCTCCAGATAAAGTGCAATTTCATGGGAATGATCAAATTACGAACTTACTCGTATTTTAATTGTCTGCTTTCAGAGGAAAATACATTTTTATATCTTTTTCGAAGAAAACTCTGATTAAAGTCTTGCTGGCAAGGCAACAGAAACGCCTTTCTTACAACTCCTAATACTGCCGCCCTTTTAAGACGTTGCAAAATGCAGCTCTATGAACATTTTAATGAGTCCGTTAATTTTGAGGAAACTCTACTTTCCTTGTTGCTTCCAAGATTGCACCAGATTTTGCAATCTTATTAATGCCTGGCAAGTTTCTTGGAGCAGACTGTCTTGCCTTAGTGCCAGGATGCGGGCAGCAACTATTTCGTTTTTCAAGTGGAAATTAGTTTTGGCAGCCAGGGGATTTCGGTGGCATCAAGAAGATTTTATCTTCAAAACTAGTTGGAAGCTGCAATGGTAGGGGAAATCTTAGAAAATGATTCTCTTTGGCAAGTATAAGTACTTATGTATGCATAATTTGAATAAATGGAGATGAGGGAAACCAATGTAATTACAGACTTAAAAGTGTTATCTTTTCTTCGCTTCACTTTATAGTTCAGTTTTTCCTTTCAATATACACGACAATTACTTTCCTTAAAAATTAAAAGTGAAATTGACTAACTAATTAACCAATTAATTAATTAACTAACTAAAAGTTTCAATTACCTACATAATTTCGTGAATTCACCGAACCAAAATTCGATAAAATCCTAAACATTTAGTGCCCAATTTTGAAAATTAAAATCTAACAAACACACACAAGATTTTGGAATTATTGCTAGTTCCAATTCTGGGGTTCAATTTTGAAAACTAAAAGCGAATAATATGAATTCAATTAAGAGCATCATTGACCATCAGTTCCATTATTTCAAAAATAGATTTCGTTTAAAATATTAGTGGGATATTTAATTTTAATTTTTAATAATTAATTTTAATTCGAAATACAAATTATGTGAGTACAAAAAGGTGAAAGGATTTCGAATGAAATACAAATTCACAGCAATTATAATGAATTTTCGCGGGATATTAAATATGAACCTGTTGCTTAATATTTTAAGATTTCAACTCCGTTTAATGTTATTGGAAGAGTAAAATAAAATGGGGAAAAATGATCATCACTCTTAAATTGCTATTTGTTTTTGGATTAAATAAAATGTTTTGAGGAAAATTTATAAAATATTACTCCGCGATCTTAAGCTAATGCTTAAGGACGATTTCTTAAAATAAAAATCGATTTATTTTTCGATACCTTTTCCTCACATCTGCTCTAGAAACATAGTTATCAGTTATTTAAAAATTGTTAAAATAGAACAAACTTGAGCTTAAAATGTTCGGAAGACATGTGATTCTTGGCGTGACCTGAATCAACTTTTTCGCAATGTCTGGGATAATGTTATGTCCCCTTCTAAATGACGAAACAAATGGTGAATTTATTAACGTTTTTTGAATTTCGAGTAAATATTTTGGATTTTTGACTTGAATTAGATTAGAAAGGTAGGGGTAGCCACAAGATTTTACTCTAAAAAAATTAAAATTTTTTTTTATTTTAGATAATTGAAAGGGATTTTTTTTTTCTATTATATAAAATGCTAAAACAAGAAGAAGATACTAGAAATCCCCCTTAAAGTATATATATATTCTGCCCTTTTGAAGAAGTCTCTGACCAAAATTAACTTTAAACAGTCAAAATGTTCTTTGAATTAATATTAATATAATGTAGTTACTTTAATATGCAATTAACCAAGAATTTTAAGAGAATCTAAAACCATCACTTATTAAGCAAACTTTAACCATAAAAGTTTATTACTAAAGTGATTTAAAATGAAGAGGAAAGGTACTTAAACGTAAATGTAAATCTTTTACGCTATCACACCTGCTTTTAGTTTACCTTGTGACAGGATTTCCACTATGTAAATTTGAATTATTTCTTAAAGGTAAGACACCACAAAGCACCCCATAAAACGTTCACTAAAGTTATATCTAAATATTATGGAAATGATAAGAGTCCTACTTTCGCCAAAACTACTTTGCGCTGTCGGTAAGCGGTCTAACCGTCGTTAGCACAACTTTATCGGCATATAACTCCAAACTTGGTTGAGGGGTTTTGTTCTTGAAATGATATTTCACTCATGTGTACCCAGACCAGAGTCGACCTAATTAAACCAGTTAAACGGCGTAATTAAAGTGGGCAAACAAAGTTCATATCAGAGCTTAAACAGAGAGCTACCAGCACCACAGAGCTAAGGGGTAGTTATCACTTAGCGCATTCCTGGATTCTAGGGATTTAATTCAAAGATGTACGGGAAGACGCAAGAACTTGGTAAGCAAATAAACACGGATCCCTTACCCTAAATAGAGATCCGCAAGTTTTGGCATATAATTTTCAATAAGATGACGAGAATGCTCCACCTGTTGGAATAATTTATGAATATCCCCCAAGTAACCGCAGGCGTTTCACCTGTGAGTCTGCTTACTTATGACCTCAGATGCGGCACGTGGAAGATCGAAAGTCAAATAAATAGTTGAACAGAGCATCTGGGGTTGGACGTGATCCGCAGCACCCGGGAATCACATTGAAGTTACACGTGTACCCTCAATTGGAAGAACATGACCAGATTTACATAGCTTCGAAAAAAAAGTTACCTCCGATAATCTTAGTTTCCTGGTTCTTTGGAACTTCCTCGAGGTTAGGGAACTTTACCTACTTGTGTCTTTCGTTGGAAAGATTTATTAAATTATCCACGTTTCTATGGATGAACACTATTAAAGTAAAATTAGTGCTTCGAGGAGATAACACTTGAAAACTAATTTTCTACTAAAATTTCTCGAATTTCACTGAATGTTGGTCATTGAAAGGAAGCATTTTCTTTCTGCCCTTATCTACCGGCGCCATAACATCAATTCAGCTCCAGTCAAGGCTGAAATGAGTCCCATAGTTATATAGTTTTTGGCAGACGCCGGCCCATAAAACCATTGCCGTTGACAGCTATAAAGCCCGTGATAACTCTCTGTGTAATGAAACTCAGCAGCGTTAAGAGGAATCTTCGCCATTGAGACTATGTGGCCCTACCCTTGTCGTTGCCCCCTTTGCAACAAAGCCAGACGAAATGGCATACTATGAGAAATTCATTTCCCACCAGCACAAAATCCAATTTAACTCATGAATTATTAATCAGAGAAAAGTCGGTGGAGGATTATATCGCCACTTGTAGGACATTGGATCCTTTCCGGCTACATACGGTGAAAAAATTCACTCCTATTCCAGTCCAGATTCAGTCGGGTCATAAATGGACCTTTCTCGAAGGTGTGGGTTACGTAACCACATCTACTATACAGAAAAGAGTTTTATACATAGTTAAAATGTGGCAGCCTGCTTTGAAAATTTCTGAAAGGTTAGTTAAGTCTTTTAAAGCATATTTTTCTCACAAATTATTTGATGAATTCCTTTGAAAATTTGCTAATGTTATTCAGAAATAGTCAAATGTCTTTCTGTCTGCCAGCACGCCGATTTGTTCTGGCACAATGTAACTTCTTAACGACTTTATGGATTGCCACGCGCATGTTTCCTCTCCAAAGATAAATGGCCTGGACATATTTTATGTCGTACTAACTTGCTCTAGGTACCTATAAATTATTCAATTTGCGTATACGTACATATGTACATATATCTATGTTTCCACATACATGTATGTGGATAGTGAAGATGAGTACCTTTATATATATTTTAAAAAACTCTTCTCTTAAAGTTTTGTAAAATTCAAGTTACTAAATATTCCTATATATAAGTGAAATATATTTTACACTTACTGACTTCACCACTTTTACTTCTATGTAGTTACACAAAAGAAAAGCTAAATTTTTAATCGGTTTCAACTCAAAAATAAAATCGAGGTTTCTTAAATTAACTCTTATAATTTCCTCCAGAAAGTTAACCCTGGAATAAAAAATTATATTATATAATCTTTGTAAGTAATTTATAAAAAACTACAAAAATTGAGGTCAAGAATGGGACTTTACAGTGGTATCCTTCCTTAAGGGTACTTTTGGGTAACCATTATGTTTTGGATATTAAAATAAATGTCTCCACAAAAATTCAGCTAAATTGGAATTTTTTCGAAGTCAAAATCTTTATCTACATACTTTTGGATACTATTGATTTCTAAAATGTAGATGAGAGAGAATTTACAATTTAAATTTGTTATATTTTATTGAAATATTTCAATAATAAAAACAGTACCATCACATTTTATGACAAGCACTAATAAAAGTGTAATAAAATAACGTTTTTAAGTAGGCTTTTCTCTGAGTCGAATATATATACTTTTTTTATAAAGCGATAAATATATACATATGAAGTTAAGTTAAGTTAGATAACGAAAATATTTGTTTGCACCATTGCGGCGACATTCGACCTAGTGAATAAAAATATATGATCCCGCTTGTACGTTAGCATTCGACCGCAAAGTATAAAAAGTTGTAAAGTTTCTATTGTCATAAAAATCATTGTTTCCGAGTATTGGAAGAAGATAAAACTTTTATAAAATATATATATTTTTTTTTCAATAATATCTCTTATTACTTTTATGATATTTTAACTAAACTCTACTGAAAATATCTGTAATGTCGTAAAATCCAAAATACTGCATTTATTTTTTTGACTTCATCGAGCCTAGATTTTTACTAGTGATTATAATTGTACGGCCCCACATTGTAAAGCCTACTTTACACTATCTAATAAATTATATGATTTTTTATTTGAGTTTTTAAAAATTAAAAATTTTTCTTTACATTTATTTGACAATCTTTTTGAGTTTACTTGAAAATGCACAGGCGCTTTCAAACCCCTCTATGTCTTCTTAAATTAAATAAGAAAGAATTCTAATTTTCAAAAGGTCATATGATTACTTAAATATCAGTTAATATGAGTGATATGAGTTTATGAGTTTACACCATATGAGTCAACACTTATATGATTTATCAGATAGTGTAAAGTACGCTTAAGTTTATTAATCTAGTTTTTAAAGAGATATTATATTAAAGAAATGAAGCTAGAAATGAATATAAATACTAAAAGTCCAAAAGAGCCACAAATAGCACTGGTCTCTACCGGGTATAGGATGAGTCATGTGTGGTTCAAATATCCTGTGGTAGCGGCCCTGCGGTGTTTCCACCAGACCACGAAATGTAAGTTTAGAGGATCTACGTGCAGTGCACGTATAGAAATCTATGCAGAAAGCCAATTTATCACACCGACGAGACGACGGAGTGTGGTTCCGCACTCAGGGGCTAAGATTCCAAAAAGGTATGAGGGTACTCCACGTGGTAATGTTATTGTTGCTGCTCATGTAGAATGGGTTATTGCTGTGACAATAAAACCCCCGAGGACAGTACCTCTCCAGCAGAAAATCCCTTCTGGGTACCTTTCCTTTATTGCAGCTGCCCTTTACTTAGGTCGTTACTACCACCCTGGCAGCGTATCTCCGCAGACATTGCTTCCGGGATAAGTCCGGAAAAATCTCAATCGCAAACTTATTTATGTCAGCAACAGACCTTTAACCCTTTGGCGGCAATTTCATTCGACGGGCTTTTATTATTTTTATGTTCCAACGAGCACCCATCGCGTTTACTGCACATAACATCGAGTAACACTGCTCTTAACCCCTTTTCCGAGATGTTATAATGTCAATTTCAATTCTTTTTGAGGCTATTTCAGATTTGAAATTTCAGAGCAAATGCATTTTATGAAATTGTAAGATAATATCTGAGGATACAGAACATTTCTTGGAGGAAAAATTGAGTTTTTAAATAAATAAAAATGGGTTTTATAATCCAATCAACACTTCATAGGTAATATGGCAGTTTAATATTTTAAAGAACTTAAGAATTTTTAAAAAGATAAACTTATGAGATTTACCAAGATTATGAAAGTCAAAAATTATGATTTTTGGTTTTATGAGAATGTTTTTAAAGGAGGCAGTACCTTACATGTAAAAGGCGAAAAATTGCGCTATTTGATGTATGTATGTATTTTGCAAAGTTTTTATATATTTGATATTAATAAACAATGTAAATTTGAGCAAAATCGGTCAACTAGTTTTTGAGGTATCACACGCGCCGATTTTGCAAATACTATTTCGAGAAGCGAAAAATTAATATAATAGCGATAGTGACAAATTAATAACTGATCAACCATTATCATGATTATAACTCGGCTATATCTGGAAAACCAACATGAATATCGATTTAAGACTTTTCTCGGAATATTCTATATCGGATTTGAAAAACTTTAAAGCAATTAAATTAAATCGATTTTTGGAAGAGGAGGCTCATATTAAAATTGTTGAAGTTATACGAAGTTATAAGTAATAAAATTTAACAAATTTAATAAAAATTTAATATTAGAGATTTTTTTCGTTGTGAGATGTCCTCAGTGTTCCATCATTAATTCATTTTCAGTAAAATTTAATAACCCAAGCAACGTTTTTATGTAGACTATTATAGTGTTTCATTAATTTAATAATTTTCATACAACTAAACTGAACAAAAACTTAAATTTTCAGATGTATTTAGAAACACAAGTTTTCATTATTTGTTAGGTAAGTAGAACAAAAACTTGTATCCTTTTCATCTTCTGACGGCAGCTGGCTTTTTCTTCATCATCGTTATCTCAAAATTTAGTTCGTAAAAGTGATTTAAGTTAAATCATCATCATATAATAAATTGTTTCTATCAATTTCAATTAATAACATAAAGTTTCACAAACTTCAATTATCACATCTGCATTTGATGTATGGTTGACTGGAGCCAGTGCGTGATAATATTTCTTCTAAAGATACTTCAACTTTAATTTAAAATATATGAAGTCACGTTATGACTAAGGAATTTTTAAATTATTTCATCATCTTGATTGCTGGCACATCATTTTTATAACATCGAACATAGAAAAGCTTTCATCTTTTTTCTCGAACCATTGTCATCGTTAGACGTAGGGCAAAAAGCATTACGAGCATAATTCGTAAATGCTATTTACACAGAAGACTTGGATTTTATTTGCCTTATTACACAAATACTCTTTTTCTTTTCCTGGGAGATAAAGGAAAATGGAAAATATTTGCGTTGGTGGGACTATGTAATTGAAATAAAATATTCAAGAAAAGAAAATCTTGAAGGCTATGCTGGCAGCTACATATTTTATGATTTGTATACATATTCTTGTAATCCTTAAAACGATGTTTTTTTTAGATCCAGACAAATTGATTAAATCAAAGAAAAATATATTAAAATTTGTTTCTACTCAAAACATGATTTAAATGAAAGTTTTAATTCTTTAAACTAGAAATTTTACGTATTTTGATCTCTATTATATTTTTTCTTTACATTGTAAACAAGAAAACTTTTTAATTATGTGAAATTCATGGAAATTCACATAGTAGTCAAAAAGTTTTACTTTCTGTTGAAATGACGCATTAATTAAAAACTTTTTATGTTTTAATTCACAGAAATTCCTTTGAGAGGATAGAAATTATATTAACTTAGAGTACACATTATTTTGCTGAAATGTCTACGTAATGAAGAAGTATTTATTTTCTATTCTCTAGAGAATAATAACTGCCTTGCATTTCTCCTTTTAAATACCTTTCAAATTACACCGAATTACGCTTTCCTGTTTTAATGTTGTTGAACTTAGTGGAAACGCATAAAATATCAATTAATTTAAATTTATTTAGGGTTAATATTCTTGATTAGTTGGATCAAGCAAAATGTTAATTCTAAATGCAATGAATTGCTGAAAAGGGTTCAGAAATTCCAACAGTATGCGTGTTAAGGGTTACTATTCATAAAACCTTTTAAGAAGAAGAAAAACCATTCCACAATTCTCAAAATTCCAGCTACTTGGGGGTAATTCTACGAGGTTTATGTAACTCGGCTACAAGGAGTTCATAACTACGTTTCAAGCACTACAAAACTGGTAAAATGAAAAAAACTGAACGCACACTACAAAATTACCTCGTCATCGTAATTATCCTGCTCAGGCATTTCTCTGAAAGTTAATTATTGTTGATTTGGCCCAAAAACGAACAAGAACAATAGTCGGTAGCACGTCCGTACTGATAACGCGAAAAACTTTTGCTGGAAATTGGGCAGACGCGAACCTTGGGTGCTACCATTAAATTTTTTCGAGACCCTCCTCCTCCAGAAGTTGCTTGATGAATTATCTTTTTAGCTCCTTCGGATAAGAAACTCGCAGGGCGGGAGTGTGGGCCTAAATGAACTTCACGGGCACGAACTTCTTAGCAAATCTGTGGCATTCTTCCTGAATTGCGTTGGTGTTGTTTTCCCGCGGTTTATTGGATTTATTGATGCTGAGGTTTCGCTGATGCTGGCATTCTTCTGCAAATTTCACTAAATAACACCTTTTTTACAATTATGCGGCATTTTTGATTTATTTTGTCAGATATTAATTATGCAGAGGAAACTCAGATGTAGTATAGCAGTGGAAATTCTAAAATAAATGCAAATAAATTAGATTTTATAGAAGAAAAAACATAGTCAGATACTGTTTCATTAATCTAATGTTTCTTTTAGTTTTCTATAACTTCATCTTTATTGTCGTCTCCGCTAAAAATTTAGTCACCAATTGGGTTAAATCGTTTGAAGATTTGTATTTTAGAAAAAAATAATCGTAAAAATATATGTATTGATAGTAACATTAGTATTACCTAACTAAAATTATTGAAATATTTTTTATTGTATTATTACATTTCATAATTCAATTTTTGTGATAGTAGATAAATACGCATAATTTTGAAAAAGGTTCAGAAAAAATTGTAGTATCTATTGTGAGATTATGGATTTGGCACGATTAGAAATCGTTATTTGAGACTTGCTAGTTTCCTTTTATTTATTTCTTGGAAATCAAAACTTTATTAATTTATTGATTAATTAATTAATTAATTATTAGTAATTAATATTAAAAAACTTAAGAATGATTTTAATTTATGAAAAAATGTATGTCTTTAAATTTGTAAAGTTTATTCTCAGGAAATTAAAAGTATATATACATTTCTTCCTCCAATAATTTCTTTAAAATCTAATTTATCCGGACTTACGAAGTGTTAAACTGCTTGTGGATTAGTTCTACAGAATGCGTTTGTCCTTGTGCTTTAATAATTCATCATTTTCATTTTAAAGATCTCTCGGCTGAAATCGATTTACCTCAAAAAAATATAAATTTTGCTTTAAAAACGTATCAGTTTCACAGTAAATGGAACTGTTTTAAATTTTACACATTGATTTTTGGCAAATTTTCTGCAGTTAATGTAAGATTTATGTTTCTTTGAAACTCAGATGGGATTCAAAATCGATTTCGCCTCACATCTGCGTTGAAAATTTCTAGCTAATAAATCTATCGGTAGTTCACAGGTCTACATTTTGTCTATAAATAAAATGTTCTCCCATTTCGTGGTGGAAATTTTGTGATTTGTAGTAAATCATAGTGCGGACAGCTTAAATGCGGAAAATTGAAAGTAAGTTTTTGGCCGGAAAAAAATAGATATGGTTCTAAGATAGGTGATGAAGTTTAACTACTTGTCTTGTGCCAGTGCTCCAGCTACAGAATTTATTTACAAAATTCAGTGTTATAGTGTGAGGTGTAACGATAAGTTTGTTGTGTAAACTATGGTGAGGATGGTTGAATATGTGTGAACATTTATGCAATAAATCAATAATTCTGGCAAGGTTCATTTCACATTATGAAGATTTATTTGACAGGGCGTGTTCTAAAGTTAATTGCTTTTCAAAATGCTCGCTCAAAATTTGCAGAGCTTCCAAACTGTTGCGTTTGTCATTCATTAATCCTGGAGCAAATCGAATATATAAGTCATTTTTCATTGTCATGACGACTTCCTGCTTTTGTTGAATAACGTCGCATTAGCAGACGTAGATAAATGGTACTTGATAAAAAAAGGGCGTGCAAATGATAGTCACTGAATTGCGGGGACTCACAAGGCAAAACACAGGAAATTCGTTTTTTTAATAAAACTTTAAATTACATTTCCATTCCAACATTTCAAAAATGTCCCCTGAGACGAGGCAAGTCAAAAACGTGTCGCCTATATCGCGGTTTCAGTTTTAGGTGAAAAGTTTTTCAAACGACTATTCCCCCTTCGATACTATCGATTTTTGTGAAATTGTTTTTATTTGATAGTCAGATTCAGTCCTTGGTGCCAAATACCCTTGTTAGCCCCGTGTCAGTAATGATGATATTTTTTCCTTACAAAAACATATGTTTGAAGTTTACGCCTCTAGTGCATAATGATAGACAATGCTTTGTTGCCGTCATGTCAAACTAGATAAATTTCAACTCTTCACAATGTCGTTGAGTGTTTCGCATAGTTTTCCAACTATGGCAAAAGGTTTAAAATATTCACGTGATAAATTCAAGGTCACAATGAGGAGATATTGTTAGAAAGTTTGCAGACGAAAAATATTTTGTTTTTAGAAGATGTTTGTTGACAACCACTTTACCCTATGCTCAATTACTAAATACACATAACCGAAATTTCTCAACAAATTTCAACACTTCACTGAATTGGTCTTGCTTTAAAGGTATTGTTGGTAGGTAGACGCAAATTATAATTACTTTGATTGCCGAAACGGTAAGGATTTAAGAGATTTTCCTAATTTAAATTTCTCCGAACTTTCACAACATGAAAGAGGGTAATAAAATAGCATAAGATATATATATGTATAAAGTTTAAAGAAACCTTAGGATATGTTCTAGAGTCTAGACATTTAGGTCTCCTATATAAAGTTATTAAACGAGCGCTTATTTAATTTTAAACCACATACTCCTAAAGTACATAATTCTATATTTTTGAGTAAATAAAAGTTTGTATAAATTAGCTATTTTTGAAGATGGTAATTATATTATACAATAAAATTTTGTTATAACGAAGAAGAGGAGTATCAAGAAGGATTTGTTTGAGTTCCACAAATAGCATGCTTTTAAATTTTTAAAGCATTTTGGAATTGCTAAATTTCAGATGTGGTTTTCGAAGTATCGGCGGCACAAAATTATACTCAATAAAATAATTCTAAGATATTATTGCGAGTTTTAATTCAAATCATTTCCAAAAAAAAACGTTGTTCGTTATTAAAAAGTTCTCGGCATATTTTAGAGGGAAAACTTGATTTAAAACATTCTTAATATTGAGTTTTGTTTTATTGACTAAAAAAAATTCTGTGGTCTAACTAAAAGTTTAATCTAACCTCAAAATTACTTATGATATTCTAAGTATTGTCGATTCTACAAGACTATTTAGTAGTATCCCGAAAATTTTACTTCGATAGACTGAAACTGACTGAAGACTATAAGGAACTCCAAACAGTTTATATGACAAAAAACAACATTTATGGGAAAATTGGATTTAAAGTTCTGAAACTATGTATCTGTCAATTAGATTTTGGTTAAAATCCACCAGGCTCGCTGGATACGCTAAGATTTTATGTTAGAAATCCAATTTGTGTCTTGTATTTCAGAAGTAGGCACTACATATAGATAGTCTTCTAAGTCAAAAATCGACATTTTGAAGCTGTGCTCCCCTAAGCAATTTGGTTAAAAAGTTAGACAAGCCAAGAATGTCGAACAAGAAGTGTACTTATATAAAATCCCAAAAAAACATCTATTCCCTTAGAAAGCTGAGTTATGTTTTCAATCTCGACATCTGATTACGTAATTCCTACTTACCCCCTCATACCTTTGAAAAATTGTTTTGAAAACTTGTTCACATTGTTTGGGAAAATCTTTGAAACAACAACATGAATTTGAGTAACTTCCCGTGGCAACACAAAATTAGGCTCTTTTCCTCGTATGCTTATCTTCTTGTTCAATCGATATTGTTTGCTTCTGAGCTCATCTTGAGCTTCCAACCTTCTCTCTAAATCAAGTAAATGAAAAAACAGAAGACCTCCTCCTTCGAAATGTCTTGGAATCATAAATTCCCTTACCAGAAAAGAAAAAAATAATAATAATGTTGAAACTATTGATCGGCTTGGTTTTTGGTTCGCTTTCCTGCCCACGTACTATCCAGACAGATTACTCTGAGTGTGATAAAAAAATCGGGATAAAACCTCGGTAAGCGTTCGTAATTCCATCGGATTAAAATCCTCGAAATGTTTTGGGAGAAATTGAAGCGTTTTTGAAGTGGGATTCTTCACCCATTTTGAAGTGTAATACGTACAATTTTTATTTGATTGATTGCTTTTAAGACTGCTAGCACCTAAATAAGTATGTAAGTTATGATATCTCAAAAATTATATTGTAAAACTAGATTAATGGATCATAAGGATGTATTTGAAGGTCACAGAAATTTGAAAAGTGGGTTGGGCGTAAAACTCAAACTTTAGTTTTGAGATGGAACAGAATCGTTAAATTAAAATAGTGTGGGGCTTTTGTATTTTTCCATGCACCCAGAACTTCTTTTCGCGAATTGCAGTGGAGTATTTTTCCTCCGGGAAAAGTGAAAGAATTTGTATTCCAGGGTAACAAGTGCATTTGTTCAGCGAAGGAGCTCGGATCAGCCCCATTCTTTTGAGATAAAGGCAAGCAGTTAAAGCGCTTTCCATAACTCGTCCCTATTTAACCTCTAGCGCTCTTTGCTCGCGTTCTAGCCTCACAGCGCTTTGTTGCTAATAAAAAAGCAGATATAAACTAAGAAGATAGAATGCTTCTTGCTGCTATTTGTTCTGAGGCGCCCGCCGGGCGAAATCGCACAGCACGAGGGTGCAAATGCCCCTTTGTGCTATTTCTGACTATTGTTACTATGGCGGAGGGCAGGGAAATGAATGATAAAATTTCTTTTCAGAAAACTCGCCTCATTCTGTCCATCGCAGGCCCCCGCTGCCAAGGATCAACTTGCGTTCGCCGGGGCTGGGAATCGTCCGAATTATTTCTAGCCATTTTAATGGACCTGTTACTTGATATAGCCCCGGAGCTCGCAGCTTCTGCCAGGGGTAGTTCTGGGTGAAACCCCATTAAAAGGGAAGGTTCGGGAAGAACACGTTGGCAAATGTCCTTCTCACACCCTGAAGTCTTGTTGAATATTTAACCGCAGCGTTATAGTTTAAGAATCTTCATATCAGATCAGATTTGTGAAGATATTTGCAGATAATACATATAAGATGAAAGATACATACGTTTTCCAACATAAGCCCTTTTAAATTTTTAGGTTTTATATAAAAAACAATTATAATTACCGGGACTTGTACTTTACTTACACTTATAAATTTTAAGTACCAATCTAGTTCAGCTCAAGAGCTAAAATACCAACAGTGTATTTTCTCAAATTTAAGAATTATTTTAAGACTTAAATCTATTGATTTTTTTGTTACTGATAAAGAAATAAGACCAATATATCAAGACTTGCGATTCTTGATTATACAAGTTTTCAATGAAAGGTTGTTTTTTTAACGAATTTATATGCTTCTTATAGATTTTTCTTTTGTAACATAAAAATAGGTCTGTTCGTTGAGACCTGATCTCAATCAGATCATATTCAAGTAGACCAAATTAGTCCAGTTTTCAAATAATCGTCATATTAGGTAAAAAACACCAGAAAACTCAACAAATGAAAATCGATCTGTTAAGATCATCAAATGTTAATTGTCAATTGTGTCAAGAAGGCGAAAAAATTTAAATTTTTAAGTAAATTAAGTTGAAAATAAAATTAAGGAAATTAGAAGAGAATAAATCGTTTGGCTGTGCCTGAAAAACATTCCATGGCCATCTGATTATGTCCATAAATTGAAAAATACATTTTTGAAAACAACTTTCTAAAGCGCTTTAAATCATTTTGTTGCCTTCAACTGTCACAAACTGACAAATTATTCAAAAGCCCTGATTTAATCTGATCTATAAAAATTTGCGCATTAGAAAATATCGATAATTATCAATCAATTATCAATTATCAAGGCTCAACGAACGCCAAGCAGATCAGTTTAGATGAGAAAAAATCAGTGATATTTCGAACGAATATTTCTTGATCTTTTTTGAGCTAGATTCATATGTCATGTTTTTGAGAAAATTAAAATCAAAAACTGAAAAACGCGTATTTTGTGATTAATTTTAAAAACGTTATAGTTATAACGAGATTCAAATGAAACCTTCTCCCATCAAGCTTTATTTTAGCATCGTTAAAGGCCTTTATAACATTCCAATAGTTTAAAAAAAAATCCAAAATTGTTAACACATTACTGTTTGAACATTTTATAGAACATTTTCTATTTCGAATTTGTTAAAATTTAAAATAATAAATTCATTTACCAGTCTGTGCATTATTTGTTTTATGAAAATAATTAAAAATTTCATGCGAAAGAACTTTTTGGTTGTTTGCAATTAAACAAAAATAAAACATTGTATTACTGGTTAATTTGTTAAGACATTTAAAAGAAAATATTATTTAAACCAGGCATTCATTTGCAGAAAAATAAAATAATAATAATTATAACCAATGATTAATATATAGAGAATAGAATAGATAATAAATTACTTATTACGGAGTAAAACATAGGAATATAAAAAAATGTAATGTACCTATCTACGTTTGTCAGTATATTGTATATTGTGACAACAATAATACTACCTACATACATAGTAAAACTTGATGGTACTTATAGTATGAATTTAATAAACATACCTTAGATATTTAGGCACATTAGGTCGAAAGATTAACTTTATGAATATATAAACTGATAATGAATGAATGAATGAATGAATAATTAATTATAGTTTAAGAAAATTCAATCATACTCAGTTTAAGACCATTAACTGAAGGTGAAGAGTGAAACCTCGGTTAACATTTATTTTACTGAAAAAAGGAGTAATAGGCTAACGTCGGCTTGATATTTTTGTGATTAGAAACATATTGAAATTATAAGTCGTAATATTTTGAAGTCTGTAGATATATTTTTTATCGATTTTTACGCAAAAATCAAATTTAATTTTTACTGAAAGCCACTGTATCTATGTATGCAGGTAGTTAATTGCAATAATGTTCAATTTTAATAGGATCAAAGAAACGAGGTATTCAATGCTGAAAGCGGAGCTCGATGGTGCCACATCGCAAGCAATTAGTGGCCGTATTACACTATGAAAGCCCGGGCAGATCGCATTAATCCATTTAGTGTGAAACGTAAACACTTTTATGACAGGGGGCTTTTAGAGGGGCCGCCGGATGTGGACCCGCAGAATGACACGGGAAAATAAAATATCTCGACTTTCATGTGCGCGACTGAAGATCCGAGAAGCATTCAATCCGGGCTAATTTTGAAGTCGTATACAATTTCAATGAAAGCAGAAGAGATGACGATGGCATTTTAGCCGGATGTAACCCTCCCACAAATTGGCAAGTCACGAAAACTCGACGCCTTGTTTGTGAACTTATTTTTCCGTCTATTTACCCTGGTCTTGCCGGGAGGGATGCAGAAGACGCCCTCCAGAGGCAGTGACAGGGCCACCCGCCCGGCCGAGGGGATGATTCTCTGAAAATATTTATTGTATTCTAGAAAATTGGAAAAAGTGACAAATAGCTGCCGTAGCCTGCCGGGATGATGAATCTGGAGCTCGTATCCCGTCTATGGCATGCGAAACGCTTCAAGTAGAGGTCTTGTTTGCATGAAATTTTATTGAGCCCTATGCTTCCCTCCCCCGCGAGCATCCCAGAGGAATGTTTTTGTTGAAACCATATTGAGTCCTGTGATTGCTGGTTATGCTATTTTTGGAAATTCCATTTCCTCTTCAATACTTCTTGGGCTTTATGAGTTTTGGCATATTTCTCCCAGTCATGACACATTTCACGACAATGACATACCCTACCCCTTTTCACTGTCGCAACAAAGTACTTTATACCCTTAAAAAGGAAAAAAATCGCAGAAAATTGTCCCAAGACTAAAATCATTCTGACAGAGAAACGTCTAAAGAGTGTCACTGGACTTATCATCCGGAAAAGCTGTTCAAAATCTTCGTCTTCTGTGCGGAAGGACGTTTATCTCGTTTCATGAACGCAACATAAACTGCCGATGCTAATGGAGGATACCCAGCATAAAGGTCATGCCCTTTCACTGGTTATTTCAACTTTTATGTGTGAAACGCGCCAGTTGTGTGGAAGCTCTTCGGGGTTAATATGTACTAATTAAGGGGGAACCTACTTTAACCATCAGGATAAAAATATTAGAATTTTTTTAAATTAATACATATATATTTATAAACTAGGAGAATGTAAATTTTTATTGAAAAATATTGCTTCTTGGTACATATGATATAAACAATACAATTCGAGTCGTGTACTAAAAATTATAGTATGTAGAAGATCTAACTGCCATCCAAATTATTATTATTATTATTATTCGTACTGTTTCTAAAAAAATTTCAGATGAAATATATTATTCTGAGGCTTCTAAAAAGTTTTGATCTATTTTATCAAAAATTAAAAAAAATCTCTAATAGTTATTTGCCATTTAAAGCACTTTAGAAACTGGTTTCTAGCAATATCTGAGCCGATGTTTAAATAAATTGACATCTAGATGACAATTTAGCACCAATAGGACTATTTAGTCATGTGAGCGAACAAAAATAAGCGGGCGTCCCGGCCAATCGGTTTTCATTATAAAAAAATAATGAAAAAGTAATTTTTTTTAATGTTTTAATTAAAATTTCTTGCTCATTTGTTGTAAGCTATTTCAGAAAATAAAATGTTAATAATTTTTCGGTTCATGTCTTTATTCGCGGTATTCTCCATTTTATTTAAGCCTAATCAAACAGTATAAAATTTTAAGGTTATGTCAGCAATTTTGTTTTCAAAATTTGGAGGTCCCGCGGCTTAAATCAAGAAAATTTATTCCTATTTTGTTTCCTACGTATAATTTACGTATAAAATTGACATTGTAGACTCCAAAAATAAGAAGAATGTAACCTGTGGTCTGGTTTTTAATTTGATATTATGGGGTCTTGTCATATTTATCAACTTATAGTTTTATGATATCATTGCTAACGCATTATTCTAAATACGACTTAGGCTATAGGTGATACGAATGAGGCAACGAGGGGCTTTAATCGTACTGAAAGTACTTTTATGAAAAACGTTTAAATACCGATCGTGATAAAATATTTTTGCCTTTTTGTAAAGTTTGGTTGATATAGCTTTAAAAACAACGATTCAGTGGGGTTAGGACTTGAGCAACCCTACCTTACCCGCATTTACAAATTATTCATTTCCTATAGTAGACATTATAATATAATCGGTTAATGTACACGTTTTTTGTTTGTTTTTATAAATGTTATCATAAAACTCAATCAAAGAAAATATGTTTGAAGAATACAGCTGCACTATTATACCACCCATAATTGCTAAATTATAATAAAATATGATATGTTTGGTAATTCTCACTCTCCCTTAACAAGTAAAAGTTGAGCTAATTTGACCTATTAAGCATCGTTAAATAACACAAATAGCCTTCATCATACAAAGATTTTTATATCCTAATCTCGGCTATTACACCACCTTTGTTTGTGCCCAGCACCCATTAAGAGCGAAAAACAAAGAAGGAAAACGTGACCAGAATCAGAAAGGTAAGTGCTTGAAAGTAGCTACAAGTTTCTTGGATGAACAAAATTATTTTTATATATATAAGAATGGATATTGAACCAACGTGTGTCCTCCTAACAACTTTTATCGGGAATCAAATATAGACATAACTTAATCCTTTCTATGATTCGAAGAAGTCTAACGATTATAAAAATGAAATAAAATAAAAAGGTCACTTTTCCCAACTTGGAGATTCTGCAGTTTTGTAGAAAATGGGAGCCTTTACAGAAAACTGAAATATCTTTTAAAGGAAAGAAATGTGGGTAATATATGAAGATGACTTCGAAATTCAAATCCAAGTTTAAGGCAGAACCCAACAATTCAGTCGATTCTGTATTTTTGTACATATTTTGAACAGTAGCTACATATGTATGTAAAACAAATTTCAAATCAAAAACCAGAAAAGTGACGAAGTTAGAGCTGTTTCTACGAATTTATCTTCGTGTACTTCAACTTTTTAATAGCATTCTTTTCGAAATGACTTTTATCAATTTCTTCATATTTAAAAAATTCCTTTTTGATTTTTGAAAACAATTAAAGAAAATCACATTCACACTCATCGAAATTAAAATTTTCCAAGACATCAGGTTTTTGAGAAAAGCTGTATTTTAGCTACATATGTACTTTTGAATTTATGTATTAGAAATTATGAAGAGGCTTAAATAAGACCTTATACTTTTAACATACCTAAAAACCGAAATGACTGAAATTTTGGCCGAGAACCATTTTATAAAATAAAATTGGTGTACCTATGCTATGAAAAATTTGTAATTTCCAAAATGTATGAAAACAAAATATTTAAAATATTCAATCACCTGTTATTAAAATACGACTGCTTAAAATTATAAAGTTGAGTAAGTAGTTAAAAAATATTTATGTTTTCATGTTGAAAAACTCAGATTTGTAGTTATTTTAAAAGTCAAAATAAGTGAATTTATTGAAACTCTATTTTATTAATGTACATATTATGGGCAGAGGTGAGGCATGCCAATCGTTAAAAACAGAAATTTATTTTTAGTATCCACATCAAATCAGAACATCCCCTTAAGGTTAAAATTTATTGTGATTTGAGCCATTTACAGATCAGAATCGGAAAAGCATTCACTTTTTATGAAAATAAAATTGCTGTTCGCAGGTTCTGATAAAGCAAATTTACATTTCGTCGAATTTCGCGAATAATCCTGCAAGATATTCAAAATAGATATAAGGGGATGAATGAACCTCTACCAGTCGCAGAATAAAAATTGTAACGAGCAAAAAAAATTATTTATTCAATTCCAAGGTAATCAATTCCAGTCATTCTGCAATTCATTCGACCGATTGTGAGGTGAATATTTACAACATTTTGTAGGTGTGTTTTCCGAATCATGATTCATGAAAAATAGCACTTTTATGCAAATGCGGTTGTGTTTTATATCCTAGCCCTAAAAGAGCGCCCAACTCGACATCAAAGGGCCTGAAACGGAAGGCATCAGACTGCTAATGAATTTAATCGGGATAATCTAAACCGCGCAAATGTACAACAAAATAACGAGGTAGGAAAGGTCTCGCCGGAAAAAATTGTACGTGTAACACGTGAGCTTCAACGTTGATCATGCAATTGAACGCTCAAAAAAAAAATTATTAATTTTTTTTTGGAGTTGCGTGCCCGCAGTTTTCACGGCCAAATGGAAAATTATGAGTTTGTGACGCGCGGCCAATGAGGCTGTAAGCCATTAAAAGTGGGTCATTTTGGGGGTCCTCGAACGAACCCGAAAGTTAATTTTGATGGAAGAACGATGGGGCGACGGGAAATTATCAGGAAAAACAAAAGTAAAATCACAAAGCTTTCATTACCCTCTAAGGAGGCATTTTTCGGGAAAATCTTCTCATCCTCGAGGGTTTTTTAGGCCGTTAAACAGGTAATTGAGCAGGGGATTTGGCCCCTTTTGGTGGATTTCTTAACCACTTCTGGGGTAGGGGGATTTACAATTAAAAAATCATTTTTACGGAGAATTACTCCCTTCGCAACATTTCCGCTGTATAACGTAAATTTAATGCTTTAAAATGCAATTACAATGAATTTATGGTTCTTAAATTATGCTACATTTTTTAAATTCCACCATATATTTGTAAATATTTCAAAAATTTTCATTCATATAGAAAATTGAGCAATCTAAGACAGAAGGGTCACTTTAAATTGTTTCTAAAACTTTTCAGAAGTTTAAATCCTTACCCAAAATCTTCAAGACGGAAGGAAATCGTCTAAGGCTTTGACCCTTGTCTGGAACTGTCAAGATATCTTATCTAATCCAAATTAGAAATTTATGGCCTGATCACTGTATCGCACAATAAAAGTGTAAAGGAAGTAAATAGCGCTATAGGTTAAGTTGGGGCTCTGGTCTGGGAAAGAAGGTTTTTCATTTTATTTCCTTACAATGCGATGAAGAGGGTTTATGGTAATGGAGAGTAAATTTTCTTTATGGGTTTACAAAATACATGTACACTGCGCTTTAATATTCCCTTGATTGTAGTTACAGATGATGGATTAGTTCAAAGTTTTGAAGTTTTGGGTTCGTCTCTTGAGTATTGATAGAAAATATATTTTATGGATACCTTCGAAATATAATCCGACATAATTTTAAATTCAAAAGAAATATTTGTTAGTTTTTTCAAAAATATTTTGATTTTTCTTAATGATTCTAAAAAAAAAACTTTAGAAGCTTCAAAAATGACAAAAACCGAACCTTTAAAAAATCGGTTCAGCTGCAGTTTCGAGAAAAATTCATTTACATATTTCTGATAATGAATTTTATGAATATAGTACATATAAAAAACTTGAAAGTATTTATACTATTTAATATTTAATTTTAAAGAGAACAATGAACCAGAAAATCTGTTTAAATTATAAAATTTTGTCCATTCAATTGAATGCGCTTTATTCGACATTGTAAATAAGCTTTTCACACAAATTATTAGATATCTATTTATACAGCATTGGCTATTTTCAAAATTCAATGCTCAAATAAATTAATATTTGAGATAAAACCTTGTAAATAACAACGAAGCTCTGAACAACATAAATTGCATGCCATAAAATTAAAGTCTCTGGATTATGTTAAAACACGACCAGAAAAACCTCTAATGAAAATCCCGAAGTCTTCATTAATCTGTCTGCGAAAATTTGTATAATGCTATTGCAAAAATCGAATTTCGCCGAATGAGTTGCGTTGTAAAATTTTAATCGCTCGCCACCGAGATAATACACAAATCATTTTTTAAAGCCGCCACGAGAATCGTCTGCTTTAATTATTTCCGAGGGCATTTGCTGGGGCGAGTGAGTTTCTCCCGTACACCTACATGAATAAATTATGACCGAGTCCTGCACGTTCAGTTTTGGTGCATAATGAATGCTTCGAAGGCGTTCAAAGGGCATCCGCTGTGCCCTCGTCCACTCCACATCCACATCCAGATTTAATCTAAATCCGTAACGCGATTTGATGTTAAGGCAAGGCGTGTGGTCTTTTCGCTTTTAATTGACTTATGATGCTATTTGTGGTACTTCTCAAAGTCAGGATACATTACGAATTGGCTTAATTCAGTCGAAGATGTAAGCCACTTAAGTTTCTTGAATAATAACTCTTGTTATCAAAAATTTATAATCGAACATCTTAACACCAAACTAGTAAGAACTTCCATAACTTCACATCTACCATTAAACAGAAAGGGAAATGTTTGAACATTTTTATACATAATACATACATATCTCAGAAATATAAAAAGAAATTGATTTTATGCTCAGAATTGTATTGATTGATTAAAAAAATTAACTGCATTTATTTGAAATAAATACCATTCAATTTTATGTTGTTAAGCCCAAAAAATACAATGTTTGTTTAAATTCTGAAACTCTCTGGTGTTCAATTTCATTTAACTAATTTGTAATATATAATGTTAATACTTTTCTGTGGACTTTAAATTTTGAAAAATTTACTGATCTTTTGGACAAAGCAAGAAGTCTTTGAATTCTTTATAAGATAGAGAAAAATTTGTTTTTAGAACTAATGAATGTCCTTTTCATTACAAACATTTTGAATTAAATTGATAATTCGTGTTCTTAGCAATCTTAATTATACTTCAAAATATATAAAAATTTACATAATTATATTATGAAATATAATCATATCCATCTAATTTGGTAATTGTCAACTTCCGAAGGTGACTTTAAGACTGCAATTAATATATATGATTTTGTAAGATCGACTAATATTTATACGAGGAATGAAAATTTTAGGTCCGTGAAATTGAGTCATTGATTGATTATTTAGCCAATAAAAATTGGGGCCTACCAAGAGTTTCAAAAACATGAAAAGTGGGTAAAATACCTTCAAAAAGGTTACTGAGAAAGAAGATTATTTAAATTCAAAAATTTGTAGTGGTAATAATATATTGTATTACCAAGAATTTTTGTTCCAACTTTAAGGGGTCCAGATGCAAGATTTCGTTTGTGTTTTTTTTAAGATGGCTTACTGAGCCTCTTTGATTAAAACAAAATTAATTTCACAAAAAATACTTGCCAGGAGGAATAAAAAATTTAAAGAAATAGGCAGGTACTTATAAATTTATCAAATTCGTCTACCATAAATTCGCAATTTTAAAATATTTGACTCAGGAAGTATTAATCACTTAGAAATACTTTAGAACTTATGCAGGAATATTTTATAAATTAAAAAATCCCAAGGGAGTCACATTTTGATTAGTTTTTCGATAAAAATATTCAGAAATACAAAGATAGGTATGTATAAATGTAAAAATATGATACATAAAAGTGGCTGGTGCTCCTTTATGAAATATTGACCCATATATAAGTACTAATATAATTTATTACTTTAGGCATTAAAACGTAAAGCCCTTTTTCGGTTTCATCCCATTAATGTTGATAAGTAAAATTAAAAACAAATACCTAAAGCAGCTGATTTATTTTTAAGCCCAAATAGAATATGTTTCATTTAATTTTTGAGCGAATACACACTGAGATTTTTTATATTTCTTGTAATAATGGTGATTTTATATAAATTGTGTGTTTGCTATGACTAAAAATTGAATGATGATGAGAGGAATTAACTTTGATGTTTAAACAATATTTGATTTGATTAGCATTATTTAATTGTCCTATATTCAAGCAATGGGGGTTCAAACATGAATGTAATTTGCGCTATTCAACGTATAGAAAGCTTCCAAAAATAATGTAAATTGTTGATCAAATTTTATTAAATATCTAAGGACCGCGTTGTAAGTTTGTTAAAGAGAGAAATCCTGAGCAAATCAAACAAAAATAATTTTAAAGCAGGATTTGTTGATTCGTTTATCGAAAAAATATAGTGCAATTGAGGTAGAAATCTTTAAACTAGTGCATACACATACTACAATCTATTTCGACAAAATATTGTCGAGCTGGTTGTTCCAGTATTATTTGGATTAAATTTATCTCGGTAATTGGCGTAATTGGTGTTATTTATAGTGTTGGACAATTCGTTTTCACCTTTCGTGTCGGGGTAGCTTGTTTTCACGTCTGTCGTGCACTAGCTGAAGTGATTGTTTCCATAAGCTCAGTGTGCCTAGCGTTGTGAAGTGAAGGCGTGTTGAGTGATGCTTGGCGCGGAGGAGGAGGCGGAGCACCTCGGAAATGCAAGATTTAAAAAAAAAATAGTGATATAAAACAGAAAACAGCGGAAATATAGAGGATGCAGCTGAAAATAAAAGATATCTTGTTTTTTGTATTTTAAATTGCTGCCTGTTAGTCACGGCCTTAGGTGAAATTTTAATAAAAAGGCAGTAGTGATCCTTGGCGAAGGGATAGAAGTGAACAGTGGAGAAAAATAAATACAATGTGAACATTTAAAGCTCTTATCGTAAAATGGGTAAATTGAAAAAGAAAATGTACAGGGTATACAAAAAGGTTATAGCGAATACAAAAAGCTTGTTCAAGTGAAAAATTGAAAATTACCATCACTTCAGGGTATCACTACAATTCGCAGAGCAACAGAGGAAGTGAGCTTCAGAGACACTCCGGGATAAATTTTCTCCGATCTTTCGATCCTTTAGACATTTATATTTCACGTTCCCGGGGGAGGCCAGGGAAAGACTTTTTCTTAAAGGAGAATTTCACTTTGTGGCATCACAGCCACCGACAGTGCGAGCACATCCTTCTGGAGGGAAAATCCTTTTATTATTTTATTTTAGGCACAAATCCGACACACCACACAGCCGGAATTTAATCGCAAGGATTCGATTTATCTTAAAATCACTTCCCACCAAAACAAGTGGTATCACTATCGATGGAAATTGAATTAAATTATAATTTTTTAAAATTTTGCACCCCCACAGCACAAGACCTTTAGTGGCCAGGGGCTTGGAAGGGTTTTCACTAAATGTTGAGCACTTGAACAAAATCCGTTGAAGACGTATCGCTCGCCGCCGTGACCGAACTCTTTCACGTTTCAAAGGAAACTGTGCTTTTCCGCAAAATTTTCCAAGATAAAATAGAAAACGATACTCTGGGAAAATCTCCCCGGAAAATGTTAAGGGAAAATCTTAGTGCTCTTAACATCGAAACATTTTCTCTTATCAATGGAACTTTTGCTCAGATCCAACAAGTTAAATTGCATTTTCGGGTCACAGGAGCATTTTCCCGGTTTCCCGCTTTTCCAAATTTTCCGGGATTAAGAGAAACACCAGAACCTCGTGGGTGATACTCTTTAAAATAAAGTTCCAGACACAACCGCGAAAATTTGAACTTTTACTAACAAATCTCATGAGAAAACTTTTTCGATGTTTTTTTTCATTCAAAAGAAAATTGTCGCAGTGAACGGGTCGGTCTGTTTGGAAAAACTTCTAGCGGCTAGGGTAATCGGAAAATGATAGCTGAGGAAATTGCCCACCACCGCCCGCGTCGCGACGTCGAGCAGCGTGCAGAACACGCTGACTGCTCGAATCAGCCTTTTCCGCTTGGCTGCGAATTTATGCCTCACAGGGTGGCTCAAAAGAAACGTCCGCTTTTCTGCTGATTGCTTGTTTTTTCGTACTTTTAAAAGATTGGGTGGGCAGAGGCTAGTTTCTTTTTTATAGAAACTTTTAGGCAAATAGCTTCTTTTACGTGCCAGCGAAATAGGCCTGTCGCAGAATCATTGAATGGGTGTAATTTAATGCGAGCAGCGTTCGAAACGGAATTGATGCGGCGGGTCTGCAGATGAATTTATATTTCTGATTTGCATAAATTGTACTCAGATTCTGTGCTTTTTATCCAGCTGTGTTCTGCATGGGAGTTTATATCCCGGACTATATTTGTACATGCTTTTTTGCACTTTTTCTTGTGCGGAAATGGCCTCAATTTTTACGATATAAAAGCAAAATCATTTCTCCCAATCCTAAGAAAAATATCCTATATATTAGTTAGTAATAAAATAAATATTCTAAAATATTATTTTGAGTATAGAATTCAGTACTTTGTATTATCTAATTGTAACTAATAGCAATAAGTTATAATTCCAAACATGCTATTAAAAAAGTTCGTTTGTTGTTAATTTTGAAAGTAAGGAAATTTATCATTTCTACAATATTTTTTTTTAGAAAAGTGTTTAAAGAAACATGTTAATTTTTGCAGCCTTTTTTTAAACTAATAAATTGAAATTAAAAATTAAACTTTATTTACTCGTTCGACATTTTTATTTTGTGAAAAGATTTCACAACTAAAATTCTCCAAAAAAATTATGGATTCTGAAGTACCTAAATGATAACAAACCAATAGAACTTAAAAAGTTTTCCGAAAGTTAATCCGTGCTTACCTATGTTCTAACTTCAGTTTAACAAAAACGTTTGTAATTTCGATGATATGAAATTGTTTGTCGAACTATAAATATATAACAGTGAAGGCAATGATTGGTTGGTCTAATAGTTTACTATTTTAATTTTATAAGAAAATTTGTTAACTTCTGGAGCATTCACCCTATGTTCAATAATTTCATAGATTATTTAAAAATTAAATTGCTGAAATAAATTTCCTTACATTCTTGTCACCCTGTGAGTTCTTTATCTTCATAGAGCGCCAGAAGAGCTATTGAAAGCGGCGTTGTATGGAAGGCTCAAATTCTTAAGATGTTAATGCTTTGTGGGATTGTTTAAATTTTTCTAGTATCTATAACCGCTGGAATATAAAGAAAACTGCCACATATTTAAAATGAGAAAGGTCTTTCTTAATTTTATTATTTATTATTCTCCTGACAGATAAAGTTTTTGTCATAAAATTTAATTAGATTCTGATATGAAATCTCTAAGCAATAACATATCTAATGAAAATGTAAATGCAAAACGTAATCAAAATGTAAATACCAAAACACAAATAAATCTTCAGTTCAAAGTTCATATGTTAACTTTTATACATGATTCAATGAAAACAAAACTTTCTCTTTTGCAGCAAAGTTTATGAACCCGACGAACAGAGAGGAAAAGAGCTATGCTCTGTAATGAAAAGTAGTTTAATAAGAATGCACTATAGAAGGTGGCTTTAAATCATAAGACGTGGTTCCTGATACACCGTGAGAAGTTTGCATAAGGAAAGTTTTGTTTCAGACTAACGTCGGGATGGGTGAAAAGGTCCTTTTGAGAAAATAAAGTTAGAGGCTTCTATGAAGGCATATTGACGAGCAGTTCAAAAACTTGTTATTCCTTCAAAATTTTGTAAAGACAATGACTTCATGCATTTTCCCCTTTTTGGTAGCCTAATGGGCGTCTAATTTTATAAGATTTTCCATCATGCAATTTAGGATGCAATTATACATAATAAGGAGCACTCCGCCAGAATTTTATGCTGAAACTTTTAGACAACAAAAAGTGCAGAGAAACGTAGAGATCTTGAACAGATTAGTACTACAGGTAAATTAAGGTTTTAAAAGATTTCTTACTAAGTGTTATAAGTTAAAAATGTCTATGATTAAAGTTAATATAATAGTTTTCGAATGGGGTCGAATGGTTTCGAATGAGAACGAATGGGCTCAAATCATAAATTAATGTGAAGATAATCCTTTTTGTGATTCTGTTTCCCTTATTATTCTAGAAAAGAAGAAGTAAAGTGAAATGAAAAATAGAAAAATTATACATTTGTAGGAAAATGGTCATTGTTTGGCTTTAACTGTACTTTGTACTAATATTGAAATTTAACGCGATATTGTTAAAGTGTGACAATGAAGAATATCATCGTGGCAGTTAAATATCATATTATAGTATTAGAAGAATTAGAAGAATATAATAGGGATGTGAGAAGTATTTGATTCTATATACGTTACATTCGTTTAGACCAGATAAAGTTTTTTGTCGATAAGTAGAGACAAATTAAGTTTCGAGAGTCTACAAGCACAAGGAATATATGGTTTCTTAAATTTATTAGAACGACTGGGTGAATTTCTTCAGTACGTATTCAACTCTGTCAACTTTGGCAATGGTGGTACTGAGACTAAACTGAACAATATTCAAATATGCTTTGAACCATTGTTATGAATAATTTACGCAGAGTGGGTTATCTTTCAGAAGTTGAAGTCTGTAAGGTCTTTTGAAAATGCCGTCAACGTGAGCATTAAAACTCAACTAAATGTCAGAGGTTAGTCCCCAGACCCTTGAATTCACATATCAGCCTTTTATGCCAACAATTCTTAAATATATAATATAAAACTATGAATACTTTTATAAATATGCATATAGAGACGTTTTTGCTACTTTCTGCCATAATATCGACAATAACTCGCTCTATGGAAGACTTTTGTCATGAATATATTACAATTCCATATAGTACATTAAATATTTTAGACAAGGTCTTAGCATGATTTCGATGTTGGCATATGTTATATAACAGCATATCTTCCGCCCAAATTTATTTATTTTTGCTACATATGTATCTAATATCCTCCAAGTAATTGAAGGCATTAAGCGGGTTCTAAGGGAGACAGAAAAAGCAGATTTCCCTCAGGTGAAGGAAATAGCAAAAGGAAGGGCTTAAAGCGATAAAATGCCAGGGGCCCACTGTCGCCGGTAATTGACTTTTAATGGCGGCACTGATGAAATAACCGAGTACGTGATGTAGTAACTTATTAAATATGAGACAAAAATTAAGGTAGGTAAAATTAAAATACTTTCGATGTACGTCCTCCACGGGGGCAGAAAATCCCTGTAGGACATTTTGAATCTTTATACCCACGTCTGTCTGCGTCGAGCTGCCCTTTCCCTTTGCATAGGTCGATTTGTTTGGCACCCGACACGAAACACCGGTCGGAAGCACTTTAGGACATTTTTGCTTTTATAATAAAAAAATTCACCTTGGGCGAGATGTTCCTGAACAAAAAAGGCGAAAGTGAATATCCTAATGGAATAAGCATGTCCTTGGCAGTGCCGGGGGATGGGATCCAGAGCTGATATCGATTGCACACGACTTTCTAATTTGTTCTCAGGTATAATGTTCAGCATAATCATCCCCGAGCTCCAAGACCTTCCTCCGGGCAATCTTGTCTTGCCCATTCAGGTTGAGATCCTCTGTAAAACGTTTAAAAAAATATCACCTTTTTATATAACTCCCCCGCACTACTCACCTGTAAATGAGTTTCTTGTCGCTGAGATTTTTCCCTCATTTTTTTGTTTTCATTTCCGGAGCACTTGCGGCAGAGAAGTGATGATTTTGTCATTTCGATTGAATGGCTAAGAAAATCATTATATTTACCAGAAATTATGGTAAAATCTGCTCCAGGGAACTTTTGCGAATTATTAATTAATTGAAAGAAACGACAGCTTCTTCAAACTTATGACGACAGGTGCTTCCCGCACAATTGATTTTTTCTTTTATTTTTTTAATTTATTTTATATTTTTCCTCGAGGGATATGAGCTGTGTTGATTCGAGCAGAAAATTAGTCGCACGTGTTAACAATCTAGCGAAAGATGCTTTTGATGATGATTAATTATTTTTGGATCTAAGCCGCAAGGCTGGAAAATTTGAGTATATACAAGTTTCTTTGAAAAACCGCAATGGTAGCATGCCGGCGTCGTTTATCTTATATGTCAAACATGTCAAAAGCAATACCTTCATAACGCATATTATGTACTCGTATTTTAGCTATGAGTCTGATGATTGCTTAAATATAAAGCGATGTTGCTTTTGAATCAAAAAAATAATAATAATATAAAAAATATCTACGTACCAAATAAAATCAAATTTTTTCAACTTTTATATACATATATGTAGTATGATTTTATAGGTAGCTGTTATAGTGTTTTCATCTAGCTTATGATTTCACAAAGTATAGAAGTAACGATAAAAACTAGGGTCGCTTAGTAGTCTTGAATAAATTGTTATTGCTCCAATACAAAACTGAGTTTGAAGGCACCTCACGGATTTTGATGAAACTTTGTAGGAATGTTCAATAAGGTTCAAAAGTGAGAACATGCAAAATAAAATTGTCAGTCACACATTTTTCCTGAAATATTTAACTTTAAAATAAAATTTGTAACGATACTTTGTGGGAATATTAAAAAAATCGTGGCAGCTAAATATCAGTTTAAGAAATTTCAAACGTATATATCTCGGAAAGTAGGTATAAGGACCGATAAATTCTTTTTGCATATATGTCACTTTTGGTTCTAAAAGTACACTCCTACAAAGTTCTATCAAAATCCATTAGAAGACCTCAAAATTAATGTGATGTTTCTAAATTTTATCAATAATTCACAATAGTCAGTTCCTAACAATAATTCATACCTTAAAAAGCTGAATAAAAGTTCATTGTTGAATTCTTCATCTTTAACTTTTTCTATATACAATTTATTGAAGTTAGATCTAAAACCTAAATGTAAAAAGGTCTATTCATTATCTAACATTATACCTAATATTAAGTTTTCAAGCATCTTTGTCAAAAAAGATAGAAAAATTAAATAAAATGGGAAAATTAAAGTATAGGTATAAAAAAATTAGGTCAATATTATTTGTCGAAATCTCTTTAAGAAATGCCTTCTTATCTTAAAATTTGAATTTAAGCCGCTGTCAGAGCAGTAAACTTGTTGTTCTATTGGGAGTTTAACAACCTTATTGAATTGCATTCGTTAAAAATTGAAAAGGGTTTTCCGCTTTAGATATTCCGAAAAATCAATTTTTTTATGTATAGAGGGGTCGAACCTTTTAAAGGTTTTGCCCTTGGGATAATTCATTGTATGTATATATTATATTCCTCTATTAATTTTCCGCGTTTTTATCCTCCTTTTCGAATATATGAGATGTGACCTAAATAGTCGTATCATAACTGATGAAAATCTCGAAACGAATAAAAAAGTGCTATTTAGGCACAATTGGGCTTCAATTTTCAAATAAAATGCTCTCAATTTTTGAAAGCATTCCAGAAAATTTTTCACGTTTTTAAATTCTCGCCATCCTCATTCAGTTTGGCGCTCTTCTCCTCGTAATAATCAAAAATTGGCAGCGCCTCGGATTTGAATGTGAATGAATTCAAATTCTGGGGTGGTGGAATCAAAAAAGAAAAAACAAATTCCATGAATAATTCCATTCGGGCTGACCTTCATCTGGGTTGGCGTTGGTATAGAAAAGGCCCGTCGGCGGCGGCGGCGACGGCACCGGGCATATGGTCGTGATTTATGCTCGGGTTCCCAGACAGAATCCGAGCCGAACCCGACCCGAACCCGAGGGGAATGGGCCCGGTTGGGAGAAAACTAATTTTAGGAATATTGCACCGATGCATTAAGGGTGCTTTGCCGAGATAAATTCGGGCCACCGAGCAAACAGTCGGATAAATTTGCGCAATTGCAGATGGAAGGACGGGGACATTTAGGTGCTTAAAATTGCCCCGCATGAGACGAGGATGGGTCCCGGGCCCGGACCCGGCTGAATTCCCTGTGCGACTGTATGACTTTTAAAAAGACCCGGCACAGTTGCCAGGATGGCTTCTATCATGTTTCCTGCAGCCGTATATTAAAATTTATTGATATTGGGTGCCACTTAGTTTGCCATGGGTGCTCCGGGTCCAGTGCCCGGCCCCCGGGACGCGCCCCTCCGTCGCCATCCGATAAGTCCACTGCACGAAGCAAATGATGCGTGCGATGATTGCTCAGCGATTGTTTCAGCAAACGAGCCCGGGACGAGGGGCCTGTTCAAATATTAGAACAACCCCGCAATTTATACAAGGGAACCGGGGAGCTTCGTACGTGTCTTTTGGGGCTCGTATCCCGGTGCCCGGTTTTCAGGGGCGGAGGGGATGAATGATTTTATTAAGCTGCACAATTCTGCAGGAGGTAAAGTTCAAGTTTTCGAGTTTCAACTGACATCAAGTTATGACTGAAAACTGAAAATTTTGCTTTCGATAAGATAGCACCAGGACAAAAGCGGGGGAGTATAAAATAGATTACGTATGAACGACAACGTCTACGTCGTCGTCCTCGTCGTCATCCAAGCTAAACTTTTAGCCAGTTTTTTTGTTATATCTTAAGAACTTTGTGCCATCTCCGAAGTTATATCCTCTTCCGCTCCAGTTCCCTCTGTTGGTTTCCAATTTCCCTGCCCAAGTCTTGAGAGACTCGACTTAGGTTATTTTTTCTTTTCTTGACGATAGAGTGGCTTTCGCGACTACCACAAAGCCGCTTTTCTATGCAATTTCTTCGAGGTGGTACGGCATAAATTCGGGTAGATCAAAATATGATATGGAATATACCTCCTCCTGAGAATGTCATGTGAATGCATGACTTTACAAATTGCTTGTGCAAGATACTCCCCAATCAACTGCAAAAAATGTCTTGTACGAGAATATTTTTAGTCATATGCAGACGAAAGTAGGTACTCATCTTAAAAGTTTTGAGATGGAGTGCTGAATTAAATGATAAGAAATTTAACAAGAAAATGCTTTGGGACTTTTTTTTTTTTTTTGTTATATAATATTCGTGTAATTATTCTACGGAATAAGTTGGACTCAACCGAGATTGCATCCAGATTATTTTTTCGTAATATCAAAGCAAAATTACATAAAACCTACGGAAAAATAAGCATAGTTAGCATAGTTAACCCTAAAATTTTTCTTTATTCTCCGAATTTTTTATTGTGTGTTAATTCGACCGAAAATCGGTTGTTCAGAGTCGTTAGGCGTAAAAAATGGCCATCGACACCTCGATCAATAGTGAATAAATTTGTATGGCAATACTAAAAGTTTATTCATTAGAATTTACAGATCTTCATTTGTATATTATTTCATTGAAAGAAATTGTTTGAATATGACTGATTGATTCAAAGTAATTTCAATAATTTTAGCCCTATGGGGAAAAAGTTATTATTCATCACTTACCGTAGATGCGGGTTACTTTAACTCTAGGGGGTAACTTTGGCTCAAAACAAAAAAAAATATTGAATTTCCTATCTCTTCGTAGCCACGACACTAAACGATCTAGTTCGAGTCGGAAAAGTTAGATGGTTTTACTGACGTCTATTTGTAATTGGTTGCACGAATTTTTTCAAAATTAAAACTTAAATTTTAATAGCGACGAATACCAAAATTTACACCTACATACCTCAAATATTTTGAGCATACTGAGCAGACAAAAAAATCTTTAAATTTATAAAAATCGGTGTAAGTTGCGAAGATAATTTTTGTATATGCTGTAAAATAAGTTAGTAAATATATACACTTTCGTAATTATTTTAAAGATTTCACAGATACTAACAAAAGTGTTCGGTAGTATCTATGAGAAAGACCCATATGTCAGCTTTAGAACCAAATTCTGAATAAGAATTATAACAAAGGAAAATTTATTAGGGACAAAAATGTATATTAATATAAATGCGGAAGGAAAATACAAAGCCATATGTCGTTTTTTTCTTTTGAGTTTAATATTCACTCTAAATGGGTTTATCTTTGAAATTGTTTGTAAATATCTTCCGAAGAAAAGCATACAGAATTAATTACATGAAACATTCTCAAAATCTTCCACAAATGTCCGGCATATTTAACCTCTTCAGGCTATTTCAAATTCCTAGGGACAAACCTTGAAACTTTCAAATATATCTATGTATTTTCACGCTGCTTGCTCTCCAGTCATCTGTACTTTAATATCTATGTATGTATGTAACGTCAAAAGGTTTATAAACATAAATTTTTACTTTGACTCATAAAACATTTCTAAGGGAATGAGCTCAGGAAAAATTTAGGATAGAAAGTCTGAACTGGTGAACTTCTTTACACCATACGACGGTAAGATATCATGTTTGTAATAAAAGTAAAAACAATTTATATTATTTAAGATATATCAATAAATTTGTACTTTGCATGTTTTATGAAAATGCTTATTTCTATTTAGAATTACTTTAAAGTTCATCCTAAAATATAGTTTAAAGTTTAGTTTGTTTTTGGCGCGAATGTAGTTTTATATTTTAAAGAGGTAACTTGTGGTTTGAAAATTTTAATTCATTATTATGTGTTTTTTATGTTGCGAAAAATGTGGTTCTTATTATTTTTATTTATTATTAATTTTTTTTTCTAAGCTTTAGTATACAAGGTTTCATCCACACCCACTTTCTTATAAATAAGGACGCAGTTTCAAATCACAAAGGATGTGTGTGCGAATGAAAAATGAAGTTTCATTCATCTGTCAGTAGACCAAGGCGAAAGATGTTCCAACATAAAGCAGGCCTTTTATACACTTTTAGCAGTTAATGGCTTCGAGGGCGTTGCAGAGATGACGTCTTATGTCTCTGTTAAGAAAACTGCAAATCTTCAGACAGGGGAAATGAAGACTTGGGACAGATAAGTGGTCATATCGAGCTAAAAGTACCACTTTACTTAAGTTGTGGGGAATATCTACGTTTTCTGGAACGTTGCCGAGGTTTTAACGATTTTTTTTCTTTCTTTACTCTTTGATTTCAAGTGTCGTTGAGCGAAATTTCATAACTTTTCCCTCACCACTGAAACGCAACTATACTCGAGATGTTGGCATTTTATTCCAGATATGTAAATTTTTATAGAGCTTCTTTTACTGTAAGCGAGATACTTTTCCTGTTTCAAGGATATGAAAAATATATGCTGAGCTTCGGACGATTCGTTAGCATATAAAGTATATAAAACCAGCACATGCATTGAAAATGTCTCTTGATCAATTAGTCAATTAGTCTCTAAATGTGAATGCAGAATCCATAACCTGCAATTGTAATATCCAGCATATAAATTTAAAGGACCTAAAGTAAAATATTTGTTAAAAGCTCTAAGATAAAAATAAATTAAAAATCCTTTTTAGTAATAAAATAAAAATGCGTATTAGTATACAATTCAAAAAAATCGGGCAAGTGCGAGTTGTAGGGTCTTTGTACTTTGCAAATATGCAAAGTTATTTAGTTAAGTTTATCGACCACATCAAACACAATAAGACCTAGGATTAATGTAATACATAATTTTACAATAAACTTTCAGTAAAGTTCTGTAAGCCTTTTTTCATAGTTTTAGTTTTTATAGTTTCGGAAATAAGTAATTGGATAGTTTGATATGAATAAGAGAGGTAGTTCGATAATGTCTTGAAGAAGCTATGGCATTAACTAGAAGGAACCCTTTTTTTTCAGAAAATAAGAAAATGTCGAATGTTTTTCGAAAAAAAAAATACTATTTTGAGGTTAGACTGAAAATCGGTAAATACATATATTGCCGATCTTTTTGATCTTTGTTCATGCCATCAATGTGTACAACAACATATTAAAAATCAGTCAAGATGTGTTTTTGAAATCGTGGCGAAGAGTCTGAATTTCGAGAAAATCGGGTTTAAGTTTATGGAGGAAAATTGTTTAAAAAAAAGCTAAGTAGGTACATACGTCTGCTATGCTTTGCCATAACTCTAAAAATATTGAAAACATGTAAAAATTTCAAAAATATGGGTCTTCTATTAATTCTAATTCTAATTAAAGTTACATATGTAGGTACCTTAAAATTGTATGAGAATCGAAATGAGATTATCACCTTTAAAGGTGACACCACCTTTATTGGAGCATGTTTGATATTTCATTGCGTCACACAAAGCAGTGTATGTTCAAAGTTGGATTTACATAAAAGCAACACAGCTCCATTCACATTTTTGTGGTTTCATCCATTCAATTCGTTCGAGTAATAATCCAACTACCCCAAAAAAGGGGGTACCTTGTTCCATTGAAAAGCAAACCAACAGGGTGCGAAGTTCATTGTTATCACTTTTGTGGGGGGCACACAGGGTGGGCAATTTACTCTGCTCGATCTCACACTTTCCCGCCTTTCAAGAGCACCTGCAAAATACCTCAGGGGGCCCAAATTTAATGGGCATCCACGCCGAAGTGTGAACATCTGACTTTTCTGGCTCACGATTGAAGCACATCTCCAGACGGGAGGAGACTCCATAAAATTGGACAATGAGCTAGAAAATCTGCGAGAATGGAAGGTTTGGGAATTTCGAAAACAGCTCCTGGGCTTATTTTTTTCCACACCAGAAAATAGGGAATTCGGTGAATTTCATGGTTACGTCTGGAAAACCGAGGGTGGAACCCCAAACGGTGACGAAAGTGCGAGTTCATTTGCCGTTCGGGTAATAAAATTATAGGCATATTGTCACATGAGATTGCCGTAGATAATGTGCTTTCTTCGAGGGATGATGACTTTGAGGATTATGTATGTATAGGCGTTTTCGTGCGGAAACGCCACTGTATCGCATAATTTGTGCATAGAATTCAAGAACGTTTCCTTTTCCTGTTTTAGCATTAACCGACATAAATAATTCATAGGTGTTATTGTATTGGAAATCAGAGAAGATTTTTGTAGAGAAAAGAATCTTAATAAATAAAAATAAACAATTACGCTTAGAGAGGAAACTGTTTTTCCTTTATTCTTTAGCAATAATAATAGCAACTTTCATTCCTAAAATTTATATATGTTATATACCTATTTACATAACCCTACTTTTTAAATAATACTTTGTATAACTTGTTTTAACTCAAATTATTACAGAGTTTAATTGAACTTGAGTAAGAAACATTCTTTTCCCCTCCTTTTCCTTAATTAAGTCTGTATTTTCCAGCGAAATTTTTATTTAATTAGGACTATTTTATTAAAACAATTTTTCTAGTTCTTTCTTTTATTAGATAATATTAAATCATAGTCTATTTTAAGTTTTATAGTTAATGTATGTATTTAGTTAAGACTTAGTTAAGTCAATTTCAGCATGTTTGCTAGTTAAATGTGGTAAAGATTACAAGATGCGTCACTATGTATTTTTCTGGTTGAAGGGTACAGCGAAAGAATAAGGTAAGTTACGTTTACTTCAAAATGAGATAATCAAAGTTAAAAATTTGAAAACTTATAATCCAAGGACAATTTAAGGAAATTGTTAGCAGATTTTTGATGAATAGAAACATTAAGACCAATATCTTTTATAAAATAACAAAATAATGTATTCACAATAAATAAATTTTAATTTAATTAATTTAATTTTTGTCATGGGTGGAAAACACAAAATATAGATTTTTTGATTTTATGATAGTTTCTGCTGTCCATGGACTTACATTGTTTTTTCATAAAACATTTGGACTTAGGGTGCTCTTAGCATTTACACTATTTTTAAATACCTACTAATTTTTATAATTTTGAATTGGATTTTTAAGCGTTGTGTGTTAGAGCTCGTTAGTATGAAAAATCAAGCTTAAAACCTAAAAATAAAAATTACATACGGTGTAACACGAGGCCAATATTATTTAAAAAGAAATAAAAACAACAAAATAAGGGGTAAATTGAATATACCCCGTAATTAATTGACTAACAATTTCTTAAGTATTATTAATTGTAGAGTAGGCCGACTTTTCTTAAAGAAACGTTCTGCTTAGTACCATTTTAATTAGAAATTCCGAATCTTCGAAGGATTGATTAAAAACCAAAGTTGTGTTAGATTGTATTTTACCCTTTTCAGAATAATCATTTATCAAGAAGTAAGATTTATGTTATTTTGCTGAAATTGGAAAATTAATGAGTTTTTTTTACACCATTTTATTCATCTGATAATAGGGGTATCTGTAGGTTAAAATTTCAACGCAATTTCTTTATTTTTAATGAAGTATTATTTTAAAATTAAGTGGAAATCACTTAGAATTTGTCTCGAAAATTGCAGGAATTCTATTATCGATGTATGTGGTGTACGTTTTTTTTTAAAGATGCTTCAAAGCCTACGGCATCGGAGTCAATCAAGCAAGATTTGAAATTTACAAATTCTGTCTTCATTTGGAAAACAATTTCAAATCAAAGGTAAATTTCAATTCTTGAAAATGGTTCGCCCGAAATGTGTTCAATCAAATCAAAGTCGTTCCGCTCGGATGGGTTTTCTGTTGAGGATTTCTCGTTCTTAGGGAAACAAGGAGACGTCCCGAATTCCTCAGCAACTTTCACGGGAAGAGATTCTAATTTTAACGCATGAGCTTCCTCAAAAACGACGTAAAATGACATTTATTATTCAAAGCGATAAATTGATTTGAGCACTTGACGAGAACCGGAGAAACTTCGTTTGGGTGGTTGCGAACGGATCAGCGAATTTGAAGTACATAAATCATGAATTGATTTCCGCCCCCGCACACCAGAGGCTCCCCCCGGAAGAGGGGCAATTTGGCGTGTTCTGTTTTGTTCGAGGAGCCCCACTTTTGGGGCCGGAAAACGGGCAGCTCATACATCACCACCGGGCACAGCATCTCCGGCTGGAGCCGCTCACCCGGACGTAATCCGCCCCGGGGCGCTTCTTCCGCCGATGATTAGAATCTGTCTCGATTTCGGCCGCCCTTTTGGGGCGAATTGCAGCGGATTAAAATTAATGTTGATTGCCTGGTTCGTGCCATCATCTTAATGCATGGGGCCCACCGCCTCCGGAGTCCCCAGCCCCCTTGGCGGTAGTGCTCCACTTGGGCGTTCTGCACCGCACCGAAAATGTGGTGCTAATTTTTCCTCTTATTACCGCCATCCATCTGGTCCAGGACGGGCTCCAAGACGAAGATGCTGAGGCATGTCATCTCATTTATCTGCTCATGTTATCTGGTACGGCCGGATGGCGCTCTTGACTTGCTCATTTTTTGGGGCCTTCTTTCCCTCCTCGAAAGGAGCCTCGCCGGTGAAACTTAGCCGTGGAGCTGTTGCTCCAAAAATTGTACTCCTCTTGGCATTTTATTTTTTTTTATTTTTATCTTTTAGGCTGGCAAAAGATGCGCCCAGTGGCAATAAGGAGGAAAGATGTTTACTTTTATTTCACGAGAAATTTTCCTTTTCACTGCCACAAGTTGAACAACTTCGAGGTGGTAATATGAAGGTCCATCAAGAGAAAGTACTTTTGGAAATGAGCGCTGTTATCGAAATTAAGATTTCTTTGATGTAAGAATACTGACCATAAAACCTGCAACTAAAGTTAGGGAAGGAAGATTAAAGGAATCCATTGGTAACAGCAGAGATTAACATTTTGTAGACCAGTAATTTTGGTAATAACATTTTACCAAACGACGTGCTTAAAATTTTGCTTATGTTTTATTATGTGTAATTCCGAAAAAGAATAGCATTAATTTCTGTGGAGAAGTTTTCTCCTGTTTTAGATGGGGTGGAAAATTATTAATCGTTTACAAAAGAATGAAGAGGTACAAATAATTATTTATGACAATACATACATAGTTAGTTGTAAGCAATATTTTGAGAAATTTCTATAGAGTTCTAATGAGATCAAACATATTTATAAGATAAACATTTTGGCAACTAATTAAAAAATAATATTTCTATTTACAGAGTTGAGACAGGTGACTAAATTTTTTGATTTTGAAATTTTATTATGCGAAAAACTTTTGTTTAATTCATTTAATTTCGGTTTAGCCCAGCTAGTTTTTATTTGTATTTTAAGATTCTTAGGGGTATTATTATTTAAATAGCTATGTCTTTTGATTATGTTAAATAAGGGGTAACTTGGTTATTAAATTAATTAATTAAGACTGGCGTGAGACAGAATTTGAATATTTTCAAACCAAGGAATGAACAACAGTGATTTGTTGAATTTATAAGGAATTGAACCTTAACCTTCACTAAGTCTGGTTAAAAGTTTGCTTCCTGAACTTGATTGAGTCTAATAGGCCCTGGTACAAAATTGGGAATAAACACAAAATATTTTAAAAATTATTGAAATATTAAAAGATGTTATTACATAAATAAAGATTTGAACTACATAAGTAAGCGGAGGTAGAGTACCATAACTTTGAAGTTCGCTTATCAATTTTATTCTACTATGAAATGTTATTATTATATGTATATGTAGACGCGGAAATCATAATGCTAGAATTAACCAAAGATGTACAAAAACTCTTTTAAAATTCTTCAGAGGAAATACTATGAAAATGAGGAAATTCCCTCGGACAAAAATAATCAAATTTTATGGGAAAAGTTATATTTGAGGTATGTATTTTCAGGGAGAAAGGGTAAATATTTCTCAGTAGTCTAATGCTATAAACTAGATTATTAATTTTTAATCTCATTTAGTGAAACTTTAGGTTTTATAATGGTTGTAAAAAGTTAATCAGACAAGTTAAGAGTTGTACGCTGATACATTAACTAAGAATAAAACGAAACTTAACTGCGCTGCGGTCCATGAAATAGTATTCCCTACAGCTCAATTTCACATCCAGTGAAAGTAAAACAACGATCCCTGGGAATCCCTCCAACAGCATAAAAATAGGGTCAAAGAAACAAGCTGAATACAAAAGGTTTTCTACCCCGAATTCAGTTAAATAACTCTTTCGCAATGCCTCAATCTAGCAAGAGTTAAAAGGAAATAAAATTCAATTTATCCAGACAATGGGAGCCCTCACGAGCGCAGCGACTGGACCTAATCTTGGTTCTATCTTCCATTGACAACTTCAAGGAGGAAATATTTCGTGGGCGGACGGGACCATTTTGAGTTTTATGCGGCTCGGTTAATTGGCCCTTTCCTGTCGACGGCCCACCTCCGAAACAATGGAAATTTATACTGGGTAAATTTCTCACTTAATTTCACATTTTAATTCAAATTGCTGCCACGATCTCAGTACCTACAAATGATTTTAACGAGGAAACTTTTTTAATCTAACTCTCTAGCCTGAGGGTGCACCATGGATCTATGAAAAGTGGTTGCGAAGTTTCAATTATGAGACTGTTTAGACATGAAATTGTGTGATGGCCCTGTAATTGTAAGTAGCCTATACTCGGTCGAGAGACCTCGGTAATTTCGAATTAAATACATCCAGAGATATCGCGGAAGAACGATAATCCGGCCGCGAAAGGATGGATGGATTATAATGGCACCCTTTATCCATTTCAGCCCACCCTTCTGGCGCCCTGTTTTCCTTCCATCTCTGGAGCGTTGCAAAATGACCTATTTGTTAGGGCTAATTTGAAAATCGATACAATCTTCGTGGGCAATTGATGCGATGGCATAATAATCTGCGGAGGCTGGGCGACACGTCGTTCGATAGTCGGAATAATATTCAAATTGGCTCCATTGTCCTGGAGGCGACAATATCATTTAGGGCTCGACAACTGCATATCAATTAATGTAATTGGGACTTGACTATTGTCTATTATCACTAACTATCAAACTAATACAGAATTGATATTTTAAAACAACTAAATGTTCTCTAAATCCATCAGGAAATAAATTAATCTGACTGAGTAACTTTTGAAATTTAATTGAAATCTAGAAAAAACGTAATTGTCGCTGGATCTATGTAGGTACATAGCAAAAAACTTAACGCCGAAATCGTTCTTAACATTTTAAAAATGTTAAGCGATAGGTTATTTTCTTATATTTTCATATAAATAAAATGAAATGAATGCATTAAAATTTTCGATATTTTTCCATCATTTTATTCTGCAATTATTTCAGCATTCAAAAATATCTTCAGAGGGAAACATTGCTGTTCTGACTTGTAGTTCTAAAATAAACTTTTTGTGTGAAATGTTTATTAGAGATATTTACGTGTAGATACTACTAAACTATACTAAATAAAAAAATACTGAAGATGGTTATGCGACTCGTTTCTTCTAAAATCGAAGGGCGACGGGGTGGATTCGATTTCAAAAGGAAAATTAAAAGACTATAGTTTATACTAAAAACTTTGGAAATCCATGTTAAGAATTTAAATGAATTTAGGTATAAATCTAGTTGGGAAAAAATTAATGGAATTCTAATGCTTTTTATTGAAATTCCACTGAATTCTAATTAAAACAAAGCCAATATAATTTTATGGTTTATGTATATATGAAATTTTTTAGGTAAAATTCTGGTTAAACAATGTCAAATTTCAGCATATTTATTATTTCACTAGATTACTTACTTGAATTATTCTATGAAGCCAGCTCGAATTGCATTCAATTTGGAATAAAGTTTTGTGTGTGGATTTAAAAATATCTAAAGTCCTAAATTAGAACTTTGCGATCTTTGAATAACAAATAATTACTACAGAGAGTTTAAAAGAACATAATATGAAAAATCATTATTAGTAAAATACCTAATCTTTTAAAATTAAAGGGAATTCCGAATAATTATTTTTTTAATTTCCCTATTTGTCTATTTTTTCTGCCATAACTCTTAAATCCATTAGTTTAGCGTTTAGCGTAAATTGTTATAAAGGGACTTTTAGAATCCTTTATACTCAGATATACATATGTCAATGTCAAAAATGACACACTGAGAAACATTTTAGTTTTAAAGTAAAAGAAAATATTTCAAGAAACTCTATTATCCAGATAAAAAGTGTCATTGCTTCTAAACTACGTACATATACATACATATATGTACAAATATATTTATCGCATGACTTTTCTGAAAAAAATTTCTTAAATCGTAATGGCTGAAAATTATGCCTAATTTTTCTTGGGATTTATGTAATTTTGCTTTAATAATACGAAAAAATTTTCTGGGTAGATACTAAGTACATAAAATTGTTTTCAATGATAATCTCTTTTAAATTAATAAAAAATAAAAATGGTATAGAAATATTTTGCAGCTCATGCAATTTTTAGATGACAAAGCAGAAGCTATTATCTGTTATGACTCATTGTCAGTGGCACGTACCTGCCGTACCAGTCCATCATTTTTGCCCTTTCGATTTTATTATTTTTAGATGGTTCTTAAACTGTTATAAATTGGACAATATGTCCATGATAAAATATATTGACAGTAATCAATTTCATAAATGGCATACGACCTCCTTCTTGAATTGAATACATAGTTGTCGTTCTTAACCCTCTCTGCAGTTAAAATCGTCAATAAATCGGATATTTCCTGGAAAAAAAGAGAAAAGAATTAAACTTTTTGAAATCGTTTGCCATGTTTCCGGTGGTATGATGTGCTTTCATGTCTGCGACGAAACCCTTAAAAAATTCACTTAAGGCAGGGAACCGAAAAGAGGAGGTTATGACAAATGCCAGCCACTTTGGAAACAATTTCCTTCCTCCATTCGAATAGAAATGAAAAACGGAGCAATTACCATCAGACCATATAAACGTCAAGGACTATTACTCTTGCCTGCAATATGGTTGCCGTTTGGGGCAACCCACTAATTTATTGCTGGCTAAACCTCACTAAGGATAAGCTTCTCATAAGATCTATGCTGAGATACAGGGTGTGGGTGATAGAATCGGTCAAGTTTAGGACTTGCAAATGCCCCTTTTCCCCCTTTTTATGAGTTTTCGGGAGCAAATGAACTCGATATCATAGCCAGAAAATTTCCAACAAGAGTTACATTCAACTTGTTTTTATGGGTGGAGATATTTTGTTTTCTTCGGGATTTTATGGGATTTTCAGTGTTTGATAATGGTCTTAATAGGAGTGAACCACTATCCCAGGCATTATTTCTTAACTAGATAGTAGAATAACTTTCTAATAATACTCCAGTTTTTTTCTAACCAAATTTTAAACGAGCTGAATTAAGGGGTCTTAAACCTTTGACTTATTTAGCACGAAAAAAAAAAATTTTTAGTATTTTAAGAGTGATATTTGAATTTAAAAATTATTTCTGAAAAAATAAATTGCGGTAGGTACCGTGTGGCCAGAGTACACCCTTTCAAAAACTTAATCGCGGTTTTCTTGAAATTAATTGACCGACTGCTATTCAATTTTCCGATTTTCTAACCTCAAAAAATCAATTAATCCGAAAAACGTCCGCCAATTTTTTATTTTTAATGAAAAAAGGTCCTTTTAGTTCAAAGCCATAGCTACTTCAACATTAAATAATTAACCATTTATTTTTAAATTATCCAGTCGATCGAAATTATGGCGACCATCGGTTTTTGATGTATTTTTAAACAAATTGTAATGGCCATAAAAACCAATATAGAAATTCGGAAAAAATATGTTTATACTCTTGACAGGTAAATAAATATACCTACCTAAAAAATTTTAAAATATATTTGTTTTTCTGTAAAAAACAAAGTTTTTAATAAATGTATTTTATAAAATATGAAAGGTAGAAAACCCCTTAAAAGGGAAATTAAGGATGAAAGTAGCAATAAAATGAAAAATTTAACTAATTCAAAAGACATCGGTTCCGTGTAAAACCACTGTGGTTTTCTCCTCAATTTCCACTTCATTTGGTACAAAACATTTCATCGGATTGCAACATGCCACGCCACATTTAGGGTTTTTAGGGTGCTTTACCAAATCGACAGTTTCTAAAATGGAGTTTCCAGAAGGTTGAGGTAATTTAATTATAATATTTGTATCGTTTCTTTGATAATGCTTTCTCCCATTACACCTCTAAGGTAAACCTAAAATTTGCCAGCTTTGGATTAGATTAGATTAAATATTTGGATCAATATCGGTGCTAAGTTACATTTCCCTGTACCTACATTGGAATGCTTTTCCAAGAGTACAATTTGAGTAGGTTGAAATTAGAAAGCAGCTTAGATGTCAGAGAATAACTTCTTCTCTCAATGTTTGAAGTGGCTCAAGGCTGTAATTTAACACCAGAGTTAATTTCCTAAAGTTACCTAAGAAATCGTTCAGAATTTCTATCAAATAACACCAAGAAATATGTAGCTTTAAATTTAACTTTAAGAACCTTAAGTATTTCAACAATTTTATGAGGCGCAAAGGAAATCCCTAACTTTTCTTTCGCTTCATTATTTAATTCCCTCTGGGCGGGGCGGTTATAAATCACAGTCCATGACTCGGACAAGCTCAAGGGAAATGTAGAAATTCTAAGAAAATTTCGCCCTCGAAATGACTTGACTGGGAGAAGTAAAAAGAATTGTCGAAGCAAAGTGAAATGAAATTTGGACACAAATTTATTGTCGAAATTACCATAACTAGAGAAAATCAAGAGTTTTTCGACGGAAGATAGAATTCAACAGGTAAACATGCCCCAATCAGACTATAACGAGTGAATCTATCATGGAATTTACTACTGAGGCTGTTGTCTGTTGGTTGATTCGAATTTATTTTCTTGTCGTTTAAAAGTCAAAAGTTATTTTGTAAACTTTAAAAGGAGGTTTCGTGGGAGGAATAATAAAATTGTTCTAGTTATGTTAGCTATGTTGGCAGAGAAGAACATTTTATTTAAGTCAATTTTATTCCTGCGATCATCACCATTTAGTATAGCACTAGGTAGGGCATTCAGTTAGAAAATGAGTACAAGGTTGTAGCTTTGTAGAATAATTTGAAGGTAGGAACTACTCATTTACTAATAATCCCTAGTGGAGTGGCTATAAAAACAGTGGCTAAAAATCATAGCCAGTATGTGAAAAATACTTGAGTAAAACCCCGAATTCTACAAACTCAGTGACTATTGATCAAACTAATGATGATTTTGTTTATTTCGAAGCTTTTTTTATGATTTTCTTGAGGATAAAATTAATTTTTTTTTAACTATCATGAATTTCCAATTATAATTTAAAAAATTTGATGTTTAATTTTAATCTCAGGAGTAATTCCAAAGGTCTTCAAAAATCGAAATCTGAAACAGATTGAGTTTGAAATCTCAACAATTTTAAAGTTAAATAGAGAGAGAGAGATAGAGATATTTAACTTTAAAAATCTGAGAATTGATAGTTGTTGTTTTGCATAAATATACATATGTCATTTTTGATCCTGAATGGACATTCCTACAAAGTTTAATTAAGTTTGTCTGAGGGTCAGTCAAAAAATTGGAAAAAAAATCGTTATTTTGAAATTGCTGTAACCATCAGGACAGAACACGTTAAGGGATGATAAAAAATCAAAAATCTTTGATTTAAAAACTACATATAATGTCTACTCATAGCAACAAAACAATGTATAGGTACTTTGAAGTCTTGGAATCCGATAGATTATAAGTTTTTATTAGTAGCTTGTTTTTGGAGTCATATTTGTAGTCAAATCTTTGTCTAAGGTCCTGGATTACGAAAATATAAAATTAAGTGCGTAGCATAATTTACTAATTTGATTTAAATTCCCTATTTTTGAAAATCTTTAAAACAAGAACTTAAGTAATACCTGTTATTTTAGATTGGCGCAAGTAAATATATACATATGTAATTTATCAACTAGCAATCAGACATACCGCAAATCCCTCGAATGTCGTTTATAATATCAAAAGAATAGGGTAGTAAGGGATACGCTTAAAGTTGATCACATATTCATACCTTTTCCCATTTTTCTTGAGAAGTGCTAAATTTTTCAAGGAGTTCACTTCCGTAAAAACCCCACACCAATCTAAGGGGTGCATTTGCTATGAAAATCACTTTATCCCTGTCATCCCTAAGGAGCGAGGAACCTTTAACATTAAAACTGTTCATTTTAGCGCCATCTGGAGTATGTCTCCAGGAATTCAGAGAATTTTGGGGCTTAAGCACACATAGTGCTCGAAATCCTCCTTAGTAGTAGAAAAATAAAATGGTTCTCATTCGAGATCCTCTCAAACCCCCCAAAATATATTCCGTGGCATCAACCCACATTACAACTCAAAGCGAGTCTTCGTGGCTCCTCGATGGTTGGCTACCAATTTAATCAGAGCCAAAGTAACTTCGGCTAATTTGCATATTGTAAGGACTTCATTTTCGTTGGAAGTCCTCTTCGACTAGGACAATTGTGCGATAGTCATTTCTTAATTCAGGGGGAGCCATTCAGAAAGTCCCTCGCACTGCCGGAGGCGGCCTCTCGTGACGGAAGACAAAAAGAGGTTCGCCCCAAAATTTAGCCCTTTTTGGCGGGAAGGACGTGCGACATGGATTGCAGGTTCCTGAGATGGTGTCGGGTAATTTCTGTAATTCAATTGTTTGTCCCCCGTTCTTCGAGGACACCTAATTTGAATTTCAAATTGGCCGCCGGTCGCCGTCATTCACTTTTGTGCGAATGGCACTTCCTTGCCGAATTGAGGTTTTCGCCCATCCTTGGACGTGTCCTTTCACTTCGAAATTTCCGTGCAGTTACGATGTGATGTACAATTTTGGCCTTAGCAGCTAATTTCAAAGTTCTCTGTTTGCCTTATCAGCAATGTTGTGAATTTTGGCGGTGATATTTACATATCATTATTCAGTGGTGTGACGGCGGCGGCGACATGCTGATTGGAGGGATTTTCTGAATTTGCAGTCTACTACCCGAAAATAAACAGGGGATTTCGTGGGTAACCAACAAAAATGTTTGTTAAATTTTCTGCATGCTTACCGGAAAAAGGTATTATAAGAAGACTCTGAAAATTCAATTTCAATTTTAAGTACAAATTTAGTTATATGAAATTTTCCTCTTTGATTACACAACCAGAAACTCATAACTCTCCATTAATTCTATGACTTTGAGGTGCATGGAAAATTAATAAAATTTTAAACGTCACCGTTTAAAAACCTCATTTTGCGGTTATTCGTGTGGAACATTTCCTTTCCATCCGGTTGACTCTGATGATAAAATTTTTTAGTGCTTAAGCACGTTTAAGAGTTTCTAGTCACCACGTCAGTTGGCAGGGCAATTTGCGGCGAACTACGGTGCTTTGCGACAAATTAACTCCTTGCTGATTACAGATTATTTAATTTAATTACCAGACGCTGAAAATTTCAAAATAGGATTTAAACACACTTAATAAAGCAAGCACCTTGCTATTACGGAAATTCTGAAAATAATGTTCTCCTGATATTTTTTAAACATTGATTTAATTATAGTTAGACGATAAATTGAAAAATCTCTGATATTTGCTTTAAATTTAATAAAATCGTAAAATAAGTAATTCGAAATGAAGTAATTATCGCTTAAAGTTTCTATCAATTTCCGTATAATTTTAAATTCGGACCTTATAAATTTTGTAAATAGTGTTTTATATATTTGTAGAAGATTTGAATATGGATATAATTTTGATATAAATTTGTAATAAACACATATTAATTTTTAAGGGATGATTTTTTGATACTGTATGGCTAGTGTCTATTCAATTAAAAACAGACATAATTAGGGAGAAAGTGATGGTTATTTATTGAGAAAATAGTTGTTCCATCATTTTGATTTTTATGAATGAATGGAAAAAATCTGCATTGCCTGAAGTCCTTTTTATAACCTAGATCAAATTCACTTTAAAATGGGAAAACAGCGCTAACTTTTAAATTGTTCTTAAACCTTATAAAATGTATACAACGCTATATTTTTGAGTCTACAATTTTGCAATGTTTTGTCAGAGTGGTCTTTCCAGCTTTCCAATTTATGATATTTTATTATTAAAGGGATTGTTGTATGAATTCTTTGTAATCAAAAAATGTGATATTTAATATATACCTACATATATATCTCTGTTACGAAGGTTGGTTAGGACTTTTATAACTGACGTCTCTTTCCAAACGAAATTGTCGGTGTCTTATTTATGCAGGATAATCATCACTGTAGACTCCCCAAATCTTTTTAGTTTGGTAATTTTAATTCATGGCCCTGATTGAAACTTTATTTACGTTTCTCATCACAGAACTAATTACGTATTTTATGAACCGGTATCGTCCACGTCTAGAATTAGTACTAGCCCGACTATTTGAATTTGTTAGATTTTTACCTTGGTAAATTGACTTTGAAAATGAACCTGAAATGAACTCTTAACTAATATAACTAATTTATTGCTCTTAAAATATTTGTTGCTTTTGTAACGTCAGATGGTGTAATACACCTGTAGCTGATAATAAATAAATAAATAAGTAAGTCCCTAGTACATCTTACCTTAAAAAGCTTCCGACTTATTTTTATCTCTTGTAAACCGCTTTTAAAGTGATCCTTGGATTTATCTTAAGTCATTAGGATTCAATTTCTCAGTCGTACACTGACTCCGAAATCCCTTCCGTTGCAGACTCCTGGCTCCTGGGCGTGCCAATTTCTCCATTAAACCAAATAAGCGCATTCCTGGATGACACCCACAATTGTCTATATATCACGACCATTCGCCTGCAATAAATCAGGACGGGTCCATAAATTTAACCCGGACCCATGCCGCTATTTAGCGCACATAACATAAGCTCCCGTCCGTACATAAGTACATAAGTACGTCCATTATGTTGGGACTTATAAGTCCAGTGTCAGTGCAACTTCGCACTGTAATAGATGGGAGCAATCCATCCAGCCGGGTCCGGGTCCGGGTCCGGCTATCCCCGGGGATGAACCGATTTTCCTTGCAATTCTGAAGGCTGTCAGCGCCGTGATTTTCTGGGGAGCAGTCGGAAAGCCTTCGCCATCTTCTTGACAACTTCCTTTGGACGAGAAAAGAACAGAGTCACCTTTAGTTATTAAAATGTAGCAGAACTCCTGTCATTGTCGCTTAGCCTCTCCGAACCCTCCCTATTTTGCTTCTGGAACGGCAGGAGGACGGGGTTCGAAGTGACTTTATTTGTTTTGGGCACTCGAGGCAACAGGAATTACTCTCGCAATTATTCATGCAAGATTTGAGGTAATTTGGGATCGGGCGCCCGAGGATGGCTCGCAGGATGTGAGGATATTTCCCTTTGAAGAGTTGTGTTAGGACGCCCCCTCCGGGCACAAAATGTAATTAAAGGGAAAAGTGGAAATAATTTTCCTAGTGGAAAACGGGTCAAGATGCTTTTTGCGCTGAGTGGGTTTTGCCTTTTTCTTATTTTTAGCTAAATGAAAATAGCCCACGCGCGTTCTTACTCCTTTAATTTATAAAACTATCCCTTTTCAAAAAATGTTTTATTAAGCTGGATATAGTTAAGAATTTAAAAATAGCACAAATTTAAATTTTAATACTAAATAAGTTATTTTATACTTTTTCCTTTCCTTGCCTCATAATATTTAACATATTTTAAGCAAAATAATCAATCTAGAAATTCTAAAGTTTTTCGATTTTGTTTATTTCTATTATTCTATTTAGTCATACATTCTCAAAATGTCATAATAATCATGCTGGGTAAAATTTATGCCGCGATAAACAATTGTAGAATTCTAATAAAAAAAATTAAGAAATACTGTGTTACTTTTCAAATTTTTTTTTACAAAAACACATTGATATAAAATCAAGAATTTAATTTTATACTTCACATATCTATGTATAAAATATTTGCAAAAAAATAAAAATCAAACAAATGACTTTCTTACAAAAACGGCTGTAATTTTTTTTCTAACCGATGGGAAAATTAAAATGTTTTCTTAAACCTGTAAACTACTGATTTTAAAAGTGACTTTATTGTATTGAAATGGGACCTCTATGATTTGAAAATTGACTTTTTTAAAGTTAACAAAAGTATAATAGAGAGTTAAAAGTATTTTTAAATGATTTTATTTAGTTTCAAACCGTGTACGTAACAGTCAAATCTTGTAAACTCATTCACGCCCACTTTACGCTAACCGATTGATCTGAAATTTTGCAGCCAGCTTTGGTTCCGGTGACAATGCAATATAGTGTACTCAGAATTGTGATATATTTAAAATGGCGGATTATCTTTTCCTTTACAACCTTCAAGACATGGGTGTCAAATGAAAGGGTTTGACTAGCAGAATATGATAGGTCGGATGAGGTCATTCTAAATTCCAAATGGCGGATACCTCAAGATTACAAATTGCTTCACAATCCCTTTGGCATGGGTATTGAATGAAAGGGTTCGACGAGAAAAATACGACAAGCTAAAGTTTAAATTATATAGTGATTTCTGTCCGAAACTAAAAAGTAAAAAAAAATAAATAAAAAAAATTTTTAAGTAAAACGATTTTATACATATATTATGGTCATAAAATCGTGGGCGCGATCAATTAGCGAATGGTTTTAATAAGAAACTAAGTAGAACACACTAAATCACATAATTAGTCAACTATTTTATGCGCCCACGATTTTTAACCATAATATATAAAATCGTTTTACTTAAAAATTTTTTTTTATTTATTTTTATTAGTCAAATAAGTAACAAAAGTAAAAGGGAATCACGAATTGACTGATTTACTAACTACAATATCATTATATAAAAAGTAATATAATTTTTCCATTTTGTTCTGTAAAATAAAAATATTAAAAGTAATACCTACATACTTCTGTAAAAGAATACATAATAAGGATGTATCACCCACCCACATAGGATGGGTATCCTCCAAAAAGGAAATGTAATCCACTTCAGTGCCATAATCATCGAAATAACTCACGGTCAATCATCGGGGAGACGGCTGCGAGGGTCCAATTACGGGTAATGGACCAATAAACAATAAAGGGCCAATTTACGGGAGCTTTAGCATCACTCCAGCGGTTGTAAGGTGCCATTATTAATCACGATGATGCTGATCCCTCCACGTCCTGTCGACACGAGCTGACGTCCGCACGCGAGTTGCTTACGTCGTAACTTTTCCCGCCAATTCCCGAAATCGGGACGATACATTGCCCGGAATTGCATAAATGGTGCGGTTGCTCAATGGGATTCGGCAACAAGGGCTGAAATGTGCAGCATCGGTTGCACCACGTCCCTTCTCTAAAAATAGTCGTTCTGCTCCATTTATAGTCCTGCAGAAGTTTGACTACCCCCAAACCTTTCTTCTGCCCTCTCTGGGGGTTTGATGCAGATATTCTCGCGGGGGATGAAATTGAAAATTTCGACAGTAGAAATTGCGGCATGAGGACATTTAGGTGTCATCCCTTCGGCCCTACACCCTCGTTTTCTTCTCTGCTCTGCTTGAAACTATTTTAATTTCATGAAAAGTTGCGAACGTCCTGAGTCCTCTGATATTTGAAAAGTTTCCCGGGAAGTTCGGCATCCAGGCACTTTCTGGACTTAGAGGTAGTGCGAATATTTTTCTTTTAGTTTCGCATTGCACCTGGTGGCCAAACGAGTTCGTTGGGCTAGTTTTGCATGTGCAGCACCAGTACGGTGCAACCACCGGATGCAAATGAGCTGCATTCACAATGCATTTTTTTTTTATTCGTTTGGATCCAGGTGAAAATCCGAAGTTCTTGCGTGTTAGGGGATTTTGTTCCACTGGATTTTTATCTCTAATGCAGTAGAGCAGCGGGTCCCACCACAATAATTCAAGTATTTTAATTTCTGTCTAGCTGCATGTCGGCAAAAATGGACGGAAAAGAAAAATTGCTGTGAAAATTTTACGAACTTGGATCTGGGAATTTATCGCACCGCGTTGACCTGACATTTAGGTGAATTAATATCCCTCACCATCATCATGATGAATGGGAATGAAAAATGAAATAGGAAAAAACTAGTGAATTTTATCGGGTTCTGGGAATAGTCCTTACATATGGGATATTGACCCTTTTCCATTTATGGGTTCGTTTTAAATTCCACACACGGTGCATTTAATAAATCAATATAAATTATGCAGTGTGACTCGATTTGCTTTATATTTATAACATTACGCGGCGCGATAATAATCCTGAATTAGGGCAAAATTAATTACTTTGTTTTTAGAGCTTTATGATTATGAAGTTGAAATAAAATCGTGGGTATTTTGTAAATTGATTATGAAAAACCAAAATGACCAAAATTTGAATGTATTTAGTGGTATTATAAAACCAAAAATCAACAAAGCAATTAGGATACTATTGTCATTTGATTTAATTCGGTTTTCGGACAGATAAAGAGGATTAGCATAACTGAAAGAATAATATACTTAGGTAATAATATGATAATTTATAGTTTCAAAAACATTACTTTGTTCTGTTTTACGAAAAGTAAATATCCAAAAACTTTTAAAATCATTCATAATTTAGTTTATAAGATGATTCGACCCTACACTGTAGTATAAGGAACAGATTCAAATAATTATTTTTTAATTGCTATTTTGCTGCCGAAAACTATTACTATCATATGCAATTATATTAAAGTGAGTTCGAGCTATAATGTATACATATTTAGGTATATATTTTAAAGACGAAAATTGAAAAGGCAGTTTATATGAGAGTAGACGTTATTTGTTATATGTAATATATGTACGTTACATATAAGAATAACCCTTTTTTTTCTACAGTTTTGTATAAAATTTTAAACTTTAAATATTAAAGCGACCCTTTAAAGTTAATGAATGAAAACAAACACTTTTTGAAGGAAGTTTTAAGTTATATGTATATATACATATATACCATTTTACTTTAAGATAAGAAAAATTGTCCGCGAGGTGCTTATACCAATTTAATTACCTACAATTTTTCTGAACCATTTTATAACTCAATATAAATTAAAACGCATTCAAGTGGTAAGAACTCATCTTTTGCAACAGGGGTACACTTTACGCAAAATTTTTATTACCACATAAAAACGTGACCTGCCTTTAAAATCATAAACTCAAAATTTATTCGAGCTCTTAAGCAAGCTTATCACATGACACAAAGGTAATTCAGAAGAACGTTGTAGAAATGAACCCACCAACTTTTTCCCCATAAAATCCATGACTTTTTGCATCACGACCATTTCTTTTATGAATACGAAATGTAAAATCCCAGCTGCACGATGGCTCCTTTATTATATTACAGGAATTACACCTCGACGTTCATTTTCATTTTCAGTGACAAATTGCAAAAGTTTTCAATTTTTCACAGAACTGACTTTGGTATATTGCTTTCCGCCATGGCCGTAATGGTTCAATAGTTTTCCTGCTTTTGTTCAGTTTATTTTTTTTTATACTACTTCCCATAAAAATTCATTTGACTTAAAAGTCTCATGGGTAATAAAATAAATTTTTCCGGAGACGAAAGATATAGTTCGTGTGGTACTTTCAATGAATTCAACAAATTCAAACTTTCACGTTAGAAAGTCCTTTCTATTTACAGAAAGTGGCCACGAGCGATTAACTTCAGAAGCAATAAATAAATAAAGTCAGTGAGGGTATAACTCTTCCTCTCGGAACCAGCAGAGCATCCTTAAAATGTTGGAAAATTATTCCAACTATTTTCCACATATATCTAGAAAATTTCCGACCTTTGCTAAAGTTTTTCTTTTCAAAAAGTCCAGGCTGTGTACTTCTGAGGGCGTAAATTTTAGAAGAACTCGTGCTAAGATGCAGTTTATATCCTTCTCAAAGGAATAATGACGATCCCCCCATAACATTCTATTTCTACTCAAATGGATAAATTTTATAGCGAAAAGGGTTTTTAAAAGTTAGAAAACTTTTCTACAGCTCTGGCTGAACCATTAACTCTACCTGAAACTGGTGAAACGTAATTTGACTTTTCGTTTGCTAATTTTCCTGAATTTTACGGTGAACATAAAACAAAATCATATTTTTTCATAATTGCCCTAATTTGAGCGAGCGAGTTTGGGCCATTAACCCTCATCCAAAGTTCGTCGAAAGGCGAAACCCATCAGCGGAGCTGCTGTGCATTCAAAATTTCATTTAGATGCCATAAAGCCGGTAATGACACTTCCAGGCCCCTATCTGGGGCTCGTTATCTCCCCTCGTCTAAAATATCTTCTCAAGTTATAAAATTTAACTAACCGTGGCTGTAGCAATCATTTGGCGCTTTTATTACTTTTTGAACAACTCCTCCCGGAGCCTCGAATATATGTTTAAGGGCTGCTCATCCCTAGCACATGTGCTCTGAATTGGCCCATTCGACTCTACCAACGCCAACGCCAACCTTCGCCGGCGGGTTCTTTCAATGTATCGACGGCTCTAATTTATGGATGTACTTCCTGTACTCGAAATGAGCAAATAAAAGGAGATAATTTAATGGTATTTAACTTGGTATAGGGTTTTTTATTCGAGACCGCTCCCGACGCTAATACCCTTGATCCTTAAATGAACTTATTTATTCATTGTTTAGCTTGGCGGAACAGGTACCAATTGGCCGAGGAGTTTATGAGACCGTCTTTTCTCGGGAACAATGCTCGTTGTAAAATCAGGAGCTCATTGGCAATGCACGGGGGATGAGACTCCAGAACCCTCGACAGGTGCACGTTGTAAAAATGCTATAAATTCAGCGCCATTGCTTCTTATTTCCTGTGATCCTGTAAATTTTATAGCATTTTATAGCAAAGGTGATGTTATATAGGTGCAAGCAATTTTGTTTTAAGGATTTAAACGATGTGCATCAAATTAGATTATGAACTATATAAAGCGGCAAATATTTAACAAAATAAGTATTTTAGACAAATTTCAATGCGTACGGGTTTGAGTACGCAAATATATATATATATATTGTTACAAAATTTCCCTTTCTTATAATTCACACTCAACTTCAAATAAAATGGATATAAATACCGACGTTCCGTCCGCGTAATCGTGGCGTTTGTGGCAGCAGTCACACTGAACAGATCTGGCCAGTGCCCCGGACCGGATAGAAATGCCGGCCACTTTTTGGGCTTGATGTTTTTGCTAATCTTTTGTCTATTTGCGTTAAGAAATTAGGCGGTTTAGCAAAAGCATTAGTACTGTTGTTCTGTACTAGAAGCTTCTTACAGCTTCTTTTAAAAATCCGGAAAATTATCTTATTATTTCACTTACTCCAATATAATTAACTTTATTATTTTTAGAGAAAAAAATTTATTTACGTTTCCCCTAAAAAGTACATATGCATATTATTTGTTCCAAACATTTAAATGTAAAGAAATACGCAAAAAATATGCAAAGTTGTATTTTATGCGTGTTTCCCTTTGTACACTGAATTAAAACAGCTGCTCTATGTCTGGGCGTTATCTAATTACAAACTGGTGCCAGCGGTGGGATGTTCTCTTGCATTTAATGGAACTGCCAAACCTTGCATCAGGAAGTGGAGTTCGAAAGCGTAATTGCATATTTTATGTTTCGGAAAGGAATTCAAATCTAATTTTCAACGTTGAGCTTTGCGGAAATTGAATGTTAGCAAAATTTGTGTACCAATGCGAGCGAAACTTTAATGAATTTGTTTTTAAGGTGAAAATGCTTTGTGTGATAATAAAATTTCACGATGTAATTATTGTTGGTAAATAGCATTTTTTGTTTTTTAATTTTCTTTATCATTATGATAATTTGCATGTATAAACATTTAAAGTCTTTAACGCTAATATCAGCGAAATAAACTTGATGGTTCTGGAAGATAAAGAAAACAACAAATTAATGTATATTTATTCTCAAATAGATTCTGACGTGAGCTGATATGAACTTTTAAAATTATTTATAAATGACAAACGTGCCATTTTTTGTCCCGGTCTACAAAATCTCTTTTTCCATGACTAAAGATAATCTTCCGCCCCCGTCCTACGAAAAGGTCAGCGAAAAGTTCACAGGTTTCGATGTCATTAGCCAAAGCGTACGTCTAAAATCGAGATAATTCTGAGCGATAATTTAACTGAGAAATCTACCCAAAATTACCCAGCAAAGTAAGGGTCCGCCCTGTCAGATTTGTCCTCCAGCTCTTCCATTTTTCGTCCCCGGGAGATAATAAATATAAATATAAAATTTGAAAGCTTTTCGGGTCGTGCGATGTGGGAATGGTATCAATCATCCCGACACTTGTATGAGGCGTGGGCATTAAGTGGTTTCATCTTTGTTTAAATTGTCTGAAGGGAAAATTTGAATGATTTATGACATCTTCGAGTGGATGATATTAAGTTGATTGATTGGAAATTTTCACTTTGTCCCACTCCTCCTGTTTTCATCGGTTTCGGTGCTTTTCTTTCCCTTTTGGGGATGCTGGGAAAAGACATTTATTAAGTGAGAAAAGCGTTTCCCGTAAAGGAAATTGAGAAAATGCTGTTGCTGGATGACTTCGTGTTTTGCTTTTAAAGGCTGTTACAGCTTTTAAGAATCGTATACTGCGGACTTACTGCAATATGATCAATATGAATATGAAAGAAGTATTTGAATCAATTTTATTACACATTAGAAGCCATATACATACATACATACATACATACATATAAAAAAAATTTCTATTTGTCCTTGTCTGGCGACACAGCATTTTAAATTTATATATAAATTTTTATATTACCGTACAGCTTAGTAAAAAGTTATTTCGTATTGTCAATTCAATTTAAATCATATCAAAATAATGAAGTTTTTCGCATAATAGTTCTTATTATCATTTTGAATATTACCTATATCGGTGATCATCGATCAGTTTGACTATAAGAAAAATACATTGAATTAGAAATTAATGATTTTCGAATTTATCCTGTCCCAGAATATGTCCTTCCGTGCCAAATTTCAAGTTTGTAGGTATATCATCGGGAAGTAGCCTATTGAGTTTTTGATGATCAGTCCGTGAGTGGGACTTTTGATATGAAAATATGTTTTAAATGGCCGTATTTTTTACTGCGTTAAGCTAGAAACTTCAGTTTTTTAAAACTGGTTATAGACCTTAGTTTTCGATATTTGCTTCTTGACGCCTTTGCAAAATATGTGTACCTACGTATAGCTCTTTTGAACTTTTGAAATTAAACTTATTTTAACTGGCAAAAAAGTGAAAATCTGTTAAAGAACTACTCATTAGAAAGTACCTATGGCATTTTATTTAACTTGAAATTATCCGCTTTCAAAACATTTCCAAGTTGTCTCTGACAGACTGACAATAAAGTGATCTTATACCATAAGGGTTCCATTATGAGGTATGGAACCCTAAAAAATTAATTCAAGCTTTCTTCAAAACACAAAATTTTATGTAGATTAAACAATTATTTAAAACTTTTAGCATGTTTTCAATTTAGTTGCTATTTTTTGGAAAAAATGGTTAAAAATAAATATCGTAAGTTGTATTATGAGTTATCTTCATTTTTTTACAATAAGTTCTCGTCAACAACTATGTATAATAAAATGCGCTACAAACTTTTTCAATTTCATTTTGTAATATCGCTAACTTTTGTTAAAAAATACCTACCCACTTCTCGAGAAGTGTAGCCGCTTCTAAGAGGGATTTTTAATTTCATAATTGAATTGGTAACAAACATCAAAAGCGTTCCATTAAACTTTTTCATTTCTCCCTGAAAAAGTTTATTTTTATCGCGTTTGAAAAGCATACCCCTTCCTTCCTTCCCTTCTTTGGTCTGAAAACATGTCGCCAATTTTGGGAATATTCCGCAGAACATGCATCGCAGCATAAGCCACACATGTTCCATATGTTTGGGCTGTTTGCCTTGGTTCTTGGAGGACCTCAAACGATGGAATGCCATCGCCGGCCACTTGGTGCCATTTGTCCTTTGCCATAGCGAGGATCAATTTAACTGGGAATGGCTTAAGTCCTGTCTTCCTCAAATCTGCGAGGTCACGTAGATGAAAATCGTTACGTTTGAAGACTTAAAGCCCAGACCACAGAGGGGTTCTTACAATTTTGAATAAAAGGGTTGGCGTAATCCTTTTAATTTTCAGTTTGATTGACAGGTGTCTCTTACTTTTCGGCATGAACATAGGCAGCGACAAAACTGAAATACCACGAACGAGGAAAAACTACGCCCAAATTAACCACTTGTGCAAATCCTAGTCCCTTTTTGACTGTCGAACACAGAACCACCACCACCACCTCCGCAGACTTACTCGTTACAATTTGCATAAAACAGCGGACACACTTTCTCTATGCACCTATGCTTTATGCTGCTATGTTGCGTTATTTCGTGCACATGTGGCCCACGTTTATGCTACGGCCGTGTGCAATAAATCGCTGCCATTAGCCCAGAACTAGCGACGATTGCAGCGCGACAAAGCAACGCTGCAAGCCCAGGCGCAGGAGAGTGTGTGATTTGAAATTTTGCATAGCTACAGTGATTCTTTAAGCCCTGCATCTGTTTGATATTCAGCTCTAATCCGCGTATTAAGGGATTAGGGCTCCTCTAGTCCTTCCCTGACTGCGCCTCTTGGAGGTACTCCACAAGCGAACAAATAATCTTAATTAGGAACGTCTGCATTTTACTGGTGGCGCGGAATATTGGTTTTATTATCTTATTGATTCGTTAGAGGGGAATTTACGGATTCGGATCATACAGCATAATTGCAATGAAAAGGGCAAAAGTCAATGATATAATCAATGATTATCCTGTAAAAGGGAAAAGATATCGAAGCACAAAAACGAATGCTATTTTCGTGGTTTCATTAAATATTATGTGATGCGATGACCTTTTGAAATGTAAAATTATATCGTCCTCTAAATGAGAAAACATCGTAATCTACGTTTTAACGTAAAAGCGAAATATTCTGATGTAAATTTTATAGATTGATTCTCCATTTAAAGGTCAACGTTCGAACAGAACAGATTTTACCATAAACTTAAAACCTCTATAAATTCCCAGATACAAATATTTTAGAATTACAAAATTTTTTGATTTTATAATTATGAAAGATAAAAAATACATATGTATATTGCGCTGTTGAATATTTTCATCCCCTGTCAAATCCTATACGGACATATTTAACAAATATTGATTTATTGAAGGAAATTCTGGAAATATAATTCGAGACAAAAATAAATGTTTATTGAAAAGTTAATGAGCAATATAGTCAATTGTACATATTGAGCAACAGTATTAGGAATGTTGCCTCAAAGTTTAAATAGAATTACCATTTAGAACAAATATACTATTACTCCACGATTAAAGTAGGTACTTTTGGATCCTTTTCATGAAATATGTATACTTATCTCGTAAACTACGAGTTAGAAAATGTTTTCATTTGCTAGACCAAATCATTTAGGGAAGAAATATTGTATGAAATATATTAATTAAACTGAAATGAATATTATTAAAAATATACTTCGCACTATATTGAGGCAGGTCTAAATTTCTAAGAAATCATTCATGTTATTAGCTGTGCACGGTTCCAGGTTTTGAAGGATATTTTAGACTGGATTGAAATTTTTGACCAGAATTGCAGAAATAAATTCAAATTGCCTGAATATATAGCCATTTTGCGTCAAGAAGTGAACCCAACAACTTATCTGGTTCAAGGTTTGAAGTTCAGTTCATGGCAATTTGATAGACCTTTCGTTAGCTTTGAAATCTTCATATGACGATTTTTAAAATACGTATGTGGACTCTAATTATGCCTGTAAAGTAAAGTGTCTAATTTTAAATTCAAAGCGTGTACCCATAAGAACAATTAATCAGGAGGTCATAATCTATAACATGTGAGCCAATCCTATTGGGACTAATTTTCAATACAATTATTGCACGATCTTTTGAAAATGTAAAATTCTGCGTCGATGCATTTTACAATGTGTAAAATTACTGATAACTTAGATTATTTATGGAAAATATTTTTCAATTAAAAATTTATACACATAAAATCGTTGAAAAAAAATTGGGTAGCTACTGTTTGAATCGTCTTCTTTCATACAAGCCTTGATCTTCTATATTACAGATTACTATAGCAAAATTTCATAAATTATCTTTCAAAAATGCAATTTTCAATTGCAATTAAAAATTAATTTGTAGTTGTTTGTTTCTGGTTTATAATTCTAAATTAATTTACACATGAAAATGCCCTGCTTAATAACACGTGCTCATAATGCGACCAAAAGTGAGCAAAGCTAATTAAGAAATTATTAAGGACGTCGTTACATCTGCTAAATCTGGTTTTGAAGAGCTCATTAAGAGTCCAAAAGGGACAAATTTGGTAGGAAAACAATGCTCATATAGTATAATTGCCACCGACAGAACAGCTATTAATTTCTTTGTTTCACCCGCTTATCATCGACAACAGCAACGACATGAGCAATTTTCTGGCTCGCTTGAGCAGCAGCTTCGCATTATCCTCCTATTACAGGGCGAAATCCACGGAGCAATTGAGAGATAATCCGGTAAAGAACTCTCATGTCACAGGGCTTTTCCTATTTCCCTGTAATTAATTCGAAATGTTTTTCCTTCTTATTACCGAGGGCAAATTCCCTTGCTTTGTTCTCGGGAACGTTGCTACTTTAGCCGATTTTTGTTCCTCCTCCCAAACAACACTATGATTTATGAATGCAGCGGTAGCAGCAGCATCATAGTTGCGGCGAACTTCTTCCGGAAATGAATGATGGTTGGCTTAAGCTCGTAAATTGCATATAAAAAATATAGAACAGAAATTGATAGGATGCTCATTTATCGCGTTAATGGCAAAGATGATAGAAGAATATGAAAAACCGCGTGGGTCTCAGGACTATCGACAGAAGAAACTTCATAGAGAATAAGATTTTCGTAATTTTTTAATAATTAGTTTCGCAAAAGGAATAATAGTATACCTACATACATACATACATAGGGGAAGGGAGCCCAAAGCGGGCACCCCCCTTTAAAACCCATGTTTATAAACTTAAAGCGGTTTACGCCCCACTAGCCTTATCCCCCATCCAGCCCCAGTCTGGGGCAGTCGTTATCCCCACCTCCGTTAGACCGCACAGCTTGTGCACGAAAAAAACCGAATTTCGACATTTTTATACAAAAAAAGGAAGATATGTAAATTGTGTTTTGTTTAATAGTGAGTAAGTTATGTTATTATTAAGATTTGCCTAGTTTATTGTGTTTATGTTACTATGATTTAATCATCTTTTTATGAAAATATTAGAAGCAATTTTAGGTTAGGCTTAATAAGAACGTGAGCATAGCCCAAAGGGCAAAGCGGGCAGGGCAAAACGAGCATAGTAGTTCTTAATGATGACTGATTAAAGATAAAGATTGAAGTTTAAAAATTCAATAAGTTTTAAGATTTTTTACTTTAAAGTTCGATCTTATTTGAAAACTAACAAAGTCTAGTCTAAGAGAAATTATTTTTATGTAATTTTAATTAAAGTTTAACTGATACAGAAAAAAGGTTCTGTTTTTTTTTCTGCAATTACCCAGATGTCTTTCTTGTGTTTTCGTAAAGTTATTCCTTATTATTTGTGTTATTTCCACGAAGATATTAAAAAATAATTCATGCACTCTTTATCCGCTGCGTGCCCACTTTGCCCTTAAGCCTATGCCCGCTTTAGGCCACCCCCCGGGCAAAGCGAGCATTCGAAAGGGTTTCGTATTTGAGTTCCTGTTTTATATTTTTGAGATATAAGAAAAATTTAAACATTGACTATCAAACTACACCAAATTTAGCATCTAATAGCAATAACAGTTTTTCTCGTTTACGTCTTAAAACATGTTTTTTTCTTACTTAACCTTAAGGTGCCCGCTTTGGGCCCCCTTCCCCTACATGCATACATATATACAAACATACATACATATGTTTTTTCGGGCAGCTTTGTTGAGGGAAATTCTGTTTCGTCACATCGTTTTTTTACCCCCTTTCTAAATCATACGCGCCGCTATAGAAATTTCACTTAAAAAAACAGATACAAAACGAACTTAAGTAAATCATTTAACCAATTTGTCTTTCAAATAAATTAAAATTTTATTTAGTAGTCTAAATTTCGAGAGAAACCAACCTCATGATTCCGATCATTGAATAAACACTATTTGAAATGAATCCTTTGTCCGTTTGTCTGCCCAGGCCTGTCTCGAAAACACCATTCTATAGGAAGTTGGAGTTTATTTCAAATATTCTAATAGTAACTAAAACAATTTTTTTATACATTACAAGAAGACTTTTAAAAAATGCGAATTCTGCTCTCATTTGACCGAATTTTCAAAGGGAAACATGATTTCCGTAACACTCGCATAATTTTTTGGCAAAAATTAATTATGGTAGTTTGCTTGTACCAGGAAAGCTAAACTATTTTTAGCTAAAAATTTATTCAAGTAAAAAGAGTTTACATTTATAATTTCAAGCTTTAAAATTTTTGAAAATTTTATATTGATCCAGAATTGTACAAGTAACACAAATTAATAAATATAGAAGAAAATGTTTTAAAATTGTTTCTTCAACTAAGTGAAGACGTAAACCAAATTGGGTTCCAGAATTGAAAAATCCCTTAATGCAGAAGGTGGAAATGGGGTTTGCGCTTGAGGAAACAATCCAGGGAATACGATAATTTTAGCTCTGCACCAAAAAGCTTTACAAAATTCCCACGAAGTTTAGGAAGAACTTATTCATTACACAAGAGCTTTTGGTAATATGGGAAGAAAGAAAATTTCGTGGTTTTTTCTAATAGATGGAACTAGAACTTTGTAAGAGTTTTATTTAAATTCAAATTCGGTTTAAATTAATTTATGTATTGCCGCAAATTTTGCTTTTAAGGAATTGAATAAAGAGGATTATTTTTTAAAGGAAATGGCGAAAAGTAAATTTATGGTTTAGAGTAGCTTGATGGTGTAATCGGTTTGATTTTTTAACGGATGCAATTATATTTTTAAAATAGCATGTTTTATATCTTTGAATTTTACAAATAAATTAAGGCGGCACAAGTTCACCAACTTTCATTATTACACTGCGGCATATTTAGTGCATTTCGACATGGACAGACTCGACAATACTGAATTGCGTGAGTAGTTCTTACTATAACAAAACGAAGTAATAAAATAGTATAGATGAAAATCGTGTAATAAGTATTTAAGTTTTAATTAGTGTTTGCATTTTCCAAAATGTCTATGTATAAATGCAGTTAAATTCAAAAAGGGCTAATACATTTTCCACCTTTTTTTCGTCTTTGAGTGGCTTTAACTTTGTTGTTAATATTGGAAAAATATAAATCAGATTACGACGAGAATCATAAGCTTTCCGAACATTTTAAGATCCAGTTTGTTTTATTCCGAATGATGAAAGAGATTATATAGAGTTTTTGACACACTAGAAATACCCCTTAAAATTTAAAAATTTTCAAAAGTGGAGTTAATCGATTTGGCGCTCACAAAATACAACGTAAACCACCTACATCTAGAAATTTTGTGTAAAATTGAAAAACTTTAAAACTCCAACTGCCAGTTTTTCTAATTGCGTAATTAGAGCAGAAGCTGTTAAGATCCACTGCCATTTCCAGAGTTGTCATCCACTTCAATCGGTCTCGCAATTGTTCCCCATAGTCGAAACAGCAGAATGCGAGGAATCGCCTCAATAATCTGACGAATTTGCCGATTTCGTCACTCCTTGATTTATAGCCCACTTCATTGAAATCGCCTGGATGTTAACCAATTTCCACTGCGTTTACCTACCCGACCTAATCCGGGGCTCTGTGAATCATCCCCAATGTCGGCCGGGGTGCGCTCGGCTGGCAAAAAGAATCCTGCATGAACCCAGCACCGCACCGCCGGGCCAGGCCCGTGAAATTTGCCGGAATATTGAAAAGTCCTACCCCAACGAAATCCTATTAAATGGATTACCCTGCTGCCAGGAGCGCGTCATTCGCACAGGGTGGGGGTAAAGCACCTTCGCTGGGACGTGTAGTCTACGTGCCGAGATGGGGTCGCATGTGTGCGCCCCACTAGCCGAGGAGTGTGCTCTACCCGTCGAGTCTACGTTCTGAACCGAAGCCGAACCTGACACGTTGTTTTCTAATCGTACGTTCACCCAGAGTGCGTCGCGTTCACTTTGGTGGATATTGCAAGGAGTCGGGACGACCGACGACGTCGACATCGACAGCGACGTCGACGTCGACTATCCTCGGCCAACTGCCTGGGGAGAATCTTCCCTCGTTGCTTGGTATATTCCAACTCCAGGCCACGTGAAGCGTCCTCTGGTTCGGGACACGTGCTTACATGTTGAACGTAGGCCTTTTCCTCCCCATCCAGCCGCTCTCGTTGGTAATTTTGGACGGGATAATTCGTGGGTAAAAAAACGCCCTAGGCAATTTCAGCAAGGCAATGGCACACACGGCCGCAGTTATATACCATCGCTTTTTGCCAGTCAAATTTTGATAGATTGGGAGCTTCTTAAGACTTCTTGAGTGCTATTCCTTACCCTCGGGGAGGGGACGGTTATACCTTTACATAGTCAAGATGGTATTTGGGCGTTCAGTTGGCTCGAGCACGAGGAGGATGTGTCCTTCGACTATTCCTTGAGGCTACTTCAATATGGAGAAGTGCATAAATATTCGAATCTTCTTTGCTAAATTGATGCTTTAAAATGTGGACCGGGGACCATTGAACATTTTTGGTCATCTGTCCGATTTCTCACTGTCCACCAAAGGTGATTTTAAGAAAATCCGGTTCTCGATGCAGACAGGTTTCTTTCCCCTTTTATGATATCTCCTGGACCAAAAATCTTGTCCTGGACCAGAATATTTTGGAATTTTTGCTGACCAAACGGTGATGTATTATATTTTGGTGCTGGAACCAGTTCCTTTTCGGACGTTAAGTGAAGATTGCATTAAAGACTCAAGTTTCCCAGATAGGGATGCTGGCTCAGAGTTCACGATCTCTGATCTTTACCAAAAAATCTCTGGGAGAGAAGAACTCTTTTTATTGTAGCAGCCGCACTATGTAACGGATGCATTAGCATCTTTCCCACTAAAAGTAACCATACAGGATGGGCTGGTTCCGAATAATGAAAATATTTTCTTAATCCTTTTGAAAAGAAGATTCGTCGCCCGAAGGTGAGAAATTCACTTTTAAAAACTTAGATAAAGTTTAATTTAGATATTTTAAAGGATTTAACTGCAACTTCCAACTTCCATGATAACCCTAGACAATTTTGATATGGCTTTTAAAAGAAACAAAAGACATTCATTTGAAAATTCTAAAAGTTTCCATGATGCTAAAAAAAGCCTTGCAAAGGGTGAACTAATGTATAACTTAAAATTCAGAGTTTTACATAAAAAATTCTATCTTTTAATACAAAAGTCTGCTCAATTCAAATTTAGATTTATTATTTTAAATAAAATATACCTACGTTTCCTGTACTTAGCGAAACATTAAATCTTTAACAATTCTACTCCGCTTTGTTGTTTTTCCTTTATCTGAAGAAGTTTTGTATATCACACCTTACATATATTTAGAACCAATAATAGCTGTGTTCCATTGGGCTGTGTAAAATACTCCCAAGTACTTCTGGCTACGCTGAACTACTCTAGCTATAGTTGGCGAGCAGAAATTCTGAGTAGTTACGCCACATTTTCCCGCCAGGTGGATGGTGGTTTTTGTACTAGGTTTGCATGGAAATGAAAGCTTTTCCTCATTTTTCGTTGCAGCTTTAGCTATTCTGGAGTTATCACAAGGATTCAAATAATAAAATTTAAGTAGTTTAGGCAGCAAAACATATTTATATATAAATATTTCCATTTTAATAAATAAGGCACAATCAAAGCAACTAATATAATACGATGAAATGTCAAAATTTGAATTTATATTTTACTCCTGACGATCAAAGTAGCGTTCCATAGAGAAAGTACTCGGGAGTACTTTACACAGCCCAATGGAACACAGCTAATATCTTAAAATTTTAAAGAACACTCGCAAGTATTAATAGAAAGTTTCTTTCCAATCGATTGGATCCGCGTAGCAATAAGTGAAATTTGTTTTAAATTTTAAAGTATTATGGTTATTTTATAAATTATTTAAAAATACGTACGTATACATATAATAAGATTAAAACTTAGTATTTTTCTTTAGCCCAGAAAAGGCAATTTTTTGTTTGTGTTTTTAGATTTTTACAAGTATTTAACTCATTCAAATAACACATCTTTTATGGTTACGATTTAAAGGGGCGGTAATATATAACAATTTTGATCAGTATTAAAATACGAATTTTATATTCATTAAATAAATTAATAGGCGATCAGCGGCGATAAGCAGCTCGATTAAGTTTTACACTGCCGATGCCGCTTTCAAATTAAATTATTATAAAAATTGTTTTATATTATTTAATACTACTTAGAAAACTGCTTATATAATTTACTTCCCATTTTTTATTCAACGATATTTAATCAAGTAAGTCTTTAAAAACCATAGATTCCTTGGTAAGGCGAAACCTTCGGACTTTATATAATAAATAAATAAAATAAAAACAACAATTATTTTGCTAAATTAATAAACGTTTATGGATGGTTCAATTATTTAGAATAAGACCTTTCAAAATAAATGTAAATGTAAATAAATGTAAAATATAAAGAAGCTTAAAGTATGTACATAATTAATATAGGTGTTCAGATATTTTTACATAAAAACTGTAAAATGTACATAGATGCATAATGAATTTCTTGTTAAGTTTCTAAGTCAACAGAATGGAGGAGCAATAAAATTATGATAAGGCTTAACTTTAAAATTATCCTACCAGATAATCGCGTATAGCAAGGTACTCTTAAAGTTTTCGGCGAAAACTGCTTCCTTTGCAGTAATAAAGTAATTCCGCCTGACAACAGAAAATCATGCGAGCAGCCTCCCCTAACTGTTCATTAGCATTAGCCGTAGAGTTAGCTACCGTTCCAGCTGAAAACAACTGAAGCACTACCAGCCCCCACTTGGAATAGTGGCGGCAGTCAGATTTTTGCTCCTTCTTACCACCTTTCGGGGTAACGAGCGGAGCCTCTACAAATTTCATCGAAGGAGGAGGAGGGGAAGGGGTTTACGGGGAACAGCAGCATGCCTAATTATGACACAAAAGGACGCTTCCCCTGTTCAACATGGGCCACGAGCAGACGTCATTATGCATACGGTTCTGTTACTTTTTTCGCAGTGCAGCATGGTAGAAGGGGGGAGTGGGGTGTATATCGCCCACCCACCAACACACAATGGACCAGTTCGGAATGCGTTCCGTACGGTCATATAATACTTACCTACATGCACAACATACAACCAACTAATTACGCGAATCAATCGAAAAATAATAAAAAGGCTCCTTCGCGTTGCAATCACCACGTCGCAAATTTGTAATTAATCGGGAATGGGTGAGGGCTCGCGCGGTGGCAGGTGCAAAATTCATAAACACAAGGTCGGCTAATGGCGGTTCTAAACCGCGGCTTAATCTGCCTACCGTTGGGGGTGGGGGGATAGGACCGTGGATATGGTGCTGCCGTGGTGGAGCCGTGACGGTGCCGCCGTTGCTGCTGCATCTGCACAGAGAAATTGAGCGATGTCTATCCGAGCCGGAAGGGTTTTTTGGGGGAGGGGGCGGGGGATCTAACGGGTTTTCGAGGGTTGGCAACGTGTTAGGCCGCGGGGTGCATTCACTGTGATGCTCTGGGTCCGGGCCAGAGTGGGTCGCCGTATCGCAAAAGCAAAAGGATTGGGCGCCACATCACCGTTATATGTCGGGATGAGAGTTGGGGGGTGCAGAGTAGGGAGGTCGTATAATTTATGTGTGTATGTAGGTCCGCTGTCTGCCACCTCCGGGGTTTGTCGCATCCAGCGAATTTCTCAGGCCGCTCCAGCAAGGACATCGCCAGCGGAAGACACTTCAAAAGTGAAAAGAGGGGGAACAAAAAAATAAAAAAAAGGAAAGAAGCGAAAAATCATAAAAAAACTGTTGGGACGCCCGCGCACAGAGGGGCTGAGAAGGGCGCGGGGGAAACAGGGAGTGGGTGGGTGGCCAACGGCAGTTTTGATGTGTCACGTGTACTCATTCAACCCTCGGAGGGCTCAACCGCTCCGCTGCTGCTGTTGCCGCCCCCGCGCCAACCCGCCAGTGGGCCTCATCCAGTCGCATCCGAAGGCAAGCGCTATTCGATATCCCTGGGCGTCCCTCTGCCCAAAAACGTAATGAGGGACTCTTTCACACAAACAACCCTCCGGCAGCCCGGCAGCCCGGCAGCCAGGCAGGCAGAGAGCCCCAGCAGAGCACTGCTGGTCGCAACGACAGCAGTCCCCTCCCTTCCGACGCCGCGACGCCCCGGGTCCCGGATCCCATCCCCATTCCGGGATATATCCCACACCCCCCTCCACCACCTCGCCATCCCGTCCATGACGCTACGATCCAATTTTTTTGCACCCACGGGTGTGCTCCACTGACATGCAATCCCACTAGGGTAGATCGTTAGAGCCCTGCGGGGTGTGGGCGGCGGATGAAATGGGTTTTGAAACTCGGGAGCGGTGCCTTTTTTTCTGTGCTTTTGGCTCGTTCCGGGGGGGCGGCGGGTGAGCGCGCCCGTCAGCCCGGCAGGGGGTTTGGGGCTCGAGTTGAGGCCGGGTCGCATTTTCATGAGTTACTTTCGTTGTTGTTGCTGCTTCTGCTGCTTCTGCTGCTGCTGCTGCCGACTGTGGCTGCTCCTCTGGCGGCAGAGGCCGGGCTAGAAATGAGGGAGGGGGCGGGCGGGTGCCACAACCCGGCAGGCAGTCCCGGATGGTGTGGGGGTGGATTGCGAACGTGATGGGGGCGGCAACGGTCGTGCGGTGGTAGAAGCGGCGGCGTGGTGGGCGCTTCTGTGCGCCTGGAAAAGTTCAAGCCAAGGGTGGTCGGGGATTAATTTTTTATGCGTGAATATTCATGTGCGGATTAATTTAGTAAATTTTAGGGTTGAGGAAATCCCTTGTTGGTGCTCCTAGCGGATGCCCCCGCGCTCGGTTGCTCACTCATTCGCGGCCCGAGCGCCCGTTCACCCGTTCCCCCGCTACCACTACCGGTCGCGGAGCCCAACTTTTTTTTTTATATATATTTTTTTTATTCGTATCCCCCACGAGTTTCAGCAGCACTTCAAAGTGATTGTTTTCGGGGCTAATTGGGCGAATCGGTAGCCTGGTGGTGCATTTTGGCGTCCCGGTTACACGAGAGAAAAAAAAAATATATATATGTATATAAGTATATCCTATATATATGGTAAAGTACGATATACTAAAAGTAAATAAATGGAAACATTTCCAGGACACATGGCTGCCGCCGGCACATCCTGTTTGTAAAATGCACAGGAAGCATTGCGAACGAGCGGACGTAACCCAACTCGGCGGGCGAGCGGGCGGGCCGGGCGGTCGGGCTATGGGCGCGGTATCGCAATCAGCCGGGGCCGATTCCCGTGACCCACAAAGCAAATTGAATTGGCTAAGTGGCACACGACGGCCTCCAAATATAAATGATGCCTTCAGAGCAACAAATCAGATCTAATTCATCAAGGGCCCATGGCCTCCTGGAGCTCCACCCGGACTCGGATACCGGAGCGGGGCCCACTGTCAAGTCAGAGCCAGAGCCCCGAAGGCTTCTGTGAAATTGGGGCCCTTTCACTGGCCCATTCGAGTCCTGTCGTCAAGCCGAGAAGCCGGGCAAGAGATGCGGCAACCGAAAATAAGTACAAGTCAAGTCCCCTGCCATGTTAAGGTTGGGGGGCTCTCGTGTCCTGGGTCCCGGTCCCGGTCCCGGGTTCCGCCACATCCGGATTCAATGAATGTCCTGTCTACCCTTCTCAATCCGCCTGTCTTCCCATCAGGGGCCGTACGTGAGCCTACAAACACCCAGAGGGGATCAAAGCTCCTTCTTCATCCGTTTTTGTTTTCGTGCCGTCACAGCCCTCCGATGTCTTGGGTCGTTTCAGCTGTGCCATCGTTGAGTTTTTGCGTTCCAATCCTCCCCCGCACCCACCAAACCCACCAAAAACCCATCCGTCCACCTACCAACCCCCATGTCACCGTCGTCACAAAAGATTGTTACTCTACGTCTTTGGGGGTTCCCCCGGTCGTCCCACACGACCGACGCTGCCGACGCCGACGACGAGGACGAGGACGACGCCCACCCGCCGCCGAAAGGAAGGACTATCGCCGGATGGGAGGCAGGCAACATGCTCCAGGGCTTATCATGCAATAAAAAGTAAGTGCTCCTGGAGCGGGCGACTTTGACGATTTCTGTGGCTCCAGACTTGTTAGTATGATGACATCTCGATGTTTATGCCCCACGCAGACAGTTTTCAGAAATTTTTATGAAATTTCCCTTCTTCTTATATTTTTTTCAGCGAACGTCGCCAGAGTTTCGTCAATTAGGCGGTTTTACTGCGCGCGATTAGCTTCGGTTCGCACATTTTACGTACAATATAAAAAATTTTCGTTTTTTTTTTTCTTTCAGGCAACATGCTCCTTGGGACGTCTTCTCCTCGAAAGTTGGAGATTCACCTTTGCGAGAATGATATCGTAAGACCCGAGAATGGGGCTCTTTATAAAATTACTTAGAAATCGGAATGTGGCAGAAAATTTGTTTACATTGTTACATAAAAATTGAAATGAGTTTGTCTTTTACATATAGGGTTATGAATTCAAAATTAAGATTAGGCTATTTACCATATATTTCCTTAATTTGAATCTTAACACGTCCTAGCTTTAAATTTTTGAAGTATACTGTTAAATGGTTAGATTTTTTGACTCTTATTGACAAGAAAAGTATAAAAGAAGGAAAATGTAATACAATTTAGGTATACTATATACATATCTACTTGTAAGTGTAGTATAACTTGTGCCAAATGTTGTTTTCTGCACGCTCAATACCAGACCACGAGGAATCTCGTTATTTTAAAAATTTCATTCTTAGTCAAGTTAATTCTATGCTAATGGTTGAAAAGATGATTCAATTAAACAATAATAAAAATATCCAAGTAGCTACTCAAATGTTTATTGTTTGTTATAGTTTATTATATTAAAAAACTATCACACAAGGTAGAATAAAAATGAGAACTTTATTTATTTTTTGTTTTGCTTACAGAATATAGCGTAAAAGTTTTAAGAGAAGTACATAAATAGATTTCTTTTGCATTAGGTATGTATGTGTATAACATAATGTACAATGTATGTATGTTACATTTTATGTAGATGTTTTATATATTATACATATATATGAATATATTACACATTATTAAACTTTCATAAAGTTTAAATTTCTGGCCTCGGTGCAAACAAGTCTCAGAAAAAATAAATGAATAGGTAAGTAGGATTAAAAACATAGGAGTGGAATTGAAAATTAAAATCAATTTTCGTAAATTAATAATTTTAAAAGATTTTTACTAAATCGTGAATCTTACGAGAAAAAGTTCCTGTAATATTTTCGCTTAAAATTAAGTCTTAAGTGAATTAAATTTTAATTAAATAAATAACTAATTAATTAATTTACGATGTAGTTTTCTCAAGTAAATAAGAAACATTTATTTCGTTTCTCCCTAGAGCTTTATGATTTAGTAAAAAAGAAGCTAAAGTCTAAATAGTCCGACAGCAGATTTATTTTCAATTCCTTTGTGTTATCATTAACGAACTATGTACATAGATATGACCTATTGGCAAAAAGAAAGGAGTTCGGGACATTAAAATTATTAACAATAATGGATTTCAGTAGTGTTTAAAAATCACAAGAATCGTTATATTCGATAGATTTTAATTTTGGCATCATTCACTTTCCAAAATCGTGTCATGAGGTGGACTATATGTACTAAGTAGTAATATGGAATGTTGAATATAACAAAGAATACCTAATGGAAGTTAATTGTCTTGCGCCTTCAAAATAACTCTAAATTATGAGTATTAAAACAAATGCTGCAGCCTAGATAGTCTAATTATAAATATATCAGGGCCGTGTTCGTATAGTAGTAAAATGCCAGAACTTATATGTACATATGAAGAGAAGTATTCTTAAAAAGACTTTGCCTAAGTAATCCAAATAACATTTTCATGGTGACTAACAAGTCTAAGTCATAGTCATGAATTTTAACGATCCACTAACCGAATTTAGACGTAAGTGAAAACGTGTAAAAAAATTTGTACGAAAATCCTCTTCCCAGAACTGTAACATTGCGTCTTCCCTAAGAAAAATCCGGAGGTAAAAATAATTTTCCCCAAACCCATGACCGTAGAAAAGAGCATCTGCCACGGACAGTTTATGCATTTTTCCTCGCAGCTTGTGTCAAAAATAGCAGACTCGAACATTTCATCAGAGCCCGAGTGGGAGGGTGGATGGGGGCGCGTGGGTGGACTTCGTTCTCGCACCGCGTATAAAAATCTTTTTGAAGCCTCCCCCATCTTTCACGGGGGGCAAAACGAAACCATTTCCTGCCATAAGACCCGAAACTCCTCCACGTCCAGAGCAGAGCCTTAATAGCATGACTGCTCCTCGCCATCCCCGGGAAGCCAAAAACATTCATCTTTTAAAGCTGTTTTGTTTTTGGGGCGTCGGGACGGAGGTTGGGGCGAAGGTTGTGTAACCTCCCCCCGGTCGTCGTCATATTCTTCCTGCACCCTCGAGGCGGGGGCGGAGGGGCACTTTGTGTGCGGGTGGAAAACAGCAGAAGCTTTCAATGGGCCCCCATCATCCAACGGGGGATCAGGCTTAGATGCTCCGGCTACAGGAGGATGCTCCTCGGATGCTGGGAGCTGGAGCTGGAGCATCTCCGCCATCGGGACGGAGCCACTCATTGTAACTTCATTTAGATGGGTAAACCCACCCCCCGGTGGCAGGGCAGCGAAATGAAAAGCGGCTATGCGGCTCGAGGTGTGTGCCTTTGGCAAAGAAAATCAGTTTGGCTTGCCACCGAACAAAAAGACGAGACGAGACATGTCAAGGAGCATTAGACGAGGACGACGACTATGACGACAAAGACGCCCTCGTCGGAGGTGTCATCGTCGTCGTTGTCTTCCTCGTCCTTGCCTCAGATTGATCTGCCAAAGGATCAAACTGATTTTGCTTGCACAGACCGACGAGGTGACACCGAACCCAATTATTGGCACAATAAATAAATCAAACGAATCTTAAACGAGTTCAACAGTCCGGTGTCGGAAAATCGAATTCGAAATAAAATTTTTATAAAACTCATATTTTAATCAGATTCCTTCCCAGAATCCATCATCATGCAGATGTTTTTCTCATCCATATAAAAAAAAAAAAAAATAAAACTAGAATGTCCTGATGGCAGGATAATTACGAAATCAAACTGCTGCAACTGATGCTGGACACTGGCCGTTGACCAAAAAACCAGTTTATCCTCTCGGTGATGATTTTCTATTCAGAAAATTGAAAGGGTTACGGGTTCGTGTGAAAACCGCAGCTAGGGAAAATTCTTCTTAGATATGTTCAATGCAAAGAAATTTTAACGATTTCCTGAAAGCCAAACCTCTATAATTTTCTAGTTGGGTTTGTAAGGCTTTTAGGTTATGTCTCCTGTGAATATTCTAAAACTTTTGTAAGTCTGCATCCACAATGAATTGTCTCCCTTAAAAATATTTCAAACAGTTTTACGAACATTTTAGAATTCCCTTTAAATTTAAGCAGCAGTTCGATGTGCGATAGAAATTTAATTAGCCAACTTTAATTTGGTATACTATATAAGGAGCTGATGCATTAAAGTTAGATGAAGTTTACTCCACAAGAGTTAATTTTAAACTTTAACCAGTGCCCTGTAAATGTGAACTCGATCACATTTATAGAATTATAAAAGTTACTTTTTTGATATTTCGTAGATATCACAAATCTTTTACTCAACTTGGGTCTTGGAAACGAAAACAATAGTCAAAAACAATTGAAAGTAAGTCATAACATAAAACATAACAAAAGTCTTAGACCACATTTTCCCGACCGAACTTTTGATAATACTATCTTTATTCTTTCGTTATGTTTTTAGATATCATCTAAGTGCCTTTAATAAAAGTGAATCGACTCAAAAAAATCAAAAGCAATGATAATTAGTTTCATTGATAATCTTAACCTTAGTGACGAAAAAAGAGTGTTTTGTTTTTAAATGTGATAATTTTATTTGATGACACAATACTTTACAAGAATCTTAAAATACAGAAATAATGTCGTCCATTAAGTGGAAAGCTTTTTGTATAAATAAATAATAGTAAAGAACTTGAAAAATATGAAAATTCGCGCCGCCGGGAGATACCCGAGTTCGAAATAAGGCCAATCTAAAGTTAAAAAATTTTTATTTAAGTAGATAGTATCTACAAAAACAACTTCTCTTTAGAACCTTGGTCGCTTATTAGATAAAATGAAATACTTATACATTAAAGCAGTGTTAAAAAAAATTAATAAATATTTCCGTGACCCTAAAATTATTATATTTCAGAAGCTTATTAAATCCTGTAGTGCCTTTTATTAAGCTTTAGATGTTTTAATTCATTTATAGTGAAATAAAACTTGATGTATAAATAAAATTGTGATACCTGGTGAAAAGATTACACAATTTTATTATACGATGTCATAACATATATTTTGAATATTATAATGTATGTAAATAGTGGAGAAAGGATTCTTTTTTATTTGCAGAATATTGACGAGTTAATGAAGATTTTGAGAAATTATAATATTAAAAAAATATTTAAAAGAATTATAAATAGTTTTTACAGTTTCAAAAAGGATGGTAATTATTTACTCTCGTATAGAATTTTAAGAAATTAATAAGTGCATAAAGTACAAAAGGTACATTTTTAAATGCATCTGAGAATACAGAAGAGTAAAATAGTTATATAAAATGAAATTTTAAAGTTACAAACCAATATTAGTTATATTTGTGAGGTTACATAGAAATTCAACTGAAATAATAAATTTAATGGAAATCGATCCGGTAGTTCCTTAAAAAATTGTAGTAAGAAACAATACTACGTTTCTAAAACGTAGTTACTATTGGGTTAGGGTGAAGAGTGGGTGGTTTTGCCTATCGGCTATAGTTTTTAATAAAGAATTTCTGGTATTCTTCCGAAACGATACGAAATGTATGAGGTTATTGTCCCAAGTAAAGTAAAGAGATTAAAGAGGTCCCTAGTAAAAATTGGACCGTCGACGCTGTGTCCATGAATACATTAGGCGGCGACAAGTTCGTGCAAACAGAGACATCAACGGAAGTCGTCCGAAATTCGAAAATCACAGACGAGAAGTGGACGTGCTTTTTAAAGAAAACCGCCCTCCGCATTCCCGGGTCCCGACCCAGCTCGAAACGAAACGAGGACGAAGCAAAATCCCGTCGACACGACAATGGGAGGAAACTAACACTTTCGCCGGTTAAAATTTCGAAATCGACACCGGGGCACCTACGTGTCGTTGTCGTCGCCCATAAATTCCGAAAGATTTAAAAATGCATAAATCAATTCGGTTCGTCAGGGCGACTCGAAGTGGGACACACCTCCTCGACCCTCCGTCTTTTAGTCGGTTTTATTGCGGCGACATGCTCATCCCACCGAAAAGGAGGCCTCCTCCTCGCCCGAAGGAACCAGAAAAGGAGAGGGCCGCCGCACATATCCCGGCCGCATAAACCTCCTCAGCCCCGGGTAAGGGGCCTCGTCGGGGGCTGCGGGGCTCCCGTGGCGATGTGGCCTGGACCTGTATACCGTACAAATGCAAATAAGTGAAAACTTGAACTGTCCTTGCATGAACCCATCCTTCCCATTAAAAAAAAAAATAAATAAAAAAATAAAATGTGTGTCAGTCACGCACACATGTCCCGGCGAAAAAGGCATGGAGCTCCCCGGGCCCCGTCCCGCCATCGTCGCATGCAACGAGATCTCGCCTCGGCCTCATGTCTGTTGTTTTTGGGGGCACACTTTGTGTCTCTCATCCCCCCAAGGAAGGATAAATCCTCGACAAACCACGTGCCGGGACGATTTATGAAAACTCAACTCACGTGGTTTTCTGTAGATTTGCCAGAAGGACGTCCGCCGCACACGGAGCACCCCAGTTTAAATTGCGTCTGAGCAGAAGGTGAAGTCTAGTCGTCTTTTTCCCACTGCCAATCCTGGAATAGAAAATATTGAGGTAGGACGGCATCGGCTCACATCGGGACTCGGGAGCTCCCGCAGCCAGCAGCAGAAGCGCTCCGGTTTTGTTTTTCTTTTTTTTTTTTGTTTGCGAGCTGCCTGCCGGTTTTCTGTTCCCTCCAGGAGCAGCAGAGCTCCTTCGCAGGAATGCCGGACGGGAATATTTTAGAGCTTCAGTCTGCTTCTGACATTGGCGCTGTTATGGTCCCGGTTTGTGTCCTGCATTTAGACGCAACTGGTTAAAATATTCGAGAATCGGGAGCACGTAAATATAAATTTTTTGGGTCCATACCTTCAGGGAATTTGTCAGTGTTCCCCATCAACAAGTCCTTCGGGATGTCCAATCGTCTGAGGAATCGGGACGCTCTACGCAACAATTCGAGCAAGTGTTACGCGATGTTTTTTGAGGAGGAGGACCAAGGAGGTGGTGGTGGTGGTGGTGGTAGTCGCCCCAAATCCCGGACCTCCCCGAAGAAGCGGGAATCCCCTAAAAAGAAATTATTGGCGCCAGCATCCAATTCTGATGCGGAGTCTTCTTCTCCGCGGGAGGAGAGTGTCGAAAAACACGTGCGTTTTGTTAAAAGTGAAAGTAGTGAGAGTGAGGCGGAGAGCAGCGGCAAGCGCAAGTTCTTTGCCTCGCAACAGGACTCCTCTGGGACTCCGCCACCGACGGAAGTCCACGCGAAGAAGCTGAAAACATCTTCAAACAGCGAAAAGGATCAGATGTTCGAGGTGCGGCCCCATCCATTAATCAAAACCACCATCCCCAAAAACTCCGACCGCCCACCCACCCACTCATCCGCCCACCCGACCGCCCCAAAAACTTCCCGAATTTCCCGAACTTCGACTATAACTCGTTGTTCCTTTTTGCAGCTGTTCCAGCCGTGGGCGCTCAAGACGTACGGGGATCAGGCGAAAACGAAGACGATTACCCTCCGCAAGAAGGCGAGGATCCTGAAGGCGCTCGACGGGAAGGAGCAGAACAATCCCGACAGCTCCAAGTTTAGATTCTGGGTGAAGTCGAAAGGTGCGCGCCTCCTCCTCGGGCTCCTCCCGCAGGACACTCGTCGCTCAAAAAATATATATAAAAAAAAAACTCCTCCAGTCTGACCTGACTACCGTCTCTTTGTTAACAGGATTCACCACCAGGACGCCCGAGTGTTTCGCATCCGGCCGACAAGCCGCCACCGTCGCCGCTCAAAGGGATCATGGGGACCTCTACGTGGCCTCCACCACAAAGGTAAATATTGCGATTTTTATCCTGAAAATGCTAAGGGCCAAAGGAAGGGGACCCCGATTGGGCGAATTTTAATGAGGCCCCGCATGCTCTTGATCCCTTGCAATTATTCTTCCTCATTTTTTTTTTCTTTTCGAGAACGTTTTCGTGGCGACGAGTGATTTCGTGATTTCAAAAAGTCACAAAAATTCTATCCTTTCGGGGGCTGTAATTAACAGCCTTTGTGCGCCGGGGCGGTCTGATTGCGCCCGCGTCTAATTAGAGGACGGAATGGCGGAAACTCACTTTGAGTCCCAACCACTGAGTCCTGAATCGTGGTGGTACAAGATTTCGACGATTCTTTTAATTGTAGAAAGGGATGCAACCCTGCTTTTTCCACTATTACTTTCATCTTTTTTTCCTGGCTAAAAGGGTGCAGCGTTGTGAGCCATCACATTCGTGTGTCTATTAGACGAAGAAAGGCCTCTTTGTCTAGTAATATCAACATAATATTGGAGTTTAATCTAAATATTCACTTCAAACAAATTTAAAGCTATTCTTCTCTTATATATATGTAGTAGCGTTCACATAATTAAGAACACCACATGGGTTTAATTTATGAGTGCTATTTTTCTATTCCCAAAGGTCTTTATTAAATATTAATTTTATACAATGGTAGTATTACAGTATCAGTTCAAAACAAAAGCTTTGTCAACTGTTTCCAACAGTAAATTAAATACTTAAACTACCATTTTTTCTTACACACAACGATTTTTTAGTGATCAACTAATTAAGAAGGACCTTGAAATGATAAGTAATATTAAACAAATTTAACATTTATTTATAACATTTACATTTATTATAATTAGTATTTTAATGTCTCGTCCGTTTTGTAAGCAAAAGCTCTTTGCTTTAGTTTGGTATTGAGTCAATCAAACAAATGCATCTGTATATTGGAATATTATTCCAAGAATTTTTAATTGTGGTCCACAATTACTCAATATTCTTGGGTTTTTGGGTTTTAGTTGCTTTGTCGACCACATATCAATAGGATTGAGATCGAATGACTGTGTTGGCCACTTTAAAATTTTATCGTCCTCCAAGAACAGGTAGTAAACCTGTGCTGTATGTTTAAGATCATTATAAACCTGATCAATCCAACTTTCGGGCATTTCGTTTGTTGCATGTGGCAGCATTCGTTATACGATGTCCAAGTAAACATGACGATCCATGATTTCCGAAATTCTTATATTTTTGCGTTTTATGTGCAATGTACTGATCTTAAAAATCGTTGTTTATAAGAAAAAACAGTAGTTAAGTATTCACGGTTGGAAACATTTGACCAAGCTTTTGCAAATTTAACTAACACTGTAATACTATCATTATATAAAATTGACGTTCTGAATGTTCTGAATGCGTAAGAAACGAACCCAGAAAAGGAATATCTTTCAAAATACAATACACCTTTCTAAATTTGTGATTTGAAATAATTGTGTAATAATTAAAATCCGTAATTCCTTAAAGACAAGCTCTACTTTTTTTGTTTTTAATATTTGTGATCTAAAACATGTCTCAGAATATGCACACAAAATTTTAAATAACATTTCGAAGCCACTTCGGCGTTATTTATGTATATACATATATGTATGTACATATGTATAAATATGCAACGTAAAACGAGGGGCTTCTCGCTTATCGATCATCCTAAAGGAAATGCCCCACATTAATTACTATTATTTTATATGAAGCCAATTTGAAACGACCAAACATTAGTAGGTAGGTACTATGCTTATTATATTTTGATGACTAAAAACATATTAATTCTCATGAACTATAACCAAATAAAAAATATTACTCAAATAAATTATCAAATTAAACTATTACTTAAATTATAAAATACTAAAAGAATATAACATTTAAAATTTCGAATGAATTGAAACATGTTTTTTTGGTTAAATTTAATCTTCGATCAATTAAAAAAAACGTAGTTTCGAAACATTAATTTAAAGTTATAGTTAACGCATTCTTTTTTAAATTCAAGACTCTTTAAAGACACAAAGAACTGATTTTGGAAAAGGAGCTCTTTCTCCCAAAAATTTAAATAACAGAAAGGAGTGGCTGGTGAAATTTTCTCTTTTGGAAAATTTAATAAATACTGCACTTATTTCAATAAAAAAAATGAAAATTACTTAAGTATTCAGTTTGCCATTTTCAATTTTGTTTTATTTCAAACGATGCCCCAAAATTCCTTTCGTGGCTTGGTTTTTATGAGTAACTTATAAGATAAAAATTAAGCAAAATAAATCAATAAACTAACCAATTTTCAACTTTTGTAGACTGTTTGATGGGGCATTTCAGGCTTTAAAGTATTGTGAATAGTTTTATGATACTCTTACAACATTGATAATTTGTACTTATGAAAAATGATTATTCTTGGTTAAAAAAATCAAAGAAAAACCTCTAGTATGTCGCTATAATTTTACTATATGAATATTGTTTGCCATTAAACATTTATTTTCTAAGATTTTACTTGGATGTTTATTTTGGACGCGGATGATTTCTTCTTCTTTTTTCCCAGACTTTTACTTGAAATGTTTTGGTTTGGATAATTAGTATTCGAATGAATGTCGATTCGAGAGTAAAATTACCAGCCAAAAAGAATTATAGTGCGAAATTAACGAAATTTAAGTATCACGACATTACACGAGAGAATTTTCACTTGAAATCTATGAAAAGTGTTTCGGGTTTCGTTGTATGGTAGAAATATTTATTAAATCGGAGCTGCGAAATTTTTTACCGAAATTGTGCCAAAAATGAAAAATTTTTAATTTGGGATTCGTACTCAAAAAATAATCCTACTTAAATGACATTTTGCTTGTTCTGTAATAAAATCGTCAACATAAAATCTAATTAATTAAGTTTGTATTCGCAGCTTAACCATGGGAAATTAAAAGCTATTTTAAAAGTTAAATTGTTTTGATTTGAATGAAAATTTGATATTAAGAAAAAAAAATCAATTTTAAGGGATAAATCATTTCGATATCTTTTCTTTTCCAGGACTTTGGCGAACGAACATACAGAAAAGTTGCGATTGTCGAAGAATTTTTCAACATTATATATAGTGTGCACGTTGAGCTAGGTGGCCGAAGTGGAAGACATGCTGGTCAGAAACGTACTTATAGAATAGTAAGTATTTTAAAAGTTAATTTAAAAATATAAAATTAAAATCTAATTCTATCGCTCTTTTTTAGATAACTGAAACCTACGCTTTTCTGCCACGTGAGGCTGTTACAAAATTCCTCTCAGGCTGCCCGGCTTGCAAAAAAAACCTTCGGCCATTTTCTCCGAGTCGCTTTGAGGAGCAATTCACTGAAAGTTCGTCAGAGTTTGAGGCCTTGAATTATTCATCGCATAATGAGAGCTCGGTTGATAGCACCCATTTGGAGGCACTCAAACCCCTAAAAGTTAAAAGGGAAGAGAGCCAACTGGCAAAACCAAATGCAACAGAATTACCAAAAGAAGCAATAAAACAAGAAACAGAGATTAAATCTGAGCCAAGCTTAAAGCCTGAAGACGCAACATCGAAAATAAACGAATATTGGAGCAAGAGCAATTTAGTTCCAAGCAATTTAAAAGGCGATGATAATATTTTGCATTATTATCATTTTCTTAAAAAATTTTGCGCATACCCATCGTCAGTTAACTGGCCAAATTCCGAGCCAAACCCTATTCCAAATCGGAAAAACTTATTAGAAGCTAGAAGAGCTCTTTCGTCCAGTCCGAGTATTGGCCGAACAAGTCCTTTTGTACAAACTTTTCACACCAAAGGTGTTTCGCAGGAGTCTCTAAGACCACCTGTTCAAAAAGATGAATCTGTGGAGTCGTCCATTGATCTTAGGATAAAACCAGTTGACAAATCATCTTCTAGTATAAATATAAATATTGAAAATTCAATTAGTTCAACTAGCTCTAGTTTACCTCCATCCAAGTTACAAACCCCCAGTTCTGATTCAGGCATTTCTGTAGATGTTTCTATTAATATGTCCAACAACCTGAACGAACTAAAAATTTCTTGCAAGACAACTCCCCCTAAGAAAAGGTATAGCGTCTACAGGCTTGAATCGGCTGAAGAGCCTCAGAAGGCGGAGCAAAAATGTGCAATAAATCTGAGCAAAGAATTTAGTCGAATTGAAACTGAGAGTGGTGCTAAAAAAGACGTTGTAGCAATAGCTGACACAACTTCAATAAACTCAGCGATGAGGTCTCAAAATGTGGACCTCACCAAGGTGAAACCGATCACATCGACGTATCTTAAGATGACTCGAAGCATGGGGCTAAGTGACGAAGACGCACTGAAGATTGACGATTTGGTAAGTAGCGATTTTAAATATACATTTTAATGAGAATTGCACCTTTCGTTCATTTATTTTTTACTAATGTTTTGTTTTTCTTTTCACGCATGCTACCTGCGAGCAAAATCCGCTTTAGTTACCTGTTGCTTTCCACATCGCTTTCATCGGCTTTAGTTGATTTTAATTTTGGAGAAAAATTTTTTTATATATTACATTATTTAATTGTTTGTTACACATTTTCACTTTAATTTAATTATATATGTAATTTTTTCCAAATTAGAACAAAACATATTTGAAATGAAGTAAAATGTGCCACGCAAGTTTCAAATTAAATTGCAATATTTTTATTTTATCAGTTTTTAAAGTACCTAAACTTGTTTCTCATATCAAGCATTATTACATGTTCTCTAAATTTGGTAAATTCTATTGAATAAAAAGGTTTTAGTAAAAGAAAGTCAATATCTGTTTAAAGTTTTGAGCTTTGGTTTCTCGTTAAATAAATATTTTTATGTTTTACACAATATTGAACAATTATAATAAATAGAAATATAATTTCTCAAACTTTCGGTTAATTCCAAAACTCAGCGTCGTGTTGTGAGAATGATGTTTAAGTTATATTACTTAAACGCTTTAGGCTTAAAAAACAATGTGACCAAATAAATTAATTAATTCCTGTTAAGGGAATAACGATTTAAATTTATACTTTACCTAAATAACATGAAATGGTCCGAATGATACAATATACATATAACACAAATTGTATTCCACTAACAATTCGTGTGCCTTAATGAATAAATATTATAAAGCAAAGTTTTATTCCTTTTGGAATTTTAAACATAAAAACAACATTGATTTCTACGAAGAAAAAACAGAAACATAAATCACATATTCCAAAAACAAATATCTACCTAGGCTCCAATTACTATTTTAAATTATTTAAATAACCCAAATTAAAAAGGTAAGTACTATTCTTGCTTTAACAATGTACGAATACTATTAAAAATAAATAACAATAAAGTGTAGTGTGAGTATTTCATCAGTAACATACCTATAAAAAAGTTTTCAAAGTTGTCGAAATAAATAACAAACGAACTCTATTGAAACAATCCTGTTAAATCAACCACTAAAATCATCACAATTTAGGTAAGAATATTGCATTCGATTGAAAAAGAAAAAGTTTAAAGTAATAAAAAATGCCATCTTGTTTAATGAAATGGAAATATCGAATGCATTAAAAAAAAGTTGTATTGATAAAAATGTTCATTAGTCCAATATAATTAGGTTGCTAATTCTTAAAAGGTCCTAACAAACAAGATAATATTTCTCATTACAATTTTTCTATTTATCATTTCTCTTCTATAATATCGTCAAATGTTTTACTTACATGATAGTCTTCAGAACTATTGAATTTCACATAAAACATCAAAATAACAAACTCTAACAAAAATCTAACTGGTTGAGACTGTTGACTTTTTTATAAAGTTGATTAGTTTACCTAATCTCCCTATATCTATTTTAATATCTAAATTAATACAAAAACTGCTCCTACTACTTCTGATTGCAGTTGCCAAATTAAAAAAGTTCAAATGAATTTCTTCGATATAATTTCAAAGAACAAGTATAAATACAGTACAGGGTGTCTCAAAAACCGACGATAACCTTTCGAGTGGTGACGGAACAGTTCATTACTAACGAGATCATTTAGTTGAATTTATCAAAAATTACATATTACATATTATTGCCAGCTCTCTTCTCTTATACTAATTTCGTATAATTTGTCGTTATAATTTGTTAAATAACTCCTTTTAGAAATATGTATTTATATACAATTTCCCATAATTTTAGTTGAATAGTTTAGGGTTAAAATTATTGCACATTAAAAGTCGCTTATAACAACGATGCAAGGACCACCAAATTTCTGTCGTTGTATAGATAGGTATAGCTTTTTTTTTTTTAATAGAACAATTATGTTTCAGAAAACTTAACATAAGAGATTTTATGTTGACTTGTTTATGTTATCATATTGAGAGCACTTCAATTTCTGTTTACTTCCGACAATGCTTTTGAAAGCATCTTTGTTTTGGCATTTTTGACTCATAGAGATAGGGGAATGACAGAGCTTCACCATTTTCTATGAGTTTAATGATCGCAAATTTGTTATTTAAAGACAAAACCTTTCTTCTTTTTGCAGAAATTCCCATTATAAATTTATATTTTGATTTAGCCTATAAAATTGTAAATTGTAAGGAACATATTTTTATTATTTACCAAATTGGATGCAAACACACAGTGTAAGAAGTTCACAATTTAGTAATTGAGCTAATTCCAATAGCACCATTAGCGTAAAGGATCAGTTGCATACTACAATTATTTTTATTTCATTTTGATATCAATCGGAAAACGGTTACAAAAAAAAAACCAGGAATCCAACTCTCTAGGATTCGGTCGTCATAAGCAACTTTCACTGTACTAACTTTAATTGATAATTTAATGTTTTAGTCCATGCTCTAAAATACTGCACTGGTAGACGAAAGACAATATTTAATAATTCTTAATATTGTTATATTCTGCCAAGTGGGTAATCCTTTAAAAATGTTGTAGATAAATTTAGAAATTTAAAAACCGTTTCGAACTTAATTCCAAACAAGCTACGTGCCTGCCCTCTAAGGTCAAGAATACGAAGTTGATGCCTTCGTCAGAAGTCTTATTGGAGGAAAAATATTCGAAATGATTTTAAGATTCCGCTTGAAATTTGTGAGGGGAGAAAAAACGCAAAAAGCCGGACAAATGTAATCACAGTGAAATGGGAATTTATCCATTCTAAAAGCGTCCCTGTTTCCGAGTAGAAGAAGAAGAAAAAAAATTGCACCCAAAATGAGAGGGCCTATCATCGCTAATTTTAGAACTGGACACAGTGGAGCCCAAAATTCTGCGGGCTGTAAGTAATTCCGTTTCCTCCAGCTAAAACGATTGTTTTGAATATTTGTGCCGGAGGTATAAAGGAAGGTTTAAATTTATTAAAGGTGGAATTTTTGCAGACGGCATTATCTGCTTCATCTGCCGGATGGTGAAGGTATGTGTGCGGGGGGAGGGGAGGTTAGAGCCCTGGAAATCAAATGGATTTGCCATAAATCTCCCGGCAACCCACTAAATCCCCCGAAGGATGCACAAGGAGCGAACCCTTTAGCTCCCAGTCCCAAACCTTTCCACCTTTCAACCCCCACATGGAGGAGTTGCCCCCCCGGACACTCCGACAGATGTGAACAGATGCGGAGGAGGAATACGTGGCGCAGCACCCCCAGCGCGTTTAAAGTGCGCCCCACACACGGAAGGCGGCGACAGGACGTTTTTATCCCGACGACAGGAATCAGGTTTCGATCTGCATTTTATATAATTCCCAAAAAATGCAATGCTACTGGAAGTTTGCTCCATTACTTTCCCTTTGAGCCATTGCTATTTTACTTTTTATTTTTATTTTATTTTTTATATATTTTTTTTTTTTGTGTCGGCTTGGCTCGTTGGCGGTCCCTAGCTTGGGAGCAAGAACTGATCTGGGATGGGACCTAAAGGTTTTTGGGGGGAAAAACTTTTTAAACCCAGAATGATTTCACCCGTACCATCCTAACTTAATCGCCCGAATTTTCAATCAAGTAGGTTAGGGCTGTCGAAATCCTTATACCCTGCAGAGTCGACCCGGCTCTACCCCCGCCGCCCCAAACTAGGAGCTGAGGCTGTCCGGGAACGTGGCCCCGGCACAAAGTTCCCATCTCTGACGTTCCCGCTCCAAAACAGAATGTAGCGAATTAGCAAAACGAGGAAATAATTTCCAACCACGGTGAAAGCCGGGGAATACCTTTTCCCTTTAAGAAGTCTTCTGGTGAAGTTTCGGATAAGTTAAGGGCTGGAGATGGCCGGGCAGGGCGCCCACCCGCATACCCAGATCTCGACCTCCCCAAAAGCCCCCTTTTGACGTATTCTAAATGGAAGAAGACATCTTCCCTCCGCAGCCGCCAGCGCCCCCCGGCGTGCTAGTGAAGTAAAACGGCTCGCATAAAGACGAGGACCCCAGACGTGGGGAATGGGGCTAAAGATGCTGTGGAACGTAGGAAGATGATAATGGCGGCCCGCTCCCGCCCCCTGGTCCTTACGGCCAGGATCCGGGATGCCTAGTTATAGCCCTGGCAATCGCTGTGTATAAAACCTCCCGCTCCGCAGTCGCCCGGGGGCCCGGGGGCTCGGGCTGCCTCAGCTCCTGCTGCTGCTGCTGCTGCTGGTGCTCCTGCCTTGAAACCTCCGTCGTCGTTGCCTCTGGTGGTGCTCTGCTGGCTGGGCCTGGGCCCCCCGTGTGGCCCGCCTGCTTGCCATATTCAAGTAACATCTTGAGAAGGGATCTTCAAATTAAACACACTTGGGTCCCGGCAAGTTTAAAGGACGTAGCAATGAGGTTTCGGAACCGAGCCGGGGCCAGCGGCACTCAGCGCTGGGGTGAGCTTGGGTCTGGGACTGGGACTAAAAAGGGCTGGAGGACAGGGAAAATTGGGAAGGGGGGCCCTTTGGGCGACCGACGACGGTCTGCCCTTTCCTTGGCCAAACGATGAAAATTTAGAAAAATTAATTTTGTCTGGTGGTTGTGTCACAGTTAATTTGTGTCACTTTTTTTTTTTTATTACCGCAGCACGGCCCCGGCCCTAGAAAATGCGATAATTGTGCGTGGAATAAGGGTGTTTCCACGTTTTCCCCGTTTAATTAATGATTTGACAGGGACTCGAGGGCTGAACAAACAGTTTTTTTTTGTTTTTTGTTTTTTTTTTTGTCCCTGCAGGGAGACACGGGCTAGGCCCGTCAGAGGTGGACGGACGCTCAAAAATGCAATTTGCCTTTTTCCCCTCGTTTTATACACTCTTTTTTTTTGCTTCAGTTTTATTCTTTAAAAAAATGGGAATGTCGGAAAAAATCAATTATTATAAATTTCGTTGGATGTACCACACTAAAAGATCTGACGCCACATACTTTTACAAATCTAATAATGTTTAAAACATCTATAGAATCACGTGGGATAACTTACGCAATTTTTTGAATAAACCCTCCAAAATAAAACATAGTTGTTTTAAACAAAATAATCTTTATTCTCCTTTGTTAGACTTTTATATATGTATATAATATAAACATTAACTAAACCAAAAATCAAACTTCTGTGAATAATTTTTATTTTAAATCACCTTTTTCAATAAACAGGTAAATGTGGACTTTTTGCTCTCACTATGGGGTAAGTGTCCACGCGCTTACGTATAGACCTATCAAATAAAGTTAATGTAAAAATCATACATCGCGTAACATATCTGCTGCGAAATCTGTCAATTCCCGTAGAATACTGAATACTTTATTTATCTAATCAAGAAATACACTAATTTGAGCACCATGTTTGAGAAATTAGACAAAAATTATAAGAAAATGTATGGAGAAAAAAAAAATCTTGTGAATTTAAGAAAACAATAAGTTTTTTAACACCAACCGTATCATCGCCGATCAAATAACTGTTGAACTAACTAGGTACATATAACTATTTATACATACATCATATAACTGACTACAACTTTAATCCAAAAAGTTTACAAATGTTGTCGGTATACGGTTAGTGTTTGTTTATTAAAAGGAGTGGTGTCACTTTCCTAACTAAATTGGTCTAAAAAAATAATTTTAAAATTCTACTTGTTTACCATTTATAGAAATCTCCCTTAAAACGTGACAGTCTCAATAATATGTTTTGTTAAGAATTTTTTGAATATTAGTCTAGCATTCGTATAGTGAATGTTTTTTTATTTGTCCGACAGTTATTGATAAATTTTGGGTCGTCATGAAACTGAAGATTTCCACGCGTCGGACTGAAAAAGCGTAAAATATATTTTGCCGGGAAATGTCAAAATTTAATTCTAGAACGCTTTTGCGTTAAAAAATCAGCTGGTTATCATTAAATTGTTTAAAGTCATCATTTTGGTGATAGAGACCCTTAACGTTCTAAAATGTTTGTGGAATAATTTTTTCTCGCGCATTTCATTAAGTTTTCTTAAGGCTACGTTTTGTAAAAGTAACATCAAATTCGGAGTAAAGTATGTGCGTGCTAAATGTCTCTTAATATTAATTTGTATCTTACTTGTACTGAGGACTTTCGTTTTGAATGCTTTCATCATTGAATTTCTCAGATTTAAGTTCGGGTAGGCATTTTTAGACATTATAGTAATATCACCATTTGCCTGTACCTAATGTAAATAGCACAACATATCGTGCTATAGCAAGTTTACGGCAACAGCTATTTAAGAAAACGTTTCTTTTGTTGTAAATATCTGCTTACACCAAAGAATACACTCACTGTAAAGCTAATTTATAAGAAGTATGAAGGTTGTTTGATAAATTAGAAAAGCAAGCAGAAAAGCAATTAGGTTGTTTTTAATATTTTGTTGTATTTATTTTTATGAAAATCAGGAGTATCATTGACTTTTTAGTTACGGTGATTTTAATTTTTTCGCTATTTTTAGGCCGATTTTGTTAGAGAAGTGACACCCCTACATTTGTTCATACCTTCCAACAACGGAAATCAGTTTTATTTTCAGATGAATCAAAGTTTAACTTGATTTAGTCTAATGAAATGAAATAGATCTTTCCAAGTTTTTCAGTGTTAAGTAACTTTAGAAAAATTGGTGCAATATAACTAAATTTTACAATTCGCCTAAATTCCGCTATTACATGGAATATTTTAAAACTTATTAATTTGATTAAAGTATTTATCGTCTGTCGTATGCACTTAATCGTTCTAGAAATCTAAACCTTACCTAATTGAGGTATAACAACTCACTCCCCCTGTAATCGCAGCCCATCATAATTGCCTAAAAGTAGTATAAAATTTCACCTGTGCCACGTTACCTTCGCATGCAGTGGGTGAGTGCAGCGAACCGCTTTTTCTCGCAAATCAAATTCAGTGCAAGGATCTGCACCTGCCCCCGCTCCCTCTACTGTGTCGTCGTCGTCATCGTCGTCATCGCAGCAGCCCCCGGGGAAACTTTAGTCCTAAAAAAAATAAAAAATAAAAAATAAAACCAAACTCCATCGACGACGACTACGACAGAGTTGTCGAAAAACACGCGCGACAGTGGGCCCCGCAAGTGCCGAAACACGTGAACAGCTTAACTGCGGCCAATTCGAGAGCAATTTTCGCTGATAAATCCATTCTTCCGGCTGGGACTAAGCACGGTCCGCACGGGGGGTGAGGGATTGTAATTTCATTAATATCGCGCTGTGTCTTTTTTAATCCAATCCATCCTCCAGCCGGATTTTTGGTGCGGTTCAGCACTGCTCCAATGCTGCTTCACTGGGGGTGCTCCTTTTGCAGCCCCGTAGATGGTGCAGTGGGTGGGTAGACTGTATTTATGCTGGGCTTGCACGGGAGTTGGATAGGGGTGGTAAAAATTTCAGCTCTCATGCTGTTTTAAATTTCCCTCCGCGCTCCCATATGCGTTTTGAAGCAAGTATCAATCTCGAAAAATGTTAGTGGCGGGCGAAAACCCATTAACATGTTTATATGCACAAGAGAGGATGACTAAGCGCAGAGGTGCCGGGTTCCGGGTCTCGGGTCTCGGGTCCCTGTCCCAACCAAAGGGGGGATAACTTGTGCAATGTACCCCCATCATCCCGGAACCTTCCCTCCCAAACACATCCCCCATCTAAGACCCTTCGTGCGCTCTGTGCTCCCGGTGGTGGTGGCTTCCCGGAGCATTTCATGTCAGGAATATACGAGGAAGGAAGATGGTTGATGACAGCTTCTGCGAAATTCAAACGCCGCCCGAAGAAATGACATGGGTTGAGGGTTTGGGAACCTTCGAGCCGCCCACTCCCCGCTCGCGTTCTACGTCGTCGCTGCCGTTGCCGTTGCCGCTGCCGCCACAGCAGCGCCAGGGCTTCTAAAGGGCCTCTGTGAAGCTTCACCGTACCCAACCAAGTAAACTCCCGAAAACGATGCTCCGCTTAGATTTGCAGTGGGTAACAGTGGGCACGGTGGGTGGGTTTCGGGTATAGAGTACTTGAATTTGGGTATGGGTATTTCAACCCGGGTCCAATGGGGTAGGTAGTCAAAATGCTCCTGCCGTTAGTAATACCAGAGTTAGGTCGCCATTCCCTTGGAGTCAAAGTGCTCCATCGCAGTGGCTCGGTTTGTTCGGGAGGGTATATGGGAGTTTTTGGGTTCTGTTAGCGTAGGGAAGGGAGGAGAGGAGGGGAGGGGGAGAAGAAGGTTCGGTCTGTGCTGCTGGCGTTGCCGTACCTTTCCCAAAGCACCCTCAAAAGCCCTGGATTTATGTTTGTGCGGATGTGTGTCTGAAGCATTTTCTCGTCGCCCACCTCCAGCACTTGCTCACTTCCTTTTGTACATCACGGCCCCGGCTTTAATAGAAGCGCAGATCATTTCGGGAGCTGGGTATAAGCTCCCCCGTCGGTGTGTGTGTTCCACGGAAAGGAAAGGCAAGGAAAGGAAAGGAAAGGAAAGGTTCTTCTGCCGCCGGAGCCGCCGTCGTCGTTCCGCCACCCAGTCACCCAAACCTTACTAAAAAGAAAAAAATCTACCGCCCACACCCATTCAGCCGCCCCCGCCCCAAGCGCTACCAATTTTTTTTTCCTCTTCTGTCCATTTTCCCGTAGACTTAAGATGATGTCTTCAGGGTAACCGGATGAACGAGGAAAGGTTTGGACGCCTCCACGAGGTGACTTGCCATAAGGTCGCCTGAATTGCAGTTAAATGGAGGAAGAGAGAGAGGCTTCTACGACGGCGTCCTTCCTATCCCCCAAAATGGGGGGCTGCCTTTTACTATTTCCTTTAATTCCAGGGTATGATGGTGCCCAGGCTCATGTTTTCGGGTTTAATGTTTTTCCCTTCTCCGTCCGTTCGCCTGACATCCTTTATGGAAATGTATTTTTTACGAGCAGTTTATGTTCACTGTGGAAAGATTATGGTTTACTAATATTTTAGAGGTACCGATACTCTTGAGATCCACCACACAGATTGAGAGCCGGTGGTGGTGGGTTGGTCGTCAACCGCCCCAACCTTAACCCACCCCCACCAAAACGACCCAATTGCGCCCCGTTGCGTTTATACGGGAACGCGCAAAACCTGCATAAAACCTAGGGGCAAAATCCAACGGCGATAATCTTACGTAAGATGTGGGCAGGTGGACCTAATTAACATTACATCCGCAACTGGATTAGCGCAAATTGTCCGCCTCGGTGAATCGAGAGGAATATTTTTGAAATAACCTAAGCACTGAAATTCGCAGTCATCCCGGTGAATGAGCCCTCGATTTAGAGCGGACGGGGACGGGAAGGCTGATTTTAACTCGGTCTCTGATTTGAATATCGATTTAAATGGGGGCTTCTACGGGTTCTGGGGGTCCCCATTGTGCCCGCCATGCACCTGTAGACTCCTGGACCCAGGATGGCTTTTAGTGGGGGTACACCTTATCAATTCATCATTCCCGCTTTTGCCGGGGGGATAAGCATCTGGCTGTCCAATACAGTGTCAAAGTGCTCAAGTAGGACTACGTTGGGGCTCTATTTTTGATAAATGCTCAAATTGTAGGCAGTCCCAAGGTGGTGCTACCGCGATAAGTGTCGGAGAAATTGTTGGTCATTTTGTAAGTTAAAAGGTTAAAAGCTGTAAACAAGTGTAAAACACCACTTCTACTCAAACTTAATTTAAACATTTTCTATTATGTTTGAAATAAGCAGTTTGTGAGAGCTTTCACTGTTACCTTAACATTACATTAATATAACTAATACCTATATGTATGTTGTGTAGACAATCGTTACAATTTATAACTTAAATTCTTTAGTCTATCCATACAAATTAATTGATTGGAATAAAATTCTTGACATAGTAATATTTTCACGCTTTTTTGTCTAAATTAAAGGGGTCTCAAATTATATACATGGTTTTTATTAAATCTTAGTCAAAAATAGAATTAATTTGCAAAGTAACTTAACATTTATTATTTCGAAATGTTTAATTTGTTTGACAGTGGCGAAGAAGTGAAAAACCTCTTTCTTTCTTGATGTTATTCTGCTGTGCCCATTTTAAAAAAAAATATCGTAATGATCTAATGGAGTCTTCGCACTTTATAGAAGGCCAATTCAAATGTGGAACGGAATTCTATTAATCTTCACTACTATTAAGTATGAACTATTACTATTTACTACTTAGCTTTCCTCTTCATTGCATCCCAATATTTAAAAAAAATACAAATATTTAGATTCTAAAAATATTAATATATATGTACGTAACTTTGTTTCCTGTTTTTATATGTGTAAGTTTACACAATTGTGCAAATTGACAAAGTCAGCAGAATATTAAGCAAATATGTTGTAAAACATATGCGTTGGGTAAAAATAAACGAAAAACGTTTAAAAAGTGTAATTAGTACATAAAACTTTCTTAGCTAATTTCATTTTAAATGTTAAATCGTTTCTAGCGAGTTAGTTCTTGATAGTTAAAACCAATTCGACGAATTAAGGTGGTTTAAATGCCGTGTTCTATCACTGCTAGAAATCCCTTAATCCCTTCGTTAATGCGTGCGATGCAATTTACAATCGCCTTTTTCTAGAAACGAATTTTCTCGACTTGGTCGGAATCATAACTTTAGCTATAATTGTCCGATTTTCAATTTAAAAAAACAACCAAAATTTTCGTGATTGTAGGCGTCTATTTTTTAAATTTAATATTGTTAAGCCTCTGAATATAAGTAAAATCTAATTTTGTTTCTTGTTTTTGTTTTCCTTTTTAAAATTGCTACATGTAACTAGAACTGATTTATGGACTATAAAACTTTTTATTTTTCGGACCAACCATTCTTAAGTTGGACCACATTTAATATATGTACATACATAGGATCCATTATATCTGAAGAGACTTTTTCAAATTTTAATTAGTTTTAATTACAACTTATATGGAATAAGTTTAATGTTTGTTTAATACGTTCGCTACCGGCGGGCGCTTGAGAAAAAAATCTTTTACCACAGACCATGACATTTTTTATTATGACTTAAAATTACATTAGATTCTTTTACATTATATTCATAACATTGAAAAGAAGCAAAATAAGCAATTTTCCAAATTGACGCATAATTTCGGCGCCGGTTTCGCAGAAAAGAATTGAGACGACACATACATATGCGTAGTATTTATGCGGCGCTGGTAGTGAACATGTTAAAAACATACATTCTTCCAAATTTCAAATAAATAATCTTTTTTTAGGAAGTCAGAATGATGTTAAAAAACTTAAATTAATCGGTTGTTTTGGGTTTTTTATTACCTAATACCAGCGATACACCAACTGAAATTTAGAATTTCGAGCGTATTCAATTTCACAATATTATTGTATTGTCGCTGGTATAAGGCTTTTCATAGTAAACTAAAATATTTGAGTAAAATGACTCAGTTTTCAAATTAAACGGAGTATTTGAATATAGTTTTTTACAATTTTGTCTAAAGTAGAGAAGTATAATTCAGTTACCTATTAGAAATTCTTACTTCTATGTTTTCTAATAGTAAGCAATCTTATCGATCTAAATCGATTAGATAATATTGAGCTAAAAATCCTGGAACTCAGTTTTATACCAGAACACATAGCTACACCTTGGTTTAACCTGAACCTTGCAATTTCTCCTCTTAATGATTTTAACTGAGGTGTGATACACGATGACTTTTCGTAACTCTGCTGACACCTCACTCGTGCAATGTTTATATTTTCTAATTTTTATTGGAGCCGAGCTCCCTTTGTCCACAAAAACCTTGGAAATGGCAATAAACTCAAAACGGACATTGCCAATTCCTCCAGGAAGCCGATGGCGCCCTCCTCTTCGACGTTTGGTACCTTTGGCCAAATCGAGAGTGCTCCTGCTGGGACCAATTTGTAGAAAATTAAGTTTCATAAATATTTTGGCAAGACCGATGGAATTGAGGGGCCAGCAAAAGGCAGCAAGATGAAAAAGTAAAAAAAAAAAATGGGGGCCACCCAAATGACTCTGCCCCGGAACAGAAAAAGTAAGCTAGCCGCAGGCTCCTCTCATTCGAAACGAAACCGGGGCGCAATGCAAAGTAGTTTCCAGTCGGGCAGCGGCCGGGCTCAGGAAGCGGATCTGTGACATAATTGGGCGCTTAAATTTCGAGACCAGCTTGAGCTTAATTGAAAGAGTCAGCCTGACGTCGTCGACGACGACTACGACGACGACGGCGACGTCGAAAGTGCCCACCCCCGCACTATTCGTTCAGTTTGTTCGCTTTTTGGCCCCATCGAGGAGGAGAGGAAGCTCCCAAAAAGATAATCAACTTCCCCCACATGTGTCACCATGATGGGGAACTATCGCCGCAGAGCTCCGGTGGCAGCAATTCCGGTGATATTAATAGTCCAGTTACCGAAATGATAAACATTAAAGGTGGAAAGGAATTTGATCCATTTTGACCCCATCCCAAACCCCCGGCAACGGCCCCAATATAAAAACGAGTTCGTTTTGGTGACAGGTACCCGAGGCATGGATCTGCCCCGGCTCCGTTTGAGGACGAGGCCAACCGGAGGCGAGGCGGCTAAAAATTGTGCGGCAGGTGTGGGTGATCCCCAGAAACACAGAGAAATGAAAGGCCCTCGGAGCCAGTTCAGAAAGTTCAGAGGGAAAAATTTTTGCTACCGTTCTTGCTTTTGTAGGAGGACAGGATAGAACCCACTGGGGGGGGGCGGAATGGGGCGGAGTTTTTTTGGTATGGGGGACGAAAATTAATGGGAGTCGGGGCTCTGATGGTCGCTACGAACCAACATTCCATGCCAAGCTACGCCGGAGAGACGGTAAATCTATAAAAGCGAAATGGATGGGAGGAAAATGATCAAGAAAATTTCTTAGCATTCGCCCCCTAAGGGAACAGAAAGCAAGAACCGGTGCGGGGTACCCTCAGCACGGGACGAAAATGAATTCTGAGAAGAGGGTAAAGGCGCCAGTCTATCCCGCCACCCACGATGGAGCCCGACGACGCTACCAACGATGGTATAAAACTTTGTACTATATATATATAGCTTAGATGGAGTTTCTACCGACAAGGCCTTTGCACCAGAAACTGACAAACACTTTGGCTTCCACCCCCGGGCCCATCTAGGACCGGCGCCCTCAACCGCCGCCGCCGCCCCCGCCCGTCCCCCTTTCCGGCCGGGAGCTCCTTTCGACGACGTGGCATGCTAGCCCCGTCCCATGGAGCCCCAGAGCCTCCGCAACCGACCCGAAGGCATACACATGTGAGTTTGCTCGGGAGTTTCAAGCAAGGACGACGAGGTTTGGATCTGAGGCTGCGGGGGTGGAAGGCCTCCCAATTTGTTTTTGTTTCTATTTTCGTGTCAGGCCAAGGGGTACTAACATCCCATTCATTCAATACCCTTAGTTTAAGGATGTTTTGTACCCCCATAGTCATGCGACTTTCCTTTCGTACGTTCTTTGAAAAGGATTTGAAGGGTTGAAGGTTTCAATCCATTCCTGTGGGTGTGTTTGTGCGTTTTTCCCTGTGATAAGGGTGTAATCCCGCACTGTTCTCTCCCGGCCTGGCGTATACCCTTAAAAGTCCCGGGATCCCATCCCCAAAAACCGAAAAATTTTTGCCAGTACCCTGGGTGTGAAGGGATATCCTTCTATTTAACTACTCTCCGAGAAACACACTCGAGCGAGACCCTTCTTGGGTATTTTAGGGAACAAAATAAACTTTTTTTTTCTTTTTTTTTTATTCCGTCTTCCATTTTTCCGTTCAAAGGTTTATTAGACCCAAGACTAACCCTTTTTTGTTCATGACCCAGACCCAAAGGTAAAATGATTGTGGGCCCCAACAAGGGTTCTCTGCTCGTACCCGATTCACCAAACCCCCGGATCACAACCCTTACTCCCATTTTTCCTACCCTGCCAACCCTCTAATGAAGATTTCACAGGAACGACAGAAAATTAGGAATGCGCTGCTGCGACCCGAAACCCGGCACCGGCCTGGGCCCGGGATCCGCCACTCCCACGCACACACACACACATACACCTCAAATTATAAAATAATTTCGCCTGCCAGAGCAGCACCCGAACATCACAAAGGGGCTTACTGGAAGCCAATTTCTGATTTTTTTTTCGAAAAAAACAAAAAATTGTTTTACTCTTTCCCAGAATTTTACAAAAATTGGAAAGGTCAGTGTGAAAATGGCGTAAAAAAATATTCAACGTTGCGCAATGTTCCGCTCTTTTTTATTTTAATTGCGAACTTATCATTTTCCACAGTTCCCGAAGCGGGGCCGGGACTTTTCTGGAATAACAATTATCGAAGTTCCTAGAAAAACTGCAGGTTTTCCACTCACCGTTATCAGCGGGAAGCAAATATTTTTTGTAATTCACGTTAATCTCACCGAATAGCTTAAAATCGTATAGTGAACAGTTTTTGGGCTGGCAGTTTTATAATACACTGCATAACAAAACTTCAGTGCGAAAAGCTTTGCCATTGTTTCGGACATAAATTGCAATAGAAATTGGGAGATAAAAAGCAAACTAGTTATTGTTAGTGGTCGATGTTTCAATAATAAATTTTCTATGAAAACTGTTGCATTTTTAAAATAGGCAAATACTGTTCAATTGTTCTAAAGTAATTATTTTTATTATTCGTTATCGCAACATTGCAATTAAAAAAAATAATTTATAAGAGTTAAATAATTCTCTCTATAATCTGTAACTATCGATTGTATTTAGAAATAACTATTGAAAGAAAGTTTTCTATACTACTACATACCATTATTCGTCCAAAAAGTTCGTTATATTTTAATTCTACATTTCTAAAGTTCTATATGCTTTACTTTTCTTGAATCAAAATCATAATTCTATTATTGTCAAAAATAGTCGATCATTTCGAAATCAAATTCGGGCAGCTACGCAGAATATGTCAAACTTTTTTATGACCTTCTTTATGTAAGGTTTCATCTTTATGAATATCTGAAGCGATTTGCTTTATGTTATCCAGCTACCTGAGGTTGTATACGCACATGTGAATGTAAAATGCCTACCTCGCACAAAATGTAGTTGATTTTTGGCGTCAGCATAAAGAAGACTGGCGCCTCGCCTCGTCTTTGATACAGTGCATGATTACAGAATTGATAGATATATTTTTCGATTGTCTCTTCTCTGAAGAAACTTACTTACACTTAGAAAAGTATTTATTAGTCTCAATTGAAGGTGCAATTTAATATTGAAAAAATGAAGTTAGCAAATGTTAGAGGTTTAAATTTGCGAAATGCATCAAGAAAAAACTCGTAAAAGTGCTAACTCTATGTTTATCAAAAGATACATTCTATTGTAATATCGATTGTAGGACAACTTTTTACGTAAATTAACAAATTTCTCACACAAATTAACATTATATCTTGAGTGTATTTTAGAATGGTTTTTATTATTTTATTTGTTGGGTTAGTTTTATACAGCAAAAATTTCGTTGTTTTTATTGCTGTCGTTCGAACTAAAGTAAAGAAAAAAATATCGAAAAGACACAAAATTACTTCATCCTGAAATTGAGGTTAAAATAGTTGCTTTATATTTTTTTTAATATTCAAAATAAAGAGACAAGTATATTGACGAAAAATTAAACATTTTATAGAAATTAGAAAATGGAAATTCGGATTTTAAAAATTTGCGAGAAGGAGGCAAAATAAATTGTTTTTTAATACGGCTTATATTTGAATAATGGAGTTTTAATTTTAAACGTCTATAGAGGTATAAATTACTTAACATTTTATTCTCTTAGATCGGCCGAATTGGATTGGCTTTCAAAAAGAGGCGTTTTATAGTAGACTTAAAATTTTGTGGCAGTGCACTTAATAATTAACACATTTACTGAATTTTAAAAAAAGGAGGAACACAGGGGATAGTTGTAACATGTTTATGAAAGTAATAAGCCTTATAAATTTAATTTTTGAAGAATCATACATGCGTTCTTAAACTAAATGTATTTAATAGTTTTGAGGATTGATTTCTATTATTATGGGGACAAAAGTAACTGGGCTTTCATTTAAGTTAAGTTACAAAATTTTATGGTGATCCTTAATTTCTTAATGATGATTCAAAAATGATTAAAATACGGTCTTCAAAGTCTGTGCTATTACTACCAGCGCTAAAAAAACATAGGTACCTTAAGGAGATTTTGGGTATTTTTTCAATATTTCGATACATGCAATAAACCGAGACTCAACAAAACAATTTATTTTGTAGACCAACGTTTATTTTTGTTTTGCAAAGAAAAATGTAACAACTTTTGTTCAATTTACTTTATTTTATTTTTAAATTAAAAATGTTTTATTGACTTTGCTTTCATCAACATATCATCGCCGTCCTGGATTAAAAGGATGAAAGTAACAATGGCAATGACAATGAGTCCTATAACAATAACTGTAATTGTAAAGGCTTTTATTTTGATGGCTAAATGTTTGTGTTGATACGTCAAACGTGGGGTTTTCTTAAATATTTTTTTTGTTTTATTCCATCTTTATAAAGTCAGGTAAAAACAGTCTAGAAGTAAAAATTATCACCTAGTGTCGTAGTTTTAATAATAATAATTAAGGACAGTTCTTTCAACTAGGCCATACTTTAGTAATTAACTGATTTTCGTTAAACGAATTCAGCGCGGTGATGCTAATTAAACCGCGAAAAGAATAATTTATTCAGTGCGATTGAAACTCCATAAATCGTCGGGTAAACCCACACGTATGCAGCGCTGCCGTGACAAATTAGGGCGCTTTCGGGCTAATAAAACTCCTTTTCACGTCCTTACGCTGAATAAACGGACACCTGTTGAGCGGGCGCCTTCTAGCGCGTATCTAAGCGCCGGAAAATACTTAAACATTTACAAATTGACAACTGCATGTACCGAAAACTTAAAAGTTTCCCGCACTCACACACACACACACGCCCACTCGGTGTACCGTATGTCCTGTCTGAGTATAACGGGATCTCTCGTGTTTCGGAATAAACAACGGCACCAGCGAGAGCGGCACACGACGATTTCTTTGCCGCTCTCGGCCGCTTCGGGCCGCCCTCTCAGCCTGTCCTGCCGCTGCTGGTCACAGTCTTAGGCCGGTAGATGCCGCCACATTGCGTGTGCATGTGTCTGTGCGAAGGGTTTCCTTTCGGGGAATTTTCTCTGTTTTTCCAGGGCAGAATCCCTCCGCATGCAGCGGAAAGCAGCATGCCACCGACTTGCGTACACTCCGCTCGCTCTCGCCGTTGCGTCTCTCAGTTTTTCCGGCCTCGCATACCTCCACATTTCATACCCCATTTCATTTACTCTCAAAAAAAAAAAAAAAAAAAAATAATTTCCAGATTTTCCGCAAAGAAAACAAAGCCCTTTTCTAACCTGATAATCGGCGGCTCCAATTTCCCCGAATCGGCGTGCAGGACACGCGGTATGACACCTTAAATCGCGCCAATACCGCTAATCCAGCCCCTTGGGAGAGCCACATATAACCACCCACCCACCCTAGTCCCGTTATACCGCTTTCCCGAGTTTCCCGGCTCTGCCGCGCGCTGTCAGTCACATGTGTTTCGCCTGCCGTCAGCTGATTTTGTATAACTCTCGTTTCATTTGTTTGTCTGGCTGTTGGCTGTTGGCTCACGGCTGACCTCGTTCTCCACTCCACTCACGATTTTCCTCGTTTTTCCACGGCTCGCTAAGTAATTTGATTTAAACGGGATTTTCCCTTTTGTCAAATCTTGAGGTGAAACCACTTGTGGAGCGCGGCGTTCGCAATTGTTTTTCTTTCATCCCCCCTTCCCCCCGGGCGCTCCTGTTGGGGCATTTCGAATTCGATGATGACGCCGACGGGGGCGGCCGGCGAGCTTCAGGAAATCACTTAATATGCAATAAGTGGGCTGCGGCTGCACGGGCGCTCCGCGTTTTCTCCCAGAACTTCAGGAAATTGGCGGGTGGTTTTGTCTTCGTCCTCAGCAATTGAGCGATTCAATCTCTTCGTGGTGATGGTCATTTTGAAGTAAAATTTCATTAGGATATTTCATCAATATTGTCTTAGGTGGCGTCCCACAAAATCTGTTTGTCTGAAGAATTTTGCTATAACTGGTGCACCCGATATGATTCCAACAATTTAAGACATACACTGGCCATATGTATGTTCATATGTAAGTCAAAATCTAAAACTTAATTATTTAAAACTAGCCGATACCCGGGATTTCACCCAGATGAATAATGTCAATAATACTTACATACCTACATATACTCTTTATTTACAGAAACAAAAACATTACATATCCGAGAAAAACAGATATTAGTTATGTATGTTTTTTTCGTCTATCCAGAACAACAGGAGATTTTTTAGATTTGAACTTTGTCATGAAAAACTCTTACACTAAAGGAAAAAATTGGTAAAAATTACCAAAATGCTTGGTTAAAAAGGCGCTAACCAATAAAGTTGGTTAATTTTAACCACCAGAAATAAAATTAATCTCCTGACGACGAGAAAAATTTGATTTTCCTGTGATTCCCTGCGATTTTTGAATTGGTGTTTCGCAGCTCTACCACTGAGCTACCCATGCCAATGCCTTTTAACCTTAATAAAGTGATGTGTGGCGTGGGCTGTTTAAGAATAAAATTTGGGATTTACTATCTTTAAATAGATATTGACCAACGAAATTATTAAAAATTTACAGATTTGTATAGCGTTGTATTTTAAAATTTCTTTTCGGTCAAATTGACCAACTTTATTCTTCTAAGTGTAGGAACAATTTAAAATTTTCTGAAAACATCAAATTGCAAAGACTTTTATTTACTTTTATAAGTAAAAACCAGTGAACTCGTGCGAAATTTCGCAAACACATACTTTTGGTCGTATCCACTAAAGACGTTGGTCTCTACTGTTATACTTTTTTTTTTATTTAAACGCAAATTTGAAATAAATAGCGTATTTAAATGCTATGTGAGTATGCGATGTCAGGAGCGGAAACAAAAACGCATTAATTGGTGTTCGGTTTATTGAGTTTGATGATGTGTTATTTGAGAAAAAGGGATATTGACAGTAGAAATAATATATAAGATAAGATTAATCTGAAAATTGTTCAGTTTAAAATTTGAATTTTTGCATGAATAAAAATCATGGAAACTTGATGCATTGTTGCTGCAAACTGATAATCCATATTCTGAGGAAGTAATATATATTTTTCTATTGTTCTGGAGACACGAAAAGAACTCAGCTATTAATAATTAAAATCAATATTAGATAAAAATCTCTTGACATTTTTGAAATTATACATTTGCTAAAGGTCGCTGAATTTTGACATTGAGTTCACAATTCAATGTAGGCTTTTGGCTCAGAGTTGTGAAAGCGCAGCAGGTAAACGAAAAATATGTTTTTCTTTCACTGTATATTTATCTTGGTGAATTCCTGTGGTTACATTGTGATTAAATATAGCTTAAATAAATCACTGGGCTCCTACAAAGAAATCTAATAAGTCTTTGTAGGAATAAGACTGAGAAAAAATATGTTTCTAAATCTCTTTGTTTTACTCACATATAAATTTGAATGCGAAAGAAGTATAGAAGTTCGATTAAATAAAGAAAATGAAGCCGGAAAAAGTTTCCAAAGAATGTAACTATGTATTTTTTTTAATTATATAGGCTTCAGTCCTGTTCGATTCAAGGATATACATATGTATTTAAACCCCCTAATTTTTACAAAAGCCAACAAACATTTGTACCTATGGATTTGTAATCTTCATCAATGAGTGAGTCTGTCAATCTATCAAAATATGCTTGAAAGAGAGTATCTTTTATTATTAAAAATTGTGTTCTGAGCCCTGCAAACTATGAGACTGTACAGCGTATAGTATATATACCCTAGTATTTGATATCAATTTCAATTTTATATCTCTAGTCTTTCCTGGGAAATATGGTTCTAATTACTATACTTAGAAGAATCTTTAATAAGAAGTACTATTTACCTGCTATAAAATTTGGCACTAAATCTACTTTAATTCAATCGAAAAAGTTGTGAAATCAACGTATTTTGAGACAGTTTTATTAGGCGTAACTTCATAACGCCTAATTACGTTATCTATTCAGTAGATATTTGATAACTACTTTTGCAATAAGTTTTTAAATTTATTATTTCCAGATTATGTAATTTTAGAGTGGCGCTCTCACGTATTTAATGCTCAGTTACTTTTCAATAGGCTTCCCTTAATTCGTAGCATTTCCGACAATAAAAAAATAAGTTTTTAAAATCTTTTTTCGTAACCAAATTGAAATGTTCGTGTACGTGAGTCCTACGCCACATTGTCGTCAAGAACCACCACTGTGACATAAATAAGCCCCAAGCAAGCCCCCCATCGTGGAAGGGAATCTGTTACCAAATTTCTGGTACGCCAAATGCGTCACACCGTCGGAGGGTAGTTAAGAGATGGACTGGTGCTTAGTTCTCTAGGCCTGTTTTATCGTGACGGATATGCAGCAGAATCTGAAGGTCTCACCGTAGGGCAGAATATATTTATTAATTAATATCGACCACAATTGATTGTATATGTGGGCTGGTGAATAATTCGTTAAGCAATTTTGAATGGATTATAATTTGAAACGAAGTGTGACGAGGTCTGGCACCTGTATCTTAAGGTTGGTTTTAAGCGGAGAGTGTGTCACACAATTCGTCCTGGCATTCAATTAGAGTTGGCCATTAATGCACTATAATTGGTGTCATCCTGCCTAGTGAACTTCCTGCCCTCTCAACTCACGGAAAACGGGCGGACGGGCAGTTGGACGGACGAAAAGGCAGCGCGGCGCCTAGCGGCGTATTGAGGTACTAAATGCCCTCATTCGCCCTTCAGTTAAATGAGGGTTTTGGGAGGTGGGCGGGAGGTTTGTAGTCTTACCCTCGGCAGCATAATAATCCAAGGAGGCAACTTTAATTAAGACGTTGCCGATCCCCTAATGTGACATTGTATGGGGGGCCTTGCATAAACCGATGATGTATGTATTGCTAGTGTGTTTGTATATATGTATATATATGTAGCTGCTGCTGCCATCGCTGTTATCAGTGGCCACCCCATGCCCTCAGGACACTCAACGAAATTATCGACCATGTGGCCCAGGCTCGGCCTCGGCGCCCCCATCGAATGCCTCGGGAGCGCCCTGCCCTGGCCGGTTCCGATGTGCAGGGGTGATATTACTCTATAACGTCGTCGTCGTCGTTCGTCGTCTTCCTGTTCCATGTTCCCCGAAAATGACAAAGCGTATCTCTCTGCCCTACTGAGTATCCTGTTGATGGCATGGGTTACGGTTCCACTCCGAAATGAAAGCATCAGAAAAATCGAGGAGCAACGCCAACAACAGCAACTGACGACGACAACGAGATGGCAATAAAAGCAGCAGAACCAACAGCAGCAGCAGCAGCAGTAGTAGTAGCAGCAGAAGCAGCGGCAGCAGCATCAGCGTTGGTTTGGGGTTGGATAGGGTCGGGATGAGGAACGAAAAAAGGATCCGACCCCGGCGAGCTCCATCTCGAATCCATCCAACCCCCTAAGGAGGGAAAAAAAATGTTTCAAATAAAAAGAAGATCTCCAGATATATTTATCTACATCCCTCCCAAGACTGTATCGCCACGCCGCCGTCCGGGTGGATGTTCTAACCACCCGGGGGGTGACTGGGGGTGGGTTGTTATTTGTTACTTGCAATCCAGGGGCCCCAAGTCCGTTCACGAAGCGTCCGCCCCCCCCGCCCGCCCGCCGTCGCCACACCACCGCTAAAGCTCCCGGGGTGCGCTATGCTGTTCTATGCTATGTTATACTTATGCTATACCCTCGCGCCCGGCTCCCCATGATCTGGCAGACCAAAACTTACTCAACCCCTGGGACTTGAGACACGCCAGCAGCGCCCGGGTCCTGAAAGCAAGTCCCAGTGCCGAACCTCACCCTCCTAATCAGCGACGGGTGCAGCCCTGGCGCTGCTGGGGCTCCTCCGAATTATATCCCCAGAAACGAAGAAAGGCATATACCCGCCCCTCCCCCCGCAAGTAGAATCAGCACGACGCCCTTGCCCTTACCCTTACCCACCCCTGGGCAGGTGCAGGAACGGAGGAAAAATTATTACCGGGACGATGGATGGAGCGCGCCCCAGAGCCGGGCCCCCGCCCGCTTACGTTCGATTAATGTGGAGAAAAATATTCTTGGCCGGAAGTGGATGGGGTCAAGCTCTAACCTCCCATCCCCCCATCCGGCACCAACAATATACGGGGGTGAACCTTCCTTTTTGGGACGACCGGGAAAAAGGGGGGTTTTAAGGGATTTTCTGTGCCAAGGATAGACGCGCGGCGGCCGGGCCGCAAGCTAATGAACTACAGCAACAATGATTGGGGGGCCGCGCCAACCTACATTACTCCGGTGGCTGGAAATGAAATCTAGGCGAAACCCAGAAGTCCCTCCCGGGAGGGTAACTGCCGCAGCCTTCGAAATTTTTAAAGGAGTCCCAGCCGAAGCATATCAAGCTAAGGGGAACAGAGCCACGAAACTAAGCTAAACTTAGTATAACTCTAGACAAAAATAAAAATTTTAAATTCGTATAAATTTTAATGAAATATACTTGTAGGAATCATAACTTTAAAACTAACAAATCTAAAATAATAGCTTAATAATCAGGTCTATACCTTTTTAGACGAAAATTATCCATACATATCTACTCATTTGAATTTTTTTCCCAAATTGTAATATTTCTGAATTATAAATCCTCTCGCTGTACAATAGAATAGTAGTAAGCTTTTACTCATCTAATCAAATTCATTTTAAAACTTGCAAACATGTGTAAAGTTAAACGAATTCAGAATTTTGATAATCATGGGCGGATTTACCTTAGGGAACTTGGGGCACCTGCCTACGTACCTGACATGTGTAAAACAAATAAAAAAACTTAGGGTATATTTAAAAAATTATAAGAATGAATAGAAGCATCAGATGAAAAAGAAAAAAAAAGGTGATAATAAATCAAAATCTCTGAACATTATGTACACTACTACTACACTCTACTTTTGAAATCTTTTGGATTATTTGATTGGTTATTCTTTCTAAATTGATTACCATATCACAAGTGACCTTTAAATATAAAGGGCCTAAAGCTTTGAGCTGTGTTGGAGATTAAAACACAGACTGTTGGCCTGGCATGGGTTTGTAACTTTAAGGGTAAAGCATGTTTGGATTTAATGCATTGGGTTGCGGCTACTTCCTGACGTAAATTTAGAACATTTACATATATATCCACACTATTTTTAACAAATTTTCAAAATATTTTGATTCTGTCAAAATTGTATCTACAACTTTTAACTAAAATGTTTGTTCTTAACCTAAATAATTAATTTTTGTGCGTACAAACTTTTTTCCAATAGAATATAACTTGATTGCTAGGATTTCCAGTAAGAAATCTAGTGAAAATAAAGATACTAGAAATCTACCTAATTATAGTAGAATTTCAGATATAAACGGTAGAATTCTATTGTCTATGTTTTATCTAGAATTCACTAGAATTCCGAATAAAATTACAGGAATTTTATTATTTCTCTCTAGAAACTATAGTTACATCTTAATTCGTCAGATTTCTAAACATGGAATTCCGATGTACATAGTAAATATTCCGAATAGACATTTCTTACAAGAGGTTTATTCAACAAATACGATCCGGAACATCGAAGCCTTCTTCAGAAGATTGTTTTTAATGCTGAAATAATTGCGGAATAAAATTATAGAAATGACAAGTTTTATGTCGAGAGCTGCTTTTTTGCTTCGATTGTGTTTTAGACAAAAAGAACTAGGATTCCAATGAATTTAAACAGAAGAGCAGTTCAGTGGACTAGAATTTCAGTGTACTCAATAGATTTCTAGCTTTTTTTCGTTAAATCAAGTAGAAATTTTGCTTTCTTTAGATATTAATGAAATTTTAAAAGAAATTCAGTAAAGTAAAGTAACTTATTTCCTAGTGAACAGCAATAAAAAGGTAAAGAAACTAATAGACTAGATATAGTCTAAGGCTTAGAGTGTTTATTCTAAAAGTTGGAAATCAGAATTAGCTATGTACGTACAACAACCAACAAAATTTCAAAAGTTTTGCGAAAGTAATCCGCGTTAACGTTCTAAATTCAGACCAATCAAAACAATATTGAAATGTACATACTCTGTTTAATCTCTATATGTTAATGAAAAAAACATTTCACGTAGGTATTTAATTTTATAACAATTCAAATTCAAAATAGGCATAATTAGGAAAACATAAAAACTTTTTGGTTTTTGAACATGCCTTAATGGATCGAATGCCAAGAAAATATCTTTCTGAGGAACAGTTCTTTTTCCTTCGAAACCATGAAGATTCTCATATTCCTTTGAACATTTCTAAAAAGTATGTCATGTTATTGAAACCATATATCTTTTTGGGTTAGAAAAGACCTATTCTTATGATATGAGATAAATTTCAGATTTTTACAATTTTTTAGTAGAAACGTTCTCACCGAATTAAAAACAAACAACCCCTCATCTGAAGAATCCTCAATAAATAAAGATTTATTGAGAGTTTATGGGAAAAGAAAAAAATCACATGGAAGCGGTTGAATACGGAGAAATAAAACTATTTGTTTTCGGACTAGAAAACTGATCAAAATTTAAACCGCAATACTAATCGTGCAGTAGAAATAAAGATTTTTGGCAACAATCTAATTCTATCTTTTCGATACATTACGAAAATTCCTAATTAATTGTTTTTTAAAACGAATGATTTTTACTGTGTGTATTCGGGTAATCAATACGTTTCTTTGAATATGAGATTTTTCTTTTAAACCTAGATAAATAAATTTAAATCAGTGTTATTCTGTAACTAATATAGTCACAGACTACGAATTGCAAACAATTTAGCGTAACTTAAGAAAGTATTTATAATATTTCAATTAAAATATGATAGACAAGTGGTAAAAATTAGCGTTTAAACTTTCAATTCAACTGTTAGACGGCGAATGCTGCGGATCTTAATTTAAAATAACTTTATTCTTCTCTTTTAACTTCATTACTGAAAAATTTGTCAAAGTTGAAAAAAATTACTTCAATGTATGTATATTTGATTTATTTGTTAAGAAATGTTTAATCAACAGCTATTCAGTAAGTGAGAAAAACAGAAATATGTTCAAACATTTGACTGTAAAAAGCTATTAGTAAAAATTAATAAAAATCTAAACTTATTAAAATAACACTGATTATATACCTAATATTTATTAAAAATTAACGATATTTTTTCAAATAAATATAAACCTTGTGAAAATTAATTATAGGCTACATCGAAGATTTTTCAAGTAGAATAAAAAGATGTTGATTTTGGAAATATAAGTTTTTTCTAGTTAGCATAATTTTATTTAAAACCAAATTAAATTTAAAGGAGAAGAATTAGTATTCTACCTATGACATATACAGAAGTCTAAGATATGTTTAAGACTAAATGGTAAAACAATGACGTGTTTCTACTTTCAAGATCCAAGATCCGTTTAAAGTCAGTGTCCCTAGAACCACAATAAATGTTCGTATTTTTATGTAAATCGAATAAAATTTTGATTTTCGGTAACGTTTTACCACATTTTGTCCCTGCTGTGACAAGAACGTTACGGCACACGTTTTTGGTGCTGCAGGTTTCGTACTCAGTTCAGGACGACGTAACTCAAATTTAAAGTTGACAGGAACAAGTGAAAAAAAGAAGAAATGATTTGCTCCCCTGTCTCACAGCGGGCTGGAGGGCTAGGGCGGGGGGATTTTCGGGATGATATGGCCTAAAGACGATGAGCAAGGACTCGACGGCGTTCACCATCAAAACAGCGAGCACACATCCTCCGAGCGCACGAGGAAGTGCTTAATAGTTCACGTCGTGATATGTGCTCGTATGTCGGGCCACAGATAGGACACTTTACTTAAGCACAGTCGCTATAGCCGCAGCCGGGCACGTATATACGTCCCGGGGCCGGGTGTATGTAGCCCGCCCACCCAGGGGCCGCAGCCCACCCACCGGCGTCCCGGCGCTTACTGATGCGTCTAAACGGAGTGGCAGGGGACCCGAAGTATGTGCGGAGACACCAGTGCTATACGACGGGGTATAGCGTGATACCGCTTTTTCGGAGGGAAGACGTATCCAAAAAGCCGTTCCGTATCCTTCAAGCGCTACGTAAGGCTCTTACGTCTCACACCATGGAGCACCCGAAAAAGGAAAAGCACCCAGCAGCGGTGCCAGCAACAAAAAAGGTCCTTCGAGCACATGTCCTCGAGATTGTGTGTCTGTGATGGTTTGGGGTATATGTGGGCTACTCTCCTTTTATATCTGTTATCTATGCCCGGCTACCAAAAATAAAGAACGGGAAGAGTTTTCGAACGCATTCTGTGCGCTATCCTCTGCTACTACACTGCCGCTGTGCTGCCTTTGTCCGTCCGTTTTTCGGGAGGAAAACTACTTGGCTGAGAAACAACTCGCCCGCTTTTGTTCCGGGGGACCATTTTCACAGAGAGAGAGCCCTTTTCTACCACCATCCCGTTCATCGCCAACCTATACCCATTTTAGTCACCCATCCACCGACGCCGTCGTACCCGGATCCCACCGCTGACACCAACTCCCTTCTAAAAGTGAGGAGTGTGGGCGGACGAATTGGCCTGGGGCCGTGGGACAAGTCCCTCGTACTTCTGTGGGACGGGATGAAGTCGGGGAGACGGAGGGGAACGGGGGGGATATATGTGAACATTGACGTACGAGTTGCCGGGACAAAGAAACCCGTGGGTTAGGAGAGTCCTGACTTCATGGGGGACTTATTTATGCTTTTATTACAATCACTGGCTGCCGGGTCCTCTTTGGGACTCCCTGACCGCGACTGGGTCCTCCATGTGCCGCAGCCCCGAACCCCAGCCTAGCCCAGCCCTAGTCTCAGCCTTACCAACGACCGTCGGGGCTCCTCTCAAGCTCCGGCTGACACTTTTGTAATATTTGGATAGAAGGGAGCTAGCCATGCCCGCCGCCATCGCCGCATGCTAATGTCCCGACAACTGGCGTGGAATTGCCTTTGAAATTTTCTGCCCATTACTTAATTAGCGCAGGGTGGTGCTGCTGCTGCTGCTCCTTCAGGCGATTCACTTTTAGACGAACTATCGCAGGACAGCTTCTGCTGTTTCTAGGAATGATCGGCACCTCACTGCAGCCACTGCAAGGTTTTTAAAACCTAAAGTATATGAAACGCCCTCTCAAAGGACCAAATTTAACTGGTAAAACGCTTTATATATTATTCCTCGGTAATAGAGCCAGGCTAAAGAATTTTTCCTACCTACATAACTCCTCTTCTTCTTCATATCGTCGTTTTTTTCGGATTTCCGCTTCAAACACCTTCACAGTTCGTAAAATCGCTTATTTTATATATATGTTTTTTATAAAATATTACAATCACAAAAAAAGTCAACCTAATTTCGGCGTAATTTAAAGGAATTGAAAAGATATCCAAGCCCACGGCTTCTAAGCTTTTCGATTTAGCATTTGTGGTACTTAGAAACAGTTTCTAGATAGATAAAATTGCTTAGCAACCCCATTCTATACTTTAAGAACTTAAAAATTCTTAAACTCGTCACACAAAAACCGTGTGGTCAAAATTGTTTATAACACTCTGATCACTTCTTTGCGTCTTATTTGTCTTAAATTGTAGTAAATCGATGTAAGGACTGGTTTAAACAAATGCGTCGCTAAACTCCAACCACTATATATATATATGTAACTTCAATCATATATGCCATTGTATATAGCACTGATTTTAAATAAAACTATTTTATGTTTTACCCGCTTACAAGTTTTTATTATTTTTACAATATAATGTACATATATACGTTTAAAATCCTAAAATCAAAAAAAAATATAAGTTTTATTGAAGAATCAGACTAAAAATTATGACTTTCCTATACATGAGGTTACATGAGTAACTATTTTGAGTATATATTTTATATTAATTTTGAATGTTACAAAAATAAAAAGTAATTTTTTTTTGCTGAGAAGTGCTAAAATGGATTGGTTATACCGAAAAGGCATATATACATAATCTAATCAGAGCATTTATGTAGGTTTTCCGAATTTTATTGTTGGATCGCAAAAAAAGGAAGAATAGGTAGAGAATTACATATAGGAAAAAAAAAAGTTACGTCAACACGTTTGTTATAAACAACACTAATTATATAATACTAATTTTGACCCTAAAAAAATGATATCTTATTTCTATAAGATTTTTTCTGTACATTATGAATTCTCAAACGAAAATATCGAAGAACGTCATGTTTTAAAAAAAAAAAATAACTATGTTTGAAAAGTACAAAAATGTAGCTCTTTTAACCAATAACTTTGCACAAATAATAATGAATGAAAATCATCGTCAAGTAGCACAATCTCATAAAAATCAGCTCCCCAATATTCTTAGTAAGAGCTACAGAATTGTGGTACATTACTTACATATTTCTACTAGAAAAGGATTTATGGTTTAATTTTTTTCCAATTTTGCAAATATACATACTTAAAATACAATTTCTTTTAGTCTTCATAAAACAATTTCGCGTTAGTGATTGGTTATATCATTAAACAAATCAGAAAAAAAATACATTTTATAGAAAGTACGAAAAAGGGTGAAGTTTGTAAACTTATGTAATTAGAATATGTACTTGCATTTTTCGAATATTCTATAGAGTGGCTTTATTTAAGATATTAAAAACCATATTCAGTGAATAGTACTTTGCTAAGAAAACATCTAATAAAATATCCTAATAATGCTTTAAAAGCAGGTTATAGGAAACTTTTCTGGATTTTCTTGAACAAGCAGAGCTTAAGATTTCAGATTTCTTGGACACTGCTCAAATAAAATATTATATTGGGTCAGGATTCAGGATGTAGTAAAACAAGCAATCCCCAAAGATTTTCATTTTGTGTTCCATAATATAAAATGTTACAGTGCATCTTCCCACCGCTCCCGCGGGATCTTAGGCACGCATAAAGAAGTCGTGGTGGGGCCACATTCTTCCTTTAATAAGACAAATGATTTGCTGGCTTTCCGTCGACCTAGACCAGGATGAGCCACAGCACCCGTGGCTAAGTCCCGGAGGAGGCCGTAAATCTCGCCGGGACCTGGGCTGAAAAAAATAAATAAAAAAAATAACAAGCGACTAATAAGGAGCTCTTGACCATTCACCCCAGCAGCAGCGGTGGCACCGGGACAATTCGACTTCCTATTTCTCACCAGCAGTTGTCCTGGACGGGTGAGGGTCCGGGTCCTGAGTCCTGGACGTCCGATTTTTTTTTGTTCCCGTACACACATGGCCCGGAACGGACCCGCTCACCCCAAGTGCCCAAAGCGAGACAAGTTCCTTTCATCGGTTCTCATCAAACTACGAAAAGTGTCACACGAATTTTTCCTGGAATTTTATATATACATATATATATCTATATATATATTTTTTTTATCCTTCTTCGTCCTTTTTCGATTTTTTTCCCTATATTTTTTTATTTTTTTGGAACGCTCCTAAGCAACCAAGCAGCCACCCTTCGCTTCATCCAAGCATGTAACGGGTCCCTTCTTTCGAGTGATCCAAAGATATCAACAACCCCCTTTGGGTCCTGTCTTGTGTGTACCTTTTTCGTCCTTCTTTCCGAAAAGAGGGTAGCGTATCCTCTCCAGGGTTTCTCCCGAACCCGAGTCCCGAGTCCCAACCCGGCGGCAGAGGCGCCCTCTATGTGTGAGTGTGTCCTTTCCATTTGCTCCCCCAGAGAAGTGAACTCGCTCCGGCGACAGACAGACACACGACGTAAAATCCCACCACGACCACCACAACTACAATCACCGGGGGTAAAAAAAAGACGCCACCCCTATAAAGCCATGAAAATATCACACACACACAAACCTGCCCGACGGGACGGGGCCCGGTTTTGTGTCTGTGTGCGTCACAGGATTCGAGTCGTTTGATTAAATACAGCGGGACACGTTTCTGTTTTGGTCAGTCAAAAGTTGATTCTCGTGCCAGCAGCATCGTCCCGAGGAGCAGCCACCGAGCGACTGGGAAGGACTCAGCCACCAGGACACTAGGGACAAACAGGGACACTTCTTAAGATTAATTAGGGGCCCTCCTTTGATGAGAGGACAGCTGTAGGAAGGCGCCGCCACCGCACCTTTGGAACCCTCAGAGGGCAGTCGTCGCACCACCGCCACACAGTGTGAACAGTGCTTTGGGTAGATGCGGTCTAACGTGTGTGTAGTGCTAGAGATTTTTGGCGGTTAAATAAAAATATAAATTTTTTTTCTGTTAAGACAGTGCCAACGATTTTAAGTTTTTGTGGTGAATTGGACATTTGCATTTTGTGGACTATTTAACCACTAAAATTAAGAAAATAATACTAAAAATGGCTGCAAAGAGGAAGGCATCGGTACTGCTGCACAAGGTACACCAACTTCTTTCTTACTATCTCCACTATCGCATTTCAAAGTTTTCCAAAAAATATAAAAAGTTCAGTTTTTTAAATTATTACTTGTGAAATCAGTTCAAATAAATTAATGTGTATAGTAAAATAAAATTTGTTGGAAAATTCTGAAATGCTATTTATAATTAAAAAAATATATATTAATTTACAATTAATGATATTATGTGTATAGCACACTATCAAATTAAAAACCTAAATAGGGTTAATAAATCGTCATCAACCAGTGTGATTCATGTTTTTTTCTATATGTATTTACATATACCTAAATGAGCATATTTTTAAAACAAAACCGACAAAATATCTCGCACACTTTTGGGCCCTAATTGAATGAAAACAGGAAAGGTTTCAAATCGGATATGAGCAAAATCAAATAAAATTACGCACAAATCACATTAGTATAATTATGACATTAATAATAAGTAAACAACTCCGTTCACCCGATTGAGGGCCAATTGAGCCATTTAGCTGATTTGAATAATGAGTTCCTGATTTCTTTACAAGTGTGTTATTCTACTGTGGATTTTGTGAATGTGGAGGATATTTATTTTTTTATCTTTCTCCGATATTATCTTATACTTAACTTAATATTTTTTTGCCCTTCATTGTGGAAATAAAAGTGAAATCGAATTTATGTAGATACACTTAATTTTTTTTTTTTTAATAAACCAATTTCGAAAAGTTCGAAAAATATTTTTTTTTTTCTTAATTGGTATAACTGCTATGATTTCGTTTTTAAATTTTAAACTCTATACTTCTAATCCAAGAACACAATTGTTTAAATTTTAATACGGGTATTCGCAAGAATAAAAATATCTTGTTAAAATAACTTCTTTATTTGATCCGCCATTTTGAGTTTCCACCGACATTTTTTATAAGTTACAGTGCTGTATAACAATTCGAAATCAAATTACTTATCTAGTCTGTTCAGTAATTTAGTTAATGATCTTCATTGCCGTTTTCAAGAGCGATCTTTAAAAAATAAAGATCAACAATTTCGATATAACATATACATACCTACACATAATTGAAATACCAATTTGAAATTTAAGAAATAAAAATTCGAATAACAAAAATACTTCATTGCTAACACTGGTCAACAGGTTTTTTTAATAATTTATTTGATTGGTTACTACATATCAATTTTTTCGTAACTTGCGAATTTGAAGACGACAATTTTTGAACACATACGATTATTTATTCAAAAATAAAATATTCCAAATTAAAAAGCATCTGTTGGTAAATGTTTGGAATTTATTTCTATTACTAATTCATAAAGCTTCATTTTAAATTTTCCTAGAGCAAATTTTTAAAATAAAGTCAAAGTCAAAAGTGCTTACGAGACGGTTTTTTCATGTTACCACATTTTCTCCCAAAAACCTGACCTTCTAAAAAACTTTTAATTTTCAAATTCGTAATTTATAGAAAAAGTAATTTAAAATTTTTATAAAGCGGTACCTACCTATAGTTTTTTAGGGATGTAAAATAAAGACAAACCGAAAATTAGAGAAACTATTTAATCTCTCACCCAGTGTGAAGTGTAAAAGTTAAAATTTAAAATGTTTGTTGTTTTAATATTTTGACGCAGTGAATATTATAAATTCCTCGATTTACATGATACTTCATTTATACGATTTCGCCCTTATACGGTTTTAAAAATAATGAACTAAAAACATGGTAAAAAAAAAAAATTTTCTTCCTTACCTAGTTATGGATTTCATTTAAAGTCTCGGCGATATGAAAATATGTACATTTTTACGTTGTTCCAGATACCTTACTTTTATTTTACATTCAGATAAAATAACGATCTTGAGTGTAAATTGGGAGATCTGCGATATTAAAAATCATACATAAATATTCCAAAGATTGGGTATTGGTTTAGAAATTCGAATTTTCAAGATAAAGTTAGAAATTACTATTTTATTAATGTTTTATATTGTTAACCCTCTAGTTTCATGACTATCCGAATATTAAAAAAAAAAAAAAAAAAAAGTTAAAACATTGGACGATGAATATGTACATTTAAATGCAATCTTAAAATTATGTAAATAAATCTTAGTAAAACACTATCTTGTAAGCTTCTTCCCTTACCTTGCCAATAAATTCCCAATTCGCCTTTGCCGAATACGAAAACTTGCATTTCAAATCAGCAAAATTTCCCAAAAACACAGAAAACGAGAAAAAAAAAGCCTCCTGAAAATGCAAGTTGCCTGAAAAAGCGAAAGCGCGTCCAGAAATGACAAAAAGAAAAAAAGAACTTCCAATAAATTGCCGACGACATCTTCATTGGTCCAGAGCAGAAAAAGCATCCCGACGTCGACGTCGACGTCGTATAGTTGGAAGCAAAACGAGAGTCACCCCAAAAAATTGCGGGCATGAAGTGAATGAGTGATTTGCTGTCCCTGTAAAACGCTTAAAAGTCCCACGCAGCAACAAGTGAATTAAAAGTGAAGTCATTTACGTAGTGGGCCCTGAGGAAGCGAAATAAAAAAAAAATATACTTGTGGAGGCTGAAGGCAGAAAAAAATGTACGAAAATGCGAAAAAGCACGAAAGTTGCTTTCTTCTTAACCTCACACCACCCCCACAATCTAGGTTTTAGGCACACATCTGAGAAAAAAAATGGAATAAAAGCCGAAAATCACAGAAATAAATACCCTCTAGATGTAGGTACTACGTCGCCTCTCCTAAGGTTTTTTTTCGGGGGTTTGAGGGTTTCGTTTCGTTTAGGGTGGGTTCAGTAAAAGAATGACTGTTTCGCCAGGTGACGAAAGATACGGCGATGCCATGAATTATTGCTATGAAAACTTTCGGTTGAATCGCAATTTTCTTCTCGGGGTAAAGAAGAAGCCTATGGGCAAGAAATTTGTGGGCGATTTCTATATGGTGTGGGGGTGGCTAAGGGAGAAAAAAAAAACACGAAAATCGGCTTGGCGACGAATATCCCGCCCAATCGCACCCCGGCGTCATTGGTGCCACCACCGACGCCGACGAGGACGCCGAAAATGACACCGACGACGACGACGACAACGGATGGCGGGCTAATTCGGATCTCGTGATGAAAAGCCACTAGCGAGGTCCCGGGGACGTGACGGGTTCCCTCCGCATATTTAATAGATTCCTTGGGCCGGCAAATAACTTACGGTGCCTACATCAATTTGAGCGAGAACCTCTCCTTTATTGTCTGACCTCGTCATCCCGTTCCTTAATCCCTGTCTAAGTTGATGAAGAACAGTAAAACGAAAACGGGAACGGTGGGAATAGCGGGAATGGGGGGAAATCGAAGGGAACAACCGAGGGAAAAACGACGAACAGAGAAGGGCCACACCGCGGTGAGAGGTGAAAGGAGCCGATGAAGGCACCAGGAGGCACTGACGAGGTTCGGGCCCTTGCATCAGCAGGGATCCAGGATAATTTTTTTCTTCTTATATTTTTTTTTTTGGGGTAGACCGGGAAAAAAGGGGCACAAGATACAGCAGGACCCCCTCCCCCCTCAACAGAAAAATGGGAAAAAAATCCTTTTTCTGGTGCCCACCACATATCATTTGGTCCGATGGGCCAGCAGTAATGGAGGTGCTGGAGTTTGATAAACTAGGACAGGCCAACCGTCGTGGAATGAAATTCATTTCTTTTGGGCATTCATCCCCCAAAGGGAGCCCGCACGTGGGAAAGGGAGCAGACAAGGCCGTCGATTTTGGTACACAACGGAGCTCCAGCGCGGTGATGTCTGCCCACAGGGGAGAAATGGCAGGCAGGCAGCACAAAAAAAAAAATTAAGGGAAGAAAAAATATATATATATATAGAAAAAAGGAACTCTGGGAGGATAACAAGACGAAAGTCTCGAAGAAGGATCACTTTGCCCAAAAAGGAAATTCCTCCTGCTCCTGCGGGTGCCGTTGGTGTTGTTGTTTCGTGCGCCTTCTTCGTTCGCCCAACTTAACTTCTTTTTTTTTTTTTTTTTGGTTGGTTGCTTGCTTGCTAGCTGCTGCCTGGCCCGCCTTTGCCCGTTCATTCCCTTCGACTTACTGGGAGTGGGCGGAAGGTCGGGAAGGTTTTTTTGGGGGGATGGAACCGGGATGATGGAGCTGAAGGATAACCTAATGCCAGCGCCACCTTCTCCGGGCTTAACAGTCTTTGGAACCGCACAGCAGCGCCGAAAACCCAGAAAATTGGCGCTGGGGCTGCAGGCAGGCTTCCCTTTTTGTCCCCACCTCCCCCCCACACCCGCCATCGTTTCCCAATCCTCGTCGCAGCATTTCGGGTTTCGGGATGAAAAAGGTGGGATAGGAAGAGATCTGGGGCCGCGCGCCACCCCGGGATGGGCGAAGGCGCCTTAATTTCTTTTCCTTCCCACTCGACCCGACCCCCCGGTCCCCCCGTTCCATTGTTGTTTCCTTTTTATATGGGCGCTCCAAGAGGTTTGCCCGGCTCTTGTTTTTGTTGTGTTGTTGTTGCCGTTGGTACCCAGGGCTCGTCCCTTTGAGGGATCATCCGTTGTCCAACTGTGCGAGGGTTTTCCTTCGAAAGTCCACTGGTCGTCCCAGTGCCTCCCCCGCCCCCCAAACCCGGCGTCCCTTATATTTTTCCTCCCTTATTCCCGCTCTATATACCCTGAGTGGTCTGTCCAATTTTTTTTCGGGTTTTTTTTTCTGGCTCTTTCGTTCCTTTCGTTACTGCTATAATTTCGGCCATGGTTTCTTAAATTGATGTGGTGGTGGGGACTAGGGCTCCTGTGCCGGCCCGCACCATCGTCGTCGTCGTCGTCGTTGTTGCTGCCTGCTGTTATTGGGTAGTGTGATGTTTTTTTTCTGTTGGGGGGCTCCGCTCGAATAAAAAGGGAATTTCGTTTTTTTTTTATTTTTTTGGTAGTTAACCTCCCTAAAGTTGGGCCGCGCCATACCGCGCTCCGCCGTGAAACCTTCGGTGCCGGTTTTTAGCTTAATTAGTTTAATCATTCTAATTGGGCCGGAGGAGCTCACTGGCACCAGTTAGACAGGACAGATAACGAAAGTATGCACTGGCAGACGACCGAACGACCAACCGACGAAACGACGACGACGACAACACAGCCACGGAAGGTGGCGACAGGCGATGAGGCCCCCTACGACAATGGGGCTCAAGTCGTCCCCCTTTTTTGCTAGAGTCGAGTCTAATGGGCTTGCCCTGGAAAATATGTGACTTGCGATTTCAGCAAATATATTTTTTTTTGGTCTGTAAACGGTCAAAATACCATCTTTAGCTGAATGGCCTATTACCTAATGATCATTGGTCTTAAAATTGTAAAAACCTTTACTTTTAGGATACAAAAAGTAAATTCGACAATATAGTAACTTTAAATTGTTATGCAATAGAGTCTTTTGTAAATTTGTTATTAAAACTTCACTGCTAAATTACATTTTAATTTTTTAGTATGTTTTATAAATTAACTTGAACTGAATTGAAAGGGTCTTCTACCTTTCAAGTTTTTCATTCTTTTTACATCAAAAACGACGGTTGGTATGATTTCGCCGACGAAGAGATTGTCTTCATGTAGGTACTCCAACAATTGAAGATCTATTTTCTATTGTAATAAAATTATCGAACAATTTTCGCAATGCTTTCTTTTTAAACGCTTTTATTTAACTTGAGTTGTTTAGCGTCAAATCTTGCGACGATAAATTCTCATACTATTATCTTACCAAAAGCTTTGCAATTTTGCATAAATTTTCATCTTCGATGAGAATACATTATGGATGTCTTTTTAGAGGAAAAGTGTTTCTTAAAAACAATTTTTTTTCTTACACTAATTCTTTTATTTAATAAATATTTGGTTTTATGCAACAGTTATTGAAGATAACTTGTTTTCGAAAAAGTAATTTTTTTCATGCTTTACTCATTTCTGTCTACCTTAGATCACTCAGAAAACAAAAATTGTCTATTTTAAAATTTTCAGTCGTTTGCCCTATACTCGAAGTTGAATTATCCTGATGTGAATTCAAAATTTCTTTCCATTAAACGTCCATAGTTTTCTGTGAACTAAATATTAAATTAAACATGTCACTCACTTGTATATTTTTAAAAATTAAATCTGGAATCACAAATATACATAGTACCTACTATGGATTGGATACAAATAGGCATCCTACTACAAAACGTCAAAAACAACAATTTGAATGGAAAACAATTTTAAATTAAACATTCATTAATATTGCGCTGTATGTAGCCTAAAGCTAAGCAAGAGTAAAACTATGCTGCTAACTTAATTCTAATTCCACTTAATGTGTAAAGTTATGTTTTAACTTTTAATTGCCGAGCACTATTTTTTAACTTGTTCAAAATAATTATTTGTTAATGAACTAATACTAAAGAGTTATCTATATTAGTGTATTGTTGCGGAAATGTATCTGACAAAATCTCATTAGATAAATTTGAAATAGGTTGAATATCTGAAAGAGTATTCCTAGAATCAGCAAGTGCAACGGACCACGGCTTAATGTTCTTAGAATCACGAGACTTTGAAGTAATTTTGTGAAGTAAAATTTCCTACTAGAAATTTTGAAATGCTATTAAGAGTAACACTAAAATGATTAATATTTGTATAGACGAAAATGTCTATTAAGTTAAACTTTATTTTTTTCTTAATTTACTAAATTTTTCGAATTTTTGGAATTTTTATACGCACATACATATATAGTTTACACAAACAACGTTCAATCCAATAGTCTGTCAGATTTCCAAATTAGCCTCGTTAATCTTCCAAAAGTTGTGCTTAACACGCCACTTGCTACTTTACTAAACTAAAGTTATAAGTCGTAGGTGTCTAACTAAAAATACTTTGAAAGATATAAATCTAACAAAAAATGAGGAAAAGCGAAAATACATAAAATGTTACATTTTTGTGGAGGTTGAAGGTATCTTCGAAGGTTTGTAGTGAGATAATTGAATAAGCGTAACAAGCGTGAGGTTTCCTACATAGAAGAAAGTGCCGTTCTGGAACAAGATCTTAATTAGACCCCATAGAAACTTTTTAGGTTTTTCGGGTAGGAGCAGATGAGCAAAATCCTGCATATACGACTGAGCGCCAAAGTCAATCAACCTAAATTCTATCGCGGATGTAGGAGTTGTACACTTTTATACTTGTCCGCCCAACGTTTTTCGCGAAAATAAGCGCGCGGAACTAATTAGGTAGGAGGATTCCTTGGTTGGAACGTACCCAAAAGATATAAAGGACGAATTTCGTATTGATGAGGAGGCTAAAGCTAGCATCCAGTGGAGCGGAGCACCTCTAAGGGCAAAAAAATTTTTCGCTGTTATTCATTACCATTATATGTTTTTCGTGATTTTCTCAGAATGTATTTGAAAAGAGTAAAGAAATGGGAAAATATTCTTAGGTCGCATCCTTACAAAAAAGGAGAGTCACCCACGATGACTTACTGCCTTTTATTTGGGCAGGGGCGTAGGTACCAAATTCTAAACGAATGTTTCCTGCCGTCATTTAAGGCGTCTGTTTGACTTGTTCTTAAAAGACATTTTCCATAGGAACTCTTTTTCATATCTTGCTTTTATGAAAATATATTTTTGGACTTATTTTTATCTAGGCAATTGTACATTGGATTTTAAATGAAAACAGTTATATTGTGATTCATTTTTGATGTATACACAAATATATTTTTAAAAAAGACTTAAACGTTTTCGACCACTTTATACAATCTATCTACTAATTAGGTAGGTACCATAATTTGTAAATATAAGTATTTTTTAGAGTAGCTTTCAATTTCTAATAGCAAATAACTGAGTTCTATTCAAAAAAAAATTTGGAAATTATGAAAATTCTATTTCTATTCAAAAAAGTAAAGTATAACTACATTAAAATATAAATGAGTAACTATGAAACATCTTTTCCTGCTCTTAGACCCTCAATAAGCATAGTGATTGAAATGACCATTTTGATAAAAATAAAATTCTATCAAAATTATAAAATTTCTGACACTTCTGGGATCCCTATGTGGTTTTTTCTAAATTTAAAACTGTGAGAAATTGCGGCATTTTGAAGAAAAATTTCAATATGTTGCCTATTTTTTCCCCTTCGCAGCCAAGAAAAGAATATTAAATATTTGAATTTTGAAATTATTCTAGTACAAGCTGCAGTAAATGGTACAATTTTTAACAAAAAAAGATCAAATGGATTAAATACATTTGAAGCAATATGGGACGAAAGTTAAAAAAACGTTGTAGAATGCAAGTTTAAGTCATAAAATTGAAATGGGTTTTTTAATTCATGATTACTTATTTTTCACCAACATAAATATTATGTAAGAAAATATTTTTTCAGCTAAGTCTACGTATAAACATTTAACTTGAATGATTTATCTTACCTAATTCCGGAACTTAAAAATCCGAATCTTCTAAATTAAATTTAAAAAACTTACTTACGAAATCTACAGATTACGTCAAATTAAATTTTAAAATCCCATAAAAGTTTTTAGGCGATGCGTAATACGATAGAACGTAAATTTCAGGCCCATAATACTTCTAATTACTGCGGTCTAGGGACATATATGTACATAAGTAGCTATTTACAGCCGGCACATAGTCATATATACGCATATTTTCTTTTTAGTCAAAGAGACGCAATCCACTTTTCTTGCGATTTACGACACAAAAGCCAGTCCAATTGCGATTAAAAGGACTTAAACGCACTCTGGCAAAGCGCACGTAAATGTGCACTCCGCACTCGGAACAAATTGATTCTTTTCGATAAAATTGGATTCCTCATAAAACTAAAAGAGTTTTGAACGCGATGTGGCGTTCATTGTCGCGTCCCCATCCTACAATCCGTAAAGTAAAAGCCGCAAAGCGTCGTCGTTACTTACCCATCCCCCCTCCCGAAGATCGTCCCTATTAAGATATTTATTACGCACGCAGTAATCGTGACTCCAGACGCAAGTTTCGCTCCTAGACAATTTTACATAAAACTTTTTATGCGAAACAATACCGGCAGGCTCCCCCTATTCTTTTACGGTCGTTCTTTGTCTATTGAAAGCTCCTCAGGAGTTAGACTGCCTCATAAAAGATGCAAGTTCGCACGCATTATTTTTTCTTTTTTTTCTCGCACACAGCATCCCATGGACCAGGAACAGGAGCAGAGCCAGTCGACCGAACGACCGATCGACCGAGAGGGGGTTCTTTCTGTTCCTGGTACCCCGATAATGATGCCGTCGACTTCGAACTGAACCCACCCTTAGGTTTTGGGGTGCTTCGACTGCATCAATTACTTGAATTCACCGCCGAATGTCCTTTCATCCCTCCACCCACCCCTGGTTTGGCCGCTCCTGTCGCAGGGTCGGTAATTGTTATTTCCTAAGATAGGAACGCCGCGTGCCCGGAGATCCCGGTTCCGCGCCCCTAACCCCCGGTTCTAAACCTCTTTAGGGTGGCCTGCCGCTGTAAATTTATAATGAGAGTGGCGGCCCCCGTAAGTGGAGGTCTCCTAATAGCCCAATTAATTTGAGCAATTTTGCACCGAGCGCCATTTAAATAAGGAAGCTGCACGCAATTTTAAGGCGTCATCACCGGCAATAATATGTGAACAGGTCAGTGGTTCTCCGCAGTCCCCCAAGGATTAAGCGGAACCATACAAAACAGTCCATGGCATGTGGAGAGCTTGGGCTGGAGCAGCTCCCTCTAGCCCCATGTCCACCCGGGACGCCTCAATCCCACCCTGTAGTATGCGGGCTGGCACACAAAAGCGGGGGGGAGGGAGCCTCTATCTGCTCATTCCCCACTCCTTCAGGACATAGGGTGCGTTCACGGCACGGCCGCCTCATACATAAATGCAAGAGGGGGGAAGGGCGGGAGGGTTTGGAAGGGATGAAGGGAGGGGGGACGCCAGTGATATAGGGCAAGCAGTGAAAAGCTACTTTTGAGCAGCTCCCCCCGGGTCAACGGTCTGTCTATTGTCGGCCGATTATTTAGTATGGCCAAGGGAGGGTTCTTAAAACTGCCGGCGGTGGCGGTCGTTAAAGCAGTATACATAACCGCATCTGCGTAAGGTTTGGCCCAATTTATGCGGTATAATTCCAGTCCGGGGAATCTTTGATTTTTCTTCTGCCCACTAATTAATCAATCATCCCTGGACTGGGGGGTCTCCGATGGCGGCTCTGATAGTCCTTTGGGACTACCCCTGGGAACAGAGAACCACCACCACAAGACCAGCACCAGCAGCAGCAGCAGCACCATCGCCAATCCTCGTCCTTTAGTGCCGGAGCCGCAGAGCGACCCACAAAACTACGCACGAGGATATTTTATGTCCGGGATGGATGTCCGAATGATGTGTAATTAGTTCGAAAAGCGGGGATCCGGGATATGGACGGGATTCTCATCGGCCCAGCTTCGGATCGGACCGACCGTCGTCCACCCGGCCGCTAACTTTTTTTTTCCCCGGCCGTCTTTGCCGCAGCGCGCGCCCTGTGCACCAGTTTTGTATATTTTCGCAGTAGAGCGCCGGGGGTTCCCACAGGCGCGCGCGATACGTTGCGACGGCAGGCGGCGGCGGTGGCACGGTATATGGATCGCGGTTCTCTGTTCCTGGTCGGAGCCGCGCTGCACCCTCTTCGGTTTTGTATTTATCATGAGAAGGAATAATGCACTGACAAAAAAAAAAAATGAAATAAAAATGGAAAGAAAAATAGCGAAAATCAGGGTGCGTCATCGCAGTCCCATACCCCCTTTTTATACCCGTGCAAACAATGGGAAGCCATGAGACCGAAAAGCCCCTAACCGGGCGAAGGCGGGCGACGACGGGCGACGCACGGCGGCGGCAGGCGAAACAGCGGTGGTGTGCACGGGCACGGGCACGAGCACGCACCCCTTTTTTCACTCCACCCTCCCCCCAGCGAGTTTGTCCGCCCGCCACGGGGTGCGCTGCCCCGCTTTTGGTTAACTCTGAAGTTTGCCTATGAGGCTAGGCTCGCTATCATGTTGAAGTGCGGTTATGTTGGATGTTCTGTGCGTACGCTTCAGTGGCACTGTCGGCCGGGCTGCACCCTGTGGCACGCACGCATACATCCAGGTATGGCCGCCTCTCGGGAAGGGAATAAAAAAAAAAAAATTTATATATTTCGGTCGGGAGGGTGGTCCGGGCAGGGCAGGCGACGGCGCCCCAGAGGACCCGGGGGCTAGGAAAATGGGGGACAGGGAGAGCCAGGGCTGAATTCTGTCATGCGAATATTCTATACATTAAACGCATAATAAGGGCATGGGGTGGATATGCTTGCTGCTATTGACGCTGGCGAAACCCAAGGATATTATGACCCACAGTTTAATGCAAATACGCACCTGCGAGGAGCAAGGAGAGATAATCGAATGGCTTTAATGCGCCTTAAACTGCTGCACGCCTTCTGGAAATAGCTCAGTGGCGGTCGCCTCCGATACAATTAATAATAGTGGGCAGGGGCGTGCAGCTGATGGGTTGAGATTGGGGGAGCCCCACAGGACTGAGGCCGAGTGGGCGTCCTCCAACCAACCCGACCTCCAGCCACTCCACCCACCCATCCGCCCTTATGCCCGGGGCGCTGAGTTTCGACACATTTCCCAGGATTTTCGGTATTATCCCAGCCGACATTAAAGTTATTCCTGGGAGCGGTGCGACTGTGTTTTAAAATATGTCCCTTCCCTGACCCTTCCGCTTCCTACCCCCAAACCCCAAACCCTCGGTGCCACACTGTAAAAAGACGCACGACCAACCCGCCTTCTGGGTGGATCAATACTGTCAGCTTTTTTGGAACACAAATGATATACGGTGCGCCCGTGGTCGGGCACTTTGCGGTCATAGTAATTATAGCACCAGCACTCTCCCTAAAGTTACTTGGGATTGCCGTTCTGATAGTAATCTGATTTAAAAACATTTCCCTCTTTTCTTTTTCATGTAAGATATACTGCCTTTTTAAAAGTAATGAAAACATATTCTCTTTTATTTTATATTATAATATTTATATTTGTTTTCTAGAATTTGAATCCTTCTTAAGTAGGGTATGTTTAGATTTTTCATTTTTGAGTTTTAAAAAATTGCGTTCTAGTTTTTCTTTTCCCTTTCTGACAATCTGAGTTCGAATGAATTATTTATGTATTACTATAATATTTATGTTTTCAGTCAAATAGACATTATTTCTGCTCCAGAGGTCTATCAGGACCATATACTTTCCCAATTCCATTCTACCTGTAAAATTTCACAAATTGCAATTATTTAAGAACATTTTCATAACATAATAATTAAAAATATATATTTCACCTTCTTTTCCACATATTCCTTGTTCATTTTTCAAATAATCCTTCAGCAACAAACTTATATTACTAGTTTATTCCCTTCATAAATGCGAGTTTTCAAAAAGTCATACATTTACTCAAATATCAGATAATACATATAAGAGATACGAGTGAGTTTATACTATATAAGTCGATATTTTTGAGAAGTCCTATGCATTTTCATATGATTTATCAGATAGTGTAAAATATATTTCAATAAGTCTGAAAACGCTTTTAATATTTAAAAATAAAAAAATAAAATACCCTGAATTGATTAAATCACGCTCTTTCAAAAGAATCCGTAGACAAAAGGAATCAATACCTACAATTTCCATTGTTTTTAAACCTTTAAGTCACCCAATGAATGTAATTATGTATAATTACATGTACGTAATTATTACATTCGTCTTTTAATACTGTGAAATAATATGAATTTCAGAGAGCCTTTAATATTTTGATGTAATTTTGTATTTTTGTTGAAAACGGTGTCCAATTAAGCATTCCTATTAGTGAGTTCATTATCTACAGAAAAATAATCAGTAATTTATTTAACCGCAAAGTTAATTCTTATGAAACATATATTTTTTTAGTGAATTTGGTAATGGTTTCAAGTTTCTATAAGTTCATTATATTTGTTGAATATATTTTTCCGGGTAGGTGCATACCTTGGGCGTGAATATTCCTGAAACGAGTTTAATTTCGAAACAAGTAATTTTAAAAATAGTCGTTTTGGCTCATTTAAATAAAAAAACAAGTTTTGTTTGTATAAGATTACATAATTATAATATAGGTAATTAGTGATGATATATTTCCCAAAATCCAATAATTTAAAATTTCCTTGCCTGTTTTATTGTTTGTCGAGTTATAGTATTCCTTTCAACTTAATCTTCTAAACCATTTCTTCTCTTTGTTTGTTTCTTTGAAACGAAAATATTTTAAAATTCAATAAAAGCTTCTTTGCAATATTATAAAAAAAAAACACATATGTACAATACATGTATATTATCATTCCAAAATGTGGAGATTTTCAGTTTTGCTTGACTCAAAACTTTTTTTTATATTGCATCCATAAAAGCCTAACAAATTTGTAACTTTGATATATTCGATACAAATGCTTTGTTTTGGTTTGTGAAGTTTTCAGAAAAACTTCTTTAAAGTTGTCGTCGAATAACGTCATATTCTTAATTAAAAGTAAAATTTTGATTGATATCATACATTTAAAGCTTAAAAGTTCTTTATTCTTAAAAAAAGAGCTTAATTTTGTTGGGCCCGTGACAGAGGCTTACCCTTTAAGGGGCATATCTGAATTAAAAACTCCCAAATATCGATTTATTTTTTACTTAAAAGATACAATGCTGAAAACCGCATGTCAAAATTCAAATCCTAGGGCGTACAATGAACCTTAAGGATTTTAACCCAGATATGATTTGAACATACTTTCAAACTTTAAACTTTATAAGCTACATTTTGAGGTTAGGTTCATACGCAAACCCCAGACTCATTTAAATTTTAACATTTTGTTTTCGGCGTTTTAATTCTTTTAAGCGAATAAAAAAATTAAAAATAGTCGATAATTTGAAATTTCTTAATTCAGGGTATACCTAAAGAAAAAAAAAACTATACAAAATGTATTCTTTTTTATTCTTCTATAATTAAAATGAGATTACTCCTAATACGAAAAAAACATTAGTAAATAAAAATCTTTAAAATCAAAGTGTTGTATCATATTTGTGGCACTTTAACTAAATTCAAAACTTACTGACACGAATAAGGTTTATGTCATGACTCATATATCATGCGTTATTTCCACCTTCGTTAAATTCAATCAAAATTTGAGCAAATCTCGCAAATGACGGCTTAATGCTGTCCAGAAATTTAAGTTAAAACAATAAAATTTCGCCCCAAAATACAAAAGAGCCAGGGTGCCGAACTGCTGCCGGGGCTGCCCTGGCCGGCTCCAGGCCGGGACCGAGGCTCCACCAGGCGAAGCAGCAGCAGCAGAAGCACCCAGAACCATCGTGCGCCCCATGTGGCCCCGCGTTGCTGCGGGCTCGAAACCAACCCTACCACCCGCCCACCCACCCACACGGCCACCAGTTTATGATCCTTTTATATTTGTGTGAACGTTGCGAGATATTTCATTTCGTAATTTTTGATGACCGAAATTTCGCTGAAATTCATGTGCTCCCTTCGGCGGTGGTGACCTCAGTATCCCTTGAACACTGATGTAGATGGGGGGATGATGGGGTGTGGGTGTTGGTGTGGGCGTATCTGTGTAGGGTGCATTATGCTGGCGTACCCTGCCAACGGATGCATGTTGAACACTTTTTGTCGTTTTGAGTGGGCGTAGAGAGTCCTGGCCCCCCCTCGTAATATAGGACAAGTGCACATCGGCCATGGTTGTGTCGTTACACCCCACTGCTGCCACCAGTCCGCTCTTTATGAGCGCACGAACTTTAAAAAAAAAAAAAAAACAACAACAACAAAAAATACAGGACACGTATAAAAAAGAATATAAAATACAAAAATACAAAAAAAAATAGCCCGGGAGAAGTCCGGCGGACACCTTCGCCAATGCCGGGCGGGTGGGTTTCGGAACGCTCCCACACACCTCGCGGCCGCGCATAATGAATATAAGTAGGCCGTAAATATCCGGGCCTCGCGGGCGTATAATGAGCGCCCGGCACGACACGGGATTCGGGAGTGGTTGGTAATTTTTATTTATTTGTCCCAATCCCGGGGGCTCTCCTACAACACCACCCTCTTCGGATAACCTACCCGTTTACAATTTGTTGATGGCAATTGATTTCCAGGGAGATGTCAATGATGATAGGCGGCCTGCCCCGCCGACGATAATAAATCAGACACCGGGGGCTGCACTTTAAACCGCAAGATAATCCCTGTCCACCCACCACCCCTAGTGACCCGCCTCCCCACACAACCACCCCCCGTTGTTCCATGTCGCTCTTTAAATTTCAGATACGGGGCCCGGCGGGCATTGTTCAGCCCTGGTGCGATAAGCCCGGGTTTATGGAGCCCCATCATCTGTTTGGATTTTGAGGCGCGTGTGTGCAGCACAGCGCCCACAATGACCCTAGCCCAGGAATATGGTCTTATGTACAAACTTGTTAGCCCTGGGCCCTCCCCCTGCCCCCCAATGCCTTCAAGAACTCAATTCTAACCTCAAATGTCTTGGCAGTGTGTGTAAATCAATTGACAAAGGTCTCCTTCTCTTTGGTGTTGCCCAACTTTGGGGTGTTCCGTAGACCTACCCCGAGACAGCCTTACCTACATAGCCCTCGACTATCATTTAGCTCCAACCAGTGGCGAATCCGCCCGTACCTTCGTACCTATCTTTGCCGGGCTCCACCGGGATGAGGATGGAGTGGGCCTCCCACCCAGTGGGCGTCGGGCCTTAAGTCCTTTTCTTAAGAGGGCCAGAAGATGATAAAAAGGCAGCACACTGGGGCTATGTGATGCATGTGTATGGGCCCCAGCTACATTAGAGGAGGATACGTCGTCCTCGTCGCCTTCATCGTTTTCGTCTTCGACGTCGACGTCGACATCGTCGTCGGCGGCGTCGTCTTGCAAAAGTTTTGTGCTCCTTGCTCGCTTGCATGGAAAGTCTGAGGAGCTCGAGGCCAATGCCGGTCTAAGAACATTTTCTGGCGAAAAGGAGCAGAAGAAGAAGCTACACAGGATAAAAAAATATATATATACCTATATATGTATATAAAAAAAATAGCAGCATGAAGCACCACCGTCACAAGGTTGTCTTGAGCTGTGTTTGATATGGGTAAGTCATTTGACAGGGCGACTTTAAGGGATGTGTGCTCATGAATGAAGAAATAAATACTCTTGAGTAATGGGGTACGAGGGCCACTGGCGCTCCAACAGAACCGAGCCCCAGACTTGTGATCCAGACCAAGACCCAAACCGCTCTGGTGTGGTGTCGCGGTGCGGGGAATTAATCAGGACGTGTGTGGACACGGTATGAGGGCTATCGACTTTTTTTTTCGCCATTGTCTTATTGCCCTTATTAGTTCTGTTTTTCCCGGTAGATCTCGCGTGTTTGGGCGCGGAGGATATTTGGATAAACAATATTTTGAAAAAAGAAGGTTTCATCACGAGGGGTTCGTTCTTTGGGAGGTGGATTGGATCAAGAGGATTTTTTGGTGTAGCTGAAGGGCTCTTTGGAAATTGAATTTACTTCAGGTTTTAGAGAATGTGGTTTATTGTATGGTGGGAATTGTCCTTAACCCTAACCCTAACCCTCACCCTTATCAACTTACTACTTTTGACATACTATGATACGACTATGACAACTATGTTATATACATATATTAAAGATTACCTTTTCTAGCAAATATTCCCTGCCATTTTCAAATGCATTGATTCTAACTACTGATATTATGTCGCTTAAAATGAATTGGTTCTATGCTAGAAGCACTGACGACAAGCACACTCGATACTGACCAACAAGTTTGTGACGTGAATTTAGTCGCACATCAAGAACAGGCGACAATGGATGGCATGTGACATAACATACTACATGTTGTCTTCTGTCGTCTCAGTTTAATACTGCCTTTAACTTGAACTAGAGCATAAGTAGAAAAATTGGAAAACACTAATTAACTAAAACTATAACATTAAGAAATTTTTCGAGTTCGAACTTAAAAATAGGTTTTATCTTTTCCTAATCTAAATTTTTTCGAAATCGTGAAGTAAGTTATTTTATAATTAAATGTTTATCGTCTTTTTTGTCTAAAGTTTTCTGTCTAATATTTTTCTTTTACAATTCTAAGTGTCTTTCTACTCAGACCAGTTTCTCTTTTGCATATTTTGCAAAAAAATACTTTAAGAATTATTCTTCAACTTCATGAAGTTAATAAAAAAACTTTAACAATTTAACTATTTCGATATTTTAAAGCTCACTGGAAATATTATTTTATTTTTCAAGTGCCGATAGATTACTCTGTGATCAAAATCTTTGAACATTTGTATTTCATTTCGGAATACAATAAAATAAGTGATTATATAAATATTTCAAAATATAATGCTCCATTAAAATTAGGACAAGAAAGACTTTGGATTTTGGAATTTGGATTTTTGTTGAAAGGAAACGACATTTCAGGATTGTAACTCGAAAGTTTTATCAGCTTAAATTTAATGTTTATAAATTTACTTATTAAAAATGAAAAGATTTCTGAATTGAACTTAAGGTGGTATTTACATGAAACTCAGCCCAAAATCGCAAAAGAAAAAACTTAAGAAAAATTTTAAAAGTGTTTTTCTAGAAACCAAGTTTGTTGAGCTTGTGTAAGTTCTTGACTAGATCTTGAACTCAATAAGATATCGACTTCTATTTTTTTTAAATTGAAAGCAAATTGAATTAATTAAAGAGTAGGTACCTATGTCCTCTCCCCATAAAAAAAATTACTTTTTATACTTTGTTTTAACACCTTCAAGAAAAAAAGAAATTGCAAAATCGAGACTAAACATTCGTACGCTAGACATTTTCTTTTTCCAATTTTTATTAATATTATGTGTATATCTCCCAGCTACGAAAACGTCTTTAACAAAAATTTTTTGTTTTTTGATTTTAGATAAAATTTACGACTTCTATGGCTCACAAAAAATGTCTTATTGTCTGTTAATTAGATGTAAATCCTCCTTTAAGAAGCTTAAAATAGGAAATTCCATCACAGTTCAATAACAAATACATTAAAGAAAATTATTGAAAAGTGTATTTGAAGTGGAATTTTCATATTTTTTACAGGAAACTCTTCCGACAACAGGATCAGAGGCAATGCCCGACCAGGCGGGGGACGATTCGTACGCGGGCCTCATGAAGGACGCCGACAAGCTGAAACTGATGCTGCTCGCGTGGAACTACCAAAATTCGAATGCGGTGCGGAACGGGACAGACGCCCCGGACCTGGGGGTCGTGGGGGGCCTCTGGGCGCAGTACCAAAACGCCCTGGCCCTAAACACGAAGCAGAGCTCCCCCGTCCACCGACCGGAGCAATCGTCGCCCATCGAGAACCAGGACGAGACGAACTCGTCCGGGCAGAAGGACGAGGACGACGGCTCCGAGGACGACTCCGACGATAAGCTGGATCAGAACGCTCAAGACCCAGAAAGGCTTAAGGCGTTCAATGTAAGGCTCCTTAGAAATTTCTGAGGTTTTCTAAACTCCTACCGCCCATCTTCCGTCGCCCAAGTCTACTTATCTAACCAGAAAAATTTCACATTCCTCAGATGTTCGTGAGACTGTTCGTTGACGAGAACCTGGACAGAATGATTCCGATCTCGAAGCAGCCGAAGGAGAAAATCCAGGCGATAATCGACTCGTGTGCCCGGCAATTCCCGGAGTTCTGTGAGAGGTCGCGTAAGCGAATCCGGACCTACTTAAAATCGTGCCGACGGAACAAGAAGGCCCGGGAGGGATGGGATAACACTGTAAGTTTAGACATTTTTATATATGCAAATAGCTCTTTAAAAACGCCCCCGCAGAAGACCCTCTTAATAGTAATTTGCATCTGACATTGATTTACAGTCCCGGCCAACACCGGCACACTTAACTTCCGTGCAGGCCGAGCAAATCTTGGCGATTGCCTGCGAGAACGAGAGCATGAACGCGAAAAGGATGCGTGTCGGATTGGACCCAATAAGTCAGGCGATGCCAATTTCATCTGGAGCGGCGAATCCAATTGAGACTATAGCGCCATCTGCGCCATATCCGAACTTCCGTACAACACCGAACGCAACGGCCAACAGTACGGCCGAATCAGACACAACGACCCCCTCGACGACGGCACAAACTGTCAGCACGGCAAGGAGCTCCCCTTTGGGGCTGAGCACGAGCGGGGGGGCCGACGTGAAGCCGCAATTGTCTGTTGCATCGAATATAACAACAAACAGCCAAGTGTCGAGCCCCCTCTACCGGCCCGCCGACTTTGCGTCACCCTCGTCGACAACTTCGCCGTACACCTCGCGGCCCCAGACGTACCCCCCATTCTTCCCGAACACTTCAACGAGTCTCGGTGAGTGAACTTTTCTTCTTTTTTTTCTGAAAAATCTCCTCTCTGAACCAACCCTAGCACCAGACCAACCCCTAAAAAACCCTATAGAAATTTTACGCTTATCCTTCTTACCCAGAGCAGGGCTCATATAAATCCCGAAAATTTTTCATCTGCAGCAACTCCAACGGATCTTTCCATGAAGCAGCACTCCCAGCAGCCGTCACAGGGGCTCCCGGCGGCCGGATCCAGTCCCACGTCGCGGCCACCAATTGTGACACATAAATTGAGCGCTAATGAGATAACCGCAGCGAGGCAAGTAATCACCGCGTACCGGGAGAGCGCCGCCTTCCTCCTGAGGACTGCCGACCAAGTTGAGCAGCTTCTGCTGCAGCAGCAGTAGATGTCGCTAGTCTCAGCTAAACAGGGTGTTCCTAAATCATATTATTTTATTTTATATTATTTTTATTTTTTTATGAGCCATGCACGGCGCTGCGTGTGCAATCAGCTTGAGCAGAGATACTTCGCATAATTTAGTAAAATTATTACTAGGCAGAGAGAACTTATTTATTCGTTACTACGTTAAGAAAACTACAACACAGGGTGATAAATTCAAACAAAATTTAACGTTAAAAAAGAAAGATAAAAAATACTGTATAGGGTTAGTTAATTCCTTCTGAACGAAACACTAACTTGAAGAGTACAGCTAGTAGGCTAGTCATAAGAACAAGGTTGGTCGCGGCACTACCCCGCCCCCCGCCAAAAAATACTGAAGAAGAAGCCAAAGAGTCTTTATATTGTAACTTCCTAATGTGTATAGCGCGTAATGTTCGACGGTTCGATGAATATATTTATATATTTTTTTCTTTTTTTGAAAAACCGATTATTATGGTGCGATTCGAGGAGATGATTGTTACTAAAAAAGCACATTTATAGATTTTATTTTTATTTTTACATTTATTTTTGTTACATTCTTTTTAATATTCTACGTTTTGTTTATATATATATTTGAATTTGTACATGAAAAAGAAAAAAAAATATTACAACAATATAAGAATTCAGGGCACATTTTATGAGATTTTAAATTAGTTCGAGGTAGCTAGACCTAGGCTAGTTCTAAGGATAAAGTGAAATTAAATTATAATCAAAAGAGGTCAATAAACAAAATTAGAAATTTAAAATATGTCTTTCGAATTTTTTGAATTCTAATCCTACAGGTATAGATATTGGTATTTGGTGGTAAGTACTTTTCAATAATTTCTATTATGCGTAGTTTTCAACATTAATTTTAGTTTTGCAATTAATTATTTTCGGTTTTCATAGTTTTTGCAAAAATGTAATAAAAGTTAAAAGGTTTTATACTATGCATATGTTTTTGGAATATATAATATCGTACTAAAATTAAACTCCTTATTTATTTCAATAATTTTGCAACTAATCCTACACGTGTGAAGTCTTTAAATGGCTATTAAAAGAATTAAAAATGTTTCGGCAGAAGTTAAAGAAGTGAACTATTTGAAATCTCGAAAATTTTTATTGCTTTTTCACTGAATAGAATTTTAGCAATCGCTGGCGGGGGCCATTTTTCGTTATACCCCGGATCCTGGCACGGCATTATCCAGAATCTTTTGATTTTAAATACTTTAAGTGCTAAATATAGCTGGTTTGTGAACGTTTTAGAGTTTCAGAAAATAGCTTATTTTTAGTTAACAAATGTCAAGGCTTATTTATTATTTATATTAATAATAATAAGTAAGTACTTGAAAATTGCATCAAATCAGAATCGTTTGTGACTAGATTATAACAATCTAGTTTATGATTTGTATCAAATGAGATAACATTTTCATTTGATTTCAAAAATTATTTATTTATATTTATATTTATATTATAATATCTGCCGGAAAGTGGGACCTTAGAATTTTCAATCTAATGCACTGGTCGCTAAGTTACCAATACCTTCAAGAAATTCTGAACGACTATATGAGCCTAAAATTACATTAAAAAATATAATTGTATTCAGTACATATACACATAGTATAATTTATATACTTTTAGTTATATTTGGTTGCTAAAATTTGTCCAAATAGCAGAAAATGTTTAAGAAATTTGCTATAAAAATTTGGAAATGAAATTTTCGAGATTTCGTAACTATCCTTAACTACCCACATGTTTCTTACGCACATATTTTTACATTCTTTTGCGTATAAAATCTTTAAAAATTATTTCTATCAAAAACAGTTTTATCTAATCTATTCTCACTTTTTAAACAATCTAAGCATATCCTGAAATTTTCGTAATATGAATAGTTCAATATTTATTAACAATAAAATGAAATCGCGTCAACCCATAAGTGTTCGATAGATGCAATAACACTTCGTAAGTTCGAGAGTACTTGTTCATATTTACGCATAATCATATCATAGCTATTTAATAGGGACGTATCTGATATAAATTTGTACTACGATTTTGCGAAGAGCAGTGACATGAAAAGAGTTAAAGAGTTTGCATAAAAATTAAATAAAAGGCTTTCAGGGACTTTCAATTCATATTTGATGTAAACATTTAAAAAAAATACAGGAAGCGCTATATAGCAACCAAATAAATTACAGAAAAATCTTAGTCTGAACATTTCAGATCGCGCTACTAACATGAATTTTGTTAATTTTTGGTATTCTACAAAAATATGCTTAGTCATGGAGGCGACGAGAGGAGATACATTGGCATGAATAATTTCTAAATTAACTAAGATAAATAACATTCTAATACAAAAACTAAACAGTTTAATTAATTAAATTCGATATCAAAATTCAACGACCTTTGACAAGCATAATTTAAAAATTCAAAGAGATTTCTAATTTATTATTGATTTTAATATGGTGTTTTTCTTTTTGTATGCAAACAATATTGTTGATACTATAGTGCGCCACTCAGACGAAGTTGCGGGTATCAGCTAGTGTAAAATAAATGTAAAAACATTTTTAATTTTCAAAAAATCGATTTGTTTTACATTTTTCAACTCCTTAGACTTTCAGAAATCATTTCCTTATATATTTTTAGGAAATTTGAGACTTATAACTGTATAAAACAATTTTAAGTTTGCGCGCGTTTTCGACTCTTCTTCAAGAAAGGAAAATTATTTTCTGAATCTGTTAAACCGAATTTAATTAATCTTAGCGCATTTTGTTTATTAATACATCTTGTAGGACCTTATCATAATTTGGCTAGAAAATAAATACGAACAAATTCGAATGGATTTTTTATTAACGGTGGTAAATTGTCAGGTAAGAAGCCTTCCTCTTTTAGATGATTTTTGAATTTTTTTGTTTCAGACTTGCCAAACTTGAGATCTGAGATTAACTGTCCGCTATAGGACAAGAATTTCTCGAAGAGTCGATATATTATAAATTAGAGAAAAAATCAGAATATTATCGCAGGATAAAATAATGCTTCAAAAACAGTTTTATGGTCATATCTAATAAAGGAGGTGACAAAAAAAATCTAAAAAAATTGCTTCTTCATAGTCTTCTAAGTTCGAATCTTTGAAACATATTTTCTATGATATTTTCTAAACTCGCAGTTCTTGAAAACAAAAAAAATTATTTTGAAAATGTTTTCAAACTGACACAGTTAATTGAAATTTGATCTGCTTAGAGGCCGAAAACCGTTCTCTGAAGCTTCCACCTTTTGGATGAGTGCGGCGCGTGGCTGCCACCCGAGCAGAGGTGTTTCCTTCAGCTGGGTTTTTGTTGTTTAAAATAAAAAAGACGCACCAAAGTCGATATTTTTCGCCCCCGGACCAATTTAAGCTTCTCTGCCTGCGGCACGGCACAGTGGCCACCCACCCGTGCTTTGTACCTTTAAACCGTGCCCGGAGCGCCCGGAGCGCGCCCCAAAAAGCAGAAAGAAAAAAAAAACAAAATAAGTGAAACGCGCGTAAGTAAAGTACCCACCCGAGGGAGAAGCGAGAAAATTCTTCCCGCTTTTCCCCCAATTTCGAAATGAAACCCTCCTTTCGGGTCGGTGCCGGTGGGTCGGGGGCCATGGATTGGGGTGACGGCTCTGGGGATAATTAAAAAACAAACCCTCTGCCCGGAGACACATGTCTGCCCCGGTGGTGGTCCGGGTGAGCGATAGCAGCCCTCGGTTTATTATTAATTTGCAGGACCGCTGCGCTGCAGCACCATTCGCCATCGTGGGCAGTCAGTGACCCATTTTCTTTGGCCCCCTATACCCCCCAAACCCACCGTTTACCCGCCGACCTTTTCTATAATTCCATTCAGTACCTTGAAGTTTTTGGAGCCAAACGACCAACGACGACGACGTCGACCATTCTCCTGAGGGTTAGACGGAGTCCAAGAAAAAATTTTTTACTCTTATTTTTTTCTCAGGACGCGAAGTTCCAGTAGACGAAAACAACAAAAAAATAAAGTAAGAAGGGAAAAAAAAATAAGAATTCCAAAAAATAAAATAAAGGGAAGAAAGATACGAAGGCAAGGAAAATTTTAGCCTCGTTGTACTTGGATCCGGCCTCTCTGAATTTATAGGTTATGTACGAAGGGTATACATCCCTGTGGGTGTTCCATCTCTTAAATCTAGCGTCCTAAAGCCTCACGGAGCGGTATACACAGCCCCAGCTATAAATACACGAAAAAATTATGTACGTTGGGATATCTGGAGCTTCTCGAGGCAGCCGAAGGAGCCCAGGAGGGTTTTGGGGAAAGCTTCGGGTTCCAGGGAGCGGTGCCACGAGGAGCAAGGACCAAGATTAGGGCATCCTGCAGACCCCTAAAAACTTGCTTTCCTCATTCTTCTGGGTAGAGGGAATCAGTTGAGTGGTTGCACCCGTTTGATTCTGCTGGGAAGGGGGGAAAAGGGGGGCCTCCGGACAGAGGGCACCAGAACCCAGAGAGACCCACCGTGGCGCCGCGGGGGTGGAGGCTTAATGTAAGCCCCACATAACGAAGACCTACACCTACCGTATGCCCCGGTCCCGACTTTTCCAGATAAAGCCACCCTGGTACGAGCAAGTTTCCAACGTTCTTTTTTTTCCCCCCTATTCCTTCGACGAGACCAATGGACTGTGTGGGTTTTTGGAAATGAATGAACGGACTTTCTGGGGGCTCGGAAGGTTGGGGGTTGGCGAAAACCTTCTATGGTATGGGGGTAGTCACAGTGTCGGTACCGAGAGATGAGTCGGGTAAAAGGAAAGAAACGTCAAATGCCTGAGGAAGGTTGACAGCCCTTTGCGGTGAGGTTTTCTGTTTTTTTTTTTGGGTATGTGGAAATGAAAGATGGTAGAAAAAAAAATAAAGGAGCGAATCGGTCCTTGGTATAACTAAGGGTGCTAGGCTTTTTTTTTTTTTGGGGGATGGTTCAGGAATGCGACACGGCAGACGGGGGACGGCCGCTAGATACAACCGAGCTGAGGAGGACCAGCAAAACATATTAGTCCTCCGGCATGAAATTAGACACTGTGTAAGAGCGCTTGGATAGGTAATTTTTCGCCATGGAAAAAAAAAATAAAAGATATTTTTATGGATGTGGCGACCTTTAAGATGCTCCCATGTTGTTAATATGTGCGCCAGCATCCTCCTGCCTGCGTTCTTCTTTTGTTGTCCCCGAGGAGCCAGAATTTTCGTGCGGATTTCTTCTTAGAAAACCCGACAGGGGGGAAACGGTCTCACTATCAATTGTGATAGGCTTTATTGATTACGCTAGGAAATATTCATTATCTAACGGAAATTTGGGTCTTCGGTACCACGGGGGCCAAGGAAACAATTATTTACTTTTTTTATGTATATATAGACATATATATACATACATTGGGTACATAAATATAAGATAAATTCTTGTTCTTATTTTGAAGAACGATGCCTTCAAAATAAGTTTAGAAATTTCCAAACTGGTTGATTTAGAAACGGTCTAATGAAAATTATTGTTTATGCAGAATAAAATTAAAATTTCTTATTTTTTTCATTTTAATACTTTTAAATATGTAGTTAGTTCGTCAGTAAAACTGATAGGTATATGTATAGGTATGTTATATATTAGCAAAAATTAATTATTTTAGTAAAATTGACTGTGCATAGAATTAGGTTATTGAAATACTTCAGAATAGTTTACTTTACTATGGGCAAAAGTAAAATAAAAGGTACATAGTAAGTATTACTAACGTTCTTAGCAATTTTTTCAAAGTTGATTTAACAATAATATACAAAAATTAATCGTGAATTTATTTATTTTGTTCAATTATAACGATAGAAGTCGCATTATTTTCGATTTCTCAAGTTTTTTTTTCTTATCCTTTGAAAACTATAGAAAATATGTTTTAATATAATCCAGTAAAATTCGCATTTTCGAATTATTGGACTCAAAAATGCCCGTTTTTAAACAGCATATGTTTGACGGGTGCTTTCATATTACACTTGTCAACTAAAAGTGTTTTTTTTACAGTACTGGCTACTTTTTTCTTATATTTTTATAAATCGCTCTAATATATAGATTATGATAGACTTCTAGGTGTTATAATGTTTTTATTTGATAGATGAGGATAGTAGCTAATCAGTAATAAACAGTTTGTAAAAATATATTTTTTATTGTTTTTAAATTTGAGCCTATGTTGTTCTTTGAAGAAGGTAACTTTGGCTCGCAGATGTTTTGGGCACAAAAACTATACTTATAATTCGAAATAATAAAAAATAAACAATAGAAGCATTCGACGTACAAAAACGTTTACTTAAAAAAAAAAACTCTATTACACAGACCTAAAATACGTACATAAAAATTCACAGCAGGTAAGTTCGAAGTGCAAATAACAGTTTAATTTTGAAAAATTTCGTTCTACTAATTAAAAATAGACGCCAGTAAAACCATCTTACATTTCCGGCTCGAACTAGATCGTTTACTGTCATAGTTACGAAGAGGTGGCAAATTCAATAGTTTTTTTGTTTTGAGCCAAAGTTACCCCCAAGACCTAAGGTAACCCGCATCTACGGTATTTAAACTATATAGGTACATATTTTGATATTAGGTACTTTTTGTGTACTTAGATTGCAAGTCTAGAAACCAAAATTTGAAATAAAACTTAACTTTTAATTTTTTTGAAGCAATTTTTTCGCGAGGGAACTTTAACAGCACCATTCAAGCTCAACAACAAATTTTATGACACTTATATAACTTTAAGGCTGAGTGTTTTATTTGAATCATATTATCACTTTTTATAACGATTTTATATACAATGTTTAAAATAAACTCAAAAGTGGGATATTTTTTATCATGTCATCGTTATATTTGTGCTATATTTTAAATATATATATGCAAATATCAATTCAATGTTTTAATTTAATTAAAAGAAAAAACCTTTAAACAAAAATAAAATTCTGCAGTGGGTGTTAGTAAGGTGTAATCGTAAATATTTTTTGAAATAATTAGTTTTCTAATTCTCTATAGATAATAAGTGATATTATTATAATTTTGTTTTAGTTGTTGGGTGTTTAAGCCGATTAATTTCTAACTAGAGAAAAGCCGAGATCGCCCACGATCAGTTTAAGATTTAACATGCAACAAAACAAGCAATTTTAAAATTTTCTATTTTTATTATGCTGTACCACCAACCCCATTTAATATCTGGTCAATTCAAAGACTTCTTCAATACGAGCATATCGCAGCCCCTCCGTGGGATGTTTTGTTAGCCCTCGAAGTTATAAAATAGATGTGGTCCACTGGCCGTAAAAAAGAGGTTAAGAACCGCCTTAAACTGCTCGGGGGGGATAATCGGAACTGAAAGACATCCAGAGTTCAGACAGACCTCTTTGTCGAATATTTGATGTACGCAACCCCAAAATTTTCAGTTTTCAGTTCAGTGGCGCAACCAAAGGGTGGTTACTGGGATGGTTGGTTATTCAAATATTTAGTAACGATACCTGAGTATTTTAAAAGGAGTTTTTCAAACCTTGAGAACATGTTTTTCTATGATCTTTTAATATAAAATTATTATATTGATATCCAAACTGTTTTTGTCCAATATTTAAGTGTATTTATGCTGTTTACAATTTCACAATCGGACAATAAAACAAAACATATTTTTTTATCTTGCTAACATTCTGCAACCTACACTTTAAAAAGATATTTAATAATGGTAAAGTAATGTAAAATTAAAAATATAGTACTGACCTTGAAACTGCGTTAGTAAGGCTGTCTACTTTATATGAAATATTTAATACATTTACAAAAACGGCTCTTGTAATACAACTGACATCCTATTCCCATTTTTTTGTATATTTTGGAACTTTTTTCTGCTTTTGGTACACACATCATTTTCGGTGATTACATAAATTAAGAGCTGTCTTGAGAACAAGAAATGCCGGGCCCGTTTTTGTTTCATTTTTCTTAATTGGCTGTCTAATGCTATGAAGCATTAAAAGCAGAACAGCATCTTTTATCCACGACTCCAATTCCAAATAGAAAAAACGAGTAAGAGCAAAAAGTAAAAGCTAAAATTGTTTTGATATTTAATTATTTTAGTTGTAGATAACACGTCAATATTTAATTATTTTATTTTATTTGGAGAATAATAAAATAAAATAAAAGTTTTCAAGCCTCATTCTGAGTGAATATGAAGTGAAACCTTTGTATTATTATTAACTGCAGTTACCTACTGTATTTGTAACAAAATATTTTATACTGATATTAATTTAATGATTTAAGCGAATATCCATTCAACAAAGGCAGCGGATCAAAATTCTCAATACGCAAACAATAAAAATATAATTAACAAGACGCTAAAGTTCAAGCATAACATTATAAGACTTAATAGTTTGTAGTGCGTAACATAATTTTTTTTTTAGTAGTAGTGTTAACGAAAATTAGAAAATAATCAACATAAGAAAGTAGTTAAACCTGTTTTTGAACTACCGTATTCAGCGCCATCTCTTGCTAAATTATGTACGTTAGAAAGTATGAAATTCTTATTATATGAAATACTTGGAAGCATATTCAGCAGAATTTGAACATAAGTCTCATTTATCAGGAAACAAACCTTTAGGAAATGAGAGAGGGAAATTTGTTGTCTTCGATAAATCTGCGTTCTTCACCAAAACGCTTTACGATATTCGACCCAGGCAGGGAAATATTTTTAGCAAAGACGCATAATGATTACCAAAAATGCAAATCAAATAAATACTTAAAAAAATTAAAATGATGTATTTCTACTAAAAATTATATTCACCCTAAATCAAATCACAGTTTTATTGATTTTCCTGATTAATCCAAATTATCACTTTTTAATTTACAATTAATAATTAACAAATTAATTAATAAACTTTAACAAATATGAAATTTTACATTTAAGTTGTACTAAAAATTCTAATCTTTAACTTTGAATAAAATTGAAAATTTATATCTAGACCAACACAAAAATATAATTTTAAATCATCAAAATTGTCTACTATGTATTGTATGTTTAAATAACTTCTGTTTTGGTTAATTGTTTTCCATCAAACAATATAATTTCGTTTCGAATATCACCTGATGTATTGTTATCGTTTTCTTTAACTTAAACGATGGTTGACATTTTGAAAGTGTGTTTACATTTGTAATTACTTATTTTAATATCATCTTCTCTTGTATCCAGAATTGGAACGCAACCAGCGAATTGTTCATCGGTTACGACCTCATTTAAAATCGTAATTTCTTCCCTCGGAGTCGGAGCTAACTTCATATCGCTGAGAATTTGAATTGCACAAGTTGAACACCAGGCTACCAGATTTACGTTCATTCGAAATGAAATGCGGAAACATAAATTTCAGCCGTAAAACCGACGATAAGTCGAGTTGGGATTGTGTGGCGAAAAATAGCATTATATGTGGAGCCAGAACTGATGGAAATCGCTTCTTGTATTATACTATAGAAAAGGAAGGGCTCGCACCGCAGGAATAATATTTAACAGAAAATACTTCCCAGGCTAGGACCTGTCTGAATATGGGGAAAGCGGCAAAAGGTTTATGATAAATTTGACATTGATTGCCGAGAAAAGGGTCCTAGTTGCGGGAGATGAGCTATTAAATCTTGTAATGTCGATGAGTTTATTATACGGCCCGGAGTGATTGGGAAAACTGGGATTAATAATGGGAAAAGCTTTTCTAAGGGTTGTGGCTCATCGCCTTCCTAGTCCGGTCCATAGTATCCGGTTTTAACACTGTTTTTCCGGATTATAAATTAATAAGGTGCTACCGACTAAGGGACAACATGTGGAGCCCGGGAGACAAAACACTGCGCATGCATGTCCTAATTTTTTTTATTCAGTGAATTTCTCTTAAGTAAGCAAATCTTTTCTCTTTAGACGAAACCCGGAAGTTGAGGATTACTAAATGCGGAAGTTAGGATAGCACGTGAAGATAGAAGAGAGCTAAAATACTCTATATTTAGACTAAATGAAAAGCCCTTCCCGAGTAAAAATATTGAACGTTATTTGAACCTTTTCCTCCACAATACGTATTTTAGGAGTTAAAAATACCAAATTACATAGGTCTAAGCCAGTGTAAATTGAGATCCTATTTAGCGCCTAAAATTGGCACAAATTTCCCTTTTTTCCATGTTTAGGCGCAAAATAGGACGTTAGTTTCGACCTCCTTTAAAGATTTGAATCATATTCAGTTGTTACTGGTTATTATTAATATATATTATTTAAATCTATATACTTGTCAAAAATAAATTGTTAGAAAACCACTAAAAATTAATGAATTTTCACTCATTTGCAATTATTAAGCATACCACTTCTATGTGTAATTACGTTTATGTGACTACATTTTTTATCAATTTAATATTAATAAAAAATGAAGGTTTAAATTAAATATTGTTTAAAAATTTGTATATAACATAATAGAAATTAATATTCAACCTTAGGAGGAGTAACAGGTCCAATTAACACAATGAGGATTTTGGTTATAGCTAAATAGGAAAATAAATTTAGAAGGAGTTTTAGGGGCTCAAATTAGAAACTGTAGTATTGAATAGTATAATGTTAGATCCAAATAGGAGTAAAACCCTTTTAAAGAGCTTCAATATTTCTTCTCGGCTTTGCTAGAACCAATTTTCGTCCTTCTTCGTTGTCAGAAGATTGTCAATTTAGAGTTTGATGGAATTTCATCTATTTTTGTATAGAGAAGCACTATCAATGAGACTTCCTCACAAGATTAAGATTGAGGAACTTAAATTAATTTCCAAGTGGCTTTCGTCAGGGAATTTCTTCTATTTCCACTATATGTTTTAGAACTTCTACTTTCTGTTCAATGTTTTCGCAACGGGCCACTTAACCCACTTGGGAAGGATCACGAAATGTAACATACGAAGTGACAAATTAAGAACGGCATGCTACCACAAGATAGCAGTTCCGGTGTTATTACATTTCCCAGACCCATTTATCCGACATAGACGAGTAGTTCTCTTCCTCGTCGAAGGAGGACTTCTATGTCCTTTCAAAATCTATTCCTCTATACCTCCTCCTCTACAGGAATCTCTATAGGTGTCTCCGAACAATAATTTGATGTCCGTAAAACAAACAGCCGAGAAACATTCAACTGGTACGTGATTTGCAAGAAGTCACGTTGGACCGCACGGTGGCCAACATTAAACATAGAACCCCCAACTGTAGAAGATAGAAGTTCTATCTAGGTAGAATATATATTTTGGGGCTTTCAAACTACGTTCAGATTTGGTGTGGTGTGCAAACATATCGAAGGAGAAAATATAGAGAAATTAGGAATCCAGCACACGTGAGGTTATGCGAGTTTCCCTTACACAGTACTTCCTCAAAATTGATGGATTAACCCTGGATAGGTGAGGACGAGAGCCAACTATCGAAGGGCACATCCTGGGGATTAACTGCAAGGTTCGATGCAGATTAGATTAATGCCTATACCTTGTATTCTAATTGGTAAAGCTCTCTTGATTTTCTCGGAATTTATGGAAATTGAGTCATGTTCACTCAGTGCGTATTTTCCAGGGTAATGGGGTGTAACCGTGTTTTAGGTTCTATGATGCTATTTTCTCAAGCGAGATATTCTCGACGCGTCTGGTTCGAGTGCCTGCACAAACAAGGATCAAATTTATTTAACTTTTTAGAAAATCCGATGAAAATAAATCCTCCTCCCGATTCTTGTCTCCCTAGACGAGGAAATGGTGATATGTTTGTTTTCAAAGAATTAAAGTCGCATTATGGGATATGAGGCAGCAGGGATTGATTTTATTTTGTTTTATGTTTAACAAAATCAATGGTTAAATATTTAAGCAGTATTTCAGTACATTATAGATATTGGCGTTATTGGCGTTTATAAAAATAAATGAATAGAATATTTATTTTTCAGTTTATTAATGTTGAAAAATGTTTGCTTAAGACCTACAACTCTTATATACATACATGTAAGTACCTATATATGTTTTAAAACTCCACTTTTTTAAATGGGGTCCATTAAAACTTATTTAGGTATATATTAGAAGAAATGATGCGATTTATAACAATTAGAGGTAGATACTTATAGATTCTTATACATATATGCATCTTTAATTTGATAAAAAAAACCTTTATTTTTGTAGTTTTGAAACTCTTTACACAAACACTCACGTACATTTATCTTAACATTATAATTTTAAAAACAACAATAGTAAAACACAGCAGTTTTTAAACACTTTTTAATATTTTCACAAGTTTTAATAATTTGTTTTTAGGAAACAAATTTATAAATTTCTGTCGAAGTTCGGGGAATATTGATAAGATAACTTTTTTGGCTATATTTATTATTAGATTCTGACAAAATAAAATTATTGTTCAATATCAGCTGGTCATAAATTAAACGTTTAGTTGAGACCAATTGAGACCAACGAGCTACATATGTAAATGAGGTGTCCAAAATGATATAGTTTAACCATTATTAATTTCAAGCATTCCAAATATGCTCACATATCATATAATTCTCGTAGTTTAAGGCATATAAGAAATCGATTAACCTAATAAGAAATAAAATTCAGAAAAATACGCAAATACTGTCCACAAACTTGTAATTTCCTTCATTATATTGCAGAGTACTCGCATTAAACACTTTATTGATAAAATAGTCAAAACATGTGTGACCTTCCATTCATTGCAAATATCGAACCGTTTTAATAACCAACCATTAACGTAATTGGAAGTACTTTTTATGTTGTTTTTCCTTAAGAGCCAAGTAGTAGGAAAGAATGTTTAACGGAGTGAATTTATACTTTTATCCGACTCATAATTAGTGAGAAACTCATAGTGTTCTTAACCTATATTTCAATTCAATGATTGATTGTTATAATATTATTATATTGTTTAATATTTGTTATCATAAGTGTACGGTTACAATTTGTTATAAATGTATATATAACTCCTTTCCGTATAGGTATACAAATTTAATTAGTGCCATTGTGTGACTCACCTTGAGCATTAAAAGAAAATATGTGGGTGTATAAATGTTTTTATGAAAATAATATGTCTTATTTATAATTCCATACAGTAAAATCTTTATTTTTATAATTAATTAGGATTTTATTAATGAAGCACTAAATAAGACTGGACGACAAAGAGTGTGTAATTTAACACAGTTTTCGCATACGAAATAATGCTAGCATTATTTAATTCAAACATTCCCAAAATGCGAAGACGAGTTTCCCAAAGCTTGAACGCTTTATCGAATTGTTCCACCTTTAAAGAAAAAAAGATAGTTTATTCAAAAAAATTACATTTAACAAATTGTTTACACTTCTCTTGTATGACTGTTGACAATGATCACAATCCAATTTAAATACAAAAATTGTATCAATATGCTCTCTTAAATAATCATCAAACACGAAAAGCAATAAAAATACATTAAAAATTTGTAACATAGCAAAAATAAGCCCAGACCCAGAACCACTACCACCCTTTGCAGCATACAAAAAATAAAAAATTAAAACTGTTACAGTCGAAATAAGTGTATGTAAAATATTTACAAGTATATGTAACTGAAATATTTTCATCAGGTCCAATAATGAATTATTTACGTTAATTTGAATCACACTAACTTTATTAATATTATCGCAATAATCAAAAATAAGACTATGGTTATCCTTATTTTTATCGATATTATCCAAATTTGTTTTAATAAAATAATTAATTTGGTTGCACTGATCCGCTAAAAGTAAAAACATCACAAATATAAAGTTTGTAATAGTCCATAAGGAATGCCATATGAAGAAAATATAGCTCATCAGTAACTTTTCATAGAGGTTTGTTGTATTTTTCAAATGGTATCCAAGAGACACTAAAAGAAAAACTGATTGAAGAAACGACAATAATAACCTCAAGGAGATCAAAGTTGTAGATTTAATACTAAAAAGGTTATTTTGATTCGTTAAGGCGATAATACTCCTCATATTATCCGAAATCACATTAAGAGCATCAATTAGTTTATTTCGATTGATGATTTGCAGTAGAAAAATTGCGATGCACGAAGATATTAGACTAGAATCGAATAAGTAATTGCAAACTTCAATTACAATACTTTGAACACTTTTGTTATAAAATTCAGATAAAATTAACACAAAATATTTAGATATTACTAAACAAAAAATAAAATGTCCTGCAGTGTGGAGAGTTCCCAGAAAACTGCTTTCGTATCTTCCCCGTTTTTTATTAAATTTGAAAGGCAGTAGACCCGTCAGTTTACAAATCCAAAATATATTACTTAAAAGGAATGGCGGTTCGTATTTGACTCGACTGAACATTTTTTCGCAATAGGTAGGTAAAATGTTGATACCGTATGTACATAAACTTTATTAATGCAATAATTAGTGTAATGGACTCTTAAATTAAGGTTGTAAGTAAGTTAATAGTTAATTAATTAAACTAAACTGCATTAGGTAAAAGCAAGTAGTTAAAAACTGCAATATTCAACGAGTAGATAAAAAATATATAGTGACAGTTTTTAATATTATTAAAGCCCGATTTAAATAATATATTATGCTTTTCGATAAAATCCCATTATACATATTACTCTAGTAAATATAGCTTAATGTATTTCGAAATTTTTATTTTGCAGTTGTGTAAAATGATCTGTCGTGTAAATTATTACTTTTTACGTATAGCATTCTTTATTTTTTACTCTTCAAAATTATTTTGCTTAATACCTTTTAATTTTAATAAAAAGTGCAAACGCTTTGAGACTAATTTTTCTTCAACTTTTATTTCCTTAGCTATACTTTTTTTCTTAATAGTTATAGCAAAAGCATTTGTGATTAATGTTACATATATTCAAAACATAGGGAATTCAAGTGTTGTCGTCTATTTTGGAAATTGTTTTACTGTACATAGTGTAATAGTTACGTGCATTTTAACTTTTTCGTTACAATTATACAATCGAAATAAACTTATTTATACTTTTAACGTTCTGATAATAAATACCGAAAATATATTTAAATTGACCAAAAATCATCATTTCATTCAAAATACGTCCCTGCTGCTTATAATAGTGAAATTATCATTTTTCTTCTTACAAGGTGCTAATGATATTTATTCCTTATTGTTTGAAAGAATTGAAAAAATGAACGTATCTTACCTACCATTTTCAATGCTCTGTAGTTTTGTTTGGTATTCTACATCAAGTCTAATGAATGTATATTTTATAGCATTTTTAGTCATATCCGAACAATATTACACCCTCAACAATTTTATAAGTAAAATATTTGAGAATTTGTCTAATAATGTATGTGGTCACAACACCGCTAAAAATATTCGTGAAAATATTGAAAAGGTGATCAAAATTCAAGTGGAGATTTACAATTCGTTTCTTAGTTTGCAAAGTTTATTTCAATTTTATGGTTTAATAGCACTTTTAAACTCATTTTTCGTTATGATTAACGTATTTTTTGTTTCTTTTGCAAATACAAAATTTTCGCCGATACTGCCAGGAATTTTTCTGATTTCGGAGTTATTACATCATTTTTTATTCATCAATGTAGTATTTAAAATAAATAAAGTAAAGCCATTTTACGGAGTCAATGTCATTTTTACAAAATGTTTTGATTGCCAGAAGTTATTTGATCAAACTGTAAGATTTTAAGCCCACCTTAAATTCGGACAAATAACTTTTATTTTTATATCCAAAGGTAGAACGACTTTACACCAATTTAAATTTGCGAGAAGTACGTCTAACCCCTTGCGGATTATTTGAACTTAATAATCGTTTTTCAACAGCATTTGTGCATACTGTAGCCAGCTACCTAATTCTTCTGATCCAATTTCTCTATGACAATTAAATTGAGCATGACAAGATTTAACAACTTCTATTCTAACATTATAGTGGAAGTAGTTTATAATATATAAACTTTGTTTTGTTAATCACAATTGTATTAACATAAGTTATAATTTATTTTAATTATGTTAGTCCTGAAGATTATTAACGGATTATTTCCATTGTAAGAAAAGCTACTAATAAATGAAATGCTGTCTCAATAAATTATTTTAATATGTTTAATAAGATACTAATTGTTATGTGTTTAAAAACTACACTTTGAGAAACTGCGACTTATTTGTTGTGTGTTGGAATGTTTGGTGGTCGCACTCTCATTCAAGCCAAATAAAAAGATCCTATTGGATATATTGCGTTATTTACAAAAGGATGGTTGACTTCACTTTTTATTATGTTTTTCAAAATCCAAATTTCGTACGCTTGTGTTATTGCTGAAATGGATATGATTTTGCAAATTATTCATTCTACAGATCGTCATCCTCTTACTAGTTTAGTTTCACTTGAAAATGAGTATTTTTGAGAATAGTGATTCTTGGAAATATAATTATATAAAACAAAATTAAAGTTTACTTCAAACATTCAATTTGCACTTGAACTGTATGATTTAATTTAAAAATGGCTTAATTTGATCCGTAAGTTAAAAAAATAAGTAATAGTATTAGCAAATTGTTAAAGAAATAATTTTTTCAATAAATATAAATTTAAAAAAAAACTCATGGTCGTATTCGATTGAAATATTTTAAATATCTGAAAACAAAATAATGTTTTTAGTAATTTACCATTTTGTAGTACACGTCGACACATGTCAATGCTATGAATTAATAAAATCAATTATAAAAATTACTGTTGATATTTTACTCATGAATAGGAAAATTTACAACAGTCTCTAAAATGGTTAGTCGAATAAACTTCTATTTCCTACGCGTAACTCTCTTCGTATATTATTCATGCAAGCTGATTGGTCTACTACCTTTTTCGTTTGATAAAAAATGCAAGCATTTTAAACCGAGCTGCTTTTTAACTATCTTTTGCTCATTAATTCTTTTTATTTTAATACTGTTTTCACGAAAGTACGTGTTTGATATGGTGTATATTCGAACCCTCGAATATTCTACTCTTGTTGAATTGTTTGGAAATTATATACTTATAATAAGCTTTCTAGCTGCGTGTTTACTAACCTTTGCGTTACAAATATTTAATAGAAACAAACTTGTTACTATTTTTAATGCGATTTTGATAAACATGGAAGATATTTTTAATTTGACAAAAGATACCTATTTTATTCAGCCCAAATCGTTATTATTTATGGTGTTTAAATTGTTAGTGTTGTTCGTCCAAAAAGTAAATGACATGTACTGCTTCTTTTTCGAACCTAACATAGACATAAAGGTTTTATATTTTGATATTGTGGTACTTAACTTGTTTGTTTGGTATTCTGTAACATGGCTAACAAATATGTTTTGTTTGGGAGCTTTAGTAATATCCGAACAGTATAATGCTTTAACATATTGTTTGAATAAAAAAATTGGTGCAGCTGTATTTAACAATAAAAACTCCCATAATTTTATAAAAGATTATTGCAAAACTATTGATGAGGTAACTAAAATCCAATCCGAAGTTTATAAATCGTTTATAAGCTTTAAAAGTGTTTTTCAGTTTCAAGGATTGATAGCTCTTTTAAACTCGTGTATTGGAATGGTTTTTGTGTTATTCTTTTATATAACAAAGAATGAAAATTATGCGGCAATAAACGTTGGTAGTATTTTTTTTGTTACAGAGTTATTAAATATTATTTTCTTTATCAATATATTTAACATTCTCCAATCGAAACTGAGGGATATTGATCAATCGGTCAATATAATTAATAATGGAGCATTTACACATTGTTCTGATTGTCGCAAGACGTTTAACCGAAGTGTAAGTTTCGTGTGCATATATTTGAGTATTTCCAACTAATTGATTTCTTTCCATATATTCAAAGGTGGAGACATTCTACATAAATCTAAAGTTGCAGAAAACACGTTTAAATCTTTCTGCAGATTTTGAAATTAATAATCGTTTAAGTACATCGTTTGTGCATACCTTAGTGAGCTATATACTGCTTTTAGTGCAGTTTCACTTTATATATGATAAAGCGTAAAAAACAATAAACCGTAAAATAAGTGCATAAAAAATTAAACATTTATCAATATCTAAATTGATAAAATTTTAAATATTATTGAAGAATTGATGCAGTCTAATTTTCGGGAACAAATATTGTATTTGTAGTAAATATTATGTAAGTAGTTGTTAGTGAAAATTAGGATTTAGAGACTACAATACCTATATGTACAACAACAACGGAAAAACGTATTCTTTTAATTTATTTGAGCACTTAAAACTCTAAATGTAATGGGAAAAACTCACCTTTATTTTTCATTAATTTAAAAGGTGCATTGGGGACTTGGTCGATATTTTAGGTATTGAACATAAATACCGCAGTTAATCAGCAGACCTTCAGGATTAATTTCAAATACTACAAAAATAACGATGGTGTTGAATCGTGTGAATGCAGTTTTCTGGAATATTGTTGTTTTTGTGTATTATATTAGTAAATTATTTGGTCAATGTCCACTCAAATTCGAAAAGAAAAATGAAAGATTCAAACCGAGTCTTATATCAACGATACATTGTGTAATTTTAATCGCAGTTTTCCTAATAATGTCAATTAAATTTCTACCAGTAATTCTTGAATTTTATGCAAAAGATTCAAAAGTTTATGTTATGTCCATTAGCAAATATTTTTTATCATTTTCGTTGATTGTGTCGGGTTTAACGACTTACATATTGAGATTATTAAATAGAAATAAACTGATTGAAATTCTTAATAACGTTTTACAAAATTCCAAAAATATTTACAAATTAACCAAGGATGAAAATTTTGTTCAAATAAAAGCTCTATTCATTGTGTTATTTAAATTAACCGCATATTTTCTACAAGTTACTAATGAAATTCCACTGTTGGTGTGGCAAACTAAAATCGAGAATAATTTTGAATTTTTATGGATTTTAACTGTCTTCTTATGGTTCAGTGTGGAATGGGCTGCGACTATGTTTTTGGTTGTGTTTTTTGTTTTATCTCAACAGTATAATCACCTTAGTTATTTTATTGATACAATTTTAAAGGAGTTGCCTTACAATAAAGTTGATCACAAATTCATCAAACGTTTTTGTCAAAGTATTAATAGAGTGAATAGACATCAGACCGAAATCTACAAATTACTAAAAGCATATAAAATGCTTTTTCAGATTCAAGCATGCGCAATTATGATTAATTCGTTTTTAATCATGGTAATATTTTTTTTAATTGTATACATATACTTTGAACGATACGGTACGGAGGTGTTGGCTTATGGCATCACTTTCATACTCACACAAATATGTGGTCATATTTTACTTATGTTTGCATTTGATGAACAGACTTGGACATCTCCCGATCAAGTGTATACTTTCCGTACATCTTGCAACAATTGCCAGCAAGATTTTGATCGAAGTGTAAGATTGACTTTTTAGTATTACATATATATTTTTAATCTTGGTTTTATTTTACTAGATGGAAACGTTGATTTTTAACTGCAAACTGCAAGAACCACGGTCAACTGTGTTCGGGTTATTTGAAATGAATAATGCCTTTACGATTGCATTTTTAAACTCACTACTGAAAAATATAACTCTTTTGGTTCAATTTTATATTGTATATCGTTGAATAATGTGTGTAGTCAACAGAAAATAATACATTTTGAAGAAGTTATTGTGTCGTTAAATAATAGTAGATATTTGGTTTTGGAACTTTAAGAGAGTATTGTAGAAAGTTGTACATTATATGCATTTTTAAATATTTTCGAATGTTTTTTTTCCCAGAAAAGGTATGTTTTTTACCATAAACTACATATTTCCTTTTACTATAAATTCCCTTTTAATTTTGCACTTAGTTAGCTTTTAGCGTTATGTGTTGAATATGTCCATTCATTTAACATAATAAAGTAATTTTCAACCAAAATTAACGCGGACATGTCTTAAATGTCAGACTTTTTATACCCCAACAAGCTTGAAAAAGTAATTTCTGTGAAAACTGGACAAAAGACTGTAAGCATATTTAATATCTTTTAATTATCATAGCTTTTGCACTCTTCTAAAGGAATGTAACGTCGTCGTCAGGCAGACTATTATCGCTCTATGACCAAAACTACAGGCGTTCTCCCTTCAGTCCGATTTTTTTCCACAATTTTTCCTCGTTTGTTAAACAATCGTAGACAGAAAGAACATGGACTTTTAATCTCTGAGAAGCTTCCTTGCATTTTAATAAAAGCCATCCCTTTAGCCTGGTTTTTGATGGAGAAAAATATTTAAGCCGATGAGACTTGCATTTAAATGAAAGAAAAGTGGGAGCATGTCCCTTTTTCAGGTGATTTTGCTTTTCTTATTTTCTTTATCCCACAAGCTCTCAAAAGGGAACAGAACCCGTCTTACTAAATTCTTAAGGGATGCTTGAGGGAAATTGGCCCTTTTGACATTCAAAGACTACTTACTGATTTTTCCTTTTTAAAGGATGGAAAGATATTGAAAGAGTTTTAAGTCAATTGATCTTGTCTAGATAATTTTCAGGTGTCAAATCATTATTCTTTGCTTAATAAAGATGCAAGATTTTTATGTATTTTGTCACACAATTTATTTATTAAAAGAAATATATTTGAAATTAATAATAGATTTTAATTTACTCACGGTAAGTCGAATTTAGTTAAAGTTTCATATATTATTAACAAGTTACAAAGATACAAACTTTCAAAATTTTTCTTTACTAATTGATTCTTTAGGGCATCCTGAGCAAACACTTATTTTTAAACCCCACTCCTAAAATCAGTCCTTCCGTCTCAAAATCGGTTTCAAAATTTTTTAGGAGGTACTCGCAATTAAGTCCTTATATGTAGATCTTTGTAAGGACATCAATTATATTGATTCAAAAGAGGATAAAAGTACCTTTCCAACGATATCTCACTTGCTAGGATCCGTTTTCAAATGTAGAACTTATTGGAGTTCAAATTAAAAACTTCTGCAAATTCGTAGTCCGAAAAACAACATTTCGATAAAATTTGAATTTGAGTCCTTACAACAGAATCCAAACACTCTGTATGCATGTTACGTATATACAAAGTTACAGCAAATTGTGAAAGGATAAATAAAAATATAAGGATAAATAATAAAAGTTTTGAAAATCGAAAGATACTACAACAAAAAACTGATAATTTCTAAATTATGTAAATTAATCGCTTTATTGCTTAAAATCTCAAAAACCATATGCAATATAAAGATAAACAATAATAATTATATAGTTTGCAACTGTTTGAAAAAATGAAATAGTGACAGTATTTTCCACTTCAAATAATCCAAAAATGTGAACACTCGGTCTTTCTAGTTTTCGGCCCATGATGAATTTTTCTACCTAAAACAAAATATAATTTTATTAAATAAAATATAAAATTTAAATAAAAACTTACATTTTTATCAAATATTCTTTGACATTGTGTACAATCTATGTGAAGAAGATCAAATATATTTGGTTGCAATTGATCAGCTGCGCCAAATATGAAAATTAATTTAGAAGTGCTAATGATCTCTAAGAATATGTAAACATATAAATGAGATGATTCTGTGGTCATTCTCTTATTGTTGTTAACAAATTCGTAATAGAAAAATGTTGAAATTGTCCAAAATGAGCTCGACAGTGATATCAACGCGTGCCACTGAAATATAACCTGAAAGGCTTTAACTGATTTACAAATCTCTATTTGAATTTTTGTAAGCATATTTATACTTTGACAATAGTTGTAGATAAGTTTATGATCATGCGTATGTTTTCTAATTTCTTTAAATATTTTATAAATTAAGCGATTTATATGATTAAACTGTTCAGAAATTAATAAAAATACTACAAATAGTATATTTAGCACAGTAAGTGGAACATAAGTTATATAGGTGTAGAAAATAGCAGATAAAACTCGACGATAATCATTAAATGGTTTTTCGTGAATTATCCAAGGTATGTTTGGGCAACACTTTACTGCACATAATAAAATTCTTATCACAATTATAACTAACGAGGTTTTTCCAATTAAATTCACATTTTTTGTTAAATTGCAAAGGTCTTTGAAATTTTTTATAATTTTGTTTAAAAAATCAATGAGTTCTTTTCGGTAAAGAAGCTGTAGTAATAAAGTGACGATGCATGCGGCTACGGATGATGAATTTTTTATGTAAGCATCCAAATAAATATCATCGTCAGTTTGTTTGTTAACACTCTCAGACGAGTAAATCACATATTCAGATGCACTTCCCATTAGAATAACGAGTATAATCAAAGAGCAAAAAGTATTCCAAATATCTTCTTCGAATTTCTTATGGTTTTTATTGAATGCAATTGGAAGGGCGCCAAATAATTTACATAAGTAGAAAACTAACCGAAGAATGACAAAAAAATGGTAGTTCACTCGATTAACCATTCTTCTGAACTGCATGGTCAGAAGTAAAATATTTCCTACATGTAATTGTATATCAATAACTATAATTGATGTGAATACAATTAATTGTTTGTTACCACGCGCACAATTTTTTTCTTTGGATTAAAATTACGAATTATTTAAGTGAGCCATAGTTACATAGGTCACGTGCAAGAAAAAGAAGAGTTGATAGTCTCTAATAATTACCAAATAAATTATCAATATATCTACCTTGCAACAGTGGCTATCTTCATAATATAAAACAGCAAATTTACTTTAACATGATGTCTACTCACTCACAGCAAATATTCTCGATTTTACAAAAGAAAAAACTTGACCAAATAAATTAAATAATGTGGTAGGATTATTTTTCTAAGCATAATTTTTGAATATGTTAAACTTCGTTAAAAGAGTGTTGAGAGTATTAAATTATTTCAAAATTTTTATTATTTTTACAAATTTTCATGAGGCATGAAAAATAAAAGTAATTATTAAAATATCTTCCTTTCTAACAATTTGTTTTATATAATATGTCCTATTATCTACAATAATTTCTCAATGTTTCAATGTCTATCATTAGCGAAATGGAATTGAACCAAGAGAATAATATAGCTCAGCAAAGTGTTCACAAATGCTGTCATAAAACTATTATTTAATTTGAATAATCCAAAAACGGTTACATGCTGGTCCCGAAGTATATTGTTGAAATTAAAAATCTCCACCTAGTAATATAAAAATCAATTAACATTAATAATTAAATGGTACAAAAATCTTACACTTCGCATGTATGTTTCCTGACAAATTGGACAAGGTGAAGCAAACATTGGAATCTGTACCGATGGTTTCCTTTCCCTTACATCAAAAATATTCATTAGTAATATATTATTAAATATCTCTGTAAATGTGAAAATGATACCAGATATTAAAACCTCTTCACCATTTTGTTCAGCATTAATGAAAATATAAAGGAAAAGGACGACCACTGTACAGAATGAATTAATTAAGGATATTGTTACTTGCATCTGCAACAGTGTTTTAAAAGTCATTAGGGATTTGTAGATTTCAATTTTCTGTTTATTTATTCTATCAATATATTGACAATATTCCATAATATGGCTATGATTATCCGAATTAATTGATAATTTGTCCAAAAGTTTATCAGAAAAATAGTTTAGATGGTTATACTGTGAGGATGAAATTAAAAATCCCACAAAATATATATATGTTACCAAGCCCACACTAAACCATACAAAACAAGAAAACAACCACATCGATTTATATTCAACTATTAATTTTGTTTTAAATTGCAACCAAAACGCCGGTATTTCATTGAGAATTTGCAAACTGTATATGATTAATTTCATAAAAATACACAAAAGAGATTTGACACGAATAATGTTTGCTTCTTTGGTTAAACTGATAATTATTTCATAGTTTATTAAAATTGTGTTAAAAACTTTTAAAAGTTTATTTCGATTAATGAATTGTAAAAAGAAAGTAATTATGCAAGATGAGATAAGCACAACTGCCATTACATAATTTCCACACCGAATAACAAAAGTCGGTTTATCCCTGTTGTGAATGTAGCTCATTATAGGCACAAATTTTACTGATATTATCAGTAGAAAACTCAAAATAATTGCACAGTAGATTGTTGATGTATAACTTAACTCAAATTTTCTACTTTTCTTATTAAATACGAAAGGAAGAGTACCGAATATTTTACTTATGTAATATAAAAAACGGACTAAGTACAAGAAAATTAAGTTTGTACGGTCCAACATTTTCTTAAATTGTGTCGTGTCCTTCGGAAAATATTTCTAGTACATCAGCTAATTATGAAAATGTGTTTTTATTTGTACAGTCAACAATACATGAGTAGTTAGAGGACATTTTAACTCATTACGTTAATTTTGTGGGCTGTCATCAATATTTTGATTTAAAGGCCATTCACAGTCAAATATCCTATCCTACTCTTTTATGATAAAATAAAACTAATGTAAAAAATGCCAGAAATATTTGCTTTTATTTTAGATTTTTATGGACCAACGTCTTAAATATCATTATACACAATATAAAGATAACACAAAAGAAGTACGTAGCTTAGAGCGGTATTGAAAAACGAAAGTGCAATACCATTATTAAGTTCAAAGAGTCCATTAATATTAACACTATTTTTTTCTAAGTGTAATCCCATGATGAAATTATTGACCTAAAATAAGTCAACATATGATTTATTACATTAAAATAAATAACACAACTTACACTTTTGTCCATTGATTTTTTGCAATTTTCACATTTTGTATCAAAGAAGTAAACTGCTTTTGGCGATATTCGTGCAGCTGTATCAAACGCTGTAATGAATGTGAAATTTTCAACACAATTCAGTAGCATGTACATGTACAAAAAACACGTTTTATAGTTTAAATCATTTTGAGATTTCACAAAGGCCAAATATGAAGTTGCAACGTCTTCAGAAAATGAAAGGTATAAATTCGTCAATTCTTGAGCACGAAACATTTGCTGAAAATTTTGAATTAATTTGTAAAGTTTTGTGTTAGCCGTTGTGAGTTTATCTATGATCTTACAATAATCGTGAATCAAATTGTGATTGTTTCTATGATTAAGTATCTGTTGATATAATTTTCTCATTAAATTATTTATTTTATTCCGTTGCTCAGTTATAAAGAAAAAACTAATTAAATAAATATTAGTAACACTAGCTGGGAGGTAAGCTATGTAACAATCGGACATTAATTTAAACAATTTTACATAATCTTTCAATATAATTGTATTAATTATTTGAGCTATGTCTAATAAAATTTGAATACTAAAAGAAAAAAGCTTTATCCACATCAAAATAAGTGGTTTGATTCCAATTAAGTTGAAATCAGATGTTAATTCGCAGTTTTCTTCGAAGTTTTTTAGTAATTCGTTAAAAAAATCAATATGACTCCTTCGATGCGTCAACTGTAGCAAGCAAATGGTGAAACCAGCGAATGTCATGCTTAAATCTCCTAAATTTGAGAAAATATCCGTAAGCATAAATCTCAAATTTATTTTTGCTGATGATAAATTAAAGAACACATTTGTTGTCTTGCTTATTAGCATAACGACTATAATTGCATTATGCGTAAATGACAATGGGCTAAGCACGAATTTTTTTCGCTTCTTATTAAATTTGAACAAAACTACACCGAAAAATTTTCCAATATAGAATATTACTTGAAGTGTGTACATAAAATATAAGTCCACTCGACTAACCATTTTTTTAGACTGAAGAAAATGTTGGTGATGGAAATTGCAATTCCTTTGCGCTGTTAGCAAATGAGTTAATTAATTAATGGAATCAATTTTATTTTAATAAGTTAAGTGAAGTCTTGTTTAGAAGTAGTGTTGGATACCTACTGGTGTGTGACTCGTCACAGTACGTTGGTACTTGCCACTATTATTTGTCTTTTTTTAAAAATAGCAGAATCTCTCTTACCAAAGTATTAGTTTGAAAAACTATTTTTTCTAATCAATTTAAGAAATAAATGGTATTACTTAAATAATATTATTATTATTGTATTATTATTTACTTCTTAAAACTATACTCGTGAATTGTCTCAATAAATTATTTTGCTATAATTTTAAGGATAAAGATAAATCCTATAATTATACTGTTGTGTAGGTACGTGTCTTATCTTTCTGTAATTCCATGGTATTTAAATAAATTAGATGATTATTATTGTGGGGATCAAGAACTGTATTGGAATTAATCAAAGACAAACTTGAATATCCATTAGATCACTAAGAAAAAGCCCAAAATATAACTGGTGTTTTACAGAAACAATTATATTTCACTTGTAAACCAAATTCTTTTGACGTTGAGGTATTAGCCACTGGTTCACAATGGGAGATTATTTTGGAGCAAGCAAATCTACAGCTCATAGTCATAGTATTGGGTGCTTTAGGTTGCACGCACGTGCGAATTAGCTGGAAGCTTAGAATGGAACGTCAAAAAATTTAACATCTATGTTAATTTTAACAGACCATTTCATAATGCCCGATTAAAAATATTTTGGTGAAATCGGAACTAAAGCTCATTAATACCGACCAGACAAAAAAAAAGAGAAAATCGTTTAACAAACAGAGGAGAAAATGGTTCCGTACTGTTTTATCTTTGCCTGTTTATATAGGTATATAATAGATATTTTAAATTGAAATGATATCAGCTAAACCTAACTTATTTGTATGCTACGTACAGGTAAATTAAAGTAAGTAAGTATTTTATAGCTACATTAAAGAAACAGCAAAACTCTTTTCCACCTCGAACATTCCATAAACATTGATGCTAAACTTTTGCAATTTCTGCACCATGTAAAAGAACTCGATATAAACATAATAAAAAAGGTGAAATATTTTATGAAAAAGTTTTTCAAATCCAACTTACAATTTGGTTAATTAATTTTTGACAATATGCATGATTTTTTTGGATCAGGTAAGACCGCGCGCTACCGTATCAAATGTAATGAAAAAAAATAAGATTCGAAGAGACTGCAGAATCATGACGATATTATAAAGCCATGTTTTAAAATACGTTCCATAGTAATAACGTACAAATTCCATATAATCATCTGTTACAGTAGGTCACCTAAAATGAAAAACACACGGTAATCAATTCAACAGTACGAAATGATACCTCTAACTCCTGTACTAATTTGTACACTTTTGTTGAATGTTTTGAAAGTTTATCTATACAATTTGACAGGAATCAAAAATAAAATTGTGCTCGATATTTATCTTTTGCAATACTTCTTTAAAAATGGAGTTAAATAAAAAGTTAATTTTATGCAATTGCTCAATTTCTGTCAGAAAACTCATTAAGAAAACACATGTTATACTGAAAGGACTGTTATCATTAAAATACCCGAATAGAGTGAAGTATGCAGTAAAAAATTATTTAGATATAAGACAATTGACAAATCCAACTAAATCTAGTAAAATATGAATTATTAATAACAATTAGTGAACTGATTCCAATTAACTTGTTATCCTTGGTGAAATCACTAATTTCTTCGTAGTTCCTTATTGATTTGTTAAAAATATCATTTATTTCATTTCGGTATATTAATAACAACACCCGAATAGCGAGGCTGGACAATAATGCGATTAATTTTCCCATTTTAAAAACAAGTAATAGGTACAACTTTGCTTTCATTCCGTTTTACCAAATCCTCTATAGAGGTCATAAATTGAAACCTGCTTATTGTAATAACAAGAAACAAAATGGCACTATGATGCTTTGCTCGAACTTTCTTTGTTTGGCGTTGAATTTCAATAAAAGAACACCAAAAAATACTCCTAAATATAATATTATTCGCAGTATAAATTCACAATAGAAGTTCACTCCGTTAAACATTTTATTAAACTAAAATTAAATAAGAAAACTAATTTTACTGAAGGAAGTGGTAACGCTTTCTTTGTGATTTGTTTTTATTTTAAACCAGATTAACATGAAATCATGGTATTAAATAACATTTTAACATGGAACTAAATGATTTGGCTTTGACAAAAGTTTTGCATTACATTTGTTACAAAGTCATACCTAATGTGCTGGCGCGCGTCTCATCCTGTATATGTATTTACTTATACTTACCTGGAGATTACGATTCTTTCATATTTACATAATATTTTACAGTCATTGAAATATATCATCATTATTCCGACAGAAGCTGAGGACTTTTATAATGTAAATCTAGCCTCGCGTAGCCCTAAATTCGCGTCAGTTTAGCCAAACAATCCCAACAATTTCAAGTGACAAGAATCAAAGATTTTTCTTTTCGGATGGAGAATATTTACTATTAATCAATAAAATAAAAAATGTAATCACAATTTTTTTAAGATTTAAAAACTTTATAAGAATTGACATACATGTACCTTAAATAAAATGCAATTGACATCTTAAAAGTGTATCAGTTTTAAATAAAAAAAGGTAATAAACTTTTTAAACCTCATTTCGGCCTTCATAATTCAACAAATCCGACTTGCACATAATTGTGAATTTAGGCACACAACTAATTTTAAAGAAAGTATTATGCGGTTTTACTATTTCTTTACTAATTGTTTTGCTTGAAATTCCATCGCGTAATAAAAGCTAATTTATTTGTTTGCTAAGTAAAGGTAAATCAAAATTAGTATGTAGTTTACCGCTGTATTATAAAAAGAAAAAGCAAAACTCATTTCCAGCTCGAACATTCCATAAATATTGATGCTAAACTTTTGCAATTGCTGACCAATGTAAAAGTTCCCAATCTAAATATAAAAAATTAAAATTTTAAAATATTTGGCATACCTTTTTCAAACAAACTTACGATTTGATCAATTACTTTTTGACAATATGTACAATTCTTGTGAATCAGGAACGATAGTTTTTTTGGTTTTTCTGCAAATGTGCCAAATGTGATAACAAAAAATAAAATTTGAAGAGACTGCGGTATAATGAAGATAATATAAACCCACGATATCAAATTGATTCCATGGCAATAATATAAAAATTGCATATAAAAGCCTATTACAATAATCCAAAATGAAAAGCACATGATAATCAATCCAAAAGTTCGGAATAAAAACTCTAACTCCTGTTTTAATTTGTGCACTTTTGTTGCACTTTTTGATAGTATATCTAAAATCTTACAGGAATCAAAAATAAAATTGTGGTCGATGTTTTTCTTTTGCAATATTCTTTCAAATGTGGAATTAAATGTAAAGTTTATTTTATACAATTGCTCAATTTCTGTCAAAAAACTCATTAAGAAAACATAGGTTATAATGAAAGGGCCATTATTAATTAAACAAGCTACTAGAATGGTGTACGATTTAATAAAGTGTTTAGATACAATAGATGTGGAAAACGTAAGGATATATAGAAAAACATAAACTATTAATACAAAAATATTTGCAAACATTAAAATTAGGGATTTGTTTCCAATTAATTTTTTATCTTCGGTGAAATCACTGATTTTTTCATAGTTCCTTATTAATTTGTTTAAAAATTCGTTGATTTTATTTCGGTATATTAATAATAAAAGACGAATAACGACGCTGGACAATAATGTAATTGTGTGTCCCATTCTAAGAAACAACAACACAAAATTGCTTTCATCTTGTTTTACTATCGCTTCTAAAGAAATGAGAAATATAGGCCCATTTACTGCAATAACAAGAAACAAAATGGCACTATACACAGTTAGTAAAAAGCTTTTCTCGAACTTTCTTTTCTTTATGTTGAATTTAAATAAAATAACACCAAAAAATACTCCTAAATAGAATATTATCCGAAGTATAAGCTGACAATAGAAATAAGAAGTCGTAACGCTTTCATTCTGATTTTCTTTGATTTCAAACCATAGATTAACATGAGATTATGATCTAAAAAAACAATTTAACACGGAATTAGATGACTCGGCTGTGACTAAAGTTTTCCATTACGAATTTTGACTATAAAAATTTACATAAGTAAGTACCTGGAGATTACCATATCTTCATATATTTTTGCAGTCATTGGATATATCACCATTATAGCGATAGAGACTGGAGATTTTTATAGTGCAAGCCTAGCCTCGCTTTGCCCTAAATTCGCAAAAATTTAGCCAAATAAATCTAAACAATTTCATGTGGCAGGAGCTGCATAATACAGTACTCATACTACAAAAATATTAAAGAGTTATGATTTTCTTCTCAAATAGAGAAAATTTAATATTAATCTATATTTTTTTGCTAAATCTAATATTAATCAATAATATCTATGTCAAAATGTTGGCTCTTCGAATTAGGTATTCTCGTTGCCGCGTGATGTGAGGAGCAAACGAAGTGAGTTCTTCATCGAGTATTAATTCTTTTGACGATTGAGGCTTTCAAGTTCCTACTAGAAAGTGTTATCTGTAGATTTTAAAAATGAGCTCAGTAGAATTGTGGTTTTACGATATAAAAGATGACAGCGAGGAAGAAAGAAGTCGAAATTTAACACTAAAGAGGCGAAAAATAAGAGGTAATTCAAATCCCCTCGATATGCTGAATACAATGTATTTGCAACATTATTAAGAATGCATTACTTTACAATCCATTATTAATTTTTAGGTTTTTCAGGATTTTTATAATTTAGCCAATAATCTGAACAATATCATGTGGCAGGAGCACACACAGGAGCATAGGAGTCATGATTTGTTTTTCAAATAGAGAATATTTAATATTAATCAATACAATAAAAACGTTAAACAACATTTTCTTAGTGTTCAATAACTTAACAAGAACAAAAATACAGTATTATGCAATTTTACAACATTTATGCTAATTTTTTAAATTGAAATGTTATCAGCTTAAGCTAAATTATTGGTATGCTACGTACAGGAAAATTAAAGTAAGTAAATAGTTTAAAGCTGTATTATAAAAAGACACAGCTAAACTCTTTTCCAAGTCGAACATTCCATAAACACTGATGCTAAACTTTTGCAATTTCCGCCCCATGTAAAAGATCTCCATCTAAATATAAGAATAAAAGGGTCAGTTATTTTACAAACTTTTTAAATCCAACTTACACTTCGGTCAGTTAACATTTGGCAACATGCACACGTTTTTTGAATCAGATGTGATAGGTTCGTTGGTGTCTGTGCAATTGTGGCAAATCCAATAATAAAAAATAAAATTTGAAGAGATAGCATAATCATAAAGGTAAAATAAAGCCATGTTGTAAAATGAGTGCTATTGTAAGAACGCACAAATTCCGTATAAAAACCCATTACAATATTCCAAAATGAATAGCACATGATAATCAATCCAAAAGTTCGGAATAAAAATTCTAACTCCTGTTTTAATTTGTGCACTTTTGTTGAATATTTTGAAAGTTTGTCTACAATTTGACAGGAATCAAAAATAAAATTATGGTTGTTTTTTTTCTTTTGCAATATTTCTTCACATATGGAATTAAATGAAAAGTTTGTTTTATGCAATTGCTCAATTTCTGCCAAAAAACTAATTAAAAAAACATGTGATGTAATGAAAATACCGTTACCAATAAAACACTCTAATACAATGAAGTACGCAATAAAAAATTCCTTAGATACAATAGAATCGACAAATCCAACTAGATCTAGTAAAATATTAAATGTTAACATAAAAATGTTTGTAAACATTAAAATTAGTGAACGTATTCCAATTAATTTTTTATCTTTGGTGAAATCACTAATTTCTTCATAGTTCCTTATTAATTTGTTTAAAATCTCATTTATTTGATTTCGGTATATTAATACCAACAAACGAACAGCGAGGCTGGCCAGTAATAGGATTGCATCTGCCATTTTAAGAAAAAATAATACAATTTTGCCTTCATTCAGTTTTACCATATCCTCTATAGAGGCTATATGTGGAATCCAGTTTATTATGATAATAAGAAATATAATTGTACTATACACAGTTAGTATGATGCTTTGCTCGAACTTTCTTTTCTTTATGTTGAATTTAAATAAAATAACTCCAAAAAATACTCCTAAGTAGAATATTATCCGAAGTATAAACTCACAATAGAAGTTCACTCGGTTAGACATTTTATAAAATTGAAATTAATTACGAAAACTAATTTTACTGATGGAAGTCGCAACGCTTTCATTCTGATTTTCTTTGATTTCAAACCAGATTAACATGAAATTATGATCTAAAATAACCATTTAACATTGAATTAAATAACTCGGCTATGACAAAAGTTTTCCATTACATTTGTTAGAAAGTCGTATGTGCTGGTGCGGGACTCACCCTGGATATAATTACTGGGAGGTCAAAACTACATTGCACGCATCTTTTATTTAATTGATATTTGTGCGAACTTTGACAATAAATTAAAAAAATAAATAAAATAAAATATTTACATAAGCACCTGGAGATTACCATATATTCATATACATATACAGAACTTTTTACAGTCATATGAATATATCATCTCATTATCATACCGAGAGAAACTGGGGATTTTTATAGCGTAAGCCTAGTCTAGCCTAGCCCTAAATTCGCGAAAGTCTAGCCAAATAATCCAACAATTTCATGTGGCAGGAGCTGCAAACTTCCATACTGGTACTCCAAAAGTACTAAGGAAACAAACATAATTTTTTTCGGATATTATTAATCAATAAAATAAAAAATGTAGCAACATTTTTCTAAAGATTTAACAATTTTATAAGAATTGACATAGATATACTTTAAATATAGTGCACTTAACATTAATCATTTTTAAACTAGAATTCTATTGCGAAATAAAAGCTAATTTATTTGTGTGCTAAGTAAAAGTAAATTAAAATAAGTAAGTAGTTTATAACCGCATTATAAAAAGAAACAGCAAAACTCCTTTCCAGCTCGAACATTCCATAAACATTGATGCTAAACCTTTGTAATTGCTGACCCATGTGAAAGTTCTCGATCTAAATATAAGAAATTAAAATTTTAAAATATTTGGCAAACTTTTTAAACTACACTTACACTTTGATCAATTATTTTTTGACAATATAAACAATTTTTGTGAGTCAGGAAAGAAAGGTTTGTTGGTATTTGTGTAAATGTGCCAAATGTGATAACAAAAAAAAGGATTTGAAGAGACAACAGAATTATCAGTATAATATATAGCCATGTGATAATATCCGTGCCATAGTAAGAGCGTACAAATTCCGTATAATATACCATTACCATTTTGCAAAATGAAAAGCACATGATGCTTAATCCAACAGTTCGGAATAAAAACTCTAACTCCTGTTTTAATTTGTGCACTTTTGTTGAACTTTTTAAAAGTTCGTCTGCAATTTGAGAGGAGTCAAAAATCAAATTGTGGTCGATATTTTTCGTTTGCGATATTTCTTCAAAAACTGAATTAAATGAAAAGTTTATTTTATGCAATTGCTCAATTTCTGTCAAAAAACTCATTGAGAAAACACAAGCTATAATGATAGGACCGTTACCAATAAAACACCCTATTAAGATGGTGTATAATCTAACAAAGTCTTTAGATTTTATAGAATTGATAAATGCAAGAATATATATAAAATTATTAATTATTAACATAAAAATATTTACAGACATTAAAATTATCGAACTGATTCCAATTAATTTTTTATCTTTGGTGAAATCACTAATTTCTTCGTAGTTCCTTATTGATTTGTTTAAAAATTCGTTGATTTTATTTCGGTATATTAATAAAAAAAAACGAATAACGACGCTGGCCAATAATGTAATTGTGTGTCCCATTCTAAGAAACAACATCACATATTTGGTTTCATCTTGTTTTACTATAGCTCCTAAAGAAATGAGAAATATAGGCGCATTTACTGCAATAACAAAAAACAAAATGGCACTATACACAGTTAGTAAAAAGCTTTTCTCGAACTTTCTTTTCTTTATGTTGAATTTAAATAAAATAACCCCAAAAACTACTCCTAAATAGAATATTATGCGAAGTATAAACTGACAATAAAAGTTCGCTCGGTTAGACATTTTATTAAACTGAAATTGAAACAAGAAAACTAATTTTACTGATGGTGATGGTTACTGATGATCTTTGATTTCAAACCATATATTAACCCATTAAGTCCGGGAAGAGCAAAATTTTCATACGATGTTTGAGACTTATTTTCTGCCATAAAAACTTGAAATAAAAAATTCCAAACATACCTACTCTACTATTTTTGAGGTCGCTCTTTCGATTGGTGCAGTCAGATTTGCATAATAATGACTTTAAAAACCAATATGGCGCATTTTAAATAAAAAAAGTAACAAAATTTTTTGCGTTTTGTTTTTTGTGAGTCTTTTTCGCATCAATAAAGTTACTGAATCGATGCCAAACCACAACCAGAAGTGCACGGAATATCTAAACTATTACTAGGAATATTTTTTTTTGCTTTGAATCAACCTAACCTCTTCAAGACATCAATATGTAAAAAAATGAACGTTATTTGATAAATTATGAATATTATTAATAAAATTCTCAATTCTAACGGTATAATTGTCCCAAAAATATATATATAAGGGGTTTTTGTGGTCGCTGATCACGAATTTGAGGTCAGATTTTCAAAATTCAAAATGGCGGATCCAACATGGCCGACCAAATTTCATAAAATGCTTCAAAATTACGAAAAAATATGTATAGGGGGGTTTTTGAGGTCGCTGATCACGAATTTGAGGTTAGATTTTGAAAATTCAAAATGGCGGATCCAATATGGCCGACCAAATTTCATAAAATGCTTCAAAATTACGAAAACATATGTATAGGGGGTTTTTGAGGTCGCTGATCACGAATTTGAGGTTAGATTTTCAAAATTCAAAATGGCGGATCCAATATGGCCGACCAAATTTCATGAAATGACTGAAACTCATGCGATAATGTCTATTATACGGGGAGTTTACGCTAGAGAATTCGTTGTTTCCGTCCGTTAGCTATTTTATGTAAACGTTTCCTAACTGGTACCATAGACAAACTAGATACATAGATGTCCAGTCGCATGCAAAATTTTGCGCCACAGAAAATCAAAATCACACGTCCGAAGTAAAGCTCTACACGGCCGAAGGAAAGCTCTTTTGCGAGCGACGCGAGTTTGCGCTCTTCTCTCTTTGTTTGTTGATCTAAAATGCCAGACACCCTCTTCCAAGTTACGCACACCACATTAGTCATCTCGTATATAATTCCTTGCCTGTGTAAGCCTGCGTGAGTGGCATAAACCAACAGAGAAGAGCGCAAACTCGCGTCGCTTGCAAAAGAGCTTTCCTTCGGCCGTGTAGAGCTTTACTTTGGCCGTGTAGAGCTTTACTTCGGCGCAAAATCTTACAAGCGACTATGCATCTAGTTTGTCTATGCTGGTACCTTCCTTCCTTCCAAACTGGAACCTTGTAAAACCATTATATTTTTAGTCTTTGCCAATAAAAGTAATTTATTTTCGGCTCGCTTTTTTTCCACTCGCACCTATTATTACTTGAAACATGGCACCAAAACGCAAAAGAAAGTCAACAACTAATCATGCGAATTATGAGGTTGACTCATCAGATGATACTTATGATCAAATTATACTCCTTCCAAATTCAAATGATTCTGGAAGCTCTGATGAAGAATCTGATAATGATCACGATGGTACTGTTATAGATGAAATTCTGTACGAGTATTCATACACAAAGGTATCTAGGTCATACGATGATAACCAAAAAAAATTAGAAAAAGATCATGTATACGTTTGGGTTGACGGTGAGAGGAAATATAACAATGAACTAATAAATGAATGTTTTCTCAATGAAAATCAAATAAAATCTCTTCGTAAATCTTCGCATGTTCAACTATTTGAACACTTTTTTTCAATAGAAATGAAAAATTATATAGTGGAAGCCACCAAAGAGAATGGGTATACTTTGAATTTTGATGATTTGAATACTTATTTAGGAATTCTCATTTTATCAAGTTTCAACAAACGTAAATCTCAAAAAGATTTTTGGTCACTCGACCCTCTTTTATGTTGTGATATAGTTCGATCTGCCATGTCACGTGATACTTTTCTTAAAATAAAATCGAAAATAAAATATTCAAAAATTAGCGACGAAAAAAAAGATGATAAAGCTTGGCGAGTTCGGATATTGCTGGACAAATTTCGTAAACATATTCAAAAATTTGGTTTTTTTGAATCCGCGTTATCGGTCGACGAAATGATGGCTAAGTCCTACGCCAGAACCAGCTTGAAGCAATTCATTCGCGGAAAACCGATACGATTCGGTTTGAAATTTTGGGGACTTTGTTCAGCAAACGGATATTTATTTGATTTCGATCTGTACTGTGGAAAGGGATCACAAGTAGATAAACTAAACAAATGCGCCCTCGGTACAAAAGTTGTCATGCACCTATTGCATAAATTTTTCAAAAATACACCCTCTTCTGATATATCGAAATATCATTTGTATCATGACAATTATTTTACTAGCGTTGATCTCATGTTACACCTGCAAAAATTAGAATTGAAATCTACAGGAACTATTCGAGATGACAGAATATCAGCTAAAAACATAATTGATAAAAAAGCTCCCAGAGGCACATTTGTTGCAAAACATGATCAAAAGAGTGGAATCAATTATATTAGTGTGATGGATTCTAAACAGGTCTCTATAGCTTCATCAGCTACAGGAGTGACTCCAATGTTGTCTTTAAAAAGATATAGTGCAAAAGATCATTCAAAAAAATCTATTCCATTCCCCAACGCTTTTCATGTTTATAATCGATTCATGGGTGGAGTAGATCTCCACGACAGCCACTGCAACAACGTACAGACATTTATACGGAGTAAAAAGTGGACTCATGTAGTTTTTATACGTCTAATTCAAGCCGCCATAACAAATGCACTTGTGATTCATAATTTGTCGAATGTTGAATCTGAAAAGATTGGTACAAAACAAATTGCTATGAGTGTTGCTAGGCATTATTTGGATATTGGACAGAAGAAGTATACAAAAAAACATGAGCTTTGTCACAAAACAAGTCAAAAAAAATGTTCCACGAAGGAATGCGTTTTTCGCACACGTATATACTGCTGCACGTGTGATTTGTATTTTTGTAAAAAATGTAGAGACACATTTCATAAAGATCTTCAACAAAAAATGAAAAAATAAAACAAAACAACTTCTTGTAATGTATATATGAATGAAAAAAATAAAAAAAAAAAAACACAAAAAAGACAAAAAAAAAAAGACTCTTTCCGTCCACCTCCACGTGGTTTGAGTCGGGAAACGTTTATGAAACGGCTAACGGACGGAAACAACGAATTCTCTAGCGTAAACTCCCCGTATAATAGACATTATCGCATGAGTTTCAGTCATTTCATGAAATTTGGTCGGCCATATTGGATCCGCCATTTTGAATTTTGAAAATCTAACCTCAAATTCGTGATCAGCGACCTCAAAAACCCCCTATACATATGTTTTCGTAATTTTGAAGCATTTTATGAAATTTGGTCGGCCATATTGGATCCGCCATTTTGAATTTTCAAAATCTAACCTCAAATTCGTGATCAGCGACCTCAAAAACCCCCCTATACATATTTTTTCGTAATTTTGAAGCATTTTATGAAATTTGGTCGGCCATGTTGGATCCGCCATTTTGAATTTTGAAAATCTGACCTCAAATTCGTGATCAGCGACCACAAAAACCCCTTATATATATATTTTTGGGACAATTATACCGTTAGAATTGAGAATTTTATTAATAATATTCATAATTTATCAAATAACGTTCATTTTTTTACATATTGATGTCTTGAAGAGGTTAGGTTGATTCAAAGCAAAAAAAAATATTCCTAGTAATAGTTTAGATATTCCGTGCACTTCTGGTTGTGGTTTGGCATCGATTCAGTAACTTTATTGATGCGAAAAAGACTCACAAAAAACAAAACGCAAAAAATTTTGTTACTTTTTTTATTTAAAATGCGCCATATTGGTTTTTAAAGTCATTATTATGCAAATCTGACTGCACCAATCGAAAGAGCGACCTCAAAAATAGTAGAGTAGGTATGTTTGGAATTTTTTATTTCAAGTTTTTATGGCAGAAAATAAGTCTCAAACATCGTATGAAAATTTTGCTCTTCCCGGACTTAATGGGTTAACATGAGATTATGATCTAAAACAACAATTCACCACGGAAATGACTCGGCTGTGACTAAAGTTTTCCATTACGAAGTTTGACTATAAAAATTTACACAAGTAAGTGCCTGGAGATTACCATATCTTCATATATTTTTACAGTCATTGGATATATCACCATTATAGCGATAGAGACTGGAGATTTTTATAGTGCAAGCCTAGCCTCGCTTTGCCCTTAATTCGCAAAAATTTAGCCAAATAAATCTAAACAATTTCATGTGGCAGGAGCTGCATAATACAGTACTCATACTACAAAAATATTAAAGAGTTATGATTTTCTTCTCAAATAGAGAAAATTTAATATTAATCTATATTTTTTTGCTAAATCTAATATTAATCAATAATATCTATGTCAAAATGTTGGCTGTTCGCAGATGATATGAAAATGGCAAGAATGTCGAGGGGTCCGATTGATTCCGCAGTTCGTTGATCAGACCTCAACAGCTTATTGAGTTGGTGCGATAATAGCAAACTTTATTTAAACATTGCTAAAATAATGTATAACGTTTCATAGATTTCAGGCGATATTTTTATATGTTTTTAAGATGAAAAATTCCCCATTGGCAAGGGTTACATGATCTTGGTGTTATGATATACTGTAAGATCTCTTTCTCTGTCCATATTGATAGAAAGCAAAGGTTCTTAGGAATCTGGGATTCTTATATCCTAAGAATTGAACTCATTCAAAGGAAGTTTACACAATTTGTATTTAAAAAATTAGAAAATTTGGAGTCTATACCTAATTATCTTGCCAGATATCTGTTTCTAGGATTAGAATCTCTACATGCTAGAAGAAAAGTGTTAGAAATCATGCTCATACGGGATATCATCACTACTAAAATTAATTTTGTCGATTTATTATTAGAAATTCAAATATATATGTACATATGTGTCTCAAAAATGTTTACGCGCTAGAGGTTTTCTTTTCATTTCGATCCCCGTACTACCTAATTATGGTTTTAGAGAACCTTAAACAAGATGTTCAAAAAGCTTTAATTCCGTTTATGAATTCATTGATCTCAGTTGGCCTAGAAGAAATGCATTCAAATTAAACATTTTAGATACCTTAACCCTGTAAATAGGGCGAATCTGTTGCTGTGCGTTTAGGACATTTCATACGTTGCTTAGACATTTCGTGCGGCGCATGTGTCACTGAGGTAAGTGTTATCAATTTTGAAATATAACGACCGCGTGAGTCAAAATGACGCATGATTATCTTTTAAGTGATTTTTAAGATTCAACCCTAAATAGATATTCATGTTGTTTTTTATCTGATGATACTTATTACCTATATACACTTATATAAAATATTATTTATTCCTGAGGAAATGAAAAACAGTCGCTGTAGGTCAGTTGGAACTTCGATTTTTTGTTTTGACGAACCGCTTACACTAGTATCTTATAAATCGAAGCCGGCTAAAATGGTCTATCACTATCATCTTGTGTTGACGGCGATATGCTGGTATCAACGAAACTACCGGAAAGCCGTAAATGATTATATACCTACTATAATCAAAATAAAGGCGGAGTGGACACACTAGATCAAATGTGTTCTCTGATGTCCTATAGTAGGAAGACAAACATATGGCCTATGGTTTTATTATATTCTATAGTATGATAAACATTGCCTGCCTGCATAGATGCTTATGTGATATACAGCCACAATGTTACTAGCAAAGGTGATAGAGCGTTGGGTCGGAAAAAATTTCATGAAAAATCTTAGTATGGCTCTTTCATCATCATTTATGAGTAAGCGATTAGAAACTCCTATTTTAAAGAGATATTTGCGGGATAATACCTCCAATATGTTACCAAAAGATATCCCTACTTCATCAGAAGATAAGACTGAAGAGCCACTACCGAAAAATGGTATACTTACTGTGCATATTGCCCCTCTAAAATACGACGAGAAGCAAATGCACCGTGCAATAATTGCAAAAAAATTATTTTCCGAGAACATAATAAAGATATGTTGCAAAGTTGTACCTGACTGATTTGAATATAACTGTATGTTCGTATTATGTGTAATAAATCGTTATTATTGAGTATATCAGTTAAAATGGCTGACTGTTAATAAAAAAAATTATTTGTGATAAAAGAAAAAATATCCCAAAGCTTTGTTGACTTTTGAAGAAGTTTTAAGTTTTTTTATTCTTTTCATATAATAAATAAGTAGGGATAAATATATTAATTGTGATATTTATTACTTTATAAGTGTGTAAAGAAATAATACCGGTAAGGTTTACTCAAATCAATAAATAAAACATCATATTACAGCTACTTTAAACTCATGCGTCAATTTTACGCATGATTATCTTTTACGTACATCAAAATATGATTATCTTTCTAAGGTTAAGGTTAGAAAATCCTTAAAATTCTTTTTTGTGAATATTACTATGTATGTACTATTAGCGTAGTCTGGTGGTTGTAACCGTAGACGAAATATATAAATAAATAAATAAATAAATAAAAAGAATAGAAACATTAATAAATATTATCTTAGTGTTCAACAATTTTATAAGAACAAAAATTCAGTGTACCTACTTATAATTTTAAAGAAAATATTAAGCAATTTTACTACATTTATACTAATTTTTAACTTGACATGTTATCAGCTAAAGTTAACTTATTGGTATGCTTCGTACAGGAAAATTAAAGTAAGTAAGTAGTTTATAGCTGTATTATAAAAGGAAACAGCTAAACTCTTTTCCAACTCGAACATTCCAGAAACACTGATGCTAAACTTTTGCAATTTCCACCCCATGTAAAAGATCTCCATCTACAGAAACATAAGAATAAAAAAGTCAGATATTTTACAAACTTTTTAAATCCAACTTACACTTTGGTCGGTTAATTTTTGGCAATATCCACAGTTGTTTTGAAAAAGGTAAGATAGATTCGTTGGTATCTGTACAAATGTGGCATATCCAATAATAAAAAATAAAATCTGAAGAGACTGCAAAATCATAAGGGTAAAATAAAGCCATGTTGTAAAATGAGTGCTATTGTAAGAATGCACAAATTCCGTATAAAAACCTATTACAATAATCCAAAATGAAAAGCACATGATAATCAATCCAAAAGTTCGGAATAAAAACTCTAACTCCTGTTTTAATTTGTGCACTTTTGTTGAATATTTTGAAAGGTCATCTACAATTCGACAGGAATCAAAAATAAAATTGTGGTTGATATTTTTCTTTTGCAATATTTCTTCACATATGGAATTAAATAAAATGTTTATTTTATGCAATTGCTTAATTTCTGTCAGAAAACTCATTAAGAAAACACATGCTATCATGAAAGGACCGTTAAAAATAAAACACCCTAATAGAGTGAAGTACGCAGTAAGAAATTCTTTAGATACAATAGAATCGACAAATCCAACTAGATCTAGTAAAATATTAATTATTAACATAAAAATGTTTGCAAACATTACAATTAGTGAACTGATTCTAATTAATGTTTTATCTTTGGTGAAATCACTAATTTCTTCGTAGTTCCTTATTGATTTGTTTAAAATGTCATTTATTTGATTTCGGTATATTAATACCAACAAACGAATAGCGAGGCTGGCAAATAATGCGATTGCGTTTCCCATTTTAAGAAAAAATAATACAATTTTGCCTTCATTCAGTTGTACCATATCCTCTATAGATGATATATATGGAAGCCCGTTTATTATAGTAACAAGAAACAAAATGGCACTATACACAGTTAGTAAGATACTTTGCTCGAACTTTCTTTTCTTTATGTTGAATTTAAATAAAATAACTCCAAAAAATACTCCTAAGTAGAATATTATCCGAAGTATAAACTCACAATAGAAGTTCACTCGGTTAGACATTTTATAAAATTGAAATTAATTACGAAAACTAATTTTACTGATGGAAGTCGCAACGCTTTCATTCTGATTTTCTTTGATTTCAAACCAGATTAACATGAAATTGTGATCTAAAATAACCAATTAACATTGAATTAAATAACTCGACTACGACAAAAGTTGTCCATTACATTTGTTAGAAAGTCGTATGTGCTGGTGCAGGTGATATTTGTGGGAACTTTGCTATAAATTATTTTATAAGTACCTGGAGATTACCACATCTTCATATACATATACATAATTTCTTACAATCTTTGGATACATTACCACTATAACGATAGAAACTGGGGATTTTTATAATGCAAGCCTAGCCTAAATTCGCAGAAGTTTAGCCAAATAATTCCAACAATTTCATAAGGCAGTAATTATTAAATCCAATGCTGATACTCCAGAAATCCCTAATAATCAAACAGTTTTGTTTTCGCATATAGAGGATTTTTTATTAATCAGTAATCTTATATATATAATTCTTCTGTACGTGTGTATGTCACTGAACTCCTTCTAAACCGGTAAACCGATTGTGATGACATTTTCGGTGTGTGTTGGAGTGGTACCATGTATTATTTAGATTTACAATCGGACCCGCTAGGAGCCACTAGATGGCGCTGCAATACAACAACTTCCATAACGTTTAACCGATCGTCATGCAAATTGGTATATGCAGGTATTTCAACATGATGGATATTTTAGCGTTATTAATTTTGTTATAGCTCGCCAATAGATGGCGCTGCAGTACATCAACTTCTATACCGTTCAACCGATCGTCATGAAAATTGGTACACATAAATACATGTACACGGTCAACATTTTAGCGTTATTGCCTTTGCTATAGCTCGCCACTAGATGGCGCTGCAGTACATCAACTTCTACACCGTTTAACCGATAGGCATGAAAATTGGTACTATATTAGTAGATACTTGAACATGGTGAACATTTTCGCGCCGTCTTGCTATAACTGCCACTAGATGACGCTGCAGCACATCAACTCCTGTACTGTTCAACTAACCGTCATGAACATTTGTGTACGTAGGTATTTGAACACGTTGAAAAAGCCCCGGGATGCCCGGGCAAAGCCGGATGCGGGACAGCTAGTACAATATAAAAATGTAATCAAGCTTTTCTAAAAACTTAAAAATTTTATAAGAACTGACATATACTTTAAATATAATGCACTTAACATCTAAAAAGTATATCAATTTTGAATATAAAAAGATAATTAACTTTATAAACCTCATATCGGTCTTCACAATTCAACGTAATTGTGAATTTAGACACAAAACCAATATTAAAGAAAATATTATGCAATTTTACTACTTCTTTACTAATTTCGTAAACTGAAATTTTTCCGCGAAATAAAAGCTAAGTTAATTGTGTGCTAAGAAAAAGTAAATTAAAATAAGTAAGTAGTTTATAACCGCATTATAAAAAGAAACAGCAAAACTCCTTTCCAGCTCGAACATTCCATAAACATTGATGCTAAACCTTTGTAATTGCTGACCCATGTGAAAGTTCTCGATCTAAATATAAGAAATTAAAATTTTAAAATATTTGGCAAACTTTTTAAACCACACTTACACTTTGATCAATTATTTTTTGACAATATAAACAATTTTTGTGAACCAGGAAAGATAGGTTTGTTGGTATTTGTGCAATTGTGCCAAATGTAGTAACAAAAAATAAGATTTGAAGAGACAGCAGAATCATGACGATATTATAAAGCCGTATTACAAAATCCGTGCCATAATAAGACTGCACAAATTGCGCATAATACGTTATTACCATTTTGCAAAATGAAAAGCACATGATGCTCAATACAACAGTTCGGAATAAAAACTCTAACTCCTGTTTTAATTTGTGCACTTTTATTGAAAATGTTGAAAGTTTGTCTACAATTTGACAGGAATCAACAATAAAATTGTGGTCGATATTCTTCTTTTGCAATATTTCTTCAAATACTGAATTAAATGAAAAGTTTATTTTATGCAATTGCTCAATTTCTGTCAGAAAACTCATTAAGAAAACACATGTTAAAATGACAGGACCGTTAGAAATAAAACACCCTATTGAGATGGTGTATGATCTAATAAAGTCTTTAGATATTATAGAATTGATAAATGCAAGCATATATATAAAATTATTAATTATTAACATAAAAATGTTTACAGACATTAAAATTATTGAACTGATTCCAATTATTTTTTTATCTTTGGTGAAATCACTGATTTCTTCGTAGTTCCTTATTGATTTGTTTAAAAATTCGTTGATTTTATTTCGGTGTATTAATAACAAAAGACGAATAACGACGTTGGCCAATAATGTTATTGTGTACCCCGTTTTAAGAAACAACGTCACATATTTGGTTTCATCTCGTTTCACTACCTCTGCTAAATAGATAACAAAGGAAGGCCCATTTACTGCAATAACAAAAAACAAAATGGCACTATACACAGTTAGTATGATGCTTTGCTCGAACTTTCTTTTCTTTACGTTGAATTTAAATAAAATAACTCCAAAAAATACTCCTGAGTAGAATATTATCCGAAGTATAAACTGACAATAGAAGTTCGCTCGGTTAGACATTTTATTGAACTGAAATTAAATAAGAAAACTAATTTTGTTAATGGAAGTGGTAACGCTTTGATTGTGGTTTTCTTTGACTTGGTATCATTTTAACATGCAATTATGGTATAAAAAAACGATTTAACATTGAATTAAATGACTCGGCTATGACAAAAGTTTTGCATTACATTTTTTAGAAAGTCGTATGTGCTGATCTCATCCTGGATATAATTATACTGGGAGACCAAAACTATATTGTAGGAATTTTCTAGTTAATTGAAATTTGTAGAGATTACCATATCTTTAGAGTTTATACATACATATATGATATTTTACATTCATTGGATATATGCATCTTTATTATACTGATAGAAGCTGGGGTGTTTATAATGCAAGCCTAGTCTCACCTAACCTTAAATTCGCCTAAGTTTAGCCAAATAATCCCAACAATTTCATGTGGCGGGAGCTGCAAAATTCAGTACTGATACTCCAAAAATACTGAAGAATCAAAAATGTTTGTTTTCGAATAGAAAAACTTCATTATTAATAGAAAAAAATTGTTCTACTTTTATTCTCGCACTGGCGTAAGCTACACTCACATAGATTAATATTTTTTTTGTTTTTATTTTTTACATAAGTGAAAGAGTCAAAAAATCACCCACCGTCCAGGTCCAGTTTTTTGACGAGATCAGCGCCATTTTTTAAACAATTAAATTTTTTGATTTGGTTATTATAAAAATATTTTTGTATACTTTTTAAGTATTGTAATATATGAGCTATCATTTTTGAAAGTTGTAAACATACTTGCCGAACCAACCTGCGATAAGATCAGAAACTCGCTCAACTATTGAATAAAATTATTGATTAATTGTTGTACAGATTAACAAAGCTTAATTATTATCTTAATGTCAGTATAAAAGAAAACATAAGATAAAACTATAAATTGTTCTTTTTCTTTACAATCTTTACGACGTAATGATAGCTTAATATATGTTTCAGTTAAACCAGGCATACCATGTATCACTCAACAATGTAACTCTAGTATCTTTTAGATAACTATTGTAAGTACCATGGACAAACACTTATTTGTACGATTAAAGTTTATAAACTACTTGTTAGTGAGTGGCTCATATATTGTACCATCGTCTTTTGTCTGTACTGCAGAATTTATTTAATCTTTTCCGTAACTATCGTGAAGGCCCTAGAGCCGGTGTGTGGCAATATACGAGTATGTTAATGGGCCTTATGCAGGCTGTCACCTCACTTCAGTGACAAACATCACAGTCGTTGTCACGTCACTTTGAATTAGGTATTCTCGTTGCCGCGTGATGTGAGGAGAAAACGAAGTGAGTTCTGCATCGAGTATCAATTGTTTTGTCGATTGAGGCTTTAAAGTTCCTACTAGAAAGTGTTATCTGTAGATTTTAAAAATGAGCTCAGTAGAATTGTGGTTTGACGATATAAAACATGACCTCGAGGAAGAAGGGAGTCGAAATTGCCACTAAAGAGGCGAAAAATAAGAGATAATTCAAATCCCCTCGATATGCTGAATAAAATTTATTTGCAACATTATTAAGAATGCATTACTTTACAATCCATTATTAATTTTTAGGTTTTTCAGGATTTTTACAATTTAGCCAATAATCTGAACAATTACATGTGGCAGGAGCACATACAGGAGCACAGGAGTCATGATTTGCTTTTCAAATAGAGAATATTTAATATTAATCAATACAACAAAAACGTTAAACAGCACTTTTTTAATGTTCAATAATTTAATAAGAACAAAAATACAGAATTATGCAATGTTTCTACATTTATCCTTATTTTTTAAATTGAAATGTTATCAGCTTAAGCTAAGTTATTGGTATGCTACGTACAGGTAAATTAAAGTAAGTAAATAGTTTAAAGCGACATTATAAAAGGAAACAGCAATACTCTTTTCCAAGTGGAGCATTCCATAAAAATTGATGCTAAACTGTTGCAGTTTCCGCCCCATATAAAAGATCTCGATCTAAACATAAGAATAAAAGGTTTAATCTTCTATAAAATCTTTAAATCCAACTTACACTTTGGTCAGTTAACATTTGACAATATGCACACGTTTTTTGAATCAGATGTGATAGGTTCGTTGGTATCTGTGCAATTGTGGCAAAACCAATAATAAAAAATAAAATTTGAAGAGACTGCAGAATCATATAGGTAATATTAACCCTTGTTATAAAATGAGTGCTATTCAAAGAACGCACAAATTCCATATAAAAACCTATTACAATAATCCAAAATGAAAAACATATGTTAATCAATCCAAAAGTTCGGAATAAAAATTGTAACTCCTGTATTAATTTGTGCACTTTTGTTGAATATTTTGAAAGTTTGTCTACAATTTGACAGGAATCAAAAATAAAATTATGGTTGTTTTTTTTCTTTTGCAATATTTCTTCACATATGGAATTAAATGAAAAGTTAATTTTATGCAATTGCTCAATTTCTGCCAAAACACTAATTAAAAAAACATTTGATATAATGAAAATACCGTTACCATTAAAACACCCAAATAGAGTGAAGTACGCAGTAAGAAATCCTTTAGATACAATAGAATCGACAAATTCAACTAGATCTAGTAAAATATTAATTATTAACATAAAAAGGTTTGCAAACATTAAAATTAGTGAACTGATTCTAATTAATGTTTTATCTTTGGTGAAATCACTAATTTCTTCGTAGTTTCTTATTGATTTGTTTAAAATGTCATTTATTTGATTTCGGTATATTAATACCAACAAACGAATAGCGAGACTGGCCAATAACATGATTGCGTTTCCCATTTTAAGAAAAAATAATACAATTCTGCCTTCATTCAGTTGTACCATATCCTCTATAGAGGATATATATGGAAGCCCGTTTATTATGGTAACAAGAAACAAAATGGCACTATACACAGTTAGTAAAAAGCTTTTCTCGAAGATTCTTTTCTTTATGTTGAATTTAAATAAAATAACTCCAAAAAAAACTCCTAAGTAGAATATTATCCGAAGTATAAACTCACAATAGAAGTTCGCTCGGTTAGACATTTTATTGAACTGAAATTAAATAAGAAAACTAATTTTGTTAATGGAAGTGGTAACGCTTTGATTGTGGTTTTCTTTGACTTGGTATCATTTTAACATGCAATTATGGTATAAAAAACGATTTAACATTAAATTAAATCAATCGGCTATGACAAAAGTTTTGCATTACATTTGTTAGAAAGTCGTATGTGCTGATCTCATCCTGGATATAATTACTGGGAGACCAAAACTATATTGTAGGCATTTTCTAGTTAATTGAAATTTGTGGAGATCTAGACACACGGCAGTGTGTCAGCCAATTTCGCAAAACAAAAGGGCGACACGAACCATTTCGGGCCATTTTCGACCCTCCCGTAACTTATAATCTAATTGACCTACATACTTGCAATTAAGAGTGTCTAGTTAGACCCTCCTTTAGTGACCAAATCTCAAATTTCAATAAATAACCTCTTACCATTCACGAGATAATGACGTCCGAAAACGTCCGAAAATCACTATTTTGGAGACTGACTCACTCACTCATCAAAAAGTTAGACCACTTCCAGGTGACTTAGGAAGTTAAAAATAGGTGTGGAGGATGGTTATTGTACGTACATATAGGAAAAAATCAAAAATCATCAATTTAATGGTTGGTATAGAAGATAACTTTGTAAACGATTTTATACCCTAAATAGTTACTGGCGCGGGGACAGGGGTCAGGCTTGATTCTTTTGTGCCTGCCGTTGTGCGACGCATTTCTGGGATCGGGGCAATTCCTGGGATCGAGCTGGCATCAAAGGCTTGGAACCCACCGACTAACAATAAGTGCGGCCGGAGGCTGCCGAGTTCCCGGAAGTGCGCGCTGAAAAATTTTCGTTACATCAGTTTTTACACACTCCGACCGCCTGCGCCTCCTGCGATCCCACTTGGCCTGCGAACATTATACCGCCCTGACTTGACAAGGTTATTAATAAATAGAAAACGTGTGAAAAAAATCCCAGACAGTGAATGGGCAATGCGCTTTAACGTTTCCAGCGTGCAAAAAAATATAGAAAATGAAAACGAAAAAACAACAGCGCGTAAACGTAGAAAAAAACAGTCGGATTAAAGAATTTAAGTAATTTATTATCCTATTATTTAAATAAAGAGAAGAGATATACTTGACAAAAAGTAATGATATCTCAACAAAATATAAATGTGAAAGAAAGCCAAGTTCGTAACAACAAAAGCACTTGCAAGATAAGTACTCTGATAACAGCTTCACTAATGAAAGAAGTGAGATCTAACTGGGTACCAAGTTCTTTCGAAGCTCCTTAAATCATAGCTCCTGTCATGCATAACGTTCTTCAGTTGCTTTAAAAGAAAATTTGTTATATTCTTTGCTACTTAATAGTGCGGAGTGGCAAGTTCTGACCCACAAACTTTAATCCTTGCGTTTGAGAACAATTTATCAAGTATTTCATCGATCTAGTCAATCAAGTATTTGGGTAAGAACTAAAAAGTGTTATCTGTAGATTTCAAAAATATTTTCAGTAGAATTGTGGTTTGACGATATAAGCCATGACCTCGAGGAAGAAAGAAGTCGATATTGAACACTAAGAGACGAAACATAAGAGATAATTCAAATCCCCTCGATATGCTGAATACAATGTATTTGCAACATTATTAAAAATGCATTACTTTACAATCCATTATTAATTTTTAGGTTTTTCAGGATTTTTATAATTTTACAATTTCATGTGGCAGGAGCACACACAGGAGCACAGGAGTCATGATTTGCTTTTCACATAGAGAATATTTAATATTAATCAATACAATAAAAACGTTAAACAACATTTTCTTAGTGTTCAATAACTCAATAAGAACAAAAATACAGTATTATGCAATTTTACTACATTTATGTTAATTTTTTAAATTGAAATGTTATCAGCTTAAGCTAAATTATTGGTATGCTACGTACAGGTAAATTAAAGTAAGTAAATAGTTTAAAGCTGTATTATAAAAAGACACAGCAATACTTTTTTCCAAGTCGAACATTCCATAAAAATTGATGCTAAACTTTTGCAATTTCCGCCCCATATAAAAGATCTCGATCTAAACATAAAAATATAAATGTTAAATCTTTTACAAACTTTAAAATCTAACTTACACTTTGGTCAGTTAACATTTGGCAATATGCACACGTTTTTTGAATCAGATGTGATAGGTTCGTTGGTATCTGTGCAATTGTGGCAAATCCAATAATAAAAAATAAAATTTGAAGAGACTGCAGAATCATAAAGGTAAAAAAAAGCCTTGTTGTTAAATGAGGGCTATTGTAAGAACGCACAAATTCCGTATAAAAACCTATTACAATAATCGAAAATGAAAAGCACATGGTAATCAATCCAAAATTTTGGAATAAAAATTCTAACTCCTGTTTTAATTTGTGCACTTTTGTTGAAGATTTTGAAAGTTTGTCTACAATTTGACAGGAATCATAAATATAATTATGGTTGATATTTTTCTTTTGCAATAATTCTTCACATATGGAATTAAATGAAAAGTTAATTTTATGCAATTGCTCAATTTCTGCCAAAAAACTAATTAAAAAAACATGTGATGTAATGAAAATACCGTTACCAATAAAACAATCTAATACAATGAAGTACGCAATAAAAAGTTCCTTAGATACAATAGAATCGACAAATCCAACTAGATCTAGTAAAATATTAAATATTAACATAAAAATGTTTGTAAACATTAAAATTAGTGAACATATTCCAATTAATTTCTTATCTTTGGTGAAATCACTAATTTCTTCATAGTTCCTTATTAATTTGTTTAAAATCTCATTTATTTGATTTCGGTATATTAATACCAACAAACGAACAGCGAGGCTGGCCAGTAATAGGATTGCATCTGCCATTTTAAGAAAAAATAATACAATTTTGCCTTCATTCAGTTTTACCATATCCTCTATAGAGGCTATGTGTGGAAGCCCGTTTATTGTAATTATAAGAAATATAATTGTACTATACACAGTTAGTATGATGCTTTGCTCGAACTTTCTTTTCTTTACGTTGAATTTAAATAGAATAACTCCAAAAAATACTCCTAAGTAGAATATTATCCGAAGTATAAACTCACAATAGAAGTTCACTCGGTCAGACATTTTTTAAAACTGAAATTAAATAAGAGAACTAATTTTACTGATGGAAGTGGTAACGCTTTCATTCTGATTTTCTTTGATTTGAAACCAGATTAACATGAAATTGTGATCTAAAATAACGATTTAACATTGAATTAAATGATTCGGCTATGATAAAAGTTTTCCATTACATTTGTTAGAAAGTCGTATATGCTGGTGCGGGTCTAAACCTGGATATAATTAATGGGAGGTCAAAACTACATTGCACGCATCTTTTATTTAATTAATATTTGTGCGAACTTTGACTATAAATAAAAAAAATATATATAAAATAAAATATTTACTTAAGCACCTGGAGATTAGGTACCATATCTTCATATATACTAGTACATAATATTTTCAGGCATTGGATACATCACTATTATACCGATAGAAACTGGGGATTTTTATAGCGCAAGCCTAGTCTCGCCTAGCCCTAAATTCGCGAAAGTCTAGCCAAATAATCAAACAATTTCATGTGGCAGGAGCTGCAAACTTCCATACTGGTACGGTACTCCAAAAGTACTAAGGAAACAAACATTATTTTTTTCGGATATTATTAATCAATAAAATAAAAAATGTATTAACATTTTTCTAAATATATATATACTTTAAATATAGTGCACTTAACATTAATCAGTTTGAAATATAAAAAGATAATAAACTTTTTAAACCTCATTTTGGACTTCATAATTCATCAATTCCAACTTGTACGTAATTGTGAAACTAAACACAAAACCAATTTTAAAGAAAGTTTGATGCAATTTTACAATTTCTTAACTAGTTTTTAAACTAGAATTCTATTGCGAAATAAAAGCTAATTTATTTGTGTGCTAAGTAAAAGTAAATTAAAATAAGTATGTAGTTTATAACCGCATTATAAAAAGAAAAAGCAAAACTCCTTTCCAGCTCGAACATTCCATAAACATTGATGCTAAACTTTTGTAAGTGCTGACCCATGTAAAAGTTCCCGATCTGAATATAAAAAAATTAAAATTTTAAAATATTTCGCAGACTTTGTAAACCACACTTACACTTTGATCAATTATTTTTTGACAAAATAAACAATTTTTGTGAGTCAGGAAAGATAGGTTTGTTGGTATTTGTGTAAATGTGCCAAATGTGATAACAAAAAATAAGATTTGAAGAGACAGCAAAATTATCAGTATAATATATAGCCATGTCATAATATCCGTGCCATAGTAAGAGCGTACAAATTCCGTATAATATACCATTACCATTTTGCAAAATGAAAAGCACGTGGCACTCAGTCCGACAATTCGAAATAAAAATTCTAACTCCTGTTTTAATTTGTGCACTTTTATTGAACTTTTTAAAAGTTCGTCTGCAATTTGACAGGAATTAAAAATAAAATTGTGGTCGATATTTTTCGTTTGCGATATTTCTTCAAATACGGAATTAAATGAAAAGTTTATTTTATGCAATTGCTCAATTTCTGTCAAAAAACTCATTGAGAAAACACACATTATAATGATAGGACCGTTAGAAATAAAACACCCTATTGAGATGGTGTATGATCTAACAAAGTCTTTAGATAATATAGTTTTGAAAAATCCAAGTATACATATAAAAATATTAATTATTAACATAAAAATATTTACAGACACTAAAATTAGTGAACGAATTCCAATTAATTTGTTATCTTTGGTGAAATCACTAGTTTTTTCGTAGTTCCTTATTGATTTGTTTAAAAATTCGTTGATTTTATTACGGTAAATTAATAAAAAAACACGAATAACGACGTTAGCCAATAATGTTATTGTGTGTCCTATTTTAAGAAACATTATCGAATATTTGGTTTCATCCCGTTTCTGTACCCCTCCTACAGAAATGACAAATGGAGGCCCATTTACTACAATAACAAGAAACAAAATGGCACTATACACAGTTAGTAAGATGTTTTGCTCGAACTTTCTTTTCTTTACGTTGAATTTAAATAAAATAACTCCAAAAAATGCTCCTAAGTAGAATATTATCCGAAGTATAAACTCACAATAGAAGTTCACTCGGTTAGACATTTTTTAAAACTGAAATTAAATAAGAGAACTAATTTTACTGATGGAAGTGGTAACGCTTTCATTCTGATTTTCTTTGATTTGAAACCAGATTAACATGAAAGTTTGATATAAAACAACAATTTAACATGAAATTAAATGACTCGTTTATGACAAAAGTTTTGCAATACATTTGTTAGAAAGTCGTATGTGCTGGTGACGGTCTTATCTTGGATATAATTACTGGGAGGCTAAAAGTACGTTGTAGGCATTTTTTATTTCACTGAAATTTGTGCGATCTTTTACTATAAAAATTTACATAAGTACCTGGAGATTACCATATCTTGATATATACTAGTACATAATATTTTACAGTCACTGGATACATCGCTATTATACCGATAGAAACTGATGATTTTTATAATGCTAGACTAGTCTCACCTAGCCCTAAATTCGCGTAAGTCTAGTCAAATAATCCCAACAATTTCATGTGGCAGGATTTGCAAAATTCAGCACCTACTGATACTCCAAAAATATTTAAGAATAAAAAATTTCTGTTTTTGGATAGAGAAAATTTATTATTGATTAGTAAATTAAAAATGTAATCAACATTTTCTAAAGATTTATTAAGAATTTAAATACAATGCACGTAATCTATGGACAGCCTACAGCAATTGAACTAGTTGCTGACGTCAGAATGACGTAGCCCATGGAAAAGTCCCATGTATAAACTGATTCTCAAAATCCGTATAATTGAACTAGTTCAAACTGAGTTTGTACAACCTTTACTACTCTCAGCGCCAGTAGTGTAAAAATAGCGTAGTAAAGTCATGAATATTTCTGCTTTTTTATTCGTTTGTTGTGGTTTCGACTTACCTTCAACCTGTATATTGCAAGTTCTTTGCAATTAATTAGATTATTTTCAGGTCGGTAGTTCTCATTGTGCATACACTTGACTCTTGACCGGTAATGAGAGCTGTCAACAGAACAACTTAACCAGTTCAAAATCGAATAGGTGAGACACTACTAATTGAACTGGTTCCTAGATGTCGAACGCGACGTCAGGAACAATTGCTGTAGTTTGTCCATAGCTTTGGCATCTAAAAAGTTTATCAATTTTAAATATAAAAAGGCAATAAACTTTATAAACCTCATTTCGGCCTTCATATTTCAACAACCCCGACATGCACATAACTATGAATTTAGGCACACTAATTTTAAAGAAAGTATTATGCAGTTTCACAACTTTTTTATTAATTGTTTAACTTGAAATTCCCTCGCGGAAATAAAAGGTAATTTATTTATTTGCTAAGTAAAGGTAAATCAAAATTAGTATATACATAGTTTACCGCTGTATTATAAAAAGAAACAGCAAAACTCCTTTCCAGCTCAAACATTCCATAAACATTGATGCTAAATTTTTGTAATTGCTGACCCATGTAAAAGTTCTCGATCTAAATATAACACATTAAAATGTTAAAATATTTGGCAAATCTTTTAAAACAAACTTACCCTTTGATCAATTATTTTTTGACAATATGCACAATTTTTGTGAACCAAGTAAGATAGTTCCTTTGGTTTCTGTGCGATTGTGCCAAATGTAGTAACGAAAAATAAGATTTGAAGAGACCGCAGAATTATGAAGATAATATGAAACCATGTTATAAAATCCATAATATAGTAAGAACGTACAAATTCCGTATAATACACCATTACCAATATGTAAAAAGAAAAGCACATAATAATCAATCCAAAAGTTCGAAATAAAAACTCTAACTCCTGTTTTAATTTATGCACTTTTGTTGAAAATGTTGAAAGTTTGTCTACAATTTGACACGAATAAAAAATAAAATTATGGTCGATATTTTTCGTTTGCGATATTTCTTCACATACGGCAGTAAATAAAAAGTTAATTTTTTGCAATTGCTCAATTTCTGTCAAAAAACTCATTAAGAAAACACATGTTAGAATAATAGGATGGTGTACGATCCAACAAAGTCTTTAGATACTATAGAATGGAAAAATCCAAGTTTATATATAAAAATATTAATTATTAACATAAAAATATTTACAGACATTAAAATTATCGAACTGATTCCAATTAATTTTTTATCTTTGGTGAAATTACTAATTTCTTCGTAGTTCCTTATTGATTTGTTTAAAAATTCGTTGATTTTATTTCGGTAAATTAATAATAAAAGACGAATAACCACGCTGGACAATAATGTTATTGTGTGTCCCATTTTAAGAAACAACATCACATATTTGGTTTCATCCCGTTTCAGTATCGCTCCTAAAGAAATGACAAATGAAGGCCCATTTACTGTAATACCGAGAAACAAAATGGCACTATACACAGTTAGTAAAAAGCTTTTCTCGAACTTTCTTTTCTTTGTGTTGAATTTAAATACAATAACACCAAAAAATACTCCTAAGTAGAATATTATCCGAAGTATAAACTGACAATAGAAGTTCCCTCGGTTAGACATTTTATTGAACTGAAATTAAAAAAGAAAACTAATTTTACTGATGGAAGTGGTAACGCTTTCATTTTGATTTTAAACCAGATTAACATGAAATTATGATCTAAACTAACGATTTAACATTGAATTGACTCGGCTATGACAAAAGTTTTGCATTACATGTATTTGAAAATTGTATGTGCTGTTAAGATTTTTATCCTGGATACAATTACTCCTATATTTTCATGTACGTAATACAATAAATTATTTGATTTAAAGTAAAATATTTGAATTATAATTTGAGCTCAAAACAAAATTGGGTAATTGTCTACATATATAAGGTCCCCACCCCCGGAAGGGTTGGACCAGGTGTGGGGGTGATTCAAGGGGGTGTCCATAAAACCTCCCAACAAAAATTTCGCGGCGGTCCCCCATAAAAAGAGGTTATAACACCATAAAAATTGGGATTTTTGCGATATAATAACGAACAATTTTAGCTTTATATATCGATTACTATCTTTGAGGGCACACGGTTTCTAAATTTTTACCGCCCCTCCTCCGCTCCCTCACCTATCCTACCCACTCTCATAGTATAATATAAAGAATAAATGCCGACTTAGCATGGGTCTACTGCAATCCCACGCGCTCGCGTTTGTGTGTGCGTGCCTGTCTGTATTTGGACAAGTAGAGCGTACATGCACTAATCCATGCATAAGCAAATGTATATATGTGAGTGCGCATACTTATATTCATTGGTACATACACAGACAGGTTACATATACATACAAACGCAAGTTAGGTGCCGTGTGTTCTCAAACATACATATAGTAATCGGAAAATAATCTAAAATTTTTCGTTATTCTATCGCAAAAATCCCAATTTTTATGGGGTTATAAGTATTTTTTATAGGGTGACCACCGCGAAATTTTTATTGGGGGGTGTTGTGGACATCCCCTGAATCATCCGCACTCCCGGCCCACTCCCTCCGGAGGTGGGGACCTTATCTAGATAATTACCCAAAATTTTATTCTATTTTATGAAATATCTGAATTCTAGTTTTGTAAATTAATAACAAAACTTAGTATAATTACATATACACATATTAAAGTTTTGTTATTTTGCATTTAAAGACTATTTTATTGTTTTTTTTTTTTACGTTTAATGGCTCAATTATGCTATTATTTTTGTATTATTTTATATTTTGATTCAGTTTATATTTCATGCTCGGATTGCAGTCAAAAGGCTCTTTAGCTTGCAGTTGAAGCGCAGCTATTAAAAGCTTTCTGTGAAAATCTTAAGAGAGTGATTCTATGTTTATACATCGAAAAAGTACTTACTCTTAATTTTCATCGGAAGTTCTCTTTTGGCCTGGAACTTGAAAAATCTCTTTAGTAAACCGGGGGCCGACTGCCGAGTCTGTAATCCGATTTTCCCGGAACGTTTTAATGTAAACATTTATTTTGCATGAGCTGAGTTTTCATTAAAAACTGCCCATCCAGCGAGTCACCCTGTAATTAAATAGGAAGCCGTTTACCCTTCGTTTCTCATAAGGGGGACAGATACAATTCAATTCGGTTTGATTTCTGGCAATTCAGCACTTTACGAGTTACCTTCCGGCTCTGATTGGAAACAGATTCTTGTAAAAACATATTTTAGTATTGGAGTCAACCCTTGGGGGTAAATTACCTGATTATAACTTCTAAAAGCGTGTCAATGGGACTGAAATGAAATTTGCCTACGTGTCGGCAGTTTGCCAGTATGCCCATTGATTTTTATTTCCTTTGATCCTTTCCGGAAGCTGTGATGAAGGAGGCAGTGTCAGGGACGATTATGGTTGCAGGGATGCTGGTCGATGTGTGCGCGTTCACCAGAATGATAAGCCTTTTATTTACCGAGTCATTAATTTCGATGTCGTTCGAAACTACTGGACTCCGACGTTTATTAATTTTCAATCGAAGCCCCTACTCTGTTATCGCTTGGTTGCATAATTTAGTTATTGGCAGCCCAGTTTATTTCACTGATTTCGATCCAATTACATAGAATCCTGTAGAGAACTAGGAATGGCAATATTGAAAATGGAATTAGCTTCTTAGATTTCTTGCAATTTCATTGATTCAAAATGTAGAAACTAAGAAATAAAAGATTAAGATTCTTAATTAATTTTCAGTCTAGCGGGATATACTGATAATTTTATGTAATTGTTCCATATTTTACTTAGTGTTAACAACTATTTAACTCCTCACCCCGCAGTCTCTCCGTTTGCCCCTTAATTGACTAGCCTTACCTAAAAATTTGAAATTTTATTATCTGAATTTAGCTTACAGTATATCTAGTCAAAAATTCAGCACGTGTATGCTACTTAATATCAACCAACATATGTAAAAGTATTTGTATGATGACATTTCCAAAGAATATTAAAGAAGAAACTTCCTGTTATTGCGACAATTTTTATATGTGGTACTTTCAGTTTCCTTTCCTTCTTGATAAGCTTCAAAGTGTGATTTTCCGTCTTAAATTCACAAGATGTAAGTAAAAAATGCGCTCATGTGCAAAAATTACTCAAAAAGCCCTGTATGTATGTAGGTACACTTTAGGTTAAGTAATGTAAGGCTAACTTTTCTTAATTTTTTAGTATAGTATACATCGGAACTGCTTAAAACTCTTTTTATTTATAAAATCGAGCGAGATACTTACATGTATAGTATATTTCAAGAATATTTTTTTTAATTATTCGAAATAAGGTGTTTCTGAAGAAAAAGAAATGGATTCATATATTTTTACGAATAATGCAAAACAAAAATTTGTTTTTCATGAAAATTGTCAACCTAATCTGCACTAAAATTAACTCAGATCAATTGCAATATAAAATCTCGTAGTACCTACCTATGTATATTATAATTACCTTATCTTTTGCATCTCCAGATCAAAAATCTTACAATTATCTAATATCTCTTATTAAAATTTAAGTTTGAAGATATACTACCAAGAAGTTAGTTATTTAGATATATAAAAGATGATGGTTGTTTTATTACCAAACATTTCCATTTTGTAACGAACATATTTAAAACATGTATTTAAAAGCACATTAATTTCAACACTATCCATTTTTAAAAATCATTTTTAGTAAAAAGGTCTTTAGTAAAATTATTGCTAAAATTTTTATAAATTTATTTCAGTAACCCTGACTTCAATAAGTTTTTCTGAATGTAACCTCAAAATAATTCGATTGGATTTTTTTTATTAAAGTCAAAGGTTACTAAAATGAATTAGTGAAAATTTTAGCATCTTATTAAGAAATTTTTGTTCAAAAAGAGTGTTTGTAGATTTTTTCTATTCCATTCGAATAGAACAGGTGTTTATGGCACTTTTCGATGTGGATCGAAACATTTCAAGAAGTATCGAAATGAGGACTTATCGATCCGGTTTGAAAGATATCGATACAGGTTCGAAAAAGTGTTTATGGAGTTTATGAAAGTGATTTGAGTCGATATGCAAAGAAAAGAAATATTATATGCCATGTAGCTAAACCTCACGCTTTATATATGTATATATTTTTATATCCATATACTATTATTGCAAAGGAGCTTTCCGTTTTCCACAGAACAAGTAAATTCCATTTTAAATTACGAAAATAATTTTACTGCTAAAATACACAAAGAATGTGAATTCCGTACGAGTATCTTTATCACTTGATGGTTGTATGTTCTTTCAATTTTAATCCCCGAGGGAAAGTAGCTCTTTGGTTTGAAATGCAAAAATATTCTGAAGTTTATCGTTTGGGTGCATTTCATGCAATGCATGAGCGCTCATTGCTTAATGCACTGAAGTTTGTGATAACACATGGGAATTATTTCTGCGAGAGATAATTATATTACTTTCGAAAAATTTTTGCCATGGATATAGTTTTATATCAATTTAAAAAATAAAATGAAAAAAAAAATGGGAAACGTTTTAATAAATCTTTTGTTTTTAGGAACTTTAAATGTAATTAATAAAATTTTACTTCGTAACGTAGAACGTAAAATTGTCGAAGAAGTCTAAAAATTAAGGAGTCAAATTTCGATTTTCTTTAATAGGTAGGTAAGTGTATGTAAATGCAAAATAAATTAAATTAGTGTAATATAATAAATATAAAACCGAATAATAAGTCAATAAATTTAACGTATAAAATACATGAAATAAATTGTACTCTGATAACCATCATCCGATTTTTTGGTTTTTCGCATTAAAAGTCATTCCATAATATCAATTTTATTGCCTATCTTATTTATTGCAATTGCTGCTAACCTGTTTATACATCCAAAAGGCTTTTATTCGTTTAAAGAGGAAGTTAAACCTCAAAGAAATTAGTCCTCGGTGCCATTCCCGTCACCCATTTGATTTAGACTTGTGTTGGGCGCCAGTTTATTTTTAACGGCCCATAAACTCAATTTCCTCGGCTGATTTATAGTTGCGAAAGTAAACTGAGTGACCCCACCTTTAACACAGATATAAAGTCGTCCTTTTTGTTCCCCATTGTGTTCTGCACTTAACCTGGAGTTAGGAGTTTAACTAAGATGAAGATTATCGAGCCTATTTCAGTGGTTCAGTTCAGAACATTTAAGGTTTTGTTTGTTAGATGAAATTTTGAATATGTATTTTTTGAAGTTGTGAATGTTAATCCGTCGAAATGAATAAGATAGAAAGATAGTTAGATAAGATGAAAAAGATGAGAATTATTCCGAAACATTTTTTTTCCAAAAAATGAATGAATTCAGATTTGAGTCTTGTACGAAATCAAAAGTTATTGGCCTGTGTAAGTTATATACAAATATGTTCTTCATTGTAATTTAAAGGAAGTAGTTTTAGACCTGAGCTTATTTCAAACTTATATCTTTTGCAAATGTTGCAACTTAATTAAAAGCAATATACTAATTTAAATTAAATATGGGTGGGGATCGAAAAAAGCGTTCTGAAATATAATGTAAATATTATATAATTAATGAATGTATCTTTTTCTTGCAATAGTTCCAAAATTTAAACCCTCATACCACCAAGTGATTGCGACATATAGAAAGTTTATTATACTTTAACGTGCCCTTAATAGAAGCACGTGTCTCAACCTATAGTAGGAATCAATAAATGCATTTTAGATTGACTGATATTAATGTCCTCATGTAATCGAACCCATTAACAAATTGATTTCCTTTCGGGAAAGCAACAGATGTTAAAACTGTAGGACTGTTTTACAGAGGCTTACCAGTTAGTTTATCAGAATGTTAAACCGAGCGAACTCGTTTTACCTGTGCATTATCTGGATTATGTTCTACATCACCAGGATGCTGGGAGTATTACCCATTGCCGTAGATAAAAAACGTAGAAGATTCACACCAAGTTGTCCGTTTACCATTTATTGTGGTATTGTTTGTTTTGGCTTGCTTTTAATTTCACCAAAATTTGTGATATCGGCCTCAATATTTATGAATAAAGCAATTCATCCATCAGTTCATATTGCGACATATGTGCAAAATTCAAATCTTATGATAGCATGCATTGCAACTCAACTTATACAACTAATTTATAGACAACGTTTTGTAGATGTTATAAATAAGTTCGTCATAAATTCGGAAAATATTTATAGATTAACGAGAAATAAACAATTTTTTCGATTAAAGTCACTTGTGTTACTAACAATTCGGTTTTGGATTTGTGTTTTTCAAATTTTTACGGATGTCCCAGTAATCATAGGACCTAGAATGGAATCGGTGGAGACTTATATTATGTGGGTTATACTTTTATATATATGGTATTCAGTGACCAGTCTTGTAAGCATGTTCTTCGCTGGCTTCCTGCTTATAACCGAACAAATACACCATCTTGATAGTTATTCCGAAATGGTTTTCAAAAAAATATCAAATGTACAAAACAACCATAGTATATTCGTAACATATTGTGACAACATTCGGAAAGTTATTAAAATTAAAAATAACATCTTCGATACAATATTAGCATTCAAAAAATTTTTTCAAATTTTATCAATTATATCATTGTACAACTCTTTTTCGACAACAGTAGGAACGTTCTATTTTTACTATGCAGATGCCGAAAATGGAAATGTATCTGTTGTAGGTTTTTTTTATGTATTGACTGAGATTTTCAACATAATTATGTTCATTAATGTCACTGATCATGCTGCTCAGAGTTCTCCCGCTGAAATTTGTCTAGCACAAGTGGATTGTACTCATTGTCAAGAAATGTTCGACCAATGTGTAAGTTATATTTTGTATTCATAAAATTATTTGAAAATAATTATTTCAGTTTTTAAGGTTGAGGATTTTCATTTGAATATGAAATTACGGAGGATACATGTATCAATTTTTGGATTTTTTGAGATTGACAATACCTTAACGTTGTCATATTTGGATTCAGCAATGACGTACATTATTTTTTTCGTACAATTTCATAAAGCTTGGGATCTGTAATGTTTCTGAATAAATATATTATTATATAAACTGTATTACTAATAGAATACTTTTCACCGAAGGAGCTGAATTTTTATTATTTCTACGTATCAAATCAAAATATATAAAATATTGGATCTTTATTCTATTATATGTATATTTTCATGTAATCTTTATCATATTCTATAAAGTCATGAAGTATGTTTAAAAATTACCTTAATATTGAATAATTTTATGATGAATTTCTTAAAGATAATATAATTGGCAATAGTGGCAAAATATCCCAAACGCTGCTCGAATTGAACTTTGCAAAGTATAAAAAGCTTAAAGTTTCCGGGAAGGTGGTGATTTTTGCTTTTACATAAAAGCTCACGTCAAATTTTCGTTCACTTTCCTCATTCTAAGTTTTCGTCAAAAGTATATGTATTTAATAAAAGCTCAGTTTGCGATTTAATAGATTAATATCTTTGAAGCAGCTTGCTTTTCTTGAACAAATATTTTTTTAATGCTATATAAAAATTAAACTCAATAAATAAACCCTGCATTTTGAGAGATTCCTTAAGATATCTTTCACTAACAAACAGTCCAAGTATTATATATTACAAAAAACAAAATAGCAAGAAACTTTACTTTGGGCTAAATAATAAATATGCATATTTAAAATTTGGCATATTTAGGTTAGTATTTTGAATTGTCGTATTTCATGCTATTTTATTTTAATAAAATAAGTTAGTATTTACATTGAAATGCATGTACTGAAAAAAAACATAGGTTCGTTAAAATTTTATTACAAATAAAATTAGTATTTGTGACGCATACAATCTACCAAAGTGCAGCGAATGCTACAAACAATAGAAAAACTATTAACTCCGGTTACCGAGAGTACATATGAGCCATTGAGAATCATAGTGGCGTAAGTCAAGCTTTAATAGGTTATATGGTATTTAATAGGGTGACGGGTAAGTAATGTGAACTCAGTTTTTAAAAATTGTTGACTTACGCCACTATGATTCTCAACGGGTCATATGTAAAGATCATTTATCTGATTAAAAGATATTTTTGGAGCCTTGAATAACAAATCCAAAGTATATGTTGTAATATTGAATCTTTATAGGTACCGACATAGATAAATTAAATTGTATTTAATAATTGTAAAATGGATATTCTAAGATAAAGCGATCACGTGTTGAAAACATTTCACTTTCGAGCGCGTAGTTTCATACCAATAAATTAAGTAACTGAAGCATGCCACATTCACATACAAAAATCCATCAAAAACTGATCAAGTGACATTCATAAAAACACACATAATGTTACATAAAATGTTGCACGACTTTGCGTGTTATTAATTAATCACAATTTACCGCTTCATCAGAACTATCTACTAAAAACTACTACGGCAAATAGATAATTAGTAGTTTAATTTTTATCTGAGATGAGTACATTGCTCCCCTGATGCAACTATAAAAATGACAAGCTCTACTTGCTCCAGTTGCGTGCCCTCCGTTGTTTCACAGGTGATCTCAGTTAAAGTGATCATTTCAAAAAAGACGCGAAGGCCAGCACGAGGGAGTACATCAGATCGGCGCTTCTTCATCCAATTAAATAATTAACTCAATTAAAACTCTATTTCCGAAAGAAGAAATTTTTAAAAGTTTATAGTTTGCTCAATGCATTAGGTATTATTTTTATTTTTCTAAAGAATTGAGTTAAAACATATAAGATTTCAGAAATCATACCTACAATGTAATATTCAAAATACGAAATTTTATTAAAAAAATCATAAGAAGACGTTTGTTATTTACCAACTATTACAGGAATAATTTCCTAAAGATGGGATCAAATTTACTTGTACGTATAAATATGTAAATAATTTTTATTAGTCATTACCGACTGATGAAATCTTGGAAGTTCTAAATTTATTTATACTTTTTCAATAAACACAGAATCATATGATAAGAATTATTTTAATTGATTAATGGAAACTGATACCTAGATGGTAAGATACAAAGTTTGGCAAGACACTGTCGACCTTTGTCGTATCTCTCCGGTTGATTTCTTATCCTGGAAAATATTCATGCGCAATACTTGCTCTTTAGTACGTTTTTTTCCAGATGCCTAGAAATGAATCCATAGCACCACCTTTTTCATTACAATTTTTGGTAATAAAAATATCACCCTTTTATCAAATATATGTACATTTCAATAACAAGACGATAACTTCGATTTTAATTAAATTAGAGCCCATTAAGGGTCAATTTATCTTAATTTTCTTACAATTGTATAATTTTTATCATGCGTCAAGTGCGTTGGGCAGTATTGTCGATCGCAGGTAACGCACTTTACGCCTCGGAATGGGCCATCAACTTTGCCATTGCAACCGTTTTCATTAATTGAAGTGATTGAATCAATTGATCGCAACGAGCCTCTCTTGCAGCGACACTAAAAACTATAGGCAAGTTTTTTGTTCATGCTCAGTTTATGATTTAATTCGATTTTACTCGATGCTTTTTTTGCATGAGTTTTGCGCATGCGCAATTGCCTATGTGTGCATCTTTGCTCAAAAATCAAAGTCTGACGTTATTGAATAATTATTGACGAGATGCAACGTTCGCATTTTGCTCAATTCGATTTGAATGAAATATGTCGCAGACTTTGGGTGGGAAAAAGAGTTCATATTTAGCGGCCATGGGAAACGGCTACAAGATTAATTTAAAAGTGCAGAGGTTCTTTGAATGGACGAATGTTTTTTTAGTAAACGAATAACGATTGTGATGAATTTCATGTTGGGTAAGCGACCTGATTTACATAATCAGATTGTGGATTTATTCAATCTAATGAATTTGATGTTTGTGCCTTGTAATATGCTTTAAATGATATTCGGTAACCAAAATTAAAGTCAAAAAATGCGCTAATTACTATTTTTATGATAATATAATGCCCGCTTTTATTGCATGTTCGACACGATGTTTTAAGCTATCAAACAAAATGTTGCTTTTTTGTCGAAAAAAATAAATAGATAAAAGCCAATGCGTAGGTATATGTCATTCAACATCGCTCTCAATATAAATGGAGTTGTTTTGATGTGCTGTGAGTGTTTTTTAAATTATATGCGAGAATTTAAATTTTTACAAGTTTCATGCAAAAAATGCACTGCGTTTTACATAAATCTTCTTGTAGTAAAAACCCGAACATTATCCTAGAGATTTCCTAGAAAGACGATGAAAACATCCGGATAGTTAAAAAATAATAAAACTTAAAACGAATTTTAGTATTCCTATATATATTAGAAGGGAAAAAATTGCATTAAGGATTAGGACACATTAATTGAAATCCGTTGTCTATATTTAAAATTACAGTTCTTAGTGATTTTATTTACAACTTACATATGCAAATTATTAGAAACATAAACGTTGTGTCATTATGTAAGATCGAATTTCTTAAACCTAATGATTGATATGAGCTTTGAAAAGAATGAAATAAACAATTTATGTTTAGAATTAAAAGAGCGATTCGAATGTAAATTTTTTCAGTTTAAAGTTGTCAAAATTAACTGTTTTTTATTTCGTACTTAAATTCTAAAACAATTATGAAAATGCCACATGAAGTGGATTTATTCGCAAAATATAAAATATCATAGTCTAAATTTTTCAACTACATATGATGTATTATTATTTAAATGGATTTGAAGTGAAGACTCTGCCCGAAAAAATACATAGACACGTGCTTTTATTAAATACAAATTTATTATTTAATAAATACATTTTGATATTAAAATAAACTATATAAATCATTGCATCATTATTATTAGTATTAGTTTTATTTACTATAGATTGATATTACAGAAAATTACAATGGAAAATTTATTTATTTATTCTTAAATTCGTAAACAAATTAACGTTATACACTTTTATAGTTAAATTGTTGTCTTGTGATTGTAGATACATCTATGTATATAAAGCTTAATATTTTAATATTTTTAAATGTAAAAGGTTGCTATTTTCTTCTTTAACAAAATATGTCATGACATTCAACAATTTATTCTCTTTTGTTCTCAACATAAAGATAATACAAAATTGTTATGTTCATTAATGCTGAGCTGAAAAATGAAACCGCAATTTTATTATTTATCTCGAACATTCCATAAATATTAACACTACACTTTTTCAGTTGCAGTCCTATAAAGAATATTTCCACCTAAAAAATTAAAAATAAATTAAAATTCTTATTATATGTTATAAATGTTGTAAATTATTTAAATACAACTTACACTTCTACCAAGTATTTTATGACAATCCGTACAATTTTCTTGAAATAAATTTGGTGGATACGGTGATATTCGTGCAGCGACGCCGTAAAGAATAATTAGAAGCAAGTTATGAAGACTTAGGATGCCCACGTAGGTGTATATTATAATTGAGAAAATATTCCAGTCATCCGTAGATGAACTAAAACTTAAATAAAATAATGTAACTGCTCCCGAAAATGTCATACACAGACTTATCAGTGCTTGCGTTTGGTACAAAAATTCAAACATTTTTATCAGATTATAAATTTGGGTATGTTTTTCTGAAAGTCTATCTATTATTTTCGAATAATTATCATGAAAATTACGGTTATTATTATGTTTTAGTATTTTTTCAAATGTTTTGTTTGTATAACACTTTAGCTGGTTCCGTTTTTCAGTTAGTAATAGAAAACACACAAAAGAAACATTTATTACGCTAAGTGGAGCATAAGTTATGTAATTATACGTAGAACTTAAAAATAACGCTTGTGCAAAACTGTAATGAAAAAATGAATGGGCTATACAAAAAGCATCTACAAAAATTTGGAAAGTTTGTAAAGAAAATCGAAAAATTGTAAGATGGAGTAAACCAGTCCCAATAAAAGTGTTTTCTTTTGTAAAATTAAGATTATCTTCGAATAGAACTATCAATCTGTTAAAGAACATCATTATTCTTTTTCGCAGAATTATTTGTTGCAGACAAGTAATAAGACATAGAATTAAGAGGATCGAATGTGCCATATGAATATAAATATGAGCAGATTTATGAGTTCCTCGTCTTTCTTCTACTGATGAATAAAACACAATATCGGGCGCAAATACAATATAAATAACAAATATAAGTGCACAATGCAAAGTAGATAAACGACTTTGTTCGAAATTTTTATGTCTCTTATTAAAGTTTAACAAAAGTACACCAAACAATTTACACGAATAGTATATGAATCGAAGAAGGCACATCAAAAAGAAGTTCACTCTTTTAACCATTTTTCCGAAATGCTTTCGACACACAGTTTAGAAACACCCTATAAGGATAATTTCGCTAATTGATGTGACAATAGCATGAATAGTTTACTGCCATATGCTCGTATACCTATGTTCGAAGTAAAATAAAATTATACATACATTGTATTGATCGTTCAAATTAATTATCACTAATGTTATTAAATTTGCATTTCAAATTTGTTTACTTGTTTCCAATTAAAAATTTTGAAACTGTTTGAACTTTTAGTTCATTTACTTATATACGAATTCTCTAAGTTTTGTTATATGTATTTGCTTTTACAATAGTAACCGGTTGTCATAGATAAAACATTGCAAATAAATATTGCATAGTAACGATATAGGAGGAAATACAATAGACTTATTTTATTTAATATAATCGGCATTATCAATGTAAATATAATATAAAAAGATTATATTGATGAAAGCTGAGTGCAAAAATGAGACCGCAACTTTGTTATTCATTTCAAACATCCCAAAAATGTTAACGCTGCACTTTTTCAGTTGTAGTCCAATAAGGAAAGTGTCTATCTAAAAACAAAAATAGTAATTAATTAAGAGAGAGCTAAATTTATTACAAGAAGAAAGAAAATATAACTTACACTTTTACTAATTTGATGATATTTCTTACACTTTTTGTAAAAAACGTTAGGTGGATTTGGTGATATTCGTGCAGCGATACCGAAAAAAATAATTAAATGCAAGCTCTGAATACTTAGGATGCTCACGTAGGTGTATATTAAAATTGAGAAAAAACTCCAACCACGCGTATTTGGATTAAAACTTTAATATAAAAACGTAACTACTCCCGAAAATGTCATACCCAGACTTATCAGTGTTTGCGTTTGAAACAACGATTCGAACACTTTTATCAACTTGTAATTTTGTGTGTATTTTATAGAAAGTCTATCTATTATTCTCGAATACTCATTGTAAAACTTATGATTGTTATTATGTTTTAGTTGGTTTTCAAATATCTCGTTCGTATAACACTTTAACTGATTTCGTTGTTCAGTAAGAAGTAAAAAGCAAATAAATGAAATATTTATTACACTAAGTGGGGCATAAATTGTGTAAATATTCGATAAGGTTAGGAAAAACACAAGTTTATAATCGTAATATAAAAATGAATAGCCTATACATAATACATCTGTAATAATTTGAAAACTTAATAAAGAAAATCTGAAAATTGTAAGAAGGATTAAATTAGTCCCAATAAAAGAGTTTGTTGTTTTAAAATAAATTCTTTTTTCGAATAATATTATTAATTTGTTAAAGAATGCCATCAGCCTTTTTCTAAGAATTATTTGTTACAGACAAGTAACAAGAAATAGAATTGAGAGGATTGAATGTGCCATATAAATGTAAATATGCGCAGATTTATGACTTCCTCGTCTTTCTTCTACTGATGAATAAAACACAATATCAGGAGCCAGTACAATATTAATAACAAATATAACTACACAATGCAAAGTAGATAAACGACTTTGTTCAAAAGATTTACGACTCTTATTAAAGTTTAACAAAAGTACACCCAAAAATTTACACGAATAGTATGTGAATCCCAGAATGCATTTTAAAAAGAAGTTCACTCTTTTAACCATTTTTCCAAAATGCGTGCGATATAAACTTTAAATATAGGTACCCTAAGGGTAATTTCGCTAATGGATAAGACAATGGCATGATTTGTTTCAGGATTAAATTAATAAATGTTCACTGATGTTATTAATTTTGCATTTATAAATTTTTGTTTTCAATTAGAAAATTAAAATTGTTTGATGCGTTTACTTATATAAATATTCTCAAAGTCTTCTTATTTTTTGTTTTACATATTTTATTGATTACTACAAAAGTAGCCCGCTGTCATAGACACAACTGTTATAACAAATATTAAATAATAACGGGAAAGGAAATGCAATCAACATATTTTATTTAATATACCTAATACGCATTATCAATGTAAATATAATATAAAAAGATTATATTGATGAAAGCTGAGTGCAAAAATGAGATCGCAATGTTGTTATTAATTTCAAACATTCCAAAAATGTTAACGCTACACTTTTTTAGTTGTAGTCCTATGTAGAAAGTATCTATCTGTATAAAAAAAGATGATTAATTTCATAAGAAAAGCAAATTTATTGCAAGAATTTTTTAAAATATTTCTTACACTTTTATTAAGTATTTGATGATAATCCGTGCAACTTTTGTAAAGAAAGTTAGGTGGAATTGGTGATGTTCGCGCAGCGATCTCGAAAAAAATAATTAACTGCAAGCTGTAGCTTATTAAAATAAACACATAGATATATATATAAAATGTGAACTCCAAACGTTGCATTTTTGGATCAAAATGTAAATAGAAAAGTGTTATTAGTCCCGAAAATGATATAAACAGGCTTGCAAATGGTTGAATTTGAAACAAAAATTCAAATATTTTTATCATTTCATAAATCTCTGTGTGTAATTGCGTTAGTCTATCCACATTTAGGTGAAAGTCATGGAAAATTGTATTATTGTTATGTGTTAGTATTTTTTGAAATATTATCGCCGTATAACACTTTAACTTATTCCGTTGTTCAGTAAGAAATAAAAAGCTCACAAAACAAATATTTACTACACTTATTGAAGCATAAATAACTAAGCTACATAAATAACCAAATAATAACGCAAGATCAAAACGGCCCTTCAATAATAAATAACCCAGCACACATAAATCCATAAAAATTTGACAAAATACTAGAGAAAATCTGAAAATCGTTAAAATTAATAAGTTAGTGCCAATGGGACTGAAAAAATTATTCTCGAATACTGTTATTAATCTGTTAAAGAAGTTAATAAGTTTATCCCGAAAAATGAATTGCTGGACACAAGTAACAATATATGAAATTACTAGGCTCCAATGAGCCATATAAATATAAATATGCGCAGATTTATGAGTAGCGAGTCTTTCTAATTCTGATGAATAAAACGCAATATCGGGCGAATTGACCACTATAACAACAAATATAACTACACAGTATAAAGTTGATAAACGACTTTGTTCGAATTTTCTACGTTTTCGGTTAAAAGTAAACGGAAGAACACCTAACAATTTACATGAGTAATATGTTAGTAGAAGTACGCAAATGAAAAAATAGTAGTTCACTCTATTAACCATTTTTGTCAACTGCTTTCAACATGAAATTTACGTAGTTATTGAAAGTAATTTCGCTAATGGAAGAGACAATATTGTAATTCGTTGTAATTAAGATTTATGTTCCATTTGTCGTCATATTTATTCAATGAAGTGGTAATCTGAATATTTGGTGTATAAATAATGTTTTTATTAAACCCACAATTAGAGCAGCAATTTATTAGAAAATTGTTTGTATTTTATATGAAAATTCTTCAAAGTGTTTCTTTCTTTATTACTTAAAAGTGATTGATAAATTTTGCGTATGTAATTATTATTGAAAGCTCTTACCTCTTAGATTAATTAAAATTGCTGTATGCCGATAAAAATATTATAAAATCAATTAGCTTTTGTTTGTAAGGGCCCTTCTATATGAGGAGCCTTTAAGCTTCCAAATCGCGTACCTTGAACTAATTAGTAAAGAACAAACTTCGGGATTGTTGTTATCAAATGTGATGTGATTATTTCCAAATTGAATGCAGAATTTTCAGTTTAAAATTTTGGAATGTATTATGGAATCCTGTTGATTTTAAAATTCGGTTTAAATCACAATAAAACAAATAGAAAAAATATTTTATTATAATAGCTTTCTCTAAAATTTATTGCTTTAGAAGATGAAGATAATACAACGTAATTACATAACTTAGAATTGTAGATAAAAACGATAACGCAAATTGGTTATCTATTTCAAACATTCGAAATATATTAATACTGCATTTTTGCATGTGCATACCCATGATAAATCTGTCAGTCTACATAAGAAAAAGAAAAGCAGGTATGAATTGAAAAATACTTACTTTAATATTTGAACTCAACTTACACTTCTGCTGAGAGATTTCCGGCGATCTGCGCATTTTGTCCAAAATATAAATGGTGGATATGGCATAAATCGCGCAGCAGTACCAAATATTAAGATAAATTGAAAGATTTGGACACTCTGCAAAATCAAATAAACGCGGAAAGCGAAAATACTTTCATTTTCAGTTTCTTCGTTATATAAAATGTGCATATACGCAAGTAATATAACTGCGTAAAATGAAGAGAATAAAACCATCAAACAATTTGTTTGAAATATTAACTGAATACTTTGTGCCGAACTATAAACATCTGATCGCATTTCTGTTAATCTATCTATAACTTGACAATATTCAATAACCTTTTGATCACTTTCATATTTTAACATATTTTGAAATATTTTATTCATAAAACGATTTATTTTGTTTAATTGTTCATTCAATATTAAAAAGCTTATAAAGAACAAATTTGTTACACTAAGTGCAGCATAAAAAATGAAATTATATATAAGGGACAAATATAAACCGTAGTAATCTTTTGATATAAATTTATTATATGAAAATATAAAATCTATTACAACTTGAATACAACACACGAAAATTCTTACAATTGTAAAAATTAACAATTTCATTTCAATTAACTTCATGTCATTTGTTAAATGGCGAATTTCTTCGAGGTTTTTTAATATTTTATTAAAAAGTATTATTATTTTTTCCCGATAAATGAACTGAAACAAAGATGTAAAAAGATAAGAAATTACAAGACTCGTTTGTCCGGTGTAAAATAGAAACTTGACAAATTTATTAGTATCTGAATAAAAATCTTCTATTGAAAGAACTACAAAATCACGTCCAATAATAATGATATAAACAAATAGAATTACACACAATATATTTGATATTCTGCTCCTTTCGAATGTTCTGCTACTTTTGTTGAATTTTAATAAAAGTACACACAAAAATTTGCAGGAATAGAATGTTAATAAAATTATCCACATAAAATAAAAGTTCACCCGACTAACCATGTTTTCAAACTGATTTTATGACAATGAAAAAGTTATTTTACTTATGGAATTGATTATTTTTCAGCCTCCATTTAATATCGAACAAAATTAATGATATCGAAAAAATCTAAACTAAATTTATTTGGTTACCCAGAATGTAACTAAAATTATTTCTACATTTTTACCCAATTATTATGGATCACTTTTGGCTCAAATAAATTAACTGAATGGTATGTAGGTTTTTCTGGATGATGTTCGCCAATAGCCAAGTCGATTTACATAAAAATACACTCAAGGTTCTGTTTTTGATGAATAAAACACAATATCGGGAGCAATGACTGGAATAACAACGACTATACTGCACATTTAAATTAGGTAAACAATTCAGCTCAAATGTTCTACGTTTCTTATTAAAGTTTAGCGGAAGAAAAACTTTCAACTTACACCAAAAATATGTCACACGAAGTACACAGATAGAAAAGAAGTGGTTCACACTATTAACCATTTTTGTCAACTGCGTACTTATAAAAAGTAATTTGCTAATGGATAAGATAAGGCATTATTATAGTTCGTTTTAATTAATGATTAGCTTTTATTAATCATCACATTAATTCAATGAAAGGGTGGTATTTTGTGCATTTGAATGAAAAAGGGAATATGGTTTAAGATGCTCTTATACAATTTAAATTTAAAACTTATTAGCTTATTGACAAAATCTGCCGCCTATATTTCTAAACGAACGATACCAGCTGTTAAATTTTTACCCTTGAAAAAAGTTTCTATAAAATATATATAAATAAATATTTAGCTGCTAAATGAACACAATACCTGACTTAGATTATGATTTTTGTTTCCTTCAATAAAGAAATTATAATAAGACAAAATTTGTTTTTTAAAACACATTTTATGAACTCTATTTAAAATTTAAACTTTTATACTTAATTCGGCTTTAAACATTTACCCACGGTTTTCTATTTTTAAATATTTTCAAAGAATGGCATAACGTTAATAAAACCCCGTCTTCAAATTATTGTTTTAAAGGACATTATATTCAGATTTTAAATATATTGTTTTAAAAGATGAAGATAATACAAAGTAATTATGTAACTTAGAATTCTAGAAGAAAACGATAGCGCAAATTGATTATCTATTTCAAACATACTAAATATATTAATACTGCATTTTTGCAAGTGCATTCCCATTATGAATCTGTCAATCTAAATACAAAAATAAAAGCAGATATTAGTTGAAAAATACCTATTTTAATGTTATAACTTAACTTACACTTCTGCTAAGAACTTTATGGCAATTTGAACATTTTTTCCAAAATATGAAGGGTGCGTATGGCGGGACTTGCGCAGCAATACCAAAAGCTACAATAAATTGCAAGATTTGGGCACAATATAAAAACATATAAACAAGGAAATTGACAACATTTTTAATATTTTCATTATTTAAAATATTCCAATACGCAATTATTACAACCTCGTAAAAGGAAGAGAATAAAACCATCAAACAATTTGTTTGAAATATTAATTGAATACTTTGTACCGAACTATAAACATCTGATCGTATCTCTGTTAGTCTATCTATAACTTGACAATACTCAAAAACATTTTCGCCACTTTTACTTTTTAACACTTTTTGAAATGTTTTGTTCATAAAACAATTTATTTTGTTTAATTGTTCATTCAATATTAAAAACGTTAGAAAAAATAAATTTGTTACATTAAGCAGAGCATGCAAAATAATAAAATATATAAGGGACAATAAACCGTAGTAATCTTTTGATATTTTATCATGTAGTAGTTGAAGATCTATTGCAACTTGGATACTGTACAACAAAGTTCTTACTATTGTAAAAATAAGCAATTTCATATCAATTAACTTTATATCATTTGTTAAACGACAAATTTCGTCCAAGTTTTTTAATACTTTATTTAAAAGCATGATTAGTTTTTCCCGATAAATGAATTGAAACAAACATGTAAAAAGATAAGAAATTATAAGAATCGTTTCTGCAGTGTAAAAAAGGAACTTGTCAAATTTATTTTCATGTGCACAATATTCTTTTGTTATATAAATAACATAATCGCGTCCAAAAATGATGACGGTAGTTAAGATAACTACAAAACATATAGTTGATATTACACTCCTCTCAAACTTCCTGCTACTTTTATTGAATTTTAATAAAATCACACACAAAAGTTTGCATGAGTAGAATGTTAATAAAATTATGCACATAAAAAAGAAGTTCACCCGACAAACCATTTTTTCAAACTGATTATATGACGGTGAAAAAGTAATTTAACTAATGGATTGATTTTTAAGTAATTCAATTTAATGTGGAACATAATTTAATAATATCGAAGAAAAATGAATCTAAATATTTTAAGTGACCCAGAATTTAGTTGAAATGAAAACTATTACACAATTATCAAATTGACATGTTTTTGACAGTAATGAAAATTTTAACGAAGTTAGTTAAAAGAATGAAAATTATTAACAGTTGATTATGAAATTAAACAAAGGAAATTTGTTTTGCTGGTAATTATAATTCTCTTTCTACTATTAGAATAAAATAAATTACATACCTCAAAAATACCTTAAAGTAAATTTCTTAAAATGGTTAAATTTTCGAGGTATATTGTGAAGCAAATACAAAAAAGACACAAAAGGTTTTCCTCACATCGTACGATATCCACGTGAATCAGCCGATCGTGATTTGAAGAAAGTGAAGATCGCCGGTGACTAATTCTAAGATGAAAAGATAGAAAAAGAGATTCGCCGCGGAGCGAATTGCTCTGCAGTTCAAAAACTTAGCTCAAGATCACTTGAACTGTGACTTCTTTATTTGCCGTACATTTTTTCCGCACGATTCTTATTTGCAAAATTTTTATCGCTCGTGATATTTCAAGTGAAGACTAATTTTTGTCAAATTTTATTGTTGTACGGGAGTCAACCGCCTGCAGTGAGCAGTTTAATCGACTATAATACAAGCAATTAACTTTCATTTATTATGCTAATGTTGATAATATTATGCATTCAGATTTAGTTTTGATGGAAGCTAATCATTATTAAATACATATGTATGTATACCCGAATATTACAATTTAATGGAGTTTTTGTTTTCAGTTTTAGAATATAAATATTGATATTTGAGTACTTAAATTACCATATATACGTTTGTATATATAGCTCTAGCTTTTATTATTTTTCGTATCTACGGACTCGAACCTGCGTCAGCAGTTTTTTTCAAACATTTTTTAGGCTTAATGCATCTACATATTTAGCAATTAAAATTGCAACCTGTTTTTTATTTGTTCTAATCGTATTTCTCATCCTGTTGATTTTTTATACTTTATCAATATTTATTCGTTCATTTATATATATATTAAATTTATGATAGTTGTTTTTTTGTTCTTTTATTGAAAAATATATTAAATAATAATACCAATTAGGAAACATTTAAAATCGGATTAAGATGCACAGGTAAAAGTTTTGTCATCATTTTTTATAATGTATTCAGGATAATGGATCGCAATTAATTCTTAGGCGGATCACAAGTATGCTAATATTCTTAGAATATAAATTTATAAAAAAATGTATAAAAATTGTCGATACTGCAGCATGCCCTGTATTAAAGAAGTGCCAGACATACGCCCGAATCGGTGGTCAGAATCTCAAGGTTGGCAAAAAGATGTTAAATTTGACCAATTTTTTTCTTGCTAGCATTTATTGATTTTTCATTTTTTGGCCAAATTGTGTTAATAAACAAAATGCGTGACGCAAAAAACCCCTTCAAATTTTTTTTCTTCTTATTAATTGAATATTTTTTGAGAAATCGAGTTGTTTTATATTTATTATTAAAACTCTCGAATTTCTCAAAAATATTTTAAAGGGAATAATTTCTGAAGGATGAAGGAGTTCCAAAATTTAAAATATAATAATATGAGCTGTTATTTTTGAAAGAGGTTTAAGTCCACTTCTTGAAAGATTCACATGAGCATGATATCTAACGATAAGATTTAATTATAAAACTTGTTAAAATGCTACGTTAAAAAAGGAGACTTATACCACTTTTAAAAACAACAGCTCATATTTAGTACCTAACAATAAATACAGGGCGGCTGGAATGAAGTGTTATTGTATTAATCATGTTTCTGGACTCTGGCCTCAAAATAAATGCTACCAAATATTCCGAAATGGTCTTGGAAGTTGCTTTGAAACCAACTAAATATTTCAACGAAGACCTTGGTCATTCCAACGAAATTCGGCACCATCACTTAAAGCGATCGACACTCAAAAATGGCTAAAATAGAATGTTTCGAAGTTCATTTCTTCTAAACCATGGATGTCCAATTCTTCAGATAATGGATTTTTGATCTGGGTCATGCTGGAGATTAGAGTTAATACCAAAAAATATGTGAGTTAGGACACTTTGATTCATAAATGGAACAAAATTTCTCCAACTCGCATTCGCGCAGCGTGCGAATCTTTTTGTCGTCTTTCTTACAAAATTATAGACGGAGGGGAGGATATATCGAACAATAAAAAAAAAATGTAATATTTATTTTGATGTTTGGGTTTGAACGAAGTAAAATAAGTATAGTTATTTTAACTTTCATAGTAAATAATGAAAAATGAAATATTGTATAAATAGTTGGTTTTGCATTCGTTTTTAGTAATATCGACTAAATTTTTGGATTAGTCTAGAAAAAAGGTAAATTGTACTCAGGTTTCCCACATTTCCATCCAGGACCGGCGCATTTGGGGCGAAGAGCACCCCAACCGAAGTCCCCTGGAAGAGCCCGACCCCGGCTACAAAATTCGTGTTAACGTCAAAGAAACGTAGAAGCCTTTCTGGGGAGCCCTCCGCGGCGTGAGGGGGTCCGTCGCTCATGTGCACGTCGCACGCATACCGTGAAAAGCCGGTTCTCGGCGGCCGTGTCGTCACGGTGTTCTGGGTGCTGGGAGCACAACTTTTTGCGAGCCCGAGGAAACTCGCGAAAATCGCCGTCATCTCCGGGAGATTCCAATTCCAGCCATCTTCTGGTACCAAATCGTCTGACTCGGCTGGACGACGACGCGACGCGCCGAGGCGAGCTCGAGGCAGCTGCTGGCGGTGGCTCATTCGATTTAGTTCAGCCCGTGCAGGTGGTGGTGTGCCATTCGATTCCAGGCGAATTCTGAATTGTATCTTAAAAATCTTTCAATCGAACTGGGAGCCCCCATCCGGGCACTGAGCGCAACTGACCATCAATTGAGCCCGTCTCGAGTTCGCGATCTTTTCTAATTTCTTGCGAATTCTTTTTGAAGAAGATCTTCTTTAAGATCGGCGCGGTATCGTCGCTCGTCGTGCGGCGATCCATCTCCAGATCGAATTCTAGGAAGAAGCGAAGAAGTGTCCAAAACGAGTGAAGTCTCAAGATAATTCGCAGCGGTCGTTTGCAGCTGAAAGTGCGTGATTTTCGCTGTGCAATTAATAATTTAACCACCGAAGTGAGTGAGGCAGGTGTTTTTTTCTTTTATTTTCTATAAAATTTGGTGTTGTCCCTCCAGGAAGTGACGGTGAGAAAAATTAGTGCGTGTAAATGCGTGGCGCCTTTAGTGCTTCCGCTGAATTGCTTTAATAGGATTTTCCAGGCTACAGGATCGAAAAAGGTGAGTATCTAAAGAACTATATTTTTAATTTTATTTTTATTTTTTTAAGAAAATACAAAGACGACACCCTCTTCCCGCACGTTTCTGCTTGACGAAACGTAACCTAATAAAACTTTAAAAGGAGGGGCACACAATCCAGAAAGTGGGTGGGGGCTCAGCCCTGTAACCTTGGATCTTTGGTATAGTGCTCGCCTCGGCGAAGTGTGCAGGAGTTGTTCTTTTTGGTTCCTGGTGCTGGTGGCCATGTCCTTGCGCTCGTGTGTTTGTATGCTATACCATCCCGAAAACTCGAAGGGGATGAAATGTGCTCTGTCAGGGCGAAAGAACGAACAGAGCTCGTTTTATTTCAAGTTCCTGTCCGTCGTCGTCGTCGTCGTCGTCCTCACCTGCTCTGGTAGCACCTATAGAATCTTCGTGTATTGTGTCTGCCCAGCAAAAAGCACTTGATTCAACCGAAGAAAAAAAAAAATACAGAAAATTGAAGTTAGTTAGCAACAACAATGCGAATGGCCAGCGAGAAATTGCGGTCATTCCTCTTCATTAGATCATTTTCGGTTTGTAAGATAAAAATCTGGAGCAAAGGACTTTGCTCGGGGTCTGCGGAGATAGTTTTATTTCGATTTGCCTCCGAGGAGCCTCTCCGGAATAGGGGCTAGGGACATCACCGAAATATGACACCGTTTAGCACTCATAGCATTTTTATTCATCGCCAATAATTTCGCCGAATCCATGCTGACTCCAGGGCTCCGTTTAGGAACCTTTCGCTGTCGTCAAGCCCATTTCGCTTCTAACTCCATGAGCTCATAAACCGCTCCACTCCACCGAGATTCTTCGGCTTCTTCATCGTCGTTGTCGTCATCGTCGCACGGTGGATGTGGCGTGACGCTGTGGAAGATCGCGCCACAAACGCCAGTCCGATGTTAATGCACCGCGATGGATGACTCGCTGGACGGTGAATACGTCCGCGAATTTACCGTTATATCCTCGCGGGAATCTGGAATTAAAAAAAAAAATAAATACCAACAAAAATAAATAAAAAAACAAGGAATCGAAAATAATTCGGGAACTTGTTTCACGGTGGAACAGTGGCACCACCGCCGCCGCCGCGCCGCGCTCCAAAATTGAATTCGAGCGGTGAGCGCCGCAAAAGCGTCGAGTCATTTCGCGAAATCTATGGCACTGCGGCGGCACCGGCCAATTGGCTGTTTGCTTTTATGAGATATTTCATGTTCGAATTAATCACCGAGGATATGGGGGCCAATTGATTTTCATGCTAATAACGGTTATTTTTCGGCGAAACTCACATGCTCCCGTGCAGGATTTTATGCTTTTAGGCTCTCCTCAATTCATATAAAATATGCTCAATTTGTTCGTAATTTAATAATATTTGAAGGCAAAACATGACGTTCAGGGTTTTTGCAAGTTTCAAGCACGCCAATTTTAGGTCCAAAACAGTAAGCAAAATTGCCCACACCACATATGTATGTATAGTAGGTTTGAGTGAAATGCAAATTTGTTTAGAATAGCACCATTTAAATTTGCTGAAATTAAAGTTTATATGATATATAATATACATATGTACCTATATGGATCATGTGCAACTTCAATTTAATAAATATACTCGTTATCAAAATAACAAGGGACATATGCGCTTAATGCAAATGATTTTAAATATTATAACTATTTTGACTTATAACGAGAGAGTCCAGTTCCAGTTTGGGTCGGTCAATACAAAATAACACCATTTCGGATACAAAAAAAGAAGTACCTATCTCAGATCATCGATGGTATAATAAGTATTGAAATTTTAAATAGTTTCTATATTATATAAGGTGTTAATATATTGCTATAAATTGCTTTTTATTATACCTATTTATAAATAGAAAAGCCTACCATAGTTTTATGTTTTCCGTTGTTTCAAAACCATACTTAAAATACCTTTTTATCGAAATCCGTAACCGCCCATTTGCCCGACTGCAAATGCCCGACAAACCGTTTGCCTACTGACCAAATATTTTCCTTTTACAAAAAGTGTATTGACTAAATATTTTCTTCTTAAAAATGGTTTATTGACTTTTTTTAAATAAGGACGTTTTAGTATATTGTGAAAAATATAGCTATTCGTGCAAAAAGTTGTCGCGCAAATATTTCGTCGGGTATTTACACTCGGGACGGTAACTATCAAAATCAACCAACCTTACAATGGTATTTTGAAATTATTTTTATTTGTAAAACCTTTTTAAATTCCTAAATTTAACACCGTTTAACACCGCCTTCTTGTTCACACTATTAACTGATTTTGAGCTGTGAGTTTGAATTATAGTGAAATGCATTTTGAAACATTAATAAGTCTTAATAAAACCATAAATTAATTACCAACCCATTAATTAATTATTACAATGAAAATTATTAAATATTTTGTTTGTATCTAAAATCAAACGGAATGTAAACATGAAATTACCCCACTTTAAGATACATTTGAATTTCACAAAATTCGTAAGTATACGGCAGAAATTTTGTCATTAAATTGTATAGCCTATTCTGCTTTTGCTCTGCTTAATGTGCACATCTTAATTTTTAAAGAGCGCGAAAAAAATTTATTATGACCAAATACTGAAAGATATATATTTCCTCAAATTACTTTAATTTTACAATTAATATTTTCTTTGTGCAAAACAGTCATGGATCTGAAAAACCGATAAAAATTAGATACGGAAAAAAAATTTTTATTGAAGAAATTGAATGTTATTATTTTTTATTTTGAAACTTATAGCAATGCAATCTAAATAGTTTTACCTAAGGTTATACCCTTCGCTGCGTCAAGTTACATAATTAAACTTTATCAAGGTAGAATGATACATTGAAAATTGTTAATTAAATCATTTATATGGCAAATGTTTAGAAGAAAACTAGCCAATTTTTTAACCTTTACAAAAATTAAATCGTGCTTGGATGGAATTAATATACATTTTTCGAGTTTTACTCTCTGTTAATGTCTTAAGTTTGAAGTTTTTAACGAAATGTTTCTTCTTAGAAGGAGGGCAAGCATCTTCAAAAAATTATTTGCAGAGTAATTAGTGCACAATAATGTTACTGGAAAGCTAATGATGATATTGCGTAGTGCTTTATGTAAAACGTGAATAATTTGGTTCGCATTATACGTTTATACTCCCAATCTAACATATGTATATTTCTCAGAAATAATTCAGTGGTAGTGAAATGTTTGTAGCTTTTGTAAGACTAATTTCCACTTTAAAACAAAAATTTCTGGGATTTTTTTCGTAATACTTATAAATTCTTTCTTTAAAGTCATGTGTTAGTATTTTAAAAGTCAGCGTAATTAAAGTAAAAAGGTTTAGCTTGTGGCTATGCGCAAATAGCAGTTCAAGAATAATACCAAGATGACATCTAAATTTTGTTTTCTTTCTTTAATATTTTAGCAAAAACTTCATTAACATAAGTTAAGTAATGCAATATTAATCTGCGAATATTCAATGCTCATTCTTAGTCTTCTTTAGATAATTTATGGCATCAAATTAAAAATTTACCGTATTAATTGGAAGTGAAATTTTTTTTATGTTATTATGGTGCGTATGATTTGTTTTTCGAGATCAGTGTATTTTTATTAATTTTTAATTAATGTTTGATTTTAACATCAGATAAAAAATGTATTTTTCTCTGCTTAGAATTTTGTATATCATAAAAAAATCTCTTACATCCGTGTAGATATTCACGTGAAAACTCTGCTCCGGGTTACGTGGTACATTCTCATTCAACTGACAATATAGGCATCTCAAAAGAATTTTATATTGATACCTGAGTCTCATACCACTGCCGAAAATACATTTATTGTGAATTTACAATTTCGAGAGATATTCAATTCAGACAGTATTCCGATGTATTCCTCCCTTCTATCTATTGGTAGGTCTTTTTGTTGTAAATATTTCATTCAATTCCCGGCTTCCTTATACAAGTAGTAAGCATTGGTATTATTATTGCTTTTGAGATGCCAAATAATGCCCGATATTGTCATTCTTCTCACATTTGAAGGGGTTGCTCTTATTGTTATAATTTTCGTTTTCCTCTTCCGAGAACCAAAATATTTTATGTAGGTGGATTTATAGCTGATCAAAATATTCGGATTCTTTAAAGACAACCATGTGAAGGGTTTCAGAAATGTTGCGTATACTGTAAGATATATGTATAGATCATTAACTCGGTATTATTATTAAATGGATATCTAAGTCTACTATTGAGGTCTTTTAATTTTGTAGGTACAATCAACTCAAAGTTAATAAGAACGCTAAATACTTTTAGTAAGTATTGAGACATTTTTTCATTATGGATAGTTTCGAAATGTGACAGAGAAAAATCGAAATTGGATTAAAATGTTTATTATCAACTTCTATAGAAAATATACAGATACTACGTAAAAAATCGAAAACTCCTTTATTTCGGGAACTTAATATGGGATTAGGTTTGTTTTGTTTGGTAACAGTCGATTTGCCCGAGTGTAAATCTCCGACAAATCATTTGCCAAACAAACTTTTCCCCGACAACAACTAAATATTTTCCGTTTACAAAATGTCCACTGATTAAATATTTTCCTTTTACAAAACGCCTATTGACTTAATATTTTCCTTTTGCAAAATGCCTGTTGACTAAATATTATGGTTTGAATAGGGAGTTTTAGCACAGTTGTTGGAAACATAACTATCGGGTAAAAGGTTGTAGGGCAAATGGTTTTTCGGACCTTTGCAGTCGGGCAAATGGACGGTAATGATTTTGCTTTTTTGAATTAGTGCTCGTCGGGGACAAAATTTCAGTTTGTTTTTTAATTTTCATTTCAATATGTTCATGATTTATTTAAACATGCTTTCAAATATGCTTAACTCCATAAAAATAAAATTATTTCTATTTGTCTTTTCTAATCTCCTTATGCTACTATGTTAAAAATGTACTCGATTCGATGATAAAATTTGTTAATCTGTTAACCCATGTTGAAAAATTCAAAAACCTAAAAGTAAATAAAAATAAAGTATTAAAACATTCGAAAACATATTTAAAATCCTGATTAATTGTATTTTTATACATATTCATATTATTTTAAACAATTGTAATAAAAAAAACTGAAAACTACAGAAAATTAAAATTAAAATTAATTCCTCCATCTAGAGTTTTAAATATAATTCCAAAAGGGTACTTAACTTAAGGTAAAGTGGCATTATCTTAACCTTGCACTTGCATATAATGCAGGCAAGTTTCAAATCCAGACCCACCAATTTAAAAGCGTTTTAAATCCGTGTTATCGCAGAAAGCATGGCGTTTATAGGGGTAAAGAAAACGTCGGAATAGTTGCATATCAAAGTGATTTGCATACCTAATTACTGTCACTAGCAAGCTCGAGCTTAAATAAAACCACTTAGAAAGCTACTGAGCGTAGACTTTATTAATTTGCATTCGGTCAACAAAACTGCTGCATACCGCACTCAATTTGAGCGCAAAATTAAGAATGCAATCTTGGCATAGTACTCGCATAACCTGAGTACAGGAAGTACCTACTTTGCAAAAAAGATTTTGGAATGAGATTAAGGAAATTGCTTTCTTCACTCAACGTTAGGTAAGACTTGGAAATGTTTACTAAAACTTCAAGGATAAGGGTTTTGTGGGTTTTGGTAAGGTGCTTTAGCATGGGTACCTACTTACTTAGGTTCCTGTAAACTTTTCCTTTCTGTGAGATGCACTTCGTTGCACTGCAACATTTTCGAAATTGCCCCCTAAAAACTACACCTCCGAATTTGGAGTGAACACGAAATTGTGTTTTGAATCAGTAATAATTTGCAACGGCAAGAAAACGGTTTTGACTAAAATAGCAATCACCTGAGGAAAGCGTATGTTTCCCAAACAAGACTACCACTTGATTAAACGCAAATACCTGGGAAAACTGAACCAACCCCAAAACATTTGAAGGGGTTTGCCTGGTGCCTGGTACCAAGCAGTCCGAACCAAACTGACTTAAGCAAACGAACGTGTTCGAAAGATAAATTGAAGCCGCAGGCGTGTGGCTGAGGCGCCAAGTTCAAGTTTCCTTAATTTAATACTTTTACTTCAGGAGCTTCTTTCAATTGAATGCATCAGTTCTAATCCACGGGGGAGCGTAATAAACTTCCGGGCTTTTAAAGGTGGTTATCACTTTTCTTCCGAACAAGCAAACGTACTTACTAAAGCCACATCTACTTCATTTTGTTGCGCAATCTTCAGTTCTATGTACGGATTCAATTTTCTTACAATAGATCCAAGTACTAAGTTTTCTGTTAATTGCTCGACGAGAAGAAAAATGTCTTTTATCGAGAATAATTAGATTGTCAGCTAGAGACATTGTTGCCAAAGTTTCACAGCAAATACAAGAAAGTTTACCGCAGTTTCGACAATAGAGGGACCGCTTAATTAGAAGTTTCGATGATCGTTTTCAGTATTAATAACGAGTCAGGAACTCTCAGCTATTTGAGAACTAATAACCCAAGTAATGCAGTTTTAGCTAAATATAAAGTTATGATAAGCTTAATCGCTTCAGATTTCGTTTATCGATTTTTCGCCGTTTGTGGGTGTCACGTAATACAGAGTTTTGCTAAATGTTTCGCGTGGTTGTTTTCGGATTGTTAATTATTGTTTAAAATCTTCAACCTTCGCATACGCATACTATAGAAAAGCTTCCCGTCGGCGTTTTCTTTAAGATACATACTTCAGATTTTCTACTAAACGTAAGAATCTGCTAAGAAACAGTTCTAAAGATATTATCTCCTCGAATAAATTGGAATTCATTTTGGTAAACTCCTGAAATTTGGCCTTCTCCAGTTAGCCTTTACTTAGTTATACAAACTTTTCTAGAAAGTATTATGAAGTATAATTATTCCACCTCCATCATTACTTGGTTTCATAATAAAAAAATAAAAATATACCTACAATTTAGTAACTTTAAGTCCTACTTACTTCTTTATTTAATATCAGAATAATTTAGTAGGACTACAAATAAATTAGAGAAAACTTTTTAATTTACCTCTAATCTTTTTTTTAAGGTAATGGCTAAAGGCAATTTTTTTTACTATTAACAAGCTTAATGTGAAACTTTTGTATATTTTAAAATAAATTCAATTTTTTCGCAGATTAGAGATTAACTCTATGTATATGACCCCAATATTTTTGTTGAGTGTAAAACTATTTATGTATGTAAGGTCATGTCAACAAATATGAACATCATCAGCATTATTTTTATTCGTTTCTTATTTCTATATGATTTTGTATCAATATTTTGCCTTTTTATGTGTAAAAAACTAACAAAAGAAAACGTAAGAGTTATATATGTATGAAAGTTCGTCGCTTTAAGAATATATGAAGACGAGCAAAAATTTCATACTTTTTAACAAGATGAATAGAAAAACTTGGCTTAAATTGAGTTTGAGGACTTTTTACAGATTTTGATGAAATTTTGTAGGAATATTCATCAGAAGTCAGAAGTAACGAATATTCAACATAACACAAACACCACTAAGTTTTTATTTTATAACTTTGTATACGTATACATACATATATATTTATTTGGTTTTTGATTTTCTGAAGTGTACAAGTTTGTAATTGTAAAAAAAATTCTTTGGTTAATTAAATAATTTTTCTTGGAATTTAAAAGTTATTGATTTTCAATAAAACTTTTATTCTGTATGACCAAACTCCAATTTTCCAAAAAAAGATTGGGAATATAGTCGGGGGCTGCTTGGCAACCACTCTGAACTTAACCGACTTTCACATATTGCTGATGGTTATTGTCATTAAGATTATTTACCCTTGTCGTTAACCCTTAAGTCCACTGAACTAAAATATATCACTGCTCAAGCTCAAGTGTTATCTATTGTAACATTATCTGTCTATACCATAAGAGTATGCAAAATTTTAGAGATTCAAAAATTTATCTGGAAATTCGCCAAAGTTTATTGATGCATTAAGATGCTATGATGGTCCTTATTTTAACATGTTTGTTTTTTTTAAATTCAACTTCTGTTAAACAAGAAATCGTTTTATAAAACTGGACGACTTTGGCTATCTAAGAAAACTCAATAAAAATCTATTGACCGTACGTTTACTGCTGCAATACACTTCAAAATCAATGAAGCGATAGAACATTTAAGTTTTCTTTCTGATAGGTATACCTAACAAATAGTGCTGACATAAATTTTCATAAATATTGTTCGCCAATACTATAAAATAGACATTACAATGCCCTCGGATAATCTGAAAGTGCATCTAGAAATTGAAACTTGTACTTCGTAAAATTTTACAAAAATCTATTAAAGCTGTAGGCTTAAAATATAGTGGGTTCAGTAAATAAAGCAAACTATAAAATTGATCCTTGCATTTATCTCGACCACACACTCGTGCGCTTTTGCAGCTAGAGGAGGACTGGGAAAAGTATTTTTATGATTTTCATATGAAAAATGCATCAGAGGAAAAAGCAAGTACTCGGTCTCCCACTCCCACCGACTTTTCACTTTTCCTGGAAAATAGTTTTGATTGCAAGGCTCAGCGTTCCCTAGATATTTTATGTTTTCCCTCTGGATAGACGAATGGGACTCAGACGGGAAATTATGCTGAGGAAGAGGAAATTCCATGTTTTCAGAATTGTTAATTTCCTTTCATTGGGTTTTTGGCGCGCACGCGAAAAGAATAATTGAAAAACATATCCAGGGCAGACGGAACAACTGAGGCAAATAAATTCAATGTCTACCTGTTTAGAAAATGTTAGTGCCGAAAATACGTAGAACCTATATATTTTTTTAAACTGCTTTGTTTTTCAGTTTTCACGGATATTCCGGAAAATATTTATTCAGTCTTCTGCTTGCTCTGCTGTATTTCTACGTCCAAGGTCGATATAGAAAATTCTGAACATGGACGGCTTAAAAGTGTTGTGAGAAATGTTTTCTTGGATAGCTCTGTCGAGTAGGGGTGGCTAGAAATTTTTAAAGACACCTCTTTCTGCCCTAGTTTCAGCATAATTCTATTTTAATGAGTGAATCCTTTATGCGTTCAGATATTATTTAAGTTTTGCTTTGGTCATCCTTGAAAGTCTTTAGGTAAGTGTCCACCGTAGCTTTAGCTTTTAAAGTTCTGTAGAACTTCACACATGTCTTTGGGGATTTTTTAGTATGAAAGTTTAAAAAATTATATATTTTTTAGACAGAAAATATCTTCATGTTCCTTTAATGAATTAATTTAATTAATTAGTTAATTAATTACATTATGTCCTAAATTAAATTAAAGCAAACTAAATGAAACAAATTTGATAAAAATCGAAATTAGTGACAAAGCTAATAATGAACAATACATATTACATATACACACACATAAATAATTCTTCTATGCTATACTATTACGCACCCTTTTGGCACAAGCAGGGCCAAGAGTTCAGGGAAAGCATCGCAAGCAATCTTAAATCAAATAAAGAAATATGCTAGCCTTAGGAATGTTCTTCAGAGAGCAATTCAAGGGACTTGATGGGTTGAATAAAAAATTGAGTACGATGCGAAGGTGAATTATGAAGCATCTCAAGCCTCCTACTCGCCTTGCATTTTAAAGTGTAAACCTACGAATGCGATGTTGAGCACCTTCCAGATAACTTTCTTCATTAAGGTAAGTGTCCTTCTAGAGCTTTTAGGGTAAATTATGAAATAAGTTTTCAGGAACTATCTATCTCTGTGTTGAAACGTCAGAAATTTGAAAGTTAATTCCCAAATGTCTGGTGTTTTTCATTTTTTTCCTAAAATATTTTACAAGAACTTTTTGGTATATATGTATATGTTCCTTAAATAATTATTCTATAATGTTTGAAGTATAATAAATTTGAATCTAGTTTTACATGCCCTAAACCTACAGCAGAAATATAGATACCCGAAAATAGCAATTAAATATGGAAATACATATCTGTTACTTACAATTACATAACAGAAGCATTTATTCTACTATACTCGTACTATCAAAATAAATTATGCTAGCTTAATAAATTAAAAGAGAACGGAAATAATGAAATTAATTTATCGCAAATAACGTGAATACAAATATAATTTTTACGGTCAATTTAACATATGTTTATGGTTCATAAAATCGCAAGTCGCTTTATTAATAAGCTTATGATATACATATGATAGGTAAATTTAATAAAATAAGTGTATCCACTTTTTAACTAAATTAAATAATTGTTGAATGAATCTTTGCTACAATAAACTTCGGTGAGTTAAAATGTAAATGATTTTTCTTTTTACATTTTAAATTGTCTAACGAAATTATAATGGGTTTTTGCTCTCTAACAATATTGATAGTCTTGATTTTTCAAAATGATAAAATCTTGACTTGGTTCTGTTGTCCGAGTACCAGTTTAAAGTTAAAGATATGAATAGAAAAAAATAATTGATCACTAATTTATGAAAGTTTTCGCTTTTAACATTTCAATTCAATCAGATCCAATTCGCTTAAAATTTTTACAAGGACTGAAATATACATATGAACACCCAGTCGTATTAATTTACAATATACAACCGCAGATTTAACTAAAAAGGTTTTTAGCTTTCACCTAAAGGAATGAGCCGAATCGAGCTTAAGTATTTCTAAATAGATGCTCTTAAGATTATTAAAAAATGAAGTCTATAGTTGCGATATTGTATTTGTTCACCAGTTTATGACTGGTAATATTGGCTCGCATCTTTTAAAAAAAATTTTGCGAAGGGCTAAGTCTTGCAACTTAAGAATCTAATTCGAATCCTCTTGTAACCAAGTATTGCACAAATAAGGGTGTATTTTAACCTACTAATCGCATATACAGTCAAAATGTCGCAATTTTACTATCATACCACTTAATCTATGTCTTTTGTTTGATTTACCTTTTTGTAAGAATTAACCTGCTTTGCATGATGATGATTGTTACTGTGATTTATTTTTTCTTTAATGACTGTAGCATGTTGTTGCATGATATGCGTGGTTTTGTTTACTAACAAGAATTAAATGATCATACACTAACATTCTTACATATGCAACAACGCTGCTTGAGCTTGGGACTTAACTAATGGTTTTTCATATTTTTTATATAGTGTACCTTCCATAAGATTCATAGGAATAAATATTATAAATGACTTTATCCATAAAATGCCGATGTTACTAAAACTAGAACATAATATCATAATTTTCGTAGATAGTCTAATAAAAAAAGTTATAATAGGTTCACGTGCATATGAAAACACTCAAAAACTCTTAAATATGTAGAAAAACGTGTAATGTGTCCGTTTTATGGCTGTGAAGCGTGGGATTAATTGGAAAACTTTACAATTTTACAAAATCGACAGCCGTGAAATGTCAATGCATTGAACAGGAGCATAACACATGCATCCACCTGATGGCACAACTTTTGCAATTTAACGGGTAGATGGGATAAAAATAAAACGAAAAAGAGATTTTAAAAGGAGAAACAGTACGATGTACTTCTACCAGGATTTCCCTTTTTAAAATCAATTCATTTCCCTTCTGAAACGAAATGCGACCGACCGCACCGCACCGCATAATCAATACTTTAAGTTTCCAATTTGTCGAGCTGCCAATTTCCTGACACGTCTGCCTTGTAAATAGCCGACCGATGCTATTTATGTTGCCCTTCGATGTGTGGCACTTAATTACATATTTTGATACCTCTTCTATGTTTTCGAAAATTTACTACGCACTCTAGTTGGCAAGGAGCGCTGTTATGCTCTATCATTCTAATAAGCCAAATTACGCGTTGGCGGTGATATGCAACTAGGGGAATAGTCTGAAAAAGCGCAGTCACATATCCTTATGAAATGCAAGGACATCTAATTATAGTTCGAAACTAACCAGTTCTACCTCTAGCTTAATACCGCATTAGCAATTTTCCTTGTTAGGTTTCAACCTCCCAGGGTATAGTTGGATGGCATCTCTTATATTCGTTAATTAGTGTTTTCCAGCAAGAGTTTAGTTTCATTGTAGAAGTCGAAGCGGTGGCAGAGTTGCTAGATAAACATTTTAAAGTGCTCATTACGCGAGGAATATTTGGTCCCCCAAATTCCCCATAATTGTGCCATCCCCTCGTGTCGTACAAATGAAGCAAACTTTCACGATCGAATGCATGTTAAATCGATTTTTGAATTCGAATATCGACTCAGTGATCACGATAAATGGATTTGTCGAAAGAAATTTAACGACACAATGAAAAGAGCTTTCCATCCATTTGGATTTCTAATAAAATCGCAAATCGGCTCGAAGGACCACCGTTCAGGGCTCTTCTGAATGGGATGGATGGAGTTTAAGCATTACTGAAGACATTTTTGGGAAAGTTTTCGTGAAGCATTCATCGCTTCCGGGATAATAGGACGATGGGGACACAGAAATCCCACTCTCTGGCGACATATGACCTCATTTAAATTTTCGAGAGGACTCTCATAAATCCAGGAGTGTCTGTGCGAATCCCTGTTAAGTGCTACCCGGGAATGTGTAGTTAGCCCCTGCTCGTTATCACATCTCCCGTGCCTGCTACTCCTGCGGGCTCCCCTTGAGCATGATTAATAGCAGCGGAGCACTCGGAGGCTCTAGATAAGACAACGAGTCTTTATAATTTCCGGGACGGAGGGGGCGCACTGGGACTCCGCCACTCGGCCCGTGCAGCCAGCGTGACTCCATTTCTTTATGCCATCAATTTGCGTGACAAATAGGTCGCCTTACTCGATTTGATAAATTCAATTCGAACGAACGGAGAAATGTCTTTCAGAAGTGTTCCAGCTCATTGCATCTTGCATTTGATTAAGGGATGTAAATTGCATCGACGATCTGCAATTTTTCAGTTAAAAGGGTTGCAAATGGGTCGGTTAATATTGGTAACTTTGAGGATCATTGAGACCTGCTATCATCTGTCGTTAATGCAGGTTTTTCAGCGAAAGCTTTAACTTTGCGAATTCGCAATCAGCGTCTTCAAAAACCCCAAAATATCAATTTTAAATGCAATCTCTCAAAATCTACAATTGTTGGCCGTCATTTTGAGTCCGTGATTTAGAAACCCTATATATTTTAAACGCATAAAAAGTAGCCTATATGTTTGATTAGAATATCTTCAGTTAAAAAATAAAAATATATCGAACCAAGTGTTCAGGCACGATTGAGTGACAAACATCTCCATATATGTAATTTAACATTTAATAATAAATATTAGTAATGACTAAATTCAAATTAATTCTTGAAACAATTGGAGTTTCAAACTTAAGTTATTTCTACCACTTCTTTATGAATGAGCAAGATAATGGTGATTACTTTTACAGAAGATCTTTATATGAAACTTTCATTAACGTCAGTATAAGTTTAACCAAACTTTACCTGACCCTGACTCAAGTCGACCTTAATCTGCCCTGGTATTCCCTAATGATTTATATAGTCTAATTTATTGGATTCTGAAAATGAACATTTTTTAAAGAATTTTCTGGCTATTGTTTTAATTTTTTGGGCGACAGATACTACTTTCGTTATCTCGTGCATTATATTAGAGAATTTCATGGAAGGGCATTCGGATTTTAAAAGAAATTATTAAACTTTTTGTTTTCGTAAATATGGGTTCAAAGCCTTAAGCTTTAAATAAATAGTATGTAAATATCAGGGAAAAACATCATTGCCAAAAAGAGCCTTCTATTATGTTTCTCTTCATTAATTCAAGTCTGTAGCAGCTTTACGCTTTTATATTTTTTTATTATCCTTAGGTCGGCTCAGTCTAAAAAGGACGTAGAAATATTAATTATTAATCTGCATTGCGTCCACATATATTTCAGGTTGTTGATTATAATTCAATACGAGACATTTCCTTCTTTCGGTTTTCTATACTTTCATATGTGGGCTGATTACATTGTTCTATTAATACCTTCTTGTTTTATGGCGCTCAATTGATGATTTTGCCCATGATTTATCCTTTGTCAAGCTCACTTTATTTTCTGCCCACGTATAAGCTGTTTCGCACACATTCAATCCATTTATCATTTCAAAGTTCAAACTATTAATCTCAGCATTAATCCATTATTCTATTTTCCTTTAGGAAATAATAACCCATCTTTAAACTGAACAAGTTTGTTCAGAATCCTTTAAGGATTAAGGTGAAGTTTTTCCCTTTCTGCAACTTAGTGTCAGAAACATTTAAAACTTTATTGACGTGTCGTTACTACGTCACGTACGAAAGTTTCAAAGATTCTTATGCACTTGGGGTTTGCAAGCCTTTAGTGGGCTATCAATTTTTAGAGATAATAAAGACTTGCAAATATTGCCTCGGGTATTATCTCATATTCTCATGAAAGACTCTTGTGCACTAAATAGTTCACATTACATAGTAAAAAATGACTTAAATACGTTTTCGTCATCGAATTCGCAATTTTCAGAAAACTTCTTGTGCATGAAGTAATCTATTACAGACAAAAATTAATTTTAAAAAAGTCACTTTGCAAAATATTCACCTCAAACTTAGTTTCATAAAAAAACAAAAGAAAATTGAAATATAATAATTCAACAAAATTAAGTTTTTAACCGATCTGCGAAATTTCCGAAAAGTAGTGTTAAAAGATCTGTACGTTAACAATATGGTAAGGAAATATCTCTATGTTAGAAAAGTCACTAATTCCACAATGTAGTTAAGTAGACATTAACTTAAAATTCAGAAACAATTTCCCTGCAGAAATACAATCACATAATATTCCTTCGATTAAGTAACTTATTAATATTCTAGATGATTGATTATTACTATTTCCAGCGTTAAATTAGAAATGTTCACATTGTATAAATAAATTAGGAGTTTCTGTTCAAAAGTGCTTTTTGCAAACCAATTTTTTAATAGACACTTTTGATTTAAACTGACTGTACATAAATGGCTGTAGTATAAATCTAATATCGATGGGCATTGACTTTCATTAAGTCGGATTAAGTATAAATTTTCTAGTATTTATTTTTAATACAATATATTACTTTTTTAAAAAAGGGTAAAGTCGATCGCCAGTCCTTATAACTATAATTGAAATTCGAAGTGTGTAGTATAAGCGAAGGAAAATCTTCTAACAAATACGCTACTCATAAACTGTAAAACCGTCGATGTATTGATGGCTCAGGGCTAGAGCATCGGTCCGCAACTTCGGAGGACCCGGGTTCGAATGTAGCCACGGAGAAGTCGGAATACCACAGGAAAATCAACTTTCTAAAAAGGCATCGCAACGAAATGAAGTAATTCGGTGGGTTTAGCGCCCCGTCAATCCGCAGGTCGCAGGTTTCGAACCCAGCACCGGATTAAATAATTTTTAACCGTGTATAATTGCCTTAAAACTTCTTTGACAGAAGTGTCCAAAAATCTGGACCGACAGCGTGTTAGTGAAATTTAATGTGCATAGTTTAGGGCAGCAAAGGTTTCGCATTTATTTTCAAGCAAATAAAATCAAATCATGGCCACTTTAATTCTACCAAACGTCACTTTTGTTAAGATCCCTTAAGATTTGTACGCTCGGGACCGTACGCTTAAGATTTGCTGAAAGTTTCAGAAAGTTAATGAAATATGGCCATTATAGTTGTCAGTATTGGCACTTCATGCTGTCGTGCGAAATCTTAAGCTATCTTAAGACGCCTTAAGACCATACCGTCTGATAGCATAATTTAAATTAAAGCCACTTTGATTTTTGGGACAATTTTATCCGAAGAATAAAATTTAACTGAGGATTGAAAAATTGACCCTAAAAGAATTAATTTGAGTAGTTGACTTCCAATTCTCGCCAACTATGTACATACCAGAAAAACCAATTGTTTAAACTTCCCTTCTAAAATCTAATAAAAGTAACAAAATGGAGATACTTATCTGCCCTAAAAGACAAAACCTCTCACGAAGTGTTCCACCAGAAGCACCTCATGTCATGATTAAATTTTTAACGTACAATTCACCTTAAATGCTCCTCAAAAATGGGGGGAAAAAAGAAAAAAAATCAAATCTGCCCCCGGTTCCGGCACGGAGATGCTATTGTAGGAATTTCCAGCCCGTGGGGCCCCAGGGGCGAGTGGTCTGAATAGAATCAAAAACCTTTCAAGAGTAAACTTTGCGCAATTGTAAGAAATATACGAGGGCTCGCTCACAGGAAAATAATTGAAGGGAGGTTAGGTGTATCCTGCAGGAGGCGACGAAGCACCGAGTCACTGGATAGAGGCCGCCGAAAAAAGCTCCCCATTTAAGTGATAAGCTTTTGTTTACCTGCCATTTCGTCTATTATTATTTCCAGACATCAGGCCCCCCATAACCTCCTCATCTTCTACGTTGTAGAAGCGATGTTGACAATGTCACCCTGCTGCGGCCCCTAGAACTGGGGAGCAGTGCGCCAGAAATCCTGAATCCAGGACGCTCCTGATATGCTCGAAGGTGCGGAAGTTGGGCGATATAACTTGGGGCCGGGGGGTAGGAGAGCTCCAGAATTGCCTCTAGTGGCGGCCAAACATAATGAAAATGTCAAAAATGTTCGACTTGTCCTTCCGTATTAGTTTTGGGGGGATGGAGCCTTTTCGAGCTTGGGGTAGATGTTTTGCGGGGGGAGGCCGTTTTCCCTTTTTGTCTTTAGTCGCATAGCACTCAAAGATTCAATGTCGAAAGAGCGTTCTCGCGTGTAAGTGTAAGCCGGATACGTTTCCCTTCGATCCCCTTTCCAACCCCAGAAAAACCCCCAAAATCCCCAAACCCCCCATACAACAGCCCTGCCAAGGACACTGCCGCTCCAGCATCCAGCATCCAGTTTCCGTGCTGGGAAAAGCTACAATACTCGACTAAGAGGGAAAAATACATGAGACTTAGGCCACCTTTTCGAGTATTTCCGGAATGTTGAGTTCGCGGGGTGTGGGTCAGGAAAAGACGTGAATTTCAGCCCCCGTACAAGCGAAAAGGGTATGTTCGTATGTTGGGAATTACTGGCTTTACTCCCAGGAAGCAAAATATAGGTGAAATGCGGGAACGAGGGCCAGAGCATGTGGAGATGTTCGTGGAAATCTCGAAATTGTATTAATACGCATTTCATCTGAACGAATGAATTTCAAGGAATGATTGAAGCCAAATTTTTGGGGGAAAGATGACTGCAGTTAATTGGCCGTGATGGAGCCTGTATGGCTAGGGAAAAAGAACTTTGAACGAACACCATTTGGGGAAATCAAATAGAGGAAATTGACGGTATACCTTTAAGTGCGACACTTTAACTTACTTTTATTTCGAAAAAAATTCTATTATTTTAGGTAGACATTTTTAAAGTTAGAAAGAATCTGCAATCTAGGGGAACCTTTAAAGATGATCATTCATAAAATCTAAAGAAATTTTGTAAACCAAGCCAAAATACTTTTATTTCCAAGATGACTTATTATTAAATTATTTCGCATAGTAATAGAACGTAGAAAGCAACAAAAATAAAAGGTATGGCCATTTTTAAAAAAATATCCATTTTTACATTTTTCCCGATTTTACATCTTGGGCGGCTCAGATGGCAGAGCTGCGGAAGCACCAGTTCTCGCCGATCGCAGGTTCGAATCCCCAGCCGCGGTTAGTTGGAATATCACAGGGAGAAATCAAATTTTTCTCTTCGTCAAGAGATTAACTATTTCTCGTAATTAAAATTAACCAACTTTATTGGTTGACGCCTTTTAACCAAGAGTTTTGGTTCATTTTACCAATATTTTTCTTTCAGTGTAGGTATATATGGAAATAAATATTAGTGCTGGCAAAATTATGCGGCAGGGGGTCTATTGGCCATTCTGCCCTTTAATCTTTGAAGTCACATATCAAATTTATTATTGCAGAACATCGGGATCAGGAAATTACATATTTTATCTTAATGCGACGTTTACTTATCTTGACTCCAAATATATTTTTAAATCACCTTTCAATTATAGCTCTGAGGATAAATCAACGTCTGTTTTCCTTTTTTACAAGCGCAAGCCCTTTAAAATGTTAGTTGCATGATATTAACATTTTGCAACATTTGTTTGATTTTAAACCGAAATATTTTGAAAACAATCACCCAAACTCATCTGCAGGAGTAAATCATGTCTATGTACAATGTAGATATACTATATGTAACAAATTTAGCTAATCTAAAGAAGTGTGTTATCACAACATACATATTTAATTTTCCGCCATTTGTGTAATATTCTTATGCAAGGAAAATTAATTTTTACAGAGATATTTACGTAATTTTTTAATTGTAATTTTACTACGATTACGGAAGGTATTCAATTTTCTTCCAAAAAGAAGATAAAAATTACACAAGAATTTTTTTAGTTTTTGGGCTATCGATTTGATAGTTTCTCAAGAATATATTTTTAATTTCCAGTTATCTGAAATCAGAATATTAATCTCTTATCAAAAGAATCTCGGTTTAAATGGTTTTTAACTAAAACTTTAGATGATTTTTGCATTTATACGGAATTGTTTGATGACATTTAAAAATTCATTAAGGGCATTTTCATATTGCAAATAGTAAAGAATTTATTTATGATTCACCATAAAATTTGATACATTAACTGATAAAAGGTTTTTATTAAAATTAATTTACAAAGTGCATGGTCGGATTTACAATTTTGTCACAGTATGAAAAATGGTTAGAAGGATAAATAAATATTTTGTTACCTTGATTTTCCTCACGTATTACATATCCAGGCTTATTGGTGCAATACCTTTTTCTTTTAGTAAAACGCGTAAAAAGTTTGAACCGAATTGCTTTGCGACCACTGTTTGTGCAACAATGATTGCTTTTTTGATTATAATGTGTGTGCCATGTGTCTTTTATGTGATGATGATACAAAATGGAATTGTAGTACAATATACAGACGTTTATTTAGTAATATTGATTATTGTAACAGCCCAGCTAACTTTATTGCTACAACTATATAATCGGAACAAATTTATTGCATTTTTGAACGTACATTTAGAGAACTGGCAAAATATTTACAATTATATGAAAGGCGAAGAATATTTAATTCAACCTAAATCTCTTGCATTTATAATTCTGACATTATTCATTTATACTTTTCAACTATCCTGTGCTATTTATATATCAATAGTCACTTACGGACAATTTCATAATGTGCGAGATGTTTTATTTTGGGCTATGATGACTTACATCTGGTTTATTATATCATGGATCACTAACATATTTTGTATAGGATTTCTGGTTATATCTGAACAAAATAACGCATTAAAATATTTAACTGAAAGACAATTTGAAACAGTACTAAAATATGCAAAATCACACAATATTGTCAATGATTATTGTCAAAACATTGATCGATTAGTCGCAAAAAAAATTGATGTATACGAATCGTTCCTAGATTTTGAAAGTTTGTTTCAGTTTCAAGGATTAATAAGCATTTTGATCTCGTTTTTTTCTATTATTTTAATATTTTTTTCTCACTTTAAATCAAATGATAAAACTGAATTGATATTAGGCGTCATTATTACAACAACAGAGATTTTGTTCATCACTTTGTTCTTCAATATCTTGGATAGTTTTGAAAGGAAACCTTTACATGAAATATATTTAATACGTACAGATTGCAGCAATTGTCGGAAAATGATTGACCGAAGTGTAAGATTTGTAAACAGTCATCTATTTATATATATTTTAAAACTTCTTTTATTTTATATTTCAAGGTAGAGACATATAATATGAACCCAAAATTGCATGAAGTATGTCCAACTCTATATGGATTAGTTAAACTTAATAATATGTTCACTACAGCGTTTTTGGGCAAAGCGTTGAATTATATCATTATTTTGATACAGTTTCATTTTATATATAATTAGAAAATGTTTTTGAGGCAATAGAACGGTTTTATTTTTATATTTTTTAAGAACTTTTTTGTTTAAATTATAAATTAAAAGGTTTAAGATATTAGTTAAGATATAGTTAATTTTCTTACTATGTTAAACGAAATTAAAAGCACATGTTCAAATTTCAGGAGATGTAAGTAGTAGACCACATAATAGTAAAAAGCACTCTTATCACATGATATGCCGATTCTATAATTTGTTTGAATTAGTATGAAATTACCTTTTTTTCTTAACTTTAAAGAAACAATTAATATTAAAATAGCTTTATATTGTAAAGTTTTGTATACTTGCTTATTAATAAATTATACACCAAGCAATGTCTTTTGAAATCTAAAAATTAGTAGGAAATTTGATATAGTTAATGAATATCCCTCACGTTTGCTCCCTTTTTATAAAACAGGAAACCTTATAAGCCTAATTACAACACTGTTCGATCAATTGGGCTAATTGGAAAAACGTAATGAGCTCTGTAATCCTATCAGGCGTCCTTTTATTAAAAGTTCTATGAAAAATTGGCCCATCCCTTACCAGTAATCATCTCAACTGAAATGGGAGAATGGAACATCTCCATCCCTACGCCGCGCCGCCCTATACGTTTCTTTTTGCTTTTGAAGATATTATGTTTCGTTGTTCTCTTAACAAGCGTAGCGGAGATACAATTAACTTCGAAACAATTAACACCCTTCAATTTACTAAAGGTCCTAGTCCTACCGGGCTGTAAATATCCTTTTTTACAGAATCCATTACAAAGATCTTTTTCGTTAATAGTCTATTGACGGCGTATCGATTTTCAAGTATCCCATCCCTTTCCTAAACAAAAGAAGAATCAATTCGGAAATTTCTTTGATGTTGCCAAGGAATACTGAAAGATTTCTGTTTTCATACATAATACATAAATAAAATTTTGTATTGAAGCGAAATTACTCTGTTGGTACTTTTAATCTTATAAAACCTTTATCAAAATTTTGGCAGGTTAATATTTTTCTTGTAAAACATGCCTTTTTAACCCATGTGCTTTTATTTTTCTAATGGTGCTTTAGCACACTTTTAAATATTTGATTTTCTGGCTCGAGGAGCTCTGTTTTTGTATATTTTACAGATTTTTTCTGTAAGATTTTGTACAAGATTTCTCATTTAAAATGTAAAAGAGTTGTTAACTACAGAATGAAAGAAATAATCGTTTGATTTAAAAAGTTGTTTTAGAACAAAAATTCTAATAAACGTTGTTAAAACATAAAATTATTAAGATAATTTCAAATTTAAAAGTTAAGGATGTATCAAATATTTTAGATTAGATTTAAAAATGTTTAAAAGTGGTGTTAATAGATTTGGCCTGTGAACCTCGCATTGTTTCGAACAATAACAAGATATTATGAAGTTATTTAGTCGTCAATATCTATAAAGTCTTTAACAAAAGTAAAAACCATTTCACATAAAATATATGTTTGTTTTCTCACAAGAATTATTCCTCATATTTCTCAAAGGGAATTCTTTCATTTCTTAAATTTCTTAAATATTTTATTAATAATATAGCGAAAAGCAAATCATTAGAATTCTATTGTAATTATTTGTTGGTTTTTAAATGTCATGATAAAGTCAGGCAGTAAGTTATAGTTGGATAACAATATTGAGCAGCATTTGCATTGGCAGAATCGTTTGGTCCATCTCAAAATCTTGTCTGCAATAAAGATTCGAATGAATTTTTTGGAACCTTAGAGGGAAAACCTTGAAATTAAAATACCAAGGTATTTGAAAATGTGCTAGAAATTTAATTCTAATGGAATAACTTTCCGACTGAAAAATAATTGAAATAATTTTACTAGAATCCATAGACTTTTCCACTAGTAACTTATAAAAAATTTAAAAGTTTAAAACGTACCATATCATTTTTATCATAAAAACCTTTATTTTCAAGCTACATATACAAATACTTATTGTTTTTTAAGATACACTTTAATATGTATTAAGGTTTGAATAATATCCTTTTAGTTTTTAGTTACACTGCAAAAGTAATTGATAAGTTTGTTCATAGCTTCCTATTTTCTTTCTGTAAAGTTATAGTATTGAAATTTAATATATATTTTAATAAATAAATAAATAAATTTAATATGTATTTTGTTTTGTTTGTAAGATATTAATATACAGTGAATGTTCTCATCGTCTTTAAAGATGTACGAAATATGTATATTTAATTCTCAGGAAGGCTAAAGCTTCAAAAACCTTCCGTAGAATACCCGGAAACCCTAAAACAACATAATTCGCCGACAAGTTTGAAATGTCCCACTAATTGAACTAAATTACAAAAATTCCGTCCTTTGTAACGAGAGGGCCAAACACGCAATAGGTTCCGTGTACCTGAAATTCTTGACTTTTCCATGTTCGGGTTGGAAAACATCCCTCTTACACAGAGAAACTCGAATTCCACCTCAAATACACAAAGTTTGTGGTGAAATTCCGGAAATAAATTTTTTTCCCTAATGTGATATATCCCGGATCTAAAAGTACAACAGACAGGCAAACATCGAAGTTCGACCCGAATTGACGTGTTTCCGCTGCAATTAAAATTTAAGTATCCCTGACCACAGTTTGGGGCTGGCTGTAGATTGTGTAAAAGGGAAAAAGTCCGAAAATTTTTCGATTGTCCAAAAATAATCCCTCTAGAGAGAGAGGGAGATCTGGCCGAGGATTTATTTTCCAACCAAATCCCAATCTTGGCAGCATCCTTGCCAAGGTCACCTGTGATTCTTCCAAATCTCGTTACGTGGGGCCAGTAAGTAGCTCGTAACAGCCTCGTTAATTCTAATGTGAAATGGGCTTACGAGATAAGTGCCAACTGCCATAATTCACAGTCAGAAAGGTGGGGGGAAATTGGTGCTGCCTCATTTGCAAGTCCGCCCCTAGCCACTCGAGCTTAAGTTTCGAGACAGCCGAAAAGGGGTGGTGCTGCTGCAGCAACCTCCTCGAAGGAGGCGTAGGCGTTGAATGCAACCTCCTTGAGATCCTTTCCTTTTTGGAGCCCAGTTGTCTTGGGGCGCCACTGTCGAAATACCGCCCTATAAGTAAAATTGGCTGCAACAACTGCTGTGAAGTTGGACATGGACCGAAATCTGGGCGCTCCCAACATGGCACATCACAAGCACCAAGCTGCAGATGGACAGAGCTCATAAAAATGTTCAAACTCAACGACTTACAAAAGTTTAGGACGGGTCCTGGTTTCGAGTCTGGGAATCGGTCTATTGATTTCCTCCGCCTTGGCACCACACTCGCCAGAACCGTCGACAATCTTCTTCAGCTAGATGTTGGGTTGCCGAGGTGTTGTCCTCCGCTTTCTGGTGCTTCCTAGAAGATAAAACACAGTCCTAATTTTAAAGCCATTTTAAGGAATTTATGAACTGGAAACTAGGCACCGTTGTGTAAGTCGTATACTGTAGGCCAGTATTGGATTTTTGGGAATGGTTTTTAGAACCCTTCGGGAACACCCGGCTCCGGTCCGGGAGTTTAGTTCGCCTCAAGTGGAAAACTTTCGTACATTCGAGGAGGATTGCCTCAATTTTGGGTGATGTAATCGGAAGCCCCTCGCATAAAATTACATCGCGGGCGCGCACCTCGCACACTCGCTAGAAATGCGGCAGGTTCTAATCCTTTTGGTGTCTCCGCTGCCCCCTCGGGTGCTCCGATGGGGCGAATCTTGCTGGTGGGGCCTTCAAGGGCACGTTAACCCATTTCAGACGGCGGGGCTCTGAGGAATGACCTGGATTAGAGTGATTGATTTTATAATAGCCTTCGGGGTCCATGGAAGCCAGGGGCAGCATAAATCTTTTGTATTTTAATTAGTTCCTTCGAAGGCGCATGTTCGATTTTTCTCCAGGAGATGGAAAATTTTTTTCTTGTTGTCAGCCGATGCCTGCTTTTATTACCGCAAACGTTTTTAAGGTTTTAAGGTGTAATGGGTTTTGGGATCGTTCCCTGTAGAAGATAAAAACGAAATACTTTTTTTTCCCAATTTTAAAATTCTGTTCGTAACAAATGTACAAATGGATCCTTGGGAAGAAAGTTAGAAATAAAATGGGATCGGATTTAACCTACCGGTACGTTTGGAACATTTATTAAGAAATGGTCCGAATCCGAAATATGCATCGTGGTATTTGATTCTTCTTTTAATTGATATTATTATGGTTACTATTCTTTCCTTACGCCACAAAAGCCTTATAATATCTCAAGAAGGAAATACCCCATCGTAAGGGACTTAAAGCATATCATTAAATTTTTTTAAAATTTGTTTATGGTCTAAATGGACAAAAATGATAGTCGCTGAAAGCTGAAATGTTATTTATATTTAAAATTCAGAAAAATGTCTGGTAGGAATAGAAAACCTTCATGACAGGCCATCCCTACGCAACCAATTTTTGCATAAAATATCAATAAAAATTCTAAAAGATATGGTAGCACGCTTGCAAAAAAATAGCGCTAAGAGACATATTTTATGAAATGAAATGATGAAGTGAATGAAATGAATAAGAATTTTGATAACTAATCCTTGTCCTTCACATACAAATGAAGGGCCGTTTACAGCTCTTAGGCGTCTTACACTAAAACATATCTAAGATCTATAATGCTTCAAAAGAGACTAGATGATCTGGAAATCTTAAATACAGATTAAGATTTTATTGGGTTGTTGAATGGAAATGAAATTGTAAATACTTTTATAAAAGGAAGTGTCTATTGGCACCACTAACGGGTGTACGGGTACCATTTATATTGCCTAATCTTTAATATTTAAAAACTAAACTTTCAGGAGTAATGCTGTTTGTATAAGTAAGCATTACTCCGATGTACATATTAAATATAATGAAGGTTTAAGCCTTTTTCAAAACATATTATAGCCCAAACCTAAAAGAAAGGAAAGCTTGTAGAAAATATATTTTATTTTCGTTACTTGGACATTTTTTATATAAATATAGATAATTTATTTTTATTTTCCCTTCTTTAAATTAACTGAAGAATTTCCTTCTTTTCGAACTATCATGAAAATTGAACTAGTATGAAATTTTCCTTCTATTATTTAAACTGACTATAGCACCTTTTTTAGACGAAAATGGCAAAATCTGTACCTACAGTACTTGATGGATTTTACCAAACGATCTATCATTTGTTGCGTCTTGACGTTCTGTGTGACAAAGGCTATATGACTTCACCTTAAATGTAATACAGCAGATATTATTAAAGATTTAAATTTAAAATAAATGTATCATGTTTTCATCAAATAAAAGGTCTTGACAAACACATTTCAAAAATATAATATTTTATCAACAAACTGCAAATAATCCGAATTGAAACTATACAATTAGGTATTCCCATCTTTTTTGTTTTTTAAAACATGCTTTTAATCTTAATCAGGTTTTAGTTTTCAAACTTCCTATTCTTGTTAATCGAAAAACACCAACACCTTTGGTACGCATATCTTACGTAGGTACCTAATGTAATGTTTAAGTTTTAATAAAACTAACTATTTATCGTATAAACAAAAGACATTAGATGTTTCAGTAGTTCCAAAAAAATGTTTCTCTAATTACCCGCATAGTGCAGACAAATTAAAAAATTTTCAATTACTTCTCAGTGGTGGAGCAATAAAATCTCGACTTCGTCTGCATTGAGCCTCCCACACGAAAAGTCTGGCGTTGCGGTTGCACCAGCTGCCGAAGTTTTGCATATAAAACTGCTGCCGGGGGGCAGTAAAGCAGCAAGAAGTTTGCCCCATTCATTGCGGGGGCTAGAAAAAATATATATAAAAATAAAATAAAAGATATTCGCGCTGAATCTGATTCTGCTAATGAAATTGCAGCAGCAGACGTCTCCTAGAAGCGTCCTTTCTGGACGAAGCCGCCTGAATGGATTCAATTAAAATATCGTGGCCGAGTCAAACAGATGGGGACAGGCTAACTGGCAGTGACCACTTCGGAGATGAGTCTGAAGGTCCCCAGTTTGGACTTAATTGATGTGGAAGGCCTCGACAGCTGGGCTATCTCTGTCCCCGCAGTCCGAGTCCGCTGTAACTCGACATTGTGCAGATTCAGCCTTTGAGGTTTCCTGCCGGAGCTCCACCATCGAAGCCCCACCATCAGAGCCCCAATGCGACTAATCATGGGATGGACTGCAGAAAGTGGGCGGCTAAGGATAAGCTGCAGCCCATAAGGGAACACTGTCCCCTGTTTGTTGATGAACTCCTGGAATCCTTTCATCAATGGAACCATACGACCACAGATTCACCTACATCAACAGCGTGGTGAATTCGCTTTAAAGCGTCACGGCATAGTGTGATTTTCACGTGGAATCTCTGAAACAATAGTGAATAGGACTGTAGGTGGGATCCAATCCATGAATATGTTGCGTAACCTGACCGCATTTGATTTACTGAGATTTTCGACACTTTGAACTGACATTACATTTCGGTATTGTCCAATTCCGGGAAGAGCTGGAATTGAATGTATTACATTGAAATGTAACAACGACTAGTGAACAATTTTGGGTAAGGATTGGAACCTCGCCAAAACATATTTTACTTAACCCTTTTTTGTACACAATTTCGTTGAAACTTGTTTTTTTTAAATTAATAGGAATCTCTAATTTTGTCTTAACCCTAGATAACTAAACATTTGCCTAATAGACTACCGGATCCTTTCAGTTTTGCAAATTCAAGATGTTCACGAATTATTTTTTGTGGTACCTACTAAAAAATACCATTGCATTATTTAAGCATGAACTTTAGAAAGCCAAAGATATTTTCCGAGCCGATAACATAAAGAATTTTCTATCTATATGTATAACACAAGTTCAACACTAATTTTGAGTTTAATTTCTTTATAACTGATTCTTATTTCTTCCACACTACTAATTAACGAAAAAATAGTTTTTTTCCGAAAAAATTAGTTTCTGATTTATTCCATTCTGACTAAATTTTAGCAATTGTAACTAAGGCATTAGTCAATGACGAATTTTTGTCAAATATTATTGCATTGTCATTATGATAATGATAATGACAAAAACTAAAAATAAAATTATTTTTGACGTTAAAATAGTTCCAGTTACAGAACTAAAAACAGTAAAAGTATATGAAGTATAAGAATAATAATAATAGTATTATCTGCCTGACAAATGAAACAAAAACCAAACCTCACTTTTTACAACTGTGACTGGTGGGACACATTTACATAAGAACTGTCTTAAAAATGAAATATTAAATGTATTATGGTTAAAAATAGTCCATATGGGCTTACCTTTACTTATAGAAAATTGCTATGTATATTAAACAAATTATTCATTTTTAGATTTTAAATATTGAAACATCATAAAATAACAACATCATAAAATGCTGAACCTCTCAGAGCTGAGCTCAGAGGTTAAAAATATTGGTACATTTCTAAGATCGTTTTTTTTTTTATACGGAGAGGTTTAGTTCAAATAGTGACTTTGCCGTTTAAGCGATCTCTAATTGTATAACATAATCATAATATATACTCGTATGTAAGTGAAGTTACTTAAGTTATCCGATTTTATTGTTAGTTTAGCTTATAGGCACCCATAGTTGAATTGGCATAATATGCGGTTGAAACCGTATATGACATAAAAAATTAATTTCCTTTGTTAGATTGTCTTTGCTTAAAATTATATGTCATTATGGTTTGGTTACGTTAAAATTTGAAATTCGTTAAGTTTCTTATGTTAAGTAATAAATGACATGGTTTGACTAGAATGTTTTTGTTTACGTCAGGTATACCTATTGTATTAGTTAAATAAACCTAGCTATATTTTAAGAGAAATAAATTATGGAATGAAATTCAATTCATTTTGTTAAATAGCAAAAGGATGTGCTCTGTTTATTAATTTTGTTATTTTTAGTTTTGGCTGTAGATTATGATGATTTTCATCGGTATATTGCGTGTCTTCACATGATTTACATGAGATCTTCGCCTTCGGTGCTTTACATTATTATGATGTTGATATAACTAAGACAAGTGGACAGTCGCGGTTGGGGCTTCATCACCCCGACTGATTGCACTTAATTCACGCCAAGCCGTGGCGTCACGGCGCCCTTAAGCCTCTTTAATTTAATTGATAATTCCACGCGCAGAGCTGATTCAATTTACGGACAATGCGACGTCGATTGAATCACATGTCGACAAACCTTCGTTCAAACATTCATACATATTCTAATGAGTGGAGTCCAACAGAAACCAGAGCTCACCTGAGAGACATACTGATGGGGTTCGCTGATTAATCGGGTGGGTGGTTGAAGGTAACAAAAAAAAAGGGTCCGCGGTTTTATCGCGCATGTGGAGTAAATTCATCTGGGTTCGTGGTGCATTCGTACGAGCTTCCGGTGCAATTTTACAAACATTGTCCTCAGTCAAACTGAGTAGAAGTGGCCTATAAAATTGATCCGCCCGAATTTCAAGCAAATTTGCATACATGCAGCGGCTCGTGCATGCCGGCTGAGTTATGGGGGGTTAAATTTCGATGCCGGGTTAGCGTGGGACGGCGGCAAAATGGAATTTATTCAAAAAGTCCGCTGCCACCATCACGAACACTGTGGAACTTATCCGGGGCATAGGAAAATAATTTTCCTGGTAGTAGCTTTTCATTTTGTGGGACTTTCTCGAAGTGGTTCCAAGGAAGAAGAAATGCAGTCAAGGGGCCGGACGAGTTATAAACAAATTGAAGTAAGACGTAAACGTGCCAAGGATAACGACAGCCAAATGAAGTAAAGGAAGGCGCCTAACGTAATGCATGTGTCAGACTTGTCGTGCATTTATGAATTTATCAAGAAATGCACTCCGGTCCATGACAAGGTATAATGCATTTTACAAATCGTTCCTTAAAATTTTGTTTGCATTACGTTATACTGGGAGCTGAGGCGAAACCTCGTGGTGGATTTAATCGAATTCAAGACACATGTGAGTTTCATTTATATTGGGAGTGGGTCAAGCGGAAAGCAAATAAATTTGTCCTTTTTACTTTGAAGTAGGTTATATTGAATTTTCAAGTTTTCCTTGATAACAAGAATAAATTTCCTTTATTGTTCTGTCCACAATATACTGATGTCATATCTTCTTAGAATTTAATCTTTCTTTTCAAATGTCTACCACGACTACATTGACAAGCACTATCGCTCATTTTGGTTTCAAAGATTTTTGGTTTGTTGACGTTAAATTTACTTTTTAAATATAAACCAAAGAAAGAAATGTAATGGTGGCATGCCGGAACCTATCAATATCTATCAATGCATAGCATCCAAAAAATATAATTAATTAATATCAGACTACACCATAAAACATAACTTCCATTATTCCTGAAGAAAAATTAGGACTGTGTGCGAATAGAGACTAAATGCTTACCTACTAAACTAATTTGTTGGCACTTAGTTTTCACAATGCAGCATTTAGTCTATTCGACGATGTAACTAAATTTTAGACAGGTAACTAAATTTTGCGCTCACATTTCTATTTTAGCAAAAGTTCAGCTCAATTATTGTATAAATCGCATGGTACCGAGGAAAAGTCAGAACTTAGTCACTTTATTTTTATTTGTTTCCAAGTAGGTAGGTACCTGAAAAATGTTAGGAAGTATTCCCATTTAAAAAATTTAAAAAAGGATTTATTATCTTTTCGTTTTATTGTTAAGCAATGAAAAAAGAAACCTTATTGTTAACATTTAAAACCTTTATCGTGTAAACCAGAATTGAAAAAAAAATCTACTTGTTTTCTCAATTCCAAAGCATTTCCAAAAAAATCGATTTTTTAACCTTTTAAATCCGAATACCCCTTTAAAGCGAAATTCATCAACAATTAATTAAGTTTAGGAAGATAATTTCAAAGACGTTTTAATGGGATCTGTTGGTATCAAAGAGTAGCATAATTGTTTTTATTATCCTTTTAATAGATTAATTAGATAAATACTTTAAAGCATTAAAAGACCTTTATAAATTCCATGATAACGCTCAAAGTTGTACAAAGAGATTGTCACTTCAATAAAGCTATTAATGAGATAAAGTGAAAATATTTCAGGTATATTCGTATGATATTTAATAATCGTCGTTCTTTTGACAGGTGAATTCGGATTTTTAAAAAAATAATTAATTTACCGAATTGATTAATTTATGTACGGCCTCGACCCAAAAGTGGATATACATTATATTTAATGTATCTTCAGATATATGTATATTGTTGTCGAATTAATATCATAAATGATGATGAATGTATTAGCATTAAAGTAAATTTTTTGATCTTATTATGTTTTTTAATCAGCGGTGGCGATAAATTAAAAAGTTTCGATTCAATGCGACAGAAATTATATTATGAAAAATTTGAGTTCTCTACACATGTACCTATATGTATATGTACATACAAGTGATATTCGAAATTATGTTATAGCGTTTTTAATAAATATTTTGTCTAAAAATTCACTCATGAGATAAGTTCTATCTAAAAATACGTAAAATTCATGAAAAACCCTTTATATTAGGATAATCATTTTTAAATACCTTTACAAAATCTTGTCATGAGAAAGTTAGAAGGAAAAGCCGCCATAAGCATAGTAGATGAGGGCACCTTCAAAAATTTTTAATTAAAACCAAACTAGGAGTGTCTACTCTAAATGAACCTAATTAATGTCTTCAGCCTACATTCCAAGGGAAATATTTTTACAGAGAAAGAGGACCTTTTCCGGTACACCAGTGGCGTAGTTTAAATCACCCAGCGGAACAGTGCTAAGGTCCAGACTCCTTTATTATTCTAACAAGAGATGTTTTCACTCGGTCACCATTTGGCCCACCGTCGTCCTTTCGAGCTAGATAGACATAGAAAATAGTCCACTTTTCACCCGCATGCCCTTTTTACGAGCTAGCCAAAGAGGTCTAGCTCTTAGTATCGCTGTTACACTTCCGTCTAAATGGATATTCTTTGATTGAAACAAAGTACTTTCAAAAACTCCGAGAAATAAATGTCCATAACAGCTCCAGACTGTAACTCCAGAATTTCTCATTTCTTTGGTTAGCTCGAATGAAATATTGTTGATCAGGGCGGAAGTGGCATTTGCCAGGTGTCCTCTGACACTTTTAAGTACTCAAAGGATCTTAAAAGGTAAAATCAGGTACTCGGTAAAGGTAGTAATTATCATTTTACAAGGTCCCCCCCGGAGACGGGCCAAGTTTTCTAGGGCAAAGGGCCAAGGATATTTGTCTCACCAGGTAATTAGCCTATTTACTATGCTGTCAAAAGTTTCTTTATTTATAGGCGGGTGGTAGCATCCTCTAGTTTTGCAATTATTTGTAAAACTCATTGTCTGGCCCATTAAGTGCAAGTTTTGGCGGCTGTCTGATCTTGCCTTTTGTTCGTTTTTATTTTAGTTATTTGTTATATAAATGTCTCGTCATGTTGTTTTGAATTATAACTTAAGGCACAGAGGTTTTTGTGTTTTTAAAATTCTACACAAAGAGATTTTTGATTTTGTGTTTAAAGTTGTTTACCAAACTCATAGACAAAGTTTTTACATCAAATAAAATTAAGCTGTTTCTTGGATATAAAACTATTGCAATATATTTAGTACTTCAGTAATAAATTGTGTTTGGGTGGAATTAAATGTCTAAATTTGCACCATACGTTTTGTCCAAGCTTCGTATAAACTCTGTATAAAATCAAAAGCGAACAAAAGGGATTAGTTTGCAACAAATTCTTGCAATCATTTGAATGGTTTATGCATAAGTTTTAAAAATTAAAATGTGTTTTCCAACAAAACAGTATATACATACATATATTGATTTTTATAAAGAACCTGCATGCATTTATTTTTTTATAAAGCATTGCCACAAGACTTAAGCAAATATAAAATTATTTTATATCTATTAACAATGACCAATTTACCCATAAAAAGAAGTATCATCTTTCGGTTTCGACGACGCAGTAGATTAATTCAATAGAGTCGAAAATCAGTCAATCATTTGAATTAGTAGAAAGAATCAATTTACTCATTTTAATTTTCTGTTTCTTTAAAATATACCTAAACTGAGAGTAGTTAATTGTTTATATGTAAGAGGTAATTTCGGAAACTGCGAGCATACTGACCCGATTTGGATATATCTTTTACCAATAGAAAGCTTGTAAATTTACATTGATTAACACTTTTGCATTAATTTACACTACTTTCTTGTGTCCGAAATCGTGTTTGGCATTGGGAACTTGTTTCTTTAAGTAAGCGTGAAAAGAATCACAACAAATGCTAAATTCGTTATTCTCTTGGCTTCGAAATATTTTCCGATTCGAAGTTAAAAATGTGGATTTTAACCGAAATTGTTTAAACCGGCCTATAGCAAAATACAACATAATATTTTCCTCCAAAAATAGGACCCAAAATTAAACCAATTTTCGTAGAACGTAGGCCAGTCAACGTCTCAGATTCCTGACACGTAATGTTATATGAATTTTCTATTTTATATGTCATTATCCTTTTTATTATTTGTGGGATTTATTTAATGAGACCAAATTTTGAAATTTTGTTAAAATACATTTATATTTTAGTTTTTCACTAAATTAATCAGTCCTAATTTTTTTCGTCAGTTTCCTGAAAACAATTTTCAGAATAATCCAAATTTCTTAAAAAAAATACTGCCTTTTTTGCAACAGTATGCTTATTATATTATCTACTATAAAAAAACATTCTTTTATGAAATCTTCTGGTGGAATTTCATTCAAATTAAAAATTCCATCCAAATTGATCGATTCCAGCCGATTGTAAATTTGAAGTGAAATATCTCAAAGTGTAAAATTCATTGTCTTGTCACACATTTTATGAAAATTTTATTTTACCTCTTTTATGTACACACATGTAGCTAAAAATGTAGCTTTGAAGGTCATCGATTTTTGATGAGTTGTTACTTACTTTATTATTTTTATTATTATTATTATTATTATTATTATTATTATTATTATTATGTAAAACATGTACATCTAGGTGAAAAACTCAAAATTTGTATCTCTATATGAATACAAACCATAGTTGGGAATGCTAAATAGTAATAGTAATAGCAGCTTATTTTTGTTCCATCTAAACGTGATGAGATGACACACAAAAGTATCTATTTATACCAAAACTTTACGTTTTTTTGCCCTCAAAGTAATTTTATGCTCCTAAATGCTTTTGCACTTGAAAATAAAGTGTTTTTTTTGCGTTTGCACCTAAAAAACTGAGCCTGAAAACCCGCACGCCTTTTGTATCCCATAAAACTCGATGGATTTTACTGGCGTTCTTCTCAATAGCAATCGAAGACGAAAGGGGAATTTTCGTGGAATAACCTGCGATCGTAAATCGAATCGTCTGTTTTACCTCCACGCATGTGGCCAAGCATTTAATCTCTTCAGCTTTATTTTCTTGTGTAGATTTTTCGATGAGAAAACCCTTCTTCTCTATAAAATTTGATCGATTGACCGACTGTAACATTTGAACCTTTTGTTAAGGCCATTAAAAGTTGTATCAAACTTCGTTATGTTCGAGATTATGAAAGGGTTTTGTAAAATTAAAGCTATCGGTACTATCGATACTACCGATACTATCGATATTACTTATCTTTATTTACAGTTTTCAAATACCGAACTTTCAAAATAAGAGTAGCTTCATTTTATTTATGGTTTCATTTAATGTGAAAATACTTTATATACTTATCATTTTTAAAGGTACCTATAAAGGTTAATTTATCTTTTGAACCTATATATATATGTAGGTTAATTTATTTTTTGAGCTTAACAAAAACAGACCAGTTTTTAGTACAGCTGGTCAAACAAAAAAACAAAATGTTAACTTACTTTGTTGAATAAATGTACTTTTGTGTAATATATATATATAATTTTTTTAATATGTATATAGTAGATGAAATTAAATTTAAAAGTCCTCACTTCGATTGTTCTCACAATATGTTCAAAACTTTTTGGTTTTAATTAAATTCTTAAAAGTTTTCATATTGTCAAAAACACGTCTAGTGTCCCAGCGGGTATGATATTTTTATATGTAATTTTATACTCCAAGCTATGTTTAATCTAACATTAACACAAAAGACTCATGACAAACAATTTCAATTATCTGGAGAGTTATTTCATTGGACAAACTTAGAATTTTATCAGCTTGCCATTCTGTGGCGGTTATAAAATTTGAAACCCAATAATTTTTGTAACACTATTTCGAAACTTTTTTCATAAATAATTGGGAACAAATTCTCTGAAAATATAACCCTTCATTTCACTGCTGAAAAAATTTAATCTGTTGTAAAATAAAAATGTCTGCACACGAAGACTAAAAAGTTTTGTTATGGAGTGTCATGCAATTTATTCATATCCAGGAAATGTACGGAATTTTACAACCTGTCCGTAGTTTCATACTTTAATACAACTTTGGCAGCTGAAAGCGCTTCCTAGTTAGTTTACCTGTCACATGCTAAAACTTTGAAATGAACTGCTATTGGTTCGATGACTTTTAGAAAAAAAAAAATAAAAATAAATAAATAAAAGGTTCCACCTAAAAGTTTTGGAAAATTGGTTTGAAATGAAAAACCTTGAGACCTCCGGAAGGTTCTTCCTGTAAATAACAACAAAAATCAAACGATAAAGTTTTCAGTTTTTCCTGCAGAAGTTTCAAACAGCCTTGTCTTCATTTTCACAAAATATATCTCCAGTTCGAATGCAGAAGGTACAGACGTTCAGGAAATTGCATTACTCCCATCTCCTGGAAAATTAAGTTGTAAATGAAGTTCCACATATGTGGCAGCTCTGCACTGATTGCTTTTTGGAAAGGTAATTTAAAGGCAGGTCCGTCCCTCTATCCAATTTCTCCTTACGAACTACCACTGGCCGTTCAAGGATTCATAGATTTGACCACTTCATTTGTATTCATAGATTTATACGGACCCGATAATCGGCTAATGAAGTTTCCAATCATCGATCGTGAATATTGCAATCTGCTCTTTTAAAACCAATTGAAATGTTATTAAAACTTACAATTGATTCAGTGGTAGATTTGCATTTAACTAATTGTAATTGTAGGTCACCGATTTTCTACCGCTTTCATGGTTATATTATATCACACTTTAATACAAGTAGGTCTTACATCATTTCATTGAGCATATCAAATGAATTGCAAATTCGAAATCGATTAAAACCAATTTTCATAAAGAGCGACTATTTACATCTCGAATTGTGAAGCCCTATAGGTATGTATAATATGTAATATATAATATATGAAGGAATTATTCGAGAATATTTTAAAAGCAGTACATAAAAAAATACTTCTCAATGGCAGAAATCATTATGACTTCATTTTTTACGAGAACTTTAAGCCAATGGTCTTTATAGTTCATTTCCACAAAATCGTTTTATATTTTATGTGGGGTTTTTTTATGAAGGTTATGATTTTAGAATCTTATATTACGGATTTTAAAAATAAATTAATAATTAAAATAAATGTATCGAATTTGGTATCAAATAAAAGGTAGTGATGAGCAAATCAATATTGAAGATTGTGTTAGAATAATAGTAGTTCAATAATTTTCTGACGACTTTTTTGGCCTCCAATTGGACTTTTCTGAGTCCGCGGCCTTCTTTTTTCGTAGATTTTTTTGGCTTCCGACTACAACTAATTTTGAATCCAAGACCTTTATAATTGAATAAAGTTGTTCCTCTATAATATTTTATGTTTGTTTTAAGCTTTTGCGTGGTATAAAACTTTTATTTTATTAATAATAATAATAATAATAATAATATATAAATAAGCACCTTCATTTCCATATGAATTTCATATGAATTCAGCAATAAGCAGTAAGTGTTTTTTCAAAATGTTATTTTTGCATACGTATGCCTTTTTATATCGTTTGAATTGTTTAAAGGATTAGATTCATTTGAAAATAGTTTTATTTAATCTGAATATACTATATAGTTAGGTAATTAAAAACACTTTCGGATAAAAATTAGAAAATTCTATTATTTTGGAGCTCTATTAAACATTTTTAGTAGGAACCTATAACAATGTTAATTAAAATCTGGTTAGATAACCCAGATATGAACTGAAAGGGCATATCCAACAAATTCAACCTTTCACCAAATGCATATTACAAAGACATTATTGAGTGAAATTGAAAGCCCTTCGAGGAAAAGCAGCTTATCCGCTTTCTTAAGGTACGATATGGAGGAAACTTGTTAAAATTCTAATTAGAAGTAACAATGAAGTCCGAAAAGTCCAATTATGAAAGCACGTTTTAGGGCACGTTCCGGGCCAAGTATTAGTATGGGGCATGTCACTGTGAGCCACCGGAAGGAAGCGTTTGTGAACAAAACCCCAGCTCTCAGTCGACGCCAGTTGCAAAGTCGCATAATGCACATTTGGGCAATCTTATAGCTTTCCTATATCCTCGGAAGCCTTTCGAAGTAATAAAATATTCAGAACCCACCCCAAACACAGGGTGCACATCTTGCCAGCTCCTCGGCACGCTGCCTGGCGGGGCAAATTGCAGGATGAATGAATGGATGCAGATGGCTCGGATTCGGGATGTGTTGGCGCTCCGCCCCGTTCTGGATGGTGCCGGGGGCCCGTTCAGAACAAAGCAATGTGTCATTTTCACAGGACCTTGCTGGCGAAGATTAGCAGATGTGCTCGCCGGGCAGTGAATGCGTCCAAATACGAGTAATTATGCGCAATGTGTGCACAAAGCTTAATAAATAGGAAACTCCTCAACTAGGGCTTAAGCCCGGTTTAATGTGCATACACGATTCGTCTGAGACCCCCTCCACCGCCGGAAAGTGTTCTGTCGAGTTGTACCAGCAGCACTTATGGGTTCTATTGAATTTAAGGGACAATGAAATGCCGCTGTGAGAAGGGATAATTAAAAATTTCGAGGTCAACATCCATTGTTTGAACTGAATTCCCACTAGGATTTGATTGTTGGGAGCTCAGCTTAAATCTGAGTAGATATGCTGAAAATGCGGTTTTCTCGGTTTTAGCCAAAGGATATGTCTCGGCGGTATCAATTGTAATGTTACGAATTACCCTTCAGGTTACTTTATTCTCATAAAAATTCTACTCACATTCGCATTGTTAATTGCACGAATGGCCTACATATATTTAAATTCTAAACAGTGTGTAATTTCCTTCTAAAATCCTGAGAAATAATCCGCTAACGAGAAATGCCTTTTTTGTGTTTGATAACAACAAAATTAAATGAATTTTTAATTCACGTTTCTTAAAAATATATAAAGAAACACATGTTAATACCAAATTATTTGGATGAAGTCTATTGATTTCAAAGTTAGGTACTTACTCTGTCGCAGAATAGAACATAAATCACAGAATAAAATTCTTCATTTTAGCAAAATATATTATATTTACCTATATATTATTTATTTAGCTAAAATTATAATAATATTTGCACTAAAAAAAGTTAACCTAAAGCTTACCTTAAAACTATAGTGATAATTTTAGATTTTATTGTACTCGTAACATATCATATAAAAGGTTTAAAATTCGTTTAACAACTACATAATTGGAACCATGAAAACATTGAATAAATTTGGAAATTTACTTTTGGGCAATTTTTGCTCTAAATCCTAATCTCTGTAAAACAGAAAAATAAACATCGTTTTCCTATTTAACAAATGAAAACAGAAAAGATAACAAACTCACTGCAAATTTTCGTCAGAATTCTCTAAAACAAACCTTCGTCCGTATCTAAATTTTTACACAATAAATATTCTTCCGCGGTCTTCTTTAGTCTTCAATCGGTTATGTAAGCTTTCCTATCGTACAATTATGAGCTATTAATGAATATCGGAAAAGGTTTTAAGTGTATGCTAAAAAAAGCTGCTATAGTGTAAGTTAACAATTTGTTTAACTCTATAGTAGTTAGTAGTATAGCTCAAGAAAATGCCCTTTTTTATTTTATCATCATATGCCACCTGTTTTGCTGTTCACGCATTTATGTACCTCATAATAACAAATAAAATATATGAAAGCATCATCGGTAACTATTTTGACGTCATATTTACGTATTTTAGGGCAAGCTATAAGGCCCTTGCTGTAAGCTCAATAATCAAATGAATAATTAATTCGACGATTTAATTTTTTGCTTCTTAATCACTTACGCAGATCTGATAAGTCGTGGTATTTACGAGTATTTCACAAAAACTAACTTTTTAAAATGTGAGTTTTGCGAAAGTTAATTTAAGAAGAAGGTATCAATTAGTAAGTTTCTTACTTCTTAGAGCGACTTCAGTCTTGCAGGTTCTTATTAGTCGTTCATTGATTCAGAACGATAAAGAATTTGAAAAGTTCGGTTCTAAATATTGTGAAGTACTGAAGTGTAGTGAATTAGTAATTTGTGTCAAATTTTAAACATTTGGTTTAGATTGCCTGCCCGAACTTTTATAAACTTACTTCTCGGTTAACTCGTTTGACTTGATTCGAGCGTTGAACTCGTGAGAAAGGTGTGTTTATAATTTACACTTATGGGTCCACTAAGATTTAATTGTTTTATTGTGGTGTAACTTCCTAAAAAATGGTATTTTGGTTAGGAATTTTTAACTTAGCTGAAATTAAAATCTTTTCTAAATACATATGTAGGTATGTATAAATGTACACTTATAAATAAAAGGCACTCTCTTTAAAGAAAACTAATTTATTGGCTTCGTCTATCATCAAAACAAAGGAAAAAATTCTTTAAAATAAATTGGATTTTGAAAACTGAAGTGATTAAAACCAGTGTAAGAAACTGAAGTGAGTTGATTCTAGGGTAATTCTTAAAGATAAATGGGGAAAAATATACTAAAGCAGCACTGTTTTATAAAAAAGTTTTAAATTAAGATCGTACATTTTTCCCCATTTATCTAAAAGAAAACAATCAGGATTAATTCACATTAGTGTTTAACGCCGGCTTTCCTGCACTTTTTGTGTGTTAAGAGTAAAAACAAGTTTATGTTTAAAATCGCAAATTTTCGCTTCGTCCTTCACTACATTTATTTAAACAAAAAAACAAACAAACAAATTTAAAATGCTCAAGTTTAGAAATTTTAGTTAATATATAATGTATTGTAAAATTAAGCAAATTGGTATCGCTTATAAAACCAAAAACTTATGCACTTTTATTATGATACCTACATATATACTTTCAAATTTATGCATATTGCTTTTTTCAGTAGTTTCTTTCTTAGTTTTCCTTAGAATACAAACTAAATTGTTTTGATGGAAATATTTTTTAATTACCAGGATAATGGTTACATTCCAATAAGGGAGTAACATTCTTTTAAAGATAACTTGAAATAAAGAAAATGTCCCTTATATTAATGAAAATTCTTAGAAATAGGGTATTTATGAATATATTGACTGAAAGAAATGTTAGTAGCTTTAAAATTAAAAACAATTTTGTTCCAATTCAAGGTATCAGTTTTTCGCGAAAATTGTTCTTTAACTTAGGGGAGACTGGGTACGGTTGAAACAATTTAGCTTTTATTGTCTGTAGCATTGCTATTACCGAACCAAGCACCGATTGAGACATGTTAAATACAAGGGCGTGTTTCCATCTTCCAATTTGCAGTATTATTTGAGTGCCCGGTGTTTTGTAAATTGTATAAAATCAAATTTAAAAAAAAAAGTAAAATTGTTTCAACCGTCCCCATGCCAGGGGCGGTTGAAACAGTGGTTTGAATCAATTGAAACACATACAAAAAATACAAAATATTCTTCAGTCGTCTTAGACAATATGACTACTTAACAACTGCACCTAAAGTAGGTATCCGCTTATCGAAAACAATAAAAATTAACAGGATTTATTTTAAAACCGAATTTTAGCTCTTCGCATAGTGAAATTATTTGAAAATTTAAACTAAAAGAATATTTCTATTAACAATGCTATTAATTTTTTTTTAATCGTCCTGCCAGGCGAAGCCTTTCTTGCACGTACCCCCGGCATCTATAAAACAAGAAATTTAAATAAATAAACCAAGAAATTTAAATAAATAAATTGTTTCAACCGTACCCACAAAAAATGTTTCAACTGTCCCCAAGCCCCCATTTGATACAAAACAGTTCATAGTAATGGCAAAAATAATTTTACACAAATACTAATTACGCTGTCATGTTCTAAAAGCATTGATTCAAACACAATTATACCACTCTACACTGTCACTTGAATGAAAAGTATAGTAATTGCAATAAGTTTTGGTACATAAATATTTACTTTTGCTTATCAAATAACAATGGGGCCTCTTATAAACAACCACAACGCGTAGTGAGCGACGCGCCACTCAGATTTGTGTTCGGACTTGTCATCCGCTTCTTTCGTCCCTTACACCCCTCCCCCCACCACACACGGTTCGAGAGATATTAGCACTGTTTCAACCGTCCTGCGTTTCAACCGTACCCAGTCTCCCCTACCTTTTCGAGAGAAAAATTGGACTGAAAGGTATAGATGAAACCTACATACAGTCTTCGGCTATGCCTATATATATTTCTGTTTAACTTAGTTTCTTAGTATTGTTTGATATTACTATTTCTGAAAATTTATGGTTATATGCATTTCTTTAAGCAAGGTAAGATTCTAATGAACTAAAGATGAAACCAGTGTCAAAGCTAAGGTTAGGAAACTGGTTTACCTTTTTTACAAGAACAGCCACGAGCATATCGCAGGAGTTCATGTCCTTGAAAACTTTGAAGATGGCTTGAGTTTGTCTATAGAAATCGGGATAGCAGCAGCGATGCCGTCCTGGAAAAAAACAGGATTGAGGAACACTTTGTAGCAAGCTCGTGCGCTCTTTATGGCGGCGTGATAATTCCCTGCCTGAAAGGCTTCTTCCCGAACGCCATTGTATATTGTATCCCGGTGATTTTTATCATACCTAAGAAAAATTCATCCAAAACAGGATGAAACTGGGAAAATGGGCAAATATTAAAAAGCGAACAAAAGATGAGGAAAAAAAAAATATATGAAAATTGTTTTTTTGATGGATTTTACAGCGTCCGCTGTGCTCCTGTTTGGGATTAAGATGAAATACAGGCACGATAAGGCCATAGAGCAAAATTTATTCCATCTCCTTCAGAAATATCCTTGAGGGTAATGAAATGCGAGTCCAATTTACGACTGACGAAACATCCTACTTTTTCGCATAGTCAAATATTTGCAAGTTTTTCCTGCTTGTAAGGGAAAAGAAACGAAATATAATCACAAAACATGTCCACATCTTGAGCAAACTTTTATTTATATAGTAACGTGCAAATGCAGAGTCAACTTGAAGTGCCCTCTTGAGACTCAAAAAATGCAAGGTCACCAGAAAAGGGTTACGAGGCTGAAGAGGGTCCTTGGAAGCCACTCGTTTTTATTGTAAAGCGTCACTTTATCATGCGTCGAAATGAACCCAGACAGCTATACTAAAAATGGCTCACAAGGACTAGGAAGTTCCTGTTTAGCCCACTTAAGTGTGCTAAACAATTAAGGGTTGTCGGTGACTTCCAGAAAATTCCTGTCAAAGACAAAACATTTTTTTTTCTTTTTAGAAAGGACACGCCGAATAGCCAGACTCCCTGGCTGGACCTTTTCTGAATCTGCGAAAGAGCCGAACAAGTCCTTCCACTTAGGCCTGGGCATGTCTTACATCTCGGGCGACAGGACAATCAGAAGGCGTGACGTCATCTAATATTTTCCCGGATATAATCCATTATTACTTGTGGGCGCTGTATCTCGACCTAGGAGCAAATAGGGGGCGCTCCGATCGCGCAGAGCCTCCACAAAGGGAAATAACTCATGTCTGCCCCGGGGGGCATCTGTGCTCGGATTCTCCAGGAATTAAAGCTGTCACAGGAATTCCCTCTGCGAATATCCTGTGAAAAATCTCTGCTTGTGAAATTGAGTCATAGTCCCTGGGAAGAGCTTTTCAACTGGTCTGGAGCAAATTTCCTAAAGTCGTTCTGTTCGTCTACCCAAACCACCAGATTTCTGGTTTTACTCGAAAAAAGGGTTTTCAAAAGGATTTTCCTTCAGACTTTCTTGAAACAGCACGAAAAACCGCCACGGGGCGACATTCTTGTACCAGCTTTCTTTACTAAATTTGATGGAAAAATAATGTGTTAAAGTTTTGGCCCTTTATTGCTCTGAAAATTGATTGCTGCGAAGTCTGCGGGAAATGAGTAGTTTTACGTCGATTTCACGAGGGAGTGTGTCTTTTCGCTGAGAGCTCTGCTTTCAACCTATTTTCTAGGGCAATGCGGTTAATGTTGTGGAAGAGTCTTAAATTTCCGAAAAGAGCATCTCCAGGATTAGCGTCGTCGTATTCGAACAGATATATCGCTAAGTAACTTTGTGGTAATGGTTACATCATTGGCTATAAATAGAAATGCGAAATATAGGATTTCTTCTCAAACACGTGCCTCTAAATATCTCGATGATATGCCCAGATGTAAAAGTATCTAGATTGCCTTAAGAACCTTATTTTTTATTTAATCAAAATTTAAAGACGTATTCGCTTTATACTCAGAAATCTTGTCTATTTTCATAAATTATACTCCTCAGAACGTATAATAAATCCTTATTTTGTAGAATTCCTGAAATATCGTATTTGCTTTTATGTAGTAATTGCTAAGACTGTAAATATTATTTTAACCAAATCAAAAGTCATGGTGATATATAGAAGAAAGTTTTAAAACGCTAGAAACATTTGAAATTTATTATTAAATTGTAGAAATATTTTTACTATAAAACAGTATTTAGAAGATAATGATTTGATGAGATAAAAAAGAAATGAAAATAATTTAAAACTATTACACTATTCAACACGATTAAGTAACATTGCTATGAGCAACTGGCCTAGCCTAACATTTGGATTATCTATGAACAAGTCTAAAATACTATAATATTGATCATTTAAGATTACGTACCACAAATAAAATGTTGATCTAAATGTTTGTCTTTATAAATATTTTGTGATTACTACACTTTATAAATTTTGTTTTTTTTATACTGTAGTGTAATTGAATGAACTGATTCATAGAGCTTTAAAGACTAACTAACTAAAGCTATGATATGAATAACTATTATATTTAAAAAATACGTGCCATTATATTACCGTAAAACTTAGGAGGAAGTTGTCATTTCTAACTAAATTTCAAATTTCTACATTACATACATTACAAACCTCTGGCAGACGGATCCGAGAGTGATCTTATAAGAATTTCGTTTTTTTTTCTTGCCTGACCTGACCAATTTTTTTGAAGCAAAGCTTACAATTCCACAAAATTCAGGAACAAAACATTATTATTCAAAGACATTCAAGCTTTAAATGTTTGTTTACAATTTGACTTTTCAGAAATTGGTATACCTACTTGTGCTATAGATAATAAAACGACTGTATTTATTAGATACTTGAAAATAGACATTAAATGTCTGAAGGTCAGTTTATAACTAATAAAATTAAATAAAATTTATTACTATCGGTAGTTTATTTAAAGTAACAATGATAAGGCTGGTAGAATATTTAACCACTCTCGGAAAGCAGTTAGTTATAAAAACCACGACTATTGCTATTATTCGTTGAATTTATTTTACTGCGGAACAAAATAAAAGATACATGAATCATTAACCGGCGCAAAGAGTACTTGGAAAATATAAAACAATGGAATTTTTCGTCTGTATTTTACCTGAAAATGCAAAACCGCATTACATCAGTTTGGGATGCACCGGCTGACAGGTGTGCGTTTCCGCTCTGTCTGTTTTTTCTGGATTATCTGTGGCCGCGTGTTTGTCGCGCTTGGCCAGTCCAGTGTCGACGGTGGCGCAGTGACGTCGGGTCACAAACTCCATTTCTCGCGTTCACGGTCACCTTGTGTTAATTGCGGCCGTGATACGGCCAGGATCGATAGAAGGTGGGTGGGGATTAGGGAGATTTTTCTTAGATTTAAGATGCTAACCTCCTTAAGAAGCGGTCTTCAGGAGCAGCGTTAAATAGCGCTATTAAATTCTTAAAATTGTCATTTCAGGCGAAGCAGCCGGGCAGCCCTTGCTCTGGAGCGCGCCGTTTCTAGAGTCCCTTGCGCGAGGAAACGCGACGCGAGCAGAGGTGGATTACTCACTCTACAGTTGCCAGCCAGCAGCGGACGGTGCGAGCGAAAGTTACAGCTCTGGCAGCAGAATCACAGCTGGCTACAACGGCCCAGGGAAGGACCCGAACGCCGGGGACGGAGCTGAGGAAGGCGCCGGGCACGATTCTTCCGGGTGTTGGCGCTCCAAAAACGGCGGCCTCAGGAAAAGAATGATGGTGACCAAAATTTGGAACAGTTGCTTTCCAGAGTTCTCATCGCAACAAGTCCACCGACATAATTTCTACCTGTGCCAGGTAAGTGGCTAAAGAGCCGTCATAACTCTTTCTTTCAGGACCGAGAACCCCACCTTGCGCCTTCCCATTGATTTTTTTTTCTGCCGTGCACGGACAGCTCTTTCAGGCAAATTAGTGCTCCGCAAATATTATGCAGCCCCAGCCCCCCAGAGCCCCAGTGGCCGTTTGCTTGCCAAATCTTAGATTTTTCTGTCGCAGAGCACTTTTTTCCTGGTGCAAGGTGATTGCGATGCGTTCAGGGACGCCTAAATAGACAATAAATTGGGTCAGCTATTCATCATTTGATTTCGTCCTGGATTTTTGCCATATCGACGATTCGATGACATTCTTTTCGTGCCGACCTGCACTTCTTTCACTCAGTCCCCCAGCGCTTGATTTGTGAACTTCGGCAGAAAAAATTCAGGTAAAAAGTTTACGAGGTGTTTACAAAATAATACCCAACACATACCAAAATATACCTATTTAGTATGGTTATGACATAGGCATGATAAATAGTTTATGTCGATCATGATGAACGTCAAGGTCGATTGTGTTTTACATGAGCATATCTATAGCATAACAAGAATACATTTTGCACAACACTTATTTACACTAAGCTAGGTGAATATATAGTATAGGAATGGACATAACTTAATTCTAAAGTGAAGCATCTCACGAATACAAATTAATCTTGCCACTACATAGGAAATTGATCAGTGCAGTTGCAAAAAATGAGAAAAACTGGAAGGAGGTTTTTGATATATCTGCTTGACTTAATTAATATTTTAGTGCCCATTTATATCTGCATTTAAAAACATTTGACGACTCCGCTGCGTCAGGGCGAGTCAAACTTACACATGATTTCCGTGGGCTCACATTAAAATAACATATTTTTAAATCTTGAAAATTTAACATTAAATTAAAAAACATGTATAATGCATGAAGAACAATAAAAATCATAGCTATCTAACAATTACGTATGCAAAATGATTTAAAATTCCGGCTTACCGGACACACACAATTAACAAAAACCAATATTTTGCAAACTATTTTTGATCGTATTTCCCCTTTTTCGTTTTGACTTTTAATTAAAAAAAATTAGTTAAAAAGGTTATCATCCCTTCAAATCACAAATTTTTTAAGTTGCTAAAGTATTTTTTTCTCACACAAGGCTAACTTTTCCTGAAATTTTCCACGCCGGAGATGATTCATTCACACAAACTACACGAACAGGGTGTGGCCGTTCCTTTACTGTGTATCCAAAGACAATAGGGCTCCAAGAATGACTCGAATAATTATATATTTGAGTACTTAGAATTCATCAATACTTACGATTTTTTTCACAATAGGATTTGAATCAGATTCATCAGGAAATTTTGTATTTCCGAGAACTCGAGTAAGTACTCACTCAATAAGGAGTATTCGATCATTACAGTAGGATTTAGAGACTTAAGCACATATTTGAGTCCTGAGACTTATATTGTTTATTCCTAAATTCTAGACCTTTTGGAGGATGTGTAAACCCAGATGATGTTTTCAAGGAATTTCTAAAAAATAAATTAATACAATTAAGTTGCTAGTACTTTAATTCGATTTCTTAGATAATCTTTCTACTCGAGTAGGTACTGAGGTACTCAAAACTCCTTTATTCATATCGAATTTTTAATCTCTAGTACTCAAATACTCAAGTAATTTAATTACACTAATCTCGCCTCCAAAACAAGCAATACCTGCACTAAAAGAAAAATTTGGAAATACAACCAACCCGTCACGTTATATGTACGTTCAAAAATTTATTACAAAATAATGAATTATTGAAGGAGCTTGTAATATTGATCAAATAATAGTTTGAACTTTCAACTATAATATTTAAGTGCTCAAGTATGTTGATATGCAATATTCTTAGAAAGAGCTGGTCCGAGTATTTCATTTATTAAATAAGGATCTACGCTTACATTTAAACTATGTTACGAACAGTTTTCACTTTTGTTTTACTATTTTTTCCAATTTTTAAAAATTCTGACAATATAATTTGTTTTAGTTTCCCACGTGACGTTATCAAATTCTTATTCTCTGCAATGTAATCATCCACCAACATTTCCACGAGTTTCCCTTCTTTTGTTTTATTGCGATTCATAATTTGATGGTTTAATCTTATTATTGTAATGAGATAAAAATAATCCGATCCCATTCATCGCATTCTCAAATAAAATGTATTGGTCTTAAACACAAAATAAATCCCTAGAACACGGTTAAATGAACCCATGCATCACTCAGTCGTGTTGTCATGATTCATTTTAACTCGGACACTAAAATCATGCTGAAGCACGGATTATTTCAAAAATTTTTTGGGAATCCAACAAACTGCGGGACCGGAATGAAAAGGGTCACACAAAAGTTGACGTTATCAATTTCCGCCTTTTGGGTGGCATCCACTGAGTTTCTCTTAAATTACGAAGGGCTATTGTATTTCTAAATTTTGCCCATTCTCCCTTTGTCCTGCGGGGATTTCTGTCTAATTAAAGAACTGTCACAGACAGAAATTTATCACTGAATTTTTGGTAAAACTAGAGACTTTGAACTGAAAGCCGCTTAAAGTTCGAGGAATTTTTTAATAAATTTAAAAATGAAAACGGCGAAATGCTATAAAACCATGTTTTATTTTTTTTAGAATTTCTTCTAGAAGTGAATTATAAGCTCTGCTCTGCTCGATGGAAGCAATGAAACAATTTCGAACTGGAGCATTTAATTGCATCTAGTGAGCGATGCCGACCATACAGTTTAATTTTATAGCCTTCTATATCCCTTGACCCATTGGTATTCGGTATTCAAATCGATAATTGGCAATTGAGGCGAAACAACTATTCCGCTCTGCTGTTTCGGGCAAATAGACATACAATTCAAATCGAATGATGCTTTTCATCTTTTTGAAACTGTCGGCATAATCATAATTCACTTCAACACTCATAAAACATAACTACAAATATTCAAGGTATAGGTGCAAAATTATTCTGGTTGTTAAGCTCCTTCAGGATCACTGCACTGCATAAATTGCAATAACGAAATAAAAATTTTCACAGAAGTGGTCAATGAATTTTTGATTAATTTGATTGAAAAATTAATATAATTTACATAAACAACTTATTATCCATTCAAATTGTTTGAATTAAACAGAAAGGTCTTGTATTAAAATGTTATCGTTACGAGCACGAGAACTGCAATTGGACTTGGAGCAAAGCCAAGGATACTGTGAACAGAAAAGGGTCAGAAATTCAATCCACTTCAAAACAAGTACTAAAGGTTAAAAGTGTAGTCGTTTAAAACATTATTACTAAAAGTGCTCTGTAAGATCGTTATATAGCCTTTGCTCATTCTGTAGTCTGTTCACTTCAGTTTTTAGGAGATTAAACCGAGCTCGGTATTTTTAACCCTTTTGGCAATAAAGCTACAGACCTTTAACTTTAACTAAATTTTATGGCATTCAATAAAATAAACTATATTCTTAAGCTATTGATATTTAAATTTGGGTAGTTTATGATGAATATAGAAATAAAGTCGGGTAATTTATGAAGTAGAGCAGAATAGAAATGGCCTTGAGAACATAAAAAGTATTTTTGTAAAATATGATGAATGGAACACGCTATATTATATCGACTACCTACCCCACGATTTTCCTAGAATCTGGCGACTTTTAATTGTGTTCTCCCGAAATCGAATCAATTTCTAAATACTATAGTTGATTCTCTAGTACGCCTAAAAATGATTTATAAATAGCATTCAAATAGTTGAAATTTTTTATTGTTCCACACATCAACATCTAAAACTATCATGTCTTTTTTCTGAACCTCTAACGATTTCATTCAAATTGGATTCATTTGGCGTACACTTTAGGATCACTAACAGAATTAAGAGTGCAATACCGGCATAGTTTTATTGAAAGCAATATCCTTCATTTTAATTATTTTTTCGGTTAAGCACATTTCCTATTAATATATAAATTTTTATGATTCTCCGATATTATCGATTTTCGGGAGACTTTCAGCAACGACAATGTGATATCATTAAATTCGAAGGGTTTTTAATTTTTTTTTTTTCCTTATCAAGAGGAAGGATTAAGAGAATCTATAAAACTTCCGTCATTAAATATTAAATCACTTTTTATTTCAATATTAAAAATTCTTCATTTGTGTAACACAAATTAAAAAAGAAGATATTTCCATGAATATTTTGCAAATATGGAGTATGCATTTTGCATTCAAATTAATTTTCGCTTGTAAAAAACTGGCCAAGTGCGAGTTAAACTTGCACATCAAGTGTTCTGTTCTTGTTTTTACCATATATTATAAATAAATGTTGTATTTCATTTACTGCAGTATTATATAGAATAGAATAGACATATATTTCAAATATACCATACATATAAACATTATATACAATAAAAGACATGGTTATACCTAGCTGGAATCTGAGTTCAAGTTCAAGTTAACCTGCTTTACAATTGTAAATAGATTTCAAATAAAATCAATAATACATGTAAAGGCATAAATATGTAATTTAATAATATCTCAAATCGGTGTCCAAAGTTCTTTAAAATCTCAAAAGACATATTAAATCATTACAAACTTACAGTGACTAATGGAGTACAGTCACTTGCAGAGATCGTACCTTCTTGCCTTAATTGCACTTTGAGAAATTCTTGTTCAATTAACTCTAGTGTCAAGAACTTCTCACGACCAAATTATTGATTCACAATTGAATTTCAGCTCCCTTAATATTTCAGACAAATCTCGTTGACTTTTGGCTTCGCCAAATAAACCTTCTATAGAACTTAATCTAACAGGGTTAGATGTCATTTTTATTAGAGTCAAGGAAATTGTTGCAACAACAAGACGGCCTTTAGCTATTAAAAATAATAAAATAAATAATATAGTTATAATTTAAATTTCGGCTTAAAGCTTCTGTGATGGTTCCCGAAGAATCTATCTTAAAAGAGAAAATTTGTTCGGTCCTAATCCCGGGATCGTTCATAAATTTTAGAGTATATTTTGATGCTGTTCTCCCCGCGATACTGAGATTCATAAAGGTAAAGGCACATTGAATCAGGTGCGATCTACTGCGCAATAATTCATCGCGAGGTGGATCTAATCGCGTGGCACAAACACTTTCTCGTTTATCGTTTAATTTGACCAAAAGTAATTACATAGCGCTCGAGAGTTTTTGAAATATTCATGACGCGCCCGAGATATCTTTTTGGACAGGTTCAGGCACCAGGGCCAGAGCATATGATCCCTCTAGTCATTAAATGAACCATATAGGAACCTACTCGTCCCTATGAAATTATAATGCTTTTGGCTCTGAGCATTTTTTCACCTGTATTTTTGACGGGTGGCCCTGATATGGAAATGAGGGGAAAATGTGGAATCAATTATTAATGCGAGTATTTCACTTCACTTACGAAAAGTGCGCAATATGTGATATCACCTCGATTTTTTAGGGTTGATTGAAGTAATACTTAAAAGTAAACTCTGAAGGTATCCCTCGTATTACAGAAAAATATAAATATGTAGCAAAAAAAAAAACACCATCGAGGAGTTATGTCCGTTGTCCTGTCGATGGTATTTTTATTATTCCTGATAAAAAATGCATAAACGCTTTCCGGTCAGCAATAATTCTTCATCAGAGGAGAGGAAGTTGAAATATATGTATTTGCCCTCTAGATTGCATTTGGTTTTCTGATCGAACTCTTTCCAGTGACGTGCAGGATATGAATGCCCTTCGCTACTAAAGGGCTCTCAAAACAGTTTCCGCCAGAGTGCATCTTTAATAAATTCCCTACGTAAGCTGCTTTTCCATCACTTTATTAATTTCCTATCGATTCCTCTTCGATTGGCTCATGGTACCCACGCTCCACTTGAGATTCATCAGAGAGCTCTCGTCTCGATGAGATTGAGCACTGCACTTAATGTTTCTTGTTGTGAACAAACAAACCGTCCTCATTATAAACAGTTTGGCACTTATCCTTAATACGAGTTTATCCCCCCAATATATCTGAATTTAATCGAGAAATAAAGCATGAACCGAAGTTCCTAATCCTTCTTTCCGATTTTTCAATATTTTAATGGATATTTCCAGATACAGGGTGTCTAGATAATTACTTTTGTAATACCCGTGAGAATCACATTCTCTGTCTCTTTTCAGTGGCAGCGAAACACCCAGGTGCGAATCATCTACCTGCTCTATAGGTGGTTAACAGCTATAACATGCCTAGCCGTTTTAGTCTGCTCACTATTGGACATCGGTCGAACCGATGAACAGTTCGAGCACCATTACGCAAAATGGTGGATTTATCTAACCCACTGGGGACTCCTGGCGTGCACTAGCCAAGCATGGCTTGGTGCTTGGATAGTAACTCAAGGAATGATGGTGGAACGCGAGGATTTCGAATTAGTTCGCCAAGCGAAAAAAAGTCGTCTACACCACCTTTATTGGGTCATGTATACAGTGGCAACGGTATACTCGTTCATAATCACCATGTGCTACTGGACACTTGTCCATAATCCAGGTATTATAAAATTTAACGACACCACTGGCCAATTTCTAGTCTAAATGGGAAAAAATGAAACGTAAAAATGTTTCTTTTCTTTTTCAGAAATTCACAAAGTGGACACCCTTAACATCATGGTGCATGTTTTCAACTCTGTGATAATGTTAATCGACTTAGCCATCGTTGGGCACCCTATAAAGCTGAGTCACGCTTATTGGACGACAGGCATTGGTGTGGTGTATGCGATTTTTACTGGAATTTACTTTTTGGCTGGAGGAACCGATAGGTAATTACATTTTCAATGCTTACTTTTTTTTAAATAAAGATCATCCTCACATTTTTCTGAATTTCATATAAATATTTCCTGAAAATTAGAATTTTAAGTTGTTGGCCCTATCTTTTTTTAAGGTTTTCTTCTACTTTGGAGTAAATAAATTCCAGATTATTGTAAATAAAATAAAAAAAAAGAATAGATAAAACTACTGATTTTATGTACAGTCGTTGAAAGTTTTAAAATAATTCGAAGAAAAATCCAATCGAATTATTTCTTTTTACATTATGTGCAAACTTTTTATAAATACATTTTGATATTTTTGTTGTTTTACATTGTTTTCATTTTAAACTTCACTTGTGGCCATGAAAATGCTATAACACTATTGAATAATGTAATTTACATTGAAGGTATACCCAAACCGACCATATCTTAAATACGCAAGGCAATTCGCAATATCCCATATTGTATATGTAAATGTAATATAGGTATATAAGGTAGTATTTCATATGAAATATAACTAAAAATCTCAATTTTATCAACTAATAATTTTTCAGATATTTCATTTACTTTATAAGTTTACATAGTTTAATGAGTTTATGAAAAGGAAATAATCATCCTATTCCGAATAAATAAAAGGACATTTAATATATGTGGTTATTATAAATAATCTATTACCAGGAAAAATAAAGCAACAATATATCCTTTGCTGGACTGGACAAAGCCAGGGAAGGCGATCGTGGTGACGGCGTGCGCCATTTTGTTCGTGTTCATCATCCACGTGGGCGTCTTCTGCCTCTACCGCCTGCGCGTGTGTCTCTTCACGAAGCTCTGTCTGCGGCACCAGGGCAGCCACCATGACGCCGAGCTCGGCGAGCACCTGAACTCGGACAAGCAGCAGCACGCGGAGGCCGCGCCGCAGCCGTCGCAGCACATCTACCAACAGCACCTGGACAATAACAACAAGGGCAAGATGACGTCACTGAGTCGAACAGTGTCGGCGCTGGAGGCCGCGCAGCGGGAGCAGTTCCTCAATCCGAACTCGATTGTCGAACTGAAGATGTAAAAATGAAAAATTATAAATTAAAAAACGAAGAAATCCAGAGCTGCTGTTGGGCGCCGGCGACATTTTATACTATTTCCGATCTCTGGCTGGGACCTCACCGGTTTTTTTGTTTGGTGGCGGTTGGTCCGGGGTGGATCAGTTAAGTATTTCGAGTTTTCTTTTTTCCTATAGTCGTAAGTAGGCGTTAAGAAACAGTTTTCACGTTAACTTTTAAGTAACCTTAGGCCTAAAAGTGTAACAGTCGTAGTTTTGCAATTTTTACAAAAAAACAAAAGGTGAACTCATATGTAACTCGAATATTCGTAATTGGTAGACTGAATTACTAGTGATAACTTGATACTCGTAACGTTAGTAGTCGGACTTGACGATGCTCAATATATTGTGTTCTTCTCAGTTGTAACTTAGGTTTTCGAGGAATTTTCACTTTAATTTATAATCTTTATTTTTTTTCTTTTGTATATTCGCCAAATTTTGAATGATTTTACTTTTCATCCTGGAAAGTTGAAAGAAACCGGCTTTGTAAGTCAAGTTAGATAAAATGTTATGGAATTAGGTATGGATATTGTGATTTTTATGGAGGCTTTTTCATTTTGAAGGAATTTGAATGTGCACAAGGCGATGTTCTAAACCAATTTAAATGAAATAAAATTTATTGAAATGGTTAATATTTTTCGCACTTAAAACATTATTCATTCTGTCAAAAGTTATATTGTACAGCAAATCAAGACAGTCGAAAATTGAGAAAAAGTTATATAGAAAATGTTATTCAATTTTCGCCTAACTTAAAATTTCCAATCTAATTACGATTAGGTATATCGAAAAAAAGTTACATATGTATAAAATACTATCGAAAAATTATTGTCGATAACTGCAATGTGTGTCACACCAATTATGGAACATTTTCCTGAACGCATTGCTTGTGACTCCAGACGCATAGTGGAATCACAAAACAGAATGTAACGTACCAACTCAATGAAGTAGTAAAAATATCTGAGATAAAATAAAAAATGATTTAAACAAGAATTGCTTAAGTAAATTTCTAAAATTTAAAGTAGTAAAGAAGGACGAAAATTCTAAGCTCAACCTTTGCCGTACTTATAAGATCCGATTTTGATTCACAGCTGTGCTATCACAAAACTAAAACTTAACAAAACAACAGCTACAGCGAACTTACGTTGACCTTTAGAAATTCGTAATTTTTCATGAAACAGAGCGGATATTTAACTAGATTGCCATTTATTTGTTTTTATGCAACAAACACCAAAAAAAAATTCAATTAAATTTCCAATAATTCTGCAGCATTTGCTCTGAGTAAAAACTATCCATAATCTTGCATTTCAAACATTCTGCATGTAGAAACTGCGGATTACTTTTTTTCTAGAATTTAAGCCTATTTGTATTAAAATTGTCTACATAAAATGTAAAAAAAAAAGAAAAAATGAAAATATATTTAATCGGCTGTATACGGATCATTTCTCATGCAACTTTTGTTTCCGGTTAGAAAATCCTTTGTTGGATTTGATGCAGAATAATGGATTTTGAACTATATTTTATTAAAATATAAAACAATATTTATATAGAATATTTATTAAATGAATAAACTCAAAACATACATCGATTAGATATAATTTGTCTAATAAGGCAAAAAAATATTTTTCTCTTTTATCACATATTATTTAAGCCAATGAAGTTGTTTAAAAATTAAATCTTTGCCCAAATTATTAAAACTTGTATCGTAGTACAATAATTTTTTCCGTAGAAGTAATATCCTGAATTTAATGAAGATGTTCGCATCGAATATTGATTTTGGCACGCCTCTTAAGCAGTTCAACATATCCTCAAGGGGCTTCTCTCCTAACAGTCCTAACGTAGTACACTTTTGTGCCAAGGAAACTATTTTCTTGGCCTCATAAATTGTTTCCAACGAGATTTCGTTTACATTAGCCCGAAGGTTTTGAAGAGGCTCGATTACATTTTGAGCGCAGCTGTTTATCTTTTCTTCTCTGTATTTGACAAAATCTTGGACTATCTTTTCGGCTTCATCATATAGTGGTTTCCCTCTGTACGGTTGAAGAGTATCCTTTTTCCATTTTTGAAAATCGTTTCTTTGTGTCATGATGTCCGAACTCGTTTTATTAACCATATAATTAAACTTTTTGTCAACTTCAGCTTTTATTTTCTGAATCTCGTATTCTGTTTTAGTCAACAAATTATTTGAAGCATTTAAAGCCTTTTTTTGCAATTCTGTTAACTGATGCATGAAAATGTTTTGAAAAACAGAGTTTGCACCATTTTGTTCTTTTAAAGAATCAGTAAGAAATTCTTTTCTAATTACGTCCACTTTGTTCGTTACTATTTTTTCATTTTCCCACAAAAAACTCACATTACCTTTAATATAATTTTGAACTTCATTTCTGAAATTCTGTCCAAATTTTTGTGCTACAAACTTGATATTGCTAAAACCTTGTACTGAAACAGTGGCTATGAGCAGAGAGGGAAAAATTACTACGAACTTCATTCTGTGAAGTGTTTGATTCTTTACTAAACTCTCTTTCGAAAATATAATAGTCTTATATAGCCTGCAAAATTCAAGTCTGATGTCGAGAGTTTCTTTGATGACTATTTGGATTTCCGAGTGAGTAACCAAAGCACTTCAGCTGTTTAAACTATAAACGTTCTTATGTTATTAACACGTAATTTTGATAAGCGAGAACTAAGCATTTAAAGGGCAATTTTATCAGTAAAGTTGAGAATAAGTTGTGAATTTTCATTTGCTTCTTTTGTGATCCTTAATATTTACATAGTTAGACTAATTTTACTAAGTACCTCGTCATTTAAGTCTTATTTATAATCTAAAGAAACCAAAAACCACTGTCTATATGTTTTTGTCCACATAATTTAAAAACTACTAAACGGATTTTGATCGGGCTTCCAATATTGCATAGTTTAGAATCCGCAAAGTATGCATGAGTTTAAGAAATCTAAGAATATTTCGCAACATTCCTATTTTTGCAATAACCATTCGTCATTTTTATCTAAGTACTATGTAATCAGAGTACCTACCTATAATTATTTATTATTTATTGCTTAAACTTTATTATAAATATTTTGATTTTTCTTCTAAGTGTATTTATATTTTACGTTTATTGCAAAACGTCTCCTACGTTTTAGTAAAAGATGTCCTGCAAACACTTTTATTTAAAGCAATTTTAAAATTTACAATTATGACAGTGTAATATGCTACTACAACTAGTACTTTATAAATATTTTTATTATTAATTTAAAGGGTACTTCGGCCCAACCATTCCTCCAATAACCAAAAATGTGTTTTAACACTGATCATAAGTTTCTGGCAGGGACAATTGATATTACTAATCATAGTACTTTAATTTATATTTCTAATGATGTGTCAATTAGGTTTATCTTTATATTAGAATCCTTATAACTTATTTCATTGTAATTTTCGATATAAGTTAAATATAAATTCGACAAAATAAGCTACAATTCTATTTTATATTTGGATAAACATGACTGAGTGTTTAAGGAAAATGATGAATTTTTTTTCTCATTATTTTTTTCCATTAGATTCTTACACCATATGCGGGAAATATTTTTCATTTTTCGCATTGTAGGTTTTATATTTCTTATTTTCTTTCGGGATATAATTTATTTATAACTACGCGTTTTCTGCTTAGAAATAAAATTACTATCTTAACCTTTGTGCACAAGCCTCCTAAAATCCTCAACCAAAAAAAAATTAGTCCTTCTAAAAGAGACTGGACCCTGAAGCTCAAAAAAAATGCTGCAAACTTATGTATGATGTGTCGTTTTGTCAATATAAAAAATATAGCATTGAAACTGAACTATAAAAATTATTTCGAATTTACAATCAGGTCAATTCTCAAATGTTTAGCCTTTTAAATTATAAATTTAATCACTTTGAGGTTAGTGGAACTAAAATAAATGAAAATTTAAGATTGCAACTTCGATTTTCAAACAATTTACCTAAATTACATTGTTCGAATTTGACTAATACTGCGCTTTCTAATAAAGATTTGCGAGAACACTTCGTCTTATATTAGTTAGAATTGGGGAGAAATGTTCGGATTCCTAATATGTACATATTGGAGTTTTTACTATTTTCAAACTATTAAACCTTCTCGTAAACATTTAAAGACAGAAAAGAATTGTTCAAGTGCGAAAAGATATATTCCTTCTAAGTTTACTGTACCAAATTTGAAAAATATAATTATAACCAAAATAGAACTGTACGAAATTTCTATTTGCTCTATCTACAAGACGACATTGATTAAGACTATTTGAGTATGTTTACAAAGTGATTGTTATCGTTCCTGATTATAGAATTTAGTTAACCTGCTAAATACGATTCGCGAACGCCCGAACAATCGCAATGAAAAGCATTATTAGCCCCGAAGTAATGATGCATCATGCTGAAAGCACTCGTTCGCGCAAATATGATTATTTGAGGTGGTTACAGACACCAAAAAAGCAATCATTACCTACGTTGCTTATTTATTTGTATTCAATAGATTATGTGATAGTAAAACGCGGGCAATTCACCATGCCGCAAATATTTCCAATTTCCTGTCTCTGTGTTATGTAATAGAAGAGCATTTCACTTTTTCGGTTAAAGTTAGCTGATAATGGTATTTAAATTGTAAAAAATAGTAAATATTATAGGCTGTTTAATTTTGGATGTAGCTACCAAAACCAAAACCAAAATGGAGTTAATGTTACATAATTAGTCACCGCGAACAAAGAAACGAAATATTCTAAAAGAAATATATATATATTATATAATGAGAGCAACAATTGCTTCAGCCATTAAATGGGTGGATAATTTTTGATTAATTTTAATAAAATGTGTTCATTTCTGAAGCCGCTCAGTGTTTACATTTAAGGAAAACATATTAAATTTATGGAAAATTGTTCACCTGTCTAATGCGTGGATGATATTATCTCACATAAGCAGCATGTAATTGTAGGCAATGTTTACACATATAGAGGCAAAACAAAAAAAATATAAAAAATATAAAAAAAATACAAAAAACACAAAGTGAATAGAAAATAGTCAAACTGTGAACATATCTCAGAATATATTGTGTTAAGTGCGTTGTTGTTTAGTTTCAATTTCTTAGTGTAAGTAGGCGTTGATGATATTTTAAGGAGAAATGAGAACAATTAGCAATATTAAGGGTAGCGAAACAAGGGGATGTGGTGAAAGAATTGAAGGTTTTAGATGAAAACAATTATTTTGCTCAAATTTATACATTATATTTCAATTTAAACAAAATTTAGTTTTATTGTTTAAATTTTTATTTTATTTATCACACAGGGTTGGTAATTGACGCTTATCGTTTTTTTTTTTTTGACTGTGTGTCGTTGTGCATTGTCTTGTATAATTTAATTTTTATTCTATCTCTTAAATTATCTATTATATAGATTTGTATTTTTCAGTGTCTTTTTATTATAAGTAACACAAAATGGAAAACTGCTTATTTAACAGAGTTACCAAATTTTAGTTCAATTTCTTTAACGACAATATTTTGAGCTACCCTGTGTGAAAATAATTACATAGAAAATAAAGGCATACAACACGGTTTTTAAATACACACGTCAGTTATGCGATTTTGGCAAATATTAGCAATAAATTTTTTGAATAATGACACAGTATTACTCAGAAACTTTTTCTCAAATATTCAATTGAAATGAAAAAAAAAATGTAAAAGGTAAAAAAAAAATACACACAAAAATACAAAATGTAACACAGAGTTCATTTATAGTTGAACACTTTCTGTATAGGTATTGTTTGCAACCAAAGGTTGTATAGAAAGGAAGTATTAAAATCTTAAGCAAAATACAAAAACTTGTCAGTATCATATTAATGGAAAAAAAACAAACAAAGTGTGTATAGCGAGAAAAAAAAACAAAATATATATATATAAATATATATTTTACTTAACACAAAGTATAATGAGTACTATTTTTGTATAGACAAAGAAAACAATTTTTGAAAAAAGGGAATTCTAAAAAAAAACAGTTTAAGTAAAATTGTAACGAGATTTAAACTTGAAAAAAAAAACAATAATAAATAAATTCATTCACATGTATGAAACAATTTAAAAAAACATGAACACGTAATTAAAACATGAAATATAAATTATTATGACATTCGGAAAATGTTGTTTCAATCGTTTACCATTAAAATAATCCTCCCCCCCTCTCCAGAATTTTTCAATCAATGTGTGGGGCAAATTATATCCGTTCAATAGCATAAATATGGAACGCAGATCGCGCCTGAAATAATAAACGCTGAGAACAACAGCAGCAAGGAAATCATAATTGCTAAATATTCCTTTGAACAGTTTTGCAGGTGAACATTTTATTGATCATGGTGCAGGTCCGAATAAATTAAGTCCTGCCAGGTCATAATGGACTTTTCAGTTTCCTGCTATTTCGAGGACATCATCACTCACCTGGTGGAATCACACCCGACCCGAGATTGATTGGTGGCAGATTAATTTGGGGTTGACATAGTCGAGGTCTTCCTACCTGATTCTAAGCTGCATCCACAAACAGATGTAAAACGCTAGAGAAATCGACTCTGATGCCGCTTCGTAGTTCATTATCCAGACCCAGTTGATTTTCGAGTAAATTAGGGTTGGTCAGTCGATTTCCGAGTAAGTAGACACTTCGGTGTATTCACTACTCAAATTGGTGAGGACTTGTCCAAAATTTGCTTCAAAAGGAAAGCTCAATCAAAATAACAGCTACTGAACCATTGGTTTTAAATTAGAAGTTTCATAATGTAGAATCAATTGAAACTGTTTACCATAAACAAACGTTCGTATTGTAGATGAAATAGACACCATAAAACAATAGTTTTTTTCACATTTGTAGCTAAGAAGCCTCATCAGAGACTTACAACACATGTAAGTAAAAAAAAACAAAAAAAAAGGCCAAGTGTGTGTCGGACTCACAGTTCCATACCTTAGAACAAAATATACAAACAGTTGATTTTTATATTATTTATTCATTAAATTAAATTCGACGAATGTTTATATGTACATAAGTATTATTAGCACGCAATAAAATGTCGGCCTTTTTACGATAAAAATAAAAATATTTTTTTAAATTCTATCATTTGCAATAAATATGGGCAACCATTATTTAAAACTATTCCAAATTTAAAGCCAATAGCATTAGTAGTTGCTGAAAAGTGAAGTTATCAGTTTTATCGCCCATGGATATTAAACAATGATTACCTATTCAAAACATAATATTTGTAAAAGGAAAATATTAAGTTAATAGGCATTTTCTAAAAGGAAAATATTTAGTGAATAGACATTTTGTAAAAGGAAAGTATTTACAAGTAGACATTTTGTAAAAAGGGCAAACGGTTGTCTGGCAAATGTTTGTCGGTCATTTGCAATCGGGTAAATGGACGGTTACCCTATAGGGCCTATACAATAGTTAAATTAGAACTCCCATGTTGTAGAATTTTTTTTAATAATAGAAAATTCTTTGAACATTTTATGGTAGCAAAATTGTCAGTGATACTTAAGTGATCTATCACTTACTCATTTTATTGACTGTTCAATCTTATTTATTGTCCGCTTAATACAAGCTACAGCGGATTCTTCATCTTGAGTTCACATACGCTGAATTGGCTTATAATTTTTACACAAGAGCAAAAGACTATATCGGACATTTTTTATTAACTAGGCAAATCCCAAAAGGTCAAATTTGGTAACACTTATTAGGAAGTATCAGTTTTCATTAAAAATGTCATTACCAATTTTAAAACTCTTTTACATGAATTGATGAAAACGTTGAGTTACCATTCCTAGACTTATATAAATTCTATTTGCAAACAGCTGCTGTAAACGGATAAAATTCTTCTACCTATCTCATTATTAATATACATATTTTGCAGTTGCCAGAAAATTTGCATATTTACTGTCTCTGCCTCAAACTATTGGTATCTACGCCGAAAATAGTCGAAGTTAGAAAGAAATATAAAAACCTAGTTAAGGTATTCGTGATTAATAAAATTGCGATGGAAAGGTGTTTTCCTATTAATCTGCTTATTCATAAAAAAACCTTCCAACTGCTAATAGCCATTTGTGGTTTTGATAAATATTGTTCATTACCAGATCAATGGAATGTTAAGAAAAAACGAAATAATATGATATCGCTTATCTGTAAAAAAAAATATTTATGAAATGTATGTTGAGAATGGTAAAATATTTTTCTTCTAATATCTAGTTGTAAGCGGAAGGCAATCAATACTAAAGATTATTTCCAATTAATTATTGGTAATGAGAGCATTAGATCATCAAAAAATATAGAACCAACGAAAACGAGTAATTAAAAACATATTTTTAAGCCTTTATTGTGTGATTGATTGAATGCTTATTTTCGTATTTTAAGAGGTTGAATTTGTATTATTATTTTGCTTTTAATTAACTAACTAACTATCTCATTTTACCCTTATAAACAAATTTCAGCTATTCCTTTCGAAAGTATTTATTAATCAAAAATTTAAAGTATGCAAAAATCGCATTTTGGAGGCAAATTTTTTCATAGATATACCTACGTAAAAAAACTTATAAAGCGCAGAAAAACAGAATATAATATGAATTTTGATGAATGCATATAGTCTTTGACTGAACGTTTAAATACGACTCAATTGACTTTGCCACCTACTATTGTTCTAGCATTCGTATATATATGTTATTTTATATAGATGAGTATGTGGTTTATTGACGCAAAGAATAATTATGTTTATGATACTCAGTATTTAGTAGTCGCAACACAAAGAGACGTTAATATGTTTAATCTTAAAGATAAAAATTAAGAATGGAAAAAAAAAATTAGCAGAGCTTATAAAAGACTTATCTATAAAAATTTACCGCGCGGCGGTGCCCGTGATGATTCAATTAATTTTTGTTGCTCGAATATGAGCCAAAGACAAAACAATTTACCAACTCTTTCCACTCCAGTTGCTCTGAATTAAAATGATATTTTCCAGTGGCCAAAAAGACTAGGCGTCGAGGCAGAAACACCCAGGGTGCACTAGGAAATTACTCAACTCATTCAATTGTAACAAACCCTTTCTTAAAAGAATTCTGAGCAAATTACTCACTTTTACTTTCACTCCTCGGTGTTGTCAGTTGCCTCCCCAATAATTGCAATAATTAATCAATGAAACATAAACCCGTTCGAATAAATTCAATTAGTCCGAGTAAAACGAGTAGTTTCTGAAGACATCCGCCGAAGTGTGATTTTTATCTTAATCTTAAGCGAGGAGGTCGCATCTAATTTGAATTTCTCGGGGTGGTTGCCCATCGTCTTCCCACTGAAATTAGCATAAGGTCAGGCCTGGGGGGCTCGATCAGAATTGATCGTGGACGCAACTGCTTTCCACCGGCGGCCCCCTGCGAGGGAAGGTCCCTTATCAATAATTGAATTCGATTAATTTTATTATGCCGGCCGATTATCGCCCCTGAAACAGTGGAGTGAATTCGATGGGCGGGCGGTTATCAGTGGGCCGCAGCAGCCGCCACTCGCTTCGGGGGACTCCTTGACATTTTAGTTGATTCGAGCTGGCGAATGAGAACGCGCGCGGAAACGGCGGCGGTTACAGGTGACAAGTGATGCATTAAAGTTTTTCTCATTTGCGTTTCTTTGACGCAATTTGAATTATTATTTAATAAACTGATCGATATTTTTGGCACTAAAAATTCCTCAGAACAGTGCAGTTCACTCGAATAGTTTGGCTAGTTGGATCGGTAGTTTTATCAGTCTTAAGTTATAAAAATGCTGTGAAGGTTTTAGTTACTATTTTTTTGAAAATTTAATATTAATTATTTTTATAACAAAGTGTAAAGCTGTAAACAGTTCCTAAAATGCCTAATGTGAAAAAAGTTTTAAAGCCAATTTCAAAGGAATTTCAAACGCAAAATTGCGGATTTAACCACGGTCCACCAGATGATTTCTTAAGGTCACAGGTACAATAGATTTTATAGTATTTTATTTTTCAAAAATCAATTCTAAAATTACAGTGATATGAACAAAATAATTAAAAATTCCTTTCTTTCGGCGTAAATCTTAAAAAATTCAAAAGGGACATAGTACAATGAAATAGGCTCCATTATTCTTTAGGTCACTTAAGATCAATTATCTTAATTTGATCAAAACTGTGAAGCGCCCATTTTCCCATTTCACTAACTACAACGCACTTTTTTATCGCACAAAAACCTTCAACTATTAAAAGCTACACTAATTGTAGATATTTGAAGCAAAATTTCGCGATATCGAGCTTATAAGCCTCGAAAACATATTTTGTCATATTAAGAATTTAACGATGATACAACAGACATTTAATTTCAATTTTCACAATCGTTATCAAAAGAGGTAAATTGTTTTAGAGCAACCGGAAAATAGCCCAACATTCTCGCTTCACCAGAGTCGAGGAAAGGGTTAACAAAATGGGTGTTTAAAAAAGCTTTTGAATTTTTTCAATATTTATTTATTTTTTTTGTTTTCATGCTTTTTATTGTATTGAGTAATAAATAAGATTGTGTGACAAAGTAATTGCGTCATTTTCAGGTGATAAGGGCGTTTCGGATACTTTAGACTAAGACATTGAACTTGTTGTGAAAAATCGTTTTTTGATGTGATAAGATTCAGTAAAGTGCCGATGAAGTTTTTAAAAAATGTCAAGCGAATTCATAATTAATTACACAATAATAAACAATTGTCTTAACGAACATTGTTCTATATTTGGCAGTTAATCAAACCTATACTTTTAGAGCACTTTACAATACGCCAATCGATTATTCTCGATCATACATATTTTACAAAATGTTGACTTTTTTAACATATTAATTTATGACTTCATTCATAAATTATAATAAAAAATTATATATTGATTAATTATATTTTGAAAACAATCGAGCAGTTTGCCGAATAGAAGTTATAGTCCATTTTTGTAGGAGTTCTAAACATATTCTATTGAAATGGAATGATGTTGATTATTCAATTAACAATTATTTATCTGTTGTAAGCGTAAGGTACAATTAAAATTAGTACACACATTAGAATAAGGCAGAGTTGATCAATTTTAACTGTCTTTTTACTTGCAAAATTTTCAATTCACTTTTTCAAATAATGTTTATGAAATTCCTTTTACAATGAATTCACAACATTCGCATCTAATCTGTCTTGCATCAAAGAAGTTGTGTTACCAAAGAAAATTTTGTATTAACTAATTGTTCGTCATCATTTGTCTTACCTTATTTAAAAAATAAATATTTATTTAGAAACTAATAATTTTTAACTATAATTATTTTATTTTAGTGGCAAAGTCGGACAAAGAGTATGGCATATGTAATATACAGATGGATTATAGCGATATTCTTTCTTTCTGTTGTGGTCGTATCAATGGCTCTATTTTGGATGAGAGGACGCTTTTTCATATATTTCACAAATTGGGGTATAATGCTCTGCATGGTTACAAATCTTTTTGGAGCTATTTTAGTATCAGTATGGTACTTTCATCCAAAATACTCAGGTATGATTTTTATTTTATTATTTCCTACCTTCCATTACTATTTTAGAATATACAAAATAAAAGATTTAAACTATAATTTTGTTATTTTTTAATATAAAATTACTTTCTAGAGCAACTTGAGATGTTTACTTCGACAGACGGGGCTCCTCTATCTTTTCGTATTTACTGGGCTCTGCATACAACAACATTATCAACATCTTTAACAGTCACCATAATATACTGGGGAGTTTTGTACAACATGATCTGTAAGATTTCGTGTTTAAATATCCTTAATATTTTTACATAAACCTCATTGCAGTGGAGACTATTCCTGTTAATGCCTTAAACATTTTTGAGCATGCTTTCAACTCTATCCTGATGATAATCGATTTATTTATTGTCGCATTCCCTCTTCGGATCTATCACATGTTTCTTTCTATTGGATTTGTGATTTGTTTTGCGATTTTTTCAGTTATATTCTACTTTGCCGATGGAACTGATATGTATGTTATTTGATATAAAATAAGCTAGATCTAATTATTCTCCTTAACATTTTCAGAAAAGGTAATCACTACATTTATCCAATTTTGGACTGGTCAAAGCCTGGTGAAGCAATGATAACAGTGGGATTAGTAGCTGTCCTTTTTGCGATATATCCATTTATTTTATTTGCACTTTACAAGCTAAGAGTATTTATTCATACCAGATATAAACGACGTAAAATGGATTTACCTCCTTCTTATCGTCTTTCATTCGAAAATAATGGCTTAAATAATGACGGAATTCCACGAACTAGCCTTTAGTATCTTACTTTATATAGAAAAGACTGAATAAATAAGATTTATATAATAATTTTTTGTTATTATTTATTACATAAATTCTTTGCACTATACATATTACATATTTTATAGAATTGAAATTTGTAATAATGAAAAATTCAATTCAACCGGAAAGTATATTTCATTTAAAGTTAACACTTACACATAAAATAAAAAATGTTATAATTTTGAGCGTAAATAATGACGCATCTACATTTACCTATTTTTGGACTATAAATATCTAGGTTTAATAATAAATATTTTAGTTTAAAAAACACAAGTAGGTACTAAACAGTTTTTAATTTTTATTATAACACTTTTTCAGATTATTTTTCCTTGTTTTCCATTAATAACATTAAACAGACAGTTAAAAAGTTTAAAAGATTAAAAAAGGAACCTCTTGTCAACACCATTAGTCCAAAATCTCTTAATTGAAAACCATGAAGTTTTGCTCCTATGTTAAAAACATCTTCCTTAAAAACAAATACAAATTACAAAAATTAGATTTTGAAAGCAACATTTGGAACTTACAATTCTTCCTTTTTGGAAACAAATACATGGTCTTCTGTAAAAAAAATTGTAAACTTCATAATTAGCTTTTACGGCAGCAGAATCTATCACAGTTAGAGTAATACATATGAATATAAACTGAGATATCATATGTAATATTTCATGAAATAAGTCATGATACATATCAGAATTAAAAAAGTATAAATAAAACGTCATAGACACTATGAAAACTTTAGCAGATATTAAAAGTAAAATTTGTACCTGAAAAATGTTTTTTAAACCCAAAAGGATATTAGTAATATTGCTATGAAAGCAGAGAGCGCTAATGATATTGTCATAAAAGATTATTATGGTACGATGGTTATCACTTTGTTCTATTTTTTGGAACATATACATTATATATTTGTGAAGATAATCATACTGTTGAATAATTACAACAATAACTGATAGGTATATCGTAGTGAACAAGGAAGAATAAAAGCCAAGAATTATTGAAGTTGACCACACAAATTTTGCAGTTAGACTCAAATTGCCAAAACCCAAATATAAATCTAATGTTTCTATGTACAATACAATCAAAATTGATAACACAAATATTCCCATGTAGAATAATATTGACGCAGTAAACACGTTTTCATCATTTGTTAACGCAAACAAGTATTTTAGTTTTACAATCACTGCATTAAAACGATTTACCAAAACACTGCGATTCCAAATAATTCGCAAAAATCCAATGTAGCACGCAGCCAGATCCGTAAAAATCATGATCACAAAAAACACAAAAGTCACAGATTGAAGGTAATCCTGCTCGAATACTAAAAACCTGAAAACGATAATTGTGTAAATTAATAAGCCCACTATCGCCGCTGTAAATTGAATCGTATAAAAATTGTTTTTTTTAAATCGTTTTTCAGTACTGTCGTAACATAAAGGTAATGCTCCAAATATTGTGCAAATTCTGTAAAACAGCACTAGAAGGTACAAAATGCATGTATTCACACGATTCATGATTTAAAACTAGTTTTACGCATGTTACCAGTAGGTATAACCTTTTCAATCCATTTAATAAAAAGGAAACATTTTTGAATATTTTAATTCACATCAGCATGCAATTTATCCATAAACATATAAATTTCGTACTTAGGTACAGGAACAAAATTATGTATTGGTATGCAATTGATAAAATCTTGAATTTGATTAAAATTTAAAGCTACATCACGAAATTAAATGCAGTCAGGCAAGCAAGTAATTAACAAACACATTGTCTACATAATTTAATTAACTTAATACATTATAAGAAAAGTTTTGTATTTTAAAAATATTTTCGCATTTAATTGAAAGAAATTTTATTGTATATACTCAAAAAACGTTATAACGATTTTGAAAAAATTGTGACTGTTTTCATTTGGTTTTTCATAATATTGAATTAGTTGAACTGAAATGTGAATTATTGCCTCGTGGTATTGGTTTGGTTATTTTTAAAGTGTAAATGCGATAAATAAAGCATTGCATTTACTACAATCCTAGAAAAAATTAGAAGAGTTTTTACTCTTACCTACGTATATACATATTGCAAAATAATGATATATTATTAATTTCTTTGAGGTAAACATATTTTCAATTATTTCATCGCTTTACAATGTTACACCGATTTTCTAAGAGTTTGTAAAAAATATTGCAATATTTGAGAGAAGGGACATATAAACAAAAAATAAAATTACTATACTAACTTTGTTATATTTGCAGATCAATTATTCAAAGTTTACAGAAGATTGACATGAAATTTCCCTTATATACTAATTATGCTATGATAAAATACATATGCACAAGTTAAAACGGTCTGGATCATTATAACCCAATCTGATTGACGACAATTGAAACATATCCATATTACTCATGTAACATAGTCATTCCATATATGGAAGCAACTGTTTAAATTTACTGAGGAAAAAGTTAAATACATGTATGATTTCGATTTAAACAAACTTTGAAATGAATAAAAATTCTATGGATACCAAATGAATCAATTTGCTGTAAGTTTTATCTGAATTCGGGGAAACTCCTCAAAGTGTTTAGTTGGGTTTTACGACTGTACGTCACTATGTGCTGATAAAAACCGAACATGACGTATTCCTGATTACCCGTTTACCTCTCAATGTGAAAGAGAGGCAAAAAATCATAAACTGGCTGAATGTTGATGTATGGTCTTAAAAAGCAGCCGCCAGAAACAGCGATCGAACTTAACATATTTTTTGGCTGAAAAATCCAGTTCCACCACTTCTTCAGTCGATCGATGGTACAGACTCAATCTGAGCTTCTAGTAGCCAACGCTCAGTCTCCTTTAGCCAACTAACTGCCGATGTTTAGCCGCGAAACGCAAGCCAGGTAGTCAGTGAAGATCGGTTGTTTCAGCGGGCAGCGCCTGGTGCGATCGCAGTGATTTCAGCGCGATCATTTCGAACTATTTGCAGGTGCTCAGACTGCATTCATTGACTCCGATGTATTGCCTAAAATCGCTAATTTCACTATTGCGATAAGAGAAACGCCGACCTTGAGCCATCTGAATTCTGTGCAGTGATCTTCGGTCAATTTTTGCTGATAAAGTGGAAAAACGTTGTTGCTTTCAGGTCATTGCAACTGGTTTTTTTTTGACGACTGTAAGATATATAGGACATCATCGTGGAGAAAGGAGACACTGAATCAGCTATCTTGAGGTATATTATATCTTGCTAAATTAATTGATGTTTCGTCGCAAATTTGAATATTTAAATCAATAAAATTTTGTACGCTTTATCGAAGTTTCAAGGCTGTAACACGCGCTATCGCTTTCCCGACTTTTGCAAGTTGAAGGTTGAATTTTTCGTTTTTTAGTGGTTTTACTTCATTAACTGATGTTCGTAAATGGAGTGTATCTAACTAAAGTAGATATGGTGTTTTAGGCGATTTGAAGCGCATAACATTCAATTTAATAAAATTATGCTGTGTCACAGTGATACCGTTCTCATACGTTAAAGTTGTAATGTACTGCCGAATGATGTCGCGTAATTAATTTGATATCAGAGACATCAAAACAAAAATTTCGGTAAGACATAAACAACTCCCTTGTCTACATGATAGCATACTTCGTCTTACAATTTATTTGCGGTTCTATTTTTAAATTTGTACTTTTATATTTCATATACTGGGTTTCGTAAAATAGGTAAAGCGACATTTCCAAATTTTTTTAAAACACCTATACGGCCCACTTTTATAAACTAAAAATCATATTTGCATTAAAGAAATAAAAAAAAAAATTGAGGTCATATCTCACCGCATCTTCCACTGACTCATCATCATTCCAACGTAGGAGCATAATAAGCGTAATAACGTGCAAAACGCCCAGATGAAGCACAATTCAATTAGAGAAGATTAAATTTCATCACCTTGGAAGAGAATCAGTAAATGCTGGTACAATATTTGTTTAAACATTAACTGATTTCCTGTTTGTAATAGTGAAGGTAAAGCAAAAAACGGTATAGAAATAATAAAATTAAATATTACATAAGATACGAAACGTAAATATTAAAATAAAAACAACTACCTGAGATTTTAGTGCAAAAATGCATAGTAAAGTAATAAAATAATTTTAGATAAAGTTGTGTTCATAAATAGTTCTCAGAGCTTTCGTATTAAGATTTCGGTGTTTATTTTCGTTGATAAAATATAAAGTGTTAGCTTGGAACTATTGTGGTTATCAAACATTTATTATCACTTAAATTTTTCCTTCGGTATCGGTATCTACTTTAAATTCACTTACAAATAATAGATTTTTTAAATAAAAACAAAATATTGAATCAGAGCTGATATTTCAAAGCAGCACGCTACTGCGTGACAATTAACACCTACCTTGTACATATATTTTGAGTTTAATGTTTTCCATCTTTTCTATGGAAATTATTTAGATATCAAAATTTCGACAAATGTAATATGACTACAACGACTTAGAAAAATATAATTTTTCTTCTTGTTAATTCCTCTATTAATTTTGAATAAATAAAATAAATTTAATAAACAAAAATCTTAATACGAAATGTTGCAATAATAATATTAATAATCTTCCGTAATATCTTGAGAAATAGTTAAAAATCGGATTAAATATGAAATTTTAAGCTTGTGTGTACCTCGTGTGACCTAAAACCAGACGTCTGTCATAATCTGATTAGCTTTTATTAATTCATTTTAAAATTACCGACAATTTACCATTGTTACAACAGATACTTCAGGATATTTATGAGAAATGAAAGTAGTTAAACTTCATACCCTTCAGTTGTTGCTCAGCTGTTAAACCTTTAATAACTTCTCATAAATTTATATTTTAAATATTTCTGTAGTTTTTGTTATTTTTCTTGAGTTGCAAAGTGGTAAACGAAAATGTTATTGAAACTTTTATAATTTCCGGAACTGCATATTGCAAAAAAATATTAATTTTGAAATTTGTTAAAAACACAATAAAATTGTTTCAAAATTTCCAAAGGAGACCAAGGTTGAAGCCCAAAACCACATAGAATTGTGCAATAAGATATTACAAAATAAGAGTATGTCTGATGTCTCTGGTAAATTGCAAAGCTAGAGTCAACTGCCAACTTCGAAGCGAAGTTACGTAAAGCAACTGGCAAATCGCTGCACCAGAAGTTCTTAAGGAAAGCAATTTCTATAATTGCTGTGTTGCACTTGTCCTCTTGAAACCTTCTAAGTGAATGCCTCCGTAATAAACTGCTGCAATTATAAAGGGACTTTTGTCGTTTTTCAGATGCCTCCGAGTTTTGACTGCTGTCCCGCACTATTTCATCTCAATAACAATAATATTGTGCTCCACAGAAACTGCTTAAATTGTGACAGTGCAGCGATTTAGCGAACCAAGGACATTCATACGCGAAAAGGATGAGGCCTTTAACAGAACCAAATTGCTCGGACGAACTTTTGTTGCTTTTACCGACTTTTTCCTCTTCAAATTGTTCTATTCACTTACCAATTTCAGAGGACGAAAGCAACTATCTTATTGTTATTATTCGAAAATATATGAAGTCGTGCATTGACCGAAAAAGTTTTAAAGACTCAAAATCAGATTACGTCTCAGAAACGAAACAAAACTGAGTTGCACTTAAGAATATTTTCGAATACTAGTAGTTACATTAAGTACATAATTTCCAAAATTTATTTGGTCTCTTGCAATCAGAAATTAAGACTATATACGTTACACTACATAGCTCACAAACTTTAATTTTAAAAAATTTAGGAGACAAAATACTTTCAATGATATATCACTAGTAAAATGTATGCATAAATCAAAACACTATTTTTAAAGTTTCAAAACTTCCTAGTCCTTTTGAATATAAATTATAAACTCGAAGAAATGTCGTTGTTGCATTATACTATTTTAAGATTTTTTTTTATTAATTTCATTCTATTTCTTTTCTACTCTTAACAGAAATCGAAACTTGTACATAAATATGTATCAGCAAAATTTTTAATATTAATTTCACATATATATACATTTATTTTTTCTACAACATTTATAAGGCTCCCTACTATTGTAAATTTATTCTATAAACTTCGATTATAAAATATCAAAACTTTGTAAATTGAATACTCAAAGCATTTTTAATAACATTATACATTCAATTCACGACAAGGTAAATCAAGGCAATCATACAAAACTAAAAATTCTACTATATGGTATCTAAAGAAAACCCTGATTTTAATCTGCATTTTAAAAACAAATTTGTTTTTATCAATAGTTCTTGCAAATTAGACGGACGGTCGTTGTTTTCTTTTCAGATTCATCGACATATCATTTTTATTTCAAAACACTTCCGCTTTATTTCATTCATATACTATACATAGTATCAGTTTAGGAGATACATATGTATATTGAAGTCTCGTCCAAAAATTGTATGGTGGGTAAACTATTACAAAATGAATAAAACGATATTTATAGCTGCTACCGAACGCGGATTTCTACATACAAATTTGTGACAAACTGCGTTTGTGCGCCATTTTACTTTTACGGTGTTGGTTTTCATTTCTAGAGCAATATTTAAATACAAGAAAGAAATCGTGACTCCACAATCTACAATGTGGGAGCAATTAAACTTGACAGATGACAAACAAAATAAAACCATGCAAAATTCTAAGGCGTGTAATATTTGGGACGGTTTTAAATTTGTCCGACAAGATCACACACACGATCAATTTTATGTTTGTACGCCAAAAGCAGTCCCATGTGTGATTATCATAGTTTTTGAAAAAATACCAAATCTATATTAAGTCCAAATTAGTATATATTTTTGATCCCTTAATTTACATTCTTAAAAATGTGTTTCTATGAAACCGAGTTCTCTATTTATCCCTTCCTATTATCAAGATCATCTGTTCGATTAATCTGTTAATGGTTCTTTTTTGATGACTTAAGGCACTTCAACACATTTATAGCATTTATAGTCAAGAAAAATAAGAAACATCTTTATTTTTGAGGAGGGTACTTATACGTAGGTATAATATTAATTCTCTTAACCTTCCATTCAAAGTCACAATTTTTATTAACTTTGGGAATTTTGCCAAAAAAAAATTTACAAAATATTCGTGAAAGGTGATACTAAGAAATAGTTTAAAATAATCAATAAGACTGTAAGTATAGGTAAAGTTACCTTCTAAATTCACATTAACTCTTCTCAGCATATTTGGTTTCTTCCTAAGACATAATCCCTGACCTACGTGAGAGCTGTCGACTCATCCCAAGAACAATTAATTATTTAAAAGTGAATATTATAGCGCCGACCGCACGCCTTAACGAGGTATCTTTCATATTTAAACAATCGAATGGCTTTCCTCGCTTATTACGGAGACTATTAAATGGGGAAAAAAAAATGTCAAGTTCGCCCCGTGCGATAATCTTTCGCTTTATGCTGCAGACGAAGTCCACATGATGTGAACTGGACCATTGTGCAATTATTAATTTTTTGCTCTTCTCATAAGCTGTTTGCTGTGATTTAGTTTAACAATTTTAATTGAGGCACGCAAGCTTTTCACGTGGCCGGTGCAACAGTGGTAGGTTTGAAATTTTTAATGGTTGCACCATGCACGAGATAATAACTATCGTGGCGGGGAAAAAGCGGCCTTCCTTACAGTCTTCCTATTTAAAATAAAAGTTTATTGAAATTTCAAAACCCGTTTCGTGCACACGTATTATGCACCTAAGACAGTAACTAAGAAGATTATTGCGTAATCGCCGCAAACTGGACGTTTGCAATGTGCCCAGACCGGGTTAGAGTTGTTTTTATGGCTCGTGAAATTGCACTTTTGGGAAAGAGTTATGCTAACGTGCGCTAGATACCCAAGGCGCCACTCTGAATACTAAGTAAGTAAGTAAAATAAGCAGAAGAGTCAGTTCTTTTTCTAGGCGAGCGAGCAGTTAATTATCGAATCATTACATCTCTATCGAGCCTGATCCCACCGGGGGCAGCCTGTGGTTACAGCAGTTACTCAATGGAAAAATCTAACTAAGTAATAGCAGTTGGCGTGAATCGTGCTTTGCTCACCCGTTCTGAAGGTCTCCTGTCTACTGGGCGTGAAACGTAACTCAGACCGTCAAGTTCAGTGGCTCCAAAGATACAACATTCAGAACAAATCCGAGCTGAATCCGAAGAGATATAAATTTTATCGGGTGATTATCTTCAGAGTATCAAGGTTAAATGAACGGAGTGTGTTTAACATTTTTTTATACTCAACATTTATTTTATATAAGACTATAAGAGCATAACAAATAAACTTGCTTTTAATTGAATTATTCCGAACTTTTAATGAACAATTAATTAGTGTAACCAGTTCTGGGCACAAAACAGCATTTTATGTTTATCCTCTTTTAATACATACAGTCTTAAGTTGAATGAACTTTAATCCAGAAATAAAATGAAAAATATTTAAAAAAGAATTGGAGTAAACAATATTATTTACGTAAATAAGACTTCCATCTAGAACTTGTTTAGAGGTAATAAAATTTAAATCAGAATGGATGGAATGTTTCGATTTCATGAAAATTTTCAAACATGTGCGCATTACGTTGAGTATAGGTATAGTACCTAAACAAATTTAAATACTAAAAACACGTTCAGTGGGTGCTTTTTGGAATTCATCATTTTCAATTTCCAAATTTAATCCTTATATCCAAAATTGCACATGTAGCTGTTACGCTGTCTGGTACCCAAACGACTAAAATGTTTACTATGATATGATTACTTTAATTTGAAAATTCTTCAAACTCCATGCTCTACTCTATTAGTAGCTAAGAGTAGCTAAAAGCTGTAGAACAATTGTAAAAACATACTATTTTTGCTAAAAGAAAAAAACATATTTTCTTTTTACTTTAAAGATCTAAAAAGGTAATTTGGTAGTAATTGAAAAAAAAAACAGATATGTATAGATGTATATTTATTAAAACAAATTAATTAATAAAAAAAATGATGCTTAAAACCGATGAAATATTATAACACAAAAAATTAAAAATCTAGATCGAGTAATCAAATGTCTATCGATGATAATGCTGTTGTTGTTTTTTTCTACTATCTTTACGAGTACTAAAAAAGACCGCAAAAATATATATTTCTTTTAATCTACCACTATTAAGTACACTTATACTTATACATTTTTTTAGTAGCCATAATTGAAGATAGTCCTAACCTATATAAAGATCGAAACTTAAATTGGCTTAAACTGAAGTTAAAAAAGGTGGGGCGTCTGGTATTTTAGTGTAGGAGCTAAGGGTTAAATATAATTTATGTTCATCTCGACGCAATAAGCAATACTATAACGAAAAGTTTATGTTAATCGGATAAGCTGCTTTTACATGCAAACGTTACAAACAAACAAATAAGCAAAACTTTCTGTTTTGTTATATTTATAGATTTATGCCCAAGGTCACTGCAATCATAAATTTGAAAAGTCATTATACATTTCTTTCTTCAACTTTCGAAATTATTGAAGCGATACTTAAATTTTTAGTATAATTAAATTTTCCTTTAAATATAATATTGTATCTCTGATTAATCAAATTTTTTTCTTTCAGATTTAATCACTGCAAATGCGAAAAATCGCTTAAAAGAAAAGCATAATCCCAATAAATTCCAAAATAAAAAATGTGAAGCTTAAAAAAAAGTACGCCTCGGACGTAGTTAATTAAAAGCTTCGCAATATTCCAAAGAGCAAAGCCTGAGTCTCAAAAAATCACCAAAGAATTTCTCAAAATTTCTCAACAAAAATTAACTCGAAACTAATTCCCGAGAAGATGCTGCAAGTAAAGAAAATTATTCGGCCAGTTTCAAAGGAATTTCGCAAAACAAACTGCGGGTTTGACCATACAGAGCCAAGTGATTTCGTCAAGGCACAGGTAAGACAGCAAAGCTAAGGTATTATAAAACAGCGTCTTTCTCACCGAAGATTATACCCACAGACGGAGGCTTGCAGGTTGCAGCATTTCTGCACCGTGCGATCGGGCTTATCGCAAAGGCATGTCTGAATGAATACCGTCGCTTTTATTATTATTTGGTTTTCATTTATTTTTTCGATTTCCCCGACGAATTGTTGCGATTGACCAATGCTGAAATCGATGATGCGATACGATCGTCAATTAGTCAATTTTTATTTTTATAAAAACCGCAATGCACTGCGAGAACTGCTGGAATTTTTCTGTCGTAAATCCATCCGAAAATTCAGGTAAAACTGTAGCCTCCTCCTGGTTTGTGTTGTTGCGCCATTTGCCGACAACAATCGCGGCCTCTGAATATCGCAACTCATGTGAATAAACAATTTGCTCTCGGAGCGATTGTTATTTCTGCAACATCAGATAAATCGGTTTTCTGCCATCATAATTGATCTCGGCTCACTTGTAATTTTTGTTCATAACCAATTTAAATATATAACATCCCTAGGATATAATATGTGATCACTTGACCATATGATAAATTTGAATGACATTTATTGGGCTTATTATAGCGTGTAAAGTTTAACCAATGCCTAGCCTATTAGTTCACATCCTTTAGTCTGATGGTGTTTATAGTAAATTATTGGAAACTGACTCATTCATCCGTAATTTGCATGATTACGATGTCAATTTTCAGTACAATAATAATTACCTGCACGGGCACGCTATTCAAACTGAACGACAGGAGAGGTCTGTACTTGCCCTCTAGAGGGAATTAAGCTAAAATAGTTTTCTGCTTAATTTAGCTGAGATAATCGCCCTTGCGAATGGCCTAAAGTCAAAATCTCCTCTGTTTCTACTATGCACCTTGTTAAAGTGCATTTACCAGAGAAAGTTGGAAACCACTTCCACATCCCTTGAACCCGAAGCAAACGACCTCAGACCACAGTGAAGCCCTAAGCGACGGATAAAATTTTTGTACAAAACGTCTATAGATATAAACTTGATATCAGTTCTCGGTAGGAAGTTGGCAGGTACAAAGAATGAATGCGAAAATAACCGACAGTGTGGTTACCGCTTTACCTCGTGATCACCTGAATACGGCCAGAGCATTAGACATTCATGGAATAGTAAACACGACCCAGACTCGGGTTTCTGATTCTAAAAAGTAGCCGCTGGCCATGTCTGGACTAATGGAAAGCGCAAAGAACTTCTTCGCCATTCACACCCACATGGCGAGGCGACGTGTGGCGACCGGGGCCGACTATACCATACGTAGAAAATACCGTCAAAGACGCGTGCCATTTATTTTTTGAATATATTACGGTTGAGATTGAATAATGTGGACGTTTTTCATGTCCGCCGTTTCGTAATATCTCAAGACGATATTGCTTTTCTCAACCGTTGGACGAACCTCTCTCATTACCCCGAAGATACTTCCGCATAATTCGTTGACCCAATGACTGTGAAAATCCAAGCAGACTGTATGATGTAACACGTACGCGAAAAAAAAAATGATATAGCATACTTCATCGTCATCTTGATTTTATCTTTAATGCCTTTAGACTAGCTGCAAAATCGAGCATCGCTCACACGTATTTTTTGCAAAAATTGCTTTATATAATACTTTAGTAATAAAGGTGGAAAGTGTACGAGCTTAATTATTCTTGTATACTTTTGCATAGTGGTATCAAGCTCAACATACGTTATGTAATGAATATAATTATTTTATATCCAATTACCAGGTAGTTTAAAATTACCATGTAATGGTAATTAACGTAGGTACTCGTTCTTTTTTTTTCGTTAACAAAAATAAGCAATATAATTTTGCAACTATGCAGAAGAATGGGCTGATAAACAAAAACATTAGCGTCACGCACTTTTGGTTAGTAGATTAACCTAAAAAATTTTCATTTCCTAAGTATTATAATACAATTGTATACAATCTATTTCGTTACTACTATCTTCTTTTCTAACACTATCCTTCTGCAATATTATTATATGTAGTATAATAACAAGAATTTTACCAAATGTATGTATTATATTTAGCATACCGATTTTTGCATCATATTTATTAATAAGATAATAAGATATAACTGAATTGAATTTTATTACAAAATATAGATTTTGAACCATAATGTTTTATATTGAAAGAAGTCTTAAATATTGCAGGATTGGAAGGATTTTTTAATACTAATTGGGCTTTTCATGCAAAACAACTGTAGTCGTTTCGATTTTGCATTTTTGATTTAGCACAATGTTTTTCTATTTAACTGATACTACATTCTAAGATGTTTTATAAATTTAGAGCCTTATATTCTTGAAAAGAGTTCAAAAATACTTGATTTTCCGGACGAAAAAGTAATGCTTCTACACTAGACGGTCATATTAAGTCATCAAAATAAAAATTTTGGAAAAATTTAGAAATATTAGGTACCTTCAGCTCAATTAAAAGTGTCAACATTTTAATAGAAAATAAAAATCATTATCACCTTTCTTGCATAATTCTTAAAGTGATGATATCTTCAAAATTTACTTTTTCAGTGGCAAAATTGCACGAAAAATGTCATCTACTTAATCTACAGATGGCTCGTTGCTTTATTCTTTATTGGAGTGGTGCTGACTTCGATGCTCGACCATAATATGAATGCATATTATTTCATATTTCTCACAAATTGGGGCATTTTGATGTGCATGTTCACCCATTTACTTGGAGCAATATTGGTCACTATATGGCATTATCATCCCGAATATGCTGGTGAGTTATATAGATTAAAAATAAAAGTGTTTTACGAGTAGTACTATCATTTTCATAAGCGAGCCTTCCAAAGTGTGCCTTTTCTTTTATATTTCACATTTTGAATTTTTCTTCTTTAATAATTTTCTTAATGTATTCAATAGTTCATAATTAAAACATCATTAAAGAAATATATACTCAACTATCCTTTTCAATTATTATGGCCATTAAAACTAATTACTTCGAGTTACTTTTTAGTTAATTTTTACTCGCTTTTAAGAAAGCTTACACTTACATTTCTCACGTGTAATTAACAACAAGCAATAAGACTATAAAGCGAAAATCAATTAAGTAATTAAAGAAATTGCATTAATTTATTCAAAACTAATTACAAAGTTACCCATGAGAGTACCTACGTAGAGATTTTAATTACAATTAATCTTTTTATTATTTTTAATATAGATATTTTCTTATAAAAAAATTTTAAAGATTACGATTTTTTTGTGGTTTGTAAAAATAACGATTTCTTCTTAGAGTGTACGTTCTCTGTCTTTGAGGCTAATATTATATAAAAACTTTTGAAAAATATTATATATATATATTATTTAAAGATAACATTACGGACTCAAACTCGATGCCAACAGCCTTTAAGATCTACTGGATAATGCACATAACAACTTTGATCTCTTCACTTATAATCACAATCGTCTATTGGAGTATCTTGTACACAAGTGAGTATATTTTACTATAGATTTACTATAGAATACTAAAGCTAAAAAATTATTTTATCTTATATAAAGGTGATATACCCTTGACTGCCACAAATGTACTTACACATGCATTTAACGCGGCAATTATGTTTTTGGATTTTCTAATTGTTTCCTATCCAATACGATTGCTTCATTTATATTTACCAGTTTTGTTTGGTGTAATATATGCACTTTTCACGGTTATTTATTACTTATGCGGAGGACTTCATCCGTAAGTATAAATCTGTCACAAACTCCATGGTTTCTATTTAAGTACCAAAATTAATAACAAAAATTAATAATAAAAATATAACTTTTCTTTTTTTTAAGAAATGGATCCGTTTACATTTATACAATGCTTGATTGGAGAAAGCCAGGGCAAACTATAACAACACTTTTCGGACTCTTCATGCTAGCATGTTTTCTACACATAATAATCTTTATTATTTATAAAATTCGTATTCTTATTTACAAAAAATATATACTATCTAGAAATAGCCTACCAATTTCAAATAGTGATTCAACTGTAGTCACTCATCCACCATCTGGTATATCAATGGTTTTAGGAAATTATGGCTATGAGAATCGTGGTTTTGCTGGTAGTATGGAAAAAATACCAAAATGAAATTTATTAGACTGTTAAACTAACGTTTAGATTAAACATTTGTAAATATAGTTAGAAATATATTATAGTGATGCTTTTGTAAATAAAAAATAAAGCTATTTTTAATAAAAAGTATAAATTTTTTTTGAAATGGTAAGTAACGCTTCTGAACCTATAGATATATTTCAATGAGCCCATATATACCTACTATTAAATTCTTCTAAGCTGATTTTTTAATAATTTTTAATTGTTGAAAAAAAACAATTAGGTACATAAAATTATCGCTACTGGGTGATTCCTGATTCTGTGTTACAATTTTAATGGCATCCACTTCAGCTTGTTTAATTATTATAAGTTTAAAAAAGTATTAATTAATTCTATACCAAAGTTTTAAATAATACCGTATTTATATTAATAAGTACGTATTTTCGTTCATATAAATTAATCTTTTGATGAAATAGTTGTGAGATAATGCCATAAAGGATTTCTTTCATAACTGTACTTAGAGGTGAAAAAATTAAAGCTAAGACAACTACCATAAAAGCTTTATATTCTTGATGGCTTTTTTATGGTAAATTCTTTAAAGAAAGCTTTCATTTCTTAATAAGGTACGAGGACTTTTAGACTTTTATCTAAACAAATTGTTTATTGAATTCGAAGAGATATAAAATCATAAACAAATATTGTGTTTTTTTAAGTATTTAATAGTAATCGGAATATGACATTTCTCACAAATACACGGTAGGTATATGGTTGGCGGTTTCACGATAGTTAATTTAAATTTATTTAAGCATTCAATACTTTTTTGCACTACATACTTAGTTCATTTATTTAAAACAATTTAGATAGTAATGGGTTCTGAAGAACAACGAAACTTCTATAAAGGAATACATATTTATAAAGAAATATGTCATCTTTACAATTTTTATAGGGAGAGTTAAAATTATACCTACATACTTAGAATCTTATTATTCATAAGTTAGAAAACGTATATATCTCTTAGATTATCTTATGTATATTAAAGAATTCATATTATATACATATTCAAAATGTTCCTCTTTTACACTTATAATAAAAATTTAAAATTTTATGGTTTTTAAAATTCTACGAGGAATTACCATTATTGCACACTTATTGTTATTCTAAGCCCTAAAAGCCTTTTTTTTGTTTTAAACTTTAAAATAGCAATCATAGTGCCAATAGGTGTAAGAAGATCCTTTTTTACACAAAATAATAATAATAAATAATATTTTTGGAAACATATTCATAAGACAATTTGTAGTATCTAATAAATCCGCTTTAGTTGGGCTATGAAATCATGAATTGTATTTTAAGTAATTGCACCAAAGAGAAAGTTAATAACATGAAATGTGTCATTTTGTTGCATACCAAATGTAAGTTACGCATTCTAATCCGTCCTTCATCGAAGTAATTAAACATCAAACAATAAGTCAAAGCACAACGTAGAAGGAACGTTTTTTCGGAACCGCACAATAATTGCGTTTAATAAGAAAAGATTCTAGAATTCTAAGTAAGCTCCTGCAATTCCCATTCACATTTAAATATTACATGAAATGTTATTACATGCTGTGTGGCCTTAATTTGAGCTCCTTAACCTCATTTCACTTTCGTAAATTTTCATACAGAGGAAAAGATAAAAAGTTGCGTGTCATTACCCCATGGTATTGTCGAAAAGTTTAAATAAAACATTTATAGGCAACCTTCTGTGAAATTCATTGTGATCCTTTTGACTGAAATAATGAAGGTTGAAATGTTGGTAAGGTCCTCCCAGGGACCTGGTTTTTCCTCGAACGTGATTTATCAGCGTGTGGCCCTCCGCTCCACCTTGTACGAGAGGAGCAGAAGGAGTTTCTAACAAAGAAAATAACCCGATGTCGTCCTTATATCATTATCCTGTGGACATTTTAAATATTTCAAAGCCACGAAATTCTAGCCACCGAACATGTAATTATCGGGGGTGGATAAGCCGCCCACTGTCCGCCAAGAAGGGTTTCAGCCGGGGGTTGCAAGGGGGTTAGCTACTATAGACGCAGGCGACTACAGACACTTTAAAGTGGGTTAAGCGACATCAAATACAGTGACTTTGGGTATATAATTACATTAAGCCGACTGAAATTCAAGTCGAATCGACTCGTCGTTTCCCTTGAGAATCGCTTAATTATTTATGCGGAGCGTAGAAGTTGGCCGATCCTTGCAACCGATGGCGGCTCATTGAGCACTTTCGATTAGTGTCATAATTGAATTATTAAGCACGATGGTGCGGCTATGTGCAAATAAATTGCCGTCGACAAAACCAATTTGCGCCATTTCTCATAGTGGCCAGCGAAAGCGGCAAGGGCTATTTGTTGTATGCAACAGGTCGCATGTTTCACCTGCGATTAGGATCAATACCCCGTAGAGGTTAATATGTGCCCGGGTACCCACCTGTGGGGTCAGGTAACTACGGCGAAATTTTATCGAAGTAAAACTCTCTTGGTGCACATGGAAATTCAACATTTCTCTAGTGGCGACCATCAAAACCCCAGTCACATGTCATTACCTTTTCGATATGGCTGCAAAATTTACCACATGGACATTCGACCACTTGTAAATGTCCTTTTCAAGGTTTCCCCGGTTTTCATGTTTACCTTATTTTATTCATTGTTGTAGCAAATGTAAGGGTTATATTGGATTCGATATATCGCCATATGTGGAGCGGAAACGCGCATGATTTCCGTTGTCCTTTTTTTTTTTTAAATCTAATTCATAGTCCCGCGTAGATATATAGAAAAGATACTACACCATATCATGACCATAGATGTTGCCAGTCAAGAATTATATTCGAATACTATAACCAACAAGCTCTTGAATAAATACTTCCTTATGCAATTAAACCGATTTTATTCGACTTTGACCAACTTTTATCTATTTAAGAACACTATAAAATATTAAAGTTTAACCCAAAAATATTTGATCTGTAGCACATTTAAATACAAAAAACGATACAATTGCCTCTTTCAGCCATACCTCCTTAACAAATTGTCCTCAAAACGCAAAAGAAGCCAAGGCTACTTCAATGGAGTTCTTATAACTCTTATTTATCTGGTAATACTTGAAAATAACTGCCCTATTTGAACATGAATGACAGTAACCATTAACTGGCGATGGTCAATTACCAACACTATTTTAAAGTGAATGCATATGTACTGACCATCGAAATATGGGTGGTTGGGGGATGAAAAAACGTAACCGATTTTCATAAAATATTCAATAAGTCCGACAAAGGTAAAAACTTTGTTTTGTCATCAACTTTGACAGTGAGCCTGGACTTTTCGATCGGTTAACACGCGTCGTACCGGCGGCAGTGAATACACTGCACTTTGGATAAAATTGCATTTTCGAATTATCAGTGAAAACATTTTGTAACTAATCGAAAATGACGAGGATAATAAAGTGTAGAAATCTTTTAAATGCAACCAATATCTCATAAAATATTGTGCCTAACTGGGAATATTGTGATGTATGTACGAAACAGTGATTTAGTGATATTAAATTGAACTTTTGGGGAGGACTTTGATTTAAAATGAAAAAAGTGAAAATAGTTAGAAGCAATTCTTTTAGTTAAAATAAGACATTTTGATAAGAGGAGCGAGAATTACTTTCTTCATTGGTTATTACCGCATGGATGATGGGTATTTGTTTAGACACAGGTAAGCAAGCTTTGGAACAGTTTAATTAATTTTTCAAGTATAAATTTGAACTTACGGATATTAAAAGGCAAGCAAAGATTAAAAATTTGCAATTTTTTAAAGACATACATGAAAAACTTTTTAAAATATCTATGGATCAACATCGATATGCATCGATATAATTTGCTTAATAGCTTGAAAACATTGATTTTATAAAAAAAAATTGCAGCGACAAAATAAAATTATCTACTACTCTAACCTATGATTCTGACTAACAAATGGGTTTTGTATATTTTATAATGACTGACTCACTTTTGGATATTAAAACAAATATGTTATATTATTATTTTTATTATGAAAGAAGCAAAGAACCCTTTTTAAAAAATTATATCGACTCAGTTAAATCGTCTTTAATTATAATAATATAAAAGCTAATTTAGATAGCAATGAGTTGCGTCCAATGTATACGTTATATTCGAATATGCAAGATTAGGTTTTGGTATATTAATGGCTTATAGCCTTAGCCAACTAAGGTTTCCTACTCGAGGTAAAACGATTATGTTAAGCGCCAGAAAATAGTCAAGCATTGGTTTCATAATAAACTTAAGGCCATTCAAAAATGAAGTAATGCAATTTGTTCATGAAAAGGTTATACATATTTATCATTACTGCTTAATGTCAATCATAATACATTTCATGCTGACTAAACGTTTATGAAACCTATAATGTATTTTTTCGTTGCAAGATCCCCAACCTTTCAAGCTAATGAAAAAATGCAAGTAGCACAATCTGATCAAAATTAATAGACATTTACATAGATAGTTATCACACGTAACTATATAAGAAATTGATTGAAGTAAGTAATTAGTTCAAATTAAATTTACGTGAAAAGTTCACAAGTTCACGGTGAGCTTTGCTAATTTCATAATATGTATTTAATAAATATCAGGCGTTGAGTATGCAATATAACACGACTTTGATTATAAAGATTTACCTTGCTTCTTTTATTCAATACTCAAATTATATTCAGAATATAGGCTATGGTATGTGAACTGTTGAAAAAGCAATTGTTAACTATTAAATTGAAGACGAAGAGCAATACTCATAATCTAATTGAAGGGTCACGGACCAGACATGACTAACCCTCCGAACTCATATCTCTGGTAATTAAGCTCCAAAGTTTAATGCGCTCATTAGAAAAGTGTTGAAGTAGAATTTTAGAAGGGAGTTTTTTGAAACAAAAATGTTATAGAGTATCTATTATTTTCCAAAAAGAAATGAAAGAGTAATGCATGTAGATTATTAAAAGCTAAAAAACTATATTTTTGTTATTTTGTGGGTTAGTCACGTCTGGTCCGTGGCCCTTAAATTTAACGATGCAGTATTAATTTCTTACTTATATTGCTCTGTGTTAATTGTTATACATACACTAAATAAATCAATGAAAACTGAAACTACCTATTTCAATTTATTATAAATTGATCAAATTAAATTTTATAATCGATCAGAGTTAACTAAAATTTGTAACTTACATTCTGCGTTATTTTCGTCTATTTTATTCCGCATATTTCCATTGACACACACTTTAAATGAATATTCTAAAAGAAAGATCAAAGAAACTAAATTAATTGAGTAGTCTCATAATAAATTAAGTATTATCATGAGCAGTCTAAATGGAGAAAACATTAGGTTTTTGAAACACATTCCACAATCTGCTTGTCTGTTGTTTTTAAAATATTTACTTTCAATTATTGAAAAGTTGATTGTTGATGATTTAAGAAATAAAATAATGTACAAAACTTTAATATCCCTTTTTGTTAAAACTAAACAAATGTTTGAATTACAAACACCTGATATTTTATTGTCAGTATAAATTTAATATTCAAGGATTTAGTCGTTTCGAAACTTACTTTATTACATTATTCTGTTAACATTTTCGAAAAATTGCCAAAATTGTAATAGAACGATTTCGATTTTGTTTTTATATTTGTTCACACACAAAATTTTTTTCCTCTTCATCCTTAAAATTTTAGTAATTTTTTTTTTAGTAAAAATTTTAAAGAGTAGGTAGTCTTAAAAATGTTTCCCCCAGGTCTACTTTTCCACCTAAAATTTCAAAATATGACCAGTATGTGTCGCTACTTACTTAATATTATGTAATTAACCGATAATTGTTGTTTGATATGACACGTGTAGTGAGCAGCACGTTTTTAAGAAGAAAACGTGTGTTAATCATATAGAAAAGGACATTTTGTGTAAAAATTCGTTAGATTCTTATTATAATTTAATAAAATATACAAATCGTTGAACTATAACCTTTTATGCGGTTAATAAAACTATCATGCAAATCAGTGTAACTTCTGCTTGATAAGTAATTAGTGAATAATTTCATTACACCAAGTCGGGACTGGACAACAACAAGGACTTGTTGTGGCAGATTAAACTGCTAACATATCATCAAAAAATCAATAGCCTTCCGCACAAGGTGTCCACTGGGCGCTGATTTGAGATTTCTTTAGGTTTTTCGACGTGCACGAAACGATGACCAAATTAAAAACGTTTTTCTTCAATGAATTTATAACAGAAATGAAAGACATAACCCAAGGACTAAAGGTCGCATTTTTCTTGTTATTCCAGACGCCAATATGGCACAGGATTCGGAGGATCCCGGAGCCGATTGGAAGGGCGGGGGGAACGCTCGCTCCAGCAGGGTTCGAACACCGCTCAATGCCCTCCTTATGCAGAATGTTGGAAGGATAAAGTTCGATCCACCAAAAGTGCCTGTCATATTTGTCTTAGGTAAGCAATTCAATAAAATTTTGGTAAATATTGTAAGTGGTCTAAATGAAATCCTTCTTTTAATCGGAAACAGGAGGTCCAGGTAGTGGCAAAGTAACGCACTGTGATACCCTCATGCAAGAGAAACGAGGAGTGACCCACATCAATATGATGGATTTACTGCAGCAATACGCAATCGGAAATGGTAGGTACCACCTTTTCACGGTCATTGCCAGGCAAATTTGGCCTACCTTGCTCATACCTAAAACACCAAAATACACATGTAGTTGGTTCAGTATTCACCAATAATTAGAATGACGAATACTAAAAGTATGAAAAGGTTTCATTGGTATAGGTGACTACCTCACCTGGCGTTTACTAGTCTTGACCCGTGCGTGGAGAATCATGAAAGAAAACCCCGGTGTTAGGTTACCTGTACCTTTAGTTATGTGTAGAGCTAACATCGGTTCTCCTCATTTAATGGACTTTATTTCAATACAGAATTATGCTGACTTTAAGTGGTGTAATTTATCACGTAAATTATCACTAATAGATCTGTTCGGGCCAAGGACCGAGAATAATTCAGCCAATCAGAATTTGTCACAGATGGACACAAAGCTCAAAGCCATAGTTAGTCTGCCGGTTGACAATAAATAAAGAATTGTACCTACATACACATGTTAATGATTTTGCTCAGCTTACACAAGGCCAAAGGTCAAAGTTTATATATTGCTATATAACTTAATTGGCTTCTACATATGCTTCAATATATTAATTAACTGTCATTTTACACGAGGAAACATAACAATTTTCTCTGGGTTTATTACTCAAATTTAAAATGTATAATTATTTGAAATTCTCCATTCGTAATTGCAATAATAATTCCTAATTGCAACAACAATTTAAAAATGGACTTGCGTGTTTTCATAAACGTGTTCTACTTTTTCTCTGCGGGTTGAGGCGCCTGTCTGAGCTGATTAATAAATAAATTAACCTAAACGTATTAAAAGTCGAGACCACTTCGTTTTTTAAAGTAACACTGGGGGAACAAAACAAACAAGAATCAGTTGTTGCGTAGGTTTAAAAAGCAATGAATTCGCTATTAAACCCATTTTATTTAAGACATATGCAATCAAACAAAGATTGGCCTTTTTTCTGAAATAAATGACGATATAGCGAGTACTCTTTATTATTCATTTAATAGTATAGTTGGGATACAATGTATACTTTTTAGATTATAAACCTAATGTTGGGTAATAATATAAATAACTTAGCTTTTGTATTTTTTAAATATTTCGAATAGCGTTTGCGTCAATCGTCAATTAATTTTACGTTTTAAAAGAAATGTGTCCTTTATTGGCATATTCTAGAAAACGTAGGAAAACATATGTACATTTTTTTTAAACATTTTCATTTCTTTTTTTATTATATTTTCTTGAGATTTCCATAAGATTTTTAAGTAACCTGATTAATTCTCGAGTTATTATTTTATTTCTTTGAAGAGATCTTTTACCTTTCAAATTTTGAAAAATACATTTCCTTAAAACATTGTTTTTTGATAGAAACAGAAAATATATCATTTTAAATTTTGACTTTTCCAGAATATCAAATAGTTATTGTTGAAGTAGCATGAAGAAGGCATTTTTTTTATCACAAAATAACAAAATGGCGAACGTTTTTCGAAAAACCGATTTTTGATTTTTTATTATCAACCTTTTTGAGCCCATGTAGTTCATGCGGTAGCCATAAGTGTTTAAAAAAACATATTAAAAAATCAGAGCAATCAGTCGAGTCGTTTTTTAAAATCCAAAAAACGTAGTTACGAGAAAATCAAAACAAATTGAAGCAGAACAGAAAATATGGGAAACAATTTATTTTTATTACTTATCTAAAAAAATAAAATAACGTATTATAATTCGAATAACATCTTAGACCACTTATATTAAGGCTATTTAATAAACAATTTTTAAAAGTAAGAAATAATTTTTCACTCCTTTTTAGATATGCAAGATTTTTCCCAAATATCTTCAAGAACAGTAACGGAAGTTTTAATGCTCGAAATGAAAATGGCGCCAGCTGCAAAGGCCTATTTAATTTCTGGTTACCCCCGTTCTATGCGTGATGTCGTGGAATACTCCGAAAAAGTAAGTTGGAATCTTATTTAGTAACATTTTATTTTATCCACTTTACTTTATTGCGAAAATTATTCTTATTTTTTAATTATGAATGGCGTTTTTAACTATAAATATGTACATACATACATATATAGAAGTATACTACTATGATAAATATTCTAAATAGCTTTCCAACAAGAAAAAGGGCTGTAATTATAAGAAGCATTAATTGAGGTGGAATTTTAAAATAAAGTGCAAAACTAAAGAAATCTCCGTATGAATTTATTCCCACATACCTATCAAAAGGAGCTCAACAGCTCATTCGATCCTAATATACCAGTAAGGTATAAAACTGATGAAATATTTGTGACTGCAGCACGCAATGTCCCCGGGTATTGATTGGACGACCTAGACATTCAGTAGTAAACAGTGCGAGTTCTATTTGACCCGGGTGGGTGCCATCCTCCTCTACTGCAGGTCGGTTAAACACCCTGAGAACTCAAACACGTGGGGCAATTTTAAAGCTGTGGAAATGAATTTAATAGTTTACGAACTTTAATTGTATCTGGAAAAATGTTCGTTTGATATATTTCTGACAGGGGATTCAAAACATTGTTTCATATTTTATTCACATTTTTTAGAAAATAGAACAATTAATTTAGGTCACTTGGGACTTGAAACTTCCAGTAATATGATACTTATTCGTAGGAACACATTATTTTATTTAAGAGCACCTCTACCACAGTCACCTTGTAGCTTAAATATTACCTTCGAGCACATTAACATCCCCGAGCAAACAATTGGAGCAAATAGTGACAGTGGATAGTTCTGGCTCATTTTTGTATTCTTCCCTTCAATTGTGTAACCGTCCTGCTAAGAAATTTATAAAATCGAGCTAAACTAAAACAATCCTCGCATGTCAGTGTATCATTTGCCCCGAGCAAAGCTCAATTACCTAACCAAAGAATTTAATTCGGTAACACCAATACCAAATGTATAATATGTACCTTAGTTCACTTAAAAATAGTCATGTGGAGCAAAATTGTTTAAATACGTCACACGGCGTCGGATTGATAAATATGCACAACCACTTGTTTAGAGGCATAATCCTCCAAGGTAATAGATACATACATAAGTACTATATTATATCACTACGATGGTTTTGCTCATTTGCTGTTTACTTATTTGTACGAAATCAAATATTTTGTCTATGAAATAAAACCAGTTTCATTAGTAATCATTTATTCATGAAAATTATGTTACTAGAGAAAAAAAAAACACTATCCAGTCTCAATCAAGCCTATTCCCAAATATTGAACAAACCCTCAAAATATCTTTAAACTTATAAACAACAACCAAATCTTGAAAAACAAAGCGATTTAACTACTATTTTTTCATAATTCTACGTCATTATATCATAAATAACTCTAGTGTTTTCGCGATAAACACTGATCATTTATGTCGAGGTAAATTCCAATACCTTGATTGGTCCAAAACTAGCCTTGATGCTTTAATCACTATCTTTCCGAAAAAGGAGTACAAACTATATTCGAGACGTTCTCACAAAAGAATCGATTAACTCCACTTTAGAAAATCTCTGAATCTTAATATACTAAAACCCCTCATACCAAGCTTAACGTTTAAATTTTGAAATAAGTTATGCTAACAATTTTACGTAAAAGTAATATGTATAAAATTACCTTTAACAATGTTTATTAGAATTTTTATTTTAAAACGATTATGTAAACTAAAGTACGACACGTAACTTCTGATTTTAACATTACAACAAACATTTTTATAATTCTTATTTGTAATATTTGTTTAAACCAATTTTATTTTATCTTACATAAAATCTCAACCAATTTTATCAATACATATTCAAAATTGAAGTTAATTTTAAAAGTTAGTGACTACAACTATAACAATATACGGCCTTACAAACAAATTAATTAAATAAATTGTTATCAGCAAACCCAACTTCTGGAATTCATAATCTTGATTCTTGAAAATATTTCCAGACATTGATGATATTTGATATAATAGAATTGCGTACAATTATTTCAATCAGAAAGCGCAAAGAGACAGACTATGTTTTAGAATAGGTAGTCTGTTAGGTCATCACTGGTTCTGTTTGATTTGATTTTAAATAATAATAGCTGCGTGTTTTTAATTTTCTTTTCTGGTTCAGATTAGATAGAAAATTTTGCATTGATTTTAATTTTGAAAGCCCTATATTAAGAGATCCAAATTTTAAAGCTTGAACCAGATAAATTTTTGGATTAAGTTTTAGAGTTTTGACACAAAGTAGGTATAAATCCAGACAATAGGTATGATTTTATTTTCGTGAAATAAAAAATATTTGTTTTGGATAACTTCTCATAAATTTCAATTCAGTGCAAAATTGCCTGCTGAACCTTGAACCGGAATAGATTTGCATAAAAACGCAGCTATTAAGAAAATTATGCTACAAATTTTATTATGTCAATGTCCTTGTTTATCAGAGACCACTTTTTGGATTTGAAATAACGTCTAACTCACTTACATCTTTTTTTGTAGATTCAAGTAGTTAATGGGGTCATTTTAATATCTTGGCGCCAGTCTGTACTACAAAAGCAAATCGACTATGGAGCCAAATTAGGACATGTCGTTTTGTCCCTTGCCAAAATGGAGTTGGAAAACTTCTTCAAGAACGTTATGCCTGTAGCTGATTACTTCGACCAAAGCGATTTACTTGTTGCAGTAAGGATACTTTAAAACGTTTATAAATTTTAAATATGACTAAAATTGTACTCTAATAAATCAGGTAAATGGTGAACGCGCACCATCCGATGTTTATAAAGATTTTCGTGCTGCCGTACTTGACATATTGGAGGCACTCGAAAATCAAGAAGCGATCCTAAATGGAGTTACAGGTATGGGAAGAGGAATAAATGATATACCTGGCAGTATAGTTAGTGTAGAAACAGCACCTAGTCAACAGAAGAATATTACAGAATTGGCGAATACACCACCGTCGAATTCCCTATTTCAGCCAGTGCAAAATGATCCCACCGCCCTGATGGGACAAAATGTAACATATTATGGCAATGGGCCAGTTAAACTTAATAACAGTGATATACCTCCGGTAATATGGGTCATTGGCGGACCCGGTAGCAATAAAGCCAATCTCTGCATGAAGGCAGTTGGCTTGAATTCTGGATGGGGACATTTCAGGTAATTTATTTTACAAAAATAGATCCATTACTGAAAGTAATGATTAAATTTATTTCCATCCGCAGTGTCGGCAGAATATTACGGACTATTACTGATACTGCCCCGAAGGCTAACACCGAAAGTTATGCGGTTAAAGAAGCTTTATCTGCTGGGGAAATGGTCCCTGAAAAATCTATAAATATACTTATTGATAAAAATATTGAATTGAAAAAGGATATGCACGGGATTCTAATTGATGGATATCCCAGGAATATTAATCAAGCGAAAGCATTTGAAGAAAAGGTAAGTAAACGATTGAGTGGAATTAAAAGTAATATTCAATGATTTTAATTTAATATTTTGTATAGTACAAACAACGCCCTCCTATTATTCTATTGGATTGTTCAAAACTCCAGTTGGGTCGAGGACGACTAGATGACACTGTTTCATCCTTTAGAAGACGATTAGAATTATTCCGGGAGCAAACATTGCCAATGCTCAAAGCTCTTGATAATAACAATCGACTAACAATCGTAAGTACAAACATAATTGGAAGCATCAATAAGTTTTTTTTTTCAAAAACATTTAGCCAAAAATCTAAAGTCATGCCTGATAATTATTAATTTTCATGAAATACTATACTACTCATATCACAATAAATTGATCTGAAATCCTTATTGAGCTGTGCTTTTAAGAAAAACTTCATTTTCCTTCCTAAAATTGAACTAATTTAATTTAATTAACTATGTAATTTAATTTAATTTAATTTTTGATCCAAAAGATACTTTTGTGTTGATTTATTGTATTATCTTTTTACTGCCAGGTTGATGGTGACACAGACAGTCCGTCAGTACAAAGAGAGTTTGAAAAAGTCCTTCGAGGTCTAATTCAACAGCTGACGACCACTCAACTAAGAAGTAACCAAAATCCACCAATCTCAGACCAGGGTACATCAGGAATTGGTTCCATTGAGGCAGACACTGTTCTAGAAGACGTGGAGGACAATGTCCCGGGATCAGTACCAACCATCAGCCACCACGTCAGCTTAGCCAACGGATACCTCAGAAATAATACCAGCCAAAATAATCCCCATCCCGGAAAGCCCCAGATGAATGGAAATCTTCCAAACGAGGGTTTCAACTTTAGACAAATGTTGCAGGAAACAGAAAGAAACACCATGGATACATTTATGTAGCCTGTCCTCTCATAAATTCCTTAGGTTGTTGGGGTCGCAATTGTTTTTTGTTTTGTAAATTAAGTATAATATTTAAAAGTGTTTTGAAAGAGGCTACTTTTAGAAGAACAATAATGGTTAGGCCGTGTTTATAGCTTTAAAAATTTTAAAAAAAGGTGGCTGAGTGCCAACATAAAGAGTAGGAACAGTAGGTAATACCAACACAATTACGCATATATTTTCATAAACGTGTAAGTGATGAGATTTTGCATCATCCACTGTTTTGAATGTAGATTTAGTGTAATTAGATTAGAAAGGAATTAAGTTTTTGATGAAACGAAATATATATAACATTTAAGGAGCACATCTATCGAAAGTGGCACTTTGCGAATTGTTATTGAAATAAGATTTATAAATATAGAACAAATATCATATACAAACCGTGGTTTTACTTATTTCACAAACAATTGCTTTAAGCTTAAAGCCGCAACACACACCGTTCATTACTTGTAAATTGAAAATACGAGGAAATTTTTAATTACACATAAATTACAAAAGAACAACAGATTTTGGAACAGAGAACCTCATCAAATGTTTAAAAATAGCTGAGCACAATATTTCAATTTGTTTTCGCCTTCGGATCCGCGAGGAATTTTAAATTGTTCGGCTCGAATAATTAATTCTACTTCAGATACGAGTGCCTATCGGAATAAAAATATTTAAATTACCTCAAATTACTTTCTGAATTGTACTATAAAATAAATGAATTTTTGAATCATACTACAAATTTTTTTTTATGTTTTTATAAATGGCCTTCGAAGAGAAAATTATCACAAAAAACATTCTATCAGCCAAAACAATATCTTTTCTGCCACTATTAAAAACATGCTTATTAAAATTACTTCATGGCACTATTTGGTTTTATTGAAAAAAATCATTTTCAATTTTCCAAAAAGTATTTTGTTTATACCGAAAAGAACACTAAATTAATACAAGGTAGAATGGATCGAATTATGCTTATTTTAGAACCTTTTATAGATGTTCAACACTCAACATCATGAAAATTATCATATATGACTTGCAGTTACATATAATATATGAGGAATGGACAACATTTTCATCTCTTATATCCAATACTATACGTAGTTACAAAAGCATTTAAAAATGTTTGGCTTTATTAAAAGAAATTACCCGTTTACATTTAAGACTCTGTACATTTCTTTAGTCAGATCTATTTTTGAGTTTGCGATGGTCTCCAATATAATAACTTTTCGTTCAAAAGTCATAGATATATCAGAATTATGGCTTGGAAACTGAATCTTTGAAATTATTGTCCTTCTTATAGTAAATACATACCTACTGTTAATGAATTTTTGTATAGAACAAATTGTGGTTAAAAAATGAATTCGTTTTAATAAACATAATAATAATCTTGTAGATTTCAATACTGAATAAAAACTGAATATTACATTTTATATCATAGCTATCTCTCTTCTAGTCTATAAGATTTGTGTGATCTGTAGACTGAAATAAAAAAATAAATAAATGAGGCTCGCTCACCTCATTGTCTAATATCAAACGTTGAAACATCTCACTCCTTATATCTTATAATTAAATGTGCTTTTATATATTATACATATATTACATGTTTCATTTTTATTAATTGTGTCAAAGCCTCAACCTTCTTCTGATTTTAATCTATTGAACAATAAAGATAAGATAAGGATATGATTAGCAATTATCGAGATTATTTGAATTATAGACAGACAGAAAATATGAAGCGGAATTTTCTTTCATTATGTATAATTATCGTTTACAATTTTGTGTAATTTTCCAGTTAAGAAAATATTTAGTTATCGTATCAAACCTTGGTATGATATGGACATTTTTATATCTTCTTCAACTATTAGTTTATTTTTGTTAAAAAACCAAAATTACACATCTTTCATCCCAGAAATTACCAATTCAAATCTCAATTAATACAAAATGTGTTTCTGGCAAATTTAACATAAACAAATGTTGTGAAAAATACCCCGTGGCTTATTTAGAGGAAAATATTTCAAGTGATGCCTTCATTCATGCGAAAATACTGAAAATACTGAACAAATTGCCATTGAGCACTTTTGTAAATAAGTTACTCAATTGGCTCAATTACTTTTGAGTGTTGTGCTCTTGAAAAGCTCTAGGCCAAAAGCATTGCGGTATAGCCAAACTCCCGTACTAATTTTAAAAGTACCGTTTCACTTTCACAGTTCTCTGTGCTATAGGCACAACCTGATATGGGTCAGAAAGCTCCTTGTCCCGTTATCGGCCAAGAAGTGTGAGGTTAAATCCCGAAAGGGTGGTGAAAGCTGCACCAAACCTGACCCGGTGGCCCATATGCAGGGTAGTTTTAGGCCACGGTTGCAGCGTTATTCAAGGTGAAAGCTCTACTTCAGGTCTCTTGAGATTGTAGGTCAGAATAGAACCTTCGCCGAGTGAGTTCCGTTTGGCAAAGAGCTTCGAAAGTTTTGTAGCTGTGTCTGTATCTTTATACATATTTATATCTGAGACTCACTGTAGTCGTCCTCTCGACTCTCAAGATTGCAGCCGAACAGTCTTCTGTGAATCTTAAAATAGTCAGGGCGGTGGACGTTTAGCGGTGCGAGTCGGGAAGATAGTTTGAATTGGTGTCCAAAACCGGGGTTCGAGTGCAAATAATCATGGTGAGTGCTGTTGAAGGCTCATTCCCTGCGATTAGTTTCTTTCGAGTATTTTTTCTTTGGACATTTTAAACAAGAAAAGCCTTTGTGCTCGTGTGGTTCTGGATAAATTCTGTTTAACCTTGACCCAGAAGATATAGAGTTCATGGCGCTAAGAAGGCATTTGCAGTGGTAAGTGCTGACCAGCATTTTAAATTTGGACGTGACCCTCTGGCCTTCAGAACCCTCCCGTTTTTTTTAATCCAACTTGCCGAATAATTGAAATACAGCATCGTCTATAGTGAGGATAGATTTATATAATCATGTTATTCTTAGCAAAATATTTATCTTTGTCAGTTCTTCATGCTGAAAAATTCCAAGGCGAATTGTTTAAAAGCAATGTCGATTTGCCCGTCATATAAACAATTCGAGGGAGCCAACGCAAGAGCAACCACCGTGGTCGCGACTTTGCTGTTCGTGATTAATTCGCAAATTATCCCAAATTCACTTCTTATAAATAACCCTGGCTCCCGTAAAACACTGAACTTTATCTCGAGAAATGAAATTTATTTAATTCGTGATGAGCGCTTATTTCCGGACCACGCCAGAATGACGGCACCTTGCTCTTTTCGATTTTCGGCCAAAGGGCCGCGCAGCGTTTTCGTTAATTTCCTGCGAACGTCGCCAGATGCGGGCGGGAAAAGTGCTCTGCTCGTGCCCGCGACTTTTCTTGATTTCATTTGATATCAAAAAACTTTTGGCGGAATTAAACGGCAGGTGGGAGGGGAGGACACGTGCCTGCTCGCGCTAGGGGAAAGTGTGTCAACAAGAAATCGATAAGGAGCAAGTCGACACGGGGGTTTATACCCTTGAAGGAAAAGGGTTCATTGGGGTTTTGGATCCCTACGTTTCTAATTGGGAGCAATTTAAAAAATTACATATGCATACGCGGTTCAAATTTTGGAAATTTTGAAATTGTATATCATTAAAGCAATTAGGGCCAATTTTTCAATATTTAGATACATTTAATCGCTGAATACAATCGTCAATAGTCAACTTAAAATAGCTATCACATGAATAAACTTAATCGGTCCTTGATGCGGTAGATATGATATTCATCAGTTAGTTTTTGAAAAATAGAGTGAAAAATAATATTTCTTCATAGTCAAGTTAAAATTTTATCTGAAGTAGGTACTTTATTCTGAATAAGAGTAAATAAAAAACACCCCTAAAATCGAATATTAGGTGCAATTTCTCCTAACCAAATCATAATTTTTGAATTCGATGAACCTGTACCTACTGGAATTACCTAACTGAAAATAATGGTAAGTTCCAAGACCTTCTCAAGTAGGTACAACAAAACTTTTTTTCATTCCTATGTTGATATAATTCACTAAAATTTCTTAAACTTATGCTAAATATAAAATAAAATCTCCGTAGTAAATATTTAAAAAATATTAATACTCAATTATCACAGAGTGCTACTATACACTCTTCTTTAAACTTACGCATAAGACTTTAACTTAAACTGGCTTAAACTGAAGTTAAAAGGAATGTGGGTGCCTGGTAAGGCTTAATGGCTTGTGCGAATTCTGGCTATAATTTAAACTTCAGCTGATATCTATTATATGAATTTGTTAGAAAATATCGTGAATACAATACAATTTTAATTATTCAAATTTATACAAATCCTAGTGACCTCAGAAACTCTTCTTAAATTTTACTTAATTTTTTTTTAATATTTTCCTATCATTTATTTTAATTTAATTTTTTCCATGGCATTATCAATTTTATTATATGTACATCAATCGCTCTTCTCGAAAATTTATTCTTGACACTCTAAGTATGCAATTAATTTTATCGCAAGTTTCTTCAAAAGAACTGGCGGTCGTGCCGTGCCGTCAGTAAAAGATATAAAGATCTTGCTTTTTGGCTGCAAAATAAATAAAACACAAAAACAATCATAACAATTGATGGAAATCATCGAACTTTTCCTTAATTAACTATTGAACGAGGAAACTTTATCGTTCTTAGTTTGTTCCCAGATAAACAATATTGACTATCCGCCGAGCAATATAGGTTAACTTAATCGGCTGGAATTTGAAACGATTTCAATTTTATGGGGAATCTAGAAACTAAAACAATCTCCATCAATGGATCATATTCGATGCCAACTTCCCCAACATGTTTAGTTTTTTTACAATCATGCGTTTACTATTAAAAAAGATAATAACAAAATTATTAATAACCGTAGCAAAAAGAAGTAGCAATAAATATTCAATGTTTCGCCTATTGAATTGGGTCTGTATATTGACCAAAGTGAAAATCGATTTCTTGACTAATGAATTATACTACCTTTCTTTATTGAATGATATGCACTGAAAGATGTATCATAGAAACATCCTATTTTATAATTATAATTAATAATTATCAAATAGGATGTTTTCCCTGCATAATAAAATAAATATAATTTTAATATACTACAGTAATCTTCGTAACTGTCTAAATCTATTTAGTAGGCCATATTTTCTTGTCACACATGTTTCGGTAAAATTAAATTATCAAATCAAAAATCAAAAAGGTCATCCAAAATTGTCCGTTTTATATAAAAGAAAACCTGGAAAACTCAGAACAAGTCACATCAAAATGATGAAATGCAAGGGTCATCACTGTGGAAAGCCAGAAACTTGTAAATGTCGAAAAAAGGTAAAAGGGCTCGTAGTTTCCTAAATAAAGATATATTTGTATTTAGATTTTGGTTCTGTTTTTCTTTTGCTTAATAGTATTTTCGCCAAAGTTTTCAAAGCTTTTCGTTGATTGTTTTCCTTTTTCTCCAAATTTTGCTGATGCGAACATCCATCGTAAAATTATTTTAAAAAAAAATAGTTATTTTTCTGCCATCAACTGGCCATGAAAAAGGAGGCCGAAGAAAAACAGCACAAATCGGAAGCGGTGGCGGCCAGACGTCAACATGTAAGTCGCATGCGACGTCCTGTGACATTGCGCAAAAAAATAGCACTTCAGCTTCTAGGATGTGCTTAATAAAGTAAAAATTGCGCTTTATTAACTCTTGTGTTGCCCCAGCTGCATACTAATTCAATTTTTGGTAGGTTAGTGATTCAAAACGCTGCTTTTTAATGCAATATATGTATACCGAGGGTATATTTTAGCACTTTATTTATTTCTAAGAAATTTTTGCAATTTTTCAGGTGCACGTTCCTATTATTTGGGTTCTCGGTGGACCTGGCTGCGGCAAAGGCACTCAATGTGCGAAAATTGTCGAACAATTTGGCTTCTCACACATCAGTACAGGTGACCTTCTGAGAGCTGAGGTATGATTTCATTTCTCGTTTGACAAACATTTTGATGTAATATTCCGCTTTTAAAATCTTTAAGGTTGCATCGGGTTCGGAAAAGGGAAAAGAACTGGAAGCAATCATGAAAGAAGGAAAACTTGTTTCAAACGATGACGTACTTCAACTCTTAGAATGTGCAATTCACAAAACATCTAAAGACTCAAAGGGGTTCCTTATTGATGGGTATTATTTTCTTCTGTCATTAATATTGCTATTATTTTTTACTTATATTTTGATATTTACAAGTACCTACTTTTACGTTATCTTTCACTTTTTATACTATTTCGAAAAATCTTAGCTTTTCAAAAAATTAATTCCAATTTTGAAGATTATAATTTAAAATTCAAACATTTCTTAGATATCCCCGTGAAAAGGACCAAGGAGCAGCATTTGAAAAATTCATTGCTCCAGTAGATCTCGTCCTATACTTCGACTGTTCTGACGTGAGTATTTACTTAAAAATATAAAATCGAGTTCATTCCGAATAAATTATTTCAACGTTAAAATCTATCTTTTCAAAATAAAATCAATAATGATTATTTAATGATTTTAGGAAACAATGGTTAAAAGAATATTACACCGAGCTCAGCAATCAGCCGAAGTTCGGGCCGACGATAATGAGGAAACCATTAAATGTAGATTAGAAACATTTAGGAAAAACACCAACGAAATTATTAACTTATACCAGACTAAAACAGCAATGGTAAGCAAATTAATTTAACTTTATATCAATTAAATAAATTGATATTTTTTAAATCCTTCATAGATAAACGCGGAAAGAGACGTTGATGCAATTTATGCAGATGTCTTAAAAGCAATTGAGACAGTACTTGCAAATAAGAATGCAGGTCAAGTTGCCGCAAAAGCCTAAATACAAAATGTGCACAAAATGAGTCAGCAATCCAACAATGGCTATAAATTTATTTCGTAAACTTGAGCAAGAGATAAGCATATAAAAACGACATCCACACAGCAATTATTAATTTCAATTTCCAAATTTTTGACAATAAAAAAACATTACTTCAGATATATTTTGTAATATTTCTTAAATCTTTTATCTAAGCACTACTCGTTTTCCTCCTTGTTGACAGAGTGGTTCTTTATTCAACCTTTTTCAATTGCTTAATTTGGTCCAGACGTATAAATTTCACATAGAAAAGGTTTTTTTTGTCGACAGTCAACATCTATCCAAGAAGCTTCAGTAGTTATTGCAACACAACTAGAATTTCTATGACGTCTGAAAAGAACATTTTTAAAAATATAAATAGTAAAGTAAATTGTATAAGAAGTTTACACAAATTCTTATGCCCAATTTCACAGGGTAAGCTTAAGTTCATTTCAATTAAACTCTCGTTTAGTCATTTTTCGGTTTCACGGTGCGAGTTTAAGTGAAAATTAGGGCTTAAGTTGTCGCTATATATGTATATATTCAAGCCACCAAAATTAGCCACTTAAACCGCACAGAGATATATGTAACTTTAACATTTCTAACTAACAGTGTCCTACATAAAAGAGCAAAATGTAGGTATAAGCTAAATATTTTTTAAGATTATTTTAAATTTGTTTATTAATTTTATATCCTAGTAATCGGGGCAACGTATGTGCAAAATTGTGAATAACACATGGTATAAAAGATCACTACAGTTGTGTTTTTTTAAATCGGTTTCGGTTCTAGGTTCAGCAGGAAATTTATCACTGAATTGAAATTTATGTTTACCCAAAATTGCCTGAATTTATACCCACTTTGCGTAAACAACTTAATCCAAAAATTCATCTGGTTTAAGGTTCGAAATCTTATACGTGAAGGCTTTTAAAATTAAATCCAAAGTAAAATTTGCTATCTCACCTGAACCAGATTGTAAAATAAAAGATTTAAAATTTTTAAGTAGGTAAGTACTTCCAAAAATATTATAACTTAGGTACCTTAAGTATGATGATATAAATGTGAAAAGAACTGACCTCGCAAGGGTATGCTGATTTCAAATATTTTTACTACAGATATGTACAACATTTTTTAATTTCGAAATTAATTAAGAACTTTTTAATAAGATCTAATAAATGAAGTAAAGTAATGAATGTTAGTAAATAAGTACCTTGGGTACCCCGCCGCCCATGCTCTGTAGGAAAAGCAGTCCAAGCTTTCACCTTCTGGTGTCAAAATATTTCCACCAGCGACTCCTAAAGAAAAATTCAATCCGACGTAGCCAAGTTTAAAGTGTCCTCGCTGGCTACTTTGGAAAGTCTCCAAATATCTCGAAATGGCTGAGGTTCGAGCTTCGGAAGCAACATGAGCTAAACTTCCTCGAGATTTAGTGCGACAAATCTCAAAAGCTGTCCCATAATTAGAAGGGATTGTATAGAATTGAAACATCCCAATCCCTGGAATGCAGGTTGCATTTGAAGGAGCTGCAGGTTGAAATTATAAATAGTAGAAAATTTGGTTAGATTTTTTAAGACGAAATTTAATATATTTAAATTTGCTCCTAACTAGGTATTAACAATTTTCTTACGTGCTGGATTTGCGTACAAACTGTAGTAGTCAAAACGACTATCATTTACCATAGTAGAAAAGTTAGAAAACTCTGGGCACTTTAACGCAATGCAGTTGTAAAATTCTTCTGGTTGGTCAAAGATTGGAAGCTGCCTTAGTCTCCATTGTGATACTAATTAAAACAATTCAGATGGCATTCTTAATTTCACTTATGAATGATTTCACTTACTATCTGATTCATTTACCGGAGTTCTCTTCCAATTACTAGAAAAATTGAACGCTAAACCTCGCAGTTTTCTAGTCATATTCGCACAATTTTCGATATGCTCAAAGTATCCAAGGCCCACTATAGACTGATTTGATCTTTGATAATTTTTTAACTGATAAAATTCTTTGTTTTCGAACTTTAATTTAATACATTTAGAAGAGCTTACTAAAATCCTTATGCAAAATGAAATTATGAATGTAAGGAGAATTTTCTTAAAAATCATTTCGTTTCAACGTTTACACTCCGACTAGCTCGTAGTTTTTCACGGCAGAATAAACTTTAAAAATGAAAAGTAAAGAGCCCCCATGGATATGCTCAATTAATTTGATTAATTTGCATTCAATTTGTGCATATTTCAGTACTCAGCTCTCTTAAATTACATATATTAATTTCAATTTAAATGATATTACCCAATCTATTCTTATGCATTCATACATACTTTATAATGATATGCCTAGTAAACTTTCAGACAAAATTTATATTTTTACATGCTTCCGAAAATTTATGTAGAAATTTCTCGAAAAATGTAGGTTAGACTGTTTTTAAATAAAGATATTTTTTAACTTTTCACTTTCATAACATTTCATGTATAGACTCATTTCACTCTGAAGGTTATAATAAATTCTAATAAATTCTACCTACCTTACTTATAATATCTACTTGATGAAAAATTATTGGGAAACAAAGACCTAAACCTTATTTTTATCTTCGAGGGTTTAAATAAAATACATCAGAAATATTTGTTATCCTTTATTTTTTTCTTGTTTCTTTTCTCTTCTTAGTAATCAGGATATTTTCTTATTGATCATTCATTGCTACATTATATTACAATAAAGTTTCTGCTTCAATTCAAATATTATTTTACTTAATTTGGTAGTACCTACTCACTTGCAATTAATGTGATAAGTTCATTGATTTGGAATCTCTCTTTTTTTTATACAAATCACAATAGTTCACGACTCCTCATAATCGCAAACTATTATTTTTTCTATTAATTCACTCATCATTAAAAAATTTTATTTTAGATTTTTACGTTTAACGCTCTATTTCAAAATTTGTGCTTTGTCTTGATGTGAATAAGTAAGAAGGAGTATATTTTTAAAATAAATAGAAACAGGGAACTAACTAACTAATTTTTATTAAAAGACAGCTTCCATAGAAAATCTGGGACATTTATATATGTCGAAAAACTATCCTCACATCTTCTTTTCTAAAATAGATATCACGTATCTCTGACGCCTCCAGGGCAGGTCAGGTAATTCGATCAATCTCGGACAAAGCCACTTCAATTACTTTGATTATAAGTTAAACGATCAATTTAGCATATAATTTAATATATAAATTCCCTTCAGCCTACTTTGAATTAAATTGCAGCACCGGGCCGGTAATCACACCCTGTCCCTTTCTACAGAAGCTGTTTTACTCAATTATAATTAACTAAAGTATCTATTAAAATCGTATTTTCTGTTGGTTTATTACGTTAAACAAGAATGTCCTGGTTAACTCCACTATGTTCTAATTTAATTAAATGGTCCCATAGGAACTAAGAATACAAACTGAAAATTCCACGCTTTCAGGAACTGACGAGTTTTCTGCTAAAAGCATTTTTTTTTTACTACGTGCTCTGATTGCGTGCTCTAGACAGTAAATAGTTTTAACCACAGACAGATAGTAGCACAATTTTTGTTTTGTAACTATTATTGCTTGAAGATATTATTTTGAATTTCTCTTAACTTGAATGATCGATAATTTGGAAACGAAGCAATGAAGCGATACAATTTTTCATACGCCCTTCTATTGAAAACCCATCAATTCCGAGTTGTACTACAAGAGATGAGATTGTCCTTTTGAAGTTTTTGTATTTAATTGGCTTTAATCTAAAAAATGTATAATGGTATCTAATTTTTCCAAAATATTGTCAAGGTTAACTAAAGACAGTTTCCTTTTACTTAATTTTGTAAGTTAAAAAAATTGTTTTATTTTTGAGTACAAAACTTAGAAAATTCCAAACGAATGTTAATCGTCATCCAAGCTCTACGAGTATTTTTTTTTTCTCCTATATCTCATTAAATTGAGCACTCATTCCCTAAAAATTTCTAATCTCTCGCTATCAATGAATCTTTTTCACTAGCGCTAAATTCTCTAGACTCTAAATTAGTACTATTTAGATTAAGTAATGGTGTTTTAACGTCTACATCTACATCTACATCTGTGTTGTCGATGCCATTTTGCTTTAAAGTCGACAATTTTTCGACTTTTTCTAATCCATCACTTAGCGTATTTAGGAGAGGATTAGCGCTCCGTGGAGATCGCGGATCATTTTCTGGTGTTACATTATCCAAAGGGTTAGATTTTTCTAAATTCAGAGTTAAACTTGTTTTTGGTGACTTTTGTTGCTCCTGTAATTCTCCAGTTGCTGTTTTTAACTTTGGACTTTCGGTGGGTTCTTCCACTTCTGGAAGAGGTTCCATTGTGTTCACTGTGGATAACATTGGAGACGGTGGGTTCGGCCGAGATATTTTACCCTTTAAAGATAATAAAAATATTACTAGTAACAATCGGTACGAAAATAACATGTTTTTTATATACTTGTAGATAATACGTCATCAGTTGTCCTTTTCCTTTAACTGATACTAAACCTCTTTGTTCAAAGGTGTATCCAAATGTTTGTAAAATTTGACACGTCTCCTCAGTTACCTAAATGTTCGTACGTAAATATTTGAAAAATTGTTTGCTTTGATTAAAATAATTAAAACAATAATAATATAAAAAATAATTGCCTTGTTAATTTTCAGCTTAATCTACATACTAATTTAAAATGGGGAATAAGGCAGATTATACCAAAAAATTAATTTAAACTCACTTGAATCGCTCCAGCTTTTCCCGTACTTTCCATTCTAGATGCAACATTGACCGTATTTCCCCAAATATCATAATGAGGTTTTCTAGCACCAATAACACCAGCAGTAATTGGGCCATGATTAATTCCCATTTTGAGTACGAAGTGATTGAATGACTGTTCGTTAATCCCCTGTAGGGCTTTTTTGAGTTCTAAAGCAAATTCTACTAGCAGGGCTAAGTGTGCCCATCTAACAATGATAGGATCCTCTGGTTTAACCTGTCTCGATGGATTAAGACCACTCGCTGCCATATATGTCGAACCTATGGTTTTGATCTTTATGATGTCCTGGAATTGTGGCAACTCCAATAGCTAGTTTTTATTGTAATAATATAAATAAGTAATTGGAACTGAATATTTCAAATTTAAACTTACAGCATCGTAATCTGATATGACTTCATTTAAAAACCTTAGGCATTCTAAACCTTGGTTGTTCACACTTTCTTCAGAATAAAAATCTAAACGAATATTAAAACATACCAAATTATAATTAAAAATCTTCTAAGACCTTCTTATTTCGATTTTAAACACAAACATTTTATTAGTTAATTTACCTGAGAAATTAGGCATACTAGCGAACAGCACTCCAACTTCGGCGTAACTCTGAGAATAGAGATCATCATGCGATCGTTTCTTGTTTTTCATAAAATGTTCTGCAACATGAACTGGTAGAACATTGTAGACAAGAGCTTCATTTCTTCGACGCATATCACTGACTTTTTCTTTCTGTTCAGCTACTTCTGTTTTCCATTTGAAAATCACGCGATCTTCTTTATCCATCTGAACAAGCAAACCATTTTATAAACCATATTTATGCATAATAATTTGTAGGCGAATTGTTTACTTACATGCCGAGCAAAGAACCCTAATGATATTGCCGCCACAAAAAGGATCAGTGAGACATTAAATCTCATCGGTAGGCCTCTGAAAGTAAATTTATATAAAATAGTACCTTATTAAAATTTTATTAGCATGTTTTCTAAATATCTGTATTTATAATTTAAAGTTCTATTCGCACTCATTTTTTAATTTCAATCCTTTACTTATGCATGTCTGCTTATAAAGTGACTATTTTCAATAATTTAGAAAGTTGTAAATATGTACATCCAACAAATATTAATAGTTATTGGTGTCATATTTAAATAGTAAAACGTTTGAGCTGTGGTGGCGTTTTTTCCTGAGGTTCTACGAGTAATAGCAACAATTTAAATATTTAATTTAGACATTATCCCAAGTTCTTGCATTGAGTATAGAAAGTAACATTTTCTCAAATCAAATTAGAATAGTTCTCTATGACTTATTTTTTATTTTTATTTAATTTTAAACACATACTTTTAATACATATATGTGTGCATCTAAATTCCATTAAAATTGATTTGCTCATTGTTTAAAATAAACATCTGAAATTGGCTAGACGTTTTAGATAAAAATTGAATAAAAAAAGTAAATTGATTCAAATGTGAAACATTTTCCACTCAAGTTAAAATGATGAAAAATCAACAGTATAAAGAAAGAAATTTTAAAATCTAACAGAAGATTTCTAGTTTCCAAGACATCTAAAGCCAAGTTTTCCCAGTAGGGAATTTTGATATTAACTCTGGAAAACTACTGCACAGAGCCTCGGGAAATATATGAGGTTAAAACACTTGAAACACTAAAGGAAAACATTGAAATCAAACTATGTTAACTATGTTACCATGTAGCATTTCAATTTTAAACTTATCCAACTTTAGGAAGTTTCAAGTATGTCTATGTAGGTAACAAAGCGTAGAACAAATTTATGCTATTTTCCCCATATGCTTTCAAAAAGTTTTCCTTTTCGAGTGATAAAAATAATTTTTTCTTGCATATATCACTACACATGCATTACGAAAACAAAAGTATTAAAGAGGTTAGGTAAAGGGAAGGCAATAAATCTAAAGAGTATAAACTTTTCCTTACATATTCCATGCGAGTTGGTCCTCATAGACGAACTCCTTATCGAGAATAAATATGTTGACCAAACAGTGAAAGACTGCAAATTGAGAAAAGAAGAAGTGAATTTCAACCAAAATCAATACGATTTGGAGAGAATAAATATTTAGATATCATTAAGTCCTAAATTTATAAGCGCATAACTCACCTGTAAACAGAAGCATGAAGAATAACTTAAGCATGTGCGTAAGTTGGGCGATCACAGCGATTGCTATTAGAATTAGGACTGTAAAATTACTCATGTAGGAGGGATAGATCAAAGTTTCCATCGGTGGGTCTGTGTCTGATGTGTTGTTCGATTGGAGTGGTAAAAAAAAATATGCTGCTGCTGATGCTGTTGTTGTCATATTTGTCGAATTGTCAGTCTTAAACAAGCCTAATACTGCAAAGAACAACTAAAACGGAACATAAAATATACGTGCATATTGTATATGTGTATTATAATATGTACTAAAAAATACTTTTTGTCGTAATATTTTCGAAAAAAAAGACCTGATCGCTTTAATTTGTAAACTTTTAGTCAAATTTCTAAAAGCACATATCTTTGTTCGTAATTAAAATTTTGCTCAACACGTTCCCTGTCACGTGTACCGAAAATGGTACACAAATAAAAGCCTTTATTATGTGTAAGTCTCTCACAAAAGCTTTCTTGAAAATTTTGGCAGGGAACGTGCTAATGAACGTATACGTAATTCTAATAAGAGATTAAATACGGAAACAGGAATTTTTCTTTTCTAATGACTGTAAACAAAGTCTATGATTTAGAAAAAATCAACTATCAAAACTGAAAGGTGAAGGATAACATTTTAAAGGACAACTTTTGTGGAAACTGATTTTGATGCTCAACTCAGTTATTTACAAAATAAATATTATATGACGGTATTGGTATATTCTTATTTTATTAAAATTTAAAGGCATAAGCATATTTCAACTTACCATATCAGTTAAATTAGTTAAGCCGACAAAAATTATTACAAATATTGCTGTAAACCGCCTCAAACAGAGTGTGTCGTTAAATTGTTTGCTGCATTTCACCATAAAAGATGGCATTATCTAAAAACAAATGTATAAGTTTTTAATAATTTAATATTCTTAAAATATCAAAGCTTTAAAATTACATAACTATAATACGTGTTCTAAAGTAAAATATGTTTTACACATATTCATTAATATCATGGATATATTTAATGGATTATATAAATACTTTAAAGTATTACTTCTATAATGGTAATTTAAATTTTAGTAGATTTTATGTTAAAGGAAATTGTTTTCTAGAATCTATCTATGATATATTTTATTGAAATGATTTTTTTACTTTTTACCTCATAAATTATGTACATAATAGGCTTTTAAGAATCGTTTTAAGGTCAAAACCCTAGTCAAAATATTCCCTCAAAAAACCCTCTGACTTTAAACAAAAACTCGAGTTTATCCCTTTTAGACCCACGAGAGAACTAAAAGGATAACTTTTTAAACACTTTTTTTTTATATAAAAATGGTATCTTACCGATGGAAAGCTCTCTGCCACCGAAATGAACACCGCAAGGGCCATTGGGAGCAGTGGTATGCTGATGATTACGTAATGAAAACACACCCTGTAAAAGAAATGGGAAAATATTAAAAATACAGTCTAGCCTTGAGTTAGACAAAACCGGAGTCTGCCGCATTTATTTTATTTAACTCGTTTTCTCAGAGGACCAAACATTTAAAAGGGGACTTTTAAAAGAAAAATACTCAAACGAGCGGAAGTTGGTTCAGGTGCATTTTATGAGACAACTTTGCGAATGTGAAAAGGAAAAATGGAATGGCTAGAGTAGAAAGTTTTCTAGTTTAGTTTTTATTTTTTAATGCGCTTAGGATTTAAAAGTATGTTCGCAGAATATTATCTTAAAGAAATAATGAGTTTGCGCTTTCCTAATGCTTTTAGTTCCGCAAATTATGTTACTTTTTGCTGAATCTTTTAAAATGGGAAAAAAAAGTTGTACAAATAAACTGCGGATCAATCATTGCATTTTCCACCCAATCGTTTAAAACCTCATTTAGGGAAAAACGTCTGCTCATTCAATTTTCTGGTCATTGCTTAAAAGCTCTAAAAATGATTTGACCATTTGGCGTGCCCCAGAATGCTAGATAGCCCCGAATGATGGATAGAAGTGCTGATTCAGCGGTACGTACAAGTAACACATTTTCTCCATTTTTGAGTGCTATTTATAAATTAAACCCGGAATTTATTTTATCACTTATTCCCATAAACTGTATTAGTGAAAAGGCAAACAGAGTTTTACAATGTGGTTAATCTTTTGTGTTCCGATTTTTATAATGAACGTGATTATCTATATTTTATTTTAAATTTTATCATTTTATCTTTTATCCTTTAGATAAGTACATATTACAAATACATATACATATGTATGTGAAAAATATTTCATATGGATCATAACTACATACAGATATGGACAACTAATTAGAAACACTTTAATGAATTTTAAAAAAAAAATCAAGTTTCTCCTTACATTTTACGTCGCACCTTGCAGAAACTATTCAATATTATTGGATTTGAAATAAAATTTTGCAAGGAATTGTACCTCTTTACAACTATTTTAAATACTTTTTGAGATTTGATTGATTTTTGAGAACGAGATTTTATATTACTATCAAACATAGCAAAATTACTTTTTTTGTTTTTTCAAAGTTCTTATAGATAATATTTTGCTGAGAAACTGCATTTTTTACATCTATCTAAAGATGTCATATCGGATTCAGGTCCGGACTGTATGAATGCCACTTAAGAACATCGATTAAATTGTCCCAAGGAAATTATTTTGTAAGTTTGGCCGTGTGCTTTGTATTATAATATTATCTTGCCGAAAATTCCAAATTACATGTAAATTCTCTTCAGCCCGCGGCAGCATTACATTTTTCAGTACGTCCACATATTTCTCTTTCATCAGGATGCCCTCAATTCAAGCAGTCTCACACAAAAATTTCGAAATAAATGACTGTTTTAGAACACTAAATTAATTTTCATTTCACAGAACACAAGTGTTCCTATTTAGTTGTCCAAACAAAAATTGCAATAATTTAAAGCTTTGTTACACTATACACGTGTTTACTTCAAGGCGATATCTCATCAAAATAGATCAACGAGTAAAAAATAATAGTCATTTTACTACAACTACATTACTATTTAATTTGAATAATAAAAAAAAAAGTATCGAAGCAAAGAGTTTTTCTACCGAGTGTTTCTAATTATTTTTCCATGACAGTAGGTACGTGATAGGAATATTGTTTAAAAGTCTTGCATTTTTTTTTATTCAACTAATGCAAACATTCAGTAAGAACCTTTAATTCAAACCGCATTGAAATAAGGCAACATAATTTTACAACAGATTTTATTACTTACCATACAGTAAACCTAGATTATTATTTGATTATTTCTCATAATAGTAAGTTTTATGAGAAATAATCAAATAATTTTTAGATCCACATAGCTTCTCCATCCCGTGAGATCTAACTAATCTTTTACGAAGAAAACAAAAGTTTTCATTGTTTTTCCTATGCATCAAATATGTCAAATTTTGATAGTACCTATATCATCAAAGTTTGGATTATACTTTGAGAGTTATTATTAAGCTGCCAGAAAGACACCTCAAAGTTTTCAGAAATGTCAAATTTTCGTCATATCCCATATGAATGTTAAAACAAAAACAAATCGATTTTTTGGGAAGAATTTTGCGTTAAAGGGGATAAATTCAAGAAAACCCACAAAAACCCTTCAGCCACATTATCGCCCTCTAATATCCTCGACCTTATCCTTTCAATAAATTCAAATATCACCCTGAGGGATAATAAAAATCCTTCCTCGCCTGCAAACATGATGCGGGGGCCATACATTAAAATTTTATGCTTGTGCCCCAAGGAGCACATCCTTTAGGTCACATATCAATTAAAATTCAAAATCTGCAGGCTAAAAATGCATTTTAACGAGAGAATTTTTGCTGCATACAAATTTTGCAGGAAAAAGAGTCTGAAAGTGGCGCACTTTTACCTGACAACTTGAGAAACAAATACCTGCATGATACCAGACAGACAAGTTGAGTTTATGGGGCGCTGAAATTCAAATAAAATGAAACAGCTACAAATCCCTCTTGAGTAATAAAGCCATCCTCCCAAGTGACACTAAAATTTTAATGCCAAACCCTGAAGAGTCTAAGGAATGAAAGAAACGGGTTCGTCTGACACTCGAGAAATCTGCCACACTTACTACGACCCTAAATAAGGCATTATGTTTCTTACTCCGCCGGGAAGTGAACAAATAGAAAAATTAAATTTTCGGCTTTTTTCAAAAAAAATAAATTTGTTTTCGGCGTCCTACACCTAAAAAGTCGCTGGTGTGGGATGATTCGCAAGTGAGAGTACAGCTGAAAGTGTTTTCTGGTTAGACACCCGAAAATTTGAGGAAGATAGCACGTAATTCAATTTTTCCTGAATCTGGAGAAGGAAGCATAATAAACATGCATAGTGAATCAAGGACAGGTCCATGTCAACGTCGAAGCACTCTTCTTTTTAAAATTTAAGTAGCGTAAATTTGTTTATTTCCGGCTTTTATCATCACAGTTCCGGAACTCTGCTCACAGGGAGCTTTAGTCGCTTAAATTTTTCATTTGCACCTTCCGGCACCTACCTGTTCCTGTTTTATTTTCTCATTTTCAAAAAGTTTTAATAACAGTTTTGAGCTGACAACAAAATTTTTGAGATATTAAATTAGGATGGAGTTCCTCTACACATTAAGCGCATTTTCAAGTAGATTTAGTATAAAAGTAGGATAAAAATCCTGCCTTTTATTTTGAAGGATTGAAGAATTTTTAGAAATTCAATTACAAGACGGAAGATATCCTTTATGCTCAACAAAGAACTAGAACTCAAATCCAATTTAGCATGTTCACCGGAAAATTTAAATTCGAAGCCTCTCAAAGATATTTTCTTGCTATTTTCGTCTTATTTATCTTTTCTCGATCACACTGAATTAGCATGAATAAACTTGAAAAGAACTTGAGACATCATTGATTTAAGAAAAATTCATGGTATTAGTTGGAGTACAAACTTAGCTTAGATAACACTTATGTACATAAAAAATAATTGTAAGCTGTATCAATGACGTTGTTTATTTGAAATTTGATTTTTGAATAAGAGACGAAAAATCGTGGTGGATGGTTATATGGATTTACAACATAAAATTAGCACTTGTAAAAAGATCATGAATATATTCTAGTTTCTGTTTGACAGATTCAAGGTTTTATATTCTGACATTCCGTTATCAAAGCACTACATTTGTTTACCTATATGACAAATAAATTTATTTTTTTGATTGTCTAAATCAATCAATAGTTTCTTATATTTTCTCACAATTGGAATCACTTACAAAATCTAATGGAGCGTGGAAATGGAGAGGACAATGGACAATTATCTGATCTGATCAAATAATTATAGAAACCATCACATTACATTTAAAGGTATTAAGCATTAATTAACAATTACGATTGAACGTAATTTAAACTAAACAAAATGAGTCGAACTCATGTGGTAATTATAGATTCGGATAAATAACTTAAGTACGGTACCAATTTTTGTTTTATTTATAATATTCTCTGCTGCAGAAAAGGTAAAGGGATCAAACATCATTAGTCCATGAATGTAACCAAACTGTTTTCATTTAATTGGTTGGATGTTTTACTCTTAAATTTTCAGAAAAGGGCTATAATTTTGTAATGTTTTCATTCCAATTGATATCATTTATACCTCGATGGATAGCTCCATTTCACTTTTTATTGTTTTTAAATATCTTTCGGAGACAGTCAGAAGGAAGAGGTAGACTTTCAATGTGGTAAAAATTATTTTTAATGCTGAATTCCACCTCCTTGACCGATTCACCCCATCTGCGAACATAGCTGAAATATTGCCATGGATGAGAATACTTTAGCTAGGTTTAATCAAAATCGATTAAGAAATACACGGTTTGTAGGGAAATAAATTAAAATACATAGCAAAGTGAAAGTCCCCTTCCCCCACACCCAAACTCCGGAAATTTTAACATAACTCAGATATCGAGCCAATAAATACTTACGCAAAGTTGGACCAAAATCCATTTAGAAATATCTCAGCTATATCGTGGCATCAAAATTTGGGGTCTAAACCATTTTTATATAACTTACTTAGCCCATAACCTTATGAAATGTACCTACCTTTTAAATTGAAAACATGTGTGTTTTTTAACTTAAATGCATTTTAATAGTCAATTATCGACATAAAGAGCATTTTTGGATTTTTCAAGATTACCCTTACCCTTATGACGGACAGAACATCGTTTTATTAAAGGTAATTTTCGGTAAACCTCATTTTGGTAACTTTAGGTAACTCCCAGATATTTCGAAGAAATACATCAGAAAAAGTAGGTAAGCAATAGGAGTGGGAGTATCGATAAAAGTAGGATTCGATTATGTTTTCCTATCTATAGAAATGTATTTGCGTGGTAAAGATTTATTTCAACGTTTTTATTGGAAAAATTATGAAGTTGAGAAGAATTTTTTAGGTGAATGTCGAAATCTGAAATAGGATTCGGCAGGATTTATCTTTATTCGAGTAAAATCAAAATGAAAAACAACATTGAGATATTTTTCACGCAATCTATTGTTATTTTCGCATGATTCAAAAACTCAAGGAAGGTCAAACATAGGTGATAAGATGGTAAAGAATGCTATTTAGAGGTATTCGAATCGATTATTTGAGAAGCGTAACTCACCTTGGCAGTATCAAAGCGGAGTAGAGAAGGTCAACAATTTGCACCAGGAGGGCCGCAAACAGCGGGACCGACGAATAGGGCTCCCGATGGGCTGAATAAGCCGCCTCCAGTTCATTGTTTTTGAATGTCAAAAATATCGTTGTATCCTTGGAGAGATCTCTAAAATGAAAAAATTTCAGTTATCCTTGGTGGGATAAAATTGAACTTGTTACACCTACCCGTGGCCATCTCGTGACACCAATTCCTTCCTGAGTCGCTGCTTGAAGTCCTCCTCCTTCTCCTTGTCGGCGGCAGCCGTTCCGTCCTCGTCCCCGGAATTCGCCTGGAAATAAACCAGTCAACGAGAATGCAATATGGCTCCGGGTGTAAATGACTTTGCAATTTATCACACATCCATCGCACGGCGCCAAACCCAATGAGCCCTCCCTGCGAACCCCCAGGACCTCATTTGCATCCATCCACGTCAGAGGCAGGATCCTCCGAGGCTTCGGCACTCCGAACCATTTCATTTCATTTTCATGATTGATTCGAATTAATAGCTCCCAGAATTTCGAGGAGCACATTTTCAGGCACCGACGCCGGTACAAAGGGCCACGGCGGATGTCGCACCGGGGCCCTCTGCACCAGGAGCCCCACTTCCTTGGGAATGTCTTCTTGAGCTAAGACGATGCATATTAAAGGGGGGAAATGGCTTCGACTGGGGCGCAGTGGAGCCCCAGGCCCCAGCTTCGTGCTGCTTTTACTTGTCTCAAGGAAAAGCGGAAATTTCAAATTACCAAACGAGCGTTTTTAAAACAGAACAGAGACGTTTAGAACAATGCTGGGTAAAATATTTGCTCCGAACGAGTGACAGACGATTTTGAAAAGAGTCCCTTTCTACGTAGATTACTAGTTCAAACCCCGAATGCAAAGTCGTATAAGATTTCGGAAAAGAAACCGGAACTGAGATATTAAGTATACTCCTGTTTTTACTATATGAAACTACTTCCTAAAAATTATATATTTATTGTTATATTGATATTTATTTTCGTACATATATGTATATTATATGTCCATACCCAAGTCTATTTATATCTGCTTAGATACACAGATAGATTCCGTGCAATAAAAAAACAATCGTGTAGCAAAATACACTGTACCTATTGGGAATATAGCGATTGTTTCCAAACCTAATAAAAATAAATGAACAAAATAATATAATAAACTATATGAAAATTCATGCTAGCATCTTATTAATATTTACCTTTTTCCTCAATTAATTATGAGGACTTCACCAATTTACCCATTAGAAACAAATATTAAAACAAAAATTTGTCGGTTCCGATTCCGAGATATTTAACTAAGAAATTTAAGAAATTGACTTTTTGCTGTCACGATTGCTTCCTCCTCAAAGATAAAAAAATGGTAATTATTATTGCAAACAAAAACACGAGAATATCAAAGAAATCATTAATGTACTTTAGAAAAACACTTCAAGTTTGACTGATAAAAACGTGCTATTGCAAACCTAAGTACAATTTTCAAACGCCCTCCCACCATTCGAATTTTTGTGAAAAACACTTCGGACTGATTTTTCAATAGACTAAACTTATTCTTCAGATTAAAAGTGAACGATATTTGGAGAATACATTTATCTGACAATTGGTAGAAAAAATAGATTTAAGTGCAATTAATACGTGAATTAAAAAAAAAATTTCCTTCATTTCATTACTAACAATAGTTCTCACTTTTATTAAAGGACGTGAAAAATTAGGTTAAACAAGTTTTTTCGAATTTTAATATAATATAAAATTAGTTGCTTTAAGCTCAATATGTATTTTCAATTTCAAGAGTTATCATATAATTGACAACATCAAGTTTTATATCATATGACACAGGCTTTCGAGAATCATTGAATAAAGTTCTTATATACTTTCTTAGGATTGGAGGACTGAAAGTAAAGGGAGGTAGTTTTCTGAAAATTATGGAAAAGATAAATAGACAAATTGGAAACATACATATGCACATACATAGTTCTTTTAATTCGTTAGAAGAGGCTTTTAAGTACATACATGTAGAAAATTCTTATTCATGACATTGAGTTACGAGTATTTTCAATTTTCATAATCAACGAGCAAAACCAAAATCATCTCTTAATACTTCATGATATAAATTCATGCAACCTCAAAACACAAACAAGGTATCGATTTTAAGCGGGGTTGGGGGTAACACTTAAACCCACTTAAACCGAACTTAACGCTCCTGTGGGTTTGGCACGAGTTGAGGTGACGCAAACAAACTCATAAACATGACGAATAAAATACTAAAGCTGGGGACGTACCTTTGAGTCCTCGTCCGGAATAATCTCGACGGAATCCACTTCGGTCACATCCTGGACGACGTTGCCAGGCCTCGGGCTGGCGTTCGTTGTTCCATTCTTCTTCCCGGCTGAGACGAACTGCAAATAGACGGAACCGCAAAGCTAACTTTATTTTACGCTCGAAATTGGATTCCGACAGATCAAGTATGGGTGAGGGTTTCCTGTGACTGGCTCGGTTACACTAATTGGTCCAATTACAAACCTCTAACACGATGCCATGCACCGGGAAACCCTCCGATGCATATCCATATCTCAGGTGGATAGAACCCCTAACTTAACTTAACCATCGTATAACCAATTTCTCGAAACTCTAAGTTCTTCTCTATATTCCTTGAATAGAGTTTCAAACTTTTTCCCATGCGTTGTATCATCGGATTCTTTCCAAGAATTTTGCTTGCCTTTCTGTCCAAACGCTGTGTGAATATTGTGGCACAGTTGTGCAATCCATTTCCTTCCGGTTGGGGGATATCTTTAGAAAAAACGGAGTTGGAGTTGTGGAACCCCAAAAAGGACAAACTTTGTTTCCTAACTCTTCAAGTTCTTGGTATAATGCAATTCTGTGCTCCTCTGATTTGGAGCGTGATTTGCTTTTAGTTCGATTAGGTAATTACTGGAGTTTGAGTTTGTCAGAAAGTTGGCAGTATCGAGTTTTTTTCTTTTCTTTTTATATAATCATTGCTTTTTAAAAGAGATCGGATTTCTGACTGAGGAAAAATGTTGGTTTTCTCAGAACATTTTGAGAAATCTAATTGTCTGATAATTGCATTGATGTCGTACTTGTGACTTGATATCGGAGAAGAGGTAACTTTCTGAATTTTTTCCCGTCAACAAGTTTGAGGAGTTAGGATGGGTAATTGGAGAAATTGCTGTACAAATGATGTTTTTAATGCATGGGTGAATATTTTATTCAAATAGGGAAGATTGAGCAGAAACTAAAATAAGAAAAAATTATATCATACAACCAATATAAGAGAAAGAATTTTATTGATTTCTCTTTTAATTTACGTGAGCTCTGTTTATGCGATTCCTTTTGAATAAAATCAAACTCTTAGTAGCACAATATTATAGGAAAGAAATTAAAACGAATTGATTGAAGAATCAAGATAAATTTTAATGTATTCTTGATTAATTCAGAATTTTGATGTTTGTATTCTTTAAGGGGTAACACTATACCTTAGTATTTTAATAAAATCATCTAAAATTAATTATTTCGAATTTTGATTTTTGATTCTGAAAAAATTACTTGAAAGAAAAATTTTACGATTTCTTATTCGACTATCATTTTAATAATAAATTGTTTATTTGTTTTTTTAATATGTTTTTAATACCTTTAGCGTGGAAAAATAACGACTTGATATTTTTTTAATACACAGATTTTTGTATATAAGGGCAATGTGCGATAAACACCTTAGTACCTAATTGAAATTCATTCAATATTTTAAGCCCGCAAGCGAAAAAAAGCAAGGATCACTTCCCATTGCGAAAGCAATAAATTTTCTAGTCATTTATAAAATTATTGTCGAATTACCATCATTTAAACAAAAGCGGATTTTTAAACTTTCGGACAGTTAATAATTTATATGGGTGGTAAAAGCCAAACATTCATTAAAAAGAGCGAAGCTAATGCACTTACTGACTGAATATTTTCCTTTAAATATACATATATTTCCATTGATTAATAATTTTACTTTTACTAAATTACCAACGATTGAATAAATTCTTTTTACTAAATTACCTGACTGATTATTTATTTTCCTTACACTAAATGCGTATCGATTGAACACTTTACCTACACTAAATGACTCCTTACATTTTATTTCTCTATGCTTTCATCGAATGCAGATAACTGGCGAAGGATTTAATTAATTGCCCAATCAATCAAATAATAATTTTACAAGGTATCTATTTAATATGTAGTGCTCAGATAAGTATTGTACTGCCGCTGTAGGATTAAATTAAACTCCATATATAGGTATTATATGCTTCATTAAAAACGAGTACAATCATTTAAAAATAACAAGCGTAATAACTAAAAAAAATTACTTTATTATCACTTTAACTTTATCATTGCAAAACTGTTTTCTTGTGTTTATCAAAACATCATAAATAATTCAGTAAACACTTTCACAAAAATAGTATCCCTTAAAATTTATGAGCTCAAAGGCATTTTTATCTTAGAACTTTATATATATTTTAATTTAATTTAATTTTCAAGGGAAGGTCAATTTCTTCTTGCACCTCACAGATTCTGGTTCTTTTACCTTTTGTTATTTACAGAAATATTTCATCCATCCGCGGTAAAAATTTAAGGAAAATGAAAACAAAAACCAAATAATTTCACAGTCAAAGGAAACAATTTTGTAAACTCTGTGAAAGAATTTAGGAAAAATCTGCTCCAACCCAAATTTGTTTTGTTTGAGTTTATAAGTCTTGAAGATGGACAAGGGAACTTTAATAAAATCATGTCACGGCCAACACAGTCCGTCTCAACTTCTAGGAAAATCCCTTAATCCCGACAAGTTCTTCCCCGGGCATCAATCTCATTATCCTGTAGAAAACGAATTAAGCACTTGCAGATAAACTTCTTTATCTTGAAAGCGCAAGACAATCGTAATGAAGCAGTGAATTTCATTTTCTCAAACCAAGTTTTGTAAGTTCTTCTCATCCGAAACGGAAATTGCTGCCGATGCAAACAAGGATAAGCTAATTAGAAGACCCTGGTGCACGGAGGCGAGAACAATGTCGGAAACTTTTCACGAAATAGAACTCGAGGGACGTGACAATGAAAACACGGGTATTGCTGGTCACTTGCAGTGACGGATTAAAAAATTGAGCACAACATTCACGTGTTGGTAGACCCAACATTTCAAAAACTTCCTGCTCATTGAGTAAGAAAAACATAATTTTATGTAAGTGATATTCATTTTATATTACAGAGGAGAGGTTCTCCTAAATTTTGGTAACAACATTTATTAAATTAATCTACAACACGGAAAAAAAATTGGGATAGCAAAATAGTTCCCAACAAATTTACGAACGTTGCCATAAAATCCACAACGTATATTGCATATTGCAAAAGCAACAGATCTCCTTAAAAACGTGAGGAAATATTACCAAAATAATGCACTATCCTAAAATCCATCAGAAAATACAGGAATAATTGCTAGAAATTTTTTCCGTGAAGTACGTACAAATTTCTCAGTTCAAGATTTTCGGAAAATACCCAACCATATCAAACACGCTTTTGAAATTAGGCTTTTCGGTCTTCAAAGCAGTTGCGATTTTTAAACGCGTTGCGTTGCGATTTTTAAAGGCGTTTTTCTCGGCTTCATGTTATTTCAAAATAGCTTGAAAGATAACTTCAACGTACAAAACTAATTTTTTTTTTACAATAAGACTAATTTTATTGGAAGTTGAACCAATTGCTTATACATATGGAAATACAATCCGCAACATTGCTAAATAATCCACGTCTTTGAAAAAAATTACAAACATCGGAGCAATATTATTTAAATCGTTGCCCTTGCTAGTAGTTGCATTAACTAAGAACTCTACTTAAATAAATAAATAAACAACATATGTATACAAAAAACAGTGGATCAAAAGTTAACGAATTTCTGCGTGCTCTAAATGTATTAAGCTTCTTTAAAAATCTTTAATATTTACCAAGAGTTTTAATTTTATTATTGAATTATTCTTTAAATTTGCCTTTAAATTGGAATGCTTTAATTCATTAGTAATTAAATTGTTATAGCCGTGGAAAATATTCAAGTTGTCAGAATTTCATTAATGATTAATGAAAAGTATTTCCACCAAGTGAAATAACCTTACAAAACAATTAATCATATTATGATGATAAATTATTCAACTTTGTCTTTTGCATTCCGTCTTTTATGTTTTCATTAATTTAAAAATAAAATTCCTCATAGGACTTATATAGAATAATACCATAAAATATTTTGGGTACAATTTTATTTTTCAAACGCGTTTTTCTCGAAATAACTTTGTTTCGACTTCCGAGTAGGTATACTTTACCTCAAAAAGTTAACCGATCGTTATAAATTAAAAATGAAATCGTTCTTTAATTAATTACAAAGGATATGAAACTGATTGATTAGTGACAGTATAAATTAAAGCGTGTTTTTTATTGCAAAATAATTGTGATAATTTTACAATTTCTCTAAAATGCATACGAAATATTCAATTTTTAACATTTTCAGTTGAAGATAGGTTCATACTCTTAGAAAATATATTGATAATTTAAGAAATATAAGTACTGATTTGAAATCAGAATCGTAATGTCCACAGAATTCGGCAACGCCTTTAGTAGGTAGGTATGTATTTAGATGCTCAAGTTATAGGGCCGTTTCCGTCGAAAAACGCAAAAAATTGTAATTATACTTCAAAGTATTATTGAAATGATAACAAAATTTAGGGAATTTCTAATTATCTAATCTGCCTAAAAAAACATTCATATACAAAAAGCTTAAAAATCAGCCTCCTAATGTATTTTTCCTCCCTTAATGGTATCGAAATAAAGAAAATAATGATATTTTTTTAATTTGTTTGCTATCAGTCGATACCTAAATAACTTTAAATCAATATTAAGTAGGTAAATATTTTGAACTAAGAAGCCTGAATATTTCTGTTTATGGTTCTGTCCAACTGCAACTACAGCACCATACACACTTCTGGGAATAACAAAACCTGCCAGAGGCACATCTGAATTTCAATTGGATCCTGGTGGACAGACACCACGTGGGTTGGTGCAGCGTGCCGTAAATCACGGCAGAATTTAATCAGACCTCAATCAAAAGGGACAAGGGACAGGTATTGGGGCAGAATTGTTTTGTTGTCCAATCACTGAATGAACATGTCAACTTTATCAGTCTACGAGTGTCGTCGAAGTCCCAGCCGGTGAAGAGGTCGTAGGTTGTTTGCCAAACAAAAGACCTGAGCAGTTCCCTTCAAGTTAGGGTTTGAGGTAAATAATTAAGGATACATCGACCTAGGCAGGGAAGGAGGCTTGCATAATTAAAGGCATTTCCAGTATCTGCCTCAAACCCTACCACTGAAAGTTAAGAACACAACTACAAGAGTTTCACTTGACCTCCCTGCCACAAGCACGAGTCGGTAATCTTTTCGTGAAGTTTAAGATGACTCAGGGGTATGGGGGCACCCTGTGGCACCTCAGATTATACTCAACAACTTTTTTTCCCATAATTTGGTCGATTTTCATGGGGCAAATGAAAATTGTAATTGCGGTGACGTTGCTAACAATCTCAGTAATTGTTTGCTCTTCCGACCTCCTGCTAAGACAACGATACAATCTCCATAAAATTACAAAACCAAATTTATAAGACGAAAGACAGAATTTATAATAAATCGTAAACTCCAAGGACAACTTTGTCTGGCCTCATTAGGTGCGAACTTCGCAAACTTCCAAAAATTTTGTCTCAACACCAGGTGAGTACTTACCGGCATTAATACTTTTGTTATAAAGTACGTCTTTAGCCCGGCTATACGAAGCGCTTCTTCTCGCTTCTCCCCGAACGCTGCCTCCACCTCAAATTCACCATTCAAAAAGCCAAGAGTTTTCTCCGAAATGTGGACCCGTCTAGAAAAGTCAGAATAAAGATATTTATTTTACGTTAGTAAGATTGTCTTAAATTTAGAAGGGGAACCTGAAATATTGAAAGAAGGAAAAATAAAACAAAAGGTTCGTTGAAAGCTGTCAGCGTCTCACAATGACTAATTTTTGCTTTTCTTGGGATAATTTTAAATGGCCAGATGTTTTACTCCCTGAATATTTTGAGACGTAACATAAGCTTTAAGACACTGCTTCATTAAATTCATAAAATAACAAGAAAGGTTAATTAGAATTCCTAACCTTATGAATTAAATATCACGTAAACATCTTGGGACCGGTGACAAATTCTTTTTTATTCTGACATAGCTTCCTCAATTACCCTTATTTATTATATGAACTTATTAAAAAAACACAGAAATTCATTCCATAGATAGTCTATAAAAGAAAAACCCTCTCTTGCAAAATCTTTTCTTTTGGTTCCGTCTGCCAGGGGCGGGTTAAGACTTTTAATTGGGGGAATTTATGGCTCGTCGCCTTACAATAACCAAAAGCAAGCACCACAACAACATTCAACCAAAATTTGTGTGAAAAAAAGTGTTGTTGGTAAAAGCCCTATAATATAAAGCACTTTCTTAACGAACATTAATTCCTTAATGCAACGAAATATTTTCCGAAATTCTTGGAAAAATATTTTCGAAGAATTTTGTAGCTATGCGACTTCTTTTCATGCAATTTTAATTAAATTTTACTATTTTATGGTTTTCTCTGAGTGCAGTGAAATATGATCTCAAATATGTATTTATTACATTGGTCTTTTTAATTTAACTACCCTCTTGAATTTATTGCATCCTCTATAATTTGATGTGCTCTTCATTTAGAAGCAATATTAGTAAAACCAAAATACATATATGAAAAATTTAATTAATAGTTCTGCACCTTAAGTCAGGTTGTTGCAGTTCTGTGCACTAAGCTATCTTTTTTTTTGTACTAAGTTAAAATTAAAAGAAATACAACATGTTATACTGTGTGCTTGGAATTCACTACTTTCTTTTTGCCTTATTCAAAATTTTGAATTATTTTTCAAATCTAAGCGAAGAACTTATTTTCTTTTAGAATTCAGTTCAATGTAAAGTTTGCTATGTAACCAGGAAATAAAAAAAAAATTTAAAAAACTGGATATTATGTTTAAAAACCTCCATAACGAAAATGGTCGTCAAGCCCATTGAAGTATTGTAGTTTTCCCGGTATGACGAAATATTTCTTAATACCATAATTTATAGGTTAAATACACGTTTTTTTCACAACGGATCTGGCTCTAGATTTACTGAAAATTTTGCATTCATTTGAAATTTATGAATAGTAACCCATATCGAACTTTATTTTATTTCGTGAACATAAAACCGAATTGCCTGGATTTATACCTATACTTTGCGTCAAAAATGTAATCCAAAAATTTATCTGGTTCAAGGTTGAACAAGATTGAACTTTGAATGGGGAAGTATAATGGCAATAAGATACATAGTTGACTTGTTTTTAATTAAATTCTATGCAAAATTTCCTAGTAAACCCCGAACCGGATCCATTGTGAAAAAAAACATAGCTTATGTAATCGCCGAATTTTTGGTAGCTGGAAGGTTTGTTTTTTAGTCAATTAAGCACGGTCAGTGCACACTAAAAAACAATAAAAATAAAGTATCTCAGGCCTGGAAAAAACATCATGATCAATTTTCATGACCTAAGGGTTCAGACTCTGCTAATTTGGCTATCTAACCGAGGCAGATTCTGTTAACGAGCAGATAGCACCTATTAAAAGCCATCTGCGTATTCACTGGTCCACAGTCCACACCTGCCGCAAAATATGATTTTCGTTGGAATTTCCATTTTCTCGCTTGACTCCCGCTCTAATTGCATTTACTGGTCATACCCATGGACCCAAAGTGCGCGATTCAGCCGTCATATGGCAGTTATAGGGTTATAGGCAAAAAAGGGTACGCTTTTAACAACCTTTTAATAATTTCAAATTTTTTACTTACCCGGCCTTTCCACTCGATTCCATCTTGTTAGCTAGTTCAACATCCTTTGAGTAAACATCAAACTGCCACTGGCGCTGGCCGAGGATACCCGCCAGGACAGCGCCCGTATGGATGCCAACCCTCATGTCGACTGGGGAATTCGTTTTTTGCTGAACATATCTGCAAATAGGATAAAGAGGGCGCTGGATAAAACGAAAAACATCTCTATCCGGGCGGGTTTTGCAGAAAAAAATCGCCCCGGAAAAAAATCGATTTGAATAGCATGAAAATGACTCTCACTTGATTGCCTTCACCATAGAGAGGCCCATGTGGACGCAGAGCACCGCGTGGTCCGGGCGCTCCACCGGGGCCCCACTGATGCAGTAGTAACAGTCGCCGAGGATTTTTATCCGGAGCTGGTGGTATTTCTGCAATCGAGAATCAAAAGCAAGCATAACTCGATTTTTCAATTCAAAACTCAGCTGCTCGGACAAGCAGAAAAGTTCATACCTCGGCCAAACGATCGAACCGCGCAAACAATTCGTTCAGCATCTTAACGAGATCCTGGGCACTGTAAGTCGAGGAAATCGCCGTGAATCCAACAATGTCAGCGTAGAGGATGCTGTAGAGATGGAGAATGGGTATTAATTTTCTACAATAACTCCGTCGCAGAATTGTTCGGGAACTTGTAACTACGCCTACGTTGCAAGGATTCCGGGATGATTGCATTCCGAGAATGACTCGGATATTGCGGAAGGAGGAAATTACCCATTTATTGAACTTTATGATTATCGAACTTCTACATACAATTGAAATTTGCAAAGTCATGGCACAGTGGCCGAAAAGTAAATGCGGAGAAAAGTTACCCATACACTAACTTTGAAATAGAACTCATAGTACCTATTTGCCTTATTCATTGCATCTTTATGTAGATTAAGATGGTCGAACTGAATGTGCAATTACAAAGAATAAAATTCCTTTTAATATCAAGGTACTGACTAATGATTTACAAGAGCTCGCCGAATATCTTGCAAATAGTAAGACTTCGGAATTGATTTGATTGATATGAATAGTAAAGTTTTACTTATCAATATTATATTTTACTGATTACAACAGCTTTATCAAAAATTGAAGATTAAGCACCAAATTACTCGATAGAGTTGTAGCGACGTCATTTCTAACTTAATAAATATTTTCCTTAACTCATTACACTTGTTATGAAAGCTGTTCATAAGTACTTTAATTACAAACTCAAAATTTTTATAAAAACTGGCCTTTGGAAAATTGTATTTGAATCAAGTAGGTAAAAATAAAAATAAGACTTTAAAAAAAATGTTTTTGAAGCCAGATGAATTAAAAAAATAAAAATAAATATTGTCCAGGAAGAATTAAATAAATGTGATAAATATAATCTGAATTAAATAATAAAAACAATAAATATATTAAAGTTATTATAAAAATCAAATTTAATCTTGCAATTAATTTCAAACAATTAAATATAAAAATAAATATGGAGCATGTATGAAGCCCCATAGAGTAAAGGAATTTGCAAAAGAATAAAATTGCACAGCAAGATAGTTAAAGTATTCATTCGCATGGTGATATTGAAAAATTGGTATGTAAATTTAATTATATGCATTACAATATTATACTCCTATAGAACAAAATTACTACTTCTTTAGGGAACAATAAAACTAAATGAAAATTTTCAAAATTTTAAAGCAGAAAAAGAGGAAATAAACTTCGTTATAAAAGAATCTTTCACCTTCCTTATATATACAAAAAATATTGAACTACTATATTTACACTGATGTAGGTACATATGCACTACTACGAACAATATTTTGACTAATTTATGATCCTCTAAAGTCTAAGTTTTATTTAAGAATATTAAAATTAACTCCAAAAATAATATGCAATAACTAAATAACGCCAACTCAACTGTATACAATTAAAAATGATAATTGTTGCAATATTACAGAACGTAACTGTATTCAAAAAAAAATCCACTAAAAAATTATTTATAAAATTATCAACATCAATTTTTACTACATTATGCATTCAATTTTACCACTTTGATGTATTTTTACAAAACTAGAAAATTGTAAATCTACAAATTTGTGTATTAGTATTACTAACTTTTTTAGGGGAGATATTTTTACTGAAAAATTGTAAATTTATTACATATGGATGTATATATCGTGAAAAAACTGTGGAATAAAAATATTTTTTAGAGTGTGGTAGTAAAATGAGTTGTATTTTTTTTAGAATGTTGTAAATTAATTTCAACAAAGTAATTACTAAAAAAAATAATGAAAATTAATCACATATTGTTGCGAATAGCTCCCAAGATTATTAGAATAAGTTTTGGGCTAAGGTTCCACGCTTGAACTATAAAAAAAAAATTCTTCTTATATACCGAGTGAAACGAGTAATATGTATTTAAAAACAGAAGCAAATTATTGTAATTTATTTTTCTTGGCCAATGAAATTAGGTTAGTTAAAGAAAAAGGAATATTTTATACCCACTTATCATAAATTTTATTTCTTTGAACAGAACACATGATATAGAACTTTACGTAATTGAGGATTGCTCTTTTCACAAAAAGACCAAAAGGACGGAAATACTGACTAGAACATTTTTTTGTACCGAAATGGTTCTTTATGGTGTCATTAAGAAAGTTCTAAGAAAGCTGAGAAATCAAACTTTTGTAGAATTCCTCAACGCCGAGGGGAGATCGTAGAGTTCGTTACAGAGGGAAAACTTGAGGATTTCTTAACAATACCCTAAGGAAACATTCCGTAAAATAACAAAATGTCTAGTCAGATTTCTTTCCGCTTTAAAATACTTGACGCCTGACTCAAGAGCTAACGAATTAGAATACTTGATTTTTATGAGACTTTTAATAATACAAAGACGGATTTATATACGAATTAAAAAAATTTAATTTAACAATTTTTTATCCATAATGTTTATAATCTTTTCTGAGCGATCCGCTATAATTGAATTTCTAAATTAAAATTGTTGTTATTTTCGATTCGAATTTTTAATTAATTCGTTTAATATTTAAATATTAACACTCCTGACCAATTTGATTAAATCAATTTTCTTCTTTCAAGAAGGCTTTACATATCTCTCAATTTGTATAGAAAGTATAGCGCGGCCTACATATATATATGTATGTACATACATATGTGATGATAAGCTTGGGATCTATGCCTTTTTTTGTGAAATAAATTCAATTTGATGCCCTACATTTAACTTTTTTTATCTCTCCAAATCTAACAAAGTGCTGTCATTTTGAAATCGAAACCATTTCGAGTTGAAAAAAAATGTTTTATAGAAGTAAAAATTCGTTTATTGATTTTTCGCTCTAGAATGAACAGATAAAAAGTTAAACAGCAATTTAATAGACAAAATATAGCATTTGAATTCCCAAAATCTATTTTATGATGTAAAGGTGTACTAAAAACTAGAACTTTTAACATTATAGTCAAATTAATCTGGAAAATTAAGTTATGTTTTACATTTAGATAGGTAGGTACCTATGCCACGAATTGTAAATGAAAAATACTTTTTCTCTCGGTAGAACGTGCACAGTGCGACATTTGCAAAAGGTTCAAAGCGAATTTGAAGTTGGAATTCTTTACAACTTGCAATTTAATTTGGGTGCCCGCCCATCCGGGTAGACGTCAGGAGTTAGTACAGTGGAATTTAATTGAAATGAGAAAGGAGAGTACTCCGCAACAATTAGAAAGATTACAGCAGACAAATTGTGGCCGCCATTTGCCAATTAGTAAAATTTTAGTATCTCTCTACTCAGCGCAGCGCCTGCTGGTACCGCGGAACGAAATCATCAACAAGGCCATTAAGACCTTTAAAAATCCAGCAGATTACCGCATCTTGGAAGGAAAGTGATTACCCGAAGATGAATGCCACCTGGAACCGTGGCGCAGGAGCCCCAAGCAATCATCTCCTTTGAGGAAGTATTGCGAAGTATATTTCGTTGATTATCTCACCTGTACATTCATCTTACCTGACATTCTCGTGGCGGCTCATATAAATCTTTTTGAACTGCTCGGAATTCGTTGAGCCCAAATCCTGACGCATTTTAACAGCAACATGCTCAGGCAGCACCGAAAGGAGAAGACGTTCCTGAAAAGAATATGTAAAAAAAAAACAATAGTATAATATATAGTACTTTAAAATTAGTATGTTTATTTTGGGGTTAAGGGATTGTGGTAGCAAGGGAACCACGAAGAAATGAGTTTATTTTTTGCAAATTTATCTTCCTTGTATAGTATAATAAGCATGAATTATGAGAAGCATTTACCCGTGCAAATATCGCGGTAACAACCCAAAAGAAGGGATCAGAGAGGAAAAATTCAACGAGCTTAATCCACTCTAAGGTATCCAAAAATTGGTCTGGTTCACTGGTATTTTTGAGGACGCCCTCGCTCCAGGAGTGTCGGTTTGAGTATCACGTTTAACCCACGCCCAGGATACCTGGAAGAGGTGTATGTGGATATGTGAACCCGTAGCTAATATCGACCTATTCCAGATGCTCGTTCAACCCTATATTGTATCTAGGTATGTGAACCAGTCAGAAATCCCAGACCTTGGCGAGGACAGAGCCCTCGAGCCGAAATACCTTTACACACCAGGTGAAAAGGCAAACACTAAAGTAATCTTTTTATTATTTTAAGGTCCGACTCTGAGGGGATTTGCACGCGCCGGGAAATTGTTTGGATAAATCCCATGCCGATGGAAATCGCTGAAACGGCTGAAACGACTGAAACGGTTATGGGTAAAGGATTAGGGATTTTTTTTTTGTTCTATTTATTCTGCTTTTGGCCCCATTTCAGATGGAAGTTGTTTTCTCAGACGAATTTTCATAAATTTTTTCCTAGCGCTGACAATTTACTGTCTTTAATCGAATTGCAGACAATAAATGAAATATAAGCGGAAAATTCCCTTACGGTAGCAGTAATTTTTAATATAATATGATGATCACGTGCAAACAGACGTTTAATGCTTTTCTTCTCTTAATTTGTTCTTCATAAGAATTCACTTAGGTACACCTGAATCTCCTTAAGACGTTGGTATTCAGCTACCGGTTAAAGTAAAGCTTAATTTAAGGCGAAAACGGATATTTCCTTATTTTATATGGTACATTATATGAAAATACAGAAGAAGGCAAAATTTCCAATTTAGTAGAATTAAAATTAGGTTTTACCAACCAAAACGACAAGTTACTACATTAAATCTAATCTAATCTAATCTACTACAACAAAGCCAAAAACACGAATTGTTTTCTCTTTAACCGGAATGGTTAATTCTAACTTTTTTTTTTTTTTTAATTTATTATAACAGTGCTATTCGTTATAATATGAGGACATTTTCTCAACAGATTTTAAATATAAAACGCTTCTCCGATTTTCGAGTACCTACTATCAGAATTGATAAAAATTAGTTAGTTAGCTCAGAGTTTTTGCATTTATTGCTGAGTTTAGATATTATGCAAATATTTTAGCTAAAATAAAATCTTAAATCGAAATTGCTCTTTTAAATTTAACTACTGCTACCTACTAGTTATTCTCTTGTAATTTCGAGCAATTCAATTTCTTGGAATTTATAGCCGAGATTACCCCCTGATTTAGGGTAGGAATATGAATACATAGTAATTCAAGGCGTAGCTTTTTAGGCTATCAACAATATTATGTTCAATGATTTTATTAAATAAAAATTTTAAATCACAAAACAAAAAACTAGGATGAATGTCAATCAACATGATTATTACCAGACTAGTTTCGCGTCGAAAATTATATCAATTGAAAAATTTAAGTAAGAAATCATCAAGATTTTACAGTGTAATATATTTATATATATGTACGTGCGAAAAGCGCATATAACATTATTCCTTGTCCTTTATAGAATAAGGTTTCTATATTTTCCTTACTCTTATGCTGTACAGACTATAATTTAAAATACAATAGTCATCGAACTCTTTATTTATAAAACGAATTTCAGTAGCTGCAGGACTCCACAAAAGAAACCTAGAAATGAATTTAATGTTTGTGACTTCTCTTAAAAATAATAATAACTTACAATATCCTTTCATCACATAACAAAGTCATCATATCATATAACAAAAAGAAAAATTTATTGATTCATCGTGCAACTGATACGTTCAATAAAAGATAATGTCAAGGAAACATTTTCTTTCATTGTATCTATTTCTCAACGGTTTGAATTTCCATAGCTTTATAAAATTCAACCAGAAAAGTGGCTTGGAGCTGCTTATACTTTTTTATCCATTCATTCATTTTTCCTTTTATTGGATAAATGAGATAGCCTTTTTATATAAATGCAAAAGATATAGAATTTATTATACTTTTCGTTTATCTCATAAATTTAAATATTATTCAGACCTCGGGCCTGAATTGCATCAGTGATATCGAAAATTTTAATGTATATTTATTATCGTGGTTTGCTTTTAATTGGATGTAAAAATTCAAGATAAAATATATTTGTGTTTACAGAGAGGGAATATTTAAATATTATATAAAGCTTTTCAATAAAATTCTGTAATTTTTTGTTTCCGATATCCTATCAGACATTATAATGGTTTTTGGCAGCCGTATAATTCTTTCTTTAAAAACTAAATTCATTTTGCTCACCTGTTCAGCTGACTGTTCTTCGATGACCATTTTTACTTCTAAACTTTTCTTTGCTTCGAGAAATGCTCTTTTCTGCTTGGCTTCTCCTAAAAAGTAATACAGAAGGCCTACTATGGCAGCAGCTATTATTAGCACTGAATTTGCTCCTATCTGAAATTGATTAGAAAAATATATATTTTTAAATATTCTAAGAATAATTATATAAATTTAGTATATTATGTGATCTAGAAAAAATGGATTGTATAAGAATACGATAGCTATAAAAATATTCTGCAATTCCTCGTACATGTTGACTTATTTTAAATTTAAGTGTAGGTTAAAAGAAATTGTTTATAATGGCTTAAAACATTTGAAGATGAATGACAATAAAAATAACCAAGTGGTATATTTATAAAAATTATTTTAAGAAAAAATAAATCTCGCATTTAAGTTATTGCTATGAGATGCAACAACTATTAACATATTATCCCTCAATTAAATCTAAAATTTCCCAGATAAATAATTTTGTGGTATTAATCACGTTTGTGTGTTAGTTTTGTGAGAAAATGGTAACTAATTGTAAGTTAATTACCATGGTAAATAATTAAATTATTTTGCATTATAAAACCAAATAACCCTAGTCATTTTGCTAGCTGCCAAACTCAGTGCGAGTTGTATTTTGAGCTAGAAAACCGAAAATGCAATTAACAATTCCATTTCTATCCCTTCAAAACCCGCTTTCATTTCCGCGCGACAAATTCTATTTTCTAACAAAAATTTTACCAAATGTTATCCACAAGCTCATAACATGGGTGAAATAAATGTCGACAAAAACTGCCAGAAACATGCCATGAATTATTATAGCTGAAAGGCACAAAATGTGAACACTACGCGCCACATTGCCACGTCAGTCGCATTTCTATTTGAAGTTTTTGTCAGGGTTACGCAAATGCTGAATAATTGCAAATAAAACTGGCAGCAGTAAGTCCATTAGAGACAATTATTATTTGCCAGAGTCGCACTCATTAATTGTAATTTCACGTAAATACGTGCTCACATGTAATTCAAAACAGTGTCGGATGCATGCTGAGTTCTATTCCCACGGGGTGTGATAATGTGGTATCAAAAGCTTAAGCTGAAAGATACAATTTCATTACACGAGGACGCAGTTTTGCTGGCTCCTGATTGCCGGTTTATAGGGTTCAGAAACACGAGTCAGTCGAGAATATCTGCAATTTTGTTCTACTTATCCGCTGTCTTTTAATAGCCGCAGTTAAATATGTGAAAGTTTATAGCATTCGCCTGCACCATCCGCAACAATTATCCTGTTTATGAGTTTTACATGAAGCTGGAGTTATTAAAATGAATAATTTACCTAGCATTCTTACCTTGCCGTATTGTGTACCATATTTTCAATTTTACTGGCACAGTGTTTACGAACAACAGGTGTTTACTCTATAATTGGTATATTTTATATTTAAAATGACCTTGCATCATAAAGTTGGGTAGTTTATAAGAAAAGCCAATAGGGAGATAAAATTTTACGTCACAAGATACTAAATCCATGTAAACGATAATGAACAAGTAAATTTTGTAAAACTTCAGGTCTTCTTTAAAATCAGTAAAGACGTTGTTATAGGTACAACGAAACGCTGATCTGCTGTTGATTAGTCAAGTTATTTGTAAATTAATAATTCTCACCTTACACTATCTACTATTTACTTTTATATCTCCTTTAAAATTAGCATTGTATTTAAAATTACATTGATTAACAAAATTCAACTTTTTTTTTTGTATTTTGTATAAGATCCATGTTTTTGATTTATTTAATAATAAGTTCATAACTAATCAATAATGCGAAACTCATTTGTTTTCATCTCGTCACATTTTTTAGAAAAATAGAATGAAAACTAAAACAAATCTTATTTTGAGCATATTCAAAAATTGAGAAAAATAAATAAATAAATAAACACTTAAAGTGCTCATAACATACATATTTAGTTCAAATAAGAGCCTAAATCCTGATCTCGCTAAACAAAGTACCACAATTTCATAGTTCTTATTAAGCATATTGCGAAACTAACTTTTTAAACAAAAAAATTGAAATTCATAGAGTATTTCGGAAAGTCTAACAAATTTTACTATTATTTATATAAAAGTTTAAGGTGCAACATTTCTTTATTTTTAAACGAGTTTTTTTTTCGAATTTATATTTTTTTTCAAAAACATGACGTGATGGATCATTTTTCTTTGTGAATTCGTAATCTACGAAAAAAATTCTATATAGAAATAATGAATATTACTTTCTAGAAACAAATTTATTCTGAACCAGTGTTATTATTAAAACAATAAAATCCGCATGTAAAGTGCTATCGGGTGATAATTTAGAGACTCCTGGTTTAAGGGTCTGTTAAATAATGATCTTAGAGTGTCTAAGATTAGTAAGAGAAAGTAATCAATAGTAATTCTGCATAATGGGAAAAGCTTAACAAAATATAAAGACGTTAAACTAAATACATTTGAAAGAAGGTTACCACCAATTTGGTTAAAATTACCAGCTATTATTTGTCAACAGTAAATTTCAACGTATTTAAAACAATTTCAGCGGCTATTTTCGAGTCTTCAAGTTTCTTTATGAATGAAAACAATACACAAAACGTAATTTCCCCGTTGAGAAGCGTCAGGAAACAATACGCCCTTTCGGCAGAAAGTCGTAATTTAGGGGTACTTTTACATTTTGCTAATAATGACCTTTGAAACGTTGTAAACCAACCTTCACCTCATTTTGCAGCCGGTGTTCTGCTTTGGAGAGTTCTTTTCGAGCTCTGCAACAATGAATCTCAGTTTTTCTGTTTCTTTAGCACTCCTCGTTACGCCACGTGCTCTAAATGGCTGTTTTTCTCCATTATTTTTTTTTCGAGATTTTTAGATGTAGCTTCACGCTGATGGCCAGGACTGCAGAAAATTAATTGGCCAACATCACATTGTTGCGCAACAGGATCAGAAGATTAATAAAGGGAGAAAACTCATCACCATTAGTGAGGATTTTAATTAAAAGCTTTTACTAACAGCAAAATGCTCGAGTACGTCCTTACAGACTCTGCGAGGTGCAGTTCAGAGGTTACCCCAAACCGAACCCACCCGCGAAAGTTTTTTTTTGAATGGAGGGTTGGATGCAGCCCCATCCGCCGAAGAAATATTTATTCGCCTAATGGATCAGCACTATAATTACTTTTCAACGTCCCTGATATTGCGATTTTGCATTTCCGGTCGAGGAACTTTCATCATGAAATATGAAAAATATTTAAAGTGGAAGTCAGATATAATAGCCCTTGTCGGTTCTGGTTCTGGTTTAGTGGCCCTCACCGGACCCCAGATTGCAGTTCCTCTGATGATGCATGTCAAAGTGCTGGAGGTATATGGGTCAACATTTTGACAGACAGCAATTTCATAATTGATTTCCTGTTTGCATTCCGCGTTGATCCAATTTTGGAGAGACTCGCTGAATTTTAATTGAACTCATGAATTTTGCATAAATCTATCGGAAATTAAAGCGCGAAGACAACTTCCTCTTGATTATAACTCTGCGAAAAAACAAGATGAAAAATTATAAATTTAAAACTATAAAACAAATTTCTTGAAAGATATAGAATTTGGTGGCTATAATATGATGGACATTCTCAGAAAATAAGAGAATACAATTATTACTTTAACATATCGCTAAGTTCAAAACCCTTTTCGTCCTTCATTAAGTTAGCGATCTTAGTTTTATGACAGTATAGGTACTGTACTGCTGTTTTTTTTGAATTGCTATTATAGTTTCTAAATTATGATTTGAATCGCCATAACTAAAAAAATTTATATGATATAAACTTTTTACGAAAACTTTTATTTTTTTAAATAAACAATTACAGACGCGAAATCGTAAGTGAGCATTAATCCCCAAAGACATAAGGAAAATATAAAAGTAAGCGAAAAATATTATTAAATTATTTGGTAAAATTTAAATGGCAACTGTTTGAAAAAACTCCGAAATTTTGAGTTTAAATATTTATAAAAAATTAACGCGGGATCCAAACAAAAAAATCGCAAAATACATCTTAGATAATGTTATTAAGAATAGGTATGTTACTTAAATTTCATCAAAATCTACTTGAGATATCTTATACACCAATTTGAAAAACGTAGTTTCGAGAAAAACGCAAGGAATTTTCGCTGCCGCAATCATTTCAACTGAATGTAATTCGGTAATAATTGGAATTTTGACATGTGGAATCGCTTAAAATATATTAGTAATAAAAACCTACGCGAAAAACTCTTTGTTTTATTTTTTGAAAATCTCAAAGAGAAGCCCTTTAGGGAGTTTTTCTATCAAGGTTTGTAATTTATAATAGGGATAATTTCATTATTAAACATCTATATAATTAGTTACCTTCGAGCTTAGGATTTTTTACATCTCATCATTTATTTTTCATTAAAAAAGACGTAAAGTCCATACCCACATTTTGAAAAAATAAACGTCTACGGTTTCTTATTACAGATAATGGTGACTAATTCCCAATAGTCGTCGTAATTTAAATGAGAGAATATATTTATGAGTAAATGAATACGTTAAGTAGGTACTTAAAAGAGGGATCATAAACGACCAAGCTATGAAACGATTTTGCCAACTTGAAAAAAAAAATTTTTTGGGGAATTTTAATGTACAAACACTCCCGCATAGTCTCGCCAGCCTAAAAATAGCCCTTTCGAAGAGCTCAACTCAATTAATTGTCGGTTGAACCCATGGGTAAACAAACGTAATAACAGCAAAAGGGAAATTTTGGGGAGAAGATTTTTATTTCAGTGACCTCAAGGGGAACACATTTAGCAGCTTCTACATTTAACTTGGTGAAAAGCAGCAACTCTTCAGAGTTAATCCGGGCCGATTACGGCACGTTTCATTAAGGGACATCAAAGCAAATAACCTTCCATTAGCAATTAAAACTAAGTAGAATTAGAGGGCATTTGAATGGGTCCCACACCGGCACTCTATAAAAGACGAATGTTGTATGTCTACTCCCACAAATTGAAATTAAACTTTGACAAAGTTAGGTTAGGGTATGGCAAAAACTGGTCGGTTTCCGTTTGGAATATATGGGTCTAGGTCCAAGTGCATATGATACATATAATACATATATGATTTTTGGATTGGAAACATCCTCTGAGTTTTAGAACCCTAAGAGGGACACACCTAATGGCCTTGATTGATTGTGTTGACTCAAGGATCGCTAATTAAAACATTGGAGAAGGCTCCGTGATTTATTCAACAAAATTATGTTTGTGCAAGAAAGTAAGTAAGCAGTGCCAAATTCACAGCATCACAGAAAAGCTATTTTATGTGCGTGAATTTTGGCTCGGTGGCTGCGGAGCACCTTCAGGGCCACTTACCGGAGCCCATCCAGTCTCAATTAAGCGGCGATCCCTAAATTTGGTATCTTCGTGTGCCCCCGTCTTTCTGTTTGTTTACAATCCCCGTCCCGAATACAAAATCTTCTGTTTACCAAAAGAGCAAAGGGAATCTTTTCGCTTTTTTTAGATAACATTGGAAAAGAGCAAGGGGATTTCTTACACCTGGTGAAAACGTCTCGATGGAATTTCTTGTAAACACTAAGGAACACATAATGAATGATAAGGAGGTAAACTCACCTGCTCCCAAAAGTAGGGGTCCCTTTTCGCAAGTCCTATTAGGGCACTCATGTAAATCGTGTAGGAGCCGACACCTAGGAGGATCCCCGTGTACACGAGGGGCACTGGAAGTGTTACGTACACCAGGAAAATCAGAAGAATCGCCCAGCCGAGGAAGTCCCTGTTTAAAAACGATAAAAGTGGAAGGAAGATGGTTAATTTTTATGAGCTTCTCTAATATATAGGGCCAATTATGCCAACCGAAAAACCTATAAATTTGACTAAAAACTGCTACAGTTAAAAAAACCAGAGGCACCACAAGTGCTTCGTTTTATTTCTTGGATAAATTTTAGAACTTGGTTTTCTGTAAACAAGAGATTATTATCTTTCATACACAGTTGAACTTACACAGCGATAAAAGGATATAATAGAGCAATAGAGGTTTTTATTTGTATGATTTTAAATACTATTATTTAATAATGGCAGATGGTAACGCTTTTGCTTCCTGGAAATTTTGTTTTTTTAGAATCTTCTTAACACGATATTACAAGGGCAGACACGATAGTATGTTATAAGGTAGCTCTATTTTTTTCACAATTCCAAAAAATGCGATATTTTTCTTAATACATAGACGAAAAATTTTATATTTATTAGATTTTCAAAATTTCGTTAAATATCTTTTGTAGAATGTCCAGGCGTATAAAAGAGAATTTCTGCAAAATACTGTTTTCCTACTATAATTTGAAATCCCTAAAAATTACGAAGGTATTAAAAATTGTTGTGAAATAACTGGAAGCACTTTTGAAAAAATTGTGTTTAATTATGTTAAGGATAATATTCTTTTAAAATTTGTAGATAAGCAATACTAAATAATCTATAAGTAACACATGAATGCAAAATTCCAAAAAATTTACTTTAATTGTTTAGCCGTGAGCTCATAATTCAGATTTTACAGTCTGACCCTAAAACCGAGGTCGATAGCATAAAGTGGTGAAATCTGTAACCACGGCCCTTTGAGGGCTACCAGTTCCATTTAAAATCGATTTACCTGGGCAGCACGAAGCTCTTGAGTATGAGATATGAGGCAAGCTGGATAATCGCCAGGAACCAGACTAAATGCGGCGCAATCTCCCACATCATCTGCCATGCCCTTGAGTCGCCAGAGAACCGGATGAGCACGCACAGGACAATGTTGCAAACGAGGATGGCCCCGGTGCAGCCTGGAAACCAACGATCCTTTTATTAATACACCTCAAAAACTGCTTTAAACGAACATTAAAGCGCCATCGTCGTTTAATATCTAGGGCAAATAAAAACCCCTGCGGGATATGAAACAACAGTGGCGGGATTCAGCCACACTAGAACCGGGACGGACATGGGGGATAAAAAAAGCCTAGTTCTTTGAAGTCTCCAGGACGACATGGAAACTCCACAGGAAGACAAAAGGGCAACATGCCCGACGTCTTCTTGTTGTCTTTTCATTAAGTCGGGAAGTAAACGTCCCACTTCTTCGGATGAGCCAGAAAAGGTCGCAACAGAGGCGCAAAAACGGAAGCTGCTCAATGGGAATTTGCAAGGAGACACACGCGGCGTTTTGGCGTTTTAATGTACACACTCTGGAGCAAAATGATTCGAGACTTCCGACATTTTTACTGAAATAAAAGACGAATTAACAGAGTAAGTAAGACAAGTATGTACCCAACCCCCACTCAGTCATTATCTTTAACATTTGGATTAGACTGCTCTGTGGAGTTCTTTGTCAGAATGATAGACTTTTCCAAAAATTAATTAGGTATTAAAACGGATAAAATAGTCTTGCGATTAGTTTTCTTATTAACTTTTTAATTGGTAATTATTTTCTTAATTTATTAAAATGTATTAGTTTCAAAATATTTAATAAACAGTTTAGAATTATTTTCATACAATTTTGTTCCAACACTAGAAATTATTTATCGACACGAAATATTATTATTTTTGGTACCTTTCACACAACAGTTGTTAAAATTCAATTTGAATATTAAAATGATACCCTAACGGCTAAAACACAATTCTAGTAATTCTAGCTTTTAAATCAGTTTGAGCTTTGAACCCATGAGAGTTTAATACGGCAACAGCACAACATTTCAGCTTAAATTTTTAAGCCGGATTAAAGCTAGCTTCAACTTATTGTTGGTGAAAATGAAACTAAATATTAAGGGCTTATGTAATTATCAACAAAAACCCAGAGGGCTTTTGAAAATCATTTGAGAATCAAGTTTTCTATTATAGTGATGTAATGCACGTATTGAAAATATCCATTTTAAGATTTGTTAATAGCTTATAAAAATACACAAAAACTCGGAATGTTTGATAGATGAGAAAGATCCAATTATGCAATTAAATAATACTGCAAAAATAATTCCCCTCTAAAAGAATCCCAGAAATTTTGTTTTCCCATTCTTAATTGCAAAATAATGGTTTTCATGTACATACATGTACATAAATATGTCTTAAAGGTCACCTTTAAAATTCTAAAAATTCATAAATTATATCATTCATTCACCTGGCACTTGAAGACATTTTTATGAATTCATTAAATTTAAGACAGATACCTGCCTAAAGTAAATTAAAAAAATTTTCAATGAAAGTATTAATTTACTTGTTGAACCTTCCGAAGTAGGATTATTTGTTTTGGATTTTAATTCTTGAGAATATAAGTATTTGGGGTCGAGTATTTGCTTCTTGACCTTTTTACGGAGTAAATTGGTTGAATGAATTTTTGTATTTTTGTTGGCAACTTTAAGATAGAACCTAAACCTATTCGTATTCGTTCATCCCTGAGTAAAAATATATAAGCCCAAAACGAACCTGCAACACGCCCAGAATTGAAGAAGCGCCCGATATACGCCTGAATTAAGACCGTAGCATTTTTGAAGAGAAATTAAATTATAGAAACAACTGAAAATTTACGAAAACACACAGAAGAATAAATGAAGTTGATTAATTTTCTGTTCTGTATGTTCTGTATGTTAAATATTAGAATAACGATTTTTTTTATTATATATTTTATTGACAATTGTAGTTTTGATACATGCTGTACCTATTAAAACCAGTGTGTACCATATGGATTTGATGATTCATTGTGTACTACGCGAGCTTGTTACGGGCACGTTTCGGGCCTGTTGCAGGCGCGTTTCGGACCTTTTAAGAGCGTGCTTTAGGAAATACGGGTTTGTTGCAGACATAATGCAGACGTAATATAGGCGTTGGCGTGATTGTCCGACAACCGCGCTTACTGCGGGTTTATAAAAATTGAAATTGTTTAGGCGTACATCGGACGCGTTGTGGCCGTGCTAAAGAATTAGATATTTGTACTCAGATCAATCTTTTATTTCAGAAAAATGTCTCGGATATGTACTATAATTTTCTCGTTAAGTGTAGCGCTCCAGGTGGTTGTGTAACATTCTCAGGTTGGATTTAATCACGACATACATTTAATGTTTTTTCATAACTTACCTAATGCGCCCAGGGACTGCCCCTGGGGAACTGCCAGGGCCCATAACTCGAACAAAATTGATGCGACGAGAAACCAAACGAGCGCTGCTCGTCGTTGTTTTATGGAGTAGCTGTGGTACAACTTTTCGAGAACGGAGTCGGGAAGCGTCACATCGGTCGTGATGTTGCCTCCGCCACTTTCTGATGTTGTCCTCGTGTTGCCGTCGGAAACACTTGTTCCATTCTGCTCGAAATCATGCTTCCCACTTTCAACATTAGCCAGGCTTTTTTCGTTCATGTTTTTTTTTTTTTTTGTGTTGTGCCGTCCTGGAGGAGCTTCAGGAAATGTCTGGCGCCTTCGCAGGACTCTGGAGCGGTGTGGCGTTTTCTGTCTACTGCGATCCTTTCAGGCTGAGGAGGACTCTCTCGCCTCTGGCTTTAGGTTTCTTTCGAATCCTTCTAACAGACAGCGCCAACATTTTGATTAATGTCCTGTCCACCGTAGGTCGACCTCTTCGTCGGTTGGAAGCCCCTGGAATTCGAGAAATTTATTGCAATAGATTTTAATATAAAAGGGATGGTAATTGTAACACATTCTGAAAATGCATTGGATATGGAGGGCCCCACCCCAAGGCCCCGGCCACACTCGCATTTAGGATAATAATCTCCTCCCCCGGGCGGAGCCTTAGCGGTTGGATGAACACCTCAGAATCCGGGCAGGCGTTCAAATATCCCCAGGGATCCCTTCCGCTCCGGCGGCTTCCGGGTAAATTTATGAAACAGTCTTCGGGATAATTGATGGGCCAATTGTTGTATATATGTGGAAAAGTGTAGGCGGCCAATGAATTATGGGCTTGCTCACGTCTTCCGTGCGCTTTGTATTAATTGCCCTCTAGCCATCCGCAAGAGGGCGCGCGGGTGGTGGCTACTAGGGGCAATTACTTTTCTGCCAGCCCCCAGTAAATGAAGCTGAAACTTAGAAATTCTTTGAAGGTCGAGAGATTTTCCTTGGTAAATTTTTGATATCCTTCAAGAGAAAATGTGGGACTTTGGCTTTTATGGCTTAAACTGAAATTACCCGCGGGCGATATCCCATCGATTTACAATTTAATTCATGGAGTGGCGGGGAATGAACTTTTCAATTAAAATTAGTTGCAAATTGATTCTATCATTACGGGGGTAATATAATAAATTTTTCAATTATTCGAGAGAAATTTTAAACTTAATTTCAACGTTTACATGCCTAATGAATAACTACATTACTCTGAAAACTGCATGTTAATTGACTTGAAATTTAAAACTAATTTTATGGAAACATTGAGTACTGTCGTAAAAATACGCCTTTTAGGTATACTTATGTAATAATGCTTAAATGTTTTAAAACTATTTTTACTTAAAATGGATATACATAAAAATATGATTCTACTAAATTATTTTGTATAAATTTTATTTTTACATTTATTATATTTAACTTTACACATTTTGTAGAGTATTCATTCTTCACATTCACATAAAAAAAAACATCGGAGTTCAACTTAATTTGAAAATTGGTTTTCTATTTAAAAACTCGTACGAAATTATTTTTTCCAGGAAAATAATTTGCTTCTCCTTGATCAAACACGAAAAAATAAAAGTGATTTTTGCACGAAATTCTGCAATAGTCTTACTTTTTTTTTCTTAAAGATATTTCAATAATAGATGACTTATACAATACAATATTATATTGACAAAAGGCTTAATGAACCATTTGCAACATTTTGTTTGGAAATACTTACGAAAAATTTACTTTGGACTCCGAATAAATTTGACAGTGTAACACCGCCATTTTTGAAATTACATGAACTTGAAATTAGGGACGAATGGTTATGTATATTGATGTTGCCACACAATAAAAGTATGTATTTTTGTTTTTGGGAAAATTGTAATTAGTCCTTAATTTAAATAGTCCCTTTCGCAATACGTGTCCCTTTCATGACACTTCTTCCCCACACATTCATAATATAAATGAATGATGCATATGTCTTTTAAAAATTTATATTTGTCCGTCGGAAATATTTAAATATTAACATGCTTTTCATAAATCATATATTATATGGTCGTATAAATACAAGTCATACTAACACCTATTTGAATAATAAATTCAAATATGCAACTCCAATAAAACCTCTTATTGTGTCACATAAGTAAATAAATTTATTTTTTATCAATTTTCTTAAACATACCTGATTTTTCTCTAGAAATTCAATTTGCCTTCATATGCATTGCTCGTTATGAAATAAATTAATATTTTATGCGCATCCATTAAAGGATTTAAGAAAACAGATAATAAAAGCAATAACGTTAATTTATATACATATTTTATTTCATCTGGGACAACAAATAAACCACTTTATTGATGTTTCATGAATATTTCAAAACGATAATGTATGTTATTATGTTTCAGAAACATAATTACCACTTAATCTGGCATAATTCAATATTGTTTTAGTAAAACAAATGATTTACATATTGATTGTATACAAAATTGATTACAGATTAATTAAATTTCACAGCAGGGTATACAGGGCAGTTAGTGATGGTAATATGAGTGCTATTTAGAGTGCAATAAAAGCGTTTTCATGTTTCTTAATTGCAGAGGGATAAAATACTTCAAAATTAAAGTCTTATTCAACTTTACAAAGAGCATAGAATGGTAGCTCACAACTGCAAAAATGACGAGATGAATAATTTTATTTTAATGGAGATAAAAAAAAGTGAAGTTTTTGTAATAAGCAAAGCACCTCACCTATGACCTTCGAGTGGGAACAATTTAAAAAATTTTTAATTATCGCCCAACGATGGGATGACCATTCGTAATATACTGAAAGCGAAGGGAAATTTCGAGTTTTTATACGCAAAATCGCTTTTATGGAAGTTCGTTAACCACCACCACACCATAAAAAGAAGTATTGGCATTGGATGAGCTTAAGCCGTATTAACACCACTGAAAACCAGAAGGGTTTTCTGTTTGGTATTGCATAGTTGGCGAGCTACAACAAATAAATAGATCAAATATTTTCAAGCCTGCTGATAAAAGCCCTATAAATTTATTGAATCGTATTGCGGTCGGCATGCAATTGGACCTCCGCTTTTATAATCGATCCAAGCAGTAAATTTCCTGGGCAAGATAAGATTAATCTTAAACCGCCTGGATTACTTAAGAATGCTCTGATAGAGACAGGTTCTTAAAGTTACAATATATTATAAACCGAAACAGCCCAAGAAGGCGTCATAATGCTTCTTGAGTCCAACCCTCTGAAAATAATTGATTTGCTCAAATTTAGCAATCCTTCAGATCCCATTAGTGAGAATGTTGAGAGGGTTGGCGTAAAATAAATTATTTTCTTTCCTCACCCGCAACAGCCCCCACTTTATTAAGTTGAAAATTTGAATTTTATATAATGTAGAGTGTTTTCATAATTTTAACCTTAGGTAATTTAATTAAATTTAAGTGATAAAGGCAGAGAATCATGTTTTTGACAGGCTTTTCCAGCTATCTCTAGAATGTCACACACAATTTGAAAAACCAAAATAAAACCAATTTCAGATTTTTTAATGTTGCATATTTATTTTTCTAATGAAAAATATTTTGATCACTCACTAAGCTTACTTCCCTAGTGAAAATTTAAACTGTCTACGCCAACAATTCTCTAATATAATTGATAATGCAACTAACAACTAGAAAAATAGCCCAGTTAGAACTAGTCGAAATTTGATCGCAAGATTTGAAGCAAATATAATGATGAATGAAAGTAAAAAAACCTTTATATACAAAAAAGTGAATTTTGCTTAATATCTACGATTTTTAAATGTAACAAATTCTTACAAAGTGTTTACATTTTTGAATTAAAATTGACTGAGTTCAAATTACTAGTAATAAATCACCAAATACAAAATCAAATAAATAACAGTTTTATATTATGACTAGCTGAGGAAATATGTAGATTTCACCCGGTGTATCATAAGAACTCTATAGTTAATGATTCGTCAAATGCAAAAATTTAATATTTCATCCAATTCAGAATTGTAACTAAAATCTGTGATCGCATCCACGAGCCAGTGTCCAAAACTCATTTATTTACCTTTTTAGAGGAGAGAAAAACCGATTTTATATAACTAGCATCCCACTCATGAAGACAACCCATCTATAAAAATATAAACAGTGTTCTTCAGAATAACTTTCTAATAGAAAACGCTCATGAAATTGGCTCATGCCTGATAGTGTAAATGCAACGTTCATTTTCATGAAAGAAAGAATTTATGCTCAGCTTTTGAACTCAAAGGGCTCAATCCATGAATACTGCACTTGACTTTATAGGGGCTATAAATGTTACTATCAGCGAATTTTATGTGGAACTCTTAAAAAAACATAAATTCCTTTTATTATTCAATATACCTACGTAACTCTTTTATAGTTCAGGAATATAACTATGTGTGTGTAATGATACGGGTTATGAATTATGATACAGTGACATTTTGTGTTTATTTTTGCCAGTATAATCCTCTGCGAAAAGTCAGCTGCATATCTAGTTATTGAAATTGTTGAATTATAGTTTTGATTGAAAAGCTAATACTAAAATAATATGTACTTTACCTATATTAAGAATATATTTTTCAAATTTCCGAGTTTCTAGGGTTCCGTACCAAAATTATAAAAAGGAAATCTTATGTGCGACTTCGTCTGTCTGTCTATCTGTCTGTCATAGCTAATGCTATCGACTTGGTTTCAGCAACTACTAATGCTATCGATTTGAAGTTTTAAATAGTATTATGTAATTCTAATTTTAAAGTGTTAGCATTATAAGGGCAAGTGGCGTATCATATGAAAGAGCTTCATTTGTAATGTAATGTAATTCTAAAATAAGTTTTCATTTCCTTTTATGTCGTTTAGTTTTTAACTTATGATGAATAATGTCTACAATAGTTCATAGTTGATATAAATATTTAACACTAGAACTACCAACGCGCAAGCTTATAATTTTAACAATTTTCTACACCTTTAATATAATACACATTCAAATTTGAGTTAGTAATTGTAAATTAAAAAAGGTTTTTCGTAAATCTCAATTGATTAAATGAAAAATAGAAATAGAGCCTCAGCTCCCGACTAGAAATTTGTGTTCGGTAGTAATGAGGTTGGCATTAGGTATGCCAAATTTCGCATTAGGCCTTGATGAGGAAACCGCATTAGGTCCTAATCACAAAAGTTACGCAGGTTCCCCATTTGGCCCGAAATAGGAAGACCTCATTCGGGCCGAAAGAAAAAATATTGTTTAAATTAACCAAAATCGTAGGTTAAAAAGGCGCCAAACAATAAAGTTGTGTCAAATCCGTAGAGATGGCAACTCCATCTCGACAGCGCCGCCACCTACAGGAGGAGGGGAGAAGGAAGAGAGCGATGGACATTGTCGCCGCCGCCATCGTGACATTCGAATCGTTCGCCGTACCCGTCGAGAATAAAGAATATATACTCGTGGCCATCGGGCCAGAAACCGAATCAGTGTATATAAATCGAATTAAATAAATATTTGCCGATAACCGAAATCCTCACCAGTGTTTTTCTAGCATATCCCCATGTTCCTTGGTTTTATCCTGACAATATAATCAGAAGTGGAAATTTTTTGCGGATTAAATATTGGTGGGGTCGCGAAATACGGGAAGAGAAAAAACAGAAAGTTGAGTTTCCACGGAAAAGGAAAAACAATTGGTCGCGAAATACGTGAAAAAACAGAAAGTTGAGTTTCCACGGAAAAGGAAAAACAATTATTGTGTGGCTCAAATCGTCCTGGACGCATGATTGTGAGACGCGTAGGCGAAGCGTGTCGGTTTCGTGTCTTTACTTGTTCAGGCAAGTGTGTAGGTGCATAGGTGGTAGTGACTGACGACGCGCGCAGTTCGTTACGTTGTGTTTGGAGGGATTCTGTTGGTTGTCGCGTGATTTGGTCGTGGCGGTTAAACTATAAAAAAAAAAACAAACAAAAAAGAAATGCCTCACATCAACAGCCTAACGGTAAAGCAGTTGAAGGCCAGGTTGAGGAGGGAAGGCTTAGGAACTTCGGGATCCAAAGCAGAACTGAGATTGCGGTTGGCCGAGTGCGTGGATGGTGAGATTATTGACAGTGACAGTGACCTTGATGATGTGGGTGTCATGGATCAGGTTAAGAAAGACGTGGAATCTTTGAAGGAAATGATGGCCGAGTTGGTGCAGCAGGTGAAGAATATTCGTCCCGCTGGTACCTTGCCGATGGATGGACCTGGGTTGGTAAGCTCTGTCGCCCAGCCGGTAAGTCGTGAACTTTTGAGCGTTGAGGAGGAACATGCGTGCATGGGATCGATCGATCAGCCGATTCGGGAATTGTCCGGTGCATTGGGTTCGTCTGAGGAGGCTCCGATAGGCGCCTGTCCTGTACCGGTCAACCAACCATCACCTGGGCGGGTTTGTTCGCATTCTGGAGTGAATCGGGGAATTTCGCACACGGTTCGCGATATCATTGACATTTTGCCGGAATTCGACCCGTCATCGAAGGGGTCTTTGTCGGTGGACCAATTTCTGGGAAGAATTAATCGGTTACGCGTCGCGTATGGATGGAGTGAAGACGAGCTAATTTTTGCTGTGTTAAGCAAATTAAAAGGACCTGCGAGGCTGTGGGCGGATGGAGAAAATGAAATTTTTGAGAGTTTTGACGAGTTATCGCGGAAGTTGTCCTCGTATTTTAGGGATCACATGAGTGACGCGGATGCTCACATCCGGATGATAAACAGTTCTAGGGGTTCGGGGGAATCGATCGAGGAATATTTCCATCGAGCGAGCGCATTGGGTCGCCGATTGAACTTGGATGAGCAGTCGATCATAGTGTACATCCGTAGGGGTATTGGTCACGCTAATTTTCAGAACACCATTGCCAGCGCACGTTTCGACTCCCTGATTGACATGTATGCAGCGATTAAAAGATTTGTTGCGAATCATGTTCCTATCCCTGGCTATAGGTCGGTCAGGTTGGACTCCGCCAGTGTGGTGCGTTCTACTTCCGGGGCACGCGTGGATGTTCAAAGGACTGGGGCTGCCGGCGTGTCAGCGCCGAAACCCCCCGTGTGTTACAATTGTTTCGAGACTGGTCATATTTCAATAAGGTGTCCAAGACCTCAGCGCCGTGTCAGATGCTCAAAGTGCTTGAAGTCGGGTCATTCGGAGGCTTCGTGTCGCGGAGGGTCGAATCGGGAACAATTGGGGCAGCCGAGTAATATCCGAAGAATAGTGGCCGCTGGGCCTGATGGCGGTCTTGTCAGAAGAATACATGTAAATGGAGTGGCGGTCGATGCTGTTGTTGATCCCGGAAGTGAGAAAACTCTGATCCAAAGGGGGACTGCGATTGAAGTGGGTAAAGTGAGACCTGTTCCTGCTGTGCGATTGAAGGGTTTCGCAGGCGGAGAGGTGGTGTGCGGTTTTGGGCTGACGGCATCGCTGGAGATTGATGATCAGGTGTTTGACGCTGAATTGCTTGTTGTTGATGATTTGCATCTGCCGGGACCTGTTTTGCTGGGATCGGACGTGTTGTGTGGGAAAAGGAGAAGATTGGTAATAGAGTCGGGGGTATGCCGTGTAGAAGCTATCGAAGGTGACAGCATCAAGTGTGGAGAAAGTCTGACAGGCGACGAAAAAACTAAATTGAGGGCGGTGATTAACGATTTTGGGGACTGTTTTGGTGAAAAAATACATGAACTGTCAAGATGTAACATCACCAAGATGAGTATAAAGGTTAAAGACTCCAAACCAATAAAGAAGAAGCCATACAGGATACCTTTTGCAAAGCGAGAGGTTGTCGAGGGAATTACAAATGACTTATTGGAAAATAATATTATACGTCGAAGTAATTCGGAATATGCATCCCCAATTGTCCTGGTAAAAAAACAGAATGGAGAGGATAGAATGTGTGTCGACTACAGGGAACTGAACGCTGTGACGGAAAAACAACCATTCCCGATGCCGGTCGTTGAGGACCAACTGTCTTTGTTGGCAGGGCACCGATATTTTACAGTGCTTGACATGATGTCTGGGTACTATCAGATTCCCATTGAGGAGTCTTCAAGGAAGTTCACCGCATTTGTTACTCATCATGGCCATTTTGAATTTAATTGTATGCCGTTTGGGCTTGTGAATGCCCCTTGCTGTTTCCAGGAGCTGACCGTTGAGCTTGTACGAAGGATGAATGGAAGGGTAGTGGGCTATGTTGATGAAATCGTTGTTCCAAGTAAGACTGTCGAGGAGGGTCTTGAAAAACTGGAGGAGCTGTTAATGGTTATAAGAGATGTTGGGTTAACCTTTCGATTGTCAAAGTGCAGCTTCCTGGCTGAAGATATAGCATTTCTAGGACATAAGGTGGGCGCAGGAGGTGTACGACCGGGGACTGAAAAAACAGAGGCGATCAAAAATTTTAGTCAGCCGACCAACGTGACGGAGGTAAGGAGATTTCTGGGGTTAACGGGATTTTTCCGAAAATTCATTCGGGATTATGCGGGAGTCGCCAGGCCGCTGACTCAACTGCTGAAGACTAAAGGAGATCCTCCTTTTGTGTGGAATGCCGAGCAGCAGCGAGCCTTCGAGCGCCTCAAACATGCTTTGGCGAGCGAACCGGTCTTGACATTATACGACGGGAAAAAAAATCATCAAGTGCATACGGATGCGAGCATGCTGGGATTGGCTGGTGTGTTGTTGCAGGAGGAGGAGCCTAACCAGTGGAAGCCGGTTTCTTTCTTTGGTCGGCACTGTACGGATGTCGAGCGTAATTATCACAGCTATGAGCTGGAAGTTCTGGCTATTGTCGAAACGTTGGAGAGATATCGAATCTATCTTCTGGGTAAGCATTTTTGCGTCGTTACAGACTGTTCTGCCATCAGCACTTTGAAAGCATCAAAGGTTCTGGTTCCTCGAATAGCTAGATGGTGGTTGAGGCTGCAGGAGTTCGATTTTGATGTCATACATAGGTCTGCGGAGAGGATGACGCACGCCGATGCTCTCAGCCGGGCGCCGAACGAAGCTTCAAGAGAACCTGACGTAGTGACGGCTAACATCATGAAGATTGAGTTGGACCGAATGGATTGGTTGGCTGCGGTGCAAAGAGCGGATCCGAAATTGATGGAGTTGATTGAAGTTCTACAAGGAGTGAGGGATTCGGAGCAGAAAATTCAAATTAGGAGAGAATACCTTCTGAGGGATCATAAACTCTACCGTCGAGACGGGGCGGACACGAGGTTCGTTGTTCCATCCGCTGTAAGATGGAAAATTGTGAAGACAATGCATGATGATATGGGACATTTTGGGGTTGAAAAGACTCTCAGCCGCATTCATAAACATTTCTGGTTTCCAAAAATGAGGAAGTATGTTAAATCATATATCTCGGCGTGCATGGAGTGCTGCTATAATAAACATCACGGAGGGAAGCCCGAGGGACGAATGTACTCTGGTGAAATTGTGCCTATCCCTTTTCGAGCCTTACATATCGACCATGTGGGACCGTTCCCGAGGAGTCGACGAGGGAACTTCTATATTATCGCTGTCACGGATCCTTTCAGCAAATATGTGGTCCTAAGAGCTGTAAAAAACACTAAAACGGCTCCGGTAATCAACATGTTGAACGAGTTGACCATGTACTTCGGATTGCCAAGCACAATCATATCTGACCGGGGTACCGCTTTCACATCGAGGGAATTCGAGACTTTTTGCGACGGCAACGGCATCCAACATATTAAGACGGCTGTCCGCACTCCGAGAGCAAACGGGCAGGTGGAACGCACGAATCAATCTGTCTTGTCAGCTCTTCGAACGATGACCGCAGCGAATAAAGACTGGGACAGCCACCTGCGGACTATCCAATGGAGTTTAAATTCCCAACCTAATTCGACAACGGGGTTTTCACCGAATGAGATTGTGTTTGATTTTGACCTGCGGGATGTGGTGACCAATTGCATTGTTCGCGCTGTTAACGATGACGAGGAAGGTTCTTCACCGCTGGACCTGGGTATCACGGAAAAGCGTTTAAAAGCCGTGGAAAACATCAAAGCTGAACGGGCCAAGTGGAAAATCCGGTACGACGGTCGACACAGATTGCCTCACGTATACCAACAGGGGGATTTAGTGTTGATTGAAAATGTGCCAGCGGCAACCGGTGAGTCTAAAAAGCTGGAACCTAAATTCCGAGGACCTTATGTTGTCAGCAGGGTGTTACCCCATGACCGATACGTGATCGAAGATGTTGATGGTCTTCCCCGACGAGCTAGGCGGTTCAGTTCGGTCTACTCAAGCGACAGGATGAAGCCATGGTGCCAGAGCGGGCCAGACCTCGATGGTTTTGATGACTCTGACGTTGAGGAGGATGATCTCGGGACGACATCAAATCAGGAAGGGCCGAGCTGTCAAATCCGTAGAGATGGCAACTCCATCTCGACAGCGCCGCCACCTACAGGAGGAGGGGAGAAGGAAGAGAGCGATGGACATTGTCGCCGCCGCCATCGTGACATTCGAATCGTTCGCCGTACCCGTCGAGAATAAAGAATATATACTCGTGGCCATCGGGCCAGAAACCGAATCAGTGTATATAAATCGAATTAAATAAATATTTGCCGATAACCGAAATCCTCACCAGTGTTTTTCTAGCATATCCCCATGTTCCTTGGTTTTATCCTGACAGTTGGTTATTTTCAAGCACGACAAATAGTAAATACTCCTGACGAAAAAAAAAAGTTTATTTTCCTGTGATATTGCGACTGGCCGTGGCTGGTTTCGAACCGCGGTTCTTTGAATTTGCAGCTTAGATGCGCGAGTCCGACTTGCACTTTACCGGTTTTTTATATTTAAATTCTCCAGTACTTGGATGGACAAAATCTGGCCGAATTCTACTAAATTGCGTAAATTTGCAATAGAAACCGTAAAGAATACATAGGACATAGGTAATCACAACGCTTCTGCAGAAACATTTCTGAACAGGGCCCCAGAGGTGATTAATTAATTCTTTTCTAAGTAGACTACGAGGAGACTGGGGCCACTTGCGGCCCACTTAACTCATTACTTAGACCAGTTCAGAATGTGTGCGATTCTCGTGAGGGCAAATTTGAACGTTGAACGGTTGGGGGTCGTTCAGAAGAACGACAGCAGCAGCATGAGCACATTTCCGTGAACGATTGCCATTAATTGCTGATTGGCTATAAAGAGTTCGTGCGACACCCCCGCCGTTAATGGGAACTAACACCAAATCGCCAATTTGTCGCGAAGGGACAGTAAACGCGGCCATTTACACAAATTGCTTTCCTTCTGTTTTATTATTTTTTTTTTATTTTTATTTTTATTTTTTCGCTGAGCAATAGAGCAACGAAGCACCCTGAAATTATCACGCCAAGCGCATTTATTTCGTTCGGACGTTGGGAGGGTTCAGAGTTCTGCATAAACCATGATATTAAAACTGGAAAGGAGTTCGTCCCTTAAACAGAGCGGAAAAATAGCGCGCGTTTTCATGTTTAATTAAACATAAGAAAAGTTATGCTCCTACAGGTTAGCTGTCTTAGGAATGTAATTTCCGGTTAAAATTACGGAGATTTACGTTCTTCATCACCGGGGGAACGAAGTCTCTAAAACCGCATCCTGGTGAATCTGGGGTCCCGGTTTATGCCTCCTTCGGTCGATTATAAATTACACGCGTCCCACATTTTAATCTGATGCTCCATAATTTTCAGCCGGGTGTTTCCTTTGAAGGAACTCCAAGCCGGGGGGATCCGGGTTCGATCGATGAGGCGCCGGCGACCGGGCGTCCCGACGCGTGCATTATTACTCATAACCTTACCACAGGTGCACGTGCCTCCGGTGGTCGAGGCATATAATAAAAATGAGAAATGACCGAAAAGTAAGTGAGGGTTTTCTGATCTCGGAAAGGATAACATTTTTATTGGAGACGCCTTTTTATGATGGTAGAGATGGCGGAAATGATTTGGAGAATGAAAAGAGGTCGGTAAATTGCTTCTGATGGCACTACAAATTCAAAATTTCTACCTAAATCGGAAACTCTACCTCTAGATATCTGAAATCAAAATCTTTCCTTAAAAATTGTAAAAAAACAGAATTGGTAAGACTCATAATAACTAATAACTTTAATTTGATTGTATATTTTTGGTATTATTAGTAGGTATTATCACAGACAATAAGATACATATGTACGTATATGTAAGATTTACAAAAACTAAATTGCAACAAAAATGGTCACAGTACACTTAGAAAAATTACATTGTACCTAATATCAAAAGAAAAAAAATTGTTAAACATGATTTAGCGCCAATACCAAAAAAAAAATATCGATCTTGCAACGTGCCGTATTTTAGTTTGAAATTAATATTTTCCGCCTTTAATAAAAAGAAGACAACATTTTGAAGTAATAACGTAAACGTATTAAAAGAAGACATTTTATTTTTACTTTTAAATTATGTGTGTAAATATTTAAATTTTTAAACAAATCATTTTGTAATAAAACAACCGTTTGGCACCTATTTTCAGAATTTATCCAGCAAATACCTTATTTTTATAATTTCAAATAAGATAATGTAGGGGTAATTCGGGTATTGTTGGAATAACTTTTGTAAAGCCTCATAAATCCTAAATAAATATTTTTTTTCCTCTATTAACGTTTTATCCTCTAGTTTGGTATATTAACTTTCATTATGTAAGGTCACATCAGTAAAAACATCATTTTTTTAAACAATAACAGCCGTTTTAAAAAAAAGTGTAAAATCGGCCATTTCAAAACGTGTCGGGTAATATTGGAAACTGCTTACACAGTGGATTTAACTTTACAGAGAACAATAATACAAAAGCATTATTCGTTTATTTACATAAACAATCATTCAGGAGATTGTTATAAACAATATTTACAGAAATAAAATGATTATCATCATCATTGCTCTTTTTTTTATAATACTGCGGCATATTGATTGGAAACTACAAAATAATTATTTAAATAATTATAATAAAAATTCTTAATGAAATTCATTAATAAGTAATGCATTTTAGTAAATAAAAAGGCTAAAAATAACTCCATTGTATGTTTCGGTTGATTCGGAGAAAGTTTCCAACATTACCCGACATACCACTTTTTTTAAACAAACACGTGGTTTAACCACAATTTTTGGAAAATCATAAAATCCTTTTTCACCCTAACAGAGGACATCCTAACGAAGACTTTTCATCAACTTACCTTTTAGTTTGTTCTAAAAACCATTTAGTTTTAAGTCTTTGAATCCCGAGAAAATAAAATTTTGTGGAGCAGCGATTTTTATAAACATTCCTCACGAGGTGAATAATGCTCAAACTAAGGTTGAACTGCCATAGAGTATGGTTTTTGGTCATCACACACATGAAAACCGACATAGTACCAACCTTAAATTATTGTAAACCCTTTATATAGTGATTTCCAACATTACCCGAACTTCCAACAATACCCGACTTACCCCTACATTTTTCTCAAAGTTTTATTTACCAAAATATTTACGTTTTCCAAAAAAGAAATCAAAACGTCATGTTTTTCTGATTATGACAGCTTAAGGAGGGAGATACAATTAGACGGACCAAAATCAAGCATATTTTGACGATGATTAATTTATAAAGAAGTTGATACTGCTGGTAATTGTCATTGCATTTTTAATGCTCTTGCTTCAAGAGATTATTCAGAAAGAGTGAAAATACTCACATACCTACACTATATGTATGTAGACAACATACTTTTAATGCTAATTCAAAATTAATTATTTATTATAATCTATCTAATTATCTTTACCCGAGTAAACATTATTCTTCGGCACATGTGCTCCGAAATGAGGCACGGAGGCATAAACGCGCGCCCAAAATAACAAACACATGCGCCCGCAATAGGTAAGAAAATGCCCAAAACAAGCATACAAAATGAAAACTATGCACACTTTGCAGGCACATATGCGCCAAAGCAGGAACGAAAAGTTAAAAATACGCCCGTTTTACATGCATACATAAATATGATAAGATTTTATTTGTTAAATACTTATTAGTAGATACTGTATTAATCATATTATTTAACACGTTCCCTGCCACGTGTGCCGAAAACGGTACATGTAAATTTAAAAATTTAGTAGCTTTTCCATACTCTTCATACTGAACAAATTTAAGGTTTAAAGGTAAAAATATGCAGTATTGATTATATTTTTCTTAAAGCTATTTTTAAATATAAAATAAAAAAGCACTCTTTCTTTATGGTGAATCCGCCCACGTCCAAGACTTGTGGACTCGTTCGTAATCAGTCGGCACTATTTCTAGGAAATGGGATTTTTCACAGGTGCCCTGCACGGAAGCCCTTATCTGGGTAAGTGGGACATGGCGTGGCAAAGTGCATACTTGGTGCACATAAGTGCAGCACTAGCGCCGGCACTAGAATGCAAGATTTGAAAGCGTTTTCAACAATGATTCACCCACGACCCCGCTCCAGGTGATGAATGGGGCTGGGTGGCCCCTGGTTGCGTTGGGTGATATTTCGCCACGAGTACATCGAGATAAGCGCCACCTTGCGTGAATTATGTCGGGATCATAACCACTGCAGGTGGCGTTTTCTTCGGATGCGCAGATTGCCAGGGAAGGCGTGAATTTCTCCAGGGAAATTAATATATGAAAAGATGAGTAGACCTTCATTGAGGGGGGCAGAGGGCGGCTTTAATTGGAACTGGAGCTGCTCCGGCACTGGTATTACGAAGAAGAAAAAAGTTCACAGATTAAGGACGTAGTCTGGTGTTCGGGTTTCGGAAAATCGAATTTTTTTTTTTTACATATTTCGAAAGTATATTATGTTGAGAAAGTGCTGTAAAATTTTCAGACGGAAATATGAAATATTTACAAAGCTATAGCACATAGTCGAAGAGCACTCCGTGACCATGGCATGCGCAGCTGCAACGGTCTCACGGTAAGACTTATCGCTCTTTTGTTGTATATATATTATACATATATATATATATATACGCCCATATATATGTATATATATGTATATATATATATACATACATACATATATATATATATACATATATATACGCACCAGGCATAGCTGATTAATGTAAGTATAATTTTTTTTTTAAATCTGAAATCAAAACTTTAAACGCGTTTTTCTCAAAACAACATTTTTGTAAGCGGCGGTCATGATTCAGAAAATTCTATACAGCCGATTCCTTTGATTTTTGCACAGGGTATTCTAGACAACAGTGGCTATGGCCGGTACCAGAATTACTTAATTATACAAATTATTTCTATTTTTTTTCACCGATTTTCAACAAAAAAATCACGATTTTTTAAGGTTTTTTTTTTAAATGTCCGCCATTTTGTTATTTTTTAAGGAAAATGTTTAATTCTGGTACGGGCCATAGCGACAAGCCTACGGAACAATAATCAATTTAATTTTTTTGTTTCGAATGACTCCAAGTGACGTAGTCATAACCGCCACCCACCCACCTCCATTTAAAGTTGTGTACTTTAGGTTAAAAAAACAATTATAAAATGGCGTCAAATTAAGAAAAAAAAAAATGTTTCTCTTTAGTTAACGATGTCAATAACAAAGTGTAAAAAAATTGAAATGATTGCATTTCATCTGGTTAGGGAAAAAAATTCCTGAAATAAGGGTCCGAAACGAGCGTGAACACCAGACTACGTCCTTAAGTGATATAGAGTTACTTTATTTTCATTACGTCTCAAATTTCATGACTTTCCCCGATATTAATCATTTAATCATTTTAATCATTTTAATAGTTAGATGTTCAATTAACTTCTTCACAGACTATCTTCGAAATGAAAATTGTACACTATCAAGGTGAGTATAAATATCCGAATTTTATGAAGCCTCAGGAGCTGCACATGATTTTGACAACTATAATTATTATCCTCCGAAATAATATCATTGATATCTTCTGATATTAATAATATTGGCTAAAAAAAATAAATAAATAAAGCCCTAAAAAGGTATTTAATAATCAGATAGGAAATATAATATACATAATACACAAATGCTTACGGCTTCCTCTTTATTAATATAGAAAAGCAATAATTCCTCAAGGAAAGTGAAAACACTGTATATATCCAATAAAATACTCATCAGAGGGAAATACATACACATATTAATTGGGTTTTCGTGATGATCTGATCCGGATCAGACTTTGCATCAAATTTTGTATTCAATTGAAATTTGCAAATAGCGGTTTCTGGCAAACATTTTTAATTTTGTGAAAAGAGCATAAAATTACCATTGTCTTATGCCCACTATCCATAAAAAACTAGAGTTATGGTTTTTTGATGATCTAATCTGGATCTTGAATTTCGCATTAAATTGAATTTTCTAAACCATAAGCTACAGCAACGTTTTTAAAATTTGCAAAAACCCCATTAAATTGCAGTGATTTTTGCTGATCCAAACTTTAAGTTGTGAACTGAACAATTTATTTAATCTATAGTTTTTGACGCATCAAACAAACACAGTTTAGATCCAATAACTTTTTCAGTTCAGATCATCAAAAAAACATAATTATTATTATTATTTTTGAGACGCTGATTGCAAACCTAAATTGAAACTTTTAAAAGTTAAAGTAATGAATTCAATATATTAAGTTTGAAGCTCTTTATACCTTTTCGTATAGTAGACCAACGACCGCACAACTAAGGGTTCAGTAGTAACTAATTTTATAGACCGGATCTTTTTACATAACCCTTCTTTCGACCGCAATCCATCCAATTAATTAATTAATTTTCAAGGAATCTAAAAAAAAAATTCACGACAATTCTAAACCAACTAAATACCTACATATTTTGGCCTAAATTGAATTTGAGGTATCTTCGATGATTTCGATGAAACTTGTTGGAATGTTCATTTAGAGTCAAAAACGGAGAATATGCACACAAAATTAGTCAGTTACTTAAATTGTCTGAAATCTAATAAGTTTTCCACCATAATTTTTCAATTCTCCCACAATCTTTTGGTGAAAATTATGGAAAAACCATTAAATAAAAATGTTTCCACCAAATTTCTGTAAAAAATGCTACAAGAGTACTAAAAATAAGGAGAGTTTTACTTTACCTACTTCAATTTGTCATTTTATAAGATGTGTTCATCGTCGATGATAAGTCGAAAAAATATATTTACCTTTAATGTTAATTTCCAGGATTCTTGAAATTTTTTTTTGATGAACAGGTTGATTTACGATATTTATACAATTTGTAACTAAACTTTGTAAGAATGCAAAAAAAAATTTTAGCGGCAAAAAGTCAATTTTCGAAATTTCAAAGTTAAATATCTGGGGTAGTACCTCCAAGTGTAACGAAAAATTTTATTTGCATATTTGTCACTTTTAACTCCAAATGAAAACTCCTTAAAAGTTTTTTCAAAATCCGTAAGAGAGACCTCAATCTCTCAATCTATTACCATATTTTAAAATTTTATCCGAATTATTTTATTTTTAATATTACAGAAGTTTGAAACAATGAGTAGTGCAGTGAAATTTTGTTTGAAAGTTAATTTGTTCGAAACTTAAAAGCGGAATAGGTACTTAACATCAGGAACTTTATCTTTTTTGTATTTGAATGTAAAACAACTGAATTTTATTGTATAAACCCTATTATTAAGTATTAACCCTATAGCTTTTGTTAATTTAGTTTGTTCATAAACCTATATTGTTTGTGTGTGAAATTTAAAACTTTATAATTATTATAAGTAAAATGAATTTGAATACATTTCAAACCAAATACACAGCTCTGTTTCATCAATGGTTTAGATAAAGCACTTGTGGGAGACTATGCATTTTGAAAGGATTTACAAACGTCGTCAGTAAAACTATGTAGAGCACATATAAACCACGAAATTTAGTTAGTGTCTCTCCAGTCAGCTTCACAAAGTAATCTTTGTTAACAAGTATCTAAAACAACAATTTATATGCAAAGTGCGGAAAATTTCAAATTTCGTATAAGTGAATTAGTACAACATTGTTTACACAATTTGCTTTGTTTCAGATATATAATGGACCAGGCAGGTAAGTTCTGTAGGATTATTCTAAATTTCAACTTACTAAGGTGAAATTTCAGAACACCAAAATTCTACTTAATTGAATACAATGAACATATTCGTTGAAGACTTACACCAAAACACGAAATAAATGAGTTTTCTCAGGTACAAAGATAAATACAATTTTTAAAGCAAATTAAAATGTTAACGATGTACTATACGATGGTTCCAAATATTGTTGTAAAGAGATATAAACTCAACTAATAAAGACGTTGCCATTTTCACACGGTACCTACATAAAAAAGTAATAAAATTGTTTAAAGTTTCTCGAAAAATTCTCACGAACTCAGAACGACCTTATACCCCAGTTAATCCTTTAATTTTTATGCTAGAAAAATTATATGCAAATGTGGGATAGTAGAACTAAATGTTTTGTGAGGAAATATAAAAAAGAGAGTTGCTTCTGCCTATTGAGGCCATCTAGAAAAACTTCAGCAATAAAAATCCATCCTGAAGGAAATTTCCAACAGTGGGTGAAAGGCACATAGTCCTCCTCAGTCCTCATTTGCATACCGTTTTGCAACGAAAATTTTATAACAAGAAAGTGAATTATCTGCGCATAAAAACAAAGCCACAAAAGTAGTAACTTTTTCAACGAAATAATTTTATGGATGAGGGTCCCGGCCTGGGCGGTTGCTAATCTACTCCCGGTTGCAAGTTTAACGTTCCTTGAGCCTTCTTCAACCGGCACGGAACCTTTTCTTTTCCTTAACCGTGCCAACGAATTTCGCTGTTTTCGGATAGGAAGATAAAGTAGTCGTAATTTCAGAAATCGTAAATCCTCAAATCCCCGAGGAGAAAGAAAAAGAAAGAAGTAATAAGCCGGGGTAAGAAAAAAATCAGCAGAAAACTTTCTTTGGATTTTCGTAGCCATTTGTGAAATTCATTTTGGTTCGCCTTTTATTTAAATTCATTGGCTTGTACACAATCCGAGGAAGACACCAGCGACCTCTATCTCCCGAGGGACAAAATCGAATCGATTCCTCAATCCTCACCCGCATCACCGTGATCGGAATCTTAGAAAATTTCCTTTCGATAAAAAACTGTTGTAAGTTTCTGGCTGATTCGTCGGACTGATTTTGAGGGCCAGGTGAATTGACTGATTTCCAGAAGTGATTTCGGGGTTGATTCCCTCAATTTTTTAGGGAGTGCAATCCGTTGGCAACAGAATGTGGTTGGATTTTGTTCGAAACGCCTATGGCAACATGACGCTTTTATTGAAATTAATGGGACACAATCCGAGACACTCCTCTTTCGAATTTCCGAATATCATTCTCCGCCTACGACTTATTGCCGGAGTGGAGTTAGTAAAGACTTGGGAGCTCCTCAAGTCATTATCTGTCAATATCGCTGTACAATTTGGCTTATATCCCATTAGAAGTAATGACAATCTTCCTTTTCTATCTGCCGTATTATTAAACCCTCTTAACTAATCTTAATTACATTTAAGCTGATTTCAGTTCAATCACTACAGCGGTAGAAGGACGTGGTTAGGGCTGGTCCTTAGGAATTTCTAGAGGAAATTCCTCTGTTGCCAGCAGGTTTATTGCTCAATCCTCCTTTCAAAATACGACTGCCAGCCGTCCACTCTTGGGAAGACACTTGCACCCAGCTTAATTTGTCTACTTCAACCCACTGTAGAACAGAAAGAGCCTTACTTTACGATAAATGAGAGCACATAATTCCTTTTTAAAGCTCAACGTTTTTTACAGAAAATAAGCGATTTTAATTTATAGCATTTAATTTTAATGTTTACTTCCCGATTTATACATAAAACCTTAATTTTGATACATATATACATATTATATACACTTTCTACTTTATCCATTTTTAACTGAAAAAATTGCTTCTTAACTTTCTTCTTAGAATGCATACAATTTCTATAAAATATCCTACGAAATATTACCAAAACTAGCAAAAGATATTTTGAAGAGCTATAACCTCAATGGTATTTTCACCATTGAAAAAACAATCATTAATTATAAAGAATTTTTGTAAATCTTTCCATCTTTAATAACCAAAAAAACGAAAAGTTATAAAACAAATAATTTACATATGTATATGTATATATAATCAATCAATTTCTTTAATTATTATTACTGTATTACCATAAAGAGTTTCTGCTATTCCAATTTCCATTTACAAAGCTGTCGAAAGTAATTTCTTTTTCGCGGGAAAGGATGTTCTTTTTCTCAATTTTCTCAATAAGATGTAAATTGGATTTTTAAAGAGCCTTTCAAGTGTTCAATATTGAAATAAACCAAGCGCTACACATATTTTAGAGAATAAATACCTATAAATATATGTTTTTCAATTTCGTCGATAAAGTCTTGAAAGTCCTTATTGATAGATGAACATACGTGTATAAAAATAAATGCTTATTACTTTTCAATCTCTACATTTTCCTAGAATAATACTACAGCAATAAACATTTTATTTAACAATATATATTTTTTACAAATCAAAAAATGCGCTTTCCATTAATTAAAAACGACTTTACGTTTGTTTATCCGATCCAAAATAGTTCATCAAAATTTAAAAATGTGGTATTCGAACAAAGCGCCTCGGGAGAAAACTTTTTTCAGTGATTAACTATAATTACAATTTGACGTGTGTAAATTATACTAAATCATTTCTTGCAAAATAATTCTAAACTACATATTTTAGGTCTGCAAAACGTTTCAATTTTAAAGTCTTGCTGCAGCAAAATTGATCAATAAAAAATAAGTCATTGCAAATGTGAGGTTTTTAAATCAATTTTGCCTTCTAGAAAATTCTTTTGCAGTTCCAGTAAAACCTTCTTCTATAGTGTTACCGCACGCACACATTGAACTGTGAACGTTATTCGTTGCAGTTAAACGTTTTGAAAATGCAGTGCATTAATTTTAAATACACTGCAATAAAAATCTGCGATTGGACTGCGTTTTTTTTCTATGGTTTAGATTACATTATATGTATAGTATGTTTTAATATATTTGTTCTCAACAAAATAATTTTAGTTAAGGTATGTCCTTATTCACCAATTCTTGCATTATTATATCTTCTTTTTATTAATTTTGTGGGTATTCATTCGAATCGGTAGAAAATTCGTTTACTCGTTTTTCCTTCATTTGAGATACATATACTATTCAGTGATATTGTGTACTTTGAATTATTAAAATTAATTAATATACATATATGCCAGACCTTTTCAGTCGTAAATATCAATAAATTTAACTCATATTGCTACAGTATAGTCTCATGCATTAAACAATTTCGCAAGTTTTTGATATTTTTGGCTATATGTATAAAATTAAATTAAAACTAATAAAATGTTATGTAAGATAATTTTATATCTTAAATAAAGAAGAGGCCTAATCATATCTATCTTTTTTTTTATACTTTTCCACCCCTTAAAAATCATTGATCAGTGATCGAAAAATAAAAATTGGTTGTTAAAAAAATCGTTTTATATTATTGAGTCTAAGTAAGGCTACAATGAAATAATTGATTTTAACTTGGTATAAAGTGATGCTTATTTTGTTTGAAATTTTAGAATAAATCATTACTACTTTCGTTTCCTGCTTGATATAGTTCTCTCTATGTTCTAGCTAATGTAGACGCGGCCGCAAGAAATTGCAGAAGTATGTCAGCAAGTAGCTATTTTTGCCTAAAAGTTTTTCTGTACAATTTTTGCAGGTATTTATAAAGGCTAGCCCAAATTACTTTCAGCAAAACTATCGCAAGTCGCTTGCTCATGTGAATCCAGATTTAGGATTTGCTGGAATTTTGTATGTTACAGTATAACAATATAGTTCTTATACAAGCAAACTGCTACTATATGACGATGAATCCACCCACGGGCCAGGAAATTTTAATTCCATCGAAGTGTAGCGTACGATTTGCAATCAAATGTCAGGGGCAGGGTGTGCGTTTGATATCAAAACCCGAACTTAACTTCACCAGTTTGAACCAGCAGAATTCACGAAATTCATTCATGTCGCTGTCCAAAGCGCGAGCACGAAGCGCGTTCGATCGATCCGAGGGATTTAAACATTCCAATCGGATGGCTGTTAAATCAATAATTCATTCACTGGCCAGGAACATTTGTGATATGAGTTCTTAAAAATAACTCGGTTGACATTTCTTGCTTCCCCTAGAGTCCTTCGTATTTTCCAATATTATCTACACGTGGCAGAGGCGGCAAAAAATAACCAGAAATATAGTTCCCTGCTTAGCCCTAGCCTAGATGATTTAATTAGGCGCCTACTTGCACCTCGGCGTGAAGCGCAAATATTTATAATTCTGTTCTGCCGGATTCAGATGATGAGAACGCATCCGTCAGAACTACCCTTGGCCACGATGTGCCCTAATTAAAAATTCATAGGGGATGTCTTTGCCGCGGCACCGACATCACGTGGAGCAGACAAAAAATTGGCTCGTCTCCTCCAGAGAATGGATATGTTCGCACCCAGCTGGAGATGAGGAAACGAGCCCCAAAAAGGGAGCTCCCTGAAGGTTCCCAAAACGGAAATCCCAGAGATTTTGTGCGAAAGTTAGTTTATCTCGTTTAAAGACCTAATCAAAATGCCGCCCTCGGCTTGTATCTAAGCTCGAGGTCGGGCATCTGGTTAAGGCTTTTGACAGCAGAAAACACTTAATCTCGGCGATGATTAACTGGGTTAGCTGCACGAGATCCCTTCCAAATTGGGTAAATATTGGTTGGTTCGAACTGATTGATTGAAGACAGCTATGAGACATTGGGATTAATTAATGGATCGAAATTTACGAAGGTAATTCAATGCGTTACTCATTTCCGTAAGGTATGAGTATACTGACAAACATTATTGATGCGAAATATTATGCTCAAGCAAAACATTCCGAAATTCTTGGGTTTCATATTACCAATCAAGGAAATAATTGACAAAAATATGTTGACTCTGTTTTGGTACGTTCTAAAAGTGTATATCATCATCCCATCATTATAACAAGAATAGGCGAGTTCAATTTTGAAATTGAATTATACGTAATATATTATATAATACAAAATATACCTACATAGTCTTACAAACAATTATGTATAACATTTGTGGGTTTAGCAATTTCTTGTTTGCGATAACACAAATTAATCTTTTTTACTGAGAATTTGTTAATTTGGTACGAGGGTATACCAGGATTAAAAAGTTCGTGGCCTCGTATAGAAATAAATTAGATATATTAATACTGCCCTCATCATATTTAGAAATTCATAAGTCGTGATTTTTGTAAAGATCCATTTGTCTGTTGGTTAGTTAGTTAGCAAAATAAGAAAAATTAAAATGTTTTTTGAACTCACAGAAAATGGAATATTGTTACACCACGACAACGCCCGCCCTCAAAGATCCTTCGAAACCATGGCTGAAATTTACAAATGTGGGTTTGAATTATTTCCGCAGCCTCCTTATCCGCCTGATCTGAATTCGTCGGATTTTCATCTCTTTCCTAATTAAAATATATTTCGAACAGAAGTTATCGTCTAATGAATAGGTTAAAATTTCGATCAAGAGCTATTTTGAAAGTATGTATAGAAGAAAACTTTTTGAAATTGCATTGAAAGCTGCTTTTTTTTGTTGTTGTAAGATCACAAAATTTTCCATCCATCATTGTAAAAACTAGTTATTAGATAACATCTTATAGACATATGTTTCGAATTTCAGAAAATCATCCCATGTCAAATTAGTACCTACCTTTGATAAAATGTTCTATAAAAAAAGAGTACATATTATTTTTTCTCACAAGATCAACTCCTAATATTTCTTTAGAGCAATTCGAACTGTAGGCCAGTCAATCTAACCTCTGAATCGGAAAATAGTGGTGGCATGCTCATTTTTGGATATGTTGTTGGGGACGGTGAGAAATGAAGCTCTACGTTTTTTCCACCCTCAGGGGTGTCGGCAAAGGGGTGAAAATGGGTGAAAAAGGTTTTTTGTTTATAACTTTGAATAAAAAAGTCAGACTGGGTGGAAACGTTAGAGGGTGATATAATAAATGATTATTCATCTTGTATTAAAGTTTCCACCGGTTTTGTTTATTGCAAAATTGTTTATTAAAAAATACGAAGGCTTCTTCCAAATCCACTGGTAAAAATATTCTGGATGACCTTCGTTTGTTTATAGAAGAAGGCGGGAAGTGACAGAGGGGGCCCTTAGTGAATGAGAATTAGAGAATTCTGTTTGCACAGGACGACATGGGTTTGTGTAAATTCGACGAACCCATAAAAGTTGCGCGCGCCGGCTGTGAGAGCGAGCCCCCTTTTATTATAAGGATGGAAACTCTTCCCATTTCTAGGAACCGGCAGTGCGTGGCCTTGATCGAAAAAAAGCAAAACCCACGTCGAAATATTGCATGTATAAAAACAGCCGGCGCGCGCAACTTTTATGGGTTCGTCGAATTTACACAAACCCATGTTGTCCTGTGCAAACAGAATTCTCTAATTCTCATTCACTAAGGGCCCCCTCTGTCACTTCCCGCCTTCTTCTATAAACAAACGAAGGTCATCCAGAATATTTTTACCAGTGGATTTGGAAGAAGCCTTCGTATTTTTTAATAAACAATTTTGCAATAAACAAAACCGGTGGAAACTTTAATACAAGATGAATAATCATTTATTATATCACCCTCTAACGTTTCCACCCAGTCTGACTTTTTTATTCAAAGTTATAAACAAAAAACCTTTTTCACCCATTTTCACCCCTTTGCCGACACCCCTGAGGGTGGAAAAAACGTAGAGCTTCATTTCTCACCGTCCCCAACAACATATCCAAAAATGAGCATGCCACCACTATTTTCCGATTCAGAGGTTAGATTGACTGGCCTACTGGTTCTACTACCAAAACTTCACAAAAGACGTTCTAGCAACATTCTTTTGATTTTTGAGATAATTCTTTTGAGGCATTTTGAGTTAATTCTTTTGAGGTATTTGGAATACTTTAAACATTTAAAAACTACCAAATCCTAGTTTAGTTTTTTTTACATTAGTTCTAGTATCTATTGCATGAAAACAATTTCTTCAATATCTTTTTTTATAAATTGTATAGTAGAATATGCCCTTAAAGGTTTTCGCACATTTCTAATGTCAATGGCAATTTTATATAATTCTTTAAAATAAACTATATATGTATAAGTAGAATTTTCTCGCATTCAATTCGTATGGAATCTCAATGAATGAACACTCGTTTTATGCCTTCAACTATTTCCAAGATTTTAGTATATTATCTTACTTTTCATACATTACCACAACTTTTAAGCCCTCACAAATTATTGCTTTGATTCTAAAATTTCATCCCTCACTTGAGAAGAAAACATCCTTCCTTTATTTATTTTTTATTGCATCAAAGGCAGAATGTTAAGATTAATAATAGCGTAACCAATATTTTAAATATTAATTAATTAATATTTTAATTATTAATTAATTAACGATTAAGTAATTAATTTAATTTTAGTATCAAATACCTAACCAATCAATATACACATGTCGACATTATGTAAACATTTAATTATTTGCATTTTGTTGTTTGTCCAAAAATTTAATTTAAATGAAAAACTAAAGCTGTATTATTAACCCAATTATAATAATTTTTTTTTAAATATCATTTCTTGTATAATATTCAAAAAGAGTTTGCTCTTCTTATAACAAGAATTATTCTAGCTAGGCGATAATCATACCAATAAAAATTTTATATGTTTCTGTTTCACACATTTTTGTAAAACTTTGCTCAGAAAAAGCTAAACGGCAAAGGGTTTTACTTTTTGAGTTTAATGGCAGTAACATTATAAAGAAGAAAAAATAACAAATTGCGTGACAATATTTTCTTTTTCGTTTATTGACACAATTGAACGATTTATCAAAGTACCAGTAAAATGAAAAACGAAAGAGATTTACTCAAATTATACACTCTGCTTTGATTAGTGCTCAATTACAGATGAACAGACGAAATGATAGTCTATTTTTATCAATTGATTTAAAATCAAAGTGTTTAAGTAAACTGTACCTACCTAATGACATATTATTAACCAAAAATTAGAGTGTTATTAGCGAGTTACAGTAATAGAAAAATGTTCATTTAATATACTGTATTTAAGAGGTTATTTTAGGAATGTAATAATAAAATTAAATGGCAAATTTAAAAATAACGCAGTACCCTTCAGTTCAGTAGGACTAAAGGGAAATTGATAATTTAAATTTCAGCTTTGAAGATTCTTAAATCAATTACTGAAGGCAGTGAAAAGAAGAATTGTTTTTTGTTCTTATTTACTTATATGAGACTTCCCCTATGTACCAAAACTCATATAGTGTGAACAATTTTCCTCGATTACATCCACTTTAAAAAATGCAAAACACTTCTTAGTGTTATATGGAAATAAATTCGATAAGCCTCTCCCCCTGCGTTAAAATCTCTTTCCGAAAAAGGAAACGTTTGCGTCTTACAGCAGCTTTATTTCTCGCCAATCAATCACTAGAAACGTTTAAGTACACTTCTTATTTTTGGTTAATTTTGAAAAATCTACAGAAAAAAAATACAATTCAAATTTCGAGGCAATTCTCTGAATGTTGTGTTGAAATAAAAATCGCACAAATGAGACGATTACGGAGCCCTCCCCATAGCGTTTCGGTGGGTATCTTTACGACAAAAGATGTTCCCGAAGATTGTAAATAAATTCTCCACGCCATCATCCATCATAATTCGTGAAAGGACTCATTGTGCCTGGAAAATAGCGCTGGTGTAAGCATCGAAATTTTTATATAATATTTTTAAGGCCGTAGAAGGGCGATACGCGGGGGTGGCGGGGGTCGGGCTTCAGGCTAAAAGTCATCAAAAGAAACCAAACGTTGCCCGCATTTCTCGTTGGGAGTTTTTACATCTTCTAATTTTTGCGCATATTAAAATATTTTCATTTAATAAAACGCAGATAACATCCGCGTAATTTTGTATAGAGGGTATAAAAATGTACGGAAGGCGGCCAAAGAGAGCCTTTCAGGGATGGAAATGGCATGAAACAGACCAATTCTTACCACATTCGTGCCCAGTTATTTGGTCCTCATCCTCCAAAAAGTCCCAAAATTAATAATTCATGAAATATTCCACTCGACTGGAAAAACAAATGGAGAGAATGTGTGGAGATGCAGAAAATAAAGCTCACAATATTTTATTTATATTTTTCCTTTATTTATTTATTTTTTTTTTTTCCTTTTTGCAAAACCACCAAACTGACGATTTCCCGCACACGCGAATTATTCGTGAATTTTTGCCGAGAATTTATTTCAAAGAAAGGAATAATTTAGCTTTTTTTATTTCCCCCTAGGGATCAAGCAATTTCCGCGCAATCAACGACGTCAACATAACAATTTTAGTGCGGTTTACGAATTTTCGGCAATTAAAGCATCGATTAAAGTTTATTCGCGATATTGCACGCCACAGGGATTGCTTAATTATTAACTTGCCAAATTGATTGACCCAATTACGTGACACACGAGACCTCTTGCAGCCGGCCGCAGCGTCGCGACCGACTATCGGCCAGAGAGAAACCAGAAAATTTTACCCTAGTTAAATCGTGAACTGGTCCGTAAAAAGTGTCCAGGTAATTTTCCTCGCTTTTACCCGGACACCAAATTGGATTAGTGGGGCCCTTTAAGCTAATCCACCAGAAAAAGCAAGGACAGCTGATCCGGGACGAAAAGACCCGACCGGGATTAAGAACTCTCCGCGACTGGACGATTTCATGCAGTCCAATTTGGGGCCCCGGTTGCGCGGCGGAGACTCCTCGAAAAGCTTCCAGGACTTCTCTTCTGCGCCGGGACCTCTCTTGGATCCGGAAATTTTCCCTTCTGCGGGTGGTTGTGGGTGGCCGAAGGAGTCGCGGGGGCGCACCTTCAACCGAACCCAGCGCTCCTCAGGTAACCCTTAAATGCGGAACCTTTTAAAATCAGCACACGTACCCACGATGCGAACTGTGGCGAAGTGACCCATAAAACAATTAATTTCAACATGCTCCGCGTCGCTAAAACATTCAAATGTTGTTTTTCTATTTTAATTTCGCACGTATTCCAATTTTGGGTTTTTGATTTTCCTAAAAAGATTTAAAGACGCTCGAACGACTTTTGTTTGTTTCGGAATAAGCGATGCGAACAACTTTTTGATTTGTATTTGTGTTCATCGTGAGACAATTTCAAAATATTACGATGATAAGGATTATTTAAATAATTTTCCTTCTATTAATCTACGTAGTAACTTTTTATTTTATTTTTACTTCTAGTGTAAACTTACTCAGAACATCAATCGATTAGTTTATTTTATTTTTTTTCAGGTAGATATGTAAATCAACTGAATAGTTTTAAAAATATTCTTTCATAACCATAGAACTTTCGTACGATTGAAGGAAAATAGTGAAATTCCAGATGCATTTTTCTCAATATTCATTTTTAAAAGACTGTAAAGTCAATATTTTAAAAATTAGTACACGGATTTAAATGAAATTTATACATCCTTGACATTAAAAACTAGTTCTTAATCAAAAGATTTCTTTTCTTTTCTTTTAGCAAACAAATTTCTTTTATAAACAAACGCTCTTTTACCTTAAAAATCAGAAGTTAACTTTCAAAGGTCATTATCTTTTTTCAGTTAGAAGAATAAATAATATTTAATTTGGGTTTGGATAAAAAAACGTTCTGATGGCCACTGCAAAGCATTATTTATAAAAAAAAAACGAGCGTTTAAAAAACTTGGTACATCTACAGCATAAAAATTTTGGTGTTTTTTTTCAGTGAAAATACTTTGTATAATATTAAAAATAAAAAGCAATATACAATTCTTTCAAAAAAATTAAAAACAAATATTCAATTTATCATTCCTCTGACTATTCCTAACCTCTTAAAGGAAAAGACTTATTGAGGAAGGTTAAAATAAGCGAATCTTTTAATTGATGTTGTTATATGGAAACTATTTATTCTACACAATTGAATTTAGATTTCTATATTAACCTACGAAACCCAAAGAAAAGATGGTAATTGGGAAAATGATACATGTTCGAAAGCAAATGTTCGATGTTGAATTATATGTTTACAATTTTTTTTTTAAATAATTTTCAAGACATATTTTAGACCGACCTAGAAGGTAATCTTGCTATCTAAAAGTATACTAAATTTCAAACTGATCGATAAAATTATGTTTAACTAAAATTCTATGTAAAAAAAGAACAAGGCATTTTTTAAAGTTTCAAATAAGTCTCTTGGTAATAATAGAACCACCTAGCCCTAAAAAATACAAAATACCTTTCACTTTGCAGTTGAAAGATTTTGAATATAGCATAGCAGGGATAAGCTGTTTGAGTCAAGCCTTCAAAAATATTATAAAATCTTTAATTTTATATTGAAAGTAGCAAGAAAGAATTCTATAAAGTGGAAGTAATTTTGTACTTCTTGTGCTTGTGGACTTCTGATTTTTGGAAACTCTTCTAATTGTGTAAAGAAATTATTGCACACTTTTAAGTTTTAAAATGATTCAAATTTTCGATCTCAGTAAATCTTGTATCAACAAACAACTTCTGGCTTAAACTTTTGCTATTTATCCTATTAATATATATATAGTCCTTAATATTTCCTTTAATTCGTAATTTGTATCCGTTATTTTCAGGGATGATAACTTAAAATTATTTGAGTCGATTAAGTGTCTTAAAGATATTTGGAAGGATCCTTTTAGTATTCCTCTTTATGAGGATGGATTAAAACTTTTTGGGTTTACGACGCTATCTAAACTCAGAGAAGCTACAGGTGTATTTAAATGTGATGCTATGGTTATTGGACTAATAGACTGTCCTTCTGTTTTGAGTGTTATTATAATAATATTAATTCAAAGAAAAAATTATACGCTTAATTTATGTTTTTAAATATCTTTGTTAACAAATGTTTCTCGCCAGACATCAAGGTAAAACTTTTACGACAGCGACTTACTGTGCAAAAACTCATATTAAATGTGGACTATTTATTTTTACAAAAAAATTCGTTCAAGAATTTGAAAACGTGCCAGGTGATAAATATAAATCCCTTAAAACCTTAAACTCGTTGACAATGAAATCTTGCTAAAGAAAAACTTTTTCTTTCAGCTTATCTCCAGAAAGAATGTGGATAAGGGCGGGGGCGGGACTCGGGAGGGTACTCTAAAAGCGGATAAATCCAGTAAAAGAAAGCCATTACTCTACCCTTCCAGTAGAAAGGCACCATTCCGCGAAAGCACATCATAAAAACGAAAAAGGTTCCGAAAAAAGGCTGAGTACTGCAGAAATTCGCTATACTTGCCGAAAGCAATTAAATGTACGTAGGCTCACTTCGGCTTCAGCCGATATATTTTTTATGGAGGGCAATTTATTAAATTCTTGTTGTAAAATTGCCAACCCAGTTTTATAGCTTAAAATCAATTAAGCAAAAAAGCAGCAGCCAAATTCTATTACTGTGGGTTACTTTGGTAGTGTACTGCAATTTTACTTGGATGGGTACTTTTTATGACCATATATCTCTTGAAGGAGGTCATGCAAGGAAAACTTATTCCAAATTTCGCCCCGAATTCCGAGAAGGATCCTATCCAGTTATATTATAAGACCCAAGCTTCGATGATGGAGTTTTGTTCCCAATAATGAACAAATTAAATTGGCGATGAAATTTTGAATCATATTACATATATTAACTTAAAATGTATAAAACGAATTGGGATTATGATATTTTTGAAAAATGAGACGTTTATTTTATTCACATAGACAGAAGTTTTTAAGGAGTATTATTATATCTCATTGCTGTACATCGACCAGCGATCTTTTTCAGATCGTACCTTAGTTTCCAATCAATCAATCTCGATTTGTTTAGCCAAAAAAGCTTCATACATAGTCTTTTGATTCGAAGTTTTTATAAAAGTCCAGGTTTTAGTCATAAAATAAATATATTTCGTACAAATTGTTTAGATTTCAAGTATATTGTTATTAATAATACGAGAACAACATTGTAAAATGTAGAGATTTTCAGATTAATAGCAACAAAAACGTAGCACCTACAATGAGAAAAGAAAAAAAACACTGGTAAAACGAATTAGAAATCAGATTTTTAGACTACCGTGTTTTTGTTTATAATTAACAAATTAATTTTGTTGATTTAAACCCAACCAAGTTCACTGAATAAATAAAAAAAAAAGTTTTTTAAAAACCACAGAATCTTCAAGTTAACTCCGAATATTAAGGATTTAATAAAAACATAAAAAAAAATACCATCAGGGCAAGAATTTTAGATGCCGGTACTCTAAAACCGGATGGTAGTCTAAAAATCAGCTAGAAATTACCAAGAAATTGGCAAGTCTTTTTTGAATTGCTGAAAGTTACAAGAAAATAACCAGTTAGCAGTAATTAAAATAAAAGGAGCGATTAAGATTTAAAATCTTTTTTTAGAAAATATACTAAAATTCTATCCAAACTCAGAAATAGGTCTCTGAACTTTCTATCAATTCTGATAGTACTCGAAAATTGATGTTTTTCGACTGTAGCGGATAGTGTAGATTTCATCAGAACGGTTTAGATTTAATATCTTTTTAGCTGTTCGAACCAGTTTTGTTTAAATTACATTTTTGTTTCTTTTTTTTCACTGTATTACAACAGACATAGATATAAATTTATATCTTTACTAGCATCTCATAAACTTGTAGACTAAACAGAATATGTAATGCAGAATAAAGCGTAATTAAAAATTCCATTAGAACATATACGAAATCTCCATTTTCGTATCATCTCAACTACTGGTATATTAGGTACTTCTCCAACTATATTTCGAGCCAAACTTCAAGAGAATTTTATGTAAGCATAATCCTTCTAGTTCCATCAATTCGTCCAGATTAATCAATTTTAGCAAGGTAAAATACTGCAAAGTCCCATTCGTATACGACAAATCTACAAACGTGCACTTCTACCCGTATGTAGATAATGCGCACATCCGAAATATGAGTCTGGATTGTATGAAAAGAGGCTTATTGCATGCCCAAAATATAACTACCTCAAAGATTATTAGATTTGCCCGTAACCCAATTAAACCCAGAAATCTAATCTAATGGGATTTGAAGGAGGAGGAAAACTACAGCCATTTACTATAAGCTTGGGGTCGTACAAGTTTGGCTTCTATACTATATAAATAATTAAGTGCTACCCCTATGGCACATACGTGCACAGAACGCTCAATCCTTCAAAAGTAGAAATGTAAATTCGTCCTTTGGAAGCACATTAGAAAAACTCCTAGTCATTACCTCTCCCCAGAGGGAAAAGTCCTAGTTATTGGGGAAAATTTTAGGAATCGTTCAACTGTGATTTGCATTTCAAATAAATGGAACAGGTCCCGGACTGAATTACATGGAAAGGGACGGAGTCCCCCGGATATGTGCACGCTTTTCAGCTTTATACCAGAAATGAAAATAACTATAAAAATTGCGATATGGATCAACCAACAGTGTTTCTGCATAGTTGGTCGTGGAAAATTTTGTTTGCATTTACGATGTCAGCTCACACGAGTTCTTTAGGGTTAACGTCTCTATAAAATAGTTGAATGTCGCTGGGGTGGAAAATGCTTCCATTCCGTTCAAGTTCTCTGACTTAGAATATTTTTTTCTAACTTTGTCCGAAGCGATTTGTCGTGCAAAGACACTCCCTTAAGCTCCCGCAGATAAGGAAATGGTATATTAAGACCGTGGAGTTTGAGATAACATTTAGGTTACCACATGTGTAGCCAAGCACCATGCTGTTTCTTCTAAAAACTATTTTTGGATAAACGACATACAGGGAAGAACTATGACGCCTGAAGTTTTTTCTATCTCAAAATAAAATGACTCAGGAATTTTATAAACTCGTATCATGGGGTTGTAGACTAATAACCTGACCCAGTTTGATGTAATTTTGTGTGATATATTGCTCTATCATCTGTTGCTTCAGATCACGGAACCCTCAAGTTATTTACATAATCTAAAATAAGTACAATGGATGTAATCAGCCCTAATTTCAACAAGACCGCACCACATCTCACACAAGTTGTAAAACGCAGTTCAATTCTATCACACATCTCAAAAGCAAAATAATTTTTGTTTTTATTTCAAATTAAAAAATAATATTAAAATGTGGAAAAAAATAAAAACTCCTACGGCATTTTCATATTACAAATAGCTACATAGACCTAAGCAACTTAAGATACCAAATTAAATTGTAAAATCTTGGAAACGTACAATTTAATCGTTAGGTTAAAGCTTTTGAGTGCGTAAAGAGGACGAGAAATTACCTTATCTCTTTGAAAAGGTACCAGGTACCAGAACGAAGTCATTTTGTTTAATGTAAAAGTGATTTAATTGAATTAATTACGAAAATTTACTTGACATGCTGAACTTCAAGATTTCTTCACATCTTTAAAATTTGTTGTTTTATTTCACAATTATCGAATTATTCAATTTTGAAAATGGGACATTGCTTGTTGAAAAAATTATATTAGAAAAAAAATATTATTTATACTAATAATAAAACTAATAAAAATTTCATTTCTAAGCATTTTGCTTGATAACAAATCCGGTTGAAATTTTTCAGAATATTTTTTATCCTTAAACTTATAATTTGATTTTAGTGAAATATCATTATAAGAAGGAGTGTAAATTGATAAATTAATTAGTTATACTTTCAAAGATCTTAATTTGAAATCTAAAATAGTCTAATAACATCATGTATAACATAATACATATTCAATATATAATAATTGAATGCGAAAATTGCGTAAAAAAATAGTGCAACATATCAAGAAATTCAATTCATGCTTTAACACCCAATTAAGTGACACATTACGCACATACATTTTCAGCAAGTTACATAATTCAAAGCGTATACCTAATTAAATTAATTTCAAAATTTGCGGATAATCAGATACGACCCTTATTAACATTAACTTGTTGCGTATTTACGAAATATTTATTCGATTTTCGAGGAAATAGTCCTGCATACACATAGAAAAATCAAAATTCAGACTGAATGTATTTGGTGTAGAAAAAGTAATGTGCTATTTATAATCATGATTTTTCGGACTACAGAAATCATGAGTGTAATTTATGTTTCAGCTCACGTATGGACGTGCGTTCATTTTTTATATTGTACACTTTTCTCGGTCTCGATACGTTCAGTTGTCACGCAACTTGCCACTTTCTTGATGACTATCTGAATTGACCCATAGGGAATTTTAACATTCTGTTAACTTTTTTTTTTTATTCAAGGAAAAATCTTTGAGGAACACTTTATGCTTTAGTTCGCGTTTCAACATAATGTTAAGATAAGCACCTTCAAAAGGTATGTGAATTTGCTCCGGTCGTATGGAAATTTACTTTGATGCTTTTCGGAAAATTAACACTAATTTTCTTAAGGGCATGTGTTACAAACGCGATTTAATTAAATCCCTCTTTCAGTCAAACCCCCTTAACCCGGGACCCTTTTCCTGCGACAATACTGTCACTTCCTGAATCGTCAAGAGTATTGAAGGATAAATTAGTTTTGAAAAAGGTAAAAGGTTACCGGGTAAAATCAGAGCGATGCCTAATCTCTCAAGTAATTCGTTCCTTATCAATGGCTTTTTCCTTAATGACTTTATTAACCCATATTTTGTGGTCCCCTTTCAGACCGAGAGGGCATAAAGCCTGTCGCCCCCTCTGGTGTCGCACATTTTCATTCACTTTTCACCCGGGATAAATTAGAAAACTTCTATACATAGTTGAGGAAAATGGGCGAAAGGAACTTTTGTCAGAATAGTCTCCATCATCGTTATAATGTCTGTCGAAAAGTTTTCTTTCCCGGCCTCCGGTAGACGGTAAGAAAATATGGACTTTATTTCTGGCAAAATGATTTCTTATTAACCGTCCTACTGGTGTCTTGTTAAAGTCTGACTTGTAAAAAATTACACACTCAACTTCAACTAAATAAGAATTTGGCTCGCACAATTTTTGAGTAATACGTACATATTTTCTTGTTAAATTTCAAGAGAAGTTTTTCATTAAATTAAAAGTACTTTCTTAGTTTTGCGATCAAGGACGACGTGAAATTCTTCGCAGAGGAAAGTTTTTGAATCTACACCGTAAATTGCTTTGTGGGACCTCCTCTCTAATGCAGATAGATGCGTCTTGGAAAAGTTCCAAATAGTTTACAGACACTTATTAAATTTTCTCGGAAAATTTCGCAGAATAAGAGGCTAAAACTACAGAGAAGGAAGCAAGGACGTACGTAATTTTGTGATGTACTGACATTATACAAAATATACATTTAACGCTGAAACTTTTGAGAAGAGATATTCCAATTTATACTTAATTGATTAATTGATTTAAATTTTGAACCTTTACCTCTAGAGTTTGAAAATGACAGTTCCTAAGATCTTTTAATTAAACAATTTATACTTTCTTTCACTTTTTTAAAATACAATAAAATGGTTTTGAAGTGGAGGGAAGTTTAGTGAAAACTTTAATTTAAAATTGTTTTCCTTATTATTTTTATATAATGTCTTCGTAGAAATTGTAACGATTTCTATGAGCGCATCTCCATTCAAGGACATTCAATTTTGATTCAAAAAAGAGAAGATTTCCTCAATTTTTTAAAGAATTGATCAGTAAGTGTGTTTTAGAACACTAAATCACAAAACATCATAAATATGTAATAGTAAACAGGACTAATTAACTAAACTGAAAAAAATAAATAAAATTCAACAAAAGGAAGTTAGTTGTAAATTGAAATGGAATGGTACAAGAAAAATAAATATCCTTTTAAAATACAGAAAAACAGAAACAATTGTCCCTGCTACGAAGAATGTAAATAATTCTTATTAGGTATTATACAAGAAATCATTACATTACCTTAAAATAATCCGTAAATAATACACTGTCTTTTGTTAAAAATAAAAAAACATTGAAAGTAACTTTTGAAGGACCCCGGAAGAAATAATACTTGTTTATTTAGAAAAAGTATCAGGCAATAAGTTAAGAACCTTGCTTTAAAATTTGAACAATTACTTTCATCTAAACATTGCGATAAAACAAAGTAACTAACTACTCTTATTATAAGAATTTATTAAACGCATCAAGCAAGTTTAAACTATTCCTTATCCTACACGAGAAAACAATATAAATATCGATTTAAAACTTTTCTAGGAATATATTTGGATAATTTTAAAGTAATAAAATAGCTAATATTCTGTAACTGGTTCTGAAACTGTCCCACTTAACTGGATTTACACCACAATATAACGTTGGAAAGTCGACTACTTTTTATATTAAAAAACAAGGAGGAAAAAATATGATCATTTGTAATAAAAACAGGAGGGCTTCCAGGTACCAGAGAAACCTTGAAAACTTCTGAGAAATCGTCAGCTTCAAAATGCTTTAGATATTTATGTACGTGGTTTTTAATATAGAAAAGAAAGAACATCCCTTTTTTAGATGACATATACAGATGGAAAAAGCCAATTTATGTTTTTTATTAATTGCATTAAACTTTAATGCATGTACATATTTGTAAGTTTTTCCATGCTTAAAATATTCTGTCACTTACAAAACAAAACCTGTGGCGACAGAAAGAAGTGACAGGCGGTTTGAAATCAGAGATACCGAAAAACCCCAAGTACCAAGTTTTATGTAAATCGCATAAACTTTAAAGTTTTACAAATTGCCATCTTGAATTTGTAAATTCTGGCAGTCAGTTTGAAATCAGCGGCTCCGAAAACCCCCAAATAGCAAGTTTGGTAGAAATCGCATAGGCTATTTTTTAAAATGTATACTAAAACGCCATGACGTTCACGTTTTCTCTTGGTTTACTCACGGGCGTACATCGTAGATCCGAACAGGGTTTAAATTTTGTGCGTTCGGATTATTAAAAATCTACTGCATTGAAGTATTTTGTACCTTTCATCGTTTTGCGTTTAGTAAACGTTATCAAAAAGCTCCCGTAAAAAGTTTTATATAAAAATTTTATAGAGTTAATAAGAGCGACAGGAAAAAGTGTTTTACATCGCAAAACCGTCGTTATTTTTTTACGACATGCCTTGCGAGGGAAACTTGTGCAATTATCCCGAAGGAGCCGGTGGGAGCCGGGTGGTGCAGGGCTGGAAGAAAAGGGGCAAAATTGTCTAAAAGGAGTAAAAGGAGTCATTTACCCAGATAACGTTGATTACGCCGCCGTTGTTTGACTACTTGAGTGACATGTGCCAGATATCCTTTGATTACACCTCCCGGCCGCTTCGCAGTTGGGCTTCAATCTTTGCGCCACTCTGTCGAACTTTTGTCGCTCCTCTGCGAGGCAAGCGGAGGTAAAACGTTTCCACACCCCCAGGAGAGTTTCTGGGATCCTTCTGGCAGCACGTCAAAAATCGACGCGTGTATTTGTGGCCACCACTCAGACACACTTCCGCAGCACTCACTAAAACTCCGGCATGGCTCTTATTTTTTCTTCAATTTCAGTTCCTTAAGGAGTCCCGATCTCGTCTCAGACAGACCGGGAACCGCTAAGTGTTTGGGAAAATTATAGAACACTTTTCTATTCGAACACAGGAGCAAATATTTGGTATATCATTCCGCCTTCTTCACCCGTCACCGGGATGTGGTCCCCGGATTCTGCACGAATTTCTATCTGTCTTCGAAAGAACCCTCTCCACAACAACAACAATAACAAAAAATTATTTACACCAGGGCTCGCGCCCAAGACGGAACAGCTCGAGCATAATGCTAGCTCTGATCTATGATTTAATCAACATAATCACGAAAACGAATCGATTTAATTATGTTGGGGAAAATTGAAGGAAACGTAACCAGGCAACAAATCGATTTTCCCAATTTCAATTAGGAAATTTTTTTACACAACGATTTTGCTCGGTAAAGAATCACACAACCGGGGACTTTATGTGCGTTTTCCACGATTTTCTCTCAAGGACTGAAACTTTTCGGGCAGTTCGCCCCAAAACTTTTGGTAATTATTTTCTCTTCCTGGTGCGGGTGGAAAGCTTCCCATTTTCCCTTTTTATGCTACTGAAAAGGACGAAAAAGCTCAGATTTTCTCTTAAAAATACAGAGGACCAAAAACAATGTCGCAACGGTTTTTAGCATCATCATCTCGAGATGCGTCCAGTTCCGCTTTAGAGAGTTAAAACTCAACAAAAAGGGATTTTCTCGTCAAACGCTTAAACCCTAACCCTTTTTAGTTCAACTTTAATTGCATGAGCATTGTTTGTCGGAAATCAGCTCACAGGATCTGTCCTAATCCTGTTGTTACACGCCTCTGTCGAGGATGTGCACGTTGCACAACTGCAGCCTGACACCGGCAGAATTCAAGTCGACCTTGAGTCCAGATAATCCAATAGGAGCTTACTTCTTTAGGGCTGGATTTGTTAGGATTTGAGCCTTGATTTTTTGATCCATTGCACACGTGTTTTGCATAATGCAAACGCACTGTGATAAGCAAATTCCTGAAATGCCGCAAAAAGAAAATGTGGGATGTAATGATCAAAGAGATTTCCTTATTTAACAGGAATGTAGGGCTCAAAAGGTCGGGATAAATCAAGAGTTCTTTAATAATTAATTTTTTCTTAACCGCAAAGATTTCCACATTTGTTGTTTCATTTTAAATTTTAAACTCATAATCTGCCTTTAATACTATAAAAGATAATCTTATCGCAACGTAAAATCGACTATGTTAATTTGAATAATTCATTCACCTATTGAAAGCTAAGGTGGTTATAAGTTTTATTATATTATATATAAATTATTTCCATTATTAAATAGAAATATGTACATTAAAATTGCATTTGATATACTATATCTTAAAATGAAATTTTGATCGCGAGATTGTCATATGAAATTAATATTACTGAAAAACAATCTTGTCAAAAAAACTAATATTTCAAATTTGCATCCGTTTATCCGCGTAATATTGTCAGTCTAGGTGTTATTGGAAAACACTAAAATGTTTAATTTAAAAACGATTAATTGTTTAAATCTCAATGCTGAAATTTTAAATAGTTTCGAAATTGTTTATTGCTAAAACACTACAAGCTGTTTACTTTAAACAATTTATACCTTTTATTTTCATGCTTCGAAAATCATATCATATCACATTATAATGTATATTATTGCAATTTCTCAAAATAAACATTGATGTTTTATTTTAAAACACCAAGATTTATGATGAATAGAAATGAAATACGGAATATGGAATTTAAATTATTCATGTGTTTTGACAAGAATGTGTTTTTAGGCTGTTGAGTTTCATAATATTTACATCTTTGTCGTATACCAAGCATATTAGAAAAATTTATGTAGAATTGAAAACTATTTACTATTAAGTAAGAAAAATTATTAGAATTAAAAACTATTTACCCAAAGTAAGGACAATTATTGCCGAATACAATTAGTAAATCCAAATCGAATTGTAAATACTGAAAATGTTTAATCAAATAGCATTCAAAGAATTAAAATTTTATAACATCAAGTGCAAAACGAGCATTAGAAATTTTTAGAATAGTACATCAAGTTGCTGTGAAATTTATTCATAGCTAATTTATATCCTTGAACGGAACATTCTCGCTTCTTTTTGTTAGAGTAATGAACATAAATCTCGTTTTTTTTTCTGATTTCTTAACTTTCTCGTAACTATATAGAGAAAACAGTTAAATAAAAGTTCTGAAACTATTAAAAACATCCGCCCTTGTAGCTATAAAGTACACCGATTTGAATTGAAGTGCAGAATAAAATTGACGGAGGTTAGGATAAAAATTCCTATCATGAAAGCAACGCTTTTTATATTGCATTCTTTACTTTCGTGTAAAGGATTTACGACACACTAATCAGATTTTATTACGGAAGCACTGTGAACATCTCTCCGTAGTCGCAGCGATAAGTAGGAGACTTTAAAAGGTTTCATAAAATCGTTCGTATTGATACATGATACCACACAAATTGTAGATTGCTTTAAATTGTGACTTTAAAAATATGTAAACATTGGAATATAAACAATTTTCACTGATGAATTCAAATTCGTTGTTCTTTTTTCAGTTTACCCATTTCTCACTGAGAATAATAATTATTACCATTTAAAAAAACAAGGATTTTATTTATTTTTCATAAATCTGAGTTTTATAGTCAACGATTTTTCTAAACACAAACAGACAATGAACCAGAACCATAAAAGTAATATAAACATTTTTTTGTGTTCCATCTCATTTGGAGAAAACATTTATCGAAAATCTAAATTTAATATTTATATCGCAAAAATATTTATTGACAAGACCAGTTTTTAATTTTAATTTACATAACTACCTGGATAGTTTATAAATCTCGCACTGTGGTAAAAAGCTTTCCAGTAAAAAGCGGTCCAAGAAAGCTATAGAGGAAATTTTTCGTTAACACTAAAATTTCCTTGGATTGTTTTTCTCAAACACAAACCTTCTCCAACAACTTGACGAACAATTTTTCAATTACGAAACTTTCCGGGTTGTGTCTCCACTTGTTTGAAGAAGAAATTTAAAAACATTCATTTTTAATTAAACGTTTCAATTAATAAAGTATAAAGAGTGATGGCATCAAGAAATGCCGGAAATGTCCTCACCGCATAAAAATAATGTTGATCTTCTCGTTCTGGTGGTATTTCTCTGAAAAAATTCCTTCGTTCTTGAATTCTTTTTGGCACCATTTTTAGTTCCGTGTACTTGATGATCTGGTTTTATCTTTCTATAAATATAATTATACTTCGAATTCCAATGTGTTGATCGTCTTTGGTAACTTGTTTTACGTAAAGTTAATTTTTTACAATGTTGACATCATTTTATTGTTTTCAATTAAGCTTATTTCGAAATGTTCTAGTAATTTGAACAGCACTATGACGAAATTTTAAACAACTTTTTCTATTGAACTACTAATGATTTATTGAAATGGAATGTTTTGAAACTTTAAATGAATTTATTTAATGTAGCTAGCATGAAAATTTGTTAAAGGTTGATATTTTAAACAAAAGATGAAGTTTTAGTTTAATTTTTTTTAAAAGCATTACCAATCTAACAAAAAGAATTAAGAACCTTTTAAGTTCACTCATTTTATGCATTAATGACATCGTTGATTCTTTTGGAACATAAAATATTACCAAAAAAATAAACAGCCTTAGAAACCGATGGAAGTTTAAAAATCAGCAGATTATAACTTTAGTAGTTGTATATTGTGAAATTCTTAGATACCTGTTTTTTGTTACCTATTTGTAGTAGCATCATGCACTAACACCACATAATATACAAGATTTTGAGTCAATATACAGCGGGGTCAAAATATGTGGAAAATTATTGGAACCCCTTTTAAATTTTTGTTTTTTGATTAGAAAAGAAAGTATTTTTATTTCCAAATTAATTTCCAAATAAAACGTTAACTAAACTTGAGAGTCTCGATACAACACCTAGAAAAGAAAGGGGTTTTGTTAAAATTTAATTCTCTAGGGATTCTGTTACTAAGAATCTAAGCTATTTTATTATATTAGCAATCGTTATGACTTCCAAAATAGAATAATAATTACCAGATAATCACACATGAAAAATTCACTTACCTCAGGTTTTCACTAGTGTATTTTGTAACGAGAGAGGATTTGAGACTCAAAACCATGTTTTTCAAACTAGCGCGCAAGGTAATTAGAAAATAATCCATAGATAAAAAGAATTATTTTTTTTAATTGAATGCGATTAAATTTCTTTGAACATATACCAAATTTTGTACTAAAAACAGTATTTAGAAAAAGTTATAAACAAACAAACAAAAAAAAACAGTGCAACAATGTATGCAAAAAACCTTTTTTTTCAAATCATGATTTTTAAAATCTTTTATTATGAAATATATAATTATTGTTTTAGGCATATCTACGCACTACACTTATAAATTTTATAAAAAGAGAAAGAATTTTCGGAGACACCTTCATATTTTTTTTAATAACTTCTTAAACTTGCTTAAACTTTCATATAATAACAAGAAAAAATTACTTTCAACTCTTCAATATGAACACAATAAACATTAATACATTAATTGCGAAAATACATAACAATTATTTATATAATATATGTTAAATATTCGTTAAACAAATAATTTACGACACCAAAAGATAGTTTTTCTAAGCGTGACTTAAACGATAAAAGCCTGTTTTAAAGTATTTATGCCCCTTTGGCATCGAAATTAAAAGAAATCCTGTAATATATTGAAGATACTAATTTCTTTGGGAATTGTTGTTGATATTATTTATGAGCAAAATTACATGCCCTTTCCTAGCTCGATTCCATTTTCACCGGAAAGTTTTTTTTAATAGCCAGATAAATTACTATTTTTATAATTTTTTTTTTAAATATAAAAGTTATAAAATAAGCCGTTGAACCCAGATCTTTGGGAAAACAGATGAATGAAAGCAGCCTTAAATAAAATATCACCTTAGGTAGAGCTGAGTCGTACTAGAGAAAGCGCAGACTGGCTTAAGTAATCGCTCAGGTTTAATTGGCTCTGCCGATTCCACCTTAAATTACGCGAAGTCGAATCTTGCCCAACTCGGCGATCTATCAGCCGACTTCCTGGTTCAGAAGTCTCTCCCTGGGTCTCCCCCGCGCATTTACAGTTTTAAGACAGTGCGGCGGGCCAAGAGGTCTTCTTATCAGATCTGCTCTCAACTTCGATTGCTCTATTCGCGGGCCGTTGCACAACCGCGACTCCGGCTGCGATGGCGACACCGTGGAAGTCGGCTAAATGGCAGCAAAAGCCAACATTTCTCCACTTTCTTTCGCGATGATCGTGCGCCGCGATCTCCACTCAGCTCCCATAGTCTGGCTAAGCGGCTAACCGTTTTCTAGAGTTGCCTCACAGCCGGGCTGCATGCAAGAAAGCAACTCCGGGCGACCCACAACACAAATCCGCGAGCGCGGCTCCAGCCTCCGCTCTTCTATCAATTACCCGATCACATGAATTGCAGGAAGACTTTGCATTTCCTACTTACCCGAATGCACCGCGAGTTGCATAATTGGCTTCGCCTTTAATTCTGATGATATCGCGGCGCCGAGTGACATAACGCGGACTGGCCGAGCCTATTTCGGAGCAAATTACTCCCCCGCCACGTGGGAATCGATCGCGAATTGAACCCACGGGATCGCGGCGTCGCGCCGCGCGTATGCAAATTTCTCATCCAGAACACTTGAACCCGCGCAAGGCCGGTCAAACTGATTAAATAAAAAACCAAAAAACGTTCGATCGGCCGCTAAATGCGGTTTGATTCGGCGCTGCCTCTACCGCGGCCGCTGATCTTTACTTTTCGCCGCTGCGGCGCGCGTCTGATCGATCTGCCTTGGCTGGCGCGCGGTGCGGTCGGCGGCTTTGCCTAACATTTTCCAGTGGTTCGGTTTTCCGCAGTTTCTCACTTTTTTCTGCTCTGGAGTTTTTGATAAGGTGAATGAACACCTCCGAGCGTATCTTGATAGCCTGGCAGCCGCGGGTCTACGTCAAGGCTGATCGGTTTCTTTGGACTTCACCTTGAATAGTTCGGGGTTTGCGGCTAAATGCTGCCTGCAGAAAGAAAAAAGCGAAAACGCCTTTGTCGCCTCAAGTTACTGAAAAAGGTTACGTTTAGTATGCAATTGTCACTGGCTTTCATGCAATTATCACTGGAGTGTCAAAATTCTATTTTTAGAGATTTTTTTAACAATTTTGAAGTCCGTTTTATTTCTCTACCTCATTTTGCATTCCATAGGTATCAAAACCTAGAGGTTTCGCACAATAAATTTTTGTTCTTTCAATGATTAGTGAAAGTAACTTCTTTAAATTTATGTAAAATATTTATTTTTATGCAAGGAAATTATAACTATAATATAATTTTTTAACAAATTCTTTATATCTTTAAATATTCATTCAATATTTCATAACTCTCAACTATAAACAATCAAAATTGTATTAAAATTTTTTATTTTATTTTAAAATAGTCACTTCTCCACTATAGCTTCTTATATTACAAATTCACATTCTAAAATTAAACATCCGCAAAAAAAAATAGTTTCCTAGCTTCTTAGTTTTTCTTCTACTAAAGTCCATCTGGGCTAAACAAACAAATGATATCACAGTAGATTATTTTCTCCAAATATTTTTAAAATTGTTTTTGTAAACATCAAACTCATTTTACACGTTGTATTGTACATGCAATATATGTATAATAAGAAAAGTTCAAACGATGGATAATACAGAAAATCATCATAAAAATATACTTTAATCAATGTTTGATGATCAGTAAAGAACAAAAGTACATTTTCATGCTGGTAATTTCTTTCTTACCATTTTTTCTTGATTGGCACTTAGTATTGTTAAAGACTATACTTCTTATTTGAGCACTTAAGCTCGTAGGTAGTACAGAAGAAGTTGAAGACAAAAGGAGAAAAATTTCGAGGATCATATACAATATCATATAATGATAATTTTTAAAATTTTATACATCACCATTTGTTCAGCTTAACAAAAATTATAAATTGGATAATAACGATTATGAGATAATTTTTGCTTTTCGATCGTTGGGAATGATTATCAACAATTAAATTTTATTCTTCGATCGTTCGATAAAAATTATGAAATAAATTTTATCTTTCGGTCGTTCGATAATAATTAACAATTAATTTTTATTTTTTGATAGCTTAAAATAACATTTTATTATATTCCGTCCTTTAAGAAGCAGGAAAGTAAAAAAAGTAATAATTTAAAGTCACTCGTTCGGAAGAAGTCGATTTGGTTGAAGTTCAATCCTGATCTACAATGTTGAAATATCGAATATTTGTAATACATCCTATGTCGACCTACACTCATTTATTTCAATTTAATGACATCACCAAAACTCCAAAATCGTTTTTCCCATAATTTCGTAATATATTTTCAGGCAGGCATAAATATATTGTCGTATATTTGTTGCGAAAGACAACAAAACCACCGAAGAGCGAAATTCAGGTGATAACCAAAAATCTTGAGGTTGCATAAGCCCCACACACGGTGCAATTAGGGCGCGCACCGAAGACGGTGATGTATGACAAAAGGGCAGACGTTTTGAGGCCAGCCCCAATTACCATCCGAAAGAGTGAAACTTTCGTAACGCGCCGGTCTGGTCCTTCAGATCCCAGCATACCTGAGACCTGAGAGACCCACCTGAAAATGCTGCGGCCGATTTGTCTCGCAACTTCTTAAGAGTTTTGCATCAAGACACAGAAAATAAAACTCGTAATTCCTGCTCGGTTTCGACTTTCCCTTCATTGTCCTACTCGAGAGTCACCTTTAGCACCTTTAGCCCGGACTAGGCCCCATTTAGCGACGCGACAAAATCTGGTTCATTGCACAGGCGCCCGGGGCATTGTCTCGTTCGGAGGTGCCTGGGAGCTGCGCCAGAAGACCTCGGAACCTGAGGCGTTGTTTACCTGAAGGTGAAATTAGTCTGGGACATTGAAAATGTGTCGCCGTGAACAACTCAAAAGTGGTCTCAGCGCACTTTACCTGTGCGCAGTTGCAACCGGATCAGCGCTAATTAACATGCAAGCGACGCGTGCAATTTATTGAATGCATTTTTCGTCGCTTTTTACTCTTCAGGATGCGAGAAGACAATAATAAGGTCGACGCAGCCACGGCATGAAGCGCGCACGGGCAGAGTGATTTCAACTGATAAATAAATCCCTACGATTGCATGCCCAGGGCCGAAATTTATTCAAATTGCACGTCAAGACTTACGCTGCACCTGCCTGATCGTTTCATTTTTGAGTAGCTGAGGTGCACGTTCTGAAAAACGAAGACTTTCAGCGTCTCGAGAAAGAACCGCCTCATAAATTATTGGCGAAATAAATCAACCGTCACAAGAAGGGCGCAGAACAGAGCCCGGGCCCTTTTCCTTGCTTCGAGTTTTTTGAGGTACCGAATGAGCCAAAAACACCTGCTCCAATTTTTTAAGGTTTTTTAAGGATTCGGCTGGTCAAGACGACTACGAAGACGCCGGGTCAGAGAAGACGACGTCTTGAAATGAGATAAAATTCTAAGGAGGACAAAAAATATTTGAGAGGAGCTGAGGTAGCCTAAGGAGGTGATTAAATTTGATGCTTCGATTTTTATGTAGTTCTTCGTTTTTTCAGCTTTTTACGACTATCATGCGTCCTGCGGCTGCTGCAGATGCACTTGTTGCATGCTTCCTTTCGGGCAACTGCAGACGACTGTCGGGAAGAGGCAGAAAAATTTTAAGACGTTAACAACAGGGTGTCATCGTGCACCTGCTGCTGCTAATGCGGGTAGCATTTAATGAGATATCCTCTCTATCGATTTTGTTAATTTTGATTTTTATACATTACCAGAGTTAAAAGTTATTCCTAATACAAAAAACCAGTCTAACTCGTGTCATTTATATTAGGATATATTTTAACGATTCAAATAAGTACATTTACAAGTTATTTTAAAACATAATTTAATATACTAAAAGATCTGGTTTTTTTGAGTTAGGTATCTTCGATGTAAAACTGCTAAAACGAACGACTGAATGAAGGAGGTTTTATACAAAAATGTATCAATCTAAACTTAATAACGAGTTTCACATGATTTCTGAATGGATGACTCCACTATGACGAATTTTTGGGAGTTCGAATCACTATTTAAACTTTCAAAACTCATATAGAGAGTCAAATAGAATTAATTTTCTTTTTGAAAAATAAAATAAGCTAAATATAATGCTAGTTATAATTACATTAAATTCTGCATTTTTTGCCGCACTTTTAGTGATGCTTTCTACGGAATTTTCAATATTCAAAATATGTTTTAAATTGATTATTATAGAACGTTCTAACGTCCAACTGTTACGAGTGTTACGCGACGATTGCTGCGTACTTACTGTGCGTAGATACTGTGAGTGGTGCGAGCGCAACGAAAACATCTCCAAAAAACATTTACAAAACTGGCAGAGGTCGGTAGTCTACTAGATGAGTTTTTTGTTGTCTAGGATTGAGGATATGAGGACCGACGTTTGTTCCGCACAGCGGCTGTGGCAGGGCCACTGGCCATTCAGCCACACTCAAATAAAATATTATGTTTAAAACAGTCTTAACAAAAATAATATAACAGCTGAACTTCAAAAAACATTATTGTAATATGTATAAAAAGAAGCTCTAAAGATCCGAAAAATAACTTTAGCATTCCACTATTACTATCAAAAAAGAAATTCACTAAATATAAGTAAATGTAGCTGAAGTTGGGATTATTTTCAATTAATTATTTATTGTCATAATCAACCAGTTGTTAAATACAGACATATTTATGTAAATATGTATAGGTGCTGATATCAGTTCAATTTGAACAGACACTTCTAAATTGCCTATATTTTTGGAACCTTCATGGTCCGGTTAGCTGAAAATCTATAACAAAGGTTATCGCATGTCATGCCCCTACAAACAGAACTACAGCAGCCTTTTTAGAGGTAACAATTACCTGCCCATTTGATCGGCGCAGCACTTGTCGTTTATTTGTCGAGATCAATAACTCGACGACATTTGGGTGCCGATGCCGAAGCAGTTTCTTTTTTTGTATTTATGAGCTGGAGCCCGAGACAGAGGGAAAAAAATTCCCTATGTTTCGTAAAGTGCAGCGAAAACGGGCGCGTTCTCGGGCTGAAAATTGTGAAGTGACACAACACGATGTCAGTCACGATTAATAGCAGTACACGCCGGCTGGGAGACGGCAACAAATCGAATTCGACGACTGGTACCAATGAAAATTGCAACAAGCTTGCAACGGGCCGTCAGCCCAACCGAACGAAGTACCCGCCGATAAATCGGGGTACTCTGAGTACTTTTTGACGAAAACACGATGGTTAATGGGCGCTGGTGGCCGTGCTGAAACCTTTCGAGCCGACTAAGGAATGGTCCGACACCGGCTCCCATGAGACTTAAGAAACCGGGCCTACACCGCGCCCTGCTTTCTTCTTTGTTGAATTACCGCGCACCGCGCGCGATCACTGCTCATACGCGGCAGACAGCCCTCGCATACTATTTTGAATTGTGCAAAGTTTGCTGAGTTAAATTGGCATATTTTCGCGGCTCCACGAGTCGTTTTATGAATGTGACTTATCTGAATTGAAATTTTAAGTCGATTGCGTAAAGTTGCGTAAAAACCGACCGAAGGAACAGGCGGGCACCGGCAACAATCTCCAGTACTCCGGAGGTGAATAATTTATTTAATTTACGCATTCAGTTCGATCGTTGAAGTAGATCGCGCGAAGGTCTCTGCACTCTTTTACCTTTCTGTCAAGAAAACGACTCCCCCCGCGGTTGCCATTCTCGTCTGAACTGAACGCACCCGGGGGTATTTTGTAATTTCTTGCAATTGAGCTGTTTCAACAGATTGCTAAGACATTTATCTTTTGCATAGAGATGGATATGTCACGATCTGATTTATGCTCCATCCGCCGACTCCAGTGGATCGGCCTGCTCTTGGCGACTGATTTCGCAGCGATCGTGCCCTATGCCACAAATTTTTGGGCGCGATTAGCCGCGAAAATGTCGCGCATCGGCATCATTCTATTAACAAATGGTATATGAAATTTGGCCAGGTAAGTATCATACCTCAAATTCGCCAAACAAGCACGAATGACAATTTATAGCATACCCCGATTAAAGGTAGTAAATTCCTCCTAAAAACCGGCAAATAGCATGATTAAATCAGCTGCTAACGCACCATGGAGTCCGTGTGTGGTGCAATGCTTATGGGCTATGCTTTGGAGCCCATAAGTCATCTCGAGGTGACTCAACCGCACTCACAGAAGTGAGAATTTGTTCAGGCATCCGAGCAGCATGCTTTGCCCATGTTTGCATACATCATTCATACCTGTTTCACGTTAAATGCCTTGCCGATCATGTGCATCTGCAAGAGCACGATCACGAAAACCTGGGCACACTCGCGCCAGTCACTTTGTTAGCAAATTAGTGAGAAATATCAGCCACAACTTAAAGTTATGAGTTCGCGGGTTAATGCGTCGGCAGTTACTGATAAGATTAGCTATGAAGGTAAACGTAATTAATGCTAGCACGTCGAGATGACTGCTTTTTCAATTGCACAAAGTTCGATTTTACGTGAAGTTATGAATTTTCGTGAAAGAGGCTCGGTTACTGGGGATTCACTGAAAGGATGGTACCAGATCACTATGTTATGTAGCTATCATAACTCGAAGGCAGTAAAATTTAATTTTGTATGCAGATGGTTTTATTGACTTCCAGTTGGATTTCGTTTAAATACAAAAATATAATATATTATCTTTTCAGAAGATTTGTTGACTTTTCAACATATTTATAACTACTTTATTTCTAAAGTCAACTGCAGATTAACTTAATCATCTCTAGCTGGTACTTACTTCATATTTGCCTTGATACCTAAGTTAATAAACCAACCGACCAATTCCATCTAACCATAAATCCTTTCAATATAACCCCAATTTTGTTTAATTTGATTGATTTGATTTGCGCTCAGCTGACTATAAAAGGTTTCAAAATTTATTATCCCATTTCAAAATTAGTACTTAATATAAGGACCTTCAATCTTTTGCTGCAATTTATTTTTTAAACCAAACTTGCTTTTTGAACTTTTACGAAATATTTAAGTCATTAACCATCGCTTTCAATCACCTTATAAGATGTTTTGTAATCTTTTCTGATTGACATCTTTTCTGAATGAAATCTTCTTTAAAATCTTTAATAATTGCCATATAAATCAGTCTAATAAATAAAAAATTAATTAATTTATATCCCCACCCGAAAACTCAAATTGCTATCACAAAATTCCACAAATATCAAAACACATTTCACACCATTTCCTAAAAATATCAAAAAAAGAATTTCTCTCACTGGCCTAAATTAATTTCAACCAAAATAAAATGCCAGTGTACAAATTTATGCCAATAAATTTTTTGTCAAAACAACAATTTTTGAGGTTAGCCTCTTATTTCATGTGTATGAATAACACTAAAGTAAATTGTTAGACCCAATTGCCAGCTAATTAAAAATTATAATATATTATATAGTAAAATAATACTTACCGGACTTGCATGTTTAAATACGCAAATATTCCGTTATTAATTTCGTAGTCTATATCTAGCCGACGTTTAATTAAAAACTTCTTTCTACTCGTAAATACAATTAAATATTTATTTTGCACAAAGAGATTCATTCTGTAATTTAGTATACGAGGACACATCAAATTCATAAGGGTATTTAATTTTGGTCATTTTCACTCATCGGAACACATTGATCGGTTTTGTTTGCGTCATACTCCTCGGTATCGGTTGCAATTATCCAAGGGTGATAGAAAACGTCATCGGCTGTCAATCGATTTCTTGGCTCTACCTGCAACAAGCTGCGGATGAGACACCGCGCCTTTGGCGACACGTTGTTTGGAATGAAAAATTTTCCATTAGTTATTTTCATGAAGAGATGAGAATGATCTTCATCGTTGAAAGGATATCTGGAAATAAAATTAGGAAATAATGTTAAAAAAGTTGTATTAAATATTAAAGTAGTAACATATAGTTTAAAAAACATCATTCTGTTTAAAATATTATTTTACAAAATCAAAAAATTGTCATTCTGTTGCCATATCTTCTACGTATTTAACTGCCAAATCTTTGCACTCTTGTATTTTATTTTTAATTTTTGAAGCTAGTATTTAAATTATCATAGTTAAATTTTACACGAAACACGGTACGGAAATTAATTTTACCAAATTTTATAAAAACTAGCCATATTTTTATTTTTACTGGATATTCTTTTAATAAAACTGTTTTCTGCTGTTTATTAAAAATTAAAAATACTTGTTAACAGGTAAGACGCTTTTCGCCTAGTCGACTATTAACTATCTTGGTACCTGGGGTATCTATCCGACCGGTACCTTACCCCATGTATAAAATGAAATCGTTTGAAAGTTTCGTAATCATAAACTGCAGCCTTGTCACAAAATATAGAAATTATTGGCCATAATTTGACTAAGTCTCAGTTATGCAAACGTAACTGCACTACATTTTCTGCATCAAGCCACTTATTAGCAACTTTTAAAATTTAACGACATTACTCGACGTAATCACACCCATCGATTTCCTCTCCAAGAAAATTAACGTCACGTCCAGGGCTCGTTGGTTCGCAGTGCAACCGCAGAAGTGACCTTAGTAATTTTGTTATCGGACAGGACGAATCAATTTTTTATTTTTTTAATCCATCGCAAGGAGCGGCCCTGGCAACGCTTCCGACACATGTTCCCCGGGGCCACCTCTCTGGTTGTGTTCGCAGGTCGCGCAGGTTCGCAGGTATTCCCGAGCCAGCCGCACATGTGAAAAAATCGGCAGGTGCATGTAATTTCGGGAAGACGCGGCGACAAAGGCGATGTGCATGAAATGGGCTCGTTTTGTGCCCTCTGCCCGGTTGCATCACAGTGCAGTCGATAAAAAAGGGCCCGGGAGGGCGATTGAGGGATTATTTATTTTCGTTTAAAATTGCATTTCCTGGGTTGTGTGTGAAAACGCCGAACCGGAAGGGATACTGCGCGTGTGAGCGGTCGCAGCGGCAATACATAATTAAATAATGCGAGAGCATAAAAGGGCCATTTTTATTTTTACGTACCTTCCCAGGAGCATTGTGTAGAGGATGACTCCCAAGGACCACATATCCGCCGCTTTTCCGTTATACGGGAGACTCGCCTTAAGGACTTCCGGTGCAACGTACAGAGGACAGCCGCGTTTCTCGTGAATGACGTCGTTCTCGGGATCTTTCAGGACCACAGCATCCACCAGGGACTCCAGCTGAACGTGTCTTCTGTGGAAAAAAAATGGGATGAAAAGGTTTGATTAATTCGATTTTGATCGATTTGGTAGGATATAAACCGCAAATTGCACTAATCAGAGTTAACAAAGGAGAAAGGTGGGACCTGGTTAAATTGATTTTATGGAAACTGCAATTAACTTCACATTATCGTTCCTGGAATTTTGATGCCCCGATGTTGCATTACATGGCTTAGGTACTTGGTTTTTTTATATCAATCGTATGAGGGAAAGAGTTGCTAAAAATGCATTATATATACATAAGTAAGTGAGATCAAAAACCTCCACAATTTAGTTCATTTTCAGACATATTATATAAAAATATATTTCAATTTCACTAAAAGAAAACCCTATGAAGTTATTTAAACTGTAAAATTCTAATTTCACCAATTACAAAACTCATTCAAAATTTCGATCAAAATATTTGAAATATGTAAAAAGACATATTACTTTCACTTTTTACTGGTAACATTAAAACCGAAAGTACAGAAGAATTACTCATTTTTAAATCTTATTTTTTACTACGAAGCAATTAATAGTAGTTTAGAAACATATGAAGAGGAAAATATGTTGGAATTATAATTATGTATATTGGGAATTGGAATAAACTCACAAGCAAATTTTCTAAAATTATATTGTCCTTTTCCAATTTCTTAAATTTAGCCATTTTTTCCTAAAAAATAAACTAAGAGGAGTCAAAGCAGTCCATTGGTACCTATATAAAAATGAAATACGATCAGGTATTTATAAATAAGCTAGTTTATATTCTTTAAACTGTCCCACATTTTTAGCTTCTTCTTTATTATACATACTGGTTGTAATATTCTTTTAGAGGGGTATATTAATCTTTTCTCTGAGTTATATTAATCGTTGGTTTTCATTTTTAAATTCGTAATCTACAGAAAAAATTCTATAGGTATAATAGTACTATATCTAAAGAATTTTGTAGATCAGTGTAATCGACGAATTACAAAACAAAAATTATAGGTTAATAATTTCCAAACTATAGATATAGGTAATGATAAATTACTTTTTTCATCATGATTAAATTTTTTTCTATATCATTATTACCTACTTATAAATTTTTTGAACGATCTAACAAAATGTTGGACATGCAAATTGAAAGTCGAGTTTGATGTTGCACTTTACTCAGAGGTTGATTTAATAGCGTTACCAACGCAAATTAAACAAGAAGTGCTTAGGAAACACCTTGGTCACGGCGCGCCAAGTGCTCTCATCTATGCTAATTATGTTGGGATGTGTAAAAAAAAGAAGTAAACGCGAAATTTGCCGCCGTTTCGGAATGTGACGTAAGAGTCGGTCAGCGGGGCTCGCATCTGGGACCGCAGAAGACAATAATCGACCAAAACTAAAGAGAGGCGGCCCCGGAGTCTTACAAGAAACTTTCGGCCTATGTGTGGAATGGCAGCGGATTGCAAGATCAATGAAGGTAAGCCATCTCTAGGTCAAGGCGCTGACATAGAAGAAAGATATCTAGGGCTGAGGCAACACGGTGGCAATGTTGCGCAAATTGCTTCAAAGTTTTGTTACAATTGCGGCATTGCTCCGCGGCTCGATGTCTCAGACTCCCCCGAGGCGGATTTTGCAGCGCTAAGAAATTATAAACCGTATGCGGTTTCCCAAGACGACGGGCATTGATGCTGCAAGTTTGGTTTGGCAGGGTGTTGCAGTCGCATAGAGCGCGACATTTAATCCCGTGTATGCAGCAGCACTGTGACTAACCTTTATCGCGCCCGACTGGCAACCTTCGAATATCGCATTAATGAAAACTAAGAAATTCTTTCGACACCTCCCATTCCGCCGCATGCAGCAGCGAACTCGCGGCGATCCATAATTGACGACATCGATCCTCGGACCGCAGCTATGCCGTTGCTCCATATGCCGCTTGCGCTGTCCGCTCATTACACAGATAAACTCTAATTGCACAATTATGAGCCGCAGACCGCGGCCCGCACGCGTCGCCGCGGCCCCGCAATATATATTGGGAAATTCTGTACTGAAATTCTAATTCTATTCTCGTTTCATTTGCGCGAGTGCTATGAGCTCTTGCAAAACGAAATGGTCGACGTTTCTTGAAACCCGGGCCTTAAGTTTCTATATACAGCGAACCTTAAGTTTTCTAAACAGATCCGCGGGGCAGCGGGGGGCTGGTTTCGTATTCTGGCGCGAGTGTGCTAATGCTAACAGCCAGCCGTTTCGCCAAGCTTTTACAGATAAATTCTAGCGAGGTTAGGAAATAATTGTCGAGACTCGCAAGTAGTGTAGTCGAAGAAATCTACCTACGGGCGCGAGTATCGCTGCGACGGTGTATGCTTCTTTTAGACGTTCAAGCAGCTCCGTGGCGGCCACTACTCCGTCGAGGGCATCTTTCGCAAGATTCTCTGCCATGGCACTATTTTTTTTTTTACTTTTTTTTTTGTAAGTTTGCCTCCGACTGTTTAGATACACGCCGAATGTGCACGGAGAGCAAAACTATGGAAGCGGATTAGTCCGCGAGGTGTCCGCAATCCGCGCGTCAACCGTTGCAACATCTTGCACGTCCCCCAAAGTACAAATTGAGTTAATTCTCATATTGGCCTGACTCCGAACTATACGACGAGATTTTCCTCTCGTTTTGTAATCAATCGGTTTGGGCAAGCTAATTGAATGTACTCGCCTCGTTCGGTTGAACTTTGAATCAACCAGCATCAACCAGCATCCACAGCATCCGTGGCCAAGCAGCGCACGATAGTCGCTTGCGAAGTTTGAAACCAAGATTCCAACGAATGCCTTAGAATATCTATCGCGAAGGCAGCGCCGCTTAGCCGCGCACTAAGATGCCGATTTTGCAACAAGACAACTCCGAGGTGTCTTGCATAAATCGCGGGGAAATTGCCGATCGACCGGAGGACGGCTCAATGGCTCCGGAAGCGCTTGGCAAATGGCTCACAGAAGCGCGCCCGGTTCAATGGATGCTTTATCAATGGGTGCCTTCGTAATTATTATAATTTCGTTTTTATGTTTCTTCTTTTATTTCTGTTTTTTTTTCGAGCGGAGGCTAGAACGAATTCTTGGGAAATTCAAGGCTTCACCGAACAAACCGCTCAAGCTTCGCGTACTTCTTATGCGAAGAGGTTTTGCAATCATCGGAACCTTGAGGAGTTTCAATGTCGCTTTAAATTTAGTCTCGAGCTTCTTTGTGAAGATCACTCTTAAAATAGATTTGATTACATATTTTATTTCGGTTCTTGTATCCGCAGCGTACGTAGGATACATAGAGGCTCTTTATATTTCTTCGCTGACATCTGAAGGCCGAAGTCTATTGACTTTTTATTTCAGGTTCATTACGAAGAAATACTTTTGATTTTAGTCGAATATAATTTTTAAAATTACCGCTTCTATGCAATCTGCGGATATTTCAAGAACGAGAAGATACATAACCCAAAATAGGTTTCAACAATTGTAATTTTGAAAGATTTCTTGCAAAAAGACTTCAATGTTTTAGAAAATGTTAAGAAACTAGCTCCATTGTTCTCGCATTATCAAAATGACTCCATAATTTTTTATAATAGCCTTAGAAAAAGTAAGTGTACAATTTACTGATGATTACCACACTTGGGAGGCATTTTCCGGGCTGCTGTACTTCCAAATTTCATAATTATGTGTGAATAAGTTGTCACTCTATTGTATTGTACAATAATAAAATAATTGAAAGTTGTAATCACAACTAAAAGAGTTTAAAATAATAAGTATTTTTCACTGTACTATTTAAAAAACAATCACATGAGTTTTCTTAGTAGAAGCTATTGCAAAAAATATATTATATGTATAAAACAAAAAACGAAAAATTCTTATTTTCCAATATTATTCGGTCAAACATTAATTCATCTTATAGAAAAAGATTTGAAATTACACCATACTGAATAAAGTTTTAAAGATTTACTTCTCTATAGGTAATATGTAAAAATAGAAACTAAAACCTTTATTTTTTTAAATGAGGCATTGTATAAAAAGTTCCCTTACTTTATATCGATTGAATAATTTTTGAGACATTTACTCCACCGATGAGGAAAAGATAATTTCGATAAAATCGCAAAAGTAAAAACCTAAGCATCAATTATTTGTACCTATGTATAGTTTATTATCCTTTTCAGTTTCTATTCGAGCTTATGGAAAAAATAAGTTTTGCAAAAGATAAACTGTGTATCACTTATATGTGTTATAAGTGGCGATGTTGCTTCACTTGAAATAAAATAATCTATATAAGTATATAAAAATTAATGTTCGTTTGTATAAGGCTTGAAGACATGGAAGAAATTGAGCTCAAATTTACAGGCTTTGTTTGTATCGATGTCAGGAAATTTTAGTTAGTAAACACTTTTTGACCGGTAGTAGGTACTGAAAATAATTTGTGACATTCAAATTTTTAAAATTACATTCCGTGACACATGCATTTAATGCCTTAGGCCAGACAGCGCAAGTAAATTAATTAATCATTAGTACTAATTAAATTAATTTAGGCGCTGTCTGTCACGGGCTCAGCTGCTAAATAACGAAAAACTTGGTCATTTATGATTTGCCAAACAACCAGATTCTTTTCATAATTTACCTAAATGATCATCTAATTTTGTACTTCTATACCAGTTGTTACAATAATGGCCGCCTGTCACCACTTCGCAAATTATTGTGCTCAATGAGTAATTTATTTAATTATGATTTAGAATGCTGTGTGTCAAAGGTGCTTTATGTGAAACTAGCTGATTCTCCATGCGTTGCTATGGAATGTTTTATTGTTTGTAAATAGGATGTTATAATTATTGTAGTCTAGTACACAATAATATAAAATATGTTTTGAAATTGTCAAAGCGACTTAACCCCTTAAGGAACAAAACCGAGTGTTTTTTAAGAAAAATCAAAAAGAAATAATTCCGTGAGAAATGGATTTCGCCTATCTGAAAATTTCCAGGTGGCATCTTCACATTTACTCCCAATTCATTAGAGGGAAACATCGCCGCTTCATTCCACCGCGTCTCGCAACAGCTCTTAAGCAAACAAAACGTGAACGCAATTCGCACCGGCACAGGAGTGGGTTGCGTTTGTGCGTTCCTGCGCTGCATTTGAGCCCAGCATGCAGTTCTTTGCGGTGCACTCGAGCAATGCGCCCGATTATTATTAAGCGACCAGTTACCAACACTCCAGGGATTATTAATAACTCCCGTCCAGGTAGGCAGCCATGTTTCCCCAATAAATCTATGAAATTGCAGCTGCGGCGACTACGCCGCGCCGTCGCTCTCAGTTGAAACAATAACTAACTACACGGCAGCAAAATCGATTGTTTGGTGGATATTTCGCTGCAGTTGCAAAAAGTGGTTGCGGTGGCATAGTGAGCACCGCGGCGACGATGGCAACATGTTGGCCGCACTGCAATTCAATGCGAAACTCTTTGACTGCAGCAATTAATTGCATTTATCAGTTGCGCCAGTCGCTTTTCTTGTTTTTTCTGTAAAATGAAATCTTTAATTGGGTGTTGAAACGTCGGATTAGTCGGGAGTATGTTACTAACTAAATGTTGCTGAGAAAAACGAATTGATGCAATCCGAATGTCCGTCGGTGATTTATTGGACAGATCTACGAATCGAGAGAACATCGCTTATGCACTGAGAGAAAAACTCTAATAACTTTAACCATTTTATGTAAGTAGTTATAATTGCTAAATTTAATGATTAATTGCTTAATTATAATTGCTAAAATTGATAAATTCATTGTTATATCAATTTACATTTCAGTTAAATTTTACTAGCAATTATTAAGAAAAACCCCTAAGTATACTTACATATACATATGTATATACGCATAATAAAAAAGTATATATTATATAAATAAATAAGTAGGATATAAAAATGTACATAAATAAATTAAATCAAATCGCTCGTATTAAAAAACATTTTCCTTTTTAAAGCACCCGCCACAAAATAATTTGGAAACAGCTTCAGACGAATTTGGCTAACATATTACTATAGTGTTATATTAAATTAAAATGTTAGCCAAACATACTTTAAATAAGTTGTTCTTATGTATCAGTTTCGTAAACTTTACTACCAGAAATAGTCAATTCGGCTATTCTAAATGGATCAAATAGTTTTTTCAACTTTTGTTTCATATAGTAAATGTAAAATTTTTGAATTTGTTAAAATTATTGAACAATGATTGGCTGAAGATAATTGCTATAAATATGTAATTTTGCATTCGTTTATAGCAAAATAAACTATGTATATTTTTCTTTCGGTATGTATGTAACATGCATGTTGTTCTATAATTGTCGACCAAAACGATTTAATTTCGAGAATTAACCGATTCGATAATTGGAGATTTGGCCTGAGGAAACATGTGTGCCGTCATACTCACGTAAGCGTAAGATACCTATACAACGCGACATGATCGCTCTATACTTTTATTTATTTTTTTTCTTTTATTTTTGTGGGGGTCTCTGACTTTCTTGAGTTCGTGGGCCTGCAATTGCCCCGACACAAACTACGTTCTCTGGCAGCCGACATAGGCCTCATTGGGAGTGCAAAAACCATCGTCGATTTCGACATTTTTCTTGCGCACACATGTGGTGCAATTGCCGTGACAAAATCCAGCCCACGACAACCAGCCATCCTAAGACATGGCCCCGGATTTTCTTCCTCCTTTCTTCGATCCGCATAAAATTTATTGGACTGGCACAACTCGACGACTTTTACCCGGTAAGCGCCACAGCTTGAGCCTATTCAAATGGTCACCGACCAATTACTTAGGATAAAGCCACACTGAACATAAATTGTAGCTGTAGAAAAGGTCTTTGAACTGCTCACAGAAATTTTCTGCACGAGCATTCGTTCGACATTTTTTCTTGCACCGGAGCCACGTAACAGCTCGCGAAAATTTCTTCGCCGTGAATTTGATTGACAGCGAACATAAAGCTTTCTCTTCGGCGAGCATAAGAAGGCCTATGGCCCTATCTTTTGCCATGTTACAATTGAAGGTGGTTGGGTAACACTTATTTTCCGCGAAATTTCTCATCGCTAACTTTCCATGACAAATTAATTTCTTTAAAAAAAAAAATTGTTTTATTATCGTCGCATGAGGAAATCTGAGTGGGTTCGTAGCAGAGGGCTTAAGCACCAACTCGTCTGGGAAATAAGCGATAATAAGATAATCCGCAATTTTTTTTAATGGTGACAGCACTCAGCGGGGGTGTGTCACTTTTAAGACGCGGATTAAGAGATAGTTGCGAGCGATTTGCTGCTGTCGTGCTCGCTCGTGCGTTGTGCGCGTTAAGCAAAATTATCTAAATTTAGTCAAATGAGCAGGTAATGAGTTCTCAGTGTACTCCCAATTCGCTTTTTCTAGGTTAATAGTTTGTTACAATCTTTAAGGCAATATTTTAATAAGCTAATTGTGATTATGAGAACTTTGGTTAACATGCGTTAACAAAACGTCTGCAGGGTACGATAATAATTCTTAGTTAATTTGTACATGTATTCGTATTCACCTCAAAAATAAAATATTCCAAACTCATATATCCAACTTGGAAATCCTACATACATATGTATGTTTAAAAAAATATATAAAAGAGTTATATGGTATTCCCTTAAAATTCATAATTCACCATTTTATTTAAAACCGGCTTTCTTAAGTAATTTAATTTTAACGACGATGACAACTCAGTTTATCTAGGCAAAACCCTCCACCAAGCGTAAAGTAGACACCTAATAAAGTAATTACATGCTCGGAAAGTAGTTAAAACACTAATGTAAAATTTTTCGTCTTACATTATTTTTTACGGAAGTTATCACTGCTAGTATAAATTTAAAATTATCTTGTATATAGCAACCTATAATTTCTAAAGCATATTAAAAGCCCATGTACATACATTTAACCTTACATAAGTTATATAATTACTGCATATAATTTTAACTGAGTACAAATAATTACCTATGTATATACGGGATACTCTTTAAATTTTATGACAAAGTAAACTCAACCAGCTTGCATAATCGTTATCAATAGTTTTCCATTATCGACTGAAACATGATTAATTAATTAATTAAATTAAATTAATTTAATTGTTTTTTTTTTTCAAACAATTGCATATCATATCTTTAATTCTCTGTATGTAGTGGCGATTTTTGAAAAATTATTAAACAATTAAAGGATCCTCATAGAATTTTGTAGTGTAGCTCAAATGAAAGTTTGTCTTAAATTGTGTGCTTGTCATGTTTTTTATTGGCCATGAAATAATCAGAATGCTTTAAAGCTTTTTGTATTTGTATATAATAGCTTAACATTTCAGCTATTATTTGAGCAACAGGGTCAAAATGTGGTCTTTAGCATGTTCTTAGCCAATTTGTGTCTGACATAAATATGAATTATACAAAATTTTCTAAATTAATGTCAAGAACACCTATTTAAATTTTCGATAAATGTTCTTTTCTATTCATATAATACGTTTTTGCATTGTGTGGAAATTAATAAAATATGTGCAAATACAATAAATATGCAATAAAATATTGTCAGCGCTAGAGGTATTTGTATGTCAGTTCAGCTCTAAAATGTGGTATCTACTATCTGCGTAAATTGGTATTTGTTAGCGCATACATTTTCTGTTGTAACTAAGTAGCTAAAACTAAAAGTAGTCAGTTAGTGTTGCTTCATAAAATTAATGGGCCTCTACGTAAACAAATAAATTAGCCGTTCACAGTCGCTTTTGTAAAAGTCGCTAAAATGCCATTCGGCAAACAGTACGCAGTGGTACATGAGAGCATACCTTTTAAAATTCGCTTATCACGGAGCAAAGCTCCAAACCAAACAAATTATTAATTGAAATTTACTACCAATGCACACATCGATCCCTCACGGCAGGCCTAATTATGCTAAGGCCTTTCTGCAATCCGCGAGTCCGCGCGGTGACTCGGCAAGTTCGCTTTATAAAGAATTCTTGCACCACATAAATGGGCAAAAATTTTATTTAACGATCTTGGGCAAGCGCTGAAGTGCGTAATAAATTGTCGAGCGACTGTCCACCAAGATCATTTACCTGCCCCCAGTCCGCGAACCATTCACAGATCGATAAATCAGCAGAATTATGCCTCAGAACTGCATGCGAAATTTAATATGTTTCGTCACCTCACAGTGCACTGGCACCGCTGATTTTGGTCTGCTATATGTCACCTGGGGTTGGTCTCGGTCGCAAACGGATCTTGCCCGCCATTTTGAGACGCGTAACACCAATTGAGATCGTCTTAAAATGGTCTTCAAATTGCATCCTTGCTCTGAATAATAACGTCGCGCCCTGTCACTTAGCGCGCGCACGCGGTTACGCCACGGTTGCATCAGCTGGTGGTGTCGATCGCGCAGCCGGCAAACGCCGCCGCCGCCGCCACCGCCGCGCCACTGTGATTTATACAGGCGAGTCTTGAGCAATTCCTCCGGCTTGCAATCGAACTAATTTGCATACCGGCTAGATAGAACTTTGATGGGCAATGATTTATTAAAACAATTTGCTCCGGGAGTGTTCCGTTGCACAAGATCGAAATCGCGCCCAATTGATCCGGTCGACGCGATTACAATCGCGCGGTTGATCGCTCACACACGTGAGAATTGACCTCGACCAGACTTCCTGATAAAATTTTTAGCTGTGTCAAAATTTTCAATTTTTCGGGACCCCTATTTGCGGTTACGGCGGGACGCGTTCTAGAGGTGACGCGCGATCGCGCACTGATCGTGTATTACTTAACCGGTGACCGAATTGAGCCTTTGTTGGATTTTACGCAACTGCTGATGGGCTCGTGGATAATTCCCGATGTTTGCATGGCTGATTACCTAACCCGTTCGGATCAATTGTTCGCGATAAGTCGATTTAACGGGTCCCTCGCGATCTGTTGCTGCCTACGGCGTCAGCGGAGATAGTTGTCTTTGCGGCGGCGGCGACGGAATCTTGCCGATTTGCATTTTTGGGCGAAATAAAGCCGTAAGTGCCGCAAGACCTGGACAAGTGAACGACAGACGGCAAAATAGTTGTTTTCGAGCCAAAGACGACGGCCGTAGGATGCTAACGAGCAGAAACTCCCGGATAAGTCAGTGAACCCGAGGTTTGTGGCCACTTTCTCCGGGCCCCGGGGAGAAATTGTACTCGTTGAATCGGCGAGTTATGAAATTTTTGCCCATAATTGAAGCGGCAATTACATCAATTCTCCGCGAGAAGGTAGAAGACGGCGGGCGGGAGCGGCCACAGTGGGCTGAAAGGCATTTTTCGATTGTCTTCGGCACGCTGAATAGCGGCTTTATTCGCACTAAGAAATTTTCTGCCTCTTGCAAAATCGCTGAAACGCAATGAAGTACGCGATCGGTGGATTGCCGGATTCGCGAAACGGCGACAGACTTTCAGGGGTTCACTTTCTTTTCTCTTAAAAAATTTCACAAATTTATTCCCGTAGCCAGACATGCGTTGCAACGAAGACGGCTTGGATTTTATTTTATTTTTTTACCTTCTTACAACTCTATCGCAAAACAATTTCCGCAAATTTTCGCTACTTTTTTCGGGCGATAGCCAGCCAAAGATTATCTAAGAGTTTTTGCTTCAATCAATCGCTGCTATTTGCGCGGACCACGTAATGAGTAACTTTTTTAGTACTTTCACTCAACATTTGAGCCATTTGAGGTATTTTGAATCCGTGCAGTGCAGTGGATGCACACCGTCTTCACAGGTTGCATTCTATGGAAATGAGCCAGCTGTACTATGTCTTGAGAAATCCAGGAATTCAAAGCTGGCACGATGTTGGAGCCCGACCGAATTCGGTGTTGCTTCAAATGAACTGCTTTCATGATTATGATTTCATGTAACACCTCATCATTCGAGTGGCTCTCGCCGTTAATTGCGCGGAGAAAGCATGTCCGTTGCACAAGATGTTGCAAAGTTATGAAAATTATTCACCTGTGCGTACCTAGTGGGGACTTTGCGCACCTATGTATATCTAGTGTCTAGACGGGTAACTAAACTAGGATAAAATATCTCATTGCATCAAGTCAGTTTCATATCGAAATGTTTTACCAACTTTTTGCTTTCAACACATTTTACAAGTTTCTGCAATTTTTTGGAGGAATTTGAAAAAAAAAAATTGAGTAAATGTCTCACAAATGGCATCAAAATTGCCATCTGCTTAATTTAAAATTTGCACTTCAATTTATTATTACAATATAATAAATTTCAAGATGAATAAAAATAAATAAATGAATTAAAATAAAATCAATAAAAATGATAATAATTAAAACCTTTCAATACTGCACAAAACTTACCAAGGACATTGAAAACATGAAAACAGGGGTAACTCAGGGACTACTATAGCGAATAATACAAAATTATTTTTTAACGCGGTCCAGAAATTTCAATTTCCTATACTCAGGTCTGTATGTCATAAACGAATGCGTATATCATGAGGAAATGACAGCAGTCAAAAATTAATTTTTATGATTTTGTTTTATATACATATTATATAAAATTATGAATCTGTTTATTTCTTGTTTCTAAAATTATGAATTATTATTATTCTTAAAGAAATTGATTTATTTTGATTATACGAGTATGTATGTGTTTTTAACCCTTGTCCTGTGTTTATAGTTCAAAATTGCTCAACGTGTACTTCATAGAAATCTGAACTCTTTTTCACTTCTTGAAATAAACAGTTTTTTATTTGTTCCATTAATTTTTCTTACTAGTCTGCTACATTCTAGAGTTGCTATAAAATATGTTAAATGTATCGATAATAAATAAAACTCTGATGATCTGATTTAACCCAAAAACACGATTTTGATAGATTTTTCAGTACAGGATGAGGGTTAAATTAAGTTTTAAATAAAATCACATTACAAAATGATGAATTCGCATACTTTAATCGCATTATTTTTGCTGATTTTTCAAATGTCGGACCAATCCCTTACTATATAATGGATACCTTATCTTTTTATACGATTTTTGTCTACACAAATGTTTTGAGAACCGCTCTATCGCGTAAAAACAGAGTGTATATTCTTTGATATGTCTCTTTATAAAACCAAGAAATTTTTTTGCCTTTAACAAATGCGGTCAATGAGTTAAATTACTTACAAATATATAAATACCCTATATTTTATTGTAAAAGACTTTTTCTTTTTGAAACAAATCGACTTTTCAAATTTAAATGAAACCCCATGAAACATTCCTTTTTTTCAATTTCAAGCAAGCTACCTATTCCCATAATTCATTTTCCTGCCTAAGCATTGCCCGGCCCCTAATTATTCATTTCAGCGAAACATTGCTTTAAAATGGAAACTAACCGCCCAAATTTGGTTTCTTGCGGCAATCAATTTACCGCGACAGTTCGACATTTGCTTATTAAATTTTCTCCTATTCCCATGTTGACCAAGACATACGTCGGCTGTCCTCTCCTAATGACAAAGCCGCCCTAGTCCTCTAGTTAACAAGAAAATCCGATCAATTTTCCCAGGTCTCCGAAACGCCCAAAACCGTGCTTGAAAAGTGGTGTGCCAGCGGCGGCGGCGGTGATCAGGACGTCGGCAATATCGCGATCTGCCATCGCTGAAACTCATGTGAACATTCAAAATGAACTGCTAAACGGGTCCACGTTTGTCTCCCATTAAAATGTTTCGACCGCCCGAACACTATCGATCGCGCGAACTTTCTGTTTTTCTGATAAAACGGCGGCCCAGTCCGCGCGCGCACCGCAAACACGCTAAGAAGGTGCGCGATCCAGACATTTACGACTGGCCCACTATTTGAGACCAGTGTCTCAGCGTGCCCCAATGTTGCACAAGATCAAGAAACTATGTTTTCTGGAGAAAAAAAACTAAAAATAAATAAATAAACTCCGCTTTAATGCAGAATGTGTCTGTCACACAAGCAATCTCCGCCGGCTCACCTTTTATACGCCAAGGATGGCGATCAGAAGTCGATCACACATGGTCTTAAGATCAGTCCACTCTCTGGCTAAGCCTGAGCTGAGCTGATCTTGCTCGAATGCAATTAGGCTCGCGGAGATTGTGATCGACGAACATCTTCGGGTCTCCCAGGGTCTAAGATTAAGTCCATTTTAGCGGGACTGTGGCGTGCGGCGTTAACGTTGCGACACGGGTGATTAATCGATTGCATCTCTGGCCGGACTGGCGGTGGAGCAAGTGCAATGATAATTGCACCAAAGTTGTCTGCATTTCGTTGCGTCGCGCTGCCTTACATGCAATCACAGCCTTGATGTGTAATTGCCATTAAACGGCTCTGGATTGGGTAAGGTGATCGCTCGATGGATCAATTTTGCTAGCGAATCGTGGAATTATGTCGTTTTCAGTTCCATGCCGCGCCAAAATGGTCTTCGAAACCGAAAAATATAAGGAGAAGCAGAAAAGTCGCCGGCGGCAACGGTGGCGGCGGAGACGGCGACGACGACGGCGATGGCTGCGACGGGCTGCGGCAGCATCGGCTGGCGTGTTCGATTGCACTTGACATTTTGTAATCGATCGCGCAGCGAATAGTCGCGGTATGTGAGGTGAGAATTATTGAACTTTGACAGTCGTGCTGCTTAAAACGCCGGGAAAATCGCTTTCGAACGCGCGCGGTATTTTTAGTTTTGTAATTGAAATGTTTACACGCCTCTTTGGTGTGCGGATAGATGCAACCAACCGCTCGGTGGGTGTCCTATTTTGTTCGGATTTCATATGGACTCGCCGTTCAGCGGCTGAAATTAATCGCTGACGTACCCACAACAACGGTGGTGAAACAATGCAAATGCTAAAGAGTTATGAGTCGTTTAATTAAATCCGATAGCATCTTTTACCATGGCATGGACCCCTGAGGCTGGGTATAACCACTTTAGTAGTATCTTCTACAATTTTCTCAAGGTTTTGGACGATTCTTAAATGTTTTATTTTAAATCATACCCATAAAACTGTATCATCTACCATATTAGTATTAGCTTCAATTTTAATATATTTATCTACCAGTTGGCATATACATATTTATTTACTGCTTTACCAACATAACCTCAAAATGCCGTAAGTAAATCGGGTTTTTACTATAGTTTTCTTCAAATATCTAAGAATCACCTTACATAAAACCCTCACCTTTTTCAAAACAACTGACAGACCATCATTTTTTAATAAAACCAGCCTACTATATATCCCTAAAACTGACTATTAATTGGCCATTACCCTTTTCCACCTCAAAACGCCGCAGCAGGACTATCTTTGAACGCATAAATGATAAATTAGATACCAACATTTCTTTGAAAAATGAGCATATTGTGACAATCTCCTTACAAAATGCATAGTTAAAATGCTAATAAAATTATTACAAGAAACATTTTTTCCCAAACATAAATAGAATATTACTTAAAAGAAAAACACATTTTTTCGGCTAAGTCTACTTAAGCATTGAAGTTGTCGGAATTATTTGAAATGCAGCACTTTATCATGTAATATGCCTTTGTAAAAATCGGAATTTTCAATAAATTAAATTAATTTAATATATTTTTTTGCACATTCTAATTATTCTCTAAAATATCCAGTAAATATTATTAAAAAGGTTGTAAAACCATTTTAAAACCCCCCATAAGACATTTTGAACCTTATTTGCAATCCCACGGATCTTAACTTTATAACTACATATGTACTCGTATGTATATGTCGAGAAACTTTATAATAATAATACTCTTCAGGTAAAGGGTCCTGAACCCCACTTATGAATACAATGACAGGTGAAAAGATACTCAAAAGAAAATACCTTGAACCTTTTTCCGGAGAATTTTCTGCTCTTTAAATTTAATATGTAGTCACTTTGCCGTACGACCAATAAATTAGGAAAAATTTGCCAGATTCATGAATTTTTGAAGAGGAGTTATTCCCAAATCTTATCTTCTATGACTGAATCACCATGAATTTTTCATCGCTATTTTATAATAAGGAAAAGAATTGAGCCAAATTAAAAATTCAAAAGAAAACGATCGTGTCAATTTGGATTATAATACCTGAAGGAAAAGGTTTAAGTTAGTTACATATACATATGTTGTTATTTTCATTTAGAAACTATTACCTATAATGGATTTGTAAAGGTACTGAATTAATTTCATTGGGATATAAAATGATAATATACTATGAAAGGTACTTCATTCAAAAAATCAAATAAGAAACTTATATTGACTCATAAACCCAATTCCTCCAGTCTTAAACCTTAAGTGCCTTCTCTTGGATGCTTTATGCCTGTTTGAAGGAACAAAGGGATTCAGATTATATTTTGTTGCTCATTTTGACTTGTTTGTGTAACTTTTAAAATGCTTTTTAAGTCATTTCTCGTAGAATGTTTACAAAGTTGAAGATATGCTCCACATCTTTGTCTTTTTTCCTTCTCCGTGTAACAAGATAAACACAACAATGCCATTACGAACCTCCAACTAGGGCAGAGGCGATAGGGCTCTGCCCCAAAGAGCACTGTTCCCTATGTTCCTAACCATGGCGAAGTTTGTTAAGTTGATTTGCAAACTTTTCAGGCATCCTCCTTAAAATTTTACAATCGCCATTCCTTCGGATTATTCAGAAAATTGAGTCACCGTCTAAAAGTGCCCTATCAAATCACGAAGAGTTTCGTAATTTGCGGCAAACAATGTACCTCAAGGTGCTACTCTTTGGCGTTTGTACTGAAATTCCCCTTTCATTAATAACAATCTAGTCTCGGACAGGAAGCCTCATCTCATCCAAAAGTCCCCTTGGCATCCGAACAAAAATTCGCAAGAAATGCTGCTAGTAAACAACGAAAGCATCCCAATTTATCTTGGCGAGTTATTTTCTGCGACGATTGTTGCTTCACACCTTGATTACGTCCTCGCCGTGATTTGCGAGCGAGTCCACCTACAAAATCTAAAATCTAAAGTTTGAGAAGTTGCCCTGTGGATCGATGTTGAAGCTGTTCAAATTTCGCAATTTATATTTCAAATAAAATAACTATTGCGATGTGTGCCGCGAAATGCACGGAGTCAGTGGCCTGCAACTGGAAAAGCGCAAAATTTCTCCACTTTCGCTTTTCTATTGCCGAAATGCGGGAAGGTGTACTTTTTTTCCATCCGCTGTGGGCACACGCTCCTCCGGTTGCAACATGCACCAAGCAATTTCGAGAGATTTGAAAATAGTTGCTGCCACTGGTGCAACCGTGCGACGACGACGTCGTTGAAGACGTCGAAAAGCGCGAATTGCAACAGCAGTTGCATTTTGAATGCCCGAACTGCCGCAGCGCGCACTCTGGCGCGCGGTGCGCTGACAATGCGCGATGGCGCGCGAGAGGCAACTTGCGCTGGCTCGGTGCATTTCTATTGCGCGAAAGTACCGCACAATGCGCCTTTGGATGGCGGCCAGAGAGAGCTGCATTTCGTCGCGACGGCGGTGCATTGCACCTACTTCCTGGTTGCAAGTTCGCTCCCGTGCCGGCGATCGCGGCCGATCCGTAGGCCGCCGGAGACCAGTAGGCAGAGGTGATTTAATCGCCGGGTCACTCAGATGGGTCAGAAGGGTTGCGCAAAGGCGGATGTGATGCAGCGGGGTTGGGAAATTTCGTTACGACTGCAGACCGGCTGACCGATGCACCGAGCTGAAGATATTCTAGCAAGGTGCTTTCGAATTTTACACTCGCTGTTCCCTGCCCACTCAGTCATAAAAATTAAATATAACTCCAGCTAGGATGGATTTTATGACTTTTCGGCATTATTACGAAAACCTTTTTTTTAGTTTTAAATTAAGAAAGTTTGTATGTACCAATTTTCGCACCAGATGGTACTAAACAGTAAAACTTTCAAGAGATTTTTCTATATATATACTTTTATCATACATTTCCAGGAAAAAATAAAAACATTTTTAAATTTTCAAATGAGAAATCTTTTTGAATACAAGAGTACCTACCTACAGTGATTTTAAAAAACCGCACTGTCAATTTTTTTCAACTGAAATACAATAAAACGCAACTATGAAATCCCTAGCTTTTCCAGTTAGTAAACTGTGAAGTTTTAGAAATCTAGGCGAGTTATTTTCGAAAAGACTTATTGGGACCATTTTTTAGATTCAAATTGAGATTAAATGTCGGAAAAAGGTTACAGATGAAATTGAATTGAAATACATAGAAGAAAAAGACCACATTATCTTCAAAAAGGTTATAATTCTTGAAAAAGTTCTAGCTCCACACAGTCTATAGAGAATCAATCAGCGGATTTTGGAATTCAGGTATTGAAATTAACTATAAAAAGAATCATTTGCACTTAAACCAATAATCTCTGCAATCAGTTATAAAATATTATTGTTGATTGTTAAATTAAAAGAAAACAGAGAAATATATCTTATGCATATTTACAAATAACATTTTGGTAAATTTTTCCCTAAACACACCTTTACTTCAGTTCGTCGGATTGCATTCTGGAGTTTGAAATTTTAAATCAATAAAAGAATGTATGCATTATTAACATTTATTTTCCAATAATATGAGAATTGAGTTACATCAGAAAGACTCCGAATTTCGTTTAAAAAAAATTGAGAATATATTCTTGAGATATTTACTGAAGATTTATGAAAAAACAAAATTGTCTATTTTTTTAACTGCCTTTTGAAATTGTCCTCCGTAAAACTGATAGAGATCCTATTAATATGAGGCTGTTTAAAATGTTATTTTGATTTTACCTTATAAAGGGACATGAAATATGGATGTAAATCGTTTTATTTGGTTTTAAGTTAAACCTTTATTGTACTTAATTTTAAGAACTCATGAATTTCTAAAAAAATGGGTTTATCCTAACCCATTTCAAAGAGTGTTATAATAAAAAAAAACCTTACACAAGTATTATTTTCGGTGGACGGTCATTATAGATATAACATTGAAAATATTCAGGACAACTCACCGATCCTTGCCCTCAAATCTCAATGTTTTGATTTTAATAGTAAAAATCTGCATCTATCTTTTGGCACACTTACCGCATCGAAAGATGATAGCAAAAGGTCCTTGAATGTAATGAGTTTATGCCAAAAGTGCATCATCACCATCTTTAGCTCCTCAATAACTTCCAAAAAAAAAGATAAAAAAGAAAAGAAATCTCAGATTGTCCCGTCAAAGTGGCTACCTATCAGTAATTAATTTTATTCCCAATGTGGGTCAAGTTGCAGCCATAATTCTTGATTCTTTGCGGAGTGTTACATAAGTGCCAGCAGATATTTCCTAAGAAAACCACACGCTAGCGCCTTAGAAATACTTAGAAAAAAACAAATTTTGAAATTCATTTTTGCATCTCGGTCTCCGGTTACATGGAAAAAGAGAGAGCGAGAGAGCCCTCGACCAACATTGGGTGCATTAACAAGAGAGCGCCAAGTGTATGAAGTCAAGGCTCCGCGCCGATTGTGGAAGAACCCAAAGAACCCCGTCAAGTTGATACCGCGGCGATTGCGCAAATTGGCAATTATGAGATAAGTCAACGTCGTCATCCGCGAGAGTACCGTTTGGTCGGGCTCGCGGAAAGGCAGGCACCTGGCTACAGGTAGACGCGACCACGACGCCGCCGCCGCCGACAACGACGACGATGACAACAACTGAAACTACGTAGACGCAATCGCAGAAACCGCCATTCATGCGCGATAACGCGGGCGGCGTGTGTACGGTAAACCCGCGGATTTCGTCTATTGCCAAATTGTGGTGTTAAAATCTCGTCGACTGCTCTCCGCGGCCGTCTATAAATATTCGCCTCGGCGGCTGGGCTCTTTTGAAATTTCCGTCCGTCCGTTTTACAATAATTCGATTGCATATGACACACGGCGGGTTTCAGATGCTGCTGCTGCTGCTAGTGCTGCTAGTGCTGCTAGCAGCAGAGGCTAACAAGGTAAGTGCGCGGCTAGAAGATCTTGCACAGGTAAGAAACGCTGCCGCGGACCGCCGAAGGCATTGATCGACGCGGGCACACCGCATGCAAGTGAATGGCAGCCGCCAAGAAAAGATATTTGGCGAGTTTCAAAAATTTTCGGTGCAAGAGCTGTTTACCGACGCCATTAGACGCTTTTTGTTTCGAAAGGTCCGTCGAGTTCCCCGCCGCTGATAAATCGAGATCGAGCGGGCTGTAGGTGTGGGAAAATGTCGTATTTATTTTTTTCTTATTTATATTTTTTTTTATTTCTTATTTTTTTTTTTACCTCAATGGCACTCGTTGCGATAGGCCGCATTTTCGTAATGGATTCTGCCGCACACGGCGTGGATGTGACATGTGAGACGGCGGTTTTTGGTTGCGTACAGGTTGCGATTTGTCTGATGCGATTGAGTCATCGTCTCGTGAAGGTTACCTGGTTTTGTGTACACTTGCGGCCCGTTTTTAACATATTTCGTGCCAATTACGTATTTTTAGCACCTTTATTGGGAGCCATTCAAGAAACGCGTTTCGGAACGAACAAGGCCCAGACCTAATTGGGCAAGAAAAAATTATCTGTGAAATTGCGCTCTCTTTCAGATGCAGCTGGACTATCTGAGATCTTGGCGGCTGCGACAGCACCTCCGCAAATCGAAACAATTCATCAGCAGTTTCTGGCTGATGGAAGGTTAACGAGGCCGCCAGAGGTTAACTAGTGTAAACAGCTCGGTTAACAGTTTGGGAAACTTTTTGTATGCAACCAAAGTTGCAGAGTATGCATTAGCCCGGTAGTTATGTCAGTAGTTAGCTTGCTCTGGGAAATGATTTACTTTAAATTTGCGGTAGAAGGTGAACCGAAATTAACCCCTAAATGGGCACATTTTGTTTAGTAACTTTATTCGATCTTTGGGTTCAGTAAAAGCAACCATGTTCTCACTTTTAAATTAACATTGAAAAATATTAAATAAGTCAAATAACACAAAAAAATGTATAATGTCATTCTATAGTTCTCAGATAGGGCTCTACAGATTACTCAGATAATTGAGTATTATATTATTTGGAGTACTTACTCAAGAACGCATAGTTCCCAGGACCAAATTTGAGTAAAACCCCAAATTTCCCGAATAATAATAATAATTCGGATATTTGATATCGAGTACTCAAATACTTTAGTATTGAAATTTTTATGGTTATTATACCATAATTAATGATTAATTAATATTTCCAGAAATGTAACAACAAATATTATACGACAATAAAGCGTTAATACTCAGCAAACAAAGTATAATTATTTAAGAAACTTCTAAATATTCATCTTAATACTCGCGGATATCTATACTCGTACGTAAAGATTCAAAATTGTAGAGTTTTGAGTTTTTAAACTAAAGCAGTTAATTATTTGTGTGGATTTGAAAAATATATTTTTGTATATCTTCAAATTAAGTTGCTTAATTCTAAAAATTCGAACTCCAAGAACCTGAGTTGACAAATACTGTAGACAAACGAATAAAGACTTATTTGGAAAATTCATGTTCAAAGGCAATAATCAGAAGTAACTTTAATTTCAATTTAAACGACATTTGTTATAAGATATATACCTAACTATTTCAGTATTAAACGTATAAATCTTAGAATCAAAATAAAAGTAACACATTACAAAATTACTCTGTCTTTTAAATAATAATTTTTGTTATTATCTGAAAATTTTAAGTTGACAATGTGCATGTATAAAAGCCTTATTTAAATGAGTATAAAATTGATTTTTTTCTGCCTAAAACTTGATGGTAAGTAGACTACTATTACATATATCAAGAAATAATTATCGCACTCTATAATAAAGAAAACGTGCTCCAAATATTGTTCCACATCAAACAATCGACATTGAAACCACTCAAAACCTTGCTAAAAAATTGTAAGTACAAAGCCACTTAGCAACAAAAAAATAGCTCCACTTCCCACAGAACTGATGCAATAAACACATATTTCGTTAATATTTGTCGCACAAAGCGTGTGCTTTTGCAATTCTAGCCCTGAAAAAGCCTAAGTGTGATCTCACTGCAGATAAGATGATTACACTGAGCAGGCGTCACATAAACTGATGAAATTTCCTTGCGTCAGTGACTATGGTCATTTCAGTTTGACATTGAACTTTCCGCGGAGTGCGATTAGCAAAATTCGCGAAAAAGAGGAAAAAAAAAATACAAATCAGGGAAATTACCTTATCGCTGCAATGAAAGATCTTAATCACTAAAACGATTCATTGTTTCATTATCAGAGCTATTATCATGGCGTTACCATTTCTATTTTTTCATTTTGATAGATTCTTTTTACTTTATTACACCACTTAGCTACCTACGACATTACGCACGTGACATGAGAGATATGAGAAATATGTAATTATTTTTAGAAAATTATCTAAGTAACATAAATAGGTATTTGGAGGGTTTTTTAGGTCCAGAAATTTTTTACGATCCAATAAATTAAGATCGAATTTTTACTACATTAAACTGACCTTTTGATAACGTAATGCGGTCAAAACTATAAAATTTCAAAGTCGTAAAGTACCAGTTACGTGTCAACGAATGTACTGAAGGTATTAAATTAAACATTCTGGTAAAGAGACTCCATTTAAGTATTCGTTTACTTTACTTAGTAAAGACAAATGTGGCAACGAATTTAATGTGAGTCGTAAAAGTGACGAAAAAGTTATTAAACCATAAAAATTTGTTCAGATAATTTTCTCTTCGAATCAGCAGGTGACCCCTCCTAACTAAGGAATTGAGAAGCGTGAAGAGATCCTTTAAAAAAGGAAATCTTAAAGACGTTAAGATATGCACTGTTCAAACGAACCATAAAAAATTGAGACATAAAATTTCAAATCCTCAGAGTGAGGATAAATGAATCCTTGGTATTTTTAGATACGGAGGAATTTTGTGTATAGCATATCTAATTAGCATTTTCCTGTTTAAAATGCGACGATATCTAAAATACAACAAAAAGATCTTATGCTTTAAGGAGTTTTAAAAATGTATTTGAATAGAAGTAAAACGTAAAGTCTTGTATCAAAATAAACCGCAAAGCCGCAGGGTTTATTCATATTTTAAGTAGGGCTCTATTGTACCTGCAAATTAATTCTAAAGCACGCGCATCCATTCAATAAAAATTCACTTTTCCCTTCAAACTGCACCAGCAGAATCTCATTAATATCTTAAGAAAGCGGTGAACTATTAAAAATCTTAAAATATTCCCTTTAATCGCACACATCTCTATCACCCTAACCTCACCTCATTTATCATCCCTTTTCCCGCATGATAGTGATCCAAAACGGGTAAAAGTACAATTTTCACGGAATTTATTTTACGCTTCAACTGTCGTCTCTTGCATTGTGTTCCCAAAAAAGATTCGCCTGATTTTGAGAAAAAAGATCTACCTTCATCGCGTTTTCGTTGCACCAAAGATTAGATCCACTCGGGAGTGGTTCGACAATTTTCGAACACACACCAAATGGCAGGGCAGGAATCAGAAATCCCGAAGAATCGGTAGGATAAAACCCAGCAGATGTTAGGGAATGGTGCGATTATAAACGTAAAAACGACGCTCTCAACCATGCGACTGAGTAAAGTAGTAACGCACCGAAACGCAAAGGAAAAAATAAGGCAGGACACAAAGGAGTACCTTGAAGGACCCGGTGGGAAGATGCATTCACCATTGAAATTTTTTCTCCTACACATCGCAGCACACCGGCTGCATAAACACGTTGCCTGAAAACAGGCTGCCATACGTGTAAACAGGACCAGGTGAAACATTTTTTTTTCCACCTTTTCATACCTTTTTTGTGCGTCTGGAAAGGTATACGAATGAAATTTTACCTAGAGACGCATTCAAAATCAGACCCTCCCTCATACATTTTATAGGTGATAGCGCTCAGATATCGTTTCTTCAACGGCTAGAAAGCAGAAACCGGTGGCCTAGACCTTTTTTAAGATACATGTTTGCATTGCATCCCCTTTACTAGGATTTGATAAAATTATAAAATTAATGTCACCCCTTTTCCACGGTTTTGTAGGTAATCCGTTTTCGGTGCCACTTGCTCGACTTGTCATCATTATAAATTAAATTTGCCTCTATTCAATTACATTTATTTAATTTGTTGGATTTGTGCCCGGGGCCGTTTCTTCTCTTGCTCTCTTCTTATCTAATTAACCCTTATTCGATTTGAGTTAATTGAATTTGAAACGTTTTCGCTGTGATCGCTTTTGCTCTTACCGACGGAGTCTATGAAAAATTATGCCGCATGAAATGGCAGATGCCATGGGCAAATTTAGTTCTGCCGGATGAGTTTTGTATGAGGTGCGGAATTTTAATTATAGGAGTTGCAGAAAATTAAATAAGATTACTTTTAACGAATTAAGAACTCTAAGCGCCCTTAAAAACAATGAAATCAAACAACATTTTCCTTCTTGTCGAAGTTGATTTAGCTTAAAGATTTTTTCCAATTTTGTACGAATGTTTTTGGAAATATGTATGTATGCTGAAAATTACGCCGCAAAAAATTTATTTTTTTAAAAACTCAAAGATAAATATTTTGTCGATTACAAGCCATCGAAAAAATTTATTGAATTCAAATGAATACACGCTAATTCAAGCAAGAACGACTGAATTAAAAATGCCTAAAGTTATTCTTACTCGTTTCTTTTTTGAAAAAAAATAATAAGGTATTCCATTTTATCTTTATTAGACGTTAGTTATAAATACGTAAAATAATAGTAGAACAAATTTTATCGACACAATTTTTTAAACTGATATTCAATAGCAGCTTTTTTTAATTTTGCAAAACGCCTATTAAATTCCAATGATTTTTGCCTTACCCAAACAATTTTTTCTTAATTGGCCTTGACTTGATAGGTCTATAATTGGCAATTAAAATGCAGTTAAAAGTTCAAACAAATTGGACTTCAGATTTGGACATGATAATCAATTTTATGACACATTCTTCACACTTTTCAATTTAAAAGGAAGTTCTTTTAAGAAATGTCGACAAAATAAAAAGCGAGGTATAAATGATATCAATTGAATTTTTTATTGCAAAGTTATAGCCTTTGTTTTTGTAAAAGAGCCAAATTTTAAAGTTTATGCGATTTCCACCAAGCTTGATACTTGAGGATTTTCAGGGTCACTGATTTCAACCAGACTGTCAGAATTTACGAATTCAAAATGGTGGACTGTCAAATAATTTTTAAAGTTAATTCATGTTATTATAATTATTTTATATTGACTATCCAAATGTTTTAGATCCATAATATACATATATAAAAAATTTCATAAAAAGTGTAAATTCAAATTACCAACTAAACACTGGGCGTGCAGCAACCATAATCGTATGCAACTCTTTTAATTGCGATTAGCACGGCCATATTTTTTCCCCGACTTGCATCAAAACAACGCTCGAGGCGTCAAATTCGTGTCACATTCGATCAAAAGTTTGAGAAAGAGATCTTGGGGCAACGGAGCGCCTCATCCGATGCATGAAACGATACCTTCGCTAATTGAGAAAAAAATTTGTGTTGAGGCCGGGGCGCGCGGACAATGATTGTGTTTTGAATGTCAGGCCGATCTGCGGCCGCCGCTTAATATGCATGATCTAATGCTGCTGGAAGCGTGTCAAGATGCAAGATTGCACAGACACTGGGGCACCTTGTCAATGGCGCGGACTCGCCGTTACCTCTGGCACCATGTTGGATGTGCTGGATCCGCTTCGTCTTAAACTGAATACCTCTTTTTTTTGTCTTCTTTTAATTTTCTTAAGACAGAATGTAACGAGCTGATCGCGAGCGAACTCAAGCTCAGTAGCTTGCAGCGTGTTGCGAATTCTCCGGTGATCGATGTAGGTCAAGGGCAATCGAGTTTCCAATCGATCATTTTTGATCGCGATATTTTTTTGCCTCATCGCCGGAAAGTCGATAAATTTAAGTGATGCCAAAAGTTGTGATGAATTTTCTGAAAGCTAGTATATCTCTTGTGAGTTGTGACCGCGTGCTTTTAAATTTTTGGACCACTTTTGAAATTTATTGGGGGCAGTATGAGGCGACTCTGACAAAGATGCAACTTTTAATAACTTTTTGACGAAATATTATGCGTTGCAATAAATTACATAAATTTTACGATAATCGATTACCGAGCCTTTACCTGCTCAGTTACGTGAACATTTAGCAAACCAAGTCTTTTATTCATTCAGGTAGAAGTAAAAACTGTTTGACTTTTTTTCTTACCCGGGGACAAAGGTGACGAGTAAGGTCTTGATGCAGTCTTTTGGATTTTGGGATATTTATTACTTCATAGAATTAACACAAAGTAGCACACATAGAGAAAATACGTATTCGCATTTTAGCCATGATGACCATGATGTTGATTTAGGTTTTAGAATTTCACAAGTCTTTTATTTAGAGGGGATTACTGAAAATGATTGATTGAAATTGTCGCAATTTTTAAAAGAATTTTTTAGAAATTTCACTTATTGTGTGATGAAATTGTCAATAAAGAAATGGTCAGTTCAATGAAGTCATAACATTTTTTTCAATTTTTTTAGTTCTTAAATTTCTGAGAATCAAAAATAATTTGACAGATTTCTTAGTATCGTAATGTAAAATCCTAAATTCCCTTAAAAGTGTGCGATAAATTATTATATGTAGGTACAATCGCTAGAAATCTAAGAAAGCTGACTGATCTGATCAGAAAAATGTTTAAAAATGCAAATTTTAAACTAAGAACACCAAAATCGCTTAGCTTAGCTTGATTACAAACGAAATTCGTTTATTTTGAATTAATTGCATTTATATAATGCAAATACCACAATTTTGAAGCAATACCAATTATTTTGAAAAGTGCTTCACTTTAATACGAATTTTTCAGCCATACATTTTTAGTTAGTTACACTTTTTTAACAAATAGCTATAATGTTATAGTATTGATCAGTACAAAAATAGTTGAAACATTTTTTCTTTTGCTTTACTTTTGCTACTGATTAAATGTTAGTTTCTGAATCTTTCTTGAATTTTTGTATCATTATTCATTATACTATGAGAGATTTAGGTAATCAAGTTTGATGGAAAATGATTTTATTTAAAAACAAATTTAAATGATAAACTCAAAAACTAGAAAATTTGAAATCCTATCTAAATTTGGAACCGCTTTAAATTTCGATGTAAAGGGGTTAATATTATCTGATTCGCTGAAATTAGGATATATTAAATCATTGTTAATAAGTCGTAATTTGACTATCAGCAATTGGAAAATATTCAGTCTAATTATCAAATTTCATGCATCCCTAAAAAAGTAGTAAACACAACCCACAGCATCCCTATGGATCTAAAAATAATTGGTCCACCTCATTTCGAGTTATTCCCACAACACTGATGCATTCCAAATTAATAGGTGGGTTCAATTCTCAAAGTAACTTCCGCTTGCGCATCCCTCAGAGTCGAAATGCACCGGGCAATTACGACAGATCAAAGCGTGGCGGATCTTCGCGAAATTCCTGAGATGATTCAAGCACTCTAAAATTATCTCCGAATTGCATATCAGAACAATTTCAGCCGTGCCAAAGTACCCCCGTGTTGCTCAGAACAAATCAGTTGCCGGACCAAAAATAATTTCTGCAAATTTTGTTTATTCGTAACCCTGCCGCACTCGTCTAAAAGCAGTACGTTAGCAAGATGCGTGGGTGCGTTAAATTCTTTACAATAACAGAAATCGCAGATACCTTTCATAGTGCGGCTATTTGCAGATTTCAGGCTGGCCATTCATATAATCATAAATTTTTTAAAAAATTGGCAAATTCTCATGTTGACGAAGGTTTAATCGGACCGCTACAGTATTTATCTGTCGCTATCGTGAAAAGTGACCATATTTTTCACGTTTAATGATTGATGCTTGTTTGTCAACAAAAAAGACAAATTTGAAATAGTCTTCTCAAAGGGGAGAACGTGTTTAAATTGCTTAATCGAGGCACATTTCTTTAAAAAATAAACAAGAGTAAAGTAAGTAAACATGTCTGAATAGAAAACAAAATTTTTATTTTATTGCGTCCACGAGAAAGAAAAAATGAAGTTGCGATAAGAAGCGCGGTGTTGTAATAAACGCCGAATGTTTACAACGCAATTAGGTAATCGAAATCAATGCCCACCGCGTGCCACGTTATCTCTTTTGACGGACCGCGGCGATGTCGCAATTCGCATCCCATCGCAATCACCTTCGAATTGAAATTGAACAATTTCCGCCAATGAGCAAGTGCGATCTATTTTTGAGGTATCGCGCCGGCATCATACGCACGGGTTCCCTCCCGCATTTTACTAAATTTAACCAATTCTCAGCGTTGCGTGGGCGGATTAGCTGCGCGCGTCAGAGAATGCCCAAATGTTGTTTTCTTTTATTATTTTCTTGGTTTTGTCGAAATTTTAGACACAAATCTTGCGTCAATCAAAGAGTTGGCACCGTTGTGCAATTTCCTAATCAGGCGACATCCCCTCTGGTCGTATGATAAAATCGCGATACGCGAGGAATGTTCTTGACTAGAGTACAACAGACAAAATATGTATTTTTGAGTGTCGGGGCAATTTGTCGATTAGCATACCTGACAGACAGCCTACCAGGTCGGTGAGTTTTAATTAAAAGAAATAAAAGCCGACATAAAATACGCAATTTGCGAGCAAAACAAAACAAAATGCGGGACCGACTGCATGCTCTAATTAGTTCGGCCGATCGTTTTAAATTTGCACCGCAACCGCAGCGCGGTGCGTTAAGGTGCCCACACGATCGTTGCGTCGTACGTCGCGTCGTCAGGTGGGACATTAACATTGCAAATTCGATGAGAATTTTCATATTAATCGCAAATCATAGTCAGAATGTCTTAGCCGGCCTGACACTCTGATCTCATTACGCATGCCTAGTTTAGATTTTGCACCGCAAAATTGATTAATCACGCAGAAATGCAAGGGCGGTGCGCGGATAAGTTTTATTATACCTCAGCAGGGGCAAACATCGGTAGCTGGAGAATTTTGCAGAAAATTTGTTTTCTAGAACGAATGAATTTTCGACCTACTCGCACGATGACATAATGGTGCACGACCGAATAATTGAGACATATTTCGTGAATGTTGCGTGAAACAGCTTGGAAAATTTATGTGGGCTCAATAGGTATCACAGGTTTATTTCTCAATCCAATTGAGAGCGGACAATTTTTGTATAAATCCTTCAATTTACCTTCTAAACTTTCAAAAATATCTGATTTGTAATCTTGAATACCAAAAGAATTGGTATGAAAAATATTGAAAAACAAAATCAAAATACATATCTGTGGCGAAACGCACATCTACTTAATTATAACAATTTCATTAAGCATTATAAGGCAAAAGAAGGTCATAATCCAGATAACGATGAGAAGCTATAGCGATAGTATTCAGATATAAAACTCATGCATTAAAAAGTCATACAAATGTGTTTTTATTCACTGCAATTTAGCCAATAACGCAACGCGCTTAAATTGGCAATTTATCTTGATTGAGCACTTACAATTGAGACATGGGCAAAAAGTAAGTTACGCCAATTAGTTTTTCTTAAACTGCATATAAACGAGTTCTTCTTGAAATAATCCTTTTGTTATGATCATCATTTATCATGGTGATTAATAATTTACTTTTGTGCATTTATATTTAAATAAGAAAATATTTTCTATTTTCCTTAATAAGACTGTAATTATTCATACACACTTTGTTAAACCTCTAATCCTTCAATTATTTGGTAGGTAACGATAATTATAATTACAAAACACAAAATTATCATGAATCAATTGAAAAAATGCCAAGACAAAAATCTGTTTGTTTTTCTAATACTAAACAACTAAAATAATGATCATTTATATACAAATATGTTAAAAACAAAAACAAGAACATACCAGCCATTTAATTTTATATTTAAGAAACGTTTAAAAATATAAATCTCATGTTCCCAGAAAATATCCTACCTTCTGAGTTTCAAAATCTAATGCTCATTGAAATTTTTTCACAAAAAAAGATAATGATAGTAGTATTACAAAATAAGTAGTACTCAAAAGAAGCCGACTGTATAATACGTTTTACTTCGTGAAAATCGGATTTTAAATACACAACAATTGGAGTTACACGGGTATTAATGCATTTGGGAATTTTGGTTTTGTAATTTGTAAGGTGTTCTGCCTCACGCCCGGCCGTGTGAATGCAAAAAAGTAATTTTTACTATTAAAAGGACAAACAGGTCTTATGTGAGATTTTTACTTCGAAACGCTATAATCCAAGATAACTTTATTGTAAACTAATTGTTAAAAATCGAATTTTTGTAAAATGGTTACGGATATTCTGAAAAATCGGTGTTAAACCAGTAAATCCTCTGTGGATAATCCTGAAATCCTCTTTAAATTATATGACCGACTAATGTGATTATTTATTTCAAAGAATTTCAGAAAATGTGAAAAAGTCTGAAGGATTACTTACGACAGTCTTTAACATATTGTTAGAAAAATGTATAAAGGAAGTTGTTCATGAAACCAGTGTTTTCTAAGGCGTTACAGGTATGTTTTTGAAACAGTTGTATAATACTTCTACAACAAAAGTTATCTTAAAAGCAGGATGAATTTTCAAAGTTTTACATTTCATAATTTAATATATCAAACGTACTATATGTCAAAGTGCACAGAGGTTAGAGACCAGAGGCACTATTTTTTTGATTTTTGTAATAATGCAGTAAATATCACAAGACGGCAGAAATGCTCATTAACAATTGCACAGCAAACCTTGAAAACAATCAGAATTATTTTAAAAAAAATCACATCAACATTCACCTTGGCGAAATTTTTCATGACTTCTAACGACTCATTCAGAGTTGCGCAACTTTCTCAACTTCTACCAGGAGTTATTGAGGTGTTTCAGTTACAAAGACACAAAAAAAAAATGAGTCAGAAATAAAAGAGGCAAAATGCTTCTGAAGGTCGGAAAAGGAAGTAGCAGCGGAATGGAAGGAAATTGGCAAAATTCCCATGCGGCCCACATACTCATACCTCAGCTGCGGTGCCCCGCGGTACAATTTTTAATGCAGTAATAACCGCCATTTAAATTTCGCAAGTTCTATGCCCAGTCGGGCCCAATCGCATTCTCGGTTGCTAAATATCACCTCAAACCATCTAAAATGCCTCAAATCGAAGGTAAGGCAATGAAAAAAATTCATCGACGATATAAAAATGAAATACGAGAGAAAATTCAAAACATCAAACCGAATTGAAGCCGCACCTTGAACTACCAAAACGAACGTACATGAAAAACGTTTCGTCAGACCTCTCCGCCAAAATGAGCGGCGCGCACCGCGATTAAGATTCGAATAGAAGAAAAGAGGCAAACAATGCGGCGCGGGGGCTCCGCGCGGGGCTCCTATGCGCCAAAATGCTGGCAGAACAAACCACTCGAGCATAACCACCGCCGCTGGTGCTACCTTGATTTTAACGTGTAAATACGTGCTCGTGTTCAGCCATTGCCTCAGCCCGCGCGCACCTTGAAAAGATCAGGGCCACTTGGCTGAATGACTCCGGCAGGCGCTCAGCGGAGCCCCACTCCCTCGGGGAGCCCCACATGCAATCGGGGCTCAGCCGGCAGCGAATTTGCCAGCGCGATTAGCCGCGCGCCACAGCGTTTCGTCGCTGCCGCCGCCGCGATCTTGCTGCCTGTCTTAAGAGTCTTAAGGCATCGCATCTTATCACCGCGCGGGAACACGTTGCGTGAAGATCACCAGCGCCCAACTTTTGTATGCAAAGTGGGTCCGGAGGTTTGTCCGAAGTGGTGGTCACAACCTTCCGTACACACACCTTCAATGTTGTGCTTCTGCTGCGTGTGACGCAACTTGTTGCGCAAATCAACGCAAATATAATTGTTTTACAAAGCATTTACAAAAGAAATAAATAATGAGGAAAAATAATACCAGTACAATGCTCATATCAGTTGCACGTGGTAGCGATCTTAATTTGACTTAATTTTCCTTGATTTTCGCAATGATTGTTGGTTTAAGTCTGGTATCAAGTGTGAAATTAAACAATTTCTCTATAAGCTTTTTTAAGCTTTTTTAAAATTCCTGCTAAAATTTCATAATTAATATAACCAACAATTTTCGATCTTCAAAAAAGAAAGACGAATTTTTGAACTTATACATCTCCCATAAATCTATAATACCTAAATTTACTATATGTATAAATATCCAGAAATTGGAATCTCCAAAAACGTACATATCTGATTATATTAAACACGTTAAAAAAATTTAGTCAGTTGAGCAAATTGTAAGAAAAGTTTTTAATAGTCACAAGATAAATATGAAAAGTTTGATTTACTTAATAAGTTTGAACCTACTTTTTTTTACATTATTCCAAACTTTACTCTTGTACACAAGGTTTTTTAACTGTTTATATATACTTTCATAGTATTTGAGCCTTTTTATTGTAGTTGACCAAAATAGATTTTGTGTAATAAAATTGAGTTAAGAACAAATTTCTTATAAAAATGCATAACAAAATAATTTAAACGTATTCAACCCGACTGTCAAAATTTACGAATCCAAATTGGCGGACTGTCAATTTACGTATAAAGTTTATAGCTTGGGGTATCACGCACGTTGAGCGTAGCGCAGCCGAGCGAAACAAAGGGAACAACTAATTTAGATTGTAAAAGTTTTTACAATCTGAAGGAAATTTATATATTTATGTAAGTCGCAAATAGATTCGTACGTCAAGTTTTTGATTTTCTAAACTAAAAAAATTTCTGAATACTTACTATTAAATATAGTATACTGTGTGTTGTACCTATGTACCTATTAAATTTTAAAAATCTTGAATTGGATTTTTGGATTGATATTAAACGTCATAAGTTCTAATTTTCTTTATTGAACCATTCCACTCACTAAAATTAGAAACTTGAAAGACAAGCCTTCGAGAGCCTGAGAAAATTAAATATGTTTTATACCACCACGCCCAGCGAGCTGCTCTAGAACTCTTTTAATCGGCGTGTCGACTAAGGTGCGGTGCGGTGGCCGGCTCAATGTCCACCCAATTGAGGCCCATTAAACTCACTCGAGCGATTGTAAATCAATGGATCCATCGCACTTATCCAAGAAAGGCTGCACACCGGGGTGTGACCCTTATCTATATCGCCCGTTTACCTTTCAGTCGGCTTTCAATCAACCAAATTAGTTGTTTGATTGCAAAAGGTAAAAACCCCTGTCCAAGAAAACTAATAAAAGCGAGTCCGTAACCCGCCTCGCCTGCGAGTGTCTCGTGGAGAAACAAGTTGCTAAAGCCTTTCATGATTTATACGAGCAAAAGATTAAGACGGTCTGGGAAACTGGTTCGTACTATCGACCGTCGTCGTCGATTTGCTACAAAAAAATATATAGTCAAAAGGCGAAAAAATTGCACAAAGTGGCATTATGCTCGTGTCCCAACATTCAATTACCCAAAAAGTCATTCGCCGGCAGATCATTTCGCATCCGAGCGTCGCCAGATCTCCACCTGGGGCAATTTTGAAGTACGATGTCATTGCTGCGCGGATTTCAAGGTTTTGTGCTAGATTCCGCGCGGCCAATCTTTGCATCCCCTGCGCGCTTCAGTTGCCGCGCGTCGCGCGCGACTGTCGAAGCCGTGAGAAATGAGGTCCAAAAGTGCTCCATTCAGGCGTCAGTAAGATGCCTGAGATCTGATATCGCTTGGCCTTAAAGATGCAAAACGCATCTCAGAAGCCAGAATTAAATTTTTAATAGACGCTGAGACCGCCCCAAGACCTTAGTTTAGACCTCAGAAGTAATTGGAGCATCTTGCTCGCGTGCCCCCAAGCGCTACCGGTTTACCGCAGTGAAATTTGAAACAATGTCGGTCTGATGAAATTGATATCAACGCGACGACCTTCTTCAAGATCTCTCTCATTTTGCACGGCATGTGGTGTGTTCAGTGTTGTGCAAGCCGACACGTTTTTGTGTGCCGTCGAGCCACTTCTGTGACAAAGTTATTGAGCAAACTGCAGTTCCATTAGCACTGTAATCTGCGTAATCTGCGTAATTATGATAACTAGTTTCGATTTGTCGTTTTCTTAGGTAAATCAAGGTGGCTTTGCTTGCATGAAAATTTTTAAGGTAATTGCGGATTATGTCGCCTAGAGGGGGAAATTTTGAAGGAGGAATTATGTAACACTGACTATTTACGCTGTCAATAGAAGTCATTGAGGTTCACTATTGAATTAGATTTTCTTGTGATATAGCACTCACTCACTCTGTAAAAAAAGCTCCACTATAAATATTATGAAACGTGATTTATTAGTTCAACTACAAAATAAAAAATTCCTAAACGTTTCGAATGACAATAGAAGCTATAAATTAAAAATGATATATACGATATCAAATTATTTTCTCAATGCGTTATTTACAACATTTTCAATTCAAATGTCAAACACTTTCAGAAAAGGCAACAGACACTTACTTAATCTCTATGCAGCAAAACTTAATATAAATAGATTATTAAAAAGTCGAAATACCTGCATCGAATGAATGAATTTAAAAACAATTAAATAAAAAGTTTACCTTGGGTCACTAAAAATTACCAGGTGCAGCAAATAACCAGGTGCAAGTGGTTGTCTCCAGAAAATTATGCAAGTACTTTGCAGCTGCATAATGCGATTATATTTTGTGTTAATTTCGCTTCAATATTAAACCCTCAACCGTTTTGATTCAATTAACTAACCAACTAACCAATTGATTAGATATTAATTATTATTATTAAGTCGTATACCTTCAATTATCTTGCTACATAATTTAATATCCGTTCCAAATAACAATATTACGTATTGCAAAATTTAAAACAATGAATGCATAGAATATTCAATGAAAACATTTCTAAAAATAGGAGAGATAACTATCTTAATGATTAATGTTTAAACATAAAGAAATTTAAGTATCTTCATATCTTCTTGTTTGCTTCCTAAAAATAATTAATAGCGATGATATTATTTAAAAATTTCCTCGGCAGTTCATTTACTTAAAAAATAATCTCACCTGCACTCGAAACTTGGCTTTATCAGCTCGCAAAAATTTTGAAATCAAAACCAACAATTGGCGCACTCTGTGATAATATCAAAAGTGAAAAATGAGCTCTGGCTCTGAGGTGAACCGCTGCATTAAATGATATTTTTGCTTTGTCTACAAAAGTTCATAATACAAACAATTATGCAAAAGAGTCAAAGCCCACGGTGTAATGTGACTGAACGGCCAGGTAATGCATTCGTAATATTCATTGTCTCCTCCGCTATCGAAGGTCAAATGTAAGTCGGACTGTGGCACTGTGCGGTCTCCGATTTCCCAATTTCCCGTCACATTTTCTTCCCAACTTCGACTATAAATGCTCGAATATGAACTCAAAACGATTTGCATTTAAATGAAAGCGACAAAAACTGGCCTATTCAGGTAATGCCACAACGTTCTGATCTAGTGCATCCCAATTAGTTTTTATGCCTTTTGTCCAGCTTTCTTCGCTCTCACTATTCACCTAAAATAGTCGTGCTAAACCTAAACCAGTCCACGATTGTTCGAATCAAAAGTGCCACAAAAGACGATTGGGACAAAAAGTAATGCCCTACAAAGGAGCAAAACTGAATGGCCAGTTAACCCACTTTTCTTCGAGAGCTCGAACAGGGCCACTGCGGCGAGAAGCGACTGAAACGAGTTCCCATTTGGAGCGCACAATACTTTCACCACTTGAGACAAAAAAACATTTCAAAGATTTAAAGAAAGGACTGAAGGTACTCACTTTTCAGCATCATCGAAGACGAACTTTCGCAGCTTCAGGTCGCGAAGGACGACCCCTTTGCCGTGACAGGACCTCACGATGTTGCACATCTGACAGAAAAGGAATCGCGCCTCGCCCTCCAGCAGCAACTTCTTGGTCCGTAAATACGAAAGCATGTCGTCCTGAAAAGATTCGGTTGAAAAATTCAATTTAATTTCATTATACATAACTTAGTAACTGGGATTACTACTAAATGTAACTTCAATTATATTTAATTTACATTTCTAAAGAATATATCTAACACGAATCAATTTATTCTGAATCACTTTTAAAAATGTCTAAAACAAAATATTGATAGTTATTACTTCTAAAAGATATCAAATAATAAATATAACCCGTTGCTGCAAAACAAAAATTGTTTAAAAATAAAACTCATACCAAGATTGCGTTATACTTTGAACAGACTATACACGAAATTTAGAATTTTGTACAATCGCAACTTCAGAAATATCATATGTATCATCTTTGAATTTCTCAAAAAATTAAACGTTTGACTTTAATTTCAAAACAATATAATAATTGTAAATTCGAATATGCTTGAAATTCTACCTTTCGTTTATATTGAGTGTCACTGGTATAACGAATTTTTGTTGTCTATGAAGTTACCTTTATCTAAAACAAAAACAAATTACCATATTACGTTTACGTATCAATCAACTGGCGGACTCTATAAAAATTACCTATTACTGGTTTGAAGCAATTTTGTCCAGATCACTCTAATCCTTAACTAATCGTATAAAAATAAATAATTTTTAGTTTAACCCGTTTCGTTAAAATTTTTATACATTTTTCACATTAAGTTTTTTCATTTAGTATTGCTGCACTAAAATATGTATTATGCATATCATTTAGTTCTGAAATCTCGGAAATCTTACTATTAGAACGTAATATGCAAAACTATGACGTTTCGGTTCGGATAAGTGTCGAAAAATTCAGAAAAAGTTCCATATTTATCATACATGTATAGTACTTCAAAATCCTGTTGGAACGTTAAAATAATAACGTCAATAAGTTTTTGTAACAATATTAACATACATACTGTTCTTGGTAGCTAATTTTAATAGCATATTTTTCCCCAATTGAAAATCTAGGAACGAAAATGCTCGAACATGTAAATGTTTTGGAAAAATTTAGATCAAAATATGTAAGAAATGTAATCCGATATGGTGTGTACATTTTTGTAATTCATTTAAAAATTAATGAAGCTTCATAGAATTTTATAAAACATTATAAAATAGAAAGATAACAATTTTGTTTTATATTTATAGGTAAGAAGTGTAAAGCACTTCGTAGAATTTCAAACGATTTCGTATTTAATGAAATTAGTTTTAAGGTTCAAGGCTTTATTTGATTTACAATAATATTTCATATAACGATCTTAATACATACTTTTAAAATATGTTACGCTTTATATACACCACACCGTACAACGCTATGGTAGTAAAAGAGGTCTAATGATGAGATAAATTTACACTGATGTATTATTAAAAAAAATATATAAATAAGTAATTTTAATTTTTGTACGAAATATGAAATATCTTTGTTGATAGTAAAATTATACTCTTTCCTCAAAACCAAGTAGTTAGCAAATTTAATAAGCACAATGAAAAAATTCAATAAAATCTGTTTCCGTTAAAGTTTCCGGCTCTAAAAAGAAAAAAATTGAACATTTCTCCCCATTGTGATCCCATACAATTTTGAAAACGCATAAAATTACAGTCATCCGCGAAAAATACGAAAGGGTTGAAGTGAAAGCACCCTTAAAAGACAATCACCTGAGCACAATGCACGCAGCAACGCGTGGTTTAAGTTTCACGGGGAAAAGTACGCGGCGCTGTTTGTTTCGCAAAGAATTGCGCAGGGTCATTGAACCTATTTTTTTTATTTGGGGAAGAAACACTATTTACCTTTGTACAGGTACTTGCTAGTGCAATGAAAGGGTGAAGGGCAGGGGCCCTTGCATTTTTTTACACAATGTTCATCTTGATTGCGCGATGAAAGCATTCAACTGTCTTGAGCGATTTATATCTCTTTCAGTCCTGCGGAGAGGAACAGCAATTTTATAGTTTGCAGGACATTCTTTCAATGGTCAACTAAACAATGGAACAAAAGCAAAGGATTTGATCGTAAAAACAATCATAAAAATTGTTCCTTTTATTGCAGAGACCAAAGGATTTAAATTTTTATATTGTTTGAATACCGGTGAGTTTTCTTAAATAGAATCAGTGACTTTGTCTAGGGATTTTCATTTTATTTCAAAACTACATTCATAACAACTCTCTAAAGGATTTATCCAATATTTTATATCCTGAAGGGAATAAGATTTCATAGAAATTAACAAAAGGAAAAAGCAAATATTAAAACGAAAAATGTTCTCAATGACTAATGATTTATGTTCGGAATACAAATAAATGCTAACAATAACCGTACTTCTTCAATTACACTAGCCAAATATTGCAAAGATAAAATTTAAAATCACATTCAAAATAAAGAATATTAGTGTTTATAAAGACAAACGATTTTTAAAACATCATTCTTTCTCCAGATTTTTATAAATAGCATAGTACTTCAAAAACCAACTCATAGTACCCGAGAAATCGACGAACTCCTTGGTATATATTTTCGTAAAAGGAACAAGATTAAGTTTAATGTCTCCTCACGGAAAATTTGTCATTCACTTACACTTTCCGAAATATTTGCTTCGAAATTTCGCAAATTGACATTTTGTTGCCACGATTTTTTAAATATTCCCACAAAAAGTCTTTACGAATTATATAAATACCTTAAATTAAGAACATTTCCACTTTTCCCTTCTAAAAAAATGTTTCAAGAATCTTTGAACTAACGAATTAAAGGTCAATATCTTTTTCGATTTGTCAACGGTCACTAACAAGCATCTGTCTTATAAAATGACAAATCGAAACGAAGTAAATTCTCATTTTCACCACTCGTGCAGAAATTCAGAAAACCTTTTTAATTTAAGGTTTTGGTTTTGCACCAAAAAATTTGTGGAAATATGGAGAAATTGCGGTGACTTTTCAAAATGTTAAAGTTAAATAATAATAATTAAAACACGTAGCATCCTGAAAAACCCCTATATGTTAAATTTCACATAATTTAAATTTCCCAAATTTTCTTGTTTGTACAAAATGTCTAATACATATATAATTATTATTTTTACATATATTATTATTATTTTTTACACTTTTAATAAATTAAGTCTTACTGAAATTTAAAGAACAACAAAATCGACGAAAATTAAAAGACAAACAGTTGGTAAATCTACTTAAGACCGTGCAAATAAGGGTTAAGTAAACATTTGTAAATAACAAAATAATAATACATAGTCATAAGTAAAAATGTTCGAAACAAAATATAGTTAGATACTTTTAAAATTATCCAAATATAAAACATTAAACATACCTGCGGTCTTGGAAAAAGAAGATAAGTTTTCTTATCCAGCGCAATGACTTTGTGTAACTGATTGATATTATTGTGACCCTTAAGACGTTCGTACGCCTCAATCAATTTTGTGCAAGAGCTGTTTGTTACCTGCGAAAATAATAACAAAAATTCCAAATTAGTTATAGCCATTCAAAATAGCACTCACACATTCCTAAATGCCGACAGCAACACATCAAGCGTTAAAGCAAAATAAAATTTATAAGAAAAAGAACCCTTTTGAGAAAAGGGTTCGGCACCGCATGCATACAGTCATCCTTCGTCACACTCATAAAATTTGTCAATTTAAATTTGTTTCCATTATTCTCGTTTCGCGATGTCTGTCCCAATATGCCAGAAGGAGCGAACGTGCCCAAAAATATTTCGATGACTAAGATTGAGACAAACCGGCACCACATATTTTGCGGTTGGTGTCACTTGTCATCAGCATAAGACCGAGCCAAGGAGCAAATGTTGCGGGGCCAAAAGACAAAAACGTCGCACAAGTCGGCCGCAAAATACGGCCGCCCGGAACAAGGGGCACACTATGCTTTATGCGACTTTTCAGAAATTATAGCGCCTCGGACAGGGCATTGTTTGCCCAGCGCGGGCGTGATCTCGGATCGCAATAAAAATCCAGGCTTTATTGGGAATCCAGCGAAGTGTTCACGGCGAGTTGTAGGATAAAATCAATGACATATCGCTTGTATGATACAAAATGGAAAAGATTGCGATCTTTTGTTCCATATCCGTCTCAAGGAACTTTTATTGCGGTTTTCGTAAAATTTCAAAGTAAAATATACACTGAGAAAAATAAATATGAACATTAAACATAACCGAGAAACAACGAGCAAAGTAAAACATTTAGAATTTTGTAATGAAAGAATGCAACAAGATTAAATATATTGAAGATGCAAAATTAAATTTTAAAGGAAACATGAATTCTTCAAGTTATTTCATTTACAACAAAAATTATTTTTGTACAAGAGCTCACCAAACGTGATCTCGCAAATTTGTTCCCCATCTCTTCATTTGAATATGGTATATGAAGCTTGCAACGAAAAATATATATTTTTCTTTTAATTTTCTAAAAAATTTTGATTTTTGAATTTTTTTTTTCTTAATTATTATGCGATCAAAAGAAATATTTCCATTTTCACCCTTATGAAAAAATACTAATGAGGACTGATCATAACTAATGAAAAACTAATAGAAAACCACGAAAACACTAATAAGCACTAATGAAAAACTTTTAACTCATTAGTGTTTTCGCGGTTGTCTAGTAGTTTTTCATTAGTTATGATTAGTGCGCATTAGTATTTTTCCATAAGGGCAATTTTACTACAAATTAATCAGACCAAGATTAAAATTGTTATTTTATAAAATTCTCTACAAATCAATTGAACATAACTTGAAAATTACAAAGGAAATGCAGGAAATTTAAAGATATGCCAAATTATTATGATCATTCACTTTCAAGTTTTTTATTTTTCATAATATATGTATGTACGTAAATATTTTTAAAAATAACTATAAGTAATTATAGCTGCGTTTTTTTTTTCACAATCAGAGCCTGATCAATTTAGATAGGAAATATTTTTCATTGAATTGAAGTTTATAACGCCTTATCTATAGAAACAAATTTTAACATTTGCAAAAACGGATCAAATGGTCATGATATTTACAAATTTTTGAATTAACTCTTTGACGGTAAGTGCGTATACAATAAATCAAATCAAGAAATAACAATTATTTGATATAAATTTGAATTCAATGCATTTTCTATTAATTCTGATCTGGATCCGGTTATGTAATAATACATATTGACTTAATTTGTTATTTACATACATATTTTAATGTTTAAATTTCTACCGTATTAAACATAGTTATTTTAAACAATTAAGCTCCAGTGGAGTTAGTACTAATAACAATCCTAAATCCCTCCCAACAACCCTAGAATTTTTACTAAATTTGAAATATATAAAAAGGAGTTTGTATGTTGTATAATTGTTGTTTAATAAAAGATTCGAAAGCTAGTACCTAACATTTCTATATCAAAGAAACTTACTCAGGTAATGAATACTTTCCCTCATGAGGTATAAATTCATTTATGACGTAAGCAAAAAAAATTCCAGAAATTGTAAAGCGTAATATAAATGTAATATACTCGTATCTTGTTTGACTTACGATTTTTTTTTCTGATCACAATAATTTGGCAACGTAGATTAAATTGAAATAAAATATTTATAATAGAGTTCTGCTCACAAATAAAACGCAATATTTCTCAAGTTAATAACTTAAAACTAAAATATATTGAAAACCCAAGCTTTAATACCAATCAACTTATCGAATCTAAAATAAAGCTGTGCGCGCATTACTTAAAAACTGAAAAATTTTGATAGAATGGCAAATATTTGTGAGCATAAGAATTGTGTAACATTTTATACCAAGAAAGGTACCAGGGTACTCACCAGCTTGCCGATTTTTTAACCTACCTTGCAATAGAACTGCTGCATATCCTTCATGTCGAAACAGTAGAAGAAGGGCGTTCCTTCGATCCTGTCGATGAACACATATCTCCATTCCAACTCGGTTAAGTTGATGCATTTTTTACTATCATCCGGTTTTAGGAGCCGAGAAATAACGAACGAGTCCTCCTTCTTGTCTGGATTTATGGTGAAGACGTTCGAAGGATCGTGCCCCCGGCTGCTCAAGATCGATTCCGGTGTGGTTTCGGCCTGCCGTACCTCAGTCTCATAGTGTATCACAGACAACGTCGAGTTTGATGAAGATGGTGACGATCGAATTTCGCTTTGGATGGTCATTGGAGGAATCTCATCCTCCGGGGGTAGTTCGTTAACACTCACAATAATGCCCCCGGGATTTGAGTCAGTCTGCATAAACTTGCTAACTCCCTGTCTGGGAAGCAACAAAGTTTCTCTCTCCAGATTTCGCGGATTAAATTCATGCCGGATACGTTTCGGTTGAAATTCATCAATAAGAGCAGCCTTGCGTTTTCGTACGGCCATCCATCTCAATTTTTGAATTACCACCGATGTAGACGTATCTGGTTTCTTAATTTCAAACACTTTTCGAATAACTCGTTGTCCTTCCAGATCATATTTCTGCTTTGCTTCATCCAGGACCGTTGTCATTTTTTCAAGGACTTCGATTTTATCTAATCCTTCTGTTTCTTACTATTATATTTTATTTTGACTTTCAATATTACAATCTCCTCCTTTTCAACTTTTACTTAACTTTCTTAATGACGAAGGTCACACTTGATAAAGTACTCTCAAGCACTATTAACATATACTCGTAGGTGGTAAATTTTTAGTATATTTTTCAAGCAGAAAGTCGTCTTCGTAAATGTTTGGAGTCGCAACAGATATTAACTAATACATTTCGAATATTTTTAAAATGAATCTTTGGAAAATGTTATCTAATCGGTAGTAGCGCCAGATTGTAGTCGATCTAAAAAAGAAAATAAAAAAAACGTTCTCAGATAATGTCTTAAATTAAAAAACTTACGTAACTATGTACATAATTCTACCATTATAAAATAACTTAAAAAATAAAATATTTTTATTTCCATAGCGGCTTAAGCCAACATTAATATTTAAAAACCAAACATTCATAAAATTCAAAAAGTAACTTCTTCCATAGAAGCTTCATTGGGAGTTTTGATAAACATTTTATCGCATTCCATAGAACCACACCTGTAGTTTTATCCAGAACAAAAAACGTTTCGTTTGTTTTTAACCTTGGGGCATTTATTTCACAATCTTATCATTAATGCGGAAAACATTCAAGGAAACTCATTTTACAACCTTTAAAATAAAAATTTAGTGACAATGCGCACAGCTGCGAAGCTGTTTCCAAAACATTGCATTTTTATTGTTTTTCACAGTGACGAAATAACTTTGCTATGAAGTCAAAAATAATGCAGTTGGTGAATTCACTAGAGTCTTTATTTTTAATGGGAAAGTATTTCAAGGTATTTAATTTTTTGAAATGAAAATTCTATAAACATAAAACGGAAAGATTAATAGAAATTGTTTAAGTAAAGGAAAGAAAATTCTTTTTTAGTAATTGTTGTGTATTATCATTCTTAGACATATCTGAAATGTTTGTTCTTCTTTAAATATGTTATTATCCACCAAGATTTAAGATGTAATTTTTCTTTAATTTGTGGGAAAAACGTTTGTCCTGAACAATTTATATCAAAAGAGAAATATTACCTAAATTTGTAGATGTAGATGGAGAATAACATATAAATTTATGTATATATAAAACCAGTTTTGTTATAACTTCTTTAATGACTTATTAATTATTTTTAAAAATATACAAAATCTTAACCAAATAAAAAAGCTTCAATTCAGCAATTAAAATAAATAATAGTTAAACAAATTTTAAAAACTAACCGACATCTACATAAAATCATATTTAAACCAGCTGAATTCATTCTTAAACATTACTAAAATTGTGCCTAACTCTTGAAATCTAAATGCGAAAAAAATATTATATTCGATCAATTTTATACAATATTTATATGTACCTATGTACCTATTTATAACTTTAGCAAGGATTCTTAAATATAAAACTTAAATAGCACCATTTTATTGGGTTTTAATTCAACAATTTCAACACTTTAATTAAAAGCACTGAACTTATTGACTTTCTTCGATTATGTTCCAGAAATTTTACAAAATATTCGTCTTCTATATTTCGAGTAGTGAACTTAAATCTCAAAAACGCTTCGAAAATATTATTTACTAGCTTGAAACACCCGTTTCGCTAGGTTATTTAATGAATTTTATAAATTTTCTTTCGTCGCAAACTTCTTCTTATAAACTGAAGCATGGTCATCAAATTTCGTCTTATGTATATAGTCTAAGAAGACATCCTCACTACCAAAAAATTTTGAAAACGTTTTAAAAAGCTCTAAAATATATTTAAATATCGTAAATCACTTGAAAAATTCTAATCGTTCAAGAATGTTTTGGATTGTTCCTATAATTTTAGTGTGATTTAGGTACTACATTTACATATATTTTAGAATTTTTCAAAATGTTTTCGAAATTTCCAGAACAATCCAAAACATTCTAAACCGATTCGAATCATTTTTAAGTCTCGAAATTTGTTGAACAATTCAGAACATTCTACGGGCCGATTAGTATTTTTTTTTTAAATATTTTAAACATTTAAATATATTTTAGAACTTTCCAGATCATTCTGAAATTTATATAGAGCAATCCAGATTCTAGACCAATTGGAATCATTTTTAAAGAAAGTTATCGAACTTTTGAGAAATTTCTCGAATCTTCTAGTCAGTTCCAGAAAGTTATTGAACTTTAGAGAAATTTCTCAAATTTTCTAGACAGTTCCAGAAAGTTATCGAACTTTCGAGAAAATTCTAAAATCTTCTAAAATGTTCCAGAAAGTTATCGAACTTTCGAGAAATTTCTCAAATCTTCTAGATAGTTCCAGAAAGTTGTCGAACTTTCGAGAAATTTCTCGTATCTTCTAGAAAGTTCCAGAAAGTTATCGAATTTTCGAGAAATTTCTCGAATTTTCTAGAATGTTAATGTTCCAGAAAGTTATCGAAGTTTCGAGAAATTTCTCAAATCTTCTAGATAGTTCCAGAAAGTTGTCGAACTTTCGAGAAATTTCTCGAATCTTCTAGATAGTTCCAGAAGGTTATCGAACTTTCGAGGAATTTATGAAATCTTGTAGAGCGTTCCAGAAAGTTATCGAACTTTCGAGAAATTTCTCTTCTAAGCCATTATGATTCTCAACGGTTCAATTGGAGTCACACATTTTCGAAGTTGATTTTTTCCAACCCCCATATCTTTTACACCCTTATAGCTATCGACTCGCAACCACCATAGTGCACGATGGGAAGCTTGGGGCTACTACCCCACACAAACACTTTTCATCTGTGATGTGTAGTTTTGGCTGCAGAATGAAATATAGGCACACACACGTCCATTTTTATATGTATAATAGATGTAAGCTTTTTGCGCTTTAATTCCACTTCACATCACTACAATTTAAACATACAACATTTTCAAATTGGCAATTCACTTTAGTTGATCTATCGAATTGAAACCCGAATTTCGTATTAGAGGAGAGTGTTTTTAAGAAATATGTTTAATTATTCCAAAAATTATAGGAAAGAAAGTCACTGTATTACTGAAGATATTGTTATCCTAAACTTTTATAATTTGATATGTAGGTATTTTTGTTTTTTTTTTATATAAATTTGAATATACTAAAGAAATTTGATTTATAATATAATATAGCAATATATGAAATATTGTATACCAACATATATACAAGAAGTGGAAGCACAATTTGTGTAAATACGTGAACGTGACATACCTGCATAGTCCGATCCGAACCCTTTGACAGCAAAAATGAAAATGAGTTGGCACGGACGACGGACTGACCAAGAAGGGTAATTTAAGTACAAAGTGAAATGACTCGTTGTGAAATAGGAATTTCTTTCTCTTTCTTCCTTCACGCATAAATCACAATGATTTGCTAAATTCACACAATCCCACTTCAGTTAAAGCAACAGATATCGTCGTTAATTTCATCAAAATGTGAAATACTAGTGACCTATTATACCACGAAGTTCCAACAAAATCATTATCTTGTATTTGACTCTATACTCTTGATAGTGCGTTGAATTGCCGGAACTATTATGGTTCTTGATGGCTTTAAAATAAAATTGAAAAATAACTAGAAATATTTCGATTTCGAGTTTTCTCATTTTAGAAAGTGATGTGTGACGAAATATTGAGTTATTTTTTATCAGATTTTTCTTTAATATTACCTTACACTTTACAAATAAATCTTTTGAGTGAGATGCAACAGCTTTTAAATACATTCGTTAAATGAATATTATAAGGTATGCAATAAATAAATTAAATAAATAATAGCTCATCGCAAATAAATTGCTTGGTAAGTTACGATTTTTAATTTTCTGTCCCTTAATAATACGCTTTGATAATAATATTCCTCATCAAATGCTAAATAAATGTTATTTGATTTATTAATTTATTATTTTAAAATTTGTATTTTTGAAACTTTGTAATTATTTTTGTAGGCGCATATAAAATTTAATTCAGAATCAATTATAATCTTATGTAATCAATTTAAAAAACTTTTTTGTATTAAAAACTTATTGTATTAGTTAAATTAATAGTTATTAAAATCACTATATAAATGCAAGTCTATAACGTGTAGTTTCAATATTTAAAAACTCCTTTACAAAAAGTGTTACCCATTGTATGCATATATGTAAACCATGAAATGAAATTAAATCCTCTTGGCTTACGGCTACAAAATTGAGTACCTAAATTATTATAAAGTAAGTAAAATCAGTCATTAAGTTAATTTCTTAACAATAGCATAGAAAATGATACTATTCTGGCTGAAAATATTTTAATTAATATTTACTTAAAAAAACATTACAAAGCTAAAAAAATGTTTTTACCTAGCACTCTTAACTGATATAAAAATGTGGACATGCTTCATAAAACGTAATCAGCTCTTTTAGCTAATCATCATGAGCTCACAAAAATCTAATAAAATTTTCCAGCTTAAAGGAAATTTTTGCAGAAATTTTGTTGAAACTGCAAAGATAATATGACATGACACTGATATCACGTAAATAATGAGCAATTCTGTTAGCCATCGATTGTTTACCTTGACGAACATCAACAGCAGCGCGATCAGCAAAATTTTGTGATGGCTTTGATGATGAAGGCGTTACAACACAAACAAAATATTTCCATTCGACATTTTGCTCTTGAATGTTGCAAAAAGACTTTCATAATATAGTCCAACAAGGTCTAATTTCATATTTTCCGCAAAAATCCCATGGTGCTTTTCTGTTGGCAAGCCTATGAGACCATGTTTCAGTTTAGCGGCATTATTTTATACGTGATCAACTTTTTCAAATTTTTGCTTTATCTCTGTAAAATTTTACTTCTCAGATGTAACCTTTCGAAGTACGCGAGTTTAATATCAAGTTTTACTCAAGGAAAAGTTTATGGAAAAAATGTGATTTCAAAAATAAATTTTTTTCCCGCACAATATGAAAGTACGAAAGTAAATTACCAACTGCTGGAGCAGTTTACGGAGCACTTCTCGAGTTCTTCAGTAAAGTCGAATACATTGATACAATTGAATTTTTACTCGAATTGTCGACTTCTTCATAAGGCTCCAAATCTAGCAAGATCCAAAAAAAGGTTTAAAAATGGCCATAACACTATCATCGAGTAGTTCGGTGATCCTCTCCTGCGTAGTATTTTTAGTATTTCTAATTTTCTACATCGGCTTTGTAATGATTTGCATCATTTTTGGTGCCGTAGAACGAGAAATCCGTAGAATTAACATCCGTTTGTTCCTAGCTGCATTTGCGGTGACGCTTTATTTGGTCTTTCAGTGACAGAATTAGACTGCAGCCTGCTGACGAGTTCCACCAGAATGATATCAAAAATGTGTTAACAAGTGGACTACAAATTGAAGTAATTACATTATATAAGTACTTATAAAATAAATGATAGCAATTTAGTAAAAATTGTGTAATAAATTAGCTTTTAGGTTAAAGGTATAGTACCTAGCAATTTTAATAACAAACAAAATGTGAAGTGAATCAATGTTTTGTATTTACATTTTTTAAATAATAGCTGTGTTCATGCAGTTTAAAGTATGATATCAGAATAATCAATGTAATTTCTGTATTCGAATATTATACCTGTGTTGTTTTGCTACAGTTTATTTAATTTTTATATTTGACTATACATATCTTTGAATGAAAATAAAACCGCATCACAATAAAAAAATAGCTTTTATTTTTGCTCTATTGCTTAGATATTAAAACAGCTGAAATCACATTTATAATTATGCTTTTCTTCTTTGTACTTTTGCATAATTAATTGGACAAGTGGTCGGAGTCTAGCAAGAACGTTTTAAGTGCATCTGCATAATTCATCGGTATCAGTATCCATTCTAGCTTGTTTTTTTTATAATTCTTTCCTCATTTTTTAAGCATTGTGTTTGGCTCGATTCCGCATTTTATTCAGCTTATGTCAAGATATAAAAATTTATTGATTAATATCTTTTAGTGTTTTCACGGTTTAGGGAAGCAGTAAACTATTAATTCTTACCTTTTTTTAAATAAATTATTTAAAGTACCTCATTTGGTTATCTTTAGCCAAAACATACATACAAGTTTTTAAAAACAAGCACTAGCTCCTAATTCTTAATTATTTCTTGTTTACTAAATTATTTATGTGCTTTACAAAATTCGTCCCTGAGGATATGTATTAATTTGAACAAACCATTCTTATCATTTGATTTACTACAGTTGCGTTATTTTAAGAATATAATGATAAAATTTGCTGGATCTTCGACCCAAGCCGGATTAAATTAAGCTTAAGCCCAAATAATCCTTGTTAAACCTTTAAGAAGACAAAACAATTTTTATTCAAAACATTTTAAGAAATAAAATAATATAATATAAATTTTAATTAATCAAATATTTTAAAAAATCGAACGAAGGAATTCAGCTTTTAAAATTTTAAGGCTTCTCGGTTTTCAAGGAGGTGTAAGAAGAATTAGTTAAAAGACCGGAAGAAATCTCATAGTACTAACTGCATATTATTGCAATTTCATGAAAACGAGTTTAAGCAATTTCATAATTACATAATTGTTTATAAAAACATAGTTAAAAATCTTAAATTACAGATGCTTCGAATAGTATGCGGCGTATCAAAAATTGCATCAAGCAAATCGTCATGTAAATACATAGTTGTTTTATATCTGTAGAAAATTATTGGAATTTACCTCATTTATTTATTACGTATCATTTTCACAGAAATTATTTTTGCTTTATCATGGTATTGCAAAAAAATTGGAAAAATAGCAACACATAAAAGTTCATTTAAATTTTAAAAACACTCACACTTCCGGTTTTGCACAGTCACCCATCACTAAAAAAATTCTCAAGAAATACGTCATAATTAATTCTCAGTCTAGACATGCTCTGATCCAAAAACCCGGAATCGGAGACTATCGGGGAAGTCCCGCCAAATCCTAAGACCCAAAGTCCTACCTACCTCAAGGAAGAATAACTTTGAGGTTAGGTCGTTACTGTTTACAAAAGCTTAATTTCTAGGTAATTTTCTTATCAATAACTTCCTCAAAGAATTTGATGAAATAAACCATCCGGATTACATACTGCTGGCTTATCGGCTAATTTTTCGATGAAATCCAACTTACTGCTTACGATTACTGGATTTACCTCAGAAAAAAATAAGCTTTTTCTTACCACAGAAAGTGTCAACCTAGCAACAGGTGGTTTCTTAAAAGAATAAAGAAAGAATTTTTGCACTTTCTTTATTCTTTGTGCCAAACGCTTTTATGGATGAGGTGTTTCCGATTATGACGAAAGCCCCCACCCTCCGATTGAGGTGGGTTTCAAAAGTAAATCAATAGAGCGCAGCATAATTTGCATCGATGTAACACGGGTTGGCCTTGGTCGCTGTCTCCTAAGAAACGAAGATTGGCGAACGTGACGCTAGCATCACATGCCAGAGGCGGGAAGGCAACGTGATGTAAACAAAATGTTGAATCCAAAAGTTGTTGGCCATTTGTTGGACTCCGGGAGGCACGTAGATGGCAACAGGAGCCCTTGGGATAGTCCCAGTTTAGGTCACAGGAAATTCCCATTTTTTTTTTTTATATATATGTACATATTTTTACGCCTTACAGAATCGATAGTTACACTTCTACGGCACTGCTTTTCTTGCACTTTGGGAGCTGCTATCGTTGGCCCCATCTTGGGGGACCAGATGTCGCAGCTTGGCACTACTATTTTCTTTTTTAGGTTAGGTTAAGGGCGATTCCTCCACCTGGTTTTACCTTGCACCGATGGATTTTCAGGCGAATCACACTTAACACACTTTTCCGAAACTTTAGCACAATTCTTTTGAATGAAAATCGATCAAAACCGACATGACAGAATATCGACACACTATTGTAAAGCAGCCACTAACACTCGCGAATGTTCTTCAACGAGCTTTTTATTTTATTAAACCAGAGCAATTGCACCCAAAAAAAAAGCAGGGTCCCTAGGGAAAACTCCTTACTTTTTATATTCTATTGAGTTGCCAAAAGCATTGGTGTTCCCTTGCAGCACAAAACAAATTATTTCGAATCCCTGTGTTCCGGCGAATGGATGAGACTCTCGAGGAAATTGGGAAATAAATAGAATTTCACAAGTTTCGCTTAGCGAACAAAAGCTAACACGTACAAACCAACATCGGCCATTTCGACTGAGCCTGAGTCTGAGTCTCGGGCCGGAGCTCCCTGTAGAAGCTGTAGACGCTATAGAAGGCATAGGTGCGCCGTGTGTTTGAGTGGAAAATGTTGAAACATCGGCAGTCGCCTCTACAGCAGCAACGCGACCGCGACGGTCCCGTTCGTTTCGCGCGTATTCTTGGCCTTGTGCAAAACCGAAAAGATCGGAGCTTTCCACAAGACCAGTGCCGATTCAGTTTTATTCCTCTCCGCTAAGCAATATGATGAAATTTCTAGCTAAATTGGCTGACGTCTTGTCTTTGCAGTTTACCCTCGTACGGCGGAAATTTTTGCGCCATGAGAGCAAATCTGCGGATTAATCGCGCATACCAGCGCATGGCTGCCAACGCGCGCTCTGTCCCGTAGATAAATTCCATTTCGCATTCAGATTCAATTGAGTGAGCCCCAGCCCAGGGGCGCCCAGAGCGGAGGTGCTCTTGCAACCCCCGCTTTAATAAACGCAATAAATGCGAATACCCGAGTACCAAAATCTTTTAATTAAGGTTCATGAGTCGAATCGGCCTCAGTTTAATGTCTTTTGTCTGCCGACTTCATTAAACTATCCCTAAGTACATATGTAGAGTAAAATGGAATCAAATTCAAATTCATAGATTTGTGCAATTGAGTTCCATTTTTAAGACTACGGACTAAAATTCCAAAAATAAAAAAATTTAAATACCTTATATTTTATAACTAGGTGGAAACACCCGCTTCGGTGGGTTATGTGTTGGTAGTACATATAAGTATGTATGTAATTATATATAATTTATACAGCTTTTTCTGTATTAAGGACACGGTTCTTTTTTAATGAATTTAATAAATTTTATTTCGTCGCACACTTCCTCTTATGAACTGAAGTATGTGCATCATGAAAAATCGCGAACAAAAATTACCTTTTTCAACTTTCAGGGGTGATTGCGCCCAAGGGGTTGGGGGTAGGGGCGTGGTTTGGACTTTTTGGAAAGGGCTTTAAAATAGTGATTTTTTGAGATCGGTTTGGGGTCGCTGCGATGCGTAGAAAAAAAGATAAAAATAGCCATATAAGGCAACATCAAGATTTACGAATCACCCTGCAACTGCCAAACGGTGCGAGGTCAAATTTATTGTTCTCCATTTTTATTTTCATTATATTGTTGGTTTAAATTAAGTAAAAACATCTCAAACAATCATCTCTGATCTCAAGCCTCTGTTAAAATTTCATGTGGACGAGTATGCTATGCATTTTCAAATTTTGAGTTCACATCTTAACAAAGTCCAGCAATAGAAGATAATTTTTATTCGGTTGACTTGAAACTTTAACTCTAACTTCTTAAATAAATTATCCACTGAAATGCGCACGATTTTGGTAAACAATTACATTTTGTATTTGTCGAAAGTTAAAATTTTCGGTTTCAAATTTTTGCTAAATTTGCAAAAACAAATATTTTTTAATAAAAATGTATGCTTTAGTAGCAAAATTCATTAAGAATATGCGAATTCGTTTGTACCTTAAAATACGTGTGATAAATCCTCAAAACCTTATATTGATCGCTTCACTAGTAGAGTCAGAAAAATTTTTAGGATTCAATAACATATTACCTCTTTATTCAGTTACCTACGTCCTACTTGTTAAATCAGTCAAGAGGCTTATATGAAAACAAATAAATTTATCTGATTCAATTTTATCTCATTCGGACTACATTTCTGATAATTATGCTTGAGAATAAAATTGATTTCAACCTTTATATATCTTATGTATGAATTGCATTGGGCGCTATTGTTACCAAAAGTTATTCAATTTTGAGAAATTGTGGACACTTTTGTTTTAAATCTTTATATACCTTCTTATCCTCATTATTTTTTCAATATTCTATGTATATCTGGGATTGACTTTAATTAGTAAATCTGCAATGGAACTTCGGTCGTCGCAAGAATTGTGAAGCTGTTTTTGTCCATCAATTACTATGCGCAAACATAAATTGTCCTAAATCATTGTCATTAGCCGCCATTAACATAAAAAGTTATAATCTCCGTAACTGGTACATCCTACCATTACGAATTATATATTTTTTATAAAGTCAGGGCAGCTAAGCTAAATAAATAAAAATTTAATGAATAAATTCAATTCAATAAGTTTTAATTTCAGAAAATAAAAATACTCTTTTTGTTGATTGTTTAGTTAGTTTAATTGCCCAGGACGTTTTTTTGTATGATGTCAACTGTGCTCTTAATTAGACTTTTTCTTCCATGTGATGTCATCACTAGTTCTCTAGTGTTGTATGAAATTCTTAAATATTATCAACTTAGTGTTTAATTTAAAAGTTGCTAAATGTGTATATAAATTCACAAAATTAAATTATTTAAAATCTTTTAAATCAATTTTAAATTTGAAAAAAATAAAGGGAAAAAAGAGTCGTACATCTCTACACAAAGCTTATCGTCACATTTTCAGATACCTCGCATGAAAATATTGAATTTTATCGCTTAAGAACGAAACTATTAAAAATAACTTTATTTTTTTTCCTCTACAAATCATTTCATACATAAGTACTATACTTAGCATTTTTCTTTAAACTTGGTATAAGTATTCGAAGAACAATTTAATTTTACAAAATACATAGATTATTACGTTAATCTACAGTTTTAAATTTTAAAATGTCAAACAATTTGTAATATGCATTTTTTAATTGATTGATTGATCACTACTATAAGAGAAACTGATATTGTTTAGTTTTCCTGAAATTTTGTATAAAATTGCTATACTAATGTTTAAAATGATATTTTAAAAATGTAAATAACTCACTTTCAACCAGTTTTCTTTTGAGTGCACCTCCGGTAGAAAATTTTACCGCCGCCTTTGCCTAAACCTCGTGCTTTGTGGCTCGAGCCGAGCCGAATCGCCTCGCTCATCGCTCGTCCACCTTCCGCTGGAATTACATCCGGTGGCCTAGTGCAGTAAGTCGTTAAACAGCTGGAAGTTTACCGCTAAAATTCGCGGATTAATTAGCGATAGATAGGAAGATAGAATCGGGCAATTTCCCAATGGAAATTCAAAATCACCTGAGGAAGGTGCACGCGAACGAGTCAGCGCTCAAAACAGCAACAGCGTCGCCGTTCTACGTGCTCCCTAGCAAAATTGGCTTGCGCAACATTTCGAAATACCCGCGCGCGTTGTAGAGGCTAAATGCTAGAGGCCTCCACTCGCGGCCGCGAGAGACCCGTTCAAATTTCGCGCGGGTTGCGGGCCGAACTGGGCTCAAGTGGCGGCCAATTCATTAACGGATGTGGCTTAATTGCCCCTTCAGAGCCTCTGTTTGAGCCCGCGAATCGCGATATGTGTCCACCGATAATGGGGCGTTTGTTTTAGACGCGGCAATTTTCGCGACTTGGTGGCCGGGGGCGAACTTTTGAAGCCAGCGGGGCTTTATCAGTTCAATTTCCAGCCGCGAGAACAAGGTGCAAAGTGGAGCGCAGCGCAACTATTGTGGGGTTTTGAAGGATTTCTGATTATCGATTTGCGCCGTCCTAGTTGTTAAATCGTTGCGAAATTTTCGAAATTGGACTGATATCAATCCAGGGCGGGTTCCACGAACAAGTGTGGCATGGGATTCAAGTGTAAGCCAACATTTTGCGGCAGGTGTAAAACGTTCCGTGGGACCAAATTGGCTTTTCAGTTACAACGTTTTGCATGCAACTATATCAAGGAATGATTTGAACACCTTCATTCATTTAATTGGATGACGAACTCCTTGTCGTTGGATAATTTTGATAGTCTCATTTAGCAAAACTTATGAGAAGAGAAATCTTTTATTCAAGACAGTACTTATTAGTTTTTTTTTAATTATAATTTTTTTAATATATAAAATTCTCGTAATTTTTTGAACAAATAATGGGGACTAAGGAGAAACATTCCAAATCAATTTTTGCGATCCTTTAATTAAAAAATTAATTTATATAATTAATAATTTATATTTTCAATATTAATAATTTATATTTTCATATATCAGACCTTATTTTTGAAAGTGGAATAAGTCCACCATTCATATATGTAGTTTATTTTTTTAAAGCACTTCTTTTAAATTTCTTACCTATAATTGAAATCAAATGAATTATTTTTATAACAATTTTTTTGTTTTGCATTTGTTATTTTCTTCGGAATGATTTCGAAATTTGAATAGGTATTTTATCAACTTCCTCATTCCAATAGCACGGATATTTTAACGTGATAAGAAGCCATATAAAAAAACGAAACCTGTAAAAAACCATGAGATTTAATTAAAACCCACAAAGATAGATCAAATATCTGAACATCCGGTTCTAATCGCGGAAAAACCCTTTGCATAAAACCATTTGGTTCTTTTTAGCTATCAATTTAATTATCAACGTAACGATATAATTTATCATATAGTTTATGTATATTAACAAATAGTTTCTTTTTTTCTTAAAGACTCAATTCTAAGAAAGTTGTCTATCATATGACCACAGAAAAATCCCAGAATGTTGAGGTAGGTCGTTGATCTCTATTATCTTGTTTATAACCGCACCTTTAGCGAGTAATGGAAGGTGTTTACTTTAATGCTTGTGATCTCATTTATGACTGGTTCTTAACTAGAAAATAACGCAGATAAAATTAAATATGTAGCGTACTTGGTGTTCGTGGAGCTTGTAAACTTCTTAAGATTAGATGCGTTAGAGTCGTTTCTTAGAGGTATTAAGGCACACAGAAAACGTCGTTGTACCCATGAGTTTTAAAATTGAATTTTCAGTTGTATTCCAACTGAAATGTAATAAGTGACGGGGAATAGATTTCAATTTATGATTAAAACTAAAGCCTACCCTTAATGTAATTTAAATCCTTAAAAGTAGGTATAAATATAAAACATCTGCCTTGAAAGGATGAACAGATTGCAAGCGTCCATTCGCTGGAACTATATAAAACCAGAGCAGAGCTCACTGAAAAATATCATCAGGCAAACAAATTGAGAGCATCTGCATCCTCATCTTCATCAGAAAGAAAGAAATTATTTTTTTGTTGAAATGAAAATAATTCCAGAATTCTGTTCGCACCACCTGTCTCCGGACTGGAGGTTTCCCATTACCTCCAGAAACAGACCCTAGCCTGTGACCCTTAACCCACGTCTGCCAGCAGCCCTTGGTTTCAAGTGCTACGTCCGCCGGTAATGCACCTAGGGACCTTCGGCAAAATAACCAACATCCTTCCCTCATCAGACAGTCGAAATAAAGCCAAAAGTCTGCCTCAATTAAGGAAATGACTTTTTCGTCCTCTGAGCACGTTACACGATTTTTTCCACCTCAACCTCTTGGGTTTAAGACTTGTTCCTTTTGCGGGGAAAACAAATTGCTCTGGTGGTGCTGTGCCCTCTTGACTTTCAAAATACCAAGAAAGGCCAAGAAGGTGATAAGAAAATTACCGAAGAATTCCTGGTGTGATAAAATTCTCGTTTTTTTTTTTTTGTGGATTTAAGTAGCTGCGGTGGAGGCTTCTTTGTTTCTTGGATTTGGATATGATGACGAGGTCTATGAGGTTATGAAGACATGAGACAGGGCCTTAAGTGATTTTCTGTATCAACTCGATTCGGAAAATTTCGTTATCTCGAGTCACAAATCAAATAGAGATAAGATTAGTTCGAAGTTTTGGAGGATATTGAACTATTGTAGCTCGGGTTGGAACTCAAAAGTCTCATAAGCTTCTGGCTTATTGCTCTAATGTGACCGGTACGTAAGATATGAACTTTAAACAAACTAACTAAAAATACAACTCATTGGATTCTCATTTCTGTTATCTTCATAGAAAACAAAGGTCCTCCTTGTTTACATTTGTGAGGGTCAATATCGCTTGGCCATTACTATCTGTATTTGATCCTAATGGCATATTATGAATGTCTTCTTTAAACTCACTATCTCCAAAAATCCCTCAGCTAAGTTCTTATTTTATACATATCTTTGTTTTTATTCTTCAAAGATAACAATTTTGAGAGATTATGAACTAGGTTATGAAATTTATGATCAAGAAAAACATATACGTCGATATTGAAAAAATTATCAATTATTATAATACGTTTTCGACTCAGGTTCCTCCTACGAGTTTTATTTAAAACGACGGATTTTTTTACACGTTCTTTACATGAGTTTAAGCATTAACCAATGCGTGCTTGTCACCGTCAATAAATCATGTAGGAATATTAATATTTATTCCCTTCAAAGATTCTTCAAAATTCTTATACTATACGAACACATTAATTTAAAGCATTCTCGCGATTTGCAATGAAACTTTGTGGTTAATATGCAAAACTACATATTACGAAAAAAATGTAATTTTTTAGATATTTCAGATAAAGGTTTTATTAAAATACATGTCTCAACCTGTTCGCCATAAAACAACAGGTTTTAAAATGTTTGTGTATTTAAGACAATTTGAATAAAATATTGGAGATATCCAGTTAAGTTCAGAACGACATCTACAAAATACATAAATCTAGTGTTGATTTTTTTTTAAATTAGATTGGTAATTTTCCAGTTTTTTCTAAAATATTTGTAGCTAAAGCATTATTTCCGGTAAAGGTATGGGAGCATGGTTCTTCCTTCACTTTAAGCCTACTTTTCTTTTTTAGCAAACATTAACTTTTCGCTGTGAAATCAATCCAATGTAAAATGGTAACAGACCGGTAGCTGCCGATTTACTTTCGACACTTTTTTATTACTGCATTTACTGATTTCTCTGAAAAAATTTCATAAGAAAATTGTTTGACTATTTCAGACATCGAGCTAGGTGATCGCATGAAAACTTACCTGATCGAGCATCATTTGGCTAGATAATTTTGTTATTCTGGAATTAAGAATTAGAAAGAAAACTCAAGAGATTATAAAATAGCTTATTGTTTATTAAAGCTTTATCACAATTGGTTGTATTTATCTTTTTTTTTATCTTTCAAATTCTTTAACAAAACTTGGAAAAAGGTAAAAATTAGGAAATCAACAGATTCTAACTATTAGAAAAAAATATATTTTGTCCGGTCGTGTTTCCAGTTCAGGTGGTAACAAGCAGTCATCCAGTCCAGCAGCACATGATCATCTATCTCTTCGGACCCGAGGCCGTGGCTCACCGCCCAGCGCGGTCGAGAAGATGTTGCGACTTCACTAAGCGGCGATGATCGCGGGCGCGCGCACGTGCGACAGCAGCCTTAGTAGCCCATTGACCAGGGAAAGTCACTCGGGGTACCCGACGTCTTGGCCGAACGAGGGTGCCTCGCCCGAGGCACCCCGGCGGAAATTGTGGTGTCATGACGTTGGTCAGCGCTCCGTGGCTCACGTGAAGTCCATGCAGTCGACCTCCGGCACGCACTGGTCGTCCGCGGAGAGGTCGTTGCAGCTGCTGCTCGTGCTGCTGAAGCCGGGCTCCTCCTGCAGCCAGGGGTGGTAGAGGACGTCTTCGGAGGTGATGCGGTGCTTCGGGACCTTCTGCAGCAGCGACTTGATCAGACATCGCGCCTTCGAAGAAATGCTTTCGGGGATGACGAACTGGCAGCGCGCGATCTTCGCGAAAAGGGAGGAGTGCTCGGGGTCGTTGAAGGGGTACCGGCCCACGAGCATCGTGTACAGGATGACTCCCAGCGACCAGAGGTCTGCCGCCTTCCCCGAAAAGTCGGAATTTGGTTTCAAGATTTCCGGCGCCACATACGCGGGACACCCAATTTTCTCCTTGAGGATATCGTTGTCGGAATCATCCAAAACGACGGCGTCTTCCAGAGATTCGAACTTTAATTGCGTCCTGTAACAAAACAAAAACAAATACTGAATTTACAGGTCAACGATAATTTTAATAAAAACTAAATGCAATAACACAACTAGCCACAATGCTTTAAGAAAATCGAACTAACTACTTTTTCTGGTTCATCTTAAAATCCTCGTGAGATAAAGAAAAAATCTAGAAATTAAAAGGAAAACTATTTTGATTTTCCGCAAAATAGGTTTTTGATTATTGATAAATTTTATTTTCATTGTCTGAGAATTTCCTCTTTATCAAATACTAACAACAATTATATTTTCTGAAATTGAAAGCACTAAAAATTCTCCTGTTAATAGTATTGCATATTGCAATATTCCAAATATTTGGTAAAAATCAAATTTATAATAATGAAATTTGAAAGTCTGAAAAATTTCAGTGAGACAATTTCAATTAAAATAAATCATTGCGTGATATTGGTCTCATTTAGAAGAGTTCCAAAAAAGCTCAAGGATTTGAATCGCCTTATTGAGTTTATCTTAGATTTCGAAAATCATAATCAGCGACCCCGAAAACCCCTATATACATTCGTACGTTATTTCAGAAAAACCTTTCGAAAAAAATAACTTCTCCACCGAATTTAGTTTTAATGTCCATTATTTTTTATAATCTATTGTTTATAAATAATTGAATAAAAAATGTTGTCTAACCATTTAGGCTTAGGATTACTTGCTGCTACTACATTTTATAACTTGCTCAATTCTTACTCGTAAGTTAATATATAGATCCTACTTAACTGTGTAGTTATAACCAAATTTCAACTTCATATCACTAAGAGTCTGCGAGGAAAATGGCTGAGACATACAGACAGATATGGCAAAACTATGAGTTCCTAATTTGGTTACGGAACCCTAAAACCTGAAGAAAAGGTGGTACAAAGTTTACGACTTTCATTTCAAGATATTTAGTTTTTTTACCGACTGACTCGAACTTACAATTCATATTGAACCGATGAAATAATTTGAAACCATTTTAATGTTAATAATATTTTTGGATTCTAGCTAGATTACTTTATTTTAATGTCTTTTAATTCAAAGTAACATCCATTAAATTTTAAACGACGGCGTTATTTTCCTTAGTGCATAAAATCGTTACAGTTTTGCGTTATTGCGATTTCGATAGGAGATATAAGAAAATAGGTACCTTTTAAAAGCCTAAGTGAGTTAATTATTTGCCCTAAATCTAGTTTCCATAACAAAAGCCTCGAGAAATGTTTTTAAAGCGCGAAATCGAATTAACAATTTGCCGCTCAAATTCAATTACAGCGAGTATTCCCCTTTATTAGGCAAATCAAATTATAGATTACGGCATGCGGCGCTAATTAAATATACTTTTACCTATGAGCCCAAGAGGCAAATTATCCGCGGCCCATCTGGGCCCACCGCGGCTTCAACGGCCGCGTCTAACGCGCGCGGAAGCCAAGACGACGGCGCTCTTCCCTTTTCTGAGATAATGCGAAACTGCACCCAAAGCGGGAACGGTGGGCATTTGCTCTTCTTTCTTGGGGTTTAGAGTTTAGAGGCCCAAGTCAAGGACCGGCGGCAGCGTCGCGTTCAACAAATCAAATTTGCGAAATTGGCTTTTCATAAACATGAAACATGTCGCCAAGGCAATTTAATTAAATCGCCTTAGCGGAAATTGAAACTGCTTGAGACGTGGTCGTCGTGCGCTCGACCGGGTGCTTCCTCAGATCCTTTTCAGATGATGCAACTTCCGATTAATTGCACAATATCAAAATATCTAAGATATTCCGATCCGATCTCCAGCTTTCGCCGGGGTCAATGAATCTCAGTGAAGCGGCTGAAAAGAAAGCGCAACGCTGCGTGAAAGGCGGTGGTCAACGACCCGGACAAAGTCTCGCAAGACATCGACAGTAAGAAAACCATGCAGCACCAGAAGAAATTGCACGAAGACGACGACGACGACGACGACGGCGCGACGCGACGTCCGTGACGTGGAGAGTGTAAATTAGAGGCTAAGAAAGTTCGTGAGCATCACAAAGAAATTGCGGTGAACCAACCCAAACTCGATATCTTCATCATCGGCAATCTATCTTCAAGCATCTTCCGCATCGTAAGCTTCCGTAGTTTTCCAAACATCACCATTTTCACAATTTCTTCAAAGAAAACAATTCAAGCCGGAATCGGGAGTTTGATGAACTTTTACGTCTTACCCAACTCAATCTGCACCCGGCGGCGGAAGAGGAAGGTTGACGACCCAATAAATTTTCAGATTGGAATGCCTAAAACCCGAAACAACTGAGGAAAGATCGCGGATGGGGGGATCGGCACGGGCGGGGATCGAATGTAGGGCCTAGAAAATCGTCCAGACGCCTGCCTAATAAAATTCCCCACGAGTTCACGAGTGGCTTGCATAAATCATCACCTTGCGTAATTTTTGCCGCCAGAACGAACCTTTCTCCAATTTAAATTTTTTCCAACCAATTCGCTTCGTGGGCCATTGTTTCATAGTTTTCTTTTTCCAACTATAGTGCATTTTCTGGAAGCGATTAAAAATAGTTGGCCACCGTCATCGGGTGATTGACCCCAAAGTGGCAATGGGTCAGCAACCAGGAGATGGTGCATGATCGCTTTCTTAATAGACGTTATCCACGGAATTCTAGCTCCTCCAGTCTAGACAATCTTTTACTGTATAAGAAAAGAAATCTGTCTTGAGGCATGGAATAGTTGCAAAACCACAAAAAAAAAAGGAAAAGGTGGAATCAATTGTGCTGCCGGAAGTGCGCTGTTCACACTTTTTCGGCTTGCAAATACGTTAAGTGGTGTTTGCATATATGAAGATTACCGGGGTCTTGTGAAGAAATGAGGACGTGCTCCAGCATTTTTTGATGGAAGACAATTTCAGTTCCATTTTTGTCTTACTTGATATTTGAGGAAGCGCAAAAATTATGCAAAAAAAAAATCAATCTTATACAACAGTCAATTAAGAGAGGTATGAAAGAATGATTAGCTCAAAACCCACTAGTGTTTTTAACCCTAAAATAAAAGGAGTAGAAAATATCGACATATTCATACTTAAATCAGTTACACTATGGAAACCATGACAGAGATATATCTTTTATAGTCATGTTGGTTTTTATCTCATTTTTAATTTTAATGGCTTAATAAAGGACTTTCACTTTCATAAGGGTGATTGGATGTAATAATAGTTAGATAATATCAATTATGCACACTTTATGCGATTTAAAATTATGTGGATAGGTACTTTAATCTTAATTTGCATTTTTTATTTTATCATTTAAAATGCCTTTTGCAGAATTTGTTTTCATCAGTTAAAAGAAATTTAAATGCTCAGTGTCTATAAATTCAATCCAGATCATTTAGATCGATTAATTTGACAATTTACAATTTTTCAGTGGAAATACATATTTCTTCTAAAGAAATTAGAACAAATATACAAAATTGTAAATTCACAATTAACTGTTTACAATCATTGTAGAAAAATACATCAAAGTGGTAGCCTAAGAATAATAAAACTGGTAACCGTTCATTTGTCCGACTGCAAATGCCCGACAACAACTAAATATTTTCCTTTTACAAAATGCCTATTAACTAAATATTTTCCTTTTACAAATATTGTGTTTTGAATAGGGAGTTTAAGTACATTTGTCGGGAACATAGCTGTCGAGAAAAAGGTTGTCGGGCCCTTACAGTCAGGCAAATGGACAGGAGAGTTATGAATAAAAGTATATAAGTATATTTCGATCATATCCTAACTCTTGATTGATATGTTTTGATCTTCATTTCTTAAAATATACGAATTTTTATTGAAAATTCAAGCATAATAATCGTCTTCTTTAAACAGTTATAGAGGATTTCACATTGAAAACAGTTCAAACTAAAAATTTTCGCGAAAAAACCATAATTTAATTTAGAAATGCCCGCTTGAATAACCCCCATAATTTATGCAAATTATCTCCCATTTATCACAACCGTCTCTTTTAGCACAATACAATTATCATCCGGTAAGCCAATAAATTTTCCAGAGTGGCTCGCAACGACGTAAATAACATTTAGCACCCCTTTAACAACAAAACTGCATGACGTGCAAGATAGAAAAAATACGATAATGCAAATTTTTAAAAAAACTGTGGCAACAAAACGTATTGTTTCACACTTACCTTTCACGATCGCTAAAGACAAATTTCCTAAGTTTGAGATCACGTAGAACAATTCCTTGTTGATGGCACGATTTGACTGTTTTGCAAATTTGCCGAAATAGGTGACGTGCTTCAGTTTCACAGAGCCTCTTATGCTCTCGTACGTATGAATGCAAATCACCATATTGTGACGGCGGCAACAGCAGGTAAGTTTGATCAGATGATTGCAACAATTTATGCAGCGGCTTTATGTGGGGATCACCGTCCATACGAAAATATGCTGACAAAATTTTTGAATAGGAATTTCCAACAGCCTGGAAAAGAAACAAGGGAATTTTTGTTATAATTATGTTTTTTTTTATATATTTGCATTTTAATTAATATAAGCTTTATTTATTGATCTTAACTAAAGAACCAGTTTTTACGAACGTCATTGGAAAAAGAAGATAATACTAGTTGACTTAGAACTAAGTATGCCTTTTTAAGATAGGTTCAACAATTTTTTATCTTAATAATCCTTTCAAATGTTTCAAAAGATCAATTTAGTCATTTCAAAAGCGATCATTCTACAAAAAATTTAATCGATACTGGCAACAATAAAAATTTTATATTTCCCTCTTAGTACTACGTGGTTTTGCAATAAATTATTTGTACAATTGGATCAATATTTATCAATTAATAAACAATGGATGAAAAATGATATACCTATACATATTTTATTTATCATCTCTGGTAATTAGAAACGAGTTTCTTACCAAAAGAACTAGTTCACTATTCAAACAGACAAGGTATAGAATCCACATGGTGATGCAATACCAATACCAAATGTCTTTATGTGCGCAACGAATTTTAAGGTCAATAACAAATTATCTCATTTTACACATTGGCAAAATTGCGTCAGCTCTTTTTCGAAAAATCATTTCGGAAATTTTTCACTTATCATTTCTCTTTAGGAGTTTTGAGCTTTAATACTTTTCAGAGTAAGCAAATTACCCATGCTCTAACACGTGCGCAATTTTGTAGAACTTGAAATTTAATGTTGCGCATTTAAAATCTGCAAGCTGTGTAGCATATGCGTAACATATCAAAATTTCGTATACAATGCGTTTTTGTCACTAAAACGTGTCTTCAAGAGCTGTACAATGAATACTTAAACAAATCTGTTATATAATTTGAAGATAATTTTTAGATAAAATACAAATTTCAATACAATTTGTAATACCAGTGATTGAGACACTATAAACGAAATTTAGAACTTCAAACATATTCAATTTTTCAATTATTATATTGCTTTACAATTTAATTAAAACAAATCTAATTGTTGTATCGACTTGGAACTTTGTAAATATGTATATACAATTCTGATAAATATATAATATAGTATGTTATGCAAGTATATCTAGTATCATTCTAAATTCAATATGGCGAACGCCTTCAAAATGGCGTTTTACCTTTTTCTTCACAACCTCCTTGATATGGGTATCAAATAAAAGGGTTTGAGGAGTAGAATATAAGATAATAGACAAAATACCAATTTCGTTAAAATGTTTAACAGTTGAAGCATAAAAACACAAAGAATAGGTACATATTGGCAACACTTTTCGAATTTTACAACATAAATCTGTTACGTTGACTTCATACAAAATTTTAAACTCATTTTGTTTCAAAAACTAAAAACAATTCAATTCATTTGAAATTAAGTTTTCCGCCGCAATTACTTTATAACAAATAACAATAAGCTTGCAATATAAAGCGATTAAGAAAATGAAAACGATAAAAAACGACTGCAGCATACCAATCATTGGAGTGGACGTTTTAAACAATAAAAACAAAAAATACCTCATAAATATGAGGCGGATGTTGAATACCTGGGAGAATTCATCCGTGAATTTTTTGCATCAAACGCGGAAATTACCCGACCGACAGGTCGGAGGAAGCATACAAAAAAACTCGATGTGATTGATATTAATTGCTGAACATAATCTTGAGGGGTTCCGAGGTATTAGCTGCAAAATTATGCTGGTGTTTTATACTTCCTCAAGAACTACTTGAACGGATCCTCCGGAGGCTTGGCTTCTTGCGTTTTAATGAGAAAGGGGTTCCATTTTTGGGGTTCCGCGGTGATTTACTTGACTGAAAATTACTGGGAGTGAATTGTTAAGTGAACGGCTTAGAGGAAGTTAAACTGGTTTCTTAGAATGAAAGAGGGTAAGGTACGAGTTTACGTCAATTAACATGTTTATTTGAATTGAATGGGGTAATCAGTGTAGTTTATCGTTTCTTTATATGCTGCTTAATTAAAGAAAATATGAGATTTAGTAGAAAATGAATATTTTTGCATCAAAAGTGCAAAAGAAGAAGCTAATTATGGAGTTACGGCTAATTATAGAATCTGTTCTCATTTTTACCAGACAGGAAATTGGTAATTTTTATTTTAAAATAAACGAAAAAATACTTAGCACGCTATGAATTATATGCTAAAAATAATGTTCTTCAAAATATCACGCATGGGAGCATTTCTGTCTTTTTAACTAGCTCGTTTTCGATTCCCTAACTGCCTAACATATTAAATAGTCAGACGAAGAATAATGAGACTGAAATTGCTATTTTGAAAATTTAAAGACTCTATTAATAAAAGATTTTGAAAAATTAATCCCGAATAAGATCGAACAACGATTGACTATTTTTAGGTAACCCCCTGATGGAAGAAAATACATCCTTTTCGGACGTCTGAATTACAATTTCAACTGATCAGTAATCAGCCTCGAAAGTACTTTTAATCGAAACTGATGTTGGCGACTTTTACAGATCGTATAATGGCTGAATTTTATTGTATTGAATTATTTTAATTTACTTGAATTTCGCGAGAAAAGACTGCAATTTGCACTTTCAACAGTATGGAGATAAAGTCACAACTAAAATTCAATTTAATTTAGAGACATACTGTTCTGAATTGTAATTTTAGAACTGAATATGGAAAAGTCTTTAGTCTACCAAACATTCTAAAAGGTTATATTTTTTTTCATTTAGATACGAAGTTTCATCACATAGCCTTGATAAAAATACATGTATACAGCTTAAGAAAATCGAAACTAATGATAGTACCAGTAACATAACATACATGTGAAATCATGTCAAATATCCAAAAACAAACTCTACAATATAAATGCAATTTAAGTTCTTCTACCAAACAGCAGACAATATTACTCAAGATGTTCCGAGCATTTCAAAATATTTTTCAAAGAATTACACAAAAATTTCTCATTACCATTTCACCATACAACAAAAACAGATTGATGAAACATATTCACAAAAATCTCGTCACTGCGCTGAACAGGGTGATAATCATATAGAAATTCGTCATAAACAATGAGACATCACAGGCAACAGCATAACATCACGTAATGCAACAATAATCAACAAATGATTTCAACAATTTTACTAATCCAGACTAAGTCAGTTGAAGCCCAGTGACTCGTCGTTGGTAATGAGCCAGATGTAAACAATGTGACGTGTTTGCGGAAGTCTGAGAACCGCATTTCGTCATTGAAGCGCATGAGCGAGGTGATTACGTTTTATTTTCAAACGAACAAGGTTTTATATCGCGTTTCATTAGGAAGCAAAAAAGCAGTGCAAGATTTTAATATTACTATATTATTTCTTAGAACTGTGACATTATCAGTTGGAAAATTTGGGATTCTAGATAAGATGATTCATATTAAGGGAAAGTACAATCAAAAGATTTCTGTAGAAATGATTGTGTACTTGAGAATATTTCAACTTTTAATGTAATTGAATGCGAGGCGTATTCAAGGTAATCTTAATTTTCTTGAAAATAATGAAACATCTTTCGAATTTTCGATATCAGAATAACAATTTCACATCGTTTTATTAAAAATGTTGGCATAACTATTTTTTAGCTTTAGGAAACGTATTCTAGTTAAAGTTTTCTATTTGGATTGCAAATTAATCTAGTTACTCGATGGTAAAAAGGGTTTTATGAGAAGAATTCGAAACTTTGAACCATGAAATTAAACGACCGTTAATTTGGGCTCTAATTGTACGAAAAGAACTAATTTTTGAATACGAATAATTTTCCGGTAAAGCTTTTAAGTAGTTTTTTTTTATAATTCCCCTACTTACCTAAAACCCTACGTAAAACTGCCTTTACTTTTGTTCGAAAGTGCTTAATTTCTGAGAAGTAATATTGGCCTTATTTTTATTGTCCCAATCAAAAGGTGATGCAAATGCTGATCAAAAGGAGCTATTTATACCTCACTCGCAAACAAAGAGTGCTATTTTTAGAATATCTGAAAACTCAAGAAGGTACTTCCATTTTTGATTGTTCACTCATTCTTATTATTTTAATTTCTAATAAATATACAATACAGAAATTTTTTTTTTATAAAAATAGGAATCTTATTGTGAATTCTTACATTCCAGCAAATTTTCTAGTGCAAACCAGCCTAAACGTCGATCGAAATCTGAAGAGCCAAAACTCGATATACATAGTTACAGAGTACTTTAAATGTGCATTATGTGGTCAAATTGACCCCGAATAAATTTTAAATCGCAACATTTTTTCGAACAAATTGCGAAGTGCATATTTCTTCACTTCTTCACTTCATCAAATTTGACAAAAGCACAGCAAGATTTTGAAATTTTTGATTAAAACTACTTTCAAAATAAACGGATCGGTTACAAATAATATATTTTCAGCACTTTTAAATTATTGTTGTATTTTTGTCGAGGACGAGGTTTAATCAACACTAATAATGGTTTTCATTCACAATTTTTTTAACGAAATTAAAAACGCTTATAAAAGAAAATGAATTTGTTACAGTAATAAAAATAAGTAAATGAGGGAAAAACGAAGTTTTAATTAATTTGAAGTAAAATTGTCCAATAGTTTATAATAGGATCATTTTTGCCCGTTGGCATTTCTAAGTAAAAATAACTCTTCACATAAATAAAAGCCCTGAACCTATTCGCCTTAATTAACTCTTCCTATCATTTCCGCCCATCACTCTTTAAGCAGCATTCATTAACAAAACACTGCAAAAATTGCAAAATGCAAAAAATAAACTCGAATATGATATGCCAGTGTCTGTATCATCAAAAACAAAACGGCCTCAAGATAACGACCCAAGCCACAAGGCATTTTATTGACTGACATCAATAACTCGAGAAGAGAAGAAGCTATCAATTCGGTATCGACGCTGCGTCGTGGTGACTTAATGCGCGATTGAATTGCTAATCAACCAAGAAGACAGAAAAAGCGCGAAGAAAAAATCGCCGTTTTTTGAATAAAATCTTTTCGTTTTCTTGATCCCCGCACGGCCTTATCGCGTTCACAGTTCAGGGCGATATTAGTGCAAACCTGATTATGTTTATACACAGCTCCAAATGTTTGTTTGAGATTTGATAAAACCGGTCTTTTTGCACAGGGAAGTTTAACTTAAAAAATATTCCTACATAAATATGTTCGCAAAATCATCTAGCTAAAAGTTAAGCTCAAAGACGGTGTGTCGTCGTCCACCTGCATCCGAAATTTCTGGCTTAAAACCACAAAAAACAGGCAGAGCGAGCCAAACGCGAATAAAGATTTAAAGATTACAAGAGATAAACTTAAGACGAACTTTCGCGGTACAAAGAAAAATTATAATTTCTGCTCACCTTGCACGCGAGGGTATCACCGGATCGGATGTCGACGCATTCGTAGAAGGAGCTCCCGGAGATCTGGTTGAGGAGCAGGTAGCGATCCCCGAGGAGCGGTGCATTCGCGGCGACCAATTCAGCATCATTTGGAGATGAAACACTTGGGACTCGATCATTTCCGGTGGATGCTGTGGTCACTGAATTTTGTCCAGGACCAGAAGAACTGGGAGCCACCGAAATTCCAATGTTCCCAGTTTGGCGTTTCTGATGAACAACTCGCCAAGAGCTTCCCAATTGATGGGTTTGCATTGAAACGGGGGACGAAAGAAGGGTTTTAATATTCCCTAAATTGCTAATCCCACTCAGATTTTGAACTCCAGATGAAGTGTTGATGTAGGTGGTAGTCGACTGTGACGATATATCCATTTTAATCCCCTTTTTATTTTTATTTTAAATATAACTTCTTAAAAAACACTTTTCAACTATCACAGAACTCTTTCAAGAATTTTTCAGAATCTCACAGTGCGTTATCACACTATCTGACCGAACTATTTAACATCTACGCGGAAAAGCGAAATCCTCTAGTCGCGGAATTTCGAAGAATATATACTATATATATATTAAAATATAAAGTCGGGTTCACAGCTCAGCGCACGTGCCGTTTTATCCGCTTGGGACTGAATTCGCGGAACAGACGTTGCGAGTCGACGGTTTTCATTCAACTAACCGAGCCAGAGCCAACTCCGGTGCCTTCTAGCTCTGTGCTGAGGCGCTCCGAGCCAACCTGAACTGAACTTGAATTTCTTGAAGGTATTTTGGACGCGTCGCAGCCAAGCTATAAAGCCAGTCCACTTCGATTCCGACTATCTTCGCAACGCAGAGGCAGAGATAAACCACGACAGTCCCGCTAACCCCCGGATCCGAACTATTGGGTGCACGCCACAAAATTTTTATTCCAATAAAACGTATTTAAGTGTGAAGCACTGAAATTGTGAACGAAGCATGGCAACCCCAAAAATCCGGGAGGGGAATCTCCCGTGTTTGAGAAGTCCCTGGTCCCAGTACAGTCGCCGCAACGAAAACAAAGTTGGCGTCATTCATCCGACGCTGAGCAGTAGCGTCTCGGCGTGAAGTTTGAATTAGCAACGCAACGACCGAAATAAAATGAACACGTGGAGGGACGCTCAATCGCATATCTTCGCGGCGTCCTGCTCTATCCTATGGGATTATGCTGCTGTATCCTGGAACTATGCGCAGTTTCCATCCTTTTCCAGGAACAGCAACATGCCACAGCATAAACACTGAATCGTAGCATAGCTGCATTATGCAACCACCCCTCCACCCTGACCCTACTGCTATCACGGCAAACATCACGAGATATGCTCGGTTCGGTTATGCTCCCAGGGGAAGAACAGGGTTTGTCGGTTATTTAAAGTAAAAATCGACGCAATCCAAGACCTTCAGAATTGCGATGGACAAGTACACGAAAAGTGCGCATTTCGGGGTGGAAATCCTTTTCCCGATGCGTAGGACGCCGCCACCTGGATTCAGGAGTTATGTTTTTTATGCTTTATATGCGGCGCACAAATTCCCTGATTTTTGCTCCTCTTTTTCCCTAATTCCCAGGTAAAATGAGGGTTGTTTCAGCGTTACTTGGACTGGCCGTTGTGTCGTCGCGCGATATCCAGGACAGAAGATGCGGTAACCGGTTTTTTGCGTTTCTTCGCGCATTTTGTGCACTGTGCACTTCTTCGCCGGGAGTACAGCCGAGCGCAAACAGATAAATGTTTTTTTTTTAAATTTCCTGGGAAATTCCAGCGAAACGCTAAATAAACTGCGTGCACTGAAGACGCACAGCGCACGCGCTGGTCACTTTAAATTAAAAATGCCAGTTAAGTTTGAATTTTTGTTTGAGAACACGTCGCTTCCATGGATGCGCATTGTCATTTTTATAATATTTAACTATCATCTCTTATAAAGCATACAATATACATATGTACAAGTAATTGCAAAATTGTTGTGCATAACAAAATTGATGGTCTTATTCCCAAATTCAAAATGTTCAACTTTTGGACCTATTAGAATTTTTTCGCTATAGCGAATTGACATTTTTCAAATATTGGATTTAGTATAAGAATCTGAGAAGAGACGAAAAATATACCATTCCATTCCGCAGAAAAATTGGTAAACGAAATTTATTTTCAGCTTTATTTTCATCCATCCGGGATTTAAAAATAAATAAACTTGTTTAAATTAAAGTTATTTAAAAAAAAATCCTCAGATAATTCAGTAGAATTACATTAAACAAATTTAAATAATTACTGATAGCAATACATACATATGTATGTAAATTAACAGGCGTTACGATGCCTTAACTATAATACCAACACTTATTATTATGAAGCCATATTACGAATTATTTTAGGTAATAACTAAGAACATTTAAAAATTTATAAAAATATACATAATAAAACGTACCAAAATCTTATTTTAAAAATAAAATTATTTAGTATAATAATAAGGGTGCTTGATTCTTCTGTAGCTTTACGAATTTTGTTATCAGAAGCATGCTTTTACATACATATAATTTCACTGCTATCGATTAGAAAAAAAATGAATAAACTAGCTTAGAGTGGAATATTTTATTCGAGGCGAGAATCACGATATCAAACAATCTGGGTTAAACCACCAACAAGATTAGCATTCTAATCTCATAAAATAGTAGTCATAACAGCCTTTCATAAAATCGTAAGATCGGTGGAATCAATTAAGTCAACTTCTCTTTTTAATAATGATTGCATTTATAAATTATTTCGATGAAAGCTCAAATTTTGACTCGATTTTGGGTTCTATTCATAATGAATTGTAATTGTATTTTAATAAATATTTTTTTAGTTCGAATGGTTACATTGTACCTAAAATAACAAATAGGTATCAATTTTTGATAGGAAAACATGTATTTAATAATTTAGTATATCTTCAAATAACCTCAAATTTTTATCTAATAATAAGATTATTATGAAAATATTTTTGAGTTTTGGGACAACCACAAGAGTGAGGTTTGAGTGCGATTTGTAACCAACTGTAAACGACGCCACCAAACAATTTAAAAATGCCTCACCACAGCTTGAGAGCCGCTGAGAATTTGCACATTTCACGCAAAACCGAGGCCCCCACTCCTCCAACTGCGCTGCTGCCTGCCGCTGGTAACAGTTGTTTTTCTCCCAAACGATCTTGAACTCGATCGCACGCACGCACACAGCCGCGATCGCAATCAAGGGCGACGCGACTGTACACCGCCGCTTCGGGCCGACGCACACAGTCGCACCCGGGAGAATGAGGCTCGCCGCACAGGGCACAGGGTGGTCCTGACGATCGCTGCATCACTTTTGGTTTTCTCAATGCGAAATTTGGGGTAACGCTTTAAAACGTGTTTTTTTGGGAAAGCAAAATTATTTGGCGCTTGGCCTCCTTTGCAGTGAGTAATAAATTCTATTTTCGGGGCAACAAATTGAAACATTGAGCACTACTTTGCGGAATTGGCCTTTTTCACTTTCTTAATTTTACTTGATTTTAAGAACTCTCAAAATAATTTAGAGTGGGAACATTTTCAAAGAATTTACAATACATTACAACTCTTATAACAAATAAAAATATTTAAGGAATAGATAACTTTGTTAAAACAACTACATTTTAAATTAATATATTTTATTATTAAATATTGTTTTAGCACGGATAAATTATTTATCTGTGGTTTTAGTTAATTTTAGGGTTCGGTCTTCTTCTAAATATTTGTGTTTAAAATAAATTAAATTGAAAAACCAGGATATAGTATTTTGAATTCTAAGTCTCAATGGAAAAGACAAACCTAAGCTTATTATACAAACAACAAGATTAAAAAAAATCATTGATAAAAGTTTTATTTAACAAATGACTTTATAACTATAGAGAATTTAGTTCTAAGTATTAAAAAAAAAAAGAAAATTTTAAAAAATATTGAAAATAATTATTTTACTTAGCTTTTTATTTATTTTCAGAGGCACTTATTTTTAGAAACTTAACACTAAAAAATTAATTTGAACTCTTCAATATGTATGAATGTACATAATAAACATTAATAATTGCAAAAACATAAATTGAAGCTTTTTTTCCAGTTTACAAAAAGTGTTTGTTCTACACCAGGTTATACCTTTGGTTGTCTCTTACAATTAGTCTGATTTCTTATTTGAACTTTTAAATCCCAATTGCCATGCCCATAATCAAATCTTTTCTACCATGACCTGCTTAAAGTCCTTCTATACTTTGACGACACAATTTTAAGAATTCATTGATTGCAGGTAAAGGGATTTATTTACTACAAGGTCATTTTTAACCTACCGAAATCGTTGATCCCTTTCCAATTCCAGGAAAATAATAAAAATCCTGCAACACGCGCTCGAAATAGTCATTAAAAATTAACCTCGGTGGCTAACCTAAGACAAGTCATAAAATTAAATCCGGGTCTAAAGTGCATAATTTTTGGAAAATTTTCTTAACCTTAATTACGCAGGAGGCGTCCACGTGCTTCAAATTTTGCGAAATAGGCGTGCGGCTATTAAAAGACGACGCCTGTCTTTTGTTTTAATGTGGAAACGAGAAGGAACCATTTTTACACTAAGCGGATTATACAAAATCTTACTATTATATTATTTTTGCATTATTTCTTTTTCCACGAAAGGCTCGTGTTGAAATATTTTTTCTTTATTCATTAACATTAAATATAAGAGATTATCTTTTAGGACTTATTTCTAGGAAATCTTTATAATTGTTAAGAAATTAACAAATGCATGACTCATTTTGCTATTCAATGAGAGTTCGAAACTGGGCGGCCGGCGTCCGCGACTGGACTGATTTAGTTTTCGGAACTCTCATGTTGTTTATTTATTATTTATTATATTTCTTTAAATTCAATTCATTCCACAAAATTAGAAAGTATTTGTTATTTTCTAAAATATGATTTTTTCTTAAAACAGTTAATTTACATAACTATTTTCTCAATTTGAGACTTTATTTTCAAAGGTTTGTGTCCTAGGAAAAGCCATCTTGGGAAATTGTTTTTCATTGAGAAGCTTTTATTTTTCAATCAATATTTTGAGTACTTAATTAAATGCTGAATTTGTATATTACGCTTTAATTGACTAAAGAGGTTCAGCCCGACCGAGTAAAACCGATGTGATTTTCATGATTTATTTTGGAGCGTATAGTAAATATGTACATAATTTCGAGTTATGCCTCAAAGTACATATTTGTAAACATTTTTGTGTTGAAAAATATTGAAAATTCGTCGAAACACATAACTAATGGCGGGTAGTCAAAATTATTTCTGAACGACTAATCTGAATGAAATCAAACATCATCTAAGTAGATTATGTTAGTGTTAACATCTTTTAAAGGGCAAAGCATATTTCAACATTTAAATTAAAAAAAATATATAGTGTTTTTAGAGGCAAGTTCACTTTTTGAGGTCTTCAAATTTCAGTTTTATCAGGCATTACTAAAGTTCTATTTTAGTTTAGTTCATCAACCAGTGCTCTGATCTTTATGAAATTTTGTAGAGGTATTCTTGAGATGATTTGCTAACAGCAAAGCATTTAAAAAGTCGCATTTTTTTTTATTCACCGAGCTGTATATAGCCCCTTAAAAATTGTTCGAATTCTTGACATTTATTGATAGTGAATAAGATTAGTTTAGTTCTACATTTTATATAAATTTTCAATTGTAATACTACTTCAATTGTAATATACTAATTAATTTTCGCTATGTTTTGGTAATTTATTTTGCAAAAATTAATTTTAAAAAACAAACTGACGACATTCTGAAAAATCATAATCTGAGAGAGATTTATTAAATCGAGATTGCCAATTTATTACAACAGTTTAAGATGTTAAAAACATAACAAGTTATGAAAAATTGTATGTACCTATGTACTGTATTTTGGTCAAATGCATCTACCCATACAATTTTAAATATTATTTCATAAGAATCTTTTTGTTCTAGGTATGTTTGGGTCTTAGCTATTATTTTCCCCTATTTGATGCAAGAACCTGAACAGAATTTTACCACGAAAAATATTATTTTTATGCTTTTAACTTTTTGAATTCGATTAAAATCGAGTATATCTACATTTTAGAAAGATGTGTGTCAATTTTTAATAGAACCTGGACATTTTAAAGGTTTATTAAAATAAAAAATCATCATCAAGTTTACTATTTATTCCGTTCATATTACTCATATTTAATTTTTCATTTAATTCCAATTATTGATATGCAAGAAATTTAATTATGGTTTGCATCTAAATTTTGTGAATGTAGAGAAATACTTAAAAAATAAAATCAATGTATTGAATGAAAAATGCTCCATTTTCTTCATTCAAGCTCATCTTTTCTCCAGGAAAAGCACGCTGCTTTACAATTCCAGTTGTACTAGATACGAATTCCGTTAAGCAGTGCTATTTAGCCATTCCTGATGGCTATTTTTGAGTCAGCAAGACGACTAAGTTCAATCTCAGTTCAAAGAAACAAATTCAGTTCGTTCATAAAATCGAAATTAGTCACGTTAAGTCCATGTCTTCATCATACATGAGTACGTCAGGGACCAGCTGATCATTAGGATCATCCAAATGGATTTGCTTGGATTGCTTAAACCAGGGATGATATAAAATCTCGTCCACCAGTGGTCGATCAGAGGGTTTCTTTTTGAGTAAGCATCGAATCAAGCACTTTGCTTCAGGTGTTAGAATATCTGGAAGATGGTAGACTCCATTGATGATCTTCCCGAACATAGTGGCTCCGTTGGGCTCATTGAAGGGATAGGTCCCAGTTAGCATCGTATAGAGGATCACTCCGAGGGCCCAAACATCAGTTGCTTTCCCTCTGAAGGTTGAGCAGGAGGTGATCACTTCAGGTGCCACATAAAGCGGACAACCGATTTTCTCGACCAATCTATCATCTTGAGGATCGTCCAGCACCACACAGCCCTCCAGCGACTCGTACTGAATTTTTGTTCTGAAATAAAACAATGAAAAGATCGTGTCATCAGCACTTTCCGCTCACTCAATAAATTAAGTAATTTACGGAATGTAACTGCCATAACTCCTCGCCTCGCAATCGCTCTTGAAATCGTTCATTGCCCAATGACGAAGACATGTCAGCTGACTGACTGGCCACTTAGCCCTAGTGCCTCGTCATGATGTCACGACAGTTTGGCGATGAAGTACCCCGACCTCGCGGGGAGTAGTATTACCCAAAAACAGAAATGCTTAAAACTTAAATTCGGTTTCAAGTTGAGAAACTTCACACTGACCCTGATTAGTAATGTTAATTGCAAAAGCCATCCACAAACATTGTGCAAATCGAGGAGTTCGATAATTCGACTCATTTCGACAACGTGAAGTACACAGAGAGAGAAGCACACTGTAGTACACGGCACGAGTTACATCAGTTTTAAAATTGCTCAAGGCACGCTGCTAAGAAAAGAAGCAATCCCGAGTGGGAGGCGTAGGAGTTGAGGCTCTTGTCCATCTGTCTTACCTGTCGCTATCAATGAAGAAAAATTTTCGAAGTTTCAGATCGCGCAGAATGATCCCACTGCGATGGCAGAGGTCGACTGTTTCGACTATTTGCCGAAAAAGGGTTTTCGCCTCCAATTCTGGTATGTACTTCCGATCGCGAACGAAGGTATGCAAATTTCCGAAAATAGGCGGCGGGATCAATAAATAAGTGCTGTTCTTATCCATGGGAACAGCGCTCAACAACGGTCGAACCAGTTGATGGTCCAGCTCCTCAGAATCCTCTTGCTGGAGGCTGAAGTAGGCCAGAACGATCTTTTCATACTTCTCCTGAGCGATCTGCATATACGAAAAAAATTCGTTAAAAATATGAAACACAAATTTAATTTAATTTTGTAAACTGACCCTGCACAAAGATTCTTCTCCGGTAAGTAGATCTAAGCACTTAAAATGCGATGTAATTCCACATTTCTCATCGGTTAAACGGTAGCGATCTTTCACAACTTGCAAAACTTCCGAATCGGCGATCGGTTGACTTATAACAGCTTCATCGGCTAAAGATTTTTTAGGACTGATTTCACTTAATTTCACTTTAGGATTGCAAAAATTTAATGATATATCGTTGGAATCCATCTTTTAATAATATATAAAAATATCTTCAATTCGCGCCAAGCCGACTAATTTGAATTTTGTAACGATCTTCCCACACGTGTTGAAATATCGAACAACACAACGCGTCGACCTTCCCCCAGCAACGGCACAAATCACACTGATCTTAGCAACGCTAAATTTTAAATTTTTAACTTCCAGCTAAGCAAGATCAGCGCGATCAACAAAACCCACACCAAGCAACTCGAGCGAGCGTCTTACCTGCTCAAACGTCTTGGCCGATTAGCAAACATTCTTCTGTGAAATACATTTGAGCAATTGTGGGCGAGAGCGAGTGAGAGGGCAAATGTCTTCTGCGGGTGTGTAAATGCGGCTTGCCCAACACATAAGTAGGCTGACATTTTGCTTTACACAATTGCAAGATATCGTCTACGACCACACTCACGCCTAATTTTGTGGGCTGCTTTGGAGATTTCAAAGCTTGGCTTCGGCCCCGGACGGAGAGTTTCCAAATCGCAGCGACGATTCTTTCGGCAACGGAAAAAGACAAATTTTTTTAAAGGCGAATGATCGGAAGTGATCAGCTGGGGCTCATCTCGCGAACATTTAACGATCGTGTTAATGAGATGCTGCCCATAGATCACTTTGGTGAAGAAATTGGTTCGGCTAAGGATGGAAATTGAGTTTAAAATTTTGGAATCATCGCATTCGTTTCGAAAGCGTGAACTTGATCGATCGGAACGATGAGCGCACATCAATGTCAGCACTCGGCAATACCATCGAGGTTATCGCTGATTAATTTTATTGAAGTATTTTTGCTTTGAGGGTTTACTTCGATTTCAAAGTCTAAAAAACTGATGGAGTTAGGCCAGAATTTTCGACACTTTAGATCGTGCTGCAATGGCTAAATAGAAAATTAATTTATTTCTAGATATGAAATTGCCTTAGGTTATACTACTAATGAAAAATCGTTTAAATTTGCTTTCCAGGCATTGATCAATACTCAATAGTTAGTAGTAGTAGATCAATCTTAAGCTAAGTTGACCTATAGAAGCTTACTTTTTGTTTGAATTTCTTTCTTTGCAAATATGTTTCAGTTTATATTAAGTAAGTCTGATTTTATATTGATCAGTGCTAATGCTCATGTTATTTAACCAATTTTGAATTAATTTTAAAAATTATAAAATCGTTATTAGAAATCATAACGACGCTCAAATAAAATCTTGAAGCTTGCAGCATGCAGTAAGTAATTTTTTTCAAAAACTCGAAGAAAAATAAAAAATTGCTATACTTAATCGGTACATCGATACAGATTAATTAATTAATTAATATTCGGTGTATTTAATTTTAGATGATCCATCACTGATATACCGAAGGAGTAATATCCATATGAAGACGATTTTTCAAATGTATACATACTTATTGTAATATTGTAGGTTTTTAATATTTCTCAATCCTCGCTATGCAGAATATTTTCAGCAAAACTTGTTAAAACAAGCCCACGTTTGTAATGAACATCTTAATACACAGGCAGAAATTTAAAAATTAATTTAAATTCCTTCTCAAAAATCCTCGGTAAATCAACTCCGAGAGTAGAGTTTAAAAGCTTCCAAAGTCTTTGGAATGGTTGATCTCTTTAGCAATTAAATAAATAAATAAAGTTGATAAAAGTTAACTTAATACGACGTCACAAAACGAATTTATAAGAAAATTCCAAAGTAGCTAGTTCGGCTGGAATACATACATATGTACATATATTTAAAAGGCATTCGAAAAAACAATAAGTTTATTATCTATCAAATAATGTTATTTGTTTTTGAAACCAACAAAAGTAAAACTCGTATAATTTAAATGTCGTCAAAGCATTTTGCGCCGCTGATCGGTGTATTTGATCGCACGATCATTGCTCCCCGATTGATTAATTAAGTAAAAAAGTTCCACTACCTCCCAAATGTCCAACGGTCGATTCATTCACGTTTGCTCCGTGATGTCATCCGTTGTGATCTGAATGGAGTCCGGGTGTCTTGGCTTATTGTAAACTATTCAAACAAGCACCGAAACAAACAACTCCAAAAGTCTTAAAGATCAGAGATCTCTTGTAACGATCAAAAGTAATGAGCTCATCAGTAAATTAAGCGCTTAGGTGATTCTCGTCTGTGATCTCAGCCACCGGGCGCTACTAGACAAAGTAATTTATCAAAATGCGAAACCAAACAAGGAATTACACGCAGTTTCTTGACCTAATCAGATCGGTCAAGATCAAGACTACTTGACTTGAAATCAGGTTTTTACCCTCGCGTGAATCAAATGCACTAAGATCACTGCTAGCGCGTGGGGTCGAAAATGTCTTTGGGTCGTTATCATTTTTTGAGATATTGATATTTGACCTCCAAAAAAGAGTTTAAGAGATTGAGTCAGAATTTAGATGATTTGTGTGAAAGTAATAGGGAAGGTCACAGATATGTAGTGCGTTATCTTCTTCGGTTCTTCGTCAGGCATTTTTTTCAGATAACCCAGAAAACTGTTGTCTCTTCCGATATAAAAAATAAAAATGATATTTTCTTTAAAATAACAATGAAATAATATTCATCTGCTGTTCAAGTTATCACCTGGCGCTTCAATTTCTGAAACTACCTCACACAGCATCACGTCAAGGTGTATAGGCAAAGTGAATCACATCTGCTGGACCCTTACCTAATCAAAGCGATCTTTTTTAAAAAAATCCCTTCGTCAAAAGACAGTGTATTGCTCCACGTTCTCTTTTAAATTCTTAAGCTCCTACGAAAAAAATTCCGATCCACATCTGCCGAAAGGCTCTGATATAATTTTTTCATCTAGAAAAAAATCATTAAAAGGTCCAGAAAGTGGGAAGGACAAAAAAGAAATTCATTTGATCGCATCGGAGTAGCACAGGAGACCTGCATCCTTAATAAAAAGGATACAAGTCCTTGTAACGCACTCCGACGCAATCGCCTCAAGACGGCAGGCTGCGCGCCACAGCTGACTTAAATAGGAGCAGCCTGTTTGCCTCGTAGAGATCAAGTAAAATGTTTTGGATGGACGCGTGCATCTGTCGCATGATCGTGGAACAAAAGATCCTTTCTGATGCTTCCAAAAACATCTGCCAGTTTGGTTTTGGCTTGATGTGTAAAAGTCGCATAAGAATTTTTTCTTGCGATCTACTCTGATGCGATCGACACTCAATGCCTCGGGAAATCTCGCCAAAATAACCTTTTTTATGACTAGAATCGTCAACAAAAGATTTGTGGGTGATACCCGTTGAGACACCAGTAGCTGGTTTGGCGACAGTTTTGTTTACATTTCTAGTTTTTTTCCTACTATAAAATCCGGCTGGATTGGCACGATCGACACGGTTAATAAGATCGTTTTTATGATGAATATTTACACGGTAAACGTTCGAAGGAGAATTTTTTGGATATAAATACTTAATTTACCTAAGATTTCTAAAATTCGAAATTTGGTATAGGGGAATATTATTTGATAAATATCACAATTATTTTTATAAAAATATATGTATCTACAGAACTATGATATTCTAGACTATATCATAATACTTTTTCTATTTATACCGTTTTTCAGCAGTAAATATTCTACCATTTTTTTTACTATGTAATGTATCTCAAAAATATCAAATTACATTTTTAGATTTCTAAATTAAATATTCAATACTCAATTATTTTTTGTACATAGTTCAAACGCAAATTTTCCGACTTTCAGGAGGTTTTAAATTGTTTTTATATAGGTATATTTATATATATAGTTAAAAATTTCAAGACCATTTACTAATTTTTAAAATAATCTGTGGCGCTCCAGTATGCCATGTACGTTATAGTGGCGAAGTCTTTCATGGAATTTACACACAAATTTAGTAAATTAAAAATAGTAAAGTTTGAATTTTTTTTTAAATTCGGGTTATAACACTTATTTTTGGAAAGTCAGGATATTTCTGGAAAAAAGTTCTTCATTTTTTTTTAATTCACACTGAATTTTATATAAATGGTTAAAAGTATAAGGTGTAAATTTCTCAAAAGTTGGCTATAGATTGCACGAAAAAGTATCCTATTTACAAAATGTTTGCCGAATATTTTGAACAAATTAAAACAGCCCAGGATCATTTGTGTCTCTAAACACTTTTCCATATGGGTAGTACCCTTACAAGTTTTTAATTACTAATATTACATAATCGATCGTAATTGATCGCCTTTTGTACACTAAATTGCTTACATTTCTGCTGGTTTTCTTATTCCCTAATAAAGAAACAAAAATTGAATACATAAACCTCAAAATGTACAAAATTTGTCTAAAAGGTTTGTTCCCTAATAGACTTCTAATTAAAACAAATTTCTCACAATCGACTGCAATTGATCGTCATTTGTATAATAATTTGTTACGCCACATTCCGACCAGTGCAGCTAAGTGGCGTCACTAATCGATCGGTTGGGACCTTTAAAACAGCACCCGTATCCCACATGCACCAATAATTCACACCCAGCGAATGTTGCATTCTGGCGCTGTCGTCACACCCCTCCTTGGGGCAACAAAACCAACCTGTGGCCAATTTGAAACCACATATCTTCCTAATTAGAGTCATTGATCGCGATCACCACAAATTCTCTTTGCCCTCCGCACTTTTACATGCAATAAATAAATTCATATAGCAAACATGGTTGCAAAAGCGCCATTCTCGACGTTGTGAGTATACAAAAAGTTGCTCAACAATTTTGTAGCAAGAGCTGTTTAGACAATTATGACATGATCGTTGACTTCACGATCGGAAAGATCTTTTTGTAACATGAGTTCAAATTTAATCGGCTTGTAAAACGTTCAGAATTCAGGAAGACGAAATCATGCTGAGGTTAAGCAGGTAAAAGTGGAAAACATCTGTTTTTTCGGAAGCATGAAAACGATTTTTGGTAAATCCGACTCTTGTTTTTCCGCCTACTAATTAGAGTTATCGTAAATCATGTCATCCTAAGCATCTTTGCTGGCGGTTAAGTAGCTTTAAACAATTGCGATTACATCCGTTCCCGATTACTTATCATAATGCACCTGAACCTGATCTGCTTTGCTAAATCTGATCTTGCAGTTTAATTTTTACTACCGGATAAGAATGTAAAGCGTCTTAAGCAATGTTAAAATTGCTCATGCCCAGATTATGAACTTAAAAAAAAAACGCAAAGATCTGCAGAAAATATGTAGACCTTGAGTCATACTTTCTGATCTTGGCCATTGCCAGTTCCCGAGGGACAAAGAGTCCCTTTGATGAGTCACAGGCGTGCTTCTCCAGGAGGAATGTAATAAAAGCAAACACGCGACGAATTCACTGATCGGTAAAGTGATCGCTAAGTTGATCGTGAAGATTTTTTTATCGGCAGGTAGCCTTCGGAAGATCGCTGCTCTGGGGGCATCTTTAAAATTTCTTCGCGTCTTCTGTCTTTCATCGGTAAAGCGACGATAGTCATGACGAAACGTGTTGAGACACGACCATCCGTAAATCGTAACCGACACTTTTTGGGGTATCTGACACTATTTTATTTTGTGGTTTTCATAACTTTTAAGGTAGACAACTTGATATTCTCGTGCTTATTTCTTAGAAAGAAAGTTATGATTAAATATGCGATCGCGAAAGAATAATTCTGAAAAAAGTGAAAAGTGTACTCAATAATTATTTATTACTTACCTCATTGTGTATTTCTAAACTAACGATACAAAATACATAAAAATTTTCTGAATGTAGCCTTTATTAGTACTTTTAATAAATATTATAACGAGCACTGTAGGACTACTTTCTGATATATACTTATTAAGTTATAAACTTTGATTGGGATATTCTCTAGAACTTTATATCGGATATAGACTTTTAGGCAAAAATTTCAGCAAAATTGAAGTAACGTCAAAACTACTTTATTAAAAATGGATTAACTTTTAGTTCAGATTTATTACATTTTTTCTAGGAACATGCCACTTTACTGTCAAAAATTCGTAGTATTATATTTCCTACTATATTTATTTATAACGTCATTTTGTGTTATCTGATTATTTAATAATTTTTAAAATGTCCGAAAAGCGCGGTTCTAATATAGAATATGTTGGCGTTCTCGTTGAGGACGAAGAAGACACGGCCCAACCTTTTCGACCAGCTTCGCGTGTTGGCGTTTCCGAATTGGATGTACGTCGAATACACCGAGAGTCTATAAAAAGATCTTCTAAGATGCCATTGGGTCAAGTTCAACTGAATATTCCTAATGTTGCTAGTAAACAAGACTTAAAGAAAACTAAAACCGCAAGAGCAATGCCAACTCAAATCCCGCAAACTATGAGTTATTCCCTTTTACCAAAATATAGTACCAGAAATATTATGCGTGAAATGGAAATTACTCCAAGAAATAGTGCAGAATTGTTAAGGGCTGAAGAAATTGAAATGGAATTGCTCAATCTTCAGCGAGAGATAGAGTTCAACATTGCAAAAAAATTAAGGGATAGATCTAAACCTCCTTTTCAACCCGAAAATATCGAATTAAGGCCTGAGGAAGTTCAGCATATATATGATGATGAATGCAAAAATTCTGCACGAGATCCAGAAAAAATAGTATTCCATGATTCTGCTGATGTTAGCCGAAATCCTAGTTATTCAAAATTTGAGCTTCCTTAGTAAGTACCTAACAAAGCCCTATTTTTATTAAATATGTTCTTAACAGGGAGATTTTCTTTCCAGCGACATAAAATGCTTAAACCGGTATAAGGAAATGAAATCTAGATATGAAATCCAATTGCGCCACGAATTGGAAATGCATCAGGAAATGCAGCCAACGGCATATGAGGCGGCAAGATTCGCAATGTAAAAGACTATAAATAATATTTGTATGATCGTTGAAATACTGTTCGAAAATATTGACTGCCTTCAAGAATTCAGGTCTTGCAGTCGACTTCGTAAATCAACAATTCAGCAATTACTCTTTTAAGCTGAATTAAGCAATCGACTGCAGAAACCAAATTCTTGAAAAGCAATTTTATTAATTCGATAAACATAAAAGTTTAATTCATTCGGAATGTAAGAAATTTATAGGGTAGGCCAAAACATTTAGAAAAAACTAACGATTCATCTGTTTGTGTTTAGCCAAAAAGCGTCTTATCCCGTGATTCAACTATGATCTAATCGGGGAGTTATTGCCTATTAAAAATTCGATCTTAGTAAAAAAAGAAGAAATATACATAGTTATTGATAGTTCGTTTCTCGAAATTTACATATATCCATACATACATACATATGTATGTAGAGGTACTATATAAAAAAAATTAAATCCAATTATTCTTATATTTTACCTGGAAGTTATCTCAAGAATTATGTCTTTATTTTATATTTTTGGTACAAAGCCGAAAACCCTCAAGTTTTCTTCCTCCAACGAGTTTTCTTAGCCTTCATAGGACGGACAAAAAGGAAAAGTTGTAACCTAATAATTACATTTCTGTCTAGGCTTTCTTTAAATTTAATTCACTTAACTTCATGAAATAAACAAATTAAAAACAAAAAATAAAAAGGCTTAAAAGGTTGCTCCAAAAATATTGAATAATTATGTCTAATACAAGACCAAAAACAGAGCTTTATTACAATGACGGCTTTCAGTTCAATTATATTAGTTTTATTATTCATGCATAATACTTTTTTTAGATTTCTAGGACCGCAAGCTCTTCAAAAAACGAATTATAGCCCAAGAACTGTGAAATTTACACCAAAAGAAAGCAAACGAATTCAATATCTGCTTCGAGAAGAGCAGCGTTAAGGATTGCGAAATTTCCAAATAGGGAAGATCACCAGCAATTTCAAAAGCAGTAGTCTTTAAAATAGCCCGAAAAAAACAAATAAATGGTTTTAATATTATAATAGTGTTTTTCTCAATTCAATAAAGTTTTTAAAACCGTACTAATTACGTTTACCTTTTTAACTTCTGCAGTTTATTATGCATAAAACAAAAGTTATTTAAAAACATCTTAAGACGTTTTTAAGATACATTGAGGACCTAAAATATAAAAAGCTATATTAATAAAAGATTACTGGTAAAAAAGCAGAAATGAGTTTATTAATTGTGAAAAAGTTTCCGAATTTAGGCTTTTGTTAACATTTTTAATAAAACGTATAACGAATTCTGTGACCAAAATTGTTTATGAAAAATTTAAAATAACTTTTTTTTTTTGGAAATAAGCCGAAGACGCTTTTTTCCGGTTTTTGTTTTTAGATTTGCAGTCTCTAGATGTTTAACTCAAATATAGACTGTGAACAAACATTTAAAACAAAACATACATTTACAGATTTTTAATAATTACTTGGCTCCGTTCAAAAATATTTAAAATAATAAAACACACAACAAGTCAGAAGAAAAGTAAATACGAAAGTACTCGACACCCCTACTAAATTAATGTCCATGATAAGATAAAATTTAAGTATGTTTTAAATCAATTAGATTATATTTTAATCTTTTATTTCGGTTATCCTTTTAGCTATAATATCAATTGTCTATTTGAGTAATAAGGACTTTCTGGGATTATAAGTTAGTAAATTTTTCTTAAAAATGTGAGGTTTAATGAACATTTTAAGATCAAAATCAAAGCCGTTTAGGCAAAATGGGTGGTTTATGAAACTATTCTCTAAAAATTTTCAAAAATATAATTTCTGCAAAATAAAATACAATAAAATTCAGTCAAACTACTTTAATAAAAATGGATTAATTTTCAATTCAGTTTTCAGTTTTTTTAGCAACATGCTACTTTAATGTCAATTATTGATAATATATGTATTTGCTATTACACATATATTTATAAAGCGCATTATTTCCATTACAAAGAAAGAAGATTTAATAACGTTATTTTTTATTCCCAGATTATTTAATAATCTTACAAATGTCCGAAAAGCTCGGTTCTGATATAGAATATGTTGGCGATTTCGTTGAACCCGAAGACGCGGGTCAACCCTTTCGACCAGCATCGGATGTTGGCGTTTCTGAATTGGAAGTACGTCAAACACACGGAAAGCCTACAAAAATACCCTCCAAGATGCCATTGATTCAACCGAGTATTTCTAATGTTGCTAGTAAATCAGAATTAAGGGAAAATAGAACCCGAATAGCAGCGTCAACTCAAATCCCGCAGACTGCGAGTTTTGCCCTTTTCCGAAAATTTAGTACAAGAAATATTATGCGTGAAATGAAAAATTCTCCCAAAAACAGTGCAGAATTGTTAAGGGCTGAAGAAATTGAAATGGAATTGCTGAATCATCAGCGAGAAATAGAACTCAACTACGCCAAAAAATTAATGCTAAGATCTAAACCCTCTTTTCATCCCGAAACAATTGAATTTAAGCCTGAGCAATTTCAGGATATATATGATGATGAATGCAAAAATTCTGCACGAGATCCAGAAAAAATAGTATTCCATGATTCTGCTGATGTTAGCCGATATCCCAGTTATTCAAGATTTGAGCTTCCTTAGTAAGTACCTAACAAAGCCTAATTCTTATTAAATATGTTCTTAACTTTATTCCAGCCACATGACGTGCTTAAATAGGTATAAGGAAAAGAAACTTAAATATGAAATGCAGTTTCGCTACGAATTGGAAACGCTTCAGCAAATGCAGCCAACGGCATATGAGGCGGCAAGATTCGCAATGTAAAAGACTATATATAATATTTGTATAGTTGTTCAAAATAATGCTCATATTGGCTACTATCAAAAATTCAGGTCATGCAGTTGACTTCGTAAATTAAAGATTCAGCAATTCAGCAATTGCCCTTTTAAGCTCAATTCGTTCGGAATGTAAGGAATTTATAGATCAGGCTAAAACATTTCGGAAAAATTCACGACTCATCTATTTGTTTTTAGCCAAAAACGTCGTATTCCGTGAGTCAATTATGATCAGATCAGGCAGTTAGAATTTCTCTTAAAAAGAAAGATAGTTACAGGTAGTTCGTTTCTCAACATTTATATTATATCATATGTATGTAGATACTATATCAAAAATCTGAAATCGCAATTATTCTTATACTTTTCCTGGAAGTTATTTCAAGCCTTTATTTTATATTTTTGGTACAAAGCCGAAAGCCCTCAAGTTTTTTCCCTCCAACGAGTTTTCTTAGCCTTCATAGGGCGGACAAAAAGGAAAAGTTGTAACCTAATAATTAAATTTCTGTCTAGGCTTTCTTTAAATTTAATTCTGTTGACTTCAGTTAATCTAATTAAAAACTAAAGGTCTAAAAGGTTGCTCAAAAAATTAAAACTATTGAATAATTGAAAAGATCAAAAACAGAGCCTTATTACAATGATGACTTTCAATTAATTCATATTAGTTTTATTATTCAGATGCATGTTTCTTTTTAAGGTTTCTAGGGCCGCGAGCTCTTCGAAAAATGAATTACAGTCCAAGAACGGTGAAATTTACACCAAAAGAAAGGAGAAGACTTCAATATCTGCTTCGAGAAGAGCAGCGCTAAGAATTGCGAAATTTTCAAATAGGATCAGCAGTGATTTCAAAAGCAGATTAGTCTTTAAAATAGCCCAAAATGAACGAATAAATGGGTTTAATATTATAATAATGTTTTTCTCAATTCAATATAGTTTTTAAGATCGTACTGGATCAATTATGCTTACCTTTTTATCTTCTGCAGTTTATTATACATAAAACGAAAATGAATTAAAAACAATTTAAGACCTAAAAAGCTGTGATAATAAAAGTTCACTGTTAAAAAAGGAGAAATGAATTTATTTGAATTAATTTACTGCTGTTTACCTACTATTTACATTTATCTACAGAACTGTTAAATAGAAGTAAAACTATTAAATAGCTTGTCAAAGGAGGAAGGCCTTAAACGAGAAGAACTAAAGCCGAACGTAAACAACTCAAATGGCTTTGCGCCTAATCAAAAGTTACAAAATTTGTTCTATTCACTACCAACTAAGAGGGCGCTTTAAACATACGTTACAGCTGAGGGAAATAAATTAAATTTAAAAGATGACAAATTCATGTGAATTCAAATTAATTCTAATGTAGCACTGGGTCACCCTAAAGCACCGATCTTTCCCCACCAATTAATTATATTAAACAAAATGCAGTTATTAAAAAGAAAATTTTCAACTAAAAACAAATTTATGTCTTAACATTAGATGTTTTGTAAGACTACGTTAGACGTAGTATGAGGACAGAATCAATCAATAGCCTAGTGCTCAATTATAATTCGATTATTGTTAGTCAGCGTTTTCCGCTGTTTTGCACTAATTTTTTATTTTAAAATTTGATTGTTAAAATTATCTAAAAAAAGAAAATTCACAATTTCCTAAAAATATTTCGATTATCAGGATTTTTGTACATCTAATTGATTTAGAATCGAATAAAATCCAAATTATTTTTCACTCTCAGCATTGCATCTTCACCGGCACTATATAGGCTTATAATAGCTGGTGAGAATCATTTTCTCGCAGTTTCTTTTTTAGATCAAACTTTATAAGGTTTGGCATTTTGCCTACTATTTCTAAAACATTCATGCTTTTGATCGTCTTCAACGATCCATACATTTCCTACATACTATAGGTAAGTATTTGCGTTTTTTTTTCAGTTTAAGACTTTGTTTTTTTTACATTTTCTTTTACTATCAGACTGAATTTCTGGAGTTGTTTGCTCGAACTTTCTCAACAGTACACTCAAGGGCTGATTTGAGATCATTAAATACGGGCACACCTTGTCTTTTAGCTAAATCTATCAAGTACGATCGGCCACGGTTGTAGTCCTTAATTGCAGTTGGTGTTAACTGAAAAGAAAAAATTAAAATACAATTACAATTAATTACTTAATTTTGTTGATGAAGTTCTTAATTTCAATTCATATTCAAACTTTTAAAATACTATAACACTAACCAATCAAGCAAAATTTTAAGCCACATAGAATAAAAATTAAATGCAGTGTTAAAACAAAATAATGTGTTTTAGTATTCGTAAGTAAAATTTGATTTGATATTTTGAAATAACTTTCAACTTTTGAATAACTTTTCAATTGATATTCGATGGGAGTTTTACTCGCGTTTTTGATTGTCATATCAGAACTCATCAAAGGCATGGTGCACTTGCAGTAAAATTATAATATGCAAATTGGGCGTAGTCATTAATCTATAAAGAATCAATCAACTCATTGCGACTGTAATTAATGAGTTGTACCTTTATGACCTTTAATTATTTGTGTCTATTCATAAGCTGTTAATTTACTATTAATATTACATAAATTACCGCCGCCGGGCAAAAACTTTATTATGGGGTCAAATGAGGATTACTAAATGGCATTTATGTAAATTAACTTGTCTAATCCATTTGAGGTGTAATTTATGTAAACGGAATCTATGTAATTTGTTTGACGACTCATCTTGCATTAATGTTGCATAGGTGCATTCGTTTTACTTCTGTAATTTAATTTATTATTATTATTTTCTGTTCTGCTCTAAATTCGAACTTTAGAAGTAGCTTAAAAAGTATGCAAATTTGTTTATAGAGGGTTTAGAAATAAATATCCCATGGCGGTCATTTAAACCCATTTTAATGTGAAAACAGGATGAACAAGACCTTGCTAATAAAGTAAATTAAAGTTTAAAGTTGGTTTTAGATGTTACTGAAGTCATTGACTTACCAAATAAAAACTCCACTAAAGTATTAGACTGAAAGTGGCCTAGTACATTCAAAAAATTAAGAGGAAAGAAATGTTGCTTCAAAGTTAACGATGTTAATTTTTTGTATTTATAAAAATAAAAACATTCGCTTCAAAACTGCACGATTTGCTTCTCTAACATTGCATTTGACCCACAGCAACTTTTTGTTTGAGAGAATTTCATTTTCACTATTGAAGTTTTTCAGTATTCTACTTTATGGACGATTAGATGTTTACAAAAAAAAAATTAGATATAAAATGTTTAAGATTTCTAATTCATTTATTGCTTTTATCGCGATTAATGCGCCTAAAAGTAGTCTTACGATAAAAACAGTAAGTGTAATTGAAATGTTTGATGTACAAAATCGCGAGGTATGTCAATGTTTGTTTCCTACAAAGATTTTCTTTTCTTTTATAATTTCTTAGACTTAGCATTTGTAGAGTAAAAAAATATTTGGTTAAATTGTTTTCATAAATGCTGGGGTGCGTATCATAATCATGAAAAAAGTTGGGGCACGCTCACACCGAATAGTTTTTTTTTTTTGTTGAAAACTTGCATTTTGCGGCTTGATATTTGAAAATATTTAAGAGTTGTAAACGTTGGAAGAATAGAATGAGTTTTGATAATAATCTCTTGCGTTATATTTCTGCAGATATATCTTAAAGATGATGAATGATATGATGAAATTAATAAAACCTACTAAAAAGTATGAAGCCATAAAACACTGCTAAAATGTTGAAATGAAATTCATACAAATCCCAAACAAAACCAATACTCAAAACACATCCAAAATGGAATTCATTCGAATTTATTAAGACCTCATTTCACACAAAACATCCATATCACATTCGTTTTTACAAAATTAAAAAATAAGTAATAATTCGTTGAAAATGCTTACCCTGTCCTCGCCAATTTTACAAAATTCGGGCAGCATCTGGACGCAGAGGACGACGTTGTACATGAGCCCGATGCAGTGGGCCGCCAGGGTCATGGGGGCCAAGGAGCGCGTTTCGTTGGTGATGACAAACAGCAGGACGCGGCTGGAGTCGAGGAGGTCGGGATTGAAGAGGTTCGGCCGGTAGGTGGCCACCGTCCCGGGAAGAGGCTCCTCAGCGTCTTCGTCGTCCTCCTGAGTATTCTTGGGTGAGCAATCTTTCCTTTTCGTTCTGGGTTTCGTCTTCAATTTCAGTCCCACTCGGGTGTCCAAGGGCAGTTTTTCGCTATCGCCCTTGTAGAACCCGTCCAGATGGGCCTGTGGAATGCTTTCGTGTAAAGAAGGCAGGTGGTAGGTGATGCCTTTCGACGTGAGGTACGGAATAGCGTAGTCCTGCCTCCATCTGGTGCGGAGGAAGCAGCTCCCTCCCAGGTAGACGTCGCGACGCAATTGCAATTCGAGACCAGATGAGGAATCACAGAAGTTTGAGTTTATCGAGCTCCCACTGGAGAAGACCGAATCGTTTGAGTCGCTCTCATCCCCGGGAATGTCGCCGTTCGGCACAAACTCCATGTTAACCGAGATCTTCGATCTCTTCCCAATGTGGATGTATTTCGACTTGACCGTCTCCAGTGGCTGTGGCGACGATGTCCCACTGTCCCTGTTCCGGTAGAAGTCCATCCGATCGTCCGGGACACTGGTGCAACTACTCGTTCTTAGCACTTGCTTCGAATAACTCGTCGTTATTGTGACGCATTCGTCACCATTCCGGAAGTCCTCTAAAAATTATAATGTTAAAAAGTTATCGACACTGTAGTTACTATTTTCTAGTCTATAGTCCATTTGCTTTAATACATATCCCTTAAGTGACGGTTTAAAAAATTCGATTTTTTCTTGAATTTTTTTATTCTAATAACCCTCAAAAATATACCCAGGATTTTGAAAATTATAGAACAGAAGTTCGACGCGCGGACGGTACAATTGTAGCCCAAAAGTATAAACCCGTTTTTTCGAAACCATGCTTTTCTAATCAGTGCCCAGTTTTACGTTGACAGCACCTTTTGTACAAATGATACTATCACCGGTACTGTGATTATCTTGATAGGATTGTAATTAACTACTCCAAAATCTTTTACTGATTCCAAGAAAAAAATTCCTCGAACTACCATTCAAAAATTCAAAATGTCACGCAGACATTTTTATACATTATAATTTTGTCGCTCTAAATAAATCATGAGCATCATTGAAACGATTTCTAAATAATTCAGTTTTAGGTAGGTGCTTTCTTTTTTAAAAAAGATGTAAGGAATTACTCGTCTTTTTAAATCGAAACTCTTGCAAACTCTTTGGCTTTACTCCTGAAAATGAAACAGTAAATGAAACGAGATGAATCGTTTCATTTTCAGGAGTAAGGTCCCTTATTTGATTGGCAGATTTTATTCAGCCGCATATTCAACTAGAATTATAAACGAAAAACGTTACCAATAGATAGAAAAGTACTAAAATTATTACTAAAAACTTTAAATGTCATATAACTTCGTCTTTATAAAAAATTATAAAAAATTCTTATCCTAGTTCAATTTTGGTACTGAACACTAAAAATTTTTTTCGATATTTGCGAGATATTTGAAGGATCCTTATTTCGATAAAATTAGTTGGTTGGTTGGTTGCTTCTTTGTTACTATCAACAGATAGTGCCGCCACTGCGGCTTATTTGGTCCAGGTCAGAGAGACCAAATTGACCATCCTTCTGTCGATAAAATTATTGAAATTTAATTGAGGATTCTTGATCGCATCATAAGTCACATCAAGCAATCATCTTTTTTAATGTTTCTCAAAGGTCACAGTATCGAAGTAGTTAAAAATGTGAAATTTATTACAATACAATTTAGCAATCTTGGACTTTTTTTCTTGAAGCGAATAAAAAGTTACCTTGCATGTTAGCCAAAAAGATAGGTGGTGGTGGTAAATTTGTCCCTTTAATAGGCGATATGCAGCCACTTTCGTGTTGGAGCACCGACAAGTACGCAGCCAGGACGCAGAATTCATCAAAACTGATGCTCGTCTCCTTCGAATCTCTTTTTGGACTGTGATTTGTACTAACGTTTCCCGAGGAGGCCGGTAAAGAATTTTCTAAGGATTCCCGCTGGGACAAAATGACCATAGTCAGGTTCTCCGTCGAAAGAAGGCTGTTGGGATAGCCAAGGAGGGATAGAGCCCGCTGGCATTGGTCCATTGTGATCTCATCGTCGACTGAATTCAGGACTCGATTAAATGCTCGACGAACTTCACTATGGGAATAAAAGTTAGTTAGATTTAGTTGGATGATTACAGTTTTCTTTTAAGTAACTTACAGGAGTATTGAAGCAATTTTTGATGGTGGATCTCGAAAACCCGCCAGGATTTGTTTTGTTCGCTGCAGTCCTGATGGAATACTGTCGAGAACTGGAAGACCGCGGCATGTTACCAGCTCTCGAAGGATTTGCTGATTTCTACTTAAGTCTAGGAATTCTCTGAAAATAAAAAATATATTTCAACATTATGGATAGATAAAAAAGAATTGGCATATTTTAGAAGACTTATGTAGCTGGTTACTAGATTTAACTAGATTTTTCTCATGCAATTTATCTACCTTTTAGGGAATTAGTAAATTAATTAAAAAATAAAAACCAATTACGAATTTAATCGAGTAACATCAATGTTAATTATGGCATTTTCAATGGGAAAACAATAAGAAAATGTTTTTTAATGAGTAATTTAATTTAAAAAAAACTTGAATGTTTTGTCTATTTGACCAATCGTGTTTCCCTTGATAACACATTTTAAATACCTATTTTAAAATACTTTTTAAGATACGTAGAGAATAGTTAGTGCTCCGCGCATGCGCTCATTGAGTCTTCATTCATAAATACACACCAGAAAATATTACCAACCGGCAGCGAGTTTTATAAATTCATGTAATTTGAAAAAATTTACATAGACCTATTTTTTAAGAAGGAGAACGAGCAGACAGCGTGCCCTGATTTTTATATAGGATTTGTAGCCATGAAAAGTTCTTTGAAAATTCTCATCTACACTTTATATGTACATTATAACAAGGTTTCAAAAAAAACTCCTCTACTGGACAACGATGAAATTCTTATTATATAATTTTTTATTATTACTCCACCTACAATTGATATGAGTTAGTAATCTAAATCAAAGTGTACCGAAACAAATGTGATTTCGTGTTAAATTTAAAGCGCTAGTTTGCATTCATAAAGCGCTTAATCACTATATTTAAATTCAATATGACATTATGCCTGCTACTGTGCACGCGCTTCCATATAAGAACTTGATAATGGGAGTGGCCTTTCGCATTGATCTTGAAAGGCATGTTCCCTCAATCAGCGTAAAATGTGCAATAAAATTCATAGAGCAATTCACGTTTACGACAATTGCATTTTAAAAGAAATTTTTCGCAGATAATCGTTCATCTCTTAAGTTCATTCCACCTTCGATTGATCATGTTGTGAATTTTAATGTGATCTTTCTCAAGTTTTAAAAAGGATAATAAAAACTTACTGCGGTGTGATCTGTTCATTCAAAATGCATTGATCTGGCTTATAGGGATGAAGTACGAGCACCAGTTGCCGGGCGTTTTGACCAGCGATATGAGCAGCTTCAATAGCCCCAGCGGAGGCGCGAGTTTCCGAGTCCATCACGAAGAACAGCACTCGCGCCTTTTCTTTAGCTCGGTGCTCCAACTCTATGAGGTCTGGGGTCCAGTCAGACACTTGCTGCAAAAGGAAATATTTGGAAAGAAAAAATCACAAATTAACAAAATTTAACATTTGATACAAAAGAAGAAAACATTTACCGGATTGTAAAATGATATTCCTAGACTCTGAAGTGTTGGAATAGCAACGTCTGCCCTCCACGTTGTTGGATTGCATGAGCCTCCTAAAAAAACCTCTGGAGCATTACTGGGTGTTTTTGGGTCAGTTGATGATGAAAAGTTGCACATTCTAAAAATATAGATTTTTGTTTTTTAAACTTAAATTAAAACGATGAGATGCACAATACTTTAACTACACTTATACTACAAGTTTTCAATAAAGGTCTTGCAAATTATATCTTTTAGTTTAAGCCTTGAGGAGAGCTTAAGCTACCGTTTACTTATGCATTTATTTTATTGATTATGATGAGGTTGAGTTGAGTATTTAATTTCGAGATAATGCTAGCAAAACATTTATTTTCGAATTCTTGAGAAAGCTAATTTCAGATCTACTATCAAATATTGTACTAAATGTAACAACTAATGATTTTAGGATTTAAAATTTAAATGCTTTTTGAGATCCCCAAATTTGAGGACGTTACAAAAATTTTATATTTTCATTTTTACTATTAAACGTTGAAAATTTAATATACATTTAGGTAATATTGATAAGCAGATAAAAAAATAAATAGAATAAATAACAAAATAATTTATAATCACCTAAAGCGTTTAAGATCTGCAGCGAGTACACAAAATTCTCCAAAAGTGAGACCATTCAGCTGTTTGCTGCCCTTGCGAGCAAATACCTTGGCGGTTTGCAGCATTTCACTGACTAAAAGATTAAAAAAATGTTACAAACTTATTAAATAAATGCCGAAAAAATTAAAAACTCACTCTGCTTTTCACTCGGATAAAATTGCAGCTCATGAAAGAGTTCCTTCAGTCGTTCGGCAGGTACAACGCTGCATCTTGCCTTAGCACGCCACGCATTGAGGGCTTCCCTGGAAAATAAAAATAATAAATTTATTTGCTGATATGTGATAAATAGACGATATGTGACAACGGAGGCCTAAAAACTCAATTGATTCTTGTACAAAAGTTTTACTCGCGATAGATTTGTTATCAGTTTTGTAATCATGGTGAAATTATTTGCGGTCAACACGCGGTATCGAGGTTTTAAGGTATGCAGTGACTGATCAGAAGTGGGCTGGATTATCGGAAGCCCGATCCACCGGAAATCGCTAGCAAACTTTTCCCTTTTTTCCAGGTTTTTTGGAGGCGTACTACGTTTTGTGAATGAACACAATCAGAGTTCGTTTATCGGTGATTAGTAAAGGTATTAGCCGAATTATCCTGACAAAGTGGGCTCGGCTACGCACGACGCAGTTTAAAATAGACTTCGATTCTAAAAATAGCTGGGGTTTTCCAAAAAAAATAAAAAATGGTTATCAAGAATTGATTATATGAGAAGCGTAATCAGAAAAAAAAAATCCAAAAATGTTTAAATTTTGAAACCAAATCAATGGATAGAGTTATAAAAGCGAGTCTCTTTCAGCCAGTAACAAGGCTCATAAAGTACATTGTCATAAATCATAAGAAGCTTACAACTTAGATATTGTTTCTATTTTTATTATTGTTACAAAGTTCGGAAGATTATTGAAAAAAAAATATGCTTGTTGGGGTCTAATATTATTTCATAATTTAAAGGGAATACTATACAAAGTACACAGTAAAAGTGACGTCCTTGTGATAATTTTGAGGTCATTGGTTCTAGAATTGTATCCATACAAAATTTAAAAGTATCAAACATTTTTTAATTCTACGCACGTTTTTAAAATTGAAGAAAAAATTTTGGCACACATCAACTTGAATTTATTTATTTCTTAAGGAAATGAGAAAAAATACACACAATATTGACGTAATGCTTTTAAAATTGCACATGTCAAGCTTTAAAATGTTTCTTTTATAAAAAAATTTGTTTTACTAATAACTATTAGTATTTGAGCCAAAAATTGGAGTTCATTTTTCGGCCACTTTTGTGAAACCAATTTTAAGATGTATAGATGATGATAATATAAAAAGCTGTTTAATTAAAACCCTCTGTTCTCTATTTGATTCTGGAAAAAATTGTATGTATTGTATGTATTATTATAAAAGGCGACCTTGGCAGAAGTTTCTGAAAATTTTGAAAACTCTATGAATAATACAAAAACAAAACAAAAAATAAAAGTAAATGTAGATGTCTTGACTATTTCTTAGTTCTTATAAAATAGTAATAACAAACCGATGACACGTGTGACGGAACATTTACGAACATTTTGGAAGCACGTACCGTGGAGCCAAATTTTTATTGCAAAAGTCTTGTTTTCACAAATAAACAAATTTTTCAGATATTTAGGACAATTTAAGAAAGGTGTATTTTACTCTGACCCTCATTCACGTCTGAATTCTGAATCTAGCAACAAAATTCCCAACTTTTCAATGTTCAAATTAACGTAAAACACATAATAAGACCCTGAATAATTGTATCATCAATTAATAGCGTAATTTATAATTAGTGAGAAGTTCCCGCGAAGTTTTTTTAAAATATTCTACTGCTTTCCTTAATAGATAATTGATGAAATTGAAATAAATAAAAGAAGTATAAAATACATACATGTATAAGTTTTTAATTCTTAGACTGTAAATCGAATGATTAGTTACAGACAAAAACTGATTTAAGATTAATTTATCTAGCGTTAATTGAAATTTGTGAATAAAACTACAACTGCTTCATTATCAACATATAGTACAAAAATCATTCCATTTCTAAAATTATCGAGGACACTGAATCTACTTTTTGTGTAGGTTTGAAAATAAAAATAAAAGAATAATTTTTAAATTAATTAGTTCTCAGCAGCATTGAGTTCATTTTTGAGACATGCAATTTTATTCTTATGAGACAAATGAGTAAAAACAGGGCGTTTTTTTAACAGCAAGACGTACATTATACTTAATTCCACATAATTTCATTCTACAATGATGAACCAAGTTCTCTATTTTCCTACTTTAAACCTTTAAATATAAAACTAAGATGGAACAAGAAGTAAATTCAACAATACTAAAATTATGAAAATCGTTATTCATTTATTTTACATAATTAGAAAACAATCGTTAATGTAAATATAAATTTAACGCAACGTACAACATATAACTAATAAAAAGTCAAACTGTGTTTTTCATTGAATGCATTTTCGAAATATTTCTGAATCTATTGACCAAGTTTACCCCTAAATCTAAAGCTGGCGACTCCAAGACAGAACGATGATGTAGTGTCAACTTTCCGCCAAATGAATAATAAGACATTGAATAGCAATTTGTCTTATTGCTGGCTTCTACTGATTCTGTAATGCGATTGCAATGCAGAAATTTGAATAAGTCAAGCATTTGTTACACAACTCTGGTAATCGAAGTCAAATCAACTCGAATTAGTTAAGCAGGACTCCTGCGCCACTCGAAACCAAGAATAGATCTCGAATTGCACTCTAAGCTTATTCTACAAAACCGAGCAATTTCACAAATCACGTAGTTCGACCTCAACTGTTTCTACAAGTGTAATTTATGGAACAATGGAGCGTGTGGCAGGCAGGAAGCCCTCGAAAATTTAAATATTCAAATAAACCAGAGAAATGTCTCAAGGAACTTTAAGAACATTTCTCTGGTGCCACTGGGGAACAGGGTGTTGAAAAAGTCGTCGCAGAAGAAATGACGACAGAACGCTTTCGGACGGCTGAGTCAAGCTATCTAAAATAGCACTAAACAGCGCAACACCTCTTCATCTTATTTTGTCAGCTGCTTACAAATATTCCGCGTGCGCTTTCGTTTCGCACACAAATCGAGATATTTTTCGCAAGCGCCAAATATTTGGATTTTATAGAAAAATTTTAATGTAAGAAGATTATCCCGAAAATCCCGGTAAATTGTGGGTAAATTCCCTGGAATTAATTGGAGGCGTTGCACTCAATGGGAGTATTTTTTTTTTTTGCTGGCAGCCCGCTGTTTTCGGCATTCATTCAAATTTTTCGCATATTTCGATCGCTGATAAATGCAAGTGCTATGCGAGTCCGCGCGCCGCGCCGGTGGCCTTTTCCACGGTTTTGCCATATGCGTGGAGTATTAACTCCGGATGTGGGCGAACGATCGGCATTTTCAGCGGACAACGTAATGAGCTCGCCGTTCCGCGAGAGTACTGCTACCCGCGATTGTAGCGCCCCCATTGATCCGAATATATTCGCGCATAATAACGTGACTTTTGTAAAATCATGTAGGATTAGCAGAAATCGCTTATATTTATGAGTTTGTCTAATTTTGTTTTCTGCGCGGGGCTCCACTGCCTTTTGAGGCCTACCTAATTGCACAGCGGCTACAGGTGGGCAGCGCGCCGAGTTTATGCTACTGGCCATATTTAAATTTTGTCGAAGGAGGTCTTAAATTGAATTAACCGATCAAATCGCTCCTCTGATCCAATTCTACTTATAAGCACAGACGACAACGCGACGGGTGGAGCTGCCGCTCAGAAGACAACTTAAACAACTTTGACTAACTAATAGAAGGGAAATTTTCTAGCGCTAATTATGGAAGCGTTTCTATTTCTGCCTTCGGGTGATCTCAGTCTCTTTAATGAATGAAATCATTGAAATGCTCGATTTGCGTTTTTTGGGGGAAAAAGTGGACACGATTTATGTGTGACCACTAAAAATAAATTTTTTTTTTTTAAGAATTTTTGTTGTGACACGGAAGAGGCAGTAGAATAAAGAGAAATTTTTGTGAAATCAATAAAAATTTCAAGGCTAACAATGTTATCGCATCGCGACAAGGCTGTGTGGCAGCACTGTTTTCAATGAGCGCTATTTTTAAAAGCATTAATAACCGTCGCGGGCAGCGAATGATTCTAAGTCTTGTTCCAACTTTTTAATATATTCGTCCTCGCCTATTCCAGTGGACAGCTTTCTAAATATGCATTTCACAGTTACTTGTCGCAACCGAAAATAAACAACAGCTGACTCATAAAATATTTTTTTTCAAAACCGCACTGATTTTATGTTTATTGATAAAATAAACCTTTTGTTGCTCAAGGATCCATAGAAATATAAAAACGAGTAATAATTTTTCTGTAATCTAATGTACCCATGAAAATTACATCATTTAAAATTTGGTAGTATATATACATATGTATATACAATATTTTTATGAAAGTCTTACCAATTCCGAAGTGTTTAAAAAGTTAAGATACAATTACAAAGTAATAACAGACATAACATAAAGCTGGCTAGGTACACACTCTTTTCATATAACATATAATTTTTTAAATAAAAATAAAAATTATTGATTAACTAATTTGCGAAAAGTTTTCAAAATCTCAAAAGAACAGAGATTTAGACTTACAATATATAACGAACTTTTAAATAATAGCTTCTTCTTTAATAGAATATTTTAAATGTAAATCGTAAAGTAAAAAATGTTAATTTCTGTCCTAATTTTGTTAAATTCATAGCTTTTTCATAAGAAAGCAGAACAATTAAAAATTTTAATTTTTAATACACATTGGCATATGTATTTCGGGCTAATATGGAACTTAAAAATGCTTTAACCTAAAAGTTTAGTGATTTCTGTCAGATTATTTTTTGGTGGACAGTTTCATCTTCCACAGAATAATCCTCAAGCTTATTATTTACTACGAGGTTTTAAGTTGCGAAAAAGAATAGGAGTTTAATAAAAACAGAAGGCAAAATCCTTTCAGATTGTTTTTTGTTGGTTTAAGGAAGCTTTTCTTACGCATGTTTTCTAGAGAATAGATATAAGGAAAGAAAAGAATTTTTCTCAAACCCCTTATTCTTAGATTGATTTTTAAATTGAATTTATAAACGGCCAAACATAGTTCAAAATACATACACTTAAAGCTGCTCCTATTATGCGCAATATGTGCTAAAACATGCTATTAGATTAAAGCGAACTAAAAAAGCGTTAAATATTTTTATAATTATCTACATCCGTTTCACGGTTTTCCCATAAATTTTAATATATCTAGTGCTATTTGCGTAATTCAAACGAATCTCTAAAGATCAAATTTATCAAACCAGACACACTGTTAAACAATAGACCCCTTACCGCACTCGTGCCATAAAACAATGTCTTATCAAAAATACTTTTCATGGATTCTAAACAGATTTTAATCGTATTGAACAATCCTTGTTGACGTGCGTCATAAAATTACAATATTTTTGAAAACTAATTGGATCAGCTTTGTCAACATCCAAACATCTAAACATTGAAAATCAGTGGAGATAAGCAGAAATCTCATAAAACAATTTCATTTCCTACTAAAGTTAAAACTCATCAAATGACGCTGACGAAACCCAGTCTGAGGCGAACAGCAGCCGTGCAGCCGCCCAGAAAATGCTGCGCATCATTTTCTACAGAAATGTTGCAAGAAAACGATTTAAACGCTGATTCAATTCGAAAATACAGAAAAAAAACACAGTGACCTTGCTCACTGTTTCTGTGCAACAGATGAAGCTCAAATAGTTTTCTTGCTGTTGCAGATCATAAAAAATTGAAAGTAAGAAAACGTAAAAAATAAATAAGATTCGAGAAAAATCATGAAAAGAATCTTTTAAAAAAAACACCACCAGTATGCGGAGATTTCGTTGCGATCGGTTTGCGAAAGTCCGAGGTCTCTCAAGGGGAGGTGAGATCATAATTTATTTATAATTTCCCGCTTTTAATTTGTTCCCCAATGCACAAATTAAATGAAAACTTGTTGAAAAACGCTATTTCTGTGGTCGCCCCTCCCACTTCACCTGTTTTGCGTAAATCGCGAGATCGTTGATCTTTCCGCGGCTACTCATCTGCGCCACAACGCAACGCGACAAGGGACGCACGAATTCGGCGAAGGTAGTCGCAACGTAAGCCAAGCTTTGTCTGCTCCGTCGACGGACGAGTGAATGGAAAAGTTTCTGGGGCACGGCACGTAAATTCGTGATTCGACGCACAGACCCATGACGCGGCGCAGGTTGGACTATCGACCCAGACGCGGTTCATGACTCCCCCGTGAGTGGTGAGTGATTGTTTTTTGACGCGAATCAATTTAGAGCCTGATCTCATCAGTGCCGGATTTACCTATGACGGGGCCCCAAGCAACCTCAGGTTTTTGGGGCCCTCATTCCAACATTACCCCCCCACTCATTTTTTTAAAATAATAAATAACCAGTTAATTTTGCAAAATCAATATATTATTCAGTTTACTTATAATTTACTAACTAAATTACAACTTTTTTCTACTTTTCTCAGTCGCAAATTGTTGAATTGAAGGTTCAGATTCAGATACATATATTCACCTCTAAATCACCAATAAATCTAATAAATCAACGTAAACAAAGCAGAAAAGTCAGAATTGTCAGAACTGACAACATTTTAAAGACGAAATATGGGGACAGCGCCTCTGGTAAAATTTTTGGAATTAATTTTCAGGGTTTATGACCGAAACCCTGGTCAGAGACAGGATTTAGTGATTTACATGTGATTTACAATGAATAGTCGATATTGTTTACATGGATTTTTTCATTTTGCATTTTCTATTTTTTTTCAAATTTCAGAATGTGTTTTCACAATTTTTCAATTTTTGGGGCCCCTGTCCAAGCGGGGCCCCAAGCAATTGCTTCCTTTGCTTCCTGGTAAATCCGCCACTGGATCTCATCCCCTTCGGTGGATCACTTACTTATAAGGTAAGATCTAAAAAAGATACGTTTATTTATTAGAACAAAATTTTACAAATTTTTCAGCGTAATTATTACGAATACGCGACACATAACATAGTAAAATAGTTTTATATGGGTTATTACGCAACCCACTCTAAATTGTTCCGATTTGGTCTGTTACTGCTGAGGTATGATATTTTTATTGGCGCTATTTTACTGCACTTTTTCACTTCGGTGGACTGGCGATGTGCCAATTTATCTTCTTTATAATTAAATTAAATCAGGAAAGCTTGTTTACAACTGAACTCAACATCATATGAATAAACAGCGAAATTCAACAATCATGAAAGGTCATTTTTTCCTCACATGTGAAATATCGTCACGTAAAGTAACAATATCAAATACAGAATTTATTTGGAGGTTATGTATGTGGTTAGAAGGCTAAACCATAAAAAATTAATAGTGGCTTTGGAATAACAATAACTATTTTTCGAAAAGTAATTTAAAATTGCACTTACATAATTTTAAATTGGAAGATAATGTTGTTTTTTTTTAGGTTAACATTTTATACAAGACTACCGACATTTTTGTAGATTCCCTGGCCTTGCTTTTATTTTAGAAAACCTACGAAACGATATAATTTGTAGATCTACTTTGAGGCGTTAAATTATTTCCATAAAATGTTTTAGTTGTTCCAGTGAACGGAGCCTGTCGGCTTCTTAAATATTTTATAGTACATATCACTAACATAAACACACTGCGATCAGAAAAATCTTTCAAAAGTAAATTAAAAACTATCACTTGTCTAAAATCGTAAAAGTTTACATCTTTAGTTTCTAAAAATTATTCATTATTCATTATTATTATCATTATTATAGGAAAAATATGAAAGAACAGCCTTAAAATTAATGCATACTGAAGTATTCTGTAGAAATAAACTGTGTTAAGAATACGCTCACGAAACACCTGTTTCAAGAATAAATTTATAAGTTCAAGGTTTCTTTCAAGATGAGCCATAAGCATGAAACATCAAAACAATTTTTAATTGTTCAACAATCTGAAATAACAACATCGATCAAAATGTGTTCATTTTCGAAATAATGACTCATCATGTGTTCAATTTTTCTTCGCAGAAAAAAAGAAAATGTAAACTCAACAATTTTGCATTGCTAAAAGAAAATTCTTTTGTTTTTGGAGTCATTAAAATTGAACTATATGTATTTAAAATTTTGAGTACAGTGTGATATGTAATGAAATTTTAAAATTAGCAAAAATTTTGTTGAAAAAGTATCGACAATTTATAATTTCTATATTTCCTCAAAATTCCTTTTAAAATATAAATCATAAAGTTATATTTTAAACATTTAATTTCATTCACGATTTTTACAATCGGTAAAGAATTACGATTTGAATAAACAAATTAAAGCCAATTTATTCGACGAAAAGTCAAATTAATTTTTCAAATTAATGCCAAATTTGCTAAAATCAATATTTTTTAATAGACGTATGTACTTCAGTAGCAAATTTCCCGAAAATTATGAAATAAAATATTCTTATGCACTACCCTTGAAATTAATAATTGATTTTAGTAAATTTCGAAAACAGTATTCGAAAATGTATTACAACTGATAGGTAAATGATCGCATTGACTCAATTAGACAAAAGCTTAACTTAGAATTTTGTTAAGAAACCCAAATTTGTATATATTCTATATTTAAAACTTAACCTCAATTCAGTTTATTTTAAGGGTTATTGCCCCGAACCCGAAGTACGCTGAATTTTCAAGGAAACGATTTCCGTTGTAAAAATTCTTTAGTTTCAATCATATTCGCATACATTTCCGGCTGTGATTTCCAATTTTCGAAGAAACACATTTTCCAAAGATCAGAAAAAATCCGACTTAAGTATTGTGGGTGTGTTGGCAAAATGCAAGTTTTACGGATCGCTTTGAAGTGCCGGACGTGGCGATTTTTTCTTCTACAAGTTGATGAATAATTGACAGCGCATGTCACAGTGAATAATAAGAAATGAATAAATACAGACACGATGATTTACACGGTAGAGAGCTTCTGTTTTTCATGGATCCCGAAAACAACATGAGTTAACAACATTTTTAATATTTCTTAGAAAATTAATCCTAATCTTTTCGCCAATAAATAAAGATCGGTAATTTCCTGCCTTACGCTTTTTATTTTACAATTTAAGAGGTGATATCACTGGACATATTACTTAAGGAACTACCATTAGAATTTTGTTTTTCTCATTTCCTCAATTTTGCGAAAGAAGATGACGTGAAGATCTTCCCGGTGGTCTTCATATCTCAGCGAGTCGTTGCCCACTAATTCAGAGGTTAATCGGTCGTGGGTTATGCTTCGTTTGTTATGCTGCGCTCCAATGTCCAAAAAACTGATCTCATTCGCCTTTCTATGGAAGCTTGATCGTCGGCGACATCCACCTTGGATCAAGTTAATCGAGGCTGGTTGGCTTCCCTTCCGCGACAAAGTCATATTTTTGTCCCGACTGGTTTTTATGCCTCTTTTTTATGATATGGTGCTTTGTTTGCATTTTTATTGCCATTTCGGTGTGGTTTTAAACAGCTTTTTAAAAGACCAAGTTTTGCTAATGCCCCAGCCGATTACCACGCCAGCCTTAAACGGGATGAATTTATGGGAAAGTTATCACTTCCACAAAAGTCGTAAAAGCCTTGCAGAAGTCTTCACTTTTGATCGCCTTGATATGGGAGGGGTTGGTGACGATTTTAGATATGATTTACGATCTTTCCGGATTATTATTTTTAAGATTTTACGATCATGGGACATAGATCTGACTAATTGATCATACGTTTTGATCAGGTGCAGTAGCAATTTAAAAGATCACTTAATTATGCAGAATCGAGTCGATGCAAACTATTTTAATTAAGCTATTTCGTGTAGAGTGGCACACGAAGAAAAACGAACGATTTATTTATTTAGAATTAATTGTGATGGGCAGGTTCGATAAGTGGCAATTAATCTAACGAACCTCACGATCGATTCGGTGAATTTATGTATGACTATCACGGCTTTGATTCGGAATGGCATATTGCCCTTTTACGACAGTTTATGTCTTGGATTTTCTTCGATTTATTTGTCTAATTAATTCATCAAAGAGATAGTAAAATGTTTTTAATGGTATCGGAGTAAGTTTTATGGGTTTGTTTGCAATTAGAGGAAAATGACTGAATTAGTTATGAATTTATGGTTTCTTTTCTTCTTCGAGGACTTTGTTCCATATTACGAATGATTTTATTTTTTAATTTAGCATATTTGTCATATTGCATTAATAAAAAATACTATAATACTAAAATTTTTTCTTAATACTAAGATAAATAAAAAAAAAATTTTTCAAAAGCTTTTATCGTCTATTTTGTAAAAATATTCTTCCAAAATCAATGCTGCTGAACTGCGGCAATCTTCCTTGAGCCCAAAGATTTCTTGAAAGCTGCCAAAGCACAGGCGATTGCCACTTTGGTGGTAGCCAGTGCCGGCGGCGTCGGCCGTCGTCTTTATTGTTGTTGGTGGTGTGGTTTCAAGATTTTCTTTTTCTTGGCGGGTTTTTGAAATTGTTTTGCTTTGTATTGCCTCGGGGCAAGAGAGCATTTTATAAGGAAATCGCTAATTATAGCAGGTTACCTCATACTCGAACTATCTCGGAACGGAACGCAAAGCGGGCAGGCGGAGATGCCAGAGCATCGGTGGTTGTAGTCGTTGGATTTTTTATTTTAACATGTTTCCATTTTTAATTTATTTATACTCCTACTTTTACAACTTTTATGATTGACGATGAATTTCCACAATTCACCGGGTGTCATGGCACAAGGAGTCTTTTGCTTAAATAGCCCCCACCGATTGGCTCGCGTTCGCGGTTTGAATAGCAATAATTTTTCTGATTAATGGCCAACGATTATCTCGCGGTTCCGTTCCGCTCCTTGTCGTCATTTTTTTTCGCAACAGTTCCAAGATTTAATCGAAAACGGAATGATGTAAATGTAAATTTAATGCGATTGAAGATTTGAATTAATCGCCTGCCTTATGATTGATGGTGAATGGCATAGCCGGGCTTTATCGTCCAGCAATATTGTTTTTAATCGCCGAGTTTAATGTTAAGCAACTGACCTTACAGGAAGTAGTCGCCGGTCAGACTGTGAGCAATGGCCACATGATTCTGTGATGCTTACCTGAAAGAAAGAAAAAAATTTATTTAGCATGTTTTTCGTTTTGATAAATTTTGTTATCTAAATGTTTTTTTATAGAACGAAATGATTGGAGTAGAAGGCGTGGTTGAATTAATTGCGCATAATTAATCCATTAATCAGTTTATTTACAGTAAATCTCTGCGAAATCTTAAACATTTGATTAATGATGCCGTTATTCATATATAATTTATTATTTAATATGTGCATACATATTTGTGCGTGAATAACTGCGCTGCATTCCGGTAATTATTAATTGGATAAACAATGTTACTTTGTTAATTTATGATTTCATATAATGAGGCTGAGCGTTAACTTGAATAATTTAATCTAAGCAAAGCCTAGAAAAATATAATTTTTTAATATACAGAGCAAACAGATATTTTGTTAATTACTAAATTAGAAATTCTTTAATTAACCAAATTTAAATTTAAACAACAATAAAGAAAATGGTACATTAAAAACCTATCCAATTTGACTTATTTATCGTTTTGCCTAAATATTTTAATTAATTTACGTCTTTCCTATTCAAATAATAAGAAAATCCTAAAATCTAGTTCCTGGAATGTTATGGTATGCGCAAGATATTTGTAATGTTAATATCAATTTTTTTCAGAATCACGCGATATATTTATTTTGAATTGCTATTTTATGCTACTGATATTACAACTATTTTAGAAACAATGTTCTAAAACCTACATAATTCAACTTAATAAGTACATACCTTGTCATAATAAATGATAATTAACAAATTGTTATTTAGATTTATTTAGAACAGCCAATCCGTAGTTACTAGCTTCAAATTCACAAACATACTGATTGAAAATTAAAGCTCAACAGAATATATGTACTATGATTTTTTATACCAAGGAGATTCCTTGAAGCTTTATATGATTAATGTGATTATTTTTAAAGTTATATTCACCAAAATCAATAAATTTATGGAGAATATTTGTTTATGTCAGAATATTTTTCAGAAAATTACTCATTTATTTAATCGTTAAACCCTTGACTGTTCATCACAGGATGACTTATGGTAATTTAAACGATTCTTAAAACAGTCTACTTAACCCTGGTAAGTCGACATTTCAGCCCGTCAATTTATAACAACTGATGACAGTAATGAAGCCAGGACTAAAGATAAAATAACTCGTTCTTCCATTACACGCAACGAGCCAATTATGAATGTGACTAATTACAGAAAGTCATAAAATTGATCTCAAGAAAAATATCGCATGCAATCGTACGGTCTCAAGACTCAATCAATCAAACTGACCTAATCAAATCGTTGTTGGGACATTCACCAACATCAGATATTTACGATTATCTGTGAATCTTTTAGATGTCTCCGCCACAAAACTGATGTGACCCGGTGCAATCAAACGGGTGCCCACTTTTAATTCATCAAGTCTTTCCAGCATTTTAAACGTTCATTCGCCTTGCGAAACGATCGCAATCTTTCAATTTAACGCCTTTTGTATAAACCTCCGGCCACACAAAAGAAAAGTTATTTTAAGATAGGCCCCCATTTAAGAAGTTGCCCCAAAAGTTTCAAAGTATGCAACTCTGTTTGTCAGATCAATTTGCACATTTTTATTAAATTTATTAGCCTGAATTGAATTACGACCGTCTTGGGTGCGTAGGCCAGGGAGAGGCAACCACAAATCACAATCAAAATAATATGACATGGGAAAATGTTAGCGAGATCCCAGCCACTAAAAAACAGTGATCTTCACTGATTTGCTGGGAGAAACTGCAGAAACTATCGCATGCTGGGGGGCGCGCAAATAATTGTCCCGCGTTGTGGCCCCGGTCAACACAAACGAGCGCTAAAATTGCGCTAAATTAGCAAAACAGTTTTGATGCGAGCGGCGCAGAGCCCCCATATGGCGCATTTATGAACTCAGATTATATCAAACAATCCAAACACGCATGCGTAGATCGTTAGACAGTTCTCCGCTTACGGCTTCTTCCTTTCGGCTATAATTTTCGCGAATTCTGCTGATTGTTGATATTTTCATATTGCTATTGATGCAGACGCGTTATGAATGAATTTGTCGCGATGACATCATTCCACACACGAGCTCCTTTATCATCTTTTGTATTCTGAACCGATTAAAGTTTTTGTTGTAAAGACGCGGGCGCGGATACGAAAGGGGCAACAACGCGAAAATTTATTTTTTGCGCGCCACAAATTTTATACGCGATGCTAATGGGGAGTTGCGGTTCTTTTTTTCGTTATTTTTTATTCAATGTAAGGCAAATTAAGATTGCTGATTGCGTTCGTTGTTGAGTGGGATTAAAATGCGTTGGTTTTTTTTTTCCTCAATTTTAATGGAACAAATTACTCAGCAATTAGATCATAATACCTTCTTATAACAGATCTAGCACTTTAAAGATATTTAATCTATCTTAAAATCTTAAGACTTCTTTTTTTAATGAATTTCATCAAGTTACATTTTTGACGTTATTACGTGTGTAAAAGTACTAAACTTTATATGCAGATAAGGGTCAACATTTATCTGAGGTCAATATTTTCAGTATGTGTGAAGAAAAACAAAAAATGATAGCAAAAAAGTATAGAATTGTCCACAAACCTCATGATTTCTGGAAATGGAAACACAAGTCTTCTGATCTAGCTTAAAATTATTTTTGTCTTCTTCAGACCACAAATTTTGAATAAAAAAAAACTGAATCATTGGATAAAATCATTTGTAAAATGTTGACTGTGGTAATCCAACATATAAATTTCGTAACTTCCTTAAGCAAAAAACATTGTATTTATATTATTTGGCACCGAATTTGTGAATCGTCACAGGAGGAAATTTTTCTCATTTTCTTAAAGAAATGTTAAGAGTTTCTTTAAATTTGTATATCTACAAAACCATCATGAAAAAGAATGTTTCAAATAATTGTTTTAAATTAAAATATATGTATATAACACAAACTCACATTTCACTGTCTATTTCAAAAGGATTTAATTTATATTTTATTGTCCAACGTCAACAACAACAAAAGTGAGTCGCAGTTTTTCCAAGTGAAACATTTCTTTTTGATTCACGTGAAACTCGAAATAAATGGGTGCATTCACATGAAGCGAAAGTTACATGGAAATATATGTCCACATAAATCGGATCTCAGAATAGATTCCAAAAGCTAGACTAGCAAATGTTTTTAATAATCCGTGAATTTTTCAGAATAGATTATAAAATTAATTTCTCACCTATATACGTGATGACGATGAGAACGATAGTGCTTCATTTCTCTTGTTTTCTGGAAAACTTCAACCATACTAAAATTTCTTGCTATTTGTAAGTTTTTCCTTCTTTTTATAATTCACCAACTTATTACAACTTTAAGCAAAGTTGACACTAAACACTACAAATGAAATTTTGTGATTTTGATCCTCTTAATTCTCTAGATTCAAATCAAAATGTGAATGTGAAATGACATAATATAAATCCATTACGATTACACTAAAATTTACAGGTTACAGCAAAAATTCTTTAAAAGCTCAACTAAAAACTCTCGTCCACGACCGTTTAAGTAATCTCAGTTATAAGTTTAAACTAGGACTGAACGACACAATTTTATCTTAAAGATCAGTTTAATCTTTACCTAGAAAAACCGGGCATTAGAATGTAAACGAACTCTATTACTAACTTTCAAATTATTCAGACAAACGTACCGCGCTCTATAAATACCCAACTTCTAAGGCCACATCACATCTGACCAATATTAAAAAAATAGTAATATAAAAAAAGCCCAGAGAAGACAATCGATTTCCAATCAATTTGAATCATATTACCCTGGGGCAACTTCCGGCCGGGGTTATTCGTTAGCAGTTTTCAAAATGTCCCTGATACACATTCAATCACTTGCATCGGGTTACAAATGATATTATTATCTAATTGCTATCGACTACATAAAATGGGAGTTATACCAAGTAATTTGCCACTAGCTTTATGTGATTCATAAGTTTAATATTTCATATGAGAGCTATTTGCCCCTAGCAAAAAACTTGTTGTTGTTTACAATTAAACGAATTAAATCTCAGTTTAAAGGTGCACTTTAGCATGTTTCACACCTGCAGTTTGATATATTTTACGCGTAATTGATATTAAACGATGTCTATTGAGGACGGATGTTAGAAAAACTCGAAATTTCTGCGCAAAAATGATATCATGGAAAATTTATTGAATGATATATCATAAATGTCTGTTTGAAGAAATAGAGGCAATAATAAAGTTATGTAATCTCTAAATTTTTTTTTTGCTTATTCATAGTTAGGACTTAAAACATTGTTGGTAAATTGTGGGTCATGTGAGAGTATCGTTTGAAAGCATTTTGTAACTCCAAAACTATTTTAAACGATCTATCGTTAAATATATTTTTCAAAACCTAGTCAACATCAAAATCTTTTTACTATTTACGATAGATAATTTAAGTCAGCATTTACGATGCAGTGAGTGTCATGAGTTCAATAACTATAAAAACCAATTGACGTTTGTAACCCTTTGCAATATAATGGTCACTTTTCGACGACAATGAGCTCAACTTTTAAGTTGTAAATAACTCAATTTAGTTTGTTACAACATTCAAATAGTTATAAAATGAATTGATTTTATGGCCACTTCGAATGATACTCAAGTCAATTAGAGGTTATTTGTTCATAGTAAAAAAATTGTTGAGACGTACGATTTATTCTGATAATTTTTTTTAGTCATTTATACGCAGACGCTACAATTACCGTCTTAGTCCTGAAATCTTATTATGTACATATCTTTTAATATTATTATTTTTTTTATTTTATCCATAGACACATTATATCGTCATGTTATATACTTTTACAATAATAAGACGAAGCAATAACAATAATAAGCAATAAGCAATAAAAAGAGACAGACTGAATTATGATTTAAAATTCCAATTTGGGTCGTCAGTCATTTCATAAAAAATAAACAAAAACATTCATTTTTTGGTAGACCAATTAACCATCTCTTAAGATATTAAGCTGATAATTAGCTTACAAAAAAACTGCTTTAAAAAACCTACGTCTTATATGTTACTATAACAAAATTCCTTCAAACACCTTCGGTGAAATCATCTGGTACTAAATATGAAGAATTCACCGAAAGTGATCGTATCTCCAATTCAAATCAGCGCTTAGCACCTTAAATTAGCATAACAGCAATTTTCGAATTCCTCTCGTTATCTAATTATCTAGCATAGCTTAATTTTATTATATCGATTGCGTAAAAAAACATCTAATTTAATTTACTGTCTGAGCAGATGTCAAACGCTTGAGAGTTTCGCTACCTTTTTTAGTTTCTCGATGAATTTTCAACAGGCAAGTGCTTCAGTTGACAGCCATTTACTCATTTACTTCAATTACTCACTGTGATTGAGATTTTTCTTTTTGCATCTTTGCAATAAAACCACGTGCTAGACACTAGCTGCTAGGCACTAGAAAAGCAAGTAGTCATTACAATGCTACAAATCTTTCGTTTGCACTGTTTGCAGGCAACATGACTTGAGAGTTGACTTCGAGGCAATCGGCCTTGTCGTCCGTGGTTGATTCAACGGATGGACGGGCTTACTTTTATGAATGACGACGACGGAAAGTTGATTATGAGCTCTGATTACGAATATGCCTGCTATGCGGAAAAGTTAAGGATGATTTAAATATTCGGGGTTAATGGGGGAAGTTGCTGCTACTGCAGATTTATTGTCTCAAGTTTAGTTGCTCGGTAAACAAATTAATCAAATCAGACATTGCGGCGGTTTTGTCTAATCGATTTATGACTTTACTCAATGAACACATGATAATATACATATATTATGAAAGTAGTTACAGCCCAGTAAAATTAGACTCAAAAAGGGCAAAGGTATAAAAGACCAAGCTGGGTTTTTGTAAAAAACTTAATTTTGATTTAATCTAAGAAATCCTTAAAATAATAACAAGTAGCCCCTTTTTACGGTAGAGGTATGTATGTATGTATATGGCAATAAATAATATTTAAGACGTACAAATCATTTCATTATTATACAGCAAAATTTAAAACGAGAGGATACAAGATTTATGAAATAACGTTGGACTCATTAATAGAGAAAGTTGGATACCATCACCAACTTTATTTTCCTTCACTTTAATTTCCATCCCACTAACCTGCAAAATATTGTCACCTTCATATTTAGCGGCACCTGACCTCATAAACACTGCAGCCTTGACTTTTATTCATAAAGTAATACTGCAACATTTTTTTGTTTACATTTATCGACTATTGACCTTTTTAGCCAAAAATTTCTCTAAATTACCATTTATATTTAAGTGGTTCTTACGATATATCTTTTTTTAAACAATTGCCGAACTCATTTAAGATATTTTTGAAATGCTCGTCAGGAACCCACTCATTATATCCGTTCTGGCGACTGACTGTAAACACACAAATTAACGTCGGCGTTAATAGTTCATTCTCTTTGATTTAGGAATCTTTTAAATTCAGTGGATATTTATAAAGGAAAATGTTTAAAAAAAAAACTCAATTATACCAAGCTAAATGTGTCATGTAATTTTCACGTAGTCAATCCAAATTTATTTCACATTAATATTAGCTGCGATATTTTCCAGATACAATATTGGATGAATAAATATAAAATACAATGTTTAATTATAAGTGACTATTTACCAATGATGACATACATTTTTCAAACAAAAAAATATTATTTTGTATTTAGAAAGCCTCGAAATATCTGAGGGGTGTGATCAGGAAACATAATAATATCACGAGCATTTTAAAAACGCAGAGATGCCACATTTTGAAATTGTGCCAAACATTTTAAGAGCGTAGCAACGACCAGATAATTTCCAGCTGGGAATAAAGTGCGCTTAAAATTTTTAAAGGGTTTTTTTTACAGAATAAAAATTCTATAGCAACAGTAAAACACTTATTACACTTATACAGCATAAAATTAACCTTGAATTCTCTGTTTGAATTTAAGTTTATGCTTAAAGTTCAAAATTGTATAAAACAATATAAGAATGTATTGAATTCAATTTTTTATTGGAGATGTTCTAGACTTATAAAATTATTTTTCATTTCTTTTGACGCATTTTTGGGGAGCAATGACATTTAAATTTGAACAGGCATTTATAAATACAAAAATAGTTTGGAAATATATTTGTCGATATTTTTGGATAAATAAATGAATTAAGTTTGCAAAACTTTCGTGATTGCATCAAAAACATTTGAAGGGTTTTGTTTGATTGATGAGGTTTACGAGTTGCAGAAAGAGACCTTGTAAATGGAACATAAATGGATAGAAATTTTTTCTCATTATCTGCTCAAATAAAGTAAAATAAATCGTGCTAGGCAATACAAATGAAATGGTTTTTCATTAATTTTTTATTTTTAGACAGCATCTCCATGCGCAATTTTAAATCTTTGCTGTGGGTGCGAATAATTGATTAATTTTAAAGCCTTGATTTTTGTAAATAGTCTGGGTTTTTAATTAAGGACGTTTATTCGGGAAATCAACAACTTTAAATTTATAAAACAACGAAAGAATATTTTTTGATGCGTAATTTTCTAGTAGTGGTTTTTTGTGGTAAAACATTTTGTATGGCAATAAAAACAAGATTTAATTAGTGGTCTTCAATGGTGCCAAATTGAAAATCCGCGAAAGTCATGGTTCGGATAACATCTCTATCCAACTTATAGTTTTATTTATTCGCCAGTAATTTAAAAGTAAGGTTGAAAATTCTTTAACAAACTTTTTATTATACATATATGATTTTCTTAAAAGGTATTTTTAAATTAATTAGAAAAAATATTATAGGAGAACGTTTCAAAGACAAATTTAATTAATTAGACATTTGACCCACTTAGCACACTCATAATTTCATCCTCAGAAGTGATTTATCCCAGCTCTCACCGATGAAGCATTCCGGAAATATTCAAATCATGGCTAAGTCTCAACACCTTGGTCAGTGGTTGTAAAACATAACCGCAAACAAGCATGAACCATAACATAAACAAAACCTCTCTTCCCCGAAACAGTTCTAAGCCCAAAGAATTCGCGACTTCCGCACTGTCCTGAAGGTTACAAGACGCATAGTGCCGTAGTAGTAGAAATAAAAATTCTAGCTAAGATTGTGCCAAGAAATCACCAATTGACCGTCATAAAACGGATGACAAGATCAAGAATATTTCGATCAGTCGTTCAGCGCCAGGCGAAATGAATCTTCATCTCCGCAGACACAGGCGTTATAAATTAATAAAGGAAATGCTCCAGTGGCTAAGTCAGACAGTTTATCATTCAATATCGCTTCATTCTGGGAATCTGAGCACATCTTTTTTTCGGATGATCCTCCATTTTCAATCTGGCAGTTGACTAATGGCGTGCCGTGGACAAGGTCAAGAACAGCAACCAAGAAAAAAACCAAATATTTATCGCTATTTCATATCAGCCCCTTATTTATATTATTCCAGAATTTAAGCTGGCTGCGTTCTAGTAAACATCGGGATAAATGGCTCTAAATGCTCGATCTTCAAGATCAGATGAGAAATCTTTTTATTCACGAGCTCGTTACAAATCTGCAAATATCCCAAAAAGAGCACACCACCGTCAAATAGACGGGGGAGTCAAACACATGGGCATCAGTGAGGAGGCTGAAACGCGAAAAATAAAGCCGCCTCGACACTTTCATCGATAGTCGATAAAAACAGTCGCTAAATAATCGATGAGGTCATTACTAATAATAACACACCTCTCTCGCAATTCGCTGTCGTACGTTCACCGAGTTTTTTCCTTGCCTCGGGCCAGATTAGTCTCATGTAAACAACTTGGATCGCCACTCTTTTTCAGCACGTCAAGAGCCCCGAACACACTGACAATATTGGTTGGAAGCTCGAAGAGCTAAGAAGGAGCTTTTCAGCGATAGAGAAACGATCGAAATTGCTAACACTATCCGCTAAGAAGGCCCTGGCTTGATGTAACGTTCTCTTTTGTCTAGAGAAATCGAAAAGAGACTCGCCTTCACTTTAGTGTACTAAGTGTGATCACCTTAAGCTCTAGCGTGTTTTACAGCTCAAAGATCAATCCACGCTCTTGGCCGTTTCTTCGATTAACGGTAAAAAACGATGAGTCTACGTTTGGATTATATTTGCTGGCCGATGGACTGGTTGCCTTCGAAAGTTTTACCTGCCATAAGACGGTGTGCGGTTTTGCAAATATTTGTGGAGGAAGCGTTTTGAAACACCTCCCACAAATGCTTTTTCGTTTCTTCAATTTTAGGAGTAGTTGCCTACCATTCGATCATCGCCCGGCATACATAATATACAATTTTGTTGTTTTTTTATTAATAGGCAGAATATGATTTTGAATATCTACATGAATTAATTCTAATATATATAAATCTACACGGCTAAAACAAAGTTGCACCATATTATATTGTTCATGTATCTCACAAAATTTAAATCGATCTCAGCTATTGAGGTCTCAAATTTACAACAGATCAATGAAATCAGACTCTCATTAAGAAATCGATTTTATTGTCATTTGGATAAAAATTGAATTTTAATTTTCGTAAATTCGTTAAGGTTCAAAATCAATTTCAAAATGAGTCTCGAAAATTTTAAAGACAGCACTCAGTTAGTTGAGATTGAGTTTAAGCTAAAAAAAGTGAGATCAATCTCATGCTTGAACTGAGATTTCTTCTTTTAGAATGTTGATTCCTACTTCACGATTAAGAAAACGAAATCAATCTTAACAGTGGAGATCCATTTCATTATGATGAAATTTTTATTGAATTGAATCTTGCGAATAGTGGCTCCTAGCTGACTTTTTAATTTTGTTAAATCAGCATCAAATTAAATTGAATTATGCCCACTTTGCGTCAAAAACTGAATCTAATAATTATTTCAGTTAACGACTTGAAGTTTGTATGGGCAAAAATCACTGTAATTTGATGGACTTATAACTAATTTTAAGTAATTTTAAGAACTTTGCTATAGGTAACAGTTACCTAACCAAAACATTATTTTATACCAGTTTAAATTGAAATTTGGTTTAGCTCAGAAAATTCGTTAAATGAACCAATTTTGTGATTGTGAATTCGCACTCTTTTGTTCATAACTTATTAATCTTTCTTTGGAATGGACCAACACAAAGATTTTAAAAGTATATGAGTCGATTATGAAAAAATTTGTTTAAGAGTTCTATAATCTACATATATCTTTATTATAGGTCTATTAAGAAAATTTTACATAAAAGCTATTTTGCAATTCTTGTCAAAAAGCATTATTATTATTGATGAGGAACAAATTGATTTTTGGGCATGCGGAAAAAAAACGAAAATAAACTATATATCTCTCTGGATTAATTAATTTTAAACAGATGATTTAATTTTTAATCATTTCGACTTTTATGTAAATCATCAATCTTCCATAGTTGGCCATTTGAAATCGATTTAAAATGTTTTAATAAATCAGCAAATATAACTAATTTCGTAAACTCAAAATATTTTAAATAAATGTTCTAATAATGATAACTTCCAAAATCAACACCAAAGTCCAAAAAAATTTTAAACGTTTTCAACTCTGTTCAAATTAGCACAATGCTTAGCCACCCAAACCGCGTGAATATTTGAATAAGAAAAAAGAAATATAGAAGAACCAGCCTCATGACTTTGCCGAAGTTGATCTCTGATTGCGAGGCATTTTTCGGAAATGAGATAATTTTCAAAAATTCACTGCTTATCGCAGTGACCCCTGGTGGATGCGGGAATTCAACCCAACGACATATTGGTGAAAGGAAAAGTGCATTTAATGGCGCAGACCTCTGTTTATTTTGGCGGACTGAGTTGCCCGATTTGGCATTGATATGCCCACTGCCGTTGAAAAGGTGGAGTAAATCCGAGCAACAAAGACGACATCGCTAGCAGAGTCAGCCTACATTGTCTGAATGTTGCCGCCGGTTGCAGCGCGTCTTATAACCTCACAAAGAGCTATAAATATCCGGCAATGCATCTGCCGTGTCGCTAAATCTGCATCTTAATAATGCTCGTTTTCTGCCGTCCTTAAGGCCAAATGACTCCGCTTTATTTCAATTTCCGGTGCACCAACTGAGATTTACTCTCAATCTTAAGGAGGAAGCGGCGACCGGCCGCAGCATCCCGGCTGGACCATCTGGCTTTTACGTCTACCGGATCCCAAATTCACAGAATATCTCGATCTGATCCACTTCCATCCTAATTAGCCGATTAGCTTATGCTACGGCGCGGCGGGCGTCTCGTCTCGTGGTTTTTTCTCTCATTTTTTGGGATGTCCGACGAGTTCTGGTCGTTTTTCGCTTGGCCGCCGACAGTCGATTAGATCACTGGCTCGATTCGGACGCGAAGAAGGTCAGACCGAATTGTTTACAAAATTTGTGATGCAACATTTGATCAGTCAGAGGAGTCTCTTAAGCTTTAGCCTCATTTGCTAAAGTACTACAGTGCGTGAAACTGACACAGATTTAGTCTCTCTTTTTACCCATATCAAAGAAAAATAGGTAACTTTAATCAGTTTTTTCATAACTTTTTTTTAAGACTGAAGTGTTGATGCTTGACAGCTCATACAAAGATTGAGCAGAAAAAACTTAAAAACATATTGTTAATCTCACTCAGACTAACTATGTTTCGGGTTAAGAATTCAGATATGCTTGCATTCTTAACAGTCTTAGCAGAGCGATCATATCTATTTAAAAGATTAATGAGATTGAAGACCTATTCGATGATACTATTTACTAATTCATTTTTTAGCAAGACAATGCACCTAAATTTTTTAATATTTCAATGCGATTGAATTCGATTCCGATCACATTAGTCAACCCGTTCGAAGACTGATCGGAATCAAGATATGTAAAAAATTGTAAATAAACCGCTTCAAATAGAATATTTTACAATTAATCAAAATAGTATATTAAAATTAATCTATTGCTTTCAAATGAAATTTGGCCTAAAACTAAATGAATCTAACATCCCTTTTCACAATAAGTTTATTTTTTATTTATACTGTGTATCACTGAATTAGATCATCAAAAAAACATAGCTATTGTAAATATGTATGTATAGGTATTTAATACATAATATAAATATATAATGATGAGGTGCAGGAGAACTTTAAAAAAATATATTTAAACATTTTAGATTATCAGCTTATAAAACCAAATTTAACTGCAATTGAAAATTCACACTAATGTTAATTTATAGTGAAACTTTTTACTATGAGTTTCCAAAAGCGTATTGTATTTTTTTAAATTAGTTTTACTATTTTGTAGAGTTCTATTCATTCTTACAAAAGTGACTATTTCGAAATTATCAAAACAATTATAGTGCCAATGCACTATAGATTTTTAGATTTTTATTTTAATCATAGTGTTCCAAGAAGTGTACAATAGTGAACGGATGTCATAGAACTCATAAATCTTTAGAAAAGGTACATGAAATACGGTAGTTATGCATTATTCATAAGGAAATTCCTATCTTATTTTTCGACGAAAATAATGAAATTGTTAAAAGCTAACAAGAAGCTTAAACATGTTTGTGCTATAAAGAAAAAAATTCCATTTGTTGACTATTTCTAAAGTAAATATTTCCCACTGATATTACTGCGAAATACGGTTAAGGGCGTTGGTTCTGAATCACTTTTCTCCCTCAACTTGCCAGAAGCTCAAATCGCAGATATGCTTGGTACACTTAGCGAAAAAAAAAAATGAAAACAATGTTATCATAAAGTACATACTTTCGAGAATTCGTAACCAAAACATCCGTTCCAACATAATTTATACTGAATTGAGTTTGTAGTCATGAAAAATTCACCTTTAAACCTTTTTGATGGTGGTATAACCCGAAAGCCCAATCGACCGAAACAACCTTAGTCCCAATTCACACTGTGGTGCACCCAATCGAACCGAATCGACCCGACTTTCATGGCGGTTTCAATATTTCAGCCTGGGATCCCTTGCGCCATCCGTCGACCGAAATTAGATTGTCGTTTAGTTAGTTAGCTTCTTTATGGTCTTCTGAACGAGCTGTTGGCACATAAAAAGCGTCTATGGAGGCTCATAAATTCATTAAGACCCAATTTGACTGCGTCTTTCTGCAAATAAATCGCGAGCACTATAAAAACTTGTGGCGCGGCGGTCGCGGAGTCGCTTAATCAACGAATGCATCGTCATGCACGCAACGTATTGTCTAGCGTCCGACAGACCGATTTTCATCATCAATTACGTCTAGTCTAGATGAGCGGAATAGAGTAATTTAGTAGCGCGGGCGTGATTGAATTCTGCTCCATCAGTGGCTCTGTTCTTCCTTCAGGTAGATTGCAGATATCTTTTCCGATTTGCAAGACGTTTCATTTCTTAGTTCACACACGAGATCTCTTGACAACAATAGCCCCACACGTTCGCGGGAGCGATATGATTCAAGCCAGTTTCTCTAGGTGAGATATTTCCAATATCGAACAATGAAATTTTAGTGGAGTGACGCAAGACGCTTTTAGTGAGGCTTATCGACGAGAAATTATCGAAACCAGGAAGCATTTTTACAATCGCATGAAATTCATTAAGACAGACCTCCAACAAAACCGGGCTAAATCGGTTATTGATCTACTAAAATGTATATTTTTAACTTCGAATAATTAAAGTTGATACTAATATTTTAATATTTGAATATACATAGTTTTAGTCTGAAGTACTGAACAAATAACCAAATAAAAAATACATTTAAACTTTTCATGTATAAATTTTTAAATTTGTATCTTAAATAGATTAGCCAAAGAATGCAGTTTCAAGTGGCACAGGGTTGCTTTTCCCCGAAATAGTTCAGATTTTAGTAGAATTTTAAAATTTTTAAAGAAACAGGCTCAATAAACTTGTAAGCTGTTAATATGTAATTGCATGGGTTACGAATATTATGGAAAATTAGAAAAATTTTACTTTCAACTTTAGAAACCAATTCTTCGGAAATTTGTTTTTATACCTCACTCAAAACAAAAATCTAAAAAATTTAATGTATGTATAAAGCTGAGGACGACTATAGAAAAAAACAAATTGCAGTGACTTATCCTTTAGATATCCCTTTAGCTTTAGATAAAGCAAACAACAAAAAAAGCATTTTTTAGATAATCAATCGGCTTTCCAATAATGCCTGACGGATTACTATTCCATGATTATTCCGTTCAAAGTTCAAAGTATCATTTTTGTTTTTATGCCTCGTAGAATGCTTACAAAAATCATAAGGAAATGTTGAAAGTATTAATTTACTAATTTTCTGATTTTCATTAATTTTTTTACTTTACTCGAATTTACTTAAATATTTGGATCTTTTTCACGTTCATAGACATAATTGAATTTTGCAAAAATTAAGTAACCATTTTTGATTTCAACGATTTGAAAATCGTTAATCGAATTTTTTGGTTGGCTGCTTAATTAAGTTGATTAATGAAAGTGTTGGGATCTACTCTAGTATTATTATTATTGTAATTTATATTGGTACTGAACAACTTCTGTAATAAATAGCTTTAAGCCATAAGTATACTTGTCCACTTTTGTTGATAGACACTAAAAGAAAACTTATGTACGCTAAATATACATAAAGATTTCTAGATATTACATACATATTTCTATCAAAACTTTGAAATATCTCTCAAAATAACTTTTAAGATGTAGTGGCTGTAAATAAAACAGATATCATCTCGACGTACTTACAGCCCACATTATTTGTCAAATATCCAATAAAACTTCTTTATTTTCGAATGGAAAACAACTAAGAAGCACCACACCTATCAGAAAACATAAACAAAACCAAACCGATGTCGTCATTGCACTTCCTGTAAACGAAAATTTTTACATAAAATATTTGCGTCTCGCCTCATTTTGCGACGTAGGTACTTACATATTCAGATTAACAACGCTATTTATTTATCCAAATCGAAAAGTCAATGAAAATCCTCGGGAATTACAACAAGGCACCTAAAACTATGAACCAAACTGAGTTTTCTATAAAAGACAAACGAAAAAGTGACCGAGGCAATCACAATAAATCAAAAAGCCTTAAGCAGCCCCCAAATATTTACAAAACTGACTGAGTATCAGAAACTGGATGAACACAGGTTAAATCAGATAAAAAGGTAAAAAGCTGAAGATAAAAGGCGTTAAAAGCACTTGTTTCATGCCAGGCACGAAATGTGCCTCAATGGGACAGTTCGTCGCATGGGACTCGTTTCATATGTGGGTGGGCCGGCCGGAGCCAGTGGGCTCACAGAACTCGGTTCATTACCTATTTCGACGGGCATATAGCGCAAACTAGAAAAAAATATATAAAAGTAGAAGATAAACGTTATGCCATAGAGAGCGAACCTGTAATTGACGCCTAAACGCTCCATTCACATGTGGCTAATTTGCAAAATAATCAAATAAGGCTAAGTGATGTTGTACACTGTTGGCTTTCTTTTCGGCATCCACAAACTGAATAGGCTTTTACTGCATAGGTGTGGAAAGGAGTTTGCCGAGGTGAGAATGGGTCTAATTTAATCGTGCTCTGTACAGATACCACAAAAGTTGGAGCTATTAAAAGAAATGCCACACGTAACTCAGTCCAAATATGGAACATTTAGATCGATGTAAGATATTTCTGGAAAATGCATATTTCCACGTATATGTAAGTCAGCTGCTATAACGATAATAAAGAACTTATGAATTTGAGCCAAATAATGTTTGTTTTCATGTTCCTATATAAGTCATTAATCAATCTGTATCTCTAATATAAGTAGTAAGTACATAGTGTCTTTAAAGTTTCCTGTTTTTAAATCAAAGTCCAATTTTGAAAATTCAAATATTTGACACTGAATTTTAAAAATTCAATATGTTGGATTTTTAAGCTGAAATATTTCGGAAGCTGCTTTGAAAATTAACCTACCCTTTTCTGTTTTGGTATATTTCATATAAAATAATATTTATTGCAGCGTATCTGATGAAAAGATTTCGGAAAATAAAATGATTTTGACCAAAAATATAATGATTTCAACCAAACTTGGTCTATAACATACGTTTATTCTGTCAATATCTCAGCTAAGTTCGTAAATGAGATGAATCGGTCTAGAAGGTGGGGATATAGGGGCTGTACAAGTTATATAAAAATGGTTTGGACTCCAAATCTTTCGCATTTCTTAATCACTATTCACCAAACTTAGCATATACATTGACAACATGTAGTTCTAAGTCTACAAAATGGTGGTGATAGGTCAAAGGGGTCTAACAATACATTAAAAACTGAATGTAGGTATAGATAAAGTACTTATTACTTTTGGAAATAATTATGTCGTAGTAGTCAAGATTTTCTGCAATATAATACATATGTCCACATAGTATAAGTCTAACAAAATACATGAAATATTTAATACTCTACTACAATAGTTAAAAAATGTTATCGTTTTCATACATAGAAAAAAAAACTACAATCACAAATGTTTGTTAAATATCTCTAATATTAAGTCGATAGTTACAATTTTGTTAAGGTTATTATGTCTAAAAAATATTTAAACAAAATCGAAAAACAATTTGCACATACCCAATAAATATTTTAGTCTCAGCATGTTTGTCATCTCTGGTAACGTTTAATGTTTTCGGGCGAACTACAACAACTGATGAACTGCTTTTTGTTTTTGTTGTAGTTGTTGTTTTTAGAGTAGTCATTGATGATTTTGCTTTATTCGGTGCACTTGCCATTTTTGGCGTACAAGTCAATTTGCGAATATTATTTGCATTTCCATCAAATATTGCAGTCCACGGTGATTTCGCCTTGACTTTTCCACTCATAATTGTTTTTAAAAAACAATTATTTGAAACAAATCAAACAATACACGCACTTTTCTCTTAAAACTTTTGATCAAATTATATTTTGAAGTAATGGTAACTAAATCATGCACTATATGATGTGTGAGCACATAATTTCTATAAATTTGAATAGATTTTTTTCTTGGCGATGAGGGGAACAACTATTAAACAGGCATTGAAAAACGTCTTAATTACGACTCACTCTTCGCAATATTTTTTTTTCTTTCAGCTGACGAATGTGTCTTTTATCTTTTCAATAAAAATTTTATACATTCACTCCCCGTGTGAAGTTTTTCATTTTTCTTTTTTTCCCCGACAAAAAAGATCTCTAGAAATAAAAAGATGACAAATTATTAGAAGTGACAAAATAAATGACAGAACAAGGAGGAGGATATAAACATTAAATTTTGCAATTCACACAAAAACACAAAAAGAGCCGGGCGCCAAAAGAATTTTATATATATTTTGTTTCTACCTAAAAATTTAAATACTGCACTTTTCCTTATTTTTTCATTGGTAAAAGGAGGAAAATTCTTTTTATAATTAGAAATGATATCAAAACATGGGAAGTAAACACGCTAGCAACACATCACACACAAAATTTGCGCCGTTTAAGTGATGCTAAGTGATGAAAACGAACAGACACACGAGGACACGTGCAAATTATGATTATTGCCCAAAAAGTGATCTCATTGATGAGTTTCATTGATAATTGGCATCTCGTGCGCTAATTAGTAATGCTGCTAATTTAGATGCTCTCTTGTATCGTAGTGTTCAGGTGTGATCACTTTTTGAACGATCTCAAGAAAATTTTGAGGTTAGTAGAAGCACTGCCACCTGCAATTTTTTGGTTTTAAATTTTTTTTCCAAAATTAATTTTATTTTATTTTTATGCAAATTATTTTCCTTTATTCGAATGTATTTTGCCACATTGTCTGAAGCTGATATGCTAAATAGTTAAATGCTGAATTTGAATTTATAGACATTATGGGTCTTTAACTGTCACGAAGACAATGCAATTCTACGAATTTTTGCGAGTTAAAATCACATTAAGAACATAGAACTTTTTTTTTTACTCGCAACCCAAAATGCCATATTTTAAGATAATACATATATTCCCAATAAATTGAAATATCTAGTTTTGAGAATCTTTATGGTTTGTTTTGAATTTTTATAAATTATACATTCATAAATTGTTAATTTTAATTGTGAATGTTTAAATATCACTTTATAGTTGACTTATTTCCCTTTTTAACATTCTTCCTCGACTGTGAGGTAGTTTTTTATTACCACACAAGTTAAATGACGAAAAAACAACCATAGATCTAATAGTAGACTTAAAATTTTCATAATACAATAAAGAACGAATGTTGTTTGTTTTCTTAGTTCATATACAACCAATTTAAAACATTCCATCACAACATGATTATATCATCAATATTAATTGAGTTACTCGTTTTAAAAAAAACACCTAAGTACATAAAATATTATGTTGATCTAAATTAAAACAATGATTATTTCTTTTGGAATCTGCGCATCACTAATATTTTTGCTTTTACGTACTTAACACAGGAATAAAAAATATTACTTCCATGAAGATATATACCTTCGAGATAATAATAAAAATTTTGAAAAATACTTGAATCTAAAATTAGAATGAAACTAAAATAAAATCTTATTGATTTTAGTAAATTCAATGAATAGATAGTAGAGTTTTATGGATATAATTTTAAAACACATATCACTACCAGAGATACCATAATTACTTGAAATTGGATAACAAATACTAACTTATACAACCTAATTAGCCAGATCACTCTAAAGTTTTCATAGTCTGCAAAATCATTTGAATGGAAAGTGTACAAATTCAAGTTTTAAAAGCTTTAACATTAATAAAAATAGAAAGTGAAGTAACTTTAGATAATTTAATTTATATTGGTTGTTGGATAGATAATAAAATACTTGCATAGTGACAGTGCTTCTACAATATCAAATTAATAACTTAATGAATTTATGATTTAAACCCAAAAACCAAAAATTTTTACCGGAGTTGTCCAATTTGAAATATTTAAATTTCCAAACAGCTGTTGAATATTATTGCCAAAATCCACAAACTAATCGTTGTCTTTCAACGTCATCATGGCTCAAAGTCACTTATTGCCGAATTTGAGCACGACAACGCTCCACATCACACAGTTGCAGTATAATGCAAAAATTTATGTGAAAATCCGGGGAAAGTTAAGAGCGCACCACCCGCAAAACTTGACCCGTCGTAACACAAGCCGCAAGTAGCCGAATTGATCGACCTCGGTAGGAAATCAATTTCACGCGCGATAAGATATCAAGCCCAGTATCAGGGCGATTGGCTTTTTATTTTACTTCACATTAAAAAAATAAAAAAATACAGCCATACCACACGTCAGGTGTATTTTTACTCATCCGGAAAAGTATGGAACAAGAGAAAATGTTGCCAAGAAGCTGCTGCTTCAGAGACGTGAAACTGAACAGCCGGCGGTGGCTAGAATCTGAATCCCACTGAGCCACTTTTCTTCGCCAACCACACTAGACAGACAGACTTGAAGACTATCTGGACGCGAGCAAGTCTGTTTGTGGACTAAGCCGTGCGGCTACATAGGCTCGTTTTGTGGGCTTGTCATCACCATCACCATTATCATCGATGGGCTGAAGCGCGACCGCGACTTCGCTTTCGGGAGAGGGAAGTTTCTGTAGCTGCTTTTTACAGCTTGGATTTAGAGGTGCGCGTTTTTCCGCGAGTCGCGCAATCTAAGAAATCCGCGCTTTTATATTAACCCCAGCCAAAGATCACAAGGCGAGGCAAATGGACTCCAAAAAAAAAAAAAAAAACAACAATTTCACAGCACTTCCAGCAAGGTGCTAGCTGAGGTGAATTTATTATTATAAAAGCCACGCCACTGAGGTAACCGACTGATCGAACTGATCGCGATCGACATTTTTGCAAATACTATCTTTATACCGTACATTTCGCGAGCAACTATGCAAACCGATCGATCGTTGCATGTGTGCTCGCCTGAAAAGCAAAGTTCACTGAGAAAGAAATTTTTGCAAGCACACTAAGAAAGTTGCCAAGAAACTCTACCGCTAGACTTTAGGAACGTCGAGGAAATTGCGTTAGGGAAAAGCTCGCGATAAGATCCAAAGCGTATTGCGCATATTCGTCAGAAATCTTGGCGCGTTTTTGAGCTCAGGGCGAAGAGAAAGGAACCCATCGAGACAGCTGTCGACAGCGCGGAAAATAATCGCGCGAAGAGCAACCAACGCTGCTCTCTGCTCGAATTTGTAATAAATCCGCCGCCGTCGTCGTCGTCGCAGTTTATTCAACTACTAAATAGAAATGATATCACTGCGGCCAGATGGCGATTATATCCGCTTCCGATTGCCCGCATTTATGGGAAATGGAAATTTTGCGTTCAGTACGTATATTTCGGAATAAATGGAGTTCATAATAAAAAATGTTTAACCCGCAACTATTTAGCAACCCTGAGAAATCGTTAGATAGTACTCCATTTTTCCTAATAGAATTATTTCGCATATCGCTCTATCGTTATTATTCGAACTGTGCATAATTTTATATCTAATATTTTTGATAGAAAGATGCATAAATAGATTCAACACTAGCAAACCACAAACACAAACCCATACCTATACAGGAAACTCCCCCACAAGTTCTCTATTGGATTTAAATAATGGCGTAAAGTCCTTTATCTTGAACCCAATTATTCCCCAACATCGAAGTGTGTTTCGGGTCATTATATTGTTGAAACACCCAAAAAATATTGTATGGTTAGAAACAATCTTAACAAATTAAGAATATCTTAAAATAAAAACGTTATAAAATTGAACGAATTATGTTAACTTTTTAGATTTTTCAAATATGTCACTTCAATCGGCAGAATAAATATAGTACTTTCGCCAGCCCTGGCAATAACGTTTATTCTATTACGAAAATTATTAATTTTATGACTATCTTTGCAAAAAAGAAGTCACTTTTTTCAAATAATTTCTTATTTACTTTTTTTCGCATAGTTAAAATTGAAATGTTCAACAAGAGCATGACTGGGTTATGTAAAAAATACCTTAATAAAACTTAAATTTCTATTACAAAGTTTAGAAAAACTACTGAAATGACAGCTGTTTCTTCGACCTGAGGTCCAAAAGACCCCGTGTGACTCTTACGTAAATATTTAGAGGTGTGACTACAACGGATTAAATATGAAATTCATAACCGTTTTTGCATTCTTATTTTCGTTTTCGTGAATATTTCTCGAATTTCACTTCATTCGACTTTTAAAATTTGTTTGTTTGTTGTGGAAAAAACCTAAATAAACAATTAAAATTATGCAAATTGACCGCGGCATTTTCGGTATATGTACGAATAAATATGCAAAATCCAATAGAGTAAGGTGAAATTGAAATTTTATTTGCTTTTTGAAGTTACTTCATTATTTATTATTAAGCTGTGAAACTTTTAGTTATAACAAGGATTACTTCCCTCTTAAGAAATTACCACGTTTTATGTATTGTATAATAAGGCGTTTCACTTAAAATTTAGTTCAGAAATTGACAAAAATACAAACATCCGCTTGAGTGAAATTAAAATAGCAAATAAATCATCGCTGGTAGTGTGTCTAATTAGTCGCGACATGTCCGCTTATCCGCCGATTGAGGAGCTATTTTAATGTTCAATGAATTTATTGCAGCATTGCGTGCATCAGAGGAGTGGCTAAGCAAATGAATCGGAAAGATAATGTCGCTGCTATTGGACAGTGTTCGGAGACCAATGGCGCAAATATTCATAAAATTTAAACTTTTTTGCTTATTATCGTGACAACATGAAGTGCAAGAGCGTGGGCGGATTACTAACAGAAAATCGTGATTGCAGGTGAGAGAACAGGGATAGAAACCGAATCGCTTCTTGAATAATGCAATTCGATGTTTATCTTAACAAGGAATGCATCAATAGTTAAAACCACTCGACAGTCCAAAAGAAAAGAGCAAAATATGGCAGTCGCAAATGACCACATTCAAGTTATGAGTGGTCAAAATATGCAAAAACACTTACTGTAATGAAATGTGGAACTTGTTTACTTACATATATTTTAAATACATATTAAAATAGTCAAATTTATTATATTATTTATTTATCTCCATTATCTCAAACAATTATATTCTTATTTTGATATTGGACCCTATTCCAATTTGAGAAATATCCATTAATGGAGTAGCTAAAAAGTGATAATGAGAGTGAGAAAACCACTTGACTAAAAACTCGTATCTACAAACCCAGTGACTATTGATTGAATTTGTTGTTGGAAGATTTTGGCTATGAAAATTAATTTTTATTTTAGCTACCCCGAATTTCCAACTATGATTTAAACATTTCGATGTTTAGGTTTAATCGCAGGGGAAATTCCAAAGAGCTCCAAACATCGAAATCTGGAACAAATTGAGTTTGAGGTTCTCTACAGGTATATTTTGATAAAACTTTGTAGGAGTGTAGTCAAAAATTGCAAATATATGCAAAAAAAAAAAAAATTGAACTCAATTATACTTCCCGAGATGTTTAACTTTAAAATTTCGAAAATTGACATTTTGCCTTCGCAATTTTTTGCACATTCCCAATTTCCTTGCAAATTATATTATAAACATAAATATCTTAAATTAAGACAATTCAATTTTCATTTTCATTCATTTTTCATTCAATTCAATTCTCCAAGAATCTTTGAAATTAACGAATTAAAGCATTAAGGCATCTGTATTATAAAATGACAAATTGAAGTAAAGTAAAATTTTCCTTATTTTCAATACTCGTATAAAATTTCCGGAGGTAACATTTCAATTGAAGGTTCTTCAATATTTTAAATTTAATTAAACTACATATTTCAGGAAATATAAGCGACCGACAAAGGTTTTTTTGCATACTCATCACTTTTGATTCTAAATGGAAATTCCTAACAAGCTTCATCAAAATCTGTGAAGATATCTCCAACTCAATTTATGGCAGAGAGTCAGCCAGAAATTGGGAAAAAATTTCATTATTTTAAAATTGCTGTATTTCCGCAAAAAATGTACACAGTTCAATGAATAAGGACTCATTAAAAAGCTTGAAAACTTTTCAAATAGAGATTCCACCCTCAGGGCACGTTAATTTTTAAACTAGTGGCTATCCACAACAGCAACGTTTTGGCAATACCTATGCATCAACTGCATTAAATGAAATCGACAAAATATTAAAATCAGTATTTAAAGTGATACCAAAAAATGAAATTCATATGGTATATTAAATTTCTTAGAAAATCAAACAAATATAATAAAGAAGCATAAAACTGCTTACCACTTAGTTACAGTTTTAAACTACTTTTTGAGCATTCAATTAAAATTTACCAAAGCAGTCTTTCAGAAGGTTGAACTCTTAATTTTCAGCAATAAACACGTAAAGTGTTAAATTTAAACGTGATGATATAAGCAGTTCGTATGGTTTTTGCTCTGGGCACCCAAAGATGGCAAGAAATAAAGCAATGATTGAAAAATTGCAAGATAGCGTGATGAATGATCGCCGAATGAAGTTGCAGTCATGGCAAACGGCTTGATATTACGCACACACCATTTTACACGGACATTTCGGTGTGAGAACAGAAAGTAATTCGTGCGATAATTGCTGTTTTTATGTTCATGAAACAAAATTATAATTGAGCGTTTCAAGTTTTTGAAGAAATTTAAATGCAGAAAGAGTAAAATCACGTTTTAATGAATTCGAAGGGACCGAGAAAGCGGCTGTTCGTTATAAAAGCAGTAACAGGGTAGAAAAGTAAATAGCTTTATCTCTTTACCAATTTTTTTTTGTCGAGGATATAATAAAAGTCAAGTTTTTGACTCCCCTTAAAATCAATAAACAGACTGTCAAGTGATTTTGTTACGTTATGAACAAAGAAATAAATGAAAAACGAATATACGGCAGAAAAGATTAGACTGACTCATCAAGCAAATGATTCAATCCACATAGCAACAATATTGATAACAAAACGTGAGAGGAATACTTTATCGCAATCATCCAAATAGCCAGACATAAGTTTTTCTATCAAACATGAAGAAACAGGTGAGAAGTTGTATTTTCACTAACATGATATTGTATTACTTATTATTTATAAGGGGTACTCTAAATTCATAAAAGTCCCAAAAGCAGCAACAACTCACCACATATTAATTTTGTTTATTGCTGCCCATAAAATAATTTTAGGCAATCCCAACAAATGTCTTTCATTACAAAAATCGTTGTTCAAAAATTTAAAATTTTAGTGTTAAGTTACTAGAAAGGTTAGGAGCGAGTCTCGAAATAAATCGAAATAAAAACAGAATAGGGATAAAATTGACGATACCTAAATGTTTGTATGGAATTTCATGATTTCAAGTGATACTGACGCGTAATTTGGTATTTATACTATTGATTTGAAATTAAGTATGTACATACATATGTTTCAGAGTTATAGGAATGGACTCTCAACCATATAAACTTTTATGCCCCCGCATTTTTTCAAAATACTGTAACACGTAATTTGGTTTTAACTACAAAAGTGAAAAAATTTCCATACAAACCTTTATCCCTTTAAAGGAATAAATTTCAAAAACTCTTGAAATACGTCTTTCTTAGTTTTTAACTTAAAGACCAAATATCAAATTTCATGGAATTATTTTATTTTTTTTTCAAATTTTTTATAACGAAAAGTGGAAATTTTTCATACTCATACATTTTGATTTTTTATCAAAAGTTTTCTTTTTTTTAGTATTTAGTAAAAACTTGATTCCCTTGCTTCAAAATCATGCGCTTCACAGATTTAAGCGCTTAACAAAGTAATTCAATTGTTTCTTTCTTAACTTTCTTCTTTTTGCAACAACTTTTACTAAGGAACTTACCTTCTCTCAACTCTTTTACGTAAACATCCACCCCTCACTCTCCTCCTAAACCTCTTTTCAAAGCACTGACTTCTTTTTCCCATCACGACAATAGCCCAAAACACTCGAAAACCTCACACTCACAGCTGTTTGTATAACAAGAATACGATTAAGCAGGAAGTCCGATCTCGAAGTGGCCGAGTTAGAAGAAAAAAATCTCGAACTTTTAACGCGATTTGTTCGCGTGCATCGGACTATCTTCAAGTCAGCGACAGACTGCATCGGGTCTAGCCAGACGGCTAGTTTTGCTGAAAAAATACATGAAAACCTGCCACTTATGGCATATACAATCTCCGCTGAGAGTCATGGTGGCATGTCATTTTTGTAATTTGTTCTTTAAGGACCGATGATTTCATTTTATTGTTTCGAAAGACCGTTTGATTTGATTGGCTTTACGTGATCTTTGGATCCGTCGTTTGAATCGCCCCGCTGGGCCCGGGCACGTCACCCGTTTCGCCTATTAAATAAGAAACTCGCCAGACTTTGAGGCTTGCTCAGGGTGCCGGTATCACGCGTAGATAATCAGATAAATTTACTCCTTTTATGTGATGCTCGAGAAAAAGCTTCGTCTTCGAGACGACGAATCAGTCTGGGATGCTGTCATAGACCCATAGATTTTTCTGATATTAAGCGGTTGCCATGATCACTGCAATTATTTTGAACACGCGTGTTTTAGTGAGACCACTCATGATGTCAGTGCCACCGGTGAGGTTTTTTATTCGTTTACTGCGGTTCGATTTCATGTTACTAATTGTCTTTCGACTGAAATTGAAAGTCATAATCTTAACACGTCAATTTCTGAGAAAACCTCATTTGAAATCGCTTTGTCTTCGCCGATCTAACACAATTAGTGTTTGAATTGTTTTCTATTGTGATTTATATCCGAGCCTTCAGTAACGAAGGTCTTAGATCCTTACTAATGTGTTAACGGTATTTGTCTTACATCACACCTTAATTTATACTATAATAATTGCAAATTACAAATAAGATTCTCAGCAATTTCACTTTTAAATTACGAATTCTTTCTATGTTTCAACTTAACGCGTAAAAAGGTAATTGTTCAATAGTTCATAAATCCTTATATTATATTGTATAATGATGATTGCATAATTTTAATTCATAGGTATATAAAAAATAACAAAAACCTTAAATTTAACAAATTGATCCACTAGAAAAATAAGTCGTGTTATATGTAACTAAGTCCAATATCTTTACGTCATTTGAAGAAATTGTTGAAATGAAAAAAAAAAAAAAACGTGGACTTACTTTTATACCTTTCCCAAACAATGGCACTGATGTCTTCTTCCTCTTAAAAACTTTTACTTATTAGTAGAATAAGCATTACCTACAAATTAGATATATTTCTTCCCAACTTTAATAGCTATCACATTCAACTGATTTACTAATATTAAAGTGAATTTTCACTCTTAAAATTATCAAACAATGTTATTTTTGCAATAATTGGACCAATTCTAGTCTTAGCTACTGGCTATTTTCGCTTAGCCACTAAGCATGTCAATTTTGTCCGATTTTGTATTCCACTAATGAAAGTGGTTATCATATCCACTGCTAAAACGTTATTGCAATTAATATTCAGGTTGAAGTAGGTTTCATAGTTTGCAATTATTAGTTTTTAATTTGAGGATACATGATTTGATTTTTTAAGGGATGATCTTAATGTGTTGTGAAGATGAAATATAGATATGTACTTGCATTACGATTTTTTAGTCAAATGCTTCTCACAATGACTATGATTTTTGCTACTGATATACATATGTATGTATAGCTACTTAAGTGGCTACTTCTATAATTAATAGATTAGGGGTCCAATGAATCAATTTAATATCAGTGCAATTAAAAAAATTGTAAATAACTAATCTTCTTCTGTTTTTAAAACGTTTATTTCTTTAATTTGCAGGGATTTTATTTTTGTCTCTTCGTCAAGACATTTTTGTTCAGGAAAGGATAAAGATATCGCGTTGAAATAAATACCAAATACTAAAATCGACATCCTCACAGTTCGGTGATAGTGATGGACTAACTACTGCTTAATTTCATTAAAACGTAGTACTTCTAGTTGACCTCAAATTTTGAAAGGCATGAAGAAAGGTCTCAAACGGAAAATACACGATTCAATTTCGTTTATGATCGAGAAAATCTCGGCTGAGCTGATTTTCCGCAGTCGTTAGGTTTGGATCCAAAACTTGCGTACCGTGTGAATGCTTCAATGCAATCGTCGAACCAATATCGTAACAACACAAGTTGGTACAACAATTGTATCGTGTATTTCTCGTTTTACAGCACAAGTAAAGGAACTGAAATACACAACTTGTTTGTCTTTCTAAAAGCAAAGTAGTTTTCAGTCAAATAAAAAATCAAATATCTCTGCGATGAAGCGAAAATCATTCAACTACATATTTAATTCCCGCCTCCACAGTATTACAATTTTTAAATAGTTTCATACAAAACATTTCCGCCTTACTCAGCACCCAAAGAATCCACGACTCCAGCGAAATGTTTATGAAATCAAATCGTAATTAATTGGGAGTAGGATGATCATTATCCTAATAAAGCGCCCCCGCCTCCCTCGAATTCCACCGCTGACGTCAGCTCCTCCAGTCTCCAGCTCCAGGGCGGCTCGGGAGCAAAGAAAGCGGCGAATTGACCCGCGGCAAGCTTTTCGGCGGCCCACAAAAAGTCCCACGAAATTTTAGCAATTTGCCTAATTCGCGGGCAGCTGTGTCGCACGCAACGCAACACGACGCGAAGGCCCGCGGGTTCGCCGCTCAGCTGAGCCAACAAACAAGTCAAGAACCTCTGGGAGCGTGTCGTGTCGCCGAAATTCATTTTCGGGGGATGACATAATTTAAAAAAATAAAAATACTTCTCCGGAGGGCATGCGATAAGGGGCCTATTTTCAGTTTGTAGCCGCATCATCGGCGCGCTTTTCGCGCGACGACAAAACGCAGCGGGAGGAAGGTACAAAAGACAGCAGCGGAAGACAAACGAAACCGCGACCAGAAAAAAAGACGCGGAAAAACGGTCGCGTCGAAACAATAAGTCGAGACATGATGTCACCAATCGTTTTGGCGTTCGATTACTTTTGGCCTTTTTCTCGTTTTTCTATTTGTACGCCTTATTTTCGCGGGCTTATCGGGTCCACTCCGCGGTTTGCTTAGCGCGGCCGTAAATATATCAATTCTGCGGCTTTGCGGTCGCGGCCTGGAGGAGTAGCAAACAGGAACGATCGCTGGCAAATAGCACTTCGGTTGCCATTCTAATTTTAAGTGCCATGCGAATTTGGTTATCTTATCGCACGTAGGTAAATCTAGGTAGCCCCACGCTCTTATTTGCGGCTGAACGTTTTACAAGAATTTTTCAGTTTTTCGATAAAACTTGTTGGAATCCAATTGCCCAATAAAACCATTGTAAACTAAACGAGCATGCGGTCACTCAAGACGAGATTTTAATTTATCGAGCTGAGTTGTAACACCACGAGTATTTTCGTGAATGGCTATAGCTGAATATTTGGCTGAATATGCGATCGGGTCATTTTTTTTTATTTTTTGTTTTTGCATTTTTCGATATTCTGAAGCGTCTAAAATAACCCTATGTATGTAAACCTTTTCATCACATCAGAATATCAGAATTACGGATAACGGCCCCTCAAAGACGAAAAAAATGAAAATTTTGTTAAGCATTTTAGAATTTCAAACCATTTACCGGAATTTAGAATGAAGCAAGTCAGAATGATAGCCACAAGCGTCTACTCAAAATATCTGACCGATTTTTTCATTTCAGATATCTGGAAGGGATGATACACTGCACACCAGCGGGAGCAAATTTATTTTTTGTAATTTATTTCTTTAATAAAAAGAATTCCCGAAATTAAGTCTCAAAAAAAAACACTAAACATTCCCCTCAAAAAATAAATGAAAAGAAGGAAACTCACCGTTTTTAAGATATCAAAGCATATAAATTAAATATTAACCCATTTAGTTAATGTAATTGACAGATTTAATTTCAAAGTTAAATTAATTTAAACGTTATTTATAATACAACTGATATACACCTACTTTTATCATATAAAATGTTTGCGAAACATTGATTCGTTAGCTTTTAAATTCAAGACGGCTTCAGCCTCATGGCTTTCTAAAGAAGAACATATCTCTAGTCTTTTAAGACCAGATAATATACATGAGTGGAAATGTGATTTTTTATATGAGTCTTTAAAAATTAAATTACACTGCAATTGTAATTTATGATTTTTCCTCCATTAGAAGGAATTATATCATACTTAAACTTTTTTTTACATGTATTATAGCTTATTTTATAGCTGAAAGTAAGAAGATTTAAGTATTCAATAAATAATCATTAATAAGGTTGATTGATTGGTGGTTCTGCTAAGTTTTAATTTATTCATAGGTACAGACAAATTGGATACACATTAAATTTGAATTGCTGATATATGTATAATAATAGATACGAACGTTTTTCAACTAAAAATTAAAAGGTCAAAAGTTGTTTATACTGCGCAATAGTTGCAGATGTCTTTAAAACTTTCGATTTTATCTGTTTTAATAGTACGGAAAATATAAGCATGAAAACAAGTTCTTCATAACGTCTTTCTACGTTTTAAACGATCGATGCACGTGCTCCCCTCAGACTCAAACTATCCTCTACTAAGGCCAAGAAACTCCGGATAACCACCCGAAAATGCCATTTGCACCACGCTAACTAGCTGACTGGATCACGTGCCATCATATGATTCAATTGCGGAATTAAAAGCGAAATCACGATTTTCCTCGTAGTGGGAAAAAATAAAAAATAAATAAAATTCATAGTAGCCTCCAAGGCTGGTACATCACGACATAATTGTTCTTAAGCCGACGCTCTGCCTCCGCAGTCACAGAAAGGAAGCAGAAAACCACGTCTCCTCAACTTTCCTTGTCCGACGGAGCCCCGGGGATGAGCTGAACTCGCCCAGAAATAAATTTCTGACATCACGGAGGCATTCAAGCGAATCAATAAACTCCGGGAAATGGCCCCAAAAAACCATGCACGTCTCCCGCGCGACAAAATAATATGGATTGCCCGCCCGGGAGTTTCCTTTGAAGTTGCGCGTCTCGCGGGCTGCGAGGGCCGCGTGTTTTGAAGCATTGAACTTGCAGTTTGATCGATACGACCTGACGTCACCGCTTCTTTAAGACATCTACGTTCTTTCGCCAACTCGAGCTGTTTTCCTCGCATAATTGCGTGGTCGACGTTCGCTGGCTGACCGACCAGGTCGCGTTCGGCTGTGAGAACTCCAGCAGTTTGGCGTATGCGGTCATATGGCGGTGGCATCAGCCCCCAGAGCCCCACTGGATGTCTCAATGCGTTTCCCGAGCCGCGCAAGGCTTAATGGGGCACCATGGCAAACTAATGGTTTTTTAATGGGTTCGGTGCGGAAATTTCCGCCTGGAAGTTGTTGACTTCAGGGCTCGTCACCCACACGTCCACGACGGAAGAGGAGTAATTTTACAATAGACGTAAATTGGACACTCAACCGTATTGGAACATGAGGTCATAGGTCACTCTGGTAACCACGGGTGCAATCACTTCAGTGACTTGCAATAATTTAGTTAAATGAGTCAAAAAACCGACAAACAGTTTGTTTTTACAGCCAATAACTTTAGAAGTTGCATTTTGCTAAATGAAAGCCAATTAAAGGTTCGGAGTTACCCCATCTATATATTTACTTATCATCATGTATGTATTAAATTTAAATTTGATCATGATCGTCAAAAATATGTAAGTGAAAATGATCACGCCATATCTTAGGATCCGTACTTATAATTTAAGTATTTCCAATATTTTTTGTACTTGTGTACCTCAAAAATATAATAAATTTCAAATAAGCTATTTGTTTCCTGCACGAATCCTTCTTATATAACCTTCTAGTTAATATGACCGTCCTTGAAGTCCAATTGCACACGCCCGCAAAATTTACAATTGCAATTTTCTGTCCTCGTGCTACCTAATGAATTTTTGATGATGAACACGAGCGAAAAAGTTTCATTTTGTTTTATGATATAAAAGCTCAAGGGATACGTTCATTGTTTGTGCACAATTTTACACAGCATAAAGGGGAAAAAGGGTCAAGGAAGGTTTCTCAAGCATTTGACCTTTTAAAGCAAGGAGGATATAGTTTTTGTTACTATGAAAATAAATTATAATTAATGAAACAAAAAAAGACACTTAAAATACAATTTTTAAATCGGATGCTAATTTTGTTTGTTTCAAACAGTTTTGGCAGAGAACTTGAGTTTGTAAAATTTTATAATTACCCTAATAAACTCACTGAAGAAATAAAGAACTAAACTTTATGATAGCAAAGTCAAAATATTCATATTGTAGTTACGTGCATAGCTGAATTTTCATCACAGCAAGCTGCTGTGGTAAGTTTTTGAGATCGGGATTTCAGTTAAAAAATGATTATCTTCTAAATATTTTTACATTAGATATATCTTTAGAACTCCATTTACGCTTACGTTTTGAGATAATTTGAGGGGATAAAATATTAATATTTTATGTCATTATATTTTTTGGTAGAAGACCACTTTGAAATGTATTATTTGTGATCCATTGTCATGTAACGTGCTACTGCTATGTGATTACAATTTAATTTCTTTTGATTTCACTGGAAAGATAGTAAATGAATTTCGCGCCTTGCGTATTTAAGGCAGCTTCAACTAAAGAGGCCTCGTCTATAGTTACGTATTCCAAACGCTTTCTGGTTTTAGCTTAAAAGCGAGTAGCAATTTCATGGCAAGCCTGCATTTAAGTAAAAAGTAAACAAAGCCGGATTTTCTCCGTGCACTTTTGAATAGAGCACACAGAAACTGATTTAGACTTAGAACGAGCGCAAATCGAACAAATCTCCAGTTCAAGAGCAGAAACAAAGTTAGCCGGAAGCAGATCTGATTTTACCTTGGAAAATTGAAAATAAACGGCCGCAAGCGACTTCCCAAAATCGGCACAGTCCTCCCCGAAGAGAGTTCATGACGTCAGCAGCCAGCAATAGTATTTCTTATCGCAGGAGGGATTAGTAAATCACAAGACGTTTTGTGTTAAGGGCAAATTACGGCTGCACTGGGGCACGTAGCGTTAGTGTGGAACACAAAGGGGCACTTGGGACGGGACGAGAGCAGTGCACTTACCTGATGAACTCCCTCACCATCCTCATAGTTCGGTTCCACTCCTGCAACGAGGTAAATGACTTTAATCGACACTTTCTACGGAACGGGTTTTGCGCGGTGCAAGAACTAAGCAACCAGGACAGGACGGCACTTCTGCAGGCGCGGAATAGCGTGGAAAAACAGGAAAAAATATGGTAAAATCGGATCGATTTTTGTGTAGATTTAGCTGCATGCAGAACTCGGAGGTCACTTACATTTCGAGCGCATTCCGGCCAGCGATGGATTTGATAAAACCACTGAATCGCTAGAGACCGTTGGCGAAATGATAACGTATTAAGCGGAGGACTAAATTCAGAGCATAAACGCTGAATATGCCAAGCACCACCAAAAAACCCCACAGCTCACCCGCAAACTGAAAGAAAAACTGTTTGACAATCAACCAGTTCGTGTTCGCCTGACAGGTTTCTCTGGGAAATGTCAAAAACAATTCACAATGATGTTCGTTTGGTCACATGTTGGTTATTCACAGTAATCAAAACATTATTTGACTGTTAAAAACTGAATGTGGAACGTGCACTGACATATAGAAATGGACCACTCGATTTGCTGTCTCAAATGGTGCACCCTTTTGACAGTTCTCACCTAAGGAGAGTTCAAATATAGGAAGCATATATCTGTCTATTTCTTTCCCATTAGGCGAGATAGGTGCCTTCAAAAGGCGGTAAATTTTAAAATTATAATGATTTTTATTTGTAGCCTGCACGCTTAAATCTAATTCCCCTAAATGTAGTATTGAATTTCAAATAATTTCGCAGCGAGAAGTTTCTAGAATAAGACATTTTTCATTGAAAAATCCTCAGCAAAACTTTGAAATGCTCTCTTCTGGATATGCGGTTTATATCGCTAAACGTTTGTTTTAAGAACTCAAAAGAAATAATTAGAGCACTTTTGTGTTTTTGCTGTAATCCCCACTTAATTTAGTTACATTAAAAGACATAAATGTAATTAATTCTGAAATTATTCGCCGCATTATGCCGCCCAGGTTTTTTGTGGTTTTTGTGCCAGTTTTGCCGGTAAATGAGACATAAAATGAAAAGAATTTGCAATATGGGGTACTAAAAGACTAATTTTCATAATTTAATAATACAATTTCTGCTGAAAACTTAGAAATTGTGTAAAATTCAATTGTATCTTAAAAAGGGGTAATTTCATGTTTTCATTCCTTTAAAGGGACTTAAGATACAAAAGGAGTTATTTAATAATTTTTAGTGTAATTACTTGATGGATTTATGCAATTAATATGGACTAATGCCCCAAAAATGCATTTGACAACAATTTAAATCCACAGCTGACTGCTCAAAATCCGTTAATGGTGTGAGCAAGAGGGAACGAGAAAGTGCACCATCACGATATAGGCATTTTGTATGGGACGAGTAGTCCATTTCTCTATGTCAGTGGGAACGTGGATAGAAAGTAAAAAGCACCCAAAAAATAATGCGATCAAATTGCAAAATTCTCGTTTGCTGTCACGATAAAGAGCCCGAAACTACCTCACCTTGTGAGTAAAGCTCATTATTAAAGAAGGCGAATAAAACCGAGCATGTTTCCACTTTTAAATGTACCAAAACAGAAAAATGGGATGGTTATTTGATCAGTGCTCCGCGTCAATTCAAGAAGGATAAAGGGAAACACATGGGTTATTTGCCTTAAAATTATTCAGGTAAGTTCTCATTAATTACACTGTAATAGCAGAAAACTGAATCCTAGAAACTTAAACTTTTTATATAAATTTGTATTCTTCGGGCATTCTTAGTTGTACATAGAAGACACAAAAAAATTGGTTTAGTAAAAATATAATTAATTTATTTATACCATAAATTTAAAGTTACAAAAACTCCAGTGTTTTTATCAGAATACTTCTCGAAGTATGTTCTTCATTATAAAATTATTGATATGTAGTAAAGCATTCTTTCTCTTAAACTAAGTTCAGCAATTATAAGGAAATAAACAACTTAATTGTTTATAATAAGAATAACAATTGTTTATAATAAGAATAACTGATTACGTTAGAATTTTTCAATCCTAATAATTTTGGCTCAATGTACACCTAATTCCCAATTCCTAATGCTCGGTTTTATTTTTGGTACACTTTTTTTTTTCATTCTCAGTTAACCAAAATTCAATTTTTTATACCACACGCCTATAATTGGGCCACCACACTCTATCTCTGTGCTAAATTTTGTTTATTCTTTGTAGCTTGCATTAAACGAAATAAATAAACAAATTACAAGTTTTTACGTCGTATTTACGGATTAATTGAATATTTACGGATAATTATAACTGGGTATGATCATGGGTTTTTATTATACTTTACCTTTTAAAAATTATCTGCGTTCTTCCATTAATTATGTATATTCCAAAAAGAGGTTAAATTTAGATTCTAATCGGAAAAATTGTATATAAAAAAACTTCCCTAAATTGGGTTTATTTTTTAAAATAAATATTTATAATTCAATTCCACTAAATTAGATACCCCTTATTCCTTAATGCAAATTTTTAAATGTACGTTGATTTTAATTAATACTGAAGATGTTATAATATAGGATAGTTCTAGACGCGTTAATGGATTTTATAAAAGCTAGTGCGATCAGTGCGCTCGATCGACAATTTCGCCTCAAGGTATGCAGCGATCTTGCTAAATAATGAAACCGCGAAGTGGCCACTGATCACACGGCGCAGGGTGGCCAGAGTATTTCGCTTCGCGATCGCTACCCGATGACACTTGTGTCGTCAGCGCGATCACTTTTTTCTTTTATTCCCCGAATCCCAGCTTTGACAGTCTCAAGTGCGACTCGTCGTGGATAGTGCGAGCGATGCAGAGTGATTGTGTGGTCGCGCAAAGTGGCGCAAAGCTAATCAGAGACGCGACAAAATCCGCTAGAGCCTAGAGCAGGCTTCCTGCGCCCGAAAATAACCGCCAAAGGGGCTCACGAGACTTCCTGACGTCAAATAGAGCCAACCGCTGCCACGAAAGGATCATCACGACCCAAGAAGTAGCCTCGCAAAAATTGAATTTCCCTCATTGAGGGAATTTTTATGCGAGGTACGATCGGAAGAGGAAGGTGGTCGACGACACCCGACCCGCTGCTCCGCCTTCGGCCGTTCTCGTCCATTCTAGCGAATATAGCAGCTAAGATCGCTTGTTTGGAGCAATTATAATCGCGAAATGTTTATTTACTCTGGCTGATAACAGTTCTATGTGACTGTGGAAAGTGAAAAGTGGTGTGTCTTGCGAAAGTGCTAAGAGTGTCAGCAGCGAGACAATCAACCGCCCTCCCTCCCCCGAGCTGCGCGAATTGTACGTGATGCTCGTGACGGAGAGATAAAACGCAGTGGAAGCTGCCGGACCAGAGACAGATTTTATCTGGTAAGTCGCCAATCACTGCAGAAAGTCCCTTTGTCCTTCGCCGCTCGCGATAAGTTAGCCAGCCCTGCACGTAAATCTAGCGACTCACTATCACCCGTTTCCTGATAAAATTCGCACTAGAACCCCCCGACTGACCTCCCTCGCGAAAAGAGCAGCTATCCTTGGACGCATTGCGGCGCGACAGGGGAAAAAACCCGCTCGCGGGCGCGAATTGATCGTCACCTGCCCTGCCCGCAGCGGAACAGGTAAAAATACCTCTGCGCCATTAATTGCAGCGAATTGCTGTAAATTGACATAACCTCAAAAGCCCACCGCTGGAGAAAAACTCCCGTTCCCGTCCCGTCCCAATGTTCTCGTCCGATCATCAGCAGTTTTCGCCCCCCTCCCTGCTCATGGCCGGCCCCCGGAGTTTTGGCAAGATCAGCTGGGAGCCGATCACCAAAGAAGCGATCGAAGCGTACGCAAAATTCACCGATTTGAAACGGCAGCGGCGGCTAAATGCTTTTCTAGGGGCTTCAATTAAAAGCAATTGCCTCGTTCGAGTTCGAGGCATTTTATTATTGCGACAATAAGCGATTTGTCGGTGTGTGCGTGCAATGGCGGCTATCGGCGTGTCCGTACACAAAGCCCACATATGCACCGCTATATACATACATAATAGCGCCATCTACGCGATCATTTCACACTAAGCACAACCACAGTGAGCGAGAGAAAGTGATCTCTGACGCAAATTGGGAGGGCTGCCAGATGTGAAAGAAAAGAGAATTTTTAGTAATATGCATAAACAATAACAACCGTGCGTTTTACACGCATTTTAGTTGTAAATATTTTACTGAGTATTGCCAAACTCCCAGCAGTAAACAAGATCACCGACGAGATATCGTGAAGAAATCATAAGCGAAGATCACTGTCTCTTTTCGGTCTGATTTTAACATGGAAATTAGGGTGTTTGCTTTTTCATGATCGGTCCCATATATAGGCTATATTTTTGCTGGACTGTCAATAGAGCCAACAAATTTTAAAATTAATCCGCTAAAATTATTCAAAGTCATACATGTCAGCTATTTAGTTTTAAAGCATAATATCAGGGTTTCAAAACCAAGCTTAAATTCAATGATAGAAAACAATAACAATTTTTGATTTGAAATGACAATTCTCGTTTTCATATTTTCCCAACCCAAACACAAACCAGAACATGGAATGAAATTGTCGCGTCGCAAAGTCCCAAGTTCCGCAGAACTTTGCTAACAGAGTTAAGTTTCCCATATAATTTGTATGGGAAAAGTTACTCTTTTATTTTACAAAAAACGTTAATTACTCCTTAACGCATTTCGATGAGAATAATAATTGCCACATTGCTAAAAAGATCTGAACGACTAAATTCGTAAATCCAGTAGATCCAAGAAATTCATAATGATAGAATTTGACTGGTCTATACCTTTTAATATTTACGAGTTTAGTCCTAATGACCTTTTTGGGAGTAAATTCAACTCTCAACAAAAGTCTACTATGAGAAATTGTTTTAACTTTTTTTTTTACAATTATGTAAAAGATTATTTTTTCCCATGCAAGTTGTATGGTAAACTTAACTCTGCTTCTGTCATTTTCTGTTGATTTAGAAGTCTGAAATTTCGAGGCGATTTATGTTAGACCTAGTGCAAGTGCTCTACTTTTTAGTTATAGTACTAAGTACAACATTACGTACATATTCACTGCGCTGTTTACTGTACAGCAAAAAATGAGCAGAGATATGTATATAAAATAGTTCGATTATTTTATAAATTTTTTTTTGTTTCATTTTTGGCCGGATTAAAATTCGTAAGCGTGTCGAGATGCCAATATAAAATTAAAATAATAACCAAATTGTTTGGTGAATATAAAATTAATAATAAAGAATTCGCCGGCCATAAATCATTCTGAAATTTCTTGGAATTGCATGGCGACCAATAGAGCAAAAGAGTTTTAACCACTGAAGATCTCTAATATCAATTCGTTTTAATGTAAAAGGTGAAGGCAAGAAACTAAATTTAAAGCTTGTAAGAATACTATGCTTATGTATGTTTTTAGTTGCTGATTATAAATTCAAAAGTAACCATTGTGTAGGGTTTAATAAATGTAGAGATTTTTATAGTAAAATAGAAGTAAAAATACTAGACCAAAATTATTATTGATGTTATACGCACCTCTCAAGCATTTTGAAACTGGTAATACTTTTTTTTACTAAAGATTTTGTTGAAGAAGGATCATAGTTGATTTCATACAACATAGTGTTAACAATTATATAATATGTCATACGAAAAAAAAATCCCAGTTCACAATAACCTTGAATTCCTTAATTCGGTTAATCGTTTAATTATGTTAAAATGAAAATTTGATATCACAAAAAAAGAAAGGTTAGTAGAAGACCAATCACTTCAAGTGGCCAAAGCTGCTTTTTAATTTCACGTACGCATCTTACGTAATAATCTCTTTTTTTATCTTTCCATACTTTTATTTTAAAACCGAAATTATCTTGATGCTCATGTAAATAAAAGAACTTATGTAGTTATGTGTAATACATATATACATATAAATATGTATGTAAATCCCCCAATTCTAATCACGAGCTTATCCCGCTTAGTGGCATTCTCGTGATTACGTTAATATTTGCAAAAACAGAAAGCTTAAGATAAATAATGTTTACAGTGGTTTTATTAAACAATTTAATTTACTTGCGTAGAACTAATGTTTTAATGAAAACAAGTTTTCGTAATTTACCTGCAAAACAACTTCTTGATGACGAAACAAACGTGCATATCTGCAAAAAAATACTTTAAATGAGAAGAGATTGTCTTTTTGAGATAACAACTACGTTCACTAGAGCTCTTCAGGTGTAACGCGAAAATCGTTTCTTTAGTTAATTTCGTCATTGCTTTCTTGAAATAATTAATTGTTACCTTTTTAAATTTCAATTTTATTAAATCGAAGAAAAATTATATTCATTGTGGATTTCAGCATGGTATGTTACTTTTGTAAAATTATAAAAGAATTAAATTGCAATTTAAGATACATATAAATAAAATAAACTGAATTACTTAGGACATGCTAAATTTAAATAATTAGAAGTTTTCAACAGAATGCATGCAATTTTAATTGCTAATTTAATTGTCTGTATTGACACAAAATTAGGATGCAGCGTATTATATGGTAAAAGTAGAAAAAGAGATTTCTATTCATAGAAAACAAAACTTAATTTAATAACACTAATTCACTTCTCCGTGTTTTGTTCATTTAATTTTAACCAAATGCTTTAGAGTAATTTAAAAAAAAAAAATTTTTTAAAGGTGAGTTCACTTTTTACTAGTACGAGAATAGTTTTACTCAATTTTCTGAAAAATCAGATTCTGTCGACTCTTTCGGAGATTTTAGACAAAATTAGGTGAATTTAATTTAACAATTTACATGTTTGCACTTTAATAACTGCAATTTAAAATGGTATTTGTTTAAAAAGAATTAATCTGGTAAAGATTAGGAATTTACAAACAAAACAACATCGATTATATATAGTTGAGATTTAAACGACCTCAAAACATTTATAATAAATCATCAGGTTAGAATGTTTTGCCAAATGAAACCCGAAAAAGTTGACCACAAATTACGCAAGTGAATATTTTGGAGTTTAAGTAGCCAAACACACTGTCTGACGTCGGCAATTTTTCGATTAATTTGTAAGCCATACGTCACCACAAACAAAATTTTTTTACTTTTCAAAGCTCAATAAGAAAGATAATATGTAAATGAAATCGGTCTTAAGGACATATGTATAAGAAAAAGTTCTTACTAAGTAGTTTTCAATTTCTTGCATTAACTACTCAAAGTAATGCGGAAAATTCAATTATAATTGTGGGAAATTGTGAGGAACATTTTAATAACAAGGGCAATTGTAATTAAAGCATGCATCAAATCAACATAAAATAAGAGGAAATGTTGGAAAAAATGTTTTCTAGTAACACTGATTGCATTAATTGTCCAACTTGGTTGACACAAACAAATAAAAGCTTTCTATGCGCTATTTCCTCCAAGTAATCTTAAATGATTTTGTTTATTATTCAACCGCCTTAATTGAGAAAAACTCGTTTCATTTGTAAAACAGACATTTTGAACGGCATTTTAATTGGTCCACCACAGCCGCTTACAGCAATCCTATATGTGTATGTTTTGCATAAGCTTTCAGCGTATACATGAGGAAGTTTATGTGGATGTGGAAAAGTATTGTAAATTTTTATGTATTTATGCCAAACGTTCCGGTTTTGTTTGTATATTTAAGTTTATTTTAACATATTGTGAAAAATTAAAGTTGAGTTGTTGCTATAGCACGTGTATGCTTTATTTCTAATTACCAATCAGGTTTTCTTATTTATATTATAATATTATTAATATTCAAGATGTTTATTGTATAAAAATTAATAAATTAAATAGAAAATTTTATTATCGGTATGTTTCAGCAAAATATACATATATACCTATATAACAATCTTATAGAAGTGGTGGAAAATTATGGTTATATATTTGTAAAAACAAATTGTTATTTAAAATCAATATTTTCCCTACCACAGTATGGGGAATGACCACTGTTTTTTGTTGAAAACCAGTTTTTAATTAAGTGTAAAATACTAAAAATAATATTTGTTTGACGTAAATGATACATACTATAATGTATAATGTGTTTTATGCATTATTAACTGCTAATGTTTATTATTGAAATAAACATAAGCTGCAAATTTAATTTCCTTTCTATCGAGAAAATTTATTCAAAATTAAGTTTTGTTTGCCAATAAATCAGGTATTACGTAAATATTTATTAAACTAACCAAAGCTTTTCAGACAAATCATTTTTTTCAGTGTACCCGTGATGGTCCTAATTGATTAAGTCTACACGAAAAAAGAATTGGCGTTATTTTAACGAAGGCTTTAAAAATATTTTTGATTTTGTTGTGATTCAATAAATAACAACATAATAGGATTCTGAAAGCGACTACATATATATTATAATATTATATGTATGTCTAAACACTCGTGTAATTCTCGTTGTAATGAATTGGTTTGCCTTGTCAAAAGACGTTGTTGATGGTCTATGCATCCTTCTATTAAAATAAATTGTCATTTCCTGTTGAAAGATTTAGGTAATGTTATTCCAACCAATGTTCTTCATCTTTACTGCATTTATAAATTCGTCGTTATTCAGACAGTTTTAAAGTTATGTGTTTATCGTAATTTTTTTATTATTATAGAAATTCTTAAACAGCCGTAGAAATAGTTAGTTTTCTGACTTATCGATGCGAAAAAAATTTGAAAATTTATAAAATTATATATATCATATGAAACAATTAAACAAACCCAAAAATAAATTTGCGAAATAAAACCACTAAAATAATCCTTTCGTCAAATGTATCCTTGAGTGACATAACAAAAATATTCAAGATCGTCTCGCAAAAAATTCCAAACACTGGCACTGGGTGAATGTGTAAAAAAAGCATTCCTTCGATCGAGCCCCGATCATTTGAAAACTTTGGCGCGCGACTGTCTTGAATTTGTTACATAAGGCCAAGTCTGCCTCCCTGAGAGAATCTCCGTTGGCAGTTGATAGAGGTCGCTTTGCTCCACTAAAAGTGTGCTGATTGTACGATCGGCGGCTATTGTTTCGTTTTACTTTTCTTAATTTCATAAATGGATCAATAAATGAAGTCAGTGAACCCGCCGATTAGTTTGGCACAGTTAGTTGCTTCTCCTAGAGCGGAATATTGACGATCGTCGGATACGCGGCGGCGCTTATAAATAGAAATAGCCGTGGAGTATCTTGAGAAATTTTGCTTTCATTCAGCGATAGTTCCAAATAAATAAACAAACAAGCCGAAATTGCATCGCGTCTCATTCGGGACAGATGCAAATGTTTGGAGCGCAACATCAACATGTGGTTGTCGCGATCAGTCGTCGTTCAACTCGTTCATTTTCGCTCCACCTTTTTGCTTACTTTATAAATGACTTAGCGAATTTTCTTCAGATTCTAAGCTTTTTGCTTTTTCTTGCGCGCAAACGCAAATTAATTGATGTGACTTTGTCGTTTGTTGGATTTTTGCAATGGTGTTTCTGTGAGCGGGGACAGAATCAGAATCAGCCACCCCACTCATGAGAACCAGGCATAGAATAAATTTTCTTCAAGACGATTCGAGACTGCAATCTTAAGATGTATGGTCAATTGGTATGGGGAGGAAGAAAAAAAAAATTGAAAAATCTTGTGTCATGTGATTTTCTTCAAGTTTTTGATCACATCAACGAACAAGTGCAATTGTAGATGCCAATTTAATGTGTCGGCGCGCACATAAAACCCGAACTAATGTCCCCTCTTAAGCGAAATGGGATGTCATAATTTGATTACGACATCGCAACCGTGACAGTGTTACTTTGGGCAATTTTCTGTAATTTTGTTGTTAAGATGCGTGACGCAGAGCTTTTACTCAGTTAGCGCTATCAGGAAATTGGATTTGAACCAGATTAGAAAGAAGCTAGCTTTCGCAAAATCTGCTCCAAATTATTTCTACATTGCAAGTGACATATAACAGGGATTTTAGGACTTATTTATTACATATACCATATATGTATATAATACCAAAGACCTATATGATACCAAAGTCCTAAATCAGGACTATAAATCAATTGTGTTGATGTCTGTATATAAATGACACAAATTGATCTACAACATTTCACAAGCGGCACAAAAATAAACCAGATCTAAGCTCAATTATGTTGTGGTAGGCCAAAATTAGGACTTGACTATTTAAACGACAAAGATAATTCGAACTTTGGCCTTCACTGGGAATGGTTCCCAACTTCGTTTTTTGTATATTCGAATGCGAAGTTATTTTACTGGTGAAGTTTTCAAATCAGAATATTTTTTTAAACTACATAGTATTATAATTTTGTTTATTTTATTCACATTTTTTAAGTCTTTTAACTAAAAAAAAATTGATGTTTATGGGTACAGGATAAAAAATAAAATGAACTTATTTTATCCAAATTGCATAACCTGATTGGGATTGGGTCCATCCAATGCATCTAATCGAAATTTGGAAGAAACGTTCTTTGACCATATTTTGGTTTCATTTAAAAATGGACAAACAAAAATTTTAAATAGCTGTTATTTATAAAATTTCAACTTAGAATAATATACATACATATATTAAATCCAATGCAGTTTGTTTTGCATAGGTCAATTATCGCATCACAACACATATAAAAAATTCAAATATAACAATAAAGAAAGGTTTTGAACGTTTGGTATGTTCAGCCGTTAATTTTTATTATTATATAAACTGTAGCAATCACTAGTTTTTTTTACAAAAACCTGCATATAAATTTTGCTTAAACAATTTATTAAATATAAATTTTTAATAACACGAAAGTTGTGTTCTTGTAATACCGGGTCCGGATCCGTATCTAGGTTTAGCAGGAATTGAAATCTTTGAATAGTTACCCATATCTTATTTTGTGAAAATAAAATCAAATTGTCTGAATTATACCCACATATTCTAAAAATTTATCCGGTTCAATGTCTGAAGTTTGGAATTATGTATCATGGCAATTTTTTAAATTTTAAAATTCAATTCAATGAAAAATTTGACCTGACCTGAAACAGATAGGAAAATGAAAAGAACACAGTTAAAAAATACTTTAATTACTTTTTATTTACTAAGGTTTCGACAATTATGCGTTTAATATAAAAGGTATATTATTTTATTAAACGGAGAAAAAGTTTATGTACTTACCTTGGAAAGTTTTTCTAAACTAGAGTTTCTTTAAAAAAAAATCACAAATAACATTCATAATTTCAAACTTTCTGTACAATATTTAAATCTAATATATACATATACCTTGTTAAAATTATTGGCAAATGCTTGTTATTTGATAAACTTTTTAAGGCGGTAATTTGATGTTTTTAAATCAGCAAACTTAAGTGATATTAGGAGATTATTCTTGCAACTCGTTGTTTTCGTTTTACCAAACCACTTAAAAAAACATGATTTTGCATGCTTTCGTCAGCCACAATTATAAAATACCAAATGCTTTTCTTCTGAGAAGATATCATAAATATGTTTTTGTTTTTTTGTGGCGTAAGATGTATTATTATTTGGATATTTTTTAATTTTATGTATGTCAGCTGAGTAGAAAATATTGCATTAAAAATCTGTTTATTCATTCCGACAACAAGGACTTTCCTAATGCCAGTCATTATCGCAATTAGTCATGGTCTAAATACACACAGAAACCTCTTAATGGCGTCGTCAGCTCTAAATCGACAAGTAAACAAAATGCTTTCCAGAAGCGATAAAATTTCACTACATTTCCGTCTATTTGAAAATGCCAACATTTATTTCGATTACTTTCGATAACCATATCATTCAATTCCCTTGAGAAAGAATTACACTAAACACGTCTGTTTTTATCGTATATACTTTCAGATGTTACAGATACTGCACAGATATCATCTTAGAAAATGAGATACAATGAAGGATCCTCAAGAAAGTGTTGCAATGAAAACGGATCAGATTGCCGAGAGGGTGTTTCGTGAGGAGGACGAGGGTAGCAAGAAAGGTAAGTTTAAGAATAATTAAAATTGCTAGACAACAAATAGCCGGTAAGTCCGACCTTAATCCCGCTGTGGACTACTTATATTTAATTTGATACCGTCAAGATAGGAGCTATCTCTCTTATGAGAATTTTATCAAAAAAATCCATCCAAAACCTCTGTTTTTGCTCGACCTGACTTTCTGGCTTTCTCCTAATCGCAGTAGAGTTTGAAGATAAGAAGGTTGTCTTACAGCAAAACAAAAATTAAGAAAACAAAATGAAGTTAAGAAATTTATTTTTTTAAAATTAGACATGATTTATGGGACGAGTGAACTGGCCTGCTCTAACACTTTTATCTCTGAAGGTGTACGATTCGATTTGGCTTAGTGATAAAGACGCAGCCGGGGAATAGAATTACTTTGCTATCACTTTCAGGTTTTATAATGCTGACGAGTGTCGACCGATGATCGTCGTACCTTCCCAGTCGTCGACAGCATCATTCATTTGGCAAGGGAATTTCTTGGATTTGTGTTTGCTATCTATTTAAATTGCAAATCAGAAATAGATTTTTTCTGCCATTTCACTTCCGATTTAATTGCCAGTGTGGTTTCACACTAAATCTGTTAAGGCAGGCAATGCATGTGATGGTGAATTTCTGCTTATATAATTCGGTCGAATGGTTTGCCTTAACCTGCTCAAGGTCTCGCTAAATCTCTTCTAAATTTAATTGACTTTCAGTCTGTATTATTCATGTGAATGATAATTGTTACAATTCCTAACATTTTTTTTAAATTAAAATGTCTTAAAAAAGTTTTGCATTTAAAGTAGCAGCAGAAGATTTTATAGCTTCCATTTCCCTGTCTAAGAAATTGTTTCAGTCCCTAGAAGTTCAATAAAATCCATATCGCTTGGGGCACCATATCAGAATGGAATGACACGCAGAGATAACCCCGAATGTTTCACAATTATCTCAAAAAGTTAAAGCAGTCATGCTGATGTTGAACTACCAGTGAGCTAATTTTACAGGCCCTGTAATCAGCTCAATACTTTGTTTTGAACATTTCGTTTGACCATAGCATTCTCACCTCTAGAAACAAAATAAACAATCTCAAGCAGGGTGGGTCAATCTAACTTTTTATGATAGCCAATTAACAAGAAATAACTTCAGGTTTGTTGCTTTCAAATTGTTGTTTACCAAGACTTCCTAACTGCTTAGGAAATAAATTTTATACCTGTTTAATTTTTATGTGAGTAATTTAATCACTATTTTTTGTTTCAAAAACATTCATCATTTTATAATCTTTTTTTGCAGAATTTTTCCACAAACACTTTTTGCAACACATTTAAACTGTTGTCACGTTGCAGTATATGCAAATATTTAAGTAACTACCTAAAATCATTATTATTCGTGTTCTGCTCTAAACATAGTAAGCGATTGGTTAAAATCAAAGAATACGTAATCTCCACTAATCCGTTTTGTTAAAATTTTTGAGCCACCAAAAATTGTGAAATTTAGTTAAGTTAAAGTAATGATTGATGATTGGTAGCATTCGTGAGTTCTATAGATAGACATAGACATCACGATGTAACTTCGTACGGCGTGCCATATTAGTAAGTAGTCAAGTTCTGCATAAGGTTATACGGATTTATTATAATCATTTTAGATAAAATAAATTTTTCTGGCTAATATATATATGTATGTACTGTATTTTAATTTCGCAGGACTTTTTAAAAAATCCCTGGTTTTTAAATTTAAGATTCAAGATTTGTGTTAACTGATCTTGTCAGAAATGGTTAAGTTTTACTATGAAAAATTATTGGTTTGAATTGTTAAAAGTAATAATAATTTTTTACTTTTTTTTTAATTAACCATTTAATGTTGCATTAATAACATTAACATACCACTCTTCAGAAACTTACTAGTTTTAAAAAGTGAAGTCAATTTTCATATAATCTTCATGACAAATTCGATAAAGTTGCTAAGTGCTGTGAAAACAATCTCAGAGAGTCAAATAAACAAAACGAAAGATAAATTTGAATGGATAAATGTTTTTATCGATATTCTAAATATCTTTGGTTTCATATTGCTATTTATTTAGTTATTATTATATTTAAAGAGAATCATACAATTCTACTAAATTTTTTGATTCTATAAAATTCCTTTTTTTTTAATTTTGCAATCTTTATACCCACGTAAGTGTTATATTAAGTGGTATAATTTTTATTTTGAATTATCTTAATTAATTATCTTAGCAATTTGCAAAAGAACAAAAAGAAAGATATGCAATCATATCTGAATACATTGAGTGCTTCCATATAAACGACTTTAAACTGGTTTTCAAGTAATTGTCACTGTTTTAAACAATTGATTATAAAGATAGGAAAAGTCAACGCGTTCCCAGATGGTGGTGATATAACAACTAGTAACACAAAATTAATACCGAAATCGTACAAGTACCCTTTACTTTTATTACTTCCTAAAATAGATACACCACTAGGATTTGAGTTATCGCGCCAAAAGTTTTCCATTGTTATAAGCTTTAAACCACTCTTATAGTTATGATATGATTCAGAGATACGGCGCTTGCATTTTTTTTTAAATTTTATCCTTTCTTTTTGTAGTTTTGATGGAATTAAGATTTGAAGATAAAATTAATAATAATGAAAGTGTGACGATAAAGCAGCCCCGGAAATTCCTAAAAAAATGTCTATAAAATGAACAGACATCTTTCGAAATAAAATATTACGCTTAAAAATTGTGGAACTTTATTTTAGGCATGATAAGATGAAAGGCATAAATCTAATTAATTGGGTTTTTTAAGGGAAATAAAATCAGAACATTTCCAATAAATTATATAATTTGATTAATTAGACATACAAAACCTAATTAAATATGATAATATTGTATTATAATTGTAATTTTATTACCAATCCGGTATTAATAACAAGGATTGATTTATTAGCTTATTACATTAATTTTTCCAAAATAACCTTGACTAATATAATAATAAAGACAGTCTTTTATTTTTATACTCTTATGATTTTTCCAATGCCATTGAAGATTACCTTATCCCACTATCAAAAACATTATCTCTCAATGCTAAAAATTATAAATTGTATATATTTATTAATCTACTTGGTTCATTTCATTAGTAACAAGTGCATTTCCACATTTATTGCAATTGGTGATAATTTCAAAATGCTTTGCAAATGAGATAAAGAAAGTGTCCGTCTGATATTGTACATAGATAACTTAAAGGGTAATATTGCATTTTTTATATATATTTTTTATTTTTATTCTATATTCTATTTATTTTTTACTACATATTTATACTGCAACCTATTCATAAAAAAGGCAAGCAGTTTTATTTTTTTTTATTTTTTATAATATACGTTTTAGTCATATCAATAATTTTAGAATTTCCAAGTTAACTCATATTTAAATCGTAACTAACGCCTATGTATGATAGCTCTTAAAGTGTTGAGCAAGCGAATCGCTATCAAAGAAACTTGTATCTGTATGACAGGCAGAAATTGTTTCCGTGCTCCGAGTAATTTTTCTCTTCTTATTTTAAGTTTTTACGTTATTTTTTTTAATAAAGTAACTACTTAACATTTATTGAATAAAGCAATTTATCTTCTGTAATAATTTAAAGCCATCCACCTAAGTGGGAATTATAAAATAAATGTTCTGACCGGTCAGGGCGAAAGCAACAATTACCTGCTTGCGGAAGACATGCGAGCTTAAAAGACGTAAGACAGAGAAACAGAGGCACCGGCGCGAAGATTATAAAACCGGTCGTTAAGTGATTCTCAGAAAAGCTAATTTGAAATGATAACAGAAAAAGCCTTAAAGCCTGTGGGGAAAAATAGTTGTAAAAAAGATAGAATAAGAAAAAAAATAAGAAGAGCATAAGTAAGCTCGCGAAATACTGGTATTTTTAAGCAAAAAACTATCTGCGCATATGATCGCGATCGGTGAAGCTTTGTAGAAGCTGGCTGCTGTCCGGTGAACGAGAAACGATCTTTTATTCTGCGAATATCTCTCAGACTCAATTTTCTGTACGTAAGAATTCCCTTGTGATGTCACTCGTCGACTTGTGATCGTTGAAAAATTTCCTTCCCTTGTAAACAAGAGTGATAGCGATCTTTTCGTGACTAAACCAAAGTGATCGCCACCCTGGTGCTGCAGTGGACACACAATAACCACTAAGCGCAGTATGATCGCTGATAGTGCGCTCTTCTGAGTTTTCTTCAATTGTTTTAATATCTCGCGAGTGACTAGCAAAAGTAGCAAATTCAAGGCGTTTTGCAAAAACTTTTACTTACCCGAGGAGAACGCACTGAGTCTGTTCGGATTTTGTGGTATCAGCAATCGTCCAATCTTGAAGACGGACAGAGTTCTAGTCGCCGTCTTCGTCTACTCTTTACATAGAGTGTGTACAGTACGATCGCAAAAAAGCAGACAAACCCATCGCAGTCATTCTCCCAGTCGAATACTTGCCTCTGGTGCTGGCACTCGACTAGCCCCCGAGAATTTATTGATAACATATCGACTTACGATGTTTGTCAAAAAATGGCTAATAACGTTATTCCGGGAGTTACGCGCAGACGGACCACCACCTCGTGTTTCAGTAACGAAAATGTCTCGGACGGTTCGACACTTTGAGCTGCATCCGCGATCAACTTTAGATTTTTGAGTCTTCGATTACAAAATAGCACAAATATCCGGCAAATGGTTTCGTTGTCGCGCCGGTACGACAGATCCTCAACTGATCACCGCTGCTGACTAGAAACGGTCGGCTTTAAGACTCTGATCTTTAAGATTATCCTGATTTGGAAAAATCTCTGTGTCCGCGAGCAATTAGTGGTGATATCGGTGTAATTATTTTATAACTTATATTTAGTGGATAGTCCGGTGCTGTGCTGATCTCTAATCCTATATTTTTTTGTGTTCAAATATGTGGTGATCTATGATATTTTAGTACTTACGCCGCCGCTATTATAATTTTTTTTAAACGCGAAAAGATAAATCACTTAATCCTGTCTAGTCAAGTGAAATGCTCAAGATGAAAAGTGAGATATCGAGCACCAGCTTCGACGATCAGAACTTCTTCCTTTCTAACAATATGCATTTAGAGGATAACTTCTTTCACATATTAGGTGAGTTTTTTTCATAGCCAGGTTAAAGTGGGGGTGGACAAACGAGACCATGAGTTCCTTATCTCTCTGAATATGAATTTTAATATTTTGCTATTTTTGGATTTAAGTGTGAATGATGAAAGAAATGAAATTTAAGTGGTATCTTCGTTCGTTTTAATAAAATAAAGGAAAGCAATAAACATTCAAGTGCTCTCTTGCAAAAACAGATTGAAAGATATTTGTCTAAAAATTATTTATACTTTATCTTAACAAATTCATAATGATTATAAGAGGTATAACAGATAACCGAAAAATAAGAAAGTGAAATGATTTTTTTGAGAACATTTATAAAATAGAAATTTTGAGTTTCCTACCAATATATCATCTAGCTTGATAAAAATCTTGGACATTTTGGGTTACTTTGAATATTTTTAAAATTCAAAATATTTTCTTAAACTAAAGCTTAACGACTGAGCCTATTCGGTCTTCTTACTTAAAATAAAGAGAAATATATATAAAATAGTGATACATTTTCAAATCCATTGTATGATGCTAGTAATTACTTGACCTTTTTTTTAATTTTTACACGTAAACGTTTCTCTCAATTCAATCTAAAACTAAAATGCAACGTGAACAAAAAAAAAACAAAGAACAAAAAAATGCCGGTACCACAATTATCAAAATTACGAAATAACTTTTTGAAAGTTAAATTCAACGATTTTAAACAGTAAAATTAATAAATTATAACATACCTCATGCTTATACCCATAAATTATTTGTTATACTTTTAATTTGAAAAATTGTATAAAATGTAGTTACATTTATATAAAATCTGGAGATTTTCAAAAATATTATGTTCAGGGAGTATATGAATTAGATTTACTTTAAAATTTTTTTAGCATTCTAAAACACATTGAATATATTATGCAGAATTATACGACAACCAAATTTAAGTAGCGTGAATAGTTCACTTCCTTTATATAATCATATACATAAATACGTACTCAAAAGAAATATTTAAATCAAAAGGAAGATATTCACACTGTAAAGCGGCATATGACCCACCGGGGTTAAACACCTGGCTCTTATCCTATACTGACCGAACTCTTGTCCAACTATTCGGCATTGACATTTCTATGAAGGCATGTCTTATGTAAATCCTAAATACCGAATGTGAGGTTGGCAAACGATTGGACACACCGACAGAGCCGATGAGAACGACGAAATGCAGCTATCGATTCGCCGACTGATACTTATAGAATATTTATGATTATCCACCTCATTGAATATTGCCTTCTTCCACTTACATGTTATTGTGTGTCGATTTGAAATATTTTGTTTTTAGGTAAATCGGATTCTCTTTTCTTCTATTTAACCTTTAAAAGAAATTTTTGTATACTTTAAAAATAGAAATCGATTTTCAATGCAAAGATTCTCGTTTACTGAATCTTTTAAATGTTTTGTAGTATACTTATTTTATTTATTTTTTTTTTTATTTGAATAGTTTTAAGTGATGTGTTTTATTTAAGACTAGTCAGCGTATTAGCCGAAAATTAAATTATTTCTATATGTATTTTAATTAACCTTTGGGAAGCTAGCTTGTCACATTTCTTTACCTGACCTGTCTTGACTTTTGGTTATAGCACTTCTTTTCTTATCTAATTCCAAAATTTTTGTATCCTGAATGGCTTTAAAGCAATAACTTTTTGATCATTTCTGTGACACTAATACATCAATTTTTTATTGTTTTTGAAAAGTAGTGACTTTTAATTTAATGTGTACAATAAAAGTCTAAAAATACTCATCTAAAAAATAATTATGCAAATGTATTTTATTGAGTTTTATTCGTATTTACAATTTTGTTTGCTTTAAAATATTTTAAACATAAGCTAATGAATTTTAATAATTATAACAATAGATTTTCGTTTTTAAAAGTTTGAGATTGATTTATTGGTCAAATTAATTACTACTAATTCTTAAAATAATCCCATGAAAAGTCTGTATATGTGAAATATCTTAATATCCTCCGAAGTTTAGAAACACACAGTTCATTAAATTTTTCCGAATAATTTTAATTTAAAGCGCATAGTTAATAATTAAAAATATGATAAACAAATAATAAGTCTTTAAGTAAAAACGTTTATAATTACGAGAGTTAAAAAATAATTATATTAGTTAAGGAAGTATAAAACTGTTTGTGATCATTAGCTTACTAATCCAATAGATGAAAGCAGGTAAGAAAATGGAAAAGCAATCGAGTAAAATAAAATTTCCTTCTTACCTTCTTAGATAACCTTTTTTTCGCCTTCTTTTATTACCAACGGAAATTCCTCTTCCGATTACCTCAATTACTACTTAAGCAATTTGTTGAAGGTAAACAAGTAACTTTGAAGTGACCCTAGGTTGAAGCAAATTCTGTTGCCAATTAAAAGTATAATCTCTGAAAAACAAAATTATTTACCTTTCATAACATTTTAGAAACAGGTTGGTGTCAAAGAATTTCTTAATAAAATTTTTTTTTCGAACATTTTAACATATTGTTTTAATTTAAACTATTGTATCAAAAAAACAACAGATGTTTAAAATTTCTGAAATATACGAGTGTTTCTTACGGGAATTAAATATAATTAGCTTTAAAGAAATTTGAAAGATATTCACGAATATATATTTTATCAAGTAATTGCACGCACTTATTGCGATTGTGATGTCTTTATCACTATTGTTATCTAAAGGGGAAATCGACGTACATTCCTCAAAAAACATTCGCATTGTCAGCAAAATGCCTCTAAAGTGGATTTCTGTGTTGTTTTATTAAAAAGCGCGGTGAAATCTTAATATGCATATAAAAACGTGAAGAACTCCTCCTAAATACCTCAAGCGTTTGTATAATTTATTAAACAAATTCTAGGTGTTAACAAACTTTTGTCATTGGCGCAATACCAGCCGAGTAAAATCGCATTATGTAAATTTCCAAAATAAACTGAATACTCTAATCAACCCACTTCTGAGTCGCTGACAATTAAAAATTTATTAATAAGAAGAAAAAAACGAAAACAACCAGAGCTCGGTGAACACTTTCTTACTCTATTTTTGGGTGACTCTCAATATTATAAGACCGCTCTATTTATACTCCGGATCACAAGACGTTCTTTTGGAGGTATAAACTTGAAAAGATTGGCGATACCACTTTGCAGGTTTTATTTTTTTCGTTTTCAAATGCTTTATTTACTTTTGAGTTATAACATGTCTTTTTCTATTTTTTAGTCAAGGACTCCGAAAAAAAAATTGTCTATATTATTTTTTAGTGACGATAGCCAACCCATTTATCTTCTAGTATTATAAAAGGGGTGCCTGGTCATTGCTTTCATGGATAAATTCTACATCCAGGTACCTACCGGTTTTCACCTGTCGAATTTTAATCATGTGTTTTGCTAATGACGTTGAAATGTTTTGTTTCCTTTTCCTAAGGTGAGACAATCTCTAGCTGGTGGCGCTCACCGTCTGGATATTTTAAAATAAATATATTGCGATTAAATTTGTGATCTTGTTAAAACTGGTTCAGGTATTTGGTACAAAGATCCTGATGTAGAATGGGAATTTATAGTGACTCAACTTTAAAATTATAACAATGATTGCATGTCGGAGCGACGGTGCTATCAGAGGCCCATTTTTAGGAAAATTTTGCGGACTTATAAATTGCCTGATTAGGTGAATAGTAATATCGGATATGACAGACTGCTTTGAAGGCTAGAAAATGACTTATGTAGGCATAAATTAACTTTCTTTTCTTTATAAAAAATGCTTAGTAATTATCTAATCTAAATATATGTAATTTTATAATTATAGAATCTTTTAGAATTATTCGAAATTGTCCTTGAAATCATTTTTCCAACCGCTCTTTACATAACATCAATTTTCATACATTAATTAAACATTTTTATTTGCAATTAAAAGAGGAATTAATAATATAACATTTACATTTAATTTTAACTCTGAACAATATACATATATGTACATTATGCATATGTTATGTACCCACATAAAAATTCTAAAAAAATTGAATATTTGCGTTTATTGGAAATAGTAATTATCTAGTATTCAAATTTGCATTTTGAAAGTGAAGCAATTAAGGTATCGATATATTAAAATCAATACTATAAATATTTTAAATTCTTTTTTTAAATTTAATTGCGTACAGACTAAAAAAAGCAATGTCATTGAATTAAACCTTTGCTTCATCCCAGGGATAGCATAATTTTTTAAGAATCAATTGTCATGGTGCAAAGGGGAATGGATTTTCGGACCTTACATCAATATTGGCGCAAGTCCCATTAGAAAACTAAAATACCATCTGAGGTCCCAAAGAAAGTGCGCTTTGATAAGAAACTTTTAAAATACCTGGCTGCATTCCAGTTGTCTCTTGTCTGGGGATTTTCGATTTTAATCGCCAATCACCTTTTCGACGGGTGCTCGCCAGCTGTTTATTATTAAGAAAAAGTCACAACCCACAACTCAAAATGACAAAGAGAGTCATTCACCGCTGTAGGACTTATTGATATAAATCGACCGAGTGAATGGGAAGTCAATTTAACGAAATAAATTGAGGATTTGTGATATTTTCCTTGTGAAATCACAAGTGCGAGACTTATTGTGTGGGTGGTCTTTAATTTCATATTTTGCTATTTGAGTAGTCGTTTATTAAACTTGAAAGATTAATTAAGATATTAATATTATGAACTTATTTTAGCTTCACATAATCTTAACCTTCATATACGTATGTAATATCTATAAAATTTTCTGATAAGAGAAAGCAAGATACAAATAAAGTATCTTCATTGACTTTTTCCAAATATATGTATGTATTTCTGATAGTATTTTTATTTTTAAATTAGTTTTTTATAACCCACTTTAAAACATTTATTTGTTAATGAGTTCGCTTATTATTAAATTTTTCATTAAGGTATAGTTGGATTTGTATTTTCACATCGTAACTCAAAATTACTCGAAGGCATCCGTAATTGGCATGGTAGTTCAGCAGTAAGAATATCGCAGCGTAAAATTTAATGTTAAGGATTAATTCCTGCCTTGTCCAGCTCTTTATTTTTCGAGTATTTTCCATAATATATTGCATCACATAAAAAGGGTTTCATCAAAGTCGATCTTGTAATCAAGTAATATCTCTTTGAAATGACCCTTTAACCTTGGAAGGAGTTAACATTTAATGAAGTTATCAGCGTTCTTTAAAAAAGAATATTCTTTATGAACTGTATACTCAACTTCCTGCTTGTATGTTATAAAAAAATATGAGAATAGTTAAGCTACACATTATCAAAGTTGTGCTCATTACCTCCATCGTATTTTATATACCTATGCTTTACAAAACAATATTTATTTTGCTTTATGATATTTTTGTTAGCAGACAGTCAACATTTTTATCAATATGTATGGCAGTATGTTTTTGTCTAGCTTCTTTAATTTACCAAATGGCTTAAATAAATGTTAATTCAGCATACAAGAAAAAACAAAACAAGCAGGCATTAAGCTTCCAGCAGAGCTTCTCTGAGACATTGTAAAATTTACATAAGCAATTAATAGCTCACTAAACCTTCTATACCACTGATAGCACCCTTCATATTAATCAGTCGTAGTATAATTTTTCATTAAACAAAGAACATTGCATTCCTGTAGTTATAAAATAATAAATTAACCGCCTAACACTACATTTACAGTGTAATATTAAGGTGTGAAAAATTTTCATAATTATACAATAATAATGTGACCGCACCCTTAAACAATTTATTAATTTACACGTGAGAGTGATGGTTGTCAACCAAGTAAGTGCGTGTATATATAAATATTGCAAAACTGGGCTAAGATAGTACTATCAGCAATCATAAATTTTGTATTATCAGAATAATAAAACGTAATTTCAGTTTTGATAACTAACTTCTCAAGTGTTAGAAAATTTTTGTCTGAATTGTTTCGGTCAACCAGTAAAATGAGAACTAAGACATAAATGTAGGCGTCTGTGCTTTTTTAATGAAGTCATTGAAAAATTTTTTAACTGACGACTATCAATCAATGGTTTTTGAATGATATGAGTTGAAAAAGATTAAAATTATTTGTTATTTACTTAAAATGCAATTCAGGTGTTTGCGTTTTACCACTTCGAAAAAAAATATTTGTATTCATTTTGTTTGTAGGGATTTTGGATTTTCCATATTGTTATCATATTTTTATTTCTTCTTCATAATTAATATTATACATACACATATATGTATTCAAATTAAACAGGAACTCTTCATTCGTCTTTAATATCTACGACTTCAATGTTTTTGATTTTTTGTTTTTGCTTCAATTTTTTATTAATAAACAGGAAATAAGTGTTCGTGTTCATGATTCGAAATTTTATGGCGTCATTTAAGCTTCTTCAAATGTCTGTCTACTTAATAGTAGCGATTATCTCAATGACACGTGAAGTGTTCAGTAAAACTAAATGACCTAGCGATTTTTCGAGGAACACTTCTTTTAAATCCATGACGGAAATGGAGGATAAAAACTACAGTCTACATTTTCACGATTAGAAAGTTTATTTTTATATGATACTACAATTAAGAAAATCAATGTATATCTCTTACGCAATTGTAATAGAAATTTTGAAAAGCATAACTAGTTTTACTACTACTACTTCTAGAATTTAATGCGAAACGATAAAAACTTAATAGTTTTTTATGTATTTGGCAGGGTACTGAGTGATAAAGAAGCGTTTTTGAAATTCCAACAGTTTTAAATATACCAACCAACCTCTATCTCCCTTATTTTAAGACCTACTTAAGTTTAATGAAAATATTGAGTATGTTTAGCTTTATTGCACTGTAGTAGAATTTGGTTTATACATTTTGTTCTTTAAACTGTTCTGGCAAGACTTTGGATTTGTTTTGCCAATTGATCTTATTATTAATTAAACATCTTGTGTTCTTAACATGTCAGGATTTTTTTTTTTTTTCATTTATACGTTTGAAAGTTGGATTTTGCAAAAATCACGTTTCGGAAAATGTTTCGAATTAAATGAAACCATTTTTAACTATTTTCAATTAAAACGGCAAACTAAAAATAACAAATTGTTTTATATTATTATTATTGTTTGTTTTTTCATTTTGGAGATAATTTGAATTTACAATATTTACAACAAAATATTCATGTAAACTTAACCCACTAGTAATAATAGTGAAGAGGTTGACGATCTGCTGCATGTTGGATTTTCAAACCCATAGTCATCATGCTATATTTTGGTTTAATTGTTGAACACTTTGTGCGACTATACATATGCCTTTTCGAAAAAATTTTGTCATTGGGATTAAACATTGGCAAATGAGTGAGTCTCTTGCTTTCGTATTTTATAAATACCAGTAGATATTATTATCCATAATTTAAATCGAATTCTGCAACTATGAATTGTTATTAATTTTTGTAAAAAGCCCCAGCAATAGTATTTATTTTAAAAATACATAAATGTAAAATAATATTTAGTTTTCTGAGGTATCATGTTAATCGAAAATAATTTAGTTGAAAATTTTGAAACCATTTGAAAATGGTTTGCCTTTAATTTGAAAATGAAAATGAAGATAACAAAATAAAAACTAGGAACTTCTTAAATTTTTAATGTAAGAGAGAAAAAATCACTAATAACCAACTTAAGTCAAAAGGGGTTATAACCTCTAATCTGATGATGATCTCGGCAGTTCTATTCTATGTATGTTTTTTATCGTAACCCTGTTTAAAAATTTTTACTGCATTTTTAATAATGTCAACCCGACACACGACGTCAAAATTATTTCTACCTTCACCTCAGCTCACTTGACACGGAGACTATCGCGTTGGAGCTGAGTCGAGTCATTAAAAGTTAGCAATTCTAAGTCACCGTGTACTTCGAAGCATCTTTTTGCTCGTACTCAGTTTCTTACCCAATCCTCGTTTGACGTCTTATTTTTTATCTATTTATTTATTTTTTGTCCTCTAAGAGTAAGATGTCCGAGACGCTCCACACAGCTCTTGACTAGATCTTGAGGAGTTACGTAAGAAAACGCTAATTCCCCGGTGGAGGTCAATGCTGTCCCATAATCGCCGGCGCGATTCTTCATTTATCTGCTTCTCGGGCTAATAACTATCCGCTCCGGTCGTTTCGTGCTCGTCTGGCTGCTTGCCTACCTGCTCAGGCGTGATCAGCTTAATTATGGAATTTTAAATTGCATCTTCTTACCCCTTCTGTTTGTTTGTCTGCTGTTTGCGCAGCGCTGTTTGCACAAATTTTGTGTGGTTTCGTAGTTTGGAATAGTTTGGGATTTCATAGAATAGCCTCACTTATCTCGGGAAGGGCATGACGTTTTTTGCAAATCACTTATTGCATATTTATAAGTGATGAATTTCATTCAATTAGGTTTTTGGCGCTTTGGCAGATTAGATGCATACTATTTGCGAATAACATATTTTTTTCAGCTTCATTTTCTATTTCGTTGAATATCATTTATGCAGATATTATGGGGTAATTACTTTAAGAGATATGTTACGTGTAGTTTGAAGTCTAACTCAAAGATAATAATTGTATTAGAAACTATTATACAATACGAATCTTCCTGTATAATCCGAAAACGAATTTAGAAATCGTTTTTTAAAACAAGAATTTAATTTATGTACTCAGCACTTTTAATTTGCTTCTCAACATTTATTCAGCTATTACGTGTTACCAATATTTAGTAACATACCTATTTAAATAATTTGTTGTAATTAACAGAATTTCAGTATTTTGACATCTTTTTCATATCACAGTCACTCGCTTTATTGAATTTTTTTGGTTTATGTACATATAATAGCAATGCAAGGAGAAAAACTCGAGATTAAAGTCTTATAGTTATGCACGTATCTTTGATCAACTTTTGCACCATATTTATATTGTTTTTTATGTCTAGTATTGGCAGCATCATTTTATGCGATCAAAGAATTTTTTCCAAATGTTCATGAATGTTCATGTTCATGTTAATTGCAGTGGAAAATTAAATAGTGTACCTTATGAACTAAGAATCCTAAAGAAATATGCCTCTTTATTGGGTATTTCAACAGGACAATTATCTCAGGATGGCCAAAAAATGGTTTTAAAGCTATGCGGTTGAGATTGTGGAGTTGCCAATCTGGGTCTTAATACAATTAAAAACTTATGGTTTGAGGTCAAAGAAAGAATTTCTCAACGAAAACTTAAATTTGTTCAAGAACATTTCTTGTAAAACTAACATATTTGATTCTATTTCTAGCTTAAGCCGATTAATAATTATTTATTTTTTTCTAATTACCATTGCCATTCTAATTCGAAGGCCATACGTTTATGTGTATATTACAAACCTCATATATCACTTCATATTTTTTTCCGTCAGTTAATTTAAAAAACATATATTACAATTATCAGCACTTAACTTTAATCTCTCTGTTCGATTAAAAAGTTAGTTTAACTTTCTTCAAAGTCATACGGTGCTTATAAATCAGTACAATGACTCTTTAACTTGACTAATTAATCTAATTCTTTACCAATTAGTGGTGATACTAACTAAGAAAAAGCCTCTAAGCCGTTCCACACCACATGAAAATTCTGATTTTGCTATTTACATAAAGTTTCCTTTATTAATTCGTCGTTATCACAAAGTCACTTAGACTAAACAAGGCCTTATCAGGCGCTTTATTGAGATCAACTTTTTTACTTTTTTTAATATAACAAACAGCCTTCCATGACACCGCATGGCTGTATGGAAACAATGATTTGAAGAAAAATATGTAAAACTGTCTATTAAAATCATCTACAGATGGTACGGAAAAATACGAAAATATTATTGTGTAAGAGCGAAAAAATATTTTTAACATTTTCTTGGAATTTGAAAAAAACAATCTTCGAAATATCATGGCATAAATCATTCGAAAACAGAGTGCGAGCAAATGCTACATATATTTTTTTTTTGGATAAGAAAGAGCAGCGAAGAAGGAAGAGACTCTCCTTTAAATTTATAAATACCATGAGATTATTATTTATAGATGTCTTTAGTGTCAACTTTATAAATATTGCGTGCCGTACCGCCCTTGCGTTTTCCTTTAAGTTCATGACGACGACTTGAAAGTTTCTTGGCGCAAGTTTTAGCTAATTATGTAATTTTTTGCTGATGGAAATGGTCCAATTAATTAGGGTGGATTTTGTCGTTTAAATTTGTCTGACTGTTCGGAAGATGTTTAATATTTTTTTTCGTAATTTTGCACTTGTTAAAAGAAAAATTTTTAAAAATTATAATAAGTTACAAGTGGTATAAAGTGGATATACTAATATTTCAGATTTTTATTTTTTTGTTAAATAACATAGGTAGGTATGCGAAAAAACCGTGCTGTACAGAATTTATTTTAAAATAATTTGAACACTATAAGTTTTCTGAGAGTTGGGTATTAGTTTTTATTACTTTATTTTTTTAGCGATTAATTGATATACATAATCATTCATATTTTTGAGTGCATGTTTTATTCAATTTTGTATGCGATACCAAAAATGCTTAAATAGAAAATGATGTCAAGAAATGATTTCAATGATTGTTATATCAATTATTGAAAAACAAAATAAAGAGTACAGAAGTATTTTTGTTTATTAATATAAATCTAATGACCTAAAAGACCTTTCGTTGTAAGATAGCGCCTGAAATCTGTGACACGCACAAAGGCGCTAAACTTTGTAAGTTTCGCACGTTACCGCAGATTTATTTAGCAATGGGGTTTTAAAAATATCGCTCAGATACAAATGCTAAATCTAATTACTAATGCATCTTCGGTCTACAAAGGTCTATTGGTCACACAACAATAAATAGAAATTTAATCACGACAGTACGCCATGCTTACATGGAAGAGTTTCTATGGAACTAATGAATGCTTAATGTTTTTTAAGTAAAACGTGAGGAAAAGTGGGGACTGTGCCGATCAGAAGAAAACCCAAAACAAAGTGAATCATCTCAAAGTGGTCGTATTAGCCCTTGTAATAAGAGCCAGATGACTATTGTTAATTTTGCCAAAATTTAACCATATTATCACTGATCAGTGTACAGTCAGTCGACCTAATCATATCCGCCGTGCATTAAACTGAATTTTTCGTGAATAAAACTGATAAGAATTCAGTCTGAATGTCGTGCACTGTTTTTGTGCAAGCCAGCGAATCGTGTTGTTCAGGGCTAAATGAGTAAATATACTTCGTTGATCACATTTCACTCGATATCGGTGTGTCAGAGTGTCACTCACCTTATCTAAAAGCCGGTGACGGTGTGATCCAAAGGTTGAATTCGACGATTGGCAAAATTTTGTTTTTTTGTAAATAAAATGTTTACTAATTTACAAACCTAAAAGACGCACGTTTATCCTTGGTCAGTTCTTGAAATGATTTATATTTTCTCCTGAGAATGGGAAGTGATAAAAATCAGCTAGTTGCTAGTGCCGCAACGGCTAGTGCGTTTCCGGCTAGAATTCTTAGTAATTTCTCTGCGACTACGGCGGCGTCGTTGCGCATCTGACTAAGGAGGTCAAACTCCAACTTTGTGACTCTACAGTGACTAGCGTCGGACGGCGATGGCTCGACAAGATGTTTGCATACTTGCGTATGGGGCCCGCCTTTCAACGCCAAGTCGCAGCAAAATAGGGAGGAAGGCGGCTTCAAGTTTGATAAGTCTGATGGTTGCGAATTATCATGGCTCTAGACATCTCTAACTGCTTGGATTGATAAACAGCTTTTCTTTTTATTGACAAATATCACATTTTTTTATAATTTTTTTTTTTATATTTTGTGCGAAATATTCAAATGTATGTCATCGCAATTTTGAATGAATTTTAGAAATATTTTGCAGCGTCATTTCATCCGGGGGTGTTGCGAAATAACAGACGAAGAGATATCAAGCAATTGGTTCAGATTAAAATACATTTTTGTTAATCATTTCAAAGTATGCGCACTTTATATTAATAAGTAAATTTAAAGGTCATAATAAATATATATATATGTATGTACTATATGTATTACATACGACTGTATCTCAAATCATTGTTTCTTAGAAAATATTTTTAGAAACATAACAAAAATATTGGTAATTTAATTTTTTAACTTAGAAATTCCCAAATTAAATTCAAACAATAAACGATTCAATGCAAATCGTTACTCTGTATGTAGTGGAAATAAATTATTGTTAAATTCACTAACTTTACAATTTTACTTCACTTCACATTCTTATAATACGATTTTAACACAAGTTAAGTGACCTATCAGCAATGAATATAATTGATTTAAATATAAAACTACTTTTAAATTTTGATTCCTATATAGTACAATCAAAGAAACTTTCTAAAATGTTCAGAGTTTCAAATATATTTTTTACGTTATGTTTACATGTGTGTGAGTGTCATTGTATATGTATTAGACAAATTTGTTTTTTCGATTTTATTTTTATTTAACGTAATGATGCAATAAAATATTTTTGTGATGAAATGCTCTTTTATGAAACTTTATTAGGACCTATTAAAAATTTATTAATGGCCTAGCAATTTGTTTTTTCGTTACCTTAGATTAATTAAAACCGGTAATTTGGCTTTATTCAAATCAAACCAGATTCGAATATTTATAAAAAATTGGTATTCAATTAAGTGATTTTTTGTTCTTTGTGGTAAAGAAACATTTGATTTATTAATAGTTAGTTTTCTTTTGAAAAAGTTTTTGGAACATAAATTTAAACTAACATTTACAACATTTTTTAAATGTTACTTATAACTTCATTTGCACTATTTAAAATTATAATATTTACCCCTAAATGGCTGGTGCAGGGCACCCGGTCAGTTGCCTATTTACAAATGAAACGCGTGCTTCTTTTAAATGCGACCGCTGGCTATTTACAGTCGCTCCCACACGACTTGCTAAATTTAAAAGGCTATGCCACGAATTTGCCAAATGGACAGAGTGTCTGGCAGCGGCTTAAACCGGATTTTACGTTGTTCGTGCGATTAATTTGATTAAATGGTGTAATTCTGAAACAAATTATTTAATCGCATCATGCAAGATTTATTGAGTTCCAATTACAAATATTGCAATATGAAGCCGTTATTTTTAAGCTGCTACTATTTAAATTTAAAAATCGAACACTTTTAGGTTGAGTTAAAACTTAATTTCAGTAAATAAGAATAGTAAATTCTTCAGAACTTAAAGCAATGAAACACTTAAGACTTAAGACATGAATTCTCCGTACAAGATCTGGAAGAGGATTTCTAATTTCATCTAATAAATTTTCTGAATTTCTCAATCGTTTTCCAGTTAAGTTGGAGAATATGACACCATTTTTAATTTGACGATTCACATATTCTTTTATAACATTTGGTAGTAATTTTCCGTGTTTTACGAAGCGTGGTAAAGTCCCAAGTGCTGAGAACATATTTTACGAAATTTAATCCCTAAAAGGTTGTGTCGCGGGAAAATTGCTCGTTAGTGACAATAGTGTCTGAGAAACTTTTTATGAGTTATAAATATTTTGTTTTTGTTTTATTTTCAGACGGGGATGGACAAATCCTGAATGCTGGACAATCAGTGTCGAGTCCTATCAGTCAAACGTTAAGTCCAACACTAAGTACGGGTAGTAATAGCAACAACGCCTTCAGTGGTACTAACAATAACAACAGTAACAATAATAATAGTAGTAGTAGTTCGCAACCAGTTATAGTCTGTGCAATATGTGGTGATAGAGCAACCGGAAAACACTACGGTGCTTCCAGCTGTGATGGATGCAAAGGATTCTTCCGGAGAAGTGTTAGAAAAAATCATTTATACACATGCAGGTAACTACTTTTAACCAGGTTACTGTTTTTGACGAGTATACTCGTCATGAAAAAAATGCAAAAGTTTGTATGTAATATATGTGTATCCTGCATATGAGTATGTGATATACGAGTGTATACTCGTTATAACAACACAACATATGTAGCACTTTTTTCATGACGAGTATAGTCGTCAAAAACAGTTAACTGATTAAATTTGACTAATTCTGAAAAACAGGACGTTTCTAACTATTATATGATATATTTTTTAGATTTTCTAGAAATTGCATAGTAGACAAAGACAAACGGAACCAATGTAGATACTGCCGGTTAAGAAAATGCTTCAAAGCTGGCATGAAAAAGGAGGCCGTACAAAATGAACGCGATCGAATCAGTTGTCGTCGCACAAGCAACGAAGATCCCGACCCCGGCAATGGTTTATCTGTGATATCACTGCTGAAGGCTGAAATGCAAAGTCGCCAATCGAAGGCTGGCGCTGCCATGGAGAATGGTGCAAATGATGACTTGTCAAATAAACAATTTGCAAGTATTAATGATGTTTGTGAATCGATGAAACAACAATTGCTGACCCTTGTCGAGTGGGCCAAACATATTCCAGCATTTAATGACCTCCAATTGGATGATCAAGTGGCACTCCTTAGGGCACACGCAGGTGAGCACCTGCTGCTCGGCTTGTCAAGGCGATCAATGCATTTAAAAGACGTACTCTTGCTGGGCAATAATTGCATAATAACTAAACACTGTCCAGGTATATTTACTCAGCTTTTTATATCTTTGCTTTTAGTTTTTCATATATTTTTTTTTAAATTCAGACACTCGACTATCACCAAATTTAGACATCTCCAGAATTGGAGCAAGGATTATCGATGAATTGGTTTTTGCCATGAAGGACATAAACATTGACGATGCCGAGCTTGCCTGCGTGAAAGCGTTAGTCTTTTTCGATCCAAGTAAGTACATATTTCTAAATTTCTTTAATTATTTTACTTATAACAACATTTTTCCAGATGCCAAAGGACTTAATGAACCCCAAAGAATCAAGAGCCTCCGACACCAAATTTTGAATAACCTCGAGGACTATGTCTCAGATCGTCAGTATGAATCAAGGTAGATTTTATAATACACTTATGCATTTTCAGACAATTTTAAAGAATTTCTTTTTCAATTTGCAGAGGTCGCTTTGGTGAAATTCTTCTAATTTTACCTGTTCTACAGTCGATTACGTGGCAAATGATCGAACAAATTCAATTCGCTAAAATATTTGGTGTTGCACGTATTGACTCACTCCTTCAGGAAATGCTTCTTGGAGGTATGATTTTTTTCTTCAAATTGCTAATTGTTATACACGATATCATTGATTTATAATAAAATTTACTTTTAGAAGCATAAATGTTATACTAGTTGTAGTTTATTAAATTTACAATCTTAATTCATAATCAGTATAACAGTTAGCTTGGGTTTAAAAATAGCGGTCCTTATTGCCGAATATGTTCGAATCAGATCGAAAATGAATTTGTGAGAAATTCAGCAACTTTGTTAAGGAATTTTTGGACTTTTTTTCAATCTGATTCGAACGGATTTGGCAATAGGGCTCAGCGTAAGAATTTCTTTTAATGGTACACTGCGATATAACATATTTCGATTTTTTTTTAATTTATAGGAGAACTGGCGGACAATCCGTCCCCATTGACGCCACCTTTATGTAATAACTACAGTCCCACCCATACGATGGATCAAACTCAGGTGACATCCAGCTTAGGTCCAATGTCGCCACCGAATTCAGATCAACTTGGCAGTGAGCCAATGTCAACGTGCATGGACTCTGCCCTTGATGTGCCTCTAATACCGCCAATAATCGATGCCATAACATCAACGAATTTTCCACGGTCGCGAACACTAACCGCGCTGCGCGATAGTGCTCCAGTATCGCAAGATCCGCCTACGCAAGGTATTGGCGATTCCACAGTCGATCAGACATTTTTAGACTCAGGGGACATTTATCAACGAAGCAGTTTTCATCGGCACGATATGATGTCGCCGGGGAATGCCATATCAACCAGCGATTCGATCCGGATCAGCAGTGAAATGACACTGAACGAGTACAACAGGGCAACAACGGAAAACAGCCAGATGCGGAGGCATCCGATGAAGATCGACGGTGATGGAGCACCTTCACCTTTTATGCTCGGAGTGCACGACTCGGATAGCTATAGGTTAACACTTAAGCAGGAGCCCGAAAATGGATATTAGGTGTACTGGTAAGGTAGAGGTTGGATTGGCTTAGTTCTCTTTTCGTTATTTTTTTAAAAATATTTTAAAAGTCTGAAAGGCGTCAGATACTACTCGTCGTATACTCAAATAGGTTAAAGTTGAAGCAAACTAATGCTTCTTGTAGCATCTGATAGGAGTTGGCAGTTTTGGTGTTTGCACACTTTAAGAAGGTTGCTTGTGGTGAAGGTATGTTATGAAGTTTTGAATACCCGTTTTTGCATACCACAATATCCTGTTCAATTCACGAAAATTAATTATCGACATTAGGCACTTCATAGCTAATTATCGAGCTTAATTTCTCGATTAAATTTCCTCTAGTTCAATTCAAATCACTCCACATGTCCTAACTTTAACGATTAAAAAGTTATGAGCGGCTAAAAACCAAATCAATAATAAAAACAGTCATGGTTTTTTTTTATTCTTGTTTTGATTAATTATAAAGATTATTTAAAAATAGCCGAGAATGATACAAGAGGTTGACTGTAATAGCTGTATTTTTTTCACAACGGATCCGGTTCTGGGTTTATTAGGAAATTTTGCATTGAATTGAAGTTTATGAATAGTTACCCATATCGAAATTAATTTTATTTCGCGAAAAAAATCAAATTGCCTATATTTCTACCTACTTTTCGTCAAAAATGTAATCCAAAAATTTATCTGTTTTAAGGTTTGAAGTTTGAATGGGCAAGTATCATGACAATTTGATGCGTTTTTCGCAAACTTGAAATCTATATAATTGACTGGTTTTTTAATGCAATTTAATATACAATTTCCTAATAAAGCTAGAACCGGATCCATTGTGAAAAAACACAGCTAATGTAAAAGAACATACTGATTTTAAAATAAATTTTCGTGCGGAAGTTAAAAAATGGACTAATAATAGATAATTATTATTTAGAAGTCGCCATAAAATTGAATGGCGGTGCGAAATTTTACCTCATACTAAAATAAGTGTTTTTTTTTAAATAATGTAAAGAAAACAGAAAATCATTTCAACTCGAGTTATAATAACAATTTTTTGGGAGACTATTGCAAAGATTAGTTTGTTTTATTTTATTTAAATAAAAGTAAACGAATTGTATGAAATACGACAAGTTCTCACAAGCGTTAATTTTTTAACGCTCGTATATCATCAAAGTCGTGCAAAACTAAACAAGATCTAGTCAAAATACAACGTAAAGCATTTAAAAAATTAATGTTCCTGTAAAAAGGAATATTGCAATTTTGTTCCAAATGTTATAACTATCGCATTTTTGAGCGCATTATTTTATATAATCTTAGACAAAATTTATTCGATCCTAACACCACAATCAACCATTCGTAGCATTAAGAAATTGGTATCAAAGCAAACTACTTCAAGGTTTTTATGTAGGACGCTTAACAACCTCTAACTGGTGTAGTAAATACTTCCAAAGGTGCCACGATACTTTTATTAATCGCAGGCAACGATGTTGCAAAAAAAGAAAAAAAAATATTTGTTGAGTTCGATAAATGAAAAAAATTTACTCAAAATAACATTCTCTGCCTGCTCGGCTAATCGGTCAAATTTGTTGATCTTCTTAACTTTAGAACACAGCTTGACTGTCTGCAATAAATCAAAATAATAAAAAAAGATGTGCCTTATATTCATATTCTTTAAACATATTTACAGTAAATAGTGAGAGACGTATGTTTACATTTTAGTAAAAGTTACAGAAACTTTATGATTTTAGGAGAAAGGCAGAAAATGAACATAACTCTGGTTTTAGATACGCTAGATATCCTTGTAAGACAAATTTTATACCACTTCTAGGCGGTAGAGAGTTAAGGAGTTTTTAAAGAAAAAAAGATAAAGTTATCGACATGTTTTGTTTACTTGTTTTCTATTTTCGCCATTAGGTCGTTTTTGTTTACCTTTTTTGTTAGGTTTTTCTCTTATTATTTTTATTACGCGATAGAGCTGTTAAATTTATAAGGTTTTTCCTCTGTGTGCTTGGTTAAGGCAATTATACCTACTAGGATAAGGTTATGAAAATTGTTATAAAAAAAAGGAATATATGACTGTAGTTGACAGAATATCTTTTGTTTTTTTCTTTTTATACCTTACACTGTGTTTATATTTTTAATTAAGAGATAAGAATGATTGAAAATAAATAGAGGATCTGACTTAAGTTACTCCAAAAGGAAAGGATTCGTAGATCGAAATAACAACAAATGAGAAATGTTATTAATATACAATAAAATTTATTACATAATGTCTATAATGTAGGAAATATGTTCAGGTAGCAAAAAGTGAACGATAAAGTTCATTTTTAGACTCATCCGTCCATTCGGAATTATCATAAGGAGCCATGAAATTGACTAGTTTGTTGTGGACTACGTATCTGCAAAAATAAAGAAAATACATGTTTCATTAGTAAATCAAAATTACTACATAAAATCAATAATTATTTTGCCACAAAAATTCCTTTCATGCAGAATGACAGCGAACATCGATGGTGATTTTAATTCTGAAAATGTTATTCATAAGGCAGCAATGGACGTTTTCCACTCTCCTATTTTACAAGAATAACAATTTATAGCTAATTTTTCGAGAAATATTCCGAATCAAATTCTTTTAACCTTTGATTTTTCAAATTCTTTGATTCATACTTTCACTTTAGGGACGTTCTAAAGATTTATTTTTGTACTGTTTGTTTTAAAAATACCTAAATCTGAACCATTTTCAAAAGTAGGAAAGTGAGGAAGGAGAACCAAAAAATTACGTGATAGCAAACACTGGACTTTTAGTTCAAAGGCAATAATTTAAATATTTTCCACATTTCCAACATTTCAAAAAGAAAAACGGGAAAACAACGGAGTCCAAGTTTAACTTCAAAATTAAATTATTTTCTTCCTACTTTTCACAACATATAAATTCAAAGAATTTTCTGCTTAGTTTCAGCAATTCTTGGAGAACGTTTTTACAGCTGATGATTGGCAACAAAACTTCTAAAAAATTAATTTAAAACTACAACAAAGATTACACCAAATTTGCTACTACTAATATTTAGGTTTCGAAATTCAAACCTTATTTATGTTTATGAAGAGATAAAAATTAATAAAAATTAAAATATGTCTTTAAGAACTCTTCCATTTAATAGCTTTTGTTTTATAGATCTTATTACATACCGTAAAAACATCTAGAGATTATTTAAATCGGTTTCAAACCACCAAAACATACGACGAGGCGTCCTAGACTTTTTCCAGTAGGTGCCTTTGATGAGCCAAAGCTGCTTGAATTTTTTATTATTTTTATATATACGCATTTATATTTGTTGTTTAATTTTAAATTAATTAATTTCGAAACTTAATCTTAAGCTAGTAAAGGCAATAAAGGTAAATTCTGTTAGTTGCTATTAAAAATTACCTAATTTTCCTGCCCTTGGATGCTCTAGTGTCGACTTTCTTTTTCATTTTCTGCCTCAGTTTCTGCAATTCAGCAAACTGTTTGCTCATCTCAGCCGGGGTCACGGCAGAGTTCGCCTTGAATTCGATCAGTTCCCTGAGCTGCTGGTGGTAGAAATCGGTATCGTCGTAAACTTCCGTCGATGAAATGTTGTCTTCCTTAGAATTCGAACTCGACTGGGCCTCCGTTTCATTGCCCACCGCAACAGCCTCCTCTTTTACCCCAAATAATTTGTAATTTCCTTTTACTACCTGCGACTTTTTGACGAGGTCGCTCTTATTCAGCAGCACAGCGTCAATTTTCTTGACTACATCAAAATCTGATTTGCTGCCTCCCTTGGAACTGCCCGGAGTAAGAATTTTAGTTCTATCGTGCCATTTGTGGAGAACTGAGTTTCTATATTCACGGAAAGTATCGAAATTTTCCTCTAACAGAGAAGCAAATCTTTTAGCCGGAGGCTCACGCAGTGATGAATCGTCTGCCCGGCGCTTTTTAAGGGGCTTTAGCAAGTCCTTTGTTTCGGGAAATTGCCTTGTTAGAGTAGTTTGTATTTCTATCATTTTTTCTAAAAGGTTTGCCACATTCTCTTGGGTCTCCTCAGCTAGCTTGGAGAATTCTTCGCTCTCTGATCGGAATTTTTCGTGTACAGCTGGCTGAGGAAAGCTGTTCGCTTTGATCAGCATTTTCTGGGAATGTATTCGAACCTCGAGCAACTTCTCCCACATTTTAAGTTGGTTTTGGACCGCCAATCCTTTTTGAATCTCTGCCGTCGGGTCTGCTTCCTTTAAAAGCTCAGACTTGTCGTCTGGGGCTGCCTCATCCTCGTCCTCAGACTGGGAAACGTCCTCCCCCGGGGAGTCGTAGTCCGAGTCGTCCTCCTGTTCGCTGGCTTCCTCCCCCATAGCTTCATCGTCTGCTTCCTCATCCGTCCCTAAAGATTCGTCTGGTTCGCTTTCGAGCTGACAATTCTTCAGTTTTTTCCGATATTGCTCCAAATCGTCGCTGTCGTCACTTTCCTCCCCAGCAGCCGGCTCCTCGTCCTCCGAGGCGTCGTCTTCATCGCTTTCCATTTCCTTTCGGGACGAAACCTTTCCCTTGTACTTAGCACTGATTTCAGACAGTGGCCTAACATTTCTTTTGCGGATATCGCTCAATTCCTTGCTCTCAAAATCCAAGTCATCGTCGTCGAGTTCCGCAAATTTCGCGACTGTTTCGTCCTCAGAATCGAGCTCTGGATCTGCGAGAGGACGCGGTACAAAAGTGTCCGTCACTTGCTCGGATAGAGTTTTATGTTTGTCCTTTTTCGAAGACATATTTGATTAAATTTGTTAAATAAAACGCAGAATACACAGGAAAAAAGAGAACAAGTTGCTTTGACAGAGTCGCACGTGCCGATGACAACAGAATGACAATTGAATTGACTAATTTTTGACGTTTAACAATTCACAATGGTTCCGTTAACATTGCTTCTTGTATTAACTGCTAGAGGTCGGGATAATCTTTTGAATGATTATTTCTACTTCTGCACAGAACCACAAAATCTCGTTTAAAACATTTTCAAAATTTACAAACTAAATAAATAATAAATCGCCCAAGTTATTAATAAAAGAATTTATAAATCATACCACTTGATAGTGAATAAGATTGATAAGAAATTTAAACATTTCACTTTTTAAACTAGAAGTCCAAGTGGAAGACCCTGAAAAACAAATAAGTAAAAAGACTCATTTTTCATAATTTGCTTCATATCAGTGATTTTTCAGAAAATGTGAGAAACCACTTCAATATTATCTTTAAGAAATTACAAATATAAGGACAAGTAACTGAATTCGTTACAGAGAAATTGTCCAAACAAAATCTTAAATCATTGAAAAACGATCACTAGAACAACTTTAAGAAACAACCATTTTAACTTTAACTTTAATCTTTAAACCCATAGTCAAAGATTAGTCTAAAAAACGAGTCCCGGGTTTCCTAGAACGAAGAAATTATATTTATCTTCTTAGTTACTATAATTTTGGACAAATTATTCCGTCTTTCCAACCCTTAAACTCTAAGATAAAAAATATAATCTGGTTGTCGACCAAATATATAATACTTATAACGGTGCTTTTTTTTTTGTAAGAGCAACATTAGAATGACGAAATCAATTGGAAATTGTGTTGATCCCCTTCTCGAAGTAAATTTCTTTGAAAAAAGCATATTTAGAATATGTAAATAGTAATTAATAATGAAGGATATAACTTCACAAAAATGTTTCCACCGTTTAGGACTTGAGGCATACCAAGATATTATGGAAATGCATATGTAAAATAAATGTCGTAATGATATATGTACATATAAGCCAAGCGAAATTTTGTTCAATTACCAACTTAATACATGAAATCTAAATCCTATTCGAAAATATACGCGTTTAACATTTTTATTCATTTAGGACAAAACGCAAAATTTACATACGAGCGGTCGATATTTTGTTAAAGATTAAATCTTCCATAAGATTGTAAAAATGTTGATTTTGGTTAAACTAATTCCGAGTTAAATTAGCCATTGCAAGGTACCTAAAAGAACATAACTAAAGTTAAAATGTTTTTTTTCCTCAAATTGAAACTCTCTGAGGGTAATTTTATAATTTGGCTTGAAATTAACTTGACGTAGAATTTTTTGTATTATACAGTTTAAGAAATTTCTTTAAAATAAACAACTATAGCATAGTGATAGTGCGTAATTTAATTTTGTAACAGATAACAGAGTTTCTGCAAGTTTCTTATCATGTAAGAGCGAAACCGTGTTGTAGGAGGATACTGTGGTATAGGAGGGTTGATAAGATGATAAGGTTCAGTCACTTACTAATTTTTAAGGCAGGAATTTCTTAGATCAACCAAGAATATTATTTACCTAATATACCAGGTAAATAACGTATACTTATTTTTATTATTGGTTGGTAGTTAAAGGTAAGGTTTTAGTGTAAAATGTCTTTAACAATGTTTTTGCATGGCTAAGGGGCTTAAATGGGTCGATTTAAAGAAAGATAAATCTTATCACGTTCAAAAAATATATTTCCACTGTGCATAGTGCACTTAGGTCCTAACAACATTTCCTTACAAAAATAGCGCCATCAAAACAAAAAGAAAATCAGTTAAAGCGAACAAATGAGGACCACATGAAAGAAGTGGTAGAAATGATAAGAAAAATACATCGATTCCATGAATTTGAGAAACAACCAAGGTACTGCCTGGATCCTTGCGAGGTTCCTTGTTGAGCAATAAAACGCGGATTGTCCACCGACCGCCTCCGCCGCCGCGACGCCGCCATCGCCGCCGTCGCAGACGTCCCTTTCAGTGGTACAAGTTGTGATTTCTGAGGTCAGCTAAATCTACCGCTTCTCCGCAACTGGAAAACGGAAGAAAGGCGAAGATAAAACATTTTATGCAAATTCGCTCACTTTAGACGGTTATGAAGACATCAAAGTGGTCACTGGAGGACCGCTGACAGACCTCATGCAGATCGTCCGCTTGACGCTGTTGGGTGCCGCCGTTGTCCTCGTCGCGGCGGAGCTCCGGTTCGTCCCGTCGAGCGAAAAGTGCGCCGAGTCTGACCGCTTTGTAATCGACGAGTGGCGGGTGTTTATGGTCTGCGCGGGCGAAAAATTCAAGAGTAAAACGTAAAGAAAACAAAATTCAAATGAAAATGGAAGAGATTAAAAACACAACACGGGAAGTTATCTGCGATTAATAAATTATTCCGCAGCGCCTTAGTGCGCCTGCTCCACCGACTCAGTGGCTTCCTTAGCTTTCGCCTTTGGGGCCACTTAAGAAGTTTTTGCATACTGTCGGAGGACGACGATTAGTCCGGCGACCGGCCGAGGATTAATCAGCCCAATTTGTTAGTGGGGCCCTAAAGTGGGGCTCCGAGACACGCTGAACGACGTTTTGCTCCATGTCTCAGTTGCCCCCGGACAGTAAAGCGAATGTCTCTGCGTTTTGAATTTATGACTCGAATTTACGCTGGTTCAGACTCTGATTTTTCTGCAGCTTGGCCTCGTTCGAAAGTTGCCAATATTTTACTTTTATTGAGCGCGAGAACTGTGTCCCGTCTTACAAATGACTCTGCCATGATAAACACAGCTTGAAATTGTGATAAAATTGAGGGACTTGGCCACGTTTAGCACAGCCGTTAAAGCTGTTTACGATCGAACGAATTCCACAAGATCACATAAAGACGTTAAAAGTAAACCATCTTGGCACTAACGAGGGAAATCGAAGACTTCAGTAGTTTAAAGGCCGAAAAAAAGTCCACTCTTGGCTCATCGCTCAGACTATCGATTTAGATTTATTGTCTTTTCTTACAATATCAAAAATAGCAGACACCGCGATATTATCCACATAACGACACTAATTATAATACAAGTTCAAATGTAAAACAGTAATTGTGTCGCATTTTCATTTCAATAGTAATAGCGAAACAAATTTTGTAGTAAAATTTAGTATTAACATAATTGCAGGGTCTTTTATTCGAATATGAGGAAGTAGAAAAAGGGCTTTGTGGACTTTTCCCGGCTGAATTAAAAATATATGTACAAAATAATTCATAAACCAAAGTTATGTTTTTTTTTTAATATTATCCTATAGCACAATTCAAATATTTATTAAATATTTTAAGCAAACAAAATGACAGTTTCCCTAGTGAGTAAAACTGCTAGCTTGTATTTAAATAAATCAAAATTCTTTCTTTCACAAGCTAGCTTTAACTATGTATAATACATATATGCCAAAGATATGTGTATGTTTGTACCAAATTTCATTAAAATCGCCAAGTGATTTTACGAAAAACTTGTGTTAAAAATTTTAGATTTTTGATATTATATTTGTATGTATGTATGTACATATCTACATATGTACAAAATAAGGTCATTTTAGTCAGTTTCGAGCCGATTTTTCTTAAGTTTACATAAAATATCATTAAAATTTTAAAATCCCCTGGCGCTGGTTTATTCAAAATGTTTTTAAATTTTTTAATTTGAACCCTATGATAACGTAAAATTAACTTTTTTAATTACATGAAAATCATAATAAAATAATAAGAAAGTTCTTTTAAATATCAACATTTACTTACTTTATAATTATAAATACCAAACAGAAACAACCAATAGTTTTCGAAATGAAGAGAATCGGTTAGGATTAGTAATTCATAACGACTATATATAAAAATATTCAAACGGAAATTTCTTTGCACTAATTATCGAAAATAATATTTTCTAAATGATATAGCATTTTTTGGTTTTTTAGTGCACCATGCTAACGCCCCGCTTTTCACTTATAAATTAACTCGCACTGGCTTTAATCTCTAGATGTAAAGGATTAAAATGTTACCAACTTTTATGGTAACCGAAAAAATGTCAACATTTTAGAAAAAACATGCCAATATACTGAAAAATATATAAATATTTATTTAAACGTTGAAAAATATATAATTAAAGGAAATACATTTTCTTTATAAAAGAAAAAAGTATATAAAATAATTGAATCATACATAAATGAATAATATAATATAGTATCTTTATGTCGTTTTATTTATATTTCAAAGTATTGCTCTATGTCCTACTTTTGAAGAAGCTGAACTTAAATATTTTGAATTAGCTTCTGTTTTGGGTTACAGTGAACCCTAATAAAATTTTTCTCGCCGTCCATCCTTCCTTTCGGGACAGCCTCGCACTCGTATGGGACCTAAAATTAGCCAACTCAATCGAGATGAGAGTTCGTAGGCGGATGCACCTAATAAAGGTAATGACGAGAAAATATTTAAGAAATATATTTTTGGAGCTACCTCCCCATGCATGTTAATGGGGGATGAACAAATTCTTATCGCATACTCCGTCCAGTCTTAAAATGCTGGTTAGCCATATCTTTCTTGTTATGATTTTGGATGTGCTGGCTGCCCGCTTTGAACTTTTAAAGCCATTAAATGTATGTCTTCTCTTCTATTTCCATTATTATTAGACCTTAAATTCTGAAAATATTTGCCAAATTAGCTTAATATATGTATTTAATTATAAATATTGTTTTGTTTTGATTTAATTTTGAAATAAATATATTTCTCCTTTTTTCTTGTTAAGGAAGTTGCAAAATTGATTGATTAGCATTTTATTATGAGAGACACAAAAATTTAGAGTTAATGGATAAAACTCCAAATTTTAGCACAAAATTTGATTCGCTATTTTTTTAGTGTTTGACTTTTTGAGTCTGCAAACAAATTTCTTAAATTTTGTAAAGTTATCTAGGGAAAGTTAAAAATTTCCTTTTAAATATTGCGTAGATTTTCTTATTCCATTTATGTATAACAAAGCAAATTTTTGCTTTCTAATTAAAACCATTAAAACCATTAAAATAGGTCTATTATTGAATGCTTTACTGGCGATACTCAATCGAAAATTTTAAGAATTTGCTAGCGTATTTTATATTTATCTATTTCGCTATTTAAATTCAATCCTCAAATTGAAATTGATAAGTAGCTTAAAAAGGAATGAAAATTATTTTTAGTAATATTAGAGATTTTAAAATGACATCTATTTTGAAATAGGTATTTAAAATAGTAAATATTTGAATTAAAATGTAGGAAATTTCAGTTTTGTTTTTGCATAGCATCGAGAGTCGACTAGAAAATATCCAAATATAATTTTAAAAGCAAGCAAATAGACAACACTTTTGCGGACGTATAGATTCTAAGTTCAATTGTAACGTCATATATTTTCTCTGTTTTCTCAGTATGTATTTTTGAATAATATTTAGTATGAGGGAAATTATTGAATATAGTCTTGTTGTTTTCAAATAAAGCTCAATGAACACTTTCTCATCCTGTTTCCTGTTATTGAACCAACCAGCAAAAATTTCTGAATTAATACTTCTTCTAGTACTTGCGAAAATATTTCATTAAAGAAATTTAACATTCAAAATATCAGAAGAAAGCGTGAAATAGGAATTACGCCTAACGAAAAATTTAACAAAATTACGCGTCATTTCGAAAATATGTTATTTATTCTTTCAATTCCTTTCAATAAAATCCATGATTTTAAAGGTTTTCCTTTCGAGAAAGAGCGCACATCAAGGTGAAACGTGATGATGTGGGGTTTAATGGTGACGTGCTATTTCTACAAAATACCAAAAATGTTTCTAGGAAAATTTTAAACCCGATGCTTAAGGGACAAAAGAAATTTCGATTGTTTGCACAGAGGACCTACATTAGCATATTCTGTGACAAAGTGAAAAGGATATGTCACCAAAGATGCGGTAAATTGTTTTTCTTATTTCAGACCTTGGTTCATGAATGAATTTTATGTAAAAACGATGTACGTGTAATTGTTTGTCGAACTTTCTTTTTATATCAGAGTCAGTATCCTCGCAACCAATACACCTAATCATGTTATTGAGAGAGCAAACAACGTTTCTTAAACAAAACATCAACAAAGGGCCAACGGTCGTCCTCGTAAAAATGAACTACTTACGAATCATTTTCAAGACTAATTGGTTTAAAACCATGAGGGTCCAATTGATTTTCTACTGAAACTAATAAGACGCTAGACGTCGTAATCAATGTCTGTCTGAGTTCTTTAAAAATTGAAATAAATAACGTGAAGCTTTAAATCGTCTTATTATGTTGAAAATTTCAAGGTGAGGACGTTTTTCTGGGGGAAAAAAAAAATTGGGTCAATTGATGTCGGTGACACTCCCAAGATTGACCTTATGATTAAGTTCAAAGCCATCAGTTCGTCTTAAAATGGAAAAATACCAGAAGACTGATTTTCTGACGAAATTTATAGACAACAAAACCAAACAGGATGTAAACGTAATACGAAAGCTGATTGATAGGCCCGATTAATTTATTCATTCATTTTGGGGAATTGATCCGTGAAATTTTCCGCGTGAACACAAACTTCCTGCTTCTTTTTCCCATGGTTTTGGGAAAATATGACTGATTACACATTGAAATTCTTTATTAAATTAATTGGTGCGAAAAAGGAGCATTTTAAGGCACCGCGGGAATTCTCTAAAAACTTTTTATGTGAAATAATAAAATCGCAAAGTGTATCGGCAATTTTCTGAAAATATTTTTAATGAAAATGAATTATTTTTTCAACTATCAATACTTTGAAAATATTAAATAAATAGACAGCATAGACTAACCCACTAAAATCACTTCTACTTTAAAACAGACTTGTAAACTTTATTTTACCATTCCAAATTCAATTCCGTAAAATATGAATTTTTTAATTTACTTGCCTTTGAATAGTGTACAAATCTGCTTTATATTTTTACTAATTTCGACAAATACAAAAAGGCAATATAGAGGTCAGTATATATATGATAATGATTGAATGATTGATGAAATAAATATAACAAAAAAAGACGAATTTAAAAATTCCTATGCGTCGCGAAATGAGTATAAAATGTTTTCTATAAATTAATTTCATGCAAAAATTTTAATTAATTTAATTCACTTACACTAGTAGAGCATGTACCGGAAGAGAACCTCTTTTTAGCCACCTAAAAATTGTTTTAATATTGGACATTTTATTATATTTTATTATAAAACTAAATAAGAAGAATAAGATATTATTTGAATAAAATATAATTGTCATCAGTATTTCCTCGAAAAAGTTTCTTGACTCTATCGTAATTTGCAATTTTGTCTATCTATTGAAGGGTAGATGATTTTTTAATATTTTCTAGCTTTAAGTATTTTGATACTTTCGAAACTATTTAAACTGCTCAATATGAAAATATCGTTCATCTTTATGATTCTATATGGTATCATAAACTGATAATATTCTATTCGCCGTATCTACTAAATTATTATTCGCTTAAACAAAATTCCGAAATTATTTTTCTATTGGTAATTTAGGTTCACTTGATACTTGAAAGGATTTTACTTAAATATTATCGCTTAAATTTTTAAATTTTCAAACCCCTCTAGCCTAGATAATTACATTGTGTTACAGATCGTGCAAAGTTATTCAAAATATTTCTTAAAGATAAAAATTGAAAAGTCCGAATTTAATTGATTGATTCAATTAATCAATTAGGTTTTTTTAAAAATAAAAAAATAAGATAAAAGAGCTATTCTAAAACGCAACCATAATGCTAAAAATACTCTATCATCATTACTGTTAAAATATTGAAAAGAAAATTAAATAGATTAAATACATTTCTGAGAAATGTGTTTTTTACATCGAAATAGAAATGTGCCTAGGAGTGTGCAGAAGGGATTCTAATTTTCTCATTTCTCCTTTTTTAATTTGATTTTAATAGGAACGTTCTTTCTAAAATGTATTTAAAACAATTAGATTTATATTCCATTGGGAAAACCTGGCCATTCACAATTTAAGTGCTGAACAGAAGGATGCATAATGTTTTGTTTCATTAATTTCAACTTTAGATTTTTGTGTTCCACGTGCAACGATGTTAGGAAAATAAACATGCATTAATTTAAAGCCTTAGGAATTTAATCCTTAGAACTTTTTAATTTAGTTTCCTTTAAATCTTTAATTTATGTAGTATTATGTTAACCTGTGCAAACATCTTCCATTGCCAAAATCCTAAGAATGGAAAAATCCCTAAACAGATGTGGCAGACCAAATCTATTAAATATTAAGCTATTTATTTAGGATTTCTTTCGAAATTACATTTTTGAGGAGAAATCAAACTTTTTCGTCCAAACCATAATGCCACCCGATACAAATTATATTCATAAATATAAAATAAAAAGGGAATCACAAGCATAACCCTTAAACGTTGTAAATAAACTTGAAAAGCTGATTTCGTCTTTGACTATGCAGTGAATAATCGATTTACGGCATTTTACGTCCAAAACATATCATGGAAGACCTCCACAGTTTTTATGGCAGGCTATTAAAATCAACTACGATTGAATTTTATAGACTTAGATAAAGTCCTCCCTTCTTAGAGCATAGAGCTCGTAAAGTACGAACAGTTGAGATTTTTTAAATAAAACTTTAATTCTTTGGGTGTGTCTGATGAGTTTTATTGTTTTGATCATCTTAAAATTTAAGGAAGCTTGAAAAGAAAGTATCAACTTATTGCGTGGGATTCTATAATTCAAGTCAAGTAGTCAATTCCTTGGGGGTTTTGGAAGAAATAAATACCCTCTCCGACTGGCGTGCAAGGATATCTGTCTAATAATATCTTTCCAATTCAATTGTTGATGGTGGCAGGGAAGCCCAAGGATATCCGTCTCACGAATCATACAATCGGTTTTAATGTAAATGTCCTTGCAGCTTTGGAAGGAATTTCAAAACTTTTTAATGGCTTTTTCAATTCTGTCGAATTTCAAAAGAACGTAAAAATTGCGCGGGCAATTCGAACTTTATAAATGGGATATATGCTAAAGACAAATTTATATATTTAAAAGGAATTTGAGGATTTTATTCACCAAAGATTGCTTACTTTTAATAATAATAATAATAAATCATAAGTATTGACAAAATAACCCAAAATTAATCGCAAAGTCTATCTATAGAGTATAAAATTGCTTTTGTCAGCCAAATATAAAAAAATATCCGCTTAATGTCGTCATAGTTTTATACAATTTGCACAGATATAGTCTCAAATCCACCAGTAAGATAAACATAGACTGAAAACATAAAAGCCCAATCGGACAAGCTACTTACATTGTTCTTTTTATCGACTCTTCCCCGAATATTGAAAATTCCATAGACAATCGGATTCATGCATGAATTTGTTGATGCAAACAGGAATAGGCCTTTTTGCACTCTCTGGTCCACCATCAAAGCAGATTCTCTGTCGAACCAGTACCACATACTCATGACGTAGAATGGCGTCCAACATACAATGAATACTATAACGATCGTTATAGTCATCTTTAAGGTCCTCCTCTTGGCTCTTCCAAGAACATCATCGTTCGATCTCCGGAAACGTTCTAAAAAACATTTTTTGTCAGAAATTTATAGATCCGTGTTGCTTTCGTTGCACTGAGAAAAATAATCATGTAAAATCGTCAAATATAATTAATTTTGTTTTTAATTAACAAATTAATGAATTAATTAATTTTTAACTCTGAAATAAATTGATACCATATATCAATTTTGGAATATATTCGAAAATATATTTGTATTCTATCATAATCGCTTTTACCAGTTGTATATTTATCGAATAGCGTCAGTACTTTAGTTTTGAATAGCTTTAAATCTTCTCCTTCTGGTACTCCTCAAAAAACTACTTGGACCATTTGACTTCAGATTGAGTCTTATTAAAATATAGATTCGAGTAAAAATATAAAGGCCGGAAACGAACCCTCAGCACGCCCAAAATTGAAGAAACGCCCGAATCAGGCCCGGAGAATTTTTAAGAGAAATAAAATCATAGAGACTCTTGCAACATAAAAATAAAAATTTAAAGTTCGAATTTTATCAAAGCAATAGATGTATGACGTTTACTTTCTTTATCTATAGAAACTCTGGGTGTATTTTGTAACAATTTGGGCCAATTGCAGGTGCAGTTTATAAACTAGCCAGGCTTAATTTTTCGAAAATTGTGCCGGTTTCGGGCTGGGAAAATTAAAAAGGTTTGTGTAGTACATCGGGCGCGTCATGGGTATGCAAAAATAGTTCAGATGTTTCTTCTTGAGGATTCAAAAATTTGTTCTAAACTGAATTGCAACAATTTATTTAAACTTGTAAGCAAGAAGAGTAAGCTACGAATTAGTAAGATAGAGTCAAAGGTTGCTGAAATGATTTTATCAATATTTTAGGAAGATTATTAAGGAAATTTTATCCAAAAAGGGCTTTTGCAAGCTCCTTTAATTCGATTCGAATGTTTCTCATGCATGAGAGGGCCTCTCCTGAAACAAACACAGTATCCTAAATAATAATAAAAGAGTGAAGTACTTAAGTTATCACTTAGCTAAGCGTGAAATAAAAATAGGACCGTGAAACCGAAAATACTTAGGTCGTCATTTAAGTTACGCCCTGTGCTTAGCTAAGTGAGAACTTAAGTGCGCACTGTGAAATCGGGCATTCAAAAACTTAAGTAAAAGTTCAAAATTTTAATTTAAGAGAAATAATTTCAAAATTCGAATTGTAGATGCCTGACTGTTGCGTTTAAACTTTTTGAGATTTTCGAGAAAATTAGTAACTATGAGATTTTTGGAAGATGAAAGTTCTCTACATCGCTTCTTTAATTTTCTTTAATTCTACTGAACAGATAGTTATGACTTTTGCCTAAATAAATAAAATAAATACAAAATTAAGTAAGATAAAACATAATAGGTATACTATTTGTAAATTGTACCGATTTTACAAGATATTTTTCTCAAAGGCATTTGTGTCTCACCGGTTCCCGTAAGAACTTTCTTAGTTTTCTTGTAAATTTCTATGTAAATAGATCCATAACAAAAAATAATGATGATAAGCGGTAGGGCATACATCATGATCATTCCAATCATCGAGTAAATCACGATATGAAATTCATTCTCGAAAAAATTATATGTAACGCACTGCTCATACGTAGTTATGTTCGGATGCTTCTCCAGGTGAAAGATAATAGCCTAGGTGATAGATAAACTGGCGAATTAACGAATTGGTTAAATTTCAGGCTAGAAAAATACTTGCGGTGTGCTAAAGAATATCGAACTAATCCAGGCTGCAGCGATCATGACTTTGCCCCGTGTGTCTGATATTCTCAGCGGTTTTAAGACGGCGTAGTATCTAAATTTTAGTGATAGTCACTTAGGCCATTAAAAAATGAAAGGGTTTTTTTACAAAACTTACCTATCTACAGAAATACAAACAAGTATAAAGCTGGACAGGTAGATGCCAAACGTTCGGAAGAACGCCATAATCCTGCACATAAAATCGCCAGCCCGCCAGGAGACCGTGTAGGCCCAGGCTATTTCCATAGGCATCATTAAGAAGGTGACTAACAAATCTGCGATCGCCAGATGCATCAGCATGAAATCTATCCGCGATGGACCGCGCAACCTTCTTTTTGTCAGTAGCCAGAGAACTGTGACGTTTCCAATCGTCGACACGACCATGAGTACGCTATTAAGAAAATTTTGAAAAAAAAATTAAAAGTAAAAGAGTTATAGCACACAAATATGAGTCAATGTATTTTCGCTGCAGATGCAAGGTTATCAATTTACAAAATGTTTTAAGGCAGATAGATGATGTGCGGGTTTAAAGTTCGATCGCATTGCATCCGATTATAAAGTGTCGTCGCAATGCACAAAATGTGAACCGAGCTAATTTGTAAACAAACTGAGATAAGATGCTGCTTTAAGATGCTGTTCTTGTAGCTAAGCCAGTGATGAGGGCCTCATTGAAGTTTTTGTTTGCGAAGCAGAATTTAATTTGTTTTCAAGTTTATTGCATTTAATGGTATATAGGAAGGAAGTAATTTTATAAACAAGTGCGTAATTCAAAGATTCCAATCAATTAAACAATAAGCGCCACTTTGGGATTTCATAATTATGTATGTATTATGTTACTTTCAAGATAACGTAAACAAAAGTTATTGTTATTGAGAAACATTTTATCAGCTCAGTTGAGATTTCTATTAAAACAGTACATAAGATTAAAAGCAAACAAATAAAAACGGACTAGTGATTTATTTTCATAAATAAAAGGTTGTAACTGCGCCATTTTTCCAAATTTTATAAAAACCAATATATATTATTTTTGTGTAAAACACTAATAATAATAAACAATATTCAAACTATCCCCTAAAATCTTTTAAAAATTTCTAAAAAAATCGTCTGGTTTGTCTAAAATATAAAATTTATTTTATGAATTCCACTTATTACATTTTACATCAATTTTAAAAATCAATTATTGTCTACCCTACAATATGAAAAAATTTCCAGTTTAAAATCGTTTACTAAATGCAAGGGTTTAGTCCAACGTATACGAAAGTGTAACAGACAACAGTCTACTATTAGTTTTGAAATACTGGTGGCCTTAATTAAAGCCATATCTATTTAAAGCAAAAAAGAAGACAATTTAATTAATTTCAGTGATAAATTTAAAAAAAAAAATATATTAATACATTACAGATGAATTAATGATAATAGCATTATTATAAGTTATAACACAATTATCTGTCCAACTGTAAAGATTATGCCATAAGTAATTTCCCGTGTTTAAAGGTCACTATGTCTTATCAATTTCATCTCCCTGTATCAAGTCCAACTTTTCTTCAGAAAGATACTTTGCTTGGAATTTTATGAAAACTAACTAAAAACACTTCGTGATAGTTTATCCCTATAATAGTTTTCGTCTTTTGATAAATTTGATCTTCATGAAAATGTTCTAAAATTATGTCATTAAGAAACTTGGACAGCAATTAAATTTTTTAAGCACAGATTTTCTAATTATTACAAAACTTTTCATTGGATTTACGTTTCTGAAAAATGTCAAATCATTGATATCTATAAATAAAAAATAAAAAATAAAAATATAAATTCATAACGGAAACAATATAATTTTGATAAGTGAATACAAAAATCAATATTATATTATATAAGTATATTAAGGGTACAATATTATAGGTATATACTGCACAACGTATTTTAATATAACCTTTTGCATTATGTGGACTATTAGAAAACTATAAAAGACGTAAATTAATTATTATTATTAACTAATTACATTAAAATTTCCATACTAAGTACCCAAATATTTCCCAAGAGACTCTTTTTAAAAAAAAGTAGTTTAGATATAGAAAGGCCAAAAAACTTAGAAATTCGCGCAAACAACAAATTTCATAAAATCGTACTGTTACATGATTAATGGCATTAAATTGAAAATTTAAATTGCTTTATCTCGAAATAAAAATTTCTGAGTTATCTTACCCGAATATAATTTTTTTCGAATCGGGTTATGATGATGATATGAACGCATATGTAGTTCGTTCGTTTTTTATTTATGATAGTCAAAAAATAAAGAATAAGTAATGAGTAGTTTGAAGATGAAGATACATTTTTAGGTTCAAACAAAAGCTAATAAAACACGAAAAGCCGAATAAACAGAAGATATTATTGGAGTCATTACGATTTATAAAAACGTGTGTAGAATTAGAAAGTTCAAATGTCGCATGTTTCAGTGTTATTGTGTAACATTCAAAACATTCATAAACAGTCAGTGAAATTGCCATTTAAAAACATAAACGATGAGCATGTGTCACTGATGGAGCATAAATTGGCAAAAATTACCTATAAACAATAATGGACAGTTGGTGTCCCTCGTTGTATCTCATGCTGATTGGCAGCAGCTCCGTTTCATTCTCAGGACCGGCTTGAGACCATTCGGCGAGGGCGCGATGGTCTTGGACGACTTCGTCAACGACTGTATTCGGCATTATGTTGTCTTCGCTTCGGTTGATTATGTTGACGACGACGTAACGTATCACTTGTCCCAGTTAAAATATGAAAAAAAACTTTATCACTTTTCGGTAATTGTTTACATTAAGAAGCATATCCATCTACACAAGGAGGGAAATTTTTTCCCATGAAATCTTCTCAAAATGTCGATTTTCATTGAAAAGCGCACATTCTTATTTTTTTCGCGAGAGTGAATCGATTGAATAGAAAAAAATCACAAACTATCTATTGCTGGCTGATGGAATTTTCAAGAAAAGTGCGTCTGGAGCTACGGAAAGTAAATCATCAGTCCCAATGATATATTCATGGCTGAGGATGATCAATGATCTTTTGTTTATTAAAAACTTTTTATGGTTTTTTAGAAGAAAATTCAAGTAGTTTAGATAGTCAACACCTGGAGCTAGTGTTACAACACTATTTTAGTTCCTTTAGACTAAATTTTATGTTGCACCAGAGGTAGTCGAATTGGGAATCGAATATTCGAATCGAACTGGACTTGAATAAAACACGTAATGATCAAAGGTTCGACTGAGTACCACACGGTGATAAACAGAGTGTGAATCGCAATTTCGTCGCGCCCGCGTTTAGCTACGATTAGCTTCTGATTTGAGCTGCTTCAAGATTTAAATGAAACTGGGGCTCTTTTCATATCAAAAATAAATGGGCTCTCATGTTTAATAAATCGCACATTAATTAACCACAGAGATTAAATTAAACACTCATCATCTCATTGAGATTTTATTTATTTTTTATTCTCCTCGAAATGAAGGAACTGATAACGCATCACCCCCGCACAATAATATAATTTTTAAATAGATGTCTCAAAGTTCGCGGTGAGATCACTCTCGATCAGACATTATTTGACCATAGTTTTGTGGTCCAGTGGAACCCGTGCGGATTCCCGAAATTTTTGTGCGAATTAATTAATCGGACAATGCTCGCCGAAATTGTTGGACTAACAACAGGGGGCGGTGTGATTCGCAACGATTTTATTTATTTATTTATTTTTTGCCGCGCGACTCCCGTGGATTAAAGAAGTTCCGGTTGTCCGCGATCAAATCAACCTGTGGACTGAAGAGGCTAACCATTAGCAAAACTCTAGAGCAGTTGAGCGCAGGGTGTTAGACTTTCTGTTAGACATGCCTAGGAAAAGGATAAGGCGATCAATTTCTGTCAAGGGTTATCGCAAAACACTTTCCCAGCTCTCAACTTGTTGCTGCTGATAAGTGTTCATCGCTTTATTACAAGAAATCGAATTGAAGCGAGTGTTACCAGCTGGTCAGGCGATAGACAATCAATCAAGATTCAGATTCGCCAATAGACCTGTGAAGTACTTAAAAAATATTCCTTAATTAGCTCTTTATTATGGCTACCGTATTCAGATTAATCGTTAAAAACAAATTGTGTTGTTATGCAAAATTTTTATGTCTGCAACGTACATAAAAAATTCTAAATCAGTTTTTCCTAAAATCCGGGGATTAGGTGGAATCTCAACGATAAGATTTAACGTACCCTTTGGGACTCATAATCTGCTGTCCACTTTTAGACTGATTTGTTTTAATAACATTTCAGATCACCCACACACTGCTTACAAAAGAGGTTATGCTTTATTGAAATTGACCTGATTAGTTTTATCACGGTTGAACTTGCGCTTCTGAGCGATTCGTAATTTAGTCGCGTTTTAGAGAACATATTATCGGATGATTCAGTAAAAAGAAGGGATATCTGTCTCAAAGCGATTTTTTAGTTGTATTTTAATATCATTAAATTATAAATACTTTCAGCTAAGGTACTGTGGAAAATTTTTCAATGTCATAATTAGAAATAACAACTTTTGTAACATTCTGCTCATCTCTGTTATTCAGACTTGTTATGTCTGGAGGTGCTCTAGACCTACATAGACTGCATATTCATAGACTTTTAGTGGAAAAGGAAAATATTACAAGAACCAGATACAGTAGCTTTACTCATCTCTGATTTTGTAGCGCCTTTATTCAGAATAATATAATTCGGTATTTGCAAATTCAGCTGTTCCTTCTTATAGCCTCAGGTTAATAAACATAAAGCGAAGAGATGCCGAACATTTTATTCATGGAGCTTGTCGTTAAACCTCAATTTCACCTGAATTTTATACGTGTGGCTTTGAAGTTTTAGAGACAAGAATTCATTTTGGTGTTTTTGTAAACAAGTTGTCGCTTTTAAAATTTCAATTACTCTGAATACATCTATATGATTTTGATTGTTAGCTAAAATAAACAAATTAAAACATCTACACAGGACATCTCACTTTGCAGAATTAAACTTTTTTTTAAGTATAAAATTAATCATATACTAATAGAGCTCTAGGTTAAACAAAATTCATGCTGTTTAACGCGTCGAAGTTAAAAAAGCTTGAACCATTCTTTGAGGAAAGGTACAATTATAGACGAGCCAAAATCAACTATATTTTCAAGTTATTTCATTAATTCAATTCAAAATTTCGGATTCACGAGTGTTCCATGGCGGCGGCATGTCGGGATCCGATACTTTTATTGGCTTGTATTGTATTTTAAAAACTAATCAGCCGATCTACATTTTACACTTGTTATTAATATAAAACTTCTGGCTGGTCTGTTTCAAATCGAAATTGCGATCGAAAAAGAAAATCTCTTTTATGCGCCCTGTAAAGTTTCATTATTACTAAATAAAAACTTCTTTTAATATGTATGTTTTAAATTAAGTAATAATTAATTATATTATAGCAAAATAAAATTGGTTCCAGCCGGTCATTTATAGTATATGTTAAAATCTCACGCAAAAAGTAAAAAATTTGTGTATTTTTTAAAAAACTACAAAATTAAATGTTTGCATTCCATTTTCTTCAAGAAATGGTTATATCAACCAATTTTAATATTAAATAATCTATTTTATATTCAGAGTAAATTTTTAATTTTGTAATCAGAAGACTAAACTTTTTTCACTCACAATCACTTTTTAGGCGGATTTTGTTAAGAACGTGTTACTCCTCCTTTGACAAATTTTATTTTTAAGTTCGCTATATCTCATTCGATAATTTTTTATTTCTTTTATGACAAATAAGATATAACTCTAAAAATATTCTATAAAATTAATTAAAAAATTCAATTCCACTGCGTGAGAATAGAATTAAAATATTCATTTAAAAAAAGGTAGAGAGTAAAAATCAACCTATCTTTTATTTTTAACAATGTTTAATAAAACGTGATTTTTAGTTGTCCATTTTACGCACCAACTCTATAATTACGATTTTTAATTTTTAATAGATAAAAAACAACAAAAACATAAAATAATATATTTTAAGTTTTTAAAACGTTATAAATTTTGTCTAAGTCTCAAATAAAAATAACAAACGACATAATAGAACAAAAAATGGATATGAATAGTCCTTTTATGTTGTATGGTATCTTCCGGTAAAGGATTAAATAGTCTGAGGACGTGGACCGGCCTTGATAACATGTTTCACAGACAAATTAAATAAATAAATGAAAATCTTCGGTCTTATTGGACCAAGGCGAGACTTCTAAAGACTTCTCAAATAACTAGTATCCAATGCTTAGAAGATTATAGTATCGAATTTCATTCAATTTTATACCAACATTTCGAGGGAAGAATATCCTTCAAGACTACTGTATCGTTCTCATCTCTTGGGGCAGACCTATAAAAGGTGTCTGTGTTACCACACATAAAGTCACACCAGGCAAGCATGACCAATAAAAGAGGTTCATCGCACTGAAGCACTCTCGAAGGTATTTGATATTTTCATTGAAAAGGAATTTATTTGTAAGGTAAAATCAATTGAAAATGGATTTGTAGGGCTACACTGTGAATAATAAGAATAAGTTAGAAATGTGAATGAAAGAAATAATAGACATAGAAATCTTTATCTGAATCACACATTTGATTAAAGATAATGTTTTTAAGTTAGTGATAATTACGTCATACTAACTAAACATACATAGAATGGATAATATTAACAACATATTTTTCAAAGAAATATTGTAAAAATAAATATTTTTTATATGCTATTTATGAAATTAGATATTCTAATCCTTGAAGCTTTGGAGCAAAGCAAGGAAAATGGGAAGGAAAAGCAAATTATCGAAAACAAGTTAGGGATAAGAATTTGATCCTTTATGTCTCATAGAAAATAGAACTGCCTTGTCTTGTAATCCTTCAAATCCCTACACATTTGAAGGGTCCAGGAATTGGAAAACGTCTACGCGAGAGACCTTTGATGTTCCCAAAAGAGGTAGCTATAGATTGTCTTATAGTCGTAATTGAAATTGGAAAAGTTTTTATGTAGTTGGAATTGAAATGCTTGTAACTACATAAATTGAAAAATGTTATTATATTTTTTGTTAAATTTAAATTTATTGTTTGCTGTTTATTTTGCTAATTTTGAAATATACTTTTTATTAGTAAACATAAATTATAAATTCGTCGGAGATCTCAGAAAATTTATTTCTTCTATTCGCTAATATCTAATATGAATTTAAAAAGAAATCCCAGTTACAAGTGAATAGCTCAGTTAATTTCGAAAACTTTCACCTTGAATCGCCACAATTTTATTATATTATTGTATCAAATGAGGAAATAATAAATGAAGCTTTCACCTATATATAATAGAAATTCACCTCTGTTCGTTCCCTCAAGAAGGAAAGGTTAAAATTATTGAATGGATGTAATTGAGTCAAAAAAGGTCAAGAATTGGTTTTTCGTTCAATAGGATGAAGATAAGTTTTCTGTCTGATACTGTTTACACTCTACACCCGAGAAAATTTGATTAAAGCGAAAGGCTGGAGGAGTTTCACTCTAAATCTTAATTTAACTCCAGATTATAACTAACACAAAAATATGCTATCGCTTTTTCAGCCACTCTATATATCTGTAGGGTAGGGCTATTAAATTCCTCTGAAGAGAACGAAAATTACCTTAAAATTACCTATTACGAATTTACGTTTCTTATTCAACCGGTGAGTAAGCTAAAAACAAATGCCTCAGCTATTTTAGTCGGCTTTAAAAATTAAGGTGTTTATAATATTGGTTATATTATGCAGCTCCGTTCTATTTAACATCGGATCCAGTTTCAGATTTTGTAGGAAAGTTTGCATTGCATTGAGATTTTAAAAATCATTACGTACATATATGAAGATTGCAAAATTTGCGAAATCAAATTGCCAATTTTACCAATCCAAACTTCAAACCTTCAACCTCAAACATTATTGGAATCAGTTTTTGACGCAAATGGGTATAAATCAAGGAAATTCGATTTAATTTTCGAGAAATAAATATTGTTATTAAAAGGACAGCGTTAAACTTCTCGCCCAAGGGTATATTTAGTTTCGACTTTTAATTCGATAGTTGCCAGAAAGAAGGATAAAAAACAACAAAAGAACTTTATGACTTATTTGACGGTCGAGAAGTTTTAATCCTCATCAAACTACGGAAACTCCATTAAGATGGCCATGTAAAAAGAATTGAAGACGGAAATGTCTCCAAGCGTTTTCGTAAAGGAAAGTAGGCCGGGGAAAAGTAATCACGCAAGTGATAAGATGACTAAATCGATGCAAACAGCAAATTAATTCTAGAAATCAACAACTACAAAGAATGACAAGCATCAAACGCATTTACATATTAAGTGCTCTTTTAATAGAATCCCAACTTAATATAGATTAATTATTATTATGTGTAGTTAAATACAAGATTTAGGGATTGTTTAGATTTAGATCAAAACTTAGCCAAGTCACGTTTTCAAGAGAAAACAGAATTAAAACGTTTTTAAAAAAGGATGTTTAAAAAATACTCTTCAACAAATAATACCTAATTAAACTATAACCAGAAAAAGTGAAATATGGCACAAAGAATTTTATTAAAAGTTCCGATTTAAACTTAAAACTGGAGGTACTTATAAACAAAACCCCAGTTGAAAACAATAAAATTTCATTAGTTGCAACATCAAATCTTAAGAAACTGTTCACTTCGTAATATCGTTTAAATTGGAAATGATGCTGTGCTGGGTATTGTGATTGTGATTAAAAATAGCTTATAATTGAAGCAGGACAGGTTAATTGGATCAATTATTCCTTTAATTGGAAAAGGCGATATGGAACACTTAAAAAAGAGAGTGTAGGATTATAGAGGAAAATCTCTCGAAGTAGCACTGTTTTAACAGGAATTGTTTAATTTTAGAATCACAACTTAAGTCAAGGTCGACTAGAAATAAGTATTTGTTTTTAAAAACTTGTATTGACTTCAAATTGGGAAAAAACCCTAACAACAGAAAAAAGTTATATAAATAAAAAGAAAACAATTGGTGATTTAGATCACAAAATAAATAACAAAATGATGGTTTCAAAAATAAACTTAAAATGGCTTGAAATTAAAAGGGAACTAAAAGAAAAAAGAGTTAAGAAAATTCAAATCTGTATATTGTACGATGGAGTAAGAGAGTTTTATATTAAGGTATTAAAATTAATAAAGGAAAATCGGAGTTCGATTAGAGAGAATTTAAAAAAATACGTTTAAGCATTAATGAAAATTAACGTGTTGATCTAATGAGATTCTGAGGACATTATAAGAATGTGATACGCAATTGGTAGACAAAACGAACGCAGGGTTTAAATATAATATAGTAGAATCCAAGCAAGAGTATAAATAAACAATACCAATAGTTAATTAAGTTCATAATTATGAATTTTTATATGAAACATACATACCTATTTACATATTTTACATGTAAATAAGTATGCTTACACTGCGCTTTAATTTTTTTCAGTTTTTATTCCAGTTTTTGTATTTCCTATTGTAGATTAACTAATAATAATTATTGATTAATTCATAAATTATTAATTTTATTGGACTTGTATTTTGATCTTATATTAACGCTTTTATGGTATATTAAACACTTTTACTTTATACCATACATATATGTAAGTATATTACTTTTGTATAAATATGTAGAAATCACTATATTGGAAAAAAAATAATCACATAATATTTAACTAATTTAATACTTTGTATTTTTTTCAGAAATTGTTTGAAAAAAAAATTAACTTTAATGATATTTTTTCAAAACTTCACTTCGCGAACGACGATAAAACGATGATTTTTCAACGAAGCACGTATTTGAATTGATTGAGCAAGACCGGCAAGGTGCACAGCACAAGTCGATGTTAAGGACTAACCGCCAGAATTTCATCCTGTTGATATTTTAGCCCTTAGATAAATGATTCGGTTAGACCTTAGTGCGCATGGAGCCGGGTCATCCCCATCGCGTAGTTCGATGAAAAGCTTCTATTGCTATTTTTCACCCATCGACAGGCCATTTCTTCAGTCCATCACTTCTGGATGTTATTTAAATACATGTTAGTGTAGGCATATGATATGTGTCCGACTAGATAAATTATTCATTCCCGTTTTGCATGATTTCATTTTGCAAAATTATGCAGACATTGCGAAAGGTTTCGACAGCTAGAGGTGTATGTGGCTTATATCCAACGTATATATCCATCGCAAAACTTTTTTCCTACCGATGAAAACGGCAGGAACAATAGGAGAAATTAACATGAGACTGCCGGAGTCGATTATCGCTTATCACTTATCAAAGTGCGACTAACTTGATACATTCAAATGGTATTCATCTCCTATCGCGCCCAATTTATCTCAAGGTCCCTCCACGAGGCACTTGTTAACAAGAAATCGTCAGGCGGTTTTCTTCGGTTTTTTATATTTCTTATCCTGTCACGGGGAGCTGTCTTGAAGGACGCATCGTTCCTGAACAAGATGTTTCAAGTGTCGACCTCAACAATGAGGACTCGGACTCTGTTACTTGGCCGTCGTAGAGGTCAATGGCTAAAGTTTCAATTTTCCGTGACATTGTAAACAACACGTAGACGACGACACTTCGAGGCATAACTCTAGCTCTAGCTTTAGCTCTAGACTCTAGATAGAATCTTTTGACGGGCATTTGTCACGACGACGCTCTTTTTTCTTTGGTGTTGCAATTTTTTTTCCTTTCCCAAGATGACAAATTAGATAGACCGCCAAGGACTAAGGGGGGTATCTTTGCCCTGTCAGAAGGAATAATGCCGAACCAACGAAAGCGACGTAATTGCTCTTAATGAGGCGAATCCGATAGGCTTAAAGGCTTCCGTGGATGTCGCGGTAAAACCGCTGGAGTCGTATCGATTTCCCAGACCGATAAATCGACCTGCAGCCCAGGCTAATGGTTGATCATTTTTCACAACTTTAAGACGCTTGTACTTCTTGGCCGCAATTATTCGCCGGTCGGTGAATAATTTGCATTTTGGATGAATTTTTTATGGTTGAAACAAAGTAACTTTACCATATGCAAGTTATGCGGAGGTGTTGCAGTTGCATAACAGCATGTGAGCGCTTACTAACTTATTTTATTGTCACTAATCGCTCAGATACGTAATTGAATCGCGGCGAGACGTAGTCGGGCTCGATGGTATCACTTTCACAATTTATCCGCAAAATATTGCACTATGCGGTGTTATGTTGCGTGGTTTTCGAATTTAGTACGATCGTCTGCTGCACATGTGTTTCAAGAACATATGAAAGTGAATTGATTATGCTGGGATTTGATATCTCTACTAGACTATAAGGTAATCCTTAAAAATTATATAATTTTCAAATGTTGCACAATTTAGATACGAGGGTCATTCAATAACTCCTTAGAGAAAGATAAAAAAGTAAAATATTTTAGCTCTAGGTACACGTTTTTCTAAGTGTTTTTCCATTTTATTTTAAGCCATCCAAAAGGCAAAATTTCCGAAATTTCTCAAAATATGAATCTGTTTGAGCTCGTTCAACGTGAATCCTTGTCCGCCGAGCCATTTTTCCCAATTTGGAAACATAACAAAAAAATCATTGGAGGCCAAATTCGGTTAATACGGTGGATGCTGTACCTAATAATTGGGATTTTTGAAGCGTAATGTTAAAGACTTTACGCACCCTTACACCATTTTAACATTATACATCTCGTTAGTGCGATCCATCCTAGAATATGCATCAGTTATTTGGTGTCCATATTACCAGATTCACATCGATTGTCTAGAATCTCTTCAAAAGAATTTTACAACATTCGTTTTCTACAAATGCAATCTTATGAAGGGTTTCATGCCTTTATATAATGCACGATATAAGCTCTTAGGTTTATCGAGCCTTAAATTCCGACGTGATGTATGTACATATATTGTGCTGTCTTTGTTAAGGATATTTTGTCATATCATATAAAATCATCAGAACTGTTATCATTGCTTAATATATATGCTCGAGTAAGATCGTTACGTTCGAGGTCGTTGCTCTACGTCCCACCACATAAAACTACTTATGGTTATAATGAACCGGTCACACATTGTATAACTTGTTTTAATTTTCTGGACAATTCAGTTGACTTTACTTTATCCAGAGATCAATTTAAGAAAATTATTTTTGAATTCCAGCATGTTAAGAATTAGGTAGTTATAACCTTTAATTTATATTTGTTAGTCTGTAAGGCCTAATACACATATACGTAGACACTATACTAAATAAATAAATAAATAAATAATTTGAACTATTCCATAATTTTGACCATCGAAACTGCACAGGTGTGCATCCGTATATTGTCTTGGTGGAAAAGGGTCCTTTTCTTTTTCAAATGAAAAGTTTGTTGGTTAATTTTTATTAAATCATGTGATGGATATAACTGAGACTTTGACCAGTTACCTAATGGGTAATGAAACTTACTAAAACCAAACAATTTTCGACACTACGAGTGCCATCGTTTGGATTTTCTAGGGAATTATCGAACGATCCTCGTAGTTACACAGGAAAAATATTGTAACTTTAACGTAAATAATATAATAGTAAGTGCCGAAAATATCTATAATAATGCACGGTTGTGTTTCTCATTTTAAGATATTAACTTTAAGGGGGTATCCCAGCCAAGGAATATTATTTATAATATATAATTTATTTATAAAGCCTACCGACAATTCATTCACCAAAATCAATTAGGAAGAAACTTTAGCAGAAAGATTTTAGCGCGAATATGTTACAAGTCCATCTTTCACTTTGACCGTATATACATATGTATTTTCCTCAAAACAAACAATTATAGAATGAATTAAATGATCGACTATGTATATGTGCTGAACCAAAATCTTTGATAGGAAAATTTTTGTCTTTCAAATACCTAATTAAATGCAAAATTGTAAATTCATTTTTGTCAAAAAGCCAATACATGTCCAAAGTAGGTCTTCGTGATTTTTTATACTGATTAATTTTAATAGGAGTGGAGAACGTAATTTAATATTTTTCTGAGTACATAATATAATAGCAAAGGTCGATGTTGACAAACATTTTATCAGTTTAGTTCATTTTTCCCAGCCACAATCAATATTCATATGAAAGTACTTACTGCTATAAATGTTGAAAGAATTGTTTTTTCCATTTTTAGGTTTTTTGATTTCATTTTTTAAATTGACTAATTGTGTTAGAAACAAACAACATTAGGGTACTTTTCATAATGTGGAAAAAAAATTTCAATTAGGGTGCAAAAATATGTATAGTATAACCATTTTAAGTTTCTTAAGTAAAATACTTAACATACTTTACATACTGAATAACTACAGCAAAGATATTTAATATACATAATACGGAAATTGAGAATTTTTATCCCTAGGGCAAGTTTTAATAAAGGTCATTATTAATTTCTACATTGTTTTCATGCCTTCGACGCAATTAAAGTTCTGGTGCTTATGAATGGGACAGGAAATTATTGGAGTTAGGGAAGCCCGAAAAAATAATGTGAAGGTAATAGAGAAAAAGTTGTTACATAAATAAATCGATCTTAATTAATTTTTACAATCATTATGTGGTACTTTTACCTTTGGTCTGGTCTCTGCAATAGGTAAATGCTATTTATCAACTTTTAATGGATGGGAACAAATATCGAGAAATAAAGGTTCAAATTAAATAGAAAAAAAAACCAATTTAAGTTATAGGATTTCTAAGAGCACTTGCCAACCTTTTAGCTAACATTGGTTCTATTGAATTAAATGTCAAATTGTTGTTCCTCATACCAGCTACGACCTTACAACGCAGTTTCCTCTTTCTTAGTCAGTTGGAATGCAAATCTATTTGAGTCTTCAACCCCCGTAAATTCCACACAATTCTAGCTTCCGGAAATTTTTGCTATTTGTTGTGTGCCTACTTGCATATTTATAAACAAGTTATGCGTTCTTAGCTCAGAATCGAATTGAAGTCGAAAATAAATGGGAAATCAGACTATCTAGATATTGTGCTCGAAGCTAAATTCCGTGATAAATGAGCGGCTATATTATCACCTTGTTATCGGGCAACTAAACAAATTTAATTTTTGTTGTTTCCCCTTCAACGATCCAATGGAATTCTCTTTCTGGTCGACTAAACAAAATCTCGTTTGAGTTGATTGCAGCACTTTAAAGTGCATTTTCAAGATGATCCCATAATCTGGCCGCAGTATGTCGTCCATTGTTGACCAGTTGTTAGTTGCAATTCACCCGAACCCCGGCTTCATTCAGTCCGAGTGGTGCTAAATTAGAGGCGAACGTCCCTTTTTTGCAGTGCCGTGCACTTGATATACAAATTCGCCACTATACAACAGATTTCGGATTACCCTTTAAATGAGGTTTTGTTATGCTCGTAAATTCAATCCGAAATAGTTAAATTATTCAAATTGTCATCACACACCCCCGGAATGGGTGGCTGTGATAAGAATGCCCACGTCCTCCTCAAATTAATTCTTGGTCTCTACGACTCTACGCAGAAGTAGATGGCCATGGAGGCTATTCTTTCTATGGGTGTAAGACTGACGACCGAAACAGAAGCCCCGAGCAATCTCTTGAATTGAATTATCACGAACTGTGCCTTGATATGATTTAAGTTCGTAACACCAAAGATGGAGCCACTCTCTGCCGTTTTCTACTCGTTTTACTTATGTGGGGGCCACCTTTATGGGGCCTCTTTGTTCAACCGGGGCGATTTTCCTAATTGGACATTATGTGAGCAGAGTAGAGTGAATTTTAGTAAAATATTGCGGGATTCCCCCCGCGTATGTCATAATCATAAAATTGAGGAAACGTTTATTACATTTTACTGGAGGTCACATACTTTCTCTAAGCAGAGGAACAATCAGAAGCTAGTTATATTCAGGCTACTCAACTTTATTACGTCAAATAAATAGATTTTAATAGTGGTCAGTGAAGTATAATATTGGGGCTGGTAAATTTTCAGAAAATTACGTTATAACACATATCTTCTCGCTTATAACTTACAAACCAGTGGTCCAATTTTTATGCGTTTTTCTCTCTCATATTACTACTGCATTATTATGTTATATGATATTTTAGACTGGGTAACAATAATATATGTGCAAAATTGCAGTGCGATTTTTTTTTTTATTTTTCATATGCATTATCCATTAGAGTATTTTAAATGGATGTGGTGATGAAATTGACGCTATTAAGAAATAGAAACAACAAGGACAGAAAACGCAATATAGGCATACATAGGTATGTATCAATTTAAACAACATTTCAATATTAAACCCAATTAGGTATTCTTTTATTATTTAATTAGTGCTCAAAGATATATGAGGAGCTGGCGAATAAAATGATCTTTAATTTTAATTTTGGTTAAAACGTTTTTTTTTTTAATCCGGAATAATAATTATAATTTTGTACTCGTTTTCAATGAAAACGTCTTGAAAGTGTGGTAAAATCGTGTCAGTTCTTTTTTTTAATTTGAGAAGTATGATTTTATTTTTCTGTGTTTAATAAATGTTCAAATTAAAGTAAATAAAATGTTTTCAAACTGCTTTTGTTTTCATTAATTTAACTTTACATGTAAATACAAAAACAAATTGTTTGCAATCATAATAGTCTTATTAAATTCAGTCTTGTGGCAATCAAAATGTAACAATTGCACCATTTGTAAACAAATCGACACTATCTCATATTTTTTAATTTAAATTCTTCTGTGTAATTAGAGATAGGAAATTGTGTTTAACATATAAAATAGTGTCAAAATAACTATATGGGGAATTAAAAAAAGTCGATTATAAATCCTCCTCGTGTAAAATTTAGTTTTATGTAAATAGATTGTTTTGTTCTCCGGCTACAAACGTAATCTAAAATTAATTTTCTAAAAATTTCTTGACAAATCTGTTGAATATGGGTGCAAGTATATAAACGTGTGGAATTAAAAAATAATTTCATCATCAAAAATTGCATACCATTTTATTAAAATATTCTGAAGACTAAATTTTGGTATCATTTTCACATATGCTCATTAGAATAATATAATACCCGTAAAGGTTTATGCTCCTAGTTTATTCTTATTTTTAAAACCTTTTATATAAAATAATATAAAACGGTCATGTCCTTCTAAGTAGGTACACAGCACTGGATGCTTTGGAGTTATATTGAGATATCGAGCATCGTCTATAAACTTAATGGGTCACATAAATCTAAGATCTAAATCTAAATTATTATGGCATTATTTTATCTTAATTAATAACAAAATTTAGTTAAAATTTAATATGATTTTGATGTTTTAACAAAAAAAAAAAAAAATAGATCATTCTAATTGTTTCTTGATATTACGTAACAAAAGAAATCATATCAAAAACGACTATTTCCGGCAAAGCATACCATTTTATTCTTTCAGCAATTATTTAAACTTGTCAAAGTCCAGTAATGATTCAATTTCACGCTAAGCTTATTTCTAATCCAGACCTCAGGCAACTTTCCACCTCCAGAGATTAATGTCTACATCTTTTCAAGCTTCAATGTGCAAAAACCAGAGATCATTCGAAAGATAAAATCACCTCCTTTCGCCACAAATCTTCCGTCTCGGGCCGGCTAGCAGATTTTCGAATTGACAACTTCTCTAGGAAACAGGCAACCTCAATAAATAAAATTAATGAATGGGTTCTCATCCGAAGGAAAACCCAGCACCAGAAGACCGTGGCTCCGACGGCAAAGAAAAGGTCCATGACTCGCGTTTAATTGGTAATAGTTTCCACACCTACATGAAGTCAATTCGAGGCTCCATTCTCACAGGCACAGGGTGTTTCAGTATAAATTCGCACAGTCCGCAAGAAATCCGCCCTCGCTTCCTTCTGGCATAGTTTTCTTTGCATGGGCTGAGTAGCCGCTAAGTTGACGACGCGACATGCCCCAAATTTGCGTTATTGAGCAAATTTTAATAATGAAGCCATCACAGCTCATATTACGTTTCATGATATTTGCACCCTGCTGCGCCACGTGGGCCGGAGGCAGGTGACTCTATTCAACTTAATAAGGTAGAAAGATTTCGGCTCTTTTGAGTATCTAGCCTAAGGCAGCAATTTTATTGAGATTTGCATTTTTATTGATACAACGCATAGTAAAATAAATTCCACTGCAAATTATCTTTAAAAAAAAAGAAAGGATAATTAACGCCACAATCGCTAGCACCTTGTTGGGGCACGAAAAGGGCTCAGAAAACAACGTCTTCGGGGCTATCAATTTACACAATCCTGCCATCAGGGTTTCTCGTAGTGATCTTTGATCCATAATCCCCAATTAAGACGTAGCTTCCAGGTACGATTATGGGCAGGTATTTCAGGGAAACGAGTCCGATCTTTGTAATTATTCAGTTCCCATAGCATATAAATTAGAATTGTTCTCATAATCCTATTATGTCATTGAATTTTCGAAAATTAAAACATGAAACTGATTTATTAGCTTTGATTTGTAACTGAGATTTCGTGGTACAACCCTTTAACTAGGCGGAATTCGGGATTTTAAAGGAATAAAATTCTAATTACAGAGGCAAAAAATAGATAAATGTAATTTTTTAAGATCTCTAATTGCAAAACTTTTGTAAAATATTTCATATGTATATCATATATTCGTATAAATACAAAGTATGTAGATCCTTGTGAAAACTCTTTGAAGCTTTATTTAAATTGAAATGCATTCATTACACAGACGCACTTCAATTTTTAAGCTGCTTACTTGCATGAATTCACTTATGCCTTTGATCTGTTGTAAATTTTAGGAAAAAGAGTTAATTAAAACTTTTAAATATACATAGGTATCTATTTGATAGGATTCAAATTTACAAACATCTCACAAAAAGGGAAACAACATTAAAATAACATTAGCATTTAAGTACGTTTTGGACGAAATTGTTAAAAAATCTAATTTAGTTTCGACATTTTTAGGTACAAAAATTTAAAAGACGGGGCTTTTAAGGCTCAGGTCTTATTTGGTCAAGTACCTTACGACCTTGCGTTGTGAGTTCTGACCTCTGAGCTAAGGTAGGTACAATAGCCTGTAAACCGATGACTTCGAGTAATTTTAATTTCTGATGAAAAGTGTGACTGATGTCACATTTACGTATGTATATATATATTGTTTATATGTATATATGACAGCAATCCAATTTTTAAAACAGTATTACACTTGCATTCAAAAATGCCATGGACTTATACCCACTTTAGATACTATAAGATATTTGAGTGACGACGTCAACGGTTATTCACACTAACAAGCGAAATGCCAGCCTTGTACCATAATTGGAATAAATTGGCTGCTGAAATTGGAAATTCTCAACAATTTATGTTCAGAGAAAAATTTTTCCCCATCATAGCTCCCACTTCGACATGCAGACATGAAACAGCATATCGTTCAAAATGCACTCTCAGCTGAAAGGCCCCGAAAAGCATAAACCTTTGCTTGTTAGCATACATCAACACCTGCTTGAGACACTGCTCCAGCCTTTGCAACACTTGAACAAGAATTAATTAATATTGACAAAAGCCCAACCCTAAAAAGTGACTTCCGCCGCCAACGCGAGATCTTGCACGCAATACGATCTCTTCGAGTTTTTTGAAAGAGTGCCATTGTTTCGGCCTAAATACGACGGCACTTCCTGTCGTCGATACATCAGAAACTTATGCAAAATAGAAATCTGACCGAAGCTAATATTTGCCCAGCCCTCGATCGCCTCGGAACGGAACCTACCTGCATATTGAGGCGGTATTATTCGATGCATTCCGGGCATGGAAAAGAAATTGCACACCTTCTCCGGTGCAACGACGGTAAGACGGCAAATGCCGTGATCTTAATCTTATCAGAGGCACGCACCGACGCACGATCGTTATCTATCGCGAGAAAGATCTCCAAGAAAAGCTCGCATCTTCTCAAATGTATATTTTATGAGTGTAGAGCATATCTAGAGCAAAATTAACAGCTGATTTAATTTAATTTGGCTCTTCTCCACATATGTAGATATGTTTATGTATGAGTTTAAGTTGCGGTGGAAGAAAGATCGTAAGATCGTGCGCGCGCGCGGCTCGATCGCGGCCGCAAGGAAGCTGCGGCGCACGCGCGTAGGACGAATATGATCAAGCCGCGGAGGAATCAACCGCAGAACTGCTTTTATTATTAACACTCATACAGCGCCGCAACAGACAGAAGACGTTCGCAGCACTCTGGATGTTGCTGGTGCTGCTGGACGGACAGATATCACTCGGTGGTGCTCTTTTATAATGTGATCTTACCTTGATGGGAAAGATCCACACAAGAAAAAAATCTCTGTTCGCTTAGTTTTTTATTTTCTTAATAGATCCGCCGCGCGACTACGACTCGAAGACGTCTGAAGATGTCGCTCTAGTAGGCTAGTTGTTGTCTTTTAGTTCGCCAAACGGAAAAAGATTTTTAGATTTTAGTCAATCGTTGCACAGCTAGGCGTTCGGATCGGCAAAGTTACGCCTATAATAAATTTAATTCGGGGTAGAAAATGTAGAGCACTCCAATTTGGCTCCAGCTTCCTGTGTATCGCTGTGGATAGTGGTTGTGCTGAATTTCGAAAAAAAAAATTATAATATATAATTTTAAATTAAAATATTTTATGTGAACGATATTTTTTTTCTTAAAGTGATATTGTGAGAAAAGTTTGTTTTTAACGGTCGCTAATGTGAGAAGTAAAATCCTCATACTGAAAGGCGGTTCTAATTGCAAGGTAACGTTCAATTTGTGATACCTAATTAACTCGTAGAATCTCATATAATTGCGATTGAAATCTGAAGGGATTAAAAATCTTAAGCTGGTGTGAAGTAACACCTCACGATCATGGTATTAAAAGGTTATCGTCATGCCTGCCGTTCGTAAACCAGTATATCCTTCTTTCATGTCATCTCCTCACGTTTATTCTGATACCGCACTCAATTTCTTGGTACTCACTCCATCAGCGTCTTGAGTAGTTGCCCTGATCACTTACTCGTTTTTGTCGCCGATCGGTCGGCTGTTATTTATTTTTATTTTTTGCAATTGAATCATATCAACATCACAATACCATATGAAGTTTAGAATCTAGTTTTTACCAAGTCTACGATACTATTTCACATTTTTGGTACTCTCTATGGAATTTTAGAATTGCAAACTGTATCAATCTCTTTAGCTAGATCGTGTTTTGATCATCGCTTAACGGTTTTATCTTGATGTTGATCATTCCGATAAGATTGGTACTGATCTTCAGTGCAAAGTGTTTGTCTGGTAGCACTGGTTTTTTTTTATTTTCTTCTCCTGAAATAGCCTGTTTCTTGGGAATAGGTTATTTAGGAAGAAATCTTTCTCTAGCCAAATGATAGAGGTGTAAACCTTATCGTACAGGAAGTTTAACGCCTGATCGATTTTATCTTTGAATATTCATAAAGTGACAAATTGACAGCCTATTTACTTTGTAATTAGGATCTTACTTCGGGCGTATTAAAGTGAGTTTGAAATCACTTGGCTGGTGAGATTGAACCGAGATTGCTAATTATGGGGGAAAGTAATAAGGTGGATTTGAGGAGGTTTAAAGGTGGAAATTTTATGATGAGATATTAATTATTGGTATAAGGACTGATTGGTATATCATAGTGTTGTTGCTGTCTGGTAATCTCGTTACGTTAACAACCTTTAAGATCGATAGACGAACAGAAGCTTAATTTTCTTCATATTTTAATGATGAGAAGTTGGGGTTAATTATTGCAAAAGATAAATCAATTTGAACGATATCCCTGGAATATATCTTACATATTATCGGCGCTTAGTTTATTACTTACAAATTATATAAAACAAAACTGAATTTCAATAATACGAAATACCTAAAACATTTAAATTAAAGGACTGATATTGTTAAAATATTTAAACAAAAATTATTAGGAAATGTTTCTTTATAAAGCAATGTTAAAGAACCCTTAATTTATTAGATGACCCTTGCCTGGATATAACCAATGTTTCAAATAATTTTCTCATTTTTTCTTTTATCATTTCCACGTATATAAATATGCTATTCGTTAAATATTATTTTCTTATTAGCAGCTTAATACTAATTAATTGATATCAAGAAAAGGAGGCTATATTCGTCATGGCATATGTACCATTTAGAGTTTTGTTTCTTTATCTCCTCTAGGAATTTAAGCGAAAGTGGAAAACTTTCAGTTTGATATGTATATTCAGAAACTCTCTCATCTGAATTCATTGTTATTACTTCGAATAGAAATAAGTTCTAAAGGATACTTCCTAGAACTTTGAAGAATATGAAGACTTCTTGAATATTTTCTAAATAAATATTAAATGGATTTTCTGCTGTATAATATCCAAGAAATATCAAAAAGTATTCAAAGTACGCACATATATTTGAGTAAATATTATTTTCATATTATCACTTCAAAAACTCGAAAATGGAACCTTCTCCGATACGAGTTTGAAATTTTGCAGTATTGCAGACGTATTCTTTAAATAGAAATTTTCTAATATCACTCATCAAAAACTATCTGCACCATCATTTCTTATTTTGTCCAACAAATTCTTTTAGAACGCCAAAAGAACTCATCCATCGCTTAATAGGGCATTGTACCTAAACCCACATATTTCCTAAAATGCCAATTAGAAAGATATTACGTAATCCAAATTAAAAGAGCTCAATTTGTAGACCCAAAAAACTTGCAAAATGCCATCAACAAAATAGCCCCCCAAAAAGCATTTTGAAATTTTGAATAAAAATGTTGATTTTTGCATAATATTTGAAAAAAAAAACATTTTATGCTGTGTTGATCAAATCGTCCATAAATTTTAATTATAGTCATTTTTGCACTTTGTATAACAAAACTTTGATTTTTTCTAAATAGAATACCTAAGACAGGGAACCAGCTATGTCATAAAAAAATTTTATTTTTATTTGATAATGTATGCTAATTCTAATCTATTGCTTCACCGAGCATTTATGAGCATAATGAAGTCATTGGCAATAAAAGTCGTGATATATCGATACCGGATTGCTAATATAATTTATTGAATGTTGAACAGTGTAAAAAGCCTCTTAATTCGAAAATGTCCATGTTGTTTAGACGAGTTGTATTAGAACAGAATGCGCAAACCGCTTTTATTTTGCGTTTAAAATTATTGCATCGCTGTTTTAAATTGATTCAATGAATAAATTTGCTTATCCACAGCATGCGGGTTTAGTTTACCTATTTGTTACCTGCTGACCTGACAAGAAACTCGATTTGTACTTCATCAAAGTGATCAGTTTCATTTACAAAACAATTAAGCTACTTCTGACTGGTTAATTAAGCCGCAATTTGTATTGTTGCGCAAGCGCACCCAGCTTGAGGCCCAATGCCCTTTCCATCCCATTACCATGCAATTTCCATTTCGATTTGTGGCCAAATCTTTTGCAGAAAATCGTCAGATTCCTGGTCATGTTGCGTCTTTTTCCGCCACCGATTAAGAATGACGGAATCCGAGCTTATCCAACTACTCTCGATGGTGCATAACATCCCAGAGATAATCCGGACGATTGGTCCAAGTTATATTGATCTTTTGTACAGGTCTTGCCGAACAAATTGCATGCAATTTACATCGGGAGTGCATGATCTTTTTCATCCTGACATGACTGCGGAGTATTTCTCTGGTTGGGGCTATCTCCTGCGCGAATATGTCGTTTTTATTTTTATTTTTTATTTTTATTTAACCTCCTTCCAGGCTGCTGGTTGTTGCCGAAGAATGCAAATTTTCATTGGACATGGGAAATGCCCCGTCCGCAGAGATTTATTGTAATTTTTTTCGTTTTACCATTTTAAATGCTCCGCAATCGATGCTATCATTGGAGGCATTTTACTTTGGAATTTCTCGAAGAGATTTTGTGATATTTTGATTCTCGAGATTAAAACAGTCATCAACTATGCGGCTACCGGGTGCTGCTGCCACTCGAGCACGGATAGATTTAGATAGACTTTGTCGATTAAGAGATAACATGCTCAATTGAGTGGAAAGGCTAGAAAAACGATCGCTTGAAACGATTTAAGTGTAATCCATCTTAAAAGACTTCTAGCGAAAGCGTTGGAGTATTTTTAATTTTTGTTTGCTTTTAACGAACCCAACCACCGCAGATAAAAGAGATGGTAATCGGCAAAAAGGTTGATTTGGCATGACACCAAATTCCATAGTCTTGCAAAATTGACTTTTATGCTTCGATGGGTTGATGCGATGTGTGTCTAACACTTGCTGCTGTTTGCCACCTCTGAACGATGTTTACCTGAACAACTTCAGGTGCTGCCGTTCACTTCGCTTTCAGAGGAAATATTTGTTCTGCCATTGTCCAAATTTAGCACCAATTGTGTGATTTTGACGCGAGAACAACATGCTGAAGAAAATTAGTGAATTCATTGTTCTATTTAACCTCGAATTTGTAGTTTTCTATTTTTTTTATTTTATTAAGTAATGAGTATTGATTAAAAAAGTGTATAGGTACTGTATGTCATGTAACTATACATATATATGGTACTATCAAAGCAAAGTTAGCTATTTCTCCAGAAAAAATGATTCGAAATTTATTTTAAACTACCTGAATTTGAATTTGCATAGAATTTCACTAATTTTACTGCAAAACAATCTTTGATTCTTGTTCAGATTTTTCTAGATTTTGTAAATACATATCTTGATATGTTTTTTTTTGTCTTTGAATAATAATTCTTTGAAAAATTATTGCTTATAAAACTCTAAACAAAAATGTTTATTTATATTTTTTTCCAATTTTTTCAAAAAATTCAGAATTTTCAAGCAAATAGAATTCATCACTTTCAGCACCTAAAATAAAAAAATCCCACGTCTCAATTTAAGAGTACTTTTCAGAATATGTTTAGGATACCAAAATCGAAGTTTTGCCTTTTTCTTGTCTAATTTTCCTGGAGTATAGATTTTTTTCCATACATTAGGAATTCTAAAACAAAAGTTCTAAAGTCGTTCAAAAAATATATGTAAATTTAAAAATGTACAAAAGATCGTATTTTAACTATATTCTTATTTACTTAAGTTAAATGGACACATCTTTAAGGATGTTTCTTATGATGTTTTTTAAATGAATATTCAATAAACGAATGAACACTAAATAGGTACTACACCTATGTATTTACATATCTAGTTTGGTTATAAACATATTGTCTAGAAATTGCAGAACAAATAAATGAATTTTGAACTGTAGTAAATATTAATCTTCAGATAAATTTATATTACTTGCAACATTATTCTCAGAATTTCTATTACCCAATTTGCTCAAATATATGAAACCACATTACCTAATAAATTTAAGATTTATAAACTGCTTTAACGATGAGTGATTCATCTTCGGTAACTCTTTTCATTCAAACTAAATTTTCATGCAAAAGTTGCGGATTCTCAGAAAGCTACAGTAATAATTTATAACTATGTATTTACGCAACCTACGAGCGGGAATTTCAAAATGACAGAATATCAGCGCTACTAAGTAATTTCCATCGACACCTCAGAATTCATTTAAAAATTGATTAGTTAACCACTATTAACCCCGGTTGCATCGTTTCGAGCGCAATTCAAGTAGCAGGTGGCTAAGACATTAATTTGATTCATCAATTACCGGCCAGACGCACCGATCCAGACGTTCATAGGCCAACTGATCATAAATTAAACTACAAAGAGATTTATCTGTCGATCAAGTGACCGTGAAAATTGATCACCGTGAAACATTGTCAGGTGGGCTAATTTTGGAAAATTTTGTTAATAAAAGCATCACTCAATGCAGTTTGATGTTTGATTACATCTAGATCAGTACCATCGATCATATGATCTTTAAGATGCTGACAACCGGCGAAAGATCGTCAAAGATCATCGATTACTTGGGGGATTGGTTTCTGTTTGAAACCGCAGACAACGATGGGCAAATGTTTTCCAATTATGGTTTGAAATTGTGCTTACCGATCGGTTAATGAGCCATTTTTAAAAAAAAATCTTTGCTGCGCCAAAAGGCCTGTGGGTTTGCATAGGTTAGGCAGGCCACACGGCACAAGGCGATATCCAGCGACGGTAGGTTTTCTGGTTTTAAAGCCACAAAACTGGCGCTTTTATACAAACCGGCAGTGCTGATCGTACGTAGGCGTTAAAAACTCTGGTCTTCGGCTGGTGCTGCTATTCATTTTCTCCTCCACTAACCGTCGCATATTCACCGCCGCCGCCGACAACGTTTTCAGCTTTGATTGTTGTCTTCGGTGGGCATTTCTTGACGTTTCTGGCTGATCTTAGGTGAGTCAAGGTGTTACGATCTGTGCGCATATACGGCGTGAGTCAGTCTGATTTGAACTTACTGCGACTCGGTTCGAGGATTAATTTTATTCCAAGTGGAAACGATTGAATCCGTTCGGTTCTGTACCACTAGTTGTCGTCTCAATTTGCTCTACTGGCAGTTGGCGCAATTATCGAAGATTGTTTCCTTTTCAACTATGGTGAAGTGTTCAATAATCTCGATGTGGAGGCGCACTATCACTACAATTCGCGCATAAATATTTTTGAATAGTGCAAATATAATTAGTGGTGCTGTTTACCCTAACCGATGAGTTTATTTGTTCACAAACCCTTCTAACCCACGATCAGTGATATTCTGGTGGAGATCACGACTAACGCCTTCAAGTAAGGAATTAGGTAAATATTGATATGCTCTGTAATTTGATTTCTTAATAAAAATGTCAAAACGTCACCAATAAATCCCTTACGTTCGACAGCTTGTCAAACATCTCAGAGGGATTAATTTTTTTGTTTGACTCAATATACAAAGTAGTGGCAGATCTCCTTTAGCTCGTCAGCCTTCGCAAGACAACTTGTCGATCAATCACTGCCTAATTCCTAAAGTGTAATTGTTTTATCCTATGAAGAATGTGATCTCATGATTATGACGAAGTGAAAAGGTCACCGAGTCATTTTCAGTAGCATTTTATAAGCCCTGATCAGTTGGAAATTTTTGATAACACGACCCCCTGGGGATCAGAATCTTAACGTATTTAAGTGGGTTCAGGTTCAAGTGCTTCTTGTCCAGTTGTGGTAACAAAACATCTTTTAAAATTCGAATAGATCCAATGAAAAGCACTCAAATGTGTGAAAATCAAAATATTATTGTCGGCATCTTTTGGCGGTGAACCTTAAATTGAACGTTAGTAGACTTTGAATTGGGCATCGTAAAATGGTCATACAATTGATGAATATAAATCGTGGTTCTATGTTAGACGATGGTTCAACCTGTTTTATGATTATGTTCTTTGTAAATATTTTTTTTATGTAATGGATACCTTTTTGATAGGCTTTCCGGACTATAAGAAAATCCGAAGTAATTTAAAATTTAATTATTTTTCTTGAAATGTTAGTTGGGAAGGTAAGTATGTAAGTAGGTATAAGACCAACACTTTTTTTTGTAGGATGCCACATAAATTCTTTCTATTACTGTGTATACCTAATATTGATATTATTGCTTCTGTTAAAGTTTATTTTTAGAATGGATTTATTAAAGTGAGGGCAAGTTTCAAGGGATTTAGTTTTATTCGAATTTACTAATGGTTGAAAGTGAAAGTGGAATCGACATTACAGCTTTAGGTAAAGAAAGATTCTTGGTAGCTGACGCGATTGTAGCAGTTCTCTTCAATAAAAATCCAGCTTCATTTTAATTTATAGACTTGTGGCTATCGCGGGAAACCAGAATTGAGTCAAATTTTAAGAAAAGGCTTCAAACAGAAGTATTTGTTATTGTCATATTTTTCGATTTTTTGGCTTAAAAAAAACTATGATAGATATCACAATAATTCTGGTTCCAAATGAAACTGTGTATGTTCTGTAGGTACTTAATAATACCATAAAAATCGGTGGAGCTGGTTATTTGAGATTTCATGTCAGCAAGTTGAAAAAATTCAGTTTCGAGAAAAATTTCTTCTAATATTGAAAATTTTTTTTAACCCTCATATTCCAGTCGAGAGAATACATTATTAGATGCAATTTATGAAAACAATTGCGATTTTTCTAGCAATTATACGAGATCAGACTTGCCAATCCAGAAATGAATTGCCCACCACGGATCAAGAATTCTTCGAGAACTCGACTTTGGCGCTCTCTATCTTTTATATGTTCGGAGGGTAAAATAATGTTTTAAAAAAGTCAAATTATCATATCAAAAGAGCTGAGAGCAAAATTCTTAAAATTTTGCTTTTTGTTTGATATTTTAAATTGGACTAGTACCTTAAATAAAAAAATGAATCTTAAGGGCCTGTCCGAATCCAAGTCTTCGTCTTCGTCGTCGTCTCGTTATTACAGTTTATGACGTCAGCAAACAAGCTGATCTAGTATTCGAATTAAGACGAAGACAAAGCTAACCCGTTCGAATTCGTTTGCTTACCTCGATATTTGATATTTCAAATTAATCAGAGTAAACAAAAAATGCACAATTCGACAGTATTCAAGGAATGCTCCTGCAATTTTTCTCACGAAGTCAACCCAGGCCCTGACTCGCTCATCAAGCTAAGCAATCTAGACTGTTATACTACGCAACTAAACTCACAGTATAGTCATGAATTCGGACAGAGCTTAGCTCGGTGTGACGTCATGAACTGCCATAACAAGACGAAGACGAAGCCGAAGACTTGGATTCGGACAGGCCCTAAGAAACCCGCTACATTCGCTTATAGTTTTATAAAATATAAAAATCATTTAAAATGTAAGAAGTGGCAGCTTTTTGAATTTATTATTATTTTAAGTGTATATATTACCTATGATATCTGTACTCTAAAAACTATTTCTCAAAAACATTTTCTAAAAATCAATGAATTTTTAGCCACTTAGGTTCAACCTCCTTAAATAATAGATCTTCCAAAATTTTTTACCAATTTACTCATATTACACTTCTTCCATCAAACTTACAACAGTGCCTACATTATTGCCTATTTCAAAGATAAATTTACTTTTTATTTTTTCAATCGTTCTAACATATAGCTGAATTCTTTTCAAGCCCACTCAAACATCTGTCGGCTTTCTGTCTAACAGCAGAAAATAGTTCCAAACAAATTCGTCTATTTGTTCTCTAAAAAAAGCGTTGGTTGGAGAACGCACTGCATGTAGGTGCATTCCCCCGCACTAAGCACTGAGCAGTGCAACGTCTTTAAAAGAACAAACTGCTGTCAGGTCACGAAATCAATTTTTCATTAATTAAAAACCTCTTAAGGCCGATCCGCGATCTGGAAACGCAATCACAAAAACGCTAATGCCTCACCGCTCGCCGTCGCAGCGGACACTTTCAAGCGATCCTCAAAATTTTGAGATCATCTCCTTGGCTAAATAAAAAATGTGAGAAAAACGAAGCATCCGAAAAAGATCCGTCCGAACTCCAAACGACGCAGTGTCGTAAAAATGAAAAGAAGCGAAAAATCGCGTGGGCATACCCCTTTTAATAGATCAGCGTTAGTGCGCAGGCAAACTGCTTTTAAAGTCGCCATAAACATGCAACTCTTGTTTGAGGCGACTTTCGAAAGCCGGCCTGGAAAAATCAGAACTCTCCTCACCGCGTCGCGACGTTAAACCGGCGGCGAAGCCCCGTGGAAGCAAAAGTTTTACTTGATTTGTGATTTAAAGGTGACTGCGGTCTCGGGAACTATCAACGATTATCGGGAAATCCGGGAATCCGTGGTCACCTGTTGATCTTTTTGATATTTTTAGAATCCAATGCACTTCAAAGTATGCGTCGTTTCCTAAATCAATGCTCGGAAATTCGAACCCTTCTTCGACAGAAGGCTGAAAAGGGGCGAAATTTAATCCCTTATTAATGGCCCTCTTGGCACACCTTTGAGCAGTTTAAATTGTGTGTTTCCGGCCAAATTTTGTTGGACACTTCTTGTGGTTTTCCACTTTTAGTAAGTTTACCGGAATTTTTCCAATAAAACATTTATAGTAGTCATTTTAGACAATGCTAATTTAGGTAAAAACATTTAAATAATTTTAATTATAGAAATACTTTAATATAAAAAATTAATTGTATATCCATAATCGATTAAAAAGTTATTCTCTGGCAAAACTCTTCATAACTTTTTTTTTATAATTCATTCACTTCATAAAAAACTTGCCAAAATATGGAAACAAAGTATTCCTGAATCATAGAGTTTTTTTAATAATAAACAGATGAAAACATTGAAATACATAAACATACATATAAACGTAGCTTCCGAATTATTTTTCGGTGATAAGAAAACTAAGTAGAAAGAAAGTCTATCTCAGATCCGTTTTCAAAATATAGAAGAAATATTAAATTCTCTTGCATCAAATCAAATCGAGCTGAACTTACACGGAAATTTTTGCCGATTATCATTATTGGCAAGAAGCAATGGAAAGATAAATTTTAATATAAAAAAATCTTTGCGAATATTAGCCTAAAAATTTATAGAGAGGTAAATGGAAATACTCAACCGCCTCCCATCTTTTGAGAAAGATAAGATTTAAAAGACCTTATAATTTATGAAAAACAATACAAAATAAGGGATTGATTCAGGGGTTTATATTGTTACTCAAATGATCATCATGTACATATTTGAAACAAGAGATGCAATACATATATGAAATGATTCCCTACTGCGAAAACTAAATGTAAAATTGTTTTTTATGCATTCAAAATATTTTTCAAACGCATTTGAAATAGAAGAGTTATTTTGATTTGGTATTATAAATTATTTTAAAGAGGCATTAGCTCAATGCGTCCACACATTCTCAATTTTCTAAGTCCAAAAGCATTAATTCTGTATTATTAAAAGAATATTAAAAATGTTCGCTGACCTAACCCGCTTAATCGAAAAAAATGTAGACATTTCAGTTCGATGCGTCAGATATTTTCAATTTCATCAATATTCAAGCACCCTGCTACCAATCAGAGCAGGTTTTGTCTCCATCTCATAACCACCAATTTGTCGACACCTCAGTGCCGAACGATATCAACGGATTCAAAATCCTAATTTAAATGTATGCTGGTTACCCATAAACAAAGGGCTTAACGGTCGCGCTCATAATTGGACGACTTGTTGGAGTTTGCCGAAGACGCCACGCCAAGAAGCCAGAAGGGAAGATGATCTTGAGACGTTCTCGTTCTGAACGCGTCCCGTCTGCAACGCGGAACGATCTCGCCTACATTTTGGTCGAAATAACAAGAGTTCTTAATTGTCGGCACGGGCTTTTATGCTGCATATGACAGCGCTTTATGCTCTTCCATATTTTTGTCGACTCTGAAAATGATCGTGGTGATGGTGATGATCATCATCACGACCAGGGAACTGGTGGTGGGTGAGGAATGCGCTTGATTGGGGGATCAGCCGGTTCAAGGCAAGCAAATGACGTCCTCGCATGAGGTTACTTAATAATTGATAAAAACAATAAATCCAATTAGAGTACGGCTCGTCTTGCCCTGATTGAAACATTGTTACGTAATTGCGACGCAAACAAATCGGACTAAATCAATTCATGCCGCATCGCGTCAAGCCAAATTGATTAATAAGCTGCGCGCGCATGGAAGATAGTTTTTCTGGATCGTGCCAATTAATTTATCGAATAAACAGAAACGAAACGGTGAAGGAAGCAGTCGAAGATTCTTGGTCAAGGTTTCGCTATCGCCGCCATTTAGCTCTAATGGAACGGCCATAAATCAATCAAAACTGATTGCCGCTTACAATGGCATTCTTGCGGGCGAGCCCATGCGCCAACCGATAGCCATGTGAAGCACCTCGCGGACTCAGTTTCCTCATCCGCGACAATGGGGCCCCAGGTCCGGTCCAGGGTGCTCCGACTGCGACGGCAGGCGCTCCGCTCCGGTGACATCCGACACCGATCGCGGCCGCCCGCTAAATTCATTTCTTCCCGGTGTGAAAGATCAGCTCTGAGATCTGTTGACTCAGCTGATGGATATAAGCCGGGTTTATCGGAATCAATCAAAACCGATCTCCATAGAAATCGACCCGCCGAGCAGGTGGCACGCTCAATAGGAAGCCTTTTCATGCGGTGACAAATTAAAATAATTCGCTCATCTGTCACGGGCGCGGATCGGACGCGGATCCCGCTCGCGCCGGATAGTGTCGTCGAAAAAGATTTGTTGGGTGGAGCTTGCTGAAATTGTGATTATATTATATCTCGCTGGAATTTCCTTAGATATGGAAATTATTTTACTGATCGGGGATTGTCATTAAGATACATATCTGAGCGTGATATCTTATCGGTGAAAAATGAAGAACATAATTAAATCAACGAATATGTTTGGCGGCTTGATTGGGACGGAAGGGAACTGATTTTCTGTTCGTTAAGTCTCTGGGATAAGGTCGAAGTAGCGATGAGTTGTACTGCGTGAATAAATACATAATCTATTAATGGTCTGACTGATTTAAAGCGCCACGCAATCAAGAAAACAGGTAGAACTGTGGGTACTCAGATGAAGGTGTCCTGTATAAAATCAAAAATCTACATACGAACATCCGAACATCGCCTCAACATAGAATTATAGATTAAGACTTACTTTCTTATTTTAGCTATTTATTACTTATGTATGTATGTATTTATATACATATAAGTACATTCTTTTAAATTTGCGCAATCAAAAATTTAATCCTCAGCGATCACAGTCATTTTATATATATTGGGTTGCGAACACGCATTCTACAATTTTTTTTTATATTTCTGGCCTGGTTATAATTTTATCATACAAAACTTTTTTATTTGAATAAAAAAAAAATGCAGATAAAATAAATGCTTATCCATAAAACGCCGAAAATGTATAATTTTGAATCAAATATTGAAGTCTACTACAACCGAAAAGGTTGAACATTTTTTGAGAAACTCTCTCTAAGTCAAGTGCCATTTTAATAAACAGTCTGAAAATTTGAAACGACAACTAATTCGTAAAGCAATTAGAGATAGTATAGAAACGTTAATTAATTATCTTTCATATATTAATAACCTTGAAAGATCTTTAAATTACATAATTGATTTCAAGTTTAAGGTCGAATTATGACATGTTTTTTGAACCACCATACTACGGCTCCCTTTCTGTTTTTGGTTTTGTTGTGTTATACCAGCGACACACCAATCGAAATTTAGAATTTCGAGTGTTCTCAATTTCGGAAATATATCATATTACCTCTGAATTCCTTAAAAAAGTTTCAGGCGAATGTTCTGTAAAAACGAGATTTTGACAAAAATTTGACTTCAATTTCAAAGCAATACAATAATATTGTGAACGCTCGAAATTCTAAATTTCAGTTGGTGTGTCGCTGGTATTATTAAAAAGGTTTTTAAATTGCAAATTTTCTAATTGTTTATATAAAGTATGAAAAGTTTCCAATAAAATAACTTTCGCATTTATGTTTTGCGCAAATGGAAATATTCACCGAAATTTAAAATTTTTATATAAGTATAAAAATGAGTTAAATTATTTAGTTCAATCATGCAAACAAATTTGTCAACTTTTCCGAAATTCTCATCGTATGGTTTCCCCTAACTCGCTTGATTTGAAAAATGGATCATCATAAAAATCTTTTAACTAGCAGAAGTTCCTGCTACTAAAAAAGAAATAACTAACAAAAATTGCTGTAATCGCTACAATCAGGCCTAATAAAACACGAGACACACTTAACCTCCAATAGTTCCTCAACGTGATCTGCATACTTTGTCAAAATAAAACTAGTCCACCGGCCGGAGTTAATCTATTTTTACTTTATTGCGACTGCATAAAATTTCGTTAGAGTTTGACACAATTCGAGAAGATCAAAAATAGCCGCTCACCGATACTTTTTAAGTTCCAGTGATCAACCTGGCCCGTGTGCTGCATCTTCCCGCATTGTTCCCCTCCTTCTCCGCCGAGAGTCTTCAAGAAGATCTTCGGAAAGATCAGAACAGATGTCTGTGACACGTCGGCTTAGACCTAGAGGGCCACCGGTAAGATCGGTCCCAGGGTGAAAAATGATCCGGGGAATTTAAATCGCCGCATTGGTAACATGACGGCCTCTTAGTTTTACACGGCGCTCCTTTATTGCTCCTTTTCGGCTTAGACTTAGCGCTAGAAAGCTAATCCAAAACCCTCCCCCGGGTCATAAGACCTGCTTCAGATAAGATCGGAATCCTTGATCTTCTCCGAAGTGCCCGCAAAAAACCAATACTGGCCAACAGCAGCAGCCGCGGCATAATCCGCGCCGGGCAAGGCATGCGCCGCGATATTGAGGACGCGATTCTGTAGCATTTCTTCTTATCGCGGCGCATTCATTTTACTCGCTTTAGTGAGTAATTGGCCGGGTGAAATTTATACCCTGGAAAAGTATCGCTAGATTGCCCAAAAGATAGCGCCATCCGACGGCGGAAAATATTCACGAGAAGTTTAGCGATTGTCCGTGGGCGCATTGGGGATCGTAAAAATGAAAAATTACTTGGCGCCGCGTGATAAAAATTTTTTTTCTCTTTCGACAATCTTCAAACAGGCGAGAGAGTGGATTTAATGTCGGAAGAAATTGCAATTCTCGGAAAGTATCGCTTTTGTATGCAGCCGCACATTTTTTTTTATAACTCCACCGTTCTCCATTTTATTGTTGGTTCGTGTCGAAAGAAATCTCGTTTTTGTCTTAAGTCTCTATGACTACGGGGGATATTTTATGGTAAGATTATAGCACCAGTAGCAAACCAGTTTACTTAGTCAATTTTCCTAACGCAAATCGATTGTATTTTACTTCTATTAAGCTCTATAATTTTGAAAATTGTAGATATCTCATTTGTTGATTAATAAGTAAGTAGGTACTACTTTATTAAATCTTACGAATACCAATGTTTGGTCTTTGAATGGATTAGAATGTTACTAAATTCTTTGGATGTGATATGGAATCGCAGTTAAAAACTTATCCTATAGTAAATTTGGAACCTACCTATACACGTTTTGCAAATTTTAAAATTCAAAATTCAATTCAATACGAAATTCGAGATCCCGATCAGATCACCAAAAAAATAACAACTATTACCTATATCATCTACGATCCTATAATGATAGTCAATTCGTAAACAGTTCTAATCAGTACGAATTTTTAGTGAAACTCTTTAAATTAGAAATTGGCATATTGAACCAACTAGTATCTTTAAATTTAAAATTCCTCTTCACTAATTTTCACTAAAATATCTTAAATTTCAAAAATATCGGCCTGCATTTTTATTTATGATTATGACCTTTATAAAAAAGCAATTTGTCTGCGTAGTAAAAACAGATGAAAAATAAATTCAAACCCTTAATACTTATTCAAGTTGACACAATTATAGGCCTCGTCTACTGCTCTGTGGTAGGTGTGGCTAAGACAAATTTATTACCATAATTACAAAAACATAAAAAGCATATTTTTTACAAAGATGCAGGACATTCCAGGGAATGAAGATCCTCGCAAACAACATAACGCACGATCATATTTGCCAACTGCCCTTCGTGACAACCTCTTCACTTTCATTTGCAACCACCTGAGCATGTGGATGCTGCATTCTGGACCTCCCTGGGTAAGAAGAAGAACACATCTTCTCGCCTGACCTTGTACAAGGATTACCACTTAACCGGTATTTAAGCGTGGACAATTGCTTCTTGCGCCTTATTTTTCCCGATCATACGACCTGTGTCCGTCGCTATTTGCTCTCTCCAGGTATGCAAAATAGTACACGCGAATAAATCGGCGGACGGAGGATCCATGCATTCATCATCGAGTGCATTGCAAACTATGCAACTCCCTCGAGGATCACATGCATGGGTCTGGCGCTGCACGATCGGACGGGGGGAGGATCAAACATGAAACTGGCGCACTCAAGACAACAAATATCTGACGGATTACTCCACCTGATGTGGTCCATGCCCTCGAGATGCAGGAGCCTAGAAACTCTTTTGCATACAGCAGGTGATGCGACATCATTTATCTCGGTACGACACGGATGAGTCGACAGTATTTACCGTCGGGGAATTACTCAAAGTCATAAATAATGGGGCACGAGAATATCATGTCGGGGCACGGCATGCACGTTTGATGCAATTTTTTATTCCGGCCATTTTACGAGAGATAAATACACATTAGGAGGGCTATAATTTAAAAGAACTATAATAAGCGGACAGGTTGGTCTTAAGGTATAAAAGAGTACTGCTACTGGTTATGGATATCGCATAGTAGCTTACTCTTATTTGAAACGAGTATACCATATTTGCCGGCGTTAACGGCGTCGATTAATTTAAGACTACTTGCATATAGAATTAAATAGCATGAAGTTGCAATTAAATTCAAACAAGTTACGCTTCAAATAGAATGCAACAAAACAAAACCCAATTTTATTAGACAAAAAGATTTTTCAGTATACTGTACAATGTAATATATGTACATACATACATATATGAAAAATATATAAAATGTTATATTACGTATCGAGCGATACTAAAAGCATTTTCACTGACTAACATTGTGGAATGCAAAGAAGATAAAATGCAAATAAAATTAATGGCTACTTTTTTTCGCTATTACACTATACAATAATTAAATACATATATAGCTACAGACATATTAAATGACGTTAAAAATCTGATTTTGCAAATTCAAAAGCTTTCTAAGCCCTTAATAGCTATAGTCTGAAGATCCTTTTATTATTTATGCAATTATTTGTCTCAATAAATCCCTCCCCTATTTTCCATATTATATTTAAAACAAAATAAATGAGGAATTTTAATAATTTTATTCCAGTTAGAATTTCGATAATTCTGCAAAATTATCTTTCAAGAAGATAAAATGATACAACATTTTTCTGTGAAACTCAACACTTTCAGAAAATGTAACAATGTTTTTTAGCTGAAAATTCAACAATAATAACAAATATCTGTTAGACGGTTTTAAGATTTTATATTCAAAGGTAGTTCGAATTTGTGAGAGCAAATAACAAAATTTTAAATAAGAATATATCTTTTCAGAACGTATATATAAAAGAAATCGGAAATTAATATTTACTTATTGTGAAAGAAGAAAAGTAATCAAAGGCCAAAGAGCCACATATTCAAAAATTTTAATTAGCCTTCTAGATTATAATACAAAGAATTTTTTGAGGTATTGAAGTGCAGGATTAAGTATTTTAATTCTATAAGTTTTGTAAAAAGAAAATATCAGTAAATAGTTACAATAAGGTACACAGTTCATGGCTGGACGAGTTTAAATAGATTATTATGTATTAAAAAAAAGATATTGACATCAGGACCAGATAAATTTAAAAAGGGTATTGCTTAAAACGGCTAAAATACCTATTCGAAAAATAGAGCGCTCCTTCCATGTTTCTGATCAGGCTGGTAAAATAAATTTGACTTAAAATTTTTATTTTTTATTTTTTTTTTGATACCTTACATTAATATACAAATTAGCGAAAACTGCAAAACCCTTACAACAAATCTTGAGTTAATATGCGTCTGAATTAAATTTCGTTTTGAATTCTCATTTTTCAGTTTTTGATCATATTATTTCCCAAAAACGTGATGAATATTTTCTTTGGACTCATTCTATAAAAAACTCGCAAATATTGTATTACCATTTGTCCGAGGGAAAGATGTAGTAATGTGATACGATTAAAGTCAGACATGTTTTATTTTAGTTTATTTTCTTTTTCTCATGAATTTCCGTCTTATTATCAATGAATTAATTTCCTTGAACATTAAAATAACGTCTCAAGCTACTAGGTAACATGTTTATATTGCACAATTCTCTCATTTCCTAAACGGTTTAATAAAGCTGGCTCAAATAAAAGAAATCCCCAGAGAAAACGTGATTAATTAACTACTACTCACATATGAATTTATATCATTCCAGGGCTTGATACACCACCCACGAAATCTCGCACCAGAGCAGAGTCGGGGAGGATTGAAAGCGAACTCGATTTAGCATGAGGCTGTTCGGAGTCTTAATAATTGTCTGTGCCATTTTCGGCGATGGCTTGTCACTGTCCTTGGACCCAGGTAATTGCTAGCTTTAAAATAGTTGAAAGGTAAATTTTATGCATGTCCAAGAGGCGGCTCAAAGGGTAAATCTGCGAATAAACAGCGTTAGAAGTTGCCGCCCCCGCTCGAAGGCCTGCACACCGGTCGCGCTACAACGCGACCGACGATGGTGCGACAATTTCCTCGAGGCGCGAATGTCGCGGCGCTGAGCCGCCTCCGATGAACGTCCGTCCGTCGCGGCTAGTGGCGCTCTTCTTAAATACCTGATATGATACAAGATTCCATAAATTCAACAAATTTAATGCATCCATTGCTTTGCATATGCAGCGCAGAGGAATGCACTTATAGGCGGTGATTGGATTACCTCCGATGGGTACTTTATTACCACTTTATTACTCCCTTATCGGGGCATTCAATTTGTGGTGAGTGATTCTCGACTTGTTGCGTCGCGGACGTGTGGACGGCGCGGCCGGAGCATATCATCTATCAGTGGAACGGACGACGACGCCGCCGCCGGATCTTCGTCTTCCTCGAAGCAGCAGCAGCAAAGAAGATGCAGCTGAAGAAGTAGCTACTCCAGCTCCAGCAGCATCCGCGCGCGATCGTCCCGTTTATCCTCTGGCGGTTTTTCCTATGGTTTTGTCACTTCGCGCAAGCGCAAGGTGCTTATCGTCGTAATTGTTTCTAAGAAGTTGGCCCCGTCTATGGTACTTCGCACCGTCGGGGTCATTAATTACATGTCACGAGATTTATTTATGCACCTACAATATCAGAGCGACATTCGGCCCCGGCAGGCGCGTGTGGGTGCTGATTTATTAATTCTGTAATTAAGTGGAGTCAGGAGGTCGATTGCGTTTGATGTGCTCTCATCTCTCTGCCCCTTTCCCTTTGACGGTTGGCTAGTTACATGAAAAAATAAAGCATACAATTTTGTTTTATTCCACATTCCTGAGCAGTGTCCTATAGACAGTAGACGATAGTAAATGAGGAAAGTACCTTTTTTAACACTGTTTCGCGAGAATTACGAGGAAAACGAGAGTGACCTGAATATATATATGTATATTTTTTTTCGTTTTAATTTACCTCTGTTAAATTTACGAGGAAGAAAGAGAAAACATGTAATTTTAGTAATTGATGCGAATTACGCTCGTACTGAGAAGGTGTGGGATGTTAATTACTGAAGACTTTAACTGCGCAGTAAATTTGTTTTCTGTAGAATCGAACAGTGTTGTAATAAATGAATCACTGCTTTAGGGAAGGGCCAATTGCAAAAATTATTTGATATGAAATTATAACGTTAAGCATACATTAAGATTTTTATATTTTACCTGTAACACACTATTAACTCCCGGAGTATTTACGTTATGTATCGTTAAATATCATCATTATTTTCAATAAAAGTTCGTTGCAATTATTGATTTCTGAAATCCCCTTAAACCATTTCTTTTTTAAATGTCATATCGCTTTTACAATATTTTAGAATTTGAAATAAGAGATCTAAAAGCCCCCATGTACCTATTTTTATGAGATACTTATACCAATTAAATTTAATTAATATGTCATAATTTTAAATTGTCAGAATCGAACATCAAATTTAAAATACTCACATAGCCATTTTGTATCGAATTCGCAGCAAAATTTATATTTTTACAATATTTTTAATGAATGAACTGTAACCAAAAGCCCTTACATATTTGTTATAAATAATTTTAGAACATGGTGATTAGGTACAATAAAATAATGAAATAAAGTCCAAAAAACTCATATTCAAATCCAGATTTATTAAAGAGAATTTGCCCGGGTGAAAAAATAATACGAAAAAGAGACCGAATATTGAATTTTAAAATGAAATTGAAAATTACTGATTACTGCACTGAAAACCGACGACAAGAGAAGACTGAAAACAGAAATGTTGGAAATATTGGCCTTAGACTTGGAATTTTTTGTTGGTATTAAACAATTTTTATAATATTGGATTTTAAAAAGTATTCAACTACTGGAATTAAAATATTTTCTTTCCCGTCTGATTTCAGTCTGATGTCCGTCACTTTTCCTCGTGATTTTTGTCTTTTTACTTTTTTTAGTATATTTTCAGCTTTTTTTTCCCAGCTGAGTTTTTGATCAAATATATTTTATATATAGTTGATGCAATCCCACAAATTAATTAAATTACATTACCTACCTATTTAAATAAGGTACAATACTTATAAGTATCAAAAAAAAAACCTGGAATTAAACTTATTTATCTTAAATTTGCTTTAAATTGGCACTGAAAACCTGCTTGGTGTTAACTTGTAAGATTGATGATACCCCGGATTTTTATTATTTTTTAAATGTCCCCTAGCGAGTAGAGTAGTAAAAAGTTTTAAATGTTCTTTTGTTACACCCTATACAAATAAAACCTTCAAACTAAGACAGAATTTCATTTTAGTTTTAAACATTTTCATTGCAAATTTAATTACGTATACTCGTTAAATCCTTGTCTTCAAGAATGAATATTTTATTTATGATTTCCGTCCACAAATCATTTGAAAATTAACTATGTAGTTTTTTGTTTTTGTTGGTAGAAAAGGGTTAATTTTTTAATTATATCCTTTTTAGCAGTTAGGTTAGAAATTTGAATGTAAGTTTTCATAAAATAAATTCTATACTATTTCTTTGGACCTTATTTATAGTTTATATTCGTCTGATTAAAAAATATCTTGGATCATGTATCTCCCGCTGTGAATCACTTAAAAAACTTAAGGATGAAATTTAACTTCTAATGGAAAAGGGGAATCTTTCGAAGGAAGGTGTTCACCGAAAATCAAAAAACGGCGTTATCCTGCCGCGAGCCAATTTGTAAAAGTTAATCACTCTTCTGAGAGGGATTTACAAACAAATGAATCTGTTAGCGAGTGGCTAAAAGGCTAAAAAGCCCCAAAGTGGCGGTGATTAATTTCAGGTGAAAACTCATTAACCATAAATCATACAGGGCTGGAACCGAGAAGTTATTATGCGGCAAAAACGCATCGCCTGCATATCTCCGATGCCCGCCTCCTTCTCCAAACAGCAGCTACCTGGTGCAAGTTTTGCACCTTCGCGGAGGTAGGGCAATAAAATCTGTTTCACCGGTGGCGTTGCGTACGATTATGAGCTAATTTTCAAGAATTTCTGGATCGGCATTCCCTGAGGACTCATATAACAGGGCGATTAGGGTACTTAGCGAGTATTTAATTGCTCCGCGGCGACCAGGTGTTGCGCAGATAGTTTTATGATGAAAGGAAATGTCTGGTGCCGCCCGTACTTTTCCTCAAGATGATTTCCACTTTTTCTGCATAGGGGAAATTATAAATGCATAAAACTTAAGTGCGGATTAATTGTTTATTTTGAATAACTAGTTCTGCGGTTGTAATTAACCGCTGTCATTAGCCAAATGAGTTGCATCCTCAAACGAGAAACCGGCGCCCAGTAGTTATGGGAGGGATTATTGGGTGTTGGCGATAGCTCAAGCGAAAACGCTAATTGGCCTACAAGCCAATTGAGAACTTAGTATTGAAAAATTAAACATTAACCAAAAATAAAACTTTTAATTTAATTAAGTAATGAATTTGATTATTTAAAAAAAAAAACAACAACAAATAATACTACTGAATTTTACGATAGTCAACCACGATTTTGAATTGAATTGAATTGAATTAAATTTATTCGAATTCATTTTCATTAAGAGGATGCAAATTTTCAAAATACTAATTAATCCAGTTCTCTATAAAATGAACTTGACACACACTACACATTATACTTTTTATTATTTTTTCGTTCATTGAAGCTAACGTTTCTTTGATATCCACATATCAAAATGTTTTTCACTACCACAATATACCAAGGGGTGGAATAAAATAAACTCTCATATTGATTTTTACATCTATATGTAAATATTTAAATACCTACTTGGAAAAAAGGTAAATTGTCTTGCTATAAAAAGTGAAATTTCTCTTTAAAAGGATATGTAGACTATACATACATATATGGCGGATTAAGGATTTCAAATATATCAAGATATTATGTTATAAAACCTTTGTTATCGTCATCATCATCATTATTGCAGATTTGTTCGTACAGAATCTCAACCCGTATTCTCCTACAAAAAAGCCAGATATTTTAACAGAATTGTATTTAAAACCTTAAAAAAAACCTTATGGTTTAGACAAATGACAGCTTAACAACAACTCTTTTGAGTTACTTTCGCCTACACGTTTCAGTATAAAACGACTTGAGAATTTGGTATAAAAAAGATAAATTATTAACTTAGTTCCAATTAATCTATTTTTAATATTTTGCAACAATCAATTTCATTACTTTTTTTCATATCATGTAGAAGTTTCCTTTTCTTTTTCCTTTGTTGAATTAACAAATGGTACAAAATAGAAATACATAACCAATTATAAATTATAATAATATAATTAATTAATTAAATAAGTAATTATAAATCATAATAATTGTATGTATGTTTCTAAAAACTGATAGCAAAAGTTTTAAATGTATGAAATTGAAAATGTTAATTGGTATATTTGGCTGATCAAACACTTAAGAATGGTTCGCATCTAAAATATGTTTTCTTACGAGTCTAATTGCTGCGGCATGCAAGGCTGCCCTTTAAACGAAGATATTCATAAATCATGAAGTAAACGAGGTGCCTTAAGCTGATAAGCCGACAGTAATGGCGCCAAAATACGAAAATAAACTGACTTTTTCAAAATGCCAGTAAATTTACATACCTTACAATCGTAACCCGTATAGAAATCGCCCTAATCCCGTGCGTGTTGCGTTTGTACTCAAGCTGCGCGATACGCAAATATCGGAAGGAGCGACTTTTCGATGTCTTTTTTTTTCGCGAAAGTTCCTCGAGTAAATTTTATCTATTTACGAGGTTGTTTTTGCATGCTGGAAACTTTTAATTAAACAGACATTTGCAACGAACATCGGATTATACCAACCGAGAAACTTGGCGGCCGAGCCGAGTGCAAATTTTAAGACCCTCCAGGCGACCGTCTAAACCAGTTTATGTCTGTCGCAGCGTAAATTAGCAATTTTTATTGAATGTTAGGAGAAAACGCATTTTGACATGTTCAGTAGTTGATAGCAGTCGATGTATGAGATGTAAATATATAAAATATACTCACATGCAAACCTCACATTAGTATGACTCGAGCGAAACTAATTGAGGCGCCTTCTCCTCCTTTTCCAGTCGCATCTGGGGAGCTGGACCAATTCATCAAAGACGACTTCGTCATCTCGATGCGTCACATCAGGTAAGTGTTTATCGCCTCTCAACTGCTATTATATTTGATAAAATGCTCCTTATTGCGAATGCAAATTTTTCCACGTAGGCGAATTAGTTTACCTTGCGCGCTTGACAAATTATCACTTAAAGCCCACACACAAGCGAAATGTTTTGTTCTTAATAGCAAATAATGTTCTAGCGTTCTCAATTCGAGCATTCGAGGAATAAGTTATTCAATCGCGTGATATTTTCATATCTTCCAAAAAGATTTCTTTTAATTCATAAGGCAAAGGCCGAGAAATTCTATGATTTTTTTTATTTATTATTATTTTGTTTAGCTCCAAGATAATCGAGAATATTGCAAAATCCTCCCACTCATGACATTGCCAAGGCTCAGCGAATTTTATATTTATATTTTTCGAGTCAAGCATTATCATCTTTGACTTTTTATGCTTCACTATAATCGAAAATCGCTCAAACGAAATGCTTACAAATTTTATTTATTGCCCGTGAATTATCTCTCAGGGCAGAAAAGTGCTAAATTGAAATTTATTTCGGTTGTTAGTGAAGATTCCATGACAATTTTTACACTTTCACAAATCTTTTGGGGACAAAATATAATTGTAAATTTATCGCTAGACGAAAATTTTCCACTGATAAGCAATGCATTTAAATATATATATTAATTGGATTTTGTGGAAGAAATACGCGGTGAAATTGAAATCATGTCTAATTTTAATTCTAAATTAACGAGACAGTACAAGATAATTTAGTTACTAGGGTTTCTGTTCTTTTACTCAACTCACTTTATTCCCTTTAAAAATACGAAGTAGGTATAACATTTGAAGGTTCTAATTACTCACTTCGAATCTAAAAAATTAATACCCAAAAATCATTAATATTCATTATAAATGAGTGAAATTACATTTTGAGGTACATATTGAGGAATTTTTATATCTGAATATGTGTCATCTCCTTAATGAGCTACATTAATGGATTTGAATTTAATTTAGTACAAAGTTTAAAAATCGTCAACTCTGAATTACATTTCGTAATCAATTTTGATGGTAGATTATTAGGTACTAGAAACCAAAATACACTTTTTTGTCCTATTTCCTGGATTACGTTGCATGCTCAAATAGTGCTTTACGGTGACGATCCTGAACTTCTTAGTGATTTACCCAAAATCAATGCAACAAATAAAAAGTTATTAGTTTTATATTTTATGTAGATATTTATTATTTATAAAAAAGAGTATTGATCAAAATCAAAGTGCTTCGATAATGCATATGTACATTTTCTAAACCTACATAGAATGAGCATATAAATTTCTTTTAGGTCCATTGAGTAGATTTTTTTCAAATAAAGTAGTCACCGTTTTTAAAATTATAACTTTGAAAATAACGCATCTAAGGTTTCACTATTTGCCATCAATAAAACGAATTTCCTACGATTATTATAGGATATCTCTAAAACTATGTATTCATTGGACCAACTGAAAAACTTCATAGATTATTATATTCAAAATGTTATTCTTTATGAAAGTGCCAAAATGAGAATATTTTCAAAATGTTGTACTTTATCAAAGTGCAAAAATAAAAACTTATAAATAAAGGGGAAAGAAGACTTTTTGTAGAAAATTACTTATGTAAAGTAAACTAGTCCAATCATCGTGAAACTAAATCGCGGGGTGTGCGATAGAAAATATTGTATAAAGATCCAATTAAAAAAAAAATCAAATAATATGGAAAGAGTAAAACTTATGTACATATATTTCCGCAATATTAAGAATTTTTAAAAAGTTCTTCCATTCACGTGTTTTTAAAAGTTCAAATTTCAATAAAAAGAGATATTCTGATGAATACCCAGAAGAGAATGCAATCGAACATAACTCACCTTGAAGCTACCAATTTTGAATGTTATATCACTCCTCTCCATGTGGTCTTTCTGGTTTTAGTTTGAAGAGTAATGCCACCGCCTGCAGCGTACACAGCCCCAATTTGTTCAATCAGATTAACATTTATTAAAATCCATTAATACAAGCGCAAAGGAAGCCGCATCGCCCATAAATTTGCATTCGGCCTTCGAACCAATTTGCAACTTAATTTCCATCGCGTCATTAAAACAGGCCGCGCCGAAAATTCCACATATCGATCGAAGCGTTATTCATGATCGATTTCCCCACCCTGAAGCACAAGTTGACCTTCTTCTTGGACCGCAAGAAGCACAGGGTGACCCTCGACATTAGCACAAATTCTGAGATAACTTCAAAGAATCTCGACATACCTCACATGAACGAGACGACCACAATTAGGAGTTTGGCGATCCTCTTCCAGAAGGACATCCTCACTCTCCTCGTCGACTGTAAGGAGGCCTCGAAGATCGACATCGACATCAGCCTTCCGAAGCTCTACGTGCAGATGGATGAGCCCGTCGTGAAGATGGTAAGTGCTAATGAGCCGGTAATTAGTCACCGGCCTCTCAAGACGTTTTATTTATTTTTTAATAATATTTGCAGTTCCGCGAGCGCAAGTATCCGCTGCATTTCGATGCAACTGTCGAGGGAGCGCTTTCGCGTGCCAACTGCCAGAAGGGATCGCTCCGGCGTGGGAACCGACGGATGCTGAAGCACAAGACGAGTGATAAAGGTGAGCTGTGGCCGCATGCGTCTTGTTAATCTCGCCGTTAACACCTCAATTCGCAATCGAATTTTCGCATACCCCTCACGTTTCTTCGGAATCCTAAAGTTGGTTTCACTGCCCGCGTACATTTTTCATTTCTTCTTCGTCGATTTCTCGCCCAGAAAATACATAGCTCATTACTCAAGTCCGGCGGCGATAAAAAGTTGATCTTGCACGGTGACGACGGCGAACGACGCAAAGAATGGCCCACGCCGCCGTGACTGCGAGACAACTGATAAATTTAGGCAACTTGATGTTACTTAATTAATTTTCCTTCGAAAGGTGATCGCGATCGTCAAACGGAATGCGAGCGCTTTTTTGCCTCGGGATAGCCGCAAAAATGTGGCTCGTCGCATTAACACCTTAACGTTTAATTAACTGTGGGCGGGATTCGATTTAAAGATGCGATAACGACTTTTTGGACCAAATCAAAACGACCAGAAGTCGGTTTTTCAGCTTATTTACCTAAAATTAAGATACTGATGTCGTAAATCGAGCAAGCTAGAATTTAAACGTTAACATAACATTAATTTTTTAGTAGGTACAAGATAACTTTTTTTTTCAAATAAAACTTAAAACGAACTAATACTGCATAGTATCTGCATAGTATCTCTTAAGCCCTGTAGTGATGGTTTAATTTAAGATTCAAACTGAGTTTAAGTTAAATTCAGTAACTAAATTTACAGTTTAAGAAATTATTCAAAAAACGCTAAAATAACGCTGTCCCTGCCATAATTTCAAAAATTATAGACTTTTAAATTCTGGAAAAAAAAAAATCATCAACATTTATAATCAGGCCTAGATTGAACGAAAATTATTAGTTTAACACTACCTTGAATAGTGTTCATTCTATCACTTAAAAACTACCTGTACCTTCTACTATAAACTTCCTCAATTGCTTCGCCCTCTCGCCGCTAGATAGTGTTACTGGTAAAATTATGTATTTTGAATAAGACGGTTATTCATGAAATTATTTAGTGTACGTTTAATACGATCCATGTTATTATATATTATACAGTTATGCCATTATTTATAAATGATTAGGTAACCTAAATAGTATGGAAGTGTCCACTCACACTTGGCCGTTTTTTTTTTTTAATTAAGTATTATTCAGGAAGTTTCCTTTTTAAGAAAATTTGTTTTCTTCAAATTGAATCCCAGCAGTGAAACAAGCTTCTTTAGCCCTTTATATCCTTGTAAATTAGTCGTGTACTGTACATATTGTGCCTTATTTTCGACTTTTGTGTTAACCCTAACAGAGAAGAATAAGAAGCGAGACATTCGCGATTGGTACAATCAGGGAAGTGATCGCTATCAACATGAGTTGCCACCGATCGAGGCGGTGAACGATGTCCAAAGGCGCGGCGATATTCCAATCGTCCACGCAGATTGCGAAGGTAAGTGGTTTCGTATCGTACTCGACTAATTTATGGCAAATAAATGCTATTTAAAATAACCAATTTATATACGAATAAGTGGCCCCAAAAACCACCTGCACGTGATATAATTTTTTTATTTAATATTACACCGATCGCCTGCCCCATGTCGGCTTTATGGTGTCTAATGAGCAGTTTGCACCTTTTCATTTTATTTTTCATGTAATTTCCCCATAATGAACTGAACATCATAAAAATTGCACGATCTCTCGCAGACGCCCTCGCAAAATCCCTGGCCGATCTGACGGCGCTAGTGAAACTGCTGCGTGATGATATCGCCCACCAGCGACAGGAGATCGCACATTTAAGATCATTGATTGAAAATTGTGCTGGATGCAAGCCAGCCGATCTAACCCTGTTGCCGCCGTCGTGCCGAACCGCCAATCCTTGCTATCCTGGTAAGTGCAAAATTTTGTTTTCCCATCGCAAATGGGAATTTATTTCGCAATATTTTATCAGTTGGCAACTGTGCGAATGGGTCGTTATTAACTAGGGCCATTTACTTTGTTTTTCTATTAGGTGTTGAATGCCACGACACTTCGGCCGGAATGAGGTGCGGCAGATGTCCTGCTGGACTTGTTGGGGATGGAAAGACCTGCAAAATCGGACTCTCTTGCACTGATCGCCCATGCTTTAAGTAAGTTTTCCACTTTAATTGGACTAAACTAGTTAATTTTGTTGCCTTCCTGAATTGAGATCGTAAAACTCGAATTCCTGCGACAAATATGTGTCGGAGTAATCGCAAAATCATAAAGTTGGCGATAAGTTATCTCTCGCTGATAGCAGAGCTGTATAAGTACACTATCGCGTTATCTTTATGGCAAAACCTATCTTACTGTAATATGGAAATCGAGTTATACGCGCCATTTTTATAAGAGAAATTATGGGTTCGATGTGATGGCAGAACATTTAGATGGCTTATCGTCGAACTTTATTAATGATTTTGCATTTTTTTATCGGAAACACGACTGCTGCACCCATATTCTTTTAATACTGAATCTGATTCCTTGCCCGGATTATGAATGTTATTAAAACCCAAGAACTATCCAAGTATTTTGCATGTTTATGAAATTTCATAAAATAACTGCGTAAAGCAACTTTGTATATTATATCTAGCTTAAAATAGAAATGTTGAAAATTGATTAGGAACTCCTATAAGTTTTAGAGTTTTAAGTTTTCTTGGGCCTTTGGATCCTATCATTATCAAAAGTTTTCGATGATTAGGTACGCTATTTTAAATTCATTTGCTAGATGAATATGTAGTTTTGTTCTGAATTTTATATAAAATGGTAAAAATCTCTAAAAAAAGCAAATAACACATATACCGGATAAATGACAGACTATACGTATTAGGACGGTAAGGTTGCTCAAGTCGTACTCCTTAAAGGAAAACTACGGTAATTTTTAGAGTAATTTAAATTAAACAAAATAATTTGCGTCCACTGAATCTTTTTTTTATTAAGCTATCAACCAGCCTTCATAAAAATACAAAAATCTTTTATCGAAATCGCAGAAAATTTTGCCTTGAATAAAAATTTATGAATTGTTACCAAAATCAATATTTCGTGAAAATAAAATCAAATTGCCTAGATATGTATTGTATGGTATGTATGGCTTACAAATGAGCAAGAAATTTTAATGGGAACATTACAAAAACCTTTTAATTATTTGTCTACTACAAAAACCGACGGACCCGTCCGCTTATTTTTGTTTACTCGCATTTTTATATAGTTAATACTTCAATTTATACTTCATTCGTTCATCTCCTTTCAACATAAATGTGTTATAGGTATATAAAAATCAGAACTTTATTAGAGTGTAAGTACTACAAACTACTGTAAAAAAAAAGCAGCGGTTAGCTGCACTGTAGCTGCGTAATGTAACTCCTTTTAAAGAAATAAGTAATTAAAAACTCACCTCAGCCACAATTGCATAAACGAAAACTGAAAATTTAATGAATTTTCAATAAATCAACTGCCATACGTTGGCCATATGTGGGTCCCTTATAAATTAACCATAAAGTATGACAGGACAGCAATTAACGATGTGGAAAAACAAGGTCATATCTCTTGGATGCATTCTCGCTCAAGGAGGATCCCTGACCCCGTTGACCATTTAGAAAGAAACTGATTGCGCTGACCATTCCCACAACCGCTGAGGTTTCTCACGAATTGCAAACGTACCCGGAGGGCTTTTTCTTGAATTTTTCCAGCCATCAAAACGGCGAAAGTCATAGGCAGCGAAGATTCCGAGGAGGACTCCCTTGTCAAGCTCGAAGGAAGATAAAGTCAAGACATCAGACCCAATACCAACAATAATGAGAATTTTTCGCTGATCGTACGCAAAACTCCAACGATCGTACAAAAATAGTTGTAACACCCAACGATGCAGCCTCCATCAGGTGAAGATCGACCATCTGGAAAGTTAGGGTTTAAATAACAGGTGATCTAGACCACGAAATGAATTTTTGGGAACATAAATAAATTGAATCGAACGACAGTGTCCAATTATGCGTTTGCTGAACAATGCTCGGCCGGGTGTCTTAAAGAAAATTTTGAATTTTTAAGATGACAAGGAACACGTCTTATGGTTCTCCCGTTTGTCACTTCGCACCCATACCCACAGCGGTTGTGGTTATGTGGCGCAAACAAGAAAACATGGGGCCCCAACATAAACACGAGCACCTGAGTGGGCCGGTGGAGCGCGGCCAACCGGCTTTCAAGTAGATTCGATGGGGCCCAGGCGTGCGCCTTGATCTTTTCGCTGGCATGTCGAAATGAAATGCGTTTTGGATGCAGTTTTCTCCCTTTCGCTCCCTGGACCTCCGATGGCACGGGCTCCGGGGGACCGAATGGGGCCCCAGCTGCGGAGCACGTAACATCGGCGTGTGGTGTGCCAGGGCGCACTGCACCGCACGGCATCTTTGCGTAGGCGAACCAGACTTTTCGGTTGGATCTTCTTGGGCGTCTTGCGTTTACTATAAGAAACTATAAGAACAGCTCAACGGCCTTGTTTTCTTTTGTGCCGTGGCTGAATTTAGTACCTCTGGACGTTGTTTGGTGTATGCCCCACGATCGCTGGATCCGATCTTGGAGCCCTACTGAACACTTTGTACTTTTCGATTCAGTGCATGAATCCAATACCAGGGCAACTCCCTACGCCACATGATTCCCACAGCATAAATGTAGTTAATAACATAGGACTGATTTATGCCAGGAGAACACTAGTGCCCTATCTCCGGTGCCCTTCCTTAAGTCGTCTTTATCCGCGATGATGAGACCGAACCCCTTCCTTTATTGTCTTCATTAATTTAGTAATTTTCTTCGTTCCGAAAATATCCCTTTCGCATTCAAGGACAAGACGATATTTATTTTATTTTATTTTTTTTAGGGTGCGGCACAGTACCCAAAGTTCCCACGTGGGTGTTGTATGCATCCACAAGATCACCTCAAAGAATCACACGACTGACCCCTGCCTCTCACATTGTGTCACCATTGTGAAGGAAACGAATCAATTTTCGATCGAAACGTTTATCGTCATACATATATCCCATGGAAAATTTATTCAATTCTGCGGGCGATAAAAATCATGTCCAGAGCTGATCGCTGCACGTCCAAATCGATCCCAAATAGAATTCATGTTATGCTGCAACATATTTAGAGCTCCGTATGAATTCTCTTCCATCGCGATAATTTCAGTCAACCACTATTGTGCCGCCTTATTTATGGCACATCTTGCGATAATCAGAAAAATGTAGGTGTGCTTTCACAGCCAGAGACAATCTTATCACGTCAAAATTTTTAGGCAAAAAAAAATAGGATTGTTGATTTTAAACATCTTGGTTATTCGAAAGTAATCAAACATTCCACGATTTGTTTTTCAAAAGTAGAAAAGGGTTTTCGTTTGAGGAGGTGGGTAAACAAAGATCGATTAGATTGTCGAAGAAGTTAGTTAGAAGATCTGGCGCCCTCTTAAAACTTGTTTAAGTGAGGGAAAACGATGGGAACGATCAAATTCGATGCCAATTTGTAGTGATGGGTGCTCATTTTGATGAATTTATTGAAAGACTTTTCAAAAGAAGCTGCTTTTGTTGAAATAGATTTATGGAAATTCCTATCCAGACAGTTTTAATATTTGGGACATGTGATTGGCATTAAAAAGAAAAGTAGACATAGTTAGGAAGTTTAGATTTTCTTTTCTTTGTGATGATCAAATTAAAATATATTAAGACTCCAATTACAAGGCATTCCAAACATTCTGTAAAAAAATCTTCCACTTTTTAATACAAACTTAAAATTCTAAAACTAATGTTTACGAAATTAATTTATTGGCCTTTGAATTAAATAAAAGCACAACTTACATGCACGTAATTGCCATTTTTCAAAAATAAATAGTTTTACAAAAAGACGACTGTATAAAAGCATACATTTTCTATTAAATGTGGTTTTTAATTTTCTCGATGAAAAGTAAGATTCTATATCGTTTCAGTAGAATAATCACAGATGCAAATTTATGTTTTTCAAAGAAATATATTTAGGTAAAGTTTGAATTTAAAATTTAAAACTATAATTTTATCTAAAACTAAATACCTAAGCTCCACACGCCGATAGTTAGTATAGGTATATGTAATTATTTCTAAAATATATCTATGGTTAGATGCTACAGTTAAATTGGATATTAATAAATAATAGCTTATTTGACTACTTTCATAATTTGCTGCAAAACAAAATTTCTGCAAATGTTGTACCTTTAGAATAAGAAACCTCCATATAAGCATATCTTTTCCTACAATTATTTTAGCATTAGGTCTTACCATCTCGAAATTTCTTATTTGAAAATAAATTCGAATTCACCAAATTCTAAACATTAATAAATTCGAAATTAGTGAGCGTAGACACTATTTAAAAATCCTGTGAAATTGTGAAATTTTATATTCAAATTCAACGACCCTTAAAATTCCTAACGTACTGATTTTCGTAGAAATTGTTTTTATGTGCAATTTTTAGGTTTGCATACATATTGGATTCATGATTTTGGATTAATCGAAATAAAAATAAAAAAGACTATTATAATTGAAGTGCAAAGATACAAATTTTGTGTTTATTCTTATTTTCTACAACACAAAGACCCATTAAAGCGTTCCATTCACGCATATTTTATTTATTATTTATATATTTTACACAAATTGAAGAATAATATATCAAGTGAAATATATACCTACGATATTCACTCAGGTAAGCAACATACCCGAACTCAGTCGTAAATCAGTTAAAAAACATTTCTAGAAAAACCGCGGGATTTCACTTAGTCAGCATGTATCGGCGCATATGTTCGAATATTCTTGGTGAATGGACCATATCACCTTGTTAATTTTTGCATCATTTAAATGATAAATAATTTCAATAATTTCTCATTTTGTATCTAATCAACAGTGGCGTTCAGTGTCATGACACGATGGACGGCGCACGATGCGGCCCATGCCCACCTGGGTACGAAGGCGACGGAAAAACGTGTACCATCAGGAACCCCTGCCTGGACGCCCCATGCCCATCAGGTAAGGCAATTTAACATAACAAGTCTAGAAACTAATCCACGCTAAATCATGCCACCATGTGTAAATATCTTAGATAAGAGCCGGGGAGCTAATGCTAACCAAGCCGGGGCTTAAGTGCGCCTCTAACAGCTGTTCTAATTGATGGCATTTGCACGCATGCACGTCTCACCTGGTCAGGCACGGCACGGAAGAATCACTTCACTCCCATTCGCGTCGCGGATTCCACCCGGAGCCGCCCACGCCCCGCCGCCAAGCAGGAAGCGGGCCGTGGAGCGTTTCCGCGGCTGAATCTGTCGATATTATTTGCATGCGCACGGAAGGTAGACTCATAGATCTCTCCTTGTTTTGACTCCCAGACCGCCCCGGAGCGGCTCGTTTGTGCCCCACGTCTCTCCAGGTGCCTTACAACTTACGAGCAGTTTAAACCTTGGCTATGTCTTGAATAAATTGGGATTAAACGAGTCAAGTACCTAAAAAACTAGTTCAAAAACGAAAAAGTTAGACTATGAATATGATCAAAAATATCGGAAAATATAAGGGACAGTACCAGTTATGGCTTTTTTTTAAAAAAAAGTTACTTAACCTATATTCCTGACCGATAATAATATGGAGCCAAGGAAAAAAAGCTTAATGGCTTCGTGTTTTTTCTGGCAAAAGTAATAAGCTGATATTTTTTTTGATAAAAATAAAAAGCCAAGTTTGTCTTTTTATATTTTTTCGAACCAAAAATAACACGTTTTGAAGCTTGTAATTATTTTGCCGGCAAAGAATGACCCTAAAAATAAGTCAAAATTCGCCTATTTGATGGTAAACCAAAATGTGTGTGAAATGAAAGTTTATGATGAAATGCTACTACTCTCAGGAATTTCAATTTTGAGAAATAAATAATCCAAGTTTGATTAAATCGAGTTGAATAATAAGTTGAAGGGTTGATTTTGATGGTCTAATGTCTACGAAAACGAACCAAAAATGTTTGAAAGTTGCTATTTAATGATCAGGTTATTCTTAAATTTATAGACAAAATCATTTTCGGATACTTTATAATTTACCTCCGTTTTTCAAATTTTGGGATAGTTTTACTCCGTGTGCATTTAACATTGTTTCTAAATTTTTTTATGTTTACTGTCATTTCTGATAAATCTTTTTATCTCTTTTCATTCTTGAAATATATACTAGGTTTTGAAAGTCAAAACTCTTATCTTATTAAACTAAGATAAAAACTCATTATTCAACTCAATTTAAACAAATGCTCATCTTGAAACTTTCATTTAGCACATATTTTGGTTTGAAATTTAAGATCCACCAAATAAGCTAATTTTAGAGTCTTTATCAAGTTACCCACCTAAAATAAAACCGAAAAAAGAACGTGATAATATTTTTATAATAACAACTATGTACGGCCAGAAATAACAATTTAGACAATCTTTTTTTGAAAAACAAAAGCTAAATTTTGAAGAGCTTAAAATGAACTGAAAGGGGGCATCACGCATAACATTTTGATGTAGTTAATTTTATTCTACTATGACAACTTCCATTTGGTTTAAATTTTGTATAATACCAGTTATTTTCGGTCTCTAGAAAATATAGAATAGACTAAAGACTTTCTACTAGTAATTTAATAAATTTCTAGCTTCAAATAGGGCAAAATAATTTCTTTATATTAAATTTACTTACTTAACTACGAGTACCTAATTTCCTTTAAATTTCGATCCAGCGAAATATATGTAAAAATCTTAAAGGTGTGGCTTTTCTAAGCCCCGGATCAAAATCTGATTCGTTAGTCTTTTAAACCTTAAATAAGATTTGTATTAATTGGTAAAATAAGTAAAACCAAGAAAGCAAATATGTATACAAACCAACAAAAACGTTTATTAAGCAAACAAATATTTTTTCTAGAAATTCAAAAAATTCTTGTTTTCAAAAACTATTTTATCCATAGAATGAGGTAAGTTCAGTCCGTTTCGGTTTGAATTAATTTTTTATTCAAAAATCAAGCCAGAAACATGACTTAACACTCAAATTAGACCTATCCGTCTCTTCTAGTCAATCACAATTAATTTGATTAGACACAGTGAGCGACTAAGAAATTGAAGCAAATTCTTAGTGGCAACTCGACAGTCTAGAAGTTGAGTAGGAAATGATTCAGCGAATTTATGACCCATTTCAGTCACAATCCAGACTCAGACTCGGGGAATCCTAGCAACGCCCGAAACAACCATTAACATCCAATAAACGGATGAAACCATAACAAATGGAAAGAATTCGAATTGTCCCATGATCTCTTGATATTTATCGCCGCCAGACAAGTGGGAAACACTTCGACAACTCGTTTTTTTCGGATCTTTTGAATCAATTGGCCCTTGTAATGATCGCCTACCCCGCGCCCCTTCGAGATGTTTATCACCCGGAGCAGTCGTCCTTTAAGACGGCGGCAATATTCTTTGTCGTGGAGAAGGTCAGTGATAGACCCCGATGCACCGAATGTCACCTATTTTTCGGATGTTCTGGAACAAGATTTGAATAGTTATCACAAGTCGAACAGCAATTTATTTTAATGGGACTTCCTTTGGGGAGCAAAAAAATAAATAAACAGAAAGACACAGGTACCCACTTAGTCCGGGGAGATGTCAAAACAGCTTTTGTTAGAAACTGATTTATGAGATAATAACCAGCTTTTTAGTGGGTTGAAAAATAGACACGTTTTTTAGGGGTAGGGAATGTATTCGTTTGTATTTTAATAATTGAAGCCCCTTCGGTGGAAATAAAATGAAGAAAAAATCGTATAAAAATTCCTATATAAAGAACGTAACTCAGGAATGCTTGAAATTTTTCGGTAGTATCGAAGTACTTTTTGTACATGTAATTTTTTAAATATCCAAATAAATATACAATTTACATTTTAATGTAATATACTGACAATCCACATAAAAAATTTCAAGTTAGCTAGTGAATTTTTTTCCACTCATAGGAAATAAGTATGGCAATGTTTTTTTATTATAGATACAATATTTTTTTATTATGGATTCAAGTACAAAAAGTAATTTATTTTGAAATAAAAATAATATCTTTAGAACATATGCATATTATACGTTCTGGAATGCAAGTCTTCAAAAAAAAGTCGTTTTTCTTTAATCTACGGTACTCGGCAGAATTATCTGAAATTAAATATTCAATAAATTTCATAAAATATACTAAAATCGGTGGATTATTAAAAAGTCAAAAATTAACAAAATGGTGCACAAATAAAAGTCCTTATCTTATTTCATTCAAAAGTTATAGTTTATACCAATTCGAAAAATGTGTTATCGAGTAAACCGCGTAAGTTTCAGTATACGCCAGGGTTCGCCAGCGAAGCTTGTCTGTAAATCACTATAACTTTTTGAATATTCAAGATTTTTGCAAATTTCTGGTTAGAAACTATTTACAAAGGTTCATAGCACAATAGAATGAAAAAAAATCGATTATTTAAAAATTCCAAATGCGAATAAATTAATATTTTATGGAAATATGTAGTTTCTGCAGTTGATTTATTACAAGTTATTTGGGAAAAAAGTTTTTAACCAAAACTACATAAGTTGCAAAGTTGACTGCATGCTGAATGTCATGTAATTGGAATTTGTAACTTACGTAGTCAAGATTTATTGCTCTCGTAAAACTCGTATTTCTTTACTGTGTAGAATATGGATTAATATGATCGCATAAGTATATGATATTTTTAATTTGACAACTTTTCCAATTAATTAATGTAGGAAAGTCTTAAAAGTTGCATTTTATAGATTTGTCATTTCATTTTCCTTTAATACATGTGCCAAAGTAGACAATTTGCGTACATTTATAATTTACGATTAAAATAAAACGAATATCGAGGAAGATCTTTTCAACTTTTACAAGATATTCGTGACATCGTAGAAACATAAACAATCACCATAAATCGTCTACTGCAACGTTTAAGCGCCGAGTGTCGTTAAGCCAACGCAGAGACTTTGAAAAGCGATTAGTTAATGTGCGTTGACTGTAGTTTACCAGATGCCATACTTCACCCATTAAATTAATGGTGTGTACCTTAATCCCTGTGGTTTTTGATGAATGACGGGCTTTACCTGCATGAACCCATAAAGCATCGGCATCTAAAAATAATTACCACCAAAAATTCAAATATTTATCCCGCATTTTCAGGAATCCTCCCCCGGATAGCCGGATATAACCTTATATTTATCAAATGCTATAAATTTTTGATCAAAACTTTTAGAAAATATTGTCACAAAAATGCGTCCTCCTTCGTGAACTCATAAATCTCTGAGATTATGCAATGACTTAAGGTGCCCACCCAGCTGGGATCCCATTATTTATACAAATCGGGCGATAGTCGGGCTCTGGTAGGCCACGATGGGTCTGATGATCCACATACTCAGCGTGAGTGTTTATCAAGAGAAACTACAGAAGAAATTTGGAAGAAATGGAAATCTTATTTCGTTTATTTGAAGCAATTTAATTTAAACGCTGTCCCAACTCATCCTGGTACAGCTTCCGATGTCGACAGAGGCGGTGGCGCGATTCTTTCTTTTAAGATAGATTTCCCCCAATCAGAAAAAATTCCTGTCTTCTCACGAAAATAAGATGTTCGAAATTTACGGTGGCGTCTACATTAGGAGGAGAATCAAGTTAATTTGATTTTCATGAAAAACTTTTAATTGACATTTTTGATTTGAGCCATTTGCTAAGGCGATTGTCTAATCTCGCTTGGTTTAGTGCTTAATTGCTTTCATCCTACCGGGTATGAAAATTTCACTTTATAAGGCATTTTGTTAGGTATAAATTCTTCAACATATATATGCATTATGTAGTTCATTATTATAATGTTGGTACATACTTTTCCCTCCAAAACTTCTTTTAAAATAAGAAACTTACTAAAACCAAAAGATCTAAACGGTGGTGGTTATATAAAATTAAATGTTTTCAACTAAAACACTATAGTATAACAAATTTTAGTGTTGATTTTTAAAATGTATATTTTATAAAACAAAAATATATCTTATCTTTAGGAAATATAATTGGACCAACTCATAACGTCCATCATTTCCAAAGAAAATATATGTCTCGAAAATACTCGGTAACGACGACGTAATAACAACTGAGGCTTTTAAAATACCAGAATGCCATGACTACTTAGTATTAAAATTAATTCTCCTAACTCTTAACAGCACCAATTTTACTTTAAGAAATATTGTTAATTTATCCTCACTATAACAGTTAGTCTAGAAACATGAAAATCTTTCAAGTTTTTCAAATTTACTTTTGTAAAAGTGAAGTAATTGAAAAATTATAACAAAATATTTTTCTTTCGTAAGTATAGTGTTTATAAGATGTAATATTCATGTTATTTGTACTTATTAGAATTTAAAACGTCTTAAGTAGATTTAAAATTTTTATTTAAAAAGCATTTGAACACACTTCATGCAGGATTGAAAAATACGACAAAAACGAAGGGTTTCTGTTCATTTACTTGATAAATATTCAGTATTGTTACATGTCCATTCAACGATTCATCCTACCGATTTCATATAAATAGAACAATTATACCATCTTCATTCTGCTTTTATTGAAGATTTTATAGATGAAAATTTGATAGTAAAGCATGGCGTACGTTAGGTACAATATTAGAAATCATTTTTGCTTACTTTTAGACTAGCTGCATTATAAAATAATTTTAAGAAAAGATAAACCTTTAAATTACAATCATTATAGCTTTTGGAGATATGCTGTGTAAACGAACACTTATAGCTGAAGAAAGTCAAATTTTTAGCCCTGAGATTTTACCTTACAATCCTAATTATATGTTCAATCGGAAAAATCCAAGAAGTTTAGTTGGGAATTTTTCAACAGTGGTTGGTACACCAGGAGAGGATCTACCAGTGTTTACTGAAATAGACAGAGGATTCACAGGACACTGGTTATTTCTACCACCAAGAAATTTGCTAACTCTTTATTTCGGTATGTTTTAGGGAAAAGTTAGAAGTTTTCATTTTTAAATATTTTTTTCTTTATTGTAGCTGAGATGTGCATTTTTTGTCTTTTCTATTTTCTTTTCTGATCTACATATGCCCGATTTCTTCACAGAACCAAGAACTATTCGAAAAGATCATTTTTTCACATTTAATTGATGGTAGCTAAAGTAGCTCTTGAAATTAGAAAGCTGAGCAGAGTGAAGAAATCGGGCACTATTTATTAATTATTCCATTTTAATTTTTTTTTTTCTTATTTAGGAATGCAAAATGTAGTTAGTTATAGTTAGTAAATTCGATTAGTTAGTTTATTAAAAACAATATTTCGATCAAATCTGCATGCTAGAAAAAAAAATGTTGATGTCACATCACACTGCCTGCACCATGTAAGTTCTTATGAGAACTCCTTTAAAAGTGATCAAAATTGTAAAGGAATTTAAAATCCAATTGATGTTTAATCTTTAATTGGGCGTAGAATTTGAAACTTGTTAAGGAATATAGATATATTTTTATTTGAAAAGTCAATTTAAAAATGCATCTATAACATCCATAGTTGTTATGGCTTAAAGCTTGTAATACTTTACTTCAAAAAATCACACAAACGTCCAACTTAAAAACAATCAAAAATTCAATAAAAGTCAATGAACTACAACCAACCATGCAAGAAGATTTGCTCGGCGACTTAAAAACTTGCACGAAAATGTAATGTTCCTCTGAAAAAGGGTTTCTTAAGAGGTTTAAAAAAAAAGAAGCAAAATTCGATCAAGGCATCAATTATGCCCACAGAGCTGTCGTTCAGGTAAATATTGGCACGTGCGTCGAGAGTAGGATTGCGGCAACTGCGCCACTAATGCTTTGATGCTGTCGAACAAAATATCAAAAATTCTGCGTAGGCGGATTAATTGCCGCCCTATCGCAGCCTCTACGGCTCCAACACCGTGCTGGACCAATGAAACATGCATCTAACCAGGTAACTTTCTCTGCGGTAATCGAGAAAAGTTGTTCACGGCAGCGAATAAGTCGCTTTTTTTAAAAAATTATGCGTCTGGCATTCAAATGATCCTTTTATGGGTCAATGTATTCGGTTAATTCTCTTTGTATAATACCAATTTTAATTGCATTACTCTATTTTCGATTTTATCGTTCGATCTAGTCGATTTCGACGCACTTTTGGAGTCCCACTAGGCGCCATCATAGACCCTATAGTCGACTGTAGTGACACTTGATTTTCCGGCTAATTAAAAGCATCGTTAACACCACTCAGTGTAAATAAGCGCTGCGGTTTCACGAGCGCCAAGACCAAAAAGGTCTATTAATTTGTTGTCACCATAAGTGCCGTAGAAAATTGGAAGGTATATCTGAAGGTATTTGGTGCTCAGGCAGCTTAACCCGAAATCGAGTGGGTGCAAAGAGGCGCGTCAAAATGTTGCAGCATCCGTTTCATCTCTCGGGCAATCGACGCGTTACGCCAGCCAGAACTAATTAAGTTAAACCGTCGCGATACGGTCTCTTCTCGCGGGATGGTATTTCTTCTATGGTCCAACGAAAAATCTACCATGCAAATATTTACATAAATAGTCTAGAGTCCCGGGAAAAATTATCATTTTAATGAAATGTTTAATTGAATCAAAAAAATTGAACAGGTTTCCTGGGCAGCGCGCGTCAGATTACTTTGTCTGAAGACCGCGAAGACGATAGTGCGGCATCTTTCCGCATTTTTATTCCCTTTTTTTTCGGTAGAGCTCATCAGATATTTAATGTCTAATCAGCGAACTGAAAATTTATGAATTTTCTCAACACCGCATCAGTCCTGCGTTAAGTGTGTGCTAATGCTCACACCTTCCGCGACTTCACCTGGTCGATAGTGCGCCAACGCACCATCATCAGAAGTGATTCGTGGAAGGTGATCTTCCGGCCGAAACCGTATCCAATGAATTTGTTAATATTTAAGGTATGTGTCTTAAAGTAGTCTTAATGCTTATCGAGTGCATAGGAAAGATCTGTTTATGAGGTGCTTCATATTTATGCAAATTGCTTTCGATGCCCAAAACCGTTCAACCTTCTGCTAGACAAGAAAATACATATTAATATTGATTTTGTATTAAAAACTTAATTTTTAAGAAAAAATTGTTACAGCCAGATGTGAACTCTTTGTTATTAATTTAATCCCTTAAGGTAAAATGACAAAAGCCGTTTTTTGACACAAACAGTGATTTTTGTAGCATCAGTATAAGTTAATAAAAAAAATACTGAAAAATGGCAAAAAAATGGGTTTTATTTTTCAACCGATATTTTTCGTCTCACATTATATATGTAGTTTTTGTATAATTGCTAATTTTGTTAATTATTTTTTTGTGTTTTGGGATTTACGGTTTTATTTTCTGTGACTGTAGTTGTAGTTTGAAAGTAATTTGTTCACTTCAATCGATTAATCGTTGAATTTATATGAAGCGCTTCATAAACTACTGACACTAATTTATTTAGATTGGATTTGGATTTGGTGAATTGGTATAAAACCATAACAAAATCTATGATTTCAAGTCATAAAATGCCACTAACACCTGTCTTTAAATGCTATTTTTGAGGTATATGTTATATCATATCACACCATTCGAACATTTAAAATTGCACGCTTTCATTGTATCTATGTATGCTTTGCATATTAAAGTTTGAAAAGAAAGGTAAGTGATTTTTTAAATTAATTTAGTAATATTAAAAACTTTCTCAGGATGTCTTTAACTTCCACGGCTGAATGTTGAAGTCAAAAGCAAAAGCATAAAAATTATCTATCTAACCTAAACAATAGTAGATCTCAAAGAGTCGAAAATAAATTTTCTACAAGAAATGGGTTTGTCATCTTACTAAAAATTCGCTTGATTTACATTTTAATTGATGATAGAAGAGGTCTTACATTATAATATCTTAAAATAATGTGCTTTTTATGCTTATGCTAAAAAATTTTAAGTATTTATAAGTACATATTTCTTTTAGTATTTAAATTTCTTTTAACTTGAAACTCGCGACTAAATTAGTTAAACTTGCTACTTCAATTTCAAATTCTTTTGATCCAAATCTTCATAGAGCTTTTATATTGTATTATTATAATTATATATATCAATTTTCAAAAATATTATGTTGTAAATTCCAAGTATTTCCTTTCACTTAATTTATTTGTAATTTAATTTAACGGCTTAGCATCCCATCTACCTTTAATTGCCAAGATCTAACATTTCAAAGTGTCAAGGATTTCCATTTTCCACGTTCAAGGACTTTAAGTAGCTTCGTGAAACACACGTAATACTTCAGGAAGGTGGTCTCGATTGAATTTATATAATACCTAATTAAGGTAAAATAATAAGCTTATGTTCTCGTGTACTTACAAACAATTTGCATATTTAAAGTATGCGCATTTAAAGTGGTTATTCGACCAAAGGAAAAAGCCTAGCCCCGTGGAAACTTCTTAAATTCATTCGGTCATTACAAAATCCCTTTAATTTTAAGTAATTCGCAGGGAATGTGGAAAAACATACCAATTATCATACTTTCGATAGGTTAAAAACCCCGAATTATTCATGTCATTAATAGCAAAATAATTTCTCGGGAGATAAACAAAGCAACATCAACTTCAACTTCAGTACAAGAGTACTTTTGGCAAATTTTTATTAGATTCGTTCTGTCTAATACTCCAATAACGATTCACTCTTGCTGCATAATCAACTTTTAAAATTCCGAATTTTGAGGATTCCATTGAACAAGGCCTTCCTCATCCACTCAAATGATTAATTGTTTATTACCAGGCAGAAAAAATTTCTTGAAAAGTTTCTTTAAAAGATTTTAACTTTCCTTTTTTCATACTTTAATTGAAATTGATGTGCAAAAAAAAACTTCGCGACATAGGATTTCTATTTCAGGAAACAATTGAGATAGATTTTTCTAGAGCTAAAAAGCTTTGAACTAGTAACCAAGGAAATTTGTTCTTTAAAGACTTCCTTTTGAAGTTTTAAGATATCTGATAGAAATAATAATACATACATATATGTATATAATATAATACCTTAGTAAGTAACCATGAATACCAGAAATTAACGAATTTCTTTGGATAATATTTACTTTCAGAAAATGTTGTATATATTTCTAATCTAACTTGAATTAATTTCAAAACTTTCTCCCTCCTTGCCTGAGATATTTATTGATTACCCTATTGCTTTGATGACTACCATATTTTCTTTATTACTTTATTTAATTTAATTTGAATTATTTGAGAGGGTATATTTCTAATTATTCTAATTATAAAAGTAAAAGAAAATTTTTATCTCACTTAAATAACCGTACTTTTTAAAATCCTTTATTGATCCAATTGACCAATTAATGCAATCCAAAAAAATATTATTCTTCAATTATTTTCCATTAAATATAGGTATGCATATAATAATAACAACCAAATCTACAATCCACCACAAAAAATTAAAACATTTTGAAATCAATGCATCTAATACATTTTAAAATTATTTGCCACATTCAAGTTGTTTTCAAATTTATACAATCTGAAGTCTCCAAATTAAAGAGCTTTTTCACTTGATCAACTCACAAGAGGAGTTGACTCTTGACTAGAAAAAACTCCTAATTATATGCAAATTTTCCAATTCGACAACCATTTTACTGTTATACGATTGATCACTTTCAGGTGTAGAATGTGCCCCGACTATCTCTCCACCATACTTCCAATGCATTTCCTGTCCCCGAGGTTTTGCCGGAAACGGCAGCAATTGTAGGGACGTTGACGAAGTAAATTTAATACTAATCACTTAAACTTGTTTTAATAATAATCCGAAATATTTAACAGTGTGATCTTTACGAGCCCTGTGATCCTAAAGCAGTGTGTGTTAATCTAATTCCGGGCTTCAAATGTGACCCATGTCCTCCTGGTTTTCGTGGACAACATGTGCATGGTATTTTAGTTAATTTTCTTTATAACTCTGGCTCAATAATTTATTGAATTTTTACATTTTTAAGGATATTCTTCAACGTACTTAGTTCCTGGATATCAAAAGCAGACTTGTATAGACATTGATGAATGTAGCGCTGGACTATCGCATTGTGCACAAAATTCCGACTGTGTTAACACTATTGTAAGTACATACTTCAAGAAAAAATAATATAGTGTTTCAATGCTATTTCTAGAAAATAATGGACAATTAACTCCAACACCTTATCTTTCTATAGTACCTTAAAATTTTTAACAACCAACCAACATGCCCTTAGTTAAAATTTAGCCGCTAATTTAAAAAAACTTCGATTTATGACGAAAGAGATTTTCCATTTTGTTCTGTCTAGTAAATTTGGTGGAAATTTTATATGATTTTCAAATGAATAGGCTCATAGCTAGAGGGTTTTTAGTATTTTAAAACCCGCAGTGTTTAAATTATATTTTAAACATTTAACAACAAAAGTAAAAAATATCATTAAATGGTCAAAAAAAAAGAAAAACAAATAATTATTAATTCAAAAAGGCAGCTTATTTTGGAATGCAAAAACTTCCCGAAAATTACACTAATTAATGGGAGTGAAATAAACAGTAAAGGGTAACATCGATTTTGTTGTTAATTTCCTTTAAAAACGTAATTGGACCATATAAAACATATTTTACAAAGGCTTCAAGCCGATCTAGTATTCCAATTAAAACGTAGACAAAGCAAACCTGCTCGAATTCGTTTGCTTAACCTCGATATCTAATATTTCAAATTAATCAGTCAACAAAAAATTCACAACTCGAAAAAAAATTATTACGTATAGCTAAAATCACAGCGTAGAAATGAATTCGAACAGAGCTTACCTCGGTGTATCGTCACGAATAATATAATAATATAATAAGACGTAGATTTGGATTCAGACAGATCCTTAGAGTCAAGTAGCAAATGTCTTTTTTTATTAAATAAAATACACTAGATATAACAATATAACACTTTAATGAATGTTTCAACATGATAGTGACCCGAAACACACATCGAAGTTCTTTCAAGGATTGGCTTATAACAAGTTAAATAATTGAACGTCGTTAGTCCTAATTAAATCATACTGTAATCATAATTTTGCAATTTATTAGGGTTCTTATCACTGCAAATGTCGAGACGGATTCATTGCAAATGGCACCTTTGGATGCTTCCCAGAAAAAGACAGTTGTCCAGATGGCACAATTTGCGATGAAAACGCGGATTGCATCCATCAAGGTGACTACAGATACACTTGCGAATGCAAAGTCGGCTGGGCAGGAAATGGGTTCGAATGCGGTCGAGATTCCGATTTGGACGGATGGCCGGACAAACAACTCACATGCCGGGACCTCCACTGTAAAGTTGACAATTGTCCAGATTTCCCAAATTCTGGACAGGAGGACGCCGACAACGACGGAATAGGAAACGCATGCGACTGGGACGCTGACGGAGACGGTCGCGCAAATAACGATGACAACTGCCCATTTATTTATAATCCAGATCAAAGCGATTCGGATGGAGACAAAGTTGGAGATGTTTGTGATAATTGTCCATTTGTCGTGAATTCGAAACAAAAAGATTCAGATGATGATGGTACTGGAGATGAATGTGATGATGATATTGATAAAGATGGTATTCCTAATGCACGAGATAATTGTCCAACTGTGGCAAATACAAATCAAAAAGATAGTGATTATGATGGGATAGGTGACGTTTGTGATAATTGCCGACTAACGCCAAATCCTACTCAGGAAGATACAGACAATGATCTTGTTGGTGATGCTTGCGATAGTAACATCGATGGTGATGGTGACGGTCACCAAGATAATGAAGATAATTGTCCAAGAATATCTAATCCTGATCAATTAGACACTGATAATGATGGACGGTAAGTTTTTTAAAAACTATTAAATTATAAAACTCAGAATTGAGGCAATTTTTTTAAAGGGGTGATGCTTGCGACGATGACGCCGATGGAGATGGTATTCCTAATTATCTTGACAATTGTCCAATTGCCAAAAATCCTGATCAGTTAGACACAGATAGTAAGACAAATTAGAACATTATTTCTGTATATAAAAAATCAAAAACAACAAACTCATTTTAGATGATGGAATCGGCGATATTTGTGAAAACGATACAGATCTCGATAATGTTCCAAATCGGTTCGACAACTGTCCAAATAACTCAAAAATTTACTCTACCGATTTCCGTACGTATCAGACAGTAATTCTAGATCCTGAAGGAGATTCACAAAATGATCCCAACTGGAAAATTCACTCAAATGGTTCTGAAATTGTTCAAACTCTTAACAGTGATCCTGGTTTAGCTGTTGGTTATCATGCATTCAGTGGTGTAGACTTTGAAGGAACTTTCTACGTTGCAACAGACACTGATGATGATTATGTTGGGTTTATTTTCAGCTACCAAAATAATCGCAAATTTTATGTAGTTATGTGGAAAAAACACACTCAAACATATTGGCAATCAGTTCCATTTAGAGCTGTTGCTGAACCTGGTATTCAAATAAAATTAGTTGATAGTGCAACAGGACCAGGACAAATTCTAAGAAATAGTTTGTGGCATACTGGAAATACTCAGGATCAAGTTAAATTGCTGTGGAAGGATCCGTTGAACGTTGGATGGAAAGAAAAAACAGCTTATCGATGGACTCTTATTCACAGGCCAGCAATTGGACTTATAAGATTAAGGTATTTAACCACAAATCTACTGTTTTAAGTATATTTTTCTAAGAATGTAACTACTTATAGGATATTCGATGGTGAAGAATTAGTCACAGATTCATATAACGTATACGAAAACACCCTTAAGGGTGGTAGGTTAGGAGTGTTCTGCTTCTCACAAGAGATGGTTATTTGGTCAGATTTGAAGTATAAGTGTAATGGTAAGTATTTAAAATCTGCTTTCTTTAATATATCTTTCATAATTTTACCATTTTATTTACAGATCGCGTGCCAATCAAAATTTACAACGATTTACCACCGAATCTGAGGCATAAAGTGGAGATTGATGCGAATATGTAACGATCTAGTAGGAGATGTTACTAACCAGCTTGTCTTGTAAATAATTTTTTTTTTCGTACAAAAGACGCAAAGCCCTAAGTATGATCTAAAAGATCAGTTTTCGCCATATTAAAGAGATTCTCTTTACTCTGCCAGTTTTAATGTTTATAATATCGTTTATTGTCGCAAAAGTATTTAATAAAAAAAAAATTGTTTAACAGTATATATTTTTGGTTTTCTAATTTCTATTGAAATATAATCTTATTTTGGGAACAATTTCTGGAAAACATTAAATTTATTTCGTACTGTATGCTTTGACCTTTAAAGGTGTGCAACTTGAGGGGATTCATTAAATTTTTAATTTAAAAAAAATATTTAACCATCCATATTTGAAAGTATTAAACTGGTGCATTGAAATATGTACCTGTATTATACAAATTAATAAACATTAGCCTTATTTTATTTTTAAAAAATTTCACTTATCCGAAAAAAACTATAGCATTAGACGATAGTCAAACAAAATTTATGAAGTCCGTTTGCAGCGTTTTAACTTTTCTACTACTTTTTTACTTTTTTAACGGAGAAGTCCCTTTAAATCTATGTATGTGCTATTAACGCAATAACAAATTGTTTTTAGACCTTAGAAGCTCTAAAAAAACTTTAAATATTTCCATCAATTTTCTTTAAAAGATTTAATATTATAAGTAATAATCCTGTGAAATAAGATCCCTCTATCGATTCGTACCGAAGATATGGCATCACATGGTATTATTTATTTGATTAATAAAAACGGAAGGCAACTTCTAAATACCTTGACTTCCAGAAAAGTGTATTCAAAAAATGATTATTCATACTAAACTGTTCGACCAGTTGCTATTCTAAGTGACATAAATTTTTAACTATTACAGCTACGGTCATCAATGGTACACCCACCTAGAGGGTACAAATACTGATAACAATAATTTTATTAATTATTAGATATAGTAATTAAAACAATAATAACATCTAGGAATGAAACAAAGCTTTGTACTTTAAATACATATAGTTTTATTGAACAAGTATCTCGTTCATTTCTATACAATAAAAAATAAATTCATTTACTGGTCTTTTGCTAATTTTAAAATAAAAATCGAAAAACACTTCGAAAAGCTGCATCTTCTTAAATGTAGAAAATATTCCTTAACAACATCGTATTGTAGAAGAAGAAATTAAACAAAAAAAAAATACGACTTTCAGCCGAAGAAAACAATAACAATTAGTTGGTAATATGAATTGACATCAATACGGTTTTGGTTTATCTAGAAATTGTCAAATGGATATGAATATCTTGTATTTTAGATACACTGTTGCTTACTTAGCCATAGGGCTTACGAACACAGAACATGTATATTTTCACATTGAGACATTCAACTCTGATACTTTTGTTTGATTGTTTCCTTAGATTTCTCACATAAATTACTTTTATCCTAACGACTTAATATTTGAACGTATATCGATTCTAAACGTATTGATAGTAGGTAGAAGGAGAGTTAGCATCAACGGAATAACTGAAAAACGTCCTGAAAATAGTATGGTTTGGCAATAAGGCGAAATTTATGCATCAACTTGGTCGATTTAATCTAATGAACAAATCAAAACTAATTTTCATTTCTTTTTTCACTTATACTATTAAGTATATGTACAAGTTGTGGAAAACTTAAAATATTTATTATACAAAAGGTAATTTAACTCAGGAAGGGTAGGGGCTTACCTGATAAATTTACAAAATGAAAATAACAAAACAATAGAGAAATTAACGAAAACGACGAAATATAATTAAATTTCTTAAGAAAAATAAAAGCAACGCTTATCCGAACACAAAGGATCTTCTTGGGGGAACATCGAAATGCAACGACTTTTCTGGATTAAATACTAATCCTGTCTGCCTTTGTTTTGATTTTTTTTTCTTTAAATGTTATAATACTATTCATATAACGTTACGTGAATTGTTCTCCATACTTTGACTATTTTTCTTCTTTTTTTATATTTATCGTCTATTTACAAAAATAGATCTATTGGCGCTGAAGATGTGCGTTGATTTTGTTACATTTAGGTCTCTTTAGTCCTTTTCAGTTCCATTGGCTGCTCCTAATTCGAGCAACTCATGGGGTTCCGCGTTAGCCTGAAATTGATATTTTTTATTAAATTTTTGATTTAATTTTATAATTAAAATATAATTTACTTTATCAGGAATTCCTCCCAATTCCTTTTTGGAGAGATGATTGACTATGATGGTCCCTAAAGCATCGCACATTACGTTGATTGTTGTTCGGAATCGATCTCTGAAAATTTATAAAAATTATTTTAGAAAAGATATAATATTAAATGTGTTGCTTTTGGAATAGAGATGACCCTATAGTCACAATGAATTTAATTTTCCCATGTCAATTTGCTTTTATTCTATTCGATTTTCCAATATTTTCTGGCTTTCAAAAAATACGTTAATTATTAAAAAGGTATTTCAATTTGCTCATATTAAACGCATAAGTGATAAAGTCATCATATGATATGGGATTTAAGGGCAGAGAATTTTAAGGAAACTTTTCAATTCTATTAATTGAACGCTAGACAAAATTAATAAATAATTATACTTACAGAAGCCAATCAACAGCTAAAATAAGTGAAACATCCTTTGCTGGTAATCCGACAGTGTCCAGCACCATCACCATAGTGACGAGACCTGCTTGTGGAATGCCGGCAGCTCCAATAGAAGCAGCGGTGGCAGTGATACTAAAAATATTAATTTTATTTCAAAATAATAACCAACCACACCTACCTGATGAGCAAAATTTTATCAAGCAAAATTGTACTAAGGTTTTCCTAATTACTCATTAACTGTAACAAATATCATAAAACTGGTTGCGTAATATTGTAGAGGGTAAAAAATAGAAATTCTCATATACATTTTGATGTCCGATTGACCATTTTTGAGTTATATTTATGAAATAAAACTATCAAATTTCACTACTTTTACCCTCGCAAATAACTCAGAAATAGAACATTGGTCATATTTTTTGACCTATGTTCTATTTCTGCAAAAATTCTGTAACTTTAAATCTGAAATGGACATGTGTTCTCTTCTTCTTTACGATATCTGTTACACTTAATGGGCAACTAGCAAAACCCTCAAGTACCATCATTGGTTCAATTTTGCTCGTCACTGTATGTAATTTAAAGCAAAGACTCACCTAACCGCAATAATGGTTCCAAAAGAATACGCCTTGTTTCTGTACTGGGCGATGAAAAGAGCAGCCACGGCCTCGTAGAGCGCTGTACCGTCCATATTAATGGTGGCACCCACAGGAATGACAAATCTTGTCACACGAGGATCAATTCCCATTCCGTCCAAACATTTAATGGTCAAGGGCATCGTAGCTGAGCTGGACCCTGTACCAAACGCGGTCGCCAAAACCTGACTCAACCGGGCAATGTAGCCGTAAGGTAAGCGACGAGTTGTCAGGAAAAATAGCACAGCAATTGTTCCTAATTATTATAGAGTTTTTAAAATAAAAATTTCAAAATAGTATCATTTAATATACCAAAACCGTGGATAATTAATCCAAGCATTACAGTCATAAAATACCACCCTAACTGCGTCACAACCACAACAAGGGATTTCATCTCAAGAATTTTGCCAACAATCAAAAAGCTGACTCCGATTGGTGAAATCCTGAATATTTTATATATTAAATAGGGTTCTATAAAAATAATCTTATCTTTTAGTCTTACCAAATAACCCAGGATGTAATAATCATCATTGCTTCGCTAAGAACTTGGAAGAAATCTTGTAAAATTTTTCCTTGTTCACGCATGCGACCGATCGTTGTACCAAGAATGATACTAAACATTACCAGACCAAGTACGTTTGTACTTTGCTTGTGTCTTCCTTTAATTACCCAATCTTCATATGCAGCTTTAAAAAATAATTAGAATTTAGAAACATTCAAAATACTTTATGGTAAATTATAACAAACTAACTTACCATCGGGATTGGTTTTATTCTCCACCAACTCGGTACGGTACTGAAATGTAAGGAAAAATTTATTTGTTATAATGGTAATCAAGAAATAGGAAATCTTTAGTCAGCTATTTGCTTTTTTCACAGATTTAAATAAAATACATTTTGCAATTACGTATTAACCAAAAGCCATAGAATAATTTACAAAAACAAGAAAATTCTCTGTGATTTTAAAAAAAGCTTTGTTTTAATAAAATATAGAGAAAATCAATCAATTTATATTAAGAATTGTAATTTATTTCTTCGAAAAAAGAAACGTAACATAAATCTTTTGTGGAAACTGCTATTTTTGGTTGAACTTAATTATGTAAGATTTAAAATGTAAATTTAACCGGAAATCGTACCAAGAAAATATAAAAAATTTAAACCACTTTCGATCATTTTTCCTAACACCATTGTTTTATAAATAATATTCTATGAAATTTTTTAGAAAACTAATCCCACTAAAGTTTATGAGCTCAAAGCATTTTCAATTCAACAAAAATTCAAAATCAATTTGCGTAATCATTGAGAGACCACTTAATGAAAAATATACCCACAAGAACATATAAAGGTTAGACATAAAGACTTTTATGTAAATCCTATATCAAGGCAATTGTTCCAACCCTGGTTGTACATATCAAGTATGCAAATGAAAATGTGATTTATAACATATAAAATAAAAATTAAAAAACAATCCCCACGCGCATGGCCCGAATAATCCCTCTTACCTGGAACATTGTTGATTCGACGATATTATCCGTAAACATGTTCCTGAAAGGAAAAAAAAATATAGAAAAAATATCACAAAAATTTGCATATAAGACGCCAGAATGATATACATTTCGGTTGTGTGGCAGATGATAGAAAAATATTCATTAAAAAACGTTAGCAGGAAATACCAAAAAAAGTGAGCGAAAAAAGCGTATGGATTGTATCTAATGAACCTTATGCAACCGAATGAATGGGAGCGACAACATTCTTTATATCTTTATTATTTTTTTATTTCTCTTATTTTATTCTTTTTATATTACTTTGCGAACCAGTTAAGACGAACCTAAACTGGTTCCACTAACCAGCTCGTCTTCTGAAAATTCAGCAGCCCGAAGTAAAACACCTTGCTATGTAATGGACAAAGTGCGTTTTAATGCATATTTTTATACTTTATAAGATCACTGCTGATTGGAGTGACAGGTGGATTAATCACAAACTCATTATCATGCAAAGTGCTTAAGGTGTTCAGACATGCCGAACAATGTTATAAACAAAGGTGAACAATTGAATGAATTTTATTGTGCTAATAATTTGCAGTCAGAAAATAAATTAGATTTCAGGGCTTCAGTGTTAAATATACTTAAATTTATTTTTAATATTTTATTAATGTTCAAACTATTTTAATGCAAAATAAATTAACGTTTTTATGATATTTTTAATATACGAATTTAGGATCAACTGTTTCTATGGCGTTTAGTGATAAAATTAGATTCAAGTTTTTATTAATATATGCACTACGGCAATAAAACTACAAAAACGGCAAATAAAATAGCAGAATAACAATTTATCTATTAGTTTAAATACCCCTTCTATTTATAAAAAAAATAAATGTTTCTCTACAAAAAATTCTAGATATGTAGGTAGTTCTATTTGAAAAAATATAATCGATTGAATTTTTAAGTATAGATAGTAAAGATAGTATCTTTTTCAACATGTCAACGGTAAGGTAACGAGCATGTTTTTGTCTTATAAAATGAGAAATCAGGGTAAGGTAAAATATTCGTTACTTCTATTATTTTGTCTTTTTTTACGGAAATCTGAAAATCTAGAAATCACATTTTAAAAGTCAAATATGACCGACAAATTTTGTTTGCATATCCTTCACTTTTGACCACAAATGGGCATTCCTACAATATTTCATTAAAATCCAAGAGGAGAGCTTAAACTCAATTTAAATATGCCAAAAGTCTGATCTTTCTTACATTGGAATTAAAAATCTCATATATACAATATATACTACATACATATATAATTATATTTGAAGCCATTATTTCGCAATATCATTTTCATATGATTTCATGTTTTTAATTTCCTCTGAGCAATGAGTTGTCCCCAGTCAGTTGTTCGTACGTTTACGTACGTGTATGTTGTTGACAAAACTTCATATTGCGAAAATTAATTAACATGGATGGATCACTGCAACCACATAACGTTGGAAATGAAGAACATTGAAAATGCACAACTGGACTATTCTTAATGCTTTGAAACGTTTATTTGACAATGCCATTGGCAAAATTTTAACCATATTGCACTATCGATTCGCGTTCAGTGTAATTGAGTTCAGGATAAAATTAATTGACGATGATGAACCAGCAGTCGCAACAGAATATTCCCAGAATTTCGATAATTTGGGACATTGATGCAAACGTTGTGAAGTCTCATTCGCTGCTTTGATACATGTTGTAACGTTGATAAATTTTCGACAGTAATCATTTCAAGAATTAAAAATTCTGCATTCTGTGTTCTATATTATCTTTGTATATCTGTAGAAATTTTTTTTTTTTAATAAATTCGGTAATTAATATTTTCCCTTTTAGACTGTTTTAAATTGCATGGCATATTGTCATTAAAAAGCCACCGTACATAAATATATCACATTTTAATTTTAAGCATAAAAAAAATTTAATTGGAATTGAATAAAATGCTTGCATAAATACAAAAGGAACTAAAATAGTAGTCTACTTTAAAACCTCATCACAAAACAAATATTTTTTATTTTGTATGTCACATGCAGTTAATGGAGAAACAAAATTTGTATAATTCAGTAATTAAAACATTTTTATCTAAATTAAAATAATGACTTATCAAAGTGGCATAACCGTGTTATAAAACAAGAATAAATGTATATTATTTACACTGTCAAGATAAGGTATCAAAACAGATGCCTTATTTAAACGGCTTTGAATCACTCCCAATTATTTTTTATCATACAAACAACCACTTGACGCTGTTTTTAATCCGTTCTATAATCTCTAACAAAGCGAAATATTTCTTTACCAAAATCTTTCTACGATTTAAATGCGCACTTAATGTTGCTTCCTTTGATCAATCAAGTAAAACTAATATACGACCGCTTTATAAAAAAAAATCTAAAAATAACTACGTAGATGTCGTTGGATTTTTATCGATATTGTTATGATAGTAAATGGAACCTTTTAAAGCAATTTAATTGTGTTTCATCACATTTTTTTTCCCGCCTTTCGTTTAAGTAGAGGAAAAGAGATTCAATCGAGTCAAAAATTCAATTTCTTAGCTTGGAGAGATTTTCTATTTTATCTCTGAAAGCTTTTAAGAACTAATCAAATTGCAAATTTCTTTTTCAGGTTTTAGTAAAAGAGAAATGATTTGGGATTAATAGTATATTCCGGAGGTTTACATTCCTTTCTTTAAATTATAAATAATTAGCAAATGGCGGTTGTACATCTTCATACATTTTTTTGAATCCGGCGCCCATAAAATAAAAATAAAACATATTTCGATACCATAGTTTGCAAAATTTAAAAAGGAAAAAGTGCGAAAGTTTTAGGAAAATTTGAATTTAGGATTGAATCATATCGATAATTTGGACTTTTCCATATAACTAATACTAATTACCTAGCCCTGAACTCTAAATTTTGTAGACTTTCGTGTTAATGAGCTCCTGATATTATTTATTTTATCTCCCTTGTATGACAAGATCATTAGCTAAATTGTTCCATATTTTAAAATTTTAGTGTGTTCTCAAAGTCTAAGTTGGGTTCCAATTTTACAAAGCTTAAGGCATTACATAATTAATGTACAAAAATTCAAATAAATTTTTCTATCGATTTTTCGTTGATAAATTCTAGAAAAACTATAATATTTTTCCAACTTCACCTTTGTATAATGCCTTAAAATCTCATGTTATGATACTGAACTGAAAGAGATAACGTAAAATGTTTATACATTTAAAAAACAAATCCGATAACAATGCTGTCCAGAATGAGATACAACAAGTTAATTCCGGCTACAATTTTAAAGTGTAACGCAACACGACTCAAATTGGGGCATCACAGAAAACATCAAAGAACTTGAACTCAATTTACATATTCCCAGCATATGGCTGGTCATTTCATTTAGTCGAGTTGTAATCGATTACATCAGTTTCTACGTATGAATTTGACCTTCGCATCGTTTTTTCAAATAACCGCGCCTCTGGGCACCCAACATCACCATTAATTTTTGCCTCATTATCATGATCAAGTGAAAATGGATCATCATCAGAACGGCGTTAATTGGCAAGGGAACACCCTCCAGTGCGGTCAAGTGGATTCCACACATTCCACAACTTCCGGAGATGGACACTTTGATTTTAATCGGTCTAACCTTCTGGGGCTAGAATCTAAATGAGATCGCGGGAGCACGCGACTAATTAAAATCAATTAAAATGTTTTCCGCAAATATTGTCCGGGTGCCGCACGGAGTGGGAGGGAGTAGTAATTAATTTGTTTTCTGAGACCACACATCAGACCCAACGATATTTGCATTGGGTGGGCAAGGGCTTAATGAAGACAAATCTTGTGACATGCGATCGGGTCATATTCTAGCCGGCTACTAGAAATTGGAGCTCCCATCGCCTATCATAGTCAATTGCGGGTCGAGAGTGACATTCATTGGTGGTGACCTCGTCACGAATGGATCCCATTCTCATGGTCCAGCTTTCCGCTAATTCATGCCCAGTCCTCATGGCTTTTTTTTTCGCGGATTGCCCGCGAATCGAGGGGGACCATGTGTCCGGTCAGCCAGACAGTCGGGGAGCCGGCCATGCAAATGCATCGCAAGATATGCGGAATTGGGTTGAGGAGAAGCCTGTTTACACCGGTCATGTCCAGACGAAACGAACACAAAATTAAAATTGCCAGGCGACATAAAAAGTGATTTCGAACACAGTAGCACTCATGTTAAAGGTCTCAGTCTCAAGATATTTTTTAACGAATTAAAATGCACGAAGGATGCCTTGTGTTGTTGTTCAATTTTCGCCTCATTTTCGCTAACTTCAAGGAGACTTGAGTAATAAATTCATTGGTAGCCATGTAGACACCCAAGACTCAACATTTTAAGATAAGAAAATAATCGCGCAATGATGCAATAAACTAAGGCGGTACCCAGTTGATCTTATCAACCACTTAAACCTGCTGTTGAGATTTTCAAACTACTTCTGAAAAAAACAAAAAACAAACATAATACTGCATTGATTGATTAGCACCACTTTTAAATTATATGAATTATGATCATACGATCAATAAAATATTTATTATAAAAAATTAGCATGACTCTAAAAAAAACTTAAAACACAGAAAAATGTTTCTATCAAAGCTCTTCTACTTCAAAAACCAGTGATTTTATCACCAGAATTAAAGCGCAAAAAGATACTATAAAAATTTTCCATTTTTGGAATTTTTACGGAATTAATCGTAATCGTATCTAACTTTGTCACCGTTCTTTAAATAAAACAGTTGAACTTTTATTTTACATTTCTAATTTCTATCAACAAATTGGCAACCATAAAGACTTTATCGCCAAAATAATTTTTTTTAAAAACGTCCGGCCTTGTGCTGGCATAGCGATATGATATCGCAAACATTTAATTCTAAAAAGAATTAATTACACCAAATTGTATATTCCTTATATAGAATTCCTTTTAGATAAATATAAAAGTTTTGCTGAATATCTATGTATAGTTGTAGAATCACAATTTTTACAAAATCACATTCACACGAAAATAACTACAATGTTTCATTCAAATCGTTAATGTTCTAAAAAACTTATTACCCGATTTACTAGAAGAAAATAAGAATGAAATTAAGCGCATCCGATGCATATGCTTTCTTTCTATAATTAAAATTTAAATAATATTTGTTTAACTATACGAACTACCTCTTGTAAGAAATATACATGCAAAATCTGTGTGGAATTTACTTTTAAAACCAAATAAACAAAAATCTTGCAGCATACTCGAAAGTTAGACGAATTAATAATAAAATATTATTGCTGTAAACAAAAATCTCAGAGTAACATACTTCGCATACGATGAAATTCCCATGGATGACTGTAAAATTGATTAAATTATACTCGAAAAATTCCTAGTTGTTATCAAATATTAAGTAATTTAAATAATTGGTTAATTGACTCATTTGTATTAATTGGATTGTTTGCATATTGAGATTACTATTTAAGATTAACATAACTAATTATACAATTAATATTAACTCAATCATTCCATGCAAAGGCGTTAAAATTAAGTTTACTTACCTCAATAAATCCATTAAGGTATCAGAAGTAAGCATATGAACATTGTCCACTTCACTTGTTGCAGACGCTTCGATTTTTCCAACTTTTCCAGGTTTTATTGATGTTGCCAGTATAATACCCAAAATTACGGCGCATATCGTAGTTACAAAGTAATACATTATAGCCCTAAATAATATTAAAGAAAAAAAACCATTATTAAAAAAGAAATATAAAATATATTGATATCTAGTAGGTACAAACTAGTTCGTTCTAGGCCAAAATATTTTGTGCACATTAGCATATTAATTAAAAATATATGTTTAATTATGTAAGCATTACGTTCGTTGTAATGAACTATTAAAGTAAATTGCTGACAAGCACGCAGCATGGATTCAATTTTAGCGTAAAATTCTTAAACACACAACTGAAAAAAAGTGTCTGCTTAATTCCGTTCTAATTTACTTAAATAGAAAAATATTACCCTTAAATTGTATAATTTGGAATTTGGCCCGGGAAATTTTTAGAAACTGGCACTTTTAAACATACTTTAGTTAAAACATCGACAACTTACCGAGTTGCAATTTTTCCAGACATGCTGAGATCTAAAGATCCGATGGCACTTGTAATTGATGAAACTAACAATGGCACAATAAGACATTTTAACATCCTGAAAAATGTGAATAAGTCAGTTTATTCGATTAGATATTTATTTTTGAATTCAATAACAATTTTTGAGTTAAATAAATAAAATATTCACCTCAAAAAGAGATCTCCAGGGAATGAGATGTACATAATTTCTCTCGGCGTCCATGGTCCAGTTGATGATTTTAAAATTAAACCAACTGCGACGCCGGTAAATACGCCGATGACTGTTAGAATTGTAAGGGAATTATTTTTAAAGAAAGTTTTCAGTTTTGAATTATTTCTTGGTCTAGTCATTTTGGCTTTATGTTTTTTTCCTTATCCTTAAACCCTTAATCTAGAAATTTACACTGAAAATTGTGCCCTTATCTAAGTCTTTATTTGATCTGTTGAAGATTAATGCTTTTAGATGGTGGTCAAAAAGAAGTAATTAAGTAACTTTTAAGCCCGCCGTTGTTGCTTTATAAATTAACTGAAAAAAAAGAAGAGGTACATATTATTCCAATTTTATAAATTTTTAAATTAAATGTAATGAATAGATATTGTTTTCTGAGTTTAATTAGCCATTAAACAAAATATTAACTGGATTCAAAAAATTATTTTTAACTTAAGTTTTTTATAAATCATATATTTTTAAGAGACTTTTGCAAACATAAGGAGTATAAAGAGTTTTCCTGTAATGGATTTCATACAAAATCAAATCTGTATTTGCGACATTAATCTTTATTATCATCTTCTGATTTTTTTAAATGAAAGAGAATAATGTTTATTTTTTTCAGAGGCTATTCACAGGTTTTTATGGATATTCATATTGAAATTGTACTTAATATAATAAATTTTATAAAATAAATAACATCCAGATGAGTTTAATTCTAAGATGATTTATTTGGTGTGATATGATACAACCCTATTCGATTATCGATTTTTTAGTCGATGCCTGCATTTTTGGGAGGTAAGTGTGTTTGTGACAAAAAATTAAATATCAAATTAATTAAATATTAAAGTAAAAGTATTTAAAAGTGTTCACAAATTTTACCAGATGTTTTTATTGCAAATTACTTGTTAAAAATTAAAATATGCCATGAGTCTCCAGCGACCCGTAACGTTACACGACACGTAACCTTACAAGGTGCCAAAAAAAGCGATAACCTGATCGGGTTAAAATTTGAATTTAAATCATAACTCAGAATGTTATGTCACGAAACCTGATTTAAGGACGTAGTCTGGTGTTCACGCTCGTTTCGGACCCTTATTTCAGGAATTTTTTTCCCTAACAAGATGAAATGCAATCATTTCAATTTTTTTACACTTTGTTATTGACATCGTTAACTAAAGGGAAAAATTTTTTTTTCTTAATTTGACGCCATTTTATAATTGTTTTTTTAACCTAAAGTAGACAACTTTAAATGGAGGTGGGTGGGTGGCGGTTGTGATTACGACACTTGGAGTCATCCGAAACAAAAAAATTAAATTGATTATTGTTCCGTAGGCTTGTGGCTATGGCCCGTACCAGAATTAAACATTTTCCTTAAAAAATAACAAAATGGCGGGCATTTAAAAAAAAAACCTTAAAAAATCGTCATTTTTTTGTTGAAAATCGGTGAAAAAAAATAGAAATAATTTGTATAATTAAGTAATTCTGGTACCGGCCATAGCCACTGTTGTGTAGAATACCCTGTGCAAAAATCAAAGGAATCGGCTGTATAGAATTTTCTGAATCATGACCGCCGCTTACAAAAATGTTGTTTTGAGGAAAACGCGTTTAAAGTTTTGATTTCAGATTTTTAAAAAGAAATTATACTTACATTAATCAGCTATATGGGCGTATATATATATATGTATAAATATATATACATATATATACATATATATACATATATATACATATATATACATATATATACATATATATGGGCGTATATATATGTATATATATGTACATATACAACAATAGAGCGGTAAGACTTACCGTGAGACCGTTGCAGCTGCGCATGCCATGGTCACGGAGTGCTCTTCGACTATGTGCTATAGCTTTGTAAATATTTCATATTTCGGTCTGAAATTTGTACAGCACTTTCTCAACATAATATACTTTCGAAATATGTAAAAAAAAAAAAATTGATTTTCCGAAATCCGAACACCAGACTACGTCCTTAATGTGATCAAGGTATATTTCCCATGTTTAAGTATTAAAACAATGACAAATCTATAAATCAACATTCGCAATTAAATTACGCTTAAGCTTACCAACTTGAATTTAAATAATTATACGAGAAAGCAATAAAAAATGATATATTCATTTTGAAATAATATAAAACCTACAATTATGCACATTAAAGTTTTTCAATACTAGATACGTTCTAGGAATTACCCTGAATTATTTGCTTCTTAAAAGAATGATTAAACAACAAGTCTTACACATTTTTGAAAAGTTCATACGGTTATCTTAGTTAAACTGCAGAAGCGTTTTTACAACAAAAATAATTGGCTGACGTGATTGCATCTGATCTTCAATTTTAATCCACTAAACAAAAATTATAGTAACTAAGTTGATAAAGATTTTGCAATTGTATTTTTTGTAGTGTTGCATTTATAACACTAACACATGAAATTGGATTTAATAAAATAATAGACAGGAAACTCTCTCTTAAGCAAATTACAAGCGCACAATCAATAACGAACAGCACTGAGATAGCATAAACTCCTCCTGATTGGAGTCCGGCACCGAACATATGTAGACGACACTATTTTATGAGATAATTTAAATAAACCAACAGGTGGGCTGCCCTTAATTATGATATTACCTAGGATAAACGATATAAAAGTGAGAGCTCAACAACGAGATGTTCGTCTTAATAAATCCGCGTCGACTTCTAAGCTAAGCCGTTCAAGTCTAACGACTATGTCTAGTGAGTAGTCAATTTAAATAGACTAAGTTGACTAAGTAGACACTTTGACTCGGGTCAGTTACACAGCGGAGTCCGATTAGCGAAGATCGGCAGCTATCAGCGGACTGTGGGCAACTGAATTAATCAAGAGTCGCGGGATCATAGGCGAACTTTTAATTTAAATAATAAAAAATGAAAAAAACCGAAACATCTCTCGGGCTCATATTTTAACCGATTTTTTTTCTCATCTTGCTTGAATAAGTACTTGGAGCGGGGCATATGTGAAGTCCTCAAATGTGACGTGTGCGTGAACCACACATCAGTTGAAAGTTGTTGTGCGGAAAATTATCAATTACACCGGATGATAGCAATATAACAAATGCGAGGAGCTTTTTCATTTAAACTTAGAGGTTTTAGTTAGCATTAGAAGATCAGTTTACAGCCGAAGGAAATTCCAATTTTTATATTTTTTTATTTGCTATAAAAAAAAACAACAATAAGCATATGTATAGCAATTGCTCCAGACATGAAGATATCAAAGATGATGGCGTGTAATGACGTCAACTTCTTGGGTATTATCATTTCGAAAAGGTGAAATGTCACATAAAAATTAGTAAATATTTTCAGACAATTTACGTAGAAAAGGAATTATCAATTCCAATTTCGTGGAAGATGGAAATTTATGTCAGTCATATTCTTAATCGGGATGAAAGTGAAATCTCCCATTTTTTCTTTCGAGATAGGAGTCGACTTTAAACTATATTAAATTATTTGTCATTTAAAAAAACCGAAAAAAATATAATCAGTTGGCACGTGCTTTGAACAATTAAACAAAAATGCCATATTTTGCAAAATATGAGAAAATAATAAAATACAATATTTTAAAAAGACTATTTAGTTCTATATTATCATACAACTTTTCAAAATCTATATCATACTGTACATTTTTTTTAACAACACTATTATAACTTGGTTACTCAAGTTCAAGATTAACATAACACTGTTAATAGTATTTTTTCTCTTCAAAAATTAACTAGACTCAGAATAAATTAAATATCTGTTAAATATGTGCCCATTACAAGCAGAAACAGAGATCAATCTTGATATTGTACATAAATAAATCATTCCACACTTCAATACCAACTTATTATAAAAGCATGACTAAAATTTAAGCGCATGGCATATTTCTAAATCGGCGTACGGATTAATTGAAAATATTCTCCATAAAACTGACGAGACGAAATTTATTGGATATATGCCAAAACTATTTTTGAAAAAGTCGAAAAACTGCGAAAAAAAAAATAAACAAGACTTACGATTTCGTATAGTCAAGATATCTGGATTATGAAAGCCATAAAAAAATAAATAGAATAAGAAGTATCAAAATCGATGTTACAATATCTACGCATCATCATTAATTATGTCATCCGTTGAAATGTTACATAAAATAAAATTGTAATATGGATAAGGCCAGAATATTTTTCGCCTCGAAAAAGTTCAGGGTCAAAAGTAGTTAGAACTTGTAGTCTGTTTTAACATAAATAAAGAGATAAAAAACACGTGCTAAGAGGGAGTGTGGGATTAAATAATAATGCTATCAAATATTTAGTATCTTATAACACCATAAGCTTGAGAAGAATAGCTTCCTTAGCAAATGAATGTGCCCTATGTCTGCTATGAGGCTTTCATGTGTAAATATTTTGGAGCTCTTTTATTAGTCAATTTTACTGCAAAACTTCTGGATTTTGCGTTCTTTGAAATATCATTATTTTCTTCTGTTCTGTTTGAAATTAAAATGTTGCGTAAGGGTCATTACTTTTTTATTCCTATATTATAATACTGGTGGTAGTTCTTTTCGAAAAGTATAAGCATTTAAATCCTCCAAGCATGGCGATAATATAAGAAAACTTAGTAGTAACATTTGTATGTTGTTGTTAAAGCAGAGTTGCAGTATCTGAAAAATGAAACTAGTAAAATTGCCCCAGAAAGCATTTATATCCATACCAAAGTATAATTAGTTAAAAAATAACTTACCTAAAAAACACAATGGTTACTGCTACATAGATACTACATTAAAATGATTTAGTCTGAAAGAAAGAAAATAAAATAATTTGTTTGTATTTCTTATAACCCCTAAATAAATCAGTGTAATAAAAATTAATAATTAAGAAATAATTAAAAATATTCCTGGACTTGAAACGATAAGACAAATCATCTCGTTTTACTTGTCACTGTTGAACAAAAGACAAACAAAAAAAACTTAATTCATCATGTGGTTTTTCCGAATTTAAAGTTTTTTTCAAGAAAAAGTTGAGCACGCAAAAATGTGAAAAATTAATGTAAAATGTGGGTTATCACGAATGACAACAAAACAAATTTAAATTTAAATATGTTCCAATTTTTTGGGTTTCAAGAGCGCAAAAAAAAAAAAACAACAGAAGTAAAAAATAAAAATCATTAACCCCAGACACGAGCATTTTTTATATTGTCACAGAATAAAAAGAAATATACGCATAACTATCCAAAACATTCCTTAAACTCAAATATGCCAAGAAAAAATTACTGAAAATGTTCTATTTTTACGATGGATTTTCCTCGGTATCACGATTAAAATTCATGTCTGGCTCAGAGCCAGATTAAAGTATAACAAACTATACTTATTAATTCACCTGGATGAAACAAGAGAATTGTAATATAAGAATTAAAATAATAATGTATTAGTTTTGTTTAATTAAAAATAACAACTGACTTTATGACTTATAATAAATATATGTAAATAATAATAATAATAAGAAATAATTGTGTTGCATTGTTCCTCCCTTCATGAAATGATAGCCATGACCGAAATTTTAAATATGCCATCATTTTTCCATAAATTCGCGCAACATGTGCAAAATGTGTCTTGTGTCGTAAATGCAAAAATGAAGTCACTTATTAAAGGTTATTTTTACATTCGCACAAGCGGACTCGCAAAATTTATTTTAATATTCCAAAAATTCAGAAGTTTTCAAAGAGACATGAGCACATGTAGATTCAGCAATCCTAAATCATTTAAATTATTTTGTTTTTTATTTACCTCTTTCATATATACATATATCTACATTTTTTTTACAATAGCAACAAAAATCATCTACCATTTGAGACAATAAGCTCCGTAAATCAAGTTTTATTTTAATTGTACGCCACAAATAAAATATATGAATAGAAAAATTCACGCTCTTTGGTATTTACCATTTTATCACTGTAAAAGGTGTAAAATAATTGGTTGCTATATAATTATAAAAATATGCAATGATACAATAGGAAATAAAAAGCGTGAATGCCCCTAATAATAAAAAAATTAATTATTTTTAGCGATAACACTTTAAAATCAGAAACTATGCAAAATAATTCATTGGGATTCCCTCAAGGACACCGTTTCTTGTTTATCGTCATCTATTATAATTGAAAAATATCCAAGAATTACAATTGTATCAATATCAATAATTTTATTGCTTACTAGCATTTGCTCACGATTTCACGTGGTTTCAAAAATATTTTACATAGTAGGTGATTTTTCACAATGATTTTTGTTAAATCTGTTTCGATATAAATTTAAAAAACTATTTCTTTCTAACATATCCTGTCTATATAATAGATCTAAGTTTCGATTGAATACTCTAATATAAGCCTAGAAATAACTATTTAAAATCATAGTCTTAACCAGAAATCCCTCAAGGCCCAGTGAAAACTTATGTTTCTGGTGATTACTTTTAAAAAGTTCATCGATTTATTCGATATTTCTTTCAATTCCTTTTAATGTTGAAACTATATTTAAACTTTGAAAACACATAAATATTGCCGGAATATGCAAATATATATTTTTTAACGCTTGATTAGCTAATGTGATCCTAGCCCGAATAGAACCGATAAAATTGAATAATTTCTTGATAAAATTCGGGATATCCCTATAAATTTGTCATGGGACATCCCGAAAACCAAATTCAAATAAAAGACACATAGGCTTATCAACTAATTCACACTTCATTTGATTTATCCTCATTGCCTGTCCTGCCCACGCACAGAAGAGCAAAAAACCAAGGAAACAGGCTTAAAGATTTTATTGTGTTGACATCACAGGAATTTTAATGTTTATAATAAACTTCTTTGTACAAAGTACAGCTGATACACGAACGTATTTATTATGCCAATTTGGACAAAGAAATTCATAGCCGCCATTAAAATTTAATGACAATGAAAAGTTTCGCGCCACTTACAAGAATATTTGTTAAAAGATATCCAAAATGAAAAATTAGGTATTTTTGCTGGCATAAATATTAAGAAGTTATTTAATGATGAAATAAGCATTCATTTCAACTACAAATGTCAACTTTTGATACTATTTCGGGAACCTATATATAGTATGAAATCTGATATGATTTTAGAAGTCGTACAAGTCATCATGTAAACGCGTTTTCTATATTAATTCAATAGCATTTTTCATATATCAATTTAAGATACATTCTGAAAGGACTGCACCACGTTATCGACCTCAAATAATATTAGAATGTCAATCAACTTCGATTGGTTTCCAAAAAAATTAAATATTATTTACGAACATCATATTATTTTAATCGTTCTAGACAATAAATACTGACGAAAGTAAGCATTTTAGGGACATAAACAAAGTGCAATTGAAGGTCAAATTAATTTTTATTTGCTAAAACAATTTGCAACAACTTAGCAAAACGTTTAGATTATTCTGACTTAATATTTTAACACCGTCGCAATTCCTTTTACTTATCACATTATACATATTACGTGAAATTCGCCTCAATCAAGTACATCTCAATCGACCATTCATAATTTGACAAGTATTTGTTAATTTAGTTCTCAAATAGCAAGTCAATTCTTATAGCTCAAAATGTTTACTTTCAGTGCATGAAAAAAAGATTTATTACAAACAAATACATGGATAGACCAATGAAAGTTTAGTTCCGATCATTTATTTGCATTTCAATTAAATGAACAAAACATATTTAAAACGTAAGCAGTGCTTATACATTTTTGTTAATCAATTCAAAGCCGAAGAAATGTAAAAACTAGACAGGTTTTATTTAATTCAAGAAAGACAAAGTGTGAAAATTCTACAGAAGGTCGCTTGGGTGCTTAAATCTCAAATAAAAAATAGGGTAGTCGAAAATAAATTTGTTCAGTAAAAAATTAAATGAGGTCAATGGGCCGACCAACATCCGGCAATTAATTTGATGTCTGTGTAAACAAAATAAGCAAAGTGGCTAAACAGGTTTGCAATGAAATGCAAATGTTTTAAGTGAGATTTTCAATATGTAATAAATTTAAGCTAGCAACATATATAAAAGAGTGCCTTTTATATTGTATCATGAAATTTTAAATTCGTTTTCTGTCAACAAGAATTTTTACATATTTCCATTATTTATCATTTAAAGGGATAAACCAAAAAGTCCTTCAATTGCAATATAAAACTACTTTTTCTGCATAGATTACATATTTAACACACTAACCTTAAATCAGAGGCAGTGTTTGACGCAATCTGAAAAGATAAAGAAAATAGTAAATTTAATTATGTTTATTCGGCGAAGCCTTTAAATCAAAAAATACTAATAACAAAAACTAAATCGTTTAGGTTCGAATGGAGTAGTATGGGTCTGGAAAAATCTAAAGAAATTTTATCAAAACGTTTACTTAAAGTTAAAGTTTGGTGACAGTAACAACGCGGAGATTGGGGTGTGTTCCAGAATAAATGCCCGAATGACAACTCTTGACTAAGTATACAAATTCTGAACCATTACCTAAGATTATCTTTGCAAATATGGGATGAACAAGCTTCAGAAGCTGTCTTCTAACACGAAAGTGATCCGAAACACACCGCAAGAATTACGACGGAATGGCTTCAAAATAATGTCCAGTCCTCCTATTACACTTTTTTTTTGAGTCAAGTAAAAATGACTGGGAAAAATATCCGCTGAAGTTTGCCAGAATTTAGTGCACAATATGCTAGAACACATTAATCCAGTTTTAGCTGCAAAAGAAGGGCATAGGGGGTATTAATTAAGTAATTAAATAATTAATTAAATTAATTAATTAATTTGAATAACTGAAAAAATTGATCAAAGTTCAATAATGTTATTTTCCACTAAATTATAGTTATTTAGTTAAGCAAACTATATGAATGGAATGGTTTTTGTTAGGGAATTACATGTGAATAAAAACCCATTGAAAAAGAAATCAAAGATTAATTTTACAAACATCGGATATGTGGATGTATGTACATACATACTACATACATATCTGTACTCTCAGTAGAACAGTTAAACTCAAAACATTTCTAATTAACACTCAACCGAGTCAATCGTGGTGAATTGGTAAAGTAGAAAAATACGTTATAAGTTACGAGTATAAGAGCAGTTCTATAAAGTATTGATTTGCATCGCCAAAGAAAAGTTAGTAAAGGAGGATGTAACGCAAAATTAATCGGTCGTTTTAAATGACAAAGGCAGTTCTGAGCTCCGCTAGAGAAACAAACGAAAATTTTCACAAAAGGTTGATCAAAGTACCCCAGCAAAATGTTGGGGAATACTCGACCATCAGAAGAGCTCAGCTTACACCTACTTAACCCCAATTCGCTGGAGGGCGAAAATTCCGAACCGTTCGACAAAATCACCCACAGAAGCTTCTTCAATTGCCTGGGAAACAGAAGCGTCCCCCAAAAAATCGTCTTTGTGCCAACGATGAAGGAAAGTATCTTAAGGACACGTTTAAGTCTTATCACGAATTGTTTATCTTTATCGGAAGAAACACCTGGAGGAGGTCAGCCAATGGAATCAATTTCCTCTTAGAGTTTTCCCATGGTGTAAGCGATAGGACCAAGATCCAATCACGTTTATCAAGACTAACAGAAGTAAACAAATCGCAGTTGTCCCACTTTCTTTTAGCCAGAAGGGAAAATGAAGACTTAGGAATGGGTGTTTATTGCCCAAGGACTACTTTCATTTTCGGCATCGTCCGATTTAAGACCTCTGTGTATTGTTACAACAGTTCCACGTTCCAAGTAGCTCCCAGTGGCAAATCCCATTAAATGGATTTAAGTCTGAACCCCCAGGCTTGTACTTTTTTCTTTCTGACTTTCAGTCTATTTGGGTTCTTCAGTTTTCGTCCTCGGAATTTAGAAACAGTCAATTCAATATCGAGGACAAAATATCAAGAATTGAATAATTTCAAAGTGTTGGTTTAATATTTTATCCTTACACTGTACAAAATGTTGGAACCATACAGAGATAGGATGTGACTTTTGAATTTATCTTACAAATAGATGTTTGATGAAACGGCGATGATGATGATGATGATGTTTCTCATGGATGTACTAAGCCAACGCTGGATGAATGGCTTGGAATTACTTTTGAGAGTGTTTCCTGTCGGGAACAGGGACTCAGGGACCACGTAGAAGATGTGCAAAATCTTCACACTCAAGAGTCCGTTTAAGTTCTGCTTAAGATGATGGCTCATCAGGGAATATTTCTCATGGACTTTGAGTTTATTTGTAGGTTTCTGGGTTAAGTAAGGTAAATATCTTTAGTAGAGCACTGTATAAAGGGAGAAATAAAAGAATTTTAAGAATACGTTAACAAATTTGCATCTTTGAACAGTGCGTGCTATACGGAGTAACCTAATTTTCACACATTAATATGTACATATAATTTTTCCAAATCATACAAGTCGTTCACGAAATACGAGAACTCTAAGCAATTCATACATTTGCTTACTTACACTTTTTTTCTTTGCTTATGTAATCGAATTTTTTGTTTCAACCCAAATTGCATATTTAACCAGATTAATCCAGATGCAATCGTCATATATGTATGTAAAATATATGAACAAATTTAAATGTCAACATCTTCAGAAAAGAACCGAAAATAATTCGTTGAATGATATTTGATGCCATTTTTTAGTTATAGTTGAATAATTCAGTATTAATTTTGCTGTTCTGCAGATGGAGGAGAATCCAACGTGCACATTTCGTAAAATTTCGTTAGCTACGAAAACTAAAATATATGGTGTGGTACTTCGATCTGATCTAATCTGGTTTATAATTATTTCAATACATAGGTACATACATCATGTCATGTCAAAAAATATATTTCGTTTGAGTATTAATCAATAAATTTACCAAAGCAATGTTTATCCTAAACGTATACGTATGTTTCTCAAATTATGGTTATTCGATTTTTTCTATCATAAATAAATAGATTGTTTCATACAATAAATACTTCAGAAGTGCCTCACGGTAGCGATCTTAGTCCACGGACCACGCATCCTAAATTAATAATATAATGTTGTACCTACCTATACAATTTTATCTCATGAAATTGACTAACCTCTTCAGGAACGAAATTTTTAATGATATTTTTCAAATAAACTAAAAAGAAACCTTGTAATAGTCAAAGACAACTTTGAGAAGATTTTTAAAGCAAGTACTATCTATGCTGCATTACTGCAAAGTTTTTGGAGTTATTTTTTAAAGTCAATTTCTAGTGAATAGTTTTATAACATAAAAACAAACTTTAAATTTGTATGGCTTTAATTTCAAATTAAAGGAATTATTATACTTTCTTGTAAGTCACACAACTACAAATTTGAAATTGCAAAAGTTTTGCAAACTAAATATAAGTTAAAAACCTACATTTAAATTTTTAATAATTTTTTACATTGCGGGTATTTATAGTATACAAACAGCAAACTCGGTTTGTTTTAAATAAATATATAATATTTTGGAATATCGTTTTATTTTGTACATTCGGTAGAAATAGTGCTTGGCTTATAACTCACACCAAAGATAAGATATGATTCACATTTTTGTACTTTAAACCTAATGCAAGCTATACAAAAGGTTTATTTTCATTTTCTCTTAGACTCAACAACTGTTTACATATGGTGGAATGGCATTACACGATGCATGATTTGCAAAAATATTCACGGAAGCCCATTTGTCGTGGGGTCTCAGCAAGTGCAGGGTTTTTAAGTCCCACATAGGCCTCATCTTGCGAAGCAGCCTCGGCTCAGCTGAGCACGAGCACTCGTCGGTCTCAAAGCAAACGTAATTGAATTAAGTGCCTTTTTTCCTCCACCCACGACCTGTGCAAATTGAGTCAACCAGATTTCCTTCTAGCAATTCAGCGCAGTAATTACCTCAACGAGAAAATTATTTTCCATGTGCCCCATCCGCACCTCGGGCTCCGCAGATGCCCCACTCACTTTTCCAGCGAGGTGCCGGCGGCTGCTCGCGGGTGCTCCGCTGCAGCTGCCACAAGTTCAACTGAGATATTAGAAATCAAGAAAAAAGTAAGGAGCTGGTTCGGTTCGAAGGTTCCTTGGCTGTGTGGGGCCACTTGTTGCTTTCTGGGGAGCGCCCCAACACACCGGAGCGCTGGTCCCCCTCGATGGGGCCACTGAAAGACGTGCGACGAGACATGGCCATGTAATTTCCTTCGGTGTGGAGCTTTTCGAATGGTGTCCATGGCGTGGGAACCGAACACCTCTTCCCCGGGTGAGGTTATTGCCAAGGAGACGTAGGTGGCACCGAGGATGCTGTTCAGATCTTGAACATGTTTCGCTCATATCTTGGATTAACTCAAGACGTTTTTCAATTTCGGCTCATCTTTTCCTGGTGTGAAAGATGAGAAATGAATATTGAGGAAGGTTTCTTGGCTTCACATATAGCTTCTTTTAAATTAATTAATTAAAATGGGTACTATGTATGCATATCTAATAATTTTTATATAATTTCGTTTTAAACGAACATAATTAACATAAACCAAATTCCGATATTATATTTCCAAATTCTGGTTTCAAATAGTGTGAATTCAAGAAAGTGCTGCTAAGATTTGGTGCCGTAGATCGAATTCGTATATACGTTATTTTGACCCGAGAAAATTCGAAACTTGCAAAAGTGAACTAGGTAAATTCAATACCTTAACCTAAATTGATCACCATTTATACAAAGATTTAAAATATTTAGAGTCATTTAATTCTAAAAGCTTGCGAAAATTCGTATAATTTATTTTTGAATTTTTTTCTAAAACAAATAAATATGTGAGGCATTTTGAAATCAAGTCACTGAACTTTGGCAATTTTAATGTCAAGAAACTTGATTGAGAGATATTCTCTGCTTCAACTAATGACAACTTATTCAAAAAATTGTATGTACCTACATATGATGAAAAATTATTAGAACTGCCTTAAATTTTTATTTAAAAACATTTCAGAAAAAAATTCGGAGTAATTCTGAAAACACCTCAACTTAATCTGAGTTTTACAAGTATTTAAAACAAACAACTCACGCTTTTCTCAAAACAAGATTTTTAACACTTGAGCAGATTTTGAATTATTTTTATTTTGAAAATTTTAGGATAGCTAAATACGTTTAGAAACTTAACAGGAAATTCTAAATAATCTTACAAAATTGATTTTGTTAAATTTCTGAATACAACATTAAATTTTTTATTGACTTCAAGTTGTACCTAATCATACCTTCATATCGTTATTATTGAATAATTATACATAGTATCTCTTCTAGCCTGAGTGGCATTCATAATGATAGTAAATAATATTACTAAATTTACCAACTATCCCTCTTATTTTTGATGATTCTGCATTCCAATAATTTAATAATAAATTCGAAATTTAATAAAATGTGCACCACAATCACTATACATATATATACATATAATGTTCATATGTAGCTGCATATCCATAACATTTAAGGAATTTGGCTATGTAAAAACTTTTCAAATAAAACGTGCACAGTTCATATATATTTTAATCTCCCTCATTATTCAGAGGAGGTCCCAGCAATGATCTCGTTCTCATCAAATTTATGACAAAAATGTTTGAATAACATTCACTGAAATTCATTAAACCTTCATTGTGATGTGAGCATGAGTCATTGACCGGAAAATTTATGAATATTAATGCCATTAATTACCGTCCCAAGGGCATAGACGTAATTATGTATAGATACCTAGGAAAGTGGACAAAGCTTAGGGCTTTAATTATTCGTTTTTTTTTCTTTATATCTGTAAACTATATTTATGACGACATTTATGGTGTTTAGTTAGTAAGAAATATCTTACATATCGATTTTATTAAATAGATGCTAAAGTAAAGCGTAAGAGAAGTAGGTTATGCAATAAAAGAGTCTTAAATGGATATGAAATTGCATTTCTTATCATAGTTTAGTCAAAAAATCCTCTAATACTAATTTGTTAAAAATATTAAGTATCATCATCATAAATTGAATGACAAAAATAATCATAATTAATATTACTTATCTACTGAATCACATCCGATTTCGAGGACGGTCACCAATCTCACTAAACTAGCATGACTTACTTCAATTAACTGGAAATTCGCACAATTACTTAACTCAAATTAAATAATTTGCGTGTTAATCAATCCTCCTAACCAAAACTCATCACTTATTCCCTCAACGCTCAACCCAAAAATAAAAACGAATAAAAAATGCTTTTGATTTCTATTTAATTTACAACCAATTAGCATACGTAGATGGGTACGACTTAAAGGCGATCAGCACTTCTTAAGACATAAACTTCCCGTGGCATGCGAATATGCTACATACGTTTGATAATCGTCAGTTACTTCTTTATTCCATACATGTTCTTAGGACAAAAAGTGAACAAAAAAAGTCTAGAAGAAAAAAAAATAATAATAGCCTGCTATTCGACTTATTCAGTATGCGTACATGTGCGAAGAATTTGAATGTTTAATCATCTAATGAAAAAAACCGTCTTGGAAAATAAATAGAATTTTGCACTTAGGAGTTTTTGCGATTTTATTAAATTCGTTTTTTCAGTGAACATGCGATCTGGTGTGATCTAATCGCTTAATCTTCGCTTGAATTCTTATACAACGACATGATTAATGGTGGAAATAAAATCGAACAACAATTTCTTGAGATTAATTGAATAATTTGGCTGAGTTAATCAGAACGTCGGACCTTTTACCCTGTTAATTCAATCATATCGCAATTTAAAAATCAAGCTACTTTATCCCGACAGATTTAGTTAGATAGTCATTCATCTTAAGACAGTGTAGTGAATGAATGATTTTTCATCGTGGTCTATTCTTTAAGATCGATACACAAAATTTAATATGTTCCCAATTTTCGAGAGGAGAAGTGTTTTTCAATATTAGAATATGTTCTAAATAGATAATTCTTTCATTTATTTAAAAATAAAAAATCTTTTAGCTTATCCCTAAATAACTAAACTTAAATTAGTGTTGCTCTGTACCTAACTGATCATTCAACCCATAGACTGATTTAAAAACATGTATATTTTTATATATTCTTCATTTATTTTACGCAAATAGGTGAATTAAGAGACGTATTATAATTAAAATAAATTAATTAATTAATTTAAAATTATAGTCTGAAATTGGGAAATGTTAAAAGTGTGAGACAAATTTTTAGTTAATTAGGGTTATCTTAAAACATAAGTATTTTAATCGATTTAAAACAATTACGTACATATGTTTGTAATATAACTCAAGGTCTGTAAATCAGAAAGACCCTGAGTAATGCCACTGGACTTTGTGCGCATGATCAGCTCCCACTTTAACACTAATAATTTTATTACATATACCAATTCAAAAAAAAAGTAGAAAAGTTAAAAATGGTATTTTAGTTGAAAATTTTATATTGTCACAGAAAATGTATTAGTCACAATACTGAAAAGATGTTTTTCACATAATAGATCTGTGGGATAAATACTCTATATCGTTTGAATAAACAACCGCTGTCAGACGCAAATATGATGAACAATAGTATCCAAGAGAGCATTTATTCAATAGAGATTAAGAAAAAAAATTCAAACCCACCTGAACTAACAACAGTTTCTTAAAACCAAAAGTCAAACACTTGATTCCATTAGAAGTTCTCACTAATTTATCACTATGTAGCAGAATGTCCTTCAGTTATCACAGGATTCCTCTTTTCCGCAATTCATTAACCAACGCATTTCCCACAAAAACGCAAACAGAAAAAACTTAAAGAATATAATCAAAAGCACCATATCAGCGTATTTTAGCCATACTGAATCAATAACTATATTATTGTCGGTATGCGCTAATAGAAAATACCTATCTCCATTCATTCCTGACACGAACTCCTGCCGTATACCTCATCAACTACCAAAAACGTCCTTTTGCGCTATGCTGCTAACCTGAAGCTCAACCTCAACCCCAAACTGCCAAACGCCCAAACTCCAAACCCCAAACCCCAAACCCCAAACCCAATTCCACCGACAATCTATGCAAGCATCCACTTGTTGAATGCTCCCCATTCCCAGGTCCGAGCTGCCGGATGAACAGAGGACCTGTTGAATAAAAATGAACTGGGTGCACGTCGCAATATTGCTTCAATATTTCTTGTTTTCAACATCGGACACTGGTGGTATTTGAAATACAATTCGAATATAGATCCATTGGGACGCGTGTTCAACACAGAGGGATGATGTTTCACTGTGTGTCACTGTACTGCGGGGGTGGTAATTATAATACAACAGCACCCGCGAGAAGCTATTACTTGGAAAATCAAGGAGAGCTTTGCTATTCGAGCAAAGCATCATATCGTTGAATTTTTCCTATTTTAAAAACCACCTGTTTAAAGTGGAGTAAAGAACGATGAAATGGAATTACGTTCTTTGTTTAATCTTGATTAAATCATACTCATACAGGTGTCTTTCTACCTTTTACAAACAATCTAATTTTTTTATCTAAGCCATTTTTTTCAAACAAATTAAATAGAAATTGATATCTCTTTTAAGCTATAAAAAATTAAATTAAATATATTATTTGCAATATCAACGATACAATATTCATAATATAAAATTGATTGCCGAATGAATTAAAAGCGTCATAAATTGCAAGTAGCTTAGAATCGTACATAATCTGCAGATTCTGTCAATGTTAATCTGAAAATGATTAATGACCAAGTCATTCTAGCCTAAAATAGATATCAAAACATTTCCCATATCTGCGGTCGTTATTTCAAACTTGATATAAAAAAAAAGAAAAGAATTTTATTTGCTCATTTTTTAAAAAAATATTTTACTAGTTAGTAATCTCATATTAGTTGCATTTTGTATCGAATTGTATAGAATATCATACAATATAGGTCGGGCAATCTAGAGTAAAGCAGATGATACCAGATAATAACAGGCCACTGGAATTATTTTGTTTTTTTCTAAACCAGATGAGACCAGATGTAATCGCCAGAAATTGAGAAATATCATTGCACTTAAAAAAACAGCGAAAAATCTTGTTGCCTTTATTTTTCGTTACATGACATCGTTCTCTTTCGCAGCTTGAAGATATGCAAATAACTCGTACACCTACACCGAGGCATTATTAATTTTTGTTTTAAAAGCATCATATGGGTAAAATTTGTTCGACCCAGTTTAATCTGATCCGACTTGGAACAGTGTAATAACTTCAAAAATTTAATATATGTAATATGTATGTCTGACAATAATAACTACGTAAACTTCTTAACATTATTATTTTAATAATAATCCACTACACCTTAAAAAATATTACTTAAGACATTTTTTTACTTCTTACTTACCTTAATAAAGAAAAAAAAACTTTGTCATAATAGTTATTTATAGAGCTAAACATACATTTGGAAGCAATTTTATTTTCTCTGCCTCGATAAGAAAAGGTCTGAATTTAATAAACTCTGTGTTTTTTAATATAAATAAATAATCTTTAATCTAATCACATCTAACCTATTAAGTTGATTTTATTAAATGATGTTTAAATCGCTTGAATATCACATATAGGAAAGGTTTTATAAAAATCTAAATTAAAAACCTAGTACAACTGAAAAAAACATTTACGAAATAAAATATATCTATTAAATCCCACAACTCAAAACCTGTCCTATTTGTTACACAATAATACTAAAAAAATTTAAATATCGGACGACTTATCCAAATATTTTATAATATATTACGGATTACCCCAATTATTGTAGCACTTTTCAACACCCCATTTTTCGAAATCATTTTATCTTTCAAGCCTCAACCTCAAGTCTAGATATTCCAATTTTATCTGAAAAATAGCAAATATTAAAAATCTAATATAACAAGCGCAGTATCAACTAATGTTTCAAAGCTTATCAAACATCAAGCAAGTGATCCACAAGGTTCGATTATAAGACCATCAGTAATTAGCGACGATTCTTGAAAAAACGGAAATTTGAATGTGACTTAATTCGCTCAACACTCAATTACACTGCAGTTGTTTTTCCATTAACTAAAATCATTTTTGCAGCATACATTACAGCTAGAGAGTTAGAGGAATTAGAACTAGATCTAGATGTAGTATATAGCTCAGGGAAGAGAACAAATGAAAAAAAACTTACTCGAAAAACGTTCAATTGATGAGTGCAACAGCGGCGGTACTAGCGGCTCGGTGACGACGACTTAAGTCCAACTTTGAGGAGAATTTTAAAATTGCGTGAAAAACGTGCACGAGCGCTGATATGTCGCAGAGATGCACTATTTTTATTTTATACTTTCGACTTTATTTTCCGCGAATGACACTGCACTTGAAGATTATCGGCTAAGTAGAGATGATGCCCATTCAACTGGTCATCTTAAAAAATTCACGGCAACAAACACACAAAAGTGTAAGCCGTACAAATCGTAAGAAATACAAATATTATACAGAAAGTGAATTTCCTCGGTCCACACACTAATTTAGCACACTTTGGCCGTTTGGCGGTTTTTGCTATGATACACTTTATTGAGACCTCCTAATACTTGAATTTTTGTGTTTTTATTCAAATAAAAACTGAAAATTTTAATAGTCGAAACACTTTAACAGGTATTAAGTTTTATATTTTGACCACCATATATGTCCAATTTGAGCGTTAAAATTAAAACTTTGAACGGCAATCGACCACTGGGCAAATTGTCCAATTATAAAAGAGCCTATTCAGGCTAAAAGATCCGCAGACACTTTGAGCAGATTTTATCTAGTTTTGCTTGATATCAAATCAGCGGGTATATTTTCAGTTCCAAACTTCCTCTGCTCGGTGTACAGCGAACCTTTCTGAATCACGAATTTTCATATACTAAAATTATGTCACATCAAGTGAATATTACGAGACACGTAGTACTAATACGCGTCGATCCTAAGCGGCCCGATACGAGACTCTTAGCTGCTTTCGAGGTGCAAAAAATGTATAGAAGTATATTCGCTGGGTGGAGAGTTGGGGTCGGAATGCGACAGAAGAACCGAGCAGATCCAACCGAACTGGTGGTTTCTTAACACTCTATCTTATTGCCGGGCTCTATTCTCCTGGCACGGCATAATATACACCCCCAGTCCACTATAGAAAGATTATTTAGCAAAGTAATAAAAAAAAAAAACCATTTTGGCCAGAGATTCAGTGAGATATCTATAGACTCTCTGAATCGTCTCCGATCAAGTTGGCTGAATCTGAATAGCGCCAATTCGCATTTTGTATTTGTATTATACCCGCGAGTCGCTCTCACGACCACCACAACTAATCTATGGTCTGGTTTCGCAGCGGCAACTATAACGATAAAAATCCCTACACCTCTGAGACTAATCTCTACGTTTTTATCAGTTAAAACTTCTACGTTCAAAATGAATGAACAGAGCTGGACGTTTTGTTGGGGGGCTATCATTTTGCGCGGCACACCAAAGAGAGTATCAAGTGGACCCCACCAAAATTTAAAAATTGTGCACACTTCGATGATCAGCCACCAAACGTAAAATTCATTTAGGATGGGGGAATTAATATACCCAAAACATCACAAGAAAATACACATCTATTTAATTTTTAGTGTATGTGATTCAAAAACAAATAAGATTTTCATATGTATTTTGCCGGTGTTCGCCCAGCATCCCATGGACCAGAGCGTCCCAGTCGACATCTCAGCGCTGGCAATTGCTGAATGAACCGAACTCGGGTTCCCCATAAATTTAGGTTCATTCGGCACAGATAGAGAGCTTTTTCTTACTTCGTAGAAGTCTCCGAATATCCCCTAGATAGAAAACATCTACATCTATCTTAATAGTATAATATTACGGCGGGTGGATGTGAGGAAGTAAAAGCTCCAAATATAGCACCCCTTGAGCCCGCGACCTTCCTTCCGCGCATCAAATTTTGGTTCAAGATTATGAATCGAAATCTACTTCACATGGTCGCCTGGCATGGAGCTGCGTTGTCATGACGCTCGGGGAGAAAAACAGCTCACACTCGAGTCCCCCCGGGTTGGTTTTTTCGAGCTCCGGACTCAAACCTGACAGGAATCCTATTCCCGAGCGGAACTATTCAATAATGGGATTCATAGGCAGCAAAGTAGGTGCAAAATTTGTACCATATGATGGAGAAACATCCCCTTTTTACATCAGCAACCTTCTAAAACCGCTCTGGTGGTTCAATTATGGGATATAAGATTTTCCGTGGATTTCTCTACATATCCACATATATATTTTATATATATATGATTCTTTGAGCTTTGGCCTCCCACAATTGAATTTGAATTTAATATGGTATAAACATATGACGGGAGCAACTTTCCAAAACATTTAATGAACACCGAAAACTTTGTGGGGCCATACAATCAGACAGAATAATTGGATACGATGCCAAAAATAAATCGTATACTTCATTGCCACCTAGAGAGGGACCCAAAGAGATACCATTTCCGGTTAAATTTAGAATCACACAAAGATTTTCCGGAAATTCTTATTCAAAAACATTTAATTACTATTATTAAAAAAGCTAAATAGTAGAACAATAATAATGAAAAATTATGAAATGATTAACTATACGTGAAACATTCTAAATTAAGGTAGCAATTTCGCTTTAACAAAAACACACGTTCTGCGAAACAAGATTAATTAATCTATGCAAATTAATACTTATGTGTATTTATGACGAAAAAAAACCAAAATACATATGTATATTAAAGAGTTGATACGTATGCTCTTTTTTCTTAGAGAACTTTAAATTCAGTGAATAGTTTTTGCTAAATACCTTGATCTTAACCTAACCGATGCACTACATAATTGAATATCTTGATTTTAACAGAAGTTTCGAAATTACAAATTATTTACAAGGCCCTAGTGTTTATTTATTTTAGGCTACAATTTCCAAACTTAGATAGTAAAATATGTACGAAAGTAATGACATTTAGAAACATTCAACGGAATTAAAATGTATTAAGATTTTGGGTGGTGAATTTTGTCTTGGTAATTATTCTTTTTAACATTTATTTATTAATCAATATTTTTGATGTTAACACAATATCTTTGTTAGGCAGTTGAAAAATTAATTATGTTTTTTATATCAACCAAACTCGATTAAAATAATTAAATTTTCCGAAGGTGAGCTTTTATAAAATTTTAAAGTTGATAATTAAAGTATTTGTAAAATTTAAATGAAAAATAATGATTTTAACAACAAATCAAGGGAAAATACTTAGCATGGCAGTTATAAGCGATGCCGCTACAAATTCTTTCGAAGCAACCCCGAAATCGCCTAAGTACTAAATTTTTGCAGCATCACTTTGAAATAAAATTTAAATGGTTTCATGTCATATAGATAAATTGCTTTTACGTAAGAACTTACTACACAAAAATAAAACTTTCCACTTTATATTTATAATAGTATAAGGAGTTGGAATATTAGATTTAAGAAACATACTGTTGCAACAGCTAGAATAAAATTTGTTTTAAATCCAACTTTATTGCTCAAGTGCTTAAAGTATAAGTACTTGTGCAATCTAACGAAGTAAACATAACTCAAGGATCGTAATAGACAAATAGCCCCAGTATTACATAGTTGTAAGCCCAGCGTGAAAACGCCGCATTTGAATTAAGGCGGAAATCCGAGTAATGAAGTCGTTACCAGAGGGGTAGAAAATCGTACCTAATTTTCCCAACGTAACTGAATCAAATAGAAAATTCAATTGCATCTACCAAATGATATCAAACTGCAACTTAATTGGACCGAGAGTTGCATTGCCAACATTCCACCACTCGATCCAAACCAACCGTCCATTTATCCATCCACAGGGACCCGAACGGCCGGACAAGCGACGACCCAGCGGACGGGATGAAAGCAGAGCGCCCAGCAGTGCCCATGATTACTATGATTTTGCGAGAATAAATTTTCAGCGGACATTACCTGTCCACAATCCATTATATGTTGTTTCGTTGTAACAACGCTAAAAATAAAGACCGGATCTGCCAATCTTAATCTCACCAACTTAAGCATGATCACCGCCGACCAGGGCGACCTGGGGTCTTTTATATATTGGTGCTCCTGCGCGAAATAATCAGACCCCCGCTGGCCCCAGCCGACCCGAGTCCACCCCAACTGCTCCCAATGAAGAAGAATTTTTCTCAACGCAAAAATCGCTCACAGTGCGACTCGTTGGACTACGGAATTGCTGTGATTCATTAACAGGCAGAGGAAAACGGACAGTTTCTGTAGGGCTCCGCTGACCTGATTCTGCTGCTTACGCGCAATAAAGTGGCATTTTAGGTCACGCTCAATTTATAATTTTGGTACCCATTGGTGACACAGTACATGGACAACAAATTTTGATGTGCCGACAATTTGGAGGCCCTTCATATCCGATTAAGAGGGAGTTAGGGTTTTATATGTTAGAAGGAAAATGTCTCTGATTGAGCAACCTATAAATCACAAAATTTGTATTGCGGTGAAACACTTGTTAGATATTAGACTCTATCAAATATACTGTTATGTCAATTTTTTGACCTTGTACAAGTATATCTTCCGCGTTATACACGAAGTTCACGAACATTTCTATAATACCGTCCCTGATTATTATTAGTAACAATTGCTTACTCTTCCTACCCTATATCCAAAATGTAAATAATCAACGGTTATTGTATAGTATAGAGTAAGTAAATCATACTACTAAAATTTCAGTCAAACCAACTGGAACCTATTTTCCATACAAAACGTACCGAGTTATCTGTAATAAGATTTTTTTTTTTTATTATAATACATATAACTTAACTATAATAACTAACTATAATAATTTCAAAGTGAGTCGGAGCTATTTATAATATTAAAACTTTTGCTTACTTTTAATACAATACACTACTTTTGTAATTTAATCTAATGTTTATTTTTTTATGGCACTCTTAATTATATTTGGAAATCTTATAATTGAATCTACTTTTCCAAAAACTTTAACATCGGTCAGATGTCATTTTTACATAACTTTAGTTTGAATTCCTTAAGAATTTTTAACTGAACTAAAAAGTAATTATTTGAATACATACTTTCAACCACTTAACCTCGTTAAATTCAGCAGCCTTTGTAATTGCATTTCATTGCTTCCAACTTTAGTCCTTCCTAAACAATGAAAACATTAAAAATTTCTTATGAGAATATAATCACATACTTACATTTTGCGTTTGAAATAAAACCACAAGCCTACAACAAATTATAATTTTAGCAGTCGCTCAGATCATCGACAAAAGCATTATATTTTCAACAAGTCCCTTAGTCGTCTTTTGCTCCCAAAGTTCAACAAGTATAAATACTTAATTGAAAACGATTTAAAAGTAATAGTAAAATATTTAATAAATACCGGAAGTAAAATCTCCAACAACATTGTATTTTGTAACGCGTTTAACGCAAATGAGAAAAAAGAAAAATTTTAAGTGATGAATGATACTTTTTTATTAATTAAAGTCTAAAAAAATACAATCGGGTTAAAACTAATGAATTAAAAAATAACTACGAGACTCAATCGTTCCTTTTCAGATTACAAAGATTGATCTAATAACTGTCGCGATCCAAATATAGAAAAAGGAGGAGCTATTTCTTAATATAATTAAACCTAACGCTAGTCACAAGCGCAGTTTTACCAAGATTACTAAAAATAATATCCTTATTTAAAGTATGGCAAAGCTGTAGAGTATATGTACTGATATAAAAAATTCTACATAATCTACCAAAGCAGAGTAAATTTCATACACCCTAGGAAACAAAAGGAAACAAAAATGACTGGACTATTTACAATGGATCGCTTAGAAGGTACGTTAGGTAAGAGTTTCTTAAAAATTATGAGCACAGTATACGGAGGGATCGAAGTATTACGCATCATTTTGTAATCGGTCGCCGAAATAGTAAAATGTGTGGTTCTGGTTTATGTACCATGTAATGCACCCATCCTCGGGACTGTTGTACTCCAATAGCACGCCATTCACTCTCCGACATAAGGTGGGTCTTTGGAACTAGGCGGACTAGATCTTTAGGAAGGACAACGTGTCTGAAAATAAAAGGGTAAGAACGTTAATCAGTATATCTATTTTTACAAAGCTTACTTATGTACTTCCAAAATCATTATCAAATTTAATAGTTTTAAGGTAAATTTCAATTTAAATTTATCGTAAAATTATCCATCAACTTTTGTTAATATTTTCCTGCTTATTGCGCTTATTTAAACAAGTGTTATTGATCCTTATTATTATTATTTCTGTAGAGGCAACGTGCAAGCCGTGACTTTTGGTTGTTTTGCACGCAAAATGAGTCTTAAATTTGCAATGTTCCACGATCATGGTTTTACAAACTAAAAAATTGCCCTTGTTTCTTAAACAGATAATTGAGTTAATAATTTATAAATTAACTTTATCAAAACGGAAATAAATAAAACCTTTAAATCATCTATATATTAATACGTGAAGGGAAAACTTTGTACCCCTTTTTAAGCATATTGGACAGACGGAGCAGCGTGAGATTTGGCATAGTTAAAGTTTACATAGAGAAGCAGTGCAGAAAGCTAAAATTTAAATAAAATATGTGTTACAAATACATTAAATAAAATAAAATAAATTCATTATTTACGTTCATACTGTCTATGTCAAACGCATAGTAGTCTGTGGTCAAACTGTCGTAATTTTATTATTGACAGTGCCAATTTCAAACACATATAGGTAGTAGGCTGTGTACATTCGTATTTTTCGTAGTAACCCCAGTAGGTCGAATTTCGACCACAGGGCGACCACTAGTATTGATAAAAGCCCCAACGAATGAATTAATTCTATACTACTCTGTTTCAATTTTTTAGCTATTCTATTCTTATTAATTTTATATACGTTAGATGAAAACTACATCTGCATTTATAAATTCTACAATATCTATTTCAATTTATATTATAAAGGTAATTTTAAAGAAAAAAATATGAGAAAACGAGTTCCCCCCAAAACATTTCGTTACAAGGCCCTCTTAGAACTACCAACGTAGCTGCCTGCATAATAGACCTTTATCATTCAATCAATAAAAATCAACACTACTGTAACAAGCTTCTCGCTTTTCGTTTGAGAAATTTTTTAGGACGATAAATTTATTTTTTGTATTATCGATTTATACATATTATATTTATATAGAAATTAATTGATAATAATTTTAAAGCCTAATTTTAAAACCTCGAGGCTTTTAAATTTTTGATTATGAAATATCGACTTCAAGTCAATTTGAAGCCAAATGCCTCATCGCAAATTAATCGATTGTAGTGATTTAGATTTAAAGGCAAAGTCCATGAAAATAGTAAGGGACCTCCACTATTTAGACTGATCGGTTGTTTTTGGATGACTAAAATGGGAATTATAATTTAGTTTAAATATCGCTAAGTAGTGAAATCATTGTTCTTCAACCCTATTTTAAGCAGAAGGCAAAGGCCCCTGGATTCTAGACTTATCTGAATTGTCTAAAAGCACCTAGTAACTACTTCCTTTTGTAAAGATTGAAGTGGCTGTGGCAGAGTCCTGGGTTGTGAGGCCCCAATGGATGAGGACTCCTCTAGCCCCGAGGACCGAGGGCAATGTCAACTCATGAACAGCCGGAGACGACAGAAATTCAATAACGACTATCTGAACATGAATTTTATTCAACTTTGCCGAAATAATCCTCAAAACTTGCACTGCTTTCAAAAGCCGGAGTTGATAGCAATTGAAAAGTAACGAATGTCCTAACCTCAAAGCAATTTAAACACAAGCAGTTGCCGCTTCGTAGAGGCCCGCCTCTGACAACAGACTCCAGGGCCCCAAATCGAATAAGTAAAATAACTCACCGGTACTCGAACTCGTCGTCGTAGTACTTGTCGGAGTAGTAAATGTCTTTGGCGCTCATTTTCCCACCGAGGAATCAGCCGGTCTTCGGGCGAACGCAACAGGTACAGCTGCAATTTCTTTGTTGCTCTGGAAAACTCCTCTGGCACCGGTGAATTTCAGCACTTTTACTTATTTGTGATGCTTAACGCTTCTATGTACTTTTGACTAGAACAGGAATTACAATTTCGCCTGTTTTGAGCTGCCTTTCGCCGTTTTATTATCGCTTTTGACGTTCACCACTTCTTCAAACTGCCTGACAACGGATTCAAATTCAACCGAACTTTTGGATCGCCAATTGCGGTTTTGACGCTTTTACGTTGGTACTGCTGAGCTAAGGGATTCTTGTGTATCCAAGAGTAGCAGTGCCATATGAAAGAGGGCATTATTTTGAAATCGATTTTTTTACGCGCAAATTTTTTAAATGCTTCAAACTTCTTTTTCCATACTGCGATTATTCATTTAGAATTTCCGTAATTTTATTTCAATTCTCATTATTATGTGAAAATTCAATTATTCTGATTATTTTCAATATTTAATATGTATAAAAAAAGCAACAATAAAATAGTTCTAATTCATTTAAAAAAAAACTATAAAAGTAATACATAACTAAAAAATTTCAAACTGTGATAAATTGAAGAACATGATATCTCAATACATTTTTGCAGTTTTCCTTGATTGAATTTGATTAAGATTTTCACATTTTTACCCATTTTAAATATATTTTTCTGTCATTAAGAAAAAAAGGCTGTTTTAAGTATAATAACGACCGTTCTCCATACATAAAAACATTTATTTGAAATCTCCTTATCGCCTATATCGATATCTCTTGAAATGGAACCACAGCTGAAAGATGTTGTTATGGAACTGGCACCGAAAGCCCCTTTTATAGCTAAACTCCCACTCCCGGTTGACGATTTTGAACGCGATGTCTTCATAAGGCGGTCCGGCATGGAATCTTAATATTGCAAAGTCCTTGTTGTCATTGCATGGGGTCTGAAAAAGGTTGAATATAATAATTGTATTCAATACACATATAATATATATATAACTTTATAATTGTATTTAATACAATATAAAATATACTTACCAAGAAATACTGTGGAGTGCAGTCCTTGTCGATTAGATCCGGGTAGAAAATGTTGAACTTGTACCCCTGCACAATCTTCGGGGGCGGATTGTCCATATCGTAATGAGTTTGATTATATTTATTCCACTCGAATCCAGTGTGGACCCTATTGAAGTAGCGCGGCTTCCTAGGTCTATATTTGTCGGACCAGAGATATACCTGAGAATCCAGTTTTGTCTCAACCGAAAATTCAGCTTCATCATCATCCATTCCTTTGCGGGCTTCCCGTTGCATTAGCATATCTTCCCTTGAGTAGGAGTTCTCTTCGATGGCCTGGTCAACTAGCTGATTGCGCTGACTCTCGAGCTTCTCTTCGTCCTCCTCCTGCGTTATTACCACAAGTTCTGTTCCCAACTCAGCTTCACTTAAATACTTCGGACTATAGCTACCGTCTTCGTACGACTGGAAGCAAGAATTAAGCATATCCTGAGCGTTCTCCTCAACATTCCTAGAAATATTAAAAATTTTAACTGTTCCTATCGAAATCCCCATAAACTTCTCATACTCTTCCTGTTCGGAAAATCTCTCCTGGCTGGATTCATCCATCGAATCAGCTGGCTCCTGTTTAACTTCCTCCTTTGTCGAAGGTCCAGGCGTTTCTAGTGCTTCCTTCTGCTCGTTCTTAAGCAGCTCAAGCTTGTATCGGAGATTGTCTTGATGTTTATCCCTCAATCTAGCCCTAGCCATGTGTGCCTTAAGCTGAGACAAAAGACTCTCCCAGTAACCAATGTCCACTCCATCACTCTTTCCAGAAATTTTCGCTTCAATCTTATGCTTCAACTCCTCCAATTGTCCAGTTGTTTTTCCTCTAAAGATTTCAGTCACATCCTTAGCAACGCTTTGATGGATACCTTCTCGTCGGCCAACAGTCGCATTAAATTCACCGCCCAATTCGAGCTTTTTCAACTTCTGAAGTTCATCCTCCACTATGACGGTCATATCCTCCCAGAATTCGCTGTTGTTACCCTTCTCCAGCTCTATATAGACCTTGATGTCGACCAGAAGATCTTCAAGATCCTGGACACCCAAACCGTTGAGGAATGTGTATGGCTCGTGCATCTGCATCTCAATGGTTTCCTCGAGATTCGAGTTTGAGATGTACTGCGCCAAAAGATCTATAGGTTTCGCCCTTCCGTCCTGGATCCTAATCTTGCTCCTAAGACGCGCCTGTTCGAGATGAAACTGATCTTCTTGCCGCTCCCACTCTTCGAACTGAGCTGCTTCCCTGGACCGCTGCAGCATCACCATTTCTTCCTCGCGTTTTAGCCGCTCTAGTTCCCTCTCTTGACGCCGTTTCTTGACCTTTTCGAGTTCAGCCTTGTTCTCGAGCTGCTTCCTCCGGTTGAGAGCCTCAACAGCCTCGGGAGGGACGTTTTTAAGCCCCTGCTTCTCCAACTTCTTGCTCCAGACGAATGTGGAGGTCAAATGAGCATCTCCAAACGGATTATCTTGATTCGTGTAATGCTGGTACTCGTTGTCCCACCCCATGCGTTCCCTTCGCTTTGCCTCTTTCAATTGTTTTTCGCGAAGGCGCCTAGCCCGCTTTTCTTCCGGAGTCTCCTTGGCCTTTAACTCCTCTTTGAGCTTCTTCCTCTCGAGCGCCTCCTTCATGCGATTCTCCTCTAGCTTCTTCAAGAGTTTCACAGATTTATCTGTCGACGAACTGCTCGATGACCTGGAACATGGGCTTAAAGATTTTTCGCAGATTTCTACCTTAAATCTCTTAATACCTCTTTCGGCGCTCCTTGGACGTCTTCTTTTCTTTTCCATGATGCCTGCTCCTGCCTCTGCTTTGATCCCTCGACTTATGTTTTGACGAAGATTTCGACGTTGACCGCCGCCGACCATCGTCACTGCTCGAGCTTCCGTCGCTTGAGGAGGATGAGTCTGAGGAGGAGTCCCGCCCTTTCTGCTTCTTCTTGTGGGTGGACCTGTAAAATGTGCTGGTGAAATTCCTTGCTGTTGGCGAAATATTGCGAAATTCTACTTGCTGGATTTTGGCATCTTGTGCAATGTCAAAATTTTTTTTGACAGTTCTGCATATAAGCCGAGCCGTAGCCGTAACGGAAGTTCAGTTCCATTGGAAATTTTCCCATGAACGAATTGGGATTGTAGTAAAAGTGAAAATTTTATATATTTGTGCCTGTGGGTAATAATTTGATTAAATTAATATTAAATGAGTTAAAAAGTTTGCTGGTAAATTGCTTTTAGAAAGCGGGGTAGATATTAAAAATCAAGTGCCTTAACTTAAAAACAAGGGGAGGGAAGTTAATCTAAATGTTTTTAAATAAACCTCAAAGTTTTAAACTACAAATAGTTTGAAAAATACACAAAAATAAATAAGAAGTAGAACGAGACTCCCGAAAAGATTCACCTGCGCCCCATTAGTCCAAATAGAAAAATGATCGAATTAGTGAAGTTTTTTAATTCTTAAGCATTTTTATTTCATTTCTCAAAAATCAAGCACTGCAAGAAATCTACAAGATTTAATTATTCAATATTGTTCCTTACCAGTTTAAAAGTAGCAAGCTCCCTTTTTAATTGAATTTTACATTTATAACTTAACAAAGTTAATAGCTCACCTTCTAAATTTAGAAATATAACAAAATAAAACAGTAACTAAGTTATTTAAAGTATAACTAAAATTAAATTGTATTTAACGATAATCAGGAACATGTATAACTTGTTTTAATATTTAATAATTTTTAATAAAATCATATTTACTAACGAACGCACCCGACGAACTCTATTCCAGGCTAAATATTCCAGGGAGAAGTGCCAAGCCGCAGCCGACAGTCCAAGTGGTAGAAATTTGTCAATTCTCTTCCTTTTGTACAGGAACGCCATTGCGGGCGTGTTGTGTTTTTTAAATCGTTGGTCGATAATCATCTAACATCCAAAATGGTAGGTGGAAAAATCGTGAATTTAATCAATTACGCGAAGCTACGCATCTCTCCGCATTCGGGCGATCTGTTATTTGTGATTTTGTGCGGTGAGATGAGTGAGAAAATTGAAAATGAAAATCTGACACAGGCCCTTCGACTGGCTGGCGATCGCCTGGCTCCCGACCTGTGGTGAAATCACAAATGACCCGCAGTATTGACGTATGCAGCTGCAATTTGAAGAAAATTCGAAATGCTAGCACAATTGCCGTCGGGGCTGCGATTGCCCGAATGCACCGAGTGCGGTTGAAACGACCGAATATTAATTTCTGGTGTTTGAGAGGCTGGGGACTAATGGAGTTCTCCGTTTTAGGTCAATTTCACCGTAGACGAAATTCGTACCCTGATGGACAAGAAGCGGAATATCCGTAACATGTCCGTCATCGCCCACGTCGACCACGGCAAATCAACGCTGACCGATTCATTGGTAAGTTTTTTTTTTTTTCGTGACAAAAAACAATTTAGGATTTCTCTAACACCAATCTTCCGTGGTGCAGGTCTCGAAAGCGGGTATTATCGCTGGAGCCAAGGCCGGTGAAACTCGCTTCACCGACACGCGTAAGGACGAACAGGAGCGATGCATTACAATCAAATCAACGTAAGTCCACCCACACAAGCCCTTTGACCCTTAGCCTTATAAAATTTTAAAATGATGAGACGATGACGAGACTGACTGGCCTGCATCGGAGCTTTGTTGTATTTTTCAACAGAACTCCAAGCGGTTCCCAGAACAGATGATTCAGGCAGACTGATTTAGAATTAATAAGAAGAAAATCAGCTGATTCTCCCATCCGAGTTGTATATTAAACAGAGTTACATAATAAATTCTAGTGCCATCTCCATGTACTTCGAGGTTGAAGACAAGGATCTCGTCTTCATCACCCACCCCGATCAACGTGAGAAGGAAGAGAAAGGTTTCTTGATCAATTTGATCGATTCCCCCGGGCACGTCGATTTCTCATCAGAAGTAACAGCTGCTCTTCGTGTGACCGATGGTGCTCTTGTTGTTGTTGACTGTGTTTCTGGTACGTTCAAGTCCTCTTTGTTTCCTTCAATTTAAAGTAATTTTGATTTATTTCCCCGAAAATAGGCGTCTGTGTCCAAACCGAAACTGTCCTTCGTCAAGCCATCGCTGAACGTATCAAGCCAATTTTGTTCATGAACAAAATGGACCGTGCTCTTCTCGAACTCCAATTGGAAGCTGAGGAGCTCTATCAAACTTTCCAGAGGATTGTTGAAAACGTAAACGTTATCATCGCTACTTACAATGACGATGGTGGCCCAATGGGTGAAGTGCGCGTTGACCCCTCAAAGGGTTCTGTTGGTTTTGGTTCCGGTCTTCACGGATGGGCCTTCACCCTAAAACAGTTCTCTGAGATGTACGCTGAAAAATTCAAGATTGATACCAGCAAATTGATGAACCGGTAAGTACCACATTTTCATATTAGCTCAAAACAGCTTCTAGCACACAAAGTATCAAGCACAGAGTTCTAGTCTAACTCAGTTTTCTGGGTGAAGCTAAAACTCTAGGACTGTTTGGTGAGTGCTTTTAATAGAAGCAGAAAAATAGGCGAAATCCTTTGTGATCTCAACTGTTGAGCCTTTTGCAACGCTGTCTCGCGACCTCTATCCTTATGTCTGGTCGGGATATGCTGAAGATTGGCTTGAACATTTTTACAACATCAAATTATAATCACTCATATATATATAAATAGAAAGTTAAAGAAATTTTCCTTTAAACCTTTAGCCTTTGGGGTGAGAACTTCTTCAACGCCAAGACAAAGAAGTGGGCTAAGCAAAAGGATGCTGATAACAAGCGTTCTTTCTGCATGTACATTCTGGACCCAATCTACAAGGTCTTCGATGCCATCATGAACTACAAGAAGGAAGAGATTCCAAAACTGCTGGAAAAGATTGGAGTCACCCTCAAGCACGAAGACTCTGAAAAGGACGGCAAGCAACTCCTTAAAGTTGTTATGCGCACTTGGTTGCCAGCTGGTGAAGCTTTGCTTCAGATGATTGCCATCCACTTGCCTTCCCCCGTCGTTGCTCAGAAATATCGTATGGAGATGTTGTACGAAGGACCACATGATGATGAAGCTGCCGTCGCTATCAAGAGCTGTGACCCAGAAGGACCCCTCATGATGTACGTCTCGAAAATGGTACCGACTTCTGATAAGGGACGCTTCTACGCTTTTGGACGTGTCTTCTCTGGCAAAGTTGCAACCGGAATGAAGGCTCGTATCATGGGACCCAACTACCTCCCTGGAAAGAAGGAAGATTTGTACGAGAAGGCCATCCAACGTACCATCCTTATGATGGGACGTTACGTTGAAGCTATTGAGGATGTGCCATGCGGTAACATCTGCGGTCTTGTCGGTGTTGATCAATTCTTGGTCAAGACTGGTACCATCACCACTTTCAAAGAAGCCCATAACATGAAGGTAAGTCTATTTAGTTTTTTAAAGTTTAAATTCATCATTAGGGAAACAAACGTTGGTATTTTCGCCTTTCGAAATCCTTTTTTAATTAGTAGAATAATCTACAATTGGTTTTTATGATGAACATGAATTTCAGACCTGTTCTGAATATTGCGATGAAAATTAATTCTCTGATCAAATTGTAATGTGATCATATTCTCCGGTTATGCATGCAAACAATTATTTATCTTTTTTTTTTTCTTTTCTAGGTCATGAAATTCTCCGTCTCCCCTGTCGTACGTGTTGCCGTCGAGCCCAAGAACCCTGCAGATTTGCCTAAATTGGTTGAAGGTCTTAAACGTCTCGCCAAATCCGATCCTATGGTCCAATGTATTATCGAGGAGTCTGGTGAACATATTATCGCCGGTGCTGGTGAATTGCATTTGGAGATTTGCTTGAAGGATTTAGAAGAAGATCATGCTTGCATTCCACTGAAAAAATCCGATCCCGTCGTATCATACAGGGAGACAGTCAGTGAGGAGTCCAACCAAATGTGCCTGTCCAAATCTCCAAACAAGCACAATCGTCTCTTCATGAAGGCCTGCCCAATGCCTGATGGTTTGGCTGAAGACATCGACAAGGGTGATGTTAACGCCCGTGACGACTTCAAGGTTCGTGCTCGCTATTTGGCTGAGAAATACGATTACGATGTGACTGAAGCCCGTAAAATTTGGTGCTTCGGTCCTGACGGCACTGGACCCAACATCATCATCGATTGCACCAAGGGTGTGCAATACCTGAATGAAATCAAGGACTCTGTCGTAGCTGGCTTCCAGTGGGCTACCAAGGAAGGTGTCTTGTCTGATGAAAACATGCGAGGTAAGTCTTAAAATTAAACTCTCTTTATTATTATTTTTTTTAAATGATGACAAACTAAAATCCGATCCTATGTGGGGACTAATATCAAGCTCAACAGGACTGAAGATTTTTTTTGAGAAAACTAACGCGTAATTGAGAAAGAACAAATTTTTTAACCAAGTCCTATTCTTTTATAGGTGTCCGCTTCAACATTTTGGACGTAACTCTCCACGCTGATGCTATCCATCGTGGAGGTGGTCAAATCATTCCAACTGCTCGCCGTGTGCTGTATGCTTCTGTGATCACAGCATCGCCACGTCTTATGGAGCCAGTATATCTTTGCGAAATCCAATGTCCGGAAATCGCTGTCGGCGGTATCTATGGTGTATTGAATAGGCGTCGTGGTCACGTATTCGAGGAGGCTCAAGTTGCTGGTACGCCAATGTTTGTTGTTAAAGCCTATCTCCCCGTAAACGAGTCGTTCGGATTTACTGCCGATTTGAGATCAAATACCGGAGGACAAGCCTTCCCACAGTGCGTGTTCGACCATTGGCAAGTGCTCCCCGGTGACCCATTCGAACTCAGCAGCAAGCCATACCAAATTGTACAAGATACACGTAAACGTAAAGGTCTTAAGGAGGGTCTGCCAGATCTCACTCAATATCTAGACAAATTGTAAGGAGTTCGCAGGAAGGATAAATATCTGCTTGAGTGGGGGGAAACGGCTTTAAATGTTCGTTTTCATTTTTTTTTTATTCAATATTTTATTTTTATTAATTTAAAAGAGACGGGAGAAATTTTTGTGAGACATGCAGACAAGTAAGCACACTGATATTTACTCCCTAGATACGATTCTAGGTGCCACGAAATCCCAGTGGCACGTGTGAATGGAAAACAAATAAAAATGTTAAAAATTACATCTGACCTAGTGTTTAATTTCTTTTTTCCCTAGACTTTTTTAAACTTTTTGTTCGCAGCATTCAATTTTACAAAAGAAAATAAATCGTAAAAGAAACTGGTTTATATATTGGCAGCTGTTAGAAAGAACGAGTTTATTTCATCTAGTATTGTGTGATTTCAAAGTATCTGTTCTAAGAAAACAAAACCTAGTTTCTCTTAGCTTTCAAAGTCATTCAAGGTGATCAATGAGGTTTATAAATTTGATATTGATAAATTTCATAATCTTATCTCACCAAAAAATCACAAACAGTCAATAGTGGAAAAATATGTTTTTATGTTTTTATTAAGAGGAGGCTAAGCGAGTCTCCAAGCATTTGAAGGGCACGATCAAATTTTCATCATTCTGTTACTTTGAATTAATCAATCATATACAATTTTTTCTTGAATTTTTCAATAAATTATTAAATAAAAATGGGTGAGTTCTAATTAATGTTTTCAGTATTGGGTTTTAGCCATACATTGCAAAAAATGCCAAAAAAATGTTTTTACATTAATGATCATTTTCCGGCGTTTTTAATTTTCTACGCCTAACGACTCTCCATTAAAATGGTTAGGTTGAAAAAAGGAATTTAACGACTAAAATAGTGTGCCATTCATATTTTTTGATCAAACAAGTACATAAATACGTACAAAATACGCAAATCGTAAAATTGTCCAAAACAAAAGCTATATTTGTCCATGTAAGTGATGCAGCAAAGTTTTGGAGCAAGGCCTATAATATAACTTAACACAGTTAATTGTTTCAAAACTATATATGTAAATATTTTCTGGATTTTAAACAAAAATTATATTTACACATAGTATATATAAATTGTGTAGATATGTATTGCAAATAAACGTGAAGCAAGAAGTTAAAATAGAGGACTTTGTTTATGATAATTCTTTATTAGCTTCAATATTTTTTAAATAAGCTTCGTGGAACCGATTTTGGTGCAGAAAATTTTAGAGCATTTGTTGAACTTGAACAGTGGTTTGAAACAGTGAACCTTGTTTGAAAAATTTTTAAAACAGCAACTGCAACAAAACGTACAAAAAATAAAATCCACTTGTAATCGTATTGAACAGTAATCAGGGCAAGGTTATGCCCCCCCCCCTTGGTGACGTGACGTATTTCCGGAATTTTCTCAAAAATTTAAAATATCTGCATTTACGAAAAACAAATGCGTGCATTATTTTTAGTGCTCGCTTCATAAATATAAATTGCGATAAAGCTCTAATCTTCATTGTAAATTTCGTAACTACAAATATTTTGTGTTCGAAACATTTTCGAGAATCCAAATGAGCATGGTTGCGAACGTGCCCTCAAAAAAGGAAAGTTCTTAAAAAAGAAGAAGAGAAAACGAAGTTTCGGAATAACAACGACGCGTATTTTCGAGGAAAATAGGCGCCAAAAAGCTACTCAGTTAACTGAAACTTTGAATTTGCTTTTTTTTGCAATTCTGGTGGAAGTGTTTTTAAAAGTGTGGAGAATATTTACGATTTAGTTTTCGCGAATAAATAAGAAGACTTGTGCTAATGATGCTCACTTAATATAATTGTTCTACGATTTATTTATGAATCGTTTCGTTTGCTGGAAAGGGACTAATTTTATTTAAATGACTGTAATTTCAGAAAAATCGATGCAATATTGTTTTAGTTACTGGGTACTGCCAATTCCGCAGAGCCGGGTTTTGAAAAAACTCGTATTTTTTAAATAAATTTCTTATTTCTACCACGGAAAAAGTATTTCATAGATCATTTTCAAAATCGATCAAACACCGCATTAATTCGTTTCTCTTGTTTTACCTAGGGATCGTTTCTAAATCCGAAAAAAGTCCTTCGGCCTCCGTTCAATTTGCCACGTGTGTAGAGAGCTTAAGTCAGATCTATCGCAAAACGGTAGTCTGGCAGCCCTGGCCCAGTCAAAGAACAGTTGGTACGGGACAGCCCGCCGGAACGCGAGTTCCACAATTCCACTTTAGTTTGAGCGGCGAACGGGAGACATTTTTGTAAATTCTGCAAGCTCGAGGGATTTAGCCGGCAAAGGATTTTTGCGAATTTCTCATCATCGCATCGGAATTTGGGGCGGATAACTTTATAAAATGTAAGAATATCTCCCTGTAGTGCGTTATTTTGCAGGATTCCCGCGGAAGTTTTGCAGTTTTTTGGTTTTTATTTTATTTTATTTTTTGCGGCCCAACCAGGACGCGGTCGCCGCGCTTGGGGTGGTGGTGGATGCAGCCGTCCAGAGAAATCTTTTTGTTTATATTGCGCCTCGAAAGCGTCTCTTGTGCGCTGCGGGGCGATTGCGAAAGCAGCTTTATCGGTGTTTTTCCTATTTTTAGCTGATATTTTCGACAAGAAATTGCAACTTTTATGAAAAACTTGTTTTTACCTGTTTCAGACACAGAAAATGTCCACAAAAGGAAGAGGTCGTGGAAAAAAAGCAGCAGCCACAGCTGTCGAGGCAACACAGGAAAATGTTGTTGGTAAGTCTACGCCGCTTGCTGTGAAAAATTAGAAAAGTTTTAGATTTTAGCTTTTATCAAAGATTCAACATCTGAAGTGAAAAATCAGGAAGAACCGGCCGCGGTAGAAATCAAGGATAAAAAGGGCCAAAAAAGAAAACCAGCAGCAGAAAATGGTTCGGCTGAGTCTAGTGCATTGCCGGTTAAGCGCGGTCGCGGCAAACCCAAGGAGAAGCAGGAAACTTCTTCTGAAATAAGCGGTAAAGAAACTCCTGTTGAAAAGGAGACAAAGCCAAAACGCGGCGGCCGAAGGGGGACTCCGGTAGAATCTTATGCAGAGGAGCCCATTGAGACCGAGGCCAAGTCAGCGCCGAAGAAGAAACGTGGCAGAAAGGCTGCTACCCCAGCCAAAGTTGAAGATTCAGAGCCTGAACCAGAACCTAAAAAGGCTGCCAAGGGAAAACGTGGCAAAAAGGAGGTGACCGTAATTCCTGAGGAAGAGGACGAACCTGAGGCCGCTGTCAATGGAGATCTACCTGAAGCTGACCAGTCAAACACAGGAACTCCTGCAGATGAGGACGAGGAAGAAGAGCGTGAATCACCAAAGCCAGTAAAACGTGGCAGAGGCAGGAAGGCTGCTCCAGCCAAGGAGGAAAGAAGTAAGTCTATTTCCCAAGTTTTGTTTTATATCTGTACAGTCTTAGCCAGTATAAACGTATTTAAACCCAAATTTATATTTTGGCTGGGTGTCATATACAATATAATAATTGTTACCTCTAAATTATGGTTCCTCTAGCGTCAGGCACGAATTTCAAATCAATACTATTCAAATACATAAGTCCGTGATTTTTCTTGGGGTTTCTGCTCACTGTAGAGTTTAGACTATTTGGATTCCTCACGAGACAAGCGCCGGTTGGCTTAAACTTATTTCTAAATTCAGAAATTTTCTTTTAGACATCATATTTTTACATTAAAAACTATTTCTCCATGTTTTTATTCAATTTGTTCCCGATTTTTTCCGAAGCAGTCTCAGAGATTTTTGTTGACTCCTACTTCTCTTTCAAGGAGGTGATTTTTAAAATGACTAGATTATTTTCTTACATTTTTCGAATTAAAACGGACTCCATTTTCCTTGACCTTGGAATTTTGATAGGTAGTTATATTCCGGCGTTTCCAACTAATAATGATATTACGTATTTACTATGAGTGAAATTTTAAGTTGACAAGTGAATCTAAAGATCGCTATATATTTAATTTTCATTGTTGAAGTTGAATTGAATTTCCAAATTTGCATAGAAGATATTCTAATGGTAATTCCTACAAATTTAAAATTAATTCTATTCGTTTTTGCGTGAAAATAAAGAATAAAATATTGTTTCAGAACCAATCAAGACAGCAGGAGCCAAAAAAATGTTAGCTGAACAAAGTAAGGGTCGCAAAAGAGGTGGTGGTAGGGATTCCAAAAATGAAGAGTCTTCGGAGAATGGAGCCCAGGAGGAGGAAGTGGTTCCACCACCCGCAGCCAAGAAAGGTGGCGGAAGAGGTCGAAAACGCCCAGTTGTAGAGTTAAACAAACTAGAACCAGCAGAGAATGGGAACCAGGCACAAGAGGAAGAAGTGATAACCGGTAAATAATCCAAGACAAGCAATTCTTATTAACCAAAAAAGAAAAAAAAAAGTATAAAAATGATACAGAAAAATAGTTTGCAAAACAAGAGAAAGACCAATCAAACAAACCAAACATTTTGGCAACAAAAACATGAACATTGTTGCAAACCACAATTTTCCACTTTAGAATTAAGTTTGCTCCCGACCGCTTTAAGGCGACAGTGAAAGTACTTTTTTTTGTAATTTCCTGTAGTTTTGAATTCGTTGTTTTTTATAGGTGAATAAGGACTTTAATTTTTGTTTTATTTTTCTCTCCTTCATATTGTGTGAGTACCTAGTTTTAGTTATTTTATTTATTTTTTTCAATTATTCCTTTCGACTTGTTCAACCCAATATGCTATTGTTCTGAACCAATTGTCGCCTCGCCTGGGCAAAACAATTTGAAATATTTGAAATAAAGAACGTTATTTTATGTAAACTGAAAGTTTGGTTGTTTGATTTTTCTTTCATTTATTTATTTTCGCCCGTTCTTTTGCTTATTGGGAACATTACATTCTTTCCACTAATTGATTGGTGGTGGATTGGACTTTTTTAACAAGTGCATTTTCAAATAACATAAAAGTTATGGGCGTTTTTAGAAATGCATAGTTGCGTAAAACTTGCTTTTGCACACTGTTCAATAATTCAGCCTTCATGTTCACAAATGCAATCTGACCACGCAAGTTTTAGGCACCTTTGCAACCAAAATAAGAACCTGACTTCGCTGACTAAAAAGAAGATTGAGAGCTGTCAAATGTTCTAACGGTTTTCTCAAGTAGAGCTATAGACGTGGGAGAGAGAGGCCACTTATGAATGCAATTAAAATGGCGGATTTTATTCAAATATGCAGTTGCGCAGTTGACTTGCGTGAAAGTAAACCGACTGCAAGTTTGACGAAATGCATGCAAGCAGCCATGACTTTCTAAAAACGTCTATGTTTTTATGAAATTTTTTTAGCCTATTTTTAATAAGTTGTTTTGTCCAGAAAGTCGAGGGGAAGTTTATTTTTCATTGTTAGTTTGTTTTAGTTGGATATGGATATTCAGAGAATAGATATTTAATTCTCTTTTGTGCACAAGATTTTCAAACTTCATTTTTGTTTAAGTGTGCGTATGCCGCCTATTTAATGTTGAAACTTTTTTAACGTCACTTTTTCAGGTCCAAAAGGGCGGTGTAGATTCAAATTCAGTTTCTTATTCGAGTTTTAGTTTGATTCAGGATAAGAATTGTTCCATAAGAAAATATAATATTCTTGAAAAAGTTTTGGGGTCCTGGGACATTTAATTCTAAAAGGAGTTTTCAATGTGGAATTTATAAAAGCACAGGACGGCCTCGAGTTATAGAGACATTGTTGCTAATGTTTATCTTTTAAGCAGTATATGGGAAAAGTTTCACTCTTATTAATTATATTAGTAATTTTAATTCTCGGTGACTTATCCAACAATTTATAATTTACTTGAATATAAAGGATGTAACTAAGTTTCTGAAAAAAAGGTTCAATTTACTAATATTTGTACCTACTAATATCAGAATTTAACAATGATTTGACCTGGGAAAATTACTTTCATATGAATTCCTTAAAAATCGAAATCTGTTCTTAGATTGGGTCCGTCATAGTGAATTCATTCCGAATATATTGAATTTTATAACTATGATAAGCTTCGTTTTTAATGAACTGGATAGGTGTTAGTACGATTTTTCCTCACGAAAATCCGAAAACCCAGGTTTTATCTGAGTTTCTATCTCCATTGCCATATTTCAAAAAGTGGGAAATAACTGATATTTACCCGTAACCTGGATAGAAATCCAGACAAAACCTCGGTTCTCAGATTCGCATGCGGAGAAGACGTACTAAAACCTATCCAGTTCATTAAAAAAAACGCAACTATAGATAGTTCGCATATTTGTTTTATTAATTCACTCACTATTTTATATAAAAAAAAATCTAGCTGTATATTTCATTTATGTGAGAATTATCCGTTTTACTCAGCAATGAATTAAAGGAAGATTAATATTGAATTTTCATGTATGCATTATCATTTCATATTAGTACATACATATTTAGCAGTAAAACAGATTTGTTGAAAATGAAAAATAATAAATTCTTGTATTTTTTCATTTTTGTAATTTTTTATTCACAAAAGAGTACCCTATTTATTATGCAAATAACTTGACACTTTTTTAAAACTTCATCCATTATTGGGTCTACTATTTTGATTTTTAAATTTTGAAAGTAGATTATGTTCGCAAAAATAGTCTACAGGATGTTTTGCTGATCTCCACAGGGGTATGCTCTCCTGATCAACGTTTGTTCGGAGACCCCCTTAAAATCAGTCCCTCACCACTAAAATCGCGATTGAAAATTTGAAGAGGATGAACCTAGAGAATGCTTTTTAAGTTCTTTCAGAGACTTCATAGGATATTGATTTATAGCTTCAAAGCTGAGCCTTCAAGCTTTCTTACCTTTTGGGACCCAATCCGTCAACAAACAACAGGTGGGTCTTTGGATAATTTTTGATAACTTTTTTATGGGAACAATACTTTAATTACCTATGTACGCTATAAACAAAAATTTCCGATCCTGGAAATTTTGTTTTACGATCGATGTCAGGATTTACATAAGCTACAATTTTCTACATTTTTCTACTTCTATCTTACCTGGACATGTACATTTTTAGAAAGGTAATAAGATGGGTAATTCGCTAAAAATAAGTGCATTAATTACATGAATTTTGGAGATATTTCGGGGAAAAGCAGCATTTTAGTAAAATAGAATTCATTGTGGTTGTGGTAGGTCAGTATTGTTGGTATTTTTGAAAAGTACATTAGGTTAGCAAATTTTTGGCGTGAGTTAGATGTCGCTGCGTGTATTAACTTTCATGTCCGCACATGCACCATGAAAAAAGATCTTTAGGAGGATCAATATGTAAATTCTTTTAAAAAATAACTCTCCTTCACTTCCTAGTAGCGTAATATAAACACACTCACAATTATACACCGCGCAAAAGTTAATCAGCCAAACGTGAATCTTTAGAAGTTTTTAAGTCGACGGACATCTTCGGGGAAAATATTTGTTATATCAATTCTGCCTTGAAAACAATTTTAAAATATGTAAGAAGATAGATTTTTGCAGCAGAAATATCTAAAAATTTCGGAAATAAAGCGTCAGATACTACAACTTCAACAAATTAGAAATTATTAAGGTTAGGATGGATTAACCTCAAGTGGAAGTAACTCGTTGTTTTAAGTGGACGTTCGTTTATTTTAATTTAATAAATAATGAATTTCCTAGCAATTAGTAAACTTATACGATTTGTAAAACCTGTAAAATATTATCATATTTCTTTTATTAATCGGTGTAATATTGAAGTCACGAATTTCTTATTTCAAAGGTATTTCTAATTCGTGTATAATTTTGCAGCTCAAAAGAAATCCAAGAAAGAAATTAAGACAAAGCAAATAAAAGTCAATGGTACCGCAACGAATTATGATAAAATAGACTTTACTTTGGATAAGGAGTTCAACTTAAAAATTTCCTCTTGGAATGTTGCTGGCCTCAGATCGTGGATTACCAAGGGTGGTCTTGAGTACATTGATCATGAGAAACCAGATATTCTTTGTCTTCAGGTGAGTACCTGATTTTTAATGATTTGTTTAGTTTGGCTAAGAATGTAACACTTTATCAAAAATTATTATAGGAAATAAAATGCACTCCTGATCAAATTCCCGATGAGGCCAGAATTCCTGGGTATCATCCTTACTGGCTGTGTAAACCTGGCGGTTATGCGGGTGTTGCAATTTATTCACGAATAATGCCCATTAATGTGGAATACGGAATCGGCGATGATGAACAGGACGATCATGGTCGAATTATGACGGCAGAATATGAGAAATTTTATTTAGTCGCAGTTTATGTACCCAATTCTGGACGAGGACTTGTAACACTTCCCAAGCGAATGAGATGGGATCAGATCTTCCACGATTATCTCACAAAACTTAATAATAAAAAGCCAGTTATAATTGCTGGTGATATGAATGTATCTCATCAGGAAATAGACCTTGCAAATCCAAAGAGTAATAAGAAAAATGCTGGTTTTACTCAAGAGGAGAGGGATGGAATGACAAAACTACTTTCTTTGGGATTCGTCGATTCCTTTAGACATCTCTACCCGGATAAAGAGAAGGCTTACACGTATTGGACATATATGGGCGGTGCTCGCGCCAGAAACGTTGGATGGCGGCTTGATTATTTTATACTCTCCGAAAAACTCATTTCAAAAGTAGTTGACAATGTTATGCGGGCAAACGTCTTGGGAAGTGACCATTGTCCTATAACTTTGTTTTTAAATTTATAAGTTTCACTTGTCGAACATAAGAACCAGAGGTTTATTCTATAATTCTAATCAATTTTCGTTCAATCCAATATTTTATTGCAGCATCGATATACTTTTCGGCGTAAATTTTAAATAAATAAATAAATAAATAGCAGCTACAATTAAAAGTTTAAATGTAAATGCATACCTCGAAACAGTTAATGGTATAAAAAAAGGAACTTTATTTACGGCATCATAGCCGGTTAGTAGGTTCAAACATTAAAGGGTTTGGATCCTCTTTATGGAACTTAAGAGTTCGACGTTTGTTGGAAGTAAAAAGGTAAGAAATTAAAAAAGACCAATTTAATTAGATTTCATTACATTTATTAACTCGCTATTGCTGTTTCCGTTGTATGGTCCCAAAATTGGAGAGCATTAATTGTAACGACTTCTCCCTTTTCAAAATCTTTGCCATTCTCTAAGTACATCGGTGTAAATTCGCGATAGGCCAAGCAAACACGCCTTTCTTTAACGTCTTCCCTGAGAACAGAGTGTTCAAACTGGTACCTTGCAGGGCCATATAAAACAATAAGCGACAGGCTGTAAAATAGGGCAGTAAGGCTTCAGTTTTTAATAAGGATGGATCGAGATTACTTACTTCGGCATTGGTATCCTGATAATAATGTCTTCATACTCATCCAGTTCCTTTTCATCAAGGAAATCGCATATCAATTTATCCCTGTAGCCTTCCACAAGATCCAAATTGTACTTAGAATTCTGTCCCTTGTACTTGGCTAGGGTAAGAACAGAGTCTCCGAGGCAGTTGACTGTAACAACTCGTTCGCCCCAAATCCAGCAGTCGTCGATGTGGGGATCGATTGAGGCTCCTTTGTCGGGATTATATTCCAAGGTGCATTGTTCGATAGTTTGAAATCCTTTAAGTAAGGGTTCTTCAGCGAATTTTTCTTGGACAAATTTGGTGGAAAGTGGGAATCCCTTGAAGTCACCGTTTTGTAATTTCTTCTTTTTAAAATTCGTTTTTGGTCCATAGTTCTGTTTTCGTCGTCCACTTTGAGATCCTTGCCAGGGTAATTCGTCCAAATTTTGAATGAGTTTTTGCCCTTCTTGTTCGGTTAAGAAGTTGAGTTTAACGAGAACGCCAGGGAAATGTTTTCCTTCGCTGGCATCGTGATTTTCGTGATTACTTAGAATTTCCGGCGCATTCCACCCTTTGTATATTTTATTACAAGCTGGACAAAGGACGTACGAAGTTAATTCCTGCGGGAGAAGTTATTTATTAACGGGAGGACACGAGGAAACGGTTGTAAAATTTTACCTTGTATATTTGGAAGAAGTCCTTTTTTTCTATTCCAAATTCATTCTCGCACAGCAGGCAGGTTCTGCAGCCTTTGCAGCCGCACGGTCTGATCGTATTCATTGTGTATTTAGGCAAAAATAAGATAAAAAATCCACTCAGCCTTCACGCAGGTTTACTCGCAACTTGACAGATCTCAGCTGATTGACAACCGGTCCCCTGGTTCGGTCCACCGCCCACAGGCAGCATATTCAGCACTTACCTCCGTGGTTCTGACAGTTTCCGCGCATTTGTCACCCGGGAAGGTAAACAACGACCGCCTCCGCCCGATGACACCCACCGTGGTAATTTCCATTTTAACGTCTTCCAATTTCCGCCGCCTCAAGCTAAAAATCTTTCCCCGCAGTCGGTGATTGTGACGATTTTCAACGGCGAGCGGTGGATCGACGGCTGCTTCGGATCAATCGTCCGCCAGGATCTCCTCTCCTCGTCCGGTCCACTTGCTGCAGTCGAGGTTTGTGTCTTCGATGACGCCAGCACAGACAGAACCGCTGAATTGCTCCACAACTGGACCGAAAAGTTTCGGAAGTGCGGAATTGGAACGAAAATCTCAACAAATTCAACCGGCAACCGGAAAGGAGGTAAATTGCAAAATTAAAAACTTTTCAAACAATTTAGATACAATTTTTTTGCATTTTAAAAGTCGGCTTTGGTCGAAATCAAGCAGTGAAAATCTGCAAGGGGGATTATCTATGCTTTCAAGATGTTGATGACGAAATGATGCCGGAACGGATCTCCAGTCAATTGATGTTGGCGCAACAAAATCCGGATGCGGTTTGTTAATTATTCGTTTGAAGATTAATTTGCCCTGATTTGCTCCCTTTTTTTCGAGATGCAGATAATTGGCAGCCGATTTGTTAGGGCGCCGGAGAACTCTACCTGCCGGTTTTCGCGGTGGGCCAATGAAATCAACGAGGATCAGTTACAAATTCAAATTTTTACGTCCAACGGTCCAACCGTGATTATGCCCACTTGGTTTTGTAGTAAAGAAGTTTTTGAAAGGTATGTGTCTTTTATATTTAAATATAAATATTAAAAAATGCAAATCTAATGTTTTTGAGTGACTCTGTGAATTTGTTCCAGATTTTAAAAAAATTTTTTGAAATAAGCCATTCATAATTTTGAAATGAAATATTAAAATTATATACAAAACGAGCTAATTAGCTAATTAAGTGCAGAATAGTACAGTTGTTTGTAGATAAATAGATAGATAGATAGATACAAATTTTTATTATTTCTCGTTTCGATATAATGTCCTTTGAGGGTTGGGGCACTTTATAAATCTAATCTCAAGAATGATATGTGTGCTTTCATTTTATGTTGGCGTTAACCGAGATGTCGCTTATTGCCATAACACCGAAAATATTGAGTGCATATTTCAAAAACCATGAATTTTTTCCTAAGTAAAATTCAGCTTATATGGACCGTCATTAGTTGGTTCGTCAGCTGCATTAATTTCGACGTTTTTACGTTTTTTAGGGACACCTTGTAAAATACATCTCAAATATATGTAATTTTATAATTTTTACAAAGCATGGCGTTTTATATTGACGATACTTATAAGAAAATAAATACATTAGGAGGGATCCACTGATGGGTTCAAAAATTTGTTTTAATTTTTCTTATCTTAAGGCTTTCAATTATTAATACTTTTTCTAGGAAATGCAGACTTGAAAATTTGTTTAATTATTTTTATATAATGTATTATATTGTATATTATATTAGGGTTGGAGGATTTAACGAAGAAGGCTACGGCACGCCAGAAGATCTCATATTTTTCTACAAACATCTGGATTTAGGAGGAAAAATTTTGCGTTCGGAAAAAGTTCTCTTAATTTATCGATATCATCCTGGAGCCACAACATTTTCAATATCAGAGGAAACAATTTGGAGAATTCGTTTCGAAAGACTAATTCAAAATGTTTTAAACACACCTCTTTGGAGGAGTGGCTTTACAATTTGGAATGCAGGGAAACAAGGACGACACTTTTTCAAAGATCTCCCAGAGAATTTTAAAGATTCTGTAAAATACTTCTGTGATGTTGATAAAAGTATGTAGCAGTTGTATGTTTTTAACTTATTTTAAGAATATTGGTCTTTCAGAAAAAATAAATAAGCGATATGAGTACTACGACCAAGTTAAGAGGAGAGTTACGTATTCAATTCCTATTATACATTATACACAGGCTGAGCCACCGATTTTAATATGCATGAAATTATTCTTAACAAATGGAGCCTTCGAAGAGAATTTGGAGAGCTTGCACATGACCGAAGGAAAGGATTATGTTATATTCTCATAACAGTATGTCTTCATACGTATGTAGGTATTTATTGCGTAAGATTTTTCTGCTAATAATACTTTAATGACATAATAAATTATTTTCAATTTTTCATTACAATATAACTTTTTGAATTGTATTTTTTGGGTACTATTTCAATATTTTTTTTTTTAGTTTTCCTGAAAAGCAATTCTTTTGTGGTTTGTAGTCTAATCACACTCATTTTAATAAATGCGCATTCAACTGGTGACTTTGGGGTTAAACCCATGACATCTGAACCAGAAATTCGAAAGTCAATGACTGGCTCCATAGGCTGTTATTAATGTTCTTGCGGTTAGATATGAAATTGCTAAAAATAAGAAAGCAGCAGATTTCTTTCAATTCTAAAAGCCAACATTATTCCCAGAATATGACCTCGATTGACATTTAAACGTCGTAATTTTCTCTCATCATCATAACAAATATACATAATCTTTGTATAAATTCAAACAAAAATACTGAAATGAATTTGAAAAATAACGCGATACTGATCGACATTTGACTTTATTGACGCAAGGTGATTGGCTGTTACGACTTTGATTATATCAAATTATGTACAAACGAAAAAGGTCCATAGATCATTAAATCTTGAAAACTACATGATAAAATGTTATCAACCCATCTGAATAATTTTTTTTTCTGCCGGAAATAAAGAAAGCGTTGCAAAAGAGAGCAATCACCCGATGTCTTTGACGTCAAACCAATCTTCCTCATCTCGCGGTCCTTCGTGAATTTTTCCAAAATGTTAAACAGTTTTTGAGAGACCCATAAAAAGTTTAAGAAATAAAATAAAAGCAGAAGAAAATACGAGAGTGAATAACTTCCCGAAATGAGGTCTGCTTTGACGCACTTAACAGTGAAACTAATGAGAAATGTGAACGGTTTTATCCTCCTGAGGCAATCGAAGAATAACCAGGAAGAAGATTACTGGAATTATGATGAGATAAGTGGTGATAAATCTCTGCTTAAGCTTAAGGTGACTAACTCTCAGAGGTTTGAGAAATAATTTTCTAGGGTAATCATGTGCCTCAGCGGATTGCACCACCCTGATGAAATTGTTGATGTTTTTTTCGGTTCGTTTCAAAAGTGTACGTGAACCAGAACGGCATTACCTGAAAAACCGAATAACAACAAACCTCGGACTGGAGAAATAACAAAGCACGGCCAGATGCCGTGACGTCAATGAAGGCATTGGGAATTCGTCAGAGGTCTGGGAGGCAAGATGCTATGCTGATTTTTTCTTGAAAAAAGCTTTTTGTGTTTTCTTTCCTCCGCAGCTGTCTTAATAACATTTCAACAAAAATCTTTGACCACAAGACAAAAAACTCTCGAGTATTTTAAGGCAATACCATCGTCTTCGCATGAATGGCTCGCCTGGGTATCATTTTTGGCATCATAGCGTCGGAGTAGGATGATCTTGTTTTTCTAGAGCTATTTTGGAGCCATATTTTCAATGGTACACTCACTTCGGTTCGCCTTCGTTTTATTATAGTGTGCTGGACCTTCACCTTCTTTTCTTAATAACTCATTTAATCTTTGCTTCCACTGGGTTTATTTTAAGCGACCACAAATCTTGAGTTGTAACTCGTTTGTTAAAAATAAACGTATGTAGGCGCAAAACTGTTTAACCTTTTATTATTTTATTATTATTTCTCTCAGCAGACGAGATTGGAACTCAGGCGTTTGCAACAAATTTGCACATTTGCAACATTTTTACCTTTTTATTTTTCTTAACGACGAATGCAGTTTTAATAAAAAAGTTTCCTGGTTTTTGAATATAACGCAAACTAACTAGTTTGTCCGCAGCCAACGCTGCCTGGATCACTTTTATTAAATATTAGATTTGTGTTTTATGTTTTTATAAACCACCCTGTAACTTTCTTATTACTCATGTTATAAGAGCAATTGTAGTCTTGTTCAATAGTTAATACTTTGGGTTTTTTAGTGATTCCTTATCCAGCTCTCTATTCTTCGTCCTTGACAAATAATAATCCTTTAATCCAGTAATTTTTTATCGATCTCCATCAAATCACATTTAATTTAAATTTAAGGTGCATAACTTAACTCTGCTCTAACTATATTTGTTATAAGATTTTTTATTATAAAAGTAATGGCAAAATTTGTCATTCTCACCTTAAATAAAAATATGTTGTGAAAATTGAAAAATTTAACCAATTTTGAATTTCCAAAGTTTAAAAGTTAAGTTAAAATCTGAAATTTAACTTTTCGATAGTATGAAAGCAGGTTACGAAAAAATCCCCACTCATTTTAATTGATATCTTAATCTTGGAACTCTTTTTGTGCAGTGTTAATTATTTTTCATATGAAACTCTTTAAGAATAGTTTCTGATACGGCCTCTACTGACAATAAAATAGTTTTGGTTTTATAGACAAACTTAACTACAATATATGAGTGACGCAAAATAGCTATAATTATCTAAAATTTCTTTTAGAAATATAATATTCTTACTACATCCGCGTTAAAAATTCGAATAATTTTTAAAATTATAAAAAATCCCCAGTACTTTTAAGTAAAATATGCAAGATGTAAAAATAAAATGGCATACCATTAAATTCATGCCTAATAACTATTAATTTGATTTCAAATAAATCCCATGATTGTTCGAACTACTGGTTATTACGCGACAGATAATTTTACGAGAATCTCAGTTACCTGATCTGTGGTATTGCATGAGTAATATCGTGAATCAACCGGGAATAAAAGTGTGACGCGATTTGATTCTGAAAATGAAAAACTAAAGAAAAAACCTACATTTGTTAATTTGATTATTCCGACGAAGGAAAAGGTAAAAATATCGTTTAAAATTTTTTTTTCTTTTACGTAAATGGTGTGTTGGGTTACGTTCTTGATGGCACGTCCGCCAACATACCGCCGAACCGCCTGGGAACTCTCTCCAGTAGTGATAAAAGAACAGAAACCAGTTTAATATTAGGAACATTGTACTCTTCCAGCTAAAATGGTGTCAGGAGAGTCTTCTTAGAGGGGTAAATTAATGCACTACTTTAAAGTGTTAGGTAAATTACTTCATTAACTATATACTCAGACCTTTTGTTACCTATAAGGGCCGAAAAATAAAAGTTTATATAATTAATAGCACTACCTTCATACTATTATCAAAATCAGGTTAAAAACCAATTATATGTCCAATAACCTGGATTCAGTGAACTGTAAGTTCATTTGTAATTATGTGACTGAGGTTAACAAGTTTGAAAGACATAGTCTTGGTTAAGGTCGGGCATGAGTTTCTTATCCGGCTTAGAAACACAATTTTAATCGATTCTTCTATTTTTAGAAATATTTTCTTTTATTTCTAGCTTGAGGTAGTTTTTTTCTATACCTTTAAGCCAGACACGCAACGTAATTCTATCGAACCAGAAATTAGTCAAGGTTAACTCTTTAAAGTCTGAGCGAAGAGTTCGTCGTACTTTGATTAGAACTAATTGATGAATATGTATGTCTATGAATAGACGACCTTAATACAACAATTTATTTTAGATATTTATTACAAAATTGCATTGAAGATCAATAGATCAATTTGTTACTTAGAGTCTTGTTATTTCCAACTTTCTCTGTTCTGATCTTTGCGATCATGCATAAAATTTATCTTCTTCCCTTGATCATTAAGAACTTCTTACCTACTCGTAATTTTGGCGTTGTTTTGAAGTGCAGGTAAAGCGTCATTTAAAATAAATGTTTTCTCTCAGATTTCGAAGGTAAATTGTTAAAAGATAGATTACATCCTGGAAGAGATATAAAAGTATAAGATCGCGTGAAAGATATGAGCGTGAATGCAAAATAAGTACGTATGATTTTCTAGCTTTACGTCATATAAGAAAAGAATAAGATAAAGTTAAATCTGGTTGATAAAAAAAAAGAAAACAAGAAATAAGGTATGACAACATCATCCAAAACCGGATTTCCTTCTATACATTTAAATCTAGATTGCTTATAAAAGGTGTGATTGCGATTGAAGTTAATTCTTGATCGGAAGAAGAACAAGCTTCCGCGTTCTTCTGAAGCACTTACAGGCCGGCTGGGTATGAGAGACCTTCACCTACATATTTCTGAGTGCGTTAACCAGCATTTTTATTAAGCTCAAAACTGTAAAATGTGTGACATTGTGGGAGCTTTTTACAAAAACAGTTATGGGTATCTATATGCTTTTGATACCGATCTTGTGTTGTGCTTTTCTTGAGTTATACGACTTTAAGATATTTTTCATTTGATTGGGGCTTTTTCTGGATAAAAATATTTACAGGGTATAAACGAAAAGAAATCGTATATATGCAGCTGGATAAATAACGAAGTTATTTGTCACATGATTTTCCTTGTGCGCTCGTAGACTCGTCCCAGACTTAAATTGGCACATTTATAAAATTGGGTAGCGATTATGGGATTATGTAATGAGCGACAGCGGTTGAGTGGCTGATTATATCGTTTTTAGATGTATTAGTAAATGTTTACAGATCGGTGTAGAAGTCATTTTACTTTCTAAGGAATTTGAAATATATTCGATATCTTATCTATAAATGAATATTATGCATAAGTTTACTATTCTGTTTCATCAGTATGGTATTTTTAAATCGTATTACTTCTAAAAAAGGAAATGAGGATCTTTAACTTTTAGCTACTCTCTCATTGTGTAAGTCCAGAATAGATATGCCTTCCGTTCTTTTGATATGACGATTTAATGAAAGTATTTGTTTTTGAAGCACAATCTACTGAAAATATACAGTTGACTAGCAACTTCAAAAAACCGATAGGCAAAAAAGTACCAGCCTATTAATATAAGTAGCTCTAAGTAAATACATGTAAGTTTTTGAATTTCCTCATTTCAATTATTATTGTAAAACAATAAGAGTGAAGAATTCGCTGAGAACTACATACTTAATTAGGAAAGTCAATTTTTGATTGGTATTTAAAATGTTTAATTTAATGATTAGCTTAAACTAATCTGTCTAATGGTTTATACACAAAATACATATACTATCAAATAATATTTTAATAAAAGTTTGATCGAAATCGACATACATATGTATCAGATTTTTGGGAAATATATCACGATATGAACGAATTAAGAATAAGTTAAGATCTTTTTAGGATACCTATATGTTAAGATGTTTTTTACTAAGACAGAATGATATTTTCGAAAAAAATGAGTCGATATTGCTAATTTTTTTCTTTACCCTTTATATAATTTAAAATTTAAAATGTGATTCGTTTTTTCCATTCTCTCCAAACATTCTCAGCGATTTCGTTTAAAAATCAAGCTGACAGTAAAAAAACTGACATGATACAAATGTCCACTCATCCAACAAAAACGTACTTTTACTTCGTAGAATAAGTTCCTGCCCCTTTTAACACCTGCAAGTTTAATTTGCCAGCTAGGCATTACTCATTGACGAAAAGTTCTCATTTTTTTTTAAACATTCGCAAAAAACAGTCAATTATGCGATGAGTTTTAAGTATTGTCGACAAAAGTACGTCATTTTGACGTCAATATTGTATTCACAATACATTTGAAAACTGAATATTTTTGAAATTACTAAATGGTTTTCGACATCTTTTATGCATTGGTATAGGTCCAGCAACAAACCATTTGTTACTAAATTAGTCATGCGATTTTCCTTCTGTTGAAATGATTTTTTCCCATACTAAAAACTACACATTTGTGATAACGAATGTCTCGAGGAAATTTATTGATCACCTTTGTGCGTCGATAACACTTTCAGATGCATTCATAAAGCTAACAGACGTCATAATTGTGTAATTATCGACATTCATGGAGAAAGTTAAAATTTCCTTCTGACCTGTTAAAGATTAATTTAAGTTTGTGAAAAAAAATTTAAATGTGAAAATATTGATCTTAAAAACTTGATTTTCACTAGAGGTACATAAGTGATTAAGAGGTGAGTTTTCCCTTAATTAAAAAGATCACTAGAGAGAAAAATGATTAATTTTGGAGATGTTCAATCGTACGATCACTTACCTTTAATTCGAAAAAAATATGTAAGTTTTCTCTTTCTTTGAACATATGTGAATCACTGGTTCGACGTCAGAAAGTCTTGAAGCACTTTCTTCTTCTTCGCTAGGTCAAATCTAGCATGGAAGTTTGTAGCAACGGACGATCGGCAGCAGTTTAACTTCTTCCGATTTTATAATCACGCTACCCAGATCCAATCGCATTCGGTTGGTTTAGAGGCGCGTTAAGAAAAGCCCCCAAAACATGGGAAATTATCGTGCAAATCGTTGTTTAAACAAAAAAAAAAATGTAAAGAACGCAAACATCGCATTAACATACTCCAGCTGTTCTCGCTCTAGTACGCTTATGTACTTAGTGACCTAAGAAAATATTTCAGTCAAAGCTAAAGCGCCTTCTGCGTCCGCGCACATACAGTTATATTTTATTATATTTGTATTGAGAAAACGCGATCGTTTTTTTATTTCATTCCGCAAAAGCGATCGTGAGAATGTGTAGATTGCACGATCACCAACGTTACAACTTTTTAGTAGAAAACTTGCGTTAGCGGCTTCAATCGAGCCAGTCTTGAAGAGTCCACCTGTCTGGCTGTGGCTTATCCAAAAGTTAAGGAGAAGATCTCTGAGCTAAAGACCCAGTCGTGTGAGATAGTCAGCTTTTAAAAAAAAGAAATTGTTTAAAAATAATTAACAAGTTATTGCATTATTTGTAAAATGTGTTGTTCTTTATTGAAGCATTATTTGCTAATTTACTTAATGCATTTATGTAAAAACTGATGCAAACGTGTTTGTCAAATATATTTCTAGAAGAAGTTTAAAAAAAGTGATCTCACATTCTGCAGTATAAGGCGTGCGTGTAGAATTATCAAGTTTGTGATTTTTTGTTGCTGTTCGTTGGCAAAATTCAAGTGGTTTTTGTGTTATCTCTAAAGTTATATTCCAACTTTCTTTGAGAAATTGTGAAAATCTTTGAAAAAGAAAAAGTAAAGAAGAAACAGATATTTGTTTTGTATTTGTAAAAGAAAGTTGTTCAAAGATTTTGTGATTACTTTGCAATGACTTCAACTATCCTACTTCCAATGGCTTGGACCAATGACAAAATTCCTCTTAAATGCATGGATAATATTGGATTAAGACAACTATGGAAAATGATTGCATTAGATAGTAACAACGCTAGTAAAAATGTAAGTATTTAAATGATGATGAATTTTCATTATTGTTTATTTGATTATTATTATGAATTTTATATCTTTACTATATGTTTTGCTTTGTTCATTTCACTGCTCGTTTAAGTTTGACTAACTTTTATAAAAGACTAGTTGTGTCCCGGTGCGCTTTGCTGCCCCACAGCAGAAATTTAATCAGTGTTTATTGTACATTTCTTTGCGTTTTTATTATAAAAAAGAAAAGAATATATATAGATGTGAAGTTTTTATTCTAATGCTCGCAGATATACAATGTTTCTCGTTCTTCCATCCGGTGAAATATTTTTTTTGTGCTCAATATTAATATTTTTTTGTAATTTACTTACATTTATGCGTGATGATTTTGCATCTAGTGGCGAGTAATAGCAAAATAGGTAGCGCAAAAATATTCATCGTCCTCAAATACTTACTTATACCAATTTTCGTGAAAATCAGTTGAACGATACGCGAATGAACCCGATACCACTCGTTCGCCACCTATTGGATCGCATTCGCACTATGTGGTTTACCGAGTTTGGTGGAAATCGCATAAACTTTTAAATTTGACAGCTCGCCATCTTAAATGCGAAAAATACTGACAGTCGGGTTGAAATCAGCGACCCCAAAAACACCCAAGAACCAAGTATGGTGGAAATAGCATGGGCTTTTACATTTGACAGTCCGTCATCTTGAATTTGTAAATTCTGAGAGTGTTGAAGTCAGCGACTCCGAAAACCCCTAAGTATCAATTTGAATGGAAATTGCATAATCTTTTAAATTTAAAAGTCCGCCTCTGCGCAGGTAGAGAATATTCATTTTCAGGATATTCTCTATTTGTGTGCCAAATTTCATTTAAAACTCATGACTCGTTTGGCGTAATTGAATTTCAAACATCCAAACGCACAGGTTGTAGCAAAATGGATAACGTGAAAATATTCACCGTGTTAAGATACCTACGTATACAAATTTTCATGACGATGGGTTGAACGATACTTACACGAATGAACCCGATACCAATCGCGCGCCGCCTATCGGTTCGTATTCGCACTATGTGGTTTACCGAGTCAAGATACACATTCTGTGAAAGTTTCAGTTCAATCGGCCGAACAGTTTTAAAATTTTAGTGTCGCATTACAAACAGACATTCATTTTTATATATATAGATAATTGGCTTACATCATTTAGGAACTAAACTAAACTAAATTTAAAAAAAATAGTGCTATTATTTTCCTCATTTATATGGAAAAAAAAGCTATTATGACTTAACGAAAAAAAAATCAGATTAGTTCGTTAGAAATAGCACACTAGTACGCAAAACAAAATCTTAACAATTCTACGAAAACAAAAATCTTCTCAAGAAGAGAATGTAATTAGGAAAAGCCTCGATGCGATCGTCGACACCATTTAGCGTTGATGCATATTATTTTTTAGCCCATTGACGTAGTGTCTAGCCATGTTATCACTCGGTGGGAAAAGCCTTCCGGTCTGGCTAATGTGCAATCAACAAGTTCATTTAAATTTTAAAGAACCTGCACTGCCTGCTTAGATGTCATCTTAAAATTTTGTAATATTTTTTAGCTGTAGACGTATTTGAATTTTAAAACAGTTTAGTTCATTAAATATCTCTAACGTTACACTATATTTATAAAATTGCAAAATTTTTGTATATCTGGTTTTACGGAACACGGTAAGAGTGACAAGGGCACATATTTTAAGAATTTATTTTTTTATTAAAATTGTTCATCTTTCCGTAAAGTGATTGAAAGTTAAAGTGGTTGATAAGACCGAGTTTTTCATTAAAAATATTGACTTGTGTAACCCACTCATTTTACTTATCTCGGTTTTATTTTTATCAAGAAAATTTCGTTATAACATTTTGGAAGGATTTATAAGCAGAAAATGAGGTTAATTTTAAAAAGCTTAGTGATTGAAGATGAAAGGATTTTTGTTTTGTAATCAAAATTAATAATTTAAAAAAAATTATTTTTGATCAGTTTGAGGGCTAAGTAATTGATATTTTTTGTTGAGACGGTGAAGGAGATTACGTCTATTAGAGGTGACCTACTAAGAGTTAACTTTTCATTGAAAAGGTCGCTGGATAACAACAAATATTGATTTTTTTGATGTTTAACACAATAGACACTCACTAGGTATTCCATAATTTTTGACAAATGAAAAAGATACGCTAATGTGTTGAAAAATGGTTGGTGTCGCCTAGAGACTATTATTGAAGATACATTGTGGCAGTTGTTCAAATATAAGATAACTGAAATTCAAAACGCTTAACAAGCACTACGTACGCAACCATTCAGTGCAATAACCTAAAATGTAAGAATCTTTAAAAAATTTCTCACAGAAACAGCCAAATATGGCGCCAGATCTCATTTTCTTGTGACGTTACAGCGATAACCTCGACTATCTTTGTGCCACTGAATAAATCTATAAATCAAATTCACATATGTAAATGAAATGAGCAAGTTTCTATGTCTAATAGGTTAAAATACTCACCAGAAAATTTACAACTCATTTAATTTCGTCAAGACATTATATGCGTTTTGTAAACATGAAAAAAAATTCCATCATCCGATTATTAAAGCCTTTAAGACTCTAAGCCAGACGTTCTTATCATTTTACGACAATTTTTGACGTCAATGGTTGATGGTTTAAGAAAAAGAAGCCTTTCTCAACTGCTTCCATATATTTTTCTTTTTTCGAAATTTATACTTTCCTCAAACTAAAATCTGAAATTTTATTCGCAAAAGATAATAAAATTTTCGAAAACTGCATGGTTTATAGGTAATACAAAAAATTTATTATCAATAAGAAAAACGAACGCTATATTAAATATCCATATAACTAAAATTATTTATAATTTTTACCGTTTCGTGATATCTGTTTGATTTCACGTAACTCGGAAATTTATGCCCTAGATTGACATAATAATACACGATCTCATAGTCATTTAATTTGAATGATAATTTCCATAAATTGCCTTACAAATTGGCTTCCCGGAGAGATAATTTCATATGTGGAATGAAACAAAAGAAGCGCCTTGTTTATATTGGTTGATAACACTTTTGATGATCGTGCTTCATGATTCGTTATGGTAGATTTAAAAAAAAGACGTAATTTCATTCAGCCGAATTTATCTTTTGACTTCGGAAAATTGATTAATAAATATTAAAAAAAAAAAAAAATATTGAAGTATGTAAATTAAGATGGTCTTGTCATACTATCTGTTAGCTATCATAAGCGGATTGTGTGACCGTGAAAAGCTAAACTTTCGTTCTGGTGCATTATTCTTAAAAAACCCAACCGTTGCCATTGCGTATGTTGTTCTTGCAACAGTGGCTATTTAATTGCGCAACAGAAAACGTGTGTCGTATCCACGTACCTTGGCGTTAATGTTATTATTAATTTAAAATTTGTTGATCATGTATCTGCAATTCTGCACGTATGTATGTACAAGGTATAACAAAAATTATTAATTTTTTGGGCCACGGTTGCGCAAATATTTTTACACGTTGCGATATCTGGGCATCTTGGTAAACAGACACACTTTTTTGAATTGAGCAAACATTGTACTTGCTCTAGTTTGAGCATATGTGAGTCACAAATAGATGACATAAATCGCAACTTATTGCATTGTACTCATCTCGTCTCGGCTGTGTGTTAACTCATCTATAAGAAACGCTGATATCAATTATACAATCAACTCCTTCTTAAGTCTTTCCCGTCTTCTGCATGACGTCAATCCCCGATTCATCTTAGAACCGGAGATGGGTACCGGATGCTATTAATGATTTTGTCAAATCGTGGGTTCAGTATTTAGGTCGGTGAACTAGGAATGTTACCGAGGACAAATTATCGCGGTACAGAACAATTAAAATTTTAAGAAACAATCATTCTTTAAGAAATTCATCAGGATTATAATCCAAAACATGTGCTGGTATAACGAAGTTTGTAATAGCACGTGTTTCGGATTATAATCCTATTGAAATTTTTTGGGTATGATTGTTTCTTATATCTTTTCTTCTTTTATTCAGTGTTTTCGTAAGGGTTCATAGTCTAATGTGAAACATACTTCCGCCGAACTAGCCGGAAGTTGTTATTACGTTGTATGAGTTATAAGGAAAAACTATCATTTAAATTTCCTCGCATACTTAAATAGTTTACTCGAATTACTCTGACTCATATTTGTTTTTGGGTTGACGGATTGCTGACTCCGTATTATACGCATTTATCAAAGTATGTACTCTGTTTTGGGCGATTATATATTTATAAAACAAAATCCCCGAAAAAAATAACAGTATATGAATCAGAAAACTACTTTTAGTGTATAACTAAAGTTTTCTCAAAATTTCGACTTTTACACCCAAAGTATTAAAAGTTATAAATGTTGTTACGATAACCAGCTTGGGATTACTTTTTTCTCAGATACTTCGTCAATTAAATACAAATAATAAAAAAATTTAGCAAACAATAAAAAATTCGTTTCTTTGTACGTAAAATTCCAGTTTTATGTTTTAACGATCCCAGTTAGAAGATCAACGGCCAGACGTATTGCGCATGTTTCATGCGTAAATCCGGTTCTTTTTATAAATTATTTTTGATGATGCTTAATTGAGATGCAGTATTTTAAATAATGAGCAAAGTCTATAAACTCAGTATCTCACAAACCAGTTTTATTTGGGTCTACTATTTGGGTAAATACCATGTAAAATATTTAGAGAATAGAGATTTTTGGGGAATTTCTGCTTTTTTGCTTTTTTGTTTTCGAAGAAAGTCAATTTAGTTATAAGATCATGTAATTTGTATGATAGTGTTTTCGACCTATAATCAAGATAATCGTACCAACATTAATCATTGTTTAAGGTCACTATAATTTACACCAGCTGTGCGCTCATCTCCAAAGTTGCGAAGCTACTGCCTCTAATTGAAAAGCAATTTATCTTGGATTTTCATAATTTAAGACCTACTACATTCGATTACAAGGTTAATTTAAATTTACTTTAGCTAGAGGAAATTAGAATACTCTGGAGGAATAAAAAATGCCCCATGACGAATATCACCGCAACTATTCAAGTTCCGCATTAAAATTAAATTATGTCATGCACGTAAATCAAAGAATAGAATTTCACACAATTGCTGTCTCACAAGAAATAAAATTTAAAGTTGTTAAAGAAGGTCAGTTTTGAAATGACGTCAATATAACAAAAGACATGTCATTTAAAATAGAAAAAACTACTTAAATTCCAACAGTAGCCGAGCATGCAGCAGTTGCATATTAATTTGCAATGCATACTTTAGATAATAAGCCTACCTACATAAATTTATTATGTACAAAGTAGACAAAACGTGAGTTATGTTTGTCACGTTTTATTTAAATTGCATAACATGCCGGATTAGAATTGAAGAAATGAAAGTCGTGGTTGAACAATTTTTGTTAATGAGTAGGTACCGTACATTCAATTGTCTTTTATGTAGAGAAAAAAATTTCTTGAAGGTTTTTTAAAAATATTCATTACCTACCAAAATAAGAAGTAAGCAATAAAAATGTACCTATATAATTTTAATAACTCTTTTGAGTAACGTCGCTCAAAATTGTGAAATATCTTCATTATTAAAAAGTTCGATCATTGAAATGAAGTTGAAGCTTTAATTAAGTCTAATGTAACTATAAGGAAATAAATATCTGCTGCAAATCATAAAGTCGTATAACTTTTATGCTTGTCATAAACCAATGAAAGTATAAGACAATAGCTCAATAAATCAGTTCCATTTAGGTGCAATGCAATGCAATGCATAAAAAGCTAACAATATTTACTATTATATTTGATTAATATAAAGACGGATCTAAAGGTTCTGATCATGTACGCGATGTGTATGCTAATTTTTGAATTAAATCAATTGACGTCAAATATTGCCTTCTATACAGTGAATTGCTAATTATCGTTCTAGTAAATGCTCCAGGGAATATCAACGTGGCGATATTAACAACTATATAGTCTTTGCTGCGACATTTTATTAAATAAACATACGTCAATGGGGTGTGTACTGAATATTAAGTGAACAAGTCAAGATATCGTTCTTTCAATATTGCGATGCTCTTCGTAAAGAAAGATCAGTGTTCCTAAGATCAGTTTAAATAGTGTCCTTCAAATATTTCTCGAATGCGGCAACTCTGTGGCCTGTAGGTAGATGGAAAGAACTAATTTGATTTTAAAAGGAAGGGGGAAAAGGACGCCTTTTGGGATTTTTAAGTACATGGATATTGCACTGATCGTGCTGAGAAGATCAGTTCAGTTCTCAGTCTTCTGATCGGTGACACGTAGCAATTGCCGTGGTTTTCTTGATTTCTTTTGGTTTTAAGATTTTGGATGATTAATTGAAGAAATGCTACTTTATCATTTGTACAACTTTATTAACTTTTTCTAGTTTAATACACAGGTAGTGTGAAATTCTTTTAAGTTAAACAAGTTCATTTAATGATCCGATTGCATGATGTGTAAAATATGAAATTATAAATCACTTAGCAAATACTGAAAGGTAACTGCAGTTAAGAGAATTATTTCACATTTGTGCTTAACCTTTAATTTAGTATCATTTGTTGTTTGCTTGTCTGTTTCTTTGTTAGGAAAAATTTTTGTTTTGTGATTTTTATAATGACTATGATTATTCCTTTATAAAATAACTTTATTAACCTGATAAAAGGTTGTTTTTGACATAACCTCTATAAAAATGATTAAAAGTAAAAAAGAAATTTAATTTTATTCTTTGATTGCTTCTTAATATCGATTTTATAATTAAAATACATTTAAATTTGCCTGATTTTTATCTTATCAGTATTAAACAAGTTTATTAAAATATCTTCTTTATTTTTTTCTTTTATTTCCAGAAACTTGTTTTAGACAGCGAAAATCTTGCAGAATTTTTAACCAATCGAGATTTGCTGCCACCAAATAAGATGTCTTTATTGAAATTTTTAGCAATTGTAAGTATTTTAATTATTATTTTTTATTTTATTTATAAAGAATTTTTTATAAGGGCCGCTATTGCTGCAGAATATAGTTTTAAGTTCTAAATATAAAAAAAACGTCCCAAATGCTAAATAGTCAGTGTAATGTAATTAATTTATAGATGATCGTCACAAATTCTCAATTTAACTTGCAAATAAACTAATCTGTGTGTAAATTGAGATAGGAAAATTGCATTTCCACTAATAAAAAAAAAACGTCAATTTCCGATGAGAATTTTTGCCAAGTATAGGTTTACTCTACCAGACACATATTTTTCAATTTGTATCAGAATGCTAATAGCTTCAATTTATCCTTATTGAATCAGTACCCTATAGAGTTTTTTTTTATTCTATGAATATTAATGACACTAATCATTACATTTGCGTCATTTACTTGCATTTGTACCAAAAAATCAAGTGAGTAGAATAAAAGCAAACAAAAAATAAAAATAAAAACTTGTTCATTATGCGCGAAAAAAGTAAACAAAATGTACATATTTATAAGTAAATGATTATCGTTGCAAAATTAGCGCTGTGCTTTCAACAGTGTTTTGATACATGTCAATCATATTGATTTTTACGTTCAAGTTTACTCATTATCATTAGTGTAGTGTAAGATGATGAAATTTTATTTAATTTGTAACGATTGTTTCAAATTTATATTCTATTGACACTTTAGTTTATTGCACGTGTGCTGAATATGAACTTTAAAATGGCGCCTTAAAGGTATTTTTTATGTCTGGTAGATTAAAGATAGGACATTTTTGCGTCTAGGAAAAATGCGGGTAAACATTTCTTATGAATATGATAACCTCTTGACATGATCACCTCAATTAGTTAGCAAGATCTGCGCTAATAGAAAGATAATTGTCGAAAAATCGTGATTTTCCTTTATTTATTGTTTATAAAAAATTTAAAGCAGCACGTGTGTAGATAACATCTTATTCTCTGGGGATTTCAACACATGTTTTTTTAAATTATAGTCGCGAAATAGGGATATTATGCGATATTCCATTGAGTTCTGAATATATAGCATGGTCGGTAAATACAAACTCTAGAGACTTATAAATCTAACTAAAAAATATTAAGTCCAATTATCTCCGCGTTTTTCGATTCTTGCTTCTGTTCTCTTAAATAAGCAGTTCTGCCAACAAACTCCACTGCTGACTTTCAGAAAAGACTTTACTATGAAAAAAAAATATAATTGATCGATCTATTCCTATAAACGCCCCATGATTGATAGCTACTGAACTCGAAAAACCAATTAAAGTTACGCTTGCCAGCTTACTTTATTTAAATAATGATCTAAGATGGTTGGGTCGTAAAGTGTAAAATTGTAGCTTCTGTTGAACTCATTTGGTTTAAAGTTTGCTTAGTAACTGCGATCATTGTATAAATGAACAAAAAAGTAGCACACATTTTTGAAAACATTAATTTTTTGTCATTTGTCGTTACGTGGACTTAAAAAGTGAGATCTTAGAATAGCTTTCATAAAATATTTTCTCAGCAGTTGCTTTTTAGAATAAGTCGCAAATTTACGATATACCAAAAATGGATACTTTTAATAGGCTTCGTTGAATTAATTAAGTTTTAGTTTTTATGTATAGTATAAAATAGCTTAAAATAGTTTTATATATAGTATAAATAACTACGTGACGGTGTGTAGTTTTTAGTCTCATATTCGTTACTTCTTACAAATCGAAGATCAGTATCAAAATCACGCACTTCATAGCAGCCTTAAAATTTGTTTAGTATCAAAAGTATTTTTTTAATCTTTCCTGTATAATATCGTGTAAAATAATCATTTTTGAATGAATAAAATGATTAATTTTTTTTCCTAATCATAAAAAAGTACGACCTTGTCAGCGCAGTATCGGCAATCAAACACTTGTATGATCATTTCGTAAGCTAAAAGCTAACGATTTGTTAAAATTTGACGTCAATCTACCGTTGGTTTTTGTTGTCTTTATATACACACGTAGAATGATTTTAAGTTCAAGAAATTTAGCGTTCAAGAAAATGTTTAATCGGCAACACCTTGAGGTTGATCGAACTAACTGGGTTAAGTTTTTTTCAAGTTATAACATTTATTTAAAATATTTTTATTTTATTTTTTATTTTTAATTCAAGTAAAATAAATTTAAACATCAAGTTTATCAAGTATTTATAATAAGCGGGTATAAGAAATTTGAAACAAGCTTTTCAACAAAATTGTATGAACACCATTTGCTGGTTATTTTTGAATTTTATCTTCAGGCTAAATTCGTGGTAAAAGTAAATTTCTACCGCATTTTTGTGCTCCGATTAAAGCGACCTTCATGACTTTCATAATTTTCATGTTTTTAACAAACATCCTGCCAGTGGGCTGATGGGAAAATAAAAGGGTCATAAAATTTTAAGCAATTTAGGTAATTTTCACCAACAATTGACAAACAGTGATAAAAAGAAAAATATAACTTTTGAATTCTTGTTTACTTCAAGTAAAATATTGTACGCATGCAAATAGCATTCCAAAACAGCGCAAACAATCAAAGTAAACCTTTTCTTCTTTTATGAGCAACAATAGCCGTGAAGATATTCGTAAAATTTCTTTCCTCTTTTTTTCCACTCAAAATTGTTTTCAATGCGATGTTCCGGTACATTCGATTTAACGCATGCGATGTATTCGCTTATAAGTTAATAGCGGTCATGCGAAAAATTATAAAACATTGTTTATTGTATTTTCTTAATTTTTTTCTTAAGTAGAAGGAAGGAAGGAAGATGTTTGCAAATAATTCATATTCATGTCGCGAAGACTAAACCACATAAAGTAGACATTGGCCAAGTGAAATCAATCAAATAAAAATTGTAAAGGTCATCGCTGATAATCTTTTCTTTTTTCTCCCGCTTAATTAAATTCAGGAAGTAATTGAAATTTTATTAGCATTTTTTATCCCAGACACTTTTAATTTGCAGACAACGAATTTTATTTAATAATATCGCGTGCACGTGCTTCTACTGCATTGGTGAAAACGAGCGAAAAAAATTATTCTTTATATTTCGTTTAGTCGATCTCACAATGTATAATAGAAGTTTCGTTTCGCAAACAAAATCTTTTCAAATTCAAATAAGTATTGATGTAGAGTGTCAGGCTGTGATAATTTTTAGGTGAGAAACGCTTAAATCTCTAATTTATTTATTATACAAACTGGTAAATACTGGATTTCTACACTTCAGACGTTTTTTATCATGTGGCGCTACATATGTCTCATGCGTCATTTCTTGATAGTAATAAATCGGGAATTATTTTTTTTTTACAATTTAAAAATGTTTTTATTTTACATAACATAAAGGTCATGATTATTGTTTGTAGGGTAAAGTGACAAAAATTTTTATTTAATTGGAACATGTGAATCTGCCTGGTGGTTTTCATGCGATGAATGCGTGGCATGGCAATAGAATAAATATGAGTAAATTACTTCGATCAATAGAAAAACGTGCCTTCGGCGGAGAAATATATTTACATAAAAAAATTTACGTCTATTTGAGTTTACTTGTGAATAGATTGTGTGTCGTCACAGTAGTGAATTAACTTGTTTTAAGAGGCACTTTGGAACTCGGGAGACTTTAGTTTGTAATTTGTTGGAAATTTGTTTTCTGCACCTAAGTAAAAATTATGTTTGATCATTTTTCATAAATTGATAAACCGGACATTATGTTCGAGACATTAAATGCTTATTTGAAAATATGTATGTAGGTATGTTTAATCGGCGTAAAGCACAACAACGACAAAAATAATTTCTAGTCTTTATAGTAAAACAGGAAAAAATTGTTGTTGATTCTTTCTTTTACCCTAGTTGGTCCAGTTTGCTTTCAATATGTTTAAAAACACAATAAGAAAATCTATTGAAAATCTCTTATTTTTTGACATACATTGAAAGCAAAAAGCTAAAGAAGTTGCAGAATAACACAAGAACACAATCCTAAAATAAGGGTTCTATGATGTGTACTTCTTATGTTCAACGACCTTCATATATAATAATGCTCTTTAACTTGAAAGGTTTTCTTTACAGGAATAATTTATTTAACTAGTTGATATTTTTTATTGTAATTTTTTTGTCTGATGACGCAAATTAACAAATTTGTGAATAAATGCATTTATGTTGCTACCTGATCGAAACTTGTTTGTTAACCAGCTTAGGTTATTTATTTGAAATCTAACATTTATGGGAAATAAATATCTAAAAAATGTTATTATACTATCAAAATAAACTACTTGAATCCCATCTTTAGTTCAACAGCAAAAACCTTGTCGGCAAATTTTTTATTCAAATATTCTTCTCTAATTTTTTGTTTGTTAAATCATCGTAGTTCTTTCTTCATATGATGTTGATGAACTTCTAAGAAATTTTTATGACCTTATTTTCACATATCACTTTTTTGATTTTTATATGAAGAATAACCAAACGTGAATATATGATAAATTGGTGCAGAATTTTAAGATACCACTATTTTTCTATAATTTTAGCAATTAGCACCAAAGCTTTTCATTGTAAATTCAATAGACAAATTTTACTTTATTTTTTATTTTTTTTCTCATCGCTAAATAATAACTTGTTTTCATACCAGTTTTGAACATCAAATTTAAATTTTAAATTTGAAGCAATGTAGAAAAGTTGCGTTTCAACTCTTAAGAGCACTTGTATCTGAGTAAGTACATAAAAGGCGGGATCAATTAATACAAAGAAGCATTTAAAGTTTCAACTATTAAGTGTTTTACGGTAAGATATCATTTTTTAGAAGTTGCTAATAACATTATTACAATATTTATTTTACGCATATGAATGTTACTGTTAATTGAATTTTGTGAAAGTAACAATTATTTTTATATTGCCGTTGCTATGCAAATTGTTGCCTACTTACGTCTGTATACTTTTGGTTTTTCCCAACTGTGCTTAAGGTTATTATGGTTCGTTAAAGCTGAACAAATAGAGCACAATTGTAGCAGAATTATAAATGAAAACTTTCAATTACACAACGAAGAATAATTTATTATATTCCGAATTTCGTGTAAAGAACTTGATAAGATTGTGTGACGTCAATCATATAAAAATTATGTTATTTTTTTTTATTGTATAAAAAAAATTTTTTGTTCTTTTTAATTGAAATTTATATTTATATTTTAAATTAATATAATAAGATTTGGCAACATTGTCAATGTATTGAAGAAAGTACGCTTTTGGCTTTTATACAATTGACGCAGATATTGTCTGTTTTACGTAATTATGCCAGTTACCTGTGAAATGCTTTATTAAAAATTGTATAGAAATGTTGAGCTGGCGGTTATTATGAGGTAAATACAATGTACATAACGAGTATGACGTCTTTCGTCAGTCAAAATTTTCGTTTATACGAAAAAATTTAAAGAATTAATTGACATTGGTGTCTAGGACCCGTGCTTTAAAATTAATATTATATTTAGTGCAATTTAAAAAGAAAAACCATCACATATCCATATAGTTACATATTACTTAATAAGTTTTGAAGAAAATCGATTTTTTGAAGTGTTGATATATCGGTTTTAAATTTACAAAAATTTTTTGAAATTGTTTAATATTTGCAATTGCTTTTATCAAGATTGCGTATAAGATTCATTCTTACTATTTAATGAAATTGGCTTCTTTTTTAAGTAAGTATACTTGAGTTAAGTTGAAAACATAACTATTTAAAGTGGAATTCTTCATTCGAAATTCGTGTTTGTATATACTTAATACTCATTTGCATTCACTTGTTTTTTAATTAAAATACTTAAGCAGCCCTACTTTGTTTTTATTTCGTATTTACTTATACATATCTATTTAAGTAACTAAAGTCTGAGCAAAACTATGTCAAACATTTTCTTATTTTCCTCAAATACTTATCATATATAATATATTGTAATAAATACATATGTATTGTATTCGTACCTGATAGTATTAAAGAATTCAATTGATTTATTATATCAAAGAGGTATGCATATTCTGTATGTAAACTGCGAGATCACATTTCAGAGTTTTTTTTTTAGATTAATTAGCGATTAAAATATTTTTCCTGTGCATAATACTTGGAAAACGTTTATAAATAGAATCTCGGCTTTAGAACTAGTTAAACTCGTAGTTAACTCAAAAGCTCTACAATTTACAATTTTATCGTAAGATTCAATTAACAGTTGCATGTAAACACGTAGACTATGTAAAATATTTGCAATGTAGCTGACTTCATTCAGTTTAAGGCTATTACTCACGGGCGTACCACAACAACTTGATGCATAATGCAAATATTTTAATTTTTACAGAGTGAATGGGATCAATCAATCAAATGTAAATAAATGAGTTTTAACAAAATATATTTTTAAAAGTTTCAAGATAGACTAGACGAACATGAATGTAAAAGAGTTACGCTTGTTTAAGCGCACCTAGTCATTGTTTTATTTTTACAAAAGAATTTTTTACTAATATGCAGTATTTTTATAGACGGGTAATATAATTTCTAGGTTTTTATTGCCGTCTGTGCCATATATTTTTAAAGTTTATTTAAAAAGTCGGACGACATTTATATAATACGCTTTGAGCGTAAATAAACATTTTTTTTTACATTATAATGTGTGCTAATAAGCTTGAAAAACTACAATTTTGTGTTAATTAAAACGTCGTTTGAAATGAATTTGTGTATATATTTAGATTTAAACTAAAATAGTAGTTCTATGACGGCCTTAAAACGAGACATTGACGTCAATTGATTAATTTTTGTAGAATTTGAACCTTAAATTTTTTGTTGAACATATTATCTAGTTTTTACTAGATATGTTTGTTCAGGTGATGCAATTTTATTTTAATGGCTCTTATAATATTGAAGCAAAATTAAATTTAAAATATAGTATTCTATAATTTTATACTTGACTAAATTTTATATTTTATTTTTTTTTCAGAATGCCCTAGAATTAAGTGCTCCAGCCGCACCCGTACTTCTGCAACAAGGTGGAAGTAATAAAACAAATAATTGGGTTCAACTTTCTGGACATCCTCAGAGGTAGGTTTATATTTCTTTTCTAAAATAGCATTTAATAAAAAGAGTGTCCTACTTTTTCGGAATTATACGAATAATCGACCTAGGTAAAAAAGTAAACAGACGGGTGATAAAATTGGTTACTAATAATTGAAAGGGTTTTCCTCATATCTACTTTGTAAGAAGTCATTGTTAAATAATATTTGATTAAGTGTAAACCAGCCCCTAGAAATTGATTGATTTATGAGTAGTTCAGAATTAAATTCCCAAAAGTATGATAAAACTGAGCCCAGAGCACATAACTTCCGTAGATAACGAAACGATACAACGAATTCGACTCTGTTTGGGGGGCAAAGCCCCTTACTCATGTTTTTGCGAAAAATTGAGAAGATAATAAAATTTTACAGCGATAGTACCCCAAAATGACGCAAATAGTTATATTAAGTTACCAAACTATTTCCCAGTGGTCTAATCAATTGTCTTTTTTTTAATTGCAGTATTGTTCCAGCAGCAGCGGGTTTGGTTCGAAAGAGAGTGACGGGGCCAAAAGATTCAGAAGTGCAGGCCTATAAAATGATCAAGGCTGATTCGAGCGCATCGAAATTAGTGCCGAAATTTCTCGGTATGAAAGATATAAATGGCGATTGTTATATCGAACTTCAAGATCTTTTGCACGGATTCAAGGATCCTAATGTGATGGATATTAAAATGGGATGTCGTACATTCTTACAGTCAGAAGTCACAAATCAGACGCTGAGACCGGATCTCTATAAGAAAATGATAGCAGTTGATAGTACAGCCCCAACTACTGAAGAACACGAACAAAAGGCAATTACCAAACTTCGATATATGCTCTTTAGAGAAAAAATGTCATCTTCACAGTCTAAAGGATTTCGGATAGAAGCACTACGCCTTCGTGGCGGTAATCCAGTAACTGATCTCAAAACAGTGAAAACTGACATCGAAATTCAAGCAACGATCTCACATTTTTTGAACAACCGTAGATCGGTCACCAAAGAGCTCATTAAGCGATTGAAGGCAATGAGGAGTCTTATGGAAAAATCAGATTTTTTCCGCACTCATGAAATAATTGGATCAAGTATTTTCATTGTATATGACGATGAGAAGGTCGGAGCTTGGCTAATCGATTTTGCCAAATCTCGAGAACTTCCAGAAGGAATTTCGGTTGATCACCGAAAAGAATGGGTGCCCGGTAATTTTGAAGAAGGCCTCTTGCATGGAATGGACGAGCTAATTAAAGTTTTCGAAAATGTTTACGAAAATCAGTCAAAATCGGAAAAAATCTTTGGATGGCGATAAAGGCCAATTAAGCAGCATTTATAACATTTTGCAATAACTTATGTTTTTGAGACTGATCAGCTGTAAATAGCTTAAGATTATATTCAATTTGGCCGAATGTGCTTTAATGTCTTCTTTTGCACATAACAAAAGCAAAGTTTACTTAATCGCAAAATAATATGACCGGTCCACCAAAATAAATGCATTTTCACATGCCTACAATGCAACGTAATTGCTCTAGTTTAAGTATCGCCAATTATTTATTTCCTCATAATTATTTGCATGTCTTTCACATAATTCTGTATTCATTTTCTTCGTGTCAATATTTTTATTTTTTTTCGTGAGCATTATGCTTTAGTTATTTTCCATATTGGAAATATGTTGTAAATTCGTTGTGATTCAAGGGCTTGTCCTTGGCTATTTTTTTAAAAATACATAATAGTAATGTTTTGTTCTCATAAATAAATTTGAACTGCTCAATGTACGATGTTCGATTTATGCAAACTTAAGCGAAATATTTATGAAAAAATGTATCTTTATTACTTGTGTTTTAGCTAAAAAAGTGTTTTTTTGTGCTTTTTATTGTTAAAAACATTAATAAACTTCAATATGAAAAAATAAATGAATTGGTTCTTATTAATTCTTTAAAAGTTTCCCTATTGTGTACCTTTAAAATAATTAAAATTGTTGTTTCCTATTTACTTTTGTACAAACATGACTTAAAAGGCGTGTGTACTCTTTCTGATTTTATCTACGTTTGTAAAGATTTACTTTTAAAGTTTAAAGATCCCAAGTTTCTGGTGACTCACAACCAGGTTCATAAGTCATCGAAGTGTTCTCTTATTTTTGGTTTTTTTTTCAAGAAGACAGAATATAAAATATAAGTATTTATAATATAAGTACTAAGACAAGTTTAAAATAATTATACTACCAAATAAAAGGGGTTATAATTTTTTCATTATTCTATTTCGATTGAATTAGCGAATTTCGTTTTGTCTTTGAAAGTTCATATTTTTGGTCCGAATAAGAATTTTTGCAGAGAATGTTTTACAATTTATTATATGAATATGAATAAACTTTCGCTCTAAGATAATATTTAATTAAATATTGTTACTATGTACAATAATTGTACTATGTACAATATTACAATAATATTATTACACTGCATTGACATTTTCTTAGTTTAATAAAAGTCTCAGCCACTGCGGTTTAGAGTCAATTTTCATAGTTTTTAAATATCAGACTACATATATTCAGATACAATACATACTATAGAATATTTGTTGTTTTTACGCAAAGTTGGTATGTGTAAATCTATAGAATTTGATTTTATTTTCGTGAAATAACAAATGTTTGCTACGGGTAACTAATTATAAATTTCAATTGAAAATATTAAATTTGGATTCATATATGATTTTGGAAAAAAAAAACGCTCTTCTTTTTTTACGCGTTTTTAATAGGTGATAGCATCTCCCATGCAGGAAATTCAAATAGAAGCTAAGCTACAAGTTTTGTTTTGCTACAAATTCAAATTTAATTAATTCTGTTACATAATTTTAATTTCTTGTTAGTTCAAAGAAATAAAAGAAAACTATTGATTGACGTCTGTGTAAAGAATCAAAGTCAATAATTGGAGTATTTATACACATTAAGATATAATATTACTTTTTTACGACCGAATATCAGGCATTAAAATTCCGAAGAATTGCATCAGTTTCATTGATGCATAAATTGCATAATCCGATTCAACTAGAAAATTCATCTTGAGTCTAGAGCTTGTAATTTTTTGCGTATTTAGGTATGTCAGTATGAAATGCAATTTGTTCAGAAAAAAAGTAAAATTCGGTTAATGCAACATAAACTAAAATTATTTGAAGTAGTCAATTAAGCACTGTACTGCACAATGACATTTCATATTATGCATTTCAAAATGACTCAAGTTACAGCTCGATAAGCCTATTTTTGTCAACCTTGCACAACTTCTTTTTACCGTCGTTTTATGCTACCAAAATACACCTGTTGATATTCTTGCAAAATCACAAAGATATCGTCGGCGTTGCGAAGACGAAGCAAGACTGTTGTTCGACAGCTCTGCAGGTTTGAAAACCAGAAAGTACCTACGGTTTACTTCTTAAGGTATAGTGCCAAGTGGAGTGGCACAAATATAAGTATAAAAATTCATTCTATGGATTGTTGCACTGTAGGAACAGTTAGATCTACCGTCTTCAATGTAAATTGGAAAAGAAAATAATAAGAAATAACATTTTTTAAAAGAAATCTGCAAAAACATTCGACGCCGGAGAAAATGAACATGACCAGTTCTCCGACCTGTGTCCACTTCATTGACGTCAATGAGCCCCCCTATCACATTCTGCCACTTGGAGCTAACTCGGGGTGTGCTCCTCCTATGGATTTTAAAAATAGAATCGCAACAAGCCCAAAGATTGGACGACGATTTATCATCGCGGCCCGTTTTGACTCAAATGTTTTGTTTGGAATCATATTCGATGCACTGCTCACTCTGATTTCATTTCTAGTTGTCTGGTTTTTGTGGTTGAGTACTGTGTTTTCATATCATTTAAGGAACATCTGGCAATATTGGAAACAGGTTGAAACAATTGTCTTATAAAAAGTAACTGATAAAATGATCTATGTAAATGATCGTATTGCTAATCGTGTTAACCTTGGGATAATTAAAGGATAATGATTAATGGTTTCAAGGTGATAACTATCATGTTGATGTTTTTGAGAACTGTTGTGCAATTGTATTTTTAATAGGGTTGTAAAACACCGGAGTGTGAGTTTAGTCAATTCAAGTCCTTAAATTTATGTCTATTAGTTTATATTGTATTTTATAGCGAGTTTTATTTCAGCACCACTAACAACGCACTTCATACTAACTGCAAACATCAAAAATGCATTTTTCTCAAAACATGTTTTTCTAATACGGGATATTTCAAATGCCTGTTATTTCACCAATTTTAATTATTTATTAATATGAAAAAGTTAATTTCATAGAAAATTTGTGTATGGAATGTCCCATGAAATTTGAAAATTATATGAATATAGCAAACAATAACTTATACTCTATAAATTTAATAATATAGAAATGTCAAAAGGAAGATATATTAAATCTGAACCTAGAAATATTAACGATTAGAAAAATTTGTAATTATTCATAAAAGCTGGAGTGAAAAAGGAATACTTTAGTAACAAATTAAATAATTTCAGGCCCTTCTATTCAAGATTTGAATGGTTGACTCAAAGTTTGAGTTCGGTCAGGGTTTCAAATTAAGTGAACTCAATTTTTGATTTGAGTGATAAGTGGAATCAAATTTGCAGTTTTTACGATACTGATTTCCATTAACGGTATATTTACAATATTTTTGTATTATTTTACCTTATTAAATTAAATACTATTTAACTCTATTTTCTAGGCGGTTTAAAAATGAGTTTCAATGTGAACATGTACTTTAGAGTTAAAATTTCCTTTTGACTGTATTTAGAACAAATATAGGTAGACTTGAATGAGCTCAATTGTGATTAAAAGGGATTAAATCCGGGGTTAGTAAAATTGATGATCATTTATCATATAAAAACAAATTTTTTACTATACAAATATGAAATAAACGAGTATATACTTAAAGTATGCGCTCTCAATTTTTGAAAAATACTCACGTACCTACTTTTAAGCGATTATTAAATTAAATAGTAACGAAGTGTCGTGTAAGTGAACCCATATTCATAACTATTAACCTGAGGTAGCCGTAAATTTTCCATTTAATATCGGTAGTTTCATTTAAAATTTTAAAATTAAAAATATGAATACATTTTCTTAAGTTGAGTTGATAAGCAAAAGGTCGGTTCAACGAGCGCAGACAAAACATTGACAAAGTGCAACCCCATTGCTTTAGTTGTAATTGATACCGGTCTACGCGGGGAATTTTAAATTGGTCGAAAACTTCGTCTCAGAGGCGGGGGAGGGAAGATCAAGAGATCAAGCATCAAAACGCGAAGTGAGGCACACACGCGAATCAGCAGCCCCGGAGCCAACAACTATAAAATGTTAATTTAGCGCCAGCAAATAGGCGCCGCCGGTTTTGAACGTGTTCGTTAATAAAATTGCGACGGTTAAGCTCATTCTGAGCAATTTTAGCAATCAAACTGGATGCGCCGAACCAGATTTATATGCGCCGACCGGCCGACGTGAGACTATGATTATTATTAATTATTCTGTTTTTTTTTCTGGGGGTAAAAATTCGTTTTATAACACGAGACCGGAGATAAGTCAACTGATAGGGAAATTTTCTAGTTATTTCCGAAATTTTATTATTTTTAATTTCAATACGGCAGCCTGCACTCGTTTTGATAAGAGCGGTCATAGAAATGTGGCTATTTATTTCGGGTAGTTACAATTATGCAATTGTTGCAACTGTTATCTACAAATATAATATCGCGTGGTGTGTAGAATGATAAGCTGTGAATACTCTTAGTAATTTAAAGAATTTGACATTTATGCAATACAAATTGGTGAAATACGTACCTAAGCAAGTTAGTTCAATGGTAATATAAAAATAATGTTTAGCTCAAAAAGAAAGAATAGAAAGAATAGGCCCAAAACGAGCCCGCAACACGCCCGACATACGCCTGAATTGAATCTGTATTCTGTAGCATTTTTTGAAGAGAAATAAAATTCATGGAGACGGTTGTAAAACGCCCACCAGCACTCACTTTTAAATTTGAGCCTTCCATTTTGGACTCCAATTAAAAAAAAAAATATTTCCATAATTCTTTGACCTGTGGTAAATGTTGAAGCAAATTCTATAACTTTTCCAAATTTCAAGTCGATAGCTGATGTAGGCAAACAGTTGTGACAGAAGGACAAAGTTGCACAAGGGTTGGTGACAATATTTTTTTTCAAAAACTTTTAGAATGTTATTAAAAGTAAATATATTTTACTCCACACATTTAAAAAAAAGTTCGAACTCATAAGTTTATTTTAAAGTTTATTTTAAATTTGTTGAATTGCCAACCTTCTATCAATAAACATTTAAAAAAATTTATGATTATATCCGTTCTTTGAATGTTTTTAAGGTTCCAATGGAGAATTACCTTGGGCTTTGTAGGTGACCTAAAAATAAAACCCCACTCAAGGTTACATTTCAGTCAACAAAAATCTTTAATAGAGCTAAACGTGTTTAAAAATAATTGATCCTCGTTTTTTGTACATTTAAAGAGTTATTTAAATTCATCGGTTGCCGCAACTTAAAAGGGTCAGATATTTTTTGCGTGCTTTATAAATTACAATTATCTCAGTAAAAACGTTAAAAGTTCTTTAAGAAATCAAATTGACAGAAGTCCGTAAATACATATCTTTGTAATTTTTTTTATCTTAATTCGAATTAATTGTATTCTGCAATTACGATACTTACCTGATGCAATTTAATATAGTACGAGTATAATTGTAGCTGTCTCGGCCGAACGCACTCCGTTGTGAAGAGATGATAAGTGACGAAGCCAGTTACTACATGCAAGTATCGGTCGATCTGCGTCAATCCTGAATTAACTTCCGAACTGTGGCGATAAGCAGCTTACAGCATCGAAAGTGAAAAAAGGTCAGATCAATAGCAATCAGAAGCGATTTATTATTGGACACTTTTTTTCGAATGTTTATGGCACTGTGAAAATGATAACAATAAAGAGAGGTTCTAATTTTAGCAAATAGAGATCCATTAAAATAAATCTCTAGGGGTCTAGTAATTAATATTATATAATCACATGGGTCTGGTCTAATGGCGCTCACTTAATCAAGATCTCTTTGTGGGTTCTGTTAAGAAAAAAAAAGATAAAACATTTTGGCATAGAGTCATCGGAAGTGGCGACCTTAAATTCAAGTTTATCTTTGAGAATTCATAATTAAAAAATTATATAAAGTAAGAGATATGTAGTTACCATGCTCTCCGGGTTCATCAATGAATTAAGATGCAAATAAAAAATAAAAATCACTATTTTGCTTATCTAAATACATATATAGATCAATGAATGAATACCGCCATGAACTCTTAGAAGAAAACCCCAAACTTGATCGCTTCTTAATCGGTCATATATTTCACCTCGTATTTCAACTTATATTTTAGCTTAGGGGATTTAATTGTCAGTAAATAAAGTGTAAACAAAAAGTATTTCCAAATAAGAGATGAATTTTGTGAAAAACATTATAGTCAAATCCTCGATTCTATTTTTATATGCCGCGAACTTTCTGCGTGATATAGAAGTGCTCTACATTTGTACGCAACATTAATTTTACTTATGAAGATAACACTTATTCTTGACCATCTGGCTTTTTAATTCGAGTTCAAACCGGATGACGCTTTAAAAATTGATAACATTAAATTATTACTATGAATTTTGAAAAATATGTAAGTATAACTGTTACATATATGAATATTATGAAGTTTTCGCAATAATAAAATTTAAACTAGTTTGTAAGAAAATACTTTTTATCTTAAATTATTAGAAACAAGTTTTAACCACATTTAGCAGCTTTATAAAATTTTTAGTAGGGTAGGGTAGGATTTTTGAGATAGATGATTTCAATTACGGTGCTGAAAAAACAAATACCATTTAGGATTTTCTTTTCTCTCTTAGCTCTAAGTCCTATTAACTTTTGCCCTTGAATTTTAGATTAATTTTTGAATTTAACCATTTTGGAATAGATTTACGTTTATATTTGAATTTGCAAAAATCTACTCTACCTTCATTTAAATTATTATAACCTCATTGTTAATACCTAAGACATATTCTTTAGTCTAAACTAATATTTATATTTGGAATTGTTAAAATCTACCCCATTTGCCTTTAAATTATTGGAATCTCATTTTTAAGTTAACTAGATGTAAGATATACTGTTAGAACGCGCCATATGGGCCTGGCACCCGAGTGCGCCTTAAGGGTAGGGCCAAATTTATAATTTAGCTTTACCAATAAATAAATAACTTTTTTTAAAGTTTTGTTGCTGTTTAGTCTAGAATAAGTACCTCTCTGTCTGCATTTTTGGGATTGTCTCTCCATGCTGCAAAAATTGACTCTTTACTTTTACTTACTGTTAATAGATGGCGCTAAATACAGTCGATGATTGTCTAAATCTTACCATAGTAGCTTATTTTGAAATAATTGAAATCTTTACAGAAGAATTGTGTAAATATTATGCAATTCAAGCAAATACTTAATGATAAACATTTAATTTTGTTTATATTTTTAAATATGTACATTCATTTATCGAAGGAAATGCCATTTTTCTATAAAATATTCATACTCTGAAATTCGTTTACGTCATTTTTAGTCGATACGTAAGCTCGTGCGTTCTTTCTCTTATACTTTTAGGAAAAGTCCACGTCTGTTTATTACATAAATGGCGGTCGTTTTACGTCAATTCAAATGTCTAGAGTGCAATAACATTCACTTTTAAAAAGCCATCGTCAAGGATTTTGATAAAAGAACTTAAATTACGTTCTTATATAAGTAACTATATAAGCATTGTGAACATAAAGCAGGTTTTGTTTGAAAGTATTTGTTGTAAATAAATTGTTGACGTCATCACGTTTCAAGTTTAAGCAGTCTATTAGTTGTATTCGAATTCGTAGTGGATATTAAAATGCAAATATTTCACTTTTGGATCTCTGACTATTCTAAGAAAAGGACTCTTTGAGCAAAATATTAGCAAATAAATTCTTGTATAAAACCATGCAGAATAATAATGCAACAAATGAAAATAATGCGTCACACAAGTTAAAAAAAATAACATTTTACGATACAATCACTTCAATTGCATACTCAAATGTGAGGATCATAAGATCATACATCGGTCCCATACCCATCAATCCAGCGCACATTGGGAGGCACGCGTTCACGAGATGAGTGCATGACAGCGGTTCGCGATAATTAATTGATTACTTCAATTGGAAAATAGAAGAAAAAAATTGTTCAATTTAAATGGAATATTGTAAACTTGTCCTAATTACCGACACCAACATACGACACAGGAAATATTCGGCTTTGACGTCAAAACCATTTAATAGTTAAAAGTATGTTAGTGCCTAGGTATGAAAAATATTTAATTAATACTTAATTTTTTGTTTATAACGTTCATACTTATTTTGTTATAAAAGAAATTTTTTTATAAGGTAATCAAACTTCAATACCAAATAAAAAAACAATTAATTAGGTTAAAAATATCCCATATCACTATTACAAATATATCATTTGAATCGCTATGTTTAGTTTAAACCTTGAATTACCGATTAGGTACATATCATTACAAAATCCATAATTATTATTATTTTTTTAGGAATGTTTTTAAGGTAATTTATATCAAATTCAACATACAGTAGAACACCATAAATTCAAATGGTTTAAATCCACAGTAAGTTTTTGATTTAATCCGCAGAACGGTTAAATGCAAAATTTTGCAGTTATGCATATTTTAAACGGACAGCGTATACAAGATATGACATGACTATTTTTTAGAGTTTGGTAGTATAGGGTATAAAAAAGGAACCCTATTATTATAGCAAGGTTGTCCGTCCGTTTATCAGAGGCTTCTAACTTCTAAATGGAATGAAGTATCGTATTGGATGGCCGTTAAAATAATGGTTTTAGACATATTTTGCTACTACATAGCTCTATCAACAAACCGGCTTTACGTGAAAATAAAATAAGATTTAAAATTTTTCTTTAAAACAAAACAATTGTACGGAATCCTTAGGACGAGAGTCCGACTCACAGTTGAACAATTTTCTTCTTTTGTTATATCATTTAATTACGGACAAAATTTCTGGGAAATATTCTGTATTTTCTGATGGATTTTAGAATAGTGCATTATTTTGGTAATATTTCCTGTAGCTTTTAAGGAGATCTGCTGCTTTTTTAATATATGTTGTGGATTTTATGGCAAAACGTTCGTAAATCGGTTGGGGATTATTTTGCTATCCGAATTTTTTTTTGCGTGATATTAGACATGAATTTAACCATGTTAACATTTATTGACTATAATTAGGTATGTATTTTAAAGCGTGTTTAGCGTTTAAGTGTGTTTTACTGTGTAATATAAAATATAATAAGATACATATATCCATTATAAAAAATTTGAAAGTTGAATATAGTATAACGATGAAAGAAAAACGTACATACATATGTATGTATATAATAATGGCGAATTCAGATATTTAAGTAATAACGACTTATGGAATAATTAACCTATTTTGTTCCAAATTATAAATGCATGAAAATGCATTGATCTCTAAGTAAAAATGTTCAATCATATCAGTCTATCAGAAAACGCGAATTATCGGTTATTTGCAATTATACATATAATATAGATACATACATGTAATATATATATATATAATATAAATAAAGTTCTGGCAAACTAATCTTAATATGGTAAACAAATCACCACGTGTGCTAACACTAGAATTTCACACAATCATTGTATTTATACACATTTTAACACTTGCCCCATATGCGATGACTAAATTTTTTAATTTCGCACTGCCGAGCCTTCGTTTTCTTATTGGTGTGTTTATTGTTAATGAGGCAAAAGTATCTTTCGAATAATTTACAAAATTTTAAGATAAAACAAACTTATCTCTGGTAAATGGCGGTGACTTGCTCAAATAAACAGGTCATCTTTTGAGTCCACCAAACGCTGCATTGAATACGGTCTGTGGAACTTCAATTTACCAAAATTAATGCGTTGTTTATAATTGCATTCTTTCACACGATCGCTAATTGGGCGCGGAAAGGTAAACTGCGCACAGCTTTTCTCCGGTTAAAACTCGTTTCCTTTTCTACCACCTACAACAAAAATATTTTTCACCTTAGATCAGAGATCGTGCAGGGAGGGCGGTTATAAAGATCGAGTGGAAAATATTGTATTTGTTTTTGTTTTTTTGATTTTCTTAGCGGGGGAGGATTTAAGACGTTAAACATTAAAGATAAAGATATTTGCTAGGACGTTTCTAAGGCTCTCCCACTCCCAGCTGGGGGTGATCGCGAAATACAAATAAACAATGGAATTTTCGAGTTCTCAAAAAGATAGCACTAATATTTCCAAACTGAAAAGTGAATGGATGGTGGTTGCTAGGTCGTATCTATTTGTTTATTTAACCATTTAACCATTTCCAAATTGCTCGGCATTATCTCTGTGATGCTAATCGTTATTTGTTATTTGTACTGTAATTGATTCATGTTTTCAGTATGTAATGTCTTCCGCAGCTGATGTATAAAAATTAAACATATACAAGTCTAGGCTAATTACGCTTTTGGTACTAATCAAAACTTTCTTTGTTTTTGTTTTTAATTTGCTCGCTTTGCTCCAATACAAATTTTTACCCAAACAGCGTCATAACTATGCCAAACATTGCGTATATCGCTTTAATAAATTTATAGAGTGATTAGGTACCTGGAATTTATCCGAAAACATTTGTAATTTTGTTTTCCAGCTCAATTTTTTGTTTACATAATTAATTAATTTCCAATAAAGGTCATATAATTCTATGAAATTTCTTATTCTAAGAACCACGATTGGGATTACTTTCTAAAAAAACCGAAAGAAAAACTATATAGACATATGCGGAGAAAATAGCGTAAAACGTAAATAGCGTTCAATAAATTAGATAGCAGATGGATAAATATGTGATTAAGTTTCTTAAAAAAATTCGATTGAAATTATTTCACAATTTTAATAAGTCGGAGTATTTCACCTATGCAAACCCAGAAGTTTCGAAATTACATCTATTGTTTTATTGCGCAAAAGTATGATCGCAATGACGCAAAAATAAAAGTCATTCGAACCGAAATACGTAGTGTAATAAAAATGGTACGTCAATAATAATAATTAAATATGAAAATGTTCTTTATTTGAGGGTTATGGAAAAAATTGCGCAAATTGCCTAAGGTGATTGCCATGTTCTATTGTTTTTTCCAGACTGGCAAACAAATTGTTTGATCAAGTTTAATAAAGGTGAATGGAAAAACCTTTTTAAAATTTGTAGAAGAACATATAATTTAAAAATGTTTAAAATGGTATCAAGTTGTTAAGACAAATTGTATTAAGATTATAAAAATATTATACTAAAAAAAATTTGAATTAGTTTTTAATATATTGTAAATAGTATTCGGTTACAAAAAAATATCAAGTATAATATAATCAAAGCAATTTAATCTACTCACTCTGTTTGATGATAATTACATAAAAGTGATCTGCAGATGTAGACCAGATCAAATGACTGAAAATCGAGCTAGAGTTCATTAGATCTGTAGTCCGATTTACTGAGTCAAATAGTTGCTGCTATTAAGTTGGTAAATTTATTTAGAACGATTCGAGAATGACAAAATGGACTTATAAATACTTACTGATCAGATGCAAAAAACATCAAAGTATAATATTTTATGTAATGTGTTTTATTTGTAAATCAGATCTAGTTACATGCGCAACGCGCGAAATTTTCCAGTCAAATTCCCAGAGCGCAAAATCCCCAAACACAAAATCTCATAACTCGAAATCCCAAGAGAAATCGGACGGGGATTCTATTCTATTGTATGGAATCGTCTCTTAGAATTTTTGATATGCGAATTATAATCACTTTTAATAATCTATAAAATTTATATTTTCTTCGGAAAGTCACCGAGATAATTTTGTTGTGACCTAGATTGCATACATACATATGTAGACTAATTGCTACAAGTAATTATTGAAAAACTTGTTGATATATTTATTTCAATAGATTGATTCAAAAATCGAATGGGAAATAAAAATAAAAAAATTCAGCAGCACATGAACCAGCAAGTGATTAATTAATTATTAGAATGTTTATCTATGCTCGCACTTAAATTAAGTGAAAAGTTGCAAGAACTGAAATAATTTGTAATAAAGCTCTTGACGTTCTAGTTTATAAATGAGCAATGATTAAGTTCATATTTAGATAATTTTATGGCATATACAAATTATAATTTTATATTAAATCGGCAGATCAATTAGAAATATGTAGTTATATGGCACGATTATTACATGTTATGGTAGGTTATTGAAATTACGAAAACCTAATCATTTACTAATAGTTTTTTTTAGATCACTAACAGGTAAACACTAGTTTTTGTAGGTTATAATCACATTCTAAAAAAAAAAAATGTTTAGTGTGTCGAAAAAATGGCTTAAACAAAATTGACATAATAATTTCAAAAATTAATTATTTTTCAGGAATTAGTCTGAAATTCGAAAAAACATTATAATTTGGGAGTTTTTACTATTCACGAACCAATACGGTGCTCCTATCCTGTACGACACACAAATCCAAATTTAATACGACCGCAAAGGGTTAAAAATTATTTAAAAAAAAAAAAAAACCGCCTTCAAAAAACAGCTAGGAACTAAAAAGCAAAAAATAATTGGTAACATTTACATATACGATTTCCTACCTACTGATGTGTTTGAACTCGGTGCCAAGCCAAATAGGTCCCCCGCTACACCCCGCATGTGCGACGAACTTTCGAGCGAGCGTGGGTAGGCTGAGCGATACAACCCAAACGGGCACACACATGTGTGAAATACGTTTCGTTGTTAATTCAACTCTTTATAAGTCACTAAGTATAAGTATTGCTCATTGTTATTTTTGGACTTTGGCACCGACTTCAAACACATCAGTAGGTAGGAAATCGTATATGTAAATGTTACCAATTATTTTTTGCTTTTTAGTTCCTAGCTGTTTTTTGAAGGCGGTTTTTTTTTTTTTTTAAATAATTTTTATTTTTTGCTTTTTAGTGGTGTTTATAAAGGCGGCCATCTTAGAATCCGCCATTTTGGTTTTTTAGTATTTGTTAGTCAATCCCTTATAATGATACATATCCTGTCAGAAAAATAATCTTCAAAATCGATCCATAATTGTTGAAATTATCGCGCGATGAAGTGAATGAAAATCAATAAAATTCAGTCATCCCCTAATTTTCCACCCTTTGAAGTGGAATATTTTAATGAAATTTAAATGGGACCACTTGTGAGGCATAACCTATCCATTAAAAAAAGAATTATTAAAATCGGTCCACAATTGACGGAGAAATCAGGTAACAGACATAAAAAAAAGATTCCGACGAATTCATAACCTCCTCCTTTTTTGAAGTCGGTTAAAAATATTGAAAGCAGATTGGAAATCGGTTTAAAGACCAAACCACATGTGCCTTCTAATTATAATCCTTTTAAAGATAACAATTTCCAAATGTTGATAGCAAATCAGATACTCCGAAAACGTCTCCATGCCAAAAACCAAGTTCATAGCATTGAATTTGACAATTTTTATACAAGAACTCTTCTAAGTTCGTGTTAAGCTGAGGATTAATTTTGCAATACACTCAGGATTTTAATAAAGCTATGTTAATAACATTGAAATCAAAGGGCAACTCTTTCAGATGTTCTATAATAACAGTATTGGGTGTAGTCTTAGACACGAACCTCGTTTTATATGTGATAAATAATAGGCCACTTATAGGCGCCTTTATTATCTCTAGTGATTATATAGAAGTTTCTATTGTGATATGTGGCTATAACTTCTACAATGAACGTCACCTATAGCCGTTTAATCATTTTCACGCACATACCTCAACCGACTGATTAGTCGGTTTCGATTGCTACTTTTAGTGGCCGCCAATCGATAAATCATTCACTTTGACTCACCGTCTCAAATTAGGGTTAATTGGGTGATTATAGCTTCTATCAGCGTTTCTTGATCAGCCAATGTCATGTTTGGGTAGCTTCTAATTGAAACGTTTCTCCAACTTTCTGAGTATTGGACTTGATGCGAAAAAAATGCCTTTAGTCACTTTCTTTACGGTCTAAAAGAGTCAATCAATTAAAATCTGTGCGTAGGCTAAATGAAGTCCAAAAATCGCGTTTGGACCGTTGAGAGTGATTTAAATTCTAATAGAAAACGAAGTAGTTTAAATTTACCTAAAAATGGCATTAAAGGACGAGGAAGGGAGGCGTGGAAGAAGGTCATTAAAGATTGGTTGGCGAATACTTTTAAGAGCTACTGTTTGACGACAAGTATGCATGGCTTTAGTCATATGATAAGGGAAGATTCTACACCTGGAGAACGAAGAGCCTGGATGTTTATTGTTGCAACAGCTCTAATTGTTTCAGTTGTACTTTTGTGGGTATCTTGGCATTGGAACGAAGAAACGCCCACTGTCACTGTTATTGAAAGCACCCAGTTTCCAACCTGGAATATTGCTTTTCCTGCTATTACTATTTGCAATTTTAATAAGATATCTAAAGTAAAAGCAGAAAAGTTGGCGAAAAAATTGTGAGTATAAAATTTTTGGAAATATCTACATACGCTGATGAGTGGTTTCAATAAATGGTTCTTAATAAACTTATCAAAATTGCATGGACAAATTAGCCAGTCATTTGTGCTATCTGAAAAATAATGATTACAATTAAAACGCTAATAAAGTCGAAATTGCTTTATTAGCTGCGTTATTTTCTTCACAATCAGATCGGAATCAGATAATTTAGGTTAGGAAACTTTTCATTGAATTGAAAATTTTTGAAAAGCGCAAAAAATTGCCATGATTATTATCTAACTAAACCACAAATCTTGATCCGAACAAGTTAATCCAAACTTTTTGACGCAAAGTGCGGGTTTAATCAAAGCAATTCGATTTTATATTCACGAAATAAAAATTTTTTGATATGTTTATCTGTTTAAAAATTTCAATTCAATGTAAATTTTTTACTAAATCTATTCCGGATTCGATTGTGAAAAGAAAACACAACTACCGTACAAACTATTTGAGTATGCATTTCAGTTACATTTTGATACACATATTGAACATTTTATATTTTTATAAGTAGGCCTTATTTTTGAATCCGTCCGAAATGAATCGAAAAGTGCTTGAAAAATTACTTTTTGGACAACAATTCTATAATAAATTTGTTAAAGTTCTCACAAATTCATTTTAGTTATCTTTAACTTCAATTAATTTCGCCACACATAACGACAAAATAATTTGGTTGGATTTTTCTATCGGATTATTTTAACTATTCTGAAAGAAAAAATTAATTGAAATTCAAAAGTAACTGAAATTAATTTGTTAAAAAATTAGGAACTTTATTAAGGAATTCGAAATGTGGTTTTGTAAGCTCTTTTTCGATTCGATTAAAACGGATTCAAGGATAGGGTCCATTATTCTTAAAACTCTAAATATTCTCATTACTGTTTCTTATAGCAATCGTCCACAAAATATGACAGAAGAAGAATTAAAAAATCTTTTCAACATTGTAATGTACTATTCGGGGGGTTTGCGGGTAAATGCTAGTCAGTACGATAAACTGCAAGCTGTCTTACAACATAACAATTATACTGCTCAAAAATTGTTAAATTCGCTATCCCCAACTTGTAACGAGCTCTTATTCAGATGTATGTGGAAAGGTACCCAAACTAGATGTGATTCACTTTTCCAGGCTGTTAATACCACTGAGGGCATTTGCTGCTCTTTTAACTACTATGGTTTAGTATCAAACAACTACCCGATGTAAGAAACTTTCAATTTAGCAAAAGGAAGATTGTCTAAAGTATACTTTTACTATTTTAGAAAACTCGCCTATACAATTCCAAATGTCCCTCGAAGGGTTACAGGATGTGGTTATCAAACAGGACTCACCGTCCTTCTGAAACCGAATACTAAGGATTATTTTGGGACTTATTTAAGTAGCTACGGTTTTCGAGTGCTAGTTCATGATAGTCACGATTTTCCTGATGAAAATGCAGAAACGAAGGTTCTTACATCTCTGAGGGAAAGTTTTTTAAGTATTTCACCAGAATCGACATATGCAACTCATGATACCAGAGGACTTGATATTGAAACGAGAAAATGTTTATTTTTTAATGAAAGAAAATTGGAAGTTATGCAGAAGTATTCTTACATAAATTGTTTGGCAGAATGTCGTACCAAATTGGTTTATGAAAAATGCGGATGTGTCCCTGGAAATTTGCCCAGTAATGGAAGTTTACCTTTATGCGATGCAAATCAGATTCTTTGTGTTGTAGAAAATAGAGGTAAGTATAAAAATAAATAGTTTAGAAAAATGTTTATATCATAAATTTTCGCAAGAAATAATGAACATTTTAAAAAGCAAAATGTAAGTTTATGAGGCCATCTACATATTTTGAAACTAATATCAAAACTTTTGAAATGTGACGAACAAAATATCTGAATCTATGTTATTAAAATATAATTTATTATTTTTTTAATTATAGAAATTTTCGTGGGATCATTACCAGGACTTAATCAATCTATTGTACGACAAGAACGTCCAGATAAATTGCCCTGCGGCTGTTTACCAGACTGTGAAGTTAATCATTATCCTTCTGAAATAACGAGTGGTGTTTTAAATAGAGATTTTTCATACAGTCACATAACATTATTGTAAGTATTTTTTTCTTATGAAAAAAAATATTGAAATTTTTTAAATTAAAATATAATTTTTTATGCTTACAGTAAAGGTGTTAAAATATCAGACGAAGTTTTATTACATGTATATTTCAATGATTTAGTATCGACACGTTACCGAAAAGATATCTATCAAAATTGGCTAGCCACTCTTGGTAAGTTGTATGATAATTTTGAATTTTCTATTTTAAAATTTTTTTTATTTTTTACAAAACAGCATCATTTGGTGGACTTGTTGGACTGATTATTGGCTTTAGTATAGTAACTGCTTTTGAATTTATTTACTATTTAACCCTACGCCCATTATTTGATCACTGTTCAACTCATTAATTTGTTTTCGTGTTATAAATATAGATATGTCGAACAAAATTATATTTTAATTAAAATTATCCATATGATTATTAGAAAATGATTCAATAGGTAGGTAGCATTGCGTGTGATTAATGAATTTTCTTCATCGATTGTTCAATTGCCATTTTCCTGTTAATCAATCAATCATTTGAAATTGACATTACAATGTCCACCTACCGTATCCGTTTCTACTGATTTTGATCAGTAGAGTAGCTATTCTTTGACTATCGGACGTCTTCAGCTCAAATCGGGCTAATCTACAAATCATGTTAAAAATGTCACGCAAAAAATTAAGTGCCTCAAGCGAACAAACGTTTTCTTATCAAATTAGAAGTCTTTTGCAAGAATATACCTATAACGCCTTTATTCACGGCTACATTCTGATTATGGATAAAAAATCGTCTATTCTCAGCAGGTATAAAATATGAATGATGATAGTTTTTTCGAGCATAACTTTTATATCATTTAGAGCGGTATGCGCGGTATTTATGATTGCAATGATATGCTCCACGATCGTCCTCATTTCTGGACTCTATTCGGATTATTTGCATTCACCAACGTCCACAAATCTTCTGCCCTATCGCGTGCCAATTGCTGAAGTACCTCTTCCCGCGATCGCTTTTTGCAGTGCAAATAGAATCAGTCGGTGGGCACTTGGCGATCTCGCACAAAAGATGTAAGTATTTCAAAAATTTGATATCTTTTATATATAAATTGGTAAATTGCGCCACATTCTCTTATCTTATGATTGGTGATGATTTAAGCTCGATCAAGTAAGCTGATATCTAAATTTAAACGATGAAGTCGTTACGGCGCAGTGATTGAGTATTCTTGATAAAATTGCAATGAATGATTTATTTGTTGTATTATCTTACTTATTTATTTGAGAAAAATTTGAACACCGCAAAAAATTTCTGTTGATGACCTTAAAACTTAAAAGGCAGATTGAAGGATGCCAATATAAAGTCCAAGTGGCGCTTTAGGAAATTTAATTTTTATTTTAATTTTTTTTAATCAGCTTAAATTTTGTAAATAATGTTTTTGTTTTGCATAGAATAGAAGAAGAAGAATTTGTATAATGTAATGTATCAACTTGTCAAACTTTTATATTAATTAATTATTTATATGATTTATTAAGATAATTTAGTAAAAAATTTTCCCACCTTACCTAACCTAACCTACTACCTTATTAAGATAATTTAAACTTTAAACCTGGACAAGTGTTAAGTGTACGAGTATGTATAAGGTTTACATATTTTTCGTAGATTGAGAATTTGAAATTGGAAATATTTCATTACATCACGTTTTCGAGAAAAATATGGTCAAAATGTAAAAAAATGTGTGTTTTTAGAATAATTTTGAAAATTTGTTTAAAAATTGTAGAGTCGTCGTAGTCAAAAAAACTCAAAACGACATTCAAATGACAGCTTATGATTTTAGCTGAAGTTATGAAATATGATTTAAAGTGATACATTTACTTTTCTGAAAAAACAGCTTCTACACTGATATTCATCCAATATTTATTATATGAACTAAATTTTTATTTAGCAACGTAAATAAAGGCTCCTATTACATTTTCTCGAAAAAGTATTTTTGACTTTTGATTCATATTTAGTATGCCAAAAATTACATAAAACAATTGTTAAAATTAAAAAAAGTTTAGATAAGCCATATTTTGCAGACCTGCGTAATTATCGACAATTTTCTTTCCTTAACTTCATATCAAGGTGCTTCCTAAACTAAAACTCAGAGTAATAACAATTTAGTTATCATAAATTTTCGATAAAATGTGTTTTCAACCAATAAAATTAAAAAATCTAGATTAAATTACCCTAAAAGCTGCCGAAAATTGACCTCTAATTTTAAACTCGAAATTTTTATCAAATCTTAACAATTAAAGCAGCATTAGATAAAGTACATTGACCGGGAATTTTAAGTAGTAAAAAGCAGTAATTTGTCTTGATATGTCCACCCACTGTTTACCGAGTCTAGTATAAATGATTTATGGCCAAAACTTAGCCACAGGGTAGACCAGAGGAATTTTCGGCTTAAGTAATTTCATACCTGATAAAATTTACCCACTTGTGGAGTCATGCCAATTCGTTTCGATATCTTCACAGCGGGCTCTTTGCGGTAGAATGCATTTTAAGATAGTGCTCTTCAAGGTGAGTGGCAACTATAAAAACAAATTAGCGAAATTAGTTGGTGTAATTGTTGTTCTGATTTGATTTGATTGAAATGAACACGATTCGGTCATTGGTTTTGTTTGCTGCGTTCAATTGCGTCAGAGTGGATAGAGTGGACTTTCGTAACTATCAAGTGTTTAAAATTGCTACAAAGTCAAAAGATGGTTTTGAGGTATTGCGCAATTTAGATGGATCTGGAGAGAATATAATTTTTCTGGAAGGTGTTCGGAAGGAATGTCATGCTGTTATCGCACCTGAAAGGGTGAATGAAGTTGTTAAGCTTTTAAATCAGCATAGAATTCAACATCTACTTGTAGAAAGGGATTTCCAGCGAATTATTGATGATAATGGAGATTCAATGATATCAAGAATTGGTGAAGAATATAATTGGAAATCTTATCAAACTTTGGAAAGAACTTATGAATGGTTAAAGTCGTTACAAGAAAAATATCCGGGTAAAGTAGAAATTTTAAAAGGTGGAAAAACCTACGAAGGACGAGATATTCTCGGTGTCAAACTATCTTATAAACCAGGAAATAAAGGAGTCTTTATTGAAGGCGGAATTCATGCTCGTGAATGGATTTCTCCAGCTACAGTGACTTTTATTTTGAACCAGCTCTTAACCAGCAAGGATACTTCAGTTCGTGAAATGGCTGAATCTTTCGACTGGTACATTTTTCCACATTTCAATCCAGACGGATATGTTTACACCCATACAACAAATCGTCTATGGAGAAAAACTCGATCTCCACAAAGTGAAGATTGCTACGGGGTTGATCCCAACAGAAATTGGGATTTTCACTGGGACGAAGTTGGTACCAGCCACGAACCATGTTCCGAAGTATTTTCTGGTAAAAACGCATTTTCGGAAATTGAAACTCGTACTATGTCAGAGTTTATTTCATCTTTAAAAGGAAAACTGCACACCTATCTTGCATTTCATTCCTATTCTCAACTAATTCTTTTTCCATTTGGCCACACTAAGGAGCATGCCAAGAATCATGACGACCTGGACCAGATTGGAAGAGCAGCTGCAGAAGCCTTAGAGAAGCGATATGGAACTAAATATAAAGTCGGGAATACCTATGAAGCCATTTATCCGGCTGCTGGTGGTAGTGATGATTGGGCCTATGCTACCCAAAATATTTCGATTGGATACACCTATGAATTGAGACCTTCTGGAGGCTTTTCTGGATTTATTCTTCCAAAGGAGCAAATCATACCAACTGGTGAAGAAACTTTAGACTCACTTGTAGCACTTTTCAGAAAAGCTCACAAATTGGGGTATTACCAATAAAACAAAATGTAATCTCATTTTCTAAGGCATAATAAATTAATATCAATTTAGCGAGGCATAAATTACTTTACTTTTTAGCAAAACAAATAAATTAAAGAGATAAGGCATAAAACCGATTTTTTTAAATATATGTATGTATGAAGAAATTTAAAAAGAAGGAGTTACAGTTTTAAATGATTAAAACTCTTTAATTGTAATTTTTACTATTGCATAGTAAGAAACAGCAAGATGACAAGCACGCTTTTGTATGGAAAATGGGTATTTGGTTTAAACAAATTTTCAAAACATTTGATTCAATTCTTTTATTGATTCGTATTCCATGTAAAAATGTAGACTTATGTTTTATGTGAGTCTTTCCATAGAGAAGACAAGACGTAGAGACGATTTAGCATTAGTTTTAGAATTTTATTTTGTTTTAGTTGTTGTTTTGATGTGTGATTTAGCGCATTGCCCCTAGCAAGTACAGCCGAACAAAAACTGTTCTGAAGTTTTGTAGATTACAGTTTTATTTCATTTTCTAATTTTTATTGCCAAATTTACAACATATGGAAAATTATCGATAAATTTTTCGACTACTATTGCTATTAATTTTCTCTGTGAATTTCACATTTTAGTGTTAAAAAAAACTTATTTTTGCATACAAAAGCCATATTATTATTATTGAAAAGTTATATGGGGAAGCGAAAAAATTTAAACTAACCCATTGAACAGTCTGATTAAATTAAAACGTGAGCAGTATTGCTACATTTCTTAAAATAAAATCTTTCAGTAATTTTTATGAAGTGTTTGAAGTCACAGCGAAATGGAATGAACCAGTTACACCTCTTAAGAGTTATTTACTTTTGAGTGATTGCTCGTTCTACTTTCTATTGATAACACAACGGCCATACGTGAACCTCTTCTATCAATCGAGAGTCTAAGGCTACATAACATTTGCATTACACTCGTATTGCTCCCTTATTTTCCCGGGTACTTCACATAAGTTTTTTTCCAAATTCTTTTTGACGGATTGGATCTTATCAGGTTCAATTCTCCACAGAATGTGACCAATTAATTTCTCTAATTAATTGCATTGACCTTATCTGTCGTCCGATGGCAATATATAAAGCCCTTGGATAGGTGTGACTTAACCATTAGTCGTTAGCCGGGATTTAGTGAAAATGTCGCGAACGGTCTTTCTATTGCTAGGATGTCTAGCCTTCGGGTTAGTAAGCAGCGAGCGTGTAAGATATGATAATTATCGCGTTTACACGGTTGTGCCCCGATCCGATGCTGACCTTAGCATCCTCAGAGAGTTGGACGGAACCAGCGATAGTTTGAAATTTTTGGATGCTGTTGAAGTTATCAACAAGGATGTTAACATCGTTGTGGCCCCCCACAAGGAACCCGATTTTGTCCAAGTCCTTAAGGAAAATGGAGTCAGCTTCAAGCTCGTTGAAGAAAATCTTCAACGTCACTTGGATGAAGAACTCGCAATTACTCCACGTGCCGGTTTGAAATATGATTGGACTCGCTACCACACTTTGGAGGAAACTTACGACTGGCTCAAGGGTTTGTCTAAGAAATTTCCAGTTGTCGAACTTTTGGTTGGAGGCAAGACTTATGAAGGACGTGAAATTCTTGGTGTAAAAATTTCTTATGGACCTGGCAGGAAGGGTATTTTCGTTGAAGGTGGTATTCATGCCCGTGAATGGATTGCCCCAGCAACCGTCACCTACATTACTAACGAACTTTTGACCAGCAAGGACCCTGCTGTTCGCCAAATTGCTGAAGGATACGATTGGTACATTTTCCCACATGCCAACCCAGATGGCTACGTTTATACCCACAAAACCAACCGATTGTGGAGGAAGACCCGTGCTCGTTACGGAATGTGCTTTGGTGCTGATCCCAACAGGAACTGGGACTTTTACTGGATGTCGGTTGGAGCTAGCAACAATCCATGCTCTGATACCTTCGCTGGATCTGCTCCATTCTCTGAAATTGAAACCCGTACCCTTTCTGAGTACATTGCTTCATTGAAGGGCAAAATCCAGACCTACCTTTCTTTCCACGCCTACTCTCAACTCCTGTTGTTCCCTTACGGACATACCAAGGAACATGCTCCAAACCACAACGACATGCAGAGGATTGGCAACGAGGCTGCTAGGGCTTTGGCTAAAAGGTACGGCACTCAATATATCGTTGGAAACATCTACGAAACCATCTATCCAGCTTCGGGAGCTAGTATCGAGTGGGCCTACGGAAAATTGAATGTTCCATTGGTCTACACCTACGAGTTGCGTCCACGTAACCAGTGGAATGGTTTCATCCTCCCACCAGAGCAAATTGTTCCAGTTGGTCAGGAAACTATGGATTCCGTTGTTGCTCTACTCAAAGAGGCTAACAAACTTGGCTATTACAAGTAAAACGATTGATAAAGTAATTTAATGATGTTTTAATGAAAACATAAATCATGTTACTTTGTCACTATGTGTGTATAAAATTTGTGAATTTCACAACGCTTGAATGTATAATCGATTTATAGCAGGTTTGTGACTCCTAAAATCAGAGTTTTATTTTTGAAAAAGTTTGAGCCCGTCACGTCCCCTTAAAAAGAAAAACTGAGAAAAATTAAGTCCTAACTATGATGCGTGCACCGTACAATAATCCTTCTTCCTACTCATATTGTCCTTAATCTTTTTTAATTTATATTCAAATGTCTTATTTTTAATTTATGGCCACTATTTTAAATGTTTTAATATTTGAGCCTATAATTGTGTAATTAAGATGAACCAAGAAACAACCCGACTAATTCGTTACGAATATAATATGATTTGTTATTCAAAGGGTGTGTATGAAAATTGATGCTTAAGGATTTTAACTGAAACTTATTCCGAATTAGGATATTTATCGTGGATGTTGATATTTTATTCTCTAAAGTCTGAAAAACTTTATTTTTGAAAACGGTTACGAAATTTTTAATGCATGTAATATACATAGTTTTCTCTCTGGTTAAGATTGGTTCCGCAGAAGTCGAGACTCAAAATTAGTACCCACTAGTAGAGAATAACAGATTGCTTATGATTTTGTTATAATATTTTTGATGAAAATTGGTATAAAACCATAAACTCAAGTACCGTGTAGGAGAAACTTGTATTGATTGAACTTCATGTGGACAAAAGTTTGTCATAAATAAAAATACTTATTACCTATTAATATACGTGCATAATCAATTCTGGTGCAATCAGGTAAAAATAGCATATTTATTGTAATCTTTTATGGCCTACTTATAAAATTGCAAACATAGATTTACAGGAAATAAATAGCTTTTAAATTTTAAGTGGTGGGGTTTACCCAATAGGTTTAAATCTGCCATAGTTTCAAGTAGAGTTATCTCAAGTGGTTATGCTTTTGATAAGTTATTTTGATGAATCTATGAATACGTATGTAAATCATGATTAAAAGGTTACTTAATTAAGATAGTATAATTTTTGTAAATAAGATCACAACTAGTTATTTCATTAGGAAATTTTATCCAAAATATAATGTAAGAAATTCAAAGCACTATGAATGTTTTTATTTGTTCAAATACATATTCGCAAATACTCGATATATTGCATTTTAATATGTTACGTAAAAAATTGTAAAACTTCAAGTTTTAAAAACCCCTCTTAATCAGTTTAATATCAATACAAAATCAATGCAATTTAATTTTTTACTACGAAAAAATTGATTAAAATCCTTAATAATAACAGCGATAACACGGCATATTTCAAATACTTTTAAGAAATATAAAAATCGTAAACATATTTTCCGGAAGTAGGTAAAAGTAGTATTTTCCGGTACTAATTCATTTTTCTTTTTCTTTTGGAAGTTGTAAAAATAAAAATAATATCTAAAAACTTGGAAAAATAACCAATATCTATGTATTTTGTGATATCCGAAGTTAGAGGTGAATTAGGTGTTAACATTTTGTAGTAGTTTTACTTCTAATTTTTATGTTAATTTGATCGTTGACTTCGTACTAAGAATAATTTAAGCCTAATACATTTAAGGTCAACCAGATAGGACAAGACAATCATATAAACTGTACCTCATTTGCCTACAAAATTAGCATAAATATCAAAGAACCCGCAATGTTACCATTAAACATAGCAATTGACATTCAAACGCAATGAAAGTAATTAAAATAATAATCACTACTCTCTGTCTATATATGCCAGATTCGAGGTTGCACCCTGGTGAGCCACATGTAGTTCATGAGGCCAGCATAACTTAGAAATAGTCGGTCAGAAATAAAAATGCGTGAAGGTGTTTAAGTCCGTCTAATGGATTGAACTAGAAAACAATGTGTTTGTTTTTACTTCAATTAGACCAGTCAAGCGCCTTATCATTTTGGATTAAAGTGCGCAAAACTCATTAAGATTGAATAGAACGATTTGGTAGGGAATTAGGCGATAAGACGCACCGCAGAATTTTACGTGCGACGTACTCCAGAGGTAAGATGAAGAGGTTTTTGCATTATCTTGCGCGTTTTCAATAAGTCACTCCTTTTTATCATTAATTGGAAAAACCAATCAGTAAAATTTGGAACACTATATAAAACCTATTTCTTGACTAAGGTATTCATTGTGCTCCAATAAGTTTCAGTGGAAATGTTACGGGCTGTGTTTATTACTTTGGGCATTTCCCTCTGCCTGGGGGCGGCAAGTTGTGAACGTGTTCGATACGACAACTATCAAGTTTTCAAGGTTACACCTGAAAATGTTGAACATCTTGATATTTTGCGATCTTTGGATGGATCTAGTGATAGTCTAATCTTTTTGGAAGCTGCTGAAGTCCTGAATAAGAATGTGCACGTTGTTGTCGCTCCCCACAAGGTGGCTGATTTTGCTCAAATCCTTAACCAAAATGGTTTGTTGAGTGAGGTAGTTGAAAAAGATCTTCAACAACATCTCAACACTGAATTGCATATTAGACCACGAGCTGTAAGTGAATATGGATGGAACAAGTACTATCCTTTGGAGGAGACTTACAAATGGTTAAGGAGCTTAGCTGATAAATACCCCGGCATCGTAGAAGTTATCGTAGCTGGACAAACGTATGAAGGACGAGAAATTCTTGGAGTGAAGATCTCCTATGGATCTGGAAGGAAGGGCTTTTTCATTGAGGGTGGTATTCATGCCCGTGAATGGATCTCTCCAGCTACGGTTACTTATATTATAAACCAGCTCTTGACAAGCAATGATCCTGCAGTTCGTACAATTGCCGAAAAATACGATTGGTATATTCTTCCTCACGTTAATCCCGACGGCTACGTTTACACCCACACCACAAACCGATTGTGGAGGAAGACTCGATCACCAAATGGACTTTGCTATGGTGCTGATCCAAACAGGAACTGGGACTTCCACTGGAACGAAGTTGGTGCTAGTTCACTTCCCTGCTCCGAAACCTATGCTGGAAAGGCCCCATTCTCCGAAATTGAAACTCGTACCTTGTCGAACTTCATAAAATCGTTGAAAGGAAAACTCAACATTTATGTGTCTTTCCACTCCTACTCTCAACTCCTGTTGTTCCCTTACGGACACACCAAGGAGCACACTCCTAATCACAATGATTTTCAACAAATCGGAGATGTTGCTGCTAAAGCCTTGGCTCGAAGGTATGGAACTCAGTATGTCGTTGGAAACATCTATGAAGCAATCTATCCCGCTTCTGGAGCTAGTATCGATTGGGCCTATGCCCTTGTTGATGTTCCACTCACCTACACCTACGAGCTTAGGCCGAAGAACGCTTGGAATGGTTTCGTTCTTCCTCCAGAACAAATTAAACCAACTGGTGAAGAAACTTTGGATTCTTTGGTTGCCATGATCCAAGAGGCTGAAAAACTTGGTTACTAATTTTTGGGACAATTTACATCCGAGAAATGTTGAAATTTTGTTAATACTCTCCGGTTTTGTTAAACAAAACGTAATAAAATAATAATAATAATTTTGTTGTTGAAAAAATAACCTCTTTTATTTTTTTATTTTGCATATTAACTAATTTTTAAATATTGGGTATTTATTGCATGCTCCTACAAGATCAAGATTAGGACTTGAAAAGTTACCTCTAAAAATATGGTGGATAGAAAAATTTTCGAAATTTTAATGGTGAATATGCAAAATTAAAGTTTTAACTATATACTCCAATTTCTGGAAATAATGTTTACAAATCATATATTATGACGAATTGGCTGAACGAATAGGAGATCATTTCTATGCGATTTTTTCCGTTGATTAAAAATTCGAAAATAAAAATACACACTCAATTTTCTTCCGTTTTCAGTAAAAATAGGGTTAAAAAGTGCCAAAGGCTGTATATAAATTGTATCATTTATAAAAAATCATTAAAAAATAACGAATATTTCTAGGAAGGAACTAGTAAAATAATTTAAATATAAGCTTGAATCTTAAGCTAAGAAAACGAAACGCATCAAAACATTTCAAAATAAGCCGTGAATTTGACGTTTTTTTGTATAAATCGATTATTTCATAAAATAAGATATACATACATATATGTATTATATGTTAAATGGTTATATGTGGATGATTTTGATGTGATCCTTTTCTCAGACTACGCCGCGCCGGGGTCTCCTCTATTTGACATTGCATTGATATATGTAGGTCCTAATTTTGTTGTTCTTTAACATACATATTTTTTCTCCAACATACATGTATGTATAATAAAAAAATTTAATAAAAAATGGAATTGCATTGAAGAAGAATCATTTTTAAACTGTTTGTAAATATTTATTAATTTTCATATTTAACTACTTATAATATCCCAATCTCTCAGCTTCCTTCACCAATGCCACCAGAGAGTCCATAGTTTCCAAACCGGTTGGAACAATTTGTGCAGGTGGAAGAACAAAACCATTCCAACCATCCTTTGGCCTCAACTCGTAAGTGTATGAAAGTGGTATATTTTGTACTCCATAAGCCCATTCCGCACTGGACCCAGATGCTGGATAAATCACCTCATAAATTGTGCCTGCTTCATATTTAGTTCCATAACGCCGTGATAGAGCCTTAATAGCAGCGTTTCCAATCATTTTTAAATCTTTATGATTAGGAGCATACTGCTTTGTATGTCCGTAGGAGAAAAGTAGAAGTTGACTGTATGAGTGGAATGCTAAATAAGTTCGAATATTTTTAAGTGATTTTATAAAAGCAGAAAAGGTTTTTGTTTCCATTTCGGAAAAAGCTGATCGTCCAGCATAATTTTCAGCACAAGGATTTCTACTCGTGCCAGCTTCGTTCCAGTGAAAAGCCCAATTTCGGTTGGGATCTGCACCGTAGCATATTCCATTTCGAGAACGAGTTTTCCGCCATAGTCTGTTTGTTGTTTGAGTATAAACGTATCCATCAGGATTAGCATGTGGAAATACGTACCAATCGTAATTTTCAGCTAGTTTCCTAATGCTGGTATCGTTGCTAGTTAACAATTTATTCAAAATAAACGTGACTGTAGCTGGAGAAATCCATTCCCTTGCATGCATACCGCCTTCAAGAAATATGGCTTTATTTCCTGGACGATATGAAACTTTAACTCCTCGAATTTCTCGTCCTTCAGTTGTTTTACCACCAACAAGAGATTTTACTTGATCCGGATATTTTTTGGCCAGGGAATTCATCCAATTGTACGTTTCATCTAAACTGGCGTAAGAACTCCAGTCGTATTTTCTTGTTGCCCGCGAATATGAAGTAAACACTTCTTCAGCATCCAGGTGCCTCTGGAGATTTTTTTCAACAATTTCATAGAACATCGAGGTTTCGTTGACAGTATGCTCAAAGTCTGACTGTTTATGAGGCGCTACCACAATATGAACGTCTCGTCCAGGAGCCTCGGCACTTTCAAGGAACATCAAACTATCGCTGGATCCGTCGAGCTCCTTTAAAAATTGGACGTCCTCGACGGACGATGGAGTGATTTTATAAACTCCATAATTATTGAAGTTCACACGATTTTCTCCCGCAGAATTTGATACCAGCAATATCGACAGAGCGAGGAGAGTTAAAAAACCAATTTGTACCATTGTTCTTGGAATGGCTCTTAACTGAATACCTTTGGTATGATGCCACTGGTTTTTATATACTCCCGCGACGACATAATTTTTAAATTTTTAAAAATAATCAAGTTCAGTTCAGTTGTTCATAGGTAAGCAGCGTAACATGACAAAGTGGGCCATTGAATCTTTTTTTTCTATCGCTTATCAGTACGGGCGTGTTAGAAAAATAATGCATGTTATTTTTTGGGGCTTATCTGTTTTGTAAGCAGCGTGGGAACATTTATTTTTAACCTAATGTACTAGATTTACTTGATTTTTTTATATGTGTCAAGAACTTTAAATATTTTAAGAAATCAAAAGAAAAGAATGGTGTAATTTATTATACATTTACGTATAGCTATTCATAGCTTTTAATTGTTTTACTGATAAATTTGGAAAAACAATGAAATAATGTTGTATTTTGTAGTTCTAATTTACAAGTGTTTAATGTTTTTTTTAAGGTATTAAGGTTATATTATAGTATCTAATAAAAATTGAAACATTATTTATTTTTCTTGCCCTTTTCAATAAATTGTTGCGAAAATACATGCTGAGTAAAATAAGCCATATAAAACTGTACTATGAAAAGCCCTAAAAAGTATATAGTAAGAAATTTAAATTATGATAACAAATTATTTCAATTTAGATTTCAATTTTTTATTTTAACGGTAAATTAATAATAATAAAAAAATTATTTTTAGTAATTGTTGCTTAAGATTTACATTCGTAGTCGTAGTTTATGTATAAATAATATTGTACATAACTTATAGCTCATTATGTACACCCATTTTCGTTGTAGACTTGGTAACAAAAACAGTATCTTTGATACATTGAACATTTCAAATAATCTCCTCCAAACTTCCAAAGGAGTCTTTTTAACGAAATAAGATTAGTAAATATATATTCTACCAATCTTACTTCGTTTAGAAGCTATGAAATAGGGGTTTTCTCTCGGCACAGAAAAAGTACCCTAAATAATGGAAAAGAGTAAATAATGAAAGAATATATAATAAATTCCAGAAATTCGATCGTTACTAACTAAAAATTGCATTGTTTCAAATTGAATGTGTTTTATGGAATACAGTGGTTCAATACGGAAGGTAAGTTTACTTATTTATATTCTGAGAAAGAAAATACCGTCAGTACTGTACTTCAGAGAAAAGTTAAAAATCGTTTATTAACTCATTGTAGTTCTCAAACAAAATTTGGTGTAAAGTGCTAATATGCTGGAAATAATGAAGACGTTTTAATATTATCAGGTTAACAATCCAAAATACATAGCACTCAAAGATAGTCTGTAGTTGCGGTATAATTTTCTGATATTAATGTTATTGAGCACTTATGAGCTTGCAATCAATTAAAAAAGGATACTATTAGATGCAAATAATCAGGACTTTAGGTTCAGTGGACAAAAATTGATTTTTGATTCTGCAAAAAATTGGTGGAGTCCATGCTCGAAAGATTGAATGCAATATTAAATGTATCAATTAGAATTGCGAATATGAGCAGAATAGCGTTTTTATAATATATTTGTTTTTTTCAGATTTGCATTTCAAAATAAATCAACAGTCACAGTAGGTCATACAGTGGAAGAAGTTGCTTCTGCTCTTCTAATTATCGGTTCATTTTCAACAATGCATTACGATTCGACGGAACTTACAGAAAGTGTCCACACAATTTTAATTGAAATGTATGGCAACCCTTATCCCATTCGCAAAATCATCAAAAATTTGGCCCCTAGATGCAAGGACATGGTCATGCGATGTGAACTTCTTGGCAGAACTGGAAATTGCGAAGAACTTTTTGAAGAAAGAATAACCGGAATTGGTATATGCTGCCTAACAAACACCCAGAGACCAACATTCGATGAAATGATGTGAAAAATAAAAAAATATTTATAATTTTAACGGGCATTAATAAAAAAAATATTAATTTTTAGAGAGATGTTCAATAGAGGAGAACGATTTCCAAAACTGAGACATACTCATTTTTCAGAGGGTGGTCGTAGTAATGCTTTATCGGTTGTTTTGAAAAATAATTACAGTGATTTTGCGTATAAAATTAGTTCAAATTCAAATTTTAGGGTGAGTAATTTTTATATTAAATTAAATTATTTTAAAGAAACATATGTATGCTTAATTTAAGAAATTGTACGTTTGTGTTTTTTTTTTAAAAAAAAAAAAAAACTTTAGATAATGATCTTTCAAGCCCAAGAATTCCCAGATAATTTAAGTGGAGCAACAACAGAAAATTTAATTGAACCAAATATTGAAGCAGACATTGCTCTAGAGCCAATATATGTAGACAGTGATAGTTCTATGGAAAATTTCCCTCCAAATACTAGAGGTTGTTATTTTGATGATGAAGGAGACTTGCCTCTTAAAGGGTACGTAATTTTTATTTGAATTATTTTTACACCAGAGAGTAAAATATAACTAAGAATTACATGAAATCTTCGTACTTTATTTAAAAAGAAGATTACTTATCCAAAAATATAGTTCTAGATGCATATGTATGTATATATAGCTCGATAGTCAACTTAATTATGAATAAAAGTATTCGAGTTTTTAGTCCAAACCATTGAGAATAATTTTGTACTAAAAAAACTATTTTTAGCTTTAAACATTTTCTCCAAAAAGCTTGATTAAATCCAAAAATATTAAAAATTAAATTCAGTTTTTAAAAATTATATTTTTTATATAACATTGTTACAGTTTCTATTCCATAAGTGAATGTGCTCTTCACTGTCGGATAAAGGATATCATAAAAACTTGCGATTGTGTTCCGCCACTAGTTCCAAATGTTTACAATGCGACAGTTTGCCTACTAATTGATTTACCATGCCTGGCAAAATGGAGGGAAAAATGGATTAGCCTTAATTCGTTTTATTCAGAAGATGAATTCTTGCGATCTCATCCGTGTGCCCATTGCTTGGCCTCATGTAATTACATTAAATATGATTTTCGAAAAACTTGGAAGCATCTGGCTGACCCCACTCATAAATTTTACAGATTTGGTATTTTGTAAGTATGCAATTGAGCTTATTTATTTCTTTTAATACAGTCAATTTTAAAAATATTAAACTTTATATTTTTTTTTTTGCACTTAAAAAACCTTAGAATTTATATAATAAATTTAAAACATTTTATAATATTTAACTCTATAAAAGGAAAGGTTATACCAATAGAGATGACGTAGCTCTGGTACATGTTTATTTTCGGCTTAACTTTGTGAGGAAGATGCAGCAATCGGTAAACGGACATTGGCATTATCTTTTAAGTATTAACTATGAACAACTTGTCTGAACAAATTATTAATTTAATCCACTTTTATAGGTTATTTTGGAGGTATATGCGGATTAATGTTTGGTGCCAGCATTCTTAGTTTTGTTCAATTCATTTATTTTCTTACTGGTAAATTTTTCTATATTTGGATAATGTGCGGTAAACAATTCTTTAAGAACTACAGACGCAAAACGGTTGAAAAATCTAAAATTCAGGTTGGAAAGCTTTACTGGAACGAATTTTATTCAAATAATAAAATACATTGACTTTCAAAATAAACATTGTTCCTTTTAATAACAAATAAATTCTTTATATTATAATGTAATTTATTGCACCGTTTAGTACGTTTGTGGATTGTAGCAAAAGTTTGAAATAAAATAGTACGAAGCAAAAACTTGAATGAACTTTCATTCCAAAAATTAGTTTAATAAAATTAAAATAAAAGTAATTTTTATAATTTCAAAATTTTAGTTCAATTCTAGAAAATAATAAAGGTATAAAAGCAAAATTAATACACTTCATTTTCCGCGCAACAAAAAGATGGTAATTGTGTAATGTTTCTGGTAATTAATTTTATTAATCCAATTCTACCTCAACATAATCTGCAAGTCCTGGTCCAATCGACGTTCACATTTTAGTTGCTATTACAAGCAGCATGGTCCTTTAAATTGTTTCTTGTTGCTATGAAGCAAGTTGATGATTTCCACGTTCGAAAGAATATCTTCAGTATACTCCGATATACGGAACCCTTTGGTTGCCATGATCCAAGAGGCTGAAAAACTTGGATACTAATTTTTGGGACAATTTACATCCGAGAAATGTTGAAATTTTGTTAATACTCTCCGGTTTTGTTAAACAAAACGTAATAAAATAATAATAATAATTTTGTTGTTGAAAACATAACCTCTTTTATTTTTTTTATTTTGCATATTAACTAATTTTTAAATATTGGATATTTATTGCATGCAGATCAAAATTAGGGCTTGCAAAGTTACCTCGAAAAATATGGTGGATACGCAAAATTAAAATTATATAGTATATAGTTATACTCCAATTTCTCGAAACAATGTTTTCAGATCATATATTATGGCGAATTGGCCGAACGAATAGGAGATAATATCTATGTGATTTTTTCCGTTGATTAAAGTACATACTTCAAAACAATTTATAAATAAACCGTGAATTTGACTTTTTTTGTATAAATCGATTATTTCATACAATAGATGGTGAATAAAAAAATTGCAAGCGCGCATACTCTAGAAAAACTTGTTTGCCAAAATGTGTAAACATAGAAGATAAGTTGCATTTCATATTCCTAGATTAGGGCTTAGGCTTTAAGCCAAGCTACAAACTTCTATGAAGAAACCTTATTTTACATATAATGAATGATCTTTCAAAAATGGGAAAAATACCTAAAATCTTTTAAATGTCATGCATCAAAATAATCAAAAAATATACTTAGCCTTCTTAAAGTTTGCTTTTTTAGTGTTGGTTTTGTAAACGGCATACATACATACATATATAGTGCAGATATTTGGATAGAGATCATTGGAAACTTGAAGCTTATATTCTGTTACGCCAGTGTCCAGCACCCGCGTGCCCTGTCATAAATAGTATGGTAGCTCTATTTCAAATAAATTTTAAATAAATAAATAGAAATACATTAAAATTCTGCTACTTTCTTCTCATTTAGAAGATCCTTTTCCATGTATTCGGATCTTGTCATAAAAATGCTGACATACAATTAAGCAATTCTCCGAAAAAAATTTTCTTTGGACCTCTGTTGGTTGGTGCGATGAGTTTGCCAAAAAACAGATTATGTTACCTCTTTCATGGTCTCTATATTTCTATCTAAATAAAACGTGGGACTCGACAAATGAATCATAAATATCTTTGTTTTTGATTGCATTGCTAAAACATTAGCAATTTGTAATTTAATTTAATTTTCGTAAACTATCAAGTTTCATCCGATTTTTCGTATCTATGTGGATGATTTTGATGTGACGCTTTTCTCACACTACGACGCGACGGGGTCTCCTCTATTTGGCATTGCATTGATATAGGTCCTAATTTTATTTTTCTTTAACATACATATTTTTTCTCCAACATACATATATGCACGTATGTATAATAAAAAATGGAATTGCATTGAGGAAGAATCATTTTTAAACTGTTTGTAAATATTTATTTATTAATTTTCATATTTAACTACTTATAATATCCCAATCTCTCAGCTTCCTTCACCAATGCCACCAGAGAGTCCATAGTTTCCAAACCGGTTGGAACAATTTGTGCAGGTGGAAGAACAAAACCATTCCAACCATCCTTTGGCCTCAACTCGTAAGTGTATGAAAGTGGTATATTTTGTACTCCATAAGCCCATTCCGCACTGCACCCGGATGCTGGATAAATCATTTCATAAATTGTGCCTGCTTCATATTTAGTTCCATAACGCCGTGATAGAGCCTTAATAGCAGCGTTTCCAATCATTTTTAAATCTTTATGATTAGGAGCATACTGCTTTGTATGTCCGTAGGAGAAAAGCAGAAGTTGACTGTACGAGTGGAATGCTAAGTAAGTTCGAATATTTTTAAGTGATTTTATAAAAGCAGAAAAGGTTTTTGTTTCCATTTCGGAAAAAGCTGATCGTCCAGCATAATTTTCAGCACAAGGATTTCTACTCGTGCCAGCTTCGTTCCAGTGAAAATCCCAATTTCGGTTGGGATCTACACCATAGCACATTCCATTTCGAGAACGAGTTTTCCTCCATAGTCTGTTTGTTGTTTGAGCATAAACGTATCCATCAGGATTAGCATGTGGAAATACGTACCAATCGTAATTTTCAGCTAGTTTCCTAATGCTGGTATCGTTGCTAGTTAACAATTTATTCAAAATAAACGTGACTGTAGCTGGAGAAATCCATTCCCTTGCATGCATACCGCCTTCAAGAAATATGGCTTTATTTCCTGGACGGTATGAAACTTTAACTCCTCGAATTTCTCGTCCTTCAGTGGTTTTACCACCAACAAGAGATTTTACTTGATCCGGATATTTTTTGGCCAGGGAATTCATCCAATTGTACGTTTCATCTAAACTGGCGTAAGAACTCCAGTCGTATTTTCTTGTTGCCCGCGAATATGAAGTAAACACTTCTTCAGCATCCAGGTGCCTCTGGAGATTTTTTTCAACAATTTCATAGAACATCGAGGTTTCGTTGACAGTATGCTCAAAGTCTGACTGTTTATGAGGCGCTACCACAATATGAACGTCTCGTCCAGGAGCCTCGGCACTTTCAAGGAACATCAAACTATCGCTGGATCCGTCGAGCTCCTTTAAAAATTGGACGTCCTCGACGGACGATGGAGTGATTTTATAAACTCCATAATTATTGAAGTTCACACGATTTTCTCCCGCAGAATTTGATACCAGCAATATCGACAGAGCGAGGAGAGTTAAAAAACCAATTTGTACCATTGTTCTTGGAATGGCTCTTAACTGAATACCTTTGGTATGATGCCACTGGTTTTTATATACTCCCGCGACGACATAATTTTTAAATTTTTAAAAATAATCAAGTTCAGTTCATAGGTTAGCACCGTAACATGACAAAGTGAGCCATTGATTCTTTTTTTTTTCAATCGCTTATCAGTACGGGCGCGTTAGAAAAATAATGCATGTTTTTTTTTTTGCTTACCTGTTTTGTAAGCAGCGTAAGAACATTTATTTTTAACCTAATATGCTAGATTCACTTGATTTTTTAATATTTGTCAAGAACTTTAAATATTTTAAGAAGTCAAAACAAAGGAATGGTGTAATTTATTATTCATTTATGCATAGGTATTCATAGTTTTTAATTGTTTTACTGATAAAGTTGGAAAAACAATGAAATAATGTTGTATTTTGTAGTTCTAATTTACAAGTGTTTAATGTTTTTTTAAGGTATTAAGGTTATATTATAGTATCTAATAAAAATTGAAACATTATTTATTTTTCTTGCCCTTTTCAATAAATTGTTGCGAAAATACATGCTGAGTAAAATAAGCCATATAAAACTGTACTATGAAAAGCCCTAAAAAGTATATATGTACATAGTAAGAAATTTAAATCATGATAACAAATTATTTAAATTTAGATCGGTAATGTAAAATTTCAATTCTAGCAACTTTGATAGGGCGTTCAAACTTTATTTTAAGTCTAATATTAAAAGTAAAAATCACATTCCAGATAATCTCCTCCAAACCTCCAAAGGGATCTTTTCAACGACAACATATATTTACTTACTTTGTTTAGAAGCTATAAAATAAGGTTTTTCTTCCGTCGCGGAAAAAAAGAATATATTGTTTAATAAAATCCAGAAATTCGATCGTTACTAACTAAAAATTGCATTGAATAAAATTGAATGTGTTTCATGGAATACAGTGGTTCAATACGGAAGGTAAGCCTACCTATTTGTACATATTTTGAAAAAGAATAAACGGTCCATGATGTACTTCAGAGAAAAGTTAATTAACTTTAAATTATTAACTCATTATAGTTCTCAAACAAAATTTGGTGTAAAGTACTACTATGCTGGAAATAATGAAGGCGTTTTAATATTATCACCTTAACAATCCAAAACACGTAGCACTCAAAGATAGTCTGTACCTAGTTGCGGTATAATTTTCCGATATTAATTGATTGAGCACTTATGAGCTTATTTTAACAACCAATCAAAAAAGGATACTATTAGATGCAAACAAGATTTGTAATCAGAACTTTAGGTTCAGTGGGCAAAAATAGATTTTTGATTCTGCAAAAAATTGGTTGAGTCCATGCTCGCAAGATTGAAAGCAATATTAAATGTATCAATTAGAATTGCGACTATGAGCAGAATAGCGTTTTTATAATATATTTGTTTTTTTCAGATTTGCATTTCAAAATAAATCACTAGTCATAGTAGGTGGAAGAAGTTGCTTCTGCTCTTCTAATTATCGGTTCATTTTCAACAATGCATTACGATTCGGCGGAACTTACAGAAAGTGTCCACACAATTTTAATTGAAATGTATGGCAATCCTTATCCCATTCGCGAAATCATCAAAAATTTGGCCCCTAGATGCAAGGACATGGTCTTGCGATGTGAACTTCTTGGCAGAACTGGAAATTGCGAAGAACTTTTTAAAGAAAGAATAACCGGAATTGGTATATGCTGCGTAACAAACACCCAGAGACCAACATTCGATGAAATGATGTGAAAAATAAAAAAATATTTATAATTGTATAAAAAAATATTAATTTTTAGAGAGATGTTCAATAGAGGAGAACGATTTCCAAAATTGAGACATACTCATTTTTCAGAGGGTGGTCGTAGTAACGTTTTATCGGTTGTTTTGAAAAATAATTATGTACAGTGATTTTGCGTATAAAATTAATTCAAATTCAAATTTTAGGGTGAGTAATTTTTATATTAAATTAAATTATTTTAAAGAAAAATATGTATGTTTTATTTAAAAAATTGTACGTTTACTGGGAAAACAATTTATATAATAAACTTAAAATATTCTATAAAATTTAATTCTATAAAAGGAAAGGTTATACCAATAGAGGTTATTTTGGAGGTTTAGTGCCAGCATTCTTAGTTTTGTTCAATTCATTTATTTTCTTACTGGTAAATTTTTCTATATTTGGATAATGTGTGGTAAACAATTATTTAAGAACTACAGACGCAAAACGGTTGAAAAATCTAAAGTTCAAGTTGGAAAGCTTTACTGGTTGGTATGTTTGTGGATTGTAGCAAAAGTTTGAAATAAAATAGTAGGAAGCAAAAACTTGAATGAACTTTCATTCCAAGAATTAATTTAATTTTTAATGAATGTTCTCAAATACTAGAACGACTCAGAACTGTATAATTTTTAAACGAAAAATATATGTAAGAATATTTAGAATAAAAAATAAAAGTAATTTTTATAATTTCAAAATTTTAGTTCAATTCAAGAAAATTATAAAGGTACAAAAGTAAAATTAATAAATTTCATTTTCCGCGCAACAAAAAGATGGTAATTGTGCAATGTTTCTGGTAATTAAATTGATTAATCCAAAATTTATACTTTTTCTACCTCAACATAATTTGCAAGGCCTGGTCCAATCGACGTTCACATTTTAGTTGCTATTACAAGCAGCATGGTCCTTTAAATTGTTTCTTGTTGCTATGAAGCAAGTTGATGATTTCCACGTTCGAAAGAATATCTTCAGTATACTCCGATATACGGAACCTTTAAAGAAAAAGTAAATCATTAAAAAATTTTATTTTTTAAATAAAAATTACACCTTACCTTCTATCGAACATTTCCCGCCTTTGGCGTTTCCGGTAATTTCAAATAGAACTTTGAATTGTCGAAGGCGATGAAGGCACATTGAAATCTCTCATTTCTTCTAAAACCGATGGAGCAGTGTATGTGAATCCTTCAAAGATTAAATTAGCAGATTCACTGATGTGTCCTTCTTCATCAGGTGAATGGGCCACTGATTTAGAGGTAAACATGGGGTCAAACATTGAGCAATCGTCTTTGCTTTTTACATTTGGTTTGATCGGTGGTTCCAGTCTTTTAGCCAGGACGTCGTCCCAGTTAACACCTTTGAAAAAATAATGTCCTTTTATAGCCTCAGCGTCTGCTTCGCCGTATCCCAGTCTTTTGTTGGGCTGTTTTTTCAGCAGCAAACGCACCAAACTCTTTGCTTCAGAAGTGAAGAAAATGGGAAATGATAGTCTGCAGCGGATAATTCTTTGGATGGTTTGTTCCCGGTTGGATCCTGTGAACGGAGGATTCCCATGGAGCATGTCATACATCAGAGCACCTAAAGACCACCAGTCAACTTCTTTGCCATATCCATTTCTAAGAAGTATCTCAGGAGCCATATATTCGATAGTTCCACAAAATGTGTGGGCCATATCTCCGGTTTGTAACTGCTGCTTACTAAGTCCAAAATCGGTCAATTTTAAATGACCATCTTTGTCCAAAAGTACGTTCTCTGACTTTAAATCGCGATAAATTATACCCATAGAGTGCAAATGTTGCAGGGCTAGGATCATTTCGCACATGTAGAATTTGGTGGTGTCCTGATTAAATAGGACCTCCTTCGACAAATGTGAGAATAGTTCTCCTCCATTGAGAAATTCCAAGATTAAATAGAGTTTGCCATGGGTCTGGAAGGCATAGAACAATTCAACAATAAACGGATGTCGGACGTCTTTGAGAATATTTCTCTCAGTTTTTGTATGTTTCCGATCTTTTACTGATATAAATGCCTTCTTCACAACTTTCATTGCAAATATTTCGTTACTATCGGATCCTGTTAGTTTTCTCACTTGATAAACTTTTCCATAGCCACCTTGACCCAAAACCATTTTCAATTCGAAGTCCTTAGGGCTGATTTTTGTTGAAATTGGATTCACATTTTCTGGTGAAATTTCAACATTTTTGCTACATTCTTCAGAACTGCAGTCTTCTTCGGCAAGATCCATTTCAAAATCACTGTCGGAGTCATGAATTTTTCCATTGTCTAATTCTAGTTCAAAGATTTCGTCCATATCTTAAATATGTTTTTTATATAAGCGGCAAATTCACGAATATCTGGAACTAAAATGAAAATAAATAGATCATGAGGTTTTATTTAAAAGAATAATTACATAAAATTCTAAGAGAAAATTAACTAATATTTCCTCTTCCAAAAATAGTACGATTTAAAAAGGTTAACTTTCATTGCACATACATATAACAATATATTTTTACCAAACCAAGATTTTTCAAATTTGTTATATTCAGGTACACACAGTGAAGACAAAATAATAGGACTATCACTTAAATGCAGACTATTTCTTTTTATATTAATTTGAAACAATTATTTGTAAGCAGAAATGTACAAAATATTATATGAAAACGAAGTTAAAATTGAAGTTGCATTTGCTGACAAAAATTGGACGTGGAGTTCATTGTGAGGTAGCGTAGAGAAAGGTGTTTAAAAGTTTAACAGAGGAAGGAAAATATATAGACAAATCAGCAATATAATCAGGAGATCGAGATTTTTGTTTGAAAGAATTATTCTAGGACCAATATTTATGTATATATTGACATATTGAAAGAAGTTGTTTCCTTATGCTGGCTAAGAAATTCCACTCAAGTGGCAATTTATGCAAGATAATGACTCGAAACATTCTGCAAACTTGACTAAACATTTCTCAGTGAAAATAAAGTTGACGTCTGTCCAGTCACCGGATCATCCGATTGCGTTAAAGCGCAGATTTCTAATACAAAACCAAAGAATCAAGATGAACCTTTTCTAAATATGTTTTTGAAAGTGAACTTATTTTTCGTGCAACTGAATTTGAATGGTCCTATTGTTTTGTCCGACACTGGTGTTCTGCTTTAATTATTGTATTCGTATGAAATGTAAGATACGATATAAAAATTATAATTATTTTCTAATCGCCTAGTTTTGTAATGAAATCGAGGATTTTGAAAAACTCCATTTTACTGTCATATGAATTTACTTTTGTACGAAAATTAAAATAGAGGACATGGTCTGTCGTTTTTAATAAAAACAATATATTTATTTTTTTAAAAAGCTTTCCCTAAAATAAAATTAATACTAAAAATAAAATAATAATTTTGGTAAATAGAACACAAATATTTTTTATTCACTGTCAAAATAATACAAAACTTCAGATTTTAATAATATGTTAATTTGATTTTTGGAAGATAAAGCCCAAATTAAAATAAGAGCCATTATGCATAGGCATTGAATGATTTAAAATTACTTAAAATTGTAGAAATTAAAGGTTTTACGTACAATTAACTATTGAAGATCAAAACACACCGAAAAAAGTATCTTTTGGCACTAAAATAACATGTTACACTATGCAGGAAAACATGCAAAACTCCCAAAAGTCTTTGAGTGACTGAAGACAGCTGCAAGGAAACTGCTTTGGATCGCTCGTGCGGATAGCATATAAATGTTTTGCTTTGATTTTTCATACCTGGAAATATTTTATCCTTGCCGAAATCCAATTCGGAAGGTACAAGAAAACACACGTAAGAACAAGGAAGATGCTACCAACACTGTCACAATTTTGTAACTTTGACCTCCAGGCCAGATTAAGGAAGGCGTTTCGCTGGGACATTGAAATCGAAATTTTTCTGGGAAATCGAAAATCTGCACGGATGTTTTTGCCGGCAATAACAATTGCTAATTACTAGAAAAAGGGGAACGGGGTTCAGGTGCCTTCAGCACTTAGACTTAGATTTAGCCGAATTTCGGATGCATGCGACATAAACGAACATTTTTATTACGGTCACTCGTTACCTGTTCATTAACTACCTTCACACTTTGGGATTTTCAATTATTCGTTGAGAAAGGTCTGTCGGCAGTTACCTCTTATTCAAAGGTTTTACAAGTAGAACAATAAGGTTTCTTCAAAAATTGCACTAACATTTTCGTCCAGTTAATTTGGTTTTAATTTAGGCTCATGCAAATTTAATAGTAGAAAGTGAAAGGTTAATGCATTCTGCAGATTAGAGTGTATGTTCCAACTCTAACAATTTATCAAAAAAAAAAAAGGTAATGTATATTTGGTTTAATGATTGGTCTCTGCTCTGATGTAGTGAATATTATGCTTGATTGAAATAAAAATTGATTCTTTTTCTAAAACAAACTGATTTTTCAAAAGTCCATAAAAAAATTAACTCATATTTAAATGTATTATCAAATTATGAAATGAAAAACCAACATAAAATTTCTCAATATCTACGACAAATCAGCAGAAAGCCTACTCTACAAAAATTTAAAGAGACATTTCAAAACTAAAATTACATATATTTTTCTTTCATCGGATTGTATTGTTGTGTCTTTTGGGTGATTTTGTCTTTTTAAATTGTGCTATTTATAAAATTGTAATTTATTTAATTTATGTTTTTTACCGAACAAAAATGAAACTAAATGAAACATTGATTTTACCTTAAGATGTAAAAAAAACAATACATATTTGAGTTTTAGCGTCAGCTGTAACTGGCAAATAATTTATTATCAAGATTTGTAATATACTGCCGTGCCAACTACGTTAAAACTAATATGACAGAAATGGAAACGTAAGGTAATTATTAATTGATTCTTTTAGAAGTTGTTTTAATTTTTTTTTTAATAAAACATGTACCTATGTATTCATAAATCGACTTATAAGGGAAAAATAGTGGTGTTACAGTCTTGTTTCTCTTGCATTTTTACTACTTCAAAATAAAAGCCAATTTTATGACTTTTCGGAAAAAAATTAAATGCATTTTAAAATTTATGTTAAACATATATTCGGAGAAAAAAATTTTTGAAACATTCTATCAGGTAGATAAGTCAAAAAGTAAGAATACTTCTGATTGTTGGTAACATCCAAATTGCACTAGCCCTTAATTACTTTGTGTAATAATCCTTCTGAGAATTTGTTTCCAATATAAATTTCCTTCTGTGTTAGTTACCTCAGTTTCCGACCAACGATCATTCAGTGAACAACTGTTCAAATTCGCTCAAAAGAATATGTATTTTCATATTTAATATTTAGTTTTAATAGTTCTGAAAAAAAAATAAAAAATAGTGAGGTATATTGCTCCTAATATACTTCGTTCGCATTTCTAGAGAGTGGCTATTATAGTCCTAAGATTTATTTATTTTGTGGATTACTATGCACGAAATCGAGTTTAAATTAAAAGGAAAATTAAGAAATTCAATATTGCAGTTTGATTTAAGTACAATTTGATAAGCAGGTGAGATATTAAATGTGTTTAGTGTGCAAACAGTAATTAGGTGATCATATAGTGTTGTTTATTTATATAACGTATATTATATATTTGGAGATATAATGAATATGTGTGAAATCTGAATAATAACGGGGATTAATTCAATAAGCACATGGCGATAACAATTTCTAAAGAAAATTATCACCAAAGTCTAATATTTTTCTGGTAAACAATTTTGAAAACAATTATCAGTCTGAACTAATTCTTTATTATTAAGAGCGTAATTTTGCGAAGCAACAAAGAAAATTGTTCTATCTGTCCTTCTTATGAACTCGTCAATAAATGTGAATGTTTTTAATAAAATAGATAATTTTATAAGCTATGGTGTGAATCCTTACGTAGATATAAAATATTGTATGAACAAGTTTTTTCCAATCCAAAGAAAGTTAAAGAAAATGTCAATTCACTTTTTATGAAGTTTATATCTGAAGAATATTGGCTAATTACCCCATCCTGGATAAAAATGTATTTACTCACAAATCGCTGAAAATCGTTCATAAATGTGAAATTTAGTTACTTGGATAGAAATTCGCAATCGAGTGATGGTGCTTTAGCCCATTTCTGTGAGATATGACGAAAATTCATAGCGTTCTTAATTTTAGGGCGGGGTACTACATTAGTTCCTTATTAGATTGTATAGCCGCGCAGGCACCCGAATAAAGAAAAAAATAATACGCGTCCCATTTAATGTTTTAGTTGTTTAAAAGGAAATGATTAATTCAATGATTATTTTTAAAAAACCAATCGTGCCTCTTTGGCAGCTTACATATGTAATGTAGGATGGGTAAATTAAAAAAATACATCAAAACTGCCTCGATGCGCAATTCAGCTTGAAGATTTAGAACAGAAGAATAGTGAGCATTTTGTTGTTAAATTACATTCATCTATATGCAATATAGCGAACAATGGGAATGAGATTCCAATTTATTAATCAGATAAATAATAACTAACTAGAAATAACAGCTTTGATTCACTCGAATGGGTAGAATAAATAGCCCACTTTTAAAATGAAAGTAACTAAAATTAGTTATTTTGTTATTTTAGCATATTAAGATTTTAACATTTTGTAGAAAAACCTTTCTTCTGACAAAATTCTGAGGAGATCACTTACTACATGGACTCTCTGAACTTCTCAATCCAAAGTCTGTTTTTGATTCAAAGGGTTTCCCTACAAAATAATGTCACAAAAAATTTTAGTTACTTTCATTTTGAAGTGTGCTATTTAATTGAAGTTCAAGGGAATCAAAGCTGTGATTTTTAGTTAGTTATTATTTCTAAGAATAATAAATACAGTAGGAATATCTTTCGCATTGCTTGTTATATTCCACCTTAACGAATGTCATTTTAACTACAAAATGCTTACTAATATCATGCTTAAATCTCTTATATTCTTGAGTGCTAATTTTGTTGCGGCTGAACATATAAAATGCATTCACGTTCACGCCGGAGTGTACCACTGGTGGCCCGCATAAGACTGAATCTGGGTAGCGCCGTCGCGAACGTGTTAAATATTTCTTAAATATTATACTTAAGTCACAAGAAAAATATATATAATATTTATATATATTACTTACAAAATCTTAATAGTCCTTGACAGTGCAAATTTTGTTCGGATTCATAGTTAATATTAATTAAATTATAAAACACCTTTGTTACTTTTCCACTGACGAACAATTATTCGTTTATTTGTAATCATTGTTAAGTATAAATAAAATAAATCTTCAGTACCGTGTTCGTGTAATTTAATGTAAACAAAACTCGTGCAATTTCCGCCATTGAAAACATTTTGCAAGCAATCGTCAGCTGGAGTCTGCAGCTGAAATCTTTTAAATTTTGTTGTTTGTGAATTGTCTAAAAAATGTTTGACTTTTAAATTCTTCGGGGACCAATTCAGCGCTTACTTTTCTAAGCTGAATAACGGTGGTTGGGACTCGTCGAAAAGCTTTTTTCGATTTTTGCAGCCTGAGTCGAGTCTAAGCTAGATCTAGCTTTTGCTAGGTGGACTTTCAGCCAAAAGTTTCTCTTATTCAGCGGAATGTCGGAGTACGGAAAAGTGAAGTAGCACGTGCACGGAGATATTTTTCTTATAAGATTTCTCCGCAGAGGCGAAATGTCACTTTATCACGTTGCTACGAAATCACTAACCGGGCGCTGCCGGACTGGATGGTTTTGTTTTTATCATTGCTAAAGTTTCGTGTATTGAATGTAATCGAGTTTTTGCATATTTGAATATTTAATTAAGTTCTAATTTAGTGAAAGTATATAGTGCAGGTTATAAATTACCTCCTAGGTAGGGAAGATATTTTTGGTGTTATGTGACCACAAAAACTTTTATTCGTGGCATAAAATATCTTAAAATTATTGAATAACTTTGGCGCTAATACATTAAACTTAATTATTTTATGATTTTCAGATTAAGAAGAGCCAACCACTGATTAAAAATGGATCCAGACTCAAACAATCCGGAATCTTCGACTAGCAAGCATTCTTACAGTCGAGAAGTGTTGCTGTCTTTGAAAGATTCTCCCGGATCCCAGCAGTTCCCAGAGGTGAACAAAGGTGTTCCAGGTTATTTATTTGATAAAACTGAAGTATCTCAACAATCATTGATGCCATCGTTTATGAATAATCGCAATTTTGGAAGTACCAGCAATTTACTAAGAAAGCAATCAACACTACCTGCCCGTTCTTCGGCCTCGGAAGTTTTTTCGAAAGATAGACAAGGTAAAATTCACGTTTCTCTTTCGCTGAATAAAGATGTTAAATTGAACGAGACTGAAAATGCTTGGAGGCCGAAACATTTAAAGAAAGGCACTATAACTAAAGATGACGAAAAGGTGCTGGATAAGGAGGAATTCTATCGCAAAGTACGCGGTATTTTAAACAAACTTACACCAGAAAATTTTGAAAAACTTTCCGAAGTTATAATGAATCTTCAAATTGACACCTCTGAAAAGGTGAATGGAGTTACAAAATTAGTTTTCGAAAAAGCTGTAAATGAGCCACATTTTGCTGAATCTTATGCCAGACTTTGTAAAAGATTAGAAAATATAAAAGTTAAAGAGGAGGATTCGAAAAAGAATTTCAGGTACACGTTACTTGAAAAGACTGAAACTGAATTTAAAAATAATGTGCTTAATAAAGCAGCTAAAGAGAAAAAACTTGAACCATTTTTAAAAGAACTCAATGAATGCACGGACCCGGATAAAGTAGCTGAACTTAAAGGGGTCTATGAGGAGGAGGAGCGAAAAATTCGAAGACGTTTAACTGGAACTGTTTCTTTTGTTGGAGCTCTATTTAAAAATAATTTACTTACAAAAAATATAATAAACGCTTGTATAGCAAGTCTCTTAGATCCAGAATCAGAAGATAAACTAGAGTGCCTCTGCAAACTTCTTACAACAGTTGGAGCAATTTTTGAGACTCCTGAGAAAAAGGGTAAAACATATAATTTGGATGCTGTTATAAAAAAGATGCAAAATTTGGCTAGCAAAACTTCTGGACATAAGATAAGTAATAGAATAAGATTTATGTTACAAGATGTAATTGATTTACGTTCGAGCGGTTGGAAATCGAAAAATGCAGGCCCTAAAATGATGGAAGAAATCGAAAAGGCTACTAAAGCTGATCAATTAAGTAATGATCTTGCAAATGCTTGTGTTATAGAAGATAAGCCTAACAATTTTAGAAATACACCTTCCAGAGATAATAGACACTTTCGAGGGTTTAGTAATAAGCAGAACGATGGCAACGCTTGGCATACTCAAGTTAGCAAAAAAACGAGAGCGATTGATGCTAACAAGTTGGGTTCTATGCTTACTAAGGCTGCATCTACAGATTCCGAGCCAAAATTGGGAAACTCATCTCAATTTATGTGGACAAGATTTACTAGTGGTCAATCTAAACCACAGCAGCCGCAACAGACTCCTTCCCCAACGGCTAAGTGGAATAATCCTTTTGCAGTACTCTCAGCGGAATCATCTGCTAAAAAAATGGGAAAGAAGGTAAACATTCAGAAAAAGGATCTTCCAGAAAAACCAAAATTCGAGGATGGTTTTGCATTGCTTGGATCTGGTAACAGCTCTAGAAATAGCTCGCAGGCGAGTTCTCCTAGAGAAAGTTTAAATATTCAAGAACAGGTTAAATTCCCTAGTCGAAACACCTTACCACCTAAAGGGCAAAAACCAAAATCCAAAGATACTCAAATATCACCTAAAAAAGGACTTAGTTCGAAATCGCCCTCACCGCCGAAGTCTCCAGAGAAGGAAAACTCATTAAACACTGAACAGAATCGTCTAATCGTTAGAGCCATCGACGACATGGTTGAGTTTGCTATGGACCGAAAATTGGAGGAATCTGCAGCCATTATCAACACGATTCCAGAAAACATCCGTTGGGGAATAATTTTCAACATTTTATGCGAATATGTTCACAAACATAAAATCAAGCATTCACACAGAAAAATGTTAGGAAAAATTGTAATTTTTCTTCTAGATAAGGAAATGATCTCAATGGAAGATTTTAGAAAAGCTTATATAGAATTTTGTCAAATAATTCCAGATATTGTTATTGATGTACCAACAGCATGGAATTTTGTTTTTCAATTTATTGGACCGTTGATCGAAAAGAAAATGTTGAATATTTCTGATCTATGGAATGATTCATTAAAAGCAACAAATCAAGGTCAGAATTTTGTTAAAGAGCTCATTTTACATTGTCTTGGAGAAATGGGTCCAAAATTTACAATAGATTTATGGTCCTCATCTGGACTCAAATGGACCCAGTTTATGAATGATGAAAACGTAGAAAATTTCATTGAAAGATATAATTTTCAATTTATTGAAGATCACAATATTCAGCCTCCAGTATCAGCAAAGAATCGAAATATAACAGAAATTATTGATCGAGTAAAAGAGCTTTTGTATGATGGTTACTGTTTAGATGAAGTTACTGATTTTTTAAATGGCAATGTTTCCGAAGTAGATGGACAATTTATTCGATTGCTTACAACAACACTATTAGACTTTGCTCTGCAGAGCAGTAAAAGTAGCACAAAATTGGATCAAAAGCGTTTTCATGATATTTGCGTCCCACTCCTAATTAGATACATTGATACTAAAGAAGATAGAGAGTTGGAGTGTCTTTTCGCTGTTCAGATTCTCGACAATGTCCTGGAGCATCCTGCGGGTCTATTAAACGAACTTTTTTCGGTCCTCTACGATGCCGAAGTTATTTCCTTGGAGGCCTTCAACAAGTGGCGCGAATCGAAGGAGGAGCCCAGAGGAAAAGGAGTCGCCGTGAAAAGTCTTACAACTTTCTTCGACAGCATTGCAAGCAGCGACACGAGCGACGGTAGCAATTAAATCATTCGGTTGTTTTTTCTTTCTTTGTGGGGCCTCACCCTAAGATTAAGTTTTACGTATAGTTACAGTAGCTTCCTAAGGATATTGATTTCGGATGAATAAAGTCAAATTTGATTTGAAACAACAAAAATTCTTTATTTTTAAGAAATCCTTTTCAATTTCATATTTTAAGTTTAACTTAACTCTTTTTCAGCAAACAATTTATTTTGATTTTTAACAAGGGAAGCAAGATTTCCTATCGTTTCTAAGCTTAGTTTAAAAAAAATATATTTGGGTTTCTATAGGTACTTTCACTACAATTTGTCGTAAAAAATAAGTTTACCACTTCACTTTAATTTTTATATGTCTAAATAAAAATTTCAAAAAACTAAAGGATCAATGACAAGAAAGTATTCATCAGAAAGTTAAGTTGTAAGGTGAAAATTTGATGACGATATCAATTTTAGTACATTACTTAGGTGAGGTTCCAATCCATGAGAATTAGGTAAACTCTTTATCTCAAAAATACAACCACTATTATATTTGTGTATTCGGATTCTCCAAAAAAAAAATCTTTTAATATGGTTTTTTTCTGTATTATCAGTCTTCGGTCAATTGTCTTGCAAAATTTAGTGGCACTGTTTTAAAAATTTTAAATACAAAATTATCAGAAAAAATGTAGTCAAAACAATGAAAGAATTATGCCAGGGTAATTCTCGTGAAACTCTCTTTTCGATAAATTGTTAATTTACTTAAAAAATAAAAAAATAAGAATACCTAAATGCTAGATACTATACATTACATATTGTATAGTAAAGTAAATTTTAATTAAATTATTCTGTTTTGTTAAAAATAGGTATATATAAATTTATGGTTATTATTCGACGAATAATTTACAGGGTTAATCTAATTTTGGACTGAATGAACAATTTACGCTTTCATAATAATTTTTGTTATCAAATTGTTGAATACCACTAATGCACGAGAGCTTCTTTTTTCTCTTAAAGAACATTTTTGATTGGGGACACATTCAAAGAATTTCCCACAATATTGAAATTTTATTTCCTTCCGGTTTTAGGATAGAATAATTTGGAAAAATTTCCTAGACATTTCGCTGGACTTTCGGACTGTAATTCTTCTATTTTGTTTTTATTTTTCTACTTATTATTATTTTACTTATAATATTCGCTCTTCTAAGAATAACAAAATGTTTAAATATGTATTTTTTGATAGTTGGATAACTGTCGAAATTATCGACTTATCGTAATTGCTTTATTATTTGGTAATTTGATTTATTATTATACCTAATGTATGTATTTTTTTAAATTCTTGTATTTATTTAGAAGTCGTATCAAATGTTCATTGATTTTTAAAGAACCCAATTAAGATATAATTTGTGTAATTTTAAAGAATATAATTTATATCATTTTACACATTCCTTTTGGTGATGGGTTTTATTGGGAAAAAAAATATATTCTTAATTTTCTTAAATTTTGTTTTTCATTTCTCTATTTACTTGCTTTATATTATAACTATGTCTTTTAGTCTTTAAGGTAAAACGGTTTAGAAGTTGTGACAGATTCGCTGCATCTCTAAAATATATAGGTAGTTGTCGCATACACTCGTTGTAAACTTTTAAAATATAAATTGATAATCCTGTCAAATGCAGGAAATCGTTTAAATGCCGTCAATTGCAAGGTGCAAGGGCTTCCATAAAATTTCATTCCGTCAGTTCTATCCTTAATTGCAAATGCTTAATTATAAAAATCGTCTGTTGCATGTTGTATGCAATTGATTCGAGTTTCGTAAAAAAACAAAATACTTTATACAAGAAGTGAAAAGCTTCTACAAGATTTCATTTTCATGATTTTAAATTTGCTTGCGTAACGACAATCAATAGTTTCAGTAGCAATGATTTAATGTTTTCGGAGCTTAAGAAGTTTCTAAGAATTCTGGGAATTGAATTAAAGTGGACGTGTGAAATTTTGGGTTGTTTTAAGGCCACACAATTATTAAAGTGTCGTTAAAAGTCACTTAGAGGTTACCCAGTTGAGTTAATCACAGAAGTTTAGCTTCCAAAATTTTCAAAGGAAATGTATGTCCTTAATAGCTTTCAAAATAATTTTCGCTGATCGGTTGTTCTGCATGTTAACTTAATTAAATATATATTTCTTTAATAGCTTGTTCTATTCTTAAAGACATAAAGATAAACCTCTTAAGCAAAGTGACCTTAAGTTGTTCCCGATAAATAAGCACTTTTCTTACCATTTACTAAAAATCCATAAAAGTTTATAACCCCTACCAGTAAAATACTTCCACTTGATGCACGCTCGTATTATCGCTAATACGAAATTTGAAATTATAATGTAATAAAAACTTTGAGTATCGCGACATTTCCGCCTCACTGAACCTTATTTTGAACCTTTTGAAAAAGCAAAGGTAGGAAGACAACTCCTCTTGAAATACCTTTTTCCGTACATAATTAAAACTTGCTTCTGAATAATAATGACACGCAATAAAGTGTGATGGTTTTTTTGCAGAAACATGTCGCCAATACTTTTGGGGAGATAGAAATTATTATCAAGTCGGAATTTTAATGTAATATCTACTTACATACTGCACTTATTGCACCTTTATTGTACGGAAAAGGCGAACAGTTCGAACATATTTTACAGAATTTGGTAAATCAAATGTTATGGCTTAAATTAAATATCTGGATTCAACTCTTAGTTAAGGAAATCAATTTCTGGAGTTATTCCTAAAAACTATATTAATTATTTATGTTTTGAATAAAAGGTAAAAAGGTAAATGTTTGATGAAAACAAATTAAAAATAAAGAATTAAAGGATTAAAAGTTAACATGATCGACAAGAAACAATTGTTAAGCATGCCTATTTAAAAAAATATATTCAGTTTTCTTCGGTGGGCTTAATAAATTAGTAACTTTTAAAATAAAATAATATAAAAACCAAAACACTGCAATTTTAATTAATGCAAGAATTCTGTACATATTAGAGAGATTGAAATTATTTAACGTGCCCTTATTGTTCTTAAATTTCTGAGCATCAAGAAGAACAAAGTTGATGTTTCTTATTTTATTACAAACTAGCTGCGAATGAACCAATCTTTAATTTATACAGCCTAATACCAAAGTTCCTAAATTATAAATGTTTACAACAGATTCAAATATTAAACAAATTGAGAAAATAAGTATATGTAACCTTACCGAATACAGCATCGAAAAACTGATGGGTTGCAAACGACAATCGGTTGGAATCGACTAATATTAATTTGGATAAAAATTAGTTAATTTGCGTCCAATTACTTCTAGAGGTCTGACAAACAAATGTAACAATAATAATGATAGAGGAATGATAAGTTTACTAAATTAAGAACAATTTTAAAGAGATATAAAATAGAAAATTCATAATTAATTGAAAAATTACTTGCTAATAAACTCACACTTTGACTGGCCTGTAGTAGTTCTACGAAAATTGGTTTTATTCCCATTTCTGGTGGAAAGTGTTATGTTGTATATTGTTATAACCCGGTTTGGAAAATCGCGGCTAAATTAAGGTAGAAACTTTCAAAAACTATATTTATAACTTCGAATCGGAATGTGTTTGGAAGTCAGGGGAAAGACGTATTCAGCATTTGTTGTGATTCTTTTCAAACTTTCTTAATGAATCAACTGTGCCGGAGGATAAACAATATTAATTTTACAATGTGCAGAACTGATTTAAATCAACTTGCTTGTATCAAGCTACCCATTTTTCGTATAAAAATACAAAATGCAAATGAATTGTTATAAATTATTTCAATCGATTTATTTTTCCGAGATTACACTAAGAAACTTAAGAATACAAGAAGATATTTTAGAAATGTTAAAAGCTTCTTACAGAATTGTATGAGAAATTAAAGCAACTTTTCATTAAAAAAATATCTAAATAAATGTATCTAGGTAGGAGTTTTATCAGGATATCTATCTACTATTGCAAAGATCTTATTGACTTCGCAACAAATTCACAACTCAATTTAATTAAAAAAATTTAAGAAATAACGAACTTCGGTACATGTTTTAGTGTATAAACCTAAAGGCAGCAGTACTGCGTTTGGTAGTCTTTATTTTAAATACTTAACCTCAGCCACTTTTGTGCCATATACGCTATTAAATTTATAATAGTAGATTGAGGTATGCTTTCCCATTATTTTGTTCAGTGTTTCCATTAATTGATTTAAGACTCGCCGTAAGTTGACTTAAGACTCGTCGTTTAAGGATCCCCAATCTGGTGATTGAGCCGGCAAATCAAGAACTTGAAGCCAATTCTCATTTACCAGTTTCGATGTGTGTTTCGGGTCACTATCGTGCTGAAATACCCATCATTCGGCAACATTTGCGTCTCCAAAATATGTTTGTAAATAAAATTCTATATATTAACACAGTATTGTTTGTACCTGGATAACGTCATTGCGTACGCCTATTCAGTTGTTATCACAATGTAAGTTGTGAAATTAGTTGAATATACTTTTTGCATGAAAAATTGTCCAGTAAATAATTTTACCTTCTTGTATTTATTTTTTGTCCATAAGTGTATATTCGAAAATATGGTAACAATAGTATTTAGAATTATTGGATTTAAATTTTTATTAATGCCTTGCTCCTGAGTTTTAACAACTTGATGCAATGCAAATTTGTGTTCATGTTACTCTTTATAAATGTAATTTCAATAAATCACCAATTAAGTCAATTCATACGATACCACATGGCTTCGAAGAAGCCACATCGGGTCTATAATTAAAATAAAAAGAGCTTCCTATAGTTTCAATTTGTAAAACATGCTTTTTTTCCTCTCCTTTTATCTGAAGTGATGATTGCGTTCGAAACAATTTAATCAGTGAATCTGCCCGAAAAGAGTTATATATCTGGGACAAATGGTGCAATGAGTTGTTCAGTCCAGGATAGGGATATATGTAATTTTGTGTAATTGCACTTTAATGGGTTCGGATTGCGCCAGATGCCTCTGCATTTTAAAATCGATTTTTTTCCTCGTTTTCATTTTATTTTTCATGCATACTTTCTAAGGAACGATTGAAACTAGTATACGCATAATGCATAAAATGTAAGTCAATATATGAGTAAATTGTTTTCTTAGAAGGTATTATAGCGTGTTAAACACTCTATCAAAAGATAATTAATTTAAAATAATAAATAATTAATTGAATTAAATTTCATATGAATTATTAATTATATGTACCGATTTTATTTAATTAAATTTTATGAATTTTTAAATTTTAAGATAAGTTTGTTATTTTCAAAAGAGATTCCTTAAACTACAAATGTTGGCAGACAAATTATTTTTGTTGACAGAAAAGCAAGGTTAACTAAAAATCATCATGAGGTAAGTAAAGTGTTCGCCACAGTATATTTTAAATTGGTAATTTTAAACGAATAGCACATTAGATTTTCGGAAGTGTTGTTTAATTATAGAGTAAGTTAATTCTGGCATACCTATACTTAATTCCAGGAAAATGTTGCAACCGCTTTTATACAGTAGAAAGCAAAGCCGCCCCCAAAATGATCGTTAAGGGAACAAATCGAAAATATATTGCCAGAATGAAATTGCTTCAATATACCCGGTACTGTGCGAGAATTTATTTGGATACATTATGGCTCCTTTAATTATTCCTTCATCAGGGCTCGTGTTTTATGTGGCTCCTGGATAAAGAAATAATTAGGAATCACGAAGTTAAACAAGAATTTATCGATTTGAGTTGGAAAGCAGTAAAAATAACATTCGGATTGTTTGAGCAACAACCGGAAGTAAATCGTTTCGAAAATTGAGTCATTTGATTGTTGATCTCCTTAAAATGTCGACATGCGACATCGACAATACGATGGAAAATCAGAGACTGAAAATGATACTGAAGGGCAAACAAGAGGCCCTCTGGCGGTAACAATCGAGGTATAGAAATGCACCTCTTTAATTCAATCCTAAACCTCGAGCACATGTAGCAGGTGCAATTACAAACAATGCCCGCATGTTGGCACTGTTTGCAGAAGAGGAAACGTGACGGCTCTTAATACGTACGCGTGCCCAAACATGGAATTCGTGCTTTCGCCGCAAAATATCGACAAGAAAAACGAACTCCCCTCCGCCAAGAGATCTTTGCAAACATGAGGAGTATTCGCAAAGTGGAACCCTTTCGACGGTTTCTCAGGGGGGCTCCGGGGGCCCACTATTCGTTTTTACCAAAGTCCAATCGCAGACATTCCCTTGTGACTTCCTGACGACTCAAAATTGTGGGTTAACTGTGTCGAATTTAACCCGAGATGGTCATCCGGTCCGAGTCGATGTAATCTGATAATCAATTAAAATTTAACGAGGGCGTGAACATCAGATTTATGGCGCATTTATATGCGGATATTCCGACGTTTATCTCTAGGGGATTATGTATTTTTTTTTTCTTGTCCGAAGAGTTATGTGCGCCGGGTGTCCTACTGCTTGGCTCCGCTGATACGATTTGAATATCATAAATGTCTTGAGGGACTTCAGTCAGATTGCCGTTGAGACTGAAGTTTTCCTTGACTCCTAACTTTGAATGTATTCTTAGATAGTCTGATAATAATGGAGTTATTCACAGATGGGTAGCTTTAATGGCTTTATTGTCGTACTCTCTAGTCGAGTTAATTGGTAACGAACCGACGAGCTTTGTTGATTGTAAAATATTATATTTGACTATCTTTATGGAATTTATAGTGGAGATGAAGGAAAACATACATAGTTAATATTTTCGTTAGCAAAGTGCTAAATATTTATAACCAACTGGTTAAGTCGTGCCAACTTTTGTCCAGTTTAGTTATAAAAAATTAATATTAAAATTTATTATCCTTCACTATAATTTTGTATTCCTACACTTTGATAATAACTCTATAGAATTGGGAGATGCAACACTTTTCATTTTGATACGATTTGTTAAGAGTTGATGTCTAGATGAACCTAAAAAAACGGCCAAGTACGAGTTCCGTACCATGGAAAGAAACGCATAAAAAGGTAGGTATTTAATTAAATTCATTGACCGCCTCGATAACAATAAGACCTAGGATTAGTGCTATAAAAACCTCTTTTCATAGTTTTAGTAACTCTAGTATACTCTATGAATAGTTCATTTTTGGAATTAGAGAACTAGGTGTTTTAAAGGCATCGACTTAATTTTTCCTGTAATATTTACATAAGTCCATATTAACTCTAATAATTTCAAATTTTTTGCTTTGCAATTTTCGGAGATGAGGTGGAATGGATTTTTTTTAGACATTTTAAATCATAATTTGAAAAATATGCGATATAAGGCCTTTCACATGATATCTCGTTTGATTTTGTAACCCCACTTTTCGACTCCCATTTTTTGCAATAAAAATAAAGATATTTTTGAAAATTTTTTCATTTACTATAAACGTTGTCAAGCATTATTTAAAATTATTTCAAAAGTCGATAGCATTAGTAGGTACTTTTGAAAAATGCAGCTGTGACAGACCGACAGACAGAGGTTTTCATCGTATTTCGTGCTGAATCCAATAATATTTTCACACAAAATCATGATTAGCTCCTTTGATCACCTTTTCATATGAAAAATATATAAGCTCAAAATTTAAAACATTTTACAATTTCCATGTTGAAGCCATTAGGTCTATGCGTTGATTGATTTAGATCGATCGATATCAGAGAAAATCAAGAGATCAGCGTTAGATGAAAACTGTTACTGCTCTTTTCTGATCCAAACTGAGCCTGATCTAGACTGATAACTATTGATCTGTTTTCTTCCGCAAATTTTTCTAGATCAGGTTAGATTAGGGCTATTAGGAAAAGATCAAAATAGTGGAAATAATCAAATGGCCATGCAATGTTTTCCAGGCACGGCCAAGCGATTTATTCTAATATAATATCCTTTATTTCATTTTTAAAATAATTGCTTCAATAACTTTAAATGTTTTTGTCTTCTCAACACTTTTCACAACTGACACTTGATGATCTTGCGTTAATTGGGATTTCTGATCTTTTTTTATCTACTTTGATCTGACAATTACATATTTGTCAGCTGATCTAAGTTGATCTACTGCAATCGGATCTGATCGAGATCAGAGTACAATATAAAAATTGAAATTTTTAGTAACTACATTGGTGCAGCTTATTTCAAGAGGAATCAAGGCATTCTCTACTTCATTTCCCCCTTCGAATATTTGTAAATGTAAAACATAAATATTGTAAAAATTCAAAACCTTTTTCAACTTTTGAGAGATTAAAAATATTTCTTATTTTTATTTTACTTATTGAATATGTTTCAATTATTGTACTGAAATATGTATATGTAGTATCGAAGACCGAATTGAATTTGGCTTTTCTGACTAAGGTCAGCCATCATAATCATCATTTTGCAAATATTGTGTATTTTTAAAATTGAATAAAGAACATATTATTTGTAATATTAGATCTGAGAGAGAATAGACTGGACCATTTCGTTTCCGACGTCTTTTTTCAAGCAAGCCTATACTTTTCTTGACACTACGATTTACTTTAAAAAATATTCAAATATTCATACAATGGGACTAAGAAGGTAAAAGCACCTTAATCCTATTAAGTAAACTTATTTCTAAATAAAAAGTACTGCCAGGCCGGCATTATGTAGGCACTTAATTAATTGAAAGAATCATCGCGAAAATCTCAATAATCCTCTAAACTTCTTGATCAGTTTTCGAACTAATGACTCTATTAGAACGACGGCACACCATGGAGTATGCTTCTTGCTCCTTGCAAAATTGCCGATAATTGTTATCGGCTCATGCATTAACTTTTTATTAGCGTGGGACGCTTAGGTTTTATAATCGCCGGATAACAAAAGCATTCTGCTAGCAGGGAGATTATCAAAAAATATTCAACGAGATTAACTGCTGTCTGCAAGGAAAGTATTAGAGTATGTTTCGTGTTGGGTGTGGTTATGAACTGAAAATTGAAAAAAATTCTGTTCAAGGATATTTCGTAGTGAATGGTGAAATAAAACTCTAATTTACCGTCAACTAGGAAATAAAATAGAATTACTGCCCTAAATTCATCACTCTTCCAATTGAGTGGTTCCTCAGTAATACCACCAATAAGTGAAAGTTAGTGCTGCAGAAAGACTTGATAAAAATTTTCGAAACTCTTGAAATGTGTAAAAACACAATCGAGCGAAGTATTATGAGACGAAGGAGACCCCTTTCGAGACGGAGACAATTTCTTAAGCTATGTGGTACTTGAAGAAAGACCAGGAAGATGCCGGTGTCGAAGCAAAAGCATATTGATCACAAGACGCGCTCTGCCACACCAGACAAACCCAAATAATAGTATTAAGAAAATCAATTTTCTTAACCTTACAGCCAACTCCCACATGTAATTTGTGGACTCATTGAACTGCACGAGAGTGTGAAAATCAATTTAGATAAACACAACTGCACAAATGGCGAAAGTGACAACATAAATATAAATTAACGAGGCAGAAAATTTAGTTTGCGCGAAAATGTTGGAAGAAAAATTATCCAAATAACACAAGGGGGCTTTAGGGAAGTGTTCGACTATATTCCTAAAAAAGGGTTATTAGGGCCACGACGTACAGTTGCAAAACTACGTAGTTCAGTTGGCCGTCTTAAATTAGGAAGGAGGAGAAAGGAGGAAGTTGGGAGCTGATTGAGTTTGAGGTTTCCTTACGAATTTTGACAAAACTTTGTAGAAGCGTTAATTTAGAGTCAAATGTGACAAACATGAAAACGAAATTTGTCGATCACTTGTACTTTCCCAGATATTTAAATTTGAAATTTCGAAAATTGACATTTTGCCGCCTCTGTTTTTTGCATATCTATTCCTACAAAATGTCTCTGTAAATTGTATAAATTTAAATTAAATATTGTAACCTTTCATTCTAAAAAAGTCTTTAAAACTCTTCGAAATTAACAAATTAAAGGTAAGGAGCCTTTTTGACTCATATCGACAGTGAAGTGTTTGACATTGCTAATTTAAGATTTCTCCATAATTATTGGCAAAAGATTGTGGCAACATGAAGAAATTGCGGCAGAAAACTATCACATTTCGGAGTTTTAAAGTTCGATATCTCACGAAATATAAGCGATTAATTTTTTTGTATATATGTATGTATCTGTCCTTTAGACATTCCTACAAAATTTCATTAAAATCTGTGAGGAGTCTTTAAACTCAATTTATGCCGGGAATTGTTAACACTTACTAATTATAAAAAACTGCTGAAGTTTTTGGATATAACTTTCAATTCTCTGAAAATTTAAGCGAATGCAATAAAAATTATCCAAAATGTTTAAGGAGCAATCACGGAAATTACCACGAAATTTTTAGAAGCTACTCAAATATTTTAACGACTAAAGGGAGCAGAATACAACGAGGTTGTTAATTTAAAAGAGTGTCTGTTGCGGATGAATAACTTTGAAAGCCCTTAAAATTACGAGTACTTGAAGTTAAGACGAAAATGGCAGGGACAACGACAGGACAATGGACAAAGTATTTCAGAGTGAAACACCAAACTATTTTTAACCATCATCAAAGTGGGAGGTTATCAGGTTCACCTGTTGCGCATTTGAAATCTAAAATTTTATGTTAATAACTTTTGCAATGATTTTTGTAAAAGTTTTAGAGGTTCTCATAACTTACATCTTGTGGTTCAAAAGGGTTTGTTTTACTCATGCAAATGAATTCTAGTTTTTTTGCACCTTCTAAGAATCCAATTTTACGGTGTGTAGGAGGGTAGATGTCCATTTAATTTTATAGTACGCACAAGAGGGAGTAAAAGGTATGATTAGGTCCATCTTTTAGTATTAAAGGGCCTTCGATTTTATTGAAGTTTGAGAAATCTTTTTGGTGTAATTTATTTTTATTTTTGTTCAATTGGTAAATGCTTTTACAATAATAGATTTTGTTTAAAGGCTTAGGGTAATTTAGTAAGAAAAAATCGAACAAATGGGGCTGTGAAATAAGCGTTTTAGGCTTTGCTAGGAAATGTATGAATCCTAACCATAAAATAAATTTAAAACAAACCCTTACTTAGTCTATAACTATGTAGTTAGTTTATTATATTGCATATTTTTATTCAATATCAGATTATCCGAAATAAATATAATCTTTAGTATTTTATTTTGAGTCCTTTATTTAATATGGGTTCCGGCAATGGTGTAAAAATACACATTTGAATGTGTAAAATTAAATTTATTTATAATATTTATGATCTAAATTGTTTTAATGTCACCGACATTATTTTGTGATGGTGTTTATTGAAATAAGAAGTTACTCCACAATTGCTTAGAGCTTAGAGTGTAGCTAAATGACAGTCGAGAACGCTAAGAAATTCTGACGTGTAAATATTGTGCTTACAATTTCGGCCCAAGAATAATATACTCTTGTGGGATGCAGGCAGGTATTTTATTGGGCAATGATACTTCTCCTATATATACACCTAAATGTAACTACAATTTCAAATCAAGTCTAAATTTTAATTAAATACATTTATAGTTTTGATAATAATTTTGTAAACTTAAATGATGTGTGGCATTTTTGTTTTAAAAATGATAGTCCAATTTACATACTCGTTGAGGCTGAGTATTAAAAGACGGTTAAATAAAAATACTCTTACTTTTAGAAACGGAAAATTACCAACTATCAATAACTCTTGGTTTCTTTTTTTCTGAAACGTGAACACCTCAATATTAAAAGCGATTAATTTATAATTGAAGGTATACTTGTCGAATATCCTCGAAACCTAACGCTTAAAGAATTAAGCCCCAATTTCGGTTATCTTCAACTAGATGACTAAATCCAACTCCCATAATCGCCTAAAGAACGTTGGATTTCACTTGTGTTAAAGAATCCTAAAAATAAATAGGCACGGGCTCAGAATCACGCGGCATACTCTTGTAAACAAGCACTTTGGCTGGAAAAGGAAACCTCGACAGAAAATATTATCCTTCTTAGGGGAACGACGGTGTTTTTAATTATTCATAGCCGTCGGCGGTTTTTTTCTCCCATTCTAATCCTTTTGAGCTTGAACCCCCTCAATAAAACATACAATGGATGAGGGCTTTAGGAAAAAATTAGACCGACTGCCAAGGAATTCAGCGGAGAGATGTTATTAATATAATAAACTTGTGCTCAGGAAAGGTTAAGATCTTTTCGCACTTACTTGGAACGCCCGAGACGCTGAGAAGCGTCAAGACGATGAAAGTTAAAAAAAAATTTTTTCTTGATGATGGCGGGTAAACCGTCGGCACCATCAAGCAATTGCGACAAAAACGAAAAGGGGGGCAAATATTAAAGTGTCACACAATCTTAGTCCTGGCAATTTTGTTCCCTCTTCGCCTTTCGAGGAAATTGATATTTACCCTTGTGTAAACGACAGAGAACGTAATTGAAAATCGGTTACACTTTTGATTAGCTTTGGTGGTTTCAAGTCGCACAGATTCAATCTTTGCTGAATTCGAAATAAACACTCTTAGTCGAGACGGTGTTTTTTGACGTATGTGGGGTACTCCGTCAGTATACCACTCAAATTCATTCAACAAAATCGAAACAGTCAAGATATATACCAATTATGAAGGTGCTGAATCATTTGGAATCATTTAATATTTTGGGTAAATATACCTGAACTCTCTTACCATTCGATTCTAAAATTTAAAGTTGTTTCTTTGCGGTGAGGTTTTTCTAAATTTCATTAAAAGAAAACGACAGATCATTATTCTCGAAACAAAGCTACTGATTATTCAAAAGACAAGACGGTTCGTCCATTCTCGAATTCCTAATTAGTATCGAGAGTAAAATTCATTATTGAATTTCTGCACAGGAAAATTCAAAACCAAATTCTAGAAGTTCACCGACTGAATTTGCATAAATATACTTTTATAGAGAAACTGGCCTCCAAAGGAAGAATATTTAAGTATTGAAGGACAGCTTTAATGAACGATGAGAAAGGGAGAGCTCTTAATCACTTTTATAGATATTTTTAGATGTGTTCCAAAAAATCTTACCACCGTTTTTACATAATAGAATTTGATTTACTTAAAATTTAAAAATGATAGAATAACAGATTTTATTGTTACCAAATTTAAAAATTATCCTAGAAGTTGTCCATAACTCTGACTTACGAAAAAATTAGCTTCCGAAATCCGACAGTTTATTTTAAATAAGAGACTCCAAATTCTTGTGCCAAAATAATCGATCTTCAAAGAAGAATTATGTTTGTTAATTGGTGACTTTATTCCAATATAATTTTTTAATAAAATTGGAACTTTCAAGAAGTTAGTTTAATTAGTGACAAAAGTGAAAACTTGTTTCTATGATTCTGAATTATTTTTTATGCTATTTATTTTATTAATATTATTGACTGAATTTTTTAAAACTAGTTTTTTCATTTCAATTCGACAAATTTATTATTTTAAGGGATTCGTTTTGTATAATTGCAATTTTTCAGAATTTTTCTTTTGATGAACCATGAATGTACATATATATTCTTTGGGAGTTTTTACTATTAGGTACAAATGGTGAAGATGCGGCTGTTCCCCGGAGGTCCTCTCGAAAAAGCTGATTTATGCTGACTTACGATTTCGTTCCGGAAAATAAATAATAATAAATTATCTTGTCCTTGAAATGCCAGTTTTTTGACACTTTGATTTTGGACGAAATTACAGTTCTTCAAAAATCTACGAAAAAACGAAATGTCAAAGACCGCGTTTCGGTATTTGGAATAAGCCGGCCAAATATATGAACTCAGTAGGTGCAATCCTTCTCGAGTTATCGTGATCTCTGATTTTGAAAACGCATTTAAATATTAGCTTGACAATTTCATACAATAAAAATTTTCCAAATGTCTCTCGCTTCGTCAATTTTATTGAGATCGTATAAAAAAATTTTCAAGTGAGATACATATGTATATAATACTAAATACCACGCTTTTGAAAAATGTGAAATAACCGAAAGTTGATTTTTCTAAAATTTCCAATTTGGCATGAACCCTTAAGAAAACAAAACTATAATAGGTATAACGATAATTTAATTCGAGCTAGGTCTATACATGTGTACTGATTACCTATACCATAAAAATTGGAGCTAAATTGGTTGAGTACCTACCTGAAGTGCATAAAAATTTACCTGGTATAATTTTCCAACGACTTCGAATATTGAAAAATCTCTTTATCTACATGTTCCGTAAATGCAATTTAGGGGGGAAAAAAATAGCTTAATTTTATCGGATAATTCTTAATCTGCATCTAGGAGTGAGTACGATAACAATTTTGATTACTTATGTGTAAGTAAAGCAAAGACTGTTAGTAAGACTTTAAAAAATTATATACATATGTACATATGTACTAAATTAAACAGTTTCTAAAATGAATGTGGGATTTAAAATTTACAATTAATTCATATATGTAATAGCATATAGCTTTATCAAAATATAATCTTATTCCTTTGAATTTATTTAAGGAGACTGTGTGCAGCCTCCAACTTAATCGTATCCTAAAATAAATATAGAAACAAAAACATGAAAATCCTTCATCTTTTCATTTGGTCTTAACATAAAAATCAATTTCAAACAACCAAGTGAAAGCTTAAAAGAGTACTATCATACATATATGTACAATATTAATACATATTTCTAAGAAGTGTTGTCTGGTCCGACAAATTAGGTACATTTAAATTCCTCAAACGAGTGAAAGACGAGAGGATCTCTAGGCAGAGGCTGGCAGTAATCTGCACTCATCTCATTAGAAGTGTTTGCATTCAATTAAATCACGGCACATAAATGCCTCTGTTGCTAATTTACAAATAAATAAGAAAAACAACAAAAATGCATGTGTGCCAGAGGAAAGCTTCCGAACCGTGAATTTAAGCCCTTTTGCTAATGTACCGACGTGCGTACATACATAAATAGAAAATCATGTGGGTGTAAGTAGAGTTTGATTAAAGGATGACTTGTCACACTGGCGCCACGAAATTTCCATGTTCAACTGAATAAATTTTCCTTTGGCTTAGGAGTGATAGTCGGAGGATGTGCCCCACAGAGGCGGGAAAATTGTTATTTGCTAAGGTTTAGCTTCTGCAGCTCTATAAAATGACAGGAGAGAAAAAAAATAAAAATAAGTTGGTGGCAAATTCCCCCGTGGAATTATGCTTAAATTATAACGTACGAAGATTGAGCTGATAAGTGCAACGCATTCAGTATTGGCATCGAGATAATTATGTATTGTGTAAAAACTAGCTTTAAATTTAAAAGTGAATTTCAGCAATATTGCGTTTAACTGAAAAAGAATCTATCGCCAATCGGTATACAGAGAAATCTCCGACTTGCGATATTTGATAGAAAAAATATTAATTGGAAAAATATTAAAGAGCATAACTTTTACATCTCCTATGCATATGCAGTACTTCTTTCAATATGATAAGTAATCAATGATATCAATCAATTACACCGGTTTACAACAAATTTTTATTTCTTGAGTTTCGGTTTACTTATTTCAAGTTTTTTTATCTGTCATGTATTAAAATAATGAAAAAATACTTACAACCTCCTTAAAGTTTTCTTTCGCATTATTGACAGTAGAATACACATTTTGAAGATCATATCATCATTAAATTATAAACGATTATTATAGAATTTTGTAACTTGCTTTAAATAAAAGCCTAAATCCTAACCTAAGAAAATCGAATGCCATTTATCTCAATAGCCCTTTTAAACATCTTGTCGAACAAGTTTTTCATGAGTGAGTGCTTACTATGTCCTTACCATTTTCGCCATTTATTATGTGAATTAATTTATAGTTTATGAAAAAGGCAAATTCATAGATAATTTCGAAATGTTTTAAGGCCTTTTGTGTTTTTATAATATATAAAAGCTTAAGATTTCAGTTATCATTTGAATAACATTCTAATTTAAGCTTCTGACTCAATTCATTATTTTGAAATTATTTATCATAAGTGGTCAGAACATAGGGCTTATATTTTTTATTTTAATTTTCTTGAAAATGGTAGCTGATTGAGCATTTTTGTTCATGAATTCTACGGATACCTATAGATATGATTTGCACACTCTTTGAGAAAAAATTTGGTGTTAACCTGTGCTATCAACCAATATAAAAGAGTGGACATTATCAAAAAAAAAAAAAAATAAAATAAAGTAATGAACCAATGATTTATGATTTTTTGTCTATAGTTGTAAAGAATGTAATTTTCTGCACTTTGTTAAAGTTCATAGTATCAAAATATTTCTAAGACTTAACGTGAATCAGATTAAAATTAATGAAGCTAAATGTAAAGAAATTTTAACTCAAGCGCGCGCCGGATTTAACATTTTGGTGCTTTTTTATTATTGTTGTTAGATATATTCACTTCCCAAAGATAAATAAAATCATTTATAAATATAACTTTTAATTTTACATTAAATTAATATTTATACATATATACATACCTACATATGTATAAGGCCAATCAAAAAGATAAATTTTTAAGAATTGTTAAAATTTTCGAGTATTATTCTTGTGAGTTTTCGGTTATTCTATATTAAGATTGAGGTTTTGTTTCTTTTTCCAATATTAATTTGCATACCTAGTTATAAATGAAAATACGTGAAATACGAAGTACAAGAAAAATGTATTGCACTTGTAGATATATCATATACTTACAAATTTTGGATCGTTAATTTTTCAAAGAAAGCTATTGTATTGCATTTTTTTCATTTTGAATTACATTTCAAACTATCAAATATACGTAAATGCATTTATAGTTTTCATTTTAATTTGAAAATATTATAAGTTCTGTGCAGAAAAGAAATTTCATTTTATGGTGATGCTCTAGGTTGGTGCCTAGTGTGCCTTATTATAAATCCATCACTGAGTCTGATAAAGTCAAATTTGTTTTATAAGCATGGTGATTAGCCTGTCGAGAGTACCTTTTTAAAATAAAATTACTTAATGCTTTTAAAATGTAAATTGTGAAATGTTGTTAACTTCTTGACATTGAAATATAATTACTGTCCATAAAGCATCAATTTTCAAAATCCCAAAATTGCTTTATTAGTATTCAATTGGTGTTCGAGAAGGTCGCCTTCGAACATCAAAGATCGCTCTCGTTTCTATCGTAAGTGAATATTCTCTTGGCAAATATCCCCTGAAACTAGCTTAACCCATCTTGAGCTCCGAAGGAAATTATTCAAAGTTAAGATTTATTTACTTTTATTTTTTCCTCCATGGGGATGTCACGGCACGCAAAAACGTACCATCTCCTCTGAGGAATGCTAAACGCAGATGTCGAAAACACAACATCAGATCCACGGGCGCCACCAGCAAGTGTGTCATCCATTTTAAACGCCCTGTTAACTGACATGCTTAGCGGAGCTATTTATTATCATTCCTCTGCCGGAGCACTATAGCTATTTTTACATCTATAGTATACGTAATTCAATCAATAACAATCATCAGGTAAATCTGTTCCAGGAGACACTCCGTGACAGGAATGCTGAGAATGCCCTCCACGAGGAGGAGCATCCCACGTTTTGGTTGCTCACCAAGACGAGATCTATGCTATTGTTTGGACTTCTTATTTGTTATAAGGACAAATTGTTGCATAACTAGCCGCTTAAATTGCAACCTTACCTCGAGCAGCATAAGCGTCCAGGTGCAGTGGCATGGTCCGGAAAATGGCATTTATGTTCCTTCTCAAATCTACCAAAGGATTGTGGTGCTATTCAAATTGATTCCGTTTAAACCCCAGCACGATTATGTCCTTTGGGAAGATATTGAAGATACAAACGTTCCTTTGTAAATTTCATAGTACCCCTCTTTGTACACTATACTTATATAAGTTCATATTAACTACACAACTAAAGGGCCCTTTTCTTATTTTCGTGCGAATACAAAAACGAATAAGAAAATTAGATTCGTACGAAAATAATTTAGTTATTCTCATTTTCGGAAATGCAATTTTTTATAGTAAAATATTTTTTTTTTTTTTACAAATCTTATAAATAAGTTATTGATTGATATGCTCAAATGGAGAAAGAAGAGCAAGAAAAGTTATACCCATTTAAGAAGATGTCGCCGGTAAATTAAGGATGGGTAAAATATTTTGGAACTTTTCTGTCTTCATTGTAAATTAAAGGATTTAATGTCATGTGTTCTAAAAATAACATAAATTTGAGATTTATGAAATATTTTTGGCTTTCATACTCTACTAAATAGAGTCACTTGGGCATTTTTCTTCATAAATTCTACAAACTCTTTAAATTGGCTTGAATTTGCGTTTTATGCCACGAATGTTATGTTTTGATTATTTGATTATTTTAAATGGTAAACTCTTAACTATATTTGATTTGACTCCAATTTCTTCAATTTTTCTTCAACAGCACCGAAAATAAATCTCAAGACTCAAATTTAAGTGAATTTCCGTTTCGTCCAAGTTATTTTATGTATTGTGAAGAAGAGTATCCATTTATATATAAAGAGTCATTCAGATTAAATCTTTTCAGAATTTCATTCGTTAGGACAATAAATTTTGAGGACAGAGGTCTTTTTACCCGACTAAGACAAAGGCTAAAGGAAGGATTATGAATCTTACAGGTTATGTATATACAATTGTACAATGTAAATACATACATACATATGGACATGTAGGTATGTATGAATGTGAGATATAGTTTGTTCTCTCTTCATCCTAAAATATTGAGTCGATTTCAAAAAGTGCGATGTCGTTGGATTGGGCTTGATCTAGAATCTAGAGTCTAGATCTGTGTTCTAGACTACATGACGTTATATTAAATCCAACATGGTGAACATGAGCCACAAAATTACAGGAAGTCAAAAAAAAACCTTTTAAATGAAAGGTTTTAATATGGAATTTTCAAAAATATTACAAATTATAAAACTTGTGAAGGTGTTTGGATGTTTGTGACTCAATCACGTATAAATGGTTGAATGGATTTTGATGAAATTTGGCGCACAGATAGACCATGTCCTGGGTTAACACTTTGGTAGCTTTATCGGTAATGCGTTCAATATGGCAGATCCAATATGGTGGCCGAAAACTTGGTTTGAACGGATGAGCATGAAAATTACTGAGAGAGTTATCGAAATTTCTGACTTCTATTTTGCCGTCGAGATTTTGGAATTCTAGATGAAGGATTCAGTATGGCAGCCAAAAACGCGAACACAATATGCATGCAAATTATTATAAGGGGGTTGTTGAAAACTATTATTACAGCATGCGACCAAGGCTAAACTCTGAATATTATCGTAGCTAGGGGTCGATTTGATTTCAGTCAATTGTCTATTTAGGCGGCGTATTATTAAATAGTTTTTCAAAACTACATAAATTCCCTTAGTCTGGAAGACAAATTGGTTTCAGATATCATCTTGTCTCATAATTTTCAGTTCGTTGTTTTCGCAGTCAGGTTTTGCTTTTTCTAACTTTAATTTTTATTGAAGTGCTTTAATACCGTGGCCGGAATCGATTGCTACATATTTCTTACAACTCTTTCCCTTAAGGGCAATTTCTTTTTTAGGCTCCTCCAAATAGAAGGAATTGGTACGCTCGAATATTGGAGTCGAAACCAGACACATCCACTACATGCATATGCTGTTAAAAATAAAATACAAAATTGATTTCCTTGCTTGCTTTATGCTATAACATACCATTTGAAAAGGCTTAGTGTACTTTAAGATAAAGACGGGAAGTACATAAATTATTTTTCCCGTCACTGGATCTCCACGATAAGCTCCTTTTCTAGTATTTATACCACTTGTCTGGAACAATGATCGGACCAATCTCTCTTCTGCGGCTTTGGAAAATCATCGCCTGCTATTTCTGATAAAAAACCGATATGTAAACTGGAAAGTAAATGCAAAACGACTCCTTAAGGGTCGACGAGAGAACATTTTTAGTGGTCCTTAGACAAGAAAATATTTAATCTTACTTCTCTTATTGTAAGTCTTGTTTGGACAGACATTTTGGATTAAGGAAAGAGTAAGATAAATTTTAATTGAAATACTTTTATGAATAGGGTTACTTGAAATTAGGTATAACAACAAATCCGTTTATATTTCTTGTAAGGTTATTATAACTTTTTTATATTAAAATTAATTTGTCTAATTTTTTCTGTGTTTCATTTGTATCTAACTCGCAAATTGGGCATTTAATTTTAAATGGAAAATAGTCATATTTATATTTCAAAATAGTGAGAACTACATTTCATTTCAATTTCAATTTCAATGTTTAATTCAGACTATAAATTCTTGAGTTTTCAAAATCATCATACCAATTATGGATATTTGGAATCAAAGTTAAGTAAAAGCCTTAAAATTAAAAGAAGATGAAATTAAGAGAATATTTTTACGATTACGAACAAACGTCTTAGCGAGTAGCGACAATAATTTAGGAAAACTTGTGACGCTAGAAACCTCAGAAATCGTCACACTGGTAAAGAATTTAGTAAAAACTACACAAAAATATAAAATATAAGGGACCGAAAGAGTTATTGGCAAAATATATTGGATAAGTATAAATCTTATCTAAAATTGGATTTTACATTTTCTCGCAATAATTAAAACTCTTCAATTGATTTTTTTATTTTTGTCTATTTAAAATACGAAGAAATAAATAATAATAAAATAGCATTCGGTTTCGCCATATGTCAGAAAATACTTATAGGAGTTTGAAATTTATTTATTTATTTATTTACTTTAAAATACAACACACAATTTAATAAGTTATATATTTTGCACTAAATCTATTGCCTTTTTCAGCAGATAAAACTGAAATATACCGATTTGTGGTAGGTACTAGAGTAGTGCCTTTATTCTTGTAAAAATTAACAATAATTAAATATACGTTTTCGTGGATTTTTCTGAAGATATAGCAAGATAAGATGTTTTAAGAAAGTCGTAATGGTTTTAAGTTTTTAGGGTAAAGAATAAAGCTGAAAACAGACTTATTAATGGGCAGTTCAAAGATTATATAATTTTATTGTATATATGTATTGTATATTTCCTAATTTCCACCTGATTATCTAAGACTAATATTTGCAAAAAAAATCTAAACAAATATTTGAAAACGACTGATTTTCGTCTCTTTGGCTTTTCTTCTTAAATGCAATATTTGAAAAATTTCTGACCACTATACATTTGTATGTAAGAAAAAAAGTTCTTAGTCTAAAAATTGAAAAAAAAAAACAATTTAAATTCAAACGAATTGTATAATATTTCCGTCTTATTTACTAAAAACAATAATAATATTAAAATACTTAAATAATATTAAAATTGATTGAAAACAAAATATATAGTAATAATTTCAATAATCATCGTTTTCGATTCTAAACTGTACTAAAATCTCAAAATAGATCAGTACCATTAAATATTTGGGGTTGCTGATTTAAAACTTAGTGCCCAATTTAAATATTCAATTTGTTTGAGTTTCAGGTTGACAATGAGGTAAACTTTTAGGATGCTGTATCGTATTTTTTACATTTCCATTTACTATATACTTCATCATCCTAGTCCTAGTAACCATCTAGTAAATTTAAAATTCTCAGAAAAATGTTCCTCATAGAAGGATTTAGTTTTATTAAAAAATTATATTTTCTGATATGTTTTTTTCCTGTTTTGAAAAAAAAAAAATCCGTCATTAAATGTTTTTTTTTTCCACCTATTATTACTTAGCTTAATATTAACCACAAGCGAAATTTGCACGAACGCCTTGAAGCTCTCGCAAAGCAAATAGCTAACGCAGCTCTCAGAGGGTAGTTTTAATTTTCCTTAGTACGACAGTACCAAGGACTTATGATTGTCTGTGTTCGGTGTACATTGCACCACCTACGGCCTGCCCTCACTGGCGGCAACATCGAGTTGATAAGGTCAACCAAGTATTAAAGTCTTCGGGCAAATTATGACAGATTGTATAAACCACCGACCTGGGAAAGTGGAATGTCTTGCTATTACTAAATAATTCAAAAGTTGATTTTAGCAGTGTTTCTTTGATTGGTGGGTGTTGAAGTGTGTTGAAATATGTTGAAACATGTTGAACGGATGTAAAATTGATAGAATTTTGTATAGTTGTTATTTTTTGATATTTTATGATATTATTTCGTTACTGAATTATGATGTTTAATATATATTGTGAGTGTGGCCGAGTGTTTCCATCCGCGAAACCCAGCTGCGGCAGTAAAGCTTCTCGCGTCCAATGAAGGGGAGCTTTTCGCGGGAGTTCCTCAATGTGTTTCAGTGGCCCCCCCATTGTCTTGCGCAGACTAGTGATAATCTACCAGAGTTTCTAGTACTTGTTGAATGAGGAAATCTACAAGTGGCATCGGTGTTTTCCTTTCAGTTGACAAACAGCTGTTGGGAAATTCGGTCATTCAACAAGTTTCCGGATGTAAGATAGTGCCAGTGGTGAGTGGTCCTTGTGCATGAGAGCAGCTATTTTGATTGTTATCGGATTCGTTTTGTCCCTGAGGCGCCACAAGAGTTCGACATAAAACGAAAAAATATATACATATAATACATAATATAATAAAAATAAAAAGGATTAGGGCTCATTCATAATTAGTGTGTTTTGTTATATTGTGATTATACGATTTGATAGGTTCGGCCCGGGAGGTTGGGCAGTGTGAACCTCGTGTATTACAAAAAAAGAGATTGACCTCGACTAAGAAGACCTTCGTTCCGGATTTATATGTAAGTAGTTCGAATGACCTGCACCAGGTGTTTGCGATGGTTGATTTTAGCTGCACCTGGTGCTAGGGCAAAGAGATTTCATCTGATGGCAATTTCTTGGTAAAAAGCAATTGCCACCATGGTTTTTCTCAAGCCCTCATCTTACTTTCGCGGCTAATTTAAAAGTCAAAAACACACTAAAGTTGCTTTGAAACCAAACCAACTGGGGGTGTTCTGAATTTATGCTGGTATGCGATGTCACGGTGGCGGGTGACAACGTCGGCACTCGCAACTCTCGTTCTTTAGAGCACAATTACCCCAAAAAGTCGACAGAAATCGATGCAACAAGTGGGTTCAGTGGGTTCAGTGTTTTGTATTATCTAGCATTTTGGCTAGCCATTGCAGGAGTCCGCTTCAAGCCAACAACTTTTCTCGCTTTTTCGTCTTCAAAAACTCAACTGGCGATTTAATATGTTTTCTTCATGTCATTATGAGAAAACTTTGTGCCACTGCCGCTGTCGATTCCCAGGCCCTTTAAGTCGGCCACCATCCACCAGAATCGAGGATTTGTCTCAAGAGGGAGGTTAAACCGCATAGTTCGAATATTGCTCCTGGTATACGCGGGGGCGGCAATTAGTTTTGTCCAACAGCATTTGAATTTGTCGACGTTGACAAAAAATAAGAGGGAAAAATAAAAAAAAAATTATATCGATAGCTTTCGCTGGTTTTCTGTTCCCATAGCATGGTAAAGGGTTGGAAAATTTTGCGTTTAACCGGCAACAAAACTTTTGCGAGCAATATACTTCTTGTGGGGATGCCGTCGGAATGAAAATAGAGTTTCCCTAAAGTATTTGCCTCGGATATGGAGTTTTTGTTGCTGCTCTGCTCGTCGGTTTGAAACTCTTCAACTTTAATAGAATGCCGTAGATTGGCTTACTTTCGTACACTATAGATTCATAGATTTATGCTACCTAAATAGCCGAATGTTGACACTGCATATTTTTAAAATGACTTCCTCTATATTTTTTGAGGTGTTCAACTCCCCGGAATTTCATATTCAGTCTCATGTTGGCGCAGAAATATTTTCCGACAAGATCACGCATATAAAACTCTTGCACCTTGCAGCAATTTTTCACTTTTCCAACTTTCATCCAGCGCAGCTCAGATGCCTCTTGGACGCTTTAGATTTATATTCCATTTCATGATTTCGTTTCGTATAAGGTTTCCAGGAAACTACAAAAAAAGTACCACTTATACCTACCTGAAAAAAGCCAAGTTATATTTGTGGTAAATATTTCAAGAAGGTATACCATGTGACGATTCTCAGTTTATAAAAACAAATTTTTGTTTCTACATACCATTCTGTTTTAATATAAAAATATCATCCCACATCTGAATCCTGCATAAAACTCTCAAATAGTCTAAAGAGTGCTTCTAGTAATAAATTCATAAATATGAACAATTTCCTGTGTGTAAATATGGGAGAAAAGATATTTAAATAATGTTTTGGAGGCATTTTCAAGAAACGGAAATTAAATCGATTGAGTGGAAAACATATTGGGCAGCAATTTTCAATGGTCCCTTTGGTTAAATAATTCATGTGGCTATGATGGGGTGGTGTTTTGTGTTTATAGTGAGATTCTTCAGGGTATTTTTTTTTCGGGATGTGATATGTCAAAGTTTACACAGAGATTTTGGATGCTCTTGTGCTAAGTAAATTTACATTCATGGGAAGGCGAAAAATGGGAAGAAGATAAAATTGCTTAACACGATAAATACATAACAAAATAAATTGTTTGTCCTGTAAACAAAAGATTTTGTGTCCCTGAATCGAATAGAAATCAGTTTATTATTGATTGTTAATATTATACTTAATAAATGAAAGGTTAATTTATTCGTCTTAAAATCTTAAAATTTGCTTATGTTACTACACTAGCTACATCTTTTTAAATCAATAACAAACCAATTTAGTTCTGATTAGTGCTTTTAAAATAGGATAAAATGCCTAGTAACAGGATTTAATCAAAAGCAAGTCATTCTACATGAAATCATCAAATACATATAAATAAATTTGGAAACCACATCATTTTGCGAATTTTCGTTCGTTTCGATTTAGTAGCTTGTGATATTTAAGTATTTAACGATTTAATTTCGAACGTCTTCCTTCATCCCTCATTACTGAATATTGTGGATTAATAAATTTTAAATTACTTGTAAAAAATTCTAAATTTATACCGTAGGCTATTCATGATAAATTTCTAATTAAAGCCAAATACCTCAAATGATTGAATTAAATTGTGTACGATTTTTATCTGTTAAAAATATTTTATAACATTTAAGAGGTTTCATAATTTCAATTTCGTCAGTCTGCCAGAAAAGGTCGGAAATTATTTATTTTAGTAACATTTCATACTGAGTGAGATTTCATTTTTAAACGCATTTCATTAATAAATTGATTATATGTATAAAGCTTTTTTTCATTCATTCATGAAAAATTAAAGATTATTTTTGCCTTCATTTTAACTATTGAGATATTAATATTAAATAAAATGGTAGGGTCGACTTTTAAGTTTAAAGAGAGCTAAGGATATTTAACAAATTTTACGACTCCTAATTTTATAAAATAAGTGTCAAAATTTATATTAATAACTAATTAATGAATTAAATAATTACAAATACCTTTAGTTATTGGAATTGCTAAATTTGTCTATAAAATGAATGTTACACTGTTTAATTTTATAATAAATAATTTTAACATTATGTACATTATTTTTATGTTATAATACCTTCAATAACATAACTTAGGCCGTAATTTATAGTATATTTTCAAAGGTCATTTGGTGTTGAGGGGATTACATTTGAAGGTATACCAAAAATTAAAGTTTAACATTTCTTTTCAGATTCAGGTTGAATATCTGACTTATTTCCTTTAGGAAGAAATTAACTTGAAAAAAAGCTATTAAAATTCTGAACGTTTCTTACAAAATTGAAAGCTCCAATTTCACTTCAATGATAGAAGGAAATCTTACACATTTAATTGAAGGTTTCCATCATCTTTTATTTCATAGTCAAAAGGATTTTACTAGTCTAATTCACAAAAAAATATATGGTACCTATCAGTATTTTAAAATTCGTACGATTACCTTCTGGGGATATATCGCATATCAAAAGGAATTTTACAGAAATAAGTACATGAATCTCCATCTGCATTACGTCTTCACTATCTTTTATCTTTCCCGACGATGTGAAAAGTAATTGAAATATGAAACTATTTTGTGGGAAGGATGAGATTGAATTGATCGCGAATCAAAGTTGAAGTGAATCGCTTGCAGCATGCGATGATAAACTACATATAGTAGATATATGTGTAATTTTTTCAATAAAAACTTTACCTGAATGGCGGAGAACTGAGGGATTTGTATGAAACTCGTGTGTTCAGGCCCTTAAATCAGCTTGCATAGGTACGACGACGTGGCTATATACCGATGCTTATCTGCAGACAATCAATCGATATCGCTCGCTATCTAAAGCGTTTGATGACTGACAGCTCAAATTTATCTTTTTTTTCGTCGATACGTATCGATACAAAAATTTTCAATATTCCCTGTGGCCCGTTTAAGAATTTCACGTGGGCTCAGGTACGCACACGTAGTCCCTTGTAAATATCTCTCCTGGGACCGTGTGTATGGGTGAATCAACGCTAATGAAAATCATTAATCAGGCTCCAAGGTGCTAAATTAGAATTATTACGTACGCTTATTTCCATAGTTGGGGGCGGTAATTATTCGACTGTACGCTAATATCCGGATAATGAACCTTGCAATGAGGTTATCACACCTTTTAGATGCGAATTTTACAAGCTTGTGATCGATCGAACCTGCTAATGTCACTATCGTATGGATAATGGTATTGATTTGGCGCCTATAGAAAAATAATTATTAGAATCAATATGCTTTTGTAGACAAAACTAAAAACGCCTGTTTTTACAATCGTTTCAACTTGTACGAATATTGGATGATTTTTAAGGTTCCGTAGAAAAACAAACATATGCCTTAACATTTTGAAAAAAAAGCTCCCCTACATAAAAAGTGGGGATGAAAAAAAAATTATTACTTTACCCCAATCGAGTGGCATATTGTTGAAGAGGAAATTTAAAATAATTTCTTAAACCGATTTTTAAAATTATGCTCCGTTTTTGAAATATTCAATTCAAATATATCACTCTTAACGCAATTTCGGAAAAATCTGAAAAAAATGCAGAATATAGTAGCACGTATACTGAAATTATATTTAAAACCAATACGACTAGAGTCAAGTAATTTACGAGACATAGCCGACTAAGTTATAGGTACTTTTTTGGACTCAAACAAGTTTGAGAAAATCCACAAAAATAACTGCACGTTAAAATTTCGGCCTATGATTTATTTATGCAACTCGCTCTTCAGCTATCATCGTATTTTATAGTCTCGATTATAATTCTGAGGCCAATTTAAGAATCTCTTTGAATCAATTTTATCGTTTGTAATAGCTACAGAACCCTACACTGATTGTCGGCATGGGCCGACATGCTTTTGATCGTTTTTCTTAATATTTTGACCATGTACGTATATAAAATTTAAATTAAATTACAAATAAGAAAAAAAAACATACATTTTATGTGTGAAATTAAGTTTCTAATATTCACCAAAAGGAGTTTTTGCTAAAAGTTTTATTTTCTATTAGAACAAATATGAAAAATTACGAATTTACATACAGATTGGCTTTCGAATCGCAATGAAAATGCAAACATATTACATAATGTAATAATGGTTATACGTCTATGTATTAATCTAATTACATATATAATTATCTATTATTAGTAGATACAATATAAGCGAAGATGATTTGATTATCTAAATTATTTGGTAACAGACGGTCAACTATTTTTCCTTAGGTACAGACGCAACATTGTCAATTAAATTAACTGTTTGATCGATCAATCTCATCAGTAATTTTTGCCTATATTTAAATAATATTGTTACAAGATTTGTTTTCGCTTGCACTTCACACTTCGATTTTCAATATATGCAATTACGACCTAATAATTTTTTCATTTAAATCATAACAACGATCCTGACTGATGCATCCATTGCCTAATTTTATAATGTTCAAAATAAGCTAAAAAGAAAGTTAATTAATATCAAAAATGTTTTGGCGTGGAGTTTAAAAGTAATATTAAAGAGATATGCAAATTAAACATCAATAAGAAGGGGAACTCATCATTTAACGTAAAAGTTTATAAAAAGATGGATTGAAAGTTGCAATTAAAGCGATATACATTTCTGATTAGAAAGTTCTCAGTTAAAGTTATATTTATAATAAGTACGTAGATACTACTTAACTTTCTATTGTTTCTTTGACAAAATTAAAATTGACTAACATTTTTTTAATCTTTGGTTATCGTAGTCGTAGACAGATGGTTAAACACTTTGTGAAAAAGCTGGAGAATGCCTTGCCTTTGGTTCAAGGTAGCGTTTACTTTTCTCACGGCAAAGGATTTTTTGGCATAAAAAAAGATCATTTGGATTACAAAGTGGAGCCTGGTGAAAAGTGCAATCAAAAATACTTTCGAAAGGGACAAGAAATTGCTCTCACTTCAGAAATTAAAGCGAAACGGCTAACACTTTAGTCACCACCTAAGGGGTATTTAAAAAACGTTCTTGTGAGAAACTTAAGGGTTTTTTTTGTTAGTATGGTATTTAAACGTTTTCATAATCTAATCGTGATGTTTGCAAACAATACTGATTTTTATAAGATTATAAGTACACATGTAAAATTCAGTAGGTTACCATCATAAGATTTATTTTCAATACCGTCGATTATTTGTGCAGTGCATATATGTACCTTCATACATATATGAAATAATAAATTGAATTTTGACAAGATCTCTGTTTTTTTTTAAACTTAATTTACAAGCTTTGAAATTGTCCTAGTTTCGGGGATAGACGAGTTTATTTTTGACAAATGTTTGTATGGGTGTATTCTTGTTTGTTTAATGTTTTCAAAAGAAAATTCTAGAAAAATTTGAAAAATCTGCAGATTCATTTTAAGAAAATGTGAGGTTCAATTAGAATAATAATGCTTGTTTATAATTAATTTAACGATAAGGTTTGTTTTTCAATTTGTCAAGAGGAATTTGGAACTCCTCGAGGATAATGCATGACTAATACATATAAGCAACTTCTTAACTTTTAAATCAGACTTCATGTTAATAGAACTCAGTTAAATTGCAACTTTTATTTGTATTTTCTTTTAATCTCTAAAGTCCACTTTCAAATAAAACGTTTTATGGAATAACTTTTAACCCTTTTTAATTTATTACAAGCTTTAACTTAGTTTCACCTGTCCCGGTGTCTGTAATGAAATCTTTCGAGTTAAATTTGACCCACTTCCCGGTATCCGATTGCGCTGAAATTTTGCATGCACATGTATAGATATCGCGTGACAATGCAATATTATGATGACATGGAGTATCAAAAGCTTGTTTTAAAAAAGTTTTTCTTTCGCCTTTTCACTTGTTAATAAGATAATCGACATTTGCCGTTCTGGGTAGAGAATGATGGGAAACATTTGGCTACTTTATTAAATATTGCCCCAAATAGTTTTTATGTTCACAAAAATCGTTTTCAAAGCGGAATGACACTTTCTCAAAATATTAATAAGAGAAAATTGTAATGTTAAATATCTCGGGAAGTAAGTACAAGTGACCGACCCCGATGTAATACTTTTAGGTTTCATGAAAATCTAGGAGGAATAAACTAAATTTGTTACTTTAAATGTTAAAATGGTAATGTTAAATAACTTTAAAATTTATATTAATAACCCCAAAAAATTTAATTTCTTTTCATCTAATTTTTAGTTTAATTTTTCAAAAAATTTGTTATGTACATTATATACATATTATTACAAATTTAAAACTAAATCGACATTTTGAAGACTTTTGATTAGAGAGTTCAATTTTATTAATGTCCTTTAATGTGGGCGTAAGTCATAATAGAGGTGTTAAGAACAGAAGACAAACAGTCCCGGCCAATTGAAAAATATTATCGTGGAATCCATAAAAGACAATTTATTGGAAGCGGCAGGAGAATCCATCACCATAGAGCCCTTGGTGCAGGCATTAGCCCCCGCTGGCTCTTCAGCTTAATTAAGTTAGCACGCATGGTTCTATCATTTTATCTATTTTTCTATCAGCCACTATTCGTGTCGGTAGATTCGCATTCAGCATTAGTCTCTTTGTTCATAAAATAAAATGACTGTTTCGCGGCGCACTTAGCACTCTTAGGAAGAAAATATGAAGAATAACTAATGCCCGACTTCACAGTGCGCGCTTAAGTTCTTACTCAACTAAACACGGGACGAAACTTAAGTGATGACTTAAGTATTTTCGGTTTCAGAGTCCTTTTTTATTTCACGCTTAGCTGAATAAGAATTTTGGTATTTTTCTATTTTATGTAGAACACTGTATAGGAGCAGCTCTCTAATAAGTTTATTAATTAAATTGAAGTCAAACGTAACTAAAATTAATTTATGAAAATTTTAGAAATTTTATTAAGGAATTTTTATCCAAAAAGGGCTTTTAAAGCTCCTTTCAATTTGATTCGAACGTTTCTCACGATAGGGCCCGTTCTCATCAGTTTTCATTACAAAATCTTAAATTAAATTAAATTAAATTAAAAAAAAAACAACTTCTTTACTTCTTGAATTCTCCGTACGAAATGTCAAAAAATATCTGTAAGTGAGGCTTAAGTGGCCGAATTTGACGACTTAAGTGTAACGACCACCTAAGCCCGCATTGTGAAATCGAAAAATGATTATAAACGGGAGCTAAAGGGGGGCTAAGGTATTTAAATTTTTTTGGGCATGTTTTTTTTTTATATTTTTAATTGAATGCATAATATCTTAAGAATATTGTGTCAACATTTCAAGTCGATTGAAGCAAAATTGACGAAGTTACGAGTATTTCTATACCTTGCTTATGAACGTTTTATACCAGATTTTTTGGTGTTGACAACTTTAAAGCGTTTTCCCCACAACTCACGTTTTCAAAGTCGGTGCCCCTCATAACTTCAAAACTACTGTACCGATCCTTTTGAAATTGTGAACACTATTTCTGTACATAATTTACGAGGTAACGCTGGAGAGTTTTTTTTCAAATTTGTTAATAATTTTTATTTTACAATAACAAATTAGTCGATTTTTTCGCAAAAAATCGCGTTTTTCCCTTCAAAGTGTTCCAAAAAAGTGAAAAATTAAAATTTCGAAAAACCCCCCCAGCGTTACCTGGGGAAAACTATTATCTAACGAATGAACTTTGATTTTTTGATTTCGGATGATGCAGTTATGAGGGGCACCGCAATTCTACTTTTATCCGAGACACGTCCGAATAATTACTGTCATTGCCGTGTTTTGTAATATTTCTTCGTGAAAATTTTATACAACATTCTTCAAATGTCATACTTTAATGTACTATTAGTTTTAACAAAGAGATTTTAACTGTGTCGTCACAAAAAATTCACAAAAACATGCCTTTTTTCGTACGAATTAACCTTAGCCCCCCCTTAAGTGAAGATCAGAACTTAAGCTCGCACTCTGAAATTGGGCATAAGACCGCATATGTGAATTTACAAGATAGAGTTGAACTCCTAAGGAAATAATTCTTAATTTATTTGCCGCGTCGAACATCCTGTAGTTTAGTTCTGATTTGTGAACTAGACCCGATTGTCCTGGCCCCATTCGGATCCCTCGAGCCTGTCGACGACGGGTCCCACTGGCTGACGCCACACTCGACGTGTTTAATGGTGGAAATGATTTCATTTAAATTGAAGCTGTTCATTAATAAATTGTTTTTATTTTTAGCCGCCGGGTTCTTCGGGGTACCCGTGCGCCTCGGCTCAATCAACATAAACAACGTAGCCGACGACCACTTGATGGCTGCTGCATGCTGCCTTCGCATTAAGAACGCACCGAGGCCCCATGTCGCTGGTCCAGCCCTGGGCTCCGGAGGCTGGGGCTGATCGATCCGGATTATAGGTTCCAGGCTGTCACTCTGGCGCCGGAGATTTACATTGACTTAGCACAGATGGCTGGAGATGGGCCCCTTTGATCGGGCGAACCTCCGAAAATCAAATTAATGGCACAGCAAGAAGTGTGTCGTCGACAGGCGAAAAGGGTTCGCGCGCTTCCTAAACTAAACCCCTAGGTGGGTAAAAAGGGGCCACACGTGAGCACCACGCAAACCTCCTGACACACGCGAGGTTAATAAAATTTTTAATTGAAGGACAGCGGAGGAGCTCTGTCGGAGGTGATTCCGCTCATATACGTCGATTAGACGAGACACCAAAAAACTGTGTCAAATAAATCAAGAGCAATTTTAAGAAATTTCAATTATTGCGCTTTTCGTGCGTTGGAACGAATCCTCCTCCAACTCAATTGACTGCCTGATGGACTGGGGATTAATTGAAAACAAGGCTCCCAGTAGTCCTGGAACTTCTCTAATTTGTTGAAATTGGAACGTTTTGCATAAGCCATCGAAATAGAGGGCTTTTTCTAGCAAATTCAAAAACAGGAAGTAATACTTTTCCCTTAAAGAGGCTAATTACAAAAATTCAAAAGGACAAATGATTTGCATTTTTGGGGATATGTATATTTACCATTTAGAGGCACGTTTTATTTTTGCTTAAAATAGTATTCGATGTAATTGGATACAAAGCAATTTAAAATCAAATTTTGTAAATTTAATCAGCGGTCAGTAACAAAATTTGTTTTCAAATATAACGTTTATAAGATTATAACAAATAACAAAAATATTTTTCTGTAAATCTACTAATTACTTAAAAATGAATAATTGTCACGGACTCCAGATATTTGCAATTTCATAGACTTAATTTTTGTGAATTCATCAGCGTCGTCGGGACCTACTCAGCATTGATTAAAAGTTATTTCAGCACTAGTATTCTAGATGTTGTCAGATTTTTTTCCCGAAATTGCGTTCAGGATGATATCTTGGCCAAAACAAATCTAATCGAAAAGGGCCATTTAAGAGTCAAATATTTAAAAAATGGGGCATAATTTTAAAAAACGATTCAACAAACCTCATAATAATTTTAAATTCCCTTTTCAATGATACCCCACACGATGAGGTAAGTAATACCTCGAAAACCGAGTTTTATACTTACACTGACTCCCTACAAATAAATAAAAAATCTTGTACTATCCAAATGAAAGGTTCGGCCAAGTTTTGTAATATTTTAAAGGACTATAAAGTTTTTATCGTTTTTTAAAGTTTGCGTATGGTGTAAATAGCTTCTTTTGAACAGATATTCATTTGTTTTTGTGGTGTATATTACAGAAGATCGAAAGTTAGAAAATTTAAGTCCAAACTCCAATGTTAACGTACTTGTTTTATTTTGGAATGTTCAAAGAAGGAAGAGCAATTTTAAATATTCTATATGAAATGTTGAGTAATAGATTTCAAATTTTGATGATGTCGTTGCAATCCATTACAGCTTCTCTGGTTGTTTGCATATATTGCAAAATATTTGAAACTTCAAAACGCCCGAAGTGGGAGAGCAACTATGATTCTACGCTAGATTGGCTATTCGTTGAAGGACGCACAATTGTGAATTGAAGAGCAACTTTCCTGCGGTGGGGGAGGGTAGGGTTCAAAGATCTACCAAAAAAATAAAGTATGAAATCCGATATGATGTCATCAGACCAAGGGGACGATATGCAATCTTCTGAAGATTTTAATATTCCACCGTCTGGCAGCTACTTTGAATATTCAACTGGAAACGAGACTCAAACAATTGAAAGCCAGACGGAATCCGCACGTCCGAAACGAGCCAACAGGAGAACTGCACAGGTAACAAGAAAAAACACTTCCGATCGAAAAACGTTCGGTTACTTAATATAAAAGGGAAAAATGATTTTTCTTTTCTTTAAAATCATTTTTATTTTTTCATTATTATTCACTTTCATATTTTTTTGTGAATTGTACCCTAGGTCCTGACTTTCGATCCGGACATGACTGATTCGAGTTCTCAAAGCGACGATACGAGCGGCGGGGGCGGCAGCAGCAACGGGGGCATGAGGACCTGCAATCGTGGGAGGAATTCCGGGTCCGGTCACTCAAGACGGAGGAAAGGCGCCCTCAACGCGAAGGAGCGAAACTTAAGACGCCTCGAGTCGAACGAGCGGGAACGGATGCGGATGCACAGCTTGAACGACGCATTCCAGGTAATTTCGATATGATTTTGTGGTATTGCGATAATATCACTTCCATTATCCCATTTTTTATTCCAGTCCCTGCGAGAGGTCATCCCGCACGTGAAAAAGGAGCGACGTCTATCAAAAATCGAAACCTTAACTTTAGCCAAAAATTACATAACCGCCCTCACCGATGTTATTTTATTGATGCGGGGGGAGGAAACTTCAACGGGTGGAGCTGCACAGATTTATCCGGCCGAATTTAATTGCAACATCCTTGCTGACGCGATGCAGGCACAGGGTGCCTCTTTAGCGGCGAATAACACCTACGAGGAGCCGTTCAGAGATTTCATATAAGGGAGCTTAGATTAACGTAAGTTTTAGGGTAAATTAAAACGTTGATTTAATTATAGTGTATAAGAAAAAAACCAAAAATGCAGCTATTTTTAAAAATGAATTCTTATATCTGCGTTGCCTTAGTTCACATATGCGGCTCACTAGTGTGTTTGGTGCTAATTACTAATTGCATTCTATTACTACACATATATACATAATTATTAAAAACAAATACGAAAGTTATTTATTATTTCAATTTTCAAAAAGACATTGGATTTATAAAAAGCGCTGCTAGGTTCGCACAAGGATTTTTTTTGTATATGTTTTTTCGTAAAACTTTTCAGATGGTATTGTGACGAATATAATTCAAAATTTAGTCGAGTGCTCGAAAAATAAGCGATAAATAGTAAAACAAAATAAAAACAAAAATAATAATTTCGAAATTCTTTAATTAATTGTATTGCATATTCTACCTATATATTTTTTCGTTCCTTAATAGTTAATTTTGGAATAATTATATAAATATAACAATCATTTTTTAACTATCAGTGTATAACTAATATTTATAATCAAAAAAAAATATTTTTCTATAAACATTTTAAATCGTCTCAACAACGCGCGCTCTCTGGTGATTGGTATGGGTATACATAGTTAAAATAGTTATTACATTTTTCAAAGATAAAGGCCAGAAATGATCGGTTTTTGATTTTGAACTCTACATTAAAAGAAGAATATTAATTTTTGTTTTGTTTCTTAATGAAAGTACAAACTAAAGGCTACATACAGGAAATAATTTTGAATCCACTAGTTTAGAAATTAATTGTGATAACGACTTTTTGTTATATAATATTTTAGGTGGCTCAAGGGTAAGTGAAACAATTTTTTTTGACTAGATAAACTTTAAATTCTTTTATATTATTTTCTAAAACATGTCTGTTTTCCATATACAAAATTTTATCTGAATTGATGATGAGACGGTTTTAACATATATAGGTACATAGTTTTGATGAATAGTAAATATCTGAAAAAGTTCAAAATGTATGAAATAATATCATTTATAACCGGTCAAGTTTTAATGTTATCAATGGAACTTGATACCTACATGAAATGCAACTTCAGAAATCTCATTATAATTATTTTGTTACAATTTTGCCCGCTGTTAATGGAGTGTCTCATTATACATATGTACATATGTATGTATCTATCTACAAACGTAAAATAATTAATTTGAAAATTAATCTTTCAGTAAGAGTCTTAAATATAACTTCATTAACAAAAATAAATTGGCAATTATTGCAGATTTATGCTTTTCTATAATTTTAAAATTGGTTATTCAATTTTTTAGCATACATATAAGTAGGTTAAAGTGGTCATCAGTGAATCAGCGGAAGGTACAAGCTGTATCATTAGTATAATTACGATATTTTATAAAAACAAATATACAAATAATAATGCGTTAGTTAAACGCATCTCATATGTCAGTACTTCCCTGACTGCACTGATAATTATATGTACTTTTTTGGAGATTTTATGTAATTTTAGCGTTATGAGAAAATTAAAACGTGAGATCAACTTTTCGCATATAATTTCATAAGTGTTGAATTAACATAACAGATCTTTGTTTATTTGTTTAATGTGATTATAAAAAGATAAACTAAGAAATACTAACTTTTGTTCCAAATAAATGGAAGAATTAATGAAGTTGATTAATTTTCACTTCTATAAGTTAGGTATGAGAATAAAGGCTTTATTATTTTGTTATTATATACCGTGAGTATATTTTTTAGGAAATTTTAGTTTTGCTATTGTATATGCTATACCTATTTGATTCAGTGTGTACCATATGATGATTCGTTGTGTACCATACCTGGTCCATAGTGTACCAAATGCAATTTATTTTAAAAACAAAAATTATAATTCCTTCTTCTTGTAGGCTTCCCAATAATTCTTCGGTTTGTGGAAGTATAATAACTAAAGTATCTGCCGGAAAAAAACTTACAACAATTCGATAAAAATTTTGTGATTTACAGGACTTCTTAACATTTCTGATCCACTGTTGACCACTTTACCCTACAATATATATTACCTATATTATATAATTTTAGAAAGTTTTCGTCATAATTGTCTAATTAATTGTTGTTCCATCCCTGTGTTCTTATATATTGATTAATTTATCTAAACTTAACTTCATTTGATGAATGGACGATATTTTATGTGGGTTATTTTATTAAAATTTAATGTAATGTCATGCCTGTTTGTCAACAGGACATTTTCAATAGAATTTGATTTCGCAATAATAAAAAAAAAATCACATTTCACTATATTTAGCCGGGCATAAAAGTTGAAATATAAAATATTCTAATTTTTTACTTATAATTTCCGTTGAGCATTAGCAAATAAAATGGTTTCTTTTTTTATTCGCGAGTATTTAAATAATCTTCAGAACCATCAGGAATTCTTTGGCTTATAAAGAGAATTTTAATAAATCCCCATCGCTTTAAGAAAGCGAAGTCCTTGAAGAACAGGAAATCACTAAGCACCCACAAACAGTCACCTAAAGGAACTCTGCCAAGGTTCTTCTGAAAGCGTGAAATGGATATTTATTTATATTTACATACGTGCGCTCGAATACGATGCGATACGATGGTATTTTAAATTCTACACCATGTGCGTCATCAGTAATGATGAAACGATTAATTAGTTTGCCACTATACTTGTAGCAAGTGGTGAAACACCTTTGGGTGGGCGGAGGACGGAAACAGAAATTAATAATGCCGGATTTGATAGAATAACAAAATTCACATCGGAATAAATTACCATCACTTTTCTTGGATTGTGTTGTTACTCCGACGGATGCTGGTGGGCGCCGGGTAACACCACAAAGATGATGTGACTAGCAAATTTTCAGGGGCATGAACAATGGGGGACTATTCCACATGATAGATCACCGCGAGGGAATCCCTTACCTACCAACCGGGAGGAAACAATTTTTTCTTATTCCCGCTCATCTCGTTATCATACAACAAACACAGCATCACAATGCGGATAAGACGGGGGCTGGATGAAGAATGCACAGCCCCCGTCCACCGCAATTTATCCATTAGCTCCTATTATTAAAGCAAACATCTGAATGTTTGACAAAATGTTGCTAAACTCGGCTTCGGATGAATGGAACCTTGTCTAGGTGGAATGAACACGTTTTCTGCATTTTCGGTGCGGTTTTCTACCTCACCGGGTATTACAGGTATCACAGGTAGGATGATACCTACGTGTTCGCGAATATAACTCACCTCCTTTTATTCTATCCGCCCCCAAAACTGACGACCTATGACCGTTTCATTCTATTTGCACCTACTGTGCCAAATTTCACATATGCAAATGTTTTCCACGCTGCAATTCAATTCAATTTGCAGTAATCTTTGATTTATTTAATAAGGAGAAGTTCTTGAGAGTTCCTTTTGGATTTTGGTTTCGGGAATGTGAACTCACGTGCAGCGAACGGCACTAAAATATCTTAATAAAATAAATCCCCGACTATCATGTGTTGAGAAATCTTAAGGGTTGGGGCGGTATATGCTCCTTTTTCCATTACGAGACACACACATACAAAATATGGTCTTTCTGCAAACAAACCACTTCCCTTGAGCTTATTTATTTCCTTTTGAAACATCTTTTTACTCAAGAGGGTTGGAAAACCATCGTTATAGAAAGCAGTTTCTCTTGGCACTTATCAATTCAATTATTACTGAAAACAACAAATAATTGTTTCATTGGAACTAGACTAGAGTAGCCATCACAACATTTTACTTAAAGGTTGTTATCCTCTAAGGTCAACTCATTGTGCTTTTGCCTCGTCCTTTTAACTTCAGAGATACTGTACTTCATATTTTAGATTAACTTCATATTTTAGATTAACTTTAACTTTTTAACATTCGCATTGATTTAATAAAAATAATCTTAAAAATATAGCATGAAATGCTTACTTATTATGACAATGCAATATATTTCCAAGAACGTTTAACACGATTATTTCATATGTAGATCATTTTGAATTAAAGTTTAAATAAGTTTATATACATGTATAAAGGTAATTGTCTAATGAAAACTAAAAACCAAAGTAAGCGGTTAAAAAAATTTACGTAAGAATAGCCACAAATTCTCTGAACGTTTACTTGAAGATAGTAATTATTATTATTAAAAAATATAATTAGATCCCTTTTGGTATTTAAATTATGCAATACCTAATTGCACATGGATAAGTACGCCGTTGTGACTACAAGTTAGTAATTTTTAGGAGTAAGACACATGATTCAATAGCTGCGCATGCGCTTTTTCATTTTCCTATCTGTTTCAGATTGGGTAGCAAATTTTGCATTGGATTGAATTTTAAAAACCCTCACGCATATCAAGTTTTTAAAATTTGTGCATTAAATTGCCATTATTTGCATCCATCCAAACTTAAAACGTTAGGCAAACCAGATAAATTGTTGGATTAAGGGTCTGACGCAAAGTAGGTATCAATCCAGGCAATTTGATTTTATTTTCGTAAAATAAAAATTGAGTTGATATTGAATTGAATTTTTCATAAACTTCAATTTAGTGTAACATTTTCTGGGGTTAAATAGGCATTGAATATTGTGTTTTCATTTTACTTAACATCAATGTTTTATTATATGCCGTAAATAAACACTCCTTTCGTTGTTTTATTCAAAATTGAATCAAGCTCGACACTAATGAAAAAATAATTCACTTCTAAGCTTTATAAGTCTATCTTAGATTCTATAAACAGGATGAACAACGACGCTGTAACTAAATTATGTAACATAAAAAGGTGAGAAAGGTGGTTTATCCCTCGAAGAAATAGAGTTTCAGAAAATAATGTTTCAAATTGTGAAAACCGGAAGAAAATTCGTTCAGTAGTTGGAGCGAAAATCGGGCACAGACACACAGATACTTCGAGAGGACTTGGTTTTATAAGATATGTACAAATGCGTTTTTTTTCGGATTTCATTATACTGAAGAATTCCTTCAGTCTTTTGACCTAAAAGTAGATGCTTTAGAATCTGGATATTACTCTATAGACTAGAGAATATTCCGAATCTCCACTAGTTTCATGAATGTTACGATTAATTTTTTTTAATCATTAATTAATTAATTGGTCATGATTAAATTTTTAATTAGCTAATTGATTCAAAAAATTTGTGATTATGCCCAACATTGGCGAACTGCACATATGTATACATAGATACCTATGTCTTTACTAGTAAAATTGTTTTGATTATCCAATATTGCGTTTATATTAAAAATTTATTTAAACTAAAATGAATAGCGGCACATATTAATGAATTTTAGTTAAGTTTAAGTTATAAATTCAAAAAAATTTTTTTTTTTTTGTAAAATTTTACTAGATAATGTATATATTCTTTTATTTGAAGTTTATAGTTATTAGAGAATTAACTATGTATACAGTAGAGTCTCACTAGTCCAGCACTATAAAAAACTATGGGGTGCCGGATTATTGGAATGTTTGGATTACTGGATTGTATAGAAAGAAACATTCATAATAAATAAAATGAAGTATTTAATAAAGGAAATACATATATCTACACATAATATTTGTATTTATGTGCGTACTACTCGACTTTTTATAACATGTCTTACAATTAACTAATAAGTTTTAAAATAATCCTGTATTGAGGTGTGTTTTTTTGCAACTTGTAGTCCTTGTTCAAAAACTTTTTCTCGCATGTTTCGAAGAATTATATAATTTTTTATTAGCAGATACGTCGTTTTCTTCAGCCCATGTTATGCGGGCGGAGGGTGCCGGATTATTGGACGTGCCGGACTATTGAAGTGCCGGATTAGTGAGAATCTACTGTACAATTTATTTTTTAGTTTTTTGATTTTAGTTGAGCGTTGAGTTTCCATGCACAAAGTAAAGTTAGTAAAAAAAATATTATGCTATTCGAAAAAAATTTTTTTGAAGACTGAAGTAATTGCGAGTTTTATTAATATCTGTTTTTATTCATATGTATTACGTAGGTGGTTATCTCGCAATGACTGTTGTCATAAAAAACGTTTTATTCTGCTTTATAGAGCCTTATGTTGAACTTGTTGTATGCAACCCACGAACCACAACCATAGTTTGTATGCACATTTTACCTATGGTGATATTTCCACATAATGCATAAATTCTCCAATTGTTTTGTTTTCATTTCACTTTCGATATCCTGGAGGACTCCACATGACGCATATCCTCTTAAATGCTGATAATTGTTGCACCCGCACTATGCTCGCCCTTTCAACAATGCCTCGGCCGCCAGAATTGTCGGCCCTCCTCTGCAGTAGGCGAGATATGAAAGAAATAAGGATCAAATTACGTCCTAAGAATTGCCGAGGACGTTGTAAGCCATCAACATATTACGTTAGGTGCCATTAAGTTTTAGCATTTTGTGTTGACACCGTCTGAATGGGAAATCTTGCACATCTCTAATGGGTTTGCTTTGATGAAGCTAAAATTGCATTATTATGTTTGTTGGTGTACTCACTTTTGTGTCATGTGTAACACCAGGCTCTGTCTTGAGCAAATGAAGACGTTAAAATAAATAAATAAATGAAAACATCAGGAAAATGGTGAATTTCCACATTGGGACACTGCCCGATAATATCAAAGGTTTTCCCTTTGGGGGTAATTTGTTGGTCGCCGACATCATTACCGCCCCTGGGCCCACACGCTTTAAGATGAAAGAAATCTTAATCCATTCATATAACGTCGGTTGAATAAGAAATTTATATGAAAGTATGTACCAAATTAACACCACACACACTGGAAAAAATTATCAAAATGTAAGTGATAGTCGGAGCTGGGCTTGTGGCTTTTCGCGTTTGTCAATTTTTTTCGTTTGTTCGCACACACCGAAACATACGGCAAAGTTGTTTATGTGCATTAAGTGTTATGGTGCTGTAAATAGCTGTTAGTGCTAATAAAATTCATTTGTATGGCATATATTAGCTGTTAAGGACATTATCCGTAACATAAGAAAGTTATTATTGAGCGCTTTGGGCCATTGACGAGTTGAAAATTTATGTGACGCACTTATTACGTAGGGCATATAATATAGTGTAAAATATTGAGAGCATTTATGACGTGTATTTATAGTACAAAACGTGTAAATAGAAGCGATTTATTAGATGACCTATCGAGTTATTAGGTAAGCAGTGTAGGGTCAAAAGGCTATTAGCATCACATAATTATAAAGCTACTGTATTCGCAAAATGTTTCAAGAACTGTGGAGGGATATGAAGAGTTAATCGACATTTGACATCAATGTCAATATAATCTCAAATTATTAGAAAATTAGTTTTCACGTATTTCAGACTTGCATGTATATTTTTAATGTTGTAAAAAAATATTCCGGTAATTGAAGCGCTTAGCATAAAACTGATGTTATTCAAAATCAAAATAAGTTACCTACTACATCTCGGTTTAAGGTAAAAACTGGAAACTTATTATATGTATTCTTAGTCAGACTAGTTCTGGTAATAAAAGCGATTAAAAAATGTGCCAAAAATTGAATTTTATCAGTTCTTGTTGTTTTTTAACATAATTTCGATATTTTGTGGTATGTTTGGGTTTCTAAATATGAATGTCATTTATGTAAATCATTGTTTCAACTAAGCGTTTCAACTCAGTTATGTTCGCCGTTATTCTTTAAATATGTAGTTTTTATAAGAAAGGTTCTAATCAAATAAAGTTTTGATAAGTATTAATGAAATTAAAAGGTTTTTGTCACTTAACATGTTCATGTAATAATAATTTGTAATATTTGACTAAATAATTAAGAAAAAAACCAAAATTAATTTTTATTCAAATTATTACAATTGTCTAAGGAAAAAGAAAGACGCAAGTCTATGACAAGTCTAAATACATTGTGAAGGAATTAATATTTTTTAATTTGTATTGTAAAAATAATCAAAAATTCGTATGACGCAATGTTGAAGTGGGGTCTGAATATAATATTTAGTTAATTTTAAGAGTGAATAAATATAATTTGTTAACATTTATAACAAAGAATTGAAAGAAGAGTTAAAATTTTCATATGCGATTTTAAAGCAGGTTTATTGTAAAAATTCTCATAATGCAGGATAAGCATTAACTTGTTTTATAAAATACGAAATAATGTTTCACATTCACATATTGCTTAATATGTTATTAAAGTATGATAATAATTATAAAAATATTTATATACATAATTAGCATAAGATAGTAGAAATAGAAACCACAAAAAAAATGTAAAAAAGTATGTTTTAGACAAGATGGAATGGAATAAAATGTGAATATATAAAAAGCTATACAACTTCCAAGAAACCTTAGAAAATTATAAAAAAAAATTATTTTATCATTAGAAACAATTTATGGTCAATTTTAAGTTTAACTTAATTTTGCTCATGTTCATGTAATTTTATCATACCAAGAAAGCTCAGATAATATCAAATAAAATTGCTCATTCAACCGAATTATTAAGTATAAGGCTTTACTTGAGGATTTCTGGTAAAGGAAAGAATTTATTAATAGGCAATTCAAATTAAGTCATAGTAGTAAAAATGGGAGAAAATAAGGGTATGCACTTCAATATATACGAATTCATAACAAATGCTTTGAAGTAGTTACCGCAAATAAAAATAAGCTTAAAAGAATACGTATATGGTGTTTTATTACATTTTTATTTTGAAAGTTTATTTAATGGAAAAGTTCGAATTTTTTTTAAGTTTATACTATAATATTTTGTGTGCGATGATACGTAATTTTGGAAAGAGCAAATCTATTTGCAATCTGGTTTGGACCTTATTATTGAGTGCGGATGCGATTTTCGATGCAAATTAAAAGAAAGAACATTAGTTTCTTATTTGTGAACTGTATAAATGACTTTTAATTCGAGCTGATTCATTTAATTTTCATTTAGTACGAACTGAACTTATACCTTATAAGGTATCGTTTTAAAGGATGCTTATCTTAAACCAAAAAAGTGTGTGATTAAAACCATAATAACCAAAGTTCAACCCTAATGGGCTTTATTCTACTAATCTTAACCACTAAAAAATAAGCTTAGTTTTGATTAATATATTACCTAGAAAATTTCCTAATATGAAATTGAAATCGAATCGATCCGTATTTAAAATTTAAACTCAATCTATACGTAGAAAAAAACATATGTACCTAGTTAAAACTTAAAAGCCGATACGAAGCAAGCTCTTTCGGTTTTTGTTAATTATTCGCTTTCTTTAATTAAGATATTAAATTACTTCTCCTGTTTTAAGGGGTTATATACAATACATTCAAGCGCTCCCAAAAACGAGTTTCAAGTTTCAAAAAAGATTCAGTTTCTTTTAGAAATTGTTGTCTTTTAATTCTAAAAGTATTTAACCTCTAAAAGAATACGTTTTGGTTGCTTTTCATTGAAAATTTTGCAGATATAATAAAAAGGGAAGTGTCTTTTAACCAAGTAAAACATATTAAACGGTTTTAAGTTATTGAAAGTATCTATAAATATTAAATATGTTATTAATTTGAAGCAGCAGATCTAAATTATTTGATCTAAAAATTTCGATAAATTTCGAGTTCGAATCCCCATAACTCCTACAATTGCAAAAGGATCCTTAGTAAGGTATCATTGGAAAGGAACTTTTATCATCTTTTAAATGGTCTTTGAGTACCATGAAGACTTTAGTGAGCGTATTTTGTAAAAAACGTTGATTTCGATTTTGACGGAAAAAATTGGTAGTAGGTAGTGGGGGTCTAGACAAAAACTTTGCGCTGTATACCGAAGGAATCGATTGGTTTAGCGTTTTCTGCGTAGAATATATGGCCAGCGCTCTTGCCACAGACGCTACGATCGCACGGATCGAAAGCCGGTCCCTAAATTCACTTTATTAAAATTTCAAGTGTGGATTACAAGGCAAATTTTGTATTTTTTTACAAAGGAAATATGTATATAAAAGTTAAGAAGAAATATTTCATTTTACGATCTTAGGTACTACTACATACATAGGAGGAGTCTAAAAAGTTTTGTGGTTGAAATGGCAAAGGGCATTTTTAATTTATTTTTTAATGTTATTTTTATAAATTAAATGAATTTAAAAAATAAACTTGTCTTCTTTGAATATCTCTTCTTACCCGACTGTTAAAAGAAGTACTGACACCTTAAGTAATTTTCGAAAACAAATTTGTAAGCTTAAAAAGCAAAAAACCTCTAGTAACGACCCTCGAACTTTGCAGAGCTTTAATGTAAGGAAGAAGAAATGGTTACGAAAACTTCGGATAAAAGAAAAACTTTTACGATAAATTTTCTAAAGGGTGTGGAGTTTAGGTAAAGGGTGTTAAAAGCTCAACCTTTTTAAAATGTACAGTTTCGGGGAAAGAAAAGCTCGGGTGGAAAAAAAGCTCTGATTTCGAATGTTGATAACCAATTTTGATAAATTTTTTCTTCTACAGTTCGTAAAACATGGTGGCCTTTAAATTAAATATTGTAAAGGACGTCACCTTTGAGGTCCTGATTTTTTGTTTAGGTGTAATTTTAGGTTTTGTTCTTGCAATTTGTTCAAATAACCCCATAAGTTTTTAGGATATATTTCAGGTGGAAGGTAACAACCAACAAAATTGACAACATTCTTCGATTAACACGTTCCCTGCCACGTGTACCGAAAATGATACATAAATGAAAGCTCTGTCTCAGCAAATGCATATTTACGTGTAAGTCTCTCACGAAAGTTTTCTCGAAAATGTCGAGCATTTGACAGGGAACGTGTTAAAGGAAAAAAGCTTAGTTGGATATTTACTTGATGACCTATGAAATAGAAACTTTGACAAAAAAATATATAAAATTTACTTACATATGTATATTTCGTGCTGTCTTTGAACATAAAAAAGTAATAATTAAAAAAAAATTTTCAGCTTTTATTATTGAAAAATAGCTTTATGAGTATAATAATTTTTCTTTAATAGAAATCATATGTACATATATGTCATACCAGTAGGTATAATTAAACAGGTTCTAGATTGAGACACTTATACTGTTCGCTTAGGTAGGTATGTACATAAATATTTCCATCTGGTCCAGCATAAAGAGCGCAGATTTAAAATATGAACTAAACGATAATGAACGCCTTTTATAATTGAAACCGAAAACTTTTTTAGACCTCTCCTTATAAAAAACAAAGTAAAGAAAACCAAAGCACAAAATTGATATATAGAGGGAAAAAACTAAAAAATGAAGTAAATTAAAATACAAAACTTCATATATTACGCCGTCAGTATCTAAAATTCAATGGAACTTCGTAAATTTAAAAAAGGCTACACGTTCTTGCACTTTAAAAGTTTCCATGGCATGCCCCGGGTGATTGCTATGAATGCCGAAAGCATTCCGTTCATGTTAGTCGAGTTTTTATACACTTTGGAAAATGCTGGTTATTTTATGCATCGAATACTCTGCAAGACATCATCGTTCAAACTGTTGAATATCTGAAAATTGAACGGATTATCAAACCCACCTGAATTAAGTAGGTGTTCATGCTGAAAAATAACTTTTCACTTGCACAAAGGCAGTAGCCCTCGTTATCCGCCCTATGTGTTGTAGACGTGAAAACCTTAAGCCAATAAAAATACATAGAATCCCATAAGAGGATTATGGAAATACCTTTTTAGCGAAGTAGTATTTAACTTTTGATTATTTAAGACTTTATTATTTTATGTTTCGTTCAGTAATTTGCAATCAAAGTAATTTAACGAGATATGAGATTTTATAAGATTTTTGAACTGTTCCTTTCCAGTAAAATAAGCTGATATTCATTCATTTCGACACTTAACCGTGATCATCTTCTAGATAAACATACAATTAGCAATTACAATTACAAAGTGACTTGTAACGAAATTTTGAATTTTTACTATACTATACGATATACCCGATTAGCACCAAAATTGGAAGTTGGGGATTTTCGGGGTCGTTGATGCAACCCGACTGTTAGAATTTAAGAATTCAAGATTGCAGACTCTCAAATTTTGAAGTTGTTTATGCGATTTCCTCCAAATTTAGTACTTTGGGGTTTTTGGGATTTCAACCCGATTGTTAGAGCTTACGGATTTAAGCTTACGCATAAAATTAATCGTCATGTATATTCCAATTAATTTAAAAAAATTCTCGAATGGAAATATCTTTCCTAAAATTGAGCTTCTTTCTAAAAATTGTAAATTTATAGTGTGTGAGAACATTTCCAAAGTAACCTTTATTTTATTGAAGTTTTTTTTTTTTTAATAAATGTAAAGGAAAGAGATAAAATTGAAACGCCTTAAATATTATCCTTCAGCAATTGTGAAACTCTTCAAAATATGTAGCGCATTATATAACGAAAGAGCTTGAATTATTCTCAACATAGTGCTTCACTTTAATTGAACATTGTAAAAGCAGTCTTTATTTCGCATGCATGACATGAAATCCGTCATTCGAAATTCTAAAGCTAAGGCTTCTTGAATTGAATAGGAAAAATGAAACGAGATCGGATAAGATGGAGACTAAATGGTGAATTGCATATTTACCAATTCTTTTATATGCAAAACCAAAGGTCTAAAATATTGAAGGCTACGTTGAGTCCCCATCGCAAACAAGCGGAGGGAATTTGTCCTGAACTCTAATCGGCCGTGAAATGCAGAGATAAGAGCTATGTTTTATTAATAAAGGTCCCCAAACATTGGTCCCGTCGTGATGCCCCTACACGTGAACGAACCTTTTATTTACAAGCCAAGTCCGTGGCTAATTGATTTTGATGGATATGCGTAACAAGCTCCATTGAACTTCCAAACCTATCAAATCTATTTCAACATCTTCAGTCGGGGGACCACAAAAGACCTTAGGCTATAAGGAGAGATAGATGGTCGAAAATCTGTGAATTTCCGATTTTCAAGTTTTTCCTGTGTCATGCCCCCGGGGATTTGTATATTTAGACTGGGAATAGGATTTATTCATACTTTTCGAGTTTCGATTTACTTTAACCAAGCCTTACTGTTTACTTCCGAAAATGGAAAAGTCTCTTCTCTGTTTGCGGGTAAGAAATTTTGTAGAAAATGATTAAAAAAATAAGAAGGTTTGATTTGTTAAAATGCAATAAACCATGTTTAAATATCAAACGTGCGCTACACTTAAAAAAATATATGAATAATATTCCACCACTTTTTACGATATACATATATGTAGTAAATTTACAATTTTTCAGTAAAAATAGATATTTCGCCTAAAACAGTTTTCGTTTTGCAGAAATACATCAAAGTGGTAAAATTAAGTGCATAATCGTAGTATAATTTAATTCTGATTTTTTACATAAAGAATTTATTAGTGTACATAGTTTTGTCTATAATTACTTAGGTACAGAAAAAGAAAAATTTCACGAAGCTGTTCATATTATTCTTGGGGTTAATTCTAATATTTTTGATTAAAGTTTAGTCGTATAAGATCATAAATTAGGGAAAATATTGTTCGTACATAGGTATAATATAGTGAGGGTGAATATTGAACAATTTTTATTTAGTTACATTGTAGAATTGTGGCTTCAACTTCCCTAAGGCGGTAGTATTTTAATAATTTCTGAATGTAAATTATCTAGTGAATATTTATGTTCTCATCTATTAATTTTGTCCATTGATGTGTCATTATTACATTGCGCTGTAAAATTACAATGCTAAACGTTGGAATATTTTATGTCAACGTCTAAAGTTATAAAATGACTCAATTACTTTTTAGAGTGACTACTAAATCTGGATTATCATCAAAGCGAATCCGTGACACCTCTCGTGTGCATTATTATCCCTAAAAATATATTTGTTCCATTTTCTGCTTAAAAGTGAAAAACAAACGAGGGATTACATAAAACGAATGTAAACATGTTTTCAAGTTGTAAACCAAACCACCCTGCGCCCTCTGGCGACCACACACACTATGAACATATATACAATGGTTGGATTTATTCCCGGGGTTTCGTAGGATTGAACCCTCTTTGAATCGAGAGCTGCCTCCGAAAGCGATAATCACATTATGAATTTAATTCACTTGCAGTTTTGAGTTCTGTTTGATAGACCCGTCCAAAATCGACGTTATTGATAAAGTTTTCAACAAAATTGCTGCCACAACCCTACACAACTTCACAACTTCTCTTATGGTTTTGTTTATTGTTGATGAAGGAGCGCTTGACCCGCCAAAAAGCACAAGCAAGGTGAATTAGTTGTGGAGAAAGGAGAAAGAGTGGAATCTATCCTTTTTCTGGAGACTTTAGTCCCTTTTTTATCCCGATTTCATCCTGGCTTCTCCTCTTTTAAAAGATGAATTTTGGAACTTATTTCATATATCCAGAATATAGAACGAAACATACACCGAATGTAAGTAGGTTCATTTATTTGGGCTAATGGCACTAATCATAAATAACACATACTTTCAGCTGGAAAAGACTACTGTTGAAAACTTAGATGAATGAAGATAATAAAAATATGGCAAGTATTGGCGGTGTTAGTACTAAAAGCTTATTCACTGGAAATATAACTACACACACATATTGGAGGGCTGTTTTAAAAGATATCTGTTATTAAAATTAATAGCCGTAGTAAGAATCAAAAACTTTTTAATTTATAAATTTAGTTGCTTTTTAATTTGCATCAAAATTATTTCTAGCTTATAGCACTTCCATAACTAAAACGAGTATAACTACACCTCATTTATTAAAATCCATAAAGCCGTTTAGGTTGCAGTGCATATCAAAGAATAAGACATACCTATTTACATACATACTTAGTAGTATCATCTTCATTCCTCGGCATTTGTCTAATAGAATTTATTATTTTGGCGACTGGTTGTAAGTTCTTAAAGAAGTAATTTAAAACATGTGGTTAAATTTTTAATATTCAGAATCAGAATGTAATTTTTCAACCTTGAAGAGTTTCTGGTATTATTTTGAATAAAAACATCTTTATAATAATTGATAATTAAGTGCTCCAATTCCTTGCAATGTTTCTTCCTGAAGCTAAATAATATTCAAAATTAGTTATTATGTACATATGTTTGTAAGAGTTTTCGTTAGCTAATATGATGCGAAAACATTTTGCATCTCATTAAAAATTTAATTTTCTCAAAACGTTTTAATTCTGAGACAATTACTTATGTTTCAGACTTTTCACTACACACAGATGACCCATTTAAAGTTTTCAGTTTTCGCCGCAAAATAATAGTGACATGATGTTTGCTCAAATCGCAGCTATGAAAGTTCACAAATAATAAAGAGAAGTAGAATGCACATTAGCCCTTAGGAAATTATATGATGACACAAAAAGATCTATTTTCATTTTAGAGTGATGCGACTTTTCTTCATGGAATTCCTTTTACTTTTAGAATCTTCTCTTTTTCTTGGAATGCACCAAAGCAAAACATTTTATCCTCTAGACTTCCGACAAGAACTTTCTTAAGGAGTATTATGCACATAACTTCGGTGCGCAATAAAAACTTTCTAAAAGCCATCCTTTTGCTATTCAATGTTTGATGGTTACGTGAATTTTTTAAAATGTTTTCTCTTAGTTGCACATTTTGCACCCAGTTTTGCTTACATGATGTTTATCCATATTTCCAACCATGAAGAATGCGGAATACGTTTTTGTTTTGAATTTTCTTAAGTGATATTTGTCAATGTGAGAAAGTAACTTCTCAAACTAATGTTGTAGGAATAAAATTAATTGTTTTCTGAAGGAAAATTCTCTAAATATTTAAAACTCAAAGAATAATTGATATCAATTTGTTGTATGCGACAAAACGACTTTTCATACGTTCAAGTGGAAAACATGTCGAAGACAGAAAGTTTTAAAACTTTCTGTTGACATTTTCACAATCCTATTTTTTTAAATATGTATGTAAAATTTTGTAGGGTCTTTGAATGCACAACACAAGTAAATTTGAGAAAGGTGCGGTATAAGAAAAAATCTACTGTCTCAGTCGGGAATTTTTCCAACCAAGGTAAAGTCACTTCAAGCACATGGAAAAGTTTGCAATATTCTTCAAAAAATACGTTCAAGACTTTAAAGTTTCGAATTTTTGGTAAGTCTGTGAGGCAATTCTAAAGGAGGGATTACAAACTTTTTACACTTGCAAAGTTATTCACATAGGAATACCTTTGAGCTCCAGGGCGATGTACCTATCCAAGGTGTCCTCCACACTCACATTATCCTGAAGAACAACGTTTTATTAAAACTATTTGTGAAATTCTATTCTACTCCGAAATTATCTACAAAAGAAAACATGGGCAGGTGAACATACCCAGGAAGTCTAGTACACTGAGAACAATTTTAGTTTTAAAGTCAAAGAAAATATTTCTTTGCCTCTAAAAAGCTCTAATTTCTATTAACTTAAAGAACATTTTTGGATTTTGGTGATTATAAAATATATCATATTCCCTAATACGACTTTTAAAAAAGTATGATAAGTCCTTTTATTAAAATTATAATTGCACTTATAAAACTAATGGCTTAAATTTCCTCAATTCAATTCAATTTCAATTTATTTCAATTCAACCTTAAAAGTATATACAATAGGAATTATACAATTTAGTGCTAGAATCCAAAATTCATTCATCTCTTTCCTAAGCTTTAAAATATGAGTTATAAAATTGAAATAAATTTTTACTTTTACTTAAACGAAATATCAATTTCTATAAAATATAAGTCGTTTTCATTCCGTATACTAAACATGCTTCATGAAATAAACATAAATCGTTGAATGTTTCATTAATGAATGGCAACACTTTCAGAAGAACTTAGAAAAAATTTAAAGTAGGCTGAATTTATATACAGTATAGTGCCAGAAAATTATAACCACTCTAACAAATTTCAATATTTTAACTCTGATTACATTTTTCTCGCAAACAATCAAACACATTAACATTTCCCTGCAAAGTTGCAATCTTTTCTCCTTTGTTATCATTGTTTGAAGAATAAGTAATCGTTACGAACCAATATGCAATATGCAAAAGTATGTCCTCATTGATTTATTCCAGTTCTATCAAATATAAATATCAATAAACAAATTTTCATGTTACCAAGAAGTATTAAATGGTATACCATTTCACTTAACGCCGAAAGCATAACTAGTTGCATCCAAGAAAATCGCGGAGATTAACAAGGGTTATTAAAAATAATGGCGAGCATATTAAATACTAGAAATATTAATTTGCAAAGTATGTGAATTTACCCTTAATTTAATGTTTTTCTTAAACGCGTACGAGTATAATAAAGTTTTTTTTCAAAATAAAGTATGGAAGTATAAATGTTGGTGGTTATAATTGTTTGGCACTGTACTGTAGATTTAAACAGCTATACCTTTACGTATCATGGCAATTTGATTCGTTTTTCGCAAAAGTTAAAATTGTTATTATAATTGATTGTTTTTAAATTCAATTCAATGAAAAATTTTCTATTTAAATTAGAACCTGATCCGTTGTGAAAAAAAAACACAGCTAATGAAACAATAGAGGAAGTCTGTATTTTACTCCTTCCAAAAATTAACTATTTGGCATTCAATCTGTACACCGGAAAATTTAGCTTTGATAGTGGGCCCCTTCATGGGCAATTAAGTTCTTTCCGGAGGAAGAGCACATAGAATCGGGTAATTACTCTAATTAACAAAATACACAAACTCTAAAAGGACAGATGTAAAAAAAACCTCATAGAGGATATAAAGTACAGAATGCCTAACTTCGTCTGACTTCATTTTTCCTCTAACTATTCCTGGATATACCGGGAGCGGTGGACAATTTGCTAAGTGCTAGTATTAAACTTAGCATTTTACTATGTTCTTACTCTGGGCTAAGATTGATGTATTAGAGCGAGCGAGTGGAGTCCTGGTCCAGGTCATAGTTCCGGAAAACCCCCAAGTATTTAGAGCGGACGTAACGCAAACTAATTTTGAGCTTGGCGTAATTGAGCTTTTCCAGGCGACCTCGTCAACTAGCACTTTTCAGGAACAGAAGATTTGATTAAAAAATTCAATTATGCAGAAAACACGTCTTTCATCTCTTCCACGGTTGCAGTGGTTTTTGTGAAAATCATGGGATAGACGAGATTACGTTTAACAATGGGAGCAAAGCTATAATGTGGAATATTTTTCATCCTCTGGAATTTTTTTCTATGTTGACGCAATAAAATTTTTATTTTAATATAAAGTGAAATGAATATAAAAAGGTTGAGGACAACGAAAATTCATATATTTGTGATTTACAAGCTGCTCTATGGAAATATATCGCTCTGTTACTATTATTTAATATATCCGTGTAAAAGAGCATCAATTAAAGATGAAAAAAATTATCAGCACATAAGGACTCCTAAAAATAATGGCTTCGAGGTAAAGTTTACTCTTTTATTTTATTAAAGTAATAGTAATCTAATTAGTAACAAGTTTGCCTTCTTCGATATTATAAAAAATACTATTTAGGCATTATTGATCTAATAGTATTAGACCATTTCTTAGGAAATTTATTTACTTATTTTTAGAGTTCATCCGTCTGTCCGTATGCTTCAGTTATTTTATTCAGATTTGGGGCTTTAACCAAAGAACCTTAATACGAGAAATTAAAAGTTTTTGGAAGTACACACAGTACTTCCTCCTTAAAATGTATTAAGATTTCTGGAAAAAAATTAAGGCTACCTCCCTTACATGCAAAGTGGGGATGAAAAAATCGTTGAAAAGGGATTTTAAAATTATTTTGAAGTATCTCAAACCGTTTTTTAAAATTATGACATGATTTTGAATTATTCGACTCTGAAAAAGCCGTTTTCGATTAGGTTTGTGTCGGCTAAGATATCAACCTGAACGTAATTTCGGAAGAATCTGAAAACATATAGAATACTAGCACAAAGGCTGAAATTACTTTTAAAACTGGCACGACTTACTAGAGTCAAATATTTTACAAGATATAGCCGACTAATTTATAGGTACTTATTTGGATTTAAACAAGATCGGGATAAAACGCAAAAACAACTTCACGTTAAGATTTCGGCGTATGAATATTTATATACATCTACATATAATCGTCTTTTATTGTCTCGATTATAATGCTGAGACCAAGTTTGAATCGATATTATCGTTTCTAGTAATAGCTACAGAACCCTGGCTTGGTATGATCTTGTTCTCTTTTTTAAATTTAAAATATCTTTAGGTTTTATTAAAGCATATAAAACATTCTGTATCTGCGGTAGTATATATTAAAAACATTTTTATAAATGTAGTGTAGTAAAAAACCTCGAAATTTTGATCAAATTACATAGTCATTTAAATCTTTAATTTTGGACTTGTCCATTACTTGAATAATGTTGTCATTTACTTATTGCATTTCTTTAGTTTCTAAGGTACTAGTGCATTATTAAAGCTGTAATAATTTTTCTCTTTTTAGACTTACATTATCCATACTTCAAAATAAATAACTAAGAAACTTTCACAACAAAACTTTGTACATTAAAATACACTTTGAGTCTATCCAAAAAAAAAGTAGCTATTATAGAAGCCGTTTCCTTAAAAATGTACCTAACCCAAAATATCTAATCATTCTAATGGACGATGTTTCATAATTATCAGAAGTTTCACATGTACCTTTTCTAATAAATAACATGAAAAAACTGTCAGAGGGTGATAAAAAAGGTAACAAAATTCAATTAACAAAATCCCTGTACTATTTATCTTCTTAATGAATGTACAAACCCATGCGGATGCGGAAAAAACATGTTCTTTGTTATGCAAAGTTTTAATTACGGGACGAATAGACACATCTTGTGCCCTCCCGGAAGGTAATTCCTAATTAATTACTCCACTAATTAATAAACAACAAAGTATGAGTTTCAGGTAGTAAAAATGAATTTGTCGGCCGCTGCTGCAAGGTAAATCTTCAAAGAACTTTTGAAACTTTTCATTACCTCGGAACTGTGAGGCTTTTTGATATACAATGGACATTTTTATCAATTAATTAAGTAGTATATATAATACCTATTTATAATATTGTTGGTGACAGTCATTTTGAAAATACATGGACAACGGAGATTTTAAATATTTAAAACAAGTTCTGTAGATTAGTATCTGGTCTTTCCTGGACTACAAGGAAATTCTAAAGATGTGTTAGAATTTTATTAAAATGAGTTAATTATGAGTTTACAGACTATTGGATTTAGTTTCTAGTTGCGTAGAATGGAGTCTTTCTGAGAATGTTGGAGATAAGATTTTCTTTTGCTTAAATTAGAAGAGGTTTTTAATAATAATAATAGGTATCAATAGATAGTAGTTGAGTTGATGTAATGAAGCCCTTCCAATAGCAATGTACTTTATAAAGAAGATGCATAATATGTTCCATCAGAGAAAAATCCACTGAATGCAAACAAATATTCACCCTGTCTATAAACGAAAACTTTAATGAAGGTTTCAAATTAAATTTGTACCTAATTTATGTAATTTATAGCTCGGTATCGTTTATGTCGTTAAATGAAATGCAAATGGTGTCAAGTTCGTTTGAATATGGATCTAAGTCGACTGGGTTAGCATTTGTTTTTCATTTAACTTAGCATTGATTTATACTATACGTAATAAGCTTAGTTAAAGTTTTGCTTTTCTAAAAAGGCTGGTTTCCTGCCACGAATTTACAGAATCGTGTTGGAAAATAACCAAAAACTGTGTTAGCTTTTTGAATATTTAAGTTTGTTATTCCATTATTACACAATATGATATATGAACATAATTTCTCTATTTCTATGTTTGCTTTAATAGCCGCTGAAACTAATTACATGAAATTGGTATAGTGGGGTTTTTTTTTATTTTACGAAATTCTTCTCCTATAAGGCTATAAAATAGGTATGAAAATTCTTCATTTATGAAAATAAATCCTTTGGTTAGAAATTAAAAAAGTCGTATTTCAAGATTTTTGGAAATTTGTTCCTTAATAGGTTAAAATAGGGGATGAATGTTTGTATAGAAATTTTGTTATTTTTGTAGCTAAAAGCATGGGAATTAGTATTTAGCCTTTTGGTTAGAAATTACAAATTACGTGTTTTAGCGTTTTTGAAAATCATGGCCTACGAGGCTAAAATAGGGTATGAAAACTTGTTGATTTCTTAACCATGAAATATAGTATGTAGGTATTTAATTTCAAACAAATAGTATAAATACAAAACGAAGTCGCTGTAGTAACTACATAATTTTCTAAACTAGATGCATTTTCTCTGGTACAAATGCCCACGGTCGAAAAATTAGCAAAAATTAATTCGTACTTGAACATATGTATGTAACATTCATATTAAGGTATAGATTCGTATATTTGTCCATTTCCACGAAAAAATGGTTTCCTGGGTTATACGTATGTTCAAAATACCTCTCCATATCGGATTTAAATTTGCAATTGCTAGTAGTTAGATTTAGACAGAAATTCGTTGTCAAAGAACTGACATTATTTGCAGCTGATCGTTTTATGTACAATATTTCCTTCTAGGCATGCAATTGAAGATTTTGCCCAACAGCTAGAAACTCTCATTACAATTCGGAAGAGCATCAAGCACATTTCTAGCCGAATGGCAATAATCAAGCCAAGGGCCATGTAAATTTAAATCCATCCCGATGATAGCGCACGGCTCTCCTAATTCAAGGGGCCACTTATAAAAGCCTTTCGTTCTGCCGACTGAATTTTGTGCCCCTAATTTGGGATTGAGTTGAAACCTTTCCAAACGTGTTCCACAAATTAAAATTATTGAACTGTTCACATTGCGATTTACTTACAAACAATGAATCGATTAAAGCTGAAAACTAATTAGAGAGGATGCGCTAATTTGACACGCTCCACTGATTTAATTTCCCGCAATTCTGTGATAGAACAGGAATTCACTGGTCGTTTTTCATGATTCGCGTCCTAAATATGTCAGGTTTTCTGCGGAAAGTAAATGAATTCCAATCGACAGAGCGTTGACCAAAAAGATGAACATTAACAAATATATTTTAATTTGGTACAGTTAGTGGAGGTTTAGGGATTTTGTCCAACACCCAAAATTAATCAGATTTAGAACGATTGTTCTCCTACTCTGACAAAAAATCGATTTAAAGACGAGAACTTTTCGCCTCCATCACTAAAGTTAAGCTTCTCAAGGTTTTAAGTTATTTTCTTGAAAGGAAAATGTGACCACAGTTTTTCGCCGTGAGGAGCCGAAAAGGATCTCAAAGTTCTTTACTTTTGGTTTTCTTTCTGGTCCATCTTTTTACGCTTAGGCTCCTCGTAAAACAAAGCCACAAAATTTTCTTGGTTCTATTTCGTCCTTGCTCTTGAGATGTTTTCCAAATTGATGACTTCATCTACCCATGGCATGAAATATTTTACTTATATGATGAGGTCAAGCGCCTCTTTCATTACGCAGCCAGACGACGAAATTCTTGTAGAAAATCCAAGGATTCTGGGCTCTGAGAATATTAAAAAAAAAAAAGGATTTCCCTCAATATTTTATGATGAAAGATTTCAAAAAGCGAGCACTCACTGTCGCAAACCTTCGCCTCAATGTTTAAAATCTTACGTCAATCTTGGATGGATTCTTTTCTTGTTCCACAAAACTCCTGGCACAGAAAATGTGGCACCATTTCCTTAAAAGAGGTGTCCTTGTACTGCTTTTATGCTTCAAATTTCCGAAATCAATGTGAGTTAGCTTGGTTGCTCCCCCTGGAATTTTCGTCTTATATATTTTTTTTTTTTCGTTGTTGTTATTATTGTCGCTCAACTCAATCCATCTATCCACCCCCGCGTCCACCCATCATTGCCCTTTCCAAGAAAAGTATCTTTTGACAAGTTATGACTGTTTTATTTGCGAAAAGATTCGCCCTTTTTCGCGAAAAGGAGTAAGGTGGTTTCTGCCAAGGGGATGAAGTGAGTTTAACCCTCGACGCCTATTTTTTTTTTTTTCAAAATATGTATAGCACACGTTCATTCCACCTACGCTCACGGGAAATGCTCTGAAATACCTGGAAATATGCGAAGGAAATGGATGCTTTCTTGGCAATCTGCACGCTTCGCGGAATGCTTTCGTTGCTCCCCCGTACAAAATTTAGGTCTCCTAGAAAGGCTCTGTCAGCAACTATGCTGCTTTTAATGTTACAATTATCCTTCACATACTAAATGCGAGCACTCCATTGTTACGTGCTGTGGCACAGACGCTTTGTGAAATGTTTGAATCTTTCAAATGAGGAGATATTTGTAGGTGCACTAGAAATTATATAAACTGCAAAATGTTAAATTTAAGCGAACTTTTAATACTTGTTTTATATCTAACTAACTTCGTCGCTTTTAGCGTTCTTTTGATAGTTCTCAAGTATCTCCAACTGATGTGGTGTAATGAGTTTAAGCAAAATATTTGCTTCTTAATTCCTTAAAAACTCAAATCAACTATCATAGGTATATTAATTGCTTCTATGTTCTTTCATCTGAAAATATGCAACATTTTTTTAAAACAAAATTGCTTAAATCATTTCCAACAATATACGTTACCTTTCTGTGAAAGTCTCACCGAAATCGGTTCAGTTACTCTCAAGATTACCGAGAACAAACAGACAGACAAACATTTTAAAAACCTTTGCCCAGTAGGTATACCTATACATACATATGTATATGTATTTCTTAGAAGTATTATATATTCGAGCAAAATCGTTTAAGTAGTTTTCGAGGTCACACACGCCGATTCTGAATAAGTACGATGCTATTTCGAGAAGCGAATAACTAATAATAGCGATAGTGAAAAATTAATAATTCATCAATCATTAGTATATGAATATAACTCGAGAACCAATATGAGTATCGATTTGAAACTTTTCTAGGAATATTTTACATCGGATTTAAGTAATTTTAAAGTAAAATTAAAAAAATTGATTTTTGATACTAATCCGAGCAACGGTGTAAATTTATATAGAAAACAAACAAGCAAACAGTCAGATAATTTGTTTGAAAAAAATAGCCCCAACTATGACATAATAAAATCCTCAATGTTCTAGGAAAAGTTTAATCGAATTCGGCTTAGCCGTTTCCTAGATTAATTCGGACAAAAAATATTAAATTTTAAAAGGATTTATAACGTCAGTCGAATCCGTTCAGAAGTTTTGGCGAAACGTTTCAAAGAAAATTTTGATTGAAGATTTAAATTTGGGCAGCCTACATATGTACATATGTTAAATTAAGACAGTCATTTTCTAATAAGTGAGCTTAAATTTAAAACTTTGAGAAATAAAGATAATTTCTAGTTCAATCATGGGGCTCTATATGTATAAACTTAGGAAAATGAACTTTATTATCAGCATGAAGCATTATTTTCAAATTATTATATATCTCAGAGAACAAATCGGTTTAATAGTTCTTCAGTAATTTTAATTATGACACCAAAAAAATAATATTTGAATAACTGAAGACGTCATGAATATAATATATGACATTAAAATAATTGTTTTATGCAAATTAAAAGTATTGGGCAATGTTCCCAATTCCTAATACAAAATGGAAATGCAAGGAGACTTAATTTGAAATATGTATAGGATTTTTTAAATACTTAAGTGTCAATTTTCAAGTGTTTTAGTTGAAAGTAGCCCTTTATAAAGGAGATGAAGTTTACTAAGCATGTTCCGATTAAAAACTTAAAACAGATAGAAACCCATTAAGTATGTGCAGCATTAAACTGAAGATTTGATTCAAAGGAAAATAAACTCGTTTTAGTATGAATATAAATTACATATGAATATCTATGGACAATTAATTTTACACATTTAAATAAATAGCTATAAACATCTTTGGAATCCCATTGACTGTTCAGGATTAATAAAGTAATCTACATTAAAATACAACCTTATGAAAATATTTTGTGTTAATTAAATTTGAAATAAATATCGCTTTAGTTCAATTAAATAGGTAATTTGATTGGTTAAATGCAGGAAAATAACAGGGTTAAGAACATATCGATGGTTTTAAATTATCCAAAGAGTATCATTTATGTGAGCTGGGCTTCATTACTCGAATACCTATTTAAATTGCTTTTGGCACTTATCATTTTGAATGATAATTTAAATATTGGGACACGATACAAACAAATAATTTTTGCTAATGAATGGCATTTATGGATTATTTTATTAAAGACTACTAAATTTGTTCATGTGTTACAGTCGGTTGGACTGTGCGGTGAAGTTTAATTAAAGACAGGTCTATAATTACAATAAGTACACATTAAATTAATTTTTAAATCAACTAGGCGATTGGGAAAATTCTTTAATAAGTATCAAATTAAAATTTCTTCTTGTTAGCACAATGGCAACAGTGTTTTGTTCTCCCATCTGGGTCAGATTAGGTAAAGTAAATTTCCTGTTTATACATGAGTTAATATTGCTTTGTAAATTTGTTCAATTTATCTAAAGATAAATAATTAATTTATAATACCCAAAAAAATTAAATAATACTTAAAAACCATTTTGTCAATCATTATTTTTCTATGGTGAATTCTACGATGGTACAATCTTGAGCAACATGAAAACTCATTATCCGATAAACATTTTCGTTTACAATTTCGTTATTTTGAAGCCTATCTGAAGATCAACAATGTTTTTATTAAAATGGTAAAAATAAATTTCGTTAACTGCAATTCCGAAAGATATATTAGAGCGCTTAACATTTCAACGTTTTCTTCTTTTATAAAAATTATAAACGAATTTGTCTCTGAATTCTACGAAGGCATCTCATTTTAATTCTTTCCGGATTGTTCATTATTTCTTTTCGAAAGCAGATCATCCTATCAAAGTTCCTCTAAAAGTTGAAAAGTTATAAAAAGTCATTCTGGTTTCCATGCTGAAAAAATCAATATTCATTTCGTCCCAGCAACAAGAATTTCATCAAATTCTCATTTTGTCAAATAATACGAAACAAAGTTGGTGCTGTTTTTGGGGTATGTTTTTTATTTGAAGTTCCCTGAATAATTTCTTGTGCATACATTTCAATTTGAAAAATTTCAAAGCAAACGAATAGGACTAAAGATACACGGCATATATTCTAAACTATAGTTTCCATGACCATGTATTAACCCTTTTTCCAGATTCGATCCAATTTCCAAACTTGTTTAAATATTTCATTTTTTTTTCTATACGCCAAGAGCGTTATGTGATATAAATGTCCTTTTCACATGTTTTAGCTCTGTAAATTTTATCTGGACATGAATCTACCTTTCAACAAACCCTCAGGTAGAATGGAAAAACTTTTTGAAGCAAAAACATCATGTGAAACTCTCATGGTGTTAGAGAATGGTTAAGGCAAATCAAATTTCAGCACGTGGTGGAAAAATATGAAACGATTCGCTCCAGGCATGTAAAGTGCTATTGTTTGTGAATGATTAAAAAGTCCCATTTTTCCTTTTACGAGGAGGTAAAGCCGGACTTTCGTTTTAAGTAAAACAATAGCCGAAGCCACTCTTCTAAGGGTACCAATTTTACTTTAGACAGCTCTCATGCATACCTACATGATGGAATATTTTAGAATAATATACGTAGGTATTGTATTTTACAGAATCCCAAGTTCAATATTTTAATTTTGTTGATTTATTACAAGAAAGTAACATCAAAACATCCTACTTAAATGCAGATTATTCCAAGAGTATCAAATTAGGTGTATCTCTCCCCAAACTAATTTTCTCATCGTAATTTTTGTTTCAATTCATGCAACGATGAAACGACAAACTTTTGTAATTAGAGGAACTGTTTATCTGGAAGGATATGATAACTCGCTCAAATTCAATATCCGCCTTCATAGTAAATGTTCGCTTTAAGATTGAATTCCGTCTGTGTTCATCTCTGGTAGATACGAACTTTCTCGGAAGTTACTTTTTGGGAAATTTGCAGATATCTTTCATAAATCAATATTCTTCTTAAGCGCGAAAGTTTACCACTACGACTTTGCAAAGAAAGTTAACCTTTTGGATACAAAGTCCTCCGGAAATAATCATTGGGGGGATTATTCTGAGTAGAGATATGATTATAATAGTTGTAGCACTGGAAATGTTTCTGCCGAAAAAATGATTGTCAGAAATAACTTAATTCAGAAATAGAATCAAATGATGCAGTATTACTTGCTTTGAGCAGTCGAAATTAGCACGGAAAGTCGATTTTTCGATGCTATCGGAAAAAGTTATAATATCGTGTAGTACATTTTGAACGAACTTTTGAAAAGAAAAGTCTGGTTTGGCACACAGCCATAGAATCTTCAATTTTTCAAATAGAAATTCCAGTAAAAATTTGTCGACGAGACGTTGGTTTAAAGTTCTTTTAAAGTATCTCAGAAGAAATTCTAATTTATTTTAATAATTTATTTTATTATATCTTAAAGTGTCTGAGATATTTTCAGGGTACGCATCCGTAAACGCAATTGTTCGTTAGTTACTGTTTTCGAAATAAATAATGTTTAAGAGTTAAAAAAACTTAGAATTTGTTAATGTTTGTAGCAGAATTAAAATTGACTAGGTACTCTGAAAACCCTTGTGCAGTTATTTTTTAAAAATTTACACTCTTGTAGTCTATAATTATTAATTAGCTTTAATTGTTTTTTTTTTTATATAAATACTTGTATGGCTAAAATGATGATGATTTTATATCTTTTAACCTTATTTTTCGCAGAATCGGAAACTAGTTAAGCACTTTATTTTATGAATTCAAAGGGAATCCACTCTACATTTATACTTTTATTTATGTATGATATCATTTCCAACATATTTGCAAATTAATTTATGTAGCAAGAATACACTTGCTCCAGCTGGTATAGAAAATAATGATTCTAATAACGAAAGAATACTAACAGCAATTACATTACCGTGCGTATGATCGATATTTTGAATGAGATAACTAATTAAGGAAACGTACGAAAATTTTATAAGAGAGCCTTCTACAAATGTTAAACAAAAAATTATAGCCTTATTTAAAGGCGGTAGATATAGGCTAAAAGTTTGCATTAAAAATACAATCGTTGTACAGGTTTCTAAAATGACGGTAATCCACAAGTGATTTGTGTTTAAAAGCAATCCAATCACTGCTCCAAGAAGACTCCCTGCGCAATATGTTGAATATAAATAATGATACGCCAGTTTACTTGTGTAACCCTCGAGACTGAACGTTTCGAACTGGAAAGATATATAAATTATTTATGGCTAATTATATAATATATTAATGATTTTTAAAATTACTGTTCCTTGTAAATTGAACATGCTCATCCAAATAACTAGACCATGATATAAAACAGGTCGCCAGAATATTCGCATGTTATTGAATTGAACTTTCCTATGGGCTGGTGTCCAAAAGTTAAGGTTTGTGCTATTTACGTCTATATCGTCTTCTGGTCGCTCAATAACTTTTACACAAACATCAACAGGATGTTTTATAAAAAAATCTGCGAGAACTTCTAATAGAGGTGCTAATAAATAAAGGAGCATTACTTTCTCTAAGTCACCAATTTCCATTATATAAATTAGCATCACTATTCCATGAACACAATCCGAAATGATATTGCCAATTGCCCAAGCTCTAAAAACACCGCTTTAAGATATTATTTTAAATGTTTTCTATTTGAATTTAAATGAAACATACGGATTGAAATAAGCAGTGTATTGTATGTAGGTTGTCTCACTTAAAGCGAAGCTGTAAGATAAAGTTGCTATTCCAAAAAGGGTTGTAAAAGGCGTTCGTCCCCAAGCAACGAAAAAGCTTCCAATCGTAGATAAAATTACAGATCCTATCATTCGAGCTCTATTAAAACAAGATCTACTTACTAATATATCTTGTAATATCTTGTTAATTCTTACGTTATAAATGGCGGAATTTCATCCGAAACTAATTTCAAAATTAGGCCTGGTATATTTGCTGTTAATAACACTATACCGAGAGAAAGACTTACACCGTTTTTAGTTTTGCATAAAATTGGCTTTTGATTAATTATTTATTAATGCTATTTAGAAAAAGAAGAAATGGATTTACCTCCAATGTTTCTAGAAAATTCCTAGTAAAGAATAACACTGCGCTAATCATTAAATGGCTTCTAAGACCGAGAATTGCAAAACTGCAGATATCTCTGAAATTTGCTTTTTCCGGCAATGGAAATCTTCTCTCGACTATATACAGTTTTTTGAACATCACTTCGTATGATTTTTGATGTATTTACATAAATTTTAAAATAATATTTCACTTAGTCGATATTGATATGACAGTTTTTCCTTTGTATACTTTGATTTCCCCTTGGCCATTATGAAAAATACGCATTTCGTACGAGTTAAACGAGCTAAAAATTTTTATCTTGTGTTTTTTTCTTAAATTTCAAGAACATTTATTTTCTCCTCAGTAACAGCTACATACATACATATGTATTACAGAAATACTATTTAATTTGCTTTGCATAGTTCTTAAATTTAAAAACATTATTTTATAACTATAACTAAAAAGAGTAATGTGATTGAATATTTTTATTTTCGGTGTTGATCTGTAATTTTGAACTAAATAGGTAAAACAAGAATAAACATTTCAAATTTATTTATAGAAAAAGTAAGAAAAATAATGTCAAGAGCTCCAAAATTCACAAATTACTTTATGAAGCATAAAGGCACTTCCAGCAGCAGGAATTGAAAATATTGATTCTAATAATGAAAGAATATTGAAGGCAACTATATTTGCGTGGTTATGATTTATGTTTCTTATGAGATAAATCATAGAGCTTACGTATGAAAATTCTATCAAAGAACCTTCTGCAAATGCTAAAGTAAAAGTTAGAGCGTTATGTGGCGTAAATAGGCAAAATGTTTGCATTAAAAATATAGTCGTTGTAAAGGTTTCTAAAATTACACAAATCCACAAGAGATTTGTATTTAAGAGCAATCCAATCACTGCTCCAAGAAGACTCCCTGCGCAATATGTTGAGTATAAATAGTGATAAGCCAGTTGACTTGTGTAACCCTCGAGAATCAACGTTTCGAACTAAAAAGATATATAAATTATTTATGGCTAATTATATAATATATTTATGATTTTTAAAATTACTGTTCCTTGTAAATTGAACATGCTCATCCAAATTACTAGTCCATGAAACAAAACAGGTTGCCAAAATAGTCGCATGTTTTTGAATTGATGTTTTGAACCAGCTGGTTGCCAGAAGTCCACTTCTTTATTACTTATTTCTAATTCGTCCTCTGGAAGTTCAATTACCACGACATGAACACCAACTGGGTGCATTATAAACATACAAAAGGCCAGAACTTCTAACAGAGGCGCCAAAAGATATAAGAGCATAACTTTCTTCATATCACCAATTAGTATTGTACAAATCAACATCGATGTTCCGCCCAGAAAATTTGAAATGACACATCCAACTGCCCAAGCCTTAAATACTCCTCTTTAAAATAGTGCTTTGACTGTTTTCTAAAATGTATCTCAAAGATACATACGGTCTAAAATAGGCGGTGTATTGTGAGTAGGTAGTCTCCCTTAAAGCGTAGCTATAGGATAAAATTCCAATTCCTAAAAGGACTGGAATCGCTGATTGTCCACATGCTACAAAAAATGTTCCCAACGTCGATAAAATTACAGATCCCAGCATACGAGCCCTGTGGATAAGATAAATTATGCTTTTTATTCATTTAATTATTACATAATATATATATAACATTATTTATTAATTACATTATAAATGGTGGAATTCCGTCTGAAAATAGTTTCAAAATTAGTCCTGGAGCTGTAAGTATTAGCAGCACGATACCAAGGGAAAGATTTACGCCACTTTCAGTTGTGCAAAAAAGATGCTTTAATGAAATAAATATGTATTAAAATTAGGTTATTGATTAAAGGTTTACCTCCAATGTTTTCGCAATTTCTTTAGTAGAGAATAATACTGTACTAAAAATTAATTTGCTTCTAATTCCGAGCACTATAAATCCGCAAACGTCTCTGAAAGCTGCTTTTTCTGGCAATGGAAATTTCCTCTCAACTACATTTACCCTTTTGAACATAGCTAGAAAATAGTTTATGATTTTTTAAAAAATAAAAAAATTGAAAATATAAAGTTAAGTAGTTACATTTTACTTTGGAATCACAAATTAAAAAATAATAATAATAACTAAAGGCGAAATGTATCCAATCAAATTTGCAGTCTTTTACGTGTTTCAAATTCATTTATCACTTAGCTTAAATCACACTAGGAGTTGATATTGTCCGCTAGTATTTCTTACATACATTTTTATTAATTTTTATCCTGCTTTAATTAGAAGTTACAGGAATGGTGTGAGATAATTGATAAACGATGGTAAACAATGAGAAATTGAAATTAACATTGGATTCTATTAAATCAGGATATTAGCCCTGACTATAATGGTCCTAAGGGGCCTTAAGATTGTTCGTTTAATTTCCCTAAGACTGTCAAATGTTAACAAATTTTAAGCTCAACTATAATTGCCTTAAGGCACCTTTGATTTAATGAAATTTAATGTGCATATTGTGCGGCAGGTTTTTAAAAATAATAATAAAAATGTCATCAGCAAAGGATTTGATTTTTTTTTTCAAGCAAATTAAATCACATCACGGCCACTAATTCTCCCATACGTCACTTTTGTTAAGATACCTTGATTTGTATGCTCGGGACCATACGCTTAAGATTTGCCGAAAGTTTCGGAAAGTTAACGAAAGATTGGTTAAGGTCATTATAATTGTCACTATGGCATTTCATGCTGTCGTCCGAATTCTTAAGCTATCTTAAGACGCTTTAAGACCATTATAGTTCAGGCTATTTACTTTGAAATTGATCATATTTTTGTAAAAAACAGTTTATAGTAAAATGTTTCAAGTTAAAACATCAAATGAGTATATTAAATATTTTTATACATCTAATAAATTCCCTTTTATTATGCAATTTTCTTTATTGAGTTATGACATAATGTGTTTTAATATTCAGCTACAAGTTTTATGTGACCTTGGATCTTTTGAGTTTTCTAAATAAAATTATTGTATTAAATTGACGTTTATCATTCCCACTTAGTTAATTAACCAATTACTACCATGTAGTTACTTAATTAATTTTGTTGAGATTGCTAATTATATGTATCTACTGTTTTCATTATATACGTATACCTTGAAACTTAATTTTGTGTTAATTTAGTGCACTTACTCGGATATTGAAACGACAATCTTAGCCTATCAAATTTTGATCGTTTGTCCATTGCTAACACGTTTTTCAACAAGTTAATGATTTAAAACACACTTCTCACGTTGAAAGCTTATCAAATCAATTCAGAACAAGATCCGTTCGGACTATTCACTTTAAGGGGAAGAACGCAACTAACTGGTGGACTGAACGAGGGTGGTTAACAAATAATCTCCAAATCGTCATCCATCCTACGCTCAGCGTCCACTATTCAGCTGGACAAGGTAATTGGGCATTTGCGTAGCCCAGTGAGCTAAAAAGTTGCGTTTGGATGCTCTTCGGCGCCGTCGTCCGCGCTGTCGCAAAGAAATTATTCAATTATTGTTGAGCATGATTTTTCGCTTGCAGCTGTATGCATTAAATGAAACCGAGTGGATCGAGCTGCAAATGAAACAATTATGCCGAAAATATCACACATTTCTTGTAAAATACCATTTTTATGTTGGTATTGAAAGAATCTAGATTCTAATAAATAAATGTTTTTTTTATATAATTTGTACAATTTTTTTCTGATAAAATTAATCCTCTCTAAGTTAAAAATTCCTATTTTTATATTATTTTCTGTAAATTAATCTTTTTATCCAATCTGGTTTCAATACGAAAAGACAAATATTTATTTTTTGTTTGCATACTTATTGGTCATAATTTTTTTAAAAATAATTTTAACTAAAAATGGAAGAAGATGTTGGAGCTCTACATTTCTATGGAAATAATCAAGCACTATGAAATTTATTTAAAAACGTGAAAATGTACATGAATCTTTAAATACAATTTTGTTTCTTAAATAGTTATGAATTTTGTAATTAAGACATCATTTGAATTATATATACCTATTTATATCAAGTTTTTTAAGAACGAAAACACGCAAAATTACGATGCGTATTAAAAAGGCAACATTTTTCAGTAAGAATGCATAATACCACGTATTATACTTATTACTTTTTAATATACGTATACTATTATTTAGTTTCTGTAAATTATATTGTTATTAATTAAACCTGAAAAAAACATTAATTGGTAGTCGTAATTTAAAAATAATTTTGTATTCATTCTGAAATGACATTATCTCATCAAACTTACAAACAACAACAAAATTAAATTTAAAGTAATTTTTCTTTAATGAATTAATCCCACAAGTTTAATATGAAGGATGTGAAAATGAAGTTACATACTTAAATTTAAGGAATTATACTACCAATTACTGCCAAACCACCAAAAAGTCATTTTCTTGTTAACGTCACTCACCTGATGATTTTTTTACCATACACCTGTACATGTGAAGGAGTAATTTGCCAAATTACGTGGTTTAAATAAGACCCACACTAGAGCAAGGAGGAAAGGTTTTACACGTGAAAAACAACATCGAAATAAATATTTAAAGGGTTGAATAATAGAATATATTTCCTTGAAAGGTTCCGTGATTTTGATTTGAGCATTTGCTGAGTTGGCATCTAGGGAATGTAGGTCTTGTGGAGGAGAAAAACGGATCTGCTGAACAGTCAAAATCTTTAATGGAAAGTGTTCCGCATGTCCCTTCTTTTATCGTTGACAAGAACAGAAAATAAATAGGTGAATTTTAAAACGTTGTCTGTTAACTTTGAACTTAATTTCCTTCATTCATCTTAAGGTTTGATATGTTAGGTATTTATGTTTTTGCTCTAAATTGTTCAAATAACTTGAACTTTATAAAGTGACTAATTAAAACAACATTTTTAAAATTATTCAATTCCGTCAAAAATTTCAATGAAATGATTCGTTCTTTGATTTCGAATTAAAATGTTTAATCACTAGCTCCTACAAATGGCTTACATATGTATATTTTTCTGCTCTACTACAATTCGTTTTCCACTGTGGACTAAAGAAGAAAAGCAGCTTTTCTTTTGGAAATTTTTAATGAAAGTTGCATAATTTCTTCCTCACCAGAAAGTATTTCTTTTATTTTAATATTGGAAGCTACTTCTCCGAAAGTTATTGCGCTGCTGTACAAGTTTCATTAATCATTCACTTTGTAATTTTTAATTGCAATCTTTCCGGAGAGTCTCCACAAAAAAGTGAAATTATAATTTTGCGAAAGTGCGGATGCCGCGCCAATTTGACTTTATAGGTATATAAATTGATAACATTCGTTTGAAAAAGATCGTCATGAAGACAAAGATGTTGGAAAGTAAAGGCCATCCAAAATTTTTGCAATTTTCCAATTCATTTATTTTCCAGTACAATTTCACAAAGTTCTTGGCGGAAAAGTTTTTCAATTGCTTCAACTTTAATGCAATTTTACTGAGCATACACAGGCAAAGGAGGCGATGTGCAGATATTGAAGTTTTTTACTTTTTCTTCTTCAAAGAAGTTTTACTTTACGAATGAAATCACTTCTTAGTTGACGACATTGCAGTCATGTGAGGTAAATGGGTTTACATATTCAAATTTGTATGAAAATTAAATTAATCATTTTTATTGTTCACCACCTGGTAATCCAATAGTAAACTAACAATTTGGCAGATTAAAATAGAGAAAAATAAAACTTAGAATAGTTGTTTTCGGTGGTAACAAATAACTTGAGTTAAGATTGAACCAGGCTTTGTTTGAGTCAAGTTTGAAGTTTTAGTTACACATGTTTATGACTTCAACTTTTTACTCATATAGACGTTTAATTTGAAGTTATTTTTATTTTGACGAAAATTGATTGATATTGATTTAACGAGTGAATTTTAAAAGCCTAAAATTGAATTCGTTGATTTTCCCCAACAGCAATATATGTTTTTTAAATATTTATATGCTTATGCAAACCTAGTAATAATATATATAGTTGATTGAATTTTGAATTCTATAGTACTAAATTTTATTATTTCTATATATACCTATATTTTTAAAGTTTGAATTGGTATAAATTGAATTGAATTGAATTGAACAAAAATGGGTTCGTAATGAGCGATCCAAAAACACGTTATTTGGGGTTTCAAGCGTAAATATATAATGAATAATTTTTTTTACAATACAGACAAAAGTAGAAGAAAATCAATATTTGGAGGATGTTAAAAAAGTGCCGATTTCTGCCCCTCGAGCGGAAAGTGAATGGATGTTATAAATTTTAGGCTTGGGTCCTGGAGTGACAGAAAAAAATATTTTTAAGGCTGGGAAGTGGTGGGAACATTGCTATAATTAACCAAATAAAATGAAATTACAGATTTGAAAGAATAGTTTTTTATATAAGGTTTGGACCATTTTAGCGTAACCCATGGATGCACTACGCGGAGATACGGCCAATTCAGCATCCCACGTGTGTATGTGTGTGTGTCTGTCTTTAATTGTATGTACAGGGTGTGACAAAAGTCCCGGAACGGCCGAATATTTTGGAAAGAACACATCGCATCGGAAAACAAAAAAATAGGGGTAAAATATTTTTAAAAGAAGTATTCAACTCTATCAACCCTTGCCCCCCACCCCCACTCCTGTTGGCAGGGGTGGGGGTAACTTTTGTTTTGTAAATGGGACCCCCCCCCCCTTTTTTTTTACAGATTCGGATTCTTCATGAAAAAATACGTAACTTTTGTCTGAAACAGTTTTTTGTATTCGGTACAGGGAGTGCGGGGGAGGATGTGTATTGTGTAAAAAAAAGTTTCGGAAAGGTGAAATATCTCACGATCTACATATGGCATCGAAGAAAGAAAAAACACGTCTCAAATATTTTTTGAAAAGCTATCCAAGGTCATTATATAACATTCTTAATTGATAAATCAAAGTTGTATGTACAGTACAGTACCAAAAAATTATAAGCACCAACATTTATGCTTCCATACTTTATTTTGAAAAAAAACTTATTATATTCGTCTGTGTTTAAGATAAAAATGAAATTAAGGGAAAATTCACATATTTTGCAAATTAATATTTCTAGTATTTAGTATACTCGCCATTATTTTTAATAACACTTGCTATCTCCGCGACTTCCTTCGATGCAACTATTTATGCTTTCGGCGTTAAGTGAAACGGTATACCATGTAACGCTTCTTGGAAACATGAAAATTTGATTATTGATATTTATATTTGATAGAACTGGAATAAATGAATGGGGGCATACTTTTGCATATTGCATATTGGTTCGTAACGAAACGATTAATTATTCTTCAAACAATGATAGCAAAGGAGAAAAGATTACAACTCTGCAAGAAAATGTAAATCTGTTTGATTGTTTGCGAGAAAAATGTAATCAGAGTTCAAATTTTGAAATTTGTTAGAGTGGTTATAATTTTCTGGCACTATACTGTATGTATTAATTAAAATATAGCTGTGGTGGACATGTGGATATTAAAAATTTAATAAGCAGCAAAATGTTACATATAAGTCTGGCCATATTCCAGATTGATTCTGATTTACATACATTGAAGCCAGTGGTAAACTGGGGACTATAGCTCTAAATTATTCACCCTCGAGCACTAACAAACCTTCCAAAATGTATTCAAAACTTATGTTGCTCATGCATATTATAACAACAGCAGCGGCTGCACCATGTGTAGCTTGTTACCTTCTCGCACGAGTCTCGGAAAGTTAAATGAAACAGCCGTTCGCATGCAACTTTTACTAATGCAAAATTAACAAATTGATGGAAGTTGCCACAGACCTTTAAATGCTTGATGCTTCAACGTTCGTTAAGTTTTCAATTTTATTAAACCTCTTAGCGCGAATAAGTTTTCAGCTGGAAAAAGAAGCAGGAAAAAGTTGAATGAGGATATAATTTAGCTCTGCACACTAGCATTAATAAAGAAGTAAGCACTAAGTGAACTAGTACTCGAATTTTCAAGTTCTGGCGAAATTTTCAGTTTGGTGCAGCTCATCTTACCACGAGTGGAATATTAAAACGCACAGTGGAGCAATTTTAAAGTTTTCATCTCGTCTTTAAATTTCTGATTACAAGCAAATTCCTCGTAAACAATTTTGCCCAATAAACCTTTTTTGGGTTTATGTATTCAAGAACTTGGTTATCCATCTGCGGCCGTAGTGCTGACTTCTTCATTTTTGATTTTTTTGCTGAATTACGAGGGAAACCACAAATCCTTGTATAAGCGAAAATTCTTAAAAGCTTCAATGGATAAAACTAAGTTGAATAAACCGCTTTCAATTAGCCAAAATTTAAAAGATTCATGCATATCCTAACACATCTATTTATGTTTTAAAACCACCTGCTAATTGCTCTGCTAATTATGCTAACACGCGGACTTGTTTGGGTTGTACCTATTAAATTTGAGTTTGCTAAAATCTCTTTTAACTTCACTTTACAAATAGAACTTAAACTGTATAGTAATTCTCTGCTAGGCCTCGCTTATATATCTTAATAGCATATAGTCTAATCGCATAATTTCATATTAGTTTGTATCATAAGACCTAATTTATGGAAAATTCTCTTATAGATTATTGAGAGATTAATCGCATCAATAGCAGAAAAGCACGCTATTACGCCTTCCGATTCCATTAAACTTGTACAGGAGATAATTATTAAACAAGGACATGCGAACAAAACGTTTTATTGAAAATGTTATCAAAGAAAAGCGTAAATTAATCGTACGGAGCTCTTCCTCAATAATTCGCCGTACCTTTACAATTCGTCGTAATGCGGTTTGGATAAAAAGTGAAAAGAATTATGCTGCTGAATACAACGAGCATGAAAGGGATTTGAATAGTTAATTGATTGATAATTGATAGCTTCAAGTACGGCTACCAGAGTAACTCAATTTTAATGCTATTCAAAGCCTTTATACATTCCGTCAAATTTAATTATGGTCGACCAACATAGGGGAGACCGGGTACAAAAGTAACATTTTTTACTTTTGCCTTGATTTCTGGTTAGGTGTTATTATTTTGATGAAATTAATATAGCCATATAAAAATTCCGTTCATTTTCTTTACATTAGTATCTTGATTTACCTGATTATTGTGTATTTTGTATGAATCACAGAGACTTTAAAAAAATTCGTCCGTTGTTACTTTCGACCACGTTGGCAGGTCGAAAGTAACAGGTCAAAATGTTTGTAATAATTATGATATTACATATTAAATCAACAAATTATTTATTAGAAATCTTTTTTATTAATAACACAAATAAGCACTTTCATTTTAAATGCTAAAAAAATATATATTTTACGAAAAAAAAATCAATATTATTAACTCTTCCTTAGAAACTGTGTTTAGTAATTAATGACATAAATTATTGTATGATAATAATTTTTTCTATTCACACTATTCAGTATCAGTCTTCTATTTAGACTCGCAATCAGTAAATCAATCCGAAGACAAAAGTAACATGTTACTCGTCTACCCATAGGGCTATGTTACTTTTGTACCCTACCACATTTTTGTTAAAACATGGACGATAACCTGAAAACGGAACGTGCTAGACAAAAATGAATTAAAACACTGTGTAATAAATCTAATCTAGAATTTATATGCAAATTTTCAGATCAATATCGTGCTTAGTAGTATTAGTAAACATAAAATAAGTGAACGTCAAAAAACTTAGTTTTGACTTGTGAAATCACTTATTGTCCTCTCAGAAAACCTAGCAGCGCGTGGCGCGCGCGGCTACTGAATGCAAGAGAGGGGGGCGCCACGGGCCATCACCTGATGGCAGCGAAGCGGTATTTTGACTATTGGATAGACCTACAGAGCCTTTGTTACTTTCGACCCGCCGTTACTTTTGTACCCGGTCTCCCCTACGCTCCACGGTCAGCTTAAATATAAAGTTTCGCAAAATCCACTATTAGAGGAAAAATGAACGGATAAATGAATTAGGATTAAATTACTCTATTGTCTATGTATACATAATATTTGAAAGTGCATTTTGAAATGTTAGTAAAATATTTTAAAAAATGAACAAGTTTCATGAAATTTGAAGGTTTTGAAAAGAATAGAATTTTCGCTTTGTTCAAAAATTTAAAAATTAATTAACCTATTTTGTCCACCTGTAAACTTGGCCGAATATTTTGACTCCAAATATTTTTTAGTCATTCGGTTGAAAAATACACCCTTTTTTTTATCTGCATCTTTATTGGACTATAATGGAAACTATATTTATGCAAGTAACTTATTTATTTAACTTTCCAATCGTCTCTTTTATTTTCAGGCTTAATTTTTATGTATTTGTTTTAGCTCATTTCACCATTATATATATATTTGCTTATTAAGATTTGTGTACTCCACTTCTTTGTATTCTTGGACACAATGTGCGCAACACATTTTCGTTGCAATGCAAAACGAATTCGATTACACGAAAACCAGCCTATCCTGGATGAGAAAAAACGCATGGCCTGATACAATTACACACGCTACATTTTGCTGGATTGTCAATGGAGCCAACAAATTTGAAAATTAATGAATTAAAGTTATACATGTGGGCTCTTTGGCTTTGAAAGCATATCAGGCTTTCAAACACAATCTTAAATGCAAACATAAAAAAAACAACAATTTTTGATTCGCCGTCATTTGTCAAATAACAGTTCTCGTTCCAAATTTTGAGGCCCATCAAAATAGCTCCGCATACATATCAAGACAGGCTGGTGTAATCATGTAATTGAATTAATTTTGTGGCGCAACAAAAACGCGTCGCATCCATTGTATTCCAGCCTTTCAAAGCGTATTTTGATACTATCGGGCTGACTCATCACTGATATTACTTTCCGTTGAGTCGTAGAATCATGCTTTTTGAGATATTGGGCAGTGCATAAAGATTACAGAAAAAAAGTGAAAGAAAAGAAGTGTTAAATTTAATACGATTAAGATATTTATGCAATATTATTAATTGTGCCTACGTTCAAAAGCAGATAAGACCTTAGTTCATAAAAATATTATTTGTAAAATAACTAATTTTATTTCAAGCTTATTGGCTTTCCAGATAAACCTTGTAAGACTTATGACTATACCGAACACTCGCTGCTCTTTCCCAGGATAGATGTCTTAATCTGGCTTTTAGAGGCGAAGTTCATTGAACAGAAAGGTGCTTGTACACTCCGCGGAAATGACATCACATCTCAAAGATAAGCAAGCTTTATGCAGACTTACTAATAATCCTGTAACCGTGCCGTACGAGACAAAGGGACTCTACTCATTTCCTTCGCATCCGTGCTTTCATCTTTCCCTGTGTGAATCAACTGTAGCCAAGCACACCAATTACATAAATTAAGGTCCTTACTTAGTCCAAACGACGTTCTTACGCTGGTGGTGATATGTGACTTTAAAAGTAAATGTGGAGCGGATGCTTAGTCCTCCCTTTTCCACTTTTTTTTTGTTTCTAGCATTCACGTAACGCCTTGTTTACTTGATTTTTTCACCACCATTGTTGGGATACGCCATCCCGGAGTTACAAGGAGGAGGAAACCGCCAGCCAGCATGAAAAATCCCTGGCGTTAGCACTATGAATTTCCTCTTCTCTAATTTAAAGAGACGCATATGTCTAAAAAGCCCCGGCTACGACCCATTCAGTGAACGCCAGAAGTAGGACGCTGGTATTTTTCACCAAATCCTTTAAGTACGCTTTTCCCTTTATGTGCAAAAATCCCCGACTATTTGCACAAAAAAAAAGGGAAAAAAATAAATAAATTCGTCCATTACATCAGACGACGGTGATTTTTCCCTTGAATAGACAAAATAAATAAATTTACTTTCGAGCAAAGCATTTGCTGCTTCACGACTTATAAGAGGACATCAAAGTGGCCTTTAACTGTTCAACTCAACTCGAAAATTTGTTAATTATACTCCTGTAGAAGAATTAGTAATTGAAATTAACGTCGTTTGTTGGACTTCTTTCGAAATTAAACATCTTGAAAGCTTTCTTGCGTACCTACCTACATTTTGCGCGTGTAAAACTTTAATACAATATCCCCAAATTGATCAAATGGAAATCTTTTCAAAATGGGAATCACTTGTTCTTTTATTATGAAATCAGGTAATCGATTTTAATCAGAAAACCATTATTTGCGGCGTGACAAAGGAAATAGTCCTTAATCAATGTAGAAACATTCTCTACAACTCAATTTGGCAAGAAACGGAAGAAAAAAGAGAATTTCAAAATCAATACCTGAGTGCGAAACGTGATCGAAACTCGGTCACGTTTCCACTCTACAAACTGAGCTTGGAAAATAAATACTTTATTTACACTATAATTACAGAACAAGGAGGCAACCCTGTCATCTGTTGCTAATTTTATTCTGAGACCCTTCACGACACGGTAGAATTTCCCGCACCCGTAGAGAATAGCAAATAGCTTCTATTCGTGTGCCAATTGCAGTTCAAGTTTCTCAAATTCGAAAACAATGTGGTTGCGAGTATTTCGAATAGTCCATTGGTTTTGTTCTATATAATTTTGCTTTCTAGTTTGATTAAGTGGCCTGAAAGCAAAGCAAATAAGTAATGAAGTTTTGCTAGTTGTTTACAGACATATAGGTACCTCATAAATGGCCTTTTGCATCCGGAATTAAAATTGTCTTGAGTCAAGTCTATTTCGAAGATGTTTACGCCCTATTTCAAACTGACCTATTCCTAAACTCGTTTGAATCGAATTTAAAAGAGCTTACAAAAGCCCTTTTTGGACAAAAATTCCTCTATAAGATAGCTAAAAGTTTTACAAATCCATTTGAGTAACCTTTGACTTAAATTAATTTTATCTTTCAAAGTGATTTAAAAAATCCGATTGAAAAATCAAATGGAATTATTTTAACTTTATATGGAGAAAAATTATCATAATTGAAATCAAAGGTTACTGAAATAAATTTATGAAAATTTTGGCAACTTTACTAAAGAATTTTTGTCCAATAAGGACTTTTGTAAGCTCTGTAATATGTTAATGGCATTTTTCGATGCGAAAAATTTCAAGCTGTATCGAAATGTGGACTTATCGATCCGGTTTGAGAGTTTCAGTACAGTTTGAAAAAGTGTTTATGGAAGTGGTTTGAACTTTGAGTGGATCTACATCGATTGGAACCGGCTTGAATTTGGTCGTAAGCGAGGTAATAAAATATCATAAATTTTTTAATTAATTAAATCATTATAATAATATTTAAAACATTTGAAATATTCAGACATGTGCGATAATTTTCTAAAAATTAAATACCTCAACTTTTAAACAATTTTTGTAAACTTTTATTATACTAATTATGCATATAAAGTTTAAAAAGGTATTTCCAACCTTTCATTTGAAATGAATAATATTGCTAACATCCCATTATTGCCCAAGTTAGATGACGTTGAAAATCACGGTTTTTTAATTATTATTTTATTTTGGTATGCAATTAATTAATTTGACTTTTAAATCGATGTGCTACAAATATTAATTTTTTTATAATAATAATTATTTCGACAATGCTCGGTACCTATGCACCTTAAATCTCATCTATTGTTTATGAAAAAATTAAAAAATTAACAACTGTTATTCAGTTTTGTGTATTTTTTTATAGGAATATGTTAAATCATAAAGACATTTCTAACATTAGATAAAAAAGAAGTAGACTAGATGTTTTCCCTTTCCGATATATGTAGGTATGTAGTTCTAAAATGATTTTGGACACGAACTAAATCTATTAATCTTATTGAATAAAAAAATCATGATCATATGTATGTACATAATATAAAAGCATAAATAGTAGTAATAACATAAAATTATATCGTTACGATAATATTTCGTTTTGTGAAGGCTCTTTTACAAAAACCTACAGTGAGTTACCATATAGGCAGAAGTAAGTTAGGAGTATACTCCATGTAACAAATTCGTGAATCCTTTTTAAAAGTTATTATTATTATTGCCTAATTTTTGAAATCATTCTTTTCTGATGACGGTTCCACAGAATTTATATCATTTTCATATTTAAGTGTGGGGTTAAGGATCATTCGTCTTACTCTTGTTCCGACTCGACCTAGCATATAGTGTGACCCGATCTTACTTTTTTATTAACAATGATTTATATAAAATAGGGCTAAAGTGTTGGATATAAGTCAAATTTATGGAATCTTGTTACATCTGTGGTTTGGAGTTTATTCCTTTAAAAGACAGTGAAATTTATATGTCAGTTTCAAGGTCATGGCCAATACAAGCCCAACACGCGCTCAACTCGTTTAAGCATTCACCTCCCCACGGATCAAGATGTCTTCAAAATAATTTAATCCCTCTTTCAATCCTATCCCTCGAAATGTCGCCGTAGTATTTGGAAATAATACCGAACCCTTAATGCCGTCTAATCCCCCCACCATAACCTTAAAAGCACCTGATTTAATGCGAATTTCGGAAGAAGCGCCACAAAAGCGCAGTTAATTTAAGAAGCAATAGTCACACGTCTCCACTTTGGGGGAATCCCCTAAGCCCGACTCGTTAAATATTTGGCGCCCTTTGTGCGCACAGCCTTAGCTTACCCCGAGCAGCGGCGGAGCGACGAGAATAGCAAGTAGGAAAATATGACGAACTCGCTCGGGGGTCCCCCGTCTAATTATATAAAAGTCGGGGGCGGCTGCAAATGTGGACTAATGCCTCGTGAATTGTAATTAATTTAGCTCAAGGTTTCAAATATAATTACGCCTATCATTTTAAGTAAAGCTGCTTATATCTGGATCTTCTTTTAATTAAGTGTGGAGGTAACTCGAGGGACTCATCGCACAAGTTGGAGGCGTACTTATTCATGATTAGGCCCGCACTCGGCCCAATAACTCTTTGTTAAAATGGCTCCTCAACGAGGGACTGTCATTAGATGGAGTCGATTCGGAAGTATTATGGATTACGGCTGAATTTTAATTCCTGAGACATTTTGATGTATTACAGCCCAAGGTGAAATTCCCTCGGAATAGGGCTAATTAATTAAATATTTGCTCCACCACTGGTGCTGTTTCTGCAGGGCCTAATTAATGTGCGGCGCTTAACTCCTGGTGGGAAGCAGAAAAAGAGTCGGGGTAGAGGAGCCCGAGACGGGAAAAGGAAAATTAGGGCCACAATTAAGAGATACTAACAACTATCAAGTCATCTAGGGCACGAACGAGCACACCCGATGCCGCAAAACACAAAACGTTTAATATTTTCGACGCAATCGCAGATATTCTGTTTATAAATGATAATTCTAAACGGGCAGATCTATTTGCATTGATTGCGTCTATAGATAAAACCAACCCTCCGGATTTTGGGGTTTTAAAATAAATTTACTGTCACGAATTAACACAGCATAAAAGACGCATCGACCGGAAATTTCAATAAAATTTTGAAGATAATAAAAGTCTGCCCCTCTCTGATGAAATGTATCAAAGTTCGTTTTGTAAGTTGCATAAAAAGATTTTATTGCGTTCCATAAAGGTCCGAGTTTTATGAATGGAATTGGGGGCTCGACAAGAGAAATTTGGGCAATCTCATGAAGGAAAAAAAAAAAAAAAAATGAAATAAGTCGTAAAAAACCGGAAAAGTTATTATTTTTAGTCGACGTTTTACAGCCAAACAAGGAAATATCCATAAATTGGAAAGGAATTGCGGATGTTTTTAGAATATTTATGTAGAATGAAGTATATGAAAATGAACGATTTTTGTTCTGTTAATCTAATCAAATATTTTTTTAATAACTTTATAACTTTATATTATGATAAAAATATTGAAATTAATTTAATGACTTATGACACATTCTAATCGGAAAGTAAGAAAAAGGAAATTTTTGCTTTTTGATTTTGAAATTTGAAAGAATATATTTCTATTCGTTCAATGTATAGGTATGTATGACTGCAATCAGCAAGTTTTCAAACCTCTAAATACATAGAAACTATTGTTTTTAAATAAATTCCTTTGAGTTTAAGAATTTTTAGTTATTTTCATAGAAACTACCAAGTAGGTACAAGATCTATAATTTTCGTTTTTTAAATTTATGATTCCAAATTGTTAATCAAGAAAAACAAAAATTCCTATAAGCACTTTAAAATTAATTACTTTTGAAAATAAAATACCTTATCGCGCAATTATTCGAAAATACTGAATAAGTATATATTCAGGAAAAATAATTTTAACTCCAAAATATAACTCTATTTGGGTGCCACAGGGATCAGCACAAGGACCAATTAATTTCCTATAATATATCTCGTTATTGACTTGACGCGAATAAGAAAACAATTTCTACCGAATCTAAATAAACTGAATAAACAGGCACTTCTTTGATCAGATTAATACAAATATTTAGGAATCGGACTAATGAAAACATTTAGTTTTGCTCAAGCATAAAGCGTCGACTTATTAATAAAGACAAGAGGTATGTTGCTAAACATGCAGTCAATCTTAAGCTTGGGAAATAAGTTCGTGTCGTATAAAGTTTTATTTCAACCAATTATGTATGGTTTCTACTATATGTATTCGCACTAGTATCAATAAACTACAAATCACTCAAAACAAAGTTCTCAAAATGATCCTGGACTTGTCTTGGCATTTCTCCATCTCATAGCTACACCTAAGGTCCAAAATAGAAAAAACAAGTCCCAGATTGAATGCTATAGTTTGTAACCTCTTGGAGCAATGCTGCCTTACCTTTAATCCTCCTTATCCGAAAACTTGCCTTTCTTATAATTATTAATTTAGCTAGTTAGTAAGATAGTAAGTATAGGATTTTAACTTAAAAGCTCATAATGTTTTGGAAAATTTTTCACGCAAAGATCGTTTACACTCACATATATATGTACATATGTTCGATTATATCAGTTAATAATATCATAAATGAATGAAGATTACTATTTCTAAAGTATTAGATTAAAAAATCAAATTTATAATTCAATTCAAATTTGAAACTGAAGCACCTGATTTAAGGGCACACAGTTTTAATATTAGCAATATCAGAACAAAATTTAAATTAAATAATGTTCCATTTTTTTACTTTAGAATCGAAGAAGTCCTTAGGAACAAAAAATTGCTTACCGCGTTGTAATTGGTAAATTTCAAAAGGTTTTATTTAAAAGGAGAAAACATTTAATCGAAAAATATCTCCTCAACGATTTAGAATCCATTTAATATCTTAATCTGAGAATTGTTTATGAAGGAGATTGCTGAAGATTGCAATTTTACCAATCTATTTTAATTAAGACACGAAATCTTGCTTCGAACATGATTTCGTTTTAAATATTGACTATCTGGAATGAAATAAAAGATAGTGACCTTAATTTGAAACTATTCTGCCGGAAGCATTCAATTAAGAGCAACAGACGCTAACATTTCTTTCAGCTAATGTCCCGGGCGGCCCTTCATACCACCATTTCGCCATTTCCCGAGAATCCAGGGTTTGGGATATGCCAGTGGCTGAAAACATCCTCTGTAGCAACTCTCTAATATCCGCCGGAATCGAATTGAAGAGGAGCAAGTACAAAAATTCCTGAGAACTGTGTTTTATGTTGGGTCGCATTTTTGTTCCATTACACGCTTTTTCCACCCGGAAAGATAAAAACTGAGCAGCAAAATCAAATTCAATTAATTCAGTCCACTGCTTCGGTAGCGGGTGAATACGACACTTCCGGTGGGAAAAAAATCTTTCAAAGGAATTTCCCTCTATCGTTCATCTGGAAAACATCGTACATAACCCCGACCAGAAATAAAAACGAAAAGCAACCACCGCCTGAAACCACCGAGGTCAAAGATGATATTAATTTGAGATAATTTCTTTTCGATTCATTTTTCTATACTACGACCATATTTCGCTTTAGTCTTTTCATAATGTCATGAATAATAACCCTTAGTTTATGTTTCTCAGGGTCTTGTTGTGTCCCTATTGATTTTCTTTTCTTGACCCTGCCGTAATTATGTATGGTAAAAAGTGAAGGAAATTGGCCAATTAGATGCATAATTGCAATTGGTCATTAATTACATGACACTCTATGATGGTACATGAAGTAACCAATTTATTTTACTTCATAGTTTTAATTATTTTTAATTAGTTCATAGTTTCAATTCTTAATATCACGATTATTAATTTATTATCGAGACCTTAATTTTAAAATATGTAATTATAATTTAGTGGATGAATGGATGAATGGTCAATATTAGCTGTGTTCCATTGGGCTGTGTAAAGTACTCCCGAGTACTTTCTCTATGGAACGCTACTTTGATCGCCAGGAGTAAAATATAAATTCAAATTTTGACATTTCATCGTATTATATTTGTTGCTTTGATTGTGCCTTATTTATTTAAATGGAAATATTTATATATAAATATGTTTTGCTGCCTAAACTACTTAAATTTTATTATTTGAATCCTTGTGATAACTCCAGAATAGCTAAAGCTTGAAGCAATAATGAGGAAAAGCTTTCATTTCCATGCAAACCTAGTACAAAAACCACCATCCACCTGGCGGGAAAATGTGGCGAAACTACTCAGAGCTTCTGCTCGCCAACTAGAGCTAGAGTAGTTCAGCGTAGCCAGAAGTACTTGGGAGTATTTTACACAGCCCAATGGAACACAGCTATTATAGAGCTTGCCAAACTTTCTTCTGGGATTTCATTGACAAAAACATCTTTTAATTTTTATTTCGACATTTATTTGAACAATGACTATAACTAAATAAATTTCTTTTTCTTTTTAACAACTCTTTAACAATTAACAAAACCTTTAAATGAATGTCTTTAAAAGTGCAATGTATGATGCAGAAGTACTCAGGATCTAGATAAAAAGAGAAATATAATTTTTATAAAGTAATCTTCAAAAATAGAAATGCCTAATTTAAATGTAAACCAAATAAAAACTTACAGTTCCATATAAAAGCAAAGATGGTTGAAAAAATGGAATTTCCACACCAGTAGGTTTGTTTGCGCGAATCATAATCATGAGAAGCATTTTCCGAATGCGAGGATCGCATTTGTACCAGTCGGAAAAGTACACTACCTCTTGAATTTGGCTGCTCTGTTGAAGTTTAAAATTGAGTGGGTAAATTCAAAGAACGAATTTATATTATTATTTTCTACTCACACTTTCCAGAAGGTAATTGCCGCCTAGGCAGTAAATGTAGAGTTGTGTCAGGATTGTTAAACTGTAGGTCGCGTAGACCAACATACCCACACCGGATACCTAAAATACCAATGGAAAATGTTAAAAAGATTAATTTTATGCGTATGGTATTTCTATATTTTTGCTGACATTTCTTTAACTTTTTATTAAATAATTTCTGTTTCTTAATTATTATAATTTTCTTACAACCAATTTCTGACGTGGTCAAACATTTTGGAAAATATGTATCAATTTTAAGAACCTTTTAAAACCTAATAACTATTTATAGTGCATATCAACATATATACTCCCACTTGCTTTATTGCAGTTTTTAAAATATTGTGGATTTTTCCAGCGAAAGTTATATATTTTTGTTTTTATTTTAAGCAGGTTATAAAATGTAGATAAGGTATAGGTACATAAATTTAAATTAACATTTTCAAAATGTTTAAGATATTCTTTTAGTTTTAACTTGTTCCTATTGGCTTTAATTTTATATAGGATACTATAAATTTGAGTTCACTCAATCAGTAAAAGGCAATTGATACAAATACCAAATGATAGAGTTATGAAATGCAAAACGGTGACGATGGCAATCATACCGCTGAAATCCTTACAAAGCCAAATAATATCACTGTGTCTAACCGCGACCATTTTGAAATTATTGCACCAATTTTAAATCTGCTTCAAATCACAAAAAGGAGCAGGGTTAAACGAAATTAATAAACTAGAACAAGTGAGGAGACCTTTGAAGTTAGCGAAAATGGATTCAATATCGAGTTAGAACTAGAATTTGAGATGACAGCAGAATCCAATTGAAACCCTCAAAATTAAAGTTTGTTGAAACGCTCAGGGCAAATGTGAACAGATAACTTGGGTATCAGTAGAACCATTTGGGAAGGTTCGGAAATCTCCGAAATTATAATAAACCCCAAAGGAACCGTCCTTTTTCAGTGATGAAATCTGTTTTATATAGTAGATGAAAAGATGAAATTATGCTTGCAGTAATTGGCGCTGCATACGACAGGAGCGTTGCATTTTCAGAACAAAATTTAGCATCAACGCAACAAATATACCAGGGATGAATGAAAAACTTTTGGAACATGATTTTAATTTTCTCGGCTTGCTATGTAAGTTTTACACTTTAAATAACTTATTGATAAAATGATTTGGTTGCTGTACTAATGATAAAAAAGATGCATTTCGATTTCTAAGGCAATTCTCCACGATGTATTCTGGGTGTTAGATGATTTGACATGTTAGGTACAATTAGACTTTTGGTCTTTTGGACCAAGAGGAAACTTTGGCCAATATTCTTTGAATTTCCTAGTTAAGAAATAAAAAAAAAAATTTGAACCAACACTCTGTATGTGTATAACTTAGAACGCTTTACTGAAAACTTAATTTGGTGTCACAGGTACCGAGAAAAAGTCGAGAATTTAGTCACAACATTTTCGCACAGATCAAACTTTATCATTGACACTGAATGCCAAAAATTTAGTTTTTTCGTCATTTAGTCATTATTCGCACATATCATAAGAATTTCAAAATCATGAACTACGTTTATAATTAACTCACCTATGTTTAATAGAAATATAATTTAATTCTACTTACCACCATGAAAAGAAAGCAACTAAAGCATATTTGGATGGATGCTGAAGCGAATTGGGCTAACGTGTAAAAAGCAGAGAAGGAACTGAATTCCTTAGCTAATTGAATTACTTCATTGTGTTTTAGTACAATTTTCTTAAGTTTCTCGCAGTACAACTGACTTTCCTCTTCAGTTGTTATATCTAAAATTATTTTAAGTTGGTATAAAGTTTTTGAAATGATTTTGTAAACTTACATTTCATATCATTTAGCAAATTCTTTAAGTCTGTCTGAATTATTGTAAAGCACGATGAAATGTAGCAAGAAAATCCTATGAATACGCCATCAGTTCCTCCATACCCAAAGACAGTAACAAATCCGGAATAGTGAAGTGCAGCAAATATTAAAGGATATCTTGGAAATACGCGATATGAATCAGGAACTCTATATAATAAATTAATTGTTAGATTGCAAAAATAAACTCACAATGGAAAATTCTTACTCAACTAGAAAGGGCAGTTCGTTTGAGAAGTTTCTTCCATTTGCGTAGTCAAGGATATTATGAACGATAGGTCTGAGAGCATATGACCAGCTCGCCATTGTTCCAAAAAAAGTTATTAAAAACGCACAACAGCCAGCTATTACAGACATTTGTTGAATATTTTTCAGGTTTTCTTCATCTTCTTCTGAAAATTGTGGAAATGTTTATTTGTTGGATACAACGATATTTCGGTAAGTAATATATTTTTAATTTAGGTCTTTTTGATCAGATTGTTTTCATTCGTAGAAAAGACGATTATAATATTTATTATATAAATTTCTGTAAAGTCTTTAAAAATATTGATACCTTTCAGTTTGATATCTGACCTTTTAATTTTAGAATCTTATCAGTATCAAATCTATTGTTGTTTTTGTTTTATAATATTAGCAATATTTAGTTGTTATAGAGTAAAATTGTCTCTGACATTTGCAAACATATATGTATTTTTACCTTTAAACAGCAATACTCTAACCTTTTCCACCAGCACTCTGAATTTATTACGCAAAAGTAGAAAATAAATAAGTTTGCATAATGTGACGAATTTTGTGGAGAATGGACAGAAGGCTTCCAGAGCAGGTATAAAATCGTCTCTGTGATAAATCGAATAATGCAATTCTCCGAAGACACCAAATGATAAAAAGAATAAATTCCACATTTGCCAAAGGAACAACCGAAATGTTTCCTTTTTTTCTGGCCAGAATCCTAAGACATTGAACACAAAAGCCGTTACAACAAAATATGACTTTTGAATTTTCGTATTTTTTGAAAGAAAATAAAACATTTTTAAGTAATCAGTTTTCCACTTTTTAATATTTTTTTGTCTACTGCAAAGTTGTGTTGCATTCAAATTTTATTTCAAACTGAAGAAATTTTGTTTCGCTGCTAAACTATATAACCAAACATAATTATCTTGACGTAAATTTAATTATAGTAATTACTCTAATATGTCATTATTCAGAAAAGTTTCTTTGTCGATGAATACGGTAACAATTTATGGTTTGAGAAATGTAACGTTAATTGAGGAAATAATGTAAAGTGATTGCAGGATGAAATGCCAACCCACATTATTTTAAGGAAGAGAAACTATTAAAACTTGTTATTACGAAGTAGGTTTTGATGATTAAACATTTTTCCTGTAATGTTTAATATGTAAAGAACTTTTAAAAAATAAAGTTTTACGAAGAAGTTGAAAGGGTACCTAACATTTTTCAATATAGTTTCTGGCGCTCTTAAAATTTACAAGCAGGAAGTTTATAAACTGAGTATTTTTTGGAGCCACTTATTTTAATGAATAACAACCACTAGTTTCTGCTTCTAGGTGTCTTGTTTTCTCCTTATTGATATTTTTTCTGACACTGCCGTAATTATACATGTTAGAAAATGAAGTAAGTTGACTTATTTAATTCATAATTGCAATTCATTCACAACATGAAACTCTATGAGGGTGCGTCAAGTAAGAAATTTATTATTTTTACTCCATAGTTTTGATTATTTTTACTTAGTTCATAGTGTTTTTTTTTTTATTTCTTTAAGGCCGCTGTAGAAATACAATGGTTATTAGCGACCATAGTTCATAGTTTTAATTAATTATTATTTATTAATTTCAAAATATGTAATTACAATTTAGTGGATGTGGTCAATAATATAAAGCTTGCCAAACTTTCTTCTTCGATTTTATTGAAAAAAACATCTTTTAATTTTTATTTCGATATTTATTTCAACAATGACTATCTATAACAAAACATATTTCTTTTTCTTTTTAACAACTCTTGAACAATTAACAAAACATTTAAATGAATGTCTTTAAAAGTGCAATGTATGATGCAGAGGTGCTCAAGATCTAGGTAAAAAGAGAAATATATTATAATTTTTATAAAGTAATCTTCAAAAATAGAAATAATTTAAATAAGTTTTAAGTACAGAACGAAATCCAAATAAACACTTACAGTCCCATATAAAAGCAGTGATGGTTGAAAAAATGGAATTTCCACACCAGTAGGTTTGTTTGCACGAATCATAATCATAAGAAGCATTTTCCGAGTGCGAGAATCGCATTTGTACCAGTCGGAAAAGTACACTACCTCTTGAATTTGGTTGCTCTGTTAAAGTTTAAAATTGAATAGGTAAATTCAAAGAACGAATTTATTTTATTATTTTCTACTCACACTTTCCAGAAGGTAATTGCCGCCCAGACAGTAAACAAAGAGCTGTGTCAGGACTGTTGAACTGTAGGTCGCGTAGACCATGAGACCAACACCAGATCCCTAAAATGCCAATGGTAATTGTTAAAAAGGTTAATTTTATGCATATGGAATGTATAATTTATGAATTTTGTATATTTTTTCTGACACTTGTTTAATTTCTTATTAATTAATATTTCGCATGACTTCAGTGTCACAATCATAAACAAGTTCTGACATAGAGAAACATTTTGAAAAAGTGAGTATCGATTTTAAGAACATATCATATATAAATAACTGTTTATGCCTCACTTGCCTTATTGCAGTTTTTAATAAAAATGTGGATTTTTCCAGCAATAATTAAATATTTTTGTTTTTATTTTAGGAAGGTTATAAAATGTAGGTGGGTGGTTTTTCAAAATGTTTAAGATATTCTATTAGTTTTGACTCGTTCCCTATTGGCTTCAATTTTATATGGAACAATAAAAGTTTGGGTTCACTTAATCAGTAAAAAGCAATTGATACAAATACTAAATGATGGCGATATGAAATGGGAAACAGTGACGATGGCAATCATACCGCTGAAATCCTTCTAAAGCCAAATAATATCACTGTGTCTAACCGCGACCCTTTTAAAATTATTGCAACAATCTGCTTCAAATAACAAAAAGGAGCAGGGTCAAAAGAGTTAGAACTAGAATTTGAGATGACATCAGAATCCAATAGAGGTATTATTGAAACCTACAAATCCAAGTTTGTTGCAAGGCTCAGGGTAAATGCGAACAGCACATAAATTGGGCATCACCAGAAGGCTGGGAATTCTATGAAATTATAATAAACCCCAAAGGAACCGTCGTTTTTCAGTCACCACGATGAAATCTGGTTTATAGATGAATAGATGAAATTATGCTTTCAGTAATTGGCCCCGCTGCCCGCTGCATACAACAGGAGCGTTGCATTTTCAGAATTAAAATTTAGAATCAACGCAACAAATATCTCAGGGATGATTGAAGAACTTTTGGAACATGGTTTGATTTTTCTCGGATTGTTCTGTAAGTTATAATTAATTTATTGATGAAATGATTTTGGTGATGGATTTCAATTTCTACTATAAAGCAATTCTCTATTATGTTTTCTGAGGTTTAGTTGATACTGATGCGACTATTTTTTTTAGGAAATTACCTTTTTAGACCAAGAGGAAACAGTAGCTAATTTATTTTATTATTGTCTAATTATTTGATAGATATTGATATATATGTATATATCAATATACATATATAAAATTTTACTTACCATCATGAAAAGAAAGCTACCAATGCATATTACGACAGCTGCTGAAGCAAAGTGTATTAGAGTGTTATAAGCAGCAAACGAACTGAATTCCTTAGCTAATTTAATTATATCAGTATGTTTTGCCACAATTATCTTAAGTTGTTCGTGGTAAAACAGTCTTTCCTCTTCAGTTGTGATGTCTAAAATTAATTTAAGTGTTGGTATAAAGTTTTTGAGAAGATTTTGTAAAATTACATTTCATGTCATTAAGCAAATTCTTCAAGTCTCTCTGAACTGCTGTAAAACACGCTGAAATGTAGCCACAAAATCCTATGAATACGCCATCAGTTCCTCCATACCCAAAGACAGTAACAAATCCGGAATAGTGAAGTGCAGCAAATATTATAGGATATTTTGGAAATACGCGATATGAATCAGGAACTCTATATAATAAATTAATTGTTAGATTGCAAAAATAAACTCACAATGGAAAATTCTTACTCCACTAGAAAGGGCAGTTCGTTTGAGAAGTTTCTTCCATTTGCGTAGTCAAGGATATTATGAACAATTGGTCTGAGAGCATATGACCAGCTTGTCATTGTTCCAAAAAGAGTTATTAAAAATGCAAAAAGCGCAGCTATTGCAGACATTTGTTGAATAGTTTTTAGGTTTTCTTCATTTTCTTCTGAAAATTGTTGAAATGTATACTTGATACAACGATATTTCGAAAAATAATATATTTCTAATTTAGGTCTTCTTGATCTGATTATTCCCATTCGTAGAAAAGACGATCGTAATATTTATTCTACAAATTTCTGTAAAGTCTTTAAATATGTTGATACCTTTCAGATTGATATCTAACCTTTTAATTTTAGAATCTTATTAATATAATATATATTATTGTTTTCTTTTTATAATGTTATTAATATGGTATTTAGTTGTTGTAGAGTAAATTTGTGCCTGATATCTGCAAATATATATGTATGTATATTTACCTTTAAATAGCAATACTCTAATTTTTTCCACCAGCACTCTGAATTTATTACGAAAAATTAGAAAATAAATAAGTTTGTTTAATGTTACGAATTTCGTAGCGAATGGACACAAGGCGTCAAGAGCAAGTAGAAAATCGTCTCTGTGATAAATAGAAAAATGTAATTCTCCGAAAACACCAAATGATACAAAGAATAAATTCCACATTTGCCAAAGGAACAACCGAAATGTTTCCTTCTTTTCTGGCCAGAATCCTAAGACATTGAACACAAAAGCCGTTACAACAAAATACGTCTTTTGAATTTTCGAACTTTTTGAAAGAAAATAAAACATTTTTAAATAATCACTTTAATAATCCACTTTTTAATATTTTATTGTTTACTGCAAAGTAGTCTTACGTTTAAATTTTATTTCAAACTGAAGAAAGATTTGTTCTGCTGCTAAACTATATAACCAAAAAAATATTAATTTTTTAATTACCTTGACGTAAATTTAATAATGGTATTACGCCAACATGTCATTATTCAGAAAACTTTCTTTTTCGATGAATACGGAAACGCTTTATGGGTTGAGAAATTGTACGTAAATTGAAGAAATAATGTAAAGTGATTACAGGTTGAAAAGCCAACCCACATTATTTTAAAGAAGAGAAAATATTAAAACTTGTTATTACGAAGCACATTTTGCTTAAATATTTTTCCCAAGATATTTATTGTTAGCTACAAGTAAACAATTTTTAATAAATTAAGTATGAGATAGGAATTTAAAGATGTAGGTAACGTTTTTCATATCTGCTCTTAACTTCATATAGTTTCCAAAGATTTCGTGACTTATAAGTATAAGATGTTAACATAAAAGTGAATTTAAGTTAAGATTTTTATAAACAATTTTTTTGGTGTCGTAGTTATTTTACTACATTTCTAATCTTTTGCTTGTACATGTCCATATAGACAGAGTAGTTATAATACGAGTATGCAAATAGGGCAGCATACGATGATTTGATGTTTAGTTTCTTAAAAAAAGGAGCAGTTTTTGCAATTAAAAAAATAAAAAAAAAATATACATGTACATATAAATATATTAAGTGTGATTTTATTTGATATTGAATGCTATTATATTATTTTTCTAATCAGTTCTCGTTTTTAATTTTTGAAAAATTATTAAAAGGGCTTGATTGTATTTTATATTTTATCGCTTGATTTTCGTTTTCAAAATATTTAGTTACAATTTAATTCTGAAATTTCTCCGTCGAAAACCAGCTTTTAATCTTTATTTGAGTAGTCGTTCCAAATTAATTTATTTTTCTTTAAAACTACCTAAATATTCTGCTTATGAAAGCATTTATAGGAATGTCTTTAAAAGGGCAAGGTATGATCCAGAGGTACTCAGCATCTGGAAAAAAGTGAAACATAATTTTTATGAAACAATCTTAATTGAATAATACTAAAGATATGATAATATATTTCAGTTAGTTTTAAATGGCAAAGAAATAAAAATCTCTTACACTTCCAAATAAAAGCAGTGATGGTTGAAAAAATGGAATGTCCAGGCCAGTAGGATTGTTTGCGCGAATCATAATCATGAGAAGCATTTTCCGAATGCGAGGATCGCATTTGTACCAGTCGGAAAAATACACTACTTCTTGAATTTTTCCACTCTGTTGAAGTTTAAAATTAAATGGGTAAATCCAAAGACCGAATTTATTTTTTATTTTCTACTCACACTTTCCAAGAGGAAATTGCCGCCTAGACAGTAAATATAGAGTTGTGTCAGGACTGTTAAATTATAGTTTGTATAAACCATGAGATCCACACCGGAACCCTATTACAGAAGGAATGAATATTGAATTAAAAATTTTGTTATATAAATGACCATAGTATTAGAGTTAGATTAAAGATTCAAGAAATATACAAGTAAACAAAGCTTAATCAGTAATCGATTCTTAAGGCACTCTATCTAGTTACATATGATCATTTTTTCATTAAAACAAAATTAAATTTTGTGAACCAATTGTTTTCTAGTTATAAATTGAAAATAATTTTCAACAGATCACAATGCGTGAGTTACGTAGAATAATTAACTGAAAATAATTCACGCTCTACTAAAAGTTCCCCTCTGCTGATTAGATTTCCGAAAATTAGAACAAATTATTCAAAAAATTTAATTAATACTCAACCCCGATGGAAGATATGATTATAATAAACCGACAGGCTTCAAGTGCAATGCTTATTCAAATTTAATTAAGTTAATTAGTGAAATTTCTAATTTATATTTAATGACTCGATAAAAAAATAATTATTCAGTAAGTATTTTAAACCAACTCTCGTTTTTTTATGTAATTAATGTCATATTATGACAGCATTTAAATCAATATTAATCATTATACTTGCTTAATTGGCTCGTATTTAATTTAAATGATAATAATTATTTCAAAATTCATGGCAGACAACTATAAAGGATATCTCTCTTATTTTCAATTAGAGCCGTAGAAATAAATGAACAATGAAAAACAATATTTAAGAGATATTTTGCTAGAACTACTTAGGAAATTCAACAAAAAAACAACATTCTGGATTTTTAGATCAACAAATTTTCTGATTGGAACACTGATAATTAAATAACGAAATGCAGCAGATTATTACTTATTTGGGAACTAAATATTTTGTGATATAAAAATAAATTAGGAGAACAGTTTCCTGGAAACAAGTTATATTATAAAAATATATCTATCTTAATTTTACTCACCAATATAAAAAGAAAGCAACTAATGCATATTACGATAGATGCTGTAGCGAAGTGTATTAGCGTGTTATAAGCAGCAAACGAACTGAATTCCTTAGCTAATTGAATTACTTCATTGTGTTTTGCTACAATTTTCTTAAGTTTCTCATAGTACATCATACTTTCCTCTTCAGTTGTTATATCTAAAAATAATTTCATTTGGTTTGATGCTTTTGAACTGGTTTTATAAAATTACATTTAATATCACTCAGAACATTCTTTAAGTCGCGCTGCACCATTTTAAAGCATGCTGAAATGTAGCCACAAGATCCTATGAATATGCCATCGCTTCCTCCAAACCCAAATGCAGTAACGAATCCAGAATAGAAAAGTATCCCAAATATTATAGGATATCTTGGAAATACGCGATATGAATCAGGTACACTAATGAGTAAAATTTTACACTGGAAATTATTTATTTATTAAAAAATCTTACACTATTTGAAAGGGCAGTTCGTTTGAGAAGTTTCTTCCATTTGCGTAGTCAAGGATATTATAAACAATGGGTCTCAGACAATATGAAACGTTTGTCATTGATCCAAAAAAGGCTATTAAAAATGCAAATATCGCAGCCATTGCAGACATTTGTTGAATATTTTTCAGGTTTTCTTCATCTTTTTCTGAAAAATATAGAAAATTAAATTTCTAAGATGTATATAATGTTTGATATTATAACAAGTTAGTTTAGTTGACTTTTCAATTTTAGAACTTAGACATAAAGGTCTATGATTTTTTTTATAATAGCTGTGTTTTTTTTAAAATCTGTTCCATTTCTAGGTGTAGCAGGACATTTTTGACTGATTTTAAATGTATGAAACGTTAACAATTAAAGTAAGTAAAGTTTAGTATTATTTTCGCCAAAATAATACTAAACTTTACTGTCTAACACGAACTAGCAACTAATAGTTGCTTTTTTTCGCAATCGGATCTGGATCATATTTAGCAGAAAATTTTGCATTGAATTGAAATTTAAAAGCAGTTTTACCTACGTTAACAAATTTTTATTTCCTGAAAATGAAATCGAATTGCTTAGATTTATGTCACTTTGCGTCCAGAGCTGAGTCCAAAGAATTTTTCGAATTAAAAATTTGAGGTTTGGATGAATAAAAATCATGTCAATTAGTTGTGCTTTTCACTAATTTTAAAATGTTTAGGAAATGGATTATATGTAGAATTTATAGTTCAATGAAAATTCTCTTAACTAATCTGATCAGAATCCGATTGTAAAAGAAAAACACAGCTAATATTAGTTTAAAAATGGAAAAGTAACAACTCAAACAAATGAAAAATAAGTATGAATTCGATATTTAGTTGCTATAGGCCAAACTTGTCTCCGGAAAATATTAACCTATTTATTTTATTGTAGAAGTGAACTTGTATTAATTATAAATGAAAAATTATAATAATACTTACCGCTAAACAATATCTGTTTCATTTTGTCCAACAACAATTTGAGTTTATTACGAAAAATTAGAAAATAAATAAGTTTGTTTAATGTTACGAATTTCTGTCCAAACGGACAAAAAGCGTCAAGAGCCACAAGAAATTCATCTCTGTGATAAATAGAAAAATGTAATTCACCGAAGACGCCAAATGCTAAACAGAATAAGTTCCATATTTGCCAAAGGAACAAGCGAAATGTTTGTTTCTTGTCCGGCCAAAATCCCAAAAAACCGAGCACATAGACAGATATAATAAAAAATGTCTCTTGAATTTTCGTTTTGTTTGAAAAAATTTTAAACATTTTTAAATATTGAAGTTAATTTTCACTTCTTGATTATTTTTTCTTTAGTACTTTGAATACTTTCAAATTTGTTCTCAAACTGAACGGATTTTACTTGCAGCTCAACTAAATAGTCAAAACCAGTTACATTTTAATTATCTTGAAATAAATTTAATTGCAGCAATATTATTGTACATGTGACACTAACATGTCATTATTCAGAAAAGTTTCTTTTTCAATACGCGTGGAAACAACTTTATGGTTTGAGAAGTTTCACGGAAATTGAGAACACGAAAATAAAAAAATAAATTAAAATGATTGCAGCTTATGAAGTCACTCCTCCCAACTTATTTTAAGAAAGACAAAAGATCAAAACTTGTTATTACGGAGCACGTTTTGATGATTAAACATTTTTCCTAAGCTGTTATATTTAATAAGTTAAGAACTTTTAAAAAATAATGTTTTACGAGAAATTTGAAAAGGTACCTACGATTTTTCAATACAGTCTCTGGAGTTCTTCCGATTTGCAAGCAGGAAGTTTACAACGAGGGTACTTTTTGAAGCCACCTTTTTTAATATAATTCTTATATTATTAGTTATACCTGTTTGAAAAGTTAGAATAAATTCGTTTCGTGAGAAATGCAGGCAAATTTTATTAATTTAATTTAACTTAATTTTAATGTTCTTCATATATATCAGTTTTAACGTTTATACAGTATACATACATATAATAGTTTTGCATTTTATATAACTTTAAAAACTCCTTTTCAATACTAAATTTGTGTGTATGTGTAATATGTGTGTAACGTTAAATAGAACAAAAAGATAAGATTTTAATAGTAAGTTAATATACTCTTAACATTTTATACAAAAAAAATAATTAGTTTACATTTTTAAGCGAAAAATAATGTGTCAAATTTAAGTAAACGCCACAGCGAGCGTGTTAAATGAAGATATATGTATATGTACAAATTATTATTATTTTTTTTAATATAAATTAGATCTATCATATTATAAATACAAGTCTTTGTAAAATATTATATTATAGGAAAGTTTTAAGAAGTGCGATATACGATCCCGCAGTACTAAGGATCTAAATTTAAAAAAAAAAATGATTAGTTGATGATTGAAGTTAAAATTACCATAGATTTTCTTTACAAAAGTATTTTAGTACTTACAGAACCATATAATAAAAGTGATGGCCGAAAAAATGGAATTTCCACACCCGTCCCCTTGGCAGAGCGAATCATTATCATAAGGAGCATTTTTCGGATACGAACGTCACATTTATACCAATCGGATGCGTAAATTATTTTTCCAACTTCCCAACTCTTAAAGATTTTCCGCTAAGTTATAGTCATAACTTATTATTAATTAAAAATTAACTTACACTTTCTAGAAGATAGTTTCCTCCTAAACAGTAGACAAATAATTGTGTCACAACAGCAAGAACATAATTGCCGTAGATTGCAAGATCCACTCCGCTACCCTTTGGAAGAAATTTGATTATATTAATTTTAATGTCGAGTTTTTATAAAGGTAGGTAATGTATTTTAAAAATTAAATTTTCATATATTTTATATCTTTCAGGTTACTTCATACCAAATTTGTACGAAAAAATACAAAATTTTATCTAAATTAAGTTTTTTTTTTTTTTTTTTAAATATCCATTTTATTTCAGTTCCCAAATTTTTACCAATATCGAATCGAATCATTAATGAAAATTTCAATTTGGTAAAAGTGCAATGGAATAAGAGAAAATGCTTTATTTCAAATTGTTTTGTGGCTAGTGTGGTAAAGAGTAAAAAGTCTCTTTTTTAAATTAATATAATAATTAACAATATGTATATAATTAACAAATTTAAAATTACCAAAATAAACATAAAACAACTGATGCACATTACAATCGATGCAGATGCAAAATGTATGAGAGTGTTATACGCTGTAAATGAACTGAATTCTTTAGCAAGAGCAATTGTTTTATCATGTCTGATTATAATGCTCCTAATTTTATCATAATATAAATTACTCTCTTCCTCAGTTTCAATATCTAAAAGAAAGAAAACGTTATTTTTCAATTAATTAACATAATATGATTACAATTAATATCCTTTAAAACATTTTTTAAATCCCTTTGAATCATTTCAAATGCGGTTGCAATATAACCGCAAAAACCAATGAAAATGCCATCAGTTCCACCAAAAGAGAGCCCAGTCACAAATCCAGAGTAGAAAAGAGTTACAAATAAAATTGGATATCTTGGAAAATGGTGGTACGAGTCTGGAACCCTAAAAAATAATAGGTAGGTATTTTCTTTATTGTACATTAATTTTTCACATTATCTTTATATTTAGTTTGACTTTGTATTTTTAAAAAAGCTCATTCTATGGTAGAAATCTTTTTTTCTGATTTAAGAGGATAACCTACTGCTTTTTTTAGCCAAATTATTATTTTTTGGAGCCATGACTTACACAACTTGAAAGGGTAATCCATTTGAAAGATTTCTGCCGTGTGTGTAATCAAGAATATTCGCAATGATTGGTCTTAAAGCAAACGAAGTATTTGTCATCATTCCAAACATTGTTATCATATATGCAAATAGAGCTGCATATGATGACTTGATCTGCAGATTTTTAAGAATTCCAGATTCAGTTTCTGTAATTAAATCGTAAAATATGTATTAAAAATTTTAAAACGTTGTCAATATTAATTTGCTTGTACATAAGTATTACCCACATGTTACGATTATCTAATTGCAACAAAATTATATTTATATTACAAAATGAATATAAAAATGTAAATAGATAAGAGTTTGAGAGTTAAAACAAATAATTACCATTAAAAAGAATTGGTCTTACTTTGTTAACTAATATTTTGAACTTTTTACGAAAAATTAAGACATAAATTAACTTTTGCAAAGTTACGAATTTTGTAGCAAACGTGGCGAAACCATCAAGAGCAATTTGAAATTCACGTCTGTGGTAGATGCCAAAATGCAATTCGCCAAATACTCCAACTGATAAGCAGAGTAAATTGAACATTTGCCAAGTGAACAGTGGAATACTCAATTTTCTTTCAGGCCAAAACCCTAAGTAACCGAGTACAAATATCGGCACAACAAAATATGTTCTTTGTATTTTTGCATTCCTTGAGAGAAAACCGAACATCTTCCCGATTGTTTGTTACTGATTTTTATAACTTTTCCCGTAATTTCGTTATTCAAATGTAATTTATAAGATTTTCCTTATTGTAAAGTAACTTTTTCATTTAAGGTACGTTCACATGTGAATTCAAATTAAAACTGAGTGAAATAGTAGCATCATCAAGGTGGTTTTATTATCTGACTTCCATGCCTAGAAGATTCAGACATATAATTCAACTTTGTACCTAAACATAAATTGTTTTGTAAACTTTGAGAAATATTCTTGAAAATATGCAATTATCGGAAGCTAATTGAAGTGAAGGGGGATTGTTCTAGGAAAAACGTAAACAATTTTGTATTGTCCCTTCATTTTAAGTTTTGGAACTTTTACACTTACTTCAAACATTTGGTAAAACACTTAACTTAACCATATTTTTCATGTATGAAGGATAAATAATGATTAGTTATTTAACCTCTTTGGTATTTATAATTGTTTTAAAGTCAAATTGCGTCGAAGGAAATCTTTTTATGACGTGATAAAATATGTTTTGTCATCGTCGTTGCGGTTCACATAATTGTTAGCCTTATAAATAGTTCAGTCAAGACCTCGAACTAGGTCAAGAATTTTGATTTGATAAATAGTTCGAAGGCAGTTTTAAGTGATTGTGTTATAAATAATACATTTTCATAACCAAAATAATAATTAACGACTCTTTTGAATAAACTATGTAAATACAACGCATTCAGTTTTATACTGACGTCCAACACTTTGAAAAGTTTATTTTCCCTGCTTGTCCATTATATTTTTTATAAAATATTTGTATTTTTTCGTTTTTCCCGTAGACTCCTAATTTGATGATACAATATATACGCGAAAAGGAAAATTATTTACCCAAAATAGATTTAAATCGAAAATAATCATTTTCGTAAAACCGCATAAACCACAGAATAGTTCCCCAGTGACCATTAAATTAAAACCAATCAAAAGCAGGGAAACACGTATGTTTGCAGTCTGTGCATTGAGGGAGTTATTTTTCCAGTTAAGATTAATATTATTACCTTAATGGATAATTTAAAGCACATTCCTACAATTATGCAATGAATTAAAATAAATAACTTCGTAATGTACGTATGCCTATTCGATAGGTCAGTCGATGGTCAACGTTCGTTAAAAATGTCACGGTTATCTACGCCTCTCGATATAAAATCACACAAATTTATTTACAATAGCTTACAAAGGGTTTTTTATTTGATGCAGCGCATATTGCAATATATTTTAAAACCACTTTATTATGGGGAGTCAGCAAATTTGCCGACATACTCCGGCAAATATGTGTCCTTCAGGCTGTTCATGTTGATTCGGTCGTCAATCTCGATCATCATGGGTATATGCAATTCTGAATAATGTTACCCTTAGGATAGGATTTTCCACCGATTGGGAGGTTTATGAGTTTTTTACTTTTAATGCTGTTTGCTTTCAACTGAATAGAGTCCGACATGCACAGTCGAGCAGAATTTTTGTAGAATTAAAAGGTACATTTTTATCGAAACGATTATCACGAAGTTATCACATTTTTATGTTTGCTTTAGAACGCTACCGCCAGAGTTACTTTAAGATTTTTTGTATAATTTAAATTATGATAAACTCATCATGTATTTTTTAACTACATATTAGTTGTGTTTTTTTCGTTTACCTATAGAATAATTATAATTAATAATTTTGCTCAAATTTCTAAAAGAATTTATAATTGGAATGACTTTTATCCACTTTAGGGCAAATTTTTTAATACACTGATAACTTTGTTTTAAATATAGCATTGAATTTCGAGTTTCGGCGGCCTGAAATCTGGAATCACGTTCAATTTTTTGGTTATTCTCTATGATTTTTACACACCCCTAGACTCAAGGTACCTCCTTTACCGGAGGTATTTTTTGTATATTTTTTGCTCTAAATTTTTGAATAAAAGATTAACTTGGCTGTGAGGACAAATAATTTTTCACTCTATTTGTCAAAATTTACTGACAAATTCTAGTCTTATCTACTGCATTAAGGACCGGATAAGTTTGTCTACCTTTCAACTATTTTAAATCATATAGCTAAGTTTATTATTGGGGAAATTTTATTAGACGAATAAATTAATTCGACGATTAAAAAAATTGCCCTCAAAGAAAAAAAATTTTGGAAATTGTAGAATCAAGATTTGAAGTTCTCCATGAATAAAAATCATGTATATTTGATACAAACGAAAAGAACAGAGCTACTAGTGATAAAGTATGCCCAATTAGTTGGGTTTTTTTTTTGGTTAAGTACATACATAGTTCTTCATAAACCTTTAAGTTCATTAACTACATTTCATTCTTAATGTTTTCTGAAGGTGCCATTCTTTTCGATAAACTTTAATGCTTAAAATAACATGCATCAATTTATTGATAAACCTAAACACTCCTTCCTCCTTTTCTACAGCCTTGATGGCAACACAATAACTTAAAGTATACCAACCAAAACTTTGCAAAATTAGTTCTGAAAACTTAAATAACTTTATATACATTACCCGCAAAGTTTCCACCAAGTAGCATTATTCAAATCTCTCGGTATTTTAGTCAGGGTAAACAGAACATATCAGAGTTCAAAAAGTTTAAAATTTAAATAAATTCATTCATAGTTCCACCACCAAATTAGGAATAAAAACGAAGTTATCGAAATACACGTTTCAATAAAATGTCGAATAATATTAAATCTCAGGTCTTTCGACCTCAATTGAAATTTATTACACAACGATTTAATAAAGGGTTGTTAATTTCGATTATTCCGCATGAATTGACGTATTATTACGACTGCGGAATTTCAATAATTAAAGGCACTTGATTGGCAACATTATTCAAAATTGTTTTGGCCTTAGGCATTTGTATTTTACTGAGTTCGTTTTATTGAAATATATTTTCAGTTAAGGATATCGTTCTTTATATTGCCCTCTTTTTATTTCAATTAATTTGAACAATGATTCAAAGTGAAATAAAACAATACAGAGGAATAAATTATGTGTTTTATATTTTATAATTGAAAATTCAAAGGTAAATTTTTTGGTGTAAACCAGTTTACACTTATTTCTCAAGTTAGGTACAAATTATGACTTAAAACAAGTAGCTGTAGTATGAATATTTGAAAATTCAAAATATCTAATATTTATGCCGTAAAAGTTAATTAATCATTTACACACTAATGATATCGATTTCTCTTAGGATGATTTTAAGTTATGAAATCGGCTGTTAGTACAAAGAAGTCTTAACTTTTTCTGTTGAAATTCATTTTTCTTCGTTTGTTTCAAAAGTTTTCACTAGGTATCTCTAGAAAATGAGCGAAAATAAAATAAAACACTGTAAGAGAATGGGAATGCTGATTAGACAGAGAATGGCCCTTTTTTTATAAAATGATGTCTGTGTTTTATTTAACAAAGTTAAAAGAAATGCATTTTAATTAGTGTAAAAGCCTTGTTTTACTAGTTGAATCCTTAAAAAGAACGTTAATTAATTTTTCATTTAATTTTATGAACCAACTTCTATTTTGCTGTTTTTATCATAATTATCTCTTGGAGAATATCGTTCTTCTGAAGTTTGTATGTACAAGTTTCGTCATTAAGCTAGTGAACGTGTATGATATTTAAAATTATAGATTAATAGCGTCGACAAGCTACAACTTAAACGTAGTTAAGTTAAATCTCTTTTGATTAATCCACGTAAATAAAAACCGATTTAACTTAATTGATTAATACACTAGAGTAGGCAAAACCGATTTTGTTCGCTGATTATAACGTTACACAATATTAAAATATGAAATAATAACTTGAGCATGGGTAAAATGATTTATTAAACAAATAGAGAGTTTAACTAGTAAATAAAACTTTCTTAGCTAATGTGATTTCAAATCGGTTCTTCTTAAGCGAATTCTTAACAGATTAAAATTCAATGTAAAATGAATTCGATAAATTAAGCTGGTTGAAATATACCAAAGTCATACAGCGCCTAATGCTAAGAAAACTTAATAAACTTTTTTTTTCTAATTTAATTACGTAAGAGTGGCTGAATAACAAGTTTTGAACTCCTTTTGGAAGATTTTGTATACTTAAATATATTAAATTTTGGATGAATTGATTTATAACATAAGATATGTAAATTGATTTAGTTCGATGTCACAAAGAGTTCGTTCCCGTTCCTAACAATAACTTCGTATACTTTATTCCTGCTTTCTCGAAAATCCCAAAGGTATATGTTTCCTTTAGAGCTATTTCCCTGTAGTAAGAAAAGGGTGCTCCTGTATTCAGTAAATCACAAAAACATAAATAAGGAAAAATGCTTATATTGCCCTAAAACCCAAAACAGCAAACAAAAAAGCGTATTCCATTCGTGCGTTTCGCCCCAAAGTGCTTTCAGGTTCGAATATTGATTGAGGGCGAATTGTGAAGCAGGATCGAGTCGACTGCAATAAATTTTAAACACCAAGAAACAGACTCTCGAGGAACATGTGACACATATGCGCATACAAACAGTGTTATTATCTTTCTTATCAGTTCCCCAAGTTGTGTCCTACATTCGAACCTATTGATTGCTTTCCTCCTGTAGAATAACATCCTCTTTCCCAATCCTTGTCGTCGTCGTCGACGACCACTGACCAATTTTGTTCCGACACCCCACTTCTGATGCATGCTCTAGGGCTCTCCATATCCTTCTGAGGACGTTTAGGAGGTGCTTTGCTTAAATTGCATTAAATAAAAAAACAAATCGAGCTTACAGACTAAACAAGCTTGGGTTGGTTCTCAGAAAAAATAATGTAAGCCGACTTTTTGGCAGAATTGGTTTTTGATATGTACCTCAACAATTTCCACCTTCAGATTGTTAGGGTCATAGTTTTTTACGGGGATTGAAAAAGGTCTAAATGGTTTTTGATGTCCACATTCTTAGGAAAGAGAAGAAGATGAAACTGATAATGTTTTGATAGGATTCATCTTAACATTTATCTTCCAAAAATATTCCATTTAAAAACAAATATGTAGTAAAAATATTTATTGAAAATCAGAGCTTGACTTAAATCATGAATGAATTTTTACCAAAACGTATTCTTCTTAATTTAGGATTATGGGTTTGTTTACGGATGAGGTGTTTTCGATGAAACTCCCATAAATTGCGAATCGTCAAACTGGAAACCATCAATTTCTGAAAAAAATTAGGTCACTTGTGCAACATTTGCAAATTTGTACTTCTAGGGATTTGTAACGAGGTTTAAAAAAATATGATTGCAAATATGTATGTAATGTTAAATGTTCTAATAAATAAAAAACTTTAAATAGTTTTAGGTGATCTTGGATCATCTTATACGAAATATGTACGTTTGAGGTTGTTTAGAGAACAAATGAAGTTAAAAATGTATGCAAAAACATTAGTAAAGTCACAAAAACAAAGATCACACGAAACACAAGAAGTAGAACGAGAACTTGGGAAAATAATGACAGAATTTTATCTTGCCATAAAAAAAACGATGGTTTTTTTACTTTATTATTTATTTATATGTACTACATCAACCGAAATTGAGAATTTCGAGTATTCTTAATTTCAAAAATAAATCATTCTAAAAATAATTCTATTGTATATTCTATACAAAAGGAATTTTGCATAATTTTAACTTGAATTTTTCAAATACAATAATATTCTGAAATTGAATCGAACTACTTAAATTTTCAGGTTCATTACAATTATGATTTCCATTATTAGCAATTTAATTTTTTTATTTACTATTCATATTACTCGAATGGTAATTATAATGGTAATTATAATGCTGGCTCAATTACTTCATTGTAATTAATTACTAATAAAGTTTTCATTACCATTACCCATTGTAATGGTAATTGTAATGAAATAATTGTGTAATTGCGTAGTGATTTTTAAGTTCCCACTATACTTTAGTCTCAGGTGAAAATTATTATTTATTATGAAAAAATGAAATCAATATGGTTGAGTTGAATAATATAATGTAATAAAATCCTTATTTCATTTCCGACCTAACTACTATTAGAAATCCTATAAATATTAGAGTTAGAAATCAACACTGTTTAAAAGTTTTTTCGAAATTTTTGTTGATATTTGTTTATCTCATTACCTCAGACTGCATTGACCGAATAAGTACCTCAGAAGTGCGCCATCAAATAAATTACAATATCAAGGGGACGTCCCTAAAAATTATGCAAATTTGTGATTTTCTCTCAAAAATCTCTTCATAAGCCAATTAAACTTTTTTTGGATGAAGTCTCGTCGCAAGTTTTTTTCTTTAGTTGTCTAGACTCTAGACGAAAAGTTTCAGCATGATAATCACTTGGCTACTTGGCTGTGGCGCTCGATTGTTGGGTAAAATGAGTGACTTCAGGCACTCGTGTGATAAAAACAGCACAAACGCTCGTCATTCAAAAATATTTGCGCAAAAAGTTAAGGCACACATGGGTACCAAACCGAGCATCATTGCAAATTGCAATCATGATTACTGCGCTGGAAGGCATCCAGACGGGGCTCAGGGAACTTGTTTTAGGCGTTCAGCCCAAAATTTCTTGCCAATTGACTTTCTAGAGGAGGCGGCGTTCGGAAAAGTGCCTCAAAGGACGTCTTGAGAGCCCCCAGCAGCAGCTGGAGGAGCGCACGGCGCCAGGCCTTATTTCAAAATTTTCACTTGAATTTATGCAGTTTTTAGTTTCGATTTATTTCATGTTTGCAGAGCATATTTCAATAGCTCCATTGAAGTTGCGTTTTTAGCGTGATGGAACGATTTATCACGTTATCCTTTTTAGAGCTGGTAAAGAGCTCTTCCTCTTCAATTCAAGGATTTTTAGATAAATTGTTTGATGCTTTCATACAAATGATGCGCCATTTATTTTGGTTCGAACATTTTCTTGCTACAGTGTATACTGGTGGGATAGATGTAGGTGCACTACAGAATTTTTGTGGGTATTTTTAATACCTCTCTTGAAAAAGGATGCATTATAATCAAAATTTCAAATTGATCGATTAGTTATAGTATCTGAAAGGTACCTATGTGAAATCTAGTTCAAGTGTACAAATCGGATTTTTACGGAATAAGTACGTTTTTAAATATAAAACTTCAGTGGAAGGTATAAAAATGAAACACCAACTTTCTAAAATTTTTGCATCGAAAACTTTAATTAATAGTGATTCAAATTAGGTGTCACTTAGTTTCATGGAAATAAAATTAACATTCTGGCTTATTAATTGCTTCTATTTTAATATTAGTAATTAAACATTAGACTGCATTCGAAATACGATTAATTTTCTGATATTATTAAATACATAGGTAAGTATCTTATAGGTACAATGCGATAGATATGTACATGTTTTCTTTAAAAATATCGCGTTGTGAGAAATCGCGTTATAGGAGGTACTAATTTAATATCTACAAAAACTTAGATTCGAATCTAAAAAGACAAAACATCTTTTCATTTTGTAATGCTTTGACAATTTCTCTTTTATTATATTATACAAATTACCAATATATGTACGTATATCTATATAAAAATATTCCATAACAATTTAAAACGAAATTCGACATCATATAACAACTAAAAAATTGAGATTAATAGCAAAAATTTAAAAATCAAAAGGACAAGCAGATAAGCAATTCTGAAAATTTCTTTAAAATATTTCGGTTTTCTTTCTAAAAAATAAGATTTCATCTATTTCGCCGTGTCCAAATATTTTTCTTTCAGAGTATAGCGTTGTAGCGAAATCATTTTGTAAAAGGTACTGCGTTCATTCATTAAGATATCAGTCCGTTCTCGTTCCTTGATGATTTGTTATTTCGTTTTTTTTCCTTATCACAACGCATATAGCAATTGTGGTTTGATTTATTTACTTATGAATGAATTTATAACAAATAGGACAAAAATAAATTCCTACCTTATCTTTCTAAAAGCGCTCTTGGGTAAGTAATGTACCCATATAGCGAATCCTACAATTGTTTTTTTGTTTTTAATTTTAACACTCGTAGTACATAGGTTTTTAAATTTTACTCATTCTTAATTTTAATCCAAGTGTATTACAATACCGTTTTGCTATATCTTGAATAATGTATTCATAGGAATAGCTTCATTAAAAAAAATTTGTAGTAATATTTCGCGAAATGAAAATGGTGAAAACGGCAATTTATAAACAATCATTAAAATTTCATTAAAAATGACAAGCCTATTCCTTTCATTTAATTGAAATGCTGTCCCACCTAGTTCCACAGGGGTTTTTATTGTACTTAAAAGTGATGGAAGAAATTAAAATTCGGTCTAAGTTTCCGCGATTCGTAGTCGAAAATCATCAGAGAACATTACGTTAATGGCACCGCACCGAAAGTCCTTGGACCCAACTTACAAAAGTATTATCTATTCAAAAGGATTAACGCGAACAACCCGTTCCCCCGGCCTACTCAGATTGAAATAATTAGAAAGAAGGTCACTGCGAACCACAAAATTGCTCCCATCACTAGGTTACCACCTCAGTAGATAGAATCTTTGGGATTTTCGTTATCTGGGTCCCGGAAAAGGGAACATTTTTTTTTTTGTTATTCATGAAAGCAATCCTGTCGCATAAAAGAATTAATTTCAGTTGAGAAGGCCTTTTACCAATCTTTATTCCAGGCGACGCTTCACAGTCTCCTTTAAGAAGATTATTCTAATATCAAACGACCCCTTTCCGAAAAACCCCTTTTTAAAACTTTGTAGACTTTCTGCCTGCGTAGCCTCTAATTTTCCGATACCAATCTCTATGTCCGTGATTAGCGTTCAATGAACTATAACTGCCTTTTGAAGATGAGCCTCGAAGACACGGTTGTCTAAGGAGTGTCCTCAAGGATTTTCTGGAACGTTAATCAGTTCTAGCCGTTTGAAGTGTTTGTAAGTGATTACGTTTACTCTTTACGGACTGATACCCAAATTGCGATTACAGGAAGAAAATGAACTGGATGGTTCCGAAAGTGAGATAAGTCCTTTTTAGCTGTTAATGTAATATTTTCCCGGATTAAGTTTTTATTTATAGAGATTTCTGAAAATATCGGTAAGGCTACAGTCTTTAGATACATAATATACTCTTCATCTCAATAACATCTCGATTCGAAATATTTATTTTATATTTTAGGAGTTAAAAGTATCAAATTAGGTCCTAAGTCAATGTCAAACGAGATTCTATGTATTTAGCGCCTAAAAGTGGCACCTCTTTCTTCCATGTTTAGGTGCAAAAAAGGACGTCATTTTCGACCCCCGTTGAGGATTTGAATCCTATCCAGTTGTTACTGTTTATTATAAATATATGTACATATATGTATGTACATATATACCCTTCAAAATTAAATTAGTAAAAAACCACCAAAAAATAATGATATTAACTTTGACGGACAAATGTATGTGACTATACAAATTTTTTATCAATTCATTATCTTATTAACAGTGAAAATTTCAACTTAAAATTGTATTATATAAAAATTGTTATATAATGGAAATTATTCGTCAACCTAGGAGGAAGGCGTAAAAGGTTGAATTGATGATTGATGAGGATTTTGGTGATAGCTAAGTAGGAGCATTATTGAGGAGGAGTTAGAGGCTCAAATGAGCAGCTGTAGCATTGAAAAATAACATGTTAGGAGTAAAAACCTTTAAAATTGGTTCGATATTTCGACTTGGGATAATAACGAATAAATTGTACCTAAAATAATTGGATACAATATGTTCATGGAAGTCAGGGCACTAACAAAACTAATCCCACAAAGCCTTACCCATAGAATTCACTATTAGCAAACGTGACGGCCTCAAATTGAAGGTTATTTCGTAAACTGTTTACAACTGTCGACCCAATTTAGGCTCCAATTTGTTGCTTTCAGCGAAACATTTAGGAGATTTCCTAGTAATAATGTAGTCAATAACAACTTAATGACGATAATTAGATCCTAAACAAAATTACATTTTATAATTGTTGTATATCATCTGGATTTACCAGATTATGGAATTGTTTAACATTCGTCAACAGATTTCTGGTTAGTTTAGTGGGAATAAAGCTGTACTACGACGTTGTCAATGTAATTTTGAATAAGTTCTGTGAAATATTTGTGAAGAGAAATCTTTCAAGTGGTCTTGGTATATATTTTAAATTTTGAACTCTTTAACATTGAAAACAACAAATTATTAATAAAAATGGTGTTGCAATTTGAGTAGTTATTTTTGAAATTTGTATAAGTCCACTTTTTGTAATATTATTCTGCAGGGTAGAAAACAGATTTAAAAGAGTTAAATTACTAATATATGTATTGAATAACTATGCGTTTCGTGTCCTATGCTTCAAAGCAATAACATTTTATCTTTATAGTATAAATGTTTTATTAAATCTATTCTACATCTCGAATAAATATCTACATACATATGTGAATCTTTTCTGCAAAACAATACAAATACAAAAGATAATTTTAAAATATTTGAAAAAAGGTAGCAAAAAAATATATGTCATTTGAAAAAAAAGTTGTATTTTTCTTATATATACAGATATTTTTCAAAATTTCCCAAACATTTCTGAACATTGCATTTAAGATTTTGTTATGCTGATTAGTGACTACAACTTCTCAGATTAGGAATTGTATCGAATTGCGTTAAATCATTTATTTAGTTTCTATGTGAATTTTCTATTTGAAAGCTTTTACTGTAAAAGTATTCCTTTTCGAAGATAATGCTTAACAGGTAGGAGCTGGTTACCTATTAAAAAGTAATGGCATTCACTTAGCCACTATTACTAATTTACACATTAAAGTGCCTTAATGACGGATGACATTTGAGTCCATCAACTCACCTGACTTAATAATTAAATTGAGAGCCGAGGATAATTTGATTTATCTGTTCAGGATAACTCGACATGGCTTAGTTTTTCTTTGATACCTATACAAGATGCGATACTCAAGCAGTTAATTATTCACTTTAAGCACCGTTCTAGGGATCGATGTATTTTAAGCATTAAGTCTTGATTTAAATTTCAAATGTCTTCTCTTATTATTCAAATTAAAATTTGCAAGTCGACGGTAGGAGAAGAACCATAGAAATTGAAAATGAATTCGCTTTTATCAAGAATTTTCAAATAGGCGTAGTATAATTGCTATAAGACTTGGTCCCTTGAGTCCCAGACGAATTTTATATTCATAAGTGAATGAATTTGTCACAAAACGGGGAAAGTATCTGATGGTCTTTGAGGCATTCGTCAAAGGGTTATTTGATAGTGTATCTGGAAGAATGAGGTCAGAAGGCGATGAATTTATAAAGCAATTTCGATTGGTTGAGGTCTTAAATCAGTACAAACATTTTCGAAATGATTCTCCATTATTCTCATTAAATTCTTCTTACTTCTTGCCTCAGTAAGCCACGAATTACGTTTTGTTATAAAAGCAATTATTTCTCAAAGCCTGCGATCTGCTGCAATCAATTTTACCTGACAAGAACGAATTGATCACAATGTTTCCAATCGAGTACTCGTATTTACCCGCTCAGAACCAATAGTCAGTCAGCAGGTAATGAGACTTGAAAGTAAAGTTTAAAAATATCTCCTCTACCTTGAAACGTATTTGTCAATGAAAATAGCAATTATACAAAGTAAACTTAATTTCACGGTACGCCTAAAAGGGATTTTCTACTTAACAACGAATAAATCTATTCTAGATAAAAGGTTATTTTAGAATGGAGATGAGGCGGATTTATATATATTTTAGTATGAGAACAAGTAATTGAAGATAATTTTTAAAATAAAAACTCAAATCAAACAAAATTATACTTTTTATGCAGATTTCGAAGAATAAAATAAAAATGTCATTTGAGTCCTAAGATAATTTTGCAAGTATCTTAATTTTATTCAATTTCGTATAGGACTATTGAAATTGTTGAGGTAAATAAGTATCCTAGGTTAGAGCTGAGATCTTTGACCAAAATTTAACGTGTTTGACCAAATTGACCGATACGTTGTAGATGTTGTATATTTGGCTGTTTAATTTACTGAAAATTGTCTGTATATATATAATAGATACATATGTATATGGGTAATTTTTTTTAATTAAAAAAAATATTTACCATATGATCGAATTTTCGAATTTTTTGCACCTGTATTAAAGCATTTATGGCCATAAGTTAACTTAAACTACTTATAAATAAAATGAAAATCCATAATCGATTTTTTTTTATCACAAGATATTAAATTTTTAACAATTGATTTTGTGACTAAAAACAAAAATTAAAAATGTCTTAAAAATTCAGTGCTAATACATTTTTTACTCAGTTCACTAAAATTCTTGCTATAAAATAAAATTGGTTTGCACGATAACTTTAAGGGTCCTCATAAATGTTGAAAAAGTTCTGCAAAGTCCGCAAGAATTTTTTTTTATGTGGCCATTGCAACCTAGAATCGATCTTTCAGCAGCATAGTAACGAAGTGAAAATACAAATTTCGAGCTAAAAGTGAAATTGAAACAGCTTCACTTGATGGAGCAATTCCCTTTTTTTATCACCTTGAGAACGTGATGGATAGCCGCCGTCAATAAAAATACCAGTGCATAAATTTCTCTAGCTATCGCTAGCCGGCAGGAGACCCTTATTTGATTTATTCACGTACATCACATGTCCAATTCGCTAATTGATTCGAATAACTGGGGAATGGACAGTGATGACACATTTAATGAAAAATGATAATTATTTTATATAATTTTTACTTAATGGAATGAAAGGCAAATTTCGAGTAAATTTTATTAAAATAATCGGTTAAAATACGACGACGAGGAGTTATGACTTTTTTAAAGTCTTTTATGAGAATAATAAAATTCTCATCTAATGGTACATACACATTTATTTTCCAAGTACAATAGAATGAAACTAAAGTTGGCTTCCTAGAATTTTCAGTAAATAATTTAGTGAAAATAAAGGTACTGGAATCGTATTGACATATTTTAACTAGTAATATACCAGAATTGCAGATTCTTTTGTCTTTGTTTTAGAATTGACTTAGAATTACAATTACGCTCTCGGATTCTATTAATTTCGTTCTAACTTCATTGGATTTCTAAACCTAACCGCCAGAATTTTTTTGGTTTGTTTTAGTTAGATTTGTGCTTAAACTCATTGGATTTTTCTAAATACTGTAGATTTTTAATTTTCGTTTTGAAAAACTTCGTGTTTTGATTTTAGTTGAAACGAGTTACAGGACTATCTCCAGTATCTTTTTATCTAAATCCATAGTAAATATAAATATCTCCAATACACACTTCATGCAAGAGGTTTCTTTTATTCGACAAATACGAGTTACTGAAATAATTGCGGATAAATAATTTTATTTACATACATGACAAGATAAGAGAAGTTTTCAGGACGCTATTAATTAATTAATTAATTTTTAAAATAAACTCAGCAGAGTAAACTTATTTCCTAGTGAACAGCACAGGAAACCAAGAGAAATTCAATACTGGATTATGTCTAATAAAATTTCCCTAGAATAAAGGATTTAAAGTGTATGTATGACAGACCACTTATGGTTTTTCTCGACTAAGACGTTTTTAATTGTCCAAAAGAAAGCATACATAAGACAATTTTATAGAAAAGTTATAAACTATATAAATCTAAAGCGGAAATTCGCTCCCCAAGAGCCAACCAAATAAACATTTCATTGTTGCAGTACGACACATACGAAATAAGAAAAGACTGAAGGGTTTTTGGAGGAATTTTAAAATTGTTTTAACATTTCTATTCGAGTTGAACTATGTGAAACTGTTGCCGGGGCCACATTCCCTTCTCAGTTCCAACTCAATCTCAAGGGGCTTTGAAAAGGACTGTTTGTACAAATTCCACTGGTTGTAAAAGAAATATATGTATGTATAAAAATCTACGTGAAACGGAGGCAGAACGTCTTCGGATTGTTAAAGGAGCTCGAGTTTTAAAGGAGGTCTTTAATTGATGTTGCTCTGCTCCCTTTGAGAGACAGCGGAAATCGATGGAAGGATATCGGCACCAGAACAGATCTTGACAAAAACTTTCCTCAAGATAAAAACCGTACACGAAGGATAACTCCTTCTTCGACGACCTTCGAACTGCCAAGACTGTTTATCCAAACTAATGGGTACTAATGGAATGACAAATAGGTCTCGCTGAAATTTGAAAAGTTTTCGATTGTCATGCAAAGCCAGTGAAACAGAAGAGAGGGGAGAAATAAATTTATAAAATTTCATATCTGACAGTCGTGTCCCTTCTCCTTCGAAATCTTTGTGAAGTTTGGCAAGAAATTTCTTCCATTATCGGGGCCCATTAATCAAAACAATTGATTCCTTCCAGATTGTATCAAATTGGTAGGAAGACAACGCATTCATTTGCTAGATAATTAAAAGTAGGCCGAGTGTTGGGGTATATTCCCTTCTGGTGCTGTTGCCATGAAATACACTGATGAGATAAATGACCTTCAATTTTTCTAAGTGAATATTTTTTGGTTGTGGTCTTCGTTGGCTTTCTGGCAGACTTGTTAGGTAGCTATTTGTTTTCGTCAATAGTTTTTGTTGTGTCTAACGTTTTGGAGTGGAGAACCATAAATTGATAAAGCGATTTTTCTTTCATTATATGGCTTGGACAGATTGTTCTCAATAATTTAGATAACCATATATATATGTATATTATTAAGGAATTTTTCCAAAGAAGATTGATGGCAATTTGCTCGATAATTATTATATTTCAACTGAAATAAAATAGTCGTTTAACCTTAAAATATTAGAGATGGAAAGGAAACTCTTAAAAAAATAAGTAAATACAATAATAAATAGTAGGAAATACATATAAGTACCCTATCCATTTAAGTCTAATACTTCTGAAACGTATTTTCAATGTTGCTGAATACGAAACATTATAATAAAAATAAACGTCATGAATATCTAATTAAATAATAAAATAAAAGCTGCTATATAACCCTAACCCTCTTTATTTAATAAGAATATATTCTACTTAAGACAAAGTGAACAATTATTCTTGAGAGCAATGCATTTTAATAAAAATTGCTAATTTGTGCATCCAAGCAACGTGTCGAATTTCTGGTAATATTCGAAATTAAAGAGTGGGAACACTGCGAAGCTTTATTCGCCTACCTTTCTACTTTAAGAAGGCTTAAAAAATTAAACGCAGGCAACCTCAAAGATCATTTATTCTATTTTCGGATACATCGTCCAATAGCAACGCAAATTTTTATTATTAAAATTATTTTATTTCAAGTTGTTTATTTGTGTTATTACAGTCGTATTATCTCTTGTAAGTAAAGCAGAATCATTTGATTCCGCATAAGATTTATTAATATGGCTTATGATTGCTACTATTTTTGTATTTCTATTCAGGGCATTCAATCTTATTCCTTTGATTTTGTGTTACCTTTTAGTAGCAAAAGCATCAAACGGAAATTAAATTAGGAAAAGAAATATTAAAAAATTCATGTCTTGAAACGAAATTCTAAAAAGAAATTGTGTATGAGCTAAATTTGTTTTAGTTCAATACTTCATGTTTCAACATCATTAGCCTCATTTGAATCGCAATAATATTGAAATACTAAATCAAAATTAGCAATATTATTAGTTGCGCACAATCATAATTAATAGTTAATTTGAAATGTCATGTTCAACAAGTCTCAATTATCTATAGTACTGACACATGTACCTACAAGTCCTCTGGGTTGGTGGTTTCGGCAAATTGGTCTCGGCTGCTTTTATTGCTTACATTAATTTTCGCATTGATTAACAAGCACATGTAATCGATTAATACAATATAATAAAATATGGCACCATCAGAGGCATAATCAAGATGACATTTAAAGAATGGGAAAAGAGGAAGAGATAATGTATTTTAAATACATATTTTGAGATCATTTTACAATATCTAACAATTCTGCTGTAACTATGTTTAGTGTTTTGTTTACTCTTACAGAAAACTTGATATGCTGATATGACGTATGAATTTAAGGATTTGCCGGCATGTTGAGTTTTTAATTATTACATAAAATGGTAATTTAATTGGGAATATGCTTTTAGTTTTTAAACTATTTTATTTGTAAATTTTTAGTGGTAAGGAAATCATTAGATTATGAATCTTAATCATAATTAATTAATTAATTTTAAAATTATGAAATTTATTTTTAAAATCCGCCATATTGGATATTGATGTTGAGACGTGATATATCTTTTGACACGCAGTCTTTTTATTTTAAAAAATACGATATATGTACATATATTTTAGAAGATATAATAGGGAACATATAATAATATCCATATACACTGCTAAAAACCATAGAGCTTCTTTGGCTTTGCCATAGTCGGGTAAAAACTGACAACAATTACAATATTTAATTTAATCGGTGTGGCATTACCTATATGTATATGTATAACAGACTTGTGTAAGAAGTAATAGCTGCGATAAAAATATCACTTTCTCCTTTTGTTTTGCAAAATAAATATGGAGATATATTTTCTTAAAATTTAGAGCTGGCGAGTTAGATGTTAGCTTTGTTATAGGTACAATCTTTCTCTTTCTTTTTCACTTTAAGAAGATAAGAAAATGAGTTTTGATTTTCGGTCAACGGTCAACATATATCTTAATTTAAGTCTTCCTGAAATTCCACTAATGTATGGAATCGATTAAAATTAAACATGATAAAACTAGGACAAATATATTTTAGCTGATTCTAAACTTGTAATTGAACACTGTGTAAATGTTTCCATTCCATTGTTAAATATCTGTCCTGGTGTAAAATTCCCACAATATTTCGAGTTGTTCGGATAACAAAAGAACGCGAGAATTTTTCAATAAAAGCGAAAAATAGGGCAGCATTTATCACCTGAATCGCGAAAGAATTGCGGGGGTTGTTCGCTCTGATTTAACCTGGCAAAACATTACAGCAATTTATAACTTGAAAATTTATTTTCGAACATTTTCCATCTATGAGTGTTTGATTAATGCCCCATATTCGACCCGGTGAAATATACGCATTTTATTTTTTCCAGCAGAAGGCATTTCGATGTCGACGATGGGATGGCATCAAGATGAAATATTTTTCAAAGCATACAATCAAACAGACAAATATTTGAATGTTTTTGTAAACAAATAAAAAGCATGGGCTCTTATTTGCTCGACGAAATAATTTGAAGGTGGGACTCACCCATTTCACAATATTTTTCGTGGCATCTCAGATCAGGTGATGTTTTTCTTACCAAAAGTCTGGTTTAGGGCGCAATTTTGTGCTTAAAATTTTATTGATTACTAGCTGAATCACCGGGTATCATCCGGTATATCATAAATATTAATTAGTTGCACAAATACTTCTAAAATGCTAAATTTTGGTACTTAACTCAGATTATGAAGTTTAGCTGCGTTACAAATATCTTTGGATGTGGAATAAAACCGTACAATTTTCAGTTCTATTTCACTATACCATGTTATATATCAGAAAGGCTTATATTCAATGCTTATATGTTCCCATTGTCAAGTGTTAAATAAATATTAAAAATAAAAGCATTCATTTTTTTTGCTATTTCATCGTTGCCTTGTTGAAAACATTAAAACTACAAACCTTTTATTGGTTATCTATTTTCATTACAGAAATTATCGTCTTCCTAAACGTTTCATTACACATGTAAATGTTCAAAAAATTCTTGGGTATTAAATTAATTATTCTTATTTATTTTTTTCTTTGAATTGTAGACAATTTGGTTGCCATATTGAATATACTATGTTGGTTTCTTAAACAACTTTCGAGTTGACACGTACTTATATAGGGGTTCAAAATCAGTCGTACTTTAGTATCTACGAAATTTCACTTAAATTCATAGAATCTTAAAAGTCGTGATCGCCATATTGGATCCGCTATTTTTCTTTCATTAATTTACATGAAACTTTTTTCAATTTAAAAAAAATATTCCGCCATATTGGGTCCGCCATTTATAATTTTTAAATTTTGATAATATACTGAAATTTAGTTGACGCAAACGCAAAGTACCCTTAGTACTAATTTTCACTTAAATTCGATGAATTTCGGAAATTGTTGGTCGCCATATTTGATCAACCATCTTAAATTTTTATATTTCGAATGTAGATTTGCAATCAGTATATCCAAAAACACCAACATACAAATTACAAACTGTGACAATCCTTTGAAATTTATAAATCTAGGCCGCCATCTTGGGTCCGCCTTACTTATATATTAGGTCGGAATATGTAGTAGCCTCACTCAAAAAATTGAAATGATTGGACGAAGCGTTTAGGCTAATATACATATTAGGGATTGATTTATTTGTGTATTTCATAGAAATTCAGTTGACCTGATTAAAAGAGGTCAAACCCATTCTTTAAGGTTGCTTCTACTCTATTAATCTAATGCTTTAACACCGCATAAGGAGCATGAGGTGCCTCAAGTGGGGTCGATCCCAAATACCTTCCCTATAACAATTTCTTACCTATGCTCCTATCCGGGCGTACGTGCCTGCAGTGCCTAGGTTCTGAGAAATTTCAATTAGTGACTATAAAATTCGACAGTCTAGTAGACCCAAAAATTTATCTTCCCATACCTCAGTAATGTATCCCGAAAATCCTCTCGAATTTTCGCAACCTCGCCCCTTTTGTTTCGCATCCCCTAATTTGTCACGTTCCGACAGTCATTGCTCTTTCACATATAAAAGACAAAAATTGACGGTGATATTTCGTGAGTTAAACGATTGTTGATGCATTTTGTATGCCAGACAGAACCAGACAGACAGACGTGGATTTTGTTGCCCCACACAAAATAATCATTGTTCACCGGGGCTACTGTGACTGTGACCCGAATTTGTTGAAATTCTCTTAAAACATCGACACAAAAGACTACATATACTGGGGAAAATGGGTTTACAGGTAACACCAAATAAAAATTCCGTGGATGTTTTGGGAGAAAATCGAATTGATTAGGGTACATCAATTTCGTCGAAAGGATTTTACTAAATTTGATTAAAACATATGCAGAGTGCAAATTCGGACTCTGAATGGGGTTATTCAGGTAATTCGATTCGATGTATTTCGAATGTCGGTGGTAATTCGCTAATGGTACGAATATTTGTAATATGAATACGGTTGAGTGGCCGACAGGAATATACTTTTAATATAATTATTGAATAATTAGTTTATTTCCAACATAATGAAATTTTAACTTCTGGAATCTCTAATAAAGGTACACAAATAAAAGAGCTTCTCATATACACAAAACTATTCAGATAATTTAGTTGTAACATAAAAATGGTGGTTAGAAAATAATGAAAATATTTAATTAGTTTGTTAGATATTAAGAGAGGTTTTATGCAGAAGAAACCATTTTCTACAGAACCAAAAAGTTTGGAAAAGATATCAAACATATCGTCGGTTGAGATAATAAACTAAAATGAATTCAATTAATTAATTATAGTTACTTGAACTATACCACAGATAAAAAATTACTGTTAAATTTGTTAATTTTTTTCTTTGCTGAATATGCTTTATATTATAATATAGTTATATGAATTTATCATAACAAAAATCCACATAGGACCCTGTAAAAATTTAGTATGGTGCTAAAAGAAATAAACTGTTTCATTTTACCCACGGTGCGCACGATATTAAAATGTAATTATTTTTAAGGATACATTTAAAATTAAAATTGTTCGTATTTGTACCTACTTATTTTGGATTCGGTAAGGTAAAATACAAGATAAACATTAATAAATTAATTATGTACAATGTAAGGCTTAACTAATTGCGTAGCATTGTAAAATTTTACGAAAGGAACAAAATCTTTAACACCACACCAGTTGATATAAATACTTAAGAAATTGTTGTCTTAATACCTAAACACATATCTTGACATTTTTACTAAATAAGGATGATAAAATGTGGGTTGTTAAAATTTGTTAAAAGGTTTCTGACAATTATTGCAGGGAAGCATATGGAATCCGTAAAGTTTTATGAGTTTCTGACAGAAATTATTTGCGAGGGCAAATAAATGTGCAACGAAATGAAAATAATTTGCGCGGTTTTACCACCCACACAAAACCGTACAGGAGTATTAAACTTTAAATCTTGTTCAACTTCAGTACAGTGGATTAAGGAAGTAAATGAAACTTTTAGGTAACTGAAATAATGGGCTTCATTTTGAGAAATTTTAATAAAAACAATCGATCGTACAAATCTTGTTGAAGGTTATGAAATACTTGCGGTTCCAATGAATACGATTTTGATGAAATGCACAACATACCTACGTCTTATGCAATCAATGGCAATTACTAAAATGAGTAAAATGGGAGTTGGAAACCGCAAAATAATTCAAAATTAAGCCAACCCCTGTTATCTTGAAAATTTTCCCCGATAATCTGACAAATACCACTCATATTTATCTGAAGCCCTGACGGCAGTCAGCTGCACTGCAGCTGCAGTCGAATTTATAAATTATAAAACCATGAATCCAATTGAGTGAAATTTAGGTAACCACTGCTCCCAGCGGGGCTCATTAATGAAGTCCTCTGCATTCTGGGATGTGGCTTTTAATATATGTAATTTACCATTTTATGCTGGTAGCAGCGACGATGTTCAATTTGCATACTCACGTATATAAGGGATGATTACGAGGAACATTGGCAATCTCAGTGAATTTCAATTTTGGTACGACTGTGTCATAAAAACATCTCCGTTTTTCGAATAACAAAAGGTGATTATCTTATCGATGAGTAAATACTGGACTAAGTTAATTAAATAGTCAACAATGAGCTAGAGCAACAGACGAAATTAAAGCTTAAGTGAAAAAAAATACCCTGTTGAATCCTCGGAGGAAAAACACACTGCCGTCGTCTGCAAACAATGTCCAGTCAACACAAAAATCAATGGCTGAAATAATGAAAATGTTCGCCGCAGCAGTTCGTTGCTGACATCAAATGAAGCCACTGTGGTGAAGCCTTAAAGGACTCTGAATTCTCATCATAATTTATCTGAAAATGTCACTCTCTGAAAAGGGGTTTTACACTTTCAGAAAAAATTACTAGATGGTACTTAATTTCTTTTTAAAATTCGCCTCTTAATTTATTTCCAGAAAAAAAAAACCAGAACCATGTATAGCTTAAATATTCCAGCTGATAAGTATTTTCAGTTGGCAAGATTTAGCTTGAGATTTTTGGGATGCTGGCCGGAAGGAAACATATCACCGCTAAAGTTGCTTCTTATGTTCGTGAATTTAAGCATTCTATTTGCAGTGACTTTAGGAGAATTCGTTTTTGCAATCAGCAAAGCTGGTGAATCAGCTATACTATCATTAGACGCACTTTGTCCTTGTATAACGAGGATTGTTACTTTTGTGAAATTGATCTTTATTATTTCACAAAGAAAGCGATTCGAGGATTTAATTAAGGAAACTACAAAACTTGTTGAAAAAGGTAAGTTTACACAATTATAGAAATTTAAAAAATTGATTTTATTTTATTCTCGCTTCTCAAACATTCAAAACAATATAAAACGTAAACTTCAACATTGTTCAGTAATAAGCCGCTTTAATACGATTTTTCAGAGAAATACGAGGGTAAAAAAAAAATTATTAAAACAGCAAACAAAATTGCTCATTTTTACGTCCTGCTGGTTTTCGCCTTTGGAAATTTTACAAATATGTTTTATTTTCTGCGACCGATTGTAAGGATGGCATACTTTTACACCACTGGAGCGGGTCTCATTAGAGAACTTCCATTTAAAATTTCGTAAATTCGAAAAATTCATCGCATATATTCACATTTCAATCAATTTTAATTTCAGCTCTGTTTATGATCTTTACAAATCTCCATTTTATGAGATATCATATTTGTGGCTGGGGTACTCTGGAATTGTGACTGTATTTGGATTTTCTGGAATTGATGGAAGCTTTATTGGATTTTGCCTTTACATTTCGGCCCTTTTCAAGTCTATACAATTTGACTTGAAAAAGGCATTTGATGATATTAAAAATTGTTGTGATTTGGCGTTTTAAATCAGTTCGAGTCTTAAAGTTCTGTTTCAGGTGAAAAATTTAGTCAGGCGGACAATAATAAGTTATTCGAGAAATTGAGACCAATTGTCATAAAGCATATCAATCTCATCAGACTGACTGAGAAGTTTCGGAAACTTTATACAATAATAATATTGGGGCACTTTCTCTCTGCTGCTATTGTTCTTGGAATAAGTTCGATTGATTTGATTTTAGTAAGTTGGATATATATGTACAATTCAATGTTACAACTTGAATTCTCTTTTAAAATTAAAATTTATTAAAAGTATATTTATAGTAAAACAATTGCTGACAATAATAAAGTTTAAATAAAAATACAATTTTTATTACGCAGGCAACTGGCTTTGCAAAATCTATTTATGTATTTTACAACCTTGCTGTTCTTACTCAGCTTTACATTTATTGTTCCGGTGGATCGTATGTCACTGAAAATGTAAGTAGATATATGTACTATGTAAATTTATTTTTTATCTGAATATAGGCAATATTTTCATATAATTGACACTGCAAATGACATTAAACGGTTGAATTAATTTTCAGAGTACTATCATAGCTAAAATTGCTTATTCCTGTGAATGGTACAAATGTGATACTCGACTGCAACAAATACTCATGATTGTAATTATGCGGTCCCAAAAGGAAATAACATTGACAGTGCCATTTTTTACACCATCTATGCCAACATATGGAACAGTAAGAATAGTTTTATGATTTTTATATTTATAATATATGCTTATATTTCAGATTCTCAGTACTTCGGGCTCGTATATTACTCTGCTTAAAACTGTACTCTAAAAAAAAGGATAGTCCAAAAAGAGTTTATTATAATATAAACAAAAACAAAATATTTTTTTTTTGTGAATGAAAAAACGCACTGTTTGTCCCTAGCAAAAAAGTCCCATATATTTTAATTAACACATCCACAAATGTTTGAGCCTTGAATAAATCTGTTTACGAAGCGGTCAACATTATTTTTCATTTAGACAGATTTAATATCTACAAAATCCTGGAAAATCTGAAAACATTGTTTTCGGCCACGTCAAGACCCGTCAAAATTTCTGTCGTTCAATGTAGCAATTTACCATCCTTCACGACCATGGGCTAAAAATAATAAAATATCGTCGCCCTGACACTTTTTACTCGTCCTATTGCTCTGATAGTGACGGAAAAATCGATGAACCCTGGGCTCCTGGATTATGCAAATTTCTCTTAACTTTTTCGAGGAAAACCGGCGATAAAAACAAATATCTGCCGCCTCAAAAGGCAGTTGATTTCACCACTAAACACCCTGATCCATGGAAGCGAAAGTAGGCTACTTCGTGCCTTCAAAACGTCGAATTATCGTTACGTTCAGCCTCCAGTAAGCTATCATTTTCTATGGGTATACGAATAAAGTAACATTTTCCGTGCCCTAAACGTACCCAGTTTATCCCATTTACGAAAATCTTATTTCTTAGAAAACTCAACGATTTATTCAGAGACTTAAGATCAAATTTCACCTTTAAAGCGTGATATGAGATATCGTGCTGAATCTTCGGGTGATTCAAATTGTAAAGAATACGTATTACAACAAAGCTCTTAATGCAGCTATGCCGCGCAAAAAAAATTTTTGATTTATAATTTAAACTTTTACTCAACCAATTTAGTACAGGTTGTGCATATTGAAGGACTTCTTAGATTCAATCTTCTTTTTTTCGATATTTAAAGACACTTAATTAGTAAAGAATAAACGAGAAGAAAAAAGCAGGTCCTTTATTCTGTTTCAAAAAGCTCAATATTTCATCATTGTTTTCTTTATAAACAATTACGAAAGTTGAGAAGTTCTATTCCAAGAATTATAAGGAAATTCCCAGATATTTCTCATTTCGACAGCTATTGAGCACATAGGAAGAAATTACACGTACCTACTTATTCAGTAACATTTTTTCAAGTCTTTCTTGTAAATTTTCCTGGAAAAGATGAAAACTAAGATGAAATTCAAATTAAAACATCTTTCACTAATGTTCTTTAGAATTTCTATTAAAGTGTCAAAAATTTTCTAAGATTCTCGATATCAACAAATTCTTTCTAGAACAACAAAAGTTTAATAGGATCTAGAAAAGTTTAAATTGTATATTCATACAAATCCAGGATTCCAGCAACCTTAACTGGATATTCGTAAATATTGCTTTAGGATATATCTTTTTTCTGTGGATTCCAAGCAGTTTTAGATGCATTTGAAAAACTTCATAATTAATTTATTTTTATTTATACATTTTATTACTAAAAGTACCTAGTAAAAAATAGTTTTAGTGAATATTAACTGACCGTTTCCTGCGGTGTAAACTAATGAAAACATTAAAGAGACCTTAAGAAATAAATGTTTTACAAATTTATAAGTAAGTACTGTCAGGGAACCTATGTACAGTTTGAAAAAGAAGGAAACAACTTGCTTGCTTTCAATAATTCAATAAAAATAACACAGATCCGCAAAAATTAACTAATCGAAATTCTTTTTAATTTTAACAATTAGTTTAATGTAATTTTTTAGATTGCTAAATACGAATCTAAAATCAAAAATGTTTTATCACATCACATTTTCGAGAAAATTTGCGTTAAAAAGTATTTTTGAAAATCTCTTTAAAATATATTTGATACATCGGACATTCTGACATAATACAAAACTACATGAAACTTAAAAACTCCAATACCTACGACAATTCGTTTAAATTGACGTTTTTCTTAAGCGATAAATACAATAATTATATTAAACGAATATCAGTGTGCTTGTTTTTTCGACGTATACCAAGATTTTCAAACAAATTTTTAAATTTTGCGCATTTTCTATGGCATGTCTAATCGATTTTCAAACCCACTGTGCGAGAATTATCTCTTTAATGGTGAAAACGTTTAATTTTCGAAAATAAAATAAAATCTATCCACTAATTAATAATTTTTCAAAGTTGAAAACGGTTGTCTGTTATCAAAACATGACAGGCTACTTGTTTAGGTTACCTGTTAAAGTTATTATAATTGCTCACTTAAAATTTTTTAAGGAGGTCAACCACAAGTTCTTCGCAATTACCACTTAAGGAAGGAAGCCAGGTCCAAGAACCAGACTTTGCAGTCGCGTTCCATTTTTTAGCGCTATCTTAATGGATATCTAAATGGTGGATATTTCTCGTTTGATGCATGAATATGGCTTTTCGCCTTGCGCTATCTCGGCTAACCACTGCAGGGAAACAGAACACCGCCAGGCTAAGTAAAATAAGCTCTAAAATTGTTATATGAATGAAATTAACTTTTCAAAAAGACTTGCCTTTACTGTGCCGAGGCGCACCCTGTTTGAGGAAAAATTTATTGGTCGCATGTTATCCCCTAAGTTTAAGAATGTTTTTTGAGAGGATTTTGCACCTTTTATCAGATTGTAAGATGAAAGATTTTAAACCATTCTTTAAAAGGAGCCATTATTTATCGGCATAATGTCTTGGAAGATATTTTATTTATGGGTAGCATGACTCTTTAGAATTGTACTTGCGAATAACCAATTACATGTACCGTGACATAAAGGAATTTTCTGCAAATTCATTCTTAAGCACTGTCTTTGATTTGATTGATAAGAAGACATCAAATTTTTGCGCTTATACATATGTATATTCTGGATATAAAGTGGTGGAATATTTGATCCAAATCACATCAATTACTTAATTTATACGTGTTTTTAATTGTTCAATTGAACATTAACTGAAGCGAAAAAAATGTTTAATTATTCGTTTAAAGGCATTTTGAAATAAGCCTCACTATAAAAATGCGCTGCTCTGATTTTGATAAGCGGTTCATTACACTGGTCAGCACCAAATTTTCAAAAAATTGGCAAATCATTTTTACAGGATTTTTCCCGTACCTACATTACCACTTTGAAAATAAAAATGCTCAATCATGGGAGCTGATTCGAGAAAAATAGGATTGAAAATTACACAATGCGGCATTTTGACCATTACAAAATAGCGAATTGATCCAGAAGATTATAATGTCGGTCATATGATAGCTCAAATCTTGAAAGCCTCAAAACATTTCGAAATAATTACTGAATTTTAATATTTTCCATAAACTGATTGTTTCGTACAATGGATGAAAAACTTATATAGAGATAAGTTGTATTTGATATTCCTAGACTGGGACTCAGGCTTTCATGTAAGTCATTTTAAAAAATTTTACGATGAACCTTTCTTTTTCAAAGATTTTAAAATGACCAAAATATGGTCTTTTGTATGATATGATTTTATTATTCTCGCAAATAGGAGGTGATTTAACATTTTACTTTACGAATTAATAACTGTAGTTTACGATTTAGTTCAAGAAAAAGTCGCAAAAGTAGTTTTAATCGTAATATAATATTCGTTGAAATGAAAAATTGATGAGAAGTAGTTTGAATTTCTTTGATACGTGTAATGAATGAAGACAAAAGTAATTTTTAAATTTCAAAAACGTTTTTAACTAATTGGATACTTTTTGTGAGATATACCTACAATTGCTTTAACTGATAACATTCAAGCTAACGATTTTTTCATTAACTTCTCAATTAGTATTCACTTTTGTCTCCGACTATGTGTTGGTGTTAGTTCACTATTTTCAAGCAAAGAATTTTGTTTAACGTAACGTATAAGTTTAATCTAGGTACTGTGAAAACGTACTTTAATAAATTAAAATTTAATTCGCCTAGGTAATGCTTTTGACCAACATTAGGTACCTACATGAAAACATTTGCTCGGAAATTGTCTATTAATTTCAGAAAGTGAAGAATAAATTCATTCTCCAAGTTTAAGCATAGAATTAATTCCTCCTTTCAAAGAGGATATAGTCCTAAACGAGGAAATCCGTGTCAAAACAATTTGCTGAGATTCAAGGTATGTATTTTTAATTCACTTGAAATTACATAAACTTCAAGAGAGTCTAACAATACCTCACTAAAGGCTTTACAAATTGCTTGCTTCGTATTTATAAAACCATCCTATTCCCTGAGTTTCCAATTTACGAAACAAAAATTGCTTTTATAGTATAAACAAATTTTCGCACCTAAAGGGCATTACATTTTCTTATTTTTTTTTGCAGAAATTGTTGAAAACTATGTGCTTTTTCGTAGAAACTTCATTTCTTTCAGACTAATAATTTTTCTTTTTTTTCCGGGAATAGTGCTCTGCCCTCGGCTGTAAGATCTCTCAATTTTGCTTTATGTTTGCCATCGGGGGTAACATTTTTCGCACCATGAGCCGGCGAATAGAGCCCGGGTTAATTGAATTTTTTAATCAAATTTGTTGCTGAAGTGCGAGATCAAAAGGAATTGCAAAAAACTTAATTTCGCCAACATTGCGCGTTTGTAGTGTAATCTACTGAAACAGTGGCTTTAGCCTTAGTGTGGAACGGCAGGAGATGTAGGACGAGCTTTACAAAATATACTTACAATGGACGGATATTTTCTCTCTGGCAGGTACATCAATTTTCTGGATAATAGGTGCCCAGTAACATGTCAGATTTCTTCTGTACAAATGAACTCCATTGAATTACGGCGAAATGAAAAAGTTAACAAGTTTTTTTTAGTAGCGGTGTCTGTTTGCTCCAGAGTTGCTTTTGACGTAACTTAAGCATTGTCGTCCTAAGTTACGCTAAAAGGGCCTAAAGGTGAGGCAAACAATTTCCTAACCCTGAAACCTTCTTGTTCAGTACCAAAATCTACCCACAAAGCTCTTAGTTTACATTCTACATATATTATTACTTTGCTCAAAATTTGTTCCACAACATCTATGAATTGTCGGTTTGGGGGCGAGGGTTTTACTAAACCCAATTGCTTTAGGCGAGCATGAAATTGTCTACATTAGATTTAAGTTGTGAGCTCAGGACCTCTACAAAACAACCAGATATTTTATATTATTTAAGAGAATTTTACTTTTTCAGGAAAATACTTCGATGATCCATCTGATGCTTGTCATGATTCCTTAAAACTTTTTGAAATGGGTTTTATCTTCAAAGGGTTTTTAAAAGCAAGTCCCTTGAAAGTTCATTTAATAATTGAACAGAGCTCTATCCTTTTACTGTGTTTAATGCAGCCTTTCATATTTGATTTGACACCGATGTTGCTAAGCAATATTGTAATTTGAGTATTGTAAAGGTAGCCTCATAAACCTTACCAATAATTTAGAAGGGTTATTCGTTAATTAATGTAATATTCGGAGGCTCCTAATTGCCATGAAACGAATTATACCAAAAGTGTAGTCGAATACAATACTAAGAATAGAGGTTTTTTTTATATTAAAAACTAAATTCATGCATTAATTGGTCTACTAAAAAATTTTGCTAGTTAATTAGTATGTATAATTACGAAATTTTCAATTATCAATCAATCATAAAATTAATTTTACAAGTTTCAACCTTCAGTCTTGATTAATTAATTAATTAATTAATTAATTAATAGATTGGTTGCCGGCGTACAAATAATTTTGTGGTGATTTTTCGTAGTTGGGCACTATCTATACAACTTACCATCATCGGGGATATGTATGATTCCGGTTAGAGTATATTACTGAAAATGTACATAAAATCATCCACCTATGATAACGAAATCGTTCTTACATTGTCTTTCGTTATATCGTTTCGTCTTATAATTAAATTTTATACTTATAATAAGTTCAAGAAATTAATTGCTGATAATAATTTACTTATAAAGTCCTCTGTATCTGGTATTGAAGGAGCTTAAATCACCAAATATGTATTTAAAAACCAACAAAACTTTCATTCATAGATTTATGGGTAAACCTTAAGGGAAATTATTGAGTCCAAGACGTGCTCTGCTCATGCTTTCTTCTTGTAAAAAAAAGCATTTTATAATTTTAAATTCTTAATCACCTCAAGACGAACATTTAGACCCACATAATAACACCTAGATTTCGGTGAAGAAAAGAAATTCCATTGTGATACCGAAAAATTCGGTACCCTCTTTAAAAGTTATTTCATAGAGTCGTCATTGGGACAGAAACCCTTCGTTTCTTTTGTCACAAGGATGCTGAATAATTTTTCATGCTGACTACAAAGAACTTTCCGGAAGTCATTCGGGTCAAGTAGTTCAATTAATCAGAAAGGACTTTAAGACTGTCTTTTATTATAATTCGTTGAAGGTCTGATTCTTCAAAGCTCATCGGGTTTCTGAAAAAATTATCTTTGCAGTAAAATGAAATCTTTTTAAGTTCTGCATTTGCTTCCATCTTTTGGTGTCCTTCGGTTAGAAAGGGTAGCAACCATAAAAGTCACAGACAATGAGAAATGTTCGGCTAATGCTGGAATATGGCGATTTATGGGGCATGCAGAATAGTTATTAATGAAGTAACACAATAACTTTTGAAATATATCTCCCTGTCGAGCATCTCAGAAAATATGAAGCTAAAAAAGTACTTTTCATGTATTCCATGGAGCGAGCAAAGAGTATCTAATTAGCTCTACTTCTATCACAAAACCCTCTTGGAACGCACTAAATCATTGGAATAGCGAAACTTTTTGCATATTTTTTTGCATCCTTTCATAGAAATTTTTTCAGCGCCCTTGAAGCACTTTTTAGTGATCAAAAAACCACTCTACAGAGTACTTGTCGTGGCCACCCTGTGTATTAATGAGACTTCACTCAATTAAATGCAGGTTGTTTTCCTCACTATGAAGTTTCTTTCTGTGACAAGTAAAGACCGTCGTCGTCCGTTTTGGTCCCATTTCAATTATTTTACTCTTTGGTTCAGTGGAGCAGTAATTAATAAAATTAGGCAACGTCAGACAAATATCTATATCATTAGAGTTGAATAAGCGAGGGCATCTGTCTTTCTTGGTGCTCTCTGTAGAAAGCGTAAAAATTAATCATTTCACCCACTTCTTATATACTATACATATTTCCATCAGAATATTTTTCTATGTTTCAAATCAAATTTCGTCGAACAAGTAACTTTGTATGTCTCTGAAGCGAAAAATAGGGATGAAATATATTATTTTGTTGTAGGAATTTTTTGTATAAGTTTAAGAAACATTTCAACCAAACAACCTCATTATGTACCTATATATATTATGTCCAACTTTCTATCTATTTACTTTATATCTAATTACCTATTTTATAATTAATTAAGCAAAGCAAAGTTGTAGAATTAAAAGATTGGGAGATACCTATGTTTTTAGTATAAAACTTGGAAGCCTATATCTTTCATAGTCTCACAGTTAAAATGAAAAAAGAAAAACAGGTGAAAAATGTTGTGAAAAGAAATAAATAAATTGTAGTAGGTAGTTGGACTAAGATAAGACTTAAGCAGACTCAAACAGGCCATACGAAGACGTAATGCAAGGCTTTCAATTCAAGGCATAAGAAAAGATCTTTCGATACTTAACCTTTATTAATCTCGTGATTGATGTGGTGTGAAAAGTGAAATTTAGAATTTATGATGAAGCCAAGGTCCAACAATACGTTTTTGTCGAGACATAGGCGAGTTATTGGTTTTAAAAGAATAGTCTATATGATGGGACATTTGACATATGACTTAATCTAACAAACAAGTTAATTCGGAAAGCCCAGCCATAATAGTTTACAAATGGATGAAAGCTTATCAAACGCTTTGCTAAAAGACCTGTTTCGAATTTGCTCTTTTACGATTGCTTCGAAGAATTTGGGATGACAATTTGGCAATAGGCCTGTACTTTTCAATTGTAGGAAAATTTGAATAAACTCGAAAAAACCAAAGATGCTAATTTTGTATTTATTGAACATAACAATGTTTTGACTACCGTATGTATAAAGTTTGTGTAAACTTAGTATATGCCAGCATTTTATTGTAATTTACTGAAGTATCTAGTAAGTAAAAGTGGTGTTTGTTGACTTTGTTTTCGTACCACTTCTGTAAACAAAGTTATTTTGTTCTTAATTTATGATATTTTTACGATTTCTACGATCCGTTTGATAGTACAAAGTTGTTGTGTGGTTATCTTATCTTAGTATATTAAACTGTTTTAAAATTAGCTAACAAAATAGTAGAATTCTTACTACTTTCCTTTTAAAATTATGTAAAACCGTCGAGTTCCTTGGTATATCAGTAGAAATTGAAAATTTGAGACAATTGAAGCCAATTGAAACATATAGAGAATACAAAATTGTAGCGAAAATTAGCAATTTACTTTGCAAAGTGAACAGTTCCACAAAGCCCTTTTCCCGCCCCTTGAATCGGAGAGTTCTGTGTCAGTGTCGTTTTCAATTGGAGCAGCTTCCTGACGAGTCAAATCCCGAGCAGAAAGCATTTCGATTGAAGATTAGAATCGCATTCAGACACAAACTCATTCAATTCACATGGCATGTTATCTCTAATCTGCTCCGAGACCCTTAAGCTGTATCGATTTCAATTTTCTTTGTTGGAATGCGATCTCGAATGAGCGCTCGCAACATTTATCCACTCGAAGAAGCTTCTTTCAGGAAAGACGCAAATTATGAGTTTGTTATGCTTCGCTTACTTGCAAATAGGTTTAATCGCTATAAGTTCATGTTTTATCCGGTTTCTTCAAAATGGGTTTCGAATTCGCGATATCTGGAAACTAAGGAGCCTTCAGGGAAGTTTTAAGGGATTTTACTCATTAAACAATTTATTGGGTGTTCTAGAGCTGATTGCAAATCCAATTCATATCCGATTCTATGTGCAACTTTGGAGTCGTAATTGGAACGAGCCCACATACGAGCTCGTAAAGAGTTTTATGTCTGCTCATAACTTGCTCTACACATCCCTGTGACTATCGCTTTCATAAAATATTCCGCTGGACAAATATCACGGCTGATAAGAGCCATCCTGCGGCACTTAACGTGGCCCCAATATCAGAAGCAGGTCATCTGGCCTGACGTCTGTTTCTCATCACGTACTTAAGTCCCATAAAAGTGGAACTGAGTTAGTTATCGGGCGTCGGAAGCGGTTCTGATTTTTACGACAGACACATATTGGCGTGAAAATGACAATAGTAAAGATGGTCCTTGATTATTTGCCAGATAGTATCATTTTGAGGACATTTCCTGCATGGGTAGATTTTTCCACAGAAAATTTGCATCTGATCTCGTCCTTCTTCAATTCAAACACTTCTCGAAAGTACTTTTCGCAGTACTCTAAACCTGGCAACACACACAAATCGTGTGGAGCTACCAAGGACCTCTTCAAAAATTTTCAACAATAAATTCTTAGAGCTGTTGCTGTCGACGCTAAGGGTGCTGTTCGGATTTATTATAGTGTACCCGAGGGTTCTAACAACATTTTAACAAACTTTTATTATCACTTACCTCCGAAGAAATTGGTTCAGGCTGGTGTTGCTTGACAACACCGAATATCCCTCGAAAAAGGGACTATACACATAAAAATGTACATAAGAGGCAAAGTCAAGTAGGTCTTGTCAGACATTTTTTTATTTTATCTTTATAAGAAAACGAGTACCTCTACGTATGTAAACCTTGAAAGGATAAACGTCTTCTAAATTAGTCTAGAGATCTAGCCAGGGCCGGATTTAAGGATGTGCAACAAATGCTGTAGCCTCTAGCACAGAGGTCTCCACTAGTAAGGAGCCTTCACCAAAATGCAAAAAAAATATATTGTATATAAATAAAATTTTAAAAATTGCCAAAAATTATCATACAAAGGCGACCTTTGAGGAGGTTCGTCATAATGAACATGGTAAGAAAGTTATAAAAACTATTCGAATTTATTGACTAAATTATTAGGAAAATTGTGTTAAAATGTTAGGGTTATTTAAGTACAACACAGTCTTTGAGAAAATTTATGCTGAAATTAGTATTTTCTGTCTTTATTTATTAGTTTTTTTGTTACAATTATGGATTTTTTATTCGTTTTATTTCTAAACTCATTCAAAACTAAACAACTAGTTTGTATTAATGTAATTTGAGTGAATAATCCAAGAGTGTTTCGTTATCGAAAAAATAAAATATCACTTTGTTTTAAAATATAACTAAGGTGTTTTAATGTAATAAAATACATTGCACACTACTTTTAACCTTTAAAACCAAACTACCAAAACTATCTAAATTTGAAAAAGTTATAATAATGATACAAAATAAAACTCTTGCGGTTGGCTAAGAACAAAAAATGGGCATATATGTATTAAAGTGATATTGAATATTTGATCTAACACTAATACTATCTTCATTTTTCAGAAGTCATTACACCAATAAGTGTCAGAAAAAATGCACAGCATTTATATAAAAAACAATGTGCACAAATTCTTAATTCAATTTTCATACTATGTATGGATGAAAGTTAATCAAAGTTTGGTATTTAACATTTTTTAATTTTAGGGGGCTTCCACCGGCAAGTTGCACCAAGGTCCCGAAAAGTCTTAGTCCGGGCCTGGATCTAGCTCAAACCTTTTGACTAAACAAAAACAATTTGGCAACATCATTTTGAGAGCTCGAAAACTCCTTCCACTTAATTATGAAGAAACGTAACTGCATCCAAAGTTAGTTTGTGCCTCAGTACCTCTTACGTTTAATTAATTGAAATTCAAGGAATAAATGTGCATTTGCCCGCAATTACAATGATGAACTTAACTTTTGTGTTTGTCTTATCACTGTTGTCGGTGTCGTCTGTTTCGGATCCTTGAGAAAATACGAAGAAAGTTTGTCAAGCTTCCCGTTTTACGTGCATACCACCAAATTCTTAGGTTTCCTTGAAGGAGTTTCCAGGAATTTCATGGCTTTTCTTCCTTGAGACTTTTGCATTTTCGTTGGCTTTGTTCAATATTTAGTATGATCTTCTTGGGAATTTTCACCGTAAAGCGATAATCTTAAGCCGTATGCAGATGCTTATCTATGAGAAGCGAAATTCTATTCTTGTAATTAAACTTTTATGTAGAAGCTGTTCGGGAGGTACCGGATATACACGTTTGCTTCAATTTATTTTCATGAAGTTTATTTTGTAGAGTATTTGTACTTTGTTAATTTATCAGTCAAGTAAACGAATTGAGATGTTAGGTAACGTATGATAATATTTCATTTCAAGTTGATACATGTATATTGTATAATACAATTAAACTTGTTAACGAAAATAATGGAATAGTACATCTCTATTACTAATTTAGTATATAAAAGCTCGTATATTATACATACTTTAAGTACATGAAAATTAAACTTTTTTTTATATTGTACACACAACATTCAAAGTTATTTGTAATAGTCCGAAAATATAAAGGAGCACCTACTTAAAATGTTACTCTGCAATTTGTCAATTTGGGAGATTTTTAACTTTATCAATGCGAAATTTTAATGGTGTTAGAATTATTAATTATTATAGTAGATTTAGTTAAATTCTTCTTAGTTTTTAACTTCCAAGCACTATGAGATTGAAACAAATTATGTAGAAAGTCTTACTAGTTTTCATAGGATTAAAGTAACAAAATGTTACACAACCAAAAGTGGATTGTATTTATAAATCGGTGCAATATTGCATAATTCAAGATTGCAAAATGAATTATGCAAAAATTATGTATTTGTGTTTTATTACACAAAGAAGCAATATAATTTCAATTAAAAATTGTGGAACGTCAATGCAATATTATAACAAAGCTCACGAACAAATTCGGTAGGAATTTATTTGTCCATTTCCATTTCAAGGAACTCAAAATAATAAGAAAGCATACATGTATGTTATTTATATTTATATTTTTATTAAAAAAAAACTTTCAGTAGAAACATAACTTACATATGCTTTTATGTTTTCAATTAGATATTTTTAACATTCTTGTTTTATTTTTAAGTTCTCAATGGTTATAACTAATACATTCATACAATGTAATAGATCAAATTTAAATTTTAAATTTTATGTTCATCTTTTAAGAAGTAGGTAGTTAAAAATATTAAATTTGATATTAAAAAAGTGTGTACAAAAATGAATGGAAACAAATCGAATTTGCTCTTGAGATATACTTTAAAAGCCAAGACAATTAGATTCTTAACATAAAATGTCGCTTTTATAGACCTCTGAATATTTCGAAAGCTGTATCATTTACGGAAACGAGACGTTACAACTTCAATGTGCTTTAATTATGTCATATTTCAATTCTTAACTTGTTCTTCCTTGATTCTTTTAACAACCAAATAGAATGGATTTGACCTGAATTTTCAAAAGTCAAGTTCACAAAACTGTATCCTTTCCTATTTAAAATGCACAAATACATAAATTTTACGTTGCTTACTAGCACCTATGCTAGAAATGTGTTACACTAACATTTTGTTGTAGTTGCTCTTAATTTTGAACATGAAACCGCACCACTGACCCTATATTATACAAGTGGTACTTTTGAACAGAACGTGAGTGCAAACACAAGTCTCACATTAGCATAAATACGGCCATCCCGGAAATGGTCACGGCCATGCAGATAGAGACTTTAAGGTTGTTAATTCGTGAATTTACCTTTCATGATAAATTACTAATTTCATTTAACCCGTCCGAATGTTTTCCATAAATGTGCGAACCCCGAACCACGAAAGCCAAATAGACCATTTCGCATTTTACTAAGTTTTCTGGCCTGTCAGAATTAGGGGCGAAATGACCACATGTAAATTGCTGCCGGGTACTGTGGTGCTTTGGAAAATTTCAATTTTATGCAAATATTTTTTGGTCTCTGGGTAAACGCAAAATTTACGCGGAATAGATAGCAACACCATCGTATGGTATTAGGGCGCTTTAAAACTTTTGTAGGTACAGTCCCTGTCGAGAGTTTGGAGTGCGGCATACCCCGCGAGTCGGAAGTAGTTTCTTGCCGGATAAGCTCCTTTTACTTAATGCAGTGGGAGTTGGGCTCCATTCTTGCGTCTTAAAGGCGACTGCAGACTGATTGCGCCGACAGAAAATAATTATCTCTTCTCCTCGAAGGAGCACCTACTTAAGCCCTAGTTTATGCGGAAGCATTCCAAACGGGTAAAGCGCAGAGGGATCGGGACGTGTCTTTAAGGAGAACACAGAACTCATTTTACGTATCGTTTGACGTTTCCTCCTTGAATTACGCTTCCGTTAATTTCCGCTCGTCCTTTCAGTTAGATGTCAAACACTTTAGCCGACAAGTAAAAAAGTTCACCGCCCCTTCTAGGATATGTTTTCAAAAGACCCATTTCCGCCGATACCTAGGTACGATAGTAAAGGTTGCAAGGGTATAAAAACCTTGACATTTTTTTCCGAACCCACCCCTGATTCCTCTCTTCCACTAGTTAAGTGAAATTTAAGAGGAGGTGCCTTCTGCATTCACTGGAAAAATTTCTTCGCAAAATTACTACCTGGCATCTGTTCGATTTTTAGTAAGTTTTTTTCCAATTCGTCGGGTGAGGGCGTTTTTTTTTTTTTTTTTGTATGGGAGGGACTCAACGACAGAACGTTTGTGGATGCTATTTCCGAAGTCAGCTCGGAAATCTTGGACTTTTTTACTTTTTAAATGAAAATATTGAGCTACGTTGTGTGGTCGTACCCTCATCATGTTTTTTGGTCGTTCCGAGAAAATTGGGTAACTTTATGTTGCCTAGTTACTTACTAATCAAGCAAATAATTGATCAGTTTTTCACAATGTAAAATTTAAAGTTCATAATTCGGGTCGAAGTACAGATCATAAAAAAAACCTGTCAGAACTTGGAATGGATCAAATTAAGTACCCTTGAACATTTTGTTCGATAGAACCGAATAAGCTCTTGTAAAATTTATTTATGCCCGAGTCCAAATAATAAGTCCTATTCAGAACCTAATTACCCATCGAGGACTTTAAATCCTATTCTAGAAATAGTAAATGCTGTGTTCTCTTTACATTTGTATATTGGTACCGAATTACATGTTTGTGCTTAAAATGATAAAATTAAACTAAAATTATAATGGAAAGAAAAAATTGAAGGACAACAAAAGAAAAAGTAAACACGAACACCGAATCGTTATTTGAGTAAATGTAAAACTTTTTGATTAACAAAGTTTTGATGATTCCGATTAATGTTTGGTAGGTATAGCATAATTCTTATTATTTATACTTGGAAGGCAATCAATTTAAATATTAATTATTTATATTTTAAAGCCTTAATCAATGAAACATTAGTTTATTTTTTACTTTATAACAATTAATTACACTTTTATTTTTAAGGAACTAAACTCATTGCATAAAAATACTTTATTATCTTACCATTTTTTACCGAATAAGTGTGCGATATAAAGGTTTAAATAATAATAAATAACAAATGCTCTTAACTTTTTGTAACCATAATTGCCTTTAAAGTTACCCAATTTTCTTGGAACCCCCAACATTTTTTTATATTGCAAACAATATATTGTGTTGGTCGCTTGTAATTACCCAAATATGAAATTATAAAATGTCTTAACTCAAATATTATGAAAAATGCCAAAATCAAGTATTTTTACATTATTATACCTATACTTTTCGAAAAATTTGTATTTTTCATTTATATTTGTTCTCCACAAAACTACTGATACATTATGAATATTTTCCTGGAACTAAATATTTGTATTATATAATTAATAAGATTAAGCAATACTGAAAATGCGGATATGAAATCTTCCTAAATGAGGGGGTGAATATTTTTTTCTTAAAATGATTCAATTATTTTTAATAAAAATTAGAGGGATAAAATTCGAGCAAAAAGGTGCATTGTTGTCGCTGCCACTAATGGACCTTTGTGAACTAACAGAATATAAATTTCTTTTGGTGCTCGCAAATTGTCTGGATAATTCTTACCATGTCTTCTGAGATTATAATGGTTTCTTTAGAAAAATTTTTCTCTCTTGAGTGAGCTTTTTTTCACCCCTTTCTAAAATTCAATCAGATTGTCACTGGAAAATGGAACTTTTCACCATTTACGAGATAAGAAAACGAAGAAAAATCCCATGAAACGGAAGTTGTTCAAGTCGTTTATTCAACAAAAAGGCGCACCTAATTAATAGACTCTATTATGCGACTCACGAGCGAGTGAGTAATTTAATTGTGATTATCTTGTGGAGCATAGCTGACAGGATTTTCGATTCAGACACTAATTCTTGAAACCAGTCATGGACAAAATAATTATATATTCTAAGAAATCGTGTTGCGCCTTTCAATTATTTTTGGGGGAACTCATAGCGTCTGGCAACCAATAAGATAGTAAAATAAGTTGCTTTGCACCTTCAAGAATATACAAATACATATATTTATAAAATGGTCGTCTTATATACTCTGAATATTAAAAGAATTCTTAGTATGCGATCTTGAAGCTTCTAGTATAGTGTTTTATCCAATAATATTTTTCGGTTCAAAATCTGAAACACAGACGCGCTATTAGAAAATTTTGAAATCTTGATATTGATGGCGAGATATTGAGTAAGTAAAACTGTTTTGTTCTGGGATTGTATATGGGTCAATATTTCCGAATATGTTTCTCATACTTTTTAGTAAAATAAACTGAAATATATTTTATTATTTTTGTTATGATATTTCATAAAATACTATTAATTTTTGTTTGCTTACAAAACTCTAAATCTCATATTTGTTTTCGGGGATGTCTACATATACTGTTTTGCAATACACTTTTATTTGTGATTTAGTAAGTTGTTTTAATAATTTTTAAGTCAGTTTTATACTACAACAGTTGTAAATAAAAATACAGCGATTTTTATCCTAAAGGGATATAAAATCGAAAGTTCAATATGAAAATGTCATTATTTTAAGCAATTGAAATTTTAGAAAACAGGAGTTGGGAAAAATAGATTAATCACAATCAATATACATAAGTACATAATATAATATATATGTATATAATATAACACTTTTAAATTTTTATATTAAAAAGAAAAATGAGAAACTGAATTTATTTCTCTTACCACATTTTAAGAATAAACAGTGATTTTTCAGTTAAATTACCTTATTTTGTAGTAGACTACTTCGTGACTACATAGATATTAGAGATAGAATTCTAACATGGCTATAAAATGTTATCGATTTCGTGCTTCTATAATTCCAATACCTTTTTGCTAAAACCAATTTAAAAGACCATTCAAAATACTTATGGCATAGGTGTACCTACATTCTACACATTTACCAGTATTTGCTACACCACTAACATAAAAAAATACCTTGAAATTAATGCAAATTGCCAGATTTTTATAGCAAAATCATATCTGAAATATACAGCATTATGCAGAGTTCAAATTTCCGGATGCTTCAATAAAGCATAATTATTGAAACACCAAGCACTCCCTGGATACATTTGCCGAGAAAATATCCAAACTGAATTCAAAATGTATCTTCGCATATCCACCGGGGGCATTTCCGGCGTGTAAGTCCTGCACGAGCCAGAGGCCCTCTCGAAAGTTTTAAATTTCTATTTAAAGCAGGGCCGACCTTGGGTCGTGTTTATCTTTCAATTCCCGACGTACACACCCTGTGAAATTGGATGTTATCCGGCTTAGCATTCCACGAAACTTTTCGGGCAGAAACAGAACCATCACAGTACGTTTCAGTTTGTATCTGCATCCTTTCTGGTGTTGCTTTTAACGCCGCACTGCGGACGTATTGTACAACGTTCTTGGGCACCATGTTGTTTCATCGAGTTTGGAAGGGCCCTAGGTTTCTGTATTTTTTTTTCTTTGGTTTTTTTTTTAACGACATCAAACAGCATATGTGGAACGTTTTTGAAGTTATTTCCGCTCGGATTTTCCTTGCTTGCAAGGACTTTGATTTAAAATGCGAAGAAACACAACAGCCGCCACACTACGACGACGGCGGCTCATTTTGTCCTTCGAATGAAGTTAACACTGCGGAAGAGCTCCGCGTTTTTAAGGCGCGGTCGATGTGGTTTATATACGCCTCAGAGGGGTTTATTTGTGCCAATGGAGGCGGAAGTAAATTTTCAATTATACAGAAAGCAACCAGAAAATACCTACCGCTCTTTAAGGAACGTCTGTTTGAGAAAAGGAAAGAAAATGGACCAGAAACTTTTTTCCGGCCTCAATATCGTAGTGGCATTTATTTGACGTCAAACATAAAAAAATGATATACTTCACTAAGCAGACATTGAATCGACTACGACTTCGGCAAAAGAAAAGAATAAAGCAAATCTTTCCATTTCTGCCTTGAACACATACCTACTATAAAATGTGGAATTTTTAACCAAAATAGGTTATTTCGGTCAGGTTAAAAAACTAAAAAACATATACATATATTAGGTTTACAAGATTACCTACATCATACAGTAAATTTAATGAAAAATAGGACAATACATATAGAAAATTTAAAGTGAATTGACTTTTTTTAAATATTGAGGCTTTTCGAAAAGTCTGTCAATTCACTATCATTTTCGTCCTTTCAAACCAATTTTTCCCATCTGCACACTAATTTCTATTGGGCAAGTTTGAAAAAAAAACCCTTTAAAGTTCTCTCTATAAAATGAACATTCCCATCATTTTTCTGTTATTCTTGCAAAGAGTCAGGCATCGCTTTTATTCTCTAATTTTACAATTTAACTCCTTTGTGGCATGCACGGCTCATTCAATTCGCTATTTAGCCGCTATCAAAGGCGTTTTGCTCCCCTTTTTAGGGGAGAAACAATGAAAAATCGTGAATAAAACATTGCAGCTGAAGAAATCATCGCTCTGTCGTTTCGTTTACCCTTCACCGCTTCCCAAGGGTTTTCTTTACAAAATGCACATTTTACGCGAGTCTACTAAAGCATAAAAATAATGTCGTAATTTGCTGCTTTTGAATTTTGTTGGAAGGCATTTTGTCGAAATAGCGATGTCAGCTTGAGCAAATATAATTCACTTATGCAGAGATAAAAGTGACGCCTTCTTAAGGAGCATGAATTGAAACAGATGAGGATTCAGATGTGGGATCATTTGGATGAAGTTTGTTTCATTGTAGACTCCAACATCTGCAGTCAATGCGTAAAACTTTGATGGTTTATTCCAAGGTTTTAGTGTCCGTCCTCGTGACAAACGACTCCACTTTCCATATTGTCTCATGTTTCTGTTACATAAAATTACCACACGTCAGCTTCTTTGGTTTTGATAGGTACTAGAAAAAACACCCGAAACAAACAGAAAGTTTGATTTTTACTATCATTTCAAGGAGAAAAGACAATTGATAGATATGCGGCAATTTTATTTTATCAAAATATATAAATTCCTTATTCCTGTGTTGCTAAATATGAAAACAATTTTCGAATTCGATTTAATTCTAAAATTTATTGCTATAATAATAATTAATTTTATTAAAGGATTCGAAAACTTTATAAATATTTTTCTGCCAGTCACATTAATGCTTGTAGGTACATGCCGAGAAGTTCCACATACCCCTCGTCAATTCGAGAAAAACTTTAGAATTGCGAAACATTTTTAAATTAAAATAATTTCTATTCTTTTCTGTAAATAATTCTTTAAAAGTTTAAAACTGACAGAAAACGTTACATTGCTTCTGCTATTTCACTTGAAAAACGCAAAGGACATTTTCTTAAATTTATAATAAAAAGTTGGGAACATTTACCGACTTTTTTCTGTGAATATTTACTAATAACTTTATGTAAATTATATGAATTTCAACAAGCTATTGACTTATTAAATTTAAAGTAAGCTCTCATTTCTCATAAAATTTGCATGAGTACAATAGGATTTCCTTACATTTATTCTTTCAAATAATAAGATTAAAATTCCAGAGGAGAAAGTAAAAGCGAAAATTAACTTTGTATGAATTAGTAATTCGGAAAGATAAACTTATTTAGGCTTTCAGAAAAGTCTTTCAAACTTTTTCACACTTTTGAAATTAACATTATTTAAAGAGATTTGTTGCCTATTCCATGTTTGGAAAATTAAATTTTCTGGGTTGAAAACAACAAAAAAGAAATAATTATTTTAAATTGTAAGTGAGTTGCTGTTTGGTACATTATATGTTTTAATTTGTATTATTAATATTTAATATTTTTAAATTACTTATAAAATTTCAAGTTAAGAAACAAGTATTCAAGAATTATTTAAAACAATTACACATCAAACATATTCCACATTTTAAATGAGAATATACATTAAATTGAAATTCCTCCTCGCTGCAGTGTAAAATGCAAAATAATCCCAGTGCTTTGCATCTTCGTGTACTTCTCATCATTTTTTCGAGCATCTTTCAATGTTTGTTTGTAAAAGATAAAACAGAAAAATGCTCGGAATAATTTCATTGTGCAATCAATTCAAAAAATTCAAATTAGTGAAAGAATTGAACAAGAACTAAATAGTTTACAAACAAATCCCGGAGAGTTGTCCTACAAGTGCCTCTTACTCGTACGTAATTTATCTTAATTGAGTTTCGTTGTTTTCTCCAAAGAATTCTGAAATTTTTTTATAAGAAGAAAGTATACCGTGAGCAAAGGAGTTATTCACATTAATTTAATTCCACTTACTGAAAAGCTTCTCGCTGCAAGATTAAAAAAATGTGAAAAAATATAAGATGTGAATTCTTCTTACGTTCGAGCAAATTCTAGATTAGATTAAGTGCATTGTTCTGTCAGTTTTTGATTCTTGACATTTTCTGATAAAGGAAAATACTTTATGACTAAAATCTGTGAAGTGAGGAAATATTTTTCCATAAATTACGAAAATCTTGTACAATCTATAACACGAGCAATATTTGTATATGTATATTTGTACATATACTATACTTTATTACATATGAATCTTATCGCGATTCTTTCACGGGAGAATAATTAATTAATCTAATTAGGTTTCATCTCTAAAACATATGAAATTTCCACAAAAATTGGTACTTAGGAGTTTTCGGGAGAGCTGATTTCAAACCGTCTTTACTTATTTTATATACTCGTTTGTTTTAAGTCTTTCGAGCAAGCTTGCTCGGTCACCCAAGTACTTTATTTTAATTTAAATCAAAACGGTCTTAAACATTATAAAGCCATGTTCAAATCCAAAGTTTCTGAAATATTTATAAACTTTGAAGTGGAAATTCTTTTCTTTACACAATTTTAAATATTCTAAATTTTAAACACATCAAAAAAATTTGTTTGACTTATATTAAGAGTAGGTATAATACCATCAAAAACGTGTTTTTAATATTCTTAGAGTGATATTTGAATTTAAAAAATATTTGTGAAAGTATAAAGTGAGGTACCGTGAGACAGATATATCTTTTCAAAAACTTTAACGCGATTTTTTCGAAACTATTATACGCTTTTTGGTCTCGTCGCCACAATTAACAAAACACTTCTCAACCGATTACTTTGATTTTTTATAATAATACGTTGTTGTTTATCGTTATCGCATGAGTCAGGATGAAAAAGATCGGTAGTAAAGTCGATTTTCTAACAAAAAAATCGTTTTTTTCAATAAACGTTCACCATTTTGTTATTTTTTGATAAAAAAAAAGTTCTTCCTGGTTCATGCTAAAAAATGTTTTTATACTCTTGAAAGGTTAATAAATAATATATCTGCAAAAAATTTAAAAATGATGTAATATTTCTTTCCATAAAAAAAACAATTAATTTTTCAAAATGTGGAAGGAAGAAATAAGACTCCTTAAATAAAATTTTTGAAAATATGCGGGAATTTGCTTTTAGAGTCGTTTTTATAAAAAACTTTAGCTTTAAACATATCTGAAGGACTAAGCTGTTTCGTTTAACCAATTCCGAGTTTTGTTCAATCCGCACAGACAATTAGCCTTAGAGGAAAATGAGGAACTTGAGGATTTTCGTTTATTTTTCTGAAGGAGGTTGGATGAGCTCTTGGGTGTTTCCCTTGGAACAATGCTGTCACATTCAGCATCTAATACCTTGTCTAGGAGCAGTACGAAAGAAGTCCAGCGCAATTTTTCGCGTTAAACGAAAATGTTCTTAACAGTGGAGGGGAAGTTATTTGGGTCAATTACTTCAATCTCTCCGAGAAGTCTTTATGATGATGATGACCATCTTTAATCTGTCAGAGGAAGACGAGCTTGAGACGCTCCACTTGCAGCACCACTGCACTGAAGGTGATTACTTGCGTAATAGTCGAGATTTACCTTATTAGTTACCTCTGTCTGGAAGGACAGGATGAGAAATATTTGGACGTTTATAATATCTTAGAAAATTACAATTTTTATATCCAGCTTAATAAAGACATTTTATACTTTTGCCAGCTAATTTTATAGACCCTGGTTGTGTTTAAAAGATAATTTTTTCTTCCTTCCATAGTTAAACAAATTTATTTTATCCTTAAGATTTTGCTTCTAAGAATTGGAAGTACTTTCCAAGAAAAAGGAGAGAAATAAATAAATTTTTTTACAATCGATCCATTTCACCTGGGTCCATTCAACGCTGCTAAAATATACGTATCGCTTGAAGATTTACGAACTGAATCATAAAACATGGTATCCAAACAAAAACTCAATAAATTTCACAATCGAAGTAGCATCGAAGAATGCCTCTACGTGAAAAAGGAAGATATTTTCTGGAGAATCAGGATTGCCTCTTAAATTGTAAGATTTTCCAGGAGAATTCGGCGATCGTTAACGTCCTTTCTTTTGCAGGAAGTGTATGGAATATTTTATGAAATGAATATAAACTGTGGAATTAAGCCATTAAACAGAAGCGAAAAGTTTTTTTTAGCTTTTATCGAATTAAAAGGTGGAAAATGTAAAAAGTAATGGACTATGGAGTGTATGGTCATTATCCTCGGTATTGTTTAAAAGCAATTAAGGCTTTTGTAAGTGTCTTGTTTTCAAACGAACCGGACGCTATAACTTATCCCACTGCTGATAAAATAAATAACTCGCGAACAACAATGTGACGCACATAGGGGATTAATTATATCGCTTTAAAACTAAAGCCCATTTGAGAACTTAATGTGAAATCGATATTTGGTGGGAACATTTTTATCACTACATCGAGCCAGGGAATAGTCAATAAATCAAAATATACTCAGTTCCACGGGAGGAGGTGGTACAGGCTATCGGGCGGTGTTATCTCTTTGGTTTTCGTCGCTACTTTATATAGTCAAATAAAAGTTTTGTTGAATCATGTGAGCCTATCTGGCGTGAGCATCATGCCACCGACCAGTGTCGACGAGTCCAGTGGCTTTTGTGTTCAGTACCCTAGCAAAAAAAATAATATATAATCGGATGTGGCTCGAATGAAGCCATCTATTCACTCATTCACCCGTGGTAATAGATTTTCCCTAATCTGATGATCAGGTCATGATGACATTTTATTTTTGTGTGGATTCCTGCTGATATTCATCTCCAGTGGCCCACTGTGTTCGAATTTCGGCAGGCAATTGCTCATTTTGCGGGTAGCTCTTATTAACTGAGATATCTTTTATTAGCCTTTGGGGCATTGTCGAGGTTTCCGTTCTCAGATATATTGGCCAACGGCCGGAGATTTATTAAATTTTTGTATGTTTTGTTGTTTCACATTCGTATATTTTGTATTTTTGGGATTACAGAAAATATGTACATAAAGCACAACGGTTTAAGGAATAGTGATTACGTTTTTGTTCAATGAAACAAGAACTTAGAAAAGTAATCTTTATATCGTTACATAAATTGTATCGTTTATACTATAATAATGACAGTAATGTGTACCTATATTGAAAATAAACCATGGTTGTCTGAATAGAGGGCCCAAATTTTGACAAAATGAATTTCCTTTGTAAAGACTTTTTTATTTTTATTAACATCAGGCCCATCAGGGGCTTTAAAATCATTGTGAGGTTTCTTAAACCGTTTTTCAAAATTATGCCCCGTTTTTAAAATAGTCGACTTCAAAATTGCCATTTTCGATTAGTTTTGTGTCGGTTTAGATCATCCTGAACGCAATTTCTGTAAAATCTGAAAAAACCTAGAATACTTAGGCATACATATAGCAATTACTTTTAAAAATAAGACAACCTACTACGAATAGTTTACGAGATATTGGTCAGCCTTAGTTTTACGTATTTGGACAGCTATCCGGGAAAAAATGCGTGCGCGGTTATATGCGTGTGTCTGCATGTGTAAGCGCAGGTATGAATATGTTTATTTTTATTTTATTTAGCATTTTATTATGTATATACATATATTCCGACATGTTCTTGATCGCTTTTTATATTGTTTTAACATTGCGATATTAAAAATCTATAATATTGAGGTCACTTTTCCTATTGTGCTTGTACTAAAAATTTAAGATATGGGCAAATAAACCCAATTAAATTCTCTTTGTAATTTTGTATATTTGGGTATGGGTATGAATTTCCAAGTACCATAAAACAGTCGCGCTTCCGACCTAATTCCATGGTTTGCCTTCCGAAATTCCCATAATGGCATCCATTCAGTACACGAGCAGAGTTTATATAAGACTTACGTTAATAACCAGATGTATGAATTGGCACACATGTGCATGAAATTGACTCGATGCCGTCACACAAACTTTTTTTTCCCTCACACTATTAACTAAAGTCGAGTTAATCGCTACCTGAACTTCCCTCGTGGGTGGAGCAGATGTGACCAAAGTCAAAGTTTCTGAAAGTCCGACATTTTCTTGCCTGAACTTTCCTGTGAGGTTGCGATATTTTTACGTTCTCGTACCTAATTAGTTTCGTAAATTTGTGACACTTATGGGTGAAGTGTTTTATAGCGTCCAAGTGTTGTGTCGAACTAGACACAGTTTAATGCTACATTAAGTAGGGCAGTAAAATACAGAGTTGATTTACAAGGGCTATATTTACCAAAGATCCAATTTGGTGAAGTTGCAAAAGTGGTACAAACATTGGCATTGTGCATACACCAGACTCAGAACTTGAACGCTAAGCGGCGCCTTCAAAGTCCAGAGAACTCATTAAAATTAACAGAGGAGGAAAACATAAAATTTTAAAGTCCTATGCTGGAAGTTCGCTTAATGTGCGGGTAAAGATGGTGGACTAGGGCGCTTGTGGAATCCCCACCACTTCCTGAAATGAATGTTGGCAATTATCACATGCTGTGCCGCCATCGCTTGATGATGTTGACACGGCGATACGGGAAACGAGGGAATTTCTACTCTGCCCTGATGGCACATTGTCATGGCGATAAGTTTCATTCCCTCGGAAAAGAAATAAAACAGGAACTCCAGGAAAAGCTGGATGCATCCGCATTAATATGCGCCCTCTCCCGTTGTTCCAGGAAGCCTAGTACAATTCTGTGATACTGCAAGAGTACACGGAAAAAAAATATGTTCAACAAGACCTACGTTTATATATGTATGTACGTTTTCTCCTACAATTATAGGCGAAATCGTGATTAAACATTTATAGGAACAACTACCAAAAACTATAGCTAAAATAATTTTGTACCATATATTACAAAATATGTTAATTTTTGTTATAATTATAGCTTCTAGAACAAACCTACTTACATGTCCTTTTCCTATAATAATATATAACCAAATATGCTAAACAACGTTTATTTGAACCTCCGGCTGAAATGATTTGTAGAATTTACCTACTTCTTAACTATGTTTAGTACCTATACGGCGAGCTACCGAGGCCTCTACTAAGATTACCAGTTTTCGTCAATATGTCATCCAGTCCAGATGAATGATGCTCGTAGCAATATTTTATAGTACAAAAACCTATCTAACGAGGTTAATAAACGCAATATTTGTAAGTTTTTTTGCTGTATATATTTGCGATTCGGGAGTCGTTACGTAATTAGCGAGTGATTTGGCTGTGAATGATGAACATTCAGAGGTTCTGCATTCGATTCACATAGAAAAATCTTGGATAATAAAGTCATTTTAAAAACAGACAATGAGAGGTTGGTTTCTGTGTATATTAAAATTGAAGATTAAACGAACTCACCTGTGTGAAGTTTAATCCTAATTATATGAAGTTTCGTCTGACAGACTAGATATACTTGTAGTTTACACGTCAGGGTGCCATCTGGACGACTATAGTTGAGATATGGAAAAAAATTTTCATCTAGTAATCCTCTCCAGTGCATTCCTCATTTAGTTTAGAGTAGGTTTGTAGTATATTTCACGACCTTCGATTAGGGTATTAGCTTATATTGTGTTCTTGGGTATGGGTGGGTGCTAGTCTGTCAGACGAAACTTCATATAATTAGGATTAAACTTCACACAGGTGAGTTCGTTTAATCTTCAATTATACTACAGTTTCGTCTGACAGACTAGATATACTTGTAGATTTTGAGAGACTGGTCGTGAAAGAATACAAAATAAATTTAAAAAATAATTTATTATCCATATAAACGGTCTACTGCTTTAATTAATGTTTGACAGAAAATAATAACATTCAACGGAATACAAAATAACGTTGCTTAAAATCAATTCACATTTAGTAATGATATAATGTGTGTGGTAATAATTAAAGGAATCCATTCATTTCAAAATAAGATTATCAATAAATGTTAATTAATGTGGATTAAATATAGATTTGGCAAAATTTTCCGTATTGTCTTGTTCAATTATTGGTACATTATAAAACCTAGCAAATGTTTTAGAATCGTTACTCCACCCCGCTGTTTTCTTTATCAAATCTATGCTCACACCCATTTTTTGTGCGCTTGATGTAGCTGCGTGCCTGGTAGAATGGGCAGAAAATATAGTAGTATCAATACCACTTTGTTTTAGAATATCTTTCACCCAGTGACCAATAGTTTGAGAACAAACTTTCTTATGTGGTTTCTTGAAACTAATAAGAAGATAATCAGTTGATCTTATCTTTTTAGTTTTATGTAAATATGCAATAAGTGTTTTAGCAGGGCAAACCGCCTCTTTATCTTTAAAAAAGGGAAGAACTAAATTTGGTTGCTTCGATCCAGGTTTAGAAGTCTTTATAATTTCTGGGATTTTTATCTGTATAGAGTTATTAAGTACTGTAATATTAGTAACTTTAATTTTGCTGAGTGTCTGCATTCTATGTGCCGTAGCTAATGCCATCAAGGTTACAAGTTTTTTGGATAAAGTTTCTAGACTCAGTGTTTTATTTGGGTAAAATTCTGATAAAAATTTAAGAACAATTGATGGATTCCATGTAATATTATATCGTGGGCGAGGTGGTTTTATTTTATATATACCTTTAAAAAACCGCTTTATTTGGTCATTCTGACCAATAGATGTTCCTAAAATCAAAGATAAGGCTGACCTATAGGTGTTAAGGGATCCATATTGCAATCCCGATTCGAACATTTTTGTTAAAAATTCTATAACATTTGTAATTGAATTGTCGTATAAATCAAAATTTTGGTTTCTACAAAAAAGAAACCACTTTTTTAACGCTACATCATATTGTTTCAACGTATTTTTTGATAGTGACGCTATCGAAATTTCAATGGCAGAAGATGACAAACCGTTTTTCAGTAGGCCTTCCCTGATAAGAGACCTGCAACCAGGGTAATCTCCTTGTGTTTGTTCCGTACGCTAGAAAATGATGAAATTAAATTATTGCTACGTTGGAATTCAATAGCCTTAGATACTAATAATCTTTTGAATAATGGATACCACGGTTGTGTGGGCCATAAAGGTACGACTAAGACCCCTTTCGCTCTATCATTGATTATTTTATGAATAACCTTTAATATAACAGAGAAAGGTGGAAAAGCATAAAAATAATAGTTTGACCATGACACCGTAAATGCATTTATAGCATCTGCATCGGGATCTCGATTCCAAGATATATATTTCTTACATTTTTTATTAATCCTGGAAGCAAATAAATCTATATCTGGCATACCCCAACTTTCAACAATTGTATTAAAGGCATAATCTGCCAACGACCATTCAATATCAGGATGAATTCTCCTTGACTCTGCATCGGCCACTGCATTATCTGATGAGCTAATATAAGAAGCATGAACAAATATTTTTCTTGCTTCGCACCATTGCCAAATATTTTTTGTAATTGAATTTAAGTAAGGGAATTGTATTCCTCCCATTCTGTTAATGTATGAAATAGCTACCGTATTGTCTATTCGTAATAAAATTTGGCATGAATGAAAATCTTTACCAAAACTTTTTAACCCAAAAAATGCAGCTAAAATTTCTAAATAATTGATGTGTTTCCTACATTCTTCTTCGCTCCAAAATCCACTAGCAGTCTCGGTACCACACGCTGCCCCCCAGCCTGATCTCGATGCATCAGTGAATATTTCGAGAACATATGAATCATCTTTGATTTCACTAACCTCTTTACCTATTTTATCTAACCACCAATCAAAATCATCTTTAAGCGAGGGTGGTAGAACTATATATCGGTCATAATCATTATGACCTGTGAGGCTGAGAAACTTTTGACGCTCAAAATTTTTTGTATACATCCAGCCGTAATCAATTGCTATGCAAGCTGATACTAATAGTCCAATTAATTTTGCGAATTTCCTTATTTTACAAGACTTTAAATTTCTAAAGTACATAAGCTCCTTTTTAATTTTTAATCTTTTTTCTTCAGGCAGACTTATGGTAAGTTTTCCGGAATCAATATAGACTCCCAAAAATTTGCACATTTTACTAGGCGTGATATTGCTCTTTTTATAATTAATCACAAAACCTAATGTCTCCAACAAGTGAACAGTTTCTCTGACATTATATTCACATTCTTTATAAGTTCTACCTAATAAACAAATATCATCTAAGTAGATACTGGATAAAAGTCCTTTTTCTCTGAGGATTTTCAAAACAGGCCTCATTAATTTTGTAAAAACAAAGGGGGCAGTATTTAGCCCAAAAGGTAAAACATTGAACTCATAAAGTTGATTTTTCCAGCAAAAACGCAAATACTTACGATGCTGTGGGTGCATACTTATTAGGAAATATGCATCCTTTAAGTCAATATTCGCTAAAAAATTATCTTTAGTTAAAAGCTTTATGACTGTTCTTAAATCTTCAATTTTGAAATGATCTGGTTCAATAAAGGCATTTAGTTGTTTTAAATTTAAGATAAATCTATCTTTCCCATTTGGTTTTGGAACCAAAAAGAAACTAGACAAAAATTGTCCAGAACAGGGCTCACATTTAGAAATTGCTTTATTAGATTCTAGAGAATTAATAGCTTTTTCTAATTTTACTATTTCTAAAATAGATAGATGTGGTACTGCAGCGATTTGGGTTTGAATAGCTGGTTTACAAAAAGGAATCTTATAACCTTTTATCCAACTCAAGATCTGTTGGTCATTAGTTATCTTAAACCACTGATTATAAAATACTTTCAGTCTACCAGAGGTAATATTACAATTTACCGGTTCTATTTCCGATTGTAAGGGTGTCGGCGCCGATACTGTTGATGGTTCAATGATGTTTTCTTCTGGTTCAATGTTGAAGAAGTTGCTGACTGTGCCCCCCTCGGAATTTGCTTGTGTGAAGACTGGAGGGGGGCTTTCCTGTTTAAAGAATTTTGCAGTGATCCAGGATTTCTTTTACTCGACCTGTGGTTAATTTCCTGATTTTTCATTCGTTCAGCTGTTTTATTAATAGCATCAGCTACTTTAATTTTCTCTGACAAGTCCGGACCAAATAAAGTCTTGTCAATGCTGTTATCTTTAATTTGGTCTTTAAACTCTTTTCTTAAACAAGATAGAACCGAAGCTCTTCTCGTACGAGAATCTATATTTTGACACGCACATAAAATTTGTCCAGCGTCATGTAACATTGCCATTATATCTTTGTCTCTGTTTTTCTGTGACGCAATTTGCGTAAAAACTTTTCCGATGCAAGATATAGCAGCAGATAATTGATTTTGCCTAGCCTCTATACCCCGGTCCTTTTTCTTCAGAAACTCTGACATTGCAGGCTTAACCTCTTCATTTAAGACTGGTGCCTCAATTAGAGTACAATTTTCTGGCGTCAAGTACTTGTCTACTATTTTTACACGGTCTTCAGAACTAAGACCGCAAGTAGCAATAAACTGCCAACGCTTTGCAATTTCGTTATTAATTGCAGGACTATATTTTTTCACAATAGATGGATCATCTCCAAGCAATTTTAACAGTTCTTCATCTGCTGCATCATTACTTTGACCTGCAGCAGGATTATCAACCATAATAGGTTGTTGAGTGAACGATTCAGGTTGCCTCTGATCCGGTCCTAGCTGATTTTGTAAATCTACAGCGTCACTTCCAGCTTGCTCATCATGAGGACTAATGCTCACTTCATTTCCAGAAAGTTGATCTAGATTAAGATAAGAGAATAATTCATATTCACTGTGGAGAATATTCTTTTAGAATATAATGCATTTAGGAAATTAAAATGTAAGCTGGTTAAAGCGAAATAAATCGCAAGCCAATTTTGTCGGTAACATCCCAGTAGGTATGGATGAAACGCAACTTTCAAATTGAATGTCGGTAAAACCCCATATGTGGGTGAAACGCAACATTTTCCAAAGGAACAAAGGCAAGGCGACATCCCTGTTGGATGCCACGCAACGCCATATTATTTAGGAATATCTGTTCCGCAGTATTCCTAATTTGGTAATTCAGCTTATGTAACATCCCTTTCGGATGAAACGAATCGCTTAACCAATTTCAATACCTCCGGGTAAGGTGTTGTCTGAGTCGTAATCGTCATAAGACGAGGAAGATGGTGTTTCAACTCGGCGACGACGTTTTCTCAGCATCTTCTTTTCCAATTTTTTAATGCGTTTCAGCATTCCCTCGATTTCATTTTTGCTTCTCTTCGGCATATTGTCTTCAAAATAACACAGGAAACTCAACAAATTTAAATTTTTCAATTCAAAATTTTCCGACTCGCGAAAAAACAAAAGTCGTCCGACGGCAACCACTAAAAACGTATAATGAGGAATGCACTGGAGAGGATTACTAGATGAAAATTTTTTTCCATATCTCAACTATAGTCGTCCAGATGGCACCCTGACGTGTAAACTACAAGTATATCTAGTCTGTCAGACGAAACTGTAGTATAATAACAAAGCAGTATAGGATAATAATTAGTTTTATATCAATTATAACAAAAAAAAAAAAGGTAAAATTAAATTTGTTTATCATTGGCCAAACTAAATTGTTTGCACATATTAAATAATTTATAGCATCTATGCTATTTTGTGTAAAAGAATTTGCTACGCTTTTTATTAATGCAATTTAACCAGTTAAATGTTCATGACGAGTATACTTGTCATGAACAAGTACAAAATTATGTGTTATATATGTGTACACAAAATGTTGTTAATTTTTCATTACGAGTATAGTCGTCATAAATATATAATTGGTCAATTAAGCTAAATTTATAGGACATAAGCTAAATTTAATTGTCTTTTACATAATAATTTTACTTAATAATCATGGCTTCAACTCCTACAAATTATATAAGTAGTTAGCTCCTATAATGGCAATACAACATTAATTGTATTCTGTCCACCATAAATTTTTTCCGGTATAGACCACTTTTAAATGCAATGTCACCTATTTCCTGCAAGTTGAAATTCTATTCTTAACAAATGAAATTTTTATATGTCAAACCATGTTGCCACGATTTTGAAATTTTCCACCGCAAAAATGTCGAAGAAAAATGTCTTTCATATTGGTTTAAACTGCTTCTGATTCAATAAATTTAAGTTTTATAGTCAAACTGCGTTTATTACAGCATGCGAACATGACAACCGCTAAAATAGTCTGACTGAGGTTACGGTGATAAATATGAAAAATGAGAAACTAGCATCAAATCTGAAGCTGGGGAAGAATGTGCATTCGTGCATTTTAAAATGCGCTACAATTTTGTCAAGCATAACACTTGAAGGCGTTGAAGCATCTGGATGATATACCCAGATCGACAGCTTTCAATGCACCCACCCACCATCTTTCAAATTCTATAAAATCTTTACAGTGGAATACCCTACAGCTCCTCGACACGCTCAAGACGGTGATAAATAAGATGATTTTTCTGCATTTTACAGAAATTTCACGGCTCTGGAGCGAGAAAATAGATTTGAAAGATGGTTTGCGCCTTTATGCGCTGACATATTTTCTTCATTTTGGACGATTTGTATATCCTACGAATTTATGTAATGTAATAAAATAACAAAGTAAGGTTCAGTCGTATAAAAATCTTTTAGAAAAACCGATTTATTTGGTACTCGTATAGTACAGCGAAAAATTGCGACTTATTATTTTTAACTAATAACACTTATCAACACTTTTAATGAACAACTGATAGAAAAGATCCATATACTAAAAAGTAAAATAAATTGCGAAATAATAAATCAGTATAAATTCAACATTACAGCGGATACCATATCTACATATAAAAGAAAACACATCTGCTTCAAGAAAAATAATATTTTAAATTTGAATGCAATCAACTTTGAATTGAAATCAATTTCACTCTTTAAAAAACTTCTTTTATAACCGGAATAGTTTTTATATAACGATGAAATTGATAAAGTTCAATACAAATTTAAATGTAAAGTAGAAAGCACTTTGGTTTTGTCATGAAAAGTTTTGAAGCGAAAATATAAGAACTTTATTGAAACCATTTCATTTTCAGATTCATTGTTATCGATTTTGAATAAAAGTTAAAATAAATTCAGATTTTTAGTATGGTTCTACTTAGATCAGAAAAAGTTAGCTGTAGTGCTTTCAGACAAAATTCGTTAATCGCAGTCAGTGCCTGCAGCGATGAAAAGGTACAACTTTGTTTTAATAATGTTACCTTTAAATTAAATACGTAACATTTGTAAATATTTGAAGTTTGAAATAAAATTCAAGACATGATATATTAAGCAGGTTTGATAAGCAAATTAATTTAGAATCGGAGTCATATTTAAATCGAAAAGTAAGTTGTATATGACATGAACTTGTAATTCACTATCTTTTCAAAGACTATGTGGTCACATAAGCATATCCATTCGAAAACTTATTGTTTACTCTTTTAGCTTTACTTAGTAAAAACATATAGCCATTTTTGAATATAAAATTCATATAGGATAAATTCTGACCAGTTGACCAATTTAAAATCGTAAAGGATTTTCCTTATGCGGCTCGTCCTGATCCATAAATGTCAGCATATTTAATTACTGCCGTGTATTACTTGAAACCATAAAGTTTCTAAGAAGAACTTTACTCATTAAACTTATCCCGCAAAAAGTTTTTCAGAGAGAAATTTTAATCTGTAAAATATCCTCACATTAATAAAGAGCAAAATGGTTTTCAGCTTGTTTCAAATAAAAACCTCAAAGTGAATATTTTTTTTTGCTTCTATGACAGAATTTTTATACTTACAAGTCCCAAGTTGCAATCAGTGAATATCCCAAAAAATTAATTAAAATTAAATTTTTGACAGTGAACGCAAATGTTGTGAAAATTAGACGAAAAACGACTAATCCTCATGGCCGAATAGCTGACAAGCAGAACCTGGAAATTCAATTAGCGAAATGTTTTCCCAATTTATCTTTTTAATGAGCTTAAATCCGCCAGACAGAAGAAATTGGCTTCTCTTTCTACGTTGAAAGTTTTAATTACATTCAGGTAGAATTTCCCTTTGGTCTTTTTATCTTATAATTTTAGGTCACAGCCTATAAAATACCCCAACCTTTATGTTTTTTAGTATATCTAGCAACTGCAAATTATTTAATTTGATCACTATTACAGAAAATTGCAAAACTTTGCTCGTCGTCACTAAAGAAGCAGAAAATTATAATTTCAAAGTCGTCGACCGGCTAGGGACTCATACCAAACACTCAAACAGTGAAGTCAAGGGACGCCAATTTATTTCTTCCGAATAATTCAGAGAAATTGAATTTGTTCCCCAATACGGGCAGCAAGAATCGATCGGTTGCATCCCTCAGGTGTAGTTCAACTGCAAGCTCGCTTCCAGGTGCAGCTCAGGTGCATCTAAGACCCATTAATGCAACCACAACCGGGAACAGAGCAGAGCTGTAAAGTAAAATTACATTTAAGGGAATGGTAGAAGAAAATCACGTTAAGAAAACGAAAACAACTATAGATGGATTAATCCTCGGAGATGTTTTTAAAAAAAAAACTCAACTGGGTTTACGAGGAATAGGTATTTAGTAGTTTAATTACTTTTATGGGTAAGCTTAATTTATTATTCACAATACATTTTTCATCGTTATGAGTTGAAAGTAAAAAATAAACCAAACACTTAATTTAAGTACTTTTAAAATTGAATATCTCTCTTATAATTTAGTTTAACCGCGAAAAGTTGAATTTATTTCTTCTACAAATTATTTTTTTCATTTTCCAGTTTTGTTAAATTTACTCCATATTTATTTCAAATAACATTTGTAACTTTGTACATTAGTATTTTTACTGTGCTTTAACGGACGACTTCGAATTTAAATAATAAATTAAAACCCATCTCCGATTAATTTTTCTCAAAGTGTTTTCTGTTCTGAAAACGTGCTAAAGAATTAGATCCTTATAAAACTTGAACTGACGCAGAATAACTTATTGCCCGTAGCTTTTGTATTATGTAAGAATCGCTTTAGTTTTATCACTGAGGTTGAAAGAAAAGATTTTCCTCAAAATTTAATTACTTATGCAAACCTGACAATAATATAGGTGAATGAATTTTAGATTCTAGCACTAAATTGTATGATTTTTATTGTACATAGGAGGTACTATGTAAAGGTTGAATAGGAATAAATAAATAAATATTAACAATAAAAGTTAGTATTGTTAAAATATTGATCAGGAAGTTTTTTAAAATGCTCCTTCCTTACGAAAGTATGGTTGATAGATAGGCCGAGGCGCTTTATAGCTTAAATTTCTCTCTACGAAATGAACCCGAATCTATGCTATGATTTCTCAAACCTAAAAAAAAATTAAGGTGTATATCATATATCCCACGATAAAATACTATTCTATTTTTTCGTTTAAGGTTGGCTTTTTAAACCTATAAAGGAGGCTCGTCTCAAATAATAAATAATATTTATACCTAATACAGGAAAGAAATGCTTGTGCCGGAAACCAAATTTGAGTTGCAAACGCTTCAATAAATATGCTTAATATAGGGGCAGCCCACACATTCAGAGCTACCCCTAAAAATGCCAGAAATGTTGCGAAGATACAAAAAGGCGAAAAGTGATGAGTCCTTTATGGAAAGAAAGTCGTGATTCCTTTCTGCCCTTCGCATATATTTTGATCTAGAGAAAATGAAATTTCCTGGGTCTAGTCAGCGACTTCAATTCAATTCCAGATCACATACACTTGTGATATTTGTGGCATAAATTTCGTCACATCATTGCGATCGTATGCGCTTGGGCCAAGCGATTGGAAATATTCCAATTGATTCAAAACCTCTTGGAAGTTTTTAAAAGCGTGAAATCAAAGAGTCAACTTGCAATGTCCTCGGCCATCTGATTTCAATTTATGCCACTTCACGCTTTTAATTAAATCCTTCCGAAAAAAAGTCAGAAAACTCTGTGCCTTGAATTTTAAAATTCAACAGGCAAACGAAGCTAGTAGCTAGAAAATTGTAGTAAAAAAAATTTAACTAGTCCGAATCCTGCTTGCATCCTTCGTCTGATGAATAAAAATAAGCTGCACATCAAGGAAACCTGAATTCTCAGGAGGAGCACGACAACATGATGCAGATTGCTTTTCACTGCTATTTCCACAAGGTCCTTCTGGATGAAGACTTGTCGGAATTTGGGGATGATATCAGGGAAAATTGCAACATGTGTCTTGATAAATTTATATAAAACAGATCAGACACGGAACGAAATTTTTATGGAATTTAGAGTCATGCGTTGAATTAGCTCTTGTATTACCAACAAAATTTCACCTGACTTCAGCAGTGGGATCGGGAATGGGGCTCCAAGATGCGGAACAGAAATCCCCAGAATAGACGATCTGGACCCACACGTACGGCACAAAGGACGGAAAACGTAGAGGGAGCCATAAATCACAAGGGTTGGGAGAATAAATCGCATAAGACAACTGAACCCAGTTTAGTGGAAAATTCTTAAAATTTTGTGATTTATTGGCGTGATTCACAGACCTAATAAAGGGTTGATTCGGTGCTGCTGGTGACATTTCCCATGCACTCGGAGACCCAATGAACTCAGTTTATAAATTATGCGAAGCTGTGAGTTCATTTCAGAGATTTTGTATTCATACACCTCCGGGATGGTGGCCCCGTCCTAGACTAATTGTCCGCCATTTATCTCAAAGATTTGATGGATTAAGGTGCACCGGGAGCACCACTTTGTCTCTATCCGGCGCACTGTGCAAGATTAAATGCAAGAGATGCACTCAAAGTGCCCTGAGATTGCCTTTAGTTAAACATCTTCTAAAAAAGAAAAATTGATTTTATTGCCAATTTCTTTGCTCCTGGGGTTTAGGTTAGACTATGAATCTAAAACTTGATCTAAGTAGAGCATCCTTTGCAATGAATCCCAGTTGCGGTTTAGCGGTGCAACATAATTTGTCGTTTCGTGGCATTTCACTGTCGAACCGCGAGATGTGGGATAAAATGAACATTTGTTTTACATGAAAATCCACTTGGGGCGCATAACCCGAAAATTATATAAATTTCTCCATCATCATCATCTCACCCTTGACCCGAAGCCAACTAGTTCGTTTCTGGTGAGTGCACCCTTAACCTACTTTGGTGGAATGGAATTACTCCTCCTTTTACCTATAAATTGCACCATTACGAATCTTCTCATAAATTCTGTGAAGCTCTTTTCCATTCCTACATACAATGGCTCCCTGCCTGGCGCACAGTAATGGCGAAATGCCAACATATTTCATTTTTTGTTTATCATTGCGCGAAACTTCAGATTTCGTAGAACCCCAGCTGTAATATGGAAAAAGCTAATCAGAGTAAGCAAAATAGGTTGCTCATATTTCGAAGAAAATTGCTCCAGGAATTTTGTTGGCCAGAGTCGTTTCAAAATGCAGACAGGTAAATCTAGCGATTTCAGTTTAACTTAGATACGTGTGCGATCACGTGTTCACCGATGGATTAATGGATTGCTTCGATTTTAGTTGAACTTATTCAAAGAGAAGTAATTCTGAGGGAATTTAGAAGATCTATCAAGGTTTTACTATGAGTAATTGAATACCCTTTCCACTTCTGAAACACGCGCTCTTACTGAGAGGATTATTACGAGTAAGCACATTGTTGACAAAATTAGAAGTACCTACCAAACCAAATCAGAAATACATGAACCTACACTCCGAAGCGACACACGTGCGAGCGGAATTTGATTTTACAAAATAATCGTCAAAATACATAAGGCCTACTTAGCCTCATGGCGAAAAATCGAACAAAATCGGCTTCTGTGTTGAAAACATCGAAAATAATAATGAAATAATTAGGGAACTAATTTTATGTGCAGTATTTTAAATATACTCGTATTACATTGTACAGTTAAAAATTTATTAGGGCAGTAAGAAATTTTTTTGTTCGCTTAAAAAATCATTTGTTATTTTAAAAATATGATATGCTCCACAAATGCGTGCTTGTCTGCGCGCGGAATGTGCATAGTTTATTGTTCTTTAGGCCCTTTAGGGAAATTGAACAGATTTAAATGGAATTTTCCAAAAATAAAGTGGACCACCAACAACTGCCTAGTGTAATTGTTCAATCAAACGCTCAACGTTTTTTATTTTACTAGATACATTTTACTGCCCAATTAGATTTTATGAGCTTCTTATTTTGAAGTGTGAAGTGAAGTGTACTTCTCGTTTTAACTTTTTTTACTGCTCATGTTTATTCGCGCAATAAGTTATTGAGCTTAGAATAATTAATATGTTGATATTCCTTTCTTTAATAGAGTAAATAATAAACGATTGATTTCATTTAGTTTAAAAAAATTATTTAAACAAATCAAAAAGGATTTTACCTGAATAGGAGGATTAAGAAAACAGGTAAAACAATATGAGTTTTGCTCCTTTTGTTTCGAAAAACTATCCTAGTGTGGGGAAACAAGATTCAGATAGACCGAAATAGTTTTGTTCTTTGACACCTTAGTGTAAAAAATAAATTTTTTTACTATTATTCTTGATTACATTTCATACCATTAAGCTTTAACTCGTCTAAATTATATGAATTAATTTAATTAATTGATCAATTAATTATTTTAAACTGTTAATAATTATTTAATAACAATAATAAATCAAATAATTATTTCATTAATTCGTTATAATTCAATGATGAATACCAAGAATTTCAAAAACAGCAACAATTAATTCTAGGGAAACAATAGATTTCCACAAAAGCAACAATGAAAGGTAGTGAAATGCAATGCAGGGCTTATTAAATAATAAAATCTTATTTAAGTATATTAACTTGAAAAAAATAAAGTAAATACTTAGCTGGAGTTACTACCTGTATACTCGAAAATATGGAGGTAACCACATCTTGACGAATTTAGTGGTTTACTATTTCGTCCTATTTCTGTGACTCTGAAAGAGTACAAGGGCTGTCTATTGATGAGAATTAAAGCCCATAAGATGGAAGTATTTTACTCTTGGTTTTGTAGAAAAAAAAAAAACATTTTTAATAATAAAGAATCTAGCCTTTCAACTATAAAAACTAATCAGATGATTATGAGTAGCGAACGAATTTTCTTCTCCCATATCTATTTTGAAAAAAATTGGTATATTATCTATTATACCAACATGAAATTATGTCGTCCATGACAGTACTAAATATCAAAAGAATAATGGGAAAAAATATTTCAAGGAAGAAAAATCTGAAAGAAGCCCTTACTTTTTCCATGTACAATTTATACCTTAAGTGCGCCGCACAATGAGTATATTCGATGTATTTTCCAGATTTTCTGTTTCCTCGAAAGATCACACGTAATAATTCTCTGTCCTTAGAGAGCGGGGAAAGCCTTAAAATAGCTATTCCGATTAATCAACTCTACCACCCCAAAATCTCGCGCCCTATAAAAAAAAAATATACAAGGTAGACGCGGGGCGCAGATTTTCAGGAAAAATACTTCATCATGTTAGTCAACAAGTCATTTTCCTGTGATGGCAGCAGAAAGCGGATGTAATTCTGGCCGAGACAGAAGAAACTCATTCCATTATGACTTGACACAAATCTGCTGGAAATTTCCTCGCGAAATAGGAGTAGCAGGAGTAGCCTGATTTGAAGAGCTCTTCGCGGAGGATGACGGCCCCAGCTTTAGTACATCACCGGGAGGACAGGAGTGGCCCAAACTGCAAGTAAATTATCCCGGGGGTTGGGCGGGACACAGTCATCGCGGGGAAGTTGAAATCCTCAAGAATCTCTTAAAGTACTATTTTATGTTGGTCTGATTGTGCTCGTTAAGTAAATTGGGTAGCAAAAATATTATTATTTCTTCAATCGGATAATGGGAACGTGAATTCACCCAGAAAAATACCGTCCCATCTTCTTCAACGCCTGTAAATCAGTGGAGCTGAGCTCTAATTACAATCAAATCCAGGGTCGTTGAATATTTTGCGAAAATATTTTCTCGGAATAATTCTTTAGAGAATCATTAGAGAGGATTTGCATACAAAAGCGTTTTTTGAGCGGATTTAAAAAAAAATTATAAATAAACAGCTTAATTTGCTATTTTTTCTCCTCACTCCTCAAATATTTATTTGAAATATTATGATACCTGAATCAAAATATTTGAAATACTTTGTAATAGTTTATATTTTTGTTTTTGGTTCAGAAATATGTTCTACTATTCAACTAGTATTTATAAACTCCGAAAACTAAATAGACACTTTCATATAATTGTTTATCCATTCACAAAATTTGAGTTTGATTTTTATAATAATATAATTGCTTTCTATTGTAAATATTTATTTAAATATGCTTTAGTGTCTTCAATGTTTCATTTGCTTTTAATTACGTGATGTTGATGGTACATATGTACTTTATTTTTGTAATAATTATTCATTGCTTATAGCATAAGTACATTGTTCTCTTTATTTATGTTTATATAGGATTCAAAAGGCTTTCAATATTAAATTGTTGAATATGTTAGGATTTGGAAGATGAAGCAATTTAATACTAATCATTTAGTCTATAATATTAAGGTACCTATTATTAAAATTTTACCCGTGTAATATATTTTTTTATAATCATTCGATTTCCTTTCATCGTAGGTTAATATTTAATTGTAGGTACTAAGTATTTGTAATTTTACTGATATCTAAAGTATTCCCAACGAATTTTCACTTTTACCTCAAGCAATATGTTCCGGGACACATATTCCTTGAAGGAAATTTGACTGCTTGTGAAATTAGAACTAAGTTTTTCTTGGCCGATTCTTTGCGAACATTTTCACCACCGGAATGGAAAAATTTTTCTTGAGATGCTACTTTTATGCCTAAGTTTAGTGTTGTAAAATTAGTTAGTTTTTTTTTTTTGCGTAGTACTAACATTATTAAGGTATTTGATCGGTTTTTATTTCTGAAGGCATGAAACCATTATTTGTTAAAATTTTCAAAAAAACAAGATTGTTAAATTATTTATTTGAAACATGTCAAAGTCTCCCTTGGATTGCTGGAGTAATTAAAGCTGTAGGCACACGTACATAGTGTCCAAACTCTAAACCCGTGGGACCCGGGGATGGTTCGTATTTTGGGCCTAATCTCCTGGAAGCACATGTTTCCAGTGGATATGCATACTACGCTAATCTCCCCGTAAAATCTTCACAAAATTTGTAGGTATACGGCGTGAATTTAATTATCCCCTGATTTATCCCTTTTCTCCGGCGGATGGAAAACAACCTTATTAATGTCCAATTAAAATGTTCTTTAATTAAAAGTTAATGATCTGGTCCCTGCCGGGCCGCTCTACCCTTATCAGCCGGGCCCCGATCCACTGGCATAGTTAATGAAAGGTCACCTGGCGAGCAGCACACGGTCCCAATGTTTTAGTTATATGAACTAATTGGGCTTGATTAAGCCGACTTAAGGCGAGAACTGCCGGGGCCCTGTAATTAAAATGTTTTCAAATAATGCGGCCGCCACTTTCCAGCCAGTTCCGGCACATATCGTTCAAGAGCGGGGGGCCATGTTAATTTAACTGATTAAATATTTATTCAGAGTCGAAATGGCTCACTTGCACGTGGGGCGACCTTTTTCCGGCACCTCTGCAACCCTCGTGTCTTCATCCCCTGCTATCTTCACGTTCATACGACCGATCGTCGCGTCGGTCGGAGCGTCGAGACGCCCCCGCCCTCTATTTAACTATTTTCTTTGTGGATGAACTTTTTTATCCCGAAACCTTTTTATTCTTCCCGATGGGACCTCGGCGAGCAGCAACTTCGGGAACAATCAAGCGATTGTGAGTTTTTCCAGTTTTTTTCCCAGTTTTTTTCCCAGTTTTTGAACTTTCCGCGGTTTGCGGCAGGAGTTGCATTCATCTGCTCTTCTTGATCCTGGTGTTCCTGAAATCTCCCGACAGACAGCCCTGGCTTATGCCTTTTTATTCACGGCTTTCACGTTATTTTGTTACGAGGAATTAGTTACGAGAAAATAAGTCTCTTGGCTAGTTCTTAGAACGTGAACTCTAGTTGCCCTTTGGTGACTAGCGACAATTTTAAGATTTAAGAAAAAACTTTGGCTAATCGAAGGGCATGACTTTCAAAACTATTCATGTTCTTAGTTGAGTTTTCTTATTAAAGTTTTTACAGAGGCTCCTCTTCTAAAATACACTCTGAAGGATATGTATAACTACGTGTATATTTTTTCTTATATTTCGGCAATTTATTAACTTTCCAGTGTAGTCAACCAAATTTATTTACATTTGATACATTTTGAAATATAATGTATATAAACCATATATGCATGTATTTTGAAACTGAAATAGTTTTCGGGGTCACTGATTTCAACCCAACTATCAACTGTCAGAATTTATGAATTAAAATTTATAAAATTCTGAACGCCAGTGATATGTTTATCGAAACATGCAAAAAGCACTTATCCCATTGGGATGACATTTTACGAGCATGTTGTGCTTAACCTCCTGAGTGACATTTGACTAATTTTAGATCGGCAACGTTATATTTGTATTAAAGTTTAGATTTATTACAGGAAAAGCGGGTACTGGTGAACTAGTTAATTTATAGTATTTTTATACTAGCCAAAATTTGTGTTCCTTAAATTTTTTGATTTTTAACCAGTATTTTTCATATACTCAAGACCGATCTTCGGCGAATAGTATTTTTCTAAGATAATCCTTTTATATTGATTATCTTCTTCACTGACTTTTGTAATAGGAATTATTTAATTATAACTCTAATAGTAATGTTGTTTTTCCACAAAATCATAAGCTTCGAATGATCGACAAATTCTGGTTAAATTTTTGTTTTTTACAATTCAAGGGTTAGTACCTACATATATCTTATGGGGCTAGTACCTATTTCTTATGAATTAAATCGAAAAGTAACAATGACGAATATGATTAAATATTTCTATCACTGCACTTCAATTTATCAGTGAATGAAAATGCACTACAAACACAAGCTCTGGATTTACTATCGCGCGTGGAGACCAGGGCATTTTTAAAAGATTTTGTTAATATTTCTTTTAAGAAGAATTCATCTTAGATATACATATCTTAATATTATAACGTCAAATTGTATATATTGTATTTATTTTTATGCCATTATGTGCATATGTGGCTTTCTTATAGGTATAAGTGATATTCCAAGGATATTTTAGTTTTAATGTAAGAATGTTCATAAATATATGTAATTCAGTGTTATTAAAAATATTCATATCAGGATTTGCAATGATGTTCTTGAAGATAGGTATAATAAAATGCACCATACCTACAGTTTTTCCAAAAAATATACGGAAAGAAAGCCAAAGGAAAAATTAATTACCTGGAGTGATATAAAAATATTGATGATTTCTCGATTTGAAAACAAATTGATATAATCCCCTAGAATAAATAATAAAAGTGCATTCGACCATTCAGATAAAATTGGTCTGACTTAGCACTTTCGGAAGCACGTTTTGATTGATGGACCAAAACAACTTAACTAGTTATCAGCGACCAGCTCGAGGGCTAAACTTCGCAAGAAGTTGGTTGCTTGTTTGGCAGCTATTTCAGCGTTATAAATCCAGAGTCTGGGCTGAGCTCGCTCGAGCGTTCGCTGGCTTTGTTTACCTCAGGTTGCAACAATTCGCCGAGAAATCTTCTGCTTGAAAGATTTGCAAGGTTCGAGGAGATTTATGACAAGAGTTTGTACTTAGCCGAAAACTTTTTGCGGATGCCCGTCTTGAGGGAATCAGAAGTTATTTTCGTCTCCTCGCGATATCGACAGCACCGACTGGATTCTGTTCGCAAACTTCAAATCAATTTGCCGAAGGCGCTTTTACCGCGTCGAACAACCAGAGAATTTGAAAATTTCAGCAAAATCACCACTTCGGGGAGTGGATTCCACGGCTTTTGGGGTCGATCACTCTGATAACCCCGGAGGAGCTGGCATTTTTAAAAATTTTAATATATGTGCCAGCTTTTCTTAGCTAAAATCAAGTTGTGCCTTCGCCAATTTTATCCGGAAGTGCTTCGCTGTTCTTGATTTATATTCTTTCAGCCTCATTAAGAAAACAACCACCGCTCCTTAGCCATTCGGGAAAGTTTCCCTCGGAGTCTGTAAAGGCAAAATATCAATTAACTTGTTTCATTTCCGTTGTTTCCATTGCCCGCCTACACAAATCAATTCTGCTGCTCTGATTTTTAAATTTCCAGAAATTTTTCATTTCTCTCCTCTGGACTTTTTATTATTTTTAATTTCCGGATTTTTTTTCCATTTAATTAAATTGGTTCGCAGAGTTTCAGGGAATATGATTCAAGTTTAGTAGGTAATCTGGCTTTTGGCCTCTTCTTAAGGAAAAAAATTACTTCCGCTGCTTTGTACGCAGTTCCGTATTGCTTTTTTAAACTCTCGTGGGCAGGAAAGCTATTTCCAATGCAATTTTTGCAACTGAAGAATAAAACGAACAATCCTGGAGCTTGGGAGAAAATTAAAGAAATATAGTCCGCGATAAAAAAAAACCTTGAACTACTCCACTAGAAGTAGATACTGAGGTGCATGGAGTCTTCAGATATAATAAAGAACGGAAACTTTCATTGTATTTTTATATTCTTCTAAAGGCTGCTAAGGAGAGAAAAATGCAATCTTCTGCGCCGAGTTATTATTTTCTAAGACCTTCTTCCAAATAGGGTAATTTATCTAAAGCAAACATCAGTAATTAAGAATCAGTAATGAAAATGAAATCTTAACTTTAATTGGCTCATATTAGATAAGAAACTTACTTAATCGAAGATAATCTTAAAGACGAGAAAACTCATTCCGGAAGAAAAACAAATTGTAATATTTCATAACATATTTAGCCATCGAATTTTTTACTAAAATATTTATTATTATTATATCATGTCATTAAAATTATGAGCTTCATCCTATATCTCTTTGCTCTGGGTTTTATTCCCATACTTGGTGAGCATTGTCCTTGAATTGCTTTCATTTAAACATACTTTGCGTCAATGAGCTAATCCAAAAAGTTGTTCAGTTCACGATTCAACGTTTGGATGAACAATGGCAATTAGAAGTGCATTTCGCATAATTTTAAAATTTTTATATATGGGACGGCTAATAGAATTCAATTCAATTTAAAATTTTGTAATTAATCTTATCCGAATCGGATTGTGAAAAAAACACAGCAAATACATATCTGCCATTAATTTCAATCTATTTTTTGAGAAATGTTTAAGTAAATTGGGAATGGATAATTTTCAAAAGTTTCTTGTAAATTTTGTTTTTATATGTAGGTATGACACACAATTATGTCAAATAGAAGCACCATAGGTGAGTTTGTAAAATCACTTTATATACTTACATATATACACATAAATAGTTGGTTATCCAAGTTTAAGGCTGATTTTCTCTCAATAAATGGGTTTAGTAATTTGGTTTAGATGTGAATCTTGCGAAATATGCACTTTATAAGTAAAAGTTTTATCTAAAGTAATTCCCAGATATTTCGTTCTTTCGAACCACGGGATTTCTACCACACTTATTTTCAGATTATTTATTGTAAATAACACTTTTTTGTCGGGTGAATAGCATAACTTTTGACTTTTCAGAATTTAATTTATTTTCCTTTTATGGAAAATAAGATATTATGTTAAGACTTGTCTGTGTATTCTTAATCAATTCTGTAGTATATAGACAGTATCTGGTTTAGGGTTATTCTTAATTCATGAATTAGCTATTTTATCTTGACCTAGAGCTTATAAGTTTTAACCTTTTAGAAAACAATGCAATTTTAACCGAAGTTTCATTTCTATGTAATTCGACAGCAGGACTCGTAAAGAATAACTACAATTAAAAATTTTATTTTTAAAATATTTTAGTTCAACTATATATATATCCAGTGTAGAGTACCAAGCTAAATATAAAATGTTCATAGAAAAACATCTGTGATTTATGTACCCATTTATTATGAATTTTTGTGTCAGTTTAAAAGATTACTTTTTTTTAATACAAATGGACTAAATCTGTATGACTTTTAATGCTTTTAGCAGCGACCCATCGAAGGTAAGAAATGATTGATAGAGTTTTATGATTGTCAAATTTTCCCTAGATAAATAAGATCTCAGAAAATTTTAGTCACCGAGAGCTTAAAAATTCCAATGAACGGCTCTAATTAGGCTCTCATGGTCCTAAACGAGCCCATTAAAACCAGCCCTGGTTGTATGTTTATATCCATTTCACATGGGACCAAATAATAATAAAAGTGAATATATTCAAAATTTCTGAAATATTTCACCTTTCAATATACACAAAATGAATTTACCTGAATTATTTGGAGTCGCTAAAAGAGTTCGAATGGAAAAATGTTCAATCATCAATTCGACATGGCAGGAAGTCCACTTCGAATTGCGCCATCGTGGAGAGGAAATGCCTGAAGGACATAGTTTAATTTTAAGTGGTGTTTTTTCAACTGGAAAAATTTCTTTATTAAGAGCTTCTACACCTGCCGTTTTCTGGGATTTAAAAACAATTACTTGCCATTTTGAGTGGAGACTGTCCAAATGAGAGAAACGTGAACCGGGGCAGTGCCAAATTAATTGGTAGAAGTCGTCTATATCTGCTCCTAGCTATTGTCTAGTGCGATTTAAGTTCCATTAGTTGATTGAGAACCTGAAAAAAGTTCTAGATTAGTTCAACTACTACTACTGGTATACAAATTTAAAACAAATTTATGGCAGAAAATTTTAAAATCCTGGTAAAGGGCCTAGTAATTACGAGCTCCGTTTCCTTTAATCACATTAGGATTTTACACAATAAAAATATGTGAAATTGCTCAAAAATAATGAAACAACATAACAAAAAAAGCAGTAGTTGTTTACAATTTGTTTTTATTTACAAAAATTCTTTCATGCGAATAAGTACTTATTTTAAAATAATACAGAGCTTTAAACTTTATCTTTTTTTCGTCGAGCCATATTAAAAGTATTGACAATACGTCCGATTACAACAATTAAACTGACGTTTATTTTAGCGACAGTGTCATGGAAAATTATAATTAAGTTTATAAGTAACTCTGCCAACTTTGTATACCTACTCGTTGTTTAGTATATGAATTATGCCAGATGTTCATGAAAACAACAGTTTAAAGAATAATATAAGGAAAAATTAATAATGTCTTCACTGAAATCAACGTTCTGAAAGATTGTTTGAATCAAAATGACTGACACTTCTAATTTAAAAATTGTACTCTACCCTTAACCCAGAGATCATGGCAACCTTTCTAAAGAAGTCTTGAAGTGCCAACAAAATTTGAAAATATACTGATTTTATGCAATGTTTAATTAAGATATTTCTTTTCATCGTCAGGGGTTATTAGTTTTTAAAGTTAATTACATACATAAGAAATCTTAGAATCCATGTTCTGAACAATTTCAAGTCCTTCAGCAGCCATTTAAACTCGCTTTCGCTTCTAAAGAAAATCACTAAGAAGACCGTCAAATTAAACACGAAGAGAATTTGCATGAAAGATTCAATTCAAACGTTCAAAATTTACCTCTGGAATCTTCCGTTGGAGGAACTTAAAATTAAACGCTTTAATTTAACCAAAGGAAGCAGTTCGCTTGCAATTTTCAATTTTCAGCACAGTGTCTGCCCTCGGACCAAGAAAAAGTTTCCCTCGGGAGAGAATCCGGGAATAGGGTGCAGCAAACGAGCAAACAGGATTTTAGGAACTTTGTTCGACTCTTATACGGGGAAAGTTTCATGCACCTAAATAAGCCTCATTGGGCTACGGAGCGCCGAGATAAGACACAATAGAAGACGCTTTATCATTTTCCGTTTTCGGAGCCTCTTAACCTCAAGAAATTAATTGTTAAATGTGGCATCCTAGGGAATGATGGCAAATGCTCTTAAGGAAGTTCCTTGGCTCTAACCTGCGGTTTTCGTACACTGATCAGAAAACGCTGTGCCTGTGCCTGCATTTGATAGGCGCACCTTTAGTCAACGCATTTTAAGGATAAAAAGTCTACACTGAGAAAAAAGTCATTGTAAAGCCAAAATACGTATATGAATTTATTATTTGGCAATACAAAATGTTGTCATAGAGATTTTTCGTAATTCAATAGTGACAGTAGTAAAACTTTACAAGTTGTATTATAAAATGAAAATCTACACAAAATAAAAAGAAACAAAGACCACGTTACAAATCTAGTACCAAAATGCTATAAAGTAATTTGTAAATTAACAACGAAAATACATTTCGACACATATATTAGTAAAAGATTTAGTAAAATGTTATAAAAAAAGAAAATGAAATGTAGAAACAAAGGTAGATCTAAATTACCTTATGATCATATGTAGGTGCATGACTTTACATGGAAAGATTACTCACAGATCTTTCACCATTTCCTTGTTCTCCCACTCTCCATTCTCCTTAGGAATTGGTTTATAAATTGCCACTTAAAACTTTACATGTGAAGTATATATATTGAATGAAAATATTACTTATGTAAAACAGAATGATTAGACCTTGGTTTTATCAAAATGTAAGTTTGTGTATGCCGCTCTAAGATTTTACTTCTGATATTTTAAAAATACATTAAATTCATGAATCTGAATAGAGAAATATTATGTTCATGTTAATTATACATTGAAATTTGTCAAATTTGTAGTTTTCAATTAAAAATGTCGTAATGGTAATTTAAAATGTTAATCTTATATATTAACATTTTGCAATATAAAAAATCTAATGTTGTAATTAACATGATAACGGGATTAAGATAACAATATGATTTTACGAAGTCAAAAAGGGTATTCATAATTTTACGCGCAGCATTTCATAAACACACAATTTTTAAAATCGATTTGCATTGGAAATTTTTCTATTCTCTGACTTTTGTGTAAATTTATCAGATCGTTTACGAAATTTCCGCATAAATTTATGAGGCTTGTGTATTTGATTTTCCATACAAATTTTGACAGTTCATTTAGGAGGCTGGTAAACTTATGCGGTTTACGCGAATATGAGGTCAATACGCGTTTGCATGAATACCTTTAATATTTCTCTGCGTGTGTGCAATTTTCTGAAGTACATAACTAATTGGGATAAGTGCAGCGTCGGTACCTTTGCTACTTTCTAGAAATTCTGAATGATATTAATTATGCAGGGGTTGATTCCATTGCTGCCAAGGAGATCGCAGTAAGTCGACATCATTAAAATACAATGAGGAGACTAAATCAGGGGAATCCCCTTATTTGTGCTATTTTGGTTATTTGTGTCTAACAAAAGCAGGACGAAAAGCATCCAGAAATCCTTATCCAAAGGGGAATAACAAGCCAAGATGTTACAAGGGAGCGCCAAACAAACAGCCCCCGAAAATGTCCCTAATCCGCCTCGAGGCAGGAAGAGGATCTTTTCGGAACATTTCTTTAGTTATGACCTCGATGGAAAAATTTCTTTCCATTCAATGAGAACCAGAATTGAAAACTCAATTGCGATGGATTCCAAATTGAAGACATGTGCGAATGTCAGATTTGCCGCTAGAAATTTTCCAGAATCTTCTCAGTCGGGAACAGTCCAATTAGAGTTATCCCGGATATGCTCAGGCCTTTTTCGTGGATGTAAGCTAGATTTTTTTTTTAGATTTTCCAGCCGATATCTAAATGAAGAGAAAATTTCGTCTTTTAGTTTCCGGACAAGGCAATAATGACAAATTACTTAGCCTCGACTCCTTCTGGACCGACAGTAAATGTAATTAATTATAAATAACACCTGTGCAAGAACTTGAATAAATTTCCAACCGTCTTAGATACCTTTCCGCACAAATTAACAAATTAGGCACCTACTCTCCGTTCAAAGATTCAGGAAATTCGAATAGGGTACGCCTCGCGAGGGCAATTAGAAGCAAAAGGATTATTGATGAGCAAATATTAAATAAGAGCAAGTCTACCGTGACCTATCTAAAATTCAGTTGAAGTACAAAATTTGCTCAGAGACCCGCATTGTGAAACTTCTGAAGGATTTCATAATAAAGATAAATGAGTAATCAGTTAATTTACCTACTTAGTCCTGAATTAGAAATGTGATTAATTGATATTTTTGACTGGAACGTTAAGATCTTATAAGGGTGAAAATTGCCCGGAGTTGTGAAAGTTCAACTTTAGCAATATAGTATAATCATACTGCACAAAATATTGCTCTTATTAATTTTTGTGGAAATATGCTTATCATTACACCCACAATTGCAAGTGTTCACGAGATTCTGATACTAAATAGATTTTGCTTTGTAACTAATTTGTCTTATCAATACTTATATGTAAGTTCTGGAGCATTTCTACTTTTAATTTTGTGATAAAATTACATTAAGTTTTAAATTTTAAATACCAATTTTTTACCAAACTCTACCTTCTGAATATATTTTTAACTAGATATTGCTAAAAGTCAAGTAGGTATGTATATAGATCATGACTCCTAGATTTTTCTATTTAAAAATTTAGTGTTCATCAAATGAAACTGGAAAGCAATTAGTCATTAACTTAATATAATTAAATAAAAATTAAAAACAATTATAAACATACGAATTTAATTCAGTGAGTAGAAATGTATTTTGTTGAATTTTGACTGAAATTTAACGGCATGACCGAAATAAGTAGGTAGGTACCTGTTGACAATTTTTATTAAATACCTAGATTACATAATATAAAATGTTCGTCAATTTTGTAAATCTGAAGAAGCGAACTAAAATTTTCTCTCTCGCCCCAGTTCCACTGATTGATTAAACCACTGCTGCTTTAATGAAAAAATCATATTAAAAAATTGTGTCGCAGAGGGCTTTATTGAGTGTGATGATTTTAACATATTTTCCAAAGAGATTTCTAGCACTATTCTACTAATATCCTTTAAAACGACACAATCTACATATCATATTGAACAAATTACCAAAACTATTATAGTTCGGAAAATCAGCCACAGAACAAATCGTGCATTGGACCGAAAATGAAGTAAAAATTATTATTCGTAATAGAATTAAAGCTAAAGACCCCATTTACACTATCATGCGAAAATTGATTGGTATTTCAGTAATTCCACACTTGAGGAGATACAAAATACCAATTTTAATAACTCTCTTCAGGTCAGTATGAAGAAAACTAATTGAATAAAATAAACCTTACTTCGGAAAACTATAGGAAAAAAGAATTAAAGTAGTCCTAATATAATTGTCCATTATTCTGTACTTAATTTAAAGGAATGATGCATGATCCAAAATTCACAAAATGAACTTGTAAAATAAATATCAAACAAATTTCTTTTTCCGTAAAATTACTCGTAACATGAATGTGAAAATTCGTTGCCACTTTGTCGTTAACCCTGAGCTGCCTCAATAAACTTGATGTGGGTGGTGGCACACCAGGTGCAAATAAACCCAAAAAGGTATGAACATCCAAGTTCTAGTTTCGTAGTTTTCGTTTCGGAACTTCAATATTTTAAGCTTTTACTTTTTACGCTGACGAGGGTAATGGAGTTATAGTTTCCTTTTACATTCTAAATTTTTTAGTAGGGTAATTTCGATGGCTGAAAACAAATATGAAATCAGGTGGAAAATTCTAATAAAAAATATATATAATGTTAAGGAAGGTATGTATATGCCTCTTTTAAGTCTTTTAAATTGCTTTCAACTCTAAAAACTTCCAGAAACCGTCCTTGGGTTAAATTTGGTAAAGCACGACATGCCAAAGGTATTTAGCATATGACAAAGGTTCCACCCACCCACCGAGAGAATAATTTACCTCGAATTTATTAGGTGACTAAGTAAGTGGAACAATTCACAAAACAACCATAAATACAAGGCCACCACCGCTGTTCAGATAGAAAGTTTTGGTAGAATTTAACGCTTCAATAATTCCGTAGGATGCATAAATGAGCCGAACTAGGGCTGGTCGTGGGTGTGGACGGGGGCTCGTTTCAGTTTGCCCCAAATCAAAGTCCCTGAAGTGATGAAAATCCGAATGCAAATAAAACGAAAGGGCCCCACACATGCCATTTGCGGTCGCTAATGCCAGGGGTAAAGGTTTTGACCGCCAGCGTACTGAGTTTAAATTGGAAAGGTACAAGAACTCCCCCATGTAAGAATTTTGGGGACTGCACTGAGCCCGGTAGGTGTAAAATTGGGAAACCTGAGCTTACAGTCATACCTCAAAAATTCAATGGAATTTCATTTGGTTGGAAATACCCAATTTCGTTGTTTTCCGGCTGTTTGAGGGAGACAAACGTGGGTTTCTGTGCATGAAGAGCCAATTTACCAAACACTTTGCGAACATATGGTAACTTTGGTGATGCACGGAAGGGCTACAGTGGGGCAGGGACAAAGTGGTCCTTTGTTGATTTATAGACCGGACACTGTCCAGGACATTACACTGCCTATTGTCTGTAGCCAGAAGGGTTTTATTCAAGCAGTAATGAAATAGCCGCCAAACGGCTTCGTTCTCTGCAATTGCAATTGTTTTAAAGATGGTCAAGATTTTTAGGTTAGTTTTTTAGTTGTTTAGAATAAATTATAATACCACATTTTGTTATACTCTATTCTATACTTCTCGAACCAAAATAAAGTCATAGCAAGAACTCCTCCTTCGTTTACCCATTCTTATATAATATAGTACATATTTTAGAAACCAGTAGTCTTATTAGTTGAGTTATTTGATTTTAACTAGAAGGTATCACTTAATTAAAGACTTCTCAAATACTAAATCAGCAAGTCTATAAATTCAGATATATTTTTTCATAATATTCAAAATTAATGGCATCGAAAACTCCTACAAACTTTTGTGCTTTGCCCTAATTTTCGATAAAATTCGTTACATTCAAAAACAATAACCTCAAAATACCTTTTGTACTAACTTTTGAAATTTCTTTGCAATCGGACATTTTGGTCGTTGTATTTAAAAGGGCCCTTCTCAAAATAGTGACCCTAAAATTTGATTATTTTGTGAACCTAAAATTTTAAACCAAAATGTGCTCTAAATGAAAATGTGTGATGAAAAACTACTCCCAGAAAAATTTCAAGATGAGCATCTTTTTCAATTTTGAGAAATGAATGGTCAACGTTTAATATTAATTTCTTATGAATATTACACATATGAAAACAAGAAATCTCTAATACTATCATGGAGATATAATTTAATTAATTAATTAATTAATTATCCTTACCTAATAAGACCAGAATATCTCTGATAGACCACATATATCATGAAATTGTAAAAATTCTAAATATTCTAAAATACATTTAGTCGTAAAATTGTCTTGCAAGAAAATCTTTGATGTCGTCTTCTACTCCAAATCAAAAGCATAGGATTTGGTGTGAACAGTTTTTGAAGAGTTAGACCTATTTGTGAACTTTAATAAACCTTATAAAAATTTCAGTTATCTGCCGAAAGCTACTGCTCCTAAAAATCATACGATTTTGAATAGTCGCCCACCGCCTACAAAATCTCCTTTTGGCTTTCCTTAACTAACTTTAAAGTTATGATAACAAAGGATATAAATCCGGCAACCTTTTCTATGCAATCTGCCGTAAAGAAAATTTAATTGAATTCTGTTTACCCTCTCTCTGTGATAACGTCGACTAAAAGGATGACGAAATCCTGGAAAATTTTGTTAGGGAAACAACTAAAAGCCCTTTCCCTTTTTCCATTGTTTCTTGGCCTAGTTTATTTTCTTGCTTTTGCTTAGAAATTGTCTTGAATTTGTTCGCTTTTGTCAAGTAAAGTCAATTTTTATTCTGCCACAAGAAAAGAGTTTTTTCTGAATGTTGGAATAGTTTAACAAATTACGGTCGAATTTATCTTTTGCTTTTAAGATTTCTTATTTTTAACTCGTTCTATGTCATTTGAATAAAAAGAAGCTGGATTCAATTTTCGATGCTTCTTAAGTTAGTTAAGTAAAGAAATACAGCTGACGTTTAAATAACAAGTGTTTTCGGCCAATTTAAATTTGTGCTATATGATGTATAGTTGAAGAACAGTAGATAAGAAACATTTTAATTATTATTCGAATTAAATTTATCTTACATTTTAAAATCATTCGTTAGAGTTTTATGCCCCATCTCGCAAAACCGGATTTACATATATAATTTTGTGTCAAGATTTATTAGTTTAGACTTAGAGATAACATTTAATAAGATACTGTTCAATGACTCAATATATAATTTGGATAGTGTAAAGTGTTATTTACGTCGTATTATATTTAGAATTTCTTGTCACAATACGACTAAAAAATACAAAACATAACATAAAATTTTTGGTATGTGCCCAAAAACCCAAAACAACCCTAAATTAACCATAACAGCGCCAATAAGCAGAAATTTGCTTAAGAAAGTCATTTCTGATGAGAAAGTAACAACAAGGGCAAATATTCACAGCGTTGCGTGTTGGTTAAGAAACTCACTTTTCGTACACTTTTCGTGTGGGTAAAGGAATTGCAAAATTCCAAGTCATCTACAAGTCTACTCGTAATTTTATCACAAGATTAAGAGTGAGGACCAAAGTTTGCGAGGGCACACTCTGTGCCGTTTTTAACCGCTGAATAAACACCGACTTGAGATGATTTATGTTTTATCCTTCCTTCAACATGTGGGACATACAAAGAATTCATAATTGTGTTTCTTGTTTTACTTTCTTTTCTTAGAGTATACGCGCTTTGTTTGCTTGAGACGTTTCTTAATTGAATCAGAAATATGCTGTGCATGCAAAATAATTAACTTATGAAAAAGAAAGACAGACTTTACAGCTCTCGTGTGCAGTTTTTCGAGTGCCACTTGATTTTAAGAAGCTGCAAATGTAACGTCTTCACCACAAATTAGATTTAAGCGAAGAAGAACACCACTTCAAGATTCGAAACTGATTGCTAATTACGCGTATTTATTCTACTTCGCGCATTTTGATTTCATCCTTTAAAATTAAGCACAAAGTTTATGAATAAAATTTTATCTGTTTCGTCTTCATGAAGCAGGACGGGAAGGCCGAGTAGAATGAATCTGATACTTCCGGCCTTAGTATAATATTCCATATAAATATTAAAACCATACGAATATGTTATAATTCTCAGTAATGATAATAAATTATCATATCACATACCTCTTAATAAAAATCAATTTTTCTTGCTTATACCACAATAAATTCCCGCAATATAATATGGAGGATGCACATACATACGAGTGTTATTGATTTTCGAGTCAAAGGCCTATAAATTATATTTATGTGAGCCAATCTGTCCTCAGTCATCGTAAATCAACTATATTCGTTATTTTGTATATTGGTAATTAACATATCGACTATTGTATTTGTCTTAATTACAATCACCAACTTGTGGAGCATACGTTTTGTTTTATAAAAAAATGGATCGAATGTGAATTTCTAAATCTTTCGAATTCAATTCAAATTGGGATTTCTTCCATGATTTTAGATAGAACTTTTAGATAATACCTGGGTTCAAATACGTCGAAATACTGTAGACTACATATGCTACATATTCCAACGTAACATAGTCTAGTCTAATTTTTATACGAATAAAATATAAAGGGTTTAAAAATCGCGGACCACAATTGTAGATTTTGAGGGTTTGCCTTAAAAATTGGTATTTAGGGGTCTTAAGAAATGCTGATTACGAACCGCTTTTAAAACTTAGAAATGCAAAATTTCGAATGCAATCGCGAAATTCAACGAACTTAAATAAGAAGGTATACTAATACTAAAGGTATTTTGAGGTCATTGGCTTCAAATTTACTATCACAATTTGAAAATTCAATATTGCGTATGGTGATTGCAATTTTTCAAATTCGACGAATTCAAGTTAAGTTAAGTTCAAACAAAAAAATTAAATAAAAAACGGCGGACCCAATACACTATGAAGGCTGATATTTTTTTAACTTTAATGATTTCTAATCTAAATTCAAGCATTCTAAAAACGAGACAATGTTAATCAAATACATAGGTGACGTCATATTAAAACACTTTTAGTGTATTAAAATAAAACACTAAGATTTGCGGTGTATAGTGTGAAAATAATTCGGTAACACTCATTTCGAATTTACTATGAGAATTTAGATAGTTCATAAAATTTTCATCAATTGAAAGTAAATTTTTAACAAAATATGTATACTGGCGTAAGGTTGTTTATTTAATGCCAAAAAACTGAGAATTGAGGATTAGATGATATGTTTAGTTAGAATAAAGACGAATAGGAAATTAACATAAAATTTCCACTTTTAACGACTTCCCATAATGCAATTATATTTAACAGAGAGAGACAGAAACCCTTTAGACGTGGGCTGTAGTAGCAAAATGGTTTTTAGACAATGGTTCTATATATATAACAGACTCAAAAGTAACAATCGTAAACTGGGTGAAAATATAAAACTTGAGTATTTCATATTCATATCTTATGTTGCTTCGGGTAAAACCAGGTTGATCACCTAAATAAAGAAAAATATGTAATTTTATTCTTAATTTATGAAAGTTCACATTCATAAAGTGGTCACTCCCCGTTTGAGAGTAAGAACAATACATATTTGTCCTTTTCGAGAATATTTTAACGTAAAGGAGATTTGCAAACGGCTTTTTACGACGACAGTTGATTTGAATTGGAAAAAGGGTTGAAAAAACCGGAAATAAATGAGCTAATTGTTAAATATATTTTCATATCCTAACCAGAATTTTACGTATAGGGGTGGGGAGCACCTAATTAATATCATTTCCATAACTTCCGCACGAAATCCGGCATAAGTCACAAAAAGAGAAATGTTTTAAATTTCGGCAAGGAAAAGGTATATCGATTTCCCCTCAAAATCCTCCCTGTTATTTCCACTAAATTGAGTCGACATAAATCACAAAAGAAATACTTTAGGCGCCATGTGTCAAACCCTATTAAACCCATGTTGCCCGCTAGAATTTCATTTTATTTGACATCTTATGAATGAAATCAGCCAGAGCGGCAGCATATATCATTGCGGTTGCGGAGGCTGTGACTTGTTCAACCAACGACACAACGTTTTTGGGGATGCCGCCGATGTCGATTAGGGTTGTTTACGGAAAATGTTAAGAATTAGAAAGTGTCCGAAATTCCGAAAATGGAAAGGGAAATGTCCTTGTATGACCTCTTCTTCTACCCATGGCAAAAATGGGAACCTTACGCAAAATTGTTCGATTCGAAAATTTCTTCATAAATATTGTGCCTGAATTGGCAATTCAGGCATCTTCGCACCCTAATTCCTGCGATCGGTTCAATAAGTTCCCATAAAACGAACACTGGGACCGGGTCCCGAGAGAAGTTGGCACCGATTTGGGTCATCTCTCATTAAATATTCGCTTGGCTTATCACTCCCATGGAGGGACGTCCTGACTCAGAGGTGCCAGGTCATTAACTTTTAATTAAATAACACTTTAATTGGACATTTATAAAGCTGTTTTCCACTTACTAAGGGACTAAGGGATAAACCGCGAGTTAATTACATGTTCAATTACATGCCCGTCAACTCCACCTCCGCACCCTTGATTGGGTCATTCGGATGCAGATGAGGAGGGCCAGGGCTCGAAAGTCGTTATTTTATCTAGCTCTGAATTTATATCTTTTCCGAGGGAAGAGGCGTTGTCGGAACTCGGCACGTAGAACGGTCATTCACTTCTAAAAAGAGCCAACGAAAAACTTTTCGAAAAGTATGTGAAAATTTTCTCGATCAAATAAATCAATTCGTGGCCGAAGTTAAGTTTTAGCGTCGATTGCTAACGAAGTTAACAACTTTTACTTTATATGGCTGGAAGGATTTGTACGTTCATCGACTTTGCCCTTTTCCGGGTCAGACCCTTTCATTTCTCTCGCATTTTTTTCATTTTCTCTAGAGGTGGAAACGCTTTAATTGGAAGTTATGAAATAAATTGTTCTGATGTATCTCATATTTCATCCTCTACTGAAACTTAAATTTATCGACCAGTGAATTGGAACAGATTTTTTGTTTTTTTATTTTATTGAATTTTCGCCCGATGTGGTTGCAACCGTCCGATGAATGTGAAAATATTTATTTTCTGGCCTAGTAACGCTATATGGATGTGACTTTGAGGAATATTTACAATTTTTCATATTGTCTTAAAAGGGCGAAATGCTGCTAATTTTGCCTGGTAGCACTTTTTCAAAACATTTAACTGAAAATTGATTTAATGAATCGCTTTTGTTATATCAATTTACAAAATTTGGTTTCACTTAAACAAAATATTCGGAAGAATAATGTTTCTGAAAATAAATCTTATGAAAACATTTCCTAAGGGATTGGAGACATCTTTTTGCCTGTTTGAATTTGAAATAGTTTTAAATAATGCTTGCCCACCTTTATTGCAAATCACAAGATTTAAAAAATAATACCGAGGCCAAAGTTTAAACCTTACATACATAGGTTCAAGTGGCGTATCTTGTGAAAGTATCTAAACAAAAGTACCATAATGATAACGTAGACTATCTTCAAATTTTGCAAAGCGAAAAATCTGAAATAATTAGATTCGATAGAGGTTTATGTAAATATTACAGGAAAAATAGAACGATGTCCCTAACTAGCACAGGTTTTTTAGAAATTAAATAACTTTTTGTACGTTTCCCTCCAAGGTACGGAACGCTCGGTGCGCGAATCCGACTCGCAATTGACCGGTTTTTATTTTTATTTTTTAATTAATACTTTTTTCACTTACTTGATTTTTCGTATAGATTTTGTAATTTTATGGAGATATCCTAATTCGACCGGCGTTAAAAGAGGTTATATTTTAAAATATCATAAGTGAAATATTGAAGAGTATGTGTACAAATTTCATAAAAAATATTAATACTTTATAGTCAGTTACTTAATCCTGTTTTTCAATTGTTTTGTGGCGATTTATATGCATTGTTTGTTAAAAGAAAAATCTTCTTGAATTGAGACATTGAAACGAAGAAGGTTGATTACATCGCAGCGAAAAGGCAAAGTTTCGGACGTTATCATTTAGGTACGAGGTTTGTTGTCGCGCGTCATCAACAATGATTCCCATATCCGGATTTCGTTTTTGCCCCAATTCTCGTTTGATTGGTGATAAATGTTGGCAGATGGTGGAGCCGTGGCATCATAAAAAGCCTCTCCGGCGCAGCCATTAGGCCCTAATTAATAGCAGTTGATTAAATATAACCTGACTGAATTATTCAGGCGAGACAGGCGGGCCATGCCAGGGCCAAGAAGGCTGTCAATTAACCTTTTGCCTTCCGCTGTTGTAAGCAGGTGAGGAATAACGATTAGCCGGCACGTGAATTATTCACGTTTGCCAAAATTGGGATCGGTTGGATGGGGTTTCGCGCTCAAACGTTCGGTACAATCGCACCTTTACTTCGCCGCCGACGCCATGATGTTACACCATCCAGGTGACGCCGACGACGTCATTTTAAATTTAAATCTCGCCTTTATACCCAACCAAATTTCAATGGAAAAATTTGCAGGCGTAGAAGAAAGGAGTCATAAAATCAGGAATAAATTTCCTCGCATCCTTCTCACAGGTGTGCGCTACGGAGGATTTTTCGTGCCTCCCGCATGTGAAATTCATGAACTGGGGCTAGCTGGGGCCACGCCACCTGGCGGATACAGCGGTCAAGGAATGTTCCCGAGCATACTCTATCACTACCACCCGCACGGAACATAATATATAAATGTTTTATGAGCAATTTGGATTATATTGCGCTACAATTAAATTGCGAATTTAAAATCACATCAGGTGCGAGACACGTCCCCTGAGTGATGCCACCTCAAATATTTTTGGTTATTACCTACACCACGTGCACATTGCTCGCTGCAGAAAAGAAAATTAGCCTTTTATGTTTAAATTAATATGTTAGTTCGGACCCTTTGACCGTTCAGCTAGTAAGTCAATCAAAATTAAATTTTTAAAATTGTTTAAACCTACATACGATACTATGGAAATGATTTGAGAACAGCTCCTTTTAGTATGTCTACCTGTTATACAAAAACATTTCGTTTCCACCACTATTTAGCATACATTTAACGTACATATTACGTGATCTCGCCCTTTAAAATCTATATGCTGCTTGTAAAATAAGTTTTCTATTACCTCAGTTTATATAGCTGAATATATGCTGGTCAATAAAATATGCATTCTGATTCTCTGACTATGTTTATGCGACAGTCCCAAATCAGGACTAAAAATCGGTTGTAGGCCAAAATTTTAGCTACGTGTATCAACGGCACAAACTGGACTAGAACTTTTGCACTATATAAAATTAGGATACTATCTCGCACAATTATTAAAAATTGTACCGCTTCCTTGAGGCTCCAAAAAATTGTCCTCGCTATAGCAGACGTCGCTATTACTTTATGACATATGTACATACATACTCATATTCAAATAAATCTGGCCTAGTCCCAATTCAATTGGGGTTAGGCGAAATTTCTGACTTTCACGTTTATACGGCAAAGTAAATTCGGATTTTAACCTACTCTAGGCCGAAATCCTGACTTTGGTTATCGTATTTAATAGACGAAATCTCTGCGAAAAATATACAACGCGGATCTAATAACGAATACTTTTTTGATAATACATCTATCTTTCCCATGATGCTTCATAACATAGATAATAATATTAATTCCTAAGTGATTAAATTAAATCGTAATATCGGAAATTTCTTGAAATAATACATTTCATTTTCATGTATTGTTTATAAGATTTGACATGAAACCTACAAGTCGCTATATTACGCAGTATCTTTTCTCATTCAAAATAAACCTATTTTTATTACTGAAATTACGGATTTCTCATTAATTTTCGCACCTATGAATGTTATTAAAGGTTTAAGTCTACACGTATTATTTCTAATTTAGGTAGTCTATTTTAAAATTGTAGGAATAAAATATAATTAGTTCCCATGTGCGTAAATTCCGAGTAATATAGGAAAGAAAAAATATTGAAAAAAGTAATAAGAAAAACTCATCAGAAGCCATTACAATCATCATGATATGTATATCCTAAAAATGGAATATGAACATTAATTTAATAAAGAGTATTTGCCATGAAAATTGAATAGATGAACTGACATATCTACAAGAAAAAAAGTGTATACATCAAAGTAAAAATAAATTGGGTCGAAATTCCCCGGAATTCTTCAGAAACCCCAAAGGAAAAGAGTGGTATTAAGCGACTTATGCCAGAAATAGCCTATTAATACATATGAAGATTACAAGTAAAGCACCTGCCTCCAGTCCCATAATTATGCTATTTCCAAATCGAATATTCCAAAAATTTCGTTTAACGATTAACATAGGCACGATTTTCTGTGGCTTTAAGCCTTTTGAAGGCACCTGCAATCGTCTGCAATCCCCGAGTAGAAATAGACTTGTCATAACTACCATTTGCCTTATGTTTATGCACGACACGTACGGGCTGTAATCGTTAAGGCATATTACGTTTTGACGTCAACACCCCTCAGGTATCCCTTTTTGGTTAACATGAGAACAGAAAAGGTTATTCCGATTGGGAACATCTTGGTACGAGATGGTTTTCGTCAGAATTTCGAGGAAAATAATTACTCACTCAGTCGACTGTAGACGCACAAATTACTCCTGGCAAAGTGCCCTAACTTTCTTCTTCTTCGTCTTACTTTTTTTTTTTTACTCCCTGTAATGTCTGAGGAGCAAAAGCCTATGTACCTTGAATTCTTGTTTTTACATCTGGTCTCGGTAAGATGCCTTGAATTTCTCAAAAGTAAATACATGAGGAATTCCGGATGGAAGAAAAGCAACACATGTCTAAAGGAGCTTCTCGAATCACCGGCAGAATCGGGGAAGAACGCATTCAAGAAATGTGGTTAATATGATGTTAGGACTAAGGGCAATGATGTAGAACCCTTACGATATTTATTAAAAACGAAAATTCAAGATGAAATAACCTCGGAGCCGTTTAATTAAGAAATGCTCGCTGAAGCACTTACTCATTTTGAAAATCGCTTTCGGATAAAATTTTCTTTAAAACTTTTAAGGATTTTTGGCATGGCAATCAGCTTAAGAGAAATACCATCTAAAACTCCTAATTTTTCATTTTTTTTTTAAATACCCAAAAATAAGCCGTCTTCAAAGTTGTCGAAAAAATACTTTCCAATGGTTTTGCGCTATTTGCCAGTCGAGTTCAATTTGATTTTCGTTGAGAGTACCTCCCACGCAGTGCAAATAGGTTTAATGCCAAAGTTGTGCCCATTATGTTAATACTTTTCTGTAGTCGACGACGATAAAAGTCGCAATTACGCTAAGCTTTATGAGTCACCGAAACGTGAAAGTAAGTGAGTGAAATTAGATGTAAGTCGGCTCTAGCGGAAGAGACCACATCAAATATTGCTTCACACTTTCAAATTAATGTAAATTTCCGTCGTAGGACACCCAAGACCCCAGCTACGTGAGAAACTCTTGCGGGGGGGTCTCTGGCATAATTAAGGGCAGGATCAAAGGAGACAACTTTTTCTACACGCTCCAATGAATTACTTTTTACCATGGTAAACGTAAGTCCGGGGCGAAGGGACCATCGACACAAAAGGAAACATGAAAGGAAAATTGGTCAAACAGGGCGATAACACACTCACAGGGTGTTCAACTCGTTTTGCCAGACTGTGGTCTCTATAGTGTATAGGGTGGTATGATAAACTTAGTTTCGACAAGACCGTAATTTCAATATTAACGAGCAACTTTCCGGTTGGTGAATATCCCTAACTTTTGCTAGTACCTTCTGGGAATTAACTTTGATTCTTCGGAAAAACAAAAATGTTAAAACCCTGTGCCTTCATTACATCTGGACCAAGACAGAGGGTTTTGACATTCTCAAGCAAAATATAAAATAAATTCTCAGAATTGAATGTTCCATTATCCTCAACGAGAAGAAACACAGTACAAATATTACCTACATAAAATAAATTACATTGGAATTTTAATTTAAAACACTAATTTAAATTATAGACGAAAAATACCTTTGAGAAGACGTAAAATTATCCATAATTACAATATTTTCGCCATTTGCTCAATTTGCGTTTATAAAACCAGAACTCGGGGTTTTCCATATTTGGTTTATAGTTTTAATAATTTAAATCTAAACAACATCGCGAAACCAGACATATTTTTAGTTTTAATATTTTTCCCAAAAGTTTAAACAAAACTGATTTTCTATTATGTAAAAAAGAACGCAATTTTTGCTTAAAATTAATTCTTGTATCTTTTTAAAAACTATAAGTAAATAAATTTAAATACCAAACATATAAATTGTGGCAATAAAGTAACTTTTACGCTATATTCTAATAATACGATTTTATAAAATAAAATAATAACCTTTCTATTTAAAATCTGACAAAACTGTCTTGAATTTTCTTAAAATTAGACTAGATTATGCTTCAAAAAATAAAATTTTAGCAGAACTCTTCTAAATCAAAGATATTTTAGAGATTAGGTTTTAATTCACTAGAAACCCATCTCATTGAAGTTCATTAAAAATATCATAAAACGAGACATGAATAGGTTGAAAAATTTGTTCGGCGAACTTTATTTAAATTTCTAAGTATGTAATTTTAATCTCCATTATTAAAGATAATTTTATTTAATATTACGCAGATAAGATGATAATTGTTGCTCTAATATTTTAAGATAAATGTTGGTATTTTCGCATCTATGTATATAATAAAAAAATATTAAACTGCTTACGAATACCGAAGACCGTGAATTCGCTTTTTAAATTAACAAAATTACTTTTCAATGGAAAGATAAATCAATCAGTCAATCAAATTAAAACGTTCCAATATTGTTCAAAGCAAACCCGATTTCATAAAGTCAAATAAAAATCCGTTTTACAAAAATCATACGTATCAATAAATAAACTAATTTCCATACGTCGAAAGCGTGATTGGTGAAAAATCACCAATTTCCATTGGAAAAACTCGCATGCTGATTTAGCAGATATTTTCCGAAGTGTTCAGATACATTAAATATGTATGAAAAATTTAGCAGAAGAGTAAATCACAGTCGAAATTTTCAGCATTTTTAATTTGTTTTATTTGCTTGATTTAAAATCGGTGCAGTTAATTCGTTTTTGAGAACATCCCTCAATTGCGGATAAATGGCCGTTTTATGTGTCGGGGGTGTAAAATCTAGGCTAGGTCGACCATTAGCTATGATTAATTTTATATCTCGCCACTATGGGGAAATGCAAATGATCGCAGCAATATTTTGCAATTTGCAAAAACTTTTTGGATAGCATATTTTTGGCATGGTGTGTGATATATACGAAAGCATTAAATGTTGCCACCAGCTGTCCAAAAGAGTTAGTTTTATAGCATCCATTAATTAGAGCCATTGAGTTGTGCCATATTTTAAAAATGTTTTTTCATTAATTATGAGATACTTCAAGCGGTTGTACAAATTTTAAAGCCAACGGCTAGTAGAAAGTTTCGAATTCAGGATCTGTTTAATTAATTTGGGGATTATCTTGGCAAATCGGGGCGATATTGTGTGGAAATAATTCAAATTTCGTTCGGTTAGTAGCCTAGTTGGAATCAATTTAACTCAGCCCTTATGCGACAATTAACAAAAGGGGATTATCGCTGATTCTCTCTAATATTCACAGGCATGTAAGTGCTCGTAAATTGTGCACTTGGAGACTTCGGGCGGGCATATCGTTTATGATTTAGAGCCATAACTGAGGGTATTTCTGGGTAATTCTATAACGATGGATTGCTTTAGGGCTCCTCCCAGCTTTGCTCGAGGAGATTAAATTGCATTTCGCCACCATACGTGCGAAATTGCAAGTCGTCTACCCCGAATCCTTTTCCAGAGGGCAAGACCACACACCAATTCGTCGTCAAAAATATGTCGACGTTGTCAAAACTTGGTTCAGTTCAGCGACACCTTAAATTATTAAGGGCTACTGACAGATAACTCCGAAGTCTGAGGCGGACGAGGGCATAATTTCGGGAGCTGTAGTTGCTTGTAACTTTCCAGAGCCACATAAAACTTTGAGCAAATTGCAGAATTTTACAGTGCTGCTCAAAAGTTTTACTGGAAGTTTGAGAAAGCCCCTATTTATAGAGGAAATGGGCTGTTAATTAATAAAATTACTTACTTTTGATGCGTGAAATGGCATATAGCAGTAATTAGTGCTAACAATGCGGAATAAATACCGCGCCAAGCGCTAAGGAAAATTTTAGTGAATTTTAAAATTGCCTAGATGTTATATAAACCAATGAAATCATTTGGAATTTCGGAGAAAACCTACATTTGATCTATCAATTAATTAATATATGGTAATTAATTAATTAATCTAACAATTTAAATTAATATATGAGTTAATTAGGCTTATATCAGTAGGTTTAATTTAAAGCCCAAAACATGCTTGCAATACTTAACAACTTTGAAACTTATGCCTACACATTGTATATACGCATTTTATACAAGGTTCTAAATCATGCATTACCTACCTACCATATTAAAGGGGCTATTTTTTAAATAAGGTAGGAGAACCAAATAAGGCCCGGGCCCTAACAAGGCCCACCTTTCAAATTTCGCGCCAAACGAATTCGGAAGTGCCAAAAGTCTGTGTTATATTTTAGTACCTACAAATCTCAAACGTTCACCCTAATCAGTTTTTCTCAAAAGTAAACTTGTGAGTATTTGCATTCATAAAACGTCAGCGAAAGGGCATGCACGGCGAATTTTATAAAAAGCAACTGCAAAACATATAAAGTATTTTTATTTATTTTTGAGGAAAAATATATACATTTTTGTTTTATTTTGTACGTTGTCGTTGTATATTATTATTATTATATAGAATGTGTGTTAAAAATTACGATTATTCTTTTATTATCATACTACTTAGTTATGTATCTAAGATAGTAGAACCAAATAAGGCCCGAGTCCTAACAAGGCCCATCTTTCAAATTTCGCGCCAAACGAAATCGGAAAGTTCTCAAATCTGTGTTATAATTTAGTGCCTACAAATCTCAAATGTTCGCCCTATTCAGCTTCGGTCAGAAGTACACTTGTCAGTGTATCCATTCATAAAATGTTAGCGAAACTGCATGTGCGATCAAATTTTATAAAAATCAACTACAAAACATGAAATTCATTAGTTTTGTTAATTTTTTGTTAGCTCTGTTAGAAAGTAATTATTTGTTGTTGAATTTTGGTAAATGACTTGCGTATTTACAATTAATTTTGATTCAAATTTAATGGGGGCCTTATTAAGACCTATGGGTTCCCTATAAGGCCCAAGGCATGTTTTTTTTTTAATGCTAAAAAGACAGTTAATATTTTAAAAGAGGCTATTATACTAAGGAATTTTCAAAAGGTTATTTAATAAAGAATTTTTATAATAAATTTAAAATCTTTTTATTTTGTAATCCTTTGAAATATTAAGCAATAACAATAAGGTGGGCCTTATTTGGGTATCCTACCTTACAAGCTCGTATTAATCCAACTAATTTTTATCTCTGTAAATCATAGGGATTTTTGTACTGATATACGAATATGTTTATAAATTTTTGCAAAAATTATTGCTTTTTACTGAAATATGTCCTTAGTTTATTTAATTTAATTTATTTCTTAATCAGTTTCGATTGAACTTGACTAATATCTCAACTATGTTCGCACATAGGGTAAATTGGGAATTCAGTATTACATTCTCTTACATAAAAATCACTTTTACCACATTAAAATCTACCTCTTCCGTCTGGCAGCCGCCGAAAGGTAATTTTTATAGTTCAATTTTTTGTTAATTGCAATATACTGCAAAATTCATAACACATAATCCTCTTGTGGTTAATTTCCAAGAATTAAATTTTAAATCATGCGTTATGCAACATTTAAAACCACACGCATTGATCTACAGAACATGAAAGAGACCACAGGAATATCTATCTGCCCAAAATTAATTAATGCTTCATTTCATAAATGTAATTATTATTTTAATATAATAACTTTTAGATTAAGTTGATTTTGTTTTACTCGAAACTTTATATCCCAGTAGCTTTTGGATTAAATATTCTGTTCAGTATTGAGTGCAATGTATTTTTTTTTAATGGAATTTTTGCGATGAATGAATAGCATATTCAATAATGTTACTGCAAATAACAGGGGAAAAAATAATTAATTCAAGAAAATTATGTGAAGAGCTCTCAGCTCGTCCAAATCATTCAGGGATAAGCGATAATCTGTCTGCTGTACTCAGATTACCGCAGTTTTATCGAACGTATTCTATATAAAATTTCTGTTTGGAATTTTTACTGAAATGACTTTTGTCGCAGTATGAATGTTCCCTAATTAATTATCCGATTACGCATTATTTTTTTACAACTCGGCTTAAAACCTGCACCAGTCGAGGCAATATGCTGGAATACAATTTATGGTAATATACAGAGAATTTTACTTTCGGAAATATTACTTTTGTTAATGGCTTATTGGAATTTCTCTTGAAAGATTTTTATTCTTTTGTGTAATTTTGTTATTACTTTACATCATTTTATTTTGCGTTTCCACATTATTATTAAAAGTAGGAAAATGTTAAACGCATCCGTTAATTTTTAGTAAGTTCTTTAGTGCAAATAGCTTTGCCCTGAATTAAGAATTAAAAAATAAGATTAAAAACGATTGAAAGTCTCAATCGAGTTAAATTTCTTAATTTCATTGTGGATGAGTCTACAACTTTTACAGTGTACGGTATAACAGAAACACCAAGAAAACAGGAGATCGTTAAAACTTTGCTGGCTTTCCAAGATTAATTCGAGTTTCTTCCTCCACTACCTCAAGTTACTTGAACTTATCTTAATTTTTACCTTAGAGTTCCTTATAAGAATTACTCCTTAGGGGTTTTATTGTTCCTGGGAAACCGGGAAGGGAAGTCATTACATATTTTCTCCAAAGTTTTAAAAATGCTCACCGCTTTCAGCAAGTCACTTAAAAATTTATTAAACGGCAACGGAATTAAGAGATATTACAGTGGCTAGCGAAAGGTGAAGAAACTAGATAAGAGCACGAAAAGTACTATAGCTTAATATTGTTTACTAAAAGTTTTATCATCAGTTTGTGGTTTCAGGAATATAAAGCAAATGGATCCGCGGTATTTCAAAGTTTTATAAGTTTCCTGTTTCTGAATAACGTTTAGGATACTGAATATTTATTTACTTTATTAAAAGGATACGTATATTAATTTTTATTTCTCTGCAATTTTTTTTTATCTAAATCTGTTATTGTACAGACACACTATCAACAATTAATTTATTAAATAATATGAAATTATATGTATATAATATCACCGCAGCTTTTTCAAATTTAATATTGATTTATTGTGCGAAATGTGTTAAACACTTTTAGTTTATTACCCTCAAATATAATTTTTGAAGTTGATTAATGTAAATTAATAATTGCAATTAATTATTACAAAATTAATTAATTATAATTAATTACAATTAACTTAAATAAAAGAAAATTCGGAGAAGATTATTCAAAATATCAAGAGTTTTAATTAAGCAATATACAATTTGATTTCATATTTCCTTTGAATATTTACGTTTCTTACAATAAATATACACCATACACATATTTTTACTTTAAATGGAGAGCGTTTTAGTAGTAGGAATTTAGTTATGTTAGCATCTAAAGCAACGTTTTCAATCTCTTAGACGTAGCCTATAAAATAAAATCTTGAAATTGTGTTAGCTTATAAATAACATCTATAGGTATGTATATCTCTGGTTCAGAGCAGTTTCTGTAAATAACATTTACTGAATCTCTATTATTAGCTGCAAATTCATGCTCAACTCCAAAAAATATTATATCCATGTTCAATTCGTTCAAAAGCTTTCTTCCTCTCGAAAATGTAGGTACGAGTGAAACCGGGCAAATGGTTCTGAGAGCATAACCCATATTTTAAAGAGGACAGCCGTAAATCAATACGAAATGGTTTCGCTCCAGAAAAGCGGCTACTGCCGGATGCAACGGCCACAAAATCAAATATGCAAAAAGCGAGAAGAGTCCTTCAAAAGCCTTTACGTTTTCTACTTGAACAGCAGAGAAGAAATCTGGAAATGGATGCTGGGATGGGGCTCAGGAGTTGCTTCAAGCAACATAATGCCGGGGATCCATCCGGGCGCACTCGTGCCCGGCGAAAGGTAAGTGCACCCTGCACCGGCTCAAGTGCTTTCACTGCACTGCCTACAATAACCAACTTGTTCAGCGGCGATTCCCAAAGGAGATGAAATATTCAAATGAAACCACTGACGATTTTTCTGGCATCGGCACTTCCGACGCCTGCCATTTCAATCGCATGTTCCTGATAGAATCTCCACGCGAGGTGCAATCTTATCACCTTGAATGAAGCTCTTTTGCGAGCCATTCCGAGCCGTTTCGGGCCGTTCCGAGCCGTTTCGAGCTATTCACGTACATAGTTGAAATGCATTAATAGAAACTCCAGCACAAGCCTTTCATTTATCAAAATCTCACTCTAGCTACGTTAACAACATCTCATGAAGTATGGAGTTCGAAAAAGTACTTCTACACCCTGTAGTTAAACACACGAATAGAAAATAACAAACTACATATTCTTTGTCAGATGTATGATCTTTTGTTTGTGTTCGTAGCACGGAAAAACTACAGAAATTGATGGAACTTATATAAAAGTAATAAAGAATTTATTCCAGCAAAAAATTCACCTTATCTACAAATTATCGAATTTATATGAGCTATTAAGAATTTTTAATTAAACAATTTCTTCTTTTGGATAAAAGTAGATTTCATCATCATTATATGTATATTGCCAAATAAACAGTTTGGATTTAAGCATAACAAATCTCAACTTGGCATTAAAAAATCTGCCTTCAATTTCTTTTGGCATGATGCCTTACCCTTTAAAGAAAAATAAGATCGTAGAGATGCCTATAACATGCCCGCAACACGCCTGTTAACCCTAGCAAAAATATCTAATTCTTTAGCACGCCCATATTACACCCAAACATTTTCCATTTTCAAGCTCACAACAGGTCCGAAACGCGCCTGTAACAGCTCTAGAACACTCCCGCAACAGGCCCGAAAATCGCCTATAATAGGCCCAAAATTTTTATAAATTACTTTTGCAACGCATTTTATTTATGGTCGCCGATCACAAACAACCTCTAAATTTTTTAATGAATCCGAATCACGCCCGTACCTAATACCATTTGTGAAGAGAAATTAGATCATGGAGACAAAAGCAACAACTGGGTTGGTTATACGCCTGTTGCGGGCGCGCTTTGGGTCTGTTACGGGCGCCTTTCAGGCCAGGCCTGTTACGAGCGCATTTCATACGCAAGCGAAATGAACGATCCTTGCCAGTAACAAAATAAATTCTAAATGGAATAGAAATTGAATCAGTTATTTATTTACATTTTTTTTAGAAGAAGCATGGTCCAGAAATAACAATTTGCAACTTTAAACCTAGTTTTTCAGTTACAGTTTTGTTTTAAACTACTAAGCTTGGTATAATTCTAAACAAGACCTTTACTTTTAAAAATGAAGCAAGCCTACTTTTGCATTTTTCTTGAGGTAAGCCACACGAGGTGGAGGTAGTTGTAGAAAAATTGAAACGAATTGTTAACAAATTCTATGAGAAATGTAGAACATGGCCCATGACCAGGAAATTAAATAGAATACCTATAAATTTAAATTACACTCTAAGTATTTGACTCCAAAAACTAAATATTAGTTACGTAATTAAACTTAAAATGTAATATAACTATGTAAGTATTATTATTCACTTTTTAATTTTAAGGTTATCTTTGCTTTTACATACCTACATATGTCCTTCATAAATGTTCGTTGCTAAAATTCCATATTCCAATTTTATTTAGAAAAATTTAATTCTTTCTAAGTAGCCTGCTTCCAGTATTGCCTTCTTCTTTTTCAACACTCTCGAAGTGATCTAAATTACATAAATCTACATATCCTGGTTAGGGGTAGGGAAAATGCTGTGCATATTTATGTGCCACCGGCCGGTGACAGTTAAAGAGACATTTAAAATAAATAAAATTTCGCGTGGGAGTGCTGGTGGCGTTGGCAAATCAGAAATTTTATGACAGCCTGAATTTTATGTTTACGTACTGTGGCAGGAAGAGGCTTTACGACCAAACCGCACCCATCGGCGCGCTGTATGTCACCCTAAAGTCCTTTGTTGAGCGGGTTTTAATATCGTATCGTAGCAGAGCTGTTTTAAATAAGAGTTCTGCACGGTCTCTGCACACTGCACATATCCCCGGTTGACTATGAAATAGCGCTAAACCTTCATTTTTATTTTAGCTGGATGGGCATGGGAAATGAACCCAATTTTAAGAGGGAGAGAGGGACCTTTAAAATTTATTTATTTTTCTTTACTAAAACAAAATATGCTTTTGCAAAATTGGATTAAAGCACCGCTTCTATTATAGTACTAACCTACATACATCAAGCCTTGATCCTTGATTTCATCTGCAATGATTAAATGCACCATGCAGAAGGATAGGAGCTCACTTCCTAAAACTTCAATCTGGAGTATATCTTCCGGAAAACTTTCGACGTAGCTCCGGTCTGTTGAGTTTATTTAAAGTTTCCGAAACTAATTTTGAGAATTTGTTTGGCATGCACCCAGGGTATGTGAAGCTAAACGGATTATTTGGATCATATTCAATTTATCCATTTCTTGACTGCCTGCAAATACTGACACAATTGATTACCATGAGCGCCTGCCAATATTTTCGGCTCAATGATTCAATTAATTTGAAGAGTATTCATTTTCGAAATTTATCTCTTCATATTATACTCGCTTGTTTATGTATAATAATAAAATTTATGGGATATTTAACAATTTAGTGTTGTTTTAGTTTTAAAATCAACGATAAATTTAATCTTCCTTAAAATCATCAACCAATATTCAAACGTTAATTGCAATGGAATGGGTGTTATAAAAGGACACAACGAGTGAACCAATCTGAGCAAGTGCCTAATCAAAAGGAAACTAGCCAAATGACATCACACATAAAATTTAATGGATAATTGATTTGGGTAATGAGTAATGATAGATAGTGAAATTAAACAGGTTATGAAAAGTAAAACCATGGAGTAGGATTACTTGTCCCAACCCTATTTATTCCTAACAAATACATATTAATCGGGAAAAACTGAAATAAATTTAGTAAGTCAAAACTGATAAAAATCTATACAGCTCCGCTCATCAGGTTCAGGGTGTCAATAATGATTGATTGATTGTTTTTTTTTTTTTTTTAAATCTTAAAGGTTTAAATTTTTTGTGATGTATGTATATACACAATAAGTGTTAATAGTTACATAAATGTATATTGAATAGAGTTTGTTTTTTTAATTCACAAAAAGTACTTTATTGTTGGTGTTATTTTAAATCGAAAAATCTTATTTTAAAACACTTTTATTGCACCAGGTTTCCTTCCAACATGGAAATATCCGATTAACAGAGTCTCACCCTTCAAATGGAATACAGAGCCTACCTTTTGTATGTTAACATGATAATCTCCTTTCAATCACAACATAATTCCATTCATCTTGGAAGCCGCAGAAATCGGAGGCAGACGTGATGCGATGGAGGAGGTTTTTCGCAGCGCACAGTAGAGCGCGCGCGGTTTTTTATTCGCTACACGTCCTTAGTGGCACAATAACAATTTTCTTTTGTGGAACATTTCATAAATCCCCCTTATTCAGAAGCGCGATACTGAAACGGTATATTCGCAAAGAGGATGTATTCTAACCTATTTACATCATAATAGTTTGTGAAGGCTCCCCGCAGGGACTTAACTTTATTTCGGTTTATCAGAAGTGGGATCTGGCATATTCCAGCAGGAAGCCCTATCGTCGCAATAAAGCAACAGCCTGAGGGTGCTCTATTTCGATTTGCTGCCTTATTAACAAATCGTCCTACATCACGTAAACAATGCTTCCTCCTTAAGCGATACTGATATCAAAATGATTTGTTCTCCATTCCCTTAATTGGAAAAAAAAGAATAATAATAATACAACTTGCTACCCATAACAGGCGTTGTTTATGCTTTCAATTTCCGATATACCCTGTATCTATTTATGCCTCTTTTAGACTCCTTAGAGTTAGACGAACCCATCCCAACCAGCCGCAAATTAATGTTATGCGTTCGGCCAAAATTGGAAAATTTGTTTACCTTTTGCCGCAATTACTGGCAAAATATTTGTTAGCCGGAAAACTTTCCAACAAAACTGAAGCAGAACAGTTCCTCACATAATCTAAAGTGGTGCTTACTAGAATTTTGTCAAAATTAAACCATGCCCTTGGTGAGTACCGCCCGCTGACCGCCCAACAAAACTCCGGATAGTCCAAGGGCGGAACAAAATCGTCCAATTAATTATACTTAAGCTTTCGTATTACTTCCTGTTGATGGAAGACAACTCCATTAATGATCAAGTAAGAGCATTAATTGTGTGCAACTCCCAACTAATGATACCCTTGTCAAAAGGGGGCGTATTATACACGAATTTTGGCTCTTTCTATTTTCGAGGGTATAAAAGGTATAACCTTAAGGAAGGCACGAGGGCAGGTGGACGGTTGGGGATTTCGGTAGTATGAACTAATTGAGTGCACAAAGCCAGATTAAACGAAAATCTCCTGACACTTAAAACAACACGTTACTTTAATTAAAATGTCCTTCGGCTTAGGGGTGTTCCTCGCATGTAAGTCGCCTAAGAGTAGAGTCTTAAGGTATATTCGTATATGGTGAATTTGCAGTAATTAAAAGGAAAACGAAGCGACTGGACGAAGATCTTATGTTTTACGAAATGCCCTTTGAAATTCGAAGATCTTGAGCAATTGTTGTACTTTATTCTTCAAGACTAAGAATAGTAAAGCCCTTAAATAGCATATGAGAAATAGTTTTCAGATTTGCAATTACTTAACATGTCTTGTACGAGAATATCAAGTGAAAGATTTATTAAAGTTTTGACTTTTCGATGCTTTTCCAGCAAAGCAACAAAACTAATTCAATCGCTATATGTAAATACCACTTGGGGAATATTAAGTAAAATATGTAAATTAGGGACACAGATTATAATCTTCATACGCTTCATAATTTTAATCATTTGAAAATTGTAAGAAAATTCCCCAACTGCTCAAAACCCCTGCAAATATTTTGATCAAATTTTGAAATATATTAGTTGTAGGTTATTGGAATTTGGTATCCTCATGGGAGTTGAACAGTACGATATACAAAAACCAAAAACTAGCAACAAAAACTAAAACTTTTGAGGTGTAGGTGAGACAGTGTATTTTTTAATAAAAGCTATAATAAAAACCAATTCACCCAATTTTTTAATATTTGAAATGCTCTTAATGTGAATTTTCCAGCAGGATAATCGCAGCTAGAAACATAATTTTTTTCTTTGTTTCGACATTTTATTTTGATCTCAATGAACCGTCGTGTTATTTTTTTGAACGGTTTAAGGTTGTTATTAAAGCCCATGGTCTCTTTTAAAACAATTTATAAATAAAAAAAAAAAATTGTCCATAGAGTCTAGAAGCCTTCTCTATTATATTTTCATAAAAATAATTTTATATATGGATTTGAATTTAAAAAAGTTATATTTTTTTTTATCCGCAACTACTTACTTCAAAATATGACGTATAATAGTGGGAAACTACTACCATAGATGTTATATTATTTTGTATGTGGTCATTGCATTAAGTTTTTAGTTTCCCCGTAAAATTAAGAATTAAGATTAGTGTAAGTGCTTTATTTGAAATCTGCACACTTTAAATTTATAAAAATAAAAATTGATTCAATAACCTCCAAGATCAATCAATCATACGTACCTGTAGTAGTGTATGATATTATTTAACTATTGACAAATTTTACTAACTAGGTCATTCAAAGATATTTCCTAATTACATATTCTATGCCTAATTAACTTTTAATGAGATAAAAGCGCCATTTTCGCACCAATACCGAGATTTGAAATTTCACTCTAATAATGAAAAATTTCAATTAATTCTCGAATGGTACTTGTTGTGATAATAATACAAAACAATTTTCCCGATACGCACCTCATTGCATCCTTTGAACAGACTGTTGAATACGCATCATAATTAGAGATAGAAAAGTTGAAAAATGAAGGCATTTAATTAAAATTTAGTCTAAACCATCTAAATCTTAAGAAGAATACTCGATATTCATACCAGTTAAAAATCAAGCAAAAGTTGAATATTTTTCTAGACGTCTAACTAGGAAACGACTCTATGGTTGGATACAACTAAGTTTTTAATCTATGAGAAAACAAAAATATGTTCCATACTACAACAGTCTTTCATTTGTCGTTACAAAAGTAATAATTCATAGAAATTATATCAACAGGTGCTATTCACATAATCTCTGGAAATAAAAAGAATACTTCTTTATGCGGTAACATAAGTGAATATCATTTCAAATGTTCTAAAGTTGGAATAGGATTGTAAAAATGAGTCGTATAATACAAAGGAAATACAAAGCCATAGTTAAAGCACTTTGAGATCTCGTTATAAAAAGGAAGAAATCCCTTACATGAGTGGTTATCTCAAAAGACTTTTGAATCATAAAAAATTCATATATCTCATAAATACTATCCACAACATTTATGGGTGCTTCCACGATAAATAACATTTTAAGTACTTTTAAAGCTTCTTTATATCATCGCTAGCATTTATTTCCGTCGGACCCATGATGCTCCCGGTCATTACGATATATCGCAACTTTCGTCCGAGGAACAGAGCTACAAATAACAAGGGTATCTCTGGCTTATTGCTGAAGCACCACTTTTTAGTATTCATTATTCAAGAGATCTGCGGCGAATCCATTAATTCAGTACAGTGCCCTAGTACTGCTTAAACTGCAATTAGAAAAATTTTTAACGGCAACATAAAAATTACTGCAGCGGATAGTCCTCACTTTATTACTCGAAATAATGTCAACGATACTCCTATAGGCCGGTCCTGGGGCAGTTTTAAGTGTTTCATAAATATGAATCGAGTTAAACCCACAGGACAGCCCTAAATTCCCCGGGGAACATAAACAAAACTCAAACAACGAGTGGCGCTAAGTCCGACCCTCCGGATGTTTTGTCATCAAAAACGTACGCCCTCAGTTCGGTCGACAGCATAAAAATGGAAAAATGCTTAACTAAATCCGTATAGCCGTCGCGTCGAAGGTAATATTTAATTTTGCATGAGGCCATAAGCTGGACGTCAATGGCGTGAATACCGAAGGACTCATCTCACCTGCCACCTGACCAAAAATTCCACAGTCGCACTAGAGAGATCTACTGTCACCCTGTGCACAAATAAAAGAGGATGCTGTGATTTATGGACCAAGCACGCTTGCTGCCGATAAATAATCTCCCGGGCGAGTATTGATTTCACATTAGATACTCAAACAGATTAGTTTCCCCCACCGATAAATAACTCGACTGTCTGGCTGGGTATCGTTCGCACTTTAAATAATATAAAAAATAGCCGTGTAATGATCGAGCTATAAATAATGCCGCTGGGGATTATTTATAATGTTAACGAAGGTGTGACTTGCTTATGAATTATTAATAGGGCTACCACCCCCACCATGAGCACCACTCACCGGAGTGTAGCGCATCGAATCGATTCTCTGTAAACTTTAAGGCACAGATTCACAGAACATAATTTACGCTTGTAAAATGCAAAATACCTGCCGTGACCTCTGTACAAAGGCAGCACTAATTTGAGATTTTTTTTTAATTGGAACAGAGTCAAAGGAAGAATAATTAATTATTTTAAATATTTATAATGCGAGTCAAAGTAAAAATAGAGCTTTAGATAAGAATGTCCTCAATTTGGCAAGTATTTTGAGCTCTATTTCAAAGTATCTATATTTTTGTTAAAAAACTTATCACAATATTACAAAATAAAAACACCTTTTTCTCTTGTTAGAATCGAATCCCCATCAGTGTAACACGTTTGGTGCAGATCACAAAACATTTAAAATTTAACATTTTGCCATATTGAATTCGTAATTTCTGACAATTGAAATCAGCGGCCCGAAAACCCCCAAGTACCAAGTTTGGGGGAAATCGCATGAGCTATCTTATAAAATTTACTCATAAAAGTTCACAGTGATGGTAACGAGTACGCTTTTCATCGGTTTGCTCCCCGAGTGCGGAATCTCCGCCTTTGCGGACTTTCACTTCAAAAAATTATTAATAACAGTTTTACTGCAGCATCACAGCAAAATATAATTTATGGTTAAATATAACACAAATCAAATACAAATTGATAGTTACAATTTTGTTATGGTCAACACGAAAAGTCAAGCACTAATGGTCCGATTAAAAATAATTTGTTGTGCATTTTAGCCCTTTTATAATTTGTAAAAGTTTTTGAAAACAAACTTTTCATTAAGTTTTCTGGCGTATTATAAGGACTAAGAATATGAAGAACATCCTAATTTTAATATCGTTGTAGTACACTTTTTAAATATAATTTTTGTTGCTTTATTGAAACAATGTTTTTTGGTAAATAATGACTTCAAAACTTTATCTTCTACTATTCATTTTCTTATATGATGTAGTTCTCAAATTTTCAAACCAGACAGTTTTACTAATCACTAAGCTTCTGAACGGTCGCATGGCCACAGCCGGATGAGAGCTCCAAATTGTAATAAAAACCGCCACTGCCGGTGACGCGGCTACGAATCCATTATGAATGAGTTTTGCGACAGAATTTCTTCCCCGAATCACTTAATACTTCTTCTTGCTTGTGCTAAGATAATTAAGATCTACTCAGGCTGAATGGGGAAGTTTTGCCATCCGTGAAGCATATTTTATGCCATCTAAATTTATATTCAGCTCAGAAAACTGAGAAACTTTCCTTCCCACCACCGACGGTGAATAGTGTGCAATTCTGCATCCAGACCCAGGTCCTCATGTGAAAACATCTCAAAAGTAGTTCGAAGGCGATTTTGGGCAAATTGTTGTGTTTACCAAAGACAACAAGTACAAAGGATGCTTTCAGTAATTCAAGCATAAATTGGGCTAAATACCAGCACCACATTTGGTTTTCATATGGAAAGCATGCTCCAAAGACGTCTCGGGGGTGGTAAAATATGAAGCCGCTTGAGGGGATATGCTTCAAATCTCTGTAAATGAAAAATGTTTTAATAATGTTTTAATGATAAAGGCCAGCAATGATCGTATCGTTTGCAGCGGTTGAATATTGTTTGTACCGAGGTCTCATTAGAGCCAATTGCAAACATTTTCATACTCCGATTATTGCTCGGATAATTGGGGTGAAATTTATTCACATTCATGCACAATCCAACCTCTTATTATTGACAACATTTGCTGACTCTGACAATTAATTTATGTCGAAATTTATACATAGGCCTGATATGTAAGCTAATTTAATTCCTTGGATAATCATTCTTTAATTAATTGATGGAGAATTAATATGGTATTTAACATAAGTGATTTGTCTGTAACATCGTAATTGTCAATGGATTTTCGTTATAGTAAATGTGGTTACATGATTTTCGTAGATTCGGAATCTTGATACAAAAATGGTCTAGCCAGCACGATTTTACAATTACGAAAAATATCGGATCAAAGCGTGAAAAAAATCATATTTTGGTACATTATTATAAATTTTCTTAAAAATTAACTACACATCACAGAAGGAGAAGAAATAGCGCAATATAAATAAAAGCCATTAAATAAAATTAAATAAAGTCTTCAAAACGTCTCGTAACCAGAAATCCATTTTAATTCATTTTGTCTTTAATGGAAATTGAATTTTTTCCTTTATGGAAAAGAAGTTTAAATAAATCTTTTTGATTTTATCATTTCTTACAATTATTGTTAAATTTTAAAACTCATAAGTGTCCACTAAATAAATACCTCGTTTTTCTCTCAAACACTGGCATACCCCAAATTTTTTTGAACTATAATTTCATTCATTTCTATTCTAAATTTCTGAATTTAAATTAATAATGTATTGATATGAGGCTACTCTTTGAATTCAAAACTAAATTCTTTGGATTGTTAATTACATTATTCATTTTATAATGGAAATTGGAAAGGAGTATAATTAAAAAATTTGAGTTTGAAAGAATGGCATTTAGATGAGAATTAATACCAAAAGAAATGATATTCTTAAAATACTACAGAGGAAATATCATGAAACTTAGCTACAAGGCTACTTTGCGTTATGCAATTTTCTTAATTAAAAAAAAAGAACATAATGCTATCTACCATTTCTTTGAAAATATCCAATTAATTATAGCTTTATTTCGCTGAATCTCACATGAAAAACTTACAGAGCCGGAATAAGGAAGCAATAAAGGCTAGATGACGGCTGTAACTCATCAAAAAATGTTACGATGCCAAAAATACCAAAAGGTCATAGCAATTTATCCATCCACCCGGAAACGAGTTCGTGCAGAGTCGCGAGTAGAAGAAGAAGAAGTTTTGAGTAATATTCCATAGAATTCTCCTGGGAGTTTCAAGTGGTTCTATTCACACGAGCGGAAAGTAGTCGCAATTTGAACATTTGAATTTACTTTTACATATATATTTTTTTCCTCGCAGAAAATTCAAAGGTATGCATGATTAATGCCATCGAAGCCGATACACAGATCCCACTCAGGAGTTATCAATTTTTCTCTTCAACAAAAATATGAAAATTTTAAGTTAACGAATATCATAGAAAATTGAAGCGCAACGCCCTCAGTCGTCTCTAGACGAATTGAATATACGTTTTTCGTAGCTTAAAAAATTGTACAATTTATCAGAAAACGAAGGGACTATAAAATAGGTGCTTTCTGAATGGAAGGTATTTGGTAGGGTTATATTCTACTAAAGATCTAGAAGTTTTCAACTTTAAGAATATACCATCAAAATTTTACATTAGTCTAAAATGTGAATAAACAAATATATTCACAATGCCCAAGTCGAAATATTGAACCTTGATCCTTTTCAATACTACAGCTGCTAATTTGAGCTCAATAAAATTTATGCTCCTATATTTAGCTATCACCAAAATCCTCATCATTATTGGACCTATTACTTCTCCTAGGTTGAATAAAAATTCCTACTGTATAAAATGTTTTACATGTACCTACCTATAATTTTAAGTTTAGACTTTCATTTTTAAAAATAATGAAATGATGAAAAGTGTAAAGTCACATAAACGTAATTAGAATAGTAGATAGTTATTATTATCACATTAATTCAAATAGTGGCACTTATAAATACAAACGACTGAAAATTCATTATTTTTTAATGGTTTTTTACTAATTTATTTTTGAAAAGTATATTATTTATAAATTATAAAAGTAACAACTGGATAAGATTCATAATCATCAACAGATCCTAAAGATGGAAAGAAGAGGAATTTGTGCCACTTTTAGACGCTAAATACGATTTTACATTGGCATAGACCTAATTTGATATTTTTAACTCCTATAATATTGGGGGGGGGGGGGAAGGTTCAAATAAAGTTCAATGTATATATGTACGTTTTTTAAATTACTTGAAAGCTCAAGAAAATGTTGGAAAAATTTCGAGGACAATTGCTACGGGCATTGAACCAAATTCAGAGTTTCCCCAGGTAATAGCCTCACCAATGTGATTGCATCTTAAGCTTGGCGACTTAATTAAGAACTTTTAAGTGCAATTTCAACGCTTAGCGAGTCGGTGAAAACAATTCCTTCTGATAATTACGTTCCCTACGAAAACCTCGTTGGGAAAAACTTGCGAATTTATACAATTTTTTTTTAAACTTTCTCTGGAAAGGCAAAGATTTCTTCCAAGGAAAATGCACCCAACTGCAGAAGGAATGTTGAAAACTCATAGCTCCCTTGCTTATTCTTCGGTAATAAAATTTCCGGCTTCTTTATTTAGCTGCACTCCGTACGGATTTCAGAAAATTGCCAACCCACGTGATAGAGGTGCAAAGTAGTTGTTTACTGCCACCTTCTTGGAGGGATGCTTATTTAATTTCATTGCATATTGAGAGCAATCCTAAGAAAGAAATGGTCGTGGGCTGAAAAACGTCTAAATGGCATAGTAAAATTTTTCTTGTATTCTATACTACTTTGAAACGTAATTGGGAAAAAGTGTTGCGTCAGAACTATACCTATTTGATGTAAACCCACTTCTTGAGATTGTTTGCTCTCTAGGTCAGTTAACCATTTGAAATTTCTGTAAAAGGTGCACTATAATGTTTAATTGTCAGAAAAATTTAAAAACATTTTGAATTTTCGAATAATTCATCAGCTATGATGTGGAAATCATTTGTTTTTTCTTTTCTAATTACACTGAAATAAGAATTCACCTAAAAATAAGATAACCAAAGAAATTTTCTCCTTTAATAAAACAACTGACTTACATAAAAAATTAGTTTACAATTGTGATACTGATCTGATTTAAATCTGGTCAACATGATTAAACCTAAAATTTAGGTTTAACAAAAAATTGGAAACCTTCATCTTTTTTAACCTGCCACTAGATAAGAAAACGGAAAATCATTTTATAACGATTAACCTATTCTGATGGTTAAATTATATAATTATATTATTTTAATTAATTATTTTAATCTAATTTTCAATTAATTATTATAATCTAATTTTTCATTCTTCACTATTAATTTCTCTTTTATATGCAACACAGATTTAAACAATTATATCAAAACATTTTCGCATTACCCGCTTAGTTTTTGTGGATACAAAAAGAATTTTTAAAGCGCTTAGCAAACATATTGCATGACAAACATTTTCAGAAGTTTTCTAATTAGGGTAATTTCCAAAAGTTTTCTCTTATCGATTAACAAAAATCTGCAAAGTGCCTGTACCAAAATGTTGTGGTGAAATGAAATGCGGGTTTGCTTTGCTTTAGTTTTAGATTTTAGATTAAAACAGCTGTTGACTTTATCAGATAAACTGGTATAAAGAACTTTTTAAGGATTATCCAATTTATTATCAAAAATTATCAAATTGTTCACCTCTATGTTTGTAGCTAAGAATTATTTTCATAATTTTAAAATTGGCGGCTGTGGTCTGTTTGTAATCAGTAAGAGACTTTATTTATAAAACCTAAAATCCTAGAGAGATTTAATTTAATAACTACATAATTTGTTTTTATAAACGCTGAAAAATAAGGCGAAATGCCTGGCTTACATAAAAAGTTAAAGACTTAACAACCCAGACCTAAAACGGACTAATGTATATTAGCTACAATACGAGTAATAGCAGGCTTGAGAAGTTATAAGGTTGGCTTAAGCCAGTGTTAAGCCAGCCTCTATTCCATATTAAAATAAACTTTGCGTTGAAATATGTATGTTTTAGCCTATTTCTGATATGGGATATGAGCTTGACTAAACCCATATTTTTTTAATTTAATAAGTCTTAGTGGCAGATCTTATAATGTTTTACCGGATATGTTTTTATCTAAAATTAGAAGAATACCACTTTTATTTTTGAATAAAGCGTGTACTCGCGCCACAATGGATACGTTTGTATGACATGAGGCTTGATTTCATTATAAAATACATACTGCACTGTGCAAATAATTTAATTTTCCTTAGAAATATTGTTGAATAATTATAATACATAATTTTATGTACATATGTGTATTTAAAAAAATCGTCTGTAGCTCGTATATTTCTGGAGTATTTTAACGTTTATAAGAGAGGCTTGATTCTAGTATTTTAACCCTAGCTTAACACTGTTCAGAGCTCATATTCGAGACATGAAATTATCCTTAAACGCCAGACTCCAATGGACAGAGTCAGCTCCCCATTGAGGGGCTCCGCTGAAAGGCACTACAAAACGCTTTTTCCGCCTTCATGTCAATTGATCAATTTTTTTTCCAGCCGCGTAAGTGGTTCTAGGGTGGAATACAAAAGCCTTTCCGCGAAAAGTGAATGGATGTCCAGTAATTTTCCAGCTTTCAACAAGAAGAGGAATTGGTGTAATTTTCATGCTTCCAGTTCAGACAGACAATTATCGCATTATGATGGCTTACGAAGACTTCTTAAAAGATTTCCCTCGCGTTGAAGTGGCTTTTAGCCAGCGATATAAAATTTACTTTCAGCCCTCCAAATCACAAGAGTTCATGGCACAAGGCCGCCGTCTAGTTCTTGGGCTCGTGTTACAATTTATAAGAAAATTATCTGGCCGGTATGCGGGGAGTCTTAAAGGCAAAGCAATTTTTACAGAGTTGATGGAATTTTGCCTCAATTTCAAGCCTGAGTGGGGAAACAGCCTTCAGCCCTTTGAGATGAGTCGTTATTTAAAATCTAATATATTTTTTTTACGGTTGGTTTAGAGGACGTCAAATTTTTAAGGTATATGGAAAATTAAAGATCTGGAATATATCGATTTTTTAAAGATTATACTCGTAAAATCAGATCAAGGAATTTTCTCTGAATTCTTTATTCACAGTTTATGCTTGACTTATAAAGACTTCTTCGTAACCAGTATCTCAAAGATTTAAAAACTTCAATACTAAAATTCAATTTCAGTTTATTTATGGCAGCATGATAAAACTAAACATATTTATTAGTTTTTCATTAAATAAAATTTTTGAAAAATATTTATTATTATTTAAGCACAAATAACCTTGAAGACATTTTTTTATTTTTACATACATATGTCGTATACTTTTGCACATGTTCAAATAAAAAATGCTTCGGACAACATAGTATTCTGGCGACGTTCTTACAGCACATTACTTTTTTGCCAGAAAACACCCTTTCACTTTTAGAAAACAAAAAAAAAAGATTTAGAAGTTTTAATATTATCCTTTTAGAATTACAAATTAATTTTTTTATTTAAAGAGCTAAATCCCTATAAAACTGGTGACCCTGATGAGAGCTGTGGAGGTTCAGACCTATTGGTCAAGTTCCATCGACTTTAAGTTCATCTCTTCTCATGATTCCTTTATAATTTAGGATTTTACACTCCAACAATTAAATTGAGTTTAATCTTCCATCAATTTCAGGACAGATAAGGACTTATCTCTCTAACTACTTTTCAAAAAAATAAGCAATTCATTATACCCTTAGAAAATGGAAATTTTAAAATCCGTCCATTCTGCATCAACAAGTTCAATAATCAACTTTTGTAATAGACAACATTTCTCTTGGTTAAGATATCATTTATTTTTTTGTAGGCTTTCAGCTAAGCTACCGCCTAGGATACACAACAAAATATTTCCATGGGTACTCGAATCTGGAAACATATAAAGTATTAAATTTATAGTGTAAAAGAATTTAAACCACTTTGATGTAAAATACTGGTTTTTTGTTAGATATACCTACAATAAAAATGTGACTTTTAAAGTTGTATTCAAGAAATAGAAAGGTAAGCGCGGAATTAATATTTTATGCTATACGTGTGCAAATAGACAATACAATGTTACTTACTTACATACCCCCAACACATTTAGATTTCATAGATAGTTCTCAGTTTGTGATTATTGCATGATAAATATACCAGAATGGTTGCAAAATTATACTCTCAGCCATTCGTGTAGGCGTATATATTTTTAGTACTTTCAAAAAAATAAATTGTGTCCATATAAAAGGAGGAAAAGGTTCGAAACGCATCAGAAGCTTCCTAATGTTCATTAAACCTTTCCTATTCAGTCCATTGATTTACTTTCCCCACAATTGTTGGGAACAAATAAAATTAAGGCCATTTGCATCCTTTAGCTCAATGGGCTTAAAAAGTTACACGCGGGACTACGACCACTGCTACGAAGAGTGGGCCTAAATTAGTGACGACATAGTACCTTCCTTCTTCTGCACGTACCGAAAGATTTTCACCAAAAAACGGACAATTTTCTCGGAAACTGTCCCATTTGAAAGGGTGAAAATGTTTTCTTGTATATAGGGGAAAACAGAGGTCAAATATTCCAACCTTGCTCATGAGTAGAGATTCTTCCAAACTGGCCATCCTTCGGGGCAATTACTTCTGCCTCCGAAATGCTCAACTTACACTCGAATGCGCCATTGTGATATTTGAAAGCAAACTTTTACCAAGTTTACTCTCAGCCATCGTAAAAGGATCCTGACCAAAAATCTGAAATTCTCTTCTATACGTTTGATGTTGGCCGGACAAATTCCATGAAAACGTTTTGCTGTACGCTTTTATTTTAAATCCGCAAAATAAATGGACGGGAAATGACATTAAGATGTAAGTGAGCTGTGTGTCATTATTAAGTATGCATATTATAACAAGTTCTTTCAATAACTTGATTTTATTATTGTTAATTTATGAGTAATCATTTTTCTGCTTTTATTAATTATTAATTTACATTATTTAATGTATGGTACATTGTTTAATTTATTGAAAATTCCGATTTTGAAACTGGTATATGCATACATACACGATAAGATTAGTATTTTTAAGTACTAGAGTTAAAATAAATTATAAAACTTCAATGTTTATAACGAATTATAATTTTAACCCAAAAATTGTGTCGTTATCTACACATGTATATTATAAAGAGTAAAAGTTTGTTTGTCGTGCTTTCACTCAAAAAGTATTGCGTATCTCCTGAGTGATCAAGATAAAACTCTTTCATGATCTTACTTAAAAATTTGTGTACTTTAATGGCAAAAATTAATGCAATAATTACATATAATTACAATTAATGCAATAATTACACAGCAAGAACAAAAATTTTATATAAAGCAAATAAAAATCATAAATTACCTTAAAATTTTGGTCCGCAATAAAATTAAACTCATTTTTATTGCAAGCGATTAGCCAAGCTCAGCGACCTATAGCAAATTGCTAAAGGCACGACACTATGAAAGTATAGTCAATATTTTTTCCAGTCCTTTAATTGTCTGCTGAGTGTAATTGGGAACACGGCAGTGCGGACTACGGCACGTGTCCAATTAACACAGAGACGAGCGGATAACACATTCTGGGGCACTCTGTGAGCTCTGAGGACATAGAAACTTATCTTTACTGTCTTTAGGCATGCCAAATAGTTTTCCTTTCCCTGCTCCTGACTAAAATACTGCGATGAGGTACGCTTCTCTAGTCGTCCTGTCCGAGTTTTATATGTTTTGACCCAATTCTAGCATATGCAGAAATATTCTAAAATTTCTTTGTACTCTTGAAAATGGAGAAATTATAAAATTTCTCTAAGAACTTTCTGCATTCTTCAATATACCTTTAGTTTCGAAATATTAAAGACCACCTGATCAAATTTTCTTTAAGCTTAAAAATAGGATCCCAAAAACAATTTCATTATTATAAGTGAAACTCATTCTTCTTGGACCTTTGCCATTGATTCCACATTTCCACTACTTCTTCACATGTCACCTCAATGTTTCGATGCATATTTGTCAGCGCCAAATCGTTTAATCGCTTTTTTTTTTTTTGTTTCAAAAATGTCTCCGAAGACGAAGGTCCAGATGCCAAAGAAATGTTTAAATTTACAACAGCTGAAAGTGTCCTTCAAGACAGTTCGATACGACGAAGATATATGAATAGTAGTTTTTTAGAAATTGTATCCGTTGAAAATTTGTTAAAATTTTTAATTGAACACTTATTTCCTGCCTAGTAGTTGGGCGATACTACCTTCAGGTGAATGATTAACAATTAAGGTAAATACCTAAAAATGGGAATAATGAAACTAGTTTTATTGAGCTAACTATACGGCGTAGTTAAGCCTAATGGTACAGCAGACGAATAAATACTATCGGAATTGAACAAATGAAAATTAAAATGTTAATTGAACAATTAAAATGAATAAAATTCATCGTTACATTGATTTAAAAATTTATTACCAATTGCGTGTATATTCAAATACATGGAATAAAAAGTCAATTTGATGCGATAGAAAAAAGTAATTCGAAAAAACAAATCGTAACGTTCAATTAAAATATTTTAATGTAATTTAGCAATTATATCGAAGAAATTGTTATTATTTAAAGAAATATAATATAGAATAGAATTATTTATTTTATTTAAAAATTTACATAATTAAAATAACGAGAGTGTTGACTTAAATATCACATTTAAAAGCATACAGCATGCTAAATCTGAGCTGAATTTATTTAAAAATATTCGCTCTATTCTGCATTTCTGCTATTTTTTTCCCCCTACCTATAACCCCAAATATTAGATGAAAAAAAATAATATTTCGCTCATCCCATATAAAAATATTTATTTAATAATATGAGAAACTTTAATCTAATTTTCACTTCAACACGATGAACTTTGAGATAGAAATAAAAACATATTTTGTTAAAAATTGTTTGATACCCATCATTTCCAGGTTTGACATAACACAAGTAGGAAAGGTCCTGAGCATGTGCTCTAATCGAGATACTCGGAAAAGTTTTCGGGTTCTTCGAAAATTAAGAGCACTGGGAAAGTTTAAGACGGCTGCAATTGAATACGTGACATTCTCCGGATTGGATTTTCGAGTAAAACTTCATCTACATAAGGATTAGGGTTTGGAGTCACGGTATGAGGAAACCATTTCACCTTTAAGTGGTGAATGACTGGTTAATCGATATTTCGCCTAAATTTCAAATATTTGCGTTTTTGGGAGTAACGACACTGTTTAAGCACGTGATGCAATATGCTTTGGATTCATTACAATCCCCGAGAACTGATTTTGCACAGTAAATTTAATAAAATCTGTTGAGAGAGGCATAGTCGAGGTCGTTATTGGGCAAAAGGTCCTTATTTATTACTTTCATTAATCCTGAGGCCCTCATCTGTACAGACATTGGAACGCCTTGGTCCACTTATAATTCAAGCCCGACTCTGGTAGTCCTGTTTTCGAACCTCAATCTCAAATGGCTCAAACGAAATGGACGCACTGATAAAATTTAATATGTACTTCGAGTCAGTATTGTCTCCGGGCCGAATTTATTGGATCGCCTTCTGGCCGAGATTGTGTACGGAATCAATTAACGTTGTCATGAGTGACTTTTATTGATTCTTGAACGGGGAATGAGAGCTGATTCGTTTTTTATTAAGTTATAAGCGATTAAACATTACTTTTCTTACTGCTTCACCTTCTTGATCCAATTTTTCCGAATTTTACACGTACTTTTATTTTGTAATCATATTTAAATTTTTTATAGCCTTTGATAATATAACATTTTCTCAAGATTTTGACGACTATAAACATTATTTCCCAAAATATTATTGATATCTTATGATATTACTCTGGTCATAAAAGCATTAAATAGTGAAATAGGAAAGTAAGTACCTATGTATATGCATGCTCAAATTTTTAACCTGACAGCTTTCTCTTCTATTTATAGAAAATCTATAATTTCTAAAGGGAAGTAAAAGCATTGTATATTTTAATTAAGATAATTATCAGCAGAGGGAAATATATCTTTCAATTTGTAAAATTCTCGTAATTTAATTTTTTTAAATTATACAATTTTCTTGGTATGCTTGTGATTCAAAATAACTCCTCAAAACATATAAAATTGAATAAATATAATATACACACATTTAAATCAGTTCCCGCTCTAGGCTTATCAGGAAATGTGCTCAATTCAAATTTATGAAAAGTTACCCATATCAGACACTTTTTATTTCGCAAAAATAAAATAAAATTGTCATGGAATTACATATACCCACTTTGCGTCATAAAGTTAATTCAAAAATTTATGTGGTTCAAGGTTTGAAGTTTAGATGAATAAATATCATGGCAGTTTGATGCATTTTTCACAAATATTAAAATCTTGAGGCCTTTTAAAATTCAATTCAATGCAAAATTTGCTATGTTACCTGAATCAAATAGGAAAACGAAAAAAAACGCAGCTAATATTGAAAATTTGGGAATAAATCTTTATGTAAGGAAAACCGTATGAGTATTACAATAATTACTAAATCAGGAATTAAAACTTTGATTCATTTACTCCTACTACGACTCTAGTCCATTGTCCTGACACAGTTTTAAAGCTAAAGCATACATTTTTCAAGAAATTTTCACGGTGACACGTATAAGTTCCACTTCCGCTAAGCCGTGGAAGGTGAAGAAGTAAAGTGGCAAGGTAAATTAAAAACCAATATTTTGTTTTCTAAGTTTGCAATATTTTATATGTCACAATGGCTTAAAATGTTGCCTTGAATATGACAAATTTATTTTCCAAACTGACAAACTACCTTTTCCAACTATTACAAAACCCTAAATTAAATTTAGCATTAAGAGGCAATAGTTCGCACTCACTTTTACAATCACAAAATTGGATATAAAATTTGTCGAGCATACTAGTAGTTAATAGTTAGTTAGTTTTTTGATTAAAAAGTAATTTAGAATGTAAATGATGTAAAATGTAATAATTAATTAGGAATATACAATTAAATTTATAAGTAATCTAATATCCAATGCAAGAGTTACTGTCTTGATTTAAATTTCAAAATCCTCTTCTACTGGAATTAGTTGCCTGGCTGGTTCCTTAATGAAAGGCCTGGGCATAGTCACGTACCTATAGCAAAAGCATAAGCCTCTTATCCGAAACTAGACAGTCTGGAAGTGTCAAGGTGCACTATACATCCCCTGGTCAACGTATAGTGTGACAAATTGAATTTCTCAAAAGCGCTAAAAGTACGAAAGCTGCTTAATACTCTTAACGAAGCATGAAAACCCTCTCTCCCTAATCATTCTTCATAAATCATTCGTGGAAAATTCGCCATGAAATATTTCCCACTAAAGACATCACGTATGTCACGTATCGAAAAATCGAAAGTCATAGCAAATTGATTTCTGGGTGCAGTGTCCTTCCAATTGTCGATCTTCCGGATCCGCATGAAGTCCAGAAGGAAACGTATTTTTTCGCCTTTTCTTTTAAGCATTGAGGTTATAAAGAGTCTTTGGGCGTTTATCTTATGTGGTTTAACAAACCGTCGCTTCCAGGCACTAAGAGACGAAACGTGACACGAATACATTTATCAGCCAATTATCTCTGGAGTTTATTTCGAAAAGCTTTCCCAGTTTTCCGGGATAGAATGAATCCAGATTGCTGGCGAAGGCCATTTTCCTGGCACCACCTTATTTTCTGCTACATTTGCTGCTATAGTCGCGCAATCTGATGCAGGACTAAAGCAGCTAAATCGTATTAAGATCTACACTTGTTACGCCCGTGATAAATGACCTGGAATCCCAAAAGAAAGTGCATGTAAATTTTCACTGGGTAAGTGGACTTAAACCAGGCACTTGTTTGCCACTTTTCAGGAAAACATGTCAATCTAAAAACTTTTCGCCTTGAAAGGGTGCTTACCCAACAACCCGTTCGCATCTAGGTATGCAATTTTCGAAAATGGAATCTATGAGTTCCTAGAACAAAAAGATGTAGTTTGAAGAGCTGTTAGGCAATGATTAGCACCTTTGACAGCAATTGCCAAAATATCCAAACTTTTTGAGTTAGTGGAACGTGCCTCCACACTTTAGTACCAGGAGTTTATTCGGATATTTTTTCCTGACACTCCTTGCAAATCCTTTTTGACGCCACCATAAGGGCTTTGTGGAGCCCTCAAGCCGAATTTTCGGAAACTTCGACAGAGTGGCAGGTAATCAATTAACCACATGGCATGAAAGCAAGGTACGGAGTCATGTTTAGTCCCATTTCCATGCCTTTTCTCTAGGTTTCATACATTTAGGCATTTCACCTTAACTATTTTGCATCAGAAGAAAAAAACATTGCCCTTTACAACTACTAGAGGAGCACTCGACATACATACTTTTCGAATTTCGAAAACTATTTTTGAATAACCTGCCTGGTGCATGCATAGCTAAGCATCAATTTGGTAATTGAATGGGAGCTCTCTGGGATAAGGAAACGAGATAGAATCGATGCCATGACTGCGGATGGAAATAGTTTTCTGGGTTTATTTCACCAAAGTATTCCGAACTTTTACTGGGTCAATGCAAGAAGCCCCTGGTTTGGCGTGGGAAGGTCCCTTTAATAATTCAGATTAGCTCACCGCCACCTTAGGCTACGTGAAAATAGTTGAATTCATAAGACTAGTCGAATCTGGCTAGTGTTAAAAAGTTCTCGCCCAATAAAGTAAAATTTCGAATGCCTTGCACACGTTGAGTCTGAGTGCACCTCTGAAAATTTCTTATTTTCTTAGAAATGTAACGATAAACCTTGACTTCTAGTAAATTTTTAATTTGTTCACAACTCTATGCCATTAATGGAAAATAAATAAGTTGAAGTAACTTTCGGAAGAGTTTAGTGTCAAAAAAAATATTAAAATTGCCTTGGACGCGGCAAACGTTGGCTGCATCATTTTATAAAATTGAAAATTTAGAACATGAAATTGTAGCACCAAGTTTCAAAACTTTCAATAGCTTTATTTGTAAAATGCTGCCTTTTAAAGAAAACTTTGACTTTGATTACAAGTGCATAACTTCTATAAACTAAGTAACTTTCGACAGCTTTTTTCGCAAATTAACATATTGTTGGACATTAAATGCTTATTAGTAAACAGAAATTCCAAAAGGAATACCTCCAATGAAGGATAGAAAAACAAACGAATTTTAACTTTTAATTCACAATGATTGCTAACATAATTGAAAATAATACAATATTAATAATTTGTAAATGTAAACTCAAAAATATTTTCAAACAAAAATCGATAATTACTTGACAAATATCAATAATATTTCCAGCCGGTTATTATTAATTGGATACTTGCAGGCATGGAAATAATTTTATCAACGCTTCTACAAACAATTTAATTATTAATAAGGATATAAAATCGGAAAATATTTCTGTCACAAAAACTTTGAATTTCATGTTGGTTAAAATTATTAGTTTAACCAAATGTTAATTTACACTTGTTTGCCTTTAACACATTTAAATATGGAATTAGTCGTGATAAATTAGAATTTGAATTATTTTAAACGTGTAACTTTGTGAATACTAACAAAACTAGATCTGCAAATTTCTTTAAATAACTCAATGCGTGGAAATTTAATTGATCAAGTAAAAAAATAACTGGGCACTAACGCGTGAGCAGTTACTAAATCACAATTGGTTCATTTTGATTAAACGTACTTTTAGAATATATTTCATGCTGACACGCACGCATTCGTGTTTTGAATTAATACAAAAATTAATTTATTGAAAAAATACAGCTAATATTTAAAAAACCGCCTAAATAATTGCTTCCCATAATATTTTGGTGCTCTGCTTAAAGCTCTGACATTTTAAATGGGAACCCCACATTTTTATTGCAAATTCAGATTCTCCAGATAAAAATACACAACTTATACTCCTGATATTTAAAAATAAATTGATATTTTAAAAGTTTCTTGGGTGTAAATATCACAAACCTATTACATGACTTACTCATTTCTGATGATGGCGATAATGACTTTCAGGGTGATAGCACAATGATGGAAATGGCCTTGATAATTTTCATAGTATTAGTCGTGGTCATAAGAATTTTGTTATGTCATGTTGTGTTGATAAGAATGTTATGTTTATGTTAGAAGAAAACCTGAGAAATATGTTCAGTCTTCTATTTTATTCTAATTTTATTGCTATTTCGCTCTGGAAATCGTTTCTAAATAAGTGCATTAATTCAGCCATTCCCTATCGTACATAAAAATAAAAATAGGAAATAACTCGTTACCCTGGGAGTCCGTGGCAGTTGTTGTAATAACCGCCTGCACCGCAGCCTTCAACGTCTTAATTTGTCTCACTCGAGATCCCACTCCAAGGCGTGGATTAAAATACTATAATAGTTAATTAGTTCCCAAGAAACTGCGCCACCTCCCCCGCACGCAAAACATATATCCTTTTAATTCGCCGCCATTCGTCTTCCCAATTTTCTTATACCCTGGAAGCTTTCATGGGTCGGTTTTGGTGTGATCCTTCTCCGATTAATTTTCGCAATTAGCGTTTATTACAAGGCAGGAAGTAATTAGTGCCAGGAAAGTGCACTTTCCTTTTGCTTTTTTCACCTCCTTAAGGGAATACTAATGATGGCAGTTTGATAGGGATAATGAGTTAAGGCTTCTCAAATAGTTTCTAAGAAATTCCCACGTGCCCACCAGAAGCGCGTGTTTTGGTGTGCACGTGACCGTAAAGAAAAATAAAATAAATAAATTTGCTCAGTTGAATTGAAGATAGAACTGCAGACAGCATCCCCAGATGAATTTTGAAACACTTTGTGAGAAAATTTTCACATAGGAAACTTTATCTGACCCAAAAGAAAATTCATCGATTTGCTCGGAGGAAATGAAGAAAGTAAGTAAGACAAAATGAAAGTTTCTTAGCCTGCATGTCTCCTGCCCTGGAGATCTTCGAAATTTACCAGAGTTTGGGGGGTGGTTAAGAAGGCGAACCTCCAAAATACGAGCAAATATCAGCAGGGTTCCAGAAAAATGGACAGAGGGGGGAACTCTTTCTTTCATCCTGTCAGGAGCAAACTTTCAGAGCTGGCCCTTTATTTAAATAAATTGCCCTGCTCGTTTGGCGAGGTCTGGAAGGATAAAGCACCCAGAGTCAGCGGTAATCAAGAAATATTTTACCAAAAGCTTATCTATTAGCGTAAAATTTTCATCATCAAGACAATGGATGCTACTAAAATGTGTAAAATGCAAGAATTTCGCGAAAGGTTCCATTGCGGTCTTGAGGGTGGTTGAAACGGCCATAAATCGGTTTCAACGCGCTTCCATCTATTGGCGGTTGAACAATTCATGACACGGTTTTGTATGATTACATCCAAACTATTTCAAATATTTCATCTGAAATGTTTCGTACTGAAGAATGCAATTAATTCCGTTGATTAAATGGAAACATTTTCTGGTTGCCAACATTATTTAGAAACCTTTCCCATCCACTATTATTATCGGGAAATATTTGAAAACAAATCATTTCTAGCCATAACTCACGGTACGCTTCATATGGCGTAAATTTTGCTATTGTTCCGCCCCCGTAGAAAGTCAGTTCATATAGTCATTATTATCGTCCGCGGTATTCCGCCTCACGTTCATCAAACAGAATCTTGTTGAAATATACAGTGGTCGGGTGGCTGCTTTTGATGTTGGCGCTTACTACGTATTCCATACCGTGTAACATGAGGGAATATGTTGAAAGGGATGAATGCAAATAATGCTAACCGAATTTTAAATTGCTAGATTAAATTTCTACCGCACCGTCATCAGGAGCAAATATCAATTTCAATTTAGAAACGGAGTGGAATTTTCACTCTAGGAGACAATCAATGGAACGAAATATATTTTCCTTTTCACTGAACAAACTAATATTAGTAATAAGAAATAAGTGTATTTCTCTTAGTTTATACAATATCACTTACAATCCCTAAACTGATACCAATAAACTAAATTTAATTTGTTATCCTAGGTTAAAATTAGCATGTCTTGTATAATTTTGGTAATATAGGAAGATTAATATTGTAAAGAAGTTGTCCATTAGTGGATTAAATTCCTCTAAAATAAATTTAAACAACATATCAAAGAACTCGGTTTTTAATTTTATTTAGAAGATAAGATGAGACGTATAAAATATAAATGCTTAATTTACCTATACTTAAGTGTGATATTTTTGGTTAAATTGTTACGTTATTCAGACCTTATAAAGTAGTGGTTTTTAGAATATAAGAAAATGGCTACACTCATTATGCATTAGTTCAGTTAGTTTCAATAACTAGAATTAAATACTTAAGCAATATACCATAAAATTGTTGCAGCTCGGTATAATTTAAACTATAAGAAATTAATGGAAAATTGGAAAAGATTGAGTTTATTTGCTCAGGGATTTTGATGAAAGCTTGTAAGAGTGTTTATTTGATGTCAAATTGACAAATATATTTAAATAATTTGCCGTCACTATTATAGATTTAGATTTAATAAAATACAATACAAGACATTCAAATTAAATTTTGTTAATTGTTTTTCAAAAATTGAGAATCAATAAATAGCGTTTATTCTTAGAGACTATAAAATCGATTTTCCCAATTTTGACTATAGAGAGTTTACATAGAAACTAACCTTTCAGGTCAGGATTTGCAAGTTCAAGCTTCATATCTGAACGCGTCCTGAGTGCTCACTGGACGAGTCCAGCAGATATCCTTGCAAATCTGCCCAACGAATCCCACAAATTCATTTCTCAAGGACTATCATTTTGTGTTTTTGCATCCTACAGACATGCGTCCTTCACCGTACAGAGTGAATGAAATTCCAAATTTATTTCGATGGGACGTCGGAAGCTCAACAAAAACAGTAGGCCCCCAGGCTCCGAGTGCAACTAAATATGTCTTTTTGGGGAAAAGGCTCCTCTGCTCGGACGATTATAGTTGTCCTTCTGGGTTTTAATTGTTTTCGCCTTTTTGAGACGAGATTTCCTCATTTCGAGTCTTTCATTATTTATGTGAAAGTTCCTTTGCTTTGGCAGTGATACAATTTTATCACCATAAATTCCCAGAAGGACACAAGTCGAAAGAAACTCCTCAGCGGAACATGGGAGTTTCGGTGCAGCGGCGGAACTGCACCAGAAGGAGATAAGCCGTCCGGGGGCGGGCGGATTGTTAATGGGTGCAGTGGCGCTCGCAATAAATCCTTTTTCCTGCAATAAATCCCCTTTTCGGTTCAGGGACGGCTAGAAAAATGAAATGGACACCAATTAACTTTTATTCCTGTTTTTAATGGGTTTCCCGTCCATTGGCCTCCACGCAAAGTAATCGCTCCCCGCAGCGTTGATAGTTCCGAGGTGCGAACTGACAATCGCCAGGGTGGGTTCAGTCGGTGGACGCGGTGTTGACCTTATCCAACTAGCGTTTTTACCTTTACGTCTGGAATTTTCACTTGATTGATTTGTGGTTTTGCTTGCGTTTTACGGATTTGTGACTGTATTTTTCAAAAAATACCATCCCTTTATTAGATAAAAACTCCGTAGTGGGAAGACCTCATAGTACAAACAAGGAAATCAATTTAACAGCTGAGCCAAATTAATAAATTAGGTACTTTGACTACTCTAAAAGTTCATTCTTTAAAAATTCATTGAATTTAAAATTAAGGACCTATAAGCCACAGTAGAAGAGCATGTTTTTAACTTTGTCCTTAAGGATGCCATTATTTCCATTTGCTTCACCCTTGATCATGTTAATTAAATATTTTGTATACAACACCTAAATATATTTTTAATCTGTTTTAAATGTGTATTTGGACACAGAATTCATTTTAATTATTAATAAGTATTTAAACAGTCATATCTAGCTTAATGTAAATTTCATTATAAAGTACAGAGACAGTTTTCATTATTAAATATCATAACGCCGAAAACGTATATTATCAAAATAATCGTTTACAACAAAACTTTTATAGTGGAGATATAATATATGTATGTAGTATATACACAAATATGTAATACATATATGTATTTACACAGTAAATTGGCTAGACCAAACTACTAGACTTTTCCATTTAAAACAGTAGTTAAAATTCTTTATAACATTTTTCCATCTCCCCAATCCCCAAAATCTCGGGATTTTTTAAGATTTTGCGAAATCCGTATGACAATCTATTAGATTTTCCATACAAGTAGGCTATTTTGAAATCTTGAGATTTCGAGAAAATCTTTATTAAAATCTCATAAATTCATTATTGAATTCCCAAAAATTTTATTCAGCACAATTTAAAATTGACATTGAATTGAAGGAGTTACAAAGAAAAACATTTATAAATAACAACATTATTTAATGATTCTTGATAGGTACTTATAACTGAGAACCAATTAGCAGTATTACAATTAATTTATATATATTTAAAACGTTTCAAGTGAAACTGGAAATCAATCAGCTATTAAGTGAATTGAATGAAATAAAAATGAAAAACAATTATAAATATACAAATTTAATACAGGGAGTGGAAATAAATTTTATTGAATTTTGTCTAAAACTTTAAATTTTTGTCTAATAACTGAGTGACTGCATGATAATTGGGAAAGTATACCTATACTAAAAATTTTTAAGAAGATTATTTAACATATCAGATATCGTCAACTTTATAAATCCGAAACTAGCGAACTAAAATTTTCACTGTCGCCTCATGACTGAGGAATCACTACTACTTTAATTCAAATATCACATTAAAAAATTGCATCGCGAAGGCTTTTATTGAGCGTGTAGTATAAGTCATACATGCTAAATATACTGTAGAAATAATTTCCAAATCTAGTTAGTAACTTTAATGAGTTATCATTTTTTATTTACTACTGTGAAAGGGACCAAGGACACAAAAATGAGAGAAGCGGGGAGGGAGGCATGGGTCAGCTCAACCGAACATTTTCGACTACCCTCAAAAGCGATACAATTCTAAATTAAATGATCCCATTTGTTTATAGAAATGTATTTTTGCAATTTACCTTCAGCGGTATCACTTAAACACCTTTTCAATAGCCTTCAAAGTTATTAAAAGACTTTCTATTCTATTTACATAATATACAAGCAACCAAGAATGCTGTAAAGAAATAAAATTCCTTTTATACTCTTGAATTTAAAGGCTTACAAATGATCCCTTTCCACTTTTGGTTGTATACAATATACATAATAATACCACACAAAAAGGGCGGTTTTTAATAACAATACTCCAACATTTTATAATTATATAATTACTTTTCCCATTGAAGCCTTTCTATGAATTCTCAAATGCATATATTCCATCAGAAATAAATTTTCCACAATTTTAAGAAGCCTTTCATTAATTGACTTTATGCAAAAAGCAATGGCAGCCACTGACTAATTAATTTTTTACTCCTGCGCCCATTGTTCCTTAGCGCACTTTGTAGGTTAGAATGGCGCCAGAAAATTATTTATGCGAGCAATTGCCTTATTCGCTTAACGAGATTGAATTATTCAGCGCACGTAATCGCATAATTAAAAATTCATGAGATTTCCTCTCAATATGATTAAATCTGACATAGCCCAACATTAAGAAATAGAAATATCTGCAAGGCAGATTTTCAATTGATTCACTGCTGCTGTGTGAATGTATAAAATAATTAATGATTTATTATTATATGTACATATATAAATTAAAACACATCCTATTTAACAGAAATAGTAGAGAAAAATTTTTGTGAAAGTTTTGATAGGAAGTTACCTTCGAGCATCAAAATGCATGTAAGCACCTTAAAGTTTTATGTAAATACGTATCAATCGGAATCCGAAAGGATTTAAATATTGGTTTGGGGACCCATCTGAGTGCTGTGGGAAAACCAATGACTCGAAACTTGGTCCTTGATTGCAGTAATCAATTCGGTACTTAATAGAATTACCCACCTACCGAAGGATGTGTTGACAAGCAATTAATTCGGATCGAACGAATTATCGATGGAAACGTCTTTTAACACTAAACTCATCAACCATTCGAAAATTTTGATTTGTATTTAATTAAACTGACATATATCGAGAATTTTATTTTTTCCAAAAAACCACTAACATCGAATAGTAGGGGAGACCGGGTACAAAAGTAACATTTTTTACTTTTGCCTTGATTTCTGGTTAGGTGTTATTATTTTGATGAAATTAATATAGCCATATAAAAATTCCGTTCATGTTCTTTACATTAGTATCTTGATTTGCCTGATTATTGTGTATTTTGTATGAATCACAGAGACTTTAAAAAAATTCGTCCGTTGTTACTTTCGACCACGTTGGCAGGTCGAAAGTAACAGGACAAAATGGTTTGAAATAATTATGATATTACATATTAAATCAACAAATTATTTATTAGAAATCTTTTTTATTAATAACACAAATAAGCATTTTCATTTTAAATGCTAAAAAAATATATATTTTACGAAAAAAAAATCAATATTATTAACTCTTCCTTAGAAACTGTGTTTAGTAATTAATGACATAAATTATTGTATGATAATAATTTTTTCTAATCACACTATTCAGTATCAGTCTTCTATTCAGACTCGCAATCAGTAAATCAATCCGAAGACAAAAGTAACATGTTACTTGTCTACCCATAGCGCTATGTTACTTTTGTACCCTACCACATTTTTGTTAAAACATGGACTATAACCTGAAAACGGAACGTGCTAGACAAAAATGAATTAAAACACTGTGCAATAAATCTAATCTAGAATTTATATGCAAATTTTCAGATCAATATCGTCCTTAGTAGTATTAGTAAACATAAAATAAGTGAACGTCAAAAAACTTAGTTTTGACTTGTGAAATCACTTATTGTCCTCTCAGAAAACCTAGCAGCGCGTGGCGCGCGCGGCTACTGAATGCAAGAGAGGGGGGCGCCACCGGCCATCACCTGATGGCAGCGAAGCGGTATTTTGACTATTGGATAGACCTACAGAGCCTTTGTTACTTTCGACCCGCCGTTACTTTTGTACCCGGTCTCCCCTACCAAGGATCTAGAAAAGTAAAAGTTTAAAAACTTAAACCCGACTACGCAAAAGCTTAAAAAAGGCATCAAGTGTTATAGAGGAAGATCAAACTGATTCAATTACTCTTGCCTTGGATTAAATACAATTGTAGTCGGGGGCCTTCCTTTAGACTTATAGGTTACAAATTACAATTATTATATTTTTTATTAATAAAACAAGACCTTTATAATTGAACCACGCTGATGGTAAGGAAATTATTAGATTACTATTCTTAATCATATTATAATATTTTTTATAGTATTATGTATACATTAATACAAAAAACTATTGTGTCCTTTCATTTAAAAAGTGCATATTTTATTTTTATACTACGGGGAGATGTCCTAGTGGGATAGATGCCCCAAGTAAAAAACTTCCAAAAACAAAACCAATTTTCTTATTTTTTTTTGGCTTCACAAAGGATAAAAAAAACTTTTTCCATGTTTGGTAAGTAGTACCTAATTACGTTTTTTAAAGAGCGCGGATTTATAAAGCGTGTAAAAAAAAATCCGAGACGATCGACTATCTCACGAATTATATGTACAGGAAAAAGCACGTGTCAAATATTTTTTTGAAAATCTATCCAATGACACCGATCTCCTAAATATAGAAGCAATACAACATGAACTTACAAATTATTATATTATCAAATTAAATAAACAAATATAAAAAGTTTCGTTTTTAATAACTTAACCAATAAATAAAAAACTTGCCGTTTTATTGATTGGAGTTTTATAGTGTTAAATTGAAAAAATTTGTTTAACAAAAATATCCCTATTACTACACAGCAGACAAATTATTTTAGTAAAGAATGCACAATACAATGCATAAATTTATTGGGAAGAAGTTATTAAATACATATATTCATTTTTTTCTGCACATCCTTTAGAACTTCATCAAGCGGCATAACGATAAATCCCTTCTAAAGTCGAAGGATCGAACAAGTTCGCAGAGCTCTGTGGATCCTTCTTAAGCTACTTATCGCTTGAAATGTAGCATCGCATTATTCTTTCAAAAAGGAAACTCCTGTTTTGATATACCTCGTGTCCTTGACAATAGCGAGGAGAAAAATGTCCATGCTCAACGTAAACACATCAGAGCTAAAAGAGCTCTTCGCAAGCAATTTAATTATGCATTAAAAGAAGGAAACTGTCGCTCTCAATTTATCGTCGCCATTAATATTCCTCACGTAGACCTCATTGTGGTGGAAAACATTATCACTGTGCGATACTATGGAAAATGCCTGCATAAATCAGCGAGGAGCACCACTGGCAACATCAGTGGCACCCTGTACATGGATATAACACCTGAAGGGTCAGTGAATGTAGTCAACTTCAGTGAGAAGGTTAACTATTTTTCTAAATATTTGGTATAGCCGTTTGTACTTCATTTTGATATTCGTTATAAGTAAATTTATATTTAGACTCTATATAAGACTCAGCTGTTCACAAACACCTAGTTTTTATGAATATACAATTTATTTTGAATTTTAAATTACTATTTTATAATTGTTTTCTGTTTATAGTTTATATTTTCTTTTGTTCAGAGTAGGATTCAGTATTCAATATTTTTTTTCATTGTTTCAGAACTAAGGTAATAGAACTCTTAAAAATACTTATTATTACCTCATGGAGGTAAAATACTTTCTCGTAAATAACTTTTCGAACAAACACCGATTGAATATTTGAAGTGTTCCAATCATCTTTTATGAAAAGAATATCGTTTAAATCAACCTTTAATTATCAAAATCACAATTAAAAATTTAGAAATCTTTTATAAAAATTTCAAATTCATCCATTTTCCTAAAACAAATTTCCAGTAAGTATGGAAATGTTAACAAACTTAACACAGTTTACAGAGATTTCTTTAAACTTTCGACGCACGCATATATAAAATACAAAAAATTTCAAACAAAGTGCTTTTAATAAACTGATAATCGAAAATTAATCTTAAATTTAATTTTTAATTTTTCAAATATTTTAAAGTCGTTTTATTATGATAATAAACACAAAATCCATTTTACAAATTTAAAGTTTAATAACTAATACAGAAAAAAGATTAAACTCAGTTGTTCGTACATTTTATTGCAATTTGAAATTCTTGTGATAAGAAATTTAATTTGAATGGGCGTATGGACCCCATATTAAAAATATAAAATTTCAATTATAGTTTTTGAAATGTCATTCTATATTAATGAAAGATTTACATCCAAAATAAATGTCTAAATAATTTACTAAAACAAATATGTTGAAACGATGTCAAGAGAGAAAAAATTTGAACCTACAAAATTCACATGGTTTCATTCCAGCATCGAAAGGAAATAAAAATCTCTATTTTTTTCTGGCGTGGGAGTTAAACTAGAGATACAAAATTCCCAGATAGGAGATAACCCAGATTTGGATGGGGTTAAAATTGCTTTGTTATCCCTACACCCCCAGGAGGAAAGCTGTTTACGATTTGGAAGCGATAATATGGCATTTTAATGGCACGCGTAACCCACGGGAAATAGTAGCCTAAGCGAAGTTCGAAAAGAATTGTATTTTTTCCCTCTTTTTATGTATCACACAAATCCGATCTAGGTAAAAATGCCTGTAAATCTCTCAAATGGTTGATTACTTAATAGTGTTCGATTGAAAAAACAGACAAAAATGTTAAGTATAGGTAGATATATAGGAGAAAATTTTGTTATCTTTAAAACGTGTGTAAGATATTATATTATCTTCCAAAAAACGTATAGCATACGTTTTTTGGAAGAATAATATTTATCGCACATCTTTTAAGATATTTATTTTAATTCGTCACCTTTTGCACCCAAAGTCATTACACCCCGTATTTATACAATAGGTATAATATTAATTTTGATACTTTGATATGTAGGTACTTAATTAAATAAGGCGAATGGAGAACAGGTAAATTTTGTTGTATAGCACTATAATATTAGGCTCTCTTTTCCTTATACATATTGTTACAAAATGTCACTTCGGTTTAAAGTTTAAAGACAAAATATACTATTATAAATATTCAGGTAATTTTGTTTTAATTTTTTTATATACATTACAATGTCCAACAGGGAAGTTTATAAATATGTAGATATGAAAAAGAAAAAATTATTTAAATTTTATTACACACGTTTTTTTCATTTTATTTTTTAAATATTTTAATACACTAACGCAGAGTTTCCTTCATGACGAGCACAAAGACAAAACAAATAACTTACGACTCTCGTAGAGTAAATGGTGTAAGTTTACACCATATATTCGAGTATTTAGATTATTTTAAATTTACTCCGATTTTTATGTAAAGTCGAGACAAATGGTGTAAATTTACACACAAAAAGAATTAAAATACACAGTAAAGTGCAAAAATCCAACTCGTGGTAAAATCTGAAAAGAATTTTACACCCATTTTAATTTATTTATGTTGTAAATTTATACTTTTTTTTTTAAATTCTAGACACGAATGAAATGTTTTCTGTTTTTCCGCGTTTTTATTTTTCTCAGAAATACATCATCACCCAAATTAAGCGAATTGCTGAAGTCTACCTTGGAGAACTTAATTAAAAATTAATTTAAATTTTTCTCTCCAAAAAAGTTCCTCAGTTAATTGAAAAAAAAAATGCAATGCATCTTTTCCTGGAAGATATGCATGGTATAATCAAAATGGACAACGAAAAATAAAACTTTAACTGCTTGAGTCATTTTAAATAAAAAGCGTTGTTCCTGCACAATGAAAGGACGACGAAAAAACATTCAAAATTGGTTTCTCGTACAAAACTCGTGTCCGTAGTTTTTTGCCACGGCACGCGGTCATTTTCCAGTGTGCTCATTATAGACCCAATTAGTTTTGCATGAGATAATGTAATGTGGTTTTATCGTCATGGCTAATTAAAATGTAGATAACATGCTCCTGAGTAAGCATTCTCATGTACGAAATAATGGTTGACAAGGCGGATTATATGTAGTTACGTTGATAGCAATTTAAAATCGCATAGAAATTTTGTAAATGCGTGAATATGTGCAGGAGTTTCCTCAAAAATTTATAAAGTATACACAAACTGATTTACACAAAATTCGACTTCGAATCTCCCAAAATTATTATTAAATATTAAATACGCCATTATAAAATAATTTCCGCCGTAAGATATTCATACATATATGTATTTAGGTTTTTCTGAAGTTCATTAAGATATGATAAATAGTTTTATCATCTCATGATTACCTAAATATTAATGCTTCGGAATCGAATATTGTGTATTAAATTTAAGATACCTTTTTTCAAATTTATTAAAAGATGTGTACGAAAATAACGAGTAGGTTTAAGTTAAAAAATAGATCAAACATATCTATGTACATACATATTTCATATGACTAAAGTTTTATTTTCAACTATTGTAGTGCCACTAACCATAGAGCTGACCATCAAAGTTCCATTTCATTGATTGATTTCATTTGATCAGAATTTGAATTGAACTTTGTATGTTAATACAATATTAAGGGGAATATTGAAGATATTGCTCTTATTTTTAGGGTTTAGTTGATGTATAAGAAAGTAACTATACTAACTATTATATTTGTACAAATTTTAATCTTTATTACGTTTTTAACAATTTAAATGTAATAACAATCATTTTTCGAAGTTCTTGTGGGCACGATTCGGTCATAATGTTAGTTTCTCAAAGCTAAATAATCTTTCAACAGGAGCACTTGTTGATAGAGTTTCATTTGAATTTAATGAAATTATTTGTACGCTTTTTTCTAAGTTGTATAAAAGAATTCATTCAATGTATTTTATTCTTTCATTTCTGTATCGCCGTTTTCATAGTCGTCTGAATTCCAAAAGCTTGTCTTTTTATTTTTGTTTCTATTTTGAACTGAAATTGAAAAGTAGGTTATTAAGTTCTGAAATCAAAAATTCTTTAATTAATAGCTGTAGTTTTTCGTTACATCGTCTCCGATTCTAAGTTTAGCAAGAAATTTGGCACTTGAAATTGAAATTTATTCAAAATTACTCATATTAGGCAATTTTATTTAGCGAAAATAAAATCAAATTGCAAAGATTTATACCCACTTTGTGTCAAAAAGTTAATCCATTAATTTATCTGGTTCACGGTTTGAGGTTTGAATGGCAATTTGATGTACTTCTCACAAACTTTAAAATTTTGTTTGATCGTTTCTTTTTGAGAACAAATCTTGGAAACAAAAATAAATATAATAAATTTCGGATTCGTCAACTAAGAAACAAAAATGTTCTAGTAAGTTTAGAAGTAAAATTGCTAAAATCTGAGTAAAAAAATTTATAAATGTGTACAGAATAAAATTCTTAATCTTTCACGTATGATGTTATGTTTTAAATATATTAAAAACGGGATGTTTATACTGTCATGTCGGTTATCTTCGCATTTATACTATCTACATGAAATAAATTAGGAAATAAGCTGAACTTTGAAGAAGAGGTTTGTATATCGTTAATTTTGTTTCAATTTCAAACATATTTCCCAAAAAATTATAGAAGACTAATGTTATCATAAAATGAATCTTTAAAACCAGGTTCTGAAGATTTCTGCCAGCGAAAGTGGATTTAAAATTTATATTTTTACATCGTTGAAGAATCGTTTAAGAAATCCATGTAAGTCCAAATAGCTGGAGGAAACCTTGTAATCCGACAAACTTATATCGTATAGCACCGCACATTCTGTATGACTTCTGCGCCCGGAGTCTGACCAAAGATATGCTTGTTTACTGGTTGTGTAAAAAGTGGTTATGAATGTAAGCGATTTGCTCTGGAGCCAACCCAAGTCTCAACATTTCTAGTCGAAGAATTGTGCAAACACAAAACACTAGACAGCACTAGATCCATTCGTGTTCATGCAAGAGAAAATATTTTGCAGTTCGTATCTGTCGGAATGGAACCTACCTACATACATCTGTGCGATTCACTTCTGAGCAGACAAGATTAATTTCGAAATCAAGCCAATTTTATAAAATTCACTAGGATTACTAGAGGAGTTAGCCGAGTTTTGTATGGTAGCGGAGCTACGGGAAACAAATTGAATGTTTTAATTGAACTTGAGAACTTTGAAAACTAAACCACATCCCTTATGCACTGAATTTTCTCCCATCTGGACGTAGTTCCGGAATGTGAAAACGTTCTAGATCGAACTAGAACCAGGGAAACATTAACTTGAACTGAAGATAAATCATAAAATAAATGCTTTATGTCTGAAACTTGTTCTTTGGGTAGGCTATTTCCGAAGTTGGTTTGTAAATCTTGAAAGTACAAAAGTTTTTAGGCATATACAACATGAGTAACTGGCCCATTTTAAGCAACATAATAGTCGAATAGGTCGAACTTTTTGATCAAAAATATTTTGCTTAAGGATGTGAAGACTATAAAACCGAAGGGATTGCTACTTTTTTTAGACGGACTATAGCAGAAGAAATGGCGGTGACTACAAATCAACTGAAAATTTCTGAGTTGGATTTCATCTTGTTTTGGTGGAACCTTTTTGTGCGGCCACCTCAGAAGAGTATGAATGGTCCCGGTTGTAAGTTGGATGTAAGACAAATAAATTGCTTGCTTGGGAGCAAAATAAATTTAAAGGGTAAAAGGATCTCTCCGCACAAAAGTATCCTTGAGTATAAATTTAAGAGGCAAGAGATAAGGACGATTTAAGAAAACCAGTTCAGCTCAACTCCTGGAGGCAACTTTAAATTTAAAAGATTTACAGAAAAAATATAACCTCATCTATTTTCGATTTTATACTCAAATTTCGATTGAGTTTTTAAATATTTTTCCCTTTTTACTTGATACGCATATTACTCACAACTTACTTTAACGTGAAATCAGCAATTTTAAATTATTTTAGAATTTGTAATATCATTCATACATAACTAATCGAATAAAATAGGTATTTATAATTAAGGATATTTGGTTCTAGTTAAAATTATTTAGTTGATAATGGTGAAATGGTTTCATAACACAAGTCTGCATAATTTTTGACTCTCGTAATATTTTTTCAAATTAACTGAATGACCCTCAAGTAAAGAAGCATATTTATTGGTATTATGTAAAAGTATTCTTTTAAGTTTCTTTTCGACGAGTCAAAAAAAATCGCCACTCACCAGCATCATTCTCAACGTCAAAAATTGTTATAAGTTCATGTATATTTTTTAAGCATAGGTACTAAATCTCCATCTTGACAAAATTTCCTAAAATTTTGTAATTAGTATATACCTACGGAACCACAAAAAAAAACCTTATAAATATTTGTATAAAAAAACGAAAATGTTCCCATTTAGGTCCTATTCAATCCAATAGTTGTTCGCCGAAATACTCAAGATATTTTTCGCTAACTGCTAAATAAGCATATATATATGTATATCCCTTCAAGGTATTTTGAGAGTAGGTCAAAGATTTTTGACGGCTTGTCATATGTCGCAGTACACTACACTTTTGACAGATAAAAAAAATGTTAATGTATAGTAATTTATGTATAAATAATTTCTTTGAGCATTTCTTCAGCGTTTTTTGTATATGTTATATGTTTAATATGGATTAAAAAATTTCTTGGCAACAGCACACCGGACTTATATAACAATGGAAAATATCCTAGAATTTATATTTGTTTTCAAGAATGAAAATATCCTTCATATTGTCACAAATATTTTGTACACAATTCTTTCGGTCTGTGTTTTGTATATTGCTTTTTCATTTTCAATTAGTTAAATTTGTTACGGAAATCGCGTCAAAGAATTTTATGAAATAATATCCTTCATCTTTATCCGATTTCCGTTGCGAGTTTGATTGAAAATGAAAAAAGTAGTCGGAATTCTGTCATAGGAAGAACCTACAAGGAAAACTATATTACTATACTTATATTTGTCATGAGTATTCACTCGAGAAAAGATACACTAAATTTAATTTAGGAGGGTGCTGTTTGAACGGTCATGCATGATGCGGTTTACGCCAAAATATGGTTAAAGTAGCCGTTTTCTCCTCGTTAATAGACTGTTCGAATTTAATGGCCTTATTTTTTTTTTTCGATGACAATATCTACAAATTTTTGATTAGGTATACTTTAGGGAACACTTCAAGTTCGACAGATAGTGCTAGTTCAATTATAATACCAAACCTTAATATTTTTTGAAGATTCGCGCAGTGTGCACAATTTTCTAAGCAATGAACATCCCATTTTTAACTAAAATAGCAATCAGTTATCTGCTTAATAATTCAATTTTGCTTAAACAGCTTGTCTTCGTAGCTTAAACAAATGTTTTTATATTCCGTTCAGAAACGTTTTCAATACGACAGCATGCTCTCAATTATCACGAATCTTGAATTTTAAGAAGTAACTGGGCCAAATATCTTTTCAATGCCTAATTCGAGCAGTGGCTTAAAAAATAAAAATTGAAATTGAAATTAACACTTTCTTATTATTTATTGTTGATATAGAATGGTAATAGTTTAATCTATAATATACTTATAGTAAAAGGTGTGAAATTAAGTAGCATTAGATAAATTACAATTCTTTTCCCTGCAATGTTTTAAGCTGTGTGTCACTACTTTCGACATTAAATATTTTAAAATAATTCAAATTAGGGCAAAATAGGTGTGAAATTCAAAAATTACGAATAAATTCATCAATTGCGGTGTAGAGCCGAATTTGATTTAAGAGAGCAATAGCCAATTTTCACGCCGGTAATTAGCGCAGAGAATGATTATATGAATGAATGAATTCTATTGGTGTTTAATCTCGGCCCACGAACAGCGCGCGTTTATAGAATAAAGTGGTTTAAATTGTTGTAACACGCGCCACTTTGGATTTGGCCATGCGGGCGAATCATTAATTAGCGGACTATTGGTCGCACATAATCGCCAACTGCCCATAATTAGCTAATTGGCCCCGGTCGAGTGTTTTCACCCGGTCTAAAGTTCCATTTTCCCAAATAAGTTATTTTCAACAACAATCCGGATTCATAACTATGCAACAAAACATGTAGACTGTCATACTACGGATGGCAATTAAGTGAAAAACGCTTATATCTTGTTTTTGGGTCATGTCAGCAAAACTCTCTTGCAATCGATACTTTTGCGCCTTAATTGAATCAGCACTGTTTCCAGGCAGCAAATAATTTATATTTCTAAACTTTTATGATCTAAATCACGGAAATTATTAGTCAGTATTTAATATTTCCAAATTATTGCAATATATACCTATGTATATATATTATAGGGAGTATGTTTTACTAGAAAAACAGGAATTTATTTTTTATTTGCTTTTTTCGACGAAAAGCAAAGATTTATGAATTTTCCTCGAAGAAAGTAAATTGATATTGCACATCGTGTAGGACGTGTGGTAAATAACGAAGAAAAGCTGTCTCCAGTCATGTTCCTGAATGTTTTATAATATTGAGAGGACCAAGATATTGTCTTCAGATTATCTTATGAATGAAATAGGGCCGCTGTGTTAGCGGAAAACGAATCGACAGTCCATATTCATTGCTGAAATATGGAATTCTTGCCAGAAAACCGTGTTACAAATTGTTGACATTTTCTTCGATTTACAGAAAAATGATGGGAAAAAAAGATGATGGGAGAAAATAAATTTGTTTTCCAAAAGTTTGATTAACATTTTTGACATTCATAATATATGTGTACCAACTTTATGGGGAATAATATACTCGTAAAATTCTTAATTATACCTACCTGAATTACATTTTGTGACGAATGGCATTTTTGTTCCAAAAACCGAACAAAAACAGTATAAAAATAGGTAAGAAAATATTTATTTTAAATTTTAGACTACCTTGGTAACGTTCTTCAAACCCTTTAATATCCTGGTATCAGTATTCACCTTGTTCGTCACTCACCATCCCAAGATTTGTGGAAAAAAAGTCGAAACGGTAATGCAAGATATGTTATTTTTAAGGACTCTCTTAAATATTTATTTTATTTGGTAGTCTACAGAGTATATGTATCTCCAACAGACAATACAAAATGTGTATCATAAATAAGGTTTTCTGTCATAAAAACAAATAAAATGCTCGCACAAGTGTTATAACCAATGCCAAATATTTATTTGCGCTAAACGTTTGCAGTAATAAATAACTTACAAAACTATCAAAATACACAAAATTTTCTAGGTCCAACCAAAATCGATCAGCTCCAATTCAATTAATTTGAAAAATATCTAACGTCTATATTTGCCTCAATTTCGACCACTTTCAATAAAAAAAAATCCCAATTTCTCAAACCATACAGCAATTAAAATGAAACTGGCAAATGCAATTTATTTTTTCCGATACGCTTGTCGCCAACAAAGACAAAAAATAGTAAACAAAGGTCCACACATTGTATAGGTAATGCATAGTTGGTATAAAAACGATTTCCAGCAAAAAAATCGGATACTTTTTCCTAGTGAAATGAAATAAACACTAAATTCCTTCACACATTTCCATGGGCATTTTATTCGGCATTAATTCAAAAACTAATTCCATACCAGTAACAGTTCGTAGGCCAAACCAATTTCATGGATATTCTGAAAATAAAATGTTTCAATGAAAAATGTTTTAGAAAACTTTTCACTCAATGAATCTGTTTAGGTGTTTCGCGATATTTTAAATTCGTTTAAATCTATGGATTTGAAGTAAAACTTTTAATTTTATTTATTTAAAAATGTCATCAATAATTAATTGAGGTTATGTTTACAAAAAAATTGTTAAGACTTGACTTAATGCATTTTCTAGACAATTTAAAATTGTAATACTTAAATCTATCTTTAAAACAACGCGACATCGAAGAGATTGTGGCCATTATTCCAATAGCTTTAAGCAATTCAACTAAACTTGAGTAATCCTCAAAACAATTAAACTGTTTTGTAGTGTACTCTCTTAAGTCCTTAAAAGCAATAAAATTAGTTTGAGGAAAATCCTTTGAAATCTTGTAACATTTCCCAGTCACCCCAATTGAAATTCCTTCCGAAAACTTATTACTCCATTCATTTCGTATTGAATCCATAAATTCTCATGCATCGTATTTTGTATCCCTCCAGTTGGCATCTAGCTTCAACACATGAAACCTTATCTGAATACTTTTAAAGATTTATCCCATTTATCGTTGGGCTTGTGCCCCATGACCAGCACAAATTGATTAAAGATTTTCGAGAAAACATATATGCGCCTTTTGCAAAGTGCATGAACCCTACACAGAAGCAATAAGAATATTTAGGAAAAATCCTATAAAGTTCCTTTGGCAAATTAGGGAGCAATAGAAAAGGGAATGAAATCTATCAGAATTCCAACATTTATTATAAGGGCAACTTTCAGCTTGAAATCATTGCTGTAAGCGAAAATGGTTTCAAAGGAGTTTCATGAGTTCAACAGCTTCTTTGAAGCAGTTTAACTGAGCATCTAAAAGGTGAAGTTGGTGTTCACGAATATATTTACGACGATGTACCTACTTCACAAATAAGATGTTCTCTCAGCTTTTATACATTTTGGATAGAAATGCAGCCGATGAAACTATTCGAGAAATGCTCCTATGCTTAACTTAGTGCTTTTGCTTCAAGGGATTTCGTACAAATCACGACGAGGGTATGAAAACCACACTTACATATGTAAATGAACATTATTGACACTTCAGAGCTAGCAACATAAAGGCATATAATTTCTCGAGCTGTCTTGATAGCTTTCAACTGACTTATTATCAATAGCAACTCGAAATTACCCGCAAAATTGTTAAAGTTGCAATTTTTCTGGCAGCTAATTTTTAAATTTTATGCCCACCTTTTTCTTGCAAACTTCTTAGCCGTGCCTACTTAAATTAAATGATAAAAATAATATTAAAATACATAGTATATTGCTTGAATGACAACATGTGATTTATATAAATATTTTTTGGTAATTTTTTTTAATACTGAATTTATTTTCATTTCATTTTAGTTGATCGATTAAGACATTGTTAAGTTAAGATATGGTTAGTTATTATGTGTTAATATGAAGCCTTTAAGCATTTTTTTGACTTCCCTACATTTCCTACTTATTACTGTGTCATTCATTCATTCTTACAGAAAATTTTAGAACAATATAGAAAATATGCTCAAAACTATACATGTAAATATATTTAAAAGCAATACATACCATATTACTAAAAGCTTAAGCGTTTCTTGATTAAAAATCTTAATGAAAATTGGTATTTGGGGGTTCTTGGAGGCCCTGATTACGAATCAAAAATCGAAATTTGAAAATCCAAAATGGCAGATCCAATATGGCGACCAAAACTTTTCGAATTTTACTTTTAATTGAAAATTAGAACTATGAGTACTTTGAGGGCACTTATTTCGAATCGACTATCAAAATTAGGAAATTAAAAACAGAAGACCCAATATGTTTGTTTGTTTATTTGTTGCTTAACGCTTGGTCCGCTCAATTTGATTTTTTGAATGAAGCTACTACATATCCCGGACTTAACATACATTTGTAGGAGCTACTTAGAAATTTCCGAAATTCAACGAAGTTAAGGGAACATTAGTATTAAGGTTATTATCGAAATTTGGAAATTTATAATGAGGGATCCAATATGGCGGTGTTTTTTTTAAATTGACAGGTTTTTCATATTTATTAATGAAAAAGAAAATCGGGAACAATCTTTTCGGACCTGATATCAAAATTTGGAAATTAGGTTAATATAATACCCGATAATTTAACTCTTAACAATGGAAACGTAAAAGTACAGAATATATTAAGAACCTTTCTGACAAGGACAAGTGAGTTTTGCACGGTTTCACAACAAATCCATAGCTTTTAGTAATACTTCTAAATTTCTTAATTTGGCTGAAATATACGAGTATACCAACATTTTAGAAGTATTTAAATAAGTAGTATTTTTAATACACCGGTTGAAACCGGGTCATTTAGTTAGTGGAGTAATAAAACCAATTATTCATTACAGATTTAAAGATGTTAGAATTCGCTTCCCAGGGAGTACTCATGGTGCTACTGTTTTCAACGTATTCGGAACATGTGTAATAGAAAAGTTTGCGAGTGACACGAAGGATCACATATACAGATTTTTAGTCCTTGACAAATTTGAGAACTGCCACATCGCATAATGTTCCCTCATTAAAATGTTGCCTCAGAAATATATATTTTTTGATATGTATATATTTAGAATCTTCTAAAAACAGTTTCTTTAATGACCGGCAGTAAAGTAATACAAGGATCACATAATGCCCGAGTTGAGAAGGGTCATAACCAAAATATCGAATTGCTAAAATACCCGGATCACCTTAGTGCGACCGGAAGGACCTCCTGGTTGAGGACGAGGACAAAATCAAAAGTGTAAAAGTAGAAGCGGAAACAAAGAGCCAACAAAGGGAAATTTATTCGGGATAAAAAGCGCCCCGCAGGCCGGTCTTACTCCAATTTCAAAATTATTTTAGAGGAAGATGTCCCAGTTCCGAGGAGGCTATTAAAGTCTTGTGAGAAGCCCGAAAAGGCACCTTTCTGGCCGCAGAGGGCGGGTTTGCGAGGACGGCATGGCACAAGGACTGGGGCCTCATCAAGGACTCGCTGCAGTGAATGGGGCCCACCTACACCATTCGTGGGACCTGAACAAGGACTAACTGTTGTGTCACATAATAATGCAGATGTCCTGGCTGTTTCCCGGGATTCTCCGGCTTCTCAGGCTCTCGGGATGGTTTCGTTCCCGAGATTAATGCCGCGGGCTTTAGGCCTGGTGCGGCCTTGAGAATGGGAACGACTCCGCTGATAGTCAGCAGCTGAAAGCTGAAAGCTGATGCAGGAGCCAGCACTTAATCCGGGGGCCCATTTTGATAATTACAATAATTTTGACAAATCTGCCATTTTCTAAAATTGTGTTAATAAAATGGGCGCCCGCCATGTGCCTGGGAATCAGGCCGATCATGGCTTGGTTTGGCTTGGCGAAGCCGAACAACGACGGGGGTGTATTAATTAAAATGCGCTCCAGGATATGTGTCACTGTAATAAAGTCCGGGCTTTTTGTCTAATCTCCGAAATGAATTCATCTGCGGAGGCCGCTGTCATTTACATGTTGGATATAGAGAGACGAATTCTAGAACGGCCGTAAAAATAAGGTTTCGGCCCTTCTTGATAGCTCAATTTCCTTTTTTATGGGGCCGACGTCAGTAATAAGACCACCACTGCATACATTTTCTCCTATTGGCTCAATGCCCGAACAGGAATAGTTCAGGGATCCTTCGGGATGAGCAAAAAATAGAAAAAAAAAATACAACCGAGCCGAATTAGATAGATGTGTGTGGCTAGGCATGTTTTATTGATTGTGCACTCAAAAGCACATTGTTCGAGGCAATTGGCAATCTTAATTTGCTCCAGGAAGTGTATCTGGGATGAAATATGGGTCCTTGGCACGGAACATATAAAGATAGGATCGAGGGTCGTTTTTACCACAAGGACATGGAACTACGCAGATTCATTCGGATGAGTAATAACTCAAGGACTTTGATCCCATACCCAAAATGGAGAATAAAACCTTTTTTTTTCTCATATTCATCCTGTGCCCCCCGGTATATGCGTGATCTGCTCGATTAACCATAACTCTTAACCGAGAAGCACTTTATTTGGACAATTATCACTTCATTAAGTTTCCTCTCCCAAAAACGCAAAACAGTCCCAAAAGTAGGAATTCCTCAAGCGGATCAGGTTCTAATCTTCAAAGCGTAACTCTTGCGGAAATTGAAAGAAATTCCATGAGACCGCATAGCCGACGCCCCACACTTACAGGATCAGGGGCGACCAAAGTCGACTCCGGCGACCGTCGTGGCTTCGGCAAATAACTTGAAATGATAATGAAGGAAATTAAAAAGTTCAAATTCCTCATTTAAAACTTTTAGTAGGTACTTACGAGAGTTTCAGAGCCACTCGTTGAGATCCTTGCACAGATCTAAGGCTTTTACCCATGCGATTTTGTACTTGAACCACCCGCACGAGAAAGAGGAATCTGGCAAATGCCCCAAAACTGGATGACTTTTCAAAACTTGAGAAGATTAACAGAGTTTTTGGGACGACGTCTTGTGAATTCGTACAAATAATATTTCTTAGGAGGATTCCTTAAAGGTTTCCTCCTTTGAAGTGTCCTTTCCGCCTTTTTAGTAGGGCGGCATACATCCTCCCGAAAACCTTCTCCCACATCGGAGAGAGAGTTAAACTCGACAGCAATGGCCTTAAGGACAGCCAATTAAGTATTCAAAGGACATTACTAAAATCATGAAATATTTCATTCCACAAAACTTCTTCTGGTGGGTTCATGGGATTTGAGAAATATAAAAAATCTTTTGTAATCAATTACCCTTTTGGGGGATGTAGAACTTTTCCAGACTTAAGGCGGTGAAGCGTGTAATCTTTTTGAATTAAGGATTACTCAAGAAGAAATAAAACAAAGAGACCCAGGATTTTTCAAGAATTTTCTTTTTTTATACTCGAATTATTTTTCGTACTTTTAAGATTTATGGGATATTTTCCATAGAATTAGATACACAATCGAATTCTACAACTTTTTAATTTATCTTAACTGGTCTTATTTCATCTAAATCGACCAGCTGATGTGTTCTTTGATATAATCACTATATTTTTTAAAAAACCTTGTTTGGTCCGATCAGGTGAGTATAGTTAAATGAGATGTAATAGTAAAAATTTACTATACCAAATAAAGCCAAATAAAAATACTTCCAGAAAAAATATAGAAGACTCAGTTGAATTACGATTAATCGAAAGCTATACCATACGATTTTTACCTATAGAATAAACACATATTAAAATAAACTAACCACAAAAGGCGTTAAAATTCAGTGGTGCTCTAACAAATATCTAGGATTAAGTATTTTTAGAAAAAACCCTAACTTACCCAAGTAAAAATATATAAGCCCAAAATGATCTCTTTAAACGAATTGAAGAAGCGCCCGATATATGCGGACGCGTCTTGGGTCTGTTGCAGGCGCGTTTCGGGCCTATTGCAGGCACGTTTCGGGCCTATTAAGGTCATACTTCAAGAAATCCGGGCTTGTTGCAGGCGCGGTGCATACATAATATGTATACATAGACATGATTGTTCGATAACTGTGCCTGCTTCGGGCTTAAAAATGGAAAATGTTCACATCGGGCGCGTTGCAGGCGTGCTAAAGAATTATATATTTTTACTCGGGTATCAAATGCACGACCCACAAAATAAATACGCTAGCTATTATAGAATACCATATTCATTTAAAAATAATTTATCACTACATACTTTTATTTTAATATCTTTATTATTTTTTCCTGAACTAAGTGTTTTATTTTCCACAGTTTCATAAAATCACTTTAAAATTTTTGTTTTGGGCCTGCTATTGTTTAAAGTAATTCTTTTAGATATTTGTTTTCACCCTTGTATCGTTGTTGCCCGAAAACACCACACACCTAACATTGATTAATGGCTGGAAAAAAGGTGACGGTTGTTTGCAAAGAATTTAGGGCAAAAGCACGTTTCAGGACACATGCCCTTGTGAAACTTAAGTCGTAATAAATCTCAAAATTAATCCAAGCCCACGAACGAAGGTTTTTTTTTATAGGTACTCGGCATGTAATATTTTTTAAGTTTATTAGAAATTTATTGTTAACAAACAAAACAATTATCTTGGAATTTAGGCGCTTGTATTTTAATTTTCTTTAATTATATTTATTGAAACTTTTCGAATTCATTTGCATTAATTTTAACTCAGAGAATTCTTTTACATTCTATTTAACTTCGCATTTTATTGATAGCATAAAAACTAACTATATATAATACATATACCTACATAATCAATAATGTTTTTTTCTCTCCTTGAAAATATAAAAGGTCATTTCGATGGGATTTTTTTTTTCATAGATTAAAAATCTGAAAATGAAAATATTGACTACATATTTATAAGAACTAGTGGTCGCCCTGTGGTCGAAATTCGACCTACCGAGGTTACTACGAAAAATACGACTGTACACAGCCTACTATGTGTTTGAAATTGGCACTTTCAATAATAAAATTACGACAGTTTGACCACAGACTACTATGCGTTCGACATAGACAGTATGAACGTAAATAATAAATTTATTTTATTTTATTTAATGTATTTATAACACATATTATATATAAATTTTAGCTTTGTGCACTTCTTCTCTATATAAACTTTAACCATGCAAAATCTCAAACTCCTCAGTCCGTGCAATTTGCTTAAAAAGGGGTCCAAAGATTTCCCTTCACGTATTAATATATAGATTGTTTATACCTAATAAACTCATTCCGTAAACAAATTTTAAGGAAGATTGTTAAATGAGTATTTAAGTTAAATAAAAAAAAATTGAAAAACTTATTTTGATTTTATATGAATTAACTTTCTACATAAATTTGCATTTAAAAATTCTATGCATATTATTAAGGCAAAGTTGTCCCTACATGAGAGACGTTTAACTTATAAAAGAAATAAGATATCAAATTGCAGGGCTAACAAAGTCATGGTATTTTGAGATATTCTATTTTATCAGGTCTATCACAAAACGTCTTTTCTTGAGAACTGTAAGTTATATACAATATTATTCATGCAGTATACTTAAAAAGAATTTATTATACAATAGGAAAAAATACTTAATAAAGCATTTAAAATTTAAATCCTTTATTCTGAAGCAAAATTACAAACTCTTACTACATTTTTTTTATGGTTTACTATATTATACAAAATCCTCAGTGCTCTTCTCGATGTTTAGTCCATTTTTGATATTAGGTAATAGTGTAGATTTATAAGTGATAAATGACCTAAATATCCCCGGAAAAAATATTATCATAATTTTATTTCTTTGTGCGTTATGTTTTGCTTACACGTGTACTTTATGTAATTTTATATATGTAAAAAAAAAAATAAAAAAATCAATCAATAATTTCCGCATTGAATACAAGCGAACTGAAGTGAAAGGAAGCGATTGCATTCTACATATAATATTTTTTTAAAAATATGGCAAATATGAATGAACTCCAATTTAATTAAGAAATTAAAATAAATATACATGTAACCTTAGCCAGCCACATAAGCACTTTGTACCATCTTCATTTAAATTGTGCCTTCTAATATCTGCTCTAAAATGTTTCATGTTCATGAAATTTGAGATGCTTTTCTTTCATTAGCAGGTAACCACATGTTGAAAGATAGAATCAGTCTTTGACATGATAAACATACTCCACATGAATAAATAATCTCCTCCGTCACGATAGAATCCTCGATACTGAAATCATCGAATCCCGGCTTTTACAAGGCCTTCAAAGTCGGTTACATATCCATTACATAGCACCTGCGTAAATAACTGATAACCACCTGACGTAAAACTGGGACAAAAGGAAGTCAGGGACAAGGAAGTGAAATGGCACAAAATCGATGTAAATATTTGCGAAAGGGAAAATCCAGTGCCAGTCCATACACGGGTAAGAGGGCATAAATCCCAGTAGATGTTCTCTTTGATAAGAGCTTAATCCTTGCAGATTCCTTAAGGCAACAAAAAAGTATGGCTCAAGGATTTTGGATGTAGACTGCCTGAAACTGAGCCGGGTTAGTAGTTGTCCACGTTTGCAAAAGAACTTCCTGTTTTTGGATGATCTGACCTCTGGCAAAAAGGCTGTGATGAAAGCCAACAACTACACCATCTTACATAGCTAGTCTGGATTTCTTATGCTATAGGCTACATATATACATCTAGACATCTAGTAATAAATATGGATACATCTTGAGACGATTTATAGGGCTGTTAGGCAGGTGAAATTGATACTGAATAACCCATGAATGTGTAACTGATGTCGGAAGGCGTTGAGAGGTTCACGTCTCTCAATCACTGTTTGTTACAAATATCTTGGGAAATTTTAGAGTAATTCATTGCAAATTGACCGGTTCCGGGGAGATTTTGGTATTTCTATTTAGGTCAACATCTCTTTGTATAATTAATTGAAGAAGATATAATGATATATATTTACAAAAAAAAATTTCTCTGGTTGAGACACACAATTTTATTGATAGAAGTTGATGATGTAAAAGAGGTAGGTTGCGGCCTTGATTCGACGATGTAAGCCCCCAAAACAACTGTCAGCAAAAGAAGACCAAACCATGAAAGGATGTCAAACGACATTCATAGAGTCCATTCAGGAATCAAAGGGACTTCTAAAATTCAGTGTGCCCCTTCTTCTCTGTAGACGGAGGTAGCTTTATTCTATTTTGATAGATTTATACATTCCTTTCAACGGATCCCAGGGCTATTGTATTACGTTTAAAAGGTATATATGGTTTTCCAGTGGTGCAGCATTCTCGAGGACACACAGTCTTTTCTTTCTTTTGAAAATGTTCCTTATTTATTTGCCAGTAAAAGTATGAAACGAATAGAGTCCCTCATTCCCATTATTTCACAGAAATTGGTTGTTGCTTTTCAATTTTTAGTTCCCTTTGTATTTTCTCTCTATAGATAATAATATTGGTAACGAAATTTATTATTGACCAAAACGAACACCCACTTACATAAAACGACTCTCGAACAGAAAGCACTTCTTCCATACCACCAATAAAATATTTTAAGTATTTCGAAATTCAAGGGGAATTTGGTAGAGTTTGAGCAAAGTATAAGAGTAATGAGATTTTCCGAGAAAGAAAAATATATCTGAAAAATAAACAGCACAGCAAACATCCCCATGGAAAAGTTGGTCCTTGCAAGCTGATTATCCCTTCTTCAAATAATTTATTTCACTGCTGCGACACAGCACGGTTTATAAAAGTACCAAAAACTTCTGTATCACAATCGGAAAAAGCCAAAAAATATGTATTTCTCTATAGTTCAGATATGTAAATAAAAACACAAAAATACCCTGGGTAAATTATCTCGAATAAACATGGTCAAGCATAATAATTGCGTCCATTCAGCATTGCTAGATTACTTTACGGGGTGGATTAGCCCCCCATCGGCGGAATACCAGTGCTTTTCGTAATTTTTACGGACTTATCGGACAAACTTCTACCAAGGTGGAAAGCGAAAAAGAGACTTGTATTCCTCGAAAAGTTGCTCAAAAGTAGAAACTTTATCGCCTTTTTCCAACTTTCGAAGTAAGTAGAGTGAATTCGGCTGTGTTCACGGTACTCTATTATCAGTTTTCAGACATGTGTAGCATGGTAATGGAATGGTCCTTCGTTTCTCATGTTACACGATATATTGCTCTCTAAGAAAGTTACCGACTTTTATTTCAACAACTTCAATAGGAAACACGATTTTAATTGAAGTTGTTAGTTCACAACAGATTGTATTGCTTCAGCTTAACAGATAATTGCATGAAATTTAACTATTTCAAGTTTTATCTACTTAAAAGTTAAAAACCTTCCAGCTGATTAATTGCTCAAGATTTTGAATGAAAAAATAAAGGGAGCTAAATGCGAATTCCAAACCAAAAATGTTCTATTACATCACGTTTTTTAAAAATTTATTTTAAATATTCAATATTTCAATTAATTTTTAAAAATATTAAAAGTACACATTTTTGCATTTGTTTACTGTATATTTTTTTCAAAACATAATACTTATAATAAAACATTTTTAATTTCAGATTCTTACCAATTGAAGGGTTACAAAGAAAAACGATCATAGTCCTTTTTTGGCCAAAAATGTGTTATTAGTGCCATATTCTAGGTCAATACAAAAAGAACAAAAGTACAATACCATTTGGCAAAAAAGACTCATATAATTTAATAAATACCTAATGATGATGAGAGATATAACCGCTAATAACGATCATAACAATTTAAATTTTAATTTCTGAAAATTTAGCGAAATGTGAATCTGAGTGTTTTTAGCCGTCACCTTTAAATTTTTTAAGGTATTTCACATGTATTTTTCGAGATATTTAACTTTTAAATCTGAAACGGTTAGCATTTTGCAAGACAAATGCGTGCTTGTCACCCTCAATAACTTGAGTACAATATCTCTTTATAACTCCTTATTTTTTCAAGGATGCATGAAATAAAAATATCACTCTTATTACAGAAAATAGAAATACATAAATAACTTTCGTTTTTTTTTGAAGAAAAATAAAACAACATTTTCAAAACTTCGTAGAAATCTCTTAAACTTTCTTGCGATAATTAAAAGAACAATCTGTATATTCATTTCTCACCTTAAATAAAAATAAATTATCCATTACAAAATCAATAAATAAGTGCATATCATTGAAATCCCAATAATAAATAAAGGGTTAATAAATAAGGTACCTCAACGTGACCTTCATATACAGTTTAATAAGTGCAATGAGCTCAAATGACAAACAATAAAAAAAGTACTTTGATCAATATCCTGTACATACTTCACCAAAGAGTTAGCAGCCAGCGGAGTACAGGAAAGGGTTAAAGCAACAGAATTCATTCAACCGTTCTTGAAAAGTTTTTCATGCATAGAATTTTTTCCCTCATTCCAACATTTTCATTTTCATTTTTTATCCAGTGAACGCAACATGTTGCTTTACAGTATATTTACATAAAAGGTGCTTTGACCTACTAATTGTAAGTAAAATACTAAGCACATACAGAGTTGTATAGTGTGAGTCACGTTTTCCGGAAATTACTTAATTTAGACAGCTGAAAAAATAGGACTTTTCATTTAGTTATTCGCCAACCGTTGCTACTGACTCCTATTAATTCATTTTACCTGGACACACCGTCAGTGGTCCACGCTACCATGATATATCACTTCTGTTCTAGCTGAATTTAGTTAGCTCACAGGTTTCGCGTTTCGTATAGAGCACAAAAATAAGATGGAACAATTTTAAATTCAGTGAAAAATACTGAATTTTCTGTAGCCCCCCATTTAGAAGGTATTTGCATAAATTTAAATTTACGTGGGGAGAAAGTTTTTTTTGCTAATTTTCCTAATTATTTACCCGAATTACGTTTACGGAACTTGGATACTTTTTTTAAACTAGAATTAACACTTACACCTATTATACTATACATACAATTAAAATGGCAATTGTTACAAAGCACTTCAATTATCACCGGAACCAATCGCACTCCTCTAGAATTGATGGAAATTTTAATTAACCCATTCATTCTCGGACTGAGACTGATCTGTAATTATTTACAACTTGTCCAGGACGAATACAAGGAAATTACCTTAATTAAGTCGTTTCCACTTTGATTGTTTCCCGGGCTACATAAGCCAGCTGATGTTGGAATACGACACCAAATCCAGGCTTCTTGCAATGCATGGGAAAGTGATGTTCTTTCCAAAGTAATTACATTTTGGACTTAATCTTGTATTCGCGTCTATGTGTGCTGAGCCGGGCTTAAAGTGCCCTTAGTAATTGCTTTTTGCCACCTTAAATTGTGCAACGCGAAGAGACTCCTCGCCCAGGAAAGTGCAAAGTTTAACTTGGCAATGAGTCCTCACTTGGGGAATTTTTGAATAAGTGTCGACCACCACGGCAAATGGACTGCAAAAGAACTATATCCTTTGAGTCGCGCTCCCTTCTTAAATAATTAATTAGCACAATTTGTGCAAGGAAGAGGACACTCTGAGCCGAGCTCAGCAGTTCACGCAGTTGTCTAAGTTGGCAAACCTACTTTTTAATGAGGGTAGAATTCTCAAAAGGGGTAATTTCAGCAAACCTTTGAATATTTTAGTTGTTTTCTCCCGGAAAATTTTGCTAAAACTCTCGGTGAGGGAACCGTGGGTTAATTGTCCGTAGAATAATTGAGAAATACTTCCCTTATTCATGCAAAGTTGTGTGGGAACTTTACTTAAACAAACAGAACCATTGTCGGACTGAATTTATTATTCAATTAATAGGTTTTAACGTATAATTAAAGGCTTCCCTAGGTACCCAATTAAAAGAAAAACTTTTTTTTTAATAAATGTTTTTTGAAATACTTCCTGTTCCTTTGAATAGTAGTTTTAATTTCTGTACTGGAAACTTATCTGCAACAACGAGGCAAAATCGCACAATTTGTTATATATATACAATTTAAAAGGGTATTTCAACAAGTATTTGGTTTATTTGCTAGCCAATTTTCAGTTATGAAATTTAATGTGTTAAAACTAAGGCACTTTAAACAGTATATGTTATTAGTATTTAAAATTTATTTTAAAATAAAAAAAAATTTAAAACTTTTGAACATTAATGTTTTAAAAATTTTGAATTCGATATATTAGCTGTATTTTCTTGATGATGTGATCTGAATCTCAAATTTCGCATTGAATTGAATTGTTTAAGCTGTAACCTATAGCAAAGTTTTTCAAATTTTGCAAAAAGTCCATCAAATTGCAATGATTTTTGCCCATCCAAACTGCAAATCTTGAACTGAAAAATTTATTGAATCTAGTTTTTGACGTAAAGTGGATATAAATCAATGCAATTTGATGCTCTTTTCAACAAAACTAAAAATTTTTGCTAGGGGTCACTATTTGCAAATCTCAATTCAATACTAAATTTGCTGTGAAATCTGATCAGGATCAGATCATCAAAAAAACATAGCTATTTTCACACAATACCCCGTCATAAAATTCAAATTCAATGCACATTTTTCTTTAAATTACACATATTTCGAAAGGTTAAAATCAATTAAGTAAGTATATATTTTTTTTGTGTTGTTAAGAAATGAAACAAATTTACTAAAATGAAAATAATTTTATTAGTATACTTCGACTGATCTTAATTTCTTAATTAATAAAGAGAGTACCTACCTAGCTTTTATTAGATTAATTTAGACTAATGTTTCACAAACAATATAGGTACATTGAGGTTATAATAAATTTTTCGACCAAATTCTCACTATGCAATGGTTAAATATAGTAGATAAAGTATTCTCTATAAATCAACTTTGTGATTATGTCCGCATCAATAAATATTATGAGAACGACTTTGCATTAGACGGTTTTGAAGAAAAAAAAACTGTATGAAGCAATTCTGGCTCCAAATAACTTTTAATAATTTTTTATAATCATTGCCACGAGTCGTCAATATTTCACATTCAAAAGGAATGGAAAAGAAAAAGATATTATACTTTTTGAGAAATGACCGAAATGTGTCAGACGCTGCGGTCAAAGCACGTAGACATCTCTCATCCTGGAAAAGCGCGCAAATATGCTTCATGCGGGGAATTATGTGCGCGTTTATTACTTAATTTGGAGCTGAGACGATACTTAAACGGGCAAAAACATGAATATTCAAATGCGACCTCCGTCCTCGTTGATCATAAACCTTCAGAATGGAGCATAAAAAGATTTATTATTCATAAATATTTTACATTGCCTCAGCTGGGCCGGTGGGCTTCAAGAAGATGAGTCCTTCGGCTAGCTCTGGGAGTGTTGTTCTCGAGTTATAAGCCAGGTCCCGAAGAGCCCAAAATGTTAAAAAAAAAAGATATTTTAAGGATGGTTTTGTCGGTCATATCTACATATATCCGAACCCAAGTGGCAACACTAATCCTTTCGTCTACCCTCGAGCGGCTCAGACACTCCGCAAGGACCTATCATTACACGTCCGATGTAAAGCATCATCGTCAGCACAAATAAATCGAGTCCTTGGGCGGTTTTATAAAAACTTTTTCCCGTAAAATGGGTGTATTGTTTTGCAATTCAATTTGTTGGCAACGGGTTTAAATTGTATCAATTCTCCTTTAAATCTGGGTCTTTAATGGAACCTAAACGGCATAAGGCAGCAAGTTAAATATTTTATTACGTCAGTAATAGCCTCGATTGCGTAACCTTGAAAATTCTTGAGAAATTCTACTCCTTATATAATTCGAGAGAAATCCAAAAGGATCGAAAAAATCACCTACACGTGCGCGGGTAATTCCGATGTTATCCCTTCAGAGCAATCGAAGTCATTCTTTCAAATAACTCCATGGCATTTTTGGTGTTTTTTCGTAGTGCCTTAAAACATCTTCAAAATTGTTGCTATGGCGAATTTCGAGGATGATTACTTTTATAAGAGCAGATACAGAACGACGGTGTTTAGCACTCAATGCCAATTTGGCCCCACGAGAAATGAACGTGGGTGCCTCCCTCATACAAGTCTTGCTCCGGAAACGTACTTAGAGGAATTTATTTAAAAAATAAAAATCTTTAAACTGGCCCACTCCATTGTTCCGCAAAGAACCCAAACAAATCCTTAAGATTTTGCAAGATCTTCATGTTCTAAGCGCTTAAAGTTATGACAAGAATTTTTCAAGTTTTTAGAATTAGGGCCGTTTTGCTTATTTTTTATTCAAAAATCAGTCAAGGGTTCAACCGCAACCTTCTCCACTTTTTACCTAATTTCTGAAAAAGGCTTTTAAGAAAATCTCAAATATTTCAATTAAGAAGGATCACAAAGCTTATGCCCGTCGACTAACCTAAACGTTGAAGTCTGAACATTTTTTTTTTTGGTAACTTTATTTTTTCTTCGGAAAATAAGGTCATGTTGAAGAAGTCTTAGAATTCGCGGAAAAAAGAAATTATGCTAAAAAATGTTAAACTCAGAAAGGTATAATTTTATTAAGGTGAAAAAAGGCCCATAGGATGCCGTTTTAACGAGTTCCAATTTAAGAAAATTAGGCATTGTGTATTTTTCAGTATACCAGCCCAAAGCTTATTAATATTCTGTTGTTGCATTTAACGATATGTACGTTTTACCTATACACGATTATTATATTTATGTAATGGTAAGTCATATTAATCGATTTCAAAAAATTCTGTTTAGTACAGTTGAGTTGAAAGCGTTGAGTTTGTACAAATCTGTTGGACAATTTACGGATTTTGACTGAAAATAAACACAGTAGACTGAAAATAATTTTTAAATCCTTTTACAAAATGATGGAAAGACATTTTAATTTTCCACTTATTGAAATACATATATAGATAGTTTTTGTTTGATACAGACTTTAAGTAATAATTTGGAATGAATCACGTCCCGAAGAAATTAAATTCAAATTCACTCATAATTATCTCAGCCACTAGCACTGATCCGCAACTGATAACTATCACTGATATTCGAAATCAATTCACTATTACTGGTTGCTCATAAATATTAAGAGCATTAAAGTAATATCCCTCATTTTATATTATTTAAAATTCGAAATAAAAATACAATACCATTCCATATCTTGGAAGTGCAGACGATCATAAAGTTATTTAGTTGTTATTAAATTTATAATTTCTTTTAAGATACTGCGTAAAATTCCAGGAGGTTCTATGAATTTAAAATGGCCGCCAGGAAAACATAAATAAGTATGCCCGACAAACTTCTATACGAGAACCTTTTGCCCGACAACCTTTTGTCAGACAACAAATAAATATTTTCCTTTTACAAAATTCTTATTGACTAAGTATTTTCTGTTTAGAAAAAGCCTATTATCTAAATTTCTAAATTTTTTTAAAAAAATTATAATGCTATCACAGTAGATATATTACAAAATTTATGGAAGTTAAAAGGCGATTTATGAAAGCCTTAAAGTGCTGTGGTGAGCCAATAAAATAAAATGTACATTAAAATCAAGCAGTAAATCGCCAAAATAGCTATAAATCCTCTGCTTTTCATCGAAGCTCGAGGGAATTATAAAAAAAAAGACTAGCTTTCTGTCCCAGTCCCAGGTATTCTCGGACTAAGCAATAAAACTTTTTCTGATGTGTATTTAATCCGTACGAGACACAACGTTTCTAAGTACGAAACCAGAGGCAGCCACCCACAGAACCCGGTGAGAACAAACCCATTGTAAGAAACAATTTCATTTAGAAGTTGTGGCATATAAAAACCCATAGCGGGCCACAATCGAGGCAGTGAACCGAAGTAATTGAATTCGACTAAATCTTTCAATCTTTTGCCACTGAAGGAAAGTGTTTGAAATTGAACAGAAATGCGACCCGAGAGGGAGAAATTTCCTTCTTATTTTTCAATTCGTTTTCACTCTTTTATATCCCGTGGATTTTAGGGGGTTGAACGTTGCACAGATTTACACTATAAAAGTTGTAACGACCGAACGGCATTATGTTTTATTTATTAGTTCCTGATCCTTCCCGATTTGAGGCAAAATCTTGCTCTCCAATTTGGGCCAATAAAGTCAATGCTACGATGCCAAATATTCCCTAATTTCTCATCATAGATTTGTTTAGCACTTACTTTCCTTGCAACCGCTGTGCACTTTAAATGAAAAGCTCAATTGCTTAAATTGAGGATTATCTTCCTGTGAAAAGGGTTCATGGTATTTTAAAACTCAAAAATAATACGATAAATTTAATGTAGGTAATATACATAGAAATAAGACATAAGGAAGTGCGATTAGGCTTGTCAAGCGTACCAGAGTCCCTTATGTGTGAGTTCTCACATTTTAGTATTAGAAACATCAGTACAGGCGTAAAAAGAAAGTAATTTTAAGAGGGCCTCACCGCAACTTGTATGAATTTCAAAATAACGTCGTTATTCTTACACTCTTCTGATCAGACGTATTGTAATTCACTCGGGGTTGCAATAGTAATTTATTTAATATTAAAATAACATTAAAATGTTTGGTGCATCTACCCCTCTAAAATTTAAATGTAACGCTGTCTTTTTGCATCAGCACTCCGAAATGAATCAAAGTAATCTAAAAATACATAATTCGACAGTATTCAAAAATATTTCTACAGCTTTTCCTCATTCTGTCTCGCTTGCTCAAGTTCTGTCTCGCTCAACTCAGCACCCTTTGAGCACCCCAAAAAAATGGTACGCACACGTACACTATATATGAACGTTTCAGCACTTCCTTATGTCTTATTTCTATGGTAATATATGCATAAGCGGCAATCGGCTACTTTGTGCCCTTATATCGTAACATACTATTCCCTTACAGACTTGTATAAGCTCTTCTACCCTTTTTGGGGCTAAATTTCGAAAAAATCCTTTCGTAGGAGGTAACCACGCATTAATTACCGTGAAAGTATGTCTTTTTATATATAAAAAACGAGTTAAGTCTCTGACCCCTTGACAGAACTAAAACTTCATAGAAAATAAGATTAGTTATTGCCTTAAAACTTAAGACACCTTTGATAAAAGTGTCAAAAAATCAGGAAGGACAGCGTGTTAGTGAAATTTAATGTGCGTAGTGAGGGGCCGTTTTTTTAAAAATAATATTTAATAAAAATGTCGTCAGCAAAGTATTCGAGTTTTTTTTAGGCAAATAACATCAAATCAAGCCCATTTTAATTCTACCAAACGTCACTTTTGTTAAGGTCCCTTAAGTTTTGTACGCTCAGGACCGTACGCTTAAGATTTGCCAAAAGTTTCAGAAGGTTAACGAAAGATTGGTTAAAGCCATTATAGTTGTCAGTATGGCACTTCATAATGTCTTGCGAAATCTTAAGCTATCTTAAGACCATTATACACCATTATAGTTCAGTCTATTGTATATTCTATGAAATTTGAAGTTAATAAGTTAACCATCTAATATTTTTTTCTTCCGCATAAACCAAAATTGGATCTCTTAAATATCCAAAATACAAAACAATTTTGTCATCCTTATCCTATATAAATTATAATAGATTAAGAAATAGTCAATTATTGTGACTTTAGCTATACCGAAGTAAGTATACTTATTTATGCCAACGAGCTCAATAATTTCGTTGTCATCGAAAAAGTCTTCGAGAAATTAAATTTTTTTTTTATAATTTGAATCCAGTCCAACTTAGAGTTTAATATATGCAAATCTTAAATGGAGAAAATTCTCCGGCAAACCTACAATATCCTCGAATGAATATAAAAAGAATCAATTCGCAGAAGAACGTCCAGACAATAGCTGTGTTCCATTGGGCTGTGTAAAGTACTCCCGAGTACTTTCTCAATGGAACGCTACTTTGATCGTCAGGAGTAAAATATAAATTCAAATTTTGACATTTCATCGTATTATATTTGTTGCTTTGATTGTGCCTTATTTATTAAAATGGAAATATTTATATATAAATATGTTTTGCTGCCTAAACTACTTAAATTTTATTATTTGAATCCTTGTGATTACTCCAGAATAGCTAAAGCTGCAACGAAAAATGAGGAAAAGCTTTCATTTCCATGCAAACCTAGTACAAAAACCACCATCCACCTGGCGGGAAAATGTGGCGTAACTACTCAGAACTTCTGCTCGCCAACTATAGCTAGAGTAGTTCAGCGTAGCCAGAAGTACTTGGGAGTATTTTACACAGCCCAATGGAACACAGCTAATAAAGAAGCCACTTTGGGACAAATTCAGAAAGGCGGTCTTTCATCAAAAGTAAAAGCATAAATTCAGCAGCAATTCAACATTAATTCAGATCCAAATCGCGCTGGAGGCTGCTGCTGTGGCTCAGGAACGGAGGCAATTATTGTCTCATGTTTTGACACAGACAATTTTCCTGGCAGATTTTCTTGACGAAAATTAAAGTGGTTTCTGGTGAAATTCCTTATTCTTGGTGCTTCAGCGACAGTCGCGGTTTTGTAGTAAAATGAATGGTGGAGTTGGTGGAAAAGCATCCTCAAAAAAAAAAAATTATATAAAGTTGAGCAGCATTACTGAGATGTTTAATTTCAGTAGCGACCTTGGGTGCCTTCCGGCGGCGCAATGAAATGTTATTAAGATAATTCTTGCAGTAAATAACCAGGCCCCCAAAAGAATGTTGAAATGGATGGGTATCAAGACGAAGGAATGTCATGTTCGAGTAATTTTTGTTAAAAGTGGCATTCCGTCCGTTTTGCGTTCGGCTTGGGCTCGGTGGCAGTTTTTGCTAGAAAAGCAGCCGTCATCCGTGGAGCTGAGAAGTAGCGCTCCGTGGATTTATATCCTTCTTCCTTGGAGTTGAATTTTCACTTGTCCTCGTTAATCGCTGCTCATCTCCAACAGTCCTCTGCTTTCTGTCTGGTGACAAAGGAGTCAGGGATTAACCAAGTCTGGCTCCTTCAGAAGGAGGAGTCTTGATCACAGCCCGAATCCTCGTGCTAATTGGAAATGTAAGTTTATCTTGGCATCCTGGGTGGTAAGGCTGGAAAAGCCTCGGATCCAAGGCTGAGAATCGGAAATTTTCACGGTGACTTATCCAATTCACTTGCTCCAACAGACCTCTTCTAGGCAACAAATTGTTGTTTTAAATGTTACCCAAATATTTTTGCATGATATCACAAGAAACGGAGAGGACCCGGGTGCCGGAAAAGACAAGATTAATTTCTAGCCAAGGTATAAAGTTTCCCAGCTTGATATCTTATCGTCTTTGTGGAAAGTGCACCTGAAGTTTTGGAAAAGTTTTCATACTTGATAGATTTGCATAAGTACCTTTGCACAAAATTCCCCAGTAGGTGAAACTTTTCACTTCACAGTCAAGGGATATAATTTAAAATATTCAGGAAATGGTGGGCAAAGGAGCCGGCCCGGGCGAACGTGATTGCTTCAGGTATAATAAACTGAATCGTATGTAAATCAGAATTATAGTCAACTGCAGTTCAGGCTTACCGGGAATAATAATAATAGTAATATAGTAATAGTAATAATAGGAACGGAGTTCAACTTCAGCGATATTCCAATCCGTGGGGGCGAAACTCTAAACAGAATTGCAATGCAGCTCATTAATTCATAACACAAGCTTGTTGAAAATCTCTTCTTGTCCTGACCTGGATTGCTTAGGGCCGGTATTATCTCCGAAGATTTGCTCCTTTGACTCTGGGATCCAAAACTTGCACGGAAGCTATTTAGAATCTTCGCTTATATCTCGGTGGCTCTCAAACTCACATGGGATTACAATTTTATGCTGTTGAGGGAAATATGAACATGCATAACATGTGAGCCGGTGATTCAGAGGTGCAACGGGAGCGGATGTGTTACTAAGTGCAAGTACTATTCACTTATTCAAAGTCTCCTGGAGACTACCATCTTCCACAAATTTCATGGGAATTCTCTTTAATTGACTGAAAATGTTTTCAATAACTCCTTAAGGAACTATTAAAAGCGCAATCTTGAAAAGTACTTATAAAGAGTTGCTCTCTATTAAGTAAGTTTTGAAACATTTCGGATGAAACTATGAACTAAATAAAGACTTTGTAAGAAATAAAGTTGATTTCAGTTTGATAAAAGTTCTGAATTTAAAAATAGATTTTTAACAATAAGCTTTTATCGTATTCTACTTTTCAGACCCTTTCATTTGATATCCATATCATGGGAGTGCACAAAAAAAACTAGTTCGCTATCTTGGGCCGTCCGCCATATTGAATTTAAAATTACGTCACTTAGCTAACCATGCATTGTCATCAAAACTAAACGTGTATGCAAAATATCATCTCAATCGGTTGAGGATAACTGCTTTAAAATTATGTTGCAAGATTTGACCCGAACATACATACATACATACATACATACATACATACAAACATTGCAAGTTAAATAAAAGCTTGTAAAAAAGACCTTATTATGTATAAGTGGAAACAATTTTAATTGAAGAAATGAAACTATTTAATTTCGAAGTGTCGTCATATTTATATCGAAACGATTTATGTGTCAATTATATTTTCGATATTTATTAGAAGACATGCTACTTTGATTTTACAGACAGGGAAAATTCTTTGATTCAGAGCCAATTTGTTTCCTAACTTTAAGTTATTTGTTTGTGATAACTAGAGAAAAAGAAAAAGCTTCTAATAGTACACTACAAAGGTAAGTAAGTTTGACACTAACCTAAAAACTTCACTGATGGAATTAGAAATGAATGATTTTACGTGCAAAAATTTCTAAATTCTACGTCAACGGAAAATACCCTATAAGTTTTGATGATCATTGAGTCTATTAGAAGTTGGTGAAAAACTACTTTTAAGATTGTTTTTTAAATTTTACGAAGTTACAGGTCCGGCTTATAAAAACATGAAAAAAGGTCTTTACTGACTCTAGTATAAATAACTTATTTATATATAGGGTTTCGAATTCGAAAATAAAAATTTCTTTAAATCCAGATCTTGAATTTCCAAAGAAACCATCTTATTGTAAGTTATGTATTTCGAAATGAAATGTATTTGCATAAATAAATTGATAAATAAGACCGAATTTATTTTATAAAAGATTCAAAGGTGTTACTAAAAAAAATAGCAATTAAAGGTTCGGGAATTCATTATTTAATTAAAGAACAATATATTGTAATTACTCGACATACATTTGATTAAACTTTTAGCATAATGCCTTACCTTTAACATTTTTACATTATCAATCACCTTTGGCGAAGATATTTTTCAATTTATAAATTTTTGAACAGGCATTATCCTTTTCCTCGTCTCTTGCCTTTTAAGGATGCACAGGCCCTTTTCAGAATCCGGATTTCATATGAAGTAGCAAAATAATATTTTAGCCCTCTGCCTTCATCGACAAAACCCTTTACAACCGTTGAATGATTAATTGTGCAAAATGGCGAAAGAGGTCCTGCCAGAACACTGCGATCAGAGCCTATCTCAATCAATCAATACGTTTAATTCCCTGGATTTGGAAGGGATTGGACCTACTCGTAAAAGTTTATCAGTATCGTAAAAATCCTAATTCTCTTTTATTATTTTCGAACAACTCGAGGAAACTCCTTCCCTTCGAACAAACGGAGGCACTTCGTTTCAACGTCTTGTGGCTCACGATACCATCGGTCTGGTGTTCTTCACCGAGCCGACAATCTTGGCGGGATGTACGTGCTCTCAATATGAATTTGAAATAATTGCACAATACAGGCTACATATAATCGCCGACACTGAACAGACTGGGAAAAAATTTTGGTGTTTTAGCTCATTTTTAGCATTTTATGTAATGAAATGCTAACGCTTTTTGAATATAATATCTATCAAGCTGAATGTCAACTCATTAATTTTGCATAATTTTTTAAAAATTTAAGATAATTGCAATTATAATTCAATCAAATATCGAAGTGACCCTTGAAATGCATTTCAATTTGTTAAATGTAAGCATATATATTTTAATAGAAAAAAAACGTTTTTAATCTACTTTTAATCCAGATAAAATTAAATCCTAAATTTCTTAAAAAACTTGGGTATCATTAAACACATCCAGAATTCATATACAGAACTAACAAATAATCTTTACTTAAATTTGAACATTTTTCGCAATTATTTTATTTTAACTTAAAAAGCTTAACGAAACTACGTATTTAAAAGTCATCAATTTTTTTTTTCTTATGGTGTTATGATACTATTATGTATATTACCACTAATATGCCTTTTTTGCTAATTTAGGTAGATATTATTAGAGTAGAATATATACATACATATATAATATTACTAAAAACTAGAACTAGAAAATATTAAAATGTTTAACAAACATTTTTTCCTTTTTAATGTCATTGAAAAAGAGGCAAAGAGGCATAACTATTTGAACAGATTGACTTGGCCATCGCATGAAAACACAATGTATCTCACAAGTAATACATATTATATTAAATTAGATTGTTTAGTGCGATTGCCAAGTCAATCTATTTATTTAAAACATAAAAGATTTTTAATATTGATATGGTCACTATAAGATGTTGTTAGGTTAGCTAATTACGTAATAACATAAGACAGAAGGTCCCTTAAGTAAGGACTGAATAAATTAACCGACTTGGTATTACATGGATCTCACAACTTTTTACGGTAGAAGAACTGAGTTGCGAGACTTTTTACAAGTTATGTTTTTTATGGCATATGCTTTTTCTGTTCCTTAAACAAATTTCGAAAAAACAATTAACTGATATTATTCTGTTCTCTCGAAAACTGACTGTTAGTTCCGAGTTTCCGACTCTAATATAGTTGGAAATTTATATAGTATCACAACAAATTAATTAACTTTTTTTACTACAACAACGATAGTGTAAAACCCGCAAATCTTAATAAATTGTTATTCTAAGAAGGTTTTGAATTATCTACACCTTATAGTTTGGCAGTAAACCCTGAAGTGAATTTTTTTGTTTTTGGACGTTTGGATTTGGAGATTTGATTGGAAATCTTTGTCTCCAGATTTGAATCTTTTAACTTTAATTTTCAGTTTAATTTTTTTCAATTTATCAATTTTAAGATATCATATAACTTTTTTAAATGTTTTAAGCTTATTACAAAACGTATTGTATTGAAGAGTAGAGTCCTCCTAAGTATTGGATGCTAATAAAACCTTTCCTCTTCTATATATTGAATTTATTAAGACAATTTCTCAAATTCTCTCAAATTTAGCTAAGGGATTAGGGATTCACAACACAAATTTTTGTAAAAGGAAAATATTATTTAATAGTCATTTTGTAAAAGGAAAATATCTAGTTAGGAAATTCATTCAAAAAAGCAAATGGAAATGAAAAAAGAGCTAGTTTTTCTGTAACTACGTACTTTAACATTAATGAAAATACTAAAGGAGATAAAAATGTTATGAGTTAAAATATGTTCATGTTATTTTTCCTTACAGTAGCTGAAAGATACAGCGATAAAACACCCCGAACTAAAAGGGCCCTAGGAAAGGATACATTTTTATAGAAGTTGCAATTCGAGAAAACAGCCCGCCCGGATTTTCATATGAATTTCCACTTTCTTCACTCTAGGAAAAGTGGTGCGATGTGAATTCGCTGGTGATATGGCCGGAAATAAGGGGCCACTAAAGAGGCGATAAAAAAAATTAGATCCGTCATTTACCTTATCATAATCCAAGAAAGAATCATCTGCCGTCCAAGGAAGGAATTCACTCGTAGATTTATAAGCCACATTCGTTCTACACAGATTCATTTCATGTCGGGAAATCTTCCGAGGCGGCAGGAGGGTCCTCGTATGCATGTTCAACCGAAATTTTACCACACATACGCCCCCCCGCTGGGGCACATATGGCGCCCTCGAAAGATTTTCGGCACGACTGACGTTAAACTCCAGGGGGGAGCAACATCCATGCACAATTGTTATTAAATTTTTCTTTGGCGCGTACCAAAAATCACCTTGTCGTGTTGCTTGGAAAACAAACTGGCGGAGCGCCACCAGGCAACGGATGGAGCCTGTGCCTAATATATGCATACGTAATTCGGGGGCTCCCCAGGTGATTTGTTGAGGAGATAACTTCAAATTGTCTGGAGGAACAGCGTAATGCACGATTGAATGAGAGATAACGCCGCCGTGCCCTCCCTCACCTTGCGTGCCCAACTTCAATTATATTTACATAAAATTGAACGCCGTGGCCCCTTATCACGCCCCCCATCAAAGTACGTGTTAACTTCTCCAGATTATAAATCATTTTTAAATTAGGCACCGCTTCTTCTCGTGGGGCAGATCCCAATCTCCCCGAAAAGGCGCGATTCAGACGACCTTTTCAAACATTTCCGTCAATATCGACTTCCTTAAAGGAGACGGAAGACGAGGGGTCCGTCAAATTATATATTTCGACGTCGCGAAAATAAATTTTTAAATATATCTCACTGTTAACACGGCCTTTTAACAAGACAAGAAACCAGAAGAAGGTTTTCTGGATCATGATTAACGTGACCAAAACCCTCCAGAAAGATACTAGCCAAGACTATTGCTACAAGATTTGGAATATCGTAAATATAATTCTTAAAAAATACGAAATAACTTACATAAATTTTTTAAGACAAAATCATTGGCAATTTATTTTACACTTTTTAACAGCTTTTGAATAAATCCGATTTAGCATATTGAATTCGGAATTCAAAACTCAACGAGAGGTATGAAATTAACGACCCCAGAAACTCCTTCACATAAATGTTTGTAAGAATTAGTAAAAATTTAGCACCAATAAAACATACTATATATAGTAATTGCAATTGTTCTGAATTTTAAACGGATTTTGCTTATATACCTATTAAGGGATTAGACCACCTTGGCGCTTTGAAAAATGGGTATAAAAAAAGATCTTGCTTGACGAAGCTATATAAAAATCAAATCAAAATTTTGAGCTTTATAAATTTATACAAAATTAACGCATCATCCAATCAAAAAAATCGTATTATACATCTTAAATAATGTTATTAAGAATATATGGTTTAAATGTCATCAAAATCGGTTAAGTAGATCTCAATTTGAAAAATGTAATGTAGTTTCGAGAAAAACAATTGACTGTAATTCAGGTAATAATTGGAAATTTGACATGTGGAACAATTGACTGTAATTCAGGTAATAATTGGAAATTTGACATGTGGAACGCTTAAAATATTCTGAAATGTATTAATAAGTTAAGTACCTAATAAATCTAGGCGAATTGTTTTGTTTCACACCAAGAAAATAAAACTAACTTATCTAACAAAATTTTTGAATAATTTTAACTCTTAAAATTAGTTTTAATATTAAGTACAAAAATAATGCTTTAACTTTGCAGAGCTTGTAGTTGTAGTGTAACTTAAAAAGTAATCAACAATACTTTTGCTATATGATCAACCTTAGACAAATTTTCAATGCCTTAGTTTTCTTTACAACATCAAACTTCACCTCATTAAAATCTTTTGATTGCATTCGTAGTGCATTATTCTTTTAAAGAATATGGTTTTTGCGCAAACAAAATTAAGGTTATGTGAATTTGCAAATTATAAAAAATGAAATCCTTAGGATGTTTCTTATATCATGGAACTCTTTCATTGTGGAAATATGTATGTAGAGTTAGAACAAAGGTGAACAAAATTACAAACAAAGTTTTTTGAAAAATACTCTTGGTCAGACAATCCTCGAATGCCAAAGCTACGCCCAGAAATAGTCCTTCATTTTAAATACTAACAATAGATACTAGTAGGATAGTTCTTCATTGGACTTTTGGTACAAGAATTGTTTCCCCAAATATTGAAATAAATAAAATTTCCTTTGTACATATTTTGGTAGTTTACAATCTACGGATTTTAAAATATATTGCAGTTTTAAGGTTTATTTAAACCAGAATTTAACATGGTATTGTTTCAATTGTGTTTGTTTGTTTTGTTTGACCTTTATACAAATTGACCTGCCAAATAGCTCTGGGTTCGTGCCTGGCTTCAACACGCAGAAGATACAATGCATGTTTGATTTTATACCATTACGTGGTGAAAGATCAAATTGTGTAATGACTTTGGGAAGCGAATGGGCGGTTTTGGCATAAAATTAGCCACACCCGGGTGCATTAAAAGCTTTCAACAGCAAAACAATTAGGCGTCAGTTAGGGGCGTTCAATGGCCGGTCATTGGCCGCTTTTGTGCACCTAACCTCACTCTAATCGACAATCGACAATCTAATTTGAAAGGTTCCCTAGGCTCCACGCCTCTAAATCACTCAGTTAAACAGGAAGTAAATGGCAGGGTGGCTCAAAACAACGCCGACAATTTGAAGGGTTATGCGAATACATCACGAAAATTAAGCAGAATTTTCACTCGTAATGTGCTAATGAAATACCGTGAGTGACCATAAATTAACCCGCATTGAAGCGGATCGCTTTACAGCCCGCTCTAGCGCTGTTACGTGCCATCATGCTGGAAGTGATTTATCACCTTAATGGAATTCTCTGCGGGAATCTTTTAATTGAATTTTTGCTCTCGCACGTATATTTCGCACGCTCGACCTTTATATTTTGTTCAATATGGCGATTTTACAAAATGCAACCCCCTCATGCTATTATACTTCAGGTAAATCGTTTCTCAAAAACACCTCCCAGTTTTAGTAATCATGAAAGCATCCAAACGACCCCCACTTCCTTATTTCATGAACAGAGTAAAACAATAATTTCACTTTGAAATTGATAGAAAATTTTAAACTAGATTTAAGAATATTAACTAATACTATTACACATGGGAAAATTTTAGTTGGGTTATTTAGTTGGGATCGCAAATTTAAATATTATATACCTAAATTCAAATATGCATATGGGCAACCTAAATACAGCTTTAAAACAATTTTATATTCTAGAAGTCGTCCTCCATAATAGGTTCATATAGATACGTGACTCTTTACTTTTCCATAAAATGAACGTTTGGTAATTTTGCGCAGAAGAGGATCTACACCTACCTTCTATTCCATTTTATAGTTCATATATGTAGTTCAGTGTATTTTAAACTTTGAAATTTCTACACTTAATGTTCCATAAAAAAAGAGTTGTTTATACAATAGTACCTACCTAATGAGGAAATAAAATAAGTAACTTACTCTCAACGGTAAAGGAGACTTAAAATTCCACCAAACAAAATTCGGAACGAAGTGACATTCTTATTAAATTGTGATTTACAAAGATATTTATTTTTCTTGGTTTGGATTTTATTATCTTCTTAAAATTCAAGATATACATATAAATAAGTCGTTATTTTATAGAAGTATAAGTTCACTTTTTGAAAAATTCTACACGATAAGATTTAATTATAGAAATTGCTAAAATCAAATGTTAAAAAAGTTTATATACATCTTTCAAAAACAATAGTTCATATCACTTTTGTATGGGAATTAATGTATGGGTAAATTAAACAAATTAATCTAAATCTAATTGAATTCTGGAATAGATTACTGAGTTAATTTATATGATTTATACAATTGCTTTCCAATTATAATTAGGTGTCAAGTTGATAGTATGAAAATATGTATCTGCGAAAAATATTTCGAGACGAAAGTTATTCATAATATTTTAATAAAACATACATATGTATATATTTTAAGTTAAATTTAGTTAGGTATAGTTACATTTAATTTAAAATAGCGAAACATACATAAACATTTGTCAAGCAAAACTTTTTAAGCAACTTTTAACTTTTCTTATAGTTAATTTTCATAAAACGCTTTCATGAGATTTCTTGAAACCTGAAACTTACCGTCAAGTCAAGAGCAAACATAAACATGCATGTTTCATGAAAGTCTAAAGCTTATCTAAGAATTAATTCTTAAAACAATTGCACGTTAACACTTTGTGAGGGATAAGTTTTAGAAGAAGCCTTCATAAAATTTTTAAAACTTTTTATACGTAGGTATTTCATTTTTCTTAGAATAATTTCTTATGAGATTGAATTTTCACTGATATGGGTCCAATTTGAAAATCAGCTACTTATAACATACTTACTATACTCACTAATTTTCAATAAAGTTCTCGTGAGAATAATTTTTAGGAATATGCAATCCGAAAATCTAATTTTAAGTTAACTATAAAAACTTTTTTCTGCTAAAGGATTAACTATAATTCAAATGAATTAACGCGCGTTAGAGTGTCTAAATTATTGCAATAGACATCTAATTACGGAACCTTTTAAACTAAGTGCTCTGTCATAGCAGAGCTGAAATTGTACATTATAATTTAAATGCATCCCAACTATGTTTAGAATTTATCAAGTAAACAAGTAACTCAGGAACTAACTCGGAGTATTCTATTAATTAATTAACATGTCCTCGGTTGATGTATTTCACCTTCATTTAAAGTTACATGGAAATCATCTATTGCATCGCAAAAAGTTTCGTTGCGATCTAGTCTATGTTCTGAGCGCAAGTATAAAGTTGATTCACCAATTTATCTCCTCCCTTGAATTTCCAACTTCATTGACGATTCCTGAAAACTTTTCTATGGGGACAGTATCTGTTTTAACCTTCCATTACATTAGCGAAAACCTTGAGTAGATCCATCCAATTTATGCTGTACAGTACAAAGTCAAAGATGCATATCAAGTACCAACGTGTGATTTATTTCCTGGTCATGTCCGGGAGAGAAATCAGCTCAATTCCTCTGTTGGACAGCTTGTTAAATTGACTGACTGTTTTTGGATGGACTTCGAGTCCAGCTTATGCTTCTTAAATCTACCTTTTGAACAGGTTTGCTTGGACTTTGGATAAAATTTAGTGATAACATTTTGTAAAAGTTTTTCAAATAAAATAAAATGAGGTGCCGGAAACTAAGGTACTTCGGTATCTGGATTTAGACGTTGACTGCATGACTTGTATGTATGGTAATCTTTTAATACGAGTAGAAGACGTCTTTCTACAAACTAACTAAACCTGAAAGATTGTGTACGGATGATGGAATGGAAATGTTCACGTAATAACATTTCAAGGAAATTAATCTGTAAAGGTTTCATTTCCATACAGGACTTGTAATTTTATCATTGTTAATGGCATGCACTTGAACGTGCGTAACAAACTGCAAACAGAATTTCAAATAGCATAGTTTACCTACATGGAAAACTAATCTGCAAGAAAGTAATCTATATATGTGCAAGTTCCATTCGCTTTATTTTTGTAATTACACCCACTAAAGCCTCAGTTAAAATAACGAAACAAAATAAATTAAGGATATTATGAAAATTTTAAAATAATAATTATACAATTGCAAAAACTATTCTCATGTTTTATACGACAGGGATTACGCAAGTCAACACCAAATTTCCGCTCGAACAAATAGCAGATCACTTCTATAGAAGTTTTTCCGTAGATTACGAATTCGAGAATAAACATATTCAATTTTCTTCTGTTTTCACTAAAAAAGGCCGTATTTTTTCCATTTTAGAAAATTACATTTTAAAAAATAACGAATTGTTCTACGAACTAGAAGAATGTCTAAGTTTAATAAAAGATTCAATCTTAAGCTATTATCTAAAATAATTCGAAACAATCCTTGAATTTGACTTCTTTATAATATGGCGAATAAAGAACATTGCAAGCGCACACTCAAGAAAAACTTATTCGCCAAAACGTGTAAAAACTAAAAAGGATTAAAGAGATAAATTGCATTTGATATTCCTAGCTTAGGACACAGATTTTCATTTAAACTGCGTTACAAACTTCTATGGAGAAACTCTATTTTTGTGTTTCAAAAATGGCAAAATACTACAAAAGCAAAACTAAGGGTATTATTTTTAATTATTGTGGTGCATGACAAAATAAAAATTATAAAACTGACTCAGACGCAAGAAAGAATTTTTATTTTTTTGTAGTCTAAAATTACCTACTTCGTGTTTCATTCAATCTAATTTACAACATCTATTATACCTACTCTTTAATTTAATTATACAGAATTACAATTTTGAACTATCTCGAAGAAACGATACCGGATAAATAAAAGACATTATTTATTATAATTCTAAGGTCATTACTTTTCATATCGCAGATACCACTAACAAAGTCATAAGAATTTTATTTGAGATTTTTCAACATTATGTAGATATCAAAATCCCTAATCTTAACCAAAAATATCCATCCTTATTTTTACAAAGACAAGTCAATTATGTTTAATACCAAAAGAGCACAACCTGAACAACTATGGCATGCACTCGCTGTAAGTTTTCGTGGTAAACTGATGAAGTTAAATGGCATTCAAGGCAAACCGGCGTTGACAAGCTATCCTGTTTAAAATTCTGAACATCACCCAAAGTGCTGCACCCCTTTCATAAACTTTCTCACCTTGAGATGTTTTAAATTCTCAAGCATCACCAGTTCTGAGGTAGAATTTTTAAAGAATTCGAGAGCTGAGAAATAACTTGGAAGCTTAATGGAAAATCGATAGTTTCGGTTTTATCAGTTTAATGAAATGAAATGATATAACAATAAATCAAAATATTTCCACTATAATCTCCCTGACAGATAATCGCCTTGCATCATCCTAGTTAAGAACTATGATGACTCTAAGTGCATAATAAATCCAAATAAAATATTTAATTGACTCATAAATCCGAAGCAGACTTTCAGACTATATACAAATTTATTGTTCTACTTAATTTGACCAACTGGATTAAAAGTCCGTCCGGTGAATGAGGAAATAAATTTTGAGTGACTCAAAATTTCAGGAAATTAAAAATCATTTTTTCGCACGAGGATCAGATACTTGAATGAACTGACACTGTTTGCTACTTACATAATTACATGAAAATGCTTTCGGACCCGGCTCATCACTGGGAATTTTCCGGGTATAATTTAATATCCAATTACTGGACTTCTACAATTTTTTCCGCAGCATTAAGTTTTTTAATCATTGAAGTGCAAAAGTGTCCGCCACAGACAGTCTGTTTGGTGCAGTATGGATGAAAGTGGCTGCCAGTCCTCTGTTAGTTGCCTCCTAGTTCTGTTGCTATGTCGAGGGAAGGTGATGGAATTTCCCTCTATTAAAAGTGGGTTAATTACGAGCTTTCACATTTTTGACTTCGTCCTGGTATTTCGGTGGTAAAGTGCTTGTCAATTATTGACTGGCGGGTAACTTTTCGATTATAATTTTTAAATTGCCTTTCAATTTAAAGATTAACATCGCACTGTAAGTGGCGGTAAACAGATGAAATAAAATTTATTAAATTGAGTTCAAGAAAATATTTCATGCAGACAGTCATATTTAATCATATTAAATATTAATTTTGCACCAAATTATTTCTACAACACGAAATTTGACACATTTTCATAAAATAGAATAATGAAAAAATAATAATGAAAACACAACAAACAAAGACTTTCAAGAATTAAAATATTGCTCTATAATGGCTTAGAATCGTTAACTCTTAATTAATCAATTTTTGATTTTTTCTTCGATTACAATTTTTAATTAGTTTTTCCATTAAATGGTGATGGAATTAATTAAATTGACTTTATAATCACATTTAATGACGACAAAAATCGATAATAATATTAAGCTAAGTATGCAAGAAATAATTTCAACATTGATATAATTAATTTATCGATAATTCTATTAACAATGCTGGTTTGGAACCAATATCAAGGTTTAACAATTTCCTTGCTTTATTGCAAGACATTAAAGTATATTGCGTTTCAGTGGTATTCGAATTGCTAATGGTCACTATTACGTCCCTTCAACTTGAGGCTCCATGTCTCACGCAATCAACGATAAATCCTTGGAATGCGTGAACATTAATAATCGCATAATTGGAAACCTGTGAGCCACCTTGGAATTATGAAATGCCTTAACACAACATATTGCTACTCTTCCCAGAATTGATGAACTCATTAATGGATGTAATAATTGGTAGCACAATTAATTATTGGAGTGATTAGGATAAAATTCCATGTGGTTTTATTACAAGGATACATAAATGAGCTCTTCTTATCTGATTCTCGGAATAGAAGAGAGATCTTTAATATTCAGTATTAGGTGGAACATGAGTTTAATATTGATAGAATATTAATATTAATACGTAACTTTTGTAATTTAAATTCTATAAAAAGAGCATCATTCAAGCTTTTATTTCTCTGAACTATTTGTGAGACTGTAAATTGCAACAACAAATGCAATTAAATAACCTCTACAAATTTTTTCCTTTGAAATTTCTGTGATTTTCTATAAAGTAATGTAGGAATTTTTAGAAGCTTTACATTAAGAATATTATTTGTTTTAAACTTTTAAAAAATTACTCGATTTTTGTAAAATAACGTTTGAACTTCTATAAAAAAATATAAATACTTAAACTTACTTACATACTTGAAAATTTTCTTGAGATGTTTAAAACTGGAGTTATGTGTGCTTCTCAAATAAGTACAGTCCTGTTTGGTTTTCTATTTCTCATGTTATGTAATTGTAGTTTTAAAATTACTTTCTTTTAAGGAAAATAAACCCTAGTCAAAATTTAAAATGTTATACGTAAAGACTGTAAAATAATATAGGATTTTTTCATATTCTCCAGGTTTTAGAAAAAAGCAGTATACAAAAAAAATATAATATAATTCTGTTTTTTTGCATTTTTGATTTTATTTTAAGCTCCTCCTTTTACCTTAAGCAGATATTGGCAAAACAAAAAAAAACAATGTATCATTTTCAATGGACAATTAATGGACTACAAATTTTAAAATACTCAGCAGTAAAAAAAGAAATTAAAATACTCAGTCGTAATTCTGATACAATTGTTTTATTATTCAAGCAAATAACAATTCATGGCATAGATATTTTAAAATATGCAACTATGTATTTTGTTATTACCCAAGCAATCAATAAATTAATTCATAGGAAACAAGTTTTAAAATCCTCAACTATTTCGTAATTCTCGGTGACAACAATTTTATTATTTAAGTATTGCGCAATTAATGAGCTACGAGGTTTACATTGTCGAGAGACTGAAATATGTTGGGGTTTCGATATAAAATTGTATGAAACAAGTAACACATTTAAAATATCACAGTAACACGTGATTTTTAACAAGTGACGAACTATACATCAGAAGTTTCATAGATATATTATTATATTATATATATTATCAGAAGTTATATATATAGATATATTATTATATTATATATATTAAATATAAAGTATATCTGATCTTAACATACAATGTGTTGTATCTTGAATAATGATAAGTATTTGAATTGTTTGTATTCAAGCTTAATATTCAATATTGACTTGCGTATTCACAGCACATCGTAGCACACTAATGATGGAGTTCAATTCCAAAACAGTTCTGATAAATCGAACCGATTTGCCTAAAAGCCCTTCTCCTTGATACCATTTAAACATTACAAGAGGAACAGAATTTGGCTATTGGACTGTGAAGACAACAACTATCTCCGGTGGCTTTTAAGTCTAAACTCTGAATCATGTCATACTTCAAAATTGGGAATGTAATCAACAAATCGAAATGCCAAATTATCACCAAAAGGTTCAATTCTCGAAAGCGCACCACGTCAATTATGACAAAGCCATTCTCAAATAGCCAAAGCAGTTGACCCAAATAGATTTTCTGTCCGGCAGCACTAACTTCCATACCAAAATTCGAACGTTCGGCCCCAATAAACACTGGAGACAGACATTCTGACGCTGGATAGAAGATGAAGGCGAAAATCTCTTGTCGGTTGATAAGATGAAAATCAACAGGGTGATAATCTCAATCGAATACTATTCGATCTACATATTTATATACTTTAAGTTCGTTTAAATATTTGATAAATCGACATCGATTGAGCTGGGAAAGACAGGGCCAAATATAACGATAGCAAAATACTAACATCGTTCCGGTATCCCAATTCGTTGTAAATGAATTGAACGAAAATTGTCCCCTTCCGATTGTTTTCGCTGCTTTGGTCCATTTGCAGTATGCAGCAAGGAGAAATTTTCATAAAATCAATAGTCGACTAGGAAAGCTGTTTCAGGCTCTTACTGAAAAGATCTGCTGGAAAAGTGTTTTTCTTTTCTAGAATTCCTAGAAAAGAGAAAAATTTAGACGTACACTGTGACTTCTTGTGACAATAGTGGCTGATTGCCTGGACGGATACTGTCTGTCGCTAGAAAAATATTTATATGAAGGACAACTCCTAGAAATTCTACCGAAAGGAAGTTGTAACAATATTTATTTATCCTTTTCGTCTCTGCGTGGTCGTTTCACTTCCGGAGGTGAAATTATAAAAACAAATTTTCACGATTTTTTCACGATTTCTCACTGGTATACTGCGATTCCATGTAAATCATCAGCCCCTTAAATTGGGGATTAGTTTCCTTTTATTTACCCGGCAGCTGGATTTTTTTTTCCACCAATTGCCGAAAATATATTCAGTCATTATGGGGTTCCGTTTCCCTCCTCGGTTTTGAACAATTTTCGGCTCCTTGAGACTTTTCTTATGCAAATCAAAAATGCCTCAGAATAGAATTTAGCCGAAGACTTAAGACAGCGGGAAATATGATTAATACTATAAAAGTCAATAAATGTATTTATGCTTTTCAGTCCTTTTGCTATTTTCTCGTTAAAACATTTTACAGGAAATTTGAATGTAAACGAATCCGTTGACAGATTTGGCAATTTTCAGATTTTTGGTTAATCGCTTTTATTAAAATTGGTATAAAAGGACAATGTTCGTATAAATGCCGGGGATAAAATGTATATAATAGGTAGACAATATAACTTTTTGAAAATCGGAATTCTTTGGCATTTATTTAAGTTTACGCTTCAATAAATATTGGTCTGATTAAGCGGATTTTGCATGGATTGAAAGGAAATTGGACGACAGATTCCATTTCCTGATGCCGGACATCGAGATGGATTTCACTGGGTTATTAGTTTACTCGCATCAGGTTTTAGTGTCCCGGCAACTTTTCCAACGTTTATTGCATTCCAAAGCTGCACCGAGAAACGTTAAAAAAAACTGTCCAGCAGTGTGGACAGTGCCTTCTTCTATTTCAAACATCAAGCTGCCCGAATGGCAGTACATTTTGTATTTAATTTGGTTGTAGTCGGAAACTTTGAGCCATTCTGTAAGGCGAAATCCGACGAGTTGCAAAGGGATATTTGAGGTTAGGTTTACGGGGTCAGGACTGGTGAAACAGGAAAATATCTTCATGGGGTCGATACTGGTTGCAGGCCTTATCTTCTTAATTAAAATTTATGTAACTCTCTATTTTGGTTTACAAGCTCATTACTATCATTGCTTGGCTGGGAAATTCAAACCATAAAGGGAAAATTTTCCACTCTTTATAGCGACCTGTGGCACAAAACTTCTGTTCTTGCTTTTAAACATATATGAAAAATTTTTCATGCATGAAGATACTTATGATTTAATAGTTTAAGCAATATTCGCTACTAAAAATATATGTACATACATACATAGGTTTTTTAATTGTATATTTTACAAAATTCATATTCTTTAAAATTCATGTCATTATTTTTATAATTTTGAAAGCGATTTTTAATATATTAGTTTGCAAAATTATTATAAACATCAAAACCGCATTCAATGACCTTAATCTTTTTCTAAACCTTTTTGTATCGCATAGACAAAAGATATGTAAAAGCATTTTTTCAATGGTGTTTTAGAGGTTACAGATAGTTAAACTAATTGTATAATGGTTTTTATTTTAAATATTAAACTAAGTAATTTAAAGTAAACCAAAATATTAATTGAAGTTATCCGTTAAATTGTTGAACAAGTGCTTTGCGGTGACCATAAGAACTACTTTGTGGTTTATTCAAAATCAATGGAAGAAACAAAATATTTATTCTAATTAGTAGACTTCAAATTGTGCAAAATGATGACCTTTTGAAAGTGTACTTTTTACTCAACTATGGCGAAGCCAAGGGAAGTTTATGATTTCAGCAGCTTAAAAAATAAAATTGAAAAAAAATTTATCGCGTTTGGTAGTAACGAGCACATTCTAAATATACATATTGATTTTAAATATATTAAAAGATAAATAGTTTGTAGAATTAATATTTGAATAATAATCAAAATAAATTAATTATAATTAAGAATAGTAATCTGTTTATTTCCTTACCATTAAAAATTTGTAAATAAAATAGGAGTTTACAAACTATGAAAACAATTACAAATACAAAAGTCTTGAATCAAAAATTGTAGTCGAAGGCCAACAAAAATCTACGAATCTAAAGAAAGGTCTCCGACTACATATGTAAATATTTTTTAGTCCAAAACCTTTGTAATTGAATCAGGTTGACCTTCCTCTATAACATTTTATACTTACTTTAAGGTTTTGCTTGGTCGGGTTTTAATTTTTAACCTTTTATTTTATAAATCTAAACATACATAGGTACATATGTTGTGTAAATTTCATTAAGATCCGTTGAGCCACTATCTTGAAAATTTCATTATTATTCATGATACAATAGTTGGTAATAAAACGTGGAGTTCCTATATTTTACTAATGCTTGGCACTGTATTTCTGGTATAAGGTGTCCATAACCCTGTGCCTTATTCTCTCGGGATTTCAAATTTTCTTCCGAAAAAAATGTTTACGGAAGGTGATCGAATGACTTGAATAGGTTCGATTCCGGATTACATTCAGATAAGACGTATCCCTTTCAGAATAATTATTCAAGTAAAAAAGGATAAAAGCACGAAATCTACTGCTCACGCACCTGTACTTACTTTAATTTCTCAAAGGAAAAATCTTCAGAAAAAGCATAATTTGACCAAGGCCTAAATATTTTCTCGTGCGTAAAAATATCCGATCAGACATCTCAAAAGGGACAAACTTTGAAAATTGTCACTGGAAATCAGATGAAGCGAAAAGGGCCCTCGGTGGAGAGTATTTTTTTTCCCTCTTCGTATAAATTTCCACATCGAGTGGCAAAGTTGACGAATTGTCCTGCTGTCTTTTCCATTAGAAATCTTTTTTCTATCCATTTACTCAGGCAAAACAAAATTAATTTAAAAACTTCTTTGAAATAGTCGTCGAGCCTCGAAATTATGTTCTTCTCTAACATAAGCGGATGCTTTCAGCTTAAAAAAAAATTGCTAAGCTCGGTTCATCCCACCGTCTAGACCCTCGGGTCTTCGTTATACACCCACATAGATCTTAATGCTTTTTCTGATATGCTCTAATTTTACCCGATTTACGTTCAAAAATTGGGCTTTACTCGAAGGGCGCCTGGGAATGATAAAAAAAAGAATTTCATTTTACCCACGGAACAGCTCAGTAAATCTTAAATAGTCTTGGAAACCCTTTTGCATCGGTCCCTTCTTGCCGCTTTGCGACGACGAAATTTATTGGACCATTTTTCTTGTAATATTTGAGGGTTATTTCGACATTTCAATAAAATGATAGGTATGAATTACGACTCGTTGCGGACCTGAAATTTTATAGCTCCCTAACGTCTGCGGGCAGAGCTCTCGACTTAGAGGGCGCCCGGACTATCGGTGCCACTAGTTGTGGTCGCTCGGTTTTGACAATTCAATAGATTTGAGTGGGTGCGAAATCATCTGGTCGAATGCCCTATGTGGCTTATGTCATAAAACTAGAAAATGGTATGAGAATGCACCATTTTTGTGTAACCTAGAAAACCACAGAATTTCTTGATTTTTCTTTCTGGTGAAATAAGGACGATTCAATAAAGAGCAGATGCATTTGAATTATCGTTTATAGTACATTATTGAAGCAAGGATAGATGAAACAAATTTGTGAAATAAAATAAAATCTCTTCATTTTTCCAAAAATTTTACTCGATTTGTACTCACAAAAAGCATAAATGTTAAAGATGTTTCAATATTTAAAAATATTTAATTCATCATTTTTAATACTATTTTTTTTTAATTATGCTTTTGAAACTTAATTTGTCGACCAGGTGTAATATTACCGAGAAATGATTTTATGAAAATGTCTACCTACACTAAGAAAAACTGATACTTTAATTTGGAAGAAAAACTTTTTTTGTATTAAAGGTATATACATTAGGTAGGTACTAAAATGTCTTTAATTTGAAGAATTCCTGCCCTATTTCTAAGAATTTTAGTTTACCAAAAGGAAAATCTTTTTATTTCAATAAAATATTATTGTTCTTAGAATTCTTAGAATGTAATCATATTCCTTGTGATATAAAAATATTTCCATTAAACCAAATGTTTTTATTGTAAGGAAACCTTAAAACGAATCTATTGAAAGAATGGTGCTTTTTTAATGCAAATTGAATTGATGTATTTCATTGATTTAAAGGGAATTATTTTGAAATAATGAACAATTTTGTAACTTTAAAATCATAATAAAAGTGGTTATGTTTTTATTTTCATGAGCGATATCAAATCGCTCAATTTTATTACATGCATAAATATATTACTTTACTTTTATAATCTTGTGTATTATAAAAGCTCGCTGAGATGAATTTAAATAACAATAATTATTTACACTTTATGCTTAGTGATGGACGAAACGAAAGCATTTAATTTTAGAGTTAACTTGGCTTTAAAAAAACGATGTTGCTTTATGGAAAGAAAACTGTCTTTAGATTTAGATTTAATAAAGAAAATTCGATTTCGTCATTTTATAGCTTCAATTTGATTGGGACATAATTATTATGATGCATTTTTAATAAAATTAATGTAATTTTTCTTTGGAAACAATACACAATGAAATCATATAACTTTAGATTTAGCACTGATTTGATCTTAACTTTTATAACCCTACACACAGTTAAATTTTAGTTTCCCTCAGAAAACTCAAACGAGAAAAATAAGTACTCTTCGTAACTTGATTTACTACATTTCAAACATAATCAACTGAAATCAGCAAAGGTGTGAATGATTTTGAAACTACTTCTGTAAAACTAATCAACGTAAGCAATCAAAAGCTATAATACAAAGAAACTAACTTTCTTCCCGAATTTCTCATTTCGAACTCAATACTCAAACACATTAGAGTTATATTGAAACAAAGAGGAAACATTTCGTGTAAACATCTTTGTATTCTTCGTGTTTCAAAAAGGGATGAGATTCATTTTATTTGTTTGCAAAAGAACTCTATTAAAAATCCTCAAAGCACGGAAATGCAATTTATTTTCGAACAAATATAAATATATTTCGATGCTATCCATCAGTACATGAATTGAATATCTGTTTCTGCTTAAAAATAAAATGTTGTAATTTTACAGAGATTGTATTTAGATATTTTAAAATATTTTTGTCTATGGTTTACAGATGTTGAGGTCGTGAGGGAGCAAAGGTTACAGGGTACATGTGAAAAAAAATTGCCAAGGATGTGAGTAATATGTTCTGCGTGATCTAGTCACTAGCTGACCAAGCTTTTGTCGTAAAAAATGTAAGAAAAATAGTAGAAGCAGTGTAAGAACCTCCGGATGGCACGTACAACGCCGTAAAATCGTCTTCCATAAATTCCCTTTTAGAATTCAATATTGCCAGGTAGGCAAAACCTGAAGTGGCGATGTGGTGAAACCGCACCAGAGAATCCATTTCCCGATTTTTATTACAACGTTTCCGCCCCCAAACCAATTCCTCGTAGTTCTATGCAGATTCAATGCTCCTTTGAATTGGGCAAGTTGAATAGAAATTTGAATTTAAAATGACTGTGGATTCAGCCTTACACAGCGCTTCCTAATTTTGTTTATGTGAATAATTTATGGCGCTGATAATCGCTATTCGCTGTCTGCTCACTGAGACGGAATCTAGGCCATAATTGACAGCGTCTTGAGTCCTCGTCTTGGCCCCGTCTTGCATGTGTCTCACCTGAATAACTTAACGCAGTTCAATTCAATTAAGTGTTAATTGAGGAGGTGGAGCTGCACCTCTACATAAGGGAGAAATCCTGACGGTAGGAGCCTACACGAGTTCACGTATAACCCTCAAGACGTTGGGGATCCTAAGTAGATGCATGAGATTATGCGGCGAGTAATAAGTGGGTTCTAATTATCTTAAATCTGATGATAATGTACGCGATGGCAAACGAGTAATTGACCGCAATTTTTATCTTACATTTCATCATTTCTTAGATTATATTGAGCTAGGAAAGTAGAAATCGAGAAGTACTCTCTTTAAGACTATGTATAAGTGAATATTGGGTTCAATGTACCTATCCCTATTTATATTATATTAAATTTCGATTCGAGTATTCTCAATTTCAGAAATATATCATATCACCTTTGAATATTTTTTAAGAAATTTAAGACAAAATTCTATTCAAAAGAGGTTTTTACATAAATTTGACTTTAATTTCAAAGCAATATAGTAATATTGTAGAAATCGATCGAAATTCGCTGGTATAGAGGTAGATTATTTCATCTTAACGTACGTACGTACGTTTAGTGTTTTTTAAAACTAAAATTATTCCTACTGGAAAAAAATTATCATATATTAAACAGGTACACACTCACAAAAACCAAAAAAATTTGGTATATAGCACTTTATTCTACTTGAACTTAATAACATTCAAAATATTTGAAAGTTTCCTCTGATTACCGCGAGGTTTATTTTTATTTAATTTGAAAAATATCGTAAATCTTTTATAAATAAACTATCAAATTAAATACATTATTTGACCAAGTTTGATGATGGGCTCATTTTAAAACAATTATTTGAACTGTGAAATATGTGAACTTAGTCCACTTTTTTATACTAATTGTTCATCCAAACTTTTCCAACTCATTGAGTAGGTATCGGTAAATAATATGTAAACAAGTAATCAAATAAAACATGAAACTTTTGCACCTTTTAAAAATTCGTTCCTTAATTATTATTTTATATTAATCAAATTTCTATTAAATGAATGTTTTTATGTATAGGTAAGGGTACATATACTAAAGAAAAACTTTCATGTTTGGAGCTCTTATTTACGATCATAACAAATTCACTAACCTTTGTCTTCGTTCCTTTTTTTTCGATTGAAATACTTCCTCTACGTAATTTCTCATATGATTTGTACTTACTAAAATATCACAATATATCTTCGATTTAATGATGAATTTAATCTTAAATGTTATTCTTCATAAAGTAATATAGAAAGCATATGTAAATGCACACTTATGCACCCACATATACATATGTAGATTATACACACTTATAAAGAATCTAAGGCTCATGTAACTAGACATTATTACACGTGTGTTATGGTTGAATTCTATTTATCGTCAAAAAACAAATATTCTGCGTCTTTAAGACGTTCACAACTCCCTAAAGGTATTAAGAAGCTTGTAAAACGTTTGATCTTTGTGCCAAAAATTCAGTAGAAACAAATTTACAACCAACCTTTTAATCTTTTAATACCCTTTTCATCCAGTTCATTTGCTTGCGCTTATGTTTACTGAAGGTAATTACATCTTCCTCAGATCGAAACATTTTAATGTTGTCGAAAAGAATTTTTGCTTGACTTCATTATACGGATTAATTTGTATTTGTATTATATAATTACAGGCGTACCACACATCCTTCATAAAGGAATAATTAGTCAGGAATAAGCCAAAGTGGATAATACCGCATTACCTTACACAAAAGCAATTATTATAATTTATTTGAAAATGAACGTTGAGAGGTAGAAACCTTTTGGAAAAACGGAAAATTACAATATTTATTTGGCTTATAATATTTTCCCCGAAAATCTTTCCACAGCAGATCAAAGCATCTTTGAGTGGCTCGATTTGGAATCTTCTTATTTTCCATGTCTTCCATCAATTTAACAGAGCCACCCTGAAACGGAAATCGCCTTTAAAGGATATATCTTCGTACTTTTGCATAAATAAACGTAAACTGGAGCCGGTCCTGAACACACCCGAAACCGATTATTGCCTCCCGTTCCCTTAGTGGTATTTCCTGATGTATCGAAAACGAACCCACCATTTTTCACTGCCTGGGTAATGCAAAGTGACTATATCTTCCTTAAAGGTGCCGGCACCCCCGACGATCCATTTCCTTGAGGGAAATTTTTCCCTCGGATATGGTGAAATTAAAAATCGATAATACAATGGCAAACGTGAGTTTGGCACGGTCACGTTTTAACCGCATTTACACAATGTGTGACACCCCGGGAAACAAGCAGTTCATTTATATTCCAATTAAGGTTGGGGTGAGGCGAGATTCTTAGCATTTTCCTTAAGATTACAACCTTCCATTTCACGGAAATGCTGTTTAAATTACACGAAATTAATTATCGCTTCCATCTCAGGTATAAAGCACTTTTTGGCTTCCCTGCACCGAAAGAAAAATTTAATTGATTTTGCTTGCAAAATACACTACTTAGGTATAGCAATAATTTTCAATCAATCATTATTTAATAATCTTAACGAATTCAAAAATGTTAGGTATATTTGATATAAAACAAAAATTGAAAAAAAAATTATTTGAATTAATTAAAACCACTAGGTACAAACAACTATTAGTTACATTTAAAATTCTTCTGTTTAAAAATAACAATTTCAAATATTAAACTACTACAACTACAACTATTAGGTACAACTTTTTTAAATTTATTAAATTTTTTGATATGAAATCCTAGTATACTCACAAAATATTAATCTAAATGCGATAAGTTTGAGAGAAGTGTCTTCTTTTTCTTCAATCCTATAAAATGAATTATACATGAAGTCATTGAAATTTATTCTCCTTTTTTGTCTACTACTTTATAACTATATTTTACACTTTAAAATGTATTATTTTAAAAAAACAAATATTATTGCAAAAAACAAAAAAACCCGACAGCGAAAGAAAAATTGAAGACACGAAAATCGGCCATTTTAATTTTCATAATTTTTATATACCCAGTGTCACTCTCACAATTGAGACGAATCTAACGACGCCTCTCAAGCTAAAATCCATCAAGCCGTTTAAGCTACAGAGCGTGCCAAAGAAATATACATACATACACTCGAAAAACATAACCCTCCTTCTGGCAGTCGGGTAAATAGTATAATAGTTGACTTAAAAATTGTAGACATTAAATAGCCGATCTCATAAGAATAGTATAAATCTTAATAATTGCTTATAGTTTTAACTGAACTGTTGATACCTATTACTATTTATCAATTTTTTTAGCAAATAGCAATTATAACTACATAAAATAGTTAAAGTTATTAAAGTTTTTCTCTCAATGTGACTTCACAGCTAAATATCAATTTTGCACTTCGTCAACCAGTGGGTAGATGGCGTCCTTGCTAACAAATTATCGAACTTGACCTCTTTCTTTGATATGAAATTCAACCCTTTGAGATTCGATAAACAAAACCCTTCAGGAGTTATTGGGTTAGCTCACTTCCGTCGAAGACATGCTTCAGACGCATATTACCACATTGGATTGATTTATTCCGCTTGACGGTTTTTTACCCTTTCGAAAAAAAAAACCTTTTCGACAGAAAGAGCTTTACTTGATGTGCTGAATTTGCTGTTTTCAGCCAAGATTTCCCTCAGTGGGTAGAACCCAAATGAATCTCCTCCGCAATACCCATCAAATGGCAAAACCATTTCCTCCTGCACAGCTCAATCAGTTGCAATATTTGCCATTCATACTCGCCACAGATGGTAACCATCAGACGTTTTTTCAGGGTAAATGTATCATATAGATTTCAAAAGAGATATATAGCCACCGAAAATCTATCCTTTTTTTTTTGCTTCATTGACCCAGATTTCACGATGCTCCTCACCAAGTCCATCTGGCTCCTGGAGCATATTTGTGCATTTCTGAGCATTATTTGATATTTGAATCGTTTAACATTTGAATTTAAGTGTATTGCTTCGACGGAAGAGTGGATTTATAAAAATAATAAATTAAAATACTCCTTAAAAGATTAGTCTGTAAATCAAAATTTTTTGTAATAAGTCTTGAAATAAAACAAAATAAAGGTTGGGCACAATAACCACTGCCATTCTAGCTCTAACAACGAACCCTTTCCAAAATTCCAAACTAAACTAAAATCCATTCCCTAGGAAAATATCAAGTTGCTGTTATTATTTAAAAATAGGTAAAGTCATATAAATGACAGTCTTAAATGCGTTTTACCTAAACCTGGCCTGAAATTAATTTACTAAATATTTTACTGCTTTTTTTCAGTTTTCTGGTTCAAGATTTTTTTATGCATAAGACACAAAATCACGGAGATATCTAGAAAATATCAACTAATAGAAGTACAATTAATAAACAAAACTGTTTTAAATTTGAATGAATACAATGTTTAGGCATATGAGATAAATCATAAATAATTAAAAATATGTGATATTTTGAGTTTATGAAGTTTTAAAAGAAAAATTAATCATCATCTATAAGGTAAAGTTGTATATTTTAGGCCTAAAAGTCATCATCAGGAAAAATATTGAAGGTCATATCTATAGAAGGAAGAAGGATACATTTTTTATGTTCTCTTAACTTTAACTCAACTTCAAGAAAAAGAGTGCGTTAGTGATAATACATACATATGTAAGTGTTTTAGTCTTTTACAATTACAACATGATCTTTTGTATTATTTACATTATACAGTGATATTGGAAATTATATGACTACGAATTAATTCTTTGCGATTAAGAACTGGAACATTTTTGCGAAATCTTCCGAAAGTTTTAACTGCAATGTTTAGCAACGAAAACAACAACGAATTCTTAGATGAACGAGACCCTCCCAAAATAATATAAAATAGTTTAAGCTCTCCTGGAATCTAATTGTACGTAAAAATAGGATGCTTTTGGTTTCTTAATATTAGGAATAAATCGTTTTGAGCCATCTTCAAAATAAAGGTGAAGGTTTTCAATTCGATCGTATTTTTTTGTCTTTGTGTGTGTATTTTACGCGATTTTTTCACCAATTGTGAATCGATTTCAATGATTCATTTTTTATTTAATAGAGAATAACTCGAGAATGGTCCCATTTAATTTGAAGAAAATATTCCACCCTTATTTTTTGCTAATGCGCCACTTCCACTAATTTTTACAAAAATAATAAAAACCGACTTCAAAATTTTGCCTATTATGTATATACATTTAAACTAAACATTTAAAAATAATATTTTGTATTAATTTAAAAAATATATTGCTACAATAATAGAGCTATAAAAGTTGGAGCGATTAAATGTAATTGTTTTGATTTCAAAGTCTGCTAATAAAATTTAACCCACCATACAAAAAACGAGAATTAACTTAAAATAAAAGGTATATACATAGATAGAAATATTTATAGGCCAGAGGAGACAAAAATTTTTCTGTAAAAAATGTCCAACATTCTGTCATTCGGTCACCATAAAGTGAAAAGCCTCCACCAGGACCTATAAACAAGTGCGCCACAGACTTTTCTTTTGTCTTTCCCTTCAGCAATTTGTCATATCCCATTTTTCACGTCCTCTTACGTAAATGCTGACAAAAATTGACGGTGGAACATTTTTGTTCGCCTACCATCGCTGCATATTCTATGTGACAGAAGCGTACAAACTCATTTGCCATATTTGCTAAAGATAAATTTTGTTAGTAAAACAGGGACCAGCAGTTTGCGGCCAACAGGAAAGATAAAAATGAGAGCGCCGCCGCCAGGATGAGGCTCAGGATGAAGCTGAAAGAACTGGGAGATGGAACGGAAGGACCATGGAATTATCTAGGTTTACAGGTGGCAGCAACTAATAAAAATTCTTATCTTGTAACAGAAAACAGGAGTTGACAGACTTAAACACGCAAGGGGGACACACAGATGTGACAGATGTATGAATTATTTAATAACTTCCTAAAAAATTGAAGGGCGCAAATTATTATGATCAAATTGCTTTTGAACTTTACTTCGTCCAGGTTATTTAAGTTGGTCTACCTGAGACGAGTATCATTCGAAATAATTAATTGATATAAGAATTATATAAGACCTGTTGTATTATTTAGAAGATGCTTACTCTGAGGACATCATTCTTATTTATTTATATTTATCTAAGTTAGTTGATCTATTAATTTGCAAGATTATTATTTAATACATACATATGTACATGGGTGAATGGGTGAGGCAATAAGAAGTAATGGGTGTAGTTGAAATTTCTGCCGCCTTGTGCATAATCTCCATAGCCACCAAAAACAAAGCACAATTTGGCTGACTTGCTGACAAATCAAGTCTATACACATTATTAGCAATGTAATTGTGAAATGTTAGCTCTTGCATTTCTTCTGAAAATGCGCTGAATTTCATGTGACAACTCAAAATGGTTAGTCCTAAACGAAAGTAGACGCGGTTCAGGGACTCTAATTATAAAATAGATATGGTTTAAAAAATTCTGTCCTTTTGATGAAATAGCTACTCATAGAAATATTTGTTGGTAAGAAATGATGTGTTGTTTCAAACGTTTTATTTTTACATGAATACATTGTTGTATCTTTCACGGAAAAAAAATTTTGATAGTAAAAATCTCCCCAACCAATTTACGAACGTTTTTGCCATAAAATCCACAACATATGTATATTGAAAAAGCAGCAAATCTCTAAAAGTTACAGGAAATAATGTCAACATTTTACATTGGTCCTTAAATTTTTTCACAAATATTACCAAAATAATGCACTATCCCAAAATCCATCGAAAAATACTGGGATACTCCCGACAAATTTTTTTTTTGTTGAAATGTTTAAAGAATAAAATAAATAAAATAATTTAGATCAATTATTATAAAATTTCTTTTTATTTGAAAATAGTTTTATTATATTTGAAGGTAGTTTCATTCGATTTGAATATAGTTTCATTTAATTTCGAAAGAGTTTCATTTAATCTGAAAATGGTTTCCTTTTTTATCTGAAAATGCTATGTACATATGCAAGTATATATGTATATACATATAATACATATGTAGATATTGATGAAAACTTGAAGGGAAAATTTCTCGTAGGATGCTATCGCCCACTGAGCTCTTTTTACAAATAACTAATGAGGCATTATGATACTCCAGATATTCTGACCTTTTTCTAGGAAAATCCTCCTTTAGAAGAAGAAGAAGAATATTTTTTCCTTCTATGCTCCATTCTACTACCCCGTAAATAACTTGGGAGTGAAAATTCCACCAAATCCCTCCAATAATTTGTACAAATTGATCGTCCCGCGCCCCAGCAGCATAAATCTTTCTGCTCGGTCTCATTTAGTTACCCTATCCCATTTGTCGGGGCTATTGAGTCAATAACTCATGAAAGGATGATGAAATCACGTAAGGATTCATTTCTCATTCGCCAAGGATAATCCCCAACGTTACCACTGGTTGTGATGAAATGGCAAAAACGAAATGCTCCGCCGCGTTAACCATTAACACGTTCACTTTGTGAATTTACTACTTTTTCTGGTCGATGATGGCGAATCAGAGCCATTGGGCAGCCCCTCCGATACCATGGAAATATTCTAGGAACAAATTTCAGCTAATTTTTTTTAATGAAAGTTTTCTGCTCCACCGAAAAGGTCCTTGCCTCTTATGGACTCAATTGATGATAAAACTTACAGAAATTTTCTGTTCTCTAGGGATTTATAAAATTAAACTTTTCCATGAATTTCCATTTTAATTAAGCTTTTTACTCTTGCCTGTGCTAACTCGAGACCCATTTCATGAAATCTACCCCATTTTATAGGGTGGTACCATCGTATGAGAAATTGTCACTACATAACTAGGAGCATTGAACTTGCTTCATGCAAGTGTGTCATAGTTCCTCAGTTAAAATAACGTGCATAACACTAGTCAAGGAAATGTTCATGCATGGTAGGTCTTAAATCAATCCAAGTGTGAATTTGTAGAGTAAACTGAAATAATTTTTAATATCTCGTACCTTACTTTTGTAATTATAACCCCTTTTCCTTTCCAACTGGTGATCCAATAATATTTTTGACGCAAGAATTGTTCCACTTTTCTAACCAAGTATTAAAGAAAAACATTTTCCGACCTGAAAATTACTTTGCACATTATGCATATTATTTCACATAATGTAATGTGACATAACATTTAGACAGAAAAATATTTTCATAAGGTGATTCTTAAATTACAATCATATTAAACTTTATATCTTATGAAATTAATCAATTAATCAACGATTAAAACATATGATATTTTTTCTAATTAATAAATTAATAAATGAATTGTAAGTTCAAGTTTTTAATTTAATCACTTTACAAAGTTCTACGACTGTAATCTACTCGCTCAATTTTCTATACAATAAAGTACCTACAATCATTTTTCGAAAAAAAAACTTTTCAATCTAAAACTATAAAATATTTTTTAATATGTTTAACATTGTCCTGCCCCTTATTGCACGTGAACAAATATTTATTGTAATTGGACTGTAAACTGAGATTTATGTTGAATTTGAAATAAAATTCCTATACCTACATATCTGTTTAATTGCATTTTAGTGCACTAAACATTTAAAATTTCTATCTGCCGAATTTAGAGGTACATTTCTCTTCAATTTCATGGGATTTATAAATATTTATCTTCATAAATCTATCTTTCAGTCTAGATTTATAAAACCATAGAAGTAATAAAAAATAGGAAATAAAATTCTATAGAAAAACAAAATGATCGTTCTATACCAAAAAAAAAGAATCTCTCTGACAAGGGAGAACAATCTCGTTTCAGGTATAATAAAAGATAGGAAGGAAACCAAATCTTATGTAATAGCAAAGAAAAAAACTGAAATTGATAAAAGCCGCAAAATCCATTCCGGTTTGATTGAAATATGTGAAAAGCAAGAAAGGAACTTCCTTACGAATAAAAATTTGCCTCCGGTAATAGAGAAAAGGAGAGGCGGGGAGCACTCTACAAAGATTTTCTATGGGATTGGGATTACCCCCGCGGGAGGCATTCGTATTGAAATCGATGGCAGAAACACTCAAAGAAGATTATGTAGTTATTTTTAGGGTTATTGTAGTCCTATATTTTGCTGGCCATTAATTATTAATGTATTTTTTTTTCCTCCCCGATAATAATCATCGGAGGTCATAAAGAGGTTAACTGGATTCGTGAAGAAATGCCACTTGAAGGGCTCTTTTAGGTCTTAAGATGTTCGTTGTGCACGCTTAGAGACGAGGCATATCGTCCAATCGGGCAGAACATTGTGATTATTTCGCAATTTGAGCAATAAAGATGTGCTTTCATTAGACGAGAAAGAGTCAGCCATTCGACGAGTACCCTGGCAACTAATAGGATGTAACCAGCTAATTAGGTGTCGTTTTTTCGATGATGGCTAATAAAGTAATGAGAAATTTTATACTTCATTTTCCCGTTCTACAAACATCCGCCAACGGGTTTAATAAAGGAGTACAAATACATTTCTACCTATAAAACTTGTTTTATACAAATATATAGTCCTGGACTTTAATGAATCCTCTTTTATTTGACTTTTATTGTCAGCGGACAAGGTTTCAACTCAGACCACATGAAAACAAAATTAATTATTTATTTTAAAATTACTTTAGGGGACTGTAATGATTTTTCGTTTCAAAATATAATTCCCTAAAATATTTTAAAGATATTTTTTTTCTTTAAAAAATTATACATATAGGACCGGTTTCCAACCGGTCTTTCGAGTGTATGATAATAGCAGCTGCTTATATACACGAATATAATATACATATATATACATATGTACACAATAACACAAACATGTATTTGGAATTTCTCCACATTATTTCGATTAGTTCGTTTAAAGTTGTAATTCATTTTAAAAACTTTTCAACGTGTTTTTCTCAAAATACAATTTTTCAAAACAATTCCAGCGATTGAACATATTGGCTTAAATCCTTCAGCGATTTGTCGAAATCATGTTGACGAGTTAGCTAATACACAATTTTTTTTTTAAAACGTTTGTTATTTATATTATATCTCCCATTTTTTAGCCGTTTTTTGCCGGAAAAATGTCTTTTTTGTGAACGTTAAAATTTGCTTAATACTTTGTAAAAAAATTTTGTACACAAAACTAATAAACTAGCTCTCCTACTAATACTTTTTAGGGAAATTTTTGTCTTGTCATGTGTTCCACAAGGTAGCCATCTCGGTCCCTTAATACTTATATTCTTAAATAATGATTAATTAATGCCGATCTTAAGTAATTTTTAAACATTAACTCTGTTTTGCATTATAATGTGACCTCGATCCACTCTTTAGTTGGTATTTATGTAACTTAACTACATACCTACAATTGAATATAGGTACATTCTATATTAAAATTCAATAAGGAAGCTAATGAAAATGTGTTTATAAACTCGGAAGTTCTTAGCTCTAAGCGTAGGTCCTCGTAAGCTAAATATTCACCGTCTTTAGGGCATTTAGTTAACCTTTTAACAAAATTTAATGACAACAAAAGGGAAGATGTTACGTAGGCGACATACTTTCTTCGAGGAGAAAGAAAAATGTCTTTTCAGCCTGGTAGCTGTAGAGTTTGTCAAATGTCAGGAAAAAAAGGTTGTCATCAATTACATACTTGTTCCCACGCGCGCTAAAATTTTTGGTTGCCTCAAGAAAAAAAAAACACACATACCTACATATATTCCCAAGATATTTTTCTGAGCCAAACAAAGCAAACTGAAAAGTGGCAAAAGATAAATTGCCCAAGGCATATGTGTTTTTTCGTGATAAATATACTTTCCTTGGGGAGGGTATCACTTCAAGAAGATTATTGCGGTTTCATACAAATTTCTGAAGGATTTGTTAATGCCTCCCAAAAAAAAAATATATTGCACTGACAGAGGGACCAAAGTAATGATATGTGCGTATTCCTTTTTATAGGACAAAAGAGTGATTCATGCATATTTGAGAGAATTTTGATCCCCACAACTGATGAAGTGAAAGCCATCAAAATTATTATATATATGTATATTCGCTGTTAGCAACTACTCACTTCTGCATAGTACCAGCAAACCACACCGAAATTTTAAGTCCTAAATAAAAAAATACCCTTACTCTCAAAATTCTCTGTATGTTCTTTATCGAGCAATTCACAAAGCATTTCGTAAATAAATTTTAAGGTACTTTGAGAAAAGATTTTCTGGCAAAAGACGTTATTCATGCTTTGTAAGATGCTATGCTAGCACGCATTTCACTTCCATAAGTGGTCTCGTTAATTTCTCATTGTTTGCCAGATACTTCGTGTGTTAAAATGGCAAAAACAAACACACTTTATACGAGAGACACGAGAAATACAATTCACGAACATTGCTGCGTAGAAGAAAATAAAATGCTTACCTTCTAAATCTTATGGAAATAATTTAGAGTAAATTCGATAAAATTACAGATAAAGTCGTATTTGACAAATTATAGCTTTACTGAAGTGTTTATTCAGCAGCAATGGAAAATCAAGATTTTTTTTAACTTGAGGGTGGGATAATTGGAAATTTTGTTGACACTTTGTATTTTCCTTATGTGACAAGTAATTTCCATTGAAGGACTCATATTGAATAAATAAAGCAATAAGATAGAAAAAGATAAAATGATGAATTTATATTTACATATTTCTTAAAATAACTTAACTGGTATGGACAATAACTAAGGTACATTCCTAGAAAATATTTCCATTATGAATTAACGTAATTGTCATTATTCAATTGGTTAATTACTAAATTGCGTTTTAGTTGCTATACTTATTATACTGAAAATTCTGAAGAGTAATTTTTTTAATTACATATCTACTTCAAAGTTGTTGAGATTAATCCAGTAGGTACACATTAAAAACTACAAATCTGAAAGATTTTGTGCAAATTAAGATGTAGACGAGGTCGATAAATGACAGAATATATAGATATGTTCCTCCAGAAACAGAGTTTTAAAAAATTGTTGCACTTAGTCAAATGATAAAAAAAGATTAAATGTTCGTGATAAAAACAAGTAAAATTAAAAATTCTAATTAAATTAAATCGAAATAGTCTTAGCAACTACTCACCCCTCGGTTGATTTGACCGTTTGTAGTACATTTAGTGTTAATGTCAGAAGCCTTCCGAAAAATAACACCGGAATACAATACAAAAAAGGTTTTCAGGTTTCTCGGTCTATTTCATAATTTATTAATTATTAATAATGAAAAAATACTCACAATCTCCTTAAAGTTTGCTTTTAAAGTGTTGGTAGTAATAATAATTTTAAAGACCGTATTTTGGCCATTTTTGAATCATCATAGAAGTTCAGAACTTGACTTAAATGAAAGCCTAAATACTAATCTTAAAAAAAATCAAATGCCATTGATCTCAATAACCCTTTTTCAACATCTTGTCGAACAAACTTTCTGAGTGTGCGCTTGCTATGTTCTTATTTATTCGCCATTTATTTTATGCATGATAAGTAATTGGTTTATAAAAAAAAAGTCAAATTCATGGATCATTTCGAAATGTTTTAAAACCTTTTGTATTTTTGTATGTATAATAGCTTACGATTTCAGCTATTATTTAAAAAAACATTATAAGCTCCTGACTCAATCCATTGTTTTGTAATGATTTTTCATAAATGTGCAAAAAATAATACATACAAAAATGGGAGCTGATTGAGCATTTTCTTTTACGGATTTGTAATCTATGGAAAAAACCTAATAGTAATATGATTTTCAAATTTTTCGTAATATGTACATATGTAGAACATGATGTTTTCAACACTCTTTAATATGAGATTAAAACTCCATCGCGATTTATTTTCTGAGTTATAGAAGGGAAATCGATCCAATATTCTCGCAATCATCATAAAACCCGGATCTGAAAATAAAATAATGGAACAAACCACAAGTAAATCATGGCACTGTTTGAACAACAAAACCTGGCTATGCAGCCATGTTATTTACATTGTTTAGTTTAAATAGTGGTTGCAGCAGAACAATGATCTAAAAATCAATTGTTCTATTGTTTCGAATTAAATCGCAATTGAACGATTATTCATTCGATGTTTTATAAATTATAGTAATCGGGAGTATTGCAGATCATACCGAAGGAAGTAATCAATGTTCTATTATCATCAGTTACAATTAGTTAAATTTAAAGAAACAAACTATAATATGAAATTATACATTTTACTTTATTTGATCGTTGCTGTAGTAACAACTAGTTCTTGGACAAAGTTGAACAATGGATGGGGCAAAAAATAGAAAATTATTTAATTCAGAATAATGATATAATGAAATAAGGCAATTGAAGTTATGAACAAATAAACTGTTTCCTAATATTCAACATTTATGTGTACTTATTTTTTTAAATGTAGGGATATTTTCTACTTAAGGTTTTGAAGCGATAGTTTTTTGCTGCTTACACTTTATTGTGTAAATATATTGCAAACGTTTCCGAATTAGTAAAAATCCGCAAAAATAAAAAACGAAACAATACCACACCTGCTATCTCCAATTTTTGTGGCATATTTTATAGTTAAAAATGAAAAAGTTTCTGTTTCAAGTCGTTTTAATGAAATCTTCAAATTAACCTGAAAATTCATTTTTTTTATAAAAGGGTTTAATTTTTCTAGAAAAACTCAAATTGTCCTCTTAAAATAATTTATTTTAGGTCTGTTAATATATTTTACAGTTTTTTGTTTAACTTTTCTTCATCTTATTTTTTTTTCGTGTTTTTGTTTTTGTTTCTCGCTTTATAAAAATCTTAATCTCAGACAGTTTCGTTAGGTATTAAATCAATTAAATTACATTGTAAATAATTTCTTACAAAATTTGTGATTAAACTCTGAAAACAACAACAAACGTCCGATTATCATAAAACGATGAAAGCAATTAGTAACTGAACTAAGTGGATGATATGAGCTAGGGACGAATCGAAGAGTGGACTGGCGGAGCCTCGCTGCATGGCGGCGGGATGTTCACCTGAAATTAATATGAAATAAATAGGCCCCCCGAAAAGAGGCGTCATGTTATAACATTTCAAAAATGGATATACCGCTCTGTAATTGAAATATTTCAAAATTTTTGCCAAACCTTGCATTTTGGATATAACAATAATTGTTTTGGATGTGTAGAGAAGTCAGGTTAAGTATAAAACTCGGTTTTCGAGGTTGAAAGCCCCCATTTGGCCGCCATCTTGAAAAAAAATGGAACGGGAAGGAGGTACTTACCCCATCGTGTGGGGTATCTTTAAAAAGGGAATTTAAAATGATTATGAGGTTTCTTGAACCGTTTTTTAAAATTATGCCCGTTTTCTAGATTTTTTCAGATTTTTCCGAAATTTCGTCCCGGGTAATACCTTGACCGAAACAAACAATCGCCAGTTTGGGTTCAAATATTTCAAAAACAAGGCACTATTTTGAAAAACAGTTCAAGATGCTTCATAATGATTTTAAAATCCCTTTTTAACGATACCCCACACGATGGGGTAAGTACCGCCCTCTCTTTTTTTTTTCAAGATGGCGGGCAAATGGGGTTTTATACCTACACTGATCGAGAAAAATCTTTTCCTACCTAAAATGCAAGGTCAATGTAACATTTGAATGGACTATTAGTGTTTTTTGTGGTTTTTGTGGTATATTCTGCCACATATGGGACTGGGATGAAAATGTAAAATTGTTTCGGAGTTTGAGAGAAGGAAATTACCATTAATCACGTGGACCATTACGCTGGCTCCGTCCGCCGTTGTTGGCAGACAAGTGTAATTCCCAGAATCTGATGTCTGTGCATTTACGATTCTCAACCTGAAAGAGGGGAATGGAATTGTCGTTAGAATGACAATGGTCCAGGAGATGCTGGGGGTCCCAGCATTGTTGAGACCTTGATTTCAATGTGTCTCCTAATTGTGATTCCATGGATATCCTACGGGATAAGTCGAGAGTAACATCGTTCGGATGGATGTCGAATGGTGTGATGACGTAGGTGCCCCGGTACCAGTGAATTGGACCAATATCAGCAGGAACTTGCCTCACTATGCACGTCAAAGTAATGGCGCTTCCCGCCTTAACGTATAAATCTGCTGGTCCAACGATTACCGCCTTGGCCTCCGCTGATGAAGCTTTTGTTAAGAAAAAAACGCCAACTGTTAGTAATTTTCCCTAAGATACTAAGATAAATAACCCCTCGACTTTCTTTTCTTTTCGAGGATTCTTTTCAACGAAACACATTATGAAAGTCATAAATATTAAGCAAAATAGTTTACTTCCCCCTGGAGGAAGGGTTGCGCCTGATTAAAGTCCATTCAGCTCAGCCGTTGCGGCGCGTATCTCCGCAGACCCTTCTATTTCTAATCGCCATGAGACCAAGTTTATGGGACTCTGTGGGTGGCTAAGTCGATAAGAAGCAATTTACACTGTGGGATTGCTTCATTAGATTAGTTCCCCGGGAATGTGCTGAGTGTGGACCACCCCAATGGTCGACGGCTAATATTTTTCTAAGATTAATGTGTTTGCCTGGATTTTAATATTTTTTTCACGTCCATGAGGATAGGTGCGTTAAACAAAGACCGAAATTTTGCTGTGCGGAAGTAATTACCATTATCTGACAGATAAGGAAGAGTTATGTGGTCTGAATTATTGTCCCGCCATACACATCCTTGTTACTCCTCAGAGTCCCATTCTTTGTTAGAAAGGCCAGCTATTGTTTTTGATATTTTCTGGGCTGTGATTGCCTGGAAGGTTTCGGAAAATATGTGACTGGGGATTATTTTTCTCGAGAAAAGTGCATTAGGGACTCTTTATTCTCTCTATGCCAAATATCTCAAGGATATTTCGGACGATAAGCTTACTTAACAAACATTATAATGAAGTAAGAAAACGCCATTTTGGGTAAACAATAATTTACAAGATCCCATATAGATATAGTTATATTTCACTAGAAACATTTGTTAGTGGACACTATTATAAAAATAGGATTCTGATAGATAACATTTATGTAACTAAGATAAAACGGAAAAATCGGGCAAAGACTGTTGCGTACTAAATTAATTATGTATAATATTAAGTAGAAAAACTGCCTGTAACTCCGGGCACATAAACAAAGTTGAAATAATACTGAAGAGAAGTTTAAAATACAGTACCTACAGTACAAATAATGTTTGGTTACCAATTTTTTTTATATGTACATGAAACTAAACATAAACGCAGGTACCAGAATCAAAAATTATTATTGAAAAAGAAAATGGAGGACTTTTGAATTTTGTTAACCCTTTTTTTTAATTTTAATTGTTTATGACTTTGGTAAATAACAATAAAAATTTATAATTCTGATATACGTTGTAGCAATACATCTGTAGAGTATAAAGTTAAAATTTCAAGTCAATCGGTGCGGAAGATTTTTCAAAATCACCTACGCTAGGTCAAAAAATGCAGTTTCGAAAAAAACGCGTTTAAAGTTTTGACGTGTGTTTTGAGCGCTCGAACGTTGCAGCTATCCCGCGCTATTTTAAACCTATTTCTAACCTTCAAAACTATCCCAATAAATGTTGCCGCATTTCTAGAAGTATTTCATAAGTAAACATGAAAACAAACTATATTGTAAGTATACTATTAAATTATATAATAATTCTATTTAAATATAAGCAATTACGTAATGTATATTCAAGTTTATAAAACATAAATTAAAACTTATCTTTGGCCTTCAATTTTTAGCGAAATAAAAGACCATGAATAGCACCGGATACACCTTGCCAGGAATACTTTTCCTTTTAAAAACTCTTTCCTTTGGCTATTTTTAATCTTGATTCTATTACTTTCTCTTGAATTTAATTTTCTGTTATTCTTCTAAATTTTTTTATAAAACGTTAAATTTTACATTCTTTGGGTCTTCATCATCAGTTTCATTTGATCCACTTAATGTGCTCCTGTAAACGCTACTCAATACTGTCCTAATTTTATTAAATTCCCAGTACCTACTTCATCAATATTGTATGATATAAATGTATTTCTGACGAAATTTCCTGAATTTCTAGCAAAATTATAGAGAAGTTAACACTATAGATACTTCATTAAATTTTCCCAGATTTCAAATGAATTTTATGGTAAAGCAGGCAAAAGCTTATCTGTCTTTGTAGTTATATTTCCGTGAAAGCCTTCTAAAGCCAAATAGATCTGCAGGAAATAATTACAATTACAATAGAATTCTATTGATTCTATAGATTTGCATACATATGTACGTAGGAAACGAACGTTAGTTGAGGTTCGCTCAATTCAAGGGTGACATTTAGTGTAATTATCAATCTAACTAAGCGATTTAAACGGTTGAATCGATTAGTGCAGTCGATTACATTGTTTCAAAAAATTATAACTCATCCTTTGTTGCTATTATATCAATTTAAAAAGTATAAAATAATTAAGTAGTTTAAACTCGGAACAATGATACAATTTAAAAGTCTTTTTTAGATTCGTTAGTTATTGAAAAGTATTCCAAAACTCTCAATCTTAATATCAATCAATGTCAATGACATTTTTAAACTGCTGCATTACCAAATTTAAAAACAAAAATACTACATGAAAGTTGGATTTATGTAAAATACTTAAATTCTTCTTAACCCTTAATTTATTTCGAATGCTTTTATTTGTGAAGATAGTGCAGGATACATAAACCTACTTATTAAATTCAGGATCTAAGCAGTCTGACAGGATATTTGTTAGAAAACTTTTAAGAAAGATGAACGAAAAACTTAACAAACACATCTGAATAATGTAGGCGATTTGATATTGAAAATTGACTGCCATATCAAACGTTCAATAAAAAATTCAGGAGGCATTTCTTCATTTCTTTCTGGACAGTGATAAGCTTGAAATTTTTCGAAGGATGGGAAGCTTGCAAACAATTTTCATTTTGTGGAAAACTCAAAAGACGAATTTTATAGAAAAGTTGAGATGCAACGAAAAAGCAATGTCATTGTTAGTAGCTTTTCACATCGTACATAGCATCCAATTTCATGATGGCCAGAAATAAAAATTCATAAAATGTTACCCCTGAATTGACTTAACAATATCGCTGAGTTCGCTTATAAGGGAACTCCTCTGCCATGACTTAAACATTTCACGATGGCATTTCGAAAGAATGTAAATATTTCAGGATGTTAGCAGGCAGCAGATGTGGTCGGGATATTCACATAAGAATGAATAGACCCGTCCAAAAAATGTACAAACAACGAACGAGAGTACAAGAGTCAGCTGGACGCTCGAATATCAGGCGTTCATAAAATGTTAAACAAACAACGTGGGGCACATGATCCCCTCAGATGTACATATAATATGTCTTATGAATGTGTACATAAGCGCGAGATGTCTTCATTTCATCTCCAGCATAAAAATTAAATCATGCAAAACGAAGCCTGCATTATTATCGCGCTGCATGATAAACAGCTGGAATAAAAATTCATGCTACTTCTATATGGAGGAAATCCGAGAACACTGTGCCCCAAACCCTCAACTCTCCTTATCTTGAAGATGTAAATCAAAATTCATCCAGTGTCGTCCTAAATTTACCAATTGAATTTCATCAGATTTGCAATTTTCGTGTCAAAACAGTGATGAAATAAAAAATAACGACGGGCGAGGTCCAACGATAGACGACGAAAAAAATACTTACCAACGACATTCAGGCGAAACGCCATCGACATTTTCGGCTCTGTATTTACTTGGCACTCATAAATTCCACTATCCCTGGGCTGTGAATATTTCACCTGAAGGGTCCAGTCGTTTGATCCTTCCGTCCTTATAACCTTTAGTCATTCGAAGAGTGTGTTGTGCCAGGTTTGAAAGAGGAATAAATATTTTATGAAAATTGGTCCGCGCAGTAGTCCCAGACCCTACAAAAAAATTACCTGAAAGCGTTCGTCTGAAGTGTAGGTGAGTATGCCAGCAGTCAAGATGTGCAGGTCTCGTTTCCTTATCCAGGATACCTTAAGAAATAATATAAGAAGTGAAAATAAGAAACTCTGTAATATACGCCAGTGGCGAAAAAGAAAAAATCATGGAAATGAGCATGCAATGGAGCAGAGAGGTCTACGAGACCCACTAGACCCGAAAAAAAAACCCACCCACCAAAAACCCCCTGGAACGATATCTTCTTTCCTACGGGCAACCAAATAAAAATGTTAAGTAGATGGGAAAAAATGGCAGCCAAACGTCGCACTCTGCAGTGGTTTACAACGAAAATGATTCACTAAAACCCGACGCCAAAACTGCAATAACTCTTGTTTAGGATGCCTGAAAATCCTCTGATTTAACTTACGGACTTATCTCCCAATTGCTCGACCCTGCAGTTAAGGAAGGCCGTTTGCCCGACTCGTGCTGTGATATTTCTAGGCATTCCAAAGTCAAAATACGGATGCTGCGATATGTTGGGATGGTCTATGCTGTAGTCGTCTATGGTCGGGTACTGTGCAATTACTGAAAACGATAAAAAAGAAAAAAAATTCTCGATTATTGCCATAGAACGAGAAAAGAAAAAAATTTTTTATCACAAAAGGACTCTCTGACACTCTATCGTAAACTCTGAACGCATACACAAAGAAAAGTTAAATTATGGACCAACCCCTGCTCTAGCAATTAGGGAGCGTTTAGTTGATCGCTCCGCCAGATATTTGAATTTTTAATCGGCGATCCGTCTTTTCGGTGCTATCCATTCGAATGGGGCACAATGAATTACATTACCCAAGGGATCCACTTACCTTCAGAATAGCGAAACCTTTTCTGGGACTAAGGTAAAATGGATTCCAGGTTTAACACAGTAAATGAGCTCTAATATACCCCACATATGATGTATTTATTATACATATGTATGATATCTTCCTCCTAAAATTTCTACTTCATCTCACCCAATTTATTAATACAACTTCGTAAAATATTCTAGTTTCACCTACATATGTATATTCCAGCCCTAAATTATACGGACTTACCCACTATCATAAACTGGGATATATTCCTAAGCAACGTTCGAACGTGCATTCATTAGAGAAAATATGTGTGCGATATTTATTTCAATAACATATCAAAATTACTATCTAGAAATTATCGGAAAAGGAACAAACAATATAAAACAATCTAACTTTATTAAATTAAAACGAGAATAGGTATTCTTAATCTTGTCTCCAAGTTAAAGTTACTTTTACAGGACCTGAATGAATATAAAAAATTAGATAACGACAAGGTTTTTCGTTGTTTTCAACAGGCCAGACCCATTTTAATTGCTACTTCTGAACCTTCATAATTCTTGAAATTGGAATTTAAGTACAGCATAGATGTTAAAAACCGCATTTTTAAAAATTTATATTCGAAAGTTTATTTATTAAGAAGCCTTCAATTTTCTGTTTCTGTTTTAAAACTGAAAAATCATAAAACAGAGAAGGTTTCGAAGTAAGCGCAAACATACATAACTCGGCTGTGACCCGTCGAGAAGAGCATGTTGAATTATTCTTTAATAAATTACATTAATTTTATTAGTATTAAATTATTTGATCGATAATAGAAACTTAAATGATGGCGAATAGAGGCTATTTGTAACGAGCATTTTATTCAGTACATAGTGCACATTACGGATGATACCGAGTCTTCTTTAGGCCGACCTTATGGAACTAATAAAGTTATAGTCAGATTTTCCACATTTTGGCTTATCGCAGTGTTTCCTCATCTGGCCCAAATTCGTAATTAGAAAAGCCTAAAGAAAATTATAGTCTGGAGATTGTGGATTGATAGTACATCAAACCGATAAATTTTCAAAAACGCACAATGGCTCTAAAAACAAATATTATAATAATAAACTCACTCGAATTCAAAAAGATTGTCAAATAGATGTAAGCAAGAAGAAGAAGAGAAGAAGAAGAATTCACAACTCAATTTAATTAAAATAATTTAACAAAATAACGAACTTCGGTGTTATTGCGTGCAAACCTAAAAGCAGCATCAGTATAGGTACTGCGTATGGTAGTCTTTATTTGGAATAAGCTCAGCACAGCTTCTTGACACAAACGCTATTAAATTCATAATAGTAAGTTGAGGTATTCTTTGCCATTATTTTTTCAGTGTTTCCATTAGTTCTGTTTATTTTGGAAAAGCTGAATTAAGACTCGCCGTTTAAGGATCTCCAAAAGACTTTCAATTTTCAATATAGTATTAAAATCTGGTTATTGAACCAGAAAATTAAGAATTTGAAGCCCATTCTCATTTACCAGCTTCAATGTGTGTTTCGGGTCATTATCATGCTAAAACACCTTTCGAAGTGGCGTTTCTCACTCAGCATATAGAAACATTTGCGTCTCCAATATATGTTTGCAAATAAAACGCTCCATTATTTCCTTTATTTGACTAAAAAAGACCCACACCGTTCGCTGAAAAACAGTTCTATAGAAAAAAAAGAACTTTCATACATATTTTGAGATACGTTAGACTGTATTTGTTTTTTGGACCAATGGAATTTTGTTTAAATTTCTATATTAATAAAGGGATGGTTTGTATCACTTCCCTTTGTTTTGATGTTGTGGAAACTGCAATTGTTACCGTATTTGGGTTTTAATTTGTTATTGATTTGCGAATTTAGGGTAATTTGTGTTAGGAATAACAAAGAGCACTGAAGTAATTAATAGATAATAATATTTTGTTTTTGAAATAAAGGCTTGCAAAACAGAAATATCAAAAGAAATTGGTTTTATTCCACTCATTTCCGAAATATTCCCAATTTTATTTACATATTTTAAAAAACAATGAAATCGCACAAAATATAATCTTGAACATCGTAAATTACCTTAAAGCAGCGAGTGGCTCTTTAGCTGGAGTTTGATTTCCTCGTGCAACAGCAGGAGCCACCCACACACTCTTTTGCATTCCGAAAACGGTCGAAATAATTCGTGGGACGTGAACATTTTAGTTAAAATGCGGCCGCAAAAGTCTGCCCTGTCGTCCCCGATGACCAGCTGGGGCCGGGCTTCCCGACCTTAAATCAAAGTCACCTAAAGCTGATGAAAGCGAAAGAGCAACGAATTGAAAACGTCCCCAGATGTCCTATTTGAGGTCGGTGGGTGGCAGGAAACAACAAATTCATATAAACAACAACATGTTGCCCTCGGAGCGACTACACCAACACCCGGGTGTCCTCTTGGTGGCTCCATTCGGCAGCTGCAATGCGGTGGAGCCAACAGCCGACGCCAACGTCCAATCCGCAGCAGTTGGAGCGTGGAGCGCCAGGGCTCCGGATTCCGGGATGGTTCCAATGGTTGGAGATTGGGGGGATGCAAAGGAGCCCCAAACCAAAAAGTCCTAGTTTCTGCCACGAAACGAAAGTTCAGCATAATAACAAACGTCCTGGCAACATCCAGTCTACTTGTTTTCGTCCCGAAGGTACAGAACCCGGAGCCCCGGGGCCCCCAGCAGAACAGGACCCCTGCGTTAAATGGTAATTTAAAGCTCGTAAGCCTTTCAACTTTCATCCCCTGCGATGTGGCAGGGTTAACTCCGGCAGGATAACTCCGGATGTAGCCTCGCGGCGGCACTCGTGAGGCTCCCAATTTTTTGAGGTTATGCTGAGAAAAATTCCTGAGCGGGTGGATGATACGATAATTATACATATGTTGCTTATGTTGCCTATGTTGCCCTCAGTGCCCTAAATGAATTGACATTTTTCTTTTTTTCTTTTTTAAGGCGAATCTGCCCAAAATTCTGGCGTTTTTATATATATTATTTTCATTTCACCCAGATGCTTTGTTGGCGCTGCATTTTTCCCTCCTGTTCACGGATATTGATTTTGCTTCCTGAATATGAGATACTCTCGGAAGCTGAAATGTTATCAGCCAAAATGAGTTCGCACAACTTCCATGCAGAGTTGTCAGGCGCACGCCAGCTTTACTTTTTTTTTTTGTCTCAATGACCCAACGAATTTTAATATTTGCAAATTAATGAAAAACGCCGAAAATGGGGTAGTTTTTCACAGCGTTTTTAGGTTTTTTTTTAAATCGTATAGAAGCAGATGCAGCAAACTGGCGTTGATGTGCGCATAATTAAAAAGAGCTATAGTTTTTTTAAAACCTTTTTTTATAGCAAAGTGATCGAAATAAAACTGGATTTATAGTATTTGGAGGCTTTCATGGCCTTACACTTGAATACCAAATACTCTGTTTTATTTCAGCAATTATTGGAAATATTTTTTAACAATCCGATTAAAATATGTAAATTCATTCATTCATTTAGTAATGTTTTCTATACCCATGTGTAAACAAAGAAAATTTTCGTTGAAAATGTAATGAAAAAGTTTTTAGCTCTAGACCTCTAACGTTCGCCGTTCCGAAGAACATGTTACATTTTATTTTAAACACAAAAAACTTATGATATCTGTCCAAATATACTATACCTATATATATCAATGATTTTTTTATTAGTTTTAGTGTTCAAAAGTGTCAAAATAAGCAAAATAAAACACTTATACAATCACTTCAGTGTCCATTTGTTTGTCACAAGTGATTTTCTCTAAACTATTGGACCAGACGTCTTTGAATTTTAGCACAGATTCATTTATTTATTTTCTTATAAGTATTTCTGAGCCACTAATTCCAGAAAAATTGATACCTATTAACATACATACAATGTACTTATTATATGTTCACAAAATTGTTTTCATAAAAAATAAAAAACAAAATATGTAGCTTTCCTTATTAAAATACATCAAATCAAAAGTATATTGTTCGCATCAAATTGGCAAATAGTTAGTTTCTAGCGTTAGCGTTCTAGGATTAAAGATAGTGTGATGACAAACGAAATTTAGTTTTAAGTAAAATTTGGAGGGATTAGTTGAGACATTTTATTTTTTATAATCCTAACCTTATTTTTTAACGTTCGTATATGTACTATATAATATGTGTACAATATAAAGCACATTTCTATTGTACATCATCTGAAAACAAAACTAATATATTATAACAAAAACAAATTTAGAGCGTAAATTTTGTACATACCTATGTATGTACCTATGTATGGTTTATTAAGACATTACGAAAATGAAAAACATTTTAATTGATCCAAGATATTCATTTTAAATGCATTTGTCTAAAACTAAAATATTTTTTATTCATTACAAAAATTTTCAACTTTTTAAACCTGCAAATTAATTTTTTTTTGCATTTATTTACTTTATATAATGTTAGTATTGTATTCAAAACTTCTTCAAATTTCCTTTAAAAGTCAGATTTAGTTTATCTTACTACAAAAAAAATAACGCCTTGATGATTGTTATTATTTTATATACTTAAGTACCTATACGTAAGTATATATTGTATATATAGTTGCTTTCGAAAAATAAATTACAACATTTTCTGTACTATTTTTCTTTTTCTTTTAGACTTGAGCTGAATGTAGAACTTTATACAATTCAACTTCGAACTTCATCAAATAACACACTAAACCACTTAATCAATTCGAAAAGTTTTGAATCGTTAACTGAAAAACTGAAGTCTGAAATAGGATCTGATAAATGAAATTTGTTCCCAAAATAAACAATGAAACAGAGCCACTACAACTGATTGTTTCAATCAAATCTAATTTTTCCCCCAATTAAACAAAGTAAAGAAAAACAATGGAATTATATTCCCGAAAAGCTTTTCCAGAGTTTATAAGCAAAACAACTAAAAACCTTCGATTGTCTTTGTCGATCAATACCACAAATTTTAGTCGTAAATTAATTGAAATTCCAGAAAGTGGAGCCCTCATGATAAACAACGGCTTTATGGAGAATTTGAAATTCTAAGTAAATTTTGTAAAGGTCAGGTGTACAATCCAAGAATCGTTGAAGGGAGTTATTAAAGGGCGGAGCTGGAAACTATCAGGTAACTGGGGATAATCTTCAGGACAAGTGCAAACAGGAAAATCGATTATTGTTTTATTAAACGCTAAGCGATCTACGTGTATGCAAACTTGGAAGCAATTATCCTTCATCCAGGAAGAGGCAGGCTGTCTAAATGAGTCCTAGGCCAAAATTTGCAGAAGCTGGCAAATATCTCATAAGAAATTCAGACGATACCAGAACACAATAGTGTGCCACACCGAACAACCCACGGCAACCTTCTTCATTTGGTACCTCATCTCGTCAGGAGTTATCAGCTTAATTTAGGCAGAATTCCATGATTATTTAATTACGACAACATTCCTAACTGACGGATGGTTCTCGATGGATAAGCGCACGAATGGCAACATTCGCCCGCAGCATGACTGCTAACAAACATGGGTTTTGGGATATAGGTACCAACTATACCAACTATACCAAATATACCTGGAACAGCCAAAAGCTCTAATGATATTTGCCGTGGCAGGTGTGCGCCTGTACAGGGTGCCAGAAATCCATGGTATGAATTATTCCCGGGGAAGGCTTGCAAATAAAATATTAATCGCACATCGGGAGGGCTCTGCTTATTTAATACCCGTTCTACCATCACCTCCTGGAACGTACTATGGCCTGGGGCGTGTATAGCGTGTCCCATTACTCCCTGTCCTTGTGCCTTTTTCAATTACAAACGCTTACCGCCCGGGGCGCCCTCTACCCGACGACACCGATGCTGCAAGATCCTACAATTTTATAGTTTTTTGCCCAAGAATATTTTGAATACTTCGGGCAAGTTTTTTGTCTTTTATATCCTGAAAAAAAGGAATTGCCTTTGAGGGTTGTCTCTTTTAGCCCTCGACACTTCAAAGTGAAACAAGGCCGTCGTACACTCGGTTTTAAATGACTGATGTATGTAAATTTTTGCGCAAAACCTCGTCCAAGGAAATAGATGACTCCTTAGAAGATTTCATATCCACAGTTTCGCTAGATGTGTTTTCCGTTGCTAATTTACATCGTCAGTCTACACTTCGGTACCATTTAGAATACCCATGTCGTGTATGTTTTTGTTCATTATCACTTGCGCCATAAACGTCGGTGATGGGCTCGTCGTCTGGTTTTTCTTCATTTTTTTCATATATAATAGAGTAAAATGTATAAAAATAACGTCGCTTCTAGGGAGTCTGGGTTTCATACTACCTAAAGAAGGAACTCTCGAGATTTGCTGCACTAAAAGTTCCTTAGTAGCTTCACTTTTCCCTTTGGACGATGAATAAAATGTTTTATGGATTCCTACATACAAGGCCGGGTACTAACTATTCGTGGAGTACTTCTTCAGGCGTAATACCTCCAAGCGTTCTAGAGTGAAAAGAGGCTGGTTACGTAAAAGCTCAGTAGCAATTAATCACCTGACTAATTACTTGCTGTCGACTAAGAAACAACTCCAACGTAAAGGCTTTATAACAAATTCATATGCCTATTCCAAAGACTAATTCTGGTTTGGTTAACGACTATTAACTCCGTACGAATATAAAAAATGAAAAAGAACCTTCGAACGGTACGGTCGCGGTGCACTCAAATCAGATTTAACAAAAATCCCGCATTTTGATAGCTTAATTTTGCTTAAAAGCACGAAAAGTAAATGCAAATCCTTTTTAGGGTTAATGCGCCACTTTAGGGTATTACCAAGAATTACTGAGTTTGTTTTCATTTCAACCCATATTTCAGGATAAAAAGTTTTCAACGAGCAATTTAGAAGGATTTCAAAATCATTATCTCCTCATTTCATCGATCTGAAATCGCGCTGTCGCTGCTACTGAGAGATATCGGATGTTATGTGCCTATAGGCTTTTTTATGTAGCTGGCCAGTTTTACGAGGGAAAGGAATAAATGTAACAATCCTTATCATTCCTTTCAGAAAAAATCGGTAAAGTGATTGTTGGTACATTTAAAAGTAGAATTTTATATCTAATCATTTTTATATCAACATATAGTAAATGGTCTGAAAAATTTCGAAAAAATAGTTATGAGGAAAATTGTAGTTAAGAAGACCCTACACAAAAAAGGCCCCTACATCTCTTTTCGTAGAAAGAATTGTTTTAAAGCTTTATGGGATCATATCAATTTGACAACTTCAAAAAATCGGTTTTGCTACATATGTTACTTCAAGAATATTAAGTTAACTGTTTTAAAGAAAATATAGCAACAAACATCCGCCATTTTGTTATTTTCCCATAAATTAATAAAATTGTATGTACTATAAATAATAATTCAAGTTCAGATAGAAGCCAACAACTTAGTGATTATAAAACTTTTCGACTTTTGTTCTTGAGACAAACCAACTTTGAGAAATCAACAATTCCGCATATTATTGGAGACGCCACAATTTTGTTCCATATTTTTCACATACTTGTAGGCTTTATTAATAAAACCCTGAAAGTTTCATACATTCATACCGATATCTACAAAAGAACTTCCAAAAAATTACAAAAATTACCTTTATCTTTGTACTCAAAGTGGCATGATCCCTTAATTTAAACTGAATTATGTCTGAACAGAAATTGCGCACATCACTTGTATTATACGTGCAGAGAACGTATTTTTTCAAAACAGATATTGTAACTTTACCGCACCATCATTAAAATGCATTGAATATATGTCACCAAGGCTAAAATATGGGGTGTTTCCCATTCAAAGCACAGCATATTTGTAAAACTATAAAAATCAAAATAGTCAGAAAAATGTATATTTTAAAAATATTCCATTATAAATTTTACTTCTGTAATAAGAATTTTTAAGTACATTGCGAAAAATTTGTATATGGATTTTAATGGTCAATAAAATGGCAATAATATTTTTATAATATAGTTATAGTTCTGGAATCCCTAAAATAGACACATACGAGAATATAGTTTTATAGTCTTGGCATCCATAAATACTAGAATATAGTCCATCGAACTATTTCTATAGTTCTCCAAGAATATAGTTAAAAAAATTGTTCTGTGTAGTAATTTTGTATAGACAACAATCTTTCTGAATTTTCTTAAACTGTTATTGGTACTAATATTGCAATTTGCCATTCAGGTTAAATATATTTTTAGTTTATATTCTTTCAAAATAATAAAATAAATGAAATGAAATGAATTTTTTTGTGCCTGGAGCTATACACTAATGAGTCTCACGTTGTCTGAATATCTAATAAATGAAGATGGGAACTTCGCAAATTCTTCAATTTTTCAAATACAAACAACTGCCAAAAGTATCTCTTTTAATTTTTCTTGAGTAAATGATGTTATATACCTATGTATAAGTGAACATGCACTTTTTGTCGCATATACATATATGTACATATGTATTTAACTAAGAATATGTAAAATATAACTTAAACTCTAACTGACTTTAAAATATTATATTAAGTACGAATTCTTATCGAAATCTATGTATAAAGCCTTTCAAGAATTAGTTGGTTGGTTTACTTTAAAATTATTTTTATAGTATAGAAAATTGTTGCCATAAAATATTCACACAATTGTGAAATACGGACACGGCAACAAAATAATATGTGTGAACTAACAAGGACCTTACAAGAAGTACACACTCCAAAGTAATTGAGCATAACTACTCAAAATTTAATCTCACTTCCACGGCTGAAAGGGCGCCCCCCAACTCTATAATCAAGTGTTTTTTAACAAAGCACTGGATATGTGCACTAAATTATGCTGTAGGCTACACTTGAAACAATGAGTTAGTGCCAAGGCCTTTCAATGCTCCTCAAAATTCATCACATCCGTCATGCTTAGACGCTACAACATCGTTTAAAATGATTGATGACTAAATGGAACAGGAAGTATGATTTTACATGCCATCCGAGAACGTTGTCACATAAATCCTATTTAAGCGCCTGGCAACAGACATAAATATCAGTTGGCGCAAACAAAAGGTTCCGAACCTCCCATCCTCTGGTGGGTCTAGCATAGATAGTGATGGCCTAATTAAAGTATTTGCGGCCATCGTTATAAGGATTTGTGGAAATTCTTGTTGTTAAGGAAGTTGATGGCTTTTAAAGAGCTATAGAAGTGACAGAAAATTATTGTTATATGAAATTCATGACATTCACGCCAGATATTTATTAGTAAAGACAGAAATAGCATTTTAATAATGTACCTAATTTGAGCTCAATAGTAGCTGAAGAATCCCACCAAAAATGTTTGTTTTGATTTATTTCAAACAAATTTGTTTGAGATCTATATTGTAAATAAAGTAGATTAAACCACCACTTTAATTAAAGCCGAACAAATAGCATTTTTATAAATTCAAACCATTCATCAAATGTTTAGAAATATACAAATATAACTGAATCATAGTAAATAAAATAAAAAAATATCATGGATGGAATGATTAAACATAAAATAACTTGATAAGAATTCTTAAAATTCGTATATTAAGATAATTTCATTTTCCTCCGTAAATACTTCTCCAAGAGTCTAGACAGAAAACTTTTTATTGTTTTAATTCTTATTCGATACCATAGACGGTTGCTTTATAAATACCCCGAAAAAACATATTTACCTTTCATTCATCTAACACAAAGGTTTCTTAAGAATTTTCTACAATGCAAAAGTTTAAAATATGTTTTACTTACTTAGGGTAGGTATTTCAAACAAATTCCACGAAACTTCGACGAAATTTTCCGTGCCAGAAAAATGATGAAATTATTAAAGGTCAATATCCCTTAAGAATTCAAGTACAAACTAAGCTACGAGCATATTCATTCAGCTGACCTCAAATGAACGATTAAAAAAATTCATGATAGCAGACGTCTGCAACCTTAATCTTTAAGCCATAAAAACAAAAGAATTATTTTTTTCGATCTACCCTTCAAAATAATGATTACAATTAAATTAATCCCTGATTTAATTGTTGCTTTCACAAATTTAAATAAAATAATATTTTTTTTAATTAATGGAAAATATTTTTTTTTTTTCAAATAAAGTTTTGTATGGATCTGGATATTAGGTTCTCATATTAAATTTAATGCGTTTTGCATAGAAGGTAAAAGATGATTTTACTGCAAGGCAACTTAAATTAAAATAACCCTATTTCTACGATTTAACGCAATTCCACAAAAAAATAATATCTAACTTTTAGTTACGACTCTGATTTATTGTAGAAAATTACATTAATCTTTTTCCAACTAAACGTTGTTTAAAAATTTTAAAATGCATCTTTTTGCGAAAGTAGTGAAGTCTTCCCGTCCTGAACTAAAATGCTTTTTAAAATTTTTTCCTTTTACTGAGCAAGCAACTGGTTAGAACAGAACTTAAGTTGGCTTAATCTCTGCTGGTTTTTAGTATCGTTCCGCTCTTAACAAGAACGTGTAACTTTTTGCTCCGTATAACTCCAGCAGCTTATTTTAACCTCGTCAAGCTTGTTCTATATTTTTATTTTTCATTTTGTTTTTTTTTTCGAGAACTCATGAAAATTTAATTTACTTAAGTGCAAGTTTTCCTGTGGTATGGTATATGCGCAGATGAAATTTTCAGTAATAAAATAGGAAAAGTTATGACTAAATCCCTTCGGGTAACAAAATTTCATTTAGGGGCTATGTCGTGATAAACAACATTTTCATAGAACTAGTTCTCCTATCCATGACTCCCTAGGGTTATCGCAGTATGAACTACTAGTTTCTAACTTGTATATATTAAATACGTAACATTTTGCTTTGGGTTATCCAAAACTATGTTTCCGCCAGTATCAGGCATTGCTGCCGACAACTTTTTAGATATATCTGTGGGTCCGGAAGTAATAAATTTCAATCAAAACCTCTGTTTTATAAAGACCTATCAAATAAAGGTAGTTTTTCTTCATTTTGTTTGTTTCCAATTTTTCCTTGCAAATTACGATTCATGAATTTTTCTTTATTTTTAACATTTATATTATTTTTTACTAAAAATACCAAAATAACCGTCTTCCGGTTTTTCATAACTTGCCCACTATAATCCATTCCGCTAAAGTACCCAATATGAACAGAAATGTCTGAAAACGCTTTAAATCCCTCAGTTGCAAAACTTTTGAATCAATATTTTTGTTATGTTTATTTAAATAAACATTCTTTAAAAACATCTTTAGGGTTTCTCTGTTAGTTTACGATGACGCACTTAAGCTCCTCTCTTTACCTTCCCTTGAGGATAGAAAAGACATTTTCAGAACCGTTTTCGCTTCTCAGTATATGCAAATCATAATAAATTGCCTTGAATTGATTAATTCTTTCAAAATAATCTTCCTTGCCTGTTCCTTAAGGAGCTATAACTTGCCCAACTTCTTCACTTTTTAATTGAAATATTTACTTTAACTTTTTATAATATTCGTTTTTTAGTAATCAGTTATTTTAACTTTAAAAAATAAATGAACAAACTTCTAACAACATTACTGGTTAAATAATAGTAGGAACATATAATAAATATAATACATACTGTAGGATTTGCACAACAAGTTGCATTTAATTGGTTTAAAGTATTAGGTATAATATTTTTAACTTTTAAGTTGCTTACAATACTTTTATGATTAACAATAGCAACTACATACATACCTCAATTCTGAAAATTTTCTAACTATGTCGTACTCTCACATACAGATAGATAATAAATATCTATAATCATAATCATAAATCATATATAACTTTCCTTTTGTGAAAATTAATTCCTGTGTTAGTGTTGCTACTATCAATTGTGAGAATTGAAGCAAAATTTACTTCAGATAAACAGGGTATTTTAGTTTGAAAATCCAATATAAATTGTAATTTAAATAAAATACACCATTAAATCAAAGTGGCCTCCTACAATTTAGGATTTCAAAGATAATATTTCTTTATTTATTTTCTGCCCGGAGAGATTTAAAAACCAAATCGAAAACATTTTCTCAGATGGGTATTCATAAATATCTCAGATTTTGCCTCAATATTCGTATCCTGCTTAAAATATGTACAAAGTGGCACGTGTGCTCATCAATATGAATGTGCGTCCTGGAAAGTGGAAATTGGCATAAACACACGAATTTCCAATTATATTGCTCGAAATAGGATAAAATCAAGATTGCAGCAGCTATAAAAACTGTTTCCCATGACAATCAAAATGTTATCAATGTATAACGTTATTGCTGAGAATATTCTGGAGTTCAATTAACTCGAGCGGAAAAAAGAAATAGGCGTCAAGTTGTATATCTTAAAAGCATGCCCACGTTGTGATAAATTTAGAGATGCCAAGGAAAATAATTAATCATTAGAAAATATTTCTACTATGAAGTCCAGGAAGAATCATTTATTCAATAATATCACATATTAAGAAGTAGATAATGCTGCTCTTCTAATATAATAAGTATACTAAAATAAATATACTGTTAATTTAAAGAATATAATAAAGGCATCGTGATATCAAACATCAAAATATAATGAAAAAACCAAGATTTCGATTTAGTTGTCTGCTTAAAAGTGGAGACTGGTTGACTTATTTTCTCTTTTTATCCTTAACGTTAAAGTGTCTTGTAATTTAGCAATAAATATGACTTTTTCTAGATTTGGCTATTCATGACAAACAACATGCAGGAGTCCCGAATTCGAAAATATTATATAGTATCACATCACCTGGAGCATTTCATTAAAGATTCCAAATGGTTCGAGGGCTAGTTCTTGGGGGATTTGTCCCATGTGGTATCACAATGGACCTACTTTCGCTTAAGTGTGCCTTTTGGCAGCCAGTTGTACCTAACCTAACCTAACCCTAATAAACAACAGGCCCGACATTTTACTAAACGCAACAACAGGCCCAAATTTTTTTAAACTACGCCTACAACTAGCCCGAATTGTGACAAAATGTGCCCACAATGGGCCCAGAATATCAGAACCAGATAACAATGTAGGATGTTGTGAATAAAAATTAAATTATTGTAAAAAAAATATATTTTAAATATCAATTGTATATATGTACATACATATTTGCCTTAAGAAAAGCAAATAGAAAGCGTCTACATCTATTGCTTTGATAACATCCGAATTCAACATTTTTAATTTTTTTTTTAATAGGCCCCTCTAGGATTTTATTTCACTTCGGGCCTATATATTTTTACTCCCAAGTTATTGTAAAGAGCTTTTCAAAAATGAAAAAATAATAAAACAAACCCATAATTTAATCCAAGAAAAATCGTAAAGAAATTATCTATATATCACTTATCTAAAATTTTTAATAATAATTAAATAATGGTCCTTAGAATCAGAGCTCAAAAAATCTTTTTTTAGAAAAGTCTTAATGAAGGCAACAAGTAGGGATAGATGATGCCAAAATATCCCCAAGATATGAATTAAACACATGCATAAAAAAATACAATTAAAATACTGGAACAGCAAAAAAACGTCATATCTATATACGTAATAATGTTTTTATGTACATAAAAGCTTATCTAATTTGTAAATTACATTTTATTTGTAAAACTTTTGACACATATCATCGTGTACTTGTAAAATTATGTTGATTTTTCTAGTATCCATTTAACGAGAACTCTTAATAACGTAATAAAATACTCAGTTCCTTAATTTTCCCTACATAGAATTTAAAATGATAAAAATTATTGTTTTATTATACAAAATGTACTCGTATGTAGGTATGTCAGAAGTGTAATAAATTTATTTTGAAATGGCTCAATTTGCCCTTATTAAATAAAATTTGACAAATTTCTTGGACTACAAAAACTAGCATAAGGCCGATGAAGACCAATTTCGATAAATCCCCTAACACCCATATCTCTTACAAATAGAAGACAGTGTCATTAGAGTGGCAAAACATAGCGTTCAATTCGTAATACCCCTTAATGCCGCATCTAAAATTGTTTGGGCATACCCTTCTCCAAAAGTAATTAATCATCCTTCATCATTTCAACGGAGCAAATCCCCCCCGATTTAGAAACATCATTTTCCGAAGGAACAAGCAGAAATTTCGTAAATTGTGTAAGCAAAAATGAAATAAGATATTAATCCACACGACTTCACACTCCCATACCGCATATCAGGTATGTACAATGTACTTATATTTAAAAAAGAGTTGTTGTTGACTCAATTTACGTTTTTCAACAGGACAACTATACTTTACATACCACGAAAGAATTCCACGCTAAATACGAAAACCAATAAGCCAAATCCATTAGAAATATGCATCCTGGTCCTGTTTAATTAATTAATATCCAGTTCTTCTGGCTGGTCCTGATCCGTCAACATGTTTTATCCATTAGCCTCGCGAATTAATCAAAATAAAACACAAAAAACTGGAGAATTCCTCGGTTGCCTCTACATCCATTAACAGGTAATTTTTTTATTATTCCTTAACGTTTTGGACCAACACTTTCCGCAATCACATTTTGTTTAGCGCGCACAAATTCTGATTCCCTTCAATATTTCACCCTTATTTTTTATATTTTTTTATATTTTTTGGGGTATCACTGGATCCTTCTGTCGCAGGATAATTACACGAGAAAGGGATAAACCAGGTTAATTATTCACGTTACCCACATTACTGAAACAGTACACAGCACCTGTGAAACCCGGACGAAGGGTTTTCCCGAACGAGCATACCTTTCCGACTCTGCGGGTCAGTTTTGGTGGATAAACGTCGATAGGACACCCGGCGTACGAACGGAACAGTCGTTAGATTTAAACTGGCCTCATAGATGCCGAATTCCTCCATTAAAGTAAGGCAGCACCACCGAAATGTGCATTTTGTTCATCCGACCTCAGACACGGCGGCGACCTGCGCATGCCCGGAGGTCCTTCGAAGTGAATATCCTTCTGCTGGGTATTCAACCCGAACCCGGCGGTTACAGCAACCAACGGATGCTGGAGACGAATAAATTTTGGAACGTGTTTACACCGGGCGCTCTGCCCCTAATTAGGAGGATATGGGGCTAAATCTCCGGACTGGATACCCTGCTCGACCGCAAACTTTACCAGGATATATAACTATCATCCCGCCATCATGCTCGCTTATTTTCAGCAGTTTTATTTCGGTTTCAGTAAAATTCACGCAGCACCATGCGTGCAACTTTATTCCAATTCCCAAAGAAGATTTGCCAATTTTTAAACTTTCGCATACTCGAATTAAAAAATTTTTAAATGAGTACAGATCGTTTGATTTTATATAAAATCTTAAAATGATACTAAATTTATTGTGGTACTTTTCTACCACTGATCTACATGTTAGGGTCAATGTGAAGTTAATAGCAGATAAAATTAAGAGGTCACATACCCCTGGGCGCGCTGAAAACCTAGTGAATTTCGAAAAATTATTATAAAAGTTATATAATGAAAAAAGAATTAAATTTTTTATGCAACATCCTTTAGGACCTTTACAACTATAAGAAAAAAAAATAAAACATATTTTTTTTTTAATAATAACATTGTTTTTTATTTATTTTATATCAATTCATCACTAATGAAAATAATTTCACCTGCTTGTCTGCATGATAACTGCGCCAAAAATTATCCAATCTGCAAAAATAAAAAAGAATCTTGTAGAATAATGTTGTAGCTATAGTCTCACGGAAGGAGGTTTTCTTGAAAAATAGGTTGAAGTTTCGCTAATTTTTGAAGAAAACAAATAGAGTAAAATAATGCCTTTGTGAAAAATTTTATTATTTATAGAATTATTATAAATACAATATTTCTGGTTTTCCTTTTTTGGCTTATTATTTCATCTTGAGGATATGCTTTCTCCCATACGTTTTGTATTCCAAGAAATATGAAGGATATGATAAAATAGTAAAATAGATTAAATTTGATTATGGTGATGATAATAAAAGTACAATTATAAATTGGAAAAATGGGCATATTCACCTTTTCATCATTTTGTAAATGCTACTTTCTTACTGTTGATGTTTTTTTGAATTCGTCTTTAAAAAAAATGTTAAACAATTGTACAAATATTCATATCTGAATATTTCGTAGAAACTAAAGTAACATATGTACATTTAATTTTGAAATAAGTACATATTATCATTTCAAATGCATCGTTACATACACATGCCAAATTCAATTCTCCTTGAGAAATAATAGAAAATTCTAAATGTTGTAACATCAAACCAAATTAGGACACCAAATAAAAACGTATTAGTGGGTAGAGTTTAAATAGATAAGTTAAGTATTTACAAACTTTTTTATTTTTAAATTTATAAAGCGAATTTTTTCTGTATAACGTTCTGTTAACGTTTGACAACAAACTGATAATGTCTTGAATCGAATACAACGAGTTATTTGCGTAGCTGTTCAGTCGGAGTGTATTTCCATTTCCAAATGCTAAATATATGTTACGCATTTCATAATATCTTGAATCGAATTACTGATATCCGACCAAATTGATAGCAACATAAGTATAACACTTTCACATATATGTACTTCATGTAAAAAAATCTTAACTTACTTCAATTTTAGGAATTTATTAACATCATCAGTTTAGTTGTACCTTTTAAAAATATTTCTCTGGAAATATTAAATTAGTCTAACCAAACAATTCCGCATATAGTCGGAGTTAAGATTCAGGCGATAATTTATAACATGCAATCTGTATGTTTAAAAATTAACGAACGTGAATACAAAATATTGGAACACTAGTGGGCCGATTTACCACATTTTGGAGAACATAAAAAATATTTGAACAATATTATTATATATGAAACTTTATTGTTCCACCTTGTATTAATCTAAAAAAAAAAAATTTGTACTTTTTTAATTTTCACGTCATTTCAATTCTTCATATTAAACCATCAAGAACGTCTTAATATTTGAGAAACATGTTCAGCCAAAAATTCTTCTAATGTTTGACTGATGGAAGAATTGTTCCAATTGAAAATTGCCTTCTCTACTTCTGTAGTTTTGAAAGGAGTGTCCAAAGGATTCTCATTCCACCATTTAAATATAGGCCTTATAGATTTATCATGGGGATATATTTTCCTCAATATATTTTTTATCTTCTCAATCTCCTCGCATCTCTCTTTATGGCCGCAGTAAGCTTTACAGTAGCATTTAGAGTAGTACCTCCTGCAATCGTCACATGGATTTGGGGCCGCATGAACTTCAAAGATTGCAACAGCTGAAACAGACAAAAGTTTAACATTTGAAACAATTGCTTTATAAAACACTGATTTTACTTACCAACAGTAAGGACAAACAGTAAGAAAAAGTACTTCATCTTAATTCCTTGATTACGTGAGCTACGTTCGACTTGACTTCTTTCTGTGCCTCGTATTGTCTGTATCAAGTCGACTTTATAAGCAAGATATTTTTATCTTTTTATTCATTTCAGTTGTTTAAATATTTGTATTAGTACTAGCGTGTGCACTTTTTGATGTATTTGTCGTCAATTTTTTGACACCCACATTATATGTACGTTAGAGTAAAATTTTATGAAACTTTTAATTCTGAGTCTGAAACGCATACACACTTGGAATGTTTGGACTATTGTTTATGATTTAATCACAATATGTGTATGTCCTTGATTTTATTATATGTATAGTAGTTATATTGTATTATATTATTTACAACAACAATAACAATTTATTTGGGAGACCTTGCATAATTTTAAAATAAAACATTCACAAAGTGCTAAAATAATAAAAAAAAAAGAAATTAAAAATCAAGGAAAAATTGGGTCAATATTTATTAAACGGAATATGAAGGATACGACAATATTTTAAACTATATTAAATTGTATTAGATAAGTAGACTCATACCCAAATCGTATTAAATTTTGGAATAAATATTAACGTTTCAAATGCATCGTTATACACATAAAAAATTTCTTGATTCTCCTTAAGAAATGACAGTATTTTTTTTAGTTAACATTTGACAGCAAACTGATATGTCTTGAACCGAATTCAACGAATTATTTGCTTAATTAGCTGTTCAGTCCAAGTGTATTTTTACAAGTATGACGTAATACCAACCTTACCACGCAACAAATTAATTTCAATCTAAAACTTTTCAAGATTAATTAATCACACAAGCTAACCCCAACTTTGTGAATGAATAATTCTAGTATATTGTAATAGTATGCAATGTAGTTTTAAAAGTTTTGTCTCTGCAGATTGCGAAATTCTCAAACCAAGAGCTTAATTATACTTATGACACACGTGAATACTACGGTTATATAATATGTCTGTCACCGAATAGTAGCAATACGAGTATACCAGATATACAATCTAATACTATGGACATACATTTGGGTATTGAGGCCTGATATTCGAATACCACGTAGTATACCATATATGTTTGAATCTCACTCAATACCATCTATATATCAGCAAAAATTCGTTATGTACCATAAACGAATCTAGTATTGAAAGACAGTATTTGTTGGTATCCCTGTACACAAACCACATCCAAATTTTTGCAGATATCAGCGCCATTGCTTTGCAGTAAGAAGTGAGTTAATTACATCGCCTTTTGCTTGTAACTCCTATTATTCTTAGTTCAATATTCCATCTTTTTAAAGTTTCAATCAATAACTACACCGAAAAAAAATAGCAATATAACTAATCTTTTGTTGATTATCAGCCAATTAATTGAATTAGTTGTTATAACAGTTTAAAGTAGTGAAATCAACTAAAATAGTAAGTAAATAGAAAGTAACTAATTTTGTAAATGTTTTTCTCACTGTTTTAGATCTATCAACTAATTTAATTAATTGGTTGAAAACATAGTTAATTTTGCTGCTCTTTTTCTTTCAGTGTAAGTATAGTAGATATTAAGATAAATCAAATTAAAAAATAGCTCAGTCATGATTTAATAAGTTTATTTTTCACAACAAACTTCTGGGCTTCTGAATGTTGAAAAATTAACGAAGTCGAGTGAAACATTTTAGAACAATAAAAAAAGCTCATTGATCGATTTAGCTCATTTTTGAGAAAATAAGAAATTTTTGAATAGTGTTATTCTCCATATATGAAACTTTATTGTCCTAACTTGAATTAAAGTAAAATATAAATGATTACACCTTTTTTTAATTTTTACGTCCTTTATATCCTGTCACATTGAATCATCCAAAAAAAAGGCCATCTTAATATTTAGCTAAACATTTCAACCCATTTTTTGAATCAAGTATTCAGATAATGTTTGACCATTAGCGGAAGAACTATTCCAATTCAAAATGTCCTGCTCTAAATCTTTACTTTGAAAAATGGTTTCTGAAGGATTGTTATTCCACCACCCAAACATATTGCTCATTATTTGATTTTGAGGATATGTTTTCTTCAATATTTCTTGTATTTTCTCAATCTCCTCGCATCTCTCTTCAATACCCTTGCAGTAACCGGTACAACCACATTTAGAGTAGTACTTTTGACAAATATTACAATCCATAATATATGGATGTGGAACCGAATGAACTTCAAAGATTGCAACAGCTGAAACAGACAAAAATTTAACATTACACATAATTGCTTTATAAAACAGTGATTACGTACCAATAGTGAGGAAAAGTACTAATAAAACGCACTTCATCTTTTTTACGTGAGCTAGGTACGACTTGACTTCTTTCTGTGCTTCATATTCTAGCATTTCCAATTTATAAGCAAGATATTTTTGCTTTTTTATTAATTATCCAGTTGCTTAAATATTTGTATTAGAACTAACGCATGCATTCTCTTCGATGTATTTTGTCTTGTATCTTTTTACACCTTTCACTTTTCAGATTATATGTACGTTAGAGTAAAATTTCATGAAACTTTTCATTCTACGTCTGAAACACACATATAGAACGTTTTGAATAATTAGAATATGTGTATATCCTTCATTTTATTACATAGTAGTAGTATTGTAATATTATTTACAACAACAGTAACAATTTATTCGGGAGACCTTGTATAATGTGAAAATTAAACCTTCACAAATTGCTAATATAATAAAAAATGAAACTAAAAATCAAGAAAAAAAAGCATCAATAAGTATTATATGGAATATGAAGGATACCACAAAATTTTAAACTAGATGTAATTGGATTAGATTAGTAGAATTATTCGACGCTCGTACTCAAATCATATTAAATTTTGGAATAAGTACATATTAACGTTTCAAATGCATCGTTATACACACATGAAGTTTCTTAATTCTTCTTGAGAAATGATAGAAAGTTTTTTTTTGTGTAATACATAGTTTACATTTGACAACAAACTGATAATGTCTTGAACCGAATTCAACGAATTATTTGCTTAGCTGTTCAATCCAAGTGTACTTTTACATTGAAAATGAGTATGGTGTAATACCAACCTCATCACGCAACAAATTTAATCACATATAAGGCTAACTCCAACTTTATGAATGAATAATTTTAGTATATTGTTATAGTTTGTAATTTTTAAAGTTGTGTTTCTCCAGATTACGAACTCTCAAACCAAGAGGTTTGCAAAATTTCAGTAGCATTAACGTATTATATGTATGTATATAATTTTTACTGTATACAGCGCACGCGGTTGTGAGCATTTTAAGAATTCCATTTTTGCGAATCCAAATGTCAAATATATTTCCCGGTTTTTATAATACCTTGAACTGAATTACCGATATTATAATATCGAAATTGATAGCACATGTGTATCATAAGTATAACATTTTTATAAATTTTATAAAACTAAAATAATTCTTTCACATATGACTAGTTGTCAAAATTCCTTCTGGGAATATGTACTTTTTCGTTGAGCTGTTTTCTTGGCAGTAGCATACCGGGCTAAGGGGGCTTAAGCTTGAAAATTATCAAAATATGTAAAACAGACAGAATCGGCTGTATACCTACTTATTATCTTTTAAAGATATTTCTCTGCACATATTAAACTAGTCTTACAAAAAAATTCCGCCTATAGCCGGAGTAAAGATTTAGGCGACAGTTCATAACATGCAATCTGAACGATACAAAAAACATTAGTGGACCGATCTACCCTATATTGCAGAAAATAAAAAATGTAAAAAAGTATAAATAATTACGCATTTTTTTAATTTTGACGTCATTTTAATCCTTCATATTAAAGCATCAAGAACGTCTTAATATTGGTCTAAATATTTTGAGAAATATTTTCAGCCAAGAATTCTTCTAATGTTTGACCATTGATGGAAGAATTGTTCCAATTCAAAATTGCCTTCTCTACTTCTCTAGTTTTGAAAGGAGTGTCCAAAGGATTGTCAATCCACCACCTAAATATATTCCTCATTATTTTATCATCAGGATATATTCCTTCCAATATATCTTTAATCTTCCAAATCTCCTCGCATCTCTCCTCGCCGCCGCAGTGATCGGTACAATGGCATTTAGAGAGGTAACCACTGCAAGCCTCACAATATTTCATAATATATGGATTTGGGGCCGCATGAACTTCAAAGATTGCAACAGCTGAAACAGACAAAAGTTTAACATTTGAAACAATTGCTTTATAAAACACTGATTTTACTTACCAACAGTAAGGACAAACAGTAAGAAAAAGTACTTCATCTTAATTCCTTGATTACGTGAGCTACGTTCGACTTGACTTCTTTCTGTGCCTCGTATTGTCTGTATCAAGTCGACTTTATAAGCAAGATATTTTTATCTTTTTATTCATTTCAGTTGTTTAAATATTTGTATTAGTACTAGCGTGTGCACTTTTTGATGTATTTGTCGTCAATTTTTTGACACCCACATTATATGTACGTTAGAGTAAAATTTTATGAAACTTTTAATTCTGAGTCTGAAACGCATACACACTTGGAATGTTTGGACTATTGTTTATGATTTAATCACAATATGTGTATGTCCTTGATTTTATTATATGTATAGTAGTTATATTGTATTATATTATTTACAACAACAATAACAATTTATTTGGGAGACCTTGCATAATTTTAAAATAAAACCTTCACAAAGTGCTAAAATAATAAAAAAAAAAGAAATTAAAAATCAAGGAAAAATTGGGTCAATATTTATTAAACGGAATATGAAGGATACGACAATATTTTAAACTATATTAAATTGTATTAGATAAGTAGACTCATACCCAAATCGTATTAAATTTTGGAATAAATATTAACGTTTCAAATGCATCGTTATACACATAAAAAATTTCTTGATTCTCCTTAAGAAATGACAGTATTTTTTTTAGTTAACATTTGACAGCAAACTGATATGTCTTGAACCGAATTCAACGAATTATTTGCTTAATTAGCTGTTCAGTCCAAGTGTATTTTTACACTGGAAATAAGTATGACGTAATATCAACCTTACCACGCAACAAATTAATTTCAATCTGAAACTTTTCAAGATTAATTAATCACACAAGCTAACCCCAACTTTGTGAATGAATAATTCTAGTATATTGTAATAGTATGCAATGTAATTTTAAAAGTTTTGTCTCTGCAGATTGCGAAATTCTCAAACCAAGAGCTTAATTATACTTATGACACACGTGAATACTACGGTTATATAATATGTCTGTCACCGAATAGTAGCAATACGAGTATACCAGATATACAATCTAATACTATGGACATACATTTGGGTATTGAGGCCTGATATTCGAATACCACGTAGTATACCATATATGTTTGAATCTCACTCAATACCATCTATATATCAGCAAAAATTCGTTATGTACCATAAACGAATCTAGTATTGAAAGACAGTATTTGTTGGTATCCCTGTACACAAACCACATCCAAATTTTTGCAGATATCAGCGCCATTGCTTTGCAGTAAGAAGTGAGTTAATTACATCGCCTTTTGCTTGTAACTCCTATTATTCTTAGTTCAATATTCCATCTTTTTAAAGTTTCAATCAATAACTACACCGAAAAAAAAATAGCAATACTAACTAATCTTTTGTTGATTATCAGCCAATTAATTGAATTAGTTGTTATAACAATTTAAAGTAGTGAAATCAACTATAATAGTTGAGAAAGTAAGTAATTTTGTAAATGTTTTTCTCACTGTTTTAGAACTATTAACTAATTTAATTAATTGGCTGAAAAAATAGTTAATTTTGCTGCTCTTTTTCTTTCAGTGTAAGTATAGTAGATATTAAAATAAATCAAATTAAAAAATAGCTCAGTCATGATTTAATAAGTTCATTTTTCACAACAAACTTCTGGGCTTCTGAATGTTGAAAAATTAATGAAGTCGAGTAAAACATTTTAGAACAATAAAAAAAGCTCATTGATCGATTTAGCTCATTTTTGAGAAAATAAGAAATTTTTCAATAGTGTTATTCTCTATATATGAAACTTTATTGTCCTAACTTGAATTAAAGTAAAATATAAATGATTACACCTTTTTTTAATTTTTACGTCCTTTACATCCTGTCACATTGAATCATCCAAAAAAAAACGGCCATCTTAATATTTAGCTAAACATTTCAACCCATTTTTTGAATCAAGTATTCAGATAATGTTTGACCATTAGCGGAAGAACTATTCCAATTCAAAATGTCCTGCTCTAAATCTTTACTTTGAAAAATGGTTTCTGAAGGATTGTTATTCCACCACCCAAACATATTGCTCATTATTTGATTTTGAGGATATGTTTTCTTCAATATTTCTTGTATTTTCTCAATCTCCTCGCATCTCTCTTCAATACCCTTGCAGTAACCGGTACAACCACATTTAGAGTAGTACTTTTGACAAATATTACAATCCATAATATATGGATGTGGAACCGAATGAACTTCAAGAATTGCAACAGCTGAAACAGACAAAAATTTAACATTACACATAATTGCTTTATAAAACAGTGATTACGTACCAATAGTGAGGAAAAGTACTAATAAAACGCACTTCATCTTTTTTACGTGAGCTAGGTACGACTTGACTTCTTTCTGTGCTTCATATTCTAGCATTTCCAATTTATAAGCAAGATATTTTTGCTTTTTTATTAATTATCCAGTTGCTTAAATATTTGTATTAGAACTAACGCATGCATTCTCTTCGATGTATTTTGTCTTGTATCTTTTTACACCTTTCACTTTTCAGATTATATGTACGTTAGAGTAAAATTTCATGAAACTTTTCATTCTACGTCTGAAACACACATATAGAACGTTTTGAATAATTAGAATATGTGTATATCCTTCATTTTATTACATAGTAGTAGTATTGTAATATTATTTACAACAACAGTAACAATTTATTCGGGAGACCTTGTATAATGTGAAAATTAAACCTTCACAAAGTGCTAATATAATAAAAAATGAAACTAAAAATCAAGAAAAAAAGCATCAATAAGTATTATATGGAATATGAAGGATACCACAAAATTTTAAACTACACACATGAAGTTTCTTAATTCTTCTTGAGAAAGTTTTTTTTGTGTAATACATAGTTTACATTTGACAACAAACTGATAATGTCTTGAACCGAATTCACCGAATTATTTGCTTAGCTGTTCAATCCAAGTGTACTTTTACACTGAAAATGAGTATGGTGTAATACCAACCTCATCACGCAACAAATTTAAAACTAAAATAATTCTTTCACATATGACTAGTTGTCAAAATTCCTTCTGGGAATATGTACTTTTTCGTTGAGCTGTTTTCTTGGCAGTAGCATACCGGGCTAAGGGGGCTTAAGCTTGAAAATTATCAAAATATGTAAAACAGACAGAATCGGCTGTATACCTACTTATTATCTTTTAAAGATATTTCTCTGCACATATTAAACTAGTCTTACAAAAAAATTCCGCCTATAGCCGGAGTAAAGATTTAGGCGACAGTTCATAACATGCAATCTGAACGATACAAAAAACATTAGTGGACCGATCTACCCTATATTGCAGAAAATAAGAAATGTAAAAAAGTATAAATAATTACGAATTTTTTTAATTTTGACGTCATTTTAATCCTTCATATTAAAGCATCAAGAACGTCTTAATATTGGTCTAAATATTTTGAGAAATATTTTCAGCCAAGAATTCTTCTAATGTTTGACCATTGATGGAAGAATTGTTCCAATTCAAAATTGCCTTCTCTACTTCTCTAGTTTTGAAAGGAGTGTCCAAAGGATTGTCAATCCACCACCTAAATATATTCCTCATTATTTTATCATCAGGATATATTCCTTCCAATATATCTTTAATCTTCCAAATCTCCTCGCATCTCTCCTCGCCGCCGCAGTGATCGGTACAATAGCATTTAGAGAGGTAACCACTGCAAAAATCACAATAATTAGTAATATATGGATTTGGGGCCGCATGAACTTCAAAGATTGCAACAGCTGAAACAGACAAAAGTTTAACATTTCAAACAATTGCTTTATAAAACACTGATTTTACTTACCAACAGTAAGGACAAACAGTAAGAAAAAGTACTTCATCTTAATTCCTTGATTACGTGAGCTACGTTCGACTTGACTTCTTTCTGTGCTTCGTATTGCAGCATGTCGAATTTATTAGCGAAATATTTTTGTTTTTTTTTTATTAATTATTCAGTTGCTCAAATATTTGTATTAGGACTAGAGTATGCACCTTTCGATGTATTTTATTTTGTATCTTTTTACACTTTTCACTTTTCACATTATAGGTATGTACATATGAAGGTACGTTAGAATAAAATTTCATGAAACTTTTCATTCTGTATCTGAAATACACATTTAGAACGTTTGGACTATTGTTTATGATCTTATTACAATATGTATACGGCCTTGATTTTATTATATAGTAGTAGTATTGAGGTAGTATTGTACAGATTATATTATTTACAACAACTCTATCAATTTTTGGGAGACCTTGCATAATGTGAAAATTAAGCTTTCACAAAGTGCTAATATAATAAAATGAAACAAAAACTCAAGAAAAAAATGCGTCAATAAGTATTCCAAGGAATATGAAGGATACGAAAAAAATGTAAACTAAATTAAATAGCATTAGATTAGTAGAATTATTTGATGCTCCTACCCAAATCGTCCTCGCAATTGGCAGACATACCTTAGTCATGCACTAAATCATCGATGCACTATTTCATGCATCCTCCAATTTCCTATTGGGTAGTATTACTCGTAAAAATCGACAATATTTGCTGGTATGCCTGTAAAACAACTATATATAAATTTTTACTGATATCAGCACCATAGCTTTGTGGTAGGAAGTGAGATAATAATAATAACTGCCAATGTTCTCTAGTAAACCGATTTAGCTTGTTTTTGGAAAATAAGAAATCTTAGAACAATACTATCCTCTATATATTTTGTATCTTTCACTTACACCTGCTACATTACGTTAAAGTAAATTTCATAAAATTTATGCTTCCGCGCCTAAAAGCTCTCTAAATTAATATATATACTTAATACATTAAAGCAATTTTTTAAAAAATTTTTGGTTTTTTGTTCCAGGTCTTATACAATAATTCGGTCTCTAGAATGGTGTTATACCCTTTTAGCAGAGTTACATATACATATGTAGACGATTACAGCATCGTGCTTAATCAGACGCATATGTGATAAACTCTGGAACACAAAAGTAATAAGATGAATTGGTAATTTTTAAAGTGTAGTAAGTAGCAGAAATATCTGTAGAAGGTCCAGATTACCTTGAAAGTTAGGAAATAAAATTCCCCCCAAACAGCAATCATGCAAAATATTTTATACGGAGAGATACTCTGGAATTGGACGAACTCAACCCACGTTTCGTTTCGCGGGAGAAAATATCATAAAGTATAAAAGCCAAATTCTCCTAATAGCCGGTACTTTTGTTCTGTACACTGTAGTGTGCCTCATAAAAATTTAAAATGCGTGAAATCAAAAAAGTTCTTACCACATTCGAAAGGCATTCGAAAGCATCTCCGCAGAACATAATAGGTCCTTGTATACGATATGCTGCCTACTGTGGGGCACGTATAAATGGATAAAGACGAAATGTAAAGTCTCATAATACGGACGGTGTGGCCTCAATTCAAGGTGCCTTCTCAGGCACCCTGTAGAACCTTTTTGCATTATTTTTTTTTCCCAAGCATACGACCAAAACCTTAACCCGACTTCTCTCTCTCGTTGCTCGTTTTTGAATATTGTTCGGTTTTCTAGTTGAAGGATTTTGTTTTATCGCCGTTGTAACGCAGAGTATACACGGGGAACTTGTTGTACAAATGTGCAAATATTCTCAGAAGGCTATTAAGGACGTAAAGAATGCGAATCATTCCCTCGGGACTTACCCGAAGAATGGCAGCTGCGATATTACCGAGGAGACAAAAAGTACAGGGAAAAAAGGGAAAAAACGCGCCCAGACCAACAAGAGGAAAACAAATAAACGTCTTGGGGAAAACTAAGGAAACTCCAGGACGATTACTAATTGTCAGGAGGTTTATGTCCATCTCCACCATCCAGGAGAACCTTCCAGGGTTCGTTCAAAACCGGCTGAAGGACACGAGGGGAGCCAACTGCTTCGACAATAAATAAAAATGGCTATGATTTTATGGCGCAAATTTGAATAAATTTTTGCCGCTTAAGCAACCATTCTTTTTTTTCTTCTTTTTTTTTTAATGAAGAGCAATCAAGGGCGCCAGTGGGGGAATGTGTTTTCAAAGAATTTCAGCTAAAGTTTGAAAAAGTTCTTAAATTTCTTTTTAACTTCTTTAATGTCGCAAATTATGCTGTTGCGCCATTTGAGGGAAGTTTGATATCTAAATCCGTAGAACAGATTCTTTTAAGAAAAGGACGTCCACCTCCCTGTAGAGCAATAATCTGAAAAAGATATCCCGTAAAAGAAAATATAATCAACAAAAAGACGAAAAAAATAACAGAGGACCAATCAGCATAATCGCAAAACGAATTAATAAAAAAAAAATTGAAAAGTATAGTCAATAAAAGTCTGGGCAGACTTGACGGCTGTTACGAAAAAAAAAACATTTTTGTTTATGGTGCCGTCTTAATTTATGGGCATCTATTATAAACTGGCAATGAAAAAGCCGAAAAACAAAATCCGCCGAGGATTACCGTAAAATATTCAAAAATTCATCAAATAAATACACCGGAATGGGTCACGCCAATGAAGGTATCAAGAGGTGACCCTTTATATCTCCAACGACTGTCATCACTGATAAATGTGTCTTTTTCCACGCGACTGAAAGTCATCTGCGCAATATGCCAGTAAAAAACCGAAAAATTCCAGACTGACACGTTTTAATTAATACTTTACAAATTGAAAAAACAAAATAAACGCGAACGCACAAAGAAGCCAAGGGCTTTCAGGGCCACTAGGTCTCTGTGCGTTTAAAAAGGAAAGGTTCAGAGAAAGGCTGCGAATATCCTTCATCGGGGCGAAATAAAAATGTAAATTTTTCTGCCGAGTTACACATCGCTCTTTAATTCAGCGGTGATTTTGGGTAACACAAAAACCTCATTTACCTCCGGAAGGTAATGAAAAATGAAAGGTTTCCTCGGGGGCCAGTGCGATTTGGGAGCCGACGCGGTAGTGGGTGCTACTGCAATTTTAATAAAACTTAACGAAGCCGTGGCGGCACCCGAAGTTAATGAGAATAAAATTAAAATTTTTTTATTTTATAGGACCCGGCGCCTTTTTCATTTTAACTAAAATATTTTCCAAAAAATTTCTGATTTTCATGGAAATTGAACACAAAGGAATTGTCCTTAATTAAAAGTTGATAAAGTAAAAAGGTCGCTTCACTGTTTTCACCTTGAGTTTATTCTGTCTGGATGTTGATCAATTTTATCTTCAGAAAATTTCTAAAAAAGAAGTTAAATATAATTGGCTGATACAGAAAAGCTTATTTTTTAATTTATCAAAAAATTTTGGATAAAATATGTAGTAAAAACAGCCGAAATTTCGGAACCATTCTCTCAAATTATCTTCTAATACGTTTTTAATTTACCCAGTTAATAAATTTTCATAATCCAATTTAAAGTATACCAGACAATTTAAAAGGGGCTATTGGTTTAAGAAATTGAAAACATTTTTCGCCCGGTGAGTACAATTTGAAAAAGGAAAAACAATTCATTCAAATTGTCTTAAATTATTATACATAATATTCTGTAATATATTGTTTCAGGTCCCAACCAAATTTATTGATTACTTTCAATTATAATAAATTAATCAAATTAAAATAATTAAGATGGGTATTAAGCATGCATAAAGTATGAATATATGATGCAATATTATTACTCACTTTAATATGTTCAATACCAATATTTAAACAAATTGAAATTTTGTTACTTCCTGATTGTTTGCTTCGACGACTGAGGGGTGTATATCAATTAATACCTACAGCACAGTATTAAGATCACGTTCCGGCAGAATTTTATATGAAAATTTTACCAGATCAAGTCTTCTGGCAGAAATTCGGTCGACAATTCGACCAAAGTAGTACTAAGTTTACAAGCAAAATTTTAAATGAATGTTTTTCATTAAGATGGCACAACCGACAAGTCTCCATTAATTCGGCTTGAATTTTAACCATCCAAGTCGTTCTGAATTTCCGCCAAACGATTTGACTGACTTATCGGGAGCTCGTTCAAAAACTAAACTAGTATAGTTAACCCCGTGGTAAGCCATAATTATGCTTATGGAAGCCACTTAACCACAGGATTATGCTTAACCACGAGAGTATATTTGAACGACTCGTAGTTAACTACGCTGAAGAAGAAGCAGATACAGGCATCTTAACATAGAATTCGTCATCGTCTCCTTGTAAAAAACCCCTTTTTTAATTATATTGCATTACTATTCGAAAAATCTTTAACCAAACCAAAAATCACGCAAATAAAGCTGTCAGAGAGTTCAAAAACGTTTTCTTCTTTACATTTAAATGTATTAATTAATAACTTCGTTTTTCCATTTTTTCGTCATCCACTAATAGTTTTACAGAAGAAGCCGTGGATATAATAAATTCGAATAATTCGTCACTCATGTCTATTTTATTTATCTATCTTTTTGTCAGTGTCATATCACCACATGAAAGAGCAATCTGCAATCTCCACTGAAAAATTCGGCTGGAAAAAGAACGACCAGATATTGGACACTTGCCCAAATTCTGCCGGAGTGTGATCTTAATACTATGCTTACGTAATAAAAACATCAATACAGGTGTTTGTTTGTTGTTTATTAGCAAATTAACAACTTACGTGTGTAGGACGTCAATGTTAATTCAAAGTGACGTTATAGCAAAAGTGAATGCGAAGTGGGTTTTTTTTAAAAACAAAAACAACTATGGTAGAAATTCCTGAATAAGGTTTCATTCCATGCTGTAAAAAAATATAAAATAATGATAATGGTTCTGATATTTCAAATCTATCAGAAATATATTTTTGTTAACAATTAAGTCGGAACACTTGCCATACGTTTTATTTAAATATCGTTCTTTTTTCACCTCATGGGGTGAATGGCTACTATAGAAGTAGTACTCAACGTCCAACGTCTTGTTTTCCTCTATAAATAATTAACCACCCATCAAGATCCCCAGCAAATAATTTCTTATGTGTAGATAAGCATATATGTATATTTATCTGTGACTTCCTTCTTTGCTGTTTAAATTGTAGCCGGTTCGTGAGGGAACATTATGTAGGAATAAACATTTATGTTGGATATGTTATGTAGGAATCGGAATTATATGATTCTTTACTTCCTTACTTCTTTTCTAGATGTATGACTCTTTAATTTAAAAAAATCAAATATTAAATATTAATTTCAGTCAATATAGCAAACATATTTTTTATCATTTTATGCCGAACTTATACCAGTTAAAAAGTAAATGGCACAACGTAAAAATGCATCTTTTGCCCTTTGCCCAATTTTGTCTACTTGTTTCTTATAGACCCTAAACCATATTTCGTAATTGCAAAATCAAATCTGAATAGCTGTTTTTTTTTTTTTTTTTTTTTTTTTTGCAACGGATCTGATTCTGGGTTTACTAGGAAATTTTGCATTGAATTGGATTTAAAAAAACCAGTCAAATATAAAGATTTCTTGCGAAAAACGCATCAAATCGCCATAATATTATACTTGCCTATTCAAACTAATTATTTTCTTATTTAAAATAATGTTCCTTGTTGTAACTCCAAAGAGTTTTATTGCTTTTATTTATGTTAGAAAAAATATTTTTTTAGGATTCCATACACCAAAATAGTAAAAATTAACCCTTATGATACAACTGCATCCGCCCGTCTGTCACTTAAACAACTACTATACTGATGCTAATGGAATTTAATAATATTTCTATTTTCATTGCAATAAGTGCCGAAAAAGGAGAGTGGTTAATTTAAAGTGGTGTTTGCAGGTTAAGTGGAGTATCATATGAAAGGGCTTTTATTTTTTTTGTAGGTATAAGGTTAATTAACTGCATATAATATAAAATTCCACCATACATTTGAAGCATAATTAAAACCGCAAAAAATCTTTAAAATTGGACAACAAAACTGTCCCCTACCGTAAAGACCCTTAAGGAACTCATCAGCCTCCGTATATCCCAATCATAAATGTTGGCCTAATTAATTATGAATTAATTCATCATCAAGGGAATTACACGAGGTGTTTGAGATAAGACCAGGACTACGGAGTGTATGCGCTGGATCATTGCCCTGGCATTCAACGAAGTTATTTCTGTTCTGTAGTGATGTTATCGTAATGACACTAGGCCTCATGAATTTCTGATTAGTTAACTACCTAGCCTGAATAAATAGATTAACAATTCTGTCCGATTACGGAGCTACGGATATTTTCCGTCCTAGACCTAGACAAAGATGTATGTACATAGATCTCCTCCAGCAATACTGTACTATAGGTTTCCTGAGTTATACACCTGTATAACTTTGTATGAATCTTGAGGAGGTAATAAGGAGACTTCTGGTTAATTAATGTGTCAATAATACCCATTGGACATCAATAGCACGCCAACCACTCCCACACTCGACGACAATAAAAATCCTACGAAAATCGGATTCGTCATGGGAAAGGGGGCTAATCGCTGGAAGAAATCTTCTAATGAATTTTCCTGCGGCCTCAAAATTTATTTAGGCCCACTCTAGTTGCTGAAAATTTAATTATTCTGGGTGTATTTATTTGAATCTTCTTCTTTATTTTCCTCCTTTTTTTTAGGCTTTGTGCGAAAGTACATCGATAAGGTGGAGTAAATCTCCACGGGGGATGATATCGGTGATCTAAATTGCCTAAAATCTCATTTCGTTGCACGCAATAATCCCGAAATTATTTTCCTTCATAAATTTTTCTTTTCTGCCCAGGCGTCGAATAATTTTCCAATTTTTTTTTTCCACATTCCTTTTTTTTTCTCCAAGAAGTATAAGCCCTCGGTGGTTTTATTGTTTTATGCCCCAACTTCGTTGCTGCTCTTTTATTCATCAGATAAGGGTTGAAACGAAAATGTATAAATTGTGGCGTAACCTTGGCGTCTCTTATCGAAGCAGTTCATCACTATTTTATTGTCCGGCTGTCGAGATGATTTTGAATGACGACAAATTAGAGAATCGTTGGAAATTTTAAAGTTGTGAACTTGAAGACAAGACAATTGAACCCATGAAATTATTGCCCCAATACAGCAATAATTCCTAAATTCTTTAAAAATTAACTATGAGATGATTGGCACAAAAGTTATACAGGGCAGAGTAATATAATTGGAATTTTGTTCGTAAGTCCTTGGAGCCTTATTTTGCAAAAATATACGTTGTTTTCTCAAGATATTATACATATACATATTATTTGCACGCTTATCGTCAAACGAAAGAGGCTACCAACGTAGGGTCGCGTTAGTTTGACATGTTATAAGGTCTCGAATCCTATACAGGTTTTTACTAAACCTTAATCAAAAATGAATTAATATTCCAGAAGAAGAAAAACATAGCTCAAACCGAACCGAACTCGAACTACTGGCTGCAACAAATTATCGAGTGGTGAAACTACCGCGACTGTACTGTACATATAAGTACATATGTGTACTTCAGAGCTCCACATTTTTTTGAGTTTGCATATTTTGAAAGTTTCAGCGAAAATATTAATACTTGTAGTTTTTGTACATGCAAACAGTGTTCTTTCAAAATAGGGTAATCAGTTTATTAATGTTCTCTTTCATTTTCAAAAAATGGCAGCGTCAAGAATTTTTCGATTTTTAGCGAAAATAATGGCCTTTGATCACTCTTAAAAAATCAAATTTTTAATGAAAAGATATCTTTCATTGAAGATAAGATGTTAAGAACAAACAACTACAACTTCAGAAGGATCGGTTCAGCAATTCTCGAGATATGTATCTTGATCACCGACTTTGAAAACCTCATTTAAAAAAAAATGCGTTTAAAGTTTCAATAATGAGACAAATAATATAAAACGGTGCGTATATGTATTTCCTTACACATTACATAGGCACGACTTTGGCGAATATTGAGTATCACAACTCTTCCGACTATAAAAACGACATAAGCCACCAAAAGGTAAATTACAACAAAAGATGTCAAAATTCTTCTGCATTCACCAAACCAATAAAACCTTCCTTAGTCGTCATATTCATAAAAGAAATATTAAAGATCCGGCAGATATGAAAGATATAAGAGACAAAAAATTCAGACAAAAAAAATTCCATTCTACCCTTTGCGCAACTAGTCAGTTGGCTGGTCGTACAAACGAGAACGACAAGTGTTCTGTGGTCTGGGAACGTGGTTTAATTTTCAATTTCCCAGAAATTTCCACAAAATTGTGTTCACGTTTTCTGCAAGGATTCACAATTGTATTCAGAAACTATTTTCATGCAAATTACTCCTTCTTCACAAAGAAAAGGAAAAGGCAGTCGCGTCGGATACATTTTATGAGCATGAATGTCTTACCTGTGGGCTTATGCAGCGGGGCCGGGACCTCCCCTAATTTCATCTCTAAATAATTTTTGCTTACTTTTCCCACAATAAGATTTAGGAAAAGACGACCTCTTTGCAGAGATGAAAATATTCGGGTCTTCGTTAAAACTTAAATAATAGCGGAATTTCAGATTTCTTTAAGTTGGTTGGTACTCCTTCTCAACTAATAGGTCCGTTTGTCCTATGTAAATGTGTCTTACCTGCATTCCCCAGTGGATGCTTAAGCCCCGGGGGAGAATACTCGGATTAGATTTTAATTTAGGGCTCTGTGACAAGCCGACTGTGCGCGGGCGGATGGAACCGGGCTCTTCTCAGCTCATTTAATATTCCAGCTCCGGGCCCCTTTAAAAGTTTTAACGAGTTGAGCTGGATATGGAGCACCATGTACACTCTATGCCCACTCTCACTCGTATGGGGGCTCCTGCGACTAGCTGCGCCCCGTTGTCTTTTCGACAAATGCAGATTAATGCCTCATGACTTTTAATTAATTTCAGAGGAGCACGCTCGAGCGGAGCAGTAGTTGTGGGGCCCATCTTTAAGCAAGCCCCAGTGTAATTAAAGGAAATGAGCATAATGGAGGCGTCCGCAGCTTCGCGCGCCATCTGTGTCGGGCGATGTACTGCAATTAATCGTTAATAATAAAAGCACTTTATCGTTTGCCATTGGTTGAGCAGTTTTGCTAACAGGCCCCGAAATTGGCTCCTATCTGACATGTTAAATATTGCAGTGGTTGAGCCGCATGGTGCTCCCCAATACGGGGAAGATTACCCCGCCCCGATTTATGGGTAAGTAAATGCGTGCGGGACCCGGGTGTCGTCCCTTTTGATAATGATAGCGAAATGTTGACGCCCGCCCGGTTAAGTGATTTTCATTTGTAACAATTTTCCAGTGCAGATCACCGTGAAATTCTTTGACACACCCCTTCCTCATTATGCTGCAGGTGCTGGGCCATTCTGCATAATTTAACCAGGGAACAATATCACAACATAAACCACCAAATTCGGTTGCACTTCAATCTGGGTCAAGAGGCCACAGGACATCATACCTAGACCCTCATTAGAGCTCCATGCCAGTTTTATACAATATTTATTAAAATTTCGGTAATGACCTATTAAAGAAGCAGGTTCTCTTATGTGAAGACCGGGCAAAATAGAAACAATAAGGAGAACTTTTCATTTCACTTTTTAAGAATGATTGTTTCCCATTGTTCTCGAATTCAAATTCAAATTTAAAAGGACGAACAAAAGGGGCATAGCGTACGCTACCTTAAATGATAAAGCTTTAGGGTGTGTTTACGCTAAGCGCTGCCACAAGCGATGCTGCCAATCGCTGCCAGCTGCTGCCATTCGCTGCCAAATCAAACTCATTACTTTCCCATATCTGTTTATGCTAAGCGCTGCCACCAAGCGATGCGACGCGACCTCGCGCGACCAGGTCGCTCAAAAACGCGCCGGTTTGATTTTTGGGACTAATCGCGAGCGACCAATTCGGCAATATGGATGTGGAAAAATTGATTGAATGCGTTTAAAGTCGAAAAATTTGTGGGACATGGCAGATAACAACTATTATACCGTATTCGCACTTTAAATTCACCCTTGCGAAACAAATTAGCTCTATAAAATACTCAGATATACCCCAAATGAAGAAGTAAGAACGAACTGTACCTTTGGTGGAGGAAGTATGATGGTGAAGGTTGGCTTTGCTTCTAATGGGCAATTATAAAAGAATAAGGAGGATTCCCTTCTCAATAAAGTACGAATGTAATGCCGAACCTCCATAAGAAAACAGACCAAACCAAAACCACAAAACCATTTGGCTGACTTGCTGAAAAAATCAAGTCTGCACACATTATTAGCTATGTAGCTGTGAAGTCTCAGCTCTTGCATTTCTTCTAAAGATGCGCTGAATTGCATGCGGCAACACAACATGTTTTTTTTTTTTTTGTAATTATGATAAGTTCAAATAAAATATTTTTTATACACATATAAATCGGATGAACGTGAAATCGCCTGGTTTGCCGTCGATAGTCGATTTCTAACCGCAGAGCTATCTAACAAATAATACCATTCAACCATGAAAAGGGCCATTTTTTAAATTTTTAAATGTCAAATGCTTGGTCGCAAGCGTTTTAATCGCTTCCAATTCGAACACTCGGTCGCAAGCGATCACAGGCGTTTAAATCGCTTGTAATCGCTAGTGGCAGCATCGCTTGTGGCAGCGCTTAGCGTAAACACACCCTTAAGCGCAATTATATCGAAGTTATGTTTGTTTTTCAACAACATTCCTGTGGCTACAATAACCTGAACACTGTTCACACGATCGATTTCAAATATTGTGTGATTTTTTGTTATAATAAAAAAAAACCTAAACAAAGGATTTTTGATTTTCATCGAAAAATTAACTTATCATTAAAAACGTTGTTTTTTGAAAGTTGCAATTTTAACAAATCTTTTGTTCAAGCCCTTTATAACATGATAACAATAACATAATTTACTTAGGTTTTAATTTAAGATAAGCTGTTCGGAAGTACAGAAATAATCGTGACCACTGCAAGCGATGCAAAAAACAAAATGCGTCGCGGGAGTTTAGCTGTATTTCAGCGAATTTTGGATATTTTTTAATACAACAATTTTTATAAAAATACCTCAAGACATGTATGTATATTTGAAAAATATTATAGAGGTTTTAAATATGTTGATGGTATTTCAAATTTGTAACTGATTTATAATGAGATTACCGGCATATTTTGAATACGCGCACCTGCCAATTTTAGAGATTTTCTTCGTCTTCATTGTTATTGTATACTATCTAAAATGAATAACTTCTAATCAATATTAAGTAAATATAATTTCGCATTTCTTCAAATAATTTAAAACGTAACTTCCAACTTTTTGGCTCCCATTTCTTCGTCGCATTCGTTTGCAATGAAGTTGATTGAACTTCTCCACAGAAAAACGAGAACAGAAATCGGACGAGTATACTCGTCAATTGGATGAACTCTTCTCAAATTCCTAAGCATCGGATGACATTTCACCGTTGTGTTTACCTCTCGAGTGCCAACGAGACGTCTTCACGGTGCAACGTCAGTCAACGTCGGTTTTCCGTGTTGAGCATTTAGTTATTTTTGATTTCCCGTGAATTTTCGGTTATTTTGGAAATAAAAAACGGCCAGAATGTCGTCTCAATGGGAAGTCGTTACAAAATCGAAGCGGAGTAAGACGCTTGAGAAGAATATACCGCAAGCCGAGCGGAAAAAATTACTGGAGAATGGGCCGAAACTCGAGGAGATTTGTAAGTGGAGCAATTTTTTTGTGAATAAAAGTGAATGGGAGTTTATGATTTTTGTATCTCAGTGCCCGCACATCATGTGCGCTCGATATTTGCCAACCTGAGCAAGGAGAAAAACAAGGAAAAAAAGACTGAGAAACCGAAGGCTGTATCACCGAAAAAACCAAAGCCGGCAGAGCCTCCCAAGAAGCACAGTGCTCCCCCACAACCTCCAAAACCGAAAAATATTGAAAGCGCGTTAGGGGCTATTTCCCCGCAGGAGCTGGAATGCCACCTAGAAAACTTAAAGGCCAGCTTCCCAAACAGTGAGCTCCTTTGGCTCAAGGGGGTGAGGGTTTTGTGGATACTTCTCCCTTTAACGGGCCACTTAATCGTTTTTGTTTTCAGGTTTTAGGGTTTCTGGGGTCTAATTTACACATAGACACTGATCCAGTGTTTTCAGGCAAATCACCACAGTATCCAAGTGTTATAATTCCTAAAGCACTTAAGGCTACACTTATTTCCATCCTTAAATCGGCCGGAGAGACGAATTTGTTTTACTTCTTTGATCAATTGCTCACCGGGCTCGCTGTGGACATGTCTAAGAATCAACCGGTGTTGGGGCACAAGGTGAAAACCTGCTTAACTCCGTAACGAAGCCCCTAAACACTCAAATCAATTTTCAGATCTTACTCCAACTAATTGGTCATAACTGGCCCAAGGTGTGCTGCAACAGCTTTGCAAAAACAGCGATTCTCCTCAATTCCTACCAGAACAGGAATACGATAGGACTGAGTCTGCTTTGGGGCCTCGGCCAAGGAGGTTACAAGGATCTTACTGTTGGGATTAAAGGTGGAAAATGTTTCTAAAGTCCTTTTTCATTTTTAATGTCCAATTCTCTTGCAGTGTGGCAGAATATCATGCTGCCGCTTAGTGAACTGAAGAATTACTCGCGCTATGTGGCCGAGTATATTGAAAAGATTCTCAAGGCAGCAGAACCAAACTCTAAGTAAAATTTTTAACAACGTAAAGGAATGAAAATTTTGTTAAATGTTCCTGTATTTTTAGAATATACCTTACTCAGGACGAGTTCTTTGCCACATACAATGCCTTAACCACTCCAAAAGGATTTCCTAGAGAATGTCACAAAGGGTTGAGTGAAAGTGCTTCCATGCTAATTGTAAGTAAATCACTTTTCTTCCCCATAAATGAGCTAACTCGTTATCTTTTTTTCCAGAAAAAATACATTCACAGCGATGTAAAGTTAGCCAACATATTCCTCCGTCTCTTCAGAGAAATTGAGGATTCCTCGCAGCATAAAGTGCAGATTGGTGGCTGCATTGAGTGCCTTATAACAAGCAGTGACTGCTTCAGAATTTGGAAGATGAACTACAAAAAGAATACTCTGCCTTCGACGATTTTGATAAAAAAATTAAAGGCCGACTGGGAAAACCTTCCGAGCGAGTTTACCTCATCCGCAAAACTCAATGACTTCTTGAGGGAAGCTAGTCAACTTAGCAGCGAAATACAGAAGGGGAAGAAAAAGGATCCTCATGCTGGAAATTTGCTGGAATTAGTTAGTGTGAGTAAATTTTTATTTCTCTTTTAACAGTACAACTAGGAATGAAATGTATGGGAGCTTTGTGTGGTTTGCTAGTGTCTAAAAGGCATGACGATAGTTCGAGAAAAATATTCTATCTTCATTAAAAATGCTGTTAATATGATTTATAAGATTCCAAATGGAATAGTAGGTAGCTCAGTTGAATCTGGGCTTCGAATTTTAAATTGGATTTTCAGCTTGACCCCGAAAGAAATTATTTTTTCGGAAATCAGATCTATTCGGTGGCCAGATTCCGACTGGGGCCGTATTCTTGAATCCATTCGAATTGCAACGTAGAGAACTTACAAAAGTCCCTTTTGAATTGAACAAATTCATTTTATTTACTGTTTTTTTAATAATAAGCCTTTTGTGCTTGAATATCATTTTGCTCTTAAAAAAATAATATTTATAACATTTTATAAATCTATTTTATTTTTATTTTTTACCTACTTCGGAAGGTATCAGCAGTTTGCGTTAAATTATTTTATGAAAACATTCATATTTACCTAAAATATAATCCATTTTACAGAAAAATAATCTTTGCTTTAATTTAAAATTGAAGATTTTATTTAAGGCCATATCAAGAGTTATACTGGGCTTCGTTAATCTTTCTTTAAAAACTATTAGCTCTACATTTAATTAATTTTTTTATCTATCGCACTTGACCTCAATAACTTTATATTCCTTTTTTTCGTATTTTAAATTCGTAACGTTCAGAGCCTCGTTATCAAGTACATAATTTCTTAAAATATTTTTTGCCGCGCGTATATGGCAACACTTCCCCGAGTGAACTGGTCCCAGTTCATCAATCGATTTTGACTGAAGGCTGACGTCAAAATAAGTTTAGCTGTGTCGTGTACTCGACGTGATTCTCCCGCGGTGTTTCAATTTCTTCGTGGATTTTACCAATTTTTATCACCCCAACCAGGTTTCTTTAGCAAGTAATTAAGCAATTGCGAACTTATCTTCGTACTACTTCAAAAATTTTCCACGTTTCGTCGGAAAGGGAGTGGAAATTCTGTGAAAATCTTCAAGTCCGCCTATTTACTCAGAAAGAAAAGTTCTGTCCTAAAAGGGGTGGACCCTAACCGGTGAGAAATTCCGGTTTAAATTGGAGAAAATTAAACATTTCAGACAAAAAAATTCCCACTTGTCCCCGGCTAGGCGGAAAAATCCAGTGCCAACGTGGAGGCATTCCTCGGCCACATCTCCTTCGGTCTTGAGAGAATCCCAGCCAAAGGTCAGCGGCTTTGGCTAATCTAACGGCAGTTAATCAAAAACCTTATCTGCATGCATTTTGTGACCAACTTGTAGCCACTGTCCAAATTTTTCAGAGGTGGTCAAGCAGACACAATCCAGTCGAATTTTGTGCCGTCGTCGTCATAGTTGGGCTGCTTTTTTGTGGCCAGCAATGCCGCAGTGGCCGTTTCTATTGTCTGCGGGCGGCTGCACATTCGCCCAGCGAGTTTACTTTCAATCGCTTTCCTCGTCAACTTTTTCTGCTGTTGTCAATCATCCAAAGTGAGCCCGCAGGTAGCCGCATTTTGACCAGGGCACTGGTTATCACACCTTTCGTCTGGCTAAGTGCTCTCTTGATAACAGCTAGTCACAAATCAATTTCTGCTTATTGATATCCGCGCTGAACATTTACAATTTAATATTCCTTTTGGCGCATGATTGTCGCCTTTTCCATGGTTTAATACAATTATATGCATCATTTAGTACAGAAATGGAGAAAATGTTTTATGCATGTGAAAGTTCAGGCGCCCTGCTCAAAAAAGCGAAACAAATCGTCTCATTTCGCTTATAACTCAATTCTACGTAATATTTTTAAACTGACTTTTGTCTGCACATCAGCTATAAAACAGATCAATTGATGTTTTTCATTCACGAAAGTACCACTCTAATGCTATTTATACCTCCAATTAATATGTAGCACTTACAACTTTCTACTATAGCCTATAAATCCATTTACTAAAAATCGTTTAAAGTTCATTACTTTCTTACTGCGCTAATATTGTCTTATCTCTCTCATTGTGCGCTTATCCTAGTGTCGCCTTTAAGAAAAAAATTATATAATATCGGTTATTTTTCTGCACTATCTGCAGATTCAGCAATTCAATAAGCACTCTGATATGGTTGACCGATATTAAATTTATTCGATAATTTCTTATATAAGTTGAAGTATAAATAGTAAAATAGTTGAAATTAGTTCGAGCCTTTCATTCTATTTTACTGTATTGTGCCTGTTAGTCAGTGATTTTTGTCTTTAAAATGGTATACAGCAATTTAAGTAATAGCTTGCTTTTAGACATATTTTGGGAAAAATTCGTTTTAACACTTCAGTTGTGATGCACAAATTATTAAACGCTTGTTTTAAATAGTTAAATATTATTTGTGATTGGAAAAAATTAGGGAATTTAGGGAACCCTTGAAAAAATTATAGACAATCAGACAATTTTAAATAACATTTTAGAGTAATAACTTTTTAATATGTGGTAAAATGCAAGGTGCACTTGTAAGACCTCTATGCACTTTTTGTATTTTTAAACAAATGTAGGTATTGTTAGGACAGACTACACATGAAATTCTCATTCTTCCTTATCACATTAATTAGGCGAATCTGCTGGTTTTACAGAATGATACACTCCCGATGATACCTAACCCAGAATACGCTAATATCCCCTTTTACTTGGTTTTCCAGTATCTAGAGATATTTTTACAATGGCACAAAGTACAAAGAACAACAAAAATAAACAGAACAAGCAACCAAACAAGAAGGTAGTGATTGGATCTCCGTTAATTTTTCCTTCTGTCCATACTGAAAAATCGCAAAATCCTCTAATTAACATAATTCTCTTCCAGAATATTCAGGATAAAGCAACTCAAAAGAAGAAGTCCAACACCAAAAAATCTTCATCGATCTGCCCATGGTTCTGTGGGATCTTTTTCCTGACGGCAGCAATTGCTGGAGTGATCGCCTACGACTACCACAGCCATGGTGCAGTATTTGAAAAATGTGTAACAGGAAAGACACTCAAAAATGCTGGAGTTCTTCCTTATGTTGAAACTGCCTGGTACAAGACGATGTCGACCGGTGCTCGAGGGTACAAATGGACAGAGGAGAACGTTCCTGTTTTCTACGCGAAGGCGGCTATTGTAGCAAAGCCTTACCTCAACTTATCATGCGATCTTTATAAGATCGTTCGTAACAGCGTTTGCCAAACGTGTGAGACAATAAGAGAATACTTCAAAGAGAAATCGCCTGCTGTCTCTGAATTTGTAAGTTTGGTTTGTTCAAAAATTTTTAATCATACTTAACAACCCTTTCTTATAGATTGAAGGCTATGCACCAGGACTGCCACAAAAAATCCAAGATTTTTCCAGTTCGGCCTGGAGCACATCAGTAAGTGCCTATCAAAATAGCTGCGAATTTTTCAAAACGAAAGTCTTTGTGTAAGTACGACAAAATTGTGTTTGATCTATGCTAAAAGTCGAAAAGAATTTTCTTGAGAATAATTTGTATGCATTTAAAGTAAATTAACTTGAGATCAAATAAATTTTGTTTATTAAATATGAAGTGAAATACGAAATGCACGTAAAATTAATACAGACGAGACAATTCGATTCGACTGTCATAGTAGAACTTAATTATGAAAAGATATTATTAAAACATTGTAAACTTTACAGAGGCTCATTATCGCCTGAAAGTTTGAGCAAAGCAATTAATCAGACTCAGATTGTCGCCGCTCAGTACTACAGTTGGTTCCATGAAAAAGTTGACGCGTACGCCAAAATCAAATGATTTTAAAACTTAATTCAGCCCCTGTCCCAGCCATTGTCTGGAGATTTTGCGCGAAAGGCACATCAGCATGAATCCTAACTGCATTTTGTGTGAAACTCCAATATAAAACAAAAAGAAAACAAATTTCATTAGATTCATTGAATTCAGCAGTTGCATGATCGTTTTTTTTATCACTCTAACAAAAATCGGGCACATGCAACAAGAGTCACAACTCCAGTACACCTTTGGCTGTTTATTTCATTGATAAGACACTTTTTATATTTTACATGTATTTACTTTAAGTAGTCCATTTCCTAATTTGTAATGATTCCCCTTGTAACCGAAAGTTGTGTAATTTCATGAGAATTCCGTAGCAAGTAAGTCGTGAACAAGCAATCATAGTGAAGTTTAAAGTTGGTTTATAATTATAAGGTTTAAAATCATATTTCGGGGCGATTAGTTTGACCCTTTATATAAGGTCTGTTCGTTTACTTGAACATGACATAATTAATTCAAAACAGTCCTAATATTTTGCAGTAAACCGATTGAACGGTATTCAAATAAATTTGAGATATTTTGTTATGTAGTAAGCATGTAAAGGATCAGATGTAAAATTATGAAAACATTTTTAATTCAAATATTGTATAAATTTTTTAGCAATGTAATCTAATTATTCCCTGATATTTGTGTATTTCAAAGTTATCAGAAAACCATTTGCAATAGAGGGCCTGCTCAAAATTGCAACCCTGACCAAAAGCCTTTAAATTTGTGGCTGCATAACTGCTATTTGATCAGACCCAGACTTTTCACGTTCCATAAAATGCTGCATGTTTGATTCATTTAGCCCCAAATATTTAAACTGTTTAGAATTTCTTGCTTTGGATTTGATTTAACCCTACTAGCATTAACAGATGGGAAAAAAAATAATAAAGAAGTGCACATATCCAGGGGCAATTGAATGTATTTAATTTTTTTGTTATCTGACCGTTTGTGTTTTATTTTTCTTCAAACTATTTGGTTTCTTGTTTCGTAGTCGCAGATGCGCAGCATTTCAAGGGCATTTCTTTCCATTAAGTGTTGGACACTACTGAAAATCTATATTTTTATGGATGACAAATAAAATAAATGTTTTATTTCAAAGATATTATTTTTTATTTAACACACCTTTGATAAAAAAGAGATAAATGGGAAATATGAATGACGCTACCTACACATGTTGAATTGCAATTTCATGAGTTGAAAAGAAAACGTGAAGAGATAAATCTACATTTTGAAATAAAACAATGAGATTTTTTGTATTAAAGCCAAACGGTGTAATGGATATGTACATCTATACATATAATATGAAATTGAAAGTAATCAGGCAAAAATTCGTTATGACAAATGTAAACTCAATCGTTTGTAGTGAATTGTAAAACTCCTTAAGTTGATTCTTAATATTTTCAATGGATATTGGTGGGGATTTCATTTAAAGATACATTCCCATTTTAGTTATATTTGAAACTTCATTTTAATTTATTGCTCTTGTTCAAATTTCAATGAAATCCAATGAAGATTTGTATTAAGAGAATTTTGAAAATTGTACGATGCCAAATTTAATTATGAAATTTCAACGTTTTATCTTTTGGGTAATGATGCAGTTCTCAATGTAATCAAATTGTTTTCGAATTATATAATAAAAAATTAGTTTCATTTGATTTTTCCACGTTTCCTATTTTCTGAGTTGTGGGGAACAAATATTCGGTTATGTGGTGAATGTGAGCACGTTTTTGGGGTTGTATATTATATGAATTTGCAGTCGTTTTTGTTGACTAAGAGATTGATTTTTAACTTCAATTCGATTTACGTTTTTAATTTCTCGAAGGGTAAAACGATAAATATGATAATTTGATTAGCTACATAAATTTCGTGCTAGGATAACAGAATAAAATAATTATGAAAATGTTTTCGCATAAAATTATTTCAGAAAAACGTGCAGTAATATTGCAAATTCTGTATCTTATCAGAAACACTTTAATTGAGCCTATATCTTCAAAATTGTTGATTTTACGATGAATATTGTAGAAGCATTTTTCAGAGTTTTGCTATGTTTAAAGGTCCGTTCATATTTTCATGCATCAATTGTTTTCAGCACGTAGCGTTTGCATTTTCATATTATCATTATATTTGTTAAGTGCTGGAAGTAACAAAACATGTTACGAAGTTTTTCTAGAAGGACTAAATATAAAAATAAATATAATTAAAAAAGAAAAAAAAAGAATGAAAGAATGAATTAGTGAGTTTAATAGATCAGATACTAATTAAATATTTAAGTTTATAGACCAGTCTGAAGAATAGAAATAAATATTTAAGGATAGCTTTTATGTTTTAATCTTGCTCCTTCACAAATTGAATTTTATCTGAATGCGATGATTGAATTTAATAAATTACAGTCGAATTTCGACCAGTAGGCTAGGACTAGTTATATTGAATGCCCAAAATAAGAAGTATTTCATGTTAACCAACTGCGTAAGCTACGTTCCGGTGTAGCACATATGTATGTATGTACTATGTTATGTACGTATCAGACAAATATTTTCAGCGACAATCATACTGTTCCGTACATAATATCTTTCATATGATTAGGTATGTACTCTAATTTAAAACGCACTAAAGATGCTGGAGTGAAAGCGATTAATGCATGATAATATGATCGGGCCTTAGTCTAATTTTACTGGGCTAAAGTAAAATTAATAAAATACACGTTTAAAAAATTGTATATTTATTTTTAAAAACTTACAATATCAAATGCATTCCAGTATTTAAAATAATGAATCACCAAACCGGCGCAATTGTCTCCGCCTGTTGAGCTTCGTCACAATACCTCCGGGATGCTTAAAGCGCGGGAATATCATCTACAGAATATCCTGATTTTCCCAGAAGAACGCCGATCACAATCCAGCCGTAATAGCCCCCAGGGATGAACATAATCACGCCCAAAATGAAAAGTGGCCACACGCGGTCCATGTACTTCTCCTCAAAGATCCCGAGGGATATGAGAGCGCCGAAAGTGATGCATATCTGTCGAATATGTTAACGACGATTTTTGAGTTCTCAGGGACCTGCTAAAATATTTATTTAATGTACTCACTACGCCAGTTATCATGAAGACGAGAATAAAAATCACAGCCTTCAGCGGGAACTTCCTTTCCGGCCTTTCGAACTGAATGGGGTCGATCCCGTCCGTTGTGTCGTACGTCGACGGGAGCGGGGTGTATTTGTATTCCTCATTCCGAGTGTGCCGTCTTCGAGACATCTTTAACTTTTCTTTTCAAACAGCTCCTTATTTCACAACATCACTTTCAGACTCCCTGCATAAAGCAGCTTTGTTACTTTGCAAATTGTTGTAAACAAAGAAACGTCAAAATACTCAGAATCAGCTGAGAAAAGGAGATTCTGCGAAAATGTTGTACTAGATCTTTTAAAAACTACTCCTGAAAAAAACCATCTGAAAATGAAGCAATTTTCACTCGATAGTTTTGCATGAAAGGGCTCCCGACGCTGCTTGGTTTTGTGAGTTTGCGTTTTCATTTAGTGTATGATATTCAAAAAAGGTGTTGTCCCCAATATATTATAATCAGTAAGTAATAAAACCGGTGCAACTGCACTTTTAAAATTTATTGGCTTTGATGATTTATAATCCCATAACGTACGCAAACAAGCTGCAGTCCTCGAATATTCGTATAAATCATGAGGTAGACATTAGGTTTTAGTATTATAATATGGTTTTGGGTGAAAATTCTCCTGTTTAGACCTAACTTTTCCTCCTATCCTCACTCCTCAGTAGGATGGAATTTTGAATGATATAATTTCCAATAGCTATCGCAAAAAAAATATCCAATAGCAACTTCAAATTTTGTTAACAACTTGGGGTCATCAAATTATAATAAAATTATAACATGAATGTCAATATTCATGAGTTTTCAGGTAATGAAGACAATGTAACTTTTTTATAGTTTTATATCCAGAATATATCAGCTGTGTTCTTTTCGTCTATCCAGAACAACAGGAGATTTTGTATTGATTTGAAATTTATCATATGAATTTCGTGCAGGAAAGATTTAAAATCCTAAAAATAGCATCAACTTTCACTGATTGTTTTCCACTTTGAAGTAAACAATTAATCTGTAAATTGTTCAATTCAAATTTTGAAGTTTTGCATTACTAAAATCATGGCAATTTGATGTAATATTGATGCAAATTCCAAATCCTTATTCAGTGGAATTGTTAGTAAGTTTCCGTTCAATATAAAATCTCCTTTTGTTCTGGATAGACAAAAAGAACACAGCTATCGTATCTTTGACCACCAAAGTAGTAATGTCTAAAATCAAAATGTCGTAAAATTTGAAATTCATATTAATTAAAAATCAAATAATATTAATAACTTAATAATTAGCTAATCGTTTGAGATTTTTGTTTTTCTAGTTTATAATATTGTAGCTTTGAAATTTAAAATTTATAATATTTTTGTTAGAATAGTGTCAGGAGGTAGTAAAGGGAAAAACAGGTTCTTTTAAAAATATTGTTTTATTTAGAAAACAATAAAATTGATAAATTACAAAACTTATTCTTCCTTATCTTCAAATTATATGAACAATTACATACATATATGTATAAAACTGATCAATTCATTAACCGACACTTAGTGCACAAAATGCAGCGTCAAAGTTCAGTTTCGCTAGTTGTAAGCGAAAAGCTAGCTTCTCAGTTTAGTTCTACGCTTTCTGTGTTCATTGAGTCTTAAAGTGAAATAGGACAACTAGCAGTTGACGGATAATCTATAATATTACAAGACATTAAATATATAGTATTAAACTGAAATTTAAATAGCGTTAACTCTTAAATTGCATATTCCATGCTGATATTAACATGAGTGTTAATTATTGGGTAAAAAGAGACTCATCTGCTTTTTATAATTTGCTGCATAAATTAAAACAGAAACTGGAGTTTCACGAACAAAACGAAAAACCATATTATGCGGCAAATTAAAAGACTTTTTGGTGTACATAGTTCAATAAAATGTTAGTTTTTACTCGACATGTCAGCAAAAAGATTACATAATTTCAAAACGAGCTAATAAGCTCTACATATTTACATATAATAGATCAGCTCACTTGAAAGGCATTTTGCACAGTTGAGTTTATCGAATTTGTTTGCTGGAAAGCGATTAGATTCGATTAATTTATGCAGATAAGTGTTTCAGTAATATAAGGAAATTTCAAGAGGTTGTTATGAAATAAAATGAATGTTAGTTAGAATGGGGATTTTCGGCTTTGATTATTTTTATTTCAAATCTATGTATATAAAAAATATAATTTTGGTAGCAGCATAGTATTGACGATTTTTGTTACTACTATTTATATTACTACTATTTAAAGAGATATAGGGCGGCATTTCGATTTTTTGTCCTTTTTTTGAAAATTTTGTTTAAGAAAATTTTAAAGCATAAATTAACTGTAACTTACATTCATGGGTTAAGACAATATTTTAACCATAACAAAGTGTTTAAAGTTCAATAAAATGAAGCCGCTCTTCATCGATTCATCTTAATTTAATTTGGTGTCCTAGTAGTTACTTTAGTCAAGAGTCGATTAACCTCTTCACGCATGCTGATGCAATCACTGACCAAACCCCCCAAAAACTCACCTACGTTTACAAACGCGTCACATTACTTAATCCGAAAATTATATTTTGCTTCCTATTCATAACGATATTCTGAATTGTACATTAAAATACAAAAGTAAAGTACCAAATACAATAGCAAATTATTGTGTGATTACTTCTCTTTATCTGTCGATTTTCATTCTGATTTATATTATTCATTTTTTATTATAAGATTTAGTTAATCATGAGCGGAATCTCAAACCGCACGTCGGCAGTTAAGACGGGTCTGAGATTCCGCGCCTGATTACTGTCTGAATGATTTATTGAATTAATAAATCGTAGTCAATATATAGACTTCTTCTCTACATATAATTTATTTAATTGTTTTCGTCTTTTTAATAAATTCAATAACCACCTAAAATTGTTAATATGAAGCTTCAAATTTATAATGAGTATCAGTTGTACATAAATAAAAGAAATTTTGTGATAAATTGTTGGATATTTGTCATAAAAATCTTTTGTTTTGCGTCTTAAATTAGTGCCAATTTAAGTGTGCATATTGGGAAATATAAGACGTTAGTTTTTCATATTTCCTTACTGAATTATAGAAGTGTTACATCTGAATTTAGTAAATAAGGATACGGATATCAGCTATTACCTTGCTCCACTTGAAATTAATAAAACAATATAATATTATATAATACATACTATACTATATGTTTAGTTATTCGCGAGTTACGTGGATTACTTATTTATAATGGCATGAATTTTCATGTAATGCGAGACTATCCATCACTGAAGCAGTTTCGTTTCTTTTATATGTTCATATGGATTAGCTTTTACAACAACTATTTCATTTTATATGATAGGTACTCATAAACTATACATATATGTAGGTACTCATAAAAATTATTTTGTCAATATAGAATTCGAACTAGTAATTTAATATCATTGGAAAGTCGAGAATGAGGATATTTTTTCCAAAAACTCGCAACTGCTAAATGTTCTACATAAATGCAATACAGTACATAAACTTATTATTTTAAGATCGTACTGCCATCATTAAAGAATTTTCTATTTCGAATTTTGATAAAAGGTTTGGATACATTTGCATTACAATTTTTTGGAAAGTTTATTTTTAAGTCGTCATCTTAAAACCCTACACATGTATGTATTATTAGAAGATTTTTAAGTTGTTATACATATATGTATATAATATGTATGTAAATAAAGTAATTTGCCTTCAGCCAAAACAATTTAAAATTGAATTATGCGTTTATATAAAATTCAAGGGCAAGGGGAAGTTGAAAACTAAGTTTCACATTAATATTTTCTTTTTATCATACTATTTTGACCAATACTGGATTAATTCAGCAAAACTGAATTCGAAAAGTAATAAAACAAAACCAGAAATGAATTTGAAAAGTAATAATAAAAACCCAGAAGAAAAACAAAAATGCGTATTTCCTTCCGTCAATGACTAGGCGGAAGATCCTTGAAAACAGCGATACTATCAAAAGAATCATTTGCCTAATATGAGAATAGGCCAAGTAATAAATTCAATGGAGCCAAAGGAGCTTCTCAAGAAAATCAGTAAGTGGACAGAGTCTCGTCAGCATGAGCTGAGCACATCCTTTTTCCTTTAGCTCCTATAGGGCCTCTCGTCGTAAAGAAAGTCGTCCTTAAAAACGAAATTCAAACGAGAGCATGGAACCCCTGCAACGAGGAAGTCCTGGGAAAAGGAAGAATCATCGTAGCGCGTGGAAATTTACCCCAGGAAAAAGAGCAGAGCTCCTTTCCTACAAATGCTTAATCTGAAGGAATTAATCTAGAAGATCTCTGGATGGTTGGCGCTGGGAAATGGGAATGACTCAAAATGCCATGGCCAGAATCAGCCAGGAGTATAAAGTAAGTAGTTCCTGTGGCCTTGACTTTTTCGCACACGAAGCATTCACGCCTTCTTGTCTACTGTAGGAAAATCGAGAAACTCGGAGCATGTACGGTACGTAGCCGAATGATGCGACAAAAATGGCGAATTATTATTGGCCTTCGGGAGCATTGCAGAGAATCCATCCATCCATCCCTCGCGGCTAGGTCCTGTCGACACGGGCTCGTTAGGTAATTGTGTTTACGGTGCCTTGCAATAATGCAATTAAAATGCACATTTCACCCGAAAGCGCATGGACCATGGAGTGCACCTTCCCCTGGGAGAAGTGAGGGTGCAGGCTGCGGGAGCTAAGGCCAAGACTCAAGGCACAGGCTCAGGCACAGGCACACACTCCCGGAAGTAGGGGTAAAGTTAGCAGCAGCACATTCCTGCGGCTGATCGATAACATGTGACTTGAGGAAACACCTTGAGGTGGTTGGCTCGCCCGTCCTCCTCCTCTTTCAAGGGCTAATCCCCGGCTCATCTACCCGGTCTAAATCTGGGATTTTATTTATAAAATTTCCTTCCTCGAACTAGAAAACTAGCGCATATTCAGGCAAATCGGCGACACGGCCAGATCATGCATAAAGCGCACAAAATTAATTATTATTAGAAATAAAGTCGAGTTAATTAGATGCCGGGGCCTAGTCTACCTCAATCGCGGTCGCCCCGATTATTGTACGTCGACGTAGGCAAGGCGGCTGTGAAAACTTCTGAGTCATTATGGCGAGAAAAATTTAACGCATGCGTTTCAGATGAATTCGCTTTCCTTTAAATCCATGTGCATAAAATTTCGAGAGCGCAATAAGAAAAGCACGTTGCCACGTTTAAGTTCAGGGCTCTTTGAGGATTTCATCAGACAATTTTTATACCTAAAACAGATTTTTTCACATACTTTCCAGCATACTTGAACTTCGTCCAAAATTCATTTTAACTTGAAAGAGATCCAATTAAAACGTCGGAAGAAGTATAAAAATATTAATTTTTAACTTTCAACCACTATAACGTGGCCTCCAAATTTAATTTAGACTATTCGCTTCGGGCGATATTGTTTTAACTCAAATAGGCTATTTCGATTTATCTTTCGTGTGTTGCGCCTAACATCGATCGCAGATTTTGCAGAAACTGCTGTATGTGTAAATATTTGTCCATTGCAAGGACAATCGGCAATGCAGATTTTGCTAAATTAGGCGATCGATTTACTTAAAATAAATACGCAGTAGGCGCCAAGAAGTAGTTGTTCTAATTCTGATAAAAGGGGAGCACAGGGTTTAATCATCATGTAATGCTTACTTACAAGTACTGAATTCCTTATATGAAGGTAGGGCTTAAAGAACTAATTTGAAATATGAACCTAAGATTATATCTTTTAATCAGAATTAAGAAGCTTACTGGCTTTTTATAGAACATGACTGACAGTAGTATGATCATAAGTAGGAAAATGAACAGACAGGGTATATGTATACAATAGTTTTAAAACTGAATCTTTGATAATGTGGCATTATACTTATCGGTTTTTTAAATCTGCTATGTAAATTTTGAATTTGACGATGCCAGAATTAATATAATAATCCAAAATTTCTAACACCTATCGACTTTTATCTAATCTTTAAGTAAACAAAGACTTTATTTAAATTGAAAAAACACAACTGATAAATGTTTTTAAATGTTTTCTTAGACCTTTATATCATTAAAGGATGTCAACTTTGAATAAAATTTGTATACAGCGTCCAATAGATGATTCATTTTGCTAGGGTGAGTTCTCATAATTCTAATTTGAAAACACACCAAAAAATAGATCTCCTCCTTTTTATCTTTGTCAAGAATATGTAATCCAAAGAATTATGCCTCATTTCCGGATAGAATAATAAATAGTAAATTCAAACTTCATAACCCATCACGACACTAAGGAGAACTCTTACTCATATTTATAGTGTGCGTGAACGCGCGCCTCCATTTGAAGGTCACATTTATTTCGACACGTGTTCGCATCAATTCTGCGGCAATTCCGTACACGCTATGTAAATATTTGGGTTTTTACTTGTCACGCGTAAAATGTATATCTATATATGTATATGTAGATATTTCGAAATTATTTTGTTTCGCTATGTATAAAAGGTTGGCCATTTGTCTTTCTTTTCTTTTTGCTTATTTCTTTCCTGGCGCTAAAACTTTGGGAATGCTCTGCGATAGAAAGTGCCGGCAATTTTTTCCAAAATATATGGTCGAAGTAAATGGAGACATCATTACCTATCGCAAAATGTCAGAAAAACACATAAATTCTTGTACAAAAGGACATTTATAAACAATTTTTATTTATTTGTAAACATGAAAAAGGAAAACAAAATTCATTGTAATATTAAAATGAAATAAAAATATATACCCGACTCTTTACGAAAACCCTCTTGTTAAAATTCAAAATTCATATTGACTATCTTAATTCCTAAAACTAAATTATCGGGATTCTTTTTTGAAACTTTATAGTGTGCATACCTATTGATTTATTCATTTGCCTATGTATACGAAAAAGTCATTTTAAAATAAATCTGTTTCAAGTTCAAGACCTATTTCGTTACCTGTCTACGACTATTCAATTTTTACTATCTGTGAAAAGTAAAACATTTAAAATTTGTGAATAAAATTTTAGTTAAATATTTGTAAAAGTATAAACTTTCATACAAAAAATTACTTTTTAAAATGTGAATTAAGAAACTATATTTCATAGTTATCATTCATTAACCTTTTAAGGACGGGGAAATATTAGTTCAAATTGACTTTTTATTAGACAGGAAATTTATGAATAAATGCAATGTTTAACTTATGTGGAGTACCCACCCTTATTGCTGGTCGAAATATCGACCACTCCCGCCGTTAAAAAGTTAACAATTCCAACAATTAGCTAAGTTTAGGCGTTCAAGTCAAATTTTTTCGGTTGCGCTGTATCATATACATAGGTACAATATATCACTTAAGGAAAAAATCGCTATTTTCTAATATTTTTAAATTATTTGGATTTATTTTTTTACTACCCTGAGCTCAACTAAAGAATCCTTTTCATTCGTTTAAGTAATTGAAGTTTTTGTTAAAAAAAAAACAATGTATAAAAGCAGTAGTTAATGCTTTATCAACATTAATTCTACAAAAGTATATTAGATAAGGTAATTACATAAGATCCCGAAAATACGGCTAAAATGCAAATTTCGATTCGATGCATAACCCTAAAAAAATCTCAACCAGTAACTTAGCAATAAAAAAGCCACAGTCGAAGATAAATTTTTAAATTTTATGTCCTTTTTACGGCTCCTCATTACCGGCAATTACAAGCGATATAAAATCAAACTGCAGTGAAGAACCTCCCCAATTTAACTAAAAAGCAATTTTCATCCTGGAGCATATCCAACGGAGTTATGCAAGCAAAATATTGTCCAAAAAAGTTAAGTTTAGAGTTTTTTAGGCAAAACTTCGGGGCTGCGCCAGGTCAACAGCATCTATGAACCCAAAGCGATGTATCGGTGCGCTATTCGATTTTTTCGGAAGTGACCCCATTGTGCGGTCCTCCTTTAATTAGGAGGATTGCAACGTAAATCAGAAGAAGATTAACCTAGATGACATCGATGCCAAATTGGTGAAAAAAGAAAGAACGTTGTCCTATAACTGGCTAAGACATGTGCCATGGATAAGTAGGTTGCCTAGTTACAATTGATTTTCGTCCTGGCGACTGAATTGAAAAAAAATATATATTTTTTTTTAATTTGTAGGAAATCGAGAAAATCGCTCATGCTCATCAGGCAACAGCGGATGGCGCTCTTATGACCCGCCGGCTCGGGCATTCATATTCATAGACTTGGAGAAAGTAAACATGAGGAAATCTCACCCTCTCAATGCAGCATAGGATCGTAGCATAATAGTGCTGTAGTGACAGCATTGGCACACTAAATTTCCTCTATGTAGGGCTGAATGTGAAATATGTTTAAGGGGTACCCTGGGTGATGATATAGCATTTTATGCTGCTGTATATGAGCATGTCTCGTGCCGCCCACCGCCCAATTTTTGGATTTATCGGTGTACTATGCATGCGCGCAATTTTCTGTAGAGAAGAGAGAGCAAATGCTTAGTACCTTGGCATGGCATTCTATAGTGCAAAACGTAGAGGACCAGAGGATTTTTGTTTGGTTTTGCACCGAAAAGGAGAAGATGAGATTTCCCCGACATTTCCATAATGGCGCTACGGGTTGTTTGGCTTAAATTTGAGGGGTGCCTTGTTACGTGAGCAGTTCAATTCAGGCAACGAATCCGGCGATAGCATCCCTTAGGAGCTTGCACCGCAAAGTGTCGGCACAGCATATTACATTTTGTTGCCTAGTGCCCAACTTGCTGAAAACAGATAAAAAATTTTTCCAAAAGTCCGCGATCCAATATAATCCAAAGCCAAATTCGGGCGATATTTTCACGATTATATTTCGTGTGGTGTATTTTTGGGCTTAAAATTTTTTCATTAATCTTTGAACAAATAGCAAACAGGCTGGTCAAGTGTTACAACTTTTGGACAAGGCGACATATTCCCTTTCTAGTTAAATTCAATAGTGCGGTGCATTATTAATTTTGGGGACGGCCAGGGGAGGTGCTCTGGGAGGCACATCACCAGTCCCGAGAGTCACAGGCGCCCCCGTCTCCTCCACACGGCCTACCCAATATTTTAGAGATCTAACTAAAAAAGTACGAGATGGTGCATTGTTTTTATAAGTAGCCCGTGAAAAAAAAAAAAAAATTATAAGTGTAATTAAGGCAAATTAAGTAATCTGTGATTTAAAATTAGTGTGCGAGTTATCGAACCGTGCGTCTGCATATAAAACCGAAGGTCAACAAGGATCCCAGCTATTTGTAAGTGATTCAGACACCGTAACATCTTTTGTCTCTTTATATATATATAAAAAATAAAAGAGTATCTCTGTTCAGTCGCAGAACCTTCATTTCTGATTTATTCCCAGATAGAGTAGATGTGGTTGTGTGATCAGGGAAACATAAAAATATCCTTCTTCCCGATGATATGGTCCCATGCCGGGGGGGAGCCTTCATCCGGCGCGACGGGGACGGATATTGATTTATTTTTCTAGTTGCAAATTTGCTTCTGGGCTTCTTTAGCGCACTAAAACCCACTCTTCGGTATGTGTAAACTATACCCTTTTTGTAGCCCAAGTTAAGCTTTCGTAAGTTTAACAGGTATATCCACTGTATGTGACTAAATTCAGGTGAGCTTACCCCCATTAAACCCGTCGTCTTCTCCAGCCCACCCGTAGTTTCCATTATCTTCCAAATTGATTTCATTACTCCCATTCTACTCACCAACTGTCGGACTGTCTGCCAGTCAATTATTAATAAATTACACAATCATTTCAATTTTATTCAATCTACCCATCCCACTTCTGAATTCGCAAATTTATGGCAACTGCACATATTATGTACTGGAGGTATGTAACTATTATACATTATAACTATATGGACTTTATCTGAAGGCCATTCATGGAAATCAAGTTATCTGAAAAAGCTCTGTCCAACTACAGATGAAGTACTCAAAAAAGTCATTAAGAAAATATAAAGGAAAAAAAGATTGGCTGTAAGAGCACATGCCTAATTGGAGTTGGAAAGAAAAAGAGGTGTGACTGAATTAAGCTTCAAGATGAGAATAACCCCGAAAGCATGTTCCTACTTAACTTTGTAGTTTCCTCTATAAAAACAACACATATAAAACACAAAATGTGTGGAACAAAAATCTACCTTAGTACTCATCATTATGGAGAATGGAGGTAGATGTACTACTTAAAATTTAAAAAAATTACCTCTGGGGGTTTTATTTTTTCAAGCACTTCTTGTTTCATATGAACAAAGTGGTAATTGACTTTTTAATAAGTAACGCGCAAATGAGGAAATCTGTTTTAGGGCGGAGATATTTTGTGTGTTCACCTTTTTATTAATCGATTAATGATTAATGTGCAGTTATATGGATGAAATGTCATTAAAATATATTGACGGTGTTATTTATATTTTCTGCATTTACAAAATTTTAAGTATAGTTTTTCTTAAAATATTCGCAAGGAACCTTTATTATTTCATTTTATGTCGCATATAATTAAAGTCCACCCCCAAATTTCTTATATGATAAATACTTTCAGTTTGATATTATGCAATACTGAATCAAAATTGAAAAATTATCTTGAAAAAAAAAACCTAGTTTTTGGATGGCACGTGTACTTGCATATACTAACGATTTTTGATTTAAGAAGCTTCTATCGTTTCCTCAAACGAATAAATCTTGGTACAAATTCAGGGGGTCATTATATAAAAATTCGACTGTATTGTTTTATTCAAATTACAGAACTAAGACTAATATTTCAATACTTTCTAATTACAGAACTAAAACTAATATCTTAATTAAACAATATTTCTACTGACCAAAGTAAACACATTTTTTGTATCGTCGCAATATTTGAGGAAAATTATGAGCAGATATATTTAAATATTTCAGTGTATAAGTGCGCTAGACATTTTTATTAATTATTATAGTTTAAAAAACTTTTAAGTTCTTGAAACTAGTTTTCTTTTTTTTTTTAAATTGGTACTATGTACATTTTTATTGCTCAGTGTTTCCTTTTTTCAATATTAGAATACTTTTTGTTTTTTAGTTCTTAATTATCATCTTTTTCGATTTCGACATTAGAAATTCACTTTCGCAATGTTCAAAAGTAAAAAATTGGTATTCAAGAACAATGCGCATGAATTACCTGCGATTGCAAACTTAAACTTAAAAAGTAAAAATCTTCTTAAAAAATGCAACTGGATGGGATTTATGAAACATTTTGAATAGGCTCAAAAACCTCTGAATTGAAACAAAATTTGAAATTTGGTTTTAGATATTTAGTATTATAACGATGGAAGATTTTTATAACATACAAACTTTAAAAAAAAAACATTAATATTTTGCCTTTTCAGATTGAAATCAACATCGAAAAGCCGATTTTCCATTGAAGATATCAAGCTGTTTCATTCATTTAAACTAACAACTTCCTTTTGTAGAATAGAAATTGCCTTCAATTTTACTTTTATTTTAATTCTCCAATATTTTGAAATGAAGTTTGCCAATAGGCAAGCTTTTATACATATTTTTAATTATAATCTTAAACGATATTCTTTTACACCATTTGCGTGAACCCTCGTATTATCCTGTAAAAAATTAATCTGTTTTAAAAATCTGCCACCTCAAATGTGTATTCAATTTACTAAAAATAATATTTTCAAATTGATATCTTCTTCACTCGCTCGTTTTATTAAGCGAAATAATATTTTATTTATTTAGATTTAATATCTGAAATTTTAAACCAGTGAGAATGAAGGGATCCACATGAATAAATGTTTTCCATATTAAAAATAATAAGTTGCTTGAAATGCTGCCAATTTTAGAAACGCGCCTGAGGTTGTACGTAGCGTGTGTAAAACTCAAGTGCAAATTAAAAATTAAAAGTGACTTTGAAATTTGAGTGGCATCTAAGTGTGTTGCAAATTTTCAACCTGACGCGACCCAAGAAATTCAAGAATTATCGCACAACAACAATCTGTACAACAATGTTAGGAAATAATAAAGTTATGTTCTGTATAATTTTTATGAGCTAGATGTAAAAAAAAAGGATAACAAAATGTTAGAATAAATTGTTTTCACATTTTCACATTCGTTATCAGTTTTATCTTTTAATTAAAACATCTTTTGGAGGTCTTTGAAAAGATCTAATTTCTTAGTACATTTTCATTAAATGACTATAAATACCATTCCCCTACATTTAAAATATTCTATGGAATATAGAAACTCCAATTAAATTTCAAATCAAAATAAAAACAATTAAATAAACGATACAATTGCCTTCAGAGGTCCTTGGAAATCTTTAGAACAATTACATTCAGGATCCAGCACTTTAACCAGTGCTTTTTTTTATGGTTTTGAATGAAATCCTTTTCGTAGAACAATAGAGCGACTCATTTATCACTGACCTTCGTTATTTATTGGTCCATAACTCTTGCAATATGGGCACCCTATAGAGTGGCCGAGCCTTGATTTTCATTGGGTTTGAATGCATCTCTACTGCGTTTTTCGCCTTAAGGGTTTTAATCTGTCTAAATCGCGGCATTTAGTGGTTTTAATGTGAATTCCTATTTCGCAATATTCTAGCCATAGAGACAGTGCCAACCTCACGGTTAAATAGAATGGATTTATTCCGCAGGGCGTCAAAGGGGATAAAATTATTCCGTGGGGCTTTGTTAGAGCACGTTTTCTGCTTTCTCTTATACTGTGATACTATAGGGACGTTCAAAATTTTTACGACTGTATAAGCACGTGTGTGCTTTGCATTATTTACGAGTAACATTTTAACGAAAAAATAGTCAATGCCACGTCCCATGAGTTCGAGCGTCAAACGAAATGAACTTGTGCAGTCATTGAATAATTAAAGGAATTTAGTTTTTTTTTATAAATATTAAATTTGGGCAATTTTTGGCTTATGATAAATTTTTTTTTTTAATCAATACTCACAGCAGTTAAACTTACAAGAATAAGAAGTAACCACGCCAAAAAACTTGATCTTGTATAAAAGTTATCGTACACTTGGTTTACTTTTGCAAATTTTAACATGTGAAGCAAAAGCATATAATATAATGAGGTCTATTTTAAAATATCTTAATGACGTTTCTGTTCTATCTCGACATCTTTTTAATATTTATTTTGCCACGTAATTGCAGTTTAGTGAGAGAGGAATAAATTCTCACTAGAATTTTATACAATATTTAAACATTTTCAACCATACATATATCGACGTTTTTCTTTATTCCATTTTCTAGAACATTACATTGTTTCGGTTGGAGTTTAACAAATTTTGAGTAAATCATGATGCTATGTTGGGTTTGCATTATAATTATATAAATTATTAATTAATTACTAATACACAATGACATAACAATGATTTTTAGAAAAATTTTCAATGGTTAACTATATTTATTAAAACAAAATGTCGGTACAAAATAATAAAAAAATGGTCCAATTTAGCACAGTTGACGGTGGCTCGGAAATGTTCTCAACAAATTGAACTGCATCAAATAAGGGTTGATTTTTTTTTTTAAATTCTTAGGGTTTTATATTGCATAAATTAATGATATTTTAAAAAAGAAGAAAATAAATCATATTTTGTCGAAATTTCTAGTAAAAAAAATATATAAAAATAATTAAAGGTGCTTAATTTAAAGTTATCCGATTATTAGTTCCAAAGGTACGTCAGACTTGTATAACATCGAAAATATTTTACAAAAGTATTGAAAAAACTTTTTTAGACTTTATCCTACACACTTAAATTATCTTATCAACTTATAAGAAATAAATGTTGCCCAAATTGAATAAGAAACTTTTCTAGATAAAATGTTTTTTTCTTTAGCTTTCTGAAAGTTATCGAAACTAACTTTTGAATAGATAGGTATGCATATATTTTGTGTCTTTAAGCAATAAAAAATATAATTTTCAACTTAATTTGAGAAATTTTCACGCCGAAACGTAATTTCTTTCCGTATATTTTAATTTTTTCCTCGACCTTTGACCATTTCTCGCTGAATAAATGAGATCCGCTTTCAGGCAGTCTACATCATTCATCATTTTCCATATTTGCAAAAGAAATGTCGATATCCGACGCCGTGCGCCTTGTTAAAAGCTCTATGTTTTTATCTATTTCTAGAAATGGAAATCATCTCTGAAGGGAAGCATTTCCGTTTGCTACCAGAAAATGAGCTTCCTAAACTTTTGGACTACTTGGAACAATTTCTACCGGAGTCATTAAAGGTAATTTGTCATAATTTTGAATGGAATCGAAAACACTAGAAAGTATAATTAGTTCTCTAATATAAAGCTAACGGGTAGGTATCACCTGAACAAATATATTTAATGCAGCAGGTCCTTTGCCAACTCGTTGGTTTGAACAAAGGACACAAATATGAACACACGTTTATGCGTTCATGTAGGTATATAAAACAGAAATTTATTCGATTTCTATTATATTCAGGAACAGAATATCAGATAATACTGATTGATCAAACAACTTTTCAATAACGCCCCAAAGTCGCCTAAAATCGAAAATAAATCAATTCTACGCCATGTCCTTTCCCAATCGCAGAATGGAGCATTCCATTGTCTGTTATATTTGTTCCAAAATCCATTCTCAGGTATAATAAACAATTTAATTTTCACCTGAAATAACAAGTACGTTGGCACTGTAATTGTTCGTCAGGTAGTGAGCGTGCACCACCCCTTAAAAACACGGGGCACCAAATTTCACGCTATATATAGCAGAAATAGTACCGCATTTCGTGACTTTAGCACTGGTAAATGTTAATGTCACCTCACCACCTTTTGGTGTGTTCAATATTCGTGTGTATTACCGCAGTAAGCCAAGGTTGAGTTGAATTAAAACGGGTGCATACAAATCTATTGTAAATAGATATTACGTTTGCATAACACCCCACTTTTTCTCCAACTCAGCTAATTATTTAAATTACTTAAGCAAAAATTCGTGTTTTTTTTTCGTATTCTCAGGTGCTCAAAGGAAACGCAAAGTTTATCGATTTCACATCCTTCTTGAAAAAAAAATTGCTTCTGCAAACTCAGCCAATCGTGCGGCGAAAGTGAACAAGCCGATTACAGGGAAAGTGCTCGGAAGTGACTTTCTTCCGTTTTTCAATTGTTTACCACAAATGCCTTCCTGTATTCTTGTTTTTTATGTGCTTTTCATGAAACTTGTTAGCCCTGTTTAGTTATTGTTATAGCCAAGCACTGTCATGTCAAAAAAGATTTTATACTTAATAGAGACATCTTTTAAAGATGGCCGTGCTATTTTTAGCCAACAAATAATAATTCAATCAAGTGAAAATAGTCCTTTTCATACTTTTATAATGAAGGTCGTCAAAAAATTTAAAAAATTTCAATCGTATTGTATAAAATAAAATAATTGGTAAACGGGTCTACTCTACATCTTCAGTTTTCAAAGGACTATAATGACGCCTGTATTTGATAATATTTAAATAATCTAGAACCTTCTAAAGCTAAAAAGCTTATTGCGTCATTTCGTCTCATGTTTAAGAATTGGACTAAAGTAACTTTTTTATGTATATTTATAGAAATTAGTTAAAATTTATTAGTCAGACAAAAAGAATATAATTTATCTCAAGCTGTTACCTCCAAAGGAAGTTGATTAAGATTTTTCTAAATCCTAATGGCCTCTCCAGAATAATTTGGAGACTTGAAATTGAGAAAATAAGATTCAAATAAAACAAGTAGACCATTTTAGTCGTACGGCAGCTTATCTTCCTTAATTGGTTTCAGTCTATAGCGGAAAACGAAACCAAATCGATTCACAATGAACATAAGCAGCATTTGCTTAAATTATGCGAATTTCAATAGCCTATCAATATGTTAAGCCCCACCAATACGGCTATACCACTGAAATATTATGTAAACCTAAAATAAAACGAAAAAATTTAAGCATAATTTGGGGCCCGGATTTCGCAAAGAAGTTATATTTAAACTGAAATTCGAAATAATCTGTATATGTAGTTAAAATATCTTTTAAGTTTAAATTTGAAACCTTTTGCATTTTAAGCAAAAATTACTCCACATACTGTATATTGTGCTTTTTTTTAATGCTTGCTTTAATTTTTAGGGTTTAATATTATTACATTATTTAAATATCTTGTCACTGGGAACACGTACGTGTATCACCAAATTCAAATCTCTGTCTCCCTTTAACTGAACCATCAAAATTTCAATAATAACATTTAAATCAAAAAGCAAGTAATAACATTATAAACACTGTTTAATGTAGAATGTTAAAATTTGGAATGCAAAATAAAAAAAGCTTATATTAATATGTATTTATCGGAGCAGGAGTGAGGTGGAGCAGATTGGTAAATATTTCGAATTTTAAAGAAACTAGTTATTAGGATTCTTAACTATTTTTGCTTAGAATGATGATCCTAAAATTCGTCAAAAACTTAAACAAGCATAAACATCTCATGAAATGATATGAGCATGCACACTAAAATCTCGTCATTATTTGAAGGCATTCATTCTAAAGGGGAATAAGTCCCAAAAACCCTCTCCAAACATATTTGCACCTGTCGACACTTCATTCACGTTAACTGACTCTTTCTCATAATGAAAGTTTAAATATTTATCTTAAAGTTTTGAAACTTTGCGCTTGCACGACCATATAAGCGTGTCAATGCCCCGGGCTGTTCATTCCCATTCTTTAAAAGTATCAAGACGATGATTTATGACATTGCCTCCTCCTGTGCGACAGCATTCATGTTATGGTTAAGTTATTTTGACGATGTTTAATAACGTTAATCACATGCAGATTGTTCCGAGATTAGTTCTGGAGAGAGAAAGCTTAAGATATTTTAACTTTTTATTCAGATATGGATGAAAAACGTTCATAAGAGACTCCTTAAAGCAATTTATTTAAAATAAGAAAAAAAGAATTTTGGTGTCGATGTAAGGGTGCTCACACAGTGAAAACGTAAGAAAAAGAAAATATGAAGACATTTTTTAAAAATCAATAATCATGGCTGAGTAAAAGCAATTTATGGAGCTTGTTTTCTTTATAGGAATGACGCCTTTAAGTGGGAAGCTATCAAACAATTTTCAATTGGCAAGATTTTAGATCTATTTTTATATCAACTTCTGAAAAGAGTTAGACGTTATGATAAGAGAATAAAACAAAATGTATGCTAACTTATATTATTAGAACGTCTTTCAATTTGTAACAATTTGTATTGAAATAACACAAATTTAACCACTCTTGTGTGATAAAATTACATTTTGTATTCTTGAATAATGAGCTACTACTAGAATTATTTAATTTTCTAGCTCAATCAGAAAAGAGTCGACGTAAAACATTCATTGTAATTATTCATTTTACGAGAGCGTATTTTTTATTTACATTCAAACGAAAATCAATAAAAATTTCAATTAAGAACTGTAGACGAGTTAAAGACCCAGATTAAGATCAATTAAATTGTTTTAAATTAATCCAGGTTTAGATATTGTCAAAATTTATAAAATAAAGTTTGTTCCTCACGCTTATTTAAATATCCATTATTTCCAACTGTTTCCAAATATATCTACATATAGATTAGTTACTTTGGTAAAAGAAATTCGATAATCTTTCGTTCTCTTCAAATAACTGCAATGTGTTCACCAAAAGTTAAATTACTAATTAGAGTAATAACTTCAAAGTTCTACTCAACTGAATTTTCCTTAATTCCCCACAAGCTACGGTTTCATAACTAATCTTTGAATAATCCGAACAAGTCAACGATGAAGATTGTTAGGTAATTTATCGCCAATTTCCGCTGAAGTATGTATGGACAAAGCTGAGATATTTCCGTAGAACACATGAACGTACAAATAACGCTGAGCTGCATTCAGACAATTGTTTTCATTTCACAAAATATGAGTGCGTTTATGTAGTTATGCAGAAAATTGTGGATGTACTTTTAATCAGGAATTATATGTATATTTCGGTGCACAATAAAGCATGACGAAAATTGCGCTTTTCCAGCTAATTTCTTTTCTATCAAGGTAAACATGGAGTTTCAATGAATTCTACAAATCTGATTAGTATAATATCAGAATATTTGATTAGATAAAGAGTAGTTTCGTTGCATTTTCTATGCAACGTCGATTACACAACCTTTTGAAATTAAAAATATGGGGGTGGGATAGATATTATTTTTAGACTACTTCAATTTTTAATAAAACTTTATTATAGGTATAGGATTTTTACTTGTAATAACGAAAAACCAGATACTTAAAAAAAACTACACAAAAGAATTAATTTATCAAATATTTGTTTGAATTGCAGAATGACTCCGATTTCCTTTCCTTAAAAAAGTCAATTGATGGCATGGCACATTTCTTGGGATGTTTTACTCTAGGATTTCAAAAATTGGTTTAAAAAAAAATCTTGTATAGGATATTTGACTTGACGAAAATTCAATTCGTTGTTGTTGTTGTTTTTTTTTCCAAAGTTATGACTTTGACTAGGCATGAATCCAACATCTACCAGTTTTTTCAAAACTTTTATAATTCTTCCCCACACTTTATGAATAGTCCATTAAATGTTATTGAACTTCAACATATATACATATTTTTATATACAGGGTGTACCAAAAAGGTCAGGATCCTGCCCTATCGTAGAAGGATGACATAATCGGAAAACAAATTTGTATAATATAAAATTTGCTAGGTTAATTACAAGCCATCTAAAAATGGCCCAAAAATTTGAGCAAATCTATAGAAGGCTTGTAATTAAGTCGCAGTTTTTTATCCGCCATAAAATGTAACTTCTTATATTCTATTTTTCTTTTCTTCCAATTTTCAGTTTCATCAGACAGTGAAAACGTACCTGAATGACAAAATTTGGCATTTTTACTTTTACGTTTCAAAAAATTACCCTGAGGATCCGATAGTTCTGCATTTTCCAGGATGTACCCATACGGTAAGGGAAAAGTTTTAGTTAAGTTATAATATTTAGGTAATTTTTTTTAAAAATTGTAGCCCAACAAAAATATGTACGAAAGCTTCGGGATATTTTGCCCTACAAAACGGATAGAATTGGTAGACTTAATGGAAACCGAAGATGTATTGATAAATTGGAAAAAACCTCTGTACCTGAATTTTACGCACAAGGCGATCATGGATCGTTTGAACTCATTCTATTCAGCAAGAGGTGGTATCATGCATCGCTTAGAGGGTGATATCTACGTTTATAAAAAATTAAACAACGAACTGGAGCTAGAGCCGTAAGTTTTTCTAATTTTCTAATTATTTTACTATATTTTTTCTTATGGATTTTTCTAAACAGTTTACCATCCGATGAAGTCGAAATGCGTCCACTGAATGTTGAAAACGTACAAGGCATTCACGATCTTTATCCGGCCAGTGAAATTGAATGTGTTGAGGTTTTTGAAAAATTAGTACAAGTTCTTCCAGGTGTGGGAATATTTAGGAAAAATACAAATGAGCTAGCTGCATGGATGGTACATTCCTACTATGGGGCTATGTTTTCTATGCAAACTAAACCACAATACAGGAGAAAGGGGTAAGTTATGTAAGATAAATTGTTAGCTTTCAAAACAGCGTTTTTGTATCGCTAACCAAAACCTCTTATATATTAATAAATTTTTGTTACAGCTATGGCATACATTTGGCAAAAACTTTAACTCAAAAAGTTATTGAGCGAGGCTATCTTCCATTTGTTGTGATTCGTCCAGAAAATGATGCATCGCGCAGTTTGTACAGAAAACTCGGTTTCGAGAAAGTCTATGAAACGGTTCGTGCCACATTTATGCCACACGAGGAAAACGGACAGGCCGATTCGCAAAATGATGAAGGTATCGAAGATATGCTGGCTGAGAAGTGTAAAATTACTAATGGAAAAAATAACGAGGATTCGAAGGACGAAGGGATTGATGAAAATTGCAAAGATGATCAAAACGCCTAGAAAGCGCATTGCTATTATCAACTGAAGCTTAAGCAAGCTTCTTCAATAATCTTTACTACTCCTCTTGTGACCTTCCACACTTCTAGACAAGCATTGCTTCATTAAAGAGCACAAAGATTTCAACGCGAATAGGATCAAAATTTTTTAAAGTATTTAAACAAACAAACAAGAAAACCAAAAGCAAAGACATGAAAAACCACAAAAAATAATATATCTTTTTGAATTCCGCTTCCGTTTTTTGTAAGTATCGGCTAAAACTCTTCTAACCGATACCTGAAATGTTTCTCTATGATTTGATGTTACCGTTTAATTGTCGTAAAAGTAAACGTTACTAAGAACACAGTAAGATTTAAAATGATAAAGCAATTGTAACAACAAACCGCTTCTTTGTTTATATAGTCCCCGATTAGTTGCTACTCGACTAAGAATAAATGCTACAAAGAACATTCCTTAAAAGTTAATTACCAAGATGGAACGAAAATGCCTGTAACTAAATCTGTGAACATTGAAAAGGCGCGGTACATCTGGTGTACTGTGTACGCGATTGTAGCCGTATTCCGATGAAAAGGTCCAATAATCGTGATGATGACGATAATACTTTTGTAGTGTGTACGTTAATGGGAATAAATGCAGGTACGATATCACTCCTTATTTATTTTTTATCAATACGCTTTCATTTTTAATTCAGTCTAGTTATTAGCTAGAATGGAAACAAATTTTCAAATTTAATAAAAGTAGTTTTCCTGATGAGACACTGTATTTTAATTCTACCAATCCCGAGAATATGGAATTATATATCAATGATAAAACTGCGGTACCTAGAATTGTTTTAGTGTACTGGAAGACGTTATAATAAAATTAAGTCGTAAATTATTAATTTCAGAAAGAGTACGATAAACAAGAAGATAATTATACGAAATATAGAAACAAAAATGCTTGTAAAAAAAATTTATATATGTATGTATGTTCAAAATGAGCTTTAAAATATCCAACTTCTCAAATGGATTTGAATACTGTCGGAATTAAGAATGTGGTCTTATTATTATGGATTAAAAGCCAGTAGTCCTCAGTTGCATGTGATTAGGGGAAGAATATTACTCAAGCGAGTAACAAACGATTTACACCAAAATTTCTTTCCTGGCAAAGGGATTAATAAAAACAAATGTAATGCTTCTTACCATCGGTTTGTTAATTTTTAGAACTACATATGTACTTCTAAATTAATAATATCATAAAAAATTGCCAAAAGAATATTGAATTTTCGTTAATTACTGCGATACGTCTAATCTCAGTTTTGAGGTTTTCGCGACAGCTGTCCTTTATATTTTCTTGGAAGTTTGAAATATAATTATGTCTTAAAAAGGTACGTAAATTTACATACATACATATAACTTTCAGAGAAACTTTCAGATATTTCAGAATTACCAGCTCAATTTATGACATCTCGAACGACGGAGCTAAATTTATGAAGGCATCATAAATTGATTACGTAGGTTATTACAGCTCAGAAATTTTTCTCTTATTTTTGTGGAATAAAAGCTTTTTCGTAATTAACCTTGGCAACGCAAAAAAATTATATTGAAAGGAAATTTCGCATACTCTGATACCGCTTCCTTTCAAATCTCTGGAAGAATATTGCTCAAAATGAAAACTCGTAATATGTATTAAGAAGTTGATTAAATTCAGATAATGTGCATCTATAGTTTAGAAATTAAACAACGCTTTTTACATGACTGAGAGCAAATTTCTTCTTAGTAAAGGAGTGAAATAATTTTTTGTTGCATTTTAGGAGGCCTATCTAAAGAGACGAGTTTAAAATAATTATTTTCTAACGTGAAAAGATTGTGGCATACAAACATACGGACTGATCGAAATTATGAAAGTTCCTTGTTGGCTATAGAGAGAATATTCGAGAAAAATACAACAGAATTAAATTGATGCAAGTTAACAAACTCAATTAATTGTTCTCTGTAAACGCTAGAATCTCTATGTATTCAGGTTTCCTAAATCGGCGGTTAAAAAATTATAAGGGGATTAATGATTCTCAAAATAGATTTAAAGCCGAAAAGTGTCTTAATCTCGTGTTTTAAAATCTGTCTCAATTCTAGGCACTATTGGGTTGATGCTGCAAAAATACTGAAAAATATCTTTAATTTTTTGGTTATATTGTATTGCTAAAAACAACTTTTTCAAACACCAAAATTCAAGGTCTGAAAGATAGAAATACTTAAAACACCCAGAACACTAACTTTAAGTAAAGTACTTTTTTGCCTACCCACAATTAAAAAACTAATCAATAAGTTCATCAAAAATCTTTTAATCCTACTTGCTCAGCGAGTAATAATGAAAAAGTAAAATAAAATCACTGAATTTCCTAAGTAAATAACAGATAACCGGCGTCCTTTAAATTGTTGAATCTTTAGCTTCTGTGGAGTTCTTATCTTCCTCCATAACTTTCAGTCTCTGACTAAACCTGTCGGCTATAAACTGCCAGTACTTGCGACGGATAATATCGTGTTCGTCGCACATCTGCTTGCACAGGGAAAACAATTTCTGTGATAAAACGTCTTGGTTGGGTTCCGTCTGGCGCAGACACTTCTCCTCGTATAAATCAATCAGGAAGGCAATCAGATAAGGCGATCGCACCCCCTTCTCGTACAGCTCTTCAGCGAACTCAACTACCTGTTGGGAAGGGAATCATTAGTTAGAATTGGTCATGTGATTCATAGTTGATTAAGATTTCTACTTGTGGATACTGATCCAGACCGCCACCGCCCTTTTTCAGCAGGCCACGAAGGAAATTCCAGGCACTTTCGTTGTTTTTGACTATGCGAATTCGATTCATTGTATATTGCAGCTCCCGTGTGATTGTTTCAGGACTGAATCCAAACTGTGTAAGAACGAAAAATCTTTGATTCCAAGCTGAGTTATTTCTGATGTCCTCGGAAATTAACTTGTCGATGTAGTTCAACTCATCATCGAATAAGCTACAAAGGATGAGGATAAGATTAAACATTCCATGAATAGAGTCGTTTTTTCTACTTGAACTCCTTAATGGCCCACTGTCTATGCTGCCAGGCGTGGTAATTTTTAGCGTCCATGGCTAAGATACTTTTTGTTAACTCTAGCTCCCTGGAGGCGTCGTTTAACCACTCGACTATGACCCTCCTGTGGTGCCAAACTTGGTAGTTTTTGGGGTAGTCCCTGATCACGTCGTCAACATAGTCCAGCTCGTCCTGCAAGTTGCAGTTCAAGGCCTTAAGGATATCCCTCCTAAATATTCAATTTGTTATCGCTTTTAATTTACAAGATTTATTGCATAAATCCCTACCGATATTGCCACACGGTGTAGTTTGCGGCGTTCAGCTTGAGAGCATCTCGAGTCAGGTCCAGTGCCCTTGGCGATTTCTCATTGGCGGCAAGAACGGCTCGAAAGTAATCGTAGACTTCTTTGACTGGAAGGAAACTTGTTAACCTTCACCGACTATTTTTTGTTTTACAAGAAAAGGCGCTTACATCTTTCGCTGTACGCAATCACGACGACGGCGTTTTCCCCGTCATCCTGCTCCACCGGCGTAACATCAGCCCACTCCTTTCTTCTGCTGTACGGAATCCAGTCCACTGCGAAATCCTCCTCGGAGCTGTCGTCACTCATGTTCGATTATTTTTATGTTTTTCGGATCGGAAAGTGCGCTCAGTTCACGGATATATCGCGAAATCAAGAAATCATATGGAGCCGAACGGGCTCGCAAAAAATGACAGAAAGCAACTGACTGACAGCGCTCTGTTCTGTCCGAAAAAAAGGCGACTGTGTGAGTGTGTCGTCCATCACATGTTTGGGATGCGTACGTTATGTTCAGGAGAACGATTGTAGTACTAGACTCGGTTGGAAAATGGAGTTCGATATGAAAACGTCCACTTCCAAGAAGTCGTTATTTAACGATTTTCAGAATATTGATGTTTCGTAGGAAGTATTATATAAACTTAAAAAACTTTGCTAAAAATAGAAAAAGATAATCTTTTATACGAAAGCTAACTTATTTAAATTTCAAATATAAGGTTTGGCTTATTTGTTTAAATTTCAAATATAAAGTTGTTTATAAAAGTTTATTTACAAATTCTGAAATACATACGTTGTGTACAGGTTCATTAAACAATTTTATTGTAGTTAATTAGGATATTTTCATCTAAACAAAATTCAAACACAGATACTTCTACTTCTAAAAACGTTTTACTTTTTTTTCTTCTACATTTCGATACATTTATATGTAATCTTAAAAATATTCTGTAAACATTTTATGTCGAGAATTGAATTAGCTTAGATTTTATAGTGAGTCTAGTCTCAGTGCCACCAACGCACTTTATACCTACATATACTTATGTATTACAAACTTTAAACGCATTTTTTCCAAAACATGATATTGGTATATAACAATAATTATTTTTGAAGCTTGTAATTCGTATTAAAATAAATGTTTAAAAATTAATCAATGAAAGTTTGCATATTCTAATTGTTGAATCTTTTATTCTATTATTTTTCATCTCTTACCAATAGGTAGTAAACTAGAGAAACGTTTACAAGAAGGTGGAAAAATTTTTAATGTAGGGTATTTTCAACTCAAAAGCGTTATGAGGATGTGTAGAAAATCGTGACGGAAAGTAACTTTTCTAATTAACTATTTTTGGAAATAGGAAATATTTACATATTCATCATTTTGGACCCCAGAAAGATTTACCAGTAACCGCGAGAAGACCCTAAATTGAATTGAAGCCAATATCCCATTTTAACTGAAATATCTTCATTAACAATCGATTTGTTTAATAGTTTATAATTTCGTTATTTTTATTTTAAAGCCATTCTCTAAAATATTTCTAATTGCAGTCATTTGTCCAAAATAAAACTAAAATAACTCTTCTATTCCAAGGCAACAACCCGCATATAAAATAAAATAATCTTTTCCACTTTATCTCAAATCAATAAAAAAAATCCAAACCCACCGCAACATACTAACGACTAGCGGCGAAAAGGACATGTTTACATTAAAATCCATTTCCTGTCGATAAACAATTTATCCATGTCGTTATTAAGAGCACAAATAGTGTTAGACGGTCGCACGCTATTAACTCACCGCTCAGACGGACCTATTATTTATATCACGACAGGCACCGGCCACTCAATTTGAGCTGGATTCATTCACCCAATCAAATAAATATTACTGGGACAGCAACAGTCCGAGAAGTGTCCTTGGGAGGCTCCTCAAACTTGGACTGGGACGATTACTGAAAATCAATGACCGCGGTTACGCTTTAAACGCTTACCCCATGTGAGAAATTACAGCAATTTGTTGGCACACGTGAAATTAGGACAGAGTAATGTCGCTTAAATAATTGGGCGGACATCGTCAAGGATACGTACAGCAAGCAACAAAGTCCCTGACTACTCTTGACTTTCTGTTTTCCGAACATTCGACCAGTTGTCTAAAGCGCACTAATCGCATCACACCACAATGCTTTATTTAAATCCAAATTTATTTTAAGTATTTAAAATGTTCCTCAACCGTGTCAATACCGTTCAAATTTTTTTAATTCTTCTCTTACTACCGGTTTTTCTTAACGCTCAAACAACGCAAAATATTAACGTGTGTAAGTGGCAAAATCCGCCTTTACTAAAAATTATATCAATGATTTGAAATCTTTGTTTTGGTAGTATTTGTGAATGAAGTGGATAATGATCCGGCTGCAAAAGCCCTAGATGTTGCTGTAACGTTCTTACGAAAAAATCCGTCTTATGGAATATCCATCCAATTTTCAACAGTGGAAGGAAATCGAACCGAATCAAAGGGATTATTGGAGTCAGGTACAAAAGACATTGTAAACAGGTGAAAACAATCTTTAATTTCTGGTTCGATAGTCTGCAATCAGTATGCAAAGGATATCGCTAACAATCAGCCACCTCATTTGGTTTTCGATACTACAAAAACTGGGATATCTTCGGAGACGGTTAAATCTTTCACTTCAGCACTTGGCCTGCCCACTGTAAGTGCATCTTACGGACAGGATGGGGATTTACGACAGTGGAGAGATATCACCGATTTGCAGAAGAACTTTTTGTTGCAAGTGAGTATAAATGGGATAAAGAAAATCCTTTGATAGAAAAATTAAATTACTTCGATTTTAAGTATACATATTGACTTCAAATTTTGTAAATTCTGATCTCCAAAAAAGAACAAAAATAAATACATAAAGCTCTACATTTCAACAATAAACAAAAATAATTGTCTATTAAACAGGATGTTGCTGTCGATTCTGATTGGAGATTAACTATGTACTTTAATACTAATTGCCAACCAATTTTAGTAGTTTCTTGGCTCTTCTAGAAAATTTAATTTATGTAGATTTAAAACTTTTCATGACAGCAGTACTTTAACATCGATTTAATTTTTAAAAAATTATTCTATGTAAACAATTCCTTGCAACTCCCAATCATTTCGATTAAAAAAACTGTTTTTAAAATTAAAAGGCTTGAAATTTTCATAGTTAGGGAGCCAGTTAAAAAATCAGACAGAGCACGGAATATAAATTTGCAAATAATTAATAAGTGACATCAAAAATATTTTCATTGCAAAATAGTGAAACTCTCATTTCCAATTTTTGTGATCTACTATAAAATAATTAACTATGTATATGTATTTTCTACATCTCTTTCTCTAAATCGATCGTTTGAGTCGACCTCATAGCAAAATTTTAAATTTCTATTATTGTTAAGTTTTCTTTTTTCATGTATTAAGTTCAATTTTGTTTGAAAACCTTGTTTGAAATGATTAAGTTAATATTTTAGGTAATGCCACCAGTCGATATTATTCCTGAAGTAGTTCGAAGCATTGTGGAGTACATGAATATAACAAATGCTGCAATCCTTTACGATGAAACTTTTGGTAAAATTGTACAAATATATATTCAAATCGATTTCATAGAATATAAAAATATTTTAAGTCATGGACCATAAATACAAGTCCCTTCTACAAAACATACCAACCAGACATGTAATAACGGCTATAGGAAAAGAAGGGGAACGAGAGGCCCAAATTGAGAAACTCCGAAACTTGGACATTAATAATTTTTTCATTTTAGGCAATTTACAATCGATTAAGTTGGTATTAGGTAATATGTATAATTTGATCTTAAAGATTTGGTTTATCTGAATTTTTTCTTTATTTTGAATAATTTTAGAAGCTGCAAAGTCTGAGTATTTTAAACGTAACTTTGCCTGGCATGCGATAACTCAATACAAGGCTGATGATGTCTCCTGTAATTGCGACAACGCCACTATAATGTATTTACGGCCTATAAGTAATCCTTCAAGCAGGGACCGTTTAGGCCTGCTGCGAAACACGTACAATTTGAAGGAGGAACCTGAAATATCGTCAGCGTTTTACTTCGATTTAGCTATGAGGACATTTTTAGCAATCAAGTAAGTTCGGTTCCATACAGAGAAACGCTGATGCTAATGCTTATGAGGCTAATAAATCTCAATCGTGTTGCGTGGGATTTATTGCTTCGTTTCTAATTTTCTATGATAAAAATAAAATTACGCGCCTTCATTTTGCCGACTTTGTATTTAGAAATTTCTTAGGATTTTGAGACTTTTTATAAAACATCTCAAAATCCTAAGAAATTGTATAGTTATAAATATAAGTTTTTTACTAATTGAAATTAAAAAGTAGCCAAAATAACTTCTTTGCGGGCAATCTAGTGTTAAAAATATTTAATAAAAAAAAAACGTATTTTCAGCAGGACTTAAAAATAAGGTTTATATATTTTTTATAATTACATAGAAAAACGGCTTTAATAAAAATTGGAAAAAAATAGACTAATAGAAGAGGTTACTTCTAAAATTAAACTGAAAATACTAAGAAAACCTTAAAGATTATAATTCAGTGTTAAAATCTAATTTCTAAAATATGCCTGATGTTAGTATAAGATGAAGCATGAATAGTCTCGCACTCGTTCTATTTAGATACTTAAATTGTTTAATACTTTTTTCTAGAGAAATGTTACAAGTAGGTGCATGGCCAAAATCAATGAAATATTTAACTTGTGACGAGTATGATGGTACAAATACACCAGAGCGTGTTATTGATCTTAAATCATATTTTAATGCGGTTTGAGATTTGTTTTACTTAATTTTAAGGACTATATAAGCTTAAACCTCTTTTTTATAGATCACCGAACCAACGTCGTATGGGACATTTAATCTTGTAAAGAATCACAGTTCTACTTTTAACGGCTACAGCTACATGAAATTCGATATGGACATAAGCGTTGTATCGATCCGCAGTGGAACATCGGTGAACACAAAAGTCATTGGACAGTGGTCGGCGGGCCTAAACTCCCCCCTTGAGGTGAAGGACGGCAAGGAAATGCGGAACTTAACCGCAGCGACAGTCTACCGGGTCTACACAGTTGTTGTAAGTATTCCACATCATATGAACTCGACCATTCTAACAAGTCATTAGCAAGCGCCGTTTATAATAAGAGACCCCATGGCACCAAAGGGCTACACCGGGTACTGCATAGATTTAATGGACGAAATTTCTAAACTAGTTGAGTTTGACTACGAAATAAAAGAAGTCGAGGATGGTAAATTTGGCAACATGGACGAGAATGGAGAGTGGAATGGAATTGTTAGAAAATTAATGGATAAACAAGCCGACATAGGATTGGGCTCAATGTCTGTAATGGCTGAAAGGGAAATAGTCATTGATTTCACGGTACCCTATTATGATTTGGTCGGCATAACAATCATGATGCTGCGACCAAGTGCTCCTAGTTCATTATTTAAATTCCTGACGGTACTTGAAACAAACGTTTGGTTATGTATTTTAGCAGCGTACTTTTTTACAAGTTTTCTTATGTGGATCTTTGATCGATGGAGTCCTTACAGCTATCAAAATAATAGAGAACGATACAAAGACGATGATGAAAAAAGAGAATTTAATTTGAAAGAATGCCTCTGGTTTTGTATGACTTCACTAACTCCCCAAGGTGGTGGAGAAGCTCCAAAAAATCTTTCTGGACGACTTGTGGCAGCAACGTGGTGGCTTTTCGGGTGAGCTCTAGGATTTATATAACTATTTAGAATGAAGTAAAAACATTTCTTTTGATTTTACACCTTTTCTACTAGTTTTTGTAGAAAAAAAGTTTTCGAAAGGACCTTTTTGAAATTATATCAATAAAATTTATTTTAAAATTACATTTCTATGTATATCTCGTAAAGTTTCATCATCATTGCTTCTTACACGGCAAACTTGGCTGCTTTCTTGACTGTATCGCGTTTGGACACTCCCGTCGAGTCATTAGACGATCTTGCTAAGCAATACAAGATTTTATATGCTCCTTTAAACGGCTCCTCTGCTATGACATACTTTCAGCGTATGGCTGATATCGAGCAGCGATTTTATGAAATTTGGAAGGACTTATCTCTGAACGATTCACTCTCACCATTAGAAAGATCAAAGCTAGCCGTTTGGGACTATCCCGTCAGCGACAAATACACCAAAATGTGGCAAGCAATGCAGGAGGCCGGATTGCCAGCCAATCTTGAAGAAGCTGTGCAAAGAGTTCGAAATTCCACGACTGCAACTGGTTTCGCCTTTCTGGGCGATGCTACCGACATTAGGTACTTAGCCCTTACCAACTGTGATTTGCAAGTGGTGGGCGAAGAGTTTTCAAGGAAACCTTATGCAATTGCAGTCCAACAAGGCTCCCATTTAAAAGACCAGTTCAACAATGCGTATGTCGAATTACATAATCTGTTTTTGGGCTTCTTCTATAATTATTTTCTTTTCCAGAATTCTAATGCTTTTAAACAAAAGGCAACTAGAAAAGCTTAAGGAGAAGTGGTGGAAAAATGATGAAGTTCAAGCAAGATGCCAGAAGCCAGAAGATCAATCCGATGGTATATCCATTCAAAATATTGGAGGTGTATTTATTGTCATATTTGTTGGCATTGGAATGGCGTGTATTACCCTTATTTTTGAATATTGGTGGTATAAGTATAGGAAAAATCCAAAAATTATTGACGTAAGTGAAGCCAAATTTACGAAAGGAAAAGATGGTAAATCGGAAGGAGTTCTTTTGGGAACTGGAGAGTTTATAAAAACAAATGCATTACGTCCAAGACTCACACAAAACATGCAGAAGGCAAGATTTTAAGGAAAAATAGATTTGAATAATAAAGTTTCTTTTAGCACAAAGAGCTTTTCAAAGCAAAAGAGTGGCACTGTTTGTACTGTAATTAGAAATAGAAGGTAATAACTATTTTGTCTACAATAATGTAATACATATTTTGAAATGTGTTAGTTTTATCAATAAAGTTTAATTTTAAATGTTCGACTTTTTTTATATAAAAATGACACTAATCTATTATAACTTATAAGTATAGATCCGGCAGAGAAAGCGAAGAACATGGATTACGGATAAGGTGAATATTATTACGAAATTGTTGTTAATACACAATAGAAATTGAATTTTTTGGAGTTTTTTGGAAAAGGATTATTGTTGTTAAAATGCATATTTGTTAAATTGTTGTTACTCCTTACTTGCTAGGCCGTTCGCTTTATTTAATTATTCATGAACAAAATTCATATAGTTGCACAATAAAAAACACAATTATCATATTAAAAAAGAAAATATCGATGGGAATCAAGTGTACAATTGTAACACTAAGAATACTAAGAGTTTCTATCGAATACTCTGCCTGAAAACGCTTTGCTTAGCTTTAGCCGAAGCGACCTTTTCCTTCTTAGCCTGATGAGGATCCGGAGTAAAACAATTCCATAAACGAAGAGTCTCATCAGCTCCAGCGCTAATGACAGTGCTTCCATCGGGAGACATTGCGATCTGAAGCACTCTAGAGGTATGTCCTGTTAGCTCAGCCTGCTTAATCATGGAAGGATACTTCCAAATAGTAAGCTGATTGTTAGCATAACCGTGCGCGGATATAAGCTCCTTATACGTTTTTGACCATAGTAAGGCGCATACTTGAGACTTTGAATCAACCGAATTAATTAGATTACCATTGTTTATGTTCCAGAATTTTATGCATCGGTCAGCTGTACCCCCTCCTGTTGATAAAATATTTGGCATCCAAGGGCACCATGCCAAAGCCCTAACTGCAGCTTGATGCTGATTAAGCACGTAAAGGGGCTCCGTTTGTGTAGTAACACCTCCAGGTACAGCAGGCCAAATATTCACTAAATTATCATTTCCACCACTGGCTAGATATTTGTTGTCTGTTGACCATTTCAAGCCGCACACCTCCTGCGTGTGTCCGGTGAGAGTGGCAACTTTATGGTCTCTTTGTCGAACATCGTGATGAATTATAGTTCCGTCCCGACTCCCTGAAGAAACGATGTAGGCATTCCACGCAAGCGCTCCCACCCTCGCACCATGCCCGTCCATCACTCGAAGGCGCTTCATTTTTACGCAGTCCCAAAGTTCAACAGCCCCCGCATTGTTGCCGATTGCCAGGATGTTGCCTTCTTGAATCCAAGAAAGTGAGCAGGCATGGTCGCCTTCTTCGTACTCGACAAGTTGCCCTATGTTTCCAGTGCCAGCATCCCAGAGGTAAACAGCTTTTCCTAAGGCAACTGTGACGACGTTATCACTGCTCCAGTCCATCAGGTTGAGGTCTGGAAGATCATGAACCTGTGAGAATCCGCCAAAAGATACCTGAACTTACTTACAATAGTCATTAATGATGTCTGGAGCGTCCAAGATCCTTTCGGAGCTGGTGGGAATGTATCTTGAGCCACTTTTTGTTGAGGCTGGCGTTTTTATTGAATAAACAACACGTAGAGGATTGCAATGTGATTCTGGTGCAGCTGGAGCTTTATTCTGATAACAGAGAATACGAGTTGTCTTGTCGCCAACCTGCATCGTGTCTGATATCAACTTTTGACGGTCAGTCTTAGAGGGACTCATCTTCTGTTCATTTTCCTCGTTGCCATTATTTTGTTTTTGCTCTTTTATCTACCATGGAGGAGTATTGAGAAATTTGAGCCATAATAAGAATCATTAATTTTCGAATTATGTACCTACTTAAAAAGTGTGAGTAATATTTTAGAAAATTGGTTGACAGTACAATTTAACTAGCCGTAAGATCAATTATAGGTTCAATTTATAATTATCTGATGCAAGAATAGTTATAATCAATAATTTAAGTGGTGTGCAAAATATGAATAACATAAGAACAGTTGAATTTTAGTGTAAAAGACCATGAAAACAACGCAATTAAACTAATCGGCAATTTGAAATCTATGTGAGACTCTTAAATTTTTGAGGTGACTAAAGATAACACTATCTTACAGTATCTGGACCATATGCGACTAGGCAACCTAAACGTCCCAATTTATTTTTATTTTAATTCCTGGGATGAAAGTGAAATTTTGGGCATAAATATTTAATGATCACGCTAATGCAACGAGAAATAAGTTGAAAGCAAAGATACTTTAAGCTAAAGTTGCACTTCAAGGACCGGTCGTCGAAGAGAATTGGAAACCTACAGTACGCAAAGTACTCATTATAATCACATAATTTCCCTTATCCGAAATCCTGCTTTCAAATCCTTATAGTAAATTTGACAACAGGTATTTCCTTATTCGAGCTGGACTATTTTTTATTACGAACTTTAAGACAAAGGAGAACTTACCAAATAGTGTCCGAGCTCAAAATTAGTGGCACTCCTTGTGGGAATAAATCGGTCCCCATGTGTCGGCGTCTTAGCTCCTTTATTCGGTGTAGGATTAGGAGTTTTATTCCCTACAAAACATATCCAATAACATTTAAAATTCCGCCAAGTAATCATGCAATTTACCAGGCGTTTTCCCGCTGGGTGTTTTTTTACCTTTACTATTCTGCTGCTGAACATTCTTTCCAGGTGTTTTATTAATCGCAGCTGTAATAAATGAGCTGCTGTTGTACGACATCGACATTTTGCTCTTGGACGTATTTACGCTGGCATTTAAGCTCACAGCAGACGCGTCCAATTTCTTTTGCCATCGCGGTGCAGGGCCCCTTGTCAACTCTCCGTCCATCGTTAAGACACTGTTTATCTCATTTAAATAACTGAATTGTGACATGGTAAAAAAAGCGGAGGTTAATTGATAAGAAAAGTTATAAATAAATAACGAGATCGAACGAATTATCACAAAATTATCTGAGCAACCCGCGCATAGAACGAACACAACGGAAATATTCGAGTTCAAAAATGGCAGATTAAGCAAACGGTAAAATGGTATTACCTGATAAGTGAGAAAACCGATATTTGGGTAGCGTTCGTTTTATTTTCTGCATCCAAATAACGGTTTTATTTAATATAATAGCACACAAAACAATAGTTAAAAATATTCTTAAACAAAATCAATACATGTTTGATTTTTTAATGATTATACAATTCTTGGAAAATAAGTAATTTTATTAAACTTCATACCATCCACGCAAATCGGTTCGTTTGAACTGTCAAACTAAAATTCGCGAACCGGTAAATTTTATCCATTGTGAAAAGTCTGACAAGCAAATGTCAGATGGTTTTTGTTTTCTTGGTTTACGCAATGCATTAAATTCGCGAGGAGTTATCTGTGAATTGTGCATAAGAATAATGCCAGTGTTTGGCGTGTGGTTAAAGGGATAAATCGCGGTACGCAAATATCGTGAGTTGTTACTTTGGCCGGGAAACGTTCTTCGGATTTAATCAACTTCGATGTGATGAATTTCCCTTCATCAATAAAGCAACGAAATACATCGCTAATGTAAGTGACTAGGACAAATTACAACAGGGGATTAATCCTTTAAGCCTTCTTCACTTAAATTCCCTACATTTGTGTGATTAAAGTGCGCTACAGTTGCAAGCGGAGTGGCCCACAGGTACTCAGGCCGGGGGCGTACAACGCTATCTAAAAATTGATTTTTTTTTTGGGCAGACGCGATCTTTTTTTTTTGGAGCTCTATATGCCTCAGCTGTGAGGAGTTTTGGCTAAAAATGCGAGTCTTTCACAAATTGGCAAAAACTGTGCAATTGCTCGTTATTCACGCTCGGCGGGCAATTGCTCTACCTGGCGAGGCAGCGTGTTCGCTGGGGCTCTTTTGCCTTTCATCAACTTCTTTCTTCTCTATGTGCAAAAAAACAAAAAACAAGCGCTCTAAAAATATGCGGCCCCAAAGAGGTATTAAATAAATGCATTTCCAGTACTCTATTATCGATGTATTAACTTGCATGGCCCCCCGGCGACCGTGTGGAGCTCCACTCAAGGTAATCGATCATTTCTGCAATTTTGGTGTGAATCGAACTGGACTGGGGGCAGAGGACGCCCATCTGGGTGGCGAGCAGGAAAGTAAAATTGCTGCTCAAGTTGTAAACGTCTCGTAACGAGTTTTTCGAAATAATCAATCGCTCAAGAGTTCTGTTCTGTGAGTAAGTAGTTGGTGGATCATTTTGGCCTTTTGGTAGCGCTGGCCATCCAATGCGGCAATGACTCGTGGGGATTTAATTTATAGCCTTAGAACGATTTGAGTAAACAGCCGTTTGTTCGCTTGTTTGGACAGGGGCTGCCGTGGAGATGTTCAATATTTGTCCGTGATTTTATTCCTCAAATGAGGTAGCAACCTGCTGCAGGGGCATTGGCATTCTTCTGCTGTCCTCTCGAGAATACGAGCAGTGTAGCAATTGTGGCCACCTGTGCTTAATTGTGGCTTAATAATTGCGACACTTAGAAGCATAATATCTAGCTAGTTCCGCCCCACTGTCTGAATTTGCGTAACGCATTTGTTTACCTTCCTTCACTTATCGTCTCACGGGTTCAAGTAAGCGACAAAAACCGCTTAGAAGTAATTATGCCCTCAGGTATCAAGTCGTATCACCGCTATTGTCTTCATTGAACAAGCGGGGCACTTTGCCTGTACATATTACATAAAATATTATGTCAGGTTGTGCAGTAATACTTTCTACATCTGTTTTGCTTATCAATACTTTCAGTACGTGGGTATTTCTAGAAAATTTTTTAATTTCGTGCCTCAAATTGGTTCTAATGAATTTGCAGATCAATACGAAGATAGTGACCTAATTTTTTCTATTTTTTAAATTCATAACGTCCGTCTGTCTTTACAAACGACAGACACTATATAGATCTGACCAGTATTGATATGGTGTAGAGTAATCATAGTTATGCTTCAAAAACACTATTTTCCTTCTCCATCTTCTTTATCAATTGTTTCCGTCTGTAAATACGAAAAACTGAACTAATCATGTGAATATATTTTAAGAGCTCTCAGAACACCCGAAGTATAAGGTTTTTAAATGCTTAACGCTTTTTTCAGAATATTGTTTTCAAAGTACCTATCCAACAATTTTGAGAATCAATTGATCAAAATATTGAACAGTTTTTTTTTTAAAATATTATTAACTAGAATTTAATCTTTAATAATAATAAAAATGTTTGTTATTTAGATTTGGTATCTAAAACTACTTTATGTTGATTAGTTGATTTTAGGAAGCCCTTTTATACTCGACCGACCCACTTGCAAAATCCAAACAAAATGTGTGTTGGATTCTGTTTTAGCAAAAAACGCCAGCTTACTGGACTTTTCAATTTTCTTTTCAAAATATGATCAGTAAATTATATATAGTTTAATAAAGTAATTCCACATTTAATTCCCATTAATTTCAAATTTCATTCCCATTCAATTTTGGAGTAAGAAGTAATTGTTTTTACACACGAAAAATAAAGTGGACAACAACTTAACCCTAATAAACTGATTGCCATTCTTCATTTTATATTTGTTTTGAATAGTCTTTATATTGTAAATGTATTTAGAATACTCGCTAGATTTATTTTTTTTTAAAGAAAGATTTAAGTTTTTCTTAAAAATCATATTTTATTGTGTTTTTCACAATGATTTTATTTTTATGTAAAAGTATGTTTTTGTAAGTTTTGGTTTGTTTGCACGTTAATTTTCTTTTATGTTTGCTTTTTTTACATAGGAGTATGAGCACTGAAATAATAGAAGAAATTAATGGTAGCAATGGGGAAGACGACGATGAAAGGTAAATACCTGCAAAAGAAAATCCCGCTTAAAAATTCTATAGCTAAGTGTGGAATTAATTGTAATTTGTTAATTGTTTACAGGAAAAAATCAGTGGAGGATATCTTGACTGGGACACAGGAAGCTATAGGAAATAGCATAAATCAGGCCATATCCTTCACAAGTTTGAATGTGCTTCAAGCATCACCTATCCCAGGGAGAAAATCACCTAGTCCTAGCAGTAGCCCTCGCAGTAGCCCTAAACTATCCAATAAGAAGGATCAACAGCAACCTCAGCAACAACAGTCACAACAACAGCAACAGCAACAACCGCAAGTTTCACAACAGCAGCAACAACAACAGCCGCAACAGCAGCAACAGCAACAACCTCAGCAGCAGCAACAACAGTTACAGCAACAGCAACAGCAACAGCAACAACAGCAGCAGCAGCAACAACAACAACAACAACAACAACAGCAGCAGCAACAACAACAACAACAACAACAGCAACAACAACAGCAACAACAACAACAACCACAGCAGCAAACTCAGCAGGAACTGCAGCAACAACAGCAGCCCCAGCAGCCAATTAAAAGCGACTCCCAAAGTTCTCTGTTCCCGAGTTCTGAAAAAGCGGAAAGCACTGAGGTGGGTGATAGTTGATCTTTCTCTAAAACTCATTAATTCGAATTCATTAGTAATACTATTTTTAAAATTTGCATAATAATTTTTCTGATGACATATATGTATAAGCAAAACGTTATTATTTTCTTTACAGGATTCAATAAGCAAATCAAGTGATAGTTCCCTTCAAACCTTGCCCCCTGAGCCCGAGAAAACAAAGGGGCCTTCTAAAGTATCTGAGCGCGCTAAAAAGAAGTCATGGTACAATGTGTTGTATCCCTCGTATAAATCGCGATCTGAAGATTTCAAGAAATTGTTCAAAGATGTGCCTGATGATGAGAGATTAGTTGTAGGTAAGTTTAAATTTTTTTTTATTTAATATTGTAGTTTTTGTTTTGTTATAAAGAGTGCTGTTAATGTGACTGTCGCAAAATTAACAATGTTGTGGAGTCCTTGGAGTTGGTAATTTAAGATTGATTGGTCTGATTGTAAACAGATGATAAGTGCAATTTACGCTCGACTTTGAACTATGATAAATATGGTTCGCTTCGCTGGAAATCCTTTGTTTCACTGACAATTTAAAAGAAATTGTGCTACGCGATAGCTTTTGCATTTTTAATTGAGCTTTTAATCTTCGGCGAATAAGAATTAATGCTAATGACCTGATAACATTTTACTAAATTGAAAATCTCTACTAATAAAATAGTGCTCTACATATTTCTGAGTTTATAATGAAGCAACTTTGATGGTGCACTTGTAAATATTTTTGGAGAATTGAAAGAGACAATATATTTTAAAACTGATATTATTCAACAAAATGGTTTTTATATAATTAATTAAAAAGTGGTTTTCTTTATTATAAAAATCTATAATAGGCAAAAAATATGCACTCTATTGCTTGATTTGTACAATTACAAATTTGAAATCGTTTAAAATCTTTGCCTCTTACTACTGAAAAAATACAAGTTAATGACAACGTCTTTATACGTACTCCTGCTAAAAACTTGATAGCAATTATGATTTGCTCATATTAAAACTTATAAAACAGTAATTTTTTTATCGGTTATTTAAGGAGAATATTACAGACATTTAAATGCCAAAATTGTTATTTAAATTAAAAGACGTCAACTAGGTGGAAAATAAAGGTCATCACACCTTTTCTGAATTTAATACTGAAACGATCGGCGCGCAACTCTGTAACTTAAACAATTTTCTACATCTTTAATGCAATGCACTTGCAAATTTGGATTAGCTATTTGCAAATGGAAAAGTGTTTTTGAATGTTTCCTAATTCTCAATCTTATTAAACCTTGGCATAAATTTGTAGAGAATTAAAAATAATATGTGTATAATTAAATCAAGGAAGAAATCGAGTACCGATAAATTTGATTGGCCTTGGTAGTTCAAGTATTAAACAAAAAATGAAAATGAATGAAGGCAAGTTTACAACAAGCTATTGAATGCGATATTTAAAAAATGTGTTGTTTTGAAATTGACAAAACCATAGCACGTGTATTAAACCAAAGAACGAAAAGAATTTTTATTATCTTCCAACTATCGAGCGTTCCAAATTGGTGGATATAATGGTGCATTAATATCTGTATAAAACCATGGGTTGTCCTCGGTCTTGCTTAAAGAGAAGCACTTTTACGGACGGTTAAGTTTCACCTCTGTCCAATATAGCAACCTTGGCCACTGTTTTACGAAATTTGGTAGAATTTTTGCCGAAATGAATCTTCTTTTTAATAAAAAACAACGGCAACTACATATAATATTTAAAAAGCACGATATTTTTAACAATTATTTTTCTAACCAAAACTGTAATCTGGTGGTCTTAATTGTCGATTCATTAGTTAAGGCTGTTTTAAAAAATATTGCATTTTCTAGTACACGTGTCTTTATATAATAGAGTATAAATGTTAGCAACAGCGTAGGTACTTGGATTTGCGAAAACTCATTAAATTTTATCTGGTCAGTTGTACAAATACCTGCCAATAAAACAATAGGAGGGAAAACAATAGAGCGTTTTATTATTGCTATTCATGTGATATATTTCCTTTAAAACTTTATTATTGTAATATTCAGAAATGGATAACTCTCGTTTTTTAAGTGGTATTTTTAATGATTCGTAAATAAAACTTTATTCTTGCGAATTTCTCATTTTAAATATATGTATGTACATACATCCTTTAAAAAGATGTAAACTCTACCACTTCTGCCTTATAAAAAATAAGAAATCGAAACAAAAATAACTTTATTTTCGTTGATCTCTCTCAAGTAAACAAAAGCAAAAACCAGCACGATTCGAACGACAAAAAGCTGCTGAGAAAAGGAGGGAGCATTTAGCGACTCAGTGATACAATTAACAAAAATATCACGGCGATCGTTCGAATTCATTTCATTCAATCTATCAGTAAAAGTGCGCTTTCGTTTTTATCTAATCTATAAGCTGAGACATTCGCTAAAAAAATTAACGATAACCGGAAGACTCTCCAGGCCATCCTAAATAACTTTTGATATTTGTCCACATGTCAACATTTCATAAACCAAATACGGTGAATATATTTTGTCGATGTAGCACGTTTTTACAGCATAATTAGCATTTTAATTAAACTGTTCGGTTCTTGCACGGAAAGCGCAAAGCAAAGAATACTTTAGCGCCATTCTCTCTAAGTTTGGTCGCTTTATGGAAATCTTATGTTGATTTTAATTAAGATGAAGTTTTCTGGTAATCTGTGGTGACCCCGTAACATTGTGATATGAATCTTCGTTTAATCGTTTCATGTTAAGTGTTTTAAGGAATTAGTTGTCGAGCAAGTGAACGCCAGTGACATTGATGAGCTTTAAATAGAAGCATCTCAGAAATAGATCTTCTGATATTCACTGACTGAGTTTGAGACAATTCACTACATTAGTTATTTACGTTGGATTATAAATACTTGAATAAGGGTGTGTTCATTTTAATATATCAATGAATTTTGAAAACTTAGAATTACCGAATTCTTATCAATGCTTTGTACAAGTACCGGAGAAAGATATCGGTGTGATATGATAAAAAATTTGGAAGGTTTTTGCAATAAGTTTTTCTATAGCGGGAAATTAAGTGGTGCATGTCCAATTTCCATTTACATGGTGCGCTAATTATTTTACAGTGAAATAGTAAAACGTGTCTGAAAAGAATGAATAATAATTATTTTTTCGTGTCATTCTCAAATTCGCAACAGAATATAAAGGTAGAAATACATATCCTACAAAGAAATGATGAATATTTTTCTTTCTTTCTTTGTGTTCTTTTAGAAATCTAAAACAAAGAATCTAAAGATTCGAAACGACGCGACGTTTATTCATTAAAAAATTGGCGCGAAGTTTATGGATTATAGTAATAAAGATCATAAACAACTTTTGTTAATATACTTTCAATCTGAATGAATGTAGTTTAAAGCATTTTTTTAATACACAAAATCCCAGCTCAAGAAGAAGAAGTTTTGCAGATATTGTGATTTTCTCCTATGAATTCAATGCCTTTTTGTGATTTGTATTCGATTGAAATACATTTTAATATGAAAATAAACTAAAGAAACTTATTGTATATGAATATATTGTTTCAAGGTTTGTAAAATTAGGTAAGTGAATATCTTTCTTCTTAACAATATTACATATTAATAAAAACAATTCTAAAGAAAGCACCGAAAGAATTTAAAACTTATAACGTTTTTTAGTTTTAAAACTGTACTCGGAATACACGTCAATTACTGATACTGATAAATTACTTTTCAGAATATTTTAAAATAGGTAATTTATTTAGTTCTTATTGTTTGATTATTGAAACTAATCATAGCATTTAAAGATTTGGAAAATAGCATGGACTAAGTAAAAAGTCATCTTAAGAGATAAGATTAATCTTAGTCCGGTTTTGTTCAGTCTTAATATGAAATAATGTTGAATATGTTTTTTTTTCCCAAAAAATTATTATATGTACATTTATTAGTGTTATATTTTTCTTTAGAGTTGTATATCAATTAAATGTAATATTGTAAATCTTAGAACTATTTACTTTCCTGTTTTTCTAAACTTTGGAGAAATGAATTTGTTTCGGTGTGTTTTTTGATACCATTGATACCACTTTTGATACTGAGAGCGGAAGTCTTATCTTACTTTTTTTTATTTTCTATGAAGGAAGTTGTTGGATTTAAAGTGGATTTAGGGAATTAATCTTTGTGATATTCGTAAAGGGTCCCTATGTACGGATATGTTTTCTCAAGACTTTTTAATTTAATAAATTATTTGCATTTTCAGAAATGCAATAAGCAATTGATAAATTAATTGGATATCATGTAAAATTCTCCTATATACTCGTCGTTTTCTTGATTGCGAATTTATGGAAACCGTACATTTTCCTTATCTACAGAAAATCTCATAGAAATCCTTATTCGTAAATAATTTTATCAGACAATATAACAATATAACAATAGCGAATTCTCAAAACGTTGAGCACAATTTATTTCAGTTGATCGATTCTTCAAATAGGGTCACCTTTCCTAGTTTGTACCTGTCATATTTCTAAATTTGAAACAAATTAATAAAAATATTCTTTTTGGTTGTGCAATAAAATGATGTAAATTTAATTTGCATTACTTCTCTAAGATCATACAAAATAATATTACTAATAAAAACGTTAAAATCGATTTCTGTTTTAGTTTGTAATGTAAATTTTATTTCCACACCAAAATTATACTATGTATAAAATTTGATAGTTCCTAAGAGTTTGTTTTCATAAAGCATCCAGCATTGTTTTCAGCTTTTGCTCGGTAAAATGAGAACTTTTATGTAACATTAAAAATATACATTAATCGGCTTTATTTTTGGCATATGGAATGAACAAAGGCTTTGGCTTTCAAATTGGCTAAAAAACGTACATTTTTATTTACAGAATTAATTAGACACATGCTTTTTCATTTAAAAGTTTCCAGGAACTAATGGTTGTAATAATTTTTAACACAGTTTGATTACACGCAATGTATAGAATTCATGGAAACTCTTAAAAGATTTTTAGCGCACAGGCATAAGTCATAATAAAGCTTAATTCACAATGAAAAGAAAAACAAAAGTTTTCAAGAAAACAATTATTGGTATTTTTTTTTTTTTGAAAAATTAAACAAAAAATTATTAAAATTAATTAATATTTTTTTACTAAATTAAGGAATCAAACTAATTTTCAACTTAACATTTCTGAAAACTTTTAAAGAACACAAGTGTTTTGCATTATTTCAGATTATTCTTGCGCCCTACAGCGTGACATACTTGTACATGGTCGTCTCTACGTGTCACAAAATTATTTATGCTTTTATGCGAATATATTTCGATGGGAGACTTGTTTAAGCATCAAATGGAAAGATGTAACATCGATAACAAAGGAAAAAACAGCCCGTTTAATACCCAATGCAATATCGGTCAGCGCAGGAAATGATAAACATTTTTTCACGTCTTTTACTGCACGTGAAAAGGCTTTCTTGATGCTATTTCGTGTTTGGCAAAATGCCTTGATGGATAAGCCGATGCAACCACAGGAAATGTGGCAATGGGTATGTTCTTTAGTAATTTTAAAGTATGCACAAATTGCTCGGGTTTTTCTAATGTTTCTCGAGCAAGTGTATATCGTTTTATTCGGATTGATGTGCCTAGCTGATAAGATCTAGTAGCTTTCAATGTCTTTTTACCCTATTTCACACTAGTTTTTATTTTTTTATTGCACCCTGTTCTGCCAATTTATTATTCAATATTTTTAAATTTTCTAATAATATTTGCATTTCTTAAATAATAATCGGCTTGCATGGAATTTAAAAGACACAGTAGTATATTTAGATTTTAAAATGCTGTTTTTCTACAGACTACTTCTTCATATGTTTCCTATTTTTGATTTTGTCTCCGGTTTATATAAGCGTTTAGGTCGTTTTTTTTTCTGTACTTTCCTTATTTTCAGTCTCGTTGGATGGTGAATTAGTTAAATAAATATTACGATATATGGAATTATTCGTAAAAATTAAGAAAACATGTTTTATTATTCACACATATTTCTTCGAAATATGTACTTTCAATAATTTTAGGTCCCCAGAATTAGAACAATTGTATAATGGTTGTTTGCAGCTCAATGTTGTAAAATTTTAAACACTATTTTATTTACCTATGAAAAGTCAGAAATTAATTCTGTTGATGATTCATACAGTAATCGATAATTTATAACTATTTGCATTCGACTGTTAAAAATTTGTAAAAGTCTATTAAAAATAAATATTGGATAACTTGTTAGCGCCTACCTACGACCGAACTCTAACAAAAAATTAGAATATAGATTATGTTAACTCGTCGTTTTTATCGTTGAGGTGATTGTTGTTAATTAAGTACTTGAAATGTAATGGTTCTAGTATTATTACTAGACAGATTGCAGACTAAATATTTAATTTTTCACAGGGATTGGCTATTGATCATATTTCTTTAATATTTTCTGAGCCAACATAAACCACTTTTTGGGTTCGATGTTTTTACATCGTGAATATCAAGATAATGTATAAGAATTCAAGATATACTTATTAAGCGTCAAGATTATCTTAATTTCCATTTATATGCTTGTCAACAAATCAAAATGATTATCGGAATTGTGCGATTATCATTCCAACACGTTTTCATCCATAAATTGAATTCTTTGTGATATAACTTGCATTTTTTTTAAAGCTATGCAAAGAAATAATCAAAATTAAAACCGGAAAAGCGATTTTGAGTTATAATTTGTAGTATTGGTACTATTGAAACAAAAAAATGTCAACGGCGTTTCTTTTTATTAAAAATGCTTATTTACTGTTCAGTAGGTTTCGCAAATATCGTGCAATATTTTATCGGAACTCTCAGTTGATTCACATACCGACCAAACCAAGTCTCATATAAAAACACTCCATTCTCCTTTCCTGTCTAGTGTTATATTTTTCAAATAATTCTTTTCTAATTATTGGCACTTGTATGTATTTTAACATATTTTAATGGTCTCTAGAATTTTGACAAAGTTATAAAAAATTTCCAGTAATCTAAAAAAATTTATAAAATATCGGGGCTACGATTCTTTATCTGATATACTTTCATATATGCTATAAAATCAAAATGATCATCAAAGTTTTAAGCGGTATGCATCTTTGATACTCTTCTTCTTGAGATACTTTTGATTTAACTCGAAACTATTTCTTGCGACTTTGTTTACTATTCATTAAATTTAAACTTCGTGTAATACGATATTTAAATTTTTATTTTTAACTTTTAGAAAACGTTCTAATAAATTGAAGTCAGTTTAATTGAATCAAGTTTGTAAAACGAATTTTCTTTCTTTTCCTCTAAGGTCCATAATTGCTATGGGGATGAATTAGGTCTTACAAGTGATGACGAGGATTATATAGACCCATATTTAGGCAAAGACGAAATAATCAAAGAATTTGATCAATCCTCTGTTCAGTTAAGTCTATTTGTCAATAAAACTGCAGAAAGCCTCTCTGAAGATCAAAGTGCGAACGATATACCCAGTGATATGGTTTTAACTGGTGAAAGTATGCCTGATGAAATGGGCCAGATTGATAAAAATGATGAATCTCGTGCCCCGGAAGGGAAGAGAAAAATGCTTAAAAACAATAGACAGAGGGATGAATCACTTAATAAAAACAGTGAAGTTTTACCCACTGATATCTCAGATTCTAGTGATTCTGAGGAAAATAAAAACATTCCGTAAGTTATTCGAATAATAATTTAATTGCTCAGATTTGTAAGTGTTAAATTTTGCAGATTTATAAGTACAGCTGAATGTAATTCAATGCACGAAGGAAGACAGATGGTGCATACAATTCTTCCCATTAATATCGATAATTTGTTCAACTTGCTATTTTCAAAGTCAAAATTTTTAGTAGATTTTCATACGGCTAGAAAATCCACAGATATGGTACATGGTGAATGGACGGTAAATGAAGAAGGTGTAAAGACCAGAACTGTTAATGTAACAGTTGCCTTAACACAAGCAGTAGGACCTAAAACTGCTCAGGTTAAATTATAAAATTAGAATATTTCTAGAGACAATCTTATTTTTCTAAAAAATTTATTTTTCAGGTGACGGAAACGCAAGTAATGCGTGATTGTTCAAAACCGGGAGAGCTGTATTCAATTGATATTTGTAGTGTAAATGAGCGAATTCCATACGCAGACAGCTTCTGCGTTTGTAGGCATTATTGTTTAGTAAAGTAAGAGTTAATAATTCTTAAAAGAAGAAAACTTTGCTTAAATATACAATTTTTCAGAACCGTTGATGATCACACTATGCTTTCGGTGCACGCTCAAATAAAATATAAAAAATCGATTTGGGGCGTTGTTAAAGGGTTTATTGAAAAAAATACTTGGGCAGGTCTAGAAGAATACTACAATGCATTGTTGAGAAATCTTCAGAGTGAATATTGCATTCCACCAGCTAAAGCCAAAGCTAGAAGAACAAGAAGAGGTGAGTTTATAAACAAGGAATCTATGCATAATTTTTATTTAATGACAAAATAATTTTTCCCCACAAGGAAACACATCAATTCCTCGCCAAGTTGAAGAAGTTGCTATCAACAGTGCAGCTGTTCCTGACGTGGTCAAAAAGACTTTACCTAGCCCAATTAATATTTTCACTGAATCAACGAGTAAATATAAATGGATCTCGTGGTTTGTCATCACATTACTTAGCGCATTAATCTTTTTAAATGTGATATTACTACTTAAGTTGTGGAAGTTAGAAGCTAAAACTGTTGAAAGCCAAAGGCTACCTAATTTATCTGTTTTAAGGTAAATATCAGATATATTTAATGCGATAGAGTTTAAGTTATTAAAATGTTCACAGAGACTTGCCTAAAAATCACAAGGATTGGATAGAGCTGCTTAGACAACAAGAGGCACTTCATGAAACTGAAATGAAAAAATGGCAGAAAGTATTGCAAACGGCAATTGAATTGCTAAGAAAGGTGAGCATTGTTTGCAAAACAATTGTCAATAGCGAAACCATAGAAAAGAGTATCGAACAAGTGCATAGCGAATTATGAATCCTTTTGGCGCGTTTTCAGTATTACGTTTAAATCTTAAAAATAGGTCTAAGTATTTGAATTTATTCCGTTTTGATCCTGCTGGTATTGGTGATTATTTCAATTTACATTAATTCACTATACTCGAGTCTTCAATTGTGTGTCTATTGGATCTTTACAATTATCATTTTGCATTTGATTATTAACTCAGAAGTTTTATGCGATTGATGGTTTAAACGCGGAATATTTACTAAAACATGAGAAATGAATTGAGGCTAAGGCAGGTTTACGCTTAACAAGAGAAACAAAGACTTATTTTTTCTGTAAATTAACGCTTTATGTATTTTGACATTTACAAGTTGTAGGCTTAAGATGCGAATCATTTCTCTAGCTTTGGTAAAAATTGTAATTTATATTGCATTTACTAGTGTTTTTCATCTTATCCATGTTAATTCTTATTACGAATTTCATCTTGAAGCCAATTAAGAGATAAAATCTGTTCCATATAAAGAATCACTGCTAATGTTTTTTTGGTTTTTGTTGGTATTTTTGAATGTTTGGAAACATCTCTGTATATTGTGTGGTAAACTCACCGTTTTTTATATCTTTTTAAAGAGTCTGTCACATTTTTCAACACAAAACAATCAATTTTTATTTGAAAAGACGATTTTGAATTAATTTCAAATTCAAAATCACAACTTGACTTGCAAAGAAGTTTGACATCATTGAATTAGATACTGATATTTTTTAAATGTAATTTGATTCAAATTAAAAATGTTGTATTGAAAATTGTGAAAATCTTTTGAAAAAGGTATATTTAACCAGGTTTTTTCTTTCACTACTTGTATTTAGTACACTTCTCCGCTAATTCAATTTGACCTTTAGGATCTGTTTTATAAATAAAGCGCAAGGTACGGAGAACATCGAAGTACGATAAAGTTGAACCTTTTTACACGTTGGTGTATTTTTCACGTTGGCCTCTATTCATCTAGCTTCTGTTAACGTGTACAAAGGGAGTTTAACTATTTGAGGCACACGATTACAAAGATTTAAAAACCTATTGTGGCACAAACTTTTTTTATTAGAAAAATGAAGACGTTCAATCCATATTAAATTGTATGAATATGAGTAATTTATACTTTGCGAGATGGTTTAAAGTATATCCCACCATGCATAAAAAACGAAATCAAAAGTGGAACTGGTTTTAACCCACTTAACCCCAAAGAGTTAAGGTATCTGCGGACTTAATAAATTGATTATCATAATTAGTATACCGAAAAAAACTTATCCGTGATATATTGAAATTTACGTCATTTCACATTGAATGAATTCAGTTATTCTATTACTCGCTCGTTCTTCTTGACTTTCGAAAAACATCATAACATGATATTGTAATGTTAGGGCATTAAAAATTCATTTGGTTAGAGCTTTTATTCGACTCATTCCAAAATACCTAATGTTATGTACATACATACATATTTTTTGTTATACTTTAAAAATAATTATTATAATGCTTATATAGTGCAATCTTGTAAAACAATATGATTGATTTGTCTAAATTAAATTGGATCTATATATCGAATCGAAACATTCTTTACCGTTGTTTAATATCACTAATCCTGTTAATCTGTCTTAACATGTACCCCTGAATTTCCCCAAATAGAGAGAGAAACATCATCTTAATTTATATACAGGGACCTATTAAAATTTCGACATCAGGAACAAATAAACAAACATTTTTAATCTTTATATATATTTATTTTTCAACAAAAATACATTTATTTACCTTTACTACAATCCATTTTCTCCCAATTTCCCAAAATAATTGTCCAGTTGGTCTTGGTAATCTTGGCTTTATGGACAGGTTCATTGTCGAGCTGTATTTGGTATCTTAACGTGATTCATCGAATCGACAAAACGGCGTTCTCAATTTTTATGAAATTGGCACACATGTCATCGAGTGATTTTTTCTGACAATCGACTGAAATTTGGACGATATCGTGTTATCAAATGCGACTTTTGATTATACATATTGCCGCGCAGTTCAAATCCTTAAGGTCAAATTGGATAACTCTTTTTTTGAGTCAACCAGATCGATGTACCACCCTATTATTAGAGAATCCCGACTCATTTGAGATGTTTTCTGAAGCATTTATATATTCAATTAATACATTTTTGATGTAATCGTTGTTTTTATAATTATATAGATTTAAATCAATTGTTTTCTGAATTAAAGTATTTCAATTGTTCAATCATTCAACAGTCCTCAAAGCGACAGAGACTTAGAAAATAAATAAATTTTAGAATAAATTTTTTTTACAAACGCTTTAAAGTTAACATTTTCTGCACGAAAAAATGTATAGGGACATATACGAAATTTCTGATAGCAATTTTTAAAAATTTTCTTGCTAATAGGTCTTACTTTTAGAACGTTCTGTTAAATTTTCTCAAACTGCCATTTCTTTTTCTCAAAACTGCTTTATTCTACCTTCATTGTTTTACTTTGAACAGACAATAAGAATTAGGCTTCGTCCGAGGGTAGAATTAATTTTCATTATCAAGCACTTAATGCTTTGTCTTAATGCTCAAACGCTGCCACCGAATTTTCGCACTACCCACCAGTTTAATTAAGATGACGCTCTTAAATAATTGTTTTCTTAGGCGAAGGAATAGTTTAATTGTTTAACTTAATTGCTTGTAATATAAGCCAGAATTGTGTTAAATCTATTTATCTGTATGAATGTTTTTTTTATTTCATATCAAAACCTAGATATTGCATTTATTTTTTTAAGACAATTTTTACCTTTTGTAACTCTTGAACCACACAGCTGAGTTTTGTCTAATGCTTGCCCTTTTACATATTCTACATAACTTTATCTAATAACAGTATTCTGCTACAAGGCTGCTAATTTTCTTAAACATGTTTAAAACTAAAAGAGCGTCACGAGCTAGACTGATTCTCTGTACAGCTTTAAGATCGTTATGCATTAAGTGCAAATTATTTATTTTTTAAAAAAAAAAACGACATTTTCTGTTGCAAGTAAAAAGTTGGTCTTTGTATCATTTCAGACTGAGAAAACTTTGACCGATCTGTTGCTTATTATTACAGTCCAAACCACTTCAGACGATTTAACAGCGTCAGATCGTTCTATAGAAGAGTAAGATTCAGTTGAGATATAAGCTAAAGTATTCTTGTTTCCTTGTTGTAGCACATAACCAAAAGTGATGTTAAAAGTATTTTTTTATATATAAAAATGAAAGAAAAAAATTGATAAAACAGTTTATACTTAGTTTTATTTTATATCATCCTGCTAAAATAAGGATAATACCGTTTTTGTAGTATAATTTGTAATAAATTGTATAAAAAAAAGGAATGAAAAAGTATGCTCGAGTATATAGTGAATTCGTGTTATTTAATTGAGCATTGTATAATTATATGTAAACAAGATCCGTTAACTATTTTGTGATAATGAGACCTTAGTGAAATTTTAGACTTTAGATAAGTCCATGGATAGATGTTTAAAGAAATTTTATCGATATATATTTGGTGTTTAGTAGTTCGGTGATAAATAAAATGCAAAATCCAATTAAAATGTTGTTTTATTTAGTCTTTTTCTTTTTTCCATGCATCCCTTAAAAGCATCAATGATTGTCATCTAAAATTCTTCTTAAATATACTTTTAAATATTCCTTAGGCATTTGTGAGTTTTACGTATATAACTCTGTAAATTCTTCTTCGGTCGGTTTTCCTTTTGATAGTTTCCCTTGTACACATTTTTCGGTGGCCCATTTTGCGCCCAAATGAAGGACAGACTCGTAGGCATAGCGAACAATTATCCTTGGAATAGACATGAAAAGGCCCAAAGCAGATATTTAAAAATACGCCCTTTTTTAGGCACATACTCGCCCAAAGCTGGCACGAAAATTTTAAAACTCGCGGTTCGGCGTGCTACGCCTCATTTGAGGGGCATGTCGTGCCTCTTTGTGGCTCTGTTTACTTTGGTTAGCAAGTTCTCAATGGAGGGAGACTAATAAAAAAGTTCAGGAAATATTAATGTGTAATTATCTCGAAAAATATGCTAGGTCATACATTTTTTGAAATAGCTATTTTAGCATTAGGAGGACTTCCTTAGCTTCCTGTATTTGAATATGGTATTAGCTAATTTAGAGATATATAGTTTCTGATTATTGTGGAGAAACGGAAAAAAATGTAATATCCATAATTTATGGCACTACTAATTTAATAAAATTACTTCAGAATATTACAGATAAAAGTCCATTTTAGTAGAACGACTTACAATATTTTCAGGTGATTTTTTTTTTATTCATCGTCCTGATTCTAAGTTGACACATGGTTAATTAAATGAATCAGACTTACAAACATTAGAATAGTTTCGTCAGTTTTGAAAGGTAAGAGACAAAGTGTTCAAGTTAACACGGATTTTAATTTCTTTCATTTCCTTTAAATTTCCTGACTATAACTTTCTAATATTCAATTTTAAACAACGAACTGTAAATAACGAGGATTCTACCCACTGAACTTGTTAATATTAAAAAAAATTATCTTCCATTTTTTATTAGATACTTAATCCTCCTAATGATTTCTGTTGATTATTTTAATAATTTTTTTTTTAAACTTAACGATCTTGGGGACAATTTTTGCACATGATTTTAATTTTTTCTGTGATCATTCTCTTAGCAAGTGATACGTTGTGACGCACTAAAAAGATTTTCAGAATTATATGTACAGTACATATATTTAAATAAATAGATAAAAAATTAAGACAGACACGCGTCCTTGGTTTCAATTCATATGTAAAACTTTTTCCAACAACCGAATTTAAAATGGTCTCCATATAAAAATTGTTGCGCACAAGAAATGACTCGTAAAAAAAAATCAAATTTAACTCATGATCTTGGCTACACCATTGGAAACGAACTTTTTAATTGTAAATGTTTTATCCTAGCATACGTCTGATTAGTAATAGAATAATTAACAAACTGACGCTTGTCGGCGCCTGGGGAGACCTCACAGGCTCGTTCGCGTGCGGTGTCACCCACAAAATTGTTTACTTATGATAATCTTAATGCAGCGTGCCTATCTTAAAAAAGATCTGATAAAAGATAACGAAATACGAATGGGAAAAATTCAGTAGGACTTATTACTTAATTTTTATGTTAGTTGTTATACAAACTAATATATTTTATTTTATAATATAAATAATTAGCTTTAACCCGCAAACTCGTCTTCACAAAATTATAGGGGCCGATATTCTTCTTACAAGAATAATATTAATTTTGGTACAAATTCCCCCAAACTACGAAATTTTTATTTAAACCGATAGATGTACTGCTAAGTAAAGTTTAAAAATTCTATCCTTAATTCAAGTTTAAGTTGTTGATTTTGATTGCTCCTTTTAACTATAAAGCTTCAAGATTTCATGAAAATTCTTTTTGTAGTTATCACTGGGGACAATTTTAGAAATGAATCCAGAGAATATGCGCTTTTTGATTTTGGCAAGTGTAACGAAGATTAAATCTATATGATTAGTTACTTTTTAAGTAATGCTAATTGGCAAGGAAAGGTACGGAAATTAAAGCTTCGAGTAACAGCTTATGAATTATAGTGAATTTCGTAGCAAATCAAACGTTCATTCATTTAATATTCCGTCAAATTTCACGTTTCTAATTTAAAAGTGTCGCAGACGGCGATGGAATTTTTACTCGTCAATTAAAAGCTCTAATTAGCAGATGTAGAGGCCAGTAAGTTACAGGCTACGTGATCCATTGGATAATGCTACTCGTAGATTTGAAATTCGTACGTCTAGTTACCGGTGACTTTAACTGGCGGTTAGCCTAACTGAAACTTTACTTGTAGGTCGTAAAAGAGGTCCTTCCTAAATTTGTCTACAGATAATGAATTATGGAGGAAAGAGCTTGGACACTATTTGAAGTTCGAAATGATTTAGCTAACTTTGCAAAATTTATCGATGTCTCTATATCGCTTTAAACACCTTATACTTATAAATAGTTTCTAATTACTCAATTGACTACTTTAATAGTTATGCTCACGGGACAGAAACCTTTCATTGGTTAAGTTGACTATTTGCAATGAAGATGTCGCTTTTGCAAATTATCTCAGACTCTTATCCAAGTATCACAGCATCTAGACTGAAGAATGATGGGACTATCCAAGCTACAATTCTTTTTATCAATTGCGATAAAATATCTCTTGTTGCTATACACAAGTATATTCAACTATAGTTTAAGTTCAAAATGGTTGACTTGAGCAAACAAACGAATTTCATCAGACTAGCCCACATACTCGTTGGCGTCAGCTGCTGTTCATCGATCAAAATATTTATGTAAGGACATAACTTAATCTTTTTCCTCCTGTACAACACACAGCCGTGTGGCATATCACCTCCTAGATAAGTGATAGCTTTAAAAAATTCGTTTTTTTTTTTCGGGCATTGCGAAATTACTGGGACAGTTTTCTAATTTCGGAATACAAACCAAAATATTGACTTAGAAAGATGATCTTCAGACGAGAACAAACATCTCCATACAGACTATTCAAAAATGTACACGAGGGGTACTATCGGCTATAAAAATCACCAACTCAACTACTGTGTCTCAGATAAGAGGTAGAAGATCAGATGATAAGGACGCTTTGGTTTTCTTAAGACAATGATTAAGCTTCTATGACGTATTGAAGATTGTCTATTTACATGGCGTGTATGGACCATGTTTGCCGAGGTCTAAATTTCTTTGATTTATTAAAATGACAAAGGCGATAGTATTCGAGGTATATAGCGAGTGATTGCCGCACCAAATGTGCGATTGTTGATTCGGTATCGCGATGTGAAGCAACTGCTGGCGAAAAAGTATCATGAAGATCCGCGGTTGAAGGATTTTAAAGGACTGTGTGACTCGGTTTTTTAATTTATTTTATTAAATTTGAATAGTTTTACGTATTTATTGAATTTTGTACCGCTTCTTCGTTATAAACGTAATAGGAAAGTATTAAAATGGTGCAAGTTAAAAACGGACTATTTAATATTAAATATAAGAATCAACTTCTTGTTACTATTTGTGGTGAGTTTATAACAATCGGTGAAATCAGTTTTGGATTTTATTTATTAATTTTTAAATGCATTTCGGTTTTATAACAGTGTTTTAAGTTGAAATTAATTCGCAAGATCTCACCCTATGAGAAAACTTTTCAAAATTACAAGAAAAACGTAATAATTTAAAGAAGTACAAGTCCTTGCGGAGCGGATTACAAAAAAATTAAGAAAATGAATGAGATAGTCCATAATCTTACAGGGATTGCAAATTTTAGATTGAGTAGATCAAAGCGAGAGTCAGATTAAAATAACCCAAACTTGTCCGTTTTAAATATTTATCTACAAAGGACTAATATTGTTTTTAGAGACAAAGTGAATATCTAGTCTAGAGTAAGATAATAAAAGAAACTTCTCTTTCAAGAGAAAGATAGTAACTGGCTTGCTGAGACTGATTAATGAAGAATATTTATAACTTTTTTGATAAGAATACAAGACCAAAGCTTAATTTGTGAGTTTATATACATACATTGTATATGTACCAGTAAATGTTACTTAATTAGCCAACAAAATTTACAATTTTTCAGATGAAAAACACATAGCAACAAATATTTAAATATGTCGTAATACATGTTTTATTTTCGAATGCATGTGATAAGGAAAATTTTTTTTAAATGAAAACGAACATGTAGGAAAATCCTTCTACATAATAAAAGTAATTTTATTCTATTTAAGTAAAAAACATTAGAAAATTGCTGAAAATAAAGAAGTTGAACGAAAACTTTCGATATCTTTGTTTTTCTATTTCACATGAAAAATTTAGCCGTTGAAATTAGGATATATTCGGGAATTTCTTTTAAAGAAATTTAAAGAAATGTTGTAATCAAGAGTATCATAAAAAAGAGTAGTAATATTGAAGCTGTCACAAATTTTTGAGAGTTGCAATTTACCCGCAATATTGATCCCCTACAAACCTACAACCAAAGACTTTATTTATAACTATAAAGATTTCGCATCCCGAACAAATTCTGGGGACACGAAAAATTTCAATAGGACGTGGCGCTACGTCCTATGTGCAGCAAAAACGGTGCTGCAGATTTCGCTGAGTCCTACTGCAGCCAAATAGCTGCTGCGGCGGCGCTGGCGCTGCGGTGGGCTTGTTTACTTCGCTGCTGTTCTGCGCAAGGGGCTTGTGGGTGTATTCTACCGTGAAACGTGAGGGGATTGAATTTTTCTAGGAATCCTCTGAGTTGCGAGCTCTCATCAATCAAGGAATGAATTCTTCAGGCCAAAGAGGCATACGGACAGATTCATACACTGACATATAGAAACTGGACTGCTGGTCCTGGCTAAAAACTCGCTTCAAAAACGAGATCAAATTTTGGCCGAAATCTAACTATCTCGCTCCTCCGCAGATACCCCAGGCAGGCAACCTAATAGCACTTTATTCTGGTATTCGAATGAAAATAATGCAACCCCAATAGATACAGTCTACTTCATAACACTTTTTTCATCATATTAAAATTACTTGTTTTGAAAAATACACAAATTGGGCAAAAGTAAAAGCATAAAAACCAAATTAAAATCGGCTGTTGCATTAGTTTAACGATGACCAACAGATGGCTTCGGAACTTTGCGTCGCATATTTTAGATTATGTTGGCATATACTTGAAATATAAAGGTTAGACAAAGGTAGCATCAATAATTTTTATATCTATCTCGGTTCCCCGCAGATACCCCGTTGGTTATTTTCAGCGACATTTTTATGAAAATACTAAAAATTGAGCGAGATTCAACAGAAATCGATTCGTGACAATTTAATTATTTATTATTTAGCTGTGTTTAAACATAATTGTGCGGGACTTTAGAGCATTTTAATTGCCAAAATTTTCCTGAAAGGCTTGAGCCTAGACTAAAAATGGTCTCGTTTTTCAGACGCGTGTTAGCAGTCCAGTTTCTATATGTCAGTGGATTCATAGGTCTGAATTAGATTTTTTTGTTTTAGGTGTTTTTCATTGCTTAAGGGGAGGTTCTCATCAAGCGACCGAAAAATAATGTGATCTTCTTGAACGTTTTTTTCCTAGAAGGAAGTAAATAAACAAGTCAAAGTTTACACTTACACTTATTTATTAAGTTATAAAGTACGAAAATAAATTTGTTCCAAAAAATAACAACGTCATGATAAATGTTTATATTATACGTATTGTAACATGACCGTCTCAAAAAAAGGTGACTTATCGGTTTACATCGTAGCACTTGTAAAAATTATCTAAAATCAAAAAATAGTTATAAAGTCTTTGGTTCTAGGTTTCAAGCAATTCGTCTTAATGACTAAAATACCTAAGACACTACTTTTATAAATTAACCTTCTATATTTTGAAGTAGACTAAGCAAGACCAGGCAGAAAATATAATATTTACTTTTATTGCGATCTGAACAATACAACAACAAAATAAGGAATTGTAGATTTATTTAAAACATTTTATACCGACATAGTATCATACCATACTTATTTTCTTATTAATGAATTACTCAGTAAATCGCTTAAAGCTGCTATATAGGCTATGACATCATAAGAAATGAAATAGACACTGGTTACTACATACGTCACTACATAAATAAATTATAATTCTCTTTAAATGCTCATTTAACTTCTTATCACTTCCTAGAAGTTGCGTAGTTCAAAAAATACTTAAAATCGAAGAGAATACTACTCACGCACTAATAAACACTACGTTAATAGATAGTTAGTTTTGGTACTACCATCATTTTGTTCAACAATTTTTTTAAAAGTACATACATATAAGGTAAAAAGAAAGTACAAGTTTATCACGTTTTATAATTCCTACATGACCTTGTTATAAAATGAATATTTAAATATTTTTTTGGGAATACCGCTGGGAGTTTTATTAGCTTAACATTTATCTTTTGGAAGTAGCCTGTTTACTTTTAAAAATATTAAAAGAACATGTTTCATATCAATGTATTTTGCAGAGAAGGGTTAAAGTCCAAGTGATACACGAAGTGGGCGCTGCTTTTTTAAATCTTGTTTGCTTTTTCAAAAATTTATTATTCTGCTACACAAATTTGCAGGTATAATATTTGATTAAAACTGCCGGTAAATAAAAATGTTTGTAGTCACGCTCAACAATCTACATCAACAATTCCATGTGGTATAGTTATGGTTCTATTGATTTTTATTATGAACACGCGTTATTTAATATTGGTATATCTATAATATTATATTAAAATATGTGCATATTGTACAATAGATGAATCCTTGACTGTACTTAGGTATTTAAGTAGACTTAAGTTGAATTTCTTTGGGACTTTTGAAAAGAGTCATAATTTATTTTAATCACGACTTCAATGACTCATCTCTTTTATGAACATTCAGAATGTTTTGAGCTTAATTTAATTTATTTAATTTATACTGAAAATTTGATCCAACAATCACCTAATACTCTTGTTAAATACATATACTTATGTAATTACTACGCTTACTCTACAGTACATGTATTTGTATCATGGTAATTAATTATTATCTATTTAGTCTTCCATTAATTTGTATCCCAAAGTACTTCTTTTAGGCTCTAAAACTTAGAGGAATTTTCTTAAAGGGTTTAAAATTCATAAAATCAATTATTCAGTAATTTTTAAGATTTTTCTTATTTCTTATTTATTAATTTTATAGCAAATATATTATCGTTTTCGCATGGTGCGATAAATGGTTGGTTTACACCGAATATACCAGTTTTACAATCCCATGAAACACCACTCCGTTCAGGAAAAATTGACTTGGATGAGACATCCTGGATGGGATCATTGATTTGCATAGGTGGTGTTATCGGAAATGTTGCTTTTGGATATCTAGTTAACAAAATCGGCCGCAGAAAGTCTTTAATTATAGTAGGCCTTCCTCAAATAGTAAGACAATACATCTGTGAAATGCAATCTTCAGATATTTTAATGTGTTTTGTTTTAAAAATACATAGTGCTCTTGGACAACAATATACTTTGGAACAAGTGTCTATCATTTGTATTGCGCTCGACTTTTGTCTGGAATAACTGGAGGTGGTGTCTACTCAACACTACCAATATTTGTAGCTGAAATTGCTGATAATGAGTAATTATAGCACGCGTTTAAATAATTTTTTAAGTTTTTATAATTTTTTTAAAATTTATTTATTATAGCATACGCGGGACGTTATGTTCAGCCATGCTTCTTGTGTTGAATTTTGGAATGCTAATTGGTTTCATATTGGGTGCTTACCTGCCCTACAGTATGGTTCCACTCATTATTATAGGATTTCCAATAATATACACCATCACGATTTTCTTTTTCCACGAGAGTCCACAGTACCTTTTAGAATGCAAAAAAGAAGTTGAAGCAGAAGTTGCATACAAGTTTTACAAAAATTTCAAGGGAAACACAAAACAAGAGTTGCGAGAGTTCAATGAGGAATTTGCCAACTTGAAAATGAGTGTTCAAGGTGATGGGACAGTTAAAGATGTAGACAAAGTAACGCTAAAGGATTTTGGTAAGAATTTATCTTAATTTGTTTTAATTTAAAATACAATTTAAACATTTTTCTTCCTATAGGTACACCAGCTGCTATCAAAGGCACAATTATCACATTAACTTTGATGCTTTTAAGCCAAACTAGTGGCAGTTTTGCAATTGTTAATTATACTACAAAAATATTCTCGGATTTAGGGACTAATGTTGATGTTAACGTTGGAACAATTATTATTGGTGCAGTACAAGTTTTAGGATCGTACACTGCAACAGTTTTTGTCGATCGTTTTGGTCGAAAAATTCTTCTCTTTTTGTCATCAATCCTGATGGCAGTGGGACTTATTTCAATGGGCATATTTGCATATTTTGCTCAGATAGTAGATTTAAGCTATCTTAATTGGGTACCAATTGTGAGCTTATCTCTGGCCATATTCTCAGCATGTCTAGGAATAGTTCCTTTACCACTTGTTGTAATGACCGAAATAGTTCCACTTAAGGTAAATTTAAAATTACAATACCATCATAATGAGATTTTGTAAACTTTTCTTTATTTCAGATTCGGTCAATTTCAGCAGCAATTGCTATGGTAATGCTAAGTGTATTAGCATTTGCGGTGTTGAAAATTTATCCTTTGATGATGTTCACTTTAAATGTGTCTGGGGTTATGTTTGTGACCGGTGGATCTTGCGTGTTAGGAGCCATTTTTATATTCTTTTGCGTGCCAGAGACGAAGGGTAAAATTATTTCTAGTTAAAGATGGATTTTTTAACATATTACTTGGATGGAACATGACAGCGGACTTGAATATATATCTAATTTTTGGGCGTATGGAGCAAGCAATATATGTATAAATAAATTAATATTGTATGAGATTAACAAGAGTAATTAACAAATGTGCAATAAATGATTTTAAAATGAGTTGTAATTGAAATATGATCCAATCAAAAAGAACAACTTCTAGTTTTAGTTAACTATTCAATATATGTACATACTCTTACATTCAAAATCTGTAGACGATACAACCAATAATAAGATTCTATATTTATTTTCATTGGATGCAAAGGCCTTGACGGATTAGAATCAAGTGTCATAAACGAATTATGATAATAAACGCTTAAACTCTTAAAAGAGGTGGAGTTTTTTTGCAGTTATTCCTTTTCTGCCGCCGCTCTATGGTGCTAATAAAATAAGTGTTTAGAAATTTCAAAATTTTTATGAGTAAATTGTTCAACCGACACCCCATATTACTTCGGTTTTATTTTTTGTATAAAATGCAATTCTGTGAAATTAACAATGCAATTACATTAACAAGATACGAATTAGTTAGCTAAGAATTCGTTCATGATTTTTCCGTGCTGCGCGGCAAGAAGGAGAGCAATACTCTAATCCACGCTTTAAATATAATTCTTTACCGATTATATGCCAATTATTATGGAGTAACTACTACACATAATTAATTTTTGCGGTGAAAAATTTACATATTTAATTATGAAAGTCTAGAACACATACATGTGCATGTATATATGTATAAAAAGAACACGCATATTGATATTGCTATTTGTAGTAAACTTCATGGTTATAATTTCACTAGTTTATTCAGAAAGCAAGATTAGAGTATTTTAATATACAAAGAAAAATCGAAAAGATGCTCATATAAGTTAGGCAAATGTAACGACGATAAAAATTTTCAATCTGATTGCGATTATCTATAAATATGAGACGTTACTTTTGATATAACTCCACTTTTTGAAAAATTTGAACATTAGGTCTAGCTGCACGATAAGATTTATTTAGAGAAGTTGTTAAAATTATATGGCAGAAAAGTGGAGTAATCTATATCACTTCCAAAAACAACAGTTATAGATTTTGAACATTTACGTAGGTTAGCCTATATCGGTAAAATTGCTCTTAAAGTGGAATCATTAAACTAATAAAATTAAAACTTAAATTAGATATAATAGTTTACTATTAAAAAATTAGCGGTCTAAAAACGATCCTTTCTGAGCTTGCCTACCACTAACACATTCACTGTCAACTACAAGTAATATTCGTAGGCAATAGCTGAATATGCTCTCGGTAGCGAATGGATTAATGAATTTGGATTAGAAGTAGAGAGTCGTTCAAATCGTATTGAAAAGAGCTTACAAAGGCCTTTTTTAACAATAATTCCTTAATAAAGTTGCTAAAGTTGTCACAAATTCATTTTAGTTACCGACTTCAATTAATTTTGTCGTTCAAATGGTTAAAATAGTCGTTACTTACAATTTAGGAAATTTACCAAGGAATTTGAATTCAAAAGGTGCTTTTGTAAGCTCTCTTAGACCCGATTCGAACGACTATAAAAATAGGGCCCTCATTATAGCTTTTTACACCTTATCTTATACTCATAAATAATTTCTAGTTACTTAACTGACTATTTTAATAGTTGCGCTCACGTGACAGAAACCTTTCATTGGTTAAGTTGAATGTTTGTAATGAAGATGTCGCTTTTGCAAATTGCCTCAGACTCTTATCCAAGTATCACAGCATCTAGACTGAAGAATGATGGGACTACCCAAGCTATAATTCTTTTTATCAATTGCGATAAAATATCTCTTGTTGCTATACACGAGTGTATTCACCTCAGCTGCTGTTCATCGATCAAAATATTTATGTAAGGACATGACTTAATCTTTTTCTTCCTGTACAACACACAGCCGTGTGGCATATCACCTCCTAGATAAGTGATAGCTTTAGAGAACTTTTTTTTCGGGCATTGCGAAATTACTGGGAAAGCTTTCTAATTTCGAAATTAAAACCAAAATATTGACTTAAAAAGATGATCTTCAGACGGGTACTAGCACGTTCATAAAGACCATGAAGAAATGTACACGAGGAGTACTATCGGCTGTAAAAACCATCAACTCAACTACTGTGTCTCAGATAAGAGGTAGAAGATCAGATGATAAGGACGCTTTGGTTTTCTTAAGACAATGATTAAGCTTCTATGACGTATTGAAGATTGTCTATTTACATGGCGTGTATGGACCATGTTTGCCGGGGGCTAAATTTCTGTGATTTATTAAAATGATAGAGGCGAAAGTATTCGAGGTATATAGCGAGTGATTGCTGCACCAAATCTGCGATTGTTGATTCGGTATCGCGATGTGAAGCAACTGCTGGCGAAAAAGTATCATGAAGATCCGCGGTTGAAGGATTTTAAAGGACTGTGTGACTCGGTTTTTTAATTTACTTTATTAAATTTGAATAATTTTACGTATTTATTGAATTTTATACTGCTTCTTTCTTATAAACGTAATAGGAAAGTATTAAAATGGTGCAAGTTAAAATCGGACTATTTAATAGTAAATATAAGAATCAACTTCTTGTTACTATTTGTGGTGAGTTTATAACAATCGATTAATTTAGTTCAGGATTTTATATTTCAAAATTGATTCGTGAAAATTTATCGTATGATTATTCACAATTACGAGTACTTTAGAAAAGCGCGACAATTCAAAGAAGTGCAAGTCATTCCGGACTAAAAAAATTACGAGAATTAATAAGACGACTGTTCCACGGCCCATATATTTTTACAAGGATTACAAATCTGAACTAAGTAGCAGCGAGAACCAGATTAAAATAAGAATCGAGCAGATAGCAACAAAGTTTGAAATACGCCAGTTTGTAATAAATGTTTTATATTTGTAAGAGGTAATGCTAGTTCTGCGCTTTTTGCATTTTATTACTATACAATATTTTACCGATGTATTATGATATTGATCTTCTAAAAATTTAAAAAGTTTTAGGAGTCAAGGAATTCAATTTTGGTGATCAAATATTTTAGAGTTGTGACCAACGATTAGCTATTTTTTGGAACATGTTTAAAACGTCGGTTAAGTAGGTATATTTTCTGTCTACACAAACTTTCCATCTAGTGAACTGAAAAAAACAATTAACAACAAAATAAGGAACTGTAGATTTGGTGATTATGCTTCATATCGTCATGGTGTCATACCATATTTATTTTCTTATGAATGAATTACTAAGTAAATCTGCTAAAGCTGCTATAAGGCTATGAGATCGCAAGAAATTAAATAGATACTGTTACTACATGCGTCACTACGTAAATGAATTATAATAATCTTTTAATGAGCAATTAACTTTTTATCACTTCCTACCAGCAGCGTATTTGCAAAAAAGATTTGAAATCGAGAAGAATACTACTCACGCACTAATAAGTACTACGCAAATAGGTAGTTATTTTTAGTACTACAAACATTTTTTTCAACTATGTTCATTTTTTTTTTTAAGTACATATAATGTAAAAAGAAAGTACAAGTTTATCACGTTTTATAATTCCTACATGACCTTGTTATAAAATGGATATTTAAATATTTTTTGGGAATACCGTTGAAGTTTATTAGCTTAAGATTTATCTTTTGGAAGCAGCCTGTTTACTCTTAAAAATATTAAAAGAACATGTTTCATGTCAACATTATTTACAGAAAAGCGTTGAAGTCCAAGTGATACACGAAGTGGGCGGCGCTGTCTTTTTAAGTCTTGTTTGCTTTTTCAAAAATTTATTATTCTGCTACACAAATTTGCAGATATAATATTTGATTAAAATTGTTGGTAAATAAAAATGTTTGTAGTCACGCTCTACATCAACAATTCCATGTAGTATAGTTATGGTGTTATTGATTTTTATTATGAACACGCGTTATTTAAATTGGCATACCTATCCATAATATTATATTAAAATAAGTGCATATTGTACAATAGAGACAAGTGAATCCTTGGCTGGACTTAGGTATTTAAGTAGACTTAAGTTGAATCTCTTTGGAACTTTCGAAAAGAGCCATAATTAATTTTTATCATGACCTCAATGACTTGGCATAATGTAATTTATTTTATGTATGATTAAAATGTTACTTAACAGCCGCCTTAAATACTTTAATTGCATTAATGTAATTGCTACGCTTACTCTACAGTACATGTATTTTTATCTTGGATTTGTTTTGTTTTGTATCCCGAATGATTTTCTTGTAATTTAACCAAAAAGGTTAAATTGATATTCAGTAAGTTTTTACGTTCTACTAATTTTTTATTTAATCCTTTTTTTTAGCAAATATCTTAACATTTTCGCATGGTTCGGTAAACGGTTGGTTTACTCCGAATGTACCAGTTTTACAATCCGAAGAAACACCACTGCGTTCAGGAAAAATTGATTTGGATGAGACATCCTGGATGGGATCATTGATTTGCATAGGTGGTGTTATGGGAAATGTGGTTTATGGGTTTCTACTAAACAAAATTGGCCGCAGAAAGTCTTTAATTATATTAGGCATTCCCCTAATGGTAAGATTATTTATTCTACACACACAATATTCAGATATTTGAATGTGCTTTGTTTAAAAATAGTGCTCTTGGACAACAATATACTTAGGAACAAGTGTCTATCATTTGTATTGCGCTCGACTTTTGTCTGGAATAACTGGAGGTGGAATTTACTCAACATTCCCAATATTTTTAGCTGAAATTGCTGATAATGAGTAAGGAGCAAATGTTAAAAGCAGTTATTTAGTTTTTTATAAAAAATATACTTATTGCAGTATACGTGGGACGTTATGTTCAACCATTCTACTTGTGTTGAATTTTGGAATGCTAATTGGTTTCATATTGGGTGCTTACCTGCCCTACAGTATGGTTCCACTTATTATCATAGGATTTCCAATAATATACACCATTATGATGTTCTTTTTCCACGACAGTCCACAGTACCTTTTAGAATGCAAAAAAGAAGTTGAAGCAGAAGTTGCATACAAGTTTTACAAAAATTTCAAGGGAAACACAAAACAAGAGTTGCGAGAGTTCAATGAGGACTTTGCCAACTTGAAAATCAATGTTCGAGGTGATGGGACAGTTAAAGATGTAGAGAAAGTGACAATAAAGGACTTTGGTAAGAATTTATCCTTATTTGTTTAGCGTAAATTAAAATTTTAAATTTTTTCTTCTTAAAGGAACCCCAGCTGCTATCAAAGGCATAATTATCACATTAACTTTGGCCACTTTAAGCCAATCTAGTGGCAGTTTTGCAATTGTTAATTATACTGCAAAAATATTTTCGGATCTAGGGGCTAATGTGGATGTTAACGTTGGAACAATTATTATTGGTGCAGTACAAGTTTTAGGATCTTACACTGCAACAGTTTTTGTCGATCGTTTTGGTCGAAAAATTCTTCTCCTTTTGTCATCATGTCTGACGGCAGTAGGACTTATTTCAATGGGCATATTTGCATATTTTGCTCAGATAATTGATTTAAGCTATCTTAATTGGGTACCAATTGTGAGCTTATCTCTGGCCATATTCTCAGCATGTTTAGGAATAGTTCCTCTGCCACTTGTTGTAATGACCGAAATACTTCCACTTAAGGTGAATTTAAAATTATAATATCATCATTATGAGATTTTATAAACTTTTCTTTATTTCAGATTCGGTCGATCTCAGCTGCAATGGCTACGGTAATACAAAGCTTAATAGCATTTTCAGTATTGAAAATTTATCCTTTGATGATGTTCAATTTAAATGTATTTGGTGTTATGTTTGTGACCGGTGGATCTTGCGTTTTAGGAGCAATTTTTATATTCTTTTATGTGCCAGAGACGAAGGGTAAAATTATTTCTAATTGAAGTTGAATTCCTTAACATATTACTTGGATGGAACATGACAGCGGACTTGAATATATTTCATAATTTATGGGCATATGGAGCACGCATTATATGTACATATAGATTAAAATAATGTTGACTATTGACAAATGTGTAATAAATGTGATTTAAATACTCAATTATGTGTTTGTATTGATATACTTAAAAGTTGTTTTTGAAATTGGTTGTACTTCGTATAATGATCTACTAAAAAAAAAAACTCTTAGTTTCAGTTGACTAATTGTCGGGTAAAAAAAGTTCTATCTACATGCAAAATATGTATACGATAGAATCTCTTTATTTTCACTCAACTTACAACTTTTGATGCATTTAAAGCAGAAAACAGTCTCAGAATCGAAACGACGACAAAAATATCGTTAAAAATCTTAACCTTTTGAATAGTTTTAAAACTTCTTGAGGTATAATTTTTGTGTGTGAAAAAGCTGTGGTGTTTTTTTTTGTAATTCGCTTTCTTTAATATTTCGCTGGTACTAAAATAATATAAGCTTTTGTAAATTTTAAAAAGCTTTAGAGTTACGGTAAATTTTTTCAACCGTTATATTTTAAATTGTTACTGTAAACTTTAAAATGGTAAAGCTCTGATTTTACGAAACTTATTTGGAGAAGCTTTTGGACTGTTAAGAAAGCTTTGCTTTAATCGCATTATTATGTTCCACTTCTGCCGCTATTTTCTAGCACTAATGGAAAGAGCTTTTGAAGTTTCTGTGAAGTTCTAAAGTTATAAATATTTTGTTTCTATTCAGGTAAGATCTTTTGGCAAAAGTTTTAAAATTCTGCTATTGATCCTTCTCTGTGAAACTTTTCTACTAATCAAAAAATATTTTCAGGTCTTTTACTAAAAAGTTCTAGAGTTGAGAAAATGTTGTCATACTGCAACTAATTTTTATTTAATCCATTTTGATGCCATCACTTGGTCGTCAGGCCAAGAAAGTCTTTTAAAATCATTGTGTAACATGCAAAAATTAAGGTTGGTGGAAAATGTTAATCCATTATACAAATGATCTGAAAGATTAGATCTTTCGTATGAGTCACAATTCTGGTAGATTACATTGATTATAATATATCTTTATATAATCAATGTAGACTAGCAATTTGGAAGTTAAGTTGTTAAGTTAGTTGTAAATGCGTTTACGACTAAAAATAAAATTTGATAATATTATAAATAAAAAAAAAAGAAATTGAAAATATAAGATTGTTATTACAAAACTTTAAAGTTTATTAAAATACGGTCTTGCGCCAAATAAAATGCTTTATTGAAATCGAAAAATGCGCAAAACAAAAGGGAAATAATATGCATAATGTATTATTCTGCTTATTAATTAGAATGTGACTGGTGTTCATATAATATGAAAGGAAAAGAAGATTATTTTATATATTTGTGAAAATTTGTTACATTTGAAAATTGGAATCTATGCTAATAATTTTTTAGCACATATCTGCATATATACATATATGTAAAATTAAAGCCAAAATGTATGCAATTAATTGAGAGAGAAATTAAAATATTTTATAAAGTACAGTACCTGTCAAAATTAGGGGATATAGTTTCTCTTGTATACATACTAGAAATGGGCACTTAAACGGATTAACATTTTCCAGAACTTTTGAGCTTAAATTAAAAAAACTGAATAGTAAATAAAACTTTTATTTAGCTAGTTGTCTTTTTTCTCTTTTATGGAATTAGAAATTATAGCCCAAAAGTTTAAGGACTTTCTGTTATTAACGAATTCTACTTGTTTCCAATTACTTCAATGTTGTCATACTCGTAATAAACCAAAATTCCTTAATTTTAGAGTTATGCTTATGATTAAGTCTACTGGCCACAGATATAATTTATAAACCGGAATTATCAGTACTGACTGTTCTCTGATTGTGCAACTGAACAAAGTCGTATAGATGATAATTTTCATCAACTAAAACATTGAAGCAAACAAATATACATAAAATTTACAGCCTGCTACCAATCTATTCAAAACATGTTGATTATGGTTTACTTGGATACTCTTGAGTAATCTTCAACCAACATATTTGGCGTAGCGCCACCATAAAATGTACCATAAACATTTGCTAAAGTTTAGGGTTTTAGCAGCAACAAAAACAACACCAATTACATGCAAATTTAACTAACAGAAGATCTTTGAAACTTTGCTTAGTTTTGTGAAAAGATTAGTTTTGTGACATACATACATATGTATGTACGTAATTACTATTAGAAGGAGAGAAAAATATTTGTTTTTTCAGAGTTAAGTGTAATGTTAAAATGTTTAAAAAAGCGCAATTCAAAATACGACCATTTTGCAGAAAGTAGCACTTCGAATGAAATCTGCAACTTAAGTTGCATTGTTAGTAATCGGAAAATCCTTTCTTTGTTATTTCATTTTGAGATGACTGCTTGGCTAGGATGAATTTTAAAATTTTTGTATTTGCTTAGTTGATAAAAAATTGTAAAAAGAAAAATATTATATTTAAATTGTCTATACTGTGCTTTAAAATTGTTTGTTAAATTCGTTTATGTAATTTGTTTTTCAAATATTTTTGCCTAAGATCTCAAGGCCTAAATTTGTCTATTTAAGTGTGCCACTTTTGTGATAAAACTCTCTTTCAAGATTCTCTACTGATGTCGTAAAGTACGTTATATTGTCAGCATGAGTTGATAAAGTAGGAATGGTCATAAATGTGAAGTGTCAACATCGTGCACACCTCTTTTTTTCAGTTACGTAAATTGAATATTCTTTTATCTGTAACTACAACATATTATCATATTACTTAGTTGATGCGAAAGATATGTTATATGAGTGATTCTTATGATATCCAGTAGAAGAAATGATGTATTTATTTAAATTGAATTTAAGTATAGCGAAATGCTGCTTTTAATATACCATAGCTTTTCTACTATAAATTAAAACTCATGATTTGTTTTTTCGAGGCTCATTTATGTTATTTTCACAAGCTTCAAGATAAAATCCGACAGAATGGTACGTCAATGGCATATTTTTTGTGATAAGAATATACGAAAAAAAACAACAGATCTTACCTCATTTTTAAATTGGTTGCAGAGGTGATTCAAAATTTTGTCAAAGTGACCATTTTTATGATTCTTTCTATGGGGGAGTGTTTGCGTTGAGATTTGAACAAAGCAAAAATAAGATTCATAGAAAAGCAAACTACGCATAATATGTATAGTTTAAATTATTATATCATACATGTATGTGGACTTTTCTTTTGTCATCCACACTCTATGTATATAAGGAAGAAAAAATGCTTGTCGATTTGGTACAAACTAGTTTAAAGCTACCACCGGAAATAAAAAATTAAAAGATAGAGCGTTTTTTATTATACGAACTGATTTAGTAGGTATACGATAACATAATAATCCTTCATTTTTCAGGACTTATTTATATTTTATCAGTACTAATAACTAATTTCTGGTTGCTTTTGAGACTAACTTATTTAAAATATTAACAAACAATAATTTAACCTTCTTAAGATAAATGTCATTTAAAAGTTAGTATGTATTTTACTCTGAAAGAAAACTGAAATATCTATTATTAGAAACCAAACTAAAGCGGTTTAATTTATATTTATACAATATATGTATCTGGAATTCACCGCATTAGTTAAATATAGACACCTCGAAGGCATTGAGTAAAAGAGCCTTTTTATATAGTCGAAAGATAAGACGGTAAGATAGCTAGTGTTGTAAAATTAAATGTGTATGAGCACTAAAATAGTTTTATCTAAAAACGATTTATAATAACTATAAGGGGAAATGAATATATCATCATAAAACTTTAATCCTCCATTCAAAAATATATCCGCAAGGCTTTCTTCAAATGAATAATTGTCTGGAGAATGAGCATCATTAGAAAGCAATTATAGGGTTCACAATTCAAAATTTCGATTTTTCTTTTTGGACTAGGAAAAAGCCGCAATTGTTCAACGAACATTTCGATAAAATTCAAATTTGATAACGAATTGTAACAAGAACGGACAACTGTAGTGTTGTAAAGCTTCACTTTTTCCTACTTTTGAATGTGCCGCCTGTCAAATATTTGGACCTTATTTCAAAATTACAAATTCGAAAAATTTCGTTAAAGTTACAAGCTATCAAATTATACTGAGTAAATCAAAATTAGTAGGTAACATATGTGAAATAATTGTGCTGTAGTTGAGGCAGATACTACTCCAATTCTTAGGCTTAATAAAACGCCTTGATAATGTTAACATACACTCCATAATTGAATTAAATCAAAACAGGAATGTTTTTTACGGTGTCGGCTGCTTTATAAAAGATTTCAAAATGTATCTTAGACGAACTGTCAACTAAACTTGAAAATAAATACAGTCTTCGATTTAAAAGAGGGATATATGTATGTATGTTAGGTATTCAAGTTAGTTTAGAATATTATAAAACAAGAAAGCTCTATACTTTTGCTCTGTTATTGACTTAACCGATTGCCATTTAGAATCCAAATCTCTCCTGAAGATTTTAAGAAGATAAACGAACATATTTCTTCTTTTTCTTTCAAATTCGTTAATCATTAAAATAATAATTAAGAATTACCATGTACATATGTGCATAAATTTTCAATTCAAATTTAATTATTTTTTAAGTGAAAAGTGTACGAGCAAGTTACAAATATTGCTAAAGCCTGTATCTGCATGGTGATTATAACGCATTTAATTTGCTTTAAAAAACAAAAATCAGTAGTGTCAGTAATCCGCAATTTCGATAGAGAAACAACGGATGGTGAATTGTGTAATCAGCTGCAGAAAATTGAATTTTGAGAGAACTCTGTCATACAATTCGAGGTCGTAATTGGTCTTTATAATCAAGTATTTAGACAAAACTTACACATCTTATACTACTTTCATTGAAAGAAAATTAATTCAAGATATTTATTTTTACGATAAATATTATGACTTTGCCTAACCTAAATGATCAAAAAACTTTTTAAAACTTATAAAACAACGTCGAAATTCAGAATTAATTTTTGATCGGTATCATCGAACAGTACATAGTATAATGTATAATGTTTCCAAGTGAAACATACATAGATATTGAATAAGTTCAATGAATCATTTCTTTTCTTTTCATTTGTTGAAGTTCAATTAATTATCACCTGTATCAATAAAACAATATGCGTTACATAAGATTAGTCAAAAGTTGGGGGACGTCGCGTCGCCTCGATAAATGTTTTGTGAATAGGAAATTCAGAATCAATTTTGCAATTACATGAAAGTGTTTTTTAAGTCTTTAAACTTGAAAGTCATCTACGAATCAATTCTATGCAACTTTTGTGTAATTAATACAAAGGAACAAAAGTTTTCATTAGTATAATAAATTTTCCAATTATATTCATTTTTATAAATTTTTCTTATCGTTAGTTCAAAATCATTGCATGAAAAAACATAACTTAACTAATTTATATTAATTGCTTCAACATTTTTTGGTTTACTGTTTTTTAAGTAAAATTAGTTATACAAAAAAATATTTATAACATTAATATTTGGCCAAAAATTTTAGGCTTTATATCAACATTGTAGATTCAAGCCGAGTACAAAAATAAAAATTATTTTATTTAATTTTACGCGAAATTTATAAGACAAATTTATGGTTGAATGTTTGGAAAAAGAGATAATAATTCGTTTATTTTAGGCTTCAAGTTTCGCGAAATGTGTTAAAATCTATTTGCAAAATTCTGACAACCTTATTCCTATAAGTTGTAATTGTAACGTTTATTTAATAAGAGTAGTATATCGTAAATGAGACAAATAAGTAAGCTTTCAATAAAAATTTCCTTTTTAAAAATATGTAAATAAATACATATAAATAACTCTGTGATTCCAAATATAACTAAAAGCTGAGTAAGCTTCAAACCGCACTGGATTTTATTCTTCTCTTTAATTCGCATTCGCATGACACAAATCGATAAATTTATGGGAGTTCAATTACCAAGTAAAATGAAAAACATGATATCAGAAATAGCTTCAGCAAGTTGCAGAATTGAATTGCCTACTTTAATCTGTGAAATGTGCAATATTTGAGGAGTAGAATGACCTCGGTATGTGTTGTGCATGCATTCGTATAAAATTGTTAAACAGTTCTTTAAAACCATATTCAGGAGTTATTTTAAAAGACTTAAATCATTACGTAATTACATATATAATTAAATATTTTCTTAAGTCAAAATAGCGGTCAGCATCGTTATCAATTTACTGAACAATTTTATTATTTTAGAGTTCCATCACTTTTAACTTGGTAATTTAATTCTTTAGGGTCATGTTTAATATCTGGGATCTTAGACATCCAATTGAGGTATGTAAATAAAAGTGATTAACAGTTATTTGTAATTTGGATTTAATGCCCACTATATTGTGATTCTTTAAGATATAGAATTCATGTTTTAGGTTCAAAACAGAAATAAAATAGAACAAAACTTTTTATTTATAAATTTCTTGAATTTTGCATTGTCTTGAAAATAAAGTTTTAATAATGTATTCATATTTAAGATTATTTTTTTCTATACCATACGAAATTAATTTGATTTTAAATTTAGTGTTTTTTGTAGCAAGAGTAGACTTTCTGCTTAGTAATATCATGAATATAATATCACTATAGATACTACTGTAGATACTACTTTGAATTATTTTGGAAACGTTTGGTATCAAATTATATGCAGACCAAATTTATTTTCAAATTCCAGGTAAACGGAAGTTTTTGAAATGCTTATATATGACAAAAATAAATCGTCTCTTTGTTTTAACATCAAATTATAAAACAAAGAAGTGTTAAATTTCGTTAAATCCCGGGTTAAAATTACATTTTTTTTATTGAATATGCACCCAAATAAGGCACAGACTCGCCGCATAGCGAACAAATATGTCCGCAACAGGTATGAAAATGCCTAAATTAGGTACAACAATTTAAAAATTCGTCCTTTTGCAAGCACTTACCCATCCAAAGCAGATAATAAAATTTAAAAATACGCCCGTTTTGCGGGCACTCGGGATATAAACTCATATGCATTACTGCACAAAGGTTACTACGAAATTATCGAAAATTTCTACGCGGGGATTTTTTAACAAGTTCAACGGCACGATGAGTATCATCCTTCATTTGCACTATTCGGAGTCATTAAACTTTTATGATGGCGATAAACTTATTTGTTTGTTATGGACGCAATGCGTACCATTCCATTCCTCATTATGGCTGTTTTGGGTGCGTTAAAACTTATGATTTGGATACGTTCGGGACTTCGTTTGGACATAATACATTTTTACTTGGGTTCTTAAAAAGTAAGTATGTATGTACAATGAACAATAAACAATAAAACAATGAAGAGTAAGATGCATTTTGAGAACATTAATCGAGTAATTATTTACTAAGTATTGTGTAATGAGTTTCGAAAACTATTCTTATAAATTATTTCAATGGTTCCTTAGATCCATCACCTCATAATGTGTTGATGTGCATGGTTGCTATAACCTCAAATTTGTTGTGCGAAAGCTTTTTATTCTATAAATATACTTAATGTTATTATATGAATGAAAAATTTACAGGTTGACCTGCAGTTTTGATTACAATTTGAGGTTTTGTCATGGGATTTTGAATCTTGACTCAATGACGATTTGTTTTCGTTCTTTCCCCGTTAGTAGGTAAACAAATTTTTAATCCAACCGGTTCGATGATTTCTAAGAAAAAATCAACATCGAAAGTTTATTTTGATAACAGATAGCGTCATCAATATGATGCCAGATTATTTTTTGTAGAAAATTATACTGCAGACATTGACCTATCATACAATTATTAAATTTTATAATGGAGAGCTTTCATACAAAAGCTCAGATTTTATAAAAACAAACAATTCATTTCGTCCCTTAATTGGCTAAAATAGTAATAATATTAGACTAAAGTTTAGAGTTCTTGTTAGGAAGTTTAATGTTTAACTGTGCAAATGTGCTCTACCTTGAACTTCATAGTCGGAAGTTCCAAAAATTATATGATACTTTATTTACTCCTCGTTTTATCTCATTACCATTTAAAGGTTGTAAACCGATATTGTTATCTATTTCACGATCGTTTGCACGATGCGTCATAACAAGGCTACGATGTATTTTTTAAACATTCAAAAGATCGTTATTTTTTGTTCTTATACAAATTTCCTTTCATCTTAAAACCACTTAGCAACAGTACACCCTGCTCTGAATTGCCTGCATTAAATTATTATTGAATATATGTTGATATCACTTGAATTTTAATGTGGTTATGCTATCTATATATTAATATGTGAAGGGAAAACTTTGTACCCCTTTTTAAGCATATTGGACAGACGGAGCAGTGTGAGATTTGGCATAGTTAAAGTTTACATAGAGAAGGAGTGCCGAAAGCTAAAATTTCAATATAATATGTGTTACAAATACATTAAATAAAATAAAATAAATTCATTATTTACGTTCATACTGTCTATGTCAAACGCATAGTAGTCTGTGGTCAAACTGTCGTAATTTTATTATTGACAGTGCCAATTTCAAACACATATAGGTAGTAGGCTGTGTACATTCGTATTTTTCGTAGTAACCCCAGTAGGTCGAATTTCGACCACAGGGCGACCACTAGTATTGATTATTTGATCAATCGTGCATTAGTTATAAATCACTATCTATAATTTGTTCAGTTTTTCAATGATAGTGTTATTCAAAAGTGCAAAAGAAAGGAAACTCATGTGCTTTTTATATAATGATTTTCTACACTTTTCGAAAAAAAAAAATATTGTAGATAAAATTTGTGTTAAAATCGATTATGTGGTGGTAGTATAAAAATTATGACGTTGTCAACAGATCTTTTCACATTTTTTTTTTACACATTTTTCAACTGTTTAGAAACAAAGTAGTTGCTTAAACTCGATTCCCATATTTGATTTATGAGCGGAAACAGCAACGTTAATTTCAAGGTACATTTACTGGCTCAGAATCGTGAGTTGAACCAACCGGATCGATCGCACCTAAACAAATAATATGGATCACCAAGAAGTTGACTTCATATAAGAAAATTGTTCAGTTGTATCAGAGCATTGTATAACACCTTAAATCAACTGACGTCACTGATCTTTCATCTCGTCAGAGTGCGTAGTGTATTATTTTTGTATTTAAAAGCTTAATAGCTTTTTCAAAATAATTTTGTACCACTGCCAGTATTTTTGAACTGCGAAGTAAAGTGTAAGACTTTTGTTTGAATACTGCGTATAATTAACTTAAATATTCCTGTGAAACCAAAATCAGCTGGTCGAGCTTCCTAATCGGCCTCCTCCAGCATCATCTTAAACCTTCTCTGATCGACGGTGGAAAGGTGGGGCAGGGCAAACCTGATATTCCAGGTCATACGGGGATAGATACTTTCATGAAAATACCTCGTACACCGATGATACCCATCAGCTCAGAAAAGACTGTTTTATCAGCGTGAGCTGACGCAATGTCTTGTGTGCTTTTGTCGAATTTAAATAAATCGGTCTCAGCAAGATTTTCACTATTGCAGGAAAGACCACCGATTGAGGCAAGAGAGCTTGAAGCTTGAAGGAAAGAAAGGTTGATCACCTGATCGTTAAATATTCGGTTTCTGTGATATTCATTAGTGTAGAAAATTGTTAAATTTTTTTTAAATTCCTTTTAAAAATATGGTGAAAATAAAATGCTTATCCTCGTTGTGCGGAGAATATAAAACTCAGATATTTGCAGCCATTGCTGGTAATTATTTCTTAATTGAGTAACGAACTTTTATCGGTACAAGGATAGTGTCAATTTAGACGATTGTGAAAATGGGGGCACATGTAATTGATGGAAACTTGAAAACAATTTAACTTCTTTCTTTTTTTTACTTTAAAGGACTGCAAGATCAGTATGATAATTATTGTGCAACATATCACTATACATAGTATTTTTAAAGTTATTGTATAGCTTTCTAACGTTTCTATGTTACTATGGCGAGCACATGTTTGCAAAATTAACATAAAAAAAATAAATGGAGTGCACTAAACTAGTTTTATATATATTGATATAGTTTTATTTCCTCAGTTAAAAATAAACGTACAATAAACCAAAATAGAAAAAGTGAGTAAATTACAACTGGATTTAGTGTGCAATTATGGCATCGACATGAATTTTGTTTGTTGTCAAGTAATAAATCTCTGTGGCCGTTGAAAAATAATATATCTCCCCAAGATTACTCTCCTCGGTTGGAGGTGATCATAAATCTTTGCGTGGAATTTTGGATAATTAACAGTGTAGTTGCGCGGTTTAAATGTGTTTTGGTGATAATGCGAAAATTGTGACAATAAAACTTTGTGTTTATCTAAGATTTAAGTTATTCACTTAGGTTTTCAAGAGTAGTAAATTAAACATTTTTATTTCTTAGTTAAAATTGACTACATTATTTTGATATTTTATCCTTGATATTGCGAAAATGATTTTCAAGTTTTTCTTATGATTTTTAATCAAAATAAATTATGGTTAATCTCATTTAACAACGGAATTATGTTCTGATATACTGATAAATATATTGAGTTCATTAAAGTACAGATATAAAATGTTTAAATCTAGGAAGCAATAGCAATCAAAAAGTCATAAACCTTATAACCGTTATATATAGCTAATTATGTGGATAAATTGGTCTGGTAAAAGTTTTTTTATGTTAATGATCGTCTTGAGTTATATTCGCTTAATCTTCCAGTTTAAAGGCGAGATTTCGCTGCTTTTCTTTATAGTATGAATAAACTGGATTAACTGGAACTGGACCAACACGAGTTAAAAAAAAATAATGGTAATAAAAAAAAAATCTTCCAAATATGCAGAGACAACTGAAAAACGTATATTGGCGCCAGTCAAAACTGCATTATTTTTCAAGATATCAAGCAAAAACTCGTTTTTTCTTCGAATTTCGTCAGCTTGAATGAGACCATTTACCACCAAAAACAGATTAACCGATTTCCATTAATTTAAACTCAAAATAATCCTTTAATGAAATGGGGATTCCCCATGACAATTTGTTGTTGCTTTCAATGATTATTTTAATATCCAGCGTTTATTTAAGTTAGGAAAATCGATTTTGATTTTGGGAATAGAAAATTCTAAAAATATAACACATATAACATACTGTTTTAATTTGAATTTGGTTGAAAAAAAGATTAAAAACATGTTTTCTTCTCAATTTCAATATCTACTGACGCAAAAGTATAAATTAAAAAAAATATATTTTAACTATCCAGCATGTGGATATTAATATGTACATTATACGCAGCATGTCATAGATGATTCCCTCAATGGCGTATTTTTTATTTAATGTCTTCTGAGAAACAATCTATTAAGAGCAAATCAAATAATAAAAACCAATTAATTCATTAATTTTATTGACAAACCAAACCAGTCTATTCAGATGTTAAAAAGAACATCACTTGCGATGAACCATATTAAATTTTCTTAATTCTTATTTTTAATATACCAGAAATGAGTAATCCAAAAGGGAGAATTAAAAATTATATATCTAATTAAAAAATTAGGGATAAATTTATGCGATCTGCAGCACATTATGTATGAACTTTCACGACGCCCGCTTGTTTCTAAGCAGTAGATCGGACAGGAAGATATGTATTGCCAAAACCCAGCGTACGAACATAATTCACATATGATTTTTAAACACGTGATAATTTCATTTTTTTTTTTAATGAATTGTAAAATCCACGCCATGGTTTTTGTAGCTTATCGCCTTATCGTTTAGCGACAACATTTAAAATAAATTGATATAGTAAATTATTGGTAAAAATTTGTTCCATGTGAAAAGTTATTATTTTTATTACTATAATATTATTATTTTTTTTCTGTTTTAATTAAAAATTAAGTTTCATTTATTGCGAATTGCTAGACATTAGCATTAATAATGAAGACATTTTTCCAGCAAGCCTTTAGCTTAAAACGTATACGTCTAGGCAACGACAAACGACGTAAGCATGTTTTCGCGCAAAAATGTAAATAGACGTAGACTGCGTAGCCAAAAGTAGGCAGCGTAGAAACAAGTAGAAAATGAAAAATGACATTAAAAGCTTATAGTGTAATATCATAAAGGTTAAAACATTTTCACGAAAAAGTGAAATCAAAGTAGAATTTATTTTTTTAATGTTTATAATATTCAAACGTAAAATATCAAAAGTACAAAACATGAATTCCGTAAATATTTTTTACGTAAAATTACTTTATCCCTGTTTCAAAAACTTTAGACTTTCTCGAGATCTCGAATTTTGAACATACATTGGTCACAAGACTCAGGTATTTCACATTAGAAAAGTCGACATCATTTCTCATTAAATCAGTACATTTAGATTTTCTAACTTTAATAAATTACATAATAAAGTTCTTACGTAACAGGTCCAACTAAATGATTTCAAGGGCAAACAAACAATTTTTTTTGTAATGTTAGTATATGAAGGTGCCCTACTGATTCTTCTTTAAAAGATTTAAGAGAACCCTTCTGTTCTAAATAAACAAAAGTAGTAAACGCTATCAAAATCCCATTAAAAAAGTTTCTATTATTCACTAATTTACATTAATTTGTGCTAAAATCTTTTGATGAACAATATTTGAATTCCAAATTCTGTTTTTAACTAGAAGATTCCATTAAATTGTTACTTTATGATGTCTTTAGCGAAATGTTAAAAAAAAAATACTACAACATTTTTATTTGCATTCTAATGATTAACAAAGTAAATTTAAGTTAAAGATAAGTAATATGACGGCAGGAAGTTTTAAGTGAAAATTTTCGATAAGAAGAAAATGAGTCCGAACATCTTCAAAACAACTGTGCAGTTCTGGTTTTTACTGGTAATATATTTTATATATAATTAAGCTCTCGTGGCGTTTTTCACTAAAATTTTTAAAAAAGAAAATAATTTATAACCTAGTCAGAGCTCATGTTTGTATATTATATGGACTTAAATAATATTTTAGCTTTTCAAAAGTATACTCTCACACTTTCTTATTTACTTTTTTTTCGTGTTTTCATAGAACTAAATCGCAGGATTCTTTAGAGATATAAAAGAAAAAATATTTGAAAATGATCTGAACCAATAATGCATATATTAATTTAAATTTTAAAAAAATCTCAAAATTTGGTGTTATTTGAAGTATGTATAGTGATACCATGTTCTAAGATTCTTTTCTATTTTATTGTTGTTTAATTTTATGCAAAATTAATTTTGGTGCTGCTATATACATATACCTACTTTGTAATAAGAAAGCTTTTTGCGCCAGCATACGTAAAACATTTAAAATTATATAAAATAAATTAATTTCTTTATTGCCAATACACAATTCAAAATTATGGTAAACATTTTCATTCACTTCACTATTGAAACAGTTGTGCGCGTGGAAGAGAAAACATGACGGTGAAATAAATCTCATGATTGTGAATATGTACATTTTTAGATAGCGCGTGTGACTTTCAATCTAAAATTTAATTGATTTTTTAATTACTAATTGTTCCAATTTTTATGACTGTTGTTACCATAAAAATTATAACTTTTGGAGTATTAACTACACTACTAACATGTTATGATTGCGTCTTACGATTTCCCATTTACGTTTTTTTCGATTTAAACATATAATTTTTTGTGACAACAGTTGGTCGAATTGAACTTCGTAGCGCTAAGTTGACATGTGTTGTCTACTGTATTGAAACTATTATTTATTTACACTATATTGTTTAGCCCAACAATAAAATTGGCAACAACGTATAACGCAAATTTATTTTGATCATTTGTTACGTTTTTACCGACATTAGGTGGTTGCAATGGGCTCACATTTTAAGTTTTAGTTTTAAATATTATATCTAGAATTCATTATGTATGACTATAGTATAGTATAGAACAACAGTTTTTTGAAATATAAACCTGTTGACTATGATAAAGAGAAAAGGACCAACTGCTGAACCTTGTGGCACTCAATAATAATATGATTAATTAAATTGGAGTGATTTCATAATTATTAATTAGTGAGATTTGATGGAATACCTCAAAAAGATTTAATGATGAATTTTATAAAACATAAATTTTGTAAGCTGATATCGTATACCGTTTAAAATAACTCAAATGCAGGCCGTACTGATTATTTATGAATAACAAATCTCGCAGTGTTTACGACTTCAGCGATTTAAAAGTGTAAACAAAAAAAAAATATCGCGTCGGTGTTGATCTAATTATATGTCTGAACTTGTTTTTTGTTCAAGATCAATGAAATTGCTGAATTCTTTCTGCATTGCTATCTCAGCTTACAGACTACATGTCTAGCGAGTATTATAAATAATTGAATTTTATGAGACAAAATTAATGGTTTTTTGGCCAATTATGTAAAAATGCATTTAGGAGAAATAAAATATGTTAGTCTTGTTGAATTGAATTATATTTTTAGAACCTATTGGGGTCACTTAAAATATAGCAACGCATTACGAGAATTTACAGGGATTAATTAATTTTATCAACATATTCGTAGTACTGGAAAATTTTAAGTTTTATATTTCAAGAGATTTCATTACAGTATCACCGACGTCCGGTGATAAAGAATTGCTTTATAATGATGTGCATTCGTATTAAAATTATTTTTTTTATCTTCAAAACGAATGTGCTACTTAAAATTTTGATATGACTTTGCAGTGCGACTTCTGAGAAAGAGTTTTTCAAATGAAAACCAATAACTTATGTAAATGCATTTTTGTATGATCGAACATAACAAAATCAACAAACAAATTGCAGAAACAAACAAAATATACTATCCTTGTACTATTGTATATATACAATATAAAAACTATTTATAGAATATTGTAGAAAAAAAGTACTCACTTAGTTATTTTACTTTCAGCTAACATAATATCCCTTGCCCATGGAGCTGCGCTAGGATGGCTATCTCCAATGCTCCTAATTTTGCAGTCGAAGGATTCACCATTAGTTTCGGGTCCACTTTCAGTAAGTGAAGCCTCATGGCTTGGATCAATTTTTTGTTTCGGTGGTATCGGAGGAAACTATCTAATGGGATTTATAGCAAATGCATTTGGACGAAAAAGAGCTCTAAGTTTTCTTGCAATACCCCAAATTGTAAGTATTTTCAAAATTCTTCAATGCTTAAAATTATTAAAACCTCTTATATGATTTCAGACATTTTGGCTGATGGTTATATTTGGTAACCACATAAATTTCCTTTATACTGCTCGAGTTTTTGCTGGTTTAGCTGGAGGTGGTACATTTGTTACCGTTCCGCTTTTCGTTTCGGAAATTGCTGACAAAAGGTAATAATTAAATAATAATAATTTTGAATTTATAATATTTACCTAATTTGTTTTTTTTTCTTTACAGAATTCGTGGAAGTTTAGGATCATTACTTTTCCTAACCGTTAATATTGGTATATTAACTGGTTTTGTGATAGGAGCTTATTTACCATACCATATGGTTCCAAAATTGTTTGTGGGAATACCTGCAGTATTTTTCTTCACTATTATATTTCTTCCCGAAACACCACAATTTTTGCTCTCAATAGGTGATGAGGAAGGAGCCAAAAAATCCTTGGAATTCTACAAAAATATTAAACCAGAAGGAAAGGAAAATCTTGAAAAGTTCAATGGTTATTTTAAGGAACTTACCGATCATATAAACAGTTCGGCTGCGAAAACAAAACTGTCTTTCGCTGATTTCAGTAAGTTTTTAAATTTTATTTAATTGTTTTGCTTCACTACTAAACTTTAAAAAATTATATTATTGTAGAAGAAAAAGATAATCTCAAATCAATATTCTTCGGATTGGTTGTCGTTTCAATCTACATTCTTGGAGGAGGTTTTGCAGTAGTCACCTACACTGCAAATATATTCAAACAGAGTGGATCAGATTTAAATCCCAACACCAGTTCCATAATTGTGGCCTTAAATCAAATTCTTGGAACATATGTGTCCACATTGACTGTTGATCGTTTACCTCGCAAAGTTTTATTGGCCGTCTCGACGTGTGGATCTGCTCTAGGATATGTTGTTACCGGCGCATTTTCAATGTTTGCTGAAACCTATGACCTCAGCGAAGTGAAATGGATACCTGTTGCTAGTCTATCATTTGCTATTTTCATTGGATGCGTTGGATACATTCCACTTACTTTTGTTGTCCTAGCTGAATTACTACCACAAAAGGTTGGTCATGAATATTTTTCATTTAGTATAATAATTTATTTCAAATCATAAATTTGTATTCCCTAGATACGACCAATTGCATCTAGTGTTTGCAACAGTTTTCTGAATCTCCTTGCATTTGGTCTTTTGAAAGTGTTTCCACCTCTAATGCTCCAAATTGGACTTCATGGAGTTATGTGGTCGTTTGCTGGCATTTGTCTATTAGGAATGGTGTTTATAATACTTTTCCTTCCTGAAACGAAAGGAAAATCAATTTAATTAAGTTTAACTACTAGTATTTTCTTGATGTGTGATATTTTTCCCAAAAAATACTGAACATTTATATTAAATGATGTATATAATTATTAGTACGATTTTAGGAACCAATTCTGTTCAATATTTAATGAGAAAATAAAATATTTTTAAAAGAATTTCATAATATTTTATTAAAAATGTTAATATCAGGCTGTTTCGCAATACCACAGTACAATACAATTAAGAATGTGTACAATTTAAACATTTTGTAATTTTACAATTAAATTTTTTAAAGGCTTTTTTTTCAGTGTTTTCAGTTATTACTCATAATTTATCGAAAAATTAAACAAGTTGAATCGTTTAAATTTATTGCACAATGAAAGTTAGTGAGATTTCTAATTTATTAAATAATTGTATTAAAAGTGTAACAAAAGCTTGAAACAAAATTGAATCGCCATTATATCAGAACTCAAATTAAAAATTTGAAATAACGCTTACAATACCAAATTATTAAATTTTTTCTATAAAATCAGCATAATTTTTTTTTTTTTGGTTTAAAATCTGATAGAATAGAGTCAATAATGAAATATGATTATTGATTACAATAGCAATGAAAGCTATTAGAAATAACGAGATATATGTTTTTTTATAGAAATCAGTAAAATTACTACGTCACATAAACAACTTACTCAAATTTGTAAAGAATTAAAAAACTACAGATTCTCAGAGGTGCTAGGTAATAAAAAGTATGAAAGAACATCCGGAAATATATTAAAATCATCGAAACAGGGAAGTTTTGTGAACTATGAATATTATTCACTCTTAAGAAGCTTTGACACAGAAATATTTTACAAATGAACTTTAAACAAAGTAAATACTATTGTTGAATCATCTCCGGCATTTTGTCAAGGAAAACGACTTGTGAAGCTCAGTGCTTTCCACAGCGAGTTCTTATATTTTTCCTTGTTTTAAAGAGTATGGTAGCTTTAATTGAAAATTATTTGCAAATAGCTAGCAGAGAAATTATATACAAACATTTCTTTTCTTTTCACGAGTTAAACAAAAATTTTAAAAAACATAATGAATATCAAAAATATAAAATTCCCAAAAGCGGGAAAACAAACGAAATTTGAATGTTAATTTTAAGTTCCAGCATGTGTGGACTAGTTGATAAAATGAATGGTCAAAAGTTTAAAATATAAAAATAATTTAGTGTTGGCTAAACAAATCATTTATAAAATTCATGGTTTAAAACAAATTCTTTGCTGAGCTCAGTCTACTTTTTACTTGCTCACGTCTTGGCGTGTTTGAATGCAATAAAGATAATACACACATTTTTAAATGCACCTAAAAGTATATAAATTATTTACATATATTAAAGAAGGGCAAGAAGGTCTATTTTTCTTTCATAATCATATTAATGTAACGAACATTATAAATATGTACTTGTCGGCAATTTTTACCAGACTGCTTTATAAGAATTCTTTGGTCCGCATGCACCAACCAAAATAGTTTGTTTGTTTCCCTTACATTTTGAAAAACAAGTCTAGATACAAAAGATGTTTTATTTTATTATTTTCATCGTCTGGCTGGATATATTGAAGTTATCTATTCTTAAAGTAAATATGTTATGTAACTCGAAATCCAATATTATGTTAATTTTATATTGACAAAAACTTTGTTACGATTTTCAAAGAGAAGAATTTATTTACTACTTAACATTTAAATTTAGAAAAGCTTTCACTGTATTAAAATACGCGTAGAAGATTTTCTTGATCTTCATTTATAAAATTACTTTACACTTAAATGTTAATGATTTCGTCATACAGAAAAAATCATCAAACTTTACTTTGTCGGAGTACTTTTTATTATTAATCCGCAATATTTCTTATTCTTTATTAAAAGAGATAATATCAACTTGCATTTATTCCTATTTTGAGAAAATATAAATACAAAATTTCAATAGATCGTTTATTTGTTTAACTTATATAAAGGGTAAGGACGGTTATTGACATTTTCAATGAGTTGAAGGTCATAGTTTTTGAATGGTTGTTCTTTATTATCTTTTTTCACGTCTAAAGCTTTATACGGAATTTATTTTTTGGTATTAAAACCCGCATATTCAAATCAAGCTGTCAATAGATTAGTCACTTTGTCTTACTAGGATATGATTACCTTTTTAGCATAGTAAGAAAAATTTTCACATTTTTAAAACTTTCTCTTGAATATTAAGATTAACTTTGTAAATAAAGGTATGCTATTTTAGTGCACAGTCGTCCGAATTTATGTGCATGAGTAATTTCATCCAAAATTCATGGTCTATTCCCATATCTCTGGGGATGACAAGCTGAAGTTAAATCGTTAATAAATAATAAAGATGTCAACTCAGAAGTTGTTTTTCCTCTGAAGCTCTTGTATTTTGTAGGTCATTGAGCTCCAGTTTCGTTTGAAGAAGGAGTTTTTCTGACGGATGATCAGATAAAGTTGCTTGATGAATTTTATATAGGAGTGGTCGTTAATATCTTATTTCATTCTTAGAATGTTATGTTATTTACAATAAATAAGTAAAGACTATTCGCAAATATATTGGTAAGTTATAACTAAATAAAAGTGTGGAAACACAACACCATGTTTAAATGGTGGAAAGGAACTTCAAGGTTAATATTAAAAGTTTTATTGAAAAATAACTAGTAGGTGCCTAGAAAAACGAATGTATTAATTAAATAAATTGGCAAACATTTTGTTATGATTCGTTTGTTATTCCTTTTTTGTTTTGAAATGGTTCATTTATATATTTACATTACAAATTTATTAATTAAAACTAATATCATTATCTAACATGATGATAATAATTAATGCAATATCATTATTGTATTATGAAAAAGAAAAGATATTTGAAATACAACAAGTTGAAATTGCTGCGAACTGCGAACCAGTTTTAAGAAAAGAAAATTAGTCACCTTGATCACTTAGTTTCCTGACTTCAGTTGAACATCCTTGAATTGATGTTGGTACTTTGCGACAAATTTTTTCTGATCATGGAAAGTTGTTCATTAAAAAATATTATTATTATTATTAAAATACAATTCAATTTTAATTTTCTATGTCGCTCTTTTGATATCGTCTCATACGCTTCTAATGGAAAAATCGTGTAGATTTAACAAATATAATGTAAAAATATACTTTATACTTAAACAAAACAATTATTTCACTCCCCTTTTAATTCAAGATAAGAACTATGTAAAAGACAACGACCTATCAGTTTTGTTATCATTATATTTTTAAATAAATTTACTTAAAACATTTTTTCAAAACTTTTAATTACTACCATTGATTAATTGTTAGTCAATGTCAGTTCCATATTTAAAATCAATCCATAAACTCGAACTCTGTCGATTACTATTATTGGTATTAACTGGTAATTCAGAGTAAAGTAATCAGATCATTGGCACCAAATTGATATTTAAGTGTAAAGATATCCAAGTTAGCACTTGCGAACTGTAAACCTGTTTGCAAACCTGTTTTCTTCCGGACAGTTCGCAAGAAGGTCACAATCAGATTCTTTGTTGACCCACTTTCTTAAATTGAATAAATTCAATATGAGAAGATCAACAAACTAATTTAATAATTTTTAAGATTTCTTAAATTAATCCAAAGATTAATTGATCATTTACATAAAAAAAAATCCATTCATATAAAAAGTGTGATATACCCAATAGATTTAACGTGTTCATTAATACATATATCTAACAACAATTTTTACTCTTATATATTTTAGGATTTCAGTTCCATTGAATAGTATAAATAATGAATCAAATATTGATTTTGCTCGATTATGATAATATGATAATTTATTTATACGAAGTGAGACTGACAAAAACAGGGCCACTTTAGAAAAGAATATTCATTAAAACTTCTTCTTCTAATTTTTATACTACTTAATTTGTTGTAAAAAATGCAAAAAGTACAAAAATGAGAACTATAAAAAATCCACTTTTTTTTATTATTGCTCTGAAATTATAAAAGATAGTACTATGAAGAGTTTTAAATAAAAAAATTAAAATATTTTTTTCTTTATAATTCAAATAAATTGATTTAATTAATATTTGACAATTTATTTTTTGTCATAATCCAATGATTTTTAAAAATCCCGAAATAGACCAACCCCACGTAAAAATAAAAAAAATATATGGACTGAAATTTACAATCGCGGTTTCATAAAACCGCTTTCAAAGAAATGCGGTAATCAAAAATAATTAAATTTTTATGTTTCATTACAACTGCTAACAAAACTTAACAACTTAATTAAATGAGTCGCTACTTAAAAACCGACACTTAATTTTGAAATGTTCTTAAAATCCTTAAAATTGAATTTTATTTGTACTTATCCCAAAGGAATACTCGTATTATGGTTTAAAATTTTTCATAATTTGAAGTTTTATCATTCAAACTTTTTCTTATCAAACTACTTAAGCGCGTGATGAATTAACAAATTTGGAACAAAACAATTAACATTATTTCAATTCTTTTTCAAGTTAATTAAGATAAAAGCGATTATATTTTTTGGTGACTCTATACAAAAGGAAACACATGAGAAATAATGATAAAAAGTATGTAAAAATAGTAATTAAAATATCACTATACATATTTACATACTTTGTTGTAGTGAAAATCGTTTATAGAAGAAATGGTTATTGCAACTTCTCAGATGCAATTTGAAGATTCCGAAAAATTTAATTTAATTTAATTTATAATAACTGTTTTCAAACTGCGCCTTAAAGGTGGCAACATCGGTAAGTGTGTTATTATATAAAATAATATTTGGATTAAAAGAATATTAAACTATTCTAAATTTTTTGAGTTATTTAGTCGGCCTCATTTGTCCAGGATAGCCATAATTTCCTCTAGGCTCCTTCCTTTTGTTTCAGGTACATATGTTATAACGAAAATCATGCCACCAAAACAGCATGTTGCGAAAAAGAATAAACATGCAGCCATACCGAATATTTCGGAAACAAGAGGATAGAACTGAAAAAAAAAATATGTATATATTATGATTAAAGAATTAGGATAATTCTATAGAATGCTATACCTTAATAAGGACAAAAGCGAAAATCCAAAGAAGGTTCATGCACCAAATTGCTCCAACAGTTTTTATCCTTGGAGGTAGAATCTCTGAGAGGACGAGGAAGGTCAGGGTCACAACTCCCCACGATGCGATGAATATCATAAAGGAAAAACTTGCTAGTGGTATCCACTTATAGCTAGATAAATCATATCCAATTCCTTCAAAATAGACGTAGAGGCCAAAGGACATGAGTCCAATGCCTGATCCCATTGCAGATATTGCAATTAGTACCTTTCAAATTATACGTTAGGGAATCGAGTTAATAAATCAAATCAATGTTCACTTTTCTTCCAAGTCTCTCAACTAGAACTGTGGAAAAATAGGATCCAACTTGTTGAATTGCTCCTACAACAATAGCAGACATGTTCGGTGATAGATGGGATCCAGCTTTCTTAAAGATAGTCGCTGTATAGTTGAGCATTGCAAAGCATCCACAAAATTGATTCAAGAAAATTAGTACAACTCCAATCACAAGCGCCTTACGAGCTACTTTATTTGCTATTAAACAAGAAAAATTGGTTAATCAATTTTCGAGGGAATTTTCTGCTTCACACTTACTAAAATCATCAAATGATAAGGGGTTTTCGGCTTTTGTGCTATCGTCCATGTAATCAGCCTTAAGCTTTTCTAGCTCTGATTTAAATATTTCTCCAGGCTCTTTTGAATTTTTCCGCTCATTCCTAAAGTATCTGAGCGCTGTCTCAGCATCCTATAAATAAAATTCCACACGAGTGAGATAACAAGTTAATGAAATTAAATTGAATTAACAAAAAAAAATAAAATTAATTTATGACATTGTAATCACCTTTTCTTTTTTCAGCTTAAGCAAGTATTGTGGTGTTTCTGGCAGAGATGTAGAAATTAGAAGAAACACAATTGGTAACACGAGTATGGTGTAAATAACTACGTAGTATGAGAGATAATTTCCCAGAATAAATGCTAAAAGTAGTCCACCGTTTGAAGAAAATACCAAAAATGATCCCAAGGAGCCACGAGTTCTAAATTATTGAAAAGGCTATTGAATAACACAGAACAAAGTGCAAAAACATCTAATATGATTATAAATTTATAAGGTTTCTTTTGTTGCAAGCATATTGAAAATTATTAAGAACGCTTCTCGGATTTTGCAAACGAACATATATTTAAAATCTATTTTTTTAAATATATTTCCAGAATTTCATTTGCAGACAGAATAATAAAAATAAAATAAGTTGACTTAAACAAATCCTCCAAGGCTGCTAAACAAAAAAATTAACAATTAAATTATGTTGAAAATTTGTTTGTGACCTTCGTTTAAATTCAATTTTTATAGTTATTATCTTAAAATTGTTTAGGAATTTTAGTAAGTGCAATTAACACAACATTTAAAACTACTTTTCTTTTTATTTTAGTATTTAAAAACACCGAAACGCGTATTTCTTCATATTCGATTTGCTTTTTTACAAAGAAATCCGACCAAAAAAAATATTTGATTATTTTCTTATTTATTTATATAATAATTTAGCAAATACCTGTCTTCAGAAATTTCTGTTATATAAAGAGGTATTAAAACAAAAGCTGCACCACCTCCAACTCCACTCAAGAACCTTGATAAACATAAGTGGACGGCATTTTTAGCAATAATTAAAATTACCAAACTAGCCTAAAATTATATCGAAATTTTGAATTAAATTTTCAACTCTCTTCTTTTTTTTTTGAATAACTTACTATTTGAGGAAGGGCAATAATTAGCAGAGTAAGTTTTCTGCCGAATTTATCCGCCATCCAACCAAAGAGGCAGTTTCCAACTACACCTCCTAAGCAAAGGATAGAGCTTACCCATGATAATTCATCATTTGATAACTGCCCTGATTTCAAAGGAGTATCCTCAGATTGTAATAAAAGAAATGCTGCTGATGGCCAACCACAAGCCGCTCCATAGGTTAAGGACAATATATTTACTGAAAAATAAATAAATTTGTTATTAGAATTTCCGTAATTTTGTGTCTATGGCACCAGCTTCATAAATTCAATAAGTAGGATGTATTTTTCTTTTGTTGAACTTAAACAAGGAAGACATTGATCTATTTTATTGATCGACTAAAATTAGAATAATAATTAAGCAAACTCTGAAGCAAAGAACCAAGACCAGAAAAATAATGGAGTATTTAGCCTTGCACTATAACGATTCTTGTTTCCAAGTGATATAACGATAATTTACGTAAGATATAACCCTTATTTTACAAAAAACGTGGAAGTTGTCTCATGTGACTTAGAACTTTGATGTGTATTAAAAATTTAAACCATATATGGAACTTGCATATACATTTTAGTTTTTAGTTAATCTAAAACAGTTTAAACAATTTTGGACAAGCACTACTATAAAATAAATTCAGTTCACTTTTATCAATTATATTCGACCGCCCCGAAAAAAACTATATTGCACTTTTTTTCAACTATGATACACCACGTGTTTGTAAAAGCATCTGTGAAAAATCACAAGTAATAGATATTTTTTTTTAATAAGAAAAGAAAATTACTAACCACAAAATGTTGCATAATATTGATTCTTAACGCTAGCAAAAGTCATTTTGTACTTTTAAAAGAACAAATTGTACTTTCAAAAGGACAAAAAAAAGTATAGCCAGTAAAACTTTCCTTAAAGACTATTTTCGAAGCTGGTACACTCAACTGCAGGATTTTAATGAGAGACTCTGTTTTTATCATTTTGATTATCATTCATACGAAAAGATCATGCCGTCACATAGAGGTACATAGTTGGAAAGATTTTTTTTTCATATTTCTTTTTTGTAAATAATTGATAAGTGTAGACATTGGTATTTTTCTAAGCAAGGTTTAATATTTGTTCAACTTAAGATCTCAGCTACTGGAAATAGCTTCAAGATAAGTATGTTAGTAGATGTCACAAATTTGTTGTCTTATTTTTTGCGAACATTTTAATGAGGTATTAAAAGGAGTTCTGTACATGTGCACTACGCAGGATAAAGCTGAAGAAATATTTCATCTTTATTTAAGAATTTTAATTAAATTGTGTTTGTTATTTTCCCCTCAAATATATATAAGTCGTTGCAGTTTCATATAACATATACCTACCTACCTCAAAAATGAATTATAAAAGTTTAATGTTCTCTACTCTTATATACCGATTGTGCTTTGAAAGTGATAATGAAATTAATTTTAGGGTCGTTTTCATTCACTAAATTCATTTTTTATTTTAAAATTGATTATGAAGTGCGATTATAGTCTTTTAACAATTTATTTACAAAATTTCTTATATACTCGTATTTATTATTGCTTTTTGTTTTTACGAACTTGTACATTGATTAAGTACAATTGATACTCTACTAAGGAATTTTCTTCACATCCGCTTTTTGTTTTTATGAAAAGATGCCTAGGAATTAAAAAGATTAAACATTACACAGCTTTTACTTCTATGTTAGAGCATTAAAAAACTACATTTAGAGTACGTGTTCACTAAACATACTTACAACATAACTAATGTAGACAAAACTAGAATAGATCAAATAGAATCAGATCAGATGAGATTATCTAAAACGATCGTTTACTAAAAATTTCCGTTCCGTTAATGACTTCGGACTATAGTTAGCGATTGTATAGCCATGGAGTGATAAGGATTAAAGTATCTTTTTATATAAATGATAAGAATTAAAGTATCTTTTTATATAAAATCAATGAAAACTCACTAAAGAACCTTTTCTAAAATGTCAAATCATTAAACGATCAATATGATTTTGTCTATGTTCGATTAAATGTGGTTGAGTTTAATTTCTATTATAGTAGTTTTAGACATATATTACTTGTATTTATCCATTAATGTTACTTCTTTCGATTAGATTTGACCTGTAGTATAGTTTCACCACCTTCCTTTGTTGCCAAAAAAAGTAGTCACTATTTTAAAATTGTAAACTTAAGATATCTAATCCCTAATATTATATACATATATGAATTCATAATTCTCAAAAATTAAGTAAACATTTCAAAATAGGTTGTGGAATTCAATTGCTTTAATTCGGCAGGGAGATCGACTTGTGATTATTCGACTCAATAACCTTGATAATTGTTAAGATAAGTTAATCAGGTCTGAATTAAACGCAGGAAGCATACATCATATTATTATAAGTACGGACTAATATCGCTGGTGAAAAAACACTGCACCGAAGTCTTGGTAAGGTATATTCAATTTTTATCTTAACTCTAAATATTAAAATTTCATACAAATTATTCGAGTAAAATTAATCCTTACTGTAGTAGAAATTAATTTCACTTATTCAGGTGTAGCAGTCTTTTTAGCGCCCAGAAGTTCTTGGATTTCGGCAAATGATTTTCCTCGTGTTTCCGGCATAAAGCTTAGAGTAAACGCGCATTCAAAAAAGCAGAATACGGAAAAAATCCACATGCATCCATAAATTCCTACCAAATTCGTTAATAAGTAGTAGTACTGAAAACAATAATAAAAATAATGTCGCTTGGTTACTATTGAAAAATAACGAGTGTTATACGTACTTTAACGGATACAAAAGCTAACAACCAAAGGTAAGCCATGAAAAAAGTGGTGAAAGTTCCTTTAATCTACAAAAAATTGTATTTAGATATATTATTAATTTCTTAAAAATAAAAGCTTACTTTTTGTGGGAAAATTTCTGCAATAATTACAAAAGCAAGGGGGTATAATCCCATATTGGCCAAAACAATAGTTAGACAAAGACACAAGAGAGGAATCCACTTGTATTCTCCAAACGCAAGACCATTTTCTCGCAAATAAACTGTAGCTCCGAATGTCGCTAGAAATACTCCAGATCCCAAAGATGTTAAACTAATCAAAAGCTGAGGAAACATTTGAAATTTTTAACATTAAGTGAAACTACCAAATACCTTTCTATTAAAATTATCCGCAATTAGAGTTCCCAGATATGTTGAAAGAAACTGAGTAACCGCCAAAATAATTCCAGACTCATTTGCAGAAAATCCTGTGCTTATATCGGTGAAAATTACGTTAGCATAATTTAGAACAGCAAAAATTCCACAAAATTGTGTTGTTGTTACAAGCACAAGAGCAATGGTGAATATTTTAAAAATGAAACAGCCATGATTAAGTTCGTTATTTTCTGTATCATCCGTAGAGTTGATCATATTCCGAAATTTTTCGACTTCTCTCATAAAATCTCTTTTTGATCGATCTTCAAAACTTCTTATCCCTCTAAACCAACGTAACGATTTTTCAATCATTGGAATATTTTTTTTCATCACAAAAAAGTATGGGCTTTCTTGTACGAACGGAAAAGACAGTGTAAAGATCGTTGAAATTGCTGCACCCACATAAGGGATAATATCGTAATTTACGTATGCGCCTATTACAAAGCCAATAAGAATTCCCAGACTACGTAAAGTTGATATATATGATCCTAGACTTCCTCTAGAGTGATCTTCAGATATTTCAGCAACGTAAATTGGAAGAAGTATATAAGCTCCACCGGAACCTGCACCCACTAAAAATCGTGATAGGTAAACGTGCCATATTTGGTAACCGAATATTAAGCTGCCCCAGCCGACCTATATCGATAAAAATATTATAATATATAATTTTCTAGTAAAATAAAATATTTTTACAATCTGAAACAGTCCAGACCACTGCAACATTATCTTCCGTCCAAATCGATCGGCGGTACTTCCAAGCAAAACTGTCCCCAAAATAGCTCCAAGGCACATGTACGAAGTAATCCATGCCGCCTCATCCTCAGTTATAGGCCGATTTAAGGGTGTCTGGTTACTTTGATAGGCAACCAGAGCCGACGGTGTGATTCCAAACATAACCCCATAGCTTAAACTGAGAAGATCGCCTAGAAGTCTGCGGGAAAATTATCTTACAACAGAAAATAAGTTAAAATTCTTACCAAGCAATGCGGCTAACAGTTGGTAAAAAAATCCAGGCAATTTTTGTATGAACATTATGCACTAAGTCTCTCTAGACGTCCTCGCTTTACTTGAACATTAGTTAAACTGAATATTTTCAAAATCTGCCTGCTTTTTGTACATAATGTCTCGGGAGAATGTTTTTTCATATCCAAACAAGAAACATTTTAAATGTACATAGAAGCAAACGTGAGTAAAGCCTCGTACTTTGAGATAAGATACGGGGACTGTAGATGCTGGACGCGAATTTAGGATCAACCGGAGTCAATCAGAGTATGAATCATGATGTAAATGTAGAAGAAAACTTATCAACATTTTCAAGTTACTTATCTTTATCATCCCATTTTTATTGTTCATAATTTAAGTGTATTGTGATCTTGCAAATTGTTCCACTTTTAACTGACCTTTTTAAAAAAAAAAACATTCAAGTGCAATACAAATTCAAAGCGAAATGTTAATCGTTTTAGATAGCTTCGAAATTATTGAATTGTTCCCTATGAAGGGGTCCATTACAGTTCTTAGAAAACAATTCGTATAAAAAAAATGAACTCACCTTTCGATTGTTGAGAAATTGTACACTATAACACAACTTAAGGCTTTAGAGTTGAAATAGTAGGGATTATTTATTACAAATAAGGCAATTTTATGAAAAAATATTTTACTTCACTTTATTTTCATTTTTTACTTTTTATAAAATACAAAAATATTCTTAAAAAAAAAAAAAAGTAATTCTTAATATATCTGCCTCCTATTTCCCCGATCCAAAAGTCTTATTCCAGGTGATATACTGTTGAATATCATCTTGTGAAACGCTGGCTTTGACTCGAGTTATAGCAAGACGAAAATCATCAATATTTACAGGTCTTACCTGTGCGAACAAGGCGATTTTACAGTAAATTAATTGTGGATAAACATGATATAATAATTTATGTACCTCATCTTGATTGAAGTGTGAAATTTGTGATGCTGGAATGCATCGTATTGGCTCCATAGACGCTTCTTGACATAAACATTCCATATCAGCTCCGGAATATCCTTCACACAATTGGCTTATTTCATATAATTCATCCTCAGTGACTGAGTTACTCACAGACTTGAGGAGATTTTTTAATATTTGTTTTCTTGCCTAATATAAAGTGCATATTAAAAACAAAGATAATTTAAAGCTTAAATATTGTACACTACCCCTAATTCTGGCAAAGGTATATACAAGCGTCTCACTAAACGACGCCTTGCAGCTTCATCTAGTTCTTGAGGACGATTTGTAGCTCCAACTATAAGAAGTCGATCTTCTTGAGATGTGCTAGCCCCATCAAGTTGCACGAGAAATTCAGTCTATTTGAAAAACAAATTTTGTTTTCTAGAATAATGGTAATTTTAAAAACGATGCAAAGATACCTTTATCCTCCTGGAACTTTCATGCTCATCGTTAGATCTTTGCGACAGTAACGAATCAATTTCATCAATAAAAATTACCTAATCAAGTTTACATAAAAGTATAAATATAAATATTAAGGGTATTTAAAGTTACCGCTGGCTGGTGGATGGCTGCAACAGCAAATAGAGCCCGGACCATTTTTTCACCGTCACCTACCCACTTTGAAGTCAAGGCTGAAGCGCTTATGCTGAAAAATGTCGACTTGGATTGCGAAGCAATACATTTCCCTATTAATGTTTTTCCTGTTCCTGGAGGACCAAAGAGCAATATCCCGCGTGGAGGTCGTCTTATTCCCGTAAATATGTCTGGTCGTAAAAGAGGCCAAACCACAGCTTCTTGGATAGTCGATTTTGCGTAATCTAAGCCGGCAATATCATTCCAATCTGAAAGTAATTTTCCGAATTACTGTTGAATTCATAATATTCAAAATAAATAGAGTTTTAAAACACTTCATTGTACCCTCAGAAATGTTCAAATTGAGGTTTTTGCTATTTGTTTTAAATTCTTCTTGAGCTTTTATTATTTTTAACCATATTCATGAAGGCTTAAATAGTTCAGTATAATACTTTTGGCTTACCAACAGGACTGAAGTTGTGCATAATTTCATTTTTAATCAGTTCCACCATTTTTGGGTCGATGTTCTTTAATCTTTCGTCCATTGGCTCCTCTTGTTGTGATTTTTCTAAACCACCAAACATTCGCTTTTGTAGCCTAAAATAAGATGTGTTTTGCAGACAGAACAGGCAATTAAAAAAGTTTAATTACTCATCAGCCAATGGTTGTACGGGTGGAATAAAATTGCTTTTCACACTTCTCCTTCCGCCGAGCGATTTATTTGAGGTGCCATAATTCGCTGCCAGTTGCTGGTGTCTAATAGAATTAGTCCCAAACTTCTAAAAGTTAGTTATTATAAGTAGGAAAATTACAACATTTGGATAGGCTTACTTTCAGAGTCTGAGCAGCGAGCTCTTCTCTTGCCGTGCGAAAGTCGCTGAAGGATGGCCCTTCTTTAGGCTCTTTTGAGCTATAATTGTTGGATGGCTTAAGCAGCTTTTCTGGGAGGCTCTTATTGCTAGAGTCACTTAGCGAATTTAAACTCAAACCAGAAAGAGGAAGGGGATCCGTTTGGCACGACCTGTTTACCTGTACTACTCTACTGGGAGGTTTACCTGGTTGATCTGATAAAGTCTGGCTTTCGTTGCCAGCTTCCAAATTGTGATCCACGTATTCGATTCCAGAGAATGCTTTCAATTCTTCATCTTCCAAGTGTTTACAATCAAAATATTTCCCTTTGCATGAAAGAGTATTTTGCTCGGAGCTGTAATAATCGAATTCTTCAAGCTCTGATGTCCATTTCGAGAGATCTACACGAGTTGGTCTTGCTTTTAGCAGGCGGGCCACTTCTGCTGTGTAATTATTCACAGAGGACGGCGAGTTGTCAGTAACGAAACTTGTGTACTCCCGAAGGTATTGGTCAGCAACAAAACTAGGTAAACTCTCTTCACCTGATCTGTTTAAAAACCGATTAATTTAAGTGGACTATTTCAAAAATTGCAAACTTGTACCTGAGAGCCTCCTGATACTTAAAGTAGCCCAACTGGCGCATGAGAGCGGCTTTTTCAAACGGATTTTTTTCTGTTTTCATCTTGTGGTGAAGAGAAGCAAGAAATTGCTCCTTTTTGTTTTCATTTTCACCCATTTTTTCCGATAAAAGAAATTCAGACCATCCAATCCAAATAAACTGACAACCTGCTGTTCAAAAATTGGAATGAGTCAAAGCGCCATCTGGAATTTCGTGGTTAAAGCCATTTTGATTAACGTCCCGCCACAACCTCGTTTTTAAATAAAAGAAAAATTTGCGAAAATTTTATGAAAAACATTTATTAATACAGGTAATACAGGAATATAAAAAGGTTAATTAAGAAATATATGTGCCTTAGGCAGTTTTAACGTCTCCAGAAACGCCAGTAGATCCAAATCCGCCAGCTCCTCTTTCGGTGTCATCCAGTGACTTCTCCTCGACAAGTTCCGGATAGAAAATCCTTTCGCAAATCAATTGTGCAATTCTGTCTCCCTTTTTGACTTCAAAATCAGCATCAGAGTGGTTGAAGAGCACCACGCCCAGGTTTCCTCGGTAGTCCTCGTCGACGACGCCGGCTCCAACATCGATGAAATTCTTCACAGCAAGTCCGGAGCGCGGGGCGATTCTTCCGTAGGAGCCTTCAGGAACATGAATTTGTAGATCCGTTTTTATCAACTGCTTGCCTTTTGCTGGAACCACGTAGTCGTAGGCGCTCATCAAATCAAAGCCCGCGGCCTTTGCAGAACCTTTCACCGGAGCAAATGCATTTTCGGTAAGTTTCGCGAAACGCAAAATGCACTGTGGATCTACACGCATTTTGGTAATTTAAAAAGTAATAGCAAAAGATTAAAGAATTGAATAACACCGGTACGAAGGAACTGCTCCGCTAGAAGAAACTGCAGCAATTAACGGACGCGAGTCTTGGCGAAAATTAGCGGTCTTTCTGACAGCTTCAGAATCTCCACTGACCTAAAGAAAGGCCCGCGCCCACTGACATATATAAACTGGACCGCACTCGCGTCAATTTTTAGCCTAGGCCCAAACCTTTTAGGCAAATCAGGCCTTTTTAAAATTTATAAAAATCCTGCAAAATTATGTATTTAAAAACAACTAAATAGCACATTTAAATAGTCACGAACCGATTTCTATTATATCTCGCTCATTGTCCCTGGAACTAATCAACTGGAGATCTAGGTACAACAGAAATAGATGTAAAAATTATTATTGAGATTTCCGTTGAATGTGTATATATTTTTTCCCGCGTAGCTCAATTTTTTAATTTTGGTTCTTTAGTAGTTTTCTCTCCTTTCCAATAATTATGTCTTTAGCTGTTCATTTCAAATCATTTCTGCTTCTGGGTTTAACAGGACATTTTACACTGAATTGAAATATATGAAAATTTAACCATATCAAATACATTTTATTTCACGAAAATAAAATCAAATTGTCTGGATTTTGCGTCAAAAATTTAATCCAATTTATCTGGTTCAAGCTTTGAAGTTGGCAATTTAATGCACTTTTCACAAATCATAAAATCTTGATATACGTTAGAGTTTTTAAGATTCATTAAACTAGATAGGAAAATGAAAAAAAACGCAGCTTTTGCTTTTGCTCTGCCATTTTATCAATCCAGTTCTTTAAATTTTTGTAGTTATCCTGATTTTCTTTATAATAAGGTATTCCTATCTTTTGCAAATCGCTTTTATCAATTCTTCATTGATAATAAGTAACTTTTAGTAATTCTACCTGAAAGTTTTCCTTATATTCATTAACCTTAATTTTTTGACGTAGTGTTAAGCTATTTTCATTAGTTAACAGTTTTGTTCATTAATTTAGAAGATTAATGCTTTGTGATACTGATAGTTTAATTCAGAATCTTCAAGTTTTATTATCGTACTATATTTATATTTTTGTTTGGGTTGGTTAAAATATAATAAAGTTGAAGAATCAAAAGTCTATAGCTGTTACTTGGATATATTTTAAAAGATTTATTATTATTCATTTTATCTATCGCTAGTAAAATTTCAATCGTCTCAATTTGTATTTCGCTTTTTCTGGTCCCTTTTATCTTCAATATAATTGTTGAATAGTTTGTGTTCGTTGTTAATACTCTAAATTCAAATTTTTTTTTAATATCGCCACGTCTGTTTTCGTCCCTAAAGTTGGACGATTAATTTAATCTATCGTGTATCATAAGGATTCTTTTTGATTTATTCTGACTAAAATATCGTTGCTATTAATTCAAACGTCCGCCATTTTAAGCGGTTTCTTCGGGACGCCCTATATCACTTTTCAATTCGTATGTTATACATACATATACACTGCGCGACAACTGAATAGGTTCACCACATAATTATTGCATATCTACCTGCAGCAGAGGTAAGGAGCAAAAACACATACACGCTTACACACATACTCGTGGGGCAATTAAAATAAAGCCCTTTTCGGGGAAGTGCAATGCATGCAAAAATTCTAGGAATCTAATTACTGAAAATCTGCCTATAAAAGTGCGACAACTGAATAGGTTCACTTTTTTTTAAGGTAATTATATGAAGGATAATTTAGGAATTTCAGGTATTTGAAATTAAAATATAATAGTTGGGTAAAGTAATAATTTATTTTATAACTCTTTAGTATCTAGTTATTTTTCCATTTTTATTTATGACCTCTAACATTCTTCTGGGTAATGAATGGTATAAATTATGTAATATTTCCATAGGAATTCCATTCCAATTTGATCTAATGGCCTCCAGCAGGTCTGTAGTTGATTGATACTGCTTTCCACCTTCATAAATTTTCTTTGTCAGCCATCCCCATAAATTTTCTATAATATTAAGGTCAGGTGAATTAGCTGGCCATTGTAAACGACGGATTTCTTCGCTATCTAAATAGTCTGTTACTACTCTAGCCGTGTGAATTGGTGCATTGCCCTGTTGTAGAATCCATGGGCGTCCTTGCATGTACTCGTTGAAGTTTGAATTTTCCCGTTGCAACAATTCTTTGTAACCGAAACCGTCGCAACGTTGATCTATTACAACGATGTTAATTGGGCCATTAAAACAAATAGCTCCCCACACCATAATAGAGCCCGATCTGCTGTGGTGACGTGACAAATACATAGGCTCTTTCCTAAGATCATGAAAATAATAGGAAAATCCATCAGGTCCATCGAAACAAAATCTTTTTTCATCTGTAAAAATAACATCTCTCCATTCGCTGATCCAGTGTGAATGTTGTCGAGCAAATTCCAGTCGCGCAATCTGATTTCTCTGTGTTAACGCAGGTTTTTTCTTCAGACGCAGCCGCCTAATTGTTGGAGATGCCTTAATGATCCTTTGCACCGTTCTAACACTGCATGAAACCCCCACTTCTCCAGCAATTTGGCGTGCCGTCAGAGTTGAATTCGAAGCATGACGTAAAATTAATCGCTGTTGGCGTCCCGTAGTCGCTGTCTTCTGTCCACCTTTTTGTCTTTTGCCGTAATTTTCAGGATCCTTCACGAAATTATTAATTACGTTGACGCTTCTGTTAATTCTTCTGGCAATTTCTCTGTTTGAATGCCCTTCTTCTTTAAATGCCTTTATTTTCCCAATTTCTTCCAAAGATAATTGTTTTGCTCTACCCATTTTTTTTAAACACTATAATAGTAATAAACCACCGAAATTTATCCCTACAAATAACACCGTACCGCATGAATCTCAAAAACAGAGTGCACGAACCTATTCAGTTGTCGCACTTTTATAGGCAGATTTTCAGTAATTAGATTCCTAGAATTTTTGCATGCATTGCACTTCCCCGAAAAGGGCTTTATTTTAATTGCCCCACGAGTATGTGTGTAAGCGTGTATGTGTTTTTGCTCCTTACCTCTGCTGCAGGTAGATATGCAATAATTATGTGGTGAACCTATTCAGTTGTCGCGCAGTGTATGTACATATAGTATATACATTTTCTTTCTAAGTAAAAAAGAAAAATGATTCAAGTTTCTCGAAATGTATATTTTTAATTATGAAAAACCTCAGTATAATAATTTAATTTCTAGGTATAGGAATAGGATATTTTACAAATTAAAACATTTTCGTTCTGTACTTCTGATCACAGATCAAACTTTATTAAAAAAAATTAAATAAATTAAAACTCTGTTTAAATGGACATTGAAATATCAATGAAAAATATCAAAGTTTTTTTTTTTTTAGTAAAAAAGTGAATTAAAATATTATGAAACCAGCAACTATCTTAAATAGAATTTTGGCTTGATATTATCTTTAACATACATAAATTTTTAAAATATTGTACAGTAATGAAACACTTTAGGTACTTGCGAAGTACATTTTACATCTTAGAAGTAACTGAATAATCATCGGCAAAGTAAGCACCTCCGGGTGAGACTTTAAAGGCATACGGTCAACCAACAATTGTCTCTTATAATTGTTCGAATTGACACTGAAGCTAAAAGCAATAAAAGACTTAAAGCTAATGTTGTCACCAAAATTATCACTTTGATGGAAGGGCACCTGTGCAATTCTTTAGTTCTTCGAGCGCGGAAAATTCGGGTCTGGAGGACACTTCGTTTCAAGAAGTTCATCTCTGGTCGGAGGAAAGACATAGTCGGATCCCAAAGTGCTAAAGTCAACGTAAGTTTTCTTGTTCTGCGGCTGCAGCCAATTGACGATATCTTTAAAATAGGGCCGATTATCGGGATTTTCGTCCCAGCACTGTAGCATTAGTTCGAATAGGGGCTCTGAGCAAATTTCAGGGCGTTCTAACCGCTTCCCAGAAGATAAAAACGACAACAACTCATCGTTGTTAACTGTTGGATATGGGAATCCACCTGTAAGACGACGTATTTTTAGTAAATCATTTATTTCTCCACATAATCGACAATTTACCAAGTGTACCAATTTCCCAAAGAACAATTGCAAAAGCCCAAACATCGCTCTTGCTTGAGTAAAAATGGTCTCGAATCGCTTCAATCGACAACCAACGAAGTGGAAGCTACACAAAAACAATTATAATTAAAAGATAATTATCAATTTCTTGTCTGCTTAATTTATATCTTTTTACCTTTCTGCGTTTTGTATTTACGTAAATTCCTGGTCTTGAAAGTCCAAAGTCAGAGATTTTAAGGACTTTATTTTCATCTATTAAAATATTTCTGGCCGCCAAATCCCTTTAAAATTTATTGTAATTTATTCGTGGGCTTTTGCTTGTAATTTCAGATAATTAATTCAAATACATCGATTAATGTCTCGACTAAGATCTAATTTCAATTAGGGCGAAAATCTTATTATTTTGTTGTTATTCCAAAAGCTTTCATAAATCAATATAAGAGAGAAAAATTTATTTATATTATTTGCATGAATTTTGCAGTAAGGCTTAATTCTTAGCATTTCTGTGAAGGATTTTTTCTCACAATCAGATGCACATTAATGAGATGTTGAATTTGCAAACAAATAAAATAAATATGCAATTCGTTTAATTGGAGAAAAAGTAGGGCTTAGAAACTAACAAGTCGTTTGAAATCTAAGTAGTTACATTATTTTATTTTTGTATGAGAAAAAAAAAACAATAATATCCTTTATTTTTCATCTTACCAAGGTGCTGTGAAACTTATTTACGTATGAGTATGTAAGTAGGCTCTTTGAAAAAGGCAGAGAATTATTGCTTTTTCTGTCTAAAATTCAATTTTGGACATTCATTTTTGAACATACTTAAAAAATAATATAAGCGTACACAAATATTAATATTAAAAATAACTGGAGTTTTCTCCCTTAACTAACATTTTAATTTGAAATTATTAACTGCTGTAAAAATGTGATAGATTAGAATAATTTTATTGCTTACATTAACGTCCTTAAAATATTTTCATTTTGAGAGAAAAAATCATTTTCAATGTACATGATGAAAGGCAAATTTTTTTCAGAATGAACTTCAAATTTAATATAAATCAATCCTTGCAAGTTCCTCTCTGGCAGCGAAAACAAAATTGTAAAATTGACAAAGTGTTTATTAAAATTTCGACGAGAGAACTCCCTGCTACCTGAGATGTTTTGGTAATATCTTAATACAAAATCATTTGCAAAATATTTTTGTAAGCCTAAGTAATGAGATTTAGGTATAATAAGTAGGATAAATAATAATTAACTAAAAACAACAAGCTTTCAAAAATTATCAAGAAACATCAAAATAAATAAGTACGCATAAGAAGCTTTTTTATAATGGTATTTTAATTTTCCTATTCATCAAGGTTTATTTTCTTTGGATAAGGAGAAATCTCATTTTGATGAAATATGGACAAGCTTTACCTAAACGTTTTTCATCAATTTAAAATTTTTACAAATTTTTGTACCTACTTAACAAATGATAATGACTCGTTTAATTTTTGCTTTGAAATTTTTAACCATAGGTATGTAATTACATTTTACTTGTACTGAATGGATTTAATTAAAGGCTTGTTGCGTTATTTAGAATATAAGCAACTTTTGGTTGAAAAATGGGATAATTTGATTTATAGAAATATATTGTAAAAACAATTTTCAAACCTGTGTGTAATTTTCTTTGCCTCAATGTGACGCATACCCTCTGCAATTTGGAGAGCAAAATTATGAAGCTCCTCGTTGTCAAGCACGTAGTCTAACTTAGTTCTATCGTCTGCAAAATTTGTTTGTTTACTTAATACTGTGTACATGGCTGTAATAAAAGCAATATGAAATATATTATTAAAAATTCAAATTGAAAAAAATAGAAGATTATTTTAACTAAAATATGAATATTCATTGAATAACCCAGTGTTTCTATATCATTTAATAGACGATAAATATGTATCTTTATAAACTGAGAATCACTAATAGGGATTTGTATGTAATACGATACAATAATTAAAATTCTTATCGTTATAATTGCAAGACCCGCCTTCGAATATTACGGTATTAATAAATTTCCCACATATACAGTGCTGTGCAAAACATTTGCAACTAAAACCACAATTTTATAAGCCTTATCAAAAAACCCTTACAACTATAGAAAATAAAAAAGCCAATACAGTGTTTTATTCTTTATTGTATCTATTTTAAAAATACAAAAAAATTTAGGGTAAATATCCAAATATAAAAGAGCAACATTCATTTCTCAATATAAGATCCAATACTGCCTGTGCAAAACATTTGCAACTCTAAGACATTAAAAAAATTGTTGACTTGAAAGACATATTATTTTCAATATTTCGTTGAATACCCTTTATTTGCAATCACTGCTGCATATCTTCTTGGCATAGATTTTACGAACGACTCGATGTATGCAGCAGGAATAGCATTCCGAGCCTTTTTATGCCATCAAAAAATTAGTCACGGCTACTGTAGAATTTTCCCCTCGTATTTCTCTTAACCAGTTGCCATAGATTTTCTATGGGGTTGAGGTCCGAGGGCTGCACGGGCCAATTCAGAACTTCAATGTTTTGCTGCGAAAACCAAGCCTGAAGAAGTCTGGATGTGTGGAAAGTATTCACAAAGGTGGAAGACCCAGGAAAACAACAGGCTGAGGATCGGAGAATTCATATTTTTATTAAACATCAGCCTTTCCTCACTTCGATACAGGCCAAAAATGAACTAAACCTGGTTCTGAATACTTCAACGACAAGAAGACGAGCCATAGAAGCCGATTTGAGGAGCTACAGGCCAGCGAAAAAGCCAATACTCTCCGAAAAAAACCGAAGAGCTCGGCTTGTCTTTGCTCGAAGCTATTCATTTGCCCTCTATTTGGCCCCACTTAGTTAAACTTACACTCATCCGAAAAAAGGACCTTTCCAGGGGCAATTTTGAATAGCTTCGAGCAAGGACGAGTCGAGCTCTTCGGTTTTTTCCGGAGAGTAGTGGCTTTTTCGCTGGCCTGTAGCTCCTCAAATCGGCTTCTATGGCTCGTCTTCTTGTCGTTGAAGTATTCAGAACCAGGTTTAGTTCATTTTTGGCCTGTATCGAAGTGAGGAAAGGCTGATGTTTAATAAAAATATTAATTCTCCGATCCTCAGCCTGTTGTTTTCCTGGGTCTTCCACCTTTGTGAATACTTTCCACACATCCAGACTTCTTCAGGCTTGGTTTTCGCAGCAAAACATTGAAGTTCTGAATTGGCCCGTGCAGCCCTCGGACCTCAACCCCATAGAAAATCTATGGCAACTGGTTAAGAGAAATACGAGGGGAAAATTCTACAGTAACCGTGACTAACTTTTTGATGGCATAAAAAGGCTCGGAATGCTATTCCTGCTGCATACATCGAGTCGCTCGTAAAATCTATGCCAAGAAGATATGCAGCAGTGATTGCAAATAAAGGGTATTCAACGAAATATTGAAAATAATATGTCTTTCAAGTCAACAATTTTTTTAATGTCTTAGAGTTGCAAATGTTTTGCACAGGCAGTATTGGATCTTACATTGAGAAATGAATGTTGCTCTTTTATATTTGGATATTTACCCTAATTTTTTTTGTATTTTTAAAATAGATACAATAAAGAATAAAACACTGTATTAGCTTTTTTATTTTCAATAGTTGTAAGGGCTTTTTAGTAAGACATATACAATTGTGGTTTTAGTTGCAAATGTTTTGCACAGCACTGTAAAAATACATATACATATGTGGCAATTAAAAATATAACATAAACACAGACAAAGCAATCTCGAATCATTAGGTAATTGATTGAATCATGTGGTTAATGTAATTTTTTGTGTTAATTTTTGTTTACAGAAGATTTTTAATTGTAAATTTCAATTTTTAGGTCGGTAATAAATACGTATATATTAAGCAAACTTCCCATTTTGGAAAATTTAATTTCTTCGCAGTAAATTTATGGTAGATTCTTTCCTTTTCAGCAAAAATTTCGATAAATGAGGAACTTTAAAATAATTGAAGATATTTCCGTTAAAAATGTTTTATTTATAAGTATTTAATTCAATCAATGATTAATTTATAAAACAATAGTAAAGTAAAAAGTAAATAACCAGTAACATGACACCATACGTAATAGGGAGCAGCATAAAAATTAAACATGCGATCTGTTAATGTTTTCTTCACAGTTCTTAAATTATGAATAAACAACACACAATATTAATAAATTTACATTCAGTATTGGTCCAAAAGGAATGCATGTGTCACTATATCGGAATAATATTCGTATAAATCTATTCTTGATTATTTCATTGCATAATTTCGTATAGATGGGTACCAATTTCATGCTCCCTTTGTTTTTGAATTATTCAACGAAATGTGTGCTTATTTTGTTGTACTTTTGAATATAAATGAACTAATGTAGTGATGTATTGCATGTAATAAATTCCTTTAGAAACCGATAGCAAAAATTGCAAACAAACAAAATTGATGGAAATTGGTTATTTTTTTTACAATTCCTAGAACGCAAGTAAAGTCCACTTATCACTACAAACATTTTTAAAATTATTTTGTTCTTAATAAATGGATACTTATAGATCTTACCATGCGTTAGGAGAAATTAGCAGTGTAGGGTAAAGAAGAAAGAATCTTTTTTGGGTTCTTAAAATTAGCAATAGTAAATACCTTTTATTTATACATATATTTTCAGAAATCTTCAGTTCCTCAAAGTAAATTTTAAATTGGCAAATCCAAGAACAATTCTGTTATAATAAGGTTCTTTTATAGAAACATGGTCTTACTACTTATTACGTACTTCGCTATGACCCATTTTTGTCCATTTTTGGCCATTAAATAAAAAATACCATATTTTAAATTGTTGCCGACAATTTTCAAATAAATGGGTTTTATAGGTTTCTCATTTCTTGACTTGGTGGCGGAGTGCATCCGTTTAGCCTGAAATTTACTTAATATGTATTGTTTGAATGGGTTTAAGTAATGAATTTTAAACATTTTAAACCGGAAACTGGCCTTATTGACCCTCCTCCTTTTGAATTTCGGTCACTCATATTCATAACAATCTCTTAAAGTTAAATGATTTCGGTTCAGAAGTTCGTTAGTTGTAAAATATCAAACTCACAACTTAGTTGTAAAATAGACGCAATTAAAAACATATAGTAGGTACTCACTTTCTGTTATAGATGGCCTTTCTCTCGGTGTTGTATCCGGCTGACTAATATACGACTCTTCAGACATAGTTGAACTTTTAGAGATAAAAGTTATAATCTGATTAAAACAAATATTTTTAACTTACTTGGAATGCTTTATTTCAAGGTATTTAAGTTTTTGCGGTAAGAGGTTATTACTTTCTTGTTTTTCGAATATTGCCACTTCATAGGAGCTCTGTTTAAATCGTGGAATATGCTTATTACGCACATTCCAAAGATATTTCAACTAGAAACCCGACGAAGACATTTTAATTAGTAAATTTTTTAAAACTTTTAAAAACTTACTAAGTCTCCTTGTCCAACGTATTCCATTACCATCATTAATGGTTCCTTTACAGTGCAACACCCAAGTAATTCGACAACATTTTCATGCCTTCCAACATTCTTCATTGTTTGTATTTCACCCAGAAATTCCTCAACTTCGTCTGGTGATGGACGTCCTATTTGATTTAAATATTTACTCAGTGCTTTAAATTAGGTACGTTATTTTTTTTATGTTGTTTAAAGACCAGAATATCCTTGATTTGGAAGTAGAGAGAGATCATTTAATTAATTCTTGTAATTAATTTGCTTATGCAACTTTTTTCATTTTGACAAGCAATGGACATCGCAAAATCTCCTGTTAATTTTATATAGAGATTGTTGAGCTACTTATGTACTTATGTATTTATAAAAAGGCCAGTTTGCTCGGATTTGACATTGTCAGGGTGAATTGACTTAAACTTTAGTAACATTTCCACACGGAGGTATGGTTAATAATAGATTGTTGGAAGGTATGCCTTGTAAGGATATTTTCATCAATATTACACAAGGTCCTTTTATCTTCACAGAATATCACTGCCAACAATTTTACATGTACCTATATGTGAAGTAGAATGATATTGAATTTGAATATAATAAATGACTAATCAGACTAAGCAATTCCTGTCGAAAAAACTTTTAATTAACTAAACTAACTAAAATTGTTTGCTTAACTACCCTGAATATCAGAAAGGAAGTTTTTTAAGCGCGCAAATTTCCAACAAATTGCCGGCTCCCTTTTTTTAAGGGTTCATCATAGAAAGCTTTTAAAAGTTCATTAATTCATTTCATTCTTTGAAACATTTCCTCATTGCCTTTTATCCTTTAAAAGTCCTAAACATTTCAATTCATTGTCACCAATTAATAATGAATTTTCATAATGATTGTTTCAACTTGTTTGAATATATAATATAAAATTGCTATTATACCCACTTATTAGAATGAGTACGTTTCACAAAGGAAATATATGTATGTATGTATAACTGCTTCATTAAAAGATGTCATCCACCAGTTACAAGAAACTTAAGCTTTCTCGTGAAAAGGTGTGACAGGAATTTTTTGTCAGAATTATATTTTGCAAAAAATTAATTTTCCTTAATTATTAAAATGATTAACATCAATGAAGACAACCCAGCACAGGGCATTTATCAGAATAAAATACAAGTTGCAAAAGTAAAGCATATTTATAAAAAACATAACATGTTTACATGTCCTGTAACAATGAAAAAATAAATAAATAAATAAAAAAAATAAATAAAAAACATAATATGCATGTATTTATTTTCGTCATAAAGTTTCTCTTCTGTGTTATTTGCAAAGTAATATTACTGCGCAAAAGAAGCTGGCATAATAAGAAATTCTGTTTGAATAACTTTAAGTAAAACGACAAAGCTATAGAAAGTTAATATGTGTATAAGTGGTAAACTGAGCAACAGACTTTTAATTAAATGTAATTTAATTTTAACTTAATGTAATTTTGAGAATATAAACAAACATACATATGAATGTAACATACTCACTTTTGAGTTCCTTAATTGCTACTATTGTACTTCCTGGCACACCAAAAAGATTTTGGGCTACTCCTTTGCAAACTATCCCAAAAGCCCCTTTACCAATTACGCGCAATTTTACAATATTACCGGGTGGTATTTCGTAAATATCCAACTTGGGATTTTCCTGTTAATATTTAAATTGTAAAAAAAAAAAAAATTATAAAAGTCTATACAAACTCACTAAACTATCCTTGTCACTATACAGCATGTTGTCTTCCATATTCCTGTGAAGATTTATTTTAATTAAATTATGAAAATGTAGGTAGAGAACAAATTAACAAGGAAGGACAAAAAAATTTTTATCAGGTTTAGGTATTTAATGAGATTTTTCTAGTCAAAAAACCATTGAAAACAACAAAGATTTATGTAACTGTTTAGATTAAGTATTATGTCAGTCAATATGTTAAAATAAGAAAACCAATTAGTTTATACCAAAGGATTTCCAAAATAAATTTGTTGTATCGTAATACAAGGTACAAAAAAAATAATTATTAAAAAGTTTACTCAGCTTTTTCTGTATCACCAGAAAAAATTCATATATATAGAAAACACCGAAAACGTTTATGGAATTATTTTATTATTATTATTTATTACCTAGAAGTACTGCTCCTGTAAATACTTCTCCAATTGGGCGTTGAAGATGATTTTTTTCTACTTTTATAAATGTAATGCCCCACACAAGCTGCTCCTAACATAATTAGAATCACTGGCAGCATTATCGAAATAAAATTCTGCGAATATATAGTTATGATAATTAAATTAAAATTTTAAATTAGAAGTTTATATTCTTAAATATCCTTTTACATACATACCGAATGAATTGGTGTGTTGGAAATTTGTATGTCATTCTTTATTGAAGGTACTGAAAATAAATGAAAGCTGAACATTAAAACGTCGAAACCGTTATAAATTGTTACCTGTCATATCAAATTGACCTTGCGGCCCATGACACTGAAAATTATCTTCAACATATCCCAAAATGCGAAATTTTGTTTCAGGAAGAATTGTTGCCTTCATGGTAAGTACAACAGAACCTCTAAGATTACCGTCCTTTGAAGGTTCGGTGAGATTTAAAGGAGAAAAGAAATTGTTTTCTTCTGCAGGCATACCGCCCCATGAGAGCGATGGAATCCTGTGTTTAATTACTCTATAATTAAAATCAAATTGAAACATTTCGAAAATCTCTGCATGATGTTGTCGAACCTAATAACAATAACATCTAACATAACTTCTCCTACAGGAGTGTGAAGTTTCCCTTGTTTTGTGAGTAGAACAGTCCAATTAACACGGATTGACGTAGAGGATAATGGTTCGGCAGAAAGTTGAATGGGTGGAAGCGAATTTGCATGTTTACATGAACACAAACCATCGATGCAATCTGTGAAAATATAATATTAATTTAAATAAAACCAAATAAAGAAAAGCACTTAAAATTTAGCACTTTGTCATAAACTACAAAACATTTTTGCGTCATTATATTATACATATAGACTTAAAGCGTTGGATTTAAGGTGTTATTAATATAAATACATATACTTCATTCCTCAATTAAAAAAAAAAAATAAATAAAACATCTTGAACTTGAACAAATTTCAAATTCTCTGCTGTCCATTAAATAATTGTTTAACGATGCCCCCAAAATACTTTAACTATTTGTTCACTTCAAAAGTATTCACAGACTAATCTACTTTTAGGTCTAAAATTCTTTCAAGTCTCCATTCTACAATATATAATTTATAAATGTCAAGCCGATTAAATTAAATGTTCGATATCTGTCCCTAGAGTGATCGCCGAGGGTTAAACTCAGTCAGCTTTAAAATTAAAGTTATGCGAAGAAAAATTTTCGGTTTATTTTGAATTTCAAAGTAATTTTAAAAGTTACTTCTAAAAGAATTTACTACAGATTTCATGAGAATTCCAAATTTAATTTAAAAGTAATACTTTATTTATACGCATCGCATCGCCTTATAATGTGGAGTTAAATTCACTTAGGCAGGGTATGCGCATCAAAGGTTCTTTAATCTCTGGTGTTTGCACACGTGGATGCCAAATTCATTTCTCTGTAATTACTTTAAAATTTGAACTAAATTCCTAGAAATGGTAGCAGTGCACATAGTCATACTGAGAGTATGCACAGTTCTTATTCAAGTTTTCCTCCACGTCCAGTAAGGTGGTAGGTCAAAATTGTTGACACTTTTGGAAAGAACATTAATGTGCTGCTCTATGCTCTAAGTAGATCAAAAGATGAATAAAATAATAATGATTTTGCATACCATGGAAAATTGTAGTTTATGAATCACCCTGTAACTCCAAAACAGTTGACATGCTCCCCCTGTCATACAATTTTATCTAGGTCAGATCTTTCATCTCACTCACTTTTTTAAACGCTGTACGAAACACCCTGTAGAAAGGTATCCACCCTGACTCTGATCCAATTGGCCGACAGAGCTCCACAACAAAACAATTAATGCATCATGGATTTCTATTTATATTAGGAAAGAGGGGGTTTGGGATGTGTTTTCAGGGATTCAAGATTATTGAAATCCTAATACATACCATCAAATTACATATTAAAGTCACAAATAACATTAATATATGTATAAACTCAGAATTACTCGAAAAACTACCTTATAGGTAATAGTAAAAAAAATATTAATGACAAAATAAAATATCACTTTGGGATTCCACATTTGATATTTATGTATCTACTAATCATGTTTATAGTTCTGTTTCAAAACTATAGACGTACTATGAAAAGGCAGTGTTCAAAAAAGCATATTACTTTCAGCATATTTCATTTAGCTCCGTCATTTCTTTACAATATTGTATAAAAGTCTTTTTGACATGGATTTAATATTTAAAGTTTTCTAAAGGAACGTCAAGCTTTTTATAGAATTAATTATGTTGATTACGGTCCAGTCCTTCATGATAGCGTGCTGGATATGCAAGAAGCTTTTGTCTAAGGACTTGCAGATTTTTTTTTGAGGCTATTCATAAAAGTCAGTTGTATGGTGTGCGGTGCTGGATTAAATATTTTAAATATTTTTACAATTTGACAAAAATGACAGCATAATTTTAATGGTAATGTATGTATATACAATATATATACATACTTAATCTACGAACAGTCCTTATTAAATCTTTTATCTTTATAATAAAAAGGAAGTTTTTACGGTATAAAATAGCTTTTTTAGACGCTTAGCAAATGCATTTTGAAATGCATAATATAAAAGTTTCACTTCATTATATTAGTATTTAATTGTTGATAGCATTACGTCTTGTTGAAAAAACAAATTTTGGTAAACGTTTTTGTAATATCTTCAGTAAATGGTTAATAATAGTATTATTGCATTGTTGATTCAAAACTTTTAAATAGAAAAAAAACCCTAGGCGAACTTATATCATTTTCTTTTCAATATTTCAATCATTTAAATTTTGTATACTTATGCCTAATATGTATAACCAAGAAAAACAAACTCTGCCTTCGATAGGACAAGGCTCCACGTAGGCAAGAACGTGCCTTCCGTGTTTCTCTGTTAGTTTGGCCTATAAATTTTATTTACTCATAATTTTCAAGAAAGCAAAATTTGCTCCAAAGAAATTTTTCTAATATTTTGAATGGACTGGAGGAGAATAAATCTCCTACAATTCGTCGTCACTTTTTCATTCTATCGTTTATACCAAGTATCTTGTAGTCGTATCCCTGATGATCCTTTTTAAATAAAATTTATTACTTTCTGTGGTCCTCTGTGAATACTTAAAAATTCATAAAGTATTTTCTTCTTAACATAATTCGTAAAAGTTTTACGTGCGACATTCATCAATCCAAGAGATAATTTCTTTTCGTTCTGGCTCTTCTCTATATATTTATATAATGTATAATCAATTTATTTATAGTATATGTATTATATATTCAATTTTCTCAATTTTTTTCCTAATGTAGGTAAATTTGGTTATAAAAACGCTATTACTCACTGCCGAAGATGGTACTTTCGAAGACTCGTAATAAATTTTGAATATTGAATTTACTGGATTATTTGGCGGTTTATTTTTAAATATTAAGCTATTTAAGATAAAAATTTTATCATTGAAATGTAAAAATTGTCTAAATAAAAAGGACGATTTTACTCCAATAAGACAATTTCGTAGGATATGCAATTAAGAAGAAAGAAATTTTACAAAATTAGGGTAAATTATCTTCATTATTTTGAAGTTTTGAAAATGTTTTATACATATAAGGCTAAGGTTGTTTTACCAATCTTTGCTAATAATTTTTCTTTTGAGTTTGCTTCAGTATTTAGGTAATTTTTCTAAGTAAAAATGAATGTTTTTTTAAAAATATATAGGAAATATATGTCCATAAACATCAACACTCAGGCAATCTATCTATGCATATACATACATACATACATATATACTACACTGTAAAAAATTTGTGTAGTTTTACCCAGAAATTTTACAATATGAATATAGTACATTTTGTGGATATTAAGCAAAAGTACATAAAATTCAGAAAATGATTATCAATTTTACAATGCGTAGGAATTTTGGCCACGAATGGTGATTTTACATAAATTTTAATACATATGAGAGCAAAACTATATTGTAAAAGCGATTTTACAAAAAGGCGGTAAAAACTACTACATTAATTGATGTAATAATACATACCAAGCCGTAGTACAAGCTATTATGATAAGTTTGCCGGTAAACGCGTTATGTACGTTGTACTTTTATTTTCTTTGCAATGTTAATGTATCTAATTTGTCCCCAAAAAAATTAAAACTAATAGTTCTGGTGATTTTCATTCATTCTCTCCTTCATTATAAAAACATACATCTTGACGTTATGAAAATGCTATTGTATAGTGTAAGATTTGCTAATGTGTTTTGTAAATTTACTCGGATCAAAAGCAAATTTACACTGTATGATATCACGCATTTGCATCTAGAGGGTAAAATAAATGGAAGAGGAAAATTGCAACGATAAACGTTGACAAACTTTGTGCCAAGGTTTATCGTAGCAAAATTCCCAAAATATTTTTTACGGTGTATATATTTTATTTATTGTGTTACTGTTCGGCAACACTTGGCTGAAAATTAATTCCTTAAATTTTCACTCAATATGAAATGCACACCACACGTTAAGTTGCAAGTGCCAGTTTTTAAGCAATTTATTTTGTAAATCAATTCATGAGTCAAACACCACATATGCAGGGGTGTATGCAAGGGATGAAGCTTTTATGCCCCTAGAGAACTTGCCAGAAAATTCTCCAAATTACTAAATAATTAAAACATTAAAATGTGTCCTCTCTTATGATTATCTACCCTAGCGACTTTAGGTTGTTCAGCGAAGTTTCTTAGGAAATCCACCTATAAGTATCATGTTTTACTACGTAATATATATTTTAAGGAACAATATTTCGGAACCCATTTACCTAAAGAAATTTATGGAATTTAGTACAAGAAGCTTTGGTTGACTATCTAAATTACGGTGGGCCTTGCCTTGGGTGTTTTACCTAAAAACTTAGGAACATTTATACGTGGTTTTCCTTTTTCCATTCTTCCTTAATCCAAAAATTGATTCATTCAATCCAAACCATCGTTAAACATCTTAATAAATCCATGTTACAACTCGGTTTCATGTAGAAAATCATTAGAAAAGTTAAAAACTTAAATTTTATCGCATCACGTCACAGGAATATTAATTTTTACAATAAATATCTTCAATGTCTAAATTGCTTAAGAGAAATTTGATTTACTTAATTTTCTGTGAACATCCCAACAAAGGGATTTGGACGTAATTATTTAATGGAATATTTTTTCGAAAGTATCATTAGTCCAATGAATAAATAAATTATATCTTAATTTTTAACTCCGGGTATCATTCGAACGTGTTTTACCATTCGCAAAGAAAGTTTTTCTTTGGGACCAAAAATTAGGCTGAAATGAGTTTCCCGAAAATTATACGTTCTTGCCTGAGGCATCCGGGAAAAGTAGCTGCATGGAGTGGTTTGAATTACTGCGAAATTATTTTCGTCTTCAAAAAATAGGCAATAATAAATAATAATAATAATAAGTATATCGATTTTGAGCTAAACAAACATGAAATACAAGGGCGGTGGCGATTTGGTAATAAGAGCTATTTTATTTATTTACATTTTTGCGAACAAAGTGTGAATAGAGAATACCTATAAAAACATATTTACTATATAGTACTAACAAATTACTAAAATTATGTGTTATTCACTATTCGAACGTGCGGGAAAAATTAAAGAAAAATAATTGTTAGGATTTAAAAGTGCTCTTATTAGAGGTGCTCAATCTAGGAGAAGTTTGCAGAAGTGTTTTATCATACTTAGTTATAGAAATTAAACTTGACATTAATATAATGGAGCTTATGTGGAGATTAATGAATCCCTTTTATGAAATTTTATCACATACATATCTTCCTTTATTATTAATTGACAATTATTTCAAATTCGCCACTGAGAGATAAAAGTATGTAAGATGTATTGAATTCCTGAATGGAACGAATTTAGTTAAAAAAGCAGCTGTAGTTCGTTACTTAAGCAATGAATATTTTTATTTTGACTTCGATAGAGAATAGTAAAAGATGCATTGAATTCAGCAAATATGCATATATGTATGTATGTATGTAGAAACTCACCTGGAATATGGTACGTAATATTTTTCGATGCACTACGGTTGGAAGTTGCAACTTTGATATTGTACGTGCATCCTGGCACTATGTAACACTCTTTGTGTTCAACAAAAGGCATCGGGTCCCTGGGTAAAATAATTTCATCTATATCCTGTACGTTAAATAAAAATTATAGGGTTAGTGGAAAACGTGCTTTCTATTGTTAAGGTAACATTCAAAAATGAGTGGTGGAAAACATGAAGGATTGAAATGAAAATATATAAATTATAAAGCATACGATATATGTATGATTACATAATTTTCTCATTTAGTTTAGTAGTAGCGTAGATTTTGTGCAGTTGACATTTATTAATCATGATTTCAAACATTTAACTTCATTAATTTAATTAATTTTTATTATAAAATAATTACCCAATTCAATTCAATCACATTACTACTAATTGCTGTTCTAATTACTAAATTATTTTGTAACCTGTGCAATTAAAACTAATACTTAAACCCTAATACCTTAACCTTTTTGGTCCAAAGTGAATTGTTCATAACAAGTACATTGACAAATATTAACCATATATAAATAATGTAAGAAAAAATCATATAAACACATTTATATCATATAGTAAATTTGTTTGGAACTCTTAAAAATGGGAAAAAATGTATGTCTTCTTTTTTAAAGGTATAAATTCATGTCTTAAAAAATCAGAATTTTGCACCCTATTAAGCAAACATTTGATATCATCAATAGCTTAAATAAGAAGAGGATTTGTCAGGCCGAAATATCCTTGGAATTTGGCAAACTAGATTGGATCGATTGAAAAAATTCATTTCCAATTGGTTTATTGAGTAGATAAGAACGTGCTTAATTTACGAAAGTCGAAAAACTTTGCACGCGGGTTTGGGTATTATAAAAGAATAAGAAAGTTCTTCTCGTCAAAATCTTTTCAATGGTTTTCACATAAACATTCATAGCAAACAAGCAGACATAAAAACTACTGTTTTGAATACTAAACAATATAAAAACATTTTTTAGATATAAGTTGTAAATAGAATATTATATACAGAGTGTTTCTTATAGCGTATATATGCCGAAATGTAAAATTGGAATTTACGAATCACCGTGTAACTCTCAAACGGTTGACTGTTTTTTCCATTAAACCACAGGACATGCAAGATAATGTCGTGAACAAACTTCTTTTTGTCGTGTTGTCCTCCATAAATTTCTATCAGTTAATGCTTCCTGAGCTCCATTTTCCAGTTTATTTTTTTTAGTAAGAAAAGGCCCGTAAGGACATTAAATGTTATATACGAAGACACGTATGATTTGTGATTTTCCTTAAGGTGTTAGTCGCTTACATATCTTGAAGTAGTCTTTGCGAGATGAAGGCAAATTTCGCGTAGACCCTACTCATCGAGACAATCGTTTTGGTTTTAGGTTTGGTTGTGCATTTGAGCTTGAATAAAGAATTTCCAATCCAATAAATATTTATAGCAGCAAAACCGGAAAGATTGTATGTAACTGACGTAGCGTGAAAATATTTTCTAAATATGTATTGGATTTTGGTTACTTAAAAATCCATGTCTTTTAAAAATTACAGCAGACAGTAAGGAGAACTACATACCTATACGGTTTCAAAAATCTTAATATGATAGTGAGTTTGTGATTGGAAAACTTATATATGTAATCATTAAAATTTAGTATTTTTAATAATCGCGGAATCGAAATCTTTTAACCAAATGAGATATGACTGGAAACGTAACATACGATGTAAAAATTGACGGATCATCATTTTATTCAAAAAAATATTTTTCACAGTGGAAATATTAGGGAAAAATGCCGTGTACAATGATTTAAAAAATCATTCGATTTCACTAAAAAATAATGTTTTTTTATAATATAATAATGTTGCCATGCAGACAAAAATACATAATACCTATATCCCTTGATCTTTTTGGCATTTCTCTTGGGACAGCATAGTCTGTAATCGTCTGTAATCCACTGCGAATTCCGACCTCATCACAATTCGTAAAATTGCGTATTTCGTGCGCTGAATTTCGGATATTGCTAACCAGCTTGATTGTTTTGTAGGAGATATCTTAATTGTATAGAATACTCTAAAAATTCTAGCAATTACACGAATTAATTTAGTACATATGATGAGTATTTATGAAGAAAATCTTCATCATAAATTGCCGAGTGAACCAAAGTATGCCCCTTTCTAAGTTTGTTTTTCCCGCTGGAATTTGAATAATTGAATTGTTTATAATTTTTGTACACTTCTTTTTATTTATGAGAATTATAAAAGTAGTATTTCAACTTAATAATAAAAAACATTATTTTTTAGTGAAACCGAACGATTTTTAAATTATTGAGCCCGGCATTTTTTTTTCTCAATATTTCCACTTGGAAATATATTCCATATTAGCATCTTTTCATTCTTTTTAATATTCTACGGAGACAGTAATCTAACAGAGATTGAAAAGTGTGAGAAGTTTTATTATTTTTTGCCCTGAAATTTAAAATGGAACTAGGTGGATCTATCGAAACATGTGTGGCTTAATTTCACTGCACTTTATTCACAAAATAATTATTTTCACAATCAGGTGCACAATAACGTTTTCTTAACCTAATAACCGTACCGAACCGAGCATGCAGGATCAGCATGTATGTATTTTTCAACCGCAACGGTCATTTAATACATACCGTTCACTATCCTGATCGACGCGGAATTCCTGAAATTCAAAAAGGTAATAATTAATTCGCGTCCAAGAAACTGCAGTTCAAAGATATCAATTGTAGTCCAGAGCCAGTCCAAAATAATCCCGTAGTCCAAGTTCAATCCAGCAAATTCCGATGCAATAAAATTCCGAATCAAGTCCAATAATCCAAGCGAAGTCCAATGTTTGAGCCAGTCCAATTTCCAAGTTGTCCAAAAAATTTACCACGATTTACTGCCAACGAGTTTAAACCAACAAAACGAGGGGGAGTGAGCTTTCCGCCCGGTTTATATATCCCCATTTTCCAGTAGGCAGCGTCCTGCCAAATCACACATTTCAAATTGTTCATGTGGAACGTAATAATACTTTTACGTTCCACATAATTTCCATGCCCTAAGTGATTCAGCCGAAAATGCCCCTCATATTTCCCTTAACAGCATCTTCATAACCCTTTGACTCCTTTCTTTAAATTTCCTCAATTAAATTTGCTTGAATTTTAAGTAATTTTAATTTTAATTTTATCCATTTGCAGCGAAATTTTCTTGCGAGGATATTCCCTAGGGCATTACCACCTTTGGATCCTGGAAATCCTTCCAATATGTTTTTATACCTCCATCTCCCTCACACATATTATGTGAGGTTATGTAAAATTAATTATTTATCCGCGCATCTGTCGAACCTGGCTTTATGCTAGGCGCGATCGGCACCTGTCAAAACGCCGGACTGACAAGTGCTTGCCAGTTAGACTATGTTCGTTTACAAGTGCCGTCCGTTCACGTAGTGACAGTTCGCGAGTGCCGGTTTTTAGTTAATTTTAGGCATTTTTGAGGCTCCAAAGGACGATTCAGGTAAGTTTTTAATTGTTCTATCGCCTTCGTAATATATTGCGGTGTTTACCTGATTTCGGAGTATATTTCTTATGCTCAGGTTATGTTGGAAATCACCGGTAAGCACCTGGGGATTTGCTTGGACATGCAAATTCCTGTACTTATGTCCACTCTGGGTTATGTGTCGTGCTTATGTGTATTTATCTTTCTTTTTCAGGGCACATTTCATGGGAATTTTTATTAATTAATTCTTTATTTTTTAGGCCTGCGACCGAGCCCAAAACTTTCAAGTTTGGGTGAATGTTCCTTAGCATTCTGCTAAGGAGTGTAGAATTCGGCCGTTACAACACCTGTATGGGCAAACAGGTGTTTATAGGGATCATAGCTGGCATAGCATAATTACATGCTCCATCGCGGGACCTTACTGACAGGGCCTAGCAATTCGTTGGCCCCACCGAGGGATTTGTGTTTGTTCATTGCTTCGCGGGATGCAGTTGTTAAGATCCCCTGCGGATCTTTGGGTAAATTCAAATTTCATTTTAAATTATTTTTCATTATTATGTTTTATTTATTTAAGTATTTCTTAGTTATTTAATTTAATTCATTATTATTTATAAGTTCATTATTATTAGTTAGTTATTTTATTCAATTCGTTATTATCTTATTTGTTCGTTAGTTCGATTTTTTTGTTTAAGTTATTTATTCTACTAGCGGCACAGGACGTTCAGCATCATTCGCTGAACATTCTCCCGCCCGTTGAACGTTTTGTTCAACAGCCGCAATCATTCTTCTAAGTCCGCGTTTGTGATGATGGTGAAACACGAGTTGACCATCTGCCTTAATCCTTAAGCGAACTTGAAACTTGTCGGGCAAGTTTATGATAAAGTCCTTCTTGCTCGCTTGAATTTTTTCAAAATCTAGTCTTTTTAGTACTCTTTGCGGGATAAATATAGTTTCGCCTTCTCTCGTTAAAAATCGCTGAATATCGTTGTCCATGCGCATTTTTAATTCAGACAATGTATGGGATGGACGAAGAATGTGCAAATCAGTTTCCTTAGCTCCATTAATGATTACAGGTAGCGTGATTTTTTCTAAAGGCGGTTTGATATATGGTTTTTCTTGCCGTGGTGTTGCTGCTGACTGGGACTCTCCTTCCTTATGAATTGGGTTCGATGATGTCGTAGGCTGTTGTGATGCTTGACGAGTGTCCTTGGACGGTAGTCCTGTGAGTACGTCGACATTTGGCTTGACAAAGTATGGTAACATGTCTTCATCGATCGGCTGGAATTCGAGGTCAAAGTCGCATAGGTCCAAGATGTCGTCATCGTAGGCTTGCATCTGGTAACGAAAATACTATTACTAATTATTTTACAAAAAATAACACATAAAGGACAACACAACATGACACGACACTTTTGTTATATTAAGTGTTGTTTCATCATGCATCGGTTGTACTTGATGCTGTCTCTATTGGTAGCCTGCAAACTTTTGTAATTGGTCTGGTTAATATGGTTTTGTCCTTCAGACCAATTTTTACTACCCGCACTAAGCCGTCCGTGCCTGGGCAGACTTCCTTTATAATACCAAGTGGCCAGCAAGTAGGGGAGGAATTTTCGTCCTTGACGAGTACGACATCATTTATTTTAATGTTATCTTCAACTCTTGGCCACTTGTATCGTTGCTGAAGCCGATGTAAGTAGTCGGTTTTCCATTTTCTCCAGAAATTGTGCGTAAGCAATTGTACATATTTCCACCGCTGTGATGGTAGAACATCCGATCGTTGCGGTTCAGGTATGGCATTCATACATTGGCCTATGAGAAAATGGGCCGGAGTTAGTACATCTAAATCTTCAGTAGAATTTTCAATTGGACAAATAGGGCGTGAATTAAGGCATGCTTCAATTTGTGCCAATAGCGTGGACAATTCTTCGTAAGTGCAAGAAGAATTTGATAAGGTCCTCCGCAGATGATATTTCACAGCCTTCACGCCAGCTTCCCATAATCCTCCGTGATGTGGCGATGCCGGAGGGTTAAAGTGCCACGCTATGCCCTTCATAGCGAGACTTTCCCCAACTTTATTCTGATGAGCGGTGATAGCTTGCCTCAAATCTTTCTCCAATTCATTTTTTCCGCCGACAAAGTTTGTTCCGCAATCTGAGTAGATATCAGAACATAAACCTCTTCTAGCTACGAACCTTCGAACTGCTGCAATGAATGCTGCCGTTGTTAGGTCACTTACTGCCTCAAGATGTATGGCTTTCGTTGCCATGCATACAAATATGCAAATATAACCTTTATATTTTTTTGTTGATCTATGAGGCGATGTTTTTATCAAGATAGGTCCAGCATAATCTAATCCGACGTGCGAGAAAGGTTTGGACACATTAATTCTGGCTGATGGCAATTCACCCATGAGTTGAGTCACATTTTGTTTTTTGTGTCGCACACATACTATACATTCTCTGATTCTTCGTGCAATTGTCCGTTTAGCGTTGATTATCCAATACTCAGTACGGCTTGCGTTTAACGTTAATGTGGGTCCACTGTGTAAATTTTCTAAGTGAAATTTATCAATAATAAGAGTGGTGACATAATGATCATTAGGTAGAATTACAGGATGCCTTCTAGAATATGCCATAAGAGCTTTATTCAGTCTACCTCCCACACGAATAAGTCCATCTTCTCCTAAGATCGGATTTAAATTGAAAAATTTATTATTTTTGTTCAACGGTTGTTTATTTTGCAGTTGAACATATTCAACTGGAAAGGCTTCTAATTGAATTTGTTTGAGAATTATCAGTTTAGCATTTTTGAGTTCTGCGCTACTCAGCCAGCCAAATCGTTTTGAGTTAGAGTTTCTTAAGTTGTGAATAAAACGTAGAAGGTATGCAGTCACTCGTACCAATTTATTAAAAGAAGAATATTTTGTAAAATATTCGTTGTCCCTCTTCGTGAGACAGGTATATAATTTTTGTGGTCTTGCCTCTAAATCAGTTTGAGTTGTGATATTCCTTTTTGGCCATGAGTTAGGTAAGTTTAACAACCATTTTGGACCATTCCACCATAACTCATTTTTCTTTATTTCCTCAGGCATACATCCCCTAGAAGCCAGATCAGCCGGATTGTCCTTGGAGCTCACATGATTCCAGCAGTTTGGAGGTAAAATCTCCTGTATTTCCGCTACTCTGTTTGAAACATATGTTTTCCACCTTGCAGGATGAGACTGGATCCATTGCAGAGTGATAGTGGAATCCGTCCATGCTACGATGGAGGGATTATTTAACTGCAGATCGTCAATGGTGCTTTTGATTAATCTAGCAAGTAGCACAGCTCCACTCAATTCGAGTCTGGGAAGTGTCACGGGCTTAATTGGTGCTACCCTTGTTTTTGATGTCAAAAGCATTGACGATATGTGGCCATCCTCTGTCTCAGTTCGCAAATAAATCACCGCAGCATAAGCTTTCATTGAGGCATCACAAAATCCAACAAGATATACGCCTTTGGCACGAGACGTCCACTTTACCCATCGAGGTATTTTTATTGATGATAATTGCATAATACTATTTTCAAATTCTCTCCACTGTTCTAGTATTGCATTCGGTACATTTTCGTCCCAATCTACACCGGACATCCACAGTAATTGCATAATTAGTTTGGCCTTTATTATGACCGGTGCAAACCAACCCTGTGGATCGTACAGAGAAGCTATGGTGGAGAGTATACTTCTTTTCGTACTCTGACCCTGTTTTATTTTTGGTAGCACGACGGAAAAACAGTCTGCACGAGGATGCCAATTAATTCCTACGGTTTTAATTGTTTCGTGCTCATTTATGTTAAGAATTTCTTTTAATTCTCGTTTACTTTCAGGCAAGTCATTAATTACGTTCCAATTATTGCTTGTCCATTTCCTTAAGTTAAATCCTCCTGAGTTTAACATACTTATCAGTTCATCTCTCAAATTCCTTGCCTCATCAACAGAATCTGCTCCAGTGAGCAAATCATCAACATAAAATGATGATCTCACTATTTGTGCAGCCCTTGGCCATTGCAGTTTGCAATCTTCTGCTAATTGCATTAACGTTCGGACAGCCAGGTAAGGTGCTGATGAAGTACCGAAAGTTACTGTGTTTAATTGATAATCCTTTATTTTTTCTGTTTTAGGGTCATACCACAATATCCGCTGATATGTTCGATCATCTGGATCAACTAATATCATACGGTACATTTTCTCAATATCCGCGTTAATACAAATTTTAAATTTTCTCCATTTTAATAGGATTGCAAACAGCTTAGGCTGCAACGTAGGACCTGCCAGAAGTTGTTGATTCAAAGATTTCCCATTACTGCTTAAAGCTGACGCATCGAAGACGACCCTTAATTTAGTCGTGGTGCTATCTTTTAACACCGCGTGGTGAGGAATATAATAATTTGGTTCCCCATCGCGTGGTAAATCTACCTCCTCCATATGTCCTAATTCGAGGTATTCATTTAAGCATTTCGAATATTCGGTTTGGAAATTTTGATCAGCAACAAATTTTCTGGTAAGTGCATGAAACCGTCGTAGAGCTAATGCTCTGGAGTCTCCTAAATCAGGAATATCATTACAGAATGGCAGCCTTACTTGGTAGTGACCATTAGATAATTTCTTATAATTTTTTATATAGATTTGTTCACACTTCTGCTCGTCTTGAGACAGAAGCGATTTATTCGGGATCTCCTCTGCTTCCCAAAACATTCTAAGTCGTTGGTCTAAATTTTCTTCCATTTCAGTTGTTATACCAAAAGATGAAGTTTCGGAGTGCATCATATTGCTGGTTTTCCCCAAAATTATCCAGCCAAATTTAGTATTTATTCCGACTGGTTCGTTTTCACTTCCCCGTCTGATACCTTCCATGACTATTGCAGCATATACATCAGCTCCTAATAGCATATTTATTGGCCCTGGCTTCCAATATGTAGGATCCGCCAAGTTTATGCCATTTAAATGGGTATAATATTTTCTCATTATAATGTGAGGAGGTAGTAATCCCGTAATTTGTTTCAGCACTAGCAATTCAGCAGATACAATTGGTTCATCCTTGTGTGAATATAATTGTACCTTAATTTGCTTCGTTGCGTGTGCAGTATGACTTGTATTTAGTCCATTAACCAATACTGAAGTATTATACGTATTGACTTGCAATTTTTTGCAAGCTTCTTCAGTAATAAACGACGTTTGGGACCCAGGGTCTAAAAGACATCGCAAGGGCAGTAAATTCCCAAATCGATCTGGCACCTTTACCACTATGGTTGATAATAGCGCATTATGTATGTCTGTGGACAGAAAATTTCTCGTTCTATCGGAAGTTTTTTGATTCACTTCATTATCAGGAGGGACCTTCATATCGAGGTTATGCTCCGTAGATGCAGTTGCTGCATTATTGTAAGTATGCTCGTTTGTTTTTGGTAGCTCCGTGGTAGATTTGGCATTATCAGATATATTATCTGGTATATGTAGCAAGGTATGATGATTTTTATTGCATATTGAGCACGTATGCTTACAATCCTGTTGAGCGTGCTTGCTTGAAAAACAGTTGAGACATCGTTTGGACATTTTTATTGTTCTTCGGCGTTCTGGTATACTCAATTTTAAAAATTTATTACATTTACCTACATAGTGCTTTTCTTCACAAGCAGGACACTTGGCATTTGTTGTTACATGATATGATTCCGTTTGCCCCTTCCGTCCTTTTTGCCTTTTATCCGATGGCAAATTTTTTGTGTTAAGTTTTGATGTTGTTCCTACAGTATATGATACCGATTCTAACACTTGATATCTAGCTTGTAAAAATTGATTAAATGCCTTTATAGTGGGGGTAGTCTGCTTAGTTCGCAGCTCTTGTTCCCAAGCTCTAATACTTGGCATGGGCATTTTTTGAACTAGTATATATATTAATATCGAGTCCCACGAGTATACTGGTTCTCCTAATTGTAGTAATTGTTGCAAACAACCTTCAGTGGTGTCTAGCATCGTCTTCAGGCCGTTACTAGTTTCCACATTTAATTTAGGTTGTTCAACTAGTAGTTTTAATTGAGTATTTATGAGTAATCGTTTGTTCTCGTAACGTTCGATTACCTTATCCCATGCTGGGCCATAATTTGCATCTGTGATCGGGATGTTTTTTATTAAGTTGGCTGCTTCTCCAACTAAACATTCTTTTAAGTAATGTAATTTGCGGAACGGTTGAAGCTGAGCATTATTGTGAATTAGCGAAACGAAGTAGTCATAAAAGGACCTCCAGTCATTATAATCGCCATTAAATTTTGGCACATTTATTTTCGGCAATTGATTGTCTGCCTTGCCAGTATGCACAATGGTGGTTCCTGGTATAGATATGTTTGTGTCTACTCTCGTATTAGACACGAGGCCATCTACTAATTCGCCGAGAAGTTGCAAATAAGTAACTTGAATTTCCGAATAGCGATCATCTAATATGTAGGGATCATCACATGTTTTTTTTGACACTATGATAAGCTCTCGAATTTGGCTATCTCTATCATCAAATTCTTGCCAAAATTGCTTTAGTTGCTCACTAGAAGTTTGCAAAAATCCAGCAGTCCTTTTGTCAAGAGATATCTCCCTAATATTTTTAAAAGCCAATTCAAGTTTCTTTGCCGACAATTCCTGCGTTACCAAAAGTTGTTCTAATTTTGGCGCCATGTGGAGAATTTTAGGTTATGTGCCGAACTATGAAAAATGATTTTTTTTTTTTTTTTTTTTTGAACAAATTATGTTATATTACAATTTTTTCCAAATTTGTTTTTTAAATAATTATTTTCTGACCAATGCAGTGATTAAGCTACAGATCCGGCTCTCGAAGGACCAATGAAAAGTGTGAGAAGTTTTATTATTTTTTGCCCTGAAATTTAAAATGGAACTAGGTGGATCTATCGAAACATGTGTGGCTTAATTTCACTGCACTTTATTCACAAAATAATTATTTTCACAATCAGGTGCACAATAACGTTTTCTTAACCTAATAACCGTACCGAACCGAGCATGCAGGATCAGCATGTATGTATTTTTCAACCGCAACGGTCATTTAATACATACCGTTCACTATCCTGATCGACGCGGAATTCCTGAAATTCAAAAAGGTAATAATTAATTCGCGTCCAAGAAACTGCAGTTCAAAGATATCAATTGTAGTCCAGAGCCAGTCCAAAATAATCCCGTAGTCCAAGTTCAATCCAGCAAATTCCGATGCAATAAAATTCCGAATCAAGTCCAATAATCCAAGCGAAGTCCAATGTTTGAGCCAGTCCAATTTCCAAGTTGTCCAAAAAATTTACCACGATTTACTGCCAACGAGTTTAAACCAACAAAACGAGGGGGAGTGAGCTTTCCGCCCGGTTTATATATCCCCATTTTCCAGTAGGCAGCGTCCTGCCAAATCACACATTTCAAATTGTTCATGTGGAACGTAATAATACTTTTACGTTCCACATAATTTCCATGCCCTAAGTGATTCAGCCGAAAATGCCCCTCATATTTCCCTTAACAGCATCTTCATAACCCTTTGACTCCTTTCTTTAAATTTCCTCAATTAAATTTGCTTGAATTTTAAGTAATTTTAATTTTAATTTTATCCATTTGCAGCGAAATTTTCTTGCGAGGATATTCCCTAGGGCATTACCACCTTTGGATCCTGGAAATCCTTCCAATATGTTTTTATACCTCCATCTCCCTCACACATATTATGTGAGGTTATGTAAAATTAATTATTTATCCGCGCATCTGTCGAACCTGGCTTTATGCTAGGCGCGATCGGCACCTGTCAAAACGCCGGACTGACAAGTGCTTGCCAGTTAGACTATGTTCGTTTACAAGTGCCGTCCGTTCACGTAGTGACAGTTCGCGAGTGCCGGTTTTTAGTTAATTTTAGGCATTTTTGAGGCTCCAAAGGACGATTCAGGTAAGTTTTTAATTGTTCTATCGCCTTCGTAATATATTGCGGTGTTTACCTGATTTCGGAGTATATTTCTTATGCTCAGGTTATGTTGGAAATCACCGGTAAGCACCTGGGGATTTGCTTGGACATGCAAATTCCTGTACTTATGTCCACTCTGGGTTATGTGTCGTGCTTATGTGTATTTATCTTTCTTTTTCAGGGCACATTTCATGGGAATTTTTATTAATTAATTCTTTATTTTTTAGGCCTGCGACCGAGCCCAAAACTTTCAAGTTTGGGTGAATGTTCCTTAGCATTCTGCTAAGGAGTGTAGAATTCGGCCGTTACAACACCTGTATGGGCAAACAGGTGTTTATAGGGATCATAGCTGGCATAGCATAATTACATGCTCCATCGCGGGACCTTACTGACAGGGCCTAGCAATTCGTTGGCCCCACCGAGGGATTTGTGTTTGTTCATTGCTTCGCGGGATGCAGTTGTTAAGATCCCCTGCGGATCTTTGGGTAAATTCAAATTTCATTTTAAATTATTTTTCATTATTATGTTTTATTTATTTAAGTATTTCTTAGTTATTTAATTTAATTCATTATTATTTATAAGTTCATTATTATTAGTTAGTTATTTTATTCAATTCGTTATTATCTTATTTGTTCGTTAGTTCGATTTTTTTGTTTAAGTTATTTATTCTACTAGCGGCACAGGACGTTCAGCATCATTCGCTGAACAGAGATTAAATATTGAAAAAAATGTGGCAAAATCAGAGAACAGCAAAATAATTGGATTCTCAAAACAAATGCAATAAGTCTCAAGCGCTAGAGCCTTTGAATTTTAATGGAAATTTATATTGAAGGAATGTGTTGGCTTTTGAATCATGGTTTTTATTAGAAAAACAAATATTTAGAGCTTTATATGTTTTCCATCGATTTTAGACTTTAATTATTTTAACGTGTCATCTGAGGACTCACATACACGACTTTGTTTGTTGATGAATTAGTGTACGAATTAATTTCTTGGAATATAAACTGTCGAGGTTACCTATAGTTATACAAATCATCATCACTATCAAAGCAGGCAAAATTTAACAATTATTTAAATGTTTATATCTATAAATTTAAAATTAATTTGAGATTAAGAGTTTAGGAGTTGCGACGACACCTAAATTTAATTTCAATATGTTTTTTTTTTTTTTTAATACCTTTTACAGAATTAAACATTTAGAATTTTCCAAAAACCTATATACGGTTTAAGTTTCCATCCATGTTCGTCATGTTTCATTCGAAAAATAATTTCCATTATTCCAAAATTCAAAATGGCATAATTTTCAAACTATAAAATTAAAAATAATAACGAAATGGCCCGATAAGCTATCATATAAAAAGGCTGCAAAATATGGTTTAAATAAATTAGGAATTAAGTATATATTGGTTTTTATATGTAATACTTCAATTTTGTCCATTATTCGTTGTTTATTACCACTTTTAGTGAATTTTTACTAATAAGCCTGTGTATTTTAAAACCATCTTTTTAAGCTCTAAAAATCTAAAAAAATAAGCTCTTAAAATCTACGAGTTAAACTCCATGCAAATTGGTCCACTTTGATTTAAAATAATGTTCGTAGTATTAATTTCTAATTGGTACTTTAAAAGTCATTTTACTCATTATCATGTTTAAACTTTAGTGTTTCACTAATAGATTAATTTTGAATTACTTAAAAGGATAAATTTTACATCACCCGCCCAAAGGAATGGTGTCAGTGCGGTAAAGCGACATAATTAGCAAATAATTTCAAAGCCATTACGAAGCCAAAATAAGTTACCAACTGTCTAGGAAGGCATGACAGCGTTTTAGTTTAAAAATAACTTTTCTCTTAGTGGCTCGAATCCTCGATTTTCGCCTGTGCAAAATAAGTACCGGCAAAAGTTTATTTTTCCTTTCACAATTGAATCAATCATGTAACCTAAGGTGATAGGATTCTGAATTGATGAGGGTAGATTTCATGAATGATTGAAGTATTCGGAAACAAATTGCAACTGACTTTATGATGGACCAACGGATGCAGCCTTTTTAATATATTAACCCTTAAAATTATTTTCACACACAGCTTTTTTGTGGAAAAAGGTCTTAAACATAAAAGCATATAAAAGATATAATATAAATCATTGATTGATGACTTCTTGCATAGCCACTACTCATGAAACAAATGATTAGAGATATTTTTCATTATATATTGACATTGATTTTACCCGAAAATAAATTAAATAATTATTCCACTTGTAATTAAACGAACGAGGTTACATTACAAGCGAGATGTTGTAAGGATTATAAATGAAAGGTTGACATTGAGGCATATGAAATTTTCTGGGGATGATTTGTAAGGAAATGAAAATGATTAAGTAATGTTATGTATATATGTCAAAGTAATGTCTTACATTGAAACAACTATTAAAAAGCAATTTACCGATAAAATAAGATAAAATCTATCTTACCTGGGATATCCCGAAAGAAGAGCACATCTTATCTGGGCAATATTTATCCTTTTTTGGAGTTATTATCACATCAACTAAACTACCTGAAGGAAAAATTTTTAAAAGGTTGGTAAAATCTCAAAGGATCGAAAATTAATTTAAAAAATACTTACGATCAATTAAAGTCGCTTTCCACTTGACTTTCATTTGTAATGTATTTTCATTATACTTTAGTACATTTGCTGTAATCTCTGAAATGAAAAAAATTGCTTTATATAGCTTTTCATTTATTTGAATTAACAGAGAAAAAGTCTAATTAGCCTTAATTAAAATTAACTTAAAAAGATTCCACTGTGCCTAAATCGACTTCGGTTTTTGTTTTTTTTAATAAAGAAACGATACTTTCAGGAAATAAAGAGCTTTGTTTTCGATTAAAATCCTCTTTTTGTAATAAATTATTTTTAGTTTTGGCTACTCCATGTTGCTATGTTCCATATAGGAAATTTGTTCTCGTTTTCAACAGGCGTGAATTATACAATCTTATGGCTTCATTACTTTGTGCTGATTGAAATGGTTACGAATTTTGCCGGTCGTCGAATACTTAAAGGAAGCAAAGCTTTTGTCCGAAAATTATTAGTTCTAAAATAAATTAATGAAAAAATTGAAATAGGATATTTCGCTGTTTCTATACAACTTTTGGACAAAATTTATATATTTTTGAAATCTACCTTACTTTAAAGTAGGTAAAAAATTCAATTTAATGTGGCTTTATACCCCATCTTAAACTCTAATATAGATGGCAGATAATTTCTGGGCGGAAAAGTTTTTTTAAGATAAAAAAAGAGTTTTTTTCTTTAATGCGTATTGTTAAAGCTGTGAGTCATACGACATTTAATCGATTGTAGATCGACAATTTCTAAATCCAAGGAGTATACCTATTCAACGTTTTTGTAATGCATTTAGGGTTTAAAATAAAAGGGTAACAAAACCGTTGCAACTTTTGCCCAAAATCGAATGTCATAAAGTTTAAATTTCAAAAATGCAAATAAACGAACCCAAAATACGGAAAACTATCATAACTTTTTAGGTTGAATTCCCAGGATATTTATTTTTAAATTCTGATATACAATTTATGGTGTCAAATATATTGGTTTTTAATTATTAAACTTAAGGTGAAAAATCACATTTAAGGTTAATGTATTAAATTCTGCATTATTCTTGTTCTATCTAGCACGCCGTGGTCTCTATTTAAAGGTTGATATAAAAAATGCATCTTAAATATAATGAAACATTTCGCAACGCGTTGTTGTTTCGATACAAATGGATTTCTTATGTCAAAGAAGCAAGGTTTTAATACTTTTAGTAAAATTCAAGTGACAGAAACTTAAATCGGATTCTACTACATATCTGCAGAACAAATGCAAATTTACCATTTATGAAAATTCTTTCAGCCACATGTTCAGAATTTGTATCGAGTTCAAAAATCTACATAATGCATATATGTATGTAAGTAAAGGAGAAACCAGCAAATCTTATTTGAACTTCCTTAAAAAACAAAAAAATCGATGTGTTTCAGATAAGATAAGATTTTCCGGATTCGAAGAAGTTTTCTAGTATTCGAATAAGTATTTCTCGATCCTTGTTGAAACTGATTACAAACTTTTAAGGACCATTTATTTTCTGAGTAGTTTGTATTTGTCAATTGAATTCCATCTAACATATAAATATATAAGGTGCCTGTTATATTCTGAGAAAGTTTTGTTCGAAAAGTCATGTGCCTAGCATAAAACTCATCTCATGATAAGTAGTGATGATGTGATTTAATTAAACGACTCCAAATGGTAGAGAGTATTTTCTTTTGTAGATAAGGAGACACATTTCCTATTTTATTCAATTTCATTCGGCGACATAGTGTAAGAATACGAAATGTTATTAAGAGGAAAAGATTTAGAGCTAAATCTAATTTTGTTACTTTTTCTATTAATTTATAATTTTATTTCTGTGTAATTTGAAAAGTGCGATGAATTAATAAAACTTATTATTTTTTTACGTTATATTATATATTTAAGTTATCTTAGAACATACAATCATATAATAATAATTGATTTTAAAACATCATAAAAACTAATAGACTGATATTTTAACAGATGTTCCTTTTAAAGGACGCTTTTTTCAGTTAAATAAAATTTGAGCTTTGGGACTTCCATTTGATGAAATTGTATATTATATTTGCACCGAAGTCTGGCAGTGACATGCTGATAAATATATTTCTTATAAATTTATATGAAAAAACTGGATATAATTTAGCTAATTACTTTTCTCATAAATATCCATTTGTAACACTAAATCATCCGTTGATCTCTGATAAAGAAGAGGTTTTTCGAGGCAATACAAAAGAAGAATAAGCATAATCCTCTCTGAGATTAAACATAGATTATACCTACTTATGTAAAGTTAGAAAACTCAAAATACGTGCAAACATTTATTTGTATTATAAATAAGTAAGGAATGAATATAAATGATTGTTCCTGATTACTTTCCAAGACATCAATTACTAATTAGCTTTCTTTCTTTCACAGAACATGGGGATTACGGACTTAAATATTCTCAAAATTTTTATGTTGATGCAAATATATTCTGCTTATTGGTATTTATTGGTAACATATCTATCAGATTTTGGCGTATAGGAGCTGGAAATGGAGATCTAATGGAGTTTGCTTCTTTTTTCAAGATGTTCAATCAGTATCAGTCTTTTAAAAAGGAATTTACCTATAGATAGCAAAATAATTTCTTTTCATAATTTTTTTGTTCATATTTAAATCTCTGTTATTTTGTTTTTATATTATCTTAAATTTTTAAAAACCAATTTTTTTTTTGAATTCTTTATGATCTCCAATAACTAGATGTTTTTTTAATGATATACTGTAGTTATAGTGTAGTTCATATGTATGTATAGATTGCTTTCTCGTAATTATGGCTACCATTTTGTTTGAAATTTTGGAATTTTTCCACGTTTTATTATATTAAATATTGCAAATTGTAGATTTAACAATAAAAAAAAATCGATCAAGAATTTTATCTCGTAAAAATAAAAATTGCAAAAGATTGATAAGTATAAAAGCAAATTCTAAAAAATTAAAATAATAACAGTATTTACCTACCTTCAATATTGTTAACCACGTTAGCCTGTAAAATAAAAAATTTTAAATATGTCATACTAGATATACTATACATACAGGGAAGTGCAACTATATTTTAATTTTAATACCAACATATTAAATGATTATTATATCTTCTTAAAATTGAATTATGACTTAGGTGTACAGAATCTCTAATTTTCATTATTTGAGCTTTAAATATGGTTTCCTTGAAAACAATTACGAAAAATTCGCCTTGATGCGTATGGCGTGTGGCATTAGAATTAGAGAATAAAATTGAAAATTATCAGAATTTAAAAATCTACATAGCGCTTTGAAGCCTTAAGTAAATTTTAAGGAAAATGTAAAAAGAAATTCCGTAAGGAAGAAATTATTTAATTATTGAGAGATTAGATGAGGAGTGAAGAAAATAATAAAATGTTTTATTGAGAGACCCTTCCACAGGGAATTAGTTACTCAAAATCAGGTCGCGTGTGGCCTACATTTTACAATCACAGTGAACAATTTCTGTGACAATTAATCTTGGCAAGGTCTTATACTATGAGCATTCTCCTTCCATATATTATTATTTTCAATATTAATTATGAACTTACCTTTGTAGAATTGTTTGCAATAACTATTCTTGCAAAAATAATTGTAAAAATAGTTGTTAGGATCGTGAACCTCATTTTGATGAAAATAGTTAATCAATTCGCACTTCTTTGTCCATTTTTACAGGTTGTTCCTGCAATATAAGAAAATTGAAAATTGAAAATTAAAAATTTAAACGTGGATATTTAAAAGACAATCGTCTTTAACATAATTCAATTTTGGCAAGAGCTCTAGAAAAATAATCTTGATACAAAATCGAGATAATAAAGTCTGCTATATATACATCTTAGGATTCGTGGAAGTTTTGAGAGCTTCAGATTTATCTATTAATAAACATCTACTAAATGTAAATGCGTAAAATCATTTGATTTAACAAAAATTAAAAATATAAAGTAAATTGTGGGCAAACAGCAGAAATCAAAGAAAAACTCTTCCAAAGTAAATTTTCTTGAACAGCAATCGAACGATATGTAAAATTTAACTTTCTTTTTGATGGGAATATTCTCCGATGTAAAATTCCACAACATTTTAATGAATTTAACAGAAACATTATTATGGTTTTAATTAAATGTTTGTATTTACTTCTTATTCACTTAATTCTCGGTACTAGTAGAACACTTGTATATTTAATATATATTCTGCTAAAATTTGAAATTTTATGAATGAAAAGCAGACTGTTCTCGTGGAATTTTACTTCTGTACAATGTTAGCATTCTCGTGTTAAAAGTTCTGCTCCTTTTAATTAAGTCCGTCAAAAGAGGAGATTCTCCATTTATCACATTGAATTTTTTAATTTTAAAGGTTACGCATGTTTTTGACGTTGACGGATCCATAATAAGAATTAGGGTTTCTGGGTTAACATTTTTAAAGCGGGAGGTTTTTGTACATAAGTCCTACAGGGCCGGCGAGGATTGTTTGATTTTATTATAATTGTATAAATAATTATGTTTGAATATATAAACATCTTTTATGTACAAAGCATACATATATGAATTTATTTCATAGCCTCAACCAGAACAAATTGTATTTCTTAGATTTAAATTATCTAACAAAAAATATTGTTCTTTCCTCCATTGTGCTATTGCAAAATTCAATACATATTCACATATACATACTTAAAGTTTTCTCCAAATTATCAAACTCTTAACATCTACGTAATGGTTTATAAATAAAATCATTACTAACTGATAATTTTATTATAACAAACAGCGCAATTCATTCTCATTCTCCTAATGTTATGTGTTGGTATTTTAAAAAGATGTATATTGATTTCATGTACCTGAGTGTGTTTCCTTTGCGATCTACAGACATACTTGAAAAACTTTCAATTCAATTATTATCAGTCTTTAGAGATTATTGATTTTATAAATAAAAGTTAAGATTAGTTTCATACCCCTAATACCAATCTTGTTGTTTTATTTGCAACGTGCCAAAAGTCTACATAAAAAATAATTTTCGTTTAAGTGCCTTAAGAGTTTATTAATCTTAATTTCCCTCTTCTATTTGTAGCTTAAAAGCCAATTAATTATTTTTATGAAAATTTTTAATTCAATTATTCATTTCAATTTCGACCACAGTAGAATTAACAAGCACGTGATTTAAAGGTATTTGAAAATTTGTTGATTGCATAATAATTTTCCAATTTTCAGTCGGATTTCGAATCAATAGAATTTCTGTAGAAATCCTACATAAGTACATCAATTAAATCCTAAGGAGTGTTTTACTTTATTGCAATTAAGTATTAAATACTGAGTTCCGAATGGTTTAATCACCAAGGTTACTTGTTTTCAATTGCTCGTAGGCGTTGGATAAAAGAAAAATCGACAGCAAATGTTGATTTAAATTAAATGTAAAAGTCTTTTATATCTTCAATAAAAATTGACTGAGGATTGCAATGGCTTTATTCTGAAAACAAAGGACTTTCTATCTAGATCTGCAGGAAAATTACTTTTTTTAAGTTCAGTTCGATACCAGGTTTTGCCTGTTTGTTCGGGCTAATCTCAGGAATGGCTAAACTGATTTCGATAAGATTTTCATTGGAAGGTAAAGGATTTTATCAGGCATGATTTAGGATATTCTTTTTAACTTTTACCTGCCTGGATGCGCGTCTTAAATGTCCAAACATTTTCTTGAAAGTGCTAGAGGAAGTCATACGAAGTACGGACAAAATGCCGGATTCTAACATGGTGATTTCAAAATTTCATCTTTGTTCTTTCCTTTACCTTTATAATATTTGTTAATATTTACTTGTGATGGTTATTACATTTAAATAAAACATTAAAATAAGGATGATTATTTCCGATTAAAATTAAAATTAATTTCTTTGAATTCTGCGCATGTAATAATTGAATCTAAATTATGATCAATAAAATATTTCCCACCTACGTTTACATATTTGGAGTTAATCGTTTATCTAACAATTTTGTTTAATTTACCCCCCCTTTAGCACATCTCCATTTTGAAAGATTATTTTAAACAATTTTAACATTCAAAACACCAGATGTCAGCATCGAATTTGTTTTCAAAACATTCTCCATTCAATTTATCAATACAAAGTTTATTTACATGAAAGTATTCCGGCGAAAATTTACGAACTGCCTGGAGGAAACATCAAAGAATCGCACTTAAATGCGCGAATCGTGTGAAATTGTACTCTTTCGCATATAAAAAGATGCTGACGATAATCTTTGCATTCAGATAAGATATTATAAATGTACTCGCAAGGAGAATTTTATTAAATACCTATTTTTGTTGACATGGATGCTAAAAGCACCCGAATTCGTTGTCATGCCATTTAGGCGCGCCATGTGTTTTATGAAATGTGAAAAACTGTGTCTTTTCTTCAGCCAAACCAAATTCTATCGAATTTTCAATAAAGGGATTATATTAAGTTAAGGTAACACTGTGTGATATCGCACGAGCCGTGAAATATTTCCGAATTGATTATATTTGGACGCTATACTATGTATTAAATTTGTCACATTTGCCGCTACTGCACGAATGACACCAATTGAGGGCCTCACTTTAGATAAGATAACTCGTCAGTGACAATTATCGCTTGTGAAAAATGAGATTATGAAACACGCTCCCTGTGTCATGTTTACACGTAGGGACGCGTAGACATCAGTTGTTTAAGGATTACCGGCCGAACCCTAAGTAATGAACCGATTAGGGGTGGCAAATTCATTAGCCGATAATCCAATTTAATTAACAAGGCAAATATAAAGTTTGCGTGGTAGTAATGCATGGCGATCACCTTTTCAATTCCCACTTATTTCACACCTACGATTATATCCTGGGAAAAATGCGTAACTTGGTACGATAAAATATTATGAGGTTTCTGTCTATAATATTTTCGATATTAATATGTGTTGTGTTTATCAAGCGTGTCGGCACGCGGTACACGCTTTCAATCCCTTCATCATTTAGGGAAAAATAAATTATGTTATCGCCATGTGAATAGATTCCCTGGTCATATCAATTTAAGAAAGTGCCCCGATAATGTAACTTATGCGCATAATTTTATTATATGATAATCAATTTAAAATATTTACCTAGAAAAAACAAAAATTTCCATTATACTTTTACAATTATGTCTGCCGAGCGGCTGGCCATTGCTCCTGCCACATACGCCACGATCGGGCGGATTGAACGTCGGTCTTTTTATTCACTTGATTAAAATTTCAAGTGTGAATTATAGCGAAGGAAAATTTTGTAATAACAATTTTAAGAAAGGAAATTGTCTTTAGAAGATTTATAACATTTACGTCTGAGAAATTTTAGCAATAACTTCTCCTACTGATTTTTTTTTTGTTATTTATTGACTTCTTCAAAGCTGAAATATGTATTAATTCCAGTTTGCTTTGAAAGATTGAATTATCTTGGAGCTTTGATTTAATTTTGAAAAACATGGGGAAAGAGAAAAGTCATAGCAACGACCATTAGTCCTCTAACTGAGGCTGAAAACATTTCAGGAATAGAATGTCGTAATTGTTTTGCACCATTTTTTGTCGAAGCGAAAAACATTGCTTTATAAATCATTTTATTTCTAACATAAATGGCATTGAAAATAGATTGAAATTGTAAACTGCAATAGATTAAATTTGATAAATGATTTTGATGAAATGTTAAAATATCATTCATTTGGGTTAAATAATGATTAATGCCAGTTTTTGTTGGAGATTATGTAAACACAACTTTTCTGTTTTTATTTTTATTATAAAAGTTTTTCTAAATCCTAAATTTATCAATTTTGACTTCAAATACCTAAATATTCTTACAGAGTGTAAATAGCTGAAGGTATATAAAGCTTTGAAATTATGTATAACGATGTGATGTGTGATGTTTTGCAGACCAAATATTCATAATTAAGTATACATTTCCTTTGTAGCAGTTTGATGTGATTTAAAATGCGTAAAAGAAGCCACATTTAAATTAAATCCAGAAAATCATAAAGCCAAGAAAATCCCTATCCGTGCGACAAATACTATTGATTGAAATTTAAAAATACATCATATGAAACTTATTTATGCTATCATTATTACATGAAGGTCCTTTTCGTATTTTTATATATATTTTCGTAAAAATTGTAACCTTGAATATTGTTGTAATTAATCGCGCTATATGAACCAATATGAACCACACGTGCAATATTGTATGTAATTAATTACTTTGTGAGACGTTGGCATTCATTTTTGTAGGACTACTTTTAGCTTTAGTTTTTTTTTAATATTCGAAGGATCAACACAAAATCCGAAACTGTTTTTCGGAAGTTTTCTATACTGAGTTCATGAATAAAATTGACTTTTAATATTAAAGCGATAGAAATCCCTTTGAGTGTTAGAACGGCTTATTTTCTTTTATACACCACAAAATCCGAATGTTAGGACCGCTTTTATCCTTTTATACACCATAAAATCATAAAATCTCATTGTTACATTTTCTCAAGAGTCAGTCTTAAATTAGGCAATTTTAGTTCCTAAAAAATTCACATAGGTACATATGTATATTTGATATTCAACTTTTTTATACAAGAGAACTTGAATTGAATGAATTTCAAGTGTATGCGATTAAGTACATAATACATCGCAAAATAAGCAAATAATGACGAATTATTTTACGATTTTATAGTTAAAATTAGTATTGACATTATCAATATACCTCGAGAATTAACGTAACTACAAATAATATGCACTCTGAGTAAAAGTAAGCTGAATTATGGATTTTTTAATTGAACTTTTGATGTATGATTTAAGAAGGATATTTTGATAAGATGGACTTATTCCACTTAAAGTAAATTGCAGGTTTCGGCATTCTTAATTGAATTGCCATATAATTTTGTTGTGATATTTAATTGTAGAGGCATCCATTCAACATTTTCTAAAATCCTTCACTGCTATTATCAGAAATATGCACTCGTATGTAAATGAAGTATACATCATTATGTCAACATAAATTTAAGCCCAAAGCTTCGTTGATGACATTGCTTTTGGTTGTGTTAATTGTTTATCTACATTAAGCTATAAAAAACTTATTTCAGGTAATTTGCTATACGTTCGATTAATATCACTTGAATCGCTCGGTAATGCTCAGAAATATGTAATTTGTATTTATTCAATATTAAAAGGTGAATTTTTAAAGTTTGATGGAAATTTTTTGCTACAAAATATTTCCGCAATTGTACTATGCATAATTTATTCGTTTGAACAGTGATTTTATTGCCATTAGCCACTTAAACAACCATGGTCAGTAGCAAAAGTAAATTTCAACATGATAATGTTTCTTCTGTTGTGCGCAGTTGTATAGAGATAACGATGGACATGAGTCTTTAAGAAAAACTGATTGCTAGTTCTATGGGTATATTTTTTTTTTACATAAAATAGGTATTGCATGTCAAAACTCAAATTTAGAAGGTCTATACTATCGGTCGATTTCATTCGTTTAAGTAAGATTAAGAACTTGGAAGTAAGATTTCTGATATCTTATCTTATGGAAGGTGTGAAAATTCACGAGTTTTTATTTTAATAAAAAAAAATGTAAGGAACCTTGATTAACTGGTTCGTCGCGCAAATAGCGTAGGCTGTTAACTAACTTTCAATGCGTGCTAGGCCAAACAAGTCAAATAAACACCATAGTACCTGAAAGTCTTTATCTTATCTTTGAAGACACTTACCGCATGAAACTCTTTTCTTAAAACTGTCGATGAATGACGTCAGTTTGTAGGTAGAATTTGCACAATTATAGAAAATTTATAAACATTTTGAACAAAGAAAAAAAAATATATGTTTGTGATGATCAAAAATTGGTATTAGCACTTTTTTTCCATCAAATTACTTAAGTAAACAAAGTCTGATGGCCTCCAAACGGTGGTACTCAACTAAAAGCGTTTATCCATCATGTTGATGAAGCGCTAAGCTCAATTAACTTCGATGGGTATATTTGTGGGCACAAAGTTCACCTGATGATTTAATTAAGGATTTCTGCACGAACATATTCGAGAGACAGAACAAATAACAATTACTTGGCTTGATTAAACGCGAGACATTGATGAATTTATCACACTCAAGGTCTATTAGGTACACCTCTTTGACGAATACACCCAACGGACGACAAAGTTTTATAACGAATTTTATTGGAAAACAACGTATTGGCGGAAATCAATCAGTTCAGAGCGGAACAACTTCGATATCGAAAAATACGACACACTGTGGTTTTGAAGTCCCACTTGAAGACGGGTAAAGCGCTCTCGTCGGCGGTAAACGCGGAACTAACAAACGCTGTTCCATCATTCGGTGCAAAATTATCAAAAGCTATGGTTTTGTTTATCTAAAGAAACAGCGCTAGACAGCGATTGAAGTGAATCTCGTACAGAACAAAAACGCTTTTTTATGATGTGTTATATACACAAAAATATTTGTTCCATTGCGACTGCGTGTAAGTAATATTCGGGAGTATAAACTTTTTAGTCTTTCCTTTCATTTTCAATGCAAAAGGTTGGAAGATTTCTATGACTGCTTCTGCTCGCTTTAAACATCTCTGAGGTTTTACCATTCCACGGATGAGTAACTTTCATTCGGAAGTTTAAAAGTAGTATAAAATCCAATGCACATAAACTAAGAAAACATTTTGTTTAACCTCTTCCTTCTGAAATTCTTAGATCTTTACCAAGATGAATGTTGCTTTGAAAAGCTTTTAGCATAAACTAAATTAAATTAATAAATTCACAAATACAAAACCAAGAATAACATTAAAATTAAACTTAAAAACGACGACGGATACATTTCGTTCTTTTGACTGTTAAAATTCTTTCTACTTATTTGAACAATAGAATTTTAATAATAGTAAAGTTCCCTAACAAATCCTTACATATGTATATCAAATTATACAGAAAATCCTCTGTCTTTAATTTTAAAATTGGCTGACCTGATTGACCAGCGACTCAGAAAATCGATTTGTACCCAATTTTAGAAATTTGAAAGGATATAATCGAATTATATCCTAGGATGCAGAAGAAAAATCACAATCGAAAATTGTAAATATTTATGTATGTCCTTGATGATAACATCACTTAATAGCTAATATCTTTCCTAATGTTTCAGATATTTCTATTTTTGCAAATAAAAATGTTTCATAGTTAGTGAAAACACTTTTTAGGAAAAGTAATAAATTTGAAATTTTTACTAAACATGTTTCAGTAAGAAGAGCAAAAATAAGCACAGATATCATAGACAAACATTTTACACAAAATATAAATTTTTTATCCATAATAATATATGTAGTACATTACATTATAGGGTACCAATAAGAGTTCATTTTTTGGATTCTTAAAGAAATAATATTCAGGGATTCAAACATAAATTCAAGCGTTTGAAATTGTCTCCTTTAAAAGTAGTTATTTTAAGAAAACGCAAGAAAACACTATTAAGAAGGAAAATACTATTAGAAGTATATTGCATGTTTCGAACTTTTGAGCATGACACCCAAAGTTTGCAAGCGATTTAATATCTGAAAATGCAGCATTCTTAAATCCCTATATTGAATCATTATATTCCATAGTAATCTATATATATAAAAATGAATCGTTGTTTTGTATGTAATCGATGTTTGAAAATTTGGCTGTATGAAATGACTGATTGAGAGTTGTTTGTGTTAGAAGACCTCAATACCAAGGTTTGTATGTAAATGCGAATACGATCCGATAGGTGGCGCGCGAGTTGTATCGGGTTCATTCGAAAGCCCAATTGTAGATCATCAACTTCTATACCGTTGAACCGATAGTCATGAAAATTGGTATGCGTAGATATTTGACCACGGTGAATATTTTCAAGCTATTCGTTTTACTTTAAATCGCCACTAGATGGCGCTGCAAGTCATCAATACGGAGATCTGTATATTTGAATGTTTAACGCTCAATCACGCCAAAACGGGTCAACAGATTTAAATTAAATTTTGAACATAGGTAGAGAATATCCTTGAGATGGGCAAAGGATTCTTTTTATTTGCATGCTTTAGAATGGCGGACTTTCAAATTTAAAAGATTATGCGAATTCCATAAAAATTGGTACTTGCGGATTTTCACGGTCACTAATTTCAACCAAACTCTTAGATTTACGAATTCAAGATGGCAGACTGTCAAATTTTGAAGTTCATGCAATTTTCACCACACTTGGTACTTGGGGATTTCGGAGTCACTGATTTCAACCCGACTGTCAGAATTTACGGATTCAAGATGGTAGACCGTGAAAAAAACGTATGCAATTTCCACTAAACTTGGTACCTGAGGGTTTTCGGAATTGCTGATTTCAACCCGACTCTCAGAATTTCCGAATTCAAGACGGTGGACTGTTGAATTAAAAAGTTTAGGTGATTTCTACCAAACTTGGTATTTGAAAGTTTTCATGGCAGAATTTACGAATTCAAGGTGGCAGATTATTAAATTTTAAAGAATATTTGCGATTTGCACTAAACTTGGTACTTGGGGATTGTCGAGGAGTGATATGGGCTACTTTTTTTCTGCCTTGCTTTGTCTGTACGGGCTAATCTTCGAAACAGCTGGACCAATTTTGATAAAACTTTACAGACATTAAGAGGTTGCAAGTACATAGTGATATAGGCTTTTGCAACTGTTTACTATTGTTAAAAGTTACGAAATTCTGAACGCCAGTGATATGTTTATGGTGAGTCACGCAAAAACCACTTATCTGATCGGGATGAAATTCTGTGGCCATGTAGCGCACAACCTCCTAAGAGACATAGGCTATGCTTCGCAATTGGAAAGTGAGGGAAGGGAGGGGGAAGGAATCTTGAGAAGTGATATGTTTATGTTGCGTCATGTGCTTAACCTCCTGAGTAACATTTGATAAATTTGAAATCGGCAACATCATTTTTTTATTAAAGTTTACTTTTATTTTAGGGGTAGTTGTGCCCGGGCAACGCCGGGTGAGGGCCAGCTAGTTTATTTATATGTACCTACATATTTTTTTCATTTTGTCTTAATTGCCATAGTCGCAAGAAAGGAACATCAGCTGAAGAATTTAATTTTCATATTGGAAAATAACAGAAAAATTCAATATTATTCTATCTAGGAATCTCAAGGTGAATTAATTTTCCTTTCTTTTTTGTAATTTATTATGTACATTTTTAATTGCTGTAGTGTAAGGTATATAAAACTGACATTCTGGGGCCTTCAAATTTGTTGAAAATACGAAAAATAATGAATTAGTTTATTTTTATATGGCCTAACAATATAAAGTTGAAGGTAATTGCTATTATATAATTTAAATCATTGTTATTAAATTAAAAGAAACTTTTAAACCATAAATCAAAGTTTTAGTTAGTTAGGTATGTACATACGTATAAGTTAAAAATTATCAGTTATAAAGTTTTCACTCAATTACAGTCAACTTTATAATGAGTATTTTTACTTTGACCAGTGCTTTAAACTAGACGGCAATTTATTGACCAAAGCATTAAATTAAATAATGTTTGTCGTCCTAGACTAAAATATTCGGGCAGCGTTAAATGTTTTGGAATTGACATCAAAAGGTTTTCGTTAATATAAAATATTGTAACTTTAGGTTTATACCAGATACTTTAAATAAAATATCATGGAAAATTATATTTGTATAATTGTGGTTCATAACGCAGCAATATTCTTGAAATTATAAAATAATTATTCGTTATTACACTTAAGCATTATCAGTCTATTGAAAAAGGAAATCAAGAATAATAACGAATGAAATTACACATAAATATTTTGTGAAAAATATGAAAGATAGGTACATATCTTTTTTGAGGATATATGAATTTAATTATTATTTTCGTAAGTATATACATATAATTTTCTGTTAAAATCATTGTTGATATATAATATCATAGGTTTATTATTATTCACTTTATTCGCATACTGTAATGGTTTATTAAAAATGTGTGAATAATATATGATAAATGAGTACTCAAAAATAAATAAGCCAATAAATATTAAATAGAACAGCTGAAAAATTCGATTTTAATTCAATACAATAAATGCGTTTTCTTTAAATAACTACGTCGGTCGTACTCAATTCAAGTATCTATCAATCATCGATGTTACTTCATGTAAAAATTTATCTTTTATAATTTTCTTAGACATTTCACTTCGCCTTACAAAAAGTTGATTTCTCATTCTATAGACGTCCAAAATGATAATAAGATATCAAATATAAATATCTAACGTAATGTTCATAAAATATATTCAATTTATAGGGAAAGTGTGCTATTTTCGAGTATTAGGGTTTTATGATCATAAGTATTTATAAAATAATGCTTCATTATTACCTACAATGATTTGGATAAATTTAACAGGAACGTATATCTTCTACAAATCTTTTAGTTCTAATTATCATTACAATCAGTCATGACATACATATTTTGAAAAGTTCCAATCCACCTCAGAGTATTCTAGGAAATATCTAACTTTAGATGCTTGTGCTTATCTCGCTAAGCTCAAAAATTTTTTCTCGTTTTTCGCCAGTATAAACAATGAATAAAGTCCAGCCTATTTTAAATAATCATTAAATTCCACGGAATCTCTGGAAACATTGTTTGGTTTTGCTTATAGGATTACTAGATTACGTTTGATTTTCTTTTATAGCTTTTAAAAATACATTTTTGCAGAAAGCTAAAATGATTTTGTACCAACATTTTAATATTAATGACTTTGTGTAAAGTGAGAGTGATAAACAAATCTCCCGAGAGTAAACAAAAAAATTATCGTTTTCACATGGACACAATGTAGGACGACACAATTTCATGATAGAAAAAATATTATTTATAAAGGTAAACAGGAGTTGTAACTTCGAGGCAATTATTTTTTTAGAGATACTAAATAAACTAAAGGTATACGATATAATTTTAAAAGCAAATAATATTAGGGGAATATAAAAAAAGGCATCTTGTAGTTAAACGAAAAAATTTTACAAGTTAAAAAAAGTAGTATTCGACATATGTATAAACATTTTGGAAAAATCTAGTAAACTAAAATATTTGAATAATTGAGAAGGTTTAAAGCTAATTAAATAAATTAAGACAAGATTAACTTCACAAAATTTAAATATATGTATAGGTACTAAAGAATATGTATTCATTGAATATATATATAAAAAACCATAATTACAGAAAATAACAATCTAACGTACAATTCATTATCGTTTTGGTCTTTTAGTGACAATTTTGTTTGGTATAATATTGTAAAGACATCGACCATACGAAAGGAGTGGAATAATTCTTATATCATTGAATATCAAATTCTCAAATTACAGCAGTTGTTTTGAATGTTTTGTAACTTTCTTAACTTACTAAGATTTCATTAGAAAAACGAAATATACTTTCTTTAATTCATTCGATTTATAATGATAACGGTTTTGTATGTTAACAACTCGAGAATTGTTCTTTAAAATCAAAAACAAAGCTATAAATAGAAAGTCAATTTTATTTTGAAAGATTTGTCTTAAAGTTTATAGAAACTGTAATCTTGTGACAGATGGAACGACAGACATAATGAAATATTTATGTATAACTAAGAAATCCTAAAAACTAATTATATTTTATTAACAAATAAAATCGTTCACAGTCCAGAATATCTGCACGCATAGAGTTTGAAGATTTTATTCTTTATTATGAAAACTATATACAGTGGTGGAAGAAATAATAGGTACAAGTGAAAAATAAACTAACTAATTTATAAGTTCACAATAAAATATATATAACAATATATTTTAATTTTCGTTAGTAGACTACACCAAATGTGCAGACTTATTTATTTCAACTCGTCCATTGAGTGGATTGCCATGTGAAATTTTGAATTTTAAGCTTATATACCTACATCAATTTCTCCACCACTACAGATGGTTAGGTTTTTTATATCAATTTATTTCTTGCCCGAAAGGTTTTCACGTATTTTACAAAATTTATTAAATTAAATTAAACCGGGCAAAATTACATATCCCTTTCGGATTCTGTCAGCAACAATTTCTCTTTGAATTCCTTTTTAGATTCATTCCCCCAGTACTAATTTAGTAAACCGAGAAGAATTTAAGGTCCTCTCGGGAAAATAATATAGGAATCTGCATTATTAAAAATTTCTGGAAATTTAAAATATGTATAAAATAAGACAAATACCAATGTACATACCTCGGAAATCCTTCCTTATTTTCAACATAAATTTTCAGTAAACCAACAGGCTCGTGTGGTTCTACACACAATTTTCGATAAAATAAAATTAAATTAAAATTATAAATTCAAAACTTATAAGAAAATACGAACACACTAGATATAGAATAAAATAAACATTAATATGTACAAATATGCAAACAAATATTTTCGGAGAATGGTTCAAAACTTGTTTATTTTGCAGCGAAAACGATTGCAACTTTTTCTTAAGAAAGGAAACAATTTTTTATGATGTAACGATAAATAAGAAAAATTATACCCACTAACAAACTTCTTTTGAATACTTTTCGTAAGAGGTTGTACGTAAAGAAGGTAGTTCGCTTTATATAATTAATATTTTTGTTATTCTTGAAAAAGATGTTGAATAGCTAGCTTCATTATTTAATATCATTGTGTAAAACAAAATATTGTACTTTGAAGCTATAAAAGTAAATAATAATAATAATAATGATTATTTAAAAAAATATTAAATATTTCCTTGAATTTTTAAATGAAAGAACAATTTTTATAATTGTATGTAAATAATGTTATTTGTTTGGTTGCCAAATTTTATAATACATATATATATATTATAATAGAATATAAATTTGCGATGCGAATATTTTAATATTACAAACTGCTTTTTAATGTTATTCAGATTAAAATGTAATGTGTCCACTTTTGAAAATTGGTGTTGTCAAATTCGCATTGAGCTCCTTAATTACTAACCTATAATAAATCGATTAATAGATATCATTACAAAAAAAATTGTTTGTTACATAACGAAAATATAAAACAATATAAAAGGAAATGATCTTTCTTTTTTTTCCAGCATTTGCTTTAATTGTGACTAGGTATGTTTAATTTGAAGAAGTAAAGACGGACTCCAATTTAACGCGTTGATAAGTTTTATTTTAATTGTGACTATTTCGGAAACACAGCTGTATTTCTCAAAATAAAAGCTAAAAACTTACTTGTGCGGAAATTATTATGTTTATTTTTGTTTTGGGGAGCCATTTTATTTGTTTAGGAAATATTTTTATTATGTAAAGAAAAAGTTGGATGTGGCCAAACGACACATGGATATCATCAAGCTCTCTCGAATTTTTAGTCTGTAACGTTGATTGGATCATTAAATTTTCTGTATTTAATTCAAACTTTATAATATAATACGCGTAATACATTCATCTGCAAAACTTCGAACCAAACTGGAGATTTTGTGGGTATTTTAGACTACCAAATTAAGCTGATTTTCACTTCTGGTTTATTCATCCTTTAACTTCTTTTGTTCTCTTAACCCTTACCTCTTCCATTTTATTGATGTCACGGTAAAGGTACCCACAACTTTTGTTGGGGATTCCCAATTTCACAAATTTCTCCAGAATTGGTTACCGAAAAAGCAATTGAAGAAGTGCTCTCGAAAACTTTCAGAAATCATAAACTTTATCAATATAAGTGACTTCCTTTCGCGTCGTTGAGTGTATATTGTATAAGTGCAAGTCAACTCAATTATTATAGTTATTTTAGAGGTTTTCTACGAACGACAGGTGTAAGGGTTTAGTGTGTTGAATACAAAAATATATTACAAATTAGAACGTTTGTGTATATATTTTTGACTCAATCACGTATAAACGGCTGAATGGATTTTGATGAAATTTGGCACACAGATAGACCATGTCCTGAATTAGCACTTTGGTAACTTTGCGGCGGTAATGCGTTAAAGATGGCGGATTTAATGTGGTGGCTGAAAATTCGATTTTCACGGATGTGCATGAAAATTAGTTAAGGGGTTTCTGGGATTGCTGACTTTGATTTTGCCGTCGAAGTTTCGGAGTTCAAGAAGGCGTTTTAGGTTGCCGATTTCAATTTTGTTATTTTTGTGGAAAAATCGAGTTCAACAGATACATACGTATGCAAATTAGTAATATGGAGTTCTTACCCGACTACGGCAAAAGGAAGCGCCTAAACAAATCATCCGATTCTGATGAATGTGGTGCCAATCGATTAGTTCCGGGTGACATAGACAACATTTTATACGAATAAAGTACGCAAGGGAACTCATGCTATGGTTTTAGACAAGAATATGTTCTTATGTTCGTAATTAATACTCCATGTGAACAAATTTTGTAATTCTACTCTTAGGTAATTGAAAAATAAAGTCCTGTAGGTTAAGTTAAGTTAATTTCGAGGTAAATAAAAGTTTTCATTTCAGAGCAAAAAACTATACCAACATTTGTTCCCATGAGACTGCAAACACTGAACTAAGCTAGGTAATGTTTGTCCCAAAAGCTAGAATTTCATTTTGGCTAACTTAAGTTTTTTACGGTTTTTCGGTAATTAGCCTATTTTTAGGAAGTCCGTTCCGTTTATGATTTAAAAAGTTTAAAAATAAGACAAATTAAATTTGGTCACCCACCTCTTTAAATGCCATTTCTTAAATCAGAATTAAAAACGGGAAATGGGAAGCGCTGTATAAAATATGACTTGATTTGACCAGCTTTATGCTATGTGTCTACAAAACAGACCTTTAAAAATTAGGTAATCAACTTTAATTTTGTTGAAAATCATATGTTAACATCAAAGAGACTTTAAGAAGAGCATTTAAAATTAAAACCTTTCCTATCTGTTTATTAAAAGAGCAAGATTATTCTAACGAAAAATGTATTTTATAATTTCTTTTGACTTCATTATTGCGAGTGTAATTGTTAGTATTTACCTAGTAAGAAATAAATAACAAGTATCCTCAAATTAGTGGAGCATATTATTCTTTCGTTTAAAGAGTTATTGACATTGGTTCAAGGATTAATTTCAATCGAATGCTTTTACTCTTATTTCATTTTAATTCAAATTCAATTCCCATTTCACTTATTGCAGCGTACAGTTGAAGAAAACAATACGTACTCATTTAATAATAAAAAGAACTTTTTACATGACCTTAAAAAAAGAAAGAAGAAATCATTCCCACAAAGATAACTATTAATATAATTTGGATTATAAAATTTATCCTGGACAAGCAAGAACAACAATACCTTACTTTATGTTTTTGTTTTTAAGATATTCAAGCGTTTATCGTGAGTGCGAGGCTGTATCAGGAAAATTATCATTGACATTAAGTTTTTACCAAGTCCTCCTTTAATGTGAATCAATTCTTATTTTTGTTAATGATTTTAAAATTGCAAAATCCTTATTAAGAGAGAGAAGGGGAAATTATAAACTTCACAGCAATAAAAATTAATTTTAATTGATGATTCAATCTATGTTTTTATAATCAATTTCAAAGGAAACAAAAAAAAACATGTTTATATAACGCTTGAATAACATTTTATGTCTACATAACTTTCTTTTATTATTTCCTGATAAATCCGATAAAGATTAAATTTACATTTTATTGCAGAATTTTGTGTCTCTAAAATTGTCTACAAATTTGACGAAGAATACTAAAGTATTGATGTCAGAATTAACAAGTATAACATGAAAAAGAGGATCAAGCTTTACATCCAGCTTAGGCACACAAAATTACTTAAAAACATTTTTCTTTATTGGCTCATGAAAAAAAAATGTAAGCCTCTCAATTATTTACAAATAAGTCTTATTGTGCAGTTATTATTGTTATAATACAATTAATAAGACTTAATTTTCAAACAAGTAAAATCACTGCTACTTTTCTTTAAAATCAAGCTTAAAAATCCAATAAAGTTTCTCTCTTTTCACAGAGAATGTCCCACCCCATGTCCACGAAGATGAAATTAATTACATTTTATTTAAAGATAAACAACAGAAAACAAAGTTTTATTTTAGACGAGTTGTAGCAATTGCTTTAATGTCATTTTATTCGATATACATCTCTTGAATGGTAGTGACTTTAAAATTCCAAAATTAAGCTATAAATTTCACAAAATTGCCCAAATTGGATAATAAATAAAATAAACTAAAGAGACTTATGTCTTTAAGGTCGCTTATTTTAATTGTGCATGTCACTAAAATCTGACAAATCTAAATGATTATATTCGAATTCGGTCATCGTAATGAATATTGAGTATAATTTGTTAATTTTGATTTTATTTGTTTTCTATATTTATTATTTATTTATTCCGACTTTATTGTTTTTAGTTCCACCTTTAATCTTGTCAAAAAAAAAAACAAAAACTCATTTAACGCTATGTTTAATTTTGCAATTAATTAATTACTTAATTTCTTAGTCTTAGAGCAAACATTTAAAACTCTAAAGTTGTTTTTATTTATAATATTCAATAATTACCAGCAATACAAAACAATTTAAATAGAGCAAACATATTCACATAACATACATACATATATACATATAGGTACATATACATACATATGTTAGTATTTAAATGGTACGCGTATAAAAAGGAAAGCGAAATTATTACGATTTGATTGTATGATCCTTTTGTTATGTACTGAAATAATTGGAATAAATCCTCTATAGCGAAGCACTCCAATTTGAAGACAAATATGATTATCTCCGCTCCAAAGGCCTTGAGTGTAAAGGTTTAAAGATATAATTGAGAAATCTGTTCAATTATGAAAATTGGATTTAGATGTTATACGTATTTTTCTTACATTTTGCTCTTATACTTAAAATTGTCTTCATTTTTCAGTTATACAAAATAAAAAAAATTAAAGTATAACTCATTATTATAACCCAATTAAAAAATGTTTCTTATAGACGTTTTCAAGGTATCGCTGAAAAGCACTTTATTAGGTAGCATAAACTCTTAAAAGAATGTCTATAGAATAAAAAAGTAATCTGGACAATGAGTACGTTAAATTACAGCTTTTTTAGATATCGAAAAGTTTATTAAAATCAATTTCGAAGATTTCATAGTAGGAAGATAAATAAGAAAAAAAACAGCTTATAATAAAATGATTTTGGTTTAAGTTGTTCGCATCATCTTGGAACCCTTATAATTACGTTATACCCGATCATGGGACAAAATGGTTCTAGCTTCTAAATTGAAACTTAAAAGTGATTTTGATGAAAGGTGGATGAGTATTTATTTGGTCCACATGACCGTCAGAAAAAAACAATAGGGATGATTCCAGGAAAATAGGTAACTTTGAAGAAAATATTGTAATTTTAGTGAACAAAACATGGGTTATTAAAACTGAATTGCAATTGGATATTCCGAATTTCACTGTAAGATTATATAAGTACCTTATGTAAGTACATCACAACTGAAATCAAAAACAAAACTTCCTCTAACACTGAATAACATTAAAACAAAAACGCATAAGCAAAATATGAAAAATGATTATGAAAAAATCAGTTTTACACATCAAAAAAGTTCAACTTACTATAAAATGGTTAAACTTACTATTTTGATTTATAAATTAAATTACCAAATATTTAATTTTAAAATTGAAGTGGAATAAAAATTAGATACATTTTACATATTTTAATTTACTAAATATGAAAACATAAAATAGTAAAATTTTTTTAATACCTTACCATGAAGAAGAATAAAATGTAATGAGATGCTATTTTTATAGTAAATCCATAGTCCGTACATATAGATAAAATATTCCACAGCTCTCTTTGAGATCTTTTATTTGATATCCTACTCGATGAATTTTAAAGTTTAAGAATTGACTGATTCCAGACAACTACGAATAAAATTATGTGTAGATCATTAAAATTGATCAGTTAAGTCTTTAAAGTCTTTACCTTACTTGTCCACAGTAAATTAAAATAACATTGTTATTGAATTTTGAAATGAATTTTTATTTTAATCGTCACGTTGAAAGTTGATAAGACAGTACTATAATGCCATTTTTTGGGTAAATTTTAAGTTAATTTTTCGGAAACCGGATTTAAGAATGAGAGAAAAATTAACTTAGCAATAATATATAACCATTTGTGAGATTTTTAAATATCTATATATACCTATAACTCCACTGAACATAGATTTTATATACAATGTATTTATAAAATATTGAAATACTCTTTGAAATACATACGTTCACCGGATTTGTTATTCATATTAAAAAATGTGTTCCCCAAAGCTAACAGAACAAGGAAAGTACAAATATCAAGCAAACAATATGTCTTCGAAGTTTAGAGGCCTTTAGTCCTTTATCAATAAATTCCTTCCGATCTGTGGTATTTTGAAATCCTTTGATGTAATCCGTCGTCTATTATCCGCGCAAATACAATATTATCAATTTCACTTTTCACAAACAAAAATAAATATGTACTCACACGGAATGACACTAAATTTTCACTTAAACGGAAGAATTTAATTAAACTATCATAAAATTTAACGATGATTGATTACGGAATTAAGCTTGGCGCGTACTTTTATCTCCGAATATTCGAACTCTAATGACCGGAATGTCGACCTGACTCGAGTCATCCGAACCTACTACTGGCCGGATCTGAATGGAGGTCTGGCGCAAGTTTAGTTCGAAATACGGAGGCATGCCCGTACACAAAAAGCTCGTTGGAAAGCATCCGCGATACCTAGGAAAAATGGTCCATTCAGTAATGATGAGAAACGGTAAACTCGCGGATAACGAAAGAAGAAGATATTAACATCATGCGATTGCTTCCACCTGTATGAGCTCAGATTTATTTAGCAAACAATATTAAACATAGGTATGTCTTTCCTAATATTTTTGGATTTATAAAATACTCCGAACAGGACTCATTTTTAGCAAACAATGTTGAAGGGCAAATATTGTCCGCGTTATACTGTCACTAAGATTACGATTGCGGATTTGAATTGATTTGATATAATCCGCCTTTGATGATTCTGAATTTATGTTCAAGATTTCCGAGTAGATGAAATTCACAAGATTAGTGCGTAGGTGCGAAAATAATTATTTTATCTATGATGAAGTGTTAACGTATTTATGCATAGAACGTAAAAAACGCCCCGGCCACATAAGGAGTGATAGTACGTAATGGAATACTAGACGACATACAGCTGGAATATTTCCGAAAAAAAGGAATTCATTCATCGACACTGTTGAAGGGCGGGTGATGAAAAACTTCGCTACTGAAATTGAAGATAAACATTTTCCTTGAAATAAAGTAATTCGTTTCAAACACAAAATTAAGGTCATTAACTTCGCAAATTCTTCGCACTTTATTTAGAAGAGTTATTTTCAATGAACCAGGTGTAGGTACGCAATGCATAATTTTAGTCTTTTATTAGATTATGCATAGGAAAAAGTAATTTCCGATATTTCAGATGGAATAATTCCAGTTTTATTATTTTTATTTATCCTTCTAATTTAGTAAAAATACTTTAGGCAGCCAATACAAAATTCAAAGCTTGCTCCCTTTGCTCTTTAAAGATACAATAAAATGTTCATACATACATATCTTCTTAAATATTCTATTGTAAAGGTTGAATGCCTTCAATTCCGAAATATTTCATGTACAGCCAGTAAGGTATTGCATTGTCTGAGTTCTAAATTAAATATTAATAAGCTTAGCCCACATGTTTTGAACGCAATTTTAGTTTATCATGAATATTCATTTTGGTTAGATTGGGGATAATTTTACTTAGAAATTGAACAACCAGAAATTGGAATTGAAAAGATACAAAAATATGTAATTAAAGTTCATTATCACTATATTATTTCTTAGTTGAGACATAAAGAAAATAATGTAATCAATATCGGAAGGAGGATGTATTTAGGAGAATTTAAATTTTCTTTTAAGTAGGTACTTAATTTAATATTGAACTGAATTCCAGATTTGCACAAGGTTATAGAAGCAAATTTGATATTGGAGATGAAACTTTTAGAATTTGCTCTTTAAACATTTTGGTACAATTATCAATTACTGCGATTGAAAAAAGAATAAAAAAATAAATAAAAAAAAAATATCTCTTGAAATAAAATCACTCAATAAGTACATAGATACCTACTTACTTCTATGATTTTATACGATCAATCAATTAAAAGAATAAAATAATACCTTTCTAATGTTTTTTTTAGAATCTCATTTTGCATTATAATGCATGTAATTCGATTCCGAAAATAAACACGTGTTAAATAGCAATTATGTTCCTAAATTGAGCATAAGTTTTTTTAAGAAATTATTATAGTAATGCATACTAACATTAAAATGTGAACGAGATTCTACTATATGACGAAAATTGAAATAGTGATAATTTAGTTAGATAGTGACAATACATATTGGCATGATTTTAAAATTATGTATTGCTACTTAATAAACTATTTACATTAAATATTACATTCCATACCTCTAGATAGTACCATATGATACTACATATAATGTACTTATAAAATAAAAAATATCCTCGAGGTTCTGTTTTGCAACTCTTAAGTATTATTAAAACAAAATCATATCATTAAAATGCTCATATCCTTTCAACAATTTTATTTCAAACACCAATTAATAAAAAGTCCTATAAAGCAACCGTATAAATTTAACGCCAAATAACTATTGGCAGTTCGTATTGAATTTGTGAAAATATGACGACTTTACTTTATGATTTGCCACATTTAGTGGATCTCTCTTTGGGTACACCCGAGAGTGGAACAGTAAATTTTAATATTTTACACGCCCTGTTACATGCGATTGTTAAAATTTTGAATGCAGATAATATTCGTGTTGATCTGGCTGGAACGCCAATATGTCAACCTGAAAATATTCCTGCTGAAGACATAGGTATTTCAGTTAAAGAGTATGAGTTTCAATCAGATGGAAACAAGAAAACGTTGATTGTCAGACCCCCTAGAGAAGTTGATAAAATTCTCGTGGTTAGAAAATATTCAACAGGTGATGAAACCCATGAGGACAACATCCCTTCAAAAATTGTTGAATCCAAGGTTCACTCGAACGTTGAACGGGACCGTCACAGTAAGGTTGAATCAGAAGTTGAATCAGAGGTTCAATCGAAAGTTGAAGCACAGGTACATTCGAAAGTTGAAGCTCAGGCTCCTTCGAAAGGTAAAGGTCAAGTTCATTCAAAAGTCGGGCATCAGGCTCATTCGAAAGTCGAAGCTCAGGCTTATTCGAAAGCTGAAGCTCAGGCTCATTCGAAAGTCGAAGCTCAGGCTTATTCGAAAGCTGAAGCTCAGGTTGAATCGGAAGTTGAAGATCAGGTTTATTCAAAAATTGAAGATGCGCCTGTTTCGCATGCTGAACCTGTTTCGCATGCTGAACCTGTTGAGCTCTCGAAGGTAAGAACTTCAAAAACTAATTCAAAACTGGATCTAAAAATTAAAAATATTGAAGATAAGATAAAGAAGTTGGAAAGCAATGTATCAGATATATATAATAAGCTTGCAAAGATTAGTCCGATCCCATCCGGTATACAATTAAAAGAAGGTGTTAGTAAAACGAGGATCGCAAAACAGACTGTAGAAAAAGTTAAAGATGAACAAATAATTTCGAAAACAATACATACTGATAATGAGCAGACAAAAGCAATTATAGTAGACATAAATCATTTAAGAAATGAAATTAGCCACATAAAAGTGTCTATTAATAATATAACAAATAACATAACAGCCAATGCGGCTGCAGAAGCAAAAAGAAAAAAACACGAGACTATTGAAAAACATGAAAAACTTGAAGAACCTAAAGAAGTTGAAGAACTACTAACATGTCCTAAACTTGAAGAAAGTATAAATTTGAAAATTGATGATCTTACAGCAAAATTCATTAACTTAACCGATGAAGTTTTGGATATTGAGAGAAATTTAACTACGTTATCTTATCAAGTGGAAGAATTTACGCGCCCAAAGGGAAAAAGTGATGTAAGTATTGGTGATATTCTGAAAGAAATGATGATTATAAAAGGCAAGATCCAAACAGTAATGTCGGAAACAAGTTTCCTTATGACGGAACGGGAAAGACTTAAAACGAATGTTGATACTATGACTATTGCAATAGACGATGTACAAAGAAATAAAGTTGACAGAGATGAGATTGATGAACTATTGGCTGAGAAAGCCGACTATAATATGCTTCAACGCAAAGTGTCCATTGACGAATTTGATGCTAATAAAAGAGATTATAATTATACTTTAACAGAGACAATAACTGCAATGGATGCAAGACATGAAAATTTATATTTGGAATTTCAGAGTTTTAGACGTTTTATGGACACAAAAGTGAATCAGGATGAAATTAAAGATATGAGAACTAATTTGGAACGCCGAATTCAAACGTTGAATGGCAAACTTGAGGTGCTTTTGAATCAAAAAGATCCAGAAGCAGCTGGCACTAGAATCAAAGTATTGAAGGATATAAATTGCGTTTCATGTAGTCAAAAAGTTTTAATGAAAACTGAAGAAGATAATCTTCCCAAGAAGAATGCAATGCCTGGTCACAGATCAATTAAACCATTCTTGACCTATGAACTAGATAGCGTAAGAAAGCAAATGAAGGAAATTGGAACAGGTAGAAATCTTCATCATTTCGAAAGTGTAATGAAGGATTCTGGTTTAACTACGCATCCAAAGGCGCGACAGATTGTCAATCGATACTGTGGCGGAAGTCATACTGTTATTACAGCTCAGGATCGTGTTGACAGAGGCAGGTGTAAAAAATTACATGGTGCAAGAGCTACAGTAGCCAAGTGTGTTTGCGGTGATCCTAAAGATAAACCATTGGAGAAACCACGTATAAAACCTGAACAACCGGTAAAGTATCAAAAAGAGGCTGAGATCTGTACATGTCCTTCTGAAGAAGATCCATTAGAAAAGTGTATGTCTGCTCAAGTAAAACGAAGCTTGGAAATAGATGCCAAAAGACGAATGATTTGTAAATATGAGGCTGAGCAAAATTTTGAAATATGTAAATCTATAATCGAGAATAAAGAAAAATTGTTAAATGAAAAAGGTGAAAGGAAACCTGGTGATACATGTATGATAAGACAAGAAGATAAATCTACCTCATGTGGAGATGAACTAGATAAATACAAAAAATGCAAGGAGTTAACCAAAGGTCATAAAAGACACCGCATGGAAGTAGAATATAAAGAATCGGCTCAAAAAATTCAAGATCAGGAGGAAAAAGATATAAGATTAGAATGTCCTCAGGACAAGATATCCCATGACAAAGTAGAACATATTGAAAAAGAAAATCTTGTTGAAGCAACTGAATTAGAACAACCGGAAAAAGGTGATAAAGTTGTTCTATCTGAAGGAAATAGATCAGAATACTCCGCAAAAAGTACTGAAGGAGCTGTGGAGGCAGTAAGTGAATTAGAGTACACTGAAGAAAAAGAACAGCCTGAACAACCGGAACAACCAGACCAAACAGAACAACCGGAACAACCAGAACAAACAGAACAACCAGAACACCTTGAACAACCAGAATCAGAACAACTAGAACAACCAGAACAATCAAAACAACCAGAACAACCAGAACAACCAGAACAATCAGAACAACTAGAACAACCAGAACAACCAGAACAACCAGAACAACCAGAACAACCAGAACGATTAGAACAACCGGTAGAACAGGAGCAGCCGGTTTAACTTATTGCCGAACTAGACGTTTAAATTTAAATTTAAGTAGAATTTTAGAACTATTTTGATCATATATTTTGCTTAATATTTAAAATTTACATCAATTGTTTTCTTTCAATGTAAATTTCTTGTAATGGCTATACAGAAGGAATAACATGAATGATGATATCGCATACTTTTGAAGTTTGTATTATATGTATGTACATATAGAGAGACACAAAAACTCAGTTTGTTATTAATTTCAGTAAGTCAAAATGTAGTTCTTCTGGGCTGTAATTTAAAATGCTAATCGAACGGTCTACATACATATCAATTTTAATGTGCAATTAAAGCATAAAATCTAACTATATTAAAAATTAGGCGAAACTATTTTTTTCAATCTTATACATACTTATTTGTCCGATTTTTGGCTTTAAAATTAGTAAGTTTAATAAATACTTACCTTTGAAAATAAATAGTTAGTTTCTGCGATTTTAGTGTTAAAAAATATTGTACAGTGTCAAAACGAACACCTTTTGACTGCATAATTGTCGAAGAACTGTTTATTGTAGCCGATGACTTAATATGTACATATGTATGTTTTTAATCAACATAGTTTTCGGTGGACGAAAAACTTCATCGTCAACATTTTCTTAAATGTAGTTCTAACTTTTAGCTAACTCCCAAAAGTACAAATTCACTAGCTGTTGCTATTCAAACTTTAAAAACCCTTCAAATGACTGAAACACTCGTTCATTTTATATCAAAAGATTTATAAGAAACAGATATTTTTATATCCTTTTGATCCTGTTGTTATTAATAGCGGTATACGAGTATTATAGCAAATGTGTACGTGCTTTAATTTCAGTATTTTATGATCTAAATCATCTTAAGCTCTCACGTCAAACAAAAATGTTTTATAGCCTGAAAGAATGTGCTGGATGAATAAAATCAGCCAAATGGTATTGGTGTAAATAGCTTTATTTTAAAAATTCATTTTTAAAAAGTTTTATTTAAAAATAATAATAAAAAAATAATTTATTTAAAAAGGTATCATACACATATAAGTATACCTATCATGGATATTGTGCATATGTATATAGTACAAAGTTTTAATTTAAAAGTATAATGGAAACTAATTTAAAATCATTTTAACAATTTTCAACCGGAAGCGTAAAGGTATAGAAATAAACATGTTAAAGTTTAATAAGAATATATAAGAATATATTTTTATTTCATGCTGAATAATAATAATTATTTTTCATGTTATTTGTTTTAAACACCGAAATATCATTATATATTTATAATACATACATACATAGTTCATATTTTGAACTGTAAATCATTTTTTAAGGTATTTGCTGAATTTATGTGTAAATTTTAATTCAAATTAGATAATACTATTTCGATAAAACAATACCATTATTTATCGAGATTATTTCTTTAATTTCCATAAGTATGTTAAAGAGTTAATTTTAATGATGGTAAATTAAGCGCATAGTGCTGGAGTTTATTACAGAATTATACAGTATCAAGGTCTTTAAATATTCTATATTAATTTTTCTGTTCAAAGTGACTAAAATAGTCGGATAAAAAAATTCTATCGACTATTTTAGTCACTTTGAACGGCAAAATTAATTGAAGTAAAAGGTGACCGCAAAGAATTTACTAAAAGGCGCTTTTTAAGCTCTTTTCGATCCGATTCGAGTGACAACGAGAAAACTTGAATTTACATAAAGACAAACAGAACTCGTTTTGTGCTTAATTCGATTTACAATTTAAAAAAACGACATTCATCATAATAATCATCACCTGTCTGGCCTGTAGAGAAATAGTCAACATTAATGTTTATCTTTCTGGACTTAATGAAAGGCTTTTAGTTAAATCATTTATATAACTTAAAAGAGGACAGCTTTCTGTTATCACTCACTTGCAACATTTTTTAAGATAAAAGCTTTCTTAATCCCCAAAACAGCCCAGTAAATTATGTTTGACACTTAATAATAATTTAATAATAACGAAGGTACTTAAGTAAAATGTCGTAATTTAAAATAGTTTTACTTTTATAAATTTTTGTTCGTTTTATCTTCCGTGTTTTATTAGTTGATGTGTTAATGATTTTTTTTTAATCCAGAGTATGGGATCAATGTGGGAGGACTTTTCCTAAAACACATAACTGCAACATCATTACCTATTTTGTGATTTTTGGTGTATATACCTATGTATTTAGGGACGAATTTTGTATGTAGAGGTCATTGACGAACGCTATTATTCAAATGATGTTCCTTCAACTGTCGGCAACAGTTTCAACACTCTTGTTGGAATTCTGTGTTTCTTAAAGAAAATTACTGAATATATTTATTTACTAATAAATTATGCAAACCAAATGTATAGTAGTCATACTACAATAACGGTGAAAATTATATTAGAATTATTAGAATCGTAGAAATTAGAAATTTAATATATATTAAAAGTTATCTACAGACATCGACCCATCCACAGTCCTTAATCTTTGGATTTTCTTGTTTTGTTTTTAGAGTTTATAAATATTCTTTTGATGTTTGTCATGAATCATAATGCTGAATTTAAGGAGTAAAATTTATAAACCTTCAAAAAAGTGCTACCAACCTTTTATTATCCTTTTCTCGACTAAAGAAACTCGGAAGTCACGGAAGCCTATGGCCTGGGAACGAATTCCCCGTGGAAGTGATGGGATAAACTACTTTAGGGTCATAAAGCCGCAGATTAATTGGCAAATCCAAAGCCGGATCAACCTAAATGGAAAGTAGACAACTTACTGCCTGTGGGCCCCGTCGCATCGCTAGCCTAGCGACGCTAGGGTACAATATTTCAGTAAAACTCGTTTTTCAACGATCAAGTTCCATAACTCGACGTTATTTTATTCAAAATTTCAGTTAAGATAAATGCACGATTCTATTGAAATTTCACGTCGCTTTTGTTATAACTATGCGAATTTAAATAAATATGGAAATTTGATCATTGACAATAGTTGAAAAATATTTGAATGTAGTTGCATTAGTTGGCATTGGATATGATGTTTTGGAGAAAATGTATTTTCAAGATATGTATATTTAAAGCATTTACCTAAAAAAATTGACCAAGGTTGATTTTTAAAAACTTGATTATTTTTTTGTTTTTCATAAGATGATTTATCATAATCACTATATCTCAAATATTGTATTATATTTTAGTTTATAATATGTATATTACATTTGAATAAACAATTTATTCTAATAGTTATACTATACTTAAAGTGTTGAAATTATAAAGAACAAATCAGTAACAAAACAAGTACTTAGGTAGGAGCTTTCGGAAGCTAATATACCTAACACTGAAAATATTTTTGTAGTATTGTTTTTAGATCATGCACAAATTCTTATCGAGACTACTTGAAAGTAATTGATTACTTTTGGTGTATCGTATGAGATACGTTCGGTCTAAATGGGTTAAGAGTTTTATTTAATATTATAGAAGACTGAAATTTTTGATGATAACGTAAAGTTTGAACAATAGGTTAGATTATCATTCATTAAAACATTACAACTTAAACTTAAGTAGTTCTAGCAGTTTAAAGTAAACCGAAACGTCTGTTTAAAATACGAAAAAGTGATGCTTAAATTTTTAATTTTTGCGGTTTTTTTGAAACTGGTTTTTAATAAAATGTCCCATTTTTTTAAACATAAAGCTTTCAGGTTCAATTTTTTCTCTAATGCTTGCTCAAAACATTTATTGCTTTAAAACACAAATTTTATTTTATTTTCTTTTACGCAACTCAATAAAAAATATTTATATTTTTTTTCTTATTGAAAAAAATTATTTAGATTTCTCCAAAAAGTTAATAATTTTAGTTCATTTCAATTGTTTTCTCTTTACTTGACATTTTGAAAATTTGAAAAATAACGGTCATTTACGCTCACTGGCTTTCATCGCATTCCATCGCAGCCGCAGCACTAGCCGTTTAGTACTTCACCGCGGCCGCATCTACTCCTGCTTATGTCATAACAGAAGCGAGCGCGCTTATGTCACCGAAGAAGCGAATCAAAAACCAGAGGCAGCTCGGGCCGTTGGAGCACAACAAAATGTGAATTGTGTCGGTGGAGGCATCGCCGTCGAGTGCACACCTTTTGTCTATCGCCGCATTAACCTGGCCGAATTATAATTCCGCTGCAATTATCAAATGTTGTCTAGATTGGCGCTATCTAATCTCGCCGTTTATCGATTTTGAAAAATTTTTCGCTCGTGGACGGGACCTTGGTGCTTTGTGCAGTTTCTGTGTGATCTGTTTGCTGTTTGGGTAGAAATAATCTCCTGCTAGTGCTGTTGGTGCTGACCAGTTTCGGAGTTAAAAATTATCGGGTTTCCTGAAAGGAGGAGGACGTGAAACAGCTACCAAAGCAATGGCCCTGCACTCAGAAGTTGGAGTGCCTGACTTTGTCCTCCTGGACAAGGTCACGCTTGAGAATTTCATGGATAATCTGAGGAAAAGGTAAGTGCCCTTCGCAGCCGCAGTCGCGCGATTTTTAATGCGGCCCCAATCCCGACAGAATCGCGCGCCAGGGTGTGGTTGATTGCTTCATTGCCGGGTGTCTCAGGGGCCCTACGCAGCCCAACAGTGCTCCGATAACGAACTTTGGGCAATTGACCTCGCACCTGGGCTGCATACGGAGCCCAGGTAATCAGATTAATTGCCCGCTTCATTCAGGTCTTTGCTTTTCGAAGCAGTCACCGTCAGCCAGTTCTAGCGAAGAAAGTGTGAGTCAGCAGCTGCGTATAGGAAGAGTGAGCTCCTCCAGCTGCCAAGAGAGCCCCTCTGGCGGCCCCCCGTTCCGGCCGCCAGTTACCTGGCTGCTCCGTCATGTTTGGCGCACCGACGCGACGCTCCGCCGTGCGGCGCCCAAGCCCCGAATTCGCTGAATCGAAAGTGATGGAAAGCCTGCGTAAAGCGGCAGAAAGCGCAAATTCGCGTTCAAGTTCAGATAACCTGTTGATTCACCCGCACCGCGGATTCACGCTCCCCCGCACGCCCGCGGCCCCGTGTGCAATTGCAAAGGCGGGCCCGAGTAAATGCTCCACTTGCCTCTCCTTGAATTCGGCGAAGCCTTTGAGATGTTCAGTGCCCCAACACCGCCGTCCGGTCCCAGCCTTAATGGCACGTCTGGTGGACTAATGAGGCCCCGGAGGCACGGGCATGCCGCCAGCAACAGCCGCAGCCACTTTCTTGAGCGGAGGTTACCTCACTCGCGGGCAGCGTTTTGGTCGTCGGTTGGTCTTTTTGGCTCATTGTTTCCGCACAGGAAAACAGGAAAATTTTTGTCACTTTAAAAGTGCCGAGGGTATTTCGATTTGGCAAGTTTGCCCCGCACAAACAATGCACTGTTGATTTTTGCACAATTTTTTTGGGGAATTCCTCTACTTGCGCGGCCAACAATTCCATCCATTGCCCCCACAAGAAATTCAAAAGTTGAAACTCTATCCGGCACGCCAAAGAAATACTTATATGTAATTTTGTTTTGTAAACATGCATCGAATTATTATGGTTATTCGATGAGTGAATCTGTAAATAAAATCCAGCCTACAATCAGTTTATTAGAGCTCTCTTAGTTGACCTGATTTTAACATTACGTTGTCCGCTGAAAGAAGCACTCTATTTTAATTATGATGCTAAAATTGCCTCGAATATCAACTACTTATGCCATTAACGCCTGCTCACATATCTCGAAGTCACTTTGGAATATGGGAAATACACTGTAAACTAATATGCAAAACTACTAGAGCAGAGCTCGGATTTGTCTGGGATCTCCGACCCTTCTACACCTAGGAATGAGGTCTGACTATCATGGAGCAACATTGTATCAATATGCTGAAAAATATCAATTTAACAATGTTTTGTATTTGAAATTTATGATTAAGTAGTTAGGTACCCACAACAAAGATTTTAATTTAACGAAAAGAACATGAATTTTCTTGGCTACTACTTCTCACTTTATATAAAACAATTGATCCAAAACTTTGTTACATAATTTGAATCCATACATTATATAAAACAAAAACTATATATTAAAAGAAAGAAATTTAGTTGTTAAATATATAAATACATATAAATATAAATTCTACTGCGAAAAAAATTGTTTTTATTTTTCAGCTTTAATAAAAATATAATAAAATTACTATTACCTTTGAAATAAAACTGATTTTGTGTGAAATAAGTTGACTTTTTCAATTATTTAAGATATAAAAATATTTATTGAGTCACATATACATACAATATATATACTTCAAGATTGTACAATCATAATAAAATTTTAACCACTTACTATATTTTTATTTTTACTTTTTGTGGTTTTAACCCAAACAGATAAGTACTTACCGAGAATATTTTTAGATGTTTAAAGTTAGCAGAGCAAAATGGGCAGAAGCAAAATTTTAATACAATATATTAAAAGATATAGGCTAATTAAGTGCTCAACTGTTAAGTGCTCTTATATTTTAAAAAAAAAGCGTTTTCTGTTAACTTTTACAGTAAAAATCGTTCAAAAATAACAATAAGTCTCCTGTATCATTAAAATAATTAAAGATTAATAATTAAAGGCTCATTAAATGCTACAGAGAAATGTCTTGCTTGTTTGCGCAAATGAATTTTATTGATCATAAACGAGAATTTCTGCAAACTTTTTCTTAAGTTAGCAAAAAATTCAGTAACTTTTGACATCAATTAATTTTTTCTTTCAAAGTTGTTAAAATAATCAGAGAGAAAAATCCAATCAAATTATTTTGACGTTACATGCGGAAAAATTAATTGAAACCATACACCATTTATAAATATTTTAGCAACTTCATTAAGGAATTTTTGTCTAAAAAGGACTTTTCTAAGCTCCTTTCGATTCATTTCGTACGAAAATTAGAACAGGGGCCGAATGTTTTCTAACTTAAGAAAAAGTTTGCAGAACATTTCGTTTAATAAAGTCTCAATAAAATTCATTTGCGCCACCAAACAAGACATTATTTAATTATTAATTAATTTAATGACATAGGGGACTTATTGTTATTTTTGAACGATTTTAAAATGTTCCAAAGTTATCAGAACATACTTTTTTTAAAAAATATATAAGAGCACTTAAATTGACAGTTGGACACTTAATTAGACTATAATGAGCCTTTTAATATTGGTTCTATCCATTTTGCTCTGCTAACTTTACACATGTATATTTTTTCGCGAAATTTCGTCCTTAAACCTATGTATATTTAGAATATCTCTTAAAATATTATACTTATGTTATAATAGATCACTTCAAGGCACTTGTTCAACTTCGTCAGAATTTTTAATTCAGTAAAAATACGTACATATATAAATGCAAAGTGTAATATGTAATATTTTACACTTAATTTTAAGGATTTTTTATCGCTTCCACAAATTTTAAAGAAAATTAGAAAACAAATAACGAATTTCTTCGTATATTTAATTAGAAGATAGCGCAAAGTCATGTTCCACATTCTTTATTGCTCGTAAGAAAAATTTTATAAAATAGGGAGGATCGCATCGTTTCCTTAGAGAAGGTTTTACTTTTTCTCTGCCACCATAAATGCAGCTACTGTAACGATTTTGCTTTTCTTTAAAAGGTTTGAAATTAATCCTGTTCTTCCAAGAATGGATAAGTTGAAAAGATATATCTTTTAATATGTTAAAAAATCGTAAATCGTTTTAAAGGAGTTACTTAAGGGGGAAGGCCACTGTGACGGGCCAAAAAATTGTGAATTTTCGCGTTTTTTTTTGCAGGTTTAATTTATTTTTGAAGAATCGGATAATGGAATATGTAAAGTGTGTATATTCAACTATATGTACAAAAACTTACAATTACAAAATATACAAAATTCGATGAGTTATAAACATTTTCGTAGTAGTCCAAAAAAAAATCCTCCTTCATTGTCCCAACGATTCATGTTGAAACAGTATTTAAAATTGAAAAATAAAATGTTGTTTAGAATCTATATAAATGTAGCTATGGTTGCACGTAGGGGTTTTTTTTAAATTTTTTTGTTTTCGCAAAATGGTGGCGTTTTTAAATTTTTTTTCCAAATTTTAGCTTTTTTTTGCTTAGTAAAATGGTATTAAAAAATAGTAATTCTAAAAATTTTTTAAATCGGCTACGTACAACCATAGCTACTATAATTATAAAGCTTTCAAAACAAAAAAATTTAAAATCGGCCCATTGGTCTTCAAGGAACCGTTGGGACAAGGTCAAAAAAAGTTGTTTCGAGAAAATGTATATAACTTAACGAATTTGGTATATTTTTTAATAAAATTTTGTTTACATATAGTTGAATATATACTCTTTAAATATTCCTTTATCCGATCTTTAAAAAATAACTTATACAAAAAAATTCGCGAAAATTCAGAATTTTTTTGGGCCGTCACAGTGGCCTTTCCCCTTAAGCTATTCATCCTTATATTTGTAAATTCTTTCATTTTTCTGTCGTTAGGCTTTACTTCTTTGACTGTTTTTGAATAAAAGCTTTAAGCGTTCGTAGAATTAATAAAGAAGTCGTTAATTTGTTTTTATTGTTGATTATTTCTTTGAAATGTTATTGAGATTTAAAATCAAAAAGATATAATTTTAGAGCCGGCGAAATATTAGACAAAATACGAAACGACACTGAAGTTCAATAATAAAATAATCCAAAACCCTCAAACTAGAAAAGTGGAGTGTGGTTCCGGGCCAAAAGGATTTTGGTTCACTTATTTAGCTAACTTTATTTATTTATTTATTAAGATCTGACGTTATGGACTATATGTAATGCCGATGTAAGAGAGTTTTGAAAAACAATCCAATGGACATACAGAAAAAAACGTAATTACGTAATTTGTAAAATCATACAGCTCTATATTCAAGAGCTCCTGGTATAACAATGAGCTAAAAATAAATTTCTATATCACTTTGAAGGTATATGACTGAAAGAAAATCATAGAAAATTTTCTAGTAAGTAGGTATAAGATAAATCAGTTATACATATATAATTTTTGATATTGATTTTCAATTGGAACAAATTATTTTTGGATCTACTCTATCTGAAGCAGAGCAAATTTCTTCTGGCGTACCTCAAGGGAGCCATCACGGCCCATTGTTGTTTGTTTTATTCATAAATATCGCAGACGTTATTCAGCATTTCGAACTTCTTATTTATGTTGGCGATATAAAAATATTTAGAGAATTTTCTTCTGATGATGATTTGAGGACTTTTCTTGGTATGGTCTTTTTATTATTTCTTCGTTATACAAGATTGAATGATATAAAAGTGATTCCTTCGGTTAATTTATACCTTTATGTGTTATTGGTTAAATAAATAAGTAAACAGCTATAAAAATAAATAAATATTATGAAAAAGGAGTACATTTTCATCACGACCACATGCTTTATTATGGTGCAGAATCATCGGAGGTGAAAGAGAAACCACCTTTGCCGCAACTATTAATAGAACACTTCCGATAGTGTTGTAATTTCCACTGAATTAAACCTTTCCGGTCTGGGGTTCGTGTTAATGACTCGCAAAGATTGTCCGCTACAAAGAATGCAAAATATTGCTCAATCGTCGCCGGTTTCCGCTGGTCTGAAAAGTGTACGCACACTGTGTCACAGTGCTTAACCGCAGAAAAAAAATGTTTTATTAATGAATTAAGTATTTACATTTTTGCAGAAGAGAAAAATGAAATCTAGCACTCGCAGCGTATTTTAGGAAATCCGATTTGTTGTTACTTTCTCGTCTTTCTAACACCAGATTACATAAGACAGATTGTCGTCTTGTGAAAGAAAAATTATCACCCGGAGCGATAACAAATTGTTTTGGCTTTTATAAGGTCAGGGATTACGAGCCAACGATCTTAGACTGTAATCAAATATTTTTGTAATTAAAAGAAAAAGATTTAATTGGAATTTTAAGAATTGCGAAAATTTAATAACGATTTTAAGGTTTACGGCAAAAAATAATGAGTTAATTATTAAAAAGACCTTAAGTCCAGTGCATGCATAAATTTTGAAAGTTAAGAACGGTTTCGCCTTACAAGTTGTAAAATGGTCGAATGCCCAAATGGAATTATGAAAATAATTCAAGGTAAAAATCATAAACACCATTTCATCGCAATTTATTATGTCGAAAATTTATTGTGTTCTTGATACTATCGTTTGTTGAAGTTTTTCGACCTTCATTATCAAACATTGATTTATGATTTTTAATTGAATTTTAATAACGCTCGCATACTTTCGATTGCTTTGCAGTTTTACATCATCTTCGATGCCAGAAAATAATAAATAGGAAACAAGAGCGGCCATTCGCTCATGCATCAATTGGTGCACAAGTTTCAGTGCTGCTCGTGCATGTCCGACCAGTCAATGTTTTCAAGTTTAATAAACTTTTGAAATCCTCCACGTATCAGTTCCCTTTTGAAACAAAGACGTCGCTCATTTTTCATCGTTTTATAATTTTTCTCAGATTTTAGAGCGGATATTTCATGACTTTTCTGTTTCAATGTTGCAGAGGAATTTTTCTAAAGTGGGTGCAGACAAATTGTTCAATTAAGGCAAATATGGACAGAATTAATAACTATTTTAAGATAACATTATCTTAAGCGCCACTTAAGTTGAAATATTGCGATTTCCCGTCACGTGTAAATAACTATGAAGTCAATATTTATCAAAGTGATAAAATGAAATTTTTAAAATATAAATATATTATAGTTGTATTCTTTTCATTCGGGTTTGGGTTTAGATAAGCGCTTTAAAAACAGCAACATCTGATTCAACCTCAAGAGACGGACAAGTGCGAGTAGGTTGTATGTAGATCTTAATATTTAAATACTAATTTCAACTTGATACCTCCAGCCATTCATTTAAAAATAAAGGGTCTTGACGCATAAACAGACGAACAAATATTAAAATAATGCAGGAGATGTTATTTTTTTGCAATGAAAAAAAGGTTTACAATATCCAGAATAGAAAATTCAATTTAATTTATATGTAACCGATTGTAGAACTCTTTAGTTAAAACTGTGATTCATATTTAAGCAGAGTTTTTAAGGCAAAAAAAAAACGTGCAAATTAAATCGAAAAATCTTATATTGTTGGGTTAAATGCTATTGATTTTATTTCCCTGTAATTAGAATTCTGGTGAATTTTAATTGATATTTCAAAAGGTGTTAGCATGTTTTCAAATACATCCGGTAATAACAAAATGTAATCAATTCACATTAGGACTCATTTATTTGTTTTGTGATATCAAAAAATCCTATTGTGCGCTGATTAATGTGTCTGGATAGCTACTTCAACCAACAAAACTAAATATAAAATCATCTCCCATGTTCTAGTGGATTAATGGAGTGATAAATTTGCTATATATCTCCCAATTTTCAATTTTGTATAAAGAGTAAACGAACAATTTCCAATTCGTCATATAAAAACTTTTCATGCGCAAAGTTATAGCACAAAATTTGAACAACATATCATTGAAAAGTATAAAACTTCAGTGCATTAGAGGGTTCAATGTAAAAACTCTCATTATCCTGAAATTGAATATAACCTAATTATAATACAAACATTCTAACAACCAATTGCCCCAGGTATTAATTCAGATTTTAACCAAAACCAAATAATTTTAAAACTTGATATACCAAAAATAATCTACTATATTAATCTATTAATGGGTTTTTTGTAACAACTATTCACGTCTATTTCATTAATTTGTTAATGTCATTTAAATATTCGACCATATATAAAAAGAAAAATATCTGCGTTATGCTTTATTGTTAATTTGTATGACAAACGCTCTCCAATAAAGGAAGCTATCCAATATTGCTTTATTTGATGGTAAACATACTCAAAAACTACATTTGAGACGATTTATTTACTAGAGACAACTAAAATATTATTTAAACAGTCTAGAAACCCTCTAGTTGTGGCTCTTCATGTGGCTCAAAGTGTACTTAATATGGAACGCGGTGGTACGTGGTAATTCCTAAAATCTAAAATTATGAAATTGAAGCAGGAAATATGGAAGGAACACTTTTGTTGAAATGTCGTTACAAGTATGTAATAAACTCCGGAAAACTCCTTCCAGGAATTGCAAAATGTTAAATATGAGAATTGCTACTGACAAGGAAGCCGTAAGAGCTAGCTCCACCGATTTAATTCTTTTAATATGTTATTCTTTATCAAAATCGGCAACATTCAAAACCGAATTCTAATAATTTGCACGCTGAATAGCAAAAAATGTAATAAGGTGAGATAAGATAATTAAATGATCATCATAATTTCAAATTTTTATTATGATATTAAAATATTATATTTTATTTAGTTAAAAATAAAAATTGGAAGAGGACTTTTAAGGAAATATATATTCGTGCTTGTCAGCAAAATTTTACATCAATGTAGGTATGAATTTGTCAGAACAAAATAATTTGCAGAAACATTCAAATAAAAAAAATTAAAAACAAACGCTTGCAACAGTTGTACAACAGAAATACTTTAACGTTTAGACTGAATGAATTGTTTCCCTAATGGAAAATATTTTTCAATAAAACACAGCAGAAGTTTGGGAGTCGAAAAAAAAAATACTTTTAATCAATATCAAATTTTCAATTCTTTAAGACTTCTTTATCTCTTTATTTAGACGATGTTCTCTGCAATTCACGGTCAATCGGGCTTTACTACCATCAATTTCAGGATTACAACTTATTTATGTTGACGACATCGTTAAAAAATGAATAAGGACAATATTTGTGCGGCTCCATTGAAAATATAGCCTTAAAAATGGAAAAGTTGTTTGACTTGCTCGTTGAAAGTATCATCAATTGAAAGTATCATAAAACAGATTTGTTTCTATTAAAGTTGATTTCCGTTAAAATAATCATCATATGTTTTATTTTAATGTTTTAATGATTTGCTGATACCTCTAAATGTAATGCCATAAGGAAGTAATTTTTAGAGCTATAAATTGTAAAGTTTTACATAAAAATATAACACAACTCTTCCTCCTATCTAAAATAAAATTAGTTCGTAATGGTAATGTACCACTTTTTGTAGCTATTTTAGAAAATTGCATGGGAGTATTTCGATGGCCTACGAAGAAATCTTAATCGCATTACCTAATCAACACAAATACTTTATTGCAGGTGCGATTTGCGAAAAAATGTTGATTTCAACCTTAACCAAATGCTGTGAGATAATTTATTAGATTTATTTAAAGCATTTTTCTCTACGCGATACCGCGGCAACGACTGGTAGCTGTATCTGCTGGGGATCATCGATTATCCCCCCGATTAACCCATTACCCAACAATTGATATCATTTAAACTGGTTCATTTCAGCAATAAGATATCTAAAATGTCTTGAGTAACATCACATCACCGCGGGGCTCAGGTGTAATCGGTTAATCGAGACTCAACGATTTCTCGTTCGCGAATAAATAAACAGTCTGAGTTTAATTCGCCGCCTCCTTGAGTGGACCGCGGTGTGGCTGACTCACTCGGGGGCACTTTTTAGCGTTAAATTATTGAATCATTCTGAACTTGAGCTATTCCCAAGTTTGTTGAAGCACATCTCGCCAGAGGTGCGTCATCCATCGCGTTCGCGGGCTCATTATCACTTATGACCCACATTTCAGAAGTGGGGTTCGTCGCAGCGGACAGCACGCATTATGTCGCCAATTGTTTCAGGGCAGCTGGAGCTGAGTTCCTTAGCTTCTTCAAGATGCTGATTAATCGCCGTCTGAGGTCTGCGCAAGTTAAGATATGGAAAACAATCTATCACAAAAAGAAAATTGCTCAATTTATCACGGGAAGTGGAAAGCTTTCCACCGCTTCAAGAGTGGATGTAAATGTAAGTGAAGCGCTAATATTTTCGCAGCCTTTCATCGACATGGCGTGAGTTTCTAAAAATTGTTCAGTGACTCCGCACTCGCGTAGATCTTCTGTGATATGTTAGCATTTCACTAAAATCCGATTATAAACGAGAGCTAACACCGCTCCGTTGGTGTGCGATGGATGCGATAGGCCAGCAATTGAGTATTGTTATCTGGACAGCTCCTAATCGAGCCGTTCCGTATCAGCTTTCAAAGGAAAATAAATTTTCGGAGGAGTTTTCGGGTATTATCAGCTTTGTCACAACATGGGGTTCTTTGAACTATAATAGGCTTCCATTCGAATGTATGGAACAGATATACTTCTTCAGGTATATCAGGTTATGTTAAACTTTAAAATCTACAAGTTAATTTTTTTTTCCTTTTAGTAATGCAAAGCGAATAATACTATAGTATAATAAAAAAATGTTATATCAAAGCTCTTATTGCCTACTTATTAAGAATTAAAAGAGGAAAAAAAGCTATTTTTTATTTTGAGTATACGAAACTTTAACTCTGTGGCCATTGGTAAAAAAAACTTTAATTTGAAGTTATCATTAGTTGGCCAATGGCCAATGGGAACTATACTTTTATAACTTCGAAACTATTCACACCTTACTTATGTAATTGCTATAAGACTCTTTATCTGCTTTTAAGCGTCTATACATTTTTCCGTCAATTTATGGAAGCTACTTCCTTCTAAATTTTAGGTTCTATACCTATACAGTAAATTTGGGTCAACACATCTTGTAAACCTTTCCGCAGCATTGGGATTTTCTTGCAGTTACAGTGATTTTTTGGAAGTACAAAAATTGGAATATCTCGAAAACTAGTAAAGACACCGAACTGTGGTTAGGCTTAAATTTTTGAAAATTTAATGTTCTTTAAAAATGGTAATAACGACTAATATCAAAAAATGCACACTTTATGAATAATAAGGGAACTGAAAAAAAACCTGCAGATTTTCACATATTACGCAGCAAACACAGGTTTTTCGAAGCTGGAAATTTGGGTTTACACTACTCTAACTAGTTCTATATATATATAAACTTTATTTGTTTAATTCAAGGAATTGTACAAATGAGTGTTAGTCCATGGTATGTATTTACAATAATTCTATATTAGATACTAGAATTACAAAGTTGAGGACACTACTCTAACTAGTTCTAACAACACATCAAAAATTTAGAACTACATCACTCTTTTAAAGCCCTTAATGTTCTTTTTAATGTAAATCTTATGAAGTAAAATTATTAGCATCTATTTGGGATTACAAAATATTTTAAGCAGATAAGCCTGAGTTACGATTTTAATTGGCAATTCTTAAAATTTATTGTGTTTTGTGCATTTTTTGCATGATGAACTCGTAACTATATCAAAAACGTCCAATTACAAAATTGAGGAACTATGTTATGTTATTCTGAAAGAATTTCCTTTTAGCAAGAATCTTATGTGTGCGGTGCTATGTGGTTTGTACTATAAAAATAGAAACAGAACAGAACAGAAAAATCTCTTTATTGACATATTAATCTGAAGTTTGTCAGTATAAACGAAACTTATCTTAATTATATTTCTATTAGATCAATCGAACTTCCATTTTATGTCTTGTTTCCTAATATTCGTAACTTTTTAAACTTTTTTTCTAGCAGGTTGGAGTGGTCATTATAAATTCTTTAAGAAGAGCCCTATTTGATGATAAGAAAGATATCTTAGTTTTCAATTCTTTCTTACTTGACGCTGTTCTTCGAGGCTAATATCATTAACTTTTTTATTTAATTTGTTCTTGTATTGTTTTTCTCTTTGTAACATGCTTTTATTAGTTTGACAAGTTCCTAACATTGTAAGTATATTTTAAAAACAATTGCATCATGAGAGGGGAAATTGACAAAACGTGAGCTAAATTTTAAATTCTTTTTGACGAACATCGTGAATTTTGACAAAACAAATCCAGAGGTATTCTTCATGATATTTTCTGTAGAATTGATTGGTGCTATTACTTTTTTTGAAACAAAAACTTTTAAAACAATTTCAAATACGGAATTATTTTTTTTCGGATAAGTCATAAATCTAATAGATATGTAGTTTGATACTCGGTTTGGGTTTTAATGGTTTGATAATAATAACTGCCGAATAATCAAAACTATTTCTTACACTCAAAATATGTGTAAACAAAATTTTAAAGCGATTTTTTAGTCACTACTGCGTATAAACAAGAGCCCCCCAAAACCACTAAATGGATTCGATTTTGTTTTTCACTGTTGAATAGGTTGGTTCTTCGGCAAGGTTTTAGGTTATAAGTAACGCAAACATAAACATAAATTAATAAAGTCTCTTATTTTATTACATTTTGCATTTATGAAATTTGTTTGGAATACTTGAGAAGTATCATCAAGTCAAATAATATGATGAGAGGTTACCCTGAATAAAAAATAATACATACATGACGAAACCCAATTAACACCTGATGATTTATTTTTGACAATAATGTACATATAAAAATGAGAAACCTCAAATTAAAGGATAACCAAAATAAAAATCCTCTAGACTAGTTAATAGAGGGATTTCAGAAGTATGTATATTATAAGAGTTACAGACAAAAATTTGGCGTCAAATTTTAACACACTTAATTTACCCATCTCTAATGTATGATGCACTGATTTACATCTTCTAAAGATAATATGTGCAGCAAACATGCATAAATAAACACTAGCGTTTAGCGTCCTCGAACCATGAATTAATTTGAACTAAATTTCCCATTCAAACTGAAACTAAACATGCATAGGCTGGAAAATATTTGGAAGAGTTTATGTTTGCTCCATTAAAAATTTCATTTTTGTATTTACAGATTTACATCTGGAAAAATTTACACCTACATCGGAGAAGTGTGCGTCTCTGTGAATCCTTACCGGCAGATGAATATTTATGGGCGCGAGTATGTCTCTAAGTACAAAGGTAAACAGGACGGTGGATAGTTTGTCCAGTCTAATGCATTTAATAAGATTTATGATAGGTCGAGAATTGTTCGAGAACCCCCCGCACATATTCGCCATCGCCGACGCAGCCTACAGGGTGCTCAAGCAGCGACAACATGACACCTGCATCCTCATATCTGGTGAATCTGGCGCAGGTAAGACAGAGGCTTCAAAAATTATCATGAAGTACATCGCTGCCGTAACCAACGTCCATGGGCAGAGCGAGATTGAAAGGTTCGTAATCTTAAAATCTATAAATTAAATACAAATACAGTCGAAAGGCGAATTTGGAGGACACATGTAAAAAATATGAATCAACGCAATTAAATGGTAATTTTTCTTAAATAATAGTAAATTTCTTAATTTTTGATTATTTTTACAACATTATTCTCTATGACTATACGTATTTTTGAAAATTGGATAACTTGAATTCTTATTAGGGTTATGCGAATAGTATACGAATGGAATAGTGCTATTCTAATTCTTATGTAAATGTATAAAAATATCATTCGTATTTCATGATATTACACAGGCCAAAATTGATGTATAATTTAATATTTTTCATTATTGTATTTAAAGGGAAGAAAAATCAAATTTCATTTTTCAACAAGATAATCATCCCAAACATAGCATTTAAAAAATATTAACATTTTATAGAGATTATAGAATAGAAGTTTTGGACTAACATAAAAAATCTGCATTTTTTCTAATTTTTTACATATCTGAAGGTTACTTTGAGTGTTAAGTTATCACGAAATTTAGAAATAATTACAAATCGGTACGTTGTTTTCAGTTTCTGCAAATTTCAGTTGGCAATCCACTACAATTTTATAAGTAATACTGATAATTCTTATCGTTCTTGAGGAAAGGTGTGAACGTTTTTGCGTCAAAGAAATTACTCAAAAATTTGACCTTGGATTTTGTTTAGAGATATAATTAAACAATAAAAACTGAAACATAAAAGACAACTAAGGAATGTAGTAATTATCATATTAGAAAATAAGAGATTTGTGTCTTTTTTACAAGTGTCCCCTAAAATCTGTTTATGAATTGTTTCCAATGACTTAATAAATTATAACACAATTGCAGGGTAAAAAACGTGCTTATTCAAAGCAATTCCATTCTGGAGACATTTGGAAATGCAAAAACGAACCGCAACGATAACTCAAGTCGATTCGGCAAGTACATGGACATCGAATTTGATTACAAAGCTGATCCGGTTGGGGGTGTTATCACGAACTATTTGCTGGAAAAGTCTCGAGTCATTCAGCAGCAGCCGGGCGAAAGGAATTTTCATGGATTTTATCAGGTAAATGTCTGTTTACCTACCTGGCGAACAGTTGTTGGTTTCGTTCGACAGGTGAGGTCATCCACTAATTGTGGGCACGGATTGCAGAAAACGCTAACTGATAATGAAGTGGCTATCGAACCAATGCAGGAAAAGCCTTTTTGGTAATTTGATGAGGCCGCGCTAATTGAGACGTGACCCAGCAGACCCTCGGGGAGTGGGCTTGCCTAATTTGAAGTCGTTTGGAGCAATTCACCCTATTAATTGCCGATTCATGGCCCCATGTGCGATTCTTTTATTTTTTAACCAACAGCGGAAATTGATGGGATTTGCCTTTTGGTCGTAGTGCTGTTTTCATTATTTATTATTTCTTAAGGCCTCGACGCAATGGCACGCGAAAGAATGTAGTTTTTATAACTGAGCTGTTTTATTTTTCAAATATTTATATTTTTTAAGGCTTTAGCACAATGGAACGTACAGAGTTTTAGAAGAATGGAGCTAAAAAACTATATATAGCTCATGTAAAAAGTATGTTTATCTATTTTAACGCTGATCGCATCTTTGTTAATTTTCAAGGAATTTCTGAAAGCTTTATGGTTTTATTGTATCAAACTATTATTGAGGCCATGTTATTAAAATCATCATCGATTTCTATTTCAATTTATAATCAAATGTCAATTATACAGCTCACTAGATTACGTTAACCTACTTGCTTAAAAGGAGTTGGTTCAATTAGTCCTATTAAGAGTAAATAACATTTTAGTGTTTTTCGAAGCTAAATGCGTATGGGAGGATAAAAGATCCCATTCAGAAGGCGTATAGAAATATTGATGAAAGGACTTGTTCTATATTTCACATAAAACAACAAATTATTGATTCAATAATTTCTATAATTATCGCAAATTCTGGCTTTTATCTCTATATTCTGCGCTATATATACAGTAAAGGAACGGACATAAATCGCTAAAAGTGAAGCATCTCACGAATACTAGTCTGAGCTTACTACATAGAAAATTGATCAGTGCAGTTGCAAAAATTGTGTGACAATGACTTGACATCCGAAATGGCCAATGTATGGAGTCACTTGAGCCTGGGAACCAAAACCGGTTATGCAAATGAGGGGCGTGGCTGGGGTGTGGCTAGGGCGTGGCTAGGGCGTGGCTAGGGCGTGGCTAGGGCGTGGCTAGGGCGTGGCTAGGGCGTGGCTAGGGCGTGGCTAAGGCGTGGCTAGGGCGTGGCTAGGGCGTGGCTAAGGCGTGGCTAAGGCGTGGCTAGGCCGTGGCGGGGGTGTGGCTAGGGCGTGGCTAAGGCGTGGCGGGGGTGTGACTAGGGCGTGGCTAAGGCATGGCGGGGGTGTGGCTAGGGCGTGGTTAGGGCGTGGCTAGGGCGCCTTAGCCACACCCCCGCCACGCCTTAGCCACGCCCTAGCCACACTCCCGCCACACCCAAGCCACGCCCTAGCCACGCCCTAACCACGCCTTAGCCACACCCCCACCACGCCCTAGCCACACCCCCGCCACGCCTAGCCACGCCCTAGCCACGCCCTAGCCACGCCCTAACCACGCCCTAGCCACGCCCTAGCCACACCCCAGCCACGTCCTAACTACGCCTTAGCCACGCCCTAGCCACACCCCCGCCACGCCCTAGCCACGCCCTAACCACGCCTTAGCCACGCCCTAGCCACACCCCCGCCATGCCTTAGCCACGCCCTAGCTACACCCCCGCCACGCCCTAGCCACGCCCTAACCACGCCTTAGCCACGCCCTAGCCACACCCCCGCCATGCCTTAGCCACGCCCTAGCTACACCCCCGCCACACCCCAGCCACGCCCTAGCCACACCCCCGCCACGCCCTAGCCACGCCCTAGCCACGCCCTAACCACACCTTAGACACGCCCTAGCCACACCCCCGCCACGCCGTAGCCACACCCCCGCCATGCCTTAGCCACGCCCTAGCCACACCCCAGCCACGCCCTAGCCACGCCCTAGCCACGCCCTAGCCACACCCCAGCCACGCCCTAGCCACACCCCCGCCACACCCCCGCCACGCCCTAGCCACGCCCTAACCACGCCTTAGCCACACCCTAGCCACACCCCCGCCATGCCTTAGCCACGCCCTAGCCACGCCCTAGCCACACCCCCGCCACGCCCACGCCCCAGCCACGCCCCTCATTTGCATAACCGGTTTTGGTTCCCAGGCTCAAGTGACTCCATACCTACTCTTGTCCACCAACGAGCACCTCTTTAACTTTTATGAACGAGCCGTGAACTTTATAAACAAAGTTCCGCAAAGTCAAAGAAAATTAGCGAGTCTAATTGAAAATAAGTAGCCTAAAAGCTATGAATATACAGTAAAGGAACGGACATAAATCGCTGAAAGTGAAGCATCTCACGAATACCAGTCTGAGCTTACTACTACATAGAAAATTGATCAGTGCAGTTGCAAAAATTGAGTGAAAATGTACAGGCGTTTTTCACGTACTTGATTTAATAAATATTTGGGTGCCCATTTATATCACCATTTAAAAATATTTAGCGACTTCTCTGTGTCAGGGCGCGTCGAAATTGCGCATGACTGTCGTGGACTGACATACACCAAAATATTTTTAAAACTTGAAAATTTAGCTTAAAATGAAATAACATGTTTAATGCATCAAGAACAATAAAAACCACAGGTATCTATCAATCACATCGGCAACAAGATTTCAAATTCCGGCTTACCGGTGAAAAGAAATTCGTTAATTTAGTCGCCGCTTCTTCTCGCCGCAATTTTTTATCACACACATCACTATCTTACACTAAATACACACCAAAAAAAATCCAGTATCATACACACTATTTTTAACCACATTTCACCTTCTGTCTTTGCATTTTTAATTCAAAAAAATGGTTAGAAAGGCTGCGATCCCTTCAAATCACAATTTTTTTAAGTTGCCAAAGTATCTTCTTCTTACTCAAGGCTCACTTCCCCTGAAATTTTCCCCGCTGGAGATGCTTCATTCACACAGACTACACGTACAGGGTATAGCCGTTCCTTTACTGTATATTCAAAGATTCTGCGACAAAAATCAGATCTACTTAAAATTTTATTAAGCAGCTTTTCAAATGTGGCACCTTTGATCTATATATTATGCAAATTTTTAAGATAAGGAAGAATTTATAATTAGCAAACTTTTCATATTTCGTTGTGTATCCCATCCACGAAACACTTTATGTAAATTTGCAAGTGTGATTTTTTAAAGTTAATAAACTAATCTCAGGTTAATAAGTCGGAGACAGAGAAAAATTGAATATGGTTATTGGAAGAAAATCATTCTTGAAATAAAAATAAATGCTTTGTAGGATTGCTATAAAAGGACCAGTTTAACTTTGCTCTTCTGAACTAAAATAATATTAAAAATTTGATAAAGTTAAGAATCAATGTCTTAAACTATTCAATACTTTAAAATTGATAAACTTGATTAATGAGTGATAGCTAAAATGTGAAATTGTGAATAATTAATAACGCCCAGAAAAGAAATTATATATCGTTTTAAAGTAGTCCTCTTAATTTCTTATTATAAGATCAATTTTAATTATCTTTAACAAAGTTAAAGTACTTGCTTCCCACTCCTGAAAGTTTAAAAGATCGGTCGCCTTGATGTTTAACGATTGGATAAATTAAAGTCTTTAATGGTTATGTTTCAGTCCTAGGTCAATCAATGTTTTATTTGCTCGAGATTATTTCATGAAGGCTTCGTTTGTTTCCCACATTTTTAGCATCACTTGCCATTTAATAGGGCGCCAGTCGTCTGTCTATAAGTACAAATCGCATTCCGTAATTATTTTTTAAGCCTTTAGAAGCGAAAATTGAACTTTAACTCATTTTACGAGTACCGATAGTTTTATCTCATTGCAATATTTAATAGGCATTATGTGCTATCAAACGATCTCTTGATTGATGAGACATATCTTAATTCACATGCAAAGCTTGTTTTAATCAACAGAAAATTACGTGGCGGAAATGTTGCCATAAAAATTACATCATTCCAATATTTCTTATGATTTTTTATTTTTTTTTTCTAGCTTCTACGTGGTGCTACCGATTCTGATCTCCGCCAATATAAGTTAACAAGAGACCCCTCACAATATCTTTACACAAACCAGGGCAGCTCTGAAGTATTAAGCGAAAAGGCTGATTATAAAACTACAACAAGTGCATTTAAGGCTCTCGGTTTTTCTGAAGATGAGATTAAAACGGTGTGGAAGATTGTCGGATCAATCCTTCATCTGGGGAACATTAGATTCCAAAGTAATTTCGAGAAATAAAAATTAATTATAAATTATAAATATAATAATATAATGAATTATTTCAGTGCAAGAGGAAGTGCTAACCATCGCAGACAGAACTCCTTTAGCTGCTTCATCCCATCTACTTCAGGTCACAGAAAGCCAAATGTCTGACGCATTGACTAAAAGAGTTATTGCGGCACGTGGAGATATCATGCATAAAGAGCACGACGTGTCGCAGGCTGAATATGCACGTGATGCTCTGGCCAAAGCCATTTATGACCGGCTTTTCACGTGGATTATCAGTCGCATTAATCAAGCTATTCTCTTCAAAGGAAGCAAGATCCAAGCCCGATTCAATCGAGTTATTGGAGTTCTGGATATTTATGGCTTTGAAATTTTCGATACGAACAGCTTTGAGCAGTTTTGTATTAATTATTGCAACGAAAAGTTACAACAATTATTTATTGGTAAGTAGTGGACTTCTGGCTTTGAATGATTGTTTTTAACAATGCTTTTTACCTTAAAGAACTTGTACTAAAACAGGAACAAGAGGAGTATAATCGGGAAGGGATTGAATGGACTAATATTGATTACTTCAACAATCAGGTTTGTTTTGTTGAACATCTCAAGATATAAAAAATTAAATAGAATCATTTCAGAAGTTAAGATTATTTATTTTTGTTTTGTTTCTAGTGCTAATTTTTGTTTATAAAGCCTGGAATATTACCGCTTCCACATTTTACAATTAATCCTCAAAATGGCTCGAAGCTATTTTTAATTTCCCTAATAATACGTAATAATTAAGCTTAAAAAATGATAACCACTCACACATAAAATAACTCTTATTATTATTATTTTCCGAATACCCCCAATATGTTGTTTCTCGTAAATAAATCCGAGAAAATGATCCATAATTTCGTGCTCACTAGATAACATTACCGCTTTAATAGGACTCATACTCAGAAAAATTTAGTTACAAGAACAAGAAATGGTCTAGAAATTGTAACATCGTTGAAAACTTAAAACACCTGTTGTTGAACTTTATTGGTTTGACCTTGCATCTGAAACCTAGAATAGAAAATATAGATATCGTAATATATTATAATATACAATCGTAAAGAACAACAATCCCATCAACTGTCCCATCTTGAATTAAAAGGTCAAAAATGCAAAAGCTTTTGAAATCTGTAGTCCAAGAGTAAAAACAAAACCTATTTTTGCGTTACTCCTCAATTTTTGAGCAAAGTTTTTAAAGGGACAAACAATTTGACTCTGTTGTGGGAAGCGAAATTTAAAGATCAGAAAAATCTATACAAAAGACGTGAAGTAGAAATCAATTGGAAAATTTTAGAGTAGGAGTACGAAAGGGATCTTCTCCAGTCAGTCAGAGTGATCAGGTTGAGTAAATTTTTCATAATGTGAAAATTCTTTTATATCAGGAAGTCATAAAACTCATTCAATATACCATAAAACAGTCAGTTAATTGTTCGCTTTCTTTTACTTACAAGTTGATAATTTAATATTTGATTCTGTTTATTTAGTTCAAACATAATTTTATACATTTTAAAAGTTCTCTATCTACTATAACTTTTCCAAATAGATAATTTGCGACTTGGTCGAACAACAGCACAAAGGCATAATTTCAATAATGGACGAAGCATGTCTAACAGTTGGAAAAGTGAACGACGAAATACTGCTCGAGGCTATGGATAAGAAATTAGCACATCACCCGCACTACACTAGTCGTCAATTGAAGCCGATGGACAAAGCCCTCAAGCATAAGGAGGACTTCCGCATTACGCACTACGCTGGAGACGTTGTTTACAACATAAACGGCTTCATCGAGAAGAACAAGGATACTCTCTTCCAAGACTTTAAGCGTCTTTTATATCATTCGTCGGACAAAAATTTGAGCTCAATGTGGCCAGAAGGCGCCCAAGACATAAGTAAAACCACAAAAAGACCACTCACCGCTGGGACCCTTTTCCAAAGGTCTATGATTGAACTGGTCGCCACTTTGCTGAAGAAGGAGCCTTTCTACGTGAGATGCATCAAACCGAATGATATTAAAAGTGCCTCAGTATTCGACGATGTCCGTATTGAGCATCAAGTTAGATATTTAGGATTACTTGAGAACGTTCGTGTCAGACGCGCTGGATTCGTTCATCGGCAAAGATATGATAAATTTTTGTTAAGATACAAAATGATTTCTCAGTATACGTGGCCAAATTTTAGAGGAGCCGACAAGGATGGAGTTAAAGTTCTTTTGAATGAGAAAGGATTTTCAAATGATGTTAAATTCGGACACACAAAAATATTTATTAGGTAAGTTGAAATCTTATTTAGAATATGAATTTTCTTTTGCTTGAAGAAATATTATTTCCTGCATATACATATTGTTTCTACACCCAACCTACATAGGTGATAAATAGATTGGATTTAAAAATTTGAAGTAATGCAAGGATATGTACCTTATTTATGATGAAAAAATTGAATATGTTTTCTTCTCAAGAAACGAATAGGACTTGTAGATACATATAAGAGGCAAGATCACTCCAAAAATGCAGAAAAAACGCCAATTTGATGAATGACAACAAATATTTATTCAAATCTTATTTCAATATATTTATTGAAAATTCAAGATTACCGGAACTTTATTTCAAGAATTACCACTTATAAAAGGTAATTTTTGAAACAAAGTGTCGAAGTTTGCTTTGCCACAAAATGATCTTTGCCTGGTAGTCAGGCTTTCGAAAGGCCAAAATATTGAGAAAAAACCAGTATAGATCCATTCTAGACACCAAAAATTATGAGAATATGATTTGCAGACCAAATCTTTTAATGATCGGTTGAAAATGTCTAAATCTTAATATTATTATTAATTTTATTCGGCTGATGCATGCGTTTTATTTTGGATATACATGATTTATTTTAATAATTTTACGTAAAAATACTATGTATCAAAGTTTTTTTTATTTCTTTTTATTTTCAAAAGAGCTGTAATCAATTGTGTATTTTAATCAGTGTTCTCTACTCATACATCAAGCTGTGATGGATTTACCACGCTCTCGCATGCGAATAAAACTAATCAGTTTCTTCACTTTCAAAACGAAAGTAAATTAAAATCGATTTCGTGGGTTAGGTTAGTTTTCTCAGATTGTATGTTTCGGTTCGAATTTTTTTCTGGGGCACTTATCTTTATCCCTATATATATATAAAATCGAAAGTTGGTTTGTTTGTTTGTTCGTTTGTTCGTTTGTTTGTTTGTTGCTCAATCACGCCTAAACGCTTGGTCCAATCATTTTCATTTTTGGAGTGAAGATACTACATATTCCGGCCCAACATATAGGCTACTTTTTATTCGCGGATTTCAAAATGGCGGACCCAAGATGGCGACCAAAAATTGTAAATCTCATTGGATTGCCATGAAACTTGCTACGGCGAGGTTTTTGGGGCTCCTGATTGCGAATCTTCACTCGAAATTTGGAAATTCAAGATGGCGGATTCAATATGGCGACCACAAATTTTCGAACTTCAACGAATTTAATTGCAAATTTGTACTTATAGTTATCTTGAGGTCATTAATTTCGTATTTACTAACAAAATTTCGAAATTCAAAATGGCGGAGCCAATATATTTGTTGCTCAATCACGCCTTAACGCTTGGTCCGATCATTTTCATTTTTTAAGTGAAGGCTCTACATATTCCGACGTAAGACATAGGCTACTTTTTATTCATGGGATTCAAAATGGCGGACCTAAGATAGCGGCCAATAATTGCAAATAGCAAGGGATTGCCATGAAATTTAGTACGTGGGTGTTTTTGGAGGTTCTAAGTAAGAATCTATGCTTGAAATTTGGAAATAATTTGGCGGATACAATATGGCGCCCAAAATTTTTCGAACATCAACGAATTTAAGTGAAAATCCCTATATTCCCTATATATATAAAATCGAAAGTTGGTTTGTTTGTTTGTTTGTTGCTCAATCACGCCTAAACGCTCGGTCCGATCATTTTCATTTTTTGAGTGAAGACACTACATATTCCGGCCTAACATATAGGCTATTTTTTATTCGCGGATCTCAAAATGGCGGATCCAAGATGGCGGCCAAAAATGTTAAATATCAAGAGATTGCCGTGAAAAGTTTTATTTGGGGGTTTTCGGAGCTTCTGATTGCGAATCTCCGCTCGAAATTTGGAAATTCAAGATGTGCGGATCCAATATGGCAACTAATAATTTTCGAACTTAAACGAATTTAATTGAAAATTGGTCTATAGGAATCTTGGGCCGCTTATTTCTAATCTACTAACAAAATTTAGAAATTTAAAATGGCGGGCCCACTATGTTTGTTACTCAATCACGCCTTAACACTTGGTCCAATCATTTTCATGTTTGAAGTGAAGGCACTACATATTGCGACCTAAGACTTAGGCTACTTTTTATTCACGGGATTCAAAATGGCGGCCAAGAATTGTAATTTCAGGGAATTCCGATGAAACTTGGTATCTGGGGATTTTTGAAGGTCCTGATTGCGAATATACATACTTTCGAAATTCAAGATGGCGAATCAAATATGGCAAATCAATTATCAGAATTTAGATGTTCAAAATGGCGGACCCAATATGGTGACTGATTTTTTAAGAATTAAAAGAATTTTCACACCAATTCTGATATGGACAGCGGTACAAAATGCGTTTTGGATGGATCACATTCAAAGATTTTAGTACTACTAAACTTTATTATCTGAATATTGAGCATTTTTTAAGTATTTAACTAAGTAGTGTTTATGATACACCGGGTGAAACCGGGTTACTCAGCTAGTATGTACATATAAGACAAAAATCTGATTGATTTTGAATACTATTGTATCGCATTAATATCGATTTAATTTTACAGATCTCCTCAAACATTATTCTCTCTTGAGAAGCAAAGAAATGACATGATTCCACATATAGTTACGTTGCTTCAAAAGCAAGTTCGTGGCTGGATATGCCGGCGGAATTACAAAAAGATGAAAGCAGCTCATGCAATAATGCTTTACTACAGAAATTACAAGCTGCGAGCCTACGTCCACGAAATGGCGCAAAAGTTCAAAAATGCCAAAAACATGCGCGACTACGGCAAAAGTATTATGTGGCCCCAACCCCCTTTGGTTGGCCGATCGGCAGAGCCAGGACTTCATCGTTTATATGACAATTGGAGGGCTTACATGATCCTGCGAAAATATCCTCGATCTGAGTGGCCCCAAATGAGACTGCAAATAATTGCGGCTAGTGCCATCCGAGGAAGACGAAAGTATTGGGGTCAGGAGCGCAAGTGGATTGGAGACTATTTGGCCAGTGCCCAGGAAAACACCTGCTCCTCAACGTACACGTCTTGTATTAAAAATATGAAAAACACAGATGGATTCCGATTCGTTGTGTTTTCATCGTTTGCGAAAAAGTACAATAAATTCAACAAAAGCGCTGACCGGGCGTTCATTATTACTGACACTGCAGTGTATAAGTTGGACGGGGCAAAGAACAAGTTCAAAAACATGAAGAGGTCAATCCTCCTTAAAGACGTAAGTAAATACTGGGGCCTAATTCTGAGATCCGTTTCACGTGAAAAAAGATGTTCACGTAGCTTCCACATCATGTTAATGCACTTATTCTGAGATTCACGTGAATCAAAGCAAAATGTTTCATTTCGAACAGCTCAATTAAGAATGAGTTTTTTATTTTTTAAAAAGGTCGAGTTTTTATTTATGGTTTAGTTCAAACGACGATAATGACTGTGACTAACCACATGTCCTATTATTTAGACGTCGCAAATAAGGGATAAATAAAATCCTTTAGAAATGGAAAGTCTATGTTGGATATTTGAATTTTAAAATTTATTATTCATTTGAAATGTTCTCCTCACACAGATTTCGAGCACATTACAGAATTTCTCTTGGAAAACTAGAATTAATGCTCTTGGATAACTTCTTTTAATTTCCAAACAATTCTATTTAGTTGTTTCTTCCATTTTTAGTTTTATTTATTACATAAAGTAGTAAATAATAAATAACGAATTAAGAACATTCACTTGAAAAAATGACTTTAACGAAATATTCACGGCATACGGAAAATACTCATCTTAGGTGAATGTCAGAATAGGATTTTCGGAATATGAACCATTTTTCGCGTGAAGCGGATCTCAGAATAGATAGTAATTTTGTAGCAATAATTAAATTAAATTAATTTTTAGTTGACATCGCTAAGCATAAGTACAGGGAGAGATCAGTTGGTTATTTTCCACTCCCCGCAAAACAACGATCTCGTGTTTTCTCTGCAGGGCGAACATACGCCGCTTAAAGAAGACAGAATTGGAGAATTGGTTGCTGTAGTCTGTAAAAAGTATTTCGAGTATGTCTATCTAATCAAACTAAATTATTATATTTGCTTCACTAAAATTATAAACTATTACAGCCTTTGCAACAGAGATCTCAGAGTTGACATCGCCTCAACGATTCCATGTCGCTTGGGCAACAAGCCGCGAACAATTCACATTGAGGGAGTCCAAGGGGTTGATAATCCAAATTTTAGACATTCCGGTGCCACAATCATCTTTGAGGTTCCGCCCTCGTACTGTGTTTGATTGACGCAGTAGCACATCTTTCGCGTAAGTTGCTTTTTCTAACAGCGAAAAGAGTAACGAAAAACTTCCAATGCATATATATATAAAAACACACACATCAGAAACAGCCTTAGATTTTTCGATTGTACTTAAAAAAATAATGTTATAGAATCGCTTTTAGGTGCCATTCATTTACAATGTCCATCCACTTCTATTTATATCTGTTGTATTTTGTGATAATTAAATTTTGTGCCTTTTTATGAATAGTTGAAGGTTTTATTTGGAATTCTTTTACCTTTATTGAATTTAGAGGTTTTTTTGTAAGTTTTAGAAAATCCTCTGGAAAATCTGCAAATTCGTTATAAAGTTGTTTGTATGGGAATAATAATAAAATATATTTCTGTATAGTAAAGTTTCTGTTCTACTGTTTTAATACCCCAAGACCAGCACTCGATTAAACTCTAGTGCCTTTTAAGGAACATAATTTTAAATTTAAATAAAGAATCCTTCAGGTTTTCTATAAATGGACTAACAACGACATTTCCATCGATGAAATTAATAAATTTTCAAGTTTAATGAAGTACGAAAATTATACATTGATATTGGTATTTATTTTAGCTTGGTAATTTTCGATTAAGGGGAGAGGATTCGATTATTTTAAATTTACATAGTGTTTATTGGTTTAATACTGCTGTAAAATCACGGGATATTTAAGCGCATTTTATTCCTACCCGGAGGGTATAGATTTAAAATTGGTTTTGAGTATTCAGAAAAACAATTTTATGTTTTTATTGTCTTCCATCTTTGCCAGCCGGCGTCCTTTGGGTGTGGAAGGGAGAGGAAAAAACAACTTTTGATTTAGAATTTTAATACTATATTTTAATCCCTTCGGAACAATTGATTATGATATCGACTTGATATTTTTAATATTTCATTGGTAGGATATGTTTAAGGCGCAAATTTTCATGTTTTTGAAATTTAATTAGGGGTTGCGTTGTAAAAACTAATTAAAAACCAAGTTGTATATTTTTAAGCGGCAAATTTTTTTCTTTTGTGATTTACTTAAAAATAATATATAGAGTTTCAAGAAAGCCAGTTTTCAGCTGAGTCAGGATTATCGTTTATAAATTCGAAGCTAAATTAAAGTTCTCAAATAAATTCTGGACGTATGTAAACTCCAAAACGTGTTTTATTAAAATAAAAGAAATTAAATTATTTTTATTATTATTTTTCAGCAATCTTTCTAGTACTCGACAAAATAAAGGTAGACTAAAATAGCAAAAGGATTCAAAATAAATAAGATTTTGTAAAAGTAATATGCAATTAAAGTAACAAGAAATCATAGATACATATTATACAGAGAAGAATGAGAAAAACATTACAATAAATGAGGAAAAAAGATTGAAACTATGTTGACCTACACCTAATTATTGCACTAAATACTAAATATTTAGGGTGATTCTGTAGTATGGAAACAATTTTGCTACTAATTCATTTGTATGATTCATTGCACATTTTACAAAGGGGTTTAGTGAATTACAAACTTCGTGTGCTGGCGCAGAGGAAAACTACGGTAGAATAAACATTTACTTTTAGAATATTATTTGTGTTGTCCTAGGAAACACTACAAATTGGCTATCTTATTTGAGATTTATTTTATTAAAGATTTTTGGAATTGTTATAAAGTGGATAGTGTTGCGCTACTTTTAAGCGACAGCGGCAAAACATTTGCCCGACAACCTTTTGACCGAGAACTACTTTCCCAACAAATGTGCTCCCTATATAAACACATTATTTAATCAGCAGGCATTTTGCAAAAGGAAACTATTTAGTTAATGGGTTTTTTGTAAAAGTTAAATATTTAGTGAATAGGCATTTCCTAAAAGGACAATATTTAGTCAATAGACATTCTGTAAAAGGAAAATATTTAATTAATAGGCATTTTGTAAAAGGAAAATATTTAATTGTTGTCGGGCATTTGTAGTCGGTCAAATATGTAGACGATTACCTCTTAGGGTATATCCTATGAAAGTTCTTTATTTTGAGTGGTCTAAGCTGTTTTACTATGCATGGTTGTAAAAAGCATATTAAGTATACCGTAATTTTACATTATTCAATGTTTACACTAGGTATATATATAATCAGTTTATAGTCTACTTCCGGCCGATGTATGATTGATGTCGGTGAATTGAAAAGGAATTGGTCATGTCCATAACAAGGAAAGCAATTAAAAAAGAAGTAACGAAATATATGGAATTACTTAGCTTGGTTTTATGACCATATGAAGATTTAAGCACTAAAAATCTGATTTCTACCACATGGTTGTCATGTAACATGATTCGAAATAGTGCCTTAGTTAAGTTCCTCATTTGAGTCATCAGCGAAAACTAAACTAAACTTCCGGAGAGCGAACATCTTTACGACGTTTGTGCAGAAGTGGCGAGCGCAATTACGACGGCGTTTTCTTGTGCAGCCGCAATTTGGGAATAGGAGCACAAAAGCCAAAACACCTGAACGAATAAATCACTTCAGAAGAAGAGCGGTAATGAGAGTTATGCAACCATTAAAAGGATAGATCCATTCGACAGTTGCGGCGAGTGCACTGCGCCGGTGCTTCACAGGTAAACTGCATTAATTAGTGCACCGGAGCTGGTCGACATGCGCCGCCGCGGCGACTGCACCCAGGTACGGTGCGGTGCGCATAGTGCAGCCAATTCATAAATAAATAATTAATACCTGCGGAAAGGCGAACATATTTAAAGTTCTCCACCGAAACGGTCAAGCTTGACCTGAGTACGTCGAGGTTACCTCTCACGTGCCCACTCGCAGCTCCGCTCGTCGTTAGGAAAGGTAATGAGTCGGGATTTTTGTTAATAATTTTTCGCTGCCACCGTCGGTGCGCTGCGTCGTTTTGCTGCACTGCAACTCATTGCAGCTCATTTCTGGGTGGAATTATTGCGCGCACAGTGTGCACAGGCATTTTGTGTGGCAAGACACTTAAGACATTTAATTTTCCCCTTGTGCCTTCCGGGTTAAAGAGGTCGCCGCTATACGACGGCATGGGGCCCCAGCAGTCGGCCACAGCAGCGCTAATTTTACCAGAAGCTGTGATTGGTGCTGGTCTCGCGAATGCAATGGGAATTCCGTTAATGCGATTACTATTAGCCGAATGAATTTGCCTCTGATGAAAATTCAATGGTATAATCTTATCATTAATCACCCGCGGAAGTATTGTCCAGAACGCCGGGGCTTCTGATGGGTTTCCACTTACTTTACCCTATTCAAAGGATTTCGCTTAATTAAAACAAATTTTTACAAATGTTCTGTTTGCAAAGAACACGGACAAACGGACACCTGTTGATACCGCAGTGTGACGGATCAGGAATTTAGAAAAAATCTGGAATTTGTTAAATTAGTTGCAATTAGTTATACCTGTATAAAAACATACATAACATAAAATATTAATAGTCAAGCAAAAGCAGTGTTACTATGGGGCTTTTTATTAATTAAAGCGTCATTCTTGTCCCAAAAATATATAAAACAATTGATTTTTTATTATTTAGAATTGGAAAGTATATGGGATGGGACCCACTGTGGAGTTTCATTCATCAATTCATTTGAGATAAAGTCTCTGGCGGTTATAATTTCAGGGGAAGTGAGCCTTGAGTACGAAAAACATACTTTGGCAACTTAAAAATGTTGTGATTTGAAGTGATTTAAAGTGAAATGTTCAAGATTTTAAAATATTTTGGTAAATGTCAGCTCATAAAAATTATATGCAATTTTGATATGCCCTAACACAGAAAAATTGTTAAATATTTTTAAATGGTGATATTGATAAATGATTTGCTTTCGCTTATATGTACATACATACTTCACACTTCAAATTTTCATCTACGGATCGCGGCGTCTGTGGCAGGAACACCAACCCCTAATAACCACACTGAAGGCAATTGAGGCCGTTTGCTAGCCAGCCGCTCGGTTAGCACACCTGGGAACAATATACATAAATGGGCCTATAGGCACCAACATATTTATTAAATTAAGTAGGTATGTCAAAAACACCCTTTCTTATTTTGTTACTTTTTGCAACTGCTTTTATAATTTTCTATATATAGTTTGGTAAGTAGAAATAAAAAAAAAGAAAACAAATTTAACCTTTAATTACTGCTTGACAAATTAAAAAAAAAGTTCAAGGAAGTTGATTGTGTGCTCACTGATTTCTTTTAGTTGGTTTAAAGCTAAAGTTTAATGTAACATTTCAGACCTTCTTTCGTTTCTATCTGAAGTTCCACAAGGAAGCCAAGTTGGACCTTTAATGTTTAAAATTATTATCCATAACTTTTCTCCACTAATACTCAATTAGAATAGTTACTTCGTTTTAAATATACTCATGATCTTGACTTAGACGTTCTAAATTTTGTTTTTTTTTTAGAATCCTTAAAAGCATTTTTTACTTGAACTCCTTACGATGGAGCATTAAAACTATTAGAATTGAGTTCGAATAGCTTTAAAAATGAAATTTACTTAATTCATTGTTTCTGAAATATATGTAAATGTTTTCCAATTTATATAAATATGTATGTAGGGTTTTCCTAAGGATGTGAAATGTATTTTAGTTGCCCTTTAAGTTAGAGAAGCTGATTTGAACCTTTTGTTAAAAAAATATAAGTGCATACTTAATTTTTGCATTCACACCTCTTAGCAGAGAAAAAGTATTGAGCTACAAATATTCAGTTTAACCTTGAAAACAATGTAAGAATAATTATGAAGAAATCATGAGAACGTGGAAAAACATGTTTAAATTTATTCCTTCTTTTAATAAGCGATCGTAATTCAAAATCATTTTAATGCATTATTCAAGTATATTCATAATATAATCCTAAAAAGGCCAAGACTGAAATATTTTTTGAGAAACGTAATCACTATATGTACTTATTATAGGATAGGAACGATACTGAAAGAAAAAATGTAACATAATAGTTGGTTTTTTATAAAGGTATTAATTTCCAATTTGGTTCACTTTTAGTAAAAATGTGTAAATTAAATGTAGTATGCAAAGACGTACTCCATTAAAAATTAACATTTATAAGTGCTGTATAAATGTCAGCACGAACAATGTAAACCGTCAAATTGACGGGTTCTGTAAATCTGGTATTAAATGTAATATTTAAAAAAATAGAAAGATGAGCCAAATTTTAAATAATAAAAAATAACACAAATAGAAAAATTCAGCATTATACCTAATGAGTATAGTGCCTCATTATGAAAAAAAGAACGAATCAATTCGTTTCATCTGTTGTAATTGAATTGCATTTAATAATTCATATATGAAATTTTGCATGCAATTCAAGTACAACAGACGAAACGAAGCGATTAGTTTCGTTTCTCATAATAAGGGTCTGTAATGAAATGACTTTTGTTTTGTTTTTGATGAAATATATTAATTACTTTAATAAGTATTACAGTCACAACGAGATATTTGCTACCCGATTTCACAGAGCAATCATCATTTATGGATCTAATTTATCAATCAAAAAGGTCTTCATTTTAAAGGTATACCATAAAATGGCATAAAGAATGAAGAAAATTTGTTTTTTAATAAAAATATCGTAAATGTAATATTGTTCAAAAAGAAAACTTTCTTTACTACTAAAAAGTTTCTGTTTTTTTTTTGAGGAGTTTTCTAAACGCATATTGCTCATCATTCGACTACGGCTAAGTCAAAGAAATATTCATGGAGTATAATTTAATGAATAAATAACATTTTATACGTTTCATTCCAAGGTATGGAAAACTCGTTGCACATGTCTGACTCGCACTTCGCCGGTTTTCTTCTTCTTTTAATGGTAATTAATGAATCTTCGTGAATCTTTCCTCGAAAAAAGGCGGATATTTTATGTTTTATACTTTACCTTTTAAAATATCTCAAAAGTTTAGGAATTTGAAAAATAAAACACATAAAATTATAACAAACATAATTTATTTGCAATTTGTTATATTTTTAAATACTGATATCTTCGTAATGCTTGTTTGTTTTCATGTATCATTTCTTGTTCTCAGAAGATGTTAATATATGTACAAAAGAAAAGTTTAAGGCAAAAATTAAAAACAAAATAAGTAAAAAGTAAAATGTAAACAGAACTTTGCATCGAGATAAAAAAAAACTTCTTTCTAATAATATTAAATTAAACGTTTTGCAACAATTTTATTTATTTATTTATGTTCACTGCTCTTCACTTTCACTTAAAATAGCTAAGTTTTAAATCTAGAAACGTAGATACTTAAGAGTAGCATTAAACGACAAGTCTTTTCCTCTGCAACAAAGGGGATTTTTGTTTTCTTTCACGATACATTACATATATACTTCGTTAATGTCTTTACTATACAGATTTTCTTTTTTTTTTCAATTTTCTTAGATGGTAGTGTCACTTTTGTGTAAGTTTACATCGTTTTTAGAAAATCGTTAGAAATATATTCGCAAAATTAAATTTTATTTGCTTTTCTTGCAATAATTTTTGTTTGTTACAGAAACTTACATTTATAAAAAGTTGTAGTCGTCATTTTGTTGTTTTGTTTCGTTAATTTTACAGAAATGACTAGGATTCACATGAACATAAGGTTTGGAGTTGTGAAATGGGGTTAAATTATTATAATAATTATAATGATAAACAAGTGAACGGGGGAACAAAGGGACAACTTTTTTTTATTTAAAGCTATTTATTGTCTTTAACTTTCTTCCTAAATATTTTAATTAAGTAAGCCTTTTTCTTGGCGCGTTTCAAACGGACTAGGAAGACCTTTCAAAATTTTTTGTTCTGGGTTATATTTACCTAGCCCACAACTCATAGGAAATTTTTAGGTATAAATAAATCATTATATTATTTATTTGATGAAGACTCTAAAAATAAATTAAATGTTTTAAATATGCAACCAAAAGCCCAACTCAAATTATTTTGCATTATAAATTATCACTTTTTTGAGGTTCCGATGAGTTATGAGCTAGATTGGTATTAAGTATAAAAGTGTGTGACATATTTTTAAAACAGTCATATTTTGCTACTCTTTTTAAAATGTATATAAAAATGCAAAATAATGTTCTCCATAATTTAGAATTGCTCTAATGTTTTCATCTTGTTGCTTCGAGTGTTTTTACAGATACACCTGTAAAGTGACAATATTCACTTCAAAAAGAGTTATATTGTGTTAACATTATTTGTTTTTAGGTTTTTGAAAAGGTCAATTTATTTAAGTACTTGTGCTGATTTACTATAAGAGAAAAAAAAAACAAAAATTTATTTTTATTGTACAACCCCGGCGATTTTTGTTTATAGAAAACTTTTTCTTTTAAAAATTAATAAATAACTTCTCTGTTTATAACAGATTTAACAATGTGTCTACATATAACGTATATTCTAGCTTTAATCTTTGATTAAAGAAATAATTTTTTTTTTATAATTAAAGAACGCATTCATTTTGTTAACAAAATTCCCGTGTTGTTCTGTGGTAGTTTTAATGTAAAATTACATATGTTTTTAAGTGCATTATGGTGAAATAAGCAAGGAATTATTTTTGTATTCTGTTAAATATGTAAATAAATAAAAGGTGAAAAAGCTTTAAAGTTGGGAAATAAATGAAAATAACAAGAAATTGTTCACTTTTCTAAGTAAAGCGTAGATAAAATTTTTCCTATAGTTAAACAACTTTTGTAAAACAAAGGAATTTAAAAAAAGAGACAAAACAAAATTGAATGTTCTATCAATCAAAATTTATATGTATTTGCTTTCATATTCATCTAACAGTTTAAAATATTAGAGAAGCTTTATTTTACTTCAATTTGGAATTTGTAACAGAGTTTGTTCAGGAAGCATAGAGAAAAAAACAATTAGCAGACTGCAGATAGACAAGAGATGCATCGATATCTTAACATAGAATATGCTGCCGTTTTTTATTTCAGCAGGATAATGCCCGCCTACACGTTGCTCAAAGTACAGCGAGTTTAACATCAAATTGAAAATTATTGAACACATAAATTGAGTTTGAGGTCTCTTCACGGAGTTTGATTAAACCTTGTACGAATGCTCTATTCTATTTCCCGAGACATTTAAATTTATAATTTCGAAAAAATTAAAATTTTTCTATGCCAATATTTGTCTTCTTTTACCCCATTGTTTTGGAAGAGGGGACCTCAAATTTGAATTGTTTCTTATTGAAAACATTTGGAACATGTTTGGTGTTTGCGGCATGTCTTTTAAAAATAAACTTTTACGCAGTTCAATTGATTTAAAATTAAATTGTTTGATTGAATTTATAATATAATTTCAAGTTTCATTATTCAATTCAATTTCAATCAGTACAGATCCTAAACTTTTCGGCACAATTGTATGAAATGGAAAGGTTTATTATATGTGTGTATAATTTAATTTATAATTAATATCTGTGTATAATTTAACTCCTTCGCCTACAATATCCAGCCAGGTTCGTGGTTGGTCGATTAAGCCAAAAATTATAATCACGAGTCTGGTTCGCGGCAAAAATGATAACTACAAATGGCTCGATGAATAATTGAGCGAATTTTTGAGTTTGCTGGGCGTTGTTTGGAAGTAAAATCGTAGCCATAGGCCAAGGGGTTAATTTCGTACATGTACATATGTAGAATAAGTTTCTAGGAAAGAATTTTGAACTCTACCTTACATAGATAAAAAATGAAAAAATTTCTAGTTTTAGTTTTTCTTACCTGTTGGTAGAGGAAAGTAATCGACAGAAGAAGTTTAATCACATTTTATTCTAGAAATGTTTGTGGAATGTAATAAAGCAAAATAAAAGCATACATTTTTATAAAGAATATAAATGAAAAGTATTATAGTTGCAAAAATAAAAATGAAGGAAAAAAATAATAAACGTCCACAGAACTCCACAGTGATCGAATAAAACTAAGGAGGCCTAAGAAAAAGGTTGTAAAATTAATTTTTGGCTATTAACTAACTTCCCGAGTCAGCGCTCGCTGGTCGAGGAATGTTGCTACACGATGACGATTGGTTGACACTGGCAGTGTTGCTCGTGGTCTGGTTGTGGGGCCCCAAACTGGACGACGACGACGACGACGAACTCGAGGACGGAACGGATGCAACGGCCGCTGCGGTTAGGTGCGATTGGTGCGATAGCGTCGTACAAGAAACACACGGACACGGTCCACCCAGCTTCTTCGCGAGAATTGATCTTAGCTTGAGTGCTGGTCCCAGCTTCATGCCCAGTGAGTTCGTAAGATGCTCTTCGGTAAGAAGTGGAAGCCCGGATCCATCAATGCACTGCTCTCGGAAGTTCTGTAAGAAAAATATAAAAAAAATAATAGTAGAAATAAAAAAAAATTGCAAGACAAAATGAAGATGCATAACGAAGGAAGAGCTATAAAATAATATAATCTTTAAGGGCGCAGGTAACCGCCGAGATGGCCCCCGTAAATAAAAAGTAAGAAAATTGTCGATAATAATAACGTTGCGCTGGCCATGAAACAAAAATCGAAAAAAAATCGTATATTCTTCGGAGGCACGCGCCTCCGGGTAGCAATATCACGACCCACCACAACAACTATTAAGGCATGCGCGATGCCTGCAATAATCACTCGGAGCTGCAACTCTGCAACTCTTTGAAATTTTCGCGTCTTACCCAAAGGCTGAGATTATGCGGCGGCGCAAAGTGCAACCTCGACGGGACTTAAACCTACCTATACCTGCGCCTGCGCCTATATTTACCTGGATAATCCACCTTTACCTACATTTCTCATTCCCCCGGATGTTCACTGATTTTCATCTTGCGCTCTGCGCACACCTTTCGCGCGGCGCAAAACGATTCTCGGGCCCGCACAGGGCTCCATGTGCGCAAAATTTTGTTAATTTGTTTTTTAACTGCTCAACAAAAGTTGCACAGAAGTGCTATTGAGCGGCTCTTTCGAAAGAATCTCAGAAATTTTACACTTTACACAGAGAATATATCTGATTTTGAGGAATTTTCGAAATGACTATGACAAGAAAATCAATTTAGTTAATAAGGTGATTGTAGAAAAGATTTGATCTAGGCTATTTGACAACAAGTAAAGGCAATTTTCATATATCAATCGAAAAATTTTCAAAATTGCTTTAATAGGTTTAGGTGCAACAGCGTAATGTTATCATTGGAAGAATTTTTTGAAAATGGTATTAGTCTCTACTGAATAATTTTTGAAATTGCAATATACAATAATGGATCGAACAATTATAATTATAGATGAGATTTGGATTATAAAATTGAAATCGGTGATCGGGAAAAGGTTTTACACACAGTTTGAATTTTGGGAAAAATAACTCATACCTATAAAATGTTATACCAATATGCGATCACATAATGAGTTACAAATATTTAAATTTAAAACGAGTGGCTTCTCCAAAGTTCTGACCTTATAGCAACATTTTGAGGTTTTTTTGTATAGCAAAGATGTGTTTTTATTTACCTAAAGAAAAAATTTATTAATCTATTGAAAAATTGGCCCTGTTTGAAATGTTTTTTCATTCAAAAGTGGAACAAATAATAATACACAATGCATTTTAGTTTATTAGCTATTCAGTCTTCCTAGTAAATTTAAAATTTCTAGACGTATACATAGATGATAAATTTCTCAATCGATTTTTTAGGATCAAATATTGTAAATTTTTCTTACTTTATGTCTGATTTTGACAAAAGATAAAATTGTTTTTTTTTTATAAATTTTCACCTTCTCTTCTCTATTACAGAAGACAATTTTCTAATAAAACTACTACACTAATTCCTTTTATTTTAAAATTACCGAAAAATTATATTTTATTTTATAGTATATCTAGTTTTAATTTATTTGAGTTCTTTCTTAGAAAACTAATAAAATATTATACTCGTGTAATCATCAATTTCATCAATCAAACAAATATGAAAGACATTATCAGTGATCGATTCGATCTTTTACTTTTTTCGTGTTGCAATTAAGCTTTTACGTAGACTGTAGACACACATACCTATAATTTGAATATAATAAAATCAAATGACTTTTGCACTTTTAGACATGATAATGAATTTAATATAGTCCATATATGTAAATAGAGGTGTGTTTGATAAGAAGCGTGAGAACGTTTTCGAAGAAATTAAACGAAGCAAAAAGAGCCTGTAGCCCTGGGAGGTAGTACTTAAGATAGTCTGACAAAGGCCAACATAAGCATAAGCATAAAGTAAGTGCACGTCATTACTCGGGCTACCATGTAACTTATGATTTAGCGGGGCAACATTTTATCTTGTCGAACTGTATCCGCGCGAGCGGCCAATTTAGCTGAAGATCAAACAAAAGCCGTTAGAGCCGCGAACCCTTTATAAAATATGGAAAATATAATAATAAACGAGTGTAGTAAAATAAAGTTTGAATTACGTTGGCGAGAGGAGCCATTGCCCGGCCGCGGCGTGGTGCGGCGGTGCGCGGCGAACAGGCCGCCGGATCGGAAGATTTGCATTTCTCCGGCTGTGTCCCGGCGGCCGATCCTCTATAGATGGAAGCCTACTTTGTTATTATTCTGTCAATTACCGCAGAATTTAGAACGCTTTTACATGCTGCTCCACGTTCAGGGAAACCGCACCGTGAAAAGAACTAAATTGGATGGTGCTCCGGACTCGTTTCATTTTCCTGTTGGGCACTGCATCTACAACATTTCAGCGGGGCGACGCGACGATCGGAATCGCCACAAATGCAGAGCATGCAGAATTTGGTATCGCTTCGAACCGGAAACCGTAGATTTAACCCAGAAAGCCTCCAAACCGACATTGTTTAATTTTATTGGCCGCAATTAGGTGTCGGGAAGGACGACGACGACGACGACGTCCGCGGAAATTTGAACTGGTACGCCGTTAACGTCTTATCCCCGGTGGGCGCGATGGCGCGCCGTGTCGAGCCGGTTAAATATGGCCGTGGACATTAAAAGCAGAGAATCCGATATCTTTCGGGTCAACAAACAGCACTTGAATCTTAGATAAACTGAGAAAATTCTGAAAAACCGGTGCAATTTCAATCAGCATTTCCGCGGCAACTTGATATCCATATTTTAAGATTTCCACACCATACTTTCAGAATCAGAATTCAGAATCAACCCTTTTCAATTTTTCCTTACAGAAATTGAATCGGTCGTATTTCAAAAAAAGAACTAGGAACTATTTAAAAGATTTAATAACTGACTGTGGTAGCTCGGTTGGATAGAGCATTTAATTGCGAAAGCCAAGAATTCGATTCGATTGAATAAAATGTTGGTAACATTTTAATCGCGAATATTCCTAAATTTTCTTTGTGTGCTATAAAAGTTGAAAACTCTTTATGATTGTAAAGCAACTTTCTCAACTCTTTAAGTAATTTTCTATTTAAAATTTTCACCTTTAGTGCCAGTGCAAGTGCCATGCAAATTTTAACTTTTAATTGCGTTTTTCTTGAAACGATGTTTTCCGTTTTGGTCTTATAACCATAACTAAAACAGTTATAATAGGATTAAAAAAAACAACTTAAGTTTGAGTAATCAGAGTAATTATCGTTATATTTTCTGTTTTTACTTTGACTAATTTTTTCAAAATTTTGTGGATTGATAAAATAGTAATATCGATATTGCAAAATACAACATATTATAGTAAAATTGTTTAAACTCTATTGTTGTTGTGTGTTTTTAAGTACCATAGATAGGTATCTTTATTTAATTATGATCTGGTTTATTTTGATTTTTTTGGTGTTTCGTACGTACACCGATAATACGAAACATTGCGATCTCTTTGGCGTTTATCTGTCCGTCAGCGTCGTTTGTCAATTTCAAAATCTTATTGATTATAACAAAATTATGAATTATACATATTTTATATAGCGTAAGTAATAGTCTAACCAATTATTTTAACGATAGCAGAACTTTAAGCTCTTGTAAATTAAAAGAAAAACGATAATATTGCAAATTTTGAATTGCGAATACGTTATATAAATTCGGAATTGAATAATTCATAAAGTTATTATTTAAGAAGATTTAAAAACTACACCATTGTTTTGTTTATAAATATATTCTTCTTTTTCCCTACGTATTAGTTGCTATAGTGAAAGCTAGGATTAGTTGATTCAATAGTGTAATATTTTAATTTTATTAGAAATTGGTCTATTACTGGTGTCAACTATGGTGCATTCACCCTATCTGTCAAATTACATAAAGCTCAAGTGGTAATTAGGGTATAGTTGAAGTAATATTTCTTAAAAATAATAATGCATAGTAATAAAAAAAAGGAGAGAGTACAAATACAATTGTCTGTACCAAAGTACACTAGATAGCATTTTTGATTAAGAAAACCCACAAAAGTGTAAAAGTCAGCGAGGCTACACCTTGCAAATAATCGGAGGGAAAGGTCAATCCATCTCCCGAGCGTAGACAGCCCGCGCAGAGCCCGCGGATCGGCGGCGAATCGCGTCAGGGCAGAGATGCAGCGCCGCAGATAGTGGTGGTTGCGATGGTCAATTTAGTTGTTCGTTTTGACCTGGTTAACCTCTAAGGCATGCACTTAAAGGAGCACAAAAAAGCGGCTAACAAAGCCCAAAGTGCCCCCGGCATACACACGGCCGGCCAGCGGAGGCGCGGTGTCCCAGAGGAGCCGCGAAAAAGCCGCGCACCAGACGAAGATGCAATCACCGCGCAACGCCAGCAGAGCCCCAGATCAAGAGGCAACCTCATCAACGGCGTCATTATCATCAACATGATCATCGGGTTGCGTTCGACGAATGCCTGGGCAGGGCTGGGGCTGGTTCTGGGGCTGTCCTGGATGCGCGCCGCCGCAATCTCCGGCCCCGTTCCTGGGTATTGGTGGGCCCCTTAATCATCATCAGGCCTCCTCGGATTTTGCCTCCCATTTATTTCTCGGCGGCAACCGCCGGGTTGTCGTTTCTATTGTTACATCTTACATCCGCGGATCATAGGCTATAAACATACAGACACCTATGGCTCGCCGGCGCAGGCGCATCGCGTCTTATGCGCGCTGACCTGCGTACATCATTACCGAGTTATTTTCTGAGCCGGAGCTCCTCTTTTATTTTGTCCGCGGATTTTTAAGCCGCGAGGCATTGTTATGCTTCTTTACTTGAGTGCGGCCAACTCGGGCGACCGAGCGGTCCGTCGTAAACGTCTGCCTCGCCGTTGCGCTGCGCTGCGGTCGCACGGCGATGCGGCATGCCACGGTTTTATCTACCTACACGCAATTTGATTTCCCGCAAAAAATGCTAAAACTGCATCTTGTTCAACGGTTGGTTGGTCAGATGAGTGATAATGTCGCTCGCCATCGCGGGTCTCCTCCAGCTCTCGCTTGGGCTCCGTGTCTCCTCCTCGTGGCCTGAATATGCGAGCCCCGGTCGAACGCCCGCCAACAGGAGACTTTTAAAAAATAAATTAATAAATAAATAATAAATAAATTTTTGTTTGTTTTTTTCCCCGCAAATCAATCTTTCGTTAAATTGAAAGGATGAAGATGATGGTTATTAAATGGAACGCTATAAATAGCCCGTCGTTTCGCTCGCTTCGCTCCGGATTCTGGAGTGCAATTGTCCTCCGCGCGATTTAATTAGGCAGCGCGAGCGCGGCGCGATTGTTTCCTGGTCCGGGGCTCACGGGGTCTGGGATGCTGCTGGGTGCTGGCGGGCTGCGAGCGCGCGGCTTTCGACTATTTCTGGAGGTCGTCTAAACAAATTAGCAAATGTGCTCTGTGTCTATAGTATTAATAGGCATCTTTGGCAGGGAAGAGATCGCGAGGCTTTTCGGGTGTCATGTCATCCAGAATTAGTCTCTGGTCCATGGAGTTGATTAATTTGAACTTGCTGTGTGCCGGCGAACTGAGATTCAAGATTGTTTTCGCGACTTGAATTTTGTTTTGGTTCTTCATGCTGCGGTCGCCATCTGTTCAAATTGATTGATTTTTATTTTCACTAAGAGAAGAATGTTCCTTTTTTTTATATACCTAAGTATGTATATCATTATTATTAGATTGGTGGGCGCTAAAGCAACACGCACGTATGTAGAATTTGGTTTCTAAAAAAGTCGAAATATGAAAAAAGGGTCGGTGCACAGAGGACAAAAATGTTAACTATTATGACATATTGATATAAATAATAATCGTCACTAAAACTGGTTAACAAAGTGTTGCCACAGAAAAAGTGTTATATGTATAATTTTTATAAGACTTTGTCCGTAGATTACGAATTTATTAATGAAAATATTCCAACACGTTAAGTGAGTTAACCTTAAGGCAACGATAGAGCAAAGCTAAAGCTGAATGACTCTGAACCGATTCCGAAGTTTTCCACATTCTGGCCTAGAGTTTTTGATATCCTTAAGGTTGTTTTTTCAATTTTCTTGGATTTTAATACTATATAATAAGTTTAAACAACACCATTTTAAGAAGAAAAAGTGTTACTGGTTTTAATAAAATTAGTAAAGGGACTACCATTTATGATCCAAAATTTCGAATTCTTATAATAACATATGTTTATAATTTTATAAAGTCTTAAGTTCCTGAGTGGAATTCGGATAGGTATTATACTTCTATCGTTATCATCGTTTTGCTAAAGTTTTTAAAAGTACGTAAAATAATACTATATAAAATTCATTAGAAAGGCATTCCATCTACTTTGCTAGGTATTTCTATTAATAATATTAAAGTTGGCAATAGCAAAGGACATATCAAGTGGCCGTTTAAAATCTTGAGAGGAAAATTAGCAGTCGATAAAATGCAAAAATGTTCTTTGCTTAACATGCCGTGGACGGTTTTCTGCTATTCAAGCGCAACTGCCATTCATCTCTGACAAAATTTTCAAAGAAATAGAGCCACTGAACGCCTTCAATCGAACGCAACTGGGCCATCGAGGGAGATGAAAGCGGATCGTTTTCAATTATCCGCGTGTAATAAAGCGCGAACGGAGGAGCCGGAGCCGGAGCCGGAATATCAGCGGCTAACCCGATCAGAGCTGCGTCCGTCGGATTAAGTTGGCTAAGAGTCTTCTTAAAATTTCTTATTCAAGTCATGACAGAAATTACAGTTTTATGATGCTTAAGACACTGCATACCGGTCGCCCGTTAAGTTCTCCGAGCCTCCGCCGATGCTCTGGGCCTCGAGGTGAGCCCAGCATAAATATTTTATGTGGTGACAACTATGTGCTCGAGGAGTTGTCACATTAAAGGCTAAGAATGCTCGCGAGGCGTTTGTGGCCGCTGGGTGTCATTTACATCGCGTTCACGTTCGCAATTTTCATCTCCTCGTCGAGCGATTTTATTTTAGCATAAAACGTTAATTGGAGAAAGATTGAGAATTTGCTTCACTTCTTCTGGCCGTGTGGCCCGTCGTCCGCTCGGGGTCCGTTCTTATTTCAATTAATGGCTCAGTCTCGCCGGGACGCGATTTAATTAAGAAAGTGCGTTCACGCACCGGCCTAGATGCGGTCAAGCGAGCCTGTCCAATGGCCATCCGCAATTTGTCCAAGTTCGCGCTTATTTATATGAAAGTGTCGTTCCCGATAAAAAATCATTATGCAAAGCAGGATGATATGCAGATAAACCTGAGTTATGAGGTGCAGGTTTCACGTAAAAGTTGCGACTACGTCGTCGAGAAGCACTAGCGCTCCTCAGTATGCGGTGTAAGCCACTCCGGGAGTATGCATTAATTCCCCATAAAAAATGATCCAGGATATTAAGAATTTCCATTATATAATTAACTACATTCCGGCAAAAGGCCTTTCTAGATTAATAGGCAATTTTGCTCCTGCACCGGTCTGCAAATAGCTCGTTTGCTGGAATTAATCTCTTATAAAAGCGAGTTTGTTTTCGATGCAAATAAAACATTTTCCTCCATTTTACTTTACCCATTAGCCATCCAAATAAGATCCATTCAACCCCAAAATGATATTTTAAAGTAGTAAAATTCGGAACGATAAACGATTCCAGATAAAGGCTAAGAGCTCTCAGTATCTTAACTGCTATTAAAAATCACTTTAAAAGAATTGCAATTAAAATTCGATTACATTTTTAAGAAATTCCGATGATATCTAATTCTTTGTATCTAAATACTTTTTTATGCCCTAATTTTGATGGAATTTTGAAAGAATATTAATTTTTGGTCAAAAGTAACGAATATACAAAAAACGATTGTGTTAGGCAAGAACTGACATTTTTCTTACAATTTTTTGCATATGTCGACTTTTAACCATTTCTTAAAAGTTTTTTGAAAAATAAATAAATTAGAGATGTTTCAGGTTTTTCTGTTAAATAATTTTGAATTCTAAAAATAAAAGTAAAAAAGGAAAATGCTTGCTTTTCACTTTCTGTAAGTCAAATAAAATATTTTCGTGTAACGATCGTCTACTTAATTCGGATGCTTGTACAAACCTTTCTAATACTATCTATGCAGAATATAAAATTGAAAAAATGTAATCGCCATTTCTGACCTCAATTCAAAATTGCAATAATGCTTCCTGCTATTTCAATATTAAAACTATCATTCTATCTTAAAAATACCAAGAAATCCTAATATTACTCGCCTCGAATCAGATATGCCAACAAATATGTAACAACCGAATAGATTGGCCAATGCTAATTTTGAGACAAATTTATTTATATTTAGATGTTCAAATTAATTATCTGTGTTTTTTTTGTCCAGCAGTATGCCTTGTAGTAAAATACTTTGGCCGAATTATTTGGACATCAAAATTAACAATTATGTAAAACGAAGGTCATTCAAAATAATAAAATTAGTGAAGACCAATGTCTTCGCCTAAGAAAACGTTCAAAATTCACAACAGAGGCATTTATGATTAAACAGGATACTACAGCTACTGCTATCATGGTATTGGATACTAAAAAACTGACTGATTACAAATTATATAATTTGATGAGAATCGTTCTATTGAAAAGTAAGTACGATATCGATAGGTCGTTATTAATTTCCAAATAAGTCAAAGTCCCAACTACCGTACCTACATTAATCACAAAAACTCGATATTAAAAATGCAGTGTCGAGCTGTCGATATTTATCGAGTTATTATGAAGCAAGAACGATTACTTTTGGTCGATATAGATTGCCATGATTTGGGTTTCGGTATTGCAAAGTTCCAAGTTCTGTAGAACTTCGTTTGCATTATATAAGGGCAGTTTGGTTCTCGTGTAATTGAATTCATTTTGCGGCGCAAAAAAACGCGTCGCGTCCATTGTATTCCAGCCTAGATTCTAAATAACTCTTCTAAATACATTTTAGTTTTGCCATACTTTGAATTTTAGTCTTCGGTGTAAAAAGTGCATTTAGCAAATTCCATCTATTAATTAAAAGAAATTCCTGTTCCTGCCCAATGCTTTCAGCCTACTTAACCTATACCAATAATCCATCACTATCTTTTTTGGGGCGAAGGTCTTCCGAGTTTGACGATATTTGTGCGTTCCGGTGACCTTAACATTTTGGGGTCAGACCGGCCTTGCACTTTAAATGAACTTTATCTGGCCGATTCGATCTTTCGGCGGATACTTCCGCGAGACACCACCTACACGGAGTGAACTCATTTAAATCGTAGGCCCCGTCATCGGAGCCGGAGCGCTAGAGTTGCCCCGTGCAGACGACAGCCGCTAGATCGGTTCAGGAAGGCCAACCCGAGAGCCGCGCAAATTGTGGATTATTTTTAGTCAGAGGCTAAACATGCCTCAAATATAGAATTTCTCGTCGAGCAAGTTTCAGCGAAATGTCGTGCGTTGTGCATTTGACACGGCACACGTAGGCGGCATTATGTACCGGGACAAACCATATGCATATTAGATAAAAACACTTTTTGAACGGGGCCCCACAATCCTCGGCCCCCGCCTCCGATCTGTTGTACGCGATCAATTCGAAGCGACACCAAGGACGCGACAATTTGTAAATTTTGCACTCGGTCCGAGATCACCTCTACCCTTTCAACGCGGCCGTTGTCGATGCGTGTGCGCCGCAGCATAAATATGTAATTTTCGAGATCACATACAACTGGTCCGATACCAGCATTTGGATCACCTTCCCTGAAAGGTTAACGATCATATAATTAATGACCTGACACACCATGAGCGGTGTGTTTTCTCCGGTTCTGCTGCAAACCTTTTTTTTCTCCCTATATGCGGTCGAGCTCCGCGAAAAACAAGTTCACGACTGAAAATTGTACGTGTACTCTTCGCCGGATCGCGTATGCAGACATGTTTGCTTTAGATTAAATTATATTAAACATTAATTTATGTGATACCTGTTCGGCTTGTTCCGAGATAAGTACAGTCCGGGAATAAATCAACTCTAGGCCAGTTGCGTCGTATTAACACGGCACCAAGAAAGATTTGAGACGAGCGGCCGTAACGTTTTATTGCTTGTAAGTGGAGGCATGAAATGGTACTTAAACGTGATGGGAATGGGTTTTGGCAATTTTTCTTAAGCGATCACAACATAACCGTGCTATGCCTTGTTGGTTTTTCAGCCTCGCTTCAGCCACCAACAACTATCAACTCCCCGGTGGGACTGTGAAGATCACACTTGGAAAAAGCATTTTTAAAAAAAATCTTTTCCAAAGATTCAAGTAGTCGCTCTCGTAATCTACAGTCGTTCAAACGAAACCACTCAATCAATGTTTGCGTCGAAGTAACCATCCATAATTTAAGTACGCATATGCAAGACTTAAACTCACCTTAAGTATAATAGGTACGTAAAATTCTAACCCATACTAATAAATCTTCACAAAATACTGTTTAGCAAAAGAAACACGATTTTTTTTGTTTTTAATAACCTATGTTAAAAAATGTTAACACTTTTAAGACCTTTGTTATCTTACTGTAAAAAACTTACTTTTAATTTCCATATACGATAAATGCGTGCTTGTCACTATCGATAAATCAAATAAGATATTTATTTTTTACTTGTTTATTAAAAGAATTACTGCGTTAATTTCTACAACGAAAAAGTAGGTACAACTGGCCGAAAAAACAAAATCGTTTAATTTAAGTTATACTTCTAGTTCTAATAATAATAATATTTCAAAATCTTTATCAACTGCCAGAATAAAAGTTCTGAAATCGAATTTCTGACTCATAATTATAGAACAATTGGGCTCTATTCACAACAATTTGAATTGCCAATTATTTTCTTCCGAGAAATTACTATAATAAAATAATTAATAAAATTACTCTATGATTAACGATGAAAAACGTTTTGTCACCAGAAACACAGACCTTGCTGTCGTTATCCACATTAACCAGAGACCTGTTACAATGAAAAAGATATTAAAAAGCGCATTTTTACGAACGAACTTTAATGCTTCACGCAGATAGCGTACTATGGGAAAGTATCATTTGTTTACTTCCGCAGCATACGTTTTTTTTTTTACAACAAAGAATTTTACGACGGTATTAATTATGACACCTTATGTGTGAGGTTTGTGCTAAATTTTATGATTCTTTATGATATGGGAAAAAAAATTAATATTTCATAGTAGAAAGAAATAAGAAATTAAATAAGTAGAGAATAAACATTTGCTTCTTTGAAATTGGGAAATTCAGTTCGCATAAAATATCGCTACATTATTATTTAATTAATTATAGTATAATGAAATAAGAAACTAAATAAGTAGAGAATAAACATTTGTTTCTTTGTAATTAAGAAATTCAGCTCACATAAATTATCGCTACATTATTATTTAATTAATTACAACGAGAAATATGGTCAAAAGCAGACGTAGTCTTGAACATGTTATGTAACTCAAAAATGAACATTTTTCTAGTCGATATATTATTTTTACAAGTAGAATGCCATTCGGCTATGTTTTTCAGCTAGAAAAACGTTTTATTTTTGAGTTTCATATATAAACATCTGTAAAGCTGCAGAGCAGATTCTTTCTGATTTCAGAGGTACTTAATACTTAATTAACCGAACACCATTCAGAAAAACAAATAACCCTTTAATATATTTGTAAAGTTGAGAAAATGTTAATTAAGTATTTTGCTAGAGATACAATATTTTGGTATATAATCGGATTAAATTGTAATTCTAATTCAATAATTTAATGACTAAATGTGGATATGTATTAAGGAAAATTTTGTTCAACATTACTTTTACAAAACTGATCTTTTTAAGTACTTTAAGCGCCACACTAAGATACTCGGATAATTTTCGAAGTACTTAATTACTTCTTTATTTATTCAAATATCCGACTACTTCAAACTACATACATATATGAATATAGTCATGGACAAATAATGAGAAAAACTTGGTTTGGTAATACCATAGATAAATAAAATATTTCATGCTAATCGATGTTCTTGGGTGGCCTTTATATAATCCAGACCTAAATCCGATAGAGGATCTTGCGGTAGATATAAAAAATGTAGTCTCTCTCAACAATACATATATTAAAAATAATGATGAATTAATTAAATATATTGTTGTTAATTAATTGTTCAATTTTGTTTAGTTTTGACGGTAGCATCAAGTCTACTTTCATACTACAGTTCCTAGCAAAATTTACTATCAAAATATTATTAGAATTATTTTGTGGCGTAAATTGTAAGGAGAAACGTTTTTTTTTTAAATTCATTAGGATATTTCTAATTATGTAGTTGTCAACTTTTTTAGGTATATATTCTTTAGTAATAGTTTTAGAGATATACATATATACATAGGTAGTTTGGGTGCATTCGTGTTATTTTAACAAAGTACATAATTATAATTTAAATTAGTTTTATATGCTAAAACTTACCTTTACAGACTTATGCTGTTGGCTTTCTTGCGTCCGAATATTTTTCCATTTCGAGTTTATTTCATTCGATTTGCAAAAAATGATTTATGTTTATATTTTGGTTTAAGAATTTCTTATTTGATGTTATTTATGTAAGTTATCCTTGTTATTAAGCAAATTAACATCTATCTTAACATATAATGTTTAAAATTTCAGGAGTTCAAACTTACGAAAAATTAAAAGAATCGATTAGGAAATTAGATGTTTCCTTTTTCTTTACCATAAGACCAGGTAAAAAAAGACGTAATATATAAAAAAACTACTTACTTTTACATATTCCGCACAAATATCAATGCTCCCAACAAATTCGCAGACATCGTCGACGGTCCATGAGTTGATCTCTTCGCTTTGTGCCTGGCAGTGACGCGAGATGGTGTTGCTTAGACCTCTGGCGGGTTCGTTTGTCTGAAGCTCGGCCCCACCCACGCCTCCTCCTCCACCGGCTCCAGCGCTTTCCGACTTGGCCAGCTTCCCGGAAGTCAGGGGGTCCCGGGCAGGGCTGCTGCTCCGGCTCCTGTCCGGCTCCAGCTTCATCCTCTTCGGCTGGGGGTTCGAGCTAAGGTCTAGGGGTGATGTGGTCGTGAAGTCGGAGCTGCTTGGCGCTGCCGATGTGTTTCCAACAGGGCTAGCCTGTCTCGCTTGCAGCTGAGCCTGATGGAACTGGGCGGGAAGGATGAAGGGCTGGACAGGGAATTGTGGCGCTGACTGTTGGGGGGTCGGCGTTAGGCTCGCTCGGCTCGATGGCGACCTGCGCTGCATGGTGCTGGGTCTTTTCTGCGCTGATCTCAAAATGTTCTGAATTTCAGCTTCTTTTGCAGCTCGAGCCTGTAGCAGAGAGAAAAATAAACCTAAATGTAAAGACCAATCTACCTAGAAATGGGCGTGTTTGCACTACCATCAAATTTTATCAGCACTATATGATCAATAATAGTCCAGATTGCAATATATTGCAATAATAATAAAAATTGGGGGAACAGATTGTATTTCAGGTCTCCTCACAAATTTTGATAAAACTTTGTATGAGTATTCATTTGGAGACAAATGTGACGAATATGGAAAAATAATTTGTCGATTACTTGTATTTTTTGAGATATCTAAAGTTGTAATTTCGAAAATTTGCATTATTTGTTTAGGTTTTTGTACAAAAATTCGATGGAAACGTTTATAATTGGAAGTTTTTCCATAATTTCCTGCAAAAGATTGTGCAAGCATGAAGAAATAGCGGCCGAAAACTATCACTTTTCAGAATTTTAAAGTTTAATATCTTAGGAATTATAAGCGACCGGTAAATGTTTTTCTTTTTTGCATATCCTTTTGGACCTAAATGGGCATTACTATAAAGTTTCTATTTATTTATTAATCTAGGAAAAGGTTTGCACAGAAATAACAATTTCCAATTACACTTAATATAGGTACAATAAATACAAAAAATTACTAAAAAAATAACAGAATTTAATATAATAATATATATAATATTTTCATTAAAATTCGTGAGAGACTGCAAACTTATTTTAAAATTCAATTCTGAGCGGAATCAAGTCTAATTGCTCTGCTTTGAACGATTTTTTAAAATTGTATTGTATGTATATATGTATAGTAGGTATATCTAAGAATTTGTTTTTATTAAGTTTAGGAAATATTGAAATTCTAGCTTAGCTCAATATCCAACTAAATGTTCAAAATTTAAATCCGTTAAAACAACATTTGAATTCAAACTTTATAGCATTTTCATTGACGCTTTTAGGTTTTTGGTCTCGTTAATACATATAAAGTATGTTGTCAAAATTTATGAATTCAAGATAGTGTACCATGATATTTATATATTATTATTTTACCTTTCGCCTTTACCCTTTTAGATTTTTTTTGTTGTTGTTTAAATCTAGGAGTGAAGAGTTCTATACTGTTGGAAATTAGTTATAGTAAAATTGAATTTGTATAATCGCTGAACCACTGATAGTGGCAAAAATTGTTTTGCATTATAGCTTTAACTTGATGGTAGTGAATTTTGAAATAATAGTGCACTATAATTTTGTTAATTTGAATATATTTATAAATCGTATACCCACCAAGGTTACTAGTGCCTGTGTGCTGCTCATGTCAATGAGCGGCGGAAAGACGGCAGGTGAAAATGGAAGACTTGAGAGAAGCGAAGACACGAACGGGTTGCTTGGCACCTGAGGTGCTTGCGGCGGCGTTAAATTTGGCAAATTTGGCCTTTTGATGTCCGGCGGTGAAGGGGACTCCTTAACCGATGATTTCGATGAGGCGAACTTGGCTGCCTCGAACAGCATGCTTCGCTGGCTGTTAGAGCTGAAAAATGAAAAATAAGATATATATCATTAATTTGCATATTGCGGACTAAAGCGGTTAGTCCGCGGCGGTATCTACTTACTCGCTGGGATTATTATACTTTGCCGCCAAGCTCCTCATAAAATCGGAGTAGTTTCTCGCCTGAAATTCACTCGCCCTGGCCTGGACCGCGGATAAGGTGCTCTGTCCCACCGGCGGCTCATTTGGATTCGTCGGTTGTGGCGGCGTACCCGGAAATGACGATGGAGTTGCGCTGCGCGATCTAAATTGGATGAAAACAAAAACCGAAATCATTAGGCATTCGCCGTGATTGATTGAACCTGCGCGCGCAGCTTAACTTCTTTCTGGGGGGGCACACCAGAAGAGCGGCACCGCAGCGCAGCAAAAAAAAAATTAAGATACGACGGGAGATGGAAACAATTTCCAGGCAAGGTTGCTGGGTCCATTCATCCATTAAAAATTCACCTTTGAGTTGTTGGCGCAGGTGACAAAAAATGAGTGTGCTTAATGGGGCCGTCGATGCCCAGCTCCGCGCCGCCGCTGCCGCCGCTACTGGCCAACGAGCCAGCCGGCTTCTGGCTGCTGGCTCAGTGAATCAACCGATGAAAATTAATTTTTTTTCTTTTAAATAGTAGCTCAACCGTACGCGGGTTTTTGCGACACCGCGACAGGAAATGAGAACCAAAGGTGACTTTTTCAACTATGCCCCCCGATCAGGCGGATATCTTTGCCCCGTCGCACCTGTGCCGTGCAAAAATTCCGACTGATTTTCAAGAGCGAATTTTGATCTATGTAATTTTCGGGGGAAATGTTGTTCGCCATGCCATTGAATCTGAACTGTGAAGGTTCACGGCACGTTTGGCAAATGCAAAAAGTAGCCCGGCTGGATCTAAGTTGAATAACAGGTCTACCGATCGAGGGAATGTAAGAACCTAAAGGTCAAGGCTTTCTTTTACATTGCTATAAATGTTTGCTTTTATTTTTATTGTATGATAAATTAAAGGACTTATATTCATAACCTCTCGCTTAGGGTGGATGTTAAGTTATTCTTAAAAGGTCTATAATTTTAGCTCTTTTAGAGCATTATTTCAAATTTAAAGACATTACACAAGAAGTTCCTGGATTGCTAAAAGAATATCGTTTCGCTCAGTGTTATGCATTGAGTAATTGATTACATACGGTGGGTAAAAACTTTGGATTTAATGTAATTTTCTGTCAAGAATATATCTACAAAATGTCATAAAAATGAGAACGTTATTTCAAAAGTTGTAGGCGCATTACCATCATTTTAGGTACACTAAACTAAAATTTTTGAATGACATTACCTCAAAGTTGCTATTCTCTATGGTCACATTTTATCTGATTGCTAACTATAACAAAAGACAGGATCAGAACGAGAGGCTTTTGCTTTAGTAATATAAACACTTTTTTGGAAACATTTCAAGTTCAAATTAAGAAAGAATTAGTTAGATTTATATAAATATAAACGTAAAGTCGTTGTTCCATTATGAAGAATTAATAAAATTTTATTTGAAAATCTGAAATCAGTGATCATAAAGCTCCTTTCAATAAATCTTGAAAATTAAATTATAACCTCGTAGAATAACCAATTTTCTATCGCGATCCATAATTTCCGTAGAAGAGGTGACTTGAAAAAAGCTTGAATTCAAAAATTCATGTTTTTATTGATACGTTTATTACCTCTACAAAAGGTTAACATTCAAGCAAAGATGATTCAACCCAGGGGTACCTCATAATAATATAAAATCAGGTTCGGAAACATTATTCGATATTCTAAAGAGTTTATGAGAAAATTATTTAGACCCTGCAGAACAATACTAAAGTAAAGTAGTTGTGGTGGGGTAAATTTTTGCATATAAATTATATTAAGTAGTTCTGCAAGAGCGCACAAAATCCAGTTCTTTTTTTTTGCAAGAAATTAACTTCACCTGGTCAACTTGTTCTTCGGTGTAGGAGGTCACGGGTATAATCCCACGGTCGTCAAGTCTGCGGACTGACTGTTAACGATTTGGTTTAATATTCGCGATACGTGGGGTAAATGCCAACGGAAAGAATATTTTTGATTTGTTTTCATATAGTGTAGAATTTACTAGAGATTGCCAGTTAAAGTCAATGATTGGAACATAAATTATGTTAGTAATATAAACTTGCAAATAAATGTACAATTTAAGTTTGTCAATCATGCTTAACTAAAGTACTTGGCATAATAATGCTTATTCATGTTAAATACATAGAATGGCCAGAATTTGCAAAACTTAACAATAACTTTTATTTTATCCGAATCAATAACGTCTTAAATCACGCTTAAAGTTTCAAAATGTAAAAAACAAATATTTTAGTATGTGTTCTAAACTATAGTGTGGGCTTTTACTTTATAAGTCTAAATAATTTATGGAGAAAATATAAAAGAGAGAAAGTCGGTCAAATGCGAGTTAAACTTGATGCGTACCATTCTTATATGTATATACATTAAAGAAGCAATTATATTTATTGCAATGTACTATACTGCTAATTTTATAGCTACTGATATACTATGCAGAGGAGTGCTTCGTTTGAAATTATTGTTTTATTTTAATCAGCTATCATTAAATTCTTCCTACGATGGGGTTGAGAACATAATATCAATAACAATTTTATTACAGATTAAAAAATAAGGCTAAGTGTTTTGAACAAATACCAGCAAATTTTATACTTGTAAGTTATAATTTACTAAGGGTATTTGAGCAAAAATCAGCAAGAAATCGCTTTCTATTTTCTGAAGTTTGTGTATGTTTATTAGATCGTTTACACATCAAAATTCCCGCATAAAGTTATGAGGTTTGTGTATTAGACTCTCCATACAAATGAAAGTTCATTTTTGAGCCTAGTAGAAAAGTAGAAAGAGTAGAGGCCCTATTTGACTACCTTGAGGAATCCCTGAAAACGCTTTAATTTCTCTAGTTAAATAGCTATCTACTCTCAAATTTTGCTACGATTTCCTAAAGAGAAGCTTCGAGTGAATACCTAAATCTGGTCAATGGTTTAATTTGAAAATAACGCTAGATTTGAAACACATGATCTGCCAGAGACAAAACTGTATTGTTCTAATACTATGAGTTTTTTTAAATAATCTAAAAGTTTAGAAATTGTCTTTATAATGCAGATACCACGATAATTGGTAACAGCATCCTTTGAGTTGAGCCTGATTTAAATATCGGATTATACGTAACCTATATACGCTTAATCTTTCTTAATTCGTTTCGCAGTTGACCAGTTCGATGATTATAAAAGCGTCTAATTTGTGGTTCCTTTCACCCACTGGCCGCGAGTGCCCCAGTTGGAATTTCCATCGGGGCCGCAGCGGACCATTCGTCCTGATCTTAATTGCAACATTACTCGATCATGTTCCGTCTTATCGAGAAATTCTCGAATTAATTGCTGACCCGAATGGGGCCGTTTGATCGCAACACCTTAGACTTATAACTTCTGAAATTTCGCCTTGGCGGGGCTTTGCTTGACTTGACGGAAAGTGGCAAGGCCGGTCATAGCAACAAGTGCGCCAGTGCACACCGCATTTTCTCCTTGTGAAATTAATCCGCGCGCAACGAGCGAAATAAGCGAGATGTGATTTCAATGTTATCTGAAATTGCCAATCACACCGCGGTCGGGCAGCAGCGCGGTGACGACGACGGTGGCACAGTCGATTCAAATGAGATCAAACTCGTTTCAAATTGGGACCACTCAAAATAATTTACCTGGTCGTGTCGTTCGGCACGTGTACGCCCGGACCGACGATCCCTCCTGTGGGCCGCGAGATCGCGGGAAACCAATTGAAATTGAACACTATCAGAAATTGAACACAGTCATCGATTGACTCTTGGCGACGGGTACAACTGTTTACTCGCGGGGGCTCGCGCGCGTAATTCAAAATTGCACAGATAGATCACCGCGCGGCGCCCACCAAAGTGCAGTTATATTAGTTTATCGCTTATGAGCGCGAACTTGAATGAGCCGCGCTACCACTGCACCGTTTCCCAATTCCGGTTTTTATTCGGATTTTCAATTGGTACAAATACAGCCAATGCTCGGCGCTCTGGCGTACTTTGATCCCTAGATGGCAAAATCTGTTAATAAAACCATAAATATGCTTCTTACTTTTAAAATTATGCATATCTAAGTACTTTAAGAAGTTTATTGCAGGTTTTAAATACGTACCAAGCTGCTTTTTTATATTGCCGTTTTAAATCGCCAGTCGTCATTACTACCATTAGAATTTAGATACTATCATTTAATAATTTTATTATCTATCAAAGAATCGAAAAATCTATGATACCATATACATACACATATACTTACATTATATATGCCTTGATTTACTTATGTTTTTTCCTTTGAATATAAATTATTTAAAGTATGCATAGTCTAAGGAAGTATCGTGTATAGAGACCCTTGGGCCTTGGGTTCTTTTTTTTGAATCTGTTCGAATCTTAGTTATAGAAAAAGAGTTTCAAAAAATCCTCTTTCGATAAAAATTCCAAATTCTTACAAATTTGTGTCAGCTACCTTTTACAATAATTTCTGTTTAAAAACAAAATTGTGATTTTTATCGAAATTTTGAGTTTTAAGAATGTATAATGATAATGTATATTATTATTATTATTGTAAAATATGTAGGAAATGCAGGGAATATTCTCTGCCTCGTTCATTTTAATTTGCTATGTTCTATGTATAACTAATCATTATAAACTAATAATTAGAATTTTGATATATGGAAACGTTTAAAATATTCTTAAATATTGTTTGTATAAAATTGACAATTAATATAATTTTATTTCTAAATACTTTTCTAAGAATATTCGATACTCGAAATTGATTGCCCTTAGGCTTAAAATGCTTAGGGCAACAAAGAGACTTAATCCGGCACTGAGTGCCAATTTCCCTGAAAAAGTTAATGTTATTTGTAATTTATTATTAAATTTTGTTTTCAACTGAAGCCTATGTAGTATAAAATTGAGTCATTAATGTGTAAATCACATTGTTTCATGATTTCAAATAATCAAATCAAAATTTTAATGTGATAGCCATTAAAATTGAAAATTAAACGAATACATACAGAGTCGTCATGTCATTAAGACAAATTAAATAAAGAAGGTCTAATGGGTCAGCGTGACCGAGCAAAGAGCATTCTGGATATGAAATCTAAAAGAGTCATGTTCGAGAAAAATCTTATAGTTTTCTTCACTTCTAGGTGAATTTTTCTTTCGGTGTACGACTGGGCGTTTGACCCTAATTCAAGATTGCATAGACAGATGACCGCGGTGCTTATCAATGTGCAATTACATTAATTTTCCAGCGCGAACTTGAACGGAGCGGCGCCCGTCACCGCCAGTTCGCCACCACCGGCGTGTTTCCGAATTCCGGTTTTTATTAAGATTTATTCGCCCGGTGCGGCCGCGGTTTACTCCCATGTTGGGGGCTCAGGCGCACTTTGATGTTTACGTTTCGGTTATTTCATTATCTGGCGTTTATCGCGCGCGGCCGACGCGCCACCCAGCCCCATAGACGCGGCTACCTGGCCGCTCTACGCCTTTTCTTGCGTATGTATGTAAAATGGTCCGGCGCGGCGCGCAACATGGAAACCGCAGCGCGCTCAGGTTTTTCTGAATGAATGCTTTTGGTTTATTCATAAATTTTCGTGAGCCGAGAGGCGAACGTGAAGAGCGACGGTATTTATGCGGCCGCGGCGGTGATTGATGGCTAGCCAAGGACGATTGTGTCGGCGGCGGCGGCGGCGCTAGCGGACGTTTATCTGCTCTACTCCCGATTCTTTCTGCCGTCCCGGGCACTATTAGTGGCTCTTTATTTGCATGCGCCCATTTTTCTTCGCTTTGCAATTTACTTAATTTGATAATTTTATGGCCACCTTCGTCTGAGTATTCCGCGCTAATTTATCTACGCTGGTTTAAGTCAGATTCATGTTCATAAAATTCAATCTTCAATTGCGTCTACGATGATCAACCCAGTTCTAACAAGTTTATGAGGACACAGACACACATTAATTTTCTGAAAAACTTATTGCATAACATGCATGAACATGTATTTAGTCCCTAATATGCTATAGAAATTTAGGAAATTTAAAGCCTTGCATTTGATCTAGATCTAGACTATAGGCTCTGAGTTTGAAAAAAAGGAGTTGTTTTAATCAATGAAGGACAAAACAAATAATTATAAATGTTTGTAAAATTTAAATTTGTAAAATAGTCATATTTGTGTAGTGCTTTTACCTGTTATCAATTTATATTTCGTTGTGAGATTCGTTATAAATACACAAAGTCATTATAGCTACACTTTCGTTTTTCATTTTACCAGTGCGAATGCAGGTGATTTGCTGGTAGTGCTCTGTGTGTTACAGGAGACGTGGTCAACATTTTCAACAAAAGTGTTTGAGATTTTTTTATATCTGTTAAAAACACATGCACCAGAGTTATCCAGACCTAAAGTTTGAAGAAGGCGATAAGTCCTGCCTACGTCTAAACTGAATAATTTCGAAAATATATATATATTAGAGTGAAACCTGACTTAAAAGGAAAAGTAATTCGAAATTTTTATGGTTTGTACTTTAAACAGGAAGTACCTAGTAATTGTAATGCAAAATTCGAAGTATTTTTTAAGTTTTAGGCTTGAGAACAAAGGCGAGATCTGTACGTATTCGAATGTTTTTTAAAAACCTTACATTCTTTTTCAAAAAACTGCTATTTTTCGAAATGTATGCGGTCCCGTATTTTGTTTATAGAAATACAGACCACAAATAAAATTGGTGCGGTTAAAATACGAAACATTCCCTAAAATACCGGAAGTCTGATTACCTTAATTATATTTGGGGTATTAAGTTTTTCATATATTTATAATACCTAATAATTATTATTTATGTATCTTATAAATGAAATCTAAACACTGTTTAATGTTAGACCAAATTTCATAAGTGCTTAAATAGTTCTTTGTATATCCATATAAACCAAATGCGTCCCCAATTCCTTTTATAAATTCTGAGAAATTATATTCAGTCAACATTATTTTGAATTTAGAATATCTAAAATCTTTTTATTACAAAGGTGGAAAATTTCGATTCCCAGTTCAATTCGATTTTCTCCAATGCAGACAAAATTGTTAACTACTTTTATTAGAATGAGAAGAAAAGTTTTAAATTGTAATTGTTGATACTACATATTGACAAATATTCTCTTAATATCATGGCATTAATTAATTTTAAATTATCTCCAAATCAACGTTTACACATTACATAGACCTATTAGCTATTACCACTAAGAAACTTGGGAAAGTCTTTAATTTAAGTAACAATGATAATTGTATTTAATAAAACTGAAATTTTTTTTTTTTTCAAAAGTAAGACCTTTATTAGAGGAGTTCCAGGATTTCTTGGTCTGCGATTTCCAAAAATAAACACTTTAGTTTTGAATTCGTCCTCGTAATTAGGTAAGGAGTTATTTTATTTCTAGACACCTAGAGAGCCTTTGATGCGACTGAAAGCTATAAAACATTGAAAATTGTATCGAATCCATTCAAAAGTGTTTGACTGATGCACGTTTAGACAGGCAGACAGACAGGCAAACAAATAAAAAATAATTGTAATCAATGTTTGGAATTTTTCTTATGCCCCATTTTTCAAAAATATTCAGTGTACAAAGGTATTCGACAAAATTGCCAATTGAAAAGTAATAATGAATTGGGTTAACATTAGTTTAAAGAAAACACGATTCTAAAAAAACAATGGCAAATATCTCTGAACCCTGTGGCACTCCGATTTTTTACTTGTTTGAATACTGGACAACACCAGGAAAAATATAGGATTAATTGTCTGACAAAGTAAGTAAGCCGAACTCCACATCAGGTCCATTTCACGGTGTCTGACCTCTGGACAGCAATTTATTTAACCTATCCGGATCGGAACAAAGGTTCTTGCTTAATTTGCAATCATGTCACTGTGATGTAGAGCAGCAATGAGCATGCAGCGCCGAAGCCGGTGGTTTATCAGAGTTGGATCTAAGGTTGCATAATATCGCCAACTTTAGACTGCAAACGACAATCTGCGTTCCGACGCGACGGCGTGCAGTAATAAAGTGCCAAGCGGGAGGAAAAGATTTGGCAATGCACGAAAAATGACTATCAAATCTTGTGTCACGTCTTACTCCGGATTGGTGTCTTTTAGTTTTGGGGCACCACCGGTGGAGAAGGCTCAGGACACACCGCGAATAGGTGCAATTTTCAGTTTTATCACACATTTCGCGGCTGCCGCAGCGCAATAAGCCGACGTGGGATGTCTGCGACAATCCGAAGGTAGGAAAAATTAAACGGAAGTTGATGAACAAGTCGTGAGGCATGCAATTTGCTGCAATATTTTGTAGAGGAGCTCGGGGCTCCGCAGGGCCGCCGCCGGAGCCCCACATACATGAGATTGTGAAAGCTTGGGGTTTTGGGGCCCCGCTAGTGACTAGTTTTACCTGGATATCGACGACTGCACATCGCCGTTCGTTGGCGGACTCAATCGCTCCCTTTTAATGCTATTGTTGTTACTGCTGCTGTTGCTGACGCTGTTTGCGCTGTTATTGTTATTATTGTTATTGCCCAATTCACCATTCTTTGCGGAATCCATTTGGGCCTCATTCTTGACTTTGTCGAGGAATAGGTTCGTGGTCGGGTTATCACAGTGTTTCTTGTTATTGTCTGCCGCGTTGAATCCAATCACCATACGATCACTGAGCATTTTATCAGATGACTGGAATTTGTTAAGCACAAATGACGGCAGTGATTGCACAATTCCTTGCTGCTTCTGTTGCTGAAGAAAATTCGATTTCTCACCGGTGACAGCCTCTCGGGGCGCCCCCGGCTCCTTTCTGGACCTGTGTCGCCGCGAATTCAGACTTTTGCTCTTTCTGTGATTTTGTGCCTCAGCTGGCTCCTCAGCCTCTATTTCTGGCAAAATCTCTGAATCGATCTCTCCTGTAAAAAAATAAATGAAATACATTAACATATTTTCAAAAATAAGTACATTTCAAATCAGCAGACCTAAAAGTCTCTATGCACTTAGTTTTATAAGATTTGAATAAAATATCATTCTAAGAGGACGCCATTTTGGATCCGCCATTTTGAATTTTGAACCTCCATTTTGCCGTTTTGTATACAAAAGTTGCAGCTAACACAGGTTAGATTAAGCCAAATAAATGTTTGACTAATTTTCTAGAGTTTTTCCCCAGGCTAACAATTCCAAAATAGAAATAAGCTCTTTGGTTTTCATGAAAAATAGGTGTTAAACTTATAAAATTAAAAAGTAAAGGATACTCCAGAAGCTTTATTATTTAATGATTTTTGTAAAATAGACTAAGATACGATCCAAAATCAATTTGTTTTTTAAATGTCCTAAGATCCAGATTTAGATTTCATAGAAAATTTGGCATATATAGGCTTCCAAAATATTTGTCTAAGCAACTGAAATACACTTAGGGCCAAAGTTTCAATCATCAGTTAAATTTATTCGTCGACTAAAATCGTACCAATAATCAAGTTGGCTGTGATTTAAAATAGCTATTAGCGTAAGTTAATTTTGACAAACAGAGTTAAAAAATAGTTTTTTTCTCACAACTAAGTTTATTTTTTATTTGAAGTATAAAGTTATCAGCCGAATGAAAAATCCATCGAGTTTCTAAGTACTATCTGCATACTATGCATATAGATTGATGTCAAAATAGATAAAAAGATCTTGAGACTTTACATGAAATTGTCTTATTATATTACGACTGTACTTTTGTCATGATTTAATTATCTTAGAATGATGATAAGACGCATTCGTCGTATGAAGATATATAGACAATTTTTGGTAAAATACATATATGTTGAAGAAACTTATTATACTATATATGACTAAAAGATTTTGATGCAATTTAACCCTGTTTTTGAAAGGAAATTAAATACCTTCCATAATTATAGTAAAAATGCAGTTCGGATAATTACATACGTAAATGTTAGTGGTGTAAACATTCATTTTTCTTGTGCAAATGTCTACATTTAAAGAAATGTCGGAAACTTAAACATAAGAGATGTAAAGTTTGCCTATAATAAATGTGTATTATTTATCAATTGTCATTTTGTTGACATACACTACAGATATTTATTTAAGGTGATTATGAGTACCTACATATGTAAAGAATATCATACGATCATGTACTAAGTTTTTTTTCCTGTAACAAAATGTATAGTTGTGAAAAATAATATTTTCCATATCAAGTGTGCATTTAATTCTTGTATGTACAATACACACAGAAAAATCATATGCATGACAAAAAACTTTATTTAACGCTACTACTTATATCACACCAAAAATTTAAAACTAATAACAAGTGTGAAATTACTATTTTGTTGAATTACACTAAAAATACTTTTATGATCGTGATTTTCCCACAGAAAAAAACATTTAAAATTACTCTTAACTTTAGTGTGACTCAACATTCAGTTTTTAGAGTGTACTAAATTGGTTCTGATGAAAAAATGTCTTTAATAAGACTTGATAGTCCACACACGAAGATCATTCACAATGAGGTTTACCAGTTTAAAAAGCTCTAAATAGGATAAAATAACTTTTTAATTCTGCTATATTAAAGTAAATCGAAATGATAACTGAAAAGCAGTTGAATTTATTATCAAGAGTTCTTACATTTCGTTTATTTTGTTATATTAATAAAGGCGATTCTCGTTCGGATCGGAACAGCTTCATTTATAGGGCTGCTGCCGAACTGATGCAGATACATCAAGTCGCGCGCCGCAGCGCACTGCACGTGAAACGCTTGCCATAATTCGCGCTGAATCGAGCCATTTATCTTCGGATCAATTATGTTAATTGAACTCGCAATCAAGCGATTATGCGACACACGCCAAATAAATTTGTACCGGCCCGATATATGGCAATAACCCGAGTGAACTACCCGGCAATACATCATTGGCATTTGAAAAGAAGGATCATTTGTCACGGGGCCTTTGCATAATATGCAAAACGTACCTGCCCCGTCATAATAAATAAGATGTTTTCTGTGTGTTCTGCGCGCGCTGGCGAGCGCCTGCCCGCGAGGAGGAAGATCGGTCGCTTGCGATCGCGGGGACGCGCGGCCGCGCGGACGCGCAAACGCCCGACCCGAGGAGCCGCGCCAACTCCCAAGATCACCGTCTTCGCGGGGGGGTTGGTGGCGGCCCGAGACGGAGGACTCGTCTTCGGCCGCGTACCGATCGCGGAAAGCGAAAACGAAGACATTTGCAGCAGATTGATACTTTCGATAAAGCCCAACCAAAGAAAGAGATAAAAATTTATTGAGTAATTGAATATGCGCTTATCGGCGAGGGGAGCGCGGCCGGTTGTTTATGTGACAACATGAGTAAATTTGTTGCTGATTTGCAGGAATTTATTTCTCGGGTTTGGTTGCAGCATCATCATCATCATCGTCGTCGTCAACCCGGCGATATTCGTCGCTCCGGTGACTGTTGCCCGGAGTCTTCGTTTTTCTTCCTCTCTCCCTGGCCAGAGATAGGATTTCATTGTCTTCCACCGGCATTTTTTCGGTTTGCGATCTCTTTTTTTCCTCGCGTCGAAAGGAAATGGATCAGGTTATCTTACTGGCAACCGTTTTATCAGAGACCTCGACTATCTTCAATAAATAAGAAAAAGGAATTCGCTGATAGTGCGGGTCGCATGCAGCGGCTTCAGCGTTTCTTCCTTTTTTTATTGAAGTTAGCAACCTTAGAGGAGTTTAGAATCGGTAGTAAATGCTTTATTTCACATCTGGAATAAAACACACATTTTCAAAAGTTACCTGCAAAGATATTCACGATTTCAACTACGAAATTTAATCAGTAATAGATAGTCAGAAATAGCAGTAGATTTAGTTAGATATAATTTCAACTTTTTAAACTCACAAAATAGTATCCTTAAATACTATAATATTGATTGGAATATTGGAATTTGTACTGAGCCTCCCTGTAAAAATTTATATTGTATGAGATCAAATTTTTATCTTCTCTAGAAGACGAAATTCTTAGCAGATCAAGATAAAATATAGGCACAAAAATAGTCTAGGAAAAAATTTACCCTAATTTCGTAGATGGATGCCTGTACATATCCTTAAAAAGATAATACCGGTATAATCAAGTTATTGTTGAGATTTTTTGTAACAAAAAAAATAAAAATCAGTACAAAACTTAATTAAATCTTGTGCTACTAAATAAAATAAAAGTTGCACAGAAAACTGGAAAAGTTATTCAAAATCACGACTAGCTGAAACCCCCTAAAGATCGGTCAATTCCTTGGAATTAGTATATATGTATAGTATATATTTATAAACAAATCAAATTATCGTGTATAATAACAAAAATTGGTTTTACGGAAACTTAGATCATTGACGCATAAAAATGTTTACATAATAACATCATTACTTTTCTAATGTTGTAAGAGAATAACCATGATCTAATAAATGTCTGTACAATAAAAAGTGTAAATTATTATTATAGTTCAAAAGTAGTGTTATATTTTTCGAAATTAAAATATCAATTCAATGTAAAAAATAGTAAACCTTATAATTCATAAGCCGGAAGTAGTTTCTTTTATTATTTTAAATCAAATGAGACGACAGCATGGTATGAACTATAAAAATAACAGTGTACCGCGATAACTATGAAATATTGCGAATATTCTAAGCTTGGTATTTTCAAATGCGTAATTTCTAACCATTCATAAGTGTTAATCCAATGAATTAGAACAACAGAAACAAAAACTAGAAAACCAGACCAACTACTAAACAGAGTTCAACAGTTTTCCTAGTGAAAAGACAAAATACATATATTTCAATCGTCTATTCACTTCCAATCAAAGAAGACTATCACTTGCACTTTTATACCAAAATATTTATAATGGTCGATTTGATTTTGAAAAAGTCCTAAAAATAGCTGATTTTGCATAAATTAAAATTCCATAAAATCTCGTTATAAATTGGAAGAAACTACTTTTTTAGCTCTTCGACATTTAGATTTATTAGGACTGGATTTTCAGTGTGTTTCGTTCCGTAAAAAACCTCTACTGGTTTGCCGCTGGTCTACTCAGCATATTCTTTCTGTCGCCGAATTTGATACGGCGGATTATTCATTGATTGAGTTCGCTAAAAAAAAAAATTTGAATGATTTTCACCAAGTCGATCAGTGATTATAAACTGGTTTTTATTAATGGACGAACAGGTATCAAAAAAGTTTTTGCGAATTTACGACTTTTTAAAAGTATATTTTACAAGGTGGTTGCTATTAAAAAATAATGCAGTTGTCTTACACAAAATAGATAATTGATGACCAGATTTGATAAGTGGTAACCACAACAGAATAAATTACGATCGGCTAATAATTACACGGTGTAATATCTTCCAAAGAAACCCTTTAATATTTCAAAACCATTTCTTACTAACTCCATTTGTTCATGTCCCTTTGTAAAGACATGGTATAAAAAATACAAATTAATAAATAAATCAGCGAATGCCACAGAACAGCAGCTCTAGTAATGAGTATCGCTCTCATAAATATTAATTGCAGTATGAATTTTATGATCCGTGTCGAATCTTTTTAAATTCAATTATGTACTTCGTGTACTTGAAAAGTTTTGCAGGGGTTTTATTTTTCGCCGCAATTTCAATCACCAACTTCGACTATGCGTGAACATTTTTATGTATGTGCTGTTCGAAAACTAAAGTGATGTGACGAATATCAATAATTGAGGGGTGAATGGTATCCGCGAAAAGGTTACAACACGATGGGCACCTATCAATTATTACCTTTTCGTCCAATGCCGACGGCGGTATTCACTACGCGAATAACAATTGAAATTGTTTCTCTTGTCTTATTTCATGATCAATTTTTATTGCGATGTTTTTCATTTGCAACATTGTCAGGGATATGGTAAAAAATCTTAAATTCAATTTCTTGCAAGTACACAAAGAAAATTTGAATTCTGAAATTTTGAAAATAACACGTCTTCAAAAATTCAATATTAACTATTTAGGTACATATGTATGTTATACCAAAGATTTTCAGCCGATGATTGTTTAATAATTTTAAAAAATTCAAAAATGTAATATGTATTTACTAAAAAGTCAAAGTTTAAAAAATTATTCGAATTAATTAAATCTAGTGCAACTACTTATTAGTTAAATCTAAAATTCTACAGTGTGAAAATAACAATTTCGGATGGTGAAAATAATTATTTACATAGAATAGTCAAGTTGGCTATTTCTGGCAGCAAAGTTAACGAAACTGATACATTTCAAACACTTTTTTGATTGAATTATTTTTTTTTTAATATCGAATCCTACTATTCACAAAATATTCAGGAAATGGCTCCAGTATATTATAATAAAATATTAGCCAAACTCATCTGACGCTATTTCTGAGATAGAACAAGAAATCGAAAACTTTTTTCTATATTTTTATTTTGAAAAAGATTTGAAATTTTTAGAAGATTTTCAAATCCCTATAAAGCGTAATTATAAGAATTTAACCCTAATACTTTTCATAATTTAATAAAATAATAAATCACAATTTTTACTAGCTCACATTAACATATTCTTCCCCGATCTCCTACAATAAAATAAAACATTTAATTGTGCGTGACCTTGGTACATTGCGATTAAATTATTGCCGCCAATGCAAATTACTTAATGATAATATGTAATTTGAAATATGTCCGCATTGTATTTAAAGAATGTTTACACCTACATCGGCGAGAGAACAATAACTGCTTAAATTGTTACCTTGAGGAACAGGTTGACATTCTTTGATTATGAGTCAAATAATAAATCAATGGATTTTATTGTTGTCAAAATTGCGATACAATGCAGAGCAATGATGTAATTAGAATAATTCAATGTTACAACTGATTTACATTTTTACTTTGAAATGTGCTTCTAAATTATCTTTGAATTGAGGGTTGGGCTTCTACATAAATTCTTTACTGATAAGAATAAAAAATATGTTATATGTTTCAATTGAAAAGAAAGTACAGGCAATTACGCTTAAATGAGGTTTATTGTTAAAAGTGACTAAATATTTATTTCGTTATTATCAAATTTAAGAAAATGATTTTGAACTGGAACATTAACATCAATTAAACTTATAACAAACATATGAAAGGAGATAAAAGATCTGGTGTAGTGTTGTAAGAATATATCGTGAGAACAATTTATTGATTTTAATATGTTAATTGAGGCAGATTTGTTGATTGGGAAAAACAAAATAAGAAGCATCGAAATAAATACTATTGAACAGTTTCTAAGTTTAGATAATAAAATAAAAAATTTTCCATATTTGTCTCATGTTCTTTATTCCCAATCTATGGATTTCACTAATTTCAGCATGATGATATGATATCCCTCTCGACCATGTCGTTTCACTTTTAAATTTGAACTCCTTATTTCGGATTCTATTTTCAATAAAAATAAAAATATTTTCATACATAGCTCTTTGAACTGTGATCAATGTAACTATAACTATAACTTTGCTAAATTTCAAGTTGATAGATTATGTCAATTCCCAAGATCAACAGCTGTGGTGACAGACGGACGAACGAAGTCCCATATAAGAGTTCCTTTTTCACCATTTAGGTAGGGACACTAAAAATGAGTTTAACGGAATATTTCAAAACGTTTTAAAGCCGTTATCACATTGATATGTAAGTAATTGAAATATACAGGGAAACAATTTTAATTTTTTGAATGTGTATTTAGTCTCCATAATTTGTATAATATTTATAATTGCAAAACTTCAAATACCCTAAATCTTCAAGTGAACTTTTTTCAGATTAATTTTTGATTTAAAAGCACATATAAAATAGGAAAATTTCAAGCTTATAAGATACCTAATTTAGTATTTGATACATTTCTCCTCTCCTAAATTTCAAACTCTCAAACATAGTAATTTACCAATTAGGTACAATAATTAAATAACCGATATGCGTCTTTTTCATAATCCGGATGAGATTATTTAGGATATTATTCTTTGAATTGAATTTTATAACCATGTCAAATTGTCATGATTCCAACCCATTCAAACTTCAAATCTTGAACCGAACAAAATTTTAGATTAACATTTTGACCGATTCGTGTCTAGATAGAGCGAAACCTGTCGCATTGAAATCGAAAATAAATTCTCTACTAAGTTAACAACTGTGTTAATAAACTATGGATAAATTTAAACAAGTGTTATGGAGAAATTCTATCAATAATTTTATGACGCAAATCAAAATAAAAAAATCTTTCATACTGTCCATAAATTTCAATTCAATGCAAAATTTTCTGCGAAAACTGTTACGGATCCAATTATATTTGTTTGATTAACAACCTTTAATAAAATATGAAGGATATATAGAATTTTGATATTTAAAAAAAATAAAGATGCCTACGTAATGAAATATGATAATTTTTTGTCTCACGCCAATTTTTTAATATTATTTTTGTATGAGTCTAACAAAATTCTCTTAAAGTTAAGTTCGATCAAAATCCGTGAGGTTCGTATATGATCTAAAGGAAATCTATTAATTTGTTGATTTGACCCGGAAATTTCATAGTCCTTCACGACTTTATTTTCGTTAGATCGTATTTTGTTTCCGGTAAAGATAAGTTTGTCGCAATAAAGCGTGAAAAATGTGACAAGTTATCAAGTGCAAAGGCACTCAATTTTTTTTGCGGCAAGAGGTGTGAGGTAAGACCACTTCAAAGATAAGGTGACGCAGGCGCATGCACGTTGGCGGTGTCCACCACGGCCGCACCTTCGCGGAGAATAATGGCGGGCTTGACACTGGGGTTTCGAATTTTAAAAGTTACTACGATCCGACTGTGGAATGAATCGTCAATGAACTTTCCCCGGGCAGCCAGAGATGCTTCCAGTACCGTTCAGGTGCAATTAGTTAGGTCATTATCTTCCGTGCTTAACGTTTTGTGTAAGATATTCATTAGTGTAATTAGCGGCGGTTATTTACCCAGGCGTCATGCAAGCCCCTACCTTCGGAAACACCTCTGCTAAGTGCGCGGCGGAATAATCTCGGGAGGAAAAAGACGAGGTGCCCCAAACCCAGAACAGAGCTCCTCCGAAGAATTCTGTTCCAGGTGGAGAAAAAACGCGACTCTTGAGCGCTCGCTGACTAGCGATCTTGCACCAGCCAGTGGCATGGGTGCACGAGGGAAACAATTTGCTGTTTTATCAGAGCGTGTTCGGTAGATTAATTAAATTCGATAATTAAATGCTTTTTAAATTTAATTTTTTCCTACCATACCAGCTCCAAACAGTTAGCATGGGGCCCACATGAGCCGCAGCGCGGCAAAACACATCCAGCGATCGCGCCTCCGTCGAACGTCAGGTCCCCAGAGAAATCGAAGTGCTCCTCTAGCGATCACAATCGATGTCAGGCAAAACAAGGCACCTTTATCGGCGTCAGACCCGTGAAATTAATGAAATTGTCTTCGGATACCTGTCCTTCTCCCTGGCCAGGTGTTTTTCGAAACGATTCGCCAATAAAGATGTGACTGATTAGTGGCAATTCACGGTGATTTTGCGGAATTAGACGGGGAATTAAACGTAAAATTTGTCGGGAAAATTATTCGGTAAGGGAAATATGCAAACTCTGCGCCGCCGTCGTCGACTCAAAGGAGCCTATGGTGGGAAAAAACTTCTCAAGATTTGCTTCTTAAGGCGGAGTGAGTGGACGAAGCCACAGGTGGATGATGCAACTGAGCAGCTGCCGTCGTCGTGGAAACGCAGTCGCATTAGAAAGGCATTGAAAGGCACGTTAAGGCACAGAAACAAACAGGTAAACTTCTAGACAATGTGATTAATTAGCTTTCTTACCTTTCCGCCCAATACCGTTCAGCGTAGAATCTTCCGAGTTCCCTGCAATAAGAAAATACACTGTCTTAATAAACTCTTGACCATTAAGAATTAGGCACCTGTAAATAATAAGGATGGATTTGTGTGTTTATTTCCTCATTGATTAGAAATACGTTTTTTTTTTCTATAATATTCTTAAAGAATTTGGTCACAACCCTCTTCTTCTTCTTTGGTGCATATAAATGAGAAATATTGCAAACGCGTTTTTCTCAAATCTGACTTTTATCAAGTGATATAATCAGAAATTTGTACTAAACCAATTCCCTTCAAATTTTGTTGGCTCTAGAGCGATCAAATTGATCAACACCAACTTTTTTTTCTAAAGAATTGGTACTTGGATATATCATTTCTATATAGGATTTATTTTATTCTGTAGATTATTCACTCGTAAATTAAAATGCTCAATTAACTTCCGTTCTCGAAAAAAATAGGATTAAAAGTACCTACATAAGACCTTATTTTGACCATGTGTAAAAAAATACAAAAAGATTTGAAATATTACGAAACAATCCATTACATAAAATATAATTTTTTTACATTAACATATTATTTTATATAATACTTCGATTTTTTTTGAAAACGTTACCATTTTGCGTGCATTATTGTTGACACTTAATTTTAATTATGCAAGGATTTTTCCGCAGTTAACTACAAAATTTAGTGAGGAAGAAAATCGTTAGGTTTTTTACATTTAAATATTCTTGAACCAAAATAACCGTTTCGACAACATTTTATCAACATTTGTGAGGAGACCTCAAACTCAGGTTGAGTTCATGTTCGCAGAACTAAAAATGCAGCGCTTAGTTGTACAGATCTTAGCTGTAGCAGAAAGGTAGTCAAACTGCTAGGAATTGGCTGCACTAACTTTTGAATCTGCGGTGCTATTACATCGCTTATCAGAAGAGCTTCCTTCTTAAAGAAATCAGCACTAAAAAGGATGATTTCGAACTAATTTTATTTTATTACTTATGTTTATATTTCCGATTTATTAGGCTCATCTGTTGCTATTGTGAAAACACTTTATCAACTGATTTTTCCGGACCAGTTTAGGTTATGTATGCAAATTATGTGCTGCCAATTTAACGTTAGATCTTTAGTAGTACTGCAAATGTGAACCTTCTGCTTTCAGCACTGAAAGCACAAAAACGCACTGCAAATGCAGTTTTTAGTTAGAACTGCAAACATGAACTCAACCTCAGTCTGTTCCGAATTTTCTTTTCTTAAAGGCCTTAGATTTTTTTTTTCATTAAACCAAACACTGATAAAGTTTGACTAAGAATTTATATTGTTAAGATCCAGATGATCTGGCAAAGCAACATTACCTTATAGTGCTGATCTAAAACAATTCGTTCACTTATTTTACATACTAAAACGAACTTCCAAAATAAATACAAAGTGATTCACAATCCATTTATTTTTAGTTATCAGTGGGTAATATAAAAATTAGGCCATAAAGTACCTAAATAATTTTGTGTTTTTTATTTCTGAAAATATAATTGCAAATTATTTCTTAAAAATTCTTTATCTCTAGCTCGTTAAAAATAAGCTGATAAAAAATTTCGACTCTATACCCTTCCTAAGAACGTTGTCGACGTGCAGGTGCTTTCTTAGAAATATTTAAAAGACAATTCTTTGTGAAATTTTCCTTAATAGATACGCCATGTTTTTCGGAAAATTAATTATGAATAATGTTATCGTTTTCGAGAAATTATTAGTCAATAGATTATTTGTTTAAGTTTTCCAAAATTCTTAGTTGTTTATTTTTGATTTTTTAATAGTTAAAATACAAAAATACGATAACAAAGTGCGTTCTTTCAACTTAAAAGCGACCGTGGTACAAAAATGGCATCGAAATTCATCAAAGTGCAAATATCAGGGAGAGGTCAGAACGGAATTGTTAACCCAAATGTGATTAACCATGTGCCGCAATATAAATAACTCGGCAGCGATTGATAAGACACCTCTGTGAACATTATCTATGTTGTGGCGATAAAAAAGTCTGGAGATATCGAGTATCACTTCGAAGGGGAAGTATTAATTTTGAAATCTGACCTCAGCAAGAGGCGCAAATCGTGCTTCTTTTGCGGAGCTTTATTTGCCCATCGTTTTAGTGTCTATTTTTGTAATATTTTATCAAACTAATGAAGGTTTTTGTAATTGTTTCGGACAAATCGGGAGGAACTAAATTTTATTTAATGAATTTGCTTATCAGACAAAATAAAAGCCCTAAACTACTGATACTGTAGTCATTCTAAATTGCTTTCATAATGGTTATTTGGTAACCGTCCATTTGCCCGACTGCAAATGACCAAAAAACCATTGGACCGACAACCATTTGCCTCACAACCATTTGTCTGACAAGGATTACTCGACAACAACTAAATATTTTCCTTTTACAAAATGTCTATTGACTACATTTTTCCTTTAACAAAATGCCTATTAACTCAATATTTTTCTTTTACAAAATGTCTATTGACTAAATATTTTCCTTTTAGAAAATGTAAATATTTTCCTTTTACAGAAAACCTATTGACTAAATATTTTCCTTTTGAAAAATGTCTGTTGACTAAATAGTACCTATGTTTTGAATAGGAAGTTTCAGCACATTAGTCAGGAACATAGATGTTGGGGAAAAAGTCGTCGGGCAAAAGGTTGTCGGGCGTTTGCAGGTTGTTTAGTTAATTCAGTTAGAGGCTAGCTCTGAAATTATAATTTCCTGCTGCGTTACGCGGAATTATTAAAAAAAATTATATGATAGTTGCATCATACTCAACAATATGAGTAACTTCCTAGCTAGATATAACAAAGAAACCACGTTTCCCTGACTAAATATTTTTTACAAGTTCCTTGGAATGTCTCACTAACCGAATAGTTGAGGCCATCGTACACAGCCTTCCGACTGGAACAGTCTTAATTGCATTCAAGTTGCGATTGGCACTTTAACACCTCCACTGGAGTGTCGAAAGTGCCATTGAACATATTCGAATATTCATTGGCGCATTAAAATTAACGAACGAAGCTGGTTGGCGCGCTTCAAAATTAAAAGCGCTTAAAATTAATCAAGATATCAACTCCCACAGTGAATCATAGGAACGCACGGAGCCTCCGCCGCCGTTGCCACAAACCATGGGTCGATCGATTCCCATGTAACCTCTCAAGTCACGATCACCGGCAGACACTTCTCGGTGCGACTTCGATAGGCAGAACACGAGATTCATCGATGTTTGCATTTTCAGCAACGGAAAGGAACATGTAAATCCACTTTTCAGTTGCGCAAAAGTCGTCTAATTGGTCCTCCCCGATCAGAATAATTCGCGGAGTGGCCAACACGCGACCCCTTGCCGTTGCAAGAACGTGAAAATTATTAAAGTGTATCTTAAAGTTATAATTGATTGATTCTGTGCACTTTGAAAATATCGCTGTTGATCGAAAAATATATGTTTTGGAATGAAAATACCTCTCAGATCAGTTTCTTAAGATCAAATTTATGGTATAATAGTATCTGCTAGGAGTTTCCTAATTGAATTTTTAAGGTTTGTGTCTTATTAGCTCTAAAATTCGTTTTTGATTGAAAAAAAATACTTATTTTAAAATTCTTCTGTCATACGATATGAAGCTACCGATCCTAACCACGACAACCAAAATTCTTAAAAATGTTCGACAAAGAGAAAGATTTGGAAAAGCTGAATAGCCTGAATATATTTATCTTAAAATACATTTTATTTGTAGGCACATTCAATTCAAACGTATTTAAACTTTAGTATTCCTAACTATAAAATAGTCCTATAAGTTTTTTATTTTAATTTAAAGCGTAATGCGATTTTTCTTATCGAGTCGTATCGAAACAAGGTAAGCGGTCATATCAACATTCTTTCAAAGGCGATACGTTTAGAATTAATCGTTTTTAATTAAACTTGAAAAATATTTATTATTCATAGTAGTAACAGGGTAGGTTTTAGGTGTGACGGACACTATAATCATTAAAAATATATATATCGAGGTTTTTTTTAAAACAAAAGCAATCTTTCTTCGTTAGAGAGGTAAAAAAATCAATTATTTACATAACTTTGGTTGCAGCGAAAGAAGGAATTATAATTATAAGCTCTTATTCATTAAAATCGGGTAATGATTTGTTATTTTACCACGTGTAATATTTCGGAAAAATGAAATTTTCCAGAAAATGCGTTAAGGATTCAAGTGCCAAACCTAGCTTTTCAAATTTTCAAGATTTTTGCAAATTTCATACGAAATATTATTCAGAAAAGATCCTAGAAATACAATATATAATAATATAATTTTTTTTTACAAATTCAAATGAAAATACCCTTAAATATCCTTTTATTCATCATGGATGATAAAAGGTTTATAAAAGTCGTAGTATTAAGAAACATTTTTATTAAAATTATTTTAAAGTATGTAGGTTATGTTTTAACGTTGTTTCTGAGGGAAAAAAAACGATAAACATTTTATTATAAGAAGAAGAGGCGTCTTGATCTTCAGGAGTTATTTAAGATAAGAGTCATTGATTCTACATATTTGGGATATTTTCATTGGAAATAAAAACAAATTGAACAAATAGAAATAGTTAACACGGGTCTGATTGACAATACAAATAAAATATTTAGTGTTTGAGTTTCACATATCTATTTATTTGCAATTGATTTGTGCAAATGGGAAATTGTTGTAAAATAGTCTTAATCGCAAACAACCAAAACTATACATTTTGTTAAATTCTGATTTCCATAACTTTTCCCAATCTTCTTTCCTTAATGTGCTCCCAAATGAGTTTGCTTTTATTCAGAGAGAAAATTATATTTTGAAAGTATTCAAAACTCAACCACTATTTTATTATAGGGTCTATTAATTTTGGTCAATATAAAAAAAATTTTAAAAATATGCATATTCGGATTTTGTTTTCTGATGCAGTGTAAAACTATAATTTTCGAATTCGTAATCTACGTGAAAAAAATTGGAAAGAAATGAACTTGTTGCAAAGTGTTATTAAATAATATTATTAGGCTATATTAGAAAATGGTGTTCTCCAAATCGTGCACATTGGTTGGAATAATTTCACTATATTATAGTCTAGAAAATGTTATAATTTTAGTCGTTATACTATTAATAATTCAACCAAATAAAATACACACAATAAACTGAATTTTATTGAACACAACGGATCTACTGGAAATGTTTTTTCAGTTGTATGCACATGTATAAAACCAGCAAGCGCATTTATGTTGTATGCTGTTTAAGGAATTAACCTCAGCACAAAGATTTGAAATATTTGCCATTTCGTTTAAAGTAAACTTGACTGCATGTCAACGCACTGGACTTTAGTGCCGACCCGCATAATTACACAATATTTTGTGTCAGTTCAGTTCAGTTAGCCAAACAGTGCGGACGTTTTTACATTTGATTGCATTTACTTTCGCGCACCTCACGCAAGCTTCCGCTCACCTGTGACTTAATTTCATTTCATCACCGCGTTCGTTCGTTTTGTTTACAATGGAAAAGCGCTGCGCCAACATTAACTGCTCGATTGATTGCAATGCTGACTTAGTGACCTGCAATGGACTTTGTGGGAAATGTTTTCATCCGGCTTGTATTGGTCTAAGTAAACGTGCCCTGACCTATATTAAGGAGTACCTTGGTGCCTTCTTCTTCTACTGCGAGGAATGTAGGAACATTTCCCTATCTCATGTGCTGCTTGCAATCAAATGCAACAATGACTCTGTGAACTCGTTATTAAAAGACCACTCGGCCCTCGTAAAGTGTTGTTTAGAGAAACTGAATAAGCTCACTACCAGCTTTAGAGGGCTCGACGATGTTATTTCCGCGATCGAGAATCTCAGTGGCGTTGTTAGTTCCACATTTAAGTCTTATAGTAAGCAATTATCGTCAGTTAACTCGTGTGCCCAAAATATGGTTGCCTCTGATGACTCTCTCAGTAATTCTGTCCTCAGTTTGAGTGATACTATTAAGCATCTTCCGTCGCTTGCAAACATTACTGACGTAATTAATTCGCTCCGAGACGACTTCAATGGCCAAATATCCCAACTCATTGTTTCTACGAACGAACTACAATCTCGTATTTCGCCTCCTCTTCGTCACGCCGATCAAGACCTTCCCCTCATAATTTCTGACGCAGTGAATCGTATCAACACTATTGCTTCCGATCTCTGCAACACTAGACGCACCTTCATCGACATCTCCGAAGATTTAAAAGCTGCTTCTGACTCCATGTTTTGCGATCGGACCGTCTCCACATCACAATGTAACAACATTTCATTACAAGCGGAACTTAATAACACTCTTCTGAGCCCTGCACCGTTACCTCCTCGACCATCTACTCGCTCAACCCTCGTCCAAACCTGTGCTGCCGATTTGGAGACTCCTCAGCCTCCCTCTCTTCACATGTTTGGCACCACTTGGACCGAAGCTGACTGGACTCAACGGCTGTCGAGGCTTAGTGGCTCTAATTCTGCTTCCTCGCTGGACTGCTTTTCCCTGCTAATTGATGGTGCTCCTCGTAATGCTGATGTATCCTGGATTCGAAATTTTATCAGCAGCAATTTCGCCTTCTGCCCGATCAACTGCAGTAAAATTGCATCTTCTTCCAGACATCTCTCCAGCTTTCGGGTCAATATTCCATCGAAATATGCTTGGATCTTCTCTAGTCCCTCAAGTGATGGTCTCTTTTATGGTAAAATACGTATCTCAGTATGGAATGCACCTTATCGTGTAGACACTAATAATTACAGCATTCCCTCCCCTGCTATCTCTAACACAGTCGCTAGTAATAAGCTTACCCGCAGATCCCGCTCCGTTAGGTTTACCTCTCCCACTATAATTTCTAAGCCTAACTCTAGACCTAAGAAAGCTCCGCAAACTAAAAATAATCGTTCAAGCGCTCCTCCCCTCTCCTCTTCTTCCTCCCGTAATATAGTGAAATCTACCTCCACTAACCCTGGGAAACCCAAACCTCAAACTAACGTTTCCTCTCAACGTCGCCCTAAACCCCGTCCTTCTTCCCCCCTTAATACCAATTGGCACCATAAAGCGGGCATCTTTCCAAATTTTAATTTTAGTACCGCGATTAAATACCCCAATTTTGTAAAATCTCATGTCCTCAATCCAGCCGATCATAAATCTTCTTCTTCTGCGGCCAGTTCTCACCCTCCTCCTTCTAGCCCTCATTCTAATTCCGTCAGCAATTCACACTCTATTCCATCCTCCTCTGCCTCCCTCGTTGAGTCCAACCCCCCCGATCAACCTGCTTCCACTTCTTCCTCGAACTCCTGTCCTTTGGCGCCTACCGCCTCCTCTCCCCTAACTGCCACAACCAACAACTCTATTTCCCCTAATACCCAAGTCCCCCAACCTTCCTTCCTTGACCCCCTTCTCCCCCCCGTCGTGAAACTTACTATGCGATCTGCTGAATCTAACGACGGACGCTATCTGCTTTCACGTTTACGCGACCACAGAATTTACAATAACGTCCGATTATTCCTAGCCTACCTCCATGATAAGCCGGATTCCGTCTGTATCGATGGCAAGACCAAAACAAATGTCCTTGTCTCTATTCACCAAGAAGGTCTTCCCACCGACCTCTCCACCTTACGGCAACTTTTCTTTAAATATCATGAAACATTTAACATCCCCTCAAAAAAAGTTTCTGACGATCTTTCTTCCTTCGCCTCTTATGTTAGCTCCAAACGTGTCTCCCACCTTCAGAAGGCCCGCACTGATGCTAAAAACTACTTTTGTTCCTAACCATCTCTCTAATCCCTCCCCTATTCTTGTTAATAACCCCCCTACTAAATATCTTTCCCTATACTACCAGAATGTCCGCGGGTTACGCTCCAAAACTCGTCACATTTTCCTGAGGTCCCAATCTCTTCCCTTCGACATCTTCGCTCTTACTGAGACTAATTTAACTTCTGATATTAACAGTCATGAACTATTTTCGTCTGACTTTAGTATCTTTCGCTCTGACGGCGGCAATTGCGGTCCTGGTCGCGGCGTCCTTCTAGCGGTTCATAATCGTTTCAATTCCTCCCAAATCACCTCACCCGATTCATCGTTATTTGAATCCATATCCGTAAAAATCACCCTCAACTCCCGCCGTTCTCTCTTCATCCTGTGCTGCTACATTCGCCCAGCCCAACCCTTAGACGCCTATAAGCATGCAATCCATGCAATTGATACCCTGTCTGCTCTTGCTAACCCTCTTGATGACATTATTGTCCTGGGCGACTTTAATCTCCCTCGTCTACAGTGGTCTCCCTCTGATGATGACTCTGCTTTCCACCCCACGAACATTTCTTCTGTCTCAGAAAAGTTAATTATTGATCACCTTTCTGACTCCGGTCTTTGCCAAGTCAGTGGTGTCAAAAATTACCTAGATCGTCAACTCGACCTGGTCTTCTCATCTAACCCTATTAATTCTTTTGTTGTTGAAAGCAGCCACCTTCTATCCACCCTTGATCTTCATCACCCTCCTCTTTTTCTCACATTATTTCATGACTCTTCTTCCACTCACACCTTCTCCGAAACCCATTATCACTTTAATTTCATTAAAGCTGACTTTGATAAGCTAAACTCCCTCCTAAGCAATTCCAACTTATCTACCACACTAAATAATCCCCAATTAAATGTTAACAACGCTGTCGACATCTTTTACGACCTTCTATTTAGCTGTATATCCCAAAGTGTTCCCTTCGAACCTAGGAAAACCCGCTCCTCATCTCCTCCCTGGTACGATAAAGAGCTTCGGTCGCTTCGCAACAAGAGAAACAAACTTTGGCACCGCTTCCTTATCTCTAAATCCGACTCTGACTACTCCTCTTACCTCGTTATCTCTTCTCTTTTTTCCAATCGCTGCGAATCTCTCTACAATGAATACCTACACCGCGTACAATATAAACTTATCTCTGACCCTAAGCACTTCTACAACTTTATCAAGATCAAGACTAAATCCAATGGCTACCCATCGACCCTAAAACTTGGTGATTCCTCATCATCTGACCCTTCCACTATCGCCAACTTCTTTGCAGATTTCTTCAGCAAATCCTTCAGTGATCCTGTTCCGATCCCTGATCTTAACTATTTTTCCTATTTGCGCAACTGCCCTCAAACCTCTTTTTCATCCATCGACATCGATCCCTCCCTTGTCGCTGCCAAAATCAGCTCCCTCTCAGGTGATTCCAACCCTGGCCCTGATGGTATCCCCGCCATTCTCCTTAAGAAATGCTCTGAACACCTGTCTCATCCTCTTTCAATTCTCTTTTCGCTTTCCCTTTCAGAGGGCACTTTCCCCTCTTTCTGGAAGGACTCATTCATCGTCCCTATACATAAAAAAGGTTGCAAAGGGGATATTTCAAACTACCGTCCCATTGCCAAACTCTCTTGCATTCCCAAACTTTTCGAGAGCATCATCTACGATTCCTTGTCCTTCCACTGTAAGTCCATTCTTTCGCCAGCCCAACACGGTTTTGTCAAAGGAAGGTCCACAACCTCTAATTTAACAGTTTTCGTTTCTCGTACCCTTCAAGCTATGGAAGATGGCGACGAGATCGACGTTATCGCCACTGACTTTAGTAAAGCCTTTGACAAAATCTCCCATCAAATAATCCTCTTCAAGTTTAATATCCTTGGCTTCCAACCCCATTTTATCTCCTGGATCAAATCCTATCTTGATAACCGGAAATATAGGGTCCGATTCGACTCAGCCGTCTCTAACCCCTTTACGTCTCACTCTGGGGTCCCGCAGGGTAGTCACCTTGGCCCGTTGATCTTCATTTTGACCATAAACGATGTCGAGTTGGTACTCAAACATTCTGAAGTACTAATATATGCTGATGACATGAAGATCTTCAAACGTATTTCCAACCCGGCCGACTCCCTACTCCTTCAAGACGACCTTCACAGCTTCTCTATCTGGTGCCAGAAAAATTCGTTGGATTTGAACATTAGCAAGTGCCAATCCATTACCTACTCCCGCAAACGTCTTCCCACCAATCCTCGTGTATATTCGCTCTCTAGTCAACCCATTCCTTCTGTGAATTCCTTGCGCGACCTGGGCGTTATCTGTGATAGCGAACTTAATTTCCGCTCCCATATCGATCACATCGTTAACAAAGCCAATTCCGCTTTAGGTTTTGTAAAACGATGGTCCAAGGAATTCTCTAACCCCCATGTCACAAAGGCTCTCTACTTCTGCTTTGTTAGGCCGATCCTCGAATATGCTAGCCAGGTTTGGTCTCCCTCGCAGCCTACTCTTATATGCAGAATTGAAGCGGTTCAGCGTAGGTTTCTCCGTTTTGCGTTACGTGGCCTTCCTTGGGTCGATAACCTTAACCTTCCTCCCTATGAGAATCGTCTGAAACTGATTGGTCTCCAACCTCTTTCTATCCGCCGCGACGTCGCTGACATAACCTTTATTCATCAAATCTTAACCGGCTCCATCGACTGTCCCGAACTTTTACATAACATCTCCTTCAACACCAATCCGCGCAATTTAAGATCCTTTCCTCTCTTTCGCCTTGACTCCCACCGTACCAATTACGGTCACTTCGAACCTGTTACCCGAATGCTACGTAAAGTTAACAATTCCGCCCCTTTTGACTTTCACGTAGATAAAGCCTCTCTTAGACGTGCCCTCATCAACCCCGATCTTCCTCTTTAGTCTTCCCCTCCCCTTGGCTCTCTCTTCTGCCTTCTGTTTTTTGTTTTTTTTTTTGTTTTTTATTCTTTAACTCCCTTTAGTTTTAATTATTTTTAAGCAATTTTGTTAATTAGTTTTAGTTTTTAGTTTTAAGCCTATTCGTTTATTTGTATACCATGTAGCTTGTATTAAGCGAAATAAATAAATAGACCCGTCGAAGAAAATGTGAAGAAGGCACCGAAGGAACAGCGACAGCGCGATTTCGCGGCCGTGGAGAATTGGCCAATTTCTTCCTCCTCCGAATGATTGACCTTGAACCCCCCGTAAGTTGGCAGCGCGAGGACCTCAAGTATTTTCCGGTGAGGTTCTAATTAAACGCCATCGGTCGAGTGCCCGCCACGAGGGCCATAAAAGTGATATTTCTTAATATTTATTCAAAAACCGCAGCTAATTGAGATGTGCATTTACTGAAGTCGCCTTACACCATCTCTTTCGCGTTTTCGAACCTTTTCTTGAGACCCCGGTTAGCACCGTATCTGTCTTAGCTAATGCCAAATTATTGCCCTCGAACAGGTTGCCGGTCGTGTCGTTATCGACAGAAAAACGTTCTGAGTGCGGAATCGGGCGCTAAGTAATTTTTATAAGTTGCTCACGCACACTGCCTCCGAGCTGCAGGAGTTTTTCCCATTAAGATGCTACTAAAATTTATTATTATAGCACCAAAGTGTTAACTAGCGCACGCAGCGTCAATTAAAGTGACCCAAATGACTTATCGGCGGGCGATTTTAAGTATCTACAAGTTTTGGTGATTTAAGATTTTATTATAGAGCTATAATATGCTTATAAACACCTACTAAATGTCTTGCTTAAAAAAGGTTTAAATTGCTTAGAATAAAACGAGTCTATTTTGCATATGCTTCTATTAATTTTGAAGATCCTGCAGTTTTTAGTTTTTACTTCCGCATATTTGAGTGGAAAAACGCGTTCACGAGGGCTTAAATATGTATTTCTATAAAATTCGTGAGTAGAGTTTAAATATAATAATACCTGCTTTAAAGAAAGTTGACCATATTTCGATATAGTGTAGGTTCCTTTTCGGAAAATCCCATTTATGTATCGTAACATTTATATATTAAATTTTCTATAATATTTATTGCCAAGAAAATCTTATGTCAAACAAATTTTTAACATTAAATAATTAAAAATTTGATTATTTGTAATGTTGTAATTTTCTAAAACTTTTTTACTGTGTGTGCTAATAAAATGGTCAACCTTTTTCCTCCTTAGTTGTTCTACACAAATAGAACTGAAAATAAATATGAATGACGCGCGTGAATAGATTAAGTACTCGTACATAAATGATTAAAAAAAAATAAGGTAGAAATCGTCAAACTAAAGCGAAAATAAATGTCTACACATGCACTTAAGTAGAAATCTAATAGATATTATATTAATGAATTGACACATTACTCTCTGAGAAGTAGGTATATGAAGAATTTTAGATAAGAAAAAAATATGATTTAAAAAATCCTTTATCTATAAAGTTTTAAAACAATTGCATTTTAATAATATGAGGTAAAAAACTCGTGAGCTTACATTTTATTTATTATCCAAGACAAAAAGTATTTAATTCAACGCAGGCCTCGCTTCGGATTTTAATAAATAGGGCTTATTTTGTAGCCAGTTCAAGCTAAGTTGTTCGAGATCGAGTGATAACGTTTTTTAATCAAATAGGTGCTTATAAAATTATATTATTTCTTATTTTCAAGAGGAGTTTTTGTAAAAGTAAATACATTGTGTTTATTTTTTTCTGCTAAGTGAGTAGATTAGTTTCCTTACTTGCATCAGACGGTAATTCCGTCAACGTAAAAAATCATTGTATCTCATTTTAAGTGTAAGCGTTCTAAGTATTTATATGACTATAATATGTACTTATGGTTACACATACTCTCGTATTTATTGAATTTATTAAATGAATTTTAAAAAAGTATTATAAAAGTTTGTATAGGCAAACTATGTACTAAATAAATAAAATTATGTTGTTCGCAAGCTCATCAGATTTGACATAACTATACATATGTAAATTTTTCTCTTAAATCTTGGTTTTTAGGATTCGGTTTTTCTTTTGGTCCGTCCCTCTGTTCGATATGAATGTTTTCTTTTTCCCATATCATTTCAATAATTTCTCCAGTTAAGCCCTCTTGTGGATTTTTTCAAAAATGAACTTATACTACCTACTTTCAAAAATTACGACTCACTTAAATTCGGTCTGGTTCTCACTCTTGACCGGTTGTTTTTATAATGAGATCTGTCCATTCTCTTTTTCACAGGCCCTATATTGTATGTATAAAATTGTTTTTAATTACCTGTTTGATTACATTAAGTAGATCGTCATCGTCGTCGTCATCGATAGACCATAACTATTTGCAGCGCGACACAGGTATATATGAAAATTGAGCGCCATGTTATCATTTTCATACCTTAAAAATCATTCCGCCGCGTAACCACTTAGAATTAGTTGCTTGTTTTCCCCGCAAATTAAACTCTCATTAAATTTTCGATCTGGCTCGCGATCGGCTCAACCTTGCATTGGGCAAAAACTGCAACCCGAACGGTTCGCGGCGGTGTGTAAAATGGCAAAATTCATTTGTTCGCGGGCTTGATATAGCCAAAAGGGGCGAAAACCCAAGACGCCCACAGCTACCTATCGACATGACAGAGGTCGCTGGTTGATTTATCGGCTCCGCAAGCACCGCAGAGCCGTCGCGGCAATTTCGTTTTGCGGCAGTACCGCCAGCGGATCGGGCGGGCGCGGTCGATTGGCGGTGCGCGCGCACAAATGGCGGAACAGTGTTGCCCGAACGGACGGAGCCCCAATCTCGCCCGTACACATGTTAACCTCCGATGTATTTCAGTGATATGCTGTTTATTGATTAATTGTTTACTGCCTCGCTTAGCTGCACATCACATGCCAATTGCCATTGATGCAAAGGGAAAACAGCTCGCAGCTAAATCACCCTGGTCCATGGGTTCCTGGCTCCGGCCCAGGTAAAATGCAGGTAAATGCAGCGCAGCCCGCGAGTGCACTGCGGCTGCGCGCTCGAATATTTATTAAAGTAATAATGCGGTTGCACTGGCAAAGTGCGCGGTGCTGCGCGCATGCCTTTCGTGCTATTCGGCGCTGGGGCCGCGCTATAAAGCGCCAATTCGAAGCCAGCGGCCTGCGAAATATCAATCTCTTTTGGGTCGAGTTATCTTTTGCGGTCTCATTACAAAGAAGCACACACGTTCCCTTGCCGTGCCGTGCCGCACCACACCGCACCATGCCGCATCGCGCCGCTGCGATATCTGTTGAAGCGCGCGAGTGCATTTTGTATCGGATGCCCTCTGAATGGGATGCAGGCAACGAGCGCGTTTTGATTTTATTACTTGGAAAGGTGCGATCGTGGGTAAAATGAAAGTAGTAAGTGGCAACATCCGGCAGGCCAGGCTCTCGTGCTACCTTTTACCTCAAAATTTTCGAGACGAATAATTGGATCTTTTCAATTACACGGTTAGCAGCCGGAATCTTAAAGCAAATTAACAATTAACCGGCGCGGCTGGCGCGGCGCGGTGTTGTTTTTAGGCATCACCGATAGACAGGAATGCCATGTCCGCGCGGGTTCACTGATTTATGATTGCAGTGCATGCTTGATCTCTAATTATTCGTAAATAGTCGATGCAATTTATCAAATATCTTACAGACATTTGTCGGATTGCTGGCAGTCAGCGGCCGCAACATTTCCTTGCTCGGCCACCGACATTAGGCACAGGCCTCTCATTTCTATGCCGCTCTGGGTGGCTGCGTTCCAGGTATATCGACACCTTTTCTGCAAGTCCGGCTAGACAAATAGCTCTAAGCAACACCGAGGTCCCCTGCGAAATGAGCACAAATGTGGTCTATTCTGCTAATTCCACAGATAGCCTTAAGCTGTCGAATGGCTATAAATCAGTGGTTTTAAAATTCATAGCCACTGTAAAATCCTCACCAAAAGTCGAATTCACTTATTGCTACTAGCTAAATATCTGTCTCTTATTATATATCTCTAGTCTTTATCAAGAGACAATTTTCAAAAGGTTTCAGTTAATGTCACAAATATATGACTATTATGTTCGATTTTTTTATAATAATAGTAATAAGTAGGTATAATAGTTCAAAATAAGAGAGAGCAATTGGCGTATTTTTAAAACTTTGTAAGAAAATTCCGTTTCATAAGTGTATTTTTGCAACATTATGTAAAAATGCAACAATATTATTTAAACTTAAAAGTTTATCCATACTATAACATATTTATTGGTAATAAACTCTTATTTCTCATCCAAGGTTTAAAGACCTTAAAGTTGTAAAATTATGCCTTGCAGTTGTAGTTTAACGTCTTGCAAATGTATAATAATGAATAAAATAACATCTTAAGAATTATAACGTCATGTTCTCATTTAAATTGTGACTTCCTAACAAAATTTGTAGAGAACATTAAATTATATAATGTAATTTTTGTTACTTCTATCATTTGAATTGGATACAGAAATCATCGACATTTCTTTTCCATATAGTTAATTGGTGTGTAAACAAAAAACCTACGTATTTTGTAATAACAAAACCATTACAAATTCTTTGCGTATAATTTTGTCAATTCAACAATTAACACTTTTCAGAAAACATTCCATCAACCGCTGCGAGGGTTAAAAGTCGACCTTGAGCTGGGGTTATGCGTATTTTGACGAGGTCAATGTACTTAATAAAAGTAAATTCGTGTAAAATTTTAAATTATAAATGCCTACATAGGGTTTTTGAAATCATATAGCAAATTAAATTGACTACAGGGACAGTTTTAAAGTAATTATGGCTTAATAATATTTTAACCCATTAACGCCGAGGTGATCAGAATTTTTACTAACTTTTCAACGTGTTTATTTATTATGTTATCGGACCAAAAAAATAATGCAATATCTCTATTCCTACGTGAAATTTGATGCTCTTTCAGAATTCGAGATCAAAATTTCGATTAGACACCGAGAAAAAAAAATATGGCCGATTAAAACGTGAAAAACGTGAAAATTTTCGAAACAAAATTTTTTTCGCATTTTTTTTCACAATGATACCGCAAAGGTATCAACTTTTTACTATGATCAGAGGTGATCATGGCACTCGAACATTAAGAGGAATTTTTTTCAGATAATTTCATCGACGCGTTTATTCAAAATGGCTGCGAAAATGAAAAATCTTAATCTATCGTTTTCTTAAAAACTATAAACTTTAGAAAAAAATTTTTAAGACGAAAAATGTCTTTAAATTGGCCAAGGAACACTTCTCAAATTTTTTCAGAATTTTTGGAGACAATTTTTGATTTTCGAAATTTTCAAAAAATCCAATTTTTCAAAAATTGTCTCCAAAAATTCTGAAAAAATTTGAGAGTGTTCTTTGACTAATTTAAAGACATTTTTCTCCTTACAATTTTTTTTCTAAAGTTTATAGTTTTTAAGAAAACGATAGATTAAGATTTTTCATTCTCGCAGCCATTTTGAATAAACGCGTCGATGAAATTTTCTGAAAAAAATTTCTCTTAATGTTCGAGTACCATGATCACCTCTGATCATAGTAAAAAGTTGATACCTTTGCGGTATCATTGTGAAAAAAAATGCGAAAAAAATTTTGTTTCGAAAATTTTCACGTTTTTCACGTTTAATTCGGCCATATTTTTTTTTCTCGGTGTCTAATCGAAATTTTGAGCTCAGATTCTGAAAGAGCATCAAATTTCACGTAGGAATAGAGATATTACATTATTTTTTTGGTCCGATAACATAATAAATAAACACGTTGAAAAGTTAGTAAAAATTCTGATCACCTCGGCGTTAATGGGTTAAACCTACCTAAAAGTATTTTACAAAGAGACATTTCATCAATAATAAAACTGATAGGGTTTTATGAGGAAATTGCAAAACTTTATTTCGAATGTGATCTTGTCCAGCGTTTTAATGGAGAAAATCGCTCCAGAATTTGAGCTAACTTTGACTTTAAGGTTGAACTCTTAAGTAAATTGAGTAATTGCTAAGATCTGGCATCAATTGTCTAAATAGTAATATTAACTTATTTATGTAAGGCACCCATAGGACATGCTATACACTCTGTTGCAAAATTATATATTCACCAATAAATGTAGAGCTTTTCCTATTTCTATATGGAATTTTCAGAAACCTTCTTCTGCAAAAGATTCTAAAATTAACAAAAAAAAAAAGATACTTTCATTATGGCAAAAGTGCATTTACATTAATGATTTTAAAATTCTCTGAGAACTTCGAAAATACTACTGTTGCATATTTATAAATCCACTAGTAAAATCACGTGAAAACTAAATTTATTTTGTGTCAACTATTTATTTCATATCCTTTATGTTTTACATGTTCAAAAAATCTTTTTTTCATACTTAAAAAAAACTTTTTTTTTAATAATCGGATTAATAAATTTATCAAATTTTTGAACAATGGCTTGTTTTAGATCTTCAATCCTATTAAATTTCCAATAGTCAGCTCAAACTCTCCGAACAAAACTTCTGAAGAATAAGCCGATCATCCCACAAGTCAAATGGAATTGATAAAACTGATTTGAAACTACGTCATCATCTTTCTACTCGTGTGTATAACAGCTTGTCCTGCTGAAATATCTGCTCTTTTGTCGATTTTTACCAAGAAAATTTACTAAACTACCTTGAAGAACAGCAATGTAGTAGCCTGTAAGATTTATAACCTTTCTCCTTGTATTTGGTAAAAATATCATTCATTCGTAAAAGTCATAGCTTTAAGAATTGACTTAGATTACTTAGTTAAAAATCGGGCCGTTCACCTTGAACTCATTGAAAAAGGGTTGTCTAAGTTATCTTGATTCAAAAAAGTTTAACAATGGGACCTCCTGAGATGAAATATTCAAGGGATTTCCCCAATTAGAATATTCCGCTCAGATAGTTTTGGTTCTGTTGACGCCGCAAATATTAACTTCAAATTCTAACGCACATTCCAATTTTATAGAGGTCCGAACCTACGGCGGATTCAAAGTGACTTAAACGGTTAGGGCCTGCCATAACTCTCGCCTCAGTTACTTTGGGGGTTATTTGTGCCGCATGCGCAAGAGCAAGGAGCATGCGCACCTTGAGTTAATATTTATTCCAATCACATAATCGCTTGCGTCTGGAAATTTCAGTTGTCGGTTTGTTCGTTTTCGTTATTTCCTTAAGGTGAGTGCTTTTTTTTTAATGCCAGCCGTGTGGCTGGTTTCTGTTTGGAGCCACTTTCGGGAATATGAGAACCTCTCGGACCCGGGCACAGAACAAACGCAAAGTTTTAACCTTACGCGCATGCTTAAACGAGGTCACACTGCGGCCAGAAAGCTTCCTGGCAATTTGTGGCGTTGTTTGTGCACAGCGGCCAATGAGGAGGCAATCACCTTTGGCTCCACAAGACCGAAGAAAATATTTCAGCATTTTTTCTTGTGTCGTTTTTCGGCATTTCTTTTTTTTTTTTAGATAAGAAAGTCGTGAGGTGAATTGGTAAATTGTGTAACAATAAAATTCAAAGTAGCATTCACCGAAACGTGCAGCCTCACCATGGGAGTTGGGTTTGGGGGTGGCCGCGCTTTGTTGGGGTTTTGTTCGAACGCGATTTTTGGGGATTTTATTGGAACTGCCCACTCCCGGTGCAGGGGAACAAATGCGGCCGACGCGACGTGGTGCACTCGTTGCTGCATGATGTCACCAGGCCTCGTCTCCGCGGTGGCTGTCAAACTGATTGACACAATTCTTTCGACAGACGCTCAATTTGTATGCAAACCTCATGCAGGGGTCAAAATTCGATGGTGCATTGAAAACGGTTTTTGTTTTGGCATTCCAGTTACATTGTCCAACGCTCTCTGTACGTTGGGAGGGAACAAGGAAGGCAACTTCGAAATAATAGTTGAATTGTTACTGCCTTTACTGGACAATAGTTTGTTTCAGACCCATATTTAAAATGAGGAAGTAAGATATTACTTAGATGAATTTAGGAGAGATATACAGTCACTTATAACACCATTACATAAAATTCCATTTTTGTCTATTTGTCTACCAGAATGTTATGACGATTTGGATGATATTTGGAGACCCTAAGTAGTTATATAAGGGTAACAGCGACCTTGTCACAATCGCTTTTATTTATTTAATTAACTCGTTGATAATTTATTTTATAGTTAATTATTAATGTTATGTTATGTTAAAATCAATTGTTCGTTTGAGCTACACACACAGACTCATTTGTATACCTAATATTTGTTATCACTGAATTATAGGTACAAATAAATTTCTATTCTAATTAATAATTCTGACAAACCCCATTCGATTTCGTTCTTTTTTTAATCATATTTTCGCTAACAAAGTAAAATTTTGTTTTGAGGTCTCAACTAAATTCAACTAAATTTTCCTGTGACACTAGCTACTGTAAAAGATGCCCTAGCTAACATAGAAAAGACATGTTTTATTAAGTTTTCCAAAATAATTACTACGAAACACTTATTCAGATTTTCGATTCTAAATCAAATTTTGGAAATTTTTTTATCTAAGCAACTCTATAGAATATTTAAAATATCGAAATGTCGATTCTATAAGTTGCAACAAGACAACCCCTTGCATATAAGGGTATAAGGTTTTTTTTTCGAACGCACGATTTTTAAAACATAACACTTACCAATTTATTCCGATTTACCTAAAATGTTATCTTTTGCTTCTTAAATTCTTAAATGCCTAGAATAACATAAATTAGTTTAAGGATTAGTTACAAAACTTATTTTGTTGGACACAATTTGTTATACGTCCACAATATGCATAATTTCTCTAAAAAACTGTTGGTCAGTCTTTGGTTTTGGTGCCAATATTTCGAATTAAAAAATTAAAACTACAAAAATATTTCGCATTTTAAAGCCATGTTTATTTAAATAAGATAAAGTTTTCTTAACAGATTTTCTATTGTTCTTATATTAAAATTTGAAAAGAATTCTGAAGGTTACCTTCAATATTTTGAAGACGCCAGGTTTACCTTTTATTTAAAAGAATTAAAATATCTCTTCTCACCTATAGACAGGACAAGTACACATTTATCTATTGTCATGGTATATAATATAACAGTAACATATCTCAACAAATTTAATTTTTTTTTGCCATATAAATGGCACATTATTTCTACAGGATTTTGTCCGTAGATTACGAATTCGTAAATTAAAATGTTCAATCAACTTTTGTTTGCGAGAAAAATAAAGTTAAAATAATCCAGAAGACCATATTTTAGCCGATCATTGAAAAAGAACGATTCATCGTAAAACTTTTTAACATGGCTTAAATGACAGCCCGAGTCCTTATCTATGAATATCAAATACAACTTATCTCTACACACTTGACGAACAAGTTTTTCAAGAATGTGCACTTGCAGTGTTCTTTATTCGTCATCAATTATATGAAAAAATCAGATTATGGAAAAAAGTAAAATTCACTGATTATTTCGAAATTCTTCAAAGCTTTTTGTATTTTTATATAATAGCAAGACCTCAGCTATCGTTATTTTGTAATGATTTTTCATATATGGTCAAAATATTGCATTTAGTTTATCCTAATTTTCTCGAAAACGAAGGAGCTGATTGGGCATTTTCATTTACGAACTGGTAATCTACGGAAAAAATCCTATAGAAATGTTTTGTCAATTTGTTGGGAACAAATTTAGTGTTGACCTCTGTAATTTATATTTGTAAAACATAAATATATTTAATAAAGCTCTAATTTATTCAATCTTACAAAATTATTCTTGATATACTATATGAATGTAAGAATATTCTTATCCTTTAATGGAAGATACACGAATATTTTGAATATCTTTTTGAATTTCTTTTCAATCTTGGGGACGTATCTTCATTGAAGAATCGATTAGACGTGGATTGGATTCCTTCGACAAAATCCCGTGATTACAAATAAATTTCACGGAAGGAGAATAAAATAAATGAGTTCATCCCCAGCCAAGAAATCCCGTGAACCTCACGTCAACGAACGCGCCGCCAGTCCAGCCGAAGACGAAGACGTCTCGCGGTGGTGCTGCCGGTGTGTGACTTGATTGAAGGTGTGTTAACAGATTGCCCCGGCAGCGGGCAGCGGGCAGCAGGCAGCAGATTGAAAGCAAAGCAGGCAAAACAGAAAATGACTGAAACTGCGATAAATTAGCGTGGCGTCTGCATCAATTTTCCTATATAAATTTTTTGTTTGGCGCGTAATAAACTTTTCACGATGAAGGAGCAAGGTGCCCACTGCCTGGCTGGTGGCTACCATTGCGCGCCACAATATCGCGCCGCGCATACCGCCTCACACCGAGGCCCGTCACCAGCAGCACTCGAATCGCGAGTAGTTACGTAATGAATTATGAATGAAATTCAAAATTTATTAGCGTATATAAGCCGTCGGTAATGACTACACCCACTTTGCACGCCGTTTTTAATATGGACGGCGCACAACGCATGTCTAAGGCGCAAAGGTTTATTATCAGGCACAGGTAAACCCCACTGTCGGTCGACGACGACGGCGGCGTCTAAGCCCCCGCCGTCGCGCGTCGTCGTCTCGGCCTCGGAGCCAAAATGCCAAGTGCTAAAAGCTGATAATAATATTTGAGATGGACGTCGAAAAACACGGGCGGTTCCAGGGTCGTTTCAGTTCAGGTGCGATATATCAGTAACACCCCTTTTTTGCTGTAAGTCAACTGAAAAATTTCAGATTTCTATAACTACCTTTTAAAAATGTGGTTATTTTGTTCAATATACAATCAATATATAATATCAGTTTTTTCTTGACCTCAGTGAGATTCCTATATTTTAATTCTATTTTGGAATAAAAAATGGGTTGGCCTACCTAACCTAAAACATCGATTTCCTTTTAACCTTTTGAGTACCCAAATATATATGAGTTTCTTAGACCCAAAGCTAAAAAAATTTAAAATTCCAAGATAAAGGCAGAAAGTCATTGAGAGGTCAATATTCACATTGAAAATACAAAATAAATACAAATAAGCATACATAATAATTTTTATTTTAAATACATTAAATAAACTACTTCTTTAATATCTTATATAGGATTTATATCATTTCGTTGGCTCTTCATCCTTTTTGTGTTTAAATTAATCTAATATAGTGTAATTTCTACGGGCTCTGATAATTTTTGATTTTGTAATTTCTATTCTAAATGTCACAAATATGTGTATGTTAAGTTTGGAAAATCGCTTATTTTGCGTAATTTTAGTGTTTTATATACATATGTATAATATGAAAAAATCCAATGGAATTTTAAGTCATAAGAAAAAATTTCATGGGCTCTTTTATAAATTTTCTTCTCAAGCGCCGGTAGCGAACGTGTTAATAAAAAATAATCCAAAAAATTACGATTTTTAAGTCGGTCGAAATAGATGTCAGCAAAATAAAATAATACAGTGAAACTCTTTGTTTCCTGTCCGACCAAAGGTTATTCATAAGGTTTACTAGTTATACAATAAAAGAAAGAACTTTTGATAGACCTCCTTCGAAATTATCCAAAAGAAATCGAAAATAAAAGAAATGGCACCAAAATTATTGGAAATAAAGAACCTGCTTTAAGAGGTGTTAAAGAGAAAAATTAGATACCATCTTTTTATAATTTAAATGCATCTGCTCGAAAACAGCATTTCATTTCTATTGTTTCTTGTAAATTTTCTATAAACACAAAGTTTCTATGAATCTCCTTTCTCTTGTCTGTAGACATCTTAAGTTTCTTTCTTTTCTCCTATTACTACAAAAAGCAACCTTTTATAAATTTCTGACTAGTTTAAATGTTTAAACTAATTAGTCGATATAATATTCATCTGTACCTATTCGTTAAAATGTAATCTTCAGTTACTACTTGAGTGCTGGTGAAAATGGGAAATTTTAAACTGTCATTTCGTGAGATTATTTTATTGCAATGTCGATATTATCCAGTCGAATGGTAATTTAAGCTTTGTTTTTAGGAGGCAGAAAGTTTTAAATCGTTTTTAAATTTGCGAGACGCCAACCAATGCAACCAGTTTTTCGACTGTCTATGAAGGTACCCTGTATCTCAAAAATTATGTAAAAATTTTCTTTTATAGAATTAAATCAATTCAGTCACAAGTAACTATATATAATATATATTTTTATTTTTTACTTACACATATCTCGGAAATGAAAAGAGATAATTTTTTTTTATTATTATTTTTCCTGTTTTATCACCGCAAAATACATCGGGAAGCCATGTTCAAATCGAGAAAGCATGAAAATTGAACGGTCTCTAAAATATGTCTGAAAACATGCATAACTTCCTTAATTTTACGATTTCGAGAAAAATAAATTAGCAATGAAAGGTGCTTTTTATGTAATATAAGTTAGCAATTTAAGTTTTGTAGACTTGTAGAGCCAGAAACATGGTTTTTAAAACTTTAAAACGATTTCCTCTCTAGAAAATGTCAGCAAAAAACAAATTAAGAGCCTGAATCCTTAAGAAAACAGACGAAAGGGTTTTTGGGATAAAAAAAAATCCTAATAAATTTCCTAAAATTCTCACCAATTTTTATCCAATGCTTTGTATATTTGGCTATATTAGTAAAATATGTATGTCGCACAAAGGAATGATGAAAAAAAGTGAATTCAATTACTCAGTTGACATTTAAAATTGTGTAGGAGCATTTTTGAGATGGCTTTACGTCAGGAAATGAAATTTTTAGCTTTTCTTGTGATTTTTTCAAGCTTACTTAAAGGTCTTCTGCCTTTCAAATTTTAGAATAATAAATATGACAGCTTAAATTGACGAAAGAGAAATGATTAACTAACTATAAACTTTTATTTTATATTGTGAAAACATGACTTAATGACACAATAGTTAGCTTGATTTATAACTTGACAACCAGAAGTTACTTAATTTTTTTAGAATCATCCATAGGAATATCAAAAAAAACTTAAGCTTGCAAAAAACAAATTAAGCTTGATTATATATTGTGAATAACTATATGTAAAAAAAGATTTTACCACCAGTAGGTATTTCACCGAGGAAAGGTAACTAGTAATGGAATGGAAGTATAAAACTATAGAATTTCTAAATTTTGTATAAACTTTTAATAAATAATAATAATCCAGTTCAGTTAAATAAAGAAGAACCTAAAGAATTCAGAAAAATAAGTGATACATTTAATTACTCTTAAAAATAAATAACAATTACCATATATATAGGAATATGTTGTTCATTTTGATATTCATCAACTACGAGTTTTCCTGCTGGGTCATTCAACATATACAATTTTTGTGTCGAATATTGCCGTAGTAAATTCAGTATTGTTACAAAATTTCGCTTCGTTGTAATTCATAGTTGTAACTAATGGATATAGGGACCAGACTTTCGATCCGTACGGTCGTGGTAGGCGTAGTTGGCAAGGGCACCTGGCCATTCAGCTACACTGAAGAGATTAGTCAGTGCACTAAATAGAAACACCTATCATTTTTGGATTCGTCTGTTGGCAAACGAGTATTTATTCTCAAAATTCGTCCTTACATCGCGATTACAACGAGGGACCTATTTTACAATTTTGTTAGTAAGCCTCTTGGCTGTCAAAATTGTAACAGGATAATATTAAGTTCATTTTGGGCAATCTAAAGTTTTTTCTTATGTGCGATTGCGCAGTTATCAGACGGAGCTCCATACATGCGTCAATTTTGTTTGAAAAATCACTCGTTTGTTATCCGAGCTTAGTTCTGATTTTCTATTAATAAATGGACTATCCATTTCTGGTTAAGAAATTATTATATATGTATGTATAATGTTTGACCCTAGAGAATTGCCTACCTTGGCCCCATCCTAAATGCGGCCCTGGTAGGCGACTCATATTCACCTAAGCCTCCACCCGCCGGCCGCCCGCCCGCCACGAAAGCGTTATCTTTTACTTATATGGGTCACGCGAAGTGGGCTCTTCTGAGCAGCGTGCTCCCCGATAATCTCGCGAAATGTTTGGCGGAAGGCGGACGCGGGCGGGCTATTTGTGCGCCGCAGTCGCGGAAGAAACCGCCGCCTGTCGCGGACCACATGTCACCATAGTTGGTATGCAAAACATAAAAAATAAATAAATAAATCAGGGGTTGTTCACCTGCAGTGGCAGGCAGGGGTCGATTACGGTCTAAGTGCATTAAATGCTTAAGCAAGAGGACTCACCTGAGTAACACCATGCAGGCCATACAACTTGAGCGTCGGTATCAATTTCCCTCATTGTACATTTTTTCACCCGGGAGAGTAGGCAAAAGGTGTCAATTTGTTCTAAACAAATTCGTTCAGCACCATTTCGGTGACAAACTACACTCTGCCTCTGAAACGCGCGCGCGCTAATCAATGGAGGAAGTAAGTATAAAAAACCACTCTAGCAAAACAAAATGCGAAATGAAAAAAAATAATAATAAACAACACAGCAAACCACCAGATGACCACTTTTTTCACACGGTTCGTTCTCGGACGAAACCTTTTCTTCTTTAAAAGAAATATATATCTTTAAGATATTTCGAAAAAGAAAACTCGTTTCCCAACAACGGCGCTACTGTCGACTGACCCTCCGCATTTGCCCCCAACTTCACAACATATTTCCACTTAACATTAAAATGCACTCCACTCGGTTGACGGAGGGGAAAAGGGGGGCACCGCGGGTCATCGGTTATAGTTCAAGAATTTTCGTAGTCGTTTTAGCTGCGACACACACCACACGATCACCACTAATACTCCAAAAACTTTCGGCTGGAGTGTATGTTTTTTAATTTTTTTTCTTCCAAAGCTATTTTTTATTTTGACGATCAGTCGCGGAAAAAACTCCACACACTATGAAAAAAAAGAGTTTTGTCGAAGACCGAACATTCGTGAGTTTCGTATGTTTGGGTGTTTATTTATGCGCGCGGCTGAGGGCAGGCACATGGGCGAGATCGCGATCGCGTCCTCAAAAAAACAAAAAAAAAATAAGATAAATATATATATATACTATATACATATATTGTTCAGGGGTTTCGCCCCAACCAAATAAACTGGCCCCAAGCTCAGCTCGTGTGTGGAGCAGAGGAGACCAGCGGACCGCGCGATCTGTCGTATTATCGCGCGTATTTTTAGATACAGACCCGACCGAATCTCGCGCGACTGTTGCGGCACATTCGCTGATGCTGGGTGATGCTGGCTCACTGGTGCTGCTGATCCCCGCGAGGAGTCGCCTCCGGGACCATAGGTCATAAGGTCTGGGGGCTGGCACTGCGCTGGTGAGCGCTGGTGAGCTCTGCGGCTCCCCCGTGGCCCGGGTTACTCACTCAAGATTTACAAAAAAAAAAAACTTTATTTTTAGAACGTCTTAGCAAAAACTTATTTTTAGTAAGAAGTTTGTTCAACAGAAAATTTTTAATAATATGTAAGATAGTCCCACGTTTTATTTTATATTCGCGATCACTTATAGTCGCCGATCACGACACGCACTGATCCTTCACGGTTCTGGGCACTCAAAAAGAGATCTTAAACCGTGGCTGGTTTCAAATCACAAAAGTAATAATAATAATAATAAATAAGTAAAATATGATCGTCGTATATAAAATGTTATATTTCGTTATCCAAGACGGACGAGGGCACCCAGAAGTCGGACCAGATTACGACTGCGATCTTTGATCTTTTCCAACCCAAAGGAGTCTCGACCTCACAAGATCTCACTCGGGCGTTTTGGAGCGAGTGAGGAACAGGGATGGGGCTAAGATAGCAAACCGTTTTGCTGCTGTGACTGGGACAAAATACAAAAAATGAAATAAATAAATAAAATAATAAAAATAAAAGAAAACTCCGCGACACGCAAAGAATGCCAAGATAAAACGCAGTCTCAGAGCAAAACACCTTTGGAGCCCCGCGATAGTACACACCTTTAATAAACAAACCATCGACCGCGCATGTCACTTCAATTTGACATATTATAGCACTGTATACGCCATATGGCGATCATTTTCATTTTATGAATGATACATACGACCGCGATCATATGTGTGCAGGTCGGAGTCGAGCTCGATTTATATATATATACATATAAGTATATATTGTTTGCTCAAGTACTTTCGAAGCCGAAGCCGCCTTTAACGTCTTATCAGCCCCGGATACGAAATTTTTTGTAAGAAATCAGGCGAATCCTCCATTGGAGGCCGCAAACATTTGAACCACATTCAAATCTGGCGGAACACCAACAGTCCACACCGCGATCACAGCTCACGGTTTACCCACCGTCGCCGTATTTTTTTCTTTATATTATTTTTTTTCGAAGAACGGAAGTGCCGGAAATGAGTTGACCGAAAACCGCTGAGGAATTTATTTGACCGCAACACCGAACTATTTTGCTAGGTCTTTAAGTAAGTACAGAAACCGTACTAAGTGCGGTGACGTATGTTTTTATTATTATTACTTTTATTATTTTAAAATATTTACTTTATTTTCTTTTTTTTAAGTACACACGTAAGCTTTTGGGATCAAGATCGGATAGGATCCCGATTTGTTGCGATTAAAACCTCGGGCAGTCTTAATCCAATAACGCAACCAAACAGACTGATTCGCTTCGTTTTGAGCACAATACAAGCCCGAATTTCTTACCTTCGCCTTCTCGTTCACCTTTCACCAATACATGAAATGGGGCTCGCGCGCGGGGCCCGACGCGCGATATAATACAACAACACAATCATCATCATCATCATCGCCATTTGCCGTGCCACTGCGACTGAGAGTAGTCGGGGGCTTTAGGTGAATATAAAGAATCCAGGCGAAAAACGCCGCCGTGGGGCTCGGGGGCACTCTGGGGCCGCGGTCAAACCTACTCGCGGCAGCAGCGGCGCGACGGCGCGCGGCGGCAACGGCTGGTGCATGTGGAGACGACGGAGAACGACGACGAATGGATTTTTGTATCAGCACGGCGCGGTATCGCCGCGCGCTCCGTCGTCGTCGTGTGTAGAACACACTCTCTGTCCGCTCCGTCGTCGTCTGCATCGCAACTCAACGCTAAAGAAACAGACACTCAGATACAAAAAGTAGGAGCGGAGCGCTAAAGGGGCCCCCAGTCCGCAGCGGCAGCGGCGACGGCGACGGCGTCACACTTGTGTGAACGTGAAGGCGAGGCGACAGACGATCGACGAGCTGGTGACTTCGGGGTCAAGCACCAATCAAGTCAGGTCAGTCGCGCTGACGGTGGTGTGATAAATTAGGGTAAAGCTGGTTTCTAGACCCTAAAGAGGAAAAAAAGGGGTCTATTATTCCTCACCTTCTCTTCCCACACACCCAAATATCCGAAAAAACCCCTATACCTCTTTCGAACCGATCAAAGAAAATATATCAAAACCCGAAACGATCAACCACATCCCTTCCTACACCAAAATTTCGAAATAAATCTCAAAAAACTTTTTAAAAAAACACTTACAGGATTCGTCGCGGTATAAGAAAATCGCAAAATAAAAAGGCTGACGATCAGTTCGGTTGCTCAGTTGGTCGGTGGTGGTGGAGGGACGTGAGCAACATTCAAAAACGTCTACTTCACTTGCTCCGCTAAACTGGAGGTCATCGAATAAATTTTAACGTATCGCGGCATAAAGTCGCACTTGTGCAATTCGAGGCGAAAGATCATGCCCGCCCGCACTATGAAGAATGCGACGTCGCGCATACCTTTAAGGAATTTGGCACGTTTTATAATGATAGCTCGAAAAGGAAGTAGACTATGATCGCATTTGAATTCTAGTTATAGCTTTCTATGGCTATGCGGAATTGCGGTCGTTTCCTGAAATTTTTCAAACATTTTTAATTGGTTTGAACTCGAACTGGAAAAAGGTTTAAGAAAAATAATTATATCCGACTACTGATCTTGCTGTCTTGCTTACTTGATATAAGAAGACCTTTTGCACCTTACCTAGACCAATTTTCTTATTTTGATAAATTTTAATTGCCACCCCTTAACTTGTTGTAGTTACTGGGGGTCCAGAAGGCCGCAGCTTAGAACGTAGGTATATTTTAAATTCGAATTTGTGCTGCCATCTGTTATTGCCACGCAACATCACTACAGAGATTTAATGGTTACGAGGCTCGACATCATTTCAATTAGCGTCTGAATATTGATTTGAGCAGACTTTTTTTTTCCTGGGTTCCAAAATACCCCGTGTGTCTATTACGTTTCAAGAAAAAATTATTAATTTGATTTTAATAAGTGAAATAAACATCAGCAATGAATTTATACGTTCTTCCCTAATTTTATACTTCCTCAACAAACATCGCTCGTCTTCTGTACATTTAGTATTCTTGTCCATTTAATTAAGATGATATTTTTTGTGATATTTTTTTATTCAGTTTGAAGAACCCTACGTGAAGAAATTTATTTCAAAATTCCACAAAACCCTTTAAAATGCTATGATTTTACAAGCACACCTACTTTTTTGATCGATTACTTACTGCATTTAATGACTTATTGAGCTGCTTGCTAATGTCGAAAAAGCAACTACTTTAGCGCGTTTATTTAATTGAGGCATAGAGGTTAAATAATGATAATACAAGATAAACAAATTGTATGTATTAGTGAAGTTATAACTTTCAGTGTTCAACACACCTATAATTTTGACCACCAGTGTATGTTTTTGCATTGTCAATAATTTTAAATCTCTATAGGCATAAAAAATACATATGTTTTTAAAGAATCATGACATTATTTTTCACTTTTAAGACGATTGTAATAAAAAACTACTACACATTATTTACTCACAAAAATCATGTTGACTTGTGTCAGTGTGTCAGAAAGAAAAACGGAGAAAAACGTTTCTAAACTGCTTATTTATTACGATTTGGAAATAATAAATATGTTGTATCGATAGTATAGATAGTAGGTATTGATAGTATCATGCTATACTATCAATACTATCGATACAATTTTGAATTGTTCAAGGAATAAAATAATTTAAGTCAAATTTGGTAATCTGAGGTTTCATTTTATTTTCAAATATGTATGTAGTTTCATTCAATTTGGAAGTAGTTTCATTTAATCTGGAAATGCTAGTATAGTTCGATTTGTAGGTATGTACTATAAAATTAATAACCATTATATTTCCTGATTTTAAGTTATAGTATCTAGGAGACTTCAAATTCATTAACCTCTCGAATGTTTACTTTTGAAACTATCAACTGAGAATATTTTCTAATTTCTTTATGAGGCTGTAAAGCTCCAATTTGTCCGAAATTAATAGTGGAAAATGAAGGATAACCAACGGAGATCGCTTCCTACACGAATTTCAGTAATGACCACAGGTGAAATAGCGTGACTAAGTCAACTCATTCAATTTGATCAAGTTCCCGGCGAGTGGAGTGGCGGGCCGCGCTCGTTTTTGGCTATTTCACCGTCAGAAAATAAATCACGCGAGCGAGTGATAATTCAATTGCCACCTGACGGAACTCACTGATTGATATATTTCCCACCGCGGCGGCCTGCGCCACTCGAGCGGACCTGGCCTAGGTCTAGTAGGGTCCGTGGAAACTATTTTGGGAAGTCGCGATCTTCGAGGGGCTTCGGGGGCTCCGCGGGGGCGCCGAACTGGAGGCAATTGAGCCCCCGCAACCGCCATGACTCAGACGATTCTCACAGGAATTGGAACGGTCCGAGCGCGGGGTGATGCCACTTCGGGGACCCGCCAAGACCCACAAGACCCAAGACCCCAGACCGCGCCGGGCCACATTATCGCCTCCGATCTGTGGCTGTGTTGGTCCCGGGGGCGCGGAGTTAAGCCGCCGCGATGCAAATGTCAGCGATGCCCTCTACGAATCGAATGACCTTTCATAATCCCCCAGATATGGGCGTTTTATGGGAATTCGAGATCACCGCCGCGGGCACCGCGGAGCCGCGAATGAAATCCATCCGAAGCCAAAGATCGCAAGAGCCTCGTCTGCGCTGAGTCGACAAATAGAGTGCGACTGGTTGTTTTGGTTAGAATAAAAAAAAAAGCAACGAAAACATCATCCAAAGCGGAGAGGCTGCGGCGGGAAAAAATAAATAAAAAATAAAACGACGAGAAAAGCAGAAGAAAACAAGCAAGACGCTGAGGGACTTAAGAAGCGAAAAAGTTACAAAGATCAACCGCGGCGATCGGGTCAAGCACTCAAAGGTCAATGTGAATGTGGTTTTTTCTGAGTCAGCTCACTCATACAGCGCCATGGGGCCACAGCGGCGTTGGCGCTGCTTTTTCGATCTTTTTCACTTATATTTTGTAATTATTTATTTTTTTTTTCGAATGTTTGTTCATTTTTGCTGCTTGGGCGCGATCATAATGCATCTCGCGAACAGCGGTAATGCAATTGTGTCGAAGCTGCGCGCATACCCAAATAATTCAATTAAACCTGGCGGAGGAGGCTTCGGCGCCTTTTTTGCTTGCGATCGCGATCTTCAACCTCTCAACAATTTAATGAGAGTGCGGTCCCACGAATTGGCCGCACTGCGGTCAGTCTGCGATAAAAGTTCTTTTGAATGTTGAATTCAGCACATGGTTCAATATCTGAGAAATTTCTTGTTATGTAATGGAATTGCGAAATATTCTCCAAATCAGATTACTGAATAAATTGTGACGAATGCATAAGTACAAATTCTGTTTTTACGCGATAGATACGTTCCAAGCAAATTCGCGTAAAAAAATCGCGGAAGAAAAGATACTGTATCCATATTAGTTGGAAGAATCAACTAAAATAATGTGATTATAAGTATGAGATTTCATCGTTTTCAAGGGAGTATTCTGTACTGACGGTTTGAAAAAATCATTTTCTCCATTTCATTATTATAATAATTCTCAAAAATATGCCTGCAAATGGGTTTTTGAAAATTCGTAAAATTAAAGGAGTTTTAGGGCTTAAGAGTTTGACACGCATTGAAAGTGTAATTGTATTCAAAAACTTTAAATCCGTTTTTCTCGAAACCACATTTTTCAACAGAAACTTCAATACATTTTCTGCTATCATCAGAACCGCGATTATTTTGATAAGATAATTTTACTTTTTTTAAGCAAACTCTTACTCCGAAAAAGAGTTATTATTTTAAATTTATCCTAAAAGTTTCATTTATTTAAAAAAAGGGTCGTTACATAAATCCTCAACTGGAAATTATATTATACCAAAATTGAAAAAAATTCTTCTAATTTTGAAAGTTTAAAAAATTAATCCGCAAAGATATGATATCCTGTATCTAACTTCGTTTCCTCTTTTTGTGACTTATACATACATATGTATCTATAAAGGTTGATTTATAAAAAGAAAAGTAAGTATCGAATGTATTTAATTTTTTAAAATAACTAATCAATGTATGTCAAAAAGTAATAAAGATTTAAGTAACTGAATGAATAAATAAAAGCAAACACCATAGTAAAAAAACCTTTTCTTTGCTGGTTAATGACTCACATGGGTTATTTTTCTTGTACAATTACTGGTAATGACTTAAGATTTATATGTCTTAATCATAATCAAGACAAACGACACGATCATATACGGTTGCAATTAATAAGACTTCAGACCAAGCATATTTCAGGGTCTTTTTATGAAAAATACTAAATAAAATTAACAATAGTATGATAGTATACCTAATTAAGCATTTTCATACATTGCTTAGGTTATTGTTCTTTTATAGATTTCGGTTTTTACTTTTATTTTTTGGAATAAGTAAACAGATCAATTCGATTCAGAAGTGAGTGTGATTGCAGAGTGAAAAATAATATGCAGGTGTGGTTCTTTCGGATGAGAATCCCCTAGAATTTTATGTTTTATGCTTTCCCCTGGAATAACTCTCGGTTTCGATCGCACCTCCGATCAATTTCATCCAAATATGTATTGAATGCGGAGGCGCGATCGCGAGACAAATTGAAAACGATCGTGGCCGCCGAACGTGTAATCAATTTGACTAATTTCCGCGGTGATCATGTGCACCCATAATTGAATTGCCAACGATCGTTACTATTCGTTCGGTTCGTCAGATCCACGTCCGTCGTGGCGTCCATTACCTGTGGATTGGACGCTTTCATTTCGTTTCGATCGTTTGTTCGAAAGGTGCAAAAGAGCCAAACGAAATCCGCGGGCTGTTTATAAAATTGTGTCCATTAGCTGGATTTGCGTTATAGCTCACTTGCTTCTGGTACTTTCTTCAGGTATGAGCCAGCAGCCACTTTCAGCGTGCTCGATGCCGCGTTCCCGCGTCCGTATCTGGATATCTGAGGAAAAACTGGCTAAAAGCAACCACTGGCGAGTGGTACAGATCAAGTAGAATATAAGTGCACTGATATGAAATGCTATTAAGGTGTAATACGGTGTAGTGACCTCAAGTCATAAATTCCGAATCATTGCGCTGCCGCTCTGCCGCTGATTTTGCTGCACTGCACACGATCAGCGGCGGACTCTTGCAGGGCCTCCGCATCTGGATACGTCTCGTTAAATTATTTTAATTTTAACCTTTGGTGCGCTTATTAATCGCTTCCGGTACCGGTAACTATCTTTGATCTCAAGAAAATTCCCCATGATATCGCTACGATTTGTCTACGGGTATTATTTTAAATTTTGTTTTTATTTTTCCTCTTGAGAACATTTGCAAGTTGATTTGACGAGTTTTAATTAAGAGGACATTTTATCTGAGCCTTTTGGCATTTAAAAAGCATGTTTTTAGAGGACAAACGTTGGATTGGTATAAGATACATTCCACAAAATTGATGTGTATAATCACCTTGAAATTGAAACCTTTAACATCTCCAAAAATACGATAATCTTAAGAATACATCATGCAATAAAATATTTCTTCTTCTTCTTTCAATTGATATTTTCTACCTGATTGCGTACCTATCCTTTGAAATGAAATATGTTGTTATAGTCATAGTACTACAATTTGTCTGGAAAGAAAACATTTGCACTTAATTAAGTAATGATTATGATTCTGATCACAAAAATATAAATTACAAAATAACGATTAATGAAATAATTTTTATTTTCCAATCGATCGATAACAATTTATGAAGAAATTTTTATTTTTCGAATGGTTGATAACGATCAAGTAATTATTTTTTTTTATACATAAATACGAATACGAATATAATATGTACGTATCCAAATTCTTAACTGGTGCCGAGTATTCAATCTGAATATTATTTATATATGTAAATTGAACGAAATAATGATGGCCGATGACTCGATTTGATACAATAATGCTCTCAAAAATTATATGCACTCTCTCTCATAATTTATATGCATCTGGACATATTAAAATATATTTACAAATCTTAGAATGTTTTACTTTACTTTTATAATTTATAAATATTCGCCCTACAGTAGTTACGCCACTGATTCATATGACTGTTTATAAATTCCAACATGATAAATTACAAATAAGTGTTGACAAATAAACAAACAAACCAGTACTCTTGAATTGTTCTGAAATAATAGGCACGCTGTGCCGTACTTCGTGTCATCACAACCATATACGATGTAAACAATCGCACATACTACGTCATAAGTTTGACCCTGAGGGCAAATTGTGGAGTATTTTTTTTTAAATCAGCCTATCAAAGCACTTTTTCAATTCTCACTTTTCTGATATTATTTTAACATGATTCCCAGAGTCGTTTTTTAAATTTTCAACCGTCCTCGAATTTCTTCAATTTTTTATATCAATATATAAAGGTATGAATGCTTTAAGAGCCGTCATAATTAAACAAAAATATTTTTATTATTGATTCTTTCCATCTGTTTTTAGGTCTTCGATTATACAATTGTTTTTTGTTTATAATACAACACATAGGTGTCATTACGTTTATTTTATCTGATACTCTGATTAAAAAGTGATCTCTTAAAGTTACAAAACTCAAAGTTATGGGTCAATGAAGATCAAGAGAATATAAGAAGTAAATTATAAAAAAGGTAGCAGTTTACATTTTCGCACTTATTAGAATCCAATTTTTATTACAAAAGGTAATATTTGTCGTAAAATAGTTTGTAATAAATTCCAATATCTATAAGTTTTGGTTATAAATTAAAACTTTCAGAAGTATTACAAGAATACTAAAATATCTCTCAGTATATGTCAGACCATTGAGGATAGACTAGATAGGCATACTAAGTAGTCTCTAAAATCTTTAAATTTACTGTTTAGTTTACAATAAGAGAGAAAATGAAATAAAGTAAAATAACGTATTTTAAATAAAATTTTAGGTACCTACTAAATTACACATTATCACAAAATTATATTGTGTGATCAGAAGTATCGATGTGTAATATGTATGAATAAAGTATGGAGTGAAGAATATCGACACTTTTAAAGATAGCAAAAAGTATCGATACGTTTGCTCTATGTATGTCGCTTATGTAGTTGCGTTTTTTTTTTTTCATTTTCCTATCTGCTTCAGGTTAGATAGTAAAGTTTGTATTGAATTGAAATTTAAAAATTCTCACGTATGTATATCAAGATTTCAAAATTTGTGAAAAGTGCATCAAATTGCCATGATATTTACTTATCCGAACTTGTAACCATAAATCAGATAGATATCGATGAGTATTAGAGAAGAGATATTAAAGACTCGAGTAAACCTTAAAAACCCGGTGATTTCCTGGAACCCAATAAAACTAACTTCCTGATAAAGTGCCCATGTTTCCACCTAATCGATTAGATTGGGAAATCGTTTCCCCCGGTTGGCGTTTAAAAGACGTTCACCAGGAAAAGGATGTACATCCTCCCGGTAATAATTCAATTTGCGTGGTTCGCTCATCAATTTCCTTTCGTGAGATTTCAATATCTTTTATTTTGCCATCGAAGAAGACAAATTTCTTCGACGGTAGTGGACGTGAGTCCTCCGCAAAAGACAAGAAGAGGAGATTAATAAAAGAGGTCGTGCCGCAGGGCATGTGCGCGGGGCACTTATCTTGCGCACTCGACTCGCATTTGAACCATTTTTCCTTTCCTCTAAAAATATCTAATTTCTGCGCATATATCTGTGGATTTATTTATTTAAGGCCTATGGCGGTTGGCTGTTCGTCGTTGCGAGCGCGATCACTAAGGCGAGGTCCACAGTTGAAAAGGCTGCAGAGAGATAGCAAAAAGCCAGTGGTGGTGAACTGGTCTCGAAATGAAGACTATCGAAGCTGCTGGGGAGCACTTGTTTAACTACTGCCGGAGATCTTTATTTTATTCTGCTACAGTTTTTCCTGAACCCGCGGATACCTGAACCACATACCTGGTCCGGTCGCGGAGCGGCGCACACTACCGCCCTGCAGCGATATGCACAAGTTTTACTTATTTACAAAAAGGCCAGAGCCGCGGCTGGTAAATGGCGATACAAAAAGCAAAACACGAACCCAACAAGTGGCTACCACATTCTTCTGTGCTGTTTCTTAGCTTCGGACGACTTTTTGACTTCTGACTTTACCTGGCCTGGCGGAACGTTTTCGCCCTCCCCCCCGGGCCCGGCCGCCGCCCTCTGCGCCACTGTCTTAATGCCAACTTCTTGGCGATTGGTATGCGAGTCAAACCACGTCTTCGTGGCTGCTGCTGCTGCCGCCGCGCCGCTGCTGCTCTGATTTCTTTTGCTGCGCTGCGAGACAAGTTCCTTCGGAGGTTGTTCGATTTGATCAAATAGTTACGGTCAACATATTTTCCACGTCTTATGACGATATCTGATGCGTTCAATTTATTTTGATATATGTAGGTACGTCCGTAATGCTCGGATCATTAGCTCGACGGTTGAACCTTTTCAGGTCTGCGCGGACAGGGTTTCACTGGTTTTCTCCCAATATGTCCGGACTGCAAAAATATTTCCTATGCGCTTTGCGTGAACGGCGAAGAGGTAGTTTAATATTTTCCTTTTTTTGTTCTTGTAATTTGCTCCAAGATCAGAGTCTCAGGTTAGTTCAAAAAGCCGGACTATAGATATTATATATTCCTTATGTGACCTTTTTCTTGAACGTTGAACCTTTCTATAAATAAGTATACCTACCTCGAAAATTATTTGAAATTAACTTGATTGGTTTATATTCAATACAATATTGACGTCTTCTTATTAATAAATATAAATTTAGACAGTAGAAGTAAAGATTTTGATACACACAAGTTATGTTTTTTTTTTTTTTTAAATCAGTTCCGATTCTAGGTTTAGCATTTTGCGAAAATAAAATAAAATTGCCTGGATTTATAACCACTTTACCACAAAAACTTAATCCAAAAATTTATCTGGGTTCCTATCCCTGAAACCTTTCGAACAAATCCGTATGAGAAAGTTCACCACATTCGAATGGTGTTACGTTGAGGCGTATTCCCGAAATTTGTGCAGCCGGAAGGAAGTTTGCGAGTTGTTCTGAGCAGTCGAAAACTGTCAAAAACGATGGGTAGCATGATATTTTTAAATCCCCAGTTATGTTTTTATCAACTAAAACCCCGATTATTACTCGTGATTTATAATTTTTTTGATTGATTATGAAATATAAATTATATCCGAAAAACGCATTATTAGTTCTTAATTTTTATTTATTTATTTTTTAATGCATTAGCAAAAGTCAGGGTTTTACATCCGATATTTGTAACAATTAATTTTATAGCAAGATCTGTAAACTCAAGCTTTTAGTTAGTTGTTACTAAACCATTGATCGATTGGTCTAGCCTCCAAGAAGATAAAGAGAATTGAATTACAGAAGCACAACATGAAATAACTATAGCTTCTTTTAATATGTAAAAAAGATTTTGATTTTCACTATCGCATCAGTTGTCCAATAAGTTTCAATTTTTAATGGTACCTACTTCACTCAAGCTAAATATCTTGGAAGTAAATAAAAAAAAAAACTAAAAAATTGGAAAAGACAAGACTTACGAAGTTGAGAATGCGATTAAGAAGAAATTTTACAGTATAATTTCTCTAAGGTATACGTCAAGTAAGTGTTAAGTATCGAATAAAAAAGGCTTGCAAAAATCATGACTGCGTCGGCCGGGAATCGAACCCGGATCAACTGCTTGGAAGGCAACTATGCTAACCATTACACCACCGACGCCGTTAAAACCTCTTCACTTTGGTTATCTCCGGATAATGCGAAAGTGCTAATTTTAAAATTCATATGAAATTACTTGGAAAGAAGTGAAATAATTGAATCAAAGCTTGTGAAGATTGCCGTAACTAAAGCTTTAACCAAGACGAATCTTTAAAAAACCTTTACTTAGAAAGGTGAAGTCTGCAGATCCCAATCATTGCGAATTAGAAAACGAGTTTTAAAATCTTTTTATTTTCCGGAAGGATGACTACTTCAAAGTTTTCGCACCTTCCGATATTACGTCACTGGGAACTGGCAAGGCAGCCAGGTGCAATGAAGCAATTAGTAGCATTTTCCTTGCCCTGCATTTTGCATTTCTTTGCCGGAGCAACCAACAGTAGTTCGTAAAGATGCATCGCGTTGAAAGATTATCTCCTCATTGTTATCTCACCGCCGCGGAGTGCCTTTTGATGGTTTTATTTATGAATGCGAGCGGCATAACCACCGCGTGCCTGTTGGTGCCCATTGTGCAAAACTCGACCAGAAGTGAGCGAAATGATTGAATGAGTGATGAGCGGCGTGATGCTGTGCTGGAGCCACACTTACCTGCCGGTTTTCCACTAAACGCGATTGGCTGAACCACATCCACATTGCATACGCGGCCTTGATTACTTTAAGCTGGTACCGCGAAAAAAAGAAAAACTATATTGGTTTATTATGGCTCCTTCTATCGGCGCATGCTTTTCTGGTTCAGATGCATGCCGTCGTGGCTCCGCAGCATCCAAAGCAACTCGACTGAATTAACCGGGGCAGTTGTAATTAAAACGAATTGAACGGATTCCATGCTGCTCAAAACTGAAATTAGAGGTGCTACAAGATATCATTATCCTGGTTGACCAAGAGCTGTGAAACACAATGAATTCATGCTCAGCTATATCCGCATCTTTGTCGCTGTCGGTTTATTGGTGCCATTCATTAGCAAGTCAGAAGGAACTAAATGCAGTTTTGAATATAGGTAAATTTTAGGTACTTTTCTATAGAAACCAGAACATACTTACTGTATTACACCCATACAAAATGAAATTGTTAGATTTGCAAAATGTAAACAATATGCTTTCATATAAACCCACTCATATTTTCTCCCTTAATATTTCGACTACCCATTTTAGACCCTCCTGGCAATGAAAATGTACCCTATAAAAATAAAAACATACATATATATATATATATATATATATAAATATATGTATTCAATTATTCAATGATCTTCACTGTTGAAGTTTAAACAAGTAACTTATTGCTAACTTCAGTATAGTTTCCATTCGTCTATATGCCGAAACCGAATTCTCGGACTCTATTTTTTGCGAGTTTTGTAATGGATTATTATAATACCTACATATTTATATAATTATTGTTGTATTTATTTCATAATAATTATACCAATGTATATTTATTAAGGATCAAAACTTATTTAAGTAAATGTTCACAAAAATGTTCTATGGAGCAGGTATAGCCCTGGAAAGGTGAGCAATTATGTAAATTGTTTATAACAATTTATCCCACTCGAATTTTTCAATCCAGATAAGTTTGTTACATGTAAAACTCAAAATTCATTGGGTTTTCGGGTTTGTCTGAGAGATTGGTGATAGAAGTGACAGCAATTTTTAAGCGTTTTATCTCGGAATTTAAAAAACAAAATAATAACAAAATACATCATAGGTATTGTTGAATTTGTGCTTCAATAAGCTTTTATTTTATTAAACACCCAAACATTTCCACTTTTCAAACCCGCAACAGGAGCGGTTTTCAAAAAATCACAACTGCATCGCATGTCTGCAACAAGCTTGAGTTTTTTTAAATACGCCTGCAACTAGCCCGAATTGCTACAAAATACGCCAAAAACAGGCTCGCTCACGTAATTCAATTAATTATATACATATGTATATTATTGTAAAAATAAGTAAAAATATTTATAGAAATGCATAAACAACTTATTTTTCAAAAATATGATTTGAGTATTAATTCTTCAAAGTAATCCTTCCCTAGTTATATTCGTCTAAAGAAAGGCAAGTAGAATAAAAAGAATCTACATTTATTACGTTGATGACATCCGAATTTTAAATTTTAAATTTTTATTTTAACAGGCATGTTGCAATTGTCCCTATGATCTTATTTATCTTTCAAAGTGCTACGGGCTCCGATTTGTGCGAAAATCGGGAGCTTCTTTAATTTCGGGCATGTTGCGGGCTCGATTTGGGATTATATATGTATTTTTAATTGGGCAACAGTTTCAATTGCAAGTGAATAGATCTTTCCTTTAATATAAGAACATATCTTCTGAAATCTACAGTTACTATAAAATAAGTTTAGTATTTTTGGGAAGTTATCTGTTTAATTACATATGTATGTTTTATAAAACTATTTATTCATTCATTCTTTATTGCTTTAATTAGAACGATGACATCGAACTTATTATAACTAGGCTATAAATTATCAGTGTACATCTTCCGGATTTTTGTATAGAGGCGTAGATATTACAAAATCGTAAAAGGTACGACCAAGACATAAACTTCGACTATGACCGCAGTGATAGTGTGCGTTGAAGTTTCCTTATTCTTATGAATAAAATTTATACCTCTTGATGCGAAGATCGTAAAGAAGCAAGTGCACCTGAAGAATTATGGGCTGATAGAAAATCTCCACCCATGAGCAATTGCAATTCGAGCACCCGTCGGAGGCGAGGAGCACCTTGCTGACGGGCGAAATCAGTCAGGCGGACGGAGCGCTGGGGAGCAGTTTTATCACAATTACCAATCATTTTAATCGAATTTCAATTAAAACCGTTATCAAAATGTTTAAATCCGTTCCAATAAATTCCAGCTCCCTCAGGTCCATTCATCTGGTAGTTGAGGTAGTAATTGTAATTGCGTTTCCCGATCGCCCGGCCGCGCCGGACAGCAGCGAAGTTGCTGCTGCCGCCACAAGCGCGATCGCGGCCTGGAAAACACTTCGTGGCTTCCACCTCAAGGGCTGGCCGGGCGTATCGCGGCGATCACGTAAAGAGTAAAAAGTCAATGCATGTAATTATCTTCCATTTAAACTTTGGCACACAGTGCACGTCCCGCGGGTCCGGAGGGTACAGAGGGTTTGGAGGTTATGGAGGGTACGGAGGGTACAGAGGGTCCGGAGCTCCGCCGGGCCGCGGACGGGACGAAAGGTCCAGATTCGCATGTATGCCGACGTAGTTGGTACCCTTCGAACGCGCCAAGGTAATTTGAATCTTGAGTGCGCGCGTAACCCAACGTAGTTAGTTAGGTCCAGGTTCGCAGCATCGGCAGATCTCCTCTCTCTCTGTACAACAGCCTCAATCTGCGGCAGCGCAGCATCCTCAATATCCGCGGCAACGGAGCGACCGTAAACAAAAGAACAAGACGTCGGTCGTCGCGCGTTGGCATCCAGTTAAGATAACTCCAATCGCCACTACCGTAAGTAAATTGTGAGTTGTGGGTAAGATTTTCAGTTTAGCGCTGGCTAACTGGACAGACAAATGGGTGGTCTCGGCCCGCCTAAGATTAATTCACTTCGGCAACGGATAATCAGTTACTTTCATCCGCGAGCATCCTGGGTCCAGGTCCAGGCCCAGGCATTATATGAATAAACTATCACCCGGCTCGCGGGTCAGGTACGCACGCCCAGTCCAATGGGAACCATCTTCTCGGGGGCCAATTTAATGCCGCCGAGTCGCTACCTGGTTCAATGGGATCGGGTGGAAGACATTTCCGCGGCTAATTTATGGCCGCGGTGCTAATAAACTTATAAAATGAAAAGTTTATTTTTAATTCGACGGAGTACATCCAGGCTAAATTTTCCAAACGATGAGCGACAGAGATAGTCGTTATCAATAAAAAAAGGACAGTTCACGTCATTTACTGCAGGTAATGTTGGTTTCCTCGAGTACCTACATTTTCATATACCTATTTGCATAATTCACTCTTTTGCATATAATTGACCTCAGCCTTACATATTGCCTCGCATATTAATTGTTTATAAGAAGTTTTATAATAATTACGCAGGTCAATGACAGTTCTCTCTAATAAGTTTACTTTATAGAATAAGTACTGAATTATTATTATGTTCAGGCAAATTTTTCTTTAAAGTCATATTGATAAAGGAATTACGCAATTAAGATTTATCAAGCTCATTCCATTCTTAAGACCCCTTATTAGAATTATTTTCGTTCGTTAATGATATCACAAATTCATCGGAAATTAGGTACTCAGGAGACTATTTGCACCTTCGCTAATGAATCGAGAAAAAAGGAAAAAAATTATTTTTATTTAACACGGGAAATGTAAATCGTAATTAATGACTTATGAACGAAAATTTAACTCGCTTTAATAAAGAAATCTAATTAATCCAAATAACCTGAAAGGAGATTCGTTTTCGATTCTTTTTCCTTTTCACTTGAATATTTCGAAAAATATGTAGGCTTGGCTTATCGAGACAAATTATAAATACATAAATAGTTTTGTAGAATCAGCAGAAACAAGCTCTTTAAGTCTTATATTAGTTCATGGTATATTAATTTCAGCACCTTTCAGTTTCCCTGGGGTTATAATAATAGGTTACAACTGTAACAACTATTATAAAAAAAGCTTATCTAAATTAAAATTTATTAAAAATTATCTCTTAACTTTTATGGGACAAGAAGAGCTATCGATCTTATCAATACTGTCCATAAAAAAATGTGTAAGAATTTTAATTTTTTTGGAAAAATTTTAAAGGTATTGCTGCGGCCATTGGTCAACTATTGATAACTCCAAAATTGAGTACCTAACCTTTTTTTATTGGGTAATATGATTTTGCACATTTTGGCACAATCGTAATAAAATTAGTAGAAATTGCGTCACATAATACCTACATACATATATAAAACTAACTATCAAACTGTTCTTTCTGTGTAACAACTGAATCATCTATTCTTTAATTTTTAAGTTATCATTAATTGACCAATGGCTACAAATCTAGTTTAGCTAACAATCCAGCTTTATTTGTTGAAAATATTATATATTTTTTGTAGATTATAACAATACTTAGGTATATCCCTTATCAAAATCAATTGTATATGGTAAATTTTTGCTTAAACTTCTTGTTTGGTTGAATTATAAACAAGTACTTAATAATTGCGTTTATTATTTATCTTCGTTTTACAAAGGAACTGAACAAATACAATTCAGCTTCAATAAAGCAAATTAAACTTTGATTCTGGGATAATATTAAAGTACTCTCAATCTTTTAGATGTTTTAAATAATCGAATTCCTTTGAAGTGATTTTTGATACATTACAGATTACAAATATGACTTAAAATTGTTAGAGTACTTTCATATCCCATTTTAAATTAAATGGAATTTATAGTAGTTTAAGCACAGTCACCGAATTTGTAGTAAGTAGTAGTATCGTATACGTATTCTTTTTATTTTACCCCTTTATTGCGCAGCCCAATGCCCTCAGGTTATTCATACTTAACATGGGCTTTCCAAAAAAGTCACACTTTCAATAATAAAAAACAATTATGCATTTTGTTTTAGTCGGTAACAAATAGAATCAAAGGAAAGCATCACAACAAATTTTGAAAATACGTTTAAAAACTTCGATAACTAAGTAGTATTTTCTCTGTTAGAAACATCTTTAAAACGTTATAGTTACATTGATTGGTTTTTCATAAATTTTTTGTTTATTTCAAAAAGAGTTTTTAAATTCCACTATATATTTCAAAGAAAACTTATTTAAAACTTAAAAATCAAGCTTGATCGATATTGTTTAATATTTTTAAAACTTGTTTTTTTTAGGGTATATTTTCCATTTTTTATTAATGTAGTAAGTAATTATGTAAAAATTGATCGAAAAATTCTTGCATTTCAACTAAAAGAGTGTTGTTTCTTTTCACGAAACAAAGCCAAAAAGTAAAATTTTGTTCAATCAATGTAATGTTTATATAGGAATTTAAATAATCTTAAAAGTTTTATTCCAAATTTCCAAATCGTGCTTCCAACTCAACTCTAAAATTTCTATGTGAGTCTAAAATTCACCCACAATTCTCCCCAAAAGCGCCAAAATGTGGTTCCTGTCGCAGCTAAAAACCTGAAATTCGTGAGGAGGAGATTAGAAAAAGCTCAAGGTGCAGTCGAAAAGCTCTGGTGTTTTAATAAATTTTATTTGATGAATATTTATAGAGAATAATTTGTTACAGACCATCACTTAACGAGGAATGACTGAGCTACCGAGATGTGAATGTGAGTAATATTAACACCAAGGTGAGACATCTAACGAACTTCGACTAATCGAGTAATCGACACAGTGAGGCGGGTGCAGCAGGTGGGCGTGGGCAGAGCTCGCGCCTCCGCCGAACCCCAGACGAATGTCGGGGCCCCCGGGAGGCCGGGGCTCTGCCCACCCCCGTCTGGTGTGTACTTCTTGAAGTGTTGCTTTTTTACTTTCTATTTACTTTTACACAACTAAAATTAAATAAGTTTTCTATGACTAAACCCCGAAGACCAAGTAGACATTAAGATCGAAGGAACGAGAAGAGAAGTCTTCCTTCTTTCCGTTTACTTCTTGAAGCAGGAGATCGGATTGAAGTAGCACTGCCGATATCGCACTTGCCGCTTCGTCTCCGGGACCCTGTAGAGGGCGTTCCACGATCCGGAGCTTAAAGAAAAATTTCTTAGTAAAATCGGGTTGTTCCGTGAATTATGCCTAATCTCCATAAAAAACCAGACCAAAACTAAAAAACCATTTGGCTGACTTGCTGAAAAATTGAGTCTTTTACACATTATTAACTTGTGAAATGTTAGCTCTTACATTTTTTTTGAAAATGCGCTGAATTGCATGAAGAACTCAAAATGATTTAACTCACACAGAGGAAAAAGCTAGTGCATGATGACCAAAATGAGCGAGATAGGTGACAAAATTGCAATGCGAATGAAAGAGCTGCAGTTATTTTGGTTGGTTTGGTTATCTATGGAATTTATGCATTAGATGCACCTTACCTGGGCTTCATTCTTCCTATCAAGGCCTGTATTCGTTGCAAAGGTGCGTTTTCTAACAAGTACTGGAGGCGAGCTTGGGTCTGTGCTTGAGCTGGGTAAGACGGATAAAGCCGCAAGTCGTCGTCATTCGGTGTTTGATAGTCGGAAAAGTCCTGAAAAGAAAAAGGTCTTATAAGATCTGGACGGTAACAATACATAGTTTGATTTGTTATGTTTGTTGTTTTTATCTCTTAATGTATTATTTCAAAAAATTGCATTTGTTTTTCGAAATAAAAATAACGAATATAATTTTAGTGTCTGGGTCTTGTGAAGTCTCGGTATACTTACTAGCGATGAGTCAAAAATGAAATATTATTTTTTTAAATAATATACCTATATCTATATAAAAACGGAGCCACTAAACATATTTTCGTAAGATAATTTTTTTGGAATTTGAGTGTTGATTTTTGCAAGTTCGAAGAAAAAACTATCACAAAAATATGAAATCTTTTTATCATCCAACTGACTCAGAAGGAGGGTAATGTTTTTTGGGTGTATGTATGTACATATGTATGTATGTATGAATGTATGTAAGTAAGTATTAATAAATATGGTTACCATTTTCCTTGCATGTGTATTTTTTATTTTGAGACATACATGTGTGTATATCAATTGAAATTAGTTCAAATGTATATGCATTAATACTTCAACTAAAAATTTTTAAATAAAATAAGTTAATTGAAGAAAAATAAAAACACGACTTAATTTTTGTAAAAACGGAACTGGAAAGGTGTAAACAAATATTCATTTCTGTGCAAATTTCAGACACAAAGAATTAAAAATTTTACAATTACTATTCTTATCCTTTGGAAAGTATATCTACAAGGGTTAAGAATTTACGTAAACTTTCCAAAATTCATGCTATCAAATGGTGACACACTGTCGGAGGCTACCAATTTAACATTGAGAAGAAATATTTATAGCCTCCGACTTCATTTTTATTTGTTTATATAAATAACTAAGTGGACTATGTCTATTCTACTTAAAGCCAAAAACAATGCTGTCTGTTATAACTTCTTAAAGACTTTTGGACAAGTTTAGAACAAATAAAAAGAAAAAAAATTTTTTCCTGCATACAAGGAAATCCTAAGCATATAACAAACAGCAAATGAAACAATCATTCGTGAGGTAATTCTCTTGAAGATATTACGTTTCATAGCTATTTTTCACTTCATAAAACGTGACTAATTACAATGTAATGTCTATATATATTAGCCTATAGGGCAGTTTTTGTAGCCCCTAGGATAATTAGTTCACTTAGTAACATTGATTGTTGCTACAGGAGATACCATCTGGAAAAAAAACGATAGCTAGCCTCATGTGCACCTGAGGGATTCTGATATTAGCCTATAGGCTAAAAGGACCATAAAAGTAATCAAACCAAATATTTTAGCTTTTCCAGTGGGAACTCTTAATTTTTATTAGAGTTCACTCATAATAAAATATATAAAATAAAATGACCTGCACTTAGTCTTCAATGAATTTCGTCTGAACTTGGTTGGAGCTTAAATATTAAAATTATAAAGGTATATGAGATTAATAAGCTAGTGATTAACTCTGACTCTGTCGGGTAAAAATAAGAGTAGAGGGATGATGGTTAAAACAACACTAATTTTGTATTAAAATAACCTAGAATGGTTTCCCTGAAAAGTTTAATATAATTAATTTGGAAAGTATATCCAGTCCTTTATAAGTAATTTATTCAATTAAAATTGCACTATTGTTGAGGTTAAAGGAATGGCATTTATTATGAAATATATTTTCATCAGAATTGCCTATTTAAAAGGATTGATAGCAACCCATCGCTATTAAACGATGATGTTGACATACAGATGAGGATGAAAACATATTTATAATTGCTGCGAAATCTGAAAATTAAGACAATTAAAAAAATAACATTCTATGGCTTAGTAAGTGCTTTCACTTTAGAATAATTAAATGCCCTGCGGTTTGGTTTCCCATTTGTGCTATCAATTATCCTAGCATTTGTGGCTATTTCTCGAGAAGACGAGATTTGCCTTTTCCCTTTTCTAATTGGAAATGATAGAACATTTCAGTATGCTACTTGCCTCTTATAGGGCAAAATCTATTTATTTTCTTTCACAGAAATAACGTTCCTAAAAAAAAAAAATAATGCAGCTTATGCAGTCACCTTAAATATCGAAGATATTTAAGGAATCTCAGACTAATTTCATAGTGTATAAAATACATATTTAAAGTTTTTCCGTATTTAAGGCAACCCTACTTTATTCATATATTTATACGACTTATCCGAATAATACGCACAAAATTTCCCAAAATCCTTTAAGAAGTCAAATAACTTACTTTTAAAACCTACACATCATCCATGGAAGGTATCTAGTTACTATTCAGTGGGTGACGATAACTTCTCCCAATGGTATAGAAGCAATTAAATTAATAACCGTTTATTTAATCTTCCTGCATTAAAGTTAGATTAGGGACCCAACCCTTTCTAGGAATTTGCGTATCATTACTTTAGTTCATTAGCATTTTATTTAGAAGAGGAGGAGATAAGTCCTTACATGAGTTAAAGATGATCGTCATTTCGGAAGGGATAATTTTCCTTACCGAATTCTTAAGTAAGTACCAGCGGGCAACAAATCAAGGATTAAATACGATGAAGGACAGTGATTTGCTCTTTCGAATTTTGTTTTGTTTTTAAAAGTAAGGTAATGATTTCAATTTAAAGGTTTCTTTCGAAACAAAATAATTGTATCCTTTTTTCAAGTTAAAATATGTTTGAAGGGTAAATTGAATTGCTGATTGAAACTGGAACATTGATTTCCACAGTTCATCAAGTTTTATTTGCCAAAAACATGACATTAACTGCAAATGACTGATAACACCTACCAGTATCAAATCTACTTAGAAGGCAAACAGCCATTAAACTAATTAAAAAAATTACTTGGCATTTGAAAGCCTGTATTTTCCGAATAAAGAGATCTAAAATTAGTTCGAGATGGCCCTAACAAATCTCGTCCGATTAAGAATAAAAATGGTTATGTACATCAGTCAATACTTTTTTTTATTAGTATTAAATTTATTAAATTTATTAAAATACAAACACTAATTTCTTTTTTCTAAGGAAGTGGAAATTCACTCGATTCAACTATTTTATGTTGAATGAATTTGAAAACGAAAATTTATAATCCACAGTTTTTGCTGGTTCTAGTGGTTTTGGGCATAAATCTATGTAACTAAAACAAACCAGCAGAATTCTGGCGGCTATGGTTAGAAATCCATTGAATTTAATTAAATTAATAGAATTCTAGTGTTTTTGAAAATCCAGTGAACTCCGTTTGTTCAAACAGAGACAATAGAATTATATTATTTATATCTGTATATTTCGAAATAATTGTACATAGTTAAAGTATGTGAATATAATTCCATAATCTTTATATTTTCACTATATTAGTTGCTAGAAATCAGGAAGTCAAATCTATGACTATCTTGCAATATAATGTATTGTTTGTTGATTTTTAACTATCTTGCAATACAATGTAATGTTTATAACTTTGTCTATATGCAAATAGTCATACAAAACTATTTTTTCGTTGGTATAAGAAATGAACACAAATAATTTATCTACTTTACACAAAAATGTCGAGAAATTTCTAGTTTTGAAAGAACAAAGCATTTAGTCAATTAAATATTGTTCTCATGTGTAATTTTCCTGTACTATAAATGATATTATAAGATTTTTAAATACCTGACAGTAGGGGGAGTGGAAAGTAATGTCATTTTTTTATATTAAATTCAAATAAAGAAATGTTTAAGATGTTTTTACTTTTAATCATTATTCGTTATCAACATTATTTTGCCATACATAGGTATAGTATGCAAATTTTCAACGCCGGATCGATAAAAATCAAAGGACTTTTGAGCAAAATTTCTGGAGATGGCGAGTATACCGGGTGAAGTATAGAACCTGCCATCCCAATTCATAAGACAAAAATTTGAAAATTTGTACATGTATGATATTAAAAATGCCGTCTCCAGATATTTTGGTGAAAAATCCTTTGATTTTTATCAATCCGGCGTTGAACAAACATACTAAATGACAAAAGGTTGTTGATAACGAGGGTGATTACATCATTGATTAAAAATAAAATCTGGTTAAATATTTATTTGTTTGATTTTATGACATTACTTTCCGGTGCTCATAATAATTTAAATAACGTGTTACATAAAAAATCGTTAGAAAAAATTAAAATAGGCACTTTGCCTACTATCTATCATCGATTGAAAATTCCAGGTAATATCTTAATGAACTCTGATGAATAGCAACTTAGGGTTAATATCCCCACTCAAAGGAGTAAAGAGTCAACTTTTGTTGCCATCACCCCAGTAGATATAAGAAAAAGGACGAAAGGATGTCAAATAAATGATACAACCGAGCTGACGACACTGTGAAAACAAGGAGACAATTTGTTGAAGGTGTCCTCCCAACCTCCTGGAGAGGAGAAACCTGAAGCCAATTTGGGGGTTCCTAATTTAGCTAGACAGGGAAACAGCCCTCGGCACAATTACCTGGCTATCGATTGTGTTTTGTGGCCGGCATGTGGATAAACTGACAGCAACGCACATGATGAGCAGGTGAAAGATGATTTTGTTGGCTGCCACAGTCGTTAGCATCTTCTCGAACTTCTGTGTCTTCCCACCCGTCCAAGAGTAGTACCTGGAAAAAAAAGGTAAGACGGGGAAACCTGTTAATAACATTTGTAGAAAAGAGTCACAACGAATTCATTTCGATTTTCTAGGGGCGTGCAGACGGAACACTGTTGCCGATCAGGTGTCAATAACGCCAAATCGGTTCGAACTCGCTTTAATAAACCATCTTAGATGGGTACCTGCCGAGGAGCTTACTTCTGACTGCGGAACACCGAATCTTATAAATAATGTAACGTATCCGGCTTGTCTTCTCATTGTTCATTGTGTTATGCTTATGCTTCCGATATTGGGTTTCGGGTTACCTAGTCACCTGGTCTTGTCAACATAAGACATGAATGTGGAGGAACTTTAGCGACGGGTCGATCTTTTTATGAAAAGCGATAAATCTGTTGGAAGACGATTACATCGGGTTACAGCATCAAAGTTCATTTACATGAAATATTGCTCAGTTGCTTGTAAAATATGTTGTTAACCAGGAAAAGGGGAAGTTCAGAAAATAGTACCAGCCTTTAGAGGTGCTTAACTCTATAAGTAATGAGCTTATTATTAGTAATTAGCGTACTCCCCAAAAAGGATATTAGAATTATATGTATAGATATTAACCTTTAATGTGTGCTATTATTGGGTTTTGACTATAAACGATTTACTAATTTTAACCCAAAACTTTAGAATCCTTTCAAAATAGCTCATATTTTCGGTTAGTGAAGCTAATTTAATCAAATTACGAATAAAAAGGCCCGTAAATTATTCCTGCAGTACCTTCGATTTAATTAATCGGTCTACACTCTACAGTGTTGATTAACTTATGGTCTTATGGTATGATTAATTAAGTTATGATATCTGGTCTAAATCAACTCAAAATCGTTTGTTTGAATGCATTGTTTCTTTTATTGAAATATAATATGTTAAAGCTAGTCATGTTCTAATTATAAATCCAAAGCAAAAGTTTATATTTAACATTTCAATATTATTAATATATTAACCAATACCAATAGCTAACAAAAATAATTTATTTTGAGACTACGACTTACGACATTTTTTCATACATTCCTAATTAATTTTATTAATAGAAAATTCTGAAATGTATCGCATTCAAGATTGGGCGTAGCTGCTGCATATACGCACTGTAATGTAGATATAAGGGCAAAGGTTAAGGTTATTAAACCATGTTCATTTTCATAATAAGTCATTTTCGTGTTTATCAAGTTTCAGTTTTACTCTCGACTTAAAACAGAAGAAAAATTATTATCTTTTACGCATTTTGCTGCAAAGTTTTATTTAGCTAATTTCAGATTTTCAATTAAAAGTTTTTTAACAAAGAATACAAAGATAATGTGTTTCATGTTCATGTTAACACTGGTTTGGACTCATTCCATTTAAAAATGAGACATGTGAACTATGTATGACATTTCCAAATGTATGATATAAGAATTGAAAATTTCTTAAAATCGCTACATATATATGTGACCCTTTAAAAAGTGTACCTTCCACATACCAAGTAGGTATCTTTCTTACACGGTTATTTGAATTTGCACTTAACTATTGAATTCAACTGACTTTGTATAGCTCTTGACGAAAGTAATTTTCTGATATTGAAAAGATATAAAGGTACAGGAATTCATTTGTACCTACTATGATATATATTCAAATGTTCAAGGACCATTTTATTCAGTACAATAAAAAGCAATTTCCTCCTTCCAAAAAGTCACATATGTATGTATTTCATGATTTTATTTCAGTAATATAAAATTTTTCTAAAAAGTCTCGAGTAATACCTATTCCAAGAGCCTAAACACAGAAAATATATACAGTCTTAGTAACTAAAGTCTTCAAAACTAATATCTAACAACACTTGCAGTTTTGTTTTATGATTTGAGTTTAGTATAAAGTTTTCGGATATTAATTTCCGGTATATTTAACCTAAACTGAGAAAATTTACTAGTTAAGTCATACGTTTAATAATTGACAATTCAAGAATTAAATGGTCAAATACTTAATCTCATCATTAAATGACCGTCATCAAAAGATATTTCCAATTGTAATTGTAATTAACCAACTAAGTCAGAGTAAATTCAATAATCTTGATACCCTGCAGCAACTATTTATTGACTTTGTAATGAAGATGTAATTTCACAATATCTATCTCTTGTAATCTGACTTCCTATTGCATCTATTATAATTTAATATAAAGTCATTGATTATACCCATTTCTCGAGTTTGTTTCAAAACGAAATTAAATTTATTAACTGCGGTGGAGTTCTCTTAATAGTTGCTTTAATTTTGGTATAGTAAAACGTATTTTAATTAGCTTTAAAATTGTGCCTTTCATTAATTAATTAATTTCATTTTAGAAGGTACAATCAAAGTTAATAAGTTGGATTCCGTCGGGAAATATAAATATATATTTATATTTTAAGTAATCTCTTTTAAAGGTTATCGCAGGTGCTCAGCCGCTTAGTTATTTTTACTCACTTATTTCTAAGTTATTGTTATACGACTTACGCTTCAAGGGATTTTCTATGAAAAAGGGATATCTTTGAGGATATAAGGCAGATACGATTATGGAAAAAAAACGGAAGGATACGCCTTCTAATGAACATCTCGAGAAGCACTTAGGTTTCCTAGCTCCTGAAGGACGGTTCCGCCAAGATTTAAGTAGGCATAAGGAAACCGAACGAATTGTATTTCTTGCTATTTTTCATTTACGAATAAAGATTTTGTGTTACCAAAACAATTGAGTACGAAATATACAAGTTCGAATTTTTCTTCTATTATATTTTCGTAATAAACATCCATCAAAACATTCTTCTAATAATTGTGATGTTTTCAAACAATATTAAAAACATTTAACCATTTTAAAATAAAATATTTTTTTGTGTTTTGTGTAGTCCATGCTAATGTCCTTGTAAAGCTAAAGAGCAAAAAGTAAAAATTTGTAAAAATCACTTCAATGGAATTTGTTTTAAAATGCCTATAGCATATTTTACGCTGATGTAGAACATCGATTGCATCGACAACAGGAAGGAAAAGAAACAGAGCGTTTTGATTTAATGAGAAAAAATGCTTAATTTATGCTTTACGCCTTCTTGAGGAGCGAACAGAAATTTTAATGTCATATAATGTGATTTGCATAATTCTCCATGAATACGGAAACATTTTTATCTGCAGATATTTTAAGTAGTCGCCTAAGGGGCTTTTTCGGGTGTCGCCTTCTACGGTTACTAATGACGGTTTCGACCAATAATTGTGAATAAATTGAAAAAATTACATCCTATTACATTTAAAGTGAGTGTTAAGTCGCTTCATAAAATTTTTTCAGGCTTTTCTCTCAGGGTCAATAGCTTGCTATTTTCTGTTCACTTTAATTTTAGTTGTTTTTATTTTGATCCAATTACCTTTTTAAAAATCCAAGGAAATATAATTGGCTGTTGCGACTTTCGAATGATGATGAGTTGGTTGTACAGTATATAAATCCTTTAAAATTTTGGTGAAATTTTGTAAGTATTATGTAAGTTGAAAAATATTTTTGCAGACTGGGTTTTTTTTTTGTGTAAGTATAGCGTTCCTAATCCCTTAAAAAAGGGCTATTCCTATAAAAAATTAAGTCAATGTTTAACACGGATTTTATGTATTCTTTAGACTTTTTGCTAGACAATTGGAAAAATAAGTTTATCGTTTTGTTCATATTTTTCTGAAAATGTTGAAAAAAATACAACTGTCCCTATATAAAAAACAAGGGGTAGTAAAATGAATAATTCAAAATTTATTGTCTAGTTTCTTTGATAACGAATCGAATGCGTTTTGATTTTTTTAATCGGATGACTAGAACTGAGGATTAATAGTTTTTATACCATACATACCTACAATAATTTTTACTTGAAAAATGTTTATAAATTGTTTATTTATATACATATCTATAACCTTTTTATTTTACGAATTTCTCGAAACAATTTTAAAAGAGTAATTCTGTGATGTTAAAGAAAAGCTACTACATTTATGTAAAAAAAACTCATTTTTTTTGTAAGCTCTAAAAGGATATTTTCCCTTAAGGTGAATAAATCTCTTGATTTTATTAAGAGAAACTACATATACTTAACATTTTTAGTAAAACATCATCTCTTATTAATTAGAATTAAAGCAGTGCAAGAATCGGCCAAATTTTGAGGCTATAGGTACCTACATGCTTTGCCCTAAGGTATTAAATCTAATAAATTTTTATCGCATTTTGGAAAGACCTCCTAAAGTAATGATTATAAGTTAATAAAATAAGTTTAAATTTTCAATATTCATCTGGATTTGACGATGTCTAAATTATAATATAAGACTAACGTAGTAGGTACATAATATTTCATTAAAATATAATTACAACATATTTGGTAAAAAAATGAATGAATGCGATGTAAAAATCTTAGAAACTTTAGTGATTTAAACGTAAAAAGGCAATGATTTTGTATTCGAAATCGTTCTTTCTAAATCTCAGTAATTAAAATTGTGCCGGTGCTGATGAAATGTCCAATCATCTTGTAGCTACCTACAATACGTTTTATAATTTCAAAGTAAGTATCTTCCGAACCTAATTGAATTAAAAGACTTCAACCTTTTTACTTGAAAGATGTTAGTGCTAGGAAGGAGTAATTCGGGAAATAATTACAAGGTCAAGAAATTATAAATTGAAAGTGAAGACTGTGCGCGTTTTCTTCAAAATCCATTTGTTCGAACAGCTCCGATTTTATCGTTTCACTGTCGGTTCTTATTCAGGAACTTTTAGTGCCGATGGGAGGCAGAACAGGGCGCGAAATGAACTGAAAATAGTATAAAAAGGCTGCAACCGTAGAGCAGGAGCTCCTGTTAATTATTGCAGAAATAGTGCAGTAAAGTTGCAAGTCATGTCAACTGCAGAATCACAGGCTGCATATAAATCGGACGAGGAGCACTCGCCGGAGGAGTACTCAGCAGAAAACCTCATAAAAGTATCAGCCAAAGTGTTTTATGAATTCCACTCAGCTTATGCTCTTCTGATGTAAGCTGGTGGCCCGATAATGCGGCTCGTAATGGGCGAAGATGTTCAATTGAAAATCTTTTGCAAAACTGGAGTCAGGTTGAACGCAACAGAAACTGGCCGAGTTATGTGGGTGGATTTATCACGGAAGCAATCTAAAATTGTTTTTAACGCGCTGCTTGTTATGCGTGACGAGAAGGGGGCTTTTAATTTTAATTTTATCAAAGGAGTGGATAGTCCGTAACTATCGGAAAGGTCGGGCAAAAATTCCTAAGAAAAGAACCACTCCCGCTCCCACGAGCACCTTCTTATTTTTCTTTAGTCTTTGGTCTCGTCAACGATCTGATTTGCCCTAGTTTAGGAAATACCCTAGAACTTCCGTGTTTGTCCAGGTAAAATTTTGAATATTATTTTTTGTTGGTAGTATAGGTATAAATCAATTTAACTTTTTTACCCACGTGAGAAATGTTTGATTTAAAATAACGCTGATCAATATTGGCACATGAGTCAAAATATATTCTGTCCCACAAGCGGCTCTACACGGGACAAAACTTAAATTTTCCACGTGAGCAACCTACCACCATGCCCGCAAACATGTAAATGTAAACGATAAAACAAACTTAAATTAAGTTTGAAGTTATACGACGTTTGACTTTCTCCTAATGTTTAAAAGTTTTATGCATGAAACATAACTCCGGAATAGAGCGTTACCTACATAAAACAAAATCAGTTAATAAATTGTTCATTTTAAGACCCAATTAGTAAGATTCATAAAATTTGTAAGATTTGTAGTTGCGTTGCCTTATAGGTACGTTAGGCAATTGGCAATGTTATAAACCGTCAATAACTCTGGATTTTATAAGAAATTTATTTTAGGATTCCGTAGTTAAATAAGAAACGTTTGCAATGGAACCATATCATAAATCTATTTATTTGTTATAGTTCCTTTAAATTTGATTTAAAAACTTAATTATCTATCAACTTTCAAACTAACCTGTTGCCACATTAATATTTTTAAAACAATTCTATATTATCTTCAAATAACTCCTAACTTTTCATCAATTAATAATTATATATTACAGGAATCGAAAAAATGTTCACCTTTAAAGTAGTATTCCATCGTTTACATGTTTACTTTGCGTTGTCATCCATAGAATTATCGATTAAATTTTCTTTATGTAGATTACTTAAATTTTCGTAAAATATCTTCGCCTCATCTGGAATTTCATGTATGCTTTTGCATTCATAAATACATATTTCTTTGGGATTTTTATTTTTGCTTAAGGCATTTCCTTCATAATTCTTCTAATTTGAATAGAATGTTGCGAAGATTTTATTATATATTCTAAGTTAATTAATTTTAGTCTTGGGTAACATACAACACAAGTTTTACTTTCTAATATTATAGACGAAAATGTCATTAAATTAGTGAATGTACAAATACTATAATTCAGAATGTATAAGAATGTTCAAACTCTTTAATTTATTATATTTACTGAATTAATTTTGAATTGAAAATTTAAATATGTATTGTATGTCAACATAGGTAATATCGAAAATAAATCAACTGAAACAAAATTTATTATTTTAACAGGAATTTATTTTTGTGTATTTTCTCCTATGTGAATAAATAAACAAAAAGTGTGTAATTTCCCATGCTTATATCATATCGACTCATTGGCCATGAAATCGTAGAATAATTTGAGGAATTTTGCTAACTCAAATTCGTTGAGTCAAAAGATATAGCTAAAGAAAAAAATATCTACAAAATAAATAGAAAAATCCTTTACCTACAGCTTGAAATGCAAATATTATCTTCGCCAAATTAAACAATAACACACATGATATTTTTTTAAGCTTGGTCAGAAGTTATATGATGTTAAAGAAGCCATGTAATACTGAGAACAAAAAGCAAAGAGAATTCTTTGTAATGTCAATCGCTCCTTTTGCCTAAGATAACAAGAATTTAATGCCAAACGTTCTTTTACCTTTGTCACGTCACCGGTCAGGTGTAGGTAAATTTTACAAAAATAGAATATAAGGAACCTTGGTCTGTGAAAAAATACCTTTTCTAGGCGTTATAACGATGTTTCATTATAAGTCCAAACTAATCGCAATTGCCCGGTTTCTGTTGAAACTGTTTATATTACCTATGATGTAAATATATATGTAATTTCAAAGTATAAAAGTATATGGTCCTTAGTTAATTTTTAATATTGTATAGTAGTTTTTACTGAAATAATAAACACACTTATTTTATACAAAACCTGTTTGGTAAATAATATTTATTTTATATTTTAGATCAACACGTATATACTACGTAGGTACTCAATTCCGTTTTCAATGGTTTAAATTAAATCCATTTAATTACAAATAATCAGTTTGGATCATCTTACTAACCTCGTTTCACTAAAACACTGCAATCAGAAGTTTCAATGCAATACAGCCAGGAAGTTCTAAAAAAAACGGTCAAGTGCGAGTTGGACTCGCGCAACAAGATTTTCGTAATCGGTCTTACTTAAGCAAATAAAGTAGAAATGAACAGACATTGTGTCCATTGAGGAATTTAATAAAATCTAAAAAAGATTATTTTAAGTTCAGTTCAAAGGACTGCATACCTACATATATGTAAAACCGCCAACGATTACATATTAAAATTAGTATGACGCGTACTTAAAAATGCTCTGCTTCGATGCACTCTGCAGCATGTCGCTCGGCACGAACTAAATTTTAATTGACCACTTTTCATATTTTTACAATTTTACATCAAAATTACCTACTGCAGAAAGTAAAGAAGAAAACGCATCGCTCATCGTTGGTTTATTATTATGCATATGAAGGTGATTTGAACGCCATCTGTATTACCTACGTTAAGATTAATTACGCGAATCGCCGACTTTGGCACAGACATAGAAGCTCAAGTCTTATTTATTACCGCTGATAATTACATTATCAAATAAATGAGTCCTCTCCACTTGTAACATAGCCGTAATAAATGCATGAGACTTTGCCTCAAGTTAATTAGATATTTGATACTTGCCCTTGGGGAGGGTACTGGAGATCAAATTGCTTCAATCATCTGAGAAGAAGACGAGATCTTTTCTGAGCAACAACCGGAATGACTTCTGGCTTCAAAAAACCGAAATGATATTTTATTTGGCTGGGATCTCTGACGCAACAAGTCCCCAATCATTGACGGTGATACCAATCCAAGAATTATCCTAGAAAACTTCTCAACGAATTTCAAAGGGAATTGTAAATGATGTTAACACGCTTTGGCTACTTAAGGCGGTTAATTGGCAAATGAATATCCCCGAACATGACCGACGGCAAAGGAAAGTTTTCTGCCTTTTCGAATACATTAATATTAAGGCCTATGAAGTTTTGGATAAATCCATTCCGGGAAATTTCCTGTTAAGATACACAATCACCCGCAGTTATTCGGATCACATTTTGCTTGGCTAAACAAGGACAAGAAACTTTCCTAAAAAGACATATGAATTTATTAAGCGGTATCCCTACACTCTGCGTCATCTAGGCCCAATTTAAAATAATTTGAATTCCACCCCCGCCCTGATATTTGGTGTAAAGTAATTTTTCAGATTCCCTCCCAAAATCCGTGCAACAGCGTGACTCAAACAGGCTTTGCCTATTGTCACGCTGTCTCCTGAATTGACGCTGATTTTCATATGAAACATATTTATTATTAGGGAGTTTAACCTGCCGCAAATACTTTTTAAATCCCACGGAATATTCATATTTTTCAGCCACCATGCAACAGATTGGCAAGGATGTTGGTGAATATCTTAACAGGTGGGAAAATATCAAAAGGAGGGTACCTGAGATCGACAATTGATTTCATTTATAGGGAGCATTGGCTGGAGGTGCGTACGTGATGCGTAAGACCCACTCAGACACTTACTAAATTCAAAATATAACTTCAATAAAAGGTAAAAAGCTTTCTACACCTTTTCATGCCATTGCTCTTTTAGGGAACTCATTCAAATTGACGCAATGAATTGTAAAGGTAATTCAAGATATTTCTAAAAAATTAGCACGCTTCATTTGTAATATTTAGTAGGTATAAATTGGTATTTATTGCAAGAAAGAGACAAATTAGAGCATACCAAAAAAAGTTAATTTTCAAAGTTTTAAACTAATTTACAAAGGACAATGGGAAACTTTTGTCCACCCCTCAATAGAAATAATAAGCAATATATAAATTCGTTTTACGACTATGTTTACATAAATGGCAGTATGTTTGAAGTTATATCTACTTTTATATGAAAGTGATCTCAAATTAACCATTTAATGATCATATATCACTTCATTAGCCCTTTTTGTATAAAAATTTCTTAAAAATTGCCAAAACTTTCATATATGTAAGTATTAATTTCAATAATCTTTGACTTCAATGAATTAATCAAGACAAATCCAATTTAGTTATTTTGACGTTATATGCGGAAAAATTAATTGAAGTAAAAGGTTACTGAAATTTATTTTAGGAAATATCTAATAAAAGAATGTTATATCACTTTTATGACGAACACCCCGAACATACATATGTACTAGCATTTGACCTTAGTCGTTATAATAACTAATGTTCTACTTGAAATGCCGTACCCATTGGTATATCAACTATTAATCATTAATCTTCAAGGGTTGGCCAAGGTATCATATATTTTTTTCCCATTGCCCTTAATTTTTTACTTCTCATCTAGAGCTTTAGTATAAATTAAAATTTTCCTAAATAAAAAGATCAAAGTCATAAGAGAGTATGATTTTTATACATATGTGCTATTATAAAATACAATAATAAATTCCCGAAAATACAACAATAAACATACTTAAACCAAAAATCTTTAAAGTTTATACAATTCAAGAATAGGATTTTGGCTATTATTCTAAAAATGCGTATACACTCTAAGAAAAACAGTTGGTATGCAAACATTAAGAAAAGAAACCAATTTCAACACAAATAAGCAAAAATGTTACGTTACTCCTTCGTACCCGATTTAATAAATGAAAATATGAATTTAAGAAAGCAGCAAGCAGAAGGCTGTGTAGGCTCCTTTTTCTATTATTACTGAGAATCTATCCGAACCCACCGATTCGCAAATAAGGGATTACAGGTCGGAAACGATATATTCTTACTTCTTCAAATGGTCGAAGATGTTCGAATAGCTGAAAACCTTATGCAACAGAGCGTACATACTACATATTTATTTCTGAGAGACCTGTTGCTATGAAAGTGTCTCAGTGTCAAACCTATAAATAAAATTTTTCAATATTTCTCTCCATCGAGAGTGCAATGACACAGGGTACTTTAGGCAATTGCTGACTTATAAAACAAAGTAGAAATAATCGCAAAATCTTATCTTGAGTTTTACGATTTTCATGCCATTTAACATGTCGCTTTCAAGAGGATCATTTAAATAATAAAAATAAATGAGGAAGGAAATTAAATTGCATAAATGCGTCCAAATTTTCAAATGTGTTCTATTTGAATTAAAGCGATTAAATATTTAATGGCACATGATCTAAATTTTTGATGTGCACATGTTATGAAAACACTGCCTACAAGGAGGTTCAAAAAGGTCTTATTGTTTGCAGATGTATTTACAGTAAAATGAATTAAAAATCGTATATTTCTTTCCGTCAATGGATTTGTTAAAAATTTTACTTTTGCTACTTTTACTTTTACTACTTCTTTAGTCAAAAAGAGTATCCATATACATGAAACATTTCAAGTCAATTAGATAATTATTTAGCTTACTTAGGTACCTACTTATTTTTCAAATTTTTGGCCCAAAATTTTCGGGATTGATTAAAAATAAGGAAAATAATAAAATAATAATCGAAATATTAAAATTCAGAAGAGAAATATTCCTATGATGTAAATGTAGTTACTTTTCTGGATTTACGATAGTATTTAGTAATAGTTCACTGAACTGGGAATTCTACTGTCATGGATCGAAAAAATGTCTGTTTGGATTTTTATTAAGTTCATATTGAATTTGTTTAATACTAAATTTAACTGAAAATTATTTGAAATTTACAATGTCACCAGGAAAATTTAAAATCTATTTATCTGTAAGTATTCGCTGGGACAACTTTGAGAAAAGTATTCTCCAGAAAAACGAAATTTTAATTCCAATATCCGATATTTTCATTGTAATTATCTTGCACTGGGATACAGTTGTTGAGTTTCAATAACTCAGTCAATTAGCTAATTATTAACTTTAAATTTTGTTTACATATTTTTTTAGTATGCATGTATAGCTACTTTAAAGACAGAAAAAAAAAAATTTATTTTTTTTAAATCGTTATAATGGCGTTCCTTCTTAAGGTGTTTTCAATTCTATAAAACATGTTGCAGTTTTTTAAACATGTTAATGTCACAAGGAATATATGTATATAGAATTTTATTTTCAAACGTCTGTAATTCGAAAACTATAATGATATATTTCTAGAAAATTTCGTTTGTTCTTGCTTTTTTAGAATTTTTCATATATTGTGTGTTAATATTTTGATTTTCGTTTATACCTAATAATGTTATCAAAACTCTCCGATGACAAATTCCAGCCATTAATTCTGATTGTATTTATTGATTTTATGAGTGTTTTACTCAAAGACAAATCGTTACATCTCAATGGATCCGTACAAATTGGCTGTGTGAAATGGTCTAAATTATGTTCAACTGTGGCCACCCATTGGGCTTTTTAACGCCCCCGCGGGGGCACCTCACTCCAACTGTCTTAATGTTGTCTCAACAATTTCAGAACCGCCGAAGATCCGTTTGTGGTTAAATTTTAAAAGACGAACTCCTATCTTCGGCGCCGTATCACATCGACAAAGTTTCCATTAATCTCCTCGAGGAACACAGGAGTTGGTGTTCAGCTCGAATCGGTTAGTGCTTAATTTGGGGAGCAGTCGTCCGTTTGCCTTAATGCTCCCCCGCACAAAGTGTAAACCAACTCGTCACGCTGCGGATTGACTTACGTCTTAAGTTGGCGGGAATGCGGCGCTCCTAATCCCATATCAGGACACTAAAGTTTTGCTTAGAGCACACAAAAATCGCGGGACGCCCGCCCACTTAAAGTTTGGGACTCCCCCATCACCCCCAAAAATGGGGCTTAGGACGAAACTGTGATGAGACAACTTTTGTGGGTCATGTCCCATCAAATGTCAGAGGAGATTTCCATTAATTTACATATTAAGTCGTTAACATTGTCCCTTACCTCTTTTACCTCCCGCGGCCTCCTTCCACCCGAAACGGGTTAGAAGCGAAAAATTATAAATCAAAACGGCAACCACTAAGCGTGGCACATCCTAATTTTAATTAATTTCAAGCCTTTCAAGCAAATTTACCCTTTTTTTTTGAATACACCCGAAATAGCCCTTTGATAGCTTTTGTCCACCGCGTTAATTGAGTTCCAGTAATGCGACTGCCGATAACCTACTCACTCGCGTTGCAAAAAAAGGTTGACATTTTTCTACTCTAGAATTTCGCATTTTCCAAGATTTTCTTTTATAAGATGACGACAAGTCTTTGGGTCTTCTTGTGATTGGAAAAAAAATTCCAAGACTCTTAGAAGGTTAAACTTTTACTAAAAGTGAATTTTGTGCAAGATTGCACCCACATTAAAGGCAGTGGTCTAGTCAATTGCCTCGTTATTCATGCCAAGAAAGGGATTTGAAAAGTGCAAAAAACTCAAAGTATTTTCCAACTTCTTTTATAAAATGAACTCAATTTGAAGAGATGTTACTATAAAATATACCCACGATGGGTTGTTTGAAAAGTTAGAAGGAAAAAAAAAACATCTTGAGAAGTTGACTCGTTGTATTTTAATTTTACACGTATGAACTGCCATCTTCAGATTTATGCATCTTTTACATTCCTACATACATTTCAATTTAATGAGACTAAAAAGGAATCTTCTGCGGGAAGTTGCATTAAATACCTCAGACGTACTTTGTTCAACCACCCAAACATTCGCATTAACGCAATTATAAATGAAAGCTAAAAGTACTCTGATCCGAGGGATAGTCGTGAGTATAAAAAATTAAATTATTAAAGGGTTAAATTTGCAGAATCACTGCTCTTACCTTAGTATGACATGATCCAAAAACATTTAAATTTGGAAAGAGTTACATCAAATCAACATTTTTCATTATAATTAAACCAGTACCAAATTAAAAATAAAATTTTCTCGAATAAATTTAAGTGATTGTAATTAGCTTAACATTTTTCTTTAATGAATTAAATCACATCTGTAATTACAGAAGTTTCTTAATTAGGTTAGACTAACAACAAATCCATTAAAAAGGCATTTTTGAATTTTCTCAATTAAATTAAGCCATTTCAATTAACTGAAGACATTTTTCAAATGACTTTTTAGCACTCCTTTAGAGAATTTGTACCGATTGTTCTTTGTCAAAAAAAAATTATTAAATTAAATCAAGTATTTTCTCGATTGGATTGATTAATGTGTACATTCTTACATACCTATACATGTTTATTATCTTTTAATTAACTTCATAGTTTTAGGTTTGTTTTTGCACCTTTAATATTCATAAGTTCTTGCAATGAACTAAATCGAATTTATTTTTATTTTATTTATTTTTTTAATTCCATTTTCCTACTTAAAAAAATCCGATTTGGTCATTGCAAGACTACAAACACTTAAGTGAACACTTATTTCAAATCATATATTGGGTTGGTCGATAATTCCGTGCGGTTTTCAGTTCATACGACAGTTTTTACTGTTTAAATGTTTTTCTTGAAATTTGATCAGGCAGCCCCAATGTGGTTTTGGAAGGAGATGTGTTGAGAGGGATTTTCGTCGAATATCATTCAGTTTCAATGTTCGGTGTGAGATCAGGCTCTTTGTGAAAATGAATAATAAAACAGTGCATTTTCGTCATATTATGCTCTATTACTTCCAAAAAGGGGAGCGCGCGGCGGAAGCTTGCCGAAAGATATGTGCTGTATATGGGAATGATGCTGTATCAGAACGTGTGTGTCAGAAGTGGTTTGCGAAGTTCCGTTCTGGAGAACAGGATGTTGAAGATGCGCCTCGTTCTGGCAGGCCTAGCGAGGTTAATGACGATGAAATTAAAGTGCTCGTTGAACAAAATCCACGGATTACAGAAAGAGAAATTGCAGAGTCATTAAACATATCAAATTCAACCGTGAATGTTCATCTCCATAAGCTGGGATTCGTTTCACGACTCAATGTTTGGGTCCCGCATGTTCTTACGGAGGCCAACAAAATTTCACGCATCAATGTTTGTGAAATGCTTAAAATTCGATTGCAAAATGATCCGTTCCTGGACCGAATTGTGACCGGAGACGAAAAATGGGTCCTCTACGAGAACGTTAAGCGCAAACGATCATGGGGACATAGCAGTGAGTTGCCACAAACCACATCGAAGGCCGGGCTCCATCCGAAGAAAGTCTTACTCTCTATATGGTGGGATCGCAAGGGTGTTGTATTCTATGAGCTTCTTTCCGAGAACAGAACGATCAATTCGGATGTCTACTGTCGTCAGTTAGAGGAATTGAAGCAAGCGATCCAGGAAAAGCGACCAATATTGGCAAACCGGAAGGGCGTATTATTCCATCATGATAATGCTAGACCCCATACTTCGCTTCAAACCCGACAAAAAATTATGAGCCTTGGCTGGGAGCTTATGCCTCACCCACCTTAATCGCCCGACCTTGCGCCATCTGATTACCACCTTTTCCGGGCCCTTCAAAACTCCATGGCTGGGAAATCATTCACTAATTTGGAAGACATCAAACGGCACTTGGATTCTTTTTTCGGTGGAAAATCCCAGGAATTCTATGCGCGCGGAATCGATAAAATGCGTGAAAGATGGCAAACGGTAATCGATAATAATGGTGAATATATCATTGATTAAAGTTTGATATAACAAAAAGAAAAATTGTTTTTTATTATATGCTTCAAAACCGCACGGAATTATCGACCAACCCAATATCTTCATTTTAAATGAAGTAGGTACATATGTATAAAAGAAGATATGAACCGAAACAACCTTAAAGAGGTGTTTTCATTTGGAATTTTTAAAAATCCTTTTTTTTTTCATTTTATTACATAACATGAACCTATTTGGATAATTTCCGCAAGGAAATTTAAAGAAAATTTCGAAAATTATGTGGGTTTATAAGCAAATTTTCGTCGGTCAAACTATGAGGTACTTAACCTTTAAACGCTTTATAAAATTAGTAGACCTAATAACTCTAATAAAGACTCTTGGGTATCATATCAGAGTTTAAAGTCAAGCCAAAATTTAAGCTATACATATGTAAGAGAATTTAGTTTATGCTGGACTTCATTTTAGTCAAAAAATTTATATTGCCTTTTGCTATTTTACTATTGTTTAAGCTCATATGCTTTATAAGGAGCCAATAAGTATGATAAATATCAGAATATATTATATGCTTATATATATTCTTAAATTATAAACAAATTGGGAAATAACACGACAATCAATCAAAACGACTACAAAATTTCGTTTCCCTCCAATGTTGTTGGAAAACAAAAACATTGCTTCCATATTTTCCAACTAAGGTTAAAATTAGAATCTAAGCAAATTGCTCTTTATTTCATAATTATATTTTAATTTAAGGCTAACTAAACCATCTAAAACTGAATAAGCAGTTTATGCAAAAACCTTCTGTACCACGAATGGATTTCTTCGAATGGAAAATTAAATTAGGTTAACGTGTTTCCCATTTAATGCAGATAGATGTCTTCAGCTCCAAATTTTCTTAGCCTGGACATGGAAGAGAACATTCAAGCGGACAATTATGGGAGAAAGATAATTTTACATGAATTATTTGACTACTAAAGAAAACAACATGTAGTGGTTAAAAGCCCTTAAGGTCTTCTAAATTAATTAGACTTATCTTCCAACGTTTATTATCAGTAAAAGCAAAGTATAGATTTGAATTTAATGAACTACAGAATGACCAACGTGTAACTGGGTAAATAAGAGTTTAGGTGGGTACAATAATATATTATAATACCACTTTTGATTTTTGTAAGGATAAAAAAACGAAGCTAAAATGCATATAATTTGGAAGTTACCGGATTAAGAGGTTTGTGAAATTTTATTAAAGTAGAGTAGCACGGATGATATTGTACATTATTTCATAAACCTAGCTATATGTATTTTAATTAAGTGATTTAAATAAATAAACTGTTGTCATTTTGAATATACAAGTTATTTGAAAACAAACATTAACACTTTATGACGGATAAACTGTTGTCATTTTGAATATACAAGTAAGTTATTTGAAAACAAACATTAACACTTTATGACGGACATTTAAATCGAAATCTGCCTAAGCCCATGAAGAATGTAATTAAGAAATAATTATGCTAAGCTAATCTGTAGAAAGGCTACCCTTTATACAGCCTACATATGTGCATAATTACATACTCATATAATAATGAAATTTTGTAGTATCATATACCTACATTAACAATTTTAAAAATTGTGTTCAAGAAACTAAATTGTGTTGGTCTTCAAATGCCACCAAAAAAGTTACATAGAACATTTATCACCTTGTTCGTAAATTCATCATGTAGGCGAAGTTTAGGTACTTGGTGCATACTACGAATAAAATTATTAATGGTGCATTAACCGATGAATTTTCGAAAACGGCAACATTTTCGTTAGTTCAGTGGGATATAAATCAAATCGATTTTTTTTAGTGTGATTTTGCGGGAGCAACGTAATGAAATGATAAAACTAAAATCAATTAAAATGCATAAACTTGGATATGTAATGCATGCAAACATAACTTTGTTAATGCATCGCAGGTATGCCTCAAGCAACATTTCGATGCTTCTCCATGGCAAGCACATCCATATGAAATTTCTTAATTCATTTATTAAGTTTTAAGCTAAATTTTTCTAGTTCAGAGGGTGCCCCAAATTAAAAAAGTTTATTTCGTTTCGAATATCGTATTTACAGAGGTGGTGATTTCGCACCCTAAATCCAATTAGAGTTTTGGATAAAATTTTATCAATTTTTAGTTTTTTTCTACAACTCTCTTCGTTCGAAAAAGGCAAATATAAAATTATGTAGAGTTAAAAAAGGAATTTCAATATCTACAGATGATATACGTAAGTTTAATGAAATATTTTATTTCAAATAAAATAAGTAATACCTAAGACACAGGAAGCCTTAAATAATTGAAAATGAATTAATAGTCCATTGAACACGGTTTTCATACATTGTTAAAAGATTCTATCTATTCTATTAATCAGAGTACTAAAAATTCAGATCTTATTTTATCGCTTTTTTATAACCTGATATGCGACCACCAAATAAAAATGGAAATAAAAATGTGTTTTCAACAACAAAACATTGTAAACAAGAATAAAACTACGCTTAAACCAGAAGAGTTTCGTATAGTGAGTTATAAATGCATAGAATCGTAACTTTATATAACTTTCAAAAAATTATTTTCTTCTCATATTTGCGCTATTAAAATTTCACCCTTCACCACAGTTTATTAAAATAAAAAGTTCATCATAATCCTACGAAAATCTTTGCTCTTAAATAATATAAATAACAAACATTTGATTAAGTGCAAATCTAAATTCCTTTTAATTAAACCTTTTTTATTTATTTAGCTGCGTTTAGATTTGTGTCTTTTAATTTTTTTCTCTTTGTATCAATCATTTTGTGATAGATTAATTGCTTGCTTGAAAAATGTAATGAAATATTATACATATGAAATATTTATTACCTGAAACCACTCTACTTATATTGTACCGGATGTTCCTGTTTTTATTTATATTATTACGAAAAATCAGTTGAACATTTGCTTCCCAAATTTAAGAATTCCGCAAATAAAGTTTGAAAATTAAAAAGGTAGGTAGCTATAGGTACCAACCTGATAACAAAAAATTGGATTTATTCACGACACAGAATATTATTGACTAACTTAAGACCTAAACCACTATTTTTTTGTCGTTAATGCTTAAAAGCCCAAAAACTATACTCACAAGTTTGAAAAATTACAAATCTTACTCTGATTAGAAGTTTGCACCAGCAACTTTTTTACAGTGAGGTCTTTTTGAAGAGATATCACTAATATGAATATTTTCTCATTGAATCCCTTCTATATTTTTAATGCTCCTTTATGTCAAGAACAGATAATTTGAATATAAAAATGCTTCTAGTCTGAAATCATACTAATTACAGAATTATGTAGATTCTAATAGAACTTGCAGGATAGCCTTAATTTTATTATTGGGTTTTCAATAAAATATTTTCCCCGAAAGCAATATATGTTTTTAAACATTTATTTTCTTGCGCCAAAGCAACAAAAGTATAATTGAATGAATTTATAATTCTTACATTAAATAATATGATTTCTATTGTATTTACTTGTCAGTTTATGCAGATTTCAAGAAATTTTAAGAAATAACAAGGTGATTCACTTGTTGTTGGATCACGAAAATTACTTTGATTTACTCTCTTTACTAAAGTTCAATGTTCCATTTATTATAATAATTTTTAATAACGCTTCCTTGATTTTTAAAATAATTTAAACAATGCACCAAGTTCAAATTTTCTCACAATTCAAAAATTTTCAAAATTATGATAGTATGAATACGCAATGAAAAATGTATATAAATTAAATAAATGACATTTTCATGTGTATTCATTTTTAATGCAAAATCCAACGAATAATTACAGTTATGTTAAGATTTTTATTTTTCTAAAATTGTTACGATTAATCAAGAATTAATGATAATAGATAAAATTGCACTCTTCAGAGTTAAAACTAAGATACTTTGAATTTTTGTTGGAAAATCGCCACTATCAGGTAAGCTCTGCTGCTAAGAGCTTAAGAGTTCTTAAAAACTTGAAGAAAAACCGAGGCAATCTTATGGCAAACCATAAGAAACACTCTTGAAATGTTTGAGAGGGTTTTAAGAAATTAATTGCACCACGGATGGTTCTGACCTTTATGAGAAGAGTACGATTAAAAGGTGATATTAAACGACGGCAGGACTATCAAGGACATACCTCAAAAGCCAAGAAGGACTTCGCACGCACTTAAAAATTGTCTGCACCCAATTGGATAGCCAGTTCAATTAATTGCGACACTTAAACTTGCACTTGATCGAAAGACGTTCTGGCACACTTCTTGAGAAATCACTCGCCGGATATATTGCGGACTATAAAAGTCTAACTTTGGGACACCTTTCGTATCTTGTCCTGGTGATATTCACAGTATGGGGTTCGGGCAATCACTTCACGGCGTGCTCCTCGAGTCAAGCTTTTATATGAGCCAAGGGCTTATCTTTCCCGCGTGAAACTTCCCCTTTTGGACGTGTCCGCATGTGTGAAACGACGATTTTGTCTCGGCAGATTTTTGTTCGAAAGATGCCGACACAACATTTTGCGGGGGTGGATTTTGTGTGTCCGAGTGTTGGTGAATCAACAGTTTGTCCCGTCCCGACACAAGCTTTCGAACTCTTCACCTTTTTCATTATTCAGGGTTTATAGTACAAAATTATTTCTTTGAGGAAGTTTGTCACCAACCGATGCTCCCTTGAATTACACTTGTTGCTCGCGCAGGGCTGCCCATGTCCAGCAACAGATTTTGGGGCTGTTGGTGGGAAACCTTTCGCGTTTCGACACATCCAAACACTAATAGCGAGCTTTATGGTGCACTCGGTTTCTTTTATTGGCCGATATGTGTCAAATGAGCACTTCCCGTTGACAAGGTAATTATACGAGAGCTCCTGCTAAATCATCAAGCCCCGCAGGATGCTCGCTTTATTTTCATCGGTGTGGTCAGGGATTAAGCGATTTAATATCGATTATGGTGATAAGATATTGTAATACGTAGTTATCACTTGCGACAAAACTTTAGCTTACTTGGGCAATTCAAATTTTTTCTAAAATTTAGTTAACCTACGAGTTTATATAGAGTAACCTGTTGTACCTAGCTCAGTTGTTTCTATATATATTAATTTTAAGAAAATTATATTATCCATCTATGCATATAGGTATAAAGCACTACCACACTACATAATGCATGTATGTACTTATTAACGAAATGTGTGAATGATCAATATATTTTAGAAGAGAAACTTAAGCGATTAAAGACTTAACAGAATAAAAATTAGCTTATATTTTGGCAAAATAATGACAAAACAAATAAAGCTCCTTATATTAAATACTCATTTCATGTCATTTCATATATTTTATTATTATTTATTATTTCAAGATTGACATTTCGTATTACAGAGTAGGTAAGAAAAGCTGAGTTCAGTGCTAGAATTAATAATTCATTCAGCTGTATTATTATCTACGTGAGACATTAGCCAAAGATTTTATTAAATACTTAATTGAGTAATTTTTTACTAACAATTAATTAAATAATTATGTATGTACTATCTATAGGAACATCACATAATACATAAATGTATCCTATACAAAATATCATCTACAAAATTAAATTTCAGATATTTTTATTTTGTTAAATATTTTTAAGCAGATAAAATCAGAATGCATATTATAATAGTTTGTCACAAATTTGTCTTAAAGAAACTGACTTCAAATTAATTCGAAAGAACTCACTAACAAAATCCTTTTTCTTTTCCGTTCACTCAATGTCGTTGTTTTATAACTCTCTTCATATTAAAAATTAAAAATTTCACATTATTTAAAAAAAGCGAGCAAGTTTTTGGAAAATCCCGATAGAATCTGAATGAACTTGAACTGAGCGATCTTGGAAAATTATTGCGGTTTTTTCGAGTTTTTATCAATATCTTAAATACTCAGTCATAGCCTAAATATGTTTGAAATAAAATAGGAGTTCACAAAGTTTGGTACCAAAAATGCTTCATCCATTTATTCATATTTGTAATATTTAATTTCTGAAGTAATCTAGCCAATAGATTCATGATTAGCACAATTATTTGAATAGTTTTAAAAATTGCATACTTTTTTTTCAAACTTCAAAATTTTTACCATTTACCTTCCCTTTGATCTCTACAACAAAAACTTAAAGACTTAAAAACTTATCTCGATTCTATTTTAAATTATGCGGTTCATTAAATTTCGAACGAAATAATTTAGATTTAATTTACAAGAGCCTCAAGAGACTCAATATGCGTTCGATGCCTTAAATACGTCGAAATTTTATGTTTTGTGTAATAGTATAATTAATTTAATAAATTAATCGTGATACATCACCAAATGGTTATTCAGTATACGAATAATTTATTAAAGAGTTTGAGTTTTTAATTACATTCAACTGTTTTCAATCGGTTTCCTAAATTTAATGCTACATTTGCATTGAAAGTCATGAATAAAAAGTGTAAGCGATACTCAATTTAATTGTACCTGAGTTAACAAAACTGTGTTTTTTTCAGTGTACCTTTAAGTTTTAAGAAATTTTAGTTACATTCTATTATATGTATTTTTAATTGAAGGTAGACAAGTGTCCATTAAAACATAAAAAATTATTTTCTTAAAAGCGTCTTTTGTTCTTTAGATAAAAAGTTTAAACAAAATTTTAAAAATTCGATATTAATTTGTTTTACCGATTTTTTTGACGTTAACAATTGCCATATAAAAGTGACAACAAGATTTTTTTTAAAACAACCCTTAAGTTATGTAGTACTGGTTTTTTCGTATTACATATGTAGTTATACATAATGATTAATGCAATGCGAAAAATTCAAAATAGATTAATTTTAAGAATTGTAGCAGTCGGTTAGACCTTATTTAAATTACAAATTTAGTATATTTTGTAGTTAAAGAAAGCGTCATCATAGTACAAACAAGAAGTATGTAGTATATGCATATTTCAAATCGACATTCATTAACTTGATATAACTTTCCATTCACAGCATGTGAAAAAACAAATTTCGTAAGTTCTAAAATAAAAAGAAGTTGCCGTAGTTAAAAAACTACTTAGACAATTACTTAAGTCTACTTATACAATATCAAAAATTAAAGCAAATCTTTTTCAAATAATAAAATAGAAGACCATTCGTAATTCGTACATAAAAATATATCCTGCGGGTGTGGTTGATACTCCAAGAAAATTAAGTAAACCTTTGAATTCACATACCGAACCTACTTGTCTGTCCCAACATTTTCTTGCTTGTTGGTTAATTGTCAATTTGTTTGAAAATGAGTTGAAAGGAAGAGTTTTGAATAAATTAAATCAAGTTCACCGCAGGACATTTTCAGTATGTCAGTACTCAACGAAACCCAGAAAGATGTGGACAGTTCCTTTGATGAAATGGAAGAGTTAATAGGAAGAGGACTATGTTAGCATATCTGTCAGGAATAATTAATATGTCCATCTGCCCGAGTTATATTTAGATCAATAAAGCCTCTATGAAATATATCAACTTTTTTTCTTTTAGGTTTACAAATCACTTGTTTCACGTGGGTGGATTTAATCCACAGCATTTCAAAAGTTTTATAGAACTAAGTTATTTAGCATGTTAATTATAATTACCATGTTCCCTTGAAATATTATATTTAAAATTCATGTACACTCTTAAATATGTCTGAAAGTACATATATTCAAGAGATCCAGAAAGATAATTCTAAAATAAAGTGGTAACCTTTTTTCAAAGGGTTTAGGTACCTATTGAATGTTAATTTGACCATATGGATTTTGATCTCATGGTCACACATAAAACCGTAGTGTGGTTTCACATGGCAGTGAACGTGTTAAATTTTCTCAATTGAAATAAAACAATTTCTAAAGCAATACACACGATTTTCCTTCCTGCAATAGTTATATTTTAAGAAGCCCCATTAAGGAAATATTTACAGAGATGTTTTTATAACATTTATTTTCTTATCTTATACCATTGAAAGCTTGTTACAAAATTTTCCAGGTATTGCATCTAACGACGCAATTTACTTTGATATGCAATTTATATCTTAGATTTCATGGAATCAATTAAACACTCAACAAACTTTTGAAATGTATTTCCTAAGTTATGGTCTTTGTCAATTTATTAGAAGGTATAATGCTTGACGTGGGAAATGTCCTCTCAGTTAATGTCACGTGTCTTTTCTTTGCTTAGATCTTGAAATTAGTTACATGGTCATATGAAGGTGTCCACGTAATGCTAAACTAATAACTTTAGGGAGTTTTCTATAAATTATACCTGACGTAAATGTTAAATTACAAGTCAAGTTCACATACGTCGTCAAAAAATATTCGTACACTAATTCATCAGGTCACTGAAATCATTACCTCAGGTGGCAAAAGTAATTTATTACGTAAGGAATAAGGTGAGAAAAAATATTAACAGCAGAATATATTAACATTTGAGGATTCGGCTAAATAGCAATGATATTTTTTTCTCTTTAAGAAAACCTTTCAAACGTAGTTATAAGCTTATACTATATAAAATTAAAATCAAGAAAATTTACAGTGCATAAAATCTTTTCTTAAAATTTATGTTGAACCTCATATCTCGATGTGTCAAGAACAACAACTAAATTTGTAATAAACTAGTAAGTATTATTTCCTGATGTTACCCTTCGAGACTTAATAGCACAATTTTTTATATTATATAGTAATGTACCATACTCTAGAATCTTAGTAAAATGCAGAAGATTTTACCTATTTGGGTAGAAAAGCTTCACGAGTTCCAACCTACATATACATGTAGAATCTTAAGAATTCTTTTCGAAAGTAAAATTTAATAATGAAAATAGTTTATAGAATGTTTATTCACTACGTAAAAAAATATATTTTTTAAATTATCTGAAAAATTCCATAGATATTATCATCGTTCTATCGTTAAATAGTAATTTTATCTTATTGTACAAATATGTTGAATATACTTGCATTTGTACGGTGGGCAACTTATGTTGTACTCCCATTTATTGCAAAGACCACTGTTGAAATTTTGTTATGGCATATGCATTTAAAAAGGGCAAAAGTCCTAACTTTCTTCATGTTACAATAATACTAATATTAAATTTGACGTTTTGTCTTCATTATCGCTAATAATGTAAAAATGCAGCAATTATCTTTGTGTATTGTATTGCATATATTAGCAGTTTAGACAATTAATTTACAGCATTCTTAGAAACTTAGAAATATATTGTTTAAGTTATGCTTATGAACTATAGAAAAGATTTTAAATATTCAATAAAAATTTAGCGTTAAAAAAAATAAATCAGATTTTCGTCGAATGATAAAATAGTCGGTGGTAATTCATGTTTGCAAAATATATAATCTACATTGCTTTACAGAATCCTTAAAAAAACAGCCCCTTTTGCACCACCTCGAACTTGTACCCATTTCAAAATATTTGCAATTCAATTGCTATCAAAGCTCTTAAATAATATGCAAAAAACTTCAGACAAATATTATATTGTATAATCAAGTTTTACTTAAAATTTTGCTTTTCACGTTGTTCTTAGACCAGGTGTTATAAAATGTTTTTGTTTTCATATTGATTGATTGTATTGAGAATAACTTTCATTTTGTACTAAGCATTAGTTTAATGAAGTTAATCCGAATAAAATTAAATTGCAGTATTTTATAGTTACGAATTAACTTTTTACTATATGTATAGCAGTAGAAATATAAGTAAAAACAACGGATAAAATGACAAATATGGTTTATTGAGATAAAATAATGAAATTTTTTAAAAAATATTTACAATAACTATAGAACATCGTTTAGAAGACAGCGAGAGGTCTTTAGAAGCACGTGACTGCATTGAAGTAGCATCGCCAATAAACTCTTCCATTATTTCGGCCGGATCCCTCATCATCTTGACCTCTTCTCTGAAAGCTCTTTTTCATTAGCTGGAAATTCTCACCGAAAGTCTATAAAGAATTTGAAGATGCTCCTCGTAAAATACTTACATTATCCCCGCGATTTTCGGCTTTCAGCTCCTTCACCTCAAGATCGGCTGGATCAGCAGAGATTATGTCGTATCGGGCTAAATTGAAAAATTTATAAGATTAGGATAAAAAACGATTACGAACTTTTACCTTTATCTAATGCATCATTTACATTATGCAGTCTCAACTGTGGAAATCTGGGAATGGATTCAGAATTTAAACGTGCGGCACCTCTTCTGCCGTTTTCATCTTCCATCGCTTGATGTAACGCCACCATCATTCTGTCCAATAAAACTGCTGCACGTTTTGGTACAACCATCTGAAAATTTTTAAAAATATAGGTAAATACGTAAAGTAAAATTGAATTTAAATTATTATTCTGAATTTTATTATAATCACTAAGCACTAAATGCTTAAAACACTCCATATTAATATAAGTTTGAAATCACAGAACAAAAGCAAGCTGAAAAATATATATGCCCTAAACTTTATAAAATACTTAGATTAGTTTAGATTCAAATATTTTTACAAAAAGAACCTTTATTTAGTTGAATTAACACTCCCTACTAAAATCGCTGCTGTCACTGCACTCCACTATCTAAATAATTTTTAATTTTTACTACCTAATTAAATGGAATTATTATTAATTAATTGACTGAAAATTAAAATTAGCTTTAATCAAAATTTCACTTTTTTCTTTGCTTTTACTTATTATATCATAGTACAGAAAAAAACAAGCACCAAAATTGAATTTTGAATAAATGCACTTTTAAAGTAGGTAGTTACTTTTAAAATCTCCTTTAGGTATTCAATTTTTTATTAAAGTCACTCAATTCTAAAAACGTAATTCGTTTCATCAGTTTTGTTTCAGAAATATCAACAGATAAAAAAATAATATAGGTACTTAAATAAATACATATAGGTACACATTGAGATCGATAAAATTGCATAATATGTTTTCGGATTTAACTGAAGGTCCATGGTTGTATATGTGTTTAATAATTAAAGATATTCTGAAAATGATTACAATTAATGAATGTCGGATTTATAGGAATTCTTATCTAATTTTTATTGACACTTTTAGAAAAGAGGACGTTATATGTATAATGTATACATATATGTATAAGTCCACTTTAATTAACTATATCAACCTAATTGGAATTGCGTTACTCCGTCTTTTAATTAAAATATGAAAGTAGGCTTAAAATTTTCTAGGAATCAGAGAGACTTTAATTACCACAAATAAACTAATGCTTTTGGGTTGTCGGCAGACACTTAATTTTAAAACGAAGTATTTATAGCTCACAGTTCGAATTTAAAAATTATATTTTTAATAATTTATTGATTATCCCTATTACCTATCTCAAATTTCAAGTAGAACACCTGTTTAAATTACAAACTCCAATAAGAGCGCATTTTAAAAAATATCAAAACAACAATTTAAACAAACAATACCAAAAACCGAATAATGAATTTTATTTCCTACCGGATATTCATCAAAATTAATTTGTAAGGGATTGCTTGAGGTTTCGACGTTATCCAAATTTGTGTCCGGGGCAATGACACGTTTTTCAATGTAGTACGCCTCAACAGTAGCACTGTCCAATAAAACAACGACCACAGGAGCTACGAAAATCCAAAAACTTGAAACTGACACCATTTTTCTTTAAACCAGTTTAAAACTAAACGAATATTAAATAAAAATATTAAGAAATTCGGATGAGCAACTTTTTCCGAGCAGACCAAAGTGTTCAAGAAACGATTTCTAATAGTGGTGTATCCCGCACCGGATTTCTTATACAATAATTATGTTCAGCAGGAAACCTTTGCTTTTATATCGTTCATTGACGGAACCAACACCACGGTAGTTAATGGGGGCTGATATGCGACGAGTAAAAAACAACATGCGGGGGCGTGTTGAGTATCCAAGAAATTACTCAGTACGATGCCATTGAACACGGTCATACTGTGAGCCGACTGTAGCCGGAGTAGTCTGGGGTCACGAAAAGAACCGATTCCTCCGTCCTTTTTTTCATCTACATATCTATATATTTCGCCTTTAATGGTAGAAGGTCAAAATATCAAAGGGATTTAGACATTTTACAGATCTGGCCACAAATTTATCTTTGGAATGTTCAAATACGGGGGAGGTACCTACCTAATTACATATTTAAAATCTTGACGAAAAGTACAACAAGAACCGGAAGAAGTGTTTGCAAATTAATTAATTTGTTAAATATTAATAGAATCAGAAATTTATTCATATCTAAGGGATATTCTTTTTTATGAATCCAAGATACTTGCAGAAGAAGCGAATTACAATATGTTTAAAAGTTTTGAGAACAACCAAGGTTAATGTTCCTTTTGATAAAATCTTAAATCTCAAAATTTTCCACTTACCTACTTATCACAATACGTCCGACATCTGTTTCAATATTTTCCAATAGTTCCAAAGTTTTTAGGTGAACATTTATGCCTTACATGATCTAGACTAAACCAAATCCACCTGTTTCTACAATAGCCACCTGCTCTCAGAAAATTTAATATGTTGCTGTTAGCACAGGGTTTCCGTTCTATTCTCCGATAGAAGACAGTAGTCCTGAAGATTTCAACGCATCTTATAATAAATCTTCAAAGAGCGAACCAACGATAAACCATATTGCATATGCTTTTTTCTTATTTTATTTGGCTTGTATGAGCTTTCAAGAAAATAATTCTAAATTTAAATATCGCAGCTAATAAAAAATAGTCAGCATACCTATTTTATTATTTATTGAGGACACGCATTTATAGTATAATTACTAATCAAAAATATTAAGAAGACAATCTCCAATCGATAGTCGTTTTGTAAAATGAAAATAATTCAATAGGCACTTCACTTATGTAGTATATACTATCTTTTTATATGTATGTGAAATTAAAGATAAAATAAACGTTTTATCAAGAAATAACCGAAATAAAGTTCAAATTCAAATATATTTATTTGAAGACCAGGTCAAACGCATGCCTATTCTTACGTTTTCAAGGGTTCTGGCTCCGATTCCGTGAATATCTTTTACTCTCGAGTTATAGATTTGAAAATATACCATTAACAATAACAAGACGCATTTCATTTCACTTTTTCAGATTCACTGAAGGTATTTTTGGAGTAGTTTAGATTTTTATAAAACATAATTTCCCTATCTTTACTTCTTCTATGAATTTTAATAAAACTACTTTTTATTTAATAATTCATGAGTACTCAATAATGAAAGTTAAAAATGTTAAAAAAATATTAAGTGGATCTATATTAATAGTCTTGGATCCTATTCAAATTCAAAAGCTAATATGTACTGAAAAGATATTCTTTTGTTATTTGCAATAAATTATGCTAAAGATAGAAAATCAGTGACGGCAAATTAAGTCAACATTGAATTGTTCAAAAATGAATACACACATATAAATAATTAAAAGTAGAGATTTAGGCTATTAGAAAACTTTCTAAGAATTGTATCGCTTAATTGTCGTCTTAGGACAACAGGAAAAATTTAACCCTGATCTTTTACGCCCCATGGAGCAAACATCATTGAGCTTTCACACTTTAATTTCCGTCCGACATGTGTCCAACGTCCAGCAGAAAACTTCTTCAACACGAAGTCCTCTGAGGCCCTTCATCCCAAGATTTACAACGAATGAAATAAATCAGAATTCTGCAAACACAACAAAGCCATTTATTGGAACGTCGCTAGATAGCCGCAGAATAGGCGCTAAAATTATCAGTTAATAAGAAAAGAGTTCAACATAGGGACTTATGCTAAGCAGCATGGACGGGAGTGGGGAGGGTAACGAAACGCTCGGGCGATCTAGTGCAAATTACATGGCAACATAACTCCTATCTGCCCCCGGGTGCAGACTATCATTATTTATTATTTTATGGTGTTAGCCTACTTATTTGCTGCGACTACGTCAGCCCTATGCTAATGCCCGATTTTATGACCAGGATTAAAACGGATGCCACCAATTTGCTCTTATTACAGGGAAAAAATTACCTTTAGTCAGATGCAATTTCCCACGGAGATATTAGCGAATGTTTTCGTAAATATCTCTTAGGTTATTTTTACCCTTAAATTAGTTTTTTGGAGCTCTTTCATCATAAAAATACACCTTTTTTGATTAATAACATTTAAGTAAACTAACCAAATATGAATAGATATGGGAATATAAAGTTAACTTTATCCAATAAATCAAAACATCTATATTTTGTTACGGATACCTATAATTTCGAAATCAATTATTCATTAAAATTGGGCATGATATAAAATCAGATATTAATATGATTATTTTAAATAAATAGTAATAAGGAGGGCAATATATTTAACTTATAGAGCAAGATCCCAGGGCCCCATTTTATTTTCTGGTGGACAAAATGTATATGATAGAGTAGTGTTAGTCAAGTGTGTACAGTGCACGCACACATACCTGCTAGCTGGGGCCGACGGCAAATTCTCAGGTACCAGGTTCTACAGGTACTTAAAAATATTACTCACTTTACTTAAAGTCTGAGAGCTGATTTTTACGCACATATGTTGTACGGAATATTGTAAAAAAATTTAAATCAATAGTTACTCCCAGACACATTCTGTCGACGGTAATTATTGCCAGATGCTTTAAAGATCGAACATACATACGTACTTCAAAAGAGTGACCCCAAAAATAGCCTGTTTGGGGGTACGCAAATTTTTCGTTGATTTGTAGTCCAAATGATATTTTATGATAAGACATTAATCGCATAAATATATTAGCTTGAGCATAAGAACGGTTTCAGAGATATACCATATACATATAAAAATCTACGAGAGATAGTTAATGAGAAAGAATAGAAAAGAGATAAATATAGAAAACTACAATATATTTTACTAGCTAACCCACACCCGACGTTGCCCGGGCACAACTATCCCTAAAATAAAAGTAAATTTTAATAAAAATATGATGTTGCCGATTTCAAATTTATCAAATATCACTTAGAAGGTTAAGCGCAACATGTCCATAGAATTTCTTCTAAATCCTGCAATTTAGATAATTTTTGTATGACGCACCGTAAACATATTACTGCTCAACATTTCCGCCCCCCGCTCCCCGTCCCACCGTTTCGTGACGTTCGGTTGAACGGTATAGAAGTTGATGTCATCTAGTGGCGAGCTATAGCAAAGCGAATAGCGCTAAAATATTCACCGTTTTGAAATACCTAAGTATGCCAATTTCTATGGATATCGGTCGCTATATAATATTCACAGTGTTGAAATACCTAAGTATGCCGATTTTCATGACGATCGGCTGAACGGTGAAGAAGTTGATGTGCTGCAGCGCCATCTAGTGGTGGTCGTAGCGTGATGTTATGTAGCCTATAGCCTTCCTCGATAAATCTACTATCCAACACAAAAAGAATTTTTTAATTCGAACCAGTAGTTCCTGAGATTAGCGTGTTCAACCGAACAAACAAACAAACTCTTCAGCTTTATAGTCGATTTTCATCACTTTGAACCTCTATGTATATCCCTGAAACCGTTTTTATGCTGAACTCCGAATTTTTGTACGATGAATATCTCATGATGAGGTATCATTAAGACTACAAATTAATCAAAAATTTACGGACCCCCAACCGGGCTAAAAAATCCCTCTCTTTGGGGTCACTCTTTCGACAATTAAACCTGTTCAAGAGCTTAACGAAAATCAGACCTCCCACTCGGTGTCTCAAAATATTTTAAGTTGAAATAGTATCTTCGAGCAGCGCACAATTGTGAAAGAAAAAATTATAAAGGTAATCTGCCCTGAATCGGTCCCAACTCGTTCCACAAAAACGTGTAAGCGTTCTGGTTCTGCCAGTGAAATGATAGCCCTAATTGATCATAGTTCGGATCCCTGTGACGATTTTTACTGGTATGCATGCAATGGACTAGAAATAAATCAAATGGAGGACAGAAGCTCAGAATTTGTTTTTATATCTGAACTTCGAAATTCAACTATTACCACTTTAACTGTTGCCTATAAAAAGAGACTATAGCTGAATACGTGGCTGAACAAAATATGGCAGTTAGCATAAACTATAGAAAAGTATTGAAACTATTGAAAAGTATCGAAAGTATTGAAAGTGTAGAAAAGTGTCGAAAGTGTCGAAATTATCGAAAGTATTGAAACTATCGAAAATTATCGAAAGTGTGGTAAGTATCGGAACTATCGAAAAGTATCGGAAGTATTGAAACTGATGGGATTATCGAAACTATCGAAAACTATCGAAACTATCGAAAAGTATCGTAACTATCGAAAAGTATCGAAACTATCGAAACTATCGAAAATATCGATACTATTGATACTATCGAAACTGAAGGACATATAATTTACATTTGCGATTTTGAAGCTTGTGTTGATTTGAAAAGGTTACTTTTAAACTAACTCTAAATAATAAGTAATTAAAATGAATAATGTTTCGCGTCAACTATTTAAAACATTTTCAATTTAATCAATTTTTGATACTTTTTTTACGTGACGGCATACCCAGGACCTTAATCTACCGCGCGACGGTCAAATGACCGCGGTGTGAGTCTTTGCTAAATTTTTCACCTTCAATTTGACTACAATTTCTCACCTAACTTGTTTCTATAATGTACTTATACTCATTCTTGTTCTCCTTCTACTGTATTCTCAGTTTATTTGATTTTTCACGATTTCTTGCCTTCAAAAATAACAAATATAACTTTCATCATAAACTTTACAAATGTCGCCTGTAGCATTAGAATTTGGTTTAAAATTTCCCAATTTTCCTCCGGAAAGCGTAAACATTTGAGGGAGAAACCAAAACTTATTTGGGACTTGAACCCGTCTTTTAGAGAGCCACACCACAGAAATAAATATTGGTCCCATTTTTCAGTAGCTAAAAGTGCACATTGAGCAAAAATATTTCCCCAGGGTAAAATGTCAAAACGCAATTGACTGGACGTGTTGGTTCGGCAGCCATCTTTAATTTTGTAGCAGAAAAGTTGATTGCTGTGAATCGAATCGCGCTAATTTCCAAGTTTTTCACACGCTAAATGCGTCAAGTCGTGCAAATTAGAGTTATTTAATAGTTCTCACCGCATAAAAAGTTTAGCAAACAGTTCAGAATGGGCAGGAAAAAGAAGAAGGCCTCAAAACCTTGGTGCTGGTATCCTTTTCAAAAGAGAGAAAAAAAAATATAAAAAATGTTGGGGCGCTTCTCTGGCGTTTACATAACTTTCCCACACTTTCCGTGTGCTATAAATAGAATTGCTTGCGTTTTTCCTTAACTCGCAGATTTTCCCCGCTAACTAAAGGTACTGCAACCGCGAGTTCGACGATGAAAAAATTCTGGTGCAGCACCAAAAGGCGAAGCACTTCAAATGTCACATTTGCCACAAGAAGCTCTACACGGGCCCCGGCCTCTCCATCCACTGCATGCAGGTCCACAAGGAGGCGATCGACAAAGTGCCGAATTCGCTTCCGAACAGGTCAAACATCGAGATCGAGATCTTCGGGATGGACGGCATCCCCCCGGAGGAGCTCCGGGAGCACGAGCGCCAGAAGAACGGCGGCAAGTCGGATTCTGATGACGATGAACCCGCCGCCAAGAAGGCGAAGCCCGAAGGTAAGTGGCACCCTTTCTGGGGCAGGCTGTTTTCGGATTAGTTCATTTCCTGAGTCGTGAGGAAATGGGGCCGATATTTACATAGTTGTTTCGTAATTAGGACTCGTGTAGCATCTGATTATGGATTCGTCAGGCAAGGACCTATTTCGAGTTCTTCCGGTTCGTCTCCCGTATCAAAAATTAAAAAAGATTATATTCATACAGATTACATTTCTCGAAGTTATTTATTAATTTTTGGATTTTCAAAAGTAGTAAATAAGTAAATATATTTATATAGATTAGAAGGAAAACAGGTTTCAACTTGGAGAAAAAGTTTGCAGTTTGCAATGTTATTAAAGTGGGTTTCAAAAGACTTCTGAGTTCTGTAAAAAGATTTACAGTGAAAAATAAGTTTTCCTCACAGCCAAGCTGTTTTTTTATTTGAAGAATAAAGTTATCAGCCTATTGAAAAATCAAGGATTCCAAACTTGACAAACATATTCGAATATGCTATGCATTAAAGAAATAAAAAGTGTTATATGGGATGATAGGTAGATGATTACCCGAAAAATAAAACCAAGAAGACGGTGTGTTTAGGAAATTTGAAAATAGGAGTTTGCTATTAACACCCAGCTCTGGAGTGTTATTCAAATTAAAGTAAAAAAGCGTAGGTTCATATATCCTGGAGTAATTTATACCATTGCATTTATTAGTACTGAACCTTAAGAAATTAGCCCTACACTACTGCGTTAGATTGTGATTTGTTGAATAAGTTATTTTCACATTTGGAAATTGGGTATTATATTTGTAAATTGGTTTGTTTAGCGCTTCAAAACATATCAAACAATATTCCATTTATAACTGAATTACGCCGAATCTTCCTTCTCAAAATAAAATCACTTGCTATGTAATTGGCTCGAAGAAATATTATTTAATATTTCAGTTTTTATCAATTACATTGCTACTTTTAATACACGTAAAATTTTGTGATCGTATTGTAATAAAATACTGGGAAGGGGAAAGAAATGAAGTTTTGTTAAAAATTTAAAAAAATATAATTTCAGATCAATAGAACAATCGGATCAAATATGCCTCTGTTAAAGTTTAAATAACAACGCTTTGACTATTTGCTAGTAGTAGACGAAAAAAAGCATCTACAAAATAAACTGCCAGTCGAACTCTTCTCACCTTTCGTACTTGAAAACGATAAGCGTAGAAAATTGTCTGGGGTCGATAATCATATTTCGCAAATAAACATGCTAATGCGTCTGTGTTTATAGAAGAGCATTAAAGTGCAAGCCTCAAAACAGCCAATTCGACGTAACAGATATAAATATTTAGTTAGCCAGCGAATCTTTTGTTGAATGCTGTACAAAATTCCAACTCGGTCAAGCCGGACAGGGTCAAACAGCATAAAATATCTCATTCGGTCTGATTTGGTGAATAAGTGCGGGCATACGCCATTTTTGGAGGAATGTTTCCGTTAAACAGTGTCGATCAAATTACGTTTAAAGGCTTAGATTTTGCAGGTAGTTTCGTTGTGAATTTGTTATATCATCATATCATATTATTTTCTTATTTTGCCAATAACTGCTAACGCTAACAGCTAGCGTTATGATCTGTAATTTGTAATATATATTTCTGAAGAGTTTTGAGGAAATAAATAAATAATTTGTTTGTCTCCACAAATCCGAATATGTTCCTTTTTTCTAACAAAGTAAAATCAATTCAGATCGATTTTGAAGTTCTTTAGAAAAATTATTTTTTAATTGTTTCCTCGTAAACTAATTTGTTACAGCGGCTGTAGCACAACCAGCAATGATGATGCCAAACATGATGGCACCACATATGATGAGTCAATTTTCTCCAATGGCCCAAATGATGGGGCCAATGGGGCCCCTTCCTCCATACCTTGGAGCGGCTGGAATGCCTTTAATGCCTCATACAATGATGGGCGCGCCACCGCGACCATTGTTTCCAGGAGCTGTAGTATCCAGTGCGGCAACATCTCAAGCAAAGCCAACATTCCCAGCATACAGGTGAGTTTTAAAATATTTTTACTGAAGTAATATTTAAATCGCAATTTGGCAGTAACGCCACAATAAGTGCACCTCCTACAACAAACAACACAGCTGCATCAGCTGCGAACAGTAGTAATGAAGGGCAGAAAGTAGCACCAATACCTCCATCTGGAACAACTTCAAAAATTGTTCATCCGCCAGAAGACTTAAGTTTAGAAGAGTTACGGGCGCGGAAACAGAAATACCAGAAAAAAGTTTCTGCAGCTCTAGCCGCACATAGCTGTTCCAGTGTTCACAATAGCATCTCGCAGGGACAATCATTAACGTACACTACTGCGTCAACGACAAGCACATCGGCGGCGATTTCTCAAGCGCAAGAGGTGAATATAAATTAATTGCTTAATTTAGTGTCGATTTTCTAAAACAATTCTTGTTATTAAATAGAATGCGGCAATGGCTGCGATTGCGCAGGCTCAGGCACAAGCGCAAGCACAAGCAGTTGCCCACCATCAACATCAGCAGCAGCAAAAGCAGCTGGACGATCTCAATCGAGCTGTTATGCTGCAGCGACTGCAGGCTGCTCGACCTTCGGGTCCTCCAATCGGAATGGTTAGTTCTGAAAATGTCTTAGAGTCGACAGATCTATAGTCGATAGATCGATAATATTTTTACTTTTATATTCATTATATTTATATTCAAGCTTGTTAAAAAATATATTCATTTATTTATTTTTATTTTCGTTGCAGGTACCAGTTGTATCAACGCCGATGCAATTAGTACAGCCAATGATGCGCCCGGCCATGGCTTTGGCGCCGCACGGAGCATTAATAGGCGGGAATATGTTGCGACCCGGGCCACCAGGCATGGGTGGTATGCCTGCAGGTAGGTTGAACAATTTGAATTATTACCATTGACACAACCCTCCATAAGTCACTCTTTCATCGGCTGATAAACATACAGACAAATATCGAAATTATTAGAAAGAAACAGTTTCTTAGCGCACCAAATGTTTTCTGTTTTATTATTTACATTGCCAGAAGAAACAGTATTAAAAAGACAATTTAAGATAAAATTAGGGCCGTATATAAACTAACCCATCCCCCTTTTCGTTAAATCTCCCTTCAGTTTGAGTCTCCTTGATCGAAAATATTTAAACATTTTCACCAAACGAATTAGATTCGATTCTGTGTTTATTTTTATTTTAAACATTGTTCTTTTTTTTTTTTTTTGTAATTCCAAGTCTAATGATAATCAGGCATTGCATGTTTAAATATTTTTAAATAGAAGAATAAGTCAAAAGCTGGAATAATAAATGCCTACATATTACTTTACTTCACTTTTTCATTATTTTCCACCAATTAGGTTAATTTATAATTTATTACCGCTAGGATGACATTTTGCGAATTTTACTGTGAATCTCTTAATCTTAACCAGAGGTGCATCACTGACTTTTGTAAATAATTTAAGCAGCTAAAAATAAGACTTTTTGTTTTTGCAATCACATGAGCCAAATTATTAATAACTTAGTTTATAGTCTGTTAACATTTTATTATTATTATTGAAGCTACAGTCAGGGTATACTTTATAATTTTTATAATTTGTTTATTCAATTGGTTTTATTTTTAATATGCAGAAGAATATGAAATTGATTTACATAATTAAAATGCAGCAATGTTCTAAGGATGTATTTTTTCAAAAACTCACTACTGAAACAAATTTATGTAGCAAACGAATGGGTTGTGGCTTAAGCTTCTGTTTTAAATAAACAAACAATTCAATCTTGTTAATATTGAGTAAGAGTAACGTTTACTTTTTATTTCATATTGAAGCAATTTGGATGTATATACAAGCAATTGTTAGAAATCTATTTTCAAAATAGATCTCATAAAGCACGTGAACCTTCTAAGTTTAGTTGAAATAAAAATTAGTGTTATAGGCTGTTATATACGCGGATTTAAAAAAAAATCCAAGTAATTTTTATAACTTTTTAAAAGCCTTTCTAGATAAAGGTGCGTTTTTCTGTGAAGTTAAAAGTGAACATAACATATACAAGAGTAACAATTTTCCAAACACCTCTTATCCCATCGTAAAAAAATAATATTGATAGTAGTTGACGTGGAAAAATGCAGTCTTTGTCCGCCTTGAAATAACATAAGCTGAAAAATATTTTTGAGCAGATTAATTTAATTTAAGTTTAAAAACTTTCCTGATCGATTCCAAAACAAAAATTGAGAAAATTAATAATTAGGTTACATATTCTTACTGGATTACCGGATATCTACGCTTCCAGTTTTAATTTTCTGCCTTTACGTAATTCTCAGAATCGATGTTATCCAACCCATACAAAATGTATTGTCCGCAACGCCTTGAACTATGTAAGTATAAAATTTAGATCAGGCTTAACATGTCTCAATAAAATTTTTAAAATGAACTGAACCTTTATACCTAGAACATTTTAATTTTATTTGTATTACTTTTTTTTTTCTTGTGTACATAAGAAAACGATTATTTAATATAAAATATTCAAAGTAAAAAACTGAATACCTTTTTAGATTAAATAGTTGTTTTAAGCAGTGAGCATTTTGCTAAAATCCTCTCCAAAATAAAAAGCAACAAGCTTCAGTGAGTCCGATTACTGTAGGATAGAAAAAAATCTAAAGAAATTATTAAATATTTTTGATTAATTCAAAAACCGTTGGAATGATTTTGCTCAAGACGTTAAAGTTAATCAGGGTTAAGTTATATAAACGGACATCGATTGCATTATTTCGCGTCATCTGTTTGAAAAGAAATTTTAATCGCTTTGATTGCATTATTATAATATCCGATTGCATCAATGCCGTGTTTCAAAATTCATTTACCTATACATATGTACATCCAACATGCATACGAACACATACAGCCATTGCTTTGGCTTAAAACGTGAAGATTTAGATTTTAAAAAATATGACAATATTTCTCCTCTCTTACATTTATAATAGGCCAATTTAAAAACCGTCTGGAGATTAAATCCTCTATTTTACGAATTTTTTCCTTAATATCCTCTCGTAAAAGATTCGGACCTTATATTGTTTAAGACTTAGCACGTATTGAAACTTATTTTTTTTCTGCATGTTGGATTTTAATTTTTTGTACTGATGATGCTTTTTAATATAATTTAAGTACGATTTACTAAAATAACTATTTTGAAATTTTGATTTTAAATTATAAGTAGCATCATCATTATTTTTGAACATTGTTTTAAAAAATTAAAAATCTCGTTTAATGTAAATGGTGCAGGTAATACTTTATTAGTTCTCTGTCTCAAGTTACAAATGCGCAGAAATACTGACACAATTTTTCCATTACGATTTTAGCACGTAAATTTCAACGCCAGAAATTCTAATGCATTTTATGAAAAACGCAGGACAAACGTAGTTTTATTATGAACAAAAAAAATGTCACCTGTAAGATCCATGTAATCTTTGTACATACACGAAGGAAAATCGACTTAAACATTATATAGAGGGTCACAAAATGTATATAAAGTATGGAATTAAACGACTAACGAAGTAATTTTTAAATTGTGTGTAGATAAACTAAAGTGTGTAAGCAAATTGTAAGCTGCCAAATGACACAATAACAACTTGTGCCTCTGGTTGCACTCGAGGAGGTACAACAGCGTTAGTACAGTCCAAATTATTATAGTTTTAAGTATCCAGAGTTCAATTTTTAAACTGCCGTAGGTTTAGATATAAGTATGTACTGTTGACATGTTCAGAACAAATATTATAAATGCAAAATGTCATGTTAGCGATAAATTTAGTAATTATAAAGAGAGTATTAATATTCCAAAAACTGTTTGATTTTGAATAACAACCTTTGCATTAAAAACAATTAAATAGAAATAAAGACTTAAAGCATTTGACTGACGCTGGCTTTTTATTTTGGCCGTGTTTTTTTTGGCGTGATACCATTCTCGCTCGATTCGTGATCCCAGCAGTGAAGTGACGTCTGAAATTCGAGCCAACACTCGAGTTTTGTTCACAGTATGTGTCCGCCAGGTAGATAGCGAGGCACACTGTTGCTAATTTTAGTTATTATAATTAATTAACTATAAAAAAAACACACAAAATATATAAACAAATGTTGAAAACAAACTATATGAAATAATGCAATAAAACATTTGAATGTTGAGTGGCTTTATAAAATTTGTTTAAGATGAAAAAAAAAATATTACATGACAAAAGTAAAGTGAACGTTATAAATCTAACAGTTGAGTTTACTTTGGACGAAAATCATCTGTTGCCGAAATTTTGTTTGTTAATAGTTTGTTATTATCGTTATTAGCTGCTTTTATTAATAAGCCTATAAAATATATTCATACACACACGGTTTTCTCATTAACATTTAATTATATATGTTCATTTACTGTTGTTAGAGAGTTCACTCTTTGGTTCAGTTTTTTATTTATCATAGCCGGATAATTGGATTTGAGAAGAAGCTAAGTTTGAATTAAATCTTTTATAGCTTTAGATCCACCTAAAATAATAGTAAAAAATATATATATAATATACAATATATCAAATTCTGAAACCATTCGGCGCTGCAATATTAACTTTTTCACTTTTATAGTTTCATTTTTGTTAAAAGAAACCTGATGCGTTCGTTCATAAAAATCCGAGCGATAAAAGTATGTTTTAAACTTTTTTTAGTGTTTACATAATATTGACTTGCATGAACATAGCTATATTACTTTTTTGTTTTCACATATATTTTACATATTATTTCTAATACGTATACAACAAAAATTAGGCTGTACTCTTTTCCTTTGATTTTCTGTTAAGTTATATTTCTGTACGGTGAGTATCAAAACAATTTTCGTAAACATATTATATGTAGTGTTGAAAAAAAAATTATTTTGTTGCGATGGTTTAGTATTTCCTTGAAAATTACATTTGTTCTTTTTAAAGGCATAAAAATGTCTACGAATGAACGTAGCTGTTATCGAATTTGATCAAATTGACTGGACCTTTCATACCTATTTCTGTGGTTGCTTACAGTATTATATATAACGTAGGTACATGTAAAGTAATTTGACTTAGTAGTATTTCGTTAAGAAATTTTTCTTAGGCTAATTCATTTCCTAATTTTTGTACACTGTTGTAACAGAGCTGCTAATGCTATGCTTTATGAATAATTTCTAAAATGCTTTTTTCGTTAACTTTCTTGAGTACGACACGTTTTCAATGAGCAATGATTGAAGTATTCATTTATATTAATCCCAAATAACTAAAAAAAATGGAATTCGATTAGAATCACCTTTTCCCTCTTTTAATATTGTATCACAGAAATAGGTTTACATTTATCAGTTTTCGCTTAATGTTTTTTTATTTGATGTTTTTCTGTTCGAGTAACGAGTAATCTGTGGAATTATATTAAGATATAATTAATATGAATTGAGACAAGAATTCTAAACCTTTCGCACAAAGGGCAAGAACACTGATGTATCACGGTTTTCCTATAAATTTTTAATCAATGTGTGGACACAAAAGCTTTTGATATAGTTTATGTTATTGGGTGACTATTTATATATTCTGGGCTTATGGGTTATTTTACAAATTTTTAACATTATATATGCATCAAATCTGTATCTCTATCTCCTTCAATTGTATTTTTGTTTATTTATTTATTCATTTGTTATTTTTTTAAATTCTGTTTATTCATTTCGCTCATTAGAATATGTTCATATTCACAATGAACACTTTGTATTCATTTATTAATCGTTCATGATTCGTTCATTATTTAGCCTAGTAAACCATTAAAGGTGATTGGAAATATTTATTTTTTAACTATTGATTGAAAGTGTTTTACCTGCTTGTGCAGTAAATACTCAACGATTGTGCTTTTTATGGAACAAGTTTCATTGTAACAAATACCTACATTATTCAACATTTGATAAAATATAATTCAAATAATCCAAAGTTGCATAATTCTTTTTATTTAAAAGTATAATTATCAATTAAATTCGCAATGTGCCCGTAATCGAATAACCTTTAAAAAATTTATTTCTACAATTTTTATTTTAAATATTTTTATTAATTAATCTTAGTTAATTGTCTGGATGGGTCTCTTATGTTTCAAAATAAATTTGAGAGCTTCTTAAAGCTGTATTAATAATTGCTTCGCAGTTGGAAGATTTGTTAAACCTAAATTACGGATAATTCTTGTTAGTGTCAACTTTGTAGTTAAAATTGATGAGTTTTCAGTTCGGTATCACTTAATGACCTAACTTGAAATAAATTTCGGGATTCCATCAAAGTGAGTGGAAACGGCGTGCTTTGTTTTTAATAAAAGATAAATTATTGTCTATTCAAATTGATTACTTTGCGCCAGCTGGAGCACAGACTGTTTTCAATAGAATGATAAAGATTAGTAATCAATGAGTAACCATCGAAAAACCCCGAGAAGTTTGTCATCATTTGAAAAACATTCTTCTATTTATTGTTTAATAACTTAGGAAAATTGTTAAAAGTTGATATTAAAATCTTTGATAAACCCGGGAAAAGTATATAATGTCATTTGAATATTTAAAATTTAATTAATTGTTAGTTTTGATCGCATTTAATAAAAAAAGAATGAATAAAAAATTAGTCAATCATCAAGATTTATTAAAAATTTCTCAAATTCTCCTGATGAAGGAGTTCAGCTATAAAATTATACGTCATAGCACATTTAAACCTCAACAAATTGAACAGGTAAGTAAACATACACTGGTTCCATAAAAATTGCCAAAATAATTCGCAAACATAAAAATTGACAGCTTTTAAAAATATATATTTATATATAATTTGCAAAATTGTTGTGTGGAAAAGGTAAAACGCATTTAATCATCGTTAAAGCGCCTGCAATGAATGTGTTGTTTTAAAGTTTAATAAGAAATTTGTTATTTTCCTTTGTATATAAAACTTAGCCACACAGTATTGATTACAAAATGTATTAGTTTTACTTGCAAATTTTTTGATTGATTATGAAACCGTAATGGAGTTACCTTGAGAGAAGTCGCTTTGAATACATATATAAAAGAAAAAAAATGATTTATTTTCGGATTATTATTTTTCCTTATTATGATTTTTAGTTCTCAAAAAAATCTGGTTTATTGAACAGGTATAGACCAGATGTATTTTTTAACATATTTCAAAATATTTGTGTAATTTGCCAAAGAAGTGATTAATCATATGCTTAAATGTACAACCATTTTAGCAAATAGGAACTAGAGATGTTTTGTTTGTGGTTTTACGTACTGCAAGAATGTTATTTTCTTATTTTGTTCATTTCGTTTTCTGAAAAAAAAAACATAAGGAATGAATGCATTTAACATATGATCGATCATTACTACTGATTTCAAAAGCGTTAACTATATTTAAAAAACACATTTAATTTAGTTAATTCAAGTGGCTTTTGCTGATTTTCGAATATTTCTCTTTATTTTTCCGTATAGGTTTGCTAGCACCTTTGCCAGGAATGGTCGCACCCGGAATGGGTGTCATGATACCGGGGCCTCACATGCTACCAATGATGCCACCAAGATTCCGGTGATCTCCTCCCCAGGGGCCGTTGTGCTTGGCTCCCGTCCTAAATCTGCCGATGCCAATCATTTATCCCTGATGGACATCCAAAATGGCAACAGAAAGCAAGTGAAAATTGAGTTTTATTACTCTTTTAAAATTATTTATAAAAAATTACTTACATTAGCAATTCATAGTTGTCGTCTAAGTGTAAGCTTTAACCTAATATAATTGTCTATAAACATTGTATAGAACTCTATAGATGATTATCGTTACTACGTTAACACTTTTTTATATAAATGAAAAACAAAAAACTGTTTTCAATTCTTGGCAACTTCGTAGGACTCATTCTATTAACATGTAAGACTCTCTCTTCATATATTGCACCATGAGCTCTTTTATGCAGTTTATTCTATAAGTAAATGAAACAGAAAAAAAATAATTATTTTAACATTTATTTCTTTTCTCAATGATCGCATTTTAACAAGATTTCAATAACATTCTCGACAGGTCACTCGATCTCCTCCTCCTTCGTTCGAATTGAAATGAGGGCGTAGTAGGTCCCTACCGTCTGTCTTAGACGCGTTGACTGCTGGTATGTTGACTTTGTACCTTTATCTTATCTTAAATTTAGGACAAATCGAATTATATCTACAATACTTTTATATTGTGCTGATATTCTTTTTTTTTCATATTTCATCCAGCATTTAATTATTTTCGCTTCTTTCTTTTTTACCCTTTGTGTTTTGCACAAATGAAAGTATGAGAATTACTCGTAGAAAATGAGAAACTGTAATCATCTGCTTACATTAACACATGAATTATATATTATATATATATTTTTTTTTATAAGACAGCAAAAGGCTGTACTGCTCTTGCTAGCTTTTGATAAAAACTAATTATTTTTGTAAAAAATATTGTTGAAATAATTCCGATGGTTCCTTATATGGTTTAGGCATGGATAAAGCGCTTTTTGTTTTGTTCAGAATTTGTTAAAAGTTAGAAAGAGGAGTCGCCTTTTAAGGAGGTAATAAAGTTAAAGTCGTATATTTAGCTCAATTAGTTGCTTAAAATGTTGTGCTTTAGCGGCTGTATTCTTGTGTTATATATATAATTAAAACAAAAACGGGCAAGTGCGAGTTGGACTCGCGCACTGAGGATTTCGTAAAAAAAAAATATTTTTTTTGTGATGTAACTACAAATTTAAGGTTCGAATTTTTCCCTTTACTTGTGCTATCAGACATTGCTTGTTGTCAACGGGAAGTACCCTATATGTTTTGATTCCCCTGCGAGTGTCAAAATATGCGGCATAAATGCCCGTATCTTTTGATTGCGTTCACTTAGAAGACTGATTTGTTCACATCTCCAAGGGAGACCTGAGTATTTGATATTAATTTTAACTTGATACATCCGAGCGTTCCTGATAAATACAGTCTTGAAAGACAGACAGACGGACAAAAGAAGTGATCTTATAAGGTGCACCCTAAAAAATTGAGACTCCAGCTTACAATGAAAAAAAAAGTTACACAAGAACTTCTGAAATGAGTTTTGTTTAAATTTTAAATATTTAGAAATCGGATATCTTGATCTATTCGAATACTATTGAATTCATGGATGCGGAATCCCAGAAACGACCTATATCTATCTATATGTTAGCCGATCTAGTTGAGAATTTAGGTAAACAATTTATACAGGTTTGAATCTGTTAAAAAAATGATAGCGGATAACCTTTTAAATTCTATTTGCTGCATTCAATGCAATTTTCGTTAATCAAAAGTTTAAAAGAAAACACGAATCCGCAAAAAATCTACAGTTTATTTTCCTGAATTTTACGCGTTGGAGCAATTATCATATTTTCCCGTGGCAGCTATTAGTTTAATTTTAGCCGGTATCTGACTAAAAATTCGTGAAGAAACCTAGTACGTAATTTATCTCGCGATCTTTTAATTGGTATACTTTTATCTGAAACTTTTGCCTTAATAATAATAAGCATCAGGTCTTCAAGTGACAATTTTATGATTGTTTTGAACTAAAAATTAGTACCAGGCGACAGCTTCGTGGAAAAGAAGAAGAATCAACCTATTTATTTTCCGTTAAAAACTTTGTCTAAATTTAAAATAAGTTAGATTTCGAAAGACGTGCGTAGAACGTTGCTTCTTCTAAACAGTAAAATTTTTAAAATTTGGTTGGTTGATTTATAACAACCGCAAATAAACTAAAACGTCTAATAGTACAATAGTAAAACTAAACTGTTATTATTTTTCGAGTTGTTTAAAGACTGCAAATTAAAAACATACATCGCTAGAGCACATAAGAGTAATATAAAATATTTTATTTAAAATTTGTAAAGGCTAAATGTATGACAATATTGGTTCCGGTATCTTCTTAGTTGGTTGAATGTAATCAAATTTAATCTAAATCCAAATCAAAAATAGTAGTTGAATAAGAAAAATAAAATATGAAATCATCAGGTAAGATATAATTGTTTAAAAAAAGAAAGTCAAAACACAATGCAAGATACACATACACTGGTTGTACCCAAATTGAATGATTGAAAAAAAAAGTATTGTCAAATGTTTCTTTTGTCCGCTTTAACTACCTGTATATCATCAGACACTTATTTGGAGTCGGTTTGTGGTACGATAAAGGTTAGTCAAAACAACAATTTTTTTTTTGTTCTTTTATACGCCAAGAAACGAATTTATTTTCTCCTTGTAAGTATCTATTACTCTTTATATACTATATATTAACAGATGGATTTAGGGCAGTGATTCCCATATTATATGAGGTCAAAATAACTAATCATTAATTGAAATAAAATCAAAATAAAATAATGATGGTAAAGCAAGATAAACTCAGCATTCAGTAATCCCACTCCATTTCATTGCACGTATGGAAAGATCGTAAATATTATGAGAAAACAAAAAAAAACTTCTTAGATTATAAACTGGAAACAGTATACCTCTTATCTATTATTGTGTAGCCTAGAGACGAAAACTATGAAACGTTAATTGATAGCAGTTATTAGGTTAACTATTAAACGCTATAATTTGAATTAACAAATTGATAGACAATGTCGTGAAGAAAATCCAGAAAATATAATCACAAGAGGCTTAAGTGCGATGATCCACTAATATTCTAATCTGTATCTTTGTTGCTGATATAAACAAGATGTATGTTGGAAAAAATGTCAACCCTCCAAGGTTATGTAAAACTTTCAATGTTAGCACCTCAAGCTCGTATTTATGAATAGAAAAAATAAATTTTCAGATGAGAATTCAATTTAAAGAAGAACGTGGTGGTTTTATTTTTTTAAACTGCTTGGTGCAATGAATATTTAAGGCCTTAATTTAATATTCAGATTCTTTGTATGGAACAGAGTTCAATTCTGTGCCCGATTTTATTCAGTATTTCAGATAAAAAAATTGTAGTTAAAACATTAAAGAACTTGACAAATATTGAACATTTAATAATTTGTTACATTCAGCAAATTTTTATTAATTTAAATTATATATTATATTTATATTAAATTTTTATAACAACTTTATAAACATAAATAAAATAAACAAGTAGCGAAAAAAATTAACATCAAAAGCAAAATTAAATGCATCAATTAACGTTTCACTTTGAATCGCCAATTGTGTTGGATTGTTTATTCCTACGGTTTAAGAGTCAGCACGCTAAAAATCTTGTAATATAAATAAAAAAGGCAAGTGATTTCACAAAATATTATTTGCTTAGTAATAGATATTAAAAACAATAAAAATTATTTTGTGTGTCACAAAATTGATGTTGGACATGTGCGTTCCTCACCGATTTCAAAAATACATTCATATTAACCCATGCCCAATTTTTTGTATGAAACATCATTTTCATTCTGATATTATATTCTGTATTTGTCTGTTGATTTCTTAATTTAATAATAAAAAATGAATGCGCTTTTGAAATGATGGGCGACAAAATGATACAACGACCTTTCTCAAGTGTGGGTCGTTTGAATTTTGTCACATTAATTTTGTTGATTAGGAAGTTCCTTGCAACACCACTTGCAGTTTTACTCTTGAATGGTGGTGAAGCAGGCGAATCGTATCACAGTTAAAACTTTTCTGACTGTTGGACTTCCTAGTCCTTGCCTTTTTTTAGTCCGTAAATAATAATGAAATAAATAAAATACTTTTCCTAAATGAAAACATTGATAGCAAAAAAAAGAAAGTACTAATGTGAATTGTTTGCAACATGCAAAAAAAATAAAATAAAAACAGGACAGAAACACAAACATCATCTGCATATTTCTTGTCGATGTCGCATTGCCTTTTGTGATCAAAATGCTTTCTTAGGGACATGAAATATACACTCAGGACTCCTAGGTCACTCAAGTTAGTTTGTAAATTTTTAGTAATTGAATTTTAGCCTGTTCTTGTTTCTTATTTATGTAAAGAAAATATATAAACGATGAGTCAATAAATAAATGGATCTATAAGTATGTAACGTCTTTTAATTCACACTAATATAAATAATTTATTTCAGATTTGTGAAATTATCTACATAGGTGGGTGAAATGTCTTTTGTTTTGGAACTGAGAAATAATTTCTCAAGTATGTAATTACTGAACACAAAGTCCGAAGTTACATTAAAATACACATTGAATAATTTCGGAGGCATCAGTGCATGACATCTAAACCAAAATCTCATTCACCTTTTTCGCAGCATAAAAAAGAGGTCAAATTTCGACAAGACTAATTCCCACGCTTATGAATAAACAACGAATTAGCAAAATTTCCTAAAAGACTTGATTACTTCAAAAGAAGATGAGATCCATGTTTTAATTCAAATGAAGTTGTCCCAATTGGGGCTTGATTGATTGTTACAAGCCCAATTCTTATTCTGCTTGTTATGATTACAACCAGTTATGGTAAAATAATTTCATTTCGTTTACCAAACATATTTTGAAAACATCACCTAGTAAATTCATTCCATCTACGAGAAATATAAAAGTTGAAAACAAAATTGACTGCTTATTAGAACAATATTAAGGAACGCACAGAAATTATTAAGGTAATATGGAAATAAACAAAATATTTTAAGATGGATTTATTTTATATTTACAGCTATATAAAATTTAAAATAACAAGAACTCACAGGTTTCGAAGACTCGTGAGACACGATTGTGTGTTCAATTTTCAATCCCAACATTATCAACACGTTCTCTGTACTAAAAATTATTGAAATCGTACAAAAAGTGGTAACAAAACATTTGGAATTGACATTTCTGTTTTTTAATTAACAATTATAGGTAAGTACATTTTAAAGTGCAATTCTGCTTAAGAAACTCATAGAGTTTTATCTAGAAAAAGCATTCGGATATTCAAAATTTATAGTTTAATTAAAACAAACAAAAATCTAGATTCAAAAGAACACATTCACGTTAAATTAGATGCGATGAGAATGCGAAGAACAAGTTTACAAGTATAAACAAATCAAAATAACAAATTATATACATTGGATGAAGGAAGGTATGAACATTAATAATAATAATTAATTTATACAGTTTTATAGATTTAGTATTTTAGGTATTAATCGGAATTTGTTTAAATCAAAAAATATCGAAATCTTAATTACAAAATACATAAAATAAATTATTTTTAAAGGATATCTACAAAAACAAAATGAAATCCACCCATCTAAAAAATTTAAAAAATCAAATTTATTTGCATTGATTTATTTCAAAAGTAGACGTAAGTACATATTTTATATAATTGATGACTTCATAAACAGTGTTTACAATCACGTTTATGGTCCGACTATTGGGGGGTGTGATCAACCTGTTTTAAAATTTATAGAAAAAATAAGTCGTAATAACTTCTGTTGCTATTAAGAAAATACAAAAGTTATTTCCAATAATTTTTAATTGTTTTTTTCTGACTTCTAATTACAAATTTTGAAATATTGAGCAACATTTTCTGTAAAATTCCATAGCTTTTATTATTGTCTGAAAACTTGCTTACGAAGAGTTATTTAAAAAAATAACAACGACTTTGGACGCATTTTCTATCAACCTGACGGGCGTTAGTTCCAGAATTTTGCTGAGTTTGAAAGACTTGGATTAATTATTAAAATCCCTAAATAAACTCATTCAAAAAATCTGTACATTTCAAATGCTCGAATCATTAGATATGGAGTGCGATCAATCGAAACTGCTCATTCAAATTTACCTAAATACAATTTCTCGTTATGTAATATAATTTATCTGAATAGAGTGCGCTATGAAATTTTAATATAATTTGATTTTGCAAAATATTTCTTAAAACATATTTTTCAATTAGGTACTGACTGCAAATAGGCATTTAATATTTTGGTTATAGCACTTAAAATGTAACTGAAATAACAAAGATGTTGCACTTAAAGACTTTAAGTAAAGTTCTTTGTTCTTTTCTTTGTTCTCATTTTAAAAACTATGAAATTTTCAAATTATGTAATATAATTTGCTATGGATGACCGTCGAAGGAGGTATATAGAATAAAATATTAAAAGAGCCAAAACTCTCACAGGGGCGGACAGTGTAATACTTCTATATTCAAGTCGTTATAACTTTGTGAATTTTGAAAATCTTAAAATTTCCTTTTGAGGACATATATTTAAGAATCTATACTTTAAGAAAATGAAAAAAAGTCGATATTTTCAAATTTCTAAATTTCGAATATGTACTACCGTAATGAGGTATACTATAATATCCAATTAAACTATTTGAATATACATACATATATAAATCAAACTCAATAAATGCTAGGTTTGGAATGAATTCAATTTCTGGCTTACTTAAAATTCCATATGTAGGTGTTTTAAATTGCCTTAAAAATTATGACAAAAAAAGCAGCCGAGTGTAATTTTTTGAAAAGTATATACCTATGTCGTTTAAATCGTATAATATAATTGAAAATCTCGAATTTTATTCGAAAAAACAGCTTGCTCCATCCAGTAAAACGAGCGAAAAGTTGTTTCAAAGGCTCAAGTAATCCACCACAAGCAACTAATTCTGATGAATCCTTTCGATTGCAACTAATTCGTTTGAAGTAAATTCTGAGCGAAAAATGACCAAACTGAAAAAATAAATATGTAATTTTACAACATGACAACGCCGGACTGCATGCTAATTTGGTTGTTAAGAATTACTTAGAAGATCCAAACTGCGAGGTCTTGCATCATAAACTTCAGTGCTTCTCGTAGTTCTTTGTGAATAATTTAAAAATATTTTATTGCAGCGAGATAAATGTGATTCACATTCAAACCTAAGTCGATTTAGATTTATAGGGTGACAAAAAGAAAAATTTAAAGGATAAGGTATTCCAGTCTGAGAAAAAATGCAAGTAATAAGTTATCGCTTATAATTATTCGTTACAACAAAAGCTTTTAAATAAACTTAGGGCTTAGAGCTACTCTTAGCAGAATATGGACTTCTCCTCACAGTGGTAACTTACAATTGAATTGGTATACACAGAAAAAACAATGATGCACACGATACGATACAAATGGCAGAAAATAATATTTCATAACGAAAGCTATCCAATGCGAATGATTAATTTTGTTTCCTTCCAGAAGGTGTTTTAAGAGTTGATTTGTTTTTGACTGACTACAGTAAATTATGCAAGAATATGAAAATCGTCACAATCATACCAGAAATAGAAACAATTGTGGTTTTTTGGCCTCCACTATTTGGATTTGCTGTGGGTCTCAAGATATCGCCCAATTTGGTAATAAGGTCGGGCAGAGGTTTCGTTTTTGTGTCACAAGCTGTGTTCTCAATAGCATCTTTAACGTGGGCTGTTAAAATTCGAAAATTAATACTGTCTCTATCCAATCGAGAGTACATGAACTGATGAAGTCGATCTGAAAGCACCCAAAGTCTGTCTTGATCATCGACTTTTACATCGTTTGGGAAAACCATTTCAGTTGAACTCATGTAAACTCTTCCTTGAGATTTGATTGTGTAAGCTCGATTTGATGTTTTCCAGCAAGCAACTGCATTTAAATTTGGTAGAGCATAAAATAGAACTCCTGTGAGCTGATCTAGAAATGCTGCACCGGCTTGAGCGTTCGGACCACGGGATCCTAAGATTTTGAATTCTTTATAATTTTCACCAGATGTTGCTGAGGTTTTGTTTCGTAAGACGCTAGTTGAGACTGAAAATTCCATCGTTGAGCTCAGAGGGTGGAAGTACAAAGTCGCAAATCCGTCCGGTTGGGTTTTTGATATGGAGAGACCGAAAAGACCATCATCCCATTGGAAGTTGATTCCTTCGATGCTGAAATTGCCGGCTAGAGGATCTGGATAAAAGTAATGATGCTTAACGCGCCATGAGTCCTGATCCTTCCAGGAGTAGACGACCAATCCAGGACTGCCCAAATCAGCTGCGTAAGCGTAAGTATCGTCGCAGTCGCCGTCTTCAATCGCGATATTCGCGAACATCGAATCTTCCTTGGTTTGATCTTTCGGGAACGCGTATCTTCTCAGCAAATTGTCGTTGTGTAAGTCATAAACCAGGAGTTGGGTCGGGGCCAAGACCTTTGCATTTCCCAGAAGTTCAGCGACGCCGGTGTCGAGCACCCACAGCCGGCCACAGCGGTCAGCGCGGACTCTGAAGGGCGACACAATTTCCGGAGGCTCTTCCGGCATCAGACGGTGGGCCTCCCAGCTGGGGAAGGGCGTCAGAGCTGGCGATTTTGAGGTATCTGAAAAATAAAAATAAATGTCGTAAGTATAAGATGCAAATTTTTTGAATTAAATTTATTTTTATGATAAAAGCCGCATCGCTGCAATGTTTTATGAATGATTAAATTTGTAGCACCAGTTGACCTTGTTCAGAAGTTGGAATTAATCGATTTCCGCTCAAAGGGGGCTCCAGAGAAAACTAGCGCCCGCCTGCGAGATAACCTTGATTAATAAATGACTTTATTATGTAAGAAATTGACCGCTTCTGAATGTTGTAATTCGAATTCTTAAAATGCTTGAAGCAGGTCTTGTCGAATTTACATATTTAGGCATACTCGAAACAAATCAATCGACTACTTTTACGAATTAAAATTAAACAATTGGTCATTTATGCATTTTCAACGTATTGACCAGGTGTTCGTTCTGTTGAGCTTGAATGACTCTAGTTAAGTAGAAACATTTCTTAGCACGCTTATCCTTGACGAGGAAGTAAAAGTTACTCGGAGTTTTTTGTACAATTTTTAACTAATAGGCTCAAGTTCTACTTAAGAGTTATTTTTTATGAGATTTTTATTTTAATTGTAGCACAGTAGCCGTTTTAAAATTTATGGAGTAGAACCATCTTCAAGAAAGAAAACAAATTTAATTTGAATTTAACATCATTTTTTTTCCAGTCACCTTGAGCATGAATTGATGCAATTCGCTTCTTTACAAATAGGTATATAATTTTTATACAGAAATTCCCAGCAAACAATTGTTGTAATGATTTCTAAATTCTCAACACTTGGAAAAATATAAATATAAATTTACTAGCTAAATACATTTTATAAATGAAAACATAGGTCGCAGCTTTAATTTTAAAATCAATTGGTTCGCACTAATTGATACATTAAGTTTTTACAACCTATTCGAAGTAGAACACAAATAAAATTAATTGCGTTTTTATATCTTCTTACTTTCATACTAATTAACAATCCAGAAAAAGAGTATAGAATGTAATCTACAAATATTTTTACGATAGTGAGTTTTAATTTTAGAGTATGCTTTCAAACTCATGTAACTTGCATAACAGAAGAATAAAATTTATTACTGCAAGGCTCAATGTCTCGCCATACTGAGTAATTAGTTACTAAAACTTCGTTTGGCTCAGGATAGTTTAGTTTTATTTGCTTTACTGTCGAAAAGAATAGATTTTAAAAATTATATACAAATTTTTATTCATGTTTCGATGAACAAGTCTTTTATATTTCCGGTTTTGATTGAATTTGAAAGTTTTCAGGAACAAAGTGATTCATACATTACTATTTAATAAAAACATTTTTTGTAGTTCAACTGCAAAATCAATTTAACTGAAAGTTTAGGAAAATGTGTAAACTTAAAAAAATGAACAAGGGCCATTAAAGAACTAAAATTAAAAAATTTAATTTTATATCCGTGTGTTTATGAAACCGTGACTACTGAACCACTCTCCTTTCATAAGGTAAAACTTTACAAGCCGTTGAAAACAAAAAAAATAATTTTTTTTAATAGTAATTATAAGTTATTAATTTAAAGTAAACAATTAAATAAAAAAACAACTAAATGGATATAGGTTATTATCGTTCTTAATTAAGAACAATGTAAGACTAACCAGGAAACGACGCAGTAAAAATGTTGAGCATGAATTTAAAATAAACTTATAAACATATTTCCAAATTCTACGAAAATGCGATATACATAGAACAAGACCTAACGAAATAAATAATAATAGTATGTAATTCACGTTCTGAAATTTGAAAGCTTCTTTACTTGGATGTTACAAATTCGGAACTGTTCATTTCTATAATATTTTATTCCGTTTAAATGTTTTGATGGTAAAAAATGGTTAAATTATAGTAACCAGTTCACACCAGTTATACCCTGGATAGAATAACATAATAATAAAAAAAAAAAATAAAATCGAAAAACAAAAATGGTGAATAACCTAAACAAATATTTTATGATATCCAAAAATAAACACGCTTAAAAAAATTAAAACGTCGTAATAGAAATGCTAACAAAGCAGTTTGACCCGAAGCTAGTTTGCATTTAAATTTTGTGCAAATTATTGCGTAAATAAGTTAGTTTATAATTTTGTGACAGTATTAATTTACAACGAGTATCAAGTAATATTAGGTGATAATATTTTTAGTAAATAGTTATTAGCAATGCTGGCGCTAATATTTGAACTAAAATTTCTCCGTTCATGCTCAAACTTCGTGATCACCTTACCAAAAAGTTGTTTAGAGCATATATGAGATATGACATCATCTGCAATTCCCCCCAAAAAAAAGGTTTGATGAGATTCGGTTGCATGACTGAAACAAGAAATTTCCGAGACATTTTCAATATGTGATAAAAGATGATTGCGCAGGTGATCAAATTTTTGGTTTATACCTCCCTCGATGGGTGAAAAAAACCAGTTGACGTCATAAGATGATTACGAGCGGTTATCCGATTTGAATAAGTAATTTGAATTCGGAATCAGAATCTTATGACGATGATTCACATCAAAGACTAGTGTCATTTGAGAATTGAAGAAATTTCGTTTTTGTCTTTCATGAATCATTCATACGAACGTCCCACCCACTCTTTATTTCTAATCCCAAAAGTTGACCCAGTTGTAGTTGCCTTAATTGCAGTCATCAAAGATATTTTCTGTTTGTAGGAAAACAGACCAATTATTCCTTAGGGTGGTGCGACGTTTCTTGTTCTAGTTAAGAAATTGTTTGTTGCCATAAATACGTTTATTTTACTCGACCCTTATTGCTTATGAGCGCTATTTTATGAAGAAAATTGGTCAAAAGAAATTAGCACGATAATCGAAGTATGCTGATTTTATATTTATTACCGCGAGGTGTGGATATTTTTTCTTTTCGCAGAATTTCAGAGTATGAATTTTTCCATGCACCTCAAATACATATTTATGTGATGTCTGCTACTCAAAATATTAGCTGTGTTCCATTGGGCTGTGTAAAGTACTCCCGAGTACTTTCTCTATGGAACGCTACTTTGATCGTCAGGAGTAAAATATAAATTCAAATTTTGACATTTCATCGTATTATATTAGTTGCTTTGATTGCGCCTTATTTATTAAAATGGAAATATTTATATATAAATATGTTTTGCTGCCTAAACTACTTAAATTTTATTATTTGAATCCTTGTGATTACTCAAGAATAGCTAAAGCTGCAACGAAAAATGAGGAAAAGCTTTCATTTCCATGCAAACCTAGTACAAAAACCACCATCCACCTGGCGGGAAAATGTGGCGTAACTACTCAGAACTTCTGCTCGCCAACTATAGCTAGAGTAGTTCAGCGTAGCCAGAAGTACTTGGGAGTATTTTACACAGCCCAATGGAACACAGCTATTATTCCGCATAATATTTATTTTCGCAAAGCCTTATACCCGTTTAAAGTTTTCCGCCTTGCTAGGAAATAAAATTAATATATGTACATACATATTACATGTGTGCATAATAGGTATGCCATCACAATTTTCTAAGCAGTTTATGCTGTTTATGAAACTATTAATCTTGATTTTATATAAAAGCTAGCAACATATGTATCTATATACAATAATTTAATGCGACTTTTAAAAGGGTTCTAGAATTCAAAACTTTGCTTGTTATATTAGCAAACCTCGAGACACTTCAAATATTAAATAACATAATTTTAAAGCAAATTTGGGACAAATGGCTAATTAGCCATTCATAAAAATTGGCTCTATAATTGTTTTTAACTAATTTGATAACTTATATTTTGTAGTGCTTCTTCTTTTTTTTAGTCACGGAAACACTTAGCTAAACTGTATAACAAAAAATTACTTCCTAATTGAAAATTTTTGACATTTTTGAAAAATAGTTTATTCTAATTGTGGCTTTCGAAAAAAAAAAACTCAAATATTGAACTTTTAATGAGATCTTGAACTATTACGGAAGTAAATTATTAAAGGAATATCGCCTCAGATGCAGGATAAAATTAATTTTATCAAGTTTTATGTAAAATTAATCAACTCTTAGAAGAAATGGCATACAGAAAGTGTCAACAGATATTACTTTAGTAAATATGTTAAAAGTTGGACTACCCACAACACATGATATTTGGATAAAATTACCCATAATATTTACCCTATAAGAAATATTAGTTAAAATCAATACACCGTTTTATTTCATTTATCAACTGGAATAAATCACTGGATATAAAACCGCATTCTCAGATCTTTTTCCCAAACATTGAAAATAAATAAAAGCTTAACGTGAAAACAAAATGCGTTTAAAATGTAAACAAACATGTTATGCATTATTATGTTTACATATTTGCTTGAACTCTGTAAATTCTGATAATAATGAGACTTTTTTGTTTTATGTTTTTTTCTGACGATAAACTTAAATTTTGATAGTCTATCGACCTTTTGCTTTAGCCCCTCATCTTTATAATTTGTAAATTAGTTTTAAACATGTTTATACTTTTTTAAAGAAATGGATATTTTCGCAGATTTCCAAGCATTTATCGAAGAAGCCCTCAAGATCATTTAAACCATTTAAAATTTTTTTTTTTAATGTGGACCTCATTCAAGTTTAGTAAGTATTTTGAAATCTTAGATATTACCTACTAAATAAAGATATTCCCCTTAAAACATTAAAAACACATTTTTGTATAAATAAAATTGTACAAAACGTCTGATATTTTATTCAATTCTATTTACATTTTTCAGGTCTATAAGGCATTTAACGCACCTTGATAAATGGTGGTAGTAGCAGCGTTTTTCTTACTTATATCGAAGTGGGATCGAAAAAAGATTGACAGTTTCAAGTTCGGATATTGAGCACCAAATCCGGTCCAAAGACATAACAATATAATTTGAATTCTCAACTAGTTCCGGCAAAACTGATGTCAACAAAAAGTTTCCTTCAACGAATATGTCCAGTTTGGGGAAAGGTCAACTGTATGCTATATGCGCATTATGATCGTCAACATGAGTCCCGATCATTGCAACTGCAAACAGCTATGGTAATTTATGTCGTATGCAATTCTGACTGAGCATTGAGCTCTACTTCGATTAATTACAGTATCCCCTGGGGCAATATTGATAGGATAAAAAAAATATAAATTTTTTTTTTGTGGTTTCAGTGATCGCATCGATCAAATAAATCAAAAACTCAGAAGAGGTGTGGCGATTTATTAGAGAAACCAGACTTAGATGACATTCGGCTGCAGCTAGCTACTTGAAGCACAGTTGGCAAAGAGAGAAAAGTTTTATCTGTTACTTACCATTAAGATCAAGGTAAGCCAACGAAGCTGGGACCCCCTCCTTCCAGCGCGGCAGTGTAACGAACAGCCTTGAACGATAGACTTCCAGGCCGACTGGCATTACATTTTCAGGTATGAATTGGTTGCTTTCGATTGCCCGACGTCTTAGTTCATCACTTGGATATTTAAAATCAATTTGTTTCCACTCATATGCCACACGCAAATTGTCGTTACACTTGGCTAAAGTCGCGCACAGAGCGATCGCAAGTGCCGTGAATAAATGAAATTTAGCGATACGATCAAACATTGTTGCGGCAGGTTATAAATATTTTATTGTTTTAAACACAATCTAAAGATTTTCATATAGTTCAGGTATGTCACGTATGGTAACAAAAATTCGAAATTGTGAAACTTTTCGCACGATCCTCATTCAGCACGGACGCGATCGGTAATATCAAACATCGGCGATCAGTCACTTTTACTTTTGGATAATATCTTCGAATCGCACTGTCCCTGTCGGATTAATTTCGATCTGTTGAGGCACACAGGGGGGCACCGGAGATATTTTAAATTATGTAAACAGGGCCGAAAGTTTTGGGTCGCACCATGAACCTCATCAACGAGCCGCGAAATAACCAAGATTAAATCTTTTTATTTTTCTTGTAATGTTCACCTTAGCACATTATTACACGCCTTGCAGAGAAGCGATCTCTCTAAACACTATACATAAAACTTGCAGTTTTTGTATTTTATATTCTGCAAAAATTGCCGAGTTTTACTTATCTATACAAATTACTCCCGGAAGAGTTGAACTTCACATAAAACAATTGTTCGATATGATTATTTTTTTTTGTTTCGCGATAATTGAGTTATTATATCGCCGAATGCCTGATTGAGTCTAACAGCGAATCTAGACCTCGAGAGGGTATAAGTCGAACCGCATTCTTCGTCTATCTCAAACTATGACTAACTTAACCTGCGACTGAAATCCACCACCGTGAGCCGTGTCTTTAGCACAATTATCGCGGTTGAGTGGAAGTGGAAAGTAAAGCCCCAGTCGGCCCTCCCCCGGGACCCGCGGACTAACTGGTTTTTGACGGTGGAGCTTGGCGCGGTCGGCGGTCGCCAACGATCGACTTTTAGCGGATTTGACTCACCGCCGCCGCCGCACAGGCAACGCCGAACATATGACCAACGCATGGGAAAACCACGGCCACGGCGAAGCGAAATGAATGGGCTCTTGGGTCGCGACGGCCAGCGACGTACGAGTTCACCTACATCGCACCCGTTAACATTGTCAGGTGAGAAAGATTTGGGCGTTGTACCAAGTTTGGCTCCGATTGACACAAATCACCTCAACTCTCTTGGCGTTTGACTCATTTCTTCAACGGCCGAAAGTAAAAAAGTTATCCTTGTCTTGCAAAAAACCAAGCTTTGAAAGACTTTTCCCACACAGAATGAGTGTCCCCGGCTTTTTGGACACCGGTCTCCAGGTTCAGCCCACAGTAGCTTGAAGTTGGTAGTTATAATTTTTGCTAATGTGACTAACCTTCATAAAAAAGAGGGTTGTTCCGACTTTGAATCACAATCTTCTGCGTTTTTTTTTTCACTGTACAATAATAGTAAAATATACAAAAAATAGGGAAATCCCATTTTTTTTTTGGCTCGGTTAAAAATTGAAATATGAACAATGCGCAATTCGGTAATTTCAATTAAAATTTTTGTATCATGATGGGGGTACTTCTAAATACGGAATACGGGTGATTTTTCTAGATATTGTTTTAATTAGGCGGGCTTTTCCATATTTTTTTTTTTGGTACTGCAAAATGTATAGATTATTTTTGGATTTAACAATTGTTTTATTTGTTTTAAATATAATTTGCTTTAAATAATTGTTTTAATAATAATAACTTTGTTTTTTGAGTAAAGTTATTTATTTTTTACCATCTACATATGTATGTATAATAAAAGTTAAAAAAATTGAAATACAATTCCTTTAAATTAACTTTTTTCATAAATGAATTTATTTCATATACAACATGATCTAATGGAACATTTCGGATTATCAATGTACTATATCCGTTGATAAAACAAAATATATTCTGAACTTGTAGTTAAAATTTGAAGACAATCGATTCAATATATGTGCTTTTTTTGTTGCTATTTAAATAGTGTAAAAACGCACAAAGTATCTGAACGCTTTTCTGTGTCGTGCTTTATAACGTCGGTAGTTTTAGCACTTTTAATTTTTATTAAATATGAGAATGGAACTCTATTTACTATCAAGTGATTATAATATTTTTAAAATTACGGTCTATAATGGACCCTGCTCCTACTTTAAATGAAAACTGAAACGTAAAATTTATTAACTATCATCCTTAGATTTTAATTTAAGATCCAATTTATTTCTTGAAAATCCCGGAAAGGTTTTATTTAGAAATAAGAACAAGTAGGTACCGGTTTTGTTCTTAACTTTTTCCGCACGTTTCTTAAATATGTTATTTCATAAAAATCTAATTTTATGCATATTATTGCACTATAAAATATCAAACAATTCTCATTGTTGACTGTACTTTTTCTTCGTAGTTTATAATATTTAAAATATAAAAGCTTAAGCAAGCACCAAAATGCTCAAATTGTCTACATTTAAATATTAGCGCACTTTATCAAAAAGCTTAATAAATATTCGCAAGCAAGTTTGTCGCTTGAATTTGATAAACTTCAGGAATTTTATATTCTCTGAGCTTACAAAGCTGAATAGTGGCTGACAATCTGAGCATAGAAAGATTTTAATTTTCTTTTGAAACGCTATCAAAAAATTTAAACGAATCTTCTTTCTCTAAATCAAAGGCCTTCATACTTACTTCTAAATTTTAATATCGTTTCGTTATCTGTTACTGGTTTAAATAAAAATGTTCCTTTGGTTTTGAAGGATTCTTGCACGAAAACTGTTAAGTTAGTTAAAACGACGGTAAAATTGAGGATACGATTATTAAAAATAGAGTTTGTTACATAGCATAGCAATTTTTTTAACTCAAGAGAGGCAATCACGAATAGAAAGAATAATTGTGAATTACATATTGTCACCTGAAATTACTCGTAGGTATAGTAAAATGTTGCTAAAATTTTCATTCGCATAATAATAAGAAACGTCCGATTACTTCGTGATTTTTAATTTGTAATTGTATGTAAATACATAATTGCTGCAAAACTCTCTGTAAAAAAATTATAAATATTGTAATATGTAGTAGCCTAATATTTTCTTAATTAATAGTCCGTCTATCCCAAAATCAATAATTTTTTTAGACATAAAAAATTGTTCGCTATTTTGAATTTCAAAATTCATTCGGTAGATTTGAAATAGAACATATAAATTTAAAATAGAAACAGGTAGCTGATACCTGGTTCTTTTAGTATGTATATCTCTCTCGAAACAGTCATACGATATTAAAATTCTTTCGACAGACTATTAACATCTTTCAAAATGAATTAATTTGTTGTTTCGTTCAATTGCCAATCTATTTATCAATCATCAACAGATCGTTCCCATTCATTATTAAAAAAAAAAAAAAACAAGGTAAAATCTTAAAAAATGTAAGGAAATCTTTAGGCTCTCTTCTGAAACATGCCAAAAAACAATAGTCAACCCGAAAGAGTGAAGGATCTGCACGGATTCGAACTGTCGTCGAATAAACAGAGTTGATCGACACATCTGTAACGTCTTCGAATTTGACACAAATAATTTATTTTGGGACGCCCAGGGTCACCACTTCAGACTTGTCCCACATAGTGCAGTCGGTGGAGGATCTTAGGCAATCTTGATAAATCCCCGGAAAGTATTCTCAATTTTCTTCCCCAATTAGGCAGATTTTTTTTCAGCCATTTCCTGTCATAGTTGCACATGGTTTTCCCATAGAGAAGACTTCTATACATAAGACAGCTCCTTTAAGAATTCTTCTAAATTACGTAAGCGTTCCCCTGCAATCTTTTGATGTTTCGCGTATGAAATGAATATGACTCATTTGACTTTCTTTGCCTCGCGGTTGGCGTATCCACCGCATCTGTAGGCCGCCAGGGTCGTTTGTTTAAATCTTACAATTGGATGTTTTCTGACATTAGCAACAGATTGGTGTCTGCGCTGCGTTATGCCATTGTGTATGGGAGTAAGAAATTCCTTTCCGTTAAATAGCGAGGAAGCTTCTTATGTTGTATCTTAAGAACACATCCGCGGTGCGTCTTCGTGTGATGATCACTGATCGTGGCCGCACTATTTCTGATGGTTCTGCTCGTCCACAAGCTTAAGCTAAATTAAAAGTGTTAGTTACTGTCTACACCCCTTTATTGTCGAGGCCAAATTCGGACAGGAATGCTATATTTTTGTGTAGCTACACCTTTCTAGCGTATATAAGCGATCCCGCGCGTAGTCTGGATTTAATTCTAGTCAAATCGTTCGAACGCGATGTTTTCAGATCTTAAGAATGCCTGGCTAAAACGTCGGGTATCGTAACATTGGTGCGAAAAACCATATTATGGACGAAAACACGATCACCGAGAACCCCAATAGCCGCAAATAGAACAAACAGTTTGCGCTGCTCAGGTTATAGCAGAGAATTGCTTCGTCTTCAATGACACACTTAACTTTTCGCATAGGTCTTTCATTCTTACATCACACATTTCGGGATGTTTTCGTTTTTTCCAGAATAAGAACAGACGCAGATGCAACGGCTGAAACGGGCAAATGTTGCAATTTACTTCTTATACTCAGCTAATTTTAGCCCTAGAATGTAGCCGCCTTAGCTACGGATGCGTGCAAGAAAACCCATGAACAAATCACAGTCCCTTCTGATTTCCTTATAGCAAGGTTTTTTTGAGAAAATTTTGAAATGCGTTCGCGCATATCGGGCTTCGCTATTTAACTATTCTTTTCTTTTTCTTTTTAACTTTGTTATTGAAGACAAAACGTTTAAAAATATCACCAAATGCATTTTTTTTTATTCTAGTCGGGACAATCAAAGCAAGAATTTAAAATAGAACACTTGTTTCAGGCCCAATGTTTTGCAGCCGATTTAAGAACTCATAAAGTTTGCAATTCGCCATTTCCGTAATGGAATGGATTTCAATGGAAAAAAAGTAGACATAAATGAGAAAAGATAACTAATTTTATATTATATTTACAAACAATGAATTTATCTAAATCTACCCTAAAACTAACAGAATACGAAACAATATTTTAGTAAGACTCGTAGCAGACATGAACATTTATCTAAAATTGGAATATTTTTCTTATTTCGAATAGTTCAAGAAGGTACATATTTGGCAATATTTCAATATTTTGTAAATAGAAAGAACAATTTTGTAATGTGAAAAATAATTTCTTAAAACGTGTTATAACCAAAACGACATTTACGTAATTTTTTGTGAATCTAATAAATCACCTTAAGAACTTCCGGCACACTTAGAATTTTGGATACACATTTTTTGATTTTTGGCCAAAGCGTGAATTATTTTGTCACCTTAATGAGAAAAACGTGCGTCATTTTGTGTTTTGAAAACAATGATTGTGTTAAACTATGAAATAGAAAAATGGAGCTGTACTGCTTATGATATATGTACATATGTACGTTGGGTGACCAAAAAGCAATGACTATTATAATTATTACTTAAATGTGATTACAAGCTCATTGCAAAAACATTTGGAAAAACAAAGTAAAATTAGATCAGTATCGTAGAAAACATACATCGTTAATAGTTGTGAAAAATCGTGAAAATATACTTTGTTTCATCACGACAACGCGCCAGTTAACACAACTTCGGTTGCTGAGCAAAATTAAAATTGCAGATGCGTTTTTTTCAAGATCTTTAGTAACTGGTTTTGAAAAAACTACGATACATATAAAGTTTACTTCTTCTACTTAATTCTAAAACGCTTATTTTTTCATTCAATTAAATTTTTTTAAATAACTTATATTGAATTTGCGGCAGAGTGTGATTTTTGTTTAACTACATAACTATAAGAAAGGTTTTAAATTATAAAAATAAGAACATATAGCTAAATTGTTTAGTTCGTTTTTTTTTCTAAAATTATCAATATTTTGAAGCGCCACATTGTTGACAAAAGATCTGCAAGGATATATTTATCCTGCACATGCCGTTTTGATTATTTTTCTCATCCTCGACTTCGAATTCAATTGTGTGGTATTCTCACCTCAGGCTGAACAATTTTTTTTTATCTTTCTGGTGACGTATAGACATGCGAACGTATAAAACAAACAATTCAAAACCATTGTAAAAATAGAAAGAGCTTTTCGAAATATTTTTTAGAGGTTCAGCGAACAAATTTAGATGGTTTTGGTATTTCATTGTGAGTAACCTTAGAGGTGTAGGTAATGATAGATCAGGTTTTTTTATATTAATTAAATATAAAAAGGTTTTTTTCCTAAAGGCTTTTCGAAATATTTTGATTTATTTACAAAATATCAGAGTTTGTCACAATTCATCGAAATTATGAACGATTTTAATCTCCAAAATATTAAGAAAATCTAAAATTCATAAAATCTAAAGCCTACAGAGTTATTTATGGAAAGTGTTTAATATGTGAAATATTTCTCGCACCCACTCTGAATTTATTTAATTTTGATTAATTTGTTGGTCATTTCTGACTCAAAAATGAGTGTCACTCATCAAAATGCAGTTATGAAACGAAAAGTAGAGTTTAATGCAATTTATAATTGCAGATTGTGTGTCCATTAAACAATCTCAAATTGTGCCAGTAGTATAAATCATGTGAAATAGGAAAAGTAAACGAATTTGGCTGGTTCACTGATGAAATAATATGTTTAAATGGCGATTTTACTTACACCTCGTACGTATGTGACACGAAAAATAACTAACAAAATACAAACCAAATAGTCGTAGGTGTGCCTTAAATTTGTATAGAATCATAATGCTTAAAATTCTAAAACTGTTACATCTTTAAATTTTTATTACTTTTGTTGTCTATACATATTTTTCGTTTCTTTTCAAGAAGGTCATCTTAAGGTGGAGTTTATATTGAATCCAAATTGTTGTGAACTTCGATTATGCGAAACTTTGCATGTTCTTAGTTTTACAAGAATTAAACTGTATTAAAGCAAATAATTTTGACCATTATTGGTTCTGTTTGTTTTTTTTTTAATTTTTGGAAATCAATAGAGAATAAAAATAACAAGTCGATAGAATATTAATTTTTTATAATACGGGCATTATTCTTCCTTTTTTCAAGAAAGCTGACTTCGAATAACCTACTTTTATTTTAATTTTTAAACTTGGAGCTATTTGGGTCATTTGAATGATGAAGATAATGAAATTAATTGAATACTTATACAGTCTTGTGCATAAATTAAATTTAAAGCCACCTCCATTTTTTCCATTATCACTTGAGTCTAGTTGTATCTTAAAAAATTCCTGACAGCAATTTTATAAATTTCATTCAGTATTGATAGGTATTAATACTAAATTGAGACAAAAAGGTTCTTATACAGTCTTGTTTTACCCACTATGCCTGATTCTATTAAGAAGTGCAACAAAATTTCGTGGAGCAAATTCAAATTCTTCGAGAATTATTAAAGAATATAATCAGATGCCATAGTGTTTAAATAAAAGGTAAATTAACCGTCGAGTCATTAATGATGCTCTGAACATATGCTCCAATGATATTAAAACACCTCTTTGTTGATTAATTTGAACTTAGCTTTTTAATTTCTTAAGGAACTGGACTACGTTCTCTTGTAACCAAATGCAATCCTGTATAATGATTCGACCCCCCAATTAGTGAATTTTCAACATTCAAGATTAAATTCAACGGATAGTACAAAAATCAGGCTGACTTTAAACTTACTCAGAAGACTGTAATTAAAGACATAAATTTAAACTATCGCTCCTTCACTCAACAGTATCGATCCTTTTTACAATTATTTTATGCTATGCTCTAGTCATAATATTTATGTAATATTAATCTTTTAATATACCAAAATAAAAAAAATTAAAAACAACTAAGTAATGAAACGACTTTCATTCGAACTTAATACAGTGTACCTAATACAGAGTACAGAGCCTAAATAAAACCGCTCAAATCCGAGGAGACCCTATAAAAACTATAATATGTAGTTTCAAATTGTCCTGTAATCTTGAAACGTACTCTCTTTTCGAGTTTCGGCTTTAGTACCTAAAATTGTTTGCTGACAAATAATTGCAGACTTATTAATTTTAACTGTTTGAAACTGGTGATAGAAACACTTTGGATTGATTCATCTAATCTTAGTAAACATTTTTCCTAAATAGCATTTTTGGGGGTTATAACATTTAGGACGAATTTTTCAAACGTTATATAAATTTAATCGTCGAATAAAATTATCCTCATAATCAAATTAGCTTTGATTTTGTAGCTATCAGACGGATAAACTTATTTACCCCTTCCGGCAGATAGGATTTTTATTCGTCAGTTAATTTGGACAAATAGAGTAAAAAATAATTTTTCCGCATGAATTAGATTTTTTATCTGAAGAATAAAGTTACGAAATTTTGTATACTGACTAGTATTTCAAAAACGAAAATATCAACATAATGATAATACATACATATTTTATGTCTTACTTAGTAAATGATTTACTATTGGATGCTCATCGATTTCTTATTTTTCAATTTAATTTGAAAAAAAATTTAGTCAACTAATATGTTAGGTATATAATATATAGCAATATTAAATTTTTAACTGTATTTCCCCGAAATTTAAATGAATTATCATTGCTTTGAAATATCAGTTCCACTAGAGTTCAGGTGGAATTAATTTGGCGATTAATTGTTCCAAAAAATGTGATTTATGTAAAAGCTTGTCTAACAAATCGATGATCCGTGTATCCTTGCGGATGGTCAACATTTCACCCACATCTGTGAATCAACGATTCAACAACCAAAGGATTTATTTAGCTGGTCGGATCAAGTGGGAGTCGTCGCTTGGTGTCACCACCATTGAACAGGAAGAGGTATGAAATCTATTTTTGACCCCACGCAAATTTTTGGTGCTCCGATCTGGTATGATGGTGGTAGTGTGGCCCTCGTTGGTGAGCGGTCTCGGACGCACAAAATACACACAAATATAACACCACAAGCGTGTGTGATGCAATAGATTCGAAGCCAGAAAAATCCGCCTCTGGCACAGAAAATATCTCTGAGAAGCGAGAAGGGTACCAAGATTTTGATTTGTGTTTTTCTCATTCCTGAATTGTTTTTGGCGAAAGGAATAACCAAAATACCAGAACCAGACTCAGTCTAACGTCACCCATAAAATGCAAAGAGGCTGCAAGACCCAAAATTATCGCGAAATTTTTGACGGGCTCTGGACCACCTCCTAATTGCTGCATCTGCCGGGAGGGATCATTTGCGCAAGAAACTAATTACACCAATCGCACTTGCGGCTCCTGGCCATTAGGAACATTGCCGAAGTCAGAAGTGATGCTTTGGACGTATAATTAGCTTAATATTATGTCCGATGTCAATTAAGATGTTTGAACATTCAAAAAACTTCTGTTCGATCACCATTGACTTGACATGCCAGCGTATCCAAAAATAATTTATGAAAAACACCTTAATGATTCACGCGAGATTTTCTCGCCCAAATCGAGATTGATTTTCCGCGCTGCTCGAGGGATGGGTGTATGCGAAGAAATGAGATCTCTTTTTATTAGTCACGGACATTTTCAACGAAAAACTTAAGGTATTTTGCTTTCTCTGAAACGTGCAATGTTTTGTGGTTTAGAAAAATGCTATCTAATATTTCGACAGTCTCATATTGACGTTCTATATTTGCATTGGAAAATGTTTACACATAATTTATATGTGTTGAATGTCGAATTGGTATATATAGGAATACTCCTGCTTTATTTTTATATTAATTTTATTTTTTCAAAGTTCAAAAATGCAAATTTTAAGTGACATTCATATCGTTCAAAAGTCGTTAAGCTTGAAAAAATGGGACAGTTTTAAAGAATTTTACGCAAGCTCATAAAGTTCTATATGTGCACATAGTAACGTAGTAGTAATGCGAAGAGCAAATTAATATCATTTTTTAAAATCCGATTAGGAACTAAAATCAAGAATATATTTCTTGTGTATTCTTGAATCTCTAATAGATAATAAAATCAACTTAAATTTATCGAATCGAAAACCAGAAAGTGTCTGGTTTAAAACATTTTCTTTAACCCATCAAAATCGATTAATATTTCGCAAATATGCAGCTGTATAAGGAAAGAATAAAATTTTGCACAGACATAGGTATTACAAATTAGAATTAAACTCAGGAAAACCTTAGAAGGCATGCTACTAAACTCATATATTCTCAGGATCAAATCTTAGTAACCTAAGATAAGAAAATTAGATATCCCGACTATTAAAAATATTACTTAATATCTGACCTTTCTGGTTGGGGTCACAGTAGGATAAAAGTGGTAAGTTTCGAACGCTGAAAGATCTAAATACCATCAGGGTTTCCACGATCCATGCGCTCGGGTGTTTGTGGAGGAACACCAAGATGCACCCACATTGATGATGCTTAGATCGCACACCAATTTTTGGGCTCGTCTGACTCGGTACTATACCTCAGGAAGACCTTATCAACTCCGCATGAAATGTTCCTGATCAGATGAACCTGACTAGTTTCAAATCCGACAATCCTGGTCGGGACTTCAAGAAAATTTTTCTAGTTGGATGACTTTGATGACAATACAAAAATATGGAATCATCATTGTATTATATACAGAAAAATGCTTGGAAAATAAGTATGTACGAATAATATACTACATAATACATATATGTATTAAAACTTGAAGCCCAGTAGCTCGAACTTATATGTATAGAACTTACATTTTTCTAACCGTTAAGCGTTTTATTTTTGAATATTATCACAACTGGTATATTGTTTGGTAAGATGCATGCTAAAAGTAGTTACTTTTAAAAATGAATACAAAAACCAATATTTCTTTAACAATAAACGCGATGAAGATAGAGCAATAGATGAAAGTAAGAATCTCTTCTTCATTGATACATTTTCAATCAAGATAGCGCACTATGCTACACTGGCAAAGCAGAAGCTGGCAAACATTGATAAATAAAATTTAAGATATTTTCGAAAATGAACAAGTCATTAAAGATTGCGTTATTTTATATATTGAAAACATGTCGCGCCAAATAGAGGCGGTAATTAAAAATAATGGTAGTGTTTTGAAGTATTAATTAATTAATATTTATTTTAAATTATAAATGTAGCAAATAAACAAGGCTAGTCATAATAAAATAATGAAGATTTAATTATATTTCAGGAGAGCGTAATTAAATTTTATTATTTTAAGAGTGGCAGTCAAATCTTGCTAATTGTTAAATTCATCTCTGCATTATAAAACGCCAAATTTTTTTAAAATTCAATAACATATTAAATAAAATGTCAACGGGCGCCCCTGTGCCGATTGTTCTTTTGTGTTTTCCTGTAAACAAGAAGACTTTAAAATTAATTTGGCAAAGATTAAGAATTAAAAAATACAAAATGAAAGAAGTGAGTTCTTAAAAATAGGTAACGAGCTTGTTTATTAGACAGTATGCAATAATTATTGCTCTGAAATGAAATGTATGAAACGTCTTACAAAAACACTAATAAATGTTGACAGCATTCGGTCTACGAATTGAGGAAAATTTGCTAGCCTTATTCTCATAATACTTTTTTTCTCGTGTATTTACAACGAGTACACCGATTTAATTTGTGAAAGAAAAATAATCTTAACAAACGATTTCTTATTTTAGTTTCGGTTTCCGATTGCTCCCCCTATTTTTTTCGAGTGTCAGGTGTACCTGAAAATGATACCTGAAATAATATTACTACCAAATATCTCAGAATGATCTCGGTTTGTCGCACTTAACTGACGCCGTGCATGAAATTATTTCGACGCTGCGATGCAAATACTCGTCCTGGTCTATGTGCGCTGTAATGCGATGGCTCACTAGATCAGCGGTTCTATTTTCATTGCCTCGTCTGATTCAAAAATATTTGAGGAGATGCTATTTTTGGGGACAGTCATTAACGCCTTACTATCAGAATAATTCTTTAACTTCGCGAATAGCTGAGATCGCGATCTTGATGAATTTCGATGCTATTGACAATTTTGAAACTTTCTTGAATCTTCCCTGTCACACCGAGCACGACCTTACGAGTATGCCGGTTGCAATTATAAAATTATTTCAATTTTATTTTAGCGTCCACGCCACAACCAAAGGTCGTCACAGTTTATTGGACCAATTCTTGTGCGCTGATACCATCAACGCGTGCGATGCCGCAGTGCGTCGCTTTAACGCAGATACGCATGAAGACGGCATCCTTTTAGTTTTACTTCTGATGCTAATTATGCTGTACCTGTCCAATGCTACATACATTTATGCTAGATCTTCCCGATTTCAGAAAATTATATACCTATACTATGGTGGAACTTGTGTGCATTTCGTTTTGACTTGCAGCAGTTGAGTTTAAGAATAAACATTTCGGAAATTCTCGTTTAAAATATAAATTTTGTAGAAGTTCCACGTTGTCAGATTATCAAGAAAAAAGATTTACTGATGGACATTTTTAAAAACATTCAGGCGTTTTGTTTGACACACATAGTCCTCTCTATCAAATAATTTCGGATATAGGATTCTATTTATTTTTATATTCCACAAAAATGAATTATATGCTTGTAAATGAGGAAATTCATGAAAATTAGTGACATGGCTAAGGTCGATCAGACTGAACTTGCAATTGACCTCAAAATAAATAGCATAACTTATCAACTTGATGCAAGGCTCAAATACTCTGCAATACTCTAGCCAGTTCCTTCCTCCATATGTACTTTCACTTACAAAGTATGCTTTGTGACATTTTGCGATTGTACATTTTTTTTACTAGATATACATACATTTACTTTTGCAAGATATAGTCATGTCTTTATTAAAAATAATAATTTGTTAAAAAGTTACTTATGTATGTCTTCACAACCAATTTTTTGTTGTTCAACTTACAACACAATTTTTATTTGAGTAAAAAAAACTTAACTCTCACATAGAAAGGCCACCAATATTTGTTTTTAATCAATTGTGGATTCATCATTATGTTTCCGAGAAAACGAAATGTGTGAAAATGCTTACTTTATAATCATTTTTAACTACAATATTAACCATTGATTTATTAAGAATAAGGAAGTCGAAAGATCGATCGTGATTAATTTCTGGTTCTTTTTTACATTATAGGTCGTTTACTTTAAATTATAACAAATTAATGTCAGTTTACCCATAAAATGATGAGCGGGACATGGAGTGTATTCCTTTTTAAGACAATTTTCGGTAGACCGTCAGTATCCAAATTGCATTCATTCTTAAATTTTGGAAATCAAAGAGGACCCGTAGAGATCAAAATTTTAAATTTTTCTATATAGGGAAAAGACTAACATTTAAAAAACCCTTAACAGAAAATGGCCGGAAATTCGGGTCAATGTCCTTATAACACAAAAACAGAAAACCGACGTTGAGTTTTATACATTTTATAGCTTCAAAAGTTGCATTTTGAACATAACTATTTTTTTAAAAGGATCACTTTAATATGTACAGAGACTTTAAAACATAAATATCATTTAAGCCTATTTTTCTTTACTATACCTATAAATCCCTAGCCAAATTCCTGAAATGAATTGTGAGAGACTTATTCAGAGGTGGAATTTTTATAGAACAATAATTTCGGGTAGTGTAGAAAAATTTAAAAATGTCGACTAGAAATTTTGACATATGTATGTTATTTGTTTTTTTTTTTTTACTATATACATAAGTCTACATTTGGATAAAAAGTTTCTTTAACATACAATACAAGTAGGGGAGAAAACTAAAAGTATTTTGGTAATTATTGAACAAATAACACTTAAAACGATTTTGAAATGAGTCCTGAACTATAATCAGAAAATGTAATTTACCTGTAATTCTTACTGATATTTTTGGAAAGTCATTTTTTGATAAATTTGCATCATTGGTGTTATTAATTTATTTGTTTTGAAATAATTCAGTTAATAATTTAGCTCCTCAAAAATTGTTGTTAAAATTAAAATAACTTTTATTTGCAGAACACTTCTGCTTATGTTATTTAGTCTTTTCTTAAATCACAACTTTTACCTTGATGCCAATTTAAATTTATATTTTATAATGAAATAATGTTAATTAGATTACCAACTGATTTTCATTGTATTCAAGTCAGAAGGATTCGAAGCAATCCGTAGTAAAACTAAGTAGTGGGATAAAAGCCAATTTATTTTATATGCAAGGATGTCGCACAATCCCATTATTTTCAGGGGCAGGGTCTTAGTGAACAAAATTAAATGCTAATTTTTAATTAAACATTTTCAGAAGAAATCTTATGACGAATCAATTGGAAATTATTTATTTCAAATGTTAGGTCTTAAAAATTTAAATTTAAATAAAAGAAAAATTCGAAATAACTATACCTAATGTAATAAAAATCATGTTATTTTGAAAAAAATCCGCCAATATATCATCAGGCTACATCGAATTTGCTTTGAAAAAAAATCCTAATAAAACCCAAAATAGTTTGTGATCCACTCAATTTCTCGTATAAATCTGCGGCTCTTATTGAGTATTTCAGCAATATCACAAGAATTAGCTCCGCAACTCCCAGTGAGTTATATAATAAATAATGCTATAACGTGAGTATATTTAATTTGGAAATCAAACGCCTCGTAGCGGAAAGCGAACAGTGATGGTGTCGCCGGTGGCTAACTTTTTCGCTATTTTTCGAGTTTATTTTTCGAATCTCATTTTGGCATCGTGCAAGTTTTTAGTGGTTATCATTATCTCGCGAGATGAAAATACTTGGCAAGGTGTCGCCCGCAGGAGCCAACGCACACCGGTGAAAGACATTGTTAGCATACTCACGTATAGCATCGTGAAACTAAATATCCGAACACAATTTCTCTCAATTATTAAATAATTCTAGTAATGTAGGAAATTCTCAAAAGCAAACTACTCGGTGGCTTCTAAATTTTTCGAGCCGATTTCTAGCTATTGCCAAGGTGCCTGTGACTGCCCATTGTTCTTTAGTACAAGACATGGGCTGCAGCTGAAAATTAAGATGTGAGGGTACGCAGTTTACCAGGGTTATTTTTATAATTATAATTTCTCGAAGATAGTTTTAGTACGCTTGAGGTGTATAACGTCAAGTTTCCTCGCATTGAGGTGTCGCTCTAATTTCATGAAAATTATCATGTCGAGGGCCAATCGATTTTTAAATTTATGCTTGGGGTCAATATCCTTTTATATTTAATTTTTTTTCGCATTTTTAATAAATATACTTGAGAAAATGCGTTTTATGAGCTACGATCCGGATGTATGGCCTCGAGCTTATAAATTTCGAATTCTATAAATAAGCCCTCTCGCTATAAAATATTTCGAAAAAAATTAGATATAATGTTGGATCTTTCAAAATATATCAAGGCGCCAATATATTATTGTATACATTCCAGTTCAGCGTACAGAAACTCTTTTTTAAAAAAGAATTTAATAATGTTTAAAGTTTCAATGCCATGCCATTAACAAGATTTAAATTGCGATCGTAGGAAAACGATGTTTGGTATTAGCATTAGGTAGGCTTCTTTTACAATATATTTCAGATCATATTAAGCAGTAAATTTTACATTGAATTGAAATTAAATTTAGGAACAATTATTCAATCCATACCTAAAAAATATATTTCTATAATCCAACAAGTTGTTCAGTTCAAGATTTGAATTTTAGGTGGTCAAAAAGATGAGAAGCTAGTGCCATTTACTACGAAAGCTATCCTAAAGCAATTATTTTTATTATTATTTCTAAACGGGCAAGTCACCTATGACTCGTTGTAAAAGTGGCTGTTTTAAACTAGCTAGGAATGAAAAGCGACACATTTTAAAAATTTGATTATATGTATTACACAGTAAAAGAGCATTTATAACTAACAACTTAATCAATCAAAACATTAATGTCATGAACAGAAAATAAAATTCGTACTTTTAAAGAAAATATTCAAAAGTAAGGTTCGATTTTAACAGTCGCCAAATGATCCTGATAAAAATGTGATACCTACGTTAAAGTTTATTTTTTTAGAAAAAAACCTATATAACGCATTGAATATTTTGAACCGAGGCCTGCATAAAAGAGTTCTCTAAATTTATTAATACGACTCCAATATGTCAATGAAATTTCACCTTGATTGAACTTAAACTCACAATTCACAATTTCCACCGTATTTCAATATGTAAATTTTCAGTATTTTCTTTAAACCTACTTATTTTATTTTCTGTGATATTACATATTATTTCGATTTTCGCTATGTTATTGAACTCAAATATTTAAAATGTGTCATTTATATTCAAAATAAAACAGGCACTTTTACATCGGGCGATAGGTGGGTGGGTTGCTTTTGAAAGATTTTATGGTGCATATCAGTCCATAGCACACTCTTTAATTTTAAAACAATATTTTATGGTAAAAAGTTGTATTACTCTCTAAATATCCTTTTTATTTACTTATACATATGTATATCAGAAATTAGAAAAAGAAATGCAAATTTCTCAATTATCTCCCTGATTAATTTGTACCTCAGATTATTTTTCGGAAACTAAATTGTTCCACAGCGGAAATCTACACTTAGGATGTTTAGTAAATATTTCCATCAAAAATACATATGGGAAGTTATTCACACAGGATACGAAACTATAAACATTTTGATAATTAACAAAACGTATACTAATTTGTCTCCAGTTTTCTGTGGAAGAAGTAAAGTTTCACTCAATGGCTCTAATGCATAAAAACTGAGCAAATAGTCAATCTCAATTTTTATATAGAAAACCTGAGTATGATCTCACCCAAATTGAGATTGAGCTCCAATTTTCTATATAAAAATTAAAATTGAGCATTTGCTCAGTTTTTATGCATAAGAGCCAATGTCTATTAAATCAAATTTGGATAACTCCTTCTTTGAACGCGAGTCTTAATAAATTGTTTTTAGTAATTTACTGCAATGTAAAAATGAATAAGTATAATAATAACTGTCATACCTTAAAAATTCTAAAGTTTCAAAGTGTCTATTCTTATCTAAATATTGGTTCTTTTTTCAATGTTTTGCATTTTAAACTTTATAAAAATAGTTTAGTATTCTTAATTAATTCCACATCCTGCTCTTAAATCAATTATTTCATAATGGCCTTACAAATATAGAAAACTTAAAATATAGCGCATATTTAATTTAAATTGTATAAAATAAACAGTTTTTGGCACATCTCATACAGTATGATTTGTATGATTAGAATATCTGAAGCGGTTTTTGCCAAAATATTGACCATACAACATAAATTTTCATAAAAGTTGAGCCTAACAAAAACAGGCTCATCATTTAAGTGCTCGGCAAAATTTACTCAAAGTAGTTAAAAGCCTCTAAATCAAAGGCAACACCGCATTAAGACCTAGAATTCAGATAGAATTTATTCAGAACGAAATGTTCCCGAAATTGCACTCATGTTTTATTTAGGTAATGAAACCACCTGTTGACAAACACATCTCATGATTCATTGATTTCCTAGCACACGGGCCCATATTGAAATGTTCATTCACTCCCGGATGAAATAGTGCATCGAAAAATTAATATCTATCCCGCAATTAGGAGGATATTACTTAATTTGTGGCATTCATCATGGTCGTTTCGAATACACATATAGTGCTTCTTCGACTACATAGTTCATTTTAAGTCTCTGAAACGTGAATTTATACTACAATACATGTTCAACAGGAGTTGGACGGATATTTTTAACAGAATTCATCCGATTGCAGGGTAACAGTGCAAAAAAACGCCTTATTCACGAGATTATTGATCAAAAGAGCAACTTTTTCTCCACATCACGTTTTTCTCAAGATGAACTAATCTAAAAATAATCATGGTTCTGTCTTTATGCTGGTGTTACTCCAGATGTTGTTTTGCATCCATGAGAAGCACACACTAAAACCGCAAAGCTCATCATCATCAGGGGAATTGCAAACTAACTCCGAAATTGTTGAACTGATGATGATGATATTTGGAACCCTTAACCGTATTGAAAGAGGTTTGAACTTTCTTTCTATCTTTATTTTTTGTACTATTAGATATAGAGAAGTTATTTGAAATTAGAAGAAAATAACTAGACGATCCTGTATTATTGATGAATGATTTTTCAACAATAACACCAACTGTCGAAACTGAAATGAAATGTCCTGTTTTAAGTGCTATAAAATTGCTTATAATTCTTCGTTAGCGAACCTGATTCTTCGTTATTGTTCGGATCGAAAGCTCGAAAATTTGACGAATGAAAATTTTTTTTTATAATAATACAATTGTATTGGAGAGCCGAAGATCACACGAAAACTGTGAAAGTAAATCTGTACATTGTATTTATCAATGTATTATTGCTTTCATAATTTAGTTGTGTGTACCAAAAAGGGAGCCAAACCCGGCCACGGGTGTCCGTTGATTCGATTGGATGCCAATTTCGTACAACCGAGCGGTGTCAAATTGCTAAGTATAAAAGCCAACATTACCGGCTGTAGTGGTCAGAACGGCTTTCGAACGCGTAAGTGAAACACCCCATTTCTATATATCATATTACTGAAGGAGCAGACCAGAGCATATATATATTTTTGGGATTTTTTTTTTTTTCAAATATGTCATCTAATTTTGGTGTGGTTTTTGAAAAAAATTTATTTTAGAAAAACATCGATTTTTCTATACTCGTTCCATTGAAATTGTACAGTGGAAAAAGTGAATTTAATTTAAATGTGCAAAAAGGATACCTGATAACCGGATAACCAACTTTTTGGATTACCACTTCAAGGATTATACAATTCTAAAAGGATAATTGAATAGTGAACTGAAAGTGAAGAAAGGAGTTGATGATTGTAAAGTGCCTATTACACAGTGATTGTTGCTTCAATTTTTAAACGTATAGTGCAAAAATGCAAGGAATATAAAGTTAATTGATCAAATAATTTTTGTATAAAATCTTATGAAGTTGCAAAAACAAATAGTGTAATAGGCCCTTCAATCAAATTGAAGAAGTGACAGTTTGGACTTTTGAAAAATAAGAGAAAAAAAAATTTTTTTTTTTTTTGTGGAAACATTTTTCGAACTGATATGGTTCCAACAAGTCGTTAAAATTTTGAAACATTTTGAAAATATAGATTTCGGTTGGAGAAAAAAAAAAATAAAATAAAATTATTTTCATAATAAAAAGATCGCGCCAAATCAGGGCATACGTGGTTCTACACCGCCCAGTCGAGGATTGTGTTAGTATTCTGATCTCTGCAGCTTAGTTACGCAAATAGATTTTTCGAATCCCGAAATAGATATAAAATGTATCACGTTTACCAGGAGATATATTCCTTAAATTGAAAAGAGACAAAACATACGAGTCACAGTCGCGAATGAGAGAGCTGCAGAATTAATATCACTTTTAAAGAAAACTTCCCATCTCAAGAGAGGAAGAGCTTTTCCCACTGATCTCGCGCACGGGGAAATTGAAATTTTTTCCCGACTAATTTTATTTCATTACGATCGTGCACGTCGCGCTCTACAGATCGTTTCGATAAAGTAATTCAAAAAGTTATTTTATCGGGATTTTTGTTTTAAATTTAAATTTTTTTTTATTTTAATTCAAGATTGTTTTACAAATCGAAAAGGGGTTCATCGTTTAAGCTTTCCCAGTTTTATTTTCTGTAAGTGATCGGTGATCGTGATCAGTTTTTATATTTTTCAAAATTTATAATAAATTTTGTGAATCAACATCTATTTTTTCAAAAGTTTTCTACCTCTGACATCACTCCTTTTCGGGACTGTTGCATAAGTTTTTTTTTCTTCCAAGTGATTATGAAGTGACCAGTGCTGGTTATAAATCTGAAATTGTTGAAACTGTTCCAAAACGCAAAAATTTTTTTTTTGTTTATTTTATTTGTGAGAAATTTTTCGACTATAAATAAAATTTAAAAAAGGAAAAGGAAAATCGGATCGGTTTTACAAATTTAATCTGAAACGAAAAAAAAAAATAAAAATAAATCAGTGAAAGAATTTCAAATCGCTTAATGGACGTTCATTACAGATTGCGAAATTTTCTTAAAATAAATTTTAACGAAATTTCTCGTTTGAGCTCTTTTTCGATGTAAACATTTTTAACGTGGAGTAGAAAGAGAAGAAAAGAAGTTTTCAATCGGTGTACTTAGAAAATCACTCATACTAGGAATATTTAAATTCAATCCGGTGGTCTGGTTCTTTCGAAATAAAATTTTTTTCTTTTAAATAGCCACACCAAAATAGATTTCTACTTGTGCTCTGACTAAATTCAAATATTACGAAATTTTTAAAGATAAAAAATTTTATATAATATATGTATTTTTTAAATTATTACAGGGAAGCATTTGGGCTGATAAAGGTATTCAAGAATTGCGTCTCTAGCCCCTCCCTCAAGTGTTGTTGTTTGTTGAAAAGGAATAAAAGAAGAGAGACAAGATGCCGAAACCACAAGCACAAGATGAGGATGCTGATCCAACCCCATACCTTTTCGTATCTCTCGAACAAAGACGTATCGATCAATCGAAACCTTATGACTCGAAAAAGAACTGCTGGGTTCCCGATGAAAAGGAGGGTTACCTCTTGGGAGAGATTAAGGCAACTAAGGGAGACATTGTCTCTGTTGGCCTGCCAGGTGGAGAGGTAATAATAATTATATTAAAATTTATCAAAAAGGTCACCAAAACAATATTTACCAAGTTACACAGATATGCTACCTAAAATGTTTTTCTTTCAATATAATACTTGTTACAGTAAAATACAGATATAAAACACTATTTTTCCATTGTTAGACAAAAAATTTTAAATGCGATCAAATTACTCAAGTCAATCCACCAAAATTCGAAAAAGTTGAGGACATGGCAGATCTTACATATCTGAACGAAGCATCTGTTTTACACAATTTAAAACAGCGATATTTTGCGAAATTGATCTATGTAAGTTTATAAGAACGATTTAGTAATTAAGTTTTTTTTCTCTTCCCCATGAAAAAAACGAAATAAAATAGAGCAAGGATTTCAAGAAAGATCAGCTCCAACAAGTAAATCCACCCAAATACGAAAAAGCCGAAGATATGTCTAACTTGACATATCTTAACGATGCCTCTGTATTGCATAACTTAAAACAGAGATACTACAATAAGCTGATCTACGTAAGTTATCCAGCCGAAATTGGAAGGCAGTACGCTATGCTTTATGTGAATTAATAACATAAATAACAATTTAAAACAGTAAGAAAACTGAATTTATTGTAATATTCAAATTTACATTCAGTTTGCTTATTGTTGAAATATTGGTTAATGTGGTTTTTTTCAACCAATATTTCTTATATTGTTCGTATTTGCATTAAAATGCTTGCTACGCGATGCAATAACGCCCCAAAAAAAATGATTTTATTATATTTTTCCTAATCACCAATTTCCATTTACACCAATATAAAAAATAATACCCAAAAAATTCCTATAAATATTAACATTATTATCTTTCTAACGAATTTTAATGGCAATATTTTCATATAAAATAATTAAAAAAATTTTGAAAATTGGTTAAAATGTTTGAAAATATTGTCAGAAACATGTTTATGTTTGTTAAGTCTGCTTAAAATCGCTTAATGCCCGCCATCATCAGACCACAAAAATCGGCCTCAAATACGCCGACTGGGATGGAAGCGAGTTGATTTTTCTCCACAGAAATGTGTTTTTTTGAAAATATTTATATATAAGGTTTAAAAAAACTTTAAAATAAATCCTATGCAGAAGTTTTCAAAAAATGAAAAACTGCATTGGAAATATGTGTTTTCTTTTTATCGATTGCCCAAAAAAATATATACAAAATATATTGGGTCAATTGTGTTTTTTTGTTTTATGTTTTAAAAAATCACGTAAAAATCGTCTGGTGATTTTAACAATTTTTATTATTTCAAACAAATAGACCTATTCTGGATTGTTCTGCGTCGCCATCAATCCTTACAAGCGCTACCCCGTTTACACCAACCGTTGCGCTAAGATGTACCGTGGTAAGCGCCGTAATGAAGTGCCACCACATATCTTCGCCATTTCTGACGGTGCCTACGTCGACATGTTGACCAACCATGTTAACCAATCTATGTTGATTACCGGTGAATCTGGAGCTGGTAAGACTGAGAACACGAAGAAAGTAATTGCGTACTTCGCCACTGTTGGCGCGTCAGGAAAGAAGGATCCTTCTCAGGAAAAGAAGGGATCACTTGAAGATCAAGTCGTCCAAACCAATCCCGTACTTGAAGCCTTCGGTAACGCCAAGACCGTGCGTAATGACAACTCTTCACGTTTCGTAAGTTCTAAAAAAATATTTCGAAATTTAATTTGAATAACTAACACTTGACCTATCCCAGGGTAAATTCATCCGTATTCATTTCGGCCCATCTGGTAAACTGGCTGGTGCTGATATTGAAACTTGTAAGTTTTTCTTAAAATTACAAAATTTTGATACGACTTTCAACAATTTTTTCTTCTCTATTACAGATCTGCTTGAGAAGGCTCGTGTCATTTCTCAGCAATCTTTGGAACGTTCTTACCACATCTTCTACCAGGTCATGTCTGGATCCGTTCCTGGAGTTAAAGGTATTATTAAATTGTCCATTAATTTTGGAAACGGGTATAAATCATACATTCCTCTTAAAATGACTTTTAAACAACAGACTTCGCAAAAATTTTTTAGAAAAAACATTTAATTATGGAATTATGAAATAATCAACGTACCTGAAAATGGTTTATAGGAATTAATATTAAATTTTTTTTTTTAAATCATAATTGGAGACACTTTAAATAATTTTTCAATTCCACTTAGCCTCATGTTTGCTGTCAGAGAACATAAACGACTATTACAATGTATCTCAGGGAAAAACCAGTATACCTGGTGTTGATGACGGCGAAGAATTTGCTTTGACCGATGTAATTTATATACAATTTTTTATTGATTTTTTAAAATTAAGTTATTGGTAAATAGACAAAAGAAATACATACAAGCACGGATTGTAATTGGACAATACATTCCGAATACATCAAATTTTTTTAAAAGTTGCTGATAAATATGAAAAATAAATGCAACAACGGATTGTTTTATCGACAATACATTCCGGATACATCAAAACATAGTTTCAAAATCAGAGCGTATATAGACTGAGAACGTCAATCGCTCGTTAGCAACATTACTTGTGTTCTCCTTTTATATAATTATTGTCACTAATATATCTCTGAAAACAATTAAATTTTAAAAGGAGATGGTACAATTAACTAGCCATCATTAAAAAATTATTGGAACTTTTTTGTGGCCAAGTTAAATTTTCTTTTTTATTTATCTCCTGTAACTAATTTTCATCAACACAGAAATAATTAATATATTTATCCTACCTCCACCACAGAGGCTTGTTTGCTCTCGAACAACATCAATGACTACTACATTGTATCACAGGGAAAAACGACAATCCCAAGTGTAGATGACGGAGAAGAATTTTCCCTTACTGATGTAATTCCATAAACACTACATTTTGGAATGAATTTTATTAGTTTTTTGGTTTGGAAAAAAATGCTTTCATCAAAATTTTCTTTTCTTAAATTACTTTCTACACAAAAGTAAAAAAAAGAAAGCATTTAGTAGAAAATATGTAGTGCTAACATAATTTTTCTTCTATAGTTATCTAACCAAAAAGTGGATGTATGTATATTATATACATAAGTACGCTATTCAATCTACTTTTATTCTATATTTAACTAATCTACCCTATTATTTTTTATTATATATTTAAATTTCAAGCACGTTAACTATTAACCCATATATTATTACGTAATTAGCCAGCTGCTTGTTGACAAATGATGTCCATGACTACCGCATTGTATCACAAGGAAAGACCACAATTCCTGGTCTTGACGATGGAGAAGAATTTTTGGCAACCGATGTAAGAATCGGACCAGTACTTTTGATTTCACAAAACAAATCAAAAGTTTTATAAATGTTGATTTACAGCTTCAACATGCTTTTACGTACTCTATATGTTTTACATTACTAATATTATCGTCCGCAACGATCCATGTACGATTTTATTAAACAAACATATTACAATTAAGTTATAGTGCAAAATTGCCTTACTAATCAACAGCAGCTTTTTTAATTATTTAAGTATATGTGTAAAACAACGCTTGTGTATTCAACGAAAAGGTAAAATCATTTTGGAATTCTATGCGACGTTACGATTTAAAACAGAATTTTTTAGGAATCTTTTACTGAACTTAAAGTTTAATATGTTAGAACATTTTGCAAATTTTGAAACCCTGGCGGTATGTGGGCACAACAAAACTTTTTCAAAATTTTAAATTACATGGACATTCTTCGTCCACTTTTTATTTTCTGTATCCTTCAGAAATAATCTTATTGTTATATTTTTTTTAGTGTTTAACTTGATTTGTGGCAACTGCATTTTTCTAAATTTTTTTTTCCCATTCATTAATTTGATATTCTGTTGTTATAATGGGATGCTGGAGATGATCCAGTTCTTATAATAATTAAGGTCATTAGGCTTTGACATTTTAAAAATACTCGGGCAAAAGGTGCTTCGAGGCCCTAAATTTTCTTAATGTCTCAAAATTAACTTTTGAAATTTTTTGACATTCTAAATATAACTTTATAATTTAAATAATTAAAATTTAAAAATAAAAATTAGTATATATGACCTACCCTTTAGAAATGACATTCCTTACAACACATATCGGTGATTATCCCGGAATATGTCAGGGTAAAACAAGGATTCCCGGTGTCAACGATGGCGATGAATTTGAATTAACTGATGTAAGTGAAAAAAGCGTAAAAGTTGGATTAAAAAAATTCAAAAGAAAATTAAATAGTTGAACAATTTTTAATGAAATTTAGTCCTTTTTATATCTTTCTTTTCTTCTTTCTTCTTTTTTTGTGTATATACAGCAAAGTATTCCGGAATTTTTTTAAAATGGCTTATGAAAATTCCTCTACTCTTTCTTAAGTTTTTTCAAAATAAAATTCTGTAATATACGTTTTCCAAGGTTTGCCAAATGTATATAAAGCTATATAAAAAATAAATCAGTTTTAGCTAGGAGCGAGCTTTAAAATTTGTATACAATTGGCAATAAAAATAGGAAAATAGAATATCACGTCGTATGACACTGGGAATTGATAATTGTTTATTGAAAGAACAAAATAATATTTTATATTTTTATATAAAAATCCGCTCCTGGTTATTACAAATTTGGAATTTTCCCTTATTCTTTAAAAGCTTCTTAAAGGCACATTTTTTTTTAAATAAAAATATATATCCCAAAAACCCACAAGTACACAACAGTCACCCATGCAAGGATTATAGAAAGTTTTAGAATATTGGTGAAAGTCATAAAAATGGAAAAAACCTACATTTTTTTACATCTTATCAACATTTGATGTGGAGCTGAATAATTGAAGAAAAACCAATTACTGTGTTTCTTAGCTATGTGCTTTCTTACCGACAACATTTACGATTACTTTAACGTCTCACAAGGCAAAGTAACAATCCCCAATGTTGATGACGGAGAGGAATTCAGCTTGACAGATGTAAGTTCAAATGGAGATTGAAAAAATATACATTCAAGAGCACTGAAAGCACATAATAAACAAAACAACGGAATGTTTCACAGAACCCATCCAAGCTCACCTTGTTGTATAAGAAAGGATATGTGTCTTCCCTCCCCGAAAAAATATAATCAAAAACTGTATGAAACAGTCTATGACTTCCCTCAGCACTATTAAAGCTGTGTCTACTTGTTGAACATTTTTTGAATACATGTGAATAAGTCTAGCCAAATTTTTGCTAGACTATTTCGTTTTTTCCCCTTCCACAAAAATATGAAATTTTTGAAATTATATTTTTGAATTCCGGAATATGCAAATTCCTCTATGCTGCACTATGTAAGTTCCCTGGATTTTATTTGTATTGTTGTATGTAATTACCTATAGAAAATTTACCCTTACCTCCAATATTGGAAGATTGGTTAAAATTTCCATAAAACTACTGAAATAGTTTTAAGGAAAAGAAAAACACACGTTTTCAGTACGAAAGCTGAAAAACGTTGCATTTCAAAATTTATTTTTAATATACACAAGCTTTAAATGCAACAGCTTGCTTGTAGCTAACAATTTGTAAAAAATCCTATTTTGCTCAATTAATAATATATAACAACCCTTTTCCCATCCAGTAAAATCATTCCTGGTATTTTTATATGTTTAAGTTAATTTTAAGTATTTTCGTTGCAGTGTTGTGCTCGTTTTCGTATTTGTTTGGTGTTGTACCCAAAAATTGTTTGTTTTTGCTTCAGTGAAATTGTAGTCTAGATTTTAAAAAAAACTGCTTCAATTGAGCGAACAGCAGTTCTAATAAACATTTTGTTTTCTTCCCCAATAAAAAATTTTGCGATTTTTTTTAATACAAAAATTAAAAAAATCGTCAAAAATATAGCAAGCCTTCGACATCTTGGGCTTCACCAAAGAAGAAAAGGAAAACGTCTACAAGATCACCGCTGCTGTAATGCATATGGGTGGTATGAAATTCAAGCAAAGGGGTCGCGAAGAGCAGGCTGAAGCCGATGGTACTGAAGAAGGTGACCGTGTTGCCAAGTTGTTGAACTGCGACACCCAAGAATTGTACAAGAACTTGTTGAAACCACGTATTAAGGTCGGTAACGAGTTCGTTACCCAGGGTCGTAACAAGGATCAAGTAGCCAACTCCGTTGGTGCCCTCTGCAAGGGTGTCTTCGATCGTCTCTTCAAATGGCTGGTCAAGAAATGTAACGAAACTTTGGACACAAAACAAAAACGCCAGCATTTCATTGGTGTACTGGATATTGCTGGTTTCGAAATTTTCGACGTAAGTATTATTTGACAATTTTACGACAAATTACTGAAATATATCTACAAAATAAACTTAAACGACAGACAATTTGAAACAAACAAGTACTTGAGACACTTACAGATGAGACTGTCCTTCGAAGAAAACATTATTAGAATTTTCAATATTCCCAACTTCGAATTTTGAAAACATTTTTTTATCTTTTGAGATTCTAAACTGCTCCCTATTATTCAAAACATTTAAAAACTATTTATCTCCAAGGCTTTATAAAAGTCACCAATTTTTTTTAAAATCCATATTTTAGTTGATAGAAAAATACACCAATGCTTAATTTAATACAATAACATACTGACAGCAATAGACGAAAAAAGGGAACTAATACCGCTTAATTAACAATAACAAAATGCTGCTTACAGTACAACGGCTTCGAACAATTGTGTATTAATTTCACCAATGAGAAATTGCAACAATTCTTCAACCATCACATGTTCGTACTGGAACAAGAAGAATACACAAGAGAGGGTATCAAATGGGATTTCATTGACTTCGGCATGGACTTGCTAGCTTGCATTGATCTTATTGAAAAGGTGCTTTTACTAATAAACTGCAATATAATATAAATTATAAATATGCTCTTTAAAACGGCAAAAAGAAGTATTAAATTAAATGAAGGCAGGTATTACACTATGACTAACAGCATGTGTAACTTTTAGAAAAGTATTTATAAGAAAAAAACTTGTTTCGTCAAATATTTTTTCAACGTTTTAAATACCTGTATAATAGTATAACGGCTTTGAGCAACTTTGCATCAACTTCACTAATGAAAAACTGCAACAATTCTTCAACCATCACATGTTCGTTCTTGAGCAAGAAGAATACCAAAAAGAAGGCATCCATTGGGAGTTCATTGATTTCGGCATGGACTTGCTCGCTTGTATCGATCTTATCGAAAAGGTATTGATGAGGGACCACGTTGTCTTTTGTACCTGTGTCTGAAATTCAAAATTTTTCTTTATTTTAATTTTGTCTTTGTCCACTGTGATATGTCTTTAAAAACGAAAAAACCTTTTGTCCTGTTTTGCAAAAATATAGTCTCCTCAAAATCACAACCAAGCATGGGTCGGATTTGAAACCTCTTTGAATCACCCGAACGAGGAGTGTCTTGTGTGTTTATATGTTATGTCCAGTTGCTGTTTCACATGACTATGGAATTTCATTGTGTTCAACAATTTGTCCCAACCATAAAAGTGTCGTCCAATTTGTTATCATCGAATTTGTAACCAACATAATACGTCTCAAGTAATTCTGACAAAACAAACAATTAAAAAAATGGAACAAAGTATATCTAATAATATACGAAAACATTTTTAATTACCATCACATTTACTAACTTTTAACAATTTTTTACATACTTCCTTCAGTATAATGGTTTCGAACAATTGTGTATCAATTTCACTAACGAAAAATTGCAACAATTCTTCAATCACCACATGTTCGTTCTTGAACAAGAAGAATATCAACGTGAAGGTATTGAATGGACCTTTATCGATTTCGGCATGGATCTTCAACAATGTATTGAACTTATTGAGAAGGTAACACCCAAACTGGTTCTGGGGTGTCAAACCACTAAAATATTTTTATTGTTATTTTTATATGTTGTTTAACACCTTTTTGAGTACTGCAGAAAGCCTAACAAATTTTCAAAATAATACTGGATACTGCTGTTTATGATATATAAATCGTAAAACTTTAGAGTCTAGTATAATTTTGGATCTGCTAAGTTTATTGATTTATTGTAAAAACCGACTATTTAAACGTTTTTCAATAAGCTTGGTTGGAAAATGCATCTATAAAGCCTTTATCTGTCGCTCTTCAACTTATCAATGCTTTAAACTGTTCGCTTTTCGGCTTCAGTAAGTAAATTAGCTTTAAGCAATATAATAAAAATTAAAATCCAAAATCGTTTAAGATTACAATATAAAAAAAACGTTTTTGGAAAAAAAGCAGCAAAATTTCTCAAAAAGTCAATAAAATTTGATCTAAAAAACAAGAAATTTTGTTGCTTGGCCAATTGCTTCCGCTGAAAAAGCGAAAAATTATCACAAATCTTCCCCATACTAAAATATATCCCTTTTTCTCTTCCTAATTTTCGTTGAACAGCCTATGGGTATCTTGTCCATCCTAGAAGAAGAATCTATGTTCCCCAAGGCTACTGATCAAACCTTTGCTGAAAAATTGATGAACAACCATTTGGGCAAATCAGCTCCATTCCAGAAGCCGAAACCACCAAAGCCTGGCCAACAAGCTGCCCACTTTGCCATCGGCCATTATGCTGGTGTTGTAGCATACAACATCACTGGCTGGCTTGAGAAGAATAAGGATCCCTTGAACGACACTGTTGTCGATCAATTCAAGAAATCCGGCAATAAATTGTTGATCGAAATCTTTGCTGATCATCCAGGTCAATCTGGTGGCGGTGAACAGGCTAAGGGTGGACGTGGTAAGAAGGGTGGTGGTTTCGCCACTGTATCATCATCATACAGGGAACAGTTGAACAATTTGATGACCACCCTGCGTTCAACACAACCTCACTTCGTCCGTTGTATCATTCCTAATGAATTGAAACAACCGGGTGTCATTGATTCTCACTTGGTAATGCATCAGCTGACATGTAACGGTGTACTTGAAGGTATCCGTATTTGCCGTAAAGGTTTCCCCAACAGGATGGTCTACCCAGATTTCAAGCTCCGGTAAGTATTGCTTTGAAGCAATAAAACATTTAAAATAATTTTTATAAGATCATTAGTTATATTATATTTATAAGAATAGTCAACGATATCTTAGGTACCTTCTTAATTCTAACATAAATATTTAAATATAGTTATATGATTCTGGCACCTGCATTAATGACAGCTGAGAAGAATCCAAAGAAAGCAGCAGCTGCCTGTTTCGAAAGCATCGGGTTGGATCCTGACTTATACCGAATTGGTCATACAAAGGCAGGGATAACTTGAACAAAATAAAATCAAATGAATGTTTGAACCTACTACAAGCAATCAAATTCAAAAATTTATTATTAATTGAATACACTTGGCTTATCCAAGTTTATGGAAGTATTTGGTTACTTCATGAACCATGATGAACCAAATATAGACTTTCACATTTGAATTTATAAAAGTATTTGGTTGCTTCATAAATGATAAATTTTGTTCCGTCCATGTATACGATTTGTTCCTCTCCGCACGTAGTATTGATTGAGATCACCCATTGGCCCCCAGTATTGTCATTATTGTATATTAAATTTTTTTAGATTGTACTGTTCATTGAGTTGTCGAACCTCAGAATTGTTTTTGTAGACCAGTTAGCATGCAAATTATTTTTTTTTACAGATTTTGGTTTTTACCTTGTATTTGATTATGGGATTTGTATACATATGTATATGCTCTTTTTATCCAATTGAATTGAATCACAGTACTGTTTTGTTTCATTTTCTTGTATTGTTAGGACACTTAAGGATTATATTTACCTCTTAACTCCGTCTATATTTCTCTTCCGCACACCCTCCTTACTTTTAAGGTTTTTAAAAAAAAACTTTTCAAGTATTCTTATAGTATACATACATACATTATTATATAGTATCACAAAACAATTTTTTTCTTATATCCCAGTATATATTATCAAGAATCTTCCCCTTTATTCTATCTCATCCAGGTATAATATCATTTGCCCCAAGAAAATTGAAGGTGTTGCTGACATCAAAAAAGCATCTGGAATTATCCTAGAAAATACCGGCCTAGATTCCGACCTTTACCGTTTGGGACATACTAAGGCATGGATACAAAATAAAACAAATACACATATATATATTTTTTTAAATATTCGAACGAGAACGAATTTCAAAAATACTTCACAATTCAAAATATTCTCGTCGAAAATTTCATTTTGGTTCCTCAAACTTTCTGCATACTATCAATTGTTGTCTACCCCTTTGAAAGGTTTCAGACATCTCTTTTTCTAATTTCGTATACGTACAAGTAAAAACGCTTACAATACAAGCGATTTTTACGATGAAGGAATGAGTTTTCCTTCATACCTGTGTTGTTAAATTTAATTCTATACTTTTCATAAAGCCAAAGGAATTGGCTCGAAATTATTTTGCATACATTTTAAAGGACATACAAAACAAACATGCAAAACTGTATAAATTGGTTTTAATTTTATATCACATTTTTGTTTAAATCCAAATACAATGGGAAACAAGAATTTAGTTTTTTAAGGTTTTTTTAATACTACTACTAACAAAAAACAAATACAAAAACCAAACAAAAATGATTGGCAACTCATTTTGATTTTTTTATTAATTAATACATTTACCATAATCGTTGCATCTAGATACAAAATTTTGTGTCCAAAACTAGTTCAAGATCCTATCAAACCAGAAAAGGCCGCTGCAGCAATCCTTACTTTCATTAACTTGCCCGAAGACCAATACCGACTGGGCAATACGAAGGTACACGATACATCATCATTAAAAAAACACAAAATCATATTCATTTTTGAGTAATTTCGAAATTCGTAAAACAAAATAATAAACTGAACTGAATTTCGAAGATACTTTCATTTATCAAAAGAGTTTGCAAAGAGTTTTGAGATATCTCAATCTAAATTTTTTTTAAAGTGAATATTTCGAAAGTGTTAAATATTATAATTTTGAAAACTCTTTGTAATATCTAGTGTAGCATAAACAATTTCATACACACATTCACACAGTAGTGTCTTGATTGTAGTTTTCATAGTTTTGTGTTATGTAGTGAACTAACCAAATCAAATATCAGTAACATTCTTTTGTAGAAAGTTTTTTTAGATATTAGTTAACCAAAACTACATCAAAAATTATTGTTCGTATCTAATGAAATTTGGTACGAAAATGCTTCCCGCTTTCTTACTTGCATGAGTGAACCAAAATCTGCAAAAAGCAAATTTCAAAGTAATATTATTCAAAAGAACTAACATTAAAAATCTTTTCTTCGCAAAAACACAAATTTGCTACTAAAACAAAAAACAGGTATTCTTCCGAGCTGGTGTCCTGGGTCAGATGGAAGAGTTGCGTGATGAACGTCTTGGCAAGATTATGTCCTGGATGCAATCTTGGGCCCGTGGTTACCTTTCACGTAAAGGTTTCAAGAAATTGCAAGAGCAACGTTTGGCCCTCCAAGTCGTACAGCGCAACTTGCGCAAATATCTCCAACTCCGCACCTGGCCATGGTGGAAATTGTGGCAGAAAGTCAAGCCCCTCCTCAACGTCACCCGTATCGAGGATGAGATCGCCGTAAGCATTCCATTCAAACTTAACTAAATTATTTTTATTCGGTTTCACAATTTATCTTAATCCACTAGACGTGTTAATTATAGAACCAGAATGGCACCTTGTGGCTGTCCAAGCTATTTGGTGCTGTGATACATTATTACAGGTATATAGATACAATTTAATGACGCGTCCAAAAATTCTATTTTCGAAATTATGAATTTATTAATAATGAATGCTATCCCACTCATGACAATTATTGAAAAACCCCTGCTTTTATGAATAACTCGACTATTTTTCAGAGTACTATAAATATTTTTCGATATTTTGCTGCTGTTGAGTAGCACCATAAAAGTAAACAACCTTTTTTATGCTGTTTACATGATTTTTCTGGAAATTTATAGATTGATCCAAGGTATTTGGTGTTTATAGATCATGAGTCAACAGGAAACACCTGGAGGATTCTTTTAATTTTTTGCTTTTTTCCTTTTTTTCGAAAATAAAAGTTCAAAAAATTGCCTGACCTGTGGTATTTAAGTTCTAAAAGTAGATTAATTTCTTGAAACATGATTCGGCTGCACATTCCATCCGCCGTGTATAGCAGAAGAAGAAACAAAAAATACAAGGTGTGATACATTTTACTAAATTAAATGTTCTCCCACCGAAATGAAGCATATCCCTCCTCCATGATATCGCCCCACTTTAAGAAAACGAATCTAATTTTGATCAACTGGAGTCATACTTTAAGAAGGCAGCCCCTCCAATGCGAAAAGTGCACTTTATATCCCCACTTATGAATTAATGGAGGGAGAATATGACGATCGGGATTTGGTACATTAACAAGACTTATGGAAGGGGCTGGTGGGAGAAAGACTTCTTTTAAGAAATTACAACTTTTTCCTACCACAGTACCACCCAAAAAAAATCGTGTTCCTCCTTTTTTTCGCGAAAATTTCTATTTCGAGTTCACCTTTCCAAATGTGCATGAGTGATACTTGAGTGATTAACCAGGCAATTGAATCATTATCGCGTAAGCAGCTCACACAGAGGAATATTGAAAAATTATTAATAAAATTTAGATCGGAGAATAATTAATATTCGCTACCGTGAACTAGTTCTAATTCGATTTTCACTCCGGCGAGTGATCGAGATATTCACTAGGACCTCTACCTGAGCTTTAAGTGGTCCAACGATTTAGTATACGTCGGTGAATTTATTTAATTAAAAGAAAACGTTCCTTTTTTATTAAAACAATTTCTATTGAAATTATCCTAAAACGAAACGAACCTCAACGAAAGTGATTACTAGTGATCAATCTAAAAGTGAAGTACTACTGCAATTTGTGATAATTTCGAACCGAAAACAGAAGTGTATTTTTTTTTATAAGGATTAAGATAAATTGAAAGCCTTAACGTAACAATGGCCACTATGGAAGAGCCAATTGTTCAAAATGGCACTGATCAAAGCCAAGATCAATCAGACAAAGGCAGCAGCGCTGAAGAAATAAAATTAAATTTCCAGAGGCTTGAAGAGAAGGCAAAGAAGGCTGAGGAGGCGTTCGCCAAGGAAGAGAAACTCCGCAAGGAATTGGAGACTCTCAACTCGAAATTGTTGGCTGAAAAGACCGCCCTTTTGGACTCTTTGGCCGGCGAGAAGGGATCCCTCCAAGAATTCCAGGAGAGGTCCGCTAAATTGCAGGCCCAGAAGAACGATCTCGAAAATCAAATGCGTGTAAGTATTTTGTGCGTTTTTCGTGCATTAAATAATTTGGCAGGGTTTCAAAGGGAGATTAATCAAAAATAAAATCGAGCCGCAACTGTGGACATGAAACATGATTGGAATATTTTCCCTAGAAACTATTTTCGGCTGCAAGATCTGCGTCACAGTGGACCTGCAGTGCGAATACTCATAAAGATCTATTTTTAAACATGATCCATGTTTCATGTGTACATGTCTAACGCAAATTAAATTTAGAACAAATTAATCAATTTTGGGACTGATAAAAATTTTTTTATTGATATGATTAATAGGACATCCAAGAACGTCTCTCACAAGAGGAAGATGCCCGCAACCAATTGTTCCAACAAAAGAAGAAGGCTGACCAAGAAATTTCTGGTCTGAAGAAGGACATCGAAGACTTGGAATTGTCCGTCCAAAAGGCTGAGCAAGATAAGGCCACCAAGGATCACCAAATCCGCAACTTGAACGATGAGATCGCCCACCAGGACGAGATCATCAACAAGTTGAACAAGGAGAAGAAAATGCAAGGAGAGTCAAATCAAAAGACTGGTGAAGAGCTCCAAGCTGCCGAAGATAAGATCAACCATCTCAACAAAGTTAAGGCCAAGCTCGAACAAACCCTCGATGAGCTCGAGGACTCACTTGAACGTGAGAAGAAACTCCGTGGCGATGTTGAGAAGGCGAAGAGGAAGGTTGAGGGCGACCTTAAGCTTACCCAAGAGGCTGTTGCCGACTTGGAACGCAACAAGAAGGAGCTCGAACAGACCATCCAACGCAAGGACAAGGAAATCTCATCCCTCACTGCCAAACTTGAGGATGAACAATCCTTGGTTGGTAAACTCCAGAAACAGATCAAGGAACTCCAGGCCAGAATTGAAGAGCTCGAAGAGGAAGTCGAAGCTGAGCGTCAAGCTCGTGCTAAGGCTGAGAAACAACGTGCTGATTTGGCTCGCGAACTTGAGGAATTGGGTGAGCGTCTTGAAGAAGCCGGTGGTGCTACCTCTGCCCAAATTGAATTGAACAAGAAACGTGAAGCCGAACTTAGCAAACTCCGTCGTGATCTTGAAGAAGCCAACATTCAACATGAAGCTACCCTTGCCAACCTCCGTAAGAAGCATAATGACTCCGTTGCTGAAATGGCTGAACAAGTTGACCAACTCAATAAACTGAAGGCTAAGTAAGTATACAATTTTCGAATTCGAACATCGAATTCACACAAGACACAATAGAAACACGGTCAAAATTTCTCACGATCATTTCTGAGCACAAAAGACACCGATCCCAACCAGATAAAATTTTTTTAAATAATTTTTTCTTTACAATTTTTTATAAAATTTAAATAAAATCGTAAAATAGGGCTGAGCACGATCGTCAGAGTAGTTACAATGAATTGAATCAAACTCGCGCTGCTTGTGATCAACTCTCACGCGAAAAGGTAATAATCGATCGCTGAACTACAAATAAGGCATGATGGTAATAGTAATTGATGGTGCTGATCATAATTTCTAAAACGTTGTTCTCGTGCTCGAAAAAGTGTCATCCTCTGTAAACATTTAAACAAATCTAAAATAGCCCTTCAAAGGTGATTTCGGTATCCAGGAAAATAAAAACAGACACAGTACTGGCGCCAGAGCGCTGTTAACTGATAGTCTAACCAAAAACGTTAAAAAGTTAACTGGTGTCTCAGAATAAAAATAGCCCTCTTGTGATTAACTTTCTTAACGTTGTATGTTGTTTTGTTCTTAAACGTTTTCTATTATTTGTCTAGGGCTGAAAAGGAGAAGGCCCAATACTTTGGTGAATTGAATGACCTCAGAGCTAGTGTTGACCACCTTGGCAACGAAAAGGTACAGAAAAAAAATAAACAACAACTGCTTCTCTGATCGAATTGAATCAAATCGCTGTACATTTTTGCTGATTTTTTATTAGCCTAGAAAAAATTTTTTGTCATATTAGCAGCAATTGAAACCGAATTTTTAGGTTATCAAGGATAATGGCTTCAGCACAGCTCTCCTAAATACTGAGTAAAACCCAATATTTCCTCTTCCCCTAGTATAACTAAATAACTCCTCTTTTGAAAGTTCTAATCGCTTGTAGTTTTGCTCAACGCTCAACATAATATTTTGTGCAATTACCTCAAATTATCGAAATTGATGAATAATGAATAAATCTTCCGAAAATATAGGCCGCCCAAGAAAAGATTGCTAAACAACTTCAACACACTCTCAATGAAGTTCAAGGCAAATTGGACGAGACCAACAGGACTCTGAATGACTTCGATGCTGCCAAGAAGAAGCTCTCTATTGAGAACTCCGATCTCTTGCGTCAACTCGAAGAAGCCGAATCCCAAGTATCCCAATTGTCTAAGATTAAGATCTCCCTTACCACACAATTGGAAGATACCAAACGACTCGCTGATGAGGAAGCTCGCGAACGTGCTACACTCTTGGGCAAATTCCGCAACTTGGAACACGACTTGGACAACCTTCGTGAACAAGTTGAAGAGGAAGCCGAAGGCAAGGCTGACTTGCAACGCCAACTCAGCAAGGCCAACGCTGAATCCCAATTGTGGCGCTCCAAATACGAATCAGATGGCGTTGCCCGCTCTGAAGAACTTGAAGAGGCCAAGAGGAAACTCCAGGCCCGTCTTGCTGAAGCTGAGGAGACAATTGAGTCCCTCAACCAGAAATGCGTTGCTCTTGAGAAGACCAAACAACGCCTATCCACCGAAGTCGAAGACTTGCAACTCGAAGTCGATCGTGCCAATGCCATTGCCAATGCCGCCGAGAAGAAACAGAAGGCCTTCGACAAGATCATTGGAGAATGGAAACTCAAGGTTGATGATCTTGCTGCTGAGCTTGATGCTTCACAGAAGGAATGCCGCAACTACTCCACCGAATTGTTCCGTCTCAAGGGTGCTTACGAAGAGGCCCAAGAACAGCTTGAAGCCGTCCGTCGTGAAAACAAGAACTTGGCCGATGAAGTCAAGGATCTCCTCGACCAAATCGGTGAGGGTGGCCGCAACATTCATGAAATTGAAAAGGCCCGCAAACGTTTGGAAGCTGAGAAGGACGAACTTCAAGCCGCTCTTGAAGAAGCCGAAGCTGCTCTTGAACAAGAGGAGAATAAGGTTTTGCGTGCTCAACTTGAATTGTCTCAAGTCCGTCAAGAAATTGATCGCCGTATCCAAGAAAAGGAAGAAGAATTCGAAAATACCCGCAAGAATCACCAACGTGCCCTCGACTCAATGCAAGCCTCTCTTGAAGCTGAAGCTAAGGGTAAGGCTGAGGCGCTCCGCATGAAGAAGAAACTTGAAGCTGACATCAATGAGCTTGAAATTGCTTTGGACCATGCCAACAAGGTACTTTTATTTAATTTTAAATTGATTTTCGGATTTTACTCCAACCGAAACTTTTTTTTAATTATAGGCTAACGCAGAGGCCCAAAAGAACATCAAGCGCTACCAACAACAACTTAAGGACTTGCAGACCGCCCTTGAGGAGGAACAAAGAGCCCGCGACGATGCTCGTGAACAACTTGGAATTTCTGAACGTCGTGCTAACGCACTCCAGAACGAACTTGAAGAATCTCGTACTCTCCTTGAACAAGCCGACCGTGGACGCAGACAAGCCGAACAAGAATTGGCTGATGCCCATGAACAGCTCAACGAAATTTCTGCCCAAAATGCTTCTATTTCCGCTGCCAAGAGGAAATTGGAATCCGAACTTCAGACACTCCACTCTGACTTGGACGAATTATTGAACGAAGCCAAGAACTCCGAAGAGAAGGCCAAGAAGGCAATGGTTGATGCTGCCCGTTTGGCTGATGAACTCCGTGCTGAACAAGATCACGCCCAGACCCAAGAGAAATTGAGGAAGGCCCTTGAACAACAAATCAAGGAATTGCAAGTACGCTTAGATGAGGCTGAAGCCAACGCACTTAAGGGTGGTAAGAAGGCAATTCAAAAACTTGAACAACGCGTCCGCGAACTCGAAAATGAATTGGACGGTGAACAGAGGAGACATGCTGATGCCCAAAAGAACCTCCGTAAATCAGAGCGCCGCATTAAGGAATTGACCTTCCAATCTGAGGAAGATCGCAAGAATCACGAACGTATGCAAGACTTAGTAGACAAACTTCAACAGAAGATCAAGACATACAAGAGACAGATCGAAGAAGCAGAAGAAATCGCCGCCCTCAACTTGGCCAAATTCCGTAAGGCACAACAAGAACTTGAGGAAGCCGAAGAACGAGCAGACTTGGCCGAACAGGCAATTAGCAAATTCCGTGCTAAGGGACGTGCAGGATCAGTCGGTCGCGGTGGAAGCCCAGCGGTAAGTTATAGTCACTTTTTTAAAAAAATTATAACTCCCTTTAAACGATTTTTAAATCGCGGTAATCCATAAACGCATTCAAAAGTTCGCAGTGCGACTCAAACTGGCACTGTGGCTTACGAATGCAATTTAACCAGTGCCCTAATTTTTTGGCGTTTAATGTAATATAAAAATATTTTGATTTATTTACTCAGCCTACAACGGGCAAACGCGCGGCGCTGGAACTTTAAAATTTCATTTCGTTACATTTGTAAGTGAAAAAAATAAGATCTGTTGAGGATTTTCGTCGTTGATCGTTCGTTTTTTTGAAAATCATCTGTGAAGATGCAGTATAAAACTGTCGTTCAGTAAACCTGATTCAACAACTGTTTCCAAACTCATTCCCCTCATTTAGACGTTTTAATTGTTCTACCCAGAAATGGGTTTTCGTTGTTCTTGTTTTGTTAAAAAATTCCAAGCACTAAGCAACGTGCACTTTTTCATACACAACAGTCAACCACACACAGCATTTTATAATTCAAATGTTATTTAAAATGAAAGAAAAAAAAACTACTTGCATGAGTTGTTTTCGTTGAATTTCTTTATTTAATTTTAAAACCTATAAAAATATAAAACTAAAAATCGTCTTTTCCCCCCCCACAGCCCCGATCATCAGTGCGGCCACAACTCGACGGACTGGCTTTCCCACCTAGATTCGACCTTGCTCCAGAAAACGAATTCTAAATGCCATTTTCTTAATTAATAATTTATTAATTTAATTTTTAATTTTATAATAATCGAACGACGGGAAGACACGTGGAGTAAAATCAACAGACAACTATACAACATAAGCCAACCTTTTAAAAAAAAATGAAATGAGAACAAAAAGAAAACGATAAAATTTACATAATTGAAAGGATAACCAAGAAAAAAGCCCGTCGATAATTTACACTTCTGTTATGTAAATTTTTCTCCGTCGAAGCATAATTTATTATAATTTAAAAAGGAAAGAAAAAAAGTGGAGCTTATGTTTTGTTATTTTTTTAATTTATCGAACATTTTATTTAGTTATTAAAATATATAAAAAAGAAACAAATAAAAATGTAAATCAAAGTTAACTGTATTTAATTTCCACTGAACTCATTGTAACTACTACGATTTTTGTTGTCGCATACACAGCTCCATTTGGAGACGAAATAATTAAAGAAAAAACGATTTAAATCTAAACAAAATGATAACTAACGTTGTTGCATTTCTCGTTCCAAGCACTAAACTGCACTTTGATAGTGGAGATACGTTAGAGACATTGTAATAGTCTAAAACGATAGGATTAATGTGGGCACTTTTTTGTGAATCACCGCTTTTCCTAAAAATATGTAAATAGACCTATTGTATTAACAATAATTGTGAATATTAAGACAACAAATAAATTCTTGAATACCAAAAGCCAAACACTTGTTTTCAATTCATCCTTTATTATTTTGAAAGTTTCTTTATTCCTCTTACCTTATTCTATTTAATTTTGGTATTCATTTTAGTTGTCCGGTTTTTCTGGTATATTTACATTTGTTGTTGAAAAGCGGCTGATTTTGAAGATATTCATTGGTTTCGTAATGAAAAAAGATATAGCAGTTAAAAATAATTCAGTTGAATCAAGAGTTCACCTTTAGACCCTTATTTACATACATATTTTGACTAGTTGACAGAATCGGATAAATTAGTGATTAGACTGAACTATTTCGAAAACTATTTCATCTACAAGATTCTGTACCAAATCTCATTCAAATTATAAGTAAGGATGTGCTTAGGACGAATTGTCTTGTTGGAAAATCTAGACTCGATTACCGGGGTAGCTTTTGGCGCTGAAATCAAATTTGTTTCAAACAACTTTCTATTAGATCCAGGTTTTATAATTTGAATTTTCAGGGTACTTAATTATAATTTTTTATTTAACTTTAAAAACTTTTTAAAAACAGTTAGTTCTACAAATTAACATAGGTTGGTTGGTTGTTTGTTCTCTTCTTACTACCCCACGATAGTACTGCTATTGCAGCTAATTTGGTCCCGGCGCCAAAACCGATTGATTAAACTACATACATATCTAGAAAACAAGATTTTCACGAAACATTATTTTGGCGACCTTAAATATCTTCTTGGACTTACATATATATAAAATTCTAGATTACTGGAAATGTTTTCGTAGATTGGGCTACTTTCAGTCTAAAATAACTGCCCTATTTAACTTATAGCAGCAATTCCTTCTCAACTGACTATCCGATGATCAAGTCTTAGATTAGTTTTCTCTTTTTTATCTTCATCTAATAATAGAGACTAAATAAATAAAATCTGGAAATGTTAACCAGTCCGCTATTTTTTTAGAATTTCCAGCAGTCTATTTTAAACATTACTAAAAAACTATGTCTGATTTTAAATTTTCTGCAGAATGGAAGCCTTATCATACGTTTTGAATGTTTGCGTCTAAGAGGAGCTCTAAATGAAGAACAAATCTTGTTTTTCTCAGCCTTTTTTTCATTAAATTCATGTTATTAAAATATAAAACATTGGTTTTGGTCATGTTAAAATTTTTTGTAAAACCTCATACTTGAAGTCGACAATTCCAAATAACAAGTGAAAAATGAATGAGCATCTTCATTATTGAATCTTCCATTAAAAATTGTGCCAATATCAGAAATAAATATTAGCAAATTCGGATTCTACAAGAAATATAAAATATGTATTAAAAAGCCGAAAATATGAATCGATGCCCTACATGAGTAAAGTTTGATGCCCTTTGATGTTTTTTAATGTGTGACATTTGTTTACGAAAAATGATCTACGACGAGCTCTACTTGACTATTTGATAGAAAGCTTTCTAAAATTAGCGCTAAGATCTCATTCATTATTAGTATTAGCTGTCTAGCGAGGTTCAATTTATGGATTCTGAAAAAAATTAGTGTCCAAGCAGCGCCAAACATTTTTATACTCTGAGCAGACTGAGGTATTTTCAGTATTCTTAAAAGAATGTTATCAAAATGAATTATTTAAGTAAAATTCTATATAAAAATGTTAAGTATTATATATTATTCGCCAATATTTTTAATGTGTTAATATAAATAATAAGACATAGTCGATTTTCTTCAATATTTTTACAGATAAATCTCTTTTAAAATCTACTGTCTTTTATTCTTAAATTGTTCATCAGGTTTTTTCTCATTAGGAATGATTCTTGCCAGTTGTTTATGCTGTCCAACGATATGTTCATACCAACTATACTCCTTCAGGAGTCCATTGAACTGCTCCATTGTTTCATTTAGCACTGGATAAAGTTGTGGGAGTATTCCATGATCCAGAGTCGGGAACAAGTGATGCAGGGCGTGGTCACCAAAATGTGTTAAGACCAAAAATTGTGATCCTTTCAAATCAGCGCGATCGGCAACAGCATCAAGCTGGTACAGACCCCAGTCACGATCATCTCTTAAAGCGTCATATTCGTGAATTATGTTCGGATGGTGGTGAGCAGCATTAAGACCAATTAAACCAAACAAGTAGCTCGAAACCAAAAGGATCAAACCCCAAGATTTGAGAACGTACATAAAACCTTCGCCGCTGAAGACATACATTGATGCTGGAAGGATAAATGCAACAAGATCATCCCAGTATAAACTATTTTCTGATGTTATGGTGCGAGCAAGTCTGAGAGAAAAAAAAACTATTGGTAAATTTAATTAAATCGACTAAAAAATACATTTTTACCTTGACACAATTTGAAGGAAAAATGTAGTCATATACATGAATGGACCGTACACCCACGAAGCATATCGCTGAAGTAAATTTTTAGCCTGAGGATGAGGAACCCAACAAAAGATCGGTTCAAATAAAGATAATTCGAGATCATGAAATGAGTTTGTGTACAAATGGTGAGATAGAGCATGCGAAACACGCCAATCTTTGTAACTCATGAGCGAAAAATTAAAAGTGTACATCCTCCAGTTATCCTTTCGATGAAAGTAATTATGAGCTGAAATCACTGTCCAACATAAAAATACTCCTGCTGCTATTGTAAGTATGTAGCTGTCCACTACTACTGCTTCTGTAGCTAATAAAAACGTGAGTACTAAAAGTGTTGAATGAATCCACTAAAAGAGTTAATTTTAAATATAAACGTGTAAATTAAATTATTTTATTATTTACATCAGTTCTTTTGGCAGGCGCATAATCAATGGTTTTTAATTTTTCTCGCACCTTTCCTTTAAGTGTTTTGTAGAAACCATTTTCTTTAAATGTTAGGGTACCATTTCGTGGCTCAGCTGCATCTCGTATTTTATATTTCTCTAATAATTTCGCAGGTCCAAGTGATATATGATGAGCTTCAAAAGCTTCTGTTATATCAGTTCCCTTAAATTTAATATTAATTATAATAAATATTGTCACCAATCATAGCTGAAATAACAAACTTTTGTTTGTTCTAACCAACTTGGTCCTCCAGGATGTTTATTTACAAAGTCTGTTAGATCGTATATACCATTATGAACTCTCCAAAATCCTTCAGCATTATCGTCATCTCTTTTTCCAGCAAACCAACTATGTATAAATAATTTTTAAACATAAATATAAATGATTTAACTTATATAATATAGTTGATAGTCTTAAAGCCATCCAAATATTTATTAAACTTATTCAAAGTTTAACAATGACATAAATTTTTGACGTAATACATAATACATATCTATTGATGACACGAAATTATGTAAATATGACATCAAAACAAAATACTTCCAGGTTCAATTTCGCTCGTGCATACATTTCGTTTTTATATGAACCATGTGGTTTTAGTGACGTGGTACCATGAGACACACCACCTACAAACAACCGTCTTTATTTTTAGTTTTGTCAAATTATATTTGGCTTGCACGTTGATGATTTAGAATTTTTTTGGTAAAATTCTAAGTCGACTGGCTATGCGCCAACATGTTTATCAATAGAGATATAATGCTTTTCTACATATTGCTGAGCATGTTAAGATTTTAGCATATGTCTAGCGGAAGTAGACTATCTTTTTTGTATTAATTTAAATGTAGTTCGATAATTGTCAGAACTTTGAAATTAAAGCAACTTGATTCCAAGGTGTTGTGTATGAAAATCGCGACAAGTAAAAAAAAATAAACTTTTTATTTGCATTTTATTAAAGTATGAAAGTTGAAGACCAATATTTGTTATATTAAAATTCGCATAAATGAAGAAGTGACATCGTTCCAAAGATAAGAATTTAGAATTTTTGGGAACCGAAACTTCTTCGAAATGACGGCTACGAAAATTTAAGCAGTAATATATGTACGTATTGTGATCGAACAATAACTTTAAAACAAATTTTCATAATTATCGGGGCTTTTTTTAAATTTCGAAAACTATATGTTTTTAAACACCTTTCAAATAGTAAAAATAAGCGTAATTTTCTCAAAACTTAGAAAAATAAAACACGGATACAAAAAACATGCCAAATACCATAATTTACCTTTGATATTTGGACTTACACTTTAACAATCATTCACTAAATTCCATCGTTTAATTATATTTTTATTTGATTAAGTCTTTATGTTTGTGTACAAAAAATAGTACACGAGTCTAACACATTTGAAACATTTAGTAAATGTATCATAATTTGGCACATTATTGTAGTATGAGCTATTTCCTATTTTTTGAACCACTGAATTTAGCCGGAGAATTATCATCCCACAAAAATCTATTTTTGCAATTTTACCTGTGCATCATTAAATTCTATGGTTGTCCGAAATTTAAAATTATTACTTCTATCATTGCATATGTATTGCAATATAAAATGGATTAACTAAAATTTATGTATTATATAAGATATGCAATTAAAAAAGCGTAGAAATATTTGCGTTTTCATTAAAAATTACATAAAAGTAAAAAGCTCAACTAAAGGTAATAGGCTTGCTTGAAACTAGAAAATCGTATCTTAGAGAACTTGCTACTACTATGAACACTAGCTACTAAGTATGAACACGAAAATTCAACTATTTAATTTTTAATGATATCCTTTGCTGTACGTAAAAAGCAATACAAATATGTATATGATCTTTTGTATTTACAAAGTACCCAACTACTTTAATTCTATACAATTCGTTTTTGCCTTTCTATATTTTTCCTTCAAATATATTATTATTTTTTATCGTAACTTCTCGTAAGTGTTCTAATCAATCTTTAACTAAGTTTTCTGCCTAAATACGTTATACTGACATATGAAGGTACTTATGTATGTATTTCAAAAGTTTGGTGTTGTAGTTGCCCTTTAATTTTCCAGCTTTCATGTTTAATTTTCTTACAAATAAATACCCCGTAACTAGGATTGTATTATTTTCTTGAAAATTAGAAATGTTTATGATTATTACTTAGTTACTCGTAAATGTTTTTTAACAACCCACTGTACTATAACAAAGATATAAACCAACAAAAGTTTTATCTTTTGCAAAAGAAATACAAATAGTCTAAGCTTTTCAAGCTTATGTACAATAGAAAAATAATAAAGAATTAATGCTTCAAAGCTCTTTTTAAACTAATCATAAAAAAGTACATGATAGTGTAAAAGTTATGTTAGCATTTTTTTACAATTTTTTCTACTGGTAACAGAGGTTCTTACAATAAAAAAATGTTGAGGTGATATGATAAATGATGATGGAATTAAGCACTCGTTAGGTGTTTGTTTGCTTGTAATCACATTATCTCTTGCGTTCACCAACAAACTGATGAGCTATATTTAAACAAATTCATGAAATGTATATCTTGTATTATTTAAGTGTTATTGTTATCAATCAAGAAATAATGTCAAAGTGCCGCTGATAACAATAAGACCCCAGGTAAAATATACAGCAGTACCCGGTAGAAAGATTTTAAAATGTTTGCAATACAAGAACTAAATAAATATAATTCCTGTTCCTATCAATTGCTTTTATGAAATATTACTATACTTAAAAATGTTAACATTCCAATTCTTTACTCTCCTCGGTTGTAAATTCTTATGATAAAAAAAAGCAATGTTAATGACCTCTAATATGTATAATCATTTGTTTGCTTTTAACAAAGATAAAACATGAATGAAGATGTTAATTAAACAATACCTCTGAACAGTTTTTATTGCTTTATCACGATAAACTGGATATTTATTAGAAATTGAACATTTTTTCCAACTACTTGTTTTTGTTTCACTTCCCATATTGAACACTGAAACTTTATTCCTGAGTAACACAAATCAGTAAGTGTTTTTTTAACACAAAAAAGGGTTTTTGCTAATAGCAAAACAACAAGAGTAATAACACTTTTTGTTAGTACCGGCGTATTTCACCATTGAAGCGAAAACTCGCACTGGTTACAATTTTAGAATTTATCTGTCTTATAATGCGAAAGAAAATTTTAATTATCAGTTCAACTTCAAAACTGTTAAACGACCGACAACCAATCACAAGCAAACATTTTACCATCACAATTCATTATCTCTTAAAAGTGAGACATGTCTAGATTGTTGCAAGTATTATTAATGTTTACACCTAAAAGCATCTTTTATTTTTTTTTTAATTTTTTTTTATATTATGTTTGGATTGTGTATTATCTTCAACAGTGGGTATTAGAAAAATTCTGGGAGTTGGGTTTAGAAAAAATTTGATACTGCTTGGTCATTGAACACAAAAAAGATTATGTTAGTTGTGAAAAAACTGATGTACTTGTTTGAAAACTATTTTGAAAAATGTTTTTTTTACATATATAACCGACAGAGATTCAACTATTCTTATTATTATTTTAAATTTTTTCATTATGTAATATAAATAAATTTAAATATAATTTTTTCCAGAAATTTATTACGCATGGCAAGCAACAAGAAGCAAATTGCTTGGTAATCCATTATCAACATTTTAATTTCTGAATTTCATGCAGTACATGAACCTTGTGCTAGACTTATTTGGTTCATTGCGCCATAATCAAGTATTGAAAATAAAAGTTCTATTTTTATTTTTTTGCATAAAATTGTCTCCTCTAGAAATCTCACGAAACGAAATAATGTGGAAAATTAATTAATTCAAAATATAGCTTGGGATGGTATCCAAACAAATGAAACAACGCAGTAGTATTTAGAGTTTAGACGCAACGAATAATAAAAAAAAATATTAGAGAATTTGAACATACACATTTATGAATCGGTTTGCATTATTTCTTCTGGTATTTTAAGAATACAAAATAAGTATTTGTAAAATATGATAAATGAAAAACTATTACTACTTTAATATTTTAAAAACTATCCTCCATTTTTTTGTAAAAATTTTGAGTTACTGACCCAACCTGATTGGTATACAGATCATTTCATATAAACAAATAATAATAAGATTTTGACCGAATCAAATTTTAGTTAACAAGTGTAATATAGTATAGCGGCAAAATACATAACATACACTAGGTATTTCAGAGTTGAGTATTTTATTGAAAAATCCATATGTAGTACATATTCGTAAATCCAAGAAAGAGATTTTAAAAAAATACACCTATTAGTAAACAATCTCTTCGCAAATTGACCAATTTCTAGAAGTTGAAGATGCCATAATCAATGTAATTTCTAAAAGGTCGGATACTGTGGCTTAAATAATCGTCGACTGAATTTTCGCGGACGTCGACTGAATTTTGAGAGATGACAACTGCAACAAAAGCTTAGTATAAATTTAGGGTTAATTTATAAAAATAAAATAAAGAAATATTTTAATCAACCCTTAGTTAAAAAAGAAATAAAATCTAAAGGATGTTAATAGTTTCGGATAGGATAGTTTAAAGAAGGAATAAAACCAAAGACTTAACAAATAGATTTCTTATTAAAATACAATTTCTATAAGCTAATCACCCACAAGCTTTGTAGGTAATATCTTACAATATCACAGCAATTTTTTATATTTACTTCTATTAAACACTTCCTCTGCAGGAGGGATTTTCTTCGGTTTTATTCTTGCCAGCTGTTTGTTCTGTCCAATAATATGTTCGATCCAAGGACAATCCCGAAACTGTCCTCGAAACTCTGCGATCGTGTCGAAAAGTATTGGATAAAGTTGAGGTAATATCCCATGATCCAATGTTGGGAAAAGATGGTGAAGTGAGTGATCTCCAAAATGTGTTAAAACCAAAAATTGAGATCCTTGGACATCGGAACGATCAGTTACAGCATCCAGTTGATACAATCCCCAGTCTAAGTCCTTTCGCAACATATCTCCATCGTGCACTATGTCTGGGTGATGATGGGCGGCATTTAGTCCAATTACACCAAATATAAAACTTCCAATAGTAAAGATAATTATCCACATTATCATCACTTCGATGAAACCTCTACCACTGAAGATCAGCATTATTAGTGGTAGGGTTAATGCTATCAAATCATCCCAATGAAGCATATTTTCTTGTGTAATTGAGTATAGAACCCTATTCATACAAACAAATAATACTTCGATTAAAATGCTTAGAGTAGTTATAAATTTTATTTGGAGAATTTTAATTTCTAATGTGACCCTTTCTTAAAGATGAAAAAAAAAACAATTCTTGCTCCAAATGTTTCAGTTAATTAAAAAAACATTTGATTCCTTCTTTGTATAGTTTTTTAACTGTCCCGACTGCAAATGTTCGACAAATCATTTGCCCGACAAGGATTGCACGATAAACTTTTGCTCGACAACCTTTTTCCTAACACAGATTGCCCCACAACAACTTATTATTTTCCTTTTACAAAATTCCTATTAACTTAATATTTTCCTTTTACAAAATGTCTATAGACTAAATATTTTCCTTTTACAAAATGCCTATTAACTAAATATTTTTCTTTTACAAAAAGACTATTGACTAAATATTTTCCTTTTGTAAAATGCCTGTTGCCTAAATATTGCGTTTTGAATAGGGAGTTTTAGCACATTTGCCGGGAACATAAATAGCTGCCGGGGAAATAGTTGTCGGACAAATGGACAGTAATCTTTTTTAACAATCCCGAAAACGAAAAAGTTTTAGGTAATTATTTGCAATATTCTGCACATGTGCAGTTTTCATAGATCAAAATGATTTATTAATCCAACCTATTTCTTTGACCTAACCGATTTTAGATTAAATTTTAAGCTGTGCAACTCTTACTTACCTCATAGCTATTTGGCCGACAAACACGAATGCATAAACTCCTGGACCATAAATCCAGGAACCATATCGTTGAAACCAATTCTTCATATACGGGTTAGGTATCCAGCAGAAAAATGGTTCAAACATTGAACACTCCAAATCATGGAAGGAATTTGTATACAAATGGTGCGAAAAGGCGTGTGATACACGCCAATCCCTGAAATTCATAAATGAAATATTGAAGGTGTACATCCTCCAATTGTCCCTCTTATGGAAATAGTTATGAGCAGAAATCACAGTCCAACATAGAAGTAATCCTGACATAACTGCGAGTACATAACTATTAATTGCAGCACTTTCGACAGCCAACAAATATGTCATTATTAGAAGGCTTGTGTTTATTAGCTGAAATGATGATGATTTAAATAGTTAATAAATTGCACTGTACTCGCAAAGAAATTTAATACTACATACATCACTTCTTTTAGACGGCGAATGATCAACCTCTTTGAGCTTCTCTCGAACACGTTTTTTTAAAGTTCTATAAAATCCGTCCTCTTTGAATGTAAAAAGCATATTCCTCGGTTTCAAGGCATCCCGAACTTTGTATTTTTTTAACAATTGCTCTGGAAGGGTTGAAATGTGATGTGCTTCAAATGCTTCAGTTATATCTGTTCCCTAGTAATAAAACAACATTAGTAATTTTCTATAATAATTCAAATGAAGAATAAAAGTTCACCTTAGTCTGTTGTAGCCAACTAGTACCTCCCGGATGTTTATCAATGAAATCCGTGAAATCATAGATCACATTATGAATTCTCCAAAGATTTTCGGCATTGTCATCAACCCTTTTTCCTGCTAGCCAGCTAAAAAAATTTTTAACAAATTAAATTTAAGGTGATAAGAAATTTAAAAGGTCCATTAGAACTGGAACTCTGCGAAAGAACAACTTAAACTTTCAAGATCTCCTAAAGGTTAGTTGAACCACAAGAATTATAAGCCTCATAAATCAAATAGAGCCTAAACTGCTTCAGGTTCACCTTAAAATTTCTAAATTTGCTTTTACCATTATCTCCACTAGGCCATTCATTTAACGAATTTAAAAACGATTTTCAATGTCACGTTAGGAAATTCGAACAAATGATGGGTTAACATTACGAGACAAGCAAAAGAAAGCCGATACCATGATACCGGTTAGATAATTTAATTCAATGATATTATTTGCAACCTTGCAGTAAAAATAGTAATAGTATAATGAAATTAATATGTTAAGCTTTTCTTCACTTCATAGTAATGTTTATTTTTCTAATTTTGTAAGTAAAACTACTACTGAATTTTAAAATTTGAAATTTCTTTGTACTTTTAAATATTGTATACTATATGTACTATCTTAATCAGGTCATTAACATCATGATTTAGCTGGCGAATGCAGTTGCACCTCTTTAGCGATGACTACTCAAGAAAAAATATCCTAAATTAAAGTAAAGAAAATGTTATCAAAATGAGTACTCTAAATTAAAATAACATAAACTTTTTAAATATAAGCCAAACAAAAATTATAGTTCTAACAATAGTATATTCGACGGACCTAACACACATTCTCTAATTTTAATAGATTTAACAAGCACCACAAAATGTATTACGCGGATAGACTACCTATTCCTGAAATATTCACGCGACTTTAAGCATAAAAAATTCGTTACAAATCGAAATTTTGCAGTAAATTTATCCGTGAAAACTCAAACGATTTATGTAAGTGCCAATACGAAAAATTCACAATTTGTGTTACAAGCAAGAAAAAAGTTACGTTAAAATATATTTTTTCTTTCAAATCACTGCTCCATGAAATTTTACTAAAAATCTTAGTTAAATAAAGAAAAAAAAGTAATAATAATAATTACATACATAGTCTGGGAAAAAAGGAAACTCAGTATTTTAATTAAATTTTATTTCTTTCCAATTTAGCATGAAAATAGTATTTTACGAGATGATAACAACAACCGATCTACAACTACATAATTGTATGATGTGCTTTAAAGACTTCAAATAATTTCATTGTTTTAAAAATTTAATTAATTTGTTTGTTTATTGCTGTTTTCTAACAATTAATAATTAAATATTTTGAAACAAAAAGATATGAAAGAACGTAAAATCACGGTATGGAAAATTTTAAAAACTAGCTACAAAAACTAAATATACAATATTATGAGATAAGACTAAATCTTGCCTTGTCACAAAAACCTAATGTTGAAAATCGAACCAATTTGCATACAATTTTATTTTATTTATAAACAACAAACGAGATTTTTTGCGACATCAATTAATACGCAACCGGGTTTAAAACATTTTGATGGCATGCATATATGTAGAAACTAACACTTATTAAAATACCAATTTGTGAAAATGTGTATGAAAAGCATATCGGAATTAACTGAATAAAAATAAAATTATAAACATAATACAAAAAGAGACTATTTTTTTAATTGCATAACAATAAAATTGAACACAGGTCATTAACATGCATAAAATTGCTTTTACATTGATTTTTGCATGTGCGATACTCTTTAAAACATGATAAACATTTTAAATAAAGGGTTAGCGCTTCTTAAATAAATGATTACATTCCGGATTGCAATGGTTCACCGGTGCGTGATAAGAATTGAGAGATTAGATAAATCCAATATAAATTGAGATAATTTTCTACAAACCATATTATATACGGAAGAACTCATGAATGTTGAAGGTCATTAAAACGGTTAGTATTTTTATCGGGCGTAAAAATATAGGTAAGAATTGAATGACTGATCTTGCGTCACAACAAGGTTTTTTACATAACACATACATATATTCAAAACTGAAAGCGCTACTCTGAAATGCAGGCAACATAAACGAGTTTTCAAAGTCAAGTAAAAGTTTGTTATTTAATTTATTTTAACAATAGTCAACACCAGCACACATCTTTTCCCAAAATTAGAAGATTCACCCTAGGTGTTAGGTTAGATTCTCATCATCATTATTTTAAATGCAAATTAGGTAGGTGATTTTAAAAACGCACTGAATAAAATAACGTCTTATAAACACCAACAAAAATCAAAAATCAAAGGTTAACTGGTGGAAGTACTTATAATTCTAGTCGTTAAAACTGCGTGTATCCATTTGCACTTGAATGACAACTGACAATAATATTTATATATATATATACAATATAAGTAGTAAAATTTCCCTTAAAACGACACGAAAATTGCACTCACAGTCTCTAAAAACTCCTTATTCTTAAAGCAAGAGTTCTTAGAGAAATGGTAATTACCAACCTATAGACTGTCTTCAGCGGGATGTCTCGGTATGTTGGATACTTGAGAGAAATGGTTGATTTCCTCCAACCCGAAGGTTTGCAATCAGCATCCATTTTTAACAAATTTTAATTCTAAAACAATTCTATAACAATGCCGGAAGATCACTACCGTCTTTTTCTTAAAGATCACTTCAAAAAATAAAACTGAAGGTCAGTTCAAGCGTGTAGGTTACGCGATCGTGCCCATGAACGATTGTCTAGGTCTCCGCGATCGCACTGAAGAGAATGCTTTCAAAGTCGAACCAGTCGGATAGCGAATTCGCGATCAATTCGTTTCAGGTATCTTTTATTAACCCTTTTGATCTGATTACATCTATGGCGAAGCTGCGACTAACCTCTAGCCACTATCTGATACTGCCTTTTTAGTTAATCTTTCGCTCGATGGAGCCATGTTTAGTCAAAGTATGCGAATAAAACGAGACTACTAAAATGCTTCGCCAGCACTAGTATATGCTAGAAGTTAACAGTCATGGATCGTTGTTTACTCTTTGTAATTGGTTGCAACTTGCGATGAGCTGTTTTGAAGTAATGAGTTTTAAGAGAGTCTTACAGCTTTCTTTAAACATATGCAGTTCTTAATCACAACAAAATATATCAAGGTATACTTGCCAATCGAGCTTACGTTTGTTAGCTTGAAGTGCAACTGGTTTTCTTAATTGTTATTAATTTTTGATAAATGACAAACCTATCGTCATCATCTGAAAAATATTCATGATATTAAACCTATTAACAAAACAATGATTAATTATCTTTAAAGATATACCTAATCTATTTAATGAGGTCGTTGCTTGCAATAATGTAATGAAAATATCTCTTGTTTGTTTTTAAAATAGAATTTCGACTTATGAACGCTGATAAGCACGCATTATCTTGTAAAATGACAAATCGAAAGTAATGTAAATTTTTCTTTTGATCTACTTATTTTCAGTACTCATACTCAATGCTTTTCAAACATTACTTAAATATCCCAAGAAAGCAACCGAGCATTTCGAATACTTATTATCATTAATGTTTAAGAATTAAAAACAGTATATTTTCCAATAATATAATGAATTTTATATCCTTGTATTTAAAAAAAGTTGCTCATACCTACTTATTTTTTAAACATTGCAAATTGTTCAAACAATTTGAGGCTTTTTACGCTATATTCACGATAGCTTTAATGGTACATTCCTGTACAATTTTATTTATATTACTTGAGTTCAAAACAAAATTTAAAAGTATACCAGTAAAGGTATGGACCAATATGATTAAAATAACATCGATTTTTGTTAACAATTTTTTACACAAATTCGAAACTTAACTCGTACAGCTATATGTATGTTACAAAATAAGCTTAAATATAAAATAATTCAATTTGTATTCTCGTTTTTTTCTCACTAATTCAATTTGTATTCTCGTTTTTTTTTAATTATGCAGATATCAACATTTTTCAGCTTAAGAAATCGAAATCTGCAAAAATTAAGCATTTTAAACGTATTCGTTAATTGATTTTGTCACAAAAGTATGTCAGCTATTATTAAAATATTTTACTTATCAATCAACTTTAAAGTATGTTGTTGCATGATTAAAAATAAAATTAACTTGATGATTAAATTTTTTCTTTATTTTTCCTAACAGATCTCGTTAGCATCTTTTTTTTTAGTATTAGACCAACTTAAATAAAAAGTCATGTAAACGAATCGTCTCCTATCTTCTTATATTGTGCAATATCCAATTATTATTTGTGACATTCGCAATTTATGCGGAGGTTCTTCTGCAACCATGGCCAAGAGACAGGTAGCCAGTCACCTTCGTAAGCTACGTTTTCTGCGATAGAACAGTCAGTCATTGGGTCATGAATTTTCATAGCCCCTTTTTAAATAACTAATTTTATCTTTTATGCTCCAGGGGAAATAAAGAAATTGTTAGAATATTATCTTGTCATTAAATAACAATGCTTGTATAATCATTTTGATTGTTAATCATCCGAGAAGTTAATTTCAGTTTTTTTTTCTGAAATTTATGACCTTTGAACTGTGGTTTTAATATGAGCCAATTACTTCAGCTAATTATCATAGACTGTTTGACTTCGTTTTTTTCTATTTATATTGAGTATATAATATAGGTATATATGTATGTATTTAGTTATTTTTTAAAGTGTTATAGATCAATTTAGTCCACGTTAAGATTTTAACTGAAACATTCAAAAGTAAGGCTCATTTCCTATAGTTCATAAGATTTTGCCAAAATCATCATTTAAAAATATTTATCCCTGAGCCTAGGAGGCTACTTTTAGTTGATCGAGGATTGTTTTTCATGTCTGTTCGTTGTTTTATTTCGAGATGAATTATATTTAAATTTTATTGAATTTAGCAAGAAGCAAGATTTTTACTTAAACTTTTTTTAGAAGGGTATGGCTTGGGAGTGATTTCATATATAAATTTAAAAAAAAATAGATCCGGATTCAAAAGATCAGAAGGACTAAAAAAGTCCGACTTGTCTGTTGGTAGATTTTGAATTCAATTCAGAATATAATCGATAATCAATTATTATATTAACGATGACTTCAAATATCTGTAATAAACTAAAAATTATTAGTTATATTGTAAGTGGCAATGGAAAAATTCAAAATAAACATTATTTTATACTTTTTTAGAGTTTCTGATATTTTGAAGGCGTTTAATGTATTTGATGCGCTTATATAATTCCCACTTGACCGGTTTCTGTTTGTTTAATATTTACGTATTAATGTGAAAAAATAAATAAATAAAATAGTTGTTATGTTTTTAAAAGATTTATTCTTAAAATTTGTCGTCGATTGTAAAGTAAAAGAAAATCGTTAAATTTTCATAGCTCATTCTAGTTACCTCGGTATCTCAAAGATGGCAGATGCGTGCAAAATAAAAATGTTCATCAATGTTTGTAAATACCTTTAATTATGTTATTTTAATTTATATATTATAATTTTTATTATCTAAGATAAACATTTGTGTGTGATTCGATAATTGGAAAACAAAAATAAATAAAATTGTTTTTAAATAACACTCTCCACTTCCCACAACCAGATGGCGCAACACTCAATCCAACTGTGGCTTGTTTTCGAATGTTGCAATTGGCAAGCGTGCTGTTGTCATTTTCAAACAAATGAGAGATTCAACGTCCAAGCGTTATCGCGTTTTGTCCGAGACGAGTTCGAGTGGAAATCAATTTTATGATCTCAAAGTATCTGACCACTTACGCCTATTGCCCGGGAAGCTCGCGAAGCCCGCATTAATGTTCTTGTGTATTTTGTGAGGTATAACCTAAAACTGTCAATGTAAATAACCAGAGCGTCTGAAAGGAGAGCCTCCGCAGGCGATTTTTAACACATGATAGCCAAAATGAAACGGAAGTCTCTGACCAGTGGCAACCAGGAGGAGCATAAGTTTCTGAAACCTGGTCCACCTCCTTCCGCAGCCCCAGGGGAAAAGGATGATTCGCTTGAGGACGCCAGCATATCTGACGATGAGGGGGGCACCAGGATCGGTGATATCTACATCCCGCCGCCGATGAAGCCCCACTGTTCAACGGAGAGCAAGGGCCCACGATTAATTATAAAAGAAATTGAAAACGAGAACTTCAAGAGCTACGCGGGAAAAGTGAAACTCGGCCCCTTCCATCACGTAAGAAAATGGGCGGGAGCATTTCAAAATTGGCGGTTTAATTGCTTTTATATTTTTCCAGTGTTTCACCGCAATCATAGGCCCGAACGGGAGCGGTAAGAGCAACGTAATCGATTCAATGCTATTCGTTTTCGGTTATCGAGCGCAAAAAATTCGTTGCAAGAAGCTGTCTGTGCTGCTCCACAATTCCGCAAAACTCCCTAACGCCCAAATGTGCTCTGTGGCTGTGCATTTCAAGCTGATAATTGATAAGGAGGGTGGAGGTTGTGAGGAAGTCGCAAACAGCGAGATTGTGATTGCCCGAACAGCATTCAAGGATAATTCTTCATACTACACGATTAATGGACGGAGGGTACAATTCAAAGAAGTCTCAAAGTTACTGAAACAGCATGGCGTGGATTTGGACCATAATCGGTTCCTTATTTTGCAGGTATGATAGATGGGTTCTTTTGGTTTTTAGAATAATCCTGAAATTTTTTTCTCACTACAGGGAGAAGTTGAGTCTATTGCGATGATGAAATCTAAAGGACATTCTGAAAATGAGTGCGGCATGCTCGAATACCTTGAGGACATTATAGGAACGACGAGGTATAAGGTAGGTGTATTTTAAGTACAATTTCTTCATTTCCAAATTATAATTCCTATTAAATACGTATAGCATTATTTTTACATATCTCTGATAGGTTTCGAATAAGTGAAAATTCTATTGTAAATATGTAAATAATTTGAACCCTTAATTTTTGTTCAAGTATATTTCCCGGCGAGAATTCTATTCTGCGGTATAGAAGAAGCGCTGACATTTGTTTTGTGCTCTCGAGTTTCTTCTTTTTCCGACTTCTTTTTAGCATTTCCTATCATTTTGACGAAACAGCCAATAAAATCTTGAATAGGTTTAATCCATCTTAATTATTTTATAGGAACCTTTAGTAAAAATAAACTCAAGGGTGGAGTTGCTAACAGAAGAGCGAACAGAGAAACACAACAGGTGCAAAATGGCTGAGCGGGAAATGAAAGACCTGGAGCAGCCCTACAATGAAGCGATTGAGTACCTGAAATTGGAGAACACCTTAACCAGAACCAAAAATCTTCAAATCCAGAAATATTTGTATATTAAATTTTCACTAATCTTAGCGAACTCGTTCTAATAAAATCTTTTTAGGAGTGAGAAAAATAAAAAGCTTATAGAATTTTCTGCGGAGAGGGAAGAAATCAATGCAAATCTTAAGGAGCACGATGAAAAGTACGAGCAATTAAAGCAGGAACGCTTGCAGAAAGAGGCTATAATTAAGGAGGAAAGAGCGTGAGTTTTAGTGTTTGAATCACAAATTGCATTAGTCAAGCATTTTATGTTTTTAGACAATTTGATCAAATGTGTAAGGAGAAAGAAGAGATGGAAGCCAAACTGAAGGAATCATTGAATGCTTTCACAGAGACCCATGCGAATATGTTGTCACTAAATTCTCGAAGAAAACAGAATAAAGCTCAGCTTGAAAAAAATGCGAAAAAATTGGAAGAGTTGGAAAGGCTTCCAGAGAAAAATCAAACAGAAATTGACGAATGCGAGCAAAAAGTTGAGAAATTGACAAAGCAAAAATCTGATCTTGAAGAGCAATTACAAAAAAATTACACATTGTTAGAAAATCAGACTCGACCGCTGATTGAGGAGAGGGAGGCAAAAGAGACCCAGTTAATCGATCTAAAGAAGGACGTAGATCAAGATAATGCAGATGTTGCGCTTGCTGATTCCGAACTTAAAATATTAAAACATGACGAAACTTCGGAAAGAAGGAAATATGAATCACTAAGGGGTTCTCTTGAGGAATCCAAAAAGGAATTGGAAGAAAAAATAGCAAAAATTAATGAGTACAAAGAAACCATTCCTCAGATAAAAGAAGAAATTGGACCACAAATGCAAAAATTGAAGCTATGCAAGGAAGAGGAAGAGAATTTAAGAAATACATTACTCGGTATTCGGGCTGAGGTAAGATTTATCCAGAAATTCTAGAATTTTACTGAGTAATCTATCTTTCCTTTTTTTAGATTTCAGAAAAGACAAGTTCTATGCAAGCAGCTAGATCGAACAACAAAGTTCTCGATTTCCTTATGCGGCAAAAAGCAGAGGGAACAATTCCAGGGATATTGGGACGATTGGTAAATAGTTTTAGAACTAGTTTTGGTTAGTTCACATATTTTCTTTATTAGGGTGATCTGGGTGCCATAGATGCAAAATATGATTGTGCGATCTCCACTGCTTGTGGTCGCTTAGACAATATAATTGTAGACACCGTCAATACAGCTCAGGACTGCATAGAGAGTCTAAAGCGGTATGACGTCGGGCGAGCATCTTTTATTGCTTTGGAGAAAGTAGAGCATTTACAACGACATTGTGAAACACGCATAGATACGTAATTTTTTTTTTATGGAGGTAATGCTCAGTTCTTCCTAAAGATTAAATTATTTTTAGACCTGAAAACGTGCCTAGGCTTTTCGATTTAGTTAGAGTAGAAGATGAACGAGTACTTCCTGCATTTTACTTTGCCTTAAGAAATACTTTAGTCGCTAATGACTTAGACCAGGGAACTAGGGTAGCGTACGGTGCCACCCGATTCCGTGTCGTAACATTAAATGGAGACGTTATCGAGATTTCAGGTGATTAACTCTAATTATTCGTTTATAATTTTGATTATATTCTGATTATTCCTTTAGGTACAATGTCTGGAGGTGGTAGAAGTCAACTTCGGGGGAAAATGGGCACAAAAGTTGCTATAAAAACTAAAAATGATTTGAGTAGTTCAATTGTTTCCCAGAAAGCTTTAGAAGCATTACAGGTGCAGGCCGAGGAGATGCAAAATAGAATAAATTACCTTCAAGAGGAGCAAGGGCGGTATGAAAAGGAAATTCAGCAGTTAAAATTGTCTCTTCAACAAAAAGAAAGCGAAATAAATAAATTGAAGATTTCGGTAAAAAGTTTATCTGAACAACTTCCCCGAATGGAACAACAGCTTCAAAATCAAAAAAAGCGCGTTGATAAGACTAAGTCTGATCCAGAAAAGGTTAAAAAACTGGAAGAAGAAATTGAAGCAAAGAGAAAAAAACTTTTAAAATCGGAAGAAGCTGCAAATAAAGTGAGCGTACAAATAGCTGAAATAAATAAAAAAATTGCTGATATCCACGGAGATAAAGTAAAGTCAGTACAGACTAAAATTAATAGTGTTACAAAGCAAATTACAACGCTTAACGGAAATATATCGAAACTTAAAGTGGAAATTAAAACAGCAGAACGAAATCGTAATAAAATTGAAAAGGAGAGTGAAGATTTAACAAATGAAATAAAAAATGCCGAGGAGCAAATTAAGAATCTTAATGTAGAGCGGGCCCGACATGATTCAGAGGGTAATGAGTGGGCTAAAAAAATTGAAGCAGCCAAGGAGGAAATTGAAAATGCAACAAAAGGCTCGTCAAGCATACAAAAGGAAATTTTGGAGATTCAGAAGCAAGAAAGTGAAGGGAAGCTTGCACGAGTTGAAATTGAGCAGCAGTTGCAGACGCTGGATAAAAAGATTTCAGATGTTAAAAGTCAGTTACCACATTTGCAGAATAAGGTAAGTAGTTTATGGAGTTATAATTAGCAGTATTCTTATTTAGTTTTTAGAAATTTGTTGAAACGCAGGCTTATATTATTTGAGTTAAGACCAAATTATTTAAAAATCAGTTTTAATGTTACTTTCTTTCTTTCAGTTAAAGCCATTAAAACTCAATGAAATTCCCGGCGAAACAGAACCTCAAGAACCCCTGAAGCAGTACACTGAGGAAGAGCTAAACACATATAAACTGCAGGATCTGCAGTATCAGTTCTCAGTCCAAGAGGAAAAGTTAAATGCAAAAAAACCGAATCTCTCCGTCATCCAGGACTACATGAATAAAAGAGAGGTGTACTTGGAACGCGTTCAGATCCTCGAGGACGTCACAAACAAAAGAAACGAAATGCGCCAATTGTATGATGACGTACGGAAAAAGCGATATAACGAGTTCATGCAGGGTTTTTATATAATCACAAAGAAGCTGAAGGAGATGTACCAAATGATCACACAAGGCGGTGATGCCGAGCTGGAATTGGTGGACTCAATGGATCCCTTCACAGAAGGTGTATCTTTTAGTGTCCGGCCGCCAAAGAAAACATGGAAGAATATCTCCAATTTGTCTGGTGGTGAGAAAACCCTGTCTTCGTTAGCCTTGGTTTTTGCTCTACATTACTATAAACCGTCGCCACTATATTTTATGGACGAAATTGACGCTGCGTTGGACTTTAAGAATATCTCAATTGTTGCTCACTATATTAAGGTAAGCGAAATTTTTTTAATATAATCTTTCCATAAAAATGTTAGTGGTGGATGCATTCGATCGAATTGCAATAATAATTTAATATTCAGTTGCCTTATTAAAATATTACTCATATGAGACGTGTATTAATTGATTAGAATTTATTTGTGCAAGAACCTTAATTTAATAAATCCTACTTCAACTTCTAAAGAAAAGTTCGATTTTCTAGGAGCGAACGAAAAACGCCCAATTCATCATCATTTCGCTCCGGTCAAATATGTTCGAGCTTTCTGACTTTATTGTTGGAATCTACAAAGTCTACGATTGTACGAATGCCATCACAATTAAAAATCAAAAACCAGTCTTTGTTAATCGAGTAACTGGGCCGGATGACTACAGCATTAGTTCACAAAAATCGCATAACTCCTCCGAGAAAATGGTCAATTGCACAAGTGAGGCAAGCGAAATGGAAAAGGAAAATGATTCCAGAAGTACGATGGCTGGCTCATTTGCAGACGAACTACCGATTTCACAGCAGTGACCGATAAAATTTGTTATTATTAATTTTACTTGCAAACTAACGACTATTTTGAATAATACATCCACATAGTATTTATTGCTGAATCAGCTGCCCGTTTTTTTAATAAATGGTTTACTACAAATTAGCGTATATACCTTTCGCTTCTTAATTTTTTATAAACAATTTGTTTTATTTATCTACATCAAATTTCGCGTTTTTTCCCAGTTCTAACCGTCGTACAAACAACAATGAATGAATGAAATGAATTTTCGCACAAAAATAATTCTTGGTTTTCTAATTTTGGTACAAAATGTAAAATACAAGTGAACAACATGAAAATATAAAAGCAATTTTTGATATCAGTGAATTTGTTTTTCTCAGCTGAAATTTTCTTTTTGAACGCGAGTGTAAACAATAAATAATCCGCGAAAAAACATAATAAATTAAAGATAATAGATACCTATATTTAATTTAGAAATGGAAGGAGAAAGTAGGAAAAAATTCCGTAAATATGGAAACACAGATGCTTTCGAAACAATTGCAATTCGTTGGATTTTCCAACTTCTGTGTAAGTGCAAACAATAGCTGTTTTTTTCACAATAGGATCAGATTAGTTAGGAATTTTTTCATTGAATTTAATTCTATAAGCCGTCTCCTAAATAAAAAAATTTTTAAAATTTGCGTAAAGCACATCTACAACATATATTAATTGCCATGATTTTATTCATCCAAACTTATTTTTCGTGGGAAAATAGAGCTTTATGCAAACTAATATAAGCAGAAATCCTTTGTTAAAAATGTTCAAATCACATGCAATCGCAATTATTACTTTTTGTTCTTAAAATTGTATTTGTATATACATATTTTGATTTTCTGCCTACCCAAGAAACCCCTCAGATTGAAAGAAATTTGTTTGGTTACATCGAAAATGTTTTATTATTCCTGCGAAAACTTAGCGTCTAAGGAAAATTAAAAAGTGTGCTACTCCACTTTGGGCGCTGATTAGGGAAATGGCATGATCAGGAATTCGTACAGCTCCAATTTATTGTGGCTTGCGGAAATTTTTGCCAGCATACTTGGCATTAGCTCCGAGTTCCTCTTCGATGCGGAGGATTTGGTTGTATTTAGCCAGCCGCTCGGAACGGCATGGAGCTCCAGTCTTGATTTGACCAGTGCTAAGACCGACAACTAAATCAGCAATGAATGTATCTTCAGTTTCACCAGATCGGTGAGAAACCATAGTGCCCCAGCCGTTGCTCTTGGCCAGGAGGTGGGCTTTAATTGATTCTGTGACAGTTCCAATTTGGTTGACCTTCAGCAAAAGGCAGTTGCAAGCCTTCTTCTCGACGGCAGTTTGGATGCGTTTTGGATTTGTGACGGTCAAGTCATCACCAACAATTTGGATTTGGGTGTTTGCAGTCATGTTGCTCCAGGCGTCCCAGTGATCTTGGTCGAAGGGATCTTCAATACTCACCATAGGGAATTCCTTGATAAATTCCTGGTAGAGGTTGGTCAGCTTTTCAGGAGAAAGCCACTGTGACTTGTCGCTGTTGGGGTTCTTGAAGTCCAAGTCATAGGAGCCGTCCTTGTGGAATTCTGAAGCAGCAACATCCATTCCGATGTCGATTTTGCCTGTGTATCCAGCCTTTGCGATGGCATCCTGGATCAGGTTAAGGGCGTCCTTGTTGTTCAGGATGTTGGGGGCGAAGCCACCTTCATCACCGACAGCTGTAGCATCGAGACCGAATTTGTCCTTGATGACCTTTTTGAGGTGGTGATAAACCTCAGATCCCATTTTCATGGCTTCTGTGAAGGAAGTTGCTCCAGTTGGCAAAATCATGAATTCCTGCATGGCCAGTTTATTGCCGGCGTGGCTTCCACCGTTGATTACATTAAAAGCCGGGACTGGGAGGATGATGTTCGTGTTGCCGGCAAGGTCGGCAATATGTTTGTAAAGAGGAACACCCTTCTTGGCAGCGCCAGCCTTGCAAACTGCCAGAGAAACACCCAGGATAGCGTTGGCCCCAAACTTGGACTTGTTCTCAGTTCCGTCCAACTTGATCATGAAGTTGTCGATTTCAGGCTGCTGTGTGACCTCCAAATTCGCCTTCAAGAGCTCGGGACCGATGGTTTTGTTGATGTGGTCAACGGCCTTTTGGACTCCCTTGCCATGGTAGTTGTTCTTCTCGTTGTCGCGGAGCTCGAGGGCTTCGTGAACACCGGTTGAGGCTCCGGATGGGACAGCTGCTCGGAAGAGGCCCAACTCTGTGGTCAAATCGACTTCAACGGTGGGATTGCCACGAGAGTCGAAGATTTGACGGGCGAGAATGCTCTTAATTGGCATCTTGGACCTGCGGTGATGAGAAAATTGATTTTATTAGAAATATCACAAAGGAATGGAAAGGGGGTTTTTCGATATTTGTGCGTCCCCACCCCCAGCAAAGAAAAAGCCGGCTGTGAACCAGTTTGACCTCTGCGACTGTCTCGAAGGTCAAACTTAGTTTATACGCTTTTTCTAATTTTCTGGATGTAGGAGACAATAAGTCATTTAGAAAATTAGCAGATTTACCACTTTTAAAAAATGAAATAGTAGTAATTATGGTGAAATCCGATAAAAATTTAACGGACCGGATTAGACGATATTAACGGTAAAGGAGAGGATTTGGATGAATCAAAATAGCACAAAACACTTACAAAATACGGTGAAGAATGTTTGTGAACTCACTTAAAGAAGGCGATAAGATTTAAACTGGAATTTAACCGGAAAATAGGCGGAACTTGCACTGGGCCTGACTGAAGACACAGCGGAGCGGTGAACTTCTGATGGAGAAGTGCAGAGAGCCATCGACTGACCTTCCACAAGGTGACATCACAGAGAAGTTTTCGTGTAGAACTTAAAATGGCGCTGGTGGTAGACGAAGACTTTGGGCGCGATGTTTGAAATTTCATTTTATAGATAGAATTTTTTAAATGTCCTACTTACTGAAATATTAAAAGATAATATCTCAGCATTAAATTGTTATAGGTTCAATGACAATTAGCATCAATTTAAATATTAATTTAATTAATTTTTTAAATAAATTCAAAAGGTTGCTTGTAAAAATTGTTCTTATTTGTTTTTCAGTTAAAAGCTTTCCACATTCAAATTACTACTGAAGTTCTATAATTGTATATTATATTTAGTTGATAGTTAATGTCTAGAAATCTTATAGTCTCCCTGGTTAGAAAACCCCATCGCATCTACATAGTTTTAGAAATGTTTCGTTTATTTTCACCAAAATTAAACTCTTCATAGTCATAATTCCAATTGCTTGCCTTGTTGATATTAGATAGTTAATCAATTACTTAACTACAGATGAAAATATATGGATCCTTTATCTTAAATAATGTTATTTACAAATTGAGATAATATTAAATGGAACAAATAATTATAAATAAAATAATTAAGTTGTTTAGGAAAAGAGTATATTTCCGATATTATCACACATTTCTTTAATTTTATCATCGCTGATGAACTCTGTCGCCAAAATTGCATTGCCCAGAGCAATAGTTTCCCTGGTGGACTTTCCTTTAATCCAAATTCTTCCATTCATCCCAACAGCGATTTCAAAAGGCATTTCAGTCTTCAATGCACCGAGCAACGGGCACTTCTCGTTTAAAATCCTCCGCACCAGACTGATGCTGCAGTTGAACACGAATCCCTCTTGCAACTGGCCCAGTTTAGCTTTCTTCCCATGGGAGTCGACACAAGCCAACTCTGGCTCGAGGTCTGGACTGGCTATGATTAGTTTTGCGTAGACTAAATCCCCTGGACTGATGTCCGGCCGGTTTTTCTTTGTGGCGCCTTCGAAGGATAAGTAGGAGAGACTGGCCGTTTCGTGGGCTCCGATATCGACGCGAAATATATCTCCAGCCTTCTGGGTAACAACTCCGACCACAGCATCGCCTCGAACAGGAACATATCGCTTCTGGTAGCTGTCCACGTAAAATTTGTTACCTTTGCTGTTCGTCCGGAGGGTTCCAGCTCTGCATGCGAGCACTTTGCCGCTTATTTCTCGCAATCCTGGACCTAGAATAACTTTTTTGGTTTCTGCCGCTTCCTCAGCTTCTGGAATATTGTCACCAGGTAAGCAAATTCGAGTTGCCATTTAAAACAATGGGTTAAAACGTGGTTGAAAAATGAGGAAAAAGCACTTTCAGTTTACATTGGAAGTGACACATGTGACAGCTTCTGAAATTTCAGGGTCTTATTCTTCTTAAAATATTCAGCACTGAATATATTTTTATAATGCAAGAAATAAATGGTAGATACAGATTTCAATTAGAAAAATAGGCTTTAAATGCTTTGTTTTATAAACAAATATAAGTAATTCATGTTATTATTGCGTAAATTTATAAATCTCGCAAATGTTAACATGAATTACTTCAATAATTCGATTTATTTCTTTCCGAAAATGTAGTAGAAGCACAAACAAAATTGTAACTACGAAGTGCTTTGGCATTTGTCAAAGGTGTTGCAATGGAAATTGTCACTGCGTGAAAATTTTTTTTGATCAGGCCGTTTAATTGGCCTCAACAGTTCAACTTTGCGCCTCTTGTAGGTGCGGGATAGTGGTGTTGATTAGTTTTTATAAGTTTTTAATTTCCTAAATTCTTCCACACCAAAGAAAAATTTAAATCAATCCAGTGAGACATGACGGACCTACAAAACGGAAAAGGGCCACAAAACGGCGAATATCTCTCAAGTGAGTTAACAAATTGATTGATTTTCTTAAAAATAAATTAGCTGAGTAATTGCGGCATATGTTAAATATGCTAATCAATTGTGGATTTAATTGTTGATCTCAAGTTGCTACGCTCGACATCCGCCGCGGTGCACGCGACCCATGCAGGAAAATGCCCCAACAAAACGCGCTGTTTTATTCTTTTTTGCATATATTATATAAGAACTCGATCGAACAAATTGTCTGTTTACTTTTTTAATCAATGAACAACGTGTTTTTTGTTTGCAGACGGTGTAAAGTCCGAGGAATGGGAAGAAGTTGTGATACCAGTGCCTTGGGGAAAAGTCGCAGGTAAGTCTGACGAAATATTGAACGTTTTTTACAGGCTCCGTTTTTTTTCTTACAAAAGCACCACTTAAAATTAATTCATCATCTGCCTTATTTCGATGTCAAATAAATTAATTAATTCTACTAAATCAACCGTCTGTAACCCCAAAAATAATATCATGCATAACAATCGAAACTTTTTGAAATTGTCTCCAGTTTTTTGCACTGTAATGGTTATATACGGTTTTGTTATCAGAGATGATAACATAAATGTAAATCATTAATCCTAAGAAGAAACTGTGAGTAACTCAGCACTGTACTTTCAGCACAATTTCTTTTTCTGAATGAGTAGATAACACCAATTTTTTAATTGATGTACATTTCCAATGTTAAATGTATCGTTTTCTTTAAATATTGCAAATTATTTGCATACAAAAAAATTTTAAGTCAATTGCAGAGGTTGAGTCACGGTCTTCAATTTGCATATCGAATTGTGCCTTTTTTAGGGTCAGTGGGGGTTGAAAAAAGTCCCATCTAAACCTTAGCGTAATAAGTTAACAAAAATTTTAAGAAACGGTATTTTAAGGTATTTTTAAAGTTAAATATTAATCTAAAAAGTTATTGCGCTTTAAGTGTTATATAAAAATTTATTCTAATTGAAATAAAATACAATTAAAAAACTGCTTCGTGCCAATTCTTATACAGTACGGTCGCGGTAGTTTGATCACTCGATAATTTGTTGCATCCAGTAGTTTGACGTACCATTTGGATTTTCCTTCTACAATTTGACTACTGCACCCATTGGATTGACCTGTGTTTTCCTTTTCATGGCATATTAGTACTACACTTAGTGGTTTGACCTATGTTTTTCTTCTTCTGGAATATTAATTCATTTTTGACTAAGATTTAATAAAATCGTGTATAGAATCTGAGACCTATAACATGCCAAATTAGCGTGATCCTATTGTACTTTCTTCCATCCAGCAGTCGGCTAGGGTTTATGATATCAATAAAATAATTTATTTCATAGTTTCAACACAAGCACCAAAAATGTTTTATTCATTAATTTTTATAAATTATTCGCTGAGGTATACGCTCGGTTTCACACGGCGTATAATAAGTATCTTATATTTAATTAAACACATCGCAAGTGCTTTGTTTTGTTTTTCCTTTTAACTTGGAAGTTATATTCTAGAAATTGTTTCACCCAATTCAAATTTTATTCGTAGACATGATACTAAAAATATCTGAATATGTAAAGTAAATATTTGTCATCTACCTAAATATTTTGTCGCTTCTTTAATACTGAATACTGAATCTTAATACTGAATATTACTGTTTAAGATTTTTAAATCAGTAACGTTAAATATCCCAATATTTTTTACTTAACATTTCTAAGACCTTTATGCAAAAAAGTGATTTGTAATTCTTGCATTTATGTTATTAATTTTATAAAATCTGTTATGTATCATATTGTTTTTTAAAATGTTTAAATACATTTATACTTATTATTTTTGGAAATGTCTTACCAACAAATACCTTCTTTTTCAGGAAAATGGTGGGGAAGCCGAGAAAAGCAACCAGTATTAGCTCTTCATGGCTGGCAGGACAACGCTGGTACATTCGACAAGTTGATACCACTCCTAACCAAAGACATATCATTCCTTGCCATTGATCTTCCTGGACATGGAAAATCTTCGCACTATCCGCCCGGCATGCAGTACTTCCTTTTTTGGGATGGAGTCACACTCATCAGACGCATCGTGAAACACTTCAATTGGGAAAAAGTGGCGTTGATGGGCCACTCTTTAGGAGGAGCTCTGTCCTTTATTTATGCAGCTTCCTTCCCCGACGAGGTTAGCAAACTAATTAGCCTGGACATAGCTGGACCTACTGTCCGAGACCAGAAGAGCTTAGCCGCTGCAACCGGGGGTTGCATTGACAAATTTCTGGATTATGAGCATTTAAAAATAGATAATTTGCCTTGCTACGAATATCAGGAAATGATCGATTTAGTCATCGACGCGTATGACGGCTCCGTCGATGAGGCTGGTGTAAAGATTTTAATGAAGAGAGGGATGGCTCCTCTGCCGAAAGAAACTAAGAAAAGTGGATATTGCTTCGCTCGGGATGTCCGATTGAAGGTTAGTATAATGGGAATGTTTACGACTGAGCAGGTTCTCAGCTATGCGGAAAGAATTAAGTGCCAAGTGCTTAACATAAGGGCTGAGCCCGGGATGAAATTTCATAAGCCAGAAGTTTATGAAATGGTAATCGAAGCCATGAAAGGAAGCGCTGAGTGTGTGATTTTTAAAAAGGTTCCTGGAACTCACCATGTCCATTTAGTAAATCCAGAGAGGATCGCCAGTGATATCGATGATTTTCTACATGAAATGGTTTAAGATAACTTGATAGTATCACAGCAACAACGAAAATTGTCCCTAGTATTTTTTTTTACGACTCAAAGCATTCCTTATAACCTTTAATAGGGAAAATAACTTTAACATTTTAAAATTATCGCAAATTGATTTTTTTCTGATATATCGGCTATAGAACAAAGAGATCGATCAAAACATCACATATTTATTGTTCAGCGGAATTATGTTTTCCTCTCTAAAAAGTTTAATAAAAGTCTTTTTTTAAATTCTACACCGCAATATCAGCTTTTAAAGCATTTATGATTGCTTTTGGAAATAAAAAATTAATGCCTTTTTATTTGTATTTATTTTTGTTTATTTTTTTCGGGTGTTTGACAAAGATATTTATTTTCCAGCCTATATAATAATTGTTTTATACTAGAGAATTTTCTGCGCACAACTTATGTAGGCTGGACCAGACTATTGTAGTAGACTTTGAACTTGTCAACAGCATTGTTATGCTTAGTTTTAAAATTACGTAAAGGGGCTGTTAATAAATGATTAAATAAAAAAAAAAACTACTGGTTTATTATTAACTTGTATTTACAATTTAGATTTTCGATGGCGTAACTCAAATTAAAATTAAATACACAAAAATAATGTTCGGGAAGTGTAAAAGAAAAAAAAAACAATTTTTTTTTGTTCTTTTTTGTTTTATTTATTTTTTGATTAATTACAAATAAAGCACCTATCAAGAGTTACCCTATCCATAACTTTGTGAAATCCTAAAATTTATTTTAAACTGATGATTGAAGCACAAATAATTGGGGAAAAAAGTTATTTTTGAATGATTGGGGGAAAAATGAATTATTGTAATTAAAAATAGGTAGTAATTAAGTTATATTGCTTTTAATTGAACTAATTAAAGTAATCTTGTATAAAGTACTATTTTTCGCATTTTCTGTCGAATATTTGGTCTCTTCTGTGGTCAGATAAAATTAAAAATCTCCGTCTTTTCAGTCAATTTGGGTGAACGATTTCTATTTCTATTGTCTAGTAACCAACACGTCCATTTACAAATTAATAAGAAACATGACACAAAATCGGTGCTGATTTTAACTTATTATATTTACATCGAATGTTTTGCGTTTGACCCACATATACATGATTGAACCCGAAATAAGTAAGCATTTACTATTTAGAAAATTTTATTGCATGGTTTTAAGTTTAAACAAAGAGTACACAGTTCTAATATAATATAAACAAATAGATCCTTCCTTGATCGTCGTGTAATTTAAATTCGGTATGTACCTTCCAACTTGGTTTTATTTTACTTATTTTTACTTACCAATTTATATTTACTGATATTGTTCTTCAAATTAATTTATATACTTATTTTATTATTTTAATTTTGAAATGTTGTGTCTTGTGATATATTTTCCAAGATAACCCCAAAATACAGAGAGCTATCTTACTCATTAACCACCCCTTTATTTATTTTTTCCTTCGGTTTTTAAATCCTTCACACTTATTAAAATTAATTGAGATATTTTGCAGTTTAGAATTATTCTTTATCGTTAGTTTTTCTACTGTACGGAACCAAAGAAGTTTCTTTTTCATAGGCTCGTACAGCTTTCTGCAGGATTCCTTCAATTGGGCTATATGTTGCTCTAGACCGTAATCGTGCTTTTGCAACCTCAAGTGACTATTGAAAAACACAAGTTCTTATTTTAAATAATTTACCTAAATTTCCTTACTTTAATTAGTTCAGTATTTCTCTGTCGGGCTTCTTCTAAAGTGGAGCACTTCTTTGACCCATCACTTTTCTTCTCCTGTTTAGCTTCAGCTATTTCAAGCTTTTGTTCTTCAAGTAACCTGCGTAACAATTTGGACACATCGAATTTTGTTTTCTTGAATATTAAAGGAATATTACAATTTCTTCAGTTTTTGATCAATCTCATTTTCAAGTTCTGAATATTTGTTATTTATTTCTTCAAGAAAGTCGATTTCGTTCTTCATTGTTGAAATTAATATAAAACTGACAATTTCCTTATGAAACTCCTACGGGGGCAGCAGCATAATCAATGCGTTGCTATATACACAAAACTTGAAAGTTGTTCATATGGTAACCAGTTTCAGCATAACAACGTTTATTCTGATGAAATGGTCTGCGTTCAATGTTGGCAAATGGTGTTATATTTAGTAATTTGAGTAAAAAAATCATATATTTTTGAACTCTTACATTTTATTTCAGTATTATAAATTAAAATAAAATATAACTTCTCGATATATGTATGTAGCTTCGCTGGGAATTTGGGATATTTTTTATAAGACATAAAATTTTACTAATAAATTTACATATAACTCACTTCACCCAAAATAAAATTGGTGAGTAGTGTTATATCTGAAAAGAAAAATAACAAATCGTATAGAGTTTGGTTTCCAAGTACACTAGAGGCGGTACATATGGACTCTAAAATTAAAACTCAATATCTGTCCAAAATCGAGGCAACTATTGAAATTGTATCCTTCCTAAAGTAGCTAATTTATTTCGTAAGAATACCACTCGAAAAAAAAATTGTTGTTTAATAAAATTTGAAGTTAAGCTCCTATGCAAACCTACATAATAACTATATTCACATTGTGTTGGTTGCGTGTGTCTATTCGAAAAATCTTCAGTATAAAAGTTTTATGTTTTTTAAATACCTTTTGAATTTCGTAAACATTTAAAAAAAATAACAATATCGTTTTTAAAACGATGTTGGGAAAGCTAAGCTTTACTTTGCTTAAGTTGGTTCAAACTTAATCAAGTCTTCAAAGTGGTTGTATTTCTTCATTCACGAATACTATTTTATAACTAAACATCTAAGCTTCGCTCGGTTACAAATCGAATTTACTTTCGAAAGATATCTCCTACGAGAAGGTATGAAAATTATAAAAATTTCGGGTTTTACGGTATATTTCGATAATTTAAAACCAATAAATTTTTGTTTAAAATGTTTACTTTGAAACACATGTTTATCGAAAATTATAGACTTCTCAATTTACCACTTATTTTCTGATCAAAACTTTAAATAACTATGCTATTGTTCAAAACTTTAATTACAAAAAAACAATATTTTCTTCTTTTCTCCCATTACAATATCTTAAAACATGTTTCGCTTCAAAGAATTATTAAGAAGATAAAACTATTTCAGTTTTTTACTGAATAGAAATACATATTTAAGTTCATGTGTAATATAATTAAATTACTTTTATCTGTATATTTATCAACACTATGGTATAGTAGGTATTTTTTAATTTTTTTTATGAACGCTAATTTTTCATGTTTCATTTTTTGTAAGAGGTATTTCACCCTTTAATTTGCATTCTAATACGCATATCAGCACTTCAAATTCGATTACCCATTTTCAGCATTAGAATAAAGTCTTACATGTTACAAACAATTCTTTAGGTAGTTAGTAAAAATTTAATAGGTATAACACAAAATATTATAAACATTGTGCAAGTAAATATGTGTGTAAAATACAAGTTTTTTAAAAGATATGCTAACGTTGAAATTGTGAATATTCCTGATAGCTAGAATATTAAATATCTTAATTACAATAATTAAAAAATTTATGTGGCCTCCTCGACAGTTTTCTGTGATTAGTTTGTTAAGCAATGCAGCAATCAAGTCGTCAAAGATAAAAATGGGTAAAACGTGGACATTTATCATATTTATCAACAAAATTCCGGCGCCTTCGTCATTTGAAAAATTGCTTGAAGCGAAGTTTCAGCAGTGCAAGTTTCCCATACCTGAAGCACTGATTGATAATCTCAGAAAGGCACTCGACAAGCTTCAAATTGGCGGTAAAACCGGAACGAGTCGCGAATTAAAAATTTTCACATACATTTTAAAGGAATAACTTACTATAGAAAATTTTAATTAATTTACAACATCATTTCGGTATATATCTACTCACCGTGATCGTGATCTACATGATATTTTCTTTAACCTTAACAACTTGAAACTTTTTAAGAATAACTAAATGCTGTAGCTCTGTTTGAGAACAAATAACTCAAGCCAAACGAACAAACCTTACGCGATATTTTAATAGTTTATTTTCATTTGGCTCAAGTAATTCGCTACTCAGTACAAGAATTAAAGGGATCTTAAAGATCTGTAAGACACAACTTTCTTCCTATGATCACCGAAAAAAAAAATCGATATTCACCTGTCGCGTATGACATCAAGACTGAAGTTAACTAATTATCGTCTTAATTGACCAAGTCGTGAGGTAGCAAATGGAGCTCTATTTGTTATCAGTTGGAGCAAAACACGCACACAGCCAGGTGGGTTCGGGGGAGACCGCCTTGTGCATTTGTGTTATTGGCTGATAACCCTCAACTCTTTTACAACCAACAATGGGAAAATACATAAAATTTTAAATGCCTGCAACACGCTTCGGATTTAAGTGCCACATACATGCGCCGTGTGAGGAGGCTTTTTTCCACCTTATTACTTTACTTTTTTTTTGTGCTTTTCATACTTCTTTTAAGAAGTGATCTAGAAATTCGAGAGGGTAAACGTGGACTATTTGCCCAAATGATTGGATCTGCGTGGCCCCACCTGTAGAGTTTGATGGAGCGTTTCTAAGTGTACAGGTAGCGATATGCGACAACCGGCATGCTGCGTATCGGATCTTATTTAAATTAAATTTATATATTCTTTTACCGCACTTTTGACCTCGCATAGGTTGCATCTAGCTATGGATGATTAGCTTCGTTGATAAGAACTCTGTAACATTTCTGGGTTTTATGCATGTTACTCACAATTAGTATTGAGATATAGTTGTTGCTGGGTAATATGCTTCGTCAACACCCTTAACCGAGCTATTAATTTTAGTGTTGATAAAAAATAAGACATTTTTCAATTTGTTATTACTCTTTCTAATAGTTTTCTTAAATAAGTTTTTGCATGATATGCAGAATGTCCCAAATGTCCAAAATTCACTGTTCAAATAAGCAATTTTGAGTTAATTCCAAAATCTGGTTTTCGAAGCACTATCAATTTTCTTTTTAATCTGGAAAATTGTTACTTCTTGGTACTTTTTAATACATTTTTTTGCAAATAGTTTCTGAAAAGACCCTTCTCTTAATTCAGTCTTTAATTTTTGTTGTATAAAAACTTCCTTTTTTTCTTCAATTGTAAGTTAAGAGTTTTTAACTTAACCCCTATGTACATATTTAGTCAAATATTAAAAATATTTTCTCTACGTTGAATGATCTTCGAAAATATAGATTGTGTGACAGACGGACGGACAGACATAAATACCATCGTAATTCTTCAAGTACTTTGGTTTTCTAATTATTGGAATTATTGGAAAAACAAAATAATCATTAGAATTATTGGAAACAGAAAATAGTTAAGTGTTAAGAATTTTTTTTTCAAATATATTAAAGATGTTTTTGAAAGAATAATATGTATTTTAAAATAAAATATAAATCAAAATGGCACCTGTAAGATAATAGAGTAAAAATACATTTTATAATTTTTTTAATTTGAATAATAATAAAAAAGCAGAATCAAAAATTTAGATACAAAATATTTAATAAGTCAACTTTTTGACTGTTCCCTTCTTATAGTTGATATTATACTCTTCTCTTTTAGGAATATTATATTCTTTCTGTTCTATTTGAAAAAAATTTTCCAGAAGATTTATTCTCAGAAAATATTCATAAGCATGGCATTTTTAGATTCCCAAAAGTTAGATAACCAAATCCAGAGAACACTCAAATTTGGTGCATTATGAAAAGGTAGTTCACCACATTACATGCCGGAAAACCAATGCAGTTTTCTTTCTCAGTTTAGGTCGCCTAAATGAAAAATCCTTGCAACAAAATTGCTGGGTATTTTTATCAGAGCCTTATTACCTGGTCCTGGGGCTATTTAATGCATCAAAATGTATTCAAATTCTGTGAATGGGTGTTCGGTTTTCGCTAGGATGAATACTCCATTTAAGAGCACTCATGGCTGTAATTAAGCACATGAACATATTTCGTGAATGAATGGAAGATGCATAAATTTCATGGCTTTGCTCTTATCAGCTTATGGCAGGCCCTCCGCACCACCGAAGCATACACCTCCCAAACCCAGGGGCCGTGCTACAATGGTCGACACACGTTCGTTTTTGAGTATTAGAAATCAGTTCTACACATTATTATTAGGATATTATAGCATATTTTATTGAATATGCGCCAGTGTACTGCAAAATAGGGCATTTAGTTCTTGCATCTAGATTCTAGCACGCTTCACTCAAGCTGGCCGCAAATTACGTCTCTCTTGCGGTGGTACCATTGGGATAAGGGTCCTTTATGTCAGGAATTTAAGATAATTGCAATTATGTTCGAAGCAGCTCGAAACTATTGTAGTTGAAATCTCTCAAATGTTATCAAATTAATTTTCTATTAACCACGCTTGCAACCTAGTGCACTTTCTGCTGAAAATTTAACATACCTAATATGTATAATGCATACTATTGCATAGTTTCTCTTACTTTTAATATCTTAATACTTTCAAAGCCATAATCGTAAAAAGATAAAATATTTATCAAAACGAAACTATTCATACTTTTTATGTTCTCGTAACAATAACCTGCAAAAAAACCGTCATGCAATTTTTCATAACATTGAAAATAAGCAACTTAAAAGCTTCGTTTACCAAAGTTTTTATCATTTATGCCTCAACATTTTTAGGTATTATTAACTAATGTCACTTGAAAAGGTTATTATTAAAATTGTAAATGATTCAAATTAAAATGATGCTCATATATAAAAGTTTTTTTGAGACTCAAGATTACAGAAATATAGTCAACAAAGTAGCTGTACCCCTCTTCTTAAATTTGAAGTCGAATAGCGTTGGTACCTTCCCCAAAAACTCAATTTTATTCTTACTATCGAACTATCGTGATTGCCTCCGTGGAAAGTTTTTTATTAAATAATTTTCTCAATTTCGATAATTTTCAAGTATGTATAACCTAACGACGCTTAGCAACAGCGGCAGTTATTTTTCGTTTAAGAAAATATTTTATATTTTGCTTGTTGATGATCTAAGACTAAAATCTTGACTTTGAGGACAAATTTGGAAACTTCAATTAGTATCTATGTATGTACATAACTATTTTTAAGTTAATCAAAAAAATTGTACTATTTTATAACCAATGTGTGTTTATTATATCTAGAAACAATATTTAAACTAAAAAAAAAAATTTTACTGGGTATCTTATGAATATGAGCAAAAATGAGAAAATCTTATTTTAAAATTCATCCTTGAGAAGATTTAATATAATTGTTGTTATATTTGAAGAGTTTTGAGTAGTAGATACCTGTTTCACGAAAAAGAAGTGCGATGTGCGTTTGTTAAGAACCAGGTATTATTGGTACCTACAGAGTATATTAAAAAAATTTAATTAAATAAATTTTTTTTTAAATCCACAAGTATAAGTCTCGTCTCCAACATGCGCCAATTGAAAATTCTTTCACCCTTCCACCACCTTCAGTTCTCTAAGTTCGGTTATCGTTCCACTTTCAAATTTATTGAAAATGTTTCACTGGTTGTATTTTGCACGTTATAAAATTCCTTCACCAGCAGACTTGAAACGCAAACATGGCGCAGCTGTTGCTCGTGTACTTCGAGTTCGGGTCTTAAGCTTAAGACGACGAAGGAATAAAACCAAAAAAAAATATATAAAAGAAACGAGAACAATTGGCACCTATTTGCCAAAGAAAATTTTCTGTGTCGTTAAGGCGACACCTCGTCGCTATATGACGATGACGACAGGTTAGAACTAATCGAATAAATTAATCGATGACAATATTCTTCAAATATTTACGAGAGAACGTTGTCCCAGGGTTTTTCATTTCAGTTTTAGCAGCTGTTCAAATTAACGTAGCCTCGACTGCATGTGGAGCATATTCGTACAATTGCAGAAAACGTAAACCAGCAAAAATTCTCGAAAATTAAGAGGTAAACGAAAACTTTTGTTCGATTGGTACACGTAATAATTTTTGGCTTAAATGTGTTTGGTTTCAAAAGCTAAAAGTTTTACATTGTTCAACCGATGTGTGTACGCAGATAAATTGTTTCTAAGAAATGAAATTGATTTAGTAAATTTATCAAAAATTTGCCTAAGTTGTTTTGGTTGTATTATAAATTCATATCTAGAAAAACAGGCTGAATCGAATATAAACTTATATACATAAATATACATATACATATATTACATACAATCTTAAGTGGATGTATTATTTCTAGCCTCAAGTATCGGGGTTAGAAAATTTTATCTAATTATTCACCATTTTGGAAAAATCAAATACACAAGGAAGACTCTGTGGTACAACTAACAATAAAATAAGTTTCTAATAAAATCTATGCAAACAAAAACCAACATAGAACATTTATTTAAAAAAAATAAAATTTTGATAAGCATTAATCAAATTTTTAAATATACACAATATACATAATACATAATATATACATAATACATATGTATATCTTTTAATTTATTTCGTATTTTGATCATTCATGGCTAAAGATAAAAACGTCCAAATTCAATAAAAAAATGATCAAAAAGAATTTTTTTACTTAACTTTTTCTTGCTTTAAATTTAGTTACTATAATTATTTTGGTTTGCTACAGTCGACTGAATTATCATAAAGCTTTTATTATTAATGAGATCCTTTTATAAATTGTAGAACATCCTTTGCATTTTCATTAGTGGTTGGCGCTGGGACCATTCCCTTCATAGTTTATTTATTTATTAATTTTAGATATAAATTTCTTCTTTTTGTATGTATTTCGAGAGATAACTATTATATACATATTACATATTTACAAATCGTATAAGCTCACTATAAAGTTTTTTTAAATATGGATTACATCACACAAATTTCAGATAATTTTCAGGAAAATTTTACAATTCTTTTAAAAAAATAAACCTAATATTTAACATTATATGTAAAATGTTTCGTTTACGGATACCATTTTAACTTTATCGAATAATAAAAAGTTTTGAAAAGTTCAAGTTCAAAATCTTAAGAAGTTTTACTTTAATTAAAATGAGTTACGGTTAATAGAAGAAGAACTACTCCTACAGTTTATATAGAACCTACAAATTCTATAGATAAGATACATACATATATCTTTTGATAAAGTTTTAAAAATAGCTTTTTTAACAGACATGTGACATCCTCATTTATATCTATTAATATCCAAAAAAATACAATAAGAGTGTAAATCCACAGAATGCGACTGAATGAATGAAGATTTCCACAAATTGCAGAGAATTTTTAGTACGCTCAATTGCAAACGTTTCCCGTAGCTAATTTTATAAAAGTCTGTCGAGAACGGGGTCCAATGGTGTCGAAGTGCACTGCCGTGCCGACACGTCTCTCTGTCATATATCATTTTTTAAAATCTTCTTATTCGCATATCACCCACATCTGGAGCTCCACCGTCTATTTGAAATTTATGAGGTGATCATATATGCGCGGCATTACCGTTGCCACCTGCAAATGGATATTTAAGCCCTTGTCTGGTACCTCCTCCGGGGTCGATCTAAGCAAAACTTGTCTTCTGGGATACGGGGGATGATGCATAAGTTTTTCCCTGTGTAATAAGTGTAAAATACTTTTTAAGGTGTTTTTCATGGTCGCAGGAGCGCCGATGTATTTCAAAAAAATACTTGATTTATCTATTTCTAGCCCTCTTCACCGGATTCCATTTCAGTGCTCACGTGCAAAATTTATATTCATGTGCAAGTGCCCGTGAAAAATGCGTCTGAGCTCCCGGATGTTTCTGATTTCGGAGCCAAGATGTTAATCCCACCATTTCGTTCAAAATATAATTAACACCTTAAATAACTTCCTGATAAAAAAAAATAAAATAAAAATATTATCATCAGACGACGTACAACCCATTCAAAATTGTCGAGATTGTCTGACTAAAGTTTAATTAATTATGAATTTACCTCGACTCCCCCGGCGTCTTGCGCGACCTCGGGTTTGGAGGAAATTGCTTATGACGCTAAATCACTTTCGTTTTCATTATACCGGATGAGCAGATTCCTTCAGGTTTCCGGGACGAGGCGGCTGCTTCGGTTCTAAATTCATTTCGAGCTTAGTTATTAAAATTTAATGGGATATTAATTCAATTTTGGAAAAACAATAATATCAATGTCTCTGGATGTTGGTTGGCCCTCTTGTCGGCTCCTCACAATTTCCCTCAAATTGTCGCCGGGGAGTCGCCCCATACTCGCGACGTGTGTGACAATATGAACTTATTAATGGTAGTCGATTCCCGGCAGACTCCCGGGATCGAGGCGTGTAATTTGTAAAGTGCTGGATCCCTTAAATCGCCCGCTTAAATTTAATTGGAAATTTAATGACGGTTTGATGCTTTTGCAATTATTAATTATTTGTAATTATTGGAAAGTTGTAAACCAGCTTATAGTGGTGGTCGCACGATTTTTAAGAAGTTGTAAGCCATTATAATTTCTTTTGATATCTCTTTAGAATAGAAAGATATTTCAATAACTATGCACAGCTAAGCTACGTACAATCGAATAAAAGTTTTCGGTTTAAAGATTCATAAAGCGCGGAGATAATTTTTTATTTGACGTCATTTGAATTCAAGAATGAAGTGCTTGCTCGTTTTGACAATTTTATCTTTTCCTTTATGGGTTTAAAGACTGGTGAAGGCGGATAGCCACCTGCCACTTGGTACATTTTATTCAATCCATCTTCCTGGATAAAGGTGGCTTAAATTCTTGTATGCACTAAGTGTTATGCAAAGAAAATTTAATTTCATAAATTACTTTCTTTGCATTACTTTGAATCTCATTCATAAAAGGAGAATCATCTGTGTATTGTATGTTAACTAGTCTATCTAGTATTAAAAAAAAATAACACATTCAGAATACATACTCTTAACACATGAAAATTTTTAATTTAAATTACAATATGTTATGTTTCACGGCGGTATATTTGATTTAAAAATGAGTGGCATTCGAATATTCACAATGACAAACTTCTTCATTCGAAAAACATAGACATATTAAATATCTACTTACTTTAAGAATAACTTAAACTTAAACACTTTTGGTGTGATGTTATTCATTAAGCACCATTATTTTTTTCAAAATCGGTCCTGATTCTAGGTTTAGTAAGAAATTGGAAATTTATAAAAAGTTACCCACACCAAACATTTTTTATTTCGTAAAAATAAAATCAAATTGCCTGGATTTATACTCAATTTGCGTCAAAAACCTAATCCAAAAATTTGTTTGGTTTAAGGATTGAAGTTTGGATGGGTAAATATTATAGCACTTTACAATTCCATACAAAATTATAATTTTACATTGTTAACTAAATTGACTTTTGCTTTGAAACGTTATACAATTTAATTTTGCAATTTTATCGTAATTAGTACAGATTAGTATGCATATGTAAATATAATATGAGGAAATATTCTTTTATAACGAACTATATTCATTTATTTTTAACCATAATATGCATCATGAATCATTGTGTAAGCAATTGGTAAATGTTTAAAAATTTGTTCATGTAGACACCATTATTTTCTAGAAAATTAGATATAACTCGAAACTCAACTTCTTGATTTATATTTTCTTTTATATTTAGCATGTGTGTAATTGTAAACTTATGTTTCTCCAGTTTTTTAAATCACTGTCCTAAACCTTTCCATAAAAGAATTGCGGCAACAGATGAAGTCTGTTGTTATTCTGGACCTATTTCAGTTGTGTTTCATGGACTGTAGGTAGATTACCTTAGTTCCGTGAACTTTTTAACACTATCATGACAACAAATTGTAAAAAGTCCGGCATAAAGGAATCCAAACAATGCCGGAAAGGGTGTACTTCGGGCAAATGTATATCAGAAATTCCTTTGATGGCCTCATCCTCCTCTGGACCATCGTAGGGCCCCATTCGAGGGCTCTGCCCCCACATATGTACCACTTGTGCCTTTTACAGAATCGAGTTTTAATTAAGTTCTGAAAAGCGCCAGTGAAAAACATTCCTCCGTTTGTTCCGTTTATCTTGCTTTGTGCGCACTGTTGAATTAACTTCGAGTTTCATTTATATATGAAATATGAAGAACGAGTTGGACGCCACCGCTCCGTTTGAAGGCTTGTGGCACACGTCAATATTTTGCACGTAGAACGACTCGTGCTCGGACGTGTGGACACTTCTCCGATCCGCGTAAATCCATTCCTGCTATTTTCTATTATTTTCGGCCCCAGAGCCCCAGACCAGGGACAACCTTTCTTTGAAAAGACTAGCTATTAAGCGCTTTGATGGGATAAACATTTAGAATCCCCAAAGCGGAGTTATAGCAACTTTAAACGGAGAAAAAATATTATTTTCATCGTATTTTCACAATTTCCGAGAAGCTTTTAACTCCTTTTAATTTTTAATTGCTTTCCTGGCCGCGCCTCAACCGCTGTCTTATTGAATGAGGATTTCTCATAGAAACAGCACCTCAATAGAAATCCTTTAAAGCAAAGGAACTTTCTGGAATTATTTTGTACATATTTGCAGACGAATCACTGCCTGCAATAACTTCTATTTAAGGCACCATTGTGCAGAAAAAAACGATTTTTAATTGAATTCGTCTGCCGTATGTAATGTATGACTATTCAAAAAAAAAACATCGGCGGCGGTATTCCGCAAAATTTCCAATTCCAACTTCCAAATTAAACTGGAGAATTTATTTTAAAAGAATAAACTGTCTTAACAGTGCTGAGAAAATATCATTGACTCTGGCATAATTTGCACAGGATCCACATACAATGGGGGTTCATCTCATCGAAACAACCCTTATAAAGCGATATCAGATAATTAAATCTTGTCTGAAGAGGCACAAGTAAGTTTATGACTGTCTAAGAAGTCTATTCCATATTCCGGCTAAGGAAATCGACTGAATGAACTTTGGAAATGGTCCAAAGGGGGAATCCCCGCTTTTAACTTCAGCAGGGGGTTCTGTGACATACTGCAATCTCATAAAAATAGTCTCTAAGCGCTATTGCACTCAAAATATTTTTGGTGCATTGCTGAATATTTAAACAGACATTTTTAGAAGACCAAATTTACGATGAGAATTTTATTGTTCCAAAATATTTGGTGTGAAAGAATTTTGTTTTTTTTTTTTCTGTATTATTATTTTATAATATTTATCAAGTTATCAAATTTATTAGTCGATGAGTTTTCATGACAAGAATACCTCAAGATCTCAATCCACTTTTCCCACTCCTTCTTCTTTCCCAATCAAGAATTTCCCCTCCTCATACCTCAATTCTCATTACACTTGTGTTCGGTATGTTCGACTTAGAAATTAGTTTATAAAATATTATACATTTTACTGATAAATTGCCACTTAAAACTTTGCATGTGAATTATAGTCAGTGAAAATTTAATGAATTTATATAGAATGATTAGACCTTGGTTTCATCTCAATGTAAATATATATATATGCTGCTCTATGATTTTATATCTGACATTTTAAAAATGCGTAGCAAGTTATAATTTCATAGATCTGAAGAGAGAATATGTTAAATATATGTAAGTTCATGTATTGAAATTTGTCAAATTTACTTTTTGTTTGCAATTAAAAATTTCTTATTGATAATTTAAAATGTGAATCTTATTAACTTTGCAATGTGAAAACTCGGATGTTTAAATTAACATTGATTCAATATTATTTTATACTGTTATTTTTTTCTTGGTGCTTATAGACATATACTACATACTATAAAAATAAAAAACGTAAATTAACTTGATAATAACACCAGCAGCTCTCGACTAGCAAATAGACAGACACAGTGCTTCTTATTATAATATACTAGCTGAGTAACCCGGTTTCACCCGGTGTATCATAAACCCTATTTAGTTTAAATACTTAAAAAATGCTCAGTATTCAGATAAACTTTAGTAGTACTAAAATCTTTGGATGTGATTCACCCAAAACGCATTTTGTACCACGGTCCATATCAGAAGGGCTCATAATCTATTGTATACTTACATATATATTCCCGTTGTTAAGTGTTAAATAAACGATTAAGGGTATTAAATTTTGTTCGCTATTTCATCGTTGCCATATTGAAAACATTAAAGCTGCAAATCTTACGTTGATTGCCTATTCCTTATAAAAATTATAGTTTGCCTATAAGTTTTGTTACACTTGTGAATATTTAATAAATTATTGGTTGATATTGCGTCCGACATTTTGAATTTCGAAATTCTGATAATAGATTCGAATTTAGTAGCCTCAAAGTATCCTTGATATTAATTTTCACTTAAATTCGTTAAAATTCGGAAATTTTGGTTGTCATATTTGATCCACCATCTTGAATTATTAAGTTTCAAAAGTATATTCGGAATCAGGACCTTCAAAAATCCGTAGACACCACTTTTCGTGGCAATCCCTTGAAATTTACAATTTTCATCCGCCATCTTGGGCGCGCCATTCTGGGTCCCGTGAGTATAAAGTAGTCTATGACTTAGATAAGAATATGTAATGTCTTCATTAAAAAAACGAAAATAATCGGACCAAACGTTCAGGCGTGATTGAGCAACAAACATATTAGCTCGACCATTTTGAACTTCCAAATTTTGTTAGCAGATTCGAAGTTAGTGCTACTGATTTTCTTCTGCACTAATTGGCATGAAAATTCTTTTGATTCCTAAAAAATCAGTCACCTCATTAGGTCCGCCATTTTGAATTTCTAAATTCTGATAATTGATTCGAATTTAATGCCCTCAAAGTACCCTTGGTACAAATTTTCACTTAAACTCCTTGAATTTGGAAATTTTGGGTTGCCATATTTGATCCGCCATTTTGAATTTTTAAATTTCGAAAGTATGCATATTCGCAATTAGGACCTTCAAAAATCCCCAGATACTAATTTTCATCGGAATTCCTTGAAATTTACAATTTTTGGCCGCCATCTTGGGCCCGCCATTTTGAATCCCGTGAATAAAAAGTAGCCCATGTCTTAGGTCGCAATATGTAGTGCCTTCACTTCAAACATGGAAATGATTGGACCAAGCGTTAAGGTGTGATTGAGCAACAAACATAGTGGGCCCGCCATTTTGAATTTCCAAATTTTGTTAGTAGATTAGAAATTTGCGGCCTCAAGATTCCCATAGTATCAATTTTCAATTAAATTCGTTGAAGTTCGAAAATTATTGGTCGCCATATTGGATCCGCCATCTTGAATTTCCAAATTTCGAGCGTAGATTCGCAATTAGGAGCTGCGAAAACCCCCAAATGCAAATTTTCACGGCAATCTCTTGATATTTAAAATTTTTGGCCGCCATCTTGGATCCGCCATTTTGGAATCCGCGAATAAAAAGTAGCCTATATGTTAGGCCGGAATATGTAGTGTCTTCACTCAAAAAATGAAAATGATCGGACCGAGCGTTTAGGCGTGATTGAGCAACAAACAAACAAACAAACAAACAAACAAACAAACAAACAAACAAACAAACAAACAAACAAACAAACAAACAAACAAACAAACGAACTTTCGATTTTATATATATATAGGGATAAGAGATAGATTTTTGAAAAGGAAGTGGGGATGATTTTAAAAAAGTTAAAGAAATCCAGTGTACGGTAGTAGTAAAAACTCAAAATGATGACACCTTGAAAATCAATATTATTTATATGTGCCTACCTGAAATGCCGTGACAAGGCAACTTTCCTTCGGTAGTAATGTCGTTTCCAACTTTGTTAAATTGATGCGATTTGGCGTTTCATAAATCCAACCTTTCTTCAGGGACAAAGTGCCAAACAATTCAACTTAAATGACCTCCGTCTAGACAGGTAACGTTGAATAAAACAAAACGTTCACCCTTTCGAAATAAATTGCGCCCCGGTTATTTATAGCTTCCATTATTGTTCATCGACAGCTTTAATAGCAACATATTCCTTTCGGTCGAACTACGCACGTTTTAGTTTGTGCTAGTGGAGCTCGGCTAGGACTTCCGGTCAATAGTTGGCTACAGGGGTGGCTAACGTTCAGTGGACGACTGCAAATTGAATTTTTTTTTAAATGTTTAAGAGTATGGTTAAATATTCAATCAAAACTACGGTGGCTTGGAAAAATGCATAAACTTGTCCCTTCAATTCAAATGAAGGTCGGGCCTCCCACGCCGCTGGTAGGGCTTAATAGAAAAATATGTGATAATTCCTCGTTTAGTTTATAGCCGGCGTTATCCCCCTCGGTTTTTCAGTAAACCGGCGGTGACATTCGTCCAATGATCCCCCGCCGGGTTCCACTTTACCATTCAGCTCATTCGGTTCCACATAGCTCCCTAATTTGCATATAAATCGGAAAAGATATACGGGAGGTTAAACTTTTAGGGTTAAGTCGAGTCCTTTGCGCTCCTTACGGCAGAAAAGAAGCGCTGGCTTATTTCATGGCTAGTAAACACGGCAAATGAGGTGAAAAGCTCGTTTGCATTCCTGTCGGCGAAACTATTCCCGAGATTTTCTCTGTTCCGTTTCAATTGTTTGGGGTCATTAATTTCCGCAAATCGAATCGTATTTAAAAGAGTCCAATGGGGGGCCCCGGGAACACTTTCGGGAGCTCAGTCATGGCCATGTAGAATGCCCCTGGAGAGATGTGCTTAGTCCTAATAGAGCAATAAGTTTAAATTAGATTTTTTTTTTCTAAGTTCTTTTCTGCTTTTTGTTTGCTCCCCTAACGAACTGCAATCAGAACTGATCACCTCACGGGGAGTTATTTACAAACATTGGCTCAGGGTTCTAATGATGGTAACTTTTTAATCAGTAACAAGACGCTCTCCATCTGGCTTGGCAGATTTATCTCCACATTTAATGTCAAGTGATAATTAAAGAAAGAAACTAGAGTTAGACGATCTGCATTAAATAGGTCCGATAAACTGTAACAGTCTACTTTACGAGTATCCATGAAATTTACTTTTATTACACATTTAAATGCGACCCACTTTTACAGCCCTTTCGGAGGATAAGTCGAGGAGAACATGTGATCATCTTTATTTCCTCCCTAAAGTCACGCTCGGATGTGTACTTGGATCATTGCTTTTTACCTCAAATGATAGACATTAATACCCTTGGTAATGAGCCATGATTAAATTAATGAAATTACAAGCGGGTGTGGAACCAGAAACCTTTTTACTCTTACGGCTAACTCTTAAACACATCCTTTTGTCGCTGAATTTTAAAGCCAATATGTATTTTTCATTTCACATTTACCCGTTTTTACTTTATACATATACATAATATCAGAGTTGCTCACGTTTATAAATATATCCAATCAGGCAAGAAATTATGCTATATCTTTTCAAAATAAATGTTTAAACTAATAAAAAGAGAAGCTTATATTTGGCTAAAAAATGTAAACTTTAATATTAGTTTAATTATTGAATATTCCAATTTATAAAAACTTTATTTTTGTTTTAGAAAAAAAAATCTAATTACACTACTCCAAACAATTAAGGGAACAAAAAAAAAAACTCTAAATTTTGTACTGATTTTGGACGGACTGTATCTAAGCTAGAAATGATCGTATCGAGGATCTAAAACAAGCGTCTTAAAGCTCCAACCCTCTGGTTTTGGAACTTTCAGTGAAAAAATTTTCAAGGCCACGGTTCTCACGCAATCCAAAGAAATAGAGCCCAAAAAAATGTTTCAAAATTTTTAGTATTTTTTCTTTCGGTCCACGGACTCGGATAATTTTTTATGGATTTGACCACCCTATGGACCAGAAAGCCTGTCAAGTCAGCTTTAACTTAATTTTTTCAAATCCTTGTTACGTTGATATTCAATATCCACTATCCGATATTTAGCGAAAAAGGAGACATTTGTATTCAACCATCGATATCTCAGGAACCAATGATCGTACAGGAAATGTAAGCGCAGTTTCGGAAACTGGAATAAATTTCCTAAAAGAATCTGTCAAGGCTTTTAAAAAAACAATTTTTTTTTTAACCGTAATTTCAATTTAAAAAATGTCAAAAAAGTGACTTTTTCCCTTGTTTTGGTAAATCGACCGCGTTTTTGCAAATACTGATGGAAAGGCTAAGGTTTGTGGATTTTTTTACACCTCACTGTACCCCCAATAGTCCTGCATATCCGCAGAGCGATCCATTGGACGGTTCCTTCTGCCCGATTTATCAAAGGTTTGGGAAAAATTAAAGGAACAAGAATTGTGCTTTTAAACATCGCGTATGGTAGTCTTCATAAACATGGAAAATTTATTTTTTTTCCGACTTTGCTCACAATTATGCATCAGTCACTTGGTAAATTTAAAAAAAAAACGGAAAATTAAAAAAATATAAAATTAAAAAAAAATCGAAAATTAAAAAAAAATATTAAAAAACAAATAATTTTAATTTAATTTTGATTTAAAAGAAAGCTAATTATGCTAGGCAAGTAATGGTATGGCAGGTTTCAATTAACTAATTTGTAGTTTTTGTGAATATATTTGGAAATGATACCTCAGTAACGAGAATATAATTATTTATCGTTTTTATTTGCTGAAACTCTGTTTTTCGGTAAATAAATACATATTCATTCGTCCAATTTAAGATATTCAATATATTCGAGCAAACGGGCAGATAAACAAGTACGGATTGTTTTCCCCTTTAGGGTGAGAAAACCACCAATGGTTGAAGGAACTATATGTTCAAAAATATGTAAATTGAACCCTGGTCAAATGCAAAGTTTTTTGCATTGCCTTTTAAAAGAGAAAATTTGGCCCATGCCCTTTAACTGACACAAATTGGATTGATTCAATTAGTTGAATCGAAGGATCTTAAAACTGTTAAAAATTTACGAAGACTTTCTTTTTCTGTACGAAGGCATCATGTTAATTTCGCTATCCGAAAAGAATTTAATTAAATCCTCCACAGGGACTAACATGCCCAGAAGGCACTTTAATTTGAAGCAATTCGAACAGACATCGGTTGGCTGCTGAGTAATATTTTTTAATTTTTTCCTTGTTTTTTTCTTGTGCTGGTGCTTGTTGTGTTCCCTCATATCACATTCTTGAGGAACATCGTTCCTTTTCACATTCTTTGCTTAACTTTGAAGTTTTTATCTGGACGTAATTTCCTTGGAAGTTCTCATTATACGCAACACACAAGAGCCAGCCAGGGGGGCGGATTCGGAACCGGACGGGTATTGTTTTGTTGTAAACTTTTATGAGAACACTTGTGCTTAAAAAATAAATTGGTAAAGTTCCACAGCATTTTGCAATCTTTCTTCTTATTTCTTGGACTGAAGGAGGCGCATAAAAAATTGGTTTGATTCATTCTTCATTTCTTATTAGTTCTTGAGGAGTTTCTTGGATCTAAGAAATGCTGTGACGCAATCTACAATTACTTATATTTATAATTTTCCGGATACACTGTGTTACAATGATATTGTACTTCAAATAAAAACATCATGGATATGAAAGTTTCAATGTGCTGAACCTATATCTGAAAATGAAAATTTTCCAGCACAACGCGTTTTCGAGAAATATTTGGTTGAAAAGTGAAAAAAAGACATAGGTACATATAATTAGACACATATGAAAACTTCTTCAAAAATATCGGGTTATCGCACGATTTTGAAACATACCTCTAATAAAATATTAGATCCTTACCTATCTATATAAAATCAGTGGTTTATCTTAAAATTTGCTCACAGAATGAGTTTTTCATGAACCTTTGCTTAGGCCCTACGAATGAACTGCGGACATAGGAGGAGGACTTCCATGCAAAAATGTTTCTTCTGAACAAATCTTGATAGATCTTTCAAATAACTGATATTTTATAACAAGTGCAGTCAAACATTTAAGTTGTTTTTGGAGATGTGTTTCGAGCTTCTACGTCATTCCATTATTTTTTAATAAATTTTCAAAAATGGCCAAAATAAGGATATTTTCACTTTTCATACTATTATTACTCAAAAATCTGGCGTGCTGGAATATTTTTATTTTCGGATTCTTAATCTACCGAGAAAGTCCTATCAAAATTTCATTATGACTCTAGGTATAGAAAAAAACAACAAATTTGTTGACTAGTGATATTACCGCAATTTGCAGCATTTTCAGTAACTGATGGTAAATACTTAAAGAATTAAAATTAGATGAAAAACATAAAATTAAATTAATATATATTACTTTTTGTTTGTCCAAGATTTACGATAATAATAAAACTTATTTTTAAGGAAACCTTCAAGAACAGATTTAATAAACAGCCCATAAAACTTCAAACGTTTCGGTGATCATCTAAAAATAATTTTAGAATTCTTCGTTAATTTTGTAGGCTGTGCTTTTTGATAAATTTTATGAAAAATCCATCAAAATTGCACTAATTTTTGCCTATTCAAACTTCAAAGCACAAACCGAAAAAAATATTTACTAGTTTTTGATGTAAAGAGAGCATAAGTCAATAAAATTTGATGTTGAAGTGTTGGAAATATGTGAAGGAACCTCTCTATGATTTTGGAGCATTTAATGTTACTTGCGTATGTACTTAAAATTTAATTCAATATTTGAAACCTAAAAGACCAATGATATATTTTGAAGCACAAGCTTGTAAACAGTCTCTACTATTTTTTTTATGGGAAGTTTGCCCCCGAGTATTGTGACGATATTGTATTTTTAACGGAAATCAAATGAACTTTAAAATTTTTAATATGTCACCATCAAACTCGTTATTTGATAGTTTATCCTTCAGGGCAGAAAATTGGAAAATGTATAATTTTAGCAGACCCATACGTCTTGCAAATATTAATAGATACAGGGTGATATTTCCATTTTTATTTGCTCAAAACACCCATCTACTGTAATATGCAAGTTGAAAGCGGAAATTAAACCTTTAAGTAAATAAACAAGCTTCCTCATGCTCTGGTACTGTGCCAGAAGGTTACACCTATCAAATAGAATTGATTTGTAGTTCACCCTGCTCCGGCATCTGTGTGCTTCTTGCACGTTGGCAGATGACATATTGTGGTGCCGGAAATTGCAATAAAATCGAGGGACGGTTCACACTGCACACCTCCCCCAATTCTGCAGAAGGAAGAGGTCGAAATTACTTTTTTAATTGCTATTCGTTATAAAAACTGTTTCCCATAAACGATTTCCTGAATCGGTACAGATTTACATCGGAAATTTCACTCCACTTTGGCATTTATGCTCAATTTTAATGAATCATTCATAATCATTTCTTTTAGGGTTATTGAATTTAATAAAAATATTTGGCGATTAAAAACTTAACTTAAGGTGCAAAAGTAATACATAGCAATATTAAATTCTATTTAGTATTTACTCTAGTTAATATTTATGAAACCTATTGGTGGTATTGTTATTTAGTTGACAAGTCTGCCATGTTTTAATTTACTTTCGAAACATTATGCTGGAGAGCTAAGAAAACTTTTCCAAAATTGGTTCAGTAGTTTTTAAATATTAAATTAAATTTTTTCAGGTCAGAAAAATCGACTGTACATATCCTATTGAAAAGCATTGTATTTAAATAATATTTTCTTTCAGAGGAAAATTCGAAATACTTTCGAGGTTATAGACCAAAGCTGATTCAACGTAAGTTTGTATATGTGAAAATTCGTTTATTAAAATATTCGGCCGAGAAAATGCAATGTCCCCTTAATTTTTTTTTTTGCTTTTGGAAACTAGTTTTCTTTTATTTGTGAAATTGCAACAACTGGCACATCTTCAAAACAAGCTAAAGGTTTCAGGCTGCATTTATGCATTATGGATTAATTCATATTGATGGGCAGAAACAATAGCCGAAAACATGCATATGCACTTATGAACTGCAATCCTTTTTTGCGATATTTATAGGAAAAAGGGGAAAAAACTGATAAAGCTCTAGTCCATTAGCATAAATCATTTAAGTGGCCAAAAAGCCATTCTATAGCTCTTCTTTGAATGATTTATTTTCGCAGATAGGTAAAAGCAGTTTGAAAGACTTAACAAGAATACTCGTTCTTCAACAAATCCTTTAATTGGACAGACATATCCACATATTGTATGGAACGAAAAGTGGAAATTACTGAAAGGATGACAGACTCAACACATGAAAGTAGATTTTAATGACTTCGGCTCATCTTTTTTACTCAATGATCAGATCTCATTGAAGTATACGTTTATAATCCTATTAAAATTTTCCTCGGGAATATGTCCAAATCGGCTTACGTCCTGTATGCTCAAATGTATTCAGTAATTTATTCTTGAAATGTACCGAAAAAGGGATTCCAATCATCAAAAGCAATCTGAAGGAGCAGAGCAATTTATGCAATGCAATGAAAATAATTTTGTAGTACCTACCTTCATAGCATCCATTGTATAAATATGTGGACAGCACAAGAACGTTTTCCTTAAAAGTTTTGCTTTATGGACATGGAAACGTAGACCAAAAGTTTTGGTAGTATCAGGAACGGTTTAACAATTCAGCTAATAAAAATTGCTTAATTGAAAATCCTTGTCAAGTCACCGATTTTTGGTATCTTTAAATCATAAATGAAACAAAATCCAAATTTTTAATTTTCACGTTGAAGAAACTTTTTCTTCTTTTTTTTCGCATGAAGCACTTAATTAAGACTGTGGAGAACTTTCACATTAAGAAAAACGACGGTCGAGAAAAAATACAATCAATTTTCTTTGAAATTTTTAACGCATCATTTCTTTTCCACTGTTTCTTGTTCGATACCCAAAACTTTTTTCAGACTGTAATGGATTTCAATAATTTACCAACTTTTTAGCTCCTCTTCCGGGGATACTTTTTTGGGGGAACTCTAGTTGGTCTCAAATGGGTTTTTCAAGGATTAAAATGGTTTGAATGAAGGGAAAATGAACAACTCTCTGCGTGGTGGGCAATAAAGGCCTTTCAAAATCTGCTTATGACTTTATTTTTGTCATTTAATAAACAAAACCAGTGGTAAATTCATTAAAAAGTGGGTCTGCAGTATAGAATTTAGGAGGATTTAAAAATGATATTTGCTACTGTCATAAATTTTTAATGAGAAAAATATAGGTGAACTATATCAACAGTTTTTCTGATCCAAAACTTTTTTTCACCATAAAATTAAATTACTAACTTCAACGAAAAAAAGTTAAAAGTTCAGATGAACATAAAGTGAAAATAACCAACCACGTTCTCTTCTCGAAATAAAATGCAAGTTTGGAAAACGTCCAATGTAGAACTTTGAAATAGGAAAAACATTCTCTGTGGAAAATAATTAAAAAGCAAAACTCCCTCCAACACTGTAAGACCATATTAGACACTTCTAAACAAAAGATAGATCTAGTTGAGGAGCATGAATGATTTACGCTTGTTTGAGTTTTTCTACTCCGATTCTTATTTTTTCCGCCCTCATTTCAGACTATGGTCCATGGATGCTGTGTAGGGAGGCACTAAATTAAGAGAAAAACCAGCGGGGGCTCCGCAAGAAGCGAAAAATACTTATTACACATTGGAGAGGCATGCTGTGAGTTTTCTTGGCAACAATTTGATTTTCTCTAAGTGGAAAAATGCAGTTTCCCATTTATCATGCAAAACAATTTGGCAAGGGTTGAGAAAGATTTTTTTACTCTTGCGCTGTTTGCGTGGTGATACATATTTGTAATTGGATGTATAAATTATTCCATTTTCATAAGTGAATCTATGGATTTGACAAAGCACACTTAAGAATGGAAATGCTATTGCCAATAAACTATTCTTTTAGCATAATTTTATAGTCACATTTGAACATATGTAAAAGTGTAGGGTAGCTAGTTTTGGTCTGGGCGGCATTAGGCCGCTAAATTTTGGAATATAGGGTAACACCGCCAGTTGTTGATGAAAAAAAAGTCAGTGCTGCTGATTTTATTATAGTTCCTCTTTTTAAAGTTTTAAAGAATTAAACTAAGATATTATATTTACCTCAATCCTTGATGCTTAGTCTATCATGACAAATAATGAAATCCGCTTCAAATAAAACAACATCAAAATTGAGCACAACGTTTTCTTTATTTTGTATTTTTCCCAGTACTTGATCAGGTCAATCCTGATCTTGATCAAAGTAATTCCAGTATGTGATCACTAGGTATATCACAATCGTCCGAGAGACCCTTTATAAAACAAAGTCAGTGAACATTAAGTTACAATTCATTATAAGGATAAGAACGCTTACTCTGAAACCGAGAATAAAGGTTTGTGGTTTTGCTTGTCTTTTTCGGTTTAGCAAAGTATGAAACAACCACTTGTAACTTTCTTTAAGGAAATTTCTTTATCTCGGATAACTTCTATGGCTGCTTAAAGATCACACTCAGCGTATTGCAAAAAAACGTTTTCTTTAGGTGCCAAAATCAAGTCTGACTGTATTCGATAAGAGCAAATAGAAATAAAATATTTTATGGATCATTAACTATAATGGCAATGCATTGTTAGTTAATTTGATCAACTGATCAGTAAATGTATTTGTTGAAACCAATAATTGTTTTGAAATTGGCACATTTAATTTCATACTTTTGATGTAAATGTGAAATAATTAAGAAAAAAAGATCGGTTTAATTATTTAATTATATCAACACTTGGTAATTCATAATTTCTAAAACGCGTATATTTTCCTTCGAGAGTGTGAATATCGCAAAATAATTTTTAAGAAAGTTGCTCGTTTACCAAATTAAATAAATATAAATTCCAAAAACAATTATTGATGCTTGTTTATTATATAAATTACCCTCCATTAGAAATTATATTTTGAAAATACAATGAAAAATTTCTTCAATTTTAAAATATAGTTTATAATGTACATATGTATTTTTCTAGAGTTGTTAGTTAATTTCATTGGAGGTATCGTCTACAGTTTAGCCAAAGATAATTCCATAAATCGGCCAAAATCTAGGATTATTAGGTCCTCAAAATAAATTATCCTTCTTAACATGGATGACTTCCGCAATCCTCTTAATATTTCTTACTTTTTGAACCAAAAATATAAAAGGAAGTCATTTGTTGTTGTTATCTTGACACCATCACCCGATAAAAAGTTTAATAGAAGTTCCAATATAAAACGAAACTATACAAATAATCGAATGAAATTTCGCTGAACAAACAAGCTCCAATAAATTATTTGTCGTCCTCTAAGATCCATAAGTCCTTAATGAATCCGATCAGACTTCAAGACATGCTTTGAGTCCGAGAGCAATAATTGATCGGCAAATAATTCGAACAAGATGTCGAATTACTGTCGTCTAGTAAAGCGATGCCATTGACCAATTTATAAGGCCCTGAGAGCAGAAAGGGCATTCCGATGCACAAAGCTCCGAATTGCATCGAAATGTATCGAAATTGTATTGTCGACTGGATTACTGCATTAAACCTAATTCTAGCCATCCATTAAAACTCGCAAAGGCATAGTCGGATAAATGAGTTAGTTACTTGGGATGAGTCCCTTAATCACCTCGGATTTGGGTAAAGTTTGCCACGTGTTAACCAGCACTGTTTAATCGTTATCGGGGGCCGTTCAACGGGTCTCAAGTTACCAAAGGACAAGGTTCCGGAAGATTTATGGAGCTGTTAATCAAACAATCGATTAATATCGAGCAAACAAAACAGATTTGGAAATTGGGACAGGATATATTGCGGAAGTATTCCTCTCGGGAGGACACAATTCCTGAAAACAATCCGCACTCCGAGGCGGGAAGCAGCTCCTTTTCGAATAATTTAATAAATGGCTAATGCCCGTGTTGGCAACTTTTGCGAATGGGTTCCCTTCTCGTTATAATTTCACTTTTGTCGTATTTCTTCCACGGCGCATCGGATCCATAAACATGCAAGGAACTCAAGAAAGGAATCAATTTCCGCTCGGCGACACGCAACATGGATTCTTTCAAAAAAAAACTTTTGCCATTTCGAGGCTTTTCTACTAGGTGAAATCGATTCATGAGTTTAGTTTTAACGTAAAAATCGCAAAATGAACATCTGGAAGGGTAAAGTTCTGTCGGAGATTCCATTTGGGCACGTTTTGATTGTTAGTGGAAGGATAAAACCAAATCCAAACAAGTATAAAATTGGCTCTGATAGTCCTCCTTGCATAGTCTGAAAATTTTGCCAGAAAACAAAAAAGTAATGAAATAAATATTTCAAGGATTTGCCTCGACCTCACCGATAAAGTTACGAAGGACAATGAGCTCGGCACGGTGCTACTCAAAATTGAGGCAAACTTTCGTGAAAATCAAATAATCCGGAGCATGTACCAACCCGGCTCCGGATGGTCCCAGGAGGAAATTTCGAAAAACTGGAAAAATGGCACACCCAAGAATCCACTAGTTCCAGGTAAGTGCGGTGATTTTCTATCGATAACTTTCTGTGATACTAAATATTTAATTAATCCGATAAAAGCTTTCCAATTTATTTTCGTTAAAACATAAGCTAGAAAAAAAAAAAATAGTCAAAAATCCAGTTTAAGGTTTTTTTATGTGCGTTTAATTCAAAAGTGCTGTCGTCATGCAAATTTTGTGTTGTTTTCCGAAATTAGTTTTACTAGAATTTTTCATTCATCTACATATTTATTATGTATTAATTCAAATAAAGGAAATAATGGCGACCATGTATATGAAGTTCAGCAGAACAATCCTGAAAAAAGCCATGTAAAAATTTTGCATAAATTTCAATGACGTGATGATGAATGATCAAGGTTTCGAATATTTTTAACTCGCTGCAACATTCAATTTTTGCCAGACATCCATGAAGACAGCAGAAAAAAAAGTTGAATAAAATTCCTACAATTTTAAGAATTTTAAAGAACTTCAATTCTGATATCATTGCGAAAAATTGATTTTCTAATTTTAGAATTATGGAAAAACCCAAAATTATTATCTGTGTATATGTGTAATATGCTTGTAGAATATCTATAAGGTTAAAAATAATTTAAATATGTTATGCTTGTACCTATAATACTTTGCTTAATAAATTCGAAAAAGTTATTTTGTAGGGTTAATTTTTAAAATATAGGTTTAAACTATTAAAATTATTTTTCAGATTCCGTCAAATTTGCTTTTGGTATTCCGGGGTACGAAACATGTATGTTATTATGTAAATGAGTTTCTTGATAACAAATATTTTGTAGGCTATATAGCAGCTTCTGAAATATTTTATCAAGAAAATTTCATGATATAAAAAAGCTTCTAATTTATAAGATACCTACCTGTACATAAAATTGTGGTTTATTACCATACATAGACGCTTAAAATATATAAAACAAAAAAAGAATGCAATATAAAAACAAAGCATGTATCATAATTATATGTATAATAAACTCATAAGAAATATCACTTTTTAGAGGCATATACATACGTATATCTTCAATTCATATTTGGTATCATCAGCATTATTCATGTTTTAAAAATTTTAGCAAAGCATCTTCACTAATATGCAGTTATTCGAAGAAATACCTTTAAGTTCACAAACAATGCATAACAAAGAAATTTTTCTAATCTGCTGAATTCAACCGATTATAGAAAATAATTTTTCAATAGATTGAGTGCATAATAAGACAAAACTAATCAACTAAACTTTCCTATTTAAGAAAAGAATATCATTTAATTTTTAGTTTTATAGTTAAGGTTGTCATTGACACCTAATTTTTAAGTTAAAATATTTCATCATAAAATATTTTTATATTTTATTCTGTTTATCTTTTTAGGCCAAACGTTCAATTTCCGCATTGCAGTTCTGCAGAAATGTTTTGAAATTTATGTTAATGAAAAACTTTATGGAACATTTGAACACCTCGAATGTCCGAATAAGATAAACTACGTTGTGGTGACTGGTGATTTTGAAAAGATTACACAATTTCATCATCGGGCACTTTTCCCTCTAGTTTTTCCAAAAACTATCGCCTCTACGGATAAGGAATGCTTTCAGAGTGATGTGCCCAAAAAATATGATATTGGTATAATTTAAATTTTAATTTAACATTTATATTTTTACGTAGACAAATAATTTTACAGGTACTGTTGTTACCATAGAAGGTATTGCTCAGGGACCACCGAATACAGAATTTTCGATTTGTTTTCAATGTAATGAGACTGGTAGGATATTTCTAAAATTTCTGGTCAGTTTTGATAAGAAGCAAGTTATAAGAACATTTCAAAGGGAAAATCATAGGTATGTTAGCTAATACTAATTTAAAAAGTCCATTTTATATTATGAATCGATTACAACCCCAATTCTTATTCAAATTAATTGCAAATTGTGAAAATGTACTAATTTTACTTCTAGATTCCATCCGGATGATGAAGAAACATTTGGTGAATTTCCATTTAAGCGTGGTAAACTTTTCAAAATTGCATTTGGACTTGGAGAAAAGGCTATACTTATTGCGGTTAATGGAAAATTCTTTACGTATTTTAACTTCCCGTTCAAACCCTTTGCCGTTTCAACAATTAAGGGCTATAACAGTGAGCAAGGCGATTTCACAATTACGAGTTTAGAATACCATCAGGATGATATATCTTTGCTGGCTCGTGTTGAAAAACTTTCTATTCTTTAATAATTCTAGAAAAATTTGTTTTTTAATAAAATGGAACAGAGCGATGGATAATGAATTTGCGCGTTGTCTCAAGATTGGAATACTAAAAGAAAGGATTTATATTTATTTTGATTGTCTTTCACTGCAGGTGATTATGCTGATTGGCACAGGTTATGAACTCACAAATTCTCATGGAAATTTAAAGACTCATTATACAATGTGTTCAATGTTGATACAAATTTATGCTTAGTAAAATATCTATATATCACAATTTCGATGTTTTTTTTATTATAATGCGTTTATACCGATTATAAGTACTATTAAAATATAATATACTACTTAATATGACAAATACTGCAGGTAAAGAGTGATCCTAAAAATAGGCAAAAATTAATAATGAAATGTTTATGAAAATAAACCAAAACTGTTTGATAGTTGGTTTTTAATATCAGCTTAATCTAAAATCATGTACACAATCATTTTCGGATACTTTTATAGTTTATCTCCATTTTTCATGCTTGGAGCTAATTTTACCCTCTCTGAGTGTGAGTGTGTGTTTAACAATGTTTATACATTTTTTTATGTTACTGACATTTCTGATATACCTTTTGATATATTTTCAATCTTGAGATATGAATTAGATTTAAAAGTTAAAACTCTTATTCAACTCGATTTAGTCATCTTTGAATATTCATTTCTCAAAATTGAAATAGATGCTCATCTTGAGAGTAGTATTTCATCATAAACTTACATTGAGCACATGTTTTGGTTCAAAATTCGAGGGTCACCAAATAGGCTAATTTTAGGCTCAACCTTTTGCCGATTCTTTTATAAATAAACACCTAAATATTGCTTTTGTTAAAACTGTGATTTTGAAAATTTAAAGCGTTTAGTTTAGTTAAAAGACCTTTCGGCGGCATCCAGAAGGAAGAGGTAGATTTAAATGTGGTAAAAACTATTTTTAATTAAGGAAATGTAATGCTGACCTCCTTGACCGATTCGACCCATTTGCAAATAAAACTGAGATATACGGTTTACAAGAAAAACATAAAAATATATAGCCAAGTGAAATTCCTCCTCCTTTTCCTCAATTTTTTAATACGACCTAGATACTGAGTCAATAAATGGATACGCAAAGTTGGATCAAAATTCATTTAGAAATACGGTGGCTACCACGGTAACAAAATCACTTTTAGAAATTAATGTAGCCTCTAACCCTTTGACCGATCACCGTCATTTTGTAACCCGACTTAGAATCACATGTTGTCAGTGTATATGTTAATGTTGGTTAAAGATTAGGAAATACGAAAAATCTCTATCACGTTTTTTCATCAGATACGCTGATTCATATGAAATCTACCTAAAAATAGTTGTTTTTAAATGAAAACGATGGAATTAATAGAAAACCCTGCCCTTTTGGTGTAATCGGATACAAGCAGAACACCTTATTTTATGTATTTCTGTGAAAGAATGGGTAATGTTAAATGAAGATATAGTACTTTTCATAATTAGCAATTTTTTCATTAGAAAATTAAAAAAACGTCTGCAATTACTGAATTGATTTCTGCTCCAATTTGCATATGCACACTTGAGATCCACTCTAAATGCAGCCGTTATCGCCCTTGCTAAATCAAATATGTAGGTCTGCAGAGAGGAGCCCATGCAGACCCAAAGAAACTTGCCATCTGCACTTGTATCATTTGACACATAAGTCGCAATCAATCAAAATATGGTAATGATCTAGACAAGTGGGTCCCCTTCATGGGACCTTGGTGCAGCTAATTAAATTCCTCAATTTCTGTATCACACCCTTGTGTAGCTGCACCAAAACTGCCCCCTTTCGTGCCTAAAATATGCATAATTTAATTGACTTATGCACACTCTTTCAGTGCGCTAAAGCGGGAATAGTTGCACCAAACCCCTTTCATCTAAAATCAGCAGGAGTTTTTGATATGGTTCCCCTTCCGCGCAGTTAAAATTTTTATTGGAAATGAGTTATTATATTTACTCAAATGCTGCGAAATTGGACAGCAGGCACCAATGGCATCAATTTTGGGCGATTCGCCCTTTTAAAATCCAGCAAGCGAGGCGTTACTGGATTTATAAAATCATAGCAAATATTCAATATTATATTTTGGCTGAGTAAATATCTTTAATGTGCTTCTTTTTATTATTTTTCCAATAGGGTAGTACGTCGATGGTGATTTCAATTTTTAAGGTAAGTGTAATTTGACCATTTAATCATCCTCATTAGAAGGAATTAATTCCGGATATTAGGGAGTTGCACCCTTTGATTCGTGCAGCTCTTGCTTCATTACCTCAATTAATGCCATTCAGTTTTACATGCGACACGTTTTTGTCCTCTAGTTACGAGCGACACACGATCATTTGGAATATTTCTTTTCTATCGGTTAGTCATTTTAAGCTTCTAATTATAAATGTATAGTTTATTTACTTTATCCCGATTTAAGGATTTTTTTTTATTTAAATTCATCAGTTTTTTGTAATAATACAAGTTTTTAGTTGAAGTCCATGTACTAGGCACTATAGTTATGTTTAGTCTTTAGACTTCTGAATTTCAGGAAACTTGATTGATTCAGAGTCTTTCATCGTGAACTGAAAAATTGAATCTATTTTTGAACGTAAATTGGGTATAAGTCAAACAATTTTATCTTTTTTTCACAAAATTAAAAATTTTTGCTAGGACTCACTATTTGCAAATTTCAATTCAATTTCATTAAAAAAACACAGGAAATGATCAAATTATTTTACTTTATATTAAAGAATACAAATGTTGTTTGTTAAGCCCTATTTTTATTATTTTTTGAATGGCACACTTTCAAAACATTAATGTCTTGGAATTTAAGAATGTATAGAATATACGAAAAAAAATATGAAAAATATGTTAAAATAGAATCAATATATTAAACAAACGAATTAAAAAATAAAAATATTGCATTAGAAATCAAAAGATATAAAATGATTTCATATTAAAATAGGTTCGTTCAGCTACTATCTTATATTATTATAGCCCATCTCCTTTAAGACGTGGTTCAATAACGAAGTGGCGCTTCTTATAATGGTTGTTATTCGCCTTAATAGGTTCTAATTCGTTTTATCAAATTAGATAATAATTTAAATTTTCAAGCCATTTCTCATCTGATTTATTGAAATCGAATTCATCGTAGAAAAGAGGGATATATCCCATAAGTACCAAGGGCACTTCGGTTCTCATTCCAGGTTATTACACTTGAAAGGGCCGCTGATAGAAACGAAAAGTCAGCATTAATACAAAACCACTGAAATTCGTCCAGAAAAAATTGCCAGTCATAACTTATACTTTTGTTGTCCGTCGCGCATCCAAAAAGGCTGCTGCTACTTTGGTTGCTGTTGCCGCTTCTGCTGCTGCCGCTGCCGTTGTTGTGCGTTGTAATTCCATTCTGCGTTTGGTAAATGTAAAAAGGGGTCTGATAACAATAGCAACAATTATCGCCCTTTTGTAAGTGTCAACGCTTTGTGGTAATAAAAATAAATTGCCGACAAGATTAGATATGTATTTTCACTTGTGATATAAAAGTGGGTGATGTGAACATTATGATAAATGATATAAAACGTGAAAGTGTCCCACATGCACTCGCAACATAATGCAATTAGGATGTGGACAATGAATCAAGCACCCTTATCCAAGGATTTTGGCTCAGCTGCTTCACCCGAATTGCGGATATGGAATTCTTGACTTGTTTTTCTTCAAACTCTCATTTAAGTGGTCGCTTTCTTCCAATTTTGTTGAGTGATATAAAATCGAATTAAGAGTTCTCAAAACTTGGAAGAAGCTGTACAACTTGTTTCTTTGTATATCTTTTTATGTTTTAAAAAGGACTGTGTCGAATTGAGGTATCAAAACAGCGCCAAAGGATAAAGAATTGTGTCTATCACAATAGAGGCGAGCACCCTTCCTTAAAGAAATAAACAACCCCCGGGGGTTAAAACAACAGGATCAACAGCAATTTAATGGTTCCCTGAGCCCGCTGCAGCGCAATCTTATCGCAGGACATCCAAATCCCTTCGAACAAAAAAATTCCAACGAAGATTAAAACCAGAGGGACAAAGATGCGCTCATCAAATTTGAAATTGCATCTTTTTATCTCGGGTTCCACTGGGCGCTAAGGCTAGGGATCAAAGGCTCCTCGGATAGTCGTGGTGTGTTAGGAATTACTTCCACTCGAACTGCCTCTAGTAATCTTAACCACTCCGATTAATACTTTTGTCGCCCGGATGTGGAGTGCAGCCAGCCGGTCGCGTGCGCAACGCAGTTAATCACAAAGGGTGAAATTTTGAATTGGCCGGGGTGCATAAATGCCCTCAGGGACCAACATAGGTGAGCCTTGGGATTATAAATGTCGAAATGTCGGGGTGGTTGCATGATGGCTCATGTGACGGCATATAATATTTCTCGGAATTCTTCCAAAGTGCGATAATTGCATGGTAGTTATGTATGGAAGGTACTCCACAAGGCGACAAGGGCTTTTTCATCATACAATACACTTTATACACTTTGTGAGTCTATACACTCATGTATTTTTGTATATGTATTTGATCACGACTTTCTCAAAAATTGTTTAATCAATTTGTAAAAAATTGTTTTTGTTGAACTTAGAGAATAACGGAAAACATTTTCTTGTATTCACACTTACAAAAACTATATACATATTATTGATCGATTTGATTAAGCAAAAACAAGACCAAAACCGAAATTAATTAAATAATTAAGTTTTAATTACAGTCAGTCCCTTATGTAAAAAATTATTATTATTTCGTTTTTTATTTTAAGCACCGTTAGAGGAATGAAAACATGCAATAACCCCTCTTTTTGAGATGCAATTTAATTTCACATAATTTCTGAATTTTTCGGCAGTTTGTTATTTAATTATGAGAATTGATCTTTGCCTGATTTACCGACGAAAATGGCATAAAAACCATAAACGCTTTTGCACTAGCTCATATCCTTTTACTCTAACTAAAATTAAGTGGAAATTATAGCAAAAGCACAAAAATGCTCTGATTCCTTGATATTGATATTTTGCACGAAAAAAAGATCTATACTAGTATGAAACACTGAACCGCACTTGGTAGTCTTTTTAATTTTAATGTTATTCATTTTATTTTGTTTAATTTTTAATTTTTGTTTTAATTTCAGTTATATTCCAAACAAGAAAACAGCATGTTGTGGAAAACCCGATTCTTTCTAAATATATTAAACTCTTTAAAACCTTGTACAATAAATATTTGAATATTTGAATTAATTACATTTTACAGTCTTGTCTTCTCTACAATAGCTTTTCTAAGCATTTCGAATTTATTTTTTTTTTTATAAAAATTGCCTATAGCTATAGGTCTCAGAACACAAAAATAGGCGGAGTTTGATAATAGTTAGTATAACATGACTTAGAAACCATTCTAATAACTAATAACATGAAATGCATCAATGCAACTCTTCGCACTCCAAATACAAAACATAAAAATATAGCCGATATGTATTACAAAACGTTTCGAAGTTAAATTGAATTGAATTTTATCGTTTTGATTTTCATTAAAACATTAATAAAATGAAGATGAAAATGAAATGTTATATTAAATTAAAATATATTTGTTTCAATTTAAGATTTTCTCATTATAAAACCAAAGTGTTTTCTGGCTCATATTTAAGTTTAGCTTTCATTTTTAAATCGATGATATTTTAAGACTAAGGGCTTGTATCAATTCAGCTTTTCAAATTCTTTTCCGAACATTTTTCGGAATTGTACCTGTGCTAATTAACGAAGTTTGCTTTTCCTTTACTTTTCATTGAAATCTGAACCTGATATCTGTAAGCATTGAAGAGGACATGGAGGATTTTATTTTCATAATTTTAAAATATTTAAAGGATATAAGCAAACTCAGTAGTCATCTTTACTTGCAGTTTAATTTCATTTTAAAAATTGTATATGTCGACTGAAAAGTAAGTAATTGTCACACAAAAGCGAATTTCCAAGGTGGCTTTTCCTAAGACAAAAACCTTCGATAATCAATTAGGAAGCTGAAAAGCAACCTCCCATACAAAGTTGCTTTTGAAAAGCTGAATTGGCACACGCCCTAAATATGGAATTTTCATTAAAGTGAAATGAACTTTAATTCTAACTTAATTCCTTTATACATTTGAAAAACTTATTTTTATCTGAATGTTTTAATTTCTAACAGTAAATATTTTGACAAATTCAGTGTAGCAAAATTATGATATTTTAGAAGGAAAATATACGATAAGAGTAGATGCATTAATTTTATTATGCTAATGGAAATCTATTAATTAAAAGCTCTGAATTTATGTACATACAGCGCTTACACTACAGTTAACAATTAGTTAATGGAAAACACTAATATCTAATATTGCAGTAAATAAAATATAAATGCAGTTTAAACCTTGGCATTATGAGAGCCAATTAGTGCATTTCAGCGAGAATATCAGAAATAATATCTAAAATGCCGAAGGGCTAGCGTCAGTCAGCAGACAAACAATTAATCAATTTTCCATTCGATTGATATTTTCCATTTCCATCAGATGAAAAGTCTTGAGGGTCAATTAGAACAGCAAAAGCTCTTAGCTGACCATTTGCACTTAAATCCTGTTTCCAGCCCTTGATTCAGAGAGTGGCAATTTACAATTTGAACAATATGCGATTCCCGCAGGATCGTTGCAGAAATTCACTAATTAAAATGAATTTTCCCAATGAAAAGCCCATTTGATTCTAGATTCAAGTAGACATTGATTGCAGGTCACTATTTAGTCCTAAAAATACACACGATGGGAGTTTAATAAATGTTGGATTGTGGGTGGATTGAGTGCGTTTTCTATTCCCTGCTCGTTTCGTGACTAATGAGGTTTTTCTTTAAAAAAGGGGCAGTTCTAAACGGCTGCGGCTGTGACTTTTCTGGTAAATAAAATTGAATTATCCCAGACATTTTACGGGGAATGTTTTTATACAGCTCCCAAGAGGTGCGAAATTGAATTCGTTTCCCCATTGTTCGACTCTATGCAAAATCCGTGTCAGGTGGCAGAAGTTATTGTGAAACTCGTTTTAAAAATTTCCACTTTTCACAAATCTGTCATGCTTCTGTGATTTTTCGTGAAAGTGGCCCCGGCGATAGAAAGGTGCCTCGCATAAAAAAATAAAAGGTCACCCAGTGAAAGTTTTTTTCATGCAAATGTGAAGCGATTTATTTACTACATCGCTTAGATGTGCTTTATGTGTCGCAATTCCGAAGCTTTTCCAAAGAAGGGCATAAACTAGGGATCAAAAATCCCTAAACGACTACATTTAGCTAGTACCGTGAATAATGGCCCAACACGTGAGGAAATCCAAAATGTCGCCGCCGCCTTGGCGGGAAACTCCAAAAGGGCGGCGGTGCTCCAATGAAGGGGACTATAAAAAGCATAAAAATGAGCCCCCCCGCCGTCATACCCTTTTATGCGGACAGGAGGATATTTTAGATATTCCGAAGGGATATGAAATTTATCACCTGCTTTGCCACTTCTATTTAAGCATAAAGGAAGTGGAAGTGTGATTTGAACGACCGTAAGGTGCTGCTAACATATGTCACATATTTTATTTCGGTGCAATTCCCGGCACCTTCCTGTGGCAACATTTGGACCATTACTTCTGCCCGACTGACAACCGAAAGGTAACAGCCCCGGGGAGTGAAAATGGCAAATTTACAGCCACTTGAGCCCGGATTTGCGTATTATTTAAGAAATACTTATTATGAAAAATGTGAAGTTTAAGCGATCCTACTGGCGCCGTCGATAGATCTTAATTCTCGAGTTTTGGAAAAGCCCCGTCGGAAATCGTTCTAAAAACAATTTGTTATAAATTACTAGCAATAAAACGAAAATCATGATATACCTTTTCCCTTTTTTATATGTTAATAGCAACTTTATATTTCTTTTTACTCACTAAGTAATAATAAAGCATAAAATATTCAAATATTATAACTTGAAATCGAATATGTAGAACAGAGTTGGCGAGGCTCGCCTTTTTCTAAATGTTGAGATATCTCTTTTGCAAATATTTTATTTTATGTTATATGATTAGGAATACATTTTTTACTCGACTGACGATCCTACTATTTCAATAAATAAATAATAGTATATGCTTTAATGAAAACTATTAAAAAACACTTGATTTCCATTTTCTTGAAAATAATTGATTATTTTATGGATGCACTTAATATAAAACCCAACCTCCTTGATGTTGTGAAGAAAAAGGTCATCGCCGCCATTTTGGAGGCGTCCGCCATTTTGAATTTAGAATAATATTAGATATACATATTTTATAGTAAGTTTCACATCAGTACGATAGATATTTTAGTGTCATTTCATATTTTCAGATAAACTACTTTTACTTTTAGTATTTGTATACGTTTTTAATTTATAACTTACAAAAACAAAAATCGATCGAACCATAATCTTGTATTTATATTAGTAATTAGGCGACTCTGTAACAAGAATGAGGATATTAATATTTTTGAAAATTTAATTTATGTGCATAGATGCATGACAAATCCATACATTTTCATAGAAAATCTTAGAATTTGGAAGTTTTTCGGCAAGAAGAAATTTTATAGCTGTATTAATTTAGATGTAAACTTAATAGAAATTGATCCACTTTGTACTACTACTACGAAATATAAACACAGAAAAATTGAGTTTTTATACAAATTTTGGACATTTTAAGTTGCAAACCCTAAAACTATGAATCGTCTAACATCTAAACATTTTAACTTGCAGCAACAGTTATTTGTTTAGAATAACCAATTTGAACGATGGTGAGTGTACTATTTTGTCGGTTACGTTTGGCCTTCTTTGAATATTAATGAATCTCTGACTAGTATCCAAGTAACTAGGTGTGACAATTGTATTAAAAAAAAACGCAATGTCTTGTGTATTTATTAAGTCATTAGTATTTAAACAATTTTAATTCTAAATAACCGGCTTGAAATTTAAATTGTTCTTACTAATATTTTGTAGTTGTAGTTTTTATAAACAAATTTTATAGAGAAGTGAAGGTGAATTTCTGAAGTAAAACAAGTCATTCTAGACGTTAGGTCTGGATCTCTTCACGATTCCTCAGCGGGAAACAAATTGCCCCGGCATGACTTGGACGAAATCCTATCGGGTTTGGGTCGGATGCATCAGAAGAAGCCTTTAAGTGATAATTCAGGCACGTACCCGATGAGGTTGAGACGAAATCAAAGCGAAATCTGCCACGAATACCTTGGCACCTAAGGCACAGGATCCGTGTGGGGGCTGCCCAATGAAAAATTCCATTTTTCCTGCGTCTACAAAATTTCAAGTGAGCAACCACAGGGTAATAAAAATTCAGTCGGGCACCACAGAGCCCTGATAGCAGGATGTATAAATTGGGAACAATTTTGTGGTAAGAATTACTTTATAAACACTTTAGGCGAGAGGCCAGCCGGAATTTCAATGAGACCAGAGCCGGAAATAGGTTGGATATCTTCTCCAGGCAGTCACCTAGGTAAATCCCCGAAAACTTTTTTCTAGCGAAACAGACATTGTCCCGGGCATAGCGAGAAAATATCACGAGCCAGTTGGGAGGTCATTTCTGTTAAATATTAAGGAACCATTCCCGTCTAGAAGAAGGCTGGGATTTTCTTCGGACGATTCCCACAATCGAGAAGCATTTAAAGGCTTACATGAGGCCATTTAATGAGTCGCAATCAATATTAGATAACAATTGGACAGAAAGGGAGCTGCAGAATCCATTCGTGGACACAGTCAGTAAGTGAAATAAATTACTTTTAGATAAACACGTCAGAGGTCCTTTTATCAGAGTTCGTTTCAGTCGTTTTTTTTTCCTTTCTTAGACTGGATTCTAAGTGGAGTTTTATGTCTTAAACACCGACAAAGAGGAGCATCCTTATCGGCTTTCTCATCACCCACTGACCTAGACTTTCCTTAAAAACGAAAACGGATCCTGGCTACTTGTCCTGGCAGGTATCGGACCATTTCTACCTTTTCCTCACTTAGTGTCACGTAAGGAATGCCCCTTCACATAAAATTTGGGATCAGTCCTCAAATTATGGTACTATCACCGGGACCGCCCGATTCACTATGTAGTGCTGCTTCTTAAAGAAGGTCAGGGTAAGGTGACCGATTTTAATATGTTTTTAATAAATAGTTATGGGGCGCAGGTGTTTCTTGGGCAGTTCCAGGTAGTTAGGTGAGGTAAGGAAGCGATTGTCTTTAATTAGATAATGGGAATATGAGGTATTTTTACCCAAAAAGGGTGTAAAGGATTCAACACATTCACTGCAGGTGGTGTCAGGTTAGGCTTCAGCGTTCAATTAAAATTTTTATTGATTAATATCTCTCATATATTGTATGAAGTGAGATTTTTTGTATCTTCTTTTGTATGTACATATATAAAAAGTATATGAAGCAATGCCACTTTTAACCTGCTAGACCTAGAATATTTTGATAGATGTATCTTTACACTTAAGCAAATATAAATTTTTTTAATATCAATTACATATTGTTAAATTATTATATGTTCGTGTAATTGTCTAATTCAACTAAAATTGATCTATCAAATATTTTTCCGAATAGTTTTGTTCGACATCCTCCACTGTCATATCATATCTATCTTGAGTTTTTTGTAAAACCAGAAATACAATACTTTTATGAAATTCTAGAGAACTTTTTAACAGATAAAATCGTCGTTTTCACTATTGTTATAATCTGTCATACCTACTCTAACATACTTGCAGTTTTACAAAAGAATGTGATAAAAATCGATTAAATCAATAATGAGAGCATAGTCAGAATAAAGAGGGTTGAAGATTTTATTACTTACTATCGCATATTTTGTAAATAACTAAGTATGCAGGTACTGATGTTCTTTTCTTAATTAATTTGTACTTTTATTAGGACATTACAAACAGTGTTTGAAGAAAAGCCTATTTCAAGATTTTATAAAAGATAAAAAGGATCTCGCTTTTATTTGGTTATAAACAAATTTAAGTCATCAATAAATTGTTTGTCAGAAAAATAGTTGTTATATATAGTGATGGTTATTAAAATAGAGCCACGACTTTATAAACGAATTTTTGAATGAGGTTAAGTATACCTATTTAAAGTATTTTTATTCAAGGAAAATTGTTGCCCTTATTGCGAATATTTATAGAAGATTATCAAATTTATGATCTATCCATACCAACTTTTAATGAAAATAAACTGCGGATTATATTGTTTTTTGGAAGAAGGAACATAACTTTTTACTCAGAATTGTCGGCTGAATTCAAGCATAAGGTTCGAAGAAAATTTCAGGAGTGTATGTAATTTAAATCGAAGAGTCGTCAGAAAAGTTCCTATAGTTTGTCACATATAAATATTAAAAAATAAAAGCTTAAAAACTAAAACCCAAATTCGCAATAGCTGGAAAAATCATAAATTATTATAGACGAAGCTTGGTTAGATAACAAAGGTCTTGGATTATAAGTAACTAATCCGATGTTTATTAAAGAAGTTGTTAAATTTTGATTGATGAAATTATTATTAAATTATAAAAATTTGTGTTTAGGCACTGTTTAATTTTTCGATTGGAATAAAAATTAGAATACTGATAATTTAGTACATTGTGACAGTTTATATACATAGAATGAAATAAAAATATGTCAATATTTTACATTTTGTCGATCTCTGAGACTAATGCGCATGTGTAGGAAGATTAAAAAGTTAGCCCGTACCAAAAAGACTGTGACCTCATGCATCGGAGCGATTTAGTTGTTTTAATCCGCAGAACATTAAGTGGAATGCGTCATCCCTCGGGTCGGGAGCATCCCGTTAGCACTCAATCAAAATTCTAATGCACCGTCATCGCCAAAGTGCCGTTAATATGGAACCAACGCCGGCGATATTGTGTTTTACAATTCGAATTCCTCTCCTGGTAGGTTCCACACGTGTCCAATCCGCGGCGATCGCTAGCCGGGAAATCCTTGCATCACGCAGCAAAGTGCCTAACACGTGTCGGAAGCGTTATTTGTCGAGAAAATAAAAAACCGGCCTAGAAAAAAATTTATATTCGAGACTATTGACAGTTTTACAGTTTCGCAGCAGTGGGTACAGGACCCAGGGGGCGATAATTCCGGGGAGGCTGGCTCTGTGGACCGAGCCGAATGTTTTTGTTTTTCTCGAAGGCAATCGAAAAAAATTCCTCGATTCCATTTAAAACTCGATTTCACCCTGTCGTTTGTCATGTGAGTAAATTGTCTGGTGCGGGGGAGTGACAGGAACCCTCTGGGGTACCGCCGAACGAACCTTCCCCTCTCCCCGGCCGACTGACTATTGCTTGTTAATTGCGCACCGCCAACAATCGCTGAATGATTTGTTTAACTTTTTTGTTATCTCGAAAAATAGAGCGTGATGCACTTTTAGGCGTAGGTGCCATCACCCAAAATAAAGTGCCTTGGAGATGGATGGATGCACCGATTTTGTTAACTCAAAAAAACACTTAAGTAAAAATAACCAAATATAAGATGAAAAGACGCCTATCAAGTTGTGAACACATGAAGACCATAATATCACTTTATTAAAATTAAATGTGTTAGGTACACATACCAACGTACAATTAACAATAATAATAATAATTAACTACAAAAATAGTAACTTTTCAGGAGAGAGAGAAAACTGCATAATTTTACATAGCCACCATTACAATACCAATTTGTGTGCACTTCATATTAGATTTATCAAATATAGAACCATTAGTTAGATTGGCTGAAATGACGCGTCTTCCGATTCTCTAGCAAATGGCGTTAAAATGTCAAAACCGCCAAAAAATAACTTTACGTGGTGTTAGAATTTCATATTCATAAAAAATAATTGTATATATTTTTATTGATGATGAAATTATAATACATATAATTATTGTATTATGTGTTGGCTATATAGAACTTCTCTAAATTTAAATTTGCTCTGCTAGAATTTCTTTTGTTTTTTTACAAAAATTGTTGGGCTTCTTCTGCGATCGAAAATTCTTATTTTATCAGATGAAAATTAACGAAAAAACATCAGCGCATTTATATTCATATACAATATAATATGTACGTCATCTACAATTTTTTGCCTATATATCGCTTGAAGTTGATCACGCTATAGCATCGACAAAATGTAAAACAAGTTCTTAATTTCAAGCGAATGAAAAATATTTCAAGAACTTCTGAGCAGAGACACAGAGGCAAAGCGTTTTAAACTCTTCTTTTTTAATCTCGTGGAACATCAATTTTGCCTATTGGCTTTGGAAATCTCTATTATATGTGATAAAGTAGTTTATTATATTGTAGTTTAACATTATAATAATTGAAATATTCGAGTGGGATTTAGACTAATAACTATAATTATGCTTGACTTCATATTCAAGTTATAAAAAGCAAAAGATTTTAACGGGTGATTTTTTAATTTTAATTTTGTTCCTTAAAATTTAAAATAATTGCATTTTTCATTTCCAGAATGAAGACTAATTTATAGTTGGGTTCAATCATAAGCAATGGGAATAATAATTATAATAATTCAAAAATAATTATAATAATTCAATAATAATTATAATAATTCAATAATAATTATGGTAATTCAAAAAATAAAACATTTTAAATTCAGCGCATGTTGGCAACATTGGCATAATTTTTCAATAATTGCGCACATTTTATCTAGTCTTACGCAAATGCTTCGCAATTGTTCAAACAATAATTGATATGAAAAAATATATAATAAGCTAAAGAGAGCAATTCCAATCGTTAGTCGGTTTGTTAATATGGCTTTAATTGTTCATTTTCTTTTGATTACGCAAATTATCTTTGCGATTTCGGAACCAGTAGATGACGGTGAAGACGTGGGTTACATAAAAACCCTTCCAAATGGACAAAAGACAGTTGTAAATCCAGGCACTTATCCCTACGTCGTACATTTGGATATTTTAAAGATAAAAATAGAAAAGAACCCAAGAAATGTGGTTTTGTTGCAGAGGACTTGTGGAGGATCACTTATAAAAAACAATATTGTCTTGACTGCGGCGCATTGTATTGTAAGTCCAAATCCCGTCAAAAAGATCACAGCTTGGGCAGGAATCGTGGACACAGCATTAGAAATACGAAAAGGACAACCAATTCCAGTAGAAGGTTTTACTACACACAAACAATACGTCGAAGCAAAACCGCCTTTTAAACATTTGCACGACATTGCAATTTTATTTTTACAAAAGTCAGCAGAACCCAATGATTATGTGAAATTAGCAAAGTTGCCCCCCAAAAATTTTGACATTAAAAACCAGCAAGGTTCGATAGTTGGATGGGGTAGGCAGTCTTATGGCCCGCAGAAGTCGATGCTTCAAACTGCGACTATGAACGCAGTTTCTGCGGCTGATTGCTACAAAATGTACAAGCCTATATTGATACCGGACATTTTTGTTTGCGGGCTTTCGGATAGCAGGAAAAAAATATGTAGTACTGCTGGTGATTCGGGAGGTCCGTTCATCATTAAAGATTATGTTGTAGGAATTGCTTCGTTTGGATCGACTGATATGAAAAAATCGGATATAAAAAAAGATATAATAATATGCGATTACACCCTTCCATCTGTTTTCACTTTTGTGCCGAAATACCTGGATTGGATTGAAAAAACTATAAGTGAAGCTCCAGAGACAATGCTTATTAAACCGCAAGGAGGAATTCAAAACAAAAGAGGATAAAACAAAGGAGATTACTAAATCGAAAACCATGTTGTCTTCTATCCGCGATACAAAAAACGCGATTATTCAAAACAAAAAATCTGCTGCATAAATGTTTTAAGGAATATACAAGTGTGGAATATTTCATTCTTGACTCTTTTACGAAGGTTTTAAAATTTTACTCTATAATGTATTAAATTTGCATATCATTAATTCTGCTATAAAACTAAATCTAATCTAAATAAAATAAAATAATTTGCGTGCAATGATTTCTTCTTTATTAAGCTATCAACCAACTTTCATAAAAATAACAAAATTCTTTTATTAAAATATGTATTTAAACGTTTTGAAAATAACCGCCCAAGTGCGAGTCGGACTCGCGCACGAAGGGTTCCGTACCATTATCTATAAAAACGGCAAAAAATCACGTTTGTTGTATGGGAGCCCCCTTAAATATTTATTTTATTCTGTTTTTTAGTATTTGTTGTTATAGCGGCAACAGATGTACATCATCTGCGAAAATGTCAACTGTCTAACTATCACGGTTCATGAGATACAGCCTGGTGACAGACGGACGGACAGCGGAGTCTTAGTAATAGGGTCCCGTTTTACCCTTTGGGTATGGAACCCTAAAAAGCACCTTCGGTGCGATTAAGGCTCCTGATTAGGTACCTAATTCGTACCACCTATAGCCTAAGTCATACCTAGAATAATAGATCTATAAAATAAAAAAACAAGACCTCATATTAAAAAATTAAAAACTACAAACTGATACTTTCTTAGGAGATAAAATTACATTCTTCTTATTTTTGGACTTTACTTTCCATGCCAGCATATATCCAACCTTTATATTTTATATACAGGATCATGGTACGACAACGAGTAACGAATTCTCCAGAGGTACGACTTAAGCAGCCAGACCTTTAAAGTTTAAAACCAAAATTGCTGACATAACCTTAAAATTTTATACCATTTGATTTTGCTTAAATAATTGGCAGAATATCGCGAATATAGACATGAACCAAAAAAATAATAATTTTATTATCACACCTATTATTGTCTAAAATGGTTTACAAATTACCGCCCGCTTATTTTTGTTGACTCGTATGACTAAATAGTAGAATTTTACACAACTATGTAGATGTTAATTTATATCAAAATCGGCTCAGATATAGCTCAAGTAGGACTTGGGCTGTGCGTTGTGGTACAACTACAGCAACTTTCTCCTATATTCACTACATATAAATAAAATGGCTTTCTTCCCTTAAAGAGGTAAAATATGTTAAGAAATTAATTTATTTATTTATGTTTTTCAAATAGCTGCAGCGCTACGGCCTAATGAATGTAAATTCATATTATGTTAACTAACTAATTTTTAATAAATATATGAGTATATGTATGTATATAGGTACAAGTACAGAATATTTGCTAAACTGCTCTCATAAATGCAATAAATGAAAAAAGTATTACATATAACCGTTTTTTATCCGAATAACTATATTTATTTTTAAAACAATTGAAAGCTACGAATCACTTGTTTTAACATTTGTTGCGTTCAACAAGCGCGCAAGTGGTAAATTCGTCAACAAATACATATGATTCATAACTATGATTTAATAGTGCCCAAATGTAGCAAAGAATTTATATTCAACTTTTTCGTGGCTGTTGCTATATAAAATGTGTTTTTTATCCAGAATAAAAGGAGTTTTTTGCTTCTTGTTAGATTTTAAATTTATCATGAATAACCTATAGGCAAAATTTAAATTTTTCTAAAAAACAAATTGCAAGTTGCAAATTAGTTTATTCGTTCAACGTGGTTGTTTATTAAATTAAGTACGAAATTCAAGTATTTATATATTGAATGACAACGAAAAATCGAAAACTTATTAATAAGTCTAGGTGTTGTAAATATGTATGTAGTACTTAAGAGCTTAAATAAAAATCTTCCTCATCGATACTTTTTCAAATTTTAACACTTTATCTACGGGGCCATAAAGTTGGTTTCCAACCGCTGAGACGAGAAGAAAGTATATACGACGATTACTTTAAACATTTATTATTATTATATTTAAACGGCGTCATCCGTAACAGATAACAGTATTCAATTTGACGCTACATGGCGTCATCCGTAGTTAATTAAATAACTACTACTCATTATTTAAACTTGATAAATTTCGCAATTTTCTTTTTCTTTTAATATGTTTACTGAAATTTAAGGGATATGTATTTTTTATTTTTGTCAGGTAAACACATTTTAAGTTTGAAATCACCCGCTATTACTGGATTTTTATAAAATCTAGTAGGAATCAAAATCAAAATCCTCACCGCCGAGCTGGATTTGACTATTTGACTTCAATATTTTAAAAATTGTCCGAATATCACAAATTTATTACAGAAAAAATCTGTCAACTTGAGACATTTTAGGTGTAAAACTAATCATTTCGAAATTCAAAATAAAGCAGATATAAAAAGTAAATTCGTTTTTAGACTTAATCATGTTTTACATCCATCATTTTCAACTAAGCATTCTCGTTTTAACTCACTATCATAGTGAATATGCTTTATATAAGTGATTTTATGTTATAGTTCCTCTAAAAGTGTGGAAATTTTTGAAAAAAATGATAAAAAGCATTAATATTTGCGCCGGATGGAGAGGTATAAATACTTTAAGGAAACCCCGAATTCCAAACACCAAAAATGAAAATGACCAAAAAAATAAATTATGTATGTAATGTGTAGGTATATTAGGTAAGCCTGATTTGTGATATTTATTATACATACATACATACATATATATATAAGAGATCAAGAATCAAAATCAAACAAATCGTATTAAACTACAAGTTAAGGGAGCGTGAAGAAATTGGTCTAAGATACAAAGTTTCAAATTGTCCGAAATAAATTCTCAGAAGTAAAATATCAGAGTAATAGATTTCCGACACTAGCTGAAATGGATGCGATTTTAACTCGACCCTCAAACACAAATTTGGCGAAAACAATCGCATTTCTGGGCAGTTTCGGAAATTCAATAAGGGCGCCTGGCGGGAGTCACACATCAATTATTCGAATCGAAACAGATAATCACGTGGAACCCTAACGCCTCTTGAAAAGTTGAAGTCCCGGCACGGCACGGGCAGCCCGCCCGCTTGTGTCGGTGGCATTCGTCCGTGCAAAAGATTTATCGCCGCCTGTAGCTTTGCCGGGACACTTTTGCTTCGATTCGAGGACAACCCAAGTCTGGATCAGCAGCTGACCGGATTAGCAGCCCGGCTCCTCTGGAATCTGAAATCTGGGAACCGGGAACCGATTCCGGGTGCTGCTGACGCCGAAATAAGGCGGTGGCGATGTGTTGATTAGCCCTCATCTCCTCGCCGGGAGACTCCGCCGCCGCTGTGGGGTCCCTCGCAGGCCGGCCTTTGTGTGTTGGCCCAAAATCAATTTATTTTTATGGCCGATATTCCCCTGAATGGCTAACAATAGCTCGATAATTGACCACAGTTAAGCTATTCAAACCACTCCTGCGACGCAATCAGTTCGAGGACTTCGCAGCGATAAAAGTCGGCTGCGGAGTCGGTGACAACAAAACGACTATTACGTAACAAAATTAGATGCTGGCGGCCTCAGTGGGATCGCACCCTTTTGTTGTCCGATCCGGATCTCGCGAGATGAGAGTCGAATATTAGCGCATAATGCGTCTATTAGCGCTCGATGTTTTATGAATTAGTAAAAGTCAAGACGGGACAAGTCTGGGAATCATATAACCGCAACTAGACTAATCAGCTAGTGACAAGAATGCTCTTTTTATGAAATGCAGACCCAATTAGTGCAGGGTTCTGAAGGCCGGCATGGGGCTATTAAACACCAAAAAACTCGACATGTGTCATTGTTTCCCCTAACACATTTTTCCGGCATCAATAAAAAATTTCCGGAAATGAAATGATAAAAAAATTGTCATTAGGATACACATTTCCAAGAGCAGTACCATACATATTTGATATTTTCATATTAAAGTATTATTGATTTATATTTCATATTAAGCTAATATTTATCGTCTCCAGCTTAAAATAACGAATAACAAATTTTCAAAAATTAATGTTTTATACGGCCACAAACAGCTGCTTCAAGTAAACTAAAAGCGAACAACGAAAAACACACATTTTAACGTAAAAGATATTTTTGTGCGTATGTCTACAAAAGAATACGATTAAAGGATTTTATTGAATTCTAAAATTTAAAATGTGCTTGAAAGATCTGAAATTTGAATGCTATTTTTATTCAAATATTTAAATTTTAAGCCAATATTAATGAATGCTTTTACTTTGTCTGTCCTGCTCTGTCAGCAACATCTCACAAAAAATTTTGAAAATATTAAGTTTTAACTGTTATGCCAAATGTTAGTCAATAAGTTTGAATACTGTGCAGAATCTTCGACGTCAAATATTCGCTAAGAAAAATGGTAAATATCTCGATCAGATCAGATCCATCTAGATAAACTTAGATCAGGTGTCAAATAATTCTCAGATTAGATTGGATCCAAAGTCTCAACGAATGCAGATCGATCAGTTAAGATCAAGAAGTGTCAGTTATCATGACTCACTAGATGATGTTAGATGTAACACTGGAATGAGACAACAAAACTCCAACGCATATGCAATTCCTAAAAACCACAATTACAAATGTTTAACTTTAGCATTAGCAATCCTGTTTTAATGCTCAAGATCCTAACCTCTAGAACTAAGTATTTTTCCGTATAAATAGAAAGTTTGAATCAGTGTGATAAGACAGTAAATAGATTCATTTCTTATAGAAGTTTAAAATTTTTCGCCTCGGACTGTGTTTCATTTCGTACCTACTTGGTTTAATAACTTATAAATGTAAAAAACAAAAGATATTAAAATTAAATAAACTTACCAAGTTATCACATGAAACAAGCGAACTTTTTAATATACAAATATGAAAATATATAGATATTACAAATAAAGGTAATTGCGCCGAATTACACTATAGACATATTAATATACAATTTTTTTCCTTATATTTAAATTTACATAACAATTTTTTTCAAATTCTCACTTCTCAAAAGTGTTTCTGCGAAACGTTAATTTGTGAGTTGTCGAATTATCGCTGACCGATTTGTCGACTTGTCATCCAATAAAATCTATCTTTATGAAAAACGCTGCTAATGTATCTTAAGGTTTTGCCCAAAATTACTGCTGGTCGGGTACTCTTTCTAAATCCGCCTTTCTAAAGGCGCATTCACACTTCATTAACTTTTATATTTCTTTCTAACTGCATGTTTTTATATTTCAAATTACGACATCACCGGATATTAGGGATTAGGGTGCTTGAAATTAATGGGAACCAACACCTAAGTTAAAGGCGGGGTGAAGGGATCATGAGAAAATGTAAGATACTTTGAAAAAAAAGGAAATTTACCAAAATAACTATTATATTACTTACTTATAGATCATGATATGTGCTGAAGAGAAGTAAATATACAAAAATTCTGACAATGAATATAAATTTTAAATTTCAAGATTCAACATTTATATATCATACTGAAAACTTTGAATAATCTTAGATAAACTTGAGTAACTTTAGATAAATAAAATTAAATTTGGTATAGAGGAAATGAAGGGTATAAAACAGCTAGCGGCAATATGTGTTTATATAGATCTAAAAGTCTCAATTTTCACCGATTATTATTTCGATAACTATATATTTTGTCATTTATGGCCCCATTTGATACAAATCTGAAGTTTAGAAATTCGCAAAGTACGAGTCCCAAAATGAAATGATATAGACAAGGGTTTGAAAACTGGGAAAATCCATATTTTGATAATTTATTAAAAAAATAAGTGATTGTCGCAGAATCTCGAAATACATATGTCAAAATAAAGCGTAAATACTTACATAAGTGTGTTTATACAGACTCAGTTATTTTTAAGGTCTATCAGCATTTGTTCAGAAGACAAGTCATTTTTGAGAATTTTTCCAAAATTGGTCAAAATATGATTTTTTTTTTAAATTTTCAACCTCATAGTTCTCGAAAACACGATGTGTGGGAACATATTTATTTGCGGATCCATAATCTAGGTATAGAAAAAATTTATCCTATCTGATTTTCGAGGGAAACATTTTGCAGAATAGTGCAATCAGTAAAATAATAATCCTATGAGTCGTTGTTTTTGAAAGTGGTAGATATAAGTCAATATTTTTAACATATATTTTAATAACTCTTCTAATTAATTTTTATAGTGTAGATTTATTTAAAATATTTACATAGATACTCAAATATTGTACCTTCAGCATCCTTCTTATTACAATCTTTGTGAACGTTTTAATTTATGTAAGATATTCCAAACACGATCGAGTCAGAAGGGAAATTATGTTGTAGTAATTCACTAAGGTACCTATCTCGTGACCAAATAGCAAATATCGTTCCCTCCGTGATTTCTTCTATTGAATCAAATAATTTGCCCCATCTGGGCCCCAGTCGTCGGGAATATCCGCTAAATAAACGCCGAACCTTAAGCCGTGGCTTTTGTTTGCCGAAGATGATTACACCCGGCTTACAACTTCCTCCGGGAGATTTTGGTACACGGGAGGCTGCGACAGTCTCAGTCTCGTCGGTAATGAAATTTCGATTGCACCGCTAAAAGCTTCCCGTCGGAGTGGATCGGATGCCCAGGAGGAGTGTTTATCCGGCGCAGTCCAAACAAACGGGAGCGGCGTTGGGAGGACGCTTCCCTGGTATCAACTGGGAAGACCTCCATTAGGTTTATTAACTCAATATTTGGACGCAATTAGAAGTTCATTTTCTTCGGCTATCGGGGCTCGGCAGTCCGGGGCTCCGGTGCTCCGTCAAAGAGTTTTGGCTTGTGGTAAACAAACAGCGGCGCGGCCGCTGTCTTTGAAGTGTCAGTCACCAGCTCGTCAAGGAGGTTCGTCTGCATCGCAAATGGTCCTCCTCCCGTCCCCCGTCCAGAGCCACCCGGGGGCCGAGAAGCCATCCCTCAGGAACTCTTTACAATGAGTCGAAGGGGCACAAATCCCATCCGCACACAAAGCCCCCGATAAAATCTGAAAAACTGCGCCGATTTATGCGAGGAACTTATAATTGCGATTTTAGAGGTTTTATCGCAATTCGAGGCCCTCTGGGTGCGTGTCATCGTCGCGCAACGCAACTGTTATTAGTGCGGCGTGCTGCGAACATTTACGAGGCACGTGCATCGCCCGGGAATATCCTGGTTACCCCGAAAAATGGACGCGGGCGCTGCGCCGCCAGCACCGCATCCCACATCTGCAGCTCGGGAAGAGGACCACCGAAAGAATTTATCTCCTCCGAAATCTGGGAATAATCCTGGATGCAGTCGCACTCAAATATTTGCTCGGCTTTTTCCTTCATGCACTGATTGATGGTGGTGCAGCTCTGTTCCCGGGGGATTCTTTTTCGGCAGTCCGGAGCTGCAGGAGAGCTCCTTCTTCCCCGGCACGCCGCCGTGCCATGTGAAAGGGAGCGTGACTGGGCCCTGTAATGACTTTATTGGCTTACATGGAAATCACTCGACGGAATTTTGCAATTTTTTAATATTCTACGTCTCTTCCAAGGATACTGAATTTCAATTTCGTGGATATTATTTCCGAAAAATTTTTTTGGCATAGTTTCGCAATATCAAGCTGAGTTTTATCTCAGATAGAAAACTAGAAAAGGGGTTATATTTCTTTATTTCACATACCCCTTATGCAATTTTAAAATAATTGGGCGAACTACACTTTAAAGAAGTACACCAACTCTGGGTAAAAAAAAATGATTTGTTTAAGTGTCATTCCACATAAAATAATCAGATAGGAGATACATATATTCGATATCAAATATCTTTTGAATTTATTGGGAGCAAAATTGGAAATACAATATTTTGCAAACTTCGCTTTCTAGTTTTTTTTAAGCAGACCATAAGAGTGTCTTGATGAAATATAAATAAAATGCTCTATATGTAGGTCCGATAATTGGCATTTAAATTTTAAAAAATTCGACTTCAGGTTTGGTTAAGATAATCGATTTCATGACAAATTCTTAAAAAATTGTCAATTTAAAAGGAGGTTTTTAAAAATACTTCTACAAAACAAAAAATTAAATGCAGCTTCTTGTTAGCTAGGAAACAATATACGGTTGGTTGGTCGAATTGCGACCCCAGACGGTACTAGTTTGTTAAATAAGTCTTTATAATTGATCATATGATTTAAGAAGACATCAAGAATAAGAAAATATTTATTTTGAGAAAACGACAGACATAAAAGGAATATCTTGGCAATCGAAAAATGCCAAAATTTAATCATTATTGCACTCAAATCGTTATACTTCCTGATTTATTAATCATATAGAGAAATTTTTTGTGTCCTCAAACACTTTGAAGAGTGCAATTCTTTTATATTATTTTTAACAATCACTATGGTTAGTGCCGAGCGATATTTTCAATATTTAAATTAATTAAAATATACATATTTAAGAAATTCCATGGGAAAAGAAAGATTTTGCAACTTATACCTATCCTATTAGTAAAATTATTCTTGGCTTTAAGTTTAAACTTTGGTAAGGTATTTTGGAAAATGAAATGAAAGCCTGAAGAAAACAATTTTAATTAGGTATTGTTATGATTACATAAAATATAAAATTTTGATTAGGGAGTGTTTTTATTTGAATACTCATTTTAAATTACATGTTGTCTAAGTATAGGACCCTCATTCTTGAAACCAGTGGACTCAGGCATTGAACATAGGTAGTCTACTGGGTTAATGACGACTTTTTCGCTAAATCTATTTTCACGACCTTCTTTGTTTTCAGAGGTGGAGTCTAGCGATCGTTTTTTAACTTTTATGGAATTAAGACGTAATGAAATTATGTCCTTATGTGAATGATAGATAACAATACATTTTTCTAAGTTATCTTATACATATATGTAGGTAAATAACTAACAAACATATTTAGCATAATAGTCAAACAACTTTTATTATATAGAAAAATATGAGAAATTTAATATTTCGATTTACGTAGATTGTACCAATTCAAACCATCCTGGGAACTTTCAATAAGAAAACCGCCCAGAAACCAGAATGCTCTTACAATACAAAAACTACATTTTCTAATTTATGAAGACCCAACGTGTTGTGGCACGTATTTATGTTAACATACTTTTGGAAACCCCCGGAATATCCTCGAAAGCTGCACTCACGTCCTTCAACCGCCAACGCCGGCACCAAAGCCACAACACCCATGTTCCTTGGGGAATCGGCGTCGGGCGTCGGGAGTCGGCGGCGCGGGCGACGGCGGCGTCGGGACCCATCTTGGAGCGTCCCGAAGTCGGGGCACGCCGCACCATTGATATTCCGTGTAAGCATCAAGTGTAAATCATTTTCGTTCGTTTATTGGAGTGTTTGGGCCTTAAACGGTTATCCTTTTACGACATATGTCGTCGTGCTTGAGCCACTCCAGAGGATGAAATGCTGGAAGCCCTCGGGTTCAAGTATGCGGCCCCCTGCGTCCCACAGAGAGCCTCTTCTGACGTGTTTCGAAAGGCTCGTTTCGAAAATATCTGAAATTATTAATAGCTTCCGAGCCACTGCCTCGGGGGTTTGTGTCCTTCGCTCATTTTGTTTATGAAGTGGCTAAATTCATTTCATATCCTGACCGCCTTAGCGCCCTAGAACTTCGGTTTAAGCAACCTATATGCTTAGTGTTTAGGTTGCTGTGAAGTGGCCGATACTATTAGCACTGGGCGCCAATTTATGAAAAATGGAAAAAAATCCCGTCAAAACATAATTTTTGGGGACACTTTTCGCTTTTTATTTTAAGGCAAGTGCATAATATGCCCGCACTTAACCGGTGTAAGGCACGTGCTGTGCAATTTTGAATAAAAGACGATTGCATTACCTCAACGCAGCCGATCCGCGGCGGTTAATTCAACTCCTGGTGAATACCATGTGCGGCCCTGCAAACGTCGTTAATTGAAATCTTTGTTCAGATATCTTTGAGGGTGCTCGAATCCGCACTTACAATTTATCTGAAGAAGTTTTTTACCAGACACTCAGAATATGTGAACTACTCGTTCCCATAAATTCCGACTGCGGTTGCGGTACGACAACGGCGGCGGCGGCGGCGGCATCGGCGGCAATATGCAATTCAAGTTGGAAGTGCTCTCAGAAGACTTCTTGTACTATCAAAAGAGGACGACGAAGTGCGATGAATATCTTGGTAAAATAGCTGGCGTTTGGTAAATCGCTTAGCTTTCGAGTGCTCTAGGCCTCGCCCGGGCGTGTAAACAAACAAGTTATGATTTACATGTGAAACTACGTCCCCATGCCTGAGCTCATGAAGACATGTGGCATGGGTGGTTATCGGGTGAGCACTCTTTTGGGAAGTGACTTAATGGGGCCATGATTTACAGATTTCCAACTTTCACGGAGTGCATGGAGCGCTAGAAGCCTTCCTTCTTTCGAAATTAATCAGCGGCTTAAAGTTATAAGTTATGGCCCTCACATGTTTACAAATAGAAATCCAGGCTTAAGTTGAACGTCAGCAATTGCTTAACAACTATCCCTTGGGGAACTGTTGATTCAGTTGCATTCAACTTCTTAATTCAACAAGGAAGTTGTAAAATATTTCGTTTTTATGCTCGCAATATTACTACAGTATGGGTAACATTCCTTTTAAGCGAGCACTCAAACTTTGTAAACGTCTTAAATTTAATCTATTCCCCAATCTTCTTATCACTATCACTATCTTTAATCTTTCAAATAAAATAAATCAAATTTTTTAACCATATTTACAAAAAAAAATTCTGATTATTAATTGACTTTAGTGTAAGAAGGCTATAAAACTTGTATTTATGTATAAGTATTATTGTATTAATAATTTTCTCGGAAACTGTTTAATACATTGACATGCAACTAATTGCACATCTTCATAGATATCATAATTTTGGGTTAAATTAATGAATTAAATTGGCTGGATTTCGTGATAAAACTTTCTAGAATGTCTAATTATCTCGAAATTCGGACAGTTTGCATTAATATCATATTTTTGGTGAAAAAGATTTTTTCTTTTTGAAGTTGTGCTCTTTAACGGAGAATTTTAGGCTAAGCAGGGATGAAAATAACAAAATGCTCTTAATGGATCCTTAAAGTTAAGGACTAATAAAATCATTATTTTATTTATAAGTAATTTTAAAAGTCAATTAAAATACAGTTGAATTTCTAAAAGAAAAAACGGAGACAAAACTTCCTACAGGAAGTCGAACATATACATAAATCTCAAAGCTCAACTCCAATGTCAGTATATTTATATAAAAGATGTTTTCTACCAATTTAATTTTATGGAAGTTTGTCATATGTATGTACATATACAAAAGATAGTAATGTTTGTTATAAATACTAGTACACAGTTTGCTTTGTAATCATTTTAACTTATCGCTTGCTATTTTTTCATACCTGTCAAATAGTTTTTTATTGAATAATTCGAGCAATTAGTTAATATTGATTGAGGCTGTGTGCCAAACCAGACTTTTCTTTTCAAAAGTTCGTTCAAAATGTACTAGATTAATTTGCCTGTGCCAAACAAGGAGAGTCTTTTCAAGTGACTTTGTATCGACGTATAAGCACACTTTGATATTAATTACCATATTTGATATTAAATCGGGAAATAGACGAAGAAGGTATCGAAGTTATAATTTTATTTCTTCAAATACTAATTAACTATGTATTTAAAATACATAAAGGGGAAGAGGGAAAACTAAAAATTGCATGCAAAATAGGATAATCAATATGCGATATGCTCATAGCCTTCTATAAGGAAAAGTACTGATTTGTTATTTGAAAAGTCTACTCGCCAGCATGCTTTTCGTTGAATAGTCGACTTTTGAAAAGAAAAGTCTGGTTTGGCACACAGCCTCTGAATCTGGTTTATGTTTCATAGAGCAAATATGATTTGCAAAACCTAAAGTAGGATTTGATTTTTTGCACTTTGTATTCTTTAAATCTCGTCTTTACTTTAAACATCTTTTCGTTTGTCTTATTTAAATAACGTCACAGTCCCTAGTTATAAGTTTCTAAACTCTACTATTGTCCATAAGTTTTGGAGAGACTAAAAACTATATGTATCGTGGAATGACTAATTTTTTATCTACCTTATTACATATATTGAAACTGTTTTAAAAATTGTTCGTCATTGAGGATTCGACTCAGGGACGGCACTATCGGTACGGTATGCATGGAAAACTCTAGATCAACAATTATTAAATGGTACTTCATTTCATACCTTCATGACGTGCATAAAATATCAATCAAAAGTCTAAAAGATGTATTATCGCACTTACAAAATAATAGCTGTTAGGCGCCTTTAAACTTATCTAGATCTACAATCTTCAAGACAGACTGATGATTTGGCCATCTTAAATATACATAAACATTTTATTCAGAAATTGAATGAATATGAAATTATTAGTATAATTTTATTTAAAGAAGTATGCGCAATAATTGTCCATGTCTGGAAGAATTTAAATGCTTTCAATAAAAACGTAAATACTTGGATTGTCTAATTTTCATTATTTAGAATAAGTTTCAAGTTTATTTTGGGTTAATTGGGATATTTGGATTAAATGATATAGAATTTCATATCATTAAAAAATTGTTTAAGCTCTATACTACAAAAAAATATACGTATATGTATAGTTCCGCCCCTGATTCGACTGCATTAAGCTATTCAATGAAGAAAAAGGATGGACTTCAAAGATATCGGAAAGATGGTTATGAAAAATGTCTGGGCTTGTACCTCACATGTTTTCAATTTATTTACATATTTAACCCGAAAGATGTTGCTACATTTCGAGGGCACTTATCCGAAGTGAGCATTTCCTTTGCGACCAGGAGCTGAAGCGATTTTCACACTTAAGAGACTCAGAGCAAACATAATTTCACTTTCTCGACCAAAAGCTGTCCTATGGATGGTCTCCAGACGACGATGCGTTTTATCAATTAAGGGAAAGGGATCAGGGCAATATCTTACGGAGATTAAATGGGGTGTCAAGAGCAGTCACTTCAGATGAAATTAATGTTTCCAAAACAAATCAGCAGCCCGGGTCCGATCGAAGTCAGTAACTGGAACGAATCGGTAAGGGTGAATTCGAACACGGTTGGCCTTCTGTTGCCCTCGGGTTTTGGGCCACAGACCCGGGATAGCGCCCAGAGCGCGTTCGAAACATGCGTTTTCATTGGGAATCCGCGCGACGCATGCAACAAGGACATGGGGCGAATTAAAATGGCAAAAACTGAGGTAATGAGACATTTTAACATTTGTGCACCGACACCCCTAGATTAGCTCAACAACTGTCGATTTTATTGTTCTCGTCCCCTTCCCCCGGGATACGCGGTATTTTAAACACCGCCAGAGGATTTTTTACGGATGGCGCGATAAATTTAAAGCGAAAAAAGAGCCCATTTCGTAGCGACCTGACCCTCGGAAACCTTTGCCTTTCAGTAATTTTGTTGTGTTGTGTGTCGAGCATAACACTCGCTCGGGGTCGGGTAATTTATGTTGTCACAAAGGATTTCCATTAGGACGAGCGCCGAACACCGCTGATCCTAGCGAGGCCCTATTTCGAGTTGTTTTATGTTTGTTTTTTCCCTCCGCCATTCAAAGATGCCCGGGAAGATTGAGAAAAAGGAACAGTCTCCGACTCCGATTCCAACGCCTTGAGATGTGTAAAAGGTCATTTCGAAAAGAATATGGAAAGCGCGTTTCAGCGCAAAATTTTGGGCAATTCAATTCGGACAAAAGCGCTTATTTAACCGCTCTCTGAAGCCATCATAGGGGTAATCAATCAAATTTATGCCCCGATGCATTTTTTTTTTTTGCAGATGTTTACTCACCGGATTTTGTTCTTTGCGCGAGGATTTTCGGGGCTGAGGGTACACAGATTTTTGGGTTGGACTTTCGTTTCGGATCCTTTGTGGTGGAAAGACTCCTTTCAAGTAACAGTCCTAATCCAGAATCCAGTGCTTAGGGCTTCACAATTTATTAAAAGGTCGCAAGGTCATTAAAATTGCTTCAAACGAATGTAAGTAGAACATGTTTTCAGTTTTGGGATGAACAATTTTAAAAGGTTTATCAAATACAAACATTCTTTCAGTGCGTAGTTAAAATAGTTTCAAAACACAATAACAATTGTATTTAGAGAATATGATTGTTATGCAAAACATTTGTATCATAACCTTTTTATTTATTAAGCATGACAAGTAATCTATAAATTTAAAACACAATATTTCAAACTTTTTAGCATTTCAAGTATTTTAGGCGCAATTGTATTTAAATTGAATTGAAAATGCTTAAGGGGTCAGAAAATAAATGATTTTTTTAATTTGTAGATAATATTGTAATAATCCTTTTGGAGATTATCCTTGTAATTTTGAAATCTATTCGACAATTATTTATTATAGCTTAGATTTTAGGTTCTTATCCTTTGGTTGTTAGTTGATATTTACATAGTTTTTTAATATCATCTCTTGGTTCATATATATTTTTTTAATTCTTCCCGCATTTAAACCATTGAGTTTGTACTTTTATAAAATGTGTAATCTTCAGCATACATAAAATAAATATTATTATTACTTAATGTGTCCGGCAGGTATATAAATAAAGATAAAACTTTAACCCTTGATTATTTTCTACGAAAAATCGTTTTATGTAATCTATCCAATATACATACAGATGTGGCCAAATTATTATCACCTATAGACATTTTTAGTACAATTGTATGAAAACATAGCTTTATGAATCCAAAAATTGGAGAATATTGTCCAATTTCCAAAAACGTCGACATTTTCGCTTCGGTTACTGCACTGACATCCTTTGCTTTACCCATATTAAATTTTATAAATTTTGAAAAACACTGCTATCACGTTCACTATTCGAAGTCACGAATGCGACTAAATATCATCAGCTAGGTACTCATCGTTAAATATTCCACAGTAACCATAAAATTAAAGCAATTTGTAACTCAAATTAATTAGTAAAACAATAAGAACTCTAAACTGTTGGTTTCCCGAAAAGGCCATTCAGGTAATAATTGCTCCAGGAAAAGGATATTTCCAAAAATATAACATATTTATTGCAGTACTTCTTCGTAGTTGAGGTAACCTTCGTAAACGACATGCTAATTTCGAAAAAGGATGCTACAATATTTTTATAAACTACATTAACACGTTTTTTTAAGAGGTGATAATAATTTGACCACATCTGTATATCTTACGAACCTAAGCTCATAAAAATGGTCGTAGCATAAATATTTAAAAATTTATTTGCAACAAAGAAGGTACCTACCCTAAAAAAATGGTTAATAGTAAGCCACAGACAAAAACTGAATTTCAATGTAATTTAATAAGAATTTTTTTAAATTTTATATATGGCACATATGGGCAGTTTTAATAATTTCACTTCAATTTCAATTTCAAATAATCCAAATCCGAGGAGGATTTTGCATAATTTTTTGCAAAAATTTTCGTATAACATCTTAAAATATAGGTGTGCTGTGCTAAGTATTTAAATAAAATTTATAAAGCATTTTCATTTTGATATTTACTGACTGATTATTTAATTTCACTATTTCAATTATAATTCCTTGATCAGGTTTTCGTAGGTCGTAACTTGTACATATAAGAATAAATCTTGCAATTTAAAAACATGACTAATAAGTTATAGTGACTTGCGGCTTTGGCCCCAATGAATCCTAAAATGTGCGTCAATTAATTATGTAGGTGTTTATTCAAGGGAAAGTAGTCTAGGAATAGAAGCAACATTTTGGAAAAAATCATTAAATGATAATTTGTAAATTATTCTCTGAAAGATGAAGATAAAAATAAATATACTTTATTTTTGTATCGTATCAAAAAATTATATATAGGTACATAAGTTAGGTTTTGGAAATACATATTTAGTACAAGAAAAGCATGAAAAACAAAGAATTTGATATAAAAATAGATAAGTTGTGGTAAGGAAGTTGACAGTAAATATTGTTCATTGTATGCATCACAAATAGGCTAAAACTAGGCTAGACTTTTATAAGTTACATACAAAATAAGTATACAATTTTACTAGGAACATACATTTCAAATGCGCCCTTAGTTCAAATATGAGATGCATGGTGATAAAATCAAGTAGACTTTAGAATTACAAACAGAAGGAAGTCCAGATTTAATGACCTCATTTAAATAAAATCAAATTCGTAATGGTTGGTTTCTCAACCTAGATGAAGATTAAAATAAAAATACTGATTGTTTTTATTTTCATTCCACAATAAATAAAAGCTAATTCAAAAAGAACGCAACAGATTTGAATGGAATTTTGTCGTTACGCCAACTTAATTTGCTAAATTTTGTCCCTCATAAATCTCCTGGGAAACGATCATTTCTTGGAAGTACACAAAGCTTTATTTACAAACATTTTACCATTCCGAAATATTTTTGGCAATAAAAACGTAAATTACAGAAATTTTGCTGAAATAGCTTTCGTTTGGAATTTTGTTGGAAAATTAACATTATCTTAAAGGAGGGAGCATCGGCACCTAACGATTATCTCGAATAAATCCCTTTGTGGAGGAAGCTGTTTCGCCTCCGAGTAATGTTCGAGGCTAAATTTGATTAAGCAAACAAAATCGAAGACGAAAAGACGTTTTTCGTTGTCGCCGCTGTCGTCGCGGCATTAGTCGTCAAACTCATCTGAAGACGCGGGGGATTTTTTAAAAACAATGAAAGGAATTCGCTGTGTGCATTACGCCAGGAGTGCTATCACGACATTCCAGGGGAGCGGGCCGATTAAGTGATTCTTGACGGGCTTAGTACATGAAAATGTAACAAAAACAGGCCCAAAATAGACACACTTAACATACTTTGTGTGGGCCCGACCGCGATGCTCCGGACTCGATTTTATTTCATCAAGTGAAATTAAGATTGATTGTCGCCCGCCCGCCCTCAAGAATCGTCGCTTGATTGGTGCCACAGTCGAGTCAAAGATTTTAAAGCATCCTCAAAGTCGATGATATGGTTTCGATTCATAAAAAAATATTCCTTTATAGCCATTAGGACAAGGTGCACATGAAAGTTTTATTGACACCAGAAAAGGTTTATAGACGTTCCCGATAACTTCTTATCGTCATGCCTGTGACCCTGACAAAAGGCCCTAGATAAAATATGTTTTTCGATCAAAAGAAAATTTTCTAGGGATGAACGAAAAGACGGACGAGGACCGTCCGGGCATTGTGCCCTTTTGTCGCCGCATTCGTCGTCGTCGGCGGCGGCGGGTGTCTCCTTTTGGTACGCGGACTGACGACCATTAACAACATGTTCGAGAAGTACTTAAGTCGATAAATACTATCGCAACCATGCGTGCTCATGAGCCCTAAAATGTCGGGAATGGCGACCCTTTGTCGACCATGGAAAACTATTAATCGAGAGATGCACAACTCGATTTGGACGGGCATTTCGCTAACAATGGGCTCTCCTCTGCAGTATAAGGTATATGAACCTATAGTACCTATATTTGGCAGCTCAGATTCGGGGGAAATCTTATAAATTATTGAGGCCAATAATGGACGCCTTTGCCAGATCTCTCCTTCATTGGCGTGTCGAGTACCAGGTAAAATCGGGAATTTATCCCGAGACCTTGTTCCATTGTCGTTTTTCAAGTGACCCTACATATGAACCCCGCTTCTGAATGGAACTAATCCACTTGTGAACATGACCCTTACTTGCAAATTCTTGGTTAAGTTCTAGACCGGCAGACAATCAATGAGACTTCTCAATATCCCTTGATTTGCAGCTTCAAGAACAAGCGGCTGGGAAATTCAAGAAAATTTATTTTGCAAACTATAGGCCCTTCCCGATTTCTACTGCATAAGAAATTGCCACAGTTGAGCAGGGCAATTATGAAGATGATAAGAACATTTTCGTTATTTGCATAATTCCTCCCCTGTACCATTTTACTTATCAAGATGCGAGATGTGAAGTGCTGAGAAAGTTTTTAATTGTTTTCAATTCCACTTGTAGGAACTTCAAAATTTATTGTGATTTTAAATTTTCCTGAAAGGAACTGGAGATAGTATGTAGGTATGTAGGCTCTTTTCTAACAACTGGAAAAATATAGACTAAAAATTTATCGTAATAAGATCTCAAAAATTTAGAACTTTAAGAACAGAAAATATGCAATCGCTTTGATTCTTCTAAAAATTGTCTATTTGGACTTTCATTTTAAATTTATTATTTGTGTTAAATAATATTAGAAACTAAAGCCCAATTCGAAATATTTTTAAGTCGATTCATTTTAGAAATGTTTTAAAGTTATTTTTATTGTGTAGGATTTACATTTGTAGAAATAGATAGTATTACTAGCTTTCTACCCGTGACTTCGTGATTTTTAAAATTAGAGGTGTATAATTTGGTGTTTAAGATTATTGGTTTAAAATTCAGTATGGCATGTTCCAGTGCTTTAGAAAAATGAACCTTTAACTAATACCAATTTTCATAGTTTTAGCGTTAGAAATTACGGAACCCTCATACAATCTTTTATCAAAAAAGCTGAAACACCTCTTACCTAATTTCTAACGCAAAGGCTAAATACCAATTTTCATAGATTCAATTTAAAAACTGACGGACTTTTATTCAGCGGTACCGCCTCGGCGTTGATGAATCTGTCAGTGAGTGAATCAATCGGACGGCTAGGACGTGTTCTTTTATAAATTTTGGAAAATATTACATTTTTTTTTAAAATATTGAACAATTAGTTTCGTTAAAAAATCTAAGATAACTAATGAATTTTTATTTAGTAGTTAGTAGTCCAATAGTCTTTTGAAAAATTGGACCTTCACTTTGAAATTTATGTCCATTTTCATTTAAATCTGCAGCCAGTAAGGCCTACCACGAAAACAGCAGGTCGAGACTTTTCAGGTTGAGTCACGTAATTTCGCGGTGAATTAGAAAACATTTTCCCGACTATTTTAAATGGAAATATTAGGCTCGCCTACCGAAATAGAAAAACTACAAAACGAGTCCATATAGGAGCCTTTCCGGGAAGTAGGTTCTAATTTAGTCCCACAATCCAACCAAGAAACTTCTTCAGAGGTTTAAATTTATTGTGCGTGGCGTAACGAATGCGTCCTTTTCCTGCCGCTTTGCGTTTTCTTACATTTCGCACTTGAAGTAGTCAAACCTACCAATTTAAGGACAATTTGTCGCGGCAATAAAATTAGAGACTGACTGCAAAATACCCGTAATTACCCAAATTCCAGGCAAATTTTTTCGTCAAGAAAAGAACCAAGATTTTTACGTAAAAAAAAAAAGAAATTATAAATCATACCTTACCTTTCTGTGGCTGTAATTTCTGGGATGGCATCTGCCTCTTGCTTTTGTTTCCGCGGTCACGTTAAAACCAAAAGGCATTTTCTAACATAACAAGACGAGGCGAGGCAATTTAAAATGTTCTTAAGTAGCTTCGCCCAGCCAGGTGAGTTTATGACACCTTTGACCTAGAATTCTGCGGGTGACGTCCCCGGGGGCCATTACCTCGAGGACGAAATTTAACTTCTGGTTAAGCGAACATTTGTAAGAAATTTATGGTTTGACCGACAATTTTATGAGCTGCGGCTAAAATATGAGTTGGCTTTTTTTGTTTACAGAGTACAATCGATAAAAATTGCTTGCGGTTCTCTTAAATATTGTAGCTTTAGTTAGGTTTTAATAGTGGTAGGAGAAAGAGTATAAATTTATTTGTTTCAGTAGAAACCACTACCAGTTTTCATTAAGCAATTTATTGAAATACAATTAAAATTAACTCAGCAAAAACCAAAGGTTAATAATTTTTTAAAACTTATACATTTTCCAAAAGTACAATACCTTTAAAACTTTTAGTTAAAATTACAAATTAACCTATAAATATTCTCACAGCTAACTTCTATCTTCGTGTTTCTAGTAGTAAGAACCAATAAACCAATCGTCCCAAAAATTAATATTGCATTCCTCGACAGAATTCATTAGAACTTAGTACTTAATTATTTATTCTTTTCTAATTAATATTATAGATTTTAATAACAAAAAAATATGATTTCGTTTTTGTTGAAATCAACACTTTATTTCTTGAAGCCGTAATTTTATAAAATACTAGCTGTCCCGTCCATGCGTTACTATGGTTTTTTTCTTCTTAAATAGAGTAATAATTTAGATTTAATTTATTTAAAGTAGATAATAACTGCATTTTATTCATTTTTCTATCTGATTCAGGTTAGATAGCAAATTTTGCATTGAATTGAATTTTAAAAGCCTTCAGGAATGTTATATATGTATAACAAGATTTTAAAATTTGTGAAAAGTGCATCAAATTGCCACAATATTTATCCATCCAAAATTCAAACCTTGGATTAATTTGTTGACACGAAGTGGTTATAAATTCAGGCAATTTGCTTTTATTTTCGCGAAATAAAAAATGTTTGATATGGGTAACTTTCCATAAATTTCAATTTAGTGCAACCCAAACCTATAATTGGAACCGATTTGAAAAAAAAACAGCCAATATAATGGTTTCTTTCTTTTCTTACAAACAATACCATAGCAACACAAAGCATCGTAAAATGCATATTTTGTAGAATTTAATTTTCAAAATTTTAATGTCACATATAAAAAGCATTTTTAAATTATGTTTTAAGCCTTTCTGACATCGATACAAACATAGACTGTGAATTTTTACTCAATGGGTTCAGTAAAATTTCCATTTGTAAAAGCCTCATAGAAAATGAATATTAGTTTTTATATTTTGTATATTAAAATTTCACTTTTTTCTTCGATTTAAATACCAAAGGAAGAAGATCTAGTTCGGAGATAATCTAGCTAAATCGGTAAATCGGTTGAAACTTATAAAAGAATAAAAATCTATATTTCTGTATAAAATAATGTTAATAGAATTTTAATTTTACTACATACTGTTTATAATTTAAAAAGTTTAATTATGTTCACAGAAAATTCGTGAAAAATCATTCATAAAATTATTTAAAAGAGGACTAGTGTAAAGGATTACTTTGTTAAAAGATATTCTAATTCAAGGTATGAGAGCATAATTTACTTCATATAAACGAAAATGTTCCTATACCAAACTAGGGTCTTTCAAAAACCGTGAAGCCCTCGAAAAAATCGAATCATCCGTCTAAGACGTCGTCGTGCATCGAGAAAATTGAACCCCGTCGCGAAGGAATTATTTCCGGATTTGCTTCTATCGGAAATCTGGAATGGGGACGGTTAATTGAATTTATTTTAAAAATATTATATGCTCCGATTGAACAAAGACAATGCCATTTAATGCCCTCTTTGTGCAATCTCTCAAGGGTTCGCCTGGTCGGAACCCTCAAACAACCCATTTGGGAATAAATTACCAACTCTAATCCGAGCAGCAAGGATTTATTACCATGGATAAGCGCCTTTCAAGGCTAATGCAGCTTTCGTGAAATTCGATACCGCCCAGCAGCGTCCCGGATGCACAAGTGAACTGGATCTAATATAATTCAAATATGTATGGATGTAAACAAAAGGAGATTGCCCGAATCCTCCGGATCCGTTGACGTTTGCAAATGGATTAGGAAAACAACTGTCGTAAAACTGGTGCCTGGCTATTTTCTGACTTTTATGATTGCGACCAGCCAGCCAGACGACGAATCGGCTTCGGGGGTGCCGAAAGGAACGCGCTTTTTGTTCGAAGTAAAGTAGAACAATTAACCGAATTTAAAGAGAAAATTACGTTCTTACTGCGTCCAGGGGGCGCTGCCTTCACGGATCGCATAATTTAATTACCATTTGTTAAGAATGCTAATGACGGACCGAGCAGATTTCGATCGGCACCGGTAACGACCGACGTCCTAATGAAATCCGTCAAGGCACGGGCAACCAAATTGAATTGAATGAGTGATAACATTTATGACGAGTAACTATGTCCTTTAGGATTTTTAACATATTTTTAAAATTGTCTTAGGTTGTAAAAATCATTGGTTTTCCAGTGAAATAATTGAAGTTGCTAGAAATGAAAAACAGACAATTTGTCTGAAATAAAAGATACGTACTGTTGTGTTTTCCAGAGTATTTTTTTTTAAATCCGCCAGATTTTTATTTTCAGTTTCCATGTCTTCCTTCTAATAAGTGAATGGCTTTATATTTTTATACAATATTTACTTGATATTCGTCATAAACTTTTGATCGAAATTAGAGATTGAAGTAATTTTGTTATCTCAAAAGGTTAGAGAGAAACCGTATTTTCTTGAAATTTTTCGTTTTTTGAGATACATATCTGATTATTGTTCGAAAGACGAAAAATGTGGGATATCTTGATCATATTAAAATCATACTGAGCAGGATATATCTAAAGTGCATATAGAACTCTCCGAACGCACTGGCTTTTTGCCAGTACTTTTGAATTTACCCTCTCCTTTCGATTTTATAGATATAATGTTCATATTAAAAAAAAATATCAAATTAATGTTTATCCGCTTATCTCAGTAAACTATATATTGGTCCAGCTAAAGAGCATAGCAGACGATGCAGGGTGTTACCACCTAGATGCGACGCTGTTTAAATTTTTAATTTATTTTCAAAATTAAAATTGTGAAGCAATGTAGATTAATATTACATTTTTTGATCGGTACATTACAGTACAGTATGTATAACTTTTATTATTTTATTTATTATTATGACGAGTGCTACCCACATGGTTAACGCATTTTTCCTCCACATTTTTGGCTACAGACCAGCCAATGCTGTAGTAGGGTTCAAGGCCTAGGTACCTTGTTAATTACCCTTATTTGGATATTTGGACATTATGTACAATTTACATATGTACCTACATATATAATATTGTAATCAGATTTGCCAGCCGGTTTCTTTAGTGTGGCTACGGGTTGATGTTCCTGCCACAGACACCGCGATCGTGGGGACCGATCGCCAATGTTTATAATTCAGAGGTTGAAATTCAAGGTATCAAGTTTAAGCGAAGGCAAATTTTGTAATGTTTGTTACAAATCTTTATAGTACCTTTTAACCCTTGGGGTTTCCTTTTGCTGGAACGTTTTATTGAACATTGAACAGAATGTAGATACCATTTTTAATACTTTCGATTCTAAAATGATACATTTTCTTTTGTTATTTTGGTATTTTGGTGTTGTATTATGTTTTATACAAGGTGCAAAAAGCTACCACGTTTACTGTTGAATTATGAATTCATATTCGTTTCGTTGCCTTTAGAATGACGTAATTTTTCAAATTTTTCGTACTTTTTTTCTACTGCTGCTACTTGAACCTCTTTTGTTCATCCTAATGTTATTTATAAACTTTAAATGTCTTGTAAATTGTTAATTAGTAATAGTAATTAAAGGATTCATGTCTTATTGTCCTAAATTTGTAATCCAAAGCAAATTAAATAAAACTTCGAAGTCAGGACTAGTTTAAAAGTAATACCTTTTAATCTAAAAGTGGAGCGAAACCCTTCATTTGGGGTTGTTTGCTAATGAGAACTAAATTTCAAAATATGCAGACACTAACTAACGAGTTCCCAGAACTTTCCTGTCGATGCAAACGAAGGATCGATGGCCCTGAGCTGGCATGTGAGCACCGATTAACAGTCGCATGTACAATTAGCAGCGGGCTAATAGACGTGGAATTTCTTGGGCTGCGGTGCACTCCCGAAATAGCTCCTGGTTCTTCCACACATTCGAAGGAGGAGGAGCTCCCGTCTTCGTCTTCGAGGCGCACATTCCTAGTTCTGCTGGTTGATTAACATTCTGCCTTTAATTGCAGCGGAGCTTGTCCGCGAACTGCCTCTAATTTATGCCCGGAGCATTGTGCACGGAATTTTTAACGCTCAACGCCGTTTTATTTCGTGCACTAAATTTAATTGTTGAAAAAAGCCAGAAACTCTTGCCAACGCCGAATGACGCAATTGTGGAAGCGAAATGTTACGCACCGCATAACTCCCAAGGGGCATCTTGACGCGGCCCAACCCATTAGTCACCGCGTCCTCTTTGGCTGGTGTCAACCGCGGCGCTGTGTTGCAGCAATCGACACCGTTTCCACCTCATTGGACGCCGCGCCGCCTCTGCCCCGGGGATTTTTTAATAATTCCCTCCGAAATATCAACAATATTTGCCGCCCACGCAGATTCACACTGGAGTTACTGATCCAAACATTTTTTAATTGCCGACTACGTTGGGTAGCTGCAGGAGGTGAGGCTGAGGGTTACGGCGGGTCACATTGCGGGAGAGACATCTATTAAATTCATTTTATCATTTCGGTTGATTTCGCCAATCTGTCACATTTTGAGAACAATTAACAAAAGAACATTGCTTCCATCAGACTGACTGCACATACTCCGCAGTAATTTTAATGTAGGCTTCCAGATGGTTGCGATTTTAAACATGTCAATCCCACAAAAACAAAAATATAGATGAATTGGAAAGAGTTATAAATATTGAAACTGCCTTTTTTACGAATCCTACAAAACTACATACCTATGGCCAAAAAAATAAATACATTAAGGTGAAATTATTTAATGGCAAGGTTTTCTTGCAAAAATTCTATTCAACTAATTTTACAACTCACACTGTGATAAGTACTGAACGGGCGTACGTATTGACGTTATCAAAAAATAAAACATCCAGAACTTCAAACAAAATTCTTCAAATGGTGCATTTTTGAGAGGACAAAAAAATAAATACGGTCTAAAGTATCTAAAAATATTTATTGAATTTCTTTTTTTTTCTGTATTTGTTTATCGGCAAACGGTCTGACTTTGTTTTTAAATAAAAAAAGTAATGGATCATTTTATTAAAAAAAAAATATTTTGGAGATGCAAATGCTGCTTTACGCCGAATGGAAAACGCCATCACTTCGACGGATATTTCAGCATGATAACGACCCAAAACACACATCGAAGTTGGTAAAGAAAAAAGGCTTCAAGTTTTTAATTGGCCGGCTCAATAACTAGATTTGAATCCTACTGAAAATATCTTGGGGATCCTTAAACGGCGCTCAATTCAGCGTTTCCGAAATAAAACAGAACTAATGGAAATAATGAAAATGATGAATTATGAATTTAATAGCGTCTATGCCACAAAGGTGTGCTGAGTTTATTTAAAATAAGAACTATGTACTAGAGAAGCAACTAAAATGTTGTTTGCGTTTGACACACTAACATGTACCGAAGTTCGTTATATTTTTAACTTATTTTATTTATTCAACTAAATTAAATTAGGAAAAATGTTTATGGTTATTGTTCTGCACAAACCTGTATTTATTTTTTGTCCATAAGTGTATATACATACATCTGTAAAAGGACTGTAATATAATTACCTAGGAAATACCAAAAACATTAATATTCACTCTTAATTGTTCCTCACTAGAATACATAAATCTCAAATAGAATTGGTTTCCTAGATATGCAGTTCAAAATCTAGTGAAAAGCGAAACAGTAGAATTCTATTGTAATTATTTCCTTCAGTTCTGCTTCAGTTCAGTGGTTTTCTGGAAAATATATTTATAACCAGAAATGCAGAGAAGCTTTTGCCTGCTTTACCAGCAAAATTCATCTGATATCTAGGAAAATTTACTAAAGTATCCAGTGCTAAATTCTGGTTGGTTTTGTTAGAATTTCAGTAAATATTGCTAGAAATACATTATATCGTAGAACTGTTATTGTAGAAAAGTTTAGGTTGATGATGAAAATTCAATAAGATAAGAGCAACTTAAATTTTGGTTAGTCTCAACATTTCATCTGTATATTAAAGAATTTAATGAATTTCTTAGATTTTAAAATAATAAGAGGTAAAACTTTAAAATTAAATTTGGAAAGTATTACTGATTTGGGTTTGTACTTTGAGTCAGTTTTAAAAAAAATAAATATTTTGTGGCGTACATGTTCGTAAAACTTGATAGTTTTTCAACATAAATAATATTTGTATTTGTATAATCAGAAGAAAATATATTTTAAACGTACCTAGATACCATATGTCTTACTCAAGAGAATTACAAATAGGAATTGATTGCTGTTATTTGACTTCTGTTGCCTTTGCCTCTGTTACATTGAGGTTCCAAAGCCAATTTACGTTAAGTTTTTTAATTAATTAATAAAAGGTATGTGCGTTTCCTAAAATTAAAACAGGGGCACGTGTAAGAAATTTATTAAACCACAAAATTGGAAGAAAGTAGGTATCTGTCGTTAATTTCTGATGAAGGACCAAACATTTCCTTTAGAAGCTAATGAGACAGCAAACTGACAACTACTGTTCCCATAAATGTCGTTTAAAAAAAAGAAAAATTACCGATTTCTTAGCTAGTCCCCTTACAAAAATTAATTTTCTTTTCTATTGTTCGCACAACCTTCCCGGGGGTTAGACTTTTATCCCTCGGAGGCAAAAATATTGGAAATTTTTTTATATTGGCCTCCCAAGAAAGTCGATTTCCCGCTGTTCCGTAAACAAATATTAATTTAGTCATAGCAGGTGATTTTCGAATTTCAGCCGCAATAGTGCACTTCGGCTGGAAGACCCACCAGTGATTTTGTCCAGGGAATGTTTGTTCAGCAGTGTACGACCACCGAGGAGACGTGTTTGTTTTCAAAAAGGTAAACTACCCGGGGATGAAGTGTGGCTGCACCGTAGGCGGTTTATGAATATGAAGCGATTGCCTCTCGGATGGACCTCGGGACGGAAACGTCCCATCTTCAAAAAGTCAAAACAAAAAGATATGAAAAAAAATATCTTTTGATAGTCAACACCTTGTGAGAAAATCGTACACCGAAAACGTTATGGCGAATTTGTTTGTTTTGTAACCTCACACAAAAATGCCTTGTCTTGTGAGAAACTCTGAGTTAATTTGATCTGTTTGTGGAGAAATGTGTTTTCTTTGATAAATTCCGCTGCGGGGTTCGGTGTAGCTTTTTGATTTCACAGCTCATGAACTGTTGTCGGGAAAACGCATAAATATTCCCGGGGAGGTATACAAAACATCGTCTCTGTGCAAAATTGCTAAGAGGCCAAAATAAATCATAGAAAGTCGCGAAATGATCGCTGAATGCGTTCAGCATGTCGCCTCTTTAAATGGATACTCAACGGGGGGACATCTGGCGCCGGAAGTCCCCAATTCATCATCCGAGGGGGAGACAAATCGCCGCGGCCTGTCAAGAAATTAGCACTTCAGGTCCTATTAATTGAAGCACTTTGAGCGCGACACTCCCATCTTTCCCGCCCCCTCGTCCCACGATCGGCCCACATTGCGTCTTTTTCTGTTGTCTCAAGACTCAAGTCTTAAGTCTTAAGATTCAAGACCTAAGTGTCGCGCTCTCCGACCGCCCGGTCCATCGCGCCCTGACAAAGAAACTCACTTCATCCTGATCGCATGGGCTGGCTGGGGCTATTTTTATGATCTGGATGCTCCACGCTCCGCGAAAGATCGGCGCGGCGCGTCTTTTCAGAAGTCTTGCAAGAAAGCAGCGACTCGCTGAAGATTCCCGCGGGAAGCAAAAAGAAGGCAGGCACCGCCGCCGCCTCCCGACGGTTTTATTGTTGGGGAGTAATTAGAGGGATTAACGCCTGTTCGTGTCTCCTTACATGTGTTCATTGTCCGTGGAATGAAGTGATCCCTGCCAACTTCTGAGGACCCGGTCTATTTTCGAAGCGCTGCTGAGGATCAGCGTGGCCCTCACAAATTTTGGTAAGGGCTCTAAATACGCGATTATCGCCGGCGTAAAGACCTGGGGTGCGATTACGAAATTTTCCAAATCTAATTGCGCTAGAAATAGACTGGGGAAAGTCTAATAGGCGATTTTGGTGCGCTATTAGCAGACAAGGGATGACTCAGTGGAATGTCACGTTTATAACATTAAGTTCGATTTTAAATCTTTCATTGTCACATTAAAAACATTTGAACATTGTTAAATGATGACAATTAGCTACCATTAATCACTTTATGTGAAAATACAACATAAAAATTTATCGCCATTACATATGTAAAATTCGAATACGTACTTTCAAAATTATAGCTCATTTTTTAATGTTTGAGTAGGTACGTAGGTATTAAAAGCAACTTGGAGACCAATTTTCAGTCTTTTATTTTAAACGGTTATTGAGTAATAGATTTTTTAAATTTTTAAGCAAAAAATGTTCAATTGATGATAGACTAGTAATAAAAATCGGGTATCATTTTTTCGTCTTTGAATATAGTTTCAGGAAAAAAATTATTATTCGAATTAATTATAACTTAGTCGCAGTTTGAGATGTAATCAAAATTTTTTTCGAATATGGAAACCTTTATCTTTTTATTATTGAAATACCTATAATTTCATGTTCTTGACTAAATATCGTAAAAAAAAATATTTGAAAATAATTTTATTATAAGGGATTAAATTATTTTAATACACTTTATATTTTTCTTATTCATATTATTTTACATTTCATATAATCTTATTATGTATTATTATTATTTTTTCACTTATCTAATCAATCAATCAATCAATCGATAGATAGGAAAAAATGATAAATACGATTCGGAATGATAGCCCTGAATAAAAATTACTTGATTGATAATCATTATCGAGTGATCGAAAAATAAAAATCACTTCGTAGTCATCATCGAGCGATCGAAAAACAAAATTTAGCCGAAAAAAATTAAAACTATCATGCAAAGTATTATTGAATCTTAGTAAAACTACAAATGAAATAATTGATTTTTCCTTAATAAAAAGCGTTGACTTGTTTGTTTTAAATTTCAGAAATAATCGTTATTTTCGGTCCTTAATAAAAATTAATACTGCTGAGAGCCAAGTTAATGGCTTCATGTCTTAAAAATGCTTAATTAGTGTTACTATATATTTTTATATATTGCAACAAATATCACAACTATCAAAAATTTAGTTTGAAAGTGTGTTGCCATGAAAAACTTACTAAAAACAAAATTTCGTTAAAAGCAAGTCTCTAATAACGAGAAAACGAAATCAGGAATCTTAAAAAAGTAGTTTGACATGAGGTTTCCCATTTGTTACATTTCTGTAGAAAAGTCTTTATACGCCGAGTTTGAAACATAATAGAAGTAAGTCTTTCCTAATCCCTACTTTTTTTTCATTTAAATTGAATCGAATTCAGGACATTTTGCACTCTGCAGTGATACTTAAAATGAAATTTTTCGGACCAGAAGCAGTGAATTAATCCGACTTCTTAAAGGAAGAATTTTACGCAAAGGTCTACGCCAGCTGTTAATATTGCAATTAAATCATTGGCACCTCAGACTTAACAAGTAGGTGAATTGTTCCCGAAGTGTTATCTCCTAAATCTCATATCCGAGGGTCTGTTATGTAAATATTATCCCCGCAGAGCGGTGTTAGGAACAAACGCAAGCAGCAAAACACGTCCAAACATTGGCCAATCGGTATTCATTTTTGGTCTTTGTCAAAATCCATAAGATTCCGATATCCTACAGTTCCTTTCACGGGGATTTCTAAGAATTCCCGCCCCGCAGGGATAAGAACCTGGGATCAGGTAGAAAGGACAGAGCATCTCAAAGCGGCAAAGACCACGGGACTCGCATAAAAGCGAAACTCTGTCCGATTTTGAAGAAGTCTTTTGCGCTAAAACGTCACTGAATATCGCTCTTGACGTGAAGGGGCATAAAAAAAAGTTTGAGAATTAAGGAAAATTGAAATTGCCCGATCCAGATGTTCCCTATTGTGAGGATATGCACGGGTTCGACGTCTTTTGTGAAGGGCTCCTTACCCGTGGCGTACAAAGGAGCCGGATACTGTTGCGAATGGCACACCCAAACCTATCATGATTTCATTAGGTCCCAGTCTCAGTCCCAGTCCCTGTCCCTGTCCCTGTTCCAGGTTCTACAATCCGGGATCAGAGGCTGCAGTGTTGGATTTCAAAGAAAAACGTCCAACGTGTGCATCCTCCTCATCCCGCGGGCACAGCATCCGTATGCATCCATTCCTTCGCCCCGAGGTACCCGAAGGTACAAGATACAATTCAGAAAATCTGAGATTAAGTCCATTGCGATGTGTGTGGGATGCTGGCTACTTAAGACCTGGGGATATCTCGACATATCTGCTTCTGTGTAGCCGGAGCCACTCGACATCAAATTAACTATATTACCGGATCCTCTGCTGCTTTTATAAAGTCAATCAACGGGGGGAAATTAATCATATCGCTAGCGGGAGCGGTGGCTAACATGTCAGCTTCTGGAGAATAATAAATCCAGGATTTGTGGTCCTTGATAGGATTTGGCTGCTCCTATTAACTCGAATGTGTCTTGTGTCAGGACACGCAATGCCCCAGACCTAGAGACCCAACGTTTCAAGTGTGGTCAAAACCAGGAAAATTACTTCCAATAAATAATTCAGGTCAGGCCGCAGGCTGGGGTTTATTAAATGCACACAGTGCGGTCGCTTAATGACTCCTGATTTAATTTTAATTAAAACGTAATGCTACATGAGCTCATTACTGGCACAAAAAGTCAATAAATCTTTATTTGTGGCAATCGCGAGATTTGCATATTAGCATCATACAGCATGATACTATCAGTGATCAGAGCTGCCGAGACATTCATTACTGCTGGAACACAGAAATTCTCTCTCTTTTTACGACTATATTCAGATGTATTAATCGTTATTTTAATTTTAAAAATTCTAAAACTTTTTTGTTACTATACCATAAAAGTAGGTACTGTCCTAATTATATAATAATTATTCTCCTAAAGAAAAAATACAATTAAAAGTTAAATTAAACTAGTTCAACAAATTTCAATTTTAAATTATAGCTTTTATAAGAAGAAAGTCATAGGGCAATGCTTCACTAGGACAAACGATTGAATCAATGCTGTAGTTGAAAGGATAAATGAAGAAGATTTTTTTTGGTGACCCAATTCGTTAATCAAGTATTGTCTCAGGAAAATTCCAAACATTTCCATAATCATTAAGAAGTGAGTGAAGAAGTGAAAAATGAGTTCCGAAATGAGTATTCAACTCTTAGAAGAAGTTATGGTTCAGCGGGCAGAAGATTTGTGTGGTTTGGACTTGCTTTTCCAAAAAAACAACGCTGCATACAAGTTTCTAAGACAATTTTTAAATGATTGGAGGACAAAAATATCGACACAATAAGATTATTTTGCAAAAAGTCGGGCCTCAAACGATGTGGATAATCTCTGTCAATACTTTCAAGACATGTGTACCCTAAAAGACGACCGTACAATAGCGTTCAAAGGCTTGAAATCGCTTTACAAAAGCGTGGCCTAAAATTTCCGTAAAAAAGCTCCAAAATCTAGTTAAATCAATGCCAGGATAAATGTTTGAATTGTAAAAGACAAAGAAGGACTCACTTGTTATTATAAGTATGAATGTAAGTTTTTAGTGCTAATAGTTTCTTAAAAACATTAGGTGGTTTTATGGGAATTTCCACCTGAATTTTAATAATTTTGCTTGTTTCCCAATTTTTTTTTATAGTCAAGTCCGAATCAAATTTTTTTTATGCATATGTATATAACAGCCAATTACTGTTCTAATGCAATATAAAATTTTGGGCTATAACGACATTTATTTGGGAAAATAGCATAAATGTCAGTGGTTTTATGGGAATTTCCACTACTGTAGGTATTAATTTACTTTTTATTAATATGAGCCTTTTACAATAAAAATAATTTGCGAACATTTTGGATTATTCAGTACAATGACTAGCGAAGTGTAGAGGAAATTTTGGACTTTTGTTTGTTCTACATGTAAAGGACAGTTGGAAAACGATAAAAGTAGACTAAATGAGTGAATAAGAGACGGACATTTGTAGTCGGAAATCAGGCGGAAGTAGGCATATTTATTTTTTTCTATAAATGAAACATACACTTACGTCTAATTCTTTTTATACTTTTTGATCTGAGCTGGAGTTAGGAATTTTTATCTTAACTGTCCTGACGTTCACATATCTTTTCAGTGTATTTTCCATTAATTTTCAGCGTAAATAATAATTTCTGAGTGGATCCCATCAAACCCCTTTATTCAATTCAAGTCTCCATAGTCACGAAATTGTTACTACAATTTTTAGGAATTTTCAGTCTTGTCTTTTATACCTACAAGTTTGACATTAAAAAATATATCAAAAAATTGTGACGGTCGCAAAAGTACATCACATCACAAAAACGGCCGATTTTCATACAATTTTTTTAGCTACCGGAAATAATTTCTTGATCGGAAATTTTTCTCAACACAAGATTGGGGAGATAGTCGTGATTTATTTTTCTTTTTGACTGTAATGCCAGAACACCAAATACAAAGTGATTGAAATTGAATTACAAAAATTTGTGATTTATGACTAATACCAATTTCTGAATAGGGGAGTTAAAAATCAATTTTCAGTCTTTCTTCTGTTTTATGTTTTTACCCGGAACGGAAATTAATAGACTGAAAACTGTGGACTGAAATCAGACCAATTAGTAATTGTTTCAATATGTTTTCAGTTTTATTTTTCCATGCGGAGTACAATATACCTTATATGTATGAGACTGCCTGCTCATAAATATGCGCATGAAATAATAGTAGAGATATTTATTAAGACTGTTACGGGCGAATTAATGAGAAATTGCAAAAACTCTGCATACGATTTCATCCTGAGATCCCCCGATTGAAACCTGAGACGCGCCGAGAAGGATAAGTCTGCACGAAGCCCCGGTGGGGCACCTCCGATGAAGGCAATCGGGGCGGGCAGGAAAGGGGGCCCCAAACAAACGCCTCGGGCTATTAATCCCCTGCTAATGAGTGTCTCATAACTCCGATCCGGGAAAATAGCACAATGCGAAACCGAGACCCGCTAAAAATAGACGAAAAATTGGCCACACAAATCGTTCCAGAAAATGAAGAGAGCAGCGCTAAAATTCGTTTCACTCTTTCGACGTGGATATGGATCCCGGGGAATCGAAACTGCGATGCTCCTCGGAGGCTCCGAGGCTCCGAGGCTCCGAGGCTCCGAGGTCCCAGACTCCCAGGTCCAGTGCACATGTGCGAACCTTCGATAATTCCATGATTCCCGCCAGAGAATTATCGCGGAATTAATTCAGCACGAGGAAAGATTTATTCGGTCTGGGAGTCTGCCCCGGTCTGGACCACTCATCAGCATAAAGAACCGTCACAGCGAGACAAGCTGCAATTAATGGTGGCCTTCGGGAGGGAAGTGTTCAACATCAAGTGGATTTCACTGGGAATTCGACTGGAGCCTCCGAGCGGAGCCTCCGCCACCGCCGCCGCCGGCGAGTGCATCTGCATCTGATTCTGCATCTGCAGCCCGTGGATGCACCTCTCCGGTGGCGCGGCGGCAGCGTCGGCAACGGGCCTTTTGTGTGCCCCAGAAACGCGGGGGCGTGACTGATTGCCTCTTCAGTCGAGAAGTGATACTCGATTAGCTCGATAAGTAAACAAAAGATGTGAATAATTCCCGGCCCCAGAGGAAGGAGGACTTCGACCGAAATCAAGGAACATATAAAACACTCACCCAAAATCATTGAGGCACCCTGTGCACGGTCTGTTTCCATGGGAAATTGCTTACATTTCATTTAGTCGGCGATTAATTAATTAAGCGCGGCAGGGTGGTGACCCGCGGCGTTATATTTCCCGTATCCGCTTCCGATGGCTTAAATAAACACGTTTTATCTCTTAAAACTACACGCAGCCTGCGAACTCCGGCGTATGCTTATAAATTACCAGCGAAACAAATGATGCCTCCTCCTCACGAGAGAAACGCTAATTCAGCGCTGTTTTGACAAATTTAATTATAGACGATGTTTTTCAGTCAGCGACTGCAAGATGATATTTTTCTGGATTTAAAATTAAGCTAAAAACACATGAGGTATTTGTTGAATTAAACAAAAAAAAAAATGTTCAAATTAATGAAAACAATCTTTAAAGCTCTATTTAACATAGTGTCGATAAAAAAAAACGGGTCATTAAATAAGTCATTTTGAAAGTTAAAGTTGACTAACAATAATTAATTATAATAATAAATAAATAATTGTCAAATTTTAACACGGGACCGAGTTAATCAGAAACCGAATGCACTTTAAGGAGTTTGACAGTGGGGTTTTTTCAAAACCCCATTTTTACTTACAAATTACTTCTAGAAATGCAGTGAAATATATTTGGAATGTTTTGAAGTTATGAACAATTAAAATTCAAAGAAAGGATCAAAAAATTCAAAAGTCCGCAATTTCCCTTATGCATTTTTTGCATATTTTTCCAAAACAACTTAATAAACATATTATTTTAGACTCTCATTAAAGCCATGCTACAAACTTTTGCGATGACCCTTTATTTTTCAATAATTTTTTTAAAGATATCCTGCCCTTTTTATTATTTTAGCTCCACTTTTCTAGGAAACGGAAGTTGATATATGTACATATGTAAGAAATTATACCAATTTTTAAGAACTAGAAATTAATGATTTTCGGATCTTTATTGTAATGAAAAATTCCTTCGTGCCAAATTTCAAGATTCTAGTTCGGCAGGAAACAGTGAATGAGTGAATGGCCCATGTCTTTTTATTGCATTCGGAGTGCTCAAAAAATATAGTAGGTAATTTTTTAAGAAATAAACCCTTACGAGTAACATTAGCCATAGCGATTAAAAACGTTTTCATCACTTAAATATCCAATTGAAATAATTGTAACTTTATGAATTATTTTTGGAATATAAAATCACAAGTATCGTAACAAAACCTTTTTATTTGTGACATCATATTCAAAATAAAATCTAATCGATCATTCCCATAGGGTAGAAATTCGCCTCCTTAAACCTCATGAGTAATCATTCATTTTTAAGTTGCAATTATAGTCTGAATACTCTACTCATCTGAATTGTGGCGAAAATCATCACCCACGCAACTAAACAACTGATAACAGCAGATAATTGGAGGTTTTGTTTCAATAAATAATCGATTTGAAATCCGTCGAATAAACAAATCAAACAAAATAATAAACCATTTCAAAGCCTTCGATAGAAGATATAGAAAATCAATTAACACGATTTCGTGGGGGCATTGATGTGATGATGTTTGCATTCATCGGGTTCGTTATCTAGAAGAATTTTTATAGTCCCTTTTTAAATTTCCAGACAATAATTTAATGCGTAACCGGATTCTATATATGTATATGTAAATACATACAAAATTAAAAAGAAATTAAAAAGAAATATGAAATTCAATCGAAACCAAAATATTATGGACGACTACACAGTAATGAAATGACCAATAGTCAAAGTTGTAATAGTTCAATAGGATAAACGAATTTTTTCATTGTTATTACAATTAATCTAATTCAGGTCATAAATGCAGATTACATGATATTTATAACGAGAAAAATGCACATATCACGAAACTTAATATTATCTCCTAAAATTTTACGAATACGCTTAATTCGCATTGATTTAATTTAGTTATCCCGCTTTATTTTTATACATTCATAAAATATGTAACTAGGGCAAAATGACAAAAATCTACATCATATTGAATATTATGCTCTGTCTGCCAGCGGGCTGCATCACAAAAGTTTGAATCATGAATTGTGCTACAAATACAAACCCTCCCCAAAAAAAAAAAAAACAATTTGCATATACCCCCAAGTTTTTTTTTGTAGTTTTAAATATTCAATTTGGCCCATAATTGCAAGGAAACGAGCAACGAAAAAACATAAAACGCAAACAACTGGAACAACAGAAAGTTCGAATTTTAATTGGCAAAAGACGAACGCCCAGTCTCCAGCCCTAGAAAATAGTGTGGGAAGTTTGGCTGCTCTGTTTTGGGGAGGGTTTGGAGGTTTCTGGAGTTCTGAAAACTGAAAACCCCCAGACGGATTTCAGACATGCATCTAGGGCTAGTGCTCTGGTGCAATAAAATTGGAAAATAAAAAATAGAATCGCCTGAGAGAAAGTCCCACCGTCACCGTCGTTTTCTTGGGTTTTGCCCGGTTTTTTTTTAGCTAGGAAAAAATCAATCCCTGAAATATGATTTCCTATATCCTGACAAGAAGGATACCTCAATTTAATGTTTAAGTACAATGAAATTGGCAGTTTCGCAGTCGCTCGCGCCAAAGCTAACCTACACCTAAAACAGGTGTTTCTCTCTTTGATTACAGAGGGTTCAATTTGCCCTTATCCCGGTATCCCGGTTTCTGTGGCTAGGACATCAACACAGGACTAGGATACGTTTCAATTTCATTTTGTTCCGGGAATGAAAGAGAAATTTGTTCGTTTTAAAAGGAATGGTTTTCAAGAGAGTTTTACTATCAGCGCTGATTTCTCTTCAGCTGCAGTTATCAGCCGTTTTTTGGTTGTAGTTCTAGATTCTGGGACAGGAAGACAGGACTTTTCTGGACTCATCCCCTTAAATTTTCTGGACTGGTGAGGTACTCACACAGCCGAAGGCGATGTATTGTAGTCGAAAATCCCAAAATCCAGTCCAGCGAGCGACCAGTCCACAGAGGTAGCACACAAGTGCACTATGCCAGCAGATATCACATCCACATGAATGAGCTCCCTATCTCATGTGCTGCTTGCAATCAAATGCAACAATGACTCTGTGAACTCGTTATTAAAAGACCACTCGGCCCTCGTAAAGTGTTGTTTAGAGAAACTGAATAAGCTCACTACCAGCTTTAGAGGGCTCGACGATGTTATTTCCGCGATCGAGAATCTCAGTGGCGTTGTTAGTTCCACATTTAAGTCTTATAGTAAGCAATTATCGTCAGTTAACTCGTGTGCCCAAAATATGGTTGCCTCTGATGACTCTCTCAGTAATTCTGTCCTCAGTTTGAGTGATACTATTAAGCATCTTCCGTCGCTTGCAAACATTACTGACGTAATTAATTCGCTCCGAGACGACTTCAATGGCCAAATATCCCAACTCATTGTTTCTACGAACGAACTACAATCTCGTATTTCGCCTCCTCTTCGTCACGCCGATCAAGACCTTCCCCTCATAATTTCTGACGCAGTGAATCGTATCAACACTATTGCTTCCGATCTCTGCAACACTAGACGCACCTTCATCGACATCTCCGAAGATTTAAAAGCTGCTTCTGACTCCATGTTTTGCGATCGGACCGTCTCCACATCACAATGTAACAACATTTCATTACAAGCGGAACTTAATAACACTCTTCTGAGCCCTGCACCGTTACCTCCTCGACCATCTACTCGCTCAACCCTCGTCCAAACCTGTGCTGCCGATTTGGAGACTCCTCAGCCTCCCTCTCTTCACATGTTTGGCACCACTTGGACCGAAGCTGACTGGACTCAACGGCTGTCGAGGCTTAGTGGCTCTAATTCTGCTTCCTCGCTGGACTGCTTTTCCCTGCTAATTGATGGTGCTCCTCGTAATGCTGATGTATCCTGGATTCGAAATTTTATCAGCAGCAATTTCGCCTTCTGCCCGATCAACTGCAGTAAAATTGCATCTTCTTCCAGACATCTCTCCAGCTTTCGGGTCAATATTCCATCGAAATATGCTTGGATCTTCTCTAGTCCCTCAAGTGATGGTCTCTTTTATGGTAAAATACGTATCTCAGTATGGAATGCACCTTATCGTGTAGACACTAATAATTACAGCATTCCCTCCCCTGCTATCTCTAACACAGTCGCTAGTAATAAGCTTACCCGCAGATCCCGCTCCGTTAGGTTTACCTCTCCCACTATAATTTCTAAGCCTAACTCTAGACCTAAGAAAGCTCCGCAAACTAAAAATAATCGTTCAAGCGCTCCTCCCCTCTCCTCTTCTTCCTCCCGTAATATAGTGAAATCTACCTCCACTAACCCTGGGAAACCCAAACCTCAAACTAACGTTTCCTCTCAACGTCGCCCTAAACCCCGTCCTTCTTCCCCCCTTAATACCAATTGGCACCATAAAGCGGGCATCTTTCCAAATTTTAATTTTAGTACCGCGATTAAATACCCCAATTTTGTAAAATCTCATGTCCTCAATCCAGCCGATCATAAATCTTCTTCTTCTGCGGCCAGTTCTCACCCTCCTCCTTCTAGCCCTCATTCTAATTCCGTCAGCAATTCACACTCTATTCCATCCTCCTCTGCCTCCCTCGTTGAGTCCAACCCCCCCGATCAACCTGCTTCCACTTCTTCCTCGAACTCCTGTCCTTTGGCGCCTACCGCCTCCTCTCCCCTAACTGCCACAACCAACAACTCTATTTCCCCTAATACCCAAGTCCCCCAACCTTCCTTCCTTGACCCCCTTCTCCCCCCCGTCGTGAAACTTACTATGCGATCTGCTGAATCTAACGACGGACGCTATCTGCTTTCACGTTTACGCGACCACAGAATTTACAATAACGTCCGATTATTCCTAGCCTACCTCCATGATAAGCCGGATTCCGTCTGTATCGATGGCAAGACCAAAACAAATGTCCTTGTCTCTATTCACCAAGAAGGTCTTCCCACCGACCTCTCCACCTTACGGCAACTTTTCTTTAAATATCATGAAACATTTAACATCCCCTCAAAAAAAGTTTCTGACGATCTTTCTTCCTTCGCCTCTTATGTTAGCTCCAAACGTGTCTCCCACCTTCAGAAGGCCCGCACTGATGCTAAAAACTACTTTTGTTCCTAACCATCTCTCTAATCCCTCCCCTATTCTTGTTAATAACCCCCCTACTAAATATCTTTCCCTATACTACCAGAATGTCCGCGGGTTACGCTCCAAAACTCGTCACATTTTCCTGAGGTCCCAATCTCTTCCCTTCGACATCTTCGCTCTTACTGAGACTAATTTAACTTCTGATATTAACAGTCATGAACTATTTTCGTCTGACTTTAGTATCTTTCGCTCTGACGGCGGCAATTGCGGTCCTGGTCGCGGCGTCCTTCTAGCGGTTCATAATCGTTTCAATTCCTCCCAAATCACCTCACCCGATTCATCGTTATTTGAATCCATATCCGTAAAAATCACCCTCAACTCCCGCCGTTCTCTCTTCATCCTGTGCTGCTACATTCGCCCAGCCCAACCCTTAGACGCCTATAAGCATGCAATCCATGCAATTGATACCCTGTCTGCTCTTGCTAACCCTCTTGATGACATTATTGTCCTGGGCGACTTTAATCTCCCTCGTCTACAGTGGTCTCCCTCTGATGATGACTCTGCTTTCCACCCCACGAACATTTCTTCTGTCTCAGAAAAGTTAATTATTGATCACCTTTCTGACTCCGGTCTTTGCCAAGTCAGTGGTGTCAAAAATTACCTAGATCGTCAACTCGACCTGGTCTTCTCATCTAACCCTATTAATTCTTTTGTTGTTGAAAGCAGCCACCTTCTATCCACCCTTGATCTTCATCACCCTCCTCTTTTTCTCACATTATTTCATGACTCTTCTTCCACTCACACCTTCTCCGAAACCCATTATCACTTTAATTTCATTAAAGCTGACTTTGATAAGCTAAACTCCCTCCTAAGCAATTCCAACTTATCTACCACACTAAATAATCCCCAATTAAATGTTAACAACGCTGTCGACATCTTTTACGACCTTCTATTTAGCTGTATATCCCAAAGTGTTCCCTTCGAACCTAGGAAAACCCGCTCCTCATCTCCTCCCTGGTACGATAAAGAGCTTCGGTCGCTTCGCAACAAGAGAAACAAACTTTGGCACCGCTTCCTTATCTCTAAATCCGACTCTGACTACTCCTCTTACCTCGTTATCTCTTCTCTTTTTTCCAATCGCTGCGAATCTCTCTACAATGAATACCTACACCGCGTACAATATAAACTTATCTCTGACCCTAAGCACTTCTACAACTTTATCAAGATCAAGACTAAATCCAATGGCTACCCATCGACCCTAAAACTTGGTGATTCCTCATCATCTGACCCTTCCACTATCGCCAACTTCTTTGCAGATTTCTTCAGCAAATCCTTCAGTGATCCTGTTCCGATCCCTGATCTTAACTATTTTTCCTATTTGCGCAACTGCCCTCAAACCTCTTTTTCATCCATCGACATCGATCCCTCCCTTGTCGCTGCCAAAATCAGCTCCCTCTCAGGTGATTCCAACCCTGGCCCTGATGGTATCCCCGCCATTCTCCTTAAGAAATGCTCTGAACACCTGTCTCATCCTCTTTCAATTCTCTTTTCGCTTTCCCTTTCAGAGGGCACTTTCCCCTCTTTCTGGAAGGACTCATTCATCGTCCCTATACATAAAAAAGGTTGCAAAGGGGATATTTCAAACTACCGTCCCATTGCCAAACTCTCTTGCATTCCCAAACTTTTCGAGAGCATCATCTACGATTCCTTGTCCTTCCACTGTAAGTCCATTCTTTCGCCAGCCCAACACGGTTTTGTCAAAGGAAGGTCCACAACCTCTAATTTAACAGTTTTCGTTTCTCGTACCCTTCAAGCTATGGAAGATGGCGACGAGATCGACGTTATCGCCACTGACTTTAGTAAAGCCTTTGACAAAATCTCCCATCAAATAATCCTCTTCAAGTTTAATATCCTTGGCTTCCAACCCCATTTTATCTCCTGGATCAAATCCTATCTTGATAACCGGAAATATAGGGTCCGATTCGACTCAGCCGTCTCTAACCCCTTTACGTCTCACTCTGGGGTCCCGCAGGGTAGTCACCTTGGCCCGTTGATCTTCATTTTGACCATAAACGATGTCGAGTTGGTACTCAAACATTCTGAAGTACTAATATATGCTGATGACATGAAGATCTTCAAACGTATTTCCAACCCGGCCGACTCCCTACTCCTTCAAGACGACCTTCACAGCTTCTCTATCTGGTGCCAGAAAAATTCGTTGGATTTGAACATTAGCAAGTGCCAATCCATTACCTACTCCCGCAAACGTCTTCCCACCAATCCTCGTGTATATTCGCTCTCTAGTCAACCCATTCCTTCTGTGAATTCCTTGCGCGACCTGGGCGTTATCTGTGATAGCGAACTTAATTTCCGCTCCCATATCGATCACATCGTTAACAAAGCCAATTCCGCTTTAGGTTTTGTAAAACGATGGTCCAAGGAATTCTCTAACCCCCATGTCACAAAGGCTCTCTACTTCTGCTTTGTTAGGCCGATCCTCGAATATGCTAGCCAGGTTTGGTCTCCCTCGCAGCCTACTCTTATATGCAGAATTGAAGCGGTTCAGCGTAGGTTTCTCCGTTTTGCGTTACGTGGCCTTCCTTGGGTCGATAACCTTAACCTTCCTCCCTATGAGAATCGTCTGAAACTGATTGGTCTCCAACCTCTTTCTATCCGCCGCGACGTCGCTGACATAACCTTTATTCATCAAATCTTAACCGGCTCCATCGACTGTCCCGAACTTTTACATAACATCTCCTTCAACACCAATCCGCGCAATTTAAGATCCTTTCCTCTCTTTCGCCTTGACTCCCACCGTACCAATTACGGTCACTTCGAACCTGTTACCCGAATGCTACGTAAAGTTAACAATTCCGCCCCTTTTGACTTTCACGTAGATAAAGCCTCTCTTAGACGTGCCCTCATCAACCCCGATCTTCCTCTTTAGTCTTCCCCTCCCCTTGGCTCTCTCTTCTGCCTTCTGTTTTTTGTTTTTTTTTTGTTTTTTATTCTTTAACTCCCTTTAGTTTTAATTATTTTTAAGCAATTTTGTTAATTAGTTTTAGTTTTTAGTTTTAAGCCTATTCGTTTATTTGTATACCATGTAGCTTGTATTAAGCGAAATAAATAAATAAATAAATAAATAAATGAGCTTTATTTTCCCATATCCCAGCTGTTTGGTCGTCCCGGCGGCGAGCGTCGGGCGTCGGATGGTTCCCGAGGGAAGTGCGGGATGAGACGGGACAGTGTCGCCGGGACTGAGGCCCCGGAACGCACGAATCTAGGGTAGACGGGAACACGAAATATTCTAGTGACTGCTGCTTGCTGCTGCTGCTGCTGCGGCTGCGATGCTGATGAGGCTGATAAGGGCTGATGCCTTGATGCAAGTCGGTGTCAAGATTTAAAAGTACCCCTCAGTTGGGATTTGTCCGCCGGTACGTTCGGTCGCAGGGTTCCCATCGTTCGTTCGGTACCGAGCTGGGAAAAGAAATGCTCAAGGAATTTATATTTTCGAGCGTAAATTCTTTTCGTCTTGGTTACGTTTTCTGCGGGAATAAAAGAGACTTAAGATTTTAAAAAAGGTGGGCATAATACGAGTGTAGTGTACTTTGTCTGTGACTTAAAGTAATATAAAAAAAAAAACATTTCAACCGTTTAACCGTGACTATTAGGATTATTCAGTCGCCTTCAGACTCGGCCAGATATCGGGAACATAGTGTGAGAACGCGCGGTTCGGGAATAATATTCACCTGAAGAGGGCTTAATTAGCATATAAAAGTAGAACGTGCCTGAAATAGTAATTCACTACTTTAAGTGACACAATCGAAACAAATAAAAACGAAATCTTTGTATTATTATATGAAACAGTCGCGCGATCGAATCGTTTTAAAATTAACCGCGCGAGTTTTTTACTAATTGGTTGTGGTGTTTGATCGCGACTTCAAAGTGGGGTACCGCTTACACGACCTCACGGAATGAATCTAAAAGCAGTCGATTGGTTCTATCTAATTTATCAACATATCTAAATAAATAATCGCGATAATATAATAGTGTTATCAAGGACACTATAGTCGAAGTTCGGATAAGAAGGAGTATTCATCGCCAACATCGCACTCATCAGTCTGGAGCACTTACTCCCGACATTAGAAAATTGGATGTGCTAGAATCTAGAATACTTAGCATCTTAGAAATGCCGGAAGAAAAACCAAGGAGACGGAGACGGAGATCAGTTGCAGCCGCATTAAGCCATCAACTGGTTGTCTTCGGTGGCTTATGCTCAATGCTCGGTTTTATGCTCGGGCATTCCTTTGCCGCTGATGGTGAGTGTTTTATTGGATTTTTGGGCGCGCAAGTTTTTATGTTAAGAGGATTAGGGTATCATGTCGCCTTTCAAGCTCTTTTATTTTTGTGGGCTCTGCCCATTAACTGACTATTCAATTTCGGATTCCTTCACCGAAAATACACTTTGGCATTAAGAGCGCCCTGTGCGTCTTTATCGGATCTTAGTGTCTCGCCTCGAAAGACTTTTAGTAACTATAGATATAACAAAATGTAGCCCTTCTTGCCTTGATACCCTTAACAGTGACACAACACTAAATTTTGATTAGACATTTCAGGGCGAGGATAACACTTGTGAGATTTGCATAATTAAGTGATTTCTGTCGAGTGATATATGAGGTGTTCGTAATTTTTGGGGATTTTTGTAACGTTTTTATTTGTGGGCATGTTTTTGTTGTTTTCCCACAGGTAATATATCACCTGTTTTATTTTGTTGGTGTGAAAGCTTAGATCTAGTGCCCCAGTTGTCGATTTTGTTATGAGTTCTGTTAATAGTCATTATCATGTTTATTTTGTCTAATTCCAATTCCAGAGTGGCAGAGCTATTTTGAAAAGTTTCGGATAATTATGATCATTTACTAAATCTGCAAATTTAATGACTAAATAATAAATTATTTAAATGTATACTAACTATTACATTGCATTAAACTGCATATTTTGTGTTGACATATTTTTGTTCTTTGGGGGGAAAAATTATTTACTTATTTTGAAAATATTGGCTTGATACTGATAAGTACTCGTAATGGTTTTTTAGGTTTCTAATAAATTGTGAAACTATTTGGTCATGTGAAAAATTCAAAGTTTTTAAATCCGTCACGCTATGAAAACTCTCAAGGTCGTATTTAATTTTCAATATTTTTTTTATTTCGTTCATATTGTTCATTCATGCCAATTTGTGTCAGTAAAATTGATAATCATTTTTAAAACCATCTCCAAAACATTTTACTTAGTGCGATTTTTTTAATAACATATAAACATAAAATCAATTTTTCTTTGTTTTTGGACTGTACATTCCTATATGTTGTGTAGTAAGTATCAACTTATTATATATTACAAACATTTAAACATTTTTAAATACGCTAAAGAGTTTGGTTTATGTTTGTTTGAAAATGTTCAAATTTATCACAATTTTTCGGTCTTCGTTAAGTCTATAGTTTAGATTTAAAAATTAATCAAAAGGCAGTCAAGTGCAAGCCGTGTTCCGTGCTTACTTTTAAAAGAAAGATTTTATTGCGGAGCTTTCAAACAATTGATGAATTTGCGAAACATATCTGCAAATGAGTTTTCCAAAAATATACATATAGGTATAATATATTTTTTCCGAGAATATCGGCACCGAACACTAAAAGTGTAAAAATCATTTAAAGTTTTGATTGTAATATATGTAGGTAGTACAACCACAAATATGTAAATGAAGAAATTTACAATTTATATCTTCTTTCGACTGAAAAACATTTACCAACTTAAGTTGACATTCAGTCAAAATTTATTTTTATTTATAAAATATAATACTTACATAACTATTGAAAAAATCTATGACTCTAAAATTTTATTTTGCCCCTTGAAAGTTGTATTGGCTGTTACAAGGTTAGGTAACTGATAGAAGTATGTCAGCACCCGAATTAAAATTAATAGAATAAATGCATTTTTCCTTCGCGTGTTGAACACGCCTTGCTCGTTCACCCACATCAACTCTGCTTGTATAATGTGATAGTAGGGCGGTAAAACTACTCAGAAAATCGTGTGTATTTTAATTCAATTAATTTTTCACACATTCCCATGCAAATGTCCAATTTGGGCCAAGATTTATTGGTGCTCCCGGTGATACCGGTAATTTTCCTGGTGGTTTTATAAAATTGCAGCAATGCCGTGCACTGAATTATTTCAAATTGCCCCCAGAGCGGGTAAATTTTTACAACAATTTTACCACAATTGCAGGGGCTATAGGTTACTTTCTGAATTATTTTTTTTATTTATTCCCACTTTGTTCGAATTTTGTAAAGTGATTATCAGGCTTAGGGTTAATTAATGATCATTGGAGCGTTTTGGTGTTAATTACCCCATTGAGGGTGTTTTTGTGGGCAGGTATTTTGGGATAATCCTGGATAATGTAGGTACTTAGTAGGTGATATGTAACTGCATCCACAATTTTGTGCGATAACTCTCCCACAGTTGAAACACCTTTCGAAATTTATGCATTTCATTTTTAAATTATTATTTACAAAAATTTAAAAAGTAGTCAATAACGCATTGAAAACAATTCCAAAAATATGGTCAGAAATTATTTTTTCCAACTTTTTAACGCTATTTTTAGCGACACTCATAATTGATGAATCAGTTGCCTGTAGGTGTTTTTATTGGTTTTAATCGTTTTGCGAAAACTCATCAATTGTCGGTAATCATTTATCGTTCATCATTAATTTTTACGTGATTTGCATAGTGATTAAATTGGTCACGTAACTTTGATAGTTATAAGTAGGCATGTTAGAAATTTATCACTTAGTTACAATCAATGTAATTTTAATGTTTAGATGCATATTTTGTTATGATTAATGAAATGCATAGACACATATACATATATAATTATTATATAAAAAATACTAATCAGCTAAAATATGTAGGTATCTTTAATTAAAAACCAATTTCTGTTGATAAAAAAACATCAAGAGCCAAAAAATGCTGAAATGTTTCAAATAATCAATTACCGTCACCCTTAAATCGTCAGGAAGCAAACCAATTTAGGTTACAACAATGGGAAATCGGTAGAAAATGTGGGAAAAAAGCTTTTTTCCCGCAAGTATTCCACCAGGATTCCATTATTTTATGATTTAATGAATGGGAGCCCATAAATTTCCTTTTTAAAATGGACACAATACTGTTTTATTTCGTGTGAATTACGACGAAATATGGGCCTCATGTCCAGAGTAAGTATTCTGTAATTCTTTTTATAGGACTTTTGTGTAAAGAGCGAGTGTCTGCGGGTTGCCCCATAGGTCGGTAATAATTGGGAAAATAATTTGTGCTCCCTGTAGAGAAATCGAATATGTGTCATACGCATGTTAATTTACAGTATTAATTAAATTCGATAATATAACTTCTTCAATAACACTGGGAATAAATGTAATGGATTTCGGCTTAAAGTTATCATTTGTACACGATCATAAATATTTGTAAAATATAGTAAAAGATAAAATGTTCTGCCGTGAAAAATGTTACTTTACAATTTCAGTAATGTATTGGAAAATTAAGTCGCTTTATTTATTATTGTCCGAAAAAATCCTATTGTGTTTGCTTTAAAATCGGTTGTATGATGGTTGTAAATAAGTATGTACATACATATATTCATATAGGTACAAGTTCCGTGCTTTTCGTCCATCGAGAATAAAAGGAGATTTTGCCTCTAAAAATAATCATCAAGTTGCAATAACTTTTATTTACATTTAGGATTTGAAATTGTTCATGAATAAAATTATGGTAATTTGATGCATAGTTATAGTTGATATAGAGCTGAGAACGGGACTGGATTTGTTCCAAATAAGGAATGTTTGATCTCGGAAAACTTAATGAAGACAAAAATACAACAGAAATTAATTAACAAGCGAACACACACACACACGCACACGCACACAAGTGCGCGCGACTCTACTATGGCATATGTACCTACACTTAAATGCATATTTTTATCGAACATCATAATTTTGAAACGCTTGCAGCGGCCAAGATTTCCATTTTCATTCTATGCGCCCATATAAACTTTTTTTCAGGACACCTTAAACTATCATTTGAGCGAGTTTCAAAAGATTTGACCGAAATTCAATTTTCATACATTTTGTGCGGGGTCCTTTAAAATCCTTATTCAGAACAACTATTAATATACTTTAGTTCAATATATAAACTTTAAATGTTAGAATGAACGCAAGATGTTTAAGTTTCAAGCATTTTATTTAAAAAAACTTCAACTTTACATATAAAATTTCATTATTTTTTATTTTAAAAAATGAATAAAGAAAGTATAAAAAAACTCTGGCGAACTATTGTAGACTGTCATTGGTAAATTGTATGCAAAATTTGAAGTCAATCAAGAGGTAACTTCGACCAAATAAGGCTTAGAGACCTTCGTTCATTCAAAGATTTATAGTGCAGCTAATTCTGTGAATTGTTGCATGGTACTTGCAAAAAATGCTCTTATGGGTTCATTCTATTAAAATACTTTGGATATTAACTTTAACTCCTTAAAATACATATATATCAAATATTTGGGACAGAACCCCGTACCAAATCCGAACTCCATTGTGTGATATGCAAATCTAATCAATTTGCCAATATGAAAATCTAATCAATTTGCCAAACGTAGCACGTACCAATCCAACGAAATAAGTAAAGGTCACGATCTTTTTGGAAAACAATCGGTAATCTCTTACAATATCCTTAAAATCAGAAACTCCTTTCTAGGAATTTTTATGTTTCGTCCAGATGTGTCATAAAAACTCTGTGCACTTGCAGTTTTCCCCCATAATGCCGCACCAGCAAACAAGAGGAGAAAACTTTTCGACATATTGCGATCTTTCAATTTGATGCCGACATAAACATTTTATTTAATAAACAGCGCCACTCCTCACGCTATGCCGTGCAGGCGAAGGAGCCTTTCCCATCGGGGTATAAAACGAAAATAGTAACTTTCCGCAAGCTAAGTAGTTCCATCAAGAAACTAAAATTTTGAAAGCTTCTGAAGTCAGACCCGGCTGACTGCCCTCCATCGCATAATAAGGAGAAACAAAAACAAAAAAATTTCCAACTTCACGAGAGCACAGATTCAACTCCGAGCAGCATAAGAAAGCAACATAAGATCCACCCCCGTCTTCCTGCAAGGGGATTCCCCGCGGCCCATTCGCATCATCTGCTAATGGTGCGAAACTTCACAGCAGACACCACAAAGGAGGCGAACTCTCAAAAAGCAGCGTGTTATGTTGTTGGGTTCGGTGGAGACTAAAAATTTCTAATTTCATAAATTCCGAGGGATAAATTTATTACTCTTGATGGCCTGCACGAAAATGAGAAATGCGCTGCATGAAGCCCGCACATGGGATGATCCCGGGCTCATTCGTAATTCAGCAGATCGCCCCCGCCCCCGTCGTGCATATTCCGAGCGGGCACATAAAAATAGAAAACGCGAAAAAATGGCACATCTTTGTAGATCTTACAATTTGGGAATTCTGAGAAAGGACCCAGAATATATTCACGCTATCATCAGGCGACAAGGGAAACGTCTTTGAGGAAATCTACCCGAAGACGTTGTTTCGGTATCGGAGCGAATTTCTTACAGAATTGCTCACAGAACGCTTTTGTAGGGTGTAATCTAAAAAAACGAAATCTTATGAAAAATTTATTTGATTCTCATAACCCCTTTAACATTCTGTAAAATTGTATTCTAGCATTTTTTCACAGTTTTTCAGCTTTATGGTTTTTATTTATTTTATTATTATTAAGCTGATTTTAACCCATTTTCAGGATGTACCGATATATATTTTATTTATGTATATTATTTGTATAAACAAGTTATTTAGTAAATTTTCCAAAAACTGACATTTGGAATATAAAATAACTTCATAACTAAATCAATAATTTTCACTAGTTTTCATGAAATAGGAAACGTAAAAATCGACTGCAATTATGTTTTCTTTAATTTAACATACAGCTTGTTAATTTTTATTATAAGATATGTATTTTAATACTTAATTCCTCAAATAAGGGGCCTTATCGCGAGAGTTTATTTCGGATCGGTAATGTGTGTCGCGAGGGTCAGTTGCCTTTGATATTTTGCTATTTTGTAGATCATAAAATATATTTTTATGTAGTTTTTTTGAGGTTTAATTTTGATCTTGTGCTCTGTATGAGGTAATATTTGAAATTGTCGCTGAAAACATTTTAATTTAGTTAGGTAGTCAAATGCTGCCGTATGGGTGAAGCTAAAAACTTTATTAGTTCTCAAAGAATTTAATAATACATATTTTATATTGAACTTATCTTAGATTGACTTAAAGGCTAAATTTAAAAAAAACCAATATGTATGTATGCAATATAAAAGCTAATAAAGTGAAGTAATATTTGTTAAAATTTTATATCTATTCAATTAAACTAAATCGATTCATTTGAAAGAAATCCATAACCATTAAGAGCATATTCAAAAAACCGAAAATATTATTTTTAGCTCTTTGCTTAGGAATTTAACGACATCAAAAGATGCTGTATGCTCGAACTCTCAAAAATCCTAATATAAAAGAAAGTATTTGAAAATTTATACCCAATCAAATGTTATAATCCCCGCAAAAAGTAGAAGCTTTTCCTTTCGTTCGCCTCCGTTCAACCTTATCCGAAAAGTCTTAAAAGTCATATTAATAAAGGAAAGTACTTCTTGAAATTTTAGATCACTTAAGCTACTTAAAAATATTAAAGGAAATAACTAAATTATATTTTACCTGTGGTATACTGACGGAAGCGTAATACTACACAAATGCGTCAATTAAATTAATAAACAAGTTCTTAATTTAAATAATGTCTCATGAGGACTATGAGTCTTTTCACAAATCGGAGCAATCATTTTAGCTGAAGTTATTAAATTTGACGGCTTAACTATAGTATTTGAAGTAATTTTTTTTTTTGTTTTTTTTTTCGTAAGATAATTAATTATCTACTATTTCTAACTTTATTTATATAAATAGTCAAAATACTTTTATTAAAATAATAACAATTTTATTTCTAAAGTACCGATAGATGGCGCTGGATGAAAATTTCGAATTTCAAATTTTTTAATGAAATGTTTAGGGAAGATTCTTTAAAATATTTCAGAATATAATAAATGGACAAAGTTTTTTTCTAAAAAATTTATACTAGAGAAGTACTGTGCAAAAAAGCAGAATAGGTATTGAATTTTACAAAAATGTCTTGTATGCAGTTTACAATTTTTCATAGGCCTGGATGACTAAGGGTTGTTTAAGAAGGGTTAAATATGAAGGAAAATTATTCGAAAGGATGAGAAATTTTTATTGCTTGACTGATAAATTTTTACCATGGTTCTTAGCACGGTCTTGGTAAAAATTTCCGGGAAAGGGGGAAAAGAGTCCAGAGTAATCATATTTTATCGTGTTTGCTTAATGTGTGATCCAGAATCTGGGATCTGGGAGGGTTTAAAGGAGGATGTGTCTTCCGCGCGGCAAATAGAGCGAAAATGCAGACGTCATGGAAGTTGCGATTTGATTTTCCCTCTTTTAATTTGTTTATCCTTAATTTCGCCCCTAAAGAGGACCCAGAGATAATCGCCCCGGCTTGAGACTCGACTATAGTCTCGAACTCATGGGGCTCACGACACACGATGGTGGCGGAGGCCGAGTCTAGGGGGCTCCGGCTCCGGTTTGCGCGGCGTCTGGGTAAAGAAGCCCTGAAGGCAAGGAAATGTGCATTCGAAAATTACGGAAAAAAAAACTTTTTTTGGGGTGATTGCTATCGCTGCATGAATGGGGTCGCCTCCGGAAAAATAGCGTCCCTGGCAGGAACACAAAGAACTACCAGGGGATGGATAATGAAATTTCGATCCTTGCGATGATTGATTTCACGCCAAAATGGTTTCAATCATTTTTTGTCAGCGCCGCTCTATTGAATCCGGGATACCCCCGGAGAGAGTGCAATTCTTAGACGGGAAAAGAAAATTTTTCGTTGTATGTTAAACGCAAAAAGTCGGCGACAAAATCGTGCTAACCGCTTCCAGGTTCGATGTTTGCCCCTTCCCGGGGCATGGACCGGGAAGGAGCAGTCTGTGAACACAAGAAATGTGTACCAAGGAAGCCTGAGACATTTTTGGGTAAAATCCCTAGTCTGGTTAAAATAGGATAAAACGTTTGCCAAGAAACTCTTTTATCATTCCCGTCCCCGAGACGGGACTACACACAGTTTGAGAGATAAATGCGGCGTGTATCGGCTCCTCTGGATTCGTCGTCGGGATTCCCCGGAGCCGCCGGAGCGCCCCAAACAGCGGGCATATGGAGCCGCTCTGGCCGCCGCGACGAGGACATAAATTATGACAACAGCGTCGTCCCACTTGTCATCGCTTAAATGGAATTTCGTCTGCAAAAACAACTTCGATGTCGGGGACAAAATTGGATATCTCGACGAATTATCTAATCCTTCGATATTAGGATGCTATTCAGCCGCCCGAAATTGGGGCCTCCGCCCCTAGTTCGTGTGGAGCGCCGAGTGTGGCCAAATTCGTTTCATTCACTTTGTGACTCTGTCGGCAGGGATCCGGGAGTCGTGTGGGGCCACAAGGCCACCCCCAGACTCTGCCCTTAGTCTGGCCCCAATTTTTTCCCGAATGCTGAGGAGTTGTGAATTGCCGCCTAATTTATATCGAGGAAAAAAGCGCGCTCTTCACAATTTTCCTTTCGGTTTTCTTAAGGCTTTACCTTTGGAATTGTGGCGGGTAGTGTAGCCGATTTTTGTCCTGTCCCGTCGACCGCTCGGGGGGGTAATTGCTGTCATTCTTGGTAAATTCCACTGAGACTCCACGGCCGGTTGACGGAGGCTCAACGGGGATAAATGCGGCCGGCAACGATTTTCTTTCGCAATTACTGAAATAATTTCGCTCTAGAAAGGGATTTCGAGGCAGGGGATGGAATTACCGGCAATAAAGGCTCGATTCAAGCCATAGACTCCAGAGAGAAGTGCAGGGAAATTAATTACATTGCTGTCGCCACCAATAAAAGAAATATTGTCTGATTGATTAATTAATGGATGATGACTTAATTTACTTCTGATTTTGCTAAGTGACCTTGTAAATCCTTCCAAACGTTCATGAAGCAATTACCCTTATCAGAAGTTTCCATCGAGGAATAGATTTATTTAATATGAGACCTACAAGAGATATTTCAGTTATAGCCTTGATTTTAATAATGGGAAGATATTTCAGGCTTCTAATTAAATAGATACTTATAGTCCATATTTCTCTTTAATATCTTCTTTTCTCAAATCTATCAAAAATTTTATAATCAATAATACAAAAATTATATCACAACCCCAATTAGGTATACACAGTCAGCATTAATTTTACCAGGAAGAACCAATTTTCTGGCACGAATTCATAAACAAAAATATTCTACATATTGTCCAGTCGAAAAAAGTATGAACCTTTAGCTATTAGGTATACCAGCATATAAGAGACTAAACACTTGCCGCAATATTAGGGTCCAGGCTTTGATTTGAGTCGTTACATTACAAACTCTTTTCATATTCTATTATTATTTTTTCGAACTAATTTTTAAAACAACCAATATCCCCTTACGCTTATGGTCATTAAAATTATCGGAAAATCGGTTATCTTTATTTATCCATTAAAACACTAGCCAAAACTAGGGCAGATAGCTAGATCAAATTAACTTTTGGATTCATGGATTCATGACATAGCCGAAAAAAAAATACTCGGGTTTTTTCTTTTGAAATGTGAAATAAAAGATTTTTCTTAGCAATATTATTGTTTCAAAATGATCTTAAAAAAGAGAATCAACGTGAACTGATTATATTAACCACGAATTTCAAAATTTGTACACAATTGAATTATTATACGAACATAATATACGAACAAATTTACCATATCACTATAGAAACAAATTTTAAATTGAATACAAATGGATGGTCGAAATTATCAAAAGTAGGTCACATATGCAAAGTGAAAACAATGTAAAATTTACTTTTTAATGCTAAAATAAACAGAATTTCTTATAGAAAATACAACTTTAAAAAATTCGACTGTCTGATAAAATAATTAATTAAGTCATTTCTTGCATAAAGCAGATCGCACTTCAGGACTGTTTGTTTGGCTTTCATATTTCAGAATTATTTAAATTTTATATAAAAAATTAATTAAAAAATAATTATGAAACATAGTTTTTCAGACGGCGTTCTTGGACAACATTTTCATTAGATATGCTTTACTATTTGTTTTATAGGTTTTAATAAAGTATTTTCTTACAAAAAACTATTATTTTGGACAAAACAAGTCTGTCATTATATTATAGGTAGGTATGTATGCATTTTATATATATGGACAAGACAAATTTTATGAGCTTAAGTCATGTGGGATATTTTAGACTGTTGCAGTTGATGTTTTTTTATAGTGAAGATATTAATAGAAATATTATGAGAAAATGTTAGCAGTTTCATGATCGACTTTAAATGTAGTGCTCTATAGCTAGAGGCACTATAAAAAAAGCTCAAAATTGAAGTAGTAAACATAAAACTTTTCTAGAATCTTGAAGTTAGTCGATATGATTGACTACGTACACACGTAAGTAAGCCCCTATAACTTTTTTTAATGCATGAATAATGTGCACTAATCAAAATTGTTGCAATTTGAGTTGGACAAACATCGAAGAAGTTTCTCGGTGCGGTCTTAAACTTTAATACCACCACTCGCCCAACTTGGCACATAATCATCGTTTCAAGACGTTCTTGATGCAGCACGAGAGCGATCAAAGTAATCTAATCTTGTGGCCGTTAAATTGATGCACTCGCAAGTAAGACGGAGACGGCCTCGTCAACCCCATTGGTGGGAGCCAATGATCATAAAACGCCTTTACAAATTAAAAGATCAAACTTTTATTGCGGTCAAAGTCTAGCTTTATGGGTCGATCCAGTGGAAGACCTTCCTCCTCGGATGAGACGTAAATATAAGCAACAAAACCACGGAAAAAAGTCCTTCCTCCCGCGAGATAAGCAATGAATCTTAGAAGACAAACGTTTGTGGCCGCTTTTCTCGTGCTCAGTTTTAACGAGAAATTTTCTTTCATTTTTTTTTTATTCTGTAAATTTAAACAAACATTGGGTGGTCTTGCGGTGGTAAACACCGGCTACAAAGGCATCTTTCCTGGGTTTTCTCGTATTTTTCTTAGGACCTTTTGATCTTTTTATTGTTCGAACGGCGAAAAGGAGGGAAATAAAGTTCATATTGAAGACTCCACCATATTCAGTCTCGGTCGACGATGTTTACTGAATGTTTGAAATGTAAATAGAAGACGTCGTCGACGGATGACAGAGGCCGGGCCTCTGGAAGCGCTTCGGCTTATCCCCGGGGGGAGTGTATGCACTCACTTAGGAGGCGGCTTAAGCGCGTTTATCCCGGCTGCCCATTTCACTTCCCGCCTCCACTTTCGGATCCCCGGGATTGCTCCTTTTGTCAGTGGACAGGAGTGACATATATTTTTTTTTTTTTTTGTATAGTCGAGACGAAGAAAATTTATCGAGTGGCTAGAAGCTAGCACGGTTGCTAGCCGGCGATGCCGCAGTTAATTAAAAGCAAACAAGTGATTGATTCGATGCTATGCGTCTTGCCCCGGGGGTTCCCCCTAATGGTGGAACTCGCTGAAAACTCAATTAGAATTGACACGCTCAAAAGGTCGACGGGAAGTTGTAAGAAAAGGGAAACACCTTTTTTCGTCGCGTCTGTGACTGAGGTGTTTGACTTCCATTCACACTTTGCTTAATAGCCGTCTTCGATGGAGTGGCTCTGGCGTTAAAATCCCCTGGAACCGATCGAGCGAGGTGATTTATTTGAACACGATTATCATCTTAGACGGTGCCCTTGCTCCATACCCTTTCCTTTCGAGACTAAAACTCGACGTTTCCCCCCTGCGAGCTCAGGAAGAAAAGACCACCATCAAAGAGCACCATGCCACGGTCACGGGATGTGTGGGTTGCGTCTAAAATCTGAGGAAAAAAAATTAGACGCGTTTTTGATGCTCCGCGATTATCGCACGGGCGATGTAGCATCGCTTTTCATGCCCTTTGTGAAGGAGCAACTCCGAGGGGTTTGTACTTTTCGAGGGATTTCGACTCAAACGCAGACCCTAGCTCCAGGGGATCGGTCTTTTGGGAATGCACTTTTGAGTGGGATATTAAGGGAATGACTCTAATTTTCGACAATGACCGACAACTTTAGAAATGCACTAAAGCTAATTCATTGTGCAGCATGAATGATTTTTCTATAATATAAAATGAAAAACCTGTCAATCGTTATTGAAAAATATTAGTATCATATCCTCTGCTATATTCTTCGTATATTGAATCTGCTCCACTAACGAGATCGTTTTTATTTCAAATCAAGGAAATCGAGGAGGACATTTCGATTTATTGAAAAAAACAAGTTAAAAGGCCAGGGGTCTATTTCTAAAACCATTCGAATAAATTGCAAAAGTTCATAACATTCGAATGCTTTTGGGCTTTAGTTGAATTCCTGTGTGCATCATACATTTTTTTGAATGAAAAGTAATCAAATTAAATTAATTCGAGTGGTTTGGAGACAGTTGAAACGTATTTCAGCCTTCGTCAGAACTTTGGAATTTTCTTGATAAATATATATTTACTTAGCTTCAATTTCAAGAAGTGAGCGACCAATGAAAGCTTTATAGATTTTCTAAGCGAAGGGATTACATTTTCACAGAATTTTTATTATTTTGCCATTCTTGAAGTTTGTTCAAAACTGTTTGAGAACTAAATAGTATTAACAGAGTATTAACAGTATTAACAGAGTTCAGACAATTACGTTTCGTTCCATTTTTAATTATATGTATTGTATACCTTTAATAAATCTCGTTTAGACAAAGTTGTTTTAAAAAGTTCCGAAAATTTATTCCGAATTGACTACGTCAAATATGTTTTTTTTTTTTTAATTTACCTCTCGAAAAGGATCAACACTGCTTTCTATAATTTTTAGTGTTGTGAATATTGCTATATACATACATGAAAATTGTAGTCAGACTGAGAAGAGAAAAAGTTAAAATGTTGTTCGCCAAAAAACAAATATTATTTCGGCCACAATTCTAGATATGTATATGTATGTATTTATATATATGTATATATGTATATGGATATTTGGATAAACAATGTTTTTTTTTCTAGAAAATAATACAAATTATACACATGAATATTTTTGCAATTTCTCAAATAATGCTCAAATAGTGGAAATTCGGCCGAAAAATATAAATTTTTAATAAATAGATAAAATAAGAAGGGTTATAATAATTATTTACCTGCTAATTAAATATTTTTACAACATGACTAGGTACTTATTAAACATTTTTGAGAAAGAAGAATACAGTGTATGATTTTTAAATGGCAACTATAAAGGATTTTAGTCCTCCGTTTTTAGATACAGGACCTCAAAAATTCACTTTACTGCTTGTGAAACGCACTAAGACGCATGGAAAATGCAGTTTAAGTAAGGTTTCCTTAAACAAGGTTTTGGTCAAAGAGTATAAATGTAAAACGCTAAGAAAGTTCTGGGCCAACTATGCACATAGCATAAGAAACTTACAAGAAGTAGTTACGAAAGCGGGTCAGGAATAAGTTGTTTCAGCTGCATGGACTCTGTAAAATTTATTTTTGTCATTAAGCTAAAAGCATGGTAAATATCATGACTCTGACGCGACTTCGGTTGGCGTGGTGAGGCCATTAAGCCTCGAAATATTTTGTAAATGGGAAAATTGTCTTCCATAACTTCAAATATCTTTCTCTGAATGGAGTTTTCTTCTGTCCTCAAGACGGTTTCTTCCATTCGTCTTTACGAAATGTAGTGCAACTTGTTAACTCTTCGACAGTTAAGTTTTCGAACTTTATGCTAGTGTACACCCAGTGGGAGTAGAGCACAAACTTTGGGATATTCCCGAAAATGTCTGAGAAACTGAAAATCATTAACAAAACTCCTGACACATCTTCTGAATAAGTTTTCGCCCTCAATTTTGACTTCTAAATTCTTGCCAGGGAACTTTTTCTAATAATGTTAGCGTTTCCCGATTCCGCCCTTGTTGAGACCCAGCTTCTCCGGAGCCCGACCGCGTTGCGCTCCGCCCCCGCAGTGTAAACGAAATTAATTTATACATGCGATCTCCCAGGATAACTTGTGAAAATTTGTATGTGCGACCGGAGCGTGTACCCCTGCATCGGGCCCCGGGCGATATTCGAATGATTTTCATTTGCAAAGTTTCCCCGAATACAACACAATAAGGAAACTTTTGTTGGGATGGGAAGGGAAACAATCCCGGGTCCTGGCGTCTGGACGCCCTGGATGCAAGCGACGCGCGACGGCCGGGCAGCACCGAACCCGAACCCGGGACTGGGAATGAGCGGCTGCAGTGGCAAAGCACCACGAAACGAAACATCTTTTGATTTTCGATGCGAAACTTCCGCCGTCGGCGATGAGGTTAAATTATGTTAATATCTGCCGCTAACCCTTTCCCGGCGTGGGTGGCTCGTGAATGTCAATTAGGAAACGCCACGACGCGGCGGCGTCTTAATTAAGTCTTAGTCACGTGCCATCGAGGAGGAGGATGCAAGTTGCCCCTTGAGTCGGGCTGGCTCAATTTGCTGTTTGGGAATTCGCCGATTGCTCTTGTTCCACTGACACAAAGGAATTCTTTCACTCGGGAATTAGCAGAGCTCCGGGGAGCTCCGGGAAGCACCCGGGGCCTCCTTCGGCGGTGGCAACGGCGGCGACGGCGGCGTCGGGGCGATTGAGCCAAGCCGTGAAAGTGACTGACTAAAGAGGCTGGTTGCCTTTGAAACGTGACAACTTGAACCTTTTGGTGCATTCACCTTAATTCGGGTGGAAGTAGAGCAACGTTTTGTACTCTTTGTCTATAACTTACTTAACTTAATTTAGTCACTTACACTCCTGACTGTTTTGCTTTTATTATGTCCCAATGAATATCAATATCGCAGAATCACTACTTATTATACTTATACTTATTACATATTAAAATGTTGCGAAAACAAAAACGGAAAAATCCACCTGCCATTGTTTTCGAGATATGGGGTAGTCTTTCTTTAAATTAAAATATTTAAAAACAAAATGACTACAAAAAGTTGTTGCATCAACGAAATATGTATGTATAATATAATAGAGATTAATGTAACTATAATTTGAAAATCGAGGAACATAGTCAATGAAGGAATTGTTTGGCATTAAATGAATCAAATAAAAATTTGTCTTTTCCTCAAATAAATTTTAAACCGTGTATTTTTTTTTCTGTAATCAAAATTATATTTTTCATTATTGCTCGCACTTTAAAAATTGCATAGGACGCTTGAATCAAAAAACTTTTAACGTTGGTATTTTTTGGATGAATTCGGATTTTCGTATACCATTTACATACATTCCGAAAAATTGGAATTTTTGGGTTGCTTTCTGAAAATTTCACATCAATTGGCCAAAAACTGACAAAAGATATGCAAGATATGTGTAAATACATATAAAATATTAAATGATATGGCTTGTAAAAATTCATGTCGATATAACTATTTGCTTTTTATGTCAACTTTTTATACTCTGCAATTTCTGTCTTATTTGGGCAAGTTTATCTTGAAAGCATCAAAATACAGTTTCGATAAAAAATTGTATTTTGACAGATTTTTCTGAAAAACTATACCTTTAAAAAGATAATATATTTAAAGTGTATAAATAATATATGAGTTCCCATAGAAAAATTTTCGTATTGCGCCCCTGCATTTCAAAATCAACAAAAGTGTGTTTATTCACAATATTTAAGCACCTCTAAATTGAGGTGATAGCTGCAATATTTGTTTAAGAAATGTCAAAATATACAAATACAAAATATACATATACCTAACGCAAAGGTAAAATAGTATAAAAATCGTTTATCTGTTCAGTTAATGTGTTTATTTTACAACTGCAATACGATAAAAAAGTTATTCACTTTAGTCATAAAAAAGCATACAAAATACACAAAAGAGAATTTCGAAGTCTTTGTTTTATGAATAATCAGAAAAAATTGCTTGTATCTGAGTGCATCGTCTTCAATAAACACTTTGTGGCAAAATAAACTTTCTTCTAAATAAAAAAAAAGGATTTCATATAAATCCTTCAAAGCAAACAAAGACGAGGAATGAAAGGAATTTCTATCAAAAAAATCTACGCAATATCCCCTTGCACTTTGGCGAGAAAGACACTTAGGAATTTTTCAATAAGTGCGGCGGCAAATTCCTGTTTATTTAGCTGCTTCAGCTTTAATTACCCAAACATCCTCATAATAAAAAAGTTGAAATCCACTTACCTTTCGACTTCCACTCACTCGGGGAAAGTAAACAAGACGGCGAAGAGACGGGAACCCTGCCGCGTCCCGGATAAATAATTTTCCCATCGTGCGAAAGTGCTGCAGTCGCGGCGCGGCAGCAGCGTCGCGGCGGCGGTGGCGATGGCAGCGGAGCCCAGAAGCCATCGCATCGCAGCGGAGCGCCAGGCATCAGGAGCAGCCCCTCAAAACAGACACCACTCCAGACACGTAGGGAACCGCACAATAAACTCATTCCACGTGAAATATTTGTTTATGGCAATGCGAACGTGGATTTATCCCCCCGCACGCTCTCGAACCCCGGAGAGCTTTTTCCTGTTTTAAATTTCCATCAGTGATTCAAACAAAGAACCACACTCGGCGGCGCCCGGGCCCCAGCCCAGCCCCAGTCCCGGCAGTGCCCGGGAGTCCCGTGAGTCCCCGGAGTCCCTGGAGTCCCGGGCGTCCCGGCGTAGGGCAACAAAGTGAAAGTGCCCCCTACCTGGCGTCCCGACAAGCTCCCACGTACCCTCGAAGGCCTCGTCGAGATGCTCCGGCGCTTTATATTTGCCGTGATTAAAAGCAATCGTTTTGAAGTCCTCGAGACAATCGCTATTTGCACCTGCAGCCTTCGAGGATTTGCCCCCCGGAATGTGTGGAGATTTGCATACATTAATACCTCGGCGCCTATGATTCATCAGGGCCGGGAAGATGGGTCCATTATACCCCCGGGCGGTGACATTGACAGTATCCCACCGCTTTCAAGGAAAATCTCCGATTACGGCTAAGCTATTAATTTTAAATTAGCAATCGGTCGCGAAGATTACGATACGCTGGCGACGCCTATGAGGGCTCCATCGGAACGAGAAGAGCTTCTCCAGATGTCCTTCCGATATGCAAAGTGACTCTAAAGAGCGATGCTCCACTTCCGCCGGAATTAGGGTGAATGCACCAAGAAGTTGAAATTGTCACGTTTCAAAAGTCTCACTTTCACAACTAGCCTCAATCGCCCGGTTGGAGGAGATGGTGTCGAGCATTTCTTTGATTTTGCGAGTTTCATAGTAAAAAAATTGCTTTAAGATAAATTTTCTAGAAAACAACATTTTTGTATTATACTATAATAATAAATGAAGTAAATTCACTTTCGTAAAAAAAACACTACGGTGGCATCTCAACTCACTTTCGACATTCGACATTCACATCGAGTGAAGTAAGACACCTATTTAAAGTAGCTAATGTTTGTAACGTAAAAATAAAAACATTTTTTTTAATATATTTTTTTAATAATTGATTTTAAAGCCTAAAATTATTACATCAGAGATTAGAAATGCCATATGAAATTCAGTTGTTTTTAGAAGCGATTCTGAAGCTAGATACAATACATATACGAGTATTTAGTACAAGAAAATTATCAAATGTTCCGCACAATTTTTTTATTGAAAAATTCTTATGGTAGATAGTATCCCTGATCCCAAATATCCTTAAAAATACCCCTTAGAAAGATTATCAGAATATTTACTTCCGTTTCCGAGATCGGTTTTATGGAAATGTAAAATTTTAAATGTGTTTTTTCTCAAAACAACGTTTTGTGAACTTTCGTCCCAGATTGCTTCAAATATAAATGTATTTAACCGATTTGATTTTGTTTTCATTAATAGTTATACCATTTGTTGGAGTTTGTACTAGAATAATTGAAAAATTCAAATATTTTATATTTTTTCCGGGCTCCGAATTTCAAAAATCCATTACAAAAAACCATTGTTAAATAACTTTTCCCAAATCCTGAAAACAAAATTCATGAAACAGGTTCAGTTTTTCGACGCTCCAGGAAGACTCCCCCTTAAATTAGTACTTACAGAATAAATAAAAGCCTTCGTGTAAAATTTTATTATTTATTATTATATAGGATTATTATGAATGCAATGTATCTGATTACACGGAAAAAAATTTGTCGGGAATATCGCGTCGTTTCTGGCAATATTCCTGTATTTTCCGATGGATTTTGGGATAGTGCATTATTTTGGTAATATTTGTGAAAAAGACAGGGATTCTAACTAAAATTTAAGGACCAGCGTAAAATGTTGACATTATTTCCTGTAGTTTTTAAAGAGATCTGCTGCTTTTTCAATAAATGTTGTGGATTTTATGGCGAAAACGTTCGTAAATTGGTTGGGGATTTTTGCTATCCAAATTTTTTTCCGTGTATAATTTGAAAAGCGAATTTCCACTTATTTGAACTTACTACTAACTTTTCGAAATTTACCTCCTAACTTGATTACGTTTACAATTGAGATCTATAGTCTTGTTAACAATCATCAAATATTTATCTTCCTATTATCAACTAATTGTTAATTATAAACATATCTACTCTTGTTTGAGTATGTAATAAAATCTAATAAAAAAGATAAACGTGTTTTAGTGTTTTAATCTAATTCAATATCTTTTATATTGAAAATCGGTTATTTTAATGAAGCATTCATTGTGCGGACACTGTAAACATCCTGCATTTTATCGGTGTCATTATTCTACTATTTAATACTTCCCTTGTTTCAAATTAATTTGACCAGAAATATCAATGAACCGACAGATAGACAAATCGCTTGAATTTGAAAGACGAAAAGAGCAAGGCCACATGTATAAAACACTTTTACGATCCTTAAAACTGATATAGTCGAGACTAACCAATATCTGTAGCAATTAAGTGGCACTGTAATGGGTGCAAGATTAAATTTTTAATACCGTCCCGACCCCGGGTTTTGATACCCTGTCTATCAGTTTTTGACGCCACTTATCGCCTATGCAAGTCGTAGACGAATGGAAGTGATAATCTTTTTTATATATTGCCGAAACTCCCGTAAAAAGGGAGATTATTGAGTGAAATAAGTGTCTCATTAAAGCCTTTTTCCTGTTTCTATTTCCAGGTCTAGAAAATCCAAGAATTATCGAACATCCGAGGGATGAGATGGTGCCAAGGCACGAGCCGGTAACACTAAATTGCAAGGCTGAGGGACACCCCTCGCCGACAATTACATGGTTTAAGGATGGTGAGGAGCTGAAAATAGAGCCGGGAACTCACAGAATCCTCCTGCCAGCTGGCGGGTTATTCTTCCTGAAGGTAAATACCCATTCGATTTTAACCCCCGAAGGGTTCGTGGGTTCGTAGGTTTGTGTGTGATAGCGGCTGTGTGGATTTGATTTTCCCTTCCCTTAAAATACGCGCACGGTAGAGAAGGAAATTGAATTGTATTGTCCCACTCGAAAATTGTTTACGACTTTTCCTGTATCTAATTCATGCATCCAGGAGAGGATTGCTCGAGGATTGGGAGACAGGCGACAGAGTCCCACAGGGCACCACTTTGTGACTCCTGTTTTTTTTTTTTTTTATGTTGCCTCTCTGAGGTTTGTTTCATTTGAATTGACGGAAAAGCACGCACGACGTACACTCGTCCGCATATTTTGTTTATTTTTTAAAGCCACCAGTTCTCAAAGTGGTATAACTGGTGAAGGACCACCAGTACCAAGCCGTAGGGCTTTCAAGAAAATAAACTAGAACCGTGTACGAATCCACTTAAGAGTGTGCCTGCACTCGAGTGTCTCATGACCCTTCTTCTGTCTTTCAGAGGATTCTTTCTGGCTTTTTTTAACCCTATATAGTATATCTAGTGGCTTGTCTCATAGCTGTTTTTAGTATTCAAATAGGGCATTCTTCGAGCCCTATATGTTGGCCCGTGGCGATGGGGCATGTCGTCGTTGCCACAGCCCAACGATGAAATTTTCTATCCCAAGACTTTTGGGGCTATGTCTTTTTCGAATATGGTGTGCGGGACATCGTCTTTTCTTTTGTCGCAGCGGCGTCGCAACGCCGCCGACGCCGCCACCGCCACCACCCTATGAATTATTCCTTACATGCCGAATTTTTTATTTTGTTCTTCTTTCCTTATTTCAGGTCACCCACTCTCGTCGAGAAAGCGATGCCGGCGTCTACTGGTGCGAAGCGAAAAATGAACTTGGGGTCGTCAGGAGCAGGAATGCCACCCTTCAAGTTGCCTGTAAGTCTACAGCTGTCTTATCACCTCGCCCTATGTTTACAGATCGGCTTTAGCATAAATAGCGATATTGTTGGCATATTTTAGCAAAACAAGCCAATAAGGAGGACGGATCTGGCGATACACTGCCCTAGCCGTCGTCCTTGTTTTGCTATCTTCATATCACAAAATATCACAAAAATTTTATATGTTATACGCAGGCACTGAAATAATTTCAATTAAACCAAGTAATTTCAATGTAATTGCTCTGTAAATCGGCCAGTGCTTATAAATTGGGTTTTAACTCTGTCCAAATCTAAATATTTTGGCATATAGCCGGCTCCCCGGGGCGATGGGGTCATTCAAATAAAATTTAACGAATATCGCAAATTTTCCATAGTTTAAAATTAACATTTGCTGACATTCAGTTAAATTAATTTATTCGGTGGTAATTTATTTAATAGATATTCGCATTTACTACGTTGTAATTTCTCTGTTTGGTCTGCACTGGATTTGTACCTTGCATATAGGTCATTTTGGCAATTTTGAGGGAGGTAAAACGAATATAATATTATTCCGTCTCATAATTAATTCCACTTCAATCAAGAGTTTGTAATAAATCATGATGTAAAAATCAATTACTTCATACTACACTTCTGCAAGCGACATGTATTATTTAATTTAGACATTCAACAAAAGATTACCAAATTCTTTACATTTATGCAGTATATATGTTATTTATGTATATCAGTCAGCAATATATATTATAATCCCATATACATATATATGTGTACATGTGAAAAATTAAAAACATCTTCAATTAATTAAAAATAGCAAATGTTGAACGAGATAAGTCTTACTTGCATATTGCGTGACATTTTAAATTGATCTATCTTAAGAAAACTTCAATTACGCATTAAGAAGATCGTAAAAAATTGTGTTTAAACAAATAAAGGTGCCCCCTTATTTATTTGTATCAGAGTTCAAATTTAAGTATGGATGAGATAAGAAAATGTACCACAATACGTAATGTTAGGTACTTTCTGGTTTGAGGATGATTTATAGAAAAAGTACAAAGTTTCCACAGAATGGAATTGATTTATCATAAAAATTGATTGTATAAAATTAGTTTAGAACATTTTTTCGAGCTTTAGCTTTTAATTTATAGTACCAGCAAATTGTTATTTTCTTCAAAGTAGAGTTTACCTCCAATTCTGTGATTAAAATTATCTCATAAACTAATTCTGAGGACGGATGTACGTAATTCCGTGATTTTTCTTAAGAACACACCTTTCATGAAATCCTTATGTATGTTCTTTCATATAATTTTTATCGAATTTGTTTCTATTCAAATTCAAATAGATAATTTTACAAATCCTTAAGAAAACTTTTGGTTTTAATTTTACTTATAGGCAACGTGATATTGTATAAATTTAGGAATTTTAGGTACTATCCAGAAATAGTGTAGATATGTACATTTACCTTAAAATTTCCCACAATTTTTTAGCTTTATATTTCGAAAACCCTATTGCAATATGAAAGTATATGGTTTCAGAAGTCGTATGGAAGAATTTTAAAGGATTGACATATTTCTCAAACACGATTCTAAAAATAGTATTATTAATATTATTTTTAAATCAAAACACCATGTCGAAATCAAGACTAAAGTTATTTATTAAATAAATAAAGATTTTAACTAGTAAATAAAACTTTCTTGGCTAATTCGATTTCAAATAGGTTTTTAAGACAGCAGACAGCTCTTGACAGATTACGACGTTAAACCAGTTCGACTGGTTTAAATGCCGAAGTTTGTCTCCTAGGGGTCAGATCTACCCCAGTCTCGTAAATCCTCACTTTAGTAGGTACCTCAAGTGTTTTTACCATTTTAAAATTTCTTCATCGTATCTCAATTTTCTAGATTTTCTTAAATTTCCCTTTTCTTCTATATCTGTAGAGTATTATTATTAAAAGTATCGTAAATTTGTTTAAAATAAAAGAAACAAAACATTAGAATAAAATCACAGCAAGCATTTTCGTGGTTGGGGTCATGCGGACCCCACAGTGACAACTATGCGATTCTGCGGAGGTGTGTCAGTTAAGGGTTTAACGAAAATTGTTGCTACTAAAATTTTAGGATAAAAGTAGAAGTCATTATACTAAGTTAAAATTGTTTAATATTTTTGGGAAGTTATTTTTTGATGTATTAAGCTAGGGACAGAAGTATAAAAAAGTAATTAACTCGTATAAGGTTCTATTAGTCTACATTTCTCCCTTAAAAACAAGCGAATTACTTAACTTTTCTGAACTGCAGCCATCAATTATGTCGCCTAGAAAGGCCAATCACGAATACTCGTTTCCTTTCAAAAATTGGTTTCCTATTCGGAACATCCGCCACCGATTCGAAAATCCAGCCCTAATTGGAACCCCAACGTTTAGGGCTCTTAAAAATGGCCCCGTCAGGACGCATAATTTGTCATCGTTCGCTTCCTTTAAGCGCCTTTTTTTCCTTCCTAATCTCAATTAATTGGATTACTCGTGATTTGCTTCGCGCCGCCGGGAACATCTGCTAGACCAATTTTTCTTGGACCCATTATCCTGGTATTAATCTTGTCCGCCGCTAATATTTAGTTCTCAAAATCATTTCTAGGGATTAAGACGAAATCCTTGGAAAATTTTCCTAGTCAAATTCATATAAAAAAAAACGTGCACTTTTGGATGTGAACTCGGGAAGGGACGTTGCATTTATCCCGCGGAGTCAGATTTCAGGACGTTGGTAGTCGCCACGTTTCGCTAGCTTAAGCCGGGCAACTCCCAGGGTTTTGTAACTACATCCAGGACCCGGAGGCGGCGTAGTCCGGAGCCCGACAAGCGAGAAGTTACAAATTACACATTTCCAGCGGCCATGTGAATGATTTCAAAAGACCTGGGGAGTCCTTTTTCTCTTAAATTACAGCTTCTACCTGCAATTATTACGGATTAGCCTTAATATAGGGATTAACGATTTACGGCAGGGAAATGCCATCCACAGACCCTCGCTCGCTCCGGCGAACGTGCTCTTTTCTTCGGGAGAAAAAAAAAAGTAAGTCATGATGAATAGTGGAATGTGGAAAGTTTCTGCGCTGCAATATAGCGCGGCCCCCGACAAAGGACAGGCTCCCGTGGGAGGGGCTCCGCCCTCTAGTCATAAAATGTAACGAGAGGAGGATCTCTGTCCAGAACGCCTGCTGGTGAAGTCTCCTCTTCGATTTCACGTCCAAATGCGCTTCTAATGCCGCTTTCCTTAATCTTTTCAAACAGTTCTCCGGGAAGAATTTCGATTAGAGCCCCAGAACACAAGGGTTGCCCAGGGGGAGGTTGCCCTGATGGAGTGCGGCCCTCCTCGGGGCTCCCCGGAGCCTGCGATCACCTGGCGGAAGAACGGCCAAACGATGGACCTCAACGCGTCGAAACGGATCCGTATCGTCGACGGCGGAAATCTCGCCATCCAGGACGCCAGACAATCGGACGACGGAAGGTACCAGTGCGTCGCGAAAAACGTTGCCGGTCAGCGGGAGTCGGGCGTCGCTTTCCTCAAAGTCCACGGTGAGCTTGGGATGCTGCAAAATGGTCCAGGACAGGTCACTAAAAATTCCCTTCACTTTTCCAGTTCGACCCTTCCTGATACGTGGGCCCCAAAATCAGACCGCAGTTGTCGGGAGCTCCGTGATATTCCAGTGCCGCGTGGGCGGAGACCCCCTTCCGGATGTTTTGTGGCGCAGAACAGCTTCGGGAGGAAACATGCCCCTAAGTAAGTAGATTACCTTCTCAGGTGTGCTCCCCGAAAGTATGGAGCCTTTACGAGTTCCCTAAAATTTCGTATATACGAGCTCATACGATCTTTGTGAAATTTTGTTTATACAGCCTCTTGCCAGCTACATAAGTCATTTATAGGTATCATGCAAACTATACTTTTTTTCAACATTCAATAAGATAAGCACATAAAATTGTATGGTTTTTTAAATAATTCTTATTTTCTATTATACTATATACCTCTTGAGCACTATCAAACTAAAGTTGACTAGAAATTTATCTGACTATTAAAAAATTGGTCCTATAGATACGATTCAACAAATACCATATTATATACAAGGATTTTAAAATGTTCTCTCCTTTATTATTTTATTACGAAGCACAAACAACTATTCTACAAAACAAAAAAATTAAAAAATTTGAATTTGGAGTTTATAAGTTACGGGTAAGGAAAAGAACGCGAGAAATTAATAAAACTTAGCTGCTGTTTTTAATTTATTATAAGATCAATTAAATATGTTGGGGATTGAAGAAATATTGCTGGGATATTTATTCATGCAAAATTTCAAAATTGAACTTTGAAAATTTTAATAAATAGGGTACCTAATAACACTGCAAAATGTTTAAATAATTAGGGGTATTCACCCTTCGTTGTATTTAGTCTTGTATCATAGCAAATTCCTGCAACGTTGTACTAAAATACAACGTGCAACAACAAAATGCACGTGAATCATATTTTATTAGAATTAAAAAATTAGCAAAAATACTTTGCATAGTAATCAATCACCCATTTTTAAGTTATTTCTAGAAAAAGTGATCCCTGAAAATCTCAACTTATGTAGCTACGTAAAATAACAGTTTAGATTGCTTAGTATAAAGATCGAATCAAGGGTTGGGTTGACTTCATGACATGGAATGATTAAATACTGTCGAATAATGCATTTTTGAATTACTTTAAATAACGAGACGAAGACGAAGACTTGGATTCAGGCAGGCTCTATTTCTCATTTATTTATGCAGAAAAGTGCAAATTTTTAAAAGAACGTGTTGGTCGAAAAGATCACTTATTTTTGCATCAGTTGTGTGTTCTTTAAACGATCAATATTTCGAAATTGTGTTACTAATCATTAATTTTCATTAATTTTTTTTTTCACAAACTTAATTGTCGCCAAGTTTTAAAAATCAAATTTTAAAAATAATTTTGCAAGGCTACGTTTAAAATGAAGTTAGATTCTGGCTCTAATTAAATATAAGATTCGTATTGTATTTACAAATACAATCCATCTATACCAGACCTGAAATATTGTAACTAACCTCTTTTTAGACATGAGGCCCTTATTGAATATTTGTTAATTTCGTTCATCTTAGTGCTAATTTTTCAATCGTCAGATAAATTTATTCGTCGAATAAAATTGCCGTACCAGACGGATAAACTTATTCGACTGTTAATTTTGATAAAAAGAGTAAAAAATAAGTGTTTCCTTGCAACCAAGTTGATTTTTTATCTGAAAAATAAAGTTATTGAAAAGCCTTAGACATGCCACTGTTTTTGAATATTAGTAGGGTTTCATAAAGCAGATACTAGTTGAAACTAAATTAAATGTAGGTACCTTTTTCTTAAATATGAGGTCCTCATAGGCTATCTAATAAGATTACCTAACTTAAGCAACCCTAAAACTGCCCCTTCCGGGCCGCATTTTATTTTAGGCATGCCCCACTGTAATTTCTAGTCGGGTAGTAATTCTAAATTACATTTAAGTTCGTGACCTGAGCTAACTATAGACAAAATTAACCAAAAATGTTGGAGCTGTATGCTTTTCGGAAGAGCACTTACCCCTCTCCCTGGGCTGTCGTGGGTTTCAACCGATTGTCAATTACGAAGAGTCGTCTTAAAAGTTGCATCGCATTAATTTCGTTAATTGACATTCCCTGTACCGACTGTGCGCCATATTTGCCCAATGTTTTTGTGCTCTCTCTCTGATTACTCGAGAAAGCGAGTAGCGAAGGCGGCACAGAATGGGGTTTTTGGGGCTCCTATGCCGTGCCGATGCGGCCCCAAACTCAAACACAACAAGTTCCCTCTTTGTGGGCGATTTTCGAATGCAATTACCAAGTTCTGTTTGTTTAGGACGAGTACACATCCTCGAAGACCGGAGCCTAAGATTGGACGACATCACGCTCGAGGACACGGGTGAATATAGCTGCGAGGCGGACAACGCCGTGGGTTCGGTTACCTCGACGGGGTCCCTCACGGTCTATGGTAAGGGCGGATTGAGTGACATATCCAAAGACGGCGGTGTCCATCAATTAAACATTTATTGCAGCTCCTCCAAAATTTGTTGTACGCCCCAAAACCCAGATAGTCGATCTCGGCGTTGAGGTGGAGTTTGAGTGCCAAACTACTGGGTATCCGAAACCCACCCTATTTTGGTCCATCGAAGGGAATAGTTCCCTCCTCCTTCCCGGGTACAGGGACGGAAAAATCGACGTTGCAATGACTCCCGAAGGTAAAAGTATTTTGACTGTGCATAAAGTCGATCGGGAGGATGCCGGAAAGGTGATGGTGTGCAGCGCCGTCAACATCGTCGGGAGCATCAGCAGCAGAACGGTGCTGTCGATTGATACCCAAGATGAGCTCCCACCCCCGCTAATCGCCCAGGGCCCCGTCAATCAGACTTTGCCAGTTAAATCGGTGGTGGCTCTGCCCTGTAGAACAGTGGGTAAACCGCTTCCAACGGTTACATGGTTCCGCGACGGCATCCCCATTATAATACCTTCCGAAAGGGTTAACATGTCCCAGAGCGGAACCCTCACCATCACCGACTTGAGCAAGAGCGTCGACTCCGGACTTTATACGTGCGTTGCCGCAAATAAGAATGGAAAATCCTCGTGGAGCGGTTACCTCAAACTCGAACTACCTACGAATCCAAATATAAAATTTTTTCGTGCCCCTGAATTATCCACCTATCCGGGAGCTCCAGGTAATTTTCGTTAACATTAATTGATTGACGAATTGACTTTTATTCGAAAAACATAGGCAAACCGCAGATAATCGAAAAGACAGATGACAGTGTCACGCTATCGTGGACAAGGAGCAACAAAGTTGGAGCGTCCAGCCTCGTCGGGTATATCGTCGAAATGTTTGGCAGGAACTACACCAACGGCTGGGAGACAGTCGCGACGAAGCTTCAGAACACCTCCTACACCCAAGTCGGACTCAGTCCTGGGTACAATTACTTTTTTGTGATTCGCGCCGAAAACTCCCATGGAGTGTCCTTGCCCAGCCCCATGTCGGAGCCGGTCGCTGTTGGAGTGGTAAGTCAATTTCAGTTGCTATTTTTGATCCGACTCAAGCGAATTTTTGAGAGGGAGTTGGAGTTTGAGGATTTTATTGAAAGTAGTTTAATTTTAATTTAATATTTCGTCGTTTTTGATGTTTTTAAACATTATTTCGTGAGGCTTTTTTAAAGTGGTAATGAATTGGCGAAGTAATAAAGTTTTGCTATAATTTTAAATAATATATATAGTACAATAATTTCTTTGTCATTTCTACACTACTGAAACTAACAATTTAGTTTGTTAACATCAATGTAATTTTTACCTTATTCTATTAGTCTATAAATGTCGAATGTAAGAAATTTCGAAGGTCAACGTTTATTCGTCATAATTTTAGAAAACAATATCATTCATAAATTATTGACGAAACATTCTGCTTTTTAATCGCTCACCGCGACTGGTGACAATAATGGTTGAACCCACAAATCATTGTGCCTTATTTCTACTTAATATAATAGGCTGGCAAATTTAGATATTATGCATTTTTAAGATGATATTATTAAAAAAATAAAATTTTTTCATTTTTTATTAAATTAACCACAGCTTTGTTAGAAGCTTTAAACTATTTTCATACCTAGTTAAAACGAATTAAGGTATTATTTCAACTATCACAACACTACATACATTTGGAAATTTTTAGAATATTTTATGAACAGTTTATTCTGAAAGTGGTCCAAGTCCAGGGACGATTTTACCTTAAAATAATAGAGAAAAATCTTACTTATGATATTTAGACATGGACTATGCACTTTCAAAATAAAATATTATTATAAAATTTACATTTAGTGATATTAAACTTTCTTTTATTACGACGCGATTTTGATGAAAATAGTGATAATAACATGTAAGATCTTCTCTTAATCTCTCATAACGAGCTTGCAATATAACTGAAATGTAAACCTAAAATATTTATGAAAGTATCGATGAAACCATATTTTTAAATTAATTTTTACAAATAATAAAAATATTGGCTTTGGAATTATTTAAAAGGGGCACACCACTCACCACTTATTGGGTCACAAATTTGATCAAAGTTTAACTTGCTTACGATGAAGCATGAAAAACGAATTTATAATTCATTCGTGGAATGATTGTTTTTGGTAACGTAAGTTGGAATGTCCTCTTAATTTAAAATGTTGAAATTCCGATTTGGTTTAAAGATTGAATAAGTTTAAATTGAATTAATTCAGCATTACATAGAAAGAACTAGGAAAGAGAAAGATATTTTATGATTATCATTAACTTTCATTCCGGAAGTCAAAGCTTGAACTTTTTCTGTGGGAAATAAAAACGAAATTATTTTTTAAAAGGCACCACTTAAGTAAGCTTAAGTTTTGCAGACATCCTTTTGGACATTCGTTTTTAGCTGCAAAAACTCTCTTGAATTGGGCTGAAAACTCAAAAGTCCTTTAAATATTTGCAGAAATCCTTTAATAATGGTCTGGACCTGAGCGAGGCTCGCGCCAGTCTTCTGTCGGGCGATGTAGTGGAATTGACCAACGCAACCTCAACTGAGTCAACTAGCATGAAATTAACATGGCAGGTAAGTAGCCCCCGAGTTGCTAATCAACTGCTGCAGTAGTTTCCCCGGCGCGGCGGCGGCCGCATTCGATCCGCTGCATGTGTGACCGACCGCGCTGCCCTGGGGAGGTCGGAGGGCAGCTGAATTTCGCTCAATTAATTAATTCGCTATCCCCGCACAGATCATAAACGGGAAGTACGTGGAGGGATTCTACATCTACGCCCGTCAATTAGAGCCGGCATCGTCGTTTCCTGCAATGGCGGTCAGCACTAACGCCACGTACAAAATGCTCACCGTCCTGAATGGCGGCGGAGCATCCACTTGCACCGTAACCGGCCTGATGAAGTACACACGTTATGAATTTTTCATTGTGCCATTCTATAAGTCAGTCGAGGGCAAGCCATCCAATTCCAGGATTGCACGTACGATGGAGGACGGTGAGTAGCTCCAGAGCGCCTTTTCTATTTGCCCGTCAACCTCTGTTTATGTGGAATTGACGTATGTGCGGAATTGAAAGCAGATACGACGCGCTCAAACACTCCGAAATTGCTCCTACGTCTGTTTGGCTCAAGTCGCTTTTTGAATAAGATATTTGCACAAGGTCCCACACCACCAACATTTCGATTCCCCGGGCAAACTTTCAGCTTTCTTTAGATTTACCAGCGAAAACGGGTCGAGGGTTGGTGCGGATGAACCATCAGTAAACAAACATACTACCAAAATATTTTTCTATAGTGACCTAGGTTCTGTTTCATAAAAATATCAGCCCATTAATTATGATTCTCAAATGTTTACAATATCATAAATTAGTTTTTCGTATTATACCAAAATTGGAACCTCAACAAAAACATTTGATGTGGAAAACTACATCATTATTTATGTTTTATTTAACAGATATTTGCTCAATTTTACCCGGAGAATAATAAGTAGGTATTACCTGATCAAAAATATCTCTAAATTCCACCTAATCAAGAATGTAATAAAGTTGTAAAATTGTCATAGAAAATTCAAAAGGATCGGTTGAATGGTTGTTTAATAAGAGATATTTTGAAAAAACCGCATTTAAAACTGACCCGGGTCTCAGTACTTTAAAATTTATTTTGAACCTTTAGTTTTATATTCTTTAGATATAACACTAACATTTTATACAGCAAACAACAACAAATACGCCTCTTGAATAGAAATGGTTCCTAAATAATTTAAAAATCAGTGGCTCCAAACAGCGAATTTCAACTTAAAATATTTTTAAATGTTAGTCGATTTCAGAAACTGAATTCTTAAAAAAGAGTATTTCACATAATCCTTTTCTTGCGTAAACTCAAAGAAAGTTTAATTGAAGAATGCATGTTGGAAAATGCAGCAAAGTTGTCTGTTTGAATGCATTTTTGTCCTAGATATCAGAAAGGAAATGAATAGAAGGATAAAAGAGCCCTGAGCTGACACAAATGGTCAGCGATTGTGAATTGAATTTCAAAGCAATGTTATATGCACATGAGTGAACTTACGCGGGAATTTATTAGTCCATGTGGGTCTACTGTTAGGCGACAAACAAAATATCGGGCAAACAAAATTCCAATGAAATATTTTTCGTTTCATAAGAGAGTAGGATTTTTGCGAATGTATGTACATATTAAATTCTTGGTAAAATTTTATCCTTATAATCCAGGAATATGGATTGGTCTGCATCTATTTTTTCTAAAACGACGTTTCATGTTTTTTGGTGTATTTTGGTCAAAAAATAGATCGATATCTAATAGAAAATAAAGTAACGCGTTTTAGAGGAGAATTGTGAGTATTACAGGAAGAAGTAGAGAAATATTTTAGACTATAAAGATTTAGGACTATTTCAGACATTTATAGATAAACGAGTACATTAGGTTTTATAATTTCACAAATACAATAATTTCTAAATTATTGCTGAGCACGCCTTAAGGCAGGGTTAAAGTTGTAAATCTGGCTATTTTCGAAAAAAATCATAGTTAGGAAACTAAAAAGGATTAACGGATCAAGTTGATAATAATATAAATTCATATATAAATATGCAAAATATGTCGGTTAATAAGATTTATTATACTATCTTAAATCGTAAGCTTCATGTGGCATGATTTCTGAGGAAATAAGCTTTTATAAGGGCTCCATTTTCTTTTTTTTTTTGAGGTATGAAATTTTAAAAACTAGACAATTGTAAAATTTAATCAATAAATAAATAAATAATTGCATGGTACAGACTAGAATGAAAGCAAAATAATAATGTTTGGGTTAGTTATACTGCGCAGTGCAAAGGCATTTCTAATGTTTAAAGTTTCGATTACTTCGACTCATTATAACTTCATAAATATTACAAGCTACAGCTCAAAAATTTACCAGCATAGTTTTCAAAGTGTATTCTTTTAGCAAATGTAAAAATTTTCAATGACCGGACTATACGAAGAGAAGTTTTTCGATGATGTAAAATCCTCTTTTATAAAATAGGGTTCTGACCCCACTTCTAGTTTGTACTGGAAAAATTGCCTTAAAATTAATTTTTTATTTTTATTTTTTTTTAATTTTTGCATCTAATGACTGGTTATTTTAATCAATTCCAGTTCCTAGCGAGCCCCCTTCGCACATGGAAGCGCTCCTATTGAACTCATCCGCTGTGTTCCTGAAGTGGAAGGCGCCCGCCCTCAAGGCGCACAATGGTAATTTTCCGCAGCGACAGAATAAAGTGGGTCGGATGCTAATCAGGGCAGCCCCCTTTCTAATTGCAGGGATCCTCCTGACGTACCACATAATCGTCCGGGGGATAGACGTAAAGTTGAATTTGTCCAGGATCCTGACGAACGTAACCATCGACGCCAGCTCCCCGACGCTGATGCTGGCGAACCTCACCGAGGGCGTCACGTACACCGTCAGCGTCGCAGCCGGGAACAAGGCCGGGCTCGGACCCTACAGTGCCCCGGCGACGCTCCGGCTGGATCCAATCACGAAGCGATTAGACACCTTCTCGTCCCAGAGGTACGTTTACCCACGAGGAGATTTTTACAGGGTTACAATTAAGCAACATTTACTCGCTCATCAGGTACCCTATCAATCACGAGCACATGGACGACGTCCTCACCCAGCCGTGGTTTATTGCGCTCCTCGGGTCCATTTTGGCGGTGATGATGTTGTCCTTCGGGGCGATGGTCTTCGTCAAACGGAAGCACATCCTGATGAAGCAGTCCGCCATGGGCACCATTCGAGGTAAGTTCCCGAACCCCCCAATTGGGTCGTTTTTCTTTTCAAACTTGATCCCCATTGATTTTGCTTCGTAAAACCCCCGGCGGGAGTGTCTGCATGGAAGGGTTATAGGTCGGGTTCCCACTCTTTCGTAAACTAATGATTTTACGAATTAGATTTTCCTTTCGATAACACTCATATCTTAGGTATGTTATTATTTACATACATTCCAAAAAATATTTACTTCCTGTGTTTATATGTGTTAATTTTACACAATTGTGCAATTTAACAACGTAAGGGGAATATTAAACATATGTGTTGTAAAATACATATGTATAAGTACCTACCACAAATATTGCATATAACATATGCGCCTTATTGTGTTAATTGTGACAGCAAGGCTTAACTCAAAAGTGTAATTTCAGATCTTTGTTGTAAAACTACAGTTAATTTGCGGTAAATAGGTACATATGTGATAATTTGTTATAAACTCTTAAGTTTAAGAATTTTAGTTGTATTTTCTCATAATGTTGCAAAAATATAGGTACTCTGAAGCGGAATTTGCCAACTTAGTTGTAAAATTACTCTAATATCTCCACTTGTAAAACAATATAAATATTAATTACACATATTTTTTACAATATACTTCTTAATCATTTTGCTCATAAACAACTGGGCTATGTACAAAATTTAAGTAGTCAAACTACAGAGCTTTTCAAAATTAGGCCAATACAAAGACTAAGTGGTTCAAATCTTTTTTGATTATTGATATTATTTTTGTTTTTCATTTATTTCCTATAATAAACAAGTATAGCTAATGAATGAAAAATGGTTTACTCAATTATTTTTATAAATTATATCTATCTTTAGTTTAAAACGTAAGCTTCTTTCAATTTTTAATTTTGAGTGTTTTTAGCGCTCTATTAATTTTTTGAACACAGTTGGAAGATGCAGAGGAAGGAAAACTTGATTTGTAAGCTTTTTTTATGATTTTGCTCTATCCAAGTAAAATTATTAGAAATTATCTCAACTCTGTGATTATTTTATTTTATTTTCAAGTATAATTGTAATTTTTTTTGAAACCGTTTCTGACGGAAATGGCTTTATAACTTGGTTCTAATCTATCGATCGTCGTTGTCAGAGTTGATCTTCTGTGGGAATTCTGCGGACGTTACAATTTTGATCTGAAAACAATATTTATATTTCTTACATTATTAACATATTTTCTAGGAATATGAACATACTTCAAATTGAAAATGAATTGAAAATTGAATGTTTTGTATGTATTTCAAAACAAAATGTTAAATGTTAATAACTTATTGAGTTTCCGCGTTTGTAAATTATCACTTCAGCGCCTTACTGAGGGGGATCTCCTTTTGTGCAACATAGCATTGGAACCAATTTTAATTTAATTTTGAAACTTTGGGAATATAATCTTCAATAGTAATATGTACCAACAATTTATGATTTTGATTATTAATTTTTTGATCGTCTAATAATGCGGTTTCCCCCTTAATTTATACAATGCAAAGGGACCGACACTTAACCGAATAAAATTTTGCCATAGAAGTTTTATGTACACAAACATGTACATGAAATGGATGTAGTTTAAATATCGTTTATTGTCTTGAAAACTAAATTAAGGTTTTTTTCCAAATAGGAATACTTTCGAGTCATTTTCTAAATAATAAAGTATTCAAAATATAAACTACTTCTAAAATAGGTCAAGATTTCACAGTTTCTTCTGAAAGTTTGATTAATTCGTTTTGAAAGTTTTCATGGTTAATAAATATTATGCTTCATAAAGTTAATTTGGAAGGAAAGATATATATATGTATATCTTATATTTATATTGTATACTGGTTTTGAACATTAAATATTTAAAGAAAACGCTAAGAGTACGCGGGAAGTACGAGGCCTTAGTTCGTCATAAGGAAGGGTAAATGAAGTAATTAAATTTTAAAATTTATAAGAGAATCGAGTAATTTTGCAAGCTTAATATAAGTGGTAAAATAAGCTACTGAATGAAGTACGGATGAGTGGCAACTCTATTCGAAATTGCTTCGAAAGAAATCTTAACCATGATATCGTTCCCGCCGACGGAGGCTGTGTGCCGCTCTGTGGTAATTAAGTTAACGAAGAACGAAAGTAGCTGGTAAACTTCAGGGAAAAGGTAAATATTTGGGAAGTTTTCGTGCAATTTCCCGCCTTTATTGGTTTTTCCCTGGCTGTAGGGAGCCGGATCGATGCCCGGCTGCCAGCTGAGGGGCAAAGTGTTCCTTGACCGAAAATCCATGAGTCGCTCTATTTCCGGGTGAATGGGTTTTCCGAACTTGGCCAAACGGCGGGTTTCGGGCTCCGATGGGAATCAATGGCACCTAGGTTTAATCAGGGATGGATTAAAAAGGTGTTTCGGCTCAATTGTCGGCTGGAACGTGAATAAAGTGCCAGACGGGCGCTCCTCCTAACAATGCCCGACGAAAATCGACTGCACGGCACTGTGTCGTCTTTTTGCTGACCGTGTTTACCGGGCTTGTGCATCCTGTGATTCTTCGTGTAAATCAGTCGACGCTGAAAAATGCGCATTCCGTCGTTTCGATTCACCTTGTATTTTTTTTTTTTTTTTTTTTGTAATTTTTTTAAAATCGCGGCCAGGTCTTTTCGCTTCCAGAATCCAGAGTTCATGGATGCATCTGTGGATTCTGCCCACGTACACCAATTTCAATCCTCGGCAGAGGGAAGCGCTTTTAAATTTCAAATGTGCCAACCCGCTCCGGTTCAGAGGACAAGGGCGAAAGTAATTGGGTCTTGGCTGGATTTAAATGCTGCGACAAGGGGACGTTTTTAATTGCATCCGGAATATATTCGAATAATTTAATGGGTCACAAAAAGAGCAGATCCCCACTTGCAGGTATTTTTGTGTGAACCACATCGCTAAAAATGGTGGGCTCTCTGCAATCGCTCATGGGGTGTGTGAAAACATACTTTTATAAAATGTACGTAATTTTCTTTCATTTTTGAATAATTGTAGCCAATTACAATTTGGACACATAAAAGGTTACAGAGGTTAATCAGTAAACTCGCTTTGATTTGTAGTTACTTTTATACAAATATGAAGAATTCGGAATAGCAAATTTTAAATTATTGCAATTACATGCTATGTCAATTTCAGTAATAAACACAATTTATAACAACTTTTTAATTTTGAGATCTAAGGAAATAAATTACACTCGGCCGTATGATTAATATGCGAAAAATTGTGTTAGACTGATTGTTGTCCAGAAATTTTAGTTACCATTTTTATAAAGTTAGTTCTATTAGTTGCAGAATAGCCCGAACAAAAATATTAAAGATTTATATTAAGGCTGTACAAAGGGCGTTGAAATAAGAATTAACGCGTTGCTCAGCCCCTGTTTAGCCGCTGACTATTTTTGCTCGGAGATATTAAAATTTTTTTCATATTATGAACAAACATACAAAAATTATGAAATCCAACTTTTCTTAAGTTTAACTTTGTCAAAATTTTGACGATCAACATTAAAATTTTTATTTCTAAGATATAATACACTTTATGAAAATGAAATAAAACTTTATTTAATGGGATTTAATGGGCTTTAAAGATGCGATAACTTTTATGTTAATATGCGAACAATTTTTCTTTTTTATCAAAGCGTGAAATTTTTAAAACTCATTCACAATCGTGACAGTTGTAATAAAAAAATACTCTGTTTTATACCTAGATTTCATTGTGGATTTTACGCGCCCTAGTGTCCTATAATCTGAGTAAAATACCGAGTTGAATCTAGGAAAAAACCTGCATAAAAATATATTAAATCTCATAAGACGGACATTGTAATTTATACTACCTTTTGTTATACTGTTCCCAATTTTTCACAATGCCAAAACTTTGAGTCTATTAAAACAAGCTGCAGAGTAAAATTAAAGAAATTTCTTTATGGTGCACAGTGTATGGCAAAAATGCCTGTGCTGAAAATTGCGAACCCAAAAAAGCCCGCAAGCACCAAAATGCAGCAGTGCACTTCACACAAACTGCACGGCACGTACGTGAAATGTGACGTGAAATTTGTCAGAGGAGGAATTCATTTATGAACCATATTCCGTCCGTTTCGGTGAATTAATGTAATTTCGTTGTCATAGTCCAGTGAGTAAACATTTCATCGTCCGCGTTGTTTTACGCTGTTTGTTAGATGCGTTGCGTGCCGCTTTTTTTCTAGACTTACACCAGGGGATTCTGGGTCTGTTCCGGTGATGTTTTTTCCCCTAGAGTTTGAAGCTGGAGTTGCTCCAACTCCCGAACATACGCGGCGGTCATTGAGAGCTCGTTTACTTCCAACAACTGGGAGCGAAAAAAAAGGGACCGGGTTCTGGATCCAGGAGCCTGGGAACCACCGGAAAATTAAATAAAAGCGAAGTCTCATATTTCAGCGGTTTGATTGCACTTCTGGCAAGCGTCGCGCTGCCACCGCCGTCACCGCCGCTGCCGCTGCACACACGTCGCGGCGGTGCCTTTTTTACCAGCTGATAAATTTCCCAAATTAAAAATTTTTATTTATTTAGTTCATTTGTTTGATGGTGAAATTTTTAATTAAAAAAAACTGGACATATTTCCGGCTGCATGTGTCCCCGTCAGCGCGATGGGCTGGTTTTCTGCTGACGGGTGGGTGGGTTTGGTTGGTTTCACCGGGTGCCTGTCCCGGCCACCGAGAGTGGAAAATTGTGACGCGAAAGAGATTCCGCCCCCGCATTTCGGGGGAAAGTAATCGTTTCGTCTGGAATTTCTTCATTGCTCGGGCCGGTGCCTCACCTTGGGGATTCCGCTGGGTGGGGCGCCCCGAGGGACAGTTCCGACCTCATAACTGGGACATACCCCGGACGGTTTAATAGTGAAATTTTTATATTTGTTTTCGCAGGGCCTCACTCAAGCAGTGTCCTGAAAATGCCAAGCTTATCACGGACCGGGAACGGCTTCTGGCTGGATCCGTCTGGAGCAGGGATGGTCTGGCGGACGGCCCCCTCCTCTGTCAGCCCTGGGAACACGCTGAGCATGCAGAAGGATCAAATCGCGGATTACGCCCCCGTCTGCGTCGCAGCAACGCTGCCCGTCGAACAGCAGCAGCAGCAGCAGCAACAGCAGCGAAATCAAAGGTGGGTGGATGGTCCTTGTTTAATTTACGACAGGCAGAAAATTGTTTTACCCCGCCGTTTTTGTGAAATTTTCATTTATTAGGGATTGCGACGATTTTACCGGAGGTCATTATTGGACACTATACTCGAACGATTTATTACAGACCGATTTCGGTGCAGTCGGACTCGTTCGAATCAGTTTTATTTGCCCAATGCTGCTTTTGGTCGTCGCTCCCTTTTACCCCTTTTCAGCTTCTGATTTTATCCGAATTCAGTATTTTTATTTGATTTGCTACCTCGACTGATTCTTTTTTTTTGTATTTTTATTATTGTCAAACAGGAACAAAAGTTTGCATGATGGGAAAATTCGCAAAAAAGTTTTATGCGTTTAAGGCCAATTTTCCATAATTGCCAATAAAAGTGTTAATCCCGTCGAGTGATTGGCTTGCATTTCGGTTTTTTTTTCTGTTGCACCCCCTGCCCGCTGCAGTTGTGCATCCATTCAATTTTTTGCTGGATGCTAAACGACTAGGTGATTATTCGGCCGAATTGTTTTGTTTGCTGGGTTAGACGGACAAGGTTTTCATGCATTTTAATCCAATTTTTAGAATGTGTCCTTAATTGGTTAGACAGGAACGATAGAATGCAGTGGTTCAGATATTTGGGAAAAATTTTTGATTCGTTTAGAGAACGACAGTTTTATTGTTTTAAGAGTTTTATGTTTTTAAAAGAAAAATAGAATTCACTCGTTCGGCTGTCTATCTCCGTTTTTCATTTCCATGACTTTTTGAAATAGGAATTTGAAACTTAATACAGTAACAAATTTCACATTCCCAAATTTCAAAGAAATATAAAACTATGTATTGCATTTTTGTGCACAATTTCATAAGGTAAGATATATTGGTGAAAATATGTTCCTCATTATCTTCTATAGGCATTTTTAATAACAAATGATTTTTATTTTGAATATCATGCCAACTATGTACACTACATCTAAAGTAAACTTTATGACTTAAAAACAGAAATGTTAGTTTAATACTTTATCTAGTATTTCATCGTAACTATTCTTTAAGATTTTTCAAACTGATCATTGTATCAACTTTATATGAATATTTTACAGAATATTTTCAAAACATTATACTTTAAATAAATAGATTTTTTGAAAGATCAGGTATACACTCCCCTTGAAGTTATTAAAAATGTGCCCCTGGAATTATTGAAAATAATTTGGGCTACAAAGCGACAACTTGATAAATTAGCAATATTATTATTATTAGATATTAATAGCTTATACTGGTGCGAAAACCATGTTGGCGCCTTATAGGTTTTTTATTTATATAAGCTGTCTAAAACTCTGGAAGAATAGGGCCTTGTCACTATTGTTTTAATCTACTACACTGGAGAAAATATTTGTACTTTAAAGCAATTGTCATACTTTTGAGAATCAAAATTACCCCATATTTGCTCAGAAGGTAAACCTTAGACAACTGAACTTAATTCACTTTTAGGTACTCTAAGCTTAACATTCGGCTCATAGAGTAAGAATTAAAATCTGTATATTTTTCCTTTCTTTATTTCAAAAAAATCAGCGCAAGTAAAGATAAGGAAGTGCCATAGTATAATATTTTAAGTAAAAACTACAAAGAAAAGTGGTAAAAACTAGCGTTTGCAATTTTGATAGATGTTAAAATTTCGAGAAAATTTCGAATTCAAAAAAGTGGTTGGGCCGATAATATTTAGTTATCTAAAGCTAAATCTGTGTCCTTTTCGAATTGATTAATAGTGAAAACTTAAGTACGTATAATTACCTTACTATCGCAGTTTAAAGAATTATGCACGATGGCAATTAAATATGGAATTATTTTAAAATAATTTTAAAGCTTTTATGGTTTAAAAGTAATCCTTTTTTACAAATGATGACACGTCAACTGTAATCCAGCAAATAAAACATGAATGAGCCGTTATCGGTTGATTTACGATCCTTATAATTTGTATCCCCCCATATTCAATAAATTATAGTCTGGTTTGTGCAAAAGAATCGCTAAATTGAATTAATTCGAGGTAACCAAAGCGCCAATAACTCACTCAAAATCATCATCCCCCGCATCGTCCACCGACCCCAGCCGACAATAACCGAAATTTATTCATCAACACCTTTTTATCTTAATTTCATTTCCAGATTTATGGGTGATTACTGCAATATCCCGGCTGATTATGCAGAGGTCTCGACGTTCGGGAAAGCGGCCAGCGATTACAGTGGGGCTGGAAATCGTTCGCCGGCGCCCTACGCCACATCATCGATTGTGGGGACTTCGCGCTTCAACGACTTCAACACCGCCCCCTATAACCACCACAACCACCACCACCAGAGGTCGTCGAATCTATCAAACGTTTATCAGTCCTCGAACGACGTGTACCCCATGGGGCCCCGTTCGGCCTACTCGGAGTCCTACTTCCACCCGAAGGAGACGATCCACATAACCGAGAATAAACTGAACAACATTTCGAATTGCCTCAAGTTCAACCCGAGCATATCGGTGCCCCAGAGCCCCATCGGGACGATAAGGAGGGGCCGGTTTAAATTCGCACGGCCCCAGAACTTTCAAATTGGTTTCGGGGATGGCTCGACGGATGGGAACAATGAGACCTCGTCGTCGCCCCTTCAGAGCCACCACCGTCCGGCGAGCTCCACTGGGGCCTCGGCCTCCGCCTCCGCCTCCGCCTCGGATTATGGGAGCGGCAGTGGCGGTGGGGCCGATTCGATTGCACGGCCCGTGAATCAACAGGACGAACAACTTTATATAAAAGTTGGCGAAACTAATCCCCCAGATAGCGGCACCACCAGCTACATGAATTGGCGCGAAGGCTCCACCAGAAGCTCCCACAATACCCGAAGTGTTGGCAGCACGGGGAGCCCCAATAATTGCAGCGGCGGGACTGCTGCCGGTGCAACCGGAGGTCTTGGCATGTACGGCACCAATAGACGTCGACAAGACGCCGATGGGGACGTGATTTATGCCCCCTCGGGCTCCAGGAGTCTTATTAGCTACATGGGCCCCACCGCCGCTCACGTGGACGACGTGTGATCCCGGCCGAGCGGATGTGATGCCTTTCTGCTTGCAAACGCTGAGCGTCCCTCTTCGGAAATATATTTTCTGTGTTATGTACATAAATGAAAGACTGACTGGCCTGGAGCACAGCCCCCGCCCCAGCAGAAGCCCCCAGTTGTGGCCCCATTCGGTCGGTCCCAACGCCCACCACCTTGAGCCTACTTACACCTTTTAGATCCCGGGGGAATCCAGGTCAGCCGCATATTGTTGCTGATGGAAAGAAGTACTTAGGCCTCCTCCACCCGTAGTCATTTCGATATTGCAAGAAGGATTCTCTATTTTTATGCTAAACCACCTGCCGAGTGCGTGTACAGGTTACGGCGTTACGTCTAATTTATGTTAGCCCCCGCCCGCCCTCGTCCGGGTGCGATTCGTATTTATAGCGGCCTGACAAAAAATCAGCCAAACCAGATAGCTGTGTAATATATGTGAGATAAGCAATAATAAATTATTGAAATTACCCGCCTTTCTTATATCTAACCCATTTCCTTTCCTGTTCACTCAACGGCAATTACTTCGCCCTACTTCAAGGATTGCCATTAGACCAAACTAATGGAAAAATCTAGGAACTTGGCTATAATGAATTGATTTTTATGAAGCATTTTGCATTAGGAAGGTATATGTATGTATTTTTAAGATAGAATACTACAAAACAAACTTGTAAAATTATCAATTCCACTAATATAGCTATTACCATTGACATCAATTAATACGTTCCCTACCACGTGTATCGAAAACGGTACACAAATAAAAGCTTTCTCTCAGCAAATGCATTTTTACCTGCAAGTCTCTCACGAAAGCTTTCCTGAAAATTCTGGAAGGGAACGTGTTAAGTGTTTAGACAGCTCGATTGGTCAAGAAATTCGATTTTGCTTTGTTACATTCTCTGTTAGTTCAAATTTCAATTCAAAATTTCATAAAGATGAAAAACTAGTCCAAAAGTTATACTAATTTTTTTTTAAAAAGTTCGTAATCTACGGAAACAATCCTATAGAAATCTGTTGACAATTATTCTTTTGAAAAAAAGAAATTGAATTTTGTTACCAATGCAATTTTAGTAATAACGAATTAACTGATTTTACATTTCCTTTACAAATATCAATGCAAATATACATAGTTATGAAAATCTGTTCCAATTCGGTATTTTTAATGATAATGGTGGCGTGGCGTTAATCATTTCAAAATTAACGAATTACCTATTTCATTAGTCCACTACAAAATAACTGATATTTTTTAAACGAACTTTTCATCTTTTGTTTAGACGGTTACACATTTTTTGAAGCTTGTATTATAGAATAATATAGATAAATAACAAATAAACATAAAATTTTCAAAGATAATCTTGGAAATAAAAAGTCTAATAGCTTTTTACAATTTAACTCTTAACAATTTCAATTTTCTAGTTTATCTACAACACCGGTCTGTAAAAAAAAAAAACAATTGTCCTTTTCCTAATTCATTACAATATAATAAAGTCGATGTTAGATCAATGTAAAAAGCATTTTATGAATCGAAATTCACTGCCAATCTCTAAAATGCATCGAATAACTTTAAATTGTGTTAATGAGAGCAAAATAAAAGCAAAAAGTAAAATTCATGCTATTACAACATGTTATATTAATGTTTAAAACGATAGTTTATTTGTATATTTTAATTAATTTATTTTTTTATTTATTTTTTGAGAAATGTAATAACTTCAGAGGGAGATAGGTAAGTAAAATTAGTAAGCGTTATTTTAGAATTAATTAAAGGAAAGTTTATCGTTTCCTTCCTAAGCATAAAAAGTCAGTTTTTCAAAGTATGTTATGTAAAAATTAGAGCTAACTAAAAAGAAAAGTATCGTATATTTTTAACTAATATCCATTTAGATGAAAAAGATTTATACTTACGAATCTTATGATGCATGTAAAGAAGTTTTTCTGCAGAGACTTTAGTAGGGGTAGTCCAGTCAATATTCACATTCAATCTAGACAAAATTCCGACATAGCTAAAAATTTGCACAGACCATTGAATAGTCATTTTAAATAAAAAAGTCCCTATCGATCCAACATGTGCTAACATTTTTATTCAAGATCAAAGGTCACGAAAATCAGTTTTTCGTAAATATCTATTAAACGCTTTGAATATACAGTAAAGGAACGGCTATACCCTGTACGTGTAGTCTGTGTGAATGAAGCATCTCCAGCGGGGAAAATTTCAGGGGAAGTGAGCCTTGAGTAAGAAGAAGATACTTTGGCAACTTAAAAAAATTGTGATTTGAAGGGATCGCAGCCTTTCTAACCATTTTTTTGAATTAAAAATGCAAAGACAGAAGGTGAAATGTGGTTAAAAATAGTGTGTATGATACTGGCTTTTATTTGGTGTGTATTTAGTGTAAGATAGTGATATGTGTGATAAAGAATTGCGGCGAGAAGAAGCGGCGACTAAATTAACGAATTTCTTTTCACCGGTAAGCCGGAATTTGAAATCTTTTTGCCGATGTGATTGATAGATACCTGTGGTTTTTATTGTTCTTGATGCATTAAACATGTTATTTCATTTTAAGCTAAATTTTCAAGTTTTAAAAATATTTTGGTGTATGTCAGTCCACGACAGTCATGCGCAATTTCGACGAGCCCTGACACAGAGAAGTTGCTAAATATTTTTAAATGGTGATATAAATGGGCACCCAAATATTTATTAAATCAAGTACGTGAAAAACTCCTTTTCATTTTCACTCAATTTTTGCAACTGCACTGATCAATTTTCTATGTAGTAGTAAGCTCAGACTGGTATTCGTGAGATGCTTCACTTTCAGCGATTTATGTCCGTTCCTTTACTGTATATTCATAGCTTTTAGGCTACTTATTTTCAATTAGACTCGCTAATTTTCTTTGACTTTGCGGAACTTTGTTTATAAAGTTCACGGCTCGTTCATCAAAGTTAAAGAGGTGCTCGTTGGCGGACAAGAGTAGGTATGGAGTCACTTGAGTCTGGGAACCAAAACCGGTTATGCAAATGAGGGGCGTGGCTGGGGCGTGGCGGGGGTGTGACTAGGGCGTGGCTAGGGCGTGGCGGGGGTGTGGCTAGGGCGTGGCTAAGGCATGGCGGGGTGTGGCTAGGGCGTGGCTAAGGCATGGCGGGGGTGTGGCTAGGGCGTGGCTAAGCCGTGGTTAGGGCGTGGGTAGGGCGTGGCGGGGGTGTGGCTAGGGCGTGGCTAAGGCGTGGTTAGGGCGTGGCTAGGGCGTGGCTGGGGTGTGGCTAGGGCGTGGCTAGGGCATGGCGGGGGTGTGGCTAGGGCATGGCTAAGGCGTGGTTAGGGCGTGGCTAGGGCGTGGCGGGGGTGTGGCTAGGGCGTGGCTAGGGCGTGGCTGGGGTGTGGCGGGGTTGTGGCTAGGGCGTGGCTAAAGCGTGGTTAGGGCGTGGCTAAGGCGTGGTTAGGGCGTGGCTAGGGCGTGGTTAGGGCGTGGCTAGGGCGTGGCGGGGGTGTGGCTAGGGCGTGACTGGGGTGTGGCTAGGGCGTAGCGGGGGTGTGGCTAGGGCGTGGCTAACGCGTGGTTAGGGCGTGGCTGGGGTGTGGCTAGGGTGTGGCTAGGGCGTGGCTAGGGCGTCGCTAAGGTGTGGTTAGGACGTGGCTAGGGCGTGGCGGGGGCGTGGTTAGGGCGTGGCTGGGGTGTGGCGGGGTTGTGGCTAGGGCGTGGCGGAGTGTAGCGGGGTGTGGCTAAGGCGTGGCGGGGGTGTGGCTAAAGCGCCCTAGCCACGCCCTAACCACGCCCTAGCCACACCCCCGCCATGCCTTAGCCACGCCCTAGCCACACCCCCGCCACACCCCCGCCACACCCTTGCCACGCCCTAACCACGCCTTAGCCACACCCCCGCCACGCCTTAGCCACGCCCTAGCCACACCCCCGCCACGGCCTAGCCACGCCCTAACCACGCCTTAGCCACGCCTTAGCCACGCCCTAGCCACGCCCTAGCCACGCCCTAGCCACACCCCCGCCACACCCCAGCCACGCCCCTCATTTGCATAACCGGTTTTGGTTCCCAGGCTCAAGTGACTCCATGCATTGGCCATTTCGGATGAGTACTGATTTTTAAGTAAGATCCAATGCAGGACTTCATGTTTTGGTGCTTGAGTATAGCCTCTGTCCGTTGAATGGTCGAACTTCTTGGGTATATCGTCCTGTCGTTATGCTATTTGCGCTTCCTGCAATTTATTGACCATTAAAAATAACTTAAAAAGTTTTCTCCTCTTGGATCGAATTCCTCCGGGTAAAAGATATGATGGCTGGGCGTTCGGATTTGGAATGAAAAGTTTCATTGAGCAGCATGTTTTCTTTGTCCATTTCAACTTTTCTTCTAGATTTTATACCATCACTCGGTCCCACCAGGCACTGCGGGGGTCCCTAAGGAGCCACTGGATGCAATTGGGTGCAGCAAAACTATATTTTAAGCTAAATTTTCAAGTTTTAAAAATATTTTGGTGTATGTCAGTCCACGACAGTCATACGCAATTTCGACGAGCCCTGACACAGAGAAGTCGCTAAATATTTTTAAATGGTGATATAAATGGGAACCCAAATATTTATTAAATCAAGTACGTGAAAAACTCCTTTTCATTTTCACACAATTTTTGCAACTGCACTGATCAATTTTCTATGTAGTAGTAAGCTCAGACTAGTATTCGTGAGATGCTTCACTTTTAGCGATTTATGTCCGTTCCTTTACTGTATATTCATAGATTAAACGTTTAGTTTTATGGTAATAATAGTTATTATCAAATTTCGACTGCTTGATTTCTACATATTGATCTAAGACATCAGCCGGATATGGCTGTCGTCGTTAATGTCATAATTATCATCATCAGTTGCATTGGGTGTCACATTAGAGCATGACTGACCGTGGCAATTGCCACAATCAACATTTTATACCGAGTCTATTATCAAGTTCAGGTATGTCTAGGTATATAATAAACTAGATCCTGAAGACTGCGGATGGATCATTCTGTTCTGCAGTATGTGGAATAAAATCAAAATCCCGAATCTGAGTGGTTTTCCTCCTAAAAGGAAGTGTTGGGATTTGTAATTTATAGCGCCTAACAAAAATCAACCGGAGCAGATAGCTGTGTAATATATGTGAGATAAGCAATAATAAATTATTGACATTACCTGCGCTTCTTGCCGCCCCATTTCCGCAGTTGGCTTCCACTGGCCTACTTCTTGCTGCCGAGCCACTTGTCATTTTCTAGCGTGCATGGCTAAGTAAAATCATCAATCACCGCCACTTAATTATTTCCCTCTTCGGGCGGACGGCGGGGGTGTGGTGGGTGCTATTGTTGGTTTCGAGGACCGTCCGAAGACGAGATTGTGTTCATTATTGCGAAAATATGATGAAATACTGCAGCGCTTAGGATAAATTAACGACTTTCGTAATGACTGATTGTGCTCGAGGGATGTTTGCTTGCTTTCCGCAATCGTGTTTTGTATGCACATTTCAAAGAAAGATAAATGATAAAAGATTATACCTAGATTTGATGCATTCATAAAAATATGCAATTTCGTTCTTTAGGAAAGCAATTTGTTCAGAAAAAATGGAGATTCTGGATGGTTGCAGCTTGCTTTAACGAGAGACGATGTAAAAAATTGAGTTTAGTTATTAAAGACAAAATAAGACGAGATAAGGCGTGAAACGTTAGGTACTAATATATTAAAAACACAAAACACGTCTAGCATGTAAAATTACAACAAATTTTTTTTTAGAATATCTAAGGATTTAAATTTCATATACGAGTAATTTATTCTAAATATTATTTCTGACCTCTCGACAAAACAGTGAGTGTTTAGTAAATATCTCGAGAATGGGGCTACGTTATCCCTATAGCACATTTGAATTTCAAATTTCAAAGCTTATGCACTTTCCATCAAAATTTGTACTTGAGGATTTTTGGGTTCGCTAATTTCAAACCGACTTTACCTATTTTATATACTCATAAGACTTTTTAAACTCTTCCGAACAAGCTCGTTAATCCCGGTACTACGTTTTAAGTTCAAGATACGAAAATGTTAACTTCGTCAACAGGGGTTTATCGCTGCAATTAGATTTTTGAAATCAGTTTAATTTTTTAGTTAAACCTAATCCGTAGACACTGTTAGCTTCTTTTATTTCTTTGATAATTTTCTTTTTTGCATTAGCACGAAGCATTAGAAACTTGTAGAACTTAGAGGAATTACAATCATAATAAAATTCGTGCATTTATTCAGTATATTTATAATTAAGTTTTTTTTTTTTTTAGTTTATCCAAAACCAAAACCTTTATGTCCGTTTACCAAGCATCTTATGTTCTAAAAACTGAACGAAAGGTTTATAGAAAAATGGATGTTCAACAAAATAACGACGCGACGGTTAAAATAACGAATGTCCTTTTTGGTTTAAAAACAAAAACATTTTTTGTTAATAAAAAAAGTTTGTACCTATGTACTGTGGAAAAAAACATTTTTCGTTAGAAATGAGTAAATTTTGTATATTTTCTTAAAATTGTAGTTTAATGAAAAAACAAAAAAAAAATATGATTTTTCCGATTTCACAATTAGGTGTAACCTCTCTAATTTTGATATTTTATTTTATATGTATTTTGATACCGGGAATACGAATATTGGTTAAGGAATTCAGATCTGTTCATAAGGTTAATGTTCTACCCGAAAACTGCAGGGTCTTAATATAATAAGACCTATTTTATATGATAAAGATATTGAGGAGCCCATCCGAGCTGGAGTTTATCTCTCATTTAGAGTGATACCAAGGACAATTCTGGCCGCCACATGTGTGGGTCTTTTATTACAGAAATTACAAAACGAGAAGGACCCAAAAGCAGTTCGGGACCAAAATTTGGATGAACAGAATTTGGTGGTCGGGGGCAAGTTCCGCTGTTGATTAAGCGTCCAAAACACGTGTTCATCGTGAGTACGTGACGTGGAGGGGCTCGCATTATTGAAATCCCACCGGACTGAAACAAAATAGTTCACCCACACAAAAATACTCGATCCTGAAGGTTTGCCTTTCGCCAGCTGCACAAGCTCCTTATTTTTGCCGGAGCTCCTCAAGGATGTTGCAAAGGCACCCGCATGGAATTTCATTTGGACGATTGAACGAAAAAACATATTTTTGTTTTCGAACAGAAACCAAGACAACACCGGGCGTAGGAGCAATTGCCAAATTCTTAGCCTCGGGGGCCCCAAAGGAGCTCAGCGGCGGCGCCCGCTGGAGTCAAAAGTCCCTCCTCTGTTCGTAATACAAATGACCACAATGAGGGCGTCCGGGGCGCTCCCGGTTGCACATCTCATGGCAAGTGGCTTCCTGCTGGGCGGTCGCCTTCTGATTCCTCGAAACAATTCTTATTGGGTTTATTTCCAGCATGTGGGGCTCGTCCTGAATTCGTTTAAGGGAATTTCATTTCCACGCAATGGGGGATAAAAGGATTTACTGGCGTCTTTTCTCTTTTCCAGTAGTAGGTGTTGCCCGGGAACTCGCCCGATTTTTGGCTCTTGGCTCTTGGCTCCGGATCATTGATATCCCGGCGCTGCTCCTCATGATCTCTGTGCAAACTTTGCAAAGAGATTTACGGACTTTCTTCACAACCCGGGGAAGAAGGAATTTTTTAATGAAACCCGGTGCTCCCCGGTGACTGATGGGTTTACGACACCGGCCCCAGCGACAACATTTTGCGATTTATGATCCCGCCCAGACGGGTTATTCCTTAACCAGCACCGACAAGATTTATGCCATACCTGCAAAAATGGGGCGAATGTTGGTGTTTATTCAAATTTCATTTGCCACCAAGGATGCTCCCCGTCGGGAGTCTCAGCCCCATCTCGAGTGGGTGGCAAGATGTACATCTTACTTTACTCTGGGATTGATGGCGAGCATGTGGATTATCTGACATCCTATAAAAATCTCCCGGGATCGGCCCCTAGGAGGTGAGGATAAGAAAAATGACTGTATGATGTGTGATTATGGATCACTCATGTATTTTGATAAATTATCCTTCGTTACATTGTTTCGCGCCCCCATGGTCGCCTATTTTTCCTGGTTCCGATTCTTCCGGAGTATATTGCAACAGCCAGGGTGATGTTATGAATGTGTAAACAACTTCCTTGAGATTGAGATTATCTCAAGAGGAATTGCTCCTCCTTACGAGGACTAAGTTGTTTACGAACGATGGACGGCACCATCTATTTGCTCTTGTCCATTAAGCGTGCACAAAACGAACGTAGCTCCCTTTTATGGGAGAAAAACACCCAACGACAAAATGTCCCTATTCGAATTAAAGTACGTCTTTGCCAAAAATATGTTATATAAAAATTTGAGATATGAACGAATAAGCTCATGAAAAGACAAAAATGGAGGTAAACAAATTAAATAACCATTTGTTAGGGAGTTAATGGATTTTTGGAAGTTGAGTGAAACTTTTATTAAATACTTTACTTTCATTTGAGATATTTGAATCGCGTTTAAAAAACTGTCAACAAATCACAAATCAAATGACGACATTATTGTATTTTTAAATATATAATAAATCAATCCACAGTTACCAATGAAATTGTTTCTTTTTTTATGCTTTTAAATTATACTTTTTTTATTTACACTACTACCTACTAATAAAATAACACAGGGGTTAAAATTTTCCAAGTGATATTTTATGATTGTATTCAATTTTGAACGCTTATTTTAGCTTTATTCGACGAATTTTTGGGTTCGTTGCAATGAGTAAACGCTTTATCATGAATTTATACATATCTTCAAAAGAAGAAAAATTGAAGGTACATGTTGCCTTTTATAATTTCAGAGAAATAAAATAGAGTCTGATAAAATGTCTTCTTGTTCTATTATCTGGAAAATTGTTGAACCAAAGCATTTAGGAATATTTACATCAATTTAGTAAAACTTATAAGAATACCTCTGCAAAAGTATGAGTTATTAGTTAATCCGGAAATAAAATTGCTCAATTGCGTACCTACCTACTTATAGTTTTTGAAAAAAAACCTTTAATGAACATTTTAAATTATTTTGAAAAATTAATAAAACGTCATAGAAAGCTATAACGTATTGTAAAGTGAAATAAATAATTCGAAATAATAAATCACATTGGATTCACTTTTCAACTATCACCATATTTAATAAGTTCGATTTTAAGGCTGAGTCCAATTTAAGACGCTATTTGAATCGATTTTATTGTGTTAGTAATAGCTATGCAATGTACATATGTATGTATATGGAACCTTACACTAAGCTTACTTATAAACATCGAATTAAAAGACAAAAAGTAACTATTTTAATACGTTCAGGCCAGAATGGCCCCTTTCTAGATTTTATTTCTGCTACATTATTATTTTACATAACAATATTAAAATGTTTTGTTTTGTCATCGTTAATTTTTCTCAACAATTTGATGTTCTGAAATATTTTAGTTTCTGTAGATATTATAATTTGTTCTGTAATATAAACGAACATCAAAAACGTACGTTGATCTTTTGATCTCGTATTAAAAAATAGCGAATTTGTTTCTAACAAAGACAGTCTCCAAAAAGGACCATTCCCTTTCAGTCGATGCACCCGGACATGTTCTATACATCCACAAGGAATTAATTTTAAATTCGGACAAGTCGTAATAATTCACCCTCAGACAAGGAAAACAGGGAAACAGATTAGTTGGCCAGGAGATGGCCAGAGTTCACCTCATGTCCTGGAGTTGTCCTGTTGGAGTCGTCGTCGTCGTCGGCGTCGTCCCTAAATTGGGCCGTCCCTTTGTGTACACGACCAAGGGCCAAGGAACAACAAAAGCATTTCGATTGTCCCCGGCTCATTTGGTTCTCTCAATCACTTTCAATGGACCAGAACGCCAGCTGTTGCAGAGATAACAGCCGCCCCGGAAAGGCTGAGGCCGTGTGGCTGAGGCTTTATGGCTTTGCGAAAAAATGTAAAAAATGAAAACATTACCGGAACCGGGCGTAATTCCCTCCCAGGCCCTTGTTAAAAGGGAAATTGCATGACTTGTGGGATAAATATCCTTAGCAGTCGGAACAAAAAAAAGTGGCCCACGTCCTTTCTGGATTAACTCGAGAAATTGCCTTTATCCGTCGTAATGCCCTCCTCAAGCAGGCACACATCCCCCTCATCCCGGGACGTGATTAATATCCTGCCTCGAGGTACGAAATGTAAATTTGTGTCATTGCGGATCGATTTAGTTTTTCAATCCGCACTTTCCGACGTCCTTGACGACGCCGAATGACGTCCCAGGATTAGCCCGGGATGAGCTTGCGGGTGGTTAAATGGCTCCTAATTAATTTCAGAGCGCTGAGGACGTTTTCAAGAAGATTAGCCAAAATCTCAACCGAGAAAAAATCAACGTCCTGTGAGTAATCCTGATTGCTTCGAGCGCTCACCGGAGCCCCACCTTCGGGTTGAGCATGTTCCTGCCGGAGATAAATTGGTCCTGGCGGAAAAACATGCACATGTAAGCACTGTAAAAAAAGGGTTTAGGATCACAAAAGGCCAAGAATTGATAACACTATAAAATTTGCAGGCCGGGGGAAGTAGTAACTTTTTTTTTTCGGGGGCCTAAAACTCGCCCGGATTTGCCCGTCCGACGCCCGCCCTTCAGCCCTTATCACAGTGTTGCTCTGGTGAATGAATGCTCGGAAAGCGAAAATCATGTTAACTTCCCATTAGGCAATTTTTCCGGGTGATTAGGCAACTTCCATACGGCGGGCGGCGCCGATTCGGTGTAGGTGCGCCTCCTCTGGCTCGCCGGGGCCCTTCTGGCGCCCTCGGCTAGTCGTTGTGATAAATGTATTTGAAATTTTTGGCGGCTGAATGGCTCCGCAATGATATGGATAGGGCCTGTGATTAATATGACATCTCTCTCAGCAACTCCCTCCCGATCCAGACGGACCCTAGTTGCTGACCCTTGCCGAATTTAAATTCAATTTCATCCCTATTTTGAATTGCATTATGAGCTTAACTCGAAAAATTTCTGCCATTCACACTTGATAATCATAGTCTGTTGACTCAAAATTTAATCTCTGACGTTTAAATGGTCAACCCTAATCTAAATTATCTCTACGCTGTTTTCAGGATATATTAAATTATTTTAAACTCAAATTTATGTAAATAGCGTTAAAATTACACTATCATTGAACAAATTTTATTCATTAATATTAGGGGGAAGTAATCTTGTAAATTCAAATATGTAAATAAATGTTTAATAAATTTTCATTTTTAATCAATGATGTAATCATCCTTGTTATCAATAACATTTTGCCATCTGGTGAGCAATTTTGAGTAAAATATCTATCATTTTTGATGTCATCCTAATTTTCAAATTTTGTATAATGAATTTGGAGTGGAAGATACTCAGCCACCATATTCGCCCGACATTGCACCATCGGATTTTCATTTAGTCCGATCGCTACAAAACACTTTTTAAAAAATTGAATGATATAAAAAAGCCATCTCTAGATAAAAAACGAAAGTGTTCTGGATTCTTAAGTCAAGTTTTTACAAAAAATACCGAAATAATGCACTGTTCCAAAAACCATTAGAACATTTATGGATTGCCAGAAAAGTTGAAATATTTTAGTTTTTTTGTTTTCATATTTTGATTATTTCTATGATTATTAAAGTTTGAACACAATTTTGAGATCGTTAAAGACGGGAAACTCCTGCTTTAGTTTTTAATAATCAACTTTGAAAGAAAGAGAAGAACGTTTTATTATAGTATTAAATATAATATAAGGAAATAAATGCTCCAAAACTCTAACTTTCATTTATACTCTCATAAAATATATAAGTAGGTATAAAAAACTGTGCTGAACAAAATGTTCAAAAAAGCATAGCTTTTAAAGCAATAGATAAAAAAATCTGAGATATGCTCTGAGGTCTACATTGAATGAAAATATTAATAAAAATAGATATACCTACTTAAATAAATAATTTCTTTTTAAAAAATAAAAGCAAAGGCCTATGTTTTCAATAATGATATTTTCTACGCAAAAATTTTCTCAGTAGAAATTAAATCGAATAAAAACCGCACAGACGCGAAGCGAGTTACGATTTTATTTACATATATATATTTATCTAAGTTATGTGTTATTAAAACGCCATATCTACTTTAATTTTGTATATTAAGCAAACATTAAAGCCACTTTAAATCTATTGACAACTCAGGTTTTAAATTGGAGATATGAAGACTTAATATCTGGAACTAATTCACTATTTATATTTTCAATGCCCACTCCCCCACTCACGCACGCAAGTCGAAATTCAGTCGCACATTAATCCATACCTCGATTCTCTAATGATTATCGATTGCAAATTTGCAGCAATTATTGATTGTAGAGTACGAATCGAATAGACAGCCATTCTGGTGCCGAATTATTAAATTCCCATCAATAATAAAAGATGCATCTTGTCTCGGGGCAGCATTATGCAACATTTCACTTGCCTGCACCACGCATCTGTGGTTTGGGGCAATGCGGGGGCGGCGGGATGCGATGGTACCGGGCTCTGGATGAGGCGTATCAGGCCTAACCAACCTGACCAACGTTGTTTACAAGTCCATTAAGCGAACAAAAGGATTAAGGGTGCAACGTGCGGTCTCCTATCATTCAATTACGAATGCACTGGCATTTACGGCAGCATCGTCGTCGATGCACCGTTTGGACTTTATTAATATCGTTGAAATTCAATATGGTCCAGGACTGGATTCTGGGCAGTGTGTACGTGCCACGCCGCCGGCGACTATAGTCAAAATCTGCGGTCAAAGCCGACAAAAATAATTAAATTCATTTGTATTTATCCTATTAAAAGCCTTTGATGAAATCCCCACATTTTTCCCCATTTTTTTAATTATATTGTTGAAAAATGTGAAAGTATTCTTTCACTCTTGCGATTTTATTTAACGCTCAGCAACGGCACGACGAAATCGAGCGGATGTGATTACCTTCTTGAATCCATTGATGGATCTGCGGATAATTGGATGCTTTTAGCAAGAGTACTCTTCAAAACGCAGCTTTTATAATTCGAAGTTTTTCAATTTTGTCGAGATTTCTATCATATGAATGAAGATATACCCGCAAGGATGCCCTAAAAGGCACTCATAACCCTTTTGAGTGCATATCTCTTTCCTTTGAAAACCTTTTTATCTCGAATATGACTGCAACTTACGTCTTTCAGTGCATTCAGTGCAAGGTCGCATGCAGGAATCACTAATTTTCCACTTCAGTACAAAAAAGGCAAAAACCCTTTTTCGTTTTTTTTTGTGAAGAGTTTGTCAAATCAATCCGTCCTCCTTCACATTTCTGGTGTATTTTCTTCACAGGCCACAAAAATTTGAATTCGTTCGACTGTCGTGGCCAATTACTAGCGGATTTTGGTCCCTCTAGCCGGAATTTTCTAAAGAAGTGGACGTAATTGAATTTGTGAAGGTCTTTTTCAACAAAGAAGCGAATAGATCAAAACAAATCAATTTCGCCGATAACAATTTGCTAATATAATTAATTTTTTTTTATATTCCCTTCCATCCCTGGCTCTGCCTTTATGTCGAAGAGTCCAACAACACGCGCACTCATAATTTTTTCATCAATCCCACTCAATTGGAGTTTCCATCTTTTGTGTGGACCCATCCGCGCTGGGATGCTGCGGTAATGAGCTTACTTCGAAAATGCTATTAACTGAGTTTGGCCCCACTGGTGGGTCCCTGATGCCGTTTAGACTTACTAATCGAATTATGCGATTGACCTTGTTCCCGTAGGTCCTGTATAATGGCAACTCGGCCGGGTCCATGTTATTCCTGGCACGCGAATGTCCCCCAAAATGGCCAACTCTCGCCAATTCTTGAGAAATGGGAAAATATCTGAAGAAAGTTCTTCATAAAAATTTATTTTTTGCGACCATTCAGATGGATGCGGCCAAGCTGCTTTTATTTCTTTATTTTAATGACCGAACCATTTGTGGCTGACTAGAATGAAAAGTTTCGAAGGAAGATATTTTTCCTCTGACTGATGTTATTGTTGCCCATTTCGAATTTCCAAAGAAAATACGAACAGGGGAAAATCGCCTTTAGTATCCTTCTGAAAATGCTGTTTGAGCTATTTATAATTGCAGGGCAGGAAGGGGTTTCTAGTTATTTATTAGACTATTCAGTAAAGGCCAATCCATAGTATTGCTTCTTTTCAATTAGTCTTTAGTTAGGGACAAATAAATTTGATTTTGTTTTGGTATTTATTTTTCTATTAATTCGTGCTTAAGAAATAAATAATAATGTTTTATTTAATCTGAATATCCTCATTATTATTATATTATTATATATCATAATAAAACAATATGTATGTTACTATAGAAATAATTTACATAACCTTTCTTTCCTCAATCCGTGTTCATAATCAAAGTACATAAGTATTAAAATACGTTAAAGTAAAAGTAAAATTCCGAATTTGAAAAACCAATGCTTTCAATTTTGATAAAGATAACATTGATTAAAGGCCTTCTTAATTTTAATTTTCACAATTTTTGTTGATGACATGCATTTTAATGATTTTGGAAATTAAATACCATAGACATAGTTCAACCTGATATTACAAATCTGGTCAAATCAATTTGTAATAAAGATTTACATTTAAAATCCACTTTTATAGAATGTCGGATCCCCAAAGCAGTTCTGAAGGATTAAAATAAAGTTTATTGTTTATTTATTGATAAATTTTAAATTCATTCAAAGTAATAATTCTTGTTGACGATACTTTAAATCTAGTTTTTAAAAATAAAATTTATATTGCATACATTTATTCAATTTCTATAAATAACAATAAAACTAATGTGATTGTTCAGATTCTTTAGTGCTAATGCAGCTAAGTATTTTCTTGAGAACTACTCTAGAAGAATTTTCGGAAAGATATTAGGTTTTTATATATATAAATATGAATCTGGAGACACTAAGGAAGTATCTATCATCTTGGAGTTCTTAATGTGCTTCAATGTAAATAGAATCGTTATAGTAATGCTTTCAGTTGAATCATTGGGATTAAAATAAAACTAAAATGTCGACATCTAGGAAGCATATTTCTGCGTTGCATAATGAGATTATGAATATGAAGGTGCACAAAAAAGCTAGAGATTTCTAATACCACAAAAGACTCTTCTAAGAGGGATGAAATTCTTGAACAAAGCGTGCTCTGTTCTGCTGTGGAATCTACAGTGATTTTGAAAAAGATCCCCACTTTAACTCGATTATACCCTTCGCAGTGAATGCTTCCCGTATTTTCCCAATTTTGCGAACTAAAGCCCCTTGCACTGCATAAAATAACCGAATATACAAAAGAACTGGGCCTCAAACTGGGAAAAAAACAAGCGGCTTAAATCGCACTGTAAAACGATGCAGATAGCGCAGCAGAGCCCTCTCTGGGCCTCGTCCCGAACTACTATGAATCCGGGAAAACGAAAACAGAATTTTTCATCCATTTAAATTTTCCCACTTTGTTTATGTCCTAAGTTTCTGCACAAGTTGCTTATTCATCTGGCTAACGAGGTGCTCCGTTCGCGGCCCCCCACCCACAAAAAGAGCTCCACCTAAAATTTGCTTTTAATGAAAAATGAGAAAAAAGCGAGTAATCTTTCGACTAATAAATGGCAGCAATTTGCACTGAGCCAATTTTAATTTTGTTAATCATCGTCCGAAAAAAAAGAGCGAGGAAAAACGAACGGCCGGCTTTTGGTGGAAAAAATCAGTGCTGAAATAAATCAAGCACTGGGTACAAAACAGGGAGCAGCCAATTACCCTAATGACTGGCGCTTCCCGGGGCTCTTTGGGGCTGCGGCGGGAATCTTACGGATTCGCTCCTGTTCGACAAGTACTAGCAAAGTCTTAGAAAGTTCCATTTATCAATCGCCAAAAGTAAATTAGCTTGCACTTAGGGAACAAGTAGTCCTGAGTCCTGAAGAAACAATTCCCGCGGGAATCACAGATATATTTTTGCCAGTAAAAACTGAAATAGTTGCAAAAGTTACTATTTTAGTAAAATTTATTTAAAATGAAAAAAAAATATTATGTTGAAATACTTCAGAATAGTTTACTTTATTATGGACAGAAAATAAAAAAAATAGTGTATAATATTAAAGTTCTTAATGATATTTCTATATACGCTTCAATATAGTCACAAGAATTCCTTGTTATCAGTAAAAATTACAAATGGTTTTTATTCTTTTACTATGTTCAAAGTTGAAGGAATAATAAGTACTATGCCAAATATGTATATCAGTATATACAGGGTGTCAGTTTTTTTCGTACGAAACCCTGTAAATCAATGGGTTCTTTGTGGTATCCTGAGCAAACTTTTATTTCTTGACTCCCGCTCCCAAAATCACTCCTTCCATTTCAAAATTGATGTCAATATATGTATTTTAAGAAGGCGCGCTACTTAAGTATTTATAGATCCTTAAAAGCATTGTAAAGGGTATAAAAGTACATTTTCAATGATAACTCACTTGTTAGGATAAGTTCCTAAATTCAAATTTTATCGAAATTTTTGGTTGAAATATACATATGTTATGTAAGTACTAGGGCAAGGTTGCTCAAGCCGGTACCCCTGCTCAAAGGATGATATCATAAATCTATAAAAAATAATGTAACAAAACCTATTAACAACAAATTAATAACTGCAAACTGATATTTCTTAGGATATCTTTTTAATTTTATTTTTCTATTGCGAAAACCGACAGACCGCCCGCCGTCCCAGCTTATTTTTATTCACTCGCGAGACTAAGTAATACAATTTTACACCATTAAATGTCAACTCGTATAAACATCGGCTGAGATATTGCTGGACTAAAGCAACTATACCCTAGCGATTTTTTCGTATTTCGAATTTTAAACCCTATAACTCCTATATTTGGGAACGGATCCTAACAAATAAAGCATTACTGAAAAGCTACTTTTATCCTCTTTTGAACAGTACTTAGAATGGTTAAAGACTTAGCTTTCCAACACGCTATCAACAAAAATTCTAGATATCTCTCAAATATTATATCTTAAAAACTATTTTCTGGGTTCACCTACAAATTTTCGATTGCGATTTAAAGAACCGATTTTGGAGAGCGGGTTGTTTCGTTGTTTGGCAATTGTTTGGCATATGCCCCTGTTCAGACTTTTTTGAAATTCTTTTATTTAACTTACACTACGTGTCGTCAAATCTTGCAATGCAAAATTTTTATACTTAGACTTTACCAAACTCAATGAAATTTGGCGAACATGTAGGTGACAATACAAGTTAGTGGTGTAAAGGAATTTTTTAAAAAAAATTTTTTTTTATAATACTTTTTAATATTAAATAAACTATATTTATAAATGGTACGTTTATTTACCATGATTTATTATATCTGTATTTATATAACTAAGAAATCGTAGCTCAGCCAGCTATCAAATTTTTCTATTTGCCTGAGTTCAGTCTTTTTTAAAATCTGAATAATGTTTAAAAAACACAAAATTCAACGATGTTTTTCTTCATTTTTGAATGCTTTCTTCGTTCTCATCGTCTATAGCTGCGATTCCTTCGGGAGAACGATTTGACGGCAACCTGACGGCAAGGACCATCAAAGAGTCGTTCTGGATATTGAAATTTTCGCACGTTCGCGCTTTAATGCAGGGATAATTCTGATTGCCGACACCTGATACGCTCTCCTGGACGGCGGTGGCGGAGCCCCCGGCGGATTCGTACAAAACTCATTCCCGAATCCCGGCTAGAAGAAGGGCTCCGCCCGCCTCGTCAGATCCTATAAAAAAATCCAATCCTCTGGTCTGGAGGTGGACGCAGATGTCTCGGATACGTTCGGTAATCATATTTGCTTCTTAACGCAAAAAGGATACTTTCTCCAAATCTCATATTATCGGAAAGTGCTTAGCGCTCCCCCCAATACAGAAACCAATAAATTTTGTTTTTCCCGTGGCATCGCCGGGACCCTTACGATTCGGGTGGCGCCGGGCCTGCTCCCGGTTCTGCACCCGCGGGAAGAGAGGGCCGTGCAGGACGAGGGAAAGCACACAGTGCACCCACACACGTGTGGGAGTCTCTGCGAAAATTTGCTTCGAATGAAATGGGGCGTCTGACAAGTTTTATGTGTGTTCTCCGTGTAAATCATTTATAAAGAGATTTTTCTTAATACGAACAAGTTTTCGTCCTTTTGGCACCAGTTGTTACAGTTCGCCTGACATCTTAACAGAGGTTTGGGGGGCCCACGGGGCGGAGCTCCAGGTCATGAGGGGACACACGCTGGTGGCGCGCGATGTAAGCCCAAAAAGGTGTCGGAAAAATAAAGGGAATTGTTTGATTATTTCCCGGGCACACTCTGGCCATTCTTATTTATTGCTTCGGAACGTGCGATCTGAGAGGTTTTGACGTGTCCTGGACACGGCTTGATATATGAAAGTTTTCGGGGCCCCAAAATTGTAGTTTCTCTTAGACCACCGGTTCCCGGCCCTTTCAATCGAAAGTTCTCGATGGTCACGAAGGAGGAGGACTAATCGTCTGGTGAAAAATTTCATTTCAACTTTGGAAAGACTTTCACTTGACAAAGGGTAGAACTTTCGCTTTCGGAACATTTTCTGAATTTTCTTTAGGTTTATGTAAGGAAATTGTGGTTGGTGAGTTTTGGCAGGATCATTTATACACTTCTCAACTCGAGAGAGAAATTTCAACAATACCAATATAGTAAAAATAAGGGAAATATATGGCTTATCTTTTTTTTGTAAATTATCTTAAATTTCAACAACTTTTATTTACTCTATTCAAACGATACGGAGTCATGATTGATGGTTTCTAAAATTGTTTCCTGCAAGTCTGTAATCCGCTGTAACTTCTAATTTCCTTAACGGTTTTCAATGACATTTTATAAATTGTTCAAAGAATCCGAGTTCCGACTTTTATGGAATCAGTACTAAATTTAGAAAAATTCAGTAATTAAAAAGATATATTATTTTATTTTTGTTAATAATTCTATATAGGTATTTGCAAATTTATCTATAGCTTAAATCCAATTTTTAAGCAACCTTCTTTTGATTATTGGTAAATGTCAGAATCGATGTTATCCGGTATTAGTTCTTAGATGACGTTTAATAGATCTTTACGATCTTTACGAGATTATCAATCATTCAGGATTCATAAATGGATGGCAAATAATGAACACAAACAAAATATAATAATATCTAATGCGAACAGAGAGAATTCCTATTGGTGATTTAAAGTGTGTATTATTTAAAATTCTATTTTGAAAATGTTATTTTTAATGTCAATTCTTAATAACTGTCAGCGGGGAGAGGGATGTAGCTTCCTAACCCGGCATTTCCGCCCATGGGTGTCGTCCCTCAAATTGATCCTCCGTGGGTCCCCTACCACTTCTTAAAGTTTATCGCTTCTCTCGAGTATCACCCTGTATATTATATATTACAAAAAAAGAAAACAAAATGTTGTAATAAAAAAGGATGTTTTCATTCTTTTATATTACGCATAAATGATTTTTATACGAAAGAATTTAAGAGGGTTATTGACAACAAATATGATACCCAATTAACTAATTTAAGGTTAAAAGGTAGAAGAAAAAGGCAGTATCTAATGCTTCAGACTTAATTCTGTTACCCTTCTTAAATAGAATTGCAAAGGAAAAATTAAGTTGTATATATTTTTATAAAGATTACAAATTAATTTGTTTATTCGACTCATTGGCTCAGAAAATTGTCAATACAACCGCATCTTTTTCGTGCTCATTATACCTTATATGAGAACAATAATAATCAAGGAAAAATATATTTCAAAGAAGGAGAAAATTGTGATTTTCCGGGCAAAAGTACAAAATGAAAGGGCAAAATAGATTACCAACTAATAAGTCAGACGAAAAACCACTAATATTACTAATTAGTCAGCCTACCTGAGGGTTTCAGAACCTGCCGATTCTTTGTGGAATCCGATCAGGATGCGGAGAAAGCCGTCCTTTCTATAAAATTTGGAATAAACAAAATTAATACAAATGACTTCTTCCAGTCCACAAAGTTCGAAGAGAACAATCTCGAGATGAATGATGATAATGAAAATGGGATTTTCATTATCACACAAAGGGAAGTAAGTCTCAAATCTAATTAATTGATTTTCCCTTTTTGGTGGGACCGGGCGGTGGTATTTTGGCGTCCCTCTGCAAAATAATTCATTTCCCCATTACGTCTCCATTTATAAAAAGCCCAATTTCTCTAGAACCCGGATTTCTTCCCATTGTGCCAGCGTTCGCCTATTTTCGGGTCAGAATCAAAGTGCGTCGCCCACCACTCGAAAATTGAATTGGCATCGCATCGCTGGCTGCCGCCAATACCAAAAATTTACTTCTTGAATCTGACGACGGCATTTTGAAAATCGCCCTTGTTCTACCAGTGGCCCTCGTCATCCCGGAGGGATTCTGTTTTGTTCCCTGAAACGTGAGTCTTCCATCCCACCACCAACATTTTGAGGCTCATTCAAGGAGCAAAAGCATCCCCAAAAAGTTTCTGGCACGCATGAAACGAGATTTATTTGATCTTTGATTTCTATCTGAAAGTCATTTTAAAAGAGTACTTCCCACCCGCTCCCCCGAAACTAATTTATTAGCGCCCAAAATCACGATAACGTCACCCGGCTGAGTTACTTTCGAACGTGTGCATCCCGGCTCCATTCTTACACTGTTTGAAAACGGCTCGACGGGCAATGAACCCGGGGGATCCTTTCACTTCATTTTGGGAAACATTTTGATTTGAGTGATAACTCCAACAACTCCACAACTCCATCTTGGTTTCCGGGATTTGTGGTCTAGACTCTACTCTGTGTTTTTACTTTATGTTGGGACTAATTAAATTATTACTTTTCTCATAAACCTAATAAGGAACTAGGTGGACGCATAAAAATACCTGGACCCATTCGCTTTTATCTTAAGCCTGGAACTTGTTTCCTTAGAAGGAAAATCATATCATTTTTGTAATTTTCTTTCTCAAATAACTGTCTATTTAATTAATTTTAGGTACACTAACAAATAATAATATTTCTTTTTTAAATAAATCAACAAGAACGGGAACGCTTAGCTTTTAACAGAAAAAAAAAAACAAATATATGTTTTATAAATTTTCATACCTAATTATTTATTAGTTGATATAAGAAAACTAGAAAAAAAATCACGGTTCACATTAAAAGGCATTAGTGAATTAAAAAGCGAACTAAATCTGAAATCATTCGGCTGTAACTCATAATTTATTTTAAATATTCATAAATAGTCGTAGTTTTCAAAATTGTTTACCTGTATTTATTTAAACAAATATTTCATTCATTTCGTCAAAATTAATTTCAATGAAGAAAAAGAAAGAAATACAAATGCATTTGCCCGACAACAACTAAATATTTTCCTTTTACAAAATGCTTTTTAATTAAATATTTTCCTTTTGCAAAATACCTGTTGACTAAATATTGTGTTTTAAATAAGGAGTTTAACACATTTGTCGGAAACATAGCTGTCGGGTAAAAGGTTGTCGGGCACACGGTTTGCCGGGCATTTGCAGTCGGGCAAAGGGACGGCAATCAATTGGAAATATTTTAATGAAGATATACTTACATAAGATACCATAAACAATTAGTTTCAAAATGATAGTATGTAATGATGGATTTATGTACAGTATCAAATTAAGGCTCTTTGAAATTTAAGTTTTAAAAAATAAACATAAAATTTATAACAGAATTTCAATAGTAACTTACTATAGAATTTGATAATTAATAAAACTTTTACAATGTTGAAATATTGCAATGTTTAATCATCAGTTTTGACATCTTTAAAGTTATATTTTAAAGAGTAAATAAATATAATTTTAAGTCACCGGTCGGAGAAAAATGGTGTCTAGTCTGCCCGGACACACGGGCAGGCTAGACACCACAAGCTGCGTTTTATGGCTTACTGCTCCAACTATTGTACTAAACCGCATCCAACCTAAAGCAAAGTTTTTCGACCCAAAAATGTATTCAGAGCATTTCTAATAATATTTACATCCGCGATATTTCGATTGAAAGCAAACTGACAAAAATACGAAAAGCTTTTTAATTCTCTGTTTTCTAGCAAACTTTTCTAATTTCCATGGGACGTCCCAAACTAAACTAAACAAAATTGAACAATTCCCAAAAATGGTAGACAGTCCCGGGTAGAGGACCGGAGCGTTTTCATCCCGGATTCCCTTTTATTCCTCGAGCAGACAGTTATTGTATTTGTTTCCCATCACCGTGTGCAGCCGTGGCGTGGCAGTCGTGATTAAAAGTCCGACAAAAATAACTTCTAACGCCGCTGAACCATGTGATCCACGGCACAAAATTCAATTCATTTGGATTAGCGTTCAATTTGAATGACTTTTTAGGATTCCCCGGCTCCGGGCAGAAGCGCCCCATTCCCGCCAGAAGCGGCCGGGCCACAGGCCCGACAGGAGGCGTCGGGACGCCGAATTGTGTTTGTGTGTGTGTGTGTGGGTGTGTAATCAGGTGCCAAGCAGCCCGCCGGAGCAGTCAGATTTTTGGGGGTGGTTTTTATATCACCCCGAGCTTGACAGTGTTAAGTGGTGAGCGCTGCCGAGCGCTAAGCCCCAGCGATAACAAAATTTATGACAGATTTGGATTAAAACTCCTCCTCAATGCGACTGTCTGATAATGAATTAGTGGGCGGATTTGTCGGAGCGCGCCGGAGCCCGACGGCCCGGAAGCTGGGGTAGTAGTTTAGATTATTGCACGCACACATTCCCGCCGGGTTTTAGCCTCGGCCGGATTATCCACTTAATTTAATTCTTGAGTAGATTCCGCTCGGCGGCGAGGTGGGCGGTTAACTTTTTGCCACCGCCAAAGATTAAGCGAATCGATTAAGGTAATCCGACCAGTGGCTACACATAAGAGAACACCCGGAAAAAACAGCCAATTCATTTTTTAAGACCTCAAACATCAAAAAACCCTTGCAGTTACTAGTAATAAACACTGAACAACATTTTTTATGTTTTATGTTCATATATGATACAGAACAAGCAAAAGGTAATTTGTCAATAGAATATTTTCTGTAGATTACAAAACCGAAAATTTTATATTATATCACGCGACAATTTTGAGAACTTAATAAGCTAATTAAAAAAAACCGACTTGTATTTGTATTTAGCCATAAAGCTCTGACACAAAAAAATTAAAAATTTTACGATTACTATTCTTATCCTTTAGAATTTAGAAATCTTTATAATAACTTTCTATCAAATCGACTTGATTGGAAATAGATAAAATATTTAATTTGTTGACCAGTGTAATAATTCATTTAAATATTTATTACTTCTCTTAGAGGAAATTAAAATTACCTTTTTTTTTCTCTAGCTCTGAATTCAATACTTCTATATTTCAACAATAAAACCAAAAAATTTGCAATATGGAATGGATAGAATTTTATTCTACTTGAAATTAACTGCTTAAAAAATATCGAAAAATCTACTCGAATGTATGTAACTGGTCAAAAAATATTTCGAAATTGCCTCTAATTACCGCGAAGATTCTTTTTATTTTATCCTAAATCTTTTGACAAATTTATCCAAACTATAAAATTTGATCAGTTTTGTTGATTGCTTTATTTTACATAAAATCAAAATTTGTAAAATGAAGGTATACTTATTTTTTCACTTTCAAATATATGATCTCCAGTTTCCTTTTTTATACTATAATATAATTGCTTTTCTTTTTTACTGAGCGGCTTTTGGTAGAAAATAAGTATGAACAAATAATCAAATAAAACATGAAACCATGTCTTTTACTTTTAAAAAATTCGTTCATGAATTCATCGTCATTCAACACATTCACAAATTTTTTAAGATTTTCTCCTTTGACACTAAAGTTCTCTTCATAGATCGTTTTTAACCTTAAACAATTTTCTTCGAATTAATTGTAGTGATACCTATTATTTAAATTATTAATATTTTCAAAACCTAATTATTTAATCTTTGAAAATATCTATTGTTGAAAAAATACAGCCTTTATAATTTAATTAAAAAATTTGTTTCGTCAGAATTTAGCCGGACAAGTAATTTAGATAAAGGGTAGAATATTTTAAAGTAAATTTAAGGAATAACAATTACTTTGTAGTGTATCTATGCAGATAATCATAAGTGATGTTTAAGGAGAGCATAACTCAAAGGTCAAACGTCCGATAAAAGGGCTTTTTGAATTTTGGTAGTTGGCAGGATGAAAAGGATCGCTCTGAGGTTAGGTGCCCGGGGCTCCTTTACTGTCTCTGCGGCTCCGAGTGCCGGAGGACACGACCAGTTCGATTATCCTGCTTTGTCCGGCGACGCCAGCAAATCATCTGATGAATACCTCCGACAAAACATAAATTTCGGATGTGATTTCCTGACATCTTTGCTGACGAAAGCAACTCGAATTGAAAAATTCAATGTCCCTGCCAGAAACAAGATTTGTGCCGGCTGATTTCATTGATTCGACCATCATCCATGGGATCCACCTGGTCGTGTGGAGCAGGGAGCACCCGGTGGCGCCCCGATGCATAATCCGTCGAGAGTGGCCGCACCTATTGAAATATTCAGACGAACCCGGAGAGATATGATTTCATTATTTTACAGGACTTGCTTGAATCATTACTGCGGCACACACAATGCAACCGAGACGGGTCTTGATCCTGGTCCGGGTCCTGGTCCTGATTCTGGTTCTGGTTCTGCTCCTGGGGAGGCGGATGTGTGAGCCGGAGTTTTGCATGATGTATGCGCCCGACTGCCATCAATTATCTTTGGCACAGTGGTGTCAACCAGCACTTCCCAGGGCTTAAGGGATTTCCGGTTTTTGCCCCCACCGGTGAGTGAAGGATATTTACAGAATTTTCGAAAAGGGATCTCACTTTTTACCGACGACGACGACGACGCCCGACCGTCGCGTCGGCGTCGCTCGTGATGAATGAGTATGGGTTTGGGTCTGTTCACATTTGTTCGAATCCTTCTGACTTGGTCTGGTCGAAAGCTAAAACCCCGCAGACGGATTTTTACATTCGATTCGGAGGAAGCTGAAGGAACACTTTGAATATTTTAACACCCGTTCAACCAGAGAAAAGGTTTTTCTGTTAAAAAATATTAATCGCTCTGGGCGCTGCATTCACATACGACTTTTTTGATAACATTCAAGAAGGCTATAAGTAAATGAAGATTTTAATTTTCCCAACCATAGTTTGTAATATCCATAAAATGTAGCAACCATATGTTTTATATTTTGTTTTCCTTATTAAAATGAAAAAAGAAGCGAATAAGCGAAGCCGAACTTGTATGTAATCAACATGAACTGTTTGTCTATCAATATGTGTTTTAGACTGCCAAATTAGTATAATTTTGAAGTGTTTATTATTTTGGGAAACTAGAAATAAAGTTTTGAAAATACAAAATTTTGGAAGCAATAAAATCATGATAATGAAATTTACACCTAATCAATGTTTCAATAATATACATGTTTCCTATTGCAAAAACTATAATTTTTATAGCTATGAAATGGTATTTTAGTTCTTATAGGATAATATCATACTAGTGTACCAGAAACAAAAGAATATTTTGATAATTAGTATTAAAAAATAACAATTTCGTTTAGAGGAGTTAATTGCACCCTTAATAATATAAAAAAAGGTGTTTTGGTTAAGCTATTATTTATTTTTTAATTGGTGTTTATCACAGTTGATAATCTTTTGCTCAAAACAATAGTCTGCGACCAGAAAAATTACTATATGTACTTTTAGGTTTGACATTTTTTCAGTTCTATTAAGAATAGCTTAGTGAAGAAAGTATGTAGGGAAGTTAAAAAATGACGTGCTTTGTAAAAATGGCGCTAGTTCAAAGTCAAAATTGAGTTTTCGAAAAAAATAATTACGATAAAATTGTATAGGTAACAATTAAGAAAAATGTCCATTGTATCATAAAATGTATACGTATACTTCTATGGGTAATATAATTTTAAGGACAGGTACTTACACTAGGAATTTTATGTTAATCGATTAAGATCTGTTGAAATTAAAATTATAGACGTCCGTCTAGTTTAAAAAATGTAGTTTCGAGAGAAACATCTTTAAAGTTGATTTAATTTGTCAAAAATTAACTGAAGAATAATGGTTGTATATGCTGCATTATTTCACATGTTGGTTCCTAAATTAAATTGTTTGTTAAATTTTCTTTGACATCGGTACTCGACATCTTGACATTGACGAAAACCTATTAATCTCAAATTAATTAATTAAATTTCAAATAATACAAACATACCTACATATGACATTCCACTTTGGGAATTTTTAGAAATATTTTTTAATTAAAATTATTAAGCAAACACCGCAATTAATTTCAAAAAGTTTAATACTAAAAATTTGTCAATGTAACATGTCGTTCATTTTTTGTACACCGTACAGTACGTCTGCGAAATGATTGATCTACCTACGCTACATTAAAAATAGTTAAATTTTGCAAACAGCTGAATTATCCCATCCCAGAGAAGTGGCTGTTATCCCTGGCAAATTGAATACACTTTAAGACCAAATGTTGACAAATTTTTGTATTCAAGTGCACCTGCGACATCCCGAAACATTAAATTATGAACCGAAATTGTGCATGGGGCTGCGATGCTCGTGCATATCCCTAATGAAGATACATTCCAGTACATTTGGTAAAATATCCTGGCGCATACCGACCAACTGCACACTGCTTCACATCATAGAAATTGGATGTTTCGGTGGGGCCGACGTCGTCTCCGGGATGCAGCATGATCCAACACAGGTATGCAATCATAACATGAAAACACATGTAGACGGAGGCCACGAGATGCTGCATCCTCGGGGACAATGTTATTTTTCAATTAAGGTCAGTCCAGATTTTCTGTTGATTTAGCTAATTGTGATAACAGAGATTCGCTTCGGTGCGTAAAAATACAAAACCTTGACTGGTACGAAATCCTTCGACTCACGGACGAAATAAAATTGTGAAGCACGTGAGAACGCTTGTCTGGGACAGGCTAAAGTTGAACGTTTATTAATAGAAATTTAATTTATTTCGATTGGTTCTGGTTAGGAGAGTTGGACTTGAATAGCCCAAATTGCGATGGTTCCATTGTTATCAATATCATTCCCTATAAATTCTATTTCAGTTGAGCAAAAGCCAAAATCAGAAGCAACCGGAACTCATCTTTAATTACTATCGTTTTATTTAACTCTTACTATCCTAAAATAAGAGCATGTGACGGTATCCTATATAAGACTTTCTATCGAGCCTTAAAGGATGAAGCCTTTTTCTTTATTGTATATACATTTTATGCAAAATAACTCGTAAGATAAGCTAAGGAATTACTTCATCTGTAAATTTTTAAATATTAATATTAATTAGTTAATTAAAACTTTTAAAAACTTTTAGATCATTTGAACCATTTTACTTTGGAAGTTAAAATTTAGCATATCTATAGTAAAAAAAAAATACTAATATATTTGCTTACAAACAAACATGGAAAAAAGATATTTTGGCTACTTTTTTATGGATCAATTAGAGTATGTACTGAAAAATAAATTTTTTGGACCACTGGTATCAAATGAAGCACTAAATAAAAGCTAGTTTAATTTTGATCAAGCACTTTTTCAAATTCACTGAAAATAAATAAAAAGTTGTTCGAGTAGGTAATTCAAATTTTAACGACATTTATACCGCATTTAATTGAACAGTAATAGAAAACATTTCCTTTTTGCGGCAACTCGTTTAAGATTGAATTGCAATTTAAGTTTTATAAAAGGATAAAAGCCATAAAACGCACAGCGATAAAAACGAGACATATCGAATTCGTAGACATCTTAAAAGTTTTTATCACCGCAATTGTAGTTGGTGAAGAATTGCGCTATACGCACATGTAGTTGCTGGTAGTTTTGAAAGGGCTGTTTTTATGATGTCCGAACTTTACAATCGGAAACTTATTCGGAGGGAACTTTGAAGAAGTAGAAAAAGTCCTGGTGCAGTGGAGGCGGACGATAGTCGGTTTCCTTGTTAAATCCACCCCCGTCCTCGTCCTCGGTCGGTGGTGAACTTTCCGACATCGGCGGACGGACACACGTGGAGGTGAGGACATGTTATCGCATTTTACAAATCCCTCCGAAAGACATTAAAAGTTTTCTCGTTAAAGAAGCTAATTACAGCAGCTGACCACATCAGGACCAGAACAGCGTCTGGGCGCTGCCAGTTGCCCCAACCAACAGCCACCGCGCTAATGGATTGGAAATGCAGCAACAAAGGGGGTGGATTAAGGGCCAACGCCAACGAGGTCATTTGACGGCCGCAATGGCGCGCTGCAGAATCCCAATTCCCAATCCCCGTGTTTATGACCCGCCCGTTGAGCCGAGAGTTAATACAAATCGTTATGGTAGTCATGAAGACTCGACTCGTTTCGGTTTTATTAATAGGCGTCGGGAAAAGTTCTCCCCTGGAATTCAATTTAGTCTTAGAACTCTAGTAAAACCGACTGGAAATGGCATTCTTGAATATGGATCCACATTGTCACTATAAGAACCTTAAAATAGGACATTGACCTCTATTCATATTCACCTAAACGCATCCTACCATTGGTTTTTTAACTGCAGTTAAGCTTAGAAAAATATGCCAAATTAAGGTTTCCCCTCATAATTCATCCTTCTGTCAATAACAATATTATAAAACTAAAATAAATATGCCTCAATCCTACACTCTATAAAGATTGCTCAAAAAGAGGTAAAACTTAAGAGTTTTATTTAACAAATCGCAAAATATAAATTACTTTAGCCATATTTGTCTTATTCTTGCTAAAATAAAATATTTACTTGATACCGATTATGTATTACATATTATTTTTATATTGGGTTATTAGTTTAGTTTTAGAATGAAACAAGAGTGTTCAGAAATTAAATATACAGGGTGACCGGAAATTGCTCGCATTCCTCTTAGGAGAATAAACTATGACTAATTTGGAGTGATCACTTGGGGGCCGGAAATGCGCCATTTTCGAGAAAATCTATTTATTTATTGTACACTGACTCCTTCACTCCTTTATACATTTTCAAATAAAAATAAAAAACTAACATTTCTTTTGTCAAAATTGTATCTTTTTAGATAGCTAAGGATACTGATATGTAATTACAATGCTTTTTAGACAAGCTCCATACATTGTTTTATGATAATGGGATTTCTGTGAGGAATTTTTTTTTTATTTATTGTAACACAAAAAAATCTACAGTAAATTTCGTAATTTTTAGCTTCAGGAAGGTTGGTCAATTAGTAAGCTATGAGATCATGTAAAAATTCAGACCAAAAAGTGAGAATATTCGGACTTTTGTAAAAATAAATACGAAGTAGATTTTCTCGAAAATGGCGCATTTCCAACCCCGAAGTGATATAGTTTAAATCAATCCAAATTAGTCATAGTTTCTTCTCCCGAGAGGAATGCGAGCAATTTCCTGTCACCCTGTATACTTGGTTCAACAATAGATTTATGGATATCTATTGTATGATTGAATAAGGATTTTTTTTTCAGTCGTAATAATTTGATCAATTAACAATAGCATACTTCATTAAAATTTATATTTATGATTGCTCAAATTTCAGCAGCCACAACTAAAAACTAAAAAGTGATTTTTATTGGTTTACGTTTACTTGCGCAACGATCCGCGTTCGAAAAATTATATTTAAGTTTAAGAATATGTGATGGAGTAATTTAAAGGAGATCAAGTGCAATGTAGTTTTTTTCCGGGAATTGAGGTAAAAATGGCATACAGAACGGGGGTAATTAAATCTAGTTATCATAGTCATGAAGGTTGGACTCATTTCGTTTTTATTAATAGCCGCCGGGAGGAGATCCTCCTCTTGAAATCAATTTCTCCTTAGAGCAGTAGTTAAACCAACTGGAAACAGCAACGCGGTGCGACGGATGGTGGTGCATGCGACGTGTAGTTCCAAATCAAGCCCAGAACCACAGACCGCTCCTTCACGGTAACAAAATGAGAAAAGTTTAATCCTCAGAAGTTTCTGGCGGCGGTGCTCTACTTAACCGAGAGCGGAGGAGCAACTTCGAATCCATGGCGAAGAAAAACGCTCGCCCTGAATTACTGGTTTATGTCCTTATTTATCGTACGGGAAGAGTACGTATACGTCTGTACAAATTGCTCTGTTTATCTATGATACGGTCCCGGGATTCAGGATTCGGGATTCAAGACTCGGGACTCGGGACTCAGGAGCAGTAGTGAGACGTCTTTATTCGGCTGAAAGAACCGCCACCGGCAGGGAATATACCCGGGGCGGTTATCAAGAGACCTTGTTGTCAGGGGCCGAAGAAAAACGCATATGCAATATATCAACCTGGGAAGATAGTTATGTATGTCGGATGAGCTCCGAACATATTCTTGGGGCTCCTGCACCCTCGCACAACCCCCTAGGGCTCCTGTGGGGCTGTTTGCGAAGAAAGCTCATCTCCCGGTGGCTCGTTTCGCCTTCCGGACTAGAGCGGTCCTACGGATCTTTAGTGCGGTTCGTTACACTTGATATATGTATTTCATTTAACCGTATAACATCGAATTTAGCATTATAAGGGTGCTAATAGACACTTCAGTCGAGGAGAATAATTTATGGACTGCATGGCTGTGTGCATATGTGCGGGGGTGTGTTGCCCCGAGGAGCCCCAGGCCCAGCCAACAGAGCCCTATGGGGCTCCAGGGCCGGGCCCGACCCGACCGACTGCACGTATGACCAACTTTTCGACTATAGTCTCAAGCACACCGAGTACGGGGTGAAGAGTTTTGTTTCAAACTTCTATGTAACTACAGTTTCCCATATTCAGGACGTAATATTCATACCAGCTGAAAAGTGCTATTAACTCGGGCGAGTTTATGTTAATGGACGTAGATGCCTGTGCGGGCTCCTTTAATTCAATTTTTATACTTCTTTAGAACTGGGTTACAAACCTGGGGGTCTTGGATGCACCTTTTTCGTCCGGTTAAACTCTTCTACAATTTCACTTATTCATGCAACAAAAGACCTTTAATTAACTTCCATTTCCGGGAATTCAATAGCTGCACAATTTTTCGCCTTTAAGCGGTCGTGTCCGTTCCGAAAATGTAAATTGTTAAAAAGCCCTATTTGCCCCCCATAAAAAGAGCACAACGGAAAAATTTCCCATTAATTTAAGCTCAAAGTGTAAACATGACACTAAAAGTGCTAGCACAATATGAGGATAAAGGGCCCCCGAATGGCGTGGCGCTCTTGCAGCATTAAAGTGGGCTCGTTTTAACAATTAAACGATTATTTCATTTTCGCGAGTATATTTCCTCCGAGACAATTTAAATGCTCTTCGCTCGCGTACATCCAACAAAAAGGGAAATTTAATTAAGTCTGATTACAAACAAATGTACGAAAAAGGGGTTGATTTCCGCATGCTCAACAATGAAAGGTATAAACCCAACGCAGGAAATTTCTGGATATAATTAACCAAAAAGAGATTGCCAATGTGTGGCATTTGCGAAATTCCCGCAATTAGCTTTAATATTTGAGTTTCGTTTCATTTTTGTTTTTTTTTCCAACTGTTCCGGATACTGGATATCAGAAAACGAGCCAAATTTTACCAACCTTTGTGCAATTTATTTTAATTTAATTTTTTTAATTATCTTAATATGCAATCCTTTCTTTTTATTGAAACCTTATGCCACTCAATGAAACGTGAAAACACGTTTCTTTTTCCTGTCGTTACTAGACTACTAAGAAGGTGCATTTTAAATTTACTATAGTCTAAATTTTTTTAAATGAAAAACTAAATTTTTTGGATTCGCATATCAAACATTCATTAAAATGGAATATTTTTTTAAAGTCAAATTACTGATGTTGTTGTTCAATAAATTTTATTAATTTTTCAGGTATATTTTTAACACACTCGAAAATGGCTTAAGATAATGTTTCTGGATATCTTACATATTTTAACTCCATTCTTCCATTAGAAAACTTTAAAAGCATAACACAAAGTGTTCAGCGTTCAACAATTAAACCAGAATGGAATTACGGAATCGCAAAGTTTTCCAACTATGCAGTTTTTTATTTAACATCAGATTGGGTAGGTATTAATTTAGTAGCAACGATAGTTTAAAAGAGGCATTTAACAAAAGTTCTTTTTAACTAATTGTAAGATGAAAAGCAAAAATTAGCATAAAAAATTATGAATTTCTTTAACATTTTACACTTATCGAAACAAATACAAACAACAAATTTTTCTTGTAATATTATTCCTTTTTTTTAAATAGTTCGCGTAGTTGTAGGAATGTATGTTTTATAATTAACTCGGACTGAATTGAATCTACATTTAGTCAAAACTCGATCGGTTCAGTATGTAGTAATAAGAAGCTCAAAAAATACTCTTTTGAGGAACACGATAATAATAAATAATACTTTTTTTTCAATATTACAACTGAGCTCAGGCTTTTAATTTTTAGTGAACAGTTGGATAATTTAGTTTAAAAACCTTTAAAAGAGTTACTCTACGAGTTCGATTAACTCTTCTATGTGATGGAGAGAAGAAACTAGACGCATAATTTAAGGGTTTATATACAGTCCGGCTTAGTAAAACCAGTTGATAAAAATCCAATATTGTTTTTCGGAAGAACATTTTTAGCGAGTTTTCTTAAAAAAAAATTTCAGTGATTGTTTGTTACGATATTTTTTATTTAAAAAGAAAACTAGTTTCAAGATAATCGCTAAATGTATGTCTATAACTTTTGAACCAATGCTCTAATTTTTATAAAATTGTGTAGAGATATTCTTGAAATGATTTTGTAGTTTTTTGACCAGGCCTCTGAATAAGCATTAATGGATTCAAGTGTTTATAAATTAAGTGTTTATTGTATATCTTTACTGAAATTAGCATTCGTTTCTCTCGTTCGAAAGGATTCAGTACTGACCTAAATATACCTCCTAAACCCAGTGGGGATTAGATCTGAAGCTAAACGCTCTCAGTTGCTTAATCGGTGGCCTTCCTCGCGGATGAGCTGCATAATCCTAATGTCCCATTCGCCCCAAATTTCTAGTGGCTTACCGCGCTGGAAAGAATCGGAAAATTGCACTAGCCGCAAAATGAAATTCGCTAAAATTTTTTGAACTAATTAAACGTTTAATTCCATGCGGGCTGGAAGCGAAAGGATGCCACTGGCGGGGCTCAGTTCAACCCTATCACAAGTGGGTTAGTTGCGGGGGCGAATTAATGTTTCCGCGCCGCCCCATTCCGTCGGGGTGGCCGCCGTCGGGCCACAGAACAAACATGTTAAGTGGTCGAGGTAATTTGCATTAAAGCCATTCGCCGCTGGTGGGGCGCGCTTCTCTGGGGCTCCGGGGCTCCGTCGGCATCTGCTGGGTCCTCCGACCCCAAAAGGTCTCGCCCGCCAGATGGGAGGTTAATCGCCAAGGAAGGGGCTCCCGAGTCCCGACCGCCAGGATACATTAGTTACATCCGAGTAACCGGCGGAGCAATCCCAAGTTTTCGAATAAACTCATTCACTGATTAAATTGTAGGAAACTTTGTCAATTTATTTACAGCGGAAATGCCAGCGCTCGTCACTCACTCGCGCTGGAGAAGTCGATTTCCTTGAACGACTGCCGGAGTCCCGGAGCACGGGGCCCCAGTTCCTGCGTCTTGGTGGCTGGCGGGGGCGGAGGACCCTGGGAACTTCCACTTCCACTGCAGTTGACATTGAGTAATAAATCTGGGACGAAGACCCCGGGGCCCGGGGGTGTGGGGCACTGGATCTGGATGTGTTTCGGGAATATTACGTGACAATTGCTCATAGACGACAATTCGAATATGTGCGCAGTTGGGATTAATTGCTTTGTTTGCGGCTTTAATAAGGACGCTATGTTTGCGCGGGGGCTCCTTCTTCCACGGGAACAAAGCAGTTTTGTCTGCCGCTTAAGCCAACTGGTGAATGTAGTCGCAGTGATCCCGAGAACGGATTCTAAACCGCTTTCGGATGAATTATGTCCCTTTTCTCAAAATTAGGATTTTCGTATCGGAGCTCGCACAGCAGTTAGTTGTTCGGGACGAAAAGTTTTCACCTATTCATATAGGAATTAAGCACATTTTGAATAAGAGGCTTCAATAGGAACTTAATCCCCGTGAGGTATGAGGATACAACTATGAGGTTTTGTAGATAGTCCTTCTATTGCAAAATTTGAATCTAAACTTCTCCTAGATTCTTGAGATTAACTTAACTCTTTTCGGTACAAAGGTCATAATTGCTAACTACTATTTACGCGTAGTTTTATTAATATTTATGTGGAAATTTATATCTTTCAATAAAATTCTGAATATAAATCTTTACCCTACCTTGCAAATAAGACCTTTAAGTTAATTGATATATAGACCGGAGATTGAAGGTAATATAAATACATAGTACATATTATATTTTATATGATACAAATATTTTTCATTAATATACATAAACGCTGACACGGTACATTTTTTAATTTTTGCATTTTTCTCGAAACTACTTTTTTTTTCAAATTGGTCAACAAAATATTTCGAAATCTATTTAAACGACTTTGATAACACTAACACTATATACACTAAAAATACATATATGTACCTACATATCTAAGATATAGCGTTCATTTTTTATATTTTATTTAGCTTCAAACTTTAGTCGTCATTTCTAAAATAAAGAATTTATTTCCTATGCTATATTTTAACTAATAAACTTTATTTACAAAAGAAAAATTGTCAGGCGAGTTCTGAGAAAGAAAACAAATACAACACCGATAATTTCAAAAACGAGTCCTAGTAGACACCTTATATAAACAATTTTTTAATTCATTTTGTCTTAATTAATCCAAAAAGCAATAATGCATTTTGTTAGATATAATTAATTTAATATTTAAAAGAACCCCTTACGTTTTTGTAAAGATATGACTTAGAAAACGCCTACCTATATTTTGCTTAAAAACCGTATAAAAAAATATATTTTATTTATAAAATAAAATGAATATTTAAAAAAATATGAACTACGCAAAAACCTGAAAAGGCTAGACGCATCAAGATGAAATTAATATCAAATCAAATCTTGATAGGAAAATTCCGTAAATCTTTTATTTCTAATTATCTGTGAAGTTTTATTTTTATATACCTACCTAATTCAAAATGATATACTTTGCTATTACGAACAAACTTAATTTTTGTCTATGATTCAAATTTTATTGATAATTATGAAGGAACTACTTATTTCATATAAGCGTTACGGTAGTATACCGGTACTGAGTTTTACTTGCACTTGTCCATTTTTTTTCTAATTCTTAGCTGGCAATCGACCAGTTTTAATCTCTTCAGATTCAGAAGAGAAGAGAATTAAAAGACTAAATATCGTAAAGTTCCAAAATCCAAGAAATTATTAGCTGGTCTGCATCAAACATTTTTGTAGTTGTGGTCCAGAGTGCTCAGAGTGCCAGCTATGCGGTTCTGCTGAAAATTAAATAAATAATTCGAGAGCGATTTAAAATACAGGTCTGGTTTTAGATTCATTTTAAGGAAAAGCTTGGGGCTTAGTAGAGAAACCGGAAAATTGCAAAAAAAAATACTAATATGGTAAAACCCAACCTTTTGTCGATTTTGGAATCACTCAAATATTAATCTTAAATAATTACAACTCTTAATGCTTTCTTAATTTAGAATCGCAAGATACCTAAGTTTAAAGTAAAAAATTTCTTAAACTTAAACAGGCTGAACTTGTCCTGCTCATCGATTGATCGCCTGCAGCGGTATTTGCATTAGCTGGGGATTATCGGGAATCCTGCAAATCTCGGATGATGCATGACTACCAGAATTCTTCGGCTCGTCTAATCCTGCATGTAATTTCGATGTGGTGACACTTAAATTTCGAACCGAAACTTAAGGCACAGCGCTGCTCCATCGATGGGGCCCGAGGAGGTAATGATGGATCACCAATCAATGCGGAGAGCTCCCGTAATTCAGATGGCGGAGCCCGAAGGACTCTGAGCCTTGAGCTGGTCCAGCAGAGACTGCGGCGACAGTCTAAAATTCGAATTCCACTATCCCAGAAATTGCGACTGGCCGACAAACGATGCGACGGGATTCTTCCTTCCGTACACGAGTCCAGCGGAGTTGTTTCTAGTAATCCCAAATTTTTCACATAGTCATGGTCAAGATTGATTCGCTCGGTTATGGAGGAATCCCGGGATTACCATACAATTTGATAAAGTGCACTGGAAGAGGTGGGCCCCGGGGCGGAGATGGATGAACAGAGACGTTGTGCCCCTGGAGCCCCCGGAGCCTGGTGCTTTGTCTGATTGTGATGAATGGCTATTGCCAGGAATTTCCTCCTAAACTTAATGCGAATTTAATTATGGAAGAGTGTCGGCCCAACATCCGCCCTGGATAATTATTAGATTCGACTCCGCACCGAAAGTAGCTCACGGCTGGCTCCAATCGGGAACAAAGAAACATCTCCGATTTGAATTAATTCCGATTTTGCGGGAGTCCCACGCAGGACGAAGCCCCATTCACACTACCCCCGATGAATTGTAGATTACATCTCCATTTCGGGTGACTTTAATTAATTCACGGTATACCCGCGAATTGAATTTCGCACTGTTTAGCACGTCAGTAATATTATATGACCGGAATCTGATTTCGAATGCAAAAAAGGAAACGCATTCCCTCTTTGTGCGGTTAATTAATTGGCCGGGACAAACTGAAACCCGGTTTTTGCTGGTTTATCCAAACAATTCGCGGGTATATTCCAAAATTTTGAATATTTTAAATCCTGTGAGATCAACTTTAATTTAAATTACATGCCAAATAACGGTTTTCAGTATATTATGAATAGGATTATCGCGAGATAGGGCCTAGTAGCCAGGACTTATCTATCTACATCAAAGGTAGATTTAGATATTTTCCGGTTTTAACACTGTCCAACTAATGTAAAATAGATGTTCCTAAATTCGATGAATTACTGCATTATTTATCAGTTTCATTTTGGTTCAATTCGAGGTTTCGCACCTTTTATTTGAAAAGGTTCTATTGTCACGAACCCTTAATCTATATTGAATTTTATAATATATTTATTTGGGTTTCCACTCTCGGTTGGATTAGTTAAGTAAATTGATCGATATTTTATTGTGTCAATAATCGGAAAATTTGACATAACATAATGAAATAAAGATGAGTCTGTGATTGCCATTTTTCAATCTTGTATCATGTATTCCTTATATTTTTTTAATGACGGTTTATGTATTAAGTGTTGTGTTTTTCACCACATAAATAACTTTGTAAAAAAAAACAGTTCCAAGTAGGTAAAGCCCGATTTTCATTCGAAATTTTAACTGAGCCAATAGATGAGATAAAGTTAAATATTTCACAAATAAGGAATTGAATTGTAATATTTCATTTCGCAACCTCAAAGACATGGTCTTTTTAAGAATAGCTCTAGCAGAGCCAATATATAGCTATTTTGTTTATAAAAGAGCTTGTTTTGTAAATGCATTTTTCTATTAAAATGTGTTTTCTTTGGGATCTTTCAAACGCAGTCTTGAATATAATAATTTTTCATTTAGGTTAGTTCGCTCAACATATGATAGTTACTTTAAAACATTGCATAATTTTATAGCTAATACTCAAAATGTATTTCATTTTTAAAAGTTTAAAAAACCGATTCTTTTGGAAATTTTTCAGTGAAATTAAGACAGAATGCTTGTTTTAGTCAATAAAATATATCGTCGCCTATGGTACATATAACTCATCAATTACCACAAAATGAATTAAAATAATAGTCAGTGTTTAACTATTTTTTAGTTAATTAATGATGTTTGAGTTCAACGAAATTAAACAAATTTAAGAAATTTTGAGGAGTGAGGCTTGTAGGGTAATAGGTAGTAATAATACAGTAGTAAAAAATAACAGCTATTTATTTGGGAATTGAGTTTCCGCAGTGAGAAATCGAAATTTAAGCAAAAAAGCATCGTCCGTGTATGCGGGGTACTCCCATACACTTGTGTGGAGCACCAATTCCGGCCTGGTCTTTGCATGGGCAATTTCTTCTGCAAGCAAAATAGAATAAAAATTAAGACAAGGCCTAAATCAAACAGGGCAAAGTCCCCTACCTACAACGATGCTCTTAATTCCGAACTCCTTCTCATAGCCGTCCACCACATCAGCGACGAGATCCACGAAATGCCGAATGGCCCACGTCCGGAAGAGCACATCTTCGGAATATTTGCACAAGGCGGCCAGAGCTCTGATTTGCTTCTGGGAAGTTCTGGCGCTGGCTAAGACATCCTCAAATATGCCCAGGATTACTTTGAGTTTCGAGCAGTAGGGCTCCAGTGCCTGCGGGTAGTTCTCGCTTCCCTCCGATTCCAGAGCTTTTGTTTTTACTGCTTCTATCGACCGGCAGAGAGATAATCCACGTTTTTGAGCAGCTTCCCATTTTTCTTGGTTCTTGATTAAGACGTCGACGATTTTCTCCAGTCGAGTCCGAGTTCCTTGCGGATCCTTCTGAACTTGTGCCGGGCTGCTGACAACTTGAAAGTCTTAAAAGGTTATGGCTGCGTGGTGTTTATTTCGTACTTACAGCGAACCGGAGTTAGGCTCGAAGTGTTCAAATCCGTTTTTGTCGGAGTACACTGCATTTTCCGACGACTACGACTGAAAAACGTACCGATTGAAAAAGTTGTTTACAAATTTTGACATTTCCGTGACATCTTATTGGGCGCACTGCATTACCAATCGAAAATTGCTTAAGAAATCAATCTCATAGATGGCGCTGTGGTGTTTAAAAAGATTTTAAATTTTATTACCGATTTATTTCTTTTGGCGGCGAAAAATCATCGGACGAGTTTTATTAATAAGTTATTTGATAAATTACTTCATTAAGTATTACAAAATTGAAGGTTTTGCTTTTATATATCCCCGAATCTTCCACAAAAAACACTTTAAAAATCGAACATCCTTTTTTCATGAAGATAAATCGTTTACGAAATTTTTAAAATTTAATTCATATAGATTATGTTACAATATAATATACCTATGTATGTACACCCCTATGAATATTGGTCATTTTCAATTTTCTGTAGAATTTGCTTAATTGTTGTGCACAATAAATAAACAACCTACTTCCGGCACTTTCAGATTCAGTGCAATTATTGGGTAACAAATTTCGAAGTTATAGTTAAAAAATTATTCATGGTATTCCGGTAATTGTTCACCTTATAATAGTGATTGCATTTGATAATAATAGTGAGCTTATACTTCATAAAAATTCATTGAAATTTTTACTGAATTTAAACTTTAAAAAATATATTCTACACAATGCTATTGTAATTTCATATTCAGATATTCAGAGAAAGCTAAAAATAGAAAACGAGAAAAGAATATTGTTAAAGTTAAAAAACTCATACGAAAGCTAAAGAAGGTTTGATTTGGAGATGCATATGAATTACCATGAAAATTAACTTCGGGCCTTAATATTAAAAATATTCTTTTGTTTCTTTTTTTCATAACATATTTATTTACTTTGGAGTTCTGTTACAGCAAATAAATTAATTCTGGTTCGACACATATAAATAGAAAATTTCCAAAACTATTAGCTGTGTTTTTTTCACAACGGATCTGGATCTGGATTTACTAGGAAATTTTGCATTGAATTGAATTAAAAAAACAGTTAACTATATAAAGATTTTAATTTTTATCGAAAAGCACATCAAATTGCCATGATACTAGTCCATTCAAACTTCAAAACTTGAACCAGATAAATTTTTGGATTACAATTTTGACGCAAAGTAGGTATAAATCCAGGCAATTTGATTTTATGTTCACGAAATAAAAAAAGTTCCATGTGGGTTACTATTCCCAAATTTCAATTCAATGCAAAATTTCCTAGTAAATCCAGAGCCAGATCCGTTGTGAAAAAAACACAGCTAATTATCTACATTTATATTTAAACTAGAATAAAATATGTATGTATAAAAAGCTGTTGACACAATTTCGTGATGTCGGTAGCAGAAATTTCCAATAATCTGAAAATTAAGCATAATGTCAACATTAAATTATAATTTATATTTAAATGAAGACGAAGTTTTTAATAATTTAATAATGTAATGTCATTGTTTTTCACATTTTCAAATATTTATATTTTTTAAGGGACAGTTTTGTATCTAAGTACATCAACTAGTAGATAAGTGTTTGGTCAATAAAAATAATATTTAGACATCTTTAATCAATTACAAATAATTTCCCTTATGAAATACAAAGGCATACATATTGAGCAATAGCCTTCGGTGAAGCACCAATTCCTTTTACAAAATTACATATATTTTAAATAAAATAATTAACCTTCTGGGCATAATTTACGAATAAATCAATTAATTTTTTTTATAATTTCAAAGTAGATACGGAATTCCAAAAATTCCACTGGTTGGTTTATCAATTTTAATAGTAATAATAGTCAGACAATTTTAATTTAAAATAGAACTTATGTTTTTGTAGGAATCAAAAGAAAACCTAAATATTATTAAATGATATTAATGTGAAGCAAAATCCTAAACAGAAATTGTGTTAAAAACAATAATTTCTTTATCTATAGAAACAAAACTCAAATATTTATTTAAAATGTTTCTATTTCTATTTTGTATACCTACGTTCAAATTCCGATTTTAAAGACTCTGCAAATTGAATCTACATACATAACTGGTGGCCTTCAATTACAAATTCTATCTTTTTACATACCTAAAAGACCCTTGGGGGCAAAGATAACGTCACAGAATCACATATCTCATCGTTTCTCCAGCTCTTGTGATTTATGACCCCATTCCCAACATTACCATAATTTTAATTTTAGTTCGAAGATCCTCTTGTTTACGCAAAAATTTATTCAATGCTCCTGAAAATCTATTCGAGGAGGGAGCATTCTTTCAATTCTCAAGGACAACTTGTGACAAGCTTTGAATTTTTCGAATTAAACGGAAACATTTCGATTGACTGGGAGGCGAGGCCCCACGCGTCGAGCTCGAGTCTCCTCTTCTACATATCTGTTTACCCGAAATTAATAGGAGACGAGCTCGCATAACTTAGCATAAAATTTCGCGCACAAATTGAGCTTATTAAAATATCTTTGAATCAAGCTGAAATCCTGCAGACACTTTGGCACTGGAACGAGTCCTGTGTCGGTAGTGGGCCCGTAAAATATTCATGAATTCAATTTCTTCAGCCCCAAGTCTCACTGCATGCCGGCCGGAAGCGGGCATATCCTTGAAGGAGGCGCCCAGAAAATTATTGTTTTGATAAGAATGCCAAAAAGAAGGAGGCGTTTTACAAGTGCGCCCCACATCGTCGTACATTTCAGCTCCAATTCGAGCCCCGACAAGTCCATATTAGTTGAGTTGAAAATTGCACAAAAATGGAGCTCTTTCGCCAACTGAAAAATTAATGGAGGCAATGTTTCCTGCGCTCGTTCCTTGAAATGGGGTTCGGAGCGCCGGGATAAGCCAGCGTTACGTGGTGCCAGCGCGATCTCGAGACGTTGCGCGCCCCGTCCTAAGATATCTGGTGACACCGACTTCAGCTTAATATGACTATATCCCGGGTCTACGGGTGCTCCGCCCCGGCGGCGGGCGGTACACGCTACACGAAAATTTATTTGCCGGCATATTGCGTTGTCAGTTGCAGTGCTCGGGGCGCTTTTCTTCAGATTCACCCCAGCCCCGGGGGCGTAATGTCGCGTTTTTTGTTATTCACCGAGTTATGGTTATGGCGCGAATTTACTGCAAATTTTAGCACCTGGAGCGCTCGCTGAGTACTCTACGAGTTCGGGAATTGCCTTTACCGCCAATGCAGAGTAACCCCTAAGTGCAGAAATCTGATTTTCAAAGCAAAACTGTGTGGGGTCGGATATTTGCCGCAAGGGATACTTTTTTCCACTCCTTTTGCATTAAATATTAATTAGAGTAGAAGACAGTCTACAAGTTACCCAGACTGACCGTGAAAACAGATACTAGCATAACATAAAGGTCCTTCTAGTGAAATTAAAGGAGCACTCTAGTCTAGAGGAGTTAAATGTATGGATTTTTTAGAGTTGAATAAAAAGAAAACAAAAATAAAATTTCTATACTTAAATATTGTTGTTTCTTCATTAATAAATTACTTATAAAAATTTCATGACTTATGAAATTTTATATAAGGCCATAGAAAAATGTTTTGTTGCGATTGGTCTCGTATCTATGGATATCTAAAACAAAAATTAAAATAAATATTTTGGTCTATACTTTAAATGTGTCTATCGTGTTCATCTTACGACTCAATGACAATCTTCTATCCAGAAATTGCGATATCCTATATATTTTAACCCGGGGTGTCGGATTAGCATCTGTTAAAAATTTTCCGCTGTTATTTCTTTTCAATTTTTATTGTGTGATAAAAAACATATTTTTATGATTTTTAAATTAGCTGTACAAGGCAGTTCAGTATAAGTTGCCTATATCCTCCAATTTTGTTTATACGTAATTTTCTTTAGAATACAAAGCCTAAAAAAAGGGTGCCGGAATAGATCCGGTCTCTTCTACTTTTCTTGGATTATGCAAATTCTTTCAGATTTACAAATAGTGTGATCGATGAGGGTTCAATTTAGAATTTCCTAAATATGTACATATGTAGAAAATATAATAAGAATGCAACCTGTTCTTTACCTATTATTTTGGAATATATAATTGGTCTTATGTTGATGCATTTTCTCTTTTAAAAGTGTGACTATAGTTACACGAATAATTCGTTTCGTGTAACTCGAAATCATGTAAGTAGATAGAAACTCAGATTTACTACAAAATCAGAGATTATACGTACCTACCGTGTAACTGGAATAGAGATTTCGCTCCTGGTGTAAAAAAAAAGCTTTTAATAAAAAGGAAAATGTTTTTAATCTTCTAATCTTAGTTTCATAAAAAAACATTAATATGTTAGTAAAAGCAATGCCTTAAATATGTAGACCAGGGGATCCATCACTGTTTGAAATAAAAACTCCCACTTCAAATAATTTCATCCAGAAATATTTTTGGAGCCTATATGTACAAAGTTTGAATAAAATAAAATTGGCATGTTGTTTATTCATCATTAATGTTATTTATTTTTGTATGAATAATTAAAAAGGCATTAGAGCTTATTTATTTATTTAGTATTAATATTTACATTCTAATTACTACCCGCGCAAAAAATTACGTTGTCATACCTACATCGCAAACTTCGCTAATTAAAGTAGCTAAATAATACATAAAGAAAATGCTATGGTAATTCTACGGTTAGTCACCTTTATATTTTCATTTTTTTAGGAGCAGGAAGCGCCAACTGCCTATAGCTTGACAAATAAATTATATATTTTTATTATTTTGTCCGTTTTATGAAAGTTTATATGAAGTCGTGTAAAATAGCATGTAACTTGAGGGAAAGTCGCAACTTTCTCCCGTTTAACTCGAAAATCATCCAACTCAACTACTCTGTAATTCGAGAGATTCCTGTATGTGAAAGTAGCAAAGTGAATCAACATTTTTGTTATTCACTGTAGGCAACTTACTTTTATTAAAACTAGTTTCAGGGAATGGAAATGGACAAGAAAAATACTTGTCCAATTTCGATTGTCAATCTCTTTTGCTTGACTGTGACTTCTTTTTGTTTTTGCCGTATGTGGTCTTGTTGCTCTATTTTTGGGATTAATTAATTAATTACCTAATGTGAGTTAACAGGAAATAATAGGATAGAAATCAATCATTTAATTAAGAATCATTGATTGATCTGCTCCAACTACGTGTGTATTTGGTTCTGCGTTTAGTTTGCTTCGAAGTACCATGACATGGGTCTTCGAAAACATTTCCACCTCAAAATCGATGTAACTGCGCCACACTTCTGGTATCTTTTTATGCATGACATCTGGTGGGGCTCCCATCTGTGTTTTATAGACCTGGATCTAATGCAAAACAGAGGCGTTGAGGTTCAGAGCAGGTCTGTTGTTCTTCCCCCGAAATAATCATTAAACGAAAAAAGTGTGGGTGTGGGTGGTGGACAGCCGCCCCATGCAAACCAGATGCCCCAGGGAACTTTAATGACTCATCGTTTTTTCTTTGAACCCCCATTTTTTTTCTTTCTATCGTCCAATGCAGAAGGAAATGGGTTTTTATACTTTTTGGAGGTTCTTTTCCGAAAGTGGCGAATCCTTTGAGTTTCTTCTAAATAGACTTAGAAGCGATACCTGCTCCAAAAGTGGACCGATCGCAATCAGTTCGGCTCGTTTGCCTCTTGGTGGCGATATCAAGGAGCATCGGTAGAAAGTTCCGGGAAAAGATTGAATCTCGATAAAGCGAGCGGACACCGATAATAACACGATGGCACCATGGAACCATGGAACCAGGAGCCATGGAATCCGGCACCAGGCACTAGGAACTGTCGTGCCGTGCGGAGCGCTAGCCCTTCGCCCCAGGATCCGGCCAAAATAAACTCTATGCTCATTGTAGCGTTAAATTTCCCCGGCGGGCGCTTCTGGCGAAATGTTCTTTTCCCTTTTTGCTAGCCTTTTCCTGTTTCCGAATCGAGCCGGGCTCCATCTGGAGCTCGGGCTACGGGGGGTGTGGGTGCGATAAGTTTCGGGCGGGTTCTGGAGGTTGTCGGGGCGGCCGAAGGGTTTTTAAAATTCATCCGACAAACACTATCGCAGGGTACGTGAAGGTTTTCGCAATTTATCTCTATATCTATCTCAACTTTTGTACAAGACAGAGCTTCACTGGAACGAAAATCAAATAACACGGAAAAGCTCGGATCAAGTTTCTTTGATTTCGTTTTCCCCTGCGGTTTTGTGTTTTTCTTAAGCCTTCGCCATTGTTTTTTTTTCCGACGTAGATAGCACCGGAGAAGGGGAGCGTTCGACCGACTGCCCTTTGGCCCTTCGAGCCCTTTTGCCCCTTGGGAATTATCCTTTTCGTGCCGCCACTGCCCCAACCCCAACCCCCAGTGATATGAGCAATTGAAAAATTTAATTCCAGCGAGGTACGAGGGCACGGGCCCGGCGCAATGTTGTTATTAGTCGCCGCGCACCCTGCAATTATCCGACCGCGAAGGGCTTAATTATTTTCGCCGGCAAGACGTGTTTGCGCTGCACGGCTGGACGCGCTTCTGCCGACGCTTTCTAGAATTCTATCACTTGACCGCAAACACGCGACCGCGAGTAGCGCAATTGGGTCATTGGCGGCGCTCGGCTGGCGCTAGGAGTTCCTGGCTCAACTCCAATTTGCTTAATGCCTGTGATTACCGGACAAACGCGACGTATCGCCCGGAAAGGAGTCCTTTTCCAATTATCGCGGCAGAAAGGTGTTTTCTGAAGCTCAAATCTGGCGCTGTAGTGTGAATTCTGCGGGGCGTTACAAAGGGCACATATGTACATATATTCAAAAGTTGAGGTGGAGGAGTCAAAACTGTTCTACTTGAAAGAACTACACACTAAAATTAAAGATGAGCAAAATGGCTCATGTCAAAATTCTAAGTAAAGATATTAGAAAATTCATTGTGAATGATCTTCATCTTAGATATAGCTGAAAGTTAAAGCATTTCATTTCATTTCATTTTCAGCAACGATAATCACCGCGAAAAGAAACTATCACAAGGTGTTAGGAATCGGCTATAAAAGAAATTTCTATCCATATTTGAAAGCGTTCTAAAAAAAAACTAGGATATGGCAAAGTATTTGATTTGTTTATTTTGATTGGTGTTTAATAAATTTTGTTGTTAAGTATGATTTATTGGAATTTTTTTCCTAAAATTGAACCCACTTCCTAGTACTTTTTATGAAGTAAAATATTTTCTTTTGAATATTTTCAAACTGCAGAGCATTAGCCGACTGTGGAATACTGGAGATAGTTGCAGGCCATAATTATCTTCAGCAGTCTGAAAAAGATTTTCATCATTATACCAAAAGGATAACTGACTTCTCCCGATTGATCAATTTCAATTTTTGACTGAAAAAAAAATCTCACCTAAAAATTACATACTCGGAAAAGGGCCCTCTCATGAAAATTCAAAAAGCCGCAGAATTATTAAAAGTAAGTGGTAGGGCCTAGGAGGCTCTTTACACATGCCCAGCTTTCCAACAAAATAAACCCCAGGATAGATTTGGAGAAAAGATTTGGGAAAATGGGCCTGCAAACTCAAAAAAAGGCTAAAATCCCGACTGAAAATTAGCCCAAAAGGAGACCTCTCGAAATTAAAAATGCCGCAGAATTATTAAAAATAATCGTAGGGCCTCCAAATTTTGAGGAGGCTCTCTGAATATGCGCAGCTTTCTAGTAAAATAAAATTCCCGAACGCAAGCGACGAAAGAAAAATGTTTCCAATCAGTCATAGTTAAATCAAATAAAGGTTTTGAAACGAATTTTGTTGAAAGTGTCTAAATGAATTCATGTTTTTAAAAATCGTATGTGCCTTCTCGCAAATATTAGATTTCGAAGATTTTCATATTCAGCTGTGACTTACCTATTACACCACACTAAACATATTTTCAGGAATAATTGAACACTCAGTTAAAAGCTTGCGCAGTTTTCTACCTAATTTTTTAATATTTCACCCATTGAAATTTAAAGTATGTTTTTGTAAACAATTTAGAAAATGGTTCTAATGTACGTACGCACAGGTACGTTTTGCTATGTCCAATTAAGAAATTAATACTGACGTTGTTCGAGGAGTATCAAAGGGATCATATTTATAATATTTAAAAGTTCACAGAAACTAATTCTTTGCAATCAGACGATGTCAAAGTTGGCATACGTTCATTTTTCTATCTAAGCTCCCTGCAAGGTCCCTTTTTTGTCTCCAGTCCTAACATTTTCGCTTAGTCAACAGAACTCAAATAACCCTTTACATTGAATTCGCCGGTTCCACCTGAAAAACATATGTGAGGAGGATTAGTTGAAAACTCCTGATGATGCAAAAACTTTGGAGAAGGGCAAACACTTGAAAATCAAATCAAGTACAGCGGAGGCTGCAAAACAACATAATTCAGCAAAACTGAGCCCTAGAATGCAACAATTGAATGGACTAAAGCCAAAATAAAAAAATACAAAAATACAAAAAGTCGCGTTCAGCTCAGCATTTAATAATTTGTTGACGTGCGTCCCGCTTCCGCCTTCAATTTTGAATTTTGCAATTTTCAACGCGATCGTACCTCCATTGCTGGGAGCCCGGATGCGCACCTGCTCCCGTCGCCAGCCCCACAAAGTCGTTTGTGTCAGTTAATTAAATACCACGGGGAGGTTTACCCACTCATAAGTGCCTCTGGCTGTCTCTTCACTTCATTCAATATTTGCGAAGCACTCGTGGGTGGCTTTTTCTGAAGCCCTTTAAAGCGATATTAAATTAATTGTAACAAATCGCAACGGGGATTTGCGGATTCTGTGGCAGCGTCCTCAATTTTGATTGTTATCAGACTAATGGATCTGATGGAGTGCCAAGGAAAGTGCTGGCAAATTGCAAAATTTAAAATTCGCGTATATAGTACCTTCTAAATCCCCATGAAAGATTTTCGTGAATGGGTACATGAAATTTGATCATTAATATTCGACACTTGGTTTTTACTTAAAAAAATTGATGTAAAACGCTTACTAGTAATAATTTAATGCAGCAGGGGAAAACGGGCATTAATGGATCATTTGAATCAATCTTTGAAATCGCCTTTTTTCAAAACTACTTCATGGGAAAAAGGATTTCTCGTAAAGTGTAACACCTGGAACAAAAAACCAAAAAGTATTATAATTAACATACTATTGGTTGTGGAATTTTGTTGAAATGATACACCTTTGAAAAAAAATTTCAATTTTTGACCAACACAAAAGCAGCGAATTGTTTCTAAGAAAAAGTTTAGATTACTTCGAACAACGGCTGCGTATACTTCCACAGAGCAAGTAATTGTAAAGCTATACTGTCAAAATTTTGATTGATCCATACAACAGTGATCAAGTAATTTTTTCTCCTAGTTTGAAAATAGTGATTTTGAGATAAATTCGTTCAGAATTTAAAGAGCACTTAACCCCTTATAGCCCCATGTGACAGTTCTGTTACAAACCATTTCAGTGTTCACAAAATATTCAAAAGAAATACTTAAATCCATTTTAAATCCATTACAGCATAGGTACGAGCTGTTCTCTGCAACTTTATTACAAATTTTCTCAAACATTTGTGATTTTGGCTTGATTGATTTGAATTTAATTCACCGTGAAGCTGCTAAGAAGAAGACTTATTTTTTGGTTATTATATACCGTGAGTATGTATATTTTATTGGAAAACATAATTTTGATTCATGCTACACCTTTTTGACCCAGTGTATACCATTTGATGATTCATTGATCATTGATGTACAGAACTTCCAAAAATTTTCAAAGATGAGGGCTTACCAAATCAATTTCTCTCTTCCGAAAATTTATTCTGCAAAGAAAGGTACTTTTTTGATAAGAGAAAACTAAAAATTGCGAAAAAAAAGTTTGAGTGTTTTCCTGATAGTGCAAAAATACCAGTATTAAGTCATTTTAAGGAAAATTCTACTAAAAAATATCAAAAACGAGGACGACACTATATTCCTTACCTACCGTAACTGCTCTGGAAGTTCACTATTTACTGATTTTATTTATTTTATGGCATTCAATTTCTATCCGTCCACGAGTAAAGTCTTAAATCAATACGGACCTTCAACATGCATATTTTATGACATCACAAAACAATAACTTCTCTAAGTACCAGAGGAGGTTCTCCATTTGGACCGACTCTGCTGCTTTATATTTAAGATTAATTACGTAAGCGACTAGAATCGATTGCTGGCATCTTCTGTTGGTTATTAATTTTTAATGAGAACATTAAGTCCTTAAATGGTAAGCAATGGTAGAGCTCAATGACAGGCAGCTCCGAGCAGCATAAATGATTCACGGGCCAGAAGCATTCGAAAAAGTCGCTTCACTCTGTCTCCGCGCGGCAGAGCCATTCGTTGGAAACTGTTGAAAAATGTATTTTAAAGGACATCTGATGGAAGCCTTAATGGCTGAGGGTTTTTGCCAAAAGGATATATGTACATGTATTTTACGTACTGCATGTCATCGTTAGATTTGTAATACATGAAGCTACATCCATTTTAAATAAGTTAGATAACAAATTTTATATTGTTCTTTTCTATAGAATCTCATTATTACTGGCGTCTAACTGGGTATTTTCAAAATATGTATAGACATAATTCATAGAATTGGATGATTGAAGCTGTACAAAGACTTTTATAAATAACAATTACGCGGTAGAGATATTTAGATATATGCTAATGTAGGAGAAGAAAAAAGACAAATATCATAAATAACAAATAGACCTAATATAAAATGTCTCTTCTCGGAAAATTTTTGAATGCTTAGTAACGAGTCTTAATATAAAAATAGAACATCTGAACAACCTCATAAAATTATTAACTTTTACAATCCCTAACCCGAAAAATTCCCAATATCCATTTTAAATAATATTGTATTTGTATAAGTTGATTCAAGCTATAAGTGATTGTTTTATTTTGTCTATATGTAGTATTTATAAAAGTGCCAAAGAGCTCAGTAAATCAACTTAAATTGTAAAAAACTAGTCTAACAACTAAAAAAAATTATGAATTAAAAAAAAATGTGTTCCAACTTTCTACGAAGGATTTTGAAAAATACTGATTTGCAAAAAAATTAGGAACATTCGAAGTAATAAATAGGAGCATGAGTTTTTGACCTTTTTTTGAGTTATAAAAACGAAAAAGTATTTATTTATTTACATGTTTAACAAAGATAGAGCTATAATACAATTATAGGTGTTGGATTCCACATGGCGTGGAAAAGTGTAAACAAAATCCATCTTTTATGGATTACTTTTTCTTATGTATAAAAAGTGCTAAAGCAATATTTGATATAACTCTACCAATTTTTATAAGAACGACTTCAAATTTTCAAAGGTTATTCTTGAAAGACAAAATTATTACAAACTAAAACCTAAATGTTTTAAAAATATGAATTGATCAAAAAATAACTTATTAGACAATATTCGTTTGATCATACACATAAGCAACGAAGTAACTATACTACGAAAACTGGCGGGAAAATTAAAATTTAAATTAATTTACAGGAAATAAATTAACATGCTATACTCAAATTCAGTTCGCTAAAGTTTTAATCCACCTCATTCCAAGGTTCGAATAAAGTGGAAGAAATGAATTTTAGAGTTCTTCACACTTCGGTCAATATGTCTCGCGTTAGAATCATGCTTCTATACCATTGAGCAACAGCTCGAAAACTCGCGCGCCATTCCTGAAATTCCCGGGGGAGTAAGCAAACAGTCGGGGGCAAAACAGTGGCTCCGGGACGGGAGCAGACAAAAAAGCCTGGGAGACTTATGAACATGTCTCGGCACACCACCTGACGTGAAATTTCGCTATAAATATCCTTCCAATTCCGCAGCTACCGGGGACAAGGACTGATTACATGCTTTCTGAAAACCGTAAAATGTACCACAGCATAAGCAGCAGCTTGGGAAGTTTTCAAAGGGAAAGTTTTCCAAATAAGTGTCAGCGCTCTGCACGGAACGCGGGGGAGGGTCCCCGGGCTCCGAAATCCGATTTTGGTAGCAACCAGTGTTATTTCAATTAATTCAAGCAACACCCCTTCCGTGTTGCACTTCAATGCAGCTTGTTCAATGTAACTCTTTCCGGGGATCTGCGAGGATTTTGGAGCTCCCGCAGCCAATGACTTCTGCACCATGTACTCGTCTGGAGAGTTATGTTCGGTCAATATTTTATATGAACACGGAAACTTACTATACCGAGTATTATCTGCGGATGTTCCAAAATCTTCTATTTTGGGGCTCTCAGACTTCAGTTTATTTGTTGGGGGTTATAAAGTCAGTTTTACACGATTTTACAAATACTTAGATTCCATGAATGTGGATATGCACCAAGTTGCACATTCTTAATCTTATTTCTAGGTTTATGTTACTACAATGTACCTAGTTTTGTGTTTCTCTAGTGCTATTCACTACGAAACAATTTATTCGGACTGAGTTTCTTTTAAAATTTTATTGAAATCGAAAGAAAAAAAAAACTAGAATTTTAGTCCACTGAACTGTCTTTCTGTGCAAACTCATTGGAATTCTAGTTCTTTAATTTCGAAACACATTCGACACAACTCTCGGTATAAAACTGCGTCTGTATTTCATATAAATTAGTGTGCGATCTCTCTTGTACATATAGCATATAGCATATTTTCTTATTCTTTCATATAAATAAATAAAGTGAAATTAATACCACATAACAATTTTTGTTATTATCATAATTTTATTCTGAATTAATTCAGCATTAAAAAATATCTTCTAAAGAAAACATCGGTGTTCCGACTCGTATTTGTTGAATAACTTCTTGTGTAAAATGTCTATTAGAGATATTTATGTTTTATTATACTTCAGAAATCAAGTGAATTCTGGCGGTTATGTTTAGAAATCCAAATCCAATGAGTTTAGGTATAAATATAGTTATAAGAGAAGTATTTGAACCCTAGTGTTTGTTAGTGTTAATGAGAGTTTCATCTTCAATGACAATACAATGTTCCATTGTAATATTTGGACCCAGAATTTACGAATTCAAAATGACGGACTGTCAAATTTTGAAGTTTATGAGATTTCCGTCAAACTTAGTACCAGGGGGGTCACTATCAGAAATTACGAACTCAAATGTAATTCCTGTGTGGGTTAGATCTACTGGGGACATCACGATAAAATAACGTTCAAAAAATAAAAATTTTAATAACATACATTACGTATTCACAATTATTAAGTACATTTAGCTAAGACTAAAATGTAAAAAGTAAAAAATAATAAAACTTTTTTTTTATATAACGTGATTTTCTAATAACAATGTTTTCACAAGAAAAATTAAATAATTAATTGTACTACATCCTTCAAAATGTCATTTTGAAAACAATCAAAAATTAATAACAATTTTAAACAATGTCAAACTTCTTTAATTTTTTACTAAAAAGAAAAGTGTAGGTACCACATTGGCGCAAAGAGCTGAATCATTGTTATGAGTTTCTATTGTATTTTTGTATCCATTTATTTCACATTTTATTTTCATTGTCTTGTATAAAATCATGTTCTTCTCGTCCATTAAATGTTTCTATTCGTTCATAACCTACAGTACGTCTTACCTTTTCTACCATATCTGAGCTATTTTTTCAGCTACTAACTAAGGCGAGAGTCGTTCCATAAGAATAAGCTTTTAAAACTCAAGATTGTTTGACGGTAACGCCACATATTTTAGCAGATTAGGGAAGACATTAAAACTTGCATTCTGTGTATAATGCGCATTGTAAAGGGGATAATCTCCCGTGCGAATGGCACGTCATCCTTCTTCGAGGAAAAAATTATATATTTTTTTTTTCCAAGAAATGCAGGCACCATTGTGCCTGGAAAACGTCCCTGCAGCTTAACTTTCAGAAAATCTCGTGAAGTTAACATCCCTTTTCCGGTGTTTCTCCGGATGCATTCGGTCATAAAGTTTTAATTTTCGAGAAAGGTGGCACGTGCAGAGCGAAATAAATGGTCACGGCTTGTTGGATTCAAGAGGATCTCTTGTTCTGCAAATTCGTTATAGCGTCATCCCTGGAACATTAGCTTTATGCTACATAGGTGTGAATCATCGCATCATACGTCCTCTATGTATGTTTTGAGGTGCACGTGAAAGAGGTAAAAAGTTGCGTCATGCTGTCTTCAGCGCAAACAAACATCGCGCGGCAGCTGCGAACGTGGCGATTTCCTTTGATCCTGATCCGCCGCTGCTGCCTTCGTGCATGGCCCTTCGCCCCATGCGCTGATTCTTTAATTGGGAGTACCTAAAAAAAAGATAAATCCCCCTTCGAAATTTTGATGAATGTAAACATTTTAATTGGTTGCCAGCTAAAGCTAATGAGCATATCAAAGCGTGAGTGCTCGACCAGGGATCGGAGTTCAAACGAGAAGTTTTATCTCATGCCGTGGCGTGGAGTTCGCCAGGTTTTATCCTGATCAAATAATCCCGGATACTGAGACAGAAGAGCCTGGAGGACGGTGTACCATCTTCAGCAGGTCGTCTTTGGTAATTTGGTTAATTCGGTCGCAAATTCCAACGAAGGTAGCTTGCAACATTGTCGAGCTCCTTAACCTCTACAAAGTAGGGAAACACAACCCTTAGGAACTTCTTCTATTCTTCCGCTCGCTGCACTACGACGCCATAAAGGCAAATTGAATTTCGCCGGGAATAAAGGTTGAGTGGAGGAGATATCCTTTAAAATTCCAAGAAAAATCAACAAAAATTTTTCCAACTTATTAATCCTCGGAGGGAAATTCATTTATTTCCGGGAAGGGTGGCACGCGTCCTGCAAAACAAACACATCCATCTCTGGGATTAGAGCTTATGATATTTTGGCAAACAGGGCCATCCTTCAGATCCTGACCACTAAGTGCCTGCAATATTTATTCAGCTCACGAAAATCTCCTTGTTGTTTAAGCCATTTAGTCAAATACACTTCGTTCCTAAGCACGATCATCTTTTCGGATTAGGCCGGCACAAGCCTCGAATAACAGAAGGATAACTTTTAATCTTTCCTCGAAACAAAGTAAACTAAGGCGGTACTGCCGGCCATCCCCCTGGGCTCTTCGGCTACTAATTCTTTTCGATGATTATTGCGAGGGTGAAGGAAATCTCAATTTCTTTGGATTCTGAGAAAGGTCGTGTGCATATGCAAATTGGAGCGTGATACATTTGTAATTGGTCTAATTATTTAAGCTCGGCACATACTAAGAAATCAGATAACTTCGAAGTTATTTAAGGCTTAGTCGTGCTGGGAAAAGTAAATAAAGTATCGTATATGTAAAGAACAGTCTGCATATTAAGTGGTTTCATATAATGAATGATATTAGAGTCTTCTTGAATCTTAAAAGAAAACTTATTCAGTAATATTATTTATGAGTACTAGATACAATATAATTTAATATGTACATATATGTACATATATCTATAGGGCTCCTAAAAAAATTAAGAATTTTCTACAATAATTTTGCGTTTTCGGATTAACGATGAGCATTATTAGAAATGTTTTTAAAAAATATATTATCTACTCCACAAATGCGTGTCTAAGGTATACGTTTTAAAGAAAAATGTTTCCATGTAAAAATAATTTGTCATAAAAAAAAAATTATATTAAGTACAAATGCGTGCTTGTCTGCATACGAAAAAAAGGTATTTGTTTAAAAAAAGAAAATGATAGGTACTCCACAAATATGTGCTTCAATAATGAATATCCCCATATAAACCCCTACATCGGTTACTGCTTCCAATAGCAGTATTGATATACTTATATACGTATAACATTGTATTGGTAAGAGGTTATGAAGAGCTCAGGATGTATAGTTAGTACTCTTATCTTACCGAATATTGTTTTAAATGAAGTTAAGGTACTTTCTGAATGCAAATTCGTAATAAGAGGACGAATGTATGACACTTCCCGACTTTCAAGATTTTATCCATCCAGTAGGATGGTTTAGAGAAGAAAGTCCTCCTTTTAATTTACATTTTAAGTTCCCTTATCTTATCTCCTCATGTCTCCTTATTCCTCCTAAATTTTCGAAGAGTTAACATGGGATCTTCAAAAGTATGAAAACATTTTCGAAAGTGAGTTACAAAAAGTAAAAGAATCCCTCGGAGGGCGCAGAAAGTGACTTCCTCAAATCCACTCAAAGTTGATGTAATGCGACCTAATTAGCAAATTTAATTACAAGTGCAAAAGCGCTTAACTTTCTTCGTGATACGTTGCGTAGCGTCAGCCAAAGTTATTCCATTTGCACTAAATACCCAGACGCATATTAAATGCCGGTGGAAAGAAGACGTTCCCCGTCCTCCCCCCGGGGCCCAACCCGTCGAGCTCTTGATGTTCGGGTATGAACCCATATGGGACAAATTTCCCACACATTCGCATGAATCCCGGCATACGGACGTTCGGTAGTAAACTAATAAACTGCTTACGACCTTATTAAATTGAATTAATTTCTCCAAATGAGCTTTCCGGAGGAGTAAGCTTTTCCAACTTTATCTAGCGAATATGTTCGTCTAGTTGGCAGCATAAAATATGTGTGCATTTCCACCCCCCACCCCCACATGCCACAATATCCTCTTGAATGGAAAATGCGGGTGGGCTTCAGAGACGTCGCATTTCGAAAGTGGATGCATTATGAGCGATGATTATACTAAAATTCACCAGGATAATGACTGAATTCAGGCTCAAATTTTTACGAGTGAATTTAATTTAGAACTTTTCTCGGGCATAAAATATAAATATGAATGTGATGCATCCGCAAAGTTTGTAATTCCGATGAAATATCTGCGCGCCCACAGGTCGTTTATTTTTTTTTTTTTTTTGTATGGTCGTCCTTCAGAAGGATGAAGAGTAGTCAAAAATGCATTAAATTGCTGAATATTTTCATAAAATAATGATGATGATGCCCTAAATAAACTTAATTTCATTTTTTAATTAACTGAAAGTTTTTGAAACAGTTTTTTCACTTACAGCTGTTTTTAATTAAACAAATTAGTTCGAAATGAAGTACTCTAGGCTTTAGAGTAAATAGAACCAAAATAAATTTTAGTGCTGGGAGATTCATGCGATATTTTAATACCACTTATGGTTTATTTTATAAATGTTTGTGGTATTAACGCTTTTTAATATGTTGCGGCATTTAACTTAATAATTTTCATTACATTTTCATACAAGAGTGTAGTTTAATACTAATGCGTTAAATGCGTAGTTTGAACTTTTTCATTTTTAATTTAGAATATTATCTCTGTACGAGATTTCTTGACCCACATTACTGGGTAGGCAGATTTTAAAAGCTTGTTATTTCGTTAAATATGGATTTAGTACTTTTAGACAACAAATAAAAAATATCTAACCAAACGTTCTGGCATGATTAAGCAACATACATCCAAATAAAGAAATAAACTTTTGAATTGATATGTACGGGTTTCAAAACCGGTACCGATTTTTTTTATATTGAAATATATGAATTATTATGCATGAAAATCCTTTCAATTTCAAAAAAAAAATCATTCGCCATTTTGAATTTCCAAATTTTTACAATATATTCGGCAATCGTTTGAAATTTACGATTTTTGGCTGCCATTTGGGAAGTGGGTAGTGCAGTATGTAGTGTATGAAATGTTGCAAGACATTGGTATCTTAAAACTGTAGTTAAGAGTTCAAGTTTTCTTTCTATAGTTAAAATTTTATTTTCAAGGCCTCTTTATAATTATGGGAACAAATGTAAATATAGTTTTTCTGTACAACCTAAAAAAAAGACTGTTTAGCTTCAGTCAAAGTCACATAGCAATAAGTAACAAAATCGTTGAATTAAGCATATTCATATACAGCCCAATGCTGGCTATTGATTTATAAAAGGTATAAATTTTGGAACTTCGGTAAGTTAAATGGGTTTGAGATATGTATTAATATAGCTAAATTCTACTCGAAGTTAAAATTGAATGCACTCAAAGATCAAAGTTCTGTGAAAATAATTCAGTTTGTAGCATCTTAAAAATCTATAATGAAAGTTATAACTCCTATCATTCGTGGTTTATACTTATAAACTTAAAAATAATGTTAAAACCAACAAGTAGTCCCCCACATTTTTGGTTTTATCCGACACTCTCTTTTGTAACCGCACTAGTTAAGCTGAGCTGCACTTTTAGAGTTCATTGATTATGTACAACTTGAAAATTCAACAATAAACTTGTCCATTACGAGGATTTATCACCTCAAATGGCTATTTTTAGTCGGCTTTAAATTAAAGAACCTCTCGAGAAAGTTTCTGCCTCCGCCGCCGCCGCGCCACTGGCAGGATGCGCCCGCACAAACATACGTTATTGTGGATTAAGCTGACCGCAAACTTTTGTCCTGCTTATTACGTATTCAAGAGGGTAAGTCGGCAACTTTGGTTTTAAGTCCGTCTTGTTTGTGTTGAAAACCAAAGTTTAATTCAGATTAAAAGTCAGAACGAAATTCTGGCAACTTACTGACTTAGCAAAGTGAGGGCTCACTAAGCAGCGGGGCATCTTCCGGGGCACACACATTCGGGTGAGAGCACAAAACTCGAGCTAATTTTCATATCAAGGAAGAAATTTTACGCAGATTTAAAGTGAAAGTGCTCCCATTGGGATGGAGACTTTTGGCCCCCCCATTGGGGCAAAAACTTTTGAGTCTCACATGTGAGGTGCGATTAAAAATTTAAGGACTTTTGATTGCACCCTGTGGTGATGGATTAATTCAATAGTCCCTAAAAGCATTTCTGTGGGTAAATGCCGCCGGGGAGTGGGAAGTGTAGCCTGAAAATGTGTCGTTAACGTGTTTTTGGGGATGACTTTGGACCACTTGCTTAATTTACCCTTTCCCGAAATATTTTCGGGTATGCTGGGCGTATAACAAAATCTTCTCTTTTTTTGCCCTGTCAACTCTAATTAACCCCAGCACATCTTAACTGGGGTGAATTTTGCCAGCCTTGATTGCTGGCCGTACTCTTCGAAATGCGTCAAATTGGATTTGTCCAGGGACGCGATGGCAAGCAAGAAATCGAATCAAGCAAGATGCTAGACCCAAACAATACCATAGAAGAAAAAAAAGAAAAAAAACTCTCGGGAGACAGTCAACAAATTCTTTGATTACATCCTGTTATTTGATCCTTACCGCTTAATTTTCTGGTCACGACCGGTCCAAGACATTTTGTTTCGAGCTCCTTCCTACTCCTCTTCTAGCACTAAGATCCCTTAGAAGAAATAAGAAATTTTTTGAAATCTTCTCAGCGGCGGTGAAAATTGTTCGGGGACCCTCACATTTCTCATTTATGGGGAGTAGCTTTAAAAGGACATTAACGCTCCATTCTGGACTAAAAGCTGGAGTCGTTGAAAGGGAACGCAGACTCGTCTAGAATATGAAAGTGATTCCTGATGGATCTGTCTGGCGGTGCATTCCTGCCTCTCGAGGGGTTCTTTTAACCTTATGGAGCTCATATCCCCAATTATTGGCACCTAACACTGTAAGATGACACCAAGTTTAACAACAGCAATGGGTCTGAGATGGATTAATGTCGACATTAATAATTTGCGACTATTTCATTCCTTACTCGTCGTAATCGTACTAAAAGTCAGCCTTTTCCGATTTCATTTATTTCATTTCTTATTCAATTTCTTCTCGTTTCATACATGTATCATAGTCATAGATAACTTAAATCTCACTCACTCCGCGTCAAAATGCTAGTAAAAATTCATAAACCTTGCTTTGATTCGAACAAATTTCTTTTATTAAGGGTAATACTACCGAAATCGAAATTATGGGTCATTTTCTCGAATTTATTTATGAAAACAAATTAATTTATTGAAACTTTTTTTACATATGCTTGTACATGTAATTAGGAACTTAGAATTTTTTTTAATAATTATATAGAACCGAAATGGCTTCGCAGTAGTTTTCGCAAGAAAATCAATTTTTTCTTTAGTCTACAGATCGCAATTTTGAAACATTGGTTAGAAAAACGCTAGAGTTATGGCCAGCTCGAGAAAAATGCGATTCAATTTTTAAGTAATGGTACATCAAATGTGATGTACCAATGATTTACCATGTTGCATTTTATAACAGATTTTCTAGCATCACTTACAGTTTCAGCACCGAAATTCGAGTAATGAAGACATCTATTGGCTACATATATTTCAAAGCTATACATTATTTTAAGTTAACGAGTTAGTTCATTATACAATTATCAAAAGCCGAATTCGAGCATACCTACGTTACCCACAAAACGGACATATGATATCGAAAAATCGACTTTTCGAGTCACATTAAGAATTCCCCCACATATGTAAATCATCATACATTTATATATAATATCTTTTATGAATAGTTAAGGGAGCATTTAAGACGAAATGGTATAAAAAAAAAACATTATCTCTTAACAACAAGAATTAAGATGTGAATTTTAAAGTATTACCAAAAAGCTAGCGCATATTATCAAATTTGGATTTTAAGCTTCAAAGCGACGCTGTTTTGTTTCTTTTTACATAATATTTTTTACTTATTTTAGTTCAAACGATATCCATCAAGATCTTTTTAAAGAATTTATTTTGAGATTCCATAGGTTTCTATAGCAGATACTGTGCACTAGGATTATTCTAACTAGCTCCTTTTTAAATTTAATTGAAATCTAGAGGAAATAAAATTTCATCCAGATACAGCAGAAAACCTAGAAATAAAATGAAATTAATAAACTAAAATATTTGACACCTCATTTCACAATTATTCAACATTAAAAAAAAATATCTCTCTTGTGTGAAATGTCTATTAAAGATATTTACACCTACTACAGAGTAATCTATAGATAAAAATTTCATTTCAAAACGAAAATTAAAAATCTGCGGAGTCTATTAGTAAAGACTTTGAAAACTCAGTGAACTTGAGCACAAATTAGCAAATTTTGGCGGTTATGCTTAAAAATCCAATGATTTTATAATTCTATTTAAATAGCAGAAAATTTCATTCTAGTTTAAAAAAGTTTTTGTGTAGTAAATATTACTTACATTAGATAAAATAGCTTGAATTTCATGGAGACAGAGTTTCTGAAGTGTTAAAGTATTTTTTTTAGAAATAGTAGAATTGTTTCTCTATACTTTGAGTTTACAAATAAAAATAGATGTAGGCCAACTTCTAAAACAAAACCTGATACTTAAGTGAAAAGGTTCCCTTCATTTTGATTTTATTTTCCAAAGATTTGAAACAAAGTAACATTGCCGCAAGTAACTTCTCAACCGGCTGAGTTGATGTACGCCGCTCGGGTAAGTGTAACAATCAGTCACATAAACAAACGTCTATTACCTTGCCATTAAGTCGTCACGGTGGGAAGGACACGTCTGCTTATCTCCCGGTAATAAACATGCTCAGACAGCATATCCCTGAAAAGATTGAATGTGGCGCGACGCGGTTCTGTTTTATTGTGGAAAATTCCCCATTGGGACCAAAGTTCCCGGTTACTCCGTGCGCACGTAGCACAATTCCCGGATCCTGTCATATCACGACGCTCCGTCAATTCCTGATGCGATGAGGAACGGAGCCGGGGAACGCAAATAGAAAAATGCCACATGGCATAAGGAAGTTCGCAATGCGCGCCCAAGGGCAATTAAAACATTTTCAGTGTTTATTTGATTTCAGCGAGCTGTTTCCAACTTTTCATGTATGCAAATCCTGGAGAATGTGAACTTTTTGATAATACAAGCACACTGAACAGGGACAAGTATATCGCACCGAAATCGCCCCGGAGGCCTCCCCAAATTAACTTTTCAAGCAAGTTCGGTACTAAAAGTTGAATTTCTTTGAGACGCGGACGAAAAGTTAAATAATTTCTGGGACTGTTAATGATTTTGTGTCAAGCCTGAGTGAGGTCAACATGGGTCTTAGGGTAAAAAAATGTGGCTGAAAGAGATCATTTAATTTTGCTTGCCCTCGATTTGGATACAATAGAATTAAATCAAAATTTCTTTACTTAATTTGTGAATATTACAAAAGATCCTTTATACTCGACGGATTTTCAGTGAGTGCATGTTCATACATACATATATGGTACTTAAAATGAGTTTCTAGCCCAGATTTAGGAACAACTTTGAAAAAGTGAAATCATACAAATCTTTGCTGTCCACGTATGTTTTACTTTCGATTATTTTTCAAATATTACTTGTATATTTTACTTTATGTTTTAATTCCAAAGACCAAAAATAACGTATTTTTCAATTTTAAAACGAAAAAAACTGAAGGAAGTTTCCATTCTATTAAGCATGAATGATTACGAATTGGAACCTTTTATATGTATTTAATTCTTAAGTTTTATTGGTCGAAAAATGTACGATTTAACTCATTCTATATGCATTAACATTTTACTTAAGAATTAAATTCAAAGACAAATGCTGGCTTTGTGTGGGCGATTGGGGTTTTTTTTTCCCTGAATCCACAATTCAAAGTAGGTAGTTAATGACACTAAAATACTCTAAGATATAGAATAATTATATTTTTACAAATAAATCTTCAGATATTTTATATAAAAGTTGTAGGGAAAAGACGAAGGACAACTTGAATTTCGAGTAATTTTTACATTTTTCTGGCGACTTCACTCGCGCCTAATTATAAGCTCTCTTCCGATTCAATTAAATATTCATGATTAACGCCCTGTTGCTGTTTGATCCTCTTAGGGAATGAATTTCAAAAATCACTTATTAACAAGTCTAGAACCTCACAAAGGGAAACTATTGAACAAATTTTATGCTTTATTTAGCTTCAGCGTTTCACTTGCTGCTGTTGAATCTGCTAGTCAGGATATATTCCTTTATACAGACAGGATGATTCAGAAAAACGTGTTTACACATTATCAATGTTATGAAATAACCTGACCAATATTTGTTCCTAAAATGCCCGGAGATGCGAAACACCAAAGGAATCCTTTTTTTTTATTCAGTTAAGAAAATGAGTAAAAGAATTGAATATGTGAAATGCCCTAGATTTTGTTTTTGTTTTTACTTTGTAATTATTTTTCTACGATTTTGAGCTATATCTTTATGTCTTACAATTTCTTTAGGACGGTTTAAGTACTTTAACTTAAAGAAAAATGGGTAATGGAATAAAGTAATTTTAAAGGGTGAAGGGGTTAAATCTCTTTGTAATATCAACTTAATAACAATAACAACTTGACTTGCTAGCCATCCCAATCTTCTTTAAATAACAAAAAAATGCAAATCTTATCCAAAATCAAAGCCTTTTGAAGTCTTTATCATTGAAAGCACCCCTTAAGAAGAGCCTGGTCGAAGCACATTGTGGTTGTTTAAGTATTTGATAAAAAGAAAGAATCTAGACGACCACCAAACATCCGGGAAACTAAAATTCCCAAGTGTCCCAATTTAATTTACAAGCCGTGAATTGAAAAAGGAATTACAAGAAGCGAAAGTGCCTGCAGGAATTGTCATCTAAGTTTCATTATTTGCTGTGTGTCCCCATTCCAATTGAGTTATACCACCCGGGCAATCTGTGAACGAAAAATACCTTACCACCTTTATTCTATGGAATGTTCTGCTCTACGTTCACGGGCAACTTCCAACTTTTATTCATTACATCTCAAAGCTTCTGTCTTTTGGAGGCTCCAAAAACTTTTCTATAATTAAATTACCGCCATCAGCAGTGAAATGAGCACCAGTGGCGCACCGTACAAAAAAGGCATCGGTGGAGAGGATTCGGGAGCACAAAGGAGCCCCATCGTGGGAAACTTTCCGCATTTAATTACTTTGTTGTCGTCGTATGAATGGCCCCCAAACTCGAAAGTTGTTAATTGATTAAGCAGTCGGAAAAACGGAAATCCTGAAGCCAATGAATCGTCGTCGGCGTCGTCGTCGACGTCGTCTTCTTCTTTGGTTCGGTGGCGACGCGTCCTGCCAGATCCGGGATTCCTTAATTAGCTCCAAACCCCGGGGGCGGCCGGGAATGGGGCTCCCGGGTCTTCTGCACCTCTTTACTATATGTGAAATTCCCAGATTTGCAGATTGCATCCCCTGCATCCTGCGGGAGCTCCGCATAACCCCTCATCGAGCTCGTGTGCGTTTCAACTATCCAGGATTAATGTGATTTCGGGACAATGGGGCTTTTGTTCGCCCAAAACAAAGTCACACATCCACCGGGAGCGGATCGTCGCACACACCGAATTAATCCATTGCCACGAAGACATATTGAGCCAGTTATGGGTAACAAACAGGAGCAGGGCAGCTCAACAGCACTAATAATCGCAAAGTGATTAATGCCTCGAATTAATTTCTCCAGCTCTGGTAAATAGTTCCAGTCTGGGCCTATTCAGTTCCGGCAACCACCTAGTTAAATGCGGAGATGCGGCGACGGAGCTGCGGGCACCGACCATCCTCCGAATTGATGGATTGATGCACTCCTGATAAATTAAATTATTCACAGCCACAATTTAAGCGAGCCCCCGCTCTCTGATTATTTATCGAATATCGGGCATGTGCGGGATCCGGTAATTTTTGGAAAATTTACCGCCCGCCCGGAGAAATAAATTTTAATAACCAGTTCATTTGACAATTTTCTGCATAGGGACATTGTTAATTGCATGCCGCGCAACACCAGCATCCAGCGCTGGACCACTTATCCGGTTTTGTGCTAATTTTGTTATATGAATTGCTCGCCTGGATGGCGGAGAATTGCATTTGAATTTGACTGAAAATTTCGGTTTCGGACGAGCCCAATTGCGTGTTTTCATTGAATTCACAGCCCAAAAACCCGCAATTAATTTTAGCAGGAGAAAGAAACTCCGACAGAGTTTTATTGAATTAATAAATAAATTCCAATACAAAATATATTCCTAAAACTATATGTTTGGTTAGATTTATTCTTTAGTGATTTAAAGGAGACAATAAAAATAGGTAGCTTTTAAAATATTAAGAAGAAAAACAACCAATTTTGATGGCATAATGGCTAATTTTGTAAGTCTCACAGATTTATGTAATTATACAATTATTACAGTAAACTCCCGTATAACGTTGTTATATTTTTCGGATTGTAGGAAATCATGGTACCTATAACACGAAAAAAATGATAAAAATAATATGTTTCTGTATTTTTTATCATATAAGAGTAATTTATCAACTTTTATAATTCTCGTCAATAATAAGAGTTATTTCTCAACATTTTATTAACAGTTTACTAATTCAAAATGGTGGACTGTCAAATTTCAAAGCTTATGGGATTTCCACCAAAATTGGTAGTTGGAGGTTTTCGGGGTCACTGAATTCAAATCGGCTGTCAAAATTTACGCTATTTTGATTTCATAATCTGTAACAGCAGGTTTGAAATCAATAACCCCAAAAACCGTCAAGTACCAATTTGGTGGAAATCGAACAAATTTTCAAATTTGATACTCCGCCATCTTAAAATCGTATAATAACTGTAATTACTACTTCAACTTCAATTTAATTTTATGCGAGCTTGTCATTATAAGTTGAATAAGATATTTCATTAATTTCAAAGATATCTTGAAGAAGTTTTTAGAATGGAATGGTGGTAATGTGTTTATTTGAAAGAATTTATACAATTTGCAACGAACCTTTATGGAAATTTGCAAAAAATCTTAAATATCTCGGGAGATACAAGTGATCGACATATTTGTCACTTTTGACTTTAAATCAACACTACTACGAAGTTTTACCAAAATCCGTGAGGAAATTTCAAACTTAATCTGTTCCTTTAACTACATATATTATTTTATAACCAGATTTTGATGAATGTCTTTAAATAAATTATAAGTCTTGAATTATTGGAAGGAAGGGTATATAGATCTTTTATTGATTTTAATAAATCAAATTCAGCGCAAAACTGCTTGTGGATGTATTTATTTATTTATTTTTTGGAAAGACCCACCTGTGGTTTATCCCCTAAACCCTTTAAATCCCTGTCTACCAAAAGCCTACTTTCATTTTCAGATATGTGCTTTTCTCAAATCCTTCCTGTCAAAAAATATATAGAGGGATTAAAATTATTCAACTTTTTTTTCTATCTGCCAAGATATTCCTTTGAATATCGAACGAGAAGTCAGAAGGCACCCTCCGTATTAGATTTTTCTTTACAGACACATCCTTCCATTGTTTTAAAGAGGAAAAATCTAAGGAAATCTGATTTGTTCAAATTTAGTATCATCCCAAGGGAACCGCAGCAGAAGGGTATTCATCACATCGTCCTCGGAGCAACCCTCAGGGTTAAGGGCCAGTCGCCCGAAATTCAGTGCATAGCAATGACCAATACCCAGTGCTATTATTAAATATTTATGACACTAGATTGCGGTGGGAATTCCGTTTTATTGGAAGCCCCAACAGGATGGAGTCGGCCAAGGAAAAAGGCAGAGTCTTCTGGCTTCGTTTTCCTTCGGTTCAGTCTCTGCAGGCGTTCGGGGCGTGTGTTCTGTCCCGCCCTCCCCCCGTATATGGGCGGCGAACAGGAACTTTTCTATAACTTAACACTTTCCCCGAAAAACGAAAAATCCCGGCCCCGGGGATGAAGGGTCAGCCCAGTTGTTTTGACTTGGCGTCCATATTAAATTAACCCGACTGATGGGGCGTATTAGCCACCGAGCGAAATTAGATAGAGGCGGGAAAGCCAATCAACCCCCTGCGGCCCGGGCCTTACCTTCTCGGGCTCAATTAATGGCATTGGATACGTCTGAATAGGTTTTGCGGTTGTCGATCTGAACACATTTTTCTATCCGGGTTAAGGGGGGCTGCCGCCCGCCCGTGTGGCCTGGGGCTCTGCGGCTACCAGCAACGGTTGCATAAATCCAAGCGGCAGATTAATTTGTTTAATTTCATGGAATTTATTGGAAACCGATTAAAACTGAAAGGTGTTGTATTGAATAAATTCAAGCTTTTTCGAGACAGTCGGACGGGCGTGTCCGGAGCACATGTGGGCGGAATTCCGGCTGGGAATTGAAAGGGATAAGGGTCTTTAGCAGATCATGTTCGCATAGAAAACAGGGAAAAAACTTGATGGGACGATAATCCCGTCGGAGAGAATTTAACCGGGCCACCGGTCCCGTATGGTACGAAATTCATTAGCATGTCCCGAATATCTGCGATTTACTTTTATATGTAACAGGTAGGCGGGCTCTCCAAATTGTTAAAATTTTGTTCCATGAGTTTGTAGGTGTGTCTAATAGGAATATCCTTTCAGGAAAAACGTAGCTCCTGATTCAACTTTCCAGCGGATGATAATATATATAATTCTATAGAACAAAATATTATAATTTTTGTTCTAGAAAATAAAGAATCCTAAATTAAATTTGGATCGCAAAAATAGGAAAAGAATAAGCAAACAAGGTATGTAGGTATGCATACATGCCTCAAGTAATAATTTAATAAGTTGCATTCTTCTTGTACCTATATACATACGTATGTATCGTTAAAATAAATTTTACAAAAAAATAAAATTCGACTTCAAGTCTTTGCCTATTTGTATCATACTTATATATATTGTAATTAAAAAGTTAAAAACAATTTCTTTTTATCACTTTAAAGAAAAGAGCATTAAAGGACAATAGGTACCTACATACGAAATCATTGATACTTAAAAATTTTTGGCCAAACGAAATGCACCTACAAAATTTCATTGAAATCCGAGCGATGACGGTGGTTTTCACTTAAGTCTGTTTTTTGACTAGTAAAAATTGTTGAATTATTTTTTATTGATTGCTTCTATGTCCCTACCCCCGGATTGGCCCTCTTACCTCCCTCACTTAAGGCGATATTTGGTCACCATCTGGCGGCCCGTCATTTCGCGCAGATTTAGACGTTACGAAAGACATTCCTCCTGGGCACAAGAAAAAATTTCAGCCGTTTCCTCTGACATACCGCGATATTACCACGTCTCTATTTTCTCAGAAAAGTGTCGAAAAATCCCTGGTTCAGTGCTCATAATCAATTTCTCTTGTTTATATACGTGGCACATGTGCGATCCCGCTTCTGATACTTGCTGCGAGGAGCCTAGGGTTTGGGGATGGGGCCGACGAGCCAAGCAGCCTTCAGGATATTTGGTGGAATCCGCATAGGCACGCAGATGTATCCACCAAGAGCATAAATCGTCGTAATTAATATTGTTCCAAAACCATAATTTAACGTAATTTGTCTCTGCCAGCACATGCGACAACGGATTTAATGTTGAAGAATTCTAGCGTGGGTAAGCCCGTGGCTGAGCGGAACGAGTGGAACGAATGTATCCGCCGAGATACCGTTACGCCGCGGGGTATGTTGTATATTCATAAGGGGGGACACAGCACAAACGTTCATGTCCCAGAAAACCTCTCAATCCCCCCTTTTGTCCCATCCCGTCCCCCAAAGCCAACAAAAAAAAAAAAGAAAAAAGCACACATAACAAGTGCAAAATATATATAATGGGGTGTTGTCACCTGTCACCAAAAGTGAATCCGTTTGTCAAAGGCGTTATAATCCTTGATTGATTAATGTTCAGTTTTTGGAAAAATTGTCAAATGGGAAATGTTTGAGTTGTCGGAATTTATTTGACTTACTCCGGGAATCGTTGCGCTGATGGTAAAAATGTAAAATGCATCCAGACAGGATTTTTTGCCGTTTTTAGGGAATACTTTATTGCTTTTCAGTGGTGGAAAAGAAGTCGAATTAATCAGAATGAAGGACAGGCAAATTGTTCAGGCCTTGACGAAATAAAAGGAAATTTGAATAGTACTACAAATTTTCTGAACTTTCAAAAATAAACACAGTGTAATTAATTGGACTTCACTTTTTGAACAACTCATACATTTTGAATATAAAGCTGATACAAAACCAAAAGTTCGTTGCTATGGACCCATGTGTATCGGCATGAAGAAAACAACAAGATAATTTTTAAAAAGTTTTACTTAAGGAAATCTTCTTTTAGCTGGTGCGGTTGTAACCGGGCATAGTGTGATAAACTCTGGGAAGTTAATTTGTCATGAATTATTGGATTTAAAGAGTTAGTTCAAAGTGCATTATTTTCAGCAATGAAGTGTATTGTATAAATATCAATTTTAACAATTTAAAATTTGAATATTGTTTTAGCTCACCGAGAAAGAATAACGTTGAGCTGAATGTTGAATGTTTTATTATTCATTAATTGGGGCTGTTTTATCAATATAATATAAAAGTATGAACACTTATTTATCTCAGTATTAATAACTTGAACTTATGAATTTTTAAATCAATTGTCAAGTTAATTACATATATACTTTTATTTTAATAATAAGTGGATATCATTTTATGATGTTTTGATTACATCATGTTGGGTCCTATCAAATTCCTCGGTCTTGTAGTTTTCAGAAAACCTTTTAAAATTTTATTATATTTATTATTTATTTTATTCAACTTGGTCATTACAAAAACATATATATAAGTATACAATCCTATGATTATTATTGGTTAAATTTTATATGTCAAAAGTGTTATATGTATATAAGTAAAAATTTTTGTATAGTAAGTTATATGAAACTTGTACCTAGATACTCGCAATTTAAGTTATCTTTTTCTCAAAGACTACATACATACATACGTCTGTAATATGTTTTTTAAATTTAATGCCTGTATTATAATTTTGTAATTATATAGTTCTATAGTTCAATGCGGAACTTCTATGCTCATACTATGTTTTTTTAACTTTTTTAATCTGTTAAAGACCAACATAAATAAAAATACAAAGCTTATAAATACGTCAACCGAAAAGCATTATAAATGAAAGGTCTTACTCAGTCCCATTTGGGGATTGTAAAAACATATGTACCCTATTATTCCCAGTATCTATTTCATGCACCAATTTGTATAAACTTTCCGAACACAACTATAAGTACCGAGACCGAAAATAAGTAAAAGGTTCGTTGGGAGACCGAAAAATGTATACAGTGATAACCCGCTCAGAGGCCCATCGGACCCTTGACTTTGAACCCATCTGGCCATGAAAATCAATCCAGAGTAAAGATTATTTCTTTGAAATGACAAAAGCCCACTAAACGAAGGTATCTGGAGGCTGGAGGGTTTTTGCCCAGAGATGGATAACCGTCCGACTTTCACCCTTTTCATCTAGCAAATCAAAAGACTTAAGCACATCCAGTCCCTTTGTGCTGGGAACACACTTGATGTATCTGCCACAATAGGTAGAACACAATTTATCAAATTAAAAGTGGGGCAAGGCGATGAGAAATGATAAGAGGCGACCATTTATCATCACCCTGTAGGGGTACAGCTGCACAGGGTGTGCGGGCCTGACTCGAGGCACGTGACTTGCATCAGGCGGGGGCGTTGAGGCTTCTGCAAGCGTCGCAATCAATTTATTACCAATAAATGATAACAGCCGGATAATGCATGACGACACATTAGTGCTTGACTGCGATTTCACCGGGCCCATTGTGGCCGGGGAGATTACCAATTGAGCACACAAATTTGAAATGCTCGTCGAAATCTTTTCAGATGGACACAGGTTCAGTGACTGTGAATTATTAAATGTTTTATGCCTTATTAAAAGGAGTTCAAGGATCACTTGAATAGGGTGACACTTCAAAAGTGGTAGGTACCATCAAGTCCCGGGACCAGAAACCGATTTTCTACTTCTTCTTAGTAGGACCAAAAGCCCTTGTCAAGTATTCATCTAATTTACCAGTCCAACACCCTCTTATAAATTTGCCGAATCTAAAATAGGTTAAATCTCTTAAATAATTTTGCAGAAATATCTACAAAATTAGGAGCCCTCACTGCAATAAACCTGGCGCATACAATTATTATTTCTTAATATTTTTCTCTCTTAATTGTTCTTTATTTAATCCCTGAAAAACTAAAATCGTTTAAAAGCCTGGTTCATATACTTGTTCAAGGATTTTACTTTTTTCTAAACGATCCCATATATATGTTCATACATATGCATGTACAAATACGATCCGATTGACGATTTTGAGTATTACCCATTCGTTATTAAATATTTGTATTGAATTTCACTATCAAGCTCAAAATCAGAGATACCAAGAACTTCTCTGCATTAAGTTTTAATGAAATCAATTGAAGTTGTGTATTTTCGTCTACTGTATTGGAGCTAACCTCTCGAATTTTCAAATTATTATGTACATACATAAATATATCGTATTTCAAATAATAGAAATTGCTAAAATTATAGTTTTGGATTACGATCAGTGGTCTTACATACCCCTTTATCTATTTAAATTTGAAATTATTGATTTTCATGAAATCCCTTGAGGGTACATAATATCCCCATCAATTGGCGTGGAAAACAGAATATAAAATCTAAGTTAATTATTAATTAATCTTTCAACTTCAAACACACAATATTTAATTAATATTTTTACAATAGCAGCGTTTTTTCGTATCTTTATCTGGGAATTGAATTGAATTAAAGCGCACGTACAAATATCAAAATTTCAAAATTTATGAAAAGTGCATCAAAAAAGTGTTTGGTATTGGTCAGTTTTCATAAATTTCAATACAGTGCAAAATTTTCTGTTAAGCCTACAGAACCGGAACCAGTTTGAAAAAAAAAATAGAGCTAATAAAGTTCATTATAAATTGTATTCTCTAATTAAGATACCAAAAATATGGCTAAAACAGAAATGTTAAAAACTATTGAAAACTCTTCGAGTTATCGAGAATAATATCAATCAATGCTATACAAATCTTCCTGATTGACATTTAAGAATGGGTGGGCTAAGAGAGATGCATTTATTTAAATATTTTTGAAATATATGTTAATTCAAAAAATACAGATTAAATTCAGAAAAATAAAATTTAGAATCAAAAATATCGATCCCGTTTTTCTTTAGTAAAAGTTCGTTACGGAAATATGTTTTTAATTATAAAAGTAAATCAAAATCCAACATGCTTGGAAAATTACGGATATATCCCAAATTAAATTTAATTGTTCGAATCTAAATTTAAAAATATGTATGTCGCATAATCTGCCATTTCAAAACACTATGAAAATAGATATATAATATAAACTAAAACAGCACCTATAATTACTGCATATAATAAATAGAGAAAGGGTTTTGGAAATAAAGACAGTCATATTCATGGGATAAAACATATGTAGTTAAGTTATAGTTATTAAATCTTAGAATTATTCAGTTTATAACCAATTAAAACAAAAAGTCTGAGGATGCTTAAATAGGTTGAAATTAAATAAAGGTAGTTAATAACCAATCTTAAATAGGGTTATCGCAAATAACATTTTCATGTTTTTATTTTCAATGAATATTATTTTTTTAACTGAAGCAATTTATTTTTCAAATGGAACATTAAAGGGTCAGTTTTGTAAGAAAAGTTTTATTAAAAAATAATAATGTTTCGCCATCAACTTTATTGCGGTTTAAAAGTCCTTGTCGAGTTATCAACAAATTTATCAGTTGAGCGCCCCTCTATAGGCCTTGAACAGAAATATTTCCATAATTTCGACGAATTTAAACGAGGTTAATGTCTCAAATTTTGCAGAAATAATTGGGAGCCTCTTCAGTTTCAGTAGCAGGAGCACATTGCCCTTACACGTGAAATATTTTTTTTTTTTTTTTTTTGGTTTGGGGCCAAACCCTCGGAGCCTTCCCGGCATCGGTAACTGAATCTTCAGTTCAGGGAGGAAATGTAATTGGCATCTCTGTTTATTTGATTTAATCAATACTCGCAATAAACCCTTTTCCCTATTTTTGCCGCGCTTTTATGCCCTTCTAAATTGGGGGAGTTCCCGGCCGGAAAGTACTCCATCAATTTCCATAACTAGAGCACTTGACGGGGCTGCTGTTAGCTGCCCCTAGAGTCCTGAAGTCCTGAAATCCTGAAGTCCTGGAGTCCTGGAGGAGGAACGAACGTCTTTTATTGCAACTTTTTGGCATATGCCAATTCAACTGCTCTCTGGTTCTGAAACAGCACGTGTCCATAGTTCGCGCAGGGTTTCAGCCCGGTCGGCGGTCGGGGGAGAGGCGGTTATTAAATTCCACTCGAAGAAACCCGAGGCATTCTTCATATTTTCTTCTGTTCTTGTGCACCGATAGAAACGAATTTAAAAGATTGAAATTACGTTTAAAATGCTTTTTCTTAAGTTTTTTGTTTTGCCAAGTGGAGTTGGCTTCCAGTGGAAATACATCCGCCGGCGAGGATCAATAAACACGTCCCACAAACATGTTGTGGATTATCGCTAATGTGCCGGCAAAATAGGGAGGAACACGAAAACATCCCTAGGCAAAAGGGTCCCCGCGCGACACAGCATCCCCAAATGTGTTGTAAATATATTTTTTTTGCGGTTTTCATCTACAACTTAAAGAGCATTTTGAAATGGGTCGTCACTCGCTTCTGTAAACAGTCCCAAGGTATGTTCGAATTGTTTTAATAGCTAAGGGATGGCGGGGTAGCCTTTGACATGGGTTCCCTTTACTCAGCTGTGTCCTGCCCAGGGATTTTGCCAGTATTTTGGTTTCAGACGAGGTTTTAAATTGCAAAAACCTTTCTTTTCTCGCAATATGCCGGCCAACAGCACCACCATCCCTCCAAAACCCTTCATGATATCTGCATTGAATGAAGTTTCATAGAATTTGCAGTTTTCCGTAATTCCCTCTATTCTGTGTAATAAGACTTTGTCTGGAAAATCGCCGCCAGCCTTTAAATGAAGTTTCCTAAGTTTTAATTACAGCGTGATGAATAGTGTTATTCAAAACTTTATTAGCTTTTTGTAAAAGGGAAACGTAATTGAATGATTCCGCCAAGGGGATCAGATTCGTTTCAGTAAAACGCAGTCGGCAATTATTGTTTTAATAAAATATTTCTTTAACTAAAAGGGGTGATGTCTATAGTTGCTGCTCAATACTGCCGTGGGGCATCGCTATTCAGTTTTGAGGTGTTCTTCAACAGGAAGTATAAAGTTTCTTGTTCAAAAACATCGAAACTCCTTCCTGCCGAAGGAAATGCACTTCTTTTCTTTTGGCTACACTCAGAAACGTGGTTTTATGCTCAATTTTCCACGTCTTGGCCGTCTTGCTGATGTACATATTTCACTAGTCTACTTTAATTTTAAATTGCATGATGCTCGAAATCTTAACATTAAATAAAGGTAAGAGTTTTATCCTCGATTTTATACTTTTCTGATTTTAACCACTGTTGGCTAAAATCATTTTATGTTCTCTATTTTTAACTTAAAAACTATTTGTTTAATTAATCTGTGGTGTCTTTTAGAGTAACTGGAACCTAAAGTCACATAATTAATGTTTTATGAATAAAAAAAAAAATTTAAACTCGAAATATATTTTTGATTTTGTGACCCGGGCATGCAAAAGTTTCAGATCTAATAACACGGGAATTTGTTTTAATAACCCGAGTATTTTCCAAAAGAATTCGTATGAAAGTTATACCTTATGAAAGGAATTCTACCAAATTTAGAAGAAACTTCAAAGTTTTGTGATCTCTTAGCATATAACCAGAAGCAAAATATAAAAATAAAATCAAAATGAATTAAAATTTTAAAAGGAATTATTGTTTATTCTAAGAACCGATAAAGCCATTTAATTAAAAATTTAATCATAAGCTATTATATTATAATATAAAGACATGAAAACGAAAAGCCTTAAAATTGTCTGAAATACTCAACGAAATTGAGTTATTTGCACAAACCGAATATTTCACACAATAGATGATAAACAAAGGTCATAATAGGCGGAATCTCATGAAACTAAAGGCTTTTTAAATTACGACAAATTCTCTTATTTAAAAAAATTCAACGAAATCATTTCTTGCAATTACACGTGCTGTCGAACATATTTTGTTGGTAATTGTAAGGAATTACTCATTTTCCTAAAGAAAGGCTTTCTAGACATGATTTAAATATTACACTTCTGATATGAGATGAACTATGTATGATTTTTAATTGTGCTTTGCAGGATTATTCATTTTATTAAAAAAAAATAAAAGCATGTTATGTATTGTATGAGGGTCCTTAAAGATATGGCTTAAATAAATATTTATAGTATAAAAATAAAATAGGTAGGTACTATAGGAGTAAATTGGTCAAACGAACAACACATAGAAATAATGTTCGGGCAGTGTAAAATAAAAAAAATGTGTTGTGTTTTTGTTTTTTGGATGAATAACAGATAAAGCATTTATTTTATTTAAATCGACTGTTTTGCGTTTGACCTAAATATGTATATCTAAAATTTGACGTCTGCTGATATGTAAATTTAGCTACTTTAAAGAAATACATATTACAAATATTTATGTTTAATTTTTCGACATCTGTGTAATTAATATAGAACATTAGATTTTTACACCGGCAATTATGTAATTTTTTAAGTGCAATTTTACTACCGCTGTGGGAAATATAAAGTTCTATCCAAATGGAGCGTAAAATTGCACCAAAACCTTTTAGAGTATTTATCATCGATATTTGATATCAAATGAAAAAAAAGGAAAATGTAGATATTATTTATAGACCTATCAAATTTTAATTTAGTATCAAAGATATTTTTATAACTTTTTTTGCTATTCATATGCGTATAATAAAAGTCTATATACTGAGAAAATTGTGGAATTTGGACGTGGCTCGTTCTAATTAAAAAAATCCCTAGATAATTACACTTTTCTGTGATGAGAAGAGTAAAGAAAATTTTGTTCGCTGGTAGCTCGGGGGGCTGAGTTAATTATTATTAAAATTTCTTACTTATCTTACTTATCCAACAATAGACCAACATTGGATCAGCAATTACATCCGAAATAGAATCATCTTCGCCAGGAAGTACTTATAATTTTTGCAAAGTGTCTGTAAATCCATCCTGAACAAATTAATGCCTGCTTATCTTAATGGCCGAAATTAGCACCGAGTAGCTGCTAAATTCCATCCAGCTGGAGCGGCGGCTTAATTGCAGGCATATGCTGAAAACAATGCTTAACAAGATTGAAAAATGGATCTGGCTTTGGGAGCCGAGGCGAGATGCCTCAAACGGCGGCGCTACGCACCAGATAAAATCTCGAAGATTAGGGCTCCGTGATGTGCTCCGCCCCCGCACCGGGGCCCCGGGGGCGGGGGCGGCTGCTTAATAGCTTACGTGATACTTGCTTGAACCAGACCTTTTATGTCAGCCATCGCCATCCCGAGCGGAGTAAATGATCCTGGAGGCACCTTAGCGTGTGAATGAACACATGCGGCCCGACAAATGAATTGCGGAAAGTGCCACGTAAAGTAGTCGTCGTCGTCCTCAACGTCGTCGTCGGCGGCGTCTACAGCGGCCGCCGGGGCGCTCCGCAGTCCAGGCCCCACCAGCCAGGACAGGACCAGAGGAGCGCCTGAATATTTCAGAAAGGTTTTAATGCCGTGCCGGGCTCCCTCGCCTCGGTCCGGGATTATTTCGCTCACGTCTGCAGGCTGCCTGCTCCTTGCGATGCGTGCCGTGGCGAGGCGATGGTGCTTTATTTTCTCGGCGAGCGCCTCCATTATTTCACTTTCCCCGGAAAAAGTGAAACAGCAGCCAAAGGAACTTACATGGGCTTGAAGAAATTCCTTTACGTAGGAGGCAAAAACAGATGGTCACCGTGTGCCCCTTGGGGAGACTCTCCTGGCTGTGGGGCTCCACGACAGCGCAGTCTCACCACTGCAGGTAAAATCCTACGGCATGCAGCTAACAAAATTTCCTGGTTCCCCTTCGCTTAGGGTTACCATTTATTTATATTATACAATTTTTTTTAAATATGTAGGTACTCTATAATATTTTCTGAAAGAAACCCTTACTTTTGAAAAAAGAGAATGATTCTAAATAAAATATATAAACATATTTTGAACAATCAAAAAATAAAAACTACTTTGTGATCGTTATCGAGTGATCGAAAAATACAAATTACTTGATAATCATTACTTTGTAATTTACATTTTTTATCATAACCATTACAGTCTTTGATTTAAACTCGATACCTCTAATAGTTTTTGAGAAAAGGGTCTTGACGGACAAACAGACATACAACAAAGTGATCCTTAAGTTGATCTATTTAAACTTTTTCATATTGTCGTACATCTAGTTATTTTATTTGGGAGAACGGTGGTATTTCTTTATGAAGTCGAAGGGTTTACATTTTGCGAAATATGACCTGAATTATTAAAGGTTTCATATTTGCATATAAACTATTTTATTTATAGAGCTTGCGAATGAAACAGTATATTTGAATTTTCCAATTTTAAGCTTATTTTAATAAGTAATACAAGCGACACACCAACCGAAATTTAGAATTTCGAGTGTTCTTAATTTCAGAAATTAATCATATCATCTCTGAATTTCTTAAAAAAGTTTCAGGCAAATAGTCTATTAAAAAGAAATTTTGACATAAATTTGACTCTAATTTCAAAGCAATACAATAATATTGTGAAATTGAGTACCTACGCTCGAAATTCTAAATTTCAGTTGGTGTGTCGCTGGTATAAGGAAGAAATAGCTATTTTAATTAACTATATGGTACTTATTATAGTATAGTATTAATTTTTATCCATATTTATAGAGATTAGGCAAGAAAATTAAGTACATAGGTACTCGTATTTTGTTAACGGATGCAGTATTAACAATTTAGTTATTATACATAGTTTTTTGTAAGTTTTGGGTAAACTTTTATAACTGTCGAATAATAAAAAAAAAATATTATTATTTTCTAAGTTGTTCTTACGAACCTACTAACCAAGTAGGTACTATTGTTTTTATAAAATGATAAACTGAATTTCGTTATTTTTTCATATTCATACCTGACTCGTAAGGTGAAAGCCTCAGACATGGTAACCCTATTTCGTCGCAGGACTCTGAGGGACTTCTGCTCCATGTTTGTGTGGAGTTCCCTTTGGAGCGAGTGTTGTTCCAGGATATGGCGCAAAATCAGCGGAGCACACCAAACCTTCCGGAGGGCCTTCGCGAACCCTTGTGCCAGCGAGTCGCCCTCAGTTGAGCCCCGAAGCCCGGCTTAATTGGACGGATTTAATCGCGCCCCGTGGTATTTCTGCACGCGATTCGCCCCCATGGTGTAGTCCTGTGCAGTTTTCATGGATGGTAGAGTGGCGGTGGTGTTCCACTTCGGAGTTGCACCAGTGAGTGTTTGCCCTTAGAGAGCATACAGCGAAAGTTAGTTTAAAAGTGTTGTTATGAATTTGCACATATCCGCCAGGATGTCCTTCGGATTAGATTAGGGTTTCGTGCAAAATCGAAAGGAGTTCCGAGGGAGCATCGAAGGAGCCTTTGGTGCCTACGAGTTAAACAGAATGGATTTTCTCCTGATTTATCTGTTCCTAGTTATCTGCTTCAATAATGCAAAAGGTAATGGAACTTTCACTCTGATTTATTGGCGTAAAGGTTCTGGTCTTCTTTGTTGGGGTTTTTAGGGGGGAGCACTTCGTCCATCTGTTGGTGGAAGTGGTGTAAATGGGCGGTCTTTCAATTCGAGTGACAACCCTTTTCTCGACCAACCTGCACCGTCATTCTTCGCTTCTATCTGTTCAGAGGAGGTGAACATTTTTAAACTCAATTACAACCGCTTTTTGAGCATACATCTGAATCGCTGGGGCCCCCGATCTCGACCGCTTTATTTCCCACCTGATGTTTCAATAAATACAACCGCGGCAAGTCATCTCCCATTGTGCGAGTTTTACTAAATTAAGCGAGCGCTATCATCCCGCGGATGACTAGCACCTTTCTTCCGGATTGCGTTTCACGGAACAACCTCGCAAACGCTAGAAGGGTGAATCGTCTGCCATTGTTAGGGCTAGAAGCTCCGGCTGAATCCCAATTACGTTTATTAGCGCGTCTCCCCCAGTATCCAGCGGGAGCTCCTCCCTCAATTATTAGTTCATTTTTTTTTTCTTTTTCGGGAGTCGTAGTGACTCACCAGGTATCGATAATGAACTGTTTTTGCCGAAAAGCAAACACGTAAGGTTGCTCACGTTCCCAACCAACTTTTTTGGGACGGCTAACGAAGTAAATTCGATACCTAAACAAAGTCATGACCGGCCAGGCTGTTTGTTCAGAGAAAAGGTCCCACCCTGCGTGTCTATTCCAGACCTCACCTCGGTCCAACAGGGACAAAATTGCCTTTCTTCCAGGAACTTCCTGGAAATTATATTGTGCCGTGTCGTTAAAAACCGGACCAAGTCGATAATTCGCTTACAAAATTAATTTCCATAGTCCCCGGCCTCAGTCGGCTGCGAATATTAATGCGATTTTGGTGCGAGGAAACGATAAAAACGTGACGCTACAGATGTCCCCGAACCCGGATCCTGGATCCTGGGTCTCCCTGCAATACGTCTCCCCCCCGAGTGACAGCTTTATTTATCGCTGGGACATGTCACCACACAATTTTCTCTACAAATTTGATTGCGGCAGATTTGCTGATTATGTGAATACAAATTTTGCTCGAATGTTTATTAGTCCGAATTTTAGGATCATGGCAAAGGCCCCCAAAATTGAATGGAATGGGACTTGGGGCTCCTGTGGACAGCTGTGCCCACATGGGACAAACGTCAAAAAGCGTTCGCCTGTTCATTTGCTTGGGCAAGTGCATGTCCATTGTCGCATTAAGTGGCATCGGTTTTCGTTTATATACATTTATATTATCCATCCTTTAATTAACGTCGCCCTATAAAGTAATTTGTTCGAACAAATCCTCAATATTGTTTTTATGGTCTAATGCTCAATTTTTTTTTGATTTATTTTGTTAATCAGATAAACCAATTTAAATGTTTGGTATTGTATGTAAATTATTAAGATGTTTGATTTGCAACATCAAATTATATTAGGTTTACAGTGGGGTTTTAATTGTACCTAAATCGGCCAGATTCATATAAACAAAATTAGAAATAACAGATATGAATTAAATATAATTCGGCACTCTGCCTTTTTTTAAATTTTTGAATAATTGTGCTGGGCTATAATAGTCGTCACAGAAATCGTAAGATTTGATTGTAGTACTTAACTACTTCTTGGTAATAGTATTTTCATCTCAAAGACATTAATAACACCATAAGTTTATAAAACTGTGTACATTATAATAAAAACATATCGTCGAGTGCAATAATAATGGGAAAAAATAAAAATTGCCTAAGACCTAAATTTGCCTCACTTGTTAAATTAATATTATTAAAATTTAAAATATCTGCACCTATTATACTTATCCCGAATCGTTTCAAAAGTTATGTTTTTTAGAAACAAATAAGGAATCTAAATCATTTTCTTTATCAAGAAACAGTTACCTAATAGATCCAAATATTTTTATGAAATTATATACAATATAACTACTGAAAAAGCTGCTATTGTTTTACTGATTTTCTTTTTCACAAATATTATAAGATATTTCATTTTGGCGTTTTTAAGTTTATTAATTTAATTATTATAGCTGCGTTTTTTTCACAACGGATCTGGCGTTTTTAAGTTTATTAATTTAATTATTATAGCTGCGTTTTTTTCACAACGGATCTGGTTCAGGGTTTACTAGGAAATTTTGCATTTAATTGAGTAAAAAAAACAGTCAATTATATAAAGATTTTAAGTTTTGCAAAAAATGCATCAAATTGTCTTGATATTTGCCCGTTCAAATTTCAAACCCTGAACCAGATAAATTTTTGGATTACATTTTTGACGCAAAGTAGGTATAAATCCAGGCAATTCGAATATATGTATGTTCACGAAATAAAATATAGTTCGATATGGGTAACTATTATATAATTTTATGTTTCATTCAATTATTCTATTAATGATCAATTACTGTTTGATAGAAAGCTTTCTTTTCGTAATTACATTGATCACGTCGTATTTAAAGACAATCTTTTGACTTAATTAAAAGAAATGGTGAAGAATTTTCAAACATCTTCACCATAAAATCTTTGTACGTGTCTTTTGTACAATCAGTAATTGAGTATGCGGCGATTATTTGGAGTCCCATATACTGCTAATTGCTAATATTAATAGAATTGAAGCGGTGCAAATATAGTTTATTAGACATTTATAATACAAACTAGACTGGCAGAATATAGCTATACCCTTCTATGATACAAAACGTTTCTTATTTGGTTTATCGTTTCTTCACAATAGGCGTGATTGCTTTTGCGCTGTATTCATTAAAGATTTTTTATGTCGTGAAATAAATTGTCCCGAATTGCTTTGTTCAATTAATATTTATTGACCAATCAGAACAATATTTGCATATTTCTTATTCGCTCCTTTACATACAACTAACTATGGTTCTAAAGAAGTTATGACCAAATGCGTTCGAAAATTTAAGTTGCTTAATAACTTCGTAAATTTCAATCTAACTAGATTTGAAAAAATAAGTGACGTACACTGAATAAATATACTGAACATAAAAGTCCATTTTGAAACACAAATATGGCAACTTGCCTTTTGGTCGTCATTTGAAATTATATGGTCAATGTGAAAAAATAGCTTATTCCAATTATGTGTAATAGTTATAGTATTTTTAGAACACAAGTTTAACAAGACCATGAACGTTCGTAACTTAAAAACTAAATGTAACACTTCATGAAAATTATGCTTTAGCGCCTGAAAATTCTCCAAATTGCATTTCAGTATGAAGAACATATAAAAAATATAAGTTATATAAATAAGTCCTGTCTATTACAAAGTATATTTGAATTTGATCAACTGAAAAAATAAAGTTTGCATATTCAGTTTTTTGTTTTTAATCTTAATAAGAATAACTTTTTCTTAGGCCCGTTATTTCTCTACACTGTATAATATACAGTAGCGCTCAAGCAAACTGCACCACCCATAAATTTTATGATTTCTTTCAATTCTCCGAAGTAAAACTCAGGTACCGCCATATTTTCTACCTGATGAGTATAAAAGAGGATGAGCTTATCCTTTCTACATCATTTGGTTATTGACTTTGGCTCTGTGAAAGGACATTTTTTATATTGGAAGAAAATATGGCAAAATACGTGCAATTGACTCCGCGAAAACAAATTAAAATTTTGACATTATCTGAAGTCGGAAAGTTCGCTCGTGAAATTGCGAGTATTGTGGGATGTAGTCATTCCACTGTAGTGTGTTTGTTAAAGAAAAATCGCGAAACTGGCTCCGTAGATAGACCAATTCGAAAAGGTCTCAGAAGGAAGACAACGCCGGCAAATTTCTCTGGTGCCCTTGTATTTACAAGAGTTGAAGGTGTCTACCCAATTATCGATAAAATTTCCAAAATTCCTTTGAAGCTTACCTAAATATTTTGAAAAATTCTAAGAATTAGGTGGTGGTGGTGCGGTTTGCTTGAGCGCGACTGTATATGTTAAAGTTTGATAGTTCGCCGGATCGAATTGGAGCGGAAGCTACAGTGACTCACGAAAGTTTTGGGACTAAGCGAAATGAAACTATAATCCAGAATTATTTCCTTATCTAATATATTTCGGGAGAAAAAGATTATGTATTATCACAGTTGCAGGTCCGAGTTGTAAAATGAAAAAAAAATATACGCTCTTGTATTATTCTTATAATAGTGAAATGAGATAAACTCGTTTACTGCATTAATTCGTCCTCACGAAAGTATTGGGACTTATTTTATTACAAAGAAAAATACCGTTATTAAAACTCGTAAAGCGTGCTTCTTCTCTTATTTATTAGTTTTCAAACTGGATTTGAGCTGTAAGGAGTGTTTTGAAGTATAAAAGCCGTGCCTTGCTCTGAATACAATAGCTACTATGGGTAGAGGAAAGGAACTTTCCCTGGAAGAAAAAAATATTATTATTAATCTACGAAGTAAAACTTATAGTGAAATCGGAAAAATTGTGAAAAGGAGCAAGCAAATGATATTTAATATAGTAAAAAAGAAAGAACAGTTAAATACAGTGAAAAATAAACCAAGATCGGGTAGGCCCCCAAAACTGAATGAAAGGGAAAAACGAAAAATTCTGAGTACTATAAAGAAAAACCCAAAAACAAATGCTACAAAACTTGCTAAGGAAATCGAGGAAAGTTTTGGAAAGAATTGCCATCCAGAATGCATCAGACGAATACTGAGAAGCAACGGATATAATGGTCGTATTGCAAAAAAAAAGTTCTTTGTGAATGAAATAAATAGGAAAAAACGACTAGAATTCGCAAAATTGTACGAGAATCATCCTATAACTTTCTGGAAGAAAGTTATATTTAGCGATGAAAGTAAATTTAATCTTTTCGGGTCTGATGGTCGACAATTTGTTTGGAGAAAACCAAATACAGCATTAGATCCAAAACATCTGCGTGCCACAGTTAAACATGGAGGTGGGTCAGTGATGGTGTAGGGGGGGGGCATATTCTGGCACTGATAATTTACATTTTATCAATGGCAAAATGGATCACCGTTATTACATCGATATCCTAAAAAATAATTTAAAGGATAGCGCTGAAAAGCTTGGAATTGAGGATTATTACTTTCAACAGGATAACGATCCCAAGCATACGGCTGCGATTGCAAACACCCCCACAGTCACCTGACCTCAACCCCATTGAACACTTGTGGTCAATTTTGGACAATAAATTAAGAAAAAAGAACCCCTCCAATCTTTCTGAATTAAAAGAAAGATTACGGGAAGAATGGTATAACATCGAGCCATCTGAAACGAAAAATTTGGTAGAATCAATGCCGAGAAGACTAAAAGCTGTGATTCAAGCTAAAGGGAATCCTACAAAATATTGATGTATATTTAACAAACAAAAACTGTTGTCCTTTATAATCGTAGCTTCATTTCAGGTGTAAAAGTCCCAAAACTTTCGTGAGGAGGAATTTGGATATTGCTGAAGTTTTTTAATTTTATTTTTATAATAATAATAGAGTACTTTTTTTTTCTTTGATAATTGAATTCTTGAGGCCTAAGAATGTAAGAATACATATATAATTTGTTATAAAATATGTTAAATGAAAAGAAAATCTAGAAAGTGTTTTCAATGTTGACTAGTCCCAAAACTTTCGTGAGACACTGTATGTGTTTCGGACTTTACGACCACCTTTACTCAAATGATAACGATTGTTCAATTTGCTATACAAATAACCCAACATTTTAAATATTAATTAATATTAATAATAGATATTTAAACTATAAATTAGCTAAAATATGGATTTATCTATGTAGCTTAGTGAGGAGCCGTATTATAAATTGCTTAAATCTTAAATCTCGTCAAATGTTCGTAATAGCTTAATTTTTCTTGTAACTCTTCGAAGGTATTCCATCTCACCAAAAGTACCGCCAGCTTTATTAGCTTCAAGTGCTTCCTCCTTCTGCCTAACCCTTCTTGAAAGGGAAGACCCTTGAAGGTTCCCTAAATAGAACCTCTCTAATAATAAAACGTTGAGGGCTTCCATAGAATGAACAAATCAAGGAATCAGTCACTTCGCATCGCATCAGCACCTGCCATGTAGCAACCGATTAAGAGCAGGTATCCGCCCAGACGCACTTAATTTAGTCCTCCCCCACACTTCCGTCTTCCGTAGAAAAACTTATTAATAACTCGAAACAGTTCTACGGATTTTGAGTGCGGGGCGGCACTCCATAGAAGGGGGGACCTCTCAAAGTGGCCATGGATCACCGGAACCCTCGACGCCGACGACTAGAAGAAGGGTTCTTCCCACATAGGACGTAGGCCAGGGCGGCGCGGCGTCCCCCCGTGTATTATCTGCGATTTCAGTCAGATTCATCTCCGGTGTCTAATTAAAGGAAAGTCTCCTCGTTAAATATTTACTTGTGTATCCGTCCCGGAGTGAAGTCGTCCTCGTCTCACAAAATCCTGGCAGCTTTAATGCCACGAGTAAATAGACAAGTAATTGCGTATCGGGCACAGTCTGGGACACAAATCTTCCCCGGGATGGGGTACTGAGGTTTATGGGGCCCCAAAGGGGTGCGTGCCCCACGCCCAGTCAGCAAAGTCAGAACGCAAACAGTGTGCCTGGGATTAGGACGGTTATGATTGATTGATTAACTGACATAAGGTTTATCTTCGGGGAGCGCATTACCTAAATGGTCCTGCAGACATCCTCCATCAGCGGCTTGATGGGGCCCTCGACACCCGAGTGAAAGTAATGCATCGGCATTTCTGCAATCAGCCCAGCACGAGCAGATAAGACCTTTCGGGGGGATAATGAGGAAATAAAGGGCCACTGCATTGTGTATTCAGGAAGAGTACATCACTCACGCACAGGGTGGCTCAAATAATCTTTACGGCCTATACACAAAGGAAATAGGCATTCAAAGATTTTCATTTCTTTATGATTTCATTTTTAAATCCACAGACCTTCCAATCTTATACATAATGCCTAATAAAATAATAACTTAGTATTTTTTTTTTCGTATTCAAAATAATACAAATTTTAAGAAATTTAGCCACCTGCGATTAAATCAACACAAAAAGTCTAGCGTCTATTCAAAAAGCGCACATTAAACAAACTTCAAAAAAATTGAACAAAACTCGCAGTATGGTCAAATAGTTTCTGCAGGTGTTTTTTTTTTTCCAATAAGATTATTTATGAAAAGCATACTTATTTTGAAAAGCATATTTGTTTTTCAGTATTTCAGAAATAACAATACAATACATACGATTAATACAATATTATAGCTGTGTTTTTTTTCACACCGGATCCAGTATCAGGTTTTGCAGGAAATTTTGTACTGAATTGAAATATGTAGGTATATGAATAGTTACAAACAATTTTTTATTCGCGAAAATAAAATAAAATTGCCTGAATTTATACCCACTTTCCGTCAAAAACTTAATCCATAAATTTATCTGATTCAAGGTTTGAAGTTTGGACGAGTAAATACCATGGCAGTTTGATACGTAAATAGAAGATTAATAAATAAATAAAACAAAAATAGATAATAGAGCTCTCCTTAAACAAAACGTGGTTCAACACATTTTGATTGGAAAAATAAAAATGGGGCTACTATTGTTTTAATCGTTGAACTGAAAATCTTTTTTTCAAGGAGCAGGCAGTTTGTTGACGTTTTGTTTCGGTAAGATGACTACATTTCTATAATATTAACGCAGATACTAAAATAAAAAAAAAAATCGTATTTAATCACCCGAAAGTATTGCAAATTATCATTAGATAAATGCAAAAAATGGGATTAATCTTCGATAATAAATAGGCAAAGTATCATATTTATTGTTCTATCAATCAAATAGAATTAATGGATTATTTCAACCTTTAATTATTTTCGTTCCCGCGAAGCAAAAAGACATGAGTTCACAGAAAAAGCGTTCAGATATCCGCGGATATTAATTTAATATATTTTCGGATTTAGGATCTCAAAATTAATTTTCCTAATTCCTATACGCATTGATACCTAATATTTAATTTTCTGCATTAGCTATTAGTTTAATCATATATTAGGTATACATATAGGTACCTACATATAAATCTGCGATTTGACCGGTTTATTCACATCATGAAAAAATCTAGAGGATTGATTTCCTTACTTTCAAACTATAAGAAGAGCTGCACATAAATTTATTAATCATTCAATTTTAGTAGGGACCTTTGTTTATTTCGTTTATAGAATGATATTGAAGGATTTTATTGTAGTATTTCTTATATGTAGATATTTATAATTAAGTTTATACCTAATTTCATTATCTCTACCACATTTTGTAACTGAATGACATTGTTTTATCGTATCTATAATTAATTATTAATATATGTAATTGCTACTTTTAACGATATAAGGCGATGAATTGCTATAAATCTTTATAAAATAGGATTATAATTATAAGGAGAAGTCAGTCCTGCTTAAGAACTTAACCGCACGTGAGGGCAAATTAAAGAGCCTTCATCAGGCGACTTAAACGCCTTTTCTGCAAATAGTCCTTAAGAGGAAGAAAAGGACCTGAACCTGAGTCGTGCGCTCTTATATAATTCTTTTTTTATTATTTTTTTTTTTCTTAAGCGCTGTTTGGTTGGCAATCCGGGAAACTTAAGAGTCGCTAACTAAGCTGACAGACAGCCTCATTAGCCGCCTTCCCGGATTGTCACAACTCCTGCAGCAGGAGGCGACCGTCTTAACGATCGCATTAAATGGATCTGCAAATTTCACTCTGTTGGGCAAAATTCCTCGATGACGGGGGGCAGTCAACTGTGCGAAAACTTTTGTCTGGGCTCTGAGTTCTTGGCTCCCTTTTTGTGTTTAATCCAAGTTATTTCCCTCGAATTCGCGAAATTAAGATATATAAAAGTAGAAATGGGGGGATGGGATTCCTAAACGAGGAGGAGTTGCACTTTTCATGAACCGCCTCCGGTGGCGTGCACCAAGAAGCAAAATAGCGCACTTTTCGCAAAAATCTTTTTGAATTTGCCTTAATTATTTCGCCATTTCGCCTTTTGGTAGTTGAGTGCTATTGTTTGCACATGAAGTTACATAGTTCCCGGCTGAATGCAGCAAATTGCTACCTTTTTACGGCCCCGTGCCACTTCCCATTGTCATTTGCAACAAAACTGACAAATTTCCTCCTCCTTTTCCCTGTACGGGGAGACCAAGTTCAAGAGCTCTCATGCAGACGGCAACCGGATGTTGGAAGATACCAAAAAATATAACCAACATTACATACATAGGTAGAAAGTTGCTGAGTTCCAGGTTCTAGGGCTGCGGGGGGCCCCAGTGGGGCCCGGGTTCTGGAGCACCTTCCTCCGAAGAGGATGTGTATTCAGAAAAAAAGGGGTGAAAAATGCTGTCGGCCGTCGGATCTCTTGGCGCTTGGTCTTGATGGCGGCGCCCAGTGTGCCTCTAGCCTTATTACGGCGACTTTGAGCAATTGTTGTTATTGCACTTCTTCCTCCTGCAGATGACATCATTAAGTGCAAAAATTTATCTTTGAATTATTTATGAAATGTAAATAATGCCGCTGTAGACGCATCTCTGCAAAACTTTGCTAAAGCGTCGGTTAAATGGGGAAATACATTTCACAGATTGCAAGGAGTGTCTGTGCCGCCCCTGCCCCGGGAATCCAGTTCCGCCCGGGGGCCCTGTGCCCTTTGTAAAACGTTTACGTAAGCCAACCCACCAAATCCGGGAATTAGAAAGGTTTTCTGCTCCTGAGCCAGAGTCGTAAGATGATATTGCTGGAAGGTTTTACTGCCCCGACAGAGGACAGACAATTTTTATTTAGAGTTAGAAGAATCCCTGAACTGCGTGTCTTTAATATATTTAATGGGTGCACCCATTTCTCGGCGGCCCGGCCAAAATCCCGGGGATGAGGTGGGTCCTGTCCTGGACCTCAAAATACGCTCTTTGGTGCGCAATAAGTTGGAGCCTTACAGGGCTGAAAGGTCAATGGATGCATCAATTTCGGTGATTGGTTTCTCGTTCCTTTTCCGGATGGATGCCCTGAGTGTGCTCCACCAAATTAAAAAATTTTCCCGTGATACGTTCACCGAAAACTTTCAATGTTTGCTTTACGCTTTGAAAGATTAAATGTGAGTCATTCGATCGCACGGGTAATTTACTAATGAACTATCAAAAGTCCGAAATTTTATTTTTGCTTTTTATAAAAGTAACTCTGAATGCGTTTTTGCCCTTTACGTTTATTTTCATTTAGAGTTCAAACGAATTTGTTGATTACGAAAAAACAAAATTACTGGATAATACATGCGAAGTTTAAAGTCTTCCCTCAGGTTTTGATGAAACTTTGTACAAATATTCATTTCGAATCAAAAATGACAAATATCTAAGAAACAAATGTCGAGAAATTTAACTTTTAAGTTTTTAAAATATATGAATTAAAGGCAAATTACGTCAAATGAGACCCTGTTTTTAAAACCCTTCCTTTTCCTTATGATACATACTACATACAGGAATTGTTTGAAAAAAAATTCCTATTTAGAAAGGTAGTTACTAAGATGCAGCATATGGAAAAATGTTTAAAATCATTTTGTAGAAATGACAAATGTCTGAAAATATTATAAAAACTCTGATTTTCATCGAAATTCCATCCAAACAAAAAGTCGTGTGCTACATCTTATTAGATAATAATGTTAGGATAGAATATGTGGTTTGCATTTTATCAAAATCGGTTAAGTAGATCTTGAGATACCTTGTACATTAGTTTAAAAATCGTAGTTTCGAGGAAATCTCAAAAGGTTAAAATGCCGCGCTCATTTCAATTGATTCAGGTGTAATAATCGGAAATTTGATTTGTGGAAACGTGGAAAAGTAGGTATTAATAAATCTAGGCAACAATTTTCAAGGTGGTGTAACTCTTTAATCCATTTTTCGTTTACCGTATTAAATTCAAAGTATTATTATTATTAAACTCATATGTATATGTACATATGCCACTTTAAAATAACGACTGAAATTACTTTTGAAAGTTAATGAATAATGTTAAAGATGTTAATTTCGCAAGTAAAATGAAGTGCTTGTTACATAATTCTCCTTTTAGTTATTTTAACACAAGTTTTACATCTTTTTAAAATTGTGGTAGCAGTTTTACCATTAATTTCTGAAGTCACGCAAACTTTAGTCATGTTCCCCTTATAGTTACCTTAATTAGTTTTAATTATTCATAAGTTTAATTTGAAAAAAAGTTAAAGTAAAGGAGTTTGATATTTATATTGGAAACACTAAGCAAGTTTCCGTAAAAATAAGACTAAACTTTTGAATATAAAAAATCTACATAAAAATTGCTGCACTAAATATACCTTGAGAAGTTTTTCAACCTAATTTTATGTAAGTTATTATAAAGCTGTCCTTTATTGCAATCGCAATCCTTAAATTTATATAGTTTAAATTAAATTATTATATTATTTTTTAGCCGTGTGTGTATGCCTACTCAGTTATTACTTTAGCCCTGAAAACGTAGGACTGAGGCAAATTAGTTAAAAATTCAAAATAAATAATTGTGGACATGTATTGGCAACAGAAAAGTAGAAAACATGCAAATTCTAGACTGAATTCAGATTTATTCCTTCGTTGTTATCTTTACCTAGAAATTAGAACCTTATTTATCGAATCAGTTGCTACATTATCACAAAATTTCCTCTTGTTATCTCAGAAAATAGCTGATTAAAACAGATTTAGCCGAACTACATGTGCTAAAAGTCGAACAACACATATCCATTTTCCTTCAAACGAAAATTTAACGCCACTCTAGAGTTTAGAATTTCCGTGATGCCCCAATAATGTGCACTTGTGGTTCAGTTTCGAAGGTAACTTCTCCAATCTTTGCACTGTTTCTTGAAAGCAAACCGAAAACGCTCGTGCCGTTAAAGACTATCTGCCACATGAAGGGTGATCTCGTAAAAGAAATGTTGTGTCTTAAATGGCATTCAAAAGTACTACAATAGTTTTGCATCCGAGTCCTCCAGAGGAGGAGCACCTACCTAAGGACGAGGAGTTGTTGTGGTTCAAGAATCTCAAGAAAACTGGGTGAGATTTTTCTTTGGCATCGATTCCTTGCATTTTGCAGGAAGGAGTTCTGGTTAGAAACGGTGGAGCGGATGGGGTTCCGGAGTGGTACTAGAGGAGGCTGGGGGTCTTGGGAGGATGCATGCGATATCAAACTGGCCATAGAGCTGCCACTGTTCGGGATCTTGAAGAAATTCATACTGGCCGGGGAGCTCTCAGAAGTGCTATCGCAAGAATGCCCGAAAGGTTTCTTTGAGTTGTGCTGCTTCCTGACGTGGTGTGGCTGTGCTTTTCGATTTCCCAGTTCTTAGTTCCCAGTGGTCCTAGTTGCCAAGATTATCAAAGCGAAAAGTTTCCCAGCTGCAGCGGCGTCGAGGACATAAAACTTTGTTGCATGACTACTCCCCCGAACAGAAAAGAGGTTTTTTTTTGTCGTATCCTGTCGGAGTTGCAGAATGACCGCCTTTATGGGGCAACGCGGCAAGAAAAGCTGAAATATTCGCCCATTAAGCGTCAAACAGCTGCAAAAAATCGTAATGCGATAAATATTTTTGTCAGAAGAAGTAAATTTCCACTGCATCACGAGAGGAACAAGCCCGGGTCCGCGGCGGGTGTGTGCCACCCGGGTTCCGGGCTCGAGTTACAACGTGCAGTAGCGTGGCGGTCGGTGGAGGGATTTAAGCCCAGGAAAACGTTCCCACATTTTTCATTTTCTGAATAATTGCAGAGCTTGCCCGACCTCGTTCCAACGACCATCGCTGCATTCATTAAAAAAAAGAGAAGAAAAACCCTGCACAATTTAGCTTCCGTGTTTATTTCAATTTTCCTTCTAATATGTCTCAGCGCAGAAAAGTAGTTCCCTTCCCCAGTTTTATGGTTGGGATAAAAAGCAACCAGCGGACGAGAATTATTCCATAGTTGATACAAAAGTTTGCCCACAATTCTCATTTTTCATCCTTTTCAATTTCGCTACCGAAAGAAACAGGTTGACATTTTAGTTGACGTGGAATTTTCTATGCCCCTCGGGCCCCCCGCATCATTCCCGGAGACAGAGCCTGCCATATCGGGAAAAGGAAGACAACCAGGGGGAGCGACTACAACTAGGCAGTTCCGTCGGCGAAATTAAATATTTAATAAAACTTGGAAGGAGAAAAAAAAATATAGGCCCATTGTTGTTTTGACGTGCCCATCCCGCCCCATCTTTTTGGCCCCTCTGCGGACGCGCAGCGCTAGCTTCTAGGGCTTATGCGGCCCGCTTCCGTCAGACCCAATGACGGGCACTAATTCAATTATCGATTACACGGCTCGACGCGTCGCGTTATGCTTAATTGACTCGGTGATCCTTGTATCACACTGCCCGGAGATTAATGTAGTTTCGAAACGCTTAATCGTTTTCACTTTGATGCATGGTGACACCGTCGTGTCTAACGCCCCTGAGTTTTGCCGAAGCCAAAGTGCTCCCGGTTGATGGACCACCGACTCCCTGATTTAGGACTCATCCTGGACGCATTTTTTATTTAGCAGGGATGTTTCGAAAATTCAACGAAAATTGCATTCAAAGTTCATTTTTCACTCGAATAAACGAGGCGAATTTTTCATTATAATGGAGCAGTACTGCACAAAACCTGATAACGAAGTTACGTAATTGTTTGGTTGGAAAAACCCGGTCAAGTGCGAGCGCGATTCGTGCGTTGAGGCCTGTTCGGAAGTAACCACTATAAATAACCAAAATGTTCATTATAGATAAGTTCGAAAAACAAATTCTTTAACTGTTGTATCAATGACAAATAAAATAATGTTTTGGCATAAATTGAGTTTGAGGTCTTCTCACAAATTTTGATGAAATTTTTGTAGGAACGCATTTAAGGTAAAAAATTACGGATATTTAAAAAAAAATTGGTCGGTCGCTTATATTTCTTGGTATATTTTAGTAGCCTAATCAAGACTTAACTTATACATTATGAACATTTTGCTGCTGAAAATTTTTAGAAAAGTATCAGTTTTTTTTACTTATTCAGATCTGAGTAGATAATAATACTACTCATAAAAATAACTTACTACCTACTCCTGAAAACTGAAAATGAAAAAAAAATGTTGATCTTTTCATCTTTCTGTTGTAGGTAATTTTGAACAAAATGCTATATATTTCCTCTGCCCTTACCTAAAAATCGAACCCTGGAGTAGATTCAGCGTTTTTGAAGACGTTAGAAAAGAATATATGATTTTTTCCGAAAACGTTCATTTAAAGGAAAAATATGTAAAATATTGTTGCCCATCACTTCTACTTCCGAAAATATTGAATATTGAAAGATTTTAATATGATGCATTGAAATATTTTACAAATTCCAAATTAATTCCAATATTGAACTTTATATGTTTAGTACGGACAGTTTTTTGCCTCCTTTAAGATACGGCATACTAAACATATACAAATATAATTTTCATAAGAATCTTTTATGCAAAGAATATCCTTTTTGGTTGTGTGTAAAATTGTATTCAGCAAGATACTCAGGTATTGCTCAAGAAATGTGCCTTGAAATCAATTTCAATGAAACTGGGGCCATCCAAATTATTGACTCAAAGTTCCCAGTATTGTCCAAAACATTGCATATGGATGCCGATAAATCTTCAATTTCATATCACTGCTTGGTCCTTTTTTTGTCTTTTTTTTTTGATACGTAAGGAATAAATTTTACGAGGCATACAACTGAGCACTTATTTTATGAGAAAAATGCAAATTCTTCATTGCCCATGGTAGGCACCACGTGGGGCACTCCATTTAAACTGGAATCAAATCGTCTCCCATCAATAAAAATCTCCAAAACTGCCTTCCGTAATGCTTACGCATTTCGTATTTTACATATTGGCATCATAAAAATTTTCCATTTCGTGCATGTGTTTTATATTCTCCACCTAAGGGAAATATTTATGATCATAAAGTCGGGCGGGCTGGGGGGATGGTCGATTTGGACGCATAAATTCCGGGGTTTTGGGTGGGTGGACAAAATTTTTATGTGGGCGGCCATAACAGGGCCATCCCGAATTACTTCCGGACTAATTGTTTTTATCTTATCTCGTTTTGACGAAAAGCGAAAAGTGGCGCGATTTTCACGTTTTTGGCCTCTCATGATTATAAGCGGGTCATGTGCGTGTCTTTGTAGCTCAAAAATTCAATTACCCAGGGGTCGTTCAATCGTTGTCCGAACACTCACCCGGTCGAGGGGCGGAGCACCCTGGTGCTGGTGGCGAAGGCCGTTCGAGGGCCCCGCCAACGACCAGCACATTAAACAGCGAAAGTCAACATCTGGGTGGAGAAGTAAGAGTTTGCTGACATTTGATGACGATAAGCCTTCGTCATGACTGCTTCCCATTGACCAGAGTCCAGAGTGGTCATTTGCATACCCCTTTCAGGAGTCGGTGTTCTGCTGGCGGTGACACTGAGGGTCCATCATCCGGAGCGCCTCGCTGCTGGTGGGGCCCTCCACCAGATGGCCGGGGCTTATACTGGTGGTTTTCTGGACCCCCCAGGGTTCGATTCGAGTGTACCCACTGCATCCCAGATTCCTGATAGTTACTTGAATTGAACGAATTTTCGAATTTCGGGGGAGATAGACCTTTAGAATAATGTCCCGGACTCACAAATTGATCTGATGGCACCAAAATCGGGGAATAAGGAAAAAAATTATATTGGGATAAATGGAACAGAGGAGTGCTTAAAGGGAATGTCTTCCTACTCGAAGTGGGGGCAATTCATTTTAATTGCCGGTCGACCGATTAAAGCATAGTCCGTTTCAGTGCAACGAACTTTGCCATAGTGGGGGCTTATAAAGTGCTAAGCACCATCGATTTTCGCATTTGAGAGGGTGCAAATGGAAAACGATGGATACGAAAGTGCCCCACCAAACCTTTCGGCTGCCCAGTTCGATGGAACTTTAATTTGCATTTTCATTTACCAGCCAGAGTGGTGCCGCTGCGTTTACAATTACAATAGTTTTATTTTTTTTAGGAATTTCACAATACCAAGAGTAAAAATCTTCACTAATTGCATGCGCATCGTGGAAAAAAAAAGGTTTTTTTATACACAAACTGACGGGAGGCAATCCAGTGGAAGTTCATCACAGCATTATCAGATTACAATATAATGGACGAAAATCAAACTGTTGGAACTAAAAATGAACAAATGTCTCATTTTTTAATAACTCTTTTTTATATATTTCGTAAATAATTAGTTATGTTTGGGAGTAAGCGTTAGAAATCAAATTGTCATATTGAATCTTCCTCATTTTGTTACTTTAAATAAGCTAATAAATCCGACAAAAAGTCGGTATCGCAATCTAAGCTTAGCTCTAATATTGAAATTAACCTCACTTTCGCGGTTTGGGTTTAAACTATGCTACATCAATAAAGACCACGACGTAAATAAATATGGTGGATTTACACTATCAAAAATATGCAATTTGAAATGACTTAATCTTAAAACGCTGTGAAACCCTAATTGATATAAATTCTGGTTATCCTAACTTAAGTTTACTGTAAAACCGACCGTAAGAAAACAATATACATACATATACCTACTCAACAACATACTCAATAATAGTTTATTTTTAATTTTACTGATAGTTACCAGAAATTACTTACGAGTACAAAACAAATATGAACAATCAAAAAAATGTTATATGTATTTATCTGATTGATGTGCATCTGAGTTAGGGCTAATAAATTTACTAGTTTACATTTTCTTCTTCATTATTGGAATTAATATTTTTTTTTTTAACTAAACGAAGCTAAAATTAGTGCTTTATCAATTTATTTCTTTTTCAAATCGATTTCGGCTCTATAGGTTTAGCAGGAAATTTTGCACTGAATTGAAATTTATGAAAAGTTACCCATATCAAATATACCTTTTATTTCGCGAAAATAAAATCAAATTGCGTAGATTTATACTCACTTTGCGTCAACTTAATGTTTTAAATTAGGATGGGTAAATATCATGAAAATTTTATGATGATTTCACAAATTTTAAAATCTATTCTACAACGATTATTTTAGTTAAATATTCTTGATGTCTTGTGGTCAGATTTTTTCAAGGTTTTGACTTATTTTTGAGCAATTTGGAATTGTTAAAAGTGTTTTCATATTTGGCCGCTTATTTCGGTTAGACACTTGGTTAATTCGAGTCTTAGGCTCAGTCTATCAGAATAGAAAATAGAATCAGACCACTGTGTGTAGTGTTATCCTTTATATTACATATTTAATTAATCAGACAATTACTCCATTACCTATTATATTTAATAAGGTACAAGATAGTATGATAATCATTATTCATGGCACACCATATACATATTTAGTAATTACGGCAATGGCTGCAATAGAAGTGCAGACCATCGACAAATGAAAATCTTAATTAAGTGAATACTTTGTACCCCTTTTTAGTAATTGAAACCCCACAGGAAAATTAATCAAATATTTGGAATGAGCCATATTTAAATAAAAGCCAACAGAGCACCGGGGAAAAGTTATGATGATGTGCCGCCGATGGGGCTCTTTATTATGCCAATAACCAGCCATGAGCTATTTAATTAACCAGTGAGTACTATCAGAACGCAGCAATTTATAGCTCTACCAAAAATCACCCGCCCATCGCACTGGTTGTGATTCCCTAGCCCCTGTAATCGGGTAAGGGTTCAGGTGCTTAACAGGTCCTGGAAAGGATATCGAAAATAAAATGAGGGAGCTAAAAATCGGCTTAATGCCAATGGAAACCAATAAAAGTTTTGTCATTATAATCCCTGTACCATGGCAGCTCCCGGTCGCATTTATTCGGGACGCGCGGGGGACTTCAAACAGAGGATCCCCTGGTCATCGTCCACTCGTCTGCATTCAGAACTACCCCTAAATGATGGCATCGTTCGTTCATTACAAGTACGTGATTTCTGCGGCACGCAAAATAATATGTGGGTGGAATGGTTTCAGAGTGATCCGGAGAAGAAACGTTGCGAGCATAATTTTTGTTATCCCGCCCCAAAAATAGGAAACTTTCTTCACATGTGTACATTTGCGGGAAGTCTCCGCCAGGACGTGAAAAGTTGGATGGAATTGTTAAGACAGACATAAAGACGCACCCACACACGCAGACAGAGAGCCCACAGGATATTGGGGAGCACGAGCTCCCGGATAATTGACATGCCTTCGTGCGTCTGACGAATTCGATCATAATAAAAGCGATGGGGAGGAACGCATTGCCCGGCTCCAGCACTGGTCTAATTAGGAATGTTTCTTGCGTTCCTGAGACTTGCTCGGAATTTTTTCCTCCTTTTTATTTTTTATAAAAAAGAAGAAACGAAGACTTTATTCGATGACAATATTAAATTTGTACTTATCTCAGTGGCTCCAGGAAATTTTCCGAAATTATGTATTAATTTAGACGTAATTACTTTAAAAATCTCATTTTATGTAATTCTCGTTAGTAATTGGTTCAAACGGGTACCTAGGCAATTAATTGTGATCTCATTAAAGGCGTAATTAAGAGAAGAAGAGTCGTCAGCTCAAGGGCCACTTCTTTTGTAGCCCGAAGGACTTGGGAGCATGTCAATGGCTTCTTAAAAGAAAATTATCTACCTCTTTATTATTACAGGTGGCACTCATTTGTAGGGAAAGCCAGTTAATTATTCACAATGAACTCTATCTATAGACTTAGAAGGATACGATGCATCAGAAAGAGTTCACAAAAGTTCGTTTTTAGGATTATAAAATCTTTTATCCTTCTATCCTTCTCTACCGCCTATCTCAAGGAGGGTTTGGGGTACAAATAGAAATTCTATATAATGATAAAGCACTCCATTTATTATTATTATATGTATTTATTAATAAGTAACTTAAAATATGCAATTGTACACAATATCTTCGGTTTTTTTTATAAACTATTTATATAGGTTTTAGTACTTTCTCTACCCATGCAAATCTGAAAATCCAGATTTTATCTGTGGTTCTATTCAGGCTATACGGGGAAATTTCGGTAATTTCCCACTTTTGAGAATGTGGTAATAGGGATGGTTGGAAACCAAAATATATCTCAGAATTTTTTCGAAAGATTCTTTAAATCGGACTTGAGCTATTTTTCTTATGCTTTTCTGGACTTACAGTGATTTTTCTTTGTACGGAATGGATTTTTAATACAACACCTAAAATTTAATTTATTATGAATACATTATTACGTAATTTTGTTAAAAATATTTGTTGAAATGTTTGTATTCGTCATAAATCAACTAAAAGTTCGCTTGAATTGTGCTTTACAACTGAATTATGAATGTTTAACATTGATTATCTCATTATTAGGAAAATGTAATTTACCTTTTTCTTTACCTGTACCCTACATGCATGCATGCAAGAGTCGAGAATTTTTACAGTGCATCTCTAGAAATCTGTAAAGCCCACTTTATATGGAAACTTAGGACCTTCGGAAAACAATGTTTTTTAAAATTTGGAGCTCTTGCCTATAAAATGCAATGAACCTAATTATTAAATAGTATTACTGGTGGATTGGTAGTTTTAACGATCGCTAATTTTGAATGTCATATCAATATCCTAAGGCAAACCCAAGCGCGGGCAAAATAGTACCTACTTTATAACAACAAGTTTCATAAAGAGAATTACATCGACTATTTACATCTACGATGTTATTTAAAGAATTATGTATATCTTTTAATATACAGTTTTGTTCAAAAAATATAAATAAATTATGGTTATTTTCGACCTCTGGACCGATATGCAGATATCATAAAATGTCTAAAGTGTCTTACATCTGAAAACAAAAGCACCCTAAAACCAGTTATTATCAAGTAAAATTATAACGAAAATATTGCATGAATTGGCTCTGATCTGTGTTCTAGATAAGCCACCCGCACCTCGGCCAATAAAATGTTTGTGCGGGTTGTTCGAGGACCCACTCCCAACGTCTTTCATTTCATAGTCGAATAGAAGACGACTCCAACGGGGGGGTATTTCTTGAGCCCGGAGCCACACCGCCTCCGTTGAGCCATTGTAAACATTCAGAGAATTGCTTTGCAAAATGCGAAAAGGGCTAAATTTCTGACACTTTAGCAAAGCGAATTTGCGTGTTATTGCAGCAATTAGGCGAAACTACCCCATTACACGGAGCCTTTACCCGACCCCAATTACGATTATTTTATAATCCGAGTTACGCGCATTTTTGGCGGCGGCAATTATTCATTCCAGCTGCGTGGCAATTGTCAACGATATTTATTATGGTGACATCATCGATTTAATTAAAATGAATTGTGGCGGGGCGGTGTGAAGTTAGCCACTAGTGTCGACAGTGGCGACAATTCTCACTGCCCGAGTCCAATTAACATTCCCAGGATTTGAGCGGTTGTAAGAACTGAAAAGGCGTCCCCGGCGGGGGTGCGTGTAGCTCATTAATGCTCACGAGTAACAATGTAATTACGGCTGATAAAATCTAGGGCTCTAATAATTGATAAGCACCTTTCAGGGCCCCACTTTATGACAGCCACTTCTACGTGTTTATCGCGGCAATCTTGGCAGCACTATTTTCGTATTAATGACTGCTCTTTTTTGGCTCATCCTGGAAGTTCGCCGCTAAACAGTTCTAGCCGCGAACATCGGGAGTTTGGCGGGGTCGCGCTTCCTTGAAGCTTTTGTTCTACTTTGCATATCCTGGCCAAGAGACGTCGACAACGACGACAACGGAGGCATTTAGGACCCAACAAAAAGGAGTGATTAATGGTGCTCGAGGGCAGCTAGAATTCAATGGCTCGAATTCTTTGGCCACGACATCCGATTCTTTTCTTTTTTTTTTGCGATGTCGCGTCTTATGAGCTGCCTGAGTCTACCGGTTACGTAATTAACATCACAAAAGAAAGTGGCTCGCGTGCCTACCTGGAATAAACCTGCTCGGGACAAAGCCATTTAAAGGTGAAGACAGCACAAAAGAATAGAGCAACGCAGCCCTAGCCCTAAAGTCCGAGCCGACCGAGGCAACGAGCAAACCGAGCCAAACGAGCCGGGTATATTCCACCCACCCATTGTATATGGAGCCTCTGTGCTCCCGGAAACTCGGTGCATTTATTTTTCATTTTGAAGTTGAGTTTTTGCCTGGTGCTAGTATGCTAGACCAAGCCGGCTAGCCAGGGTTTGTCTCGGGATCCGCAGAAACCCAGTTCGCTTCACAGGGCTAAAACATGGGCTAATTCCGCGGCAGTCCCGGGCCCTCAGCTGAATTATCGCTACCCAAGGATAATGTTGCACATTTCGCTACTGCAGGGCAAACGTACTTCCTGCGTAAATTCTGGAAGCAGTCCAACCAACTTCCACTCGACTGTTCTTGATGGTGTCGTTGCCTTTATGCGTTTAGGAAGTTGAAACAATGAGTGCAAATGCGGATTTAATTCAGAGTCCTTCGAAGCGGTCCTCGGCGGCACGGTGGAGCTCCCTCTGATGGAGTTTTTGCTCCACCACAGCCCGAGGCCCCATGATTTAGCGGAGCCTCTGTTGTTGTTTCTCTGCTCAAAGTTGGAGTAACTCCTCGGCGTGGTGCAGGAGGGTCATTTGGCCCGAGAACTCGTAGTTTTAGTTGGTTTTGCATTGAAAGCACTTCCAGAGGATGCCATTGATTTTTATACCCTCCCATCGTTTTTGTGCCCCGATTCCTAGTTTTCCTAGTTTTGCGCTTGATTAATGCGACTCGGCTGCGCAATTGTCGTCCTAGATGTTCTGCTGCCACGATTATGAAACCCGGTGTCGTTCGTTCGGGCTGTGGAATGTTTGCATGTGGAACAACTATTCAAAAACAAAAGTGCAGATTCCAATTTTTCTTCCTTTAGTGCACCTAATGTGCCAAGGAACTGCAGCTTAATAAACGAATGAATAATTGATATTGCACTCAACGACAATGGTTTTGCGGTACAACAAACTTGTTCTTATGGCTTACGAATTTTTATTCCAACCTCTCTATCAAAATATTTAGTCAGAAGTAGTTTAAATAGATGGAAGAACATTTATTATTTCAGAACGATGTACACATATAAAGTGCTTTTTAACAAAAGTACCTAAAGCTTATACAATTTATAAAATTAATTATTCAAATCTCATAACATTGTCGATCGAGTCGCGCAAAAGCACTTTCAAAATTTTGAACGCGTTATTTTCGAAACCATGTTTTTTGAGTTGGTTTGTAGGGGAGAAGTGGCATGAAGGAGCCGAGTTTTGAAAGAGCCGTTCTCTATTGCACAAAAACTACCTAGTGAATTTTTTTCATGTATTTTTTTTTAGTTAGTACTACTGATCACTGATACTCCCTAAAAATTTCATCATTATTTGTCAATAACTGACGTTGATACAACGTTTTAAAGATTTTAGACCCCAAAAGTAAATTTTTGATGTTGTTTTATTTAGTTTTTGACAGTCAAATGCCAACATCTCATGAAAAACTGATTATGCTATAAAATTTTATAGATTTTAAGCTTTTCAACGATACATATTTTATTAGTTGAGCACTTTTATTTTATACTAATTTTTTAAATAATTATTTTTAACATAAAAAGTTATGAAAGAGCCACTTTGTTAAAATATAGGGGAAAGGGGGGCAAAATGAACCCTGTGGGGAAAAATCGGGCTTCTAACACTTTTGACATCCCACAATGATCGAAAGCAATATCAACACCCAAAACTTTTTAATTTTTATTAACAAATAAAAAAAATCGAGTTCATTTAATACTCTTTTCAAGCTATTAACAATTTTTTCAAGTTACCTACAAGTAATTTTTCAGGTTGTAAGCATTTTTTTTTAAGAAGTCTATATTCTTTTCCCTCTCCTCTACAAAAATATCTCGTTGCAATTACTATTAATATGGTATATGTTATTAAATTTCATCTTTTCCATTTCTTAATTCGCGGTGGCTCTTTCAAAACCTATAAGTTATGAAAGAGCTGAAAATCAATTTTTTTTCAAAACGAAAAATTATTATTAATCTTGTAAATTTTCTTCATTCCGCCTACGTAACTTTGTTCTATACTATCGTAATTATAACTTTATTGTAAAAAAAAAAAAAAATCCATTCCTTATTGGTTTTTTTGGGCCTTGTGTAAAACTGGCTCTTTCATGCCACTTCTCCCCTACATGATGTATACTAATTCGATGTGTAAAATATTTGAAAATAGAACAAACTCGAGCTTAGACTTTTTGCTATATTAAAGACAAATTGTTACAGCCCCTCAAAAACGAAAAAACGAGTGATATCAAAAAAGAAGAAAACACTAGAAGTCCCCCTTATTAGATATGTTTACCAAAATTTTATTATTTCCTTGCGTGCATACGTTTTTTTCTTCTTTTTGGAAAATCAAACCATTTATTTTAAATTGTAGAAATTTAGTAAATTATTTATAATTTTCACAATTGTAAAATCTCTACTTCTTATGTATTGTAATTGTATTCTATATAAAAACAAACTTCTGAGTATATGTATACAGATTTCAGATATTATTATTTTTATTCACAAATTTAAATATGTATATATCCCATTTCATTACCCCATCGAGTATACTTTAAGAATTTCTATTGTAACTAATAAATTTATCAAATTTCTTCCTAAATTTAACAAAAAATGCTTCTTGAACGTTACTATAAATATTTTATATTGCCAGTGCTCTTGCCACAGATGCCACGATCGTGCGGACCGAAAGCCGGTCCATATATCCAATTGATTAAAATTTCAAGTGTGAATTACAACGAGGGAAGTTTTGTAACAATACGTTCAAAAATTATATAATGTTAGGCAATTCTTAAAAATTAACAAGGGAAAGTTCAATATTATCAACTTTACAATTGTTTTACTACATATATATACCCTGAAAATGAAAATTAAGATTTTCTTTTTCAAATGTTTTTCGCATTATCTTTTTCTCTTAATTTACATTTTTATATAGGTGCAATAGTAACATTTCTAACCTAATACCAGAAATAGTATTTTTCATTAATTTAGAATACTATTATGTAATATAATCGAAGAAATATATGAGTGTAGATAATGTTTCTCTCCGGGAACATTTTTTCAAAAACAGTGTATTAAGTTATAAGTTAAAATCCTACTTACTAACTTCTATTTTCTCTTTTGTCTAGTTCGCTAGAATTTCCTGGTATTTCCAATCAGAAAATCATACATTACTATCTGGTTCTTTCTTGAATTTAGTTAAAATTTTTGAAACAAGTTTTCTCTACAATTTAAACTTAGTTTCTTTCTTGGATGAAAACCATAAGAAAATCCCAAACCATTGGGATTTACTTTTAGATAACATTTTCTCTCTGTGTACCTTTTCTGGAATATGTGTAATGCAAGTATGTGCCCGCTCTGAACGCTACCTAGTTATGGTAAAAAGTAAAAAGTAAGTAGGTATTTGAAGTAGCTAGAAGCAAGCGGAATATTCAAACCATATTACCTTGAAATTTCTCTGAAATTGAGTACTGAAAAATTGAAAGGGGTTTCGCTCAAACGAGTTCTGCATAGCAAATTGAAATGTGTCCAAACACCGACGTTCGGAAACAGAGGTTCCACGGGTTCCTTCTGTAAGGTCGGTATCACATCACCTGAAGCTAATTTCTCAAGACGGTTGCCGTCAAAGTTGCACTGCAACTGCTGGGAACTCGTCTCGATAGCTGATGAACGCCAAACATTATGAAACTTTAGTGAAATGCAAATAGCAGGAAGCCACTGCGTTTGCAAACCGGGCAGGGTGCAGCCCTTGTTCGGAGCGGCCCCAACTCAATTGGAGCCTCCGCCACCGCCCAGCAACAAGGCAGGAGACCCACTCATAGTGTATTTGATATTGACTTAACAAATATTTAGTTCTCACATTGATTTTGGAGAGATCCTAACCAGCACATCATCAGGAGTGCTGAACACGCCACATTGTAGCCCCATATCGGGGGCCTCCGAACATCCAGCATAAGAACACAAAGTACACAAGTGGTACACACATCCGTTTTATGCTTCCTATAAAATGCGCGCAGACCATAAAATGGCTCTGGGAGCGGGAACAAAAAAGAACGACCCAGGCTCGTCCATGTTTTTCCAGCTTGAAAGCACTTTTCTACGGGGCTCCTCTGCGGAATGTACCAGAGGAATATTTACCCAAGAAAGGAGGGCCGTAAGTAAACATCATGAAAAATCGGTGGAATGATTTTTCGGGATGTTTTCCAAACCCTCCCCACTCAGTCCACCACGTCACCGTCGCCACCTTTTTTTTCGTAGAAGACTAACACCAGAAGCAAACTCCAGAACCAAACCCAGGAATAAGGGCCAGGGCCAAACGAACTCTGCTCGTCGTCGTCATTCCCAACTCGTGGGAATCCGCCATAAAAAAGTCGGACTTTATTTTGAGCTGGGATGTGCCTCTCGGCCGAGAAAAGTTATGAACACTTGGCTCGGACATCCGTTTATCTTCAGAGAAACATCCCTCGTGCCGGCCTTGATCTAGCTGCCTCCTGGTGCAGTAAATCCTTTTTAAATATTTCTTGTTCCAAGATTTTTTCTCCGGCTAACCGGCGAATTTTACTATACCAACGGACACTGAGTTTTTCGAGAAAAAAACATGAAAAACTCCAAACATGATAGGTAGCTTTTTTTCCGGACTGTACGCGATTCCGGGTCAGTTATGGAGATCAACTCGATGGATTCTTGCCGGACTCTGTTTGTTTAGCACAGAACTCCAGAGCAGGTATGAAAAACAAATTGGTTTACACCTTCTAGAGAGCTTAAATAACGATTTTGGAGAGCATACTGCTAAAATTTAAAATTTGAATGTAAAATGAAGATAAAAACGATGTAGCTATTGCAGATAGATAACGTAGTTATTTAGAAGATTAAATATACTTTGTGGGCGAATCCACCAGAAACACTCTCTTTTTGTAGAACTATGTAGAAAAGGTTAATCTGCTTGAATTGTTTCTTTCCAACCATTTTTCGTAAATATGCATACGAAGACCTTTTCATCCTCTACTATCATTATTTATTTGGAACGTATATTTTCAGGACTTGTATCTCCTACAAAAGTTTGTGTACAATATATTACGACAGGATTGAAATATTTCTGGAAGTTTTTCTTTGTTTGAAAAGGCTTTGTTTTGCGGAAAATATTTGTTCTCTTTATCTTGTAGATGCTCTTTAAAAAATGACTTTTATTAGCTCGACTCCATTTAAAGAAAGAAAGAAAGAAATATAATTTTAAATGATAATATTTACTTTAGAGTCAAGGAGGAATATGTTGGAACTCTTAATTATGAATCACATTAACCTCAAAGCAAATTGTTAAGAGTAAAACTTTAACTAAAGTACCTAATTTAAAAGTTAATGTTTTTATTTAAGTTTTCCTTGTGAGAATATTTTTAGCCGTCATTGTTTCTGCATACCTTAAGAGCAAATTTAGGAGCCCGAAAACCAAAAATACTTTAATTATATTTTAATAATTTTCAGTTTTCCTCCTCACACTAAGCGCTCAGGAATTATAAATCTTTGCCGTAATTAAGTACTTATACAAACTTCTTCAGTTTACCAAATTATTTTACCAAAATTTGGATCGAGCAAATTATGACACAATCGAAATCAAAACAATTTGTATTGGAAACATTACTATTTTACAATAATGTGAGTAACTCCTACTTAATTTTTTTTTTTAATTTCTCATTTCATTAACTTCGAAAATCCAGTAGTTTCAAGGATATATACATTTTTTTTTGTTAAAATTCATTATGATAAAGTTATTAAAGCGTTCAAAAATAAGTACAATCATAAATGGTAACATATTTTATTTATATAATATTTTGTAACGAATCTTCTTTTGGATGAAAAAAATAATAAATTCATTGCCATTTGGACTCTAGTATCATTTTCTGCCAAAATCGCTTACGCTTTAATGTCTATTAGCTCAAAGAAAAAAAAAATACGATTGTATCTGGGGTAATGAACGAAAATTGAATTTAAACCAAAAATGGTGCAGTTTCATATAGTACCTACATGATGATTTTAAATGGAAGAGTAAACATTGGAAACTCCATTCTGGCACAACCTACAATATAAAAATAATTCTAAAGCTTACTGAATTGTTTCATAATACATAGATAGGTTCCCATCTGTTATAGATTATAGCGATATAATACATCGAAATAATTCAAAAATCTTTTCTCTCAACGGAATTAAAAGAAGAAATCCCATTTTTTCCTCACTAAGTAATTCTACCCACTAAAGGTCCTCATAAGCCATCTGACAGAAAACAAACCCATTGCAGCCTTAGACAATGACAGCAATCCTTATCCTTTAGAGGGAAATCCCCAATCCCCGAGCAGCTCCTCTTCAACTCCCAATTGGCTGCCATCAAGCCGATTGTGCCAGGTTAGTTGTATATCCGAAATAGTTGGCCACCGCCGACGGAGCCAACGATAAAAGAAACCGCAGGTGATTGCGTGTTAGGCGAGATAAGCGTGCCTTCACATGTAGTAAACATAAATTTCTGGACGGATAAGCTTCTGAAATTTATGTGTCGGTATTACTTTTAATACCTTTTTTTTTACCCATGCGAACGGAGGAAGCTAGCAGAGATTTTCACTACAATCCGGTAGAATTTCAGTGGATTCCCCGGACTCACAGGTACCTCGGGGACATACACCTCTTTTTGCTATCGGCACGGCAAGACAAATCCCATCCATTCTCAAGGGTTTTCCACTCCTCGTTTCTAGTGTTTGGTCGTACAATAATTTTATTGGAAGACACAAAACTTTCGGCAATAAATTCGTTCTGCAAATAAATAAAAACTGGGCTCCGAATAGAGATAGAGAGTTTTGGTGGTATAGAGCAGTAATACCAACCACCACAACTCGATTTTCCCTCTCGTTCAAATGTTTGTACGGTCGTACATCAAAAATTTTGCAGCTCTCGAAAGTTGGAACCATTAAATTTGAGCTGGTCTAATGAAACGATTCATTTAACACTTCTACAGCAAAGTTTCGGCCATAAGCCGATTCATTACAAGCCAACCAAATGTTGAGCACAATAAACCATCCCGAACATCTGCATCTGGTCCTAAGCCGGAGTCTGGGGCTCGAAACCAGCCCCCCAATTCGTGCCAACCTCAGTAATCAGCATTCCCCTCTAATTAAATTGTATAAACAGAATTTGCCATCTGCTGAAATATTAATGCCGATATACAGAGATACTCTGGGCGGGTGTGCACAGTGGCGCAGATAAAAGCATTTAATGGAGGCTTAGAGAAATAAAGCGGCCGAATGTAAACTGACAATCAGAAGTCATAAAAATCGATCGGGTTGGCCCGGTTGGCCGACTGGTGAAGCCGGGGATTCCCCTTTTGTTGGGGCTGCACATCGACCAGTGGCGGGGGCCGAACTGCGCCTATCTTCTGGCGGAGCACGTTTAATGGCACTCGGTGCCTCTTAATGTCCTCATTCTCCCCGAACGTTCCTTCCGCATTGCCTACAGCCCCAAACCTCCAAACCCCCGCACCTACACCCACCCAGCTCCAGCAATCGCAATTGCGATTGTTCTAATTAAAGCGTGTTCACCTCTCTCCGCCTGCACTTAGCCGGGCATAAATAATGAAGGCCAGCCTTAAAGTTTTAGTCACAAGGGGTCTTTTGTGCTCCATTTTGTGCTCATCGGTCCCGATTCTAGAAAGATTTGAAATTCATAAAGGATTAAAAACAAATTAGAAGCCGGGAGCAGTAGCAGAAACAGAAGAACAAAACTCCTATGAGATAGAGCAAAACCTTTTTAAAAGTTTCTAGTTTCGTGATAGTTCAGCTAGATTTAATTTTTCTGGAAGAAATGTTGCAAAATGCAAGAGATATTATATTTTAACTTTAAAAGCCTTTCAATTTTGCCTGAAATTTTTAACACTTGGTATAAATGACACGGACATGCACTTCAAGGGTCGATAAAGTAATACAGCTTAGGCTTAAAATTAACATAATCCTACCAAAATTGTCATCGACGCGGCACATATGTAGAACTGAAGTAAACTGAGAAAGGAAAAGGTAGGGAAGCACATCCTCAAGATCCCCAAAGTGGTTTGGGTCCATTGTATTCAACCCAAATAGGATACCGTCTTTTTGATAAAAGCCATTATTTGAAAAATAAAAAAAACATAATGGCTCCCATAATCAGAGATTAGAGGCCTTATAATTTCACAATTCATGGGTTCAGCATTCATATAAAAAAGATAAGACTACATTTCTATTTCAACAAGACAATACTCCATAACACTAGTAAAATCATTATTTGAAATGATAAAGAAGCTCACGTAAGACCTCAAACCTTCAAATATTTCCTTAAAATACTATCCAGCTCAAAATTTAACCAGCTTATAATTTTTTTTTTATAAAATAGAGAACCTTTTTAAACGTTTACTTATTCTGAATTACTGTTTTACTGTGTGTTATAAAAAATTTAGTTCATGAAAATTACGAATAAAGTTTTAGTTTTTTTAGTTTTTTGTTACCAGTCTTTACAGCTCAAACCTTCAACAAGTTTTACCTAAATTTCTATGACGTGTTATAAATTTTTAAAAAAATTTCAAAAATGTATCAAAAACGGCCTAGTCTATCATATGAACTGAGACAAACTGACTGTGAGCAATGTAATAAATCGATATATCTATTTCTTTAAAAAATTTATATTTTATTTATTGTGTATATTGTTGTTAATTACACTGCAAATTAGTGTTCTATTTTAATATACTAAAAGTGTTTTAATATGACGTCACTCATTTGATTAACATTGTCTCGGTTTAAAAACGCTTTCAAGTGTTTTAAAAACGAGACAATGTTAATCAGATGAGTGACGTCATATGAAAACACTTTTAGTATATTAAAATAAAACTCTTAGATTTGCAGTGTATGTGCAGAATTTTATTATTCTATTAAAATAAATACATATCTTTTTATATAAATAAAGCGATTAGGTTAGGCAAATTTGATATTTATTCAACGTCCTGCAAATGTCAGCATTTTATTGAAGAATCTTAGCATTCATGAAAAATCGATTAGGGTATTTTCATTAATTATCTGGTGAAATTAGACGAGATTTGAACTACGCATTTATATTATTGGAATTGTTTTGATCATTCAACATTACGTAATGGGATACTTCTTTAAATTTGGGAGAATTTTATCTTACATTTCGAAATTCGACTTGAATACTTCTCGAAGCATGATCTATAGCTCTCCATGCCTTTAGATTTCATAGAATTCAATCAATTATTGAACAATATAAATATAGGTGGACAAGTATTTTTTTCATGTTTTGAGAAGAAAATAAATATTGACTTATTTTCAAATCAAAATTATTTAAATTTTTACAGATTAAGGACTTCGAAAGTAATATAGAAAATATTTTCGTTTTCGTTCCAGGGTCGCAAATTCCTAGAATCATCGAGCATCCAATAGATACAACAGTTCCTCGTCACGAGCCAGCGACGTTGAATTGCAAAGCGGAAGGATCTCCGCCGCCCACAATCCAGTGGTACAAGGATGGCGTACCTTTAAAAATCCTCCCAGGCTCGCATCGAATAGTCCTTCCGGCCGGAGGGCTGTTTTTTCTAAAGGTGGGTTCCCTCCCCCGAAAAGCACCCTAAGCTCACTGCACACTACTCACATTGAAACCTACACAAAACTCACATACAACAAAGGGAATTTTATGCCCTTCATTAGCTAATTTATCGATTTTCATCCGGGCTCCTCGACAAATTGTCTGAAGTTGAACCGCAATTTATTTTAATAATTTGTGTGGAGCATCTGGTGGAATATTTGGGGAGTCCTTGGGACTTCACAGCATCCCTGCACTGGCGATGGGCGGGCTTTGGAGCCAGAGGTTTTCACCCAAACCCACATAGAAAGGAGAGATCTATGCTGGCATTTTGTTGTATAAGCAAATTGTACGAAGGAATTTTGTCGATATTTTAATGGTTTTCTGGAAATTTATATTTCTTAGCTCATGGTATATGCATGCAGACTCTCACTTTAAGAGACAGAGACAGAGACAATTTAGTGGAATGCAACTTACTATATTATCACTTAAACTTATCAGGAATAGCATTTTCTCGAAAAATACATGCCATACAACGAACATAGGTAGTAATTGAACCTGCTACTATCGCATTTACATTTTTTGCTCTGACCGCTGAGCTACAATGCTCACTTAACGAAGCCTTCAATGTAATTCAAAGTCAATTAAATTTTATTTTCATAAATTTTCAATCACGATGTTATCTGATTTTCAACAAATATAATTAAGCTTATCTTGTATACATATTTCCCATACACCAGGATTAGACTAAAACTCATGACACGTACCTGTTCTAATGAATAATTAACTAATTGAAAATTAACACTAATTAAGAAACGAGTTTTCTGTATAGTAATAGAATTATAAAATGTACCGAATACCTATCTTAATTATGAAACCACAGCTGTTTTCCGAAAATTAATCAGTAGAAAGGCAATAGTACGTCATGGTTTAAATTAAATAGGCTGAAAATACCTTAATTAAATCATGCCTTTTTCTAAATTGAAACTTAGTTTTCAGAAGGCATCTTTGTTTGTTTTTATAAGATAAAATGAGGTAATTTTTCAAACTTCCTTAAATTTGTTTATTTTTAAAATTGTCAGGTTTTAATATGACGATTAACCATAATGTGCATTGAAAATAAATTTCATTATCGAAGAACCAATTTTTAAAGAAGCTTATATGTATATATCTCTATTTAAATTCTAAAAGCAGTTTAAATCGTCGAACTGGATTTACTTCACAATCTGTCACGAACTGGCTTAAACCAAATCGATTTCAAATTTACAAGTTCAACTCATTGAATAATTAGGTATTGAAAAAAATTTATGATTTCCTAGAACCACTAAACTATATTTAAGCCTTTTTAAAACTACATAAGTGCAAATTGTAATTTTACAATTTAAAATCATGGTAACTCCGTCCAATTAAATTCATAATTAGTTTTAAACCAGTTGCTAATAAAGTATAAACCGATAAATCTTAAATTTGCGATGAATTTGCACTAGTATAGTATTTGAGGGTTAATGTCCATTTAAATGTTCAATTTGCAGCACTATTTGATAAAATTCCATTCTTGATAAATTGCACAAACTTCCTTCAAAGTTATCCTTCCCAGAAACACTACATAAAAATTCTTTTCCTCAATGAATATCAGACTAGCATACACATATACAAATCGGTTTTATCTCTTCGGTGGGGATTAAACAAATTGGATTTAAACTGGTTTAAGTCGTAGTGCTTCGACGCTATAATTTTCGAATTCACATGCGCTTGTACTTATATCAATTTTCCGGACTGAATGTTCTCCGAAATAGTGCGTTAGGCATTTGACAAGATACGTAGAATGGTATTTTTTTATCTATAAAATTGAAGAGTTGAGTGAGAAGTGTAAATTCATATAAATTATAAAAAGGCCTAAAGTTTTTACAAATCATCGTTAGTGTTCCATTATTTTCAAAGTATCTTTAAATTCTTCCTAAATAAACAAAGATATTAAATTAGAATAAGCTTTTAGGTTGATAATTTCAACAACTTTTGATTCTCTTCAATTACAAAAATTGAAACTTTCTCCCAACTTTATACTCACATTTAACAATTCAAAATACCTCTCTCGATTTAAATTTCACTATACGAATTCATAACAAGCAAAATTGGTAAATTTCTATTTTCAACTGGTTTGACTCAAGCGAACAGAATGAACCTTCCGGCGAAACCTTTCACCAGACCATGGGTAGGACTCATGGTAGAAAATATCGATTTTACATTTGCATCCGGCAAACAAGCTCTCATGTGATAATGCATAATTAGTGAAGTAATTCCGGGCCGGGCAGAGTCCTGGGCCGTGGCATCAGAATCGAACTGAACTCAGGTTATATTTAATAATTAAAACACTATTTTTCGATGGTTAAATTTTAAAGAGGTCGAAAATTGGCAATAATCAGTGCGGGGCTATAATTTTGTGCTGGGACAATACCCGTTTTGTTGGTGGGTTTTCGGAGGGTTTCAGGGTTTTTGGTTTTAACCGGGGAGAAGTATTAATAACGGCTGGCATTGCATAGGCATCAGTCTGGGATCCCTTCCCGAAAAAACAAGGAAAAAATCCTAATTATAGGAGCTAGCTTAATCTCCTTTCCCGGGACTTCCCCGAGAAGGACATAGATAACAGGGACGCACTCCCTCGCAGTTTTCATTGTTTCAACTCTGGCGTTCACCGGAAAATACCCGGGATTACAAGGTATAAGTATTTCCCCCCGTCGCGCCCAGACCGTCACTTTTTCACAAAAGCACCCGGAACCTTTCCGTGGGTCCGGGATGGTGGGAAAACCGGGTACGGCCGGGATAGACGGGGACGAGCTCATACACGACACGAACCACAGTACAACACAGGCCCACATAGCGCCCCTGCAGAGGCCCTTTAAGCCCTTCATCTCATTTATTATTGCAGGTTGTAAATTCTCGCCGGGAAAGTGATGCTGGCGTCTACTGGTGCGAGGCTAAAAATGAACTCGGGGTGTCGCGGAGCAGGAACGCCACTTTACAAGTAGCAGGTGAGTGTTATTTGCTTTAAATCGAAGCACCTGTGCAACACAAAAAGAATACAATTTATAATTTGACTAAATTGCTCGGAATTAGTGCGTTTAGCGTAAATAAACACACTAACAATGTTTATTTTCCGAACGGATTTTCGGTGGATTTTCATAAATTTTATAGGTGTCGCGGCGCGGCTATTGTAAAGCCCGCTCCACTGCTGAAATGTGTCACTGCGGTATTACTGGGAGGTGGTGGTGTAATTCTTTCAGTAAATAAACAATGATAGGGCTGTATTAAGTGCAGAACTGCTTTATGTTGTAGTAGGTATCTTTTATGCCACCATAAATATAAATGTATCGATTTACAAGCATTCGTCCGTACAGTACATAAGTATGTGCATATAAGTTATGAGGAATCCATCTAATAATCTAATAATAGTATATATGATAAAACAGTTGTTATGATTTTTTGATTTTTCTAGTTTTTTTTCTCAGACTTTTTTTCTTTCCTATTCCGAATTTAATAACTTGTAATATGGCCTAAACGAAACTATAAGTCCAAATATATAAATGTGAATGTCTCTAATCTCTATAGTATTTTCATTATATTAATCCAAATAAATAAGATAAACATGTACCTGTAATAATCTTTATTTGACCATCTTACCATCTACAGTACAGTGCCAAAAAAATATAACCACCAACATTTATACTTCCATACTTTATTTTGAAAAAAATTTTATTATATTTGTACGCGTTTAAGATAAACATTAAATTAAGGGTAAATTCACATATTTTGCAAATTAATATTTCTAGTATTTAGTATTATTAACCATATTTTTAATAACACTTGTTAATCTCTGCAATTATGTTCGATGCAAATATTTATGCTTTTGGCGTTAAGTGAAATGGTATACCATGTAATACTTCTTGGAAACATGAAAATTTGTTTATTGATATTTATATTTGATAGAACTGGAATAAATGAATGGGGGAATACTTTTGCATATTGCATATTGGTTCGTAACGTAACGACTACTTATTCTTCAAACAATGATAACAAAGGAGGAAAGAGTGTAACTCTGCAAGGAAATGTTAATCTGTTTGATTGTTTGCGAGAAAAAAGAAATCAGAGCTCAAATTTTGAAATTTGTTAGGGTGGTTATAATTTTCTGGTACTATACTGTATGTAGGTATATTACATGAAGTAATCGGTTTTTAGAAAAAGGTCAAAGAATAATTTCAAAAAGTTTCAACTATTTTTCATATTTTCATAAGAAGAGTTTAAGATTCATGCCTTAATCTTTTCATTTAACATTATTTTTCTCAAAACATATGTATATGAGAGTTATATAAGGTAATTTGTAAAAATCTTCTGCAAGGATTGACTTGAAATTTCAACTGTCGATTCTTCAGATGTCGCTATAACCGGAAAAAGAATTATTAATTGCTATTTACCAAAGTTATTAACAATCAAAATTGAAAAAAGGGTACAAAAATTCAAGTCTTCCTTTTTTTCAATAAAAATTAGTCCCGGCTATAGCGGCATATTGAAAGAGCAGCAATTAAAATTTAAAGTCAATCGGATCATCAGTTGTCGAGAAAACACCTTCACCAGCCAACAAGAAAAAAATGTTAACCAAACTAACCATGGGAAAAAAATTTTATCAATTTAAGACGTTTATTTTAATGTATAAAAAAAAATTTGGTAACCAAATATTATTTGTACCTACTGTAAAATAAAAAAAAAAACACAAATTGCAGTAATTTTTTTATAAAATGTCATCATTTTAACTGCTGATTAACCAATTTAAACAATTGATGTGTATATAACCAACTCTCCTTTTTGTAGGAAATATTGTCAAATATGATTATGGTCCGCCGACTTTTGTTAATTTTGCTTGAAATAAGTTATTAACTTTTAAAATAGAAAAAAAATTAATTAATAGATTTATAAAAATATAAATATATGAAGGTAGTATCGTTACCTCGTCATGTGGTTAAGACTTAAGAGTGAGCAGCCACCATCATTTCATACAAATTAAGGGAATATTAGCTGTTATAAGGACTATCATATAAAATTTGATAATGATAATAACGAAAGGATTAGATTTCCCAGAAAGGTCCTAAAGGTCTTTCACCCATGTATCTCTCGAAATAAGAATAATTTGATTTAATAAGTTTAATTAAATACCACAAAACTAAATCAACAGATTAAAAATAATTTCCCTATTAACTTGATTTATTCCTGAATGATTTCCAATTATTTTGGATTACAGAAATGTCTTGATAATAAGAAAGAAATATTCAAGCAGAAGAAATGGAAAAAATGTTTGAAAAACTTATTTTCAGCAGAAGAGCAAAGTTGTTTGAAAAGGGCAAAACTCTTAATCTTCTCTTAGGAAACAAAATAAAATCCTCACTTATCACTGATAATACAATCGCCCTAAATCGGATACAAAACAAAATCAAAACACTTTTCCGCCTCCGTGACTTCGGACAAAAGTTAGTCATTCGTTGAAGACAGACAGAAAACGGGCCGAACGTCGTCGTCGCGTCGTCGCCGACTGCACCCGCCTCGACAAGTGGAAGTAATCTTTCAAAACTAATTTTACTTTTGCAGTAACTTTTCGCCAATCCACTTAGCATTTTGTGCCAAATTCGAGGAGACACAGGGTGCATCTGTCGACTCGTTGCCCGATAAATGATTAAAGGCATTTTCTTCAGCGAGATTCAAGATAACTTTTGAGAAAAGGACGAGGCTGCGGCTGCTGCCGCTACTGTCGTCATTCAAAGTCGTTTGCTTCGTCTTTGGCTTCAAAATTTACAACGCTACCAAAAAACTTGGTACTGAAGGAAAAAAGAAAGTTTTTTGAACGCTGCTGCTGCAGCCAACTGTATCTAGATTCTAGAAGAAGAAATTCTTGTGAGAGAAGAAGAAGAAAAAAATATATAAACTTTTTTTTTCAACCCTTTTCGTAAGTCGCACATCAAGTGCCGGCTGAAAAGGGCAAAGATACATGAAATTGCCCATGAAAGGGTTGAGCAATTTCTTTTGCCGGAAGAGGCTCCGCAGCCCCCGGAAGTTCGTCCTCTGTGAAATGCTCAAAACTATTTAAATCCACATTTAATCCTTTTTAATTTCCCCGACGCTCTGTGGCAGTTGTTCACAATGCACGCGGGCTCTGTGCTTCTCGGTAGGTAATTAGGAAAATGAGTTTTAAATGAGAAAATTTCTTTCATGGTCCACTTTGTACGGGGGCAACAGAAAGAAAAAGTCGGCGAAAAGATTTCCGTGCCTTCAAAAGACCTGTGCCATGCATTGCGGGGGCGGAGGCGCAGGTTCCGGGTGTCCTCGGCGCTGCAGAAATAGGAGCCCCCGGGATACGGGGGATATTTAGGAAGTAAAATATGCGAAAGGAGATTTTATATTTAAAATTACAGCGTTTCGGAATAACTTTGGTCTGGACTATGTTCCGGGCCTTGCAAATGACTTGTGTAGGGCCCATTTATGGAAATGCTCAGCCGGTGGTACCTTTGTTGGAGTCCTGCCCACCGTGAAATCGCATTAAGGCCATCTTGGGGACACCTTTAAATTTCTGAGCGACACGGCGCGACGGCAGACGTTGGCCGGGGAGAACGCATCGCCCCTACATAGGAAAGTTAAGTTGTCTCCAGGACTATAGTTCGCCAGCCATTATAAGTTCGTCGCTGAAATTTCAAAAATTAACATAACAATTCGCTGGAAGAAAAGAACTGAAAAAAGGACAATTAAACAGCAATGAGTTGACACTTTTGAGACCCCAGCGAAAGGGCTTCGTCGGCTCCTACTGGGTTAATAAAAATCTCATTTTCTCCGACCAGGATCAAGTGATTTTCTTTTTCTATCTGATAACTTTTCATGGATATTCAAATAGCGTGTTTATTGAGTACCTACGTCTTTTATTTGAATAATATCTTCAGGGTGCAGTTTTGTTTTGGTTTTTAACCATATACTTATTAAGGAAATTTTTAAGGAAGGTGAATAAAAACGGGTATTTTTAACTAAACTGTTTAAACATTTTAAGTTTTAACGTTGATAACTCCCACATTTGCCAAGGGATCGAGACATGTGAGGTACTGTTAAAAAGCTCATAATGCATACTTTTTACGAAAAACGTACTTGTCCTCTTAATTAGTTTCGAACAGAAATTATAACGTGTTATATGAGCCCACGTCCCTGCACCCGCGAAAATATATCAGACGTTAAAAAAGTGGTAAAGGAGGGATTTTACGAAAAAATTGCTAATCGTTAACGCTGATCACAATACTGTTAGGAATCGATTGGCACATGTTGGGTCATTTCTTTACGAATCACCCTGTATGTCTTCAACCTATAAAATTATTTTAATCAGTATTTATTTATTACATATAGTAGATTCGGTTTTCATTTTTCTTCACTTTACTACTTACTCTACTTTCTTTACTTCGATCAGCTATGAGCGGTTACGATTTGAAGTTGTAAACTGATTCCCCTTTTCGAGAAAAACATAGTAAACAAGTACAAAACATCGTATTTCAACAATTTTTGAAAAAAGGTTTAAATTTAGAAACTTATAACATTTCTCACTTTCTAATTCTATCACATCTATCGATTGTTCTCAACTCACTTTTTTTCAATAATTTAATTTAATATGAAATTAACTTACTATAGCTGTGTTTTTTGATGATCTGATCCGGATCAGCTTTCGCTACAATTATGAGAATAATTCGAATTATCTAGTACAAGTGTATTGAATTCCAAAGATTTCAATTAGAACTCTAACTTCAATGAGAACAAATGCAGGGACTAAAAAAAAGAAACTATATGAAGGCTTCTCATATAGGGCTTAATGTTGTTAAGAAGCTCTAGAAAAATTCATAGCCATTTCCGTTCAGATTCACTCTTTTACTCAATGTCTCAATAAATTTAAAGTGAAAAATTTCACATTTGTCTAAAAGACTAAAAAGTTTAGTTTTAAAGCAGTTTTAACTTTAATAAAAAATGTAAGGTTAGTTTTTCCAATTTAGGAATAAAGTATAAACCTCAATACTTTTATATTACATTAATATCGGATTTAAAACTTGAGATATGTGGAAAATCATCTGTTTTTAAATTAACTGCTTTTTGAAAAAGTAATCGTAAATGAAAGCATTATGTGGCTTTTATTACTCTTGGCCCATATCTGTTTGAGACATTTGGATCACACTACTTCATTATATAAACGATTATAAGTTCTAAGGTTAAATTTTGAAAAATTAACATAACAATTCGCTGCAAGAAAAGAACAGAGAGAAGGACAATTAAGCAATCGCTGGAGCAGCACTAAGTTGACACTTCCGACGCTCCAACGAGAGGGTCCCCCCGGCAGCCGGGTACTGGTGGGAAAATAAAAATCTCGTTTTTCTCCAGCCGGGATCGAGTGTCTTTGAAATCCTGTAAGAGCTTGTAACTTTAAGGACTTGTGTGACAAATAACTCGGAAAGTGAGGAACAAGTATCCGCTCACTCGTTACTTTCACAGCACCAGTCCTAAGAACCTAGAGGAAAAATGGAAATTTTATCAAGTTGCCGGCAAGGGAGAGGAAAAAGCGCGGCAGGAGGTGCAGTCGAGGAGCAAATAGGAAAAGTATTGTTTCCAGGACTTTTATAATGCGCAAATTGCACCTCGACGCTTTGATAGTGCCCCATAGAAGTTATATATAGAGGAGCCCGGCTCATGCACATATTTGCAGTAGGATAGATGCGCTCCTGGAAATTGTCTTGTCCTCGAACAATGGAGCACCTCCGCCGGCATTCCGAATAAATCACACACGAAATCAGGTGATAAGAAACACTGCACCGACAGTATGCAGTTCCACTCCCCCCAACTTCCGGGTGCTCCTGTGTCAGTGGGGCTGCCGGGCAAAAATTAGGGCTTTTTCATTCCAACTGTATGCAAATGATCGTGTTATACGTTTCAAATGGTCAGAAATGAAAATGACGACCGCATGAGATACGACCACCCACCGAATCTGCACTTAGTCCAGGTACAATCCCGGTGCATTTCCCGGATCCGGTATCCAGCCCCATCCCCGCCTTTTGGACACATTTGCATATTTTTGCAATTGTTTGTTTATAAAATATGAATGTGTACCTTTCTAGCGAGCCGGTTTGAATAATACGCTTGTATGGGTGCAGTCCTCACCACCCTGTATGTGGAGGTCCATGGGCACCGGCCGAGTGCACACCCTATAAATCATGAATGTTCAAACGTTGAATTCGTGGAGGATTTTTGCTCCAAGAGACAGACAGAGTTATGGCTTTTAATTTCCATGTAAAGGCTTAGAGGAATTTTGTTCAATTGGCGGGCGGGCGGATATCTAACTAAGTCACGCCTCATGCATGCATAACTTGCATTTCAGATTTTTCGCCAAATTTACGGCGACAATTAAGGAATTATTAATCGCTTTTCCATGCTTCTGAGCTTTTGACGAATTTCAGAGCCTCGAGTGGTGGTGCGGTTCTGCTGCAAATCCTGCGGATGCTAAATTGCTGTGATTCTGGTTGCCTGGAAACTATCCACAGGGAATGCTCAATGGAGCTCTGTGGTTTGGGGAAGAGATGAACCAGTGTGTGAAATTTAATATTCCCTGTTACCTGTGTAATCTAATAGGGCCTCTTAAAGGGGGATAAAATGAGGAATAGTGGTGCAAACCCTCAGGTGTATGCCACATTTTTCATTCATTTTAGTTAGCTTTTTTTTTCATAATAGAGAAATTAATAGGAAGGAGCCAAGGAAAATAAGCAACCGTAAAATACAAAATAATGTGTACGTGAAACTGCAACAATTCAAACTCAAAGTATTATAATACATATAATAAATTACCACTTATTTAAAAAATTACGAAAATTAATCCAACAGAGGTATTCATTCATATTTTTTTACTAATTAAATTATTTAAAATGCATACACTCGCAAATTACACAAAACGATTAATCTTTAATACAGAAAACAAGCTGGGAGCCAATTTCAAAATGGTACTTAGATTTAGCATAACGTTCTATTAAACGATAGTACCCAGTTCAGTTACTAATTTAAATACTGTTATACAAGATATTATTAAAAAAATCCATAGAATTAAACTATGAACTTTAAATATTCTAGGATAAAAAACCTTAAAAAATTTAGCAAATGGTATCTCATACAATAAATTTAAGTTAAGTACCTAAATTAAATCATACCTACATAGTGCTAAACAATTACAAACTTTATATATAACTAGGAAAATTACTTACATATGTCATCATTCATTTTTTAATTCCAAAAATTGGCTGGATTCTAGCAGTTTAAAGTCAGCCAAAACATCCGTTTACTTAATACGAAAAAATCCTTGAATTCTTGGCTCTTGCAATTATTTCGAAACTGCTTTTTCCAAATCGGTGGGAGTAAAAATCTTGAAAGATATTATAGATTGAAAAAAAAGAAAGAGTAATTTTTGAACAATTTTGAACAACATTACCTTAATATCGTCAACAAATTTATTTAAATTTTCCCGCTACAGAGTTCTTACTTAAAATTTTAGGATTATTATAGCATTCTTAGTTTTGGGAATTCTAAAAAGACTTTTTCCCGTAAAATATATGTTAAATACGAATTATAACCCGCAATGGAACAACCCTTCGTTTCCATTTTCATAATATAGGTGGAAGTAAAATTTTTGGATAAGCTATATGAAATTTTTAAACTTTGATAGAAAATTAAGAAATCTTGATCTCCGTATTGGAGCTATAACTTTTATTCAAAATAACGACCTACGTATAACTTTAATTAACAGCGATCTGACGCAATCAAAAAGTAATTCAGATTGACAAATTTTTAAAAGATTTAATAATACTTTTTGCTTATTATTATATATTATTATTATATTTTATTGTTTTCATTTTTTACAGTACTTCGAGAGGAGTTCCGATTGGAGCCTCAAAATACGCGAGTAGCTCAAGGTGAAACCGCCTTGCTGGAATGTGCCCCACCCCGAGGAATACCTGAACCAGTGGTTTCGTGGAGGAAAAATGGACAAAAATTAGAGCTGGAAGGATCAAAACGTCTCCGAATCGTAGACGGCGGAAATCTCGCAATTCAAGACGTTCGACAAACAGACGAAGGACAGTACCAATGCATCGCAAAAAACTTAGTCGGCGTGAGAGAATCTTCGTTTGCAATGCTGAAAGTTCATGGTAATTGCGATGGAAAATAAAATTAATTTTGGTTTAAAAAGAAAATTGTTTTATCATAGTAAAACCATTTCTTATAAGAGGACCTCACGATCAAGTGGTGGTGGAAGGGTCTTCTGTGACCTTCCAATGCCGCGTTGGTGGTGATCCGATGCCAGACGTTTTGTGGAGAAGAACAGCATCTGGCGGTAATATGCCCCTAGGTAATTATGTTTTATTTTTTGTAAAATATATTCATAATAATTATTCAAATTTTGTTTTTTCCCACCAACAGACCGCGTCCACATTCTTGAAGACCGCAGCCTCAGACTGGAGGGCGTCACGATGAATGACGAGGGCGAATACAGCTGCGAGGCAGACAATGTTGTTGGATCGATTTCAGCAATGGGCACTTTGACGGTTTACTGTGAGTACCAGAAAACTATTATGTCCTTTTCAGCATAAATTCCGGAGCATTCCTCCTTCCCAAATCCACCTCATTGCTGTTTTTATCTGTTTTATGCTGATGTTTTTATGCTGTTGAACTGCAAAGGAACCACGCACATTGTTCAAATCGACGACGGCAGACAAGAAAACTTTTTGGGAACATTAAAAATTTTTCCGAATACATTCGCCGCGAATATTTTTGCATAATTCCGCCATACTTAACACATTGGGACGATGATTTATACTTTCGTATAAAAATATTTATTTATTTATTTTTTTCGCTTGGCCTCTTCTTTCAGGACGAGGGATGGAGGAGGGAAAAGTTTTCAGGTTCATTACCCCCAGACGTATCGCCATAAGCCCTATTCATTTGCATAATGAGTTCAGAGTTCAGTCTTTCGCAAAAGTTGGCACAATGCTCCTTTAATAAGGGCCGATATTGTTTATCAAGAGAAGGGGTTACGGCGGGTAAAAGGATTACGAGGAGATAAACTTTCCAGGCAAAATGAAATCGTTAAGCACTTGGATAAGTAGGGATTAGCCGCCTGAGGATGCCTCTGGGTTTTTAGGTGTCTTCAACAGGAAAGGAGTCCTTTAACATATCCCTGAGTGGTCAAGTTACGCATGCATATCCCAAATTGTGTAAACCTTTTCTCATCAGGACTGCCAAAGTTTATAATTAAACCAAGCCAGAGTGCTTCCTCCAGAAGCATCATTTCAGTGCAAGTAAAGCATAACTTCTAATCTAACTTATTAAGACAGATTCTTGTTAGAAATTTCAAAAGCTATTGCATAAAATTAGTAGGTATCCTAAACGAGGCTACTGTCATTTAAAGGTATAAAACATTAATATTTTCTAAGAGAATATTTTTTGGTATAAGCACCTATTAAAGATTTAAATGTTACAGTTTTTAAGACTTCAGACTTGTCTATGAAACTTTCTGAGACTAAGATAATGCAAAATGGAGTTTGAACGATTTCCAGTTTATTTACAAAAAGTTCAATTAAAATAGCAGTATTTTATATGGACCAAGCCTACATAATTCATTAAAATAAAGTGTAACGAATCCTAGGGTGATTGAATTGACATTTTCAATAATAGGCTTAATATGGTCATTAAAAGAAATTGTTATTTTGTAAAATAAATTAGAAGATCATGATTAGGTAAAATTAATTACTTTCTATCTAGGTATACGGATCTTTGGTTCACATTTGTCTTCGGGGTAATTAATATAAATAAAAAATTAAAATCATACATATCAAATCTAGTGAAAAACGAATTACTACAACTCTATTGTAATTATTTCCTCTGTATTACTATATTAATTTAGTGGTTTTCTGGGCAATATAACCAAAAGAAAGGCCCCTTATTTGCTTTGCCAGTAATGACCATCTGAAATATAGGGCAATTTAAAGAAATATCTTTAGTGATATATTCTGATTGGTTTCGCTAAAAATTCAGTAAATTTTTCGCCAGAGAAGTATTATATCATTCAACTTGTATGTTGCAATAACTTTTAGCTTGATGCTTAGAGTTCAACAAAACTAAAAGATAATATTGAACGACCTTTAAATGAACATATTAAGTGTATCAACTAAATATCACACTTAATATTCGAACTTTATGTGCCTATATATGTGAACGCTGTTTTAATTAAAGATCCATTTAAGATAAGACCAACTAAACTGTTAATAGATCTGAACATCATAATGTGTAACAAATATTCGAATGATTTTTTTTAGAATTTAAAATAAAAAAAGGTTAAGTTAAAATAAATTTCAGTAAATATTGGAATTCCCAAAAGGAATTCCAGATTATTTAGCGAATTTTACTAGAATTGCAGTTAGAAACTACTAGATCATTAGGGTTTTTGACAATGTACTAGAATTACAGATTTAAAAGAATAATTTTAGAAATTTTTAAATAAAATCACTGGTTAAATTTTACTGGAAATTTTTTTTCGAAGGAACAGAGTAAAAGTTTTTAATTCTCTCGATTCTCGAAATACATTACAAAGAGAGACTGTATAACTTAATCAATTCGCACATGTAAAAGCTAATTTTCGAGTAATATGAAATCTATATGAACCATAAACTACCATGAGAAACTCCAAATATATTGTGAGTCTAGTAAGAGAAGATACCACACTTAAAGCGATTAATTAACTAATGGATGCAAAACTGTCTGAGGCTTTCATTGGTAAATTTTAATTGAAATCAAGTAAAGCCTTCTTATGTTGTCTGCCGCTGCTTACTTTAACTAAAAGGATTGAAAACCTCCTTTAGCATGCCCTGAAACTTCTTAGAGGTCAAGTTACACGGTCTCATCCTGAACCTTAACCTTTTATCAACAGCGCCCCCAAAGTTCATGATAAAGCCAACGCCGCAGTCGGTGGAGTCTCCGTCGGACGCGTCGTTCGAGTGCAAGGCGAGCGGGAACCCGAAACCGACGATGTTTTGGTCCCTGGAAGGGAACCGCTCCCTCATCCTGCCGGGACGAAGTCTGGACCGGTTCGAGACTAGCTCGACGGAGGAGGGCCTGTCGGTGCTGACGGTGCCCCAAACGAGGCGCTCCGACAACGGCCTCGTCGTCATCTGCAGCGCGATTAACGTCGTCGGATCCGTGAGTGCCAGGGCGAGATTAAGCATCACCTCGCAGGAGGACCGGCCGCCCCCGATAATCGTCCATGGCCCTGTTAATCAAACTTTACCCGTAAAATCTGTTGCAGTCCTTAATTGCAAGGCGGTGGGGACCCCAAAGCCGGTGATATCGTGGTACCGGGACGGCATCCCGGTGGTGAACTCAAACAAAATTAACCTCACCGAGGCGGGTGCCTTGCTGATTTCGGACTTGGACCGGAACGAGGACCAGGGCCTCTACACGTGCGTCGCCAGCAGCCGAAGTGGAAAATCTACGTGGAGTGGATATTTACGCCTCGAAATTCCGACTAATCCAAACATAAAATTCTATCGGGCCCCCGACATCTCAAAGTACCCGAGTCCGCCCGGGAAGCCACAGGTTGTTAATGTAACCGAAGACTCCATCACTGTAACTTGGGCCCCAAGCTCGAAAACCGGGGGCTCCGACATTATCGGGTACTCGGTCGAGGTCTTCTCGAACAACATGAGCAAGGGCTGGATCCCGGTGGCGGTCAAACTCGCCGAGAACGTCTACACCGAAGTGGGGCTGACGCACGGGGCCAGCTACATGTTCATTGTGAGGGCCGAGAACATGCACGGACTGTCGCCCCCCAGCCCCATTTCGGACGTCATAGTTGCCGGCAAAGTAAGCCCCCAATGAAGTTATTATAATCGAGTTTTAATTGAATATTAAATTGCAGCAACTCGTAATTGCTGAGGACACTGGCCTCCGGGAGGCCCAGGCAATCCTCTCGTCCGGCGACGTCGTCGAGCTGCTCGAGGCGAACGCCAGCGACTCGACAAGCGTCCGATTGGCGTGGGAGGTAAAATTTTTATAGACAATCGACAAACAAATATTTCTGAAAGCACCCTTTTCAAATTATTTGGCTCGTAGAGTTAACAAAAAACAAACGTTTCATATCCAAAATATTTAAATATTCATTCTTACATTTTAAATTCTATAAAAAACTATAGGAGATAAAAGTACAAAGGTGAAAAATTATACTCCGGAAAAGAAAGTTAATTTAATTAATCACAAAAAAATCAGAAATCAAAACGTAATCCTCAATATATAACATCTTTAAAAATAAAAACTATCAAACTCAAATTTATTCTGAAACTACTTAATGTGTATAATATTTTTGTAATTCAAATTATATGTATGTCTGAAAAATCAATTTTCATGAAAGTGATCATAGGGAAAATATAATCTCTCCAAGCCAAAAAATTTGATATATGTACATATGTATGTATTAGGGGGATCCATAAGTACCTATGTATATAATGTCGTTTTAAAACATTCTGGAATTTTGGATAAACATTCATATAACTTCTCATCTTAATTTCGTCATTTGTTTTCATTGTTGTGTACCCACTCCTGAAATTAAAATAGTCTTATATTACAATGTTTGTACTAAATTTTCCAAAGATGTAGTATTTTTTAAAGCTATAAATAAATACATAAAACAAAAACTTAATTTTACCCTTTAACAGAAGAAGCGACATTATTTATGGCTGACCCTAATAAAACACCAATCTGTAAAGTTTATCGATTTTCTACAGAATGTCTTTTGTGGTAATAAGTTGCCAATAAATCGATAATTCCAGATCTTAAATGGTCAGTACATCGAAGGGTTCTACATCTACTCGCGGGAGCTGGCCGAGAGGGGCAACTACAAAATGCTGACCGTCCTCCACGCCGGGGGAGCCTCCGCCTGCACAATAACCGGGCTCGCAAAAGCGACTGACTACGAATTCTTCCTGGTGCCTTTTTACAAAACCGTCGAGGGAAAGCCCTCGAATTCGAGATACGCGAGGACTCTCGAAGACAGTAAGAAAAAATGCCGCCATTCAAAAGGAAGTCTCCTTAACCCGGCTGACGTAAAATTTTCTTTTATCAATTCCAGTTCCAAGTTCCGCCCCGGTTGGCATCGAGGCCGCCCTATTCAACTCGTCGGCAGTCTTTATAAAATGGCAGGCCCCGCCGAATGGAACGGTTAACGGTAAAGGCAATGGTTTAACCCACTCAGGTAATTGCTCAAGGGTAGTTTTACCCCTTTTCTGTAGGTGTCCTCACCAATTACAACATCATCGTGCGGGGCATGGACGCGTTTAACATGTCAAGGATCCTGACGAATATGACAGTTGATGCCACGACCCCCTCGCTGCTCCTCGCTAATCTTACCTCAGGTGTCACCTACTTCATCAGCGTTGCAGCGGGAACGAAAAAGGGAATTGGCCCATTTAGTCAACCTGCCACCCTTCGCCTGGATCCGAAAACAAAAAAATTGGATCAAGGATACACCCGGTAAATCCCATTTGTCTCCTATCTCTGTTATTATGTAGAGTCAGTGTAGTCGTTTCTTGAGCCCTCGAGTTCTAGTTCCCGGCACTGGAGTGAACCCGGGGAACTCTCTATGCCTCGGTGTTGTTTTTGCACTCTGCTCCCTGGATCCTGGATCCCGGGATCCCACCCAGGGGCCACGGGAAAATTTATATAGCAAATGGATTGCTCCTTTCTGCCTCAACTCAAGACGATGTTTTTGTTTATCTTTGATCCAGCTATCCCATAAGTCGGAACATATCTGATGATTTCTTAACCCAGACGTGGTTCATTGTGCTCCTCGGTTCGGTGATAGCAGTCATAGTGTTCCTGTTTGGCGCCATGGTCCTCTTCAAACGCTATCAGTTTATCAAGCAGACGTCGCTCGGGAGTATTCACGGTGCGTATGAATTTAAACGGAATATCCTTTTCCAGGGCATTGTTTTTGTTAGTCGACGACTGTATCTTTTGAACGTTATAGAAGAACCCTATTAAAGGTTTTACGTAACTATTATCAATGACAGGCAATCACGCAATTGGCACCGTCAGGAAGTTTCCTACACTCCCACTAAATGCGAACGGGGTTTGGATTGATCCCACCGGCGGCGTTTGGCGGCAGGCGTCGGCTGTTACCAAAGAGGCGATTCCCGATTACGCCCAAATATCTGGGGCACCAACCCTGCCCCTGCCCGACTACGAAAGGTGAGTAAAAGTGAATGAAATCATTAAAAATTCATCTCAATCTCTGAGGCACGGGAGTCTCGGTAGCTTCCCGGATTTTGATCCCCATCCGATCCCATTCTATTCCCAGATACCCGAACCAAAAAAAAACCGGGAGCAACCACCCAACAGGCCGCCCTGCAAACCCCCCCGCCAGAAAAATCCCTTCCGACAACTCGACTCCGTCCTCTGCTAAATCAGCAATTTTATTATGAAAATATCCTGCACAGGAGGCGTATCCTGTTCCTCCAATATGGATGAATATTTATGTCGTTGTTTACGTTTTGAGATTTGAATACAAAAACGCAAATTGAGCCAATTTCCCGAAATAATTGATTTTATTGCCGCTACCAAGAGTAAAGTCGTAGTCACGTTGCCGAGCACATCGGGCATGGGAACTTTTCTTGTTTTTTCCTTATTTTTTTATTTTTTTTATTCCCTCTCCCGATATTAAAAGGCATAGGTACTTTCTCGAATCCCGCGCTTTTTTTAAGTAGGTACTTTTCCTCTTCTGGCTACGTCTTACAAGACCAAATTGAATTTCTTAATGTCGCTTTTTTCGAATTTGAGCTTAATTATAATTTATCAATGCGAAATCGTACCATGAATCTGAATAAAGCCCTTTGTGTATTTTCGAAGTAACTCTTTGTTCGCGGATTCTGGATTTCGGAACAAAAGAGGATGTGTATATATTTTTTTTTCTGGAACCCACTTATGTATGAGATGTAACGAGAAATTCTGATTTAAATCAAATTCGAAATTGATTACCGGAATAATAATGCTTTTTGCTACTTCTGTAAAGCATATCTTTCTTGGAAATTTTTCTTGTCGGCGATATCAATCGATGGATTTTCTGTAAGATTATCTGTATTACATTCATCCAAAATAATAACAGATTCTATCCACACACGAAAATCCATTTATTATTCCATGAAAGCTTATAGTCATACAAATGGAATAAATCTGAATATACATGCTAAGTTATGATGATAGACCTTGATCGTAATTTTCTAGCTCAGTGATTTCTGTTAGAGTATCAAAAAGAAGTTAAGAAATACTTAAAAATGCATAAACACTTTCTAAATTAATAATAATCTGATACTAAAATTGCAGATATAAACAATATAATTCTATTGTCTTCGTTTTTACTATTCACTAAAATTTCAATTAAAAGAACCAAAATTCAATTAATTTTCTCCTAAGTAGATTTATAATTAAATTCATCGGATTTGATCTGAAATAATTGCGGAATAAAATGATACAAAATTATCGAAAAGTTTTAATGTCTTCATTTCAATTTATGTATATATAATAAAAAGATGTTAAAAGAAATTCAGTGAAGGTAATTTATGTCCTAGTGAACAGTACTAGAAACTTAGCGAGAGTCAATACTAGAAAAAAGATTTAGAATCTACTTAACATTAAAGATAGGTAACTTCAATAACCTTTCCTAAATTTAATTTTCTCTAAAAAAAGAAAATCTCAAAATCTAAGAAGAAAATAAAAAGTTTATCTTTTTTATATTAATCCACAAGAAAAAATAAAATCAGTCTGGTGTAATCGTGTTTAATTATTGGTTCATTCATATATTTCGCGAAAAATTAAGCAATAAAAACAAATCCAATAAATTAATTGTAATTTCAGTCTACCCGTATACCATTAAAGTGTATGAAATATTCTTTAGAGGTAACGAGACTTTTGAACAGACAAAGGATTCGAAAAAGCAATCAAATGGGAGGAAATGAAAAATTTAATTAATTCATAATTGATACATATAAATAAAACAACAATTACCATACATTTCACATTCAATATTTTCACCCTCTCTGTAGGAACGTTAAAGAGTCACACTTGTTTGAAAGCAATGTACTTTACTTTTCTTTAATCGAATATAAACAACTTAATTTCGTCGTAACGCATTTAGTTAATTAATTTGAGTATTAACGGCAAAATAGCACACAAATACTCATATACTGAATAAAATCATATAAAAAAAAACTCAATGCAGACGTAACCTCAATCTGAATGGTGCACTCACTCACAATAAATATTTTACCTTTAATGCCGGCATTTTTCCAGCTTTCGAAAGAGCATACAATTTCCTAAATGAAAAATGCAGAGAAACACCGAATTTTTAGTGTTCGTCCAATCTCTAAACGGCGTTCTAACCTGGACAACAAAACTTTAGCCTTTACAAAAATTCTGAAAACCTCACCTTGAACCTTGAGCCGTCGTAAAATCCTGACATCCGGAGCTTCATCAGGACCATACTCCAGAAATTTCAAGAGTTCGGCGACGGGACGACGCCGACGGCGGCGGGGTCGTTTATTTAAAAACCATTTATTCAATTATATTTCGGAAAATTCAGCTCGAGGATGTTTGCGTCCACTTTTGCAGAGGAATAAACTAGAGAAAAGTCGTGGCAGTAGTGTGCATGCAATATTCATGATGGACTGGCTGCCAGGTAGCGAACGCGCCGCGCTCTGCATTCCATCTGAATTAAGTCTGAAATATCCCGTCTGCGTATAATGTCTGGTCCACGTCAAATTAAATAACCTTTGGCCATATTAACCGCCTTTCCCCCGCCGAAGAGGCGGCTTTCAAAGCCCCTGTTCGGCCATTTTTGCACAATGGAATGAAGTCATAATTTTATTTAGACGAGCCCCGAATAGCCGACGTGTTGGGCCTTCCGGTCCATTTCAAAATCTGCAGGAGTAGTGCACTCGATCCTAGCTTACAAAATGGCATTTTTTCCAAATTAAATAAAGTCCGTGGTTCTTAAATAAAAAGGGTTAATACCTGGCAGTTAATATGTTTGGTATACTGACTAAGGACTTAATCATGGACGACACTCTGCTTATAGAACACATCTCGGATTTAAATTTTATTGAACGTTGTCCCTAACACATGAACTAACCTGGATAAGAAAAAACAAAAGATTCACAAAAAATAATAATATTTTTTTTTCAAAACATGCAGAAAATACCTAATATGGCAACGTTTGCCACAAAAAATGCTAATTTAAATAATATCACTGGACAAAAAATTTATAAAAATCTGGATATATGGCTTTAAATGATCATTATTTTCATTTTCTTTTATTTATTCAGTCGTAACTAAATTTAAAGGTAACCGGCCATTTGCCCGACTGAAATGCCCGACAAACCATTTGCCCAACAACCTTTTGACCGACAACAACGAAATATTTTCCTTTTACAAAATGCCTATTAACAATATATTTTCCTCTTACAAATATTGTTTTTTCAATATAGCTGTCAGGTAAATGGTTTGTCATTTGGCATTTGCTATCGGGCAAACGGATAGTAATCAAATTTAAATATTACAACACAAACAATAATTTTATTTCATATTTATGACATTGTTCTATGATAGGTCTCACGTGCTATAAATGAGAAGTGTAATGAATTTAAGTCAAAGTCGAAGTGCAGCAAAAATTGTTTGTTTATTTTATTTATTTGAACGATCTACTTTTAGCTACTTTAATTGCGTCTATGACCGTTCCTAGCATCTGAAAACTATTTGTGGAAATTGTTCAAAAACCCGCTTTTCAAGGCATAAAATCTGCTTTTCAAGCCATCAAAATAACCAAAATGTCTATTTCTCTTAAAACCAGTTCTAGTTAAAAACTTGTGATTTTCATATTGATAATATGTATATATGCAGAATCAGCAACCCTTAAAATCGCTAAAACTGAAAATGTTCATATATATTTAAGGTATGCATACCAAATTTTAATCGTTATCGAAGCGTTAGTTTAAATTTGTATAGTGAACAAACAGACAAACATTCTTAAATCATCCTAAATCATGCCTGACAAAATCTTCTACCTTCCAGTGAAAGTACTTTCAAATAGGTGCAGCCATTCCTGATATGAGACAGATAAACAACAAATTTGCAAAATGTTAACGATTTATTTCTCTATTTTTTTTCAAATATTAAACTTTTAGGCGAATTCAAACTCACTTTGGCTGTACGTTTTTTATGTATTATACACGATAAAAAGAATAATTTGTTTTCTGTTTAAAATAGTGGTACAATATAAATTTGATTAAGATCTCATGAATAGGTATTTATGTCTAGAATGTTGTATAATAATTTAAGACAAATCGGTTGGATAGGTTTTTTTCTGACCCCTAGCTAAAAAATATAAAACATTTGATAAAAATTACAAAAGACCAGAACTTAGGAACTATAAAAAAATTTGAAACAAAACTTTAACATTAGGTATGTCCTTGAAAGTATGTGCCAAAAAAAAACAATATTTATTTAAAATGTTAAACAATCCTTGTAACCCTCTAGCAACCGAATTGGCCGAGCTTGTTGCGGTTTTTCTGTAATTTTTGCTGCTTTTCTGTCGCTGATGTGTTTCAAAATTTTAATTGTATCCTGTTTTATGATGCCCACAGGCTGACCCCGCTCAATATGCCGGACTACGCGGAGGTGGCCGGGTGCTCGACCTTCAAAAACCCGAACTCACCGCTGTACGACAGCTGCGGCGCGTACGCAACGACCAATTTAGTGAATAACGCGAAAGTCTACCAAAATCGGTACGACGCGTCGAAATTGCGGAGCGGCTCTAGCGACCGGGCGGGCCCCACCATGAGCACTGGGGGTGGTGGCGGCACTGGGGGCGGGGGCGGAATGTACTCAGCCCCCACGAGCACTCACTACAACGTGGACCCGAGCAATTTCATGTTCAGCGACTCAAACTACCCCCTGAGCAAGGGCGGAGCCACACTGGCGGCCCAGCCAGCGCCCAAAATGAACATAACCGAGAACAAAATGGATCTCATAAATAACCTAAATCGTACGTCATCATCATCATCATCAACGACGTCTGTACCAAACCACATATCCTCGTCCTCGACGGCGCTGAGCCGGCCCCTGCTGAACCCCTTTCACGGGGGCGGAGGCGCTGGCGGCAGCTTCAACGCGAGCTACGGGGCGGGCCCCACTGGCGGTGTTTGCACAACAATCAAAAGGAATCGCTACCCGAAACTTTTCAACAGTGATAATAAAATAAATTTCGGCGGAGTTGGGGTCGGCCTCCGGGGGGATGTCTTAACCCGCCCGGAAGACACGGCCAGCGCCGCTTTTAATGACTCGAGTGCCTCGCTTAGCAGAGCCGATTACAAGGAAGATTCTGGGGCCCCAAAAAGTTTCCGACAGCACCAGCCACTGTTCGTCAAGTCGAAGGATGGCTCCTGCTGGAGCGCCATTCAAAACAACTCATATCAAGCCCAGCCGCCGCCCCACAAAACGGCGTCGTCCACCGTCGCCTCAAACGCCTCCAACTCTGACGGTGGCGGGAAAAATTCTAGTGTCACTGGATGCGGGGGCGGCAGTGGCACCAGCTCCGGCAACTCCCAAATATACTTAAGTAGTTTCGGAAAAAGTGATATTGTGTAAATAAATAGTGTTTTATCACACCCCTACGGTTTGTAAGGAGCCTTTCGTTACTTCACCCGGAGCAGGTCTCCGCCCGGGTGCCTCTTCTGCCGCATCCCTGTAAATATAACCTCAAAATGTGCAATCAAGAATGGCGCCGATGTACAGGAGTCTCTGGGCGGGGGTGTCACCAGACCCAGTGAAGGTAAGAGGGTTTTCTGGTTTATGACTTTCAGCTTAGGATGATACTAAAGGCGAAATATTGCTGCTATTAATTGCTCTCAACTAGGGAGGCGGGCGAATCTACCTGACGGTGAACATAAAACTTAAGCACTTGAAAAAGTTGCTTAAATGTATTCCCCTCTGTCGAGGACAATGTGGCTGCATAAGCATAATTGTGGTTTATGTCGACACAACGTTTTTTTTTTTTGTCTCGTTACCCTTACAATATTAAAGGTTTGCTAACAACAGTCATGATTTTCAATTTAACGCGCTTTGTACAACTGCACTACGTTGTCATTGTATACAACGAGTTTCAAATTAATAAAGCGATAAAAGTTTCCAATCTAACCAAAAATGAGAATATGGGGTTTTTTGGGAATACAATTTTTAAAGCGCATTTAAAATTCTCCGTTTATCTTGGCTCGATATCATTTCCTTTTTTTTCTGTAAAGTTTTGTATTTTGATACAATAGTTTAAGATCCATTAAGATTCATTTGATAGTGTAGAGTCGTCAAGCGTGAAAATTGAAAAATTGAAAAATCTCAAAACAGATCATCAGTGAATTTTGGATGGCCCGTTTATACATAGTACATATTGCTAAATATCCAACTTTTTAAATTTACAAAAATTGGTGTAATTTACTAAAATTTACCGAACATTTTTAAAATATACCTACATACGTTTACATAATGCAATAATGTCAAGAAAAATAACACTTGGAATGATAATATTGTTTAAAATGTTTTTTTTTTTTTTTTGCTCATAAGCTAAAAAAAAGATATGATAATTTTCAACTTTTTCGGCCATGGTTTGATTCATATTTTTAAAAAATCTCCCGCAACCAGCGAATTCAGCTAAAGACCCATTATGGGGAACTGCGGAGAAACCTTAGATTTTTTGTCGAAAAATAAAAAAATAAAAAAATAAAAATTCCTAAATATACATTAGATCAATAAAATATCCTCGAAGTTTAAAAACAATACAATATAATCCCAAAAGGACAACACTTAAAATTTAGCCTCCTGATATAAATTTTCCCCATTCCCAAAAATGTTTAACCTTAAGATAGAAAAGAAAAATAATATGCGTGTGTAGGCATGCCTTAAAAATTAAAAAGCAAAAACAAAGCCAACGAAAACCCATTTCAAAAGTTATAATAACAAACCGATCATTGGAGAGTTCATTCGGGGTATAAACCTCACGAATCTCTACAATAGTACCTATTTATTAATATTTTTTTTCTAAAATCCCTAAAATATTTTCTCTGTACTTTTTAAAAAATTGTTTCAAAAAAATAGTATGATAGGGTATTTTTGTTAGCAAGTTTAAATTTCGATTGCAAAGAATGCATATTAAAAAAAAAAAAACTACAAGCATGTTATCGCAGAATACGATTTGATTAAAATCTTATTATGATAAAACCATTTGCATTTGCGGTCTTTAATTGAATCGTTAGAATAAACTTCTCAGTTTCCAGAGGACAGTTTTCTAAGATACCAACGGTTTTCATCAAATCAAATCACAGATAGTTATTATTTGAATACTAAATAAATCACTAAGGTCGACTCCAATATTATCCGAAACTATACCATACGATATCATGCCTTTTATTGGAAATTAAACCGTACGAATCTTAAGAAATTTTGATTAAACATCTTATTTAATTACTTCCTTACCCAAGATTTTTATGTTTTGGGCAGTCTTTTCACCATTGGTGAATACAATACTCGAGTCCTGAAAGAATAATATCGATTAAATAGCTGTCGCGGGAAATTAAATATGTATTATAAGCATACATATTAGCTTTTGTTTTTGTCAAAACATTGATCCACAAAAATTATAGATTTTCTCTAAATACATGCATATCTACGAGTATATGGAAAAGTTTTTGGCATATTTTTATAAATGATATGTTTGTTTCAAATCTGAAAATTTGATACTACTACAAATAAAATATTAATGGTAGTTAAAGAAGCGTTCGAATATACGTAAATACGTCATTCAATTCTAAAGCTATCTTGTTATTTTTCATGTAATTACAAATTGAATTTTTCCCCGACATTAAAACTGCACACGTCACGCCACTTTCCTACACGAAAGGTCTATGTTGACCTAATCCTGGTGACACCCCCGCCTCCTCAACTACTATGTACAATTATCTAGAGCTAATTGTAAGTGCAACTGTGAATACGTTAAGTAAGTCTGTTTTGTGATTCAGCTTGAACTAAATAAAGAGGGTGACACGTCGCACTCTCGTGCTATTAAGTATTGTGTACAGATAAGCCGTAAAAATTAAAGAAAAGTTTAATTATAATTAGCATTTAGTAGCATAGGTGCAGTTGTAGGTAAGACAGATTCAAATTGTAGGTAAGAATTCTTTAAGCGTAATACCAATTATAGCTCCTGAAAAAAAACGAGTACTGTTCGCGCACACAATTTCTTCCAGTTATAACACGTTGAGTTTGTTATGACCTCTGTTGCAAATTAACACTGCATTTTCCAAACTGTAGCAATATAAAAGTAAAACAGTTCATTCGGCCTAATAACGCATGAAATTTCGGTAGATGGTCGCAAAAATCTTTGTAAGTATAGAAGGAGCCATCTTTTTAGGGACTCTGTGATTTCGTTTTTTCGCTTTGTCTCCTTCAATTAGCGAAGCCATCGCTCACCGTAAACAATTAAACAATTGAATTTGCATATGTAAATAACGTGTTTTGAAGCCGGCATCAAACCCAGCTAGAATAATAGTAATACGTAAAAACAAAAAAAATCATGGAATTGTGTAAACTTAGTGAAGTATCGTTTGAATTGTGAAGAATTAAAATGAAAAGATTTTGTAAAACTCGCATAATTGTGTAAATAGCGCATAGCCCTATTCCTAAAATTGTAAATAAGCCGGTGAAAGTTATGGTAGTAAATATGTGTTAATAACCTTGAATGCATACAAATTATTTTATATATGCCCTAGACATAAGAAAAACTTCTCAATTATAAATAATTTGCCTAAAAAAAAAAACTTTCTAGTCGACGGTTGAAGAAAGATATAACTCGTTTGCATTCGGACAGACAGCCTCTGTAAAATATAATTGATCGAAATTAAACTAAAAGAAAACACCTCAATCCGAAATACGTAATTTTTGAAATGACTGTCAGCCACTTAAAAATATAAACTGATGCTTTTTTTATCAAAGCAAAACTAAGCTACCTCTAATCACTGACACTATCCTAAAATACCTGTCGTTTCGTTCGGCGGGCAGAAGGAACATTTCGAACTATCCGAATGAAAAATTGAAAAAGGCACTGTAATACGTTTACATGGAAAGCAATGACTAGGATAAGGACTACTAGGAAATATCACTGGAAATTATGATTTAAGAAAGCAAAAAAAAAGGTTTATGTGCCATAACAAAAATATTTCAAGTGGTCATGGTTTTGTATAAAATTTGTAGAAAGGAAAGATATCTCGAATCTGAAAGAGGTGACCGTCCAAAGCATATCGAAGTATTAATAAAATGGTTAATATGAAATGAACATCTTGTTTTTTATTTCATTTCCTTTTAAATTCATCTTTTTTTTCAGAAAAATGGTAAGTTTTTAATCTCACGATCATAAATAACTTATTTAAAAAAGTTTAAATTAAAATTATGGATGGGAATTCGTTATTCAAAGAAGTGCAGATGGTCTTTATGATATTCTGTATAATTGTGAAATTCAATAAGTTTGTTCTGCCAAAAATGGGTTTTTAAGCCCCAAAAGACTCATTAAGCATGAAAAATGATTTTACCAAAAACAAGAAAAAGTGAACATTACAGAAGTTTGAAGCGTGCTTAACGAGACGTGAAGAAATTATGAGGGAAGAACGATTGTTGGCATAGGAAAAATCCTAGTTACTGTTTTTCATTATTTATAGACGTACATATGTACATATTTAATATTTTAAGAAACAAAAATAAGTCTGAACGAAAAATATTTGCACAAAGTGTAAATTATTGAAGACTGGAGTCTTAATAAAAGTAAGACCTAAATGTAATTTTTTTAAGAAAATTATCCTGAAAACTCCGACACAGAATTAGTCCAGTCAAATGATTCCAACCGTGCATTTTTAAATGGCAGCAATGTTTAGAAAAAATCTCTAAAGGGCTATATTACTGCTTTATTTGCAAGTTTATGCAATAAGTATTATATTTCAGAGTTTTGTACTTTGATAAACGAACAATTTCACCTATATATTATATATAATTTTATTTTGTTTTTTTCATTTTTATGAGTTTTACAGCATCTTGAAACGAGGAAAGCTAACAGGTAACTTAAACATATGTTTTGACAAAAGGTGTGTGAATAGTTTTGAATTGCCAAATATTTTAATTACGATAGAAACATTAAGGGAAACATACATATTGCAACACTTGCACTTCTAATTTCGACTAAATTAAATTCATTTTAAAACGACGTTGCAATTTCCAAAACTCAAGTGCCAAACAGCTCATATACAATATTTGTAGCTACATATGTATCTAGTTACCGTTGACGAATTGTAAATCATTGTTTATTCAAATAATGAAATTTATTACTACAAATTAAAAATCACTTTTGACATTAAATAGATTTTACAACCATCAATAATGCACGGTTGCTCATGTTCATGTTGAAAAAAAGATTTGCAAAGTTGCCTCGGGTGCAAACATTTATATCAAAGCATTATTACCCCTTATGTTTATATCATGTTTTCTTATATTATAACATTGCATTATATAAACTATAAAAATTGATTTTCTTATTGACTGATTGTTCTTAGTACTGAAATTTAAAAGTATAACATTCATAGCTTCATATTTTAATTTTTAATGTATAGTATAGGTTTATATCTACTCAAGTTACAGCCGAAAAGGAAGTAAAAAAATAATAATTATAAACCAAATCAAACAACTGCAAATTAATTAAAGAGTCACAATTTCGGTATTAGTCCATAAAATCCACAATATAAAAGCTTTGGGAATAGGTTTGAAAATTGAAATGTTTGCACAAATGTAATGCTTCTTTAAAAAAAACTATCTATCGTATAATTTTCTGAAAAAAATATCTCTAAGAAATAGAAATATAAATTTTAAAAATATCTTAAATTAAAAATAAAAATCACCATGAAGAATTCTAGTCCGGTTATATAAAATTTGTGTTGCAGCTAGTTCAGGTGTCAATAACTTTAGAGTGATCATTTCAAGTATGACAGTATATCTGATATACATATCTTATTAAACTTTTCAAGCCAGAATGTAAATATCGTATAAAGTTTTGAATAAATTTAGCAATATGCAGAAGTCAGTTTCCTCGACGACCTATTATAAAAATCGAAAACTATAATTCTTTTAAAAGAACATTCAATTCTATAGGTAAATGTTTTATAAGAGAAAAATTAGTCATGTGAATTCTAAAATCATTCCATATGCAAATATTTGGAAAGGCTGCAAATGCAATATCTATACAGAATCATTGATAGTCTCCTTATTTTCCATACTATTTTTAAATATTCCTTTAAATTACATTTGTCACATTCATGCCATCTCACAAATGTATTAAATAAAATTTTGGGTTTGTTCATACATATGTATTGTTGCACAATACATAATTATATGAGTCGAATATTCATTTATTTAAAATATAAAATCTGTTTGCATTATTTTGTCACAAAGGCCCCATTTTCAGAAAAGCACGCCAAGGGCTAGAAGAGTTTTTAAAACATCTTTTTGCTCCAGAGCATTTCCAAGATGCTCCAGAAGCTTGTCCGAAGCAAGACTCAAGAGTGGCCGCACAAAGAAATCTCGAGCCGTGCACCCTCCAGAAATCGATGTTTCGTGCCCTGAATGGGGCCGCAGCCACTGGGCGAGCCCCACTGAGTTTGAGGAGGGCGAAGCCCGACATCGAAGACGTCGATTTAATTTGTCAGGCATTCTCTTTTGCCGGGGCTTTCGGAAATCCTTGCGGATATTGGAATAAATCACCCCTTGATGGAGCAGCTGACCCGGGGTGCGGGGGCGAAGACCTTCCCGGGGATCCCCCGAAATAAAAATTCAGATTGTCGCCGATGCTTACGAAGAGTCCGGGATCTCTAAATAATGAGCTGCGTGTGCTGATTTTTAATGACGCGAAGGTGGGTTCGTCCGCTTCCTTTTCGACTCCTTGGACCACTAAGTCCTGAGTTTTCTTAACGGCTACGTTTGTCAGGAATCAAAGGAAGCGAATTGATATTAATGGGCTGGGCTATCGGATTTTTCCGATGATGATGACATTTTTAGAATGGGAATGATTATGCAAAGCGCTTCACTGAACTTTCGGGCCAAAGTGATTGAGTTCGTTTTGGTACTGCGATTCAGTTCATAAAGGAAAGATCCTCCTTAATTCCGGTATCTTGTAAAAAAAATCATGATTTTGTAAACAGCTTGTTGGTTCATAATAAAACAGGAAATTCGCCGTAAAAATTCTGAAGTATAGATAGATTCATCGGTATACTGATCTTTGTGCTAAGAGCCTTTGAAATTAAATTTCGAAGAAGATGAAACGAAGAGTTTTGATTGTAGATATACTTTTGTTTTACAATATGTTTCAATTAATTATAGGTATAAACAAGTTATAAAATATAATTAATTTCTAAATTATAGTTTAAAGTCCTCCAAATGAACTTTAAAGTTTTCAAAATTAATTTAAATAAGTATTTTGATTTTCATTCTACTCTTACTAACTTCGAGGAGTCTACCAAAGAGACAACCCGTGGCTTAAATCAATAAATAGAACACATTTTATTAAGGTAAATCTAAATTTGCTTGCAGTGGAGACGATTTTTTAGTCTTATACGCGAATTATAAAAACTTTGTAGACTGACAAATATTCTATTCTATTCTTTTCAACAAGAAAAGCGATGAACACAATCAATAAATCAGTCGGAAGGAATGATGAAATATAAAATATTTTAATTTTAAACTAAAATAGCAGCAGTATGTTAAGTAGCTTAAATAAAAAAAATGAGATGAGGAAGAAAAACCACCATGTACCAAAGAAAAAAATTAAAAATAACATTAGGAATAACATGAAAACAAAAGGCTTCTACATACAATATTACATTCTAAAAAATATCAAATGAACCTTATAAACAATATATTATGAATTACAAATGTAACTTTCATGCTTATGAAATTATATAATATCTAAATATTGGTACATTGACCAAGCCATTATTAAAGGTAAAGGTTCGCCATAAAATTTTGTAACATAGTTTAAATAAAAACTTATAGTAGCCTTTAACATATTTAACAATTTTAATCGAGTCGGTGTTCAGGATTAGGTACTATTCGTAAGTAATTCCGAACACCAAAGGTTGTGTTTCCAAATTAAGTTTTAGTAAATATTTTACCAAAGTTAACTACGTTTACTTGTAGCTGATAAATTTGAAGATCATTGTAGCGACGACGTCTTGACTTCGACTCAACTTTAACTCGTCGTTTAACGTTAATCTTAGCTTCAACTTTAAGTTTATTTCAACTCAACTTATATTTCGTCTCTACAATAGTAAGCTTGGAAAGAATTTTTTATCGAAAAAGTTTTAAGATAAATTTAAGTTGTTAATAATTTATGAAATCTACACTTATTAAAAAAATAGAAGTATTAATTCATTTGCATTAAAAATTTCTAAAAGTTTTTATTCATTGAAATAATTAATTTCTTATATTTTAAATAATAAAGAATAGAGAAGAAATTCATACTTAATTAAGTAGTTCATGCTTAATTAGGAGATGGAATCAGCTCTACATATATTATTAAATTGCATATCATAAAAAAGTTCGTACCTTTTATAGTGACGGTTTAATTCGTTTAGTAATTGTTCGTTATTAATTACCCTACTCTCCACTGAGAACTGCTAAGATGCAGTACTTAATATTTTGTTAACGATACAATAAAACCTTTCATAAAAAAAAATGTATTTTTCTCGGCCATTGAAAAGGCTCAAACGTCGAAAAGTATTACTTTACTATTCAGTCGTTCAAATAATCCCAAAACTCTTAGCTAATTAACCAACACATCGTCTTAAGAACAAGGACAATTCGAATTAATCCTGGCAATTAATATATTTGCGTGATACGAAAAGAGAAACGACAAAAATGTCTGTAAGACAAAAAAACCCATAAGCACATAATGAAATATGCAAAAGATAATAGCTGTGTTCCATTGGGCTGTGTAAAATACTCCCAAGTACTTCTGGCTACGCTGAACTACTCTAGCTATAGTTGGCGAGCAGAAGTTCTGAGTAGTTACGCCACATTTTCCCGCCAGGTGGATGGTGGTTTTTGTACTAGGTTTGCATGGAAATGAAAGCTTTTCCTCATTTTTCGTTGCAGCTTTAGCTATTCTTGAGTAATCACAAGGATTCAAATAATAAAATTTAAGTAGTTTAGGCAGCAAAACATATTTATATATAAATATTTCCATTTTAATAAATAAGGCGCAATCAAAGCAACTAATATAATACGATGAAATGTCAAAATTTGAATTTATATTTTACTCCTGACGATCAAAGTAGCGTTCCATAGAGAAAGTACTCGGGAGTACTTTACACAGCCCAATGGAACACAGCTAATGTTTATTAGGAACACATCGTTTTGTTTCTCTTAAGCCATTAATAACATTTGATGGGTTTTATACCGCCCACCTACCCCGCCTCTCCGGGCTTAGTTTTGTAAGTCGTCCCACGAAAATAGGCGAAGACATTCGGGAACAATTGAAAACGTATCCGAAGGACTCTCAGCGAACGACAATCCGTACCAAGCGGTTACATTCGCTGTTCGTTAACAAACTGCTAATGAGACATTTGTAACCGCAAATGAGGCAATCTTTGTGGCACGCACATTACCAACTTTTCGGAGGCATGCCAACGCCGTAAATAGGGCAAATACGTTTGTAATAATTATGAAGCACCCTGTAGACATATATTGCCTAAAGTCCATGAATGGAAGATAACTCAAAACGTGACCTTTATTAATTTCACCAGCCGTACGAGCCGCATCAAGATTTGATTATGAAATATGGAAAATTTCGCCTATTTCGGTTCACGGGAGCACGGACGATTTAAAATGTTAACGAGTAAAGCCCCAAAAATATGGGAAAAGGATTGGAACGATGCCAAAATTAAGTGAAATTTACAAAAACACTTCGAGTAATGAAATTTTCCGGTATTGCGCCGAAATACACCGCCATAATTCGCTGGGACAAGGACAATCTGATTGAAACCCGAGGCGGGTGCACAGTCAGCCGGCCGCTAATTAATACGTCTCCGATTAATGGGTTTAATGCGGTCAATTCCGATAATTGTATTGGAGCTGGAGGCCGAGATGGATGCGTCTATCTCGCGTACAATCTGGACCGGAGGCTGGGGGTTGGTGCGGTTCCACCCACGAACCATATTTCCTCCTTGAAAGACGGCTATCGCCCCCTCAATCTTCGCAAAAGTACTTCTTAAAATGAAATCAGATATCGGGATAATTTACACTCCGCAAAAGTTATCCCATGCCGCGGCAGATCCGGGTGTTGGAAAAAGCCGGAGGTTCGCCCAGATAAAAATAAAAGCGAAACGAAAAAAAAAATATATATATATTCGAGGCTAAGTACCTGGAGAGCAGCACTGCAGGTAATTTGATTCAATTCATTGATATTTTTGCGTCTGAGAGAAGACACCTTATCTTCCGCGCATAAATCCTTCAGGGCCGACAGCCGGAGCTGAGGCCAACTTTGGGAAGTCTATTAAGATTTCATGATTGAAGATTAAAGTCGGGAATTTGCGGGAGCGCCACGCCGTGGATGCTGCGATGTGGCGGCGACGGCGACGGCATCATCACGGCACGTCAGTCCTCATAAGGCGGCTAATTAACTCCGCAGGGAGGATTACTCCGAAGCGAACTCTCAAGGATTCCTTCCTGATGTTATTAAGCGGGTTTCTCAAACTTTGTCAAGTAAATAAAATGCCTGTCTCGGTGGAGTATCGCTTTAGCAATGTCTCGAGAGCACTTTCACGGCCCGAGATTTTTTAATTGCCGCAAACAAACTGGCAGCTTTCTTTCCCCTGAGGAAGACCGCCTCGAATACATCGAAGAAAGTAGTCCTTTCGGCCTCCTTTCGCTTAAACGCAATAAAAACACGCCTTAAACAGCGACGTCTTAAGGCACATCCGCGACTGAACACCACAAACTTATAGAGGTCTTTGGGGAGACTTTACTTCTATAAGAACCCCGTCTTCTACTCTATTTTTGTATGTTAGTCCTCTTTGTATTCTCTAGACAAAAACTGCCTAAAATACGATATAATATTTTTCGCTTCAACTTTCCAAAAATTCATATTTTTGTTTGGGCTTAAGGGGAGAAAATCCATTAAGAGACTGATTTTCAAGCTTTTTTTATGAATTTTTTTAAATAGATAAAAAATAATTAGAAATTGCTTAACCTTTGTGATCATTTAATTAATACCATTCATGAGTAATTTTAATTTTTTTCAAATATTTCCGCCAGAAATTGCTTTATAACTCAGCCATCATCCATCGAAGGTTGTCCGCAGAGTTGATATTTTGAGAGAATTCCATAAACGCTATAATTCTGATCATTATCTATACATTATTAACATATTTTCTACGAATATGACCCTACTTCCAACTGAAAGTGTTGAAATTGAGTGTTTTGTATGTATTTTAAAAACATTATAACATTTTCACCAAGGCTTTTGCAATTATTTTGCAATAAAAAACGCTTTAAATTATGCTTTCATAAATTGATTAGATTCATATTCTTCGTAATCCAAAAAAGGATATCATTTTTCGGTTAATAATTTTGTGCGCAAAAGTTCCCACAAGTCGAAAAAAGTTGCTTCGAGAAAAACGCGTTATAAAAATAAATCACCGCTCGAGCGCCGTGGGATCTCTTTTTATTCTCATAACATTGAAACCAATTCGAATTTCATTTCACTACTTTCTACATGTATAAAGAGAAACTCAATTCCAGTTTTTTGTAGTTTTATTTTTAAAAATAACTTCATTCTTACTAAACTTAAGGTAGCTTCAATCCAACCTAAAACTTTACTTCCGTAGGTATATATTCTTAAATATATAGAACTGAAAATTTATACTCATAAACGCATGTACGATAAATTCATCTGGATTAATTTTGTATTATATTTATTATTTTTTAATAACAATGCAATCAGGAATTAAGTTATACTTATAGCGTAGATACAGTAAAAAATTAATATCATAGGAAAGAAAAAGTTAGAAACGTTTTTATGAAAATTGTTTGTTTTTGTTCAAGTATTTTGAGAATTAATTAAATAAAATTCGTTTCAAAAAGCCCTCTTCTGATTCCCTTAGTGAAGCCCAATATGCAAATTAATCAATTTGTTCATTCATTCATTTGTGGCGTACTGAATGAATGAATTATGTCCTTTCGTGTTCGTCTATTAAGTTACTTAGCTTCATTCATTTCTCTGATAATGTCTATGCTCTAATCTAATTAATTAACTATACGTACTTTCATACTAAACAAAATAAAACCGATCTTTAATGTTAACAATTAATTTATAGACGTTTTTATTTAAGCTATCAATCACCTTAAATTTCAATTCAAAAAGTACTTGTCAATTCGAGCCAATACGCCAGAATATGATTCAATTATGTAAATTACTGATTATACGTAGTATTTAAAGCTCAGAAACGATTCAATGTCGGATTTTCGCTGTAGTTATCACCATTTAACATTTTCAGGATTACATATCTGTTTAATAGAATCTGGGTTAAACCTTCATTTTTAAATCATACTAAAGCTTTATAATATCTGAAGTTAACTTTTCCAACCTAAAAACCACATTTACCAAGTGTTCCAAATGTTTCGGGATCCCTGATTTTCTCGGAAAAAACTCAACGGACCAAACAATTTTCTCTCTTTCTCCTTGAGAAGAAAAGCGGATAGCTATTAAATTTCAAATGAGGACCGTCTTTTTTATTGCATATAAAAACTTTACCTATATTTTGTAGATATCTTTTCAATCCCGTAAAATTGGACTGCTCAACCACCCTTAGGGACGCATTTAAGATTAAACTTGGTTTGCATGAAATAATAAAAATTTTTATATTAAATTAAAATGTATTATGTATTATATTTTCATATCTTGAGGGAAGTTCATTAGGTGTTCATAATTTTTAATAAGACACGTACCTACATTCATATTATTTTTATAGAATGTAGGTATTACCTCTGTAACAGATTATGAATTTGCAAATAAGAATTCACATTTCGAAAAAAAAATTGGCTTTGAAAGATAAAAAATACTGCATTTTTGTCATTTTAAAACAAAAACCATTAAAAAGAAAAACGAATTATCATTATATCAAAAAGTGAGCGGTTTTAAAAAACCGATGATTTCACGCAATGGAATAATAAAAAAATGTATGAACATGAAACTATTATACTAAATTGATTTCAAAACTTTGTTTACTGTTCTATAGGAAATACTTTCTTTTAGACATAGGCTTTTAATTACGATTTTTGTGGGACTTTCGCTTTCAGTGCAAAGTTCACTATTTTGTTGGGCATGATTTAGGAGATATTTTAAAATAGTTTTCTATTTGTCTGTTTATTTGTGTGCTATAAAAATGTTCACCGGTGCACCAATTGCTATCAGAATTTTCATACATACTTGAAGGCGCTGGAAAAACTGCATATTTACCTAAAATATGGACAAGTATTTCAAAATGTTGGCCTTAAATGTTCAACTATTCAAGCGATTCCATGACAATCGATATACAATTTATAAATGTTTTTAGATAAATATTCAGTTTTTCATCAAAGTTATACATATATTACTTGTTCTTTTGAATTGTGCTATTTTGCTATCAATACTTATTGATATACTTTAAAACCCTATTTAGTTTAAAAATGTGACGTGACATTTATGATACCAATGGTTAATACTGGTAGACTTTTAGACACTTAGCTTTTGATTTAACATAATTCAAATACGTACACAGTAATAAAACAATTTTATTATAGAATTTGTATTCGTCCGCCAAAGAAAACGAACCCAAAAATGGTCAGCGTTTAGATCCGGGGCACCGGCTTAATGGCCAATGCAATGCAATTAAAATTCCAAGTGTGAATTACAACAAAGGGAAATTTTGTAACAATATGTATGTAGTTGCAGAAAATTATGTAATTTTATGTTTCTTAAACTCCAGTTAAAATTGTTCACTATGCAGGTAATATAAATTCAGTTTCACGCTACCATCGAATTTCTTTTCTGTCCCTATCTCCTCTAAATGTCGTTTGGTTTCATGCTAAGTGCAGATCGTCCCCTCTCATCTCAACTGCCACATTTATCGAACCTGTTGCCGGAGTTCTGAAGTAATATTGAAAAACAACAAAACCGATCTCAAAATTGGTTGAGTAAATACGCTGTAATGCGACGTGGCGGCCGACTGCAAAAAGGCCTTTAAGCGTTTCGAAAAATATTAAAGCGAGCAATTTGAGTCCACTCAAGTGGAAGCACCCTGTGCCCTGCGCCGCCGCCGCCGAGTGGGGCCCTGCTAAACGGCCGTGCACCACCACTCTAATTCAATAGAAGTCAGCCACAAGTTGGATTACCCTTGTTTGCTCGTAAATTACTGGAACGCCCCATTATCATGTGCACATCGCCCCAAGGTCCTCAATTTGATTATATCAAGTGCAGTTTGCATTTTTTCCTTTCTCCTCGAGTGCTCTTCCCCCGGTGGCGTCCGCGCCTCGGAGCCCCTGTCCCGGCTAAATTATCCCTGGTCCTTTGGGTCTTGGAGGAAAACTGCTCGGGCGCTCCGCTGCTGATGCGGGGGCGCTCCGCTCCGTCCATCACGTCGAATCCAGCCGCACTGAAGCGAACAGCCTCCTCGGGTATTTCTGCTTCCGGCGAAACTTTTCTTTTATGTCGCCCCACAGATAAAACTGTTTTTCTTCGGGAATCAGTTTCCCGGATCAATCAGGCGTGCGGGGGGAATCCTAGGACAGGTCCTGGAGAGGGTCCAGACCCGGAACCTGATTTCTTTTCTTTTTTTCCTGTTTAGCCCTGCTGCAAGCCCATGGACTACTTATTGCTCGTGATATGAAATTCCTTCGTGCAGTGAAACAGCAAAAACAATGCGGGGGTGAGATCGAAGAGGGACACTTAATTTTTGGTGTCCTTTTCGTTCACCCTGTGCCAAATACCGTCGCCTTTGCGACCGGAGGAATTTCCTGATTTAGGCGTCGTTGTCGGGCTGCAGTCGGGCTCGCATGCGGGGGTTATTTATTGCCGGGGGGACCAAAATTTATTGATATATCACGCAGATTGGTATACCAGCTGCTTCGGGGTGATAAGCCCCCCGGCCCGCCCCGCAACTGTGCCATAGGCTTTGTTTCTGGGGGAAGATTTGCATGGGAGCCTCCAACATTTACTTTATGGGCCCCACTGATGAGAAAACTTCCACCAAACTTCTGAAAACTGTCAGAGCACCCTCCCCCCTCCCACAAAAAAGCTGTGACTCCGGAGTCGCCTAATGACGACGGTGACGTCTTCGCCAGCCGCTTAATCCACTTCGGGTGGGATTAAAATTTTTACGTCACTCTTAAAATTGATGGGGCGCGATGTTATGACGGAACTTGCGCCGTTCCCAGAATTGCTAATTTAGCGATATTACTTAAAAATATCTTCTATCTTATAGCTCCGGTGTCCGCGGCATGGATCAGTCATGCGAATGGAATTCGCCGGGAATTTAATTACGAAAAACTTAAGCCCTGCGCTGTGACTGACGGAGGAGCGATAAAATTCAGGGAGGCCTCTAATTGAACACCAGGGGATGATGGCTGCCTCACGAAAACCGCTTAAAATTCAGATTGAGAAGATTTTTGTGCTCTGCCTGCTTAATTTAATTGAATACGCTTCTACGCCTCTAAAAGGCCTATGCCCGAAAACAGCAAGATTCTGAGTAACGCTCGTTTTTGGTGTTTGGCTCCCCGATGATCCACTTTATCCCGGATAAGCCGAAAACAGCAGGAAATATTCCTAAAAAGGTCGATGGGAGCTGGACGCAAGGTCACCAGCTCTTTTATTCATTCACTAAAGTTGCAATATTTTTAAGCATTTCAACTGTCGAGAAGATTACGAGGAACTGGCGTTGACGAAGCTGTTTAATCCTTTAACAGCCCAATATTCAATTTCTCTTCTAGCTCTTTAGCACTTAAGCCAATTGAATTGAGACCTTTTATGAGGAATAATATAATACTTGGGCAAGTTTTTTCTTGACCTTTTTTTTTATACAATATTTGACTGAGGAACACGATTTGTGGCTTTTTACAACAATACAATTACAATTTTTCTTAAACCATGGGGATTTAGTACATTAGTTCGTTCAAAAATCGTTTAGCACAAATATTTTTTTATAAAAGTAATCTATTCTTAAATAATAATAATTTATTCAGTGCCTATAGCACTTGTATACTTAAAATGAAGTGATCACTAGAATTAGTAAATGAAGAACAGGGCTAACATTTAAGCTATGTAACTCCATTAAAATAATACAGAATAAGTATAGGGAAGAAGGAAAAGACGGTATCATAAAATCTATAATTAGGCACTAAAAAACTCTAATCAATATCGAATTCATAAAATTCATCAGCAAGATCTATTATTTATTTTAATGAAAAGTTCCTGCTTAAATTGGCTCTTAGATCTTGAGATTTTACACTTACATAATTGGAAGGACAATCTCCAATTTAGCTTTTCGGTGGTTTAAATTTATTCGAAAACTTAAATTTACACATATAATTGCTCACCAAAGTAGACGTAGATTTTGTTCTTAAGAATATATATACACCTTTTATGTATAGTTTAAACATGCTACTTTTAAAACTGAAGAGTACTTATTATATTTTTGTTTTTCTGCAAATTTGCAAAAATTTTGTAATTTTCTTATCTAAAGTCATTTAAATTCTTCTGCATCAAACGCAACACAAATTAAACGTCAAACAAGGACAAAATTTAGCTATTGTCATAAACATTTTAAATAAGGTAAGATCTGAGGACATTTTGCATTACTTAAAAAACAATTTTTTACATCATAGTTTCATAAAATTTTTTGATTTAGTCAAAACAACTCAAGTATGAAGTTAAAGCTTAAATATTCAATTTGTACGAACTTAGTTTCGTAAGAAAATAAGAAACAAATTTTATTGGAGAAACATATTTAGGGATAATTAAGTACCTTGTACTTGAAAGCTTCTTTTGTATTTAGTAAATTTTAACTACAGTCATACGTCATATTGTTCTAATAAAACTTCTGTGAAATACAATTTCATCTAAACATTTTTACTACTTTGGCATATTAAAGTTTAGTTTAAAATCATAATAAATATCTAAGAAGTTTTGCTTTTTTATAACAAATGTGATCAAACCTTCCATTCTTGAATAGCAATCAAATCAAACGTATTCAAGGGAAAAAAAAACAATTTTCTAAAGATAATGCTCTCAGCTACACTTCGTTCGCGTTGTAATAAAGTAAATTTTATAAATATGCCTTAAATAAAAAAATTCAGCTGATGTTTGTGGTAAAATAAATGGAGCAATATCGCTAAAATTCATATGCGAGCAGAGGCAGCTGCTTCTTCGGTCGGTGAAATTATGAAATTGAGTGCGGCCCATATACCAGTCCATCAATTTCCGAAATTATTCGCCTTTATCTGGGCGACTGATTTATTTCTATTATTTCCGGGAAATGGGCCCATTTAAGGTAACACATCATTGACAAGCTCACCCATAAACCGAATTTATGAAAAAAAACGTTTCCGCCCATTTTCTTCGATTCTCTCCGGTTTTTGGGAAGCATGGCCCTTGGTATTAAGGAATAAATCACGCCTCATAATCTTTTATCTAAAGCAGCTCCTCGAGGTGAGCGCGAATATCCGTGAAATATTAATTTTCGCTCGACAGGAGCCTCATGTCTGCAGTTATCCTTAAATTAGCGAAAGAAGGTCCTTCACACATTTGCACAAAAAAATTTTGAAGTATAGAGGCTCAAAGAACAGCCTCAGGTGTGGGTGGAAGTTGAGTCGTTTGTTTCATATTCCAGAGAAGATTTTATTTTATATATTTTTTTTCATTCATGGTTCCAGCGAACCTTGAAAAGTACAAAATGTGTAAAAAAATGTAAAAAAGTAAGAGCGAAAATAAAAAGCGATGCTGCACTACTTTCAAAAATCGTTCTGCCACGCCAACCCTACATCAGGCGACGCGACGCGACGGAAGGGCAGAAACTGGGAAGGTTTGGGAAGGTTCAGGAAGAGCGGGAAGGTTCAGAAAGGGTCCGGGTATCAGGGCCGGCGGGGGTGGACGTCCCGGAATAAGGGACTAAGGAAGGGCAGATGGGCTGCTCCTCTTGCGGAAGAGCGAATTTCACGTGCTAGGTGGCAATATATTCGGGGAAATAAATTCCAGCTTTTTTCATCCTGTAAAACTTTCTTTTTAAATATCTTTTTGTGTCTTCGCCTCGCAAGGATAAAAGGTTGATATAGGATAGGATAGGGATGTCAGGGATGAGCGGCTGAGGAAAAACAAGCTATCGGGAGGATTTTGAAGTTTTTAAACCCGCCCATCCGCCCTCCCCCGACCGCCGCACAGTGGGCCCAAACGACGTTTTTCGTCTCAAAAATCTGTAACTTTTTTATTTGTTGAGATATTCGCATGAAATTTTTTATGCATAATACTGAGTATATGAGCTTTTAAATTATGATACTAAATATAAATAAATAATTTTTTTTATATTAAAAAAAAAATATTTAAAAAGTAGTTTGGCGTTATTATACTTAAATTAAAGCTTAGAATTTTTGTTTTTTTTTATTATCTATTACAACTTTGTTGTTGTTATGTTCGAAAGCCCCATATTCAATATTATTATTTTTTTATTGGAAAAAACTCATAAAAAAAATGTTTTAAACTTCTACTCTTTTTAGACAAATATTTGTTGAAAAAACACTTTTAACAACAAAATTTCATAAAAATAATATTATAGACAAATGAACAGCAGGGAAGAACACTCTGAAAAAAAATTTCAAATTTATGAACTCAAAAATATAAGCTTTACACATTTTATAAAGTTTAGTTAACATTTTTAATGTTAGCGCTGTTTGCCGATGTTGAGATTTATATCCCATTTTAAAGTGAATTTGATCTAGAACATGGAAAAATTAAGAAAGTTTGCGGGTTTTTTGCGCTTTTTTCATAAATGTCAAAATGATAGAACTACTATTTTTTTTTATAAAAAAACGGTTACCTTCTCTCTAATTCTTACTGGTTTTCAATGAATACTAACCATATAGCATAGCATTTAGGCAGGAATAAAGCAAAACGTACAGAGACGTACAAGGTTTGATTATAGACAAAGTTATAAAGTGCTGACACATGGCGAGAGCATTTGCATTAATACCCCTTGGTAAATTCTCGTTGATCCTATATAACTTCAGTATCAGAAACGTCCAGTAGTTGTACGGCTTCGTGGGTTAGTTCTTGTCCTGAATTCTTATAATTTAATCTTAAACTTGTAATATATGGATCTGATGTGTATAGCAGTGAATGATAAACATCATCATTAGTAGATGCTCGTGAGCATTTTCTGGAATGATGAAGTTTTTAACGTTTGTAGTCCTTATTACATGTCTCCCGTATGTATGAAGGTGATAAAATGGATAAATAGAAGTTATTTCACACAAATTAAATCATAAAAAGAAATAATTCCAATTATTTCATTTTATTATTATTATATTATCCTACATATTAATTTTTATTAAAAGCTCATTTTATAAAGTTTGGTGATGCTATATGGTTAGTATTCATTGAAAACCAGTAAGAATTAGAGAGAAGGTAACCGTTTTTTTATAAAAAAAAATAGTAGTTCTATCATTTTGACATTTATGAAAAAAGCGCAAAAAACCCGCAAACTTTCTTAATTTTTCCATGTTCTAGATCAAATTCACTTTAAAATGGGATATAAATCTCAACATCGGCAAACAGCGCTAACATTAAAAATGTTAACTAAACTTTATAAAATGTGTAAAGCTTATATTTTTGAGTTCATAAATTTGAAATTTTTTTTCAGAGTGTTCTTCCCTGCTGTTCATTTGTCTATAATATTATTTTTATGAAATTTTGTTGTTAAAAGTGTTTTTTCAACAAATATTTGTCTAAAAAGAGTAGAAGTTTAAAACATTTTTTTTATGAGTTTTTTCCAATAAAAAAATAATAATATTGAATATGGGGCTTTCGAACATAACAACAACAAAGTTGTAATAGATAATAAAAAAAAACAAAAATTCTAAGCTTTAATTTAAGTATAATAACGCCAAACTACTTTTTAAATATTTTTTTTTTAATATAAAAAAAATTATTTATTTATATTTAGTATCATAATTTAAAAGCTCATATACTCAGTATTATGCATAAAAAATTTCATGCGAATATCTCAACAAATAAAAAAGTTACAGATTTTTGAGACGAAAAACGTCGTTTGGGCCCACTGTGCGCCGGCGATAGTACGTGGGAGTGCAATATGTCACGGGGGAAAAATTGCTCACTTTAAACTTTCACCCCTCATTTCGTAGAATTGCAGCCGTGCAAGTTTGAAATATCTTAAGAAAATTATGACAATCCCTTAAGGATAACGACACAAAAGTTTCCTAGTAAAACCAGGGAATGGTTCTTTTCTTACCGACGCCTGTTCAGCGCCGGATATTGCCATGTCTTATCGGTCCTCCTTCGGTCGACTTAAGATTCTTTGGGCGTTGCGCCGCCGTGTGCCCAGCGCCTCGACGCGACGGACAGTGAGAGGTCATAAGATGCTCATTACTCGGGATTTCCGACTCCAGACAGACTCAGCACTTTGCGCTTACTTTTTATAGATTTATTCTGTGGGATGTTGTTTATTTTAGGAAACTTTAATTGGGAATCATGTGAATTACTCTCCTTCTTGGGAAACGGTTTGGTATAAGTCGCAGTAACTTTTTCATACCCCCGCACCAAACTAATGGCATTTAAAGTTCAAGGACCTAGACAACCCTCTTAGAAAAGTAGTTGATTTAGTGATGGCAATAAGTTCCTTAATGAACTAAGTTTGTCGAATAGTTAGAGACAATTTAAAATAACTTTCAGAATTAGTTCTCTGTATAGGTATCAGCAACAAATTCTATTAATAAATTCTATAAAGAAAAGGCTTCCAATTAATTTCCTGAACGATACAATGATTTTATATTTTATTAACGCCTCCAATTATTGTTTCCAATTAAGACGTAAAGCAGATATTTATTTTCAGATAAAATCATACTTCCATATTTTGCGACAAGTTATAAAAATTTAATATATCACATTCAAAAAGTTTGAAATTAAAGCACAAAAATAAAATAGAAACCGCCTTCGAGTAGTAAGTAGTACTAGTGGTAGTAGAGCACCAGCCCCTAAAATTATTTGGAAAAATGACTGAATACATTTTATATAATAGATTAAAAGATAAAATCATTACTTTTGAGAAAATCTGATTTTAACTAACTTTATTTGAAATACCGATATAAAAAAAAAATAACGAAAAATATTTTACAAATCACTGAAATCAGGCACACCAGTCAACTTTAGGTTAACGCCACAACTATGTTGATGATTCTAAAATTATTTTGGGAATCCTAAAATAAAGATAGTATACCTTTAACTAAAAAGAGATGTCACTATAATAACCATTTTTTTAAACTGAAAGGCCCTAAATTGAAATTGAATAGATGTGGGATCCCACAGAAAAGGAATGATTAAAGACATGTCTTTAAAGTCACTCCTGCGCAAACATAAGAAGCTATTTTTACCCAGCTGAAGAAAAGTGTCCGTTTAAAATCTTGAAGCCCTTGTTCGCATATGTACCTACGTTTAATTTTTTAGAAATTAAGGTTATTTCTACATGGTAAACAACTTAAAATCTGTTAGTACTCACTAACTTATATTTCAACAATAAAATTCAAACATGTTTAGTATGCCATCATGGATAGCTTTTCATTCTTCATGAAATTAACCAATTTCAAAAAATATGAAAATTGCCTCTCATTACCGCGAGGTTTCCTTTCAGTTTATTTGGATAAATGTCGCAAATGTTTGATAAGTAAATTATATCCGTTGTATAAAACTATATAACTTTTAATGATTGTTTTATTTTAAAAACATAATTTGTAAAATTAGGCTGTTTATTTATTTATTCATAGTACATTAGTGTCAAATATGCGAACTCACTTTCCTTTTTAATACTAATTATTTTTTTCAAATTTGTCTTACTTGTTGAGTAGCTGTCAATAAAATATAAGTATGTAATCAAGTAATCAAATAAAATATGAATCACAAAAATAAAATTTTCGTCGTTGAAGATGTTCAAAGAAAAAAGTGCAATTTAGCCAAATTAAAAATAAAATTATCACATTTCGTATTTATTATTGACAGGTCTTGATTTTGATTCTTTCTATTTTTTATAAAGGATGTCTTTAGTCGAAGTAACACTTGATTACCTTCTATACTTTCTAGATGAAAGCAAACCGATCGTAAAAAGGACCAATACCCTGCGAACTTCTCATATACTTATCTAACAGAAAATTAAAAGAATTAGTAATACAAATGATTATTAGAAACGAACTGATTTATTTTACTAATATTTTAGCTAATTCTAGGTACTGTTTGTCAAGCCTTGCTTTTAATATTTTGAGATAATGAAGCATATTAGCATATTCGCAGATTCATAACATTTATTTCTGTCTTTGACCTTGACCTGCTTTCTAAAATTAAAAGCAAAATTTCGTGCAGAATTCTGTGTTCAAAATATAAATCTCCTTTCAGGAAATGAATCCTCGTTCTCCCTAATGTATTAAGGTTCATTTGTTATTTTGATTGTTAACCCCATAAGCATTTTATTGTTTTTTTTTTCTTATAATCATCGATATCCTCCGATTGATGAAACCCATTAAGTCGACTTCTTTCCATTTACCTTCAAATTTTACCCATAAAACCCGAGAAAGGAACATCGACCCGGGTGGTGGGATAGCTTTTTCGCTCTTCCGGAAATTAAAGCGATTTACAATTTTTATTTCCACGGCGTTAACCCGATCTTTAGCTATTTGTCAGGCGATTTGAAATGGCAACTTGGTGTGTCCCGACTGCAAATGTAGCGTACATTTCCTGGTGGAACTGGGCAGTGGTATAAAAATACTTTTTTTCTTCCCGCATCTCTCCCGGAAAGGGTGCGGGAAGAGTCGCCCTCCGGTACAGCTGCAGAAAACCTCTCCGTTTTTACTCGAAACGGTATTAACGCGGATCCCAGGATAAATACGCTATACCCTCCCCCACGAAACCTACCAAGGTATACCCCCGGCAGGTTTCGAACCTTTTTCACCGGTTCGGTGGCCATTTCCCGGAGGAGGAGCAGCGTCCGACACATTTTTTCAAGCGTGTAATGGACTTTGGGGCGTTAATTTAGTGTTTCGCTTCTTGGTACAAATCCATAAAATTCATTAAAATTACTGGATGCTGGCGTTGCTCTCTCTCTCGGTTTTTCCGGGTTCCTACCATTGCCAAACTTCTCGCCATTTCACTGACTATCTGCCCGGGAAGAGTCCCGGAAAATCCGCTCGAGTGCGGAAAGGGGGGGGACTGCGGGGGATTAATAACATAAACTTTGCTCGTCTCTACGGGAAAATTTACCCGGGGCTGGGATGATTGCTTTATGTACAGCTCCTTGTACCAGAAGATTGCCCTCCCCCGCCCCTGAAAGTTGCCGTTTTAGTGGATGAAAAACAGCAGGACGTATGGGAATTAAAACTCGAGAGCGTCATCCTTTTCCCTATTTTAGTTCGTGTTACGCACTCTGAACGCGCCCTCCCCAGGAACAGGCGGGACGGACGTACGGGCGGCGTGCGGTTACGACAAAATGGCACTTTCTGGAAATGTTACTCTTCCCGGATTCCCAACCTTATGCCCGCCAAGTTATGGCCTTTTCCCCGAATAAACTTCGGAACTCTCTCCTCTGTGGAGAACAATCCTGTAAATATTGCCCCTGTGGCGGGCCCACAGCCCAGCAGCCCCCCGAAGCCGCCGCATCGTCTAATTGCACAATTGTCGTTGGGGGCTAATGGGGCTATTGTCTTGAGTGCGATGATTTTTCCAACATTTGCATTTTAAACTGACTTCATTGTAGGGAAAGTTCAGAGAAAAGGTCCTGGCAATTAGGAGGCGACAACTCCCAAAGGATGTGTAGTGCTTAGTTAAACAAGGGTTCAAACAGAAGCGCTATTTTGGCCCCCCAGTTGCGTTTATATGTGCTCCTTAAACGTGCTGGGGTTTCGTAACCCTGTCCGCGGCAGCCCCCATCTCAGCCAGGGCTCCCGCTGCTAATTCTGAGGATTCTTGCAAAATGCGAAATGTTTACATTTTGCCTGCGGGCCAGCTGAAAAATTGCATGCACTCGAGCAACCAAATGCGATTAAGCAATGTGCTCTGAGCCCTGTTTTATCCTGGCGGGATAATAAAATTCGTGTGGGAATCTCTCCCGATCTATGTTTACACTGCTTACAGCAATCCAGAAAACCCCCCAAAACAGCATGACTTTTATATATTTTTTGTTTCCTTTTAAATCCTCAACCAAACCTTTGGACCTTATTTCAGCGAACATCCTTAAAAATTCATCAAAATCCTTGATCCGACCTCGGACCACACGGGCACTTGTCAATAGCACCAGCTCACGTCATTACTAGGCGACTTGAGGCCTACCCTGTTAAATAGTTTATACGAACTGTGGGCGGCTTTATCATATTTTCCTGGGGTGCTTAAAACTCAATCTCCTCAGGAAGTTTCCGCTGAAAGGTCAGAGAAAGATATATTCATACATTCATTTATAAACATGACTGGAAAGTTAGGAGCCACTTAACCCCGGGCAGATCCTTTCAAGGGTTAAAATTTCTTAAGGGAGTTTATCAAAATACTTCCAGGGCTTCTCGTGATATCAACTTTTATCCCTCAGAGGTTCGTATTTAAATTTTGATAGGTCCATTATGTGACGATTTTGAAAGGAGGGTGACACGAAAATCATTTTAGAGGGATAACAGTTTCACCTTGTTCACTTAGCACACTTGGGATATACGAAAACCGCACAGGGTGGGTACGAAACCCGAGGCCTCGAAGCGCGGTGATTTCTTCGCGGAGGTTACGCTTCGACTCCGTGAAATTATAGCCCATCAGCCACGTTTTATTACACAACATGCCTCAGGAGTGTAGAGGGAGATTCCTTTCAATTTCCTGAATGTAGTTCAGAACTTATGTTCAAAAGTGTGGGTACTAAGTAGACACAATGTTCCTAGAAAAAGAGCTCTGTCATTTTGATAATCTTATAGTATCAAGTTTAGAAACAGCGCTACAAAACATTGGGAGGAAAAGTCAGACGAAAAGTCGGAAAATTATCTTGCTTGTCGTATTCAAGATGCAAATCTAGTTGTATAAAAATTTAACATTTAAATCTGGTATTCCGTGGAGTACTCCAACACATTTTCCAAGTTAAATTTAACGCGTATATAAATGTAGCTAGATATTGAATACAACTTCATCTTTGTACATATATACATCCTCAAAAATAACTTGAGCTAACAAACAATTCTTTGCGTATTTCAAATGTTAAATTAAAACGTCAAAATCACGTAATTTTAGTTTAGTCCAAACATGGTATTAGTCTCATTACCACCAGGTTTTTAAAAAATGTTAATAATAAAAATATTTGAATCGTTTATTTTCAAGTTCAATACGTAAAATGTTTAAAATAAATTTTAATCACCTTACTGACTAGCTTAAAAAACCCAAATGGAATCCTACGCATTGGTATAAAAATAGATTTTTTTAATGAAATTATCATTATAAATGCCTTTAAAGATTATTCCTCCAAAGGAAATAATATTTTTTGCAGATTTTCTAAAATCAAGCTATTTTTTTCTATTTTTGGGTACAAAACATGTACAAACATAATTTATCAAACATGGAATATACCAGCACGTGGCAAATATTGTAAGATTTTTTATTGTTTAAGTTATGTAGGATCATATTTGAAATCACAAAGATTAAAAAAGGGATAGGTTTTACGAAACCACGCTAGACCTCAGAAGAAGAAGCGACCCATATTTTTTGTTTTCCTACAAAGTGTCATCAAAATCCTGGAGAAGACCTCGAACTCATTTTATGCGATGGGGATCAGTCAGAAATTTTAAAAAAAAAATTAGTTATTTTCAAATATCTATATTTCCACACAAATGATTTCCATGAAGAATCAATACATAGGAGCTCATTCGAAAATACAAGTACAAGTTTTTAAATCGAGATTCCACCCTCAGTTCATGTTAAAGGATGAAAAAAAGTTGTGAACGCTCGTTTTAAAAATTTAGTATATGTAACCACTGTGGAATTGGCTATGTTTTAATAGCCATTTTCATAAGTGTAATACGAAATTGGGCAAAAGTAATAATCGTAGTGACTAAACGAAAATAGCCAATGGTTAACATTAGCAGATTAGGTCCCATTATGTCAAAAATAAGTTTCTCTCACATAAAAATGAAAATATCCCCAAATTGACTTATTGTAGACTCAAATAAAAGGTAATTGAACCACAAGAAGCTTATTTTATCTTGTTTAAAAAACTTCTTAAAAATCTCAGACGCTCCAAAGTTTACAGCCGAATTGGCCTCTTTTTCCTAAATTTGAATTCACATTTTAAATGGCCTCTTTCGCTCAATTTCTATTCAAAGTGAATGGCCAATCTTCGGTTGGAATAAAGGCGCGAATACTTTGGCCCTTTGATGGCGGAACTTTCCTCGAAGTAATAGCTGAAGAGCACAGAGTCTTTTTTAACTGGAGAAATTCTCCTCTCAATGTGAATTATATCAGTGGTATAAATGTGCCTTTCGGTCAAGCCATCTCCACCTGAGGTTTTTTTCCGCTTTCAAAATCAAAAGCCTGTGAAAATTCACCTTTTACAAACCGGAGCAATGACATCGAAATTAATCTAGAGAAAATCTTTAAAAAATAAAAGAAAAACTCTTGAAGCCCTTTTACCCCTGGGTCTGTCTGACCCTAGCCCTAGAAGACTTAAGCAGTTTTCCAGCAAATCTCTATTGATTGGATGGATGGCGGGTCGCTGGACGAGAGGAGCCCCATCCGACTTCTTAGAGGAAACCAAGCTCTAATTTATGTTACGTCTTCCATGGACATAAAAAAGGCAGCCGTAAGCATCCTGTCACAAAAGGGGGCTCGTCCCCGGACAAGGGAGGCTCTTCTGGGGGCAGCATTCTCTTCTGTGGTTGAACACACAAAAGAAGATGTTCCCATTGTCACCCTTCGGGAGTCAAGTCACGCAGAAATATATGATTTCGATAATCCATAAGTTGCCCTGTTACAGCAGTGAGTCCAATCTTCTCCGGTGGTGGTGCAATATAAAGACGGAGGCCGTCGTCTTCTTTCCGGCTCCTTTTTTTTCTTAACGATGAAAACAACCAAACCGTTGGGGTTGGCAAGCCATCAGTAGAAAAGCTATGAGAGTTCGAGCGCAAAATCCCCGTGTATTTTTAAAGGGGGGTCAAAATTCTCAAAACGGTATCAAAAGCTCGTCGTCTACGTCTACGAGCAGTTTTAAGGCTGAAAGCTCTCTCTTGTGTTTATCTGGGTTCGGGTCTTTGCTATTATGCGGTCCGCCATCTACCGGATTAAGCTCAAGTTTTTCTAGAATGCGTGTGCTTAGAGCGTAGGTGGTTTTCTGGGTGCAGGTCTTTGCTATTTTTACGGTCCGCCATCTACCGGTGTAAGTTCAAGTTGCGTGTGCTTGGAGTTTATGTGGTGTATCGGGTTCGGGACTTTGCTATTTTTGCAGCCCTTTCATCTACCAAATTAACTTAAAGTTTTTAGAATGTGCGTGGGATGCCGCTCTCCCGCCGAAAGCTTTACCCTATCCTTTGCTAGTTGGACGCGAACGTGGATGCCTCGATCATGTTACGTGTCATCATAAATCGCAGGGTACTTGAACGTGGACACTTGAATGTGTCACCCAAGTATAATTTACGCAGTTTTGCGGGTACGCATGTGGTTTTGTTTATGTTACAAATGTAAAGTCTTATCAGTAATGTGTCTGTAATTTGATCCCTTTAAGGAAACGTTTTACATTAGACTAGGAATTTGGGTACATGAAGGATCAAGCCTGAACATGCTATGAGGGCACATGTGGCTTTGTTTATGCTATCTGGTCTGTAATTTGCCCCCTTTAAGGACTCGTTTTAAATTAGACTAGGAATTTAGGATTATATTTAGGTATGAAGGATGATATCTGAACATGTTTCAAGTACGGAGGTGGCTTTGTTTATGCTATCTGATCTGTAATTTGATCCCTTTAAGGACGCGTTTTAAATTAGACTAGGAATTTGCGGATATGCAGGATCATGTCTGAACATGTTTCAAGTACGCATGCAGCTTTGTTTATGTTGAGGGGTTCTTATTTCCAGGAATTGATTCTCGTTTCAACGTGGGTTTATTTTTTGCTGTTTTATTTTACTTGAGGAAAATTTTTCCTTCACATTTGAGATCCCCGCGCGGGAGTATAAATAGCGCTCCTCGAAAATATGTCATTCATCGGTTGATCGTCGTGGTCGCGTTAAGCAAAGATTTCAAATTTAATATAGTGCGGTTTATTAAAGTACGACCGAGGAGTTATTTTATGTGAAAAATATCTAAATGAGAATTTGGATTTGGAAGTGTTTTGTGACTTACTGGTGTGCACAAAATTGTCAGATTTTCTTGTGAACTTGAAAGATTTTCTGCCTGAAAATCTAGTGTTAAAATACAAAGCGCCTCGTCCTGAAGGTTCTAATATTCATGACTATATTAATTGCACTGTTTGTGGGTTAGGGGAAGAACTTCGTGATTATTGTTTTTTGGATATACCTCTTACCAGAGAAAATGAGACAGAAAACTAGCAGTGAAAGAGACAGAATGTAAAAGTTACTATAAAAGGAGAGCCCTACAAGATCTAGTTCAGTTCATCAAGTGCTTCAAAGTGATCAGCTTAAATAGAAGAAATAAAAACAGTGAAAATGGTTCAACAACCGCAGAAGATAAGACGCATCATCGCCGAAGAAACATCAGGTATCCAAACAAATAGCAGAGCATTAGTAGCGCTAAACAATTATGAGATTAAACCCGTGCTTCCATACATCAAAGTATCTGAGATGGAGCAGCATACAGCTTATAAAATACATGGAATCCGGAAAATTACAACAAAATATGGAGATCGCATCATAGTGGAGTTCCAGAATAATCAAATGTTTCTGCCGGCTAGATATGGCAACTTACCAGACAGCATACTGGAGGAAATCAGGAATCAGGGCAATTTCTACGTAACAAACTTGGGTCCTCTTGGTAACACATTCATCCTAAGCTTTACTCAACATGACAGCGCAGAAAACTTTAATTTGTTACATTTCGTACCTAATAACTATTATAATAATTATTAAAATAAAATAAAATGTATTATATAAAACAAAAACCGTCTTTCATATTTCCCCATAATATTCCCTGGCCCTCCCCAAGTTCTATAAAATGGAATGTAATACCAACAAAAGGTTAGTTTGCATAAGGTTTTGGTAATAAGCAGTTGGTATAAAGATTCTACTAAGAAGCTAGAGGAAGACGTGGGGCAAAGGAAAAATAAATCAAAGAATTAAAGTACCAGATAAATTATTCTAAATCAGTTAACAAGTGATGAAAAGTATCTGAAAGTGAAATCACTTCAACCAAAAAGTTAAAAGATAATAATAAGAGGTGAGTATTGAAAACCAATTTCCCAACCAACCAACCAAGCCAACTAAATATTTCAGATGAATATTAAGGAATTCCTTGACAATTACTCTATTTTTCTGCTAGAAGAGCATAAGGAAAGAATAGAAAAAGTCTATCAATATCTTCGTCAATATGAAAATGTTGACAAAGTAATTTCTAAATATGGCAAACACTACACCAGCTGCTCCTGGTCTAAAGATGATGCAACTGCAGGACCAGATACCTGTGAATGCCATACTGCAGAATGGTACAACAAAGAAATTCAGCACCTCATCAATTTTTACATGAGGATCACAAAAAACAGCTGTGGAGAATGCCGAAAAGGATTCGCTTTATACTGACACATGTGTCAAACTTTACCCATAGAGTTAGTCGTAAGGGTGAATGGCATATACATCTTCAACACAAATGAAATACTGGAACCAATATTGGACCAAAACCATCGTGAAAAATATATAAAACAAGAATGAGTGAGGAAAATAAAATGCTAGTTTATATTTTAAAATGTCTTTTTATTTTTATTGATTACAATGAAAACAAATAATTCTTAATCTTTTCAATTTCTCCATTAATGTATAGAGTTAGATTATTTACAGTTTCTTGAATATTTTTATGTAATTCATAGTGTTGCTTTCTTATTTGTGTATCAACATAATTTTTAGTTGTAGCATCAGCATTTGTCTTAGGTTCTTTAAGATTTGTGATGTGTTTGAATGTCAAATCAAAGTTTCCTTTCGGAGTTAAAAGAAATCCAATTCCTGCAGGTCCAATGGAGCCTTGTTCACCAGCAGCACCAGGTTTTCCTGGAGGGCCAGGAGGGCCAGGGGGGCCGGGAGGATCATGTTTGAGCCTACTACTTCTTATTGACCGACCAAACTTGTCAACGTCCATTTTCGAAATGATATATAATTTCATATATGTAGATATTTATTCAATTATATCAGCTTTCCGCAGCTCCTCAATAATTGCTACTATTTCATTATCATGGCTGTTATTTCCAGCTTGTTTTGATGCTATTAGTATACGAAGTCGGTCCACTAATTCATTTGGATCATCCCAATAGACATATTCAATGTTTTCCTTTGGAATTCTCATTATCCCCATCCCTCTGTGTGGTTTAGGAGTGTGAATCAATTTCTTTATTATGTTTTTATATTTGTAGGTATTTGTTCCCTTTATTTGCTTATTTTCATTAAAATCACGCCTGTGCGTGCATGTGTCGCTTAAAATTGATTGATAATTGACCAAGTCTTCTTTATTGTAACCAGTGGGACGTTTCATAAAAATCAGCTCAGATAAACCGTCGGTTATCTTGTATGGTCTATCACCAATCACAAAATGTTCATCCTCAACTTTCAATGTTGAATTACCAATCTTCCATCCATCGCTGCTGCTATAATGCACACCATAAGTTTTATCAACTTTCTCATTACTGCTGCTAACTAATTCCTTATATTTATTAAATATTTGGTTGGATGAACTTTGTTCTTTTAATGTTAATGATTGTATTGGTGTAGCAAACTCTTCATTCTCAGAATCATCATAACTGTCATCTTTTTCCTCCTCCTCTCTATCCTCATCATCATCCTCTAATGCTGATAGAGGAGTACTAGTAAATTGCATCTTTAAATATTTTCGTGCTGGGGGAGTATATGTTTCATAATTTCTTGAGCTGTTCTCTTGTTTAGGCTCTAAGGTATTTTCTTCTTTGGGTTCAAGCTTAACTGATGATGTAAGTTCTTTAAGTGTGTTGGTGATTGGCTTAAAGGTTTCCTCCAATTGAGTTTCTGCCTCGATTTTACCAGCCTTGAATGCTTTATATTTCTTTCGAATAGCATTGCTCGTCTTTATAATATCTTTTATCAGCTTTTCATCCATTTTACTCTTTAGTTTAGAGATATATAGGTAGTCAACTACACAGACAGTTATACAGCTAGACAGCTATACAGCCTGTTTTTTAACAGCCTGTTTTTTAACAGCCTGTTTTTGAACAGCCTGTTTTTAGACAGCCTGATTTTATACAGCTATACAGACTGGTACAGGGCTATTGAGCATATAACTGTATCGATATGAGTACTTCAACCGACTGATGATGATAATTGAATTGCACTTTCTTTTATAGACTCATGAAGATATCAAATCCTTTTCGATATCAACTATTATCCAGAGGACTATACATATCAATTACTAAGAATCCTTATTTGTCCAAACAACATTTGCACAAGCTTTCCAGAACTTTCAAACGACATATCAGTATTTACATGATCATTCTAAATATGCTTCAGGTTCAAGTTATCATGCTTAAACAAGATGAGCAAGTTTGTATTATCTCGAATCAGATGCTTTGGTATACGAGTATATATTTGACAAAGCTGCAAACTATCAATTGCTTTATACCAACCCATGCAAAGTATGCTCTAATATTATCCCGTTTATCAGAAGCCACGTCAACAAAGATAAATATTGAGGTTACCATTGTTTCATCCGGATGTGTAGCAGCTATACAGCCTGTACAGCCTGTATAAAAACAGCATGTACAGCCTGTACAGCCTGTACAGCCTGTATAAAAACAGCCTGTACAGCCTGTTTAAAAACAGCCTGTACAGCCTGTACAGCCTGTACAGCCTGTACAGCCCGCTTAAAAACAGCCTGTACAGCCTGTACAGCCTGTACAGCCTGTACAGCCCGCTTAAAAACAGCCTGTACAGCCTGTTTAAAAACAGCCTGTACAGCCTGTTTAAAAACAGCCTGTACAGCCTGTACAGCCTGTTTAAAAACAGCCTGTACAGCCTGTACAGCCTGTACAGCCCGCTTAAAAACAGCCTGTACAGCCTGTATAAAAACAGCCTGTACAGCCTGTTTAAAAACAGCCTGTACAGCCTGTACAGCCTGTACAGCCCGCTTAAAAACAGCCTGTACAGCCTGTATAAAAACAGCCTGTACAGCCTGTACAGCCTGTTTAAAAACAGCCTGTACAGCCTGTACAGCCCGCTTAAAAACAGCCTGTACAGCCTGTACAGCCTGTTTAAAAACAGCCTGTACAGCCTGTACAGCCCGCTTAAAAACAGCCTGTACAGCCTGTACAGCCCGCTTAAAAACAGCCTGTACAGCCTGTACAGGCTGTTTTTAAACAGGCTGTTTTTAAGCGGGCTGTACAGGCTGTACAGGCTGTTTTTAAACAGGCTGTACAGGCTGTACAGGCTGTTTTTAAACAGGCTGTTTTTAAGCGGGCTGTACAGGCTGTTTTTAAGCGGGCTGTACAGGCTGTACAGGCTGTACAGGCTGTACAGGCTGTTTTTAAGCGGGCTGTACAGGCTGTACAGGCTGTTTTTAAACAGGCTGTACAGGCTGTACAGGCTGTTTTTATACAGGCTGTACAGGCTGTTTTTAAGCGGGCTGTACAGGCTGTACAGGCTGTACAGGCTGTTTTTAAACAGGCTGTACAGGCTGTACAGGCTGTACAGGCTGTTTTTAAACAGGCTGTACAGGCTGTTTTTAAGCGGGCTGTACAGGCTGTACAGGCTGTACAGGCTGTACAGGCTGTTTTTAAGCGGGCTGTACAGGCTGTACAGGCTGTACAGGCTGTACAGGCTGTTTTTAAACAGGCTGTACAGGCTGTTTTTATACAGGCTGTACAGGCTGTACAGGCTGTACATGCTGTTTTTATACAGGCTGTACAGGCTGTATAGCTGCTACACATCCGGATGAAACAATGGTAACCTCAATATTTATCTTTGTTGACGTGGCTTCTGATAAACGGGATAATATTAGAGCATACTTTGCATGGGTTGGTATAAAGCAATTGATAGTTTGCAGCTTTGTCAAATATATACTCGTATACCAAAGCATCTGATTCGAGATAATACAAACTTGCTCATCTTGTTTAAGCATGATAACTTGAACCTGAAGCATATTTAGAATGATCATGTAAATACTGATATGTCGTTTGAAAGTTCTGGAAAGCTTGTGCAAATGTTGTTTGGACAAATAAGGATTCTTAGTAATTGATATGTATAGTCCTCTGGATAATAGTTGATATCGAAAAGGATTTGATATCTTCATGAGTCTATAAAAGAAAGTGCAATTCAATTATCATCATCAGTCGGTTGAAGTACTCATATCGATACAGTTATATGCTCAATAGCCCTGTACCAGTCTGTATAGCTGTATAAAATCAGGCTGTCTAAAAACAGGCTGTTCAAAAACAGGCTGTTAAAAAACAGGCTGTTAAAAAACAGGCTGTTAAAAAACAGGCTGTTTAAAAACAGGCTATATAAAAACAGGCTGTTTAAAAACAGGCTGTATAGCTGTCTAGCTGTATAACTGTCTGTGTAGTTGACTACCTATATATCTCTAAACTAAAGAGTAAAATGGATGAAAAGCTGATAAAAGATATTATAAAGACGAGCAATGCTATTCGAAAGAAATATAAAGCATTCAAGGCTGGTAAAATCGAGGCAGAAACTCAATTGGAGGAAACCTTTAAGCCAATCACCAACACACTTAAAGAACTTACATCATCAGTTAAGCTTGAACCCAAAGAAGAAAATACCTTAGAGCCTAAACAAGAGAACAGCTCAAGAAATTATGAAACATATACTCCCCCAGCACGAAAATATTTAAAGATGCAATTTACTAGTACTCCTCTATCAGCATTAGAGGATGATGATGAGGATAGAGAGGAGGAGGAAAAAGATGACAGTTATGATGATTCTGAGAATGAAGAGTTTGCTACACCAATACAATCATTAACATTAAAAGAACAAAGTTCATCCAACCAAATATTTAATAAATATAAGGAATTAGTTAGCAGCAGTAATGAGAAAGTTGATAAAACTTATGGTGTGCATTATAGCAGCAGCGATGGATGGAAGATTGGTAATTCAACATTGAAAGTTGAGGATGAACATTTTGTGATTGGTGATAGACCATACAAGATAACCGAAGGTTTATCTGAGCTGATTTTTATGAAACGTCCCACTGGTTACAATAAAGAAGACTTGGTCAATTATCAATCAATTTTAAGCGACACATGCACGCACAGGCGTGATTTTAATGAAAATAAGCAAATAAAGGGAACAAATACCTACAAATATAAAAACATAATAAAGAAATTGATTCACACTCCTAAACCACACAGAGGGATGGGGATAATGAGAATTCCAAAGGAAAACATTGAATATGTCTATTGGGATGATCCAAATGAATTAGTGGACCGACTTCGTATACTAATAGCATCAAAACAAGCTGGAAATAACAGCCATGATAATGAAATAGTAGCAATTATTGAGGAGCTGCGGAAAGCTGATATAATTGAATAAATATCTACATATATGAAATTATATATCATTTCGAAAATGGACGTTGACAAGTTTGGTCGGTCAATAAGAAGTAGTAGGCTCAAACATGATCCTCCCGGCCCCCCTGGCCCTCCTGGCCCTCCAGGAAAACCTGGTGCTGCTGGTGAACAAGGCTCCATTGGACCTGCAGGAATTGGATTTCTTTTAACTCCGAAAGGAAACTTTGATTTGACATTCAAACACATCACAAATCTTAAAGAACCTAAGACAAATGCTGATGCTACAACTAAAAATTATGTTGATACACAAATAAGAAAGCAACACTATGAATTACATAAAAATATTCAAGAAACTGTAAATAATCTAACTCTATACATTAATGGAGAAATTGAAAAGATTAAGAATTATTTGTTTTCATTGTAATCAATAAAAATAAAAAGACATTTTAAAATATAAACTAGCATTTTATTTTCCTCACTCATTCTTGTTTTATATATTTTTCACGATGGTTTTGGTCCAATATTGGTTCCAGTATTTCATTTGTGTTGAAGATGTATATGCCATTCACCCTTACGACTAACTCTATGGGTAAAGTTTGACACATGTGTCAGTATAAAGCGAATCCTTTTCGGCATTCTCCACAGCTGTTTTTTGTGATCCTCATGTAAAAATTGATGAGGTGCTGAATTTCTTTGTTGTACCATTCTGCAGTATGGCATTCACAGGTATCTGGTCCTGCAGTTGCATCATCTTTAGACCAGGAGCAGCTGGTGTAGTGTTTGCCATATTTAGAAATTACTTTGTCAACATTTTCATATTGACGAAGATATTGATAGACTTTTTCTATTCTTTCCTTATGCTCTTCTAGCAGAAAAATAGAGTAATTGTCAAGGAATTCCTTAATATTCATCTGAAATATTTAGTTGGCTTGGTTGGTTGGTTGGGAAATTGGTTTTCAATACTCACCTCTTATTATTATCTTTTAACTTTTTGGTTGAAGTGATTTCACTTTCAGATACTTTTCATCACTTGTTAACTGATTTAGAATAATTTATCTGGTACTTTAATTCTTTGATTTATTTTTCCTTTGCCCCACGTCTTCCTCTAGCTTCTTAGTAGAATCTTTATACCAACTGCTTATTACCAAAACCTTATGCAAACTAACCTTTTGTTGGTATTACATTCCATTTTATAGAACTTGGGGAGGGCCAGGGAATATTATGGGGAAATATGAAAGACGGTTTTTGTTTTATATAATACATTTTATTTTATTTTAATAATTATTATAATAGTTATTAGGTACGAAATGTAACAAATTAAAGTTTTCTGCGCTGTCATGTTGAGTAAAGCTTAGGATGAATGTGTTACCAAGAGGACCCAAGTTTGTTACGTAGAAATTGCCCTGATTCCTGATTTCCTCCAGTATGCTGTCTGGTAAGTTGCCATATCTAGCCGGCAGAAACATTTGATTATTCTGGAACTCCACTATGATGCGATCTCCATATTTTGTTGTAATTTTCCGGATTCCATGTATTTTATAAGCTGTATGCTGCTCCATCTCAGATACTTTGATGTATGGAAGCACGGGTTTAATCTCATAATTGTTTAGCGCTACTAATGCTCTGCTATTTGTTTGGATACCTGATGTTTCTTCGGCGATGATGCGTCTTATCTTCTGCGGTTGTTGAACCATTTTCACTGTTTTTATTTCTTCTATTTAAGCTGATCACTTTGAAGCACTTGATGAACTGAACTAGATCTTGTAGGGCTCTCCTTTTATAGTAACTTTTACATTCTGTCTCTTTCACTGCTAGTTTTCTGTCTCATTTTCTCTGGTAAGAGGTATATCCAAAAAACAATAATCACGAAGTTCTTCCCCTAACCCACAAACAGTGCAATTAATATAGTCATGAATATTAGAACCTTCAGGACGAGGCGCTTTGTATTTTAACACTAGATTTTCAGGCAGAAAATCTTTCAAGTTCACAAGAAAATCTGACAATTTTGTGCACACCAGTAAGTCACAAAACACTTCCAAATCCAAATTCTCATTTAGATATTTTTCACATAAAATAACTCCTCGGTCGTACTTTAATAAACCGCACTATATTAAATTTGAAATCTTTGCTTAACGCGACCACGACGATCAACCGATGAATGACATATTTTCGAGGAGCGCTATTTATACTCCCGCGCGGGGATCTCAAATGTGAAGGAAAAATTTTCCTCAAGTAAAATAAAACAGCAAAAAATAAACCCACGTTGAAACGAGAATCAATTCCTGGAAATAAGAACCCCTCAACATAAACAAAGCTGCATGCGTACTTGAAACATGTTCAGACATGATCCTGCATATCCGCAAATTCCTAGTCTAATTTAAAACGCGTCCTTAAAGGGATCAAATTACAGATCAGATAGCATAAACAAAGCCACCTCCGTACTTGAAACATGTTCAGATATCATCCTTCATACCTAAATATAATCCTAAATTCCTAGTCTAATTTAAAACGAGTCCTTAAAGGGGGCAAATTACAGACCAGATAGCATAAACAAAGCCACATGTGCCCTCATAGCATGTTCAGGCTTGATCCTTCATGTACCCAAATTCCTAGTCTAATGTAAAACGTTTCCTTAAAGGGATCAAATTACAGACACATTACTGATAAGACTTTACATTTGTAACATAAACAAAACCACATGCGTACCCGCAAAACTGCGTAAATTATACTTGGGTGACACATTCAAGTGTCCACGTTCAAGTACCCTGCGATTTATGATGACACGTAACATGATCGAGGCATCCACGTTCGCGTCCAACTAGCAAAGGATAGGGTAAAGCTTTCGGCGGGAGAGCGGCATCCCACGCACATTCTAAAAACTTTAAGTTAATTTGGTAGATGAAAGGGCTGCAAAAATAGCAAAGTCCCGAACCCGATACACCACATAAACTCCAAGCACACGCAACTTGAACTTACACCGGTAGATGGCGGACCGTAAAAATAGCAAAGACCTGCACCCAGAAAACCACCTACGCTCTAAGCACACGCATTCTAGAAAAACTTGAGCTTAATCCGGTAGATGGCGGACCGCATAATAGCAAAGACCCGAACCCAGATAAACACAAGAGAGAGCTTTCAGCCTTAAAACTGCTCGTAGACGTAGACGACGAGCTTTTGATACCGTTTTGAGAATTTTGACCCCCCTTTAAAAATACACGGGGATTTTGCGCTCGAACCGGCATAGCTTATCTACTGCCATCAAGTATTAAGGAAAATCCTGGATTTATAGCCACTTAAAGTTTTCATCCGTAAGCTTTTCGTTTCGGCAAAATCTCATTTGAGTTATTACCACAGCTGGAGGAGACGCCCGCCACCGCCACAGTTCATACTATGCGAAAGTGTCAGAGGAGTACGTGAGGCTCATTGCTAAGAAATTGGTGCTCTTTCTTGAACGGCGCGTCGCGGCGACGGCGGGCGACAGAATCTCAGGCGTATCTCAGGCGTCTCGAGGGTCTCAGGTGCTGCCCCCAAAATGAATCCCTCGGAAAACGTGTCTTCTTTGTTGCGGGGCACATCCCGTAAACATGGACGAGGTGTTCCCCAACACCGAGGGCATTTCACCTTTCATCGACTCTCTAACACTTCGCCTTTATTGACACAATTTTCCTCGAATACAGGAAATGGGATGGGCTCCAGGAAGAAAAAAATAAATAAATAAAAAAACATAAGGAGCCCCAACTCATCAGTTAGTAGCGCTCCTCTGTTTTTCCTCATTGTGTTATTTTCTTAAGGACCATTTTATCATAGTGGGGTGCATGAAACCCCAGACCGGGGCACTTCTGCTGCCCTCTGGATTCCATGGCTCATGGCTCATGGGATCTTTCCACGCGGCCATAAAACCTCCTCCCCAACCGGCGGGTGTAAGGATTCTGTTTTATTTAAGGGTTCATTAAAATTCACCCTCATGCACTTCTTTTATTCGGCCCTCCCCATGCGAATTGTCTTATTACTTAAAGAATCCAGCTGCTCTCACAAGATGTACGCATTCTTTTCGCTGAGAAAGAGCAGCATCCCTTTCAACGTCGCGACGCGACGAACCATACCTGTCCTCACTCCCGCCCCCATCTACCACGGTATGAGGGGCTTGATAGTACAAGAGAAAGTTCCCAAAAACGCGTAATGGGATGATTAACTTTATTAATGATGCATAAATGCTTTGCAGATGCGATTTTTCCCGCACGTATGCATAATTTTTTAACGACCCTGAAATACGACATTGTTGGGCTTTTATACATTTGAAAATCGCCCTTTTTGCGCTTTTCTGCTCGCGAACACATTTTTAAGAAGACGACGACATCTCTCTTATTTACAAAAGGAGGTGGTTATGGGCGCACTTTCTTGAAGAATATGCTTCTTGAAAAAAACATGGAATTTTTTACGAAACTCGCTTTATTTTTCATATCATATCACTTTTGTGACTTGTTTTATCTTCAGTGGCAATGCCCCGGTAAATTTGAGAATCACCCTATGCATGGGTATGCACCTGGAGGTGGTTTTGCACGTGACAAAGAGAACTTGGCGAGGGCACTTAAAATTGCTGCTGTGTTTGTTATAGGTAATCAAACTATCAGTATAGTATAGTAATTATTTTATATTAGGTCGTTCTACGAAAATTGGGTAATTTTATGTTGCATAGTTAATAATCAAGTAAATTATTGTTATATCAATTTTCTACAACGCTAAATTAAATACCATAATCCTCTCTTAATGGTCATTCATTATGAACGTTTATTTTATTAGATCAGTTCGCAAAAAACATCATTCTCCTATATGTAGTGTAAAGTCATTGAAAAAATGTTTCTTCAAAGATTCATATAAAATCAATTTTGTTTATTATTTTATTATAATTTTAAAGTGTTTAAGTAGGTAATTGTATCAGAGTATAAAAACAATCATTTTACACCAAAAACATTACTTAATTTTCGTGGAACCCTTATGCCACTCAAAATAAATAAAGTGACTGACCTTTTCGACAACAGTAGGTACACTTAATTATTATATGTATTACGCACCAATTCTAAATACCTATAATAATAAAAATCCTTTGGACTTAATTTATAGTTAGAAAAATATTTCCTTCAAAGTTACTCAATTTTCGTAGAACTACCATAAACCATTATAAGAAATTCAAAGATAAAGATATTATACCTATTATTTAAAATTTCGATATTTCCTTTATAGCATTTGAAGAGAAAAGCATACCCTCAATTTGCAAATAATAGGTATTTTATAATAAATATTCGGGGCACACATATATAAGTAATCAATTATTTTCCACAAATGTCATTTGTCACACTTATAAAATAATTATTCGGAGTTTTTACTTCCTGAGAGCAAACGTTCGTATTATTGTGCGAGATATAGTACAATAGAAAAAATAAGAACAGTTTGTGACATCTCGTAAGATTTGTTGAAGGCCGTTCGTGTAAATATATTTAGAGATGTGATATAATTAATTTACTAACAGATAATACTTACTAATATTTTCTTCTTTTTTTTCTTTAAGATAAGGAGCGCTATATAGATAAGTCCGAAGCTTCATACTTCTATGGTCTTCGGTTCGGACCCAACAGAACTTTACTCTATGATAAACAATATAATCAAAAGTACTGATTATAAATTATACATATATTAATTTTATATTTCTATACTTAATTTTACTTCTTTAAAACAAAGTTTTTGCCGACTTTGTTCAGATTTCTTACGATTTTCATTTACATAGTATCTGAAACGTTGCAATATTCTTCCCTGAATTAAGAAGTTTTTATTTCTAATAACAAAGACACCACCCAATTGTTAATAAAGTCGAATATCGCGGTTTTGCATTAGGTCATCCGATAAGCGGAATTGAATTGGAAAAGTTTCTGTTTAACTAAGACTACCCCAATAAGTTTTCACATAATCCCGGCAGACTATTTCCCGAGATCCTTAAGTCCAACCAATTGAGCAGCATAACTACCATTTTCAGCGGGAAGACGGCGCTGCATAGTAAAGGACCTTAAAACAATTTAAATTCAAAAGCAGTTCCCGCTGAAACTTGCTGTGTGTAACTAACATCAAAAGGCGACACCTTAGTTAAAGCTAAAGCTAAAGGCACAATCCCTCGGCAGGACGAGAGTTCGTTCGTTGGAGTGGTGGAGGTTGTCCCTGTTCTGCCGCAAGTTAGGAGCATTTTAATCGGTATGGATGCTGTTAACATTAAGAGCACAACGTGGATAGTTTTAAATTTCCCAGTCCCAGCCAGGAATTTATTCAAAATACATTCCGAAAGGTTAGGGAAGGCGGAATGCTTGGAAAAAAAAATAAAATAAAATACAAAACAAGAAGAAGAGGATACCTCACCTAAGTTGAACGTGAGTGTAATAGAAATGGCTTCATTTTTAAGGACTTTCGCCGCAGGCGAATAAAAAAACTTTTTTTTGTATTCCCATTTCTCTCACGCAGAAAATTTTCCAGTCCCAACTTTTGTTGGGCACAGAGGCAGAACCATTTTCCCAGAATGGTATTTTTCCTCCCAAGTCCCTTAGAAGATATAAAATTAAATGCCTGCCTAAATGAGCGAGCATACAATCGCACATACATATACATATATACATTATACATATATATATACAATTAGGCCCTTTTGTTATACTGTACAAAATCCCTGGATATAGGGCTCCTTTAAGGCAATTTTGGGGTGATGTATGTACGTCGTTTTCAAATTTTCATGAAAGATTCCCAACTCAGTGAAAAATGTTTTTTTTTTTCCCTCAACAACAGCCTTAGCTTTATTTCATTTACAATTACAGGGTGGCTCGAAAAGATACATCCAGTGAATGGAAGACCTTTTTCCCTCCTTCCTCCTAGCTACTAAATCCTGTAAGGGCTGAGAGTCCAATTCTCACTTAAACACTAGAATTATTCGTAAGGCTTGAAAACCAACCCTAGATATTGTGGGATGCCTCATATCAAAACAGTTCGTTCGCATTGTAAGGGCTTGAAAGCATTAAAGCTAAACGACCAAAAGATCTTTAAGAAATCCAGAGAAAACCCTTTCCACGTCTTATAACTGTTCAGACAATGACAGGGCCAGCATAAGATTTTAATCCTGGCACTCTGACTTATTAACCCCTCTCGGCTCGAAGAAGGGCGGGGGGACTGCGGGATGAAGTTGAAGCCAGCCTTTTATTGCAAGCAATTTATCATCGGGGCGCTCTGTACGAAGCCTCGGCTGGACCGGGACGAGGGATAATTAAAGTTTTCTTCGTATGGATGAATATAATCACTTTTGTCCTTATGACTTTATATGATTTCCGATCCTTTGTCTTAAGTTTCCTTTTCGGGCTCGGTGGCGACGACGACGACAATGACGACAACGACGACAACGAATCTCCTGTAGATTTAGATTTCTATGTTTGTGCGTCCGTCTCGAGCCAAAAGGGGGCCCCACCAGCAGGAGGAGCATCCAAAACGCGGGCTTCGTCGTCCCAACTCCCAACCATGATGCGATAACGATGGCCAACTGGAAGAATAAGTTTTTGGCGGAGAGGTCAAATGGATGCCATTTGAATAATTTATGCCCGACAAGAAGGAACTTTAAGTTCGGATATATATTACTATTCTTGCCAGACCGCCTCAGATAAAGACCAAAAATTTAAGTTTGGATGCAAATTTTAAAATATCCAAACCCGTTACCTCTTTTCTTCTTCTACCGTGCATAATTGCGCGTTTGAACTCCTGCGCTTATCTTACACAAGTTGGCACGTATTTATGGTAATGGAAAATACGGTCTTAACTCAGTTTGATTTTATCCAATTTAGCATCACGCCAGAATTCTGGTGTCTGAGATCGTCTCAGAAGGTATCGGGAAAATACCGTGGACCGGATTCAATGGTAAAAATCCTTCCTTTGGATGGATGATACGTGGAAATGAGGTCATTTCAGGGGCAAAAAAAGGATTTATGCATAAAGGAAAAATTCATTTTCTGTCTGTTACGTTACCGGTCGAATATTTCACGAATTTTCCTTCTTTTTTTTTCATCATCACAATTTCGGAAGCAAAATGGATTGTGAATGGGAAAGGAGTAATGGCGTAATAAAGTGACTTTTAAGGATTTCATGAAGGTGTGACATGAAATAGTGTCCTGCACTGTATTTATGGGACTGGGTAAATTTTTATCGTATCTCCAAGATATTGTCTGTCGGTAGTGACATTTACAATTCAGTTTATATTAACGAAATGACATTGTGCCTTTCGCAATTTGACAGTATCAGGTTTTGGTAATAAGTATGATTCGAATGTCGACACATCATTTACATTATTTTTCAAATCATTTTAATTTCAACAGATAAGAAAAGATCCCCTTTATACAGGGGCTACATTAAGCCATTGTAGAAGCAACATATGTTATAACACAATGAATAAAAGATTAGGCATCAATTTAATAAATATAATAATCGTTTTAAAAAACAAGAAAAAAATTAAAAAAAATTTTTTTTTTAAATTCTTTTTCGGGAAACACCATTAACTTGTATTGTCACCGAAGTTATACATGTCCGCCAAATTTCATTGAGTTTGGTAAAGTCTAAGTATAAAAATTTTGCATTGCAAGATTTGACGACACGTAGTGTAAATTAAATAAAAGAATTTAAAAAACAAAATCTGTAGTGCTCTCGATTTCGCATATAGGTACAAGTTTGATAAAATCGATTGACTCGAATTTATTTGTATATTCATATTCTTATATAACCATACATAAAAAAAATGTAAAAAAAAAATCAGAAACAATTTTTTCAAATTATCTACTAAAATTACGTACTTTGCAATGATTAATTGTTATAATAAAAATCAAGTAAAATGTTTATATATATATAGAGGGTATTAAGAAGCTAAATGAACAAGAGTCCGTCAATCGATTCGACATTGTGTCCTGATTAACTTTATTAACGAAAATGAGGCCCAAAAAAATTAAATTCAGAGACAATCAAAAATAATAAATGAAATTTTATCGAAAATCCAAGACTTCAGGCTTTCGATTGATTCCTCAATAAAGACACAAAGTCCAAGAACAACCGAGTTAATAGGTGATCAAATTGCAGAAATAATAATAATTCATCAAATTAAATTACTCTACGGAATATTGTAAAAAATACCTTGAAATTGTTCGTTTTTCCCCAAGATACGAAAAATATAACTGGCTCGAAAAATCAATTTTCTTTTTTACTGTCTTTTTACCAAATCCGATGTAGCATATTCCCAAAAAAGTTTTAAATCGATACTCATATTGGTTCTCAAATTAAAGCCGAGTTATATATAGTCATGGTAATGATTGGTAATCTATTAAGTTTTCGGTATCGCTATTGTTAATTTTTCGCTTTTCGGAATAGCATTTTCAAAACCTGCGCATGGAATATCTCGAAAACTATAAATTGATCGATTTTGCTCTTATTTATACAACTTCTATAAAACAGTAATTATCTTTTAGTTATACCTAAAGATTGTACATATAGGGTAAAACCATCATTCTTCACATATGTCAAATATGTCATATCTGTGGAAAAAAAACATACCTATGTACATCAAAATAAAGTGCTCATTTTTGCCTTTTACATGTAGGGGAGACTGGGTACGGTTGAAACGCAGGACGGTTGAAACAGTGCTAATATCTCTCGAACCGTGTGTGGTGGGGGGAGGGATGTAAGGGACGAAATAAGCGGAGGACAAGTCCGAACACAAATCTCAGTGGCGCGTCGCTCACTACGCGTTGTGGTTGTTTATAGGAGGCCCCATTGTAATTTGATAAGCAAAAGTAAATATTTATGTACCAACACTTTTTGCAATTACTACACTTTTCATTAAAGTGACAGTGTAAAGTGGTATAGTTGTGTTTGAATCAATGCTTTTAGAACATGACAGCGTAATTAGTATTTGTGTAAAATTATTTTTGCCATTACTATAAACTGTTTTGTATCAAATGGGGGCTTGGGGACAGTTGAAACATTTTTTGTGGGTACGGTTGAAACAATTTATTTATTTAAATTTCTTGCTTTATTTATTTAAATTTCTTGTTTTATAGATGTCGGGGGTACGTGCAAGAAAGGCTTCGCCTGGCAGGACGATTAAAAAAAAAATTAATAGCATTGTTAATAGAAATATTCTTTTAGTTTATATTTTCAAATAATTTCACTATGCGAAGAGCTAAAATTCGGTGTTAAAATAAATTCTGTTAATTTTTATTGTTTTCGATAAGCGCATACCTACTTTATGTGCAGCTGTTAAGTAGTAATATTGCCTAAGACGACTGAAGAATATTTTGTATTATTTGTATGTGTTTCAATTGATTCAAACCACTGTTTCAACCGCCCCTGGTATGGGGACGGTTGAAACAATTTCAGTTTTTTTGTTAAATTTGATTTTACACAAATTACAAAACACCGGGCACTCAAATAATACTGCAAATTGGAAGATGGAAACACGCACTTGTATATAACATGTCTAAATCGGTGCTTGGTTCGGTAATAGCAATGCTACGGACAATAAAAGCTAAATTGTTTCAACCGTACCCAGTCTCCCCTACTACACCTTAATCTAAATTTTAAACTATCTCGAAAACGGCGATAATTTTACTAAGGTCAAGTTTATTTTTATCTATCTCTATCGCTGGGATAGTATTTTTAATATTCTTGTTATTTAAATTTTTGTTCTAATATCCCTAAATACTTTTGTATCCGCATTATAAGAGCTTAACGTACTTTGTCTTCTAGATCCTTGGGACTTATTCCTAATTTTCATTCATTTCAGTCATACAATTTAATAGATCAGCTTCAAAAGTGAATCTACTTATTTCTAGCTTCCGCTGATGTCCTTCCCTAAAGCCCACTGGCAACTGGCGGTGCGACCGTGATAGCGATGATAACGTGTCCATTACAATTAGAATTTCGGGCTGATTTCAATCGTCTGCGTCCGCTTTCGACTTTTATGAAATTCCCTTTAAATGCTAATTCCCCGGGCGGGACGCTGGCCTCCACGTTGAGCCTCTCCAGGAGGACTCCTAAGGCTCGGTGTTTCTTTTTTCGCAGGAAGCGCGCCGCTCGTTTGCGAATTACCCGTCTAAGCCCCGAGTTATCTGATAACGAATTATTTACGAAATTTACAGCCGGCCAGGATAATGCCCTATCTCCCAGGGCTCCAGAAACTTTTTATTGTCCCGCCTTCGTTTCGAAACTTTCAATTTCCAGAGGATCTAGCTCCCTTATCACCGTCATTGATTTAGAGTTTGGGCCGCGGGGGCGGAGGCGGAGGCGCCCTGGCCGCCCTGGGGCTATTTGTCCTCCGAGAATTACACCGACGAGGGACGGTGGCGTGACTTGAATAAAAATAGCAAATTAACGCCAGTTAATTACGTTTCTTTAATTTTGGCTGCAGGCGAACAGGGAAACGATGTCACTGTCGATACCACGGCGCGACGTCGGGTCCATGGGAAGCTGCGACTTTGGGGCCCCCGTCGGGGGGAGCGCGCGCAGGACAAAATTATTAATGTGCCTGCTTATTAAGGGTTAAATTTAATTGTGATAAATGGGGGATTGCGTCTCCTTTCATAGGTCGGGACAGATTGGCGGTTAAGACGTCGATTTATCTGACGCACAACAGACATGTTATACGCCGTAATTAGCTCCCCCCGCGTTATCTCCCGAAGACGTTTTACATCTCCTAATTACAACAGTGGCAAATTCATTTCACGATTTGGTGGGACTGATTGGAAAACGTTTTTGTGACAATCGCTCCAGTGACGGTGGTGGTGTCTAGTTTAGAAATGGGGAAGGTTAATGGGTTCGACAGATAGAAGATACTTAGCAACTTAGCAATTTAAGATATCTGGTCTCAAAGTTGATAAGCTGTTTTATTCGTTAATGATAGGAGTAGAATTAAGCAAATATTATTCGAATAACGAATAACAATCAAACCTAGTAAATTCTGATCTACGAATGCATATTCTTTTCCACCATCTCCTAGAAAGTCAATTTTTCAAACGTTTTAAAAATAAAATAAATAATGTTTGAAGGACCCACTTAAAAAATTGGGTACTTTTTGAACAAAACGGAGCAGAGTTCAAATTAAGTTGCTGTTCATGATATCATCAACATAATGGCTCTTACGCATAAAAACTGAGTAAATGGTCAATCTTGATTTTTATATAGAAAACTGGAGCTCAATCTCAATTTGGGTGAGATGAAACTCGAGTTTCCATATAAAAATTGAGATCGAGCATTTGCTCAGTTTTTATGCATAAGAACCAATAATTCTTTAAAAAACTGTTATTTTATGTGCAAAGAATATGAGGGGCTAAATTATGTGGATTATGTTATTTCTTATGCTCTAGGGACTTTGTACAGAAATAAGTTGAATTCTGCACCAAATTTTGATAGTCATCCTTTACATTTGTACCCTTTACTTAATAGAAACAAAATTAGAAATTTTTTTGTGTAATTATGTATAATATAGTAACAAATTTGCTGAAAAATAATATAAATGTTAACTGTTAATTTAATAAATTGACGCTTTGTTAATTTATCTTAGTTACTTTTTCAATAAATATGGTATATTTTTCACTCCCCTAAACCCCCTTATTAAAAACAAAAACGTACACATATAAATATTTTAACGTAAAGTGCTGATAATTTTTGTCTGCAAATACACATTAAAATATAGAATATTAATTTTAAAATGTTGAAATTTAAGGTCAAGAACTTACAATTTTAAATCCAACTTAAAATTGGTTCGTTTGAAATATGATAGACAAGTTTAATTAAAAACGAAAAATTTTTAAATGAAATTACGAAATATTATCTTTTTATCGTAATAAGTAATAAAACTTTTTAATCAAATTGTAACATTTCTTCTGCAAGGAAGTATTACCTATTTCCATTAGATACTTAAATATTCAAGAAACTCATTTTCAAAAATATAATGCTTTAATATTTTGTGCTAAAAACCTGCAAAATTCTTAAATTTACCTATAAAAAATTGTTTTAAAGTTATTTTTCCTCAGTCTGGAAGAATTTTTTGCAACAGTTGTAGAAGGTGGAGCTTGTCAGACTCATTATTGGCTTTACCGTCGTACAATTCTTAAATGGTTCAACTGAGCCTGTGAGTCTTCTCAAATTTCCATAGAAGATCTGAAATCACCTACCCCGAAATTGCCGAATACCAAATTTAGTGGCTTTCCCTTAAAATTTAAATAGTGGAAGAAGTTGTAGCAAAACTTGTAGTCTACGAGGACAGATATGGACATGGTATATCGCCTCTACTTTGTCCCAATGAGGTTTGTAATATTATATTACCCTATTACCATTAGTATACTAATCGGATAAGCCAATTTTGCGTAAAAAACGTAAAAAACAAACAAAATTTCTTCATTGCTCACAATTGACATGTTTATTGTGTACACTCCCTCTATTTACAATGCAACGTTTTTGAGTTCAACTCATGCAGTGTCTGACTCAATTTCAGTACTTTCTTCGGATCTAATTGCTATTTTGTCTTACTATTCAGAACGAGCAGAATGGCACGAACGTGACATAAAGCATGTTCCCATTAGGCCAGGGAAGCTCCCGTCAAACATGTGGGCTATTACCGCAAATTGCGTGAAAAACTCATATGAACGTCATGTTAGAACAATTCCCAATGATCCCGGTGTAACTTTATGGGAGAATTCACATTAAATCAAGTCCGACGGGGCTCCCCGGCAGTTGTGCGCCTTAATGCCGGGAATTAATGTCACATCCGCACGCCAGGATGATTAGTGGATCTGTTGGGGCCTGGAATACTTCCCGTCGACTCGACAAATTGCTCCACTTAAACATATTCAAATTCGGCCGAACATCGAAAAGTTTTATCAATATTGCCCTTGTTCGACATTAGTCGGTATGTTTTCCTTAATTTGGACGACAAAGTTATCTGGCCTCTCTGAGGGATGCCGGATGCTGCCGTTTTTCTGTTCGGGGGTGGAGTAATTTTTCAATGGATGCTCACATTTTGAATGTGTTCGGTTTTTTTTAGGAAAAAAAAGGGCGGCCGTTGGCGTTTGCGGCATTCAGGCAAACTTGTAACGACGCATCCATTCAAGTTTGACATGGGGCTAAACGTGCAGAAAAATCGATGCCGCCCTGCGTCGTCAACGGCGGCGGGCAGGGGGCGCCACCAGGAGCAGAAGTAGCATCAGTGGCAGCACTGGCATCCGGAGGGTGCTTCATGTCAATTTGCCCCCTGATATATCGCAAATGGCAGAATAAACCAAAGGGCGGAACTAATTTGAGATGACTAGAAATAGGCGTACATTGGAAAACCAAAATGACACGGAATTACACGAGAGGTCTGATGCACGAGCGCACTTAAGGCCGATGATTTATTCAGCGGGCGGAATGCGACCGGCAAATTTTATCGGCGCTGCCTTCAGTCGCCGCTTTTTTGCGAGATTTGCACAACATCCAGTTTTTGGTTATTTTGATTAAAGCTAGACAACGCTACGAGGGGCACGGGAACGCACTCACCGTCCAAGAATTTATTTTAATTGGCACCCCCGGTGCGGATGCAACTGCAATTGATATGCAATTGAACGAGGGAAATGCACTTCAAAGCAATTTATGTCTCATTTTAGGGTGCCGTACCTACATCCTGAATTGCATGTGCCTAATATACGCTTTTATTATCTCAAATCACAACCTTCATGTCTACAAGTCTACATATACGTTTACACATGTTGTGATTAAATTGGTTCCCAAATTACAATAAAATATATATTAAAATATTACTTACTTTTGAAAATGTTTGCAATTTAAGAGGTATATCACAACAAATTCTTAGGTACTTTATACAAATAGAGCCTACTTTTATTGAAAGCAGTAAAAACAATATTGATTTTTATCTTTGTCTTTTATTTATTTAAATTTACAGAGAATCAAGAATTGGAGAATCTTAACCATTTGCGTTAATAAAGGTCGTCATAAGTTTATGATAGAATTCAAATATGTATTTCAAATGTTAAACTTCAAAGTCATGATGAGCTAATTAAAAGATTGAGATTTGCGCATCCCATATGGATATAAACATTTTAGGAACTTTATTCAATTCGATCGAATTACATAATGCGGCCCCTAATTCATGAATCCACTCAAATCGAATCGAATTGAAAAAAACTTACCATTAAAATTCCTTACGAAAGTTCCTAAAATTCTCCAACTTCGGATTAAGTATTTTTCCGCACATAATATCAAAATAATTCGATTGCATTTTTCTTTCAAATAATTTCAACCACTTTGAACGAAAAAATTATTTAAAGTCAAAGGTAATTGACACGAATTTGTTAAAAAAAAAAACAACTTTATTAAGAAGGTTCAATCAAATAAATTGCTTTTGAAAGTTCTTTTCGATTCGATTCGATTCGAATGGCTTCGAACGAATTTATGAATAAGGCTCTAACAAAAACCAAGTTTCTTACTCGATATAAAAAAAAAATATAGGGCCTTTCAAAACATATTTTGTTACATTTCATTTCATTAATTGCAAATGTTAGTGTTCGTTACAAATTAATATACAATTATTCAGAGATTTAAAACATATGACCTTTTACAACTGTGATAATAACATTTGAATAGGACGCTCTGTGGTTTAAGTTATAGAATTAGGTATATTAGAAGAGCTAAAAAAACTGAAAAAAAAACTGAGACTTCATTAACTTAGCCTACTTATTCTAACTCAAAATAAAACCTGATATTTACACGAAAATCAGTCGTGTCGTGAGAGCTGAAAAATCTTCGATTATTAGATTAATAATGATATAACGTTTGACGTATTTATTTGGAGTAGTGTCTTAGTTTACAATTTTAATAGCGAGCATAGTGAATTTTTGAAAAGTATGTATATTGTTTTATTACAATTTTCGTTTAAATATTAGTACCTATTCAAAAAATTGTTCATCATTTTTAGGGTTCATTACCATAACTTGAAATGAAAAACAGAACAGTATCACTTTGTTTTCCATCAAAACCTTTTTTCCTCTTAAACGACTAGACATATCAATTTGAAATTAATATTAAATACAATATATACTAACTCAGTGTAAAGCACAGATCAACAAAAAAAATTCTAAAATCATTACTTGAAAAAAAAATTTATGGAATCTTCAAGACGGAAGTCCTACTCACACTTATCCTTTTTTTACATTTTACTTACTGCTTCTAAGTTTTTATACTTCTAAATTTTTAATAAACTCGTATGTTTTCATGGTTCCTTTATTACTTACGTATTACACAAGAAAACATCGAAAACCATGAAGAAAAATAAAATTATTATTTTAGTCATGTCGGGATCTTAGAAGTTGAAAATTCGTATCCGTTCTAAATCTGATAACTCTTTTTAGAAAAATCCGAGCGTAAAGTTAACGCGCGTGAAATAAACTTTATTTATAATAAAATGTCATCGCATGAAATTCGCATAATGTGGCTCCACCTTGATTTTCATTGATCCCAGGGCAAATCGGGGCCATTAATATTCATCGCATATATTTTTATCTTCTACAAAACAAAGGATCAAGCAAATCCTTACTTTGCGCCATCTTCCTTCAGCCTTCTTTTCATTGCGCACTTCAAAAGGAAAAAATCTTAGTGGGAGGAGGCGAAAAAAAATCAAAACAGCAGAACTTGTCGAAATTGGCCCTTCATACACGAAATGTTCGCTCAAAGCCAGTCAACAAGGACCTCCTCCTCCACGCAATATAAATAAATTTGGTATTCAAGTCACGTACCCGATTTACGCATTTTTCAAGATTTCGTGGGTCACGTCCTCGTTTTAGAGGATCGATAATTGTAACGTATTGCTGCGACGCACCTCATTATCTCTCCTGAATCATATCCCATTTGATTCACTCGCGGAAAAAACGCACGTTCTAATTTTTAGCGGCCTGGGGATCACAGTTTGCGACAGCCAACCGCCCCTGGGACTAATTAATTCAAAGTGACTAAAGCAGCTTTTTCGCGTTTTAATTAGGGAGAACTCTCAAAAACAGATTTATAGACCTTGTACAGCATTTTGATGATGAATTTTTTTAATTTTATGACTTTGATGAAGAGATGGATCTAATTTTCCCCAGAGAAAACTAGTTAATGCCGACCTTAGACGAATAATTTTATTCGTTTTCACTCTTACACCAAGAATTTTAATTGGGATGATCCAATCGAAAAAAAAAACTTGTACAAATTCGAAGTTGTCCATCAGCAATGACAAATATATTGAACGATAAATTTTATAATATAAATATATGAATCATTTGTCCTTTATCTGGTTTTTCTATTTATACAAAATCCAAAAATATTCTGTCCACTGTTTAAAAGATATTTGTAAAAAAAAAGGAAAAAGTTTATAACCTATCACAACAGAATAATATTTTTGGACTTTATATGTATTTTAAAGTAAAAGTGTTCTAAAAACTTTTTTTTTTTTTAAATTCCAATATTTCAAATGCATTCGCATTTTACCTTATGTTGTTAAGAATTTTTCAATATGTTGTAAAATAATAATAAAATAACCTTCCGATGCCAATTTCTTAACAATGTTACCATAAAAATGTTTGATTCCAATGGTTTTTTATTTTAACTCCTCTTGTCACGACTTTGCAACCGTGATTTCATACTTTAACTATTATATTGTCAACCTTCAAAAAGGACCGTTCATCAAAATGGCTAGAATCTAATCGACTTGACCAATTTTAATAACATGTTTTACACAAATATTTTTCAATTAATAAATATATAAAGAAAGTGCACTTGTTTATTTGAAGAATATTTTCAAAAAGTCAAGCTACACGTTTTTTTCTCGAATTTTGATCTAATTACCGCCAAAATGTTCGGGAATCAATAAAAAATCATTTGCTTAGTAGCTAAGCTAAAAGCTAAAGCTAAAAATGACTTCTATATTTTGTTTGATCATACTATTTAAGCATAAAATAATATGTACTAACTGCGGAAAACAAATTTACAATACAATTTAAGCACGTTAATTCCAACCTGAAACCTTTTTTTTATATGCTAATTACCTATAGCTTTTAAATCTGATAAATGCGTTTTTAATATAATAAGAAATTTAGATGGAATATTAAGTTTTATGTTATGTATTTTATATACTCTATTTTTGATTTACAATACACTGCACACTAAGTAACGCAATTTTTCCTAAATATTTATTTATATTCGTTCAGCTGAGCTAAATTTCGAGGTTTTACGTTATTTGTTGACATTCTATCTTGAAATTAAGAGCTCTGCCAAAGTTAATTATTTGTTCTTACATTTCTATTAAAAGACATTTGCTTTATACAAGTTTACTCAGAAACTTCTGTTGAGTGACAGCTCATGATTTACTACTATTCTCCGCCCCAATAGATCAATTTAAAATTAAACATTTTTCAGGAAATACCTGAACATATGAATAAAATGTTAATACGGACCAAAAATATAATCCGCTCACAATTCCATAGGTTCTCAGTTTTGTTACTATATAGTAAAGAAATTCAATTTTATTAAATCGAATCATGCAACGAATTCATTTTCATAGAGCTCATTTGTATCGTAAAATCCTATCGCATACATATCCAAAGTGACGACTTAATCACTCAGAGGCGTACAAATTTAAATTTAGTCGTCGATGTGGACAGGTATAAAAATAAAACATACATAATATTAATCTCTCGAAATATTTGTGCTTTTCATAATTTCTCAATAAAATCGATCCCCCACCGATTTCCGTAAATTGGATGTACGCCTTCCAAATATTTGCCATTTGGACACCATCAGATTTCAAGTGGGATTGGTGCTGAGCTGATGGTGCATCTCCAAACCCGGTGAGATTAAATATATCCGGAAAATTCGCGAAATATTTTAAATCATCTAAAGTGATTTTCGAAATGGAGAAAAAAGGGAAAAAAAAGGAGGAGGATTTGACCAGTGCACTTTTGAAGCTGCAGGCTCTGCGGGAAAAAGTTAAGATGCAGGAGGAAGCCATGGCTAAAGAAGCGCAACTTCGAAAGGAGTCGGAAAATTTAAACCAACGACTTCTCGCCGAAAAATCAGTGATCGCGGACTCTTTGGAGAAGGAGAAGACCCAGTTACAGAAATATAAAGACATAGCCGAAAAACTTGCGATCCAGAAATCCGATTTAGAAAAGAAAGTTCAGGTATGTAGATTTGATATAAATTAGAATTAGTTCTGCAAAATATTTCCTTGTAAGAAGTCTCTGCATCGGTTGTAAGTTTGAGGATTTTTTCGACGATCCGATCACATTGACCCACATAATTTGAAGATCGGTGCATTTGACCGGAACTTAGCCGTGTGGAAGACCTCCGGATAGCTAACCCCCACGACACGTATTCAGCTGTTACTAGCTGACCTTAATCTATTTATGAATCATAGCGCGGGCGTTGCCATTAAATTAATTTTTGATATCATTGGAGTATATTCCAACATCCAATTCGAATTTCGAAATTTAAAAATGCCATTCATTCATTTATTTGTGTATGCCGTCTTAGAAATTGCACAAAACTTTGACGATAGAGGCCTGGAAGTGAAAATTGTGAAGCAGTGGTATTTTGGACCTCTTTTTTAAATGTGGCGTACTTAAGTCAATTGCGTCTTTGTCTGTTTGTCTATAGCTCAGTTTATACTTGCTCGTTTTCTGGAAGTTTTTCAGAAATATTTTTAAGTTGGAATCCTCTGCATAAGCACATGTCTTCTATACATGGTTTCAAGTTATAAGTAATTTACACAATTTTTTTTCAGTATAAAACATCCATGGTCCAAAATTAAAAATGATTAGTAGTTATCAAAAGTAATTAAAAAGCAACTGAATATACCTACTCCTGCAAATTGGTGCGATAATTAATGTGAGATTTTAATATGTAAAAGAATTTTCTCGAAACTCTAATGAATAAGAAATGATACATTACATTTACATTACATCAACGATGACAACACTGAAAAACATAGCCATGTCTTATAATAAAATTGTTCTAGACTGTCATGAGTACTTTTTAAAACCTCGAAAAGTTAGTGGTCCGCCGCGATTTTTTGCATATTCCAAAAATAAACCCTTAAGTCAAGATTTTTTCTGTAAATAATTTTACGTGAGTCCCCACAGTTAAAAGAAATTTTATACATATTACCTCGAATAACCATTTCATAAGACAACTGACAAGTTAGAATCGATTGTCAATTTTTTTAGTTTAAAATACAGAAAAGAAAATACCTTTAATGTAAGGTACTTACTTTTTTACAAAAATTACAATGAAACTTTATCATATTGAAAAACCTGATAAAAAGATGCTACTTTTTGAAACTTTAAAGCCGCATTATCTCGTACACATAACCCAATAATTTATTTTTCGTTTAACCCCAAATAAACTAGTTTTGACCTTGGTTTATCTGCACCTGATAAAAGTTGAATTAGTCTCTGTACTTTGCGGAAATTGTAATATTGTAATTTGCGCATAAAAGTCGAAAAATTTTAGAATCTACAGGAACATCGAAGTCAAAGTAAAAGTGTATAGATTTGTAGAATTTGGATAAGTATTGTAAATAAATAAAACTGTCTCCAAATCTGATCTGTTAGAATTACACAAAAAATCTAAAATCTGCTTCTTTAGATTTTGATTATGCAATAAATAAACTTATTAGGATAAATAATAATTTTCCCTCACTTCAAAAAAAGGAGGAGGTGTTTGATTCGATATTTTATATTAATTGTTATATTAATTAATTTTATTAATTTAAAAGGGTATAGGTACATCTCCGGAAAAGTCCTAAAAAAAGTGATTAAAATCTAATGAATAACTAAAAACTATACATAGATCATAGTCTACACTATAAGTATATAAATCAGAAATCAGAATCATTGTATGTGAAAAGTTCATACTGAACATTATTTTACACTTTTCTTAGGCCTTCTTTCTGATCTCTTGATGGCGGTTCTATTTCTTTAAGTACATTTTTTTTAGTATTTAAATAATGAGTATAAAAATCAGATAGACATAAAATCTCGCCATTGACCGAAAGCAGTAATTTAATTTCATAAAACTTTTCATTGAATCTTAAAGCTAAGTAGTAACAATTTCGTTTTCCCTTCAGATGCTGCAACGACGAATGGACCAAGAAACCGAAGACTTCGACAAGCTACTTGAGGAGCGGAAGAAGGCCGAAGACGAGCTCTCGAAACTGAAGCAGAGCTTAAGAAACGTCGAATCGGAGATAACGAAGTGCCAAAAGTGATAAAGTAGTGTTTATTGTATGCTCAGACCTGGATACGATTTTAGCGAATTAATAAAGAAATTTTCGAGAAGCAGCCCGCCTGTTACTTAGAGGCTGCTCCGGCTATTCATCAACCGGAGACAACTCACTAAAAGATAATAATGCCTTACCTGGGCGGGGACGGGGGAGCCCCAGAGCCTCTTGGGGGCGACTTCGGACTCCGGTGGCATCCTCCCAGGACCAGCCATCAATAAGACGGTGTCACATCTGTCGAAATATTGATTCGAGGATATTTCGCCTCGGGGGCGGCGTGGGCGGAGGAGTCCCAGGAAGTCCAAAACTACTAGGGAAACTTTTCCCCGAGAAGTATTTTTTGTCATTGTCTTGGAACATCTGGGAGTAGGGCCATTAATCATTTTTCTTTACTTATACGCCAGAGGGCAGAGCGCTAGACGGGGCCCGCCCCGGCTGTCTCGGGCGGACATTCCTTAAACACATCTTGAAGATCCTCACGTCTTTCGCCTGCTCCGTCGGAATTGGGTTTTTTGCCACTCGGCCGGAGAATAAATCTTTCTCAAGTAATAATTACACACGAGATTGAGTTTTAATTCAATTCGTGGCCGACTCCGGGGGGTGGCTCCCCGGTCGTTCACTGCTAATTGCGACTGTTTTTGGAAAAAGTTTTTCGTCATTTCGGTTGCGTCACTGTCGCAAGTTTTCCTCCGATTTCGAGAACTCTTCATTGGCTTTTCATGAAATTCCCTCTGGCGAAAGTTTTATCCTTCGGGACAACGAATAGAAAACTGTTTTTTTTTTTTTTTTTGGAACGAATTGTGGTCCAATGCCGGGGATCACTAACTGTCGCATTGCTAATTCCCAGGTAAAATTTCTCAATTTACCCCAAATTAATTCAATTCGAAGTAATGAGTTTTCCCGACGAGGTCCGCCGAGAAATGCGATCAAGCCTGAAAGTTGGACGAATTCCAAGGAGCAGTCCTTAGACCGCGACTTGATTAATTCGAAAATTCATGTCTCGCGTGATTGTCGAGAGATATAAACCTTGAGATGTTTATTTTATTTTCAACAGAACGGATTAGTTCGGCGCTTTTCATGTTTGAATAATTTTGTTATTTCACTCACACGTGGAGTTGTCGTTAATTACCACTAATCTTGTTTACACTATTCAAATTCAGTTCAGTTCAGTTTGGTTTTCACTGTACTTTGGTGGAAATAGAAAACAGAAATGGCAGTGTGTTCTTCACATTTCTTCACCTATACAAAACTAAATTTCAATAAAACAGCTTATGAATTTATTTTTGAGAAATGCTTTGATTATTACTATACCTAGTAAAAATAATAGCAACAATCAATTTAAAGAATATTTGTGGCTCGGCACTCTTACCAATATATTTTCGGGACAATTTATTTTCCTCCAGCGTTTCGTTAAAGACTCACTTCATTTTTTTTCCTAATGCTTATAAAAAAAAGAAATATCAATTTAATTTTATCTGTCTGCTTATTATATTAGCACCAATTAATATCGATCGATCAGAACTCTCACTTAAGTACTTAGGTAGGTATATTTTACTACGACTTCCGAAAGTTTAGAAAAAAATTGAACTTGCTTATGTGTTTTCAAACCATTTTTATTATTTAGTCAATTTTACTAAGAAACTTAACTAAGTAAGTCAATAAGGAAAATAATAGAAATGACTACTGATTAATATCTTCGTTGTTAAATAAAGCAACTCAAGGTGTTTAGAATATACATATGTTATATATTTTATCCAAGTAAAAAAATTCAATATTTATTTCAGTCGGTTGAACCTAGCCATGCCAACGATTAATCAAATGAGGACGATAAACGATTAAATTTATTTGATTAAGAGAGCAGACCACTGTAAAGCTTTTGGAAAAACGTTTTGTTTTTTATTTGCTTTTAAAATTCTACGTTTTGTCATGAAAACATTAATTAGTTTTTCGAATTGGTGGGCTTTGTAATAAAAACACGGCGGCAAATTAAGATCTTAAATTTTGCGAACTTTTAATTGAAATCTAAGATCAACCGTCCAACTGACAAACTGAAATGTGACAATTTTATTTCATAAATAATACAAAAATGAACGTCAAAATTTATATGAGTATTTTAAAAGACAATTTTATCCTCTACAATATTACGCAAATACTTTTACGATATCTGTTACAGTTAATGAGTAGCTTGTAAAACCCTTAAGTACCATTAGTTCAATTTTACTTGTCACCGGAAAAATGACTCTTCCTCTTTTCAATATAATATTTATAAACATTATATCTTGAATGAAGAATAGCATTTGATTTCCAATATTAACTACTAATTATTAATTAATTACTATTTAAATGAATTAATTAATACTCCTTTTTATTCATCAGAATTAATAAAATATGAGGATCGGAAAACTAGATATGATTGAAAGCTGATTTGTCGCACATTAAACGTGTGTATTTAAACCTCATCTATATATAAATCCTGTCTTAATATTGCTGAAAAACATATGAATTCAAGCGTAAAAACGACAGTGTAAGGTTTGAACACCATATGTGTCTAAACTAAAAGAAAATATCGACATCGACTTTTATTCACTATAAGTTATCTCGTAGAAATAAGATATAAACCGAAGTTACTTCTACCACATTCATTTCAGTCTGGTGTAATTGTAATAATTTGCAGCCTTTTCAGATTTACAGCCGTAGGGAGTTTATCTAGATTTCCTGCAGCTAGAGTTAGTCCTGGCCAGAGGAGTGGGCGGTTTCAATCTCTTACAGAAATCGGAAGCTCAGTATTTTTTCGGGTCAGAATGTAATCCATTTTACGTTTGATTGCATTAAATCAATGACCCCACGTGGGCCAGGGGTTGGGCTGTGCAATCCTTTGAACCCGCCGCTTCCAGAGATCCCCTGGTCTAAAACTCGGAGGTGAATGTATCGCTCCTGATGAAATTTAAAGCACGTGTCAGGAGGGGCAACCGACGGATATTGATTTCACGTCCAACCAGCGGGGGATTCGAGTGACTTATCTTGCCAAATTCGAAAATCCCCCGATCTGTCGGGGCCTCCAAAAGCCTTTGGTAAGACAGGACGAAGACTCCCCCGCAGTAACGCCGGGGCGCATTTAGCCCTTCTTAAGACCACTATCAGCGTCTTATCTTAATGGGACAAACATATGCTACGTGATGTTAATTTGAATAAGCCCAACAAGTTGAAAATTGAATCTATCATTGCCGACATGCCGCGTGCTCGGCTGGCTCATTTCAAGTCCTCATTTTGCTAAACTCTTCGTAAGCTCCCGATTTAAATGCATTTTCCTTGATTAGATTTCCGGGACTGCTCCGGCAGGGAAGAAAAAAAAAACGGAGACGGAAGCGCCTTGCTAGCCGCACCGAATCAGAGCAGCGCGGAACTGCGGTGTGCCGAAGCGTTGCCTCGAGCTGCTTAAAATTCATTTTCAGAATTAGCATAATGTTATTGGATTCCGTCAGTTCCCGGGATACGAGGGATTCAGTTTGTTTGCAAAAACATCGACGTTTTTCCGTTCAAAAATTTTTGCGATTGTACCCTACGCGAAAAATTTTGCATACATTTCAGCTACGTGGCCGCTATTGAACACTTCCGGACTTCGATCTCATCGCTCTGGGCCAATGATCTAAAAATTTTGCACTTTTCGATGTAAGCAATATTCAAGAGATGATTTTTTTTTTATCAAAATAAATTCAAATACCGACAAAACCCTGAGAAAGTTTCGTCCGATGATATTTAAATTTACCTCAAATGGAGGGCACTGGGTAAATCAGCTACTTTTACTTTGTGGTACGCTCAAATTCTCTCAAATTCTCTGTCCTCGACAGGATAAAGTTTTAATGTTATTACCCAAAAAAGTTCGTCTTTAATTCCTACCAAAAATTTGCTAACACATTTCTCTTTTTTAAGAATAAAGCAAACGCGCAAAATTGTATTTCCTAAACTAATCTGAAAATAATTGGGATTTCTCCAGATCCAGTGTTTAACATGGAACGCATAAATATTTCCCTCCGACTGCAATTCGAAGCTGTTCCCCAAATCGCAGGAAAGGAGCCGGGAAGATATTCTTTGAGAAAAAAGCATTGAAAACACTTGCGCTACTTTTGGACGCCATGTGCTTCTTATTATTTATGAAGGTCCCTGTCTTGATGGCATAATTAGGCAGATTCTGGCCGCAAAATTCGAGCAATCTCCCAAGAAGGAAGGGAATCAATTAATTATTCATTTTCCTAAAAAAGAACACTTGCGTCTAATTGAGGATTAATTAAAAAATATCCAAACCACTATTCAAAGTCCTCAAAATTGAAGGCTTTTATTCTAATGACAGTACATCTTAAATTTAAATTTTATGTTTATCTTATTTCTGAAGTTGCAGTTGTATACATTAATGTATGTACAATGTACGTATGACACTTAAAAATGTCTAAATCAATTTTATTAATAGAAATTAAAAACTGTCTTTCAAACTTAGATATATGCCAACAAAGATCAATTTTAATTTAAAATCGCAATATTGGACTCGGTATTTCAAACTTCCAATTTTCAATATATTTAAATATTCCAAAAACAGTAGCCTAACAATATCCTTAGATTTCCTTACAATTCGAAAATATTGTTCCCCATATAAAAAATGAATAAAAATCACCAACACATCCGTCTGTCCGTATGTTTTGAATTTTATATATATGTACATATATCATGTAGGGTATTATTTAAAAAGGCTTGTTATGACGAACGTAAAAATATTTGTTCCTTAATTTTAAAAAACATATTTAAAAAGATATTCTGAAAAATATAACATTCCATCTTCCCCTTTATTTCTGAAACTTCCGCACCTACAATTTGCAAACCAATCAGGAAATATAACGCCTTACTTAAAGTTTGCAGGAAATTAATTTTACAAAGTTAGTATTTTATGGAATAACCAAATTTAGAAAAGAAGATGAATTTAAGAAAAGTGCACACTTGACTAAAGAATAGAATCGTATTTAAGGTAAGATGTAATTTCAGATTTCAACAAAGAGAATACTTATTGTATTGAACGGAAAAATATTGATTATTATACCTTGTCTTTCTTTTGATAATGTATTTATGCTAGGTATATCGGTTCTAAAAAAGTGAAGAGGAGGTTCGTAATAGTACAAACAAATATATTACAGAAAAAATTCTCTGTGCTCGAGTTAAATTGACAATTGACCGCTATTCATTTTAATACTGAATTCAGTTTCAAAAATAACAAATTAGTACTTCGAAAAACCATATCAGATCGAAATTTTTTTTACAAATTTAAAATCGGTTGAAACGAAATCTAATTGGTAATAAAATCTTTTATAGTCAAAAACTGTAGTAGTCATCACGAAATTTTACATAACTAGTCATCACGAAATTTTACATAACTATGGAAAATTCCTAATCGCATTTTGAATGAAAAAAAGTAACAGCGAACGTGTATAGGTATTTGTGTGTTTACTACTAATGGACTCCTATATCATTACCACTTATTGTTGAAATTACAAGAAGTGCACTTGGGCTGCCTTTTCTCACTTTCAGAATTTACAATTGTAAGATCGCGAACTGTCAAATTAAGACGTATGTGCGATTTCCGCCAAACATGGTACTGTCAAATTTTGAAGTTTACGCTATTTTCACCAAAGTTGGTAGGTACTTGGGGGTTTTTTGCATCAATTGGAAAGACTAAAAATATTTTTTATCCACAGACATTAAAAATCATTTTTACTTATTCAATCAATCTACTAAAAGTAAACATTTTTTTTACTGAGACGTAGCATAACAATTCTATACTTACTTTTTATTACAATTTTAAGTTAAAAATATTATACACACATCAATACATAACAATTTCTTTTAATGAAAACAAAAAAAGACTTCATAAACCTACATACATATATAATACGTTCTGTTCCTTAGAGATTGTCCCATCCAATCCAGTTCAATTCGTAAATTTGTGATGTAACATCCCCTACACCGCCAGCTAAGGGTATTTTCACACTACCTCATTGTTTAACGCTGATTCCAGTCATCGAAAGAACAGATTTGATTACTGTTTCGTTCCAGTTGACAGGGAACATGTTTTCGTACTTATCATCCGCATATTTAATACGCATATATTTTCTGGTCTGACTGAAGGTTGGTAATAGATTTCGTGAAAAGTGAAAAGTTCTCTCGACCGTATTTTCAAAATAAATAAAATCGACCTGTTGCTAGTAAAGGGCTGCGAATTTTTTTCTCTCCCAACTTTATGGAACAATTTTGTTGGTTATTTATATTCTGTTGTAAAAATATTTCACTTTTGTTTGGAATGCAAATCCATAATTAATTACATTGGTTTCTCGATATGTGAAATAGCATATAGGAATATACGAATGCATTTTGTGGGCGTCCAATTTAAAAAATTTTGCTCCTGTTTTACGAACTTCCGTTTTACATACCTACCTACATATTTTTATTATTCAGTTGTGTAATTGAAAAAAAAATTTCAGCCTTCCTACACGCAAGATACATAATCCACAGATATTGTAGAAAAAATTGCCATAAGCACCAAAAAATCAGAGATAAATTCATTTTGCTGTTTGTTTGCATCGTATAATAAAGAATAATTGCAATTATTTTTTGGAAGGTATTATAGAGGTTAAAATTAAATTATGAATTTTTTACCTTCGATGAATAAAAGAATTATTTCTATAAGCTGGTACAGCCGTGATATTTTGTATGGATGCACTCGTCGATGTTTGAACCTTCGCGAAGTATGAGTTTGAATCATACAACGGCTTTTGAGACCATCATTTTTGTAGATTGCAAAAAAAAATAATACATATATGCATTACGAATTCTTCCCTAAAAATTGGAAAAAAAGACATACTAGAGATGGCTACTTGTAGCTTTGTATTTTTTATTTTAAATATTTATGGTATTTTCATATAATTTAATTAAAGATTTGTTAATCCTAAAGTAGTTTCTTCTGAGAAAAGTTGCTGTTTTCTATTAAGTTATCTTTATTTTCAAAATTTAAGGTTCCCTGACTTGCAAAGTTAAATGACAAAGTAAAGGTGAACATTAAAAAAATAATTTTTAAAGTCGGCGATGCCATTTAATTTAAAATTCTTCAAATTGACAATATACAATGCGACAATCTCAATTATGTATTCATAATTATAATATTTATAATTGAAAATTCATTGTCATTTCTGCATATTATTGCGTTATACCTGGAATATCACTATTGGTTTGACTGGTGCAATCTCCGTGGTTGGAAACTGACTGCAACTAAATCTTCCTAATTACTCAAAGTGATTTAAATTAACTATGCGAATCATGTTCAATTACATGAGTTCTATTATGCATGCAGATACCACATCAGTGCGATTAGGATTAATGCCTGCACCAATAATGGAAAAGCTAAAGCCAAGCGGCTGTATCGAATATTTATGGGTGCATTATCAGTGGGTGTTTTGGATTAAAACAAATTAAGAAATCATTCATCTTTGTGCCTATTATATTATGTGGGATCTAAGCAGGTACAGTTGAGGTTTTGTGACATTGTATGATGCATATGTCATATTTGAAAAATATATAAGTACATATACAGTATAAATTTGAAATAAAACTCACTGTAGATACTTACACACAGAATTTTATTTAAAAGTTTACTACCAAATAAAGAGAATAAATATTGTTTAAACCTTATTCTCCTATGCCCGGTATTTAAGTTTAACTATAGGTTAAGTTTCATAGTTTTAGCAGTTTTTGAAAGACAGTTTATATTCACCTAAATTAAAAGCGTAAAAGTTAAATTTTGAGGGTAATTTAATATTGATTAGTGTTAATTACTAAAACACAAAAATAATTCTTCCTGTAGGGATTAGTAATTAGTGGAATCGTATATATATTTCGTTCACTGTTCTTCAGTTAGTTTAGTTTCGATACAGTTTTGATTTTTATGGCTTCAATATCTGGAAGGAATTTGTGAGAATTTCTACATTTTATAATTTTTCTTAAAGAAGATTATAAGATAATTTACCTGACATACTTATAGACAATACCACTAAAGATTTAAGATTTAAAACACGCTTCTTTAACTTAGGTGGCAATGATCGGTATATTAAAAATGTGAGCCTAAATTCAATCCTCTTTCCTCACATTTCCAGAAATACAATATCTTCTTTGAAATAAATAAATATTTTCACGCCCCATACGAACATCTTCAACTGCTCTGAAATGAATCCGTCGCGGTGCCTTTCATATAAGCGATGAGCATGAATTAAAATTTATAAAAAACAGAAAGGTGAAATAAAATAAAAAACCTAAAAATGTTTTAAACACAAATATGAACACGACTATACATTTCCACCAACAAAAGTTCCTTTTTTAGTCCCTGAGGCATAGCTGGCAAACATAATTTTATATAATGACATATGAATAAAAGAGCGGGAGGGAAATCCCATTCCCAGACAAAATCCCAAAAATATGCGCAAAATAAAGCGAAAACACTTTCGGGAGCACATAAACAGCAGAGCCAGCAAAAACCAGAAGAAACCCCTTTTTAGCGCTGGGAAAGGACGCCACTGGCGACCGAGTCACCGCAGAATTACTCCTATGGCCGGGGGTCCTTCCATGGAGCCGGCCGCTTAATAATTCCGCAGAAATTTCGCCCACTCGAGTTAACTTGTAAAATAAAAGGCGGCTGCTTCGGCGAATTTCGTTATTCACGGCTAATTAGAAATTCATTGCTTGTTGGCCCAAATTGCGGTCGAACCCATCTGGAGGTGTCGGCGAAACAACCAGCGCAGCACTATCCAAAAAGGACGACGCCTTTTAGAGGTATAAGGCCCAGGATATAATGAAAAAACACCCTTAATTTTCTAAAACATAAAACTGATAAAAGATATAAGTACGATAATTATGAACCCATCACTAATGAGCCATTAGAAGGTTTTTTCCTTCTGCGTTCCCAAAGGGCAACATATAAAAGTTTATTTATTTTTATAATAGCATACATCCAATTACCGGAACAGACTTTGCAAATATGCATAATTTATTGTAATTTTTCAGATATTTCAAACTAAATGTTTACAATAGTATGAAATGTTAATACTTTACTTACTGATACCGAATTCGAGAATAACGATGCTAAACTTCACCTGCAAGATTGAGTTCAATCTAAAAATTATGCAATGAAAAACATTTTCGTGCTCCGCGCTCGCCCTTAAACAAGAAGTTTTCTAATTTAAGTAGTAATAATTAAAAAACTTAGCCTTAAAATCTTTGGGCTTATTTGCTTCGGTGGAAGAGAATTTTATCCTCAACACTTATCCCTATATCAGGATTACAGCGAAGGACAAACATGCAATTTTGTCTGCCAGCCGCATGGCACATTAACTCTAGAAAGCCGAAAAATTATATAACTTTGAAAAGTCAAAAGAACTGACACAATTTTAAAAATATTTCATTTAATGCACGGAATTTGAGAGCACAATAGCACTAAATCAAAAAATTGAAAATTTACCTTCGCGTTTTTATGTTCCTAAAATGACTAAACCCGCGAAACCACCAAATTTCAAAGGTATGCTACATCAGTCATCTTTGAAAAATAATCTTTTGGTCGATTTCTAAAATGTATAGGTATACTATCATGACATGGAGTCTAGCTGGTATCCCCCCGCGCCGACATTATGTTTTATCAAGATTTGATAGCACGAATTCTAGAAAATGAATATAAATTTTTAACCCTACTAGGTCCTTTCTTAAGGATAAGAATAATAATAATAAAAATTTTAATTTTATGTGTCTGAACTTTATGTGTACTTGTTTATATGTTCGCAGTTCCTTTCTTATAAGCAGTCTTGTTTTTTTTTTTTTTGGTTTTGGTGTGTTTCGGGTCATTATCATATTGAAACACCTATCGAAGCGGCGTTTCCCGTTCGGTACATGATATGGGATCTACATTAGATCCCATCTTATGTTAATTGTTAAGTGCTTTTAGGTATATAAGATAAAATTAATTTTGGTTTTATGGAGATCTTTATTTTTAAAAAAATTAATTTTATAATTTTTATTTTTATATCAAACGACTTTTCTATTCTGGATTTGAATCTGAACTGAAAAATAAAATCTATCGCATCGATAACGTGATTTGCACTTTTTAATCGAATCTAGTTACCTTGGTAAGGGAACTTACAAAAAGCAAAGTGCTAGTCCGCCACACTATTCCCCCCCAGTGACGTTCACACGGAACGAAATAATGGGGTTTTTAATAAGGAATGATAATAGTTAGCTATTGATAATGATGATGGTGTTGCTGATGTGCAGCAGTTTGATTTGGTTTAAAGGTTAGATTGTTGTTGATTGAGTATTTTGGTTTTTTCACTTGTGTTGATGGATATTATAATTGTTGATTGTTGGTTATTATTATTCTTTTCGTTGTTGTGTCTTGTTAGTTGATGTTGATGGGCGTTGATGATTGGTTGTATAGTCGCTGTTATTCTACGAGGTAGTGAAGTTGTCACTATTTTGATGCGTAATGGTGTAGCAGTGAGGTCGCTAGTAGATGGTTCGGCAGTGAGGTCGCCTGTAAATGGTTCGGCAGTGAGGTCGCCAGTAAATGATTCTCTCCCAGTGATCGGCCTTCGATTGCGATCTAGTGGGAAAAGGTGCTGATTGGTAGTTGGTAAAATGTATTTCTTTCTTGAATTAATTAGATGATGTTGTTCCGTATTCTCAGGCTTAATAAAAAGGTGTTGGTGGTGGTGGTGCTTGGTCTATTAAGGACCAATCGATGATTCGCAAGACGAAACGTATTGGCTTGTTTTCCAACATGTCTTCTTAGAGTTGTTTGATGAGTAATTTTTGTTGCTGAGGTTCTTCGTCGGGGTCACCAGTTATGGGATCTACATTAGATCCCATCTTATGTTAATTGTTAAGTGCTTTTAGGTATATAAGATAAAATTAATTTTGGTTTTATGGAGATCTTTATTTTTAAAAAAATTAATTTTATAATTTTTATTTTTATATCAAACGACTTTTCTATTCTGGATTTGAATCTGAACTGAAAAATAAAATCTATCGCATCGATAACGTGATTTGCACTTTTTAATCGAATCTAGTTACCTTGGTAAGGGAACTTACAAAAAGCAAAGTGCTAGTCCGCCACAATGACAACATTTGCGTTTCCAAAATATGTTTGTAAATAACACAGCCCATTATTTCCTTTAGTTCAAAAAAAGGACCCACACCTTTCGCCAAAAAACAGGTCCAGACAAAAATGGAATTGAATGTATTTATTTCGTTGTCCACTCGAAAATTCACCATTTGTCGAAGTATGATTAAATTTATCCATAAGTATATGTCTAATTAATTAAAAATTGGTCGATCTTTCTTGCGAATGTACACAATGAATTCTCGTAATTAAATTACTTTATTCAAATTCCGGGCCCAGTCTCATCACCTCAGGGACGTCCCCAATTGGAGCACTTTCGGTGAATTACCTTATTTTGTGTCGCAGGCACTCTGAAGGCTGAAGAAAGTTAATCATTTCTTTTGCATTCAAATGAGTCAGGCGGCAGGCCAGTGGATGGGGGCGGGGGTTGAGGGAAAACATGTGCCGGGCGTCGGGACGCAATGACTTTGAATCAGTTCCAAGCTCTTGGCACAACTTGGTAAAGAATTACACCCCGCCTTCATTAATCCTTAGTCAAAAATCAATCACATCAGACGGCGGGCGCGCGAATGGGACAAAGGAGCCCCCGGGAAGGCACCGGGAATAGCTTGAAAGGAGCACTCAGGCGGAGCCACCCCCGCCCAGCTCCCGGAGAGAAAAAATTTAATGTCAGTTAGTGTCGCTATGGAGGAAATTGTAAGGCCCTGAATAATATATTACTCTGGTGCTCCTTTGTTGGAATGCGACACAATCGTCATTAATTTCCCCCCTCTCGGCTGGTCTAACTCCTTTGAACGCCCGCTCGTTGGCCTCTACCCTTAAAGTACCCCCGGGTCCTAACAATGGTCGACCGGGGGAGCCCCGGGCCCGGAGTACGACCCTCGAACAAAACCTTCCGACTCCACCAAAGGAAAAAGTTTAATCTGTTTTCGCCATTTTCCCCGAACATCTGGGGATGCTCCATCGGTTCTTAAGTCGATTCAATTTTTGACGATTCCAATTATCTGGCAAATCCGATCTTCCTCATTGACCTGGCCAGATATTTTGCAGGATAAATCTACCGTGAAATCAAATAATCATTAACTAAACAAGTCTGGGATGGATGCTGTGCTGTCTGTTTGGGGGGATGAGCATCAGACGCAATTGTGCCCCAAAAGCAGCTCCTCCTCGAAAGTCGACATGTAGACCAAAGTGGGACGAATCCCCATTTTTCTCGTACCGGGCAAAATTGGAGAGTTTTCCTTAGCTGACCATTAAGACTTCTATTTTATTTTATATTTTTTGTATATCGTCAAGAGATGACTTCTGGTCAAGTTCCTTCGAATGGACGAAATGCCCTTCGTTCGGGTATCCGTCGTTGTTATCTCCCGCCAAGAATTTCAATTTTATTAAAGCACTTCGAGCAATGATCAAGTGCAGCTGGCTCCAGTGACCATGGGAACATCTTCTAGCGACTAACTGCGCTCTGTTTGCTTAGGAATGTCTCGGACGCTCCTTCGAAGAGTGTCCCAGAACCCACATAGCATCTGTATCAATTACAGATAATTACTTATACGGAATTGCTGTTGAAAAGGGTTCGCAACATCTTTCGGACCCGGCCAATTAGGACTGTCTTCAAGAAACCGGGCTCCTAAAATCCTCTTGAGCGGAAAATTCGCAATGTTTACCCAAAGTACGCCCTGAATACATCTGATTCGATGCCCTCGTGATTGATACGGGTTAGGGCTAAGAATTAGAAACGAAGATCCTTTTCCTTCACTTATGAGGCATGAATACTAAAGAAGATTTTGATGAGCTGGAATCCATTGATGTAACTACCAAACGGACTTTGTCGAAATGGCCTCAGTGCCTTTTAAGATTTAATTTATAAAGAACCATTCAAAATAATTTATGTGGAAACATCTTTGGTAACTTTGTAATAATAAAAATAAAATATAAAATCATTAAAACTTACCTAATCTAACCTTAAAAGAATTTGAAATTTGGTACATACATATTCAAAACTAAATGTTATCGCACATATGTATGTATGTAGATTCGACAAAATCAAAAATATGTATGTAGGTACCTATGTATTTATAAATAGATACATATTTATTTATGATTATTTAATCATTATATATATATGATTAGTCTTTTAAACTTTTAAAATACCAATTACAAAAATAATAACACAATATGTATAACCTTTTATAAAATTTTACGAAATGTTTTAAATTGCCACAAGAATTTAACTAAAAAACTAACTAAAACACTAGATCACAAAATTCTACTTTTTTTTGTACTTTATATAAGATGTGTTTTTTTAATTTCTTAAATAATAACTAATCATTAACGTGAAATTCGTTTATTTCCAGAAAAATAGGATTAATTCAAATAAATCGTATTTTGAACATATTTGAAAATTAAAATCAAAAATAGTGGTCATAACGTGGCTCAAATAAAAGCCTTAATCCTTATGTAGATGTAAGAAATAATTTCCATAGCTCTTACTAAAGGTATAAGAGAGAAGTCATTTTTCATGAGCGTAGGCTACTTATGATTTTCATTGACTATCAATTGTATGAAGTAATTGGGTAATAGAAAAAATTTAAATTCATAAAGCATTTTGGAAAATTTTTAAAACTTTAGTATTTTACATGTAATAGGTAAAAATTCGAACTTGTTTTTGAGTTAAATTACAAGCTCCTACAATGGTTCGTTATTTCTCATCGAACTTTTAAAAATGTCCAAAATACAATATATTGTATACTCTTCAAGCCTGTACATATATGTATTATTTATTTATTTTTTTTTTTTTTTGACGTGATGAGGCATTCTCGTTTATGACTTCGTAATCTACGAAAAGAATGCTAGCAATATATCACTTGTTTAGGAATATTGTCAACTGCTGAAAAACAGATTCCTTTTTATTATTAGCGACTACATACATACGAATATAGGTACCCTTTGTAGTCCAATGTCGAGTCTGACTCAATATAAAATTTCACTCGACATTGTTTTTAAATCTAAGAATAGGTGCAATAAATTGATAAAGCTCAAAATGTATATATAAAAATTGGCTTATTTTTCGAATACTCACCAATTTGGCTCAAGAATATTACTTTATAAAAATCTTTCAAAATTATTCGAATTCATCTTAATGTTATGCATAATATCGCAAAATTATTCAAGTTTATCGCTTTTTTTAGGAAATGCAATGTTCTACTCTTTTTCTTTCTTTAACCATCCTGGTTAATCACTAAAATGTAAAATGAAATGCAATCGAAATCTCAACAATCTTACTTTCTAATATTTTATATTAAACTAAAGACTTTAAATTAAAATGCACATAAATGTATTTCTCTGTGACAAAAAGTATCTCAGTCTGGTTAAAAAGTGTAGCGCTTTTTATAATTACTTATGTAAGTACTACTGATAGAACAGACAGATAAGAGTTTTTCATAAAATTTAATATTGTCTGTCCTCGGAAGATTATTTTGTCTGTGCTTCTGTCGTTTTTCCTGGTTATCCCTCAAAGGAACGCTATCATATGGTAAAGAGGATTTATATCTCGTATGATTAAATTGAGATATAACACAACTTTTGTATTTCTTGACAATTTAAAGAAGGATGTAAAAGCAGCTTTCTACGGTATCTCTATTATTTATTATACATATGTGTATCATGTCTAAATGGTTTATAATTTCTGTGAAATTTCATTATAACTAGTACCAGTGCATTTTACCTTTGAGGAATTATTCATGAAGCATATTTACACCAATCAACCTGAATTCTTTAACTTGGTCGATATGCAAGCTCCAAATAAACGAAACAATCGCCTAAATTGACTCAATTGAGAATCGCTTTGAAATTTACATTTCGCTCTGGTAGTCAGGTTTTCAGCCCTCAATTTGCACCAATTTTGTGTCGACTAATAAACGAACACGTTATTCAGTGAAATTAACTTCACCTGAGCGCTATGCCGATAAAATTGAAGAGCAGGTGCCCCGGTCAGAGGTGTTGGCACGAAATAGGAAATCATTCAATTCGCCGGGTACGATGCGAACCTGAAGGCCTGAAGGTTTTCGGGCGAATTGATTAATTCGGCAGGTGAAGAAATCAAGACAAAATTGAAATAGTTCAATAAGCCGCCCATTTGTCACTCGTATCCTTTTCAGGCTTTTTATAATTCAGGTCCACACGTAACTGATGGTTGGCAATCAATCGATGCCTTCGTTTTTTCCCACTTTCTGGCCCCTCTATCCAAATTGTTATTGATAACCCGATTGAATTGACTCGTAGACAAGCAATTTATCACGTCGACCAATTTTTTAGTAACAAAAAAGGGGTTTTTTTCCTACCCTGGGATCGTTCCACACAACAAACTTGCGAGATGTTTAATTTCTTTTCACACGAAAAATGTTAGCCTAAGAAAAAAAGTGGACGATTTACTGACAACAAAGACTGGATTCACGTAAAAGAAAAGAATAAAATATTGCCATTTTATACTGGTAAAAACGTGTAACACTTTTACAATGGCAAGGAATTTTGCAATAATGTTACCACCCTGTTTATAGAAAAAAGGATATATAGGTTAATGCGTTTTTTGTCATCATTCCGCGATGCAGCGCAACAAAAGCGCGTCCATTGTATCCCAGCCTAGACGCTAATTTAAGGTTTATAATTAAGTATCCGAACTTTGTCGGGCTTACCGATGATTTCTTGATTCCAGGTCTATATATGTAAATATTTAGAAAAGACTAGTATTATAATGGTTAATATGTAACGAAGATTACTAAAATCATCTACGGATAAAAATTAACCGATAAGCATTAATTAATAATTCCAAAAAGTATATTTTTCTCTTCTCAAATCTTTTTTATCTATACAATATTAAAAGATCGTTTTATTAAGTAATATCTTCTGCAATCAATCAACATAATAAAAAAGTCAGTTAAAAATGATGTCAATTTTTATTTTCCAAAAGTACCTGCCATGTCTATCAATTTCATCTCTAAAAAAGAATTCAAAACAAAAAAATACGAACATTTAGCATTCAACGAACATTCTGCTTAGTCATCCATTAGATTGAGAAAGCATAAAAAGGATGCGATTAAATGGCGAAATTTACTCTTGTCGCCATCATTAAGGCGTTCGCCTTAAAAATGAAAGCGAAAAGAAATTGCTCTCCCGATTAAGGAAAAGTATTTTGCTTTCAATGCAACGTCATTATCCTGTCATTACTCACTCTTTTAGCAATCGTTAACATCTCTGCGAATTTTAATTAAATCAGCAACGAGAATTTATTGAAGTTTTTTATACTGTCTGACTTTAGTCTTCATTATAGTGAAATAAACTGGAATTCGTAGATAATGTTTGAGCATTAGTTAGGTTAATTTCAGATTCAATGAAGGATACTCATACGGGGTGAAAGAAGTATTTATTGCGTTCGTTGAGAATTTGGGAAATACGGATTTGATGATTTGGAACTTTTTATTTATTAATTTGTTCGTATATAAATTTGGGTACTAAGCTGATTAAGATCATTAGTATCTGAAAATTTTGAAATATCTCTAAAGTAAGATAAACAACCAAAATTGAAGTTCACATTTACCAAAATCTTGGCAAGTTTTCAGCCTACCGTGTTTTTCGTTATAATAAACAATTTAGTTTTGGTAATTTCAACTCAACCAAGTTGACTGGACAAATTAATAAAATTTTGTTTATATTACCTACATATTAACCAATTTTAATTCTAGACAGACAACGAAATTTACAATTTTGTGCGTACTCAATTAAACATTTCTTTAAGTTTCTTAAATCCTCCTTTTAATTAAGCTCATGGAATCAATAACTAACTAACTTGACATTAATATTAAAGTTGCATTAACCAAGTTAATTTGTTTAAGCATAAATAGATACATAAGTTTTTGTTGAATTGCTGAAAATTAAAAAAGAATAACCACCCTTATAATCTACTTAGAAACCTAAGTTAAAATTAGCGGAGAGGTTTACATTTAAGGTCTTTTTAAAAAATATCCTAAGTAAAAGTAAAGTAAGTTAAGTATTTGGATGTACATACATCGGGCGTGTTGCGGGCGTGCTAAAGAATTAGATATTTCTGGTCAGATAAACAGGCTTGTTATAAGCGTCTGTATGATCTTATTTTTCTTCAAAAGTGCTGAACCTGATTCGGACGTAGGTACTTCCGACGCTTTTTTCAAGTCTATGGGCGTGTTTTCTATAGGAAGACAAACATTCTAAATTCATTCCAAATGTAATGTACGCAGTTGCCCAAACGTTCAAAGTTTAAATTTCGAATAAAAGTAAAATAGGATTCCGCCTGATTTTCCGTAACTCCATCCGAAAAGGTTATTTAAAGCGCAACACGGAAGACAAAGTAATTTAATCCTGATTCCAGGCTATTTCCTAACTCTTATCTGGCGGAGCCGTCTAAATTGCTCCCGCTTAGCAAGCTTGTGTAGGAGCATTTAATTATCCGAAAGTACGGGGGCAATCAAATCCGAACCGCAAGAAGAAAAGAGTAGAAACTTTAATTGCGCTGTTAGCGACGAGGCAATTAAGTGGAAATGTAAAACAACATACGATTGCGGGATAAAATAAACGCGCGCTCCGCACCGCGGCGACGGATGATAACGCACCTGCTCCGCCATTTCGGCCCGAAATTGAATCCAATGGGAAGGTTATGACAGACGCAGGGGGGAATCAGGGAAGCACCACTTTACCCCTTTAATGTAAGTAGTCCCTGGAGTCCCTGGCGTCCCGGGGACACCCGCTTCCAACTCGAGAAAGTGCCTTTTAACGTTTAATCGCAAGACAAAAATGGATGAAGCCTTTCTTATTATTTGAACAGAGTTTTGGGGAAGTATGCCAGCATTATGATGACAAAGTCTCCTACCCTGGTTAATTTCGAGAAGGCAATAAACCAAATTGCTGCACATAACATTCTCCTCTAATTAAAAAATATATATGTATATAAATAAAGTAGGTACACATCTATGTAAATAAAGTATAACTTCGATGCGCTGAATTTGTACAAAAAATCCTCACGAGTCTAAACAATTATAATTATGTAATTGAATTAAAAGTCTTCAAACTAAGATTACTTTAATTCAAATGATAAAAATGAAATTAAATTCTAAAGTATAGTTAATAGTTCAACAAAGCCGACCAAAAAAAACATATATGTACATATGTATTACTTCTTTTACGAAAGCAGGTATTTAAAGTTATTAAAATTATTAGTTAAATTTTGGATACTATAGTGGGATTTTTGGTTCATAAAAGTGAAGCGATTTCAGTCCGCCGTATTGGATTTGCTATTACGACTCCAACAAATCACATCATTTTTGAAGTCAGAGAATTGAGAATCGTCTTTAGAAGATGTTGGAACCTACTATTTGGGCAATATCTATGGTAAATTATAAAACACAAGACTTTCTTTATTTATTTATTGCTTCACCACAAGTAAGACAGGCATTAGCGCAGATCGACATCATCATTTAATAATTTCCACACAACTTATAAAAACACTACTCAGAGCATGCACAGCAGTGTCTTTTTCCGACAACATTTCGGTCTACCTTGAGACGATTTTTAAGTTTCGTGACGCAGTTGGTCTTACTGTTTGAGGTTTTTATAGTGTGTTCGACATGGTTCAGCATAGACTCCATGCCCCGTTTGATTTTAATCAATTTCAAGTTCATATCCGAATTCGAGTGGAAGATCTCACCTAAATCTCTTTGGAGACGTACTGACGAAGAATATTTTTCTTTGCCCCTCCCCCCGGCATACTTCTTAAAGACTCCTTTCGATCGCTCCATCTGCGGTGGCAGAATGTCTTCAAGATATTGATTGTAATTCTCCGCCAGCCACTCTGTGTTGTACCTGATGTTCAGCCTATGGACGTGATTAAGGGACTGCTCAAGACTATTTTCTAGATCTTTGCAATTTCTTATTGCTGAATCGAGTTGATTAATTTCATCGAATCGATACATATTGAATATGAGTTTTTGGAAGTTAATAATCCATATTATTGTAAAATATTTTTGACAAAATCTAAATGGAACACCGGAGTTATTGTTTTCAAATAGCAGAATTTTATATTTTGTATTTAATATTTGTTTTTTCTGAGCCTTCTACATCAGGTCGAGTTGGAAGATTGAAAAGTATAAAAGTATTTGCAATTTTGCAATTTTGCTTATCCTAAACTAAAATTTTAAAGAAATGTAATAGCAGAAAATGACTGAATTGTCTTCAGTGATTTCTAGTACCTAATTTTAAAATTACCTAATCAAATTATAATATAATATATAATTATAACTATATGATTGTCTTCTGAAAACGAAATAAGTAAATGGAAATTAGAAAGCCATTCGGGTCGGCTTTACCAATCATTTTAGGTTTCATCTACGAAAATCCCAGTGAGCTAGATTTTTGTATATACCTTTGTTTAGTATTTAAAACATTTCAAAAATCGCCATTGCTATTGTACCGAGGCGGTGTTCAAGGTTAAAAAGCGCGAAAATCAGATCGGAGGTCGGTAGAAGTTATTATGAAAACTATAGATTATAAAATTGTTTACAGCGAGCGCTATAACGAAAGTCTATACAAATACATATCTAGTTTACTTTAAATTTTTCCGCAGATTGGGCTATTTTCAGTCTAAAAGAAAATTAAATTAAAAAAAAAAATGTAATAGAGGATTTTTCTTTTTGAAGAACTCTAAAAAGAAGAAAATAAAAAGTTAATCTTCCAAAGAGATTATATAAAGAAGCAAAATTTTCAAAATTTTTATAATTTTGAAGGAAAAATGTAAATACAATATTTCCCTCTTGTAAGAAATGAAATATTTTAAATGTTTGAAAAAGGAATGTCAAAGAAGTTTTTAACGTTACATAAATGTATTTATTTTGTACAATACATACACTACATATCTAATTTGTATATACGAGTACATACATATAAATATAATACATGTTAAAAAGTTTTAATAGATAACGAAAAACACAAAATTATATTAATATGAGACAAATATGTACATATAATACATATATTAATCTGTTAACTTACAAGAAACCTTTGTTATCTCAGTTGCAGTATCTAGTCTAATTGTTCTAAGAATTCCTACTTTGCAACAATTAGAAAACAAAATTAATGCGAGTATAATCGTCTTTTTCTTCCAAAATATTTAACAAAGAGCTTTGTGGTCATCAACTACGTTCTAGTATTGAATTTGGTTGCTAAAACAGATTCTCTATTTAAAATGAAAACTCAAACGTCCTGAAAAGCTGCTTAATACCACTAAGCGATTAATCAAACTCAAAAGATAGTTAAAGCCCGGCTCATTAAGACATGCAAAATTTTTGTAGCTCAAGAGGTAGATAGTTAGGGCCCATCAAGGAGCATTTGCCGGTTTATCCATTAAGTTGTAAATGAGCTGAAAATCGTAGTTTACATTAGTTAGCAATTCAAGCTGAGACCTTCCTCCATACAGCCATTGGGCTATTTTGGAACGAAGATAGAGGAAATTTGCTATGCCTTGTGGTGCGGATGTTGTCTGTCTTAATGTTTGGCACTTGTGCTACGGGTACGAAGATTAACGATCCAGGGCATTCGGACAGTAAATCATGGGCCCACAGGCAACGAGCAGACTGCAACAAATGAGAAATTTCTACTGAGTTACGAGAACAATCAATAATTTGACAGCTGCTTGTTCCATTACGTTTATGTCGAAGTAATAATTTCGCATTCGACTCGGATGTGGTCCATATATGGCCCTTTCTTCCCAGCATCCCTTACCGGCTCCTCCCGGGTAGGATTTGAAGGAACAACGCCCAAAACGTTTTCAAACGCCCCGTAGATAAAACTACTCCGGCTGGAAAATACACAGCGCCCTTTTCCTCGAAGAAACACAAAAAGCTCATAATACTGCTATGACTATAAATTGCTATCATAAAGGATAATGTTCTTGGGTGGTGGTCTCCTTGGCAGCAGCTAAGGGTGCCACAGGGGGGATGTAGGGCCGGAAAATCGGGCAAAAGAAATGGAGATTGAGGTGGAGCCGGGCTCTGTACTTTCTTAGAAGATTGCTAGTGAAAGGTTGTGTCGCGGCGTTTTCTTGCGGGGATGCCATCTGCCACATTCCGTGAAATTAACAAGATGTTTACCTCGACGCCCATAAATCTTAATTACACGTGTTTCGGTCGGCTGCTGCGGTGCGGTTCGGCTGCCTAAAATAATTTTTCACCAATAAGGCGCCGCCCGAAAGTCTACGGCTTCTCGGGCTTCTCGGGCTCCGGACCCCACAGTCAAAAATTGGATGTGGCTTTTCACGTAAAGCACAGCCGCACCTGCTTACCTCAAGATATAAATTGTCTCGAATTACAATATTTTAAAAAGCCAGCCCAACAGTCGGGCTGGAGCCCTATGCATAAAGGGTCTCCTCTGGCACTATGATAGGGCTCCGCCGTCGGCTACACTATACAGAAGTGGGGTTTTTGGCTAGAACGCCCGAATTGGTTCCAGCTGTTCCCTATGTGCGTACGTTTTCAAACAATTTAAGTTGATTGCAGCCGGGTACGTGACTTCGGTTACTTTTCGGGTTGGATTCGTTATCTGATTCAAATGTTCCAGGGGCTTTTAAGTTGCTTTGTGCATTACAATGGGGCTCCATGTGGGTAGCCCCTATCTGTTTCGAACTTTTGAAGCGGATGTACATATTAACGAGCAAACATTTATCTGGCCCTGACTGCACCGGATCCTATCTTATTGATTCCTCTTAATTTATTCCGCTCAACTGTTTCATTAAAACTGAAACAGATACAAAAGATACGCAATGCATTCAGAATGATTTTGGATTCTATCGGAATTTATACCGCGAACTGCCTCACAATGTTTACAGAATTTTTCACGAGAGAAGAATAACTGAAGAAGAAACATGTTCGTTTGATTTTGAATCACTCATGCATTTGCTGTTTTGGTAGATTTACCCAGTTTTACCCTTTTGTATTGTAGAGAATGCCAATTTTCAGGCTTAAATTTACAAATCTGGTTGATATAGAAATGCTAAACTTCATACTTTATTCCTTAGATACAAAATCAACTTAGCTGTGTTTGAAATTTTGATTTTGATTTTTACTCATCACACTCCCAAGTCAAAGTCCTAAGGACTTTCAGTAAATTAAAGGACTTTTGCCCATATTCAGGTGTCCAACTCATGTGATTTCTTGTAAAATTGAGCCTTACTTGTTTATGAACTTCAGTAAAAGGTGTTTTTTTTCAATGATTTTTTAAAAATCATATTTTTATCTTTGTGCAGAATTTGCTGCAAACGACCTGCAGTGACGAGAAGATCTAACTCCCTCACAATTTGTGTTGCATATGCGTTATTTTTTTAATTGAAGAAAAAATTTGCCCTTCTTGCCTCCCTGTTAATTTTTGGTTGCTGTTTTGATGAGGCATTTTCCCGTAGTTTTTTAAAGATAAGAAATTGTCCGGAAACGATTAGTTTTTATCACAATTTGTTTTTTGTTATATGTTTTAATCTCAAAAAATTTTAAAATCCCATTATATTTCCCGACAATTTCAGTAACTTTTTCCACTGTTTTATATGAATTCCGAATTTATAATATTTTTCAAAAAGCTTTTCAAAAATTGACAAAACATTGCTTTTCTTATTTTTTCGATTACTTTTTCAATTACGTATTCTGACAGAACACTTTTAATTTTTGATTAGTGTTTAGCATTCCACAATTTACATAAAACAATTGTTAAAACTAAACAGTATTTTCATCAACAGATTTTGAAAACCTGTGTTATTTTTCAAACTAATTAAGAATTTGACATATAAAAAAAAACATAGGGATAATACCTATTTGATTGATATTAAATACATTACATTTCCAGGGATAAGACTTGGAAAAGGGATTTGTTGTAGTATCCTGTTTGCGTCATGTCGTCAAATTTCTCATTAATGGATATATCCGGCAGTGACGTGTTCGATCAGCGAGAATTGAACACCCGAATTTTCGCCGGATGGACACACTTCTCAAAATGGGGAAAAAAATCAATTGCAATAAATTTGACCTTGATGCCCTAAGGCCTATACCACAGTCCCTTTATGACTGACTTTATGGTCCACTTGTAAATAAATTATTACCTAGAACCGTTTAGCACCATCGCCCACTCCGGGCACAGAGCTGTTGTTACAACCAGAAATCCGGTATGACACAATTTTATTAGTTGTGCCAATTTCAGGATGTTTCCTCTTTGAGGCGGACGGGACGGGGACATATTGCGCAAGTAAAAAAAAAAAAATATAGCATACAACTTTTATAGGTAATAAATTTCTTTATGTTTCGCCAAATCACACAGAGTAGAGGAAGTTCGCACAGCACTCAAAGAAGGAGGAAATAAAATTCCACATGTCGATTTCTCTGCCACTTCCCGAATGCTTCCGCAACTCGTCGCAACCAGGAACATAGGCAAAATCTCTTTTTATTGAATATACATAGCGAAAAACAGTAGGGTGCATTTTAATGAACCATGAAACATACGCCACCATTGAATCCTTCTGAAGTTGTTATCTTACACACCCCTGTGGTTCGTGTAGACTTCTAAAAAAAAAAATATGTAAAAGAAAAGAAAAAAAATAATAGGAACAGACAAACTTCCTCGTTTCGAAGAAATCCTTTCTATTTATGTTGAAGGAATTCTTTTTGAAGGACTTACATTGTTCCAGGAAATAATATTGATAATCCATCAGGCACCGAACAGTGCCAGCCAACTCCTTTTTATGTACAGCGATTACGGCAATATGTCGAAAAAAATTTTTAGGCAATGGCATTGGGTTAATACCACAAAATTACATATCTCTCATGTTTTTTGCAATATTGGAATTTACCATCTTTTCGTATCATGACTTTAGCCTGGTGTTGGCTGCGACAAGCACGAAAGTTGTTTCCGTTTGCATATTAAGTATAATAATATTTGGTGTGAAAATAACATATTATTTGCTGTTCCCATTTCTCACTCTCATATTTCAGTTCGTCCACCTTTTATTATTTGTACTGAAGGTCGTATGTATTTATTTCAAATTCGCTTAATACAAGCTACAAACATGAACAATTTAGGATCTGTAGACCCCTAGATTTAATTTATTCCTTGAACCCAAAGGGAGGTTTTAAATAAAATCCTAAAACAAATTTAAAGTTGTTTTTCTTAAATTGTGTGATAGATAGAAAATACTTTCTACATCTATAGTAGTAGAAGTTAATCAGTTGGTGAGATAAAAATAAGAAAAATATTGAAAATCATTAAAGTTTTAACACGATTTACTAAAACTTGATGAATTATCCATTCTATGCAAGTATGAACAATATCATAGCACAGATAAATAATCATGATCATAGTCTAAAAAATTATAAAGTTTTGATTAAAGTTTACGTACCATAAACAAATATCTATTGTTTTAAATGTTTTGCTCTACATGTTTTGTAAAAACGCGTTATCCTGTATACTAAAAATAAAAACTCTTACTTAAATAGCTAAAACTATTAACTATTAAATAACTATTATTTAAAAAAAAGAAACTCCAAAGTTAAGATTTGTGTTTATATGCAACAATTAAAAATAACATTGCAACTATGTATATGTAAACATGTTAGAAAAATGCAAGACCAAAAATTAGCAAACATAATATGTATGTAATTCAAGTACAACACGTTCCTTAGTGGTTAAACTTAATTGAAATAATCTCGCTAATAGTCCCTAATTGGTATTCAAAAATAAATTTTTCAAACTACATATTTTATGGTGTGGGTCTCTATGCTCAAGTTTTAAATTAAAATTATGTAGCCTAAAATATGATCAAAATGGGAAATTATACATAGTATATATAGCTGTACAATATGAAAATTAATCATGTTTCATATATAGTCGAAGGCTGGTTACTGTCTGTGTCCTGTGCTGTTTACTTATTTTTTATAAGACTTAACTGGCCCAAAACTGAAGTAAGTTTCGGCTTAAATATGTGTACATAATTTCACAAAGATTTTGCGAATCATTTAATTTATAGTTTTATTTTTGAAGTAAACAAATATTATCTTTGGAGTCCGTAGTATTATGGCACAAAATATTATAGGTAATAAAAGGGTATAGAAATCAAGAAAATATCAACCCTGAAACGTTACCTATATTTTTCAGAATGTTCATTTTATTGCAAAATGAAAAGAAACAATCGAAGGTAAGCGGTGTAATAAAATTTATAACTGAGCAATTTTCGTAAAACATAAGCAACGAAATGTTTATGCTTATTATCTTCGAAACAGCAAATCGATCCTTTCCCCATATCCGGGGCCAGATGAAAAGCGCAAAAACAACATAAAGCCACTACCACACCACATCTCGGCCGGGGGATGCTGGCCTTATAGTGGTTTTATAAGGAAACCACCGTCCCACCCATACACCAGCAAAGGGAGTTGCGTTTCGTCTCGAAGAAGGTATTTCATGTGTAATCGCCTGAAAATTTAGATAAGAAAAATATTTTCGTTGGAGGTCATTTGTTTTCAGGATTATGTTTACTCCTGCAGCATCTGCACTTTTTCACAAAACTCCTGGACCAAAATAATAAAAAAAAGGAAAGTTTTTCTTTTTTTTCGTTAAAGCGACAGACACACGAAAAGGGAAAATTTGCTGGACCTGAAATATTTCTTGTTAGAGATAGCATTTTCCTTTCCAGCCATAACATCTGAAGGTCTGCGATGTTTAGCAAATTTTGTAGCAAACGTATGATCTACGGTGGTTTATGACGGAAAAAAGTCATATGTTTGCATCAAAGCAAGGGAGACAAATGATAAAGGTCAGGCTGGGTCATGTCGGGAACAAAATTGTTTTTGAAATTTGTATATTAAGATTAAATGTTATAAAGGCAAAACTATGCTCATTTTCATATAAATTATACACGTCGTTTTACACCGAGTATACTTTGTAAACCAGCCTTCATATCACACAATGAGCCTATACTCAATTTCAAATTACCTATGCATGCAAATTAAAAAAGTCTTGGCATGTACGATGTACCATAGAATGTGGTGCGAAAGTGATATATAATTCGAATATTGTATAAATGTAACCCTCCAAACCGAATTCGAATCTGTTTCACTCCTTCCCTATCCAGAATTTATTCGATGACAACTACTAGAACCTAGAATGGATTAACTAGTTGTTTTACGAGTTGATTTGATATTGTTTTTGTTGAGAAAATATTTTGGTTACTGTCCAAATCCTACGACCCTCGTTGATATCCTCCTTCCGAAAAAAAAGAATAGTTACCAAAAGTTTTAAATAGTTGTGAACGGAAAAACTATCTAACTAAATCCAACTATCCAACCAAATATAATTATATTTCATTTACATAAGGAAGGAAGCTCAATCAGATTTTTTTCTAACTACCATATTTATATTCGACCCTCTTTAATCATCACTATTGAAAAAAATATATAAATCTCATCGAAAAGATATTTTAAAACTTTAAACACCAAAGTCTAAAAATGTCATATCACATTTGAGCCGAAGCATTCCAGTTTTTGCAGATGTATCGATTTTCAGAGGGTAATACTTTTTGTCCGATGTGATTTTATTATCATATTGCTTGTAATTTCGCATCAAATGAGATTTGTATTGACTTGAATTTCGTATTTCATTCTAGGATAAGGGCCCGGAATATGGCGACAAGATCCCAAAGGTCTTAAATATCTAAATGTGTAATATTAATTTAGTCTTGTGTATCAGTTTTTTAAAATCAACAAGAAAAATTGAATCGATATGTTTAAAATTTTCATTTACTTCAATAAGAACGACTAAAAGCTACCAACATTTTACAAGGGTATTCAAATGATGCACGGCGTCATAAGTTGTTTACGTAAAATTAACGTTTGAGACATGTTATGTGTGTTAAAAGAAACTAATACGAATAATTCAGAAGTTGAGCTTGTTTGTATGAAAGAATAAAAAATAATGTAATATAACCTGCTACAAAGACTTTTAAAAGTAACTTAGGTAATTTATTTTACAGAAAGTCTAGTTTCAAATCTAATTCAAAACTATTTGTCTAACCATTTGTTAATTCGTTTTAAGCCAATTTGTTTATAATTATTGTAGCTTGTATTAAGCGAATTTGAAATAAATAAAGTATCACCTCAAATTAAACTTCTTAACATACCATTCAAGATTAATATTTCTTCCTTTATCTAGACTAAATGTAGCTAAGCATATTTTTCTAAATCGGCAGAGAGATAAATTCCGATTTGAGGAAAATTACTGGTCTCGTAGAGCAATCCAATTAGGGAAATGTTTGATATCGCATTCATCTTCTCTGTTGTCTTGTTGATGACTCAATTTACTTTGCCATTCGAAACCACCAACCCTGGTATATTCGTTCACTTGCGTTAAATACTGAAATGTAGGGCAACTCGTAACTTTTGTCGAACTTTGACTACAGAAGTTGCTTTCCAGAAACCATCGGTTGGCAGTGATAGGAGTAATCTGCATATGTATATAGTATATCTTACCTGTCCTACTGCCAGTCCTTACAAAAGCCAGTGAAATGCGTGCTGAGAATACACAAACGCACAATGAGCCTCAGTCGAAATGTCTAAATTAATAGGGAAGAAATCCATGTCACTGTGCAAATGTGCCCACATCAATTGTAATGAAATTTCTGAAATCGAATCGTTTCTCATAAACCATGGCGATGGGGGCAGAAAGGGCGCTCCAGATTGCCTGGAGCACCTTGTCCCCCCCAGAATTCTCCTATGGTTTTGGTTTGAGTTTGAGAACCCGGATGGCTCCCGGCTATGCCCGAAAGTCCATAAATTCTTGCAGAAGTGATTAACAGCTTTTGCGGATTTGCACGTAACAAAGAAGTTGAGGAGGCGAATTTACCACAAGTGTTTCTAGGGATTAAGGGAGCGAACGCAGCTGGAAATCGATTTGATTAATGAAACTGAAGCGGGGAGCTCTTGTGGGTCCCTTTGACACCCTTTTTGAATGTGAAACACAGGGTGGCTCATAAAAAACATGAGGCGAACACAACTTAAATGAAAAGTTAAGTGAATTTCCTTTTAGTACTAATGATTCCTTCCGATATTGCTCCTTATACCCTCGAGTGTGGGTGTAAAGCACCTTGTACACAGGGTGTCAGCTGCCGCCAAGCTACTTTTCGTAATTATCAAGCAAAATAATTCCGTTGAATTTCAAAATCGAGTTGCGTCTTATCTGCAAGAGTTCGTTCCCCTTTTCCAGTATGCGAAGTTAGTGCCACATTGGTATTATTAATAGACCCTCATTAAAATTGTTGATTCCTATCAATTAGGGTAATTGCTATCTGCTTATTCTAGTGCTGCACTCGGGTGCCTAAGTGGATGGAATTGGAGGTGGTATAGTGGGTGTAGAACTCCAAGCCTTCCTCTACCGCATCTACAGAGGGAACAGCCAATTAACAGCAGTGATACGCAGGATTTTGGGGGGATGTTTGGTGACGTCTGTAGATTTTTAGAGCAAACTACCCTTTAATTGCTGCAATCAGAGCTTAGACAAAGGCAAACAGCCGCACTGTTTTATGCATGTTGGATTTTGGCTATGGAAGTGAATGGACAATGCCCAACTCATTCATGTTTTAAGGGTAAAAAAGTAGTCCCAACTGGCATCGGGCCAAATTTTCGGGGGTTAAAGGAAAAACAAAACAAAGCAAAACAGGACCGAGGCAGTCCTTTGACTTGTAATTGCAAGCACTGGGCGTGTTTCACCAACGACAATGCCAAATTCCAATTAACAGTTTGAAAAGTAAAGAAAAGGGGTTTTACTCGAACTTTTTATACGAATATTTTACAGATTGGTGTAACTAGCCAACCTCTCTCTGTAGCCTTCCTTCGTCAACAGGGCTGTGCTTTATTTATAACTTGATATTTTTCTTACTTACTGCACCTATTTTATTGAAGTTTATTAGCATTTTTCATGAAATTCCGCTCAAAGTCAGAAATTCTATTGAACAGATATCAATTACCTGCCATTAGTTTGAAATTTGGGAGCTATAGAATAGAAAAGTACATATTTAAAAGATTAGTTATCTTATAAACAATTAATATGGAATTTACAATGAAAATTCTTAGAATAGTAGGATTAGTTGTTGTAATGATAATTAAGCATGGATTTGAAAATGATTCATGCAATATACTCAAAACAATCAAAACGTTTTCACTATTAGATATTTGAGTTACCGAAAATTTTAAAATCAACGATGCACATTTTGAAAACATGATTCCAGTTCAGAATTAAGTGGTTTGGAAACTGTTTCAAGATTAAATAAAAAATTTTTATCAAATTGAAATCAACTTAAATTCAAAGTTGATCTCATTAAATTTTAAAATGCGATTTTTCTCTCAGTGTCGTTTACGAAAAAGCTTTCTCACCGTAAGACGTCTAAAAAGAACGCGTTTCGGAAGATGCGCCATATCAGAGATAAATTTATCGTTCATTTTAACGGACAGACCAGAAAACAAAAATATTTAAAATTACTCAAGAAATAGTTATATTGAATTAAAATTTATGAAATCATTATAATTTATTGTTTACACTGCTATTATTTATCAAATTTGATTGGATTCCAGAACCTTTAAAGTAGCAGGCAGGCTCAAGTCGGATAATAATAATGACTATTTTAATTTGATTTTTTTAATCTACTTTTTTTCTATATCTTTATCGTTTTCTTTATTAAAGAATTCAATATATTTATTAAAGAATTAAAACATGAATTGTACCTAATTGTATTTAAGTAATGTATGAAACTATTTGCTTATTGTATGTATATGGAAGTTAAAATATCCCTTGTGATTTGTGTATGTGAAATTCAAAATTATTCAAGAGTTTTCCTTACATAAATAATATGTGGTTTAATACTTGCAACATCTGTGTTTATTATTACAACTTTATGAATTTAATATTTCTGGACTTATACTTATAAGTATTTTGATAAGGCTAAGGGTATTATGCAATTTTATGGCGGAGGCCAATGATTTTAGGCCATCGGTCGTTATATTGAAAAGATCCTAAAATCCACCAGAAATGTCCCGTGGGCAGTAAATCGGAGCTGTGAGGGAGCGATTGTCGTAAATTCAAAAATAAAACTTTTCGGATTCTCCTAGGAGTATCCAACGTCGCCGTCGGGATAAATCGAGGTGCTTTGCGACATTTGGTGCTCCCAAAGTTACCATTTTTCAATCGTGGAAGTGGCAGTCGAAGTTTTCGTTTTTCTTATATATATATAATTTTTTTTTTAGTAAATCGCTTCGATCCCATGAAAGCGGAGTGTTTCCCCAGGAGCATATTTCATCGCAGCTTAAATCGCAATATAAAGGCAAACCAGGCGAGATCCGGGAAGATAACTCCACGGGAGAGGAAAAGTCATATCTGGCAGGATTTCGAAATAAAGTCTAAATAGGGTACTTAAGACGCATTTACACACAGGACACGGAGGGCATTATGCCGCCACTTTTGGGGGGAGCGCAGATGTTTTCAACTCCTGTTCTAGGGCCGGGATAGCTGCGCCCTCCCCCGCACTACGCGGTGCGACGCGATGCGGCGTTGTGCGGCGTGGTGCGGTGCGGTGCCTGCGTGTCTGCACAAGGACCTGCCTAATCGTGTCGATAGAAGTTTTCGGGGCTTACGGCAAAATGCTGGGAATCGTGTAGGAGCGTTGTTGAATTCCCAATAATTTACACAGGAACATGTTTGTTCGACGCCGCCGTCCTCCATGCCTCGGTGCCAGAGCCGTGATCCAAAAGCAATTTCGCGGGAATACTCAGCCCTGGTTGTCAGTTTGAACAGGATTACGGCTGGCTCCTTTTCAAAAGGAAAATGCGAATGCTACTCCTATTTTCTGCTCGCTACTAATTAATTGAAAAGACGCAAAATGTGTGTCGCTTCTATCTTGGCAAATCCAGACCAGGATCCGGGAAGATAAAAGCGATAATGGTGGCAGGTTGCTTCGTTTTCGTCAGGATTTTGAGTGACTGATAGAAAGTATTTCGAACTTCTGCGTGTTTGTTTTGTACAGGAACCCATTAGTTCTTTCATTAACTAAAAGACAATTTAGTTTGTTTACAAACCCATTCGCGTTTTACCTAAAACTATATTCGACGCTATTTGTGTTGTAATTAGTAGTAGCCATTTCGTAGACTGCAGAGTCAACTTTTGTATAGTCCCACTGAAAAGGAATCTTAACCAAAATTTAAATCGAGTTTTTCAAAGTTTTCATACATAAACAAAATAATTTAAAATAGCACTGATTTAAACGGGCAGAAATATATTACAGTTTCGGTCAGTATGACAATACAAATTGTACTTATTGGGTAATAAAATAGTAAGTAAAGTAAAATAACTTTAAAATGAGTAGCTAAAAAAGTACTTGAATGCGTCAAAATCTAATTGGGCAGTAAGATATGAAACGGGCAGTTACAAACAATTGAGCGGTAGATTGATTATTTGAGTCGTAAAATGAAATTATTGATTGGGGAGGGGGTAAAGCCTTTCCACCGCAAAACTCCTTTATTTTTGCAAAACTCCAATTAAATCTGTTCAATTTCCTTACTAACTTTTCGCACTTAGACAAGCACGCATTTGTGGAGTATATGCTTATTTTAATTACGATTTTTATTAACATTATTTTTCTCTCAGTTTATGCTTGGAATTATTAAAAAATAAAAAAGTAAGTGTGTAACTTTTATTTAATGTTTTATTTTTAATTCATTCGTAAAACTCCATAAAATTACAAAACTAAGAAGTACTCAATGCGAACTTTTAATCAAATTAGCACTTTAGTACTTTTAAAGTCATTAGAATATAGAATTTCGAATAGAGCTTGTCATATACATATATTCATACCTACGTCATTTCTCAACAGTTTTTAAGCCCAAAACTTTAAATAAGATCTAGACTAATAATAACTACATATTTATTTCATTGATGTTAAAACCTTTATTTTAATGAAAACATCCATTATCTATTAAAATTTTCTCTGACACTAAGTTTAGAATGTATATTAAATCCCACAATTTTCATTTAGACCCCTACGAACGAGCCCTGTTGGTATAGTCAAACCAACTTATGCGTTAATTGATTAGAAACCTTAAAATTGTTTTATTTTTGAACGCTGACAAATGATAATGCTCTCTTTACACCCAAAGCTGATTGCCCCACCTTTATTTCGATAGTCTGTTTGTCACCGCTTTAATTTTAAAAACCATTGAATGTTCCACCTATTTAAACAACCGAAAGCACGACAAGTTACCTCTGCCCTTATTGGTAAACATTTGTTTTCTCCTCCCCTAGTTTCTGTCCCATAAAATTATTTTCGACTATACAATGGCACGTTGCCAAGTAGTTTGTTATATCAATAAAATTCGCTTGAATTTAACAACCAGCAGCCCTAGGCGCCGTCCTGCTAACAGCAGTTAAGGTGCAGTCCTGTAGGTAAAAAGTTCACTACAATTTCGAGAGATATGCCTGATAACAAATCACTATACAACTTGGCTCGGATTCGTGAGCAAAATCCATTTTTGCGGAAACTGGATCAAGTGCATCGTCAGTGGCAAAAAGTGCTACTAGCAAAAAAAGTCGTTGCAAAATCGAATATCTTGGCTGCAAGGAGACGAGCTCAGCCGTCGTAGTGAGTACCAATTCCAAATCAAGACACACCTGGGAATTGCTAATTAATGGATAACAATGATATTAATTTGCAGTGCCGAAATCTGCAGCCAACGATACCGCACAGCCAGACAAAAGTACAACGCTCAATTTCGTGCAGAAGTAGTAAAGCTGGAAGCAATGCAGCCAACAGCCAACGATGCCATGCGATTTCATCGGTATTAAAGGTGTTAATGATAATTACAAAAAAATATATATAATAAATTACATTCCAGACACTTCACCATCACCACCCTGTGGCCACCAATTTTTTCCGAACGAGAAATTTCCTGGACGCTGCGCCAATTGAGGGGCATCCTTTCACAGCGGGAGCGAAGACGCCTGGAGCAAATTCTGGCATAAATCGATGAATGCAACCTCTGTCAGCAAACAATAATAAATTCATAATTGGGAATTGCACCGCGCTTTAATTGATTCATTATACATTTAAATTGAAAAGAGCACGGCCGCTGTGGGTGGTCGGGGTGTTTTCCGCAGTTGATCAACTTTTCCGAAAAGTAAATGTTTACCTGAATATTAACCAAATTAGGTGAGCTATGTTTTCCTGCTAATTATATTTTTGGAATTGTTTAGGTGTATTGGTCCAAAACACTTCCCGACATGACCTCAAGGCGACGTTCCACACGCGTGGCACTGAGTTGAATTTTGTTTCCAATTTCAAATTCGAATGATTTCGAACGTGTCTGACTCGTCGTAATTTACCTGCATTTTTGTAGAGACGTCTTGTCTCAGAATAGTCGATGTATCTTGAATTGAGAATTTTTTTTCCTGGAAAACTACCGAAAACACTATTAAAAACTAATAAGAATTCAAAAGAACAAGTCTATCTATAGGAAGATTTTAAAGACTCTGTAATCATTTAATTCATAAACCTATAGTAAGAAAAAAATGGAATTATTTACCTATGAGAAGAGAACACAAAATTCGAATACAATTCGAAACGTTTATTTAACGGTTTACAAAAAGAAAACATGAAGACGTACGCCTACACTATCAATAAATTAATATTTTACAAATTAAGTTTACTTTGAGTCATCTGAATTTCATTTCATGTCGCAGCACTGCTTTAATTCTTCGATTAAATGTTAAAAATGCAAAAATTAAAAAATAAAAATAAAATTAATGGTGAAACGAAAATATCGAAAACGAAAAATTATAAAGAATTACGGCCCTACATGCGAAAATAAGTAAATTATGGGGTAAGAAGTTGGTCTAAAATCAAGGTAGCATATCCCGTAGTAGCTCCTTTTGGCTTGCTGTTAGTCTCTCAGGGAACTGGATATCAAAAGCCACCAAAAGATCACCTTTCCTCGATGTATCCTTCGGGAACGGCAATCCATATCCACTGATCCGTTTCACAGTATTTGGCTTGATGATTTCCTGCATGGTACTGATTCGCAATTTATCGCCTGACATTGTAGGAACTTCGAATACAACACCACAAAGTGCCTGGAAAAATAATAAATTTTTTAATAGGTACAATATGTATATGAAAAAGTAAAAAAGTCAAAGGTACAAATCTCTAAAAAGTGTATGAAATTGGATTTTAATGAAATTTATTTAATTTTGGTGTGGCATCTTAAATTCCTTAAATTTGACACCAAATCTCTAAAATAATTAAACAGTCATACAATAGATTTAAAAGTTTCTTAAATGCCGAAGTATGTGTATATGTATAGTATGATATGATATAAATAATATTGATTTCGATCACATGTGTATTCACACTTATGTATGTAAGTATATAAATTCCTTTTAAAGTAAATTCCAAGAAGGTTGCATTCAATGACTGAAAACGTATGTTTGTTTGGAACTATCATAAAAAAGAAAACAATTAGCTGAATCACCACCTTTCTTGGCTCGTTAAGACTACATGAAGGTGCCGTAGAATGCAATCACGTTCCAGTGCAATAATAATAATCATTCCCTGCAAAACGGGCAATTATTGCACTTACTATCTCGTTTACACTTTTCATTTACAAGTTTTCTCAGGTTTTATTGGGTATTCGTGTCAAAGAACAGTATCGTTTTCTTGTTTAATGGATCGCAACATCTGTGTCTTCTCCTTTTGCATTCGCGCTGCTTGCCCCACTTATGAAAAACGCTAATTTTGTGTTTTTGCGGAGAAAATAAAACCTCGTGTAAACTTGCAAGTGTGAATAATTAAGTTAAAAGTTGATTTCACGAACTCTTGATGCATTCATTAAATCACCATATGAACTACTTACTTGCCAAATCGATTAAGTCCACAAGCAAAATGTGGAAAACACTGATGGAAATTTCGCTCGTTGGATATGTTAAAACTTATTTTTAAATAAGAATCCAAATAAATTTTATTAAATATTTAAGGTTCCGACATTTTAAATAGTGGAGCCAATTAGATTAGGTTTGATCTATCAACGGCTCATTTATCGCCTCGTGAAATTTAAGAGAAATTTCATTTATTTTTCAAAAAGTATTCGCTGAAAATTTCTGATGGACCTACTTTTAGTAGATAAATAAATAATTGAATATCTTACTCGACTTTTTCGATCTTGGACTGTCAAAGCTTATGCGATAACCATCAAAATTGGTACCGTCAAATTTTGAAATTTATGTGTCGCCGGTTTCAAACCAACTGTCGGAATTTACGAACTGAAGATGGCGCATTGTCAAATGTTAAAGTTTCTGCGATTTCCACCACATTTGGTACTTGTAGTTTTTCGGGGTCACTGGTTTTAAACAAACTATCAAAATTATGAATTTATGATGGCGGAATCTCAAATTTTAAAGTTTATGCGATTTCAGTCAAACTTGGTACTTGAGGACTTTCGGGGTCTCTGAGTTCAAACCAACTGTCGGAATTTACGAATTCAAGATGGCAGCCGAGCCGAGTTTTATAAGATTTTAGCATCATCCGAATGAAAAAGCATCTTGAAATCGCTGAAGAGGGAAAACACGTCGTTGATATTTAAATTATAAATATGTAGTACATACATATATAGTCATATCAAATAACTTCTTTACGGAAGTTCCAAAATGTTGAAGAGTTTTTTAAAAATTATTTTGTAACTAATCCGATCAAAATTCTTGCTCAAATCAGTAAAAATATGTATGTATATGTAGTCAATTTCATTGTAGTATTGTAGTACTTACTGCTTGAAGCATTAAAACATGATATTTTGAAATTATGTAAATTTACACAGTGGTGTTATCGTCTTAAAAAAAGAAAAAGTAACTAGTTTGGAAACTGAATGAATTTTATTAAAAACGACAATCAACTATGTACTTCCATTTAACTGATAAAGAAAAGCACTTTGCATTTTCAGCCGTAATTTAGCCAAAGAGTTCCGCATAGCCTGAGAAAACATCGTAGAAACTCAAACAGGTGGAGTTTAAAAGACAAAGAAGCCAAAAAACGGCGACTAAAGTCAGTTCACGATTATAAATTGTGTATATAACTCAAAAGTAGAAAACACTTGAAGTCAAACAAAGCGGAAAGTTGTCTCATCTGTAAGACAATGGGAGTGGATAGAAGTTTTACTCCACCCGCGAAAAACATAAAGTTAACCTTATTAAAATTGCCGGCAGGCGGAAACTTGTTTTTGCCACCATGTTGTCGTTCCCCCCGACAGCGCGAGTTTATTCAAGTCATAATGCTTGAAGATGCAAGCCGCGTTCCTAGAAACCCATTAAAAACTAACTGCAAAGTGCATATCTATTGAGATGTTCCCTCTCGAGTCCATTTCCAGGAGTGGCTCGAGCGCCCCGGCCGGAAGTGCACTCTATGCACCGAGCCCCCCAAAAGGACGGGTTCGGCGTTCGGCTAAAGCTAAAAGGAAGAAGCCTCTAATGCTTGCTTATCCAAAAAGGAGGCGCATAAAGAGAGTAAATCCACTGGCAGGCTAAATAACCGCTGCGCTGTGAATTTCAATTAGATGAAAATTGTTTTCTTTGCCTCCAATAAGATTCCTCAGTATCGATTTGTGCCCAGTCGTGCTGAAAATATGCATTGTGTTTTGCCGATCAACTTTCCGCTGATGTCAGCTATTTTGCTTCATGCAAATTTTCTTCCCTGAGCTTCGACGTTAAAAATTCAAATAGCTACCAATAATGATGTCAAATTTAAAGTGCTTCCGAATTGGTTTGGGCTATAAACTAAAATCACCGCTGGGAGAGGGAATTTCAATTAGGTTGACGTACTTTATTTATTTATGTAGAGCGTGTGCACCAAAAGTTGGCCTTTACCTCATTTGAATGAGAATATAAAACTTTAGGATAAAATTTCATATGTATTAAGCATACACATTCATCTCCACTCTTTTTTGAATTAACTAGTATTACTTAAAAACGACCACTTATTATTTGTTAAATTTATTGTAATATGTTTTAGTTTTTTTATATACATATGTGTATATATCACTCAGTTTTTATCTTAAATCATAAATGAAAAAAGTTTACAATAATTTCGAAAATTAAAGAAATTATAGAAGATTTGAATTCTTTAGTTCACATACGATAGCCCCAACATCTTACTACATATGTAGTGATTCTGATAAAATCTTTCTTTTCTTTTTTTATGGGAATCACATACATACATTTTCTATAGTGTTTGATATTTTTTAATGAAATTTTTATTCGTTGAATAAAATAAATAAATATATTAACCCCTTGGGTACCAATTTATTTAAAAATATTCTTAGAAATTAATTAGTATTGAAAATTGAATCTAAATGCATAAAAGAAACATCATCCGTTTTTTAGGCAAAGCAAGTGCATGCCGAAACTTACTCGTCAAATGTACATAGCCAACGGATTAAAATAAAAAAGACATTTAATTGATATACGTTAAATATAAGCTATTTAAAATATCGTACACATTCATATATTATATTTAATATTTAATTTATATTAAAATACAATTTTTATAACTAATTTCAATACTCAGTAGCTGCCCGAGTATCAACTATTGATGTTCTACTCATAGTCTGCTAGTGCAATAAATTTGAAATTTAACATAGTTATAGAAGAAATATTCAAAGCGGTTTATCAATAACTAATAGTATTTTAAAATATATTTTTTGTTATAGAATAATCCTAAGATCGATTTAAGTTGTAAAACCGCAAACAGAATTTATACAGGACATAATGCAAGGCTATAAATAACATTGTAATGTCACCCATTAAGTATGTATGAATCAAAACATAAAAATCAGTTTCATTCAATAAAAGTGAATTTATTTGATCATTGAACACAACAAGGGCCTATTGAACATTTTATGCAAAAATGACTTTAAAATGAATTTTTGAACACACATGGGACGCATTATTCCAAAGGGACTGAAAGGGTTACTTCATGATTCAGCATATATTTATGCTTCAACATATATAAATAAAGGTTTAGAGTGATATCGATGTAAACTTATTTTGTTTTATGAGCCTTACAAGGACTTAATTTTTAATAGAAGGACAAATTAGGAAAATTATACTTATGGTATTTAATATAAACTTTACAGAGTATACACTTAATGATACATTGTAAAAATCAACATGGAGAAAAACCATTTCTTCTGCTGCAGCTACCAAACATGGAATATGTAAGTTACTTAATTAATTGCTAAATCTGCAAAAAATAAACGCTACAACAACTTTTCCCACAAGAAGTAATTATTTAATTTGTTGGAAAAAATTTCGTTAAAGCAGAAAATTGCTGGATAACTAAGTAAAGAAGTGATATACCTCTGTTAAGACAGTGGACATGGGAGACATGGCAGACTTGGTAGAACACAGCAGACCTCCTAAAATGGTGCTCATCTTATTGCTCGGAGCTTGTCAGTAACGATCGTAAATCTCCCAGTTACAGAAAAAAATTTGAAATGTTAATTAAATGCCTCGCCAAAAAGCTGAAAAATTTTCACATATTGGATATATATATGCGAGAGCGTAAATTACGTGCAATATATTTTCTGAAATTCCATCGATTTATGGCCTAGATTTTGCTTCGAATGCAGAGAAAATGGAAATTTAATTGATTTTCACACATATGAGGAGATTGGGGCTCTGGTCTTGTCTTGTCCCCAGGTATTGGGGGCCTCCCTGCCTTCATTCCGTATGACAACGCATTCGTACAGGCACAGAGTACCCATCCATAAAAGTATCTTGGATCCGGCGACTGGAAGATTAGGCAGATGTGATTCGAGCCTCGTTCACAAAGTGCTAATGACAGAATCGATAAATTTTAATTAAAAGCGCCTTAAACTGAGAATTTCACCTGTTGGGTGATTTTCAGGCGGCTGTATTAAATTTATGACTGTCGCGACAAAACGCATTTATGAAACCATGCACGCAGCGCACCCAAGATCTCTTGGGATGCATCGGACTGGCTCCAGTGTTGGGGACAGCTTTAAGGCAATGTCCAAAGACAAAACTCCACCAGAATTCGAAAATTGTCGTTCGACGAAATGGCTAATCACTGGTGACATAAGAAATCCATATAAGGACGGAACCTCTTTTTGCCGCCGAGGTACATGAGCCCAGACGAGCTGGGCCGTATGCAAATTTCTCACTATGCCGGGCCGTATGCTGGCGTAATGAATTATTTGCATATAATTGTTCGTTGTGCGTGCGCTGTGCATAAACTAAAAATAAACAGAAAAATTTTATGGAGCGGAATTGAAAAAGTCGCGGTTAATTGTGACCCGCAAGTCTCGCACTCCTTCAAGAACGCCTCCTACAGTGCTCAAGTACTCGCAGAGAAAAGGATTTTTTTTGTATGTCAACGATTCTTGTAGCCTCTCATGGTAATGCGGATCGCTGTAGAAGTAAGTCTTGAGTAAGCTAGCAGTACTAAATATATTCATTCGAGCTGACAAAAGGCCCCAAGGCATGCAAAAGTGCTTCATCATTGAGCTTGATTTTGATTAATTGCATTCCATATCGTTTCATTCAATAATAATGATATATTCGCCCTCGAAACATTTATCCAAATTTGGGCACCACTTCAATAATGCCGGTGAATTAATACACTCTATTCTTTCATTTTGAATGAATGCTTCGTTTGGGGTAAATAACCGGAAAATTGTCTAAAAGAGCTTTGGAGGGATATAAATAAACATAATATATGTAACTAATATATGTAACTGCAAAAATCAGAAATACAGTAACGACCATTTTGTTTAATTAATTAGGCACAATTTGAGTAATTCTAGGAACCTTTCTGCCGATTACAATGTTACGATCGCTCAGATCTATCCACTATCATAAAAAACATCAAAATTTTTGTTTTACTCATTTGTTCATTTACTATCAGATTCATTTGAATAGTTATGATTATGAATCTAACATTTTATAAAATACCTGGAGGAAAAAAATACTTTTTCATCAAGACAATGCACCGGTTCATACCTCGGTTGTTTTGATAGCCATTTCCAAACTATGAATTAAGAGAAACTAAAAACTTTATTGGGGCCTATTGCGAATATCGTTTTTCAGTCGAATCGAAACCGAAGACTCGTTTTTAAGATGTTCGCAATAAGTCCCATTGTTTTCTTGTTTGCATTTTTGTTTTTTTGACTCCTTAATGCAAGTGAGTAATATCATTAATTTTCATTAAATATTTATAAAAAAATATTACAATAATCCTTACAGAAAAAAATTAATCTAACTAATTCCAAAATACTATTTATGGTATACATATATATGTACGTTTATTTAGTGTTAGATTGCGCAGTTTAACTTTAAAAACACTCGTATAGTCCAGCGTTTTTGAAGTTCTATCTTTATTCAAATAATTGTCAAATTCTTACATGTACATACATATATTTTTCCTTTCAGTTTTAATATTTATCATAGAAGGGCTTACTATAAGGTGTACGTATGTTATGTTGAAAAAAAATTAATGATAATCCAATCAAGATTTTTATTAGTTGTGTGAAAAGAGCTTATATCTATAGGTTTTTTTCGCCTGATGAAGCCATTTTGGCCATTATATCGATTTGGCTTATCTAAAAACATTATCCAAAGTTATTCAATCAAAATCAAATTGAAATTGAAACTACATGTTACATTTTTGGATCATTTTCAAATGTTCAAATCTTTCGAAACCATCAAAAACACTTGTGAGTTATGAAATAGTAAATTTTGTTTGTTTAAATTGTATACTATAGTTAAAAACATTTAAAAAAAATACAAATTTTCATGACTGATGGTCAAGCAGAAGTGAGTAATGCTGCAATTCTTTAAATATAATTTCTATAGAAACGTTTAGCCCTTTTTTTAATATGGAACACCTAATTATGAGTCTAACGACTGCAATAATATAAAAGACAAGAAATAAATGCCAGTGACTTAATGAAGAATTACAAAGTGAGGTAAAAACCTGATCGTAGGAATTGCATCATAGCAAGTTTAACAAAAATGTTTGTGTGTACCATTAAAAGATTGAAATTTCAGTTCTAACGATACATATATAAGAAAAATTAATATTTAATGAATTGTATTTGCATGGCAATTAAATAAAATAAAGACCATAAAACTACTTACTTGTTTTAAAGTCAGCCTCGCTGTATACCTGAGATCACTACCTTCTCTCTTAAAAAGCGGATGCGGCTTATCTCTAATAATAAAAACGATATCGGCGGGAATTTTTCCATGTGTTTGATCACCCTCCTTTTGGAACGTGACTTTTGTCCCCGATTTCCATCCAGGCTTAATGGATATACTAACGTACTTATCCTCCTTCTTCGAGGAACCATCCGGCTGTAGAACGCGTCGTGAAATTTTCATTTTTTTAACACAGCCATTATAAATTTCATCTAAGGTCACATATAAATCGTGTTCTACAGGTGGATCTTGTTGCTTTTCCTTTTTAAGAGGTGTATGCACGTTAAAAGAATGCGATCTATTTGGAAAACTACTAGAAATAATTAATCATATATTACATTTATATTTTATTATTTACCTAAATGCACCACCAAGACCATGTCTGGAGCCCAAACCTCCAAATGGCGAGGAGAAGAAATCATGTCCTGTATCCAAGTCGAAGACATTTTTGTCGAACAAATTGTCTGACATATCAAAGAAGGAGGCGAATGGATTGCTTGAACCGAAAAATCGGGCAAATGTTTCCCTCGGGTCACCATGGAATTGATATGTGAAACTAGTGCTGTTGGTACCACCATTCCGTGCGCCTGGGAAAAGAATGATGGAAAAGTTTTAAAAGTTATGAAAGAAATATCCTCAAAAGGTGCTCACCTCCTTTAAGACCTTCTTCGCCATATTTGTCGTAAACTTCCCGCTTATTTTTATCTGATAATACTTCATATGCTTCTGCGACCTCCTTGAATTTTTCTTCAGCATTTGCTGATTTATTTTTGTCTGGATGGAATCTTAGGGCTAGTTTTCTGTACGCCTTTTTAATTTCCTCCTCAGTCGCAGTTTTGGGTATACCCAGCGTTTTGTAGTAATCTTTTCCCATATTGAGCAGCTATTAATTTTAATATTACCCTATGTAATGGATTTTGGCCCTTTTTTATTATATTTTAATTTAATTTTATCTTTTGACTCAGCCTTCGCAAATTAACTTTCCCTTGATCTACTGAACACCATCATCTTGCTTCGACCCACCTGGAAAAGCATAAAAAAAATTTTTTAGTTTTCATAAACACTAAAGTTAAGACAACATTAATTACTAAATTGCAAAATTAATTTGTTTGCTTTTAATTACCATGGTCACTCCTTAAAAAATGTTCTTCAAAGACTGCATCGCGAAAAGTAAGTAAGACTAACTAGACGCGATTCACTTTTTTGTTTTAAAAATTTGAGCGATATGATTTATAATTCCCAGTTACTTAGTACATACTTTGTTGTCTTTCTTCTTCCGTTTTACTAAAATTTTATATAATTGGTTATTGTTGATCTAATATGTATATAATATTATTATCCCGTTTATTGCCCTTTTTATTATGAATATATGCTTACATTTACCTAGAGTAGATATACTTACTAATAACAATAACAAATTTGAATTAAAACTTCGCATTTTATCGGTAATCATCCATTTGCCTGACTGCAAATGCCCCACAAACCATTTGTCCAACAACCTTTTCCCCGAAATGCTTTTGCTCGACAAACTTTTTCCCGACACGGATCGCCCGACAGAAACTAAAAAGCATCCTCAAAATGTCTATTAACTAAATATTTTCCTTTTACAAAATTTCTATTGCCTAAATATTTTCCTTTTACAAATATGAACTGTAAACCGTTTTTTCACACGTACAAATAGCTTAAATTAATAAATTAATAAAATACTATGCATCATCACAACCGCTCCCGCCGACCTCAATCTACTGAACTTGATCCAATTTCTCACTCGGAAAATAAACAGGCGCGATAATTAGCACATCTTTTACTTTTTGTGATCATAACAAAAGCTGCATTTAAGCCTAAATTGGCTTCAATTGTTTGGCATGTTTTACGACTGCGACATCGAGTAACATCGATACGACTACGACGCAGAATTCCACAGCCATCACGGGAAGCGGATGTGATTCTTGAAAATCACTTGAGAGCTCTGAATAATTTACCCACCCATCGATTCCATTACGCAACTCTTAATAAAGCTGGGCCCTACTATCCGCCAAATTGAAACCCATGCGACAATACCTACAGTCGAAAAAAGTACCCAACCCGCCCATTCATAAAAGCCAACATCAGCAAAAAAATAGAAGAGAATATTTCTTTTTATTCCAAGGCAAATGCTCAGTTTCTTAAAAATACATTTGTCACATTATTTTTAATTTTTTGGTCCCGCGAAGCGAAGAGAGAGTGAACACCACACCCACGCTCGGCTGCAAAATTAGAATATAAATTTGGGGCAAGTTCACAAGTCGTTGGCATAAAATGGTAAAAAAATGACAAAAATTTTTCAAATGCCCATAGAGAAATGGCATTCGTAAATATAGGCAATTTTTTAACGAATTAAACAAAGAGCGGATGTGGATCAAGCGACTTAATTATTTTGAAGGAAATGGCGCTTAAGTTCCTCTACAGTACTCAACCGCGCAATCTATCTTAGCAAAAATACTTGTTTATAAAATTTCTATTAATAAATGATTTTAAATTTATAACACATTTAGGTTTTCACTATTTTGACGGCGCGAAGGACATGCGTCCGATGAACCTACATTATGTATAACGCGTTTCAAGGGCAAAATCTGCTGTTGAAGCAAAACAGATTTTTATTGTTATTTCATTTAATCTCCTATTGACTTTAAGCGTCGTAGGCCTTAATAGACTTGAATCTAATAAAAAATCTAATCCCTTCTGAATGTAAAATAAATATGCATCATAACTCATTTTTTTCAAGATAATTGGTTTGTATAATTTTAGATACAAGTGTTATTATGAACATCGTTTGAACGTTTATTACAAAGAACATCAAAACAAATTTTCTTGCGCAATTAAATGATATACTAGGTACATACACAAAAAATACTGTAGTAACTGAGATTTTTAACGTGTTTTCAAATTAATAAGCAAATTTTGAAGCATATAAATTTGTGGGTTTGCTTGAATTGCTAAGAAAAAGGTCCCAATACATATTTCGTCTTCCTTTTAATTGGGTCCTAGTTTAAGAAAAAATAAAGCAGAATCTATAAAACCCCCTACGATTGTATAAATAGACTCTAAAGAAAAAACGTTTGCGATATTCCACTAAGCATGAATGAACAAAATTACTATTTTATTTAATTGCATTAACTTTATTAAATTTATATTGCCGATATAGACTGTGTAAATTCAACTCAATTTAAATGTCCGTATCTCGCTGATGATCAAATACTGATATTTAAACCGGTTATAAAGACAATAACAGTCATTTAAGATTAATTGAGGTGTTAAAACAGCATGTAGCTATGAATAAAATATCTATAAATTTTAAATATCAGAGAAAATCCTGGAGGTATTTAAAATTAAGAATGATTAAGAATATTACATATGAATATTTTTAAAATATAACGAATAAAAAAACTACGATAGCAGCATTGATTGAAATCCGGTTAATTTGTGTTTTAATAACCTTTTATTATTTAAACATTTAGCATGTGATATAAAATATTAATAATTAGAGAAAATTACTTCAAAAAATAAATTAAACAAAAATTCAATTTCAAATTCTTGAACAATCCATTTGAATAAATCAACTCGTTCTGAATCTAACTGAATTTCATTCATATGATATTGTGAAATACACATTAATAGTAGCAAAATTAAAATATGAAATCAAAATAGATAGTTAGTACTTATTTATTATATGTATTTTAAATTTTATTTCCTCGTACTCGGTAAATTTCGCTTTACTCAAAAAAGCGTTAATTTAAACCGCAAAATAATTGCATTTGCAAATACTCAGGTCACTATGATATTAATTCTAATTTCTAAAACCTCTATATAACTCGAAGAACTGCCTATTTCAAAACTTCAATAAATTACAACATTCAAGATTTCTTCGATAAATTACAGCATTCAAGATTTCTAAATTAATTAAAGTTAAATTAATGATTTTCAAAGGTATAATCAGTTTAACCGGTATAGACTACATATTTCAATATATTAAAATATCTTTACATGAACGAAGAATATCTTTAAATAGCCGTTTACTTCATTCATCCTAAATAAAATTGCTCGAAGCACTTGCACTTCACATGAGAAATGTTTGTTTTAAATTTCCGTACACAAGAGGCCAAGGAGACAGTTTTTTGAAAAATGTCTCTTATAATTGCTAATTACTGAACACCTCCCAATTTTGTTGTGTCGAAGATAAATCATTTTGCCAGAAGATGGCTTTTTACCCCAAAATTACAAGGTAAATTTTATAAAATTACAAAATTTTACTTGAATATTGATTTTAAGCTCAATTGGGGCATTCATCTTCCGTTTTATATAATTTTTCAAAGTGGACCCCATCTGCAGAGCGACAGCAAGGTGAGATTTTATCATTGATGTCATCGCCGCGTTTTTCATTCTTGAACCACTTTTCCACCTCGATCCGTGATCGCACTTTTCCATGGGGCCAAAGGCGCTGCCGGAGATTATTTTGGGAAACGAGAAGGTAAAAAATAAGTGCGGATTCTCGCCAATGAATAAAGTTATATATTGCCTCCGTAGCATCTCTGATCTGTCCAAATGTGAGAATTTTCAACTTAAAGATTGCGCCGTTGTGTAAGGCGGAGGTATAAATATAAAAATTTTTGCATTCAGACCGCCGCGTGTTACTTGCTGCTAAAAATATCTTCTCTTGCTAACTCTGTAAGTTTTGGAACTCTTTATATTTTTATTTTCTTCTGAGATTCCCTCGCCCCTTACACTTAATTTTTAATGTTCCCTGCGGGTTTGCAGCACTTTCTTTCATATCGAATTATTGGAGGCGATGATCACTTAGACGAACACTTTATTTGCTTAACTTCGCCAACAGTCAATGCATTCTTTCAGCAAGGTGTTTTAAAAATTTGTAATGACAGAGAAATAGGAGAAAGGATGCTGATTGCTGAATGTTTTGGAATTCTTTTGGATGAACTATGCCACTTAGAATGGCCAATTTTGGTAATTTTCTCAAATTTTGCATAGCAGTTCAAACTTTTATCAAAACCTTATAGAAATTAACATTTTTGGTGAGAAGCTTTTCGAATAGTTTTAATTTCATAAATTAAACAACGCAACTAAACTGTTTTACATAGCACTTTTAGAACAGTTCAAAACTGGGTTCAGGAATTTTTAAAATCCAAACAAGTACACCTAGTGTACTAAAAATATGAAGAAATATAAAGAAATTAAACAAAAACAATACTTTGTATCATCAAATGATTTTGATTTCAATAACTAGTTCTACTTTCAGATTTTCTAAAGACGCTTTAATATGAATATTGCGCTCCTTTCTGTTAAAATTAAAAGAGCAATTGAACACGTTTTATGTGGTTAAGTCGAAATTAATTCATAGATACTTTCTTTAATTACAAATACCGACCGAAGGAGCAGTTATTATTAATCATCGCATTAATTTCACGGACTAGTAAATACTGATTCCCAAATATGTAAAGTGTAAATGAAGACAATAATTGCAAATTTCGTAAAGTATTTTATTTATATATTAAACTGATCTCTTGGAAAAAAGTAATTTACCTCTTCTAAATATGGAAGTTATTCTCAGATCTTATTCAAGTAAAAAAATATTAACATTTCAAATCTTCGATTCTAACCATAATCTAATGTAGTTATTCTAAAAGACTTATTTCTCATGTGAATTTTTAACTATTAAAAGATTTGTTTATCTCCTTAGTTAAAATAAAAAACCAGAACCTTAATTTTATTGTGCTTAAAATTTCATACTGTAGGAACTCTATTTATTTAACTTCTTCAGTTATTCATTTGTGCAATAATTAAATATTCGTCGCGTTCAAGAAAACTAGCAATTACGAAAGTTATGTATACAATTAAATTAATATTATAATATTCGGATAAAAGTGCAGTATAGTAGAAATAAATCGTATATTAATATAATAATAATAAGTATATTGGGTTTAAAAAATATACAAATTGGATTTTTTTACAAAATATGTTTAACATAGTTTTCAAAATACATATAAATATATAAGTTTAAACTTAACACACATATATAAGCTTAAACTTAACACACGTTCTCTCCCATTAAATTTTACATCATAATAACTTATATATATATATAATACATCTTAAAGTTTTAATTATGATTAAATCTTTCATGAGGAAGTAAATCGATCCATTGTCTTTCAGTCATGCATAACACTAATTAAGTGTAGCAATTATTTGAATACAACACAACATGCATGCATTCTTCTGAATTCTAGCATTGAATCAAAATCTGCATGCATTTTCTCCAATTTCTAGTTCGCTTTCTGCAGGGAGAGCGTCTTTATTCTATTGTCTTATTGTTAGTCATTTATAAGATTATTTGTTATTCACTAAAGATGACGCCATTGGATTTGTCCGTATCATAATAAATTATGAGTGACCTATAAATGCATGACGGCGTGAATTTCACTGTGCTATCATACTCCATTGTTGCTATAATTAAAAAATCTTAAGGTACTCTTTTTGGATCATAGAAAGCATAGTTTATTTCTATTTTATTAAAAGCTATGGAGTACGCCACTCCCGTAATAAAGAATGAAGAAGATTTATCTTATCAAAATTTAATCTTTTCCTGGGTTAATTACAAAACTTTCCTCTATAATTCTTAAAAACACGTTTTGATACTGGAATTCCGCAACAACTGCTGCATCCGGTCTGAGAGAGCTTATTTCCTAAAACAAACAACTTCAAAAAATAATATAATTGGGTATAAATCATATTCGCAAACAAATATCAATTTAATTGCTTTTTTAAGATAATGAAACGTCTCTACATATAAGACATAAGAATGTCGGTGCTTTTATTATTTCAAAAGAGTAAAAAATTAATAATCATTTCCTTCTTTCCATTATTAAAATATGAATTGAGGTATTGTCTGTTCTTAAAACGATCTTAGTACAACTTGTGATCGTAAACATTTTTATACAAATCCTTGTTTATAATATCTACATATACTTTTTAATCCAAAACCATGTTACTTTCTCCAGGAGCCGAATTCAAAAATGTTTTCAGTTATTTTAAAATGTTGAGTAACACTTAAAAAATCAAATTTCACACGTACCTATAGTATAAAATCCTGCAGAATTGTTGAATCATACTTATTGGAATAAACATTATTTGTTTATGTGACAATTATACGCCTTTTTGATTGTTTATTTAAACCATACTTCCTTTCATTAAGAAAACTAAACTCATTTTGTAGCCTTTGTATTAATTAGTATGCCTATTTCAGTACTTTAGACCGTCACCTTGCGTCATCGGAAATTTCGTGGAACGTGCACCTCATCACAGAATTAGCATGAGAATACTGTCCAAAAAACAGCAAAAATAGTCTTATAAAAAGTGTATAAAAACTGTTTATTTTAAATTTTTAAGATATCGGTCGCATGCTAAAAAACATTCTAAATTAAAATGTTGCCAACTGTTTAGAAGGAAAGTAGTTTGAAGGAAAATATGAAAGGTATTAACGAATTTAAGAAAAATTTAAATGTGAATTCAGAATTAATAACTTTGCTTTTTACTTGTTTCAAACAAAGTAATTGGTAATTTATTTCAATGTTCAATAAATAAATAAAATCATTCCTATTATTCTTTATTATATCAAAAAAAAATTTCAACATTAGCCTTTTTTCATGTTTTCGAACCTTAGATAAATATTGACTTACATATTTGTAGGTTTTTTGATTTTACCTTTTATTTTTTTCTTAGAAATGGAAAATAGAGCTTTCTTTCATTTCTATCATTGCTACTTTATTTTAACAAATTAGTTTTATATTGCAAGTGCTCTTAAATTTTGCACCAATTCTGTAATTCATCCCAATTAACGGGAGTAAAAATATACAAAATTAAAAAAGTTATTCAACTTACATAAATCAACTAAATAATTCTTAGAGTGCCTTTTAATTTATAGTATTCGAAAAAAGCATTTATAAATAAATCTTAATCTTTTAGCAATATTTTGACATAAATCACAATAAATTGTCTGCTGCTTCCCCTAAAAAATTTACAAAATAAATCTGAAGATATCGAGTTTTGACCCAACTCCGGATCGAAGCGAGAAATTACCCATGTTTTTAATTTTTTTAATTTTTTATTACTACCTAAAAGAAGAAAAGTTTTATCACTAAATTTAAGCGTTATCATTCCAAATTATGTCATAAATTAAAATGATTTAATATAGATAGCTTGATCGTTGTATCGCTAAGATCCCGAAATTATGAAAAGCTACCTCTATTCATAGAAATTGTAATATGACTACCTTTATATTTCTAAATCATAACATTCCCACCTATTCGAAAATCTATTCAAGTACATGAATTTTAAAATACATATATTGATCAATCAAGATCAATTGGCAGAGAAGCCCACAATCTTCATATAAGCAAATTAGTAAAATTTACAAATTAGCTACATCATCGGACTAAATTCAATAAATAAGTCTTAACAAGATAAGATGGCCAAAATTATAAAAAGTCGATCAACTAAATTTTGAAAAATCACTTGAATTTCCTAACAAAGATATGTTCGATAGACTCAAGTTATTTAAACATCTTTATTTATCTCTTTCGATTATTTGCCGAAATGCTGCCAAAAATCTCGAGCAAATAAAACATTTTCCATTCCGAAATATCTGCTCGGATCACTCACCTTGAGCGCAGCAACAGGCAAACTAATGAAATTAATAAATACGAACACACGTCCAGGTAAGCTCATAAAATCTCGTTAACCTTAGATGTTAGACACCAAAGACTGGCAATCCATACCTTACGTTTGATAAAATATCCAAATATGTATAAAGTGGTGGTAATCCAATCGAAGAGACAATTTTATTCGATGATCTTGCCGTTAAACTCCCACTCGCCGCCGCGACAGGTACAGATGGATAGATCGAGCCGCGATCGTCTGGTTCACACGGGTATTACTCTACCGATAAATTGTCAACTGCACAATTATTCAATTAACTCGGCTGTTTAGACGCGTTACAATTATCAAATCAACTGAAAATAGAAGAAATCACACCTTGGAAAAATCCGCCAAAAATCACCTCACACGACACTCACTTAATCCGCTCTCAGATGCCGACATGTGTCATAATTTAAAAATAATAAAAACTCAACACTGCGGCAAATGTGATCACGGCTACTGCTGTCCTCCGCACTGGTGAAAATCGCGATATTCCTTTTGGTCAAGCAGCTTTTCTCTAGTGTTCAACGTTTCACATTAAAATAAAATTCTAAAAATAAATTCTGACTTTTGCAATAATTCGCTAGATAGTTGTCCTAGCGTAGGAATTATGCACAGAAGGCTGCAATATCGGTAGGAAGGAAGGTGCGAAAATCAGTCGAATTGAATGTGTAAAAAAAAAATTAACCACTGAATTGAATTCGATGGTGTTGATCGCTGATGCTGATCGTGTGCGGCTACGTAAAATTATTTTTGCACCAAACACGCAATAGTCGCTGGACGGACAGCCTGATGCCAATGTCGAGAGTGAGATGAATGAGCAAATAAGGTGCAATCGTTTTATTATGCGAAGATCACACTTCACTCCGTGACCACAGATCTGCGACTAGTTGAACGATCGTCGCGGCAATCTCGCTTGCGTGTGGGCATCAGCCGAAAAGTTCTGTAGAAAACTGCTTCTATCTTTTCTTTTTTGTATCAAATTTGATCTTCAGCCTCTTTGTCGAACTCGCTTTTCTCAATGGAGCTTTAAGCTCATGATCATCGTAAAGATCACCCAAAATGATGTTCCGTAGGAGTAGAACGATCGCTTGGCATTCAACCGTCTACTTGAGGTTTCCATCATCTTTACAAACGTATTTCGAATATGCTTTTATGCAGATCATGACTTGCGGTGAAGCTTGTTATAAAGCTATTACTCTTGAAAGTAAATTCTCTATTTAAAATAATTTCATTGAAGTTTCCACATTTCTCAGTTAAATCTATACTGAAATAATAAAAATCTTGCCAGCTTGAAATGCTTAGAATATGGAGAAATAAAAGAACATTTGGCAATATACAAATTACAAATTATATACTTCTCATCAATTAACACAATTTTAGTTTTATAAAAAGCAACATCACTTTTTCTTGAAACAAACATGTTTCCAATAATATGTAAATGCTTTCAAATTATTCTCCTTATAACTATCTCTTCAATCGAAGGAAAAATGCATGTCGACTGTGTGTGGACTCAATTGGTAGATACTTTTCATAAAAATCCAAAATTACTTCCTCGATTTTAAATCCAAATTTTTGATACAAGCAAATGGCTGGATTTGTTGCAGCCACATGAAGTGTTATATCCTTTGACATGCATGTCTAGGAAGAAAATAAGAAAAATACACATAAAAATATACATGAGTTGCAATTACGTTAATCTTTAAATAAATATTGGTATTATATTTAAAAAAAATACAAATTAGTTTAATCTTACATATATGTATGTACTTATATAATGACTAGTATTTCGCCTCTATGAAAACACCTTTACATTTTCCAGAATAGACACTTGGAATTTAAATCGTCGGAGAAAAGTTAGGGAATGTCAGCGTCAGTTTTCATTGAAAGAAGAAGGGAATTTTTTCATCCATAATATTCAGATTATTTTCTCATGAGTCTTATGCTAGACAAAAAACGACGACGAACTTTATCCTCATTATTTCGAAGTTCTCGGTTTGAGTATGTAGTTTTTACGTAAATAAGAGCTGCGTTTTCTTCGTTTATCCAGAACAAAAGGAGATATTTAGCTTAGATTTTAAATTTTCTAAAAATAGATTGCATTGATTTTTATCCACGTTTAGGTCAAAAATTACTTTAAACCTACTCTATTATCAAATTCAACAATTTTATGTTAGATTTGAAATTTTCATAAGAAAAGATATATCCATGATAGGAATTACCGGCTCCATTATTTTCAGGTACACAATTATAAAATATTGCCTTTATTGTAAAGAATCTGCGCACTATACCTAATTTTTAATTTTTTCAAAATTCGTGGTTTTGTAAATCTCTTAATTAAAAAATATGTTATTTGTTAAAGTTTTTCAATTATTTTTTCTACATAATGGGAGTTTTAAGCATCGGACAAGAACTGAAATTAAACTTACCTGTGTTAAATGATACAGCATAAAGCTAGCAATGCCGCTTCTTTGCCATCCGGGTCGAACGGCCATGAATGAGATATAGGCCTCATTATGACTAACATCAGGTACTAAAAACGCGCAGCCAACGATGAGCTTTTTGTAGAGAGCAACAACGCTAAAGTCTGGGTAACTTAAGCACTCTGACACTGGTTAAAATGAAAATATAAGAAAATTATAAGCAGAAAGTTTTTCAGTGGATTGGCTGATTTCAAAAATAACAATCTTTAATTTTTTTAAGTTTGGGTAATTTTTGGAAGTTAGTACAATCGCCAAACCCCAAAGTCGTTTTTCATTTAAACAACTTCTATGAAAACTTTTACTTTTAAACTCAATTAAAATTATAATTGTTTCTTTTGTAACTCTTACTGTCAATTCCTGGCCAAAACAATTTTTGAAGTAATCCATTTATTGCTGCTATATGATGTGGTCTTACATAACAGAAGTCAACCGTGGCTCTTTTAGGTACTATTCCATTTACAGTGTACTGAAGTTCACACATTATCTAAGAATAAACGAAAAACAAAATTTGCAGTTTTTAAATTAATCAAAAAGAAATAAATATGGATATAATTTTAGGTAGAGTAAATTTTATATTTCCCTCCATGAAAACCACTTTTGAAATCTTTGAATACAAGAGATTATACCACGGGTTTGTATACAATTAAAACACATATTTACCTTCAACCACGGTGGAAAACACTTTGCATGCCTATAAATGTAAGGATGAAGAATTCTTGAGGTATATGGGGACTCGAACAGTTCTTCATGGGCACTGCCCGCCATTCGAGCATAAAATGCATTCTCTTCTTTAGCCTTTGAAACTGAAATCAACTAAAGGAAATATTGCCAAATATAAAATATGAACACTCAACCTCAGCTGGTTTTCACAACCAAAACTTACCTGGCAATATCGATCTAAAACTTCCATCCGATGATGATTGGTAAATTTCCTCTCACCAAAGGAGTCAATATTAAAAACATACTTGGAACTATTTCGTTTTATACTACGAATGCATAATTTCCTATATAATCTAAGAATTTTAGGAGGAATCTCTAAATTAAAAGATTTCTCGGCATTTAGAATTTCTTTCAATTGTCGATGGAGGACTTTTTCTTCATACTCGCTCATTAATTCCAGTCTAATTATAGAATTAAATATAATACATAAGAAATTTTCTAAAGGAATTAAGACTTACTTTGATGTGAAATCTTCAATACAATCAAGCTCTGCCACCTGAGCAGAATTTTCAACCTCTTCCTCCTTCCAAGGAAGCTCACGTTTTGGCCTTTTTGTAAACAAACTGCTTTCACAAACAAAATCTGTTGATTCCTCTTCCTCTGGCTCACTTTGTGGTTCCTCTTTAATTTTTGGGCATTTGCTTGCAAAATTTTGATCAGTACTATCAATCTTTTGGAAATTCGTCACTTGCACAATTCTTGGTGTATACTTTTCTTCATAGTCCTCGCTTTAAAAAAAAAAAAATAATACAAATCAAAAATTAACTACAAATACTGTTCACTCTTGAAAATAATACTTAAAAAAGTAAATTATAATTAATAAAATATCCTACCCGTCATTACTGGGTGTTTCTGCAGGATTATATAATTTTACATCCTCGAACCCAAGATTTGCGTCAGGGTTCCACAAGTCCAGCATGCTTTGATCCTGATCATGCGTCATCAATGGAAGCAATTCTTTTGAGCCAATTGGTAAATCATTTGAAAGCAAGTCATCACACGAAAGAGTTTCAGCTAAAAAGTCCATCAAATGCGATTGCACAGAGTTCATTTCTTTGCTCTCTTCTGAAATTTCAACTTTTATTTCAACATCTTCTGTCTTTCTTCCTGTATAAGGACTGAAAGTGAATGCATTTAATTAATTCAAGTTCGAACAATAGACCCTTAATAGGTACCGAGTTCTTGAGCAACTTTTTTCCTCTTCTCGTTCCTCTTTCCGTTTTCGCACACCGGAAAATTCTTCACTAAATAGTAATAATTAAATTTGTACGTATATACATTTTATTTATTAAAAAACCTATTTCTAAACAGTCCTTTATCTTCATCTTTTCCCCTCTCATCGTGCCTTTTCCGTTTTTGCCCCAATTCTTCACTGGGAGCATTCGACAAATCGCTCGAATAACTCTCTTCATTAGTTTTCCTGTCGTTGCGAAGCTGTAAGCTGATTTGTTCATCTAAAGAGTATTTTTGAAAAATGCTTTAATTAACCAACATCTAAAACAAATTATAAGACTTAATTAAATTGCGCGATTTTCAGATATTTAGATACTTAGCATTGCCCACTTACAGTCTGCCGTATTTAAAACTATATAGATGCTTACACAACTTTGAATAAAATTTCGGAGTTTGATTGTATGCCAGCTTCCACCATCCTGGTTCTCCAAACATATCATATCCCGATAAAAAGTAGGTTTTGTGAGTTGAAAGGACGCCAGCAACAGTTCCCTGCCATTTCCTTTTTCGCTGGCGATAAATGTTACTGAAAAAATACAATTTATATATTTCAAAGGATTTTTATGAAAGTTAGTTAAAAAAAGATGTACGGTCAGTTAATTTTAAAATCGAATTTTATTTGTTTGTAGTAATGTGTTTAAATACATTGAGAATTAAAATTCCAATTTGCAAATAATGAATGTTATTTATATCGTTTAGAAGTTAAAACAACAACTTTTAATGAAAACGTCTGGACAGATTTAGATGAGATTTTAACTGATGTATTTCATGACTGATGTATTTCACGTGTGAACTTAAAACTACATATCCTATTGAGTTTTTGTGGTTCGTCAATTTCGAATCTGCCGTCGACATTTTGAAATTCATTCAGCTTAAAAATTGATATTATAAATTCACTCAAAATCCAATCATAAAATAATTCCTTTGTCAGTTTTTAGACATTCACACAGACATTGCACAATTATAAAATAAAGCTCGTTCGAAAGTGCACCCTCTGAAAATTCCAACGGCACCCCGAATATTTAATCCGGCTACTTCTGTAAAAGCTGGACAGGTATAAAATTAAAATGTGTGTTGTTTGAAAATTGACGTTATTCGAAATACTTTTAAAGGGTTGGATGTACTAAAAAAACGCAGTAATAGTATAAATATATAAAATAAAATAAGTAAGTTTAGAGAGGAACAGCTGTTTGGTAAACTACAACTACAACAAATAAATGAGAAATGTTAAAATCATAGATTGAGTTTTTAACTTCTGAAAAGGCGCAGTACAACTCCAGAAAGGCCTCTCCAACTTTCGAAATACACATATGTTCTAAAATACCACTCACTGGGAAGCATTAAAGAGATACGTCCAGTTTTTCGCAATAAAATTACATATATGTGTCCGATAATGGAAATATTCCTGCCGGCCCAAACCCTTGCAGCGAATAGAAAGGTTGTAAAGAGCGAGGGTGACCACCATGAACCTAGCGAAAAAAAACAGTGTTTAATTAGAAGACAACTCAAACTGTTGGCTACATTAGACAAACCATGATAAATCCTGCCGAATAAAATTCTCCTTAGATACACTGGAACATTTTACACAGGTAAAAATAAAGAAAACATCACCGTGCAAATCGCCCGGTGTTCCAGGTCTAAGGAGGCATTTCGTGTGGATATTTCCTCTGCACTTTACACAATTCAAAAAATCATCAGAGTCTATAATAAGTTGGCAATAAGAGCATTTGTCGGGACTGTCCATTTTTCACAATTATCGCAATTTCATCATAAACAAAACATTCGGATGAAATGTGGTAAACAAATTTAGAAATGTCAAGTTTGTGAAATGTCATTGGATCGCTCTTTGGATAATTATTTCACTTTTATATTTTTTGTACACCAATAGATTTTACGACATTGTTTAAAAGCTTAAAGTGCTAAATTGCAAACGTATTCCTTATTTTGTACAATTATTTTATCAGTTTTTTCAATTATACTCATTTTCTCTAAAATCAATTGCGCGACATCTGTTAGGTAAATTAAAGCAACTATTGAAAATACGTCTTTGCCCAGCCCTGCGATTTTGACAGTACATCACCCGTGCTATCGCAATACGGGAAAGTCCCTAAATTTTTGCTGCGTTGTTATTTCAATCTCGGGATTTTACCTCACGATGACGGCTATGGATAATTTAGGGATGAAACGCAAAATGCAACTAACCGAGTTTGGTGAGCTATTCGCGGCGCTGTTCAAAATCCCGGATCGTGGAATTCAACTTCGAGTGCTGGACGCGATTAATGGCATAATAAAAGAAACTTGCGATTGTGCTTGCTGCAAAAAGGACGTTGCCGAGAAAGGAACACAGACCGAATTTGTGCCTATAATTAATCCTGTGGTCATGAAGAGAGAGATTTCCATTGAGAGTTCTGTAAACGACGTTTTGAATGGGGGACGAGAAATTAAGCGACGAAAAAGGAACAGAAAAGTGCCCTGTGTGGAGAAATCTGCCAGCCAGCCAGAACCGTTTTTAGTCAAGCCGGTAAGTGAAATTCTTCAACTATTTCGATAGATTTACTATTTTACTAACTACATCAAAAAGGACACTTCGTATAATCCAATGGATGAAACTGTGGACCCGTCCACACTTTTCGATAAGGTGAATTTTGATGAAATTGGGACAATCTCTGAACCAGAACACCCAATCACCACAGAAAAAGAGCTGATAGAACAGATGCGGAAGGAATATAAAATCGCTGGAGTTTATAATGATAAGGGGCTTCTGTAAGGATTCTAATCGCATGCCTTTAGCCGTGGAATCATTTTTAATGATATATGTACATTTTAGGCCCATACACAAAGCTATTAAGACGTCGGATATCAAATCCCTAAAACGACAAATTTGGGTGCTGCAGTTCAGACAGCAAGATTTAAATAATATTTTTACCGAGGCCGGAGAGGTAAGTCTTTGAACCGCTTTATTTGCATTTTAAGAGCTTGACAAAACATTTTTTTCTTGCATTACAAATTCTATAATCAAAATTGTTCAGAGTATCAGGAAAAAAACAGGGTAAACAACGAAAGGAATAGTTTCTTTAGCACTTTTGAGTTCATTTTAAAAATGTCACCACAAAACTCTCGTTATCTTTCTCCAATCACTCTCAAGTAGTAGTTACATATCCATATTTACTGAATTGTTACACTTGAAAAAAATAAGTTAATAATAATTACCTAAATGACGAACAATTGCTTGTTATTTTCCTAAATATAAATTTTATTTTATTTTGTTTTGTTTTTGAAGATAATGTTCTCTTAAAATAAACAAGCAAAAGCATTACATCATTGTCATAAATTAAGTCTGTTGGTAATGGAATATTTGAATATTCTCAAAAACTCCAAGATGTATAATTATATTACCTTGCTAATTTCAGTGCTCTGAACAAAATAGTTTCAATTTTCAATTTGCCTTCTATATGATGCTTAATGTGTGCGATCGATTTACATTAAATTTTTTTTTTTTTATTTTCCAGACCTTGGTGGAGTATGCAATAAAAGTCGACACCTGTGAAGATATACTCAAAGAGCTTCTAGATAAAAACGTAATACCAGATACAACCGACGACGATGGGAATAACATTTTTCACCTAGCAATGATGAAAACAACAAACAAACATCTTTTAATAAATCTGCTTGAGAAATTAGACTGCCTTTGCCTAGAACTTTTAAATAAAAGAAACAACAAAGGATTGACTGTTCTCCATTTAGGAGTAAAAGAAAACAATTTCCTTTTGTGCAAAGCTCTTTTAGATTTCCTCGACACTAAATTTAATCTTAGTACAGTTGGAAAAGATGAATTTGATCTGCGGAAGCTTAAAGATATATATTTAGCTGAGCTAAACGGTTTTTCTAAGAAGAACCCAGTGCAGTTACAAAAGGAAAAGACGAAATTAATAAATGCAGTTGATGTAATGCAAGGCAGAACACCGCTGTTCCACGCTGTTTCTCAGAACTCTCAGGATTCTAGTAAGTTTCCAAATATGTAAACGTTGTCAGTGGTAATAATTGAATCTTCTTTTTTAGAACTTATGGTTTATATGCTATTATGTCATTTGGCGAACCCATCAATAAGAGATCTCTCCGGTTTGGATAGTCTCGCTTATGTGGAAACAGTTGAAAATATCAGCCCACAAATTCAAGCCGCTTTGCGCAACACGGCGAATTATTTAGAAAAATGTCAATGAAATCAGAATAACATGAATGTAAATTTAAATAGTTGCCAAATTGCGCACATAACAAACACTGCCCATTTATTCAATTTAGGAAATTCATAGTTATAAAACTTATAAATCTAACAGTAGAAACTTTAATTTATACAAATATACAATATATAGGTGTAGAAATAATAGGGTCTTTGAAATAAATAAAATATTTTAAATAAGAATTACCGTTCTTTTAGTTACCCCACTGATTTAATTCAGCAGGAACTTTACTTAGGTCTAAAGGTTGCAGTGATGGTGGCAAATCGGCAAGGGGATAATTGAGAAGCTCATCAGGATATTTCCAAATTTTTAACGTGATATTTGCTTTCTTTGCGTGATCGTCACTTACAGAGTCTTCAGCTATGTTGTCAGATTTCATTTTCCGTTTAATTTTGACTGCAAAGACGAAAAGAATGAGATAGTTCTTCAATTTTACTCTTTTCCTCTTACTCATCGAAGATATTTCCTCAAGTTGCTGGCGAGTATAATGACTAAAATGACAATAAAGGCCAAACTTGCACTCCTTTCCTCCATGGAAGCGCGGACAAGGCGTTTTTGAGGTTTCGGTCGCTAAAATTTCTTCCGGATCTAAAAAAAAGGTGTTTTTTAATTTATATTATTAATTTAACTTTAATTTTAGTTAAATTCATCCTGATACTGCAAATGAAATTATGAATTATGTAAGACAGTATCATTTAGAAATATTTAAAGACCTGATAAGATTAATATCTTAGAGCAAAGCTGATTAAAAATAAAATATCATGAGAAAGGCAGACAAATCTTGAGTAGTATAAATTTAAGTTATCATAGAATGATAACATTATCCAAGCCACACGTGGACTTTTGTCTAATTTATTCATACAATAATCGTGTAGTTACATTAAAATTGCTACGCCCTACTTGTATAAAAAGACTACGAAGACTGATTATCTAAAACTTAAAATTTCGATGCTACTTTAGTTCACATCGTTCATCCCGAATAAAACCCTTTAATACTATACTTGCTATGGAATTTTTGAAATTAAATTAAATGTATTAAAAACATAACATGTGACCTATTAAACTTTTAATAAATTTCCAAAAAATAGTTGCAGGAAGAATTAATTTCCGCTAGGGTCTGGAAGAGCTACGCACGCAAATGCAAACATTTTTACTTAATTCCTTGCAGATTTGTATTTGTTTATATAGTAAAGGATTGTTTAAGGTCCCTTAATATAGTTATATTATTAATAAGTTGAATTATCAAGTTTATGAACAGGTGAGGAAAGTGATAAAAATTATTACCTCGGAAAGGTGCCATGTATTCTGCTTTTGCTATTTTGTGTGGAAGACCGTCAAGATGCTTTTTTCGCACATTTAAATCATTTTTCATTCGTTTATCGCAATATTCGCAGTAATAATTTCTGCCCATTTCCACTCAGCACGAAACTGAAAGTTGAAAGTGACATTTCAAAAGTAAATAAACATCGGTTCTCTTTTTTCTATTTTATATAACTGAATTCTTTTCCAAAACTTATTTCAAATTAATTTTCTTTTATTTGTAATATAATTGTAATTAAAAACTAAGTTTTCATGTTTTTTAAAAATAATAATTTAATAAATCACACAAATATTCGTATAAAACATTTCAAGCGATGAAAGCGCCACCTATGAGTTCAATAAAAAAAATTAGCAAATTATTTAATGCCTTCATGTTGGCAGTAAAATAAAAGGGATTTTATCCGGTGCCGTAGTTCTTTACCACATTCGGTTTTATCTGCATTGCTTTGTGGAAAAAACGTAAAATCGCATAAAGTGACTTTTAAATGCATGAAGTAATTTACGCATTTTACTTCCCTCTTGTTCGCCGTATGTGACTTGTGTTAAAAATCGTTGAAAGTTCCAAAATAATCGGACAAAAATAAGAAAATGGATCGAAGTATGTAGACCGCCATGTTTGCCATTATCCGAAATTAAAGAATATTTTTTGGTTAATCGCTTTTATCGTTGTTTATAATATTTGCAATTTATTTATTTTTCAGGATCAAGAAGTCCTGAATCGCCAAGAAGGTATAAAAGCCGGAGAGACTACAGGAGACATAGTCGTTCACGGTCCAGATCTAGGTACGATTGATTTTTCTTAACATTTTCTCCCTCATTATAAATTTACGAGTTTTTTACGAGCATGCAATTAAGTTCGTCGATAAATTAAGAATAAAATAAAAAATGTTCCAGTAGTTGCGTCGAAGAAGTGATGCAACTTTTTAGAAAGGAAGGAGAAGTAATGAACCGCAAAATCGAAATTTCTATATCCAATGTCAACACTGCACTATGTTAAATGAATATTAACCTTGAGCAGGCCGCCGTTTAATTATTAACAAACTAAATAAGTTGACTACTGATAAGCCTATGAACCTTCTCCAATCACTTTGTTACAATCTAATAATAATTGATCATTTCATACTTATTATTGGCTAAAATATTCACAAGTTGAGAGCATATAATTTAAATTACTTTGGAAGCCAGATTAAGTTACTTTGCCTCTTAGGAGGAGAACTGTAAGCGCACTCGCTAATTTATCATATTCATAACTCCAGATTTTAAAGAATCGAGCTTAAAACAAGAAAGTTTATCTGTTTCTATTAAAGAGGATGCTACATATGTTCTAAGATTGCAACCTATAAACATAAACTTTTTAATGCATTTAGTATCTTCACTATAGTTTTACTGCTTTTTTTATACTTAAGTCTTCAACGGAAAAACTTCGAGAGTATACAGGTGTAATACGTGCAAAAATATAGATGGCGAATCCAAAAAGTCTAAAATCTACATTTATTACCTGTACCTACTTCAACCCTAAAAGAAGAAAATGTTTTATACGGAAATTCCTTGTTTATAATTTTAATTAATAAATTTATATTTTCTAATAATATTCATATTTCTACATTGATAAATATTTAATTATAAATTGGAATATTTATAATCCTCAACAGTTTCTAGGAATGTAAAATTATTTACATTTAATTTTTAGAAATCGCAGCAGAGACCGAGAAAGGAGGCGTAGAAGTCGTACACGCTCCAGAAGTAGAGAAAGATACAGCAGACGTAGTAGTGAACGGGATTTATATAAAGACATCATAAATCAGGATTACCAAGAGGATCGTGAACGCTACAGATCAGATAGGCGGTCAAGAGATCGTGGCCGAGAATCAGATAGAGAAAGGAGGTAAAAGAGATTCACTTTTTGTTAGTATATTTTTTGTAACTTAAGCTATAAAGGGACAGAGACAGGGAGCGAGATAGGCACAAGAGGTACCATTCTTCAGACAGAGATGATCGTAGTGACAGCTATGATACAGATGGTGGGAATAATGACTACTATTATAATCAAACACCAAACAATACAATAATTCTAAGAGGTTTAGCCCAGCACATAACTGAAGCGGATGTAAGAAATTTTTTTAAATAAACTAAAAGTAAATTTTATTCAAAAATAAAACAATACAGATAAGCAGCGATCTTTTACAATATGGTTTGACACCGGTTTCAATTCGACTTATCAGGAAAAGAAAGACAGGTAAATATCGAAATCCTCCCATATATTCTACCTCTTTTATGTTTATAATTTTTGAAACATGAGAACTACGTAAGTATTAAAACAGCTGAAAACTGTCCGCAAAATTTGCAAACATTTTTAAAATGTTAAGCATTTGCAAACAGTTTTGTATCAGCTCATTGCCGGGAAATATGTTGTTGTATATCACGATGATAATCACACACAAAATTGTTTTTGATTCAATACGATTTACATGGATTTTGTGTTTGCTCTTATCTAAAATTTAGGTGCATCACGGGGTTTTGCATTCGTCGAGTTTAGTTCTGAAGAGGAAGCAACTCGCTGGATGGAGTACAAGCAGGTATCATAGAATCTGGTGCAGTTTTGCCTTTTTACATAGATGATATTATAATCATTCATCGGCACACACCAAAAGCATTATTGTTAAAGGTTTTATCGTTATTTATTAATCGAAGGTGGTATACATTTTATTTTATTTTTTTATTAACTTTTGTTTTTCTCTGTGTTGAAAGCGGATTCATTTTAATTTTAGGTGTATAGGGGAACTCAATAAATTAATCCACGTACTGTACTCGCATTATCAGATAATTCATGTAAATGAGGCTTAACAATTGACACTAACAAATATTGTTTATTTTGTTCTTGATTCCACTTCCAAAATAAATTTACTCAAAAGCCATTAGTTCAAACAAGTTCAATTTATGTAAGCAATTTGGATTGTAAATCCATAAACACTTAATAGATCTGAGATATTTATCAGGGAAAGCCTATTTCGGATTTTTAATATAGAGAATTTTGCGGGCTGCTCTTGATCATCTCATTAGATATGTATTTCAAAGTTGAACGCTTTTATTCTATGTATAAATTTTCAAAATCAATGAAGTTATAATAACAATATTTAAAATAGCTTGTTAAGACATGTGCCGTTTGCATGGCATTGAGGAATAAGGGCTATTCTGTTCTTATTGCTTTATAATCTATTGGTTGAGGGTTTTTAGTTTATATAAAAATTCATTAAAGGAGCTAATTATCTATCTGTGTTGAGAATCCGCCTTCAATTAAACAATTTTACCATATATTCATATCTACATCAATTGCATGCAAAAATGTACACCACCTCGAAAGGTAAGCAATTTATTTTAAGAAAACAAATTTATGCGCGCGCTTTTTTTTCTATTTTTATTTTTCCTTTTAGAATTTTAGCAGAGAACAAATCTCTTAGACATTTTCTAGAAAGAATTTAAAGTGCAAATAAATGATTTTGTTTGAATCAAATTAAAACTGCAAACCAGATTATAAAAATTGCTAGTTAAATCTGAGTAAGACCGATAAAACGAATTAACGTCACCAGAAAAAGTACTGAAATAACAGATATTTAAAAAGAAAAATTCTTAAAATGTCGACTTCTTGCTCTGCTCCTCGAGGAGTTTATTTAGGAATGAATTGCATAATTTTGGCGACGACTGCATAGTCAGGAAAATAATTGTGGAAAACTTATCGATATTTTTCTTTCTTTTTTTCTCTTCTAGGGTGTGCTTATGCTGCAGGACCAATACCGTGCTGTGATGCAATACAGTCATTCCAAGGAGCCACTTGCTAAGGAGAGAGTATTATCAGACTGGTATTGTGCCAAGGTACGCTTTTTAGTATTAACTTAAGTCTTTAGTAAAATAAAATTTTCTTTTCCCGGCAGTGTGGAGTTTTTAACTTCAAAAGACGCGAGAATTGCTTTAAATGTTATGCGTCTCGCGAAGAAAGCGAAAAAGGCGGCGAGGGCAGTGACGAAGTCAGCAACATTTTAACAAAAAGTATACACTTAATTGCCAAAAATTGTCCACTTAAATTATTTTGTATAATGTTTGACTAATTGACAAATTTAACTCAAAAGAAATAATGCTACGGAATCTGGACGTTTTAACAAACGAGGAAGGTGTACTGACCGTAATGCAAGAGGTGGTACCGACCCAAGTATCAAAAATCTCGAAAATTTTAATCTGTCGGGATCCATTAACATCGACTTCTAGGGGAATATGCTATTTGTACTTTGATAACCTAGTTGATTCGATGAACACCCATAATGCTTTGAAGGCTCTTGAGCCTCCGCTAAAAATCGAGAATAGAGAAGGTACCCCCATCGATAGTAATTTTGAATCATTTCTGACAATTTCTGTGTTTTAACAGTCCTTATATCATACTGCGTTGACTCTGAAAATAAACAAATTACTAAAGCCTCCGCTGCGAAGGCGTCTGCAGATGCATCACCATCAACTCCTTACACGGCCAATACTTATCAATACACGTTAGCAGATGTACCCAGATTGGCAGAGTACAGTGCTTCAATGTACGCCTCTACACCAGCCGAACAGGACCATTATGTGAAGTATTATACACAGTACTACGTCGCTGAAATCACAAAGGGCTCGTATGGAAATTTGCCAACTATGAGTCAGTTAGGAGAATCTGCTAACTCTGGAGCAGCTGTCGCTTTGTCTGCTATTCAAAGAAAACAGAATAAATATAAAAATTCAGACATGTCCACGAATGTAGCTAATGCTGCCACATCACTCCTTGCAGCGGCGGCACCTGTTAATACACCAAAAGGGAATGACGGCAAAAAATATCGTAAGTAATTGATTTTATTACTCGCAATATTTATAAAATGAAACCGAGTCCGAGTAGTTGAGAGGTAGTATCAGCAATTGTATTCGAAAAATTTCAAAAATGGCAATTCATAAACAAAGAAAGATTATTAGACGAAATTTCCTTGAAAGGTTTTATACTTAAGTTTGAATGAGGATAAAACTATGAAATAGTGATACCAATAGATCAAAGCTGTTTTAGACATTGTTGTATGATTATTTCGAGTGAGATTCCGATCAGTTTTCTTATTTTTCACTTTAGCAACACCAGATGTATCTTTATATCAATACGATGAAACCTCTGGATACTATTATGATCCAATGACTGGCTTGTACTACGACGCACATTCCCAATATTACTATAACAACGAGACAGGCGCTTATTTATACTGGGATCATGAAAAAAGCACATATTTGCTTGCTGCTGCAGCAGCAACAACACCGCAAGCCACAGCAACAACAACAGCCAGTGAAGTCGTACCAACAATTACAACAACAACTGTTGCCGAAACAACGAGACATCAAGAAGAAAAGAAAGAAGGTAAAAAGGACTCAAAACAGGATAAGGTTAAGGTTGCAAAGAAAATAGTTAAAGACATGGAAAAGTGGGCAAAACAACTTAATCAAAAGAAAGAAATGAGTTCTTTTGTAGCAGCACCCTGTCCAATTCTAGCACAAAAGACAGAAGAGACTGTAAAATCGTCTTCTAGCGGCTATGCTGATGTAGGATTTTCTATTCTTGAAAAGAAAGAAAAAGGGAAACTGGAGCTTGGAAATGTTGGGATCAATAAATTGGTTCCATCATATGGATCTGATTCAGATGACCATGAGGATAATAGCAATTCAACATATACGGAGTCCAGTGAAAAAGATTACGTTGATTTTGAAAAGTTAACATGTTTGCTCTGTAAACGTGCCTTTCAGTCCCAGGATATACTTAATAAACACTTAAAAATGTCTAATTTGCATAAGGAGAATCTTCAAAAATACAATCTGACCAGAGGAATCATTGATACAGCCAGCATGGGCTCTAGTCAGGGGTAAGTTGATTCAAATTATTTTAAAATAAAGTTCATTCTAAATACACTGCATCTACAAAATTCGACAAAACGTTATTTTTTTATCAAACCCGTTTTTCTCGGATTTCTCGGAAAAAAAAACATTTCTCGGATTTTCCTGTCGTACCAATGATTTATTTATTGCATAAATTTATCCAGTACCTCTAATTTCGTCTTATTTTAATTCTTCATTTCATTCATAAAACTAATGACCCAATTTTTTGATATAGTGCTATAAGGAAGAACAACCTTATAATAAAATCTGATAGCAGTTACAGAGATCGTGCCAAGGAAAGAAGGTTGAAATATGGTGAGAGTGATCCTCCTCCACCGAATAGAAGTAAAGAGCGGTTCGAGAAAGAACTTAAAAGTGTCACAACTGCTGCACAACCAAATTTAGCATCCATGCCGATCGGTGAAAATAACGTAGGCAATCGTCTTCTCCAAAAAATGGGATGGACTGAAGGGCAAGGTCTTGGTAGAAGTAATCAGGGTAGGACGAATATTATTGAGGTAAATTCATTTCGCGAAAAGACAGAGTGTGAATTTAAAGTTGTTTGTTAATTTTTTAAACAGGCTGATGCTAGAACGACAACAGCCGGCTTAGGCACTAAAACATCCTCGTTCGGTCCGGGCGATGACTACAAATCGTACATTAAACGTATGATGAAAACGAGATACGAGCAAGTTGATATTAAAGAGTAGGTTAAAACTGTAGGGTCATTATTTTTGTTACTATAAATTGATATCGTTTGCTGAGAGAAAGATATTTTTCATAACATGATATTGAAAATAAAAAAATTGGATTACAGGAAAATTGTCCCTGACCATGTTTTATCATCATCTAAATAAAAATATTCGAATCGAAATCAACTAGGTTTTATTTTTAAAAATAAATTTTCTCAGATGTATTGGAATAAAATTATAAAGGAAAAATAACTGAGTAATTAAATTTTACCTTGTTTTCTTACAGTTATAGAACCTGAGCTAAATTGATTTATCCAATTCATTACTTAACAATTTTAAGTTTCTTCAAAGTTAAGTTATTTCGCCTTTATAAAGATAAAAAATAAATTGTGATATAATTTGTATAATTATTTTCTCTGAATTGCAAATTCGAAAGTACATATAAATATACTGTTGAAAGGTTAAATAAGAAATACGCATTTTAACTTCATATGTGTGTCCAAAAATGTTAAGCAGATGTACATTTTTGTTTTTTCATATGGGAAATGTAATTTATCGAGAAAATAATATCTTTAAAAACAAATTAAAATATTCAATAATATATACATAACAATTTTTCATGAATTAATTTTTTAGAAAATGCTAAAAAAGTCAATTTTTTGCAATTTTTTAGGGGCGTTATTCTGTAAAATTAACCTTTATTACCCTGTTTCGTAAATTTAACTCTTTTATACCTTATTACATTAACGAAGGACGCACGGGCAGAATGTCAAAAAGTTAATTAAAAATCAAAGATTCTATGTGAAATATTAATTTATTTAAATAATACTTAAAACACTTTTGTTAACATTTTCCACCTTGTATAGAAAAATAGCTTTACATACTTCTTTTTCTTTCGGAATGACCGGTTAAAATGTGGTGTGACATAAATAGTGTACGACTACATATACATATATTACGAATATTTTCCATTGGTTTGGTGTGTTACTGTAATATTACAAAAGTTCTACTTACATATAAACCTAAAAAAGCTCGTCTATCACTTTTCCTTACGTTAGAATTTCTATTTTTTCATTGAGGGTACGAATCAATTTGCCAATTTAGAGAGTCGTCGATGTGACTGCATTCACTCCGTGCACAAGAATAGTTGACGGAAGATCAGAAGTGAGTTCAGTTAGCAATTCCATGTATCGAAGACTCTTCTCTTCCCAGTTGGGACTGTCGATCTTAGGAGGAGCTGCGAGGTAAATAAAAGACACCGCCGTTTTGTCTGAGCGCTCCCTGATGATCTGGTTGACTCTATAGTAAAAGAAAAATATTTGAATTCAGTTTCTTAAATTTTCCAAGTATCTACGCTCACCTTTGCATATACAATTTGCACTTATTTGAGTTCTCCTCATTGATTTCATCCAAATCATTATCAGAATTTTTGGTGAATTGTTTTAAAATAGCACTTTGTCGTACAAACTCGCTATTCTGGCTCCATTCATTTATCTAAAAAATTTGAATCAAGTAAAATTGTCTTTTAGCATTACCACTAACAATCACCTCTATAATATCAGCTACGATCCTTAGTTTATTCAGAGATTCTTCTAATTTAATTTTCGATAAAATGGTAGACTGTGAACCATTACCGTCGAAGGTTCTATTGGGGAAATAATAACTTGAAAAAATTATATAAAACACCAAAATCTTTATACTCACGTCATATTTCTGCTTTGAGTCGATTCACACAGGAAGACACGAAGTCGAAGGCGTTTCCACTTGGGTAACATGTTAATTATGCAAGCGAGCTGCATCATAAATAACGATACAACATCGAAGGGATCGTTATTTGTGGGATCAAACACATTAATCGGCCAAACGTCGATGTAGCTGTACAGATTACCCCTAGAAACATATTGGTTAACATAATTGAAAAATAAGTGATCACATAATCTAGCTAAAAATAAATTGTAGTTTTTCAAGGTTATTGAATTTGAATTTACTTTAAAAATATGGAAAAATAGTCGGATATTGTCAGAATACTCGGGAAACAGCTTTGAAAAATTCTTAAAAAGCAGAGTAAAAAATTCGTCGTAAACACAGAAATTATTCCACTCATTTTTTTAAAAAAAAGAAGAGTCTGTGTTACATAATGAAGATGGTTTAAATACCCAAATCGATAACGAGTAGAGTATGCATTTATTTATTAAATTATTTGATTATAGATATTTTAATAAAATTATACTTCACTTACTTTGCAACGGCCGCCTTATCAAGACGATGGAAGTGTCTACAAATGCATAGATTTTTGTTCATCCGTAGCACATCACAGAGAATAGCCACATATTCTTGAGCAGAAATCGCCTTTGAATCTCCCGTACGACGAATTGGGAACCATTTTTTGCCATCTTTATTGAAATCGCCTGTTTTGTAAGGTGATTCATCCCTGAAAGAAAAGTCAGATAATTTTTTCAATTTTATCTTTAACGAACGAATCATCTTTACCTTTCAAAGAAATCTTTTGAAACCTCAGCATCGTAAAATCCAAGAATAATTGTGTTTGGCTTCATTGCCCCCATGCCTGATAAACGCATTAAATGCTGTGCTCCATCGCGAACAGTTCTTGCAAGTGTTACTTCTGGGAAAGCTTTGACCTTAATAAAATATTCTAAATAAACTTCAAAAATCTATAAGAATTTCTAATAAACCTACATTTAAGTGATCAATTAACGCCAACCACTGCTGACTCTTTTCTATAGTTGGATCGTTGGTACCTTCAAATTCGCTAAAATCGCCAACTTCAACATGCCCAATAACATATAACCCGCCTTTTTTCATATCATTAACAAAATCGATTAATGGGCAGCAAGATCTAGGGCTGGACACGAGCAAAAGCATTTGGGGTCTCCAGAATTTGACGTGATCCTTTCTCGAGTCGAGCATAAGTAAATATTTTCTCACCTGATGGAACATTAATGCTTGCGAAATAGAACCCCACTGAGTTCCCTGGGAAGCTGGCGAAAATATGTGAAGGGCAATAACTAAGATCAGACACAAAATAATGCTCGAAGATGCGTAAATAGGATTTATGACGAACATCATTACTAAAGTTCCGACCAATCCGATGAAGCAGGTGTGCCACGTGAAGTATTTGAACAGTGGTCTAAAATTAGGAGCACCAGTAAGCTCAATTCCCAAACAAGCCAGATTAGTGGCGAGATAGGAAAGCAGGAACAGCACCGAATTTACTTGGGCAATAGTATTCAAGGATCCGATAAGGAGTATCACCTCCACAAGAATAAAACTAGTAAAAACCGCAACAACTGGATTTCCTTTCCAAGTCCCTCGAACGACAAATTTTAGTAGAGATCCAAAAACTTCGTCTTTGGCTAGTGCCTCCAAAATACGACTGGATCCGATCAAATTGCTTAACGCTGTTGAAAAGGTCGCTGTTAAAATTCCGATGGCAGTAAACGGTGGCCACAAATTCACTGGCATTAGAAAAAGATAATTGTTCTGCAGAAGTTCCCTGGAGCAGGTGGATGCCATGAGCAGGGATAGAACGATGTAGCAGACGAAGGTGAACGCGACTGCGGACAGGGTGCCTGATGGAATGTTGCGGGAAGGATTTTTCAATTCTCCAGACATGTTAGCTCCAGCCATTATCCCAGTTACACCAGCGAACAGGACACCAAATACGGTTGCAAAGTTAACCTTGCTATAATTTGAGGTGTAATCTACGTCGTAGTTTTCGAACAAATTATCATAAAGTGTTGCGCTTGAAAGCCCTGTATAAAGAAGCGACGTGTTGTGATGTTTATTTTCTGGCGGCACAGCGACCTAAACAAAGTAACGAGAAACAAATTAATTGCTTCAACGAATTGAAGCTGTTAAAAATGTTATTTTAATAGGTACATAAAGTGAAAAAGCTATATTAATTTGTTATTATCAGCATGCTCATACTTGGCGTTGCGGGGGCTACTCATTATTTGATAAAATTATAATAATTCTCGCAAATGTGTACCTATTTACATATTTATAACCATATATAAAATTTAGTCTTGATATTTGTAATCAAAGACCTTGAAAAATCCCATTGCCAAACTTATTCTAGTCTACCTCAGAAATAGTTTTAATAAATATTTTTTTAATTACGCTAAACGAAAATTATGTTTGCATACGTTGAAAAAAATAACTTTTTTTTTTGTTTTTCACGCAGTCTAATTTCTATCAATTAATGTTAAAAGAGTCATTTAGTGTAAGGAAAATTCAACAGAAATTTTTAAAGTCTAAACAAAACTAACCATTTGAAAGTTAAAACCATATTTTGAAGATTAAAATTAATCATTTAAAATTGCTATCAATTTCATAGTTGAAATATGCAGTTTGATTTTAAAGAGCTATATAAATTCTTCATGTTATATTATTGGGATTTTGGTTTAGGGCCGTTAAGTAATTTTTTTATAGCAACAATTTAACTTACCTCAAGAGGCTTTTGGGACAAGAAACTTATGTACGTGGAAAACAAACAAACGGTGACAATTGCTAAAATTATGACGGACGTCTTGGCGAACATCCCCGCACCGATGAGGCACACAATAAGCATGCAAGTGTTGATCGCCGTGCAGTACAAAAATCGCCAATAGGTTCCGTCTGGAATAAGACCTCCGGCCAAGTAGCCACCAGGTCCAAAATTCTCTAAAATGCCTTCAGTGCATCCGGAGATGGCCATTGCCGAGCCAACGACATTTGCTAAGAAAAACAAAGTCCCAATGGAGCCCCCAAACTCTGGGCCAAGAGTTCTGCTTATCATGACTAAAATAGGAAGTTAATTTTAAGCAAGGCCAACATGAAGGAGCAAGGACGAATTAAACATACAGTAGACGCCTCCTCCTTCGACTGCTCCGTTGGTGGAGATGGCGCAGACCGAAGCCACGGTGAAGAGGAGGATGAGGTAGGCGATGACGAACTGGAGCAGAGTTATGTACAAGCCCGCGTTGCCCACGATAAAACCTGCGGGGATTGAAGGGAACGTGTGCTTGTATCAAGCGATTGTGCATTCTTTTTCCAGACGAGTGATTTATCTTACCGACTCGAATGAAGACGAGGGCACTGAACATGGAGAGAGCTACGGGACTGAACACTCCAGCGAAAGTGCCCAGCGTTCTTGTAGCCGATCTTTCGGGGTCAGTCATGCCGAACTCGACGTACCCATCCGAGGCTGCGGCGCTCCTCGGCCGTCTGGCGCCGAACAGCGATCCAAAACTCCGGAATAGTCTCGTTCTTGTTCCGGTGATTGGAGAAGTCTCATTCTCCACAGGATCACAATTAGCACTGCGATGATCAATTACTTCCGTAATCATGTTTTATTATTGTCTACCGCCTTTTCTATTCCAAAAAATGGTCGACTGGAGGATGACTCAGTCAACGAACGCCTGAAAATACGCCCACAAAGACAAACTTTTGTTAAGCTATAATTACAGGTTTTGGGAGCCACTCCGCACTTAAATTTACCTGTGAATCTCACTCAACTACTACGTCATCCGATCACTTTCTTAGAAAAAACGCAAATCCAGATTTAAGCACTTTGACAAAATCAAAGCGAATCATCTGTTGGAATTGTCGTCGCTTCTGACATTTGAAAGTGGGGTAACAAAAAAGCATATCCGAACTATTCGGAGAACGGGGAAATGATCCAATTTTTATGTGCATTTTTTATGGTTAGATAACCGACATTTTTTCGAAAGGATTAGATAACTTACACAATTATTCCTATAGGTGGCACCGCAATAGGAAAGTTTTAAAACATGAATATCTTTAGAATTTCCTCAAAATATTACCAAAATTTATCCGCAAATTCTTTTAATAAAGTGAAAATTAAAATATAATTTAATTTAAAACAATATTCAAGAATAATACGACGTATTTAGAGAAAAACTGCTATAAAGCTAGTATAACAGTTTTAATAATTTATCCGACATTCGACAAGAATTTTGACAGCTCCACTTGTTTCGGCAAAGGTTTTATATTTACGCGGATTTCTGTTAAATAAAGCGTGTTTTGTTGTTAAATACAAGTCAAAAGTGTTAATTACTTGCGCTACAATACTTATTTTGTAGCAATCTCCATGTAAAACCGTTTTTAGTCTACTTATTTTACATCCAGCTGGACTACGATGGGCAACGACAGGAAAAGGCGCTCCCGATCGAAAGAAAGGCACGACATAAATCGCTACGACCGGCACGATAAAGATAAATATGAAAAAGATAGAGCAAGGGATCGGGAAAGGGAGAGGAGAAAGCGGTCCAGATCCCGATCCAAAGAACGGGTGATTCGCAGCAGGTCCAAGGAGCGCGGAAGGCCGAGGTCTCGAGATAGGGGCAAATCACCAGACAGGGAACGCAGGTCGCGATCTAAGGAAAAATTAAAACGCGACGTAAAAGAGCCGAAACGGTCAGAGTCAGAAGAAAAAGATATGAAAATTATAACCGCTGATGGGAACAAAGTTAAACCTGAGAACCAGAACGATTCGAAAGACATGAAGCCTCCGCTGAAAAAGGCTGAGCCCCTGTCTCTCGAGGAGCTCTTGGAAAAGAAGAAAAAGGAAGAGGCTGCCCGGAGCAAGCCCGTTTTCATCTCGAAGGAGCAACGAGCTGCTGAAGCACTCAAGCGAAGACAGGAGGAAGTCGCCGCAATGCGAGCTGGGCAGCTCGCGGGATTAAGCAAGCAAATTGATCCAAATGCTGGATTTACGATTAGCAGACATCATCCAGACCGCGATAGGGAAAGGGAGCGGGAACGGGAAAGGGAGAGGGAAAGGGAACGAGAAAAGCCCGAAAAGGAAGAGAAGCACGAGAAGAGGGACCGCGGGGGGAAGGTGGAAAGGGAGGCTGACAAGGAAAAGCGAGGAGATGATTTGTCCGTGAAGGATAAGGAAAAGGAGCTCGAGGCCATCCGCGAGCGATATTTGGGGATCGTCAAGAAAAAGCGACGTGTTCGCCGCCTGAATGATCGGAAGTTTGTTTTCGATTGGGACGCTTCTGAGGACACCTCGGTCGATTATAACAATTTGTACAAGGAGCGACACCATGTCCAATTCTTTGGAAGAGGAAATATTGCTGGTACGTAAATAAAACAAAATTTTTGATATACATTACATCAATTATTATCCTTTTCTTAACCCTTTAAAGGTGGAATTTCAGTTCAAAAGTCTGCATTCGCGAGCGTAAATAAAAACAAATTATGACGAGTATATTCGTCTAGTTTATACTATACATTTTTAATATATATTCCCCAAATTTTAATTTTTATAGTGAATGACGAGTATATTCGTCAAAAACTGTTAAAGATTGAAAAGACTTCTTCAAAATTTTTTTTGACTAAAATCGCCAGTCTTGCAGAAAATGTTTAGTTTTACGCAAGCCCTCAAAATTTTCAAAAGGAGTAGATCTGTGTCTTTGATTTCTTGCACCAATTGATCTTTATTGCGAAATTACTTTTTTAAATATTTTCAACTACTGACCCTTGAACCGCAAGAGAAATTCAAAATTCAAAGATTATCCATATCTAAGAAAAAATTACCAAAATATACAAATCAAATCGATGTTTAAAAATTAAAAATTATAAATTCTTACTAATTATGGATACATTATGAAATGTGACTTTTCTATTTCTCTATAAAAATTAAGGCTTGAAGAGTAGTTAAGCGTTTAACTAAAAGTTTTCAAAAGTAATTTGAGTCTAGGTTTTATTAGCCTTTAATGAATTTTCATTTACATTCTATATTACAACGGACTTATTTACATCTAATTATAATTTTTTTAAACCAAATATAATATTCTCTAAAAAGTTTGCAGCGAATTCATAAGATCTAGAAGTTCATCAACCTTTTTAGAATTTCCATAATATAGATTTATGAATATAATTAATTATTAATGTAAATATAAACATTTAAACTTATACATTATTTTGTTTCTCTTCACACATAGGAATCGATATAAAAGAGCAGAAGCGAAAGCAAAGTAAATTTTATGGAGATTTGTTGGAAAAACGACGTACAGAAGCTGAAAAAGAGCAGGAAAAGATGCGTCTTAAGAAGGTTAAACGGAAGGAAGACAAACAAAAATGGGATGATAGACATTGGTCTGAGAAGGAATTGGACGAAATGACTGAACGTGATTGGCGTATTTTCCGCGAGGACTATAACATAACGATTAAAGGCGGCAAAATTCCCAATCCAATTAGAAACTGGAAGGAGTCCGGTTTCCAGAAGGAACTACTCGAAATCGTCGATCGAGTTGGCTACAAAGAACCAACTCCAATTCAGCGACAAGCTATACCAATTGGTCTTCAGAATCGTGACATTATTGGTGTCGCTGAAACTGGTTCTGGAAAAACGCTCGCATTCTTGATTCCTCTGCTAGCCTGGATTCAGTCACTACCAAAGATAGAACGTTTGGAGGACGCAGATCAAGGACCCTACGCCATTATTCTGGCACCCACTCGTGAACTTGCACAGCAAATTGAAGAGGAGACAAATAAATTTGGGCAGCCTTTAGGTATCAGAACAGTTGTTGTCGTGGGTGGTTTGTCTCGAGAGGAGCAGGGCTTCCGTCTAAGATTGGGTTGCGAAATCGTTATAGCTACACCAGGTCGATTAATCGATGTTCTAGAAAATCGCTACCTCGTGCTGAATCAATGTACATACATTGTCCTTGATGAGGCTGATCGTATGATTGACATGGGCTTCGAACCAGACGTACAGAAAATCTTGGAGTACATGCCTGTGACGAACTTAAAACCAGACACAGAAGAAGCTGAAGATGCCACTAAACTGATGGAGAACTTCTATTCAAAGAAGAAATATCGTCAAACTGTGATGTTCACAGCTACAATGCCACCGGCTGTTGAAAGATTGGCCAGAACTTATTTGAGGAGGCCAGCTACTGTCTACATTGGATCTATTGGCAAACCGACCGAAAGAACTGAGCAAATCGTCTACATGATGGGCGAAAACGACAAACGCAAGAAGCTCATGGAAATTTTGTCCAGAGGTATCGAACCACCAGTTATTATATTCGTCAACCAGAAAAAGGGTGCAGATGTTTTGGCTAAAGGTTTGGAGAAATTGGGCTACAACGCGTGCACGTTGCACGGTGGAAAGGGCCAGGAGCAAAGAGAATACGCCTTGGCGGCTCTTAAGAGTGGAGCGAAAGACATGCTCGTTGCAACAGATGTTGCTGGTCGTGGTATCGATATTAAGGATGTCTCACTTGTTATTAACTACGATATGGCTAAATCTATTGAGGACTACACCCACAGAATTGGTAGAACTGGTCGTGCAGGAAAAACTGGTTGTGCTATTAGTTTTATCACGAAAGACGATAGTTCTCTGTTCTATGATTTGAAGCAGTGTATTACAGCCAGCCCGGTTTCAGTTTGCCCACCGGAACTCATGAATCATCCCGAGGCACAGCACAAGCCTGGAACTGTTGTGACTAAGAAAAGGCGCGAGGAAAAGATATTCGCGTAATTTTAGAAATTTTCTATTGTTAAGCATTTATATGTGTTGAAAAATGAAAATAAAGATCACACCATAAATTTTTAGATTTTTCTTCAATTTAGAATTATATTTTCACTACTCAACGTCTGGCAAAAAACCACCTGCTTTTTTTGCTACACAAATTTAGTTTTATATGTATGTCTAATAGATAAAAAGCAATTACCCAAATTAAGCTATTAATATTTAACTTTCTCTGTATAGGTAAATTATAAAACTCCTGAGCACTTTTCAGATACTTTATACATCTTTATAAATATGTACATTGTACATATAATCGTTTGTGCGTCTGCTAGTGATCGTGTAATTTTAGAACGATTTGACCGATTGAGGTCATATTCCCACAAACGTTAAAATTTAAGTGAATTGGGAGCAATTTTACTAGAGTTACGTTTTCGACTAATTCAAAATACATGGTTTTTAGACAAACGCATTTACGCTCATTTGCAACAGGGTGTGCCTTAGCGCAATTTAAAAAAAAAATACCTTAGGATTTTCCCTTAAAATAAAGCCTATATTTTCTTGTTTTTTAGCAAAAATTAAAATCGATTTTCCTGAAGTCACTTTCATTTTTGTTATCTTTTGTAATCAAGACCGCAAAAAGCGGAGGCAGGGATAACAGGATTTAATTTTTATTTGAATGGGAATGAGCACGATATTCAAAAAAATTAAACCACAAATACTTGATCTCCACGAATATTTCAGTGTAGTCTAGAATTTGAAAACATACGGAACATTATGTAAAAAGGGTCCAAAATTGAATTGACCCTTTTTACCCTTTTCAAATTAAATATGGGATCATAAACTTGTTATTTGAGCAATTTATATTATTTATTTATTTCTTATTTTACTTTTGAACTAGTGGTTTGCGCGAAGTAGTTAGTTTTTGATGAACTTTATAACATATAAATAAATAAAAAACGCATGCAATTTAAAAAAAAAGTTTGTTTTCGGTAACGATCCTCACAATAGGACTTTTTATCTAAAATAGTGCGAGCCATAGCAATAAAATTAATCTCAAGGAAATTCGAAGAAAACAATTCAACGGTAGTCGGAAATATTTTCTTAAAGATGGTCAATCTTACTGCCATGCGCCGCCGCCGGCGCAACTGATTAAGAACCGGGCAAAAAAGTGTCGAGGCGTTGCTAAAGATAAAGAGGAATCATAAATGTCAGGGATAATTGTTTTTAGCACCATTTAGCGTATTTTATGAGGTGATTTGTCCTTTCGGTGATAACGAAAAGAAAAAGAGCCGTCCCAGGATTCGCTCAAATTTTAACGTCCCTTCCGAACAATGCATTTGAAGCAATAAATTTCTTGAAGACGCTGGTAATTAGATGGTGTCTTATTTGGGTTGTGCCACTGTCGAGTTTATGGCCACTTCTAGACAAACATGAACAGAACAAAGATCCTCGGCGGGAAAGTTGTGAAATTTATTAGCTGCTGGTGAATTATTGATTAAGAAGTTCGTAAATACAGTGGATATCTGTATATTTTGTTAGTGACAAAATTGCATAATTCTAAAGTCTTAACGATCAGATTAAAATTTACAGATTTTTGAAATGATATTTTAAACAGGGGATTTATGCATGTATAAAAATTCCAAGAATATAATCTCATTGTACAATGAAATATTTTTTTCATTAATTTTTAAACATTTTTTCAATAGGCTAGTACATATCTCGATCTTTCGGTTCTCAGATTGAAAACAAAATGATAGTAATAATTTCGAGTCTAATTTTTAATGAACATTAACTAACTTCCTTATTTGTTGTTAAATTGAATTTAAACGTATGGTGAAATATGTCGATATGAAACTAAATTAAACTCAGTTTAATCGATATTCATTCAAGATTAGACATTTATTTGCCAGAAAAAATTCCATATCCCTTTATAGAGCCACATTCCAAAAGATAATGCTCACAAAGTATGAAAAAAGTGAATATTTCACTATAAGATTCAATGGCTAAATTTTTCATCGCATTCGAGCCAACTGCTGCAACCTTGCAGTCGGACATTTTGCAGTTAGCTTGCAGTTAAAAATCAAATACATAATAAATAAAAATTAAATGCTATTGTATGTTTATTCTTAAAGTGGATAGTAGGTGTATTTGGTAAGTACATGTAATGAATACGTTTTTTTTTCAGTATTGTAAGCGAAAGTATAATAAAATTATTTAGTACCTGATGTTTTATATATCTGGTAAACCCAAATCTATGGTATTTCATAGAAAGAAAAACAAATAGAAATATCACACATTTAACCATCGAATCTCATAGTGAAATATTATATCATTTAAATATCACTAAAATTCTGAGCTACATTCTGTATCTGTACGCTGTCGGTTGTTTTAAATTGTAGTCCTTTAATTCAAACATAAATTTGTGTAAAAATCAACAGTTTTCCTTTAAGAATAAATATAAGGGTTAGGGACTCAATAATATCAATAGTTTATGTTGTCTATTGTGTGGGAATTGGGATCTAACCCGAGATATTATTCGAATAGTTCGAATCACGATATCTTCATTAACTCGAGCGATATAATTCTTTTGAAGGAAGGAATGGATAAGTCACCGCGAAAGCCTACAAAAGACCACCGAAGAATAGTTATAAAAGTGGCACTCATCGAAATCCCCAGGAAATCTCTTATAGATCGTGACTTCCACTCCACATTGGGTCCTTTCCATACAAATCCTGGCAATTTGCGTAAAATTGAATTTCCTTTTAAAATTCTGTGCCATGTAAACAATTTTCAAACAACTAATTTTCACCCGAGCCTATAGAAAAGTCCTTTTGTTGCATAAATCAGTTTAGCGCCATTGCATGATCGCATTGTGATCAAATTTTGAGGACAATAGAAAGGACTTTGGGGATGGGTCCAGTGAAATTTTTGCCTGTTTTGACAAGGAACTGCAGTGATATCCTTGTTGGCAGGTAGAAATTGCATCCTTTTCGGATTCTTTGTGAATTTGATTTCGGTAAGCCTGAAAAATGTGAGAAGTATACCAGCGGTGCAGGATGCACAAAGGCTGGCGTTCCAGAAAGGAGGAGGGACTGTCTTTAGCGAACCTGTAATTATCTCAAACACCTCAAATGATATGTTCCTTTTGATATTTGCGGTTTTCGCAATTTGATACAGAGCTGTCGCGTGGCCGTTCTCATAAATCGTCTAGGCCCGATCGATTTCGATCATTTGTATATTTTAGTCACGGACTCATGTGGTATATATTATTTATGGGGAAATCGTATAAATACATTTTTTAAAAAATATCTTTCTTCAATACTTACCGCAATTGTACGATAATTTCAAAGATTTCTCGCTATTAAAAGAAACATAAGCGGCCACCTTAACATTGAGAAAAAAAAAGGGAAAGTAACAAAGGTTTTTTAAAACGTGCTTTTGAATCACCTGATAAGTGGCATCTTCCGTTGCACGGTAAGATGAAATAAGCAACAAGTGTTTTTGGGAAGTGTTTTTTTAAGCCACCGAAAAGGAAAATTCTCTTTGAAATTTTATAAAATCCGCCTGGGTCGGAAGTACATTGTATGTCTCAATAATTGTGTTATATTTTTCACATATACAGACGTGATCAAAGTAAAATGATCTCTTAAGAAAATAGATTAGTCTGAATTTTACAAGTTTTATGATTATTAATAATATGCTTGAAACAATTGAAATTGTGATCTGATTTTCTGAATTACAGCTATAACTACTTTTATTTTTCTTTTGAACGGAAAACTGAAGACTTTCTTACAACTACGATTGTATATAAAAATGAGAATTATAGAATCAAAAAGAATGCCACCTTTTTTTTCTTTTTTGCTTTTCTTAAGATTGATATATTTATTGCATTTTTCAGAAATTAAACACAAGATTTTAATTTAATTATTATTTTTAATTTTAATTTTAATTTGATAGCACGGTGAGTATAGTCAGGTAGACAGTCCTAATTTCTGAGCTTTCAAATGATGAAAATTAAATGTTGGTGATACTTAAGCAACACACAAAACTACTTGCACGATCAACATTATTCAGAATATGATAAGGTATCACTTAATGCTCGTTTATGGTATGATTTTTTTCATAGGCTAAAATTTTTATTAATTCCGAAACTAAATTGTATTTTGACTATTTTTGACGTGGCTCAAATGAAAGCCAAAATCCGAACGAAACGAATAATATGCATATGTGTATAAAACACAATCAAAACTTTCTCGATTTTATTTTGATGAATGCGGAATAGCTTGAACTGTTCCTGAATATAAAACTCAGAACTACAGTATATCAATATTTTCAATTTATTTAAAACTAAAATTGTGAAGAGACTCCTAAATCCATTCCGTACCTACATATGTACTTCTAAAATGATATTTTTAAATTTGAAGGTTTGTTTAGCCCTTTTGCGGATTGTAAAATGTTGACTTCTCCTCAAAACTAACTAAAAAATAATTAAACTTTGAATGTAGAATAGAAAATTTTTAATTGCAGCTTATCTTTTGTAAAACTTATATAATTTCCCTTGGAATTTGTTTTACGTTTTATTTAGAGTTTTTGTTCCCACGTATGTTAGGAAACAAAATACGAATGCAAAACGATTATTTTAAATTATATGAATCTATTATTTTTCTGAATTTATCATGTATATGTAATTAATCCTCTTGATAAACTTAGCTGCATTCTATTATACAAATACAAATATAATTAAAATATAATAATATCTTTATTTTAATTTATTTATAAAAAATATATAACTTATAAGAAAAATGCTTCTTTTTAAAATATTCGATGCATCGCAATACATGATAATGAAATTTATCACACTCCCCCAATTTGCAAACAAACAAACCCCGTACAGTGCCATTTTGATTGGCCAAAATTGGGTTCAATTTCTTGGAACTTGCGACTAATAAGATTACAGATTCCCCTTTTCTTTTACACTTTACCGCCAAAGAGGCGGAGCAGTTTGATTCGTCTTCGGAAATGAAGCGAGCATCACCGATCCATTCCAAAAACAACCCGAAAGCGATTATATCGTGGCCAAAGAATTATGAGAGCCGGGACAAGATCAGATCCGAGCAGGTAGAACCGAAAAGATCCTCTTCCCTGATCCACTCGATTTCGATTGGATTGAAAGTGAATCTGGAAGAAGATAAATACTGAAAAGGCTCACGGCGATCGCCAGTAAGTTAAGAGTTACCAAAGAGATCAGAGGTGCTCGGCTAGAGACCTAGAGTCTAAAGGAGTTCAGTGCGTGTCTGCTTATATTTCCGAGATGGAACAATTCGGTCAAAATTTTGCAATTGTCGATTACGCCGCTGGTGTGGGTGGTTTGGATTACTACGACAGCCTCTCGGACAGCCTCTACAGCCCAGGATCATCCTCCGAGGAGGTCAACAGTTTCCCGAATTTAAATGATAGTTGGGGTCAAGTGGAGTGTGAAAATGGTGGCTGGTTAGGTCAAGACCACCACTTCGCTCAGGGATCGTACTTTTGCAATGTTAAAATGAAGCTGCAAGGCCCCCGAGATGTCCGCAAGGAGTCCTCCAAATACAGTCTGGACATTTTGAGGAAAAGACGGTTGGCGGCAAATGCCCGGGAGCGGAGACGGATGAATAATTTGAATGATGCCTTTGACCGCCTGAGGGATGTCGTACCTTCTTTGGGAAATGATCGGAAGCTGTCGAAATTTGAAACTCTTCAAATGGCTCAAACTTACATTTCAGCCTTAATTGAACTGCTAAGCAGACCTACGTGATCCAAGAGATGGAAGACTTTTATTTATTAAGGCTTTTGTGTAAATATTAGACAGAGTATTTATATTTTAGAATTAATTAAAACCGAAATTTTGTTCGATCAGCGCTTATAAGTGAGATCTCAATAGTTTTAAGAATGCGAGATAATAAAACGTTAACAAACTAAATATTAAAAATTTCTTTAAATTATTATTGCCCTTTATAATTTCCGGCTTTCGAATAATAATAAAGCAAAAATGTGTACTTATTACAGATCTTCAAAACTTTTAATCATCTTATTAATATTCTTCTTGCAATTTCTTAATGATTCAATGGATTTTATTTCGCACTGATTTGCTTATCATATTTTGGTATTAATGGTGTATTATTTAAAAATAATAGGATAAAGTAATATACATATTTCTATACACAAATCAAAATCTTGGGTTCATCGACTTTAATTCTTAATCGATTGCAAAAAAAAAGTTAGTTTTAGATTTACATATATGAAATTTTAGGATTTTACATTTCCTGATTTCAAATTTAAAAATTCATGATGAAAAAACATACCTTCTTAATTTTACTTCAATTTCACAAATATATAAACGGGATCGTTTTTTAGAGTTCTAAATTTTAAATCAAATAACCGATATTAGCTTGGTTTACGGAGAAATTTGAAATGACGAATTTTGCTGCCCGAACTACAAAGCAAAGATCGTTAATAACGATTATGCTTCACATTTTTAATTTAAAAAATCACATAGAATTGCACGTCGTATACTAAAGTATCAACTGCATCTAATGTGCAGCTAATGAATGATTACTTGTTGTTATATCAGTGTAATTATATATATTGCATTGTTCTTGCCGTAATTCTTGACTTATTTGGAATAATAATATTTCTGGTAGGCTTACGGGACTACAACGGTCTTTTTGGGACAGAGCCCTCAGTTGATGTAGTTTTTTTTCTGAGATTTTCGGAAGAAGATATCAATTTTACTATTTCAAAATGTCAGTGGTATGGCCCCAATATTATTTAAAAAATTTCAAAAGAGATACATTCTTGGGATCAAACTTATCGAAGAATCCCTGATGTTAACTCTATTATTATGTTATTGTAAATTAAATAATGCAAAAATGTATTTTCTATACATAAGTAATATCAAATTCAAAGCAGTATTTATTCACCGCAATTAAAGCATATTCCAACCTTAGAAATCAAATAAAGTAAACTTTTCATTATTTAATTTTATCAAATTATCGGCCCATTAAATAAAACAATCATTTCAAAAATCATATCCTCAAAATATTACACTAATTTGTGCCCACACGACAGAAATATTTTTCGTTTGCACCATAATGAGGGCAATTCAGGATAATCTCAGGAAGTGGAAGTGTATCCCTAACGATGTTTTGATCCAGATCAAATCTTAAAAGGCATCCGTTCGTTGAAACAAAATGACGAAAAGGCTCAAAACAAATAGCACCCAAACGAATTTTGTAAAGTGATTTTAATTACGTAAAAGGACGAAAGTAGTTTCCCTCTGTAATTTTCTTCGGAATTCGAACAGTTACAAATTGGATCCTTCCCATTTCGAATTAATCCATGTTTTGAGCACTTCCGATGGGAATTTATTTTGGATTTTTACGGGAGTGTCTATTGATTCAAATAAATGCCTGAATCGAATTGCTTTTGTTTTATGTTATGTGGTATGGGTAAAGTCTTCAGTGCGTGGCATTTTAAATGGGCGTTGCATAAAATAAGAAAGAAATTATGAAAAAACATATGTCTATACCTCCCAACGCATATCAACGTAAAGGACTTACTAGCGCAGATGGGTCCTAATGAGGTAAGTCTTTGAAAATATTAAATTTAGAATTTAGTTTTGTAGTTAAAAGGATATACATATGTACCTTACTTTAAATATGTTTTGTGGAAGGATGAAAATTTCAATGGCTCTCCGGATCTAGAAAATTTTCCGGTCTTATTAGACAAAACCAATCAAATTCGGTCTTTTATTCTGTATGCATGTTTCTTTTTATGCAAAAATTGAAAAATGTGCCGTTCTTAATTAAAGTATACGAAATTCTTTTTTTTTAAATCAGCAGTTATTAAAAGATATAAATGTTATACTGTATTATGAATTCTCACGGGACATATACACGAAAAAATTACAAAAGTTCAGCCTGTTAAGGATGACAGAAATAGGTACAAAATTGAAGGGTTGTAAGTCTAAAGGGTCTAAGTGCCAATTTTATTATTAAGAGATATAACAAAAAAAAAAAAAAAAAAAGAAAAGTTCTCAGGTTATGTTTTCTCTGAATGTTTTGATAACTCGGTAACGTAGCGTCCGTTTTTTATTGCGTAATTAAGTTAACTAGCCGCTTAAAAAGTAAAATTTTAAAAGAAACATGCACTTGATCCATTTGGATATTATTAGGCTTAGATCGTATTTTCGTAAAAATATTGATTTTTGATGTTTTGGCACTTAGACGCTATAGACTTACAAAGCTTCAATTTATTTGCAAGATTCCAAGCAAACAGATAAAGTGATTTTGAAATCGAGTTATATTTTATAGAAATGATATGGTTATTGGTTACTATTGAGTTCAGAATGAACATTACTACACTACACAAACTAATTTTTTTTTAACTTTTCGGAAACGTGAGTTCAATTGATGTGGACAGATTCACATGATGCGCTATCCTATAAAATCGTTACTATTTATCCTGTCTATACTTATTTAATTGGTTTCTACGTCAAAATATTTGGAATCTTGAATTAAATCTCTATGTATTGGAAATAAATTATTAACCAATTACAAAATGGAAATTTGTAAGTACATAAAAAATTTTAAGCATTTTTATATAGTGTAGTATCATAGTATATAAATATAAATGTTGTGAGATAAACTGGATTAGAGTCCGAGATTAAATTACCATTCTGTAAAAGTTAATATTAATTATATCTTAAAAATTAATCGTAGCATTTGGAGTGAACAAATAAGAAATATGTATGTTTCAAAGAAATGCAATCACTCTCCATATTCTAGAAAAGAAAAACAAAGTAATAGTTACAGATAGAGGTTAAAGATTTCAATATCTTGACTGTAAATATGTTAAAATCAAACGCTATTTTATTAAGGTGTTAACTTTTGGGTGGTGATCTCATTCACGTTTTTGTTGAGCTACCAAAACTAAAAATTGAGATACGCTAGATATTGATGGAGAATATTGTAAGAAGAACAAAAGGGAAGGCGATAAGACTTATAAATCTTGTGTATCAATTCATTAAAAATGTATTTAAAATTTAAATACTATGAAGCCTTGTAAATCACAGGATTGTCCTTTTAGACAAAATAAAACAAGGATTAGAAGTGGCTGGTGGTAGTCTTATTGCAGTCAGTCTACTGATCCTCCTCGCTTAGTGCAGGTGATAACTCTTGCCGCGTTTGAGTAATGACCAATCAATTTCCTGCTTAACTCGTTACGGAATTCAGACCCCACCGGTGTTATGGCTGAGAACTTGATTAAATGCTTCCTCGCGCGCATATCCAAGTACCCCGGACGCCGCGGAAAGAGTTCGAACGTCGCGGCGACTGAGCGCGGTATAATCCGCTGATGCTTCTTAATGTGGTAATTGGAGGCTCGTCACTGATTTGTGCCCAATTTGACCTCTGATTTATTGAGCCTGAGGTAGGTAAGTGATAATTGACGCAAATAAGATAAGACAAATTAATTAGCTACCTAAGGTGTCTCTTACTCGTAATTGAATAGCTCCTTAACAGGACCCGAGACTTAATTCTACTTTTGAGCAAATCACTCCTAGGTGATGATGATCGGTTGACGATTTACGAGTTAATGGTCTCATTTAGTGTCTCTAGTCACGCAGCGCTGGGCACGCATTCCACAAATATTAATTTCCCACTTGAATTTTAATAAGAAAATAATTATTATTAAATTCCATATTTATGCAAGAGGTTTGGTATATTCTTCTGTGGTTTCCCATCATATGAAGGGCGCAAAAACGAAATGTTTTCGCCTCAAAAGGCCCTCTAACCAAGCAAAGAACATCATTAAGAATTCATAATTAATAATTTTTGGGCGGCAAAACTCGTTGCATGATTCATGCAGCAAACAGAGGAAATTGAGGCAGGCCGCGATCAATGCCGTCGCATTGTTTCGCTGCTAGATCTCGAGGGCTTACAGCATTTTGGAATGCAACTCATCGAGGAGGTGATCTTTTTACTTCATTACTTCTTACAAGTGCCACTGTTGGAAAAGAGCACATAACTTCGCATGGGGATCCTTTTATTTTTCAAGTATTTTCAACTTGTTTTATTGTTTCGACTCTTTTGTTCCATTGATGGGCAAAAATTAGTCCAGACAGGCTGACACGATCGATGCCACTATGCCTTTTGTCTTTTCGGTCTCTTTAAAAAAATATAAAGAAAACATTTTGTTTAACAGAAATTATCCTCCCGAAGCCAAGGTAGCGGGTGAACGGTTTCATTATATAACACCATCTGAGTCGAGTATTCAAAGAAGTGATCTTGTTTACTTCTTGTTCTCCTCATGCTGTTACAAATCACTAGCTACGATCTGCAATAAGCTAAAAGATAAGTGGACACGATTTATTTCTTATAAACGAATCTAAAATAGTTTAGTCATTAAATAAACAATAGTCAGATTTATCACATAAAGTTGACTTAGAATACCACAAAGTTCGATCACTGAAATTATAAACAATCCTCGGGGTACAAGAAATATTACCGGCAACCGCTTAGCATACGAATTATGAACAAGTACTTCACTAAAACAAACCTTGCAATCATCCACCGAAGCTCTTTGATATATTTCTCTGTTCCTGGGCTTCTTTCGAGTAGGCTTCTTTCCGACCTGATTATAGTGATCTTGATGCAAAAAACAGAAGCACCTTAACCAGGTACCCATTTAATCAACAATTTCACCGTCTTACCGAGATCCATCCCTTGAGACGTTTGTACTCGTTTAAGTAATTGTTTTGCGGTTGTAACTGTTCACTAAGAAAAGTCATGAAGAAAATTTTAACTGAGATCAGGCTGATGCTCTAATTGCACCTGTGGTTTTGTATGAGCGGCATTTTCGTGGATCGATTTGGCATTGCAGAGGATTACTTTTACAATATTTAGGTTTACTGTACAGTAGTATTTTTTCGTATTATATAAAATGTTGAACGACGTTTTATTTTGTGGTCACGCAACCAGGTCAATTGCGATTTGCTACATATTTTTGAAATTTTTAATGATATGAATGGAATATCGATAATGTAAGTAACAGTTCTTTAAAAAACTTAAACCTTTATTATTCTAAAAGTTCAATGTAAATTCAATTTTTTGATTAAAATTAAAAATGCGTAAATATAAACGATGATATATGTACATATAACTAAAATAGGTTGATATATAATTAAAACGAAGATACAATTCCAAAAAAAAACCGTAGATTAATTCTTAGTACAGATAGGAATCAAATTAGCTACATTGGAATTTGTACTTTAATGCTCTAACCAACGAGTTACCGCGACCACTTTTGCGTTCTATGTGTAAGAATATTGAGCATAAGTAGGTCTATACAAAAGTATATAAGTACAATATACTGTCGTGCGTAAAAAATTAAGACCACTTGCATATTGCCAGGCATCTCTTACTTTCGATGGGTCTAACTTTTAAATTACTTGTCGGATTTAAAAAATTAAATGCTCCACATTATATTTACAGTATCCTACATTGTTTCCACAAATTGTAATTAAAATATAACAAAAGATTTCTTTAGGACAATTAAAAATAAAATAAAAGTCCTGCGTAAAATATTAAGACCATTTCACCCTTTAAAGTAGTAACCTTCGGAACGAATACAATAATTTATTCTCCGTGGCATTGATTGGACTAAATTATCAAATGATTGTATTGGAATTCTTGTCCATTCCTCTTTGAACATCCTTTGCAGTTCTTCGATGTCCTTTGGTTGGTTTGTTGGAACTCTATCGCCTAACATCTTCCACACATTTTCAATTAGGTTCAAATCAGGGCTGTTGGTGTACCATTGGAGAACATTGATGTTATTTTCCTCCAGCAATGCTAGGGTACCGTGTGCCACATGTGGACGTGCATTATCTTGCTGGAACAATGAACTTCTAAGTGGCATTCTCTCTTCTATCAGGGAAAGCATTTTCCTTTTCAAAATGTCCTTGTAGTTTTCTTGGTTAACGGTTTCTGTGATGACCTCTAAATTCGTATGTCCATAACCGGAAATACCACCCAATGCTGTGACCTTCCATCCACCACTGTGTTGCCTTTGTTGAACACATTGCGGATGGTAGTTTTCTCTAGGAAACCGTCCTACCAGTGCTCGACGATTAGGAAAAAGTTGAAAAGTCTCATCCGAGAACAGGACTCGTTTCCAGTCTTGTGGAGTCCAATTTCTGTGGGCTGTACACCGCAAAACTCTTGCACGAGCATGTCTTGTTGTTGAGAAAAACTTCTTGGTCGCATTCCGAGCAGATAATCTTTTTGCGCATAGGATTCGTCAGATGTGACCAGAAGACAATCGTGTGTCACTTGGTAAAGAACTATCGATAGATCAGCGCTCGATGCCGTTCGATTTTGTCTAACCAAGTTGGTGGAGGCGAGGTCACAGTATTGGGTCGTATATTTCCGGTTATGGACATACGAATTTAGAGGTCATCACAGAAACCGTTAACCAAGAAAACTACAAGGACATTTTGAAAAGGAAAATGCTTCCCCTGATAGAAGAGAGAATGCCACTTAAAAGTTCATTGTTCCAGCAAGATAATGCACGTCCACATGTGGCACACGGTACCCTAGCATTGCTGGAGGAAAATAACATCAATGTTCTCCAATGGTACACCAACAGCCCTGATTTGAACCTAATTGAAAATGTGTGGAAGATGTTAGGCGATAGAGTTCCAACAAACCAACCAAAGGACATCGAAGAACTGCAAAGGATGTTCAAAGAGGAATGGACAAGAATTCCAATACAATCATTTGATAATTTAGTCCAATCAATGCCACGGAGAATAAATTATTGTATTCGTTCCAAAGGTTACTACTTTAAAGGGTGAAATGGTCTTAATATTTTACGCAGGACTTTTATTTTATTTTTAATTGTCCTAAAGAAATCGTTTGTTATATTTTAATTACAACTTGTGGAAACAATGTAGGATACTGTAAATATAACATTGGAGCATTTAATTTTTTAAATCCGACAAGTAATTTAAAAGTTAGAGCCATCGAAAGTAAGAGATGCCTGGCAATATGCAAGTGGTCTTAATTTTTTACGCACGACAGTATATATAAGCTATATTCGTTCTTATCTTAACAAATTGCAACGCTTGTTTATATGACAAATTTAGCTCTGAAACTTACTGAACCGATTTCGAAATTAATCGTTGTATAAAGTTTTTCTAATTATTTGATTCTGCTAGTAACATTAGAACTCCATACAAAATGCAATAGGAAAGTAGTCATTGAGAATTTTCGGAAGTAACATTTTAATTTAATATTTTTCTATAATTTTCAACAAAACATTTTGGAAGAATGGAGAAATTGCAACGGAAAACCATCCTTTTTCAAAATTTTTAAGTTAATTGCATATCTCAGGAAATATAAGTAACCGACAAACTATTTTTTATATCAGTCACTTTTCATTCATTCATTCATCAGTTAGAAATTTGAATAAATGTTCGTTGTTTAAAATTTGCTGTGTTTCTACAAAAAATTTACGCATTTCAATGAATAAGGGCTCATTCGAAAGCTTGTCCTAGACCCCTGAGGGCTCGTGAAGGGATGATAAAAAGTCATGTACCCTCGATTTTAAAACTATGGGCCCAATTGTCATATCAGTAGAGAATAGACAGAAAATATAAATTCAGTTAGTAAATTTGGGGATTAGAATATTATTTCCAATTCGACTCAAAAAATCAAAAACTGATATAGAAATAAAATATTGTGTTAAATTAATTTCGCCGAATGTTCTTTAAAAGTTTTAAGATTTTGATATTTTTATTTGATCGCAGAAATTCAAACTTTCATATAAGGCAGGTCTTTCACAATACGTCGGGTAAAAAGTTCGTTATAACATCGGACACCTTTCCAATAATATTCAAAAATATGCAAAACACTTAACATTTTTCATCCCTCAGAGTGGGTAACGAACCATCCCCGGGAGTATTCCAAATGTGTACATAATTGGGGTTGCTGATTACAACAAACAGGGAAGCGCCGAAATGCCTTTGCATCGAGCGTGCAGTACCAACGACCAGGGGTCAGCAGTCAACCAAAAACGAAAAAGAGTCGAGACGCAAGCCAGGCTCGTGCCTCTTCGAAGGGACGATGATAGCACTATTTTTTCTGCGTGCCCAACATAAGACGCCTCTTTTTAATGATCCATCAGCAGTGGTAGCATATGGGAAATTTTTATGCTCGACAGGACAGCAGTGGCCTACATCAAATGTGGCGAGGGCGTTATGGTTCAGGGATCCTTTTTGTGCACGTTCCATTTCAGGATCGGTTAATTTATTATCAATCGATATCCTCATTTAGAAATCAATCGAGGTATTTCGAGTTGAAGGGGGAACTATGCACTGACACCTTTATTGGTAAAACAATAGAATTGGATAATTGGAAGTTGTCGGCTTTAGGATGCGCTAGCGCAATGCGGGCATTTCTGATTTTGACGCTTTATGATTTTTGAACTTTCCTTTAAAAGGGCTATCGATACGATACGAAATTCATCTTAAGAAATTAATTATAACGAAAATTAATTGTATGATCTTGCCAACAAGATAATGTTTTCATATTAATTGAAATGTTTAAATATAGAGCTTTAATAATTAATGAAGTTAGATACATATTTGTAAAATTCATTATTTTGATTACCATTCATTTGCCCGATAAACCTTTTGCCCAATAGATATATGTCTTAAAACTACCTATTCAAAACACAATATTTAGTGACAGACATTTTGCAAAAGGAAAAAGTTGAGTTAATAGTTATTTTCTAAAGGGAAAATATTTAGTCAATGGACATTTCGTAAAAGGAAAATATTTAGTTAATAGGTATTTTGTAAAAGGAAAATATTTAGTTGTTGTCGGGCAATCCATGTCGAGTAAAAGGTTGCCGATTAAAAGTTTGTCGAGCATTTGCAGTCGGGCAAATGGACGGTTACCGCTAATTTTTATTCGAAGGTATTTATCATAAGGGATAAATTAAATTGAAGGTAAAAACGAACCATATTTGAATTAATAACAATTTTGTGAAAGTCTTCACTCAATCTCAAATAATGAATAATAATTTTCTTTTTAGGTGGCCAAAATTAGAATTTGAAGCAACAATCTATAGAAATGCGATGCAGTTTTTATAATTCTAATTATTTTTCTATGTAATTTAGAATTAATCAATTAAATATATATGTATACATATGCAATATTATTTTGAACTTTTTTGGGTCATCCTCATTTTACTGTCTATATATAATTGAGGATAGAATTATAGAGAAAATACAGATTACAGACAACCCAATAAGTGAACACAGCTTAATTAATGACAACACTCGAAAGTTAATCTCAAAAGGCTAATTTTATTCACAAATACTCTTTGGTAGAATTAATCAAAATATCACTGGACAAGATAAAAAACGCTACAATCCTTACTCTAACTCTTGATATTATCAAAAATCGTGTATGCTGCTCCATCAGATCCCTTCTCCAGCATGTCGCACAGCGCCAGGATGTAGGTTTGGGCCATTTGAAGGGTTTCAAACTTCGATAATTTATGATCCGCCCCAAGGGTCGGGACAACTTCCCTAAGTCGATCGAAGGCTTCATTTAACCCATTCATTCGTCTGCGCTCCCTCGCGTTCGCTGCGAGGCGCCGCTTCCTTAAAACCGTCGGACTGGGAGGTGATAATTTCTTCATTGACCGGGAAGTATCTGCTGATCCCGCGGATGATCTTCTTCGACGATCCTTTCCTCTAGTTGAGATTTTATCGGTCGATTGACCATTTGAGAAGCTGCCTTGAGGGCTGTAGGAGTGCCCTAAATCAGGTAAGCTGCTTCTCCTTTGATAGGGTTCGCTGCAATGCCATCCATCGAGATATTCATAAACAGGAGTTCCAACTGCGGTGCAATATGGGGGACTTCCGGAAAATGCTGATCCATATCCTTCCTCGGCTGATGATAAATAGTACTCCGTTCCAGATGTACTTATGCAATTTTGGAAACCCAACGGATCCATTCTGGGATCGTGCACCGAACCAAAGATCACCATCAACAAAAGTAAAGCACCCACCGGCGGCTCGTCTGATTAAACTGCGAAACCAAAAAGCATGCCCTCACGAAACCCAAAACGCGGCTGCTCAGTTGCCGGCGATTCTAAACAAACTGTGGGGTGGATCCTGATCAAAAAGTGGAAAGGAGCGCGCGCGATCCGATCTAATTTCGAATGAAATTTTAAAGGCAGTTTTTTTGCTTTTTTTTACTTCCTTTTGACCTCACTGAAACCTGGACAGTCAGAAGGTGGATTAAGAAGGGATGGAAAGGGGATCAAACTGCATAATTAAGGCCTTGAATTTATGCTTTTATGTGCAGTAAGACGATGCAACACATGTCGCTGGTCGAACGCATTAAAAGGGATACTTTCCGGGCACGCGCTGCCGTAAATTAAGGTGAAGAGACAAAATCCCTTTACTGCAGCCTTGATAAATTGATTAAGTTTTGTACTTTTATATTTTTTAGGTTTAATAAAACTTGCATATTTAAATTGGGCTTTCAATTAGTATCCACGATCAATATTTACTTTTTTACTTTTTAGTGTACCTTCTAATAAAATTTGTTTTATAACTATAACGATCGTTTTACAATCATTTCTATCTAAAATATGATCATTTTAAGTACACAAAATTCAAAATATTCTATTGGAAATTATATTCATGTATACTTTCAAACTAAATTTTTTAATAAACCTTCCACGAGCTTTTAGAATTTCGGCTTTATTTTGAGAATTGCCTGTCGATAATGATAATAATAATAGAATTTGTTTTCCAATATTATCGTCATTCTGCATATTAAAAATGTTTGTATTTCTTTCATTATTAGTTTCGGAGGTGTTCAATATACTTACTATAATTTGTTTGCCGCAAACAATTTGTTGACGTTAATACTCGTAATAAACGAAGTGGAGTTCTGAAAATTTTCTTTAATCTACGTATATTTAGTTTTCCAATAAAATAATTAAACTCTGCTCTGATAAATTTGTAAATAATTTATTTTACTAAATAAATAAATAAATTTTTAACTTCTTAATTTGTACATTTTATATAAAATCTTACGCAAAATTTGAACATAGTAGGGAAATTATGCAGAGGAAGACTTATAATTGCTTTTTGTGCATATAAGAATTACTTACTTACTTAAAAATTTTTATATGTACACATTTATTCAAGTATAATTACTTCATCAATGACGCAAACATCCGAAGCAGGGTTTTCTGGAAGTAGAAAAACAAAAATTAAATTAATTAAGAATTATTTCACCGATAAATAACTTTTAATATGTGGCCTTCGCCTTAGTTAATAATGCTCATACACATAGGAATTTAGACTTATAAAAAGAATACAATAGAAATTATAATCTACTTAGAAATAATGAAGAGATTATAAAACTCTTCGTTTGAATTTGTTCTAAAGGCTTTAAAAGGTTAAACTAAGAAAATATTAATACACAATATTTTGGAAAGATTTATTTTAATATTGTTTAAAACAAAATGACATACAAAATGCATACTTTTAAGTTTTATTTCTAACGTATTTTGAATCCAGCATCTTAAATTTTAACGTTTCAAAATAGTGGTCCCAAAAATCGCTTCGCAAGGAATGAGTTAAACCCCGATAAAAACGTTACACCTTTGAAATCATAATTTGATAGCAATTTAAAACCGAACGATAAGACAAAATAAGACCCAGAAAGGTCAGCTGTCGAAAGAGATTGAGTTTTTGATGAACATTTTGCATATAAAAGCATTTACTTGTCCAAATAAGTTTTCGGGATGCCGAACCCGTCCACTCAAGCGTCATCTTTTAAAAAGTATAATGTAACCGGTTTTTAGGCTGTATTTCTGTAACTGTGAATTTAACACCTTTTGAAAGATCGAAAACTCTATAACTTTTATCAATAACTTTTTCGCATAGCATTAAATGAATGATCCCAAAAAGGCAAAAAATTTGGAAAAAAGAAAAATTTGAGGAATTTTAACTTATTTTTTTTCTCAATTTTATTAGAAAAATTGTACAAGATCTTTTCTTTAGATCATTATGTAGTGAACAATTTCAAAAATTTTCCCTCGAATCCCTAATAGATTAATTTTATAGAATTTTTACTTTAGATTATGGATCCAAAAATGAAGATGCTCCAGCACATCACGTTTTAGAGAAACACGGAGTTGAAAAGTAAAAAATAGACATATTTTAGTCAACACGTGGAATATTTTCATTTTTAGATTGGTGATCGATCGAATAGATTGGATGGAAGTACTACCGAAAACACTTATTATCTTTTCAAGGGGAGAAAAAATCAAAATTTGCAGAACTGTGGGGTGAGTGATAGACAGACAAAAAATTTTTGTTTTTTATGACTATATCTTGAAATGTTATAATATTAAATTGCACTATTCGTACAATTTGAAACTACATATATACTGTGAGTACCATTTTTATCATAAAATCTATCTTTTTGAGGTATTTGATCGCTAAAGTACTTTTAGGATGCACTGTATAAAGTTTTTCAAGTCCCAACATTTTTGTTTTTCCACTTTTTCTCAAATAGTGTGTTAGTTTTTTTGTAGATTAACAAAAAACTAATAATTTTTAGCAGCATTTTTACGGATCTATTAAAAATTAGGTCAAAGGTTATACCCTATCAATAAACAGAATTCTAACAAATTATAAACTTTGAGTAGATTTTGCCCAATTTAAAATTTAATATACGGGCAATTTCTAAAGTCAGGAAAACATTTTAGACGTGTCCAAAGTGTCAATTTTTGTATTTGAATCGCAATTGATCTTAATAGGCAGGTGCAGTCGATAACGCAAACCGACTTCTTGAACAGAGTGTTGCATCGTATAGAAAAGTCCACCATTTTAGCGGGTAAACCAATTTTTAATTTCGAATTCAAGCAATTGCATCGCAAAAGTAAACAACTAATCGGTGCAGAATAATAGAAGACCCCATTACCAACCAATCAGCATATGCTTGCTAACCGATTCTTAACCGTTTTCAAAATATTGAAGATTTCATTTTTTACACTTTCTATTAGCTTCAGTTGCATCTATTTATCTATATATGTTTAACTTAATCCTCAAAATTTTGTAACCAGGGACCAAAAATAACGATTACCTTAAAACTGTTGAACAAGAAGCATCGGCACTTTATAAATGATAAATAAGTAAATAATCGTACTTGACTTTTTTCGAAATGTTCATAATGATTTTTAATTTTATAAGTAAAACATAAAACATGTAGATGTAATAAATTAAAATTGAATTAATTTACTTAAAGATTATTTTTTGAGTTTCAATATAGCGCCCCAAAATGGTGAATGACAATTTATTATTCATAGTGTCATTAGGTCACAAATTACGAATTTTTGAGAAAATAAAAATTTATTAAAATGCTAAAAAGGGGAAAATCAACTAAAGATAAAAACGTAAGATGTTAATTGCCCTACGTTCCTGAGTGCACTAGTTTAGTTATAGGGTTAGGTTAACTTTTCCTTCTTATAACATAAAATAAATAATGACACTAAATTAAAAGATATTTATTTCCGGTCGCGTTCATGAACTCAAAAACACATACTGCCGTGTTTACAAGTAGTCTGTCGCGAAATGACAATTTATAGCTGATTTACAAAGAAATTTTCTTATAATGATCACGCAATTCAGCCATAAGCTATCACGCCACGAAAAGTGAAATAATAACCGGAACCTAAATTTTTGAATGCTGAAGTTTTACATCCCTTTCACAAACAAATTTTATTTCATCTATTCTGAACGAGGGATTTGTAAAATTTCTGTTCAGTCTACTGCAGAAAAAGAATTCTTGAATTGGAAAACTAAATTAATACTTTCAAGACGGATCAGCAGCAATGTATGAAGGTATCGTTAAGATACAAATTGCAGAATTTGAATTACTTAAGGCCAATTATTTAGCGTTGTCTCCTACCGCTCGAAAGATAATCGAGTATTAGTGAGTACATCTGCTAAATTTCAAAATTAATAAATTTGAAATGCAGTCATATTTTTGGGAAATGCGCAACAATTATTTTGAAAAAGATCACAATTTTTAAAAATGAATAGTATGTTACTGAATGTGATTGCGTACACGTAACAATTGGATGACAGATTAACATCTTTAACTTGTTTTCTTCGAAACGGTTGTCTTTATCACGACTTACATTTCATTTTTAATATTTTCGAAAAAAATTGTCATATCAAAAAGTGTGCGTTCTTTTAATTGGAGAAAAAAAATATAATATAGAAATTAGACTCTAAGAATATTATTTTGGATTACGTTTTAACACGTGATCGTACGTTTGTGAAACATAAAATTTATTTTTTAAGCGGCTCATGAAAAATTGAATATAATATTTGTAAATATCGAACGGTTTCACATAGACAACCACCAAAATATCCGATGATCAGCGTCCGTACAAAATAATTTTAAACCATCTCAAATAGCTGAACATAGAAAATTTAATTCTCAAAATTATAACCTGTAATTGAGTTATAAATTAGGCTATTCAGATGTCCAGAATAAAGTTGGGTTGCTTATAGAAAAATATACTTCGTATGATCAAGGTCTCAATTACTGTGGTCGATTATAGAATTCATAAAATTGAACAGTTTTCGAAAATGAATATTAGAATAACTATAAATGATATTTCAATTTTTGAGTTTTTTCATTCATTTATTTCATATTTCCCTCTCACTCTTAAAACTTATAGTTTGCATACGTATATGTAACTTGGTATTACTATCGTTTTTGTTTTACTAGCAACTAATCATCCAAAAAAATCTAAAATTTTCAAGAAATATTAAACACTACATGTCCAGGTCAATTTAACTTTAAACATTTATAAATTAAGCTTATTACGTACGTAATCAAAATAAATTCCATTATTATAACCCTTAGTACACTGCTCCCGATTGGATGCAAGTATATTGAAAATTTTCTACCGTAAGAATAGTAACGAGATGTTAAACAAAAATTAAATAATGTAAATTTTCTTTTTTTTTTCAGAAATGAAGACCAACATTTTTTAAAGTATCTTACTGCTTTGGTCGAGAAATATTTCTTTGTTTCTAGTTTTAATGTCACTTCATTTCCACACTTATACGTACGAAATGTTGTTACAAAAGGTCTTTGTGAAAAAAATTGCTCTTTGTTGAGCATTTATAATGGTCTCCATTTAGTAAAAAATAAAAATTTTACAAATCCTGCTTTGAAAGTGGAGGCAAGGGGAAAATTTTTAAATTTGATTTTAATGAAAAACTATTTCAAAAAACTAGTTTTTTTGTTTTGTTTTATTGAATGTAATTTTAACCTTAATGTACACAGGAAATACATATTTTATTTTTTTAACAAGTTATTAATCTTCGAAGTGGTCTCAAGTCCCAAAAAATTCTCTTCGTTTTTAATCGATGTGATATAATTTGAAAGAATGGCGTCATAAAATCATAAAATAATTTTTGAAAACTTACTTTTGTTTCAACGAAGCTAATTTTAATAAGAATACAGTCCAATTCAATATAACTTCATTATGTAGAAGTTCTTTACAAAATTCTCTGCAGTCTGACCTAGAATAGTCAGCTTTGTAAGCACACGTGTTTGACAACGTTATTCATATTTTAAGAGAATCTATTAAAGATGTTTCATAATATTTTTTTAACATTTTAGATTTTTTGGATGAATAGTACGTAAGAATTCCATAGGCTAATTCAAAATAATTTCAAGCTATCTCATAGCTAACATTTGTTCAGTTTTTTCAAGTCAATGAAAACTAAATAAATAAAAAAATAATTAAAACATATTTTTTGTAATCTAAAATTACTTATTGGGGAAAAGAACGCATTTCTTAAAGTTCGTTTTTAAAATTATGCTTTAGATTATTAGCGCAAATTTCAAATTTATTCTAAAACTGCTAATTTCTGCTAATAAGAATAAGCTACTACATTTTAACGAAATGAAACGATTTTAAATAACTGAATATTTATATATATAATTCTCATATGAATTTAATATGAAATCCAGCTTTTAAATACGATTTGGCTTCAGCCAGCCCTCTGTATTAAGCCAACAAATGTCTTTATGTGAAGAGGGTCTAAACAAAGGAAGACATTTTAAAACAATTTTAGGAAAGGCAGCGCGAAAAGATGATTTTGGTTTTATATGCAACAATTATAGCAGTATATAAAAAAAATTATCTTGCTAAGAAAATGCTTATTTTACGCAACTTTTAGTCGCACAAGGTAAAAATAACTTAAGGAAAAGATAACCCAGTCGAGAATGGTTGCAATAGTCTGTCTACATTAATGGTATAAAGAAATTGACTTGCATTTTGAAGTCCATTAGAAAAACCAAAAATAATGAAATTTTATTTAGCTATAAGTTGACAAATTACTCAACCAAATAACTAAGCATCATACTTGCCATTAACTGCTAAAAAATAAAGCATGTTTTACAGCAGTCTCAGTTGTCATTGAGCAATTTATCTATTTGAAACCGTAGACGCTAGAACCCCGTTGTCTTTATAGACTTGACACGTAACCTAATGGCTTTTGAAAATACTTGTGTATTAAAACACGTTACATTTCAACTTTAACATTAGGAAAAGAAACCAGGTTCAAATATACTTTCGAGATAGATACTATTATTCAATTTTTGAGGATTGCTTCAATTGCGTTTTTAATGCAATGAAAATTAAAATAGTTATGTAATTTGTCTCGCAGTATGAAAAGCAGACATTCAATTGTTTTAAATGATAGCAAATTTATTATTCTCTAGACTTTTAATTGCAAGAATAGCAAAAATTAAAGGGATTCAAATGTCGTTCATAAATAAAAACTTTAGCGCGATCGATTTAAGTTAACACTAATTTGTGAATATGAATATAAACTTCTTGTAGATAAAATATAAATTTAATTCATTGGCTTTCATTCTTAATTCCAATAAAATTCAAACGTCCAAAAAGATTTTAAAATAAAATTCGAACCGATTTGAATTCCTTCGGAATAGCAAAAGCCGCACACATACGTTTCCAATAAATTCAGAACTCGTACCACTGGCGTGTAATGGTTATATATTCTTATTAAATTACTAAAAAAAACGATACAGTAACTCTTCTATAAAACACAAACGGTTGTATGAAAATTATGCGTTTCCCCCAAAAAATAAAGAAATTAAACATTTTGAGTAAAAGTGGAAGAACGTTTTGGGGTAAATACAAAATATTATCCTTGTTATTGGCATTAAGTTTACTCATTCTAAAAGACATTTATTAAAAGAAGCAAAAAATATACAAAATATTTTTGCCATTTTTTATGATTTTGCTTAAACATATAAACAATAAGATTATAACTGACTTCTGTAGTAAACCAAGTAGCAACTAAACAACGTTTCACGCTTTAGTGTGAGAGATACTAAAACTGTTTCGATTTTATGTACAAAGTATCTTAAAAGGATTTTCAGTCTACGTTAGAGCTGCAGCAGCCAGGATATCTGTTCGGCGAGTCCGTACATGATTACTTACTTACTGCTCTGGCCTAGTAGACAAGTTAAGAGTGGAGCTTCGATTACACACGTGGAAACTAAGGCTAAGACTTAAAAGTACCTTGGTTATTATAAAAACTTAGTTTAAACTTCAAAGCCTTTTTTTTCTTTAAGTTAAATGAACTGAACTCTCTGCTTTATTTCACCTCACAATTACCACATTTTGAACCAAACTCATCCCTAACTGTACTTATAACATAGAAAACAATAGATCTAGTGTAATAGGTGTCATCTCGTTCACTTCTCTCATTCACAAAATATCTGAAGGGCACAAGATTCATGTGAAATCATATGATTTTATGACAAAACACTTTTTTGTTTTTGTTTTGCAATAAAACCCTATTGCCAGGGATTCCCTCTGAAATTTCCACGGGGTCCCATCGGACCTCCTCTGGGCATTCCGCCTCGTCCTCTGTTATTAAAATATGGCGCACAGCCTCTTGGGCGCATGGCTGGTCCACGAAAATTCGGTCTCATTTGAGGGCCGAAGTTTCTCTGAGGTGGAAATAATGGTCCTCTGGGGAAATTCTGATTACCTGGAATTCCTGGGGGAAATCCTAGCCCAGGTATTGGCATCCTTGGACCTTTCCAAGGATTCTGCATATTATTATTTGCACCGCTATTCATTGGTGGAGTCCAAACTTTTTGCATGTTACCGCCTCCATTGTTATTAAGCATTGCAAGATTTGGTCGCATATGTCTTGCATTATCCCATGGTTTTGGGCTGTTAAGAAATTCTGGCGGTGTTTCTAAAAGAGGAGCTTTGAATGTTGGCTGTTGTGGAGGCGAAGGTGCACTAAGCTGATTGCTATCGTTACTTTCATCCGCTGATTGTAAAGTTGTTGATTCCGGTTCTGCTGACTCGGAAGTTTCAATCGTTGTGGCAGTTGATCCAATTGCATCGACTGAATCGGCTTCTAATTCATTTGAAAGTTCTTCTAGATGAACAGATGAAATTTTAATATAAGCTTAAAAAAACTTTTAGAACTGAAATCTTCGGAATACAATAGTAAGAAATTATAATAGGCCTAGGTAAAAGCTGGTGGAAAAACGTACTATAGCATTTTAAATAGATTGCTTTTTTAAAATGTCTACTGTTTATTCTAAGCATAGTATATAAAGCCTACATCCATACAGAAGCTAGAGCTATATGGAATATGGCAAACCTCTTTCAAAATCAGTGAAGTCCTCGAAGTCGTCATCGGAAATTTCCATGTCAATATTTTCCACATTGTCATTTGCATCACCAACCTTATTACTACCGCTCCCAGACTTCCCTAAAAGAACATAATTGTTATAGAAGCAACTCTAAATATTCTTCACGAATAGGACTACCTTTACCCTTGATCGGAGTCGATGATCCTATCTTATTCTTACCTTCATTGCTGGTCTCATTTTTAAAAGCGGGAGGTGGCATCGTAGTATCTATCATCTAATTTGAATAAGACCATTAAAGACTTATTTTTAAGGAGTAACAAAATCTTACTTTTAAGAAATCATCAATCTTTTGGAAACTTGGCGCGTCCAGTGCTGGAGGTGGTAGAGGTGGAGGCTTTAGCAATGAATTATTGTTTGAATTTTTAATATCTCTAGGGGGATGTGGTGTATTTTCTTGTCGGTAATCTGAATCAGCAGATTTTCGATAATCTTGATCACTACCAGGTTTTGTACTTCGTGATTCCTAAATAATTTTTAAAATATGTAAATCAAAACCAAAAAGAAATTCCTTAATTCATTCCTACTTTCTCAGGAGACCAGGGTAGCTTCCTATTATCATGATTTTTCCTATCTGAATTCTTTAAAGCCCCTGGTGATCCAGTCAAAGATATAAGATTTCTGTGGTCGACATCCACGAATCGTCCTTTGTCTATAAAATAAAGTATAATTGTAATAAAGATCCTTTTTATTGATTTGATTTTTAAATACCTTTAACAATGGGAGATTTTACAGAGATAGCTGGAGGAATATGAAGTTGACGATGATCAACGTCCTGAACGGGAAGAACCACTTCATTTACATTCTCAACATATTCAATAATATTTGAATTTACCCCCTCTCGTTCAAAGTGTGGAGGTGACACTGGAGTGTCCATAGAATGATTGAATCGACCAGACGAATCATGTGGCGTCCAGCTCATATCCATATCCCATGTTGAATTAAAATCATCGTTCTGAGCTCCTAATAATGGAGGCATCGGGGGCGGAGGTGCCAATGGCATATTTGCCATATTGGGCATGGTATTTTCATAATTGTTATTCGAAGTGTTCCCCATGTAATTTGAATCACTCGAGTAAACCGCAGTCATAGGGTCGTATGCATCATTACCATAATTGAGTGAGTCATTTGCATATGAATCATTACTTGAAGGAGTCATTGGATAATTTGTAACAGGTGGTACTGGTTGAGGTACGCCGGTTGGTTGAAAAGGCCTACTAACCATTACAGGTTTATAATAATCCTGATGATCAAAGCTATTCGGTTTTTCCTCCGATCTGCTGCTTATCACTTGAATTGGTTGCGCTAAAAATTATGAAAATGCAATTAAATATCATTTATAAATATAAAATATCGATCTAAAAAATTCAAACTTACTTGCATTACTTGACAAATGGTCAAAAGAACTTCGTGGACTTTCACTTTTAAAGTCATTGATATCAAATGGAAGATTCCCATCCATGTAGCTAGTATAGCCATTAGTTTGATTTTTAAACATACTCTAGAATAATAATTAGTTATAGTAACCCCCAAAATATAATGGTAACTGCCTACTCACAGTACTAAGATGATTTTCATCAGGCAGAATGATATCCGCATCCTGCTCCGGAGAAGGCGCATTTATATCTGGTGATGGTATTGGACTAGGCAGGTTCGGCATAATTTCTTCGAGTTTCTTTTTAACAACTTTTATGCGATTTCCGAAATTTTTATAAGCCTAAAAACGAGATGTTTGTGTAGCTAATGTCGGAGTATACTTAGGAAAGAAGAATATTTATTTTTACAAAAAGCAGAGAAGAATGTATACTAAAAACTAAAAAATACTTTTAATTAATCGCTCCTCAAATGCTTACTTCCTTTTTCTTAATTTTTATTCCAAAAATTGTTTCACCCAATTGAAGTTTGAGCGTGAAACTAAAGAATGAAATCATGCCCAATAAAATTATACCCTCTTTACAATCTATAAATAAAACCATATTATTTTAAGCGCCGATACTTCCTTTGCTAAAGGTATGTTTATAGAATAACGGAAAAATTCAACTCATTGTCTACCGAAGCATAAACTCACACATCTAAAGTTGTTTTATCTATCGCTAAATTATTCATATTTACTGTTGTGTTGAAAGACATACGATTTGTTTTTGTAACTCAATTTTAAATTTCCATATTATAAAATTACATACATATCATTATTTGCATAATCACGTTTAAATTAATAAAATTATTATCTGCTTTCCTTAACATTTCGCCACGCAATTTAATTTCAAAAATTTGATAGTGCATAAATTCGCAGTCATACAATCAACCAAAATAGGTTCAAAATTATTGTCCTAAAATCCCCTTTGAACTAAAATGCAGTTTCTATTTTGAATTGATTTGACTTTCTAAGCAGTGTTCCACAAAAGTATAATGTTTTCATGATAAAAAATTTTCAATAGACACTTTGGAACCCAATTTTTTTAGTTTGGAAAAAAAAAAATATTGAAGCAATCGTTTAGACTTAATTGTGTAATAAGCAAAGGGATTATGGACTCATGTTATATCCGTAATAAAATGCTGCACAATGTTAACTTAATGATAGCTTCGTTTTTAAAAATATCATCATAACCTTTTTTTAAATATTATAACTTACATTTACAACGACTTTCACTTCCCCTCTCTGATCAGTATAAAATGTGTTAGCCTGCTCTAAATTTGTAATAAGAGATCTTCGAGATTTCAATTCTGCTTTTAAACTTTTAATATAATTTTCCAGCGAACATACAAACTCTCCAATTTCTCTTTCAACATCTTCTGATTGAGTTCGATCTGAAAATTAGAGGAAAAAACAAATAAAATTATTGCAAAACTTGATCTCTTCCCTAGACGACAATACATTACCTTTAAGAGTGTTTTTTATAGTTTCTGTATCACATATTGGAGCTTTGGGTAAATTTTTGAAGGTTTTATCTGTACATGATCCTAATCGAACACAATCTCTGATATTTGTGATTAGAGCTGAATTCTGAAAAAGACGAATGACTTATTAGTTGCTTTAACTTATTCATGCGTATATTGTAATAGTATTACTTGAAATTCATCGGGATCTGTATTTTGCGTCGGCTGCTGCTGCTTTTTAACCGGATTCATGCTCAGCAAGCCATTGAGATCAGCAAGGTACTCTTCAGAATATATTTCTCTTTGCTCCCATATTTTAAATATCCTGAAAATTTTATTTTTAACTTTTTCATCCCTGAAAGTGAACAAAAAAACCTTCTTTAATTATTATAAGCGTATTTGACGATATTGTGATCTAGGCTCTTAATATTTTCAAAACAATCAATAGGTGTTTTCAGTAGCATTTAAATTTGCAAAACTCATACGTATCACGAATACAAAGACTATGGTTTATAATTTTCCTGATTTGTAAAGCAGGGCAATTGAAGACAAAATGGGATGATCTACCGCCCTCATTTACAAATTTTCAATTTAAGTAAAAACTAAAAATAATTACAATTATGCCGAAATAAGTAAACGAAAACCGATATACTTCACAAAATGTAGAATACTTAATAAACAACAAAATATAGTAAAGTAAAAAGATGAAAAAAGGTTTTTAATTTTATTTTCATTTTATTAAGAATCGTTATAAAATTGATCTGCTTATGAATTGTTGAAATTAATTAACAACAATCATCGTCTAACACTTTTAAAGAAAATGTACTCATTTCAATTCATATAACACATTTGATTTTTACACGATGCTTTTTAATTAAGCGTTCCATTGATACTATGGAATGAAAATTGAACAAAAGATGCACAATTAGCACTTTTACGAAGTTGGAAGTAAAAAATGCATTAATTTTTACAATATTGTGCTATAAAGAAACGAGCGATGAAGAGAAACTCATCCTCTCATATAAGTTAAGGTTAATCCTATTGGTTCCCAAACATTTTCAATTAAAACTGCATGCAAATTGAAATTTTGAACGTTTAGTTCATATTAAAACATAAACGAGCATCTCTTAGTATTCCCGTTTTTTAATTCATTTACTATTCTCCGCGTATATCAAAATAATACAGAATTCAATTAATTAAAATATAGTTTAATTAATTTATTATCCCTACTTAAGGAATAAGTTCAGGGATTAAGATGGTCATCAAAACTTTTAGTTTTATATTTAACCCAACGTATGGAATATTCAATGAAAGCTCATTAAATGCGCATTCCAAAAATATAATTTCATTTATATGAAAAAAATATTAATGAAAGTTTCAAATAAACACTAAAAATCAATGTCCCACTATACATTTATTGAAATAGTAGCAATAAAAATTTGACATTGGCCTGAAGAAATATTTTCTATTTAAAATATCATTATCATATCATTTAAATCAAATCTGTAACGTTTCAAGTATAAGAACACTGATATCAATAATTCCACTTGTACTTAAAAACTTTAATTCCTGTGCAAATCTAGCACAAGTAGCTCAAGTCCGGGTTAAGTGCCATTAATGCATGGTAAGCACAACCCGAAATCATATGTATGAAAAGAATATCATAGTTGTTTTAAAAAAATGAATCAAATAAATCAATCCTTTTTATGTTGATTTCATAAATTATATGTTTGTAATACAAACAACTTTAACTTCATAATGCGTTGTTACTGCCTGATTGATTTATAATTGGTTGTTCGTTGACCATTATAAGTCAGTGATACTTTTTAGATGCAGAAAAGTAATACTTATAGTTCAATTTAATATTTTAGTAATAAAGGCTACTTTAGGGCTTAAGCGTTATTGGCCAATTATTACGACATTTTATTGCTTGGACTTTTTCAATTTAAAATGAAAAAAAAATGAAATGAAAATGAAATAAAGATACATACAAATATTGGACAATAATGCATGCCACCATGATTGCATCTTAAATTAAATCTTATTGAAACGGAACATTGTAAATGTATATAAATAAGTTTATCAATAATGGTTAATCGAAAATTAATAGAAATACAGAGTATCCCAGCTGAGGCGGATTTGCTCATTCCATTCCTTATGAGGATATAAAGAAATCACAGCACAGAGACACACCAAGAAATGTTGAAGTAGAATTATTTCTAAAAGTATGCAGAATCAAACAGAACAGAATTAAAAATACTAGATAGACTTTTCGAAGCATATTTGTGTGCGTATCCACTAAAGTCTCCGCACAGTGCGCACTCAAGTAAACTTAAAAAATTTCGAAGAGCGCGAACATGTTTTGTGATTCTCGCGTCTACCAGCATTTGTCTTTTTGCATATGCCTCGGATAATTAGGCGATTTTTAAAGATGTGGTCTTTCATTTAATCAGCGTAGAATATACTACTACTTGTTCGTGCACTATGCAATGGTGGATATACGACCTTACATGACGCAAATCCAGATTGCTTTCATAATTTTTGGTATTTTAGATTCACTTGGGTTTGATTTGAAGTACTTAAATTGGACTTAATAATACCAAGAATAAAAATTTTGTAGTTCCAGAGACCATGTATTGTCTAAAATACTAAATTCTTTCACAGATCTGGTTTAAATATAATCAATACCATTTGAAATTCGCAGGTAGAGTTCGATTGCTCTTCGAATTTGGTATTTTTAATGTCATTAAGCAGACCACAGAAATTTTATTTTGAGTTTTTTTAATATCTGCTTTTTTCAGATGTTAATACTTTGGCATACAGTGATGCCAGCATTTCGTAAAAGCAGTCATGTATATTATGTTTCAGTGAATTTAGTGCTTTATATTTGAACATTTTAATAAACAACTTTGTCGGATCGTGAAAGTGTTAACAGTCTTCAACGAAGGTTGTTGTAATCGCTTATTTCGATATATCTAAAATGTTATCTTATTTCAGTTATTCTACCTGCGCAGAATCAGATTCATTCAGAAGATATTACTAAAAAGTATTGAATAAGATTGGGCAATTCAGTAATTGTTGTTAAGGCTTAATACAGAAACATTCGCCCTACACAACATAGTTTATAAAAAAAAGTATGGTAAAGCTAAAAACCGATAGAAGCTCGCTTTAGCTTGGGCTTTTAAGACATGGTTTAGTTTTGATCAAAATTGAGAAGCCGTTGTGTAGCATTGCAGCATTCTGCCAAGCTTAACCCGTTTTAAAATCTAACAATATAGGTATGTTAAAAAGAATAACGTCATTTGTCATATCCTGAAACATATGTTTAAGGAAAGTTGACAAACGATATGTTATTTATTATGCAACAATTAATATTATAGATTCAAATACAAAATCCACAATCAAAAAAATAGCATGATTGGATTATATTGAACCAGATACACACATCGTGATTTCGAAATATTATATTCTTGATGTGTAGGATTTTATAAACAAACAATATACTCTTAAATATGACGAGGATTATGGTATTGTTTTTAGTATTTATGGAACATATACAAATAATCGAACATATAGAAATAATGAGATCAGGAGGATTACCGCAATTTTGTAACATTCTCCTTTGAATATTTTTTTAAATCATTAAATTGACCTGAAAGGAGTACCCACTATTGAATAACCGATTTCAAGTGACCGTGGCCGACTCTTAGGAAATTTTATTTAGAGGAATTGATTGATGAATCGGTACATTGATACTTTGGGATTCAGGGATGCAGATGAAGCTTCGGATATATGCAGGACGTATAGTAAAAATTTTAAACGCCAACAAATTAACGGAGGGCTATGATCTATCCTTAAAATAAACCTTTAATACATTCGTTGTCGATAGCATATGCAGTCAAATATTCAGCTATTTTTAACAACGAATACATTCATGATTTGCAATGAATGTGTTGATATATTAGCCTCCGAATGTACATACATAGATATGGACACCAAATAACTATAGCTTTTAAACAAATAGTTCCATATTCGTCGGTTTTTATTACTTATTAAAATCGTGGACGCAGGACAGTTTCTGTCTATTATTCCTTTTTTTCTTTGTAGTTCTTTGTTTTTATCGCTAATTTAAACAATAATAAACAGTCACTACCCCCAAAAAAGAGACATACTCTACGTAAAAACATTAACAAAACACAAGTGTTTATATGTCTATTTCCCCTATTGCTGTAATGGCAAACAGAAATACAATATTATTAGGGCAAGCAACATACTTTCGACGAAGTGTGGAGCGCTATATAGGATCTCATTTGTACGAGAACATAGATTCAAAGGTCTCATAGTTTTGTGAAACTAATTTAATAGCCCTTGTAGTTGAATTAGGAGCAAATTTTTTTGCTTAATTAAAGCAGTGAATTAATTTCAGTCATAAGCAACCAATTTATTAAAACCACAGTATACAGATAAAAAGGTATAGTAAAAATTAGAGAGGATACCGCCTTTATTCTTCTTTCCGCGATTGCCAAAAATTCCTATTGGAATCTCATACAACATTTTTGCGACACAACGTCATAGAAATTTAGATAAGAGTTGAAATGAAACTCATATAGGAATCTCATGCACGATGTTCTAATTTAGTGTCCAAATCGGGAAATTTGATTATCGTCTCGTGTATTGTAGCTAAGTTTCTGATGAATATTCTTATAAGAAAAATTACATTTAATTATATGATCGATTTGACTTTCCAATATGAGTCCTTATAAGAGAAGCCACGAATTGATTGCATATTCTTCTAACATATGAGTACGAAGCGCCCAGCCATACAAACCGATTTTGATTTAGGAAATGCCAATGGAAATAGTTGCAGTATCTCGTTTCGTGCTCACAATTATGCACGCAAACATAATTTCATTAAGTTGCTTCTGGGCATAAACACTTCTCAGAGGAAAATATTCAAGTGCTTCCGGATGAACCAATCAACCAATTTTAAAAGAAATAATAGCTATTATATATATCTATTTCATAGATAATAAAGGCAGTACTGTTGATATAACAAAAATTTTAGTCGCAATCTTTTCCTCTATAGAAAGGAGAACCGCAATCAAACAAAGACGTAAAAAGTACATAGGCACTATTATTTTATTAAGCTCAAATTAGCCAAGTCAAAGTAAGTCGAATTTTCATCCCGACCACTTCACCATTGCAGCCCAAATGCCCTTCGCTTGTTTCCCACTTTCGCTAATTATAATTATAATAATTAGTCTTTGTCACTCAGGGAGTCATGCACAATGCGCTTGTAGAATTTCATGGCAATGGATACTTAGTTTTTGTATTGAAGCGTGACAAACAAACAAACGCACAAACTTATTTTCTTTATATAATAAGTGTAGATAGGAGTAGTTATCTGTCGTAAAATGCTTAATATAGTCGGGAAACACTTACGGAATTGCTAAAAATAAATTAAATTTAAAAAGTAAACCCCTTCAAATTTAGCAGCTCAATAATTATAGTAGTAAGCCCGCGTTTCTACTTCAAATAATGATGAGTTATTACATTACAGGCTTTGTGCAATCTATACAGCATAACTGACTGTTGGTGCAACAGAATTCAAGTTCTGCATTCGAATGATCAATTCATCCTAACAAAGCAACCGATCGCAAAACAAAACACTCGAACCCATGGTCCAAAAAGATAAATTGACTTTCTCAAATTGTTAAACGAAAAAAAAAGTTTTTGAGACTTTACAACGGCATCTATGTTAACCTATTGGGTCTGATATTAATTTTAACTTGTTGGTTGCATTTGAGTATGAAAGAAAATATTTTGATGGAGTATCATTTACTTCAAATTAGCTGAGTGACCCCAATGTAAAAAAATCATGTTTTTTTTCATATATGTAAATAAGTTAATTAACCCTTATTGTAATACATATTAGTGCATTTTGTTTGTGGGTACTGCGCATTTCATCGCGAAATTCTTATTTTTTCCTCATAGCCGCAGTGGCTATATTACGCAACTTCCACTATTCAGTAGTCACTGGGTTTGTATAACACGAGTTTTTAGTCAAAAGGTCTTTACAGTGGCTTTGATTTTAAGCCACTCCACTAGTGGCTATTTCTGAAATGAGTAGAATAGGACCCAATGTCACCTACAAAAAACATTCTCTTCACAAAACTATCCTTTTTAATGCTCATAAAATTTGTAATTTATCAGCATCGCGAACAACCTAACAGTTAGTTGCCTTCCTTTTATGCGGAATAAGAAATAAAAACATATTTCTGAAGAGAGTGTAGTCCTTTTTTCGCTCTAATTAGATAAGGATTTTGAAGGAATATCCCGATAGTTAATTAATTGGATATGTTTTCTATATATTTAAATTAGAATAATGCAATATCTGTGAAACTCTTTAACGCATTCACCGCCAATCACGAGTGTATCTGTCGTTAGCAATAGCTGAATATATGGTCGAATATGCCCTCGGCAGCGAATGGGTTAACGGCATAGAAGAAGTTAATAAATTGGATTGGCCATGTCATTAAAAACAACGATTACTCTAAAAACTTCTACGAGCACTCACTCAAATGCATATTACAGAGTCTAGTTGAAATTTGGGTTAATTAGACAAGGCACATAATTCATAGCTGAGCTGAGCATATCTAGAATTTCCTCATTTTCTAAAATATTTCATTGTACACTTCTACATACAAATAAATTATTATTATTATTATTTCGTCTCACTTAAAAGCAATATTTGCACATGCATCAAATTAACCAACCATTAACCTTGAGTAGGCGAAAAATGAACAAGATATAAGCATTCGAAAGGAGGTTGCACAAAAGGATTTTAAATAAAGACCAACGTCCGAACAGAATGGGCAACTCACGGCAGCTAATGATTAAAATAAGGAAGCTAAAATATAGATTATGTAATGAGGAACTCCGGATACAAGATTCTGCAACTTGTTATGCTTCGAAAAATAAGTGGAAAAAAAAAAAAACGGAAGCTATCTGAGGAACCTATAAGGATTGTAGTTGTAAAAAGAATTATAAAAAATACTCCACAGAGCATCTCTGAAGAGATCAAAATTTGGCTGAATATATCTGAAGCGAACTGAATTAGCGCTTTCAAAGCAAAACAAAGAAACTTTTTCAATCTCCAAAGATTTGCCTTTCATTTAAAGTTGTCAATGGAGGCAAGTAACTTTGTATAGAGCCAGCCAGAATCAAATTGACCCGAATCAACGTACAAAAATTTTTGCAAGATCTTTTACATGAAATTCAGCCAAAATGGTTTGCTTCGTACCCAGAAAGATTTAAACTAAATCAAAACAGTGCTGAAATATGTAAATCATAGGTCTTTGGGATTCCAAAAGATTTTCTTCTTCTTCTTATAACTCTCTTCTTAGGAGGTTCAAAATCTTCCTTTTAAGTTTCTCTTGCCTTGCACAGCCCGGAAGAGTTCCGTTGACTATATAGACCCTATGTAGCATTTCAGCAGTCTTACTTTCAGAGCCATGTTAATGTCGCTCCCACATAGAAGTTTTTGTAGTTTGCCAAAGGTTATCCTCGCTGGCTCAACTCTGCATTTGATTTCAGTTGATAATCTTGCTTTACATTCGAACTGAGTTCCGAGGTATTTTTTTTAGTTACTCTTTCTATTCTCTCGTTACCTATTCTGAGCTCAGCGTTTGCGTTATTTCGTTTTGAAATTACCATGTATAAGAGCAAGGTCCCCCTAACAGTTGAAAACTGCACTTACCTGACCATCGTAGTGGCCTTCTGTAGCGTTGTGCCCCAGCTCTCCACGAACTCATAATTTTTCCTTTTGCTGTACTGGATAACGTCATTGGCCAGATAAAACAGCGTCAGTCTGTGCTCCACACGAACTGAAAATAAATACGAAACCGTCAGCCGACTGGGCACCAAGTGCGACCCACACAAAGCAGTCTCACCTTGCTTCAAAACGTTCAGCCAACTGCTGACAATCTTCTTGTGGTGCGCCCTTTGCTGAAGGCACCAAGAGGACATCTGCTGAATGCCCTCCTGCGTGTCCTTCAAATTCATCAGCCTCTGCTCGAAGAGCTCCACATCGAAGTCCATCACAGTTGTCGTCGTCGTCGTCGACATGATCAAGCTACCTTATTTTTTCTTCCCCTCACAGTTTCACGCGGCAACAGTATATTGAGATGCACAGGTTCACACATATGTCCTCACAAAAATTATTTGATAAAACACCTTGGAATTGATCGCGCCCATTGTTAGAAACGTTTCCGATAGTCCTGCTAGTTAATTTTCGAGAGAAACCCAGCGAAATTAGGTGCGAAACTATGTGCCGATTTCTAAGCGCGGTTAAAACACTGACAATTCCTGGGATGCCTGATAGTCGTCTTCGTAAATTCAACACTCTCGGCCGATGTTTTCCACGGTTAACTTTATTTTCGTTGTCAGAACGATTTGTTGATTGTTTTGTGCTATTACTTTTCAGAAAATCCTTTAAACGGCGCTCATAAAACAAGCTTCTTTCCAAGGCAGAGACAACAATTCGTCGCCATATTTAACTCGATTTTTTTCGGATGGACTAGTTTCGGACTGATGTCACTCCGAAAGTTTTTGTGACAGTTTTAACTGACGGCGGTGTGGATATTGGGTGGAAGGGGTACAATTTTAAATGTTTAAAATTTAAAGTATTTAAATATATCAATTATAATCTACAGAAACTTTAATTTAACGTGGCAATTAATTTCGGAATTTATCCGCATGAATTTAATATTTATTAAACGGTTTTTCATTTCATTATATAGGTTTGAGCAGTGGCTTTCGCCCCGCATTTTTTAAAGGAACAAAATCTCAATCAGAAAGGCAGTTGCAGAAAAAATATTTTGTTATGAAGTTTTATTTAAAATAAATTAAACAAAGCTATAAAACAAATGAAACAATTCCATTCAGAGATTACATTCCCCTTAATATAACATACCGAAAAAATCCGCTTTCAAAGGTTTAGAATATAATGGCATGTCTGCTCATTTCATGTTGCAGCAAGGAGTTCCATAAAACATTTTCAATAAACAAGCTTATACAAGATATTGGCGAATTCTCACTGATTAAATAGTTGAGTTAGAGCAGTTTAGCTATTTTTTTGAAAAAACAAATTTACTTTTTTCAGTTTTTCATGGATAATTAATGCATATTATGTCTACTAATGTATGTACAGATTTTGTATTTATTGAACAAAGTAAAAAAATAAAACATTAATACGGACCGTTGTATGTTTGTAATTTCACACAAATCTATACATAGTTTAGTAGTTTATAAGTAAAGTCAAAAACAATTTTATGAATCCCACAAAGACCGGATTTAAAAGAAAACTGTTAGGAATAACTGATTTTCATTTTTAGACTAAAAGCATAAAAAAGTTGATATGTTTTAGAATTTTAAGCAATTTAAAAATATATGGGCATATGTTATATCCTTTTAGAAAATTACTTAACTATTTCATGTGAGCATACATTTTTTGCCTGCACTGCTTGTATAAAATAAAAATTCATGACATTAATCTGCGACTAAATCAAACTAGTCGCTTTTTACTTTTATCATTCAAGTACTTGTTAGTGGGGGCGCGTCCAAGGCAATCGCCGCAAATTTTTCGAAATTTTCCAGTAATTTTGATTGCGAGACTTATCCCATTTGTTTTAAATTGATTTAAATTAGGGCTATTACTTCTCGAATACTTCTGTAGTCAATTTCACAAGTACTTGAATACTCGAGGTCAAAGACCCGAGCACATTGGAGGTTTGAGTATGTACTGAGTACCTTTGAGAGAAAAATTAATTAAATTAATTAATGGTGGGTTTTAATAAGTAAATAAAAGTCTTCCAGCATAAGCAACAAAACTGAAGTAGGCTTTTTGTATTCCCCAGTTTTAGATGTGCTTGGAGCAGAGTTTACAAAGTTTTTTAAGAACCCTTTTCGGCATGCAAATCCTCCAAAAGGCTTAGAAATAACGAAAAAGCGATACATCACCACTCGCAATATATCTCAATCTTTCAGATATTGATGACACCATTTATTTGAATAATACCGAACTATTCTGAGTACAAACAGAACAATAATAAAACGATTTCTAAAAAAACACAAAAACAAATTGAGGTCCTTAAATTAAACATGAAATAAGTACTAACAAATTATCCTAAAAATTTATTATATTATATGTATACATATATTTGAAGATGTACATAGATCCTTCATGAAAAAAAATCAAATCTCAACATTTTTCCATTTTAGAGTTAACAAACTGAAGTTCTTACCCACCTTCCCAATTACAAGATTGGCAGAGATATTTAAAACTTAAAAAATAATTTTAAAATAGAACAAGAAATACAATTGTTATCTGGTCCATAAGGGCCGACGGACAAGATCTCTGCACAGTTCTTGAATTGGTTTCTTAAACTAATTTATTCCAAAAACGAATCTTTGAATGTTATTAAACTCTTTTTGCCGTTTTTTATTTCCTAAACAAAATTTTAATCGATTCATACATTTGATTTTCTCTTATTTTAATAAGATTTCTGAAATTTAAAAGCGAGTGTTGGGTCCGGTAATATAATCGGTTTTAGTGAAAAGGCCGAAATTACGCATAAAGATCTGGTTTTATTTTCATAAACCTGTCTTTCATCTGAGGAAAAAGTTGCTCACTTAATGTTCTTTTATAATGTATCTTTCACCATAAATGAAATCAATAATTTCGAAAATATATATAATATTGAGAAAAAGTTAAATAAAGATTTATGTAAATTAATTTGCTTTGGAGTAGGCAAAATCGTACAGAGAACAGAAAAGAAAAGTGCAAATAAAATATCACATTCAATTGATAGAAATATTTCTTGAGTTTAGAACTTAACAAACATTGATTAATCCAATAATCGATATGAATTCAAGCTTTAATTTTTCTTTTGTTGCTGGCCTCATACAATTCAATTGAGGCAGAGAAAACACCAAAATTTATAAATGGAAAGCAGTTCCAAAATATTCAAGTTTGTCCCTCTAATTGATTAATGATGTGGTCTCAATTATCCGCACGAGAGCCTTCAATTAAATACAGCAACGCTCTGGATGGAACTTTTTGGTTTTCTAATTTAGTTGACGAAATGTCTGAGTAGCACAAAACATTTTTTAGTTTAATTTCCGTTGACCAGTATTAAGCAAATAGTTCGAGTTTGGCTCAAGTTAAGCAACTTAAACTTGCGCACAGCGTTTTGCTGCAGGTCAATGAAAAATCTTAGATTTCATATAATAGTGAATGAGTATCTAAAAATTTGGTATTGAGGATTAAACTTACAGAAAAGTACAAAATTATATCGGAAAACTATTTGCTAAAATTAGCTCAAAAACGTGAGATATAAAAAAACAAAATAAGTTAAAACATTAGAACCATAACGATAAAATCTTCTACTGTAGTAACTAATTTCTTGAAACTTAAAAACGACGATTTTATTAGTGCATAAAATCGCGTGCAATTTCAATTTTCCACTCTTGATTCCCTAACCGAACAAAAGCGATCCAATTCTCTCAGTGCGTCTTTATCAGGGCAAGTAGCTTAACTTACAATAAGCCAAGACAAGTTTCTTGGAGAACCGACTCCAGTTTGAGGCTCGTCAACTTGCGAGACGCTTGTCATCCGTTATCAGGTCCCGAGAGTCATTATCTAATTTTGTTAAAGAATTCAGAGCATAATTTATAATTGTTGCCCGAGACAAGCTCGAGCCATACTCATCACGGGATTAAAACAGTCCAGTGATATTTCTCTTCAAGAAAGTTTCACCTGTAGAATTTGGTCAAAGATTTACAAGAAGCAAAGAAAAATGATCAAACGATCGATTTCAATGCCAGTGAAACCTCCATATATTGAGGAGACCCCACATCTGGAGAGGTCTGAAGAGAAGGAGGAATTGTACGTTGAGGATGATGAATCTGAGAACAGTCAACCCTTTTTAGAAGAATTTACTTCGCCAGCACGTGATAGCCAGAGTCAGGGATCCTCCCGTGATAGTGCACAGTGAGTATCCGAAATTTTCAGTGAACTCTGAACTTTAAATAATTATTTTTTTCTCGTTCGTTCGGTGGCGGTAATCTGCGTTGTTTACTTTCCAATTTAATGCTAGCTTAGTGGATTAATTGAGTTTATTGTCAACAATTTGTGTGCGCATCTCAAGGGTTACATTACGAAATGGCTTATCTTTTAATATAATTTTTTTTTCCTATTGCTTTTTGATAATTATGCCGTATTATTTAAAATCTGCTATTCTCACGACAACATTGTTTCTATCCGATAGTCTATAAAAACGAAATCTATTCTATTTATAATATAATATAATTAAATCACATCTTTTATATCTTATTAATGTAGCAAAAGTATGTTTTATTTGAGTGATGCGTCGGAGATCAATGAAACCACACCTCCATCAGATAAACAAAATGATCAAAATAATGCGGAAGAAGCTGATTCTAAAAAAACATCTTCATAATGTAGAAGTTGACCCCGAAATCTACAACCAGTAATTTGTGGAAATATTGCAGTGATCAACAGTTATTATTTTTAAGTTGATTTTGGTAACTAAATATACGTAATAAAATTATTGTATTAAACACAAATTTCTGGTTGTTTAAAAATAAAGACCCATTTTAAAAAGTGATATTTTGTAGTTGTTCTTGATTTTACTGCGTCTTGGTTGGTATTGATTTTGCAAAGCATTAGTGCCTAAAACAAAGTATTATTTGATTAAATGATAATTACAAAGTGATTAGATAAGTAATTTTTAACACGTTTCCTACCAGAATATTCAAGATAACTTTCGTGAGAGACACACGAAAAAATCCATTTGCTAAGAGGGAGCCTTTATTTGTGTACCGTTTTCGGTACACGTGGCAGGGAACATGTTAACATTATAGTCAGTTAAACCGTAGTTTTTTCTAAAATACATCTCTTACGAAAGATCTTGATAAGTACGCAAAATTTCCCGGGCTAAATATTTGGACTTATTTTCATTATTCTTATTATGATAATTGATAATTATTGGAACTTTCTTCTCAAATAAAGTTTTTTAGCTAGAGTAATATAAAAAGTTTGGATAATTTTTCAGTGGAATCAAATTTTACAACGAATTTGTTTTTGCCCAAATAGTTGCAATTTCAATTTAATAAAGTTATAATTCAGTATAATAGAACAAAAAACTGGATTCCTTTTGGAGTTCATATAAGCATTCATTTATGTGCTAAGCTATTACCTATCATAATATGTACAGTACATATGTATGTAGTTGCTTTAATTCATTCTTTTGATTTCTATTTAGAGAAACTTTGGACGAACGCACTTTCAAAGAAACTATAGATGGGTGGACATGGAGAACAAAACATATGGATTTAATATCGAAAGACGATATGCAGTTATGTGGCTTTGAAAAAGGTTCCCTGTTTATATAATTATAAAAAAAAGAATCATTCAATACAAACATAATTTTCTAGAATCTCACCGACCAGAAACTAAATACAAATTTACTCCTGAAGAAACTATTCGCGTTGTAAGCAAACTTGGTCGCGAAAATGTTAGTTTTACAAAAATACCTCAACGATCGCTGCGTTACTGCAAAGACTTTGTAACAACATTGGTTAGTAGTTAAAAAGAAGGTTTTATTATATTTATAGTATTTAAACCATAATAATACCCCAACAGGTTGAACAAGAATGGAAATACACCTTCACTATGTTTATCTTGAGTTTTTTCCTAAGCTGGGTAATTTTTACAGCGCTCTGGTATTTAATCGCTTATGCACACGGAGATTTTATTTTTGATCCAAAAACTGGCGAACGTTTAGGAGAAGGAAAAGAGCCCTGTGTTGTGGGAGCGACATCGTTAGTCGGACTTTTTATATATACTGTTGAAACACAAGTTACTATTGGTTTTGGTGAGAAGTACCCAAGTGAGGAGTGCCCAGAAAGCGTTTTTCTTTTCGTATTTCAAATAATTGTATCAGTTGCAATCGAGGGGGCTATGATTGGTATTATTTACGCGAAAATGGCAAAGCCAGTTAAACCAGTTTCTAAATTGAAATTTAGCAAGAAGGCTGTGGTAAATAATTCTTTACTATTGTAAATGTTCTCTAGTACAATTTATTTCTTTTAAGATATATCGGCGAGATGACGAATTATGTTTTTGCTTTCGAGTTTGTGACCCAAGAGAACAGCAAACTATTGGCACAAAAATACAAGTTTATATAGTAGAAGACCAAAGGTAAAACATAACGCATCCTGAAATATACTCCAGAGAATTTAGTTTTATTAATTAAAAAATTTTATTGTTTTAAATATTTAGAACCAACGAGGGGGAAATTCTCAAAGTTCATAGAGAGTTAAAATTATCTGGAACCAGTAGCCCCATAATTGTATGGTCTGAAGTAATTTGTCATATAATCGATGAATCCAGTCCACTTGAAAAATATACAGCCAATAACTTCAGAGCTAAGCAAAATTTTGAAATAATTGTCTCTTTGGTTGGAGCTTCTCCTACAACCGGACAACTCACAGAATCTCGGACTTCATATCTTCCATCTGAAATTTTATTTAATCAACGATTTCCTAATATTGTCCATTATGATTGGATGAAGGAAACACATTTGATAGACTACGACAATTTTAATACTACTGTGCCTGTGAGTTACTTATTTTTATTTGTTGTATATTGCTTCTGTACTTTAATCTATTATTAATCAAATTTCAGGCGTTCGGAGATGATCACATTGATTTAAATGTACCGCAGATTGGGAAATAAGTTTACTAACTGTGTTTAACTGTGATCACAATTTACATAGTCTTAGTTTGGAAATAATTAGTATTGTAGTTATGTAGCAAATAGGATTGGAAAAATAAAAATATTATATGATAATAATGTATATGTATTTAAGGGGTAATTGCGAAAGAAAAGATTTACTTACCTCGTTGTTTACACGTTGGCTTGAATATGAATGAATGAACTTTTATAAGTCGCGTTACATTTTCAAGTACTTTGGTGAAATTAAGTAAATATCAAATGTGTGATAGGGTACTTATATAAAAATTACTAAAAATGTAAAAATCTCCACTCCTATAAAAACTTGAAAATTTCAATGATTATAGAAGTTGGTTGACAAGATTAAACCAATAACAAATTTACATTTCCATTCCCACCACTTAGAAATTCATTTTGTTCGTTATAGGTTTTATGTACAAAAGATATTTTTCAAAATTTAAAACACAACTATATATTTGAAAACAAATTTAAATCTTACAAAATCTAAAACAATCGAGCCATGCAAAACATCTTTACTTTGATTTCCTCCTTAACTCTAAAACCATACGCTTAAGTTCCTCATTTTCTTTTTGCAATTTCGTAAACTCATTTACAAAAGGATCTGTTTGTAACATGCATTCAACCGACGCTTTTATTTCCTCTGTAATATCCATTTGCTTCTTCCACAAGTTCCAGTTCTGTGCAAATAAATTTGACCTGTTGCACTCGGCACTATATCTGATCTCAAACTCTAGTTGCTTAAATTTGGCATCCATTTCGGTCCGCATTTTCTGCAATTCAGCAAAAATATCTTGAGCTTCTACACAAGGCAGTTGTGTTTTAATGTCTGAAAGTCGTTTACAATTGTTGGGTGTACTATTCTTATCATCTGAAAGTTTTAAAAAACCTTCAAGTTCTCTGTTAGAGGCGTTCAACGCATGTTCCTTATCAGAGTATTCTGCTTGGGTTTTGCTAACTTTGATAGCTTTATTTTCACCCGATTTTCTCGTAGTTACGTTGTATCCTCCAGAGTATCGAGGATCATCTTCTTTTTCTTCCTCTATATATTTTAAGCGCCGACCAGTTTCAGTCTTATTAACCAGGATTTCTTTGAGAAATACCTCCGAATTAGGTTCTTCGCTATCACTGCAATTTTGGTCATTATCTTCTTCTTTAATGACTTCAACAGAATCAAGTTCAACATAATTCCGAGGCTTACCATCAAGACTTACTCTTGCATCAGTACTCAGTCTACTTGCTGTGCTTAATCGAAAATCGCTATTTGACGCGGGATTTCTTTGCACTAAAAGTTCCCAATCAAAACTGTCTCGCCGCGTGGAGAATCTGCTATTGGTGGTTTTCAATTTATAAGAGTGAAACTCTATAAAATCACAAAATGAATCTCTTTTCGATTGAATGTTGGACTGACTTGTGCTGCAAACAGATTTGCGGTTATCCGAATTTAATTCCATGTTAGTATGACTAAAGCCTGTAGAATTTGAGGTTGCAGCCTTTTCATCTGAGTTATTTTCATTCAAGACAGGTACAAATGACACCCGTTTTACGCCGCTATCGTGGACTTTTTGTGAACTTAAGCAATTCCTAAAATTTCGCAAATCATATGAAATTAATTCTCCTTTTAGATTGCCTACACAACAGAAAGTTCCACACTCAGACATTGTAATTGAAGATAATGGATGGGAATGCTTGATTTGATGTTGTTGGAGTTTTCGCCGAATATCGAAAACATTTATAATACAATCGAATCCAGCACTAAGTACAACATCAGGCTGATTTGGAGACATGCATATATCTTTGCAGGGAGCAGCATGGGATTCTATGGCTTGGTAGATCCTTCGTTTTGATTCAATGTCGTAGACGAAAACTGAACCCTTGTAGGAAGCTATTGTTAATTGAAATTTTTTTGTAGGATGGAAGCGAGCTAAAGTGCAGCTACAAAAAATAGAACAAATTAAAAGAGGTTTTTAAATTTGGAAATATTTTTACTTATTATCAAATGTTATTGTCTCCAGTTTTGTATGCGTTTTAAGGCCATATAAATTAATCACTCCATTTTCCAGGACGGAGGACAAATATTCATTAGAAACGTTATAGTCGAGATATATTACGCTATAACGGGAATTATCTGAAAGCAAAATTAATCGATTAAATAGGAGCTATAATTTAATTCAGTAATGATCGAATAAGGAAAGGAATTTACATTTACATCGTGGAATGCATAGAATAAATATATAAAGCATAGATAAATCGAAAATAATTCAAAAATCCTGAGACGTACAAAGTAATGTTAAGTTTGCAATATTAAAATTCTACTAATGAAAAAAACTTTTAAGCGCTACAATAAATATACATAATCAACTTTACTTTTTTTTACATAAGAAGAAAAGCAGCATCTTTGAGACTTATATAGTAAAAGTTCTTCTTAAGTTTCAAATGAAAACACAATAAGGGCCATATTCTCCAACCGACTCTATTCTTTATTAGATTTTAATTTAAAGTAATCTATTAACTTTAATATGTTAAATCTGCAAGGCAAAGGCTGCAATAGATTAAGCCATTTAGAGACCCCAAGGCAATGCAAGTCTTGGGGCTCCTTTTCTTTTTTCGTACTTCCTAAAACAGTTAAAAGATAATTTTGGTTGGCGATCGCGTTTCTTAAAACTTCTAGAAAAATGTAAGCGACGCAGAAAGGTTCTGTTCTGAAAGGTAAAAGAAATCCCTACGCTACCAAAATCCTACATCACTCCTCTTATCAAATTAGGAAAACTTACCTGTAGAGAACTTCATCGTATTTTGGGACGTTTTATAGTTTATCAACTTTATGCCACCATTCGATAAGCCCAGTGCGATATCATGTCCCTGCTTGGGACAAGCAGCACAGTACAAATTCTCCACTCGCATCTTCTTAACACGGGATATTTCGGGTTCTATTAGAAAATAAGTATTTATTAATACAAAGGACTTTAAGAAATGGAATAAATGCCTACCATTTCCCCCCGTATTTTTGATTCGAAGTAGCTCAAGTTCAGATTTTTCGTTGACCTCCAGGAACAAGGGCTTATGAGGGAATATCTGAAAGTCGGTGGACACATTTTCAGCATGCTGGTAAACACACCTTTTCTCGAAATGAGGATAAGTCGATAAAATCGTCGAACGAGACGAAGAAAGCACATCCATCGCCGTAATCCTTCAATCGTACAACGGGCTCAATTTTGAACTGTGCTCTTTGACACTTCATTCAAATTTTAAAAGCAAAGCTACAGGAGTGACATCTACACTTGATTTATTGACAGTATTATTAATTTCTTAAAAGGTGTTAATTTCATTATAATTTTTCATATTATTGCAGTTATTATATGAATGAAAGCCGGGATTTTTTTTAAATTCGTAGACATTCTATAGATAATTACTGGTTTGATTATAATTACTAACATAAAATGTTAAAATTTCATGACTAGATGGCGTATTAATCGTTAAATTGAAGAAAATATGTTTCTCTAAAAGTCAGCCATATTACTGTAGATCTGTGTCAACACTTTGCGAACGTCAAAACGTTGGTGGTGCAGAGTTGTAAATTTTTGGATTTAATTTAGTAAAACATTGAAAAAAATTATATTTTTGGCAAAATATATAAAGATATATTGTTTTTCTAAACGGGTGAAACATGAATAGAACAGATGGTCTCGTCCGAAGAGTTAAAGCCCGTGATGCATCGGCTGAGGGACTGAATGCCAACAATGTTAATCAAAATCAGGACATTGAGGAGAATTGCAAGGATCAGGAGGAAAATATCGACGACGGTGACTCGAAGGAGACCCGATTGACTCTAATGGAAGAGGTTCTTTTGCTGGGACTCAAAGATAAAGAGGTACATTTGACCGTGACATTTTCTTTAGCGCAATTCACTAGAACTGGTATCTGAATATGCCAACTGCAACATTTTCATCCTCGACGACATGAATCGTGTTACTGCTTTGTTGTTGCGCTGATAAGCACCACAAGCGGGTCCAGGGGCGGCGGTCAGACTGCAAGTGTTTAGCTAGTGTCAGACGTACAATTGACGACAGTGTTACGTCCCCAGGTTCAGCTGTTGCGGGAAAGCAATAAAAACCAGAACCGCCGCGTGCCAAAATGGAAATGATTAGTTAAAAAAATACCTCAGGAAGTGAGATATCAACTTCCTTTTGATGCTCACAATTTTTGTTTAACAAATGCTATGGATACAATTGTCGTCTAATCTATTCACCAATTTGAAATGATAACGTGTCCCAATTAAAATTCTTAATTTTTTTTAAATTATTTAATTCTTATAATATTGCTTACGCTTCCATCATTGTTCAATCGTACAATTTAAGAGCGTTAAGTTCTGATAAAATCTCCAGAAAATTGCCCTTACAGTTTTTAATGTTTTCGTCTATATTTTCAGGGTTACACTTCGTTCTGGAATGACTGTATATCGAGCGGGCTGCGTGGATGCATTCTAATAGAATTAGGTATACGAGGCCGAGTCGAATTAGAAAAAGCTGGCATGAGAAGACGAGGACTCTGTTCGAGGTAAATCTTTAGGATAATCAAATTTTATCAAACGCTCAAATAGTCTAAACAAACAAAAAAGCAAATATTTTGATTCTAATATATTAATGTACTAATTGCCCGATATAATGAGTGAAGCAAATCACCTTATGACATTTTATAGCCGAATTCTCAAATAATTTGGCTTGCCATTCAAATAGCATATGAAAAATTGGATTAATTAACAAAACATATTTTGAAATTCCATAGCAAATCTACCCTTTAAATTAATGTCTCATGGCCAATAAGCTCAATTTTGCTTTATAGACTATGGGGAATGAAAACTCCCCGCAGCAGCAATTTGAATAGTAGAAACAACAAAAATTGCATTGGGCTATAAATCGAGAATATGGTTTATCAATGGAATAGGAAGATCCATACGTAGTGAAATAATTTTTCAAATTGAAAAAAAAAACGTTCAATCTTGAAAATATAAACAATAACAACTATGATTATATGAAATTTTATCCTTGTATTGTAATATTATTTTACATCTGGTTTTTTCTGGTTTTTTAAATAAATACTTCATTCATAACTATTCCTCAAGGTCGGGAGCTTACAATTTACAACCTACGTAAGATGCATTGAAGAAAACAAACAAACAAAATGCAAATAAAACGTAGACATGGCAAGTACATTTTTAGTAAGCATATTTTAAGGTCGCTGATTATCTCGACTCCCATATTGATGAACCCGATAGTTGTAGTTTTTGTTTGGATATGAATTTCTCAACAATTCAGGACCGCAAGGGCATGCAAGCAATTACATCTTGAAAGTAAAATTAAATTACCCATTAAATCTCAATGGAACCGAAATATATTGTACAGTCTTAAAATTACTGGAAATTGAGATTGCATTTTGATTCAGTGTTTCAGTGTTAAAATATTTCAACTGTCGCCACTTTTAAAGTTACAGCGTATATAATCGAAGTCTACGCGTAAACCAAATATCTGCGTGCATCTAAATTATAGCGTGTAGGCTGGCACTTTGCCATCCACTTGGATTAGTAGGTCGAGTGGTCTATTAAATATGATTGGAGCAGCGTGCACCATACAGTTTAATTAATAAAAAGCTTAGTTCAACTACAATCGATTCAAGGGCTCTATTGTAGGATATGGTCTTACTGTTGTACGTAGAGTTTCTTGGGCACATTTGTTTTCACGTAATTCAATAAAACATGAGGAGAATTTGTATGAACATGATAATGCTTCGGACGTTTTTGTTGAGGAAAAAAATTAAAAACGATATGTTAATGAAAGTTATTATTTATTTCAGAAAATTAATATTAAAGTCGGATACACCAACAGGAGATGTTTTATTGGACGAAGCTCTTAAGCATATCAAAGAAACAGATCCTCCACAGACAGTTCAAAGTTGGATTGAATATTTAAGTGGTAAGTTCTCTAATTCTCTTTTGTAGATCTGCAATTGTACTTTCTCGGATAATAGGTGAAACGTGGAATCCACTTAAACTACGATACCAGCTCAAAAACGTCCGAGAACGACTTGCCAAGAATTTAGTAGAAAAAGGAGTCCTTACAACGGAAAAACAAAATTTCCTCCTATTCGATATGACCACACATCCCCTGAATGACAATGTAATTAAATGCCGTCTCGTAAAAAAAGTAATTGATATATAAATATTTAATCTGGTTACGTTTTGTAAAAAAATAAATCATCTTCTGTACAGATACAAGATGCAGTATTATCGAAGTGGGTGAATGATCCCCAACGTATGGACAAACGAATGCTTGCACTTATATTCCTGGCACATGCAAGCGATGTATTGGAGAATGCATTCGCTCCATTGAATGACGATGATTATGAGGTTGCCATGAAGCGGGTTCGAGAACTTTTAGACTTAGATTTTGAAGCGGAAGCGGCAAAACCCAACACGAATGAGGTTCTTTGGGCGGTGTTTATGGCGTTTACAAAATGAGAGAGTGTGCTTTATTATCCAAATAATTTTACCTTGTATAGTTAAGATTATGCGTATTTTATTTTTGTTAAAAAAAAAAAATGGAAATTTCTTTATATAGGCAGAACATATTCAGCAATAAATTGTAAAGTCAACTAACAATCTGGGTGACTCTCGACGGGGGAGATTCGAAAATCCAACTATTGTTTGCATTCGATAGACGTTTAAACTTTCGAAGGAATAACGTTTGTGATTCTATGGAAACATATATTTATATAGGTAATACGAATGAAGGAAAAAATTTATATATTATACATTTAATTCCTAAATACATACAAACACATGCACCAGACTCTAGAGATTTTTTATACTTAAATGAGAGATTCAGTCCGGCTGTTTGATTTGTTCCAATAAATTGTTAAATAAGCATTAGTTGAGTCAAAAAATATATATTGGTCAGTTTCATTTAATCGGTAACATATGCATGTTTTAATTTCAGTGTCGCTCTAATTCATAGCGTAATATTGTCAAAGCAAATGCAAGGGCAAGTTGCTTTTGCGAAAAAGTTTTCCTCTATTTAATTTTACAACTTCGTTTTTTGTGTACCATGCACACAGCCACGTATTCAATTCGTGTGTAGTAAAATATGAATTTCATCGTCAGCATTAATTTATTTAAATCTGTAGACATTAGAGCCCAACTCCCCAATGATCTTAAAAATAGAAAGAAAAACAGCATCATATTTGTAAATAAGGTTCCTTTTATATATTTTTATTGGATTTGCGATATTATGTTGAATCATTTCTGAACAATTTGTTTATAATCGATAATATCAACTAAAGATCTACCATTTTCCCATGAACGCTTTGCGATAACGGATTGCTCGTGTACGACTTTGCGATATACTTCGGCTAGCTGGATCTTCACCTTTTTCAGCTACCTGAGGCTAGCTTAGTAAATCCTTAATCTCCTTATGCATATGGCAGAGAAAATCTACATAACTAGCCGTACCATCGGTGCCTCTATCTTCGACAAGGAAGTGTCGGAAGACATTTTCCATTTTATCGCCTTGCTTAACCACAGTCAGCTATGGAAAAAATAATTGAATTATGTTATCGAATTGGTAATTTATTGTTTATATAAACTTACCCTCATGCAGCGAGTCCTTTCCAATTTAATGCTTTCTACTATTTGCCTAATTCGCTTCGAAATTGGAGAGTCTAAAATGGGCAGAGCGAATTGGTCAGGGTTAACTTGTTGTGTGCATTGCACTCCGAAAAGTGATTGCACAAATTCTGGCGACAGTGCTATTCCCAACCAGAGGAACATATGAACTCCATTTTCGAGAATGTAAGCACCATCTTCGTCCATTTTTTCGTGAGTGCATCTTATCGGCAAGGGGATATCAGTTTCTTCCATATCAACATTATGAATTGGTATAAGACGTGGATAAAAATAAAAAACGGACATGGGCAAGTCCATTGAAAGAACAAACTGAATTACATAAGACCTATCGTCACAGGTCATATCAGATCCACCAGAGAATGCGTCGTTTTTGATCATGCAAGAAATGTATAGGGGTAAAAGTTTTAAACATTCAGGAAGTATAAGTTGTCCGGCCGATGTCGGTGAGGTACAATTCTTCCTGTAGCACGCTAAAACTTGAGCTGACCGATGGATGAGAGTGTCCTTGACTGTTTTCGGTGTAAGTTCCATCAATTTAAACATCGACTGCTTAGCAAAGAACAGAATTATAGCGTCTAAATCGCAACTTTTGAAAACATCAGCTATTTGTATGGTGGTCTTTAGAGCAAGGTTCATTATCCTTAAACGTCTCTGTCCACCGCATGATGTGTACAGAAGAGCTATTTGTACGTAGACATTCTCCTCGGGCGATAATTTATCGTCATGCTTTATTTCGACGGCAACCGATTTATCGCAATCTTGAAAGGAGAAGATTTGTTAACATTGTGCTACTATGGGATTTTAATAGTTATTTTCCTTACCAATGCTAGCCAACTCCATATCGGTTGTGTTGGACATGAAGAAATGCCCGTAAAAGTCGGTTGGACGCACACCAGCCGATGTACGAACTCTCATGACTGCATCAAATGCAATTGGCCTAGAAACGTTTTTAATAATGTCCTCCACTAAGCGTTGTCCGTCTATGTCAGCCTGTTAAAATTAAAATATTTTAATTATCGTTTACACTTTCAATCATTTGATCTAGCCCATTTACGTGTTGAGGCTGTTAGTCATCATTGCATTAGTTGTAGAATTAAAAGCAATCAACTTAGTTAAAAATAGTCAATTAAACATAAAAATACTTTTCTTTTTACCTGGAAATATGTGTACTTGTAGACCTCTCCTCCCGAAAGTCTTGAAACTTGCCCGACAGTTGCGACATCAACGTAGGAATTATTGAAAATGAATAAATCTACAGAACATCCCGCTAGCACACAATCTCTTCCTAAATCATTATAACTTGTGCATTGAGGCACTAAAATAGATTTTTCCTTTTCAGTCCCTAGAACCTTTCGATCGTCTCTATTTCTTAATTTTCCTGGTGCATCCCCTATAGGCAGTGACGAGTTAAATACTAGCAATTTTCCTGCACAATTCGATGCCTTTAACGCTTCAAGACCAGCTTGGATTGCTGGCAGAAGAATTGTCTCCGTTTCTTTTGTATCGCCAAACATAGCTGGAATTTGTTCCATCAGGGAATCAATTAGCATTCCAGATTCTTCTGGATCAACTAGGAAGCCATCGAGCAAGGGCATAAACATGTCCTGAAAAATTATTTTATTTACTACTTGTTTTTAAAAACTTAAGACCTAAAGAAAGTAGTTTTTCAATCGAATTAATTATCCGAAAATTGAAGTTCTATCTTTTAATTGAATTATTTTAAAATAAATTTTAATTTTACCTTAACATCTCCCACCACCATCATTTGTGGCTGGGCTAAGGTACTTTTCAGATTGTAAAAGTGGACTGTATTGTTGTATGTTATAAAGCCGACCTTCATATTGCTTTTTTCTTGGCCCTGGTCGATAGGGAAGTTCTGGATTATCTGGCGTATTTCGCGACATAGTAAATGAACAAGACCGGATTTTACATTATTGTATGATACATCTATTATGAAGATAAAAGCAGGAGCAGTAGGAGGTATTCCTTCCTAAAATTGAAAATATATATTTATATAAAAATCTCAAGAATCTATTGGTCAATTCTTAATGTAATTAATTTTTTTACAAAATGTGTACTTACCCTGCAATAGTCTTTCGTGGCAACAAACTCATAAGTTCCTAAAACAAGCTCCGGACGTTCATACTTATCAATTCGTTGCCCAGTATGATCTAAATGCTGAAAGTATTCGGTTGGAACTGCGGAATAGTTATTATAAATTAAATTTCAAGTATTCTCTAATCTCATTTAAATTACCTTCTGTGTTAGCTTTGCACATTAGACACATAAAGCGACGTCCCGCGTCGATAAATTGCATATTAGGAGACATGTACGCTTTGCATCGCAGACACCGAACAGGTCCCATTTCACCAAAATCAACAATGGGCGGAGTTATTTCCCTGTCGAGTGTTCTTGCTAAAGGTGATATAATAATAGTGAAGGGTAAAGCGGTTTGCTTCAGAAGATCCGTAGTCGCAGGGACGCTGTACAGTGATGATCTGAAGAGAAAGGAATTTAGGAAAATTCTTACTGAAATATCAATCAAGTTTTGAATAAGGTTGAGCTTAAGTAATTGTCTGCACTTTTGTCTCATCTCAAGAAGTTGTTTTGCTTTTTATTTAAAAAGAAACATACCTAACAAATCTTGGACTGGAATTGCCTTGGTCTTGAGCAACATACTTCGTAGTAACTAAAGGTGGTAGAAGACCGGGTTGATTAGTTACAAATAAACCACCAGATGTCCGTTGATTTTCCACCATAACTTGAATGGGGTTTGGCATCTGATCAGGATCTAAGCGTCGCTGCTGCATGGCTGGTTGAGGATATTGCCCAGGACCGGCGTTGTACATGCCAGGTGGCTGTTGCTGAGCGTAGAGGATAAAGAGTTAAAAGTTAATTTTAAAGATTTTAAAAGCCAAATATGGAAATATGTTTGCTTCAAATTTAAATAAAGCAACGTGTTAAATCGAGTGAAATCTTGTAAGAAAGGAAATTGTATTTATATCCCTAAATCATGTTAAATTCAAAGAAGAAGAACATGGCGGATGTGTAGTTGACGTTTTGTTCGCTCGTAGCATTTTTCACAAAATTTCTGAGTAATTATTTCTTCTCGCGCTGCCTGAGTGATACCGGACCTGCTTCTATTGTCTTTGAACTGATTCTTATAATTTTCCTCGACGGATTCTCTGCGCTGGACGTGGTGAGACTCAACTTTGCCTATCAGCACGTGTTTGTACCTCGCCGCTGTTGCACCTGCAGCTCCTGTTTGTCGCTTTCGCCGCGGCCTGGAAAATTGATTGCTCCCTGGCTGGTGCCACACATCGTTGCTGTCTCCTCTTGACTTATACCCCATGGCTGGTGGTAAGAAGGAGCCTCATGCGAGCAGGAAGGGGAACCCTAACCCTACTTCTGATGCAAGGAACAATCGTTCCCCCAAGGATTGTGATGATGTTTTCATCTGCCCCACGTGTAAGCTCCCAGTTGATGATGACTGTCAAAGTATTTCTTGCAACCTATGTCTCATGTGGGTGCATCGTGAATGTGCTGGAGTGGGTGCTGCGCTTTTTGACCGCATCAGTGGTAACGACAACTTTCTGTGGCATTGCAAGCCCTGCCGTGAATCGGGGGCTTCTGAAGACCTCGCAGTTCAAATCAAGGCTCTGAACAAAGATGTGGCTTCCCTTCGGGGTGTCATTAAGTCTGCGGTGGCTGAAGCTGTCTCTAAAGAAATCAGCTCCATCAACTCTACTTTGGTAATTCATCAGGAGCGCTTGGACAGTCTCGAGTCCGGGCTTAAGTCTCTTCATTCTATGTCTGAGTCTCTCCGATTCCTGGATCTGATGGCGAGGAGACATGACATCATGATTTATGGCATTCCTTCCTCTGAGGACCATAAAAAATTTTTGCGGCGCATATTCTCAGCGCTGGGTACAGCGGTGGGCCCCGATGACGTCTCGCACTGCATTCGGCTGAAGGGAAACAGCGGTCTCGTTTGGGTAAAATTTACATCCATCCCTGCTAGGGACCGAGTGATGAGGGCATACTTCGCTAAGGAAACCCTGAAGCTTTCTGATGCTGGTGTGGCAGGGGTGGACTCCCGAATTTACTTTAATGATAATCTTCCGGGGGTGGTTTCGCACCTGAAGAAGCAGTGTCTCGTCCTCAAAAAAGATAAAAAGATTTCTGGCGTCTCTACTATCAATGGCAACCTGATCATCAAGAAACTGGACGGATCCACTGTTAGAATTACCTCCACGGAAGAGCTTGCTGCGCTGAACTTATAGTCTCCTTCGTATTGGACTTTCTGTACATCTCTGACTTTACTACATGAACTACCTGTGATGAGCTATTCTCTTCGTGCTATTAGTTTATAGTCTAGTATATATTAGCTTAGTGAATTATATCCCCGCGGTGTGTATATGATGAATTGCAGTATTACTCTGTAGCATACTTATCTTGAATTGTTGTATCTGAATTGATTTAATTGCATTTAAGTCATACTGTATTGCAATACCTTTTTCTCTAAATTATTTCCTATTCCGGTTATAAATATATTTTTCTTACTTCATTGCTATGTAGCTAATAGATTACAGTCTTGTGCATACTAGTTTCGTGAATTATAGCCCTGTGGCGTGCATATTATGAATTGCAGTTTTGCTCTGAATAGTGGTATTCGAATGGATTTAATTACACTTAAGTCATGCTGTATTGCAATACTGTAATCTCTAAATTATTCCTAGTTCACTTCCAAATTTATTTTGCTTATTTCGTTGCATTGCGTTGCGTTTATTACACTTAATGAACATTTGTGAATCCTGCCTGCGAGCGGATGATAATGTTGATACTTGTTAATTGTTTTCTTCTTGTAATGCTAATTGGTTTTGTTTTTGCAGCGATGTTAGTTCAAATTGACATGATTGCTTCCTATGCGCCCTCTGCTATGATGCTCCGGTCCCCCCTAACCGCCTGCTTCTCTTCTTTTACATCGCTTTATGATGTCGGGTAACCGGGATGTGGAGGTGGTGTCGGACAACTCAGTGCTCCGGCGTAGTCTGCGCGCCAGGCGTAAGTACCTCAACGTTGGGCATTTTAACGGGCAGAGTATTAAACCCTCAAGTAAGTCCTCAAAGTTTAATGAGATAAAATCTGTTCTTGTTGACTCTTGGCTTGATATTGTTGGTGTTTCCGAGACCTGGCTTAAGTCCTATGTAATGAATAAGGCGGTGGCTATTCCGGGGTACAAGATCTTCCGTAATGATCGTCCTGTGGTGAGGGGGGGTGGTGTAGCCCTCTATATCTCCTCTCGTCTGTCGGCCAAGGTCTTGGCCAGATCTACTGATTCGGACCTAGAGTACTTGTTTGTTCAGGTTGGTGTTGGTCCATCTAGAACACTTGTTGGTGTAGTTTATCGCCCCCGTGGCCAACTGCAATCTTTGGATGGTGTTCTTGGCGAGTTTCTTCCTAAATATAATAATATAATTCTTATGGGGGATTTCAATCTTAACCTCTTAGACCCCCATGTCCTGCAGTCCACTAGTCTTTTTTTTGATAACCATGGCACTTGTCTTATTAATAATGGTTCACCGACACATTTTGATATTGTGAACGGTAGTACGTCTCTTCTTGACTTCTTTGTTGTGGGCAATAAATCCTCTGTTGTCTACAGTCATCAATTTTGGGTACCGGGTATCTCTAGACATGCTTTCATCTTCCTCTCACTCGATATTCAACATTGCCGGGTGCCGGTTGCTTTTTCTTTTCGCAACTATCGTGCGATCGACTTAAATAATCTCCTTTCCGATGCCTCTGAGTTAGACTTCAGTGAAATTTATAGCACTGGTGATACTAATGCCCAGCTTGATCTGCTTAATTTGCTATTAGTGCAACTTTTTAACAGGCATGTGCCGGTTGTGTCCTGGGTCCCTAGCCGTACTGAGAATCCGTGGTACAATTCTGAAATTCGGAAAGTTGCGTGTTTGCGTGACTGCGCTTACCGAGCTTATATGGAGTCCCGTACCGCTGACCGTTGGAAATCCTACTGTGTGCTGAGGAATAGAGTAACCCGAATGGTCAGGGATGCCAAGAGGGAGTATGGTGTGAGGTACTTTGGCCAAGATCTGCCTGTTAAGCAACTGTGGCGTAAGGTTAATGACCTCGGGGTTAATGGTGTAGATGAGGCTGACTGTAGTCATCTTTGTCCTGAAAAACTTAACACTTTCTTTTCGTCTTTCCAATCCAGACCTTCCAATCATCGGTCGGACGTTGCTTGGCCGGAATCTGAGAACTCGTTTTCGTTTAACAATTTTTCTGAGGAGGAACTTGGCTTGGCTCTGTTCTCTGTAAAATCCAATGCTGTCGGTCATGATGAAATCCCGATTAAATTTATTAAGATCATCTGGCCTCTTATTAGCCCACATCTTCTGCACATTTTTAATACCATTATCACCACTGCAAAGTTTCCGACTGCTTGGAAATGTGCTAAGATTTGCCCTATAGCCAAGAAGAGTGAGGCTAAGGATATTAGTGATTATCGTCCGATTAGTATTCTGCCGGCGCTTTCTAAAGTTTGGGAAATCTTAGTTAGGAAGCAAGTTACTAATTATTTAGCGAGCAATTCCTTACTCTATGGACGTCAGTCTGGTTTTCGGGAGTCGCATAGTACTACCACGGCACTCCTCGATGTCACTGAAACTATTCGCACTAACATCGACGATAGAAAGGTTTCTGTGTTGCTGTTGTTGGATTTCAGCAAGGCATTTGATAGCATCGATCATTCCATCTTATGTTTAAAGCTCAAGAGATTCTTTAGCTTCTCCTCTTCCGCGTGTAACATGATCTTTTCCTACCTGACTGACAGACTGCAATACGTTGTCTTGAGAGACCGGTCCTCTGGAAGATGCTCAGTTAGCTGTGGTGTCCCCCAGGGGTCCGTCCTCGGACCACTGCTTTTTAGTCTGTATATCAATGATCTGCCAAACTGCTTGAGTGTCGGTATGGTTCATATGTACGCGGATGATGTCCAGATCCTGTATCCTGCTCGATTGGATTCGCTGAATAATGTTGTGTCATTAATTAATGAGGACCTCGCTGCTTTATCTTGCTGGGCTACTCTGAATATGCTGACTCTGAACCCTGATAAGTCTAAGGCGATGGCAATCTACAGAACCCCGGTTAAACACCTCTTGAGTAATATTATCCTTGATAACAGGGTCATTCCCTATGTCAGTGCGGCTAAGAATCTTGGAGTGGTGATTAACGAAACGCTAACCTGGAGTGACCATTTCTCTTTCCTGAGACAGCGAGTATTTTTGGCCATGCGGAGGCTATACTCTGTCCAACATTTTCTCCCGTTTGCGCTGAGATTCACCCTTATCCGGTCCCTTATACTTCCTCTCTTTATATATGGTTGTGAGATTTTCGCTGGGTGTTCGGAGGGGGAGTTTGACTGTGTCAGGGTTTGCTTTAATACTTCAATTCGCTTTATATACAACCTAAGGGCCCGGGAACATGTCTCTCCCTATGTCCACTCTTTCCTGGGTTGCTCGCTAGATGTCCTCTTCAAGTTAAGGGTCCTACTTTTGGCTCGTAAAGTCCTTGGGCAGTGTGCCCCTACTTACCTTTTTAAACGGTTTACCTTCCTCCGCTCGTCGCGCGTTAGATGCCTTCTTATACCTTCTCACACCTCAAAGCTTATGGAGCGTTCCTTTATTGTAAGGGCAGCCCGTTTGTGGAATGGCCTACCTGCCTCACTTAAGTGTATGGCATCTCCTGTTATTTTTAAGAGAGAATGCTTGAGCCATCTGTCTGGACAGCCATGATTGTTCGCTGAGGTGCTGCTTGTGCCTGTCTGGCTGGGTGTCTCATTTTATTTTCCACCACCGCGAGTTCAGTTTCAGCTACACCTGTTGTTACTGTGTTGTGCTGCGCTAGGCGTCTTCTTCAAATTAAGGGTCCTACTATTGCCTCGCAAGGTCCTTGAGCAGTGTGCACCTGTCTTCCTTTTCTAACGGTTTATCCTCCTTCGCTCGTCTCATGTTATATATTTTCTTATTCCTTCTCACACCTCAAAGCCCTTGGAGTGTTCCTTTATGGTATGACAGCCCGTTCGCGGAATGGCTCACTTGCCTTACTTAAGCGTATGGTATCTCCTATTAATTTTAGGAAAGAATGTTTGATCCTCTTTGTCTGGACAGCCCTGATCGTTCGCCGGTGTGCTGATTGTGCCTGTCAGCCTGGGTGTCCTTTACTATTTCCACCACCACCGTGAGTTACATTTATATCTGTTGGTACTGTGTTGGCTGTTGGGAATGAGCGAAGCATCATTTTTCGGGGAAGCGCAATATATATTTTTATACAATTTTATTTTGAATGTCAATTTGAATTCAAACTTAGGTCTGATCAAACTTAACCAGTCTTTATAACTCCAATTTACTTATCTGGATTCAGTCTTACGAAGTCTTGATCTCTTAGTCTTATTTTAGTTTTAGTTTATTTCAGTTATAGTAGTATCTTGAAATGTCTAGCTGCTATGTTCTGCCCTTAATTTAATAATGTCTTAGCAATCGCCATAAGACTTTTGTCTTTTGATTGTACAATTGGATCAGAAATAAATAAATAAATAAATAAATAAATACTGAACGAAATTGGGTCTACTTCGTTTCGCCTATAGTTGAATTGCTTGAACATTTTCTTATAAGAATTCTGCTTGAATAGCCGAAGCGAGGTGATTGTTTTCTCTGAGATTTACTGTACTTATACTTTCAAATGCTTCGATTTTCGTTCCTTATTATTAATTACAAATAACGTATTTTATTTTTACTTCAATATTTGTACAAGAACTTGACAATTTTTTTTCGTTTACGATCGGATTAATATAAAATTCAATTTGTAAACTTCCATTGTAAAATAATTGAATAGAAAAAAATTACTTACATATCCCCCACGAGGTGGATATTGTCCAGGCTGTGGCTGTGGCGGCGGCATTCCAGGATGTTGCGGAGCCCCAGGATGTGGAGGCATTCCCCCAGGTAGTGGCATGTTTGGTTGGGGTGGAAAATTGTTCTGAGGAGGATATCCCATTTGTTGCTGATTGTATCCCGGTTGTTGATGTTGGAAACCTCCGCCTGGTGGCATGGGCTGGGGCGGTAATACTGGAGGCTGTTGCTGCGGAATTCCCTACAAAAATCCTCTTAAAAAAATGTATTTGAATGATTTGAAGAAAGAAAAACCTGAGTTAATCCAGGACTTGTTGGCATACCGGGCATGCCATGCATTGAGGGTTGATTCGGATACATCGGCTGTGGTTGTTGCGGCTGCGGCGGCATCCCTGGCATCGCAGGCATTTTGTTGGGACCACCCTGTGGAGGTAATTGACGCTGGTTAGCATTTGACACTGGAGGAAACCCAGGCATAATGGGCTGCGACTGCTGTTGATTCGTTGGCATTGGAGGCACCATTGGATTCGAATTTATAGGACCACTGTTCTGGAACGGGAGTGGCGGGGCAATGGACTCCTTCATAGGCGGCATATTTGCGTTCGGTGGCTGCTGCTGTTGGGGTTGAAACTGCTGACCTGGGTATGCGTTCTTATTTTGTGAATTTGGATGCATCTGCTGCGGCGCTGATGGCTGCTGTTGTTGTGGAGGTATGCTCGGTCCCCCGGGTATATTTTGGGTGGGAGGAGCGTGCGGCTGAGGCGGAGCATTCGTTCCCATTGGGGGAAAGTTTCCGGGAGGTGAAATATTGTTGTTGCTCATGTTCATGTTGTTGTTGACGACATTGCTCCCCATTCCATTCGTTGATGGCATGTTCGGCCTTCCCATGGGTGGCTGCTGCTGTTGAATGGACTGCCCGAAATCAGCTCTGGGTGGTGGTGCTCCGGACTGTGGTGGCGGAGGCATATTTTGTTTGGCTGGATTGATTGTCATCGCGGACATACCACCAGCAAGCTAAAAAAAAGGAAAAGTTGTGTGCGTCATTTGACCTATTAAAAATTTACGAAACGGAAAACTCAAAAAGAGGTAGAGCCCCTCACCTGCTGCTGGTAGTTCCCATTAGCGGCTCCTTGGGGTGGTGGTGGATGCATACTCGGCTGCTGCCATCCCTGCTGGGGGAATTGTTGTCCAAGCGTATTTTCCGGGTTCATTTCTGTGTGCGATAGAATTCGAAGGTTAATTTATTTTATCAAGCAGACGAGCTTCTCATTCACGGAAAATGGGGAAAGTGGCAGGGCCCCACTCGGCTTAATAACACAAATGACAACACATCACTGCCACGACGGGTGCCTTTCACTCACCTCAGACAGTTTTCTTTTAAAAACACATAAGCGATACGGCAAGCGATTATTGTGGAACCTTAAAATATTAAGTAAATAGCATGCAGGTCGAGGGAGTTTAAATGCAATTTGTGTTTTTACCACGTCAGATAAGAAAACCCACTTTACAGAAAACTCATCTTATGAAGGGGGTGAGATGCACAACTGGACGAATGTGTCAAAAAGGCTGCCACGTAATTTTCACCGACTGTTCAACAAAATTGGTGAAGTACTAAGGGTGAGGCTTCATCTCAACTTTTGCTTTATCTTATTTGATTCCTGTGGAATTTAAGTAGATTTGGCCTATTTTAAGGATCTCGCGTAATTCTTATTTATTTTAGGTAATATAATAATAAAATTAAATATTAACGTAAATACCGCTTTTACACAGTTGAACAGCTGTTCAAACATTTAAATTCTGGTCAAGGTCGTTTCAAAGTGAAATTATAATTTTTTTTTAATTTTTGCAAAATTTATTTTAATTTTAATTCCATTAAGTGTTATGGTAAATGTTTTTTTGCTTCACAAGGTTTTCACCACCTTTTCGAACAAAGTATATATATTTTTCAGAGCCGCAAATTAATTGCAAATTAAGTACAAAACTGAAAAATCAAGTACTGCCTGCACTTTCGCTAGAAATTTATGAATACTTTTGCTTACATTAAGTAAAAGTTCCTGAGATTTTAAGTTTTATAATTTTGATTTCCATAGTTAAAAAAAAAATCAATTCAATTTATCCTGGATATTAACGGTCATCATAAGATTCAGAATAAATTTCGAATTGACAATTATAGATTTCTAGGTATTTACCTAGTTAAGCAAATTATAATTAGTTCATTAAAGATATATATGAAATTCTTGATCTTTCTTGTATCTCATTTGCATTTTAAATTCTTTATTTAAATAATTGAGTAATAAAAAAATTAACTCAAGCTTTTAATCTGATTCTAGCTAAGCACTTAAAAGCTGACTGTTAAGCGGAATGAAAGCGCTTTTGGGAAGCAACAATAGCTTTCAGAAACTGATTTACGAAAAAGATTTGTTTGTAATACAAAATTAGCCTACGCCGATAATCTGCTTCTTGTCGATAGTTCAATAGGTGGTAATTGTTAGGAGAATAAAAGATTAACAAAAAAGGGATTTAAGACTGTTTTATATTTTCGCACGGGGAATGGAATCCAGAAAAAATTTCAAAACAAATCACCATTTTAACCCCATCAAATCCACTGAACTGCAAACATGCGAACTGACAATTTCGTCTTGTCACTGTCCGTCTGGAGTCTGGGGTCACGGGTGGGAATTGGAATTTTTGTGCAAAAACATCCCCGGTTTTCTTGTGTTCTCCTGTGTCTAAATAAAATTTAAAAACTATTTTTAAACTCACCCCTTAATGTGTGTATAAGTAGATCTGCCAAAAAAAGAAAAATGTCGAAGAAGGAGGAGAAACCAATTCCCCCAAAGACTGAGGATGATTTAAACGATTTGCTCGATAGTAGGTGCAATTTTATTTTGATGCAAATCATAGTAATTACGTTACATAATTAATCTTCTGCAGACGCCCTTAAAGATTTCGAGATTTCCGACAAGTCGGAGAAGACCGAGATCCAAGGTGCTGAAGGAAAGGATGAAGTCGCCGAACTTTGGAATGAGGACTTCTTCGCGTAAGTTTAGTGCGCCGTGGGGCTCGCTATTGCGTAGATCTGGGGTAAAAAACCCTAAGCTCATTCAATGCTATTCAAAATTCGTGCTTTAAGTGCTTGCCCCGTCCCACTAACATTTAGCCTTGCGCTAGAATGAGTTTTAATGTTTTTTAGGGTACTGCATTTTTGCATGTCTGCACTTTAGCTTTGCACATTGTTCGCCTAAATTCTTCAGTTAATCAATTTAAACAAGCAAATTGATTCCGGTTGCTTCTGTAGAGATTTATTCATTGCTTTGTTCCTTATCAAAATCAAATAGCAAGATTTATAACCCTTAAAAAGGCATTTGTTACGTCGGGTCTCAAAATCGGTTTATCTTAAGGATTAATATTAGGCCCATTTCTCTATTTACTATAAACATATAAATAATATTCAATTTCAAAACATAAGGGCGAACCTTATGACTGTATTAAGGAAATTCGCTCAGATTTGTATTCATTTCTGCTATGTAATTAAAAAAAACTTTAAAGGCATTTTGACAAAATTAATTAAATTGCGCAGTTAACAAAAGAATTAATATGTAAATATTTTATATCACAGACAGCAAGCACAATTACTGGGAGAAAAAATGAATTCAATATTCGGCGTAACAGAAGGAGAATCGACGCTTTCTCCCGACCAAATTGCAGCCAGCTTTGAAAAAATGGCAGAGGCCGCAGTAATGGCCCTCCAGGGCGATGTCCCTGAGGACGAAGCGAGCAAGAAATACGCCGAGAGCATATCAGAAGCTCTGAAGGTATAATCGAACCTTAAATATGCAAACATTCTACAATTATTATTTAAAGGGCTTGAAAGATGGTGTCGACAATCTCCCTCCGCTATCAGAAACCGACGTTGCTAACATGTTTCCCAAATTAACGCTTGATGTAAGTACTCAGGAAATCTTACTTTTTAAGCCCTAAATTATATGGGCAATTGAAAAAATTTACCTACCAATTAGTTGGATTTCCAGAAATTCTGCCTTATAGATTACTATTTGAACAATTCATTTGTCTTCGTAATTTATAAATGAGAAAACGAAAGATAACCGAAATATTTTGCAGGGTGGTTTGGATAACAACGGGAAGCCTCTCTTGAATTTTATGCAGGGCATGCTGAGAACACTTACCTCAGCAGAGATACTGCTTCCAGGTATTAAAGACCTACTAGAGAAATACCCAAAATTCCTACGAGAGAACGCGGATAAATTGTCGCAGGAAGACAAAGAAAGGTAAATTAAAAAATGTAATGTATATATATACTAAAAGATACTTTTCCTCCACAAGATACCAAAAGCAACAAGATCTCTTCGGCGTAATATGCAGAGATCTCGAAGAAGAACAGCCGGAAGACTCATCTGAAATGAAGGAGGAGAGATTCAAGCGTGTTCTAGACAACATATACAAATTGCAGGAATTCGGTCAGCCGCCTGATGATGTTATTGAAGATATCGTGCAGTTGCCCGGATTAGGGGCAGCCGGTGGAGGTAGCAATCAATGTCCAATGATGTAGTTGCTCGCATTTCAACTACAAAAGGCATCTTGACGTTGTGAATCACACGATATTTCTAAATACTTTGTTTTTGTTTATTATTTTATGGGAAATGAAATATACAATTTGCAGAAATTTTTGGGTTTCAATCGAACAAAAAAATTTTAGGTTACAACTTAAAAAGTATTTATTTCGTAAAATCTTACAAAAAGAACCGTCTACGTGCCTCCATCGCATGTCTCTTATTCGTTATAATCCAAGCGTAGTCGCCGGTTTTGCTGTCGAAGGTGCCTTCTTGAAGTGATCGTAATTTTAGGGTGAATCTCGGTCCAAGCTCCCTTAATTTTGCGCGCTTTCCATTTTTATCAAATTCATATCTGTGGTGCCTGAAGAAGATATAATCTCTTTGATTGTGGAAAGTTACAGCTCGACGTCCACGAAATTCGGGATCGTGGTGGAAAAGGGCACCCAGCATACGGCCAATCGATAAACCCAGACGAGTCGTGAAATTAGTTAAAATGACCTCCGGCCTGTGTTTTGTTATTTCTTTATGGTCCCTTCTTATATCAGAAGTCAGCTTTACTCCGCTTAGTTTAAAATGAGCCGTTGGTCCTCCTGGAAGGTGGATTACCAGCAATCCATTTGGTTTGTTGCGGTCCTCGTTAATGATTATTACGTCAGTGTATCCCTCCCGGATGGAGCTCTTTACAATTTTTTTAACTGAAGACCTGTTTCTGATTTTAACCAAAGCATTAGGGATAATTCTCGCGAGTTCTAAACCGAATTTTCTTGTTCTAGTGACTGGATTGTCGGCGAACGTAATGATCACTTTAGGGGTGTAACTACGATTGAAATACTCGCTAAAATCATCCGTCTCCAGCTCTTTTCTGAGCTCCTCGTTATCAGAATCTTCTAAATTGGTTACCGTAGTTTGATCAGGCTCCCGCAGACTTTCTATTGTGTGTCCAGTGTTCCTGGGGACACCCTCTTTTCGTCGTTTCTTCCGCTCATGTCGCTGCTTTTTCTTCTTTTCTTGCTTAAGTTTCTTGAATATGGCATGTCGCTTTTCCTTATTTTTGATAAAACTGATAGGATTTATCACTGGAATTCTAACACCATCATCATCATCCTCGTTTTCGTCGTCCTCCTCGTCTTCTGAAGCAGCCTCAATCTTAACATCGTCGGATCCGGCTTTTTCCTCATTCATTTCTTCATCAGAATCAGCTTCAATTTCCTCATTTTCAGTATCTTTTGTTTGCTCCATTTGCTCTTCATCTTCTGAAAAGCTATCAGAGTCGCTTTCACTTGGTTTTCCCATTATCCCTCCAGTAAAATCAAGTAATCTATCCTGGCGTACACAACACGTGCGAACGAAATCAAATAATTTTTGAAATGTCAAAAAATTTTCAGTTCTTCTTCTTATTCATATACTCTTAGCATAATTACTAAATTAGTTATTAGCAGAATAAATTCTTAATAGAATTTTTTATTGTGAATTTAAATAAAATTCTTAATGGATTTAATAATTATAAAATATAGATTAAAATTTAAAAATTTTCACCTGAGTTTTAGATAATGCAGTTCACTTTGAAAGATCCCAAACATTTCACGATGACCTTCCATCGACTTTCATTCGAGCCCACCACCCGGCGGCTGTAATTCTTCAAGTTGTTGCTACGTTTTCTACCTCGAAATCCCTTAAAAGTATTTAAAATGGCTCTTAATAAGCTGAGTATCGAGAGCCTGGACCTTAAGGATAAGAGGGTCCTTATGAGGTAATATATAAACCTACATTTTATAGCAGTTTAACGTAAAACTAACCGACCACTTCCAGGGTGGATTTTAATGTTCCGATCAAAGAGGGCAAAATCACCAGCAATCAGCGCATCGTAGCCGCTCTGGACTCCGTTAAATATGCTCTGGAAAAGGGGGCAAAGTCGGTTGTAAGTACTTCACCCACAAAAAATCTCATAATTCTGCTAAAACTCAATCTCTTGCGTTCCAAAGGTACTGATGTCACACTTGGGGCGACCCGATGGCAACAAGAACCCTAAGTACACCTTGGCCCCAGTGGCTGATGAGCTGAAGAAGCTTCTGGGGAAGGACGTGACCTTTCTGAACGATTGTGTGGGCCCCGAAGTGGAAGAGAAGTGCAAGGATCCAGCTCCTGGCAGCATCATTCTCTTGGAAAATCTCCGCTTCTACATCGAGGAGGAGGGCAAAGGGGTGGACGCTAGCGGGGCCAAGGTAAAGGCTGATCCAGCCAAAGTGAAGCAGTTCCGGGAGAGCCTCAAGAAGCTCGGGGACGTCTACGTGAACGACGCCTTCGGAACAGCCCACAGAGCTCACAGCTCCATGCTGGGCGAGGGATTCAGTCAGCGTGCAGCCGGATTTCTACTAAACAAGGAATTGAAATATTTCTCCCAGGCGCTCGACAATCCCCCAAAACCTTTCCTTGCAATTTTAGGCGGTGCAAAGGTTGCTGATAAAATTCAGTTGATTGAAAACCTTCTGGATAAGGTGAACGAAATGATAATCGGCGGAGGAATGGCTTTCACCTTCCTTAAAGTCATCAATGGAATGAAAATTGGATCCTCCCTCTTCGACGAGGAGGGCTCAAAAATTGTCGAGAAACTAGTGGAGAAGGCAAAGAAAAATAACGTCCAACTCCATTTGCCCGTTGATTTTGTTACCGCCGATAGATTTGCTGAAGATGCACAAGTCGGAGAGGCAACTGTTGAAAGTGGCATCCCCGATGGATGGATGGGTTTGGATTGTGGCCCAAAAACTCGTGAACTTCTCGCTGCCCCTATTCTTCGAGCCAAGATTATTGTCTGGAATGGGTAAGAAAATTTTAGTGATTTATTTCGAAGTACCAAACTCTGTTTGGACCAGAAATTCATATATGAATAACGTGGCAGAAAAGTTGTAAGCTTAGCTTAAACCAAAGTTTAACTTAGCTAGATTAACTTATCTGGCTTAAGCCGGTTTCAATACTAATTCCAGATTAGCTCCAGCCTGAAATCTCAACGAAATCTTTTTCTATTTTCCAGACCAGCTGGTGTGTTTGAATTTGCAAATTTCGCTAAAGGAACTAAAGCAGTAATGGACAAAGTTGTAGAAGCAACAAAAGCCGGAACAGTGTCTATCATTGGAGGCGGAGACACAGCCACCGCTTGCGCCAAATTTGGTACGGAATCGCTCGTTTCCCACGTCTCAACTGGGGGTGGTGCATCACTTGAATTGCTCGAAGGCAAAACCTTACCGGGTGTTGCTGCTTTAAGCAGCGCTTAAGGATTAAGTTATAAATTTAAAAAAATTTACTAGATCATGTTAAAAGTACGGAAATACATAAATGTCCTAAGAAAAAATCTTTATTTAGCGAAAATTATTAACTACCTTAACTACCTTTTCGCAAAGTTTGAGTCCATCGCTCTCGACGACCGCTGAATGTTATTAATGTTCGACCTGATCCTCGATTCGACTGATTTCTGGTTGGACATCGCTTTCTGGAGCTCCTTGTTGATGAAGGTTTTGTCGAATTCTGCGGATTCATGCTGAGCACGTTCCTTTTCGTACTCTTCACGATACTTCTTCACGGAACGTGTCCGCTCCTCGTCTCGCCACACAGCGTTTTGCATCATTTCCTGGCGACGACGTTCTTTTTCTTCTTCTGTTAGTCTTCCTTTTTGTGCTGATTTTGGCTCACGAGACGGTGACTTGTTTCGATCAGGAATTGGGCTGCGCCCCTTGTGATCCTTAGATCTTCTGCGAGGTGATCTTGAACGGGATCGAGTTTTTCTGGGATTGTCGGTGTTTCTTTTGATTCTATTTCTGGCGAGCTCAGGTGATCTTGAATTGGATCGACTTCTTTGCCGTCTTTCCACATTTCTAGCTGTTTTACTTCGAACTGGTTCAGGTGATTTCGATCCGGAACGGCTTCTTTGCCGCCTCTCTGTGTTTCTTCTATTTCGGTCAAATTCAGGCGATCTTGACCGTGAGCGATTTCTATGCCGCATTTCTGTATTTCGGCCCATTCTATTTCGTGTAGGTTCAGGTGATATAAATCCGGAACGACTTCTTTGAGGTCTTTCTGCGGTCCGGTTAGTTCTGGTTCGGTCTGAATTTCTATATTCTCGAACTGGTCGCCTTTCTTCGAAACGTTTCTTATCATGTCTTTTATCCTCTGAAGAGCTAATAGAAGAATTGCTCGAATTACTTGAACTACTGCTCGAACGGGATTTCTTCTTTTTCTTTGATTTTGCAGCTCTGTCGAGCTCTTTCGAGAGTTTATCGTACTTAACTTTGAGCAACTTATTTATGTCTAACTTCCTAGAGTCCTCTCCATCCCCAAAAGCGCTCTGGATCTTTTTATATTGCTTTGCAAGCATTTTGTCAAGTTCTTCATCGCTCGTCTCGTCAGATCCATGCGATTTCTTCTTCCTATCCTCCTTTTTCTTTTTTTCCTTCTTTGATTTTTTCTGCTTCTCAGACTTGCTTACTTTTTCGCTTTTTAACAATCTGTGCAACTCCTTCAGCTTGACTGGATTCTCAAGGATTTTGCGTCGTGATTCCAGCTCCTTTTGCTTTATCATCATGAGGGGATCTTCCATGATCTTCCTCTGGAGATCGACCTGCTCGTTGCTTTGAATGCTCCTATATTGCCTGATGGAGAACGGAATGCACTCGTGCTCGACGTGGTTTTTTGGAACTGTGACCCCAACGACTTGTTTTTCTTTCTCTGCTTTTTCCTCGGCATCAAGCTGTTCGAAACTTTTGTCAATCGCTCTACCGAGAAGGTACTCTTCGCGATTTAGTAAATCTGTTGGTCCTGTAAAACAACAAATAGTTTTAAAGCATTCAAAAATGAGGAATTTTGCTAATACCTTTGTACATCCACTCCAGTTTTGGGTTATCACTTGTCTGTGCCAGCACTCCAGAAGCTTGCCCCAACTTCTTAAGATCCTCACGATTTTTCTCCTCTGCTATTTCCTTTTTCAGCTCGTTTAATCGCCGTTTTTCTGCCATTTCTGCTTGCTCGGCTTTCCATACTTTTTCCTGATTCTTTAGAGTCTGTGGGTGCCATGATTTTTTCAAGTTCTGTAATTCGGGTTAAATGCATTGTTACCTCAGTTTTTCTAGATTTATATATTTTATAGATTTTAATGTATTTAATTTTATACGTACCAAATCGCCTCCTCCCATTTTATGAGCTTAAAATGCACAAAATCTGCAAACTTAATCGCGACACACCAACAACATGAAATTTTTTGTCAACTGCGCTGTCAATTGTTTGAACAATAAACTGAAGTTGTTAGTGATTCCGAACTACCGTTTTAACTGACATTTAAGTTATAAAAATTATAAGGAATCAGGTAATAGATAGTATTAAAAATCAGTAAATGAATATTGATTTTTCTTACAAAATAAATATATTAATTAATAAAAGTTCTAGCAGTAAGTGAGCCACCTACTTGTGAAAATGCGTACTAAACTCTCTTCCCTCTCTTCCCATTTTACCGGTTCCGTTTCTCTCTGTTAGTTCACCAGAGTCAGAGTCTGACAGTCCGACAGAGACAATTGAAGGGGCCGTAGTTTTTTTCGAGCTTAAATTTCTTAGCATTTGTCCGTGTTCTAATAATTGTTGTGTTGTAAAAATGGCAAGTTTAGCGAAACTACAAGTACCTTTGTTCCTTTTGAGGGAGTGCAAGTCAAATATCGGCGGACTTTCATCGATTCGAAACAGGTAAAAGCGGCCGCTGATTTTTGTCATTGAAGAAAGGTCAAATGATATCAGATCTGTTTTCCTGAGGGAAAAAACACGTCGAATAAAGCCGCTGGAGTGCTGTGGGGCCGAGAAATCCCTGCAGCATTCAGTTGGTCGGGCTGCCGCGAGCCGGAAGTGTATGCGATTTATGTCACGCATGAAGATGGTCGGGGGCCGCGGGGCCGCAGATGAGCAAATGGAAGATTCCGATTTGCGGTGGAATCGCATCTGTGGCTTATGAAATAATTCTCGTGGTTGATCAGACTGCGGCAGTTGCCAGGGGACTACCCTCAGCTGGGTCGAGTTGTGCAGGCTTTGGGGTGAAAGGGGCCAGTGGCCTTGGGTCGCCTTTTTGCTGAAGGCTCCCTTTTTAAGCTTACACCTTCCGGTAGGAGATAAGGCCGCAGATTGCTTACTTTTTTAGACGAATGTGCTAAAAGGAAATGGATTAGCGAGTTTGAAGACAAAATATTGTTGCAGTTCAAGTGAGCTGCAATGCGGCTCCTCTTGCAGTAAAAAAATTAGCTGATAAGCATGCGTTTTAAAATTTCTAAAAGTGCCACCTTCAAAGCTAATTTAGGGCCTTGTTAAAAATCCTCTCAAAATCTCTTACTCCAAGTGATCAAGAGATCATGATGTTTTCTATTTTCCGTAAAAAACTATGGAATTAAGGGAAAACTTACCGGAGCAAAAATGTTCTTTATTAGATAATCTACAAAATCTTATTTAGGTTTATTTCAATTTTATTAATAGTTTTTGGCCACATGGAAAATGGGAACCCGAATTATTTTATTTATTGAAAGGTTCATTTTTAAACTTAAAAGTAAGAGTAGAAAATCTTGCAAATATTTGTTCTGATGGAAATTACTGAACTTGCGACCGGCTGCGTGAATCACAATAAATTGTGATTGTCTCGGAAATAAATATTTACGAAAGTATATCCAACAATCATTTGTTTGTGAACGTTGTGCAGGCCTTCATGATACATTCATTGAAAAAGAAATTGTACTGCGAAGGGGCAAGCTTCAATTATTATTTAATTAAGGCCATGAAGACGGCCACAACCATCAAGAATGATTGGAATATCTTTGATATCTTTTATTTATTTACGCAGAACAGTAAACAATTACAAAGCAATTATTCCAGAAATCAAGAAGAAATATTCATAATTATCTTTGTTATCTGCAACGCGATGTGAATACTTCAAATTCAATATGTAAAATAACAAATATGTGCGTTATTTTAAAATCAAGGTAAAAGATCACCTTAATGTACTTTTTTCTTTTTAAAATAAATTAACATGATTAGTTTTTAATGAAACATACAACATTTTTTATTAGGGCTAATAAATGTAGAAAAAAAATACTTCTCCATTTATGTGCAAATCAACTTAGCCCCGGGATGGTTAAAAACACAAGTTAGAGAATGAAAACGGCTACTAAATCTTACATGGCATAAGTTTCTATCGTTTCGAAGTTTATTACTAAGAAACATATTTTTGTGAAGATGAATTATATGTACAATTTGAACGAGCTGATCATAATCATAATAATTTTTATGTATTCGGAATTATATTTTTGAAGCAAAAGACTTAGAGGAAGAAGTTCTCAAAAATCTCTTTTAAATTTTCGACACATTTTCTAAGCCGTTAGAGAAATAAAATAAACTTGTCACATTAATTATTTAAAAATCAAAATTAGATTCTCAATCACTGACCAAATAATTGCTAACCCTATGACGATTAAATTTTAAAACAAAAAACTTCCATCTCTAATTAAAAAACAGACATAATTAAACTTGTGATAAGAAAACGCCTGCCAGAAGCAGACAAATAGCTCTCGGTTGACGTGTTCTATGTTGATTTTTTTTTATGTTAAGCTAGTGCAAAAACAATTGAGTCAATCTTACCCGGGTTATTAAATGAGAATTCCTACTGATTTAAAAGATATTGTTAAAATAGTTTTGAATACAATGAGGTTTTTTTACGAAAATTAATCTATTAAATTTATCTCTTTATCCGTAGTTCGTGGTGGTCTGATGTAAAAATGGGTCCCCCTGATGCTATTTTGGGAATAACAGAAGCATTTAAGCGCGACACCAACCCAAAAAAGGTAAATCTAGGCGTTGGAGCCTATCGTGACGATAATGGCAAGCCATTCGTTCTCCCAAGTGTTCGAGAGGTATTTTAAGATTTCTTCTATATTTTTCTACTTCTAACATTCATAATATTTCATAAGGCAGAAAAAAGGATTTTTGAAAAGAAAATGGATCACGAGTACGCGCCTATTTCTGGTATAGCTGATTTTACCAAATACGCAGCTCGACTTGCATTAGGAGATGATTCGCCGACTATTAAAGGCAACTGCAATGCTACCATTCAGGTGAAATATTTTTTTTTTAATATTCTAACTAGCTTTGTTAATAATTTGGTTTCATTATTAGGCAATTAGTGGCACAGGAGCTCTGAGAATGGGAACAGCTTATTTAAACTCATTCCATTCTGGAAATAAAGTGGTTTACCTGCCAACGCCTACATGGGGCAATCACAATCCAGTTTGCTTACATGCTGGATTAAAAATAGAAAAATATAGGTACTATGATCCCAAGACCTGCGGATTGGACTTCAATGGTATGGCGGAAGATATTTGTGTAAGTAATGTTGTGATATTTATGCTTTTGAGTTTTGATTCTTAATGCGACCGTAAAGAATTAACCCAAAAATTGTTTATAACTGTTAATTTCAACGTTAAAACTATTGAATTAATTAATGAAATAGATTAGCAAAAACACTAATAATTTAAAATTATATTTAACAGAAAATGCCAGAAAAGTCGATTATTTTGCTGCATGCCTGCGCCCACAATCCAACTGGTGTCGATCCCACCAAAGATCAGTGGTGTCAGCTTTCTCAAATTATTAAGGAAAAAAATCTGTTGGTATTCTTTGACATGGCTTACCAAGGTTTTGCCTCTGGCGATGTTGATTACGATGCACAGGCGGTAAGGATTTTTGAACAGGAGGGCCACAAATTTATACTCGCTCAAAGTTTTGCCAAAAATATGGGACTCTATGGGGAAAGAGCTGGAGCATTCACTGTAACCTGTTCTAGCAAGGAGGAGGCCGACAAAGTGATGTCTCAGCTTAAAATTCTTGTGCGCGCAATGTACTCTAATCCACCTATTTATGGTGCTCGTATTGTAGCTGAAATTTTGGGCGATGAAAAACTTAAACAAATGTGGCTGTGCGATGTTAAGTTGATGGCCGATAGGATTATTTCCGTCAGGCAACAATTGAAGGATAATTTAATTAAGAAAGGGTCTAAGAAATCATGGGATCATATTACCAATCAAATTGGAATGTTCTGCTACACTGGAATGACGCCGGAGAATGTTGATAGAATTACTAAGGAATTTAACATTTATCTAACGAAAGACGGCAGAATTTCTATGGCTGGAGTTACGAGCAAAAACGTTGAATATTTGGCAGAAGCTATGCACGCCGTTACTAAGTAAGGGATAAGGCATAGATTAGTTTTAAAAAATTGTTTGAGAGATTAAAATTAATTAGCGCGCGTAATCGGAGTAACTTTTTGTACAAGATCTAAATTGTGATATCGTTCAGAACTGAAAAGCTTTATCATCATTTGCTGTTAGAAGAAATATTTTTGTAATCACAGTTAATGCAACTTAATTAAGTAAAAGGAGACTGCGTAATTCAATTCTTCGTATCGTAAGTTAAAGAGATTCCTCGCACAGAAGCATTTCTTTTCAGGTTTTAGCTGCAATTGCGAACCGCAGAAAAATCAATTCCATTCAAAGCATTTGATTATGCATGTTTTTTAATGAAATAATTCTCAATAAAAGAGTCTATCGGAAAAAAAAGGTTTTACTTCTTTACTTAGTAATTGCGTCCTGTTGAATTTTTATGAATTTTCACTTTAATAACATTGATTTAAAAAATTTTTAGGTTTTAGTAACGTCTTTATTAATTTATTAATTTTCATTCGCTGGAAAATCTGTTTTGGTTTTCTTTTTTTTTTTTACAGTCAAATATAAATGAAAGTAACATGTTATCACACCGTTCAATTTCAACCATACTTTAGCTAAAAATTATTAAAAATATCGCATTAAACCCATTTGCAGTAAACGGAAGAATCCTAAAATCATGGTTTACTATACCTATACCTTAGCTTATCTGGCGGCTCGCAGTACTCTTTGACTATAAGTTTGCAGAGGAACACGTGGAATACTATGATTATTGCGCAAATTGATACCCAGAAGAATGTAGGTAGACCTCCTAAGTGATGTCCATGTTTATGTAAAGCTATTACGTGATGCTCATGAGCAGGGGCTGCATAAAAATTAAATCAAGTAAATTTTAACTCTAAAAAAAGAGCTGGAATATTACCTTCGATCACTTCTTTTACATGGATTGCTTTATGCAGCTCTTCGATATGTTGCTTGTCGGCTGTTATGTACAAAATCGCTGTTGGTGGATCTGTGACCTTAACAGGGAATGTCTTTTTCGAAGGGCTAAAAGTTAAACTACTAATGAAAAACACCTCCCGAATATTAAATTTAAGAATATACCCCAGAAGGACAGGATCATCCAGGCAGCCGGCATCACAGGCGTAATAGCTTCGGTCAGATCTGTCTAGCGCGATGTAGATAACCGCTTTATTGTCTTCGGTAACTGAGACAGACACGTTAACATGGGTCATATTCCCGTAGTTGAGCCGCCTAAAGTGATAGTCACGGTGCAGAAATTTCGGATGAATGTTAAACTCTAGATGTTGATTGCTAAATCTAAAACTTCCGAAGCTGAGAACCATCGCTTGGACTACTCCGCTGGCACCAGCTTTGATGAGATTATGACATCCCTGAAATTTACATGGCGACATTTTAACAAATTCCTCATATAGAAAACTAAATCTTTTAGTATAATTTAAAAAAATCGTGTTTATTCTTAGTTACAACTTTGATCGATTGTATCAGGAATCTTGGGGTTTAATTTTGTATACATATATAATTTGTATTTCGTTGGTTATTATAACTCGAAATGTAAGCAACTGAATCGTCGTTGAATATGAGACACCAAATTTCCTCTTTTAGAAATTTGCGAAAGTTTAATTGAATCATTTACATCAAATTATTGTCGAGGATATTTAGAATATTTTAAAATATATCTACTTACTTGCTTTTCTAAAGTCAGAAGCCATGACGATACTAAATTATTGAGAGAGTCCAGGGAGTCCATGTCCAACCAAAGATTTTCTGCCTATTTCAATGAATCGTAGAAAATTCAAAACTTTTTCGAATCTTCGAATCTCAAACCTGTAAAGTGTGATAGCTGTCGTAGCATCCCTCAGCATAGGTAAGTGTCCGAGCAATTTCCTGCTTCCTCTGAGGAGTAACCGACTCCTCAAACTCCAAGCTGCGCACATTGGAGAGAACCGCATAAATGGTTGAATTTATCCGGTCCCCATTGATGCTATTTTCAGCCTTCGAGGTGCTTATACTAAAACCTGACTCCCAAAGACTGTTCCACACTCGGGTGTGCTGTTTCTTGAAGTTGTAGAAAGGGTTCGACATTTCGTGTTGAATTTCTTGCAGTGCCCGTTTTATTGAATCAACAGCGACTTTCTCATTTTCTTCAACAATTTCGGTAAATTTACTCTTGTTGTCGAATTTTGAGTAGTGGACGGCTAGAATTACTTCAAGTTTTGTAACACCGCGCTTTTTTAGTGTGATGGACCGCGGTATTTTTCGAGTTACGACCGAAACAAGCAGACTTTGCTCTGGGTGGGAGCCTGTTGTAGCGATTCCGCTGACTACTTGGTACTCGTGAATAGTTGAACCTTGCTGGAGCCTTTTTCAGAAAATATACTTTTAACATTTCGCTAATACTTTTTTTACCTCAAACGATACTATAGGATCTGTCTTTATAAGATACCTTACAGATTCTCGAATCTGATAATGATATTAGAGAGTGTCTATATTTAAGAAAGTCTATTATCTTTAAAAAACAATTAAATTTAACCCTAGAAATCGACGGTTTATTAATTATTTATTACTTCTTTTTTAATTCTTAATTACTTTTTTGGTAGTTAAAAATCTAGCGATAAGAATTTGACATCAGAAAGTATTTATTTATTTATTTATTTTTGTATCATAAGTTTTAAATGAAAAATGGGAAGAATTAATAACTCCTGAATTTCCGACCAAACAGAGCAGGATATTGCCTGATATTTTGAAGGCTAAGAATAAGTGTAACCTTTAAAAGAGGGACAAAAGGCCCGTCCGGCTGGCGTTGATATCAACCCGGCGATGCACCATTTTTTTCATTTTTAGGTAAAAGGAGTCGTTTACGACGGTCATAAAACCTGAGGATCTGCGTTGTTTCATAAGAAGAAAGAGAAAAAAAAAGAGGTCGTAATTTCAATGAAGAACATTTTAGTCCACACCAAGACATCAAAAGTTTAGAAGTGAATTTTGTTCCAGATCCAAGATCCAGACAATGTAAAAAGGTAAAAGTAATACATATAAGAAATTAAAAGTGAGTTTTTCACTCAATGGCGTAAGATTCATAAATATTAGTGATTTATTTATTAATTATTAAAGTGTGTGATTGGAAACATTTCTAAATGATGTTTTAGTAGACATTTGTACGGAAATGGACATGACCAAACTATGTTCTTACAAAAATGTGAAGCTGTCTACAGAAGCCTAAACATTTTCTTTAACCACACTTATAAAATGGATAAAGTATCTATGGTGGAATGGAAATATTTGTAAATAAAATCGATTGTTGTCATTGGTCGCTGTGGTACATAGGACAAAAATATTATCCGAAATTATACTCGACATAAATTTCAGGCCTAACACAATGAATTTATGGTAATGAAATTATTAGCTCACCTTAATGTGTACTTATTTTAACTAGCGCTGAATTAATGTCAAGGTCTAGGCTCCTTAATTATATCAGATTCAGAGAATGTTGCTTTTTCTTTTGGTGTATAATAGCACCCCACAGTATCGTTCTAGAGTTATGGTTTATAAAAATATTTTAGATAACAATTCTTACTTTATATCCCGCGTAATAGCAGTTGGCCAGTCCGAGATCCTCGGCAGAGTGAGGTCAACATCGACTATCTGATTTCGGGTATTTGTAATTTTTAATTCCTGAACTAAGATAGATGGCAAATTGCGGTGCGCGAAGTACTCGTAAGAGACATAGTAATCTTGGAAGCACTGAAATCTTAAGATTTGCGGCTTAGATTTATGAGCATTTGATGTAAATTTTTCTCACCTATGAACAATTCCATTGAGGTACTCGACAACGGTGGCCTCTTTGCTAATTCCATTGGACGATGAGAGCGAGACGAAAGGATGAAAATAAATAGGAAGGTTGAGCGATCTCCGCCTTTTTATGTTTAGATGGGCGTTGCTATCCACCTCGGCGCTGAAGTACCCGTTGCCCACGTAGGGAATAAACTGGGAAAACGTCTCCGGATGGCGAATGTGTGCGTTAAACTCGATATTTTGCAGGTAAAACGGTGTCAGCCGGTCATCTATACATCGGTCTAAAGGATCTGGAATTGTAACAGTTCAGTAAAAGTTTTGACCACCGCTGCAGGGCTTTATTTACCTCTAGTCTCATCGGTTTTTGTGAAAAGCCACCGAAGTAGGGGCAAACCCACGTAGAAAGATGCTCCAATTACAAGCAGGAGAAGAAATATTTTCCTATAAGAGAAATTGCTGTCGAATGTCCGCTTAAGCTTTCGGCTTAATTCACCAAATTCGAATTTATTTTTTGCACCACGAAGCATATTTGCATTTTGTCATTTCTACTGCCGGCCCGAAGTATTTCTTTAGAAATTCTTTTTGACATAAAACAGCTGTGGTGCTCGATGTGACAGTTGCCAAATTTCAAGAGGTAGTTCAGAAAAAAGTGTTTCAACATTAGCATGAGCAATTTGACTTAAGAGAAATCACTTTATATTCTAAAATTAAGAATTTTTGAAAATTAAATAGTTTTGAAAGTACAAAATATGAAATTTATTAATCATATTTAATTGAAAATCGCATAAGCCAACAAGAGCATCCAGAGGGCTCTTTAAGCTCTAAAAGGAACTTAAATTGTCATTATGACAGTTTCCATTTTTGTCAACAAGAATATGTTGTTTTGGGCGAGCGAAGAAAGCATGAAAACTAGCTAAAACTTAAATGAGCAATTAATTAAAAATGACGGAAAATATTGTGGAACACTGGAGCTACTACATATATGTGACATTAACGCTCCTTCCAGTTTATTTAGCCTTTAAACTACTCCAATGGATGGGGTGGGAACTTTTTGTAAATAACTAAGTTTTATTGCCATGTTAAATAAATTGGTGCAGTTGTAAAGCATTTTTCTATTTATTTCCACTACTAATAAGTTAATAAGACACACATTTCTTGAAATCCGCTTGTAGTATCTTAGATTTTCGCATATCCACTTAGGGCATTCGCTGATGGGAATCTCGACCGGAGCAACATGCTCCGATCCCTGTCCAGCATAATTGAACGTCTCTTCAGCATAATTTCCCTCTCCAAATTACCCCTAGTTATCATGAGGTCCCTCTTGCAGTTCTCTGCCTCTGTCAGATCAGACAGCATCGCTGAGACTCCTCCCTGAACTATTCCAACCTCATCGACGAGCCCCCTTTGGGCGAAATCCCGGCTGTTTTCAACATGTGGACGATAGTTTCTGTTGTCCAGACGTGTTTGGACTACTTTCATTACATTGTCGAGGCCCTTCATGCCTTTCGTCATTTTCTCAATTCGATTTTCGGTGTCTGCTAACTTTTGGAGGCACTGTAATAAGAGAAATGTAATTGTAAGTGCTACGGGGGAAGAAATAAATTAAATTACATCGCGCAGCTCATTTTCAAGGCGTGTTAAAAGTTCTTGCAGGCATCCAATGCGATCCCGAAGGGCCTTTTCTACTACGTCCGCCTGAGTCCTTAGGTCTCGGGCTGCGTTAAGGAGAATGGCGTCAAGGGTGCTCCGAAGGGCCGCCTTCAAAATAAATTTGATTATTTATTGAATTTCGGACGTATGCCTCTTAAGGGCGGGCTTATTTGGAAATAGTAAGGTATTTTGTGTGTCTTCATTGATTTTAAAAAGGCGCAAATAATTTCAGTTAGGGCGAAGCAAAGCATTTCGATTTAGTTTGTTTTCAGAGCTAAAATCATGTAGGAGTTTTATGGGTGCGCATGTTCATGTCAGGAAAGCCATATATGAAAATATCACTTGCATTTTGTTTTAAAACGGACTAAAAAGTATAAAATGTTGTATTGCCTAAGCTATGTTTAAAGTTTCAACTCTCCATTTCATTGGGAAGTTAGTTTAAAATTGATTGCAAAATTTGCACCGAACAGACATACAAGAAAGCGAGTTAAATAAAAACGTGGTGAAATACCCCACTGATTACAGCGGAGCACTAATTAATTTTGCATGAAAAAATAGTAGATGTTCCAAAATTCAGTTTCTTATACCGGAAATAATTTCTTAATTTAAGTATGTTTTAAGTTGGAAGATAGTTGCAAGACAGATGAAAAAATACAGAAAAAGAAAAACCTTATTTATACTAAAGTATTCTTACCGATTTTTGGCGGCATTTTTCGCACTCCTCCAAGCTTTCTTTAGTAAAATGTTCCCAGTACTCGTCCGTTGATTGCCTGAAAGATTTTTAGTTAGACGTTTTAGAACAACAACAAAAAATGCATACAACTTACTCTGGAGGGAATCTGGTTGCTCCTGGCTTGAACATAATAACAGTCGATAAGTTGTTCAATCCTATGTTCAATGTGTCGATGTCGTACGCTTCCCTCTTATCGCTCCAGTCATATTCCAATCTGTTCCTGGCAGTTCTATTTTCTACTTGCTGTTGTTCGATGTCCGCCAATGTTTTGTTGAGGACAAGTCTAATTTCAGCAATTAGAGCCATTTCATTGATGAGCTCCTCCTCAGTTTTATCCCGGACCAGTTCAGGTTCCGGACGACTGCACCGACGGTCTAAGCACTCACTGACAATTGCTTCTGGTAATTTTAGGACTAGTAACGACTGCTTCAGTCTTAACCGCTCTTCTTCTAGGGTTGAAATCTCTTCGATCATTGCCTTTATTGATCTTTCTAGGGCACATTTCCATTTGTTAACTAGTTGAGCCCTTTGCCTTACGCGAGTCGTGCTGTCCGATTGGGTCTTGTCCAGCAACGAATAAGTTCTTATCATCGTATTACGACAGTCGTTTGCGTTCCTTTATTCAATTTAAAAAAGAAAAATTTAAAAATTATTCTGAAAATTTTAAAGGGAATATTCTTTAAAACTTCCAAAAGGAAATATGACTAGTGATGTTGTATGACTTTAATTAAATTTTAATATGTCTACTAGCTATTCATATAAAATACGGAATCTGATCTAATTTAATCTAACCTACGGAAAAAAAAATCGTATAGAAAAAATTTGCAACTTATTTGGATATAGAAAAGCATTAAAACTTGTTGATCAGTTTTATAATATAAATTTCTTTTAACCATTTATCTTCTTTAATAGTAAACTATACCAAAGATATGCAAAGCGAAAAGATATGAAAATGAAGAAATTTAAAATTATTATGTCGTTTTAATAAAAATCTTCGAAATATGCCCGTTGAATTTAAATCTACATTTTTTTCATAAACATACTGATCAATAGTTGATCAATTTATAGAATATTTTCCATATAGATAGCGAAATAAGATATGTTAAATAGGTAGGTATTAAAATACAAAATTTATTTACTTGGGGAGTCGAATCCGCGACTCTTCAAATGTTCGATCAAATAACTTAATAATGAGCTAAATGTTTAACTTGGAGGTTGAAGACTCTCCAATTCGAGTTGCAGCGTATTTCCCAAACAAACACGTTGTGTTTTATGAAGCTAAATTAACAAGACAAATTAACAGTGGTTTTGAATGTATCTTAAAAGTTAATCGAAACGAGTTGATTCAGTAGTTAGTTGTATCGATAATTACTCACTTATTAGCTTTCTGGAAAACGTCGCCAGCTTTATCTAGGACTTCCTTATTTCGCTGTCGCCATTCGTTTCCACTGTAACGCGTAATTGAATAGTGGTCTACTACCGGACGAGTTCCAGTTATGCCCGCCAGAGGGCTCCAATCGACTTTACCCGTAGCCCACGGCCCGACTGGACCCATGGGCTGCGCGGCGTCCTTCGCCGGCAAATCATCGCCCGGCTGGGGCATGTAGCAAGGCGGGTTCCCACTTTCATCTGCTCTTTTGTATTCGCTGATCTGAAATTAAACGATCTTTAAACTTAATAGGAAGTATCCAATATTTGGGGGGCTTGACCTACCATAAAATCTTCACTTTTTAATTGATTGGCCATCAAAGGTGATTCCTTTTCGACGGGCTCAGGAACATCGGTAAGCTGCAATTTTGGGGTTCGTAATTATAATTTTTATAATTTTATCTAGATTATTACGGAATTTCTCTTAGACTTTTGAAATTTTGTTAAACAATTAATGGCAGATATACACTTCAAAAACATTTCACGTAATTTTTTATCAAAACATTGTCCACATTTTAAAAAAATATTTAATATGCTAATAAAGATTTCTAGAAATGTATATTTTTTAAAACTTTTAAAACCATATCATAGAAATAAGACATGTCTTTTTTAGCTTTCCAAAAGCTATTAGGAGTCTATTATAAAAATTGTTTAAAATATTTGAATGCTCTTACGTTTTTGTTATTATTTGTGGTAATAAAATAATTAGTAGGAAATTTAAGCAAATTAATTTCAATGGAGGAGAAACTATGAAATTTTATAAGGATAAGCGAAACATTTTGGTATAATAATTAACTTACTGCGTTTTGTTCCCGATCACATAGACAAGTACAGGAATCCTCTTGTTTAAAAAGACAACGTTTATCAGCGACTTCTTTTATCATAGGTTGGTCTTGCATACAACAATGCGGGGGAGGATGATCATGTTCGGGGTGTTCAGGAGGATAGGGGTGACCTTGTTCGAGGTGTTCTTGAGGATGGGGATGACGTTGTTCGGCGCCATGATCGCACGATTCATGGCAATGACCGGCAGCTTGATGAAATCCTTCCGGAAATTGATGGCAATGCTGGGCTAGAGTGTTAATGGAGTCCTGTAATGAAAGTTTTTTTTTTTTTAAACTAAAAATTAACAAACTGACTGCCAATTACGTCGACGAAACCTCCTTTATGCGCACAAGGACTGCCGTGATGTTGCATTTTTGTCTTTTAAAATTTCAAATTTACACGAGAAATGTTGTGTTTTCCTCAAAATATACAAGAAAAGACTACAAAGAGTTTGAAATGACTTTGACTAGTTGGTGGAGCAATTTTGTTTGGAGCATACAAATAAAAGTGGTTGCTATGTGGGGTCCCTTTTTGGGGCGCACAGGACTTTTATATGATTCTTAATTTACAAATGTTTTGAGCTTCCTTGTTGCTCTTGTTGCGCTGTTATTATGAAAAATAGTTACTGCGAAATACTGCAAGTCGTTCGTAGCAAAGATATACTGTGGAATTTGTGATATAGCGTAAATATAAGGGGAACATTCCAAAAAGTCAATATCTTTAAAAATATCAAATTTTATTTTAAGATCACTACATTGTATAGATGGTAATTTGATATAGAAAATTGTGGTTAAATGTTGGATACTCTAAAGAACAATAACAATATAAGCAGTTGAAATAAATAAATAAAAAGTGCTCTCAACTTCAATGCCTAATCAGCGTTGAAATTTTAATTTTATTTTGATTCTCATGATTTCCCTGAGGAAATGGAGGAGCAAATAAGAATCAACGCTGATTGATGTTTATAAATTTTATTTAGCTCCCGCTTATTCTCGGAGATCTGAACTTAGGATTCCCAGTTTCGTATTTATATTATTTATTATAGTACTTATATTATTATTGCGAACTATTTCGAGGATCTAGAATTTAAATTTATAGAATTGGAAACTCACCAATATAAGTTTTTTTATTCCTCAGAATTATTTCGAGGATCTAAATTTTCAATTTGAGCGACGGATCTAAAAAGTCTATGTAATGTAACTAAAATTTTGACCCAGGAAACGAAAGCAGGAATTCTTTTTGCGAATATATATAATTATTTAAGTTATTTTTTAATCTATTCTATTTAATAAGAAATGAATTTACTCTTAATAATGTGCAAAATATCATCTAAATACGATTGAGAGTGGCATTTTTGTGATCAAAAGTCGCAAATTTCTAAAAACTTTTGAACCTTTGATCTATGCTATTAACACATATACATTCGCAGTTTTCGGCTGAAAAGGCTCGTAATAGGCAGAAGGCTCGTCAACTTCGAAGACTTCTTGTTTCAAAGGGCTCTAGGGTTAATTTCGATTTAATTTTTGAGCGGTGCGACGATATTCTTAAAGTTTCAGCACACATCTTCAGTGTCTTTCCTGAGTCTTTGTAACCCCTCATTTGAGATTTTTTCTGTCCGCATCCCTTACTGAGCTTAATTGAACCAAAGTTTGGTGTAAATTACCCATCGAGCATACCCTGACACATCTTGGCACAAAGTTTACCATCCCATTAAGGAGTTCCTCTTCAAATTTGTCTTTGACCTCAGGAACACATTGTCCACTTGAGAAATCCACTTCGTCCCTTGGAAAAACACTTGCCCGGAACGGGGTTTTCTTTAGCTACTCGACGGAAATAATGTCACGTATTAGTACTAAGAATCCGTACCCCAAACCCCCCCCTATGCAATTCTTTGTGCTAGAAGAGACCGGGCCGCCCCGAAAGGCCGGCCTCCAAGATGATAAATCTTAAATTAAACGCCCACCAAGGGTAGCTAAAAGCTAGCTTAAGAACGTGACCCTCTGTAGCTTTTTTGACAAAACAAAATGGACATTGTTGATATTTTGGGGTATTTTAGCCCCAGTGGATCCCCCCTTGGCCCATACTTGCCTCATTCTGTCCTCGACGTGAAATCAATAAAACCAGGGATGTTTGACATGATGTTCCCGGATGCCCATGGACGACGGCTTTAGATATTCTGTTCTCGACTATCTGCTCCGGGAAGTGGAGGACGCAATCAACAAATTTCGTATATACAAAATTGAAATCAAATTGATTCTTTTTGCAGAAAAAAAAGGCGGATCCTGCGAGATGTTCTCGAGGTCAAAAAAAAAAAAAAAGTAAATCTATGGTTGGGGGCTAACTTCAACGAAATTCCCTTATTTAAAGATGGACCAGGGGCACTAGGGGGAAGTCCCCACGAATGCCACAATTTCCGCCAGCCATAGGGAACATTTTGCGGTGTCGGTAATCGTTCTCCGGGGAACTTTGTCAAACCTCTGAATAAGTTGCTCCCCATCAAACTTTGTCTTGGGAGATCTTCTGATTTTCCCCATTTTCCTGGTCCCGTCCCCCTGCAGCATCCTCAGTGAGATCTTGTTCAGAGGAGTTATGCTATTTTGTGCCCAGTTCTAGGGCCTCTTGAACGTCTCGGTCCTGATGTCGCCTTTCCAATTAATTTAATTGCCTGCCATTATTCTCGCTTTCATTCAATTAAATCTTTTTCAACTGTGCCTGCCTTTTATACTTTTTGCCCTCGGAATTTTGTAGCCGCCCCCGTCGCGCGCTCAAATTGCTTTTGCGTTAGTAACTTCTTGGCACTTTATGCTTGATGCTCTTTCCCTTCATCGGAACACGCCGGAGATTTTTCTTAAATCGATTCATTCTGGTCGCAAAGAATCGCGTCGACTATACCAACGTCTTGACCGTCGGAAGCCGGTTGATTAGTGACCTACCGGAAATGCTTTGAAAACTAATGGCTTCGAGTCTCCGAGGAAAGCGAGAAAAATTCATATCTCGCCTCAGTCGAATGGGAATATTGGTGCCTTTATAGATTTAGATATATGAGGCCATAAATTGGGAATTACACTCTGCAATTTTTCTGCTTCATTTCTTGACTTACTCTTGTTACAACTTAAAGGTTTCTAAACCTTTTAATGACTGCACGAAGCATTTGACTCTGCATGGGATTCATTAGGACATACTCAAATTTAAATTCTTAGATGCTGTGCACTCTTAAACAAAAAAAATTATAATAGTAATATCCCATAATTTTGTAGATTTAATTCGCTTTTAAAGTGCATACACTTTACGTTTATAATAGAAAATAATCAAATTTTTACTATAGAGATCGAAAGCAGTGAATATCTTAAAAATTTTGATCAAATTCACCGATGCTGTAAATATGACAGAGTAAACATTTATTGCTTCAATGTTATTTTTCTACACAGCGATGTTTTTGAAATGCAAAAAAAAAAAAAACACAGCCGCATTTAAGATTTGTATGCTCCTATATGTTGAATCTGCGTGGTGCAGGTCCTATGAGTAGGATTTTAAATTGTAAAAATTGCAATTTTTAACTAACATCCTAAAAAAAAAACCTACAATTGTTTACCCAAGATACAAAGTGGGTTTTTTCGCAATCGGGTCTGGATCAGTTTTAGTAGGAAATTTTGCATTGAATTGAAGTTTATTGTTTCAAAAAGTTAATCCAAAAATTTGTTCGGTTCAAAATTTGAAGTTCAAATGAATAAAATGTCAAGGCAATTTGATGTTCTTTTCGTTAATTTTAAAGTTTTTATATTGGGGACGACTTATAAAATTAAATTTAATGAAAAATTTCTGATACCGATTTGATTGTGAAAAAAAAGCGCAGCTATTGACTCAATAAATGTATAGGCAAAGTTTGATCAAAATAAATGAAAAAATACGTACTTAATCGTATTCAAAAGATTTTTAATATTTCATATTAAAAGAAAATGGAATTTACCAAACAAGCAATTTTAATTTATGTGTATGTAATTAAAATGCATTACTTTCTGAAACGATCAGGCTTAAAATGAAAGTGCCAAATAATGTTAGTGGCTAATTGGTTTGCGCCTGAATAATTCATGATATCTATACGTTAAGGTTTAATTGGAAAAATATTTGAAAATGTATCTTAAAAATGTGGACTTATACCTCTTTCATTATCAGCGGCTCAAATTGCGCCGACGTCTTTTATGATTTAGAACATGGCCACAGTATTAAAATAAAGTTTTTTTTTATTCTAGTTTATTCAAAATTATATTTTAACTTTTTTGTGGTGATTTTTATGAGAATTCAATAAAATGTAAGAGGCTTTTATTTTGAATCCATCGTTATGAATTTTCTTCTCGTGGTATTAAATTTAAAAGCACCTTACTTAAAAAGCCCCATTATCTTTTTAACATAAGTTAAATTAAAGATTAAAAGATTTCTATAACATTACAATAGAGATGAAAAGAAATCTACTTTCTAGAACAAAATTTTGTACTTATGTAACAATTTAAATGTACAAATTAATTTTAACCACATTCCAACGTTTACAATAAATTCAATTCTTTTTTTTTGAGGTAATGTTCCTTTGTCATTTCCGGGAAATGCAACTGCTGCCAGAACGCCATACAAAAATGAAAACAATTCACACTGCCACGGGTCCGTTCTATGTTGAGGCATTAAATCGTGAAAGTCGGGAAAAGGAAGTGAACTTTTTCTCGGAGTGAAAGGAAAAACGACGGGCATCGTCGCCACTCGCAACTTTGTTTTCCTTTTCTATTTGGAAATTCAATTTTTTTTGGGTGCCAAAAGCGAGCAGCAATCGTGCAGTACATTGGCCCTGCCGCATGGCGGCGACGAAGACTTAAAAACCCATTTAAACATCAGAGGAAGAACATTAAGAGCGGCATTGAGTCCAAAAAGTGGAAGACAATAGCCGAAAATGGCTTGGATCTGGTTCAAAGGGGCTTTTTCTCGATCCCCATCCAGTTTTGGGGTTTGGTGCCAAAAAGTAAAAACCCCTGGACCCAGCATCCAGCATCCAGTATCCATTGGGGGGGTTTCTCGTACTATCTTCAAAATTCGCTTTAAAATTGATTCTGCAAGGACTGGTGATGCCACACCTGCCCTTCAGCTCCCCTGGTCGACCACAACCACAACTCTAGCCACCAGCTCCGGTGCGAGAATTGACTTAATCTGTGTCGTACAAGAGAAGGCAGATTGGTTTCTTGTAATAAATTTTCCTCATCCTCGCCACCGGAGCCCGAGTTGAGCCTCGCCCCGACCGTGTCCTGAAACTTTTCCCGAGTTAGTTAGGCCACAGATTCAATATCTCATTTGGAGTGAAATTCCCAGCGGCTAGAATCTAGATGCTGCCGGGGCCAGACGAGCTAGCAAAATTTTCACACTTCCAATTTGCGCGCCCTTCAGCGAAACCACTTGAGGTATCGGATAACATTACGAAAATCAAGGAATTGCCTGCCATGTGATACCCAACACCAATTCCGTGTTGGAATGGGAGTTTTGGGGCTCCGGTCGTGAACAGAGGAGCCCCCTCCGAATATCGCGCCAATTCCCAGATTCATGGCCCCACCGAGATTTATTCTCATTAAAATAAATTGTCTTCAGCAGATACTCTGATTCGACTCGAAATCAGAATTCGCCTTGATAGAAAATTGGGTCTATGCAAAGTGCGATTAGTGGTAGTTACAAGTAATGATCCAGGCGGATATGTGTTCGAAATTAATGCCAGGGGATCAAATGCTGTAATCCCACATTAGGTCTCGGGTTTACCGACATGTGTTACGCTACATTTGAAGGTTGGAATGCGGTGAGCCGGTTGACTTTAATTGTCTCGAGTGGATAACTTTCTGATTTTGGAGAAGCAATTAAGGGTACCGATTTTGTATAGGATTTTCTGTAAATTGAATGGAACGGTAGGTCGACTGTGCCTTTAGGGGTTATAAGGGAACCACGTCAACTTAAGGCCTTAAGCTTAAATTATTAAATCTAACTAAACTTATAATTACGTTTTCAATTATGATTTAATGTTTAATTAATATTTTAGGTATATACATATGTCTATAAACTACACTCATAAGCTTTATAAAAATTATTCTTTTAAGATGGTTTTAAATAAATTTCTACTTTTTATAATAACTTACTTAAACTTTCATATAATAACACTAAAAATTAATTTTAACTCTTCAATATACAGGGTGACCGGGAATTGCTGGCATTCCTCTCGGGAGAATAAACTATGACTAATTTGGAGTGATTTAACCTATATCACTTGGGGGTCGGAAATGCACCATTTTCGAGAAAATTGACCTATTTTTAGTTTTCTCAAGAATATTTGAAAACTTAAAGTGAATTATTTGAATTAATTTATTAAATTTCAAACAATATTTACTGGTGCTACATGCAAGCCAAGTAGACTTTAAAGTAGTCTACATATTACACCATCATATTGATTTCAAGTTGGCTTCACTCAAGCACAATCGATCCGAAGAATTTGCCAAATTGACTTTGATTTTGACTGAATGGAATCTAAGGAATCTATAGAATCTAAGAAATTTGTTCTTAAAATAAAGCAGGTTAATTAATTGTTGTGGATTAGGTATGATTAATATCACATAAAAGTCTCGTAATTTTGAAAATCTTTACTAACCTTTGACATCATAATTTTGTAAAAGTAAATCTACTGAAAAATGCAAAATTAGATTTTTGGAGGAATGAATTATTATGAAGGACCATTTCAGATATCAAAATTTGCTGCGTACCAAAATTCAAGTTTTAGTTTTTAGTGAGAATCTCTTTCTGCAAACTGCAAGTGAAAATGTTAAAAGACTTCAATCCGTCAAAAATAAACTCCAAACAAAACAAAAATCAATTTCCTTCATTTATCCCGCGGACATTAATTGAGTTGTCGCTCCATTCATTATTCGACCTCCCTTTTTAATAATGATTGGCACTTCTTTCTAAACAACTACCTTTTGCACTTTCTATGAAAGCCTTTGTTTAAATATGAGTGCAATTAATCCACGCTTAGATTATATCATAATCATAATCGATCACAGGGAATGAATTTACAATTCTATAGAAAATGGTTTTCATTTTTGCTAAAATGATTTTGTACTTTGAATTTTTGAATATCGCGTAATATGTGTTATCCTAATGGGATTAGGAATTAAAAAGATTAAGTGTAACAATCCAAACTAAATACTCTAAAATTAGAAATTTTTTTAGTCAAAATTTAAGTACATATCTTAAATGTTAAAATTGTTAAGTTAATAACATACATATGTAGGTTCTATTTGTGGATAGAGGATAGAAATATTTCGTGATTTTCAATTTTGATCTGAGTTTTCTCAAATTGTCAAAGGTCCAATGGGCGTGTGGCGACTGGCAACATTTTGCTACAATCAAGTTTCCTCGGTAAATAAACTGAGAATCAATATATCATGGTAAAAAGATGGCAAAAAGTAAAAACTCAATTGTTCAGTTTTCGAGAGATTTCAGACTCTTCAACAACATAAAAAATAAATTCCTCATTAATTTTATAACAATAGCAGTTCAAAAATATTATCCAAATAAATTACATCAAATAAATTTATCAACTAAAAGAACAATCAGAATTTCATTTAAAACTACAAGATGAATCCAAATCAGAACAACATCCACAATAGAACTGCTATAGGCGAAATCTTACCTGGTTTATGAAAGATTTCGTACAAAAACAAAATTAATTTTAAATTGTTTAGTTATATCTGAATTTTCACATTATGTACCTACATATTTTATTTAAAAACCATGGAAATTAAATATACCCACCCAGGTTTAATAAATGAACGAGGAAAATCTGTAGGAGTTTTGGGGTGTTCTTGCTCATAGACAGCGTTAAATAGAAATTTTAGTGGGGATACATGTACCAAACAATTTCATGTTATTTAAATATTAAATTAATTAGTATTGCAATCCCGAACAAATTACAAGAAGTCTGATTAGAATTGTGTTAGAATAACGATGTTATTTTGAAATATATGTAAATCGCGGTGAAGCCCTCTTAAATTTACCTTCTTTTTACGACCGTACTGATGATGCTAATACTTAAGTACGAGAACTCATACAAAAAGGATTTAGGTATTTCTGACCCAGCCTACACAGTTCAGACATAAGAAAACAATTTTTTTTCCTATTACCTACAGAAATGTAAACCGTACTGACGTAAACTAGAAACATATATTTATAAATCCTACCCTATTTTATTCCTGTACACCGTGGGTAAAGTTTTCATACAATGGTACCCATTGATCTTTGAAACTTATTTATATATTCCAGAATCTACAAAAAATTCATAATAAATACAACCTTGCTTCGTCTTTGATCTCTGATTGTTTGTAGAATAGGCACGTATGTAAGTACGAGTATAATGTACCTATATAAAAATATAATAAGTAGTTCAAAAATAACATTATGGTAAAAAAGTATATACGTTTTTTAAAATGTGTATAATGATGTGATTTTGCTTAACAAACTTCCAATTAAGTTCCTTATATACAGTATCAACTCCAATTTTTTGAGCTAAAGATAGGAATATTCTACGGTTAATAGAAATGCCCATTTTGAAGGTGAAATTATAATTAGGGGGCTTCTACTTAATTGAAATTCATCTACTTTCCTCTCAGTGTACCATTTAGCAATTAACCATAATTTCCGAAAAAAAATTTCCCATTTCTTGCGGCATTTTTATTTCCACTCTATGCAGAGCAAGCAACGAAATCAATTAGCGTTTTCGCCAGGGACCAATGGGGCCCCAATTACTTTTAACAGAATTAATTGACTCGCAGAGCCGCTAAATTGTTAATTAAAATTTTATTTTCGCCCCCAATTAATAACTGAATTCCCCACATATTTTGTATTAACTGTTACTAAAGTGCCATTGCACTTACCCTCCTCACCCTAACCGGGGTCCCCGGAAGTGGAAATTGGCTCGACATGAGTTTCGAACTTTCGTGAAATTGCTTGTCTTTCCTGTGGGGAGAAAGGACCTCGTAAACAATGGAGGGAAAATGGGGTGAGATTACAATATAGAATAAAAGCCAACTGAGAGGGGTCGGTGGTCCCAGGGCCTGAGGGTTAAATGTAGTATAACTGCCATTGTTTTCCACCTTACTAAAGTACCTGGCCGACCTTATCGAGGACGGCATCTTAAGTCATTTCCACTGCTTTCACCGACCTCGGTCACGGACCTGTGCGATGACGGTGATTAAAATTTTCTTTGTGAAGTGGCTCGCATGTCATACAGGTGCTTTACCGGAAATGTCAATCAGATAGAGTCCACCGGTGCACTTGTAGCCAGTGTGAGATACGCCCATCTTAAATCTAATAACTAGACGGTGGTGATTTGAATGCCCTTTAATCAGGGCCGTCTTTATGGGCAACACTTTTACAAGTTGACGCCCAAAGTGTTCTACACATTCTGAGGTTTAGGACTGTTAGCAATTTTTCGTTTTTCTAAGAGAGGTCATGAGAAGTGATTCGAGTTTTCTAATGAATTTTCACAACGAGAAAGTCTTATATGTACATATAGTATAATATATAGTATAATATGTACTTGATACGTTTCGCAGCGTTCTATGAGAGCTAAAGGGCGTTTTACCTCCGTATAATGGAACTGAAAAATTTTCAACATAGTACAAATTTAAAATTTTAAATGGTGTTAATTTGGCTTGGTCGCTAGCAAATTAGAAACACAATAAACTTACAACTAACTATGCTCTTTTTCGATCAATACTGTTTGTTATCATTAGCTCATAAGAGATTATGTGACAACACTAACTAACTACGAGAATTTTACATTCAAATGGAAACAAAGGAGATTTTGAGATTGGAAATTTTTAATTTCCAGAATTGATTGCAGTTGATGTCGAACCTCGGGGTCTATTCTTGGAACCATTTGAATAAATCCGTGTGCGAAAGTTTAAAAAATTGGAATGTTTTTTTCTTGTATGAAAAATAGTCCATATTTCGGATCAAAAAAAAACATTGATTTCCTTTATTGAAAAAAATTCAAAATTAAGAAGTGGAAAGTTCGTAAAATCCAGCTATTTTTCAACAAATATTACATTAAAACTTTTTCACAAAGATCTAACTCGAAATCTTTGTAAAATGTGGCAAACATGTACTACCAAAAATGTTGTATGTAATTAACATAAAATGAATTCGATTAGGTTCCTGAATACGCGGAATACGCCATGCCATTTTCGGTCACGGATTTATTCGAAATTGTTTCAGAAATACGCCTCTGTTCGAATTTTATTAACATATATTTTGTTAAAAAAATTTATGAATTAGCTATTATTAGAAAATTAATTTCTTGGGTTTGTAGTTTTCTAAATAAAACATAACATAGTTCGCTAGGGTCCAGCCTAGCTAAATTTTCAGGTTTACTTTTTTTTTTTTTAAAGTATAGTCATGTTTTGTTTTATACAATTTATTGAGAGTAATACCATGTTTCCATCTCCCAAAAATCTCGAGATTTAGAATATGCGATTCAAAAGTGTTTCCATCTGATAGCGCGATTTCTTTTGACATTTGATATTTCAAGTGTCATTTTAATCATTTTTAAAAAGATAATTTTCAAATGAGTGAATTTAAAAAAACTCTTCTTAGCCATCAGTTAGAGTTAGACATGGTGAATAACTTAAATTTGTGTTTAGTAAAAGTAGAAGAAATTCGTGTTTATTGCATTACTACAAGAAAAAACGAGTGCATCACTTAAAAAATTTATTGCAATTACAAAGAAAAAATGCAGCATTATTGGCAAGTTGAAATCACCAATTATTTCTTTTACTGCTGTATATAGGGGCCAGTCGGACGGAGATCCTCCAGACGGTCCAACTTTTCTTTTTTCTGATCTACAACAATGACCTGATTTGTAATTAAAACTTTTCACAATAAAATGTTATCTTACCGATAGCGGTTGGTCAGACTATGTATCTTCACACGTATATCTTCTGGTGTGAAGAAACAATTCCTCTTTTCCATCTTTTTTTGTCCACGCAGTTCAGTTATTCTATCCGCCCAAACAGCCACTAACATCTGCTCCTCACTGGAGCTCCACTTTTTTTTTTGTTTATATTTTCTTTTTCTTACCACTTTTTCCATCGTATTCACTAAATGAAATGAGGGTTTAAAAATTTGTCATTCAATAAACGAAATGACAGTTTAAAAATTTTTCAATTTTAACGCCTGCTGAATAAACTTTTTGGTGATGCCACAATGAATTTAATGAGATTTTGATTGAGATTTTATCGAAATCTCAAGATTTTAAAATCGCCTGCTTGTATGAGAAATCTAGTAGATTGTGATATGGATTTCGCGAAATTTCACAAAATCTCGAGATTTTAGGGAGATGGAAACATGGTATAAGTTTTCTTGTTAACGTCCCTAATATTCGTTTCAAGAATGCAAACGATTTGTGAATGGAATTATCCAGATTCTTGATTATTATGACACTCTTATTAGCTTATTTTCTTAAAAAGTTGTTATCTAATTATTTTAAGTTTCTGTTAACATTAAAAGGCTGCTAATTTGCTGGCGTCAAAATTTTATAGTCATACTTATTTTAATTAGATTTCTGTAAAGCTTAGTGTGGGACTTAGGACTGTATGTATGTATATGTATTGTTAGTATTAATCTTAGGAGGTTGGTATTTTGAAATACATATTAGAATTGTTACAGATGGCATAATGATTAAGAGTGATTGTTTAATATTTCTTACAATTTTTATAGTCGAGCGGCTAGCTGACAAAATTGTACGATCAGCCCCTCACTGGAATTCGATATAGGGATGAACTTACACTTTTGACATTTATTTTTTAAGAATGCTCGTCCCAAATCATCAGTGTGACTGAATGGCCAGTGCCCCTGTCACATACGCCACGATCGTGCGGATCGACCGTAGGTGCCTACATATATACATATATCCACTTGATTAAAATTTCAAGTGTGAATTACAAAGAAGGGAAAATTCGTAACAGTATTAATTTATTGCCAGCTACCGGTATTCAAGGTTATATTACATACCATTTTCGTATTTAAATTTATTGTTTGTCTAGGTAGTTTCATATAGAAATAGTGACTATTTCAAAGACCCTCATGCTGAGCAGCTAATTAAACCGCATTAATTCAAATTCTCATTATAATCGAGCTCCCATCGTCGCCACCACGGCACACAGCACTAAATGATGATTTATTGATAGCCCTTCATCGAACTGTTTAATCGAAAAGTGCCTGGCACTAGACCACCCTGACTTCTTCTATTCTTGGGGCCTCTTTTGGTGGAAAGGCTCGACGTTCTGTGATTATTGTAGCTCTTTATCCACGACTCTATCGTTGGATTTTCTGAGCTGGATGTGAACTGGTAGCTGCGAAAGTTCGCTAACAGAGCCTCGAGATAAGGATGGAAACGTGAATAAAGGTTCGATTCCCGAACCATCAATCCGCCTGGATTCGAAGCAAATCGAAAGAAGTAGTGAAGAGCTCATTTGTATTTCCATCTTAATTGGGTCATACAAAGCACAGCTGTATGTAATTTAGTTCAGAGTCCCTGGGCGAGGCTAAGAAACGAAGGAATCATTGATTTTCTGATATAGTACTTTTGCGCCGCTTGTAGCGATATCCCAGGAAGGTATATCTGAAGTTTTGCTAAATTTGTAAACAGAGTGTCTGCGGCCGTCTGCAGTTCGCTGAGTAAGGCAAACTAGCTGTGGGGTTTGAAACTGCTTCTTTCCTTAGCCAAACTCGTCTTTGGCACAAGGAGAAAGTAGCCTCGGGCGAGATGGATTTTGGGTCAAGATATTCCTTAAAGTGATATTTTATTAAGTTTATTTTAAATTCTCTAAATAGGTTTGCTGCACGCCTAGCATGTTGTTTCCAAGTTTGAGTTTAATGATGGTTTACAAAAATATTCCTAGAAAATAGCTATTGATGCATAAAATTAGCCAATTATTTCCTTTAAATATGGTTTTTCTGTATGTAAGTTCAACATTAAAAAAAAAATTCGAATTTTTAGGAAGACACGACCGAAGTATAATGTCATTATATAAAAAATATCAACACGAAATTCCGTACTTTCAAGTATAAATTGTTATTTTTTTTAATTGTTGCATCTCATGGAATTTGGAAAGATTATTTTCGAAATTTAAAAAAAAAAAAACAAAAAAAAAATTGTTGATTATCATATGAGCATTTGAATTTGTTTTTCATAAACGAATTTATTTTGTATACAAAATAGTGAATGGAGATTAGTGTTAGAACTTATATAATTTCTGGATTTTGAACCAAACGGAAAAGTCCAAAGCCCAGATGAGAAACCACAAATATTGTTTTGGACCTGCCATGCCGTACTTTCTTTAAAAGTAAAAATTATGAGGTTTTCATCAATATACCTTCTAAAAATTCGATTTTTTTTTTCGAGTGACTAAAGATAAGCTTTTTGGATTCATATGCTGCTCAAAATTTGTGATCATAACTATAGTTAGATTAAAACGAATTTAATTAATCGACTTATATATAGAACATAAACAAAAGAAAACATGCTATTCATATAGTAATTTATAATGTATGAGTTTTATTATACATATATTTAATGGTAAATATTTTGAATCAACTCATTTCGATTACCGCCCATTTGCCCGACAACTACAAATGTTCCCGGCAAATGTGCTAAAACTCAAAACACAATATTTGTAAAAGGAAAATATTTAATTGAGACGCATTTTCTAAAAGAAAAAATATTTAGATTATGTATAGACATTTTGTACAAGGAAAATATGTATAGTTAATAGACATTTTGTAAAAGGATAAATGTAGTTGTTGTCGGGCAAAATTTTATCGGGCAAATGGACGGTTACTATTCATTTCAGTTATGAGTCGGTATGTTCGAAGGAGGTGTGAAACCACATTGAATAAGTTCTTAAAATAATATGTTAAAATTGTAGACTTAAACCATTTTAAAAGGTAATGGAAAATGGCTCATAAGTCTTAAAAATAGGTCAAGATGTCTAGCCTATTCATGAAAACGAAAACACAGATACTTCAAATGAGACATTCAAAATTGAACGAATTTATTTGATGTTTGCATGTATGTCAATTCAATAGTTCTCTCTTTTCCCTATTTTTAAAATAAGGATTCCTAAAAAACCATATTCACTTTATCTGCAGAGGGAGAAGCTATTGAAAAAAGAATTTAAGTGGATCTTTCAATTTAAACCACTGAGTTACTCCACTTTTAAAAAGGCAAGAAAAACAAGAATGTGAAAGCCAAAAAAAATGTACTTTGTTCGAATCAAAACCCTCCTTACCCAGTCAAAGTGCTTTTTCACTGAGGCATTTGCATATGAGCAACGAAAGAAATTTTTTTTATATCAATAGCCTGAGGCTGCATAGAACGACCCTTGAGCCAGCGAATTTATGACTAAAGGACGTTCCAAATTGGATCAAAATTGCATTTTTCGTCTGCCAAAAAGGCAAGTGCACTTAATTTTTCTTCATCATTTTTTTTTTGCCTCTCCGGAGTCATTTGCATTGCAACAAGTCCCTTTAGGCCCACGCATATGCAGCATCCGTTCGCTGTATCCAGGCACCTCGGGGGAGCATTCCAGTGAGTCTTAAGAGGAATCAGTTTATCCTGGTGATAGCTGTTCAAGCCCCAAATACTTCTAGGGATGCCACGAAAACCAGATTCTCTAGAAGCTCGAATAACAGATGTCTATGCAGATGAAAGAGTCTCGATGGGTATAATCGAATTTTCTAGTTGAAATAAATGTTGACAGGGAAAAAAAAAATCTGGAGAGAGGATCGGAGGAAATCTTTTCGAAAAAAATACACATATAGAATTTGGGGCAGAGAAGGAACCGCCTGGATTTGGAAGGAATGGATATGGACATGATGCGGGGGTGGAGACCAGAATTTTCCCTTTATTCGTGCGGTTCCCGTGTGGTTTGCACAGATTGAATCCGCAAGCACAAATATTTTTCCTATGAAAAAGATCCACTCTGGGCATCGGGGAGCATCAGAGAATAAAATTGAAAATATCTGCATGATTCATTCTGGATGCCCAGCATCCCTCTGTCTGCTTCTTGCTCCTTCGGTTTTATTGCCACCCGTAGTGATTTTTAAACAATGACGGGATAAGTCTCACATTTCTGGGAGAAAACAGTTCCAAATAATGTGCATGAGAATGTGGTACATTTAATTTCAATAAATACCGCATCTGGGATCCGTGTTTTTAATATTTTACCATAATTACATTACACGATTCATGGGGGAGTGCGCCCAGGAACTTGTAATGAAATCTGTCCCAGAATGCCCCACAATGAGCTGAGTGCATTACGCTGAGCGGCGGAAAAACTATAGAACTCCTGCGGTGGAAACGTGTAGTAATGAGTTTTTTTTTTCAAAACTCTTTTACGTTTCCTTCCTTCTCATATTTTTTAAAAAATTTTTAAAAGCACAGAAATTGAGCAGGATTGGGGTACATTTGCATATTGTTCTAGCTAGATATAATGCACGCTGTTACAGATGTAGGGCAAGCACTTAATAGACTACCTCTCAGCTCAAAATTTCCTCAATTTAAAAAAATAAAAAATTGTTTGGATAAGAAGTTCAAGGTTGGAAACGGACAACAACTATGGGGCGGATTTGTGTTTAGGTTAAGTAGGCTGGAATCTAGAGCGCAAAAATATTGTGGAAAACTCCTTTTAAAGCTTCCATCGTTCTATAGGTCAGATTTTGAAATGAATAAAATGAATCCAACCAACAGATGTTGAAGCTACAATCTACAGATTGTAAGAGTTCTATTGAGAATTATTTTTTTTCCCATCCCTAGTATTCGTTTCCTTTTCTATTAAAACTTTGCATTATATAATTTGGAACCATAAACAATTTTATAGTATATTTTATTTTAGATTAATAATTTTATTCACCATTCGAATTTAAGAATTTAAGAAAACACTTTAACTTATAGCTGACCTACGGCATAATAGGTCAGGGTTTTAATCTTTTTGTTATATCACTTTTAAGTTTTTCACAATTTAAGACAAAATAAAACTCCTTGAAATGAGGATAAAAGATGATAATTTTGTTTTTAGGTAATACAAATAAAAATCGTATATTTCATGATAGTAATTGGGTTAAAATGACTCGAAATTAGTTCAAGTTGTACTTTTGTTGCAGTGGAACCTCGAAATAAATCCCGATTTCTCAGATTTTAATTTTTTGGCAAAAGGATTGTTTTAGGAAGAAAGAATGTGTAAACAAGTCGTAGTTTCAAAACTGCAAATAAAAGTAATTAGAAGATTAAACCTTTAAAATATGTACATATTATAAATAGACGTGTATACATACATACATATGTACAGCATATATATGTACATATGTACATAATAAGGCTGTGCACCTTTTCAAAGTTCAACTTAATAAAAGTTCAGCAAAATTCAATTGTAACTTTAAAACAAAATTATATTAACAAGCTTTTATTTAGATCCTCTATTTTCGTGGTTTATTGAGATATATGTATAATTTTTTTTATTTAATTTATTGATACTTAATCTAATATATGAATTTTTATATACTGTTCCACCTTAACTAATCAAATTTTTTAAAAAGTGTCAAAAGGGCGAAGAATTTTATGTGCGCACACTTGTATAAGTCCTGTGACAATGCAATATAGTGTAAGTAACATCTTTCTAAATCCAATATGGCGGACGCCTCCAAAATGGCGGAGTATCTTTTGCTCCACAACCCCCTTGATATGGGAATCAAAATAAAGGGTTTGACGAGTAGAATTCGAAATCCAATATGAGGACGTCCTCCTTTAAATAAAATTTTTCTTATTTTTTTCTGTTTACTTGTTTTAAACCACAATGAGCCCTTAAACAAAACTTTAAAAGTTCCTTTGGATTATTTTTCTCAGTAGCTTTTATAGAGCCTTCAAATTCAAATTGAATTTGAAAATGTCTGACGATGCAGGAGTGGAAGAAATTAATGAAGAACCTGATGATAATGATAATGAGCCTGATGATATACAGCCCTTTCAGCAGGATTCAGAACAGAATTTACAAAAGGAGCCAAAAGCTGATGAAGATTCAGAAAAATCGAATGATGAAATTCCCGATGAACACACAAAACAAAAAGAAGAGGTTGATGATTTACAGAATTCGCCAGAGGATCCAAAAATTGAGCAGAATTTAGAAAAGGGGAAAGATGATCATAAAGAGTTAGAAAAATCAAATGAAGAAATTTCCGGTGAGGACACAAAAGAAGAAGATGAAGACGATAGAAAAGAAGGTTATGAAGACAAAAAAGATAATGAGAATGACGAAAAAGAAGATGATGAAGCTAAAAAAGATGATGATGAAAAAGAAGATGATGAAGGTATAAAAGATGACAATGACGATAAAAAGGAAGATGATGAAGATAAAAAAAAAGATGGAGACCGAAAAGAAGTCGAAGAAAATGAAGAAATTGATCAAATTGATCAATATGAAGAAGAGGAAGAAATCAGGACAAAACGAGTATTTAGCACCTCTTATCTGTCGTCTATTTACGAAAATAGGCCAGAAAAGTGTATATCAATTAATAGCTTGTATCCTCCGCATTCTTGGCCTTCTTCAGCGCGGCTCTCAATGGACTCCGATGTATATCCAAAAGAATCTGAGTATAATTTAGAAGTGGTAACAAGCAAACTTAAAATGTTCCGAACAATCTCAACGGTTGGAAAAGAAGAATCAAAATTTGACCTCCATGAAACGTCAAATGGTCCAACAGACCACACGGAATGTGTATCAGTGAAACCAGAAGTCAGCATAAAAATAAAAGAATCTGTAAAGCCAATTACTCTTGAAAAAGTTGAAGAAGAATTTGAGGACTTCAAAGTAATAGATATACCTTTCCTTAAAGAAGTTTTAGACCTGCCAATAAACCCAGAAGCTGTTAAGAAAATCTGCTTTTCGGAGACGCTCTTAATAAGCTATGAATTTTATAATGAATATGATAAAGAAGAGAATTGTGGTTGTACACCTCTCTTTAAAAAATCGCATCTACTACATTCTAGAGGCGTGCAGGAAATGGGAGGAATGAGCTTAAACATTGAAAGCAGCGATTGTTTTCTTACAACATTCTGCACAACTCAGTTTTCTTGTCTGGGTTCTGCAGGTGCTAGCCGACTTCTTTCGGTTGTCGACCATGAATTTGGACTAATAGAAGAAAAAAAGACGGAGTGGCACTGTATGCACGATAAGAAAATTGTAAGGCATTTTTCCAGAAAAGTTTGTAATTTCATATTGTTACAATTTTGCCCGCATTTGCAATCCGTCATATGAGGACGGATTTGCACTTTCTTTAAGAATGAAATTCGTCCTCCGAGGTAGACAAGTCGCAAAAAAAGTTTCTAGCGTTTCGATCCGGGCCAGATTTCATCAGTGTCGATGAATGCCCAGTGCTCTTGCCACATACGCCACGATCGTGCGAACCGAACGCCTGTCCTCATGTCCACTTGATTAAAATTTCAAATGTGAATTATAAGGAAGGGAAATTTTGTAACAATATGTTGTGTTGGCTAAAAGAGTAACAATTTTAAAGTCAAACTACACGTTAAATAATGGATAGATATAGTTCGGTAAATTTTTAAGTAGATAGATAAAGGTATAAAAATAAATTATCTAAGTCGTTGGAAAAGTCCGTGCCTTGGTAAGCTAACAAAACAATCATTCTACTCAGACTTTGGTATCTAGCAATTATGTAAGTAATGTAGTAATTTAATCATTTAAGTTATTAGTGCCCAAATAATACTACAGACAACTTTATCAGAGCTCCTTAAAGAAATATCGATCGAATTATTGCCGAATATTGGGCGATTGTAAATTCGAAGCTACCATTACCAGCTATTATTTGGTGTTTCGAATCTACATATGTATGTATGTAGATTTTAATTGAAAGAACCTCCGAAAACCAAATTGTCATGATTTTTTATTTTTTCTAGGAAAAGTCTCTTCATGTAGCAAGAGATGGTAGCAATTTTGTTGCATTTCGTACAAACTCTACAGATGATAATGTCGAACGCCACAGAGGTAATATCTCTCTAAAAACTACTGGTGATCTAGTCTTAGATGGTGGATTATTTGCTCTAATGCGATATTTGGTAATTTCTGATTTTACTGGAGAATTTGAAACATGGTCTGTACATATAACTGGTATAAACTGAATAAGTAAATTCTAAAATTATTTCTTTTTCAAAGTATTTTTCTACAGGTGATGTGTGTCGCTGTAAATTCATAGTTGGAAGTAAGAAAAATCTTTACATAAATAACAATCCTTATTTGGTGAAACGCATTAAAAAGGAGTTTTACCGCGATCACAGATACCCCGATGTATCTAAATCGTATTTCCTTCTTTCTGGCCATTTAGTGCGTCACCAATGGAAAGGTTGTAGGTATTTTATTCATATAAATCCTCTCAGTCGCATTCCACCGAAAAAACATAACATCGAATATTCTTGGAAAGACGATATTATGCTCATGTCAAAATATTTGGATGAAAAGCAAAAACGACAGTCTGAAATAAAAACTTATATGGGGGATCATCCTGAAATTAAAAGCATTTTGCAAGATTATATGCTCTGTCTATTGCAATTGAAACCTGACCGAGTTTTAGAATTTACCATAGACTACTTCATTAACTTATTTAGGGAATAGTGGCGATTTCAAAGAGCATTGGCATTGTCTATCTAACCAAAATAATTTGTTTGTGTAAATTAAAATCTTTCTAAAATTATATAAAGTAAAATTATTATTTATGCTCTGTATTTTACTTCGCCCTTGAAAACACTGATATTGTAAACTTTATTGAAATCGTTAGAGCCGTGTTCGAAAACGCGATTACAGATATAGAAATATATAAAAATTCAAATTGCTCTTATTATATATATGTATATAGTATAGGATATTGAGGATTTGTCTTGAAAGTTTTGTAACGAAGAGGTGGAAATGACCAAAATTTGTTAGTATTATTATATTTGAGAAATCATTTCCTTCTGATTGTCCTGTTCCTATACATTATTACTTCTGGATGGAGTCAAAATGCGTGTACTTTTCAGCAAGACAATGCACCTTGCCGCACTGCGAAAACAATTAAACATTTTATGTTTTTCATATCTTTTCCTTACTGAGTCATATAGAGAATCGTTTAGCATTTCCTAAAATTTGTTATTTATAAATGATTGAACCCTTTTACACAAATACTTTTCAAAAATATCCAAGAAGTATGGCAAGGTTCATCGAAAATCCGAGAAACGCATCAGTTGCTACATTGAAAGCATGACTCATCGTATTGAGGCGATTAAACAACAAGAGTGTAAGAAAAAAAAATTCTTTTTAAGAAACGGTTCTCCTCCAAAAACACATCCACAATGTATTTTCATCGAAGATGAGCATGTATGCAAAATTGCAAAGCTTTTGGTAAGATAAAAGTATGAGAATTTTTCGTTGCAAAATTTGACGCTAAACAACTCAAGCTCAATAATTTTTATGTAAAAATAAAATCTTCAAAAAATACATTATATCAAGGCACATAAATATATAAATTTACTAGAATTCATTAATGTACCTACTTAACGAAAACAATATCAGAACTTTTCATTTCTGCAAAATTGTAAGTAGTCATATTAAGATGGCGAAGTACGGAAAGGGCTTTAAAGTTTTAACAATTGAGTTTTATTATAATTATAGTTTGTAAGAATACATTCATTGAGTTTTATCAAAAATAAATTTTTCTGAAATTATGTATTACATATATTATATTATAATTATTTTAACGTATTGAACATTTGCTAGACTAGAGTGTAGACATAAATATAACAATATTATAGGTGTATGAAATTAAATTCGGGCTCTAACTATATACATATGTATATAAATTGTTTTTGATTGAATGTATAGGTATTCATTAATTTTTTTATTAAAGTAAAAGTTGCTGTAGATTTAGTAGGTACATATGTAATCCAGCGTTTTTAACCATGTAACTATAAAATGATAATTTGATCGATTGTAGAATGGATTATGTCTGTCTTACCAACTTATTGTGTAACTAAACTAGAGGTAATATATGTACATCTTAATTTGAGTGTAGTCTTTTAGTAAAACTTTTATGGTGTATATTACCAAGAGGTGGAAATATGTTTTTAAGAGATATTTTTCTTGTTATTGTTGTACGTGCTGTTCCCAGAATGCCCATTCCAGAAAGTTTGTCCCTTTTTCCATTAGTTTAACTCATCCTCATCCGACAAGTCCACCGTCTGAAGACAAAAGGAGGGCAAAATTCCACAACCCTTCCATTTACACTATCTGGAGCACGTAGGCAGGACGTATGATGGCCAGAGAAAATGTCGTTGCCCCAATGGCCCAAATAACTTTGAGAATTGACCATTAAGGTTCGGGCCGGTCTAATAGACTGTGCATTCGGCAAACCATTTCTTCCTGGTCAGCCGCACTGGATCTGTTATGCAATCAAATTTACTTAAGCACCAGATACAAGAACTACAGTGGCAGATCGTTGGGAGGGCGAAAAGACAGAGGAAGAAGCCCCTGGCGACCGCAAGGACCTTTGTCATCCGCCTGACATTAGTGAAAACGTTTCCGGAAAGTCTTATCCATAAATCTATCCAACCGTCATCCGACCGGTGGCTGAGACTTGGGCTGGTTGCCTTTTCTTCTTCCCATGGGAGTACAAGAAATAATTCTCGGAATGACTCTACAACTAGAAAAACCTGTTAAACAGCAAAAGGATATACATATATATTTTTTTATTTTATTTTTTATATTCAAACCGAAGGAGCATAGCTCATAAATTAAACTTTCCGACGACAAAATGGAGAATCCCCGGCATTCACAGAAGGAATGGCCTCGGGAAGGAAAAAGCGGATACTAAATGCGGCGAGAAAGGACCTCGGGGGCCTCAAGTTCAGGCGCCTTCGCCCATAAACCAGGACAATTCAGAATAATTCGTTAAAGTGATTTATTATTTCATTTGCTCCGCCATTGTCTAAGGAAACTTTTGGTGCCAAGTCCGTTTCTGGTGTGCGCGCCTTACGTGCGGGGGATAAATCCTGGTCCGCTGCTAAAGTCAGAGACTATCAGAATCAGATTTCAAGGAAGTCATAAAAACAAGAAGGAAATGAGAAAGTGAAGTAAAGGCGCCCACCATCGGGAGCTCGTTACGAAAATTTTCCAGCTTTTTAAGTTTGTCAGGGAAATAAGGCAGGTTGATTTACATAAGTGAACTTGGCGCTCCACTTCCTTTACAGGGATTTGATTCTAAAAAGACAACGATGACTACAACGTCGCCGGAATGTCTACTCTTAATTGATTTACTTCTATCAGGTGGAAGGCACCGTCTGTAAGCCAGGGATTGCTTAACCTGGAGGACTTAACCTTTCGAGATTATCTGCCTTAGCCCTAGCACTTTCGTGTGCAGGTCCCCAAGGGGCCCAAGGTGTCTGTTGCTCATAGACAGCACAGAGCACCCGGTTACACAGGAAAAATCACATCCAGAGCGGTTCAATGAATCCTCCAGAGCCCGAAGCAGAGGAGTCCCACTTTCTGCAGACTTTAAATATGCGAACTTTCGTCGTTGAGTCCCATTGTTCAGAAACTAGTCGAGCGTGGAAGGACGGACGGGTGCCGTCTTCTTATCTGTCGCTCCCGTAACCCTTGCAGGCTGCCACATGTGTTAATCATTCATGTGGGACCGAAGGGACGTCCTTCCCCTCTGAAAAGAGCATATCCCCCATCGGCAGGGCCGGGGACAACTTGTCTGGTTAATCTGCAGTAACAAATGCGAAATATACGTCTCAGACTAATCCCCGTTTAATATCCGCTCATCCCTCGCAACAAGAAACTTTTTTTCGTTTTTGCCCAGTCCCATTCCTCTGAAGCGGCAAGACAAATTGACGTCATCTGTCTCTTTGAAGGCCTGGCAAATTGGAATTATTACTGGGGGGCTCTGCCGGTCGGAAGGAGGGCCCCCGACGAGACATCTTCGGATTCGCAGAACCGCTGCCTCAAAGTGGCACTCACTAATTCTGTCACCAGTTGGATGTCGCCCTCTTTACATACAGTGGTCCAGTTTTTCTTTTTTTTTTCGTCCTCTATAACCGGATTATGGGTCCTGGTTTCCCCCGCGCAACCCCAGGTCCAAAGCCATTCGGAAAGTTGGCACAGGGATTATTACATAATCGTCTTTCGAAATTTTCTCTCTAGAAAAGAAGATCAATAAAATTTTGATGTTTTTGTTTCAAAGGGCTTAATTTGAGATGGGATTTGTACGGGTCAAAAGAATTGTTCGTCTGACAACAACTAAACATAGGAAGAGATTAGTCTGTTCAGATAAGAAAACAGAAAAATTTCATATTTCCTTGTTTTTCATCCTGCAAATATATCTTTGTCCTTGATAAACATAAACATGCTCTTTTAAAGATTTTTTGCCGGAAATAATGCGACTAGACTAGACCGGCTTTCTGAATTCTTGTTTTTACTAATGTCATAAATACTTCAAAGGGACTCTCTATTTAGAAATTTTAGAACATTTCCGAGTGTAATTACGAGACTACCAGTGACCAGTGTAGCTAGCAATGATCTATTCTTTAATTATTACAATTTAAATATATTTCATAGTTGAGAACTGTCTGTTCAAAGGAAGCTACATATTTACACTTTTGGTCATTCAACGTTTTTTTATTAATTTTACACTTGTAATCTAAGTTCCTAAATAAATGTTTCATTACTTTTGATCAAATGTTCCTTGTTTCTTACTAATGCCTTATTTTTATTGTCTCAATCAAAAGGTGCTATTTCCATTCTAAGTGATCTATTTTTAGTGGCATTAAAAATAATTTTTCATTACAAATTGGGAGATTTAGAAAAAGTTCATGTCGAAGAAGAAAGTTTGATTTCTGAACGTCTTTGTGTGTGTCAGTCAACTGTTAATTAATTTAAATTTTATTTACTTACATAACCTAACCGTAATTGATATCTACAATAATAATGAAAAAATAAAATTTGCTGTAAACACTAGCTTTGCTTTCATAAATAATGTTATTGAAAAAAAAATATACCTGCACATATAAATAGAGACCACTAAACGGTGATACTAAAACATGTCCAAAAAAATGTTCTGATTATTTTCTAGTGAAAGTCCTATTGAAGCCGTTTTAGCCGTTCCCGAGACTAACTTGGACAAATAGTAATACAGAAAAACAAAAATTGTAAAACTAATTGTATGGGTTTTTGTAACTATCATATACATGTGTATATGAGGATATAAAAAGACAGTTATTTTGAAATCGTAGACTTACACTTCAATTTTATTAATCGAAACTGGTGTAAATTAGGAGCGATAATTTAGCTCAACAGAAACTTCACTATTTTCAACTGCTACTTAGAAATTGAATATAAAATTTAAATTTGAACTATTGGATAAAAGTAATTGTTAGCCATGAAAATTTAAGAAGTTAAAAGAAGAATTGTTTATGGGCAAGTAAAAAATATATAAAATTAAAAACGGAAAGCTATAAGTACTATTTGTACTAAATTTAAATGATGTTTTAAGTTGCCTTCAAAAGTTGAGCAATTGATAGACAATTGTGTAGTTGCTTACTTTTTAGAGGGTAAGACTAAAAAATTAGTCGACTTTTTTGGGTCTTTGTGGTGTTTGTATTAGTTATAGCCTATATAGTTTTTTTGTTTTGCTGGAACAGTTCTTTCAATAAGAGAAGATTTAAGTTTATATTAGCTGTAGTTTTTGTAAAAAAAGTTAAATTCCTTAAAATTTTTTTTTAAATTCTAAGGAAAAACTTCCTAACGTAATCAAAATCAAATCATAATAGTTTGAAATACAGTTAAATTTCATAAACTTTATTTTTAAGCTTCTAATTACCGTAACTTTTATATGTTGTTGACTTAATTGAAATATTATTTGTGTACTATAACTATACTACATACACCAATTAGGATTATAGGTATACTACGAAATGCCTAATTTGCAAGAAAGTTATCATTCTAGTTGGTTTTTGGAACTTTATAAAAAGTTTTACCAATTATTCCTCATATGCAGCTCTGAAGAATAAAAGAATTCCATTTTCTGCATTTTAGGGTAATATAATTTTCCGATGTCATTATGTCTGGACAAACTTATCCTAAATAATGCACACCACGAAAATGCAATAAAAAAGAAAAGCGGAAAACGATATGTTATTTTAGAATAATTATTTTTTTCAGAGACTATTAAATATGAAACAGGTGATACTTCGTAAAGAGCTAAACATTAATTTTTTATTTATAAAGAAAAACATATTTCTACAATTCCCTTTGTTTTAAACAAATTTGAATGCTTTGAAAGATTAAATAAAATTGTGTCGGCATTTTATACATGGCTTGCTCTCATGCATATGCAATGATTGTGCATCCCTAGTGACCAAGTAGTTTATTTAAAAATGTCTTCTGTTCGACTCCATAGAATTAAATATAAGCCATCTTAGAATTCCTTTCCTCATTTGCTAAATCGTTGCACCAAACACTTTTCAAATAAGTTGGCAACGTCATTCCGTTTTGGATCTGGTGCATTTTCGTATTTGTTGAAGCGAATTTGGCTCTCTAGTGCCTTACAATCCCTTATACGAGAAAAAAAGGAATATAACAAAGCTTCCCATTATGCTACATACATATATGCTCTGTTTAAAAAATTTGCATAATTTTAATTCCAAGCGAGTACCTCTCATGATTTTATTCTGGTGGAAAATGTACTCAAACCTCGTCGCATCGATTCAATCTTATTAATTTGAGTAAAAAGAACCTTGTCGAATTCATGGTCCAAAATGGAATTGGGAATAAGGGCGGTTGTACGAGCAACTAATTTCCCATATATATGGAAATGGATTCAATCACTCCAGAACCTTTTTTTACGTCAAGTTCTTCCCTACTCATTCACATAAGTAATTAGGGTGTAGCGCACGAAACCGAATCGAGGTATAACGAATCACCAAATTATACAAAATTATGCCTAGTTAGCTAAACCAGACCTATAAGAACTATTACTTGTCAGCGGCAGAGTTTCGTATTTAGTGCGAATGGATTTCATTCACTTGATACACTTACCCCATCTCGGCGGCAACCCCAAGAACCCCCATGAGCGCCGAGTTTTATGTTTCCTGAATTATTTGGATTATTTGTTCGGGAAAGTAATAAATTTCGCTGAATGTTTTTCCATAGCCGGAACAATTTATGAGGTTCATTCTTTCACCAAAGCTAGGGTTCAATACTCGCTAGACCGGAGGAGAATAAAAGGCGGAAATCGAATTGTAAATTAATTAACGAAAAAATCGATCGTTCACGATGGGGACGATAATTACGAGACGATTGATCACGTCTAATTGGTTTCAGGCCATTCGAACCGCGCGAAGGAGATGTTCTAAATGAAATTCAGCAGAACTACGAGTACATTCATTGGAGCTGAATATTCAAACAAAGTAAAAACCAAATTTTTTATATGACAAATAAAAAATTAAATTTCACATATGTGTTAAAATTAAAAACAAAATTATTATACTTGCAAAAAATATATAAAAATTTCTTTACTTTAACTGAACACTGATTATACCTATTCCATACAAAATTTAAAGAGTGAAAAGACTTTTTCTGTCCGGCCCGTATGAATGTAAAAGATTTTGAATGTTCAAAGTGAGATTTGAACAGCTTTGTATCATTGCATCGTATCGAATATACCAGTTTCAAGCAACATTTCATCTTTTCCCGTGCAAAAACATCTTTCTCCATTTCAAATGTATAAAAATAAGTTTCAAAAGTGCTCTTTTTTATTTCAAAAGTACTGAATTCCAAAACATTAGTATGGAATTCAGTATACTTTTGAAATAAAAAAAACGCATTTTTGAAATGGATTTTTATACATTTGAAATGGAAAAAGATATTTTTGCGTGGGAAAAGGTGAAATGTTGCTTGAAAATTGTATAATTGCGAATAGGAAAGATAATTCTGAAATTCTTAGGATTTCTTTTAATTATGTTTCTCACATAGCATGCATACAACGCAAATGCGATGCTACAAAGGTATTCAAATCTCACTGAGCATTGGGAGATTTTTACATTTGTAATTTTCATTTTTTCTATGAAGTATAGGCGTTCGGTTTTTATGTTTTTTTTTTAATGCTTAATGAGCAACCATCTTTGCCTTGACTTTCAGCTTGATAAGAATTCTAAGTTGATTTGGCTGCGAATCTGCTTTCTTGGAATTTAATATTTTGTCTTGTAGAAATCTGTACTGTTGATGAAATTTTAAATACATATACCTTTTTCAAGGCAATCTGACATTGTTAGGCATATATTTTAAAGCGTTTAGTTGATGCTGTATGGTATTTTAAAGACTTAAGGCTTAAGTCGATTTGTTTTAACTGCTCAAAATGTTCTGTTTTTGACGAATATACTCGTCACTTAACATGGTTAATCCTGTCGGTACTACGGCGCTTATTATATATAAAGGCGAAGCACATCTATTCTTTGTAAACGTCGAACTAAAACTAATATAACCTATTATATAGGGTTGAAAAATATTAACTGAACATCCAAGAGCAAATCATTATAGCTTCGCCACTGCATTGGAGACAACAGCCAAAAATGTACAAAGCACTTTTACTCTTGGTGAATTTTACAGCGCATTATTCATACTACATTTCGTGTACGTGTATTCTGAAAATAGCTATTATTCTCCAGTTGGCTGTCGGGTAAATTTGAGTACAAAATGTTCAAATGGGTCCTTGGCCCTTTAGCGTCGAAATATTAGGGTAATTCGTTTTGAAACTTCGAGAGCCTCGCATATTGCGTCCAATGGTCAGCCGTGGTGCAGTCATGCACAGTCGAGGAATTCGGCGAACATTGGCATTCAATTTTAATGGTATCAAATATTATATCGATGCACCACTGGCTAACAGTCGAACAAACAGAACAACTGACATGAAAGCATTGAGCCGGGACGTTCGGGTAAGATAATGTGGTTATCTTAATGGCCAGTGCACTGAAAAGTTCACTTTATGCAGTTAATGTTTGCCACTCAGTAACTGCACCCCGGGTGCGGTGGGTGCGGTGGGTTCTATGGGTTCTATGGGTTCTGCGGGGGTGCTGTGGGTGCAGCAAATGCCAATTTTACGACGAACAGGCGAAAAGCGCAAACCCTTTACTGAATGCCACAGCCTTGTACATTTGTTTGACTAAAAGGCGAGATAGAGGCAAGTATTGACGGCAAACTTTATTATATTGAATTACAGGGCATTCCGCATATGTGTAGCTCACAACTAATCGAAATTGACCGAATTGACCACTTTGAAATCGCAATCATTGAAAAGTATGTCAATCGAACTTTTCATTTAGATCGTATGCAATGGGGAGGGATATGGGCATTTCACTGCATTTCTGTTTAATTTATGGAATTACATAAATTACATTTTGCCTCACCACTTTATAAGATGAAGAGGATTTTTAGCAGTAAAACACGCAATAAACCGAAAAGAGGCGGGTATGGAATATTTATTAGAAAATCGATTTAAGTAGCCATGGTCACTTATTATATGTATAGTATAACTAGACTTACATCTTTAAGCATGTTTGTTTTTAAATTATATTTTTAAGAATCGGTGACTTCAATATTCCAAAAATTACTCTATCAATTTAGTTGAAATAGCATTAGCTCAAAAGAAAAATTTACTAATCTACGCCAAGCTGAAATTGCATAGAACCTGTTTTTTTTTTGTTGGTAGGTGAGTGGCAAACTGTTTCTATAAGACAATTTTTTATAGATTTCAAATGTGGAATTAAAAATATTCTATCGCATCGTATTTTGGAGGAGATGCGTAAAACACCCAAGTCAACATGCAATTAAATTATTGAAATTTTAAAATTTGTTTATTGCCTTACCCCAGTAAATTATTCGTTGACATTTTTTAAGCCAATAAAGAGAAATTAGAAATGAAGTTAGCGTCTTAACGTTAGTACCGAAATATGTAACTAAGTTTCGTAAAAAGATTAGGTACCTACGCATACCTGTATATATATAAGGTATATTTTGAAAAATTTTAATTTTCTTGATTATTATTTTCCAAAAACATTAATATTGGTTTTGTGAAATATTGCTGGCCGTCAATGAATCGAGCTGTCTTACTTTTATAAATGGTAAGATCCAAAACAATCAAAATTAAAACCAAAAAATTTTTTAGTGTGTGAACGCGAAATCAATTAAATACCGCGCAAATCGAGAAATGTTTTGAGCTTTGAATGTTTCACCTTTTTCAACATAAGATGATCTGATGATGACCTGAAGATCATAAATAAATACTATATTTCCCTTGATTCTTTCACCACTAAGTGGCTAAGTGAGGTCCTACATTTCGCTTATAAGACCCACTTACTCGGACTTTATTAAGACTATGTACTATAGTATTTGAACTGACTGCGGATATGGATTTTTGAAAATTTCGCTCAAAACACAGTTGCCAATGTTATTTATTTCTATGTATCAAATATGTATTTATGTTTCAAACAGACATTTTTTGATTGGTAGAAACTTAATTGATATTATTATAATAATTTCATATTTTGCTTTAATAAATTAAATTTATTTTAAAACATAACATTTTAAAAAAGAATAGAATTTTTTTTTGTAAAGTTTTGTCTGACTTAATTTCAAATAAAGATAGTAGATTTACAAATACATATGACAACAATACATATAACTAAATATATATAATGGTTTTTATAAACTTAGAGTATTTTTATGGTATCGTCCTTTGACTGTTGGCCTTATTTGTATATTTTACCTTAGTTCAAACGACTGTCATTCGAAATAGAAAGAGTCGACTTCTCAATCTCATTAAGGGTAAATTTCCATTTAGAAGCTAAAAAATTGACAATTTTCAATAAATTTATTCTCAAATTGAGTTCAGTTGAAAGAATTATTTTATTTCTTGACTCTTCTCATTTTAAGATATGGAACAGTCAATCATACTTATTTGGAAATTGAAAACATTTTATTTCATCGAATGTCCGTTTCTACCCTTTGAAACCCTTTCATTGATGCAGATTTATTAGGTCACGTGTTCTTTTTCAGAATTTCACGAGGTGCAATCAATTAGGAGCAATTATTACCGGGAAAAGGTAAATGCTGGGAAGTTTCTCTTTCAATTACTTTGCATCTAAAGGCAGAAGCACCCAAAGTGACCTTTCGCTCGACTCGTTTGCACCACGAAATTTCCATGCAGTTTGGAGATTGGACCACCCACCAAAAGGGTTGCAGGGTTGCAGGGTTGCAGGGTTGTGTAGGGTTGCGTCTGCACAAAGGCTGCACGCTCCAATGAAATTCAAAATAGAAAATATTTGGGAGAGCTGCAGTGAAACGCGGAAGGGGTGCATAAATAAAGTTGGTCGTCCCAAAGGAGTCGTCTGTCGCCGCTTTATTCTAATGACAAACAAAGTGCTCCTCCCGAATCCGGAACTCCTCAAGGATCTTGGTAACTTGCCCTTTGCGCTTTGCTCCTTCATCTTTACCATTTTATTTTCTTCCAGGAGGAACTAACGCATCCTGTTCGTCGTATCCGGCTCCATTCCTTAGAAAACCAAAGTCCGCGCTGCTTGTGAATTGTTAGCATTCCAGAGACATCCTGAGTGGGTCCTAAGGGTGAAATGCTCGACAGGAGCTTTGTTCCCGCTGTACCCCGGGTGATGGCTTCAAGATTCCCAGGATTTTAATGAAGTCACGAGTTAGCGGCATCAAGAGCGAAACCCCAGCGAAACTCGGGGGTGTCCTATCGGGTGAAATTTGCGCTTCTGAACGGACGAGGGCTACATCGGGAATAGTCTGCCCGGGGGTGTTGAAAAATGGGAAAGTAAGTAAAAATAAACAAGTGGCTCTAAAAGATCTAGCGCACAACAATAGACAACCCTCGAGGGTTGTAAGATGCTCTGAAGTCTGAACTAAGACGTGTGCTAGTCACCGCCACGCGCCGTATTTTTTCACCGACTCTTCGGCATCTATCCGGGGAATAACACTCCCAAAAAAAAGTCCCTTTGCCTGAGGTGCTCCGGGAGTGGGCTCCTTGAAAACATCCTCAAGATGTGCTTCTTCGACTCTTATTTTGGAAAAAGAGTTGTAAGTGATTCCGTGACACATTTCACTGAGCAAATTGGGTGTCAAACGGAGGGGTGACGTAGATTAGCTGCATGACTGCCACGGGGATGTGTTTCGCCTGCACACAGCGTCCCTGGCAAATATCAAAGGCGTCCTCCGACAACAACGACGACGACGACGACGTCGACGTCGACGGTGACGCCTGCTCTTAGCTGATTGACAGCAGGCAATGTGTCCCCGCCTTGCTTTTAGGGCGAATTTTGGGGGCCCCCCATGGCAAGATGGGAATTAAATGATGTGGTTTTGGTTGATTTCAGACATTTTCGACAAAAATTAACTTCACGTCATGTAGTTTAGCCCTAAGCGCCATCACATTTCACGTGGGGTCTTTACACTCATGCACCGAAAGACCGAAACCGAGGCGGCGTTCACTTCGCTCTGTGGCAGGCCGACCCATGGGAGTTACTTTACTTAGGTAAATTTAAATTTTTCTATTCTTAAAATACATAAAATAAATTCATAATGTTTGCAAAATGAAATCATACTAAATATAGTAGAAATAGTAAATATGTACTAACAGAAACATTACTTAAAATTACTGGGCATTATTTAAGAGGATATTAACTAAAAATTATCAAAAACAAAAGGCTTTTTTAAAATTGCTGTTTTTTTTTGTTTTTACAAACTGGCACATTTTAAGTATTTAATTTAGATGTCTTTATTGACATTTAGCATTAAATACTTTCGATATTAACACTTATTTTAATTTTTATATAAATTTTTATTTATCACTTTAGTTTATTTTATTCAAGTTAAATTATGCTATACTTATACTTCTTTGTTACATTATAGTTTCATTTTATTTTAATTCGGGGAAGAATTAAATTTTGTGGAATATAATTTGAAATTAAAAGCCTCTTGTTCTTCTAAATGGTGTGTATCGAGGTGTTTTTCAAAACTATCGATTTAAAATTGTAAAATTTGAAACAATCATCAAGTACCTATTCGTTTATACTAAAGGAATGCGCAATTAAAATAAAAAAATTGACACAGTATTGATACTACAAAATGAAACGATAGTGCATTAAACTAAGTGTTGCTAAATCATCGTAAAATGGGTCGAACTTAAGCCATAATTTAAACTACCTTCCTCTCCTCACGCTGTGAAATTGAGCATAAAGATATATTTAATTGAGCATAAGGCAGCTGGTCACTGCTATCATCAATTTCTTTTCGGAAATGAATGAAACAAAATATGTATATGGCATAAAACATACCTACAAATCAATTGCAATTTCCAAAAGTTCGCCGCGATAAAAACTAACATCCTTTTAACAAAATAGTTTCACAAAGTGAGTTTAGACTGACATTGAAAATTCAGTTTGTAAACTTTTTCACAAGAATTCTTCCCATAAAACTTAGTAAAGTTTTGTCAACACAAAAATAAGGATATTTTTGTGATGCAGAGGAACCAATACTTTTCTGCAAACCTTAAAAAATACAGTCCTCTTCTCCAATTAGTTTCGGTCAATTTAAAAATTGCAAATTTCGGGGTAATAAAGTCGCTTGAGGGCTTCTAGTATGGAAATGAAATCGCTAAATAAAGCCCGACTAATAGACAAAACGCCTGGGTCGGTCAGATAAAAACGTTTCAACATTTCCACCGAGAATGCCCCCGAAAAACATCGAGAGTTCGTAAATTGTCCCAGCGCCAAGTCCGGCGGAAATTTTTGGACTCGCTTAGGCCGTGTAGTATTACGTTTTCGTGCAGTTGGCATTCGTTTTAATGGTAATTGCTGCCAACAAACGCAGCAAATTAGCAAAGCGTTTAATTTCAATGAGCTGCCAATTTATTTATAAAGCGCTATAATGTTTGGCCGGATCCTTTTTTGGGGGGTAAACCACCCAAATGTAGGGCCTATGTTTGAACCTTGCGATTTGGGACTGTTCCGAATAGGTTTTCGGAGGGTTGGTATATTTTTTTTTGAAAAGGTGAGGGAAAACAAAGGTCAAACAAAATAAAGAGAGGATGAAAAAGGGTGGCGTTCCGCTGGCGCGGCATAAAATGGTGTTTCATCGAGCCGTGCCAGGTTTATGGCCTGTGATCATGCAACACATGTGTAGGCAACAAATTGGAAGTGGCGCAACTTTAAGTGGAGATCCTTACACTATTTCTTGGAACTCTCCTGGATGGTATTTTTTTTTTCTTCCCAGCCATCCAGAACTCCCACGAGTGTTATCGAGAGCATAAAGTTTTACGGAGTTTTAGACAATCGGGGTTCGCTGTGGTATGAAATGACCATGGTCGGGTCTCCTCCTCAGAAATTCTGTCAGGTCCTGGACGAAAACAGTTCAAGGCAACTTGCCAAAACTCTTACCAGGGTAATTCCCTGCATAAAAGAAAATCGTTCAGATTTTCGCAAATAACACTCAAGTTTCACTTCAAATAGCAGTGGCAAAGGGCAACTTTCAGGACTAAAGGAGCCAGGAGGACTCCGGGTTTATAGCTACGAATATGGCAAACGGTCGTTCTGAAGGGAGAGCCTTCGCCTGGGTTCTGGTCTTTCGGGTACCCCACGAGTTAATGGTGCACTTAGAAGGAACTCCTGCTTTCTGGCTATTTTATTGACCTTTTAGGAAAGTAGGAACCAAATTCGCGGGCAATTCGAAAAATAGACAACTCTTTCCTTAACCCTCAATAATAGCGCCACGAGGATTGTGAGTTATAAATTAATTTATCTACTAATTTACTTGTAATTTGTTAAGATGAGCAGGGTCGTTTCTACGTTTGATAGAAAAATCAGGACTGTAGAGTAAAAATAGTGAAAACAAAATAACCCAACGGAAAAAGCTGATGACCAAATTTAATCACAGCTGATTCAAAAGCAAATCAATTTGATCCTTTGGCAAATGAAAAAATAAACACAAATATATTTAAGCTTTTCGCCAAAAAAAATTTGATCGAAACGGAATATATTTAACCTCTTTAAAAATATATTTAAACCATTGCTGATAACCAAAACGCAAATATATTAAACCCATTAACAAATAATTTAGCCTAAAACGCAAATAAATGTAATCTTTTCAAAAATTTATTTAAACTTTTAAAATTCATATAAGGAACTTAAATAAAACAAACATTTAATTTGACAATGTTAGGGAAAATTATAGTGAGTAATAATTGTTCATTGACATTTTCAAAGTATACCTATACACTGAATAAGTATAATACGGATTATAATTTTCAGTAACATTTTCAAATAGAATGTTTATTTTATTAAAAAACAATTGTGATGATATGGTTTTAAATTATGCACTGATAAATTAATACACTTTAATGCTTAGTAATATTTTCACTTATGTTTATTTTATTTAAAAAAAACTGAATTTTATTTGGTTTCCTATATGAATTTTAAAAGTTATGAATTTTATAAGTTTAAATAAATTTGTGAGAAGATTATTAATGTGTAGGCAAGGTACTTGGCATAATTTCTACATTTCACTTATTTTGTTGTTTTGAGATAACAAAGCACACAGTCGTGACGGCAACTTGGTCTGTTTTTTTGCAAGTATGTATGTTTTCGATGGGATATATATTTCTGGGACTATTTGTTTTTGACTATTTGATTTATAACAGAAAAAAATGCTTTGAAATAAAACAATTTTTTATCGAAAAAAATAGGGCCTCTCTGAATATGTGGGCCCTGGGTCTAGGTCCGGTTGGTCCACGCGTAAAAACCGCACTGCTCCACACTGCATGGTCAATAAATTTTCCATTTGATTCGACAATGCGATTGAGTCCTTATTTTAATTAGCAATGGTATCAGCCTACTCGCATTAAGTTGATTATGAACCGCCACAGTTCGTTATTCAATTGTTTTTGGAATTGCTGAGAGAGCAAATTAGGCTCATGTTTGATAATTAATAAAGTGCCAATAGCTGCAACGGATAATTGGCTTTTGATTAGGTGAACTAAACTCACGGCTGGACCGGCGCGAATTTGTTGGACTTCGTGATCCACCACTAACCCTGTTGCCGGACCGCAAAACTTGTTTGATTTTCAATTTGAAATTGTTTCATATTCCGAACGGAAGTCAATTGCTTATAAAATTTCCAATGATTTTTGTGGTAGAACATTTATTTTATTATAATTTTTCACCCATTTCACAATTTATTAATAATGCCGTGTAGTCTATTCCGAACTGTATTATGTATTATTCAAATGTGGATGTTTATCAAATTTATGAAATTTTATTGTATTAGAACATTTTATTTGGTCGATTTAAAGTCTCATTCAATTTCTATTAATGCCTAATTTTTCAGAGTGATTTTTAGCCATCTCTAAATCGACTTTGTTAATTTCAAAGTATTGCTGCAGCTTGGAGTGCTAAGGGTTAAAATATCTAAAAGTTGGTTCCGCTTATATCTCGATTATGAATGTCATTATAATATGGTTATAATTACAAAAATTTTTCCAAATTTTTAATTGATCTGTTCAAAAATCATACAATTAAACTATCATATTTTAAAGATTAAATTCGTGAAAATTGTCTTGGATAATTAATTCGCTAATTGTTTATTTAAAATGTGAACATTTTTTAATAAAATAAATGCTTTGTTTTCATGAGAATTTTTAATATTTTTTCAAAGTGCAAATATTCATTGAGTGTAAAAGATGTTGTGTCACTGACCAAGGACGAGGCGCTAAACAAAGATAATTGTCCTTGAAAAGTGAAATTTTATCTATGTCAATTTGTTCATCATGTAATTCCTTTTTATATATATCTTGTGTTTAATATTAATAAAATTTTCTATTGTAGAAGACGCCTTCAGTTTTTAATAAAATTTATTCCAAAGATTATTTGAAGCCTTAGGGTTTGCTTCTCTCCGGCAGAATATTTGATCTGCTTTTTTAGCTATCATGCTGGGAAGGACTTTCTTAAATGGCTCTCCGACGGAGGCAGCAGAAAATTTCTAGTATGCTGGATGGCATTCAAAATTCTGCTAGTACGAGGACTAAACAGGATTACTCCCACACTTGTCCTCAGCAGCGAAAAAGAACAATCGAATCAAAGTTATCATTTGCAAGATTTTGAGCAGCTCGCGAAAGTCTCGTCACCAAATTAGCCAACCCCCGCATTTTCTGAGCGATATTCCTGTCGCTTTTCGCATTTGGACTCGGTTGACTTTTGAATAATGGCAGCAACCGGCCATGAAAATTTTGTTTCGACGGGGATGAAATGGTCGTGGGAGTTTCGGTGACGGGGATTATTAAAGGCATCAGGGAAACACATGTTCAAATTTTACACAAAAACTTTCAGCCTTAAACCCTTGTACTTAGTGAGTTTGATGCTGATGACGATAGCACCACTGTTTGTGTCGGAACAAATCCAAGGTTCACCCTTGTTTTTGTTTCACCCTCTCGACTTGTTTGTTTATTTTTATGATCCCCAGCAGATGAACTACTGGAGTTTTCATTATTAACCCCAAAAAGGGTCTTGTCAGGGTTTTGTCGTGCCTCCACCCACAAATTTGATGTGCCAAACGGGGTGTGAGTTACTCTGAACTGGATGAAAGTAGTCGGGGGTTTGTTACAGGAATTTAAGGGTTATTCCGCCTTTGGTGAGGTCCTGGACCGGGAGGAGCCAACTGCTCGAAACATTGATTACTCGCTGATTCTCCACGGTCATGAACTTTATCTGTCAGCTGCCTTACGTCGATTATCTTCTCAGGCTGTCCGATGTAAAAGTGGATTGGGGGTCGTGCACTATCCGACTTCTAGCCAGTTGGTATTTACAGTCGAATAACATTTTCAATGGTGTCTTGTCGTTAATGGCACTCCTCCTCCTTGACGTTATCCTCTTATGGTTTCGACGTAAGATGATTAATTATTCCCTAGAGCTATGACTCCAAGAAAATTCGAGTGCTGAATGTGGGTTTCTCCATTCAAAGTGATATCGAATGCCGATATTGGGATATTTGGAAGTGTCTTAATGGGGTTCTGCACTTTCTGAGTGGTGCACAACTTCTTAGCATCTGTGACACACGTATCCAAAACGGAGCAATGCATCAATTTATTGGTTGTGGAAGTGAATTTCTCCTATGTTGACTAATCAGAGTTTGGTATACCAGGTTAAGTACCAATTATTGTCTTTCGAAGTTGAATATTTAACGATTGTAGACATTTGCTAAGAGAAAATCATTTATTGGAGTTAGTCAAAACTAACTAAGTGGTTTGCTTTTGGTCTTTTCGAGAGTATTACCCCATAAAATATCTTTTAAACTTTTATAATTTGATCATATCAATATCCTTTAATTTAAAAGATTTTGAGAAAAAATTTGACAGTAATACGTTTTTTAATAACGTTTTAGAAAAACACTTGCGGATGACGTACAACTAAAATTATTTCATGTTTCATTTTTTTGAAAATGAAAACTCATCAACAATTTTATGTTTATGTTTTAAGCAGTTGCTATATTTTGAAACCAATAATTGTTTTTAATCAGCACAACCAAGAACATTCAATGTTTCTTAATTTTAATGCTTTGAAAAAAATATTTTCAGTGGATTATTACAAGATACCTACAGTATAGTGCCAGAAAATTATAATCACTCTAACAAATTTCAAAATTTGAACTCTGATTACATTTTTTTCGAGAAGAATCCAGGAATTTTGGAAAGTATCTTAAACTTGTTTACTTCAACCATCCCGTCGATACGGCGACAGTCCAACGCAATGACCGACATTTTTGACCAGGACTTGTCTCGATGTACTTCGCTTTGATGTACAGTATAGTGCCAGAAAATTATAACCACTCTAACAAATTTCAAAATTTGAACTCTGATTACATTTTTTTCGCAAACAATCAAACAGATTAACATTTCCTTGCCGAGTTGCAATCTTTCCTCCTTTGTTTTCATTGTTTGAAGAATAAGAAATCGTTACGTTACGAACCAATATGCAATATGCAAAAGTATTCCCCCATTCATTAATTCCAGTTCTATCAAATATAAATATCAATAAACAAATTTTCGTGTTTCCAAGAAGTATTACATGGTATACCATTTCATTTAACGCCGAAAGCATAAAAAGTTGCATCGAAGAAAATCGCGGAGATTAATAAGTGTTATTAAAAATATGGTTAATAATACTAAATACTAGAAATATTAATTTGCAAAATATGTGAATTTACCCTTAATTTAATGTTTATCTTAACCGCGTACGAATATAATAAAGTTTTTTTTTCAAAATAAAGTATGGAAGTATAAATGTTGATGGTTATAATTTTTTGGCACTGTACTGTACATATTCAGATATTTAAAACAGTAAGCATTTTAGGGTTGTTGCTCTAATGCCTTGTTTGATGATATGTATTTGCATTTGCAAAACTTTAAATTTATATTTAAACATCTTCGGTTTTTATAAAATTCCACTATATATGTAACTATTTCTATATTATAAATTAGTGACTATAACGTAAAGGTATCAAAACAGTCGACTACTTCTATAACGAATCTCCTATATAAAGATCAAATTTTCATAGCACGAGCTCTTACATTTCAAACTCTTTCATCTCAATAATGAACTTTAATGACTTCGTAAAATAAAACAAACTATTTCTAGCTCAAAATGTGTTTCATTACAAAGGTGTTTTACTAGAACTAAAAAAAGTTGCTCTGTTTTTTTTTTTTGATTAATTAATAACTTATAAAAGGTATAAATGAGTAGGTTATTTTCACTATAATAGTATATACCATAAATGTATTGAATGATTTGCACGAAATTGATTGAGTAATTTTTTAAATATCATGTCAATTAATTTAAAAAAATTTAGTTTCGAGAAAAACTTTAAAATTCAAGTATGGTTAATCTTCAGATGATTTTTTAATGCTTTTAATTGAAGTATCCAAAAATTCATCCGGTGTTACATTCCGACAACTTTAAAAATCGAAAAAACCTTTTATCAACATATTCCAGACATGTTATTGCTATGCGTATGCACATTTTTAAATTTTGGGTTTATTATATGACAACATAAGGTTGTTTTTTTAAACCGCTTTTTAAAGCAACATAATTCAGCCAATTTTAGGCCGGTTTTAATGAAACTCATATGTAATATTGTTGAGACATTATACTAAAAGAAAATGTAAAAATCTCTAAAATTGATTCCTTAAAATCATGAGTAAATTGTTTAACATGTGCGTGTGCACGTGGCCGTTAATCTTTACAAATTTATTCAATCGCACCATTTAAATTTAATGTTTATAGTTGTAAAATGACATTAGTCGATCCATTCTCTGTAATTACAACTAAAATAAATCCTCCTCCAAGGATAATGGAGCTAATTTTTTCCTCCCGAATTCCAGAGGACCTGTTTAGCTATCCATTTAGGAAAGCCCGAATCCTTCGCGAGCCGAAAGGGCTTCGTTCGTTTCTTTTCTTCAAATAGTTCCTGACTGTCCGTTTTCATTTAAAGGCGGCCGAAAAGGAACCAGTCCTTTATTAGGTGGCTTCTCAGGGGGCGTATTTTTGCCCAACAATAAAAATTAAATGGTTACTGGCTTCTTCCCCGTATTCTTCCCGAAACTCGCTTATTGCTGGCCCCTTTCCCCCTGAAAAAGACAAATTACTCAAGGAAACGGCGCTTCTGCGAGTGGGCTGAGATAAAAGAGGGATTTTCCACGGATTAACAGAAATTTATGGCGCTTTAATTTCCATTTACAGTTTTCCTTTTCTGCGCCTGTATTTTTTTTTGTAGCGCCGTTTCACGCCATCGCTGAACAACAAAATCCAGACTCATGACGTGGAGGCTCACTTCCCAGGCCGTTTAAACGTATTTGTTTTTTATTTTTTGCAGTAGAAGTTAAAATCTTGAACGCTTTTCGCGATAAATCACGACTCATTAAGTGCTGCTATGATTCTGCAGCGGTTCCGGTGGTTATCCAATTAGTCAGACGATTCCACCCAATTCACCGGATAACGAAACGAACACTCCTCAAGTCGAGGGGATGCGCACACTTCTGTCACTTCTACAAAGTGACTGATCACGAGATTAAAACACTTTCAGCGTGTCGCGTCGCATGTGCGGGCGCGACAGAAAACTATGGGAAAATTTCGCGCGCGATGTAATTAAGCGAAATTGTTGAAAGTTCATTAATTAAGTGAATTTGTATCGTGCGGAGCGCATTCTGCGGCTTGTGGGGCTCAGCCCTACGCCTGGCCCATTTACTGCAAACCAATTCTAGATTCAGAGGAGCGTGATGCTGGTGTCAGAGACTCTCAGATACTTCGGATGCTGGGACACTGTGCCTCCCCACATGCATCCGGGGTGCAAGTGCAGGACTTTAATTGTCCTGCACCTATGTCAGATTTGCGCCCTCCTAGTTCCCATTAGGGAAATTTTCGAGTACTTTAGAACGAATGTGAATTGCCCCCGCCATCCACCCGCACTCTGCCCGGAGCCGGAGGAGGACCCGGCAAACTTAGTTTACATTTTCTAGGGGATCGGCTTACACCACCCGGTCGACTTGCAATCTGCAGGACTAGGCGCAGTCCCACCAGACCAGGATTTCTCAATTATTACCTTCAAGTGTGGGCTTCTGCGGCTGACAGTGCGAGTTGTCAGCTAGAGGAATATTATTAAATCAAAACTTTGACTATTAAACCTTTCCACGCAAAAGGGCCAGGAAATGAATTCCCCTCCATTAGTTGACTTTCTAGCTGGAGTCAAATGATGAAATTTAATCGTAATTAATGTATTTACTATAGTATAGTACATTTAAAATTTTGGTATTTTCGGTATACCCCTAATTTGCATGAACATAATTAGGTCGGGTATTACCGATAAAACTTTTATTATTTCATTAATTTAAATAAGGACCTTTTTAAAAGTGCCAGTATTCCTTATACTCTGTACTAGATAGGTTTGAAATAAAGTATACTGTACTTTTTACGAAGTTTTTATTAACTTGCTTTCTTGCCTGTCTGTCTGTTTATTAGCTATACAACAGGCAGAGATAATCTTCTGCATACGTTTCACGTTTTTCGTTTTAACCTTTACAAGTATTAGTTTTTCTAAATCTTACAAGTATTATTTAATACTTTCAAGTCCGTTTAAAAACGTTAATTAAAATTTGTTTTGGTACATATTTAAATAATTATATTCTTTGCTAATCAGCTAAAGTTCATGCAACAATTTACACAGGTCAGTAACACAAATTTTATTTTTATAAACAATATATTTTTTCCTCTATGCAATTATTACATGTCTGTAGCTTGACACGGATCAGAACTACTTATTTAATTTTAAGTTTAGTTTTAATAGTTATAGTACAAGTCTCGTGTGATTGATGAAAGTATTTGAAATGGCAGTTGTTTATCATAAATTGCATTTACTATAACATCACCAGGATAATTGGGTAAAAGGATTTTTTTTATATCTGCACAGTCAAATGTTTGTTCTCAATTGTTTTGGTAGACTCCGATAGTGTGTCACGATTTGATATATCATGAATTTTGCAAAATCGAAGTAAATTTTTAACCCTCCTAGATAACCTACCTACTTTCTAAAGGATATAAGAATAGTAATAATTAACTTATTTTTATTTTGTCGAGATATGCGTATTTTCAAAAGCTTTCCTTTAAATTGAAAAAAAAATATGTGCAGAATTTGTAATACAATCGATTATCTTGGTCAAAACTATATAAGTCAAATATTTTTGAACTTAAGTGCATTTTAACTTATACAATTATCTCTAGAGAATTTTTTCTTTTATCAAGATAACTCTTATGGTTTGGTCGAAATATGTAAAAAAGTGAGGGATGACGGATAGGTTAAGTATGGTTTTTATTAAAGGTAATTTTGGACTTTCACCTTTCCTACTGCTCAATTTTTTATAAGGTAAGAGGGCGCACGTGCCAAACTGTTTAGATTCAATGTTTAATACAAAATGTATAATTTCTTTAAGTCCATGGAAAATCCCAATCCTTAACTATCCGTTTTCATTGCCCATCCCACTAAAAGGCAGTATCTGCTTACGCTGGCAAGTGATTTTGTGACTGTGAGGCAATTTCCCCGAATAAATTTTCGTCTCCATAAAGCAGTCAGTGATTTCCCACAGATTGTAATCTTTCTGTTGGGCTAATAAATTTCCATCATTGGCTCTCGAGGCGATGGTCATCTGAGCCGGGGGCCTCCTTAGTCATTCAATTAACATCAAAGAGCGGAGCCCGAGCCCGGGGATGGCCACTTTCGTCTTTCAATCTTGAGCCGGGCTCGTTTCATTAGGCGTCTTATGCACGAACATAAATTAAGATGCGGGCGGCCCCAGCCCCAGTGATTTTCACCGGGGTTGTGGGTGATTTACCCAGACAGATCCGGCGTGACACCTCCCTGGTCCCTCGGGATCCGAGCCAACAAAGATTAGCAGTTCTTGTGGAGTTATCGCAACGATCTCAGATTTACTGCCGCATCGAGGGTATGTGCCCCCTGACATTGTTATTTTTCTCAATTTTCCATGCTCAGCATATTTTCTGCCTTATCCCCCCCGATCCCACACAATACCCCAATCGTTGATTACATCACTCTCGATGTGGGTAGCCGGAATATCGACGAGTTCTGGGTCCCATGTCCCATGTCCCGGGATTACATCCACCAGCTCTGGGAAGATTTCCTCTTAAAGTAGCCACCCTGTGCTAGTAGCTTCTAAGTGTTTCGTTCACCCGGCAGCCTCGACGTCGTCGTGCCTCGTTGCAGCAGCTCTGAATTTTTCATATGAGACGAGGAAAATCTTTAGATTGCAGGGCAGAAATATGATTTTCCTTGAACCCCGATGGGAAGTTTCCTCATCCTCCTCCACCTCCTGCTTGGATGCCAGGAGGAAGCAATCCGATACAGAATCCGCGCGGGAGCCGGCCGTTAAATTGGAGATGACATCAATTGGGATCTCGGAAAAACTCAAGCCCCGAAGTCCCCGGGATTTCAGCTCTGGAGGACGCCCCATTCCCTAGCCAGGATAAAGCAATTCCGCTCAATGGACTCAGTTTAAGCGGCTCATCCAGTCGCACAGCTGCGGTCGCTGTACCGCGTCATCCTCCTCAAATTAACCCAATTTCATTCACTTCTGTCGCGCCACATCGAAACGCACTCTGTGACAGAAATAAAGTAAGTAAACATTATAATGATTTTTGTGATAAGTTTCCTCAGAAAATTAGTGCTTTAATGAACTTTAGCATAATAAAAATATTATTCAAGATGCAAACTATACCTACAATAACAACATCTTCCTTAAAATCTTGCATTCGTGATAGTAGCTGCGTTATTTTCATCGAGTTCTCTAATTCAGACGCTTTAAATGCAAATACTATAAGTACAAAAACCCCTAACCTACATATTTATCCGGTTCTTTATTAATAGTTCCAACATATTCTACTAAAGTTAAATCTTGTCGCCCTGACATTATGATTGAAATTTTAAACTGTCAGAAAATCGTTATCTTATCATGTCAATCCTCTTCAAATTGTTAACTTATTCAATTTTAAATCAAAACAAAATCACTTTTCATTCTGTATTATGCTTAAAAAGAAATTTTTTTAAAATATTATTCATTTGTGAGACACGACAGGTGGTATACCTATTAAATCACAATGAAACGCTAAACGAAATCTTTATTTCCAAAATACCCAGAATCAGAGCCGAAACCGGATGAAAAGAATGCACGTATTAATATTTTTACTTGGTGTTATTAAAGTTAAATTTTTCAAATCTGTTGATTTATATTTCTAGTCAATTTAAAACGGTCACTTTTTCAACACTTCACAAGTGTGTTGCGCTCTTAAAAAATACATAATAAAAATGAATATAATACATACATGTATTGTTGAATTCTTTCTTCAATAAGCTTCCATTTGACATCCTACACTACAGGATGCCCTTGAAAATAATTGTTTTTCTGTTCCCAATTTATCAGCTGAAATTAATGCCCAGAATAAAAACTTACCTTTTTACGCTCAATTTTAAATTTTTGCGTCGAATAGTTTTAGAAAAAATCGTCTGTGACAGACAGGCGGACACTGAAGTGTTAGTTTGAATCGTGTCGACTTCAAACATCTAGTACTTACACTAGATTGTAAATTGTAAGTTGTAAACCAAATAGTAAATATTATTTTATAATTTATATTGTACGTTTTGGGGCTTCTTAATGTTTGAAATTGGCTCTAATTTAAAAAATAATTTATTGTTTTTAGATTTGCTAAAAAAGGCAGTATTGTATATCCATTTTTGTAAAATTTCTTTGAAATTTAATATTTAGAGACCGTCATTTTGAAAACAATATTCAAGAATCATAAAATTAAGTATCGAATTCGAAATCAATGACACCAAATACAAAAACTGGAGAACAATTATCGTTATCACCTCCATTCAATTTCAATTTCAATCGATTCTTATATCCAATGAGTATCTACATAAATAATATCGATTAATAAGTTGATTTTATAACAAATATTTCTTCAAAATTATAAATTCCTTAAAATCGTTTTCAAAATCAATAACCACTCCAATTAAGAAATGGAATCGTGAAACTTGCCAAAAAGAATATTAGAGTTTTAAAATACATTATATTTGTAATAAAATATTCTTTTAATCCTTCTCCAGATCTAGGTAATGTAAAACTTTCTTTTAATTTATTTACTTTTAAGACTTTTGCAGAACGAGGATAAAAGTATTTAGCTTTAATTTTTTCATCAATTGCGAAATTTAGCCAACTTTTAATAAAAGTTGTTCAATTTCATGGGACTGATTATAACCTTTCTAACGCCTTTGGACAAGGTCATTTAAAAGTCATACTTAGGTTAGCATTAACATAAACATTGCCGAATTTCTACAAAAATAAATTAGAACCAATATTAAGAAACATAGTTAAAAAAGCATATAGTGGGCGTGGAATAATTCAAAAGAATACATACACCAATTTCGCGGCCGTTTAATATCTAAAAAGCCATTGATTTTTTCGCGGAGAATCAGACACTTTTTACCCGTCGCGATGGAATTCGACCGGGAAAAATATGGGCATAAAAAAGATTTTTGGCTGTGTTCGCGAAGAGTTTTTGAAGTTCAGCCAATTCCCGCTTCCCGCCTGATGGATGGCCGGGCGGCGCCCTGACAGCGGACCATTAGGAATAATTTCCAAGTAATGAGTTTCCCAAGATCCCCAGGGCCTATTTAAGGGTTTTCGAGTATCCTGCTCGTCAAAGCCGGCACGCAGTAAATTAGTTCGGCGACTTTTTCCTTCCGGCCAGGTTTGCCCGCCGACAAATTAGTATAAATAGGTCCAGGGGCATGGGGAAGATGGATTCCGCCGTTTTCGACTATTTAATTAGCACTAAACATTCGAGGAGGCTGCAAAAAGGCCGACTTAATGGTTTACAATGGAATTACGAGGATACCCTGAAAGTCGGCAATAATTAAAATAATTTGAGAGGAGGAATTACAATTATTGCTGGATGTGAACAAAGGATTTGGGCCACTAGCTGTAATTAATTCTATCCGAGACTCTGTCTGAATGGAGTCCTTTGTTCCCCCAGGAAAATTATTTATTTTTGTTTTTGTTGGACGCGCTTATATGCAATAACTATCAACTAGATACAAAAGAAGCTAGTTTGATGCATCCCTCAGACTACAGATCACTCATCAGAAAATCCTGCTAAAGAGAAAACATGAAAAATTAACTGGCACTTTTAACTTCCTCATCAAGAGCACATAATTTTGAATTAAGCAACAGTTTATCAAATTAAATTAAAAATAATGGATATAGTCAAACTTTCAAAACTCTTAAAAAAGAGTCAATATAAATTTCTACAAATCGTCAAAAGATAAAGGTCTTTGACAAAGATTGCTATGGAGGGAAAATCTAAGTATCGGCATTTTTTACGGCCATTAAATCTAGTCGCCTTACAATCGTCTTTGCTTTTTGCATAAATCACAATAAATACCCAAACCAATACTGACATATCCGAAGACTACAATAAATAAATAAATAATGGATAGCCAAGAAATGCAATATGTGTCTTCTACATTGTGCATTATTATTGTAAAAAATATAAAAGTAATTTGGTGTATATATTACACCAATGTATATTATACTTTATATTTTCAACCATATGGAAAATGTTTAACAAAACGATTTATTTATAAATTTGAATTTAATATTGGTTGAAATCTCAATTCAAAATAAACGTTTTTTAAAATTAAATTAAGTCAAAAATTAAAAAGGTTACTTTTTTTCCTCAAAAATAAAATTAACTTTAACAGAGTGAATCACATTTCCGGGATTGAAATTAAAACTGTGGAATTGAAATTAAAACCCCCTCAATATTATTATTAGTACTTATGTATATATTATTATTGCTATTATAAGTGAAAGATACCTATTAAAAAATTATAAAAGACGAGAAACGAGAGAATTAATGTATACAGGGAAATAATTATAGTTTTATTATTCATGCAAAGTTTTATAAATTTAAGCAATGTCACTTGCTACTTAAATTGTTTTTATTATCTTTCGCTTTCCAGAGGGCAAAGAAAGTTGTTGTTACAGCTTGAGGTTCTGCAATATAAATCAGTCGATCTGAATTTCAAATTTCAACTCTTTACGACTAATCGTTTAACAGTTAAAAGGACAGTGGACAGACTCAGACAGACAAACTGACAAGTAATTCTCACCACAAAAAGGCTTCGTTTTTTTTTTTTATTTCTTTTTATACACAACTTCAAAAATGGTATGAAATAGCAATTTAAGTCGGAGAAAATGTTGCAGAAAATTACCATAAAATGCTTTGACTATAAAGCAACCCCATTTTCGTTAGTTAAAGAGTGCAGAAAAACGTTTTAATGTTCAAAAATTTTAAAGTTTTTAAATAGAATTTTCAGTGCCCAACCGAACAGAAAAAAAGTTGAGGGCTCCTGGAAAAGACATGGCGGTTATATCTACGAGTTATATCATTACTCCCTACCGAGAAGTTGCATAGTTGAATTCTGATGAGCTAACTCAGTCCTGATGTAGTTTCAGAGTCTCTGTAGGGTGTAGTACTTGCAAAAGTACCACTTTCGACCCTTTTGCAAGCAAAGACAATTTGCTCTCCCAGAAAGTCTTCCTGGACACGTTTGAGAAACGTCCTCAAAGTTGGATATCCCCAGGGCATAAAGAGTCCTCCTCGAGAATATGCTCAAGTGTTGGAAAACGCAACATTCCCTCAACCCTTAGAGTGCGTAAAATTCAACCAAAGTACGATTGCACTCTGCGGCGGCGGCGGTGTCCTCCCGAGACCTGACCTGAGTTATTAGCTGACCCCAATTGTGGCTCGAAATAACCCAAAGTTAAACTCGGCTGATCCAGTGGGACTGACAGGCAACAAACCCATCGATATTTAACCCCAAGCGAAACAGAAACCCTTCAGAAATTTTGCTACAACAGTTCTGCTGCAATCGGTTCAAAAGTTTTCTTGTTCTTCACGAATATAACTCAGGGCAATTCGCGCCTTGTTGTAAGACGGCAGGATTTTCACAGTCGTAACAAATGTTTTCACCACCATTTTATGTAGGCGAAATGCGGGGGCGGCTGCGGGTGCGACTGCAGTCGAATGGGCGAAACAAATAAGGCCCTTCCTGGGGCGTTTTCAGCACTTCAAATAAGGCAAAACTTCCTTCGCTGAAAGCTGCAAATTACGGGGAAGTGCATCAATCACGCGAAAAGTTAAAACATTTGAAGAGATTTCATACACCAGCAGCGAATTGAGCCAGTTTTGCTGGCCTCACATACTCGGGATTTCATATAGTCAAAGTTTTGATTTAATAACATTCTTTTGGTTGGGTCACTTCTCACCAGCCAGTCGCAAAAATCCACATTTAGAAATTTTAAGGATGGGAATGAGTCCTCTCGGATTTCAATGAATTTTTGCAGAAACTTTCCATTTGGCTTTAAACGGTTGAATATCAAACAATTTTTCCTTAGACGGCTATACTTTACGAGATATTTAAGTTTTAGTTTTGACAAAATGTCAAAATTAAAATTTGTTTTCACCAATATGTTCTTTAAATTGTGCAAAATTTCACTAAAATCGCTAAAATTTTGTTATCATTTGGTTAGTTTAAATTAGAGAATTTCGATTGTAGATTTTACACAATTTTATGTATTTACGAGTATGTTTACATTACATAATATATTTTGATGTAAAATCACACAAAATTTACAAAATTGATAGTCATAATGTAATAAAAATCATTATTATTTAAGTTTTATTCTAATTTATACCTTGCGTAAACGTTAGTTGATTATAGGACTGTTTGGGATTATGTTTATTTGTAACGATTCAGCTGGCTTTACTGACTTTTATGTTGCTTAAAATAAACTGCCTGCTTAGTGTTTGTTCTTTAGATTAAAGTATAATGATTGAATCGTTAAATAATAAATGTATTTCTTTCTGCAACAATTAAATTTATTTTAATGTTTTAATTAACATTAAATTGTTATTTAACTCACTCATTCACTCATCCATCACATGAAATTTATATGGCGTAAAACTAAAGTGTAGTCAAAATTGATGATGTTTCTAAACCACTTTTAAAACTGAAGATAAATAACAATTTTAATATCGAAAATAATTTAATTTAATAATCATCACCTTCATATTAAGGATAAAAGTATAATATTAGCTCTAGGTGAGTAAATGTCCAGATTTAACACAAAAATTACTTTTATTAAGATTTAATAGGAGGCAAACTAAATCCATTGAAATAGGCTGTTTTTCTCACCGATAAGAATTAATTCGCTTATACACAGGGTAGCTATAAAGTTGTAGAACATTCGAATTTGAATGGTTCTATCTAATGAAATTTTGTCGTACTAATGAACATTTTCCCATTACTTTAGTCTGCTCTCAAAATAAAAGACTATGGTTGGGCCTCAATAAATTCCGAAAAGGCAGACAGAAGCCGGTTTAATTGCACTTGGCAATGAATGGGGATTTTGTTCGAATGTATGTTTGAATGTATATTTTTTTTATATATATTTTTGTTATTGCCTCGAAAAACGGCCGCGAGACAATAGCTGAAGTTGGTGATGGTCAACAGTGGCGGCCGCAAAAGTCTCGATTTAGGAACTTTTTCAATCAAATTATGGATGAATAAGCCCTTTTTTTTGCTCTTCAAACTATAAATATTTTGGTGCTTTCATTTCATTTCTCAGGGTGCCTCCGGTCGGGTAAACCTTAAGGGAATTTATTATGTCCATTGAATGGCAACTGTTTCACTGTTTCCAAGAGGGTTCTGGTGGGTTTTTGGTGCGTTTTTGGGGGTTTTTGGTGGGTTCGGTGGGTTGCTCTAGCTACAGTAACTTACACGAACGTTTTAATGCCTTTCCGAACTTGGTTCGCGGCTGGCAACTTAATAGATTTATATTGATTGCGGAGACAGCGTGTCTAGTCAATCTCCGGAATGATGCAGACATTAAATTGGCTCTTTGGAAGTGCCTTAAACTTAAAAGGTTCCTTGAAAGGGTCTGTGCGGGCATGGAATGTCTTATTGGGTCATACAATCGCTACGAAGTTAAATCATAGCTGGGAGGGAGCAGCTCCTACATTCATCAGAACGTCGAAACTTCTTAAATCAATTAATTTTGTCTAGACATTGGGATGAGTAAAGTTCCGGAGCTGGGTGTTTACTGCAGGAATATATTTGACCTGGATTTGAACCCAGTTGCAGATTCCCTCCAGGTTACCTATAGAAAGATCGCATCTTCGGCTAAAGTGATGAATAGACGGTCTATTCTGGTCAAAACCGGAGCAGAACGAGATTACCTTGTTTCCCCGATAATGTATCGTCTTTCACTCGGGCATATATAAATTTCAAAATTGTGCCATTGTCCTGTGCTATCTGAATCATCCAGATGCTCTAGGTTTCAGGGTGCGTTGGCAGAAACTGCAGTATGACTATTCATGAAAGATCTTCTTATCGCCCTTCATGAATAGTCCGAGCGAAAGGGCCCCATTTCAGGTTATTATGTTTATGAAAGGAAATCAATCAACAAATTATCTCGACGGTAAGCTTTCACCGGCACTTCGCAGTAAATTCATCCAATTACGGCCCAAGAATAGCAAAGAGATTTTTGTTAAAGGACTTCGACATCAATCCTCCACCTGCGTGAGCGAGTGATTGTTCTAGGAAAAAAAAAATGAGGAACAATGAAACCTTCAGAAACATTTGGGACTAAATGAGGCTACTTATAGAATTCCCGGAATTATTGGAAGATCACGCAATGTGGTTTGCTATTTTCCTTACCCAAATGATTACATTCTCACCTCGTTTTAACAAATTAACGATAATTAAGAGCACTTGAGGAAATGCGAAATCAAAACACATCTTATTAAGAATTTGTTGCTTTTCGAAAATTCTTTTTATTATGTTGGCTGACATTTTGACGAGCAATGGATTAATTAATTTTGGTATTTGGATGTAAAATCGATGGAAAGGGAAAAAATTTAAATCTAAAATTGAATAGATTCAACTTAAGTAGTCTTGTTTCAATCGCATTTCCTCCACACAAAATCATAATTTTAGGATGCACTCTTTAAGGGGAGTAATAGTAATAAAAAGGTTAGCAAAATAATAGATTTGAAAACAAATAAATTTGTTTTGCTAACTACATATTTGAGTGTATAAGATATAAGTAATAATAATTTACCATTATCACCAAGAATATAATGATCCCTTAAACTCATTTTAAATTTCCAATTGTTGTTTTTTACGCAATTAATTACTAAAGGTACTTTTATTTGATTTGATTGAAAATTGATATTTTCGCATCTTGAAGGATGAATGGTTTAAGTAACATTAGAATGGTATTCCTATATACAAATTTAAGATAAAACATCGGCAATCGATAGTTGAACAGAATTAAACTTTTTTGCGGTCTTGCTGTCGGTTTGCCGCTTATTTACATATCCATGAAAAGCACACAGTTCTTCATAGATATTTTAATTTATTTATAAATCTCATTTTATTTATAAATGTCATTTCAAAAAAATATTCAAAAGTCTTCATAGAGGCAAGAAACTTTTAATGAGTTTTTTACTAAGATTTTGGAATTTTCTCAGGTTATTTTTAAATTTGGAGTTTGCATTTCTTTCTACATAGGTAATACTTATTTATATTTTTTAAAGAAGTGGAATAAGAATCGGAATTTTGTCGAATAATTATTTTAATAACCCAGGTGAAATAACACAACGGAAAAGATACTGAAAATTTACCTCTTACCTCTACTGCTTAAACATTCTAAAAATTTAAAACAAAGGGCTCCACAAGCCCGCATCATTGTCTGAGATGCTTAAAACGATGTAAAATCATGTACATATATATAAGTATAAGCATTACGTAATCATTACCCTTTTTCTTTGATTAACTAATTTATGACCCGCCAGATAAACAGCGGATTTCTCATTCATTATCTAGGACAAAATCTTCTCTGACCTTCATTAAAATGTAATACATTTTCAGAGAAAATTTGCGAATATCCCGGTATAAGTGACTTTCTTGAAAGATTAGCAAAGTCTGGGGAGTTTAAGACACAAAATTCTTCAATTTTCCCACAAAAACGTTACACTTTCTAGGTTCGGTAGTAGTCAAGATCCCGAGAAAAGAGCTTGAAACCTCAATAAAACCGAGGCACTGAAACCCTGGAAGATATTGTGTAATTTCTACGTTTTAATATTCCAACATATCGACTTGATGTATTATTGACGAGTTTTTAATGTAGAAATTCACACTATTCGTGAACGAGGGGTAGTCGCAGTCCCTGGTCCCTTTGCCCTTCCCAAGGGCCACAGTTGGCTTTCTTCAGCTTTCTTAAGCAAAATTCCATTACATTGCTTCGTTTTCCCACCCACTGGCAGACATTTCTTATTTTTACGATTACAGCAGACATTTGCTGCTTTTATATTCCATCAGAGCTCATCAGACCAAGCGTGAGAGTTTCACACGCTTGCTTATTTCAATATAAAAAAGTGAAAAGCACCCCCGACCTTCAGTGGCAGGGAGTCGCCTAGGTCGCAGACGATGACGCCCGCATTTTTTGCAAAAAAAATTAGAAGAAAAACGCAAATTCAGCACCGAGAAAATTTTCTCAATTTTTAAGTATAGCGACAATTAAAAAAATGAACACTTTTCACTTTTTCTCTGGCATATTAAATTATCTATTTTTGGACTTTGGGAGTTTCTAAATTACGTAGGAGTCTACAGAGCTTTATAGACTGGGTTCTTAAGCAAAGTGTGATGATTAAATGCAACATTTTTTTTTGTTTTTACATTTTAAAGCGCAAATTTCTATAAAAAATCATATACCAGTAGCTGTAAGGGCGCTCTAAGGCGTTGAAATATTAATTTTTAGAGGTTTTATGGATGATATAGTAGGTGAGTGGGATGATATATGGTAAAAGAAATTTAAACAGTAACAAAAAATAGTGAACAAAAAGTACTCTACGTAACGTAATAAATAAGTCTATCATTTTGACTTGTATAAAAAAAAAACTCCAAGAAATTAATCGAATATAGTTGTTCACTTCTACCAAATTTCAAGATTGCAGGCCGGGAAATACCCTATACACTGAAAAAAATGTTTAGAATATTTATCTAAAAAACTGGGCATTTCATCTAATTTTCGTAGGTGTTTTTCAGCCAGCCAAGTCGATTAGGTGCTTTACCTAATTTGATATAGGTGATTTATGTTGTAAAATTATCTACTACAATAGCTCGACTACCTACAAGCTTTAGGTGAAGGATCAATAAAAAGTAGGCAAATTTCCTACAAATTGTGAATGCAAAAAAAGTTAATCCCGTACGGCTTGAATTTGAACCTTGGCCCTGCGTATTGTGGTGGCTCTTTGTTCTTATTCTTACTCACCGACCTACACCAATTCCGATGTCTTTTTAGAAAGTGAGATATTCCTGACCCTGGGTAGATTCGAACTTGGAACTCCGGAGTGGAGAGCTTGTTGCTCTAGCCCTGAGCCATTCTGAGCAATCAACGCACATAGGGTTTTAAAGTTTATGAGTAACCGCGTCTTTTCATTTTTTCTGTATAATCTTTGTATTGTACAAGATTTCCCTTCACTAAGTTACACTTCGAATTTCAATCAGGCAAATTCAAATTATTTATGTAATTAGATATTTTATCTAAACTGAGAGTTAATTCTCCAAAACTTTTATCTGACAAAAGACTTTTTTTTATACAAGGCAGAATTAATTCTATACCTTGTTTTTTTGTTTTTCGCGGACTCGGGAATTTAAACCCCTATTGGGCTTTCTTCTGCATTTTTGTTTTTATGTTATTATTTATTTGATATATATTTTTTACTATTTGTGATGTTTTGCTTTTTAACCAAGGTATTTCATGTGAGAATCGAACCCACAACTCCGGAGACAAAAGACATAAAATAAAAATACCTAAGATTGTGGAGTTATTACCAACTTACTCAAGTCAATTCATCTAAATCTGTAGAGTTTTTACCTAATTATTTATCATCTATATCGGAATAGACGATTTTCCTAATTTCGTTTTTTGCTATGTCGGTGTTTCTTCTAAAATGTAGATGAATTTACTATAACACTGCGTAAATTTAGGCACCTAAACTGATTTAGGTAGTTCATCTAATCACAAATGTAAATTTGCCGAGAAATAGTGGAAAATTTAACTAATTTGTCGGAAATTCATCTAAAGACTATTCACCTAACTGACTTTAGACAATTGCTCTAAAATATTTTTTTCAGTGTATGTTTTAATTTAATGATCAGTCATTGACGAGGACTTTTAGTATGAAAATACGCTTTGAAAGGCCGTATATGTATTTTCTTTGCATTAAAAGATCATCTACCTTTCAAATTTTGAAAGAAAACATTTTGTGAAAGCCTTTTTTTAACAGAACGAACAAATATATAATTTTAAAATTTCGCAGGTAGGTATATTTATTTATTGACCTTTTAAGAGCACAAAAAAGTGTTTTTGGAATTGTTATATTGGTTTTGATGGACATTAACAAGTTTTTTAAGAAAACATCAAAAAATGACGATTGCCATGATTTCGGCCTACTGGATAATCTAAAACAAAAAAACAATGGTAAATTTTTCAGTGTTGAAGTATATTGAAGTTGAATTTATTATAGATTTTTTGATCCTGGTTCATATGCGATAGCCGCAAGTGTTTACAACACCATATTAAAAAATCATAAAAAAATTAGTTACTATAATATATAAATAACGCAAATATTCGGAAAAATACAATATATGTATGTACATACTTATACATACATACTTTTTAACTACAAAACACATTTTTTACTACGACTGGTAGTTTGGGGTGATTTTGTTTCGCCGCACGCATCTATACAATGCTATTTCGGCTCCGAAGGGCTTCTTAGACCTCTCCAGGAAGATATAATTTTTAAGCTTTTTAAAATCATTAAGAGGTATTAAAAATACATAGATAAAACAAAACTTTCTAAAAAATATAAAAATTAAAGTTTGAAATTTTTGTTTTATGCAGGATGTTGGGATTCTATCGCCAAGTGATTTCTCGGAGTATTCTTGACCCCTCTTTCCCCTAAAAACACTCTTTCCCCTCAGTCAAAATTAAATCCCTCCTTCTGAAGAATGTCGATCGTCGTTTTTGGAAAAGATTACTTTTTTTAAACTTTGAATCCCCATAACTCTTACATTTGGAAAAGGATCCTGACAAGTGAGGTATTGTTGGAAAGATATCTTTATCCTTTTATAAATATCCTTTGCGATGTCCTTACAAGGATCTTTAGGGACTTAAAAATTTAAAAAACTTCTTACGGTATACAGATCAATCAAGAGATTTTGTTCTTCATATTTTGCAAACTCAAATTACCTTCAGCGTTTGCAATATTTATAGTATGGACTGGAGCTGTGCGATTTTCATAAATATTCAAGGTACCACCGAAGGGGATTCACTTTTCTTAAGACACCCTCACGCATGATGCGAAGGGTTCCACCTTACGACCAATAACCTGTTAACCAGACCAAATGTACTCGTCTCACATTAACTATTCGTAATTGCCCAACATTGCACAGCACACACAATTCATTTGGAGCATTAAAACACCATTTTGCCACCATGGAGAGGTTCACTTTCACAAGCTGAATGACTCTACGAGTGAACACTCTTAATTAAGTAATAATGGCCGTTTCATAATAATAATTAACTTTTGGTTCATTACCAAAAGCTGCTTTTCTTGTAAACGAAAATTGACTCTCGTTAGCTATCAACAGGAAGCCGCTTTGTTAATGACCGCTCTGAAAACCCAGGGAAAATTATTTGGAAAACAGCGGGTATGTCGAATGAATATTAATATAAGTACAGAAAATCGAAAAATTATTAGGTACTTTCTTATTTGTAAAGATATAAGAAAAAACATCAGAAATAATACACATCCCAATACTTTTAGATGGTACAAGTTTATTAATTTGAGGCTTTCATTTCTAACTAATAATTAAAAATTATAATCCTGCATATTTGAATTAGTTATAATTGTCTGGGAAATATTATTAAAATAATATTGCCATCCATAAAAACAAATTCCAAATTATCTGGTGAATTTCACTGGAATTGCAATTATAATATAAACTCCTAAATTATCAGGGTTTTGCAAAATTACTTTAAATAATTTGCTTGGAATCAGCTAGTTATAGTTCACGAAAAAATTTCTCATTTATGTACGTTTTAAGTTTGCAATGTGCATGAAACGTGTTGGTAGGACTCAAATAAAACTTGCTATAAATAATCTAAACTAATTCGAATCTCGATATATAATATTTTTACAAAATATTTCTCAATTGTAAATCTAAATCTATTAAAAAATAAGAAAAAATTGATATTTTATGTTGAAACATTCTTAAGGATTAAAAGTGACGGAGATGTCAAAAACATTTTTCGGTCGGGTACATTTCCTAAGAAATTTAATTTTAAAATTCTGAAAAATTGATAGTTTTGCGCAGTAATTTCTTCATGCCCTCGCAATCTTTTGGTAAACATTTTCTAAATCCAAATCTAAATTTAAAAATGTTCTTCACCGAATTTCGGCGTAAAAAGTTTTACCTGAGGACTGAAATTAAGAAAAATTTTACTTTATATCGATATGGCGAAATGTCGGTAAAAATGTCCTTAATTAAGGTATAATATTATTAATATTATTTTTTGTATATTCGTCACTTTTGACTCGAAATAAACACTCTTTCAAAGTTTTATCAAATTCCGTGAAGAAGTTTAGTTATTTTGCTTACTTAATTTTCTATACGTAGGTACTTTTAAGTTTTATATACAATGTCAACTTTTAAAATTCTTTCTTTTTAGTGCTCATTTTCCTTTAAAATATAATTCAATATCATTGTTATTTTGCGAAGTAATAAAACACTAACATTAACACTTTTTTGACTCTAGTAATTTTGATTTTGTATGTACTTATACATAAATACTGTGCATATAATCTAACAATTAGTCATAGGTATGTAAGTGTACTATTTTTAGTGTTAATGAAGTCGTAAATATTGTGCGGAATAGAAGAAAAAAATAGTTGCTCATTACAGAATTTACAGGATCTCTAGCCGACAGTCCCGGAAGTGTCTCAACAAGGAAACATTTCCTGTAGCCTGACCCATATTCTTGGAAATCTGAGGTGCAGGTAAGGCAAACTAATTGCGAAAGAGCGCCCTTATCTAAAAAATAGCCGTTGCATTACTTTGAAGCAGTCCATTACCCTTCTCGAACTGTTCCACCTCAAAAATGAGGAGCCAACAACGAAATAAGCCCGGAAAAATCTCGCGGACGGCTGTCCACTGCAGCCCTAATTAAAATTCATTAGCAGCGCGAAACTTTCTGCGGTGGCGAAATGCCGGCTGAAGGTGAAGTCGACAAAAATAATCGCCGGTCGAGTTTTCCTGGCCGCGAAGGTGCCTCTGGTTCCGGGTCCGCCCCCGCTCGAACCTCGAACCCTGCCGATGTTGAGGAAGGTTCTAAATTTTGGTGACCTCCAACGAAACGTGTCACGAGGAATTGAGTTGTGCATTGAATTGACTTGTTAATTACATTCCAGGAAAATCCCGCGATTAGCATGAGTTGCGTTCTGCGTGGGTCAAAAAGACCCGCGAACAGACGATCGACGCGACGTGTCGTGACGTGTCGCTATGTAGTCCTTCGCGTGCCTTATAAATTGCGGGGCATTTTGCACCGATTCGGGGGCGGTGAAACTCAGGAGCATTTGGAGCAAAAGGGGTGAAAGCTTTTCACGCCAGTTTAGCCCCATCGAAGGGGCAGGGCGGATGTTAGCCCAGGGTGAAAATGTCTGCAGAAAAGGGGTTGTTTCAGAAAAAAATTTATAAATTATTCAAAATACTGGGAACGGATCGGTTTGGAGCGGACAACCTTGACGGATGGAATGAAAACGTAATGAACCCAGTCTGACTTTTAATTTGGAGTTTTATTGCACGGGGCGGTTCAGAAAGACATATTTTAATATTACCAATCAATCCAACATTTATTCCTCAACCCCTAGAATAGCTTCTTCACCCCTTTTGTTTTAAATTGAAGTTTTTTTAAAATGCATTCATTTACTTAACATTTCCACCGCTATACTGGGACCACTGTGTTTCAAAAAGACATACAGGTTCCACAACTAAATAATTTTGAAATAAATATGAATAAATAAATATGTAAATAATTACATCATACATTTTTTGGGTTTAGTTCGCTGTCCACCAACTGCTTATTGGGAGATATTTTATCGCCGTCAATCTTTACTGAGATTTTTTATCCTAGAATAATGGTATAAGAACCAAGGAATTCTCAAGTAGGTACAATAGCACTTTTTTTCCATTCATATGTTTATATATCTATATAATTCACTAAAATGTCTCAGTTTATGCTGAATATAAAATAAAAAATCCGTAGTGAAAGGAAACGTTCATCAAGGACATTGTAGGATTATAAAACAATACATAAAACTATATAGTGACGAGCAAAATTGAACCAATGATGGTACTTAAAGTTTTTACAAGTTACTCATTAACTTTAACAGACATCTTAAAAATAGTCATGACGATTTCGAGTATCTGAAGAAATATACATAACATTTTGTTTTTTTTTTTTTTATATAGCTAGAAAATACATAATAACAAACAAACAGACAGAAAAGTTTAAAGAGAAATTCTAAATTATGCCCTTCCAGTTAAAGTTCCATTTAAATTAATATTGCTGTTTCTGGTTCAGTGGTTTTCGAGTCTAGAAACCTCGTACAAATGAACATTCATTTTTATTTTTATGTTATTCAACATTTTATAGAAAGGGTCGTAAAATGCATGTTTTGATACCTTGTGTGTTATAAAAAACATTTTATAAGATCAAAATAAACGTAACCTGCTACTGAGCTCAATCGAGTTTTTGAGTCAAAGGTAAACAGTTCCAAAGTTTCTTTGCTTTTTTATACTTTTTATTGTACCCTACATATCTCAATTTGTATACTCTATACAGTCAGAACTAGACAAGTTTAAAATTATTAACATTTCTGAATTCTGTAAATTTTTTGAAGGTATGTACCTACTATACATTTCAACTTAACACATAGGCTATTTTTTATAGGCATAAAATATTTATAGGGTTCTAAAATGAAGGCCAGCAATTGTTAATTTTAAATTTTCCACAATTTAATTTTAAAGTTTTCTATTGGTTTTAAATAATTTTGCATTAAAACTTGGGAGAGTTATCAAAAGTTAATATCGAAGAAGAAGGTTTAATTTCTAAACGTTTTTGTGTGTGTGTCAACTGTTAATTAATTTAAATTTTATATATTTATATACCTTAAGCATATAATTGGTAGATATATACTTGTATACTCATCAGAGTATTTTTACGAATTATATACGAGTATAACAATTGAAATTGCAAAATATCTGATCAAAAGGTGCTTACTTCAATTTTTGATTGTTGTTATTTTCTTTGTTACTAAGAATATTGAAAAAAAATTGTTGTTAACATTATTATCGCCTGCATAAATAATGTTATTGAAAAAAAACCTGCAAATATAAATGGTAAACACTAAACGTTTTTATCGGGTTTTGTAAAGTTTGGTTATGGTGTAAATTAACTTCTTTTAAACAAAAACTCCTCATATATTAGAATGGTTAATTTAACACGCAATAACTTTCTAAACTCGATAATAATAATTAAAAGAATTAATATTTAGCTTTGCAATTTTTTTTGCAGTTTTTATTTAATTAAATACATGCCCCAAAAGAGGGTCGCACTGGCGCGGTTTATGTAGGGCGGAAAAAAGCTCCAATCGGCCCTGCTCGCAGGGGAAAATAGCTTTTGCGGGCGTCAAAGACTCCGGGGTGCGATATTTCCCCTTTTGTTTTCTTTATTTACATCCCCGAAGCCACCGGTTGGTCCCCAGTTTAACCGTTTCAACCGAATCGAGAGGAGGTGATTTTCGGGCGAGCGAGTGGCCATCGTCTCACAGATTGACAGCCCCTGGATTTCTTCACCAGGGAAGCGCTTCTGGTCGCGACGGATGTTTTCGCCTGGTGGTTCCCAGTTTTCAGTTCAGTCTCCCGGAGACCTTCCGCACGGCAAGTTGTGTGAGTTCCCGCAGGAGAGGCGATTCGAATTATTTTGGTGTGCTGCGATTGCGATTTTTTTGTATCGGAAAAGTGTGAGAGGACGTGTGCCGCTCCGACTGTTCGTAATTTTTTTCTTGTTTTATTTTTACTTTTATTCAAGGAATGTGTGCCACATCCTACAGGAACTCCCTGATGTTGGATGGTCGTGGTGGTTGGTTGGTTCCTTAAAATTCCTCATCTTCTTCTTCTTTGTCGCCGTCGCACCAGAAGAGCCGCTACTGTGTTGCGATATGTGTGTCCCGCTGCTGTGGCTTGTACAATTTTTTTAATGAAAAAATTTTCAGTGTTAGCCCAGTCCCGCACTATCGTGGTACTTGAGTGAGGCGGTGTGGTGGGTATTTTTTTTGGTATATTTTCGTTAGTTACTGGGAACACCACAAGATCCTCAACTTCGTATCCCTGGTTCGGGAATATCCAGGTGGAGGTTTTCGAGGTGTATACGAATTGGGTTTTGGTTTTATTTTGTATTTTTTTTTTATTTGGGATAATCAGCAGTTATTGCCGGTGTGTTGCGTGTTGCAGAGGTTCTTTCGAAAGTCTTTAAGACACGCCAAGATACAAGAAAGTGAAACCCCGTATGGTAGAAAAAGTGCAAAAATTGTGGTCTAATTGTAAGACCGCGGTCTTGTGTTGAATACCTTCAGAAATTTTCGGTTAGACGAGGTGGATTTTTTTTAAAGTGTAATAGTGCGGTAGAGTTGGATAGTGGTTATTTTTTTTAAGTATAAAATAACGAAATCCACCACGCAACGTTGCTATGACCGTGTGGTGAGGATCAATTGTGGATGAGTAGAAGTGGAAAGGGGTGAGGTGTGATCAACTGATTGTGTGATTGATTGCTCGTGAATAATTTTCACCACGATTTGCGGTGGGTCGTATACCTGGTGAAAAAATAAAATAAAGAGGATTGCTTTCAGTTGGTAGCCCAGCGTTACATGGAGGAGCTTCCCGGATTACGCCAAGGTGTCGTGCTTTGGGGCCCTAATGAATTTTGGATAACCACCAGAGGCTCTTCTGCGTAGGTATGGATCTTTTCATTTAGAATCTTATCGAAAACGATGGAATCACGTTCCTCGTCCCGGTCCGGGACGGGCCCTAGAAAATTTTTATCATGATGTGATTCGTGCAGCATCGTTATTACACCGCTAGGGCGTGACATTAGGGCTATCTGGAGACCCGTTTCTCGGCACCTGGAAACAAGAGATATTCCTGATTTAATGAGGTTAAAGGTGTTCTCCGACGGGTCACCCGGCGTTAACCCCCGAGCCTATTGACACGCTATGGTCAAGGGCGGCCGCCGGGATCGCAGCGCATTTACAAGCGTATCGTAAAAGTTGATGATATGATTACATCGGGTTCCAGGGCGGATTTTCCAAAGGTCAATTATTTTTGCGGGGGCGTTGGGGGTCGAAATCGGGCGGAAACCCACGATAAATTTTTATTTGATATTGTAATGGAATCGAATGGAGTGCTGCGGTGGAGCCCATCATCGGCCCCAAAGTGTGATATTCTTTCAACCTGCCCCCCCGCTCCTTCGGGACCTGACGGCCGGCTGGTTGTGGTATTTTTGTGAAGTGGTTTCTTTTATGGACTCTGATTCCCCCGATTCGGGAGGAAATGAGGGTAAACACGTTTTTGGGGCGCATATTTTCACCGTAAATTTTTATGGTGCCCTTTAAGATGTTAATTTACCATTATTTTGGTAATTTTATGTTTTAATTAAGAGCCCTTAGCTCTGGATCATCTTCATCATAAAGTGCGCTACTGAGGTTCTCGAATCTGTTTCGAATAAATTTTTATTGAGACTGGAGATTCAAAAATTTTGCGGGTTTTGAATAAAAAATTAACGTATTTTTTTCGGATCTGGGGTTTTTTAATATTTTCGGGTTGTTTTATTATGCATCAAACAATTTTTTCCACTTTTCTGAGCAATTTGTAGGGAAAAAAGTTTTTTACGTTGCTTCTTTATTTATTAGGGTATCGGAACTTTTTATTACTATCTTTCTGAATATTTTATTGATTTACTTAGTATGGTAACTTATAAGTTACAACTAAGTAGTAAAGCTGTGAATTTGTTGTCTCTGTACTTTATTTTTAGGTCTCGTCATAACTAGTCAACGTCACGATTTTTGAAGACAGCTATTTATATGCAAGCAAGAGGTTACTTATTACGTTTATATTTTAGGCTTATGTCTGTGTTTAAGTGAAGAGCAGCCTCATCGCCCGAATTTTAATGAAATTTTGCCAAAATAAAGCGACTGGAAATGATTGGTTTTTTATATCAGCAAATCAATAACTTCAATTCGATATTGGGACTTCCAGAAACCAAATCGACATTCATTTTGAAGTCATGAATGGCCCAGTAATATCAACAACATAAAATATTGAAGTCAAGAGAATGCAAATATTGTGATTTACTTACATTGCTTGAGGCCGCCATTGAAATCATTTCCAATTAATTGAATTCATTAAGAACTTTACTGACCAAAATCGTTGTCGTTACTTCGTTTTGTGTCGGGGATTAAAAAGGGGTTTTATCTCGTTAAATAAAAAGGACATGAATCAAATATTCATAGGTTTATGATATACTTATGCAAGCCAATTTTGAACAGTAATAGTTTTTCAAAATTAAAAGAAAAATGTCCGAATGTCTAAAAGTTCTCCACGTCGCGTCGGATTGTCAATAAATCAATCCAGCAAATGCATAAAAATCGCTCGGAAAGTAAGTAGTTAGTATTGGATTTTAGAAATACTTTTTTAATAGTCGGATAAGATTTTTCAAACATTTCAATCGACGTGGATCGATCTGCAAGATTTGCCAAGTATTCTGTATCGCCAGAATAATTCCCAGTATCGGATTATTTAGTTTCCACTTGTGAAAAACTTAATTTTACTGTCACGATTTTAGGGCCAAGCGCACTAACTCATGTGAGAAAAGTTAGCTTGGACAAGGATATAAATTATTTTTTGGGTTTTATTTTTACTTGGCCTTTAAAAAAGCATTATTTTTCTCTTTTGAGCAGTATATCAGTATAACACTTAAAATTGCAGTAAAATGCTCCGATTGCGCTGGCTTTATTTCCATGCTTCGGTGTCCTACTAATACAATTAATACAATATTAGAAAAAATTGCTTAATATTTGCCTCTTTATTTGTTTTCCAGGAAAACAGAAGTATTTATTTAAGTATTATGTTTATTACAACTTTACAAATTTAATTTTTTTTAAAGAATATCATTATATGCATAAAAATGTGCTCTAATTAATGCATTTATACGGTAAATAATTGAATTTATTTCACTGTATACAATTATTTTTAACAAATACGTTTTTTTCCTTTTTCTCAAAATTGGTGTTTTTGCAAATAATAGATGATAAATTCCCAACGTCAATTTGGCATCAAAACATGATATAATTCTTAAAAGTTTCCAACTATACACCGCTTTTATCTGAAATCCATTGACGAAGTTTTGAGATATCTATGAAGGTAGCTGGACGTTTTCCACTCTTGCAAATGTTCACAACACCACGTCTGTAAAGACCGATGACCTTCTCGTTCAAGGAAATTGGAGTACCTGGCTTCAAATTGCACGGATATGTTCGGGGAAATCTAGCACAAATTTCATTATCCCAAGGTTTGCTAGAATTAAGTAATTTGGTGCACTCTTCCCGCGGAACCAATTCTACACTCACAATTTCAAATATATCGCGATTTGGCGAAGAGTATGAAATATCTGTAAGAACAGTTTTGTTACTATTTTGATAGTCTTCATCGGCTGATGGTAGTTTAGCTGCATAAATTTTGCCCCCAAAAGCAAATGGTGTGTCCGCACGAAGGAGTACAATATTATAATTTTGGTCGTATTTGTTTCGTTCCAATTCGTAATTCTCGTGCACGATTATTTTAGAAATTCCCTTTTTAAGATTTTCTCCTTTTAAAAATCTTGGATACCAGGGGCTTCCATGAATACGAATACAGCTGGCCAATGATATGACATATGATTCAGATATTATTACACAGCTGCACATGTCCATAGGTCCATAGTTTTCCACATAACCATGATAAGCCAATTCGAACCCAAATTTATCTGGAGTGTTGGCGTGAATTACTGCGTTAAAGCAGAGAAAAATGAATAAACGAAACATTTCGCGAATCTGAATTAAACTGTTAATTCGCTTTAGTACACCAGGCTTTATAACAGCTCCAAAACTTTTTCCAAGTACATAATTCTTAAGTAATGTGAAATTTTTTTGCACGAACTCTAAGTGTGTAAATAACGCAGAAATTGACACAGGCTTTAAAACGTTCGTAAAACTATATGAGAAAAAAGCTTTAGATACTATTAAAAAAATATTGCTAAGATTTGATCTAAAAAATAAAATTGTTTTAACACGGAAAAAATTTCTGGCAATTATTCCTGTATTTTCTGATGGATTTTAGGATAGTGCATTATTTTGGTAATATTTCCTGTAGTTTTTAAGAAGATTTGCTGCTTTTTCAATATATGTTGTGGATTTTATGGCAACGTTCGTAAATTTGTTGGGGATTTTTGCTATCCCAATTTTTTTTTCCGTGAAGGGTGTTAAGTTGGCTCAACCCTAAAATTTCATAAACGACTAAACTTTTTCTAATTCTTCATGCGTATATCGAATTTGCGGCTTGAGCTGACATTATTTTAGAAATGTGATATTTTTGGCAAACGTATTAATATTTTAATATTAGTAATTCTCTTGCGAAAGCTTTCTTGAAAATTCTTGAAATGAATATATCGAAACGCAATAAAAGCTGGGTTTCCCAGGATTTCTAATTTATGTCGGTGAAAATAATGTTTATACATTTGTTTCGTATAAAGATCAGAATAATCATTCAAATATAATAGTGTTGAAACACGACAAGATCGATGATCATCCGTCCTGAATATACTTGAAATTAGGTAGGCACGTGTGATGCTCTTGCCTTTTATGTAAGTGCTTTTTCGAAATTCAATCTGAGGTCTTAAAAAAACGGTCAAGTGCGGGTCGAATTCGCGTTCGAGGATTTAATATCTTATTTATTTAGTTAAATTCATCGACCGATTCAAAAACAAAGTAGTATTATTTTTTTTAGATAACTATTTTTAATCATGATTGGAAAACTATTAAATATTTTTTAAATTTCGTGACGATAGCATTATTAAAATATAGTAAAGTAAAAATATCTACAATTAGTATACAATTAGGACCGTATTGTGGTTTTCGCTATTTATTTCCTTAATTTATAATAATAAGATTTAAATTTAAATTGATAATATTGCTTTCCAGATGAAAATAGTTTTTACTAGTCATGTAATGATGTTATACAAAACTTGGCTTTCATTCAACAATATGTATAATAAATTATTTTTATACTTATTTACTTAGTTTTTATTAAAGCGAGTTTCAATGCGTTTGTTAATTTAATGAGATAGTTAAAGTGATAACGCAAATACCATTCATCGCTGAAAATACATTCACTGAGACAGTAAGACTATATTAATTGAATTTTACCTTTATAAATTGAATGAAGCACGTTAACATAATGTTCACTTACAAAATTCAAACAAGAATAATTAGATTTATCTATAGAATTATAAAGAATAACACGGTAATAAGGTATGCAAATTCCCTTATTAAAATACTTTATCCTGAAATAGGGATTTTATTGTTTAATCGAATATAATTATATCCTTATATTTTAATAAGGATATTAAGGATATAAAGTTTTTTAATGAAATTTTATTATGGGAATTGAAATTGTATTGTCCGGGAATATTATGAAAGTGGAATTAATTTCCGTTTAGATATATATGATATTTTTTATTTAAGAATTAAATACACTTTGATAAGTTGGCTTTACTTATTTATTCTTCTGCATACCTCAAATTATGATATATCTACTTAAAAGGGAAAGTTCTAGAAAGGATAATGACCCGAAACACACTTCCAAGCTTTACTGAAATTGAAATTAAAATAGCAAGCGCAATCAACGAACTTAAATCCAATAGAACTTTTGCGAAAAGCAGGTTAGAAGGTATGGACAATTAAGAAATGTTGATTTTTGTTGATAGTGTCCACTTCATTTAGAATTATTCATTTGTGGTTTTAGCATGAAATGAATTTGTTGAATACATCTTTGTAGTCTCTTTCTTTAGGAAATCTAGAAAAGCAACATTTAAAAAGATTTAATTGCGACCTTTGGTTATAATGTTTAAACCATAATTCAGAAAATTTAAAAGCGGCGATTTACTAATCATAATGTATGTATATTAAATAGTAAACTTGATTTGAATTAAATTAAATTAGAGGAACAGTTTTCCCTGTGATACTTTCTGTCGCCACAGAATCCGCAAAGAGACTACATCGAACCAATGTACATCGACACAAGTCCTGGTCAAAAATGTCGGCCATTGCGTTGTCCTGTCGCTGTATCGACGGGATGGTTGAAGTAGACAAGTTTAAGATACTTTCCAAAATTCCTGGATTCTTCTCCAAACTACTTTCTCCCTTAAGTTGGGGAAGATGTGGCATTTTCTGCTAAAAAGTTGGAGCAACGCCACCCTTTCTGTTTGTACTTCAAAGTAAATATTGCAAGGACCTGGACTTCATTGTGTTCACTTTTGCTCCCGGTTATCGTAAATTTTTTATAAGTTTATTTATTTATTTTTTTTTTCGGAGAAAAAATAATATTTGAGCCGCTTCAAATTGGCAATTAACTTTAGGGTCTATGACCCAAAAGGATGTCAGATTGGATGGTAACCTTTCCATGATTCGTTATTAAGTCGTACCATGTTTTTATGGCCCCAATATCCGAGAACGATTCGAACAAGTACAACCACTGGCTTTATATTGTATTTGTACTTTGAGCCCATTCATCCTCCGGCAGTATTTCTAACCCACTACAGTCTTTGGGTGTGCAACTCATGAAAATCCAAGAAAAGCCACAATCTGACACTAGAGCGTCTTATCCTGTCTAGTGCTCTAATTAAAAGTCGCCAGTAACTTCCCATAAATCACTTCGCTTTCATAATTTCAGCTCAGCAAATAGGCTGATGCTCCTTTGCGGGAATCATATAACTTTCCCGGCATAGCTGCAAATGACGAGTTAGCTCCTATCTTCGGATAGCCCCTGTATGTCAGGAGGGTTGTTCCCGCGCATAAATTATAAAATCATCTTATGCTGCCGGTGTGTCTCACAGAATGTCATTTCGACATAAGTACCTATTTTAATGGAAAGGAACCTATGTGATTGTTAGGAAAATTTAATGTTAACATTAAGTTTTAACTGAGGGCTACAGTAACAAGCTCACCTATAAATCTATATATAAGGGCTTGTATAAATCCTCCTGTTCGCAGGATTATTGTTTATTTTTTGACTTTAGCTGAATAAATATTCGCGGAAATAAATTGAGGTAAAGACATCATTTATTTTTAGCAATGCAGCAATTAACATGACTCCGTCGTTTCCATAATTTTATGGGCCATAAAAAATTCACAGAGCGTATTTACAGCGGTTGCGGAGGAGTAAATTAAAAATTATATACATAGATTATAAAATGAATGCAAAAGCTATTTATATACTTTTGTTTATTAAAATATCACTTTAGAAACTTAAATTTTGTTTACAGAATTGATATTATTATTAATTTTCACTGAATACCTCTATATAGTCATTCCTTACTTAATAGACTTTTGGCTAAAAAAGGACTTAACAGACAGTCGAATAATTAACGGTTCTAGTTTTTCATATCGAAGTAGGGAACCCTAAAAGTAATAAAAATATTTTTGATTTTTTTGATTCCTACTTGGTTTTGAAAGAAAAATGTGATAAAATTAACTTACAAAAATATTGAAAGAAGTTTAGAGTCCGCATCTTTACTAGAAAAAAAAAAATCATAATTGCTATAAAATTCATATTTTCGTCAGTTAACAAATTTAAAGATATTGTCATATTGTATAATAGTTACAATAACTTGCTCATGAAATGTAAACAGAAAATTTCAGTTTTAAAATTAATATCATTCAAAATTCAAAATTGGTTAACTATTCTACTGACACAATTGAAGAATCGGCGCGCTTTTTGCAATGTGGCAATTTCACCTCTCATGATAAAATTGCTTATGAAGAATTTTTCTGAGAAATTTATTTGCGCTATTAGCTTTTTCGAAATAACAATTTTTCAAATAAATTGTTTCAACAATTTTGTTTAGACAATTGCAAATTTCAGAACACGCGTATTTTTTTTGACTGTAGTAAATGCTATGTGCCCTAGATTCATCTTGGACTTTAATATGGGTATAAAATCTTATGTGAAATAATATTAAAATTTTGTACACATACATATATGAATGTATTTTTGTATTATACATATGTATATACCTATACTAGCTTTATCAAAAGCGGTTTTAAGAATTTTGACTTGGATATTCTTGATATTTTGACGACATTTAAAGACGAGAAATCGATCTAACTAACATCCCTATAATGAACTCCACTGGAGGCTCGTTTTCAAGTCCATTCCACTGAAACTATCATCCAGTGGAATGGAATAAATTTTCGAAGATTGTTCCAGTGGAAATATTGGTATCGGACTCTCCACTCGTACTAACCGGACGACGCACAAAACGGACGAACACTAACGAATGAATTTAAGCTTGTTTTTATGTAAGTACTAATATTATTGTAATTATAAAAAAATAATATACAAAGGCTTACCACCAATTTTACCAGCGACGATGTTGTGCCTTACCTTAAAATGGTTTATCCAACTCATTGAGCAATTGAAGTTTGGAATATTCAACACTCGAGCAAACAAGTAAGCTTTTTTTGAAGTAGAGGTCCGCTTACGGGTATTCCCCGGTTACGTTAAAACATTGTAATAGTGCTTGATCTACTTGTTCTGGAGTGGATACCCCCACACGTTTAGGTTTCACAAATTGGCATTAAACAGGTGTTCCATCTTACGTCTTACGTTTATTTTCTTTTATCGAGGATATTGTAGGATGACACATGTCGAATTCCTTCACAAGGATTACATTTGATTCACCATCTTCTAAACAGTGTGTTATAGCATTTCTTTCTTCAATTGTGCAACACTTTCGCTTTACAGAACTCATTTTAGCGCACGTAATGAATCCTCGACCCTGATAAAAAACGCTGACTGTCATTTACGCGCGCTAATCAGCATTTACAGGAGGGGGGAGAAAACCGGGACATGAAGCGGTGAAGTATTGTTTGTGCGTAGGTATTGTAAAAAACACTTTTCGTCGTTATAAGCGGACAATGCGGACGATTTCTTGTCAAAAAAGGTCGCTATAATCGGTTGGTCGCTTAAACCGGAGTCGTACTAAACGGATATGTTTTCATAGTACTCTATATGAAACCAAACTTGAGTTTGCATTTTCGTCGCTATAAACGGTTGGTCGTTATAAACGGAGTCGTTACATCCGGATTCTACTGTATTTATGAAATTAAGAACACTCGAAATTCTAAATTTCGGTTGGTGTGTCGCTGGTATATGGCAGTTCTCTTCATCAATTCCAGTAGAATTCATGATACTCTTTCGAATTCCGGTTTAAATTTGATTTCAAGTGGAATTTTATTCAACACGGAATTCATGATAGGGGTGTAAATCTCATATTCACGAAGGAGCAAAACTGTAATATAATGTGTTATGGTCGAATAAAATGTTCATTATATTTTAAAAATAAATAAATTTTTTCACCCATTCGCTTTATTATACCAAGAACTTTTGGCTTCAAAATATTTGTCTCAAAATTGGTTGTCTAATTGGGGCTGCCCTATGTTTTTGGGGCGCATATTTTCACAGTTATATTTTAAGATTGTTTTATTATCCACTAAACAAATTGTGTTACCAAGACTTCTCTTAACATTTTTTAGGGGAGACATTTTTGTACGTTGCATTTGTTTTATTAGGGTATCGTAGATGCGGGTTACTTTGGCTACTTTTTTATTATATTTTTAGAAATCGCTCTGATCACGGAAAAATTTTTTTCAGAAATAGCCCTGTATTTTCCGACGGATTTAGGGATAGTGTATTATTTCGGTAGCATTTGTGAAAAAATACAGGGATTTTAACTAAAATTTAAGGGCCAGCGTAAAATGTGACATTATTTCCTATACTGTTAAGAAGATCTGCTGCTTTTTCAATATATGTCGTGGATTTTATGGCAAACGTTCGTAAATTGGTTGGGAAGATTTTTACTACCCAATTTTTTTTCCGTGATATATAGATTGTAATATACTTACTACTAGCTGTTATAATGTTTTTATTTGAGAGATGAGGATAGTAGTTAGTCAGTCATAATATTTTATAAAGCAAAAAGTTTGTAAAAATATATTTTTTATTTTTTAAAATTTGAACAAATGTTGTTCTTTGGCACGCAGTGAATTTCCCTCAATAAAACAGTTCAGGTAGGTAAGTGATTACTTTGGCTCTTAGAAAATCCGGGTTGACAGCATTCAGTAGCTCGAATATAGCTCGACAATCAGAGACCATTTTCATCTCCCACATTATAATTTTCCGAACTCTGGGGGCTAACTTCAGCGCCGGAAAAACTCAAAGAGCGAAAACTCCTCAGGGGTTGATGTCGGAAAAATTTGAAAGTTGCTCAAAATTAGGTCGAAAATAGCTCGAAATCCTTGTGAGGTTATTTTTCAATCCTGGTAAGATTAGCAAAAGTTAGAGGCTAACTTCACTGAGTCCAGCCGCCCCATACGTTTTTTGAATTTTCCGGGAAAAGGAAAACAGCTCGAAAATCGAGGTTCACGGGTTTCGACAACTTGTAAATAGCTCGAAATTCCTGTGCAAAAAATTTTCCAAGTTTCTTCCATGGGAGGGCTAACTTCAGGGACCTCAATTTTAGGTCTCTTCATAATTATTCAATTTCACGATATTTTGAAGAAAGCTATTTACCTTGAAGAAAAAGGATTACCTCCTGCATATTACGTTTATACTTTAGACTTAAGTGAAGAGCAGCCTTATCGCTCGGATTTCAATGAAATTTTGTCAGTGACTAAAAATGATTGTTTTTTTGTGTTTAAAATCATTAACTTCACTTCGCGATACTGGGATTTCCACAAACCAAATCGCTTTTCATTTTAAAGTCATGAATGGTCCAGTAATTTCAACAAAATAAAATATTGAAGTCAAAAGAATGCAAATCTTGTGATTTACTTACATTGTTTGAGCTTGAGGTGCCATTGAAAGCATTTCCAGTTTGAATTCATTAAGAACTTTAGTGACTAAAATTGTTACTTCGTTTTGTGTCGGGGGTTAAAAAGGGCTTTTATCTCGTTAAATAATGTGAAATGTAATGATTCAAATATTCATATGTCAATTGCGGTAAAATGCTCTGATTTCGATGTCCCTACACGGAGAAAAAAAATTGTAAAAGGGCCTATAGTTTATAGTGTTTTCTTCCTATAATAATAGTCGATTTTTGGACAGCGATACTTTATAGGAGAAAGAGCCAAATTATAATAATAGGATGTTACACTATAATCAATTGGAAAAAAGAAAAAAAAGTTTAGGCATTTATCCTATAAAAAAGTTGGAAAAAGGCTATAAAATTTGAAATTTGTCCTATATATATATAGGAAAATATAACATATACAGTATCAAAATTTGCTATTTTAATTGCAAATGTTCATATCTGAAAAATCATAATGATGGGAGGTTATCCTATAAGCCATTGGATAAAAGAAAAAAAACCTAAGGCATTTATCCTATAAATAAATGGAAATAAGGTATAAAACTTGTAATTCGGGCTATACCTATATTACAAAATAAAGCATATACAAGAGTAAAATTTCCTATTTTAATTGCATTTTTTCATCTGTTTTTAAATTTGGGCTACATATACCTAGTGTGACCCAATTTAATCAACCGATCCAAATAATTCCTAAAACACGTTAGGTGCAGAAAAGTTGTTCAGACAAAAAATAAATACTTCCAAGGACATCGGCTTGTCCTAAAATCAGCCCCCCCCCCCCCCCCCCCTGGGTTGGGAAATATTTCTTTTTTCAATTCAATGTTCCGAGTAAATGATTTTGAACTTTATTAAAATACGCAATATCACACAATAAAAAATTTATTATCCTTTTTAATAATTGATTTTAAACTAAACATACATTCTTTTATATTATATTTAACAAAATTGTTACAACAAATTTCAATGCGTTGTGCGTTATAGTGTCTTACAGAGTACAAGATGTGTATACTTTCACAAATTATAAAGACTTTACTATCTTCTTTTCTTATACAAAGTGCCTTGACAACTCCATAATCAGGCATTTCTTCGCTGTTATGTATTTCAATAACCATTCCTTCTTTTATTTTAAGATTGGACACTTCAACCCAGTTAACCAATATGAAATTTAAATCAGTGAACTCTTTTAAATGTGGTAATAAAATTCTGTCAATGTGAAATAATTCCTTTCCAAAAAATAACTCATCGGGCAAATTATTTTCATGCAACCTATTACAAAAACTTAGCTGCTCTCTGACCATTATCGTATGACAAATATTTTTTCGCGATGTAGTTGAACTTGCGGCAGCTTTTAAAACCCGGTGCTTAGATTCATGCCTCATAGTCCATAAATGTTTTACTGGTCCTACCTTTCTCATAATTAAAGGATAATGCGTAAGTATATGATGCTTTGGTTTAAGTGGTAAGTTATAAACTTTAATAAAATTTTCATGATGATCTTGGATAAGACTTTGAAGTTTTTCAATTAAAACGGTGTCAATACACTCTAGCATTACTATTTCAATTATATCCTGTAGAGTTAAAAAAAGTTCCCAACAATCATTAGACTCAGGGACCAAATCTCCAATTATAAGACCAAGGTATTTTGCAAAACAGAGAGTCTCTGATGCTGAATATTTTAACTTAAATTGCTTCAAATGTTCCTCACATATTTCTTGGGGTTTATTAAGGCTTTCGTATTCACTGTAATTAAATAATCTAATTCTATTATTTAGGACGTCTAAGGAAAATAATTTGTGTGTATATATAAATCTGTTGAGCATCAAAGCTATCTCGAAATTACAAATTCCTTCAAAAATATCATGCATTAGGTCCACACTCCAATTTTCTACTGTTGAAAAATATTGCAATTGGTCCCAAATGCTCTTTGAATTAATTCCAGTTAACTTACAATCATTCAATTCAAGGTCTGAAATGTAATTATATTTATTTCTTAAAAGTGATGTATTTTCTATGTTGGCTACTCTGGTAGAACTTTTATGCATTTTACAAAATCTGCAAAAATAATTTGCAGAAAAACTTTCAGTAAATCCTAGCATCGAATTTAGACCTAAATTGTCTCCAATACAAAGTGTTAGTAAAAAATACACTTTTTGCCCTAACACTTCAATGCCATCTTTCTCCAAGATCAAGAGTTCATTAATTAGGGGTTGAAAAATTGTATTACCAAAGACTTTCTTATCTAAGCTATTAAAAAGAAATGCAAGAAATATATTTTCTAGTTTTGAACGGTACTCAGGCGGAAGTAAAGGTAGTGATATATATACAGCACCAAGTTTTTGCAAGCCTGCTCGAGAACCCAATGCATTATTTGTTTCAAAATCATCATAATAAACAAAAAGTGGTAAAATAATATTATCCGCATTAAAATCGACTAATTTATCACGCCAAAAGGAAGTTTGAGTAATATTGGATATTACGTTATAATTATTTTTTTGTTGGTCAAGATCATTTTTATATTTCAATATTTTAGGAAGGAGGTTAGGTATTTCTAAAAACTTCTTCATTATACTGCTAATCGGAACAATATTTGCAGTTGCACTGATTGGTTTGAGAATAAGTTCGCCATCTTTTCTTTCAGTATCAATCCGTTCTCCAATAATTGTGGATCTAGGAAGCAAATACAAATTTGATTCCTTTAAAAGTTGTGTTCGTTTATAATCGCTGGATATTTCTTTCAAAGGAAAATTCAATAAATTAAAGTATTGTGAAAAATGTTCGAGATTTGTCTGGTTTCCCCCCAATTCTTTAAGCCGCGCGAGTATTTCTGATTTTAATTTTGTGAAAAGATCACCTTTTAAATACTCACTGAATATTTCAATTACAGTTTGAACGGTTTTTCTGCATATTTTGTTATTTTTGTATAGGTTGCATAAAAGATTTATATTCTGCATTTTAATTATAGCATCCAAATTTTGTGTAAAATGTTCAGTCCTCAATGAATCAAAATGGTTATTACTGATAATATTTACATTACTATTGGTACCAGGATTACTTAAATTTAATGTATTTTCTAATGTTTGAGCATTAATACAACTTAAATGTTGTGTTATGTGTCGCTTAAAGGAATTTACAGAACCAAACTTGCGCTGTTCAGGGCAAGACTTACAAACTAATACATTCTGAAAGCGATGGAAAATTTTTATATGAGAAATATAAAGATTAACACTTTCAATTCTTTTGCCACATATAAAGCAGTTCATTTCAATTCAGAAATAAGAGAACTCACGGTTGTAAACTGACGATCCCAATCAGTTGTTATGCCGTATACATACTGCTGTAAGAAAGTCCAAACAGCTTCACATGACCTTGGATAAGTTGCGTGCAAGGAAATAAAGGATTTGAAGCAGACGTCTATTGCTGCAAGAGGATGTTCGACGGCGTAAACAACATCATCAATTAAAACGTACGAGCCATGGATGTTTTCAATATCCTTTCCTACTAATATTGGAAGGGGCTGTAGGGTTTCACCAATTTCAAGAAGACGTTTTCGAATTTCAATTGTTTTTTCGTATATTTTTGATGAGTCCTAAAAATATAAATAAAAAAAACCACAGAAATAAAAATAAAATAAATAATAAAATTGTGTGGTTAAGTGTAAAAAATATCATGTTATTTAAATAAATAATGAATTTCGAAGACTATGAGGAGAAGGTTTGATTTTTTTATATTTTATTTAGATACATTTAAGTTTATCAATATTCGGATACGACTAAGGACCATCACCCTAATAATAATAATAATAATTTTAACACTTACTGGCAATAATACAATAAATGATTCCGAAACTTCGACGGCAGAACATTTTATACGCTTGCGCTTTCCAACTAATCTAGTATAGTTTGTAAGTAACAAGTACGGCAGAAGAAAAAAGCTTGTTATATCGCATTTTTGCTTTAAGATTTCTAAAATTTCCTTGCTTTTCAATTTCTCGCAATGCCGTTGAATTTTTTCATTTAGCTCTGGCCAAATGGTAAATAACTTATCAGATTTCTCCTTATATATATAGTCAAAATCATCAAGAAGGAGACAATACCCCTTAGGTTGTCTCAAAATTTTATATTCATTGAAATAACTGAATATGGTTGCATTCTCTGTGTTTTTCAATGAATTCAACCGAAAATCTGCCGTGTCTTTCCAATAAATTTTAATTTTGTCAATTGGTTCAAAATTGGCTTTTAAAAAAATAAGTTTTTCTTTTAAGTTTTCGGTATCGACTTTGATTTCGACAGGGGTTTTTTCCACCGGATTACTTTTCTTCAGTTTTTGTTTTAGCCTGTTGTAGCATTCCCATAATTTGCCACTTGCCAGTTTTCTTGTTATTTTATTGTAGGGATGGAAATATGTTTCTGGTCGTTCACAGGGAAATATTTCGACAATTCCTTTTGATAATTCCAGAAATCTTTGCGAAGTTATTTTAAAATTATTTTGATTTGCTTCAAATTCTTTTTGTATTACAAGATTAGCGAGCAAATTTTTTTGAGACTTCCCCAAAATTTGATTGCACTTATAATAATTTTTAATAATGTTACCACTGGAGCAGCAGCTTAAATAACTTTGTACAAGTTTGCTTTCTTGTGTAGGTATAATTTTTGCAGCTGCTTGGATCTCCAGCGTTGGTGCGTCTGATGCTTCCGAGATATTAGAACCAGTACTGTTTAAAAACTAAATTAGAGAAATTTAGTATTTGTGCGATTGTTTTTATACGAAATATTCTTACTTTTTCCAGCATATATTTATTGTGAGAATTTTCAATATCAACACTACTAACTGACGTTGGGATTGACAATGAGGAACACGGTCCACTTTCTGTTGTTTCACTGGCGGTGGTGTGTAGCTTAAGAAAAAAATATCATTGCTTATGAATCTTTATAAAAGCTAGTAGCCTACGTTCAAATTAAACTCAGCCTTATATTTCTCCCAAAACCGGTACCTAGGCCCAGCTGTTGGAATAATTTCCTTCACCAAGTCGTACGTGAGATTGCAAAACAAAGTGTCATCAATTTCTTGTTCTAAAAAATTGCAATATTAGTTCCAAAAACTACCAGAAAATCGCAAAAAATTAATATTTATTCTGAAAAAAATCATTCAATTTTGGTTTCTAAAACTTATCAGCATGACACTCTTGAGGTCTTTTAGAGATTTGTATTCTTTATACTTTTAAGAATGTTAAAAAAAATAAATAAATAAAAAAATCCACTCTGCTCCAAACTTATTGCTGGTGGACTGGTGCACCTAAGTGTATAATTTTTTTCGATGGAATCAGGTTTCATTACTTAAAATTTATTTGTAATGAATTAATGCTTAAGGAGACTTTCATGGTTAAAATTTTCAAAAAAAAAAAATTTTAAAACAACGTTTTTTAATAGAAAGAATAAAGATATTGTTTTGAAAATGTGTAGGTATGTTTATTGAACATTAAATATTACAAAATAAAATTTTTTATATTTTTAAATTTTTTTTCTCGGCATTTTGAATTGTTTAAAACAACAAGTTTTTTAAGCTAGTGTGCACGATTTAAGAAAAACTACTTAACCGATTGCTGTGATTTTTTAAAATGGTATTATACACATATATGGTTATCGAATGAACTAGGATCGTTTTGATTGGTAAAAAATTGACCGATTTTCCATCCTAAAAAATTTGTGTTTTCGAAAAATGGCCGCCATTCATTCGATAGCCATATATGTGTGCAATAGCATATTAAAAAATCAAAGCAATCGGTTTAGTAGTTTTTGCTGGTGCACACCAGCTTAAAAAACTTGTTCTTTTAAAAAATTTAGTATGCCGAAAAAAAAAATTAAAATTATAAAAAAATTTGTTTCGTAATATTTAATGTGCAATAAACATACCTACACATTTTCAAAACTATATCTTTATTCTTTCTATTAGAAAACAATGTTCTAAAAAAAAATTTTTTTGGATAATTTTCACCAGAAAGTCCCCTTAAATAATATCAAAATATTAAAACAAATCGATAAAAAATCTAAATCGAATTATTTTGACGTTGTTCGCAAAAACGAATTGAAATAAGTGGTGAATAAAATGAATTTTTGAGCATTTTAGGCACTTTATTAAGGAACCATTGTATCTTAGCAGGACTGGACAGACTATAAAGGAAATTCAAAATTTCGTATATTCTCAATTCCAGAAAAGTCATATCAGCTTTGAATTTCTTATTAAAATTCAAGTGAATAATTCATCAAACATAGATTTAGACATAAACTTTACTTTAACACGTTCGCTACCGATGCTTGAGAAGAAATTACCATCTTTTTCTTATGAGTTAAAACTACATTCGATTTTTTAACATTATATTTATAACCATAAAATTAAGCAAAATAAGTAATTTTCCAAACTGTCGTACATTTGCGGCGCCGCGCCGGGCTCCCAAGGAAGAATTGAGACGACGCATATATGCGACGCTGGCAGCGAACGTGTTAATTTCAAAGCATTATGATAATTCTGAAATTAAATACGCTCAACATTCTAAATTTTCAATTCAAACGGATTCACGCCAGTATAATATAACCATGCAAAAAACAATGCACACCACTCTTTTAGCACACTCATGTAAAAAAAATATTTTAATAACCGTAAGTCACTCCGTTTTTTTTCTATTTCTTGAAAAAAAAATCACTAAATTCCGCATAATTTTGCCCTGGACTAGATTATTTAGTTTCATTGTTTTGCCTGCAATAATCAAAAAAATTCAAAGTACTTACCTTTAAAATATGTAAGAAATTGCTCCATTCCCCACTCGGATAATTTTGTTTCCATTATTAACAACAACACAATTCCAGTCAGGTCAAGTCAACTTCACTAAACAACAAATTCGCTCCAACTGATAGAAATGGCCTGAATCGCACTGCTGCCTCTTCTTCCTTTTTCACTTACTCATACTAATCCATTTACTGTTGCGCCCACGAGAACGAGGAAGAGTGCGCTGTGAAGGTCCGCGCCCATAGAATTCGTCGAATGATTCTAGGGACGCGGGCCTTAAGTCAGGGTTGCCCGCGTGTTAAGATGATGCAATAGTTAGACTTTTGGTATTGTCATATGACACCTTTCCGAAATGTTTTATTAAAATCTTGCATTTACATTTAAAGTATTTGTTCTTCAAAATTTCCTCAAAGTGTTACGGCTGCACTAAAATTCTTTTAGGAAAGTATGGCAGCTCAGTTATGGAGCAGGCAGAATGGACAATTAATCCATGAAAGCAATTCCTAATTCGAACACAAAAGATACAACGACTGCGAATATATAAAACGCAAAAAAAAAATGACTTGCTGTTTCTTGCTAAACAGTATGCGCCACATAGTATAGGACACTTCTCCAAATATATAGGATTTTTTGAAACAGACTTAGGACTTTTAAACACACAGATACTTTTCCTATACTTTGGAATATAGGACTTCATACTGCAATAAAATATGGTGGCAATTCCTATACAAGCTTTAAATTATGATCAAATATCCTATAAAATATAGAAAAACTTACTATATTTGAAGTCCTATACAAATAGGATATTTGGCTTTTTAAATTTTTCTCCGTGTACTTCCATATTTCGATGTCCTACTTATACTACATCAGAAAAAATGGCTCAATATTTGTCTCTTTATTTTTTTTCAAGGAAGACATATGAAATTATTGATATATTTATTTATTATTCCCAAGTTTACAAATTTAATTTAAAAATTCAACAATTCTTTCATTTTTCTTAAAGAATATAATTATATGAATAAAAATGTGCTCTAATACGTATGTATGTACTATGTAAAATATAATAATTGAATTTATTTCACTGTATACAATTATTTTTAACAAATACGACTTTTCTGTTTTTCTCAAAATTTGTGTTTTTGCAATAATATATGTTAAATGATTTGGCACTAAAACATGATATATTTCTTAAACATTTTCAACTATACACCGCTTTTATCTGAAATCCATTGACGAAATTTTGCGACATCTATGAAGGTAGTTGGTCGTGCTCCAATGTTGCAGATGTCGGAAACATAATGCGTTACAAGCCCCATGACCTTCTCATTCAACGAAAGTGGAGCACCAAGCAGCGTATTGCACGTATATATTTCGGGAAATCTAGCACATATTACACGATCCAAACGTCCCAAAATGAGTTGGTAGCACTCTTGTCGTGGAACCAATTCTGCACTATAAATTCTAGACTTACCGTAATTGATATTACTGCCAAAAACACTTATAAGAACAGTTTCGGCACTATTTTGATAGTTGTCTTTGGCTGATGGTAGTTTAGCTGCATAAACGTTGTCTCCAAAAGTAAATGGTGTGTCGACAAAAAAAAGTGCAATATTATAACTTGGATCATTTTCGAACTTCTCGTGTACGATTATTTTAGTAATCTTCTTGCTCTGGTTATCTTCCCCCGATTTACTTACGCCTTTTACAAACACTGAAATTGATTCAAAAACACAACTGGCCAATGTAAGGACGTGTAATTTAGATATTATTGCACCGCCGCACCAGCGCTCATAGCCATACCGTAGAATCGTCGCCTCGAACTGAAGTCGATCTGGAGTACTGGCTTGAAGTACTACGATCGAGCAGAGAAAAATGAATAAACGAATCATTTTGCGAATCTGAACCTACTGTGAATTTGCTTTTATACATCAGGCTTTATATTTGTAGCTCCAAAATTTTCCCCAAGTAATTCTTAAGTAATGTGAAATTTTTTTGAACGAACTCTGAGTATGTAAATGATGCAGAAATTGAAATAGGTTCTAACACGTTCGTAAAGCTACATGACAAGTAAGCTTTTCTGTTGAAAAATATTGCTTTATTAGTTATTTTTTAAGATTTCATCTAAAAAATAAAATTGTTTTAAGGCTGCTAAGTTAGTTCAACCTAAAAATGTTATAAACGATTAAACTTTTTCTAATTCTTCATACATACGTATATCGAATTTGTGGCTTGAGCTAAGATTGTTTTAGATAGGTAGGTATGTGGCATATAGCAAAACAAATAAAATTGCAGTAAAATGCTCCGATTGCGATGGCTTTATTTCCATACTTCGGTGTTCTACTAATACTACATTAGAAAAAATTTGTTAATATTTGCATCTTTATTTGTTTTCAAGGAAACCAGAAGTAGTTATTTAAGTACCTATTATATTAATTATGACCACGTTTACAAATTTAATTTCAATATTTAAAAATTCTTTAAATATTCTTAAAGAATATCATTATATGCATAAACATGTGCTCTAGTATATATATGTATGTAAATTAATTGAATTTATTTCAGTGTATACAATTAATATATGTTAAATTCCCAACGACGATGTGCACTAAAACACGTTATATTTCTTAAACATTTCTTATACACTGCTTTTTTCTGAAATCCATTTACGGAATTTTGCAACATCTATGAAGATAGTTGATCGTGTTCCAATATGGCATATGTCGGAAACACCATGCATTACAAGCCCGACGACTTTCTCGTTCAAGGAAAGTGGAGTACCTCCCATCGTATTGCACGATTTTTTTTCGGGAAATTTAGCACATATTACAGGATCCCGATCCGTAGGTGTCCACAAATTGTCGACATTGCATTTTTCCAGTGGAACCAATTCTGCACTCAAGGGTTTACGGTCACCGTAATATGATTCATCCCAAGTTGTAGAGTCACCGTTATTTGAATCATCGCCTAAGACACCCAAAAGAACAGTTTCGTTACTATGTTGATAGTTGTCTTTGGCTGATGGTAGTTTAGCTGCATAAACGTTGTCCCCAAAAGTAAACGGTGAGTCCACATGAAGGAGTGCAATATCATAAAGTGAATCAGGTGTGTACTTCTCGTGCCAGATTATTTCAGTAATATTTTTACTCTGATAATCTTCTCCCGAATTACTTAGGCCTTTTGCAAACACTGTAAGTGAACCATAAGAACAACTGACCAATGTAAGGACGTATGATTCAGATATTATTGCACCGCCGCACCAGCGCTCATAGCCATATTGTTCTGAATACTGTCTAATCGTCGCCTCGAACGGAAGTCGATCTGGAGTACTGGCTTGAAGTACTACGATCAAGCAGATAAAAATGAATAACCGAAACATTTTTCGAATCTGAATCCAACTGTGAATTCGCTTTAGTACACCAGGCCTTATATAGCTCCAAAACTTTTGCCAAGAAATTCTTAAGTAGGTAATGTAAATTTTTTTTTGACGAATCTGAGTATGCAAATAATGTAGAAATTGACACAGGTTTTAACACTTTCTATATGACAAAACAACTTTACTATTAAAAAATATTGCTTTATTAGTCATTCTTTAAGATTTGATCTAAAAAATAAAATTGTTTTAAAGCTTTAAGTTAATTTAAGCCAACTTAAAAGGCTCAACCTAAAAATGTTATAAACGATTAAACCTTTTCTAATTTTTCATGCGTATATCGAATTTGCAGTTTGAGCTGATATTATTTTAGAAATGTGATATAGGAAGAAAAGGAAAATATTATTTTCGGGAAACGTATTAATATTTTAATATCGTATTATTTATTCTCTCACGAAAGTTTTCTTGAAAATTCTTGCAATGAATATGTCGCAACGTATTAAAAGCTTGGTTTTCCAGGATTTCTAATTTAATTCGGTGAAAATAATGGTTTTACATTTGTTTTGTATAAAGATCAGAATGATCATTCAAATATAATAGTGTTGAAACACGACAAGATGATCATTCTGATCATCCTGAATGTACTCGAAATTAGGTAGGCACATGTGATGCTCTTGGCTTCTAAGTGCTATCTCGAAATCCAATCTGATGGCTTAAAAAACGGCCAAGGGCGAGTCGAATTCGCTTTCGAGGATTTCATAGCTTGGAAAACAACGTATTAAAGTTTTTTAGTTAAATTCATCGACCGATTTAAAAACAATAAGACCTGTGTAAGATTAACGTTATACTAATAAGGTATAGTATTATTTGTTTAGAAATTTTTCATCATGACTCGAAAACTATGAATATTTTTTAAGTTCTGTTATTGGTAATAAAGGTGAGCAATCATTATTTAATACTATTCGAAATTTCATGTCGATAGCATTAGTAAAATAAAGTAAATGTAAAAATATCTACAATTAGCATACAATTAGCACTGCATTGTGGTTTTCGCTATTTATTTCCTTAATTTATAATAATAAGATTTAAATTTAAATTGATAATTTTGCTTTCAAGATGAAAATAGTTTTTACTAGTTATGTAATGATGTTATACAAAACTTGGCTTTCATTCAACAATATAATGAATTATTTTTATTTTTATTTATTAAAACAAGTTTCGACGGTTTTGGTAATTTAATGAAATAGTTAAAGTGATAATGCAAATATCATTCTATCACTGAAAATATATTTATTGCGACAGAAAGACTAAATAAATTGAATTTTACTTACCTACATAGATTAAATGAAGTATTTTAACATAATGTTCACCTACATAATTCATACTAAGAATAACCAGATTTATCTAGAATTACATATAAAGAACAAAAATCATAAGCTATGCAAATTTCCTTATTAAATTACTTTATCCTGCAATAGGGATTTTATTATTTAATCGAATATACATAATTATATCCTTATATTTTAATAAGGATATTAAGGATATAAAGTTTTTTAAAGAAATGTTATTATGGGAATAGAAATTATATTTTTCGAGAAGATTATGGAATTTGAGGATTGAGCTTCCGTTTGCTTTTATGTTTTATTAAATAGTTATGGAAATGTTAAATGTCTCTTTTCTTAAGATGATATTAGATTTTCTCAAAGTCACTTGAAATTTAAGGTTGAGGAAATTAAATAAGATATAATAAGATATTTTTTTAACTTTCTAAGGATTAAATACAATTTGATCTGTTGATTTTACTTATTTATTCTTTTACAAAGCTTTCTAAGACACATTATACATACATACATTTTGATACTTAAAATGGAAGGTTCTAGAAAATATAATTACGCGAAACACTCCTCTACACTTGTATTAAAATTAAAATGGCCAGTGCAATCAACGGAGTAAAATCCAATAGGGCTATGAAAAAACAGAAGTTTAGAAGGTATGGAAAGTTTAGAAATGTTGATTTTTGTTGATAGTGTCCATTTAATTTAGAATTATTCATTTGTGGTTTTAGCATGAAATGAATTTGTTGAATACATCTTTGTAGTCTCTTTCTTTAGGGAATCTAGAAAAACAACATTTATTTGTGCCCTTTGATTATAATATTTGAACCATAATTCAGTAAATTTAAAAGGAGTGACTTACTATTCATAATGTATGTAGGTAGATGTATTAAATAGAGAACTTGATTTGAATTAAATTAAATTAGATGAACAGTCTTCTCAGCGATACTTTCTGTCACCACAGAATCCACAGACCACAGACTACAGTACAGTGCCAAAAAATTATAACCACCAACATTTATACTTCCATACCAAAAACTTTATTATATTCGTACGCGGTTAAGATAAGCATTAAATTAAGGGTAAATTCACATATTTTGCAAATTAATATTTCTAGTATTTAGTATTATTAACCATATTTTTAATAACACTTGTTAATCTCCGCGATTTTCTTCGATGCAACTATTTATGCTTTCGGCGTTAAATGAAATGGTATACCATATAATACTTCTTGGAAACATGAAAATTTGTTTATTGATATTTATATTTGATAGAACTGGAATTAATGAATGGGGGAATACTTTTGCATATTGCATATTGGTTCGTAACGTAACGATTTCTTATTCTTCAAACTATGAAAACAAAGGAGGAAAGATTGCAACTCGGCAAGGAAATGTTAATCTGTTTGATTGTTTGCGAAAAAAATGTAATCAGAGTTCAAATTTTGAAATTTGTTAGAGTGGTTATAATTTTCTGGCACTATACTGTACATCAAAGCGAAGTACATCGAGACAAGTCCTGGTCAAAAAGGTCGGTCATTGCGTTGGACTGTCGCCGTATCGACGGGATGGTTGAAGTAAACAAGTTTAAGATACTTTCCAAAATTCCTGGATTCTTCTCCAAACTACTTTCTCCCTTAAGTTGGGGAAGATGTGGCATTTTCTGCTAAAAAGTTGGAGCAACGCAACCCTTTCTGTTTGTACTTCAAAGTAAATATTGCAAAGACCTGGACTTCATTGTGTTGACCTTTGCTCCCGGTTATCGTAAATGTTTTATAAGTTTATTTTTTTTTTTTTTTCGGAAAAAAAATAATATTTGAGCCGCTTCAAATTGGCAATTAACTTTAGGGTCTATGACCGAAAAGGATGTCGGATTGGATTGTAACCTTTCCATGATTCGTTATTAAGTCGTACCATGTTTTTATGGCCCCAATATCCGAGAACGATTCGAACAAGTACAACCACTGACTTTATATTGTATTTGTACTTTGAGCCCAATCATCCTCCGGCAGTATTTCTAACCCACTACAGTCTTTGGGTGTGCAACTCATGAAAATCCAAGAAAAGCCACAATCTGACATTACAGCGTCTTATCCTGTCTAGTGCTCTAATTAAAAGTCGCCAGTAACTTCCCATAAATCACTTCGCTTTCATAATTTCAGCTCAGCAAATAGGCTGATGCTCCTTTGCGGGACTCATATAACTTTCCCGGCATAGCTGCAAATGACGAGTTAGCTCCTATCTTCGGATAGCCCCTGTATGTCAGGAGGGTTGTTCCCGCGCATAAATTATAAAATCGTCTTATGCTGCCGGCGTGTCTAACAAAATGCCATTTCGACATAAGTACCTATTTTAATGGAAAGGAACTTATGTGATTGTTAGGAAAATTTAATGTCAACATTAAGTTTTAACTGAGGGCTACAGTAACAAGCCCACCTATAATTCTATATATATAGTATATAAGGGTTTGTAGAATTATTGGTTATCTTTCGCAGGATTATATTCGCGGGCATTAATTGAGATAAAGGCAACATTATTTTTAGCAATGCAGGCTAAAAAAGGACTTAACAGACAGTCGAATAAATAAGGGTTATAGAAGTAGGGAACCCTAAAAGTAATAAAAAGATATTTGATTGAAGAAAAATGTGATAAAATTAGCTTACAATTCAAAATTTTTGTTTATAGTTTATAGTGCGCATCTTTATGAGATAAAAATCATAATTGCTATAAAATTTATATTTTCGTCAGTATACAAATTTAAGGATATTGTCATATTGTATAATAGTTACAATAACTTGCTGATGAAATGTAAACAGACAATTTCAGTTTTACAATTAGTACCATTAAAAATTCAAAATTGGTTAACTATTCTAGTGACATACTTGAAGATTTGGCGCGTGTTTTGCAATGTGGCAATTTTATCTTTCATGATAAAATTGCTTATAACGATTTTTTCTGTAGGACTGGCGTTGTTAACTTTTCGAGAAATAAATTGTATCAACAATTGTTTAAACAGTTGCAGATTTCAGAACACGCGCATTTTTTCAACTATAGTTAATGCTATGTGGCCCAGATTCATCTTAGACTTTAATATGGATTAGTATAAAATCTCATGTGAAATAATATTATATTTTTGTATACATATGCATATATGAATGTATATTCTTGAACATACTTGTAACAGTAATTGTTTTTCAAAATTAAAGAAAAATGTCCAAATGTGTAAAAGTTCTCCACGTCGGAGTGTCGATCAATCCAACAAACGATAAAAAGCGCTCGGAAAGTATTCTGTATCGCTGTATTCTGTATCGTTTTTCTCAAAATTGGTGTTTTTGCAAATAATAGATGTTAAATTCCCAACGACGATGTGGCACTAAAACATGATATATTTCTTAAAAATTTTCAACTATACGCCGCTTTTATCTGAAATCCATTGTCGGAATTTTGCGACATCTATGAAGGTAGTTGGTCGCGCTCCAATGTTGCAGATGTCGGAAACATAATACGTTACAAGCCCGATGACCTTCTCGTTCAAGGAAAGTGGTGACCCAACCATCGTATAGCACGAATATTCTTTAAGAAAACTAGCACAGATTTCATTATCCCAAACTGTGCCAATTAATTTGGTGCACTCTTGTCGTGGAACCAATTCTTCTATTATTTTTCAAGGAAACCAGATGAAATTATGTAAGTATTATATTCATTATGCCCAACTTTACAAATTTAATTTCAAAATTCAACAATTCTATAATTTTACGAAAGAATATCATTATATGCATAAAAATGTGAATTTATTTCACTGTATACAATTATTTTTAACAAATACGTTTTTTTCCTTTTTCTCAAAATTGGTGTTTTTGCAAATAATAGATGATAAATTCCCAACGTCAATGTGGCATCAACACATGATATAATTCTTAAAAGTTTCCAACTATACACCGCTTTTATCTGAAATCCATTGACGAAGTTTTGAGATATCTATTAAGGTAGTTGGACGTTTTCCACTCTGGCAAATGGTGACAACACCATATCTGTAAAGACCGATGACCGTCTTGTTCAAGGAAAGTGGAGCACCTTGCGCCATAGTGCACGAATATTCTTTGGGAAATCTAGCACAGATGTCATAATTCATAATCCCCAACTATGCTAATTAATTTGGTGCACTCTTGTCGTGGAACCAAATTTGCACTCAAAGGTTCAGAGTGACCTGTAACACTTGCAAGAACAATTTCGGCACTATTTTGATAGTCTTCATGGTAGTTTAGCTGCATAAAAGTTGTTCCCAAAAGTAAATGGTGTGTCCACACGAAGGAGTGTAATATCATAATTTGAGTCGTAATTGTTTTGTTCCAATTTGTAATTCTCGTGGTTGATTGTTTTAGAAATTCTTTTTCGACTTTTTGCTTTGTATTTTACAATCCTTGTATACTTGGAGCTTTCAGAATTAAGAGTACATCTGGCCAATGTAATGACATATGATTCAGATATTATTACACAGCTGCACAGGTCCACATAAAAGTTTTGCCTATATTAGCTTGATACTTCGCCTCGAACTGAAGTTTACCTTGAGTGTTGGCGTGAATTACTGCGTCAAAGCAGAGGAAAATGAATAACCGAAACATTTTGCGAATACGAACCTAACTATGAATTTGCTTGAATACGTCAGGCTTTATATATGTATGTAGCTCCAAAAATTTTGCCAAATAATTTTTTTTTTCACGAACTCTAAGTGTGTAAATAACGCAGAAATTGACACAGGTTTTAACACGTTCGTAAAGCTATGTGACAAAAAAGCTTTATACTGTTAAAAAATATTGCTTTATTAGTCATTTTTTAAGATTTCATCTAAAAAATGAATTTGTTTTAAGGCTGTTAAGTTGGCTCAACCTAAAAATGTTATAAACGATTAAACTTTTTCTAATTCTTCATACATACGTATATCGAATTTGTGGCTTGAGCTAAGATTGTTTTAGATAGGTATGTGGCATATAGCAAAACAAATAAAATTGCAGTAAAATGCTCCGATTGCGATGGCTTTATTTCCATACTTCGGTGTTCTACTAATACTACATTAGAAAAAATTTGTTAATATTTGCTTCTTTATTTGTTTTCAAGGAAACCAGAAGTAGTTATTTAAGTACCTATAATATTTATTATGACCACGTTTACAAATTTAATTTCAATATTTAAAAATTCTTTAAATATTCTTAAAGAATATCATTATATGCATAAACATATGCATAAACATATATATGTATGTAAATTAATTGAATTTATTTCAGTGTATACAATTAATATATGCTAAATTCCCAACGACGATGTGCACTAAAACACGTTATATTTCTTAAACATTTCTTATACACTGCTTTTTTCTGAAATCCATTCACGGAATTTTGCAACATCTATGAAGGTAGTTGATCGTGTTCCAATATGGCATATGTCGGAAGCACCATGCATTACAAGCCCGACGACTTTTTCGTTCAAGGAAAGTGGAGTACCTCCCATTGTACTGCACGATTTTTTTTCGGGAAATTTAGCACATATTACAGGATCCTGATCCGTAGTTGCCCAAATATTGCCGGTGCACTTTTCCAGTGGAACCAATTCTGCACTCAAGGGTTTACGGTCACCGTAATATGATTCATCCCAAGTTGTAGAGTCACCGTTATTTGAATCATCGCCTAAAACACCTACAAGAACAGTTTCGGCACTATTTTGATAGTCTTCATCGGCTGATGGTAGTTTAGCTGCATAAACGTTGTCCCCAAAAGTAAACGGTGAGTCCACATGAAGGAGTGCAATATTATAAAGTGAATCATTTTTGTACTTCTCGTGCCTGATTATTTCAATAATATTTTTACTCTGATAATCTTCTCCCGAATTACTTAGGCCTTTTGCAAACACTGTAATTGAACCATAAGAACAACTGACCAATGTAAGGACGTATGATTCAGATATTATTGCACCGCCGCACCAGCGCTCATAGCCATATTGTTCTGAATACTGTCTAATCGTCGCGTCGAACGGAAGTCGATCTGGAGTACTGGCTTGAAGTACTACGATCAAGCAGATAAAAATGAATAACCGAAACATTTTTCGAATCTGAATCCAACTGTGAATTCGCTTTAGTACACCAGGCCTTATATAGCTCCAAGACTTTTGCCAAGTAATTCTAAAGTAATGTGAAAGTTGTTTGCATGAACTCTGAGTATGTAAATAACGCAGAAATTGACGCAGGTTTTAACACATTCATAAAGCTATATAACAAAAAAGCTTTACTATTAAAACATATTGCATGACTAATAATGCTTTAAGATTTGAACCAGAAAATGAAATTGTTTTAAGGCTTTTAAGTTGGCTCCACCTAAAAATGTTATAAACGATTAAATTTTTTCTAATTCTTCATACGTATATCGAATTTGTGGCTTGAGCTAACATTGTTTTAGATATGTGGCATATTGCAAAAAAAGTAAAATAATATTTTTGGCAACTGTACTAACATTTTAGTATCGTATTAGTAATTCTCTCACGAAAGCTCTCTTGAAAATTCTTGCAAAGAATATATCGCAACGCATTAAAAGCTGAGTTTTCCAGGATTTCTAATTTAAGTCTGTGAGAATAATGTTTTACATTTGTTTTGTATAAAGACCAGAATGATCATTCAAATATAAGCGTGTTGAAACACGAAAAGATAGATTATCATTCGTCCTGAATGTTCTCGAAATTAGGAAGGCACGTGTGATAACTTCGTATGTGGTAAGGGATTAATTAAATTCATCGACCGATTCAAAAACAATAATACCTATGTAGAATTAACGCTATAGTATTAAGTAGTATTATTTTTTAGATATTTTTCATCATGATTCCAAAGCTATGAATATTTTCAAATTATGTTGTTTGTAATAAAAGTGAGTAATCATTATTTAAAACTGTTCGAAATTTCAAGTCGATATAGTATTAGTATTAGGTGAAATAAGCAGTCCTGACGGACGGACGGATTCGTATCGCACCATAAGGTTCAGTTTTACCATTTTATTGGGGAAATATATAATTTTTGTGTCCAGTTTTCTTGAAACCGACCATAAGTACTCTTCAACATCAATTATGAAATACGTACATACATATTTCAGCCTTTCGCAATTGTCAACCCGTAAAGCATTGTAATGAGATTTACAAATTTGTGTGCATTTTAAATTTTGTTACTTATTGACATATGTAAATGCTTATATTATGGTATATAAATCTGAAGTTCAGACAATATATAAACAATTAAAAACATACTTTTTCTCAAATTATATAATTTATCTTAATTTGTTTTATTATGAAACACTCTCCGTTATTTTGAAATTTCGGTGCCTTGGTTTTTCGTGCTTAAAAAATGATATAAACAACACAACACAACAAAGTTAATAACTAAATGAAACGCAGATGAAATAAGTTTGATTTAATAAGATTTTTTGTTGTTCACGACATTTTAATCCATTGACCGTGAGTGCACGTATTAATATAAATGGCCCGTCAATTCGGCTGACAGGACCCTTTGACAGGCCTCGCACCTCCTCCCTGTCCCGGGCCACGTATGCCTAACATTAACGTGACCATTTATTTTTCATCTGAAAGCGGAACTTGAAAGATCTGGATAAATAGTATTATGCTTTAATCAGCTTTATTACGTTTTGGGATGAAGATTTCTTGAAAACCTATATCTATTAGTCAATTTTCATTCATGCATCATTGGAAGTTATTAAAACGATTATTACGATTTTTTTAGTAAAATATTTCTTATTTACCTACATTAAACAACAAAATCCATATATGTATATCAGCTTAATTTTAGCATAGCTGGGTTGTTTTGTAATTCGAAATCAATAGAACATTTCATATTGATCATAAGTGGAGCTTATTAAAAATCACCAGAGTTAGGATTCGAACCCTTTTTCAAATATTAGGTATGAGAAAGCAGGCAGGAGGCAGGAGGTAAATGATTTTGGGCGATAGCTTTCCGGAGTGTTATTAACTCTTACCGGGTTTTAATACTGGCTATATATGCCTTTTTCTACTGCTGCGGTATTTGTCTGTTTGCGCATACTTTATTGTAAAATTCTAGTGTATGGTATTTCTGCTTGTGATTGAGATGCTTTATTATTTCGTAATGTATTTCATCTGGACTTGACGGTAGAACCTTTGCATTTATCAAAAGCTGATTTTAGTTCATCTTATATTTTTAGAAATCGCTGTGATTTATAGATTGTGATAGACTACTAGATGTTATAATGTTTTTATTTGGTAGATGAGGATAGTAGCTAATCAGTAAATATCTTTTATAAAGCAAAAAGTTTGTAAAATTATATTTTTTATTATTTTTAAATTTGAGAAAAATTGTTCTTTGAAGAAGGTTACTTTGGCTCGCAGATTTTTGGCCAAAAAAAAAAAAAAAAACTATATATACAATATTTAAGCAAGTATTGAGCCAATGTAAATCCTTTGAAATAATAGAAAATGAACAAATGAAGCTTTCGACGTACAAAAAGATTAATTTCAAAAAGAAACATAAACAAAAATTTGAATTCTCTGCAACAAAGCAGGTAAATTCGAAGCGCAAATGACAGTTTTAATTTAAAAAAATTCGTGCAACCAATTAACGATATTTTGAGGACAGCTTGAAGAAAAAGAATTATCTCCTGCTTATTACGTTTACATTTCAGGCTTAAGCGAATAACAGCTTCATCGTTGGGATTTCAATGAAATTTTTGCAGAATGAAGTGGCTGGAAATAATTGTTTTTTTTTTTATGTTTGAAATCATTCGATACTGGGACTTACAGAAACCAAAGCACCATTCTTTTTGGACTCATGAATAGTGTATTAATTTCATCAAAATTTAAGCTTGAAATCAAGAGAATGCAAATCTTGTGATTTACTTACATTCTTTGAGGTGCCATTAAAATCATTTTCAGTCAATTGAATAACATATTGACATGAATTTCAAAAATTTTAAAACAGAGCACAATGAATGATTCTGAAGACTATTTATTAATATTTTTTCAAATTGTTCCATTTTTTATTAAAAGCAATCTAAGCAAACAAAATTAATTTGAAAGTCCTTATGTCGGGTACGGTTTCAATCGTAGGAGATATGTTTATCGAAAGTTGAACGAAAAATTTCATGTTATGTCATGTCAATTATGGGTACGTTTATAAACTAAGCTAAGATCGTACCACTTAAGTGACGTCACTTATGTTAAGTTATGTCGATTATGGTTGGGCCTTTAGAGCTGTAGTGACTTAAATCGCTGTCGTTACTTTCTTGTGTGTCCAATTCTGAAAATCTTAATCTTACTGCAATATTTTCCTGTTTTGACCAGTATAGCAGTATAGCACTTAAAATTGCAGCAAAATGCTCCGATTGCAATGATATTCCATTCCATAATATTTCCATACTTCGGTGCCCTACTAATACTACATTAAAAAATATGACTTAATATTTCCCTTTTTATTTGTTTTTCACCAGATAAAATTATTTAAGTATTATATTTATTATGCCCAACTTTACAAATTTAATTTCTATATACAAAGATTCTTTAATTTTTCTAAAAGGATATCATTATATGCATAAAAATGTGGTCTTATATACATATACATATGTATTTAAAATAATTGATTTTATTTCACTGTAAAAAATTATTTTTCACAAAAATGTTTTTTTTTTCGTTTTTTTCAAAATTGTTGTTTTTGCAAATAAAAAATTATATATTTTAAATTCTCAAACATAAAAACGTGATATATTTCTTACAAATTTTCAACTATACACCGCTGTTTTTTGAAATCCATTCACGGTATTTTGAGACATCTATGAAGGTTATTGGTTTTTCTTCATTGCAAACGTTGGCACCATTTTTTGCAAGCCCGATGACCGTCCCGTTCAAGGAAAGTGAAGCACTGTCCCTCATAAAGCACCAATTCGTTTCGGAAAATCTAGCACAGATTTGCTGCTCCTTAAGACTTTCAATTATTTTGGTGCACTCTTGTCGTGGAACCAATTCTGCACTGAAAATTTTAAGTTCATGGTATTTTACTTCGTCTAAAACACTTGCAAGAACAGTTTCGGCACTATTTTGATAGTTTTCATCGGCTGATGGTAGTTTAGCTGCATAAACGTTGTCCCCAAAAGTAAACGGTGACTTCACACGAAGGAGTGTAATATCATAATTTTCAGTATAGGCTATATTATCAACTCCTTTTATCTGATCATCTTCCCCCGATTTACTTACGCCTTTTACAACCACTTTACTATTTTCAGAAATAAAAGAAGAACAAGAGACCGATGATGTAATGACGTGTAATTCAGATATTATTACACCGCCACACATGTAATTTGTATACACTTCAATCATCGCGTCGAACGGAAGTTGATCTGGAGTACTGGCTTGAAGTACTACGATCAAGCAGATAAAAATGAATAAACGAAACATTTTGCGAATCTGAACCTAACTATGAATTTGCTGAATACATCAGGCTTTATATAGCTACAGAACTTTTGCCAAGTAAAGTAATGTGAAAATTTTTTGCATGAACTCTGAGTAATGTAAATAACGCAGAAATTGACGCAGGTTTTAACACGTTCGAAAAGCTATATGATAAAACAGCTTTACTATTAAAAAATATCGCTTTATTACACTGAAAGAAAAATATAGTTGATTTTACTATAAACGAACACAAGATTAACTATTTACAGCAATGATTTTCAGCCAATTATTGTTTAATAATTTTTATAAAATCAAAAACGTTATATTTGCTATGAAGAAAGTTGAAACAACTATTGAATTAATTAAGTCAACTACAACTATTAGTAAAATTTTAAAACTCTTCAGTGTGAAAAATATTTAATCTTCTTGCCGACCGGAGCTAGGTTTGAACCTGGGCCTGCGGATTGGAAGCTTGGCTGCTGTGTACCCACCGAACCACGCGCCATTCCGATGCCTTTTCAGAAAGTTGACTTGTGGTTCCCACGATTCGAACCCAGGAACTCTGAATTGGTATGCGCGTAGCTCTACCCTCGAGCCAACATACGCCAGTGGGTTTTGAGCAATTAAACGTTAATAAAGCGATGAGTGGCTAAAGCATTGACTATTTTTAATAGTTAATTTGACCAATGAAATTGTTAAAAATTTTCAGATTTTTATGGCGCGGTATTTTAACAATTTTTTTTGGCCAAATTAAAATTTATTATTTTAAAAAAGTTGACTTGACAATTCTAGAAATTGTAAATATGGCTATTCTAAATAGTAAAGCTTATAAAAATAGTAAATCGTAAAAATTGTTAATTAAATTTAACTCAAATGTTAATTGATATTACTATTTATACATATTTTTAATAAATAGCAATTATAACTACATAAAATAGTTAAAGTTATTAAAGTTTTTCTCTCAGTGTAGTAATTTTTTAAGATTTGATCTAAAAAATAAAATTTTTTTAAGGCTTTTAAGTTGGCTCAACCTAAAAATGTTATAAACGATTAAACTTTTTCTAATTCTTCATGCGTATATCGAATTTGCGTCTTGAGCTAACATTGTTTTAGATATGTGGCATATTGCAAAAAAAGTAAAATAATATTTTTGGCAACTGTACTAACATTTTAGTATCGTATTAGTAATTCTCTCACGAAAGCTCTCTTGAAAATTCTTGCAAAGAATATATCGCAACGCATTAAAAGCTGGGTTTTCCAGGATTTCTAATTTAAGTCTGTGAAAATAATGTTTTACATTTGTTTTGTATAAAGACCAGAATGATCATTCAAATATAATAGTGCTAAAACGCGACAAAATCGATTATCATTCGAATGTACTTGAAATTAGGAAGGCACGTGTGATAACTTTGTATGTGGTAAGGTGGTATTTAATTCATCGACCGATTCAAAACCAATAAGACCTATGTAGGATTAACGCTATAGTATTAAGTAGTACTATTTTTTAGATATTTTTCATCATGATTCCAAAACTATGAATATTTTTAAATTATGTTGTTTGTAATAAAAGTGAGAAATCATTATTTAAAACTGTTCGAAATTGGGGAATATATATTTTGTTTGTCCGATTTTCTTGAAACCGACCATAATTACTCTTCAACATCAATAATGAAATACGTACATATTTCAGCCTTTCGGAATAGTCAACCCGTAAAGGATTGTAATGAGATTTACAAATTTGTGTGCATTTTAAATTTTGTTACTTATTGACATATGTAAATGCTTTTATTATCTATTGTATATAAATCTGGGAGTTCAGACAAAATATGAGCAATTAAAATTATACTTTTTCTCAAATTATATAATTTATCTTAATTTGTTTTATTATGAAACACTCTCAGTTATTTTGAAATTTCGGTGCCTTGGTTTTTCGTGCTAAAAAAATTATATAAACAACACATCACAACAAAGTCGTGAACAACAAGAAATCTTATTAAGGGGTAACACCACTCTAGGATTCTCAAAAAAGTAAACATTTATTTTTTTTTAGCTTAAAGTATACTTTCAAGTCTTAAGAATAATGTGCAATTAGTTTTATTCCAAAAACATAGACTTCGACTTCGGTAATTTAGGGTATTCTGTGCGAATTAAATGAACAGGTGAACTGTGATATTCTCCTAAAGAGAAAATTTCATTGCATTTCGTTAAATTGAGAAGCAGCTGATATTGGTTCCAGAGACTAATTATAAGAATATTAAATAAAATAAAAAATTGGAACGACAGAAGAGTATCAGGTTTCCACAAGTAGTAAAAATTCATGGAATTTTTCGTCTCGGCATCCATAAGCCTCAGAAGTAATCAGCAAAGTGACCCCGATCCCAACTCAACAAATTAACTTTAATGAGATCATTCTTTGGAAATCACCACTATTATTGCGGTTGAATACGGGGACGTGTCCTGGAGGGGTTCAGCTCAACTCGGTTCGGCTGTTTTCGAAAACAGCAGGGACAGCAACATCAGAAGGGTTTTAGACGTGATGAAATCGCCCAGGGGCTTAATTTCATTTTACACAAGACTTCATTTCTTTGGGTCACTCCTTTCAATTGGGGGTGGTCCACCCGTCCTCCTCAAAGGATAGGCCGCTTTATTTGGTGTTTTCTTATCGCCCAGCATCAGCATCAGTATGCAGGGCGGAAATGGAAGTGGCTGAGCAATTATGCAGGATTCAATAATGTTTGATTTTTATCAAAAAAAAAAAAAAAAAAAATGAAAGAAACTCCTTTCCCACTTTCTGGCCCTCTGTGTATAGGGGTTTGATTGAGGGCTATTTTCACGGGTGGCAGAGTTTCAACTCGAAATTGGTCCGGCTTTGTTGTGGTTTCTCTCGTATTTTTTATTTTTAGGTCAGCGGCAAACCAATTTTTGAATTCAATGATTCCGTAAATTCAAGCTTTGGTTCGTATTTTTTTTTTTTATAAACTTTAAGAGATCGCCGCATTGAACTGGAAAGTTTTCTTTATATTTTTTCTCGATATTTTTAATTTTTACAGGCTGTCCTTAATTAAAAGTGGCTGGACCAATGAACTTTTCGCGGTAAACCGACGATTTTTGTTTTCTTTAAAAGCATCCGATATTCAGAGAATGTTATGGATGAATAACCAATTTTATTTTAGAGTTAGCCTCACCGCAAATTTAGTCTTGAACAGTTTGGTTTGATTTATGTATTTTAATTCTGAATTTCAGAAATTGGAACAGAATTACATTTTCCTAAACGCATGTAAGACCGATTAAAGAGTATTATTAATGATTATTATTGATTCTAAATTTTTTTTATTAAAATTAACCATAGATATCGAAAATACGTGCAGCGGAGACATTTTTTCATTTATGTACATATACATATGTTCACTCAGAATTTTTCTGAAAAATCTTTTTATAAGAGTATCGTTTCAAAGAGCAGCCTTTAAACCGCTCAAAGATTCTGACCTTCAAATTGTTCTAGTGGTGTGGTGATTTACGCTTAAGAATAATTTATACTTTCTTTTGAATCGAAAACTGTGTGTACCTTGACCGTTGCCAAGAAAAATATGATCGATTACATATTTGTGAACATGTACTGCATGTTTAGTTTAGAGCATAAACATATAAAGTGTTAAATTATTCTTTACAATTTTGAAATGTGTTGATCAGGCTTTTTAGCTGCTTTTTTTTTAGCTGGGTTTATCTTGGAATTTTAAGTAAGTAACATTTTTTAGTTAAAGTCGAATAAAGTGATGTAGCTTTTCAAACTTCAGATTGGCATTGACATAGAAAAGTATTTTAAAGTAGGTATCATGAATCATTAATTTTATTAAACGCCAATTTTTCAATCCCCAGATAAATTTTATTTGTCGGATAAAATTGTCCCAAAATCAAAACGGCTTTGATTTAAATTAGCTATCAGACGGCTCGGCTCCTTTAACCGGAAGATAGGATTATTACTCGCCAGTTAATTTTGACAAATAGAGTGAACAATAATTTTTATTAACGACCAAGTTGATTTCCTATACGAAGAATAAATTTATCTGACGATTGAAAAATTGGCCCTATAAGGATATCCGTATTGCCGAAAAGTCGTTCGCGATTAGTCTCAAAAATCAAACTGGCGCGTTTTTGAGCGACCTGGAGGTGAAAGTAGCAAGCTTTGAATTCTTTTAAAAAAAATTATAACAGGCTATGAATTCTTTAAAAACAAAAATTGAAGTTTGGAAATAGATTTTGTAAAGTCATGTTAAAGTTTTATCGATTAAATAAATTTTAAAAATTAAATCAAAATAAAATTTAAATTTATAACTATACGAGCATAACTATTTGCCGTTCATAAACTCTTCATAGTTAACTATGGCATAGTTTAAACACCAAATTTCAGTTTTAAAATTACTACCATTAAAAATTCCAAATTGCTTAACTATTCTACTGATATATGTATACTTGAAGATTTGGCTCACCTCTCATGATAAAATTGCTTATGACGAATTTTTCTGAACAATTGATTGGCGCTATTAGCTTTCCCGAAATAACAATTTTTCAAACAAATTGTTTCAACAATTTTGTTTAAACAATTGCAAATTTCAGAGCACGCGTATTTTTTTTTTCGACTATATCGACAAACACGTAAGCCATATTTTTTGTCAAAGTCGAATAAAGTGATGTACGATTTTAAACTTCATATTGACATTTACACAGAAAAGCAATTTAAAGTAGCACCAGGAAAATACAATATTATAGAAAATTACTTGTATCGATAAAGGATATCATTGTAAGAATTTTGATACTTTTATTAGTAGGCTCAATAAATACATACATATTTCAAAAAGTCGCATTTAAGTACTTGTTAGAAATATGTATGAGATTGAAAAAAGAACTCAAAAATTTCACTTAGCTACGAAAATAAAATGCTGAATATAACTTTACGTAAGAAGTTACACAAGAGTCCGAATAAGAGTCATTGACTTTATAGAAAACACGTAAAATGGGGAAACATTTTTATGCATTGAGACGTTTTGATATTGAGCGTAGTTATGTGAGTGTTTTATGTATGGAAAAGAAACATAATGAACTGACTTTTCTATTTATAATTTTGAAAGCTTAAGTAGCTAAAAATGTAAAATTGCATCTTAGCTTATATATCAATCATTTTTTACATTTTTTTTTTATCCTAATTGATTAATGTAGCATTATATAAAGTGCATAGTCTCCATCACAACATCTGAAAACCAAAAGTTTTAGTCCCTCCATTATAATGAATTATATACATATTACGAATTTGCATACGTGAATAAGTCGTTTAAAAAAAAAAAAAAACTTTTTAAAACTTTCTCATAGCAGCCTAAAGGTGTTTAAGGCCCAATCATAATTGATATAACATAACGTAAGTAACGTCACTTAAGTGATGCTAGATATCTTAGCTTAGCTTATGAACATACCTGAATTGACATAACATTTTTCATTAAACATTTCTTAAACATATCTCCTACGATTCGAGCCGTATACCTAAAAAAATTAATTTCCTTTGTCAGATTGGCTTTGCTGAAAAATACATATGTCATTTGCTTATGTTAAAATATTAAATTCGTTAAGTCCCAACCATAATCGACATAACTAAACATAAGTGATGTCACTTAAGTGGTGCGATCTTAGCTTAGCTTATAAACGTACCCATAATTGACATGACATAACATGAGATAGGTATTTCGTTCAACTTTCATTAAACATATCTATTTCTTATGTTAAGTCATGTCGATTATGGTTGGGACTTTAATGTTATGCTTAGTTATATCGATTAATGTTGACGATTGTATAAATCGTCCGAATTCTAGGAAAATTTTATTTTATTTTCACGAAATCTAATTGATTGATTGATATGGGGAACTTTTCATAAATTTCATATATATCATATATATGTATATATATATATAATTTAATCTACAACCAGAATTAATTCAGAAGGAAATACAGTAAACAAACAAACAATTTGAAATTAATGAAAGATAAAAAAAAACAAAAATCTCTAATCTCTCGTAATATCGAAAAAAAACTTACTTTTTGGAAACATACAAATTTTGTAAAAAGCATAGACATTTGTGAAAAATCTGGACTGGCCGTGCAATAACTATATGCTCAAAGTATAAAAATTTCACTTAGGTACTATGACGATGAAATATGTAATAAGTTTAATGTTTTGAAGAATTTTATTAAAACTATTGCTAAATGTTTCAATATAATCTTTATTTTAACTCTCTATGTATGAATCTATGATAACAAATAAAATATCTTGATTGAGTTTTATGCTGTGCGTCTCATAAGATGTATAATATTACTAAACATTTAAATTTAAGATCAATTTATAGTGTTTGATTCAGTTCCTGATGAGCATATAACAAAAATCTATTTATAATTAATAACATTTAAAAAATGTTAAATGTTGACATTTAAATGTGTGTTTATTAGTTGTGTACGTATAGTCGAATTTTAGCTTAGCAACTTTTTAAACTTCCGGAAGACACGAAAGTAAAATATTTTCCCGCTCCGACTTCTAATAATGTCTAATTAAATGGGTAGGACAACCTCTCGGAAGGTTTGCTTTATTACCTTTAGTCTATAATTAGCTATTTTCGAGTCAAACATCTTTTAGTCTATCGGTATCGATTGAAAATTTAAAAGCTTTCGACTATCGATCCTGACCGCAATTCCCTCTTAATTTCTCCCGGGTTACCATCGAGAGGTTCAATTTTTTGGATATTCTCCTAAGTGCAGCGCCATGGCGTTCTCGATGCAATGAATTTTTTTAATTAAGCTAAAAGCATACCCCTGGAGTCGAGCTGTTAAACCATGATCGTTATATGCGCCGCGTGCATCCCGACGTGCACTTAGGGCTCCTCTTTTTTACATTTGTAGCCACGCTGCTAATTGCCACCGGAAGTATCTTTTCCCACCTGGGCGGCCGTAATCAATGCTCTCCACAGATGGCGGTAAAAGTGCTGAGAAATTCGAAAAAATATGTAAAAAAGGTGAATCATACAGAAAAGGAGGAAATTTCGAGGAAAATAACTAAAATCAATCGAAACAACAATGAGTTAATAATTTTCAAATATTTGTCGTTTAAGTTTTAACACTACGTAAGTAATTTTTTGGCGGTTTTGACATTTTTATGCCATTTGCTAGATAATCGCGTTTGTTTCAGCCAATCTAATCTAACTATTATAAAATGGTATTATAATGATGTCTATGTAAAATTATGCAGTTTTTTCACTCTCCTGAAAAAATACTATTTTTGACATACCTGGTGTTGGAACTTAAGCGACGATAGGATTTGGCGCTAATGGCGAAAAATATCAATTTAAATTTCAAATGAGTAATTCCCTTTTTTAATTCAATAAAACAATATTCTGAAACAAGGTTCTAAGCGTATATTTAAAATAAAACGTTTTACGTAGCAAAGATTTTAATTTTGCGAAAAAAATATAAAATTGCCTTGAATTTTTGTGTGATTTTAAATTCTTTGTTATTACCTAATAATTAAAATATTTTAATTCAATTAAAAATTTTCTATTTAGTGTATTTTAATTTAAAAAGGAAAAATGTAAATCCCACATGAAGGTTGTACATTCTAAAATTAATTTTGTTGAATGTATTATTTCATGTGTTGTTGTTTCAGAGTTGTTTTAAATACTGTTTTGTTATTGATTTTACAAGACTCTGTAACGAATTTTAACAAAGTTATTATCAATAACTCGTACATAGAAATTATAATGCGATATTTTTTTGCTTAACTAGTGTACTGTTTGCTGGAATTTCTTTTCCCTCCTCGGGGAATCAATGGAATATTTAAGGTGGCTGAATTACGTAATTGATCCAGGACAAAAGGACACTTGCCCGGCAGGTTTATTGGCGGACCCCCAATTGAAATCACCTTAAATAGCCGTGAATAAATAACGACGCGTCTTTTGAATGGGATCTCGTAACCAGATATCGGAAGAGCGAGGGGCTGGTTCCGATGATAAAACGATTCCCCTTGTAGGGACATGCCCTTATCGTGGCCATCAATTTTTGTGCGGCCGTCCCTCTCAAATAACAAAACTAAATGACGGACAAATCACTGTTTGGGAAAGCCATAAAAAAAAGTGACTGGACGGCGGCCACTCGGTGGGCTCAAGGGACTCAGGGACTCTGGGACTCCGGGACTCCGGGACTCCGGGGCTCCGGGGACAACTGACATACGGTCACTGTGGGGCGCCCGGCTTGACGGTTCTGGCAAATTACTTTTAAATACCAGCGTCTGACTGGTGGCGTGCCAGATAGAGGAGCCGGACATGATTGAAATGGCGAGATTTAAATGGCCCGTGCTATTGCCCCGGACACTTGTGGCCAGTTCATAGCGCTCCGGGGCTTTCAAGTTTTATTATATTCGCCCTGGAAAGGATTTCGAAATGGGACAGATTATGTGCGATGGCTTTTTAAAGGGCTGCGGAAATTGAGGTTTTTTTTTTTTAGATTCGTTATCAAGGGTTTGCATATTGTGGCCCCTCATCCCCCCAACCAGAAACGTTTTGGTCGTCAGTCGGACAGAAAATTTTGTATATTTTCTCGTTAGCAACTCGGTACCATGAGAATCTGGACAGCTGATGACCACTCGTTTGTAGATTTGGGACATCATGGGCTTTTCGTATTTTCACTGTGACAGATCTTGTTATGAAGGTCGTAGCTACATTTATCTACAATGGCGTGTTGCTTTTTGGACGACTTCATAAATATTTGAGATATTACAGATAAGAAAGACGAATAAGTTTTCGGAACTATAAAGTTCTCGAGTTGTGTACGTACCTTTTTGAAAACCCCATGAAAAGGAAGAGTAGAAAAGGCTTTACAGCAGCTACTAAAAGAAATCAGTAATCTTAATGTCTTAAAGTTTGACTATAGTTAAGTATATAATAGTATAAACAAATGTGTGTTTCATATTTGCTACAATGTTTTTTTTCATTGTACCTACTCATCATATTTTTCAGTGATTATTAATAAAATCGTTTTTGGACTTTAAAAAAATGTGTCACTTTAATCTGCAGAATAAAATATACTTTTGCCAGTATTGAAAATAACACTTATTTTAAGACGAAAGTATACTACCTGAGGAACATGTTTATAAATTTTCACGTCAAAATATTGGATTAGTTTTTGCAAAAACATGCAATTTTTTTCAAAACTTTTTTGTTGAATATTTTTCGTATAGTTAAGATTAACATAAAATAAAATGAAGATGTTCAGTAAAATTTGTGCTAGTTACAAAATTTAAAAAAAGCTTAGCTTAGAGTGCCTTATTTAAAGAAAAATTTATTTATTTTATCGCTTCAAAATTGCATTTAAGTTTGATCCCTTTACAGAGACCTACCTCGTCATTAAATTCAGAAGATATCATATTTTATAATTGTATCATCAAATTTAAATTAAATAAACGTGAAAATGTTGTTTTATTATCTCATTTCAAAATCAAAAAAATTACATTTTTAAAATATTTCGAAAACAAAACAGTTACTAAATTGGTTTTATACAACTAAATTAGCGATTCGATCTTTGAAGAAGTTTTACAAATTGAAAAATAGTTGGTAGACGAAACAGAAACCCAGCACAGATTGTTTTCCTCCGGTAGATTACAATAATTTTTGTTCGGCTAGTTTGAATAATTGCTTTTTCATCTATTAATCTGTTTTTTTTTTGTTTGATTAAAAAATATTTTTCTGTAGTACATTGGGCTATAGAAGAATCTAACGTCGATCTGTTTTTATGGAAAGTTATGCTAATCCTAGCATCATGAGGGTTTTGACGAAACGAATCGTTATTATAAAGTTCAACTTCATCTTTTCTAGTATTCTTCAGGGAAATTGTAGTTTGTAGAGAGTTTTTTGTTTACTATTTTTAATGGTTATATTATAAAACATTTACGAGAAACCAGTGACCCAAATAACGTATACATTATTAAAGAATTTTCTCAAATAAATCAAAATCGATCAAGTGTAGACCACCTTAACTTAGTTTTGATTGAAATTTTTTTTATAATGTTTTTTTGTACCATGAACTTTAGCAAGGGAAAATGTCTTGAAAGTTATCTTGAAGGATCATCCTACGAATTCCCTGTGAGACCTCTGACCCTACCTACTTCAAAATGTATTAACATAGCCCTGAATAAAAGATGTACCCACTTTTCTTGAAATCCGTTCCCCGTTTGCGTGCTGACAGGATGACACCTGGCAAAAGCATGTTACAATTTAAAGGGTAAACCTTTTCTCTATACAACGGCTGAATTTATCTCAAAGTGGAGGAGACCCTCGGTTACAACATTAATTAAAATCACCCGGAATCGCACCCAAATCAGGAAGTCACTTATCCCTGGGTCATTAATTTCTATTCGTCTGAAAATCGTAAGTGCACCCGAGGAGAGCCTACGACGACATCCCGAGAATTCTTGTCGCTCCAAAACGATAAGGTTCGCTGAAATTAGGCCTGAGCTATGTTTGCCCAGAGGAGCCCCAGTGGGGCTCCCACGCAGGAAGCGAGGCGGATTAAAAGAACTAATCGCCTGACAAGCGGTTCCTCGAGCTCTAAATATAAGTGAGGGGGGAGGGCATAGAAATAAATCCAAATCCCTAAAATCAATAAGGGCGAGGGGAGCAGAACAGGATGTGTGCCGTCTTCGGGATGTTCACGTCCGGGATTCGGGAAGCATAAGCATGAACCAATCTTCCGGAGATGCTCCCGCCCGTTGAAGTCTATGAAAAATGCCACTCCCGCCAGCATGTTTCGGAAGAGGCTCTTAGAAATAATCACTCACTCCCGGACGCACCGAAAATTCCTTAATCCTCGCAAGGAGGTCGGCCGTCTTATGAGGGGCGGTGCGGGCGACATTTTAATCCATTAACCGTGAGTGCACGTATTAATATAAATGGCCCGTCAATTCGGCTGACAGGACCCTTTGACAGGCCTCGCACCTCCTCCCTGTCCCGGGCCACGTATGCCTAACATTAACGTGACCATTTATTTTTCATCTGAAAGCGGAACTCGAACGATCTGGATAAATAGTATTATGCTTTATTAAGTTTTATTACGTTGTGGCATGAATATTTCTTGAAAACCTATCTATTAGTAAATTTTCATTCACGCATCATAAAACTTTAAGCGATTTTTCTTTCTATTAAATTAGGTACACTAAATAAAAAAAAAGCCAGATTAAGCGCTTTATTTTTAACACGGCTCGGTTCTTTTGTAATTCGAAAACAATAGAACAGTTCATATTGAACTGGAGTGGAGCTTATTAAAAATCACCAGAGTTACGATTCGAAAACTTTTTCAAATATTTAGATATGAGAAAAAGTAAGTTCCGTTTTGTAATAGATGGCGTAACTCTTATTATACAGGGTTTAACAAAAGTCCCGGAACGGCCGAATATTTCGGAAAGAACACATCGCATCGGAAAACAAAGAAATAGGGGTAAAATATTTTTAAAAGAAGTATTCAACTCTACCAACCCTTACCTCCCAGCTCCGCTACTGACTTAAGTAGTTGTCAAGTCATGAATGGTGTATTAATTTCATCAATATTAATGCTTAAAGTCAAGATAATGCAAATCTTGTTATTCACTTACATTCTTTGAGGTGCCATTGAAATCATTTTCAGTCAGTTGAATTCATTAAGAGCTGTAGTGACTTAAATCGTTGTCGTTACTTCCTTTTGTGTCGGGGGTTAAAAAGGATCTTTATCTCGTGAAATAAAAGGGATGTATTCATGTAAAGGAGCGTGAGCTAATTGGGAGCACCTAACATAAAAGTACCAAAAATGAAAAACGAGATCATAAATAAAATCAATTTTTATTCAAAAATAAACTTTGGTAATCTAGTAACGATGTAAACATAACAAAAGCATTAGCAATTCTTTTTTTTATTAAAAATTTAAAAGAAAACGGAAACATAATCGTTCCAATTTACCCAACACTAGTGGCATAATTGAGAACATTAAACTTAAGTTGTTAATATTAGGTTTCCTAGCGTCGGTCTTCTTTGTATAATTTCGTGGCATCTAAAATATATACATATATTTTTTAAATCAAACTAACTTTTCTGCAGAGCCACAAATTTCTGGGTAATTAGGAACGTTCCCAATTCGCTGCTTCTTAGCCGTTCCTAATTACCCCGCAGTGAGCAATCGAAAACAAAATAGTTGTCACTTACAATGGTGAGAACAATCGATCAAAAATTCCAGAAAATCAATAAATGAACTCTTTGCGCAACGCGATGATGGAATCCGTATTCTTTCAAATTACAAAAAGACAGAGGGTTTGTTGGTTGTCTTGAATAACAAAAAATTATAACAAAACTGCGATAAAATTTATGATGTATGTATGTACGTACCGTCACAACGCGCGCAAATTTTTCGTTCTAATTTCGCTGCACACCAATTACCAATTACCCCACGCTCCCTCAAGTGGAATTATTTATTTCCAACAATAAAACTTTTTCAAAATTAAGAGAAAAATATTCAAATGTTTAAAGTGCTCCACGTCGGAGTTTCGTTCAACCCAGCAAATTCATAAAGAGCACACGGAAAGTAGTATTGTATTTTATAAATACTTTATTAACACGTTGGCTACAAGCCATATAAGCTGAATTGACGTCTATGGACGTCATTTACGTCAATGGGTTAATAGTCGGATAATATTTTTTTAACATTTCAATCGACGTGGATCGATCTGCAAGATTTACAAAGTATTTTGTATCGACAGAAAATTCCCAGTATCGAATTCTGTAGATTCCAATTCTGAAAAACTTAATCTTGATGCAATATTTTCATGTTTTGAGCAGTTATAGCAGTATAGCACTTAAAATTGCAGTAAGATGCTCCGATTGCAATGACTTTATTTCCATACTTCGATGTCCTATTAGTACTATATTAGAAAATATGACTTAATATTTGCCTTTTTATTTGTTTTTCACCAGATAAAATTATTTAAGTATTATATTTATTATGCCCAACTTTACAAATTTCATTTCTATATTAAAAAATTCTTTAATTTTTCCTAAATGGTATCATTATATGCATAAAAAGGTGGTCTTATATACATATATGTATTTAAAATAATTGAATTTATTTCACTGGAAAAAATTATTTTTTACAAAATTGTTTTTTTTTTCGTTTTTCTCAAAATTAGTGTTTTTGCAAATAAAAAATAATATATGTTAAATTCTCAAAACATAAAAACATGATATATTTCTTAAAAATTTTCAACTATACACTGATGTTATCTGAAATCCATTGCCAGTATTTTGAGACATCTGTGAAGGCTATTTTTCGTTTTACTTCGCTGCAAATGTAGGCACCATAGTGTGCAATCCCGATGACCTTCCCGTTCAAGGAAAGTGAACTACCTGCCCTCATAAAGCACCAATCCCTATCGAGAAAACTAGCACAGATTTGCTGCTCCTCAAGACTTTGAATTATTTTGATGCACTCTTGTCGTGGAACCAATTCTGCCCTGAAAATTCCAAGTTCACGGAAATATAGATCGTCTAAAACACTTGCAAGAACAGTTTCGGCACTATTTTGATAGTCTTCATCGGCTGATGGTAGTTTAGCTGCATAAATGTTGTCCCCAAAAGTAAACGGTGACTTCACACGAAGGAGTGCAATATCATGATTTTCATTATAGGTTATATTAGAAATTCCTTTTGTCTGATCATCTTCCCCTGATTTACTTACGCCTTTTACAAACACTTTCATCATTGTAAAATTCGCCAAAGTACAGTCGGGCGATGTAATGACGTGTAATTCAGATATTATTACACCGCCGCACATGTAATTTGTAGACACTTCAATCATCGCGTCGAACGGAAGTCGATCTGGAGTACTGGCTTGAAGTACTACGATCAAGCAGATAAAAATGAATAAACGAAACATTTTGCGAATCTGAATCTAACTATGAATTCCCTTTAGTACATCAGGCTTTATATAGCTCCAGAACTTTTGCCAAGTAATTCTTAAGTAATGTGAAAGTTGTTTGCACGAACTCTGAGTATATAAATAACACATAAATTGACGCAGGTTTTCATACATTCGTAAAGCTATATGACAAAACAGCTACTATGTATTAAAAAATATTGCTTTATTAGTCGTTTTTTAAGATTTGATCTAAAATTGTTTTAAAGCTCTTAAGTTGGCTCCACCTAGAAATGTTATACATGATTAAACTTTTTCTAATTCTTCATGCGTATATCGAATTTGTAGCTTGAGCTAACATTGTTTTAGATATGTGGCGTGTTGCAAAAAAAGTAAAATAATATTTTTGGCAACTGTACTAACATTTTAGTATCGTATTAGTTAGTAATTCTCTCAAGAAAGCTCTCTTGAAAATTCTTGCAATGACTATATCGCAATGCAGTAAAAGCTGGGTTTTCCAGGATTTCTAATTTAAGTCTGTGAAAATAATGTTTTACATTTGTTTTGTATAAAGACCAGAATGATCATTCAAATATAAAAGTGTTGAAACACGAAAAGATAGATGATCATTCGTCCTGAATGTTCTCGAAATTAGGAAGGCACGTGTGATAACTTCGTATGTGGTAAGGGATTAATTAAATTCATCGACCGATTCAAAAACAATAATACCTATGTAGAATTAACGCTATAGTATTAAGTAGTATTATTTTTGATATTTTTCATCATAATTCCAAAGCTATGAATATTTTTAAATTATGTTGTTTGTAATAAAAGTGAGTAATCATTATTTAAAACTGTTCGAATTTTCAAGTCGATATAGTATTAGTATTTGGTGAAATAAGCAGTCCTGACGGACGAACGAAGTCGTATCGCACCATAAGGTTCCGTTTTACCATTTTGTGGGGGAAATATATGTTTTGTTTGTCCGATTTTCTTGAAACCGATCATAAGTTTTCTCCAACATCAATAATACTTTTTCTCAAATTATATAATTTCGCCCGTCAATTCGGCTGACAGGACCCTTTGACAGGCTTCGCACCTCATCCTTGTATGCCTAACGTTAACGCGACCATTTATTTTTCATCTGAAAGCGGAACTCGAAAGATCTAGATAAATAGTATTATGCTTTATTAAGTTTTATTACGTTGTGGGATGAAGATTTCTTGAGCACCTATCTATTAGTCAATTTTCATCCTTGTATCACTGGATTTTTCTTTAGTAAACTATTTCTATTAACTTCACACTAAACAACAAAGCCCAGATTTAGCACCTTTATTTTTACCATAGCTAGGTTCTTTTGTAACCCGAAAACAATAGAACATTTCATATTGAACTGGAGCTTATTAAAAGTCACCAGAGTTGGGATTCGAAACCTTTTTTCAAATAGTACTATATATATCAGATTGTTATAACTTTCATCCATCCATGCAAAACTTCAAATCTTGAATTGATCATTAAACGCTTCCCTTAAACCTCTGATGGATCCGAAAAATCAATGTTTTTAAGATATCATTTTATAGCGGCAAGTCATGTAAGGTCATGTATATGCAAATTGCAAAGTTTTAGTTTCAATATCGTTACAATAACAGGTACATAATCCGATTTTTAATTTGTTTTAAACAAAACTCGCCGTAATCATAGACTACCCACAAAATAATTAATTAAAAAAGAAAATAAAAAGGTCAAAAACGATAGAAAAAAATGAAGACATTCTGAAAATTCAACTAATTTAATTTGTACCTTCATATATGTATATAATAAGTACACATTATTCAAAATAAATTTAATTTATCTTAAGAGGGATCCACTTTTGAGCAGGCTGAGCTGATAGTAATGAATTCTTTACAATTTGATTTAAATAGGTAGAGACTGCACTGCACCAAAATCAACTATGCTAAAAGTAAAAGGGAAGTTGATGATGGTGGCTTTAAAATTGTATATAACTTTTGAAGTTTTTTCCATTCTGTAGACAAATTTATGTAATCTTCTAAGAAACCAAGAACACTGAATAACATTTAAGGAGTCGTCAAGAATTTTTCTCCATCAATATTAACGAAATAAACGACTTTAATTATACAAGTAATGAATTTCGTACGATTTTTAAATTACATCAGGGGACAGTTCTCAAATTTTAAATACAACATTTGGGTGAAAATGTTTTATATCAAAACTCTATTTAAAATTATAATAATAATTAATTATCGTACTGAAAAGGAATATTAAGTTGTGCATCTTGTCATTCTGGGAATGGGACAAGACAGGGGATGGTTGTTTGGAACGTTTGAAAGGTATTTAAGTGAATGTTGGAATATAATGTCTTATTTTTTATAGATGGCGCTGTTAGCTTGATGCGTTGTTCATTGTTGCTTGATAGCTATGTAGGCTTAATTTGAAAGCTCAAAAGGAACGATCAAAGACAGTGTAAACATTTATTGTTTTTTCACACGATAGTCGTCAAAACTTGAATTTTGAATAGTTTGCTATTTGATGAGTGAGATAAAGATTGAGGTAATTTTATAATATTTAACTAATAGTGATCATGTTTTATCCAACCATTGAAAAATTGGGCTTAATTGGTATGTTGTCACACTTCATTTTAGAATTAACTTAAACTGATTGTAAAAGTGGGTCATTTGAGTGTTCCGAAATTTGACTCAGCGATAGTGAGACAAAGTGCCGAAAATCGGGATTATCCCATTTTAAATTGGACGAACGTTCCCGTCCCCTGACATGTTGTGCCTGAAAAGACCTTGAACGCCAAGACGACCGGGTCACATTTTGGCCCCCTCCACCCGCACAGAGCTTCCCGGCCGGGTAAATAATTGGCCCGGGGGTAAGAAAACAGGGCAGGGGCAGGCAGGGGAGCGGTGCCGGGTGGAGTCCCGGTCGCTCCAGATTTTGCCGCACTCTACTGATGTGATAGCATGCAAACTGGAAATAATGCCGCTTCCTGCCGGGGGCCGGGGCTCCTGATCCTGCCATGTGTCGCTTGTGTGCCCTCGCACTCGTGTGGAAACATGCTGTTGACCTAAACGGGGGAAATCACTCCTATTTATAGGGAAATTCCAGAAGTTGATTTGATTTTATATACTCACTGAACCCGATAATTTCTTGCTGTTTCTTTTTTATACCGGAAGCAAGTCGCGGCGCCCGCCGCCCGGGGCTTAAGGAAAACGACTGTTTTCCCTTTGATCGGGAAGAAATGTTTTCCCAAGGCAGCATCTACAAGGAGATGGATGTCAGGCTGATTTTGTAATGAAATTTTCGCCTGGAAATTTATTTTTTCCCTGTAACTCTACAAGAATTCGCCCCTCTGAACGTCCCTGCCTCAGTATCCATCCATATCTGCCTTTTAGAGTCGCGGCAAAATGCATACTGAGAAAATCGATTTAATCTGATTTTCAATTAAATGTGCCGTGAAGCCGCGCCGCTTTTAGCTCAAAAGGCGAATTAATTTTTATCCCTCTTGTTCCCGTCAAAATCGGGAGATCCGCGGGAGCTTGGGGAGCCTCCAAAGCGCGGGATTCATTTTAATTCCTTTGAATCATTGAGCCTTCGATGAATGCGCCGTCCCGAGTGTGATCGTCGGTGGGTTTGCTTTAGGAACTTCATTAAAAATTGAAATGGAAGTGATTTTATATCCATAACCCGTGCAAGAACCACTTAATCGATTTTGATATTGATGACGATTCGATTGCTCACATTATATTTTGTGGAAGGGCCTAATTGTACGGCGGCGTCTAGTCCCTGCTTTATGGAGGACATCGAAAATGTGAATGGGGCTTTCTTTATTAGTTTCGAAATGGAAGCGGTTTGATTAAGCATTTGATTTGATATAATAGTGCTTTATAAACATGAAAAAATAAATAGTCCTTGATTTATTGAACATTATTTGAATTATTGAGCGGGAATGGGCAAGGAATTTTTATATTTTCTATTATTAATGTAGTGATCTTTTAGACAAACACATTGAAGTCTAATTTTTAAAAAAACCTGCAGACTTGAGCAATTTTCTCACGGTAAACAAATTGGTTCGATTCAGTGTGTTGAAATTTTGAAGATAACTTATGAATGTTGAATAATGCATAAAACCGCTTTCATGGAGCATCGGAATTGCTACAGCTTGGTAGGTATACCTTTAATATCAGAAAATTACGAAAAAAGTTAAACGCATGGGACCGTCAATAAAATGCTTTAAACAATCAATAATATAAATGTCTAAGCAATTTTCACATAATAAATATTTTGTAAACTTAAATTGTTATATTTTTCACGCAGCTTCTAAAGAAGGGTTCGTACAACTTCTAGTAGGTATACCTACCTAGTAATAATAAAAATAGGCAGATATTTGGAGAATATTAATACTATATTATATTTTATATATCAACCTTTACATAAAAACAAACAGGAACTCGCAAAATGTTAGAAATGTGTTCCAAGCATTTATTTAAAATTTGGATACATTTAGGACTAAATTTTCAGTTGTCATATAGTTACATTTTACTGCCCATTAAATATAATTTTACCGTCCAATTAGATTTTCACGCATTCAAAAACGTGAGTAGCTCAACATTTTCAAATCACTTTACTTCTCGTTTTAATGTTTTTTTTACTGCTCACATTTTATGGCCCAATAAGTTATTGAACATACAATTTATATAGTCATACTGACCGAAACTTTGATATAATATATTACCGCCCGTTTAAATCAGTGCCATAGTTTTTTACATCGTCAGCATAAATAAGAAGCTAAAAATTAGTCAGATCCGAATGAATGAAACTCATATATTTGGAAATATCGTTCACAAATAGTGTCATTTTCAAAATTTTTAGATAAATAGTTCTTAAATTCCAAGTATACTGTGTAGTGTGTACCTTTTAGAAAGTTTAGAAAGTTAAAATGTTGTCTTCAAATTTATTTTAATTTAAGTCAAACTTTTAATGACAAACTCAAACTAAGTTTAAGATTAAATAAAGTTGTATTATCAAATAGAGAAAAATCGGTTTTACGTTTGGTATTCCTCCCACATTTAATCTACCAGCTCTTGAACGTAATCCAGATACTGGATCGAATTTTATTCAAACTCTCTTAATACGATGAAAGTTATTAGGCCCCAAGAACTTTTCTTTTTATGCTCGAAATTCAAAGAAAAGTTTCGGGTGTGCAAAGTTCGTTTCTTGACGAACCCAAAGGAATTGAGAAGCCTCTTCAACACGTCAAGTGCGAGTATCTCGACACGTTTTACCAAATCACAGGAAATGGTAGCGATTCATCATCAAAGGCAGCCATCGGGAGATATCATGTTTTGAGAGATTCCAACACTCGGTCCAATCCCGAAAATCAATCATACGCCGCTGTCGGATTTTTGACTCCCGGTAAAAAAAAATAAATAAAAAAATGTATAGACTTTGTGCGATGTGATGTCGTATTGAGTTGCACGGGGCATCTCCGTTTCAAAATCCGATTCAAGCTGTCGGGGTATTCCCCGTTCTGGCACATTTTCAACTGCCAATGAGTCGTGACCGAGGAGGGTTCATTTTTCAATTTGTGAGCATTTGAGCACTCAAGGAAAGTCGGCGGAGAAAAAAATTGGAAAATAGAAAATAAATTCCATGTTTGTTCGGTGTGATCGGGGCGTATATCCCGTGTATGTTCCCGAAGCATAACATCGAGACACACGCCGCCAAAACCTCAGTTTTTATGCTGCGCCACTCGAACGTCAGCCGGCGGCAGCGGTGGCGGCGGCGGATTCAATTCACCGACGAACGAGCATTAATCCCTCATAAATCCCACATTCCGTCGGAATAAAATTAACTCTTGACTTTGATGGCGTAGCCCGGTGCCACGAGATGACGAGACGTGCAAATGGCACCAGAGGGAAAACTCATAAAAACTGCAAAAGAGGCGAAAATGATGCAGGAGTACAACCGCGACAGCATCCGGGATTTGTACCCGCAGCCCGTACGGCCCCGGACTCAGTTCCGGGGAATCCCCGCAGAAGGGCTGCTGATATGTATTAACAAGCCAAGTCCCAGCCCCTGATAACTATAAATAAATCAGGGATTTTGCAGAAGATATGATGGATGATCGGATTAACCCCCCCAGCAAATCATTGTCAGACCGTGCAGCCGGAGGTTCCGAAGGAGGCATGCCGCCAACCGGAGTGCCGGGATAATTTCCTTGCATCATTGCGACACATTTATTTTCCGGTCGGGATGAGCATAATTGCGACCGCAACATAGACAAACATCTCGTGCACTCGATGCCAGACTTCTTAAAATGTCAGGCACCGTGCTGTGCTCGAGCGTTCCGAGGATAGTACACTTGCAAAATAATTAATGCGGGGGCGGGGGTTTTATGCTGAGATATGTTGACACTCACGGAATCGATATATGCATGAGTAAGTTGCTTAATATCCCTCTAGAAATTCAGGAATTCCCCCATCCTCTGGACCACGGAGCTCAGGACCAAAAGGCATCCGACGGATGCTGTGATGGGGGAGTTTAGCTCGAACAGCAGCGAGTTTGTTTACGACCTCTGGAGGGCTCATTACGCCCAGACTCGCAGGTATATTTACAAACAAATTAACTGTTTGGGAGCACTTAATAAGCTCTCTGAATCGCTACTTCGGGGAAGACGTGTTTCGGATGCTGTGAGCTCCTGGAGCCGAAACAAGATCTAAGACTTCCATCATTTTGGATATTCTGTTTGCTTATTTAAGTTCTTCACTGATATGTATATGTACATATTCTTGGCATTTTGGTTAATTCCAAAATGAGCATCTTGTTTTCATCCTTTTCGCTGCCTACTTTGAAAGGAAAAATACTTGACTTTCTATAAATTAATTAACATCGTTCTAAGCAGCCGCTCTTCAGAGGAAATGATGCCTTAAGCGAATTGAATAACTAAATATCATGACTAAATATAGAAACATTATCACCAATTAGTAGGTTTCTAAGGACTGATATTTTGAAAATACCTTTTATCCTTAAAATACAAATTCAAATATTTGAGTGAGGATATATGAATGAGCTAAGGGTAATAATTAATAATTTTAAGACTAATTTGTAATTCGAGGACTAATTATGAATTAAGAAAAAAAAACAAGTTTTCTAAAATATATTCCTTCAATATATTTTTGTTTTTAAATTAAAAGAAAAATGGACTAAATATTTGATTAAGTATCACATTTTCCCGATTAAACTAGATATTCTAATTCTTACGTAAAATTTGTAAATTTGATCTAGGCGCAAAACAGTGTTTTTTTGATAATGAAACAAATCGTAATTTGGATTTCTTTTAGGGTTCCATAAAACATGTCTTTGCAAACTCATTGAAAAACTAATTTTTACCCAAAAAAGTGTATAAGAAAAGTTTCTAAAATAGTAGCTCTTTTCTCCGAAAATTGCGAGTTAAAAAATCTGAAATAATTCTTAATAACTTTTAAATAAAATGAAAAGAAATTCAAGAAATTCATAGTTTCCGAAGAAAACAAATAAATTTGTGAATTATCTATCCTCTCGTAACTCCTTGTAACTTGTAAACTGTAATCATATACTTACTTACAGATCTGCTTTTATTGATACCCAGGTAAAATAACTATTTTAAAAAGAAACTTGTTTACAAAACGCTTTCAATTGGATTTTTTTATTACAAAATTATAGCCTTTTTTTGATAATTTCAAGAGTAAAATATTAATATTTTCAATATCAAATTTTAAAGCTTATTCAATTTACACCAAACTTGGTACTTGGTGGTTTTCGGAGTCGCTGATTTCAACCTCACTCTCAGATTTAACCATTAAAGTTAACGAGCTGATAACTTTTCAAGTTATTGCGATTTCCACCAAAATTGCACTTGGGGGTTTTCGGAGTCGCTGATATCAAACCAACTGTTAGAATTTAGGAATTAAAGATGATAGATTATCAAATTTTAAAGTTTTACGATTGAATAAGATAAACGTACGGCGCACCCGAGCGAAGCGAGTGGAACGACTCGTATCGTACAATAAGAATTAAATATTTCTAATAACATCTATTAGTTGTATGTTAAACAAGCTCAGGATATCGATTTTTTGTTTATTAAAGAAGTACCCTGTAATAGCTACAATTGAACTTTAAGGAAAATCTTTAAATTAGGTAGATATACCTTTAATTTTTTTAAGTTCCAACGAAATGTAAAACTTTTCAAACCCCTAAATTTTTGGGTGTATTCTTTAAATATTATCTCTTTACCTACTGAAAAATTATGTACAAATTCCATAAAACATTAAGTTAGTCTTTGCGTATACTCAAAAAGTTTTGACGTTATTTTATGGACCCTCCTGATGAGGAATTTCTCAACATTATTTTTTGCGGTCCGTCTTTCGACTAAGCCAATATTTTAACAAGAGCATAACTCACTCAGCAGACGCATTTATCATTTCCATAAAAACTAATTAAAGGGGAGTTATTCAGCGCCATTTAAATTGAGCCGCCCTGGAAGAGGCTGAGCCCCAGACGGTGGCTTTTCACACAGCGTGGTTTCAACTACATAAACGGCGACGCCCGCTGCCGCCGCGCCGCGGCGCCCGTCGCGTCGTCCTCAGACGTCCCATATTCATTAGAGCGACTCATCATCCAATTCCAGGGAATTATCCTGCGACTTAATCAGGGCTCGGGCTTTTATTTTCCCACAGTAGCAGTTAGAGTCGTTGCTGGAATTTGAATAATATCCACCCCCGCCCCCTGTCACAAGATCTCACCTGGCGAGATTAGAGTCCACAAGGGCGCGGGTGTTACTTCTAATTAGCAGGGGATAAGTGCAGGAATCGTGGCCACTCTAAGCAGGAGCGCTAGGGCTCCTTTTCCTTTTTTTTTTGTGTTAAATTTTAAATCCTGGAACTTTATTAAATCATGGGAGGATAAAAGTGGTTTTAGAAGAAAGAACGCAGGTAGTAGCATCACTCAACGGCTGAGTTGACTTAAGCATGGGGGTGGGATGGAGGTTCGTTTCGACGAGCGAGAAAATTTATACCGTCAATTTTCGACTCTAATTAAATTGTCGTAGAGTCGGTCGGCCCTAATCAAGACACTATGCATGAGATCAGGCAGTCGGGTGACACAATTTCCCTGGAAAATTGAGGGGATGAAGCTTAGAAAATGAAATTAAGCCAGGTATGCGGGGGGCGGGGGTGTGCGACGGTGTTGTGAATTAGCCTCACCTCAGGGCGAGAATATCTCGATAGCTTTGCCCGATAATCTTTTTGGCTTCTCCATTTCTTTATTTTGTGTCGAATGTTCCCTTAGCCGAGTGAAAATTTATCGATCGAAATTTGAAAATGCGATGATAAATGAATGAATAAGCGACGGATGCCGGGGGGTTGATTGGATTAGCGCCATCTACGTTCGGGGGACCAGAAGTAGGGCAAATTTGATGGACACGGCGAACGACGGCCTGATCTGTGATGAATTTTAAAATCGAACCGGGGCGGGGGGAATTGATTCACCGGAGTGGGTACCGGGTGACGAGAGAGTGATGAATATATTAAATTTTCACGAATTTCGAAAATCCGCCTCTGAAGGAGGCCGATTTACCCGCGGGGCGGATTTACTTTTTTCTTTTTATTTTACCATTTTATCGATTGCCGAAGATTATAAATAAATGCGGCGAACATGGAATGCTCCCTTGCTTCGATGATTTTTATTTTCAGCAGGTTGTTTTCGAATTTTCTTTTGCCAAAGTGCCTGTGCCCCCGAGGCGGTTTCTGGCGCTCGCAGGCATTTTCAGTGCGGCCCGATGGGTTCAACGAACGAAAATCCTCCGCAGAGGATTGACGCTAAAGCGGTTTTGCTTTTATTTCTAGCGCGGTTGACAAATGTCACCAATATTTACATTTCCACTCAGAAAGTTTTTCGTTGCCACATCTCCGCAAAGAAGGGCGACTTGGGATTTGACTCTGCCAACAGAATCAGGGAACGAATCGCAAATTCTTTTTCACGTGGCGGAGCATGTTTAACTAATAAAATACAACTTTTTATCAGTAAATGTCCAGCAATTATGGTACTATGGTACAGCCGGATCATGTTTTATAAAACCAGCACATGGGATTTTGTAACGAATTAGAGTTTTGAATTTAGAGCTTCTCTAACTCACTAAAGTTTTCTAACTTATTAGAGCAAGTTGGAATTTTATTTTTAATAGAATGAATATTTGAATATCTTAAAGAGATCTAAAGATTTTATGATATTTTTCAAATTCTAAATTTCGTTTTTATTATTGTTTATAGTTTCATGCATTTTTTGACATTGCGCGTCTTAAATGTTACTTGTTTCGTTTAAAAAAGTCTTTAAGGATTTGCACAATTATTTTTTAAAAATCAATTTGAAGCCATATATTTACCATTACGAACAATTTTAATAAATTTTTTCTAAATTCGAATGGCTTTCCATGACATTTTTCAATCTACATATGTATTATACTTCCGATTTGGTTTTAGTTTCCCTTTAAAGAAAAGAAAATAAAATTTAATTAAGAAATTGCAGCAAATATTGTAATTAAAAAAAAATGTCTAGAAAATCTCAATATTGTTCTAAATTTAGAATGACCTAGTATATTTATTTCATTTACCTGTTTACGAAACACAGAAAATCTATATAACATTCGTAAAGTTATTAGTGTTTAAGCATTAGAGCCCTCCAAAATAAAACAGCTTTGTTGTTTGAATCAAAATATGTAGTCTTTATGTTCCTTTGTTAGCCTTGTTATGTTTTCTTGTTTCAAAAAGACTTGTTTTCTATACTATTCATTTATGATCTTTATTATTATAAGGATGCTTACGGTAGGTCCGGCTAATCCAAAGAGAGTTCTTTTGATGAGCTGAGCTAAACGCTAAACAAGTTAAGCCGGATAAGGTCACAAAGTAGAAAAGTTTTAAATCAAGTTTAAGCTTATTCTAAAAAAATATGTAACAAGACTCTTGAAAACATTAACTAAACCTTAAATCAAACTTCTTTGATTACTTTTTTAACAAGTGAATGTAAAAATCAAACAAACATCGCGTATCTGCAGCGGAATCAGCCAAATCAGGTTGCTGAAATTTCAATTCAACAAAGTCGCTTTAAATTTCAAGAAGTCAGTTTTCATCACAGGGAGTGTGGTCGGAATTTTCAATACAAATAATTCAAACTTTTCAAATCATGACTAGTTCAATAAATGTTTACATGTTAATAATAGTTATGTCCTTTTCGTACCAGTTACGGAGCTAGGTTTAGTAGGAAATTTTGCACTGAATTGAAATTTATGAATAGTTACCCAAAATTTCATCTAATTTGATACAACTTTTCTCAAGTTTTAACATCTTAATTGTACATGGCGGTTTTAAAAATTAAATTCAATGACAAAATTTCTAATATGTTTTTCAGGACAAGAAGTTAATGTTTGGATTAGCAAGAACATTCCTGAGATGAATTTTTATTTTTTATAATGTTTTCAATCCAAATTCATCTTCGGCGAATACGGTGGCAAGTACACTAAAAACAACATATTACTATAAAAGTATTGAAAAAAATGACAACAATATAAGACTTTTCAAAAATACAATCAGACATTAAATTAAACATTTGATTTAAAAATAATATTTTCATTAAATTAATAGAGTTCTTTATAGTTATTCTTGTCTTCTTTACTTTTTAAATTGAATGGATTTTCTCTTAACTGAATTAGCCTGCATAACATGACCTTTATCCTCTAATTTCCAGATTATAAAGCATTTTCCTCGTAAATTGATTTAATATAAAAATTGTAAATTGCTGTTTTCAATTTGTCTGGCTTGGATTTCTTTTAAAATTTGTCACATAAATAACGTAGAAAGCTATCAATCATTGTCAACCTGATTTATCTAAACCTCAAAAATATCCAAAGTAATCAGCATTAATGTGATTTCTCAAAAGCGATAATATTTCAAATATTCATGTCACAAAAATTTCAAAATAAAGTCACTTTTTTTGAAAATTCCTCTAATTTATGAGTGATGTCGTCAAATTAATTTTAAGTGGCTAAAAGCCCCGGAACAGACGGTTAAAAGCAACACACTCAAGTATGTTTTCCTCAAACATGAAGAAAAGTAAGTAAAAGAGTTCTGTTAAAAAAATGTAAACGTAACAAATTCTCTTCCAAAGTTTATTTCCCTCAATTTTTTGGTTTCATAAATCCAGCAACTTTCATCTGGAAGAAGTGTTCCCTAATGTTCGTTCGATATAAAACAGTCTCTGAAATTACTGGGGGCGATGCCCGCCTTAATTAAGAGGCCTCTCCAAAACAAAAAAAAAAAAAGCCTTTTTGCTCCCGGTGCTACCCGGATACTTCACATCCAGCATCCACCAGGAGAGCAACCAGCAGCACATCTGTGTAATGGAAACGAATTCAGCGACGTATCAAAATTAATGTTTCATAAATTCCTCCTCTCCATTGGCATGAAATGGGCTTTTGGCTTCGGCATGATTTTTCGGCTCTTTTTCATCTTTTTGCTGATTTATAGTCGACAGGTGCCCATAAAGATTCATAAAAATTCGTAAAATAATAAAAAAAAACAACATCGGCCCTATACACGTTCCTGGTGGAACTCCGCAGTATCCCCCAACAAGTTTTTTTTTACAGAGGAAAAGTGCAGATGCTTTGGATTCAACCTGCCCCCCAGTAGTGTGGCAGATACACCAATAAAATACGCCTGGATCTGAGTTACTAACTATAAATAAAAATCGCATCCAAAGGAAGTGGATGCTGCGGAAAGATGACGGATGCTTCCAAGCTCAGCGAGCAGATCAAAGCCAAAGGGAAGGGAATCATTTTCGCGAAATTGAAGACGACTTAAAAAAAAAACAGATGCACTCTATTATATATAGAAGGAAGATAAACTCTTGAGATGTGCCGTCTGTTGGAAACAGAGGCGGTGTCAAGTCGGCATACATATATAAAAATAAATGAATCCCTGTTTTATCCCGGGATTTCTGAACTCTGGCTAATAACGCGTCCGCCCTAACTTGATGTATGACGGGGATAAAATTGATAGTGTTTCTGTTGCTGCACAGCCAATTAAGCAGATTTTCCGTCGCCGTTTCTGTTCTATGCCACAATTTTCAGAATCTTCAGAAGAAATCCAGATTCGAAGAAGCATTTCGGGAATTTTGGTCGAAGATTTATGGCGCGACCTAAGGAGCGGGGACTAATTACAAACAAATTAGCGATTGTTTAGTAGAAAACGTCGGAAAACGGAGTCTTAAGTCTCGGTTGGATTTTGGCCAGATGCTATTCACGACTTCGACAGCTGTTTACGTAAGCCCCTCCAAGTGTTCGTTGCTTCTTCAGAGGCGCGACTGCGGCGGCTATTTCTTAAGACATCTCGCCTCAAATCTTAAGGAGCCGCAGTAGCTTCTTACCGAAGTTTCTTTGAGACGGGGCGACCAGATAGATAATATAGAAACATTGTTAGTGCGCTATGACCGTTTTCATGCTCCATTAAAGCCTTATGAAACGGGCGAGTAATAAACTCTTAAGTGGAGCAGCTTCTTTGAGATAAAACAAGAGGGTGTAAATCATTTCGTGATTTATGAACGCTGCTGGGGCTCTTAAGAGTGGGAAATTTTGCGTCGAAAGGATAGGACGGTATAGACGGTAGTCGTCTCTGCATTTAGTTTTCTTTTTTTTTTTAGAGCGCAACGTCTTATGGGACAAGCTCGTTACAAAGACGGTACGCGTGGAGGTGGAAGAGAGGGTTTTAATTGCCATTTTCAAAATTTTAAAGGGTATTCAGCTGTAAAGTTGCGAATGTGCCGAAATGTTGTTCTTAACTTTCCTTTCAGCGGAGAGGTAAAATAAAACTTTAATTTTCTGAGAAATTACAATTTTTTTTCTTTTTTGCAAAGAATTGTTAAGAAGATGTTCCTGGATTTGCATTACATGATCTGCTATCTGCTTTAATTTCCATATTTTAATTTTTCTTTTAGAAGATTGTTCTTTAATGTCCAAAGGGCTCTTTTTCATTTTTTTTTTTTTGCGTACATACATATATTTGGTTGAATGAAAAATTAAAAGAATTCTGAAAGATACTTTAATTTGTACTAAAATTTTGTTGCCTTTAAAATCTCCTGAAACTTTAAATTCGCCATCTCAAACGAAAATTTGCATTGTTTGGATCATATTTGATTGACGTTTTATATAACGGTAGTGTAGCCTTTGTAGTGTCAATATAGATATGCACCTTTATTAAAAATTAAATTAAATTGATGTTTTATTTTTATTATTAGTTTAGTATCCAGGTTTTACAAAGTACATCATTAGTAATCTTTATTTAAATACGTCTGAATATTAGTATTATTTCATAATTATAAATATTTAATTGTAGGAGTTAATAAATTCCCAAGCGGATTCAAAATGGGATACAGTGGAGTAAAATCGGTTAACCATAAAATTTCTTGAAACAAAAGAATTAGGAAATGATAATATATTTATTAAAATTAAGAGTGGCTAATATAATTGACGTACTGCAGTCTTTTTGTATAGCCCTAGATGTAAAATATCAACGTAAGAATATATTTTTATAATATTTATAAATAATGTGTTTTATTCTGAACCTTCGGATGATAATCCACGAAAACTTAATTCTTATTTTATATGGTTGGTGGTGCCAAGAGTGGTTAGCATTAAGTAGCAATTAATGGCGATAGCAACGTTATAAATGTTTATAAATAGGTACATACATATGTAAAGAAAAATATTTTTCGGAAAACTCCCTAAAAGGATATAAAGATCTTAAAAACTAAACAATTAATAAAAATTACAGTTTTGTTTCGGTTGAAAATCGAAAAATTAATAATAATTTTAAATATTTCAATAAATGTAATTTCATGACGTAGGTATATTTATTAGCATCGCAAGTATATTCACTGATTAAAGAACTGAAACACACATGTGCAAAACAAAGAGAAAATCATATTCGCGTATTTTTTTTCTAAAAGTTCCTCCAGTTTTGAAAGCAACGTGTGCCAATTATAAGCGATTTTAATACATAGATAAAAAATGATTCAGGTGTTTCAAATGGAAATGATTTTCTGACATTTTCATCAAGTTGGTTTGAATTATATTGAAAAAAACTGAAATGTTTCATTCATTCATGTGCATTAACTATCACTGGATTTAATATTCGAGACAAGGAATATATTGGTGCCTAAAACATAAAAACTTGGTAAGAAGGACGCGGTACACTCAGCGCGTTTATTCGCCAAAATTATTATGTAAAACTAACGCACGATGATATCACCATTCTTTCTTTAAACCATAAACTATTCATATTCAATCAACACATTTCTGTTGCTATGCATATTATGCATGACATTTATACAGTTGGTACTACAGAACAATTGGGTCGTTCTAGATCAATCAATAGACCTAAGAAAGTGAACACATGAGTTGCCGACTCTGGATCACCACATTTTGTTAATAATAAAGTAGTTGAGTTCAAAATACACAAAGTTGACCCACTTCGTTCAAATTAAAGAAATCCTCCAATATATAATACTTTAATATCAGAAAAGTCTGTGTGGTAACTTATAGTATATATTTAAACGAGAATTCCTAGATAATTTATAATTTCGTTTTATAATTATTAAAATAATTTTTAATGTCAATCAAAGTAACCTTTTAATAATGAATATAGTAATAGTACACATAATTCACTCAACTATAGAACTTACGAAACGAACAGAATATGATATTATTATTATAATTTTAAATTATTATTTTTTGAGTTTTATTACAATCACACATTAATCGATATGATTGAGCAGTTTGGTCGGCAAGTAAAAAACTAGTATATTAATTCTATTACTTATTAAACTGTCTGTCTAACATGTCTGTCTCTGTCATTTTAAAGTATTGATTTTTTGTCAAGTTTTTCAAGATCATCATCATTTGCCGTCCTTGATCTTGCTTTCTGGCCAACAGATGCGGAAATGAAGTTTGAGATCGGTGCGATCTTTAATATTTTCTTGTCACATGTGGCCACATGTATTATCTTAGATATTTGCTTTCTTTTGAGTTGGGGTTGGATAACAGTTTCCAGACTTTTATTGACGTCATTATTTGCACTTTTTACCCTAAAATTTGGTATTTAAGCAGTTAGTGACAAAATAATCTTAAAGTTGGTTTTCTTAGCTTACAATGTACCGATTACTTGTGTTATTCAGTTTTATAGCCGCACTTGAGGCGAGTTTTCCACTGGCAGTTCCATCTCAAGCTCTGTATGTCGTTGGGCCTAAGGTTAGGTGCAGTAGTGTGATTATTTCGCCAAAACATGCCTTAACTGCAGCGCACTGTGTAGGGACAGCACAGAATCAAGAATCTTTTCTTTTCGCTGGCTCTTCAAAATTGGAAAGGGATGCAGTGAAAAAAGAAGTGGTCAGAGCATTAATACATGAGAAGTATTCCTCATCACCACGGAACCACAACATTGCAATACTCTACATAGATGAAAATGATCCTTTCATTTTTAATGATAAGATTGCAGCTGCACCACTTCCTTCAGCAAATGACGAATTTCAGCATTTCCCTACAGATGTTGGTGTTTGTGGTTGGAATATTGACAACGGATTTTCACGTAATTTGCAAGTTTCGCTTGCCCGATTAGTTCCGCAAAATCAGTGTGACGAAATTGAATCGGATGATACTAATTTGATTTGCGTTAAATCTACTGAAAGAGATTCTTGTGTCGCAGATTCGGGATCACCGCTTTTTATAAGAGGAAGTCTGCTAATTGGAATTGCATCACATGGTTTGGACAGACTTTGTACAAGTGATAAACCTGCAATGTACACGGATATTGCGAAAATGCGTCGATGGATTTCCAGAAATACTGGTGTATAAGCACATAAAACGTTTTTGCAAATTATCTAATAAATTATATTTGTATTTATAAAGTCTCTTTTGATTAAATGAACGAAACCTGAAATATGCACCCAGGACCATTTTGATAGAAAGAATTTATTTTATGATGACATAACCGCAAAATTAAGTTGTATATTTAGCAAAGTTTCAAGCTTTTATACATAAATATGTATATACATATATGGGCATACTTGCCATTATATATAAGCCTGAATTTATGCTTAAAATACAGCTGATAATCACATAAAATTTATAATGTTGGGTGCTGATTTCAAATATTTTATCAACATTTAAGAATTCGTGGTTACATACATACATATAGGCAGTGATAGCTTTTTTTGCTTTAATAAAATAATTTGATGAGATATTTAATCGGTGAGAAATAAAATAAGTAAATGGGCAGTTAGATGAATAGTTCTCCAGTTCATGCCACTAATTTTTGCTATCAATTAATTTTTGTATTTATTTACTTGTTTGGCATATACATATGTGCATACATGATAATACATATGTATATGTAAAATATTCTTACATACTAAGGTTGTACATCTATGTACATACTTAATCCAATATTTCTAGGGGATCGATATTTATTTAACAATCTCTTATCACTTTTCTTCTGAACATAGGTATCTAAAATTTGTATTTTTATATTATACTAACCGAAACTGTCACATATTACGGCTTCTAAATCATATCAATTTTTCTGAAATAATTTTGCGGAAAGAACATCGATTTGCTTGGATTATAACCTACTCACTTCACATAAAACAATTAATCAAATAATTGATTATATTGAACTGAAAACGTATTCATAATTTGAACCCACAGATTTTAAGAATAAAAGTTATTTATTAAAAGTATCAAATTTTCTTGTTGATTATTAAAATAATTGGTAAAGAAATTAAACTGACGGGTTGAATTCTTCTATCATTTATGATAATTTCTTCCATAATAATATTTATTGAGTCACGCTTGCGTGCTGAAACGCGCAACTATATTTTAATTTAATTGAGAATAATTTTTCGCGAAATTCCGTCCTCAAACCCAATATTTAGAACGATGTTGTTTTCATTCAGTTCACGCTAGAACCAAAAATTGATTGCTTCAGCTAAATGAAAAATTAAATTCTATAGTAATAGAACATATTTTTAGAAACGAATATTTTACCTTGGGAATTCAGTATAACCACGAGTGAATTCCATTCTAATTTGAGGTACCTACCCATCACAAATTATAAAATATTCAAATATGTTTATTTTTAATTTGAAGTGGGAAATTATAAATTCTATATTTGTAAAAGTTTTAAAGAGAAAAATATTTGAATCAATAATTATAATACTTGTAGGATTTAAATTGAATTTGCTTGAATAGTATATTTTTTTTTAGAATTATTTAAACGAACTTTTAAGGTTACAAATGGTATTTTTCTCAATATATATTTTAGAATTTCGACTGTATAAAAGGAAATTGGTTTTTACGAGCAAGAAAACAAGAAAATTGCTACACATATGTACATGTTGGAATATATTGCAGAGCAAAGAAAAGCAAAAATCGGTTTATTTTAATTTTCCAGAAAGAATTAAAATTTCGTAAAACAAACTATCTAGGAACATTGCATTTTTTTCCATTTCTTAAGCTCACCACTGTGGATTCATTCCGGGGATTTTGCTAGAAATTACGCAAAACATTCCAAATAACTTGCTAAAAAAAATTTACTCCACGAAAGTTATTAAGCTTAAGGAAGGAATTTAGGTGAAGCAGTTTCATGAATTTTCGCAGAACTCTGCATCTCGGTAATTGCTGGACCAAAAGTCCGTGTAAAAAAAGGAAATTTGTACACAAAATACAAAGAGCGTTCCCAAGGAAGATGACCCACCCGGCCAAATTATGAAGTTTTACCCAAGAATGGAGTGAGGTTTTTTTTTAAATTTATTTATTTTTTGCCACCTTTGTGGAATATTTTCACCACCTCGGATGTAACTGAGTAACCCCGAGGTGGGTTCTGGTTGGGTTCATCTCTAACTATCGCTAACATAGCGCCGCCGGTTTCCCGCATAACATAAAATCCATTGTTATGCGCGCACCGCGCGAGGTCGGAGCCCCACATCGACGGGAAGGGCGGAGCCCTAACCGGGTTTAAGGGCAGGCGAAATTTTTTTTGCAGCATAACACTCAGAGGAATAACCGCAGAGGCCTACCACCGTTCCATGGGGCACCCCTCGTTATGTTGCATGTTACATTACCCGGATTCGGTGCCTGGCTGCTTGAGCATAATTCGGAGCGTACTCGAGCGCAGCGGCCCAGCGCCACCTGGCGGGCTGGGACAGAAACCGGATGGGGAGCTCAAATGGGTTGCGGGGGTGGCTCGACCCCAGTCGGAAGGATCTGACCCAAATACCTGCAACTGTGTCACTTAAACCCAACGAAAATATGTGGAGAATTGTTGAGGCTCCGCTGCAGGGCGGGTGCCGCCACCAGACCTGTCTGGTATCCATCTGAATGCGGGGGTTGGGGGGCGTTAAATGCGAAACGGTGGAGTGGGTTTAGGGTAAAAGGTAAAGGTAAACTCTCCTGCACAACTGTAATTTACGGGCGAATTAATGTCTGTTTTGTTCGAATTAGCTCCAAATGGGATCCATGGATTCAGGCGGATTACGGATTAGTGCTGCGGGCTGTTGGAACGGTGGGGGCGGATGGAAAACGCTAGGGGCGATAAGATTAAGTCATATCAAGTTGACAGTGTTTGTTTTGTGGGTCAGTGGAGTCAACTTTCCCAGTTCCGCCGTGTCAACTTGACTTGACTAATGGCAGTAAACGTGGAGAATCGGGACGGTGGAGTAAGCTTTAAAACTACTTAAGAAGACATTTACGAAGTTATATGTATATTTGCCCTATCATTTTCGAGAAATGTGGGAAATAAAACCGAGTTCATGCAGAAATGCATTAAGAGTTTAAAATATTTCGCATTAGTAAAAAGGAATGGAAATTCTCAAAAGTATCCGAAAGCTTTACTTTACACTATCTGATAAAATAAATAATATGAAAAAACATATGACTTTTAATAAATGTCGACTCATATGGTGTAAATTCACCCATATCTCTCATATTTGATTTCTGACATTTAAATAATCATATACTTGACTTTTTGAAAATTAAAATTGCTTCTTATTTTGTTTTGTTTTGTTTATTATTGTATGTTTAATATATATAAATGTATGATATAATTAATTAATTTACTGCTAGAATTTCTAATCTATTCATTCATCTATAATATTTTTGTATGGCCTAACCAGAAAAGTCATATTATATTGATAATATTTAATTTTGGGAGAAAAACTAGTTAGAAAAAACCCAGTGAGAGTAAATTAAAAAACAAAAAAAAAAAACTATTTCGTACAAAAAGTAAAACTTACATTAACCTGTGATCTACTTAATTATCTGATTTATCTGCCATGAATTCCACATTGGCCCTGTTTAACCATTATCATTTTATTAATTTTTAGTTATGGTATAGCAGTTTTTAATCAATTTTTATGATCATTAATTTTAATAAGAGTTATTTTACAACTTTAATTTTATTTGTTATAACTTACAATGCTTTCTTACATCTGTAGGTATGTAATGTAACGTCCTTTAGAACGTTTTAGTTTTTATTTTATTAATTGAAGCGTTTAGGTTCAGGTATAAAAAAGGTACAAAATCTACTTGAACTTCAAAATGGTTCGCAGGAATTTGTTGTTTGTTGCCAAAGTTTGGGTACGAAATCCTGATTGCGTGAACACGCCTCATTCGCCAGTTTTTTTCAATGTTGTACAAAAATAAAAATAAATTCCAATTTTTATTTATCTCAGTGATACTACATATTATATAATACTAACCTAGGTTTTAATTGCCTTAAGTGTATATTGGAAAAGAAAATTTATCATGAAAGCGATTTTCAAAAATTATATTAAAACATAAAAAATGCTAGTCATTTCTTACGACTGCAACGTTACAATTAAAAGGTTTAATTTTACATACATATCTTGTAAGAATTAACAGTTTATTAGTGACAAATATACTATAATTTAGTTTAAAACCTTAATTTTATATCTATTTAATATCAAAATACAGAAAAGCTTTTCAAATTACGTAGTCAAGTGTTTCCTCCAATATCTTACAAAATCCTTGAAGTTGCTTATCGCTAATTTGTCGTTTTCTCAAAATACACGTAAATTTTCACAAAATCTTACAAGATAATGATACCGTCCGTATCCATACATGAAGAATAAAAAATAAAATAAATAAATAAATAAATAAATAAATAAATAAACAAAAGAGATTTTTTTTTAAAATCATTTCTTTTTCTATTGCAGATGATACCACCATTGGGCCGGGATTCTTTTCAATCCGCTACCAAAAATGATAAGTGAATCTGATGCTCCTCGAAGTACGTCTCCGTGACTTGTGCATGAGCGGCTTATGAAAACAGATCCCTTGAAATTGAAAAATAAAGACAGCAGGAGATTTGACATAGCTCAGAAAAGAATTGATGTGCGTGCAAAAGGGTCGCAGAGAATGCTCAAAAAAATATCTAGAGTAAGGCACGAAGTTACTTATCCTGGCGTAAACATAATAAAAGCATAAGAATGCGACAGTCGATGTAAGAAGTCAGGAGGCGGATTTCAAGGTTACATCGTCCCCATTCCCATGGTGGGTATCCTTAAGGGCCTTAGAAGCAATGACCTCCTTGGAGGACTTCTTACTTGCGAACCTCTTGGTTTCGGGAATCTTGAATTATTATGCGAACATTTTGAAGGACGAAGAAGTCTAATTAATAGTAGTTGCGAATCGGAGGAGAATTTAAGGTGGCATTTGAGAACGTCTTATAATTTATTCGCGCAAACATCAAATAATCATCAAAGCAGTGCTGTAGAAGTAATCATAACCGGGAATAAAATAAGCAAGGTTTTGGAGAACAAAAGGATTCTTTCAGGGAGATAAATAATGGATTCTGTCGAATTGCGATCAAGATGTGTTTGGAGTGTGCTCTTTATCGTGTCGTTTTTATGTCGAGGAACATTTTCAGGTGAGTCAATCCATACATTTCAAGTCAATTTATATTCCATCCCTTTGTGTGTGGAAATATCGCGTTCTTCCACCCCCCATTCAACTTGGGGCAAAAAAAAAAAAAAATAAACCAAACAATGGCTAAGGGCTCCACCTTCGAAAAACCTCCGGTCGTAGGTGAAGAGTCGACCGGCCATTCGGTGGGTCCTTAGACGGTCATTTTGGTGACGTGGAATTTTTCTTTCCACCTGAATGGAACAATGTGCCCCGATAGCGGGCGCTCCGCTAACAATAGACTCGGAAATCTTGATTACATGGGGCCCCATCGCCTGCGGGGCCGCCCACGAGAAAGGACACTGTCTTCATATGTCAATTTAACGACTTTCCCGTTCGGCTCCCCTGTTGATATAAATTTCGGCAAAGATTGACTTTTTGCTTTGTGCGACGGGCCGTGGATGGGCCCGCTTCACGCTCTGGCACACATTCATTTCGGTTGTTCCAGAAAACTGGCTCAAAATTCTCGAGAGTTCCCGGGAATTGAAAAGTTCGACTTTTTATGAAGAGCTACCGGAACCGAAAATGATACCCGGGTACGGCATTTTTCTGTTTCTTAAAGATATCGCATTAAAAATTCGGAGGCATTACCTCCATGGTTCGATACTTTCTTAGTCACGGGCTGTTTGTAATTCAGTACTTTACATGTCCTTGAAAAGAATATTTTATGTTTTCTCCTTTCCTAAGTGTCTCGAAGACGAACATTTTGAGATTAATTATTCGAAAATTGTTGAAAATTACCAATATAAATTCGAATTCAAACTAAAATTGACTTAGAATTTCCATTATTATTGTAAACACATCATAAATTTGTAAGGGATTTAATAAATAAACCATTTCTCTTTACTGAAAAATTTTCTAACATAGACATTTTTCTAAAAATAAGATAATAAGTTTTTTAAGCTATCTTAAATTGACATCTAGTGGTATCAAACAATTACAATAATAAGTCCTGCGAGTGAAGAAAAATAAGCGGGCGAGCCCGTCGTCGTGATAGAAAAATAATTGATTTCATTAAAATATCCTGCTCACTTATACTCAATTTCAGAAAATAATATGATGAAATTATTTTGTTGGTCTATAATTACGAATATCGGCATCTTCACGCTCTTAAAAATGGATATGAAAAGAATTTGTTTTTTGAACGAAGCTATAAAATATATAAAATGATTCTTATTATTCACATATAGCTAGCAAGCTAAAAAGTTATAAAAAATTAACATGGCATACAACCAAATACATAAATCGTATGATAATCTAATTAAGAATATGTGGTTTAAATTTTATTAAAATCGGTTACGTAGATTTTGAGGTATATTGTATACCAGTTTGAAAAGCGTAATTTCGAGGAAAAATGCAAAAGAAAAAAGGGTTAAGCTTGAAATGCAAGAATTATTCGCTGGCGCACTGATTTCAATTGACTGTAATTCAGGTTACATTGAAATTAAGACCCTTGGACACACTTGAAATACTGTGAATATTATTAGTAATTTTAGGCGAACATTTTTTTTTAAATCTCAAGATGGTGTAACCTCTTAAGCATAAAATCAAGCGGTAGACAATTTTTTTCTCGACATGGAAAGTAAAATAAAAAAATATATCTTTGATATCTACGTACAAACCCACTGATTTTCTATATGCCAATTAAATTTACTTCTTAGGTATTTATATTTTGTTTCCAACGTGTAATTTACATATAAATTTAACTTCGAAAAGTCCAAAAATAAGAAGAATGTAACTTGATCGTTTTTATCTGCTATGTCTGTATCAAATACTAACAAATAATTTAAATATGATAAGAGATAAGGCTAACACAATCATTAATTTACTCTCGTATAAATTCATTTCTTAGTTCAAAACTGTTGTGTTTTGTGAATCGATTTAAATGTCTTGCTACCTTGAACCAAAATTGTAGAAATAAGAGACTTAATTAAAACTTTTATGTTCGGAAAGTGTTCTTGAACAGCTTGAATAAATAAGAACATATTTAAAGAAATGTAATTGTATTCGATGGAAGATAAAGGCCGTTCTCCAATGCACCGACCACCCAACCAAGAACGAACCAAAATCGCGCCATCGCGTCACACATTATGTTGGCCTCATATTCCCTCTCGCTCGTGTTTTGGTCAACCTGGCTAACTTTTTCATGTGTGCGTTTTAACCACATAGTACTAGTCGCCTATTCAGCGGTTGTGTTGTACTAGAATATCTGTCAGTGAGACAGCTGTCCCACCGGTTGCCAGAAACTCAGTGCGCTAATTTTAACATAAAGTGCTTATAAAAATGTGCGCGGTAATTCCAGCCCAGCACTAAAAGTAAAAGTGAGTAGTTTTTTCGTTCAAAAAGTGATAAAAACTCTTCCAGATAAAATATTTGCCCGAGGATGTTGTGACAGCCGGCAAGCACAACTACAGGCAGGGGCTTGTATTTTACACGCGAATTCAGGCAATTCAGCGTTTTCGTTGGTTGGTTCGTGGTTGGTTGGTCGGCGCATTGGAGAACGGGCATAAGAATCAATTGTCGGTGAAAGATTTAAAAATAATTAAGAGAAAGAAAGAAGTTTTGAAAGTTCCTCTGATAGTAAAATACTATTTGTTCTTTGTTCTATAATAGTTAACACTTTTCGAAACGAGGCATAATAACTTTTATTTATGATATAAATTATGTATGTAATGTACATAGGTATATTATATCAAGGTCTTATACAAGCTATGTATAAATTGTAGTCAACAAGTTATGTTTTGTGATGAGAGGAACCACATATAACATATTGTAATAAGATCATTAAGGATTCCAAATATAATTTCGGAGATTTTCAGGCGTCAAAGTAAGTTTCATGAAATTTTACAATTGATAATGCCTATTTACGCCCATGTAGGTATGTATGTAAATAGTTGTAAAAGAAATATTTTGCGAAAATAAGGAATAAATTCTTCTTCTACCTAATATTTACATATTTTAAGAATTTACTCGCTAACACAATGATTTAAAACATAATTTATCTTCAAATGCCTGCCCACATATATTCTGAAAATAAAAATTTATTATTTTACTGCAAATAATTTTTGCTATCGTTTTTTGTTATAGATATGAGCTAAAAAAGTCGTCTGTTATATTAATACATGTTTTTTAATGCCTTAAAAAATGAGGTTTTTTATAGACATTTGACTAAGTATGACGATTTATAGATTTATAAATATAAATACGAGTATTTGCGTCACAAGATAAGCTTTTTGATAGTAGGTTGATATAATTTCCTGTTTAATTTGTTGAGTGTAACTTTTTTTAATAATAGTAGGTATAAGCGAAAGATTCAGTATTTGAAAACAGGTTTCTCAAACATACATAACATTTAATTGTATAATTGTATGAGGCGATTGCGAAGAATTTTAAGTTATTTCATTTGTAAAAAAAACGCACTTTTTCAGGAAACTGAATTTTTCAAACTGATATATGCAATTGATTAGGTTTGTGTCATTTTAATTATAATCAAATAATTTTAATAATTATTATATATCCAATAATTATTGAATAAGTTTTGTTGGTGGTTCTGTCGTGCGCGTTAGTAGGTATGTAACTTATTTCCTGAAATTACGTTTTTAAAGTGGACAGATTTCAATATATACCTACATAAATAGTTATAAGAAATTTATGAGTGTGCACTGAAATCTATTGATTTACGAAATCCTAATAATATGTACTTAAAGCAACACTTCACAACATGTACATGAAATAAAATCCGAAATAGGTATACTAAAAATTTTGATGTTCATGTTTAAATTGTTAATTTAAAAATTATACATACGTACTTAATTTTATACTGACAAAGTCAAAACGTGAAAAGAAACGAGACAATTAAGAATGGAAGTCAATTTTCGAAAATTATTTCTCTATAGACTAAAAAACACTCTTAGGGTGTAACGGCTTAAGTCTATTCTATAGTATTATATTTATAGAATACATATATCTCAAAAGCCTTAATTATGAATTCCTACTTTCGCCGAAATGTGATCGATCAGTATGCTTGTTTTGTTCGGAAACTTTAAAATAAGATTTTTTTATTTTTCAAATCATGATTTTTTAAGATGATTTTACTAGATGCTAGAGCACACGCAATAAATAAAGCATTTTCGGAGGCATCCTCATATTTTTTTAAAAAGACTTTAACTCTCATATATGTATAATAATTAGACTGACTAAAAAATTAATTTGAACTCTTCAATATGTATACAATAAACGCTACTAATTGCAAAATATATATTGAATAGTTTTTGTTTTGTTAATTCACAAAAGTGCTTATTTTGATATTTTACTCTAGGTTAGTCCTTAAAGCATGTTAGGAAAATCTACCTGTCCTGCATACACTATTGAAATAGAAGTAATTGTTGAAAAAATATGAATATGTAGGTACTATACTACGTTCTTACAATTAAAACTAATTGAAAATATTCAGGGTACTTTCGTCAGAATGTAAGAATGTATTTTTCTAAGTAGTCCATTACCACTTAAAAACAGGACAACTCCATTTATCATTTTTAACTAGAACCAATTTAGCTCCAGAAGAGCCGCACCCGCACCGCAGAGCCCCCGCACCCTTGTGAGGTGCAGAACTGTTTATATTTTGATAAAAATCCCAAGGACAACCGACATTCACACAGCACCGTGATAAATTTACAAACGAGGCAATTACGTGTTTATTTCAAACTTCTTTGAGTAATTTCGTGTTGGGTGGAAGTGAAAAACCATTCACACTGCAGTCCCGGGGCTCCTTCCCTAATTTCCCGTCATGAACATCCTGCAGCACCTATCTGCGCCTTCCAGGAGCAGCGAACGGAGCCCGAGGGAAGGGGCCGACCCGGCCACTCCTTCCAGTTGAGGCAACCCAGAAGCGCTGAAAACTGGTTTAAAAAAGTTTCCTTTGAATTTTTCTATGTTGCCTGCCCTTCCCCCTGTCCCCGCCCTTCACATATTAATCCCCTTTCGTTGCAGTCATGAATTTTTGTTTTGGGGATCCGTGACTCCCGGAGCCCTGGGTGCCCGCAAATCTTTCCCTTCCTTCCCCCGAAAGCAGCACCAGTCGTGCTTCATTCTGTTCGTAGTCGAGGGTTGGGGCCTCCCGGGGGCGGATGGGACGGGAGCCCCGGTCGGGTGCTCTCGATGTTTGCAGGAATCCATTACTAAGATAAGTTTGTTCCCATCCATTTTCCCCTTTATCTCAACATGTTTTTGCTTTTTTTTTATATCGTTGCAGACGTGGGTAAAATGTCATCATCGAGCTTACAGAATCACTTCAGTTCGTCAACTGCGTCACATTTCACAACAAAAAACAACACGAAGGTGATAGCCCAAAAAGGTGGACTGGCGATCCTGCCATGCGCCGTGAAATTAAACTCACCGGCTACGGTAAGTGTCCCCCGGGAAGGACTATCACATTTCCGGGATGTAGGTGTAAGTTCCCTTTAATATCCTCTGCCAGGTGTCGGGGAATGAAGTGTCCCCCAAAAGTGGTTTACGTAAAATATGGGGCGTGTTCAGAGACGCCTCTACTGGCCTTTATGTGGAGAAGGATCACACAAACGTCCCCGAGACCTGGCAGTCCTAAAACCCATATCTACTAAGAAAAAAAGAAAAAAAGAATGAAAATTAGATTCAAATCAGGACGGACAAAGATTTTCAGCACACAAATGTGCTGAGTCCAGCCAGAAGTCGTCCTTCCGGCAATCTGGGGACTTGGCTAAACAACTCCCGGCGAAAAGGTCTCATACCATCCGAAAAATAAAAAAAATTCCAGGTCCCAGGTCCAGAGACGACGAGGACCCAGGGATTCGTTTTTGCGAAGGAACCTCCGCATATTTTCCACTCACCCGGATTTGTGTTTATTTTCGGGATTATCTCGCACCTAGACCTCGCCTCACCTGTATGATGATATGTCTCGTCCCGTTTTTCAGGTATCCTGGATCCGTCGCAGGGATTTTCAATTGCTCACCGTCGGACTGTCCACCCACAGCAGCGATGGACGTTTTTTAGTGGAGCACACCCGTCACATGGGTCACTGGTCACTGCGAATAAAATCCGTACGTGAGGAGGACCGAGGCTTGTATGAGTGCCAATTATCCATTTACCCGACACAGTCGATATTCGTCGAGCTCAAAGTCGTAGGTGAGTAAATTGATCCCATCCCTTCTTCTCCTAATAGCAGCTTCTATTTTCTGCACCACCAACGCGAGTGGTAGTTTAGTAAAGTGACTTAAAAACCTCGAATAAATTTTAATAGTTTTAGCTTCATATAGTAGGCATAACAGAGTACTAGATATGTATTTTGATACTAACAGATTTGAGAGAGTTTATTTGATGGACCTCGAATTTTAAACCAAAATTTGTGCTAAATGAAAGTTCATAATTAAATACTACTCTCAGAGAAGTTTCAAGATGAACAACTATTTCAATTTTGAGAAATTAATGGTCAAAGTTGAGAAGTTGAGTTGAATAATGAGTTTCAGTTAAAAAAAAAGTTTTGACTTTTAAAATTTAATACATATCTTAAGAATGAAAAGAGTTAAGAAGGTTTATCAAAAATGTCAGTAACATAATGAAATGTATAAACATTGTTAAATACATCCCTCAGCGAGGGTAAAACTACCCCCAAGCATGAAAAACGGAGATAAATTATAAAGTATCCGAAAATGATTCTGTCCATGAATTTTAGTTTAAGCTGATTAAATAGCAACTATTGGTTCGTTTTCGTATAGACATTAGCTCCTAGAAATCAACCCCAACAACTCAGTATTCAACCCATTTAGTATCACCATTCACCAAAAAGATTTAACAACTTTTCTACGTCAGGGCGCATCTAAATTGCACATGATTGTCGTGGGCTGACATCTACCAAAATTTGTTTAAGGCTTGAAAATTTCAATGAACATAGTACAATACATATTAAAGAATTCAATGATACAAAATTATTAAAAATTTCAATTACACTCAACTGGAATTCAAATGTATTTTAATTACTTAAAAAACGATATCTCTCAAGATTGTTATTTTATACTATTTTCAAAATTGTTGATGTTTTTAGAAGGCGTATAAATAATGTAATATTATTTAATATTGTATAATACGCTGTTTCCTATTTTATGCTATTTTATGCTTTTAAGTTTCATTGTAAAATGCATATCCTATATAAATTGCAGGGAAATGAAATTCGTGAAAAATATACTTCTAACCCAATGCAAACCAGCTCCAAAGTGTGAGATATATAATATATTAATCAAGAAACAACGTTTAAAGGTTAACTCATTGCATAACCCAATAGTTTAAATTTCGTTGTTTTCTAGAAGGCAATTTCCAAAAATATACTAATTTTAATTAATAAGAAGGAATTTTATTCACTTGATACTAAATATGGTATACATGATGTTAAAAATTTAGTAGAAAATATTGGATATTTTCAAGGTACCATGCATATTTTATTAAAAATCAAAATCTGCTTTTCACTTTAAAATCTTCTTATTAAAAGCCCTATGTTTTTGAAGCATTAATAACAGCACTTATAATACAATGTTGTTTAAGTATAAAGTGTTTAGTTCAAAGCTTTGAAAATTGGGAAGATACCACCTCAAGTAGAGTATTCATGATCTCCAAGAAGTGGGGAACCTTAAGCTTCTAAATTGCTGGATGTAATTCCTTCTGAATTGGTGCCATACGTTTCCAATAAGATTAACTTATCAGGCAAACAAAGACGACGACATAAAGGAGCTGTTAGGGAAATGCAAAGCGCCCAGCCGAGCTCAGGACGAAATTAGCTTGCCCAAGGAGACTCCTGCAAAATAGGTGCACCTCAATAGGAGTTTGCATGGTGGCCCTGGATAATTAAACTATCCATTCCCAGCCCAGGGGAAGCAGACGTTGTCTGTATGCAAAACTAAGTGCAACCTTACTGCGTTTCCAGGCACGAATAACAAGAATATTGAATTACGGGGGGCCAGGCATTAAGACCCAGAACCAGACTCTTGGAATCTTCAGGTGTATTGTCTCCATTAACTGTGCGATTGTCCTCTTAAGCACTACAAGGACCCTCGGCTCTAGAATAACCCTCTGGAACATGGGTCTGGTGCTTCCGGGGGTGTCTCGAAAACAGACACTCGAATGCGAGGCAATTGCCATATGCATATTACTTAAGCCTTCAATTGACTGGAAACCTCCAAAGGACTTACGTCGGACATCCGGAGGGATTTGAGTGCGCCGCTGTCAGTGTGCATGTCCTGCTCCTTACAAACAGGATTTGGGCCGTAATTGGCGCATATAAGGGGAGCAGCCCCGGGCGGTCTCAATAACTCCACAATGCTTTTCACCATACAAATATCCCCCCAGAGTCCTGAAGCCTGCGGAAGAATCTGCAACTCCTTGTCCGCCCTGCCCCACCTGGATGGCGTACTTCCAGGTATTGCCCATTTGTGCCCCCCTTTAGAGCTAAATGTTCCCGGCCAGGAGTGGAGCACCCCCGCCGTCGCCGTGCCGTCGTTTTTATGCCCGGAATACCTCCGGGAGATATCCGAACGACTGAGGAACGCTGGGGCTCCTTTAAAAGACCGGATTTTTCCCTGTCTCGTACCAGATTACTGGGGGACTGCTGCAAGAGCCACTGTTTGGTTGCATTAATATCAAATGCAAATTGACGAAGGAACAGGGAATCTGAGTGGTGCAGGCAAAAACAAATATTTCCCAACGAACCGACGAGCGAAAGATTGGCTTTTTGGGTTGGGTACACAGTAAAAATTCAACTAAATTGCTGTTTACTGTGAAAATCTTCTTAAATTTCTATTTTAGAGAGTATTTCAATTACCCACTGTTACAATAAATAATTGGTCATTACCTTTTGAAGAAATATAAATTTCATGTTCTTATACTGTTTTTAAGACTCAATTTAGTGTATACTTATACATTAGAAGTTTGGGTATAGAGTAAAAACTATATTATGTATTTATACTTTTAGTTTATTCGATTTTGTCAGAAAAGTATAGTAAAAAAATAGGGTGCAAAAGTTATTTATGTATTATATATATTTTAGAAAATTGTACAAGGGATTAGGAAATATCACAGATATTCTTGCAATTTTACCCGCCAATCCCGACGAGGCGGACGAGCTTAAAAAGTGTTCGAAGTTTCGATCCGCGGCCAAGTTTGTTCAGTGTGGCTGAAGTCCCTGCCACATACGCCAAATTTTCAAGTGTGAATTTCAAGTGTAAATTACAACGAAGGGAAATTGTGTACCAACATACGAGTACACAGACAATAATCCTCAAAAGTTCAGTTTTCACTTTGGTGTTGAGGGGGCTGAAAAAAAAAGTTGAATACATATAACAAAATTGCATAGTTATTGTTTAAAAATACTATTGGAGTTATTTCTGGCATTTCCTAAGTCTACGATAGAATGTAGCACTGGGTCTGATTCATAAAATTAGTAAAATATTGCATGAAATTTATTGTCTTTTACTCGGGTTTTATCTTTTAGGAAGAAAATATAGAGTTAGTTATTACAAAAGATAACTTTGTTTTTTAAAGAAGTTGAACTTTTACTTATTCTTCATTTTAATATTATGACGAAGTTTTAAGGGCAGATAAAAGTAATAATTTTTAATTTAATTTTGTCGTAAAACGTATTTTCGTTTACGTATGGTTTCAGAAAAAGAAACTATGCATATTTCATGCTATTTGAATAAAGTTACAATTTCGAATGTCCTTTTCATTCACAGAAGCTATAGCTGAGATATCTGGGGCTCCAGACCTGCACATTGACGAGGGATCAACTCTTCGGTTGGAATGTAAACTGAGACGTGCCACAGAAAATCCAGCATATGTTTTTTGGTAAGAATCCCTCGACAACGAGGACGTAAAAAGAATTCCTTTTCCGGGATAATCTAAAGGAGCACTTCCTTCTTACTTCCCGTCTATTCCCCGACAGGTATCACGACAATAAAATGGTGAACTACGACTACCAGGACGGTTTCTTTGTGACATCTTCTCAATCTTTAAGTCCCGCGAGCAGCGGGTTGGACGGCGGCGTCGGCGGCAGCAGCAGCAGCAATCTGACGACGGGGATCGCCGCGACGAGCCCGTTCCCGTCGCAGACTTACCTGCCCGTGCAGGCCGCGAGTGTCCTCACCATCAAGGAGGCGCACTTTAACCACGCCGGCAATTACACCTGTGCTCCGTCGAATGCGAAATCAGCCAGCATCACAGTCCACGTCCTCAGAGGTGAGTCCTCGCGCGGCAAACGGCCAATAAAAGTCGAAGAAGTTTACGTGCCCCCGGCTAGGGTCTTAGACATAAACCGACCCTAAAAAAAACACATAAAAATTTTTCGGCCGGTCTTATTAAATTTCACAAGATGCCCTCGGGAAGGGAATTAGAGCACCAAGGAAAAAATAAGAAAAACGCAACGCAAGTAATTTTATGTTGATTTCCATTCCGTGACGAATGAATTAATTCACTTTGCGCTCGTGGCGCCCTCTATACAGGTTTTTTGGGTTTTTGGTACTTCCGCCACGACTTTCATTCAACATATAAATGGAGAAAACGCGGTAATAACTCCTTTTCTTTTTTTATAATTCCACCAGGTGAGAAGCCAGCAGCTATGCAGCACGCGAATCGGAGCACCGTCGAGGAGGCAAAGTCGACCGCGCATTCGTTCCGATTCGAGCACCGATGGTGGCAACTCCAGCCCACCTGGTTTGTGACGATACTCCTGCTGATCTGCACATACCACAAAATCAATAGATGAAATTTGGAGGCATCGGCAGCAGTGACACCATTTCCCACGGCCATGGCGAAACCAACCCCTGTACAGGTAGACTCGTGTAGTTAAGGCATAATTAGGCATTAAAGCATCTAAAGTAGCTAAAAATTAACAGTGAGGGTCTTTTGTAAATAACTAGGTACACTCGGGCTCCGTGGGGTCAGCGCCTCATCTATGGAATCTTATTAAAAATATTGGCTCTTATGCCATAAAAACTGAGCAAATACTCAATCTCAATTTTTATATAGAAAACCCGAGTTTTATCTCACTCAAATTGAGACTGAACTTGAGTTTTCTATATAACAATTAAGATTGAGCATTTTCTCAGTTTTTATGCATAAGAGCCATTGATTCTATTTTAATTGGTCACGAATTGTTTTACTTCACGTAGTCATTTAAATCGGCATCGGCATTTGTTCCCAATTTTAAATATATTATGCTCAAATACCAACATTTTATCAATCGATTTAATTTAAAATTTTACTTTTTAAAAATTATTGTCTATGATATATGTATCTACATATGTAGCTCCAAAATAAGACTTTAACCCTTGTGTATAGAGTATATAGTGGTCGCAAGTTCAACTTGTTAACTGCTCGCTAGGTGGCTCTAGCTGTATCATTTTGAAAATAATGAAACTAATTTTTGTTTTCAAAGAAAATTCAGCAAATAATCATTTTTTCTCGCTAAGATTTTCTTTAAACACAAAAATTAGTTTCGTTATTTTTAAAACGATACAGCTAGAGCCACCTAGCGAGCAGTTAACAAGTTGAACTTGCGACCACTATATACTCTTTACACAAGGCTTTAACACCAAAATGCAGTAAAACCGTTCTTTTTACCTGGGCATCACATAGTCGCTTCTTTCACTTTTTAAATGAAGAAAATCGACTGATTTTTTAAAACCTCAATAAAAAATTTAAATTTTTTCAATTAATTACCATGTGAAGTTTATCGTTAGTAGACATAAATATCTTGTTTTATACATATACACGTTTTTTCAGCGGCTTTGAAATCTCCTTGGCGTATTTAAAACAGGACTGAAATGATTATGACCGAAAAAATATAGATAGATAAATATATAACGATTATCAAGTAATTTTTATTTTTCGATCGCTCTATAACAATTACGAACGAATTGATTTTTATTATTCGATCGCCTGATAACGATTATGGAGTAATTTATATTTTTTGATTGTTCGAAATAAAAATTACTTCATTATTTTCCTTCTTTTAAGGAATGAAAAAGTAAAAAAAGATAGATACGATTTGGAATAATAGCCTCTTCTTTTTTTAAGTAGGTTAAAAATCGTTTCTTAATATTACTCGTAATATTTAACAATTACTTGATCGTCATCAACCAATCGAAAAGTAAAAATTTCTCGTTAATCGTTATCGAGGGAACGAAATATAAAAAATCACTTCGTACTCGTTATCGAGCGATGATGAAAGATTTTAGGTTAATATAAAGTAAAGATTTTAAATTTCAGAAATAATCATTATTTTCGATTCTTGATTTATGATGTTCGGTACCGCCAGTTTAATAAATGTAGTATACAATTTTAATTGAAACAATCCGATTCTTTTTCACAAAAAGAAAATTTCAAACAAAATTAAAGAATTAAATTAATTTACGAATGGCTTAAGAATTTAAATACGGAAGAAAATACGACAATCTTTTCATTTTGTCTTGGCGTTTTAGAGTTATACTTGAAAACGGCTTTAAAATTTAACATCTATGCTATTTCCGAAAGTTGTGAAGCTAAAACTTCCAAAAAACAGAGGTCCTTTTATGTTATTCTCAAAATAAAAATGAAAGTTATAATTTATAATTAATACTAATTGGCAATTATTGCAAAAGGTGACAAAAGCAGTTTATTTTTGTATTTGGTTGTGGGAATTATTTGCCGTAATTTCATGCTACAAAAGCAGCAGCATGCTATAGAAAGAATTCAATTTATTTTTCTATTGCTGAACATCAAGTATCATAATCATTTTAATTCTATAGAAGGTGAGGTTTCCATTTTCCAGTAATTTTTAATATATGTAGGTGTAGGAAATTTCGTACTTTAGGGATTTTTTTTTAGAAATCACTTGGGATGGAAAATAACAATGTACTTTAAAGGAATATTTTGAAAGGCTGTAAAATCGAATGTAATTTTTTAACGATATTCAATAATTGCTTAAAATATGGCCTTGACTTATATTTTATTTTCGAATTTTTGTTTTACGAAAAGAAACTTTTCAAATATGTAAAAATAGACAACTAAATTGGTATTGACCGGTTTTATAAACTTTAAGTGACTACGACGTGACCGAATCGTGACCAATTAGATTTATATTTTTCGTACGGAATTTCTAGATTAGGTGCTAAGTTCATGGAGTCTTTCTGTCGACCGAGACGGCAGTGATTACCTTTTAGCTCCTTGAGGAGGGATTAAACTTCATGTAAGTAACGTAACAGGTTGAGCCCCCCCGGGCATGTGTAATATACGGGCACCAGGCAAACGCGAGGTACAGAGTCATCGCGGAATTGTTATCATCTCCTCGCACATTTTAAATAGCTAACGAGGTGGTGTCACATATGCGAATCACCCAACATGTTTCATCCCCCGGGCGGATGCCCGTCACACACGTGAAACGACATGTGGGTGCCATCCGGCGTGTTACGAAAATCCGACTCTGATTTTGTCACTCAGCACAGTCTGCATCTTCCGGCAAAAGAATTTCGTGGCGGGATCGCTGTGTGTCCCCGTAAATTGGGATGTTAATTATAAATGAAATGGCGTAATTTAATTCGATTTGGAGCTAGCTAACTGCTACGGGCACTGCTCCCTTTTCTAATTGCGTCGGGGATGACAAGCTCCGGAAATGAGACATTTTGTGTTTTTGGAAATATTACGCTACTGCCATCGGCTTATTACGCATTCAGTTTTAATCATGCTATTTACTTTAATCCGTGCGGGGGAGGGCGGAATTAATTTTCAATGTAATTTCATGAAAACAAACTATTGAATTTTGTACGAACTTGTCAAACATGCCATGCGGAAGCAACAGAAAATCCCCACAATCCTAAATAGGATGAGAACAAGTCTTCGTGAGCTATATGACTACTGAATTAAATAATCGTGGAAAGGGAACGATATTTTTAGTACACGATTAGCTATCTAATATAATTTGGAGAGAAATACGTCATTAACTTAAAATATCCACTTTCTATCGTTCATTTTTAGAATTCCTTTTTTATGACTGAAATAAAACAACTCCTTTTAATCATTGAAATAACACCAAATATGGTTTTAATAATACAGAACAAAACCATAAAGAACCACATATAGTCGTTGTCTAGGTGGAGTTTAATGCTAATTGGTCAATTGCTCTTACTATTTAAGTTTAATATAAACAAAAATTTTGGTTCTGATGATTCAAAGAGGTCTAGTTAATTCTGGTTGAAATCTAACTCAAGCCTGACCTTAAGTTCATTTAAGCCTTCAACTACATGAATTTTCTCAGATCTGAAACCATCATCAAAGCAGTTAGGATCTGTTTTCGAAGGTTTTCAGAAAATAAGCAGGAAGTTGTATTCCAATGAATTCCTTGAAGGGTCCTAATGGAAATTTGACTAGTAGTGGTACTGCCGTAGTTTGAAGACTTTTGATTTAGAGAGATAATAATGAATAGTTAATGTCAGTGAGTTATTAATGAAACTCTTGCATAATAATAAAATTTGTATTTCGGGTATTTTCAAAAATTGGAAGAAAAATAATAGGACGTGAAAAGAGTTTGTAGTATGACTCAAATTACTCTAATTCCTTTATCCTCATGTGGATATATGGAAAATCAACATTCTATAGGTTTTGCTAAAAATACTACGAAACAAATTTTTCATGAGCGTGCATAAATTGTGATTTTGATTTAGGTACTATCTATCGTATATGAAGTGGTCGGTTAATGCAAAAATTTGTAAAATATTTCGGCAGATATTAAAGATAAAAATTCTATTAAGTAAAAAAAATCAAAAAGTGTATTATTTACTTCACTTGGATATCGATTACATATACTTATGTATGAATGTATGTATTTATAACATTTGTTTTCTAAGACGTTCCAAAATATAGAGTATGGCTTCACTGGCTTCATGATACATAACTTTTCATTTTTAAATGAGTAATATAAATAATAGGTCACTATATTGACATATTAATATAAATCGTAAATGATTTGCTAGAACATAAACGTACTACTTATAAACAGTCAATTAAGTGAATCTATTTTATATGAAATTTTGTTCAGCTATTTAGCTTTTTGGAATAGCATTTAAAATCCATACTATGAAGTCATTAAATTTATTGCTTTATATTTTCCAATTCCCTCATCCTAGCCAAGTGCAATTCATGAAATAAATGAAGCCTCTAAAAACCATTTCGTGCGGTGTAACACGCACACAGCTCTATTAAAAAAAATGTCCACTATGAGAGTGGTTCTTGTCTCCATTTAAATAAATAAACCATGCGCGGCTCAAGTACATGCACAATTATATTTATGGTTTTAATTAAGTTAAATTAAAATAAAAAGCCCTTGATAGTCGTTGCTCGGAATTCAGCAAATATAACGTGCCGTAATTGCGTGAAACCGACGAGTGTGAAAACGCCAACCAATTGTCCACTGACACCCCTTTCCCTGCTCGAAATTAAAACAGATTTCGTTTTACATCGATAAGCGAATAATCCGCAAGATCGAAACATGCTCAGGAAATTCGCTTGGGGGCGCTAGTCAAATGGAATTCAGTCATTTAATAAAACGACCCAAATAAGAGGGGAAAAGTAAAAAAAAATTAAATTTAAAAAATTACGCCTACGCCCAGAGCACTGCTGTGGAAATGATTTCTCTAAACCACCTGACCCCCCAGGCCTCGCCTCCGGGGAGTCAGTGGAATGATTGAAACAAGCAAATCTAGGCGGACACGGATGTTTTCGCATAAAATTTGGAATAAACTGAAATTTTTCATTTTTCAATTTATTTAGTTTTGTTTCAGCAGCCATCTGGCGCGCTCTGAATCATGTCAGCGTCATACCATCGCGTAACGTACACTTCCGACGTATTTGCGCCTTTTGGGTATCGCGCACCGCCGGGCCATTTTCCCAGTATTTTACGATTCGCAAACGCTTGGTTTTTTTTATATTTTTTGTTGGCCCTATTTTGAGGGATTGGGCAACACGAGTCACTCATTGCTTCTTTATTCCATTGTAACTGCGCGGCTATCACTTGCATACCACACCATGTGGCCGGGGCCTCAGTTCTCGCCTGAATAATTTATGGGCGGCATTTGCTAAAAAATACCCTAGGCCACCACCACACGGACGACGGAATGAGTTGGCGAAACAGAGTGGGGCTTTTTGCATACCTGTCTGCCGCAGCTTGTTTATGGCACAATTAGAAAAATATTGGCGAAATAAGAACCGTGAAATATCGAAGAACGTGGTGGCTGTCGAAAACTGAGGCCAAATCGTCTTAAATTTCACCTTTTGAATGAGAGAAACTTTAAGGTAGGGTGGCCAGACGTCCTCGATATTGACGGGGACTGTAGCCTATTTAGAGACAAGGTCATTCGTTTCCACGCGATATTTACATTGTCTTCGGACGAGAGATGTGATGGATGATATAATGAATTTTCATTCCATTGTGGACATTCGCCGATGCGAATGCTAATATTTGTCGTCGAAATTCGCGAATGCGCTTGTAAAATCGATCAGGATTAGGTAAATCCGTTCTACTGAAGTCCGGACACACCATCCAGTATGCGTTCTCAAACATATCTTTCTTATAGAATCGAAGAGTAACTCGATACATCGGATTTTGATGCATCGATGCTTCATATTGTTCTATTAGAAGATTTAGTCAAAGTTAAGTTTTACATATACAACATCGTCACCGTTCGGATTTCAATGAAATTGAGCAGGTGGCTTTCGTTTGCTCTAAAACGGAAGGATCTGAAGGAATTTTAGTGAGGTCGGCCTTAGTTTCCAAAATATTCTATTTTAATTTTGAGAAAATGTCAAAATTAGAAGTGACCATTTCCACTGCAAACAAAATCGTTATATTTTTTCAAAATTGCAGTTAAATGTTATATATATACATATTACATATGTATGTTGTATGTAGAATCTTATATACAAAAATCTTGAAAAATAAAAAAACATACGAAAATCGGTAACCAAATCACCCAACGTTTCTTTGGGTAGTTTGAAATCAAGTTTTTTGACTTTTATAATTAGAAAAAAACCCATTAATTAAAAATTTAAACTAATAAAGAAACTATGTTCGACTACAGTCTAGTGCGTAAATTTAAAGCCACTTCCGTTTTTTCATTATCAGTTGAGTTGCGTGGTTGTACCTTGAAAACTCAGGAATTCGTGACAAGGAAACTACAGCCTTATAAGTGGCAATTTTATAAATGTCGACCAGTATTTAAAAGATATTAATACTCAATTAACGCAGAGTGTTCTTATTCACTCTTGTTTTACCTATGCCTAATTGTATTAAAAAGTGTAACGAGATATTCGTGGAGTAAATTCAAATTATTCGAACATTATTCAAGGAATACGATCAAATGTCATAGTGGGTAAGTAAAAGCAAAATTTACCGTCGAGCCTTTGATGATGTTCCCAACATAATCCAGTGGTATGAAATTTTTGCATATCTTTTTTTTTTATGTAATTTGAACTTCGCTTTTTCATTGTTATACACGGAATTTTCAGCATTCCTGAGTTTTAATATGCCAACGAAATTAATAAATTATTTCAATATGATGAATCCAATTTATGCACTGTCCAATATTTTGCAACTTTAAACTTTTTACCTCCACTGTGTTAACGATATTTTACGATGTTTATGTAGAGAGCCCGAGCTGTTGCCCAGATATTAAAAAAATGCATATATTTATGATTCTCGACGTATTTTGCACGAAAACTCTGGTCACCCTACTTTAAGGTGCTCCAGTTGGGTGCTGGAGGCCATCGATTGGTCTTTTTGCCCACAGGCTCCCTGATAAATGATGTTTAAGGCTTAACTCAATACCCTCAAGAAAGTCTAAGAAGTGCTCCCCGTTCCCCGGGCTCTGAGGCCCCAAAATAATCAAAATGGTTCAACGGTTCCGCGGTGGGGCTCTGTACTCGATTTATTCCTCCGCCTGGCACCGAACTAATAACAATTCGTGAAGAGGGCGGCGTGCGGGTGGGGCTCCGGCATCTGTAATAATAAATTTCTCCTTTTAGGTAGTTCGAATTAATGCGAAGAAAAGCAGAAAAGTAAATAAATAATCGTTGATTACTCGTAAGTCGGCGGACGGAGGACTAGGCTTAAGGTTGTAACTAACTGCTAGCTTTAAGGAACAAGTGAATTATTTTATTTTTTTAACAGACTTTGTTAATTTTATTAATATAGGGTTAATTCTTGGAGAGTAATGTTTGTATATTAAAAGAAAGTGAATGAAAATAAAAAGATTATTCAAGAAATTAAAAGTGTTTTACCTTTTTGAATAGGGTTGGGGTAACAATCAAATCAATTGAGGTCGGTCGGTGAAATAAATCGATACTGGTAAGTATTTAAATAACCAAAATTTTTGTTTCCATTTTATAACATTAAATGTAAATTGCTCTACAGTTACGGCCACATTTGTATTGTTGGTAAATATGTTCGTCTGGAAAGTTTTCCTATTATTAATATACCTGACTTTCTGGTTTATTTTAGAAACTCCTCCAATTGAGAATGTTTCCTTATATTCACGAATGAAAAGAAAGTACCTCCTTGAAAAGCTCCAACTTTTCCGGTTTGTTTGTTCGAAAGTAGTCACTGAAACTTCGATGGAAATAATTTCATTCGCCTTTCGCAGTGTTCTCATACATGTAAAAAAATAAAAACCTATTGCACAGACGGAGAAGTTTTACTGAGATGAAACGAAGGGACGGGACTTACATATTTATTTATTTTTCATCGTAGTGTAAAAAATCCTTGCCTAAGGTTAGGTAACAAAAAGTATTGGCTTGAGCGGTCTGAATAACAATAAATGTACAATAAAATTGAAAACCTATACTCCATCAAAATATTACTATTTTAATACTGATTAAAAAAGATGGTTTGGGGCTTTTATTCAGCTATAGTTGTTTTATTTGAAGAACTTGTTAAACGACTATCAAGAAGTCTTATATTAGCCCTTGTAGAGTTTCTAACTCACATGTATTTAAAGTACTGAAATTCTTGGAATTCCGGAAACATGAAAAAACTTAGGAAAGTAGAAATGTATGGTAATCAAAAAGAACTACATAATACAGCTGAACATTTTACGAATACACTTAAACTTATAAAAAATGAAAAGAAACTACATATGAAATTCAGGCAAACCGTATAAGAGAAGTAAAAGTGATATGTAATTAATTGTGGGAAACAATAGGAACGAATTTATTAAAATCTTCACTTTGTTGCTTTTAGAGAAATTAATAAAAGTGTGAATCATAAGTTTTAAGTAATTCGATAAATTACATTGAAATACTAGTGTATATGAAGATTGCATAAAATCGATAAACTGCTTTGTGAAATGTCAACAAATAAAAATGTGATATCTACAATAGTTATTTTAGTTTGATTTAAATGAGCTTATTTTAAATGCTACCTTTGTCGTAATAGATGAATTTTTCGCCACAATTAGAAAAGAGGATGCAGATATTTAAAATAGTTTCTTTACGAAAATGTAAGGCTCAGACATTAAACGATTTAGACAGTTTGTGTTAAGTTTTCTTTTTAAATTTTAATTAATACTAATTAATACTTATTAATTTGGGTACTATTATATGTACATATTAATGTTTAATCTTAGTCACAACATTTTGTTTAATGCAAAAGCAGCCCTTTTCCTTGTATTTGGAATTACCCACTTCACTTACATTAAAAAGGGGTTAAGGATATAGTTTATGAGTTTAGGATGGTCATATTTATTTTCAATATACCTAAATGAAAAATTAACAAGCTCAAAGATGAGTATTTTTATTTCGAAATAGAGAATTATTATTTCTTTATCTTTACAATTTTGTTGGCACATTTCCTTACAGCTTTTTATGCTACAAATGATGAAATTTGCTTATACAGAAAGGTTGTGAAGTCAAAGGTAAGTTACATTCTATAAAATGTATTTTATCAACACAAAAGTACTAAATGTATAAAAGGAGAACATATGAAATGATGCCAAAATTAATTATGCTTTTGAGACTCCATTTTAACATTTCTTAACGAACAAAAATTATAAAAAAGAATATTTTCAGTATATGACGTCAAAGAGGGTTTCTATTTTAATGACTATAAAATGTAAATATAGTAAATTTTAGCAACATCCCACAGAAACAAAAAAATTTCGTTTCCCTTGTGGAAGTCTACACGAGCACAAAGCTTAATGAGAAGAGACTTCCTTGTTTATATTTATAAAAGCCAAGTTTTGCAAAATGAAATTTTTCGGCGGAAGAAAAGGGTCGACTTTCATAAAACGTCCTAGGAAAATAAAAAAGAGTAAATTAGCGAACAGAACCGAAACGAAAGTTGGCTAAAAGTTCCCGACTGGGAATATCAAGTTAAAATGCAAATTCCGTCCGAGTAAAATGGAATAATCCGCTTCTTTGACTTGTTATAGATTAACAAGGCTAGGCCACGAAATGTCCTTTTTGTGAGTTTTATACCCATCCCTTTGGAGTGGGTTAAGTGGGTTCAGGGCGGCGGGGGCTGGTGGGGCCCGATGCAGAGGAGCAAGTTGATCTCATTACATTGAGGCAGCGCGTTTCCGGAATATATAGCTCCCCGCTGAATCTGCATATTTTATGCAGCCCCCCGCGGGCGAAGTCCTGGGAGCATTTGTAATCCTGGTGCAAAAGTTCGTTCCCAAAAAGTGCATGGCATAGAAGGCAAATTAAATTAGATAGATACCTCTGGTCCCGCACGGGAATACGGCGGGTTTTCTATGCGTTATCAGTATAAAATTACTGCTTTTAGAGGTATAAATCCTGAAAGTTTCCCGGAGGTTAGGCTCAAGTCCCCCAAGGGCTCCACTCTCGGGATTCGCACAAAGTAAATTTTTGCGATTTTAACAGCCACCTTTCCCGCCGTTGCAGCACCGAGCAGGAAGAACCACATTTTCCCAGTTTGTACTATGGGCTAAAAGATAAAACAATTTACTCACTGTGGGTATGGTTTTCCTAAAATTTCGTAGGATAGCTCCAGATTCCAGACGCTCTATGGATGCAAAGGGGATCCACGTTACCACCCGGGAATACCTCTGCAGTGGTTTCGTCGGTGTCTCCCCAGCTCAGCAGTTTTATGCGCCTTCCTCCCGGGACGATAACTGGGAGCACGAATCTTCCCGGCTCTGACGTCTTCATCTGGAAGCTGCTCCTGTCCTGGACCAAATATATCCACGTCACTATTTGTATACATAAAATATGTTGGCGTTTCCAGCACCTGAGCTCTCCGTTTGTGTGTGTGTCGGAAAGTTTCCTGGCACCAAAAATTGTAATCTGTAATCTTGGCAGGATGTGACGCGAGCGAATATGAGCGGGATCCCCGGGTTTTATCTGGAGCGGTTTTTAAGGCTTCGATGGATCTCCTCCCGGAGCCCGGCTGCCTGCATCACACAGAGGCACAACTCCGAGGACTTTCAAGGTAAATCCCAGGAAATTGGTGATTACTTATAATCAACGATGCATGATAATGCGCCCCATTGTCTCTCCCGAGGCATAGTCAGTTTTTGATAATACACCCCGAGGCACAGGAGCCCCCTCTTCCCTTTTTTGGAAAGGATTAGGCTTCGAATAAAACTGAAGAATTGAGAACGCCACAACGGGTAAGCCCGAAGCTGAAAAGGTTTTAAATGTTGTCTCACTTAATCCCGGATGAGATTGGGTGCGCTTTGCCCGCTTTGTTCCTAAATCATTTTTGGCGAGGTCTATTTTACCCCCGTCCTCTTGACGAAAATAGAGCTCCAATAACAATCCGGGCAAAACTAAATTGTCCCCGCCGCTTTCATGGCATCTCGCCGGGCTGTTTTATAGCTGCAATAAATCAGCTCAATAGTGAGATCCAAATGTTCCCAGAGGCTTTCCAGTGAACTCCACCGTTTAAAGTTTAGCCCCTGCTTTTGGATCGTTGTCTTGCTGCGATGGCCTATTTGAGGCTTTATGAAATTTTTATTACTCGAAAATCTAAATCGAAGTTGATCGCCGTCAACTGACAATATTGGTGCGATCTGAAAACAACGTTCGTATGGAGCTTAATCTCTATCAATTTCCAATTAGTTTGGACATAATGCAATTCAAGATTGATTTTAACTCAATTTTAGAATTACTGTACCTACATATGTCAATTGGAGAGTTTTTGAATATCAAGTTGGCTTTGAAGAATTATTTAAGGGAAGGTAGAAAAAGACGAATTATTTAAGATTTCATGATTAGTAGAACCTCGTTCTTTAGTCTATAGGAAATCAAATTTTAACCTTAACCTTTAACCTTGATGAATCTAGAATAAATAAATAAATGAATAGAGCCCTAGACTTAATCTGTGCTGGGCGTGTTTTTAAAGCTAACCTAAATCACATTTTAGAATACTTTTCTAATTAAAACCCTTAAAAGAAACACTTAAAGTTTATTATTAAATTGCAGAAATTGTTTTACTATACAGTGCGATCTAACAACTATCTTTGATTTACATATGAATTATCTGTTCTGTTTATAAGTACATATTAAGAATTAATTTGGGACTAAAATTCAATCACAACAAGAGTTTGATTAGAAATGATCATTGGTTAGCTTGTATGTCTTCATATAATTGATGCAATGATTATATATTTCGTCATTGAAGGACCCTGATAGAGATAGGTTGGCAACTAGTATAATAACTTTATTATTTCGTTATTCTTGTTATTCTTTTCTTTTAGGGGTAACTTGTCTTATAACACTACCACATCTTACCATCTAAGTCTTTTTAGAAGCCGAAAGAAGTTAATTTTATTTTAAAAAATTAGAATTAAATTCAATTTAACTGAATTCATTAATTGCTCCATTCAAGAAAATACTTCAACTCGAAACACTTTGTTTCCATTTGTTCCTTTCTTTATCCCATTAAGCACGGCGTTCGTCGAATATTCTGGAAAGGTTTTAGAAAGGTCAATTAAATTCATTAGAAATATTTATAATTAATTATATTCTTTTAAAAAGAATGTATAGGTATAACTTCGGGGAAATCACTACTTTTACCACTCTTTTATCGCCTTCAAGGGTTATTAAATAAGTGACTCGTGAATTAAGTAGAATAATATCTTAGAAAGCTTCTGAAGATAAAAATTAATTTCCATGAGCGGTTATAATGAAAAAAATATTATTTCAGGGAAATCAACACTTCTCCGACATTATTTCACTGTAAAATAATAAAAATAATCTAAGTTCCTAAAAATGAATTATCTCTTCTATAAATTAATACAGAAATAATTGTTTTATACATTATGTGTACCTATGTACATTGAACATAGTGAATTTGTTTTCTAGTAATTTGTAGCAGCACAGGAATAAATGTTTTATATTTGAGCATAATATCTATTAAATTTCAATTGCTTTCAAAATTATATTTAAAGTCTATGAGTTCAGAATTGAAATAAAAAGTTATTGCATATAATCAAATTGAATTGCTCATTTAATAGGTGCACCTTGAGCTTATGCAAAGTTTAAAGTACTTTTTGAGACGGGTTTTAGTCGTTTACTTCAAAATTTATGAAAACGATTTACGTAATTAAAAGTTTTAAAGCTGACTTAGATTTTTTCCGCGAGATGGTTCTTTTTGGTGATAAAATCGGTAAAAAGAGGAGATGCTATAAATTTCAGAATGCTTTTCTCACCGCTACTTTTTTCCCAAATGTGATCTTTAAATGTTTGTTTCTATTTAATTGGTTTTACTTCTTACACTTAGTATTTTGAAAAAGTCCATTATTATCAAAACAGTAGAGCTGTTTTTTTAATGGGTATGTTGTAGAAATAAAAACCATAATTGGGAAAATATTATTCGAATAACGAAAAAACATTATTAGGTCTTCTTTGCAAATGACGATTAAACCTACGTTAATTCGTAAAGTTCATTCGAATACAATATTATATTTTAAACTTCAAGAGGTAACCATCAAAATAATTTTGGGGGTTTTTGGGGATGCTGCTTCAATATGACGGTCGATAAACATTTTCAGGGTATGGGTTTCAGATCTATCTGTCTACAGATCACGCGACCATAGTTTTATGAATACTAGTACAGAGTTAGCCTTTGACAGAAATAGTGCTGTCATCTCTTGTTGCCAAGCGATACCACTACAGAGATTTAACGGCACAAGGCTCGACAAATTTCAGTTAGCCTCTAGATATTGATTTGAGCAAACGTTTTATTTTTTGAGGTCCAAACTACCCCGTGTGACTTCGACGTTTGAATAGTAAAAAAAGGGAGGTATAGTGAAAACTGTGAGAATTTTGTTTTTTGAGTATTCATTGTGCTCCTCATATTTTTCGATGATTATTAATAACATTGTAATTTTCAAAATGATAAAATCTTATTTCATTTCTTATAAATCCTATATTATTTTTTTCGGTTTTTCAAAAATGTGTCACGTCAATCTGCAGAATTAATATGAACACTTTTACTTGTACTTATTTTTGTATGAAAGTACACTGTCTGAAGACTATTTTTGTAAAAATAAAAGTAAATTCTGTCTATCACTTTTTTCGTATATAGTTAAAATTAAAATTTAAAAAAAAAATTACTGGGTTATATAAAAGAGACTTTTAAATATGCTAAGTTAAATTTTTCCTATACGAAATTTAAAAAAATAAGTGAATGACTATGTATTTCTTTGATCCTTACGTAATTATTTAGAGGTGTGTGTTTTTTAAATTTTGTAGCAAAAATTACTACAACAGGTTAAAGCATAGAGAGTTACCGTCTCTACAGAAAAATAATATACTTCAGATTTGTTAGTTTAGTTCAAGATTATCGTGGTCACACCATGTTTTAAATGCGTCCAGATTTTTTGAACCGCGAGGCAGCCGTTGTATAACAGATTAATATACATAATAGCACAGGGTGCACAATAAGTTTTTACGCATATGTATGTATATCTTAGTGTCTGAAAACAAAAAATAAAGAAGGAAATTGCTTTTCAATATTCTTTCTTTTATAGAGCATGCCTTTTTTACAGGGAATGTAACAAATTCAGGCTACTACCACATATAACTGGTCCGTATCCGGCGCCGAGCAGGAGCGAACGAAAGGCCCTTTGAAAGAGACATTATTTAATTTTTGGCCTAATTAAAGCGCCATTTCGTTGGCTCGAAAAGCCCACGAGCTCGCCCTATGCAAACAATAAGTTTCGCAGTGGAGGTATAAAAAAATTACACTCTTATCCGTCGCCAGCGCTTTTTAATCTGCGCCTCGTCGCAAAAACCGTGGATCGCGCAAAAAGCCAGTTAAAAGAAAAGGGCTATACATCAAAAATAATGGTGAGCCAAGGCGAACTGTGTTGGTGATGGTTGCGGGGGCGGGGGTGGGTTTTGGATGGCGGGCTACACCCGGATTTTATATTGAATGCCAAAAGCTTCTAGTCTAGCGCGCTTCGGTAGCATTTCACTTTTCTAGAGGAGGGAGAGAAAATTTTATAGGACGCTAAAATGATGGCTGTTGCAGTAATCTTGGGGTACACTCAACGACGACGGCACCTCCGCAGAGTAAACTAGTTCTTCGGGGATTTTCCTTAAGCTTATTAGATAAAATCGTTATGGCATTAAAGCGGAGATATCGTTCGCCAAAATTAATCTTTTGTGTTTTGCGGCTGCACTCTCTACGGAACGGTGAAGGTTGCTCTACGGCAACGTCGCGGCGGCGGCGGCGGCGGGCGTCGGGCGGGCGACGACGACGCGGTTGGTCTGGGGCCCAGCTAAAGCAGCCTTGGACGACACAAAAGGAGCTAAGGAAATGAGTTCCTGCTGCGGAATTACGGACACATTCCTTTTGTCCGGAATTTCTATGTGCTTAGCAGGTAATTAGTGTGTTTTATTAAGATGTTTACTTTCTCCCCGGTCGTGTTTGCTGCGAATTATTAGCATTCGGATTCACAGAGGAAATTAGTCAGGGTTTTGTAGCACACAGCGACAGTAGCTGAATATGTTGACTGCATTTATTAGGGAAACTATGTTTGTAGGCCTCCTGCAGGATGAGCCCGGATAATTCACATGCGATGCGAGCTCCTCAGAGCCATGGTAATAAACTAATCATGATGCTGTTGAAGGTTTTTGAGGTAAACCGTCGTAGCTTTTCGTGGTAACTACAATAACAGTGGCTTTAATTTCCGACATGGTTAATAAAATAGAACTAATTATCCCAACATATGTATTAAAGAGCACTTTTATTTCAAACCTTTGTAATATAGCGATGTGATTTTCTATTATATACATATGTATATTAAATTGTCTAGTTTATTTAATAAATTACTTACTTTGTGTAGATATTATAACTTGCATGTATTCTAATGTAATATAATTTTTATGAGAAGCAATAAAGTCTAAAATTGTACGAAATTTTTCGGATTCATTCATATTAATCGAAACTTTTAACCCACTTTACCAATTTATCCTCGGTTGCGATAAGTCAAGTTGTAAAGCCTCTAAATTCATATTCAAAATGAATAAGGTTAATCTACATATGTATGTTCATATAATGCCTATATCATTAGGTACAGTTTGTTTTGTCTGACAATTACTACAGCTTCTTTGAACCTAATATCTTCATGAGATTGATTGTAAACAAACTTGTTCACTTTTTACATTACATACCGTAGATGCAGGTTACTTTAGCTCTAGCAGGTAATTTTGGCTCAAAACAAAAAAAAAATATTGAATTTCCCGCTTCTTCATAGTGTAGTGATGATAGTATAAACGATCTTTACTATCTTTACTATTTCAAAGGACTTACATTGGCTCCATACTTGCTTATATATTTTTTGTGCCCAAATATCTGCTCAAATTTAAAAATAATAAAAAAATATATTTTTACAAACTTACAATACCTAATTTACTGATTGGCTACTATCCTCAGCTACCAAATAAAAACATTATAATACCTAGTAGTCTAATCTTCATCTATATATCAGAGCGATTTCTAAAAATATGAGAAAAAGTAGCCAAAGTAACCCGCATCTACGGTTCCTAGAGGGTTATATATATAAAAGATTGCAAACCTTTTACATGATGGAGACGAGATATTTTAGCTGCAATAAGCGATTTCTAACATATTATACATATAATTCATCCTATTTCAATTAAAACACAACGCCATTGTCTTTTGTATTCAAAAAGTTTCGTCCAAACAAATAAAATTAACTCTTCTTACTCAAACATGGGTCACATAGACCCCTGTAAAAATGACAGAGGTTTGGCATTCGTATAGAAATAACGAGTTCCTCACTCACAATTTGTTTTTCTTTTGATATCATTACTTTTTGTTCTTGGAATCAGGGTGTTAATTCTGAAAGTAAAGATAACAAAACTGATTCCTTTAACGATAGCAATAATTATGAACATTTTATTGGAAAAATCTTTGGGTTTTGTTTCTAAGGAAAAGTTGTAACTTTATATGTATACACCTATTTGTGATATTTTTGATATAAATATTTACTTGTAAGATGTTTCAAGCTGAAAGAAATCGATACTTTTGATTAAAGGTTGAATTAAAGGTTACCAAATTTATTTTGTGGAATAATATCTATAGATTTTATTTACATTAAAGCTAATTAATAAATATTTATTAAAATCGAAGTCACTACAATGATAGATAGTTAGTTAAGTTAGTTAGATGCATACATACCTACATATGTATGTGTTAGGTACCATGTGAATTAAAGGCTTTAAAGTCGACAGTCTGTAAAATGTTAAATATGATCGGTAATTTTTGAGATATCGTTAAACTTACTGTAACTTGTTAATGGTGCGCTTGCGGGAAAAAAAAACAAGAGAAGAAAAGTATTTAAAACGAATCTACTCCATTTATTTATTATTGTATTTTAATTTGCAAAATTATAAAGCTATTCAATTTCAAACAATATGTATATGTAAAACAATAAAATTTATTTGTTTTATTTAAAAGTACTTCTTCTCTCAGTTCAGTTCATTAACTCAACCAGGTGGTTCGGCATAGTTAGACAACTTTCTATATTTATGATATTCGATATATTTCCGAGTGGGTTAAGGCCAGAACTTTGCAGCCAGAAAAGTGATTTTTTGATCATGTAGCTAATTATAGAAAATTTTCGCTATGCGCTTTGGATCCCTGCCATGTTGAAATTTATATTATACTATTTTAATCAGTTTATTTTGCATTTTCTTGAAAATGTTTGGAAGAATTTTGTAAAATGTTAAATGTTCGTTAATAAACTATACATATGCATGTGTATGTACGTGAATTTTCAGTAATTTATTTGCTTTCAAAAGCTATTTACTGAGTCATTAGTTCATTACGTTTTCCCATTTAACACAAATAGTCTCCGAATTCAGTTGAACCCGAGGTAGACAACTGCTCTGTAAGTATTTTGTCGAAAACGTTTACAAAGGTCCCCCGGGGAGCAGTTAAACCCACTAAATATCATCAGGCCCCAGGGCGAACTATCTCCGTCAAGTTTTCGCCAACAATTTCAGTAAGCCGCCGCCGTCGTCGCCGCCGCTAGTGCAAACTGCTTAATATATCTTTCGAGTTTTACACGCTGCACAAATTCATGGACATCAAAATAATTTCGTCGGGGCGAAAAAAATTAACTCAAAACCACTTAACCCAGTTTTGGGCCGTTTTAGTTTGGAAACTTAGTTGCCTCGTTTGGGAAAATAGGGCCGTTCTGTGGCATTGCGGGGATAGCGCTCTCTGCCGCATGCCCGCGCGTTTCTGCCGCACGGCAACGGGCACCGATGTATACATTGCACTGTCTCTATTAAGAGGTGACAAAAAATGACGCCACCACAGAAATGCAATTTGCCAAATTACAAAACTGGCGGATGCCTCTGAAAGTTGCTGCAGAAATTTTATCAAGCAGAACAGCCGGATGCAGCCGGGCTCCGGCACCACGCTGCCATTGTGGGCAGAGGGAAAATCAGCGGCTCTTGAGGCGAGCTGCGAAAAACTTTTTTAATTATCTTCTGCAACGTTAGCAGAAGCAGCGCTCGTCACTGGCTTCTTCTTTAGGGCAAGAAAATGTTCGCACCTCATACCCTTCTCCGCAAATCGCACCCTAGGGGTAGGAACAACCATCCCTACATTTTTTTAAAGCGATCTATTTTTCTTTCGAGTTTCGCAAAAATTTTACACAAACTTTTCACGGATTAACAGCCAGGAAGTAAGAAGCAGCCACACTTCTGAGGAATCGCTTTATAATTTGCTTTTATGACCCTTCGGTTTGCCCTGAGTGGAAAATAACCTTGTCTATGTTAATAAATAAAAATCTGTCTGGCTTTTAGAAGGAAAAACTTCCAAGATACATTTTAACTCATTGCGAATCCTTTGCGTGGCATTCAGCAATATATTTTCCTTGAAAACCTACAGCATTATGTCGCGTTTAACTTTGGAGATAAACACACTTTTTCGACGTGTTTTTTATGTTAATAATTTCATACATATCATCAGGAATAATTAATTTGTTTACTAACGCGTCCAACAATTCGAGTCTCTAAAGTACTTACCTACATGACAGACGTTTTTATGCTTTCTCAAGATTAAATTGAATTTGTTACAACGTTCTTAAAAGGCAGAACTTGGCTTACCGTGTCCAAAATATCGCATGGCATGCGTCGCATTTTAATCGTGTAAGCTTCCAGTTTAAATTACTACCTTCTCAAGAACAGAGGAAGCTTAGACGACCAAATTACATATCTATAATCTATGACCATTTTACTCTCATTACTTTTGAATCTTGATATAATGTACTCCTTAAAGGAGTGTTTTAATAGCCCAGTCAAATTAGACATTAAAATTGCAAAGCGTGATGTAGTTCTAATTTTTTGATATATTGTTAGGACCAGTTAGAGTAGTGTAAACCCAATTTTGCAGCTTCGAAAAACCTGTGCTTCCTTCATAATACGTGAAAATCTGCAGCTTTTTTTTCAGTTGCCTTATAACATAAACTGTGCATTTTTTGATATTAGATGTTACTACCATTTTTAAAGTACATTAAATTTGCAACAATTTAAGCCCAACCACAGTCCTGTGCCTTCAATGGTTTTCAAGATACGGCCATTTTTGTTCTTCTTTGTTATTACATAAGTCTATGACTTCAGTTAAATCATCCACTGGCCAGTTATATTTAAATATCGGATTACAAGAAAGATGGCGTCGTCACTTTTAAATCTCCGTCAAACAAGTATAAGTTGTAAACATTAAAGTAAAAGCGTATAAGTTGTAAACATTATTTTAGTTTAAGATTTAAGTATACAGCAATTTCATGGATGTCTCTGAATCTTTGTACTGGGTTTTAAAACAAGTAATTAATAAAAAGAATACCTGTAAAATTCGAAAATAAAGCCAAGTTGTCATTCGATTCAACGCAGAAGTTTCAGTGAACAATATTCTTTGTGATTATGTGAGCCTTTAAGTGGTATGATTGATATATTTGATGTTTTCCACCACAGAATTATATTTTCGATTTTATACAGTATTTATTTGATTTTAAAAGAACAATTATTTATTTAAAAAAAAAACATAAATATATTTTCTAGATATTACCGTTCAGTTCATGTATATTTAGACCAATGTAATTATTTTACAAAAGTAGCTGCATTCTTCTATTTTCTGTATGTATATATTTTATTTCACATATTTTGAAAAAATTTCAGTCCTGTTTCGTTAGAAATTAATACATTTTCGTTAAAGTTATAAAATATTTCATTAATAATAAGTGAATTTTTTCTGAAATTTTCAATCAATTCTTGTAAAAAGAAATTTAATATTGATTGAATTGAAGGGAAATTATGAATTGAAAAAGGCCTATTTAGTTCTTATTTTAAGATAAATGTTCTTGATTGTAAGTACAAATACAATAGTTTATAAAAAATCGAATTGTTTCATTGACTTACTATAAATTTATAATATTGTTATAATGTATTTATCTCCGAGGGAAAATTTTCTGCAACAATTGAAATTAATCGACCGTATAATTTCTTTATCAAGATATTCTGCTCAAATTTTAAAACTCAGTCAGGTTTCGCTTGAAGCCCTAGGCACTCTGGAACTAGATCATCTCTCTAGCTTGAAAATTCACGATTATGACCCCACTTTGAACTTAGCGCGTATGTCCCTGATTTTTCTATTGTCGAAAAAAGAGACATCATTTTCATTTTTTTTATATAGAGGCGGTGGAAAATGGTTTGAGTTTGGGGTGCAGGTTGGCGGTGCCTCCCTCGCGAAAAGATACTGAATAAAATAGACTTCCACAAGATTTAGTGCACAAACTGCTTGGAGACTTGCGAGAAGAGCCAGAAGCCCAGATCTGGAAAACAAAGGCATAAATAACTAGATGCGATGTCAGGACAGATACCGGTGACATTGACAGCGGGAGGAGGGGCCCCTGAAGCCGAAACGGGCATGGATGGATCCCTTGTGCTTTTTCCTATTTTTTTTTTTATTAAGAAGGCCTTGAAATGATTCGAGCTGGGGCCGAAGGGGTGCTTCGCTTCCAGCTCGATAGGTAGGCAGGAACACACTTGTGACATTGGGAATGTTCCTGTCCGTGTTCTTGGAATTTTTGTGCTGAGCATAAGGCCGCCACCGCCCTCACATATATTTTTTTTTGAATAAAATTTTCATAAATTTGCCGTGGATGGTGTTCGGATAGACGGATGGAGGGGCGGCTTAATGATACTTGAAACCCAATTTCTAGGGAATAATAGAAATGAGTTTCCTTGGTGCCTGTCAGCCTTACTCTCCTCAAGGAATTGCTCTGAATGGCTTAAGCATATGAGGACAGCGCGGTGGTGATATGCCACACCATCCGAACGATTATGCAAACGACTTCTGTCTTCTTGCTTTGGGGCTGCTCAAGATGTTATTGATTCTGACGGAAAATCGAAACGTTGTAAGCGTTTTAATGTTGAACCATTCGAGATTTTCGGATCTTATTAAGGAGTTTGATAGATTTTCCCCCCTCAAGTTCCAACTCCCTGGAGGACACAGCTGGGGTACTCGAGGGGGACTTGTTCAAATGCATCCGTTTTTCGTTCTGAGTAGAATTACAAATTCAAAACCCCCGAAAATTGCCAATTCCACCCTATCCTAGATGGAATCTTGTCTTAACCCTTTAATCATGTCTGGGTGGCGTTTATTTTTTCAACAGCACCAGCCACGATAATGGGTTCGCTCGACTTTAAAATCCAAAAGACATGCGGCCCTCGAAGGGGGCCCCAATTAAAGCAACGACAGATGTTTCGCGAATGTCGCAATCTAGCCCTCCTTTAGCTCGACTCACCCTCCGAAACGCTCGGGCTCCGCGCCCAAGTGCGAGGAAGGCGATAACAAATTGCCTTTGAAAATAGAGTTAGAGTCTGTCTCAGGGAGCCCCGTTCGGGGTTGCTTTCCTGGTTAAAAAACCACTTTTAATCAACTCAATAGAAGTGGTTACGCCCGCCCGGGGGAGGGGTTAATTAGGTGGGCGCACGCAAAACTGTCAGCACTAGTGATGTAGGGAATTTCCTCTGAATTATGAGGATTTTTAAATTTCCACCGGCACGCACTCGCCGGACTGGCGGGCATGTTCCCAAACCTCCTGTAGGAAATTGCTCAATAACAATTAGCCCTATCGCAACACGGACTTTAATGTCCCGAGGCGAGTAGATGACTAAATGCCACATAAGGCGTCACTACCACTGAAAAGGATCTGGGATTTGTTCCTGATTGAGGCTAGACAGATTAATTTACCTAGATTAGAGGTATGCCATTCACATTTGTCAGATTTAAAAAACAACCGACTAAGTGCGAGTCGAGACTCGGGTAATTAGTGTACCGTACTAGATTACCTAATCATTTCATATAGCAATTACATATAAGTAATGGCATATAAATTAGTCATATAACATAATTTTCGTAAAATCTAGACCCCATTACCAATATTCATAATTTGTTCAGAATATAAATTCATATAGTTTTTTAAATAAGGCCAGGGACAGCATTTTTCAAGCGCTTTTTGAACAATTTGTTGAAAAAAGTTTTCATGATAAAAATATAAAAAATATTTTTGAACTCGCATTTTGATAAGCATTCGTTAGATACCCCACACGCTATTGTAAAAAAAAAAACATTTCTTTTTTAATTATCCGCTTCTGTCACCCAAAACTGACCCTTAAATTAAAATTAAGCTTTTTCACATCAGTTTTGTTTTTGGGCTATAAGCACTTCTTTCACACTCATACAGTAAAAAAATTTAACAAAATATAAAAGAATCGTAAAAATAAATATTTCGTGTTGAAATAAATTGAAAACAAAAAATCAATTAGTCAATACCTCCACCATACATATAACATCATACATATACATATATTTAAATTTTTACTGACGAATATAGTTGTACTTCTTCTTCAAGGTAAATATGGCGAAAAATTTTGGAATATATTTCAATATACAATATCTACATTATTACGAAAATTGCAATATAGGTACATTCTGAAACAACTGCGTTGCCTAAAGCTTTTACTGCCATGTCACCCACATTATTGGTTACACCAATGGCTGACTATGTGGCTGGAATGGAAAATAATCTGGCAAAAGTGTTCAAAAATGTTGATAATTTTAAATAAATACATATAATGCACTTAAAAAACGTTTGTAGTTTGTCCTTTCTATACATATATGAAAACTATTTAATTTTTATTATAATTTTGGAAATAGGAAGAAATATCGCATAGAATTAAATAGTTTCGCTTAGTGCGTTATTAAATACAAAAATGAAAAATTTCTCTAAAAGTCAACCCGTGTACATATTTTAAACTTTATATTTAATTCGCATGCGCAAATTCTGACATTATATAAATATGGAATTCAGATAAAATACTCTTGTTTAAAACTAAAAGTATTTTTTTTTTTTCGAATTCCCAAGGCAATTATAATGTATATGTATAGCCCAGCAACAATTTTTAATTATTTAATTTAATTTATTTAACCAAGCATATTTGTTGACAACTAAGCCATTTTTTCCAACAGATATTCTATTGTGTTTTTGGGATAGCAAACATTATATCAATTGACTTATGAACATGTTGTTAACAACCAATAATAAGCTATGACTGATATTTCCACATTTCAGTGTTCCACTATTACGATATATGAAAATGTGACGAATAATTTATTTGCTAAGGAAAGAAAACTAGATGAAATTATTTATTATATTTATTAAACTTGACGGCTCCTTTACAAATACAACAGTTCTTTGTGAAAAATAAAATTTTATTAAAATTTATTGAAATATATTGTCATTAGAAACTTAGTCTTCCACGTGTCAATTTTGTCAAAAATGCAATGTTTACTATATATACTGTAGAGAATAATTATAATAACTCGTTCTCAAAAGTTTAAAAAATGTCATTATATACGTAAACATTTTTTCTAAGATATAAAATAATTAAGTATAATTACTTTCCGCAACAAGTTTTCTTTCGTTTTCCTCAAAATTGGTGTTTTTGCAAACAAGATATCTTAAATTCCCAACGATGGCACTTAAAAACCTTTTATATTTTCTGAAATCCATGAACGCAGTCTTCCGACATCTACGTATGTAGTTGTAAGTTGGTCTTCCACGTGATAGTTGCCAATTTCAATTGATGAAAGACCGATTACTTTGCCGTCGTAGAAAAGTGGAGCACTTGAAGTCATAACAAACGGATAGTCTGGATGAATATTAGCACAGATTTCATTACCAGCAAGATTGGTAATACTTTTAACGCAATCTAGTCGTGGAACCAAGTCGACATTCAAAAATATCGTTTCTAAGAAATTGTGAGAATCGTAGTCAACTTTAGAAACAAATGTAACAGCTTTTCCGGCAATTTCTTGATAACCTACGTTGCCTGATGGTAGGTTAGCTGGACGAGTGTTGTCGTCAAAACTGAATGTACTGTCCACAAATAGGATTGCAATATTAAAATCTTGACCCCTAGGGGGTTTGTTCGCATCGTATTTCTCGTGAATTACTTTTTTAGAAATTCCTTTTCTTTGAGATTTCTTCCCCAAGTTAGGTATTTCGCTCACAAGCACTGAAGATATCTCATCTGCAAAATTATTAACACAATTGGCTGATGCCAAGAGATGTGATTTAGATATTATTACACTGCTGCATTTCGTCTTATAGCCAAGATTTCCTCGATTTATTTGAAATTCTGCTAGAAAAGGAAAATTATCTGGAACACTGGCTTGAATTACTACGTTAAAGCAGAGTAAAATTAATAAACGAAACATTGTGCGATACTGAATAAAACTGTCGACTGTGAATATTTTGTAGAAAACAGACTTTATATAGTTCAAAAAATTTCGTCAACTGATTGTTTGCTAATTAAATACAAATGTCGAGTTTTTATACACGAAATTGTATACGTTAGCACTCTGATTTTGTCTAAAATTTAAAAAAAAAATGTTTTTGGAATATTTAAATTAGTTCTAAAACTTAAAATTGTATTAAGGATTTCTTTCATTTCCATTATATTATATTATTAGTACGAAAACATCTAATTTTCAGATAATAAGTATGAGCAATTTAAAAGGAAAGTGACGTAAACTGGTTTCGTGTCAATAATCATTTGTTTGCACTTCTGTTAATTGATGCAAAAAGCTTTTTCTTTATAGATGTATTGAATTCAAAACTTGAGCTGACATTAATTTAATTTGTGGCGAAGCAGAAAAAGTATACAATTAAATAAAATTCTGTTAGCCATATTTTCGACACATGCCTGTGCTTTTTGTTTCTATTTTTCCAATTTTTCGCGTTTCTGTACCACGTTGGTGGATTTAGGATTCAAGATTAATGGAGTTTCTTTCAACTTTTTGTATTCATAAATAAACTAAAATCGTAAATTTGTTACATTACATTTTAGTAGCTATGACACTAATACCCTTGATGCAAATTGATTAGGTAAATAATTACACGTGGTACGTATATTTAGCAAAATTCATAAAAATATAATCTAATTCGAACTAAAGAAATTTAGCACTTTAAAATAGCTTTAACTTCTAAATCATTAAAGATAATAATTTAAAGGAGAATGGATAAAAGGGTAACACTTTTATTTTCGAATTTATAGTATGTATTTAAATTTGACAGGTTGTTTCGTAATTTTATAGAGTGTAATGGTAATCTGATAAGATGATGATTTTCGATGATGTTAAAAGCTTTCAAAATTTAATAACATTACTAGCAGAGGTTATAATCTGCTGCATTAAATTCATAAAGAAATTAAAATCGATTTAAAACAATGGGGGTAATTTTTGACAAATAATAATTAACTAACAATAATAATAATACGGGAAAAATGAAAAATAATGTGTGCTATATTATATGCTTTAGAAAATCATCATCGATATAAGTATGTATATACATAACGAATTTGTTCTTTATGCCGGCTTCCAATTTCTGATAAATTTTGAAATTTCGAAAATCGATTTTTGTTCTTCTTATTTTTGCATATTCCCACAAAATTTTGACAGTGACAAGCACGCAATTGTCTTATGAAGTTGTGGCCGACTCACTGTGACGTATTGTTTACATTGTTCGTAAGTTTTTATAAAAAAAAAACATTTTTAACTTGTTCATCGGAAGAATAACGTATACCTATAAATTATAGATAATAAATAAAATAATGATTTTCTATTTAACATACTTAAATAATATCTTTCTTTTTAACATACTTAAATAATAAAATCAGTGAAGAGACTCGAAAGTCTATTTACATAACTAATAAATTACAATAATTCGATTTCGAGATCGAAAATTTGCCTCGTTAGCTTCGTTATGATGGTCATGTTTACTTTGGAACTTATAAATACAGAAAAAGGGTAAAAACGGAGTCATTCAAGAGTTAAAATAATTAAATTAATTTCCTAAAATTGCCATTCAGTGCAGTGGAGCTTAAAACTATGAAGTAATAACGAAATATTCCTTTTCAATTACCGATCTGCTTGGCTTAGGGTTTTACAAAGCAATTGTCAGAGTAAATCAGGATCAGTCAGAAAAAAAGGAACCAGATTAAGGGCAAACACCAAAAAGGCGCTTAGTACTTTTGAAAAGTGCAGAGAGTCGGACTAATTAAAAGAAACGTAAACAATTTCCCTTCTCCTCGAGTGGCGGAGCGCCCTTATATTTTTCACTTCAGCCGGGGATCCAGTTTTAATCGCATCACAAAAGTATCCTTGAGCTAGCTGACTTCAGAGACACAAAGCCAGCGCTCGCCGGAGTTGTGCCACGACGAAATTGGAGCAGCCCGACTCCAGTCTCCAGTGGCATCACGGGGCAATAGTTTCATAGTTTCTGCGAAAATGTACTGAGATAACATCATTTCAAGTTTCGCAACTGCAACTTTGTATTCCCTGAAAATTTTTGATGAAATCGGCAAACAAAACCTCTGAAGAGCTTTTGACAAAAATAAAAGAAATATAAAAAATAAAACTAGCGAAAAATCTAGTGCGCGCTAGATTTCGTTGTTCCGATTTCCTCCGCTGGCTTTCACACTATGCGTTATTTAACACTTTTGGATGGAGTTTTTCGATGGAAACTAAAATACTTCTCCCACTCCACTTTGCACAATAATTTTTTAAAAAGAAAAATCAATATTAAAGCATATTTCTGTGAACAATTTCCGAGAAACTTTTCTTATTTACAAGGCCTGATAACGAAATAATGAGTACAATAAAAAGGTAGTGGAGCCTCCGGGGGGCCCCTTTTCTCGACATCCGCCGGAACGCCTGAAACGTACCGGGCCCGGGCACCTGCTCTAACTTCGACAAGTAGTTTTTGGAAATAATTTCCTTGATGACTTCGTGACCTGTAATACTTTTGGGATTTCTCCAACAAAAGAGTAAAATTTTGAAATGAGCACGTTGCCATGGCAAGTGATTCAGCTGTTCGCGACTTCTAGTGGCATAAACTATGCTTGCGAAATGCTATTGCTCTGGAAATTTTTTGAATAAACTTTTAATTACAATGACTCAAGAAAGGAGGAATGTTCAAGTGCTGCAAGGAGCGAGACTTGTCCTTATTCACGGAATAAACTCTGAATTTTGTATGCATTTCAAGAGTTGGGGGGCCAGTTCAAGTTAAATTTTGTTAAATAGAAAAAATATAGAAAGAGGTTCAAAAACTAAGGGATATGACTTTAAAAGTATGTAAGTTCTAAACTAAGACAAGTCTGCACATGTTAAACGTTGGAAAAACGATTGTTTGTGCATTTTATTTCCCGAGATTAAATAATTTTCGTTCAAATTACTTACTTCGCTTAGGGTTAAAGTTTTCATAATTTTTGAAAATATTGTTGCAAAATAGTCTTCCCTATAATTCATTCTTGAAATTTTAAGCTAGTGGATATAGGAATCGGCGTCTCGCCAGTGCTCCGGATTGAAACGCCGATCATTTTTGGGCTCGTCTGCCTCGGCGGACGGATATCATATATTCTCCTACAATTTCATGTTAAACTAATTCATCAGATTATAATTTGGTTGATTTTGCTCAAAAGTAAAATCTCAAAGCTATAGTCACTATTTTCTAAAACTATGATTTAAAATCAGTCATACGAATAATAGACTTTTGAAATTTTTACAAATGGTCTCCGACATTATTCTGGATAACTTTGTTATTTTCTCTAACATAAATAATTGATTCATTCATCGAAAATGACATGTTACTTAAAGTGTAAGTAGTAAAAAAATTCCTCATAATTATGTAAAATATTTTCTACTAAAGTTATACCTAGGCGTATTGACCGCAGTATGATTATGTACGTTTTAATTTTTACACTATCATTATTTTAAACTAACGAAACCAATAAACTGCTTATATCGTCTAAACAACTTTATAATAAAATATAAAATAAAACAACAACCTTTAATAAACCGTATATCTATAGCCTAAATTCAAAAAGACTCAATCCATTGAACTTGAAATTTCCGACATTATAATCAATATAATAACGGAGGGGAGACACTGACATCAAACAGGTTGTAATTAAATTTCCAAGTTACTTATTTCCAAATTTGTGGGAGTCCTTCCAGATGGTTGGGGCATTTCTGGGCTTGTTTAGGCCCAAACCACACTAACTGTGGACGATATTGGGCAGTATTTTGCAGTTACTGGTCATTATATCTATGAAATTGAATGTAAACCAAATGCGCTGGGGACATTCCTGATGAATAGATTTAATGTTTTAATATTGAAGGGAAAGTCCCCACAATTGTTAGCACTTAGTGAAAGCACAGTGGTATTTTCGAGTATTTAATTTAATTAAGTAATATACTGAGGTTTTCTTTAGATTATATTTAAGAGATGATTTATGGTGAGAAAAGTGTATATATACATAGGTGTAACTATATTTTTAAATGAATGTTTGTAGCTTATAATCTTTAAGTATTACTTTTGAATCAAAAAACATCTATCTAAAAATAAATTGAGCTAAATTTGTGAGACTTAATGACATTCCTCTGAAGTGTTTGGATAACGGAATTTGTTTCTATTGTCGTTACATTTTTTGATGTTGCATCGCGCATGTAGGTACCGTCTCTTTTATTAAATAGTATAAAAATAGTCTAAAGAAGATTTTCTGCTTTCCAGAACTAAGCGATTCAAAAACATTTTATTTTCATTTTAATGAGGATGCTAAATATTTTCGTAACTCACATTTTATGCAGAATAACTCACTAGCTTCGTTTTTTTTTCATTTTCCTATCTAGTTCAGGCTACACTGAATAAAAAATTAGCAAAACTAACTTATCTTTTATTGATTTTAGCCTACTAATTGAATTAATTATTATATGTAATTTAAAGTAGTGGATCCAACTAAAATAGTCGAGAACTAACTAATTTTGTAAATGTTTTTCCCACTGTTTTAGTTCTTTCAACTAATCTAATTAGTAGGCTAAAAAAGTAGTTATTTTTTCTAATCTTTTTCTTTCAGTTTAGATAGTTAGTTTTGTATTGCATTGAATTTTAAAAACTCTCAAGTAGATATACATCCATCAAATTGCGATGATATTTACCCAGTAGAGTAAATTTTATATATAAACTGTTTAAAGTTTGTCTGTATTTTTATAGTCTGTTTTTCCATGTTGCAGGATGGGTAATCAACATGAGAATGACCCTAAGAATACCAGCTCTCACAATCCCCAGACTTAAACCCTTTTGAGCATTTCCGGGAGATGTTATTTACTAGTTAGTTCAGTCCCACCGCTGCAAAAATTTAAATGATTTAATGGATCTACTGTCAGAGTGTCAGGTCAGTTTAATGGCAAAAAGTTTCTCCCGAAATAGTATTATAAAATTAGTTAACATAATGAAATTTTAAATTTTAATATTTAGAATGATTTTTATTAACTTTGATACTTCAAATTGATTTATTTGTTAAATATAGGATAAATACAGGTAAACGTTAAAAAATTGTATGAAGGTTACTTTACTTTTAGGTTTGTCTACTAAAACTTACATATATGTTGGGACTGTTTCCATTAATAATTGTTGCGTATTTTTTGCCCGCTACTGTATATCTAAGTCATATCTAAAAATAATTTACAGCCGCAAATAATGTATTATCAAAACTATTCTCAAGTCAATAATTTTCTCCACTTTATACTAGCAAGAAATATCGAGGAATTTGTTGTAGCTTCCACTTCTAGCGCTGTAATCGTTGCATGTGCGAAAATTGGCTTAGACTGAAAACTCTCCAGGAAATAAACTAAAAAATTCTTTTACCAAAATATTAGCCGAGTAGCAGGAAGAAAAAGGACCGGGGCGAGTTGAGGCGGCCGTAAGTCATAAGGTTGGAGCCCGGCAGTGCATTAGCCTTACTAAACTGCTGTTTATAGAGATAAGTGGGATTTTACACAAAACCTCCGCCGCAGCCGGGGAGCACTCTGCAGGACAAACCCGTGTTTATGCTCCTCCTAATTTATTCCCGCACAGTCAACAAGTATGGTCTAGCTATGTGGCACCTAGCGGCGCATAGAACCAATTTCTGGATTTTAAAATTATAACCGGGGAGCCGGGGCGCAACTAAGAGCCACTTCAAAATGCCTCGTAAAAACATTCCTGTCTCCTCCTTTTTGAACACACATGCAAATTAATGAGGGCCACACAGTGGTGGTCCCAGCGTCCCTGAACGCTGTAAAATATGCACAGCCCTCAGTTTATGTCAGGGAAATTTATGATAGAACCTTTAATAGCATCGCAAGAAGTGCAGAAAAGACCCAGGACCGGTGGTAAGTTTTATGTGGCGCCTCTGCCGAACAACCACACCGTCAAAAGTACTCTGCAATTTTACTACCGAAGCGGCGCGGCAGCGGCGTGTGGCGGCTCCGATGCGCGTCGATATTTTATCGCCTACATCTGTCCCTTGATTCGCGCAGGCAGAAATCTCAACTTTGCGATTATTTTAAATTCAAAAACAAAATCCCTGCGGAAATATCAGTATTGCTGACTGCGGGTGGGCGATCTTGCTCCACAATATGTGCTCCAATCAGTTTGCTTTTACTACAGTGAGTTATAAGCACAGATGCATCTTAATTTGTTAGTACACTTATTCGTTTAAAAAAAGACTCGCAGTTCTCATAACAGCTGCATAGAAATTAAGTACCCTATATTCAAAATTATTTCAAAATTATGCTATTTCTTTAGTTTTTTAGTTTTTCGACACTGGAGGCATTTGAGTAATTTGTTTCCTTTTAAATTTTTTCTTTTTAGAAATACATAGGAATTAAATGTTTAACAACCTCTCCTCCGTTATTATTATATTATATGTACATAGTTAAAATGTTGAGCTATTGAACTTTTTGAATTATTTAGTTTTTATAATGCAACACAATGTACTTTGAAATCATATACGAAATGGAGGTTTTTTAAAATAAGTTTTTAAGTTTTATTTATTGTGAATACATTATTTTGTTATTTTATTATAGATATTTGTTTGAATGTTTCTATTCGTCTACTAAAAGTTCGCTTGGATTGTTCTTTACGACTGAATTATAAGTCTTTCAATTTTTAACTTTGATTACCTAATTTTCAAGTAAATATGTAACTTATTTTGTCCTTCCCCTGTGACCTTCATATGTATTATCTGTTCCATAAAATTACTACATAGACATTTATGGAAATTTTTATTCATAAATCAATTCTATTAGGACAATATTTTACTGGAACTATGGCCATTTCCAAGTTCGCATACATTATCACTTTTCCTAACTCTTCGGAACGCACTTAATGAATCGTCATAAAAATTTTGTTCGATTTTTAAAAACTTGGGTATTATTATAACAAAAAATCTTTCTATTGTTTGAAAAATCAAAATGGGTTTTAATAAAATAAAAATGCCAAGTATTCAATAGAAGGGAAAAGGTAGGTACCTATAATTTTTGTTGGCGCAAAATTGAAACCAGGAAAACTTAATAAAGTGATAATGATAAATTTGTGACTTCCATACTGTTCCTCTGCGGTGTGGAAACGATTGCACTTTATCTTAGAGTTTAAAGCTAGGGCACCACTCCATTCCATGAGTTGCAATAAGAGAGATTTTTTTCCAGCATTCGGATCAGACAGAAAAAAATAAAGCAAATATTTTCCAGGGGAGAAAACGCGAAATTAATTTCCGCTCGAGGTGGTACGCGTAGGTATTTTTCATTTGCACGAGGAGCTCTGAAAACAGAAAGGGGATTGGAAATGTTTTCCTAGCAAAGAGCATATCACAGCCGACAAAGTGCAGTATCATGCACTATAACCCCGTCAGAGCTGCTTTAGAATTATAATCAGTTCCTTTATTTTCTCGCCGACGGGAGACATAATTTAGCATATTTTCATCGCAGCGGAACCCATGGTAAATTGGATATTCCTCCGGTTTCGCCAGTATGTGCACTCTTCATAAAAGGCAGAGTGCTATTAGTTGTCGTACATATTTAAAGAATGCCCCGCCCCTCACATGTCGCGGCCTTTATAAAAGCAAAGTTTAAAAGTAAGCAAACTGGGAAAAGCAATTCCGCGCATACAAGACTTAAGCACTCGAGCTTCCTTTCTTTTATTTCTGCAACCGAATGGTGCTCCGGGCAAAGGCAGGCAAAGCCCCGAAAATTCACCGAGTTCCAGAATGAGTTTCTCGACTATAGTTCTGGTTGGCAGCTCTTTTCGCATGGGCGAAAATAGTTTTTAATGAATCTTAAAACCTGAAATTCCTTCACACTTTTACTTGGCTTTAACGCTGGTATACAATGGACGCGACGCATTTTCGTTGCGCCGCAAAATAAATTCAATTACACGAGAACCTGCCCAGATACAATGCATGCGTAGCGATTTTGTTGCGCCGCAAAGTTCTGTAAAATTTGGAACTTTACGGCGAGACAATTCCATATCATGTTCAAATATCTGTTTGCTTCTAGAGAAGATATATGAAAACGAGAACTATCACTTCAAATTAAAAATAGTTATTGTTTTCTATTATTGAATTTAAACTGGTTTTTGATACTTTGATATACTTTTAAAATAAAAAAGCCGACATGTAGGTATGACTTTGATTAACTTTAGCTCATTTATTTAAAAATTTGTTGTACCTTTTGGCAGTCCAGTAAAAATGTAGTGTAATGTGTTTTGTATCAGGCAATGCATTTTGCCCATCATTCCTCGACGCGGCGCAACAAAAGCGAGTCCATTGTATTCCAGCCTTTAGAGTGAAGCGCCACAAAATGTGAAACGTGCTCCTCAGATTCGATGATAACTCATTGTGGGCCGTTCAAATGCATCGCCGGGGCGGACTAAGCAAAGGACCTGATGCAACGGAGAGTACGGGGAACCTTGCAGTGGTTATTAGACTCGTTAAAATATTTGAGAATTAATAAAACTATAGTACTTTGTTCAATTGGGAGAGAGCAGTTTAGCTCCCCGGACACGTAAACAGAGCCCGGTAATTATTTTAATTGTCCGGACTCTGCCGCATCCCTAGAATATCTAACGTGGTCCCTTAATGGAGGAATGTATCTGAAAGACAATTCAATGGAACACGTTTGCCCTTACTATTTGCCATTCTGCGCGCCGCATTTCTTTCGATACGGCCTCAATTCCTTCTAATCCTCGTGGAGCTACTCCAGCACCCGTGCCACCATTTGGCCCCAAAATGGAGCTACTTTCCAAAGACTTCATGAGGCACATTCAGCACCTCAGCCATTGGCCGGGATTTGCGGGGGCCTAAGTGAATTAAGGCGACAAATTGACTGTTGCATGAGGCTCCGCGCTCCACGTGTTGTTGGGACGGCGAAAAAGTAGGTGCGATCCTCTGTCGGGTTATAAAAGTGACCTAGCCTATGTGCAGCCTCGTTACAGGTTACAGGCACCACCTGGAAACAAATCACCGCAGACATTTGGGGCTAGGTGAAAGTCGCCCCCGTAAACATGTACACCTGCAATTACTCACCTGGCGCCCCGAGAAAATTCCTAAGGCACCGTCCGAAGGTGGGCATTTCTCCGCATGCACAGCGGGGCGACAATTTAATCTATTAGCCGGGCTCCGGGTGGGTCCGTGGTAGAATAAATTGCCCGTCAAGTTGGCTGAAAGGATCTTTTGGCAGGATATGTTGCAAGGGCAGTGATGCATTTATGACCCCCGCCCAAACGGGAATCCGGTGAGCCCCACAAATGGGGCCCAGGTTGTGCCAAATATGTGTGCCTAGGCTTAAGGGATCTTATGCAGAATTCCTGATGCTCCAGTTGATATTGAATAATTGCCTGCGAACTGGGTGGCTCCCGGGGGAGTGTGTGGGCCCAGGACCCCTTTTCTCGCCCCTCAGAAGCCGGTAGTGTGACATTGCTGTGATGTGATGGCGTGCAAAGTGGAAATAACGTCGCTTCCTGCGAGATCCTGCGGTGAAACCATGTGTCACTTACAAATCCTTACCCTCATGTGGAAACATTTTGTTGACTTAAATGTGGCAATTTATTCCTATTTCCCAGCCCTCTAGATTTAGCTTGATGCTGTGATTTCATCGGACCACAACCAGAAAACCTGATCTCTAGTTTTAGTGTACGCTGCTTGGGACATAAGTACCAGTTTTGTTTTGCTAGTACCAAATGTTTAGACATTTTCCTCAGCGGAACTGGTTAATCAACAAAATTATAGCGGAAATTGTATTCTTCCTGAATTCCACAAATAAATATATTTATCAAGCAAATTAAGGGTTACACCACAATTGGTGATTGTTTCATGAAATGGTTCCTTAGGGTGTTATTAACAAATTCTGAAGTTTATATGGTCATTAGTCCAGAAATTGAAATCTGACGAGAAGAGTGTGTAGAAGCTTTCTGGAACCTTATCCTTTAAACAACGGACACTCTAAGGAAAGTCAAGAAAATTTATAAATAACATTCTAAGGTATACAATTCCGTAGGAAAAAACAAATTTGTTGTTTGCATTATTTCTCAAAATATGTTTATGTGTCTTAATAGAATTTTTCGCAGATCATGACATTAATTTAAAGTAAAATCATTTTCTAAATATTTTTCCGTAAATGTGCATCAAAGACTCGTTTTCTTCCAATAAAATCGATCCAAAGAGGTTCTTAAATTAAAGTTAACATGTTAACTGATTATGTCTTATATATGCGTCAATTTCAAAACCTCATTTTTTATTTAATGTCGTATATGTACGTCATGCTCGAAAAAAATTGCATTTGCTATGAAATTTAAAGTCAAGCCAAAAATAAAAATTTCCTTGCAATTTTGATATTATAAAGTAGGCATTAACACTAAATTTCCTGATAATGCCTATTATTTTTTTAGTTCTTTTTGCCATAAACTATTATAAACATTTAAGTCCATTTTTGTTCTATTTCATTGTATGGATTAAAATTTGTATGATTTTATGTATTTATAGTTTTATATTTTTGCATAAATCAGTTTTTAATTATAAAACTTTTAATGTTGAGTCAAACCCAATTTAAAAGTGTTACTTACTTTGCTTATGTCGTAAATACGCGTCTTTGCTTGAAATTAATTCAGCAGATTAAATCGAGCTTTGTAAGAAAAACTAATCAGTTAACAGGTTAAATAAATTTATGAAATAAAATTTTTAAAATTGAGCCCATAAATAACGTTGCAGCTGAAGAGTGAATTCTATAATCATAACCCGGCTATATCTTGTAAACTATTTGAATCTATAGTCTATGTTTCGACTATGCTTTTTCTTAGGAAGTAGTTTTTTAAAAGAAAGATAAAAACAGAAAATTGAAAGAAGTTTAAGTAGGTAATAAATAAAGTATTATAATGTAGTTTGAACTTTTCGTTTTGTAAACGTTACTTATAAGTATACATTTCCTATCGATAACGAAATCACCTACAAAATAAAAATATGAGGGGAATATTATTGAATAACTTTCTCTAGAATTATTTAGCCATATGACACTTCCACAACTAAAACGAGTCTAACGACACCTCATTTATTAAAATGTATAGAGCATTTAAGGGTTGAAGCGGTTTTAGGGCCAGCCGTTTGGCGGGCAAAATTGTAACAATACATATGTACATAACATACATACACCCGAAAAACATTATCTTCCTTCTGAGTTATATATTAAACATAGTAAATTTTATTTAGAAAGAAGGGCGTGATCCATATAAGTAATTGCACGGAATAGTGTCAATTTGGATTCTTTCTAATGAAATCTTCAAAAAATTGCTTCAAAATAGTTTTTGAATGCAAAGAGCGATAAAAGTCGAAAAGAAGCCCCAAAACATAAACAGCCCTTGAACGCTGAAAGGATAATCGTGGGCGACTCTCAAAGAGATCGGGATAAAGTTAGATTAACCCCAGCTTTGGCGTTTGGTCCTTAACAGCTGAACCAGTGACATCCGCTCGGTTTAATTATTCAATATAAAACCGCTCTGTGGTGGCCGCATCGACGTGGATCACAGTGGGGCTCCAAAGGCGGGGCCGGTCGACACGGCCTGCACATAAAGCATTTTTTGGTCGGTTCGAAAGGACATGACCAGAAAACCGAAACCACTGCTGAAATTCCGAGTGGAATTCGATTCAATTTCCTTGCTCCATACGGGCGGCATCTAAGAGCCTGGGGGGCCGTAATTGCGCTTCCATTTGTCACACCGCACCGCAATCGAAATCGCAAATGGAAATTAAAACTCAATTTTTTTCTTGTTTTTCATGTTGCCCTCTGAAAAAATCGATTACTTCAATTCTTTTGCAGAGGAGCAAGACTCGAAATGGCAGTGACCAAAAATTCTTCGAGAAAGACAATGGGCGAGGGCAGATGTTTCATTTTCGAAATCCAGAGATAGAAAGATGCGACTTAAATGAACTCGGCCAGGAACGGCAGGGATTCAAGTTGCAATACCTTTTCAATCGCAGCTCACCGCTTAAGTGCTCCAGAGGACATTTAGGTCAGTCCTTACAAAATTGTTATAACCTCGGATACACTCTTAAGGTATTTTGTGCCCCACAAAGAAAGTCTCAGGTGCCTCCGGTGATCCCGGAAATTAACGAAAGCCAGAGCTATCCATTATGCAAATTGCTCTCATCCAATTAACTGCAACAAGATACGTGCGATCTACGCTTATGTAAATCCTCACATGAAAGCCGGCCTCAGAAGGCTGATGAAAGGTTTCTTATTCCTGTACACGCCTCGGGAAACTTTATAAAATAAAAAAAAGGAAACCTTGTGCAGTGTCAGAGCACGTGAATGCCTCCTTAAACCTTTTCGTCACTTCAGGCAGTTCAAGTGGCCCGCCACCTCCACGACGTGTCGAGGAAAGTGGGAGCCCATCCAAATTGCATGTCACAAGTTAACCAATTCCCTGCTTAGGAGCCGTCGTGCCCCCCATTCTTTGGGGGCCAACACAATACCTGGAGGAGGTGCAGCTCATGGCTGGCACATAGTTGTTATACGTATCAAGAGTATCTAGATTCTAGATTCTAGAATGCAGGGCTCGAAACTTTCACACAAGTTTGATTCTAGTGGCAACGGCGGCAGGGCCCGGACCCCGCATTGAATCAAAAGGCAAAGTTTTGATTTAATAGCGCACCAGAAGGGGAGCAGGGCTCCAACAACTCATGATCCAACTGGGGCACAGCTTGCATTGCCAGCTAGACGCTGAATAATAAATTCGCGGGAACGACGGGGGCCTCCAGGGAGACGACTATCAGTTCAACCAGGGCAACCTTGTTGGCTAATCCCTGAACATTTCAAACCGAATCATCCACCGTGAAAAGTACTATATATAATTCCAGGTGGGGCTGGACAGAGGAGCCCGGGGCCAGTTCGACGGGGCGCAGAGTGGCACAATCCCTAGGCCCCATGTCTTCTTTCCGGACACTGGAAAAAACTCTTAAATTTATGCCATGAGCAAAACCTGTGTATAATTGATCTGGCGAAGTCCCTTGGTTAAGTGCAGTCGAGAGCTCCTGACTTTACTCATTACTGCCGGGCTGAGCAGAGAGGTTGATTTGCACCCACCTTCTTTCGTCTTAAGACTAAAACGAGAAGGCTGCCACTGAGTAAATTTTCTTAATTAATTAACCTTAAACAATTTAATTATTCATAACAAATAGTTGTTGCAAACGCGAACTGCCCTGCTCTCAAGGACGATGCAGCGAATTTAATTACAGCAACATGGCGCCACAACCTCGAGTGGGTGGCTTCAGTTTTCATCCAACAGTCTTGCCAAAGTATTGATTCAATTTCAGTAAAGCAGGTGAGTAAATGAGAAACTTCTAACTTCGGTAGCTTTATCTTACATGAGTACTTAGATGAGATGCAAAACTGAATTTTCGATGTACCAATAGGCAATAGGTTCTATCTTATATCTATGTAAAAATATAAGTTCAAATTCAGAACTCGCGTGCAAAAAAAAACCCAATTAGGGGTATTTGACTATAGTTTTAAAACAGAATATACAAACCGGATTTTAAAACTCACAATTTATTTATCTCAACAATTTATTTCAAAAACAAGTTTTTTATCATATAAAATAATTTTTATAAGAAATTAAATACCGACTTTAAAACTTTGCCTATATGTAGAAATTTAAACTAAAAAGTTAAAAATAATATTTGTTATCACTTATCACTTTAGCACTAAAGGAGAATATACAAAATTATTGATGCTTAAATATTTACAATATCTAATCAGTTATTTTTGGAGTCGGTGCCAGCCAAGGCCCTATAAGATTATTTCTTTTGTGGAGTTGCTTCAATCTTAGTAGCTCATCTATTTGTAAACAACTCATTTCTTTTATTTGATTATCATTCCTTATCAATTTTTTGTTTTAAAAAATATAATCAGTCGGTTATTTAACTTTGAAATTAAATTATCCTAATTTTTGTAAAAATATTCAAATATTTTAAATTCGTAATTCAATAAAAAAATATATAAATTAAATTTTATTATATTAAAAAGAAATTTTATCATTTTATACATTTTTACCAAGAACATTTATCGTAGGAGAAGCAAATATAGGTCTCCACACATATTTCTTGCTTTGGTAGTAATATATATAATAACTACAGGGTACTTACTATAATCGTGGCGTGTGTTTTTGGTTTTTAAGCATCTCATATGTTTAAAACTATAATAAAAGAAGAAAACTGCGAAAAGCTTTTTAATATAACATGTTTTTAAAACACTAAAATTTGCAGTGATGTAATGCAGAACTTAAACACTAAACATAAAATAAGAAGCAAAATGTAACTAGTTATGCCACTATTCGCTGTTATCTGAGTATTAATTCAAAACGTCTTAGCGTTTCGAATTAAAACAGTACATATAAGTGTTTTTTTCACTAATTTTAAACATTAAAATGTTTTATTATAAAACGTTTAAAATGTTTTAATCGAAAAAATGTTTTAAATGTTTTAGCGAAATCAAACATTTTAAGCGTTTTAACTGATTATGTAGAGTACACATTCTGAAACATTTTGAAATAAATTCTAACTAAGAAAAATATATTCAAACCGGAATAAATCTGTCTCATTAATTTAATTCGTCCCAAGTAAATATTGATTCAATGCAAAATAAATATTTTTCTAATTTTATTATTAATTAGTTTCAATTCATTTATCCAAGTTAGAAATTTTTAACTATATTTGATCATGACGCGGTTTAAAAAAAAAAACTACTTAGAGCAACGCTTTAAAAATAATCGTTTTTAATTAAAACACTTAAATTTACAGTGTTTTAACTTCCTTTATGTTTTAAGATCAATTTTTGATTTCTATTATAATATTTGTCTGAGTCATAGTTATGGTCGGTGTTATGCCAACGTATATGAATATACAAAACAAAGCCTGGGTATGTTTTACCTATAACTAAAAGGGGGTTTTCACTTGTATTGGTTAATGAAGAACTTTGTTAGATACAAATTACAACTCTCTAGTTTCGACAATATATCCCGGAGTCGTACAATCGCATTCAATTGATTTATGATACCAGGCAGAGTGGTCCCTTGTTGGGCGCCATTATTAAATTTCGTAAATTATAAGTATCAAATTGACACAGACAAGGACCGCCCCCGGAGCCCACTTTGTGCAGCGAACGATAGTAAAATTAGTGTGCATAGAACTGCATGCAGATTAATGCAACACTTTGAAGGGGCGGGGGAGGATTTGTTTACATTTGTCCCTGCATTAGGGGAGCATGGGCACTATTTCATTTTGGTCAGGTGTTTGATGTATGGCCACCAGCAAATAGGGCCCTCATGTTATTATAATGCAAAATTGATTCGAGGATGGCATGGCTTCCGTGTTGTGTCAGGCCCCTCAATGTTTATGCAAATCAATAAAAATTTCAAGTAGAACAGAGCATTTATTGGGGGCAATGCAAATTTAAATAGACCTTAAACAAAATACAGTGGCATGTTTGTTTTCTCCAGGGAAAATTTCTATGCGCTTTGGTAGATGTTTGTTCCCCAGTTGCCTTGTTTTCGACAAACATTACCTTAGCCAATATATCCCTAACTATGAAGCGTGATTGACAGCCGCATCGGCCGGCAGGCAGCCTTTATTATCCGCAATTATAACGTCAAGGCGGTACACCTGAAAATTCCCTTCCGAGCCCATCCAGGCGGGCCCTGTAAGTTTCCTCCTCGCCTCGATGACTCCGGAGCCCGAGCCCCACAAAGTAAAGGAGTCCCCCACATGGCTCGACGTAATCTCCAATGGAAATTGCATCGCATTCAAATGCAACTGAATGCATGGCGACTGCACGAGCTGCACTCGGCCGGAGTTATTATTTTTCGAATTTACGGGAGCCGAGTCAAAAGCCAAGATATGCACCTGGGGGCTAAATGTTTGCAATGCGGCGAACCGCGTTTGTTAGTCACCAAAGGGCGCTGCTCCACAAATTTACGATACTTATGACAGCCCTGCTCCACGTATTAATCCTGGGCCTCCGTGGGTATGTGGGCGGAGGCCGGTAATTAGAACGAGACCCCGGGGGCTCACTTGCATTCCGAATGACCTCAGTTCGAGAGCTAATTAATCCTGTTGCTCGGGATGTGTTTTTATGCAACCGAGGAGTAGGGTTTAGGGTGCTGCACTGAACAAATCTTGCTCTTTCTTCCGGGAACGAAGTACCTTCTTCCTGTAGATCATATCGGAACTCGTTGTGCAAATAATAACGACCCTTTTCACAAATGCTACTGTTGCTTTATTTGTTTATTATCATACTTAAAAACAAGTTTAATTTACGACTTAACTTTAATTTCAAATCAATGATTCAAAAGACATATAATACTTATCTTTTATTAATTTATCTGATTAAAAATCACGCGTGCAGTGTGCCTATATGTATTTCTTAAAATACGCTCGCAACAAGCCCGAAACGCGACTGTAACAGGTCCAAATTAAACTACGCCTGCATCTGGCCTAAATTGTTACAAAATACGTCCGCAACAGGCTTACACACGCAATTCAATTATTAGTTTATATACAATGAAAATAAATATATTTATATAAATTAATAAATTACTTTATTTACAAAATATAATTTAAACCTTAATTCTTTATAGTAATTTTTTCCTAGTTTATATTCGCTCAAATAAAGAATGATAGAAAGAATCATAATTACATCTATTGCTTTAAATTGAATTTTTATTTTAGCAGGCGTGATGCAGTTGTCTCTATGATCTTATTTCAATTTAAGAATTCTACGGGGTCGATTCGGGCGTATATTGGGCGCTTGTTCAATTCCGGGCGTGTTGCGGGCTCATTTTGGGCCTATATATTTTTCTCGGGTATATGTATATTTATTTACAGATCATACATATTAATTTCACCAACTAAAATAATAATATAACTTAAATTATGTATAACAGAGTCCAGAGATAATATTAAGTATTCTTAAATGGAAAATATCATAAGAAATACAAGCGTTTACCATGAGTCTTTAAATTTTATGAAAACCTCAGATTTGGCTTAATTTTAGACCAAACTTTCAAGTAGGATGAGAATGATTAAAAGTAATTTTATTGTATAGCAGAAAGTTCCACGTTAATCCTTTAATTTTCAAATAACTCTTTTGTTGAATATAACGATGTAACATAATCTATACTTTTAGTGAACTTCTTTATAGTTGAAAAATTTTAAAATTACGTAGATACCCTAAATCGCCTTAAGTGATGCCCATTCTTGTTTAGGTAACTCCTCCTGTTAGTTACGAAGTTGAGTAAATCCTCGAAAAAGTACAAAACATGAAAGGAAAAAAGTATGCCACTCTCCAAGAGCAGGAGCGTCCTCAGAACGCACCCAAGTTTGAAGGTTCGCTGTAAAATTATGACGATGTCATCCGTGTCTATTTCTTGAGTGTTTCATGCAGCGAGGAGCAGCTGTGCGCAGCGTAAATCGGAGCCGGGCGGTCCCCACGAAGGTGAGCTGGGTCTGGATTACCCGCGCCGCGACGCCGCCCGGGGGCGGAACCCACCGAGGAGCGTTACATATTAATGAGGAATTTATTTTAATTTCACACTTCTGGGGGAACTGGGTCAAATGGTCTTAGGGATTCGCGTTAAAGCGTTTCGTGTTTCTCCTTCTGTTTCTGATTCGAAAAGGGATCCTCTGTTAGCACTGAAAAGGATTCTGCGAGGCAAGATGACTACTTACAGCTTAACTGCATTTTGGTGCGTTTTTTTGAAAAAAGGATTAAGACTCTGGTGGGAGAGACTAATTGGTTCAGTGCTTTTCTTTTTTAATTGCAATTCTGTCGAAGAAAGCGCAGGAACCTGTGAAGAGCTCCTGCTAAAGAAGTTTGAACCGACGACTGGATTTTAAGGATGCGCAAATTTTAAGTGACATAGATCGAGCAACTTCGAGCGAGATTTGCAAGGTTGCTCCTCTGTAATTTATTTTATATCATTTTAAAAAGGCGTTCATCTGTTTAAAATTATTTCATTCACCGCCTTTTTAAGACTTTATTATATAACACGAAACCTACAAATTCTACTAATAAGGTTTATATATGTAAGTACCTATAAAAGTATCTGAAACTACTGCGTTACTTTTGGGAAAAAAAATCGGATTTTTTTGTTATAATAGAATAAACCACTAAGGTTCAAACTTCAAAGAAAGTGTAGAGTAGCCTACTATTACTATTACTGGACTTATTAATACTGAAAATATTTCGTTTTATCAAAAATTAAAATTTTGTTTGAAAGAAATTGCTGCGCAATTTAAACAAAAATGTAGGTAATCATACGGAAAATGCAAGTTTTCTTGTCGGCTTTAAAAAATATTAAATTTAGACAGTACATTTAGATTAGAAGAGTTTTTGATGAAATTTTGATCTGATGATATTTTGAAGTCCTAACATATCTATACCTATGCCATAATATTTAATGATCAAAAAGGATTTTGTGGTTGCTGACTTATAAATTAATATCGAAATTATACAGCACTGAGGGCCGGAATAGTGAACCAAAATAATTTTTCTATAATCTTTAGTTGCTAAAACATATAGACAGATAAACAGAAAATGTTTTGCCTTTTCCATTTTTGTTATAGGATTAAGCTGGCTTTAGATTACAGCCAAAAAAGAGTTTTTGTTTCGGTGCAAACTTATAATAGACTGAAAATGTAAGAAAATATTTACTTCCTTGACACGTTTGTCTTTACAGCGGAGTAAATTCCACATTAAGATTCGCTGCAAAAGGAAAATCTAATGAGCACTAAAGCGTTGTGATATTGATTTCAGCTCGGTTTCTAATCAAACAAGGATAGGTCTTAGGTATTTTTTCAAGTAAAAGCAGTAAACCTCGTCTCGCTGTTCGACAGAAGGAAATTATACCCAGGAACTTTCGAAAGTTTACATTTTACGTTGTTCCTAACTCAGCCCAGAATCCAATTTCCTTGCAGGGAAGCAATGAAAACAAAATTCCTGAGGTCTAGAACTCTGGTGTATTTGTGTGCCCTAAGACAAGCAAATTCGTTTAGAAAAGCGACAAGCCCTAGAACACCATTTCCCTTATTAGGGCATGAATGAAATAGTTTCTGCCAGTGTCGGTGCAGGTAAAAGACAAAAGCCCGGCAAAGGTATATTACCAACACCGCAGAAAAGTTGAGTACTATGCTAACAGGTGAGGATTACGTTTCAATTTAGAAGTTCCCTCAATATCCGGGCTGTAACATAATCTGGATCTATGCCAACATCCACAAAGAAGACAAGTGGCAATGTTCTGGGAATGATGACGTTCGCAGGAGGAACTGCTCGAACTATGTTCCAAAAAAGTAGAAAAAAAAGGACATAGTCGAGCACTGTACTAAGGAAAAATATCTTAGAAATTCTCGAGGAACTGTGACAGCAAAAGAAAAACAACAAGTTTGTTCCTTCGTCTGGGCAGGAAGAAATTTATTCCGTGTCATTTATTTTTTTCGAAGGAACTATGGAACTAAGCAAACTGGGAGGAACGCATGCACTTAAATGCATTGGAAACGCTGGAAAGGGCGGGCTTTGCCCTACTTAAAAGGCATATGACATTAGCAGAACCCTTTCGTGCCAACTTTTAAATTTCTCGCAATTTCTTTTCAGTCTAAGCTTTAATTCACTCCCGACGGAAGCGAAGGAATTTGGACGGAAGGAAGAAATGGGAGCAGTTTTCAGTACGAAACTTTATTTCCTTCCCCCGGCTTACGCGGATGGTTCCATTTGGTCAGGATGGAAGGGGGCTTGTAATTAAGCAGACGTTTGGATTTTCAAATAAACGCTGTTGTCCATATGCAACGAGTTGCAGGAATTTTTACAGTCCTTACAAAAGACAGTGGCATAAAGAGGGCATCTATTTGGAATTCAAATTAAAAAATTTGAAATCAACCTTTCGTCTTGATTTTTTAATTTAATTATATGTACCTACGACGTTTGTAGTGATTGTTGTAAGGTAAAGATACCAGTAGTTGACTCACTTTATGGAAAATTTATAATTAATTACATACCTACATAATGTATATCGCTGCACAAACTATTCTTCTATTACATACATACATTACTACAAGTACTCACTTCTGGGCTCTATTTCATAAAACTGACAGGTCTGACAAAATTTACAAATTTATTCAAATTTTATGACAAAATCATGTTTTATAAAAAACGTTACTCTATGCAAAGTTATTTTTACAAGTAAATTATTTTATTGGAATTTAATGAAAATGAAAAAAAGTTTCTATAGGCGCATAGAATGCAAGCGTATCAAAACTCTGCTGTTTGATAAATTTGCAAGTGAATGTTTTTCGGAGTAGAAATAAAAAGAACATTATTTACATAGCTTACAGTAAGCATTTTCGTGGTTGGACTCACGCGGACCCAACAGAGCCAGTTAACCATATTCTGGATTATATTCTCGCACTATTTTACCGATGCTAAATCTATAAAATTATAGACTCTTTTACTATAATGCTAATATTTGATGTCATGACTATTTTATTGCTAGCAAACCCATAAAAATTTTTCTCAGCGTTATGAATTTCAGCTTACATGTAGAGGTACTCAAAATTATAGTGTATGTACATATATTTGGGACTTTATCTATTTGCTACTATATAAATTGCAGAAATAAAATAAATAATTAATTTGAAATGAAATAAATAAATAATAAAATAAAAATCTTTGGCGGCTGAAAGTAAACATACATATGTATGTATGTCAAAGTGAAAAAATTATATAATCTTTTGTAGATTCGGTTGTATACATATTATATCATTTTAAATATAACGAAAAGGTAAAAACAGGTTAAATAAACATTCTAGGGAAATCAAAGAGCTCTTTCATGTTTTCTGTCACCTGCTTAACATGAGTTTTGCCATGGTGTTGTTTACAACATTACTTTGTGAAGAAGAGTATATTCAATATTAATAAGTAAGTGTCCTCTACTATTTCCAAGATTTATGATATAAAATCTTTTACACATTTAACTATCGCTTCATTTTACGAATCAAATAGCTTGCGGAGAAGGCAATTTTGCTTTTTTCCATTCAACCGCGTGAAAGGTGGAGACACCGTGCACTTTTCCCCCTATATTCAAAAGTGCCTGACGGAATGTTTTATCGCAATTAATCTATCTGCAAACTGCAGACCAGCTGGAAACTACTTTAATCATCCACACATCGTGGCCGGAGTGGCCATTATCTGTTCCTGGAGGTACGCATATGTGGCATATGTGGAATAGCTGCGAAATGAATGCACGGCTTTATCAGTAATTAGCATCCTTTGTGGCGCACCAGAGGCCTTCCGTCGCAGTGTGTTGGCGTAATCAGAGCCAAGTGGTGAATCCGCCCCCGCCAAGGATGCTGCGGGTCTGCATCAGGACAACTGTGCCGTGGGCTGAAACTGAAAGGTTTTTTGAATAGTGTGCGAACCTTTTGCCAGAATTTGTTCATCCGGCCCAGGTGAAAGCACGTACGCGGGCATAGTGCCCCGTGCCGAGCGGGGGTGTTCTTCACTTTCAAATTTATTCATAACGTGAAATGGAATCAACCCCGCGAATGTATTCAGAAGCGTCCTTCTTAGCGATTCCCTTTAGACTGACAAAAAACTGAATATTTTTTGAATCTAAATCAGGCAAACGTCCCAGAGGAGTGCTCATATAACGTCACAAAAGTCCAGACAAACACCATCAAGTCGTGTCCTTTAAATTCCATCAGCTGGAGATGTTCGTAACGATAAACGAACCCGCCAGCACTCAGTACGGGAAAAAAGCGCGAAGGTCCCGTTCTCGAACTGCTCTTACTGTTGTCGGATGGAATAAATCCGTTTTTGTCTCGCCATCCAGCAAGGAAGTTAAAATGAGAGCATCATGAATTTCATATTTTTGGTAAAGTTGACATTTGTATCATGCCAAGCGCGCAAAGAGCAAATTTCCCTATTCCGTCTGCAAAATTTCATACGCGCGGGCAGAACCAGGAGTTTGGGGCGTTTTGTTTGAAGTCAAGAAAACAAAAACAACAAGGAATTAATCTTCGCGGAAGTCGTCACTCCGTCGCATATATCCCCCAGGACGGCTTACATTTTCTTCTAAGGAAAGACCCGAAAACATAACCGGACCGCTTCCGGGCATTTCTGGAACAAACCCTGTTCGCATATATTAAATTTTAAACGAAGTTGGAACTTGGCAAAATTTTGGACATACAGCTGAAGGACAACAATGAAGGGAGCAAAAAATTTAACTTTGTATAACTAAGGTCATATCATGGATAATTTAAACGAAACTAAAGTCGCTGCTTGTTCAATGTTTTCTTAGATGACAAGCTTAAAATTCTTTACTTCTGTAAACCTACACTGAGGAAGATCTATTTCCATAGCTGTCACTTAATATTCCACTTTTTGTGACTACGTGTTTTCTCTTCAGTTGCATTGTTTTCAAACATTTCCATATACGTAATGAGTTTTATTTATAGTTGCATACATTAAATTACACGTACATATATAAATATTTGTTGGATTTGTTGAATGATAGTAATAATAAATAAAATTTTTACATGGTCAGGGTCTAATTAAGTTAATTCTTAGTGTTAGCATTATCAAAATGTGAGTTCAAAAATATGTTTTATTTTTTTAGCACAAATTATTCAAAAAATGCAAGAAATGTGCTGTCCCTGAGTGAACAAAACTAATTTTTTATGACAACATTTCTTCAAATCCTCGCCAAATGTTCAATATGAATTAAGCATTTGTACATTTTATATATTTATTTATGGTCTAAATCGCATAATTTGAATATTTCAGGATTATACACGAACCTAAGTTTAAATCTAAATCATCAAATCACAGATTTAGATTTAAACTTTGCAATACATTAATTGAAAGTTTTACCCAAACCCTGTCTCCAGAGAAATTTGAGGATTTCAAATGTGATAAATATACTATATGGTTATTCATTGAAGACGTGTGCAAAAGTATCTACATAATTTCTCACATTCCACCCTACTTCTAAAGAAATGCGGGAGTTGAATTAACATTTCTTATTAATTTATGAATTTGTACAATCTGTCAGACTCTGAAACAATTTTCGCTATCTTCTTGAAAAGGATCTAACTTTCCTTTCCAAAAGCTTCTCAATTATTTAAATCTTTGTGTCCTCGGAATACGGAATTGTTCGTATATAATCTGTCGTGTATATTTTGTAGGATAATTCTAATATTATGACTATTTCATTGATGTACTATTGATAGAAAAATAGTTGTGTTAATTGTGATATTTTTATCATTTCATGTAACATGCATGAAAGCTCGGAAGTTACATTTTATTAGCAGGAAAAATAGTTTAAATATCCGCTTTTTAACTATCTTACAGTGTTTTCGTATTCTTACACATCTAATATTTAATGTATGATCCATCCATTAAATAAATATGAATACATATGATAATTGTTTTGGTAAAACTTTTTCGTTTTCAGATTTGCATCCTATGGACTAACCTTTTAATTCTGATATACTATAACTTGGCTGTGATTTAAAATAGTTTTGTAGTTCTCGTTAATATTTAAATCATAAATTTTTAAAGTATAAATAAATTAAATTGTTGGGTTCTATTTTGAAGCGATTTTTTGACAGTTTTGTATGGACAAATTAATAATTCCGCTGAAAATTTGTTTTAAAGGCTGTATTAGGTTAGGTATACACCTTTTGATGTAAGAAAAATAATTTAATTTTTTCCATTACCTATGTTTGAAAAATGGCGCCACTCAGGTATGTATTTCCGTAAGACACTTCTTTCTAAATCAAAAGTTGTGTGCATGAAAACGGCTGGACCTAGAGCATGTTTTTAATATCATTTTCCATTTTTTGGGTAAAAATTTAACACTAAATTAATTAATTAATTAATGACTAATTATTTTTTCCGAATTTGGAAAACGAATATGTAGGTACTTCTATGGACAATGCAATTTGGAATAACATCATAAAATTCCAAGTCGATTGACTGAGAAACCTTACACAAATTTTTTGATTCCAGAGTGCCTATCATAATTCGAATTTTTAAATATTAGATATTTGGCATAGTTTAGAAAAACATTTTTTTTCTATATTTTTTAAGCACTATGGCTATAATTAAAAAGCAAAAAGTTTTGAAAGTTATTTAGAACAACGTTTTGAGTCACTGTGCTTTCGATTATGTGTCTAAAAATTAGTGTCTAAAAATTCAAATGGTATAACTTTCCAATAACTTCGAATATTGAGAAATCTTTTTATCCAAAATATTCCAGAAATCCATTCCACTGAATTGTGAAATTGATGACCAAAATATGTATTAATACCCATCTTGAATAATTTATAATAAGTAAAAAAATTAAGATTTATTATGCTCATTCAAAATTTAATTGAAGAGACCAAATCGGTTTAATCGAGGTACCCTGGTTCATTAGGAAAAATGGGCCACTCAAATTCAGCCATTCAATAAAATCAAATAAAAACTTCCCACCGAAAAAAGGTTTGGAAAAAATAAAATCAAAAAAATAAAAAGTAATAAGTTATGAGGTCGACCCTTCATAGACGTTGAGGCCGCCATCATTTATCCATTCACACTTTATCCATCTGTTTACCGAACTTCTGGGGCCACATTGAATATTTTTCGTACCGAAAACTTTGGGGCTAATGGCAGGATAATGCTCCGATATAAAATAAGATTTATATCCTCCGCCACGTCAGTTATTCACATTAAGCGCGCAATAGGTTTTAACGATAGAAAAAACAAAATCCCGAAAGTTGAGAGATCTATTTTATTGATCAGGCACGGGGCGGCACGTCCTCCGCGAGTCTATTTAGGCGATGTCAAAGGCGCCCCATTAATAACCCAGCGAATTCCTTTAATATGCGAAAATGATGATCCATACTCCTCCGGAGCCCTGCGGAGCGCCGGGATCAGCATCTTTAATGGAGGAATTCGGGGCTCCGGCTGGAGGACTGCCGGGGAGCACTTTAATTTTGCAAGAACCGGGGCTCCGGCTCAGCCCAGGGGTAGTCGGGAAGGGTTGCCAGGGTGCAACTTTCCTAAATGGATTTGGGGCCCACGCCCGCCTTTTCAGGGTAATTGGAGAGGTGCTGCGCTTAAATATTTACACGGCTTGTAGACGGCAGCAAGTGCACTTTTACAAGTTGTGCTAAAGTTTTTCGTTCCGGCGAAAATCCGGAAGGCGATGGACTAAAATTTCGAAATTAATTTTCTCACCCTCTATCGTCTTAATTTACAATTTTACCAAGAATACGTGAAACCAGTGGATGCTGCTGCATTTTCTGTTGTAATACTTTCGTAAAATTGAAGCAAATTTATATAAATCCCAAGAACAATTAGACAATATTTGGAGTCGATAAATATAGTGTAGTTAATCGTTAATTCGTTAATTAAAAATTTAAGTTCGATAATCGTTAAAGGTTTCAATTTTCCAAAACTAACGCAAGTTAAAGTTAACTATTTAAAAGTTAACCATCCAAAACTTATAATGCTTTTGGGCTCGGATACCTACATATAGGTAACAAAAAGCAAAAACAAGTAGGTAGATTAATTATGATCGGTAACGTAGAATGAATAATTAAACACACATTTATCTATATAGCTTTAAGATGTATAAAGTAGTATGAATGAAAGGCTATTTATTTTTGATTATAATTTTACATTATGTGCATGTTGCCCTTCATAAACATTAGCATATTAAAATTGTCATCCGACAGCGATGATCGTTTAGCCCGTAATATCTCTGCCTGTAGAAAAAAGACTGCAGCACAAGATGGGATAGCAGTGTTATTGTTATATAAAACAGATTTATTAAAACTATAGTTTACCTAAAAAAACAGCATCCGTAAGAGATTCTTTTGACTTTGAGTCCAGCCAATTTCTCATCAAATTTTGAGTTTTGTTTTTTAGAGATTTGTTGCCTCTAGACCAATGTATCTTCTTTAGACTGAGTAACAATGCTAAAAAAATCATACTCTGCTAACGGAGGTTAACAAGAGCGTTAATATATTTTGAAGTTAACTTACAAGTTAATCCGTTAATTGTTAATTGAAGATTGTTAACTTCGATAATTAACGATTAACGGATTAACGAGTTAATGGCAATCTTTGTAAGGAATAATAACCAAGTTTTTCGTCAGCATAATCAACCAATTCATATATGTATTTTATGAATTTACAATTTATAAGTGCAATTATAATTTTAATAAAAAGACAGGTACTCAAAAAATTATATTAAGTAGTATGATATATTTTATAATCACCAAAAAGTATCCAAAGAAATAATTTCTTTGATTTTGAAATTAAACGTTTTTTTAGTGAAGTTGGAACAAAGATGAGTTTTGGTGTTTATTGCAATTTTTCGTTATTTTTTTTACAAGAATATAAAAACCAACTCCGGGCTAGCAGAAAATGTGCGCTTCCCTCAAGTTTAGCGGAAATAAATGTTCCGGAATCCCCGCATATAAAATAAAAGGGATCGTCAGATTTTATATTTGCCCGACTGTTCCCAACATAGCAACATATCACTGCAGAGTGCAGAAAGTAAGGAAAAAAAACTTTTCGATGCTAGAAGGAGTTTAACCATAAAAACACGGTGCCCCACATACGTGTCACTCGCGAGCGACTTCTTTGGGGTCCAGGCGGGAAAAACAAAGGGGATCAAATAAAACTTTCCCGGGACGGTTGGCAGCCTTTTTGAAGGACGGGGAAACCGGGGAAAGATGGTTATTTTCATGCATTTTTTCTTTTTCTTATAAAAAGAGCACATGTCACACGCCGCCTCCCAAGACAACAGCGCCAGACACGAAATATGATTTATGCCATTTGTGCGCTCCACTGGGTGTATGGGAATTTTCTGGTGTTTACAAACCTTTCCGCCACGCCAGTAGGGGGCCGCTGGGGTGCTCCACTAAAATATGTCACATCCTTGGATTGGATGCATCCGTCGACTTCCTTGGAGCTGAGGATCCTCACATTTGAGGTCGTCCCACACATCCCCAGTAATTAAACTAATTTGAACCCCATGGGTAGCGCTGGGGCTGGCAATAAACCTGGGGGATAAACGTTTTGAACTTAATCAAGGGCCAGTTGCTGGGGCGCAAAAGACTGCAGAGGCCCCTTTTCCAGTTCGCCCGAAACCACCCGCAAATACCTCGCAGTGTTTGCTGGGCTTTATGCTGCATTTATGCTGCGAGCATGACACAATCAGTTCGCTTGTTTAGCTCCGGACACCTGCAAACAGACTCGCTTCATTCGAATTTAGTTAGCAATAAATTACACCCACACATCGACTCGGGGCCTAAATTGATTTGGGCGGTGAAATTTCGCCCCCGAGGGTCTGGGTGATTGCGTTGCATATGTTACCCAAATGTGAAATAGAGAGTAAAATTGCCTATGAGTGTTATTTTTAATATGTATAATTTGAATTAGGAAGGTTTCCACTTCGTCATGTACGCTAAACAGATTTTGTTTTAGTCCCCATACACTAAAATTAATTTGGTTGGTCGAAATTACTATAAATCATTATTAACGATTCGTGTTTAAACACTACAAAATTATTGAGAAGTAACACATTTTTTGGTAAAGAACCATTCTGTCCAATTTAATTGAATCTTCTGTTAAAGTACCTACCTTGATTAAGTTAACACAAATAATTGAGTTGTTAAGTATATAAATATTTCGTGGCCTAAAACAACTGAAAAGTAACATTTACTTGAAAATGAGATAAACAAAATTAAAAATTTAAAGACTTATAACTCAGTCGTGGAAGATAATTCAAGCGAATTTTTAGTAGATTTTCGACGAATAGAAACATTGAAACAAATATCTACAGGATAAATGGAAAACTGCATTGGAATTACATTAAGTACTTTAAGGTTTTAATACATACCTATTTAGTTTTCATTAAAAAAAACCTACATATTTATCCGGGCTTTGAATGTTTATTTTCATCATAACGATGAGTATTTTCAAAACTAAAAGTTTGTTGACGAGGTACTTATGAATGAACGTATTTATGTATTATACAATACATCAAACAATTAAAAAAAAAAGAATTTTTTTATGAAACAAGTACGCAGAAAAAACTTGATTCTTTTATAGATAGATAGTTATATATATTAGTTATATTTATCATTTTTGTACATAACACTTTTATTCGACAAATATGCCTCATACCTACTACTGTTTATCAAAATTCAAGCTACAGTCTTCGAAATTGCTGATTTGAAAATAAATATTGTTATTTTTATTAGTTACTTTCAGTTTTTTCTTAGATCTTTAGTTTACTAGCAGTGTGTGAATAATGCGTACACTTTACCCCGAACGCTTACTCCATCCTATGGCGGCAAAATTTTTAACAATCCGAGTAGTTCAAACCATATTTTCATTTCAATCATCCAAATAGAATAATAAAGTGATGAGCCATCAGGTATCATAAGTAGAATTCACCACCAATTAAAAATTTTTTATTATATATCATTTAAAAATAAAATTAAAAAGAATGCAGTGAATTAAATAACCAGCAACATTCCATCGTATAATAATAGTTTCAATAGATGTATTATATCCAAGAAATTGTGCATACTGTTACAATTTAGTTCATTTTAATTTCTCCTTCACCTCGATTTATGTGTTCCTCCAGATGTTGCCTTCATTTCTATAATTGGACGCTTTATAAAAACCTGTCTTTAGCATTCTAGTTTAAGCATTTCTGCCTAAAGCAATTTATGCACATTTATCACTGTGAATTTATTTTATTCATATCATTTTGAGTATCTCGTGGAAGGATAAACTTTTTATCCAATTATGTAGACAGCGTGCGATGTCGTACAGAAATACGTCTGTAAGATAAAAAGGGGTATGTATGTAATACACATAAATATACATATATAAAAAAATAAAACTCTCATCCATAAGAACTCATGGACACAATAAAACCGAAGTCCCTTGGGAAATGGCTTAAAGTACCTTCAAACGGATATCCGCCCGTTGGCAGTATGCACAATGCTCATGCAATTGCTCTTCTCCGCAATCGATTGGATATTTTAAGTTATGTGAATTCAAAGAGACAACATTTAGCATGGCAGCTACCCGGAGTAAACTGTCGATACTGCCATTTTTCTCACTATTACCCTGTCAGACCACAATGGGAACGACCCTCGTTCCTCGGCGTTGTGGCACCCTGTAAAGGTCATCTACAACCAGGCTCTGTAGGGATGCAAAAATAAATAAAAATTGAGGAAAAAAATTGCAGTGTCAAGTGGATTTCCAGGGGCTCATATGAACGTCAATTATTCTTCCACTCTTCACTGCTCCAAGCGCTGAGTGTGAATGGTTATTTGTATCCATTTGAAGGAGCTCTCCACTAAATCACTATGCTCCAGCCTCCCAGCCTCCAACAGATAAGCGCTGCATTTTGAAGGGAATTAAAAAATTGTTTGCGTAGAGCATTCGTTCAGAAGACAAGTGCTACGTTCTGTTCGTATTTTTTCTGTAGAGCGTTCTAATCTGGCTGGATGTGCAATCCTCCATCATGTCGGGGGCATTCGTAGCTAATAATTTGCGGTTTTAGTAGGTTAACGCTTTGCAGAAAGTACATTCCTACCTCTAATCCTTTCTTGATTTAGATTTTGCTTTGCTTTTCTACAAATTCTTAAAGGATAAGCTCTTAAAAGTAGAAGATTGGATGAACATTTCAAATTAAAACTCGTTAAATTAACTAAGTTAGAACACATACCTTAAAGTTGGCTTAAACATTTCTTACACCGGACTAAGTTTATCACAAGTTTACTAATGCATAAACCCGCACGAAACCCTCGTACAATTCCATTATTGACCCATATAGAAGAAAAATTGTGTATAATTTTGCAGAAGTCGTTTGGCCTAAAGCGGAAGGATCTGAAGGAATTTCTTGAGGGCTAGCTATAGTTTCTGAAATATTTAACTTTTAATTTTGACAGAATTCCAAAATGAAGTGGCCATTTCCACCACAAAATTCCGTTATTTTTGCAAAATTCCACTTAAATCTGTTCAATTTCCCTAAAAGGCACAACACTATGCACTTTTCGCGCGCAGACAAACACGCATTTATGGTGCATATCAATGTTTTTTTTAAATAAATAACTTTTTGCGTGGATATCTTTTTTTAACTTTTTACGCGGACATCTTTAACCACATACCTTTGTGCATATGTATGTAATGAAAGTATGTACTGTAGTGCTCTTTAGGGAAATTGAACAGATTTAAGTGGAATTTTTCGAAAATAAATTAAGCTTACGGCGGAAATGACTACATGTAATTTTGGTATTTTGTCAAAATTAAAAGTGGAATATTTCAGAAACGAAAGCCAGCCGCGAAAACATTTCTTCGACCTTTTCGTTTTAGGCCAAACGGAAGGCTCCTGTAAAATTTCATTGAGATCCGTTAAGTATCTCTAATCCTTATTTAAGCCAAACATTTTAATAATTTTGCATAGAATATCTCATACATGCCTTACAAAATCTCTGGAAGAATTAAAACATTTTCCACTTCATTTCAACCTTTACATGTTATTATGTTATTTTAAAAATTCTAAAAAATAACAATAAATTGACTTGGTTCGAAACACTAGCTTTCAGGCAAAGTGAAATCAGATACTCCCAAATAAGATCTTTTTCGTAATGATTATTCGATGGAAGCTTAACAAAAAAATTAAGTCAGTTTATTTAAATACCTTTCTAGTTTTTAGCACGAATTTCTTAGACAAAGGCAGGCATTTTAAAAACATGATAAAGGAAAAGTTTAATAAACAGAATAAAATGTTCCCTTAATACAAATTCCCAGTCGAGCCCTCGCCATTATCAATAATTTCCCCATAGATCTATTGAGTGTGACCTTCTACGGATAAATATGTGGGAGCCTGCGGTGTTCTACATGAAAAGGCCGTTCGGTGTCCGGAGATGACCAAACACGCCGTCTGCCACTATTCATAGGTCCTCAGCACAAAAAGCAGTCATCTTGAATAAATTCATGAAGGAGGCGACTCCACGCGATGCCATTGTTGCCCTGACGTATGGACGGTAGTCGAAATCTTCCTTCCGGGAGCCCTCGGGACTCGGGAGAAAAGTTTGATGTAATCAGAAATTTCAACCTATTTTTGTCTATAGAAACCCTCTGAATAGCGATGTTTTTTGATGGCCCAAAATTCTTCGATTCGTGCGAAAAGATTTCGTTTTCTTGATTTTTGCGCAGTGAGATGAGGAGAAAGTCGGTGAATTGTGTTGACTTATTTATTGGAAATGTGGTTAAAACTGTTGTAAATATCCATGAATTTAATAATATTGTAGTATCTCTTTTGGCAAAATGTCTAACTTTGAGCGTATCATAGTTCGAATTTCTTAAAATCAAAATCGGAAATAAAAATTACAATTTATTTAACAATTGAGATAATGTGTTAGGTATAATACAATTTAATATTTGTTCTGAAATTGCAATTTTCAAATTTAGATTTCAGCATATCGCAGCTTTATTTAAAACAACTGATATTCTTATAAATTATTTATTTTTTATCGTTTTATTTAATTTGAAATTTCTTTAGATCTATCATAACTCTGCACTATGCGTAAATATTTTTTTAGTCCGTTACTACATAGCGCATATTAATAAAACCATTTAATAACTTCGAACTAGAAATTTAACGAATGTTAATTCAGAGATTTTTCATAATTTTGGCCAAAATTTTGTGAGGACGTGAACAAAAGTTTGAAGATAAGTACTTACAAGTACCAATACCAATAACGCAATAGTCACTTCCAGTTTAGCTTAATTACCAGAGATCAATAAAATTAGTTATAATAATTGTTAATTGTATGTAGGTAAAACAAAAAATGTGAAAAATCTGTTTTTTAAATTGAAGGATCATAGGTTTGGTTAATTGCAAAAATCTGAAGATATGTAGAGTGGTGAACCAAAATCACTTGCCATCAACTCAACTTCAGCACGTGGATAAAAAATTATCCGTAACTCCCTTAGCACACCCGATAAGTGAAGATATCCTGTCAATTAATCGATTGACTAGTGACCAGAACAAATTCATCAATCAAGCAAGGATCGGTCACAGCAAATAACAGAATCTGTCATCGAGTGGCGTCCTAAACACACAGGATTGATAATAAACATAAAATATTGCCTGAGAAGTTCTCAAGATGTAGACATTCTGAAGTGCCACCCTGTGGCTCCGTTCAGCCACGGTGGCTGCACATAATCTCTGTTTGTTCGGTGAACAAATTCCTGGAGGCACCCGGTAAAGATTTATGGTCGCTGAGCCAGGTGCCTCGGATCCCGGAGCAAGCTAAGTTTCAATTTATCATATTCTGAAGGTCCTTTTGTTCAAAAGTGGATTTTTATTTTTCCCATAAGATGCAATTTATCCACCCGTCTGCACACCCAGAACGATTTACCTATGGATTCCCTGTCGTTTTGTTCATGGTCATGTCTCAAAAATGAAATAAATGAACCACAAAGTCTTTGACCTTTAATGTTCCGAAAATAAAATTCGAATCATAGAAATTGGGTAATATATAGGTGAATAATGTTTTATCGGTAAATCAAAATATAGGTAATCTCTCAAAAATTCCGTGACTTGAGTACATTTATGACTGATTTATGTTTGTAGAAATATGTTTTCTCCCTTCCTATTCAGAAGAAGGAAACGATATCTAGAAATTATTAGATCCAGTTAAAGAAATCCGAAAATTTCATTAAAATATTTCCAGTTTTATACAATATTATCGTGGCGCCCCAGCCAATTTTTATTCAGAAACTTCTTAAAAGACATGCCATTAGGACGCGTCTGTTTTTCGTTCCAAAAAATCGAGAAAGATTTGAAGACCCTAAGCCAAAACACAATGCCTCCACTCAGAGATCCTAATCTTAGAGCACACTGTCTATTTGCGTTTCCCCGAGCGGTCGAAACTTTTTTATTGATGTCAGATTTCCCGCATGACATACGGGGGCGGATTGGGGCACGGTCGGACGACTTCTACTTTGAAGTTCCTCTAAAACTTTCTACTTTCTCCCTCAACTTCAGACATCTGGCTGACCGACAATAAATAATTCAGTCCAAAATATGTAAGACTTTCTCCCATCTTCGGCAAGTGGCAAGGTAAGGGAGCCAGTAAAGAAGTTCAGATCCGGGAGTGGGACAAGGTCTTTTCTCAATTACGGCCAAGATGGATGAAACTAAGCACAAAGAGTTTTCCCTTCGTTTTTACAGTCGAAGTCGTTGTTTTGGGGAAAAACTTTCTTTCCATGCATATTTTATTTTTTGCTCCTTCTGTATCCGGCCATCGAGCCAACCTTACCTGTGACCGATCCTGTTTCAGTTCCCTTTGATTTGTGTCTTTCCAGGTAACTTAGTGCACGGGGATTTTTTTAGGTGTTCACATTAATAGAACTTCCCATCTAACTAGCACTCCCAGGCCCGGCTTACGAAATTGAGTTTGTGTTGTTATTAGCACATTCCTGTTTCTATTTTGAGACCTTTACGTCCTAAAAAAATTCACTTTGATGCTTTGAGCATTCCCTTGATGCTCGTTACTTTAATGGAGGTTCTTGGTTTGTATATTTTACATGCTCGGCTTAACAATTCGAGCTTAAATTCTAGAAAAAGGATAAAACTCAATTAAACGCATTCAAAGGGTCCGCATTTGAACTAAAGGTGTACCTATACAAACAAAATTAAATACACATACATAAATATTTGTTCTGTTCAAAGGAAGCAGTTTATTTTGGACTGCCTGCAAAATTAGGCTAACTTCGAACAAATTAGACATTTTTCAGATACTATAATCATGTTTTTTTAACCTTTTTAGGGCCGATTTTTCAATAGACTGATAAGTTTATTCTTGACATTTTTAACCCTTTCAATGATCCGCGATATCTTATTGAGCAACACTCTTTATACATATTTAATTTCGCCCGTCTCATATTTCTCCATATATGTATGCATATTACACTAAACTAAAATCTCAGAATAGCCCAAAAATCACAGAACATTTTTCATAAATCGGCTAAGATTCATTCTTTACGCATAGAGGATCATATTGCATTAAAATAGCTGCATTTTTTTCACAATATATAAACCGTCTCCAATATAAAATTTTAAAATTTGCTAAAGGCACATCTAACTGCCATAATTTTTACATATCTATCCAAACTTCAAATCTTGAAACGAACAAATTTTTGGATAAACTTTTTGGCGCAAAGTGGGCATAAAAATTTTTAGTCATACATATATGGGTTATTGTTCATAAATTTCAATGCTGCTAAATCTGATCCAGATCCGATTGTGAAAAAACGCAGCTAATATTTGTATCAGGAGTTTTTAAAATCGTATATGTATAAATTAGACTAGGTTTTACTTTCAAAAATTGTTCAAGAGCGATTAATACTGCGGCTATTTCATTTTATTCATTTATTAAACTTAATAGTTTCGAAAATCTAATCTTAGGATTAAAAAAAAAATTGGAAGAAATAATGTTTACAATTCTACAAATTTTGTGTAAGTACTATATATTTTTGTATAGATAATTTTCCCGTCATCCTCTTCAATAAAATTTATTGATTTTATTTCTGAAAAGTTAAATAAATATTAATTGCATAGGACTAAAACGATATCAAAATCGATTAAAACCACAAAAATTACTAATTAGTTAAATTCTTTAAACGTTTTGAGTTAATTCATGTTGAAGCTTCAACTTCCTATATAATTTTTTAAAATATATTTATACATATTTACTTCATTCAGTAATGAAAGGGTTTATCCTTAGAATCGAAATAGTAAATCGAAAATTCACAAATTAATCTATCTCTTAGTCGTAGTCACACGAGGTCATCCTTAAGCCTCTCGCCCGGCGGGCCTTATCTTAGCCAACTAACTAATCTAAAAAGTCTTAAATGCTTAATAGTCCTAAACTTTTTATTTGAAATCGATACCTATATAGGTATTATAGCAGAAAAGAAAGTAAAAGAGTCCGCCAATGTTTGATGTCTTACTTTTCAAATTATCTATTATTTTACACTTCCCTGGCGATGAACTGATAATTTTCTAATTTAGTTTACTCCAAAAATCCATTGTTAAAGCCTCCGTTTTTTTTTCATTAGAAGGCTTAGGAGAGATAAATCTTCCTGAAATCGATTGTGTACTCAAGGAGGAGTGTCAGCCGGGAATAAAAGGGCAATAAATTTCCTTTTCGGAGGTTGTAAGTGACAAAGAGCCAAAAGACATTCAAAGCTCTTCTTTTGTCGAAATAGAAATGGAATTTTGTGAAAATTGGGCTTGTGGTAGGTTCGATGTTTGAAAAGTTTTCAACCCATAAACCCATATTTCGTGTGTGGTCGCGGGTTTTGTTCATTTTATGGAGAAGCACTTACAAAAAAAGAATAATAAACAAATATACGTTAAACTAAAATGTTTATCGATTCACTCGGCAATCAACCGGCGTAATCTCCAATTACAAAGGAAATTGATCGCTTCCTGGGCCATTCCGTGAAGTGTTCGATTTTTACATATCCCTCAATCAAAGTCAGGTTTCATATTAAAAATTCGCCGTGCTTGACCTCAATTCCCGGTGCCCATTGAGAGGGAGCTCCTTCGTTTCGGAAACTCATCCTTAACTTGACAAATTGCCTGTTCTATCTGACACGGCTAGAGTAACTTAAGGCGGACTTCTTTTCCCTTCCTGACGTACTTTCGAGGAAAAAAAATGTCACGTAGCCGGAGGAGAGGATGCCCTCCTCTGTCTATGAATCATATTTCATGTTTCGTGTGTGTCTCATAAGCGATTTTATTGAACCGATTAATCTTAAACTTAAACGCCCACCGCGCCCGCCTAACCGACTTTTCCTAACTTTTGTATTCTTTTCCCTTCCCAGTGACGTGCTTCCGCCCCTCAGACACCACCGGGGAAAATCATAATAGACTTTATTGACGTTTGGAGTACCCAAGTTCGACGAATGTTGCCTATACAGTGGAGCCTCGGCGCGAAATCAATAATCGCTCCCCCCGGGGGTCAGGGGTTAGGGGTTAGATGAACTTTCCTTAAAATGATGTCAAGTCCATCCGCCGACTCCTCCGCGGGGGCGTGGGCCAAATTAAGCATTTTATCACGGCCGGGCGCACGGTTAGCTGACGCCTCTTCTGATAGCATTAATAATTCCTCCAGGTGGAACGTAGATTACACCGGCGGATTGTTGAGCCCAGGTGAACTTTTTGATAAATTCATTATTTTGGGAAAATGAAGGATGTTGTACCTACTCTTCCTGGGCATTTATTTAATTAATTCACCGATGAGGGGCAAGCCAATCGGATTTCGTCGTGCGCACAATAACGCCCTGATTTTAATAATTTCGTTAATAAAGTTGCTATTTTTTGACAGCCGATTTCCTGGGTAGGGTGACACCGCGCCTAGTTTGTGTTTCATGTTTAAGGCGGACCAAATCACCTACGATATGTCTACAAGCTTTTAATGACGCTCTCTTAATTATCATATAACAAAAATATTAACACCCACTATCATTTCCGAAGTTTTTCGATTTGAAAATGGTTACTATGTAAAATCATTTTCTAGCTTCGAGAGGAAGTAAAAAAAAGCAATCAAGAGTATGTCAAGTTAAGCTGATTACAAACGACAAAATACATACATACACACAGATATTTACACATACATGAGTAGTTGTTTAAGCCCAAATAAGTGTAATTTGGTCGGCTATATCTCGTAAACTACTCAACTATAATAAGTCGAATTATTTTTAAAAAGTAATTTCAGTATGTATATGAGTTGGTATTCTAGACTTTTTTAGATTTTTCCGAAATTTCGTACAGGATGATATCTCGGCCGGCACAAACCTAATCGAAAAGGGTAACTAACTTTGGAGTCGAATATTTCAAAAACGGGGTAGAATTTTGAAAAAACAATTAGAGAATTATCGTTTACTTAAACATATCTCCAAAAATCTACTAAATGCAAAATCTCAGTAATAGGGTATTAATTCAATTTTCAATATATTTCCATGACTTTATATTTTCAACCGTGTAAAATTTAACACCACGTCATCTTGTATGTATTTCTAAATTGTAGATTCGAAATATGTGTAAATACTCGTAATAGTCATTTTTACTTTAGCTCAGTAAATTTATCATATTTACAAACTTGCACACTTATAATATTATTTAGTAGCGATTCTTTAATCATCAGCTTTTACCAGACGTTATGAAAGTGAAAAAAAAATATTTAAATTGCTTTATTATTTTATGTAAAGAAAACGGCGGATTTTACTGATACAAGCCAATTTGAAAATGGGACTTGAAAGTGCTTAAGTAAAAATTCTTATTTAATCCAAAAAAAAATCGGAAATTATAGCTTTTTGAAATTTCAAAGTACCTACTATAACAAATTGTCTTGTTGTGAAGAAAAACACAATACATTTTAGCCATATGCAACAACTGAGAAATTTTAACTTCAATCAATCAAATTTTCCACATTTAGATCATTATTTATAAAATTTAAATTACTACATAGTAAGATTTTATAAGATGAAAAATATGTATATTCTTAATTGATTTTTTTAAAACGTATTAAATTTACGAATTATGATTGTTTTTGGTTAACCATCATTGCACCATAAACTGTAATTGATACTCTAACCCATATCCCAAAATTTAATTATATATTATGGACTGAAGTTATTTTTTAATAACATTAAATGAATGACATAAATAATATATTTTTTAATTACATTAAATGAATGACATTAAATGAATGACGTAAAATTCGAAGGAGATAAGCTTGGTAGTGAAGGTTATACATATATACATATGTGAAACAGCCAAAGTCGATATTTTTCCGTGTCATATAAATCAGATTTTCTTTAATCACCGAAGTTAATTGCCATGAAAATAGAATATTAAGGCATTTTGGAATCGCCATCGCCTGACCGGGACTATTATTACTAAATCTTATAAATATTTCACGACCTTAAATGAGGTTTTAGCTAAGAGTTAATCTGTAGTTTCCTGGAGCTCATATAGCCGTGTCGTGTGATGGATTTATTAGATATACATATCAGACAGTAGATAGTCCCTCTGCTAAAATATTATTATTCTGTGGCAGATTGAAATCGCTTTTGGATACATGCGACATTCAGTAATTGCAATGGATTTGTAAACAAGATTGAAATTGCAATACCTTTACGGGGATTGGTAAATTATCCGTGTATATCTCGACTGAGGCGAGGCTCGTAAATTGCCCCTGGAATTCTATTCAATCAAGCTCTGAAATCACAGCCCCAATCGACAAGTAGAATCGACTGCAAATAATCTCCATCACAATCAAGTATCTGACGCTAATTAGCGTAATTATTCGAAAAATCAATAGAAGCTTTTTGCATTAAACTCCTAATTAGGCTGCAATTTCCATTGAACCCGGCTTCTGGAGGCACTTCAATTGTTCAGCGATTGCCGCAATGGGGAGTTTCTAGTTTGTCCCGGATATCACCGGCAGCTAATCAGCCCTAGAGAATGGAGGCCTACGATTTTCTAGCCCTATATAATTCCCTTAATCACTCCTTGTTAAACATTGACGGGACGGCCGGCCCTCTGCTTGTACCCGGAGATAATCGCCTTGCTCCTCCTTTCGAACTGATTTTGTGTGTTCTCGGCTTGTTCAAACATTCCTGGGTCTATAATTCATTTTAAGTGCGTGTTCCGTCGACCAGGAGCATTTAGCAGCTCATCTGGTGCCCGGTGAGAAATGCGGCCCCAGGAATCTTCCCAGTCGCAGAAAAGGGGTCTAATGGGCTCCTCCTAATGAAGACATTTTTGGGACACTGTTAAAACTCCCATGCGATGACAGCCGAATTACTCGCGAGACGTTGCACAATAAACCTCAATAAAGTAAGTACGCCTTTTCGTCCATGTCCCGACTCCTCTACACTTTCCGAGGGCCCCAAATTACAATTTTTCGGGGCCATTTCCAGACGAACAAGTGTAATTTTCATGTCTCTGTCAAAGTACACACGCGAGGTTGATGTATGTACTTCAAAACGACTTTATTCGAATTTCGGGGGGCTGCGAGTGTTTTAAAGCCACTGCTAACACCAGGGGGCGGTGTACGCCGCCACTGTGTTGTTTTTGCGGAGGAGCCCTTCCATCATCGCAAGAATTATAACTTTCCGGCTGCATCCTGTGCAATTGCTTGGCGGCACCCGTCTGTCCGCCCCTAGGTAATGATTTGATTTATGAATTTCCATATTTCGACATGCGATCTGATGCCTCTGGAGGCCCGCTCCCTCGAAAGGGCGGTGTCAGGCCCATCCGACAAGATACCGTGATAAATGTCACGTCATCAATTCGAGGTGTAGAAGTCCCCAAAGCGATATTTCGCCCGCAATGCAGTGCTTTTCACAAGTTTGCTCTTGCAAAAACTTTGTAACAGAGAACTTCCTGCAAAATAGTATCACGCTCGAAATATCAGTCTCTAACCGAGCTTTCATTTACGTAAAATAAAAATACAAAATTAAATATTAATTTCAATCATCAACTCATAAATTATTAACATTTTCGGATTAAATGAAACTATTTTCAGATGAAATGACCGCATAATTCTATAGGGCCCTAAGCTATGTCGATGAAATTGCATAAGCTTTAAAATTTGGCGGGCCACCATCTTGAATTCATAAATTATAACAGTTGGTTCGAAATCAGCGACCCCGAAAAGTTCAATTGCCAAGTTTGGTGTAAATTACATAAACTTTAAAATTTAACAGGCGGCAATCTTAAATTCATATATTCTTACAGCTGATTTGAAATCAGTGATCCCGGAAGCTCCCAAGTACCAAGTTTGGTGGAAATCACATAAACTTCAAAATTTGACAGATCGCCATTGAATTAATAGAAATTGAATTAATAAATTCTGACAGTTGATTTATGTATATAAAAATATACGCGTATTGAATTGCAACGTTGTGTCAAAAACTCAAGTAAATCGATCGACGACTTTTTAAGTTTTGCGAGCACGAACATATAGAGGCTGTACATATATCTATAGATTATGTTATAAGTTATTTATGCGATTTCTCAATTATATCGAAAATTGAAGTTACACTATTTTCAAAATGAGGAAAGGAAGTTTCATAAAACTTAAATTTATGATTTCGTGATGGTCTAAATCTAAAACGTATAATATTCAATGAGTCTAAGTTTTATGATGAAAATACAAAATTTAAAAGTTAACTTTTCATAATCTAGTACGTACTTTTCATGGTAATTAAATTCTGCTATATGCACACCAAAAATAAAAGTGTCTGGTTGCGTGGCATATGAACACCTAAACTCAATGAGTTACACTAGCGATGTAAAACTCGAAGTGTTTCTTTTATAACGTAAGTATCCAATAAAAACGAATTTTCGAAATTCGAATCTTATAAAAGTAGGGCACGTTTTTATGATGCAGAGTAATTTGGGTCTATGTTCATGATGATTTTGCAACCAGCTTATGATATATAAATGCGCACACATTGGGCTATTAAATTGCAGAATGAAGGTAAAACGATTTAAAGCGTGTCACTTAGAGAGCGTCCAATTTGTCGTAAAATTATTAAGTGTAATCCACCATGATTGATAAACAAGGAAGGTCATAAAAAAACCATGGATTTCTTGCATGCTATGCGCCAGGTCAATATGTCTAGAAATAGGGGTATCATTATTTCTTGCCCATTTTATAACTCTTTGAACAAATAGTCGTAAATTATTTTGTGTTGCGTTTTAGGGATTTTAAATAGACCACTTCGCGGTCTGCTTAACCGCAAATCACGTAAAAGTTAATAAATGAATTTGATTGGTTTTTTATTTGATGATATTTGATGATGACTCATGTCGTTGTTATATTTAATACTGTATACATTTATTACAGTGGGCCATGGGGTATCCGAGTTTTAAACGTTTCAAGCAAAATTTTAGTAAGATTGATAACAATAATAATAATTTCTTATTTAATGTCTTGCAATGAAAATGAATGCGGGAAATTTTACAATACTAGTACATACATATAGGTATGTAAGTGTAAATTTTAAGGTTTTTTAATAATGAATGTAAAATTTCTATAGATTTGCGTGAATACATATAGGGTGGATGCATTAAACTGCGAAAACTTTGAGGTTTCTCCAAGAAAATGGTAGCCTTGTACAAAAAGTTCTAAAGTTAGTATGTTAGTTTACATACGCTAATTCCCACTTATCCTTCTCGGGGTGATGGACATTCACTTAATTATGAGATGTGGTTGCTTCAACAAATCCCGGGAAGCCCTGATGAATGCACTGTTTCAATATTTGTTGTAAATGGTTGCAAATGTGGAAAGGATTACTTATTAGTTTTACATCAAAACTCCCATAACTTTTCGTAAAATGTTCTACAACTTCTCTCAACTTCAATTCGTCGAAGCTGGAAAATCCGGAATATTCAGCACAAAGCCCTTATAAGACTTCGATGCAAGAATAAGTTTTTGGGAACTGGGCACCCGGGCACACTGAGTGCATACACCTCGTTTCCACGGATTATTCTCATTTGACGCATATTACCAGAGATAATATTCAACTTTGTCGGAGAAATTCATGCTCTGGTTACCACCAATCTGAAAGATCCACAAAACCGGATCTGAGCCTTTTTTTTTTCAATCCACAGGAGCAAAGAAAACCGGCAGCACTTTCCTTTCCCACCCGACTTTATGGGGGTGGAAAAATTTAAGCAAATTAGAAAGTTTCCGCGGAAACAATGGTCTTGGGGATTCTTGTAAATTTCGCTTTGGGAAATCTTCAAAAATTTTCGGGGAATTAGCAGCTAGGCATGAGAAAAAGTTTGTTGTTTTGATTTTTCGAACATTGAGCCTACTTTTACCCATTTAATTTCTCACCACCTGTTGCGAATCAAGGTAAAGAGGGCTTAAGGGTCCTAAGGGCCATGGCTATCCGCGAGGTAGAGTAATTTTTCATAAATTAAATATTGTATAAGTATAAGACCATTTTGATACCTAGACGTTCTACGTTTTGTAAATACCAAGATGCTACTGAGTACCACCAAATCAATTTGAACGAACTTTGCTTTCACGAATGAAAATCTTCGCTGAAGAAGCTTGTTGCTAATTAATGAATCTGTTGTTCTATTTAAAAATAAAACGAATAAAATGGACCAAATTTATATTTAAATATGAATTGTAATTGCGAGTTGAAAATTCTCTATAAAGAAAAGATTTATTTTTATTTATTTATTCATTTACTACCATAAAATTCTTCAGGATTTACAGAGTAAAAATTATTTTTCCCTGGCTGATATACATAAAAAATGACCCTGGCAGCTATAATTTCTTTCAGTGTATTTAAACCTACACTATTTCTAATTTTAAGCTATATGTAGGTACTCAATAATATAGTCTACTATGTAAAGCGGGCATAGGCGAATGTATTCGATGGCAAATATTAATCTTATTGAAGACAAAATAGAAAAGTTAATCTATCAATAACATAAATAATCTTTAAAAGCAAATAATTTTTGAATCTTAAAAGAATTACTATTTTTGATTTATTTTCAATTTTCCACTAGGTAGAAAATACATATGTGTTGGATTGGAATAATGCAGTCATTTTCATAAAATACGATATATGATTTTTATGAATCACCCTGTAACAATAGGGTTTTTACTAGGAAACGTAAAATGTGTGTGTAACTATTTCCCAATTTTATTTTTAGTTAAAAAATGTAATATAAGAATCAATTAAGCTCAAATGACCATTGGAAAAATCTACACGTGCGTAAATGAGAAATAAATATATCGAAATAACACACTTGACCATTCTAAGAATTATTGCCTTGAAATTTATTTTCTAAAGAAAGAAAATTCGAAAAGTTAAAAAGGTAGGTACATCACCAAAAATGCGCTAGTCCCACTTAGTGGAAGAAAATACTAATTGGTTTTTATATCTAGAAGTCTTCTTTAAATAGGTTTTTAATTTTATAACAAAACATTTTGTTAAAAACTGAATTGTTTTATTTTATGAAAAAGTATTTACCAGAAACAATTTATTTACGAAGGGAATTGCTCTAATCAATATAAAGAAAAGCATTTTTTTTTTTTAGAAAAGCCAGCGAATAAAACTGAACCACAAAACAATTTGGGGGCATAATTTAATTTGTCAGAAACCGCAATGGTGGGCCAAGAACATATCTTCGAGCATAATACATTTAAGCTTTCCATTAAGATGGTTCAAACGATGGTTTCTTTTTTTTCATATGATCATGGCACGAAGGAAGAAAATAGAATTCTTTGAGGTTGCCTTAGTTTATTCTTTGATGTACTAATTAGGAGTCTATGAATGTGTTCTTTGCTCTTCGCCCCGGGCCAGAATTTGGGGGAGCTTCAATTATGCTGCGTATGATTTTATCTTAAAATCCCTCCGTAATGAGAAAACGTGAGAAGAAATCTTTCTCGTAAACCCTTAACGCCCTACAGAGGCTCATATTACCCCTGGTCTCGCACACGTTTATGTTTTTATATATTTTTTTTCCAGAAATGTGTGAACAACATTACTCAGCGGGCAAGCAGAATTTGCTTAACAATCAATCTCTGAGGTGTTCTGCCTACCTGACGCGTCACGTAGCATTTGTAAACATGGGAAAAGTATGCAAAGAAGTACGTGGCGGCCTCACCTTAAAGAGATATTAAATTTAGTCGGAAGCGCTGGTGCTCCTATATTTTCGGGTTATTAATTCTTAGAATTGAAGACATGAATTGACGAAGGTGATATGTCGCATAGATTTTCCCTGTTCTATGCATGGATGAAGGTGTAATGTGCATATAAACAATTTTAAACCTTAAAACAACTAAGTTTGTGTCTATTTTAGAATTTGAATTTGATTAACAGGCAAAACGATATACCTACAATACAATTAATGGAAAAGTACGTTTTAAGGATGGCGTTAAATGGATCAGAGTTAATGAATGCGGTTCATATTTATACAAAGATTCATACAACGAAATGACACCATTCAAAAAGGTCAACATTTTAAAAAAACGGATCATGTTAATCCAGATTTTGAGGTGCCACATGTGGATGGAAAATATGGTACTGTGTTGGTTGAAAAAAAGGCTAATATCCAGGAGCAATTAAAATTTGTTAAAACGGAATATCGTTATTATTATGGGTCCATTCTTAGAGAAAAGTAATTGTTCTTCATATGTTATTATTATTAATTTTCCAAAATTTTTTAAAATTTTTTTTAGCGGAAAAATACATTTTATTTTTAATTTCTCTTCTATTATAAAAATATTAAAAGATTTACGTCACTTGACACCTTTTTTGGATAAATACACTTAATTCATTTTGATATTTCTTAAAATGTTTATGCTTAGCTTTGAACTCAATTTTCTCGAAATTAGAATTTTTCGACTTATTACCTTCATCCATTCATGTCTTCAATTATATGTTAGGTGGCATTTTTTGTGAAATGGATAAATTTTGTGCAGAAATATAATAATGGATTTGTAGGACTCATGAAAGTATTAAAATGTATAATAAACTTTGTAAAAACTTATTTCAAGCTTGTTATTAATTTATTTATCCTGTCTGCAGATCAGAAACAACCCTACAGACTAGAATATAAACATAACAAAAGTCAACAATACCATATTACAAATTGAAGTACAATAAAAATTTAACTTAATCAGTTAATTGAAATATTTGTAAGGTATGCACTGAGAGGAAAGTCATGAATTTAGGAACTATTTTATAATAGAAAATGAGGTCGTAGAGATTTTTCGTAATTTAACAGTGACTGTAGTAGCATTTTACAAGTTGTATGATCAAATAAATCTGAAGATCATCAGAATAAATTAAACATTATTATTATTAGTAAATATTGTTGAAAATCAGAAGAGTCATTAGTCGAGTATTCCTATATTCAATTAATAAAAGCTTGTTTTGAACTCGAGATTCTTTGGCAGTTTTGACGATAAAAATTCTTCTCCTACAAGGGGGTAGGATAGGGGATAAAATCCTTCATTTATGAAAATAAATCCATGAAAATTGGCATTTGGCTTTAAAGTTAGAAATTAAGAAAGACGTATTTCAAAATTTTTGGAAATTTATTATTCATTATGGTACTCCACGATATTATTAAATTCTTTTGATGTATTGTAAAGTCTTTCTCCATTTTTATGATAGAATAACTTTGAGCCTGTTATCGTACAGAATTTAAATAAATTCGGCCTCAATAATTATATTCAAAATGTTAAAGCACTTCAAAAAAAATGACTTACCTAAGAAATTTAAAAGAACCATAATTACCAAAACTCTAATCTAAGAAAATCTATGCTTTATATTGAAAAAGACGTGGAAATCCGCAAAACCAAAAGTGAGAACAAAGCAAAAACGTGCCATGAATGCCGAAAATTCAATGTCATCGCACACCCCTGGCACGGTGTTGATGCCGGTACACGAACCAGGGGATGATACCTCATTACAACATATGACAAACTTCTGAATAATATTCAATAAAGAATAGTCGTCCTAATCCGGAACAAGGGGACGCTTTGAATTGCAAATTTGAGACATCCTGTAGGACAGGGCCATTTGAGGATGAAATATGCTGCTCTGGTATTTCATCAATTTTAATAAAAACGAATTAGCAGTGGAAAGGGGTTTGCTGCCGGAAGAATGCTGCCCCTCGAGTTATGCTCAGCCCCACACTGAGGACCATAGTTGGCCCACCCAAACCTCTTGGAATTTTGATTTGAATGCGCAAATTATCATCAGGGCCGTCTGTTTTTAATCACTTAACAGGAAGTAAATTTCTAGAGTTTGCGTGTGTGAAATGTGGTGGAAACATGAAACTCCTCGAGAACTAGGGTTTTTGTAACGAACATTTCAGACTAAGGTGATATGGCTGTCTGTAATGCTAAAAATAACTCTATTTGGTGCCCGAACGTCAACCTCATGAGATTTTATCAATGGGGTTGGAGCACTTTTAGAGTCCATAAATTACGACTTCTAGAGTACGGTTGATTGGAGGATTTTTCGGTTGTCATGAGCATTCGTTACCATACATTTGAATAATTTAGAATTTTAGATAAAGGAGTTATCGCATGTTTTCATCACTAAAAAGGGTTTTGTTCGGAAAGATACGTCTAGATACATGTGGAAAAGTTGTTTCTTTGTTAATAAGTCCCAAAGATTATTAATTCAATTATGGGGCATAATAAAGAGTCTTTTAGTAGGTAGAGTGAATTCTCAACTAATGATTTGAAGAGATTTACAATAATGCCAATAAAATCAAATACTATATGGAATATAGGGAAAACTTTTCATTGAGTATAGTTTTCTCATTTCGATGGTCCTTTGAATTAGGTGTTCTTGAAATAGAATTAGGCCTAAGTTGGGAACGAATGTTTAGTATGTAACTTATATATTAATGTGACATTTTTGAGATAAAATCATTCATGACTTCTCTGAAGACCTCTTTCTGAAGCAAATCACTAAATCACTTTCTATGTATGTTAAGCACTTCAGTTTAGTTTCAATAATTTTCATTCATTTCTGGTTTTCATTGAAAGTTCCAAAGTTCATATTAGGCTTATTTTCTTCCAAACGATTATCTCTAACGAATGAAAAAAATTTCGGTCTCATATTTTACGAAATATTTCGCAATTCTGAAAAAAAACCTTGAGAAATACTTCAAATATGTTTGGTACGTATAAAAAATTATTAAAACAATTTTGTATTACTCACAAAGTTTAAATATTGTGAATTAATTGTTTTTTCTGTCACAATATTTAGGCGAAATTAAATTAAAATTTTGAAGCAAATTCTCACTTTATTACGTGTATAATTTTTTGCTATATAAGATGTAAAAAGGTTTAATTGTTCAATATGCATATTACCCTATTTTCGTCCCTGCAAGAAACTTATTGTTGGTATTGTTAGTTATTACCGATTAGAAAAAGTTTTAGCAATTTGAGGCTTAAATTTAAATCTTGAAAAAGTGCTGGAAGATGCAAGATGTTTCGTAGCACATATTCTTTTTTGCAAGAAAAGCAATTATTATTATTAACCTGATCTAAATGATAAGTTTTGCAACTTAGAAAATTTTTGTTTGTTTGTTTGTGCAGTTTACAAATTGACTAATTGTGAAATATGCGCATTTTGTACCTATGTAAATAAAATTAATTGTAACATTTGCAGTGACTATTGTAATCAATCCTTACTGCAAGTTTAATATGTGAATGCATACAATATAATTTATTAATTTATTTTATTTTCCGCTTGTTAAATATAAGCGGTTTCTCTAGGGGGTATTTAAGGTATTTAACATGAAACGATTCAATTTCTGTCCCATTTAGATTTAGATTTACATTTTCCAGATATTGTTCATTTTGTTTGCGCGTAAGAATCATGACTCGGGTTTTACTCGGATTATGTTTCATTTTCCATTGATGAAAATAGTCATGTATTTTATAAAGCCTTAAATGTAGTTTCGAACAAATGTTGAGACTATGCTCACATTAACAAAACTGACAATATTGTCTGCAAAAATTAATATTGGAATTTGATGAGAGGTGTAACTTGACAAAAACAATAAAAATTGTCTTTTCGAAACGTATTTATCATAATAATCCTTTGGTTGTCGGATAATGTTACCCCAAAACTTCAAAATATGTTTATTGAAAAATGACCTCGTTCGTAAGAAGAGGTCAGGTCAGAGGTTATCGCACGCATTGACGGTAAATACCTTTTGTTCCCTTCTAAATTTTTCATTTTATGTGCCTTTAGTGACTTGAACAAATAACTTCTCATTTGCCGGCTCAATTATTCATGAGCGTTGCGCGCCCGGGAGACGAGGAGCCTCTCAAAGTTCGCATTGCGAACGTGGTGGCCTCTATTTATCCAATAAATTTCCCCGTAGATTAATAGCTTTCTTCTCATTAAGTTTAATTCAAGTACTTCCGTTTAGCTTTCGCTTAATATCCATTCCTGGCTGTTTTCATGCCTTTGATGAGCTCACGGCTTCCTGTCTACGCCGTGAGATCATTTATGAAGTCAGGACGCCCTGGCCTTCAGTCCAAATAAATTATGCATGACACTGATAAAGCAGCTGGGTGAATGAGCCGAAGGAAAAAAACACTAATTGAAAGTAGAGGTTTAAGTACTCGAGCACACGGGGCAAGGTATACCTGGGTCAAACGCAAAAATAATGTTCGGGCAGTGTAAAAGAAAAAACAATTTTTTTTGGTTCTTTTTTGTTTTATGTTTTATTTTTTGATGAATTACAAATAAAGCACCTATCAAGAGTAACCCTATCCATAACTTTGTTTAATTCTAAAATTTATTTTAAACTGATGATTGAAGCACAAATAATTTGGGAAAAAAGAATTTTCCACGGAAATTTAGAGGTTATTTTTGAATGATTGGAGGAAAAATAAATTCATTATTGTAATTAAAAATAGGTAGTAGGTACTAAGTTATATTGCTTTTAATTGAACTAATTAAAGTAATCTTGTAAAAAGACCATTTTTTCTCTTCTGTGGACTATTTGGTCCACAGAAGAGACAGAAAAAATTGAAAATCTCCGTTTTTTCAGTCAATTTGGTTGAACGATTTCTATTTCTTTTTTTCTAGTAACCAACACGGCCATTTACAAATTAATAAGACACATAAAAAAAAATCGGTGCTGATTTTAACTTATTATATTTACATCGACTGTTTTGCGTTTGACCCACCTACCTATATTTTTGCAGCATAAAAAATTTAAAGAATTTTATGGAAAATACTAGCTGAGTAACCCGGTTTCACCCGGATTATCAAAAATGTAACTTAGTTTAATACTTCCCTAAATGCTCAATATAAAGAATATGAAGTTTTGAAGGCTGCGCGATCTAATTAATCCTTTAGTAACCTTTTTCTGAATTGGTTTTTAGAAATACCACCCAGGGTTGCAAGAAATGCAACATTTACTAATATGATCTTGAAAAAGTTTAACATTTGATAACAAATTTTCTAGTACTGATTAATTTTTGAAACTAATTAACCTTTAAAAAAAATTGGTAGCAGATGTCACCAATTTTCCTTTACATTAATTGACATGAAAATTCATTCAATTTCCAAAACAATCAGTTGCCATATTGGGTCCGTTATTTTAAATTCCAAATTCTGATAATAGATTCGAATTTAGTGACTTCAAAATACCCTTGGTACTAATTTTCACTTAAATTCATTGAGTTCCGGAAATTGTTGGTTGCTATAGGTATTTGATCCATCATCTTAAATTTTTTATTTTCGAAAATATATTCGCAATCAAAAACCCCTAAATACCAGTTTTCATGGCAAACAATTGAACTTTACCATTTTTGACCACCGTCTTAAAATCGGCGAATAAAAATTAACCTATATATGTATATTAGGCTAGAATATGTAGTGCCTCCACTCAAAAAATGAATATGATCGGACCAAGCATTTAGGCGTGATTGAGGAACAAACAAAATAACAAACTTTCGATTTTATATACGTACATATATGTACATATATATAGGGATATAGGGTTAGTAGTAGCATCCGGGAATTTCTGAAATATTCAAATAATGGAAAGAGCAGGTAATTGATTTATTTATGTGTAAATCAAAATTAACGTATGATTGGTTATGTGTAGTACCGCAGTTATTATTTTCTGAACACTACCCTACCTGCATTCCTGAAATATTTTATGAATCTGTTTTTTTGCGAGCGTTCTTTGGGTAAGAAGCAGTAGATGACGAGCACATTCTGCCATCATATTTCCCCGGCAGTGCTTTTGAGCTGCTTTCAAGCACCCTGAAATCTTCATTTAAGGGAAAATTCCCGGAAATCAAAAAAGGCTCCACTTCGAGTTTGAAAGCGCAGACTTTGGGGAAAAAAAGTCGCTCATCACACGCAAGGCGCTCGAGGGCTGAACACAAAATCCTATGTAAAATCGCTGTAGGACGACGGCACCCCGGCGCCCTCCTCCCCCGCATTTAGCCCTGTGTCAGCCGCCCATCCTCCGGCCGTTCGAGTGCTCCTACTTAAAGGATGTAATAAGCCATCAATCACTGTAAGCCCCACAATAAAAAGTTTCCGAACGCAACCTTTAAAACTCTTTCTCATTGCCTGCTGGTGTTCCTGGTTCCTGGTTCCAGGTTCTGGTCCCCATTCCACCGGCGGCGTCGTTGATGTTGGGCTCCTTCTTTTCACTCCTTTTAATTCTGGATAATGTAAAATATGAGACGTCACTACTAAGTTATGAGTTCTTTAATGAAGAGCACTTCATACTGGAAAACTTTGGCCTGAATATCGATGTAATAAAATCATAAATTATGCTCCTGCCACCACTGATGCGGTGCGGAATTGCGGAAGAGCCCTTTTGTGTGCCACCAACTCTTGGGGCCATTATTTTGAGGGCCATTAAATAAGAATTTTTGCAAGGTCCCGCCTCTTCTTAAAAAAGAAAAAATTTATACTGCCACTGTTGACAGCAAAGAATATTTAAAGTTTTTTTTCAGATTTTTAGATGTCTACAAACTCTTAAGATGATTTAATAAATTTGATTTTTCAACATTGATTAAGCATTAATTATAATACAACAGAAAAAGATATAGTCTTAGAGTGATATGTTTATGCACATCCCCAAAGTCTGTATTTCTGTGTTTGACCAGAATTATATCGATAATAAAAGCTCATATGTTTTTAATAACTGAATTAATTTTTAATAATTTTATTTTAATAACAAAATACGCAAATTTTCCGAAGAAAAATATATAGCGATAATCATATTAAATAATACCATTTTTGAACTTTTTGATTTTCAATAATATTTTCTTTGTATTTATAATATCAATAACACCTTCGTGCCTAATGCATTGAGAAGATTTAGAACAAAACCTCACTTTTGCACTTAATTCATTTTTTGGATAAAAATGTATTCTAAAAGAAATTTGGATTACATTACTTTTGACCAGAACTCCCAACTTATTGCTATTATATTATATGAAAATGACTTAAATTCAAATAAACATGTTTACTAAATAAGTTAAGTAGGTACATATTTAATTGAGAGAGGAAAACTTTTTCTTCAAATTGGTTTTCTTTTCTAGTTTGTTAATTTCAACATTTTACTTCGGATACAATAAAAAAAGTAGCAAAATTGGGTTTAGATTTAAGTTCCTTAAATATTGAAATATTAAAATCATGCGGATTGGAGCTATACGTTCATCATATTTCATTTTCATCATAGTTTCTAAAATATTTCATCTTACTTCCCTAATTTTGCAATAGGGAGTATTTCATGTCGGTAAAAAAGCGAAAAATTAAAACACCCTGGTTAGATTTTTTCAGAAATTAATAAAGATAACCAAAATGAAGACTGACAGTAAATTTCGAGAACATGCGTAATATACATTATTCGTTGTTTACGACTGTCAGTCACTTGCTATCTATAAATACGTATACTTCAAAACTTTCATATTTTAATTGAACTAAATCCCCAGTTAGATGTTTAAACTTCAAAAGCAGCAATAATAATTTCGTATTCCAAGTTTTTTTCAAACTAATAAAAATTTAAACGTATAAATTTACAACATCATTTTATTAAAAAATTATTGTGGATCAGTTTATAAAATTTAAAATGTAACAATTTGACAAACAAAATTTAACAATTTTAAACAAAACGTTTGTACAAAAATTCTTAAATACTAAATGTGACGCATCATTTTCGTTGTGAAATCGAAAGCTTCCTCATAGGCGATGTAAATATTTTGCATGTCTGAACACATTCCCAAGATAGTAACATCCATTTTGAAAGATTTTACTGCTGTCTTCATCACAACCTTGTGGCGATCTCCAATAATTTCCAATCCTCTTTTATATTCCTCTCGATCGATGTTGATCCAGCTGAAAGTTATCGAAACCGGCAACAGTCCCAGGAATTCAGTCAAAGTTACAAAGACATTTCTAAAAATCCCGTAGATTTGGACAAGTGATTTATTTTCTGCGTATTGTGAACTGAATTTGATAGAAGCCCCCGTCTTCTTCATGATCCTGAATACTTTCCAGTTGTGGCCTCCTTTTACAAAACCGATATTTTTTGGTGATATGTGGACATTAATGCAGATTTGAACTGTGGGAGTTAGACTTCCATGGGCAAATTGAAGTAAACTCTTTGTAGCTTTCTTAAGATGTTCAATATTTTTTCCTTGGATTTCGATGAGACCTCCAGGTGATTTTTTCACTCGAACGTTGTAAAGATTTCCTACCATTTCGCTGCATACAGACTCAAACATCAGTGGTGAATGTGGGTGAACCCAGAAATTTACGCTGAAACTGTTGAAGGATTGAAGACGTTTACGAGCATCTTCGAAGTCTTGAACATTAGACGCAGGAATAGTCACCTGGTTACAAGCCTCTTTTTCGTCAGGTGATGGAAATATGACTGCTGTTGATGTATTCTTTATAAACTTCTTAACGTTTCCATGGGATTGACTTTTGATGATTCCTGGTTGAGCTGTTGGTATGTCTAATTCCATAGTCACGATAGGCTTCGTCTTGGGTTTGTCAATGCACAACTGGGATTTTATCAAATATTTGGCTTCAAACACGTCTTCAGGGGCTCCGATTATAGTCACTAATGGATGGATTGAAGCTTTGTATTCATCACTTTTTTGATAGTAGCATTTCACATAAGTGCCGGTCAATTTCATGACATTGCTGAAGTAGTGTTCGATTGAATTCATACCACTTATTAAACATTCGGAGCTCATTAGTTGGTTAACTTTTTCGTTATCGATTCGAAAACTTTCCGTCATCAATTGTCCTGGTTTACTTGTTTCGATCTTCTCAGTTATGTTGCGAATGTCCATGCTGAATAGTTCGTTTCTTATTGTATGCGGGTTTAATGAATCCTCGTTATTGATATAAATGTTATCAATTTCCTTCAACATGACTACATTTGGTTCAACAAGCACTTCATTTTCACGATCAGATTTTAATAATTTCTTTGTCGCTTCAAGGACTTGTTTACACTTCTTTTCTACCAAAGAAATTCCAAATTTATCGTTGGTATTTTTGGTAGTTGGTTGGTAACTATACGGAGCAATAGTAGACATCTTTTATTTTTCACAGAAGCTCTTGATTGAAGTTAATCGATTAGATACTTGATGAGGTTTGAAGTAATATTTTGAAAATCGGTATTTTTATACCAAAACCAAATGCGAAAAGAAGGCGGAAACTAAATAAGGACAATAATTAAATGACACACAAAATTATATATACCTATTAACAGACAAGGACAGAGAAAGTACGAGAAAATATCAATAAAAATATCACATTTAAGTAGGTAGGTACCTAGATTTTGATCATTAACTTACTAATCCTTTTTTGAAAGATCATAAAATTTGTATTACCTGCAATTAGGATGCCTTTGCGGGATTAATTGACTTTACAAGGAAGTACCTAGCTACCTGTAATAAAATAATTATGTAGGGCTCTTACCTACAGGTAATAAATTAGATGTTTACGTTTACCTAAATTAGTTAAAATCATTAAAATGATGTTCAATTTTTTCTAAGAAACAGGTAAAGGATCATGTTTCTTTTATATAAATTGCTTCCCCTCTCATTTTATCACTGATTATTTTGCCGATTATTTAAGAGCTCCTACAAGGCACTTTGAACTAAGTACCCGTTTAACACGATCAGTGTGCACTTGAATTTACTTATTAGCAATATTTGATGTTAGTAGGTCTAATATAACTTATATTAGAAAATAAAATATTAAATATTAAAAATGCCTACGCTTGGAAAAAAGTCTACAAATATTTCAAGTTCTACTAGTTGTGAAGAAAACTTGATATCTTTACATTTCTACATGCCGAACGTGAGACTGCTTCTCCGACGACCTGACTTCAGTCTCAAGGAAACAATGAAGAAGACCAACACCAATATCAACGTTCCACACCAATCAACAACGATCGATGAGAGGCCCAGTGAAGTATCAATCTTTGGACAATTGGACAATGTTAGAAAGGCACGATCGGTGCTCAACGAACAAGCGTTAATGAAATATGCATTTCCTATAAATTTTCAACCGGACATTTATGAAGAGGACATTGAAAAGATAGAAAACGATTACGAAGTACAAATTGAGTACTTAGAAAGGCATGGATATAATAAATTCCTCATCTTAATTAAAAGTGTCCAAAATAATTGGGTAAAACTACAAGAAGCTACAAAGAAATTACTGGAAGTATTTTTGGGAGAAGGACAATCTGAGGACGTGACCATTAACACGATGATTGAACTTCCTGTTGGGTGCCACAATATTCTGGCAAGTGATCTTGATTTCATTGATAAAGTTGAAAAGAAGACACAAACACGAATTAAATTTCCCACTATCGAGGACGATTCTGCGAGAAATTTACAAATTAAAATTGGTGGAAGCATTAAAGGGACCTACATTGCAAGAGCTCTCCTGCTAAGCAAACTTCCAGTTAAATTGTGCATCAATTGTCCCGGCATTTCAAAAACTATCATTGAGAATCAAATCAGGAATTTGAAATCCAATTATAGTATTTCTTTCGAGGTTAACAAAATTTTGGACAATTGCAGTATTTTATTGCAAGGAACTGAAGACAATATTGAAGAAATTTTTATTGTCAGTCAAGAGATCTTAAAATTTGTAGAAAGTACCAAATTACATTCAAAAGCATTACGAAGGAAGAGATGTCAAACAACTTTGGATCATGTTGCTACAGTCGATAATTCTCCTATTAAAGATATTAAAAAGTACAATGACATCTTGAAGCAAGCAAACTATCGTGATCTACTACTAACTAAATATGAATGCTTCAAGGAGAAAACAACTCAAAAATCAGATCTCTTCAGCAGTTCTGAAGAGCTAAAGAATTTATATAACAAAAACAACGACATATTAGCTACATTGCTTAACCGAGACATCCAAACTTCATCTCTGGATAGTTGCTGGGCTGCAACTCTTCCAGATCTTCTAACTGGTGCTTCTTCACGAAATCAGGAAAATGCACTGAACATCAAAATAGAACCCTTATGCAGCTTGGTGGAAGCCTTCCTGGAGCACTTGCAGCTGGAGCACTATAGCCCTATTTTCGAAAAATTCAGCATTACAATGGAGATTTTGAGCAAAATGACTGACTATGATCTTGAGCGGATTGGAGTTTGCTCGTCTGGTGCACGAAGACTTATTTTGCGAGCTGTTGATATTATAAAAATGTAATTAAAAAATTGTGTATTTGTGTTGTATAGTTTTATTTAATTGAATTTAATAAATGTACGTTTGTTGGATAAATTATTTTTGTTTAATTAACATTTGTATGTTGAGAACTAATTCTACTTAATTCTACTTTGAGTCAGAAGAAATTCTAGTTGCTATCGAATGTCTCATATCTAACAGTTGGAATAAATCTAAGTAATAAAATATGCTCAACTCCTAATAATAAGGTGAAAATGCCACTGATAAATACAAACAGCATTTTTTTATACCCAGCCTCAATCAATGAAGTTAAAAATATAATTGATAATTTAAAAGATAAAGCTGGAGGAGTTGATGATATACATGCGAGAGTTCTAAAAAGTATTTCTGAAAATATAGCTGAACCTTTAACATATATTTTTAATTTATGTGTTGAATTATCAGTGTGGCCTGACGCACTTAAAAAAGCAGAGGTTGTTCCAATTTTTAAAACAAATGATAAAAGTAAGGCTAAAAATTACAGGCCTATATCTCTTATTTCAAATATTGCAAAAATATTTGAGAAATTAATTTATGACAGGATTTTTAAATTTTTGCAAAAACATAAAATATTATCTAAAACACAATTTGGTTTTATAAAAGGATTAGGGACAAAAGATGCTTTGAATTTTATTACCAATGTGATATATCAATGTTTGGACAAAAGTAAACCGGTTATTGTAGCATTTCTAGATTTGGCAAAGGCTTTTGATACTGTTAATCATGAAATTTTGTTAGATAAACTTTACTGTTATGGAATAAGAGGTGGTGCATTAAAACTGTTATCGAGTTATCTATCAAACAGACAACAAAGAGTTAAGTTAAATAACATAGTAAGTGAATATAAAGAAATTAAAACTGGTGTACCGCAAGGAACAGTTTTGGGACCACTACTTTTTATTCTATATGTAAACGACCTTCTTGATGAATTTCATCATGGTGATGTTGTGGCATATGCCGATGACACTGCTGTTATAACCGAAGGAAAAACATGGCTTGAAGCAAAAGAAAGTATGAATCAAATATTACAAACGATAGAATTATGGTTAAAAGCCAACAAACTTAAGGCCGTTCTACACTATCATATTCACTAACGTGAGTTCGCTAAAACTTTGGAATATGTATGACTTGCGCAGTGTGTAACCCTAAAACGCTAATCTAATCGGCCGCATATGCATTGGATGACGGTCGATTACGGGCGATGATGAAATAGATCTAGATCTATTTTGCTGTGAGTGACAAATATAGGCATTGCATTCTTGACAGCGAACTGGGAAGAATGGCAGAATGGACAAGGGAGCAAATGTCCAAGCTAATTAGCTTGTACGAAAGCAAAGAAGAGCTGTACAATCCCAAGGATAAATTCTATTGCAACAAACACTCCCGAGCAAATGCATTTTATGAAATAGCCGGTGCCCTCAACGAAATTCGGGAAAATACAAAAGTGGAAGAGGTGAAAACAAAAATAAATTGTATGCGAACACATTACGCAAATGAATTAAGGAAGGTAAGGCAATCATCTAACAAAAGTGGTTCCGGTGCGGAGGAGACTTATCAACCGACAGTTTGGTGGTTTGATAAAATGCAATTTTTACAGCCGCACATAAAAGCTCGAAAATCGGAATCAAACATCGAACGACCAACATGTGCAAAAATTAATGAAGACTCCTTAACAACAGAGGTAGTGCTTGAATACAATTATTGTAGAATTTCAATATACAATATTATTATATCTTTCACAGAATGCAGTAGACAACAACGATTCACCATACTATTCATTTTTGTTAGAAGATATAGCTGATTTTAATAATAATACTATTTCGTCAGTGGAATCACCTCAGGCTGTTCATTGTGAAGGACCATCTAGGAAAAAAAGTAAGGGGAATTCTTGCGCCGAAGAGCAGTTGCTTCAAACAGCTTCAACTTTACTAAATAGAGTGAACGACACCACCTCAACTGGAGGAAAAAATGAATTTCCATCGCATATTCAGCACTTCCTACGTTTTGTTGGTTCAGAAATGTCAAGAATCCAAGATGAAAAAGTTATAGAAAGTCTGAAGAAAAAAATCATCTTAGACGTTTTTGAAGCCAAAGAAAACTAAATATGTCTTTTTTTTTCGTTATTTTGTTTTTAACAATAATTTTGTTTAGTATTGTGTTATATTTAGTTTTTATGAAATGAAATTCAATGAAACATATATTTGTTCAAAAATTGAATTGTTTTATTGCCTCCCATTGCCAAGATACAAATCCATTAGTGTTAAAATATTTGCAAAAATTATTTCGAACTTGCATTGCCGCGTTTGCTGATCGATTAGACGTTGATCTTTGTAGCTTTGTTAATGAAACATGTTTTCTCCAAATACCAGGATTCATTGTTACTGTTTTAACGTTTTCATTATCTACTTCTGAAACAAAATTATTTTCATATTGTCTGATAAAATTATGTAGAGCACAAGTTGCAAAAACTATATCCTGAACTTTTGCAACCGAGAGATTGATTTCTGTTTGCAGTACACGAAACCTATTAGATAGCATCCCAAATGCATTTTCAACTACTCTTCTGGCACGGCTAAGACGATAATTAAAGATTCTTCCGGGTGCGTCCAATTTACATCCATACGGCTTCATTATCCTTGTTGAGAGTTTGAATGCGTCATCAGCAACGATGACATATGGAACTTTTAAGTTAGTTCCAGGCAAAAAGTTATCATCCGGAAAATTTAAAGTATTCTCATTTACAGCTTTACATAAATCTGAATTTTGATATACACCGCCATCACTTATTCGGCCATTACATCCCACGTCTACGTACAAGAAATTATAATTTGCTCCAACAAGTGCCATTAGAACAATGCTGTTAAATCCTTTATAATTAAAATAATAAGCACCGTCTTTTTTGCCAGCTCGAAAAGCGATATGTTTTCCGTCTAAACGTCGCATTTATATAAAAATTTTAATTTAATAATGATTGAGAAATGTTGATTTTTTACCTAATGCGCCTAGACAAAACGGAAAATTCCACTTATTTTGAAAATCCTTAGCAACTTGTTTCCACTCCTCTTCAGTATCAGGGATCTGGATTAATTAAAAAACTTATAGACTATTTCAACAGGAACTTGAAAAATAAGACTTTAAGATATTCGCTTCGAAGAACATCATAAATAGTTCGAGTTGTGAACGGTATAATCTTCGATATGGCTTGTACAGAAATTCTGAAACTGTAACTTAAATTTGTGTAGCTTTCACCAGTAGCTAAAAATCTCAGCGTTAGAAGAAGCCTTTAAAAAAATGTTGAGCAGGGTTAACATAGTATATTCGAAACCAAAGTTATTACCTTGTACTAGCTGGAATACTTTGACGCAGATGAGTATCTTCACATTTTATTATTGGACCAACTTTCCTTAATAAATGATCAAAAGTTTTAAAAGACATGCGGCAGAAATTTTTGAAGGACTTTTCATCTTCAACTCTTAATTCCTTCAGAACTAGGTCTGCAGCATCTTTGCCAGAATTTCTCTGAAGAAGCCATTTTCGAGACCATAACCTTTTTCTTTTCAATTTTTTATTTTTGCGTTTTAAAATAATAGCAGCAACTATAAAAGAAGCTGCTGCGACTATTTGAAGGTTCTTATTACTCATTTTTGTAATAAAACTATTCACAAAATATCTGACACCTTTATTTCTTCACTTCAGAACACAAAATGCGATTATATCATGGACTAAGGTGTAGACGTCCTGCAACTGCACTCATATGATTTTGGTTTCATCGTCCTACATATGAGTCGCATATATTCCAAAGTTTTAGCGAACTCACGTTAGTGAATATGATAGTGTAGAACGGCCTTTACACTGAACATTGATAAAACTGTATATATCACTTTTGGGAACTACTGTGATAGCGTGCCTATTGATATTGAAATAAAAATTGGAAACAAATTGGTAAATAGAGTTGAAAGTTATAAATACTTGGGAGTAATAATTGATTACTAGAGGTCGCCCTGTGGTCGAAATTCGACCTTCTGGGGTTACTACGAAAAATACGAAGCTATACAGCCTACTATATGTATGTGTTTGAAATTGGCACTATCAATAATAAAATTACGACAGTTTGACCATAGACTACTATGCGTTTGCCCTAGGCAGTATGAACGTAAATAATGAATTTATTTTATTTTATTTAATGTATTTGTAACGCATATTATACATAAATGTTAGGTTTCTGCACTTCTTCTCTATATAAAATTTAACCATGCCAAATCTCGCACTCCTCCATCCGTCCAATATGATTAAAAAGGGGTACAAAGTTTTTCCTTCACGTATTAATATATAGATAATCTTAAATGGAATAAACATATTGAATATATAATAAATAAAACCAAATATCTCACTTATATATTTTATAAATTATCTAAATTTATGGATATCAATACACTTATGGTAATTTATTATGCTCTTTTTCAGAGTATTATAAGCTATGGGATAATTGCTTGGGGTAGAGCTTATTCTAATAATTTGAATATTTTGCAACAACTTCAGAATAAAATATTAAAAATTGTAAAGAAAAATATTTTCGAAATAAACAATTGTCCTTTAAACTTAGAACAATTATTTTGTTTAGAATCAATTGTATATCACTACAATGAACTTAAAAGTAAATACAAAAATTCAACTAGCAGAACTAGAAACAAAAGTATACTTTTACCAAAAATTTGTAAAACAATTAGTAATAAAAATAGCTATATTGTTGCTGTTAAATTGTTTAATGAATTACCTAATACATTTAAGACAATATCAAATAATAAAAATAATAAACGAATTAAGTATAAAATAAAAAAATGGATATTAGAATATGTATGAAAATAGTTAGTTTCTAGCGTTTAAATTGCATGAAAACTAATTAGGATCTGATTTAAGATTTTGAATTTATATCATCTTGTTACCTCTCATGTTTTGGATGCTGTATATACATTTATATCTTATATCTTTTAAAATTTGTAATATACCTAATAGTTTGTAGTTTTTTTATATTATATAATGCCAGTTACCTACAAACAGGTATTTTTATACCTCTGTAGGAGTTACTATTGTATGTAAATTCTTACTGGTTTAAATAAATAAAAAAAAAAAAAATAAATAAATAACATCACCTACTCAAATTTAATTTATTGATGGCTTTGTAATTTCAATAAGAATAATATGAAATCGTTTGACATTTAAAAACTTTACCTATCTCAAAATAAAATGGCATAGTAAATATTTGATAAACAATTTTCAAAACAATTTTCTTCCCTTTATAGTTGATATTTACTTATCAAACCCTGAATTTGAAGTTTTTCTAAAAAATGATTCGCAATTCTGTTTGAATATTTTAGAAATGCCATTCATAATTATTTTCTATTTATATTGCCAACTTACGAAGACGTGCAAAATAAATTGATGTACTTTTTAAAAGCACTGAACTTTATATTCCCAAAAGAGAATAATGGAGGTTGAAAAATTGTGTACTTTTTAAGTTTTAGATATTACATCCAATAAATGTCCTTTTATTTCGCAGAGGTATTTCTAAAAAAAGGAACTTCATAAAATGTTGCGAATTTATATTCAGCCTCTTTTCAGGTGAAGTTTACTAACTTTTTGTACAACTATTAGACCCCAAAAATAAAAAATCGGGCCACCAAAAAGTTTTTTCCTCAGTCACTGATGCTGAAAAAAATATGCCGAAAAATCGATAGACAAACTGAAATCCAATTAAGCGATGCCCTGAAAATGTTTGCCTATGCCCCGTAACCAGGTTCAAATATTTACGTGCCCATGCATCATATCAACAAATCAAACATCAGATAGAGGAAATGTTTTATTTCTCCTCCTCGAAATACACGGAGGGCCCATTTCCTGGAAAGCAATAATTCCCGAATGGTCGCGGTGAAGAGTGTGTAAGAAATCCTGCCGGGAAAATGTAATTATTTCTAGTTAGCACGCCATTGTGCGGAGTGGAGTGGAAGAAGAAGAAGAGGCTCAGATGGGGCTCAAATGGAGCTCCGCCAGCGCGCCCCCGCAACGAGGTCCTATTAGTCTAGGCGCCACTATTATTCACCATTAACTGCGACATCACGGCCACACTCGAAGCGAAACATCATGTTTATTTGACGCCCGGCCAGGGACCCAGGACCCGGAAGGGGTATTTATGGGTTTGCGACGGCACGGGTTATGGCTGCACCAACGTCACTGCCAAGCACATCCCGCCGAAAACCATGTCGCCCGCTGTCGAATAATTTATTTCAATATTAGCCAAAATTTCTGGGATTTGTTGATTAAACAGGAACTCCCCGATCCGAGCTAATGAAGACGGGTTATGGGGTCTAAAAAGGTTTTCTTAATATTTCCTGTTCAACACGTTGAAGGGTTTAAGTTTTCTCACATTCAACTTTGAGGTAAATCTTTATACCTTCCAGATTTGTAAAATTACGCTGGCATTACTATTATGATTAGATGAAATAGCTGTCACACCCTTAACATTGCAATTACTTTTAACAAATCTTTCATTACCATTGCAATGCAATTATTTTTTATTTATCTGTCTATCTTAAATAACAACATTTGATTTCATATCCATGGAAAAGTATATATTTCGAACTGTTAGAAAGAAATAATCATTATGTTCCTACTAATTATACATATTATTTTGCTTTTATATTCAGTTATCTTTCACTTCAGAAAAGTGCAATAGAAGCCAATATTGCTTAAAATTAAAATTACCCCAAATTACCTTTACCCAAGAGCGAAGTTATCATTGTATCGGAAGTATGATATTTAGTACCTCCAACTTGCGTAAGCAAACAACCGTGAAATTATAAAAGGAATTAAATTAAATTGATAAGTTCATTTTATCAACACCAAGAGAAGGATACCAATTGGATCAGTCAATATGCTCAAAATTCAAAATCTAGCTTACAATTATTGAGTAATTAACGGATTTCATATGTTCCGTCCACTTTTTGTTGACATTAAACGAACATTGTTATAAATGGTTAAAAATCGGTTCTTGTTATTATGCATAATGTAATGTAATTGTAATTATTAATTTAAAAATATAAATATCACTTGGTAATCGTTATCGAGTTATCGATAGGTAAATAAAAATCAGCCGAAAAAATTATGCTTTGCATGAAAAATACAATATTATTGAATCTAATGAGACTACAAATGAAATAATTGATTTTAGATTAATATAAAGCGATAAATTTTGTTTTGCTTTCTATTAATGAATATTATTTTACTTTTTATTATATTATTATTTTTTTAGACATATCGTAAAGAGTGCTTTGTAAGAGCGAATAAAAGACTGATTATTGACCTCATCGTCCATAATTATAAAAGCTAACTGTTTATTTTCATTTTAGTGATTAGACCACTTAGCTTATTATATATTATCATTAAATTAATTCAATCCTCACCTGGATTTTTGTGAGAGATTGTATCTTACCAAATGTAGCATAACAAATTAAAGTGAATTGAACCGAATTGAAGCAGATAAGCTTTTCGCCGCCGGTCTGTGTCATCACACACTTTTCTTGTTTGCTCGGGAATGTTTTTGGTAAACAAGGACATGTTGAATAATCGATTAATTTCCTTAATTTAGCAGCTCCTTAGTCCTTTGGCGAATGGCGACGCCCCCGCCAACGCAGCGCCGCCACTCACCGGGGGCACCCACCTCATTTTCGTTGGGGCTCACCTGAATAATTTTCACCTGTGCAGGGCGCGGTGCGAGGCGGCGGCGTTATGCGAGGCAAATAAATCAACTTAAGTGGATGATTTTTTCTCCGATCCACATTATGGAAACTTGAGAAGTTATGGGGCACGGCAGTGCTAGAGTTATGGAGGCCATGTGATAATATTCACACCGCCCCTTTTATGCTACCTGAACCCCGCAATCCTTCTTAATTTCTGCTTCCTTTCTCGCAGAGTATTTTCCTTTTTTTCGACAAGTGCAAAAGAACCACTCAGACGATTTTCATACATTCCTCAGCAGTCAAGAAAGCCCTGACAAAAGGATAGAAAAGGAACGGGTGCGGGGGAGGTCTCATTTCGCGAGAAACGCCATCGTGTTCCAAAAAAAAAATCATAAAAATAACAAGATAAGGAGATAATGATTCCTCCCCAGTTCTTCAAGAATAATTATCATTGAATAACTCCTAGGCTGCATTAATGGGAACACGAAACGTAATTAGTTTTAATTAGAAGTGAGGGGTATCGTGTTCAGTCTTCCGGTTTCTTCCCATTTATGAGGCGGTAATGACGAAAGTGAGCTTTTTGGTACCTCCCCGATGCACATGAAAGGCACGGAAAGATGAAATTAATTGCTACATTATATCATATTTTTTATGCAACATGTAAAATTTTTCAATTATATTCGATTTACACCTATACATGTATGCACATACATATGTATAAATTAAACATTACATATCATATCACAAATATTTGAAACATTTCCTTTTCCGAGACATAAATACATATAGAAAAAAAAGCTTGTTTTATGATTTATCTATTACAAATTTCAAATCAGATCTCAAAAATTTCGAAATTTTAAAAGTTTGTCTAATGAGTGATGAAATTTTTCAGGTCACTGATTACGAATTCACGAAAAAATTTTCAAATTCTTTCCATTTCGTTCCGCCAAATCTAATATTTGATTAACAATCAGCGACTTAAAAAACCCCGAATATTTAAATTTAATGGCAATAATTTTGTCCACTACAAAAATTATTATATATTACTAAAAAAATGATTATTTTTACAATAGGTACCTATGTGGGTGAGAGGAGAGTTTTAGGGCAGCGTTGAACATAGAAAAAATAAAAACAACTTATAATTAATTTAATGTCCAAGCGTTATTTCTATTATAATTGTAGCATGAAATTCTTGTTTGTATATTACTTTCATCATTAAAATTATTATCTACTCATTTTATCGAGGATTAATTCATTAGATTTAGCAAATTTGATCAATATCAACAAAATTGTTCCTGTTGTGAACATTTTCATGTATGTAAAATTAATTAGGCAATTAAATATTATAATTAGGAGTTTATGTTGCAATATAAATCCTGCCTTAATTTAACAAATTCTGTATTTTTTTTATTTTATACTCGCTTATAATAACCTTTCAGGATAATAATACCTATATATTTATAAGCCCATTATGCACTGAGTATGTTTTTGTCTTGACTTTTCGAAACTCGATTGTTTATTTTCTTTTTCTGGGAAAATAATTTCTATGAAGTCAGTACCTCATGTTTATTTGTGAACTTGTAATAAAACTCAGTAGAAAATGATGCAAAACTTCTCTAGAGAAAGGCTCTCTTTAATTTAACTTGCCGCAAAGTTCTTTGCACTTTTTTACAATAGAAATAATTTGTTCCCCTCGAGAATTTTTCTTTTATTTTGCTTATATCATCTTCCGGCATTTTCCTGTAAAGAAAGTAAAAGCATTTACTAACCGAGGAGGTTTTTATGAACATTAAAACATTGCAAGCCATATTTCCTCATCTTTCAACCATAAAAGGCATGAAAGGGAAAGTCCCTCTAATAACTTTATATTTCTTATCTTTTGTTCCAGAACTGCCCTAAACCCATTAGTAGTCAGTTAAGAAAAGACCGCTCTGCGATAGTAATAACAGCAATAAAATAAAAAGGGACCGACCCTGTTGCCTAAGGAAACCTACTTATGTTCATCATTGTCATGACAAGGCAAAACAGAGTATAAATCACCTCTATTAACTCCTTGACCATCTCTCCGGTCGTGAACACTAAAAATACGGCAATTTTTGTAAAAAGCTATAAGAAAAGAGGTTACTTTTTAAGATATTCTGCAAATTTTCTTGGCTCTAAAAGGAAGAAAACTTTGCTGAGCTTACTATTTTTTAGCTGGTAAAGTGAATATCTAAATAACTTTAGACTTTTATGTCTTATAAAACCTTGAAATTTGCAGAAATTTCAAATTTTATTTTATTTACTTCTATTTCAAGGTTTAAGGTATAATTTGTTTAATTTACTCACAAATTGAGTAGGCACTTTATCCCAACCTTATAACCTTGTGAAGTATATTAACAACTTTAAACGTTTTGCACTGCCCGATCCCATAAAAACCCTAAAAATTCATCAAGGTAGATTTTATCGTGAAAAACTTTTGGCATGAATTTTTACGAACTAATCTAGAGGCCTCAGAGTAATTTTCCAAATGGCTTTTTTCATCCTGTCGGAAATAAATGGCGTCAAGGGACCGATAGAGGGGCACCTGGCAATAAAGGGATAGCATTGATTTAAGAAGGTCCAAATTGTAGTCACTGCACGTTTGAAGCACTTTGTACCTGGAAACTGGTCAACAAATGAGTGTTGTTGATTGGAATAATAATTACACAATCTGGGCTGCTATAAATTCTGAATTTACTGAGACAATTTCAATTCGAGTGGTAAAATTCCATGCAATTGGCAAATCGAATTTACGTTAATTTGAATTGTTCGTGACTGTTTAAAAATGGGAAATAATAAATGAAAGTTATGGGGAAATGGAAACAGAATCTCCGAAAAAAAAAATTTTTTTTTCACGTTTCTCCTTTATTTGTTGAAGAATTGCACACAATTTTCAGTGTATATCTATTGATTTAACTGATGGTACTTCTGCTGAATAATTAAATATTTTATTTGTGTAATACGATATGCGTATAGCAAACAAATTTTTGTTAATTAAACAATATAACAGAGTGCTTTCAGCATAAATATTATAAAATGTAGAAAGACTACGTTTACAGCTCTTCAGATAGAAATTATTTGTTTCAAATGAGAACAAATTTCAAATGATATTTGTCTGTTGATATTGAGGGAACAATTTAAAAATGAAAAACTCGCAAATGTACATATACTACCCAAATAAAGATGGAGAGTTTATGTAAGGAGACGAAATAATTTTTTTATATTTGTTTATATATAGACATAGGGGATGACAATTCCGGCATTTCTAAAGTTAAAATCATGAGAACTAGTATTGGTTGAGGGCTAATTTCTCTAAAAACTTACAATATATCATATGGGTACTTAATGAAAAAAACTTCAAATTGATGAATCAGAACATGTCATATGTATAGATCATCCTTCGAGAATTATGAATTTTCCCGGGATAAAAAATTCTGCGTTGTTCTCCGCCTTTTACTTTAACTCTGTGATAAATTTCGGCGAAATTATTTTAGTAGTTTCAACGTAATAGAATAACAAACAGACGGAAAAAAGAACACACTGTCGGATTTATAATTTTAGTGCCTTCAAAATCCTTCTTTGCAAAATGTTAAATGTTATTAATAAAATTAATAAATTTTAAATCAGTAATTAAATTTTGAAGCCAGAAATAATTACTTCATATAAGCTCATTAGCATATCAATTGCTCCTAATGAATTTCTTAATTTGGAAGTTCTTAGGAGGAAACCGACCCTAATTTATTTTAGTTGAAATCAATATATTAAATTAATCATTTACTTTGAAAAGACCCAAAAGTAATTATATTGTTGTTTATAGTTGGCATTTAAGTGATATTAGGAGAAGGGTAAACTAATCATCTATAACTTATAATAAAAATATCTCTCTCGAAAAGGTAGTGAATATTACAATAAATTTTAGGCGTTCTCAGTAAACCATAAAATCCGGTATTAAAACTATTAAAGATCTCTTCAATAACTTTACTTGCACTAAACCTTTTTTAATAGCATCTTTTCTACCTGTTCTATCCGAAAGGAAACCCACTCATCGATACCATTAACATTTGAATGTTTGTATCTGAAACCTTTATGATAATTTCTATATATAAGGGAAGAATTTTAAAAATTCGTTACTTTAATCCTGAAAGGAGTTATCGCAACACCTGTTCGCGACAGGAACGGTGTCAAAAAATGTGTTCAATCCTTTGTCAAGAAGTCTTCAAGAAAGTAACTGCCGAAACCATCGAAGTTTGTGAATTAAACAATCAACTAGAAATTGCAGAAAGAGGAGTTGCCATGAGTTATCCTATGCCAAACATGAGACTTTTAACAGAAAGAAGTGGTCCAGTGGATGTGATGTGCTCGGCAGACGTATTTCTTCAAATTCCCTCAGGATCTGGACAATCTGGCTCGAATGGAACTACAAATCTGGTATCAATTTATGGTCGACTGGAAGAGGTGTCGAAAGCAAGAACACTTCTTAAGGAAGAGGAGGTTCTCAAGTACGCGATCGTTGTGCAACATAGGCCAGATGAATATTTTTCTTACATTCGAAAAATTGAGACAAATTTTGATGTTCGACTGGTATACGCAAAAAATCGAGGGGATGGAGGTTTTATAATTTTGAAAGGAATCAACCAGAAACAGGTCCAAGAAGCAGTAATTTGGCTTTTACAAATATTGTTCGGTGAAAACGGGCATCGTACAGGAATTTATATGATTATTGAGATACCACCAGAGTACCACGCCGCTTTAAAGGGTCCTCAACAGAGCATTGCTGAAGAAGTGATGCATCTTACAAATACACGAATTTATTTTCCAGATATAAACGATTCTAAACTGACTAATTTGGAAAAATGCCAAATTCAAATATTTGGAACAATAAGAGACACTTATCACGCAAAAGAAAAAATTCTTGAACACCTCCCAGTAAACGTTTGTGTTTACTATCCCTACTCTTTACCTGATGGTTGCATTGAACAGGTAGTTAGTGCTGTTCGACAAAAGCATGGAGTTCACATTGAGTTAACGAAACTCCTATTTATGCTACACTTTCGATTCATCAGCTCAGACAAATACATCAGCAGCATTTACGATGCCAGAAATGATCTCCTAGCGACCTTAGATCAATTAAGGATATACCATCAAGAAAAATTTGGCCTAAAAGCTGATGAAACGTACCTGCGATCGTCATTCATCCTTCAGAAGTATTTCAGCACTTTAGCAGCTGATGAAAGGAGCGTTGCCACTTCTGGAACCGATTCAACACCTTTAAGCGGATCTGTGGTCAGTGGGCTGTCATCTGAAAACGAGTTCAACTATTCAACAGAAAGTGACCTGGGCATAAATTTGATGGAACAGCAAAATACACCTTCACTTTTCGACAGCAACACTTACGAGCTACAACGGCTGTACGAAAAAAATATGGAATTCTTTTATTCTTGGTTGAACCGTGACAGCGGAGCTCGTGCAGGAGTCTTGAAGGATATTTCGGAGGGATCTTCTTCTTTGAAGAGTACATCGACTGAAGATACCTCAGCAATAAATGGTATGCGACCTTTTGATTCTGAAGTCAATGCCTTTTTAAAAATTTTGGGATTGGATCACTACATCTGGATCTTTGAGCTGAACTGCGTTAGTATGGACACTCTGAGACAAATGAGTGATGCTGATCTGACCACGGTTGGTGTCAACTCTTCTGCAGCGAGAGAATTAATTTTGAGGACCTTACGAAGAACATAGTTATAAATATAGTATTTCCAACTAGGCTAAACTGTATATACCATTTGTAAAATAATTTAAGCGAATTTGTAAAATAATTCTATTAATTAGAAAAATAAACAACAATTTTTGTAAATACCTGTTTTCTATTTTAATATATACCCATCACTCTAAAAATCTTCGAACAATTTTTCAAACCTCTTATCTTTCAACATTTTGAAGTAAAGGTCATGATTATAGGAAGGTATGTTATGGAAGTTATAATATTTGAAATAATATGAATAGCTCCTCTTTAATGAATTGTGTTAAATGACCTCACTTTCATCATAACACAATTTCGTAATAGAAGGAAACGACTATTAGTTAGATTTCTTAAAACTATCGTTTATTGAAGTGATTTATTGACAAAACTTTATTCTTCTTATTTAAATTTTATTTACAGTGAAATATACAATACAAAAAAACATATCTTCATCATAATTTCAAATTCATACTGGTTTATACTTGATATATTTTACTATTTTAAATTATTTTGATAGGTTTTGAATTTTAGCTAAACATTTATTTTACAAATCATTAAACCAAAAATGCTTACTTTTTCTAAAATTAATTTCAACCGCTTTAAAAGTTGTTATACCTATTATATTACTATTAGTCGTAGGTTGTAGGCAAGCATCCAATTTTTTCCCAATCTTACGTATTATAATCTTTACTATAGTTAGACAGGAATTGAGTATGAGGTCTCCTCACGGTTCAAATTCAAGGTCAAAACTGACTGATATGCAAAAAATATTTAACTTTAAAAGTCTAAAAAGTGATAGCTTTCTGCCGCAACTCTTTCATGCTTCCATATTCTTTTGGTAAAAAGTATGGAAAAACCTCAAATTTAAACTGCTTCCGCCAGATTTCTCTAAAAATACAATTTAAAAAAATACATTTACCTCGAATTCATTAATTTTAGAAATTCTTGAAGAATTTTTTAGAATAAAAGCGTGAAAATGTCCTTAATTTAAGGTATTGATACAATTTGCTACGAAAATTTGTGGGAAATCGTGGCGGCAAATGGTGCAGCCAATAAGCCACCAAATCATATCTCAAAAACTAGAAAACACAAACAATTTCATTTTTTTAGCATATGAGCCGATTGAATGATTACAATTTTTTATTCGAAAACGTGCATGATATAGCAAATTTTTAAATTTGAATAATAGTTCTTGCAGTCAAAATAAACTCCAACGAAAATTTTATTTGTTTTACAAAACTTTATTGTTTTGTTTTAAAAGATGAAAAATAAGTGTTAATTTTATATTTTGATTTAATACATATTTCCCTTCGAACATTTTCTTAAAAAAGATGACATGAAAAATTTAATGACTTTTCAGTCAAACTAAGCTAATTCTAGTAACTAATTATTTTAGTGAATAAATGAATAAGTTAGCTTATTATATTATACGAATATAATATTTACCTACATTTAAAGTCTCAGGTAAAGTGAAACCCAAAAGTTATTGTATCGCATAAATTTAATGCTAATTATTTGCCAGCATTTTCATTCTTCAACGTTTTCACGGAAAGAAAATATTTTTCCCTAGAAGTAAAGTAAGTCATAAAGTAATTAATCTCATTAAGAATCATTAATGTATATATCCGAAAACTCAGAGGCAGTGAAGTAATAATTTCTAATTTAATTATCAGGTCATTTACTAACCCTTTACAGGTAGTAGCTTCTTTTTAATTACCCCTAAGAAAAATTTAATAGCCTTTCGTGGTAAGGGTGTCAACCTACCTACCTTCGGTCAACCCTTTCCCTATCCCTACTCTAGGAACTTAGGTAAACCAGGTATCAAGTCGTTTGGTATAAAATTCGTGTGACTTGCAAAAATCTATCAATCCTTCTAGAACTATCTTGAAGAACAGTACCCCAAGTAATATTTAATCAGTTTTTATTAAAGTACATAGTACGTATTTTAGAAAATTTTACTAAAATGAATTCCGAATCAAAATCAAAAATGTCGAGTAACAAGAACATTGAGAGGAACTCATCGAAGAAAGCTGGAAGAAATGAAGAAAAGCCTACAACACTTAGCTTCTATTTGCCCAATGTGAGGTTGCTTCTGCGACGCAACGACTTCAGTTTGAAAGAAACAATGAGGACAACCAGCTGCAGTATCAACATCCCTCATCAATCTACAACACCCACCAATACTTCGAGCAAAGTTGTCATCAATGGTGATTTTAAAAATGTCTTCAAAGCGCGATCTCTTCTACAAGAGCAGACTATCATGAAATATGCGTTTGCCATCAACAAGCGACCTGCAGACGATGATCCCTTCATTCGTCGAACTGAAAAGGTCTTCAACATAAAAGTTGAATATCTTGACGCAAGCGGATACATGAAATGCCTCGTGCTCGTTAAAGGACTTCAGAAAAATTGGGAAAAATTACAAGAAGCTACGGAAAGGCTACTCCAAATTTTTTACTTCGATAGAGGAGAATACATCACCGTCAACACAGTACTGGAACTCCCTGTAGAGTGTCATGAGATCCTTCAACAGAAAATACATTTCTTAAGAAAAATCGAACAGGACACAAAAACCCATATCGTCTTCCCCAAGATCACTAGTGAAACACAAAGCTCTGCAAAAAATCTTCAAATAAAAATTTGCGGAAGTATTAAAGGTGTCTACAGTGCTCGGCAGTGTCTTATCAACAGATTGCCGGTTGCCATTTGTATCAACTACTCCAATACTACGAGAATAAAAAATCTACAGAAGGAACTGAAGTTTTTCAAACCAAGACATGAAGTTTCACTCCAAGTAAATAAAAATTTTAATTCACAAAATATTCTTATCGAGGGTACTGAAAGAAATTTTTACAACATACTGAGAGTAAGCGAAGAGATAGTGGACATTTTGGACTCATCAAAAGACAGACATCAAAATATACCAGAATCCAAAATTTCTACAGTAACTGCAAAACAATATCCAACTAAAGAAACTAACCACAAAGAAAACACAATCCAAAGGACAGTATCAGTTGAAGATATTTCTGCAACCGAGTCAAACAACGAAGAAGAATTGGAAACTATTCCTGCAAAACAAGAAGATCTTTCTTCAGCGTTTGACAGCAATACTGAAGAATTAAAGGGTCTTTATGAGCAAAACAATGAAATTTTTGAGAAGCTCTTCAGAACAGACTTAAATGCCACGAACGATATGTTTTCTACAATTTTGGATCCATTCCCAAAGTACTTGAGTAAATCTTCGGCGGGACTTTGGAAAACCGCGGTGGAGTTCAACACTAAGCCCTTATGCAGCGTGGTAAGAGATCTTTTGGATCATCTGCAACTGGAACATTACCATCATATCTTCGAGAAAAACAACATTGGTCTTGAAGAACTAACCGAGATGGACTCCGAGGATCTTGAAGATGTTGGAGTTTGTGCTTCAAGTGCTCGTCAACTTATCCTGCAATACACCGGCAATTAATTTATTTTTATATATTATATTACTGTGATAAGAAACGTAGACAACCGAAGGTTGTCTGAAGGATTTTTTTGTATGTACTTATGCATGTTATATTCGTTATCTTAATTTAAGAAATTGTAATATTAGAAAATCAAATTAATATTAGATTTAATAAAATTATACTTTTACAGAAATATCTTGTTTTTTTCGTTCATATTTTCTCTTTTTCATTCAATTCCAATCATCACTATTTTTAACAATTACAATTTTTTCAAGAGTTCTAGAAAAAACCAAAAGCAACATTAGTAACGATAACTTTGAGATTTTTAATTGAAAACATTTGTTCAATAGCTATTATATGCTATTATTCCATCACAGAATTTTGATTTAAGCAATAATACATATATAGTTAGAAAAAGAAGGTAAAATTCGAATTGTACTTATTGCCGATGTTTGCACAAAATTAATGAGGTACAAAATCGTTTCTTCGATCAATTAATTTTATTAATTTACTAAAAATAAAAATAAATGCAAATACTAAACCAAGTTTAATGGACAAATCGACAAGGTTTTATTTACATTACATAATAATCAATATCAAAGTTTTTGTTTAAGTAAATGTTAACCAAATACCTACCTACATATAGTAGTTCAATCAAAATTAGAAGCCCTTTAAATCAGTTTTGCCAGGCTCTGATCAAACCAGCAATTCTATGTACATATGTATTTTCAGATAAATATTTAACCACGCTCTCAGTTCGTTTTAATAATTAACCAAATTCACATTTAATTTTTGGTTGGTGTCATTAATCAATTGTAGGTGACTTCTAATTTATTTAAACCATATTTCGAAAAGATCGGCGATAAGCTCTCCGATTTTCATTCGGTTTTGTAATCTCAAACCTCGGCTTTTCCGAAAAAAGTCCGCCATTTTGTTATTTTTTGACAAAAGCAATTTCTTCTGATTCATATCATTCATGTTTTCTTAAAAAAAATATAATAATTACCAAAACAAATTGCTTATACTCCTGAAAGGTCAGTAAATACATATACATATCTGCAAAATGTTACAATGATATATTTATTCTTAGTTTTAAAAAAGGTTTTAAAAAATGTATTTTTCAAAATTTTAAGATCATAAAACTCTTGTAAGTAGTGGCAATTACGACTTTTTGTATCTTATTATTAAGTGAAAAAAAATGAAATTATTGTTATAAAGAGGCATATATTAAAAGCATATAATTCTGTTAGGATTGAAGTTCGCTTATTTATCGAAAAATATTGTATCAATTATTAATATATATGTATACATATTTATTATAATAAATATAAAAATGGAATATCTCAACTCTCTTACACACGTAGCAAGATAACAGGAAAAGAAAGAAGTTTTCTATGAAGTGTTAACGTTTCTTCCTATCTAATGCAGAAAACAAATGATATCAAGTAAAGAAACGACTCAATCGTCAATCGGCGGAAACAGCCCCCATAAATTGTCGTTGATCGTTACAAATCGAAATCGTTAATACGAAAATATGCGGATGAAACAAAAGTCGCTGCGGGTTCGTTGTGGCGCAATAAACATTACCATCAAGCGCCGAGTATCTGATGACTAAAACCAATCTGTTTACGGGCGACATCACCCGTTCGTCGACGAGGCTCAGATAAACTGAGACATAGGAAAAATCAATCTTGAGTTTGAGGCCTACATCCATTCCGCCACCTCAATCTGAGTGGGGCCGGGGCGTCACAATTCAGAGCTCAAAGGAGTTCTTTGGGGTTCCCCCGGCCGGGACAAGGGGCGAAATGAGCCGGGGGCGAGGACCTGCTCAAGAAAAAGAAAACCGAACAATGCCGAGCGATTGTTGGATTGACATATGGGCGACATTCACTTTCTTTTCACTCGCCTTTAGCCAAAAAGTCTGACATAATCAGGAATAGATGGGAATTTGTCCTTCACGGCGACTTCTTCAAAGAAACGCTGAGGTCGGGTTCGGAGCATGGTCGTGAGGAAATGATAGTCGCAGGGCAATGTCGACATCGACATCGACATCGAAATAGACGTCGACATACGTAGCTCCTGCGGCGTCCGTCGTCCTCAGCAGGTATAGTTGACTTTTATTTATAGCATTCGAATTCTGGTGCTCCTCCGGGGGTCCGGAGGTGGGGTGTGCACAGGTAGAATTCTTAATTCCAACAACTGTTGGAGGAGCTTATCTGGCGCATGTTTCGCAGATGAATTTATGAAACAAAAGCGGCCTATTACTCAGGACACCCGATGCCCGCGGCAGCACTTGCGGCGTAATTTATGTGCAAAGACAACTGCCGTCCTAAGCGGATTAGGTTTATTTACTTATCCTTTGAGGTTTTATGATTCTACTTAGCATTGTATAAGTAATGGATGCCATTTGTACCCCTCCCCCGCCCCGCTCCGACATAAATGAGCGGGGATCTTAATAATCTGTCTTAGGGCCCCTCTTTTCATGGAAGTTTTTCGACCAAAGAATTGTTGCTAGCCAACAGAGCATCTAAGGACAACTGTCCAAAGCAGAAAAATTGGTTGGAAAAAAAAATTTAAATCAAAGCAAAATGTTATATGTATTTCAATTTTAAAAACAATATTGAATCATATTTATTTCGAAAAATATTTGCTGCCACAACGCTTAACTGAATGCAATGTTGGGCGTAATCGCTAATTTTTTCAATCGATTAAAAGTTAACTAAAGATTTAATCATGACTAATTAGTCATAATTTAAATAATCATAAATGAAAAAATTAGTCTTAGTTACAAATATTCAGAAAAGAGTGGTCACAGTTTATGGTCAAATCATTTAAGGTCAATATAATATAAATATATGGGCATTCAAAGTATATTTTTATACTGACTATATTTTATATATCTACATCTACATAAGTCAAAATAATAGAACTATGACAATGAAATGTTAACTTTAATTTCTTTAAAATCTCTAGGTACATATGTATATATAAATTTCATGATAGTGTTACATATTTTTTTTTTTTTTTTGTGACCAAACTAAACTAGACGTAATTTAAGTAATTAGAATATTGAAAAATTTTAAGTTTAACGCGCAAACCGCAGCTTTTAGATATATTATATGTAAAAGGTGGTAAAAATGAATAAAAGAGCTACGACATTATATCTGATAGAAGTTGCTAACATCTGCCCCATCTCTTTAGAGCTTCTCAAATTGATGTATAATAAAATGCACAAATTCCCAAGATAGTACTTTACTGGTGAAGCCAATTTAAACCATACGAGTTAATCTTTTTAAATTTCCAGTTCCATCCAATTTCGACAAGCGTATCGAATTGACTCGTTTCTGACAAGGAGATGTATTCAAACAGGTACCATGCGACCGAAACCATCTAAGCTACTTTTCACGTATTTCCCACAATCATGTGACATTTTTCAAAAAATCTAGGTCAAGTCCTGATATACTAAAAGGCGGACGGAATACAAATTACCGAAGAAGGAATTTGTCTGTTTCACTCTGCCCGTAAAACCGCTGCGCGCTACGTACACACGTAGGTACGTCTGTCTGCTTTTCCCGGTGAATGCACGTTGTAAGTGAGAAAGGTATTAAAGTGTTCCAGGGACATTCCTGATATATCGTGTACCGCATACCCCCAAACCCCCAAACCGTCAAACCCCCAAACCCCCGAAACCTTCGCCTTTACCTACGGGAGATGAAATTTACGTTTTAGTGGTATGCATTATTTTATGGGGTGCAAGTATAAGTTCGTCGCGTCGCGTCGTGCAGAGTTTCCAATCGAGAATATCTCAATTGGATACTCATGGCAATCTCACCGAAGGCAACTGAAAATATTTCCTCAAGTGAAGTGAAGGGAAGATTTATTTCAAATACTTTGTAGTATGGCTTTGCAAATTCACAATTTTCCTCCTCATCTCTTAGATGTTTTGTCTATGCTTTATTGAATTTTTATATTTCATACAACTCATATGTTAAATATTGAACACTCAATAAACTTTGAAGAAAAGTTTAATATTACTTAGGTATATTTGTTTTTAGATTCCCAAAGAGTATGAATAAAACAAAACCTACATATTAGTTTCGTATTTCTTTCTCCTTTGGAATTGTAAATAAAATAAAGATATGTATTAGTCCATAAAATTTAAAAATAATAGTAATTTCTTGTTCTTGTCAGTTTGTGGTAGTATTTACATATATGTATGTATCGGATTAATGAAAACATGTCAAAAAGAACCTAGTCGCGGAAAAATCTTCCAAATGCTATAACTTTTACTATTTTGAAAAATCGCTGGAACAGGTAGAAACAGAATTTTATTTTTATGGTTTTGAAATAATCGTTTCAATAAAAAATTAAATAATATTATTTTCTAAATGTTTCAGTCAATTAAAATAAAATTTTTCCTTTGCTAGTTGAATGAAGAATGTACCTCCAGCACTAACTAATTAATTATATTTTATATAGAAATGATTTCCAACTTAAATAAATTAATAAACGAAAATAAATAACAGAAATAGAAACTTTAAATATTCGAAGACGAATATGACTATTTTATTATTGTACATTTATTATCACCCTAAATTCATTTCAATCCTAATTAAACAAACTACCATTTCAATATCAATAAAATGTTAAGTTATGTATAATTGAAATTCAATATATTAGAGATTACTTCCCCAGTTTAGTGGAACACAAATTCACTATAAAAAATTCAGTTAAGTAATAATAAAACTGATTAAGATCTGAACTCATCTCAACTTATGGTGATCAATTATGTAAGATACCAATTCATTATTTTGAAAAAAAAAAATTTAAATGCGTTCGTGAATTACTTAATAAACTATTTTTAGTATTTATTATATAAGTACAGGGTGCACCTACTTTCCGTTATAAAATGATGCCTAAAAACAGCAACTTTGATTTTAAACGAAATATAATAATAATTTAAGTAAAATATAATAATAACTCTTTTTAATAATATCTTAGATGTCTCTACTATTTTCTATTTATATTATTGTTTTGTGTACACATTTTTATTGCGCGTTTTCTCAATTGTCCTGAAATCATTTAAGCATTTGATTTAGATTTCCTAATTCAATCTTTTCTTAAGCAACCTTTAAACCACCTCGAATTTGCAAATGTTATTCAAATTTCGAGTCGTATTGAAAATTTCTTGAATTATTTAAAGCTCATTTTTCCAATTCATTTTGATTCTATTTATTTGGTTCCATTAACCAAACAGAACCAAGACGATTACCGAAAATTGATTTGAACGAGAAAAAAACCCTTTCAACCCAAGGTACGTTAGCCCGCTTCATTGCTCATTCAGTTAAAAATTGAATCTCATTTCAGTTAGGGCAGGAGTTCGGGAAAATTCATTTCCATAAATAAAAAGCACTGGGCGAGGCGAGTGAAAGATATGAAAGGGGGTCGTTGGACAATTAAAACAGAAAGTTTCAAAAGTTTTCATAATTAAAAATTGTTCAAAGTAAATAAAATTCGTAATTTTTCCTCTCACTTTAATCTTTGAAGCCTGAAAGTATGAAGATAGCTGGTCCAAAAATCGGCTCAATTTTCATCGGATCCCAATTTTCTCCGGTTGTGAGTTTCTGTGGAAAATGAAACCCATAAATTACCCGGTGTATCGAATTAAATGGGCGCACCTGTAAAGTGAGACCTCTTCTTGGCTCTCGTAGTTTTGGAAGGTTTTAAATAAACGAACCTTAGAAGGCATATCGACAATGAAACTTCGGCGCAATTCGAATCAGTTTAAACCACAGCAGCAACTTCCCCGACGGATCCATCTTAAGTTAATTATGTAACGATACCAAATAACAGTTTGCCTTTAATTAAGTAAAAATAGGCCTGACGAGAAAGTTTATAATAATTGGCTTCACCATGGTGAAAATCAGGTAAAATTGGTACCTGGGAGCTCTGTCGTCCGATGGCATAGACATCAAAGTGGAAAGGTCGAAAGGTATTATTTTAATGAAAGAAACAGGTGTCAGTCAGATACTTAAGACATGAAAGTCAAAGAAAATGCCTATCATGTATTTATGGGCCGCCTGACGGCTATTTGTCATTTTCTTCCGACTCACGAGCAATGACTTGAGGAAATCTGCACAAGTAAATTATTGGGCTGAATCACTTGGTCGTCATGGCAGGAATTCCGGGACTCGAGTTGGATAGGGCTAAAAGCTGTAATTTCAGGGAAGATAGCAGTAATTAGGAATAGAAGTGCTTTTTAGGGATGGGGGGAACATCTAAAGTTTCCTAGTAATAAATTTCTATCTTTAATATACCATGTTTTCAACTTAAACTTTTATACCTTAACTATTCAACTACGTCTTTATTATTATCCACGTGGCGATGATTTTCTGGAAAATATTTTTCGTAATAGAAATACCTTTGGTAAAATAGAAATGTTTCATAGTTTGAAGAACTTTATTCTGCAATTACAAAAATGTATATAGTATATCAACAATATTTTTGTGACATGGTCCTTTTTACATGTAGGGGAAAGTGATCATTAATTATACACACTGAGTCATTATTATAATATAATATAACTACGGTAACATCTAGGTATTTCGGAAAAACAAATATACACATAATAGTGCATTAGTTATTACGCGTCTCGTATGCCAGTAACGTCCCTGACTTTGCTGATGATCAGACATTTTTAGAGGTTTTATGTAATTTTAGTTATCTGAAAAAATAAATAGGTACGTGAATTCAACTTTTGGCATTATTCCATAAGTGTTGACCTAACGTAATAAATCTTTATTTATTTGTTTAAAGTGGTTATTACTCCATATTATACCTGTTAGAATATTACTTTGAATTCAAAATGACAGTATGGTACACATTGGTTCACCATGTACTATAGACAAAGTCTAGCAATACTATTAGAGGTTTGCAAGTTTATCATGGAACTATGGCTTTAGGTACATCCTACAGATAAAAAAATCAAAATCAAAGTTAGGCAGACACACGGAAGAATAAATGAAGTTGATTTATTTTCTCCTCTGTGTGTTATGTACGAGAATAAAGGGTTTATTTTTTGTTATTGTATACCGTGAGTATATTTTATTGGAATAGAAGTAGCATGTATCAAGCTATACCTATTTGACCTAGTGTATACCGTATGATGATTCATTAGAAAAGGAAAATAGACGTTTGAAATCTTACAATTAATATAATAATATGGCCATACATGTATATAAATATTAAACAAAGTTAATAAGTCCAGCGAACTTTTATAACCACAAATATTTCTAACAAACTTTATTACACCTCCTAATCATACTTAGATAATCTATAAAACAAAGGAAATTTCCTTAAAGAATAATTAGCAAAATTTGTTTTGAATGCGTTCAATTCTCATAATATGAACTGTCAAATTGAAAAAATCTTTAAATTTATTAGAATTACGTTCTGGAATATTAAAGACTCTGTTACAAATATTATGTATAGCTATTATAGTATATACATATAAAATAAAAATAACATAAACTTACCGGCCTACTATTCAATTTAGTATCAAATAACATCCCAAAATCCATAATCTCGCCATGGCAATTCAACATATTTATTTATGTAAATAAAGTAATAGGTACGCAACGCAATTATTCCAAAAATAAGATACATATATGAACATATGTATGTACAACATACGTAAAATGAATTATGTCAGTCGTATTCTATACTAAAATGGATGAATTGCTTTAATTACATTATGGATTGTCTGCCATCTAATTGCCTACGCATAACTTCTTAAATAAATTTTGAAATATTAGCCATATTTACATGGATACATTGTCTAGCCAAGATTCCAGCAAGAAAATCCCACATCAGTAAAATTCTTAAATTTTTAATAATTTCTAATAATTGTGGGTAAATGCATGAATTTAGCTAAATATAAATTGCTGCTACCATCAATCACGTTCCCAAAGGCGGCTCCCTTAGTAATATTTGCGTGTATGCGGGCGGTAATTCATCAACGGCGATGTCATCCTAAAGTGAGTCGCTCCAGCTGAGAAAATCATTAATATAAAATTGTCGTCGTGTTCCAACAACTAACCTCCGAAGGGGGTCTTAAATTTATATACATATGTAGATACATATATTAAAAAAATATAAAAACCCAACAAACTATAGAAAAGTTTTTGAGACTTTGGGAAAGTTTTACAAAAATGTTCATCATATCATCATATCCCGGGGAGCGCTGATAAACTCTTCACGTCGAGCATTAATCCTGTGAGGGAACGTTTGCCTCCAATAAAAACGTCGACGGATTGGAAGATTATTTGAAAAATAAAGCAAACTTTTCGCCCCCGCCACCACCGGGATCAGGGCGCTTTATTCCGGGAAAACGGCGGCGGGTGCAAACATATTCCGTGACCGATTAGCCCGTGGCCGGATGTGTGGCTGGCTGTGCGACACTCGCCCCGTCTGGCGCTCGACTTCCAAAGTTCTGGAGTTCTGGAACGGATGGATACTCGTCGAGATCAGTCCCCGGCCCAGCTAGCAACCCTGTGCTGTCCCGGAAAAAAATCCCCGAATAAAATAAAAATGGATCTCCGGGTTTTGTCCCTATTTTGCTCCGATTGAGTTAGTTGGCAGCGCCATCATGTGTCGCGGTGATGTCATATTTTACGCGAATTTATATCCATCGCATTTGTATGGCTTGGGGTCTTAAATATTTTATGATTTTCAGAAATCCCTGAGCACACACACGGTCCAGCGAATGATTTGTTTATAGCGCTTGTTGTTTTCCTGCATTTTATCAGGTTTTACCTTCGGCGCCGCCACAACCATCGGCGCTGGATTGCTGTAGTAATTTATGGAACACCTCGGGCAGAAACCGAAAGAGGGGCAAGTTAATTAAAAAGGAGAAGAGCGCGGGGTATTTGCCTTGATGAAAAATATGTTGCGTTTTAATGTAGTTGAATTTTTTGATGAATAGGCAGCGCTACGTAATCATGGGGATGTGTTACGAAATTTAAGTACACGAAAGGAATTATTGTGTATTTATCAGAGATATCAAAGTAAACATAAATAATGCATAAATGGTCACATTATAGCCCAACAAATACTAATGTATTAATTTTCATATTTTCTTTCAATACAATCAAAAGAAATACGTAACGTTTAAAAGCTAATCAACATGTACATACATATGTATGTATATTGTAAGAAAAAATGGAAAATATAAAATATATATTACCTTTCCGTATACCTTACTACCTTGAATGTAGAAAATAAATCTATTTTTCTTTGTTTTAAATGTAATAACATATTAAGGGCTACTTAGACGTTTCTACAAAGTATGTAGTAATAACTCCTTCTGGTTAAATAGTTTTAAATGCCTAAGCCTAGTAATTTCAAATATGGAATTCACAAATCTCAAAAAATTCATGTGTGCTGGATTTTTGTTTGTTGGTATCTGAAAAACGTTATTATATTATTTATAGAAACCTTTAAGATCTACACTTTCTATAACCTTAAAAATATCTCAAAAAGCTTGCAGGTGATACATCAATATATTTAGATTTCTTGTTCGTCAGTTTAATCGAATTTTTTAAGGTGGTGAAATCTAATATTTCTTGGTTAATAACTATGTAGTTTTAATGTATCATAAATTTACTTTTCTTTTACTCTATTCTTCCATATTTAAAAAAAAATATAATAAAATCGAATAACGCTCCTGCTTAAAAGTTGTAATCCTATAGTTAAGGATGTGAGAAGGCCCTTATCCTTCCCCTTCTCCAAATAGCAATTGTAAATTTTAAGCCGAAGAAGATATAGGAACCAATATAAATATTATTATTATGCCTAACATTGGGAAATAAAACGGACCAAATCTACAAGTTTGACTTTACGAAAATTTTAGCTCAAAATGTTGTTTTTTAAATCAAATATGTAGCGTGACTTTAATATTTTGTTACTTTAACCATGGGCGGTTTTCGCTATATTACTACAACATACATAAATGACTTTTTAATTTGTCCAAGTGTCTTGGCCTAGGTTAAAGGAACAAAATTTTTACAAAGCACCATGAGAATTAGATTTAAATTTAAGATAGCCGTTTACTTATTATAATATTTTTTAAGTTATCCATTGCTGTCTTTTAATTCTATGAAGCTTCGTGAATGGAACCGGGCTTAGGCTAAAAATTTACCTTTGCAAAACAAAACAATTAACCAAATAATTTTATCAGATATTATAAAAATTAAATAAATCGTTGTCTCATTTAATTTTCATAACTTAGTTGAATTTTCAGTAAAAGTGTCGTCTTAATTTAATTTGTACTCGATTTTAACATATTAGAGAGAAAAACCATTTTTAAGACTTAAGACTAAGTATTATAAATTGTTGAAAAATGTACATATATTAGTCTGTCATTCTATGTATGATGTATGTAGGAAAGATGAGATTACAATAAAATTGTTTGAATCTCTATTTGAATACATGGCTTGGCAGTAAGTGCCAAAGAGACTTTGGAAGGTGTAAAACTTTCATGGAAATGAAGGTAGCACGACTAACTTATCTATTATAACTTTGTTAAGCGACTAATCGTATAATATTAATCCAGCCGTCAAAACTCACCCAGGTACTGCACGACATCTTAAAATCAACTGTTGCAGAACTGCAGAAATCCTTTCAGAGTTTTGATTATACTTAAACTTAGAATGGCTATGGTTGGGTTTATGTAAAAGTAACAAGTGGTATATCTTCTACAGCAAATTGCTTATAACTAAGGACATAGCAGTTGAAGTTTTGTAGCTCTAAACTTCTAAACCAATTTTGGCAAGCTGTTTACAGCAGATTTGACACGAATTTGAATGCCTTTCAGAAACTTCATCAAGTCGATAAGGTTCATGCGAGTAGCGCGAAAAGTTCATTAAAGTCGATGTAGTTGCACATTGTTCTCAGAGTTTGTATAGAGTGCGGAAAGTTCGAGCTTAAAAGTGGGTATGGACCGAATATGTGATCAGATGCCCGGATTCCAGTCCCATCCAGGGAGCAGTTCATCTGGGTGATTCAGATCCCAGCATCACCACGGACCAGGAGGTGCAAGAATTCGTGCCATCGTTTCGCACTGCTTAAGTGGACTGGCTTAATGACGACCAGGCCCCAGCATGTGTCTATTAAATTATGTACAAAATTTCGGCTAGATACGAAGTTGGCTTTTACAGATCCCGACTCCCGTGATGTGTGCGGTCCATTCATTGATTGGAATTCGGGCTCATCGCAATTTCCCAGTAATTACCCCCAGGAGATAAATTTGCTGCTTTACGAGTTTCACATAGCATGTCGAGCTGAGTTAAGTGTTTCTGAAAATTGCTGCTCTCAGTTGCAGCAGGGTTTCCTTCGACTGTTGGGGCCCTGGATTTTGTCCCCGGCGACGTGTGAGTGCGGCCGGGTCACTAGCCCAGACACAAGAATAATACATCAAATGTCATGCGATGTAAATAGCATCGTTTTGTAAGTTGAATTAAGCAACTGGTAAACATTTTCTGAGCTACCCAAGGAATTTGTGAATTTCATAGGGCCGCAACCCCTAGAGACCGAGCCCGGAACCGGGCAATGAGCTCCCCGATCGGGAAAACCTGCAGAAGTTATTCCATGCCCTCTGGAGTAATTTTATCCACGCAATTATCTGCAGAAAGTTTGATAATTTATTACATCGGTTCGAAAATTTATCGACTTTTCATGCTCCGAGGGTTTCCCCGGGCAATTTACGAGGTCAATAAGCACCCAAATACACAACACATTCCTGACCTCGGAGAACCTCTCGGTGAAAATGCATCTCAAGTGGAAAAAAAAAGGAAAAAGGGTTCAGGAGTAGGCGGCAGTGGGTTGTGGGTTGTGGGTGCAGCACACTTGCCGGGATTCCGCCCTTTGATCCACACCTCGAGACCCTCGCCCTGCCGGGACACACCAACATTTCCCGGCAGTGGAGCGGTGTGGTTACTAAAATTGCCAATAAAATCCTTTTGAAGAGCACATTGATTGCCCGATAAAGATCCCGAAGGACCGGCCTCGTGCATAAGAAGCTTTCCCAGCCATCGGCCCTTTCTTTTTTCACACTTGTGGGCGTTACGAAAGGTGAGCAGCTCATTAGGGCGCTCACCACTTTCACCCACTTTTACCCACTTTCACCCCTCGGCGCTAGGCAGTCGGGTGGGTTTCAGATTTGTGCGGGGAATCGGGACAAAATAGGAAAGGGTTTTGCTTCGGGATTTTACAACTCCATTGGTTTTTGTGAGTAACGAGTTCGGAGTATAAAATAGGAATTTTCGGTTTTACACAGGAATCGTTTTGGTAATTATGCCCAGAACTTATTTAAAATGGGGTTAGTAGGACAACTTATCGGTGCAGGGATGGTTTCATGCTGAGTATAAGTGCAATAAATTGTCTAACGTCCTTGAAGTGGACTGCTGGACCAAGTAAAATTTACTTCAGATAGCTTGTTCGATTTACTATTAAAAGTGTTGTGGTGTAACCGTGTAACTAGAAGGGTTTTCTGTACATTCTATCTCTATCTAGAAACTACATAGACTATTAGGACAGACATTAATTTACCAACTTTCGAACTTCTTATTTCCAGCAATGGATTTTAGGCAACTAGGGCATTATCACACAGAGGGGTCACCGCAAAAGGAGATTACTTTTTTCTTCTAGTTAGAACTATTTCGATTATTATACTTCTAATTAAAAATTATATATTTGCACAGAAGGATCACTTCATAGTTTCAGCATTTTTTAATGGTAAGAATTAGATACACTAAAAACTTATTGCAATATATACATATGCAAGTCAAAGTTTAAACAATATTTCTCATTAATTGAGATGTTATTTACCAATAATAATAAAAATAAATAGTGTATTTTGTAAGCGTGAAATTTTGTCTCAAGTCGAAAGCAAAGGAACAAAATGTATGTAAGCAGAGGCTGCTATAACTACATAATATCCATGCACCACATACTATTTTCTATTATATTCTATTATTATATACCACGCAAAATTCAAATTTATGGGAAAAGTGGCATGTTACTAGTCAATCAAAAGACAAATGATGCTCTCCCAATTATATTTGGTCGAGTTTTATACATAATCAGAATGAAAAAAAATTCAATGCACTAATTTTTTTTTAAGTTTAAAATTCTGTAAATAAAAATTGTTAAAGAACTTATAACAATTATTCCATTATACTGAACTGTTGAGAGAGTTTTTAAAACATAAAACGAAACAAAGGAAAAAATTAAACCGGTCTGAAATGAATATGTCTAACAACAAAAATAGAAAAACTGGGGAAGTCTAAAAAAAATTATTTTTTCATTTAAAAATAAGGCAAAACCGCGGAACTGGTGGTCACTTCCGCAAAGGGTTGAAACTAAGACTCACAATGGCGTACACTCTAGCGTTTATAGTACTGATCCGAAATAAAAAAAAAATTGTAGGTACCTATGTTCAGAGCAATCATAATTCTTGGACTAACCAAAAAAAAAATTAAGAAAAACAATTATATTTTTTTGCAAATACCTAGCTGTAATTAAAAACAAAAATCGAATTTCTCAACCAATTTTTGACTTTCGATTAATTCTTTTAATTTATTTCGAAACACATATGTAAATGACGATCATTTTTAACAAGATCCAAAAAATATGTCTTTTTTCTTAGAACTCTTGACTATGTATTCATAAAACTTAGGATCCAAATGTTATGATTGATTTGTATCTGAAAACTGGTTAACGTTAAGCCTTAATCCTTCACAGAATCCCTTTTACTGTGCAGTACCTAATTTGTTTCTGTTTTCACCGGCCGCCAGCCAAAAATATTTCACGGAAACATTGGTTTACATGTTTTTGGATTTATTCATTTTTCAAATTTTCTCATCAAATTTAGAAAATTGTTAGTTCTCTTTCCTCTTTAAAATGAATCCAGAATCAGATTTAGAACCTAAATTTAATAATTTTCAAGATATTTAGAAAAAAAAAAGAAAATTGACAAATCGGCAACCTATTACACATTAATATATACGTATATTTTCATTGGGCGTGGTTTGTTAAAAAATTTAAAAACCCTGGTTATTTTGAGCTCTTCCTAAGAAGTGTATTTTATAATTTAAATCGCTAGACTTAAATTATTTAAAGGAATATAAAAGAAAAGAGCCAGTCACAAGTAGGCCTCGTTTTTACATTTTACACGCGAATACCAAAATGCAAAATGATTTGTTAGTGACAATTCCAGCCCCGGGGTGGCTTTTAGATTGTCGAAATTGTTGGAGAGCTTCGGGAATATTTATTGAGTCGGAAGCTGCAAGGGCCCCGTTTGTTATAAAAATTGTCTCTCCAATCGCTGATCAAACAAAAATAGGCTTCGTTCGTGGCACAGAGCTCCATCCGAGGCAATTTATCTGCGAACAGGACTAATTCAGATTCTATTCAATAAATAGCCAGGGAAATCCCCGAAATTTAGCGCACCATATCCCGGCTTCCCGGCAGCCGTGACACTCGTTATCCCCAAAATATATGGGATTTCGGGCGAGTGGCACACATTTGTTCCTCTGCCGGTCGTTTTTCTCAGCTCCGAGTTATTAATCATGCACTGCTGGAGCAACTACACGAGTATCCTTTTTCGTGAGCACCAACTCAGAATCTTCCCGTGAATTTATTTAAAAGGCACACGCAATCTCCCGCAAAGATCCATGGAATTACTCGCCTCCGGCGGCGGCGGTGGCGGTGGTTTTACGCCACGCATTTCCTTGTTGTCTTTTCATTTCGGTCACAACCGCCAATAAATCTCTGGCAAAATCGATTTTAGTTTCTAGCTTCTGGCTTGTTAAATTGAATGTGAAAAAAGCACGATAAATCCTCGCTTTTTTGGCGTTGACATTATACTGAAGTTCATTATTATTTTTGGGCACCCCAACCGCCCCTTGTCCACCCTGGACAGACTTAGGACCCCAGCACTACTCTCACCATTCCAAATGTCGCTGAATCCCAGAATTTTTGCGTTTCCATTTTATTTTCGCTGTCCTCCCGGACTGAGATAAATTGGGATTTTTACTTTACATGCTGAAAGAAATTTGCCTTGGCTTAAGTTTTTATTCATTTCTATTACCAAGCTTACATGGACAAAATTTAAAACCTGTCATCCCTGCCTCCGTTCTCCCAAGCTGATATACATATATGTACATATATATATATATTTTAAATCATAGTGCCCTTAACTGAGAAACGAGATTGTCTTGAGAAATATTGCAAATAGGATTTTAAGACAATTTCTCACTTTAATGCCACACTTAAAAAGAAAACAACCTGGAAATTATGTCGTGTTTACGAAGAAAGTTCAAATAAATTCTGGATTATTACTTTTATTATTTAAAAAAATAAATGAAAATAATTTAAAACTTTACAACCTATAGATTTATAACACAATATTTATTTTAATAATGAGATCAAGTAAAACAATTTCAGATTCTCAATTTATTTTTATAATATAACCTGATGAATGAGCTTCCAAGTAAATTAAATGAAAATTTTATATTTTTTACTCAAAATATAAAATTTTCTTTTACTTTCTCAATGAAATAATAACGAATCTTAATTTACCCAGTCTCTATTCGAAAAGTTCAACATGATTTTTTAGTTGTACTCAATTAAAGTATTTTTGAATTTTCTATTAGAGTTTAAGTTTGAGTTTTCAGAGTGGGGGTGCACTCATTTGGCCGCCACCTTAGAAAAAAGGGTGAAATTGTTTTGTTAATATACATACATATCTCGAAAACTAACTAAACTAAAACAGCCGCAACTATTATAACTTAAACTTCCATAAAAATGTTGCGGAAGGCTCTTCCGCAGATATTAATATTATCTAAAACCTCTTTTAACAACTTTTTTATTAACTTAAGTAATAAGTTATGCAAAGAAAAATTAATAAAAATGTTGTAGATTAATTTTTATTATCGTTAATATATTTTTTCTATTAAGTTTACTTTTACCCTTTGTCCAGTTAGAGTAATTTTAATTTTTAAAAAACTAAAGCTACAAGTAAGAGTTTATTGGTTACTCAAAATTGAATTTCTCGTATGAACCACCTGAGAGGTAGTCGTACATGAAATAATCTTTAAAAAATTAATGGAAGGAATTGATTTTTAATCTCCAATAAAAATGTTATACCTTTTTCCAATTTTTCTGTATTTATTTTTTGAAAATTAAAAACCAAACGCTTAAAAAATCACTCTTTATAAGCCGGGAGTTACGTTTTGTAAATTGCTTTTCAGAAAACTGAAGTCGTAACCTCTGAAATTCAGTTCATTTAATGAATACGATCTCTTAAAGGTTAATAAATGAAATTTTGGGATATTTTTATGCTTGCTCCTTTAAAAAATTCCACAAACATAATAAAAAAATTGAAGAATCTTCTAATCCTTTAAACACCCCTTGTACTTAGCTCTCGCCTAAATCGCATGCATAAGGAGCTGCTACATACTTCTTATGGGGAACCAGTGAATTAAAAGATATTTGCTAAACGATAAGCCACTAATGTTCCCCGGCACCTTACAATGAACAAACACAAAAGGATCAAAATTTCAGTAAATCCTCTCGTAAAGCCCTTAAAGGAACAGCAGAACCCTCTAGCCCTCACCCCCGCAAAATGCCATGCAGTAATTACTCGTGTAAGTAAACTCTTCCGAATAAACAACGAGTAACAGCGCAGGAGGAATAATAATGAGGGCGCGACTTAAAAAACCAACAGCACGCCGCCGCGCCGCCGCCAAGAAGAAACAAATCTCCAAATATCGGTGGTGTTGACAGTCGCGTGCATTTGGATTATTACCTCATATTTAGTCGGTCTCTTGACGCCCCCGTCCTCGAGCCCTATGCCATCGAGTTGATTAAAAGTGGTCCTGCACCCGGCCAAAGAGCCGCCATGTGGCGATGGAGTCCCTGTGAAATGATATGGTGCAATTCAGCTGAAGAACCACTTCCAGAAGGGCTATTCGTTTCGACGGAGTAGACCCCTAAAAAAAGGGTGAAATGATTAAATGTTATATCGCACTCCATTCACCAAACATCTGTCATCAGTTTAATCAGGAGCGAGGGCGGCGTGATGACAGATTTGTATTTGTTTTGGAAGCGCGTTCGGGATCATTGTACTGCGGAATGTAATTTCCGACAGACAGATAGAAAAACACACGTTTTATAAGACGAAGGTGCTAACAAGTTTGATTGAAGTGGATCGTGACGCTACTTTAGGGTGCTATCATCTAACCACCGAAATTGGCACTTTAAAGTTCGTTGCATGCATGATTTATTTACTGCCCGACTGTTGATTATCCCTTAACATCGTCAGCGTCACTCAATCAAACTTCACGCCATCTATAAATAAAATGCATCAAATTTACATTATTAACTACCTGAAACAGTCCCCAGGAATCGTCTCCACCCTCGCACCAATCCGCATACCTCGTGTAATTACAGGGAGGAATTAAGATGGCTATTAGATTTCCAATTTCCATATTTCAACATGCGACCTGGCCTTTTCCATGTCGCCTCCAACGAACCGCTGATGTACACATCACCCCTAATTAAGCACTATGCCGTGATGTGATGGACTCCAATAATTGACGGAGGGGTATTTAAATTGCTCTTTTAATTAAAGTCCAATTAAGTCCCTGTCGGAAGTTTTATCAAGAGCAACGGCAAAGTATTAAATAAGTATTGCAAATGAGAATACCGTCCTTGGACATTTTGAGATAATTTTACAGACAGAAATGATTTTATACTGAAAGTATGAAACCATGGTATTATATACCTATATATATATTTTTTTTCAATTACAAAGTTCCAAGGTAATTTGAAATTGCATATGAAGATGTTATTAAAAGTCACGTCGTTCGAAACCGTGTTATTTAATACTATTGATTTGTGCAATTTTGGAGATTACGTTTCATGTTATTAAGGCTTTTCGCAATTTTTAAACGTGAGTAAATTCCTATACTAAACTTCTAGTATGTAATGATTATTTTAGCAAATAGAGTCACAATATATATTTCAAAATAATAATTTACAAACAATATAAAATTTTAATTTTCAAATCGTTTTTATATGTAAGTAACCTAATATTATTTTTACAACATAGATATATAGTTTATGAGTGTCAAATTTTGTTTTTTTTTTTAAAGTAGCTAATACTCATGATTTCGTCTTCGTGGCAAACTATAATGTCGACAATATTCTTTATTTATGTTACAAATAGAAAAAAATCTGCACATATCCGAGAAAAACAGACATTAATTATTAAAATCAATACTCGCGTTTTGTGATGACCTGATCTGGATCTGCAAGTGTACCCTATAGCAATGTTTTAAAAATTTGCTGAGATCCCATAAAATTCCTATTGATTTTTACCCATCCAAACTTAAAGTCGTGAACTGAAAAATTTATTGGATCATTGTTTTTCACGTAAATTGGTAAAAGTCAATGCAATTTGATATTCGTTTTACAAAATTAAAAAGCTTTGTTATTAGTAACTATTCGTAAATTTTGAGTTCAATATGAAAGCAAGTGCTTTTCAGAAAAGCAAAAAAAAAAAAGAAAAGTTATACTAAAGGTGTCACAGAAGTAAGTACATACATACTTAATAAATTCTTGAAAATCAAGTGCCGACTGCATCTTGTCTTGTTTTGAATCCCTTCTCCCGGTGCCGGTGTACAAAGTGAACAGGCTTAATTCCACGGAAGTAAAAGTTTTCAGGACTTTCAGGACTTCCAGGACTCCCAGGACTACCCGGACTGACTGCTTTCAAAGTAACAAAATATCCCTGAATTAAAGTGTCTGAAAGCTGCTGCTGGTACAAATTCATGCACTGATAATCCTGAACATACCCTGAGACGAATTAAGTCTGTTGTTCCAGACTACGGCTGTTAACCCTTTTGAATTTATTCACAGCGGCCGATTTGAAAGGCTGCTCCGTAGGTGGTGATGGCGGCGCTCCTCGTTGTAGGTCCTCAAGTAGAACAACATTTGTGCCACTAGAACAATGTCAGATGCAATCTCTCAGAATTTTAGATTCTGTAGGCCCTGATTTCTATGGTGAGGGCGGACGATGGCCGGAGAAAATGTTTGTTATTCTCGGTTTTTCAACAAGAAAAATGAATGGAAAATATGAAGGAGGATGGAAATATGGGTGTAAAATTATCCCTCGTCGAAAATTTTATCTAAAAAAATCTCAAGAATATGGGCGGTTTTAAAAAGCTAGCAGCTCTTGCATGACGTCAACAAATTGACCTCATATTTCTTACTCAAAGCAAATAAGCGCGGTGATAAACACAAAATTTCTCAAGAATCGCCGAACATCCAACACCAGCTGAAAAAAAATCGGAAATTAGACAAAAGAAGGAAAAATTCTTCTAAGGAGTTTTCTAAGATGTTCACCTTTACTCAACCCCTGACGATTCACCTTCTTGTGAAATCATTCTATTATTAAATGTTTTCTGTGTTTTGCTCGCTTTTTACAGTCAAATTCTAATATCCGACCGCGTATCCTTTTGAATATCTCATGCATCCGCCACCCCGCGGTTATATTAGACAAAGCGTTGTTTACTTTACCTTTTCTCCAGGTCGTTTCACAAAGAAGAAAATTTAAATGAACTTTATGTAAGTTTTCCCATTCTATGAATAAATTTTTAGCATTGCAGTCAACTTAAAATGAATGCAGTTCCTAGAATTTTTACCATTTTAGAATCTCAAAGAGTTTCACAAGCAACATTTATGAATTTAAAGGTAATTCACAAATATTTCATTCCACTGATTTCTGAAGGACAACGTTTCTAGGAAAAAATTATAAAACTACCTACATACTTAAAAAAAAAAAATTAACGCATTTCATCGTCTTTGTAAAAGCATAAAAATACAATTACAATTTCCTTTCTTGTAACTCATAATTCCAAAATACTCTGTATATATATATATGTATGTATGTACATATGTATAAAAATATCTAAATTTAACGCTTATTAAACGATGAAAAAATTAATGTTTTTTTTGTTTAAAAAACAAATTAGCATTTAAATTGAATACTTTGAAATTGAAAATATTACGTTCCAGTTTGAAAAAAAAAACTTCGAATTTTTAAACACGTTTTTCTTGAAACTATGATCTTTGACTTGGTTGGCAAAATTTTGATAGTTTGTTGGGGTTGGGCTCAAAATTTTAGAAATTATTTTACACATATGTATATAATTTCAGACATACATCCCGAGTCCAAGTTTTTTTGAAGGTATTATTCAAACAAAGCCTTTGAGGTCGGTATTATTAATATAATCGTCTGAACTGCTCTCCTTTTCAGTACAATAAAACTTAACTTGAATCTTCTCAACTTCTGGCTCAAACCCTCGTATCTGCACCTTGACTTCAATTCCAATCCTATAAAGTACTTTCTTTGAGTAAAAACCTAACGAAGTCAATTCTTTATAGTGAGAGAGAAAAACTTCTGTGAATTTAACTGAGGATCAAGCCTTTACAAAAGATTCCGACTTAGCACACACGTGTACTTAAAGCAAATTATAGTTGTGCTAACTCCTTTTACCACAAAGCTTGCGTCTTTTTGTTTGAGATTTCCATTAAAAGGCACTTTTCCTTGGGTAGAAGGACGGAAAAACTTTCCCTCTGTCCTCTACAGAGAAGAACATCCATGCCCTGGGAAAATTCAAAAGTTATTTCCATCTAAATTATTTATTATCGGTCAGAGCGGAAGAAAGATGGTATTTTGTGAAAATAATGAACGTGAACTCAAGCGAAAATTATTCTATCAAATTTCAAAAAGGAGAGGGAGCGCATGTTTTATTTTGTCTTCTGAGGTTTACTACTAAATTTTAATTAAAAAATTAAAAGCAAATATTTCATGAATAAACAAAAGTGTTCACTTTTATTGCTTTAATTTAAATTTTCATTCAAGAACCGACCTAGATGGTTTCTTTAGGTGTGGAATCCATCAAAATAGAATGAATATGAATCAAATCAATGCTAATATAAGAAAACTTTACATAAAACGCAAAAGCAATTAAAACATGAACTAAATATTCTTTAAAATTAACTAATTTAAAAGGGGTACATGGCGCATTCATTGCATAAAAATTTGAACCCTTTTAGAAATATAGGTACTAAAACTTTTAACGTTGAAAAAGAATGCAAATTACGAAACAGATTTTGAAAACAAAAAATATTTTTTCTAGGGTCAAAACCAAAGAAAACTCTTTGACACTTTTGCCTTTATCCCCGGCTAAAAGCCCAATTATTTTATTTATGGAGGTATCCTTCGAAGTCAGATGGCATTTACCAACGCTGATTTAAAGGGTTCACTAAAAGGTAATCCAGAGGGTATTTCTCGGAAGTTACCTTAAAATTTCTTTAAATTTTTGAGATAATTTTAACCCAGGCAAATCGGCGCCGCCGGTACCTAAAATAAATATTAAAACATGTACCATCTGTACTGATAGACAACGAAAGGCACAATTCATAAGGCTGTGCGGACCATTGCTCAATGTGGCCCCGCCATTAATAATTCAGCAGCTGTAATGAAGTGTTTCGACTGAAAGCGTATTTTAAGTACAGCACAAGAAAGCCACTCTGCACTTATTCAAATTTTACGCCATTGAAGGGCTTACAAAATCGTCTAAATAACCTTTCTATGAATTATGGCCCGCGGCTGGGCTGTAGGAGAAGGACCCTCGTCAGTGCTCCACCAGTGTCTCCTGAAGTTGCAAAAATTTAATTTCCGACAAAATGTCTGATTTCGACAACTAGAGAGTTGCTCAAGTTTTGCGCATATTTTCCGGAGCCCCGCTTTGATGTATGTGGGTACTGGTTGACAAAAGCAAGCGCAAGTTACACGGAATTTTTAATAGTATCCTTCGGCGACGCACAAGGACCTCTTCGAAATAAATCTCTTTTCGCATTGTATCTAAGGATGTGGTGTGATTTGCATATACAATTAATAATAAATCACAGGAATTGGGTTTCCCTAAATAAGTTGTAATTACTCTTGTTCAGACAATCATCTTCATCAAGGAATGATTTGATTAATACATATCGAGATGTTAGTTATCGATAAATAGTATCGTCCAACTCTGTCCAGCACCAGAACCAGTCTTGTAAATCTTGTAAAATTGTCGTGTTTATTACAATGATCAGTACTATTAAAAGTAGATGATTTTTCTTTAATTCCCATTACAATTACAGCAATGGTAATTTTAAATGTACTGGTAATTATGATTCAATTAATTCATTGCAATTAGACACTAAGGAAGCTTTAATTCTTACAAAGTTTGCTTCAAAATATTTGGTAAATTGTCCAATGCTTTAAAAGCTATGTAATTTCCGTTAAAATTCAAGTCACTTATAAATACCCTTAAAGAAAAAAATATATGTGTATGTATTAACATCTACATATATGTATGTATAAGATTTAATGAAGTTAATAACTAATTAATTATATTAATTGACACTCTTTATGTTATCTAAGTGGAAACTTGAATGTCATTTCGTAATTACAATTGCAATATGTAATGGTAACAAAAGCTTGTAATTAATTACAATTAAGTAATTCAACACAAATTACTATTACTTTTATAATTAACATTGCAGTAATGGTAATGCTAATTAGAAAAATATTTAATAATCAATGAAATTTATTATTTTACAAGTCTAACTGGTGTTAACACTAGCGCTTAGCAGCAGCACTAGAGTACCAACATCAGCACTGTGATCCAATTAAAAAATCTGGCCCTTTTGCGATTGTTTCGAGTAACTACCAACAGGAAGGAGAGTAAAATATGACACATAACTCATAATCCTAATAACAGACTTCCAGCCCTATTGTATACGTTTCGCTTTTTATTGTCAAAGGTAAAACTAATTTTTTTTTACGGCGACATGTACATTTATATCCTCTCGGTAAAAATCGTGATGAATGCAAATTCACTTAGGCTACGAAAAGCGCTTCATTCAATTTTATGATGAATGAATGCTTCAACTGAAACGACCAGCAGATGAGACCGCTTTTCATCTACCTTTACACTCGTCAAGTGGAGCAATAAACCCCGAACAACACAGTTTCATCTCGCGACAATACAATTTTTGTTTTTCGCGAACCCTCTACAGGCACAATGAAATGGAAGGCCCGATCAAGGGGCGAAATAAAAGAGAAGTGGCTCCATCAGAATGTCCTTTTTTGTTTTGCACTTTGGCGGTAAATTAAATGTTGATTTTTTTTGGTATTTTAATAAATGTTTATAAGAGCCCACAAAGTTATGATATGACTTTTTCGGTCACGGATGAGACGGGGGGATAGAATTTCTGAATTTAATTTTATGGAACTAATTTAGTTCTTGTGGGGCGAAAAATTTTTTTATCATTAAATTATTATCCATAAGAAGATTGTTTTCTTATTTACTATCAATATGTCTAAGTAAAATCATATTTCTTAGGTTATCAAGCTTAGTATTTAGAAGTGTTATACATATATACATATATGGAACTAAACCATAGGTTTCTGCCTGGTCTGATAAAATGGAAGTTAAACATTTGTATCATTACCATCATTTTGAAAGTTATACAGACATATAATTTGGTATTTCTAGACTATTGGTTTGAAATAAAGTATCTATGTTTCAGGGTTGTAGAAAAATCAACGTTTAATCAATACTCATTTTAGTAGTTTTAACTCCTTAAATACATCTTTCCTAATTTCTAACTTAAAGGCCATCAAATACCAATTTTTAGGGATATATCTTCAAAAATGAAGGTTTTTCATAAAAATTTACATATCCTTTTTTACTCCCTTAGGAGAAGAGTCTTGTAAAATCCTTTCTTAGTGGGTGTTTACGTCACAAAGGAAACCTTTCATATACATAAAGAACTGCAGTTTTGCGGAAGATTTTAAAAGCGTCATCAATTTTTTAAATACAATTCAATTCAAAAATTATAGTAACTACTTATTTATTTCATTGATTTAATTTTATGAAACCAATGCTTTATTGTTAAATTTAATATTTTAGAAGTTTGTAATTGAAAGATTTAGAAAAACAATAAATAAATATAAAATTTGGTATTGTTTAATAATAATAATGCATGTCTGTAAAATTTACAGTCTATAGATATTCTACGAAAATTGGAAAACTTTCAAAATAATAATGTATGTAAATGAAGTGTAAATTTTTTTTATATAATAGAATTTGTAAATTAATACATATGTATAAAATAATTATGTTGTTCCAGAAAAGGACGGTCATTTTATTTAAGAATTCTGAAGATATTTGGATTTTTCTAAACATAGTTTCCAAGTAAACGACATGAGACCTCTCTGATCTGAATTAATTTAGTTCTGTATAACAAATTTCATTTATTGTTTTACTTTTTCCGTACAAGTCGCGGAGGCTATTTCTGAAAAAAAATCATTAAAACATATTGATTTGTCATAGAAGCTCTTAATTTAAATTAAATGAAAACCTAATCTAGGACTATATATATATGTTATTTTGTAGTGATTTTTCATTAAAGGTTAACATATTGCCTTTTGTACTTTTTAATTCTATGTATTTTGGTATTAACCAGTAATGAAATAGAGAATAGAAGCAAATATTTAATTGATATAGGTACCTAAATCTTTGAAGGAACATTTTTGAGATGGCTTAATGTTCGCGTATAGTTGTAATTTTTTTTCTAAGTTAATGAAAATGATTGGTCAAATTAACCAATGGAGAAAATTATGAAATTTAATTTTACCCTGTCGAAAAATTACTTCAAATATAATTTGGCAAATTCAAATAGGTACCTAATTTTCGTGGAACCATCAGCCATATACATTTATATATTAGTAGAGTATTATCATGGATGAAATTATTAAAATATAATTGTTAGAAAATTAATTGTTTTCTACTAGTGTGACTAAATTCTTGTCCTTTTGGGGGCCTAATTCCCGAAATTTTAAGCCACTGTCGTGAGACTGAGTCGAAATAAAATGTCTAAAATTGGACAAAGTACGGAAACAAAAACGTTGAAAACACTCCCGCAAATAGGAGATGAATGAAAATCTCGTTCGTTTCCAGCGAGTGGCTGCAGACCAGGACCAGTTCTAGAGATAATTAAAAAAGTTCGCTCCTGTCCAAAAGGCCCTAATTTTGGATGCCACGCTCCAGAGAAGCCCCCCGGTCCAGCTGGGGCCGGGCCCGTCACTTTTTAGCAATGGCGGCGCGGTACGAGCAGTTACAGCCAGTGCAGCAGAACTCTCAAATTCTGCAATTTGGTAAATTGCATTTTTGCGGCGAGGTTTTTGTCACCTCGCAGTAAATATGATGTTATATGGGTCGCAAGTGGGTCCGCCAAGAACCCTCGGCCTAAACCCTTCCGTCCATCCATCCGGCGGGTAACCCACCCCCGCACATCCGGCACCCGGCTAGTTTAAGGAAATAATGGGATTAAGCGACCCACTTTCGACAACGTGATTAATTTTTTACGAAGTCACCGCACGTAACGAGATGAAATTCTAACCCAGTTGGCGCTCCCGTGGCCCGGGCCCGGTCTGTGGCGGCGTCGCGGCGTCGGAGGTGCACGGAATTTAGCTTCCATAAAAATGGGAAAAAAACCTCTTTCGTATTTTGCAAATTTAATTCGGACACAATATTTCCCTCTGATTGCAATTATAATGGGGAACCTGTTTCAATTTCACAGCAAATGAAATAATACATTGCGGCGGTGGCGGAAACAAAAATAATTGTGGCTGAATTGCGGGTGGGCGCCGGTTTTGTAGCTTAAAGGGGATGTGCCTAAAGAGGGCGTCGCGACGCCGTTGGGGTCAGTTTTGCATCACTAAAGTGGTCACTTAAATGACCTTTAAATGCGCGCCGTAATGAACTGCCCCGAGCGATAGAGCGACATTTGTAAAAATTAATGCGTGGTATGAACGGCTCAGGACAGTTTTATTCGTCGGACGCGCTTTTGTATGTTTAATATCTGTTTAATCCCGTCATTATTTGCCTTTCAACACTTTAATTATTCACAATGTAATTGCATGATTTTATTTGCGGTCACAAGTTTTCTCTTATTTGCTTTTACGTATTTTTTATTTTTTTATTGGTACAAAAATCTGAAAATAAAGGCAAAATTAATTTATATTTGTTTAATTTTAATCTTATCGTTAACTGCATTTTTTGGTAATCTGGCTTTTGTTCCATATTTGTGTTATTTCTGTTAATTATTTTTGTCATGTTTTATGGATATACAAGACAAAAAATAACAAAGCAAAATTTATATATAATATTAATAATTTTCATGGACTACCTACCTCTAACACTAAGAGAAAAAAAAACATAAATATATTATGTTGCAATCCAAAATGGAGTCTTAGAGACTTTTCGTAATTGAATAGCAAAATAACAAAATAAATATAAAAATTAATATACATTATTACTTTAAATTTAAAATTGTGACGCAACAAAAGTTAAAAAGGACTACAATAATATACGTATACTTTATAATGTGTGTAATTAGTGTAAGTGTGTGTAACTTACAATTGCACAATTTTAATAGTAATCAATTTTACGTCACAATTTTAATTTTGAAGTAAAACTCTTTATGTGATATCATTAACAAATGCAAGTTAAAATTTAAATCACTGACTATTGTAAATTGATTTTTAAGCCACAGAAACGATGGATATTTTCTGTTAATAATATAGTGAAAATAAAAAGTGTATACGTAACGGCCTGGATATATCACTTTTCGTATTACGACACCTTTTCTAAGTTTGTATGAAAGGCAATTTGCAGTGTACGAAAAAAAAGTCTTATTTTCGGTTTCTGACTAAAGATAGAAACCACACTCTATGATTTAACATTTAGAATTTTCAAAAGATGTAGAGAATTGTAGTTTCATAGACCTATATAGTACAATTCAACATATATGTAGATGAAAATGAAAATGTCGTAAAATCCATCTATCTTGCATTGTAAAAAATCGTTTTAATTTAGGTACATTGATTTGATGTGATTTTAGAATAAACGCTTTTCTGTGAGTATTAATAAAAGAAGAAAGAGTTATAAGTACAACATACCACAATTTTAGGGTTTAAATTACCAACTAAGTATTAATAAAAATGTATGTAAAGATTTTATTATTTCAATAATAGTACTTGTTATCTTTATTGGCCAGAGTTTAAAACAATAAACTTTGAATTATTTTATGGATAGTCATATAATTTAACTAATAAAGATATTTGTAACTATTTTAATTATAGCATGTTCTGCGCAGTTATAGGATATTATTATTTATGAAATTACGTGAGAAAATCTTAACCCCATTTTCTGTCAGCCTTTTTATTTGAATTATGAAAACTCAAATGAATGCTTTAATAATAACTTTTGGACTAAGAGGATGTAACTGTTTTGTGTACATTATAGATAGTTGATTAAAATATTTTCTTAGCAATAGCGTTTTAAAGAATTTGTAAAGAATAAAATTCAATTCTAGCTCATTATAGTGTAGAAGTAGTGGAAGCAGAAGACGTGTTTATTCTCTTACGACTATAAATCTACATATTACTTGAAAGAAAATATTCTATGTAAAATTAGGAATCAAAAGGATTCAATCATACGAAATTTTAGGGTAGGGTTGAAAGGTACATTTCATTTTAGAGCATATGTGATATTAAATCAGTAGGTAGTTAGTACCCATTTTTTCCACCAAATTGGCAAATCATTTCTATAAGATTTTTTCCGTAGATTACGAATTCGTAGATGAAAATGCTCAATCAGCTCCCGTTTTCGAGAAATATAAGGTTAACAAATACAAAAAAGCAAATAACGTTGCTTAAAATATACATAGCTGAAATTTTAAGCTATTATATAAAAATACAAAACGCTTTAAAATATTTCAAAATAATAAGCTTATTATTTCATACAATCTAAGCATACAATAGATGAAAACAGGGTAAGCGCCCACTATTCATATAAAATTTCTCATGCCCCACATAATAGGAAATTCAGTTTATTTGCAACAAACAGTTTTGATAACTCAGATTTATGATAAAAGCCTTTTATGTACCTAATCTATGTAGTTTCAAAATGTCTTGTTATCTTGAGATTCTGAGGAGTTCAATACGTTTATATGAATAAAATTTTTGTGTGATCTTGTTTTTTATAAATGCATATAGAACTCCATATTTTTACAAGTTTAATCTAGATATTAAATTTTATAATACGAAAATAAACGCAGAGAGAGGTAATAGGATTAGAAAACTTAGTAAATCGCTTGAATTAAGCCGCATAGCAGCAAAAGCATGGCATAGAATGAATTTCTAATATCTCCAGAATACATATGAGCATCGTCGAGGTCCGCCAGTCGATGGTTTATGGTAATGGGGCCGCCTGTGTTCCCGGCATACAAATATGAAATTTAACATTAAATCTTCATAAATTTCTCTTAACGATGTTTTGATACATAAACAGGAGGTGGGCTGATGGCACTCCGAACCTTAATCTGCACGAGCCGCAGAGGTACCGGCTTGTGTCTTCTGAACGTGCTCTTCTAAAATTTTGCAAAATTTTTTAGCAATGAATCCTCACACATACGAGTATGAAAGGTTGGGGGTCTGCTGGTTCGTCCCTCGAGGGAGCACTGGCTTCTGTGATTTATGCAGCGATATAAATGTCCTTGGGAAGCTAATGAAATTGGGAGAACTCCTTATCATTCAAATGTCGCCCAGTCGGCAAAGTCAACAAGAACTCCTACCCGTTCCAATTTCCCTTGTCATCAAAAATGAAAATTTTACAGCCGACCCATACCGCCGCCCGCTGGTGAAAGGCGAGAGCTAATTTCCCGAAGATTTATTAAAGGAGGAGTCCCCTCAGCGGAGATAACGTCTTGCGGCTTAAGAAAGATTGACTGGATATTTTCATGGACCGTCGACAACTTGCCACGCCATTAGCTGAAGCCTTTCTTGTTTACTTGTTCGCCCCGTGCTGCCACCACCGGCGAAAGGGGTGAATGATTAAACGTTTACAACTCGCGCCCCATTCGGCAAACATCTGTCGTCACTTTAATCAAATCCTCGAGAAAAGGGTCGTTTTACAGCGTTTTGGGCCAGGAGAGGGCGCGAATGGGGCTCTGTCGTCGAATTGTAAACATGATGACCTCTCCGTCGCGCTGCAAAATCAACACTCGGCCAAAATTTACATGAAATAAATTTAACAGGCCGCCGAGGGTGTGGCTCAAGCGGCAATAATTGCTCGAAAAATTCGTGAGCTCTTTCAGTTGATTAGCAACTGGCTAATTTTGGTTTCTCATTGTAGCTGGGCCCTACCCTAACTCTTCTATAATCTTTTGTTTAGAAGAATGACTAACAAATAAAATGTAAATAAAGGGGGTTCAATTTAAAACCATAACCTAAAGAGTGTGAATTCAATTTAATTTAATAGTGTACTACGTACCTAACTCCAGTTTCCACATAGCGTTTACAGTGAGATGAATCAGCCGCAATTTTATGACTGTATCTTTATAAATGACATATACTTTGCCGTTCTGAAAATGTTTTACAACACTCGTAGTACTACAAAAAATAATGGAAGCAATATAAAATTATCAGTACCTGTTTAGCCATCTTGAATGTACTTAATATAAAAAAAAAATGTTGCTTACCCCACCTACAAAGAAATAAAATTAATTATGATTTTGTTTAAATACGAAATATTTACCTTACCCCTGCAGAAAAATTACGCTTTCTGATTCAAAATTTCATACAATTGAGACATGAATTAACAAATACCATACATGGGCGTAATGCATTATTTTGGCAATGCATTGATTTTTAAAAAATCAATGATTATGAAAATCAATTTCATTAGCATTGAGGAATTTCAATGCTAATGAAATTTAAAAGCATTACCATTGAGGAATTTCAATTCTAATGAAAATAATTTTTTTTTAATTTATAATCTAATTCACTTATGGTGAAGTTATAATTTATAAAAGGAAATAGCGTATAAAGCCAGCCTGGCAACAATATGAAGAAAATAGTTTAAATTTCTTAATAAATATAAAAATAATTCAGCAAGCAAAGCATGTCTTTTAATTGCGGAGGCACAATTTGGTTAGGCGAAATGACAAATTAAAAATTTTGTGGGAATCCAAGTTTTTGAAAAAGGTGACAACATTTTGGAAAATCTAAATTTTAAATACTCAAAATAGCGAAAACAAATACTATATTTCAAAAAATCGAAATAAAATTGATACAATGGGATTTTGAGATAATTCATTTGATATTTAAAGTGTTCTCAAATTTAATGAGCAGCTTTAAAAATTTCAGACGATGCGACAAACTGCAACAAACTATTATGTTACTTTTTTCTCAGTAAAAGTAATCACCATACAATTTCCTTCACTCTGAAGATAAATGAAAATGTAATGTGATATAGCACAATTTCACATTAAACCAATCAAAGTTTGAACATTGTTGAACTGTATAAAATAACTTTAGCTTTGGAATCACTAATTACTAACTACAATATTGGTTTATTTGATGTTTTAAACTAGAGCACTGGCTGATAAGTAAAATCATATCAGTTCGATAGTGGTGTATACATAGATATAAGAAATACTTCTTTTCTGTTCAATAAATATATGAATTGATTTATTAAACGATCCTTAACCGTTCTCGGAGACGTTCAAGGATTATGAAAATGTGCAGTTTATAGAGTTTAAACAATTTCGTCCTTTGTTTTAATTACCTGAATAATTCGTTATTTTAATGCCGTCGAGTAAATCCAATATAGGTACTTAGGATTATTCAGATCTTCACTGTTCCAAATTCGTTATAGATGTAATAAAATTTAGGGATTTTGAAGTTGAAGAATCCTTGCAATAATCAAGCCCCAGAGAATGAATGAATTTCAGATTTTACCTTGTTCACTTAGCCTTCGCAGAGCATTCCCCTTTAAGGATAATTACAAGTTGGGCTGCCGCTCTTGAGCGCATTCATTAATCCATATTTAGCCAAATGTTTGACCCACTTAAGCGGAGCACTCGCCTCAGTAAGGAGTTTTTAAGAGCCCTTCAGAATTAATCAACGTCACCGTTTGAATGAAGGCGAAGATATTGCTAACAAAACGCTGAGGACAAATTAATTATCATTGCTCCCGAAACCCCCTCGACGTAGGATGGAATTTCGGGTCACCATCCCACGACTTCGGTAATTGATTTCTTCTTAAAAATCTCCTGTCAGTCACAAAACATACTTCCGCCGAAAGTTCGATCACGAGATCTGCAATCAATTGGGGTTCATCGCACCCCTTGGCCCCCTGGCGGCGCTTTATAAAAATCTTCTGTAACTCTCAACTAATGGCTTCAAAATTTCGCCATTAAGGACACCCGGGAATTTATGGAGCTCGTGTCTGGATGGCGTGGCGGCGCGCAGTATGGGAGTCGATATACCCGTCCGGGTCATGATTGATTGATTAATTTTCCCTTTCGATTTCGGATTTTGCAGAAATGTAGTCTAAGACCGGGTCACTTTGTGGCACCGAATAGTTGACAAGGCACTCGAAGTGATTTTCTGTGTCATCTAATGAGAGCTATTGATTTTCACTTTTCGGAATATTCCAGCCGGGAAATGTGTCGGGAACTTTAGACTGCCGGGGCTTCCCGGGTGTCATCACCACTTTATAAGTGTCCTCCGGTGCTGCAGCAGACCCATAACAAACACATAATTTCATCTGGCCCACATACGGTCACAGTATACGCGCATATGTGCGCTCATGTAATTTGGTGACAAGCACGCTTTAATAGCTTGATTCAATTGCCTTTCGGGCTTCTGAAATGCATCACCTGCACTCGCCTCGTAGCGTGCATTGTTTTACTGAATTTATGCTTTGCAGAGCTTTTGGTAAATTTCAGATATTCACATTAATTCGCTAACTTAATTAGACGACAATAGTTAATATAGCTATTAATTAAGTAAAATCACCAGCATAGTTGTTAGTGTAACTGGGCCTCCCTTGGTGTCCATATCATGCCAAATTCGATACTTCTTTTACGAAATAAAGAGCTAAACTTTATTACAAATATTATATTGTCAATTTTAAATCTGTCAAATGTCTGTAGCTCAGGAGGTTAATCACAACATATAATTTTTTGCGTGACATGGTAAATAATATAATATATTACTGGTGTTCAGAATTTCATTTAAACAATAATCAACAATTAAAAGAGTAGTCTATGTCACTCCTGTTAACGTTCTTTTTATGTAAAGTTTCATTGAAATCGCTTCAGCTATTTCAAAAATTAGCTCAGACAGACAGACAGAAAAAAATTTAACAATACGTGGTAAAAAGTGCATACCAAGATTAATTAACTTTTAACATTCCACCAAGTTGAATATGTAAATGATAACAGTTGGTTTGAAATCAATAACCCCGAAAACCCCCACGTACCAAGTTTGGTGGAAATTGTCTAAATATAAAATAACTTGACTACAGCATCACCTTTTGGATGCAAGCATATAGTAGCATATGAACCCTGATGTCGACAAAACAAATAAATCTACATACATACAATTGTGAGAATATGACCTTAAACGGTCAAGTCGTTCAGTAATTAAACGATAACTAAATTATTAAATTAACTATTTATTGACTACTAGTGGTCGCCCTGTGGTCGAAATTCGACCTACTGGGGTTACTACGAAAAATACGAATGTACACAGCCTACTATGTGTATGAAATTGGCACTATCAATAATAAAATTACGACAGTTTGACCATAGACTACTATGCGTTTGACATAGACAGTATGAGCATAAATAATGAATTTATTTAATTTAATTTAAGGTATTTGTAACGCATATTATATATAAATTTTAGCTTTCTGCACTTCTTCTCTATATAAAATTTAACCATGCCAAATCTCACACTCCTCCGTCCGTCCAATATGCTTAAAAAAGGGTACAAAGTTTTCCCTTCACGTATTAATATATAGATTTAACTAATTTTGCCTAGTTTTAAACTGGGATATGTATGTTTTAACTTTCCAATCTATTATAATGTTATTGCAATCTGACTTTTACCATCACCAAATATGTTTCACGCCTATCTAAAATCAGATCTCTCGGGCAGAAGAAAAGCAAACTAATAACACATTTATGGAATTTTTTATGTAAATTATGAATCTAAAAATAAAAATATTTCATCACATTACGTTTTCGACCTTTTCTTATTAGTAAAAAAAAAAATAAATGTGTGAAATATGATCATGAATTTTTTAAATAAGCAACAATAAACAATAATATTTATAGATGTCTGAAAAATGAGAAGACATACATATCTATGGTATGTCCGACATCAGACTAAAGGTCAAGTTCTTTAAATATGAAATCTTTAATAATATTTGTACCTACATATCGACCTCCACATCAAAAAGCATACATTCAGCGAATATCGGAGCACAAATCCGAAAGTCGTAGGTTGGATTCGATACTAGATTCTGAATTTAATAACTCAAGGTGGAAAAAGTACCGTTTTAGTCTTTTCACTTCAGGGATTTTTCGTTAAATTGAAGTAGGTATCTTTTAAATGGTGCATATTATAGAAGAGATCTCCTTTTACAAATAATGTTCAGATTGAATCGCATAATCGGTTGACATATTCAAAATTAAAATATAAGCGAAATCTTTCGGCTCGAAAGCTCCAACATCTTCATACTTTTCCTCACGAAAAAATGTGGGACGGGCACTTGAACTTCCACGTGCGGAAATACTTTTTGAAAACACAAAACTCTGCTCCACTTTCTTTGGCCCGGTTCTTCCTTTACAGCGACATTTTGTGCGAAAGAATTCCTTCCCTCCGCCGCCGTTGGCGAATCTTATGCGCCTGAAAAGTCTTACCGAGCCGAGCGTGTGCCTTTTAAGAACAATGAAAACGGCATCAATCATGCGAAGATGCTCCCCAAGAATTTCGAAAGGTTCTAGAATTATTTCCGTGTCCCCTGGGAACTCTGCGTTTCTGCAACTTGTGCAGCTCAAGACACCTCATCCCAACGGATGCCCTCCCAACCGCATTCCATGTATAATGAAAACCTACTGATGCGGAAAATTTTCCATTTGCGTTATTTTGCTAGACCTTCACAATTACTATTTCGTAGAGGTTGCCCTCAATATTCAATCCTAAGTGACACAAAAGGTAAAGGTCAAATGAAGACGTTTTTAACCACGTTTTGTCGGTTTTTCCAAAAATTTCGTCTTCAATCAACTTTTTTTTTTTAAATTTTGATAAATATGTACATATATAAATTTGACAAAAGGTTATATCCTTTTACGTCAGAAGTATAAAATAAATTTCACTTTGGTAGTTCCCCTACTTGCTTTCGATATGAGGAAATAAAATCCTATTTTCGAATATATGTACAAACGAAGCCCTTTCGTATGATATGCCACGTTAAAATTTCGATCCCATGTATCGGTGCCTCTTGCAATAAAAAAATATACATATATATATATTTTTTTTAATTCTTTAATTTGCAATAGAGAGAGGACAGACCGAAATGCTTTATAAAGGTTCCTTTCTACTAATTTGATACAGAACCCTAAAAATGATCAAAAACAATACTATTGCATTTTAATTTAATAAAATAAGTGAATAAATGACGTTTCAATGAAAAATTAATAATATTTCGTAAAATTAATTCAATTAAGTAAAAGCTCATACGGAGTTCGATTATGATTTTGCACAATTTTTTAAAAATACTTAATTCAGCCTTTGAGTATTTTTCTTTTATTCTTATATTTTGTAATTATACTTCTTCGAATCGGATCCAATTGAGGACACTTGCGGATTCCTATTTGACTAATTAATTAATTAGCAATTTCCAATCACATCTATGAAGTACTCTAAATCAATATTTGTGGGCAGATTACTTGCTTCATTAGCTACATCAAAGTTGCAATTGCAGCTGTTCTTAATTGTGGTTGCGATAGTGTAATTGTATCAACACCACAAAATAAATTATATTTGTACATTTGCACAATTAAATTATATTGATATTTACAAAGTATATTATATATATTTATAAATTTTTCAATAATTCTTTCATTTGTTTCAATGACTCTTGTTTGTTTCAAAATGTTTCTTTGTAGACCGACATTACCCTAATAATAGAAGATCAACAAGATTGAACAACGAGGACCCCTGAAAAGATACTTAAATCTACGGAATTCTTACTATTTCCCCTATAAACTTTAATTTTAAAAAATATGAAATTTACATATGTATATATGTATGTAATAGTGTTCTTAATGTAATAGGAACGATAGTCTGCGGAAGGTATAGTGGTACAATTTTAGCAAGTTAAAAAGATAATAGATATTTTAATTTTTCAATATTGATTATGAGAGAATGTATGCTTTAAGATTGATTGGAATAATATAATAAGTTCAGTCGTAAAATTGATATAGATATTTTATCTGAACTTTATCGTACGGTTTATTGGTTTCATATTGAAGTTTTATTTTTACGGCATAAATTTAGTCCATATGGGAATAATCAACTCCTAGAAATTGAGATATTTGTAAGTATATAGACTGAGTAACAGAAAAGGGGACACCCTTTCTAATTAAAGACCCCATATTTTCCCAAAGAGCCTTAAAGGGAGAAATAACCCGAAGGGCTCAACAGTAATAAATTCAGGGACAACCTAAATATTCATTAGAAAATGATGCGTGAAAATTTCATATTTTTTCCCGCCGAAAATAATCCGTTTGGACCTGTGGTCCACCCATTTTGTTCCCAAAAGGCATCCCTTAAAATGCCCAAATATTTTTTATGGTTGCTATAAACCGAAATGTTAAGATAATGAAAAAAGCTCAGACATGGCAAGGGAAATCATAAATTATCCCATGTCGATTTGCATTTCTGCGGAGCAAGGGATTCCCAACTTGAGGAGCCACTTCCCTGGGTTTATACTGCGCAAGCAATGGCAAAGTCTCCGATGCGATGGAGCCCGTAGCCACTTATTAGTTTACGGACAAAAAGAAAAATGTTTTGATACATAATCACCACGCTGGTTGATTTTTACTGCCTGGCGATGAATGTATTAAATATATTGTGACCATTTTATGTCGGTTGAGGGCGGTTATCTGTCGGGCCTCTCTTCTAAAAACATGAAACGCAGCAAAAATATAGAACATAAAAATATCCGTAAAAACCTGCAGCCAGACAACCAACGGCGCGGCGGTGGCGGTGTCACGAGTTGCCTTTTTAAATCGAGCAGAAATTTCGATTGCGACATTTTCAAGTCATTAAGTGCATGCACTCGCCAATATTTTTAGTTGCTTTTTGCTTAATCCCTGCGCTTTATTTTGGAAATTAAGCGAGCACTAAAAGGATTTCAACTGGAACCTTTCGGGAGAAAAAGAAAAAATTTCGCATATATGCTGCCACATAAAATCCCAGGCTCCCGTATTCTGCGTCAGCCAAAAGGTTGTAGTGGTCGGAATTCGGCCGAGACACACAGGAAATGCCACACGAAAGTCCCATAAATTCCAAGGAGCCCCTCAGACGTCTTCTTTAGGCGCTGGCACACATCCAAGGAGCTGCTCCAGAACTAGCATATTTTGGAGGAGCTCTAAATTGAAATGTAATCTTCATCTGTTAACACCTAACATTCAATCCTCTGTATTCTGCTGGCTCAGAGTTAAAATCTGGCTGGGGTCCGGGAGGTGTTCGCCTTTTATCCTCATCGCATCCGGATGTCCTGCTCGAAATGTTAAAATAACGCCCAAGTTCTCACTTCCAGAAATGAAAAAAGTGTCGCTCCTTTAGAACTTTCTTAATGTAACGAAAACATGATTGGGGGTTTTTCCCGGGAGACAGAAACGCTTTGAGTTCAATTTTACGCCAAAACTAACATTTTTTCACTGCTCTTTCTTTAAAGCTACAGCTTTTCCGAATTTTTCTCGACATATAGATATGGTAGTATAGTTCTATAGTAGTGGGTATCTAGTACGAGTACGTAGATACTCTATCCTTGAATTTAGAGAAAATTTTTATGAGTGAGGTATACCTATAGTACATTCAGAAAACTCAAGGCAACAATAAGGACACTTTTATTTAGAAATACTGTGCAAAAATATATTTGAAGAATTTTTTGTTGCACATAAATTACTGTTACTGAACAAGGTTTATAATATTATAGTTATAGAAGCAATTCAAATGATATATTTTATTTTCATACAAAAAGATTAGTATACCCATAGGAACGTCGAAAACATTAATTAATCAATCGAAACTTTAATATATTATAACAAAAACTATAATAAATCTGTTGCTTTTAGACTTTTTTTTTCTTAATGAAAACTTTCAAAAAGGTTCAAGATAAAGATATCAAAGGATAAAAGCATAATTTCTAAACATGCATAGTAAATATTTTTTTTTGTCAACCAGCTTTGAATATGATGTTTTAATAAAATCGAGCGTAAAATATTAAATATAGACATAATCATTCTGAACGCTTACATACGTGAAACTCTATAACATAAATATTATTGTGAATTTTCATTGTTTTCATTCCAAAAAGACATGAAAAATTAATTTCAGTTTTAGCAAAACAAAGAAAGCAGTGGACACGAAGTAAGAAACATCGGCAACACCTTGATTTTTGTTACAATTTTTTGGGACACTACAAGAAAACACATCAACATTTTAAATTGCACCATTTTTGATAAAGTGGCGGCCCAGGAAGCAAAAGAAATTTTTTACACAATCATGAAGAAGCACTTTAAAGAGGACACTTGCACCTTTATAATGACAAATCGAACAATATTATATCATAAAAAATTAAATTAATTGGAATAAATAATTGAATAATCAATCAATTAATTAATTAAGGATTTTTTATGCAGTGTAAAACCTATAAAAGATTGAATTATTATATTATCCGGAAAGTATATCCTTGCTTTTAATTATTATTTAAGTTTCTGGTTGATTAGAGGTCTTGAACGAGAAATAATTTATTTTTAGGACAACAATCTTTCTTTCTTCAATATATCTTATTAAAAAATCTATGCCCTTAATAAAATTATGTAGTTATTTTTAATAAGTCGTGTTTTAAAAGAAACATACCTCAAAATTTACGTTACACGTTGAGAGCTTGATTTTCAGAATTGTTCATTAAATATTTAAGTGTAAAGTTCCATAAAAAGATCAAAATGTTTTAGACCGAGAAAAGTAAAATGAGTACCTTCCCTTTTAGTTTCCTGGCAAGATTCACCACATAACAAAAAATGGAGGTGTTTTAAAAGATAATTTAATCTCTAGAAGTCTTTTTTTGAGAGCTTTTTCTTACAACAAATTACCTGCAATATATTCCTAAACTAGCTATACTTTTTTACAAATTCCGATAACTTAATTAGTCAAAGAAAGTCTATTTCATAAAATTGGAGACATTCTGATCAAGAAATATTTAAGTATAAGCATTTCTTCAATCAACACTTTTAAGCGTATAGTTTAATATATTTCCAATATTCGTTCAATCGATTGGAAAATATAAATAACATTTCGGCTGGTGGGAACCTTTAAGGAATATGGATCTATAAAAAATTTGGTAATTTAGAGGAATTTAGAGAATGTTTTCAACAAAATAAACGAGAAATGGAAACGAGGGATGCCTTCTTTCGTTTATTACGGTGGCCCATACCCGAAGACGATAGATCACGGCGGCCAAAGGAATAACTTGTTCCTGTCAGTAAAAGGCGAACGGCCCCAACGTAAAATATTGTCCCAAAAGTCTCAAGATACATTTACGAATTCCTCGGTAGCATCTATTTGCCAAGGATTGATATCCTTTCGGTTTTTGGTTCCTTTTTGGGGGTTCCCCGGTGCTCCCCGACTAGCCGCCGCAGATAATCTGCGTGTGCTCAGACAGCGGCCCTGATCCTCAAGGCAAATTTTAAAGATTTATGGTATAAGCGTAAAACGTGTACTTTACAGAGGATTCGCCCCAATTTATCACTCGCCTAGCGATCCGCTTTATTTTCGTGGATATGGCGGTGGCGATGCCTCGGTTATGTCTCCATCCCTTCCCCGGATTGCGTAACGAAAATCGTTTCTCGAGATAAATTTCCAACAACTTGGGGGTGGGTTCAGAAGCAACCATATGTCGGTCGTATAAAATCTCAGCAATCGAACAGGTTTTCGTGGAGCATTTGAATAGAAGGTCCCCGGGGACATTATTTAACTGTGGGCTGTTCCTTCAAATATAATCCCACTGTTCTTTCGAAAATCTATTGATTTCGGTGGCAATATAAATTTGATATATCGCTGGTTTGGCAATCGAAACTCCCACCGTACTACGAAAGGGCGGGTTCTTAAAATAATTATTAATTGGCAAGACACTTCACTTGGATTTGTGCAGGTGCCGCAACTCCAGGGCCCACTTTAATTTAAGAATGATAAAATATCTTCAAAAAAATCGCAAATATAAACGACTTAACCGTAATTAAGGTGACTTTTCTACTTTCTTCTTACGCCTCAGAACTTCTTCATTGGACGTAATTCGCAACCTTTCGCCACTCAAGAAAACTTCTCTGAAGTTTTAGAGTGATTTGACGATTATCCCGGCAAGAGTCCAGGAATTAAAACTACTACAACTTCACAATCTGTACGGGTCGGACATAGTTCTGCAAAATACATGAGGATATTTTAGCGGAAAATTTAAAACTTTTTAAATGAAAGAAATTAAGCGATCCCCTTAAGTTATTGCAGTACTGTTTGACCTCCTTTGCTCGATATCTCAGAAGACGGTAAGGACACAAAGTTTTATGAGGGCCTCTCCAAAGTGCTGCCTTCTGTAAAAGTGTAAGGAATGTTGCAATCCTTTAAATTTTTCGTATTGCCTCGGCTCGAGTGGGACAAATTTGATTTTTGTAAGAATATTAAAGCTATTTGTCACGTCTTGGGACTTTCGGTGCTTGGCCAACTTTTAGAGCACCCTCACCGGAATAGCATCTATTGATTGCAAATTATCCTAAGAGCGTGGTATTAAGGCATATGCCATATATTTCTGGCATTTTCTATATTTACAGAACGATACAGGATGGATCCCATAGTGCTTCTGAAGGATATTGGGAGATAAAAACTCCGACTGTAGAAAGGGTTGATGTGTAAAAGTTATTGGAAAATATACCCATATCATCCCAAATTTTCCTAAATGGAAGTTTTGTTCAATTTTTGATAGTTCATAACATTTGATGAGTTGTTGTTTGGAATTAGGTTTGGAGATATTTCTTTTCAATAAGTTCTATTTCAACGTTATAAAATAGAAGTCTTGCACATTATATTATTTTATTCGTTTCTTTGCAACAATATTTCATTATCATTTTTAGTTATATCATAGATCCAAGCGTATTTTTTGAAGACGTGCCACGACTAGAAGTATAGATGTGTGGTACATCTGCACCTAAAACAATAAACAAACATTTTTCATAATCTACATGAGTTTTGCAAACTATATCAATTAAACAACAAGAAAAAAAAACACTCTAGTATTGGACGAAAACAATCGGTCTTAATTTGAAAACCTCAACTCGAGATAAATTAATACAAATTTTAGCTGTAGCTTTATAATGATATTTTCTAGCGAAGATTTTTTTCGATTTATTCAAATTTAACGATTTTTCTAACCGATTTCAGACAGAAATTTTTATAAAAACATAACTCTCTCCTTCAAATTTACATCATTTTTGTAAAAATTAATGTTTCCTAAAAATCTTGCGTACTTTACTGGATTTTGGCACCTTCTTTTAAAAACAATTTCTTTTTTTGTTCCAGATTAAAAATTGCGACCTGCAGGTGGTCGGCCATGGAGGTAATTAAAAACAATTAAGTTTCTTTTCATCAACCACTCCACCAGTTTTCTTGTATTATATGTAAGACTTACTAATTAAATGTATTAACATATATGAAAAACAGAATAAAAAATATTAGGCTATTCACTTTTCTTAAATAAATTGGAGAAAATTTCCCTTGATTTCATGTACACAAAGTAGTGTTGCCCCTTAAAAGAGATATTTTAATATTACCTATTGATAATTTTTGTCATTCAAGGGACCTTAGAAACTTATGTTATCAACATTTAAACTTGAAAATTGGATGACAAGTTTGAGAGATCTCGTTTCGAGAAAGACCTAATTGAAAATTAAACTTTAAGTTAAAAAGTTAGAGCTTCGTAATTTTTACGAATTAGGACTAAAGCTGCTTTATTTTACTTTGAAGAATTTGGAGACGGGGTTCGAAGACATTTGAAAATTTTGTAATCACATAAAAAGATCCTAACTACGTAATATAGTCAGTCAAGACTTACGCAAGACTTATAGCAGAATCTCGAAATAAAGTGATTTTATTTGCGATGTAAATCCATCTTAAAGCAATCTTTAAATTATTTCGCTCAAAGCAAATTGATTTCCGCTCCGATCCTTGAAGTACCAAAGGGATGAGATCTAATTTCTTAAGAACTCAAATTCTTTCTTAACTTCAACAGTTTTCTCCTCGAAGGTTATACGTATTCATCTCAAGACGAAGGGAGCATCTGCAACATTCTAATTAAGTAGATCATTCTTTTAAGAAAAATGTCAAAATGCGTTTCGTCTGGCTCCGGAGAGGTTCAGAAGAAAATAAGTCGTCATATCGCGCCAGTCAGCCACGGGCGACATCCAGCAGGATAACTTTTAATGCAGCTGTAATGAGGTCTGATGATTTTTGGTGAAATATTTTGTCGCAATGCTTCTTTGTACATGTCTTCGCAATTATGAAGAATTGTTTGGAACTTTTAATGAGAACCCTCCTTCCAGCTCCACTCCACACCCCTAAAATTTCACCCAGTGCATCTCAATTTCCACTCAGTCTTAGTTTTGCGAAAATGTCACTCCTACAGAAAAGCGTTTTAATGAAAATGCTCATTGTCTTGAAAATGACATGATGATGTGCTACGCGATGCACGTCTTAAGAAGTTAAGCTGTTGTTCTCCAAGAAGGATTATAATTCTCGACTGAAATGCACTTAATGGACTGAAATTAGAGGAGTTAATTTTTCTAGAATGGGACGGACTCCTCCTTTTTTAAACTGTTGAATTTACAACATTTTCAACATTTCATTTTTTTATCAAAATTGTGTCCACAAATAGAGCTCATCTGTCGACTCATAATTCTTGATATATTTGAACAAAAGAAAAAAGATTTCGTGATATTTTTTCGACTGTCTCTAATTACATATAATGGTACATACATATGTCCAAGCCAATTTCGTTATTATTAGGTCCTTTATAATTTAAAATATTATAGACGCAAAATGTTCAGTAAGTTAACTTTTATATTCTCTTGGAATAATCTAATTAAATATTAAAAAGATATTATTTTAATTTTGTTATGAAATAAACTTGAAATGCAACGAAAAGAAAAGTATGCGACTGCGGCTCTATTTATTTTTGCACCACTGTATATGAATTTTTTTTTAAATTTCCATTAAAATTAATGTCTTTCTATGTACATATGTTCAGTGATAAAATATTATTTGGCATTTGAAATAAGAATTTCATGATCAATTACCACGTTTATATAACTAAAATATATTTTCTCAAAACACAACTTTTCCACTTTAAATTGTAAACACTAAAAAATATCATAAAAAATAAATCTCATCACATAACGCTATGAAAAAATTTCGGATGTGAAATTGTTTTTTTAAATAATACAATTATAATTCTGATGATCTACAAAATGGGTTTCATACACCAAAAATTAAACGACATGCAAAATTCCATAACGAAATTACATTTGCGATGGTATATTTGGCAGAAAATTACAACTAGAAAATGAAACACAAGCTAGACAAGGCCAACTCATAATTAGATTGTGTTTAGGTGTGCGGGAGGGTTAAATGATTTATGAGGATTTGTGATATCTATTGGAAGGGGATTAAATGGCATTAGTACAACAGAGAACCGCATTAATTGCAATATCCGATCAGACCAATCTGATACAGAAATTGCTGTGGTCGCCGAATGCACGCAGATTATGCACACTTTGGGGATGCGTAATTATTATTTCATCAGCCCCGAACGACCGACCATTCTGATGCAAATTTCTACCCATTTTCGCATAGTATCGACCATAAAGGATGTGTAGATTCTTTTCGAAATACTTGAAATATATGCAGGGAATTCAATACAGGTCATAGTTATAAAAAAAACTGGTCCAAATGACCAATATCTATTACAGTTTTTAAAATTATAGCGCAATAAAACTACTATTAGTAAAATATTCCAACGTGTAATAACACAACTTTTAAAAATATCTGTAATATAAATTAATAAAACCTATTAGAGGGGTATAACAAGATGTCTTTACTTATTATATACTATATTGAAGAGAAAGAAGTATTAACTTCTAAGCTTAAAATTATAAAAAATTAAAGAATGAAAACAGAATGTCTTTTTACACCACCTAAAAAAATGTAAAGATGGCCTCAAACATATTAAATTAAGTATGGTACACTCAAAATTACAAAAGATAAATTAAACATTTTTACAGGTTGAAAATAAATTTGAAATGCAACGAAAACAAAAATATGCGACTGTATGGTTCTATTTATTTTTGCACCAGTGTATATGAGTGTTTTATAAACTTACATTAAATTTAATGTCTTACGATGTTCAGTAATAGAATATTATTCCGTGTTTGAAATGAAAATTTAATGGAAAATGCATAATGTAGTGTTCTTTAGGGAAATTGAACATAGGTGCATATTTAGGTATAATTTTGCAAAAATAAAGGAATTTTTCGGTGGAAATATCTTTGTCGACTTCCGAGAACTATAGGTACCTGATCTAATTGTCCATTCACTCATTTTACCACTCAAATATTTAATCTACGGCTCAAATTTTTTTATTTTAGTTACATTTTACTGCCCATTTAATATCATTTTACCGCCCAATTAGATTTTCATGAATTCAAGTACTTTTTGAGCTACTCATTTTCAAGTCATTTTACTTCTCGTTTTCATTTTTGTTACTACTCATATTTCATCGCCCAATAGGTAAGTTATTGAGCATACAATTTGCATAGTCTACTGATCGAAACTGCTATTGTTTTAAATCAATGCTAATTTAAAATTGTGATGTGTGTTTATATGTAAAAACAAAAGGTAACAAATACTGAGCATAAAATAATAGTATATGTAAATGTGCAATGAAAAAAATCCCCGCATTTTTGCAGACGATGTCAATTAACCCTCCGCTGCACACTGCAGCCCTGAATCATCGAAAATTCCTTAAACTTATCGCTGGTGCACAATTCCCGGGCCCTGTCAAATGAATCACCTTAAGTGGGTGATTTCACCTTCCTGCTCGTTTTACGAACGAGCTCCGCGCCAAAAATCCTGCAGACGTATAAATATTGTAGGAGTCGTCATGTAATAATATCGCCGCCCGCACTCCCGCTCGGGGGCCCAGGACGCCCCCGCGGAGCCCGAATGCGGCCGGGGCTCGGGCCAGGGACTCTTCCCATGTCTTCAGGAGTCTTCAGTTTTTCGTAGAAAGCCCGGAAATCCACTCAGACGGTTTTTGTATGGTCGTGGCAGGAGCAAGCGAGTGGATTCGAGGAGCGGATAAAAGAACATGAATGACTGAGTGAAGTGTGTCTGAAATGAGCTGATTTTCTCTGTTTTCTGAAAAGATCTGAAGGTGCTCGACGGCGCGGGGACGGCGCCACAATAAGGCGCCAACAATAGCAAAATATCTAATTGTCTCCGGAGTGAAGACAAAAGCTAAATAGGCGCATTTAGGAGATTTCCTAGAGCGCCCAGCCTCCAACCTGGGGTCCTTGGCGATTATTTTTGGTTTTTTGCACCTCAAGTGCAAAGGGGCTTTTGCCAAACTGTTGCCAGGGTTCAGGTTCAATTTAAAAGAAACGCTTTTTGGAGGAAATTATGTATTTTTTCCAAATTTAAAAACATCCAAACTATCTGATTTACGAAGCTGAAATTAGCAGCCAGCTATAGTGGCTAAATTTGAAGGCTTTAAAGAATTTAAAAAATTACCTCGAAATAACTAAGTCATAATTGCCAAAAAATCCCCCCTCTCGAAATGGATCAACATTTCTTTCTGTAATTTTTAGCCCTTTTATTGTTTCCAATATGAAGCATTAGTATAAGCTATCCTAGAAAGTTTATCAAAAATTTCAAAAATTGTAAGAAGACTTATGATTCTCCTTCCGAAAAAAATCACTTCGAGTGGAATCAATACTTTTGCACCTTTCTTTTCAGCCATTTAATATTTTTAAATTAGTGAACAGCGAATTCAATATATTAGAATAATATCTTTGGAAAAAAATATTTCAAGAAGGATCAACACTCCGTCTATTTTATTTTCGCCCGTCTTACACTTTTACACTTATTGCAATAAAATAAAATTGTTTAGAATGCTCCTAAAATCGCAAGGCACTCCCCCAATTTTATTGTGCCCGTCTTACATTTTTACATATATTGCATTAAAATAATTATTCGACAAGCAAGACTTTTTTCACAAATTGAATGAGTTTTGCACTTCCCGAAAAAAATGATTCGAAAACGGATTAACACTTCGACTATATTATTAATTAATATAACTAATTTTTGTGTATTCATTTGGGCGTAATGAAACTATATATAAGAGTTCCATAGAACATGAGTTCTTAAAATACTACTTCGAATATTATTAGACTCTGTTAATGAAGGGGTACATTTACATAGTTAAAATTACGAGATAATTTAATAAATGCATACCAAACCGCCTCAGATTTGGAAACAAATTTTGCGACAAAAACTCAGACAATCCCTGATTCCTTAATATAGTTTCTTTTTAAAAAGACGGTCCCCCCACACTCACTACACAACTTTATTTCGTAAGTTTTCATAAATTATTATTTTTATTGTATGTGTAAAGGACAATGTAATGCATGCAATTAAAACTTCAACAAAATAAGAAATACAAATTTGAATGTTGGTTTTGTATACTAACCATAATTATTTTAACAAATTTAATATCAAACATTTCCTTCTTATTATTTTAAATTCTAAGAAACTTGTTCAAATCTAATTACTATCGGCAAATGACGATGGTGCTGATGATGATTTAAAGCATAAATAAAGGAAATAATTAAAATATAATTCTTTTGATTTTGAAATGCATAACTAGGAAAAGATGGTGAGATTTAGATTCAAAAAACTTAGAGTGTACGTACATTTAACTTTCCCTGAAATGGTTATTTTTGTAAAATTCAAAACATTTACTTTGTTGGTTTATAAATAGGTAGGTATTAGGTAAAGACTCTAACCAACTCTTTCACGAGTACTTCAGTTTTAACTCCTTGAACTGGAAAAGGATTTTACCAAACGGTTGCCGCGGCTTAAGCTATTTTCAGACCAACATTTTGAGGATATTTTTATATTTTTAATACGCTACGGAAAACGGATGACTGCTTCGAGCAAATTTGATTATAAGTAGAATTGTGTGACAGACAGTGTGCATGTGATTAAAATCCCGCTCCTTACGCTTTTCACATAATCCCGTGAAAGGAATTACCCAAGTTACAAAATCCTGCCAGAAACAGACGAACAAACATACTGTACATATGTAGGTACATTATGCTTTCCTGTTATGCAATTCATAGCAGTAATCGTGATTTCTAGGAAAAGTTTGAATTAAAAATGATCTGCAAAACAAACGAAGTAAGTTACAACATTACATAGACCCCGAACACACCGCCGCACCACCGGCGCGGCGGGCAGAAGACCTTGCTTGTTGGCTAGGATGCGGAAGTTGTCGGGCACAAGTCGAGCAACTTTTCATTTTAAGGCTCCAGTGATTGATGGCAGGCTCTTATTAGGTCCTTGGGGCGAATGGGGCCCACCCTGCGACGCCTGAGTCTGTGCCTAAACATTTTCCCGGATCGATGAAGCGACCTCTTCGGGCTTCAGATGCGGTGTATGATTTTGAGGCTCCTTTTTGGCAAGGATGTGCCGAGGCTGCGAGCCTGTGCAAGGAAATTTACCCAAAGTTCACCCAGTTGTGCATCCTCTGTGCTCGACCGGAAAGCCGGCTACAATCCGGCGCTAAAATTGATCAAAGTTGCTACTCATGAATTATTTATTAGAAAATGCAACTCACTTTGTGTATGCACTTTCGACGGAGAGACGCCTGCTTCAGGAGCATATTGCAAATGTATTAATAATCAAAAGTTTTCATGGGGTGGCGGATGAATGGGAAATAATGCGAGGTGATGCTGGGTGAGATGATGCTGTTATCGCTAAATTTAATTCAAGAAAACTTCTTTCTCCCATAAGGTGAAGTTTCCTTAGATGGAAGTGCACTTTGCACTAGATTATTTATGCTTCCGGGTTGAAAAGTGAAAAACTAGGTGGTTGCATCAATTTTCGGTTTCTTTTTTATTCAAGACTCTTAATTTGTGTTGTATCTTTTGAAAGATTTTAGATAGCGTCTGCTTTCTCACCACACCTATACATTGCATGTGCATGTGCAAACATTTTAATATTAAATTTAATAAAAAATCACGATTAATAACAAAACTCTTAAACAAGATACCTTAAATTAGTTTACTTTCTTCGTTTTTATAATTTAAAATAGAATTAAAAATCGTAGCCATTATTCTGTATTAACTTATTTCGTACCTAGAATAACACAAAAATATATATAAAATTCTCAACTTTTGGTAAAAGTTTGAAACGAATTTTGAAAATTGTTCAAGGATTGATTTTTTAAGATTAATCGCGTTTATAATTTTTCTATTTCCTGACCTAAGTCACGGCTTACCGTCTTATAACACCTATATATAATTTTATGATTTTTAAAATGAAACTTCTGCAGCCGCGAATACAGCACTTAAGAATCGGAGATGAAAACCGATATTATGAAAATTTGTCGATCGGCACTTCCGCGAACCTGCCTTGTAAAAGTAAAACAAATCACCAAGTTATGTGGCCATTTTTACTGATTTCTTTTAAATAATTTGCAAAACAGAACATAACTTTAAGATATATGTACATATTGTTATTTTTATCCCTTTCGTTCAAGTTATATCATGGCTGCACTGTGGAACTAGTTTAAAGAAAGGACTTTTTTATACTTCATTCAACCTCGTTTCACGATGAACAGAAGAAGATTTAATGGGCCATTAAAGTATAAATGTGAGAAGTTTTCCGTGCCATGTCGCATACACCGAATGTGAGGAACGCACGAATATTATACCCTGAATATTTAATACATTGTACACCTATACCTCATACAACTCCTCTCATATTCGAAAGGCCAAGAATTCAATGATTTATGCAATTTAATTTCCGCCGCCTGCAAAGTCGATTTCATTTTCTGCCGCCTCGTGCCGTCATACAACCCACCAACGAATCGCTGTGATTCGAAAATGGCTGGCCATGTATTTACCTCCAATAGAAAGTTTTCGGTGGAAATTACGTTTTGATATATAATTCGGAGATATGAGCAAATATTAAGCAAGAGAGGAAATTTAAGGAAATTATGGAAAATATTCATCTAAAGCGTAATGCGATCAAGGTCAATTCGTTTTAAGGATCAATTGTTGATTTTTAAAACGTTGAAAAACTTCCTTTTTCAATGGATTTAAATATGCTTACAGAATTATTGGAGATTGAATTAAGCCTTTATTATTATATTACTGCTTAAATTTTTCATAGAAATAAATGTTTAATTAAAGATCTTTAATATACCTACATATATAATATTTATGATAGGATGTTTTCAGAAGAAACCTTGGCACAAGAAAAATTTGGTAATGACAATTGTAACTATGAAATTTAAGAAAAGTAATAGTAGTAAAACATTTGGTAGTACCTACTTTAATATTTTATAAAAAGCTTAGAGTCTCTATCCTGAAAATAAAACTGCAATTTTCTGTCACTGAAAGTTCTTTATTTCCCTCAAAATATTCCATGATTTAATTGTGGTTGAAGGAAATCATCACTAAACTTTTCTTACGCATAAAAAGACAAGCGCTCCAAAGCAAACTTGTTGAACATAAAAATGTTCGTTGTTAAATTGAAATATTTAAATGTTACTTGACAAATTACCGGATTTAATTCGAATAAAGTTTATCGCGCGTTAAATACTACTAGTAGTATTTAAGTATTTAAGTATGTTGTTTAATTTAAACATTTTCAGTTTATTGCTTGCTAACTATTTATATTATTTAAATAATGAAAATGAAAATTATTGGGCGGCTTAACAATTACAAATTGTTGACTTTAACTAACGCATATAGTTGCTAATATCAATAAAAATATTAGTTGTTTTTGAAAATTTCATCTAAATTGTTGGTCAACTATACTTACATATACCTACTATTGCGATTAAAAATGTTAATGAAATGTCCTCTTCAATTAACTCAACGGACTTTAAAAAGGCGAACCTATACATTGATTTGATATGATTTTATGCCACTTTCCTCTGAGCGGTATCACTGATATGTGTAAAATATAAGCAATTATGCATCTTTGAATTCAAAACTAGAATATTGTAATTTCAATCCCTAGAAATGGAACACAGGTTCAATAATTACTTTATGGTAATATGAAAATTTAAATTTTGCTTTATACTTCCAAAATTCAGGATCGATTTACATAGATTATGACATAATTTCAATATATTTTGAACTAAAGTGCAATTACTTTTTCCCTGGTTATTCATAATATGCAGACAATATTCAAAATATCTGTTTGCCCAGAAAATCCTTGATGACATGAATACAAATAGCCTGTTAACCCCGAACACGGAGCAAACTGCCACCAACATTCTAATCATTCTCGAAACTGCACGGAGGTGTAAATTCGCGTAAATTTTAAACGCTCGAAAGCGCTTTAATCGCAGATTGCATTGTTAATGAACATTCCATTCAATAACTCGCAATCAGTTCCAGCACAGAGGATGTTTGTCCAATTAAATTCGACCTAATTAGGACTAATTAATCACGTCGCATGAGATAATTCTCGCCGTGAGTGATGGGACACGATTAGCAGATTGTTCCTTAAAGGGGCGCTATACAGCATGAATTTTAAGCGTGTTAGCATTCGAGTGCGTCGCCACATCCGGTGAAATGCAATCGTCCATCGCTCCAGTTTTTTATTTTTCTTTTGCATTTTTGTATCAAAATGTTAATAAAACTTTAAAGCTCGGATATTTATGCTGCATTTAATGCGAGTGGCTGGACTGAATTTTTCGAATTCCGGACGAAAATCATCCAAAGGGCCGATGCAGGAGCGCGTTTTATTGTCCCGATAAATTCATATCGCTCACCGCTGGCAATTATTCGGTAACGCCAGTTAAATTGGCCTTTTATGCGGCTATCAATGTAAATGTTGCTTTTTATATATTATTAGCAAAATGAGAAGGTGCAATATTTTTTACCTTTTGCTGGTGGCGTGGGCGTAAATATGCTGTTCGGGTGTATATCGCGCTGCTCATTATGAGGCTGACCGTTGATAATGAAAAAATCAAAAGAAGCTCTCATCGCATGGACTCCAAAATGAATTAAACGAGCTCCAGTAAATCCGAATGAAGCAATTTGCCAACTTTACGCTGAGCCCTGTTTTCCCTTTTTGCACCACCAGTTCGTCCAGGAATTTGGGACTTCTCTGCACGTCGCTGGTACTAATTGAAAGGATTTTTGTTGTATAGCTAATTCTGCCAGAAGCTCTTAATTTGAAATTCCGAGCGAAAGCTCCCTTGGGACGACAAAAACGAAATTAAGTGATTCGATGCATTGCAGCATAGCTCGTCATGTTCATCGTCCGCCCACTCGATGCATCGTGAATGAGATGCACAAAAATTAGTTTGCCATAGGGGAAGGATTGTCGAATGTATCGCCCGAAATCCAGAAACTCAACTCGGATTCCTTTTTTGTTTGCAACCCAGCTCCGGTCCTGCGGGAATTGTCCCAAAAGGGCATTACGCTAATACACCGTGTATTACGGATTTAATTAACCCCTCGAACCCCTTTCGTAGGCGTTAAATTATGTATGGCGCTTTAGTCTAACATGCATTCGACTAGCCCTGGATGCACCCGCCGGTGCGCGCGGCGCCGGCCCCAAATGCGTTTTTGCATCCCTCAGGTGCAGAACCCGTTTTCAAATTCAATTATTGCCCTCTTTCATCCCTGTTTACCAGCGTCCACCCAAACACACCGTCCGGGGAAGATAAATTCGCAATTTTAGTAGTCTTACTGCGATGATTTTAAATTATTTCCAGCTAAGCATCTCCCGATGCGCGATTATGTGGCGCGCCATCCCAAGGCATGGTATCTTTCCGCGTCTATGTGCGAGGACATGCGACAGAATGTGAAGGGCGAAAACCCGACGAAAATGTGTTTCGCCAGGAGCAAAATGCGGGCGGACCGCATAAGCGGAAATTGCGGTAGAACATGCACCGGGGACCACCCAGCAAAATTTCGTCGCACGTGCAATTTTCGCGAGTTGTCTGTCCCTGGCCGGGGCTGTGTCAATCGCGCGGGTGCAGACCCGCTGCAACGTGACAATGACAAATCGCTACGGCTCCTGCTGGCGAACTGCGGATGGCATCACTCCAGGGCCTCCAATTTGCGAATTTATTCATTGTCCCGGCAATCCCCGTGGAGTTCATTATTCGCCAGCATTTCCTTCAGCTTGAACTCGTAAGTCATTGCAAGGACGAGATAAGCGCAGGTGCATTAATCCATTCACAAAATGTATTGCTGGAAAACATTCAATTTATATTCTTATGAGCTAGCTCTTATAAGATGCTGACCTGCGGAGTTAGAACCGTGAAAGTTATAAATATGAAACACGGTCAATTTACTTAATAATCAGAAGAAAATGATCTTAGTCATGAAAAAAATCTACAAAATTAAAGAAAATTCACATTGAATACGAGAAATTGATACCAATCATTAGAAAAAATCAAATATTTATCACTAAACCAAATATCTTTTTAATCATTTTATGAAGGTACTAACACAATCTAGAAAGCCAAAAAAAAAAAAAAAGTTTTAAGAATTTTTCTCAGTTCCTTGTCATATCTAACATGTACAATAAAACTGTTTTAAAAACATTATTTTATCCTTTGAGAATACAAAAAAAAAATTTTGTAATTTTGATTTTTCGTCCAATTTATATAAAGAGCGCCAACGGCGATTCCTCGAAAAATTCTTGTCCCATGGCGGACAGTTAATCTTAGGATTTGCAATTCTGAAACTAAAAATCAAAAACCGCCTTAAAGAATAAGGTTTTTTACGCGACAATAACTGATGATGAAAAATCGATGAAAAATAAAATAATGATGTTTGAAGAAAAATGTTAAAAATCGATTTCTTTTTTCCACTAATAATTAATAATATTATAGTTGAATGAATTAGTTTCTAGCATTTAAGAAACGATCCTATTGATGCCATGCAAATTTTGTAAAAAATAAATAAATAAATAATATAATAAATAAGGTAGGTTTATTTCAGGACTCAAATTGTCGTTCTCTTAGTTTCTATTAGTCTAGTTTCTAAAACTCTTCCTATTTTGATAGACCTGGAAAAGTGCTAGTTCTATTTTTGTATTCTGTTTTCCAATTAACCCAATTAAAAAACTGAGCTCAGCCCATTTCCTACAAAGGCATTGGTAATGGGTTTGCGTACCGCACGCACTGTTTGCTTTTACTTACGGAAGTCGCACTCGCCGTCAAAAAGAAAATCCGTCTCTAATGACGTTAGGGAGTCGTTAGAAGTTGTTAAAACAATAGTGCATCATCAAGTCTCTCGGCTGTCGCCTCCAGTTGAAGGAGTCTAAGAAATTTTTAATTACTTGGGTGTTCTTGTAAAGCTCATTATGGTAAATTACCACACTTTTGTAAAGAGCCCAACAGTCGGGTGGAACTTTTTGCCGGGCTTACGAGTGAGCACTTAAAATAATGGGACAATTAAGGTATCTGCAGTGAGACATCCAAAGAGCACCTTTATTGATGTTAACATTCAGCTTAATTATGGAACGATGCGATCACAAAACCCCCTTTTGAGCATTATTCTCAGGGGTGCACAATACGTCCCATATTGATCTTTTTTTAATAGAGAACCATTAGCACGATGCATCTGGGAGATCTGTGACCTTTCGTCTTCAGAACCATATTCAGTCATGGGTGCATAGAATCACTTATGTTTTTCCTGCAACATAAAACACGAAGATGACGATTTTTGAAAAGATTATCTGCACCTTCGACTATTCACATATATATATATTTTTTGCAATATCCTGCACTCAGTGAAACCCATCCTGCAGTTTATTCATTTTCCATCTAGAGTAATAGCGGGGGATCGAGCTATGGGGACAATGGCGTTAAGTAAAATTCATCGTCGCTCAAGCGACAATTCACTGCACAATGAGGGCGAAAATTTAACTTTCTGTCGCAAATAATGAGACACGTATATGCGGGGGCGGAGGCTCAATAATAATGTGCTTCATATATGCGACTGAATAGGGACCAAATTGCTTTAAGGAATGGAACTAATTCAGCCCCATCAAGAAGGGCTTCTTGCCCAATGCGACCTGAGCAGAGCAATTTCCAAGACAATTCCACGTGAGGCGAAGTGCACAAATGTGCAATTAGGGGGAATCCCCGCAGCGATTCGTTTCGGTTACGGGGCACTAAACCTGATGAAATGCGCGCTCCGATAAAAGAAGCCCCCCAAAAACGAGCATGGGGCGTAATTTGTCTGCAGCACCTGTTTTCGGCCCTCATGCGTCCCCGAACGGACCCTAACCCATTTATTACCGGTCGCAGAGGTGTAAATTACAGTTTTATTGTGTTTGAAATTTTCGTAATAACCGTTCATTAGGAGATCCACCATTACACCGTTAAACCCGTGGCTGTGGCTATTCCGAACAGTCCCGCAATATTCGGAACCCACCCCACCACACAACGGCTATTCTCTCAGGGGGCAATGGCATGTGGTTTTCTGATAGGGTTGAAATGTTTCGCGATTATTTACAATTTTCGAAGTTAATTCCTAATGCGGCAAAGGGGATCCCAAATCCCGGCTAGAGGGCTGCACCTAATCGCGGAAATTGAACACACTTTTCAGCTTCACGGCCACTAAGGGCTTATATTCTGTAAAATTGGTCCGATTTGGTAGAATAATGATTCTAATTAATTTAATTAGTGAAATCAATTGAAATTGTTATTTGTGAGGCTCTCGTAAAATAGGGTCAAGCACCTATTCTCGCGCAAAATATATTTTTCCTAACTATATTTTATTTGAAAAGTTATTTTCAATGGAATTCATTGATATTTTAATCATTTTCAAATAGGTCGGGGAGAATTTTTATGTAAGTTGGATAAACAAAACTAAGGCTTATTGTTTGCTGTTTGAGGCATATTTTACATTTACTAGGGTTAAATTACACCTCATGCACATATTTTGTGATGTGTGACGTGAATAGGTAAACCATATAGCTAAAATAATTAAACCAATTGGATTGCTTCCACCAACTTCAGTTGAAATTTTCGTATTTCTTTTCATAAATTTTAATGAAGAACACGTATTGGGGGTTTTGTTGAACTGTTGAAATATTTTAAAATAATTTTTTTCAAGACTTCGCCCGTTTGAAAAATTAATTTTTTTTTTTTAAATTCTGTTTGCTATCGCTTCAATATTAATATTATTAGTAGAGATTAAAACTTATTAAAAATTAAATATTTTTTTAAATTAAATTTTAAATATTACCCGTTTGAACTATTGTTTAAGTCCTTACACAGGTTAGCACTAATTTTGATTCGGAATAAGTAGTAGATCCTTTCTAAAGGACTTTTGCCGTAGCAAAAAAATTAAGCTGTTATATAAAAATACAAAAAACTTTAAAAGATTTCGAAATAACGTAATCGGCAAATATTACTTTTTAGATTAAACTGATTATTTCATAAAATACTGACGAAAGAAAAATATGACTCATAAAAAACTTGTTCGCCAAGATGTGTGAAAAAGGGCTATAAAGGTAAACTTTTCTATTCCTATATTAGGACTAAGGTTTTCATTTTTACACTACAAAATTCTGTGATGAATCTTTATTTTTTAATGACTTTAGTCAAAATATGGTCTTTGGTATTTTTTAACTCAATTTTTCTTGAAAAGGGGGGCTGAGGATTTTTATTTACGAATTAATAATGTACGAAAACAAATACAATAGAAATGATATCCAAAAAAGCAAGATAACTTCAAAAATTAGCAAGTGTTTTGATCTGAGAAAGCCAACTAAGGTATCGAATTAGGACCAAGGAATTCTTCCATTTTGGGATGAAATTTACCTGATTAATGCAAATTCTTTACCAAATTATCTTAATAAATAAAGATTTGTAAGTCTTATTGACTTCTTAACATCAACTTCCTTAGCTTGCTCACGTTCCAATTAAAAACTTTTGGACGTCAGATTAGTAAAACTTATAGAGCTTAATAGCACCTTTACCTTTACGATTACGATTTTAAAAATTAAACCTTGGTTTATCTATCTAGCGAATAAAACTTCTGGAATTTAATGTTCAAATAATAATTTATATACCTGCATCTCGTAAAATTGTTCAAACTGCCATTTAAAGGTCTCGTTAACTCAGATAAATTTATATCCTACGTAAAGTTCGTAATTCGAGGAATATCACGATAAACCCATCTATTTCGAATCATTCCTTACACGATCTGATGGCATGTATAGCTATCATCACAACTAAAGGTGAGATTATCAAATCCAGGCGAAGACGAGAGCTCAAAATCTTATGTTATCTCTTAAGGCATCTTACAGCATCTTAAGGAAAGGTATAAGCTACCATTCTACAGTGCGGATGACGAAGCAACATTCAGACTTTAGAGAATTTCAATTCATTCTGTTAGCTGCCAAATCCATGCCGACATCAAGATTAGAGGAGATTCCTTGTTTTAGTTTAGTACCGAATTATTAATTTTCTATAGAAACTGTCTTATTTAATTCGATTTATTCCGGAATCAGCACGTTTCACTCATCAGCCCAACGTGGAGGATGGGATAAGTGACTAACAATTTCGCCTGCCAACTGCGCACCGAATATTTCGAAACATTTCCCAAAATGTCAAACAAGTTACAGTGCTCTCGAGGTAAGTGCCATATTACGTGGAATTACATGCGTTACCGAATGTATGGTCCATAAACCTGGGATAACTCTATTCGCGGCATTCCGCGAAAGTACGAGGTGATGTAGCGGAACGAGAAGCACAAATCTCCCGCCCGCGAATGACATCGAATTTTAACCACTGAGCCTTCTTTGAGCATCTTTGCATGTACCGAGCATGCAAATTACCCGCACAAGGAATTTTATATGGAATTCTGAATATTTTTTTGAAATATTTAATATGTATGTCGACAGGCACAACAAGAAGAGATCTCCAGCGAGCCATATCGTGCCCAGCTGGGTACCTCTTTTCGGGGAGCACTCCTTCTTTATATCATGTCTCGGCCACCAAGAGTACACTCAGCACTTCGATTTTTTGAAATATTTAATATTCTTTGAGTGCTGTCTGCTTGTTCTCAGCAAAATGCTGCTTTAGCAATTTCTTTCCGGATATTTTAGAAAATAAGATAAACTCGGTAGAGCAATTCTGCAATGAACTGAAGGATGAGTTAACTCGAGCAAAAATTTATTTTGTTAAATTCATCGAAGAAAGTATACTATTATATCATAACCAAACTCCACTGCATATTTTTCAAGGTCATTTAAAAAATTTATCTGCAAACAAACAAATGAAGTTGTAGTACCTATTAATTAAATAGAAGTAAGTATATAGAATTAAGCAGATTCATTCTCGTTTTTTAATAAGTATAAAAAAAAAAGATACATAATTAGGTTTTTAACATAATTTTCTCCCAAAGTAAAATAGTCAATACCATATTGACATTAACGTTTTTCACAATCGGAAATTTTTATATTAATTTTTGTTGAGTAGTTTTATTAAAAATTAATAATAATAATAATAAACGATCAAAAATAGCAATAACTCCTTTGTTTGTGAATGAAGTAAAAATAGACCCTTTAGTCAATATTTATAAAAGATAAATTTGATAAATGCTGACACTATGTTGCGTTATTCAGAAATTAAATTTTTTTCTTCTATGTAAACTTTTAAATTGCCCATAGAAATGGAAGCAATAATTGTCAGTAATGCAGTTTTGATCAAAAACAGTGTTACGTAGAGTTTAGATTTGTAGTGGAATTAGTTAAATAAAACGTTGAATAACTACTGAACACCTTAAAAATAGCAATTTCAAAAATGTCTATTAATATTTGAAACAGTCATCGAAAGATACTTGTAAAATGATTTGCAATAAGCCCATTCATTTTATCAATCCCCTTTCCGATATTTATGCTTTTGACTTGTAGATTACTATCGCTCAAAAATGGATTAATTTACTAAAGCAAGAAAAACATGGCATTTTGCAATATACATATGTATACTGAATCTGGAACTCTTATTTTTTGACAAGTTCGACTCTTGGAAAATTTATTTAAAACCCTTCAAATAAATCATGAGATATCAGTATAAAATAACGAACTTATAACAAACAAAGTTGGACTGTAGAGTTTTAGGGAATTTTTTTGAATTAACACATATATATTTCGTAAAGGATAAAAAGACATTTTTTGGTTAAAATCAATAAGTTTAATAAAATAATTTAATAGACTTCACTATACGTGTTTTAACTTTTTGTAATTCCAAACTAGAAACTTAACCCCACAAAGATAGTCAAAGGAACATAATAATAATAACTAAGTTTATTAAAGTCGGAAATGATCGATTGGATGCCTTTTCGACAAAATCCGGAAGCTGGTGGGTGCCGCCGAAGTTATGAGAACATGAAAGCAATCAAACAAGTTAACAATGCCGCAGTAAGAGGCTCAGAATTAATTATCCTTCGCACCTAGCGCCGCAATTATTCGAAGTCCATTAATCAAAATTGCTCCGATAAATAAGGCGTTCTGTCAGTGACCTGTCGGGGGTAATTAATAGCAAACAGAGGGATGACGGTCAGCGCCGGCCCTCAGGAGCATAGCATGTTTTTCCAACATAAGCTCCTTACAAGCCACAATCCACATGCTGCTGTATTTGCTCTAATCTTTGTTTGTAAAGCTTTTTTAATGCTGAAAGGAAATTTCCCGGATAATCCTGGCTGATGATGCGCACGGATCATCCTCCTCGGGCGCCTTCTGCGTTTTGTGTTAGTGCTCGGTCCATTGATTAGGTGCCACATTATTTCTGCTTGCTTTAATTTGAAATGCTAAGAAAATATGCTCCCTTTGTCGTTGGCTCCTCAATAACCTTTTTACTCGAACGCATGAGCTAACATCGGTACAGATAGAGTTGTACAAGGATTAGTATGATAAAGTTCGTTCTTTGAATTTGTGCAAACTCAATTGGAACAAGTTGTTAAACATCAGTTTAATTATATATAGTTATAGTTCTTTAGATACATACATATGTATAGCTATTCTCTATTTTATAAAAATTCCTTCCTTTTCCACATCATTTTGTAAAAAGACACAAAAGGTTTCGAATGTGAAGAATAATTTTAGGTAGGTATATGTAATATAAAAACAAACAATGTTATTTGCACAAATTAAATATGTACACACAAAAATTAAATACATGTAGTAAGAGGGAATAATCAAATTTTACAATATTACTTATATTAGACTCTTAAATCACATTTCATAGTGGTAAAGTTTTAAATATAATTAAGTAGGTACATCCAATACTTTTTTGTACTGTTTTTTAGAACAGCATCTATGTACGTATGTAGTTAATTTTTTAAAGATGTATGAACACATTCTTTTTTTTATAATATATGTATGAATCTTCTTTTAAACATTTTTATTAGATTATAAATAAAATAAAAGAGGATTATCATATTAAATGAAGTTAAAACCTACATATTTTAATATACATATAACTTACCTAATGCTCATGAATATTTTTCATAAACTTAATAGCACATTTTAGTATGATTAAGTTTTTTTCATTAGTGCATTCAAGATCTAATATGTATACCTTTAGTTTATATTTACTTCAATTTGACTGACGTTGTCAATTTTGGTTGATATTATTAAATTTGGTCTATAGTCGTGCACACATATGAATCAATCAATTAAGGTCCTATAAGTAAGTTTTCTATACCGATTAAATGGCAACTGCAGCATCTTGATGAAGAAAGACATTTTTTAATAACAGAAACTGTTGATATACATAGTTGTTTGATTGTATCCCACAAATAATCCTACACTAAATTGAAATCCTGGATCTGCAAGACATCTCAAAAGAAATGTCAATTTTATTTTTATTGATTGAAATATAATCTTTAGTCTCAATGTAATTTGCCATTTGGGTACTAAGAAAAATATATAAAAATATATTGAAGCCTAAGTAGGTACTTATGTTTCAAATACCTACTTATGAATACTGAAATATACATGAAAATATCTACAGAATGTTCGAAGACACTGCAAATATCAACAAATGCTAGTAAATTCTCAAGTATTGTTTAGTTTTATTACAACCTAGAGAATACTTAAGCACTAGCAGGCGTTAGTACGTACCTACTCAAATTTTTATTCATACGCCCCCTTATTACTATCGAGTTCATAAACTGCTAAAAATCTCCCAAAGATATTAATCACTGCCAAAAAATTAAAAAACTTATTAAACATTTATTTCAAAAAATCGATGTAGGTCTATGTTTAATATTTTTAAACCAACGAGCGCTGTAGGTTTCAAACTTCAGTTCGGCTTGAACTTACAGATTATATTATTTTTCAAAGAGAAAAACATTTCAAAAATAAAATAAGAATATTATAAGAAAACCTAGTTTTAAAATGTTTAAAAATAAAACAACATTTACAAGTTTGCACAGAAATTAATAAGTTTCAATGTATATTTGAGAATTCTTAAGTAGATATCATTAAACGGTGCAGACGACTCTATTTGGATAAACTCGAAAGTCTATTTTCGCAACGTAAACAAGACAACGCCGACGTCCAAAAATCTAATTTAAAAGCAACAAATCCACTCAATGATATAAATCGAATTTTTATTTTGTGAAACCTTCTAACAATCTGTCGAGTTGAAAACAGTCCCCCAGGAAGAGGGCTCCATCAGAAAGGTTCGTTTGGATCGAAACAAAATTCATAAACAATAGCAAAGGATTGCCCTCTACTTGACAATTTCCTTGAGAAAAATGCAAAAGTTGCTGAGGGGCTCCTGACGGCATTTCGGCTCTTAAAGCCGGGCCCTTCTGAGTCAATGATTGATTTATCACAAACAGCTTATAACTTCTGAGGAGCAGCACAAACAGATAACTTTCACCAGATCCCTGGAAGTCGGGCTGGAGTTACTTTTGTCCGGGCCCCAAAGTTTATATTTTGCGGGAGCAGTTCGACTCCTTCGGGAATAGGGCAATATTCCGGGACTCGGGAATTTTGCGGGCCAACTTTGTTCGCGTTCAACTCCCGCCTTATCTCTGGTGTTTCCCTTTATCCCGGTGTTGCTCGAGAAAGTTGAATTAAAAATTTGCAGAAATCGTGAAAAAAAAGGTGAAAATGGAAAAGTCTAAAGAAGCAGCTCCCTGTGTGGCTGTTTCGTTTCGGGACTCCGAGGAGGAGCCCAAAAAAAAAAAGGCGCAGAAAAGCCAGGAAATCCTGCTCCACCCCCGCAGCACAGACTTTGCGGGCAGTGGCAACTGTGCAGGAAATAATTGAAAAAGTTTTCCACCGCCTCGAGAGCTTTGGTTGGTTGCTTTTCTTCCGAAACGAATGCATACCTGATGCAATTTTTGCATTGAAATTGTACGCCTGCATCGTCGGACTCTGCCGAAATGATTTATTTCGCTCTGGAACAGGAACACCCTGACGCCGGCAATAACAATTCCTGGGCCCAAATCATTCACAGGCGATGAATCGTTCCAATTTTTCAGTTCAATACACTCTGCGCTTAGGCCGCCGCCGCCGCCGGCGAGAAAACATTTTTTAAATTTTTTTATAAATCCTAACCAGTACCATTTAAAAAACATTGAGGTTAATTTAAAAAAAACAAATTTAATTACATATTCTCGTGCGGATTGATCATGCCGTTAGGTACGTACATACATACATACATAATGTATAGAATGCATTTGACCTACTATGCAAATTATCTTTAGATGGCTTTAAACATTCTTAACACATAAACAGTGTATTCCAAATGACGGATGAATTCATTACTCCTCCAATAAGCCAAACTTACCCTAAGTAAAAATCTAATTACTGTTAAAGATAATGGCATTTTTTTAACATTAAGAAAATTAATTATGTTAATTAAGTAAGTTAACTTCGAGAAATTTTGTTATATTCTCAATGTTAATAAAGTAGGGACTAAGCTTTTAATCTCCTCATTTTATTTTTATAAACACAATTGCAGGTATTTTGCATCCCATATTTTACTCTGTGTTCTAGAATCTAATTTTTACGATTACCTCTTCAAATTTTTCTTTTACAAAATAGACTTCCTTAATAGTTTATATATTCATATTTTTCACAAATAATAAAGTATAGTTCTACTCAACAATACAAAAATTTGATACAATTAGTAAGTCATCTCTGTGTATCTGTGACACAATTTTTTTAAATTTTTTCGTACATTTAAAATTTTCAAAAACACTATACACTTATACTAAATTTGTAAGCTTCAAAAACTCCAATTATTGTTATCGAAAATATCAAACTCAAACGCCCTATTCTCAAAACTAATGATCCGGTCGATATAATTTTAATGTGACAATTTTCGTAATCGGTACGGGTAATATTAACGAGGCAATTTTAAATATTCGAAACGCATGCGTTAGGAACAATTTCAAAAACCTCGCAAATAGTCAAAAGGTCCTTATTTCTTAAAGAAATTTAAAATTAAAAAACTGTTAGTTTAACGAGAAGAACTGAATTTCACTCAACAAATACATTTTTGTTGCAATCCAATACTATTTATCTTTAAATAGTTTATTTTAATTTTGATGATATTTTCGGAAGATTGAAATGAAAATGTTTATAACTTTCATCAAACTCGCAGGAGACCTCAAACTAAATTTGTTTTGTAAACTTTTAAAATCTAAAATCTAAGTTGCATTTAATGAAAACTTCTATAGTACCTAGATATTTATTTTGTAAAATTATACGATGATATTGTACTACATGACCGATTTAATTTAATTCTACAAATAATGATAATAAGAAAAGACCTAGTATAGAACTATTGTAAATACCATGGAATAACACTTATTTGTACAATTCTGTGAATTAAACAAATAAAATTTTTATATACATAATAAGAAAAGAAATATTTTCGTAAATTTTGATACAAAGAAGTAATCTCTTAACTCTCCTAAAAATGATAACAGCGAAATGAAAAGTTCTTCAAATTGGATTTATCCTCAACTTCATAAACTAATAACGTTAATTTTTTTGGGTTTTCCACTTTTCCATTTTTCTGTCATTTTCTTTCTGAAATAATGAATCTTATAAAAAAACCTACCTCAATTTTCCAGACTCTGTTCCTCGCACAAGAAAATGTGAAATATAAAAGGGACTAACTTTAAAAAGCCGAAACGACCTTGGAAGATAAATCAGAGGAAAAATATTGAAATATCCAAAAATGGCCATGTTCTGCCATGTTCTCAGTGGTTTTCGGATAACTCGAGTCCATCAAGTTATCCATAAAATCATTGCGGGGGTGTATTAAAGTTGCTTAACAAACCCCTGGCGAGGGGCTCACCCGACTGGCGGGGCAGAGCACCCCGAAGCCCGAAGCCACTGGGGTTTAACCTTTGCAAGTATCACGGAGACTGTAACCACTGGGGTTTCCCATTTTGGTGTAAATTATGAACACGACGGAGCTCATCTGGAGGAGTTCCTTGAGGAAGGACGGCTCGCCCGTTCCGTGAATTACGCCTTGGGTCCTTCGTCGTTCGTCCTTCGTCCTTGGCCCTTGGCCCTTGGGTGTGAGTCCGGCCAAGTGATGCATTCTTTGTGATATTTTTATTGTCAGGAGGAGTTTCGACGCCACAAAGGACATGTGAGCAGCTGAAACTTGAAATCTTGAATGCAGAGGGGTCGTTCATACGTGCGGTATCCTTGGTCATTTCAGCAACCCACTGGGACGTGATAGTCCTGCAAATTGAGGCTACCTGCAAATGGGGCCCCACTTCTGTGCCCTCGTTAGAGGCTGTCGGAACTCGGTATGATAAGTCGTACATCAGCCCAGGAAGCACCGAAATGTCCTAATTTCAATCGGAAAAGGATTTCCGGCTAATTTTTCCCTGAATTCCATCCGATAAAATGGGGCCTCCGAAATCCGAACTGAGCCAAAATTCGTAATGCCCAAGCCTAATGGCGGCGGCACTGTCTTACGCCACAAGGGAGTAAGCGAAGCAATTGCTAAGGCCCTGTTTATTCCCCGCTGATGGGGTGCTAAGGGACTTGCAGAGCTTGGAGGGATTTTGGTGCGTGATTCGAATATTTTAAGCGCTAAAGGAACATTCCCGGCCCGGCGTGTTTTATCTCACCTAGGCATGCGGCTCCTCGTTATTTATTGTCGTCGAGCCAAGTAAACATAAATCGATCATCGGACGCTTAAGGTGAACCAACAGCCATTCCTAGTCCGAGCACGCCGGAAAAAATGGATAAGGCCCCGGTTGCCTGCTTCTAATGACCACCAACAGGCCGGGCTTCGGAAGATGCCGCAATTCGCCTGCAGGAAGCCTCGGGCATATTTATCGAGGTTCCGTGGATTTATGCCCAGAGGCACTTCTGTTGGCAAAAATCAGTGAAACTGCAGATAGGAAAAAACAAAATTACCTTAATTCCATACAAACATTAGACACAAAATATAATGCACGTTCAAATGTTAATTAGGTATAGTTTTTAAGGCTACTTCCAGGGGTTCTCTATTCAACGTGTATAGGACCAAAAATCAGCGAAATTGCCTTATTTTTCGTCGGCCTAATTTTTTTACTCGGGTAGGTATGTACATACATATGTAGGTTGGTTACTTGCAGAAATTATAATTCCTTTTTAAGAAATTACAGACAGTTGTTACCCTTCTTCGATTAATCCCAAATTCTTTCCAATGTCAATAACCAGAAAAGTCTAATCCCAAAATGCCACTATGAGTTAGGCCTACGGAAGTCTAAAAATAAAATTCTAAATAGGAATGTACCCTAATATAACAAAAAATAAAATTGGAAATATATTTTCTTTTCTAATTTCATTTATTTTTAGTTGGATTGTAATAGATTTCCGACTTCTTGCATTTTTAAATATAAATACTGGCTGCGAAATATGAATTATATTTAGGCGCGCATTTTGGCAATGAATTCATACAACACGTAATATTTAATATACATACATAAGTATACGTAAGCAATGCAAACAACTTAAAATTTTGTTTTTTAATTATAAATTATGACAAGGTCATTCCTATTTGCCATATTATTATATATTATTTTGTACATTAGTTATTTTCGAGACTTCAATGAACATTCTAACAAAATCCGTGATAGACCTTTATTTACCTACTTTAACTCTTATCCAAACTTATTATATGTATACGTTCCACCAATTTAATTAGCTGATATCATGTAATTTGGATTATTTTCATTTTAATAAGGATTACAGCGCTGAATATGATACTTTCGTTCGGTCCTGAGCCATAGAGATTTAAATTTCAAACACAAAATCCCATTACATAAATACAAGGATGCATATAAATTCTGCTTTAATTTCCTTAATCTCGTCTAGGTTGGAACGAAGCACGAAGGCAGAAAATATATGAAATAAAATTTCATAAATCTTTTTCAAAATTTATTGATCGACAAAAGTTGTCGCAAAACTGGCGGTTTCGTGTTAAATTTGAAGTGAAACTAATTAACAATTTGCACCTAGGGGACCGGTAGACCGAATTGGCTCGAGGTCAGAAGTCAATCACCTTTGTTACTTTGTGACGTTGTTACTAAGGTGGCTTATGCGCTGAAAAGTATCAATGAGGCCACCAGTCTGCACGTTAATTATTCAAAGGTGTCGCGAATCTGAATTTTCCAGGTGCTCTCCAAAAATCCCACCCCCGCAAACAGTCCCGGCCACGAAACGTGTGATGGCAACGGAAATTCTTAAACCCCGTGGAAGCCGCCGGGGGCCACCACCAGGTAATTATTATCTGCGTAATTTTAGGAAGCGCCCTAACGAACCCGAGCGCACCGCGGAAGTGCTCGTTGCTCCTAATGACCATCCCATCCGCGTAATGAGAGTATGCAAAGTGTGTGCACCCGAAAGATGATATAACGGCCGAAGTCACTAGATAAATTCGAAGTACTTTATTTTATCCAAAGTGTCATTAATATCAAAGTTTCCGGCACAATAAAGGGAAATTACCTAATACGAACGGCAGTTAGTGCTTTAATTTGCATAACACTTAAAAAGCCATTATCCGAGAATTTGGTTCATTAATCATGATGCCACGGAGCCGCTCATATCCAGAGATATCTTGGCTAAATCGTTGGGGACTCCTCCGCTGAGTTAAGGGGCCACCATCTCGCAACCAATGTAACATAAGAACCCCGAGGTGGAGACGTGGGAAATCTTCAAATCGTGGGAAATTTGACTTGTGGTCCTTTTTGCTGTAATTGTTAAAGTAAACTGCTCCGGGTCACATGCAAAGTAGAAGCAGATTTTCTGCAAAATTCTCAATTTCCGAGGCGAAGGACGAAACCCTCGGTGGATTGCATTTCTGCAGTGTCCTTAAAATTCCGCACTGCAACAGTTAAGGCGATTATGTGATAGGATAAGCTTATCGACGCCAGAGATGCAAGTTTCGCTATTCAGCTCCAGGGCATGATTTCGATGAAATGCACTCTCTTTCAGGAAATGCTAGCTGATATGAACGAAACTCGTAAGACTGTTTCTTTTGTATTCTTTTGAATTCTTATCGGAAAATATGCATTTTGCATAAACCCTGCTGCCTGTGGGTAAAAAAAACCACCTTTCTTCAAAGAAATACGTTCTCATAAAATAAGATTTTTAAATGAAAATAAACATATTTATTTTATCATGTCTTTCTTTGTAAGTAAAATATGAGGATAAAAATAACATACCTATAGCCCGATTGATAAGAGATTGAAATCCATATTCAATTTTACTTGCTTTAATACGAGTACTGAAAAATTTGAATATTCAAGTGATAGTGATAAATTGTGATAGGTTCAAAATTTGCAATTTCAAATATACTTGTAAGTTTTTTTTAATTCAGAATTAAGTACGTCTCCTTTTACTTTAAAATTAGTATATTTTTATGCCAAATAATAAACTTTTAGAGAGCTGCTCTAAATAAAATTCTAAAATTTTTTGGAACTCAATTAACAGGTATTCGACCACGGTTTGGATATTGAATATGCGCTTTCTTTCGTTAATATTTGATTTTATGTATTTGAACTGCTACAGAAAAAATTAATTTGATGATCCAAAATACATTTTGGAAAGCATATACATTACTTACATATGTATATAATGAAAAATGTATAACAGTCCAAAACTTTTCCATTTCTAATTCTAAATAACTTCTATCAAGCTCTTCAATGACATACTGTAAAAAAAATTAGTTATCCAAATTTTATATTATGTTTGGAAGTTAATATTTATCCAAAATTCAGGTTCCATTAGAACCAATACAACGTCTGACACGACCAAATAATTCATGAGGACAAGTTATCATTTTATTCTGAATTATTTCAGCGTTAAAAAATATCTTCTGAAGAAAACATTTCTTTTCCAACTCGTATTTGTTGAATAAACTTCTTGTGTAAAATGTCTATTAGAGATATTTATATTTATTACTTTGGAAATCAGTGAATTCTGGCGGTTATGTTTAGAAATCCAATGAATTTAGATATAAATCTAGTTATAGGTGAGAAATAATAGAACCCCAGAGATTTTCACCTGAATTCTAGTGAATTCTAGTTAAAAAAAAAAAAACAATAGAGTTCTAGTATATATTTAGGTAGAATTATCCTTATTTTCACTAGATATAGCTTACTGGAAACCCTACGAAGCCAACTGTTACCCTAGTTGCATTCTAGTTTGGAAAAAAGTTTTATGTGAATGGCAACTAGGTACCGACTCACCGTTTTCAAAAAGTATTCTGACCATTTTCGTTCGCAACACATTGGTGTATATTTACATACATTTGTAGTCCCCACAGCTTAAAGTCTCTAAAAAAATTATGAATTTTTTCAATCGGGGAGGAACTTTTTGCTTACTCTATACTTGTGCTTGTCCATATTCAAAATCTTCAAAATCGGAGTTCCTTTATCAGGCGCTTTTTACAAGACGTAACCCTTTCCCCGGTGCCTGTGGACCCGGAACTACTCTGCGCTTTTCCCTAAAAGTTCCTTCATTTTTGCTCGATTTCTTGCTCGATTACAACTCAGTGGCTGTCTCCGCACGCCCGTCTGCGTGCATGCTTTATCACTGTCATGCATAATTTATTTTAGTCGAAAGGCTATCGGTAACCGGTCCGCGCAGCCCGCCCATCCCACAGGAACTGTGGAGCGAAGTTGGCCGAAGTTTACAAGGAAGCCGCAACGCGGCCCCGGCCAGGGACCGCTGAATGAAAACACTTGAATTAAGCTTAATGAGAAAAGCGCCATTAATCTACGAAGGAATTTATTGGATAAATAAAGCGCTCCACAGATGTATGGCGGTAGTGCTCCTCGCCCCTTGGGGGACGGAAAAAAATCACCCATGAATAACTAAAGCTGGAGCCCCACTTCCACTAGTGCGGGACTGAAATAAAATGGAAAGAAAAAAAACATCAAATGAAAAAATTATAAGAGTTTCCAGGGAATTCCCCGGCCCCATTATGGAGTTGTGTGAGTGTCAAGTTGTGCGCTAAAATTCACCATACATATTTACGTTAAGGCGGCAATCCATCTTCTTGGCTCGTGACAGTTTTTTTTTTCTTTATTTTTACTCTACCGAGGCCTGCACTGTTCCATGCAAATTTAATCAACACGGCGAATTCAATTTGTATAAGAGACGGTGCTTCTGCGGATGGGGTTAGATTATCCATGCTCTACAACATGTGGAACTTTCTTTTTTTAAGATGAAGAAAATTCTCTAAGTAGAGATCTGGAAGAAGCTAGCATACGCCTTAGACAACTATCTTTTCTTAGACGTATGCCGGAAAAGGAGCTGTGAGTATTGGAACGGAAAAAACATAAACTTTTTTGCGGATATTTATTAAATGCTGACTTTTTTCACAGAACATCCGTTCAACTTAGTCAGGTGAGTGAATTTGCATATTCAAGAACGGAAAAGAAGAGAAAATCATGCCACCAGGAAATGTCCTAATTCCTAAATTTTATTCATTAAACTCAAATATTTCAGAGGCCGTAATTTTAAATCCTTGTTTAACACTTATAAGTCGGCTAATGACAACCCACAATTCAATCCATATCATTTATCAAAGAAAGGTATTCAAAGTAAGCCTTTGTGGAGTAAGAATATTATACTTAAACTCTGGATTTCAGAAAAAAGCTTAGGCTTCATATTCTTTTTAAACCAAAAATGGAAATAAAGTACGATACACTGAATCCTTTTTAAAAAACAAATTCAACGGCGTAATGAATTGTAATAGAAGTATTTACATATGTATATAGGCAGAATCATATTTCCATTAAAGTGTATGTAAGACTACAGCTTAGGGAGCCTACATCATAAAATTGTTTAAAATAGTTAATTTTGAATACACTAAAATATAAAAGCAAATCGTCGGTTTAATACTTTAATACGCAAACCAATTAGCTACTAACATTATTTGACACTTTCATTTTAAGTCTAATCGTTTAGAAAAAAGTTGTACCTATTTGAATTACATACATTCCTTCTTTTTAAATGTTTTTAAAATAGAAATACTAATTTTTGCATCTTAACTTTGCATTATTTTTAAATAAAATATATTCATATCATAACCATAGATCAATTAGCTTTATAATATCTTAATAGACAATTCATAATTATTAACAGAAGGCAAAACTAGTTGTTAATAGCAATGTAATAAATATTGTTGGCGATTTTAATGATTTTCAATTCCTTTCATTTTGATTACGTCACCAACTGATCTTCTAAAATATAAGTACAATAGTAAATAATTTCTACAATTTAACTATAAACTTAAATGTTTCTTCTTAAAGTTTTAGTTAAAAAATTCTTATAACCAACCTAAAATAGTGTAAAAGATTTAATTAGATACTCGTAAGAGCAAACTTCTCTAAGATAGCCAGATAAATAAAGCCGCCGTTCTCCTCATTAATACGCACAATTATTAATATATAATCATAACACAATTCCTGTCTATGAGTTAAAATTTCCGACACATTTTAGTGTCATAAATAAACAATATGAATATTTTCATAGTTTTCTTCAAAAACAACAGATTTGTTTACACCCTTTGCAACGATAAAGTAGCAAATGCAGAAAAATGTAAATACCCACAAGAGGTAGTAACGTAAATTGCAACATTTCTCCCACAGTGTTCAAATATTCCCAAAATTCCCTTACCTAAACGTATTTTTCCCATTCTCATTTTTCAATAGTCGTACAATTGAAAAAAACTCAGATTTTCTTGCATGGAAACGTTGAACTACCCTCTTAAGCAGTATAAACGAATTTTGTGCAATAATGCAGTAAAATAGGAGAAATATATACATTATTTGAAAAATTTATAAGACTTTCCGCCCTCAAATGGGAAACGAGGGCCGATTCAAGCAAAACGAAAGCACTCTAATTGAGTGATTTGTGCCCGTTGCCACATACTGTGGCGCTATTTGAAAAAGTTCACAAAAAAATTTTCAATAGAAAAGAAAACTGGAAAAGCAAGTAGAGTGTGGAGGATACATTTAAATAGATTGCAAAGAAAATGGAAGGAAAAACGACAACGATACTGAAACGAAACACACCTACTGACATCAATTTCCAATTCTGGTCGAATAGGAAAAAACTGTTGAAAACTCTCGAAGAGAGCTAGGAGAAGTAAATCACCCGAAAAGTTTTTTCTATATTTTTTGAACAGTGCAAGGTGCCAATTCCCAGTGAAAAACTTCACTACATACGTTGCTGATCCCAAAAATTCATGCGGGACGAGTTTGGGATATGTTCGGCTAGATTCTAGAACGTCTTCTTCCCGGGAGCCCCAAAAGACAGACAACAAAAGGGAAAGAGATAGAAAAATATGAAATATTCCGTAAATTTCGAAATTCACAAGTAGCACAATTCAGGCGGGTATGGTGGATAAAGTTTTCTTCCCTGTAAAAAAAAAAAACTCAATTCAATTCTTGCATAGGAATCAGCAAATTTTCTGGGCGATTCCTCGCACCGTAGTGCCCTATGATTTTATTTTATATATATTTTTTTCCCCATTTCCTATACATCAATTTCCAGAGAACTGAGCAGAAAGCATAGACATTGTCGTTTATTTCTTGAGATAGTTCCTCTGAAAATTTTTTGAGAATCGGCCTACCAACCGCGCCTGTGTTAACTCCAGGCTCTATACCCCGGCCATGGAGGTTGGGAGGTTTTGGGCGGGTTTCCTAAACCCCCGTATATATCACCGATATCCAATATCAGGTCTTAATATAAAACAAAATGCCGTCAGTTGTTATATTCCGGGACATACTGAACCGGGGCGGTACAGAGAAAAGGACGCGTTTACTATTATGCCGTCCAGGATTTTTCCTGCTCGAAATTCGGGCAAGCACAAACTGTAAAAGCAATCTGGCGCATATATCCTAGATTTTTTTCCCCCTAATAAACAGGAACTAGATGAAACTTTCTTGGAGATAGTTGGGCACCCATACGGAATGCCTCAAGGATCCGGTTTGGTGCATTTTTTTATTTGTTTTGTAATAGCGGCGACATCTGATCCAGATTTATTCCTTTGTGTAAGGACTGAGATATCTGGCGAGAAAATTTTGATGTACACCATCACATCATAAGGCGTACTCTACACTGGGTCCCCCCCGGTTTATATGGGTTGAAAAAAAATCGGCAGCAAATGAAAAATTCTACTGGTCCCATGAAGCCCTCCCCGAGGGAAATGGTGTTTCTGGGCAACTGTGCCAGGGTATCGGTTCCGTGCCTTTTGGTGTTAGATCATTGAAATAAAAAAACATAAAGGGGCCAAAGTTATGGCAGCATATCTACCAAAACTGGTAACGCTGAGCAACAGACACGTACCCCCAAAAATGTTTCGCCAGAATGAATCTCCAGGGCACGCTAACAAGGCTTAAAGTTGGCTACCGCAGCATCCCGCCGTGGAGCACATGCGAGGAGCAACATCCATCGAATGCCATCCCAAAAGGCCCCGCTGCGATATTACGAGAACCAGCCGCGAATGAATAGCTCAAAACGGCGCCAGTTAGCGAAAGCAGCCGTAATTCATGCTCACATGGAGCCAGCCTTTTCCCCATTCCCGATGCATGTCCTTTATGTACCCGGCTGAAACGAAATTTCTACGGACACAGATGCTGCACATCTGCAGGTTCATCAAGTTTACACTCGGCCGAACTGAGTATCGTTTTCGCGAAATGCAATAGTGCACCGAACTTTCCAACTTTTCCCGCACGGCCATCACAAATCAACAATATTGCAGCGAACCCTTTGAATTTACATCTGAAACGCGATATAACGCCAACATCCACCCCCTAGCGGCGAAATGGGGCGAAACTCTGTTATTGCGTTAAGCAAATCCCACTAAATAATAGAAAGAAAAAAGCCTATTTTTTATCACCCCCATTCGCTGGCGGGACTAGGGACATTTTCCCTGCAATTGCAATTCACGCCAGGATTAATAATTTCAGCAGGCCCTTGAGGAAATTTTGTCTGCAGCCCTTGCATTTAATAACCCCTGTCTGAGGGTAATTCGTTTCGAGGGACTTCCCGTCCTAGTAGTTCCTTTTAACGAGCCTATTCAGATTTTGATTGGATTTTTTCCAAGTTTTCACTTTATTACCATTGGGCTCTTCGTTCTGTCCGTGCTCTGTAAAATGAACATTTTTAGTGTGCACTGTTAAGACAGTTTACAGTATTAATATTATAGCAAAATAATTATATTCATACATAGAACAAAATAATAAAGTACGATGCGTGTTACAGAGGAACCGAACCTAATTAAAGGGTTATTCTCATGCACAGACAAGAAAAACATGCCTTTTTACAGACAATTTTTTTCTTGGTGATAATGATAAATTAGGAAAAAAAATTTGACGCTTATTTATTCACTCAATTTTTTTTAATTTTATATTTTATAACATTTTTTATTATTCAAACGTCTTGCCGCGTAATGCTCAGCTGGCGCCGGTGGTTTTAAATCACAGGACTATCTGAAAAAAAAGATTTTAAGGAGTTAATCAGTACAAATGTACCCCTCATCCCTAGAAAATTTGAATCTTTTTGTCAAAAATTTACAAAACGAAAAGTTACTTTTGGAAAAAGACGTCTAAAGATTTTAGTATCTAGTTTTTAGACTGCACGACTGCTCAACATAAAAAAGGCTGTAGAAGCTAAAATACTAGGCATTTTTGAACAAAATTTTAATAGAAGCTTCTTCAAATTTATACTTTCAAATTGAAAAGAAGAAATATTTCTTTTTACAAAATGTCACATGAGAATGACCCCTTTAATCTATGTTTTTGTCGTTCGTTTTAGTTCGGTAGGATTCGCTTTGGTTAGATTTGGTTCTCGATAAATTATGTACATCATGTCACTTTAAATTGTGTCTAATGCAAATTTATGAAGCTTATTCCATATTTAAGTAGATAAGTATACATATATCTTCTTGTTGATTTTTGGCGCCTGAAAATTTCTTATTCATGTTCGATTCTTTTCCGATGTTTTTATAATACTGTAAACTTGCATAGTTGCAACTTGAAATTACAAAATTCTGGCCAATTTAGAAACAAAAATTAAATTACTCTTTTTCGAAAAAAGCAGAATTTTGTATATTCTCGCAAGTTCACATATTTTATTATTGAATATTTTTAAAAATAATTTCGTTCTTTATAATTATTGCACTCCTTACAAAAGTCCAAAAGAACATATTTTAAATGTGAATACATTAAATAAATTGCTTTTATTCCTGTACTTGGCGACACAAAAGCTCCAATTTGGAAATTTCAGGCTTCAATTAACTTTTGTTTCAGGAAAAGAACAGTTCAATTAGTTAATTAATAAGCTATAAAAAATATTCAATATTCAGAGAATTATTTCACCATATAGACTGGTAAATTTCAAGGATTTTGTTGTTATATATAAACATTTTACTTCTTGTGTTATACTTAAAATAAAATTCCAATAAAAATTGTAAGCCAATATAATATAAGCATATATGTACAATGCTATAAAATGACACGAAGTACCTATTATTGGTAGGTTAAATGGCTCTGACAATAAAATGTTTTAACTAGCGTAATTATCGGCACGTTTTAATACATCGTTGGCACTAACAAAATAGATTTTTTAAAATTCGTTGTACATAAAGTATGTGCAAATAGAACAATTTTTATTGCATGTAGAAATTTCCTTACTGCGATGGATATTGCGGATGTAAAACATATTCTAAATTTATAATCTCCTTTCTTTCTTATATTTGGTCAGTAATTACGTATTTAATTGTATTTTAAACAAATTCAATTCAAAACATTTTTAAAAAAATTTAGCTTCTTGACGCCCAACACTTCAAAATGTTATGTTCTATTATGCTCTTTTCCACACTTTTTAAATCTACCTTCGAGTAAAGATATTTCAACTCTAGTAAAACCGCAACACTACCGAACTTTTAACATTTTGCTTGGCCGAACCGAGGTTGCACGGAGAGTTGTCAATTTAGCCATATGAAAAGCAAGAAAAAAGTCTCATCCAAATGCAGAACAAATAAAAGTTATGAAGTTATGGGCATTGATAAGGTATAATTATTTGTTCATTCAAGAGAACTTCGTGTTTCTTAGAACGGATAGTATTAAACACAAGAGTCGAACATTTGTTTAGTTTAATGAATAACCTGAAGAACTTTAATTTTACTTATTAGAGTTTGAAATTACTGGTACACTGGTACACATGTCTTACCTACGAGTTCCTTCCAGATATAATAAAGACTATATCGGTACAATAAAATTGTATTTGCATACCAAATAACACTCAACCGTCCATTTTTAAAAGTTATGAGCCCTCAACGATGATACTGAGTTCGATAGTCCCGACGTTTTTAGTTATCATCATAAATTACAAATATAGCTATTGTTTTAATCACACGACGATCCGCCATTTAATGTTTACTTCTTTCTCATCGGTTTGCTTTCCGAAATAAAATCAATAAACATTTTGAAATTAATTACCCAAATCAAAAACCAGGAAATTAATAATGCTAATGGAAATATATGTATTATGAAGTACACGTTTGCATGGATTATTGTGACGCAACGATTTGATATCTTTTTCTGGCGAAAATAAAAAGCTTGTAATTATTTTACCGAAAAATTTATCAAGTTACACACATGAAATAAAACCTATATACCGAAAAAGCTGTTATTAATAAACCTTTTTTCCAAAGAAAAAATATTTATTTTGAACGTTTAAGGGTTTGTTGTAACTTTATAACGCGAGCTTGAAAAAATAAAAAGCCTATGTGACTCTTTAATTTTCCTAGAAATAAATTCAGCTTGTTATATTTGCTCGAAAATATAAAAAGTCAAGCTGGCTTTTAGCCAGTAAAAGATATTAAGCTTTTGAGTTGGTTTTTCTCTGCTTCAAATTAAAGTGGGTTAAAACTCCACTGTTAGGCCTAAACAGAAATGAAACTTCATAGAAAATAAAATTCTTCGTAATTTTTTAATAATTAGTTTGGCAAAAGAAATAATAATATATGTTTCATTATATTATATTATTAATATTATTTTAAGTGTGAAACCTTAGAATCCACATGAAGAAGTGCTAATGTAAAACCCGTCAATTAAAAGTTATTCGAATAAATATTCAAGATAAGACTTGGAAATTTGTAATAGATAAATGTATGTTATTAATTAACAGAGATTCGTTTCCATCCATCCTCATATTAAATGCTTGCGTCAACAGGAAAAAAAAACTCCCAAGGAGCCATGATAATCACAGTAGCATATTTTTGTCGTTAAATTGGAAAATTTATTGCACAATGCTCTTCCGTGTCCATTGTCTCGCAAAATAAAATTTCCACATTTAACTTCGTTCATTTTCTTGGAAAATTACGTAGCGTCAGCAGATATTTCTGGAGAAAATCTTGGTTGGACCTCCAACTGAATAATTCGTTCCTTCCCAATTTCATCCCGACTCGCAATCGGGATAACTCTGGAAGATGCTCCCGCCCCGCCTTAAATTACCTCTTCTTCAGCCACAAACGGACTCCGGGCAGCTTCTCGCCTGCAGCAGGAATTTCCTTCTAAGAAAACCATCGCGATGGTCCCGTTGGTGGTCCATTCTCTTAATTTTCCCTTCCCGATTAATTTAATCACCTCCCAATATTCTCCTTTTCATTCAATTAGTTCCTTAGAATTGAAATGCTTCCTGCTTTTTTGCTGGTACTGTCTTAGCGTACAATTTTTCCGGGGTTTATTTCTTTTCTTTTTCTTAGCCCTAGAGGTTAGATAGTTCTTGATCACGAAACGTTTTTCCATCTCATAAAATGCGATGCAATCCGGGTCTTAATGACCTTCGTTCTTTTTATGGAGCTTGAACACAAAATCTTATAACTCATTCGAAGATGCGAAGTTTTCTTTTGGAAATCTTGAGGGTGGTAATGAATCGTTTTGCCAGTGGGCACGAAATTAACATTGAACGTGTGTGACACACATAACTATCAACTCCTGAAGGTATATGTACGTTTTATGTCAACCAAGTAAATCGCAGATAAACTCTTCTTCGAGCGACAAAGGAATAAAAGAACCGCCACCAAAAGTTGCGATAAAGCAGGCTTCCTTAATCATACCAAAATTCACTGCTTTCGCTACGCCCCCGCAGCTGAGGAATCTTCCTTGGGGTTCGGGGGTCCCATACCAAAATTGCCTCCTATCTCGAATTCAGCGTTCGTTTGTGGCAGGTAAGTCATTTTTCGTAGAATTTCAGGTATATGCGATCTGACGTCTGAACCCTTAACGTAGGTTTCGGGGCAGGTGGCCTATACCTACCCCAAAAAAAAAAATTCTCCTTGGAATTTCTTCTCCGTTTTTCTGTTTGGTAAAATGCTCAGATAAGTCCGGACTTTGTGTCACCAAAGTGCTAAGGCAATATTTTATAGGCTTGAATATCTGCCCGTAAATGTTATCTCCCGAGTATTCGGGAAATCTTTTCAATCGGTTACATAACAAGTTATCTCGAGCTCTCCTCGCTGGCTGATTTGAAACTTTTCGTAAGCGAAAGGTTCACCAGCTTGAGATGAGGGCGGAATATATTATTACGCCGCCAGGGAAACTTCATTTTTTTTTCAAGATAATATAAATTCCCCCTCGAATATCAAATTGTAATTTATCCCAGACAAATTTTTTGTTGGGGTATTTTATTATTCCATCAAGAAATGGTTTTTGAATGAATCCGATAGTGACATATTTTACAAGACTATTAAGTTAACTATTTTATCTTATTTACATGTAAATTTATTCATATTTTTCTACTTAAAATATGTTTTACTGCAAATGTTTTAATAATAATAAAAATTCTGGAAACTAGAAAACCTTTCTGCAAACATTTTTAACATCGATCCAGTCATTTAAGCTGAAATCGCAGATTATATCGCTTTTTTTTTTGTGGTATTGTCCGACCTAAAAATTCGAAGCAAGCCGCAATCCAAATCCTATTGTCTTACTTTTATTACTCTCCTTTTTCAAGTAATTGCTATACGAAATCCAAAACCAGAGATTTGAAATGATATTTTTCTGGAATGTTTTCGCTTGATGAAGTCGTTAAGTTTAATGGGATTTTCCTTCAGGAAAATCCAAATAAAACTCTCAGCCCCAACGGATGGGGCAATAATGATGAAAAACACCAGATAATCCCCTGTCCTGCTTTTGTCTTTGACGCTTTTGTTCACCTTACCAAGTTTACCATTATCAAGACCACCAGGAATTATCTGGACCATGGATTTTGAGCTGTAAAGCTCTTTCGTGGTCATTTTAACATTTGCAGAAGTCTGTCAGTAGTCTAAAAATGATACTGTTTAAAGTTAAAGATGGTCAAAAAATATAAATAAAAATATAAAAATTAACTCGTAAAACCTATTGATATTCTTGTATCATATTAAGTATGCATAACAATTTTTACTAGGTATATAAATTTTAAAACAAGATATAGATAATAGTATATTTTCCATGAAATAATAATCAACTTTACCTCAAATGAAAACCTTTCATATGGAAACCTTTTTGCTTAATTTAACTTAAATTCCCTAGTCACGATAGCTGAAAATCCAGCATCACAAAAAATAAACATGAATTTGGAGTGTATCTAATTAAGATGTCAAGAATACAAATGATTTATTTGTCCCACTTGGTCACCTCGTTTCTGAATTTCATTTTTATTTAAGTAATCAAAATTTTTTCACGTCTCATTCCCAAATCATAAAGTTTACAAAGTAGACAAGCTGCACGAAAGGTGACCTACAAGTAAATAATATATTGCTTGAAAAATAATTTGTATTAAAATAGTATAAAATAAAATAAATATCACTTATCATAGGGTTTCTCCTATTTTCAAATGTTATTATACATTAATTATAAATGTCATAAGTTCACAATTTACATTTTACTTCAAATACCAAGTATCTAATACTTTTGAAATCTTTAGTATACTACTATATAAATGGATGGAATATTACACTAAACGACAGTTGAAGGTATATAAAGAATATTTCTTTCTTCCGATGAACAATTATTAAAATAATCAACAGTTTTATTGATGACGTCTGAAACTTATTCTCGATTTGGTGTTAAAATTAACTTATATTGGCAAAACGATAGCATATTACAGTTACTATTTAGGTACATTTATTTATAGGGTAAAACATAAGACGATAAATTCGTGTGAAACTTCCTAAAAAAAATGATACATTGAACATAGCAAGCAATTTTCTATAATTAAAATAACTACGAGAATAGTAGCAATTTGAAAAAAAAAAAAAATTAAAATCAAATATATATAGAATTTTATAAAAAGGTGTATGCAAAATTTGAAGTCAGTTTTTAACTAAGTAATTTAAGAAAACAGCAATTTTACATGGGATTTACAAGGAAAAGAATTTTTGAAAATTATTTTATCGAGGTTTTTTTGTATAACACGCGTCAAATTGACGGTTAAATAATGCATATTCTCTTTAAAAACAACAAATTTTAATTTAAAAACATAATAAATAAACTACATCTATATGAAAATCAGAAAAACCAGGGCTGAATATTGTTATTGTTTTCCGAGACTTGAAAATATACATATGTAACTAACCTACTGTTTCTTGCGAAACTATAAAAATATAGCAAAATTACAAGCTAACGTTCTAAATTTGCTTCCTTCCCTCTTAAATTAATTATATTTCGCAAATTGTATTCCCCTAGCGAAATTCAATTTGCTGAAGTGAAACCAATAACTAATAAGCCCATGATCTATCTCTCCTTTTAATGTGATGGTAATTTCATTACTAAAAATAATGGGAACGTTAAGTGCTCATTAGGGCAAGGGACTCCATAATATTCGGACAGTGCAATCTCGCCAAAACGACGGGATTATTTCATATCCAAATTGCATTTGACATAATTCATTATATTTGCTTGGAAAACAGCGGAATTAATTAACCGCATTTATCTTGCCAGTGTCGTTTAATGAGTCGATTCCATTGCCCCCCCGCCCGACGGCGTCTGTTGTGTGTGGGGTTGTCCTCGACGCCCCTGGAAACAAAATCGCGCGGCCGGGAAATCGCGTGCACACCCATATCAAATTAAAAATTTATTGACCATTCGTTTAGCCGTCTGTGTCCAGGCTTCGACTATTGGGCTAAAATTTTGCACTAGTTGTGGTCGAAGCCGGGGCAATTCACAAACAATTACGAAGTGTATCACTGCACTGCATCACGCAAATTGCATTATCCGGGCTGCATCACCCCCGATCCTAATGTCGGGGAATGAATAGTCGCGCATTTCGAGATACCCTACAACATCGTCCTGATTGCTGGTTAATTGAGTAGTGCTGTGATTTACTGATGGGAATCGCAGCCCCTTTGACACAGTACCCGCCAAAAATACCCCCGCCTCCCTTCTATCCGTTTCGAAGGGAAAACTTTTCATGTTTTACAGGTGAACGAGGTCGTTCCGTCAGGACGATTTAAATATTTCAGGTGTAATGAAAACTTTCACATGTTTACAAAACATTTTGGGATTATTCAATTATTTTACAGGTTAATGAAGAGTCACTTTATTTATTTCTGTCGAAAATTTTGCAATGAGTGTTTTTGATATTACGAGGTTTTCGAAGTTTGCCAACAGAAACAAATTTTTGTAATTGTAGGTAAGTAGATATTTGGTATGGGAATGGGATCGACAAAACATATTCATTCAGATAATTGTCCCAAATGGAGCGTCACTTGAGAAATAAATATGAATTTAGTTTCATATTTAAGTATTTTGCATACTTTTAGACAATAAAATTGTAAGGGGTTGGTTTACATATTTGATTTTCAAATTTTCTTTTTAAAATAATTTCGATATCATAATTGAATTTTGAATTCCAATATTATATATTGTTTTATAAGCTTTAGTATAACGATTTAATAAAATTAGTACATTTAGAGTATATAAAATACATTTTATGTCATTACCTAACTTAAAAACTAAATTTACTTTTAACTATGATAGTAAAAATCGTGTATACCTATATATATATATCTATGTATATGTATTTAAATATATAATAAAATATCAGTGAGTCAATCAACAAATTATTATATATATGTATGTTATATAGAAAAAAAACATTATGAATATTTTAGAAATAAGTAATCTAAAAAGTAAAAGTTAGGTTATAGGAACTTATTAACACTTGTCCTGTGTTTATGGGTCAAAATTGCCCAACGTTTAATTCATAGAAATCTTACCTGTAATAATTCATATATATGGCAGCCCCTAATTTAACGACTTTTCCTCACTTTTTGAAATAAACAATTAACAGTGTTTTGTTGGTTTCGTTAATTTTTGCTTATTAGTGTGCTACATTCTAGAACTATAAAATGTATCAATAACGAAAAAAATTATATTGAGCTGATTTGGCCCATAAACAAGTTGTACCTATGTTAGTTAGTTTTTTTTCAAACGCAGGATTAAGGTATTAAGCCAAAATACGTCTCCTTGTACATTTCAAACCTATTTTTATCGCAGTCGTAAGCTAAAAGAGAATTTTCATTTCCAGAATCATCACGATTTTGAGAAACATGGGATTAAAAAATGAAAAAAATATCAAGTTTTATAAAATAATTGGATATTTTAAAAGTTTGATACTTCACACAAAGTTAAGAAACGTACCTGAGCCCAAATAATCTTCCGCCTACGTTCTTACTTCTCCTCATCTCCCTGCGACGCCTATGGTAAGGTAAAATCAAATATGAGGTGGGTCCAGACTCAAAATTCCAATTTCATCAATAATCATCAATCATTTTTAAGCGGACGTTAAGAAGAGTCACTGGATGCACATTTTCAAGGTGAAGACGAAAAGATAAAATTGAAAATTTTTTTTAAATAAGCTCATAATAACAAGAAATTTAAATTTGGGTCACATATCCAAAACTTTTGAATTTATAGAGATAGGAAACATCAATATTCGTTTTTAGTCCACATATTAAGGTTGCGTATAAAAATTATAGTTGTATTCTTCTCCATCTTATCTGTCTGTTGAAACCGACCTAAATCACTTAATTTATATCATTAGTTTTCATTTATTCAAAGGGCTATTATTCTCTAACATTCCTTTCAACCCCCGGCTATCAGCGTTTATAGAAAAGAACTGAATAGCGTTTGAAAACAGCACGTGCCGTATTTTTGGGAAATTTTTACATAAATGTGGTGTAGATGTATCCTCGAATCTTTGTGTGAAAATGACACATTTCTACATTGATTAATGATTGAAATCGAGTGAGGATTACATTAGAAAGAACTTAGGAAAAGCCAGACTTCTCCGACGGCCCCTGCTGGCTGTACGAATGAGATGTGTGAGCATGAGCTGGAGTGTGCCTGCGTTGCGGGCGGGTTTACAGGGCTCCACCCCGAAGTAATATCTAATAAGATGGTTCCGGGGTGGGGTTCCTGGAGGGGGGAGCGGGGTTTTAGCCGGTAGGCCTGGCCTTTGGCCAGGGAGTCCGGCACAGGGGTGGCTTCGGCCTCCCTAGTGCGTAACGGCATTTCCCCGCTTCCCTACAAAAAAAAAAAAAAAAAAAAAAAAAAAAAAAAAAAAAAAAAAAAAAAAAGACTTCTCCGACACGTGCTGAAACAAAATTACATGCATATAGATTTTGCCTACACAAGAACACGCTTTTCTCTTTTTTGTGTTATCGTTTGTTATTGTATAATATTGCACGTGTTTATGAACTAATTAGAGATCAATTCTTATCTTTTGCTCCTAATTATCACTATCATCACTGTAAATTGTTTGTGACACGAACGTAGTGAATCTCAACTAGATTTGGTTTTCTATATATGCAGTTCGAAGAAATAGTTCAGAAAAACGAATCATTACAATTTTATTCTAATTATATTATTTCTTGCATTTTGCATGTACGTATATATTATGTATATATATAAATACGAATGAATTTTTTAGAGTTTAAAATAATAAAAGGGAAAGCGTTGAAATTAAATTTGTAAATAATTGTGGGTAAATAGGAAGTTTCATCAATTAATTAATGCACAAAATTTCAAATAAATTGGTCTATTGGTTAAATGTTTTTTTTTAAGAATTTAAAGTCTTATAGAAACTTTGAGTAATAAACAACTCATTTAATTTTTATTAAAAAATAAAAGAACATATTTTGGACGATATACATATATGTATTTTACTTTAAGATTCTTTAATTTTAATTTAGCTAACCACCAAATGTAAGGTTGCCGACTGTGATCGATTCGAACTTTAAGTCATATTCAATCTCGCTGACAATAGAATTTTCTGTCTTGATCGGCACACACACTTTTTATTACTTTGTAACAAAATATTGCAAAATAGGCGTTCGTTTAAACCAATGAAATTTTTCAGTTGATTTTTTACTATCCAGCAAGTTTAAATCAATTAAACGAAAGCAATGAAATTAAGTACACAACTGTCCTTTGCTAATCACTCACGATGACACCAGAATCTAAACGATATTATTCAACAAGAATCGAACATCCGGCCGCCAAATATCCGGCAATCCGGCCTCGAATCTTACCGGAAATCTGGTATCCGGCCAAATAACTATTCGTTTCATTTCTAATATTTTTCCAACTTGCAAGCGTGAGGGTTTTTTCCTATTCTTAGATACAATATATCCAAATCCCCAATATCGAAATATTTTTAAAAATTTGCTAATACATATTGAACTAAGATTTCCCGCATCTTCCAAAATTATATTATTATAAGTTCAAAACTACAATTACCAAAAAACATGTAAGTATTCGTCAGCATAAGTGACTGAAAAAATTTTCTTTAAACTCTCTTCTTGATCTAAGACCATTGACACTAAATGATGGGACTGAACTAGAAAATGTTTGGTTAGCTCTAACATGAAAAATGTGATAATCTTTTCCGCGTGTGACTCTTATCATGGTAACAACGCAAAGTAATTATTTGCTCCCTTGATGGTGGCAAAATGTCAAGAAGGAAGGTTTACTTTTAAAACATTTTCATATATACCTTCGGATCCTCGTAAGACTCTGGCAAACATTTTACGAGTGCCCTTTAAAGCACAAGCCACACGTGCAGAAAATGCTTTTTTTCTTGGGTTAGTAACATCGGCATAGAGCGACACAATCTTCAAACTTTATCTTTCGAAAAAAAAAAGAAAAGAAAAAGCCAATTTCTCCTTTAGCAAGTTAATTAGATTCAAAACTGTTTCAACGCGAATCGTGTCGGCTTCAATAGAGCCATTCATTAGCTGCTAACAACGAAATGATTTCATTAAGCTCCTCCGGTTCGAGGTAATCAAAGGATACAGTGGCGCACGGGTTGAGGATTAAGACCAAAGATCGATTCCCGACAAGTGGCCATAGTTTGCCCCCCTTTTTTCGCTCATTATTCCCCCGGATAAATGGGGCCCGGGGGCCGATTAAAGTTGATAATCCAGGCTGTGGCGCGGCCGACATTTTTACACAATTTGCCTCTTTGCTTTTACGCCAATTGGATTTTCAAAGCGGCCTCAAAGCCACAGCAGCCGCTTCAATTAATAAAAAAAAAAAATAAAAAACTTGGTGGACTAGAGTGGTACTGGGGCAATAGCTCCAATTATCCCGGCGCTGTGTGCGGGCATCAAACCCATGAATGGGAGACACACTTTTTATCCTTTTAATATGCAACGGAATGCAGGAGGCATGAAATCTACTTTTGCAGCTCCACTCCTGGAGCAAGAGCCCCCTGCAGACGTGCCCCGGTGCAATTGGTCTAGTTTCCACCTGAGCCCGGGATTGAAAAAGGTTCCCATAAAAGCGACGTGCTGTAAACAAAGCATTCAATGCGTGCACCAGGTGAATCCAATTTTCTTGCACCAAATCAGGAGAAAAGGCTCCCAGTTAATACCCAACTCTCAGCAGGATACTAACTAACATAGTAACTAGTGAGTAGGCAAGGCACTTAACCCTTTCAAAGAAATTCATCGCGTTATCTTACAATTTCTAGAATCAAATCAATACTCTAAAGTACTAAATATACATCCAATTTATTGTTTTACGATAAACGAAGAGGCAAACGTAAAAATTGCAGCCAATAAACCAATTGCACTAAATGTACTTAGGTACCTACCTACTTAAAATGTTGGTACAAAATGTTACAAAGTAAACCCACCACAGGTTGCCTACAAAAACCTGGTCTCACCTAAATAAAATCACTCACTTCCGAAAAGAGTTTTCCTGGTTGCAGCCTACCGACTTACCAGATGAAAATACCTCCGCTCCACAATATTGAGCTTTACCCTTTGAAAAATTTTTTATTTTTGTAATATAAGAATTTTTTAGCCAATGATTCAAATAACCCATTGGTGCTTATTTTCATAATAATACATTTCAACATAATGGATTCGCCAATTTGAACTTCACTAGAAATTATATTCCTTTTTGAAACAAAATTAAATGAAAGTTTAAAGAAAAAGCATATGATAATTTTTAGTATACTCTTTTCTAACAAATTAATGAATCATTTCCAAATATGAAGGAGCAGTTTTTCAATATAGTAGTTTTTTTAGAAACAGAATATAAACTTGAAAAATGAAAATGACAATATTTTCTTTAAGCAAAAAACTCCGTACATAGTTTGAAGTCGGAGGAGTATATTATAAGGTTAATCAGTGAAAAATAATTCACATTTCAAGTCTCTAATTCTAGTATTGGTCTAATGTAAATATTCTATAGATTCATATTATGATTAACTATTCTATTCTAAATGAATAGTGCAATATGTACTTACCTTACCTTTTTTAAATAACACAAAATTTATGAGTTATGAAACATTAAGACACTTAAGTAAAATTATATTGTTTTAAACAAATTGTTACTGGTATAAAATAATAATAATATGGCTAATTTTATTTTGGTTAATGACACAACTTCTTACCCAAGTAAAAATATCTAATTCTTTGTATCGCCCGCATCGCAATGCACACCCAAACATGTTCTATTTTTAAGCCCGCAACAAGCAGGGTTGTCGAACAATAACGCCTGCGCCGTACGTGTAACAAGCCCACATTTCTCAATATACGCCTGCAACATGCCTGAAACCTGCTTGCAACGGGCCCGCAACGCGCCTGCAGCAAGCCTGAAATGCGGCCGCAACAAGCCCGAAACGTACCCGTAACAGGTTCAAAATGTTATATAAACTTTTTCAATTCCGGGCATTTTGGGCCTTATATTTTAACTCGAGTTAGTTCTAAAGATTAGGCATCTTGGAAATATTGGAGTGTAATTTCAAATATAGCAGCATCTTATGGAATGTATGTCACTATATGCAAATTCTAAAAAATTTGGTTTAAACAATAGCTTTAAACTCAACGTTATTTTCTCTCAAAGCAGCCAGAAATAATGACTCTCCTATTCTGCGACAATTTCAACTGTTCCATACGTGAAACAAACGAAAATTTTGAATAGAATCCTAAAATACTCTGCTTCATATCGGTTTCAATTAAAATTCATTTCGACCAAAATTTAATAAAATAGTTACTATATATATTATCATTAAAATTGTATAGTTACTTTTTCAAATGTTATTTTATTTCTTGAAAGTTATTAGATAGATTAGATTAGATTAGATAGAAATTAACTTTTTTACAATCCTTCTTGCTAGCGTCGCTAATTATGTTAAACTTTTAAATTTTGTCTCTAATTTCCCAATTCTAAAGAAAAAATAGATACCTAGTGAATGAAATTCTTTTGTTATAATGGACTGTATTCTTCGCAAGGTGGCAATGGCAACCCTATGTGCGAGAATGCCCTTGCCGGGAATGTTCGTAGTGCACGTTCCTCGCTAAGAAAGTGCAACTTGAAAACATCCATAAAATTTGTTTAATTTTGTTGTTGCCCTTATCCAGCCTGAGCACGACAAAGGAATACTGCGAATGCCAATTTCAGCGCATTGCTCCAGGCGAACCTTTCAATTTTTGTTTATTTTTTTATGCATACATATACATATATCCCTTATCAGCACTGTCGGAACACTTGGTGCCATCAATTTTTAAAGCAGCACCCCCCGGGGCGTTTGCAGGAGTTCTCTGTTGAATGTCTGGAGGTCTATCGAGCGCCCCATTTAAGCTCCCCAATGCACAAACAATGCAGGGTAACTTCAGATGAACACCTCCACCTCGCCGACAATTATTCAAATTCTATTTATTTTTGATAATGCGAATAATCACGAATTGCTTTGAATTTGACCGCAGTTTATTCATAGGAAAAGGCCAAAATTCACTTACTACTATAGGTTTTGGGTAGATTATCGCCACATCAAACCACCGGCGCCGTCACGAACAATCTCCTGTATGTGAGGCTAACAATTTTGCATGGAGATTGAAATTATAAATATTCACAATGACCGCATTCCATTTCCGCGCTTTACACGTGTCCGCTTAATGGTCACCATTTGCGCTATTCATTTGACTGCGGTTTCCAGCTCACAAAACAATTAGGGAAAATCCCACACCGTACCCAGGCGTTATTTGCATTTTCTGTCGTATAACACCACCACCCGGCTCGAAGGACCGAACGGCGGTTGTGTTCCAGACTTACGAAGGTTGCCATCCTACTGGACATTGTGCAAATCTTTGATGGTTGTTTAACAGACTTCACTGGTACAAGAGTCGTTTCCGGGTATTTTTGAAACGTTCACTTCTAGCGGAGAGCGCAGGAGGATTCCTACTTAAAATTTATAAAGCAGTATAAGTCGAACAAGTCTTGTAATTTGACTTTGGAACTTTTGGTACATGGTTTGCTTTGCTGAATCGTTAGTCTTGTTGATTCCTAGAGCAAATAGAGTGATGTCTTTTGTTATAGTATTATTACGTTTCTATAAGTTACATTTAATTACGTAACAATCCTTGGTTTTTTACTTAGGAAAATCAGATTAACTTTACTAAAAGAGATTCCCCACTTCAAGACGAGAAGTGCATCGATGGGAATTAACATAAGAACGACCCAATTCATGCAGCAATTTGAATTTAAAAAGTTAATTGAAAACTAAGTATGTAAATTATAATAAGAGTAACCCTCTTAGCTAATTTATGTAAATAATAAGTAAATTATAAATGAATCGTAAACTTTAGGACATATTGTATTTAATTCACAAAAGTGCCCCCTTATACCAAATATAATTTGCCTGGAAAGCACTATTAGATATTTAAATTTTCATTTCTTATTATGTTAATTGAATTTTTATAATATAATAACAACAAATAAATATATGTGTATCCTAAATTGGAAAAACAAAATTTAAATAATAATATTATCTTTTAAGTGTTTTGAAATGGTACCTCGTATCAACTCCTCCTATATTTGCATCTAATTTTGCCTTTAAAGTTTGTTTCAATTTTCTTATATAAGCTAAAATATTATTATATTATAATTATTCTGAAATTTATGCGCCATTATGTCAGCCCGAAATTTTAGAAAATTTTCAAAAGAATAAACATAATATAATTTTAAAAAGTATTAAATTACATACTGCATACATAGCATAGACGAAAGAAAAATAAGTATAGCCTTATATTTGCCAGTAAAATCCATAATTTTTAACTTATTTATTTACATTTAAATTATGAAATTATTTGAAATCTTGTTACTAATTAATTTACCTATAAAGCATTTTTATGAATTATAACTTTTAACTATTTTCTATATTTATTTTGAAACTTAAAGTTTCCGACATCAAAAATATTACAATAACGTAAAATTGTAGCTTTATTGAAACAATGCCCACGTTCTGTAAATCCCAAGATTAAAATTTTCATTCCAAACATATGTATCTTCTAAGATGAAAAAGTGCACATTTCCAAAGTTAAATCAGGTCAAAAACCTCGCATATTTGTTTATTACACCACCGGTTTTCACATAATGTTTACATTTGCAAATGAAATAATTTTGTTTCTTCGTGCGACAGCGAATCTCGCGGAACAATCAAGTTTTTATAGAGACAAAACATAAACCCACAAAGTTATTTATGGTAGGTCTTGGATGGTGTTAACATATCAAATTTAAGCTCTATAATAACTGCCAGAAAATCCCTACTATAAAAAGCGTATCTCTGGTTTATGGCAGGTCTTCCAATTCTTTGCGAACTTTGATCAGTTATGTAGAAAGGATTAATTTGTTTTTGCTAGAACCTACTTGACGTAACCGTATGTAAATTGGCAAATATAATTTAACTAAGTACTCGAGTCGCCACACGTAATCGTTAAACATTTTGAAAATACGAAAAATTGTCAACAAAGAATTACTTATGCCTGATTAACCGAATAAACTCCAAGCAATCTCTGTCTCGGATGTAGACCTTTAAAAATATTGTTATATTCAAAAGTACGCAGTTGAATTCAAGTGTGGACCTAACACTTTTATGTACAAAAACAAGTAAATTAGTTAAAAATTGCTACCATAAAAATGGTTTAAAATTTATTTACTCATTTGTCTCATTTTCTCCAATTTGTTTATCATGATGCATTTAGGAAATGCCACTATGTATTTAGGAAAACTTATTTAATTAAGGTAAAATATTTGACGCTCTAAAGCTGTAGATCAGTTGCTTTGAGCAATATTTTCTAGACAAAATTTCGTATTCAACATATAAAATCCCCTGAGAAAGATAAATTTATATACTTTGTTCTTCATGCTTCAACTATGATTTACATATCTTGCTTACATATACCCATAGCGTCTCGAGGGCTACAAATTATTTTACATAAATATAATAGTTTTAATTAAGGTACATGAATAAATACTTAGCCTTAGCACGATTCAAACCGAAAAAATTAGACTCAGGTCGGTCAGCTTAGATCAAGCCTACTAATAGAAATTTCATAGGTTTCAATCTCAACTTGTCCATAAAACTCCAAAAATGTAAAAATTGTTAAGAAGAAGTACATCTGCTGCTTTAAGATCGCCATGTTTTCGATCCAATTTAATTTAAAAGTTTGAGAAATGTGATTTATTTTCATGAAATGTGCATAAAAATGAATAATTCTTCGGAAAATCCAGGAGATAACTAACTGTAGCTTTTTTTTAGTTCCTATATTGGATCCACCATTTTGTTAATGGAAAGATGCATTGATAAATCGTTAGAAAACTTTATAATTATCATTTAAACTCATCATAAGCTTTAAATGATAAGATAACGAGAAATCATAAAAAACGCAGGTTTTTAGGAGATTTTTACATTCTAGCCACCATATTAAAAGAAAGAAGTCTAAGAAGTATGTAAGTACAAAAATTTTCTCTTGAACTTCAGAAATTTTAGCAATCAGTTGTTGAAGAAAATTTCAGATTTTTGGGCGTTTTATGCCTATATTTATTATAATTTAGTCGTAAAAATTTATCACTTTCGAGCCCGGATTCTGTTTTAGCACATCAGAAAACATAGACAACCTTACCTTTTATCCACTTATTACTTTTGGTCGTTAATGGGTTAAGCAAGCTGGATAATGATCAGTAGAACCCTAGGGAAGTAAACCTGTAAAATTTAATTGGAATCTATTCTCTTAGAGCAAGTTCAAAAAATACATTATATCGGAATTTTGTTTACAAACGAAGAAAATGATATTAATGAAATTTAGAAGTGGTAATTGAAGCTTTTGTTTGACTATATAGGACCCAAATGGAATACTCAAGCAATAGCTATTTCACGTAATTTCAGAAATATGTAACTATGCCGAGAATGAGATATCTTGAGATGATTTCATAATCTACAGTATTATACGTCTTTTAATGCAAATTTAATTGTACAAAGTGTTATATAAATAGCTCAATTTGAGTAAAATTCTAAGCCTTAAATAGACCAAAAGACTATATGGTATTCATCGTACTAGAACAAATTAATTGATTCCACATTTGGCGGGCAGTGACCTGTAGGTTCTCGAGCCCATAAAATTTCCTTCTTTCCTAATTTAAGCTCATGAATAAAGGAAATGTGGCACCGATAGTTTAGTTTGCTACGGTGAGGAAAGGGAGCGTGTAAAAATTCCATCAATGTCAGTAATTAACTTGGCTCAAGAACTCGACGAGTATAGGGTCCTAGCAGCGAACCAATGGTATAGTCACATTCGCACCGTGGTTATTGAAAAAGCACCCTATTCAGTGACAAGCTCAGTAGCGAGCCAGAACGATTAAGAGTAAATTATAATGGTTTCAAGCGCAGCTGGCGCAGAACTAATTTCGGAATGTTATAGTCCCGATTAATTGCGCTGGAACAAGCCATCTTATTGCATTAATTCCTGCTCAGACACGTTTTACCCGACTAATTGATATGCACTGAAATGAATTCATTGCACGATATGAGTTGGAACACCAGAGGAGAGGGCTTCTACCAACCTGAAAAGGTTTTCTACAGGTTCCCAATGATCGATGCCTAGAGGTGTTCGTTAGCCCTTCCCTGCAGCCTTCCTTCAATCCCTAGAAAAGTCTTCTCGGAGGAAAACTTTTCTATTTGAGTTATGCGAAAATTCATTAAGCCACCTCTTCACAAATACTCATCCATTTCTTGGTTTTGGTTGGTTTTAGGCAAACCAAATTTTCGCCCACTCCTCCGGAGTTATATTTCCCTGGCCGCAACAAACAGTCGATCCGAAGGAGTAATGAAACTCATCAAAATGGATTGCACATTGCCAGTGGAGGGCCTGCGGTGGAATCATCCTCAGGAGTTTTCCTCCTTTTAGGCAAATTTCTTGTAATGCCCTGTTTACCAAGGAAGTGAATCTTCCTTCAGTTTGCTCTTCGGCTCGGCTAGTGTTGGTCTTTTATTGTTTTCTCCGAATTTCCTGGAGTGGAGGCCAAATATTAATCCTACTTGATTTCCTGCTTCTTATTTTTAGATTCGTCTCGATATTTGGCGATTATGTCGTGATTTCGTTGTCATGGTCTTTAATAAAATTTTTTATATGTATTCTATTAATTATGTACACTTTCTTAAAATTAGATTAAACGCAATTGATTTATTTCAAATTTTTGGATAATTTCACGGTAATTTGTATAAAAATAAAACTTTTAAACTTAATACTTATAATTTGTATTGAGAAACACTATTTTACTACAGTTTATGCAAAGAAACAAATATTAACACTGTCTTTGCCTTTACCTTTGTGATTTATAACTCTTAGATACGACTTACTTTTATATAGTAGATCTGTTTTTGGGTACGAATTACCAAAAATAAACTAAATGAAAAAAAAACTATTTATTGTCCTTAATTTTTCACCTCTCTTGCACCAAAACTCGAAATTAAATTAACTTTACGAAAAAAAAATTATATTAGATACCATATGTCAAAATTTTCAGAGTTAAAATATTGTAAAATAGCATTTCTAACTTTTTCATCTAGGCTTTGTAGGAAGCCATATATGTAAGTATATGTAGTTATGTATTTACGAAAAACATTTTGAACGTTTTTTAAAGTCACGGCGAAAGTTCAAGATCATTTGACGATTTTGCAGGGGAAAGTGTAAAGTGTATGATTGTATTCTGTAGTGGCCGTTTTCAATATAAAAATATAATTAAGTTCGCTAAATAATTCTAAAAACTCAAATACGTTTTTCAATTCAACAGACTGAATCCATGCAGACATAAACCTGAACCTAGGCTATATCTCCAACTCTTAAGAGTGGGTATGCTAGGCCTACTTTAATGTTCCAAGACATCACTCATTATAGACATTATTACGAGCACGGATCTCGTAAATAAATTCAAACCCTCCCATTTCCCGTAATGGAATCAGAAGGAATTTAACGAGAAAAATAAAATCTAATCAAGCTTTCCTCCAGCATCTGAATCAATCTGTTTTTCATTTTCAAAAGACATACGTCGGCTTATATGGGGCGTTTCTGAGCCCAAGGATAACATTGAAGAAAAAAATCTTGCCGATATCATCAGCATTTAATAAAAAAAAAGCGGAAGTCGTTAAACGTAATCTTTTAAAGTAATTTTATTTTTCCCGAAATGTATAAGAAACCCCGCCGCCGAATTGTAGAGCCGAAAAAGCTCATTTCTATTATCCTTTGAGAATTGGGTTTCAAGTGCCATTAAACCGCCTCTGACTTTTATAATAGAACACCTTTGGGGAGAATTTATGAAAATTTTATTCAGAAAAAAAAAATGCAGGAGCGATCGTGTTTACACGTGCGTACCTCGAATATATGAGAAATAATGGGGCAAGGGTCGGGTATTTACCGAGATTACCCACATTTAGGCTCCAGGCCCTCAAAGGAGCGATGCTCAGTGCTCAGGAGGGTTATTCAAATATTTTTCTTACCCAAGGTGTGATAAGTCTTTTCAAACAATTCCCATTTTTAACTTAAATCTGGCGCAGGTTAAAACTCCCCAACTTCAGACGTCACTGAACAGGTGAAATTTAATCAACGTTTCCAACCATGACCGAATTTAAGCATGTGCAACAAGTAGGGCCTCCGCCAAAATACAAAAAAAATAAATAAAAATGGTAAAATATATCATTTATATTGAAAAATGAAAATGGAAAGAAACTTATAAACTAAACTGTTAGAAGTATAGTTAATTAAATTTTAAGGAAAGTTGTATTAAAATATAAGGATGATTTACAACACAATTTTCTCATTCTAGTCAACTACATACTCGTAGTTTGTATTAATATAATTCAAGATAAATAGTCCAAGAGTGTTTCGTTATCGAATATATAAAAAATCACTTTGTTTTAAAATATAACTAGCTGTTTAAATGTAAAAAAAAATTACATAGGTACCTACCCTACTTTCTTCGGGTAAGTTATTCACATTTTACTAAGTACCTTTAAAACCAAAAACTTTAAATCTACATACTATATGTGTGGACGCAAATAGTCAAAGCTTGGTATTTAACATTTTTTTTTAATTTTAGGGGACCTCAACCAGAAAGTTGCACAGGACCCCAAAAAGTCTTAGTCCGGGGCCCTATTTCCAACACACTGCGGGCATAGGTGGAGTGCAATGCACGTGTATTTTTGCAACTTAAAGTTTTGCCCAAAATTTTCTACAGTACCTACCATTTCAAAGTTTCACTTCATTTTAGGAACGGTAGCCACAAACTTTCAGTTCTTGCTGCTCTGACGGTGTATGTTTGTATGCAAACTGTGGGGCACAAGTGGGGCCCCAGTGCGATGAGTGCCCGTGTGCGGTTCTTCCAGCTTAACCCCAAAATAACCCTTCAATATGACCTTGTGGTTTTATGTGCATCGTCCCAAACGGCGCAGAGATTTGGTTAACTGGGCACAATGCACGGGGAGAACTCCTGGCACAGGGGGCCCCATGGCTGGAGCAGCACCCATGACGGAGCTCTTCTCACTCAAAATTGAAAAAGACTCCACCCAAAGTGATAGCACCCAACTGGGGAATAGGAAAATTCCGAATGGACTTTTTGGAATAGTGCACTTCTCTGACGGTGCACATCATTCTGGTTTTAATTGCTTACAAGCAGATTCGTCCGGCAAAACCCCCAAAACCTCTCTTGCGGCCCCAAAACCTCTCTTGCGGCCCCAAAACCTCAGTGCTTACTATAAAACTTTCCATTAAGATGGTTACCCTTTAATTGTATTAAGTGTTTCTCCTAAACACTTGCCCTCCCCGGCTGCTCGTAAAATGCAACTTTCCAAATTAAAATATTTAATGAGAAAAGTGAAATTTCGTAATCTGATTTGGCGCACCCGCACAAAAATGATAATAAAATGTTGCCACTAAACTGCAAACTGCTCTCGCAATAAGGCGGTTAATTGGAGAAGTTTTTAGTTACAATTTTACCCTTTACGAAGTGACTTCCAACAGATAGGATTGTCCAAATAATTTTAAGATTAAGTGGGTATGCATAAGACATAAAATATTAATTACCTACATTATCTAGAATATTGAGGTAGATATAACAGCAAGTTCATTCACACATAAATGAATTTAAAATACTGTTGTCGAGTCGAATTTGAAATTCATTTAAACATTTTCAACAAGCTCCAGAGAAGTCTCGAACTCCATGTTCTTATAAAAAAAAAATTTTTTTTCTTCATATTCAAAAATCCCATATTTGTCACTATCATTTTTATATGCAAATTCATAAAAAATACCACAAACATTTAAAAAGATAAAACAATATATGCATATGATAAGGATATGTAGGTATTAAAAGATAAGTAGGGAAAGTATGTACCTAAATAGTATATGTATTTTTCGTATCAGTTTATTTGTCTGACTTTTCATACTTCTCTAACCCAAAGCTCGACATTGTAAAGCATAAGCAAATCATAAAAAGGCGTACCTTCTTAAGTCAAAACATATATATGTATCTATTTTATTTATTATATTTATTCTTTCTATTGCGAGATAAAATCTTAATTCTTTCTTTGCCCACTTGAAGTTCAAAGGTCTGATTGTCTTTTAAATAATATTTTACATATAATAAAAAATAAACACTGATAGGGATAAAAGAGCCAGGCTGACTCCATTGTTGCATTATAATATTAAATATGCATACAGATGGACAATTTCAAAACTAAATTTTAATGGTGGCATTTAAATCAAAACACAACACCCTTTGGGCTTTTAGGGCAATATAAAAATTTTATTTTTACTTATATGAAGTTTACATACCCGAAAACATAACATCAAGACAACAAATAAATTTTAAATTAAAAGACAGTCAGTCCTCCATGAAAATGAGTACCTAGAGGTTTTTGAAATCCACTGTTTGAAATATATAGTAGAAGCTTAAATTCAAAATGTAGAATATTTGCTAAATTGAAATACAATACAATTATTAAAATTACTCACCAGGTTATTTGTATTTATGGTATATAATTGAATAGTATCAAAAAATAAATAAATATAAACTTAATGTACCTATAGAAAATTTTATATATGATTGCATCATTGAAAAACTATTTCATATTAGTTTACAGCCTTGTTCAAAAGTATTAGGCACCCTCGAATATCGGTAGGTAGACGAAATTGACATGAGTTCTAGGAAAATTTAAGATACCTGGTGTTCGATCGTAACGACGCCGTTTTATTACTTGGGTTTCCCGGTTGTAAAGTACCGTTAACTATAAAAAATTAAGTTTTTCTTAATTTTTTGCTCATTTATGTAACTGAGTTCTATCCGACAAGTTGTTATTAAAAGACGGTTTGAGGTGATTTCGGTAAAGCGGTTGTGATTATTCTGTTTAGAAGTGTTGACGGTTTTAAAATGCCCAAAGTGAAGGAACTAAGCGAGTCTTTGAGGGCTGAAATAGTGGTTTTGGATGCTAAAGGTGTTAGCCAAAGTGCAATTGCGAAAAAATTAAAGTGTTCACGCTATGCAGTGCAAACAACCCTCAAAAGGTAAAAGGAGTCTAAGTCCTTTAAAAACAAGCCGAGAGGTGGAAGAAAGCGTGCTGCAACGTCAAGGCAGGATCGATTTTTAACTTTAATGTCACTTCAAGATGGGAAAAAAACATCAAAAGATCTCGTTAATGATCTGCAGGAAGAAACGGGAGCCAGTTGTTCGGCTGCAATGATAAGAAGACTCCTTCTAGAGTCAGGACATCGAGGTTGTAAGGCCAGAAAGAAGCCATGGCTTTCTCAGCAAAATAAAGAAAACCGACTTAGCCGGGCAAAAGAATACAAAAATTGGAAAGCCGAGAATTGGGCAGAAGTCGTATGATCCGACGAAACAAATATTGAGATAAATCTGCAAGCTGTTCTTCTTTACTTTTATAAAAATATTCAATAAACTGAGACTCCCAGTTTACAAAAAGAAATAAATTTTAATTGTGCTATTTTTTCCTTCAAAATACAGATCTTCGGTCAACCTGGGGCAAAATTCGTGCGCCGAAGGACAGGGAAAGCATATCGCGCGGATAGTATTGTTCCTACAGTAAAGCATGGTGGTGGAAGTCTAATGATCTGGGCCTGTATGGCTACATTCGGAGTCGGAAAACCTTTCGTCGGCGAAGGAAGGATAAATTCTAAAAAATATACAACTATGCTGGAAGACATTTTGGAACCGTCAATAGCCAAAATTTTTAGCGGAGTACCCAACGAGTACATCTGCCAACAAGATAATGCTTCTTGGCATACGGCTAAGAAAAATCGAGAGTGGTTGTCTAAAAAACTGATTAGGGTAATTGATTGGCCATCACAGTCTCCAGACTTGTCGCCAATTGAGCATCTTTGGCCCATATTAAAAGCAAGAGTCAACAAATGCAATTACACTTCAATTTCGTCCCTGCGCCAGGCTATTTTCGAAAAATGGGAAAAAATATCTCCATATGTTTGTGCCGCTCTAGTTAACACTATGCCGAAAAGGGTAGCAGCAGTCATAAAAGCAAACGAACGAAGTACAAAATATTAATAATAGCAATACAGTGCAATGCTCTTTAAGAATATACATGTATTTTTATTCAAACATTTTTCATATGGCTCCTTTTAAAAAATATTGGGGGTGCCTAATACTTTTGAACAAGGCTGTATATTAAAAAAATACAAATTTTCAAAAATCCCAACTGTTGTATTAATACAACTTTATTCAATGTTCAACCTTTTATCTCCATAAAAATTTCGGAAATAAATTTTTTTTAAATAATTTCTTCTCTAAATCTTTAAAACGTTTGGCATTGATATTTAATACTTTTTCTTTCACAGATAGAAATAGGTCAACTTTTGTTAGCATTCCTCTATTTTTGCAAAGATTAACAGAAAGCCTTGATGTCGACTTGCAGGAATATTGCAAGCAATAAAGGTGGTAGGATTTAACATTTATTTGATTTAGTAATGCCTGTGTAATTTCCGATATCTCTTAAAATTTATAAAATTTTTGTATATCCTAAAATACTAAACCTTCAACCTAACAAAGCTTTTTGTACAATGCCAACATTAAATTCTAAATTAAGGTGGAATTAAGATGTATTTTTGTAGAAAAGACAAGGTAAAAAAAGATATCATGCGAACAAGATAAATGCAGGGTACTTCATCTAATTTTACTAAAAATTAACTTAGAAGTAAATTAAGTAATAAAAGTGTTAACTGAATTATTCACACCATTTAATCATGGTACGCTAACATATCGGTTTTCTTTTATTTTCACTGATTTAATTAATGATATGTACATACATATATATAAATTTAATAATTTAATAAAAATGTGATTAGTTTGAAGTCGATCAAACAATACAAACTCGTGTGACGAAGCGATCAGAATTAAATGAAAACTTATGTTTTTAAATCCCTTTCATAATTATTTCTTACATTTACCTATGTATAACAAATTGGTCAAATAATTTAAAACTCGACATAATTGTACCTATCTATTCATTACGTAAAGTAAAAAACATATTTTTTTGAAATATTTTCAATCAAAAATCAATAATTTTATCACACTTTTTGAAATTTCGCCAATTTCTATTATCGAAAACAAATATAAGAAAAATATAATAAGACATATGTATGTACATATACTTATAATAAAATACCACTTGAATTAAGTTTTTGAATGTTTATGAAATTGCAGTAAGCTAAGAAGACAACACATTCAAACTCATCAAATTAGATTTATCTTAACATATTTATCTATAGATTAAGATTGTTGAGCTCCATTTTATTATTATACGAAACAAAATATTCCTTGGTTCCAGCATACGATTCATTTGACCAATCTAATTTCAAATGTTATTTCCAACACTTTATATTTTATGAAAATCAACTTTTTTGAAATTATTTATAATTGCACTTTCTGAACATTAAAATGAATTGCTCTTTTATAGTTTTGAATTCTTAATAATACTTTTTAAGAGTGTAAGTCTTATTGAACTATTTTATATCAATTTAACTTATGAATAAATAAATGAAAAGGTCACGAATTTTCAAGGGTGTACACCCAGAAAAATTTGCCTTCGTTATTCAATAATTTTTTCACCATTGTTTTAATGTGGCGAAAATTAATAGGAATTCCTATATAATCAATTAGAGAAAGATTGATTTAATACGTTTTCCTATATATCTTCAATAGGACGAAAACTATTACTTATCAATGAGGCAACCTTTTATTTTAATATGATATATTATTAAAAATATGTACGCATATATACAAAATATTTTATATGTTGTACCATTTTAAAATAATAATGCATCCTATTAGACATTAATAACTTTAAACTATTGAAATAACACATTAAATTAATTCGCTATCTAATAAAAGAAAAAGGTCTGTTTTAAAATTAATTTGAAGTAACATTAAATCTATGGGGTTTCAGCTAAAAACAATAAGGAAGAACCTAAATCATAAATTATCATATTACTCTAATAGTGGAAATAATTAAAGTAATAGTTTAAACTTAATATTATGTCATTTAAGATGAAACGGAGGATCACATTAAGAATTAACTATACATCACCTTGTATTAACATGAGGAATGTATAGTTCTAATGTGATGACCATCATATTGTTCTAATTATACGGACTATTATTTATTAATGTTATAAATCCTATTGACCAAAATTAATGGGGAAAACTATTAAAATACTATTGATTTTAAGTGATTTTTCTCTGAGTATACCGAGGCCATAAATACCAGTCCTTCCATCACCTGTGTAAATTTCATTTAAAGTCCAACTTTCTATAACCAAAAATATTTAATATAAATACACTGGGTATTATGTCAGAAGATCACCTTTTATTATCCTCTGTTTGCCTAGATGTCTTTAACATTGCAGCGCTAAAAAACTAAAACCTTTCATTAATTATAATACCTGAATTTCGCCGACTTACTTGATCAGTGTGATCAAAAATTTTGCATCGAATGGAAGTAATACAAATTTATATATCGTCAGAAGTATATAATGCAATTATCTTGTAAAACTCAGTACGCGACTCTAATCTTAGTGGTTTTCTTATATAATAATAAGGTTTACATAATTAACGTGACAAATAATTCAAAATATTTACCGAAATGACGTTTACAAACTAACTAATCAGTAAAATAAGTGAAACTCATTGTGAGCGGAGGAAATCTCATATAAGTTTCAATTTCCACTTTATAAAGTAATAAGACATTGTTTATTGAGATCTGCAAATAGTTTTATGTGAAAACAACACTAGTAAAATTGCTCAATTCAACGTTTTCTTGTGAACTCTACACGCATTGTCCGTAAAATTTCCTCAAACCACTTGACCATTTTTTCCAAGTAAACAAAATCTAAAGCGGAAACTCTCAGGTGCATTCAAATTATCTCAATTATGTATTTAAATATTAATAAAAATGACACTCCCTCACAATATCAAGATAGCTAGACATCCTGAAGTTACGTTTTCTTATCGCACCGCAATTCCACTGAGGAGTGTACTAAGCAACAGCTTAAGTTGGCTCTAATTTTATTAGATTATTGAATCAAATAAAAAGCTGCTAACCGCCTCTGTGCGCCAGAGATTCCATTTAAGTGAGCTGCTCAGCACCGGCTCCGCATCTTCCAAAACGAGCTTGAACAATCAACAGAGAAAGGATGAAGTTCTTCGGCGTTTTGGCGAGTGTTGTATTTTTCTACAGTGCTAACTCCGTTTTTGGTCTCGATATATCAAATAATATCCTTTTCCCGAGTGGAATTTTGCCATCGACTGTAAATCTTACCCAATATCCTGGAGAACAGTGCAACAGAAAATGTATCAAGGGCGAAAAACCAAGAATATGCTATTGGGAGTTTGTTGAAGAGCACTATCAAACCATGGGAGTGTAAGTAGAATTTTTGTAAATAAATATTCCTAAATTTTAATCTACATTAAATTAAATCCTTTTTAAATTATTTTATAAAAATGGACTAAAACGTGTTAAATTATTAATTATTAATTTAGATAACTGCGAAATGTGAAAAAGATAAACGAAAGACATTAAAAAGTGAAGTGCCACTAGTTCTATGTTTAACATTTGTGATCTCAGTTGACATGAACGTTTTAATTTTAAAGCATTTTTTCTGTTGTAGCTTTGACATAGCATAAAAAACGAAAAATATTACTTCACAATTCAAAAAATTTACTAGTTTCTGGCATATCGTTCTTCAAACTTGCCGAAAATCTAGAAATTACATTCGCTATGGTCCCAAACATGTTAAAACCGCTTAAATGTGTGCTACAAAATATGAATAAAATGTAAAAAGTGTAAGCAATCATAAAAAAAACTTGAATTACTATCGACTCCTAGAATGAAAAAGTGATGATTCCTTGACATACACCAAAAAAATAAAATAAATATTCATATTTTTACATTATCTTTTATATTTCTCAATTAATGCAAGCCGGCAATGGAATAAATAAAACAAGAAATTCTTATCATAGATTTGCAATAAAATACCATATAGATCCGATCGGATTCAAAGAATTATTATTATCTTATATTCATCATATCGTCATTTTATTTCTGAATTATTTTATTTTGATGAGGTGTTTGGTTTTTTCAAGTATCGGTATCTGAATGGCCAAAAGCCATTGGAAAAATTAATTTATGCATTTATAATTTTTTATAGATAAAGTATTTAATAATCTGCACGGAAAAGACACCGATAAAATTTCAATAAAAAGCCCTTATCCAAAATAAATCCATTCATATAATTGTATAATATGTATTGTAATTTATATTGTATGATGTTGCACTTGCACTCTATTATTACTTACTTTCTTTTTAATTTACACAAAAAGAAAAGAAGCAATACCTAACATATATTTTTTTTCAAATATGATTTTATATATCTTTTAATTAAAATGTTACTGCCAAGAAAACTCAAATATTATATTCGATCATATTTTGAGCCTTTTCCGGCCTTACCAAAAGAATTAATTCAGAAAGATAAATATCACGAGATTTCAAGTTCAAAGAAAACAAAATCAATTCAAAATTTTAAAAGTAAGTTAACATGTCACATATTCTGTGTCCTATATAAAAAATCAAACCTTTATATTTTGTCGGATAATAAACAACTTTATTTTAAATTGTCGGGTTTAAACAAAAAAGCTTTATATAATAAACAGTCCCGCTTTGTTCTAAAATTTGGCAAGGTTACTGTTCCGACATTGGGCCAGAAAAGTTTTGAGCTGTTATGCCACTGTTATGCCACTGTAAAATTTAAAAAGGAGCAAAACTAAAAGCTATATTGTAATATTCAGCGGTGCTGAGGGTTTTTTGTTGTAATTATTCTTGGCTAATGTCATTTCCTAATTAGTTCTGGTTCTAGTACGAATGCTCTAAAAAATAATTGAGAATTACTCAACACAAAATTTCTCAACGTTAAACGTTGTAATTTTTACAACACAGTATAAAATTAATATTATGCCCTTCTTTAAGCTCCTTTCGATTCGATTTGAACGTTTCTTATGATATGGGGCCAACATCATCAGTATTCATTTTTAAAGAAAAATACCAATTTACAAAAACAACTTGTTTACTTGTTAAATTTTCCACACGAAATGTCAAAAAATATGTGAAACTTAAGTATAGCCAATTTTGTCGACTTAAGTATACCGACCATTTAAGCCGTAATTTGCACTTAAACCTGCACTATGGATTAAACTGGAACTTAAGTGACGACTATAACTTAAGCTCGCACTGTGAAATTGGGCATGAACTATTTTCCAGATTGATACAAGTTGTGCTAAATCGATCTTATTTTTGTGAAATAATGATTAGTATATAAATATGATATGTCAATGTTAAGACTAGACCACACTATAGGTAATTAAATAATTTTTAAAGAAATTAAGAAGGGGTCTAGATGTTCAATTCTACTACTCAACCGATTCAATACTGTGTTACAGATTCTTCCCATGTCTCACTTATAAAGTCTCTCCGTTTAACCAAAAGTATTCTAAAACGACTTCAGAACAAGCTGCATTGTAGCATAAAGTATATAATTTAACTTGATAAGTAAATAAGCTATAGGAACCCATTTTGGTATGCCAAGATGCCAGCCACAATAAAATTTAATTGGAAAAAATCACTGCATCGGAATAGAATTTTCACCTCTGCTGCAGTATAAGGAGTATAGAAGCAATTTATCTGAAGTTAAAGGGCACCTCCGACTCCGAGCCCTCAGCCCTGGGACCATTTATCAGGGTGTAAACATAAGAACCTCGCAGTAGTTTCCAATAGCTGCTGGTCCTCCCTGGTCCCAAGTAGCCGAAGGAGCTCGAAAATTTGCTTGATTTCTATAGACAAAGTGTAAAATAGCCCTGGGAGCCGAAGATGACTACAAAGCAGTAAACTTGTAGCACAGAACCGGGGGTGAAATTCGAAAATTCAAGGGAAAATCGTGTTTGCTATCGTTCTGAATTTAATTCACATTCCCCTCTGGGTGATGCTGCTTTAGCTACTGCTGCTTTAAGGATTTCCCGAAATCCCATTTTCGGCAAGACGAACATAGTTTTCCATTAGCAACAGATGGTCCTGTTCAGATCTGATAATTAATGATTGTAACGAAAATTCTCATCGGAAAAACGTGTTTTCCTTTTTCTCTCACTTTCACGACCAGAAAAATCGGCCAGGAAATTACTTTTAAGGAAAAAATGGGGGCCTTCGGAAAAGTCGTTGTGTCGTCACATGTGCTCTTGGAAAGTACTACATATAACATCCGATTTTCTATCAATTTTCTAAGACTATTTGGCCTAGATCACTTACAAATAATTATTACCCAAATCTGGTTAGTTGATAAGCATCGATTGAATGTGCCACCGCGCCTTATCGCATAAAAACTTGTTGAGGTTCATTGATTTAGCACCACTCAGGTCAAGCCAGACGCTATGCTTTCGGGCAAGTTCTTAAGCCTCTCGACTAGTGGCGACTCGACCTTGCGGAATGATCAAAGCGATATTATTTTTATTTTTAGCACTCGAACCGCAAATTCAGCATAATCGGATAACCGGCTATTCATGTAATAGCTTAGGAGAGTGCATTGTTTGAGCATGGCATATGATAGCGATTAGCTGGCTCTAATCGATTTGAGTAATTGAAACGAACTTTGGATGAGCGCATAGATTTTTAATTTCGTACAAATAACAATCTGTAGGAAAATCAAAGAATTTAAAACTCAGATTAAATTTGACCTTACAGCCTTACAGGATTTTTGCACACTGGAAAAAACTAAGTCCACGTTAACGTTAAGATAAAATTTTGAAAACATAGCAATGCTATTCTTTATAAATAAAGTATAATCTTCATATGACGGAATCCTATTCAACGAAAAACTCCTTAAAACGTGTAGAAATTACTTGACTTCGTTTGGTTTTCCCTATTACCCATGCATTGATATAGTTTATATGTATAGTGTGGCATCTGCTTTCAATAATCAAATAATATATCATTATTTAGAAGGAAGCGTCTATTAAAACCACTAACGGGTGTACGGGTACCCGTAGATACGGGTTAATGGGGAACATTGTAAGAAATTCAAAAAAAAACTATGATCCACTCCCCAAATGCGTGCTTGTCTGAGCGCGAAAAAAGGTAAACGTTTAAAAAATATATATCCGCGTAAAAATAATGCGTTACTAAAAAATATTATATTATCCACAAATGCGTGCTTATCTGCGCGCAAAAGAAGATATTTGTTAAAAAAATACGATATATTCCACAAATGAGTGCTTGAATGATGAATATCCCTATTAACGCGTGAAGCCGTGTACACGCGGGTACCCGTGTACCCGTTAATAGTAATACCGTATTTAGAATGCCATACCTAAACATTTATTAATAGAAAACGCTTTCTAAATTGCCGAGGAAAAGTGAGGAGAAACTACAAGATGATGAAAAACATGAGGCGAATGATCCTAAGCCACCACCAAACATTCAACAAGTATTCGCTGCAACGAAATTATTAAAAATATTCTTTTTGTTTAACCAAGACGATCCCACTAATACCCAAAATATGAATAAAATACTCAAGAATCTACAATTAAACTTCTGGAACAGCAAAAAAATCAGACTATAGGTACGCAATAATGTTGTTATGTAAAAGTTTAGAAAGTGAAGGGATATCTAATTTGTAAATTACTTTATTTTTAAAAAATTTGGCACGTGTCATCGTGTACTAATAAAATTATATTGTTTTTTTCTACTCTCCATTTAAGAAAAATTCTTAATACCTATAGTAATAAAATACTCAGTCCCTTAAGTTTTGCTATATAGAATTTACACTCTAATACAAAATTTGACGTTTCAACGACTAAACTTTTGCTTATTTATGGGGACTAAGATAATTCGGCTTTCTTTTCTCAAAGTTATATGTATATAGTGATTATTCTCTTTATATATTATATTTAAAATTGTAATACGCTATGTACGTTTCCAATTTTTTAAAAAAGTTTACATGATGACTATCTATAACACATTAAGATTTAAGTAAAAAAGTTTTTTAAAAGAAATATTGGAAAAAAAGTGGAGTTCCAGAGTAAAAATGTAAAAGACTTAAAATAAGCACAGCACGCTTGTTCTATCTCAAATCAGCAATGGTGCATCGGAGTTGAAGCTAAAATTTAAGTTGTTAAAATGTAGCCTATCATAGGCTCGAATAAGTCGTAACACACCCATAACACCCCAAAGGAGGTACCGTACTTACTACTTTTCAATACTCGTGACTTCTTTACGCGCAGCGTGATGTGCTTGGAAAAAATTCTTATTTACTCATTTTCGTGTCTGCTTTTGATGTGTAAATGCCTATAATTCGAGGGTAATTTTAATTTCTCGTACCTGCTTTGGACGCGTATGTGCCACGTTATACCAATTTGTAGCCTATAGTTTGACGTACTTCATAATAACACTAAAAAATATACCTAGCACAATTATAATTTAAATCTGGCTATTTAAATATATTTAACTCCCGCAGGCATTTTGAATGGGAGATACTTACCCTAAAATGTAACACACATATGCACATATCTTTTTATCATAATTTGCTAAGTGCTTAATCCATTATATATACAAGATCATTGTTGATCGCATTTAAACTCTATTATAATATTCAAATGTGATAGTGACAGTCTTTCACAAAACAAAGAGGACTGTTGCTATAAAGATTTTATTGAATTTGTTTCAAGAAACTTGACATTCTTCAAATTTTTCTATTATTCCTACTTATTTAAAAAGCAATTATCCATAATCGATTCAAACTCTTCCTTGTATTTCAGAGCTTGTCGAGATTGTGCAAATGGTGTACTCGCAGATTGTAACCGAGAGCAATGTGTGCCCGCTGATGGTATTGAAAGAGGTTTTGTTTCTATAAATCGACAACTCCCAGCTCCGCCTATTCACGTTAGTTTTACATTTAAATATATTTGCATTATTGTAGTATTAAAATACTCTTTTTGTCCAACAGGTATGTCATCACGATATTATTGTTATCGATTTAGTCAATCGCATGTCGGGTCTATCGTCCACAATTCATTGGCATGGACAACATCAAAGACAGACTCCGTATATGGATGGAGTACCTTTCGTAACACAATGTCCAAATCATTATCACAATACATTCAGATATGCCTTTGAGGCTGAAAATCCAGGGACTCATTTTTACCACTCACATTCAGGTAGGTTACAGGAAGTAGAGCTTTTCTTAATCAACTAAAATTTCCATCTAGTTCAGATCATGATTAAATACCTTTACGAATATAAAATACCTCTCCAGATTATCCCTACTACACAGTTAGTTCAACCTCAAACTCTTGATTAGATTTCCAAACAATGAAAAGCAGTTGGCCTGGTAGGAAATTGCTATGCACTACCTTTCCATTATCCCTATTCATTTCGCATTAAGCGCTTCCATATTCAGGAAGATAAAGAACGCGCTCTATTAATTTTAATAAACTCAACACTAATTTTTCATGAATGCAGGCCTTCAGAAGGTCGATGGCCATTTCGGCGCACTCATTGTTCGTCGTCCTATGGAAGAAGAACCACATTTGAAAGAATATGATTATGATTTGCCTGAACATTATATACTTTTCGCTGATTGGTTCGGCTTACCAGCCGATATGTGGAATCCAGGTCTACCTACCCGCAAAGATGGAATTGAAGCAGACTCAGTATTAATTAATGGCCGCGGGGAGTACATAGGAGTATGTTATTTTTTAATTTTATGTAATGTGAACTCTAGACTTATTACGATTAATTTTAGCCGAAACTTACTGACCGCACTAATGTACCTTTAACCAGATATTTCGTTGAACAATATAAAAGGTACCGATTCAGAATTATCAACAGTGGGTCTGACTCATGTCCGTTTCAACTTCAAGTAATTTCAATTGTTTGAAACAATCATTTCTTAATAAAAATGAATTTTACTCACCTTTTAGATTGAAAATCACACCCTCGCAGTATTGTCAACTGATTCTTATGACGTCCAACCTCGAATATTCAACACTTTGATATCAAATTCCGGAGAACGGTATGATGTTAGTTTAACTGCTGATCAACCCATTGGTGATTATTTTGTACGAGTTCGACAAATTGGATCATGTGTGGACAAACCTTTAGAAGGATTCGCTATAATATCGTATCGAAGAATAGATGGAACATTTGGAAATCCTACACCTCCAACATATAGTGAAACTTTTCCAGCTGGAATTGTATGTATTTCGTTTTAGATTTTTAATATATAGTATGTATGTGACTAATAATAATTTTTAATTACAGTACCTTAATCATCCTAATGCTTCATGTTTCCAAAGCCCTAATGATATTTGTGTATCAGAACTTAGAGCTCTAGAAGAAGATCCAATATTGAGAAACACAGACCCATTATACAGATATTTCTTGGGATTCGATAATTATCCACTCGATAATAATCGTGTATTCGCTCACAATGTGTATGAACCATTTATGAGTAAGTATTGCAAAATGTCAATTTTCTAAAAAAAATAATAACATTGCATTAGTACAATAATTAAATAATAATGGGAATGAAATTTTGATAATACTTAAAACAATAACCATATCATTCGTTCGATTCAATCTATCTTTTTAAACTCTGTAATTCCGTCAGTACATTGACTTAATATTATTTAAAAAATGTGAACAGCTGCTTCAATTTGAATTTTTTAAAGTCATAAAGATAAGCATATTATCGTACGTTGTATTCTACAGCAAATAAGCTTTTATTAAGAGAACATTTACTCAAAGTCCTGACCTACATTATATGATACTCTGATTATAAATTCGCCATATCTCTAAACTTGTCAGAGATAAAAACAGGACCTTCAATTTAAATCCAACTGTTGATGGTAACCTTGTGCACTCTTAAATATTTGTGGTAGATATGTTTTGCAATATTCCATATCTTTTTCTTTTATTTAAATAATATATTATCGTAAAAAACGTTTAATGGAATTACTATGTACTATCTGAAAAATAATCAAGAGAGTTCATACTCGTACACTTTTAAGTTTACAACATAAAATGCGAACATCTTGAAATAATAAAAATTCTAAAAAGATACGGAAGGACTTGTTTAAGCATCCGTAATCATATTTAACTAAGTTTATTATAACATCCCATTTGGTTGTTTATTTTTGGCAAAAATAATGAAATATTAAAGGATTTTTATGTGTAAAACATGCGGCAAATGAGCCATAATGAAATCATAACACAATTTTGCGCACCCAGTGGCATATCTTTTCAGTTCTTCATTAGCAGTGAACTGCACATTCGGGGTAGAGCCATTCTTTGCCAAAAGTTTTATCATCATCTCATTACATTATCATTAGACCTTATCACACACTATGCTGGCTGAATATTGTCTACTATAAGTTTCCGCCCTTTCCCTGGCAGAAGGTCGCGTATATGTGGGGGTGGACTGCTAATGCTGGTGGTTGTCGTCGACAGTCAAATTACACGCCCTTGCAAAATTGACTGCTCCTTTTTTCCACATCAGCCTGAGGCGGTGAATGTGTTGTTAAGAAGAGTGTAAAACAAAAACCGACTCTAAGATGAAAACGTGCACCCAAGGAGATATTTTCCTTTTAAAATTCTGACTGACAACAACATTTTTTTATAAATAAGGTCAATGTACTGTTAATAGCAGCGATAGCGACCTGAGGAGCTTCCATTAGCAGCTCCCTGAGCTCCCTGAGCTCCCTTTATCTTCACTAAACGGATAATTTAGCAACACTGAATATATAATACATCTAGAAATTGTATTGAATACTTTGCTAGATATTCAGGACTTTTGTTGGAAAATTTAGATGACAATACATATGGTATCCAATATTCAACTTGAAATTAAATTTGAATTGCAAATCTGAAAGGAAGATAAAAAAAGGTTTTGGTAGTAATAGAAGTTTGAAATTAGTCAAACATTGCATTTTGTAATTATCTAATATTTATTAACAGCCTTATTAGTATTTTTTTTAAACAAGTTGACAATGACATCACGCTGCCGCACTTTTAACCTTTTTTAACAATTTCTGGAAAAAGTTATCCTATTTTCAGAAAAATACAGAATACTTAAAAATTTAAGAAATTCTATAAAATCTTAGCTATACACTTGCTATACATCAGTGGTAATTTTATCAGAATTAAGTCTGGTATAATTATTACACTTTATAATTTTTATTTTCTTTTTTTACAAATTTAGCCACAAATTGACCATTATTTAATTCTTACGAACATCTTTTAAACCCAAAAAATCGTATTTTTGGCTCTTATAAAACAAATTAGAATGCTTAAAAGTGAAAGACTTTGATAATTTTATTTAAATTCAAATAGAAAACGAACAGCTTTAAACAATTTCAATTTAACGTTATTGTATTTTTCGTATTGAGGTAGTTAAGAAATCTTTAGTTTTCGGCTGTTGTTATAAAATATTCAAATTCTATACAAAAATTTTAATACTAGGATAGGTATACACTCGTAACCAATATTATATTGTAAGTGTTAGAGGTGGTCTTTTTATGTGATTACATTCTGGAAGGCAAAGCTTTTTAATCCATAAAAAAATTCATAAAATGCGCCTTAAACTCCCATTCTAAGTACAAATGACTGCAAAGCCTATTAACATAATCCAGAGCTTAAACTTTTTCAGTTTATACTCAATACATATAAAAAAACAAAAGTTTTATGATCTTATATGCACGTAATTGTATTATAAAGTAACTTACCTATGAAACTTTATCTTGAACTACAAACAAACATAACAATTTCGCAATTAAATTGTATTTCACTTTTAAACTGTCCCTCTAATAGCGTCCGCAACAGTTGTGAGCAATAATTTTTAAGCTCCTGCTGAAACACTTGTATAACCTTAAAAAAAAATCATAACTTTTTACAACAAACTTAGAACAACACTAAAACTGCAAGAAAACTCTCAAGATAACTATGTAACTCGATTGAGTCTCTTTATGAAGTGCAGTGCGATTGAAACTTCTTTTATAGCCGCTGTTCCCAACGTAACACAAGTGGTGCAAAATTTTTCTGCAGGAAAAATCACTTTTTTATTCCATGAAAAAGTTTTTTTTTCCTAGAATTTTGTGACTATATTTGACTATCGCGGTCCGGTTATATAAAAGTTTAAGCGCCAAAGGGGAGACGCAATCCTTTGAAAAATAATAAAAGGAAAGTTTGGTGCTCAAATAATTAAAATGTTCATGTTTTTATGAGATAGAAAAATTTATAAGTGAACTTTCCACAGTATTTCGACCATAGAAATAAGACATGTCTTATTTCTATGATTTCGACTCTTTCCAATTAGACGTTGCAATTTTTGTACTAATAGTTTTTCTTTAATTTTACAGATTTAGAAGGGGATCTTACATTAATAGGAGCTGTGAATAATCTAAGTTTCACATTTCCACCATTTCCACTGCTGACGCAGCCAGAGGATATTCCCACCGCCCAGTTCTGCAATGATAACAATCGGCCAACAAACTGTCCTTACGGCCAAATTTGCATAGGCACTCATCTTATCAAAGTCCCTTTGAATGTCGCTGTAGAACTGATCATCGTTGACTTAACACAAAGTGAGTATCCTACCTATGCTACCTATTTATGTATATAAAAAGTACCTTTTGAAAATATTTCTAGTATTTATTTTGAAAAGCATATATTGGGATATTTCTTCAATTAACCTCCATGATATGATAAAAATACAAGTTGATATTCAGAAGCCCGATTAATGAATCCGTTCGAATTGGATCGAGAAGAGCTTACAAACGCCCTTTTTATGTAAAAATTTCTTGACACAGTTGCTTAAATTCTCAAGAAATTATTTCAGTTACCTTTGTATTCAATGAATCTTTTTTCCAAAGTGTTTAAAATTATCCTATAAAATCAAATTTTATTATTTTGACGATGTGCGGAATTGAATTGAATTTCTGAGAATTTTTGCGACTCTGTTAAGGAATTTTTAACCAAAAAGGGTTTTTATAAGCTCTTTTCGATCGGATGCGAATGAATTTAACAATCGGGCCCCAGAACATAAAGCATGACTAAAATGTAGATCTAGATACAGCTAGGATCATAGCATTTATGCTTTTATGTAGGGAGTAATTTGAAAACTCAAACAATAGCAAAATTTAAATACTTTGAAGATCTACATATATACATACAATGTTAAAATATATCGTTGCCGCAAATTTCAAAACCTAATTTTTTATTTAACAGCAATTCGATCTTTGAATCATCCATTCCACTTGCACGGAGGCAGGTTTATGTTAACAGATATGGGCCAAAATCCTTATGGTACCCCAATGACGGTACAAATAGCAAAGGAGCTCCACAGCATTAATGCTTTACAATCGACGCCATTTAATCCTTACGCAATATGGAAGGACACCGTTTCGATTCCCAGCAGAGGATATGCTAAAATCAGATATTGGGCTAACAACCCTGGTAATTTCCAAATGTTTTCAATAATTCTAACTATCTTACATGATTTTTTTTTCAACTCATAGGTTTTTGGCTTTTGCATTGCCATTACGATTGGCACATGGCCACTGGAATGGCAATGGTTATTCAAGTTGGGGAACCTGCACAAATGAAAAGACCACCACCTGGTTTTCCTAGATGTAACAATTATAAACCGAATATTATGGAAGTTTTGGGACAATATGTAATCCCATGAAGTTTCATTTAAGTAAAAAATATTTAATATTTATATTTATTGGATTCAAAAAGTATTTATTTTGAGCAAAAATAGGTATACACCTAAACTGTGATTTCTTGTTGTGTTTATATAGACATGAAATAAAATGGGGTAATAACAAAAATTCGTTTCATTATTTGTGATTGTTGTCCTAATATTTTTCCACGTTCCAAGTTGAACTTAATAGCAATCGTTTATTAACCATAACCATCCAATATGCCATATAAAAGAAAACGAACAGTCCTTGCATTACGATTAGAGCAAAAGTTCATTATGAATCCTTCTAATCGATTTAGATCGTAGCTTGTCTCCACTTTAAAGTTACATTTATTCACTTTCAAATAGTCCAGGGTTAATTTCAACTATTAATTTACTTCTACTTGTATAATTCATTATAACACAGGCGGTAAAATAAAAGACTAAAGAGTGTATTTTTATCAATGTTTATATTTTAAATATCGTTATTATTCGACATATCCTGGTTTTTGTTCTCTCTCACGGGCTCTTATCATTGGTTTTATTTTATTGTTTATATTTAATTCAACATATCTTCAATAATATTCTATTTTTTGTCGTTTTATCTGCAGTAACATGATTCAACTAAAACAATTTACAAATTTTTCAATGGGATTTACGCCTCTCAGGTGCCTCATTGTTGCAGCCTTCGTTCGGTGTTTTCAATATTTTTAATACTAATCAAAATACAATCATTTCGTCTCGAGATTCCTCAAGATCAGTCCAATTAAATGGTCAACGTTAAAATGGAATAATTGTTGATGTAGATCTAGCTGCTGGCGCTGCCTAACAAATAGTGTAAGTGATCTTTCCAAAAATGGAAATTAAATTCGTCGATCCATTCGTAATCCTCTACTATACAAATGCAATAAAAGTACAATAAATAACTTACATAAAGGAGATAAAAATATATAAACAACACGATTTTACTAAAATATGGCAAACACAATGTTGATTAGTTTCCATTTGCTCTGCTCCATTCATTTTGTTTGCATGCTTTTCTGCCGGCCTGTTCAGCCTGGAGCAGGGTAGCAAGTCTAGCGCTAAAAAACAATAAATTATACAGAAAAATTAAATAAATAGTTGAACTGAGATTATTCTGCCGCAAGTCATCAACAGTTGGAGCTCTGCTTTTTTGTTTTAATCATTTGTTTTTACAATAATTTCCGCCTTTTTGGCGGGAAAAACCACTAAATACAAAACCTATTAATTTATAGAGTTCTTAAGGAGCAAAGGAAGTCCAGTTTTAGTTTTAGTCTTCGACACTAAGATAGTAGCAGTTTTACTATTATTAACAAGAGTACTACTGTTGGCGTGACCCAATCCAGAGTTCACATCAACGTTATCACCTTGGGTTTCAATGCCGTGAGCAGTTGGAGCACAGGATCTTTTTCGAGCAGCCGCAACTGGAACTGATTCAAAAATTGCATCTTTGGTTGGCTTATGGACTTTAGCTGTTGATGTTGATGCTAATCCGGTACCCGATCCAGCTGCTACAAATACTGCCGACATTGATCCAGATGCTCCTGTTCCAAGTTTCTTGTTCAGTGGTATACTACTATTATTAGTATGTACAATGACAAGCTGTTCATTATTATTTATTAAATGCTGATTATTAGGGTCGCAATCATACAACGACTGCGACTGAGATTGTAACGATGTAACATTCGATAGGGTGCTCTCAGTTTCGGCTCGAACTCCAGCCGCCAATTGCCCCGAAACTGACGAAAGCTAAAAATTTAAATCGATATTACTTTGCACTTCCATTGCAAGCGAAAAACGTTTACATAAATTTAACGTTTGAGTTGATTTTTATTAAAAGAATGTAAGCGGATCAATAGCTTTTTAAGCTGTAGTTGATTTATAAAAAAGCATTTTTATGTACATATCTAAGAAACTTACTTACTTTATCAAAAGACAATTCCTGATCTCAAGTACTTTTTGGAGGATGTAGAACTCTATCCATTTCTTTCTGAACGTTAAATAATTCACTTAAATGTTTTGCAAATTGAATGTTGAGATCATTTAGCTGCTTCATCTATTGGGAGAATAATAAAGAATATTTTAAACGAAAAGCTTTTTTGAGAAGTTTGAAAGTATCTTACGCTTGTATCGTTGCATTTATCCTTGAGGCTTTTATTAGCTGCTTTTAGTTCGATTTCCTGACTCATAAGTTCCTTCTCCAATGCTTCAATCCTACCCTTTAAAAGACCAATTTCACGCCGTAAATCATCGGCTATTTCTCCTCCTCCGCCAGCAACAACCCCCTGCCGAAGAACCTCCATTTCACGTTTTAGCCTAATATTTTCTTCCTTGTAAGTATGTAATTGGCGCTTCCACTCATCCACATTAGCTGTTGATTCCTAGAAGAATTTTATAAAATCAAAACAATATTTACGTTCCTTTTTAAAACTAAAACTAAACATATAATTACCTGCAAAGCACTCGTAAGTCGAATATTGTTGCTTTTCAAAGTGGCAAGCTCGACCTCCCACTTCTTAGCATTCGAACAGCTTAGAATAAATAGTGTAACAGCCTTAAAAATACATACAATATACAAAAAAAATTTACCTCTGGGCAAGAGCCATTTTCAATCTTTCGTTCTCATACTTGAGTTGTTGGTCACCAGCCGCATGCACAGCCGCATTGGATCCTTCATTATTTTGGGACGTCTGCTTATTTTCCGCATTATTGCTAGTAGTTATCTTATGTGATGGACTATCGGGATTGGCGTTCTGCGTGTTTGTGTTGGACATATTGGGCGGTTCCACATGATGGACCTCATTTGTAGTATTGTCATTTTGTATAGTTGCAGTTCGAGACGTAACTGGCGATGTGTTCGCCGATGTAACTGGTGTCACAGCAGTACTACCTGTATGCAAAACTAGCGTTTAAAAAAATAAAATAGTTTGAACAAGGTTAGGACCACCACGGATTTGACGCTTATCATATTTAATATCTTTGTATTTCGTTAAAACTTAAAAGCGTTCTAAAAAGTTGCAAAATTATTACTGCTGCAAGTATACTCTAAGATTGATTTCAAGTGGATTGCCTTCAAATCTACAAGCATCAAATCACCAACATAAAATCCCCATACTCGAAAACGCAAAATAGAAGGAAATAGATATTCACTTTTTTTGTATTCCCAATTTACCTCCATAGAAAGAACTATGATAATGCAAACATTTTTTTAAATAAAGTTCATCTTTCGAGTTTCAACCCAATTACATAAAAGAAAACAACTAGCGCAGCATTTAATATAAATTATGCAAATCGTTTAATAAAAACATAAAAGTTCTAGAATGTTTATGTTTATACACCAAAAATTGAAAAATTAATAGAATATCAATTTACTGGAACCAGATATGTTATGTATCATTTTACACATATCCAGAAACTTTGCACCTAATATGATTGTTGTAAAAGCATCTAAAATATTTAGGCCTTATTATATAATCCTGGTTTTTTTGATGACTTTCTATATACACTTGAATAAAAGAAAAAAATAATTACTAATAGTTTTTACATGAAATATTATTGCAGCGAAAAATTAACGCAGAACTGGGTTACTGTCCATCAATTTCCAGATTATATAAATGATAAACGAACTGCTCCAAAAGCCTAGTGGTCCTAAGCATATTCAAACTACTCGTGCAACTTATAGAGCAAGAACAAATTATTTTCTTACCATTTGCTGCTGCTGACTTGGCCAGAGCATTCTTAGTGGCTTCTTTAACTTCTTGGAACTTTTCGACGAACTACAATTTAATTGGATTACAAAAATTTTAAGTAGGGCAAAGTGAGTTCGTTACCTTCGTCAACTCAGCTTCTGATGCAAACCCCAACCCATAGACTGTATTCGCTCTTACATCGCTCCATTGCCCGAATTTTTGTGATGTTTGGGTGAAGGTCATGTTCGGTGTGATCGTTGAATTAATAACAGCCTTGCTACCTTCCACGCTAATTATTCTATAGAGGTTCCTGGAAGAGTCGTAGAAGAAACTAACCGCTACTGCCTTCATGCTTGCTGTTATCCAGGTTCGCTTCGTTTTTGGATCAATATGAAAGACATGGGCTTGGCATGTAAAAATTGGCTGCTCCCTGGAATCAACGGGGAGAATTATATATAGATATTTACTTGGTTTTGCCGAGAATAAATATTATCGAATAGATGGTTAGAGCAGGAAATTTACAATATAACAAAGTTTAGGCAGTGGAGAAGTTGCGTACATGACTTTTGGCATTGGGACCTGATTCGACAGATGGTGAACTATTTTTCAGTTGCCCCAAATATCCTGGCCGTGGTCAAGCATCATCAAAAGCAACAAAGTCTGATAAGTGGGCCCCCAAGATGGGCAAGAAAGTTTCAGACGGCCGCGACACAAGTGAACCAAGAAAGTTGCTAGAAAGTCAACAGCCGTCCTCTTTCGCGGGTAAAAGTGAAATGTAAAAGATCAACAACCCCGCTAATGCGATGAAAGCTTAAATCTCAACAAAGTGATTAAGTAACAGCGGCACTTAGCAATTACTGGACAAGCAGTCACCGCATTCACGGCACTTTCAAGTCTTCCTAATTTAAGTGAAATTCTGCCGGTGGTTCACCGCAACAGGGAAGCCCTATGCCAGTGTCCTCAATAAAATAAACAATTGAACAAACATACACTCCGAGCCCAAAATATTGTCTACTTCGAAAATCACTGAAGGGACAAACCAGGTCCAGAAAAAAAACCTCCACAAGACGTTCGATCGATTAATTACAAAAACAAGACACTTAACAGCCGCAGATTCGGCCCCATGCGAGCTAGCCAGCCATTCGGTGAGCGGATAAAATAGCCCCTGAGCTCCATCCGATGCCGAATGCATTCCTAATTGGCCTAGAATAGCCCGGGAACTGTGCAAATTAGCGGAAAACATGACCAAGGTAATAATTTACTACGGAATGTCGGCGGGTGGAGCTATGGATAAATCACCGAAAGATATTCACGGAATTATCCCAAATTTTAGAGGTTTCTTTTGATAAACAATATTAGGAAACTTTACCCCATCGTTTCACGATCACTGTTCATTTATCTCACTACGAAAAATGCCACTTTTTTGCCTTGAAACACTCGCCGAAAAGTCAATTGAGCAGCGGAAAGATGGCGAAAAGGAACACAATTGACAGCCATTAATTGTTTGCTGAAAAAGGAAGGCGTAGCTGAGGGAAAAAGAGGAAAGAAAATTTTTAAAGGCACTGACTGAAGTTGGTTGCAGTTGTACGGAGAAGAATTTATCATGAAAAGCAAAGCGGAAAAACACAGTGGTGTACTGTAAAATGGGGAAGAAATAAATTATGCGACCACACTAAATAATTCGTTGTAATTCCGGTTATTTAATTTAAATATAAACTTTACACTACATACGTGAAAACTAACCGCAAAATGCAAAAACTATTTTGGATGACGTTGTATATTGTTTAACGATTAGCCCGTTCAGGAACTTCCCGGTTATAGCGACGTATTTTGTAAAGTTCATATTTAAGGAATTTAAAAGATAAGTATGATATTTTAAGGACGAACATAAATAGCTTTTATTATATCTTTTTGGCACGATTTCGATGGAATTTGCATTTTGAAACAAATGGAAATTATCAATTATCAATTATCTTAATTTTATTTTTACCATTTCTAAATAATCTAAATCCGGAGCCAAAAGAATGGGATTCCTTTTTATTTAAATACCATCATAATTAATCCTATTTTCAACTTTTCGGCCCATACGACATAATCAGTTAACAGGTTAAAGAGAACTCGAAAAGAGTCATAGTGGAACCTTTTTTTTTAATTTGATGATTTTAAAATATATATGCCTCTAAGAACACGCTGCAGTTTTCCATTTTTAACTCTGTTTTTATTTTTATTACTTTTCGTTTTAAAATAGTAAAACGGGAAAATAGAAAAAAAATCGATTTTGTTTAAATCAATTTTTCTCTACTTCATATCAAAAAAATTTGAAATTATGCATGTAGACAAAAATATTATATTACTAATTTTTGGTTTTGCAATTTCTTCTTCAAAATCATCTTAATAAAGCATTAACGTTCTAATTTTAATAAGTGACAAAAAGAAAAATAATGACTCACATACTTAGTTGGCTCCACTAAACATATAATTTAAAATAATATTATATTCTCAAGTATTTTTTTTCTGACTGAGTATGGCATCTATGTATAAACGTATAACGTATAATTTGTAGGTAAAACGTTCCAGAACTTATTATTCTTATTAAGTACCTACATATTAAAAATTCCGTGAAGATTTCAAAATCTAGATCACTAATTTGGACTTAGACTTGTGCTTGAAACTTTACAGATTTGTTAAATAGTATGGAATATGAAAATTTATTTATAAACTGGATTAAAAAAGAAGCTATAACTTAAATCGATTAATATGAAAAAGTTTACATATTTGAATTAGATGAGAAGATCTAGTTATCGTTGATTCTTGCTTTGTGAAGACCACGCGCTCGTAGATACAAGTTTCAAACTATCAGTCGAGAAATCGAATATTAATTTGTTTTATGATACGATATATGAGATGAAATAGGTATAATTAATATTGGAAAAATATTTCACGCTTAATGAACCCTTCGATTTTATTTTTGAAGCGAGTTTTCCCCATATTTACAACTGAAAAATATCTCTGAGCTTTTACCCCTCGGAAGGAGACGAACCTTACCCAATATCGGGGGAGACCAACCTTCTTGGGGCGAAAAACACTGGGAAACTCTGGCTGCTTGAAGAGAGGTGCACAACCACAGTGCCAGGGGTAGTCAAAGGAAAATTTGCCGGTTGTCGACGGGTTGACCGCGGCAAGGAAAAGTCTAAAGCCCCTCGTTTCCTGGAAACATCAATAGAACGAAAAATTTTTGCCACCGGCTCAACATTTGCCACTACCCGCGAAAAAGGTTTTTCTTAAGATATAGTGCAGATAGTGAGTGATATTAAAGATTCGAATTTTAGTTTTCCTGTGGAGAAAATTCCTCCGAAAGGTAGCTCTTCGCAAAAGATACAGCCCGGATGATGACATCACATGGTGGAACTGACTATGACACCGCAGGCAGTGGTGTCTATTCCGAGCGAAATCCTGACAGGGGCCACTTGAAGAGCTCCTCCGGGTCTGACGGGAACCAGAAGATGAGTGGTGCAGCACTGCATCCGGACGATTCGTTGGAGTATTTCATAAAGTTTCCCACACCGAATTTTCGCAACAATGAAGTCGATTCGGCCGAGTCGGACTTTGTATTTGTTTATAATGAGACGAATGTTCCTATCGTCATGCTTCTGGGATGGGCTGGATGCCAGGACAGATATCTGATGAAGTACTCGAAAATCTACGAGGACCGAGGGTGAGCAGATTGCATTATTTTTGGTACTCCCCACAATTTCCTCTGGGGACATTGTCAACGGCTATCGATTATTCTCTACGACTCTGGTGTAGGTGAAGGGCATCCTCAGCCCATGTAACATGTTTTGATTGCGACGGTCAAGGCAACCGCTTGTTTATTTCTAAACTTAGTATTCTTAACAATTTTAAAAAACATACTCCAAAAAAATTCATAGACTGACCAAAGAAAATAATTCATGAAAATCAATTTTTTATTCCCAAACAGAAAAAATCAGTCGCTCGAAGTGGATTATCATATTAGTAATAGCATCCATCACTTCATAAATTAAATATCATTTCAATAATCCAATTTATCTAGGACTTATCAAAATCGATAGGCCCATTTGCTGTATTTTGTTTGTAACCGAAAATACATACAATTCTATGGGGATTCTATTAGTTCCGAAGTTTTTCGTGTTGAGAACGGTTTCGAAAGCACTTTGTACTAGAGAAGGAGAAAAAGAATAATTAAAAAAATCGATTATTTTCGAGATATAATTAAATTATAGAAATAGTGTCCAATTTATAACAACCACAACCACGTACAAATCTAATGCCATTTGAATTAGATTTTCCTTTTAAAAAATATTTTTATTGACTATATTTTCCTTACACAAAAAGGTAGTAAATATATATAGTAATAAGTAGTTTAAATGTATTTCCATATTATATTGTCTTAAAAACGAACCAATCTCAAACCGAAAAACCCCGGATATAATAGACGTACATAAAAAAAAATTAAATTTTAAATTCCTCGCTCAGTCAAAAAAATTCATTTGACTGTTTTAATAACAATAAAAGATTCGAAATAACTATCCCCAAAATCTCTGATGGTACAAAAATTAAAAAATTTTCAAAATATAATATTTTCTACAATATTTTTAGATTAATAACAGTTCGGTACACCGCACCAGTCGAAAATCTGTTTTGGAAACGTTCAGCAATGAAACCAATTGGAGAAAAAATTTTAAAACTCATATATGATATGAATTTCGACAGCCATCCACTAATATTCCACATTTTCTCGAATGGTGGTGCCTACCTGTATCAGCACATATCGCTAGCAATTAAGAAAACGAAAAGACCTATACAAATTCGAGGAATGATATTTGATTCAGCTCCAGGTGAACGAAGGCTACTGGGTTTGTACCGAGCCGTTTCTGCAATTTATGGCAGAGAAAGGAAAAAATGTAACTGCCTTACTGCATGGTTTATTACAATTACTTTAACTGTTATGTGGTTTGTTGAGGTAAGTTTTGTTTTCCTGTTAAGAAACACTTTTATGAAAGTATACTGGTAATTGCAGGAAACGTATACTGCTTTTAAAAGTTTATTTGTTCCATGCGAACCAACACAACAAACTAATCCGTTCCATGATCTCAAAAACGAATTAACTGACTGGCCGCAGTTGTTTTTGTATTCTAAGGGAGACATTGTCATACCTTATAAAGTAAGTATAAATCGCAGCGATGTATGCACAAGCAAAACTGCGCAAACTTAAAAAAATGTTAATGAAATATCCAGAGCATCATAGTATTTTTTCTTAGTTGTATTTAAAATGAATTTATATATTTAAAGGACATTGAAAAATTTGCTGAATACCGAAAACAGCGTGGCGTAGAAGTATCGAAAGTTTGCTTTGAGGACGCTGAGCATGTGAAAATATTCATCAAGTACCCACAGCAATATATTCATTGCGTATGTAAATTCATCAATAGCTGTCTATCGTATTACAAGGGATCATCTAAATATGACTAGAGTTCGTTTACACTAAATGGTTTACACAAAAGTTAGTTCAAGAGTACATTCAAGGTTCCCTTAAGGACGCCTTTTTAAATAATGCATAAGAGGATTATTGATAAAATTAGGGGACACTCAATTCACTTGATGGGAATGAATAGGCAACAGAAACAAAAAGCGCAAACAATTTGAAATTTTTGTGATATTAGTTATCAAACCGCAAGTGTCTATTATTAGTCCATATATATTCCTATATACTTTTCGGTATGTCGTTTAAAAAAAATAAAACCAAAACAAAAAAAATGCGGAACTTATAGAAGACTAAATAAAATATTTTGTTCATATAATACTTTTCTTTGGAGACCTTCACAATGAAGATCGATAAATAAAATTGGTGGTCATGCACCTTATGACTTGATTTAATCAAAAGTTTCTAAAATTTAACGAACTAAGAGAATTATTTAATGCTGGAAATTGTTGAAATAAAGTATTAATTACCACAACTTATAATACGTTTTTATTTATACCGCCTTTCCCTATTTAATTTGTATCTACGAATCTCATATTGAAATAGCTCCAATTTTTGCATCGCTGTTGTACAATATAATTTGTGATTTTTTTTAAATATGATTGCCGATTGGTTTAGATAGTTTTTTACCTTATCTGGCTTACGACGCTGAGATCTATTCTTTAAACAGTTTGTCCGTAGGCTGCGATGTTCCTGTTCTGTCTTTGGATTTATTTATTTTCATTTATTTACATTTAGTAAAAACCCGAGGTAATTGGGCTATTTTTACGTAATGTGATTTAGAAAATCAATGAAACAAGATTTGCGAAAATTCATTGCTATAATAGGCTTCTTTACTGATAACAAAAACACTAGTGAGAAATTAAAATTACCATTATGTACTTTCAACAAAAAGAAGAAACTTTTACAAATTTAAATTACGAAAAGTTCAATTATGTAAAGTGTGCCAAAATGCTCAAAAAAAAAGACCCATTTAAAAAATCATTAAACCGCCAACATTTCGTTCAAAATCTGCTGAATTAATAATCATCGAACTAACCTCATCGCTTCGAAACTTTAAATTTCAGTTCAGTGCGTTGAGCGTTTCCATTTCATTTCCCCGGCGGTGCCAGGCCAACTGACTTTTTTTTGCCGGTTCGGTGAGGAGCGCATCTCGAAATGTCAAGAATTCGTGTAAAATTGGATTTGTCGGATTTCTACGATGATAAAAGGCGGTTTGCCTATGTTTTGATTGACCCAGAGTGGAAAAACGTTAAATGTCTTCAGCGTCATGTGGAGAAATTATTTAAATTGTGCAGCGTCGAGTTTGTCACCGTCTCTCATTCGTGCTATTTGCCTCCGCGGGAGGACATCGAAGTTGTGAACAATGGAGACGTTTTGAAGTAGGAGCAAAAATACCCGAAATTAAGGAGGTAAAATGAGTTTAAATTTCTATTGTTTTCTAGGGTTGTAGCAGCAGAGAGTTCATATTGCGTTGGAAATGTATTGGAACCCGCCGACACCGAAATTATACCAAGAAAAAAGAAAAAATTTAAAGAGGCACACATATCAAATAAACTTGATTCGAAAATTGAAGCTGAAGACGATAAAAGAATTAGAAAGAGAAAATATCCAGATGAAAGTGTGCAATCTACCACTTGCATTAGTAGCGTAATTACAGATGCCACCTTATCAGTTAAAAAACTGAAAAATATTTTTGATCAAAAATCCGGAGAGTGCGATTCGTCGGTTTCTAACTCTTGGAAAGGACATAAAGTTAGAGACACAACTAAGGAAAGCATAGCTTCAAATTGCATTTCAAATGACGGCGAAATTGCAACTAAATCCAAACGGAAACGAAAGCGAAAGAAGAAGTCAAAAAAATCTTCTGAAATCGTCACAGAGGATTCGTTTAATGATCGGATAATCACGATGAAAGAGTGCTTCAAAAGTACGCCAATACTTAGCGCAAAACCTCAGGGACATATCAGGTTTGACGATGATGGGAAAGCCGACGTTAACGACGAGGAAGGTAATTCCAAAAAGACAACCATAGTTTTCACTAGCTACTTGGACAATTTGTGCAGCTCTAAAGCACGAATTATTAAAGGCGTAGGTAAGATCAAATTCTGAGTTTGGATAGAATTAACCTTGAGTCCAAGTTTTGATTAGAGTAGAGTAGAATATTAATGTTCAGATGAGCATCCTAAGCCACATTCCGTACATATGTAAGTGTCTGTTTCATATCATGCTTAAAAGAACTATGCTTCGGCAACAGATTTAGATTTCTTAACGTATGAACTGGGATGGCGACGGTCCCCTGTTTCATTTATGGCACAAAAACAGAGCAAGGTGCTACGGCTTATTTCTGTAAATTAATTTCGTCGCTGAACTTAGTGGGGTCTAGCAAGACCGGGTACAAAATCAGGTGTAAATATACCTAACTTGTTTTAAAAATTGATTTAAGTTTAATTTAAAAAAAGATCTGCGAAGTTCATGATTCTGTTGAACGCAAAAAAAAAGGAAAAACATTTATATCACATAAAATTAATAAATTGAATTTTGTAATAAAATATTTGTAGTTATAGATCATTCTACAGTTCAGAATGGAATCCAAAACCACGCAGAAAATGAAACAGTTCCAGAAGTTTCTTTGGAAAATAGAATTGTGTTACACAACTCAGAGCCTACTCCATCTAAAATCGTTGACCAAGAAAAGAAAAAACACGAGATTGAAGGTATTTCATCTATTTTTCGATATTAAATCAAACATTCAAAATAACAAATATATTTTAGAACAACCCACTCAAACCAGCAACGGACTTCCAGCAGTTAGTAAGATTCAAAGTGAAACTTTCTCAACAAAGAAAATTTTGAAACTTTCTGAACCACTGCTTTCCGAACCGACGATAGGTGACATACTCATATTTAAGGTGAATGATTTAAGACTATCTAAAATTTATATGCAGTTTATAAGTAGTATATATTTTTTAGATTTATCGCTTAAATGAATGCAGTGAGCCATCCTTATCGGATTTCATATGTGGAAAATTTGAGAATATTGAATCAACAAAAATGATGAAAATATTTTTAATAGGTAAGCTTATTTAGTTATTTTAGAGAAACAAAATCAAGCATCTTGTTAACTGTAGATGGACAAGATCAACTTGTGGATTCTGAGGGTAAAACTTTTATTAACGTGGATATGAGAGGTCCAGATTACTTGCTTTTAAAGTATGAAGACCTCATTGATAAAAAAGTATTCAGGATGTGAACTTTATTTGGTAATTTATAGTTTGACTAGTTATTTTTGTTAAGTACAAATAAGTGTACAGATATATAAATAAAGTTTATTTTCTATTACCTCTTACTATATTTTGATGTCCCTTTTTCTTTTTATTAGTTTAGTATATCAGTTGTCTATCCCCCTTTGTTTTTGAATCAATTTTTAAGAGACGTTTTAAAAGTTTAATAACTCTTTATAAATTTAAAGCTTGTATCTTCCCATGTAGGGTAGACTAAAAATTAGAATAATTATCAAGCTTAAATTCATATGAAGAATTGAATCTAATTCATGTATAGACCTCAAAGTTCGCTCTTTTGGTGAGTGCAAGGCTTAACACGCATTTTCTAGTTATGGGGTTGATTTTAAAGCTCATGAGACTCATAATAAGTGTGAAATTGTCTAGATTAGAGACCTCCGCGTATGCAGAGGCTCAGAAAAAATAATAGGTCCTAAGTGATAACTGATTTCATTGCGGTGACGAACTAGTTTTAATTAAAGTTTTTTTTTTTATATAAGAGTAGGAGAAATATAGAAACATTGATCATCTTTTTGTCAGAAATGTTTTATTATACCCAAACGCAATTGCTTGTGTAACCGCAGCAAAGTATTTTTACAATCTTCGCTTACCAAAATATCAGCGACAGGCGTTCGGTCCAACTCGCACTTAATTTTCTATATATATATAAAAAAATAATGTTATTCTATCTAAAATACTGGCAACTAATTCACTTACCAATAGAGCTTTGTGAGCCTCTTGCAAATCAATTGGTTCATCGTCGTAGTACTCGTGTAGCAATCCTCGTAAAATAGTCAGCTTTGTGTAGAAAAGCGCTGTGGGATCCTCTGATTCGATAATTAAGTAATTTTCCATTTCGAAGTATTTGAGGATCAATCTTTCTCCCAAAAAGTACAAGACTTGCTCAAAAGTATCACCGCATCCTTGTTTTTCAATATCGAATATTCCACAAAGCTCTGCAGGAGTTAATATCACAGGCATTAGCATCTTTGTGGTAAAAATTACTGTATTAAAATCAATTTCTTCTAAGGGATTGTTTATTCGCGCCATATTCCAAAGATGTTTATCGATCTGTAAGGGTTTTTTAGAGTTGTACAAAGGCGTTGGAGAAGTAAAAAGGTGTTTGGTTTCTAGTTGGGCTACGGTAACTGGTAAGCTGATGTAGATGAAATCATTTTCGACATTTAGAAAAGTTCCTAATTCTACTGTGGTAATCGGAGGGACTGCAGTTTTTCCCTTTTTAAGTGGAATTACAATATTAAGATGTTCTCCTTCAATTGAATTAAGTTTGAGACTTTTTAGAACGTTAGGATGACTTCCAACATTTATAGTGAGATTCCAAGCAAATGTTTTAAAAATTTCATGCCATTTCAGTTTGAGAGCAACCAAAAGGAAAACGAAATACTTTGGTGAGTAGCTTTCTTCGTCAGGAAATATTGCAGGACCCTTTAACTGCGGTATTTGGGTGTGATACGATAGTGTGGCAGAAGCAAGTTCTAAATAAATTTTCCTTCGTTTCCCAACTCTGATCAGTTCCTGTTTTGAAATTTCTTCATCTATTTCATTTCGAATGTTTTCAGGATCCTCTGAAATGTTAATAACTGGTTGTAAAATGTCATCAAAAGCTTCATCAGGCAGGGAATCCTCAAGGTCTCCGCTTTTTTTGAATTTAGTGCGGTAGAAAATGTTGTTTTCACTGAGGCACACTAGTCGTTGAATGGATTTTACCCAGGTCAGGGCCACGATGTTTGGGTAGTTGTTTCTTTCCTCCCTTATTTGATAGATGAACTCATCGTCGCTAAAGTGGAGCACAGCTTTGACCACACTCTGACCGTCGGAGTAAAAGAAGCAATTATTAGAAAAAGCCAGTGCCTGCAGATCTGGTCCTATAATATGAAGCTGTCTTCCCAAGCCTTGGGTTAAGAAGCAGTTGTAAATAATTTCTAAGGCTCCACAGCTCATAAAAACGAGGAGTGTTGAAGGATGGAGCAGTTTTATGGTTTCAATCGTAGAGGAGACTGAGTTAATTAAAACTTTTTCTGCAATTATACCGCTGGTTCCGTTCTCGTGGAGGCAATATAAATTATTGGACATTGAGAAAATGTGAACATCGCCTTCGTCTAAATTTTTTTCTAGAAGATAACCCAAAAACACGCAGTTTTCTTCTGTTACTCGAACTGTGAGGAGACAAAATGTCTCATCAGACCACGCTTTGCTGGACAAATTCCCCTCATAGTTAAAATTCAAGTCAAACACTTGTCTGTCCTGCCCGAAATCACTTTCATTTGTAAAGTCTGCAAAAATCTCTAGAGAAATTCTGTAATCCTCAGCTACTCGGATAAGTGCAAACCCATTTTCTGTGGTGGAAATGCATCGAACTCCTCTGAGACTCTGCAGCTTGTTGAGCCTTCTGGAAGACGAAAAGTAGTGGACCTCACCGTTCGTGAGGAGCGCCAGTGTGTTGTACTTCGTCATGACGATGTCCTTGACGGTCCCATTTAAGGGAATATGGTTCACTTCCGTCAACGTGGTGGACTCCGCTGTTCTTTTGAACGTGAAAGTGTAAAGGCAATCAGAGCCCCAAGTGACGAAAACAATTTTACTCCTGCTTGAATTGTTAAAAAGTCCAAACGGATAGAAGAGGGAATCGTTTATTTTCCAATTATTTGCACTCATGCTGACTGTATTCTGTTAAAAACCATTGAAAAACGAACATACACCAATTTAATTTACAGCAATTTATCCTTATTTGTATCCTTTTACAGTCCTCTTAACCGCAAACGTTGAAATCAAACATTTCTCTGCGCCCGAATTTGTGATTTCAAAATTTGTAAACAAACAAACATTCCACACGTTCCACAGAAATAACGTCAAGCTGCCATATGATGATCATTGGCGTTCGATTAAACAGCTATTTTACGGAGGGGCTCTCAACTTTAAATTGAAAAATTTATATTCGCCCAAAAATGTGACCAGTTTAGAGTCACAATCGTAGTATGGACCTGTGGTTTAGCTTAATGGTAAGAGTATTATTTCTCTGGCCCAGTGCTTTTTTAAATGGGTTTCGAAACATTTTATTGCGCTAAATTTTCTTAATAGTATCCTTTAATTTTCCCGTTTAAAAACAATTATCTATCGCCCGTTTTCAAGATATAAAAAAATAGGTTAATACTTGCTAAGTATTAACTATCTGCAGCAAAAAATTAATTTCTACTCGATTAATCCACATTTTGCAAAAAGGTAATTTTCACAAAAGTGAAAGTTTTCGTGAAAATTTTCAGTGTTGCGATGTATTAACTATTTTTTTTTATATGTATCTCGAAAACGGATCGAGGTATATAATTGTTTTAAAAAGGAAAATTAAAGGATTATATTAAGAAAATTTTACGCAGTAAAATGTTTCTGAAATCTATTTCTATTGCCCTAGGACGAAGGGCACAAAATTCGAAGTGATTTTGAAATCATATTGTTTTACTTACCATATTTAGCTTTATAAGGTGAAAACATCGCTAATTTTTGGATTAAAGTACATAACAGTCACATTTCTTAAAATATTTATTTATCTATGTAGAATGAGTTTTTTTTTTTACTATAAAAGAATGCGATGATTTGCTTATTTTTATAAACATTTCTCTTATATGTAATTATCTAGAAGCTACTGATTTATGCTAAGTTACTATACATAAATTCAATCAATATTATCATATAAACTTTTTATAAATTCAGTGTAAAATCTTATTCACATATGTATACAGTGGGTCCCATTTCAAATGCCCTTTAAATAGCGTTAAATCAAAAAATCGTTTAAATAAAAATAGAGCGGCGATTTTCGTAACTTCTGTTCAAGTTTATATGTTTTTATTTTATTGTTTTTTTATTCTTTCAAACATTTCTGTTCAAAAATTAAGATATTTCAACCAAAAGAGTCATATCTGGAGAATATTGCTTGAACTATTTCTCAACTTAAGGCTACGTTTAAAAAAATTAGAAAAAGGAAGCTTGTGAACTTAAAATGGGACACCCTGTATAAAGAGGCTTATGCTACAAGATAGGCACTAATGTTTATTGTTTCAGTCAGAGATGTTATGGAAATCTAAAATTAATTCTAAAGAGCTTTTAAAAGTAAAAAGGAGAATGGGTGTAGGCGGTGTTGTCCCAAGTGATGTAACATTTTATGACTCCTCAAAACAAAATAGCATTTATGATGGATAATAGAGATAGCAGGAACAAAATTTATAAAACTTAGTTTAAGCTTCATTTATTATACACTTCTCAGACTTTTAAACCAAGTTAGTCCTCAGTTAAAACTATTGTCCCAAAGTTTCATATTGTAAATTTTAGAGTTTTGCAAATAAACAGTGTATACAGAGGAATTGTTTACGCATATTTTAATTATTTAAAAGCTTGAATTATGTTATTATTGAATAATAAATATCAATTGTGTTCATAACGCGTGTAAGTGATCATGTAAGTGATATATAAACTGATTCAAAAACACTTATATAAGTCCTACTATCTCGGTAATTTACTTTTGTTTCATAAGCAATGTATATATATATATTCATAAATACCATTCCCACTTAGTTACAAAAGTTTGGACGAGTTCCATAAATGTTAACCCATTCTTCTGTATGTAAATTCTAGCCTATAGTCACTTTGGGATTTAGGTATGCCATATCACCTAAATAAAATTAACATTCGAGTTGAGTGCAGTTCACTCCAATTTCTGTACATTTACATTCTAGACACGGTCCTGAGAGCTCAGATATAATTCTTCCAACACGATACATCCTGCCATAAATATTGCAACCAGCTAATTTTAATATTCCCGCCGGATCTCGTAAATTACTTGTAGTGTGAGGTTTTGTAAAAACTTGTGTTGGACCTTCAGATTGATGCTGAGGTAAATCGTCAATGTTCATCGGATTAATACCATATGAATTTGTAGAGTCATTGGGTAAAATTTCGTAGCCACTTGGATTGGTGCTTTTGTGAGAATTGTACGTATGACTTTTTATACTTTGTATCATTGGATCCGAGTTGAGTGCTTCAGGTTTGAAAATGTGTGGCTTAACTGGAAAACTATGATTTAAAAATGGCAGCTTATTAAATGGTTCAGATAAAATAGGATGAACAGTAGTTGAGCTTGATCTTAAAAGTTGTTCCACTGCATTGCCATGATCGCTATTTTGAGTAGCAGGCGATGATCCTAAAGATTGATCGTTACTAGAAATTGACGTCGATTCAGACTTATTGATTTTCAACTCTGTACTATTGGTTTCGTTTACTAATTTTATCCGTTGAATGATTTTATCATGCACCAGAATTTTATTATTTGTTCTATTTTTAACCACTTCTGTCTTCGGAAAAGCAGTTTCTGTAGTTTCCTCCAAATTTTTATTATATTCAACTTCTTCATTAATATCAACAGTCTTATTTTGTTGCGATACTTTTTCTATAACTTCATTAAATGTATAGTTTTCTTTAAGCGAAATTGTCTTATCTCGTTCACCAATAGCTTCAATTTCAAACTCTTTAGAAGAATTATTGATATCATTTTTTGGGACTATTGGTAAACTTTCATTTATAGGGGCATTATTTGCCCCTTGGTATTCAGGTTTATAGTTGTAATTAGAGTCTGTGGTTATAGATATAATTTCTTTATCAAATTGGGACGGATCAACAACAATTGGTGGTTGATAAAACGTTGTAGCAATTCCATTTGCGAGTAATTTTTCTTTGTCTTCTATCAGCAAATGTAAGTCTGGTGGTGGTTCAGTTTTAATAACATCCTTGAAGGGATCTGGAGTCAAAATTCCTGTGAAATTATGTAATTATTAATAATATTCGTAACTAATTTAAAGGGAAGAAATGCAATGAGTTGACAAGTTCAAACAAGAAATTTTAGAGAAAAACGAATATTTTGAAATTATGATATTACTCCTGATTTTGATTTATCCTTATAACCTTGTTATAATTTTAAACATCCTTCATTAATAAATCGCAAATATTAATTTAATTTATTAAAATGAAATTATCATAGTAAGTCCGATATTAGGAAAGGCAATCTTCAAAGAGCCAAAAGTAAGAAATTCCTAGATTTATATTGCAATAAAAAAATTTCAGAAAAGATGTTTAATCGTTTTCTTTATTTTGGAAATATTGCGTATCTAATTTTAAAGCAAATTAAGAAAGTAAAGAAGAATCATCTTGAATTTACCAAAATAAAGAACAAAGTTAAAAAATTGCCCTACCTATAACAAATTTTAATCGGTTGGTGTCAGAAACCAACTAGGTATTTTGAAAATAAAGATTTTAGTCTATTAAGATTTTTTGTATGATAAGATAATATTGGCCAACTTGCTGCTCAATTAATTAAATATTTTATTTATAAAATTACTTACCTAGTTTTGAAGAACTCTCATTTGTTTTAGGATTGGGTGTTGTCAACTCTACAAATAATTTTGTTGTGTGATAATTGTCATAGTAAAAATTCGTGTCTCTTATTGGACTTTTAGGAACAAATCCACCCTCTGTTTTAGTAGGTGGAGAAAATCTGCTTACTTGATGATCAAAATTAAATCCGGGAAAATCCGCATGAATTACACCAACATGTTGATTTTTCTCAGCATTTGTTAATATGGTGTCGAATTTTTTGATTGGATTATTGTACTTATTGTTCGCATAACCCTCTAAATATTTATCTGGGTGTCTATTTGCTGCATCAAATTCAGAATATTCATAATCGTCGTATGCAAACTTTTTATTATTTTCATATGGAACATAATTTTCTGCGTACGGAGTTGAACCATATTTTTCAGTGATCGAAGGATATCTGTCGTAGTCCAATTTAGGTTCGGCATTTTTAGTAGCTGTGTTTATAGGCCATGCTTCTGGATTCCCGGTTATCAATGGAAACGATGTAGACTGAATATTGTAATAGTCGTAACCAATTTGTTTTCGATCATTTTTCACAGCATCAGTAGGCAAAAATGGTATGATTTTTAAGTTTGGTAGACTTGGTGGTAACGTTGGGTTGTTATAGTCTAGATTGAAGTCTGCCTCTAATATAGATGGATTTGTTTTTATGATTACCGGTCGTTCTGTGGTAAAAATTGGAATCGAGACTTGTTTAATGTTAGGTGTGTTTACAGAATTTGCGGAAGTACTTTCTTCAAGTTTTAACTCATTCTCAAAAACACGATCTTTTGGTGTTGTTAATGAATTTTCTGTAGATGTTGTATCATTTATTCGTACTTCTTCTTTTGTTGAATTTTCAATTTCATCACGTAATATAGCTTCTACTTTTTGTTTTGTTTCATTTCCTTCTTCCTTAAAAATTGTAGAAAGACCATTAAATAATGCTGAAAGGAAATCTTCAGATTGTTCGCTTACGGTTTCAAATTTTTCTTTTATATTTGACATTGTACTGGACTCTATTTCATTCGTTTTTTCAGTTTCGGCACTTTTAGAAATAGGTGCAATTTCATTGCTAAATAACGTACTTTTTAAAATTGATTGTTCGGTAGATGATTGCGTGTTATTAATCTTAGGCTCACTTGTAATGGAAACAAGGTGAGTTGGAATAGTAATGGGATCGGCCTTTATATCGTCAGCATCAGGAGATGTTTCTAAGTTAGTATCCGTCGTTGTAAGGCTTGGACTACTATTGGGATTATCTTCATCTGATGTTTCCGAATCAGGCTCTTCAGTAGGATAATCAGTTACATCATCTACCGACTCATGCTCCGAAACATCTTGGTACGAATTTTCGTTTTCGGACAATGTGATATAGTCAAAATCTGGAGTTTCGGAAGTTGTATCTTCAATATCATATTTATTAGCAATAGTTGTAGTATAAAAATCGTTATTTGGTAAGCCGAACAAGTTTGAGTCTGTTTTTTCTTCGTTTGAATAAATTTCTGGATGCAAGGGTTTAGTAGAAATGTTGTTCAATTCCGTACTACTGGATATTAATGAACCATTTTTCAATGTGTTAGGATGTACTTCGTAAAAGCTTAAATTATTATTTTCTTCTGAAATCTGATCAAGGGTATTATTGGTTGTAAAATCTTCTTTATAATTCAAATCCTCCAGTACATTAACAACGCTTCCTTCATTGTTATCAATGAATTCTAGCCCTTCACGGATTGCATCCAAAATACCTTTTTCACTGGTTGGTGCATTTTGTTGACTGTTTTCAGCAGACGCATCTGAAGTTGTATTTTCCGCCTCGTCTGACCCAAATAATAGAGAAAATAAATCAAACTGCCGAGGTAAATAACCTCGATGAGGATCTCTAGAAATACCACAGTCATAACTTGATGGACAACATTGGCCTTTAGGCACCACAGGAATGCAATTTCTTAAAGCTGGAGCACATTTTTTCGGTGCACATTTCCTAGAACCTCTTATACAGAAACATATATCGCATGGTTTATCTGTATCTGCAGGCATCTTTTGACCCTCAGGGTAAAATTCAGAGTTTACTATGCAACCTGTATATATTTTATTAAATTACATGTTTTTAAAATAGAACTTGTAACTTACCTCGACCTCTTTGCAACCTTTGAGCCATTCGTTGATAGTGCTTGTTCCCAGCCCTTCTTATGTGGTTTTGTGATTTCATAATTCCGGACGATTTCGAAGAGCAATCATATCTCACAGGACAGCAAGTTGAGTCAACAAAAATTGGTTTACAACCGTCCATTGATAGCATACATTTTGGCTTAACACATTTTTGTATTCCTCCTATTTGAAATAAAAATTAAAACAGTTTTAACAATATTATATTACATTTCTTTTTTAGGGAAAATTATTTATTTAATAATTGTTAAAATCAAAATAAATCTGGTTGCCATATGGAGGCAATTTCTGCATAAGTATGTAAGAATTACACATAACATAATAAAAATAGAAACAGCATAAAAGCAAAGGGTTAATCAAAGGTCTCCAATTTTTCTTAACTTAACTCTCTTCATTTCTAAATGCATTTAATTTTACAGTAGTGAATAAATGTAATGTCATAAAATTTTCTAAACAACTTTATTTTTATTTTGATCAAGAATTTTTTTTTAAATTATTATGCAACGCATAGAAAAATGTTGTATGCATCTTATTAAATGCAACCTGCAGTAGAGTTTCGGGCATTTTTTAGAAAGAAATTTTACCAAACAAACGAATCAAATAAATTTAATTTTTCCGAAATATTTTATTTTATTTGATAATACCTCCCGATATTATATAAAACTTAAGATCTTTTAACCTTTTCATTGTTTTAAGAAATCACATTTATGCAAAACAAGACAATCCACAGAAATCAACGTTTTATTTCTAGCATTTTTTAACGGCTAAAAGGAGTAATTAACTCCTTGTGATTGATGCTGTCGAATCATGTATAATTTTGACTAGTCCACTATCTTAAATTTACGAATTTTGACGTTTATATGAAATAAGCTATTCCGAAAACCTCGTTATACTTATTTATATGAAAATCGTAATATTATTAGCTTGGAATTTGATAGTATGCTATTTTGAAATTACTCATCTATCTAAACTCTTATTTAAACTAACTAGTAACTATACATAGAATACTACTTTTTGACTCTTCTATTATCTAGAAGACGGTTTTGGACTCTAGTAAAATATTTCCAATTCCGTAGAAACATGGATGTAAAAACGATTCTTACCTATACAGTAACAGTACGAGCATAAACTTGAAGAGGACATCGCTGAACCAGATTTGTAAACAGTTCCATTATGAATGCAAACTAAATAGTCAAAGTAATTAAACTATGTACTTAGTGAATAAATAGGATATTAAGTCTTACTTTCACCCGATCCATCGCCATCGCCGTCGTCCGATCGTCGGAATAGAACGTTTTCGCTGACCATGCGATCGAGTGTCTCTCTTTCGAAGTGATCAAGATACGCGATAATTCTTCTATTTGGTCCATTATACAGCGTGTGATACTTGGTGCAAGAAAGGTACGAGCAGCAGGAGTTCTTCTTTTGGACCAAAACACATCCCCTGGGGGGTGGCACAGGCATTTCCGGGCATATTCTTAAGCTACAAATCAAAGTCCTTCCATTGCACTGGCAGCTAAGGCACGGTTCTGTTGTAGGCACCAAAGATCCATCCGCGAATAAAGTACCGTTATGAAAGCATCCTGAAATAAAGAAAAACACAAAAGAAAATTACTTGGGTATGACCTCAAATTTATCACCTACAAATTTTCGGTGATCTTATGAATGAAATTCTTGTGAGAAAAACATGTTTGATCTTGGACTCTTCGGCTGCGAAGAACAAAACATGCAACGAAGCGCCGATTCAAGTGTTAAGAACTGGTTTCGGTTGCATGAGCTGATTGCAGTTGCCCCTTCTGCTTCCTTTTATGTCTTTCGATCAATGAGTACTCTAAGCAGCGAGGTGGCATAATCAGAAAGACGTAAATTGCCGCCGAAGGATTTATGTTTTTTGATCATCAGCATAACATCGCAGTCGATTTATGTTTTATTTCTCTCTTACAAGCATTTGTAATTACCACGAAAGATATACGATCGTATAATAATCCACAAGAAATAATATTCCCCTCTTACGAGTTGTACCTATAAAATTTAATACTAGAAAAAGTAGCATTACAACACAATACGTAACTTTTTATAGGGACACATTGTTTACGGAAATACTGAAACTGAGTGGTTCAACTTGACTTAACTACTTATTAGTAGAAAAAACAAGGCTTGACTTCATAAAATTAAAAATATTTATTACAATACAGCCTATCCTATCGATCACAAGAAAGCAATGCATAAAAACACTGTTTAGTACATATTTTAAATTATTTGAATCATCATGTACTATTAGAATCGATAAAAAAATCGATCGATTGTTAAAAAAACGTTATAAGAAATGGATCTTCCTTTTAAGCATTATGTTGTCATACGAACATTGGAACATTATATTACGAAGTCCCAACTAAAGCGAATGCACTAAATATTATAATGTGACTCATGAATTAATACTTTAGAGCACTTTTTTCTGAGTCTAACGATTCCTTGAAATAACTACTAAAGATTTGTATATATGCACTTCGTACAAATCACCATTTAACTTTCTTAATATTCAGCTTATATGTGAACTTGTGGCTTTGTTCAATAGTAAATATTTCGGGCTTTCCATTCCTTCTTTAACCTGAAGCTCGTAATTAAAAAATGGTAAGTTTTCAAAATTGGAAAAACAAAAACTACATATTAAATTAAGCTGCAGTTATTATTAATAACTTCATAATTATTTTTCTTTTAAACCTATGATAATGTACTTTTCCTTGCCATTTTCAAGATAATGTAAAATCACTTAGAAGACACCTAAGTTCTTGAGAAAACAAATAGTATACTTATATAATATAAATTTATGACTTATTACGTTATAAAATCTTTTACCTCAGAGATATATCAGTATTAGGAGGTTAGTTTTGAGATTTTTGTCTGATTAGTGATTTTCGTGTAACTGAGACACTGAAAGACGGGTTTATATGTCACCATCTTGTTAAATTCTGTAATACCTATATAATATTCCTTTCCTCTAGAACCTATAGAAACTTTATTTGTTATTTTTATAATATGTATGTGTATGTTACTTATTAATTGCTTATGTGATCATCAATGTAGAATAAGCTTGCAAAACAGTGTCAACTATTCAACTCTTTAAAATTATCTGCTTTCATCGAAAAAACTACAAAGAAATCTCCCCAAAGATGTTCCATAAGATTGCAATCCGTTAAGAAAGTCAGCCACTCTAGAACTTAAGCATTGTAATTCTAAAGCGAAGATTTTGGAGTAAATTGAGGCATTGTCTTGTTAAAATCTTCGCAGAAATGGCACATAATCACAACCTGATATTCTTCTTTATGCATTCTTAGAGGCGCAACGTTACGTTTCCTAAAATTTATTTATTTATTCATTTGCGTTAGACTCCGTTTTAATTGTTTGTAAATTTTCTTTTGTTTTTAATGGAAGTAATTTACAGTGACGAAAAGTCGTTTAATGTTTATTGTTTGAGTAGATTTAATTCAGAGTGGCACGATTTTGACAAAGATAAATTTAAACAGGACAAAGCCTTTTTTTCGGTTTTAATATTGAACAAAACTGGAGTCTTAAAAAATTATTTAATTGCGGTCCCCAAATTATATCAGAGCATTTCGAATTTTCAAGCTTTAATAGAGGACAACAACATTTAATTTCAGCTCAGAGCAAAGACAAACTATGTAAATTTAAATAAACCTTTAAATGATTGGATTCAAAAATTTCAGATTTTGGGTAATTGAAGCAATATGTTGCAGAAACCTGGCAATGTAAATTTTTTTAAATTCTTCGTTCTTAATTGCCCTTAAACAGACATCACTTTATTTAAATACGAATATTCTAGCATCATTACCACATTCAATTCATTATCTTTTATTTTGCATTGCCGCAAAGGTTATTATATTTCTAAAGTTCGTTAAGAGTAATGTAAACCATTTATATGGAGCATGCGGAAGAAGAGTAAATGTGTCTTTAGTTTATGGCGTAATTTATCAACCAGCAGAAAATATTCAACTCTTCTTTACCGCTCTTCCGTTAATGGGGGCCCCGTTTTATAGTGCATAACTTACTATTAAATGTTAACTCGCTTTTCACACCCACATCTCACCTGGGTTCATCCAATTCTTTAAGATAATTTAACTGTTTAAGGCTATTAAGATTGAGTTCTAAACTATGAGAAATGCAGGAAACATTTTGTCTGGATAATATGTTAGAACAATTCGATATTCGCTGTTTTCTGGTTATGTTTGTAAACAACATTGGAACAAACTTTTATATCTGAGCAGATGCTTTCATATTTTATAGAAATTCATCTTTTTAACTTTTAATTTAAAATTGATCGGTATCGAAAACACGGAATAAGAATACTCAAATAAATAGGTAATTTTTTTATAAAATAACCAAAATATAAAACAAAATTATTTAGTGATCATAAAGGTATTTCTGATACCATTAAAAAATATTGTTTCTAGAAAAACAACTAAATAAATTGGAGTTTTCAAGACGGATCCAAAGTTTGGTCCTTGTTATTATTTTTAGACGACTTTCTGGAAAACTTAAAATTCTAGAATTTTGTGTTTTTCAAGTCCCTGATCTTATCATATAGACATATTTCCAATTTCGTTTTGTTTGTATTTCACTTACAAAAGGTTCTATTCTTTAAAATACATAACAATTTCTGACGATATTTTGATGTCATTATAAAAAACCATTTCAACTTATCAATTGTTTATAAGGTATCAAGAGCTCTTTCATTATTCAGATTGTCTATTACAGAATAGCTAATTTATGAGCAATTGAAATGTGGAAATGTTGAATTGATACCTTTATACCACACGATGATTTTAAAAGACGTCTATCCTTTATAAGTTTGAAAATAAATTTCAAATGTTTAAAAAAAATCTGTGTTTCCTGGAAAGAAATACTAAAGAATTTCCACACCCTTCCACATTAAAATCAATATATACGTTTCATTGATTAGATCTTTATTTTCCTGTCGTGTGAAATCCTACACAGATCGCCTACATCCAGAGAATTGAATTCATTCAAAAGAAGTTTACATGTTTTACATTTCAAAAATTAGAGAATTTTGAGTCTACCTAATTACCCCGCCAAATGTATGTTTTGGATAGATTTCAAATAATTTCCCATTGCAGCGTACCTATCTGATGAAAAGATTTCGGAAATTGAATGATTGCAAAATTCGTTTTAGAGTCGTAGACTTCAAAACTACAATTTATACATATGTTAACACGATAGAGGCCGTATTTTTTAACCGATTTTGCCCACACTTCGCCTATACGTTTATCCTGTCAATATCTCGGATAAGTTCGTAAATGGGAGGAATCGGTTAAGGAAACGGGGCTACGTATAAAACTGTTTGGACCCCAAATCATTCCTATTTCTTAAACGCTATTGACCAAACTTAACATACACATTGGCAACATAATAGTTCTCTAAGTCGTGTTACAAAATGGTGGTGATCACTCAAGAAGTGAGGCTTTATTCATATTTCTAAAATTTAAAAAAATTGCATGGTTTGTGGAAGGAGGAGGAGGACTTTCACTTGGCTATATATTTTAATTCATTTTCTGGTAAACCGTATATTTTTTGATCGATTTTGATTAAACTTGATTAAAATATTCTTCATAGCAATATCTTTTGTTTATAAATTTATAGATCTCAGGTCTAGAAATGCTTGCAATTTAAAAATTATGACACTTTACGGTTCGAATGTTCTTTTATTTTATTTGGTATTACTCTATCAGGGTAGTATGTTGGTTGTAACCGTAGACGAAATGAAATAAATAAATAACTTATATAATTAGCGTCATTAACACATTCCCTGCCACGTGTACCAAAAACAGTACACAAATTAAAGCTCTCTCTCAACAAATGCATTTTTACGTGAAGTCTCTCACGAAAGTTTTCTCGAAAATTCTGGCAGGGGACGTGCAAAGATGATGTTACAATAGCTGCGTTCTTTTCATCGGGTTCCAGTTCTGGTTCTGGGTTATGTGAAAAGAACGATCCGGGTTAGCGATTCGCTGTGATTTAAAAGTTGGTATACCTGCCTGATTTTCATATGAATAAAATTTCACAATTCTGCCTGTTTGCTGAGAACACCGAGTGAAACATAATTTTACTTTTAATTAAAATCGAATTAGTTTATAATTTGGAGAGGATGGATAAAATTGGGTGACGATTTTATATCTTGACTTTTCTGAAAGTTTAAAATTCCAATCAGAATGTCAGACCGACAACATTTGCGAAACAAAGTTCGACACCACCGCCTCTATTAGAAAATTTTGGAATTATTTATGTGGTTCTTTGATCAAGAACCGGATAAATATGTGGGTTAGGAGTTGTTTTTGTATTTGCATGTAAAACGCCTGAACTCGACCCAGAACTCGACGAAAAGAACACAGCTAATATCTTTTTTAAAAAAATTATATTTGACTATTTCGGTGCTATTACAAAATTATCAAAAACAATCCCACCGCAGTTGTGGATGAATATACATATGTACCTATGTATATAATTTGATGTAATAGTGTAAAATAATTTGAGTTTGAACAAATAAAATCGAAACCAATGGCTGTGATTGACAGGACCATTCCGACCCTACACACCCACAGAACGACTTTGATTGAAATCATAATTAAGTTTTCACTTAGAATATTCTTCTTTTATGTTCTTGCCGTCCATGGATTTTTAATCTTGGTTTTTGGATCCGTTTATTATGCGCAGTGGCACTTCACTATTAAGAAGTGAGTAAAATTAATGAAACAAGCTGTGACCCAGTTCCTATCAAGTTTTAGCGTATCAACAGTTAGCTTATTGTTTTGAACACTGCCGGCTAAGCTGTGAATTTAAGTTTAAACCGGTAAAAGGTCATCGAATCAATTCGCTACCAACAGATAGAGTGGTCTCACATTTTTTATAAAGAAATGTAAACATAAACGACACAAAAAATGATAAAAGCTCCACATACAAAAAGGTGACTGCGAAGATTTAAGAAATAACAGAAATTCCGATACCGGCGATTTATGCAGAAAATTGTTTTTAACTTCGGTTTTTATTATCTTTGCCATTTTTTTTGCAAAAATGGTATTTTTAACGCTTAATAAGCCAGAACAAATTATTTTTTATGATACTTCTGTCCTAATAAATTTCAGCTAAATGTTCTTTACGCCAAATTCAAGACTTCTGATATGTAAATAAATTGCCTTCGTCTGATTTTGAACGCATCGTTAAGAGCGAATTAACATAGCGTTCAATTAAATCAATTCCGTGCGTAACCGATGCAAGATGAATTTCAATTAAAGAACAAAAGACGAACATTACAGTTTCTAGTAAGTAACTCTTGGGTAACGTCGCACGTCTTCTGTTAAATGTCGGTTAATAGGTTCATTCTCTCTCGTCGACGTAAAACATATTTACTTGATTCAAAATTTTTCAAAATATGTATGTTTATAAAAATATGTATTTTTATTTTTGATACTTTTATTAGAGACTGATAAAAATACGAGTATATTAACGGACGAAGAGCTATTATTAGATTTAAATGTGATTCTCAATTTGGGCGTCAATTTGCTTTTTGCTCATATAAAATATGTAGATTGATATACATATAGTCTAATCTACCTAATAAACCAAATGACAAATGCTTCGCTTTTGAACAATTTTCCATACCCAAACACAATAAATAAAAAAACATTGTTATACATTTTTAGAAAGCTCGTCGTTTATTCACACTTAAAGAAAAATAATGAATATACATTATAAATAAATTTAGAGATATGCAACTACTTTTTTTAATCTCCCAAAATGTTCTCAGTAGCTGTTTTTAAGTTATTTGTTATTGCGTAATATTAATTTTTAGGGAAGTAATTACATATTAAAATAAGTTTTGAAATATCCAAACGGTTACATCTTGCAGTTAATAATTCAGTACATAGATCTATAGATAAAATACCGAAATATAATCTGTGCAAATATTACAAAATTTAAGTGATAAAAGGAATAATTGGACAGTTAAATAAATATAGCGCGGCAATTCTCGGCGTTTGGTATAGTAGAAGCAAGAATTTGTTCATACAATCAATTAACTTGGGTACTCATTTAAAACAAAATTGTGCACAGCTGTTCTTGTATAGTTTATAAAACAATTTTTTTTTATTTTAAGCAGTAATTGCATTTAGTAGAGGAGTATAGGCATTTCAAATTTGATGCTTTTTGCGGTTACCAACATAAGGAAACTTCTACATATGCATACACAGGGTATTCGAATTCTCCGTAAAAAACGCTGTAACTACCAATCGATTCCTTCGAAGGCCTTGAGCAAATTTTTGTTTTACAGTCCTAAAATCTCTTCTTCCTCTTCAAAATCGGCGTCAACGTTTTTAAGTTCTTATGGGTTCTTATAATTATATAATAATTTTCAAACTTATTAGAATACTCCCTCCTTTAAATCACAAACCCTATTTTTAATATTTTCTAAACATCGAATTCCAGAACTATTTGAGTTGAGCAATTTTATTGACTAAAGTTTTAGTGTGGGAACAAACAATTTTAAATATTGTTTAAATTCAAATTATTAATTGGTATATGATCTTGACAAAAGTTTAAAAATTCTAAAATAGAACTCAATTGCAAATGCAAGAGTTGATACGTGTTTCGTTTTTCTGCATTTTTAAAAATAATTCATCGTTCCAATTTTCATATTAGCAAACGTATTTTGATCATTTCATAAAAATATTGAATAGTAATAAATGCAAGTTAAGTTTACCTGTTTTCTCAACTGCAGCTCCATGAACTTCTCCAAGACGTTGACTTACGAGAAGAATACCGCCAAAGATTCCAATAATCCACAACATGTCAACCAAAGGCTTCAATCAGTTGAATCTTCAGACACAGGAACTCTGTACTTTGCAAAAATTGTCCACAAATCAGAAGAGTCCGTTATCTCACATACGTTCTAATGGGTAAGGTAAAAATCTAACTATGCGCAACTCAATTACAACATCGGAGCTATTTTCTGTAAACACCTGGAACGTGGCCGCAACACACTCGAGTTAATGATTGTGATAAGTGGCAGGCGTTTGTGGCGTCTTAATGTCTCTGCCTTACTTAAATTATAGCTCAAGACTTGTTTCCCTCTTCCGTCGAGCCGCGCCGGCTATTTTATGTTTTTCTTTTGCATAATTTTACCTATGCTTCATGCAGCCATACATGCAGCATTCCTGTAAATTAACCATGCTTTTTTCAGCAATTTACGCCTGAGCACCTTCGGATGGCAGGATACAAGAATATCGCGAAAGATTTATACTTCGGTTAAACAACCCCGCGTAATAAAATATCTTGAAAGTGATTCCAAAATGGAAAGTGGTACTGAAGCAACCATCTTTATATATGCTTAAATAACCGAATAGGTGTAATATGAACTGCTTCTAAACATTTTATAAGACCACTTCTTAACTTCTTAAAGAATCTAAAGAGCCACTAAAGAGTACATTCTCACTGGCTTTAAAAACACGATTATTTTTGTCCATATTTTGATACCTCTCAAATATTAGTAAAATACTATTTCATTGGTTTTAATAGGAATAAATTTATTTAAAGTTGTAAATGTTACAGGCAAAAATAAAATTGAGTATTCATACATGATGTCGTTTAAGAAAATTATCCTTTTCTCAAAACGACATCTTTTGAATTTGCAGTTTATTTTTTATTTATTTATTTTTTTTATTTTATTATTTTAAAATGTTTTTATTTACGGATAAGACCAGAGTTATTTATTTTTCTATGATATTATAGACTAATTTGAAACTTTTAGGTATTTATTCGTCGTAAACTGCGGTAACTGTTAAATTTTACAATTCGATTTTGATGCATGAAGGCTAAAACTTTTAAATTGTTATAAAATTGTCGGTATCTGTTTCAGAAACGAAAACCTTATTATAAGGTTTTGTTTTATGCCTATTTCTATTTTAGTAAAAAAAGATAACTTTGAAACAATTTATATATTATAATTTTTGAATCGATTTTTTGATTTTTGAAAAGTTAGTACAATAATCTTTCGCAATCACTGTGAGGCCAGTATCAAGACTCTGAAACAGTGAGATACTCAAACTGGCGAACCACAAATTTATAAAATCGTGAATGGCAAACGTAAGTTCATTTTATATAGGTACTTTATTTTCGAAATTATTGAGTCCTAAAATAACTCAGAACAAAATTCAGAACATTAATTCTATACCACAATTATTTTAATTCCAATTACCTCACTATATTTTAAGTATGTTTTGTTATTTAGTTACGTAAATTATTTTAAAGGACATATTTTTCTTTTGAATCTTCTACTTTTCTAAGCCTAAAAAATTATAGTTCAAAACGATTTGAAAAGGGAAAACTTTATAAGAACTTCTCGTTCATAAAAAATAACGGCCATTAAACATAATTCTCAATTTATGTATTAATTATTTCCTCATATTTAAAAAACGATTTTTTCATCAAGTTGCGTAAAGTTAGTTTAAATTAATGCCATGCACTTCACTTGCACAGTAAAGGACACAAACTTTTCTTATTAAATTTTAACATATTGAAGATCACTTTAAAATCTCACTAAATTGGTTTAAAAAAAAAACTCCTAAAGGGTGCACGGATTTGTAGATGGGACATTAAAATCATAATCTGCACAGCATCTTTATCCGCTTAAAGTTGAGCTATTGTAAATAAAAGCACTTCTCACCAGGTAAGTAAATGACCGACACCGACACGCACCGAAACCCTCACAAGAATGAAACTGAGGTCTTATCTTTTTGGTATGAAGAAAGCGAACCGATCATCTCGGTGGGTAGACCATCAACTGAGCTCTAGCCAGGTGTGGTAAGAGCTTTTAAAGAAAGTTATATAATAAAGAACAATAACACAGCTATACCTGATCACATTTCATGGCATCGTTCCTTAGTTACTTAGTACCTTACCCGGTCTTTGAGACGAACTCTCCCAGAAAAGTACGGAACTTAGGTTTTTTGAAAGAAGAACTACCAGCGAGAATTACTTTGCCATGCATTTGTAATTCATTACATCAGTGGCACCTCGAGCACTTCGTCTTCCCTAGAACATCGAAGAAAAACCGAAGAAGAAGTGGGTCCCACTCCAATGGGGGGACTTTCTTCACTTAGGAGGAAGTAAAGACGCCGCCGCGCCGCCGCTAACGTTTCGTGCAGAAAATGGTCTTTTAAAAGAAATGAAAATGCAAATTAAAACAAATGGTTGGCTCTGTGGAACGGACAAAGCATTTTCTTCCTATAACGTTTCTCTTTCGTTTTAACTTTAATTTTTAATTCCTATTTACACGATCGGAGATAGTATAACAAACTTTTAATTAACACATGCATTCTTACATAGGTATTTACTAAAATCGCTTAAAATAAAAATTGTAAGCAATAAAGTAGCATTGTAATTAATTTTAAAGGAAATAGTTAACCACAACTAATTTTCTTAATTGAACAATTTCAACAAATATACCTACTAGTATTTACAACTTTTTTTTTACAAAAGTTCCAAAACAAACAATTGTTTAAATATCGGGAATGCAATTCATCAAATGCATTGAATTGAACTTTAAAAGATCTTTCGTACATAGGTACATATGTATATACATAACAAGATTTTAATAGTTATGAAAAGTGCATCAAATTGCCACGATGATATTTACCCATCCAAACTTCAAACCTTGAACCAAATAAATTTTCGAATTAAGTTTTTGACACAAAGTTTGTATAAATCCAAGTAATTTTATTTTATTTTCAAGGAAAAAAAAAACATTTTTAGTATGGGTAATTTTTCATAAATTTCAATTCAATTTGCTAAAACTAGAACCGTAACCGATTTGGAAAAAACAGCATTACCTACTTGCGCAAATCGTTCCCAATGCCAACTCAATCCGGATAAAATTAATGAATAATACATTTTGCAAATCAAATAAGTCTAAAGAATTGGTGAATCCAGTTAATAAAATTAGTGTAAAGATGAGTTTGTGAAAGTATTTTAAAAATTTACCTTTTCATAATTAGAAAATGGTGTAAAAGAGTTTAAGTGAAAGAGTGTATCAAAGTGTATCAAAGATTTATTGCTTAATTCAATTAAAGCAACTATTTATAGATATTTTAATTAATTCTATTACATTTCGGAGTATCTGCAAGTATGAGGGACGCGCACGGCATAAAATATCCTGGAAATTCTTATTTTTATTCAAAGCACTTCTGGTTGTATTAAATATAATAATAGTTAAAAATTGGAAATTACAATTTTTGAAATTCGCTGTCTTGTCCATATTTATGTTTATGTTCGCATTATTTATAGCCTAAAACCTTGCCGAAGAACCAAGTTATCTAATATCGAAAATCCCATTCAAATCGATTCAGTGATTTTAGAGTAGAAGAGTAACAATTCTCATTTATAACTCATAGTTTATAAATCTCATTTATACTAGTTATGAAAGAGAGTTTGCTTTTATTTTAATTAAATTTGAATTAAAATATAACTTCTTCCCAAAATTACGAACATTAACGTTCTTTTTCTCCAACGATCTTCATTTATTATCCTTCTAAAAACATAATTACAAATTCAAATGTAAAAAATATTGTCAAATAAATTCGAATTTCTTGTTATAAACAAAAAAGTTAATCTATAAAATATCTTAAATGTAAATGGGAAATTAAATATTGTTAATATTAAAATAATAATGAATTTTAAGGTTTTGCAAAACAAACTTTTCTAAGGAAGTACAACGTGTGAGGTCTCTGGTCGAGAATTTTACCGCTCATTTCTAAGAAATGTCTCAAACATGCTAGTGCTAATTTATTGACTACGAAGGGAGTCGTAACCAGTATTGAATCTTGGTGGTCTTATTTCTTCCAAACTGAGTTGTACAAAAAGAGGTTTAACAAAGCAGGTATCAGGGAAAAAAACCTTTGGCACTGATGGTGCACTACACTTCATCATATACATTGCACTTTTCTTAGCTCCCAAGAATGATTACAGACCCAATCAATCGAACGGCAGTGCACGCATAATCAATCAGTAAAACTTGCTGATCCACTCTTTGTGAATGCAGGTATTCGAGAGCCCACTAAATATTTATACCTCTGTATTGCACACTTGCAGAGATAGTTGTAAGTTACTACACTGCAGTCTTGCCCTCATCGCGTATGATAATTCTGCGCTAAAAGAAGAAAACCAACAAGGCAGGGAACATGCAAGATACCAAAATAAAAGTAAAAATTGCAAACAGAAAAATCTTAAGAACACGATCAAGGTCTGCGAAGATCACGTCATGGTATGGAAAGATCAAATATCCGGCATCTTCCTATGGCGCTCTTGGTACCCTTTTTACCAGCCAATGTTGATTAAGTTAATACGCAATATGATTTCAAGATCATTCCCATGTCACTCTATTCGCGGTCTAGACCTACAACTTTGCTGGTGCTCGCTCAAGTACTCGGGTACTCTGCACTTTGCCTGAGGGATAATCCGAAATGGAGACCAACCTAAGCTTACACAAAAAGGTAGACTTATTTATGTATGAAATAAATTATATATTTCATATGTGGGCATGTGCACAAAAGGTTATTTCGAAAGGCTAAGGAATCAAGCCGGCAAATTTCATAAAGCAGATCATAAAAATTTTAAGCGTTAAATAAAACCTACATAAACATGCAAACATTATTTTACTTTGTTTAATTTTAATCAGCAATTTAATTTAATTTAAACATGCTTTCAACTATTGTCTATGTACTACATGTATGTATATAACTTTACTCCTTAAATATACATATTTTATACAAGTCTAATCCAAAGGAACTTTACTTTCTGTTTCGTCCCCTGTATTCAAAGCAAAAATTTTGGATATCAGGACTACATAAAAGTCCACTCTGATACAAATCCAAATCTAATATTCGAAAGCAGAAGAAATCGTAACTTTTATAAGTACAACAACTTTTTGTAAGTTTAAAAGTGATTTCAAGCGATGTTTTTTTTAGAATTATTTTAAAGAATTAGTTAAAGTATGTTATCTTTTACAATTGGTTTTATTGATGACGGAGAAAATAAAATTCAATCAATATAACACAGATGAACGATAATTAAAAAAAAAATACATTAAATTTTGTATAATTAACAATCCCATATAAGAAATAAGATTGAAGTTTTTCAAATCACAAATATAATTTTTTACCTCCAAACACCGCATTATATGATCATATTCAATGTAGGTACACATGACAGACATTGGAATTATTTTTAAAACAAATTTCTTTATAAATACATACAGTAAATTACAAAGCAACGATTTATCAAATAACTTTTATTTTTCGATCGCTCAATAACGATTACAAAGTGATTCTTATTTTTCAATTAGCTACTCAATAACAATTATCAAGTAATTTCTAGTTTTTGTGATTAGTTGATAACTTTTATGAAATAGTTTTTATTTTTCAATAGCTAGATAACGATTATCAAAAAATAAACATTAATTCTTAATAATAATCGAGCGATTGAATAATCAAAATTAATTGATAATTCTTATTGAGCAATCGAAGAATAAAAATTACTTCGTAATCGCTATCGAACGGTTGAAAAGTAAAAATTATCTATCTGATAATCGTTTTATAATTTTTATTTAGCCGAAAAAAATTAATCTTTTTATTCGAAATATTTTTGAACCTAAGAAAAACTAGCGACACAGCTGGTATAAGGTTACAAATTAAATAATTGATTTTAGCTTGGTATAGTCATGATTTTTTTGTTTTAAATTTAAGAAATAATCATAATTTTCGTTTCCTGATTTAAACAAAATAATCACGTTTATGACTTTTAATAAAACTTTGTTGAGTAATTTTCTCTATACCGAAATGATGATAATTATTTTGGCAGAATATTAACTTATGTACTTAAGTAATGCAATTAAATTCTTTAAAAATGTATCTGAATTTTGCAACATCACCGATCAATTTCATGTAGATAATCAAGATCTGAGAAGTTCATTATAAAATATAATTACAAAAACCCTGCAAAATTGACCCAGAAAACGGTGCGAAAATTCTTTTTCGGCGTTCACCAGAACACGGGATGAGTGAAGCGCCCGAATAAACCATTCTCATGGCACGATGAGGTACAACTTTAAAATCATCTCAATTAAGCGACGCTGCGAAGACGAGAAGAAAAGTCAGCATGAGGAGGAGTCGCCCAGAAAAAGCAATTTGTGAGGAATTGTTTACCTAACAGTGTGCAACGGGACGGCGGCGGTAGGCCACAAGTCGCGGGAATCGAAGTCTTCGGCTACCACAACGTTTAGAAAAGTCCAAGATCCATTAAGGTCTGTGACCCTGAACATTTTGCAACAATGCTTCCCTAATGAGTGAGAAAGGCGACAAATAAAGTAAAATACGCCCGGCCTGTCGGAAGGTTCTCACTTTGGAGCTCACAAACCGTACTCATCCCCTGGGAAATTTCCAATTGTTAACTACTTAATTATAATTTTCTGAGCAACAAAAATTAGCTTCGCCTATTGTTTAAAATTATTTATTTTTAGGTAGGTACCTACTTATTATTTTTTTGAAATCTCATGGTAAAAAAGAATCCTTTTAATAATTTCTTCCTGTCCTTCTGTCTTTTTATCACATCCTCAATTTATAGTTTTAGTTCAAAAAAGTTCATAAAATCTTTCAAATAAAAATTTCAAATGTGAACGGAAATAATATGAATTTTAAAAATTTGATAATTATACCTCATACAGATTTAGGAAGAAACCTTCGTAGGAAACGGTCAGGGTGCCCTTAAATGTTTGCTAGTTTAATTTACATTGGACTTTTAAGATCTACGTATAAATTTCATTGCTTTTATTTTAATGATGCTTAAATAGTTCTGAAAGTTTATTTAAAATTCAACGAAAATGTTAATATTTTCCGAAGTCATCAAATTATAACCATATTTCGATAAAAGTTGTTTACGAGTTTGACAATTAATAAATTTTCCCAGAAAAGCCATGCGAGGATTTTAAAATTTGTATTCTATAATTTTATCTAAATTCATAATGTAGTTTGTTTTTTATTTAAAATCTTTTAGTTTCTCTTAAATTACTCCGCCGTCACACTTATTTACGTTCTCTTATTAATATGTATTTATTTTGCATTTTATAAATTTTTATAAATTTAATTATGCTTCCGATATTTTCCGTTTGACTTGATTTTACCTTATTTCAAAGGGATGATCCTAAATTACCTTTATTTTATTCGTAGTTTTTGAAGCATAACAGCTCAAAATCGGAAATTCATTCAAGTTTAAAATACAGTCATCCCTCGATATACGTCGTTGTTGGTTCCGGGCCAAATCACGACGTACATTAAAACGACTAATGTTAAGACCTACTATAAAACAATGTCCGTTTTCTGAGTTTTTATTAATTCTAGAAGCCCAACGTTATTTTTCTACCCATAAAGCCCAATCATACGTTGAAATGACGTATACGAATTAAAATAATCTATACATATTTTGATAAATTGTGCAATAATTGTTTCTTTATCAATTGTTTACGATTAAATATGTCTTAATTTATTACTTTTTTAAAATAAAATAATATATAAGCACAATTCGAGGTTATTGTAATAATTTACGAAGAACTTTATTATTTTGGACCATTCCAGAGGGATACCACGTAACCAAAAAAATTGGCGAATCTATTATAATTATTTATAAGAGATCTTATTTCATTGACAAAGGAAAAATATATTCCGTGACCTAAGAGTAAATTTCACGATCCTTCAGCTACCTTCATATCGCTATTCCACACATTTTATCAATCATTTTCTCATTAGAACAATTGACAACAAATCGTTAACGATTAAAAGTAAAAATAAATTAAAAACTCATTCGTCTTTCTATAGATTTTATTACAATTTTAATATTATAATTGAAATAATAGCAATGTCGTCCATAATTTCAAATTTGAATTAAAATCGTATGTAGCTATTGAGGAGATACAGCCTTAAATTGAAAACATTTAGAGAAGATGGTTCCATTATAAAAACAATGTTTTTTTTAATAATTTAGGTGAAATTTACATACAACAATTACAATCGGACAAGTGAGGAACACAGGCCTTTCTTCTTACTGGAGCTTTAATTCGAGTAAAATACACCGATAGTTAGTGTCTATACTCTTTTGTAGTTAAATCAGATATAATTTCTCTTTGGATTTTCGAGGATTGGATTTCAAAAATCGACAAGCTTCAGTACTGTGGCAGCATCTGAGATACCAAAAAACTGGCATCTGTTATCATAGCACTTGTATTTTTACACTTAAAATTAATCAATAAAATTATATTAGATCTAAACAAACGAGTTTCTCTAAAAATATTTAAAGGCAGTACCAATTTTATTAGATAGTGCCAGCAGATGTGTTTTGCGCCCGTTATTTTAGAGTTTTTTATTTTTTTCTATTTTCCGATAAAACCTGCAGTCATAGTTGCATCTCCCAAGGTGGCGTTTTTTTTTATAGTGTCTGAAGGTATAGACGCAACGACACAGTTTTAAAACAAATAATGAGAGAGCTAAACTACGATAATATAAATTTTTAAAACAAATTAGAAACTGTTAAAAAAAATTATTATTAAAAACTTTTCATCTTTTTAGCGCGGGGTGCTTCAGGGTCTAGTCAATCTATAACTAATTGTTTTGCTTGCTCCCATGCGAATCCATCTCGACCAAAGTGGCCGTAAGTACTTGTACGCTGGTAAATGGGCTGCCGAAGGTTGAGGTCTCTGAAGATAGATAATTTTAATACATTAATATAATGTGTCCTAGTGTGCTTTTAATGTTAATATTAAATCATATCTCAGATATTATTCTCGACATGAATTACTTCTGTGTAGCAAATAATAAAATAAACATCATTGCTAAACATTTGTAAAAAAAAATCTATAAAATGTTACTTACTTTACAATTTTTCCGGGCCGGAGATCAAAATTCTTCTTAATTATTTCTAAAAGTTGCTTTTGTGTTCGATTTGATGTGCCATAATCAAAGACAGTGATTGATAAAGGTTCCGCTAAGCCAATAGCATATGATACTTGGACTAGACATCTTTTACATAAATCTGCTTTAACAAGCGACTTCGCAACCCATCGTGCAGCGTATGCAGCAGATCTATCGACTTTTGTAAAATCTTTACCCGAAAATGCTCCACCTCCATGAGCACCCCATCCTCCATATGTGTCCACAATTATTTTACGTCCCGTCAATCCTGCATCACCCATGGGTCCACCAATGTGAAAATCTCCGCAAGGATTAATATGCACTACTGTGTTTGCATCGTAATATTGAGGTGGGATGACTTCTTTAATAACCTTGTTCATAACTTCCTTTCGCAAGTCATCTAAGGTTATTTTTTCAGAATGTTGCATTGAAACTACTATCGTGTGAACACGTTGTGGAATACAAGCTCCATGATCAAAGAGATATTCACAGGTCACCTATAAAAAAACATTTTTTTTCATTTAATAACTTGTATACCGACTCCATAAACCAAGTATTAACAAAATTATATTCAGAAGATTTAGTTACATCATTCTTTAGTCAAGAGTAGCAAATAATCTTACAATGTAAGCATCATGGAGAATTAATTAAAATATGTATATTTATATTACATAAACTAAAACCATAATATCTTACCTGTGTTTTTGAGTCAGGTCTTGCCCACCAGAACACTTCAGATCGCCGCAACTCGGCTATCTTTTGATTAAGCTTGTGCGCCAGTACGACAGTCAGGGGCATACATTCTTCTGTTTCATCAGTTGCATATCCAAACATAATTCCCTGTTTGCAAGTATTTATTGTTAATATAATTCTAATAATTTTTGTTTTTATTCTAACATAAAGAAGTAGCCACAATACTGCGAGTAAGCCAAAAATTGAAGCAGAGGAATGAAAAACCAATAAAAGTAATCCTAATGTATAATTAGATAAAAAGGTTGTTAATTTTTTCATGCGCTCTTGTTCAGAATGTAATAAATTAAGTCTTTAAAATTTTAAAAGTAATCAGGAAATTGAACCAATTTATCGGTATTCTAATTGTGTTATATATATTATATATTGTAGTTGAACATGATCTCAAATTTTCTACGATATTTCAACACATTAAATAGCCATTGACGATATTTCAAGACTGTTTCAAATTCATAATTTCTAAATACAACTAGGGAATAAACACTAAGGATTAAGGACATTTTTCATTAATTTATCAAAAGCAGACGCTTATTCGTCGTATTGTCTAATTTGATAATTAAAATCATAAACTATAATGGAGTAAGAGTTTTTAGCCTCTGCAGTGAAATTACCAATTATAAAGTTTGAAAATTAGTAAAAGTATTTCGGGGAGCTTGATTCAAATATGAGATTACGAAGTTACAATTTATTTAGTAGTATAAAATTAGTGAGCTTTTAAAATTAATTAATGCATTGAGTTTTTATGAAAATTAATGCGTAACAGTTGCACAGTACAGTATATTAGTTTAAAATATGTTGTCCACTTTGCAATAAATAATGTTATCAACATTAATCAGTTCAAGACGATAATCTCTTAAATTCTACTGGATGTCCGTGTTTTTGATTGGCTAATTGAATTTTGCGCCAAAATTTAAGTTTAATAGTAAGACGTTACTCCTGTTTTCAATTTTCCAAACCTTCAAACTTTCCTATTACTTAAATTGTTTACTTTTAGCTTTCGAGCGAATAAAGAATAAAAAATAAATTGGTTCAAATTCCCTCAAAATAATCACATGCAAAGTTTTCGTGCAGAACACATATTAATGGAAAATAAACATGCATTCATCAGTTTTCCTAAGTTTTACTACAATTTAATTTTCTTGATGTAAAAATTACCAGTCATTTCGAAATTGTTAAATAAAAATAAGAGAAATAGGAATATTACACCAGAAATCGCGGAAGAATTGCATTTTAGAAAAGAAAAACAGAAGATGACAAACAAAGTTTCTAGTTAAAGACAGCTTTTTTGCAAGTGAAACAAGAGTGAAGAAACTCAAAAGCAAGATCTGTGAACGACTTCTGACCTGATCGCCAGCACCGATTTCTTCTTCCTTGCGATTTATGTGAACACCAGCTGCAATTTCGGGAGATTGTTGGTCCAATGCAAGGAGCACATTGCACGTTTTGTAGTCAAAACCTTTAAAAGAATTTAATTGAACAAAATAATAAAAAATATGCACTCTATGTGAGTTAACTGTGCAATAAACGTTTTATTTATTTTTTCAAAATATATTCAAACATTGGTCCTTTAATTCAGCTTGTCCTTCTTAATACATATTTATACGCTAGTGAGTATATAGACATAATTAATAAAATGACTTGACAAAACAAATGACTCCCATTAATAATGTAATATTTTAAATTAGTTCTCCCATTGGAATGATAAATGCAGCCCAAGTTCGATGTATCATCTATAATTACCGCCGTTTGTTCCTCGTGCATATACGTTACATTTATATTTTCCCAAAAATTTCAATGTTTTAGTCATTGCTTGCTTTACAGGCACTTCAAAGTTAAATTTTTGTCGAAAATATGAGAACATTAATAATAATAATAAAATAAAATAAAATAAATAAACCTTCCAATTGAGTGAGTCGAAAACCGTATTAAATTCCGTAAAATAAATCAAAATGGAAATGCAAACTTAAGAAATTAAAAATAGAATCGAAACTCAAAATGTTTCTGCAATACCTGATCACCGGCACCTATGTCGTCATCTTGGCGATTAACATGAACCCCATTGGCTATTTCTGGGGATTGTTGTTCGAGAGCTACCAGCAGATTTAGTGTTTTCCAATCGAATCCTTATTTTTAACAAAAAATCGTTTATAGTGCGAAATTTATTTCAGATGTGAGAAGTTTAATATTTTTAATACAAAGATTCTTTCTCTACCGAAATCTAACTCATTAAATTATTCATTTTAGTACAAGCCAAATTTTCGTAAAAGTCCACAGAAAAAAGAAGTTCGAATTTTAAGAGTTATATTTTACTAACCTTTGGCAGAGTCGTCATAACCGATATGTTTCACTGTTTCTCTCACAACTTTCTGATAGTCAACAACTGCCTTTGATGTTATTTCCCCACAAAGCAGAATCATACCGGTTTTTGCGACAGTTTCTGCAAGTAAACAAAGTTTTTAACATACCTTCTTTTTGCATATTAGGTATTATTTAAAATACCAATTAATTTGTTTTTTTACTACTCTTATTTATTTTCTTCTTTCAAACGAATTTTAATTTCGGAAAGTGTAAATAAATAGTTCATTTACAACCTGTAGTTAAATATAGCGGAAAATCAAATATTTCAGAAAAAGTAATACTCTATTTAATCATCTAAAATTAAGAAACTGATTTATAAAATTATAAAAGCTTAAAAACATATTTTATTTATCACATAAATACATCTATATAATGGCATTAAATTAAAAGAAAAAAATTAATGTCTACACAAAATTGCATCTACATTGCACAATTTTAAGTTTGATAATTTATTCGCATTCGTTTGGTATTTCTGGGCCCAAAGAGCTTTTACCGAGGTAATACAAAACTGTTTATGAGTCGAAAAATATCGAGAGCAAATCTGTTTATAAATAGCACGAATGTCAGTCTGCTTAAACGCGTAGGAAGTGCGTATGTATTGATATAAATAAGAACTCTTCCCTTTAAAAAAGAAATTTTTTAAATAATATTTCATTTACAAATGCAATTTGATGCATAAATCGTAAATATCTACATGAATGCAAACCTTATAGAAAATAACAATAAATGTCTTTTATTACTTACCACAGGCGACTTTGGCATTGGGGTCTTGCTGAAGATGTGCATCGAGAATGGCATCGCTTATTTGGTCACACATTTTATCTGAAATAGAAAAAATTAATAGTTTGTTAATTTGGTATATATTCATTATACACCCTAGTAAACACTTAATTTATGTATTTCCTCAAATATGAGCAATTATATTCTTAATTCGTAAACTATAAAAATACCTTATAATATTATATTAAGGTTTGTAAGATCCAATAATAAATGTGCATAATATATCACTAAATTTGTTATTTGCTTTGAAAATGATCTCCTTTTCCAATACAAAATTCATAACAAATATGCCTCGAAGCGTATTTTTTTTATAAAAAATGGCAAGTGCCAACAAAAATCGTCTCATAATATCAAGATAACGCCACGGGTACTCAAGTGGCTCCAGTTACTATATATACTACCTGGTATGATATTCCTGATAAAATAGGCTGCATATAAACTATATAAACATATATATAGTACCACTTAAATTAGCATTGGACACATGCAGACGATTTTTTCAACATATACTGCCATTGACCTAGACGCTCTCGGCGCCCCGACATTGCCAACTGACCGCATAGGAGGTGCAGCTGCTGAATATGCCGATTCAACACAATTGACACGAGCAAACGATTACATAAATACGTCTGGCTTACAACTGAATATGATACGACTTGTCTAGGAATAAGTTAAATTTTCATAGAATTAAGAAAATAATACCTAATTTCTCCGTCTTAAGACATAGGGTCTAATATTTCACAAAATTGAAGTGAAACAAGGTAATATGAATAGTATCGAAAAAATAGTAGGTGATATTTTAAAAAAATATCTAAAAAGTCTCAAGACTTGGCTATTTTTTATTTGCTGAATTATGCGGTTCTTAAGAAATTAATTTTAAATTGAATTAAATTTCTGATTTCTAATTCTTGACTGAATTTAGAATATGAATTTTATCAAAAACAATACAAATCAAAAATTATCTGTTAAACCCTCGAATTAATATTATAAAATATAATCTTTTATAGTCTTTTTTACCCACTCGCTGCCGAAATTATAATCAGATATAGACAACAAATGTTTTCTTTTAAGAATTAAAATGGTATAAATTGAACTCCATTAAATGGGGAAAAATAAAATCAAACTAAAAAAGCACTTAAAAGAATAGAAAGAATGTATTTTTTTATTATCTGAATGATATACAAATTTCGCGTAAAATTTCTCTATAGGTAGTTTTATTTCTCAATGACTAAACTATAAATGGGCAAACAAGTAATAAAAATATGATTTCCACTACACTTATACTATCAATAAAACCTACTTCTTCCAATTTCGTAAATTTTATTTATACAATCAAAACAATTTTGTTATACTGCGCAACCATATTTTGAACGAATGTCTTTTTTCCAAATTATTTTTTGATTATAATTTTGGTGAATTCTTTGGGTACGATAGGCGCATAAATGCGCTGAGGAAAATTAGAACTCTTTGACTTGTCGGCATTCGACCAAGTGGCCGTCCGCTCATTCTATTTTTGCACCCGGTTGATTTTTCATTGAGCTGTTCTGTACTGAAAAGTTTGAAGGAGTTTGCTCGTTTTTTATTGGCTTGAAGTCTACAGTAAAGCATAATAATTATGCTCCTTACAATATTTTTGCTTTCGGTTCACAGATATATCACAGAATTTTTAATATTTGTTTCATTTCAAGGTTATGTTTGGATTAAAAATTCCGATCTGCTGTTTCCTATACTACTACTATCTCCGAGTTATATATACATATTAATTTTACATTAATTAATACAGTACAGAAAAATCAATCAATCACCTGTATTTTTGGGAGGTGTGACAAAAAATATAATATTAAGTAAATTTTTTTTTTTTGCAATTTCAATAGGGTGCCTGTAAAATTCAAGTGTTCACAAATTCTATCAATTTTTTTTTTATTGTAAATTACTTCTTAAAATGTGCCTCGGGTCTCTAGCGACCCACAGGTGTCAAAAACAGTGATAACCTGATCGGATTAAGTTTACCATGTTTATGTCTAAAAACAGTTTAAAGGGCAATTCAGAGAACCATGTTGGAGATTATCAGTTTTTCTGAAATCGAATAACAAGTAAATTGAAAAAGACTGAAGAAAATTGGCTGATAGATGTAAAATATAACCACCGACGAAAATTTAGTTCGTTCGTAAATGCTATATCGCATTTCTTTCTTTAGTCACCTTTACAACATTTTAGACAAAATTTGACTGGGTAATCGTCTTTGTTATGATTTTTATCAATATAATTAGATATCTCTATTTTTAACGTTCCTATGTTAGTCCAGAAAAACAAATTTCTTTGAGCAAATTCTAGCAGATGTGGTCATAGCCTCGATTTCATCACTCTTGTGGGTTTTTGGTACAGCTTATCACAAGTACGGCGAATTGTTTTTGCTTATAATAGAGCAAACTACGTCAATTTGCAGTGAGTCATTGAGAATACGGAAACCATTCAAGAAAGATAGGATTTTCCCCTGAAAATTTTGAGATTCGATCAATGTATGTAATTTCGCAATTCGAACAAATTAAAGCGCAGTTTATGGTGATTGCTTTACAGCAATCTAAGTACATACAAAATGCGCAGTTATAAATTTTCAATAATTTTAAACGCAATTCTTAAGTAACTTCCAAACATATCAAAGTGATGCGAAATACCATCGACTTCTTAAAACGCTTTATCTTCGCCCGAGGTCTTTGATCCGTCCTACGGAGGAATCTGTGGAGGGAAGAGCGCAGCAATTGAGTGCACTTTATTATATTTCATCTCCCGAACAGAATCTGCCGGAGGCAGGGCGGTCGGTATCAAAATATCAGCTGTTAACTATGAGTTAATAACCGGAGCGCCCAATTGAAAGTCATCAGAAATTGATAAAAGATAACCTAAGGCACTTGCCAAGAAGCACAACAAGTCCCCCGAGCGGCTCTGATGATTAATTTGTGTAGGAAAACCGACCGGTGGCGAGGGCACTGGTGGGAGACCCACGAAATGAGCTGTCCGCGTGAGGGAAGAGCGCCAGTGCTCCAACTTGCTCGTTATCCACCACGTGTTTATGCGGCATCCAAAATCAGACGAGACGAAGCAACCGAGAAAATCAATATCAAAGTTCTCGGTCTGACAAAAGATGAGCGGGCCCGAGAGGAGGGGATACACTTGAAATTTCTGCATCGGATGTAATTCTAAACTGGTGCGACAAAACAAAGGAATCTATATTGATGGCGCTCTGCAAAAAGTACTCATAAAAAGAATTTTTTTTCTTTTTTGTCCAATTCTCGAATCAATTGTTTCGAGCCCCAGCGGTAACACGCGGTTCTAGACAAGCTCCTGCCGCCATTTTGGTAACCAAGGCGTGTGAAAAGGAGCTCCCCTGACAACTAGACTTTTGCTTCTCGGGGGCCCCAAAAGTTCTCAGCACGTTCCCAGAATTATTGACCATCTGTCCTGAGATGAAACCTTATCTCATGCCACTTTCTTGACAACTTCGCTTCTTGTCTTACCAAGTTTCCTTGCACACGACAATGTCGGGAAAGAGCGCACCGTGCGACTTTTGCGAGTGGCAGCTTTGCGGAAAAATGAATCGCCCCCGATTGTAGGATAATGAAAAAGAAAATTAACTCACCTGGATGTCCCTCGCCGACGGATTCGGACGTGAACAGGAACGTTTGGCCGTCCTCCATGTCGTAGACCCCGTTGTGCCCATTTGAGTATCCGTTCATATGCGAGGATTGCGGCATCTTTGCAGCTATTTCTGACTTTTGATGTTTGCTAAGCGAATTTTCCGTTTCTCCACAATCTATTTATGAGAGTACACTTAGTTAAAATCACACACCGATCGCTACATACAATTTTCTGTCAATTTATGTTTCAGGTTAAAAATATTTTATGTAACTTTAAGCGCACTCTCACACCCCGCCGACAGAACGAATGAACGAACCTATCTCCTCAAGTTTTGGTGTGGAAAAGAGATCATGCTTGTTTTGGTTCATATATTTTATACGAAGGAGACGATCACGTGACTACGCCAATTTCATCTATTCCTCACCTGTGACAGCTGTCGTCGGGTAACTACAAACAATCACTGAAAATTACTAGTCGATTTAGCTACTTGTGAATTTTAACTGCAGTTTTTTTTTAAGCCAAAACACGCTGTCACCTTGCCACAAAATTTGCTAGTTGTTATGTTAGCCTGCGCTTCCACAGAACTCACCTTCGTTGGCTCAACTCCGCTCAGCTGTCTTTCATTTCCACGTTCCAAACTTCGCTCTATTCCATTTTACCGGATACCAATTCCATTATGTTCTCCTTTAACTATTCAAAATGCTTCCCAATTAGTGAGAGTTTAAAATGATTCTTTTCAATTTTTCTGTGTGTAAAGTTTACCCTCTTACGAACAGCCAACACGAAAATTTAAAAGTGAAATTTTTAAAATTTCAACTCCGCCAATCGTTTGTAACTCGTTTGTATCCGTTTGTATCAAAAATTATTTCCTTTGTATCCTTTTAGTTTACTAGAAATTAAGGTTTTAATTGAGGCTTACGATTAGCCAACACCTTTTTCAAAAGCATTTAAAATCAATTGCAAAATAGACTTTTGGGTACTCAATCGATCGGAAATCGTTTGTATCCTCCCTCCGTATATGCTATTGAAAAGTTTTGTATACCGCTTATTTTTCCATAAAAAGCGAAAAATAAAATCAATTCTTATCTTAATTATAAGTTTCTTTTTTTGCCACTACATGTACTGTTCTGCTGCAATATCTGTTATTTATAAACTTTAACTTAAATCGAAGTTTATATCAAACAAAAGTTAGTGTAATAAATAATAAGACAGTTTTCTTACACACTCGAAAGTTTGAAAGGAAATTTGCTTGTCTTTGAATTTTTAAGTTTATTATGACGAAGATTGACCAATTGTACGCTGCTTTTGTGAAAGCAAACATTTCTTGAAATTATAAATGCCTTGTCGTCAAAACAACTTACATATCGTGCAGAAAAAATTGTTGAAAAATCCATATTTTTCGAAAAAAAACAACGTTTTCATTAAGGAATTTGACGAAAACGTGGGTCAGCTCCAAAGAGAACTTGGAGAAAAGAATAATTAGTAATTCTTCGACCATATTTTACCAACTTATAACCCCAAGTTTAAATAAAAGTTGGAATTTATTCTCTAGAAAACCACAGCCACTCAGTCCAATTTTAAATTTTAGAAATTAGTTTCAATTTTCAATGTCTTGCATAATTTTTTTTAAAATCACATTTAAATTTAAAAATTGTTATTATTGAACTAAACATAAGTCCATTTAATGTAAAACATGGCCTTTTTCACAACAAAAGATATATCACTTGAAGGTGGAGAGTGCACTTAATGTCAATCCTCAAAACTTACGGACTTACAAGAGAAGTAAAAATATTATTAAACGACTAGAAGAAATACGTAGCACAATTATTGAAAATTATTAATACATAAATAAATACGTTCTTATAATCAACGCGTTTTGATAGTTTAACTCAGTAGAATGTTCACTAAAGCACGACAACTTTAAATAAAACTTGAACAGAGAAGACATCCTGCTTTTATTGGGAAATCAGTGTTTGGATTTTCGACACAGCGAACCGTTGGTGGGATTTTCTCTCATTTCACTCCACCCAAGATAAGACGAAGTAGGAATAAGCTTTAACGTTAGCAATCCTCAAAAAGAAGAGCAATTAATCACAATTCATTGAATTGGCTCACAATAATTAAAACAGCGATAACATATTTTTCCTTCATTAAATTGGTCCTTATCGGGATAGCTCGAATTGTGACGTCATTCACGTGTGGTGGTATTTTGTATCTTCCAAAATGCTGATAGGTGCTAAGAAGAGTCGCGCGATTGCTTTTCTAGATTTAATCACGAATCCAGCAAATGTGAATAGGATTTTTCAGGCACGTGAATTGCGATGATACTGCGTTATTATTTGATAAGGGTATGTCTCTATGAGGCCACTAATGAGAAGTGATAACGGCTGACCCGAACGCAAATCTTCGAAATGTATACTACCCTTGTTCAGAAGCAGTAGATACAAAATTATAATATTATGGTTTCCAAAAGCCAAAATACAATAAAAAAATAACATTCTAAGCTAGTTTTAAGATCCTTAAGATAAAACGACCTAAGATATGTTGAATCTAGACATTTATAACTTTATATTCACCACGTCCACTTATACTATATACTCATATACTCGTATGTATATAATATAAATAAAAATACATATATAATACTCACCAATTCATAATAATTCGTTATGATTCGCTACTTAAATTTTGCATGCTCATCCAAAATTGTCTCCATGTAATAAATTGCTTGTAGACAAAACATCCATCCATCCTTAACAAATAAAAAACTTTATCAGAACCCGTGTCAAGTTCCAAAAAAATATGTAAACGTGACTAGCTGCACGCAACTGCTTTTATTTCGTCAAAATAATTTGGCTACATGATTTTTGTCACGTTCACCACATCAAATTCCCCACTTGTTGTTTTGAAAGTTTTTAACAAAATAATGAACGCAATTAATATGTTAAATTATTTGATCTAGGAGTCATACGTTTTTATGTTAAACATATGTGTTAATGTGTGTATAGTATAGTATAATATAAAATTAAGTATTACCTGACAATTTTTAAAAATATATACGTAATTAATAATTTATTTTACAGGGTGCCCCTAAATTCATGGTCAAAATAAAAGGTAAAGAATCACTTGCTTGTCTAATCTCTCATAATTTGAAAGTTATAATTTATCTATGAAATGTATTGCTAATGCTTCACTATTAAGTAGTTTCAAAACCTAAATTAATTTGCACTTCTCAACAAACATTTAAAACAGCAAACATTTGAAAATATTCACAAAATTTGATGACTGTAATAAGCTTTAATGAATAGTAAAGACTTTACTAGCAAGTCTCTTTTACAGTCTAATAAACGCAAAAGCGGGAAGACGATTCTTATTTGCATATTGTACAACAGAAACAGTTATTTAAAATTACAAATAACGCTGTTATCCTTGAAACACTTTAAATCATAGATTAAGAAAGCATTTGCCATACCTACATTACTTAAACATTTGACACACAATTCTTGAAAACAAAATGTCTTGATTTTTCATAATTACGAAGAATGTTTAACTCAGGTATAACACTTGAATTTATTAAAACATTATAAAACTAATATAAATTTTCTTAAATTGACCCAAATTTTCCTTTCTAACTGAAGAACAATTATCTTACAAAACTTAGTTCAACTCGGACATATTTTGTTTAAGCAAAACAAATTTTATACAAGATTAATGTTGATTACAAAAAATAATACTCTGAATATCGTGAAGAAATTACTTTAACTAGAGGGTATAAATTACAAATTACATTCGCCGCTCAAATTACATACATTCTCTAGAGTTTAGAAATGTTTTAACTACAATCTATGGAAAAATTCTACTAAAATTAAAAACAAAATAAAAACATAAGAAAAAAATACACTATTGAAGTTGCTACTTTGTAATGGCATAATTTTATTCGGGAATGTAATTTCAATTATTTGATTTGCATGGTCCTCTCATTATGGAGTTTTAAGATATTATTAAAACTTAAATTGTTTTCAAAATATTTAGTTAACACTTGTAAAAATGTTTAGCTACTCATTCTTAAAATCACTTTTTATACATACCTATATCATCGGATACTATTAATAATTTAGAAACTCTAATATGCAGTCTTATTATTTATTTGATACATTTATATAGAACTTTTTTAATACTTGAGTGAGGATGGTAAAACGATATCATTCTAAACTAAAGGGTCAAAATTTGCCAAATTATGTATGAAATTTTTTTATAGGTATGATAAACTAGTAAATATTTATAAAGAAAGACTTTTCCCTCTGCATTAGAATTTCAGGATTTGAATTTAATCTAAGGTAATATTTTTTAATAATTGGTCCCCAAGTCTTCATCAGTTTATTGAATCTTTAATCAATTTTTTTCTTTCTTCATTACATCTATACTCGTTATGTATGCACATGCATATAATTGATTTTGATAATGAAAATACTGTTGAGAGTGCGTTCACATTTAATCTACATTCAACATTTAATCTACATATATTCATTCTTTTGAGTTTGCTCGTTCAAGGTTGTATGTAATTTGCTCTTGCTTTCTTGCATGATATTTGAATTAATAACATTAAATTAATTGATGAAGTATTCATATCATATGGTTTATACTTTATTGCTAATCGACCGACTGACAACAAAACTCTTACTATCGAAAGTTGATATATGTATGTATAAATATATTCAATTGTAAATATATTGTCCAGTCGACAAATACACCATGAAACTGGCCTTTCGAGCCGGCTAAACAGAAGACCTCCTCCTCCTGGCCAAATGACATTGCTTGAGTGAGTGTAGTGTTACATATCAGCTATTAGACAGCGTTTATAAATTCAAATATGGAGTTAGAACTCCTACCCTTATCTTCATTTGTTTGGCATCTTTCTTTCCTATGACGTACTTAAGTTGTTCCTCGCAAACGCGTTTATCTGGACAACTGCGTTTTGTCAGATGCTTTGTCCACACAAAAGCTATGTATATACGATGTTTAGATAAGCATTCCCTGAAGACGCTAAAAATAGTCACGCATTTATTGATGTGAAATAGTACGCAACAAGACAAACAGGAAATTATTCGCCAAATATGTATCAACAGCGGTCATATCTGCTTGTTTGAAAAAATAATATAGTGTAATAGTGATATGAAAATATGGAAAATATTCAATTGTAAATGGACATAATGTAACACAGATCAAACTTTAAAATAGCCGTCAATTGTAATCAAATTTTAAACAAAATATCGTGTACGGTGCCCTTGAATTCTAAAGAGGATGCCTCGTCGCTAAATCGCATTTTGTAATCGCCGTCAGTTGGAGGCAAGCTTTCAAACAAGGTTCGTCTTTTTATAGTAAAAATATTAGCGTAGAAACATCGTGATCTATACATAGTTTGAAAACGTTGAAAACTTTTCACCCTTGATTATCAACAGAGCAAATCTTTCTTGACACCAAAACTTCTAAATAAGCGTCACTGGGGGTCAACACAATGACGGAAAAAGGAAGGAATTGAATAACAACCATTCGCATTTGCCTAGAGACTGAGACGCATGATGTAACATCTTTTTGCGATTATCAATGGAAAATGCATTCGAGTATTTAATAATCTCCTTGATTAGGAAGGATTTAATTTAATGATCTGCATAATGATCTTACGAAATTATTTTTTCTGTTGAATAAGTATCGTTTAGTGTGATGTTCTTTTTACAATTTTTCTGATAAAAATTAATGCTTATCACTTTTCTTCAACACTATAGACGCTTCTGAAGTTGAGGAAAAAAATAACGATAACAGTTTAAAAACAAAATCAGTCAAGTGTAAGTTGGAGTGATAGGTATCCTGTACTAATCCTTGGATAAATCAAAAACAAATTTATGATTATTAATTACATTATTTCCGGAATAAACGCATTTACATAACTTATGATTATTATTATTATTATTTTTTATTTTTTTATTAAGGGTATACATAATTACATTTTTATAATTTGTTTTTAAGCAACATTTTCATGGAAAATCTTACAAAATTGTAACAATAGTTTTGTTAGATAAGTTTGTTTGTTACTTTTTAGACCTTTTCATCATAAGATTGCAAATTTGATATTTACAATAAAGGTACACAGCACTAAAAACGCACATCACTGGTAAGAACACTCTTATGGTAAGTCATCAATAAAATATAGAATTATCTTTTGTCATCTATTTAGAGAGAAATAAACAGATTACAGCATGACCCCGTAACCTAAACTAATTACGTCGCTTGCGCTTGGTAATCCAAACAATATAATAATCCGGATTTCAAATTGAAACTTCGAAAATTGTATTAAAATAAAGGGTGAACTTGTGATTACACGTGTTTCAGTAAAAATAAATAGCAAATATTTTATGTACGATGATAACGAGTTTTAAACACGAATAAATACATATAACCAAGATTGTGTATTATAATATATAGACATTAAGGGTTCACGATGTATCAACCAAGAATAGAATTATTTTAGTTTCGAAAACAAACTAAAAAAACAAGAATTTGTAAGAATTCAAAAATAATATATTCAACCCATTGCTGTTTTAATGACAAATTAAAAGAAAAACCAAATGTAATAGCAATGAGCTTCATTGCATAGTTTTCTAAAATAATGTTAAGTAAAAATTGATTTGGCCTTTTAGTAAAAAATTAAAGATTTTTTTTGATAAGTCTTTAAAATTTGTCAAATTGTATACGTCAATAGATTATAAAAGTTAAATAATCAAATCTGGAAAAAGTTTGTCCATGAACCTAAAATACCATACCACTCTAATTGAAATGACTTACCGTCCTTAATATCTAACTTAAAGATTGTATTTGTACACAAATCTTAGTGAAAGTTCATAAAATACTCGTATAACAAAATTATTCAGATAACCTCAAGACACTATGTTATTGATATTTATTTAAAGAAATTGCAATTTCAAGAGAGAAACAAATTTTTAATTACTAGGTACTTATGTAAATATAAAAATGTTAGAAAAAAAATAAATTAGATAACTTGGATATTGACCTGCTTTTCTATCTCAAGGTTACAATCACCGTGGGGTAATCTCATGGTCATATCAAAAAAAAATTGTCCAAAAGCCTTATTCAAAGTTTTCATACAATTAGAATACAGTGACCCCAATGCTCCTAAAAATATTATTTGCTACTAAGCAAATTACTGGAAGAACGATTTTGAAATCTCATTTCTATGGAAATCGTAAATTACTCGTTTTGTTATCTCACATGAGACAAGTACATATATTATATGTATCAAGTTAATATGATGGACTTGATGTTAAAAATATGTAAATAATATAAATGCGTAAGGCTGTTAAAAATACTATTTTTTTCGGATCATAACTAGGGGCAATTTAATCAATTGCAATTTTAGAGAATAGTAATTTTGCAGCTTATAGATAAATCTATGAACAGTTTTTTTTGTAATATTTAAAGTGATTAATAAAATTTTGCTTCTATCTAGCAACAAACTATTTTGCGCGTATCATGTTCAAAGCGTGTATTTTATCCCGCATGAGTTCACATTTTTGACTCCGTTGAAAATATTTGAACCATGTTCTTTCTTGGGACGCTGGCTTTATATTGCTTTTAATTTGAAAATTCAGAAAAATTGTAGGTACTAAGGCTCACCAAAAAGAATAGTTTTTTAATAAAAAAACTGAACAGAAACTTTAACTTTTACTTTACTTTTGGTATGTTTTTTTAAATTTATTTAGTTATAAGTAAAAACACTGTTTTCTTTTATGAAATTCACTAACGTTTATTCATAAGCCATTGACATGACATGACCTTTAGGTTTCACTTATGATCCTTATAAGGAATGTTTCAAGGTTAAAAAACACTATATATGCCTATCATTAATTCTTGTCAGGATCAAGTCCCGTCCAACTTCAGTTTACCCATAATCTTTCTTATTTTGAATTTATAATGATTATTTTTTTATGAGTACTACATTTTAGATTAGACAAACATCATGAATATTCTAGAGGAATACACCATTCTTTATCAATTACATACTACAAATTATGAAGAAGATGTTTTACGAGGGGAGTACCTAATTGAAGAATACAGCTGAGTTACTAAGCAGCACCTTAAGGATTCGAATCCGCTGGTTTAGTTTAATTTATTTTCTTTAATTAAAATTTCTTTATGATTTTCTTTTAAACATATAACTTATCCATTTCTTTAAGCTTAGCTTAAACAACGGATTACTTAAAGTGAGTATTTGAATTCAGTTTAAATTTAAAACCCTCATTGTAATGAAAAATAAACCAAATGGTGGCTTAAGCTCGCAATAGGGTTGAAGGTTACCCTTTTAAACCGGGTCTAATGATATTTCCAAAACCCCTTAATTTAAGAAATTTCTACCACAGCACTGGCTTTGTTTATCAAGTACGAAATTAATTCAGCCAGCTTTTCATTTTCATTAATTAAAAGCTTTACTTAGAATAAATTTGAAGCTCTTCCATAAGAAGGTTTAAGTTCTAAATAAACCAGGCTTTGGTAGTTGTTCGTTTCAGCGCACAGATGGCGACGTAAGCTTTTAGAAATATGAGTTGAGTAGGCAAGGAGGTTTGAATTTTCAAGGAATTTGTTTAATCAATAGCTAAAAACGAACGGATAAACTCACAGAAATCAGAAAAGTTAAACATAAAAAATGCCGCGAAATGAAAAAGAAGAAATAACTTCACTAAGGAGAATCACCAAAAAGGGATTAAAGGAGTTATGCAAAAAGAATAAATTGTACCAAACCCCGGAACTTAACGACGTTCTCTACCTTCATTATCAAGGTAAATTATCTAACTATATTAAGGAGAAATAAACTTGTTATTATTGAATAAGGATTCCAAGACATCGAATGCTTGGAGGAGTATACAGGATTAAAATGTTTATGGCTGGAGTCAAACGCAATATCTGACATAAAAGGATTGGATAATCAAAAGCAGTTGAAATGCTTATTTTTACACAATAATCTTATCAGGAAAATTGAAAATCTTGAGTCTTGCAGAGAACTGGATACATTAAATTTATCTAACAATCACATTAGTCGCATTGAAAATTGTGGAGTTGATAAGCTTCCGGTTTTGACCACTCTCAATTTAGCTCACAACTACTTAAAATGTATGGAAGATTTAAAAAATTTAACTGAATGCAAACAAGTATCAGTTCTGGATCTGGGAAATAATCGTATTGAAGATATTTTAATCGTGAAGGTAGTACTGTTTAAAAAAAGGTTTTGCTTATGATACTTAGTATTAAAAATGTTTATAGATTCTTGCCGAAATGCCGGAATTAAGAGTGCTGGTCCTAACAGGTAACCCAGTGGTTAGCCGCATACCCCAATATAGAAAGACTCTTACCTTGGAATGTGTAAATATTTTTATAACGTGTAATAATTATCATCATTTCAAAAATTATATTTTTATTTAGAAAGAACTGACCTACTTGGATAGTCGGCCAGTTTTTCCTCGGGATAGAGCATGTGCTGAAGCTTGGTAAGTTTTAATACATTTATGTATAAACTTATGTAACTTATAAGATACTTTAAAACAATGTTACTCTGCTAATCTTGAGTTTTTAATGGATAAATTTGATATATATTGTTATTACAAAATTTTAAGAACGAATGAATATTGGATATTCCATACTGTTGAAAGCATTAAAGTTTTTTATGGCCAATTATATTTTGTACTTCAAACATTCATCAGCTTGAATTGTTTAAATTGTTTTAATAGTAAAGGGCTTTTCATACTTTAAAGGAAACGTGGTGGTTACGAAGAAGAACGACGGGAGCATGATAGATGGAATAAGGCGGAACGTAAAAAAATTCGGGACAGTGTCAACGGTTGGATATTTACAATCTATTATTATTAAAATTTATTCAATAAAATTATTTTAGCAACTCTTCGATTAAGAAATCGAGGAGGTGGTGATCCACAAGTCGATCTTATTGCATCTAGCAGTGATGAAGATGAAGGCTTCACTGAAAGAAGTTCTGCTCCACTAAAAGAAGATCTGCAAAATATGACCACAGAAGAGGTCAATGCTGAAATAATCGAACTTATGCGTCTTGGTGATCTAGTGGAATTTGAACAAAATGAAAAATTCCCTAAAGAGGATGTTAAAAATGAACAAGAAAATGAAACAGGGGATTTAGAATGTAATCCGTGTATTATTAATCAAACCGAAGCTATTCCTGAGAACAAACTAATTCCTGCTAATAAATCTGCTGAAGATACCACCGCGGAGGAAAATTCTGAAGCACTTGAGAGATATGGAAAAACTTATAAACAAGCTTACGACAATTATTTGGAATACGTACAAATTCTTACGAATCAAGATCATTCGACAATTATTTCTGATCAAGATAAAGATAATCGAGACACTGCAGAATTTAAAGCTGAAAATAAGGACAATTCTGAAAATAAAATGAGCATAAACGAAAATGATGTTCATGAAATTAGTGAACAAAACTTAAGTAAGTTTTTTGTCGTTCACATAAACTTCTTTATTATTTTTAATCAATTTTACCATATATTTTCGAAAAGTATTCACGCTAAATGATGACAAAACGAGTTCTTTGACGAAACTAACAAAAGAAGGTATCCATATGTTTTAAATTGATCAACTATGTGGTGAAATATTATTTTTTTCTGTAGATAAATCAGACTTAGAATTGAACAAGGATTCTGGAGAGATAAATTTCACGGATACTGAAAGTAAGGACGATACTTCAATTGCAGAATCTGATAGTGGAAAAACAGAGGATGTAACAGATTCAGGTATATTTTCTCAACCAAATAAATATCTCTTTTTCTAATTCTCAACAAAATATTCGTTCTTGATCGTTTTTGTTCGTTTGTTAATTTCCTTTTTATTAAGAATATTTTCGAAATTCAAAATTTAAAATTAATATTAATCTTAGAATGTTTTAAGAAAGACCTTTCATATAGTATACCCCTCTTTTAAGGGTTTAATTTTCGGCTCAAAGAAGAAAAAGCAGATAAATTCTTCTTAATTCTGTGCCAGCAGTGTCAATATTTTACAATGCTAACATATAAAACTTCCTAACATCTTATTTATTATAATATGGGGACTGGAGTTTTCGTAGCGCACTATGAGAATACGAAACGTCTGCAACTTTTCAATTTGTTGTTAGAAAAATATGAACAAATTTATGAGCATAGCGATTATTTATATATGTACTTACTTCAATTGAAAATTGTTCGATATAAGCTTAAACACTTCTCCTTGTAATACACCAATATCTATCTTAATGTATGTTTACTTTTGTTTCAGAAACCGAATTAAATCAATCTGAGAAGGTGAAAAATGAGTCACCTTCGGAATCTGCTGATAGTACCAATTTACAATTTTATGAGAAAGATATTTCGAGTGTTAAAGAAGAAATATCAATCTTTCCAATATCATCTATGGATTCTTATTTGTCACTAAACTCTCAAACAAATAATTTGAGCATGCCGTCTTTCATGTTTCCGAAAACAGTCGAGGATAACGAAAGTCAAGTCGCACCAGTTTCTGATGTAGAAAGCGATCAACTTGAGGAAAGTCATGATGATGAATGCAAAACGGGGCGCCGTTCTATAAAGGAATTTATTTCAAATTATGAACAATTTTTAGGTACCATTGATGATCGTAAATCTCATGAGAAAAAAGAAACTAGTAGCGAAAAGTCGGACAAAGTCGACGTAGAAAAATCGTCTAATAATATTGTCGATGTGGATTCTAGCTCTAATTTCAAGAAAATACGCTTTTTTGTGCAGAACTATCCAGAGGTCGAAAATGAAGAAAACAGCAAATTGCAGATTATTAATCGCCTTTTAGAAAATCCAATAACCAAACAAATGTCGAACAAAGAGTCACTGAAGGAATTGGACCAGCAGTTACAACATATTCAGGAAGAGCAGACTAAGTGGATTAAAAAAGTGACTGATAAATGCTATTCGCAACGAGATAGGTATAATGATGATCTAGAGGTTATAAATAATGAACTTTGTGTGATCAAAAAAGATGGTAATAATGCAAGTGATAAAGTTGGTAGAGATGACTTCAATGATATAAATGATGAGATTAATAATACACAACCACAACACTTAAAACCAGTACATAAACTTATAAAAATAGATGAAGACCTGGAAAATGATGATTCAGAGGTCTATGAAATGGCTTCTTTCGTTTGGGAAGAAAACCCAAGCGAACGCACTGAGAAAGTTCTTCTTTCCAGCGATATTATTAAATGTAATGAAAATTATTCAAAAAGCGAATTCAAAGAACAAGACAATTATTCTCAAAGAGAAGGTCTGGCAAACATGACAGAGTACTTAGAATATGAACCCAACTTCTCAAATAATGATTTACTCAATAATTCAGAGAGGCTTTCGGATTCTGACTCAATAGAAGAATATTTTGTGCCACCAACAGGCAGTCCGCAAAAGGATCAACTCACTGATTTCAACACCGGAATTCCCTCAAATTTAGAAAATACTCCAGAAGAAATATGGAAATGTAATCCTTTTGAACTTAAATCACAAAAAAAATCGAAACTTTCCGAAATAGAAACAGAACTTCAATATGATTTCAAAGAAATTTCTTCAACTTCAAAGGCTAATTTAGGAAAACTTAGTGTTTCCAAAAAAGTAAGAGAACTTCAATATGATACTGCAGAAATTCTATCAAAAAGAGTTAATTCAGAAGAAAAAAAGCAATGTAATGCTCCTAGCTCCGAAAAAGAAACAGAACTTCAAGATGACTTCGCAGAAATTCCCTCAACTTCAAAAACTTGTTTAGAAAAACTACGAAAGAATAGTTTTTCTGAAAAACAAAGATGCGAACAATATGATACTGCAGAAGTTTTTTCAACTTTAGAAGTAATTTCAGAAGAAGAAAAGCAGTGTAATAGCTCCGAAAAAACCGAACTTTACGATAACTTCTCAGAAATTCCTTCAACATCAAAAACTTGTATAGAAAAACAACAAAAGTTTAATTTTTCCGAAGAAGACAAAGATCGTCAATCCCATGTTACAGATCCTTTCTCAATTTTAGAAGCTAATTTGGAAGAAGACGAAAAGTTTTATATATCTAAAAAAGAAAATGATCTTCAGTATACAGCAGCAGAAGTTCCTTTTACTTTAGAAGATATTTCAGAAAAACAACATAAGCGTAACCTTCCGATAGAAGAAATCGATCTTCAATATGATGACCCATCTTCTACTTTTAATGTAAAAGAATTTGGCAGTATATCAGAAAATTTCGAATGGATTAAATCAAGCATTTTGACTTTAGCAAGCAATGGAAGGACAGAAGGATCTGGAGATATGCAGGCTAATGACAAGTATGTATATTCCACAGATCCTGAAATTGATAAGATTCATCGCGATATAGATGAAGATTTTCATAAAGATTTAATCAATTTATTCATAAATGCCTCATTAGAGTATAAAATGATAGAATCTGCCGAAAAATATGGGGACCCAGAAGTCGATTCACCTTTTGATATTGAACAACGAGCACAGTGGTATCTTGAAGAATTGAAAAATCATCTTTCACCTGAAATGAAAGAGTTAATTAGTAATGAAAATAAAAATTGGCATCGTTTCAGCGGTGATGCAGACGAATTCAGAAATTCCAATAATATTGATGAAAGCCCGCACATTAAGAGATTACATGAGATCCTAAAGTCACGCAATGCTGCGCCGGGAGTTGTGGATAAAAATAAAGTTTTATTAAAACTAGTTCTTGCCAACAAGAACCATCTTCTTAATCATGAAAATCCTGAAGCTAGGGAACTAGCAAAAAAGATTCTTAAGGATAATGGGATTGAAGAGCCTGACACTGATGCTGCCTCCACTGAAGTTAATTTATCCAATACGAGCACGGAAGTGGTTGAAGACAAGTTTACCATTTAAAATTATTACTAGAATTATGTTTGTATCACCAATGTCTATTTGTCTCAATAAAACTTATTGCAATTACAACTATTAGGTAAATGAGTTATTATTTAGAATATTTTACGGATAGTTTATAACCTCCAAAGTCAACATTTTAATCTTAACTTTAGACTTATCTAATCTTAATAGAGGATATTTAGGTAATAAAACATATTCAACATAGAATGTTAAATGTATTTGTTTTTTAAATTCTGGCGGAAATTTCCCTTTTTACCAAATGGACCCTTTGCAGATAAGAACTTTTCATTTGGACCTGAAGACACACAAAATTTCAAAGAATATTGAATAAAATACATATTTTCTTTCTTAATGCTTTATTGGCGAAAATATTCGATTATTTTTCATAAAATGTACCATAAATATACCTAAAAACAGAATCATACTCATTAAATTTTATTGAGTGTTTTCAAAACAATTTGTTTGGACATTTATGTTTTAAAAGCTGATTTGGTAAAATTATTAGTTATTTAGAGGCTAAATTGGGTACCGATATGGAAAATATCTTTGGTAACGTGGATCTCTTAGTAATAATTTTATTTAAAATGCCAACATTTACGGTATTAATATAAAAAACATCGACCTAAGGATAACGATTTTTCCAAATTTAAAAAAAGCGTCAATATCTCGAAAACCAGGTGATTTTTACTTACATAAATAAGAAAGAAGTTAATAGTTTGTCCGTCAGCTGATTACGTTTGGACGATGCTTTTTGAGATACCCTGTATGTTTCTAAATAATGCTCATTGCAAAAAATTCAATTTTGAAGGATTTGAAGAATGTGAATTTTGTTTATATAACTTAATTCAGAATCCAAGCCATAGATAATATTTAATATCAAGTTTTTTATTTAACAAAGTTATATACTTGCAGTGAAATTGAAGCAGTCAATAGTAAAAATATAATATTTTAAAGCAAAAACACTAAATGGCATTCTTTTGCACACATCCTTATCAAATCCATGTCCACGTGATAACTTAGTGGTAGGTACAATTTATGAGATAACATAAGATAACATATTTCATTTAATTTTGTCATTTTGCAACAGGATGAATTAACATTTGTTTATTATTTTCTGATTTTCTATAATTTTCAAAAATATATGAAATAAATTTCTAAAATTTTCGTCTGCAAAATTGCAATCAAAAGATTGTATAATTTTTTTATACGAATTTACGACAGATTGACTAAATATTGACCTCAAGAATAAAAAGTGGAACAGAGAATCAAATGACTGACTGTTTGCAACTTTACTAGATTAAACCGGATAGCTGAAAAAGCAATTAAACCATAAATGCGATAATGGATTGTCGCACTGACCGGTATTTATTTCGGTTTAATCCAGTTATTCAAGAAAAGGGTTATCTTAGGTCGTGGCTGTTTTATGAATAGAATCTTTTGCACTTGTTTACAGCTCGTGCCAGTAAACTTTGATTTTAAAACCAGAAACAGCTTCATGATGAGACATATTTTGCCCTTTTCATTGCTGATTAATGTATAATTTTTTTTCTGAGAATAATTATTTGATATTTCAGTTTTACTTTGTATTTATTTTTATAATGATTTCACAAAAAGCAAAAACTGGAATTCGAATTTTTTATAATTAAGGAAACAAATTTTTACTGTATAGAGTGTAGCATGACATTAATATTAAAGTAACAATAAATTCAATAGTAGACTTTTCAAGCCAAGCTTCGAACTCAAAAGTCTGAATTGAGTAGCAGGTAAGTGTAAATTACAACGACACATTATTTACGAATAACTATTTTATGCGTATAATAGTAGATCACAACGAAATTGAAGTAAATGTCCAAATTAATGTTGATTTTTGTTTTTATAATATCCAACGAGTTTGTTAATCAATAATGTGGGGTCAGGTTCATGGGAAATCTTTTTATGGGTTTATTTTGTAGTAGTAATGTAAGAAATGTACCAAAAATTATTTACTGTAGTTAAAACTTTCCAACGATACTCCCTATATGCAATAAATCAGGGAAAATTCTATAGTAAAATCCATACTTCAATCAATGCTGTCGCGCAACATCTCTGCAGCAGCCAATAAGTAACTTCGAAGAGAGATATCAGCATTTCAAGTTTTTTCTACAAGAAACGCTGATAATGTCCAACTCACTCCACTATGGTCTGACTTTAACGGCGGAAAAGAAAGATTTTAGGGAATCGAACGTATAAATAACTGGCTCCAGCATCTCTTCATCAATCGAAAGAAAATTTTCCTGAGTGGCACAGTGTTTTGCGTGCATTATTTAAATATTTCCTTATTTTAGCAAAGTGTTTTGATAAACTTAAAATTCTCAGTGAATTTGTTGCAGTTAGACAAAATGGGTGTATTAGAAGTTAGTATCTGCTGTAATATACGTTATGTGCATATTCGAGAAAGTTATGTGCATTTGCAATTTAGTGTGATTTACTCTCGATTGCATATTCATAATAATGTGATTGCGAGCTGATAGTGAAAGTTAATAGGCTTAAATTTCACTCGAGCTTCAGTTTTTACTGCGTTCATCTTATATTACGCTATCTTAAATGTTTTAATATATTTTTTTACAGCCGTTGCGAATCGCAGTAATCGGACAAAGCAATTTCGCAGCTGATGTGTTAGAGCTGTTGATTGAGCGAAAATATGAAATAGTTGGAGTTTTTACCATTCCTGATAAAGGCAATAGGGAGGATGTTTTGGCTAGTGTAGCGAGGTCTTATGATATACCTGTGTTCAAAATTTCATCATGGCGAAAAAAAGGTGTAGCAATCCCAGAAATTCTTGAGAAATATGAATCGGTACAAGCAAATTTGAATGTTTTGCCATATTGTTCGCAATTTATACCAATGGAGGTAATCAATGGAGCATCGATGGGAAGCATTTGCTATCATCCTTCTATTTTGCCACGACATAGAGGTGCTAGTGCTATTTCTTGGACACTTATAGAAGGCGATGATATTGCAGGATTTTCGATATTTTGGGCCGACGACGGTTTAGATACTGGTCCTATTCTTCTTCAGAAACAATGTCCAGTTGACCCGACGGATACTTTGGACAGCCTGTATAAAAGGTTTTTGTACCCCCAAGGAATTAAATCAATGGCAGAGGCAGTGGATATGGTCGTTAGAGGTACTGCTCCAAAAATACCTCAAACTGAAATAGGAGCTTCCTATGACCCGCCTATGTTTAAAGAAGAAAATCAAATCATAGACTTGAATCAATCAGCAGAACGAATTTGGAATTTTATAAGAGCATTAGACTCTGTACCTGGAGCTCTAACATTTGTAGAAGATAAAGAAGGAAAAGATTACCCAATAAGGTTATTTGGGGCTCATATTTGCTCAATAAAACCAAAAAAATTTCAAGAACTGCGTTTAAAAGGTCTTAAAACGCCTGCCCTTGTCCATAGTGGTGGCATTCTTCTAGAAGGAACAGATGGAAACTTCGTGAACGTTAAACGCATTAAAAAGGGAAATAAAATGATACCAGCAGGAGAATATTTTGAAGAAAATACTAAAAAAGTTGATCTTGAATTAACAGAAGAAGAATTAGTAAAAAAGGAAATATTGCGTAGTATATGGAACTCTATCTTAAAATTGCCCATTGATAATGAAACTGATTTCTTTGCTTGTGGTGCTGCTTCAATGGATGTTATTCGGCTTATCGAGGAGTGCAAGGACACATTTGATGTATCTTTAGAAAATGAGATTGCATACATGGCTCCAACATTTGACGATTTTTTCACAGAGTTAATAAAATCTTTAAGACAAGGATCTTCCAATGCACAGGTTAAAGCTTATTTCGAGGGTTTTGTTTTGCATGCTAATAAACGCGAAATACCCATACCAACGCAATTATTCATAGATGGAAAATTTATTGATGCTGAAGGGCGAAATACGCTTGATATCGTCAATCCTGCAACCGAAGAGGTAATTTGCAAAGTAGCAAATGCTTCTAAAAAAGATGTAAATTTTGCTGTCAAATCTGCTACAAAGGCATTTGAAGGTTGCTGGAAACAGATTTCTGCCAGGCAACGTGGCCAGCTCATGTTTAAATTGGCAGAAATTATGGAACAACATAAAGAGGAATTGGCTACAATTGAAGCAGTCGATTCAGGAGCAGTTTACACCTTAGCTCTAAAAACTCACGTTGGCATGTCGATCGATGCTTGGAGATATTTTGCCGGCTGGACTGATAAAATCGAAGGCAGCACAATACCAGTTAATCCTGCGAGGCCAAATAATGTGCTAACTTTTACCAAAAAGGAACCCATTGGGTATGTAATGTACAAATATTTAATCTCTTAGCAAATTTTTCAATTCATTTTCGGATCAATTACTTTGACTCATTTTCATAATGTAAAGTAAAATCTAAAGAGGGCCCAAACTTTATGTGACCTTGTATAGAAGTTGCTATTTGCGAGCTGGCTAATAATAGAGAAGTTATGAAACTTTTGAAATAGTAAACAAATATAAGAAAGGGCAAAGGTTATTACATGTTTCATAAACGCCTATCCGCAAAATCTGTCTCAATGGTGCACGTAGCATTTTTTTTTTTTTGAGTAAGCGTCGACGTTCTGTTGAAAATGCTTTAAGTTTGATAAAAAATAAATAAATAAGACTGTACATTCGAAAAAAGAAAAGAGGCAATTCGAAAAATTTAAGTTGACTACATTCTTATTATCTTATCATATGTTGATATATGTATGTACATATGTATCTTTTGCATGATCACACAACTTTTTTATTTTTTATGCAAACTACATATTAACATAGAGCCGGAATACATATTTTATTGTTAGTTTTCCTAACCCTCAAATCTTTGTCTTAACTTCGCGTTCTAAGAAGTCTTAACTGGAAATTGTTAAACTCTTTAATAATTACTTAATAATTTTAAAATTCATTTTAAATTTGTTTTAGAGTTTGTGGGTTAATCACTCCATGGAACTATCCTCTTATGATGCTCTCTTGGAAAATGGCTGCTTGCATAGCAGCAGGAAATACCTGTGTGATTAAACCAGCTCAGGTGTGTCCACTGACTGCTCTTAAATTCGCGGAGCTTACAATGAAGGCTGGATTTCCTCCGGGAGTGATTAATGTAGTAACTGGGACAGGATCTGTTGCTGGCCAAGCTATTGCGGATCATCCATTGGTTCGAAAACTTGGTTTCACTGGATCTACGCCAATAGGAAAACATATCATGAGCTCCTGCGCCAATTCTAATGTTAAAAAATGCTCCCTAGAACTTGGTGGGAAAAGTCCCCTCGTTATTTTTAGCGATTGTGACTTAGATAAATCTGTAAAGCAAGTAAGTGATGTTAGAACAAAGTTGAGTTTTTAATAAATTAAATTAACATATAAATATTTTCTAGGGTATGTCTGCAGTATTCTTTAACAAAGGTGAAAATTGCATTTCTGCTGGAAGATTGTTTGTCGAAGATACAATACATGATGAATTTGTACGCAGAGTGGTTAAAGATATCAAAACAATAAAAATTGGAGATCCTCTCAACAGATCAACAGCTCATGGACCTCAAAATCATAAAGCTCATTTTGAAAAATTAATCGAATTCTGTGATCGTGGGGTGAAAGAAGGTGCAAAATTAGTCTATGGCGGAAAACCAGTCCCGAATACAAAAGGTTACTTTTTCCAACCGACTGTATTTACGGAGGTGGAAGATCACATGTACATAGCTCAGGAGGAATCTTTCGGACCGATTATGATCATTTCAAAATTCCATGGAAGTGATATTGATTCTGTGATTAAAAGAGCTAACAAAACTGAATTCGGTCTGGCGAGTGGCGTTTTCACCAAGGACATCGCAAAGGCGTTGTCGTTTGCGGACCAAATTGATGCTGGAACTGTTTTTGTTAATGTTTACAACAAGACTGATGTTGCTGCTCCATTTGGAGGCTTCAAGCAGAGCGGGTACGGCAAGGACTTAGGTAGAGAAGCGCTTAATGAATATTTGAAAACAAAATGTGTCACTGTTGAATATTAGAATGATTGTTAATAAAATACATAGGTTGATTTTCTTTAAGAACTTATCTTTTGTATATTTTAATTTTTAATAACAAAACATTATATTTATTAATTTGTAAAACTCTTCGTACGCTAGTACTACCTATTAATGTGAATAATAATTCTAGATGATAACAATATGTTTTATTTTTAATTTTAGAAATGGTAGTATTTTAATAAAATTATGAGTTTTAATTGACAGACTAAAGCTATTTTTATCCATTTATGCGTTTTCCACTTCTTTTAAACTGCAGTGCTAAATAAAAAACTGAACCACTTTAATATCAGATTTAGAATAGTATAATAATATCTCAAGATATTAAATTTTTTAACTTAAATTAAAATCTTATAATTTTTCAAAAGTGGGGAATAGAGGGTAATCGGTTGAAAAACCAAAGAACCTAATATTGAACAAGGCCACATAAGCTCCAAAAATGTGAAATAGGTTTTTCGAAGCATATTTCACACGATAAAGGCACAATTTAGGATATTGAATCGTACGCTTAAATCGTATTTACTTCTGCAAAATTACAATTTTGGTCTTAAAAAAATACATATGTTTAAAAGTTTAATTTGCTGATGAGCAAAATTGACAAAGTAACAAGGAATAATAATTTCTCAGCTATAGTATCACCCTAAGGCACTTACTTACCTTCAGGATAGTAAGTATTTGTTAAGAATTTTTATAAGTGAAGAACTTTAAAATGAAAATGACCCCAGCTTCATACATTCGGTGATTCCAGCAAAACATTTCCAAATGTATCGGGAATTTCTTTCAGTTTTTTGGTTTTATTTGAGAAAATTCAATAATAACACATTAAACAATAATTGGTACCAGTTACAAATATTTTGCTTTCAGCTGTATGTAGAAGGTTTTTATGAAAATAATAAATGTCGATTCTATTTTTAATGTCTTTTTAGCTGTTATGCAAGTGTCCTTTATTTAGACAATTTATACATTAGATCATGTCGTCTGTATATCCTTGTGCCATTTTAGAATTTTGAAATGGGTTACATACATATGTAAATACATGACATTATTATCTTATTATCGATTCAGAAACAGACAGCAATCATATTAATATTATACTAATCGACTTACATACATATGTATGTACATACATATATGTGTACAAACATGGAATCTTTCCTTCAAAAAATGGGTTGGTCTCGAAAACCTTGTCCAAATTGAATTGCTTACGAGTTTTTAATTTGGAAGTGTTGTAACATCTCACATATTAAATGGGGCTACTCATCTTTAAAAGATGTGAACAGGGCGGCAGAAATAATCCTTATGGAAGCACGGAGAGCAGGACATACCTACACAAGCAGAGATATTCTATACCATTCCTCAAAAGCAGCTATACTGCTCCAACGAAAAGCTTGGCTAGTTCTCAGGACATTCAGGCTCTACAACAGCTGAGGTATGACGTAATTTGGTGCAGGGGCCAGTCACGTGGTAGAGACTTTCGGAGCCAAGAGAATTTTCCACTCAATTCTTTGGCAATTCCATGCAACATAAATGGGCCATCGTGGTGCCACCCGCCGCGACGTCTTGCATGTGTGGGTTAGTAGGACCGTCGTATCATTGTTGTGTAAGTCCGGTGTGCCCACCTTAAGGATACCGATTGTGTAATCTCGCACCACCACCGAAGAATTTGCAATTTTATTTATTTTTTTTTTCGAAATGTGTTCCTCGATAAGAGTGGTTTCCTGGCTTAGCGGCTTGTTGGCCAGTACGCCTGCCTAATGCTTTCCAGTATTGGAAATTAAGGGAATTTCACCGCATCGTTTAAATCAATAGTTTGGGCGCTGAGCATGCGTCCTCCTGGCTGAATTTACATATCGAAATATTTTATAAAAGATCCTATTTTAACCTAATACCCTTTAGGCTATAAAAGGTAGTTGCCAGGCGTTTGGTTTAGTTCCTTCTTTCAGATTCAAGCTCTATGTTGTTTAATTTTTAAGCTCCGAACAATTAGAGTAGCACCCAAACTGCTTAGATAGAAACTTTGTAAGTTAAATGCAAAAGCTTCACGCCTTTTCTTATTTTTAACACCCGAGTCAAAAAGCTGGCTTTTGTTTGAAGCCTTTTGTCTGTCTGTCTCTTTGTGGTATCGTGACACATGTAAGGATGAACCGATTTTTTTGAATATATACATACATATGTATGTACACATATTAGTATTTGCGACACAGTTCTTACCCATGTTTAATGGAAATTGGTTGAGATTTTTCTAGAATTTCCAATTCTCATCACAATTTATGTAGCTCTAGCACTTTTACATGTTTTGTGATCCGTCTATTTGTCCGTCAAGACTATTCTTAAGATCGGCTAGAGGAATCGAATTGAAATTAATATCAAACAATAAAGTCTTTATCCTCATAATCTTGTAAAAATTTCAGGTTTCTAACTCAATGCAACAAAAAAAAAAAATAATACAGCTGACAGACTGACTTAATCATTATCATACCGTTGACCTAGAATCTTCAAATTTGCAGCAAATTAAACAAACAATTCAAACATCATTAATTTTTAATTATGAAAAAATTAATGTTGTAACTACTTAAACTTGGGAACAGGTCAAGAATGTGTAAAGTTACACAGATTCTTATGATACTTTGTAGGAACTTTCTTTTATAGCTCAAACGAACGAGCATGCAAAAAATTTTCATAGGAAACCTATGTATTCTTGGTGAAATATTAATATTTTCGCTTATTTTGTACAAAATTCCTGTACAATTTCTTAAAATTATCACCAAACTCATTAGCAGTATTTATTTCACTATTAAATCAAAGAAGTACCTGAAAATATAAACAATTTGAATTATTTATCTTCTTTACTTTCCAAAAGACTCCATCTTGATCCGGCAATCAGAAGCCATTTTGTATAAGGAAAAGTCAGTAGGCAACTTCACAGATTCTTGACTTAAGCCTAAACATGTACAACTTTCATGTACTTGAAGTCCCTAACTCTGTCCTCATCAGTAAAAAAAAATTGTCTGGTAAATAACGAAAAAAATTGCTCTCTTAGTCCTTAATGGGTTAAGCCGTTAAGATGTCCGCTTCACGACACTGGTGATAATAAGCCTCTTCAGGAACCCTTGGTTGGTTGGTTTAAGTGGCAATTCCGTGCCATTTTGATACTCGTATCACAAGTACATATGTGATCTTGTTATTAGGGTGTTTGATAAAGTAGTTTATCAAATAGGACGACGTCACCTTAGGCTAAAATTTAAAACAAATAATAAAGATTTGAAGTTACCCATTTAATGGAATAAAATAACGATAAGTCGCAATTTTTTTATGAGTAAATTCATGATTGTTTACTTGAAATATGAATACCAAGAACGACAATTGTGGTTTCATTCGAATACTTAAGTAGTGCTTAGAATAGCCAAAGTGAACATTGTGGGAACCTCTGTTCACGTAGCAATTCAAGATCTCAAGTCAAGCGATTACTAAGAATTCTCTGGGATTCAGTGAAAGCTGGAAAAGCTCGAAGCTAGAACAAAAACTCATGTAATCAGCAGCATGCATTTATCGCTACGCGGCGAGCCGGAGGGGCGCAAGCGCTGGAATTGCTTGCTCAACACACGAGAAGCAACCTTGCTTCGTTCTGAGTTCTGAAGCAAGAAGAATTTTATCGGACTCCACTACTCGAAAAGCTCCGGGTAGATTTTAGATTTTAGCAGACGGCGACGGCTCCATGTGCCCCACACACCGAAGGGTTTCTCCAACCGAACGAAACACATCGACGGGGGGACTGGAAGACACAACCACATTGGGGGCCCGAAGGAGACAGAAGCGAAATTTCCTGGTCTCTCGGCGCTACCAGGTCCCATTGGCATTTTAACAGTGGAAGTGGGATTGTCAAAACGGAATTTTTAACCTTTTCTTGCACTCTGAAAACTCCAACTGGAAACTTGAAAATCAAGAAAAAGTAATTTGAAAAGTTTAGATTCGAGCGATATTCTTCCGAATTAGTAAAACAAATCGGCTGAAATAGCTCAAGTTAAAAACACTCTCTTTTGTATCTTCTATAAAATCTAAACGAAGAGAGAGCGAAGTTTGAAAATTTTTGTGAAATTTCCTATAATTTTCTAACCCCCGCTTTTTCTTCTTTTGGGCAGGATGGAAAATTCCGGTTGAAACAATCCTTGGGCGTTGTGCATTTGCCGGTAGAAATTCAGTTTTAAGGTTTGCAGATTGTGTGAAAAGGATAAAAAAATATATAAAAAATTAAAAAAAAAAATTCTAATTTATCGAAAATATCGGTTACATGCTGAGTGAAAAAGGAAGTTCGTAACATACAGTGGTGTCCTATATGTGTGACCGGACATAGCTTTGTGTGTGTTCAGCCTATATATATATAACGAAATATCTATATACATATATAGAAGCTGCACTTCTATATATTAACAAAGAAGAAAATTATCCTTGAGCAGGACTCGTGGTTCTTATTCTCTTTCTGTCCTGCTCCCAAGCGATCGCACCACCATCTACAGCCGTTAAGATTAAACTAAACAACCAGAGTGGGGCATCCGACACCAAAGTGGAAGTTACATAACTTTTAGTTAGAACATTTTTTTAACTGGAACTTCGAAACCGGGAGAATAATTATCCGAAGTATAGCCCTTACGAATTCCAATGCGTATGTTTAAATAAATTCCCAAAACGATTGGGATAACCGAAATTGAAGTGAATTTCGTGAAGATACGCTCGATATTGTACATGTTCCAGCGATTTGATGTTGTGTAAGAATTGTGTGACTAGACAGTGCTTATTAAAGTACAGAGCCTCAAGCGGAAACAGAGCCCTCTAATAATTTATTAACAAAACGCACATTAGAAAAAGAACACCGCGCGAGAATATCAACAATAAAAAAATATATATAAATATATTCTCTTCTGCCTTTAAAAATCAGTGATTAACGGCTTTTTCCGAATTGTGGTGAGAAGTGCGAAAATCCACCACACGAAGTTGACTAAAACAATAAGGCACCGTTTGGAGGAACAAGTTGCCCTTTTGAAGTTACATAAAAGGAGCGAATCCTAAGAACAATCAGCCATGGCCGATAAAAAAGTTGCTGAACAATATTACGCTCCTCCACCAAAGCTTGGCAAGTGGGAGGGTTTCAAATTATTCCTATGGAACAGTGAAACTAGCCAATGCCTTGGACGAACTGGATCTAGTTGGGGTAAGTAGATTTTTTTACTAATTTTAATATATTCACTATATAGTATAAAACAAAGCAAAATGTTTCAGAAATTAAAAAAGATCTGTTTTTAAGGACATTAAATGATAAGTAAGTTAATACCATAATTGAAGAAATCTTACTGTCATACTAACACAAAATGCATTTACGCAAAATCCGTGCCTGTGCACACAATATACAAAAGTACTCTTTATTCAAAATGGCCGACACTCTCAAGGATTTTCGATGTAACGATTTTTTATATGTTTTCTTCAGCAGTTCGGCTCTCCCCTTTGGGCTATCTTTTATCCTCTCATTCCTGCATCAGGTGGTGTACGCTGCCCTTCTTATGACTAAAAGTTCAACATGTCCATCCACCCCCTCATGATAGTATAGTACACTTATCTCTTTTCACCACCTGCTAACTTATTCTTCTTCTTTTTCTTCAGTCCCTCGAAAAATACCTAGAGGAAAATCTGTCCTTGCAAGTATTGAGGTAGAAAATTTTGATATTGGATCGATATTTCACACCCTTCGCGTATGTGGTAGTTTTTCTCTCTCCCTTGAGCATACCAATGGCGAAAATTCACCACTACCCACCACTGCGCCTTGTCGAAATGGACAATGAAAAATTTGGAATACCTCCTTCTATCTTTTTAAAACTAAGCGTTTGAATAAAACGATATACTTATTTTCTACTGCCGGATTAGCCAAATTTTAGTTTTAGACACCAATAACTTATTTTTTATGCATATTGCATTAGGGTCGATTCATTACCACTTTAAATGACTGACTCTCTTGTTGTCAGCTCTCTTCCATGAACATGTGCGATTGAACATAGAATTGGTTTTCCTTACTATGCAAATTGAAAGTCCTGCCAAAAAACCATGAACAATTATGTAATATTTCCTTTTCTGCCATTATTTATGTGAAAATATTACTCAACCCGGTTTCTCGCCCTTTACTACACAATCATGCACTCGCTTACATTTCAGTCGATTTTCTTTTTCCTTTTTTTGGTGGTGGCTTAGTATTCAACTCAGGGGTTGGTTACGTAAGTTCACTTCTGTTGCTGTGCGGAGAACGACAACTAAACAAGCTTACGATTCTTTTTTTTTTAAATAAGCATTTTCACATTGGGAATTGATTCTGCCTTAGCACCAAGAGACTATTTCTTTTATAAATTTTTACTATAATTGAACTATTTTTTATATAACCTTTAATATAATAGTTTTTACATCAAATTTACCAAAAAATTCATAAATTATTTATATATATTAAAAATTGAACTTGAACTTCTAGGGAAGGAGATTAAACAACCCACCTCCACAAAAAAATAAATATGTACCTCTAGTCGTTGTAAGAATAATTGGTATTTTATGTTCATGTATTCTTAGTTTTTATATTTATACAATAATTAGATATTTGTTCATATATCAGTTTTAAGTTTTCTAAAGAATTGTATATTTCAATAAAAAGGAATATAAATTATATTCATGGTTTAAAGTGATAATATTTTCAGAATAACACATTATTTCGTATTGATTTTTCCCTGAATGTTTTTTTTTTATAAAACTCTACAAAAAGAAAAACTATGTGAATTTTGCTATTGCATAACTGATACGAAGAAGCCATTTTTGATTTTGTTTTCTGAATTCCTACCTCCAAAAACGCCATTAAACTGCAAAAACTAGAATGTTGAACCGTCTAAAGTCGTGAACTTTTTATTTTTAACATGTGTTTCAATGGTTTTTAGAAGATTTTTCTATCGCAAAAGGCAGTAATGATAAGCATACAAATTTGAAACTTGATTGGAGCAAGAAAACTTTAATTTATCATATGAAACAAACCTCTGGTTTTCGAAGAAACAAACTTTCTTTTAGAATTGTATTTGATAGTATAAAGAATAGATAAGAATAGACCGCAGGCTGCATTTTTTTTTTTTTAATTATTCACCAATCCTTACGAGCTAGGTATATGCATAAAATATAACCTTTGGGGTAAGAATCGACCTAATAATATTTAAATACAAACCTTTCATTCAATTTAAAAAAAACAACCTGTTCAAATGCAATTTTGTATAAAAAGAATTCTCCTAATAAAGTCTATGAGCTTTTCAACCAACGTACATATATATATGTACATATAATTCTTTTTCATCTTAACTCTTAAAATTATCAGATAAATACCATATAACCTACATAACCAAATTACTATTGTTAATTTATCTTTGTATCATTGTTTTTTATCTGCTTTTGTGTAGCACTACACAAAACATTCTCTTACGAACACATTTTGTCCATAAAAAAGAAAATGAGCATTAAATTTTATTAATTATATTTACCTACGATTCATAGATTGGGTATGGGTACTTACTTCTGTACATCAGAAATAAACCAAATTGAATAAAATTATAAAGCACCAGAATACTTAAACAGGAAAAAATTATCCCCTTTTTCGTAATTTCGTAAAGAAAGAAAAAGTTCTATTCCCTCTCCCTTCAAAGATTAAACGTTTGTTGGTTAAAATAAAAACTGCTATTTAAAGCTGAATTTGGACGAGACCAATAGAATTTTAAATGAGCAAAATATAAGTAAGTAAATATAAATAAGTACAAAATAATACTCTTAATATTCGCGACAAAATTTTATCAGAGATATTTGATTCTGCTCTAATTTTCTACAAAATTGTAAAATAAGCTTAAAAAAATAGTTGTTAGAAAAATTAAAAGTTAATGTTTCTTCATTTTTTCATAAGACAATTTCCACAAAGCTAACGCAGGACAAGACCATAATGAACCTACAAAATAGCACGTTTCAGTAAAAACTCAAATATACGAGTAAATATAGAATTTATTCGTTCAGAAAAACTGTGTTCAACTCTTTAAAAAACCCTATTCCCAAAAACGAAATTTGATGTTTTGATATATTTCTCAGCACATAACCAAATTTTGGTAAATAAATGATAACATCCCAACCAAACTCAGCATATTTGGGAAATATTTTATTAGTAATTTATTAACCTACACCCAAAGATTAACTTAGATCTATCTCTTATTATAAGGGTAGAGGTATTTGGGTTTTATCTAAAAAGTTAAAAATATACATTTAATAAATATGATGAAACTGGTCGTTATCGTATCACATTTACAATATTGTTACGGATAAGATTTTTCCCTTTAACGAATTATAGGCGGATAGATAAGCTAACATAATAAAATACAAGAATTTAAGTTTTTCTGTTAATGCTTAAATGGAGACGAATGATTTATTAAAATACATATTAAGCATATTTATGTCTTCAACATAACTTTGACTTGGATGATATGTATATGTATTATTTATTCGGTCTAAAGTACATCTTAGAGTAGAAGTTTAATACCTATTTGGTCATAAGAGAAGTTCTATACTTAGAAGCTACATTAGGCACATAACTCTCTTATAAACAAAAAAAAATTTGATACTTTTAGAACGGAAACTTTATAATTTTAGACCAAATACAGAAAGTCTTTAAGCGATCTTGAAGGCAATAACATCTAATTCTTATGATTTTTTTATATTTATTCATATATAAAAGGAGAAATGCCATTAATTTTTTAAAGAGAAAATATGGTCTTATAATTTTTTTACAGTGGCGGTTAAAATCAAATTGTTATTCTGTTTTAATAAATTATGAATGAAAAATGTATATGTAATAACTCTTTCGCGGTATAATTTAACATGTTAATAATCATTCTCTCTACTTAAGGTGAAATAATCATCTATATTCTAAAATCGTCGTACAACTTCTTTGATTTCTCTTCCGAAAATGGAAAAAAATCTAGACTTTAAAATGTTGGACAAAATTTTTGATAACCCTGGAGTCAGCGATAATTTATTGCTGATAATCAAATTTAGCGCTTGGGTGTACATATAAAAATAACTCACATCACAGGTTGACTAAGTTGGGTACAAAAATCATAAGAAAAGATAGCGTCTTTGTCGTCACTTTATTTACGGAAATTTGCAAGATGTTGAAGTACATTTATCTGATAAAATTTTAGATTGCTCAATACAAGTGTGTCTTGATGAATACTTGACATTTATGTTAAGAAATAAAGCTTACATGAAATACAATGATTCATCCCACCTTTCCAAATCGATTAAAAACGTGAAAGTGATAAATAAGCGTGAAGTGAAAGTTAACTCACTTATACTTCTTATTAGAATTATCGTCGACGTCTGCTCGCTCAGCTTTTTGTGTTTTTATAAATCATTACGTGTATGCATTTGTGGAAATTACAGAAGAATTATGGCGAGAATTGCGTGAGAGAAAAAACAGATTTCCACTACTCCAACTCAATTTGCAAAGCTTAACAGAACATCTGTTCGAACTATGTATTTCAGTGCAATTGGAGAAACGTAAAAATAATCTTTCCAGTCGGTTCTATTTTAAAAACAAATCTAATAAGCTCTTGGATTTGCATACAAATCAATTTTTTTTAGTGTCTTGGAAGGGAAAAAGTTTTATTTAGCATGCCAAATTATTTGACCATATTTGCGTCACTCAAGTCTCAGTTATTGGATCTGATAGGTCAGCTTTTTTCTGAAATAAGAACATTAATTATGAGAAAGAGTGTTGGTCTCAGCAAATTGCGAATTGATTTCTTACCAAATAAAGCAATAAAAGGGAAAAATTAAACCTTCTCAAAAGTTCATATCCAAAAACAAATTTTAAAATATAACTAATCTATCTGTAGTTGGCAAAATTAATATACCTACATGTATCTCTATTATTTTTATTCGGAACAATTTAATGTTCATATTTATAATAAACTTATGGCAGATTAAAATCCCTTTATTTCGAAAACAATGATGCAAATTCTGAACTAATTGAAAATAAAGGTCAGTACAACAAAAATATCGAATCAAGAGATTTTTACATTATTAATAAATTTAGTAAACGACATTAGAACTATTATAAATGGGTAATATAATGATTATGTCTATAACATTTTCTCGCACAAATCTTTCCTTCAAAACTATTCGTAACTTATTAACGCCCCAACAAAAAATCGATTAAAATGTAAAATTATTCAAATTCTAACAGACCGAACTCATAAAACCCCTCATTTCAAGACGTGAATTAAAAAGCTGTGTTTTAAATTAAACTTTTCAGTTTAAAGGAAGGAAAAAACATTTATTATTTTCCCAGATAATTTACACTTTAATGAGTTTTTCTTGCAATGGAGTTAAAGAAGTTAAATTAACTAATATTTTATGAGCTTTTGCACTTGTTATGTTATTTAATCTTTTGGTTTAAGTGTATGCATTTTGAATCTATGAATAAATGCAAGTTTTAATGGGGCACAAAAATAATTAAATTTTTTTTAACTGCTATTATGTATATTGTTGATGATGTCAAGAAGTGCACTGTAATTACATTTCTAAATTTTTTCTATGCATTTTTATTGACTGCCGGCATGTGTTTTTAGAGCCAGAGAGACTCATTAAAAAATCAATCACATGGTACATTGCTCCATTTTCTTGGAACGAGCTAAGTTACACCCTCCAAACGAACACGATTTTCTTTGTTGTTTCAATTTTCTGTAGTATCAATGTGTGAAAATTTTTGTTCGTATAATGCTTAAAATAAGTAAAAGATTTCCAGACCACGAGTAAGAAATAGAAAACAGTTTATTTTATATTCAAACAACATTGTGCATTTAAATGCATATAATAAAGATTAAATGAAATACCATTTATAAAAAATGCAAGACAGTAGTTTGACTTAAGTTTATGGTAATGCCGATTAAAATAAATTTATAGTATCCCTAAAATCAAAAATAGCCTTATTTAAAACACAATTTGGTTCCCCTAAAAACAAATAAACCTTTTCAGAGAAAAATAATAATTAAAACTGACTGAATTTAAACGGCTGCTAATTTATTTGTCGTCGCATACGATATCTTACTAATAAACTAAAAACCAATCTTACGAAAATTAAAGGAACAATAAATTTCAAGTATAATAAATTATTATCTATTATTATACGTGCTATCATAATGAATAGTTCTTTAACAAATTTAAATTGTTGTTTAAGTTAAAGTAATTAAATGTACACGTAGTAGCATATAACAGCCCCGAAAAGATTAAAGCTACTCATGCATTTTTGTTAAAAGAAATATGTTTTTATTATGGTACTTTAAAAACAAATTAGAATAATAAGTAATTCGGTTCGTAATTCAAAATTACAGATGTCATATTGCTATATAATAAAACTCCAAAAATTTATAAATTATTATTATTATAGGACGTGTAATACAAATATTTTATTATATTTATTATCCTCACAAATACATATACATAAAATGAATGGCGTCTTTAATTTTTTTAAAGTTCAATTTACAATACACATTCCAATATTAATTTTCGAACTCCTCGCTTTTGTAGGATGTAATGGTAATAAAGCAGACTTAAATTTAATTCAATGTTTTCTTATAAATACTCTAGTAACTCCTTCTATATGATAGTGATTGGTTAAAAATAAAGTCAAAATTTGCATCTGAAATAAGACTGATGATTGCTTTTGTCTTGTAAGTAGCAACAAAATAAAAGAGTTTAACTTAGGAGAATTTTAAGGTTCATGGTATATACGAGCTAATTATAATAAGACTAATTAGAAGTAAATTACCTTTAATAAACAGAACGAGTCCTTTAAAATAGATCTAAAATTAAAAGACAAAAGAAGTAATTCAAAATACCATGAGAAGATAACTAAATGAACCAATAGAATTGCTCTAACATTTCTAAAACCTAAGAAAAACTTGCTGCACAACCAGTTACCTAACTATATTGTCAATGGGAAGGTGACAATTCAGTTTTAAAATTAATTTTAATTGTTACCTTGTCAATCTATTGAGGAATTATTTGAACTATATTTACATAATTGTAGTAACTAAGTAAAATTAATTGGTTCATTAGGTTTGGAGGCAGCTGAGTCTTTTAAATTTTTGAAACCCTTGAATTGTTATGCAAATAATGTTTCTGCGCTACTGTTTCCGGTTACTTATCACAATACAAATGCAAAAGATATAATCAATAGTATGTGGGATGTATTTTGAACGAATGAAGTATAAAAAAAGAAAATCAACAGTGTCATTAATAGTAATAACTTTATGGTCAGTCACTTGTGACTGATAATATAAATTTTAAGATTTTTACGGAAACAAGACAAAACCAGCAACGGCCTTTACAAGTGTTGTAGACCACGTCCAAGCAATTAGTTTGCTTGGCACGCAAATAGGTTAAAACAAAGCTGATTAGAATCAATTTGTACCCGCATTCACATCTGCACGCATTGTTTCATCTAGCGTACTTGATTCGGATGCTCCACTGTAAACGAGGAACAATACTGCGATCGTGTATTGATCACGAAGCAATCTAATTTTCAATGACGTCACTGGGTGAAACTTCAATTTATTAAAGTATGCTTGGGAGGCGCAGAAAGCGAAAACGAACGATTTTGCGAGGATAGGGGTAGGCTGAGACTGCCTCACAATACAATAAATCTTAATTGATGATCAAACGATCAATTAGAGATCGCGCGGGTTTTTCGTAATAAGGAGCTAAACACTGCAGTGTGCGCATGCTTGCTTGGTTTATTGCCCCTTGAATTGGAAAATCTTCGTTCCGAATGACGGCAACTCTGACAAACATTTTCTTTTTGTAACTAATTAAGCCTAAGATAAAGCCTCCAGACGAATAGCAGACGCCAATAAATCATAGATTTATTTTTACTTCTCGGTAGTTTTGCTTTAAGTCACTCTTGTCAGCCTTGCAATTAAGTCAAAAGCCTCTTATAATTTTTTTCTCATATATGAAGCAAATTTTTCCATTATGAAACAAATATTATTCATCAAAGAGACTTGATACATATAATGCAACATGAATATTTTTAAGTTACTTAGAATTTTCGCTTAGTGATAATTTCTACAAAAACCTACCTATAAATTCCAATTTTAAATGACTCATATATTTTTCGTTTCTGTAAACCAAGGGTATTCCCGTGCAGTGTGACTAATCCTTCCGGACAGGGGCATCGGGAATAACACAGAAAATAGATTTAAACTTATGGGGTCAACCGGCAACTGTTCAGGAACAACTTTTCCGACTAATTGGCGCCAATTATTTGATTTTCTGAGCCCTTATTAGCTTTCCTTGAACAAAACTAGGACAATTCAATCTATGGCCCGTATCGTAAAAATTGATTTTAACCTACATTTGAAGCAACATCACGCAAATGGGCGTTAAGCATGCAAACAAAAATATTTTACATACGGGAGAGCCCCTTTTAAATTTTAAGAACATTTCGGTCTAGTTTTTATAAATGGTGTCAATGTCATAAGCTGTAATTTTAAATAACATGTATTTAGTATCTATTAAAAATAAAAGTTAGTACAAGTTTGTTATAAATGAAAATAACCCTCTATGGGCCTATAACTTAATTTAAGTGACACACTAAAATAGCGACATTATTTTTAAAGAATTTAATTACGTATCTTCCAAAAGATAGCGTAAGCATCTTTTTATAATTTTATCTCGAGTCACGGTGGGCGCAATGATAGAGTTCAATGTATTTGTTATAACAATTGTTATTCTTTGTTTTTTGTTTTATATTAGAGATCTTAAATATGGGTACAAAATCATACGAAAGTAACTTGTTAATGATTAATAAAAGCATAACAATATAATTCGTTATTTACGACAAAGTTCGTTATATACGAATATTATTTTGTTCTCTATCATCCCAAAACAGACAATATTTCATTGTGTTTTTATACAAATTCCCTTAAAAAGTGGGCAAAATACTTTGCTTCAAGGGATTAATATTTAGTGCGAATGTTGTAATTCGTTGTTACTTCACATTTTTTAATAGTTATTATAAAATTCTTGAAACTACTGAAATCTTTATCTGTTTTATTAGACTTACAATATATTTGTTGATTTTATGGTACATAAAGTTTTTTATAGTAAGTATTTGAAACAAATGAAAATACATATATTAAAATTCTATAGTTGTAAACTGATTTTACAATTTATATAGAAATCCTTATAAGCATTTAAGTTTAATGGTACTTCCTATTTTATCATTAAAATTCTAGTGGTAATCAATAAGAATGCTATAATATTCTGTACACCTCTCTATTTTATTATGCAATATAAACTAAACCCATCTAGCAGATTTTAATTTATATACTCATCAATCAATATAATTGCATAATATCGATAACAGCCAATAGTAATTAGAATGCCACGCAATAATCATTTCGAGGGACAATTATCACTTTAATGCTTTAAATCTAATTGCTTAAGCTCCTTCATTCTTCTTTAAATGCTAATTACAAAGAACAATAAGAACGTTATGGCCACTTCGAATCAAACAATTATGGCGATTGTGTAATAATTCTAGAGGTCTACAGTTTTCCATGTGCGAAACTTAGCACCTTATCCCCCGCAGAAATCTCAAGTTGATTGCTAAAAGTGCCGCGATATATCCGCTGAGCAGTCATTAGCAGTTTTATTAATAACTTGGTAAAAGGAGTACGCGATAACAAAAGCAATACCAGCAGATGAATTTATTTGTTCTGATTAAACCTACGGAAATAATTTTTCTGATTATCTGCATCTATTGTTTTTTAAATCAATTAGTCATACTTAATAAAATTTCTATTAAGTATTTAGTTTTTTGCAAATTTAACTAGAATAGGCTAAGCTTTTCAACAACAGCAGCCTTATAATAGAAGAAAATAAACTGAAATATTTCATTTATTATAAAGAAGTAAATCCTCATCCAGAACAATTTTTTTTTAAGTCTTTAACCAAACATAATTTCAAGATTTGTGAGGACAGTGGCATAAAAAGAAAATTTTAAAAGAATAGTAAAAACATTGTCTGTGTCATTTTTAACTTGCTCTAAATAATTATTTGAGTTTAATCTTTAAATAAATTTTTATTTTTAATTGAATACTTTCAAAACGGATATATACATATAAATAATATAATTTGGAATTGCAATTTAAAATTCTTTGCTAATTGATACACTCGATGAGTTTCATTACTTTAAAAAAGGGATTAAATTAAATAAATCAATAATATGTAATATGTATTTGCTTCTAGTTCGTCTATTTGAAGGATTTTCCTTAAATGTTTGCAAGGAAAAGGTAACGCTTTAACGTTTTACACAATTTCTAACGAAAGTTGGTACAAATAAGCCTTTTTACAATGTTTCATTAAAATCCGTGAGAAGAAAAATTTCCACTTATTAATTAATTTTTGCCCATTTTTAGATTGTGTTGCTATTAGGTACATTTTTTCGAATTAAGTTTCAACTGTAATATTTTGTATTTATTTCTGTTGTTTAAGGTTATCAAAATATTTGAGAAGCAAAATGAATATTATATTTCAGTGCAAGTGTTTTGTAAAGAGAGAATTCATGAAAATGTAACTTGTTCATTAGGCTTTATTCTGAACAAACTGAAAATTATCGAATATTTTTCTTAGTAGAGTAAATGTTTATACAGTAGAAAAATAGGAAGAAAAAATCGAATTTATTTGACGTCACGCAATATCAAATTATATAAGAACACGTGTGTAGCCTGGAATGGAATTTATGAAAGCTCGTATGTAAATAAATGCGCATTCTTAATGCTGTGCGGTATTGTTTGACTTCGTTGTTTCCAATTTGAGTTACAGATTTGAAATTTACTTGAAATATGCCTCTTACTCTTACATTGCAATGACATTTCTTCCGTTGTGCTTTCCAAAGGAACAATACTAAGAAGGAGAAAATCAAAACCCCCAGCTGTTCGACTACAAAACCAAGTCCTTTACGTTAGAAAAGCGTCTTTTATCGCGTCAAGAAATGTGTTCGATGAGAACACGACATGTAATTTTGTGTCTACATTTCATGCACGAATGTGATGCCCGCCCAGGGTACGTTCATAAATAACATGACCTACTTTTTGATAAAAATGCTCCCTTCAATAATATTCAATTCAATCAGTCCACGAGTATTTCATTTTTCTTGAAATATTCACCGGATAGGCATACCATATGGTATCCTTTTGGTTATTATGGATTCAGTTTTAGGGGAATAGATGTCTGTTTCGGCAGAAATATAATAATTCAGTGAAAAATTGTATGACATAAAAACTTCAACTAGGATTACGCTACCCAAGCGAAGTTATTCGTTCTCTAGACTCTAGAGAGCTCCTATCATTTCTAATTTCCATGGATTTGAGTAGTCTGGCGGGAATTTATATTATAAATGGAATCCGCAAAGTTGCTGCAGAGCGTCACAGTCCATTATGCCGTCAATACATCAATCATAATTTTCTTGTATTTTCGATTATGCTATAAGAAACCAGATCAAAATTATTGAATACCTGTTTCGCAAAGTTCAGCATCTTCACTGAAAATATGTTGGGGCTTTAACTTTTTGCTTCATTTAATTGGAAAACTTTATGCTCCCTGAGTACCAAGCCCTCTCATTATTGCTTATCTAGCCCTCGATTAAGGATGTTGTCATCATTCCACCCCCTGACCCCCAGTAAAAGCAACTAGCTCTTAAACATGCTACCCACATAATTCGTGTCTATTGTTAATGCTACGAGCTAGGCTGGGCTAATGCTTTTGTCTTTAACTTCGAAACACGACATCCTATCCTCGTTTCTGAAGCTTCACGGCTTTCCGTAAATTATTGTTTATCGAATCCTTGAAGTGCTGTTCGAAATAAAAGGGAATGGATCAAAACTGAAATGGATCTTTGAAAGGCAATTTAGTCTAAATTTACACCAACGACAAACGACAATCCTTTACCATGATTAAATTATTCATAGAGTTACGTTGCAATACGTGCTATTTTCAAATTGTCTTTCATAATTCTAGACTTCATGAAAAATTAGTAAATACCATATTATTCGTATGTTGGTATAAATGTTTATGTTTAAATCTTTACTTATTTAAGAAATATTATTTTTATTGATAAAGAAAAAAAAATGTCTCCACATGAAAAATGTACTAACTAACAAAATTTCAATACTTTCAACTGCGTTTTGCTGGAAATTTCGAATTGACTTTGTGCAAGGAAAGAAAATAAGTGTATGTTAACATACATATATTTAGATCTCCAAATTTAAGCTGTAAGATTCCATTTGTGAATGATAGCATAAATTTTAAATTAAAGACTTTTCAATGTAAAAACACAGTCAAACAATCATTCTTAACAAATAAATAGATATTTGAAGATAAAGTGCATATGGATTACACTTTAAGAGCAAACACATTCATGTCAACACTCCGATTGTGCGCCTTAAAAACTCTTAAAATATTAGGACACTTGTTGTTGTTGTTTAAATCTAACTACATTTGGAAACTTTATTTAAAGAAAAAGGATAAATTATAAACCATTCAAATGTAATATTTATAGTTTTATGAGTAATAGATTTTTCACAAAACAGACAATACCAAAACTTTTTTAATACATAAAAGAACAAAACCTTTAAAAATCAATATTAGATCCACAGAAATAAGTTAGAAAAGTTTGTAGGGCCAAAGAAGACAAATATTTGAAATGTGGGCTTAAGAAGAATAATCAGGTATGGCTCTTCCTTTTTCGTAAGGGAATTTAAAATGAAATAAAGTAGAAAACCCCTTTTATGTGAATGTTACACCAATTATATTGTAAATACGACGAATTGTATATTTCATTTCTCGGAGTGAAAATTTATTCTCGATTACAAATCGAACGTTTAAAGTAAGTAGGTACTATGTAAAGTGAATATTTGGAAACATTCCAAATAAAATCCTATTCTACCATTCTCCGTATATTTGTATATAGATAAACTGTGTATTTTTAATACTAAACAATTTAAAATGTTACTATTTTTAATGTTACCAAATTCTAAAGCTTTTTTACTGTATACCTTGATTTCTTGATTTGTCTAGTACATAGATACGTTCCACTAGAAATCATGCAAAATGGTACCCAATATACGAAAAAGTAGGACGGGTCCAGCTAAACTGTAAACTAGAAGAAATTACTACATTTTGAAAAACATTAAACATTTAATTAATCATTTATATTAAATAAAAGGCGAAAACAATTTGTTTAACTAATATTTTTAGCATTATGTATGTATGTATACAAGGTGTAAAAGAATCGAAATAAAACGGACTTTTGTTTTAAATTTTGAAGACTGTATAAAAGCGAAACGTTGTAAAGTAAGGTATAGGAGAAATTACGCTCACATACCTATTTGTTAATTGGAACTACTGGAACTATGGCAAAAAAAAAAAAATAGAAATTACATAACGTAAAAATCTCACATTATATTGATTTTTCGTATCACTTGATAACTATGTACGTGCTTATAACCCGTCACAAATTCTTATGAAATTGTTTTGCAACATATGTAGTGTGAAAATAATTCCAAATTAAGATTTTACATAATTTTAACAAACTTTGCTGAAAGTTTGAAGAAGTTTGCAAACTTATTCCACTATGCAGACATTAAAATTCGGAATATTTTAAAAGACAGTCCTAATAACTTCTAAATTATCTCACTCCAGTGCGAAATGTTGAAAGCAATTTTAATTATAATAATGGATATAATAATGATAATGGAGATAACTTCAACATCATTTTTCTTGAGGTACTATTTACAAAAGTGGCACCCACAAAATATCCATATAGGCTTCCAAACTTTCAAAACTTTTCAGATGTAAAATTTCATAATTGGAAAAAGGAGTAAATTTAATGTAGATTATATTGAATGCTTTCATAATTCAGACTTTTATTTCGAAAATTTTAGGCACATTTTTAAGTGTGTTATTCTAAGAACTATTTCAAGGTTAAAATAAGTATTCTATCTATTATATTTTAACAATTTCCTGGCATCATTACATTTTCAAAACCATAAATTCCATCGGAAATGCGTTGCGGCTAACCAAACAAATTTCTTTGATATTAAACCTGGGAAAATTACATTGGATTGCGGTCGCTAAAGCGATTTAAATTTACTGAATTATTTATTGTGATTAGATTGCAAAAAGCGATCTAATTACAGTAACATTTTCTTTGATGTTTATAAATCAGCCAATGTGCTTTCCCTCATTTTTCGAATCATATTTTATTATGACATGACCAAATACAGACGAAAATGATAAACCGGTATTGAAATTATAAATGCTATAGTTCAAAAGAAAGAATTTATATAAGACGATATTTTACATTTTATCTCTTTATAAATGTTTTCTTTAAACCTCATATAAGAGTGTTCTCATCATTCTCAATGTTGTTGCCAAAGGCACGTTTGCCGTGGTTCAAAAGGAATAAAAAGTATTTTTAATTTGGAAAGTTACTTGTTGTTCGTATTATACTTCCTTTTATTGCAAGTGATGGAAAACTTTGTTTCTTTACCCCACCTAAATTTATTTTTGTACATTATATAAACATCTTAGATTAAAACGAGGCTACGTAATAAATATCTTTATAAGTTAATTATTTAAATTAAAGTGTATTTGATTGCACTTTCAATCAGAAGTCAGTATTACTTTAAGTTGTCAGAGCATATAAGCGCAAATCGGAAGGTAAAAAGAAATTCACATATGTATGTAATTGCAAGGATAAGTTATTAAAACCCTAGAAGGAATATTTTGCTTTGTTTTTCACAAAATTATTAATGTTTAATTAAATTCTTTAAAATATTAATATTCTACTTACTCTCTCTTTGCAGCTAAAATTATATTTTTCTACATAGTATTTTATTCAGCGTTAGCTGGGTTTTTTGCTGCTATGTTAGCTGTGTTTTATCAAACATTAGACAATGATAAACCAAAATGGCAACAAGACAATGGTCTAATTGGATCAAATCCAGGTAAGATTATATTCCTTATTTATAACGTACATATCCTCTTCCCGCTAAATTAATATTGATTAAATTACTTCACTCAAAGTAACAGAATTCAATTGTGCGAAATAAAATAATTTTCTTAGAAGGAAACACAAAACGACTCATTTGTGCCCAGAAAGAAATAGTTCAACTGACTTAATTTAATTAACTAATTGGATTCCATGAAAAATTGGACGATTAATGGATACTTCTGGCCATTAGTGAAAGAATCATTTGGGATTGCAGATTTTACATTATGTGATAGAGCCCGATAACGTGGAGATTATAAATTCGATTGAAATTTATAAGGGATGAAAGATAGTTATAAATATTGTTTAATACTAAAGCTACACTAAAGATACAAACTTTTTTTATATAATTCGACTGGAAATCATTTAAATTTTGAAGATTAGATGCTTTATAGGAAGATTTGTTTTCATAATTTCCTTACGGCTTAAATGATGGAAAAATTAATTTCTAATATAAATATCCTAGCACATGACACGTTGATTAAATTATGATTGAAATTTATGGCTTGCATGGAAACAATTCAAATGACGTATTTTTTCGACTAAGTTGAGGTCGAAAAATCGCTTTTTTGAACTGATGCTAACGATTACGTTATTTAAAAATTTTCATAGTTTATGTTCCGTTCTGACAGCCTACGTATAATAAATTTTTTATCACAATTAATTCTGCAATTCATGAAATATTTACATACTTTATAAAATAATTTTAAAATTATAAGTGTGCACTAAAGCGCAATAAGTGAATTTACTATAAACTTTTATGATTTACAGGTCTTGGCTTTAGACCAATGCCTCCAGAAGAAAATGTTGAAAGCACTTTGATCTGGTATGTTTCGTCACAGCCTGATAACTTCAAATACTGGGTTGATGAATCTAGTAAATTTCTTAAAGGTTGTTAAACATTTTATTTTGTTATTGTTGATTTTTTTAAAATAACATGTAACTGATTTTTTTTAAAAGAACTCGCCGAAAACCAAAATACAGCCAACAGAATAAACTGCAGCTTCGATTCCCTGCCTCAAGAAGGTAAAGTCTGCGATTTAGATCTAAGTAGTTTCAAGGAATGTACTCCTGAAAATAAGTTCGGATACGATAAAGCGAGACCATGCATTTTTCTGAAATTGAATAAAGTAAGGGCGAATTGTTGCAAAATGACTTAATTTATTAAAACTAATAATAATCTTCACAGATTTATGGTTGGGTGCCTGACATTTACAATGACTCAAACCAGTTACCAGCTGAAATGCCAGAACATCTCAAAATTCATATTGCACAGATGCAGGAACTAAAACCGAAAGAAGTAAGTAATTTTAATTGGTGGTGGTGAGCATTTTCAATATTGTTTTATAACTACAGACCAGCCTAGTGTGGGTGTCGTGTGAAGGCGAGAATCCTGCTGATACTGAAAATATCAAAGCTAGGGACTATTATCCCCGAATGGGTTTCCCAGGTTACTATTTTCCGTATAAAAACACTGAAGGATACGTCCAACCAGTAGTAGCAGTTCAGTTTGACGTTAATTGTAAGTATCGCTTTCAATAAAAATTTAATAGAACAACGTTTTTTAAAGTGTATTTCACTACTGAAATACTACAACCGAAAATACACGTTTCGTTTTTTTCTTTACATTTTCTTCATTTGACCTGGTTCGAAAATGTTGATAACAATTCGAAATTTCAGACAAAGTTTAAAACCTATAGATAGAATAACGATGTTTCGCTTATTTCTACATTGAGTTGAAAAACTTGGTTTCATAATGTAATTTTTGTTGAAAACAGACATCAAGACGGACAAGGATACATAAAAAAAAATAAACAAACTCAATCATAAGTTTTATATTCTAAATTAAATACAGTTTCTTAAGTAATACCAGTTACCACAAAAACTTCACTAACAAGGCCAAAATATTTTAAGTGACCGCAGAATTACATTATGTTTCATGTAAAGGGCAAAGGCGTCATTGCATAAATGAGACCGAAAGCAGGCCAACTTCTAAAGAATTCCATCACTTCAAACGCAAGTTGAGTTTTCACTTAAGGATCACAATGTATGAAGGCACTTAAGAAATCTCAACATTTGGTGGCAACCTCAAGTGGTAGGGGAAGTCGCATACCCCATTCAAAATTTCGTTTCGGGATGAAAGTTACATATGTGTGGAATAAAAGGCACAACTGGATAAAAAGAACAAAATTCATTCGGCTCAAAATGGACATAGCATTTATAAATGAAATAAAACGATACTTCAATTATTACTCTACTTATGCTTTCTCTTTTATGTATCCTTGTAAGAGTATTCTAATTGGTTCTCAGTAATTGCTAAGATAATTAGACGTTGATTATTGTGTCTTATTTATAATTCTCAAGGAAGTAGTTTTAAGATTGGCAAACGACGTTAACAATAGTTTCAATTTCATGTAAGTAGGATCTAACCCAACAAAACTTCGTATCGAATTCAACAATTAATCCGTAATACCTACTTACTTAATGGCACTTTTTTTGGTACTTAAAGTCTTCTTAATTAAGATTTTCAAAATTTTTATGAATCTGGAATTGTTCCTAATTCCAATCAGATCAAACTTCAATAATTTAATAATTTATAACATACTAATTTACGAATCGTAATCAGTTCCATAGCTTCTGAGAATTGTTTAAATAAAAAAAAGGATATACAGAATAGTAAAGAATAGTATCTATACTATAAAATTATTAATCTCAAATATTTTTATTTTACTTTCAGCTGGTGTTCTAATAAATATTGAGTGCAAAGCCTGGGCAAGAAATATTCACCACGATCGTTCAGAAAGAAGAGGTTCCGTCCATTTCGAGCTAATGGTTGATTAAGAAATGGCATCTCTTTTAAGTTAAAGGTTCATACAACAAATTTAATCTTAATAAATAGTATAAATAACACAGATAAACGAGTAGATAACAAAAAGAACACAAGTGAGAAAACGCAATAGAACAATTTAAAACTTTTCAAAAATCAACAAAGCAGGAACAAATTTAACAAAAAGTAAAAATAAAAACAAAAACAAAAGGAAGCTACGGAAGTCTTACCCGTATCATTAAGACAGGCACAGACACAGACACGAGTGAAAACAGTCAAAAAGAGATAGCAGTAAACAACTACTCATATTTCAATACATGTTTTAATTTACCCAGCCCTTTCCTAGTAAAGTAAATTAATTAAACCCACTCTAAATTTTAAGTAGCGTAAGAATGTAATGCAATGTAAGCTCCGCAAACAACAACAAATAACTAAGAGTAAAGAACATTAGAAACAAAGTGAATATATTCATAGTGAGAACAAATTACACCGAATAAGTGTTTGAAGTAAATTCAGTTGTTAAACTATTACGTATAAACAAAGTAAATATTTATAATAAAAATTATGGAGATCAAGAGGATAACGCTATTTTAGATCGACACCGAAAAAAAAACAAGAAAGCAGAAGCATGTGCTATTTTTAATTATAATTTTTTAAATATCTATAAAACCACAAAAAAACCAATAATAGCGAAACTGGTAAATTTTAGTAGTATAAATAAAGATTCTAATAATAAATTACGAATAATTTCGGGCTCCTAAAGCGGCAAAGACACCAAAGCGGGTGGAAGCGGCACCCAGCACATTTCATTCCCAAATTCGGGGGATGGTCGCGATTAAGGAAGCATGAGCAAACGTAATTTAACGAGAAAACACTAGAGAGCTAAAATTCGCGTACATCACTGAGCTACAATAATAAAATTTAACTATATAAATAAAAGATAAAGCAAAATTTATTTATTTTTAAACAAAGGTATATAAAGTAAATAAGGGTATTTAATTATTAATTGTTACTTAATTTAACTACCACTAGGAGATTCAGAGATATGTATGGAGAACCTGGGCCAGGAGGAACCAGCGGCAGACTTTCGAATAATATTTTTAAGGCGGAGAGGTAGACAAAATGTTATGTACACGAAGGAGTGGCTGAATTTACTTAAATAATTAAGTTTAGTTTTATTCGTGAAATGTTTGTAAATGTTTTATTGAACACTTTTTGTAACAACTATTGTATGTAAGTGGTTGTTGAGTATTTTACGCCTAGGTTAATGTTTTAATGTTTTTCCGTTGGAAGCTTGTCTTTTTACTTTAGTTTTTGTAAAATAAAAAAAAATACAAACCAAAGTAAATGTAATTAACATCATAAGCTACAAACCAAAATAAATAAATGAAACGTGATGAGATAGACGAAACTCGCAGAAACACTTAATAGGCCTTTTAGCAATGCGAGAGGAGTTATAATTTCTCAAAAGTTATGCCCTGTAAGTTGATAACAATAAATTTCAATATTTCAATACTCCACTTTGGATATTACCAGCTGACTTTGTTTAAAAACTCATCTTCGTTTTAAACTTGATTCATGAAATTCTTTCAATAAACTACACAAAAAAAGGGCATAACATAAACGTAAATTTCTAGATATACATATATATTTAGAAGGGAGGTTTAATTTTTCGCGCTTTTTTACATTTTCACCTCCAAATCAGTACATAGCGTCAATATATAAATTTATAACTTACGTTAATCTGTATAAAACTTTCTTTGAGAGAAAAGGGTGTGGAAGCGGTGGAGTAAATTAATAGAAAAAACAAATACGTTAAATATTATAGTGCATATAGAAAGTGTATCATTGTTACATATGGTTTTAAGGAAAAAAACTAATTAAAAAACACACAATTGTGAAATAAAGCTAATAGTGGTCTATCAAAAAGAAATGGAATGTGGTCGCTATTCTGGTTGGTGATGTTCAAAATGAACGATATCCAAAAAAGATAAGAATAATTGTGTGTCTTTACATAATTAGCGCCGAGATTTTTAAATCGCGCGCTTTCCTTTATATTCATGTTGTTGTTACTGACAATGTGGTTATAAAAAAAATCAGTGAAATTAGGTGATTTTATCAAGTAATTCAGTACTTAAAATGAAAATGAAAAAAAAAAACATAAATGGAAAAGACGTTGCACAATGTGGACAGTTTCCGGTGTTGAAGAAGCAGTGAAAATACTTACGTAGGTGAATTAAAAAAAACATGACAAACCCTGCGCCCTTTACCTTCACACAGCTGTGATAGGAGTAATCTAATTCCTTCTTATATTCGTTTTTTTCGTATAACTCCAGCTTATACCCAGTGTTTTCAAGGAATGTAATTTCTATTTTAAAAAAACACCCCGACGGCAATATAGTATTGTGCTTCTCTGCCGAGGAAAAGTTTTTATACCTAATGTATTAAAACGCAATTACCTTCTTTCTATGTCTTCTTTTTATAACAAACATATGATTCTTCGAGACAAACTCTTTACATATAAATAGAAGGTAATTTGCTTTAAAAAAGAAACTCAAAGAAGCAGCGGTTCTGTCATATCATCCTATTATAGAAATATCAATTTAAAAATTAAAGTATTGCCTTAATATATTTGCATGACATAATTTTGCATTGAATTATTTCTTGCTCTTAGATAATCGCACAAAGTATGCGTTTCTCTCGCTACATTTCAAATTGGAAATCATGTTTTGCAAATTTATACTGATGCGCGAGCATAAAATATTGGATCTATAAAAAAAAGGCCCGTAAGTACCTCACAAATAAAAGTAATAATAAACAGTATTGGTCTGTCTGGCAAAACTAAACTTTTCTTAGATTAATAGCGGATGAAATTCTAAAATGTTGCTCATTCATTAAAAAAAATGAAGTCCTGAGCTGGTAAACCTGCTTTTTCACTCTTCTCAATGTAGGTTTTTTAAGTCTGCGGAAAGTCTTTGCGTTACGCCAGAAGCTATGCAGCGATGAATCACTTACCCCGACTAAACCTAGCATCTAGAAAAACTCATTTAAAAATACTCTAGAAGTAGAGCAACAATAAGAATCTAAAGCCTCTTTCTGAAACAAACAGCAAAAAGAGCAGACAACTGTAAAAACACCATGTCAGTAGCATGAGCTAAGAGATACAAGGTTTTTAGTTGTTCTGTTAATTTAAAATTACAAAATGAAAATGAAAAAAAAAATAAATTAAAGTATTTCCATTCACTGCCCAGAATAAAGTAAAATTTAAAATAAAATATAAATGTACATTTAAAGAAGAAGAGACTTGTCGAACAAAAGATTTAAAGCCAACCGGCCCGATTGCTGGAGGGGCAAATAAATTTTTGTCAGTCCGAAAATGCTACGCTTTTTATTTTGTTCGCTTAAATAGTCGACAGAGTGCACTCACTTTCTGTTACATTCGTTATAGTTTAGTAGTAAAATCATCACCATTCTAAAAATTTGTGAAACTAATAAAATTCCACATAAAAGTAACAAGGGCGAATGTTATTAGAAATCCAATTAAAAAATTAATAATTTAAAGAGTAAGTAATTAAATAAAAATTTCTACAAGATGATTAAATTTGAGAAGAAACTGTAAATGTAAATGAGAAAAACGAATAAATTAGTTAATAACAAGAAAAACATAATTTATATTTTAGTATTTCTTTTGGCATTTCCTGTCGATAATGTGACACCAACTAAACTTTTCAAATGACACGAGACGTTGCAATCAAGTTAGCTAAAATTAGCGAAAGCGATTAATCCATGACAAATTATAAAAATATATGCGAATTGCAGCATAAGCTAAAGACCAAAACTTGTCGAGTTAAACAATAACAAAGGTAAAAAACAACACAGATTTAAAGTGAGACAAAGAAACTAAACATAAGAAAAATCAGATTTCTTCTTGAAACTAACCATAACATTGTGACAAAATAGAAATGTGAAGGAACACAAAGATTTATTAATAATTACTGTTATATTCATTTTGTGAAAGATCTTTATAAACTTATAATTTAAGACGAAGAAATACATTCTTTTTTCCTATGCCACCATCATTAAATTCTATGTTAGAAAATTGTTTAAATGAAAAGGAAATTATTGAGAAATAAATGAATAAAAAATTAAAACATATTTATTTTTTACCAGCAATATTTCATTCAATGGATACCAATACAATCCCCCACATTTTTTATGTGAAATTATAATCGATTTAAAGTTTGAGTTGTGTAGTATATAAAAAAAATATACATACATATATATGTATGTATGTATGTATGTATGTATGTATGTATGTATAAATTTTTAAACTCTGCAGCCGATTCATACATATACATAAGTATGTTCAGACATACTACATACATATTAATTAAAGTTTTTTAAATTCAACAGAAAAATTCAAAAACATATCATCTTATTCCCTTTAGGCGTTATTTTTGCGCACCCAAACCCTGAAACTAAGCAATTGCCTTGTTTTACAACCTTTTCCTAATAAAATAAAATAAACAACTTTCATATTAAATTAATTAAATTTAAACAATATACTTTTCAGATCTAAACTCTTTCTTTTTAATACAGTACTGTGAAAACCACTTCAATGTTAATCTTCTGAAATATACTCTCTCTAGGCTCCACAGGGGAAGGAAATCAATGCATGCGTATGTCCTTTCCATTGGTTTTCTCCTTTCTGTCCAACTTAAAAGAGGAATTATTTGGAAAACCAAAAGTTCCCGCAGAATTGGAGTGTTCTAGTTGTTAATCAGATTGTTTTTTAATTTGAAATAAAGATTTTTTTTGATTTTGAGGAATAGTTTAATTCTATTGTATTAGATAAAATTTCCCTGTAACGTAAGCACGAATTCCATTTGAATTGAATTAAAAAGGACATAAATGCCCATGTCAATTGAGAAGATTATCTTCTGTTCAACTGGGCTTCCGGCTTTTCTTAATGTGTACTTCAAATATTAAACGCACTTCTTGATTTAGAGCTTAACCGTTTCCTCAATACTCTTTCACTAACAAAATTTATTTGAAATTCGGTGGAACGTTTAAGAGAGAGGGGTACAATTTAATAGTCAATTTCGAAAAGTATCATATCCTTAAATTTAAAATAAAATATACACGTGTTTATTTCTAATTAATTGAATAGGAACTACCAAAATTTGTATAATCAGCAATCACTCTACATACTTGAGACGTACATATGTATTTATAGTAGCAGCAATGGAAATCTGTTTCTTTCCTATTGGCTGGATTAGAATTTAGTGCATATCATGCAATTGGCGGGGACAAAAATGTTTCTAATAAAAGTTGCAAACCTAATTGCTTTCTCAGAATCAACAATTTCCGCAACACAAATATTATGTATATATTTATAATTCTTAATAAGAAAAACGCGCTTCCAGGAAAAATAAAGAAAATCTGTCTAGAGTCTAGAGCAAAAGAAGGATGGTTGCCCCAGTTTCTAAATAAAGTACTTAAAATCATACGTTAATTGGCAAAATTATAAGTTAATTATTCTAAGTTTGTTCGCCAGTAAGGGCATACCTACGGCTCTTTAAAGTCTGGAACATTCGTTAAGTTGCTATTATTAAAAATTGATTGATTGTCTGTTTATTACTCAGTATTATTTATTATCCCAAAAACTTTTTTTTTTAAAAGTCGAATACGAAAAATCTACAAAATTAATGCCACTATACAAAGTAAAAAAAAAATTACGTATGCATATACACGCATTTTTAGTCGGACGGAGCCCCGAGTATAAACACTTCTTTAATTATATGACTATAAAAGCCTATCGTCTGAGATCGCGAAGATTTAAAACATTAAAAACTATATTTCTGTATAATTTGCATCACACTACATAAAATAAAATAACTTACCGCTCATTAGAAAGGATTTTGGTTATCTTATTTCCCTTTTCTTGACTCGAATCCTTTTTCGTCAATAGAGCAGCAGGCGCCAAATCCATTTTGTTACGTGTTGCTTATTGCTATAATAAGATAAAAAGAAAGGATTTTATTTCTCTTGATTGAGAAATTGTGAGATTGTGGTGTAAATTATTTCATATGCAACAATTATTCTGTCTACTTTACTTACCCAAGCATCAGAAAAATATCCACAGCAGTCTTTCAAACATTTCAACAGACGCCCGACGTTAAGTATTGCCAAGCTTACATTATTGTATTTATTTTCGAAAATTTAGAACTCGTTCCGGAAAAGGAACGAGTTCAACAATTTCTAGTACTAAACGGTTTCCTTCGATGTGACATATGACGGCCGGTTCTTTTGTCATAGAATTGTCAAAATAAATATGGGGAAGCAGGCGTTTTTTGAATTTTTAAAGGATTGTGGCTGTTGCGATGTTTGTTGCTTGCGATTTTTTAAAGCTAGAGGAGAAGAATATGAAGACGTCGATGAATCACTACGAAAGGTATATGCTGTGAAAAATTTAAAAATTAAAATATTTTAACCCCAAAAATTCCTTGGAGCTTGGCGTTTCCACAGACACTGGAGAGATAGAAGAGACTTTGGTAAAGAAACCGCGGGTGAATACCTGTGTTACTTGCCTAGATTACTTTTCTAATGATTTTCAAGAGGAGCTACTAACCAAAATAACCTCCAGTGAAGAAATAAAGAATTATGACTGCGACCAAATTGTAATCGCAATCTCTCTGCCCATCTTGCTTCACTTGAGACAAATTTCAATTTGGCTCGCTTTAGTGGACAAATTTGGCTATGTCAGCAAGGATAAGCCTCCAGATGTTCCTATTAAAGAAGCTGCAAAACTTATTTTAAGCAAAAAAATATGCCAACAACTAAGCAAAACTTATGATCAAAACGGGACGATGTTAAACATTTATGTGAACCATGCTGACGAGGCCTCTGAATTGGAGAATTTTCTAAAGGCTGACCAGACAATATTTGAGAAAAATCGAAACCCCAGAGGAAAGCAGCGGAAGGAAATAACTAGGAACTACTTGGAGAAGACGTATCTTCCATCGAATGTATCCTCCGAAATTTTCGGCAATCACTTCTCAGTGCCACCCTCTGTATCAAATACTCCGGTCTATTTGGAGAAAATCACTGTAACTGGACCGACGGTTTTCGCAGCCGGTCGCTACCAAAAATTGTCCAGGGAACTTTCACATTCACCGTGGGTGCTGCAAGGAAAGCGGGTAATGGAAGACAGCATCCAGGAGCTGATTGTCCGTTGTGCAGCTCCATATTTTGGGTAAATAAATAATTTCGCATTCAATTTCCTGCAATACAAATATAAATTATTGCAGTGTCGAGGAAGATAAAATTATATTCTCATCAAGTGGCCGTGAAGATGTTGATGTTCGATGCTTAGGCAAAGGCAGACCTTTTGTACTAGAAATCCCAGACTCTAGGAAAACTTCACTATCAATGGAAGAAGCTGCAAAAATCGAAATTGCAGTGGAGAAACATCCAAAGATTTCAATACAAAACCTCCAAATTGTAAAGCGAGAAGAATTGAACTTTATCAAGACTGGAGAGGAGAAAAAAAGGAAATTTTACCGGGCACTATGTGTATTAAAAAAGCCTGCAACTTCGGATATTTTAGAAAAGTTGAATATACCAAATGGATTTGAAATTGAACAATTAACTCCGCTTAGAGTGTTGCACAGACGGCCCCTGCACAAAAGACCCCGCACTGTTTACAGTGTGAAAGCATTTGTAGATAGAAGGAATCCAAAAGCATTAATTTTGGATATTGTAACTCAGGCTGGTACCTACATTAAGGAGCTCATTCATGGTGAATTCGGGCGTACCAGTCCGAGCATTTCTTCTATAATAAGCGAGTGGATCGACATCATTGCCCTGGATGTAACTGGCATTGATTTGGACTGGCCAAAGGAAATCGATAATAGATCATTATTAGGCAATAGTTCTACAGATACTTGTAGTTAGTAAGAAATTTATGATTTTGTATGCTCAAATAAATTTTACTTTTCACCACATTGTACATTTCTTTTGTAGAAGAAATGTGCAAAGTTTCAACAACTTATGAGCTTGGGGACCTTATTTACCTGCTTTTGGGCCTACTTATTTAAACCGCAAATTTGTAATCAGAAAATATTTAGAAACCCCATTCCTCCCTCCGTTGTTTCTTCCGCGGAATGAATTTGTACAAAGTATAAGTTCTTTTTAAATTTATTTAAGAATCGAATAAAAAATTTATGCCGAAACATATCCAATAAGGTTCTGAGAGGTAATATCATCCAAAATTTTAATACCATCCTTATCGACGACAGCTACCTTAAAATTGGGCAGATTTATAATCAAGCGTTTCTGGATCTCTACAACGCATTTTTTGAAGATATCATAGGCTTCGTCTTGCGTTAGCTTTGGGTGATGGTAGCGATCGAATATGCTCGCACAGAAGAGTCCACCATATCCTTGACCGGCGTAATTCAAAGATTTTGCGTTCGCCAAATAGTCGATGTAATGCAGCTCAGGACCTTCCTTTTCATCATACCTGGAAGTGATTTTTAATTACTACAACCCTTAAAAGTACGCTATTATTTTACATACCCAGCGACAAACATGTTTACATGATACGGGGTTCTGGACCTCAGATAGTCGGCCAAATTCTTCCGCGTAAAATGAGCAGCGGCTTTTGGGCTTAGATCGTAACCATTTCGCATTTTATACAAGGCAATATTCTTTGCAATATATTCGGTAAATTGGATTGTATCTCCGGCTTCACCGATAGTCGCAATTAGTAAATTATCAGAGATTTTGTGAATCTTGTTCTCATCTACAAAAAAAGTGCTTCGGTCATTGCGAGTTGTTGGTTAAGTCGATAGAGCTGCTTATTTCTTACCTTCCTTCATTTTAATGATAGAATGAGCTTGCGTGCAATCAGCAGCAACCATTACAAAATCGGGTCCTTTTATTCCAAGTATTGTCTCCATTTTCTCTACAAATTAAAACTGCCGTATGTAAACCGAAGAAAATCGTACAGGAATGACAATCCAAACAGCGTGAATGACAACTGTGTGAAGGTAGCGGGCGTTGAATTCGAAAACAAACTTTTCACTTTGAGTTCATGTACACTCTTGGTTAAAACTAATGCAAATATTAATTTATCGACCGCCAAAACCGCATATTTGGTCTTGACGACACCAATTTTTATCATGGACTATGCTTACCATCAGTTACAGTTGTCTATGTTTAAAAAGTATTCGTTTCGTTGTCAGCCAACACACACGTACTGAGTTTTGAGATCTTTTTGGTTTGATAGATTTTATTTATTTACTAATTTGAAGAATTGACAAGGTAAGAATAATACATTCAATTTTATAATTTCTTATTCATTCGCTGCGTATGACAAGGAAGAAAGAGTAAATATATCATTAACATTTGGAGCAAATTAATACCTAACTAAACTAATCCTACTTTTTTGACTATGCTATTCTACTATTGCCGGATGCCGGATTTGTTGCAAGCTGCCTGATTAGTAGTACTCTCTACTATATCCACTGCATTATAAAATAAATTGTATCCAATTTGATGCTTTGGTATTGTGACCCACATGAATCTGTCCATAATATCAAATGTGTATCCGTAGGGTGTAGAGTATCGCAACTTTCTGATAATATATTATTGCAAATTAAACATTTCGATATAGTGAATAGCCTCTACCATCTTTTCTAAGAAATAAGTATGTACAATTTTTGAGTTAAAATTCAACTCAACAGAAAAAACGAGCGCCAGACCACTTGCAAAGTGCGATGAGAAAAAAAATTTTCACCAAAGAACTGAGAAATTACTTCTCTTTCGCCAAGAATAATGTGATAGGCTAGACTACAGACGCGACTTAACACGGCCGAGATACTGGTAATTTTAATTATACTTATTTTTGCAAGCTTTGAATGAACAACGAAATATTTAGGTTATAAGAAATATAAGATTTTTAATTTATTTGAAATAATTAGACGAGAAATATAAAGCAAGGTTCGATCCACTACACTAGCTGAACCTTTTTAAAGAATCCTACCATGCTTTAAAAGATTCTTTGATTTTGATCAAATGGTTCTTATTCTGGTATCCTTAATATCATTAACCACACCAATTATACAGCTCCCCAAAGGCACTTTAAATTAATATCTCATAATTGACAATCCGGTATTTGGACAAGATTCTATGATGTATGAGTATGGTTAATTTGATCGATATTGCTCGGACAAAAACCACGCAAAGTGCACTATCAGCACGACAATAAAGAATGGTTGGTTTTTCATTCAAACCGTCTTCATAGCAGTTCGCGACGAAACCCAATTTTTACATAAAATTAAGAGGCATATTTTTTCAAGCAAGCTTAATACAAATTGTAAATAACACAGATGTGATACGTTCCAATTATCTTTATTAATTCAAAGTTAGCAAGGATACGGGCAGCAACCATAACAGGGTGAACATGACCCGGGGTAGACGACGCTACAAGCGTTACAACCACTCTCCCTTCGACACGCTGGGGTGTTGTAACAGTGGGCTTTGCAAATGCCGTCCCACCGACAAGGAGGCACCCTTTTTACAATGCTGCAAGGACGGCAAGGCGGACAGCCGAAGCAAGTTGGATCGCACATCTTCTTGGTTTCTTTCCTTTGATTTCTAACCTTGAGATTTTCTACAGATGTTTTTATTTATTTTTGTTATCTTTTATTTTCGAATTTTAAATAAAATATTTATTAAGCCAAAATACATGATTCGAAGTTTTCGAAGATTTAATTTTCAAAGGTTACTAATATTATTATTTATGCATACAATAAAGTCAAGCCTACTTGAAATTTCAAATGGTTGTTTTTAAAGTTAAAGGACGACAAGACTGAGTTTTTGGTTTTGCATTTTCTTAATATGTAATTATTATAAATAGTAGTATTAGTGTAAATAATACCATGATAGCAATACTGTAACGTATTTGCTGCGGACCAACATTCTTCATTATTTATATTAATTAAAAACAAGTTATTTAATACCAAAACTTCATATTTCATCCAAGTACAGAAATAAATGATGAGTTCAACTTATTTACAAATATTTATATGGAGCATGCAAATACTTTGTTCAATTGCGCCAATTCCAACTGAACTTTTACTGATCCATAATTTATACATACCTACTATAGAAAAAATTTTATAAAATTAACTCTTATATATTCAAGGCAAACATTTTGCAGACCAATGTTGTCTTAACGATGATGATAAAGAAAATGTTAATCAAAAGTAAAATGTTAAAAAAAAGTAAGATCAAAGCATACTTTATTTCAGGCGGAAACTTAGCAGCCTTTGATCAATAAGTCTAGGAATTTAAATTGAACATTTGTTAATTTGGCTTCATTTTTTTTAATCAAAATTCAAAATTTCCGCATTAATTAATTTGGCTCAATTTTTGTTTAGTTCAAAATTCTAAATTAAAAAATATAAAAGAAAAACATAAAAAAAAATTAAAAATATACAAAAAGAATAAAAGTTTGCAGGAAACAATCAGTCTATAGAATGTGCGATCCATGCTGCCCTCCTTCTTCGTGTTGCATAAAGTCGTGCCCATCAATCTGTCCGCCACCGTGTCCACCACGATGTCCGGCCCCGGCGTGCTCACCGAGCTGCCCACCACCAAGCGGGTGTTGCCCTGTTGGATATGGAAGACAGCCCTGCCAGCCTGACTGCATGTGCCGGCCGCACTGGTACAACTCGCCGCCGTGGACAAGTGTGAGAGACAGCGGGCTGTGCGACTACTGCCCCGGGTACTACCAAGTGCCCAATTACGGCTGCGATGGATACCGCTTTTGCTAAATTTCTGTTAATTTAATTCATATTCAAAGCCAGAATTAAAAACTTAATTCTTTTTCCCTGCTGAACTTGGCGTTTTTAATCATTTTAAGTAAAGTAAATCTTTGGTCATTACAGTTTATTTAAGGTTTGTTACTTTAAAATTGATAGTTTTAACCATCGACACAAAAAGAGAGTTGTTATAGTTTGAAACTCTTTGTGTAGCACTGAATCTGTTTACTTCAATGCGATTTGTTTTTTCTGTTCTAAAGCTGGTATTTATGTGATTGTTCTTATTTTGTATGGAAATAGGCAAAAGACCCTAAGCCCCTAAATCCTAAACTCATTAAGGTCTTCCATGTCCACACGACCACACTTCCAATATAAGGCACGAGAAACACTTGGTTCTCTCTAAAGAACCACAAAATTAATACAAATTCTCCAGAAATTCATCGATATTTTTGGCTCATAAGGCCCCCAGATTTAAAATAATTTAAATTATTCTAACAAGGAGACGGCGAGAGTGTGGGGTATTTAAACGAACGGAGGTTTTGCATGTAATTAGTACTCAGTTAGTGAACTCAATACTCATACACTCAAATCGTAGAGCGCACTACTTGATCATTGTTTAAAAGAACTTTGGATTTTGTGTCTCTTCTATTTACATTTTTTTTTTTTTCTCGGCAATGACACTTTCAACCAAATCTATTTTAAATAAGATACAAACGTTAATTTTTAAGTATCCGCAATTTGAAATTGCATACTAACAAACTTAATTTTTGTGGTCCATGAAATAAGCCTTGATTCAAAGCGATAAAGGTTGATAGTTGATGGTAGGTTATTTAATTATAGATAACCATATTATATACGTCGATGCTTGCTAGTAGCAACACTACATAGTAAAGTAATATTTATTTTGTGATCACGGATAGCTTCTCAACTTTTTCTAAATACTCCAATATTATTTCATTATTAAATGTAAATTATTTAACATATTACGCGAAAGAAAACATCACTCTTGGCTACTTACTGCTGTAGAATCCTAAGTTGATGCGTTTCCAACACTTTGAGCTTCAAAGTATTAATTTGGGCTTCAAAGTATCGATCACAGTGTACTTTGTTTTAAAGAAAAAAAAAAAGAAAAAAATATGTAGTAATCTTTGCACATCAAGTCATAAAATTCGAATCAGATCACACAACACAATTCATTCGGCTCAGTTTGGTTTATGTTTTGGTAAAAATTCTAAATTCTAAATTCAAAAATTTAAAGAGGCATTAATTCGGTTCAGCTTAAATTAAAATTCAAAATTCAAGAATAAAAAAATAAAATAAAATAGCGAAAATAAGAAATAGGAAAAACAAGAGGTGAATCCAGAGGTCATCAATTGAAGCGAAAGAACCAAGAAGATGAGCAGTTATTATCTCTTCTGCCCGAATACTCAATACTACAATCCGTGCAGCTATCCAACCTACACCTACGCATCGTGCACCACATCGTGCCCAAGCTACTGCGCCCCTTACTGCGCACCCTCCTACAGTGCTTGCTGTTACAATCCACCCTGTTTTTACCCCTATTTTGGTTGCGGGCCATGTTGCTGATAAATATCTATTACTAACAATAAGAAAATCTTCACTTATTGTATTAATGAATGTCTGTTATCAACAATAAAGAAAACCGGAACGCATCGCATTTGTATTATTTAAACGCTTCTATTATTTTAAGAGCCATTCGAATTAAAGATATGCCAAAAGTGTCAGCAAAGAATCTTTCACGAGTGATTCCATTTAAAATCTATGTACACACTTTTGAGCTTGAACATTTTTAATTTGAATGAAATGTTGTGGATATGTTTGTTATATCATTTAATGAAAGTCCACCAAGGGATTTTGGAAAACTAAATTTATTAAGAAATTTTTTTAGATCTTGAAAATAGCTGATAAAAATTTGGTTTTGGATTTATTTGAAGAAGAATAGATAGGGTTCAAGATAAGCCTTTAATTTTATACTACTTATGCCAATAAGTTATTCTTCAATTTTTCTAAACAGGACCCCAATTATGCTATACTCTAGAGATCAGTGGATTTTCAGAATTATAAAGCCAGTCAGAGCACATTTTACTTTACTAAAAAATAAAAGAAAACGTAATGAAATATTAGTAACCTTTGAATATCAAGTCAAGAAAATTCAAGTCACATCGTTTATTTGGTTCACTTTGGTTTATATTTGTCCAACAATTCTAAATTAAAAAATTTGATTTAAATTTTAGTGTGCTTTCATTCAATCACAAAATTACATATCTGATACAACGAAAATAAATAAGGAAGACAAAAAGCGGATCCAAAAGTCAACGACCGGAGTGAACAAGCCTAGAAAATGAACGGTTGTAATTCTTGCTGCAAACCGAAACCCTGTTACCCGTGTCCACCGTGCAAACCGTCGTACCCTTACGCCAACCTGTGTGACGGTCCATGCTGCAGGTACTGCGGCAGACGGCATTTCTGCAACCGCTGCTGTAGTAGTAGACCATGTTGCTAATAAATATCTGTTATCAGCTACAAATAAATCGACACTTATTGTATTAATGAATATCTGTTACCAACAATAAAGCAAATCTGAACGAATCAAGTTTATATGTAGAATCTGTTTTAAACCTTTCTATTTGCAATCGTTATTCATAATTCGATTCGATTTTATATTAGTTAAATTCAATAATGCATCAAAACCGCATCGACGGCTTTTATGGTGGTCACATTGGGTCATAAGAACACAACACTTCAATTGTTCTAGAACCTTTTCCGCAAAAGAATTTTTTCAAAATTTGAAAGGGTTACTGATACAATGAAGTTTTTTAAATAAGCTTTTAATACACATCTAAGCATCTACAATGTTTATTTAATTCTTTGGGATACAATCCTCGATTGGACGATGAAACCAAATACGGTTTCAACTGTTACAGAAGAATTAGGATGATGATAATTTTTCTATGGTATGCTTTATATTCAGAAATTGCTCTTACAAATAAGTATGTAGATATTCAGTTATAATTCAGGTTTGTATCAATATTCTTCCCTCCAGGTAGATCAACGGTGGGAGATTTAGCAGTAACTGACTTGAAAACTATCCATTTTCTTTAAGACAATGCTATTCCATGAATATTTAGGTGACCTTCAATTTCCTATAAAGAAAACTTTGCAAATAAGCTGGTGTCCGAACATGGAAAATATTTACTTACAAATTCATTTCACCGGCCATCTTTCCTAATTAGTCTCGCTTCTTTGGTATAGAAATCCTGAGAAAATCTTAGGCCAGTATTTTGCTATATCGTTGGTGAAAAATATTTTCAGCCAAAGTAGGGGTCACCACAGCAATAGCTGAAAGCGTAGCATGGACTTCTAGGCAAGCTGTAATAATAAGGGCACGGTGAGGCGAACGACACACAGGCAGTATAGCTAGGATAATAGAATGGACCGCAATATCCCATTTTTGTTGTTATATGTTTCTGTAGTTAACTTCCCTGCTTAATTTTCTATGATATGTGCTTTTTTTTAAATTTTAAATGAAATCTTAAGAAAACTTTACGAAATTAATAAAAAGTAATTAGAACCTATAATTTTGAATTTGGAACAAAATATAAATCTAAACTGACCGAAATGAAAAATTTATTTGATTTGTTTTTCCTAGACTTAATGTTCAATGGTTACTTATTTTTATTTTTAAAATACACAAAACTGCACAGCTATTTTTTTATACAGTGAATTGAAGATATCGAGATTTTAGTTCTATGAAACTTTCTTATTTACCTGGCGTTATCCGCATATTTACATCAATCGTTTGTCATATTAGACAGAAAAACTAATGAATTTAATTTATAGTGCGAAATCAAAGTAAAAAAAACAACGGATGAAAATTGAATGTGTTATGTACATACATACATATGTTTTTTTGGCAAGAATATAATTAAATAAAATTAAATCTTATGAATTAATGGTTTGTTGTTGTTTGTTATAAAGGAATATAAAGCGTTATTCGGAATCGGAAACATAAAGTCTAAAAATTAAGAAAACTCAACTCGAAACCGAATATACAAACGTCCAAAACATAGTGCTATCTAATTCTCAGAATAATCGGGAGAGATTAACGTCCGAGCTGAATTTAAATTTCTAGTCGTTTGTGACTGAGTGAAAGCGCTTTACTTGGGAGAGTTTGCTTCTGGCAGTGCCTTCCAAGTACAGGTGAAGGCCTAGCCACTGGAAACGGTGAGTTATGTTTCCAAATGTCATTTTGCTGTCATAACATAATTGTAAAGAAGATTGCGGTCTGTGCAGTGTTGGTTTCTTTATTTTAAATTTCAAGCAATTTTCAGCAGTAAAGAGTAAAAGTAGGTTTAAAAACCATGGCTTCATCGGTGCATTGTCAACTATGGATGGGCAGTGTAAGTTTTTGTAAAGAATTAATATTAAGAAACAGACAAAAAAATTTTTATTATATTACGTGCTGCACAAACTGTCTACATAAATGGCTCTTATTTTTGAGAAAAGAAATAAAAAAAACAGAGAGTTCCTGCGCTTCTTGCTGCCCGTCCTTCTTGGGCCCCATCGCTTACGAAATTGTGCCTGGGATTCTTCAATTTGGTTTGTTGGTCAATGTTGCCGATTCTGGCCGTGACCAAAAAAATCACCTATGTATGGTGATGCCCATTGGGTAGATTAAATCAACAACAACAACAACAACAAAAAACAAGAGCGTGCTTTGATTATTATTAATTGCCAAGACCATAAAGTCACATATGTGACACCCTTTGGGCAATTTAAAACCACAACAAAAAAATGATAAAATAATTACGGATTATGCCAGGACCCTGTACAAATGAAATTTTGACCCTACCGAAAATAATCCATTGTAATAAATTCCATCTGTTGAACCTATTAGTCCTGTTGGCCGACGTAATTGAAGCTTTAAATGAAATTTGCAATAATTACAGAAGAAAAATGGGATATTTCGTATTACTCTATATACTCCCAATATAGTAACCAAACAAGTGTTCTTTTTTATGTTTGGTATCCCTTTTGAAATGTTCTATAAGAATAGAATATTTTTGTTTTTGTCTACTTTTATTCTTATAATCTCATTACAAATGCTTTTGCATTATTTCAGCTGGAACCATATATGACTGAAAATTTCATAATTGCCGCTTTTCGAAAAATGGGAGAAGAACCGCAAACAGTCCGACTTATGCGAAATAAATACACCGGAGAACCAGCAGGATATTGTTTTGTAAATTTTGCTTCAGATGAGCAGGCAATCGATGCCATGCATAAATTAAATGGGAAACCAATTCCAGGAACAAATCCCATTGTACGATTTAGATTGAATAGTGCAAGTAATTCCTACAAATTACCTGGTAACGAAAGAGAATTTAGTGTTTGGGTAGGAGATCTAAGCTCAGATGTTGATGATTACTCCCTGTATAAAGTGTTTTCTTCTAAGTACACTTCAATTAAAACAGCCAAAGTAATATTAGATAGTTCAGGATTCTCAAAGGGATATGGCTTCGTACGTTTTGGCATTGAAGATGAACAGAAGGCTGCACTTTATGAAATGAATGGATATATTGGGCTAGGGAGTAAAGCACTTAAAATTTGCAACGCTGTTCCAAAACCGAAAACAGCCACAACAACGGATACGACGACAACAGTTACTACAGCTACCTACATGGGAGGGTATGGAGCAGCTACAACAGCTCCTACAGCAACCACGGACTACTCACAGTATTACGATCCCTCGGCCTATTGGACTGGGTACAACGCCTGGCAGGATTACTACAGCGATCCTACTTCGGCCTACTATCAAGCAGCGGCCACACAGCCCACAAACAGCGTACAGGCAGTTGCCCAACTAGCCGAGGCGTGGAGTGCGCAAAAGAACTATGAGCAGAGCCAACAGCAGCAGCAACAGCAACAAGAGGATGACGATCTGCAACTTGTGGAGCATAAATTTATCCTGGATGTAGAGAAATTAAACAGGGACCTAGCGGAAAGAGACAGAAATTTATGGGATGCACTAGAAAGCTCCAAGTGGCTACCTATTGAACAATTGGAAGTATTTTAAATTTCTCTTTTATGGTTTCTTTGGAATAAATTTTTTAAAATAACACGTTTTTTTTTCAAACGAAAAAATAGTCCAAAGGTTGTGAATTCAGTTTTTTTGTCATTATTATTATTATCGTGGAAAATAAATAAACAAACAAACTTTGGAGCGTAAGATCAGTAAGCGGGGCATTAAAAGATCCCCCACCCTTGAGGGCGGGGTTGAAGGTAAATTTTTTTTTTTCAAATGGGAACACCCATTTTTTTGCGCAGATTCAGATTCTTCATGCAAAAATATGATACCATTGGATAGCTTTTCAAAAAATATTTGAGACGGGTTTTTTCTTTTTTCGATCCCATGTGTAGATCATGAGATATTTTACCTTTCCGGAACCTTTTTTACACAATACACATCCTCCCCCGCACTCCCTGTTCCGAATTGAAAAAAATGTTTCAGACAAAAGTTACGTATTTTTGCATGAAGAATCTGAATCTGCAAAAAAATGGCTTTTCCCATTTGAAAAAAAAAAATTTACCCCCAACGCCGCCCTCAGGGGTGAGGGTTGGTAGAGTTGAATACTTCTTTTAAAAATGTTTTACCCCTATTTTTTTGTTTTCCGATGCGAGGTGTTCTTTCCGAAATATTCGACCCGTCCGGTACTTTTGAACACGCTGTATAATGGAGTGGGTCTGTGTCGAGCACAATAGAACGCAAAATTAGGTAGTAAGCAGCATATATAAGTCCACAATAGGTATTTTGAATAATTTTTAAACTGATTCCACGTAAACTGAATGTATCGACGTAATTATTTTCTTGTTTGAAAGGAGTTTACAGGCTGCAGTTTTAAATTTCAAAAAAATTGTATCCTTTGTGCAAACATTTTTCAGGACAAAGGATAAAGTGACTAATTTTACACTCTAATTTACTAACATTTAAAATTCAGTGACTCATTTTTTTTGTTAAAACTTGCAGATGTAGTAAACAATTTAATTCCAAATACTTGTAGAACAAGACAATTATGCTTCAAGAACCATTTTAGGTTTCTGTCCCGGTTACAGCCCCTAATAAATTTGCGATGCCGTGTATATTAATTCTCATTAATTTCCCATTTGCTGAATAAACACAATTAGGTGGCCCAAAAACGCTTCTATCGAAGACTAAAGAAATTAAAATATTTAGAATTTAAAATTTAATATAACTTGTATTAAAACAAACATTGATGCTCCACAAATAGATTTATTATACGATGGATGAAACATATTGTTGGGACCATAAAAGATTTTTATATAAAATTGTGATTGAATTAAACTTTTTGCTTTTCGAACAAACACCTTACACAATTCCAATTATGGAAATAATCTGCTACATTTTTAATCGTACGGATGGCAAAATCACGATAAAACGAAAATAGCTTGCTGTAACTTATTATCAGAAATAAAGATATTATACTTCAATCATAACCTGCTCTTTTAAATTATACAATTTTTCTTTTTTTAAAGTGTGCAGCACACAATTGCTGCTGGAACACAAATGTTTTCATAAAAAATCACAGCAGAATAAGAATTGTTAAAATAGGAAGTCTTTATGTGCGCACTTCCATACTTCGAGCGGTAATTTATGGTTAGAAATAATGTAAAAAATAATATTTAAATATTTTTGTACATCGATTTAGTAAAAATACATTTTTAGATTTTATATGGAAATTCTACAATTCTTTTTTTAATACCATTTAAACGCATGATGTCGCATCAGAAGATTCACATTTTCTCTTTTATTTACTATGTACAAAAAATTCTCGAAGACGATTTCTCGTTCGCAGACGCCAAGATAACAACAAAAAATTAAACGTGAAATTAAGAATAAAATAAAAAGCGCACTATTTAACTACCCCCCATTATTCTACTTTGCTTTCTTGGAATCCTTCTTCTTGTTGTCTTTGCTGTCTTTTTCCTTTTTCTTCTCTTCAGGATGGTCTTCATACCTGGAAAACAAAGGTGGAAAGGTGCATTAAGTTACTTTATTAATTATTCTCTTTTGAAAACCTAATTATGTACCTATTTATTGTCAGTCATTCAAAATAGAAAAATTTTATACAATGCACTTTTGAATTGGAAAATGCCGTATTAGCAACATGACAAAAAGGTTTAGGATAGAAGGTGGCATCTTTAATTTTTTTTAAGTAGCACATTGTCGTTAAGACCGAATATCGGTTTTGTGACGAATGTGGCCGTTTTAAAAATTATTACATCAAGTTTTGCTAACCAAGAGGTATTTAGTTTCTAATAGTTTTTACTAATATTTGAATAATATTTATTGCAGTTTGCGGGATGCAGTTTTATAAGAAGCTAACCAAATTAAAATTTATCAGGGAATAAAAGCTAGAAAATTCCCCTAAAAAATAAAAACAATTCACCTAACCAAACGTTTTTTTCCCCTTAGGGTAACAGATTGTCTACTCCACTAATGGGGCCATGGTACAAAAGACCGTCTGGTCGCAGTGCCCACCATATGGGTAGTCCCCTCACCAACAAATAATAATTTTAATAACCAAACGTTTTACATCACTCAACGTTGTTTACAACGGACTTTGTGGCTGTAACATATATGAAAATCGCGTTAAACGTGTTTGTGTCTTGTGTTTAATATGATTAATAAATAATATTTTTAAAAAAAGCTTTACTTACGCGAACAGAGTCTTGATGTCCCCTTTGATAAGAGCAACTAGCAGAGGGGTACCCATACATGCAGGCACTAAATACAGCAGCGCAGGCTGAGCATGTTTGAAGACGTGCATGACGAATATCGTGGCGAGGAGACCCAAAAAGTAAGCAACCATTGTTGAATAGAAGTAAATTTTACTCTTGCTTTTCAAGCTGTGATCAAATCTCAGCAAGAGTGCAATGAATATTCCGGGTATGACAATGTCTCCAAGTCCGAGCATTGCGAAGTTCGAAGCACTCAATCCATTAGTGATAAGATCTTGGGGGAAGACTAGTTTTATGGGAGCCTCAAAGCTTTTAGCGACTGTGACCATAACATTTGTTCCAAACACCCAGAATATATCGTAGATGAAGAGTCCGCTCAGAAGGATGCATCCAGTGATGACATTATTCAAATGCAGCAATTCAACCCCATTCACGGCGAACGCCAAGCCGAAGAGGTTATTGGCGATCCAGTGTTTTTTCATGAGGTACCAAACGCCGATCAAGGTGGATATAATCAAGCAGACTATATCGTGCGATGAGAACTTGTAATTTACGATGTCCTCCTTCTTGTTACCTTCACCTTGCGTAAACAGAATGTGGAATGGAATTTTTGGAATGGCAGTGGGTATGAGGGAGCTGATGATGGGGCTCAGCAGATGCGACAAGGCCATCACCCCGAGGAAGAAAAAGTATCCCGTAAGGAGGAGGTTGATGTAGTCTTTTGAGAAGATTTTGAAGAACATGTAAAGACCGAACAGGGCGCATGAGGCGATAATTGGAAACATCATAGCATCCTTTGAAGTCATTGTGTCGGCCTTTTCACCAGATTCCTACAGACGCATAATAACATATAGATAATCGTAAGCGAAATGAAGGTGATGCAGGTGGTCACTTACCTTTTTTAATTTGTGGTGTTTCACGGATCGAATGGAGCCAAAGAAAATGGGAAGCATGGCCATTATGACGAGACTTCCGTACGCCAGGGCAATGCCTTCGGGGGTCGATGGGGGTTTCGTGTTTGTGATGTTATTTGCTGCCTCCCCTGCGGCTTGTGCCACCTTTTCTACCGCTTCTGTAACTGTATCTGCCATATTTAGATGTCTTTTCCGGAACTAATTTGTGTGAATCAATGGGTCTGTTAAACTTTTTCACTGTCCTGCGAGAAATTCCCGCAATACTCGGCTAGTTGAGGAGACGAAGTGACACGCACTCAAAAATAAAGTACGTATCACTAGCACAGTTGACTTGGCATGACAGTTTTGTGTCGTAATGTTGCTTAAACTGAAAATGTGACAAACTTTATGGATTTGGCATTGCCAAATGTTGCTTAAATTATGGGTATGAAAACACGACTACCTTCCTTTCATTTCATTTTAGAAGGATACAATTTTTAATTTCTGTTTTGCCACTTGCAAAACTCCTTGTATACTAAGTTACATAAATATTAGTTGTGGTTTGCCTGCCTTGATTTTGTCTGTGAATAAATTTATTTAATTGCACAACGCCCGCGAAGGGGGCGTCTAAACATTCATCAATTATGGATTTCAACTGTTCTTGTGAATCAATCTCTCTAATCTTGAAAACCGGAAGAAAGTCCGTTCAGCAATTGCGGAGAAAATCTAGCACAAACAGACATGACGAGGAACTTTTTGTTTTGTAATATTCGGAAGTGATACAAAAATGAATTGATCGACAAAATGACTGCTTCTAGAATACTTAAGGCTGAGAACTGCCGAGCTATGTCTTATTATTGATTTTACAATTTACCGATCAACGGATATTTATCTATCGCCGCTCAATTAAATTTTCTCATTAAAATTTTCAATTGTAATTTTTGGCTTCAAAATTATGGAGCTCTGTTGAATTTGAAAGAGGCAATTGTGGAATGGGCAAAAGTGGTTTGTCTCTTCGCTTCATAAAACGCCTAAAAGTCGCCTATTTAACTTTTAGTCAATTTCTCAGTTGAAATGTCAAAGCTCTACGGAATTTTGTGCCCGAACACGGTTCTATAGGAGACTGCCGCAAGCAGTTTGTTTCTCGATTTAAGCGTGACTGGTGAGGGCTCGAAATGGCTCTGACTAAAGACTTGAAGTTGCTGGTCAAGCCGTACTACTGGATAAACATAATCCTGAGCATTTCGTATATCGTCGCGAAACGGACTGGCATTGCCTGCAATTACCTGTTTCAGCAGAAGAATGAGGACCGCTGCGAGCTGGACAGCCGGGAGACGGAGATTCTGTTCTTCCTCATAATTGTGATCATGATCCGGACTCGTAAGACAGGAAGTGTGACGATGATCAATTACTTAACGTCCTCCTTCATTTACACGAAGATCGCGAATTTGATTCTTTGGTCGTATGCCGACATTCGCTATGGAATGGTATTTTTGGCAGTGTTCATCCTCATTGCCCTGATTTTCCCGGAGCCGACGTACCAGGGACCGGAGCACATCACCTATTTTAGGACGGCGACTGCCTTCGAAGACGAGATAAATCGTGACAAGCGAATTACCTGGGTCGTCTGCTTTTACACGGTGTGGAACCCAGCCTGTGTGACATTTGCTCCAATTTTCTCGTCGCTGTCCGCTGAGTACAACTTGGATAATCTTAAATTTGGAAAAATTGATGTTGGCCGGTTTCCGGAGGCCGCTACCAAATACCACATTTCGGACAGCTCATTTTCTCGCCAGCTGCCCACGGTCATCGTCTTCAAAAACGGAAAAGAAGTCGATAGGAGACCTACGATCGACAGTAAGGGCAAAATTTCCCGGTTTTTCTTCTCCGAGGACAATGTTAAAGCCGGGTTCGGTTTAAATGGTTTGTACACCGAGTGCAAGGAGAACCCGACTAAAGCTATCAAAGCGGCGCCCAAAAATGATAAGAAAACGAATTAAATCGTAGGTAGTTACGGATGTAAGTAGGTAAGGGCATCTCATTTACACAACTCCCTAAGTAAGCACAGCCTTGATTAGTTTCACTTCGACAACCGACATCATTTATAGAAGTAACTAAAATAAAGCCAAAAAATAGTCGTACGGAAGATTCTATTTGTTTTAACCATTTTCCCTTCTAACCCCATTTCTCCACTTTGCAGGATTTAAACTTAAGATTTTCTCTTCGCCAGATTTGGTTAATAGTTAAGTAAATTTCTTGCAGACCGGTTGACTATTTGCAGAATTATATTTCAACTTTTACTGATCTCGGTCAAGGTTCTTTTTGCAGTGCAGCAGACCACAACTTTCTACATGCACTTTTTCAGAGTGCAAATAACTTTCTTCGTTGCTCTCTATCGCTTTTGCACAAGTTTGAGATAATAATGCATTAAAACAGGTTTATGCTACTGCAGTTTACGGCTTTGGAACTTTTTGCTTTGATGTACCTTGGATAGTGATTTGAGATATTTTGCATATTTCTATTAACCGTGAAGATTTTTAAACCTTGTTTCTTAATTTATAGTATCAGTTCCAAAGTAATAATCTTTTTACCTTTTGGATTTAAATTTAGAGCTATTGCATATTTTTCTAAAACAAACAGTTTTCCTTTTCTACTGAAAAGTAAACTGAAACACCAAACACATTGCGTTATAAGCAGGTCATACATAAAAATTTAAGAAAAAATACTGGTAGCTATTGTTTCATAATAGGTTCATACAATATATAGAGTGAGAATTTGCTGTACAGTCTCTGGTTTTATTTTTTATTCAGAAACAACCAACGACATGAATTACATTAACATTTTTTATGTTAATTTTTGTTCGAAACAAAGAGTACATTTCCTGCCTTTTACCGATGCAGAAAAAAAACGTTTCCAAAAAATGTTTAATATAATTTGAAAACTAATTAAAGCACCGAAAATAAATACAAAAATCAGAACACGTATAAGTACGAATAGAATAATTTATAACCATTTACACATTTTTCAATATTTTTTGGTTCTCATTTATCATATATCATAAAACCCTCTCATACCAAAGTCCAATGAATGTATTAATGTCTGGGTAGTATACAATTTGTCTATAATTATTAATTAACCTTTAACATAGACATTTCAATACTAGGTGCGGACGGCAACCTTAGATACAGACTATCTAGAGAACATTTAAAAAATTAAGTGGATTTTTAAAATCGCATAAGTAGATAGATTTTATAAATTAAAACAAATTAGAATTAAGTATTAGGACTAAACTGCTCTTATTTAAATATAACTGTATATCAAACTTAAAAAACTAAACTGAAGATAACATACCAAAGATCCTCCACACTCCGTCGACAGCATGTACCACATATTTTAATAAGATTTTCTCCAAGACTTCCAGCAGGAATATGTTTTTTTAGAGGTAACGGATCTTGCCCGAAATCTTACTGCTAAAATCGGTCCAGGATATATAAATTGTCAACTATTATGCAAGAAATCCTTCATCCTTGATTTCTATGACTTAGTATTGATTTAAAGGGTTTTAAGGTTTAAATAGTTATTTGTCAATATGTAGGTAATTATAATTCATTTAGTTCCAAAATAGGGAAAAACTTGTTTTTTTAGCTATTATTCCGAGTGAAATTAATTCAAAGACTTGAAAAATGCTATAATATTCAAGCAACATTTGCTATCGTCTTGTCTATTTATGTTATTTATTCTTGTTTTAATGTAAGGCCAAGGCAACCCACAAACTTCGTTTTAACGATTTTAGATTTTTACAGTCAACTATGCTCTCAATAATTGAGGTTTATGGAAATATATTCCTACTTTAAAAATATGTAAAGATTAAAATCTTAACACATCTTACGCTCTGAGCTTTTTCAATGCATTGCAATTGAAATACTGTACATAAAAACTAAAGCCCACCTTCGACAAAATGTGAATTGTAAACAAGTCGCTTCATGTAACCTGGCAAAAAATAAGCGATGTACATACATTGAACTTGTCGATTACCTGCTTATTTTTTTTTTAACTTTCCATAGTCAAATTACTAAATACATATTGTGGCACATTAACATGACTCGTAATTCGGTCGTTCGTTCATTAATTCCATGCAGTCAGGTTAAAATGACGTCAGATTGGGCGAACCAGAAGTAGCGTGATGGAGCTTTTGATTCTATTCCAAAGTATTTGTTGCAAGCGGGTTTTAGTTTTTATACATTTACTTAAGTTATTTAATAAACGCTGTCACATTGTATCAGAGTTAACTTACTATTTACATACGAAATACGAATATCTCAGAGCTGTAAAATAATGCATTATACAGCCATTACTATTACAAGTAATGCAATTTAATATGCTTTAATTCGATTCTCTTAATTACTAGTAATGGTAATTAAGACAATCGAATTATCATTACATCCCGGTGCTGGTATTTCATGATTATCATAATCGTATAAGCTTTACTCAACATTACTACATAGCATTACTCAGAATAAATAATGTGGAATGCGTCTTTTCTTTAGTTGGAGTTTCAACTCTGAGAAAATATGCCTTTGTACGGGTTTTACATTTTATGATGAAATTCGGCATTTACATTCAAAAAATATACATACTGGTTTTCTTTTATAAATTTTTGCAATAAAATTTTATATGGGCACTATCTCTGGATACATTTATTAAGAGATATTCATTAACTGTGTAGGCAATAGGAATTTTACATTTTAAGCTACGCAGGTCCAAGTGTAGAAATCCTTTCTCAAAATTTATATTTGAACGTAGGAAATACTTTGAAGTTAATTTTTTTATATGTAGGGACCAAAAAATAATATTTGCGGTAAACTGGCCTAGAGTAACTGCATAAGCGTAATTTAAAAGCGTACTTACCTCGTACTTTGCATGTACATCTCGAACGACTCATCTACACTGAAGTGAAAGGTGATCACCGGAACTACCGCTGAACAAAGTAGACTTTCTATTTATTATGAATTGTGGTTTACACATTAAAAAGGCAGAGGGTAAATTTATCTTACATATATGCGATAGTTAAATTAAATTAAATAATTGATTAATAAATAAAACCACATTTCCCATTAGAAAGATTGAGGATTTGCGTAGTAAAAGATATTAATTATTTTTTATGGTCGTTTTATTTAAAATGCAATCTTAGAACTTTTTGAAACTCTTCTTGCTACCAGCTCCCTTGGTCACTTTAAGAACATTGAAGTGAACTGTTTTTGAGAGTGGTCTGCATTCTCCGACCGTAACAATGTCACCATTTTCAACATCCCTGAAATAAGGAAAACATTTTCGTTTAGAACTGCACTTTTAATTGTAATTAATTAAGGGAAAAATATAGATAAATTCAGATAATTTCGGGTTAGAATACATGATATCAGCAATTCTGTTTCTGAAGACCGTCATGATATTTTCATCATTTTAGGGGCTTTACAGTAGTTGTCGATAGTAAAACTCAGATTTAATGCGATTAAATGTTTGGAAACCGACAACTACAATAAAGCTGGGGAATTGAATGGAATTCTTATTAAATTTGAAATAATTAAAAAACATGGAAGATGTCCTAGCTATAAGGTTCGAATTGAATTCTCTTCTTTTACATATGAGTTTGCTTACCTGAAGCATGGTGAAAGATGAACAGACAAATTCCTGTGTCTCTTTTCGAATCTGTTGTATTTTCTCACGTAGTGGAGGTAGTCACGGCGGATGACGATTGTCCTCTGCATTTTCATCTTCTGAACAACTCCATTGAGGATGCGGCCACGGATTCTGACTTGACCGGTGAAAGGGCATTTCTTATCAATGTAAGTTCCCTCGATAGCCTATGAAGTAGAACTACCCTTAGTTGATTAAGAAAAAGAAAAATTGTCTGGAATGTTAAGTAAAGAAAATCACACTTCGGCTGGATTGGGTAGGAAAGGCGGCAGGTCAGGACTGAGTTAATTAACAAAAAAAAATATATAAAAAAAACTTACTTCACGGGGTGTCTTAAAGCCAAGACCAATGTCTCTGTAGCGGCGCAAACTTTTCTTTTTGGTCAGACCAGGCCTGGCCTTTCTGTTCAGGTTAATACCGTATTGTTTTTGGAATGCTTTTTCGTTCTGTGTTATATGCGCATTTGCAGTTTTGTGTGGCGTGTGGGCAATTATGTTATTTTGTTGGAGGTGTTATCAAAATTTGTTTTTTTTGTGGGCCATGCAAAGAGAAAAGAAACACACACGTTAGTAAGGTGCACTCCCTTGTTTACCTCTCTTGGAGTCTTGAATCCAAGTCCAATATTACGATGGTGGCGCAATTTACGCCTCCCAGTTATTGTTTTCTTGCGAATTAATGAAACTGATGGTTGCTTTTGGAATGAACGTTCATTCTACAAAATTAAAAATGTGATTTACCAATTGCATAGAGCGAACATAACCTAGTTCTTAGTTTTTAAAATTATTTGAAAGATATCATATGCAAGAAATTTACTTGTAGACTGCAATTTACTCGGGAAATTTGAAGTTAGAAATTAATTCAAATTAAACAATTTACTTTTTATTAAGACCGTTCAAACTCTAGGCGCCGAAACAATTTGCAATTTTATTCTTTAATTTATACCTTAGTTCAGAAAATTAATACCTAAAATTCTTTGAAAACACTTTATGTAATTTATTTTATAAACGTAATGCTAATTTCTGCTCAAAAACATTATTAATAAAGTTTTAAACACCGAACACAATTCCTCACCTGATCCGCCATGTTGATTGATGTCAAAAGGAAGGAAGAAACGTGGTAGAAGAACAGCCTCTTGGTATAATGGTATACAGCGTGAAGTAGGAAGCGATGAAAATAATTTACGTTCAGTGCCTTGAAGCTATTTTATTTTATAAGATGAGTTTCATATTTATTTTAAGGAGTTTTTATTTTAAAATAAAGTTATTTTATAAATTTCAAAAAGATTCAAATCATTATTTTGAAAATATTTTGCAGATTTTGAAATCTAAAATTTTTATAAAAGTTAATATTTTACCGCTTACCGTTTAAAAACATTGTTAATATAAGTTTTTATAAATCTTCGTAATTTTTAAGTATTATTAAAATCGGTTTTAATGCTTTTTAATTTTTCGAAGCCGATAAATTGAATTTTATATCAGTTCCTCCTACTGGATTTTGTGCTTGCTCATGGGTCAATGATCATTCCATATACGTACAGCTCGCTGATTACAACACAACGAAAGAGTTCTAACCCTACAGTTTCTGGGGCTAATTTTTTGTATCACACCACAAAAGATTACGTGTGTATGATTAACAAGATGGAGGACCATTATTTCATTTATCGTTGAGTGTATTAGTGATGCCCATTTTGTTTGCGTTTTTTGCAATTTTGAGTTGAAAATAAGAATTTTCCAGTTGAAAAAGTTGCGGACGCAGGTTAAATAATGAAAAATGTGATGTGCTAACATTATATATAAAGTGCAAGGTGGAAAACTTCATGGATGAGGTGGAATTCTCAGGTAATTCCGAAGGGAGGATTTCCCGTAGACGGAATGAATGACGTTTTGCATCGAGGAGGAGGCTGCAAGCGCTTCAATTATTTATTTTTCGGGTGTGAAAGGGGCTTTATTATGTGGTTGTTAAGTTGAATTTTTTGGTAATTAACAATTTCTAGAGAAGTTTTGTGCAAATAGGGAGATTTTAATCGAGGCAAGTGCAATATCGAAATGACGAACAGACGTCACACGATTTCTTTGACTTGGACGCACGCGTTGTTGCAAGTACAGAGAACTTTAGGCCTCCCTTGATGGGAAGAAATATGGTTGCAAGTGATTAAGACGAATTTTTTTTTTATTTGTAAAAAAAAGTGCTTCGAGATTTTTACATAGAATGAAAATTTAATACAATTGCTGAACTCATTGAGAGCAAATGGTATTTTGTGAGTTAAAAATATGAACGCTGATCATTCGGGACCGGCTGAGGGTAGTCCGAATGACTCCCAGAGGCAACAGCAAAGCCGACATACACCGCCGCAACAGCAGCAACACCAGCAGCACCATCAACAGCAACAACAACAGCAGCAGCAACATCAGATACCCCGACACCCTCACCAGCAGCAGATTGATGAGGTATGTCCAAAAGTTCCCGCGAAATTCGTCTTATTTTGAAAATACATATCGTTGTGTCTCGGAATAGTTTTCTAATTGCTTACGCTCTCCGGTCATTGCTTGGCAGGGTTGTAAACCGTCTCACCCTCACCCCCTCATGTTTAATGATTTTTCCCATCACTCTCTCAATCCCAATCACCCACTTTTATCCTCTTACCCAACACAATCGTAATGCGATTTTAATCATCATAGTTGGAAAAATCGATAAATTATCGTCTTTTGTTGTCGATTAAAAGGCCCGTATGAACAGGCTCATAACTTCCGATCGAAATGTTTTCAGGAGCATGCATGGAGCTGGCCTTGCTTTGGGGGCTTCTGATTTTGCTCCTTTTCGCCTCTTTTGTCTTTAGTTTGAGTATAAAAACCGAGGTCTGAAATGGTATATAAATTTTTCATTTTATGCTAGCAACATCAACAACAGTCTCAACATCAGCAACAGCAGCAACAACAACACGAAAATCGAGCCCTTGGCGGAGTTATACAACCAGTGAGTGAAGCTGATATTAAGCACCCATTGCCACCCCCTAACGCCCCACATGTAAGTAATTTTTTATGCCAGTAATGAAAGTGGATTAACATTTTTTGCTACTAATTTCGAATATCAGTCGTGGAGAACAAAACTTTGCTTTTTCTGCCTATTAGCACTTGAAACAAGACAGCAAGTGCTCGTGGGTGAAATGTTATAGCAATTAGTCGGTTTCGATACGTTTTCATTTATTTTGCAACACATTTTGTTAAATTGCACCTTTTTATAAATGCAATACGATTTCAAGAAACAGTAGAAATTTCGCCCAAATGAAACCCCTTTCTTTCTTTCTTTTGAACAACATTTGTACCGATGTTAAAGAAAACAATAAGGACAACATAAAAGTTTACTTTAAAAAGAGTCTCGCTAAAGAGGACAAATACTTTTGCCGTTTCTTATGATTCTAAATTTCACTCCCAAAATTGAATATAACATCAATTGCAAAATATTTGGCTTACTAACTGTTCAAGTCTGGTCTGACGTAATATAACACAACATTTTTGGTGGACGGCTTTGCTCCTATTTGACCTTATCGTTATTAAAAAATAAAGCGATTATTTTATAAATGTGGTAAAAGTTCTCCCTGAAATAAATTATGTAAAACAATTTGGTTATTTTGGTAATTATTAATATTGTAGTTTTATAACACTTAAAAATTACTAAGGATAATGTAGATGTTCATTCAACATTTCTGCATCAATTGGTGCATGATTCTATATTTAGTAGACCTGGCAACGTAAGAAGTGTCATATGATTAATTTTGTACGAGTTACGAAATCATATTTGTAAGCACACGTAAGTATTATAATTTAGTATTATTAAGTTGTATTTAATTAGTTATGTGGATCGAACATATTTCGTCGGAGCTTAATATTTGAAACAATGTATTGGAGAATAAACGCTTTTAGGGGGTAAAATCATCTCCTAATTTATAATAGATACAATTAAAAAGCCACGAAAACCGAATCGATTAAGCAAACCCACTTTTTAAAATTTGTAAAATTTATAAATGGAAACCATTAAATACATCACTGAATTTTATCTTAAAGTATATTTTTATTTTCTTTAGTGTCTTTCGAGGAATAAAAAAGTAAAAAAGTAAATGGCCTAAAAATTAGTCTCGCGAATATTTCACAATCTTTGTAATAGTAGTTAATGTATTTATGTACATATCACCTAATTCGAAGGTAAGAAAATTAAAATAATGTACAAAAAAGCTCCCTAGTATTTTGTTCGCGTTCGCGCAATCGTTTTGACTAATTGTGCCCTTTTGCCAAGAACATGAAAATTTTGTGTTTGGGTTTATTAGTTAAGCTGGTGACACAATCAAAATTTAAACGCATTGCGTGCGGCACGTGCGATGACAATTTATGAAGAACTTATTGGTTCATGTATGTACTTTGAGTTAAAATAAATTCGCATCCAACGCCCGTAATACATACATTGGTTGTGTCACCAGTTTTAATGTGATGAGGCTTAGTACTATGAATATTTAGATAGTGCGGAAACAGCACTTTCATACTACGCTAATATATGTATCTTCATTAATCAGGGCTAGAAACGTTAATGTAATAAATTTCCAAAAAGCTTCAAATTTTCACATTCATTGTCCTGGCTTGAGGAGCATGGTAAGTTTCACCTTCGAATTTGCAGTATGGTACAGCAATAATATTAGTTGTTTCCACGTCACTTTCGAAAAGCATAAGCATTTTATTGAACTTGAACCCACGTATTTAGTTACCACATGATCGATAAGGCTCTAAACAGAGTAACAGACCTCCTGTGTTTCTGATTTTTGTACGTTAGCGTTGGGCGGCGATAAGCCCTACGCAGAATGACGAAACAATTTAGGATTACAATTTACACATCAAAAGTCGAAAGCTCAACATAGTATTCTCAGATGTTGGGAGTGTCAGCCACTACATAAAATTAGTGACAAATTTTATTTTTATCGCTCGAATTGTAGAAATTTATTGTATGTGTGAGCTAAGTTTTACTTTTATGGAATATGAGATTAAAATTATGCCTTTCGAAACATTAATAAACTAAAAATAAAATTGGGAAGAAATAAACTTATTGTAGCGCACAATAAAGCAACAAAGTTTCGTATCTACCAGCAGCATCTCAAATTTCTTTAAACGGCTGACACACCATACCAGCGAAATTGATGTAAGTTTTTTACATGTTAACTCGATATATGTACATACTTTATGTAGCACCCCGACGACAATAGCCGTAATAGTTGAAAAGGACATTTTTCTTTTCGTCAGTTGCTTACGCTGCGAAGCGGATAACTTTGCAAATTAGCATAGTTTTTAAGATATAAGGAGCTGAGACTGAGAACTAGGAAACTCCTCTCACTCTGTCTGTACATATAAAACAATATGTCCTGACTGACTGATTCATCATTCATCATGTCGAGCCTAAACTTTTGAAGCTAATTACATAAAATTTGGATAGTAGTCTTCTTTTATGACTTAATACAGTCACTAAGAAAGGATTTTACGAAATTATCCTAAGGGGGTAAAATAGGGAACGTAAATTTGTATGAAAATTCTTCAATTATGAAGACAAAACCATAAAATTGATATTTGGCTTTTAACTTTGAAATTAACAAAGATGTATTTCAGGATTCCTTAAGCGGGTAAAAAAATAGGGAATTCCGTTATTTTTGTAGTCAAACGAATGAAAATTAGTATTTAAATTTTTGGTTTGAAAATAAGAAAGACGTTTTTCAGCGTTTTTGGAAAATCATCCCCTAAGGGGGTAAAATAGAGGATGACATTTTGAGAGATCCGTCATTTCAAAGTAGTCGCGGGTAGAAAGCTAGTATCTTATAATAATAAACACTTAGAAATAATCATGTTGATGTCCTTAAATTTAATAATAGGGATAATAACGCTTTGTTGTATATCCTATTCTATTGTATCGTTGCATAAGTGCAAGTTATAATATTAAATTTTCATAATGGATATTCACGATTTAGCGCAAATAGGCCTTACAATTTTGCGTTGCCTATTGCATCGTTATGTATAAGGCAAAAGGAGAATCCTTTAATTCATTTTTAGAAAGTCGCACAGGTCTTCTGAAAAACTTACATTATAGTATCTAACTGTCCCTGGAAATTTTATCTGGAAGACTAAATGGGAGGTTTGGTAATAAAAATAACTAATTTTACAAATAGTTAAACGGTTTTATGTTAACACGGAGCGGACAATTTTAAAAGACGACTTCTCGGGTAAATAAATTAACTTTAATAGGAACTAAGAACCGATGAACAACTGAAATTTTAGCCAAATTAGATGAACTAGTAAGTTGCTGCACCGCGCTAAAAAGAAAAAAAAGGTGAGGATTGTGGAAAGGTACTTTCAAATGCCAGTTGTATTATTCCCTAGCTTCCGCGGCTCGACAGCGCACCATCAACGTCGCTTGCTCATTCCCATCTGACGTATGCGCACGAGACACTGCTCACTCATACATTCCACACAGCACACGACTCACACCCATGCCCATTCCCTACACTCATACACTACATCCCTTCCTTGTTTTAATATAATTTATTATAATTAATAGTGGTAGTTTAATATAATTTAATATAATTCAAATCACCTCACGACCAGGCTTTTTCCCAATGTCCTGATCAGCATTTGTTTGCTCTTCATCTTTTCGGTTATTATTTCTGCTGAACACTTTCCATTCACCTTCGACCTTTTTTAAATGTACGACATTTCGCCGATATGCTTGACCAGTCTCATCATTTCGGACTTCTATATCTCCACCTACACATTTTTGTACTGTATGAGGTGTTGTATCAAAGTTAAGACTTAGCTTGTTGTCCTTGTTCATGTTTTTGACATAGACTTTATCTCCGGGTTCTAAAGTACAGTCTTGGGCCTTTCTTTTCCTGTCAGCATATGCCTTGCCTTTTTCCTTCATTTCTTTATCCTTATCCCTTACTTCATCATTTTCCATCTTCTTGTAAAAATCTTCAATCATGGGGATTTTATCTCTGCATTTCCTGTTAAAGAATAACTCTGAAGGAGTTTTGCCCGTAGTTGAATGAGGTGTACTATTGTACATGATTAAATATTCCAGCAATCCCTCTTTCCAATTCTTCGATTCAGCTTGGCTAATTTTTAGTCGTTTTAGGATATCTCGGTTCTGGCGCTCAACTTCACCATTCTGTTGTGGCCAGTAAGGAACAGTGTTAAAAAGAGTGATGTTTCTTTCCTCACAAAATTTCTTAAATTCATCACCACAAAATTGCCGTCCATTATCTGCAGTTATGGTAGCTGGGTATCCTAGTCGGCTAAATATTTCTTTTAGAAGTACTATTATTTCTGTGCTTGTAATCTTACGACATATTTTGATTTCTTTGTACCTACTGAAATAATCAACCACTACAAAAAGATAATCACCACTTGGAAGTGGGCCCATGAGATCAATAGCGATGTCCACCCAGGGGCTTTCTGGTAATTCTCGGCGTTTCAAGGGGTTTGGCGGATTTGGCGCAGCTACCAAGGTACAGCCCTTGCATGATTTTACTAAATTTTCAGCATCCTTATCACATTTTGGCCACCATACCTTTGTTCTGAGTCGACTTTTCATGGCTACAATGCCAGGATGTCCTTCGTGGGCTGCGATCAAAACTCTTTGACGCAATTTCCATGGAATAACTATTTTCGTTCCTTTTAATAATATACCCTCATAGAAACAGAGCTCTTGCTGAAATATTTTATAATTTTCAACTTCCTTTGCCCATTTGTTTTTATACAACCCTTCCTTTACTTTCAGTATTTCTGGGTCTGTAGTGGAACAATCTAATATTTCCTTCATTGATACTGCTATAGGTCGAGTAAGCTCTACTATTTGATGGATGTAACTTTCTTTTAACACTGGTGCTACCTCAGGTACTTTACATAGCCTGGAGAGAGGATCTGCAATGTTATTCTTCCCGGGCTGGTAAACAACTTTATATTTATATGCTTGAAGTCTTAAAACCCATCTCTCAATCCTGGCACAAGGTTTCGATTTCGGGCTGAATATGACCTCCAAAGGTTTATGATCAGTTATCAATTCAAATTCTTTACCGTATAAAAAGATGTGAAAATGTTCTACCGCCCACACCAATGCCAATGCTTCCTTTTCTGTCTGACAATATCGGCGTTCACAACTCGTAAGGGTTTTGTGCCCATAAGCAATGACCCTTGGACCATCTCTACTTACTTGAATCAACACTCCACCAAGACCAACGGGGCTAGCATCGGCTATGATTATTGTCCTGTCTTTCACATCGTAATATCCAAGGGTAGGAATGTCTGTGAGAGCGCTTTTTAAAGCATCGAAAGCTTTCTGATGTTTTGATTCCCATGACTTTTCTATAGTTGAACCATTTCCCTTTTTATTCCTTATCAGCTCTTTTAATGATTCTGTTAATGTTGCTAGGTTTGGGATCCACTTGCTGACATAATTTACTAGGCCTAAAAAACTCTGTAATTCAGTGATCGTTGTTGGCGGTCTAAAATTCTGTATGGTAGAAACGTATTTTTGGAGAGGCCTTACTCCTTCTGCTGTTAATTCGTGTCCCAAAAAGCTTACCCTGTTTGTCCTGAAAATGCATTTATCCTTTCTCAACATCACATTGTTTTCGTTCAAGGTATCCATTACTTTCTTCAGCCGTTGGTCATGTTCTCTTAAGTCTTTTCCAAAGACTAAAATGTCGTCTATGAAATTTATGACTCCTTCACACCTTAATAACATTCTTTCCAAAGTTTTTTGAAATATTTCTGGAGCACATGAAATTCCAAACATTAACCTTTTATATCTAAACAGCCCCTTGCTGGTGATAAACGTTGTTATGTGCCGCGAATTTGGATGTAACTCAACTTGGTGAAATGCGTCCTTGACGTCTAATTTGGAAAAATAATTTGCCATTTTAACCTTTGGCAGTAACTTGTCCATCGTAGGTAATGGGTGGTTTTCGCGAATGATTGCTTGATTTGCCCGTCGCATATCTATACAAACACGTACTTCTCCATCGTCTTTTAGTACTGGAACTATAGGTGATACCCATTTTGAGGAGCCTTCTACTCTCTCAATTATGTCACTTTCCACTAAGTTTTGCAGTTTTGCCTCCACTTTCTCTTCAAGGGGTATGGGAATCCTCCTGTACAATAATAAAATCCACTATTTGGTTATACAATTTATTTTATTCATTTCATTTACAAAAAAAATATTTTCCATCTTCTTTACAAATAAAAAAAATATCTTTTCCATGATTTTATAAATTTTACAGCAAGAATCCACTTTTAAATTATAATAATTAACCTTTATTTTTCAGAAAGAATAATAATTTTCCTTTACCTGTAAGGTTGAGAAACCGCCGGTACGGAGTCGTCAATTTGTATTTCAACTTTAATATCCTTGAATTTGGGGAGGTGTCCCGCTTTTACATTGTTGACGTCAATACCAATTTTAAGTACTCCTAGAGTCATAGCTGTTACCTTCCCTAGTAGGTTTTTTGTACCATTCTTTACCACGTAAAATGTTGCGGTTCCCGATTTTGTTGCTATCTGTATGCCTGTCTGGAATGAACCTTTGAGTGCCAGTGGTGTATTACTGCCATATGCCATAAAATTCATGTCGGGATTTGCCGATTGGTTATATACCCTTACTTTATTTTGTTTCATTTTTTCCCAGGTTTCCTCTGTGATCAGGTTATGTTTACACCCTGAATCCACCAACATCTTGATTTTCACTCCCCCAATTATACACTCGAATTCTTCATTGTCGTCTATGTGGAATACATAATGCACCTCATTGTTTTCTTTTGAGGACTCCGCTTCTTCGGAAATCTGGTTCACCTCACTTGAGTTCATCTTTGTGCGAGGTCTCTTATTTTCCCCGTTTTCATTCATTTTTTTTCCATTACCTCTTTTAAATGGTTGCCTTGTTCTGCAGAATTGCCTGAAATGGCCCTTCAGTCCACATTTTAAACATACCTTTTCCCTAGCTGGACATTTGGTGTCATACGATGAGTGTCTAAAGTTGCCACATCGGCCACATCCAGTTCTCTTTTCCTGTGTTCCGTTTGTCTTTTGTTTAACATCAATTTTGTTTACCTCTTGCTTGTTATTTTCTCCAAATTCTTCCATTTGCCGACCAACAGCTTCTAGTGCATTGGCTTCTACCACGATTTTATCCAAGTTTATGTCGTCCCCAATTTCGAGGATTTTCTTTCTCAATTTGCTTGAAAAACATTTTTCGGTAATTTGATCTATGATGCATTCTTCCTTGTCTTTAAATTTACATTTGTCTGCTTGTTGTCTTAATCGTACCAAAAACTTTTCGAATTTTTCATTTTCTTCTTGTTTAAGCAGGCGAAAGACATGCCGCTCATATACTTTACTTTGTTTAGGCGCAAAGTAAGCATCCAATTTCTCTATAGCTGTAGCGAAAACGTCGATACCGTCGGCTGGTTCGACGTTCGCTCCGGGAATGTGAAAGAAGACTTCTTGAAGTTCCGTTCCCCCAAAATGCAAGAGACTAGCCCTTTTTTTTCATTTTTCTCGATGTTAGCGGCCTCTAAGTAGATGAAGAGCGATCTCTTCCATCGCTCCCATCTTACCCCTACAGAGCCCTGCTCGCCTTCACAATCGAACCTCTCGAGTGTCAGCGGCATTTGCATGTTGTTTTTCTTCTTTCCTTCTCTCTCTCTCACTCTCGGAGTGTTCTGTAATCAATCCAATTTAGAGCTTGAATTAGTACCTTTGATTTATCAATGTTTAACAAAGTAATGTATTGTAAAACATTGATGTACTCTCAGCTATCGCTGCTAAAATACTAATTGAACTATTTGCAATTTATTATGGAATACTAATTTAATAGTCAGCAATTGCTGCTAGGAGACCAATTTAACTATTTTTTTTTTTTTTTTTAACTTTTTACAAAACATCAATTCAATGATCAGCAGTTGCTGCTCAAAACTAATTCGTAAAATATCAATTGAATGATCAGCTGTCGCTGCTAAAATATCAATTAAACTATTTGTAACTTGTTACAAAACATCAATTCAATGATCAGCAGTTGCTGCTCAAAAACTAATATTCATAATCAATTGAATGATCAGCTGTCGCTGCTAGAATATTCATCTAGTAACTGAAATAATTTGTTCAGCTTTTCCTGTATCTACACATATATAACGCAAAGCAGATGTGGAAATAATATAATCTACTTTTTTTTTTTTTTTTTTTTTTTTTTTTTTTTTACGCGGCGCGGAGGAAAAACCTACATAACAAAACTTTCCGGTGGCCATTTCCGCGAATTCCGCAGACTCCGGCCGCCCTTGACAGTCGGTGGGTTTTCCACTTGTGATGTCAGCTCGACTCGAAGAATCACCCCGATCCCAGGAATTACTTGGTGCGTTGCACACGCATCAAACCCTTAGTTCACCGAGAAACGTATATGTACATACATATATAGTTATTATAATTTCCTATGAAGTTTCATTCCTAAGGTTCAATAATTTACATATTTCTGCGTTTGCAATCACTATTCTATCGTTACCTCGACAAAATCGCGTCAACTTGAGCTACCCGTTTTAACGACACAACCTTCACTCATTCACCTTTTAACACTTTTTTTTTCCTTTCCACACAATGTACTTACCTTCAGCTTCTTTTTCTTTTTCTTCTTTTCCTTTCTCCTTTATTTATTTATTTTTTTTCGATCCTCGTCGCCACCTGTATTATTCCCTAGCTTCCGCGGCTCGACAGCGCACCATCAACGTCGCTTGCTCATTCCCATCTGACGTATGCGCACGAGACACTGCTCACTCATACATTCCACACAGCACACGACTCACACCCATGCCCATTCCCTACACTCATACACTACACCAGTGAAGAAACAGCTCATAAATAAACAGGATGACCCGAATTAAATATGCTAAGAATCATTCGTATATTGGAAACCGTGGAAGTGAAAAATTTACGGCTCCGTTCAGTGATGAATGTAAATTTGGTATTGTTGACATGAAAAAGATGCGCTACGCATGACATCGATAAGAAAAATTTAGAACCACGGTATTTCTGAAGTAAAATATTATAAAACACGGTCTAGCTAATGTTATGTTTTGGGGATGTTTCTTGGAATATGGAATTGGGTTATTATATTCCATTTAAGATACAATGTATCGATTTTTTAAAGAATGGGATAACCATGCTAACTTTAGCCGAGTACTTAGTCAGAGCATTTCAAAACCACAATGACCCAAAGTATACTGTGAATCTAGTTTTTGAGTTATAAAAAATATGTAATTTCTTATGATTTATGTAGTCACTTAGCCTTAACTTTATTGAGTATTTGTAGAAAATTTGACGAAATCAAATATTTTTCGGAGTAATAAACCAGCTTCAAGAAAAATTTTTTTGCTAAATTGGTTGGTTTATTTTCACCGACGAAATCTATTTAATTTTAACTGACGTAACCGTGTATAAGTACAAATTAAGCAAAAGATTTCATAATTTATAAAACAAATTACAGTTAAAATTATAAGTACATAAGTTAAATAATGATTTTTCTTAGGTAATTATTGGGTATCAATAAGGTTTTTACTAGCTTTACTATTTGTAAAAAAATAAATAAGAGTCTTTAGGGTTCATAAAAAAAATGATTAAGTTCGGACTTGCTCGACTTTACTACATGCTTTTCGCTGTGTCACACTCCCACTTTCGCCAAAAGGTTTATTTTCGATTGTTATTTTTTATTTATATACCAGATAACTTGTAAAAGTTAATACACTCGTAATAAATTTATTTAATTTACATTTTATGGAGATTATTTCAAGATTTGTTCGAACTTTGCTGAGCTGTATTTTTGGAGATAGGTTGGGAGAATAGTACGTTTAGTAATTTTTTAAAAATTAAAACATTAAGCGCCGCGCCGGCTACATTTTGAACATTTATACTGTAAACGCCGGCTCTATTCATCAGTGTTGAACAAAACATTGTATGTATATGTATTCTCTAAAATATCATATTCAAATTTCTTCTGAACAATCGCAGATATACATTTTATTCTGGAACTTGGCAAATTCAGACTGGCTAAGAATTCAGCATTTTCGTGCGACTGTCATTTAAGCGATAGACTCAGAAACCCGCATTAACGCGGGGCCGGCACTCAATGTATATAATTTTGAACTTGTGCTTTTATTTTGATTATTAAAGAAATAAAAAAACTTTGTCTTTCAATTCCGATTTCAATACGAACCTCCAAATGCAAAATTTAAGGTACCATCACAGTGTGACCGGCCGAAAAATAGTCAATTTTCGCAATTTTTTTTCGGATAGGATGGAGGAATGGGGATGATTTTTTTTTGTACGATTAATATCACTATAAAAAAAAAATGTTGTTTTCATTTTTATTTATTTTTTATAATTACATATTTTAATTTTTTGAAAAAATATCTTTAAAAACGGGCGGCTGTTGGTCCCCCCAATTGCGGCTGCAATTTTCATCTTGAAAAAAAAAATTAATTAAATAGATTACCAATCTGTAGCTAAACCGCTTTGTTCCTATGGAGGGTATGTATTTTGGGAAAATTGAAAAAATGGCGACGGTTTACGTAAAAAGTACATAATTTAGCCCTTTTCAAATTTCAGAAAAAAAAAAAAAAAAAAAAGAGAAAAAAATTGAGAAAACATGCATAACTGTATGTATTTTAAGATAAGACAAAAAAAATTATATTTTCAAAATTTTACACTGTGAGGGTACCTTAAGTTCAAAACTACAAAGTTGTGATTGTGATACCAATTCCTATCTTTGTACCAAACTTGAACTTTCTATGGCAGATTTATATGTAGTTTCACGGAAATTCAGCTCTGACAAACAGACAAACACATAGAAGTAATTCTATGAGTTCTGCTTTTCTTAATTTTGGTAAGGAACACTTAAAGTGGAAGCAATTGAGGCATCTGATTTATTATAATAATAATGAACAATTGATCTTAGGACTACTTAACTTACAAATAATGATAATGGCGATGTGTCGATCCATTAGATAACTAAATTTTGAATAATATTTTACAAGTAACTTTTTCATATCTTTTGTATTTGTTTATTCCAAAGTAAGCTTACGAGTGAAGAATCGTTTACCACATTTTTTTATATACATAATCGCATAAACAATTAATTTTACAGAATAGCGGATCCTTTTTCTTAACATTCGCTGTAAAGCTGTTCTTGTTATGAAGAAAAGGGGTAAACAATTTTGAGTGCGAATTATGTTGTTCACATTTTGGTTTTTATGAATTATTTTTTTATTTTTGCTATAAAAGCAACACGCTGTTTTTGTTACATATAATTCGCTTTTATTATTAAGCGCATAAATAATTACGTTTCCATACCCTTCCTTTTACTAACCCAAATTTACAGAATATGATAAAAAGAGTAAAAACGTATCGTAACAATGAATTTAAATTTGCAGCTGGGAAAGTACTGGGTTGTAACGAATCTTTTCCAAGGCTCTGGCCAGAGTACCTATACTTTAGGATCTCCGCCAGTAACATCGTCTGTTCCCTCTTCTCTGCCACCGCCTATATCATCTACGCACACATCTACTGCGGGTTCTATGGTCAAAGTAGATACTATTAAACAAGAAGAAAGTCATATGCAACGTCATTCTCAGCAGCAACCACCGCCTCCGCAGCAGCAGCAGCAGCAACAACAAGTGGTTACTTCTGTTAGTTCCAGTTCTATACAGATTCCAAATCCTATGATAAATCCTGTTACAAGTCAAAGCCAGCAGCAACAATTATCAAACGGAACTATAATATCGTCTGCACCGCCTGAACAAATTCAGGTTCCCGTCAATCCCGAGAATAGTCTTATGGTCATGGATGCTTCGACAAAGTCAGACAAGATGTCCAACATGAACACTTCAAATATGAACCAAGAACCAATGCAGGTTGATCGACAAATGCCTCACAATCTTCAGGAGCAAGTTAAGGAAGAGAAGCCGTTTTCGAACTGCAAACCTCCTAGTATCCAGAATATCCACCCACATCACTTGCCTCCAGACAGCAAAATGCACGTGCCTCATTTGCTAGATGTGCGCAATCCAGATGGCTCTATAGTTAAACTGCCTCCTCCTCCTACCGAACAGGAGCTTGGAAAATCACTTGGAGTCGAAATGTATAAAGTTAATATTGAGGATTTGAGCCAGTTTCTTTCATATCACGAAGTATTTGGAAAATTGCATGGGGATGTTATGAACCATCAGAGTTCGCATTCTAATACGCATCCCACAAACACCATAACGAACGCTCCTGGGATTCCGACTTCTACCAATGGGGGCTCAGTGGTCAGTAATATGGGTTCCTCAACAGGAGAACTTTTAATGCCCAAGATGGAAGTTGGTCAGATCACAGGGATAAATGCGAATCACGGTGCCAACAACTCTCATCCAATGGGTGATGCAGGTAACATAACTCCGGCCACGCATACCTGCGACATATGTGGAAAGATGTTTCAATTTCGATATCAATTGATAGTTCACCGACGGTACCATAGCGAAAGGAAGCCTTTTAATTGCCAGGTCTGCGGACAAGGGTTCACGTCACCACAAGATCTTACGCGCCACGGGAAAATTCATATTGGCGGCCCAATGTTCACGTGTACGGTGTGCTTTCATGTTTTTGCAAATGATGCTAGCTTGGAGAGGCACATGAAACGCCACTCAACTGATAAACCTTTTGCATGCACGATTTGTCAAAAAACTTTTGCCAGAAAAGAACATCTAGATAACCATTTTCGTAGCCACACTGGTGAAACACCATTTCGATGCCAGTTCTGTGCGAAAACCTTTACTCGAAAGGAACACATGGTTAATCACGTCCGAAAACATACGGGAGAGACGCCCCATAGGTGCGATATATGCAAAAAGTCTTTTACTCGTAAAGAGCACTATGTAAATCATTACATGTGGCACACAGGTAAATTTTGAATTTAGGGTTCTAATGTGTTATTGAATTTGTGATTTTTTCAGGAGAAACACCGCATCAGTGTGAAGTATGTGGAAAGAAATATACTCGAAAAGAACATCTAGCCAACCACATTCGTTCTCACACCAATGATACGCCTTTTCGATGTGAAATATGTGGAAAGAGTTTTAGTAGGAAGGAACACTTCACTAACCACATTTTATGGCATACTGGTAAGATTAATTTTCCATTGTTTATGTTTTTTTTCGAATTCATTTCATTTCTTAAGTCGTTCCTAAAACTGCAGAATATTTTTTTGGTAAGACACGGATTTCATATGAATTAATTAAAGATATCCAATATTTTAATACTGAAATAGATCACTAATTTTATGTGGATGATAGTTCTATTTTAAGTGATTATCGATAAAAGTGTTGCTTTTTAAGGCTTTAGGTAATTAAAAAATTTATTATGAAAATATAAAAATCTTGAAATCCCTGAATGTCTTTTGTTTAAAGAAAAACGTGTTTAAAGTTTTTTTTACCGGCTTTAATATCGTGTTATATTGAACTATATTTTGGTGATTATAGAATAACGATTTCAGCCAAGAAAGTCAATTTTTTCAATCCGCAATGATAGCGTTAATCCTTATGAATATCCCTAGTGGCTTTGGCGGACTACATTTGAAAGGGTTAAGTTCATAAAAGTAGCAAGATACCTAATTGCATTATGGGTATTCACGCTTTGTTGTATATCCCATTGCATCGTTGCACTAAGTGCAAAATTTTAAATTTTTATAGTTGTTTCTATGGCAACCGATTGTTTTGCACATTATACAACGAAATGCAAGGATGCAAGGCCTATTTGCAACAAAGCGTGAATACCCATATTGTTTTGTTGCACTGAATTTATGTACATAAATGATCTGAGATAATCATAAACTTATGAAATCTGGCGAAAACTTTGTCGAAAAACACTAGAATATTAAGACTTTTCTCTTATCTCTTCGCATATCCTTTATCATAATCCAAAGGCTCTAGTAAAAATTAAGCACTTTCGGCGATCGTAACATTCAACGTGTACATAGGGAGTTATATGTAGTAATAAAAGGGGTTTATAGAGGCATTATTTTGAAATTAATTGATTTTTATTCGTCAATCAAAAAATAATTAGATCTCTTTAATTTAATAAATGAAGAAGTGGTATTATTTTGAATTGGATAAGAATTACATATATAAATCTGTAAATGAAACATTACACTACTATGATAATCATTTGTATAATAAAGTCACATTAATAATCAACGTACTAAATTACTCTTGCAATCATTCATAGGTAATTTATATAATTGGAACAGTGTTTGGTCCTGTAACTAAGGTGTATTCTTTTTCATAGGAGAAACTCCTCATCGTTGCGATTTTTGCGCTAAAACATTTACTAGAAAGGAACATTTGTTGAATCACGTTCGGCAGCATACTGGAGAATCGCCTCATCGATGTACATATTGTTTAAAAACGTTTACGCGTAAAGAACACCTTGTTAATCATGTCCGTCAGCACACTGGCGAAACGCCATTCAAATGTACATTCTGTACAAAGGCCTTTACAAGAAAAGATCATATGGTTAACCACATAAGGCAACACACCGGGGAATCCCCACATAAATGTACATTTTGTACTAAGACATTCACCAGAAAAGAACATCTTACAAACCACGTCCGCCAACATACTGGAGAATCCCCGCACAGGTGTTCATATTGTAAGAAGACGTTCACTCGTAAAGAACATCTCACCAACCATGTGCGATTGCATACGGGGGACTCGCCACACAAGTGTGAATATTGCCAGAAAACATTTACCAGGAAGGAACATTTGAACAACCACATGAGGCAACACTCTAGTGATAACCCGCACTGCTGTAACGTTTGCAATAAACCATTTACGAGGAAAGAACATCTAATAAATCACATGTCCAGGTGTCACACTGGGGATCGACCATTTGCTTGCGAAACGTGTGGGAAATCTTTCCCGCTAAAGGGAAATTTACTTTTCCATCAAAGAAGTCATACGAAGGGCCAAGATGTTGAGAGACCATTTAGGTGCGATAAATGTCCCAAGGATTTTATTTGTAAAGGTAAAAATTATTCAATTATCTTGTGGGAAAAAATGTTCGTAATATTTTTTTAGGACATTTGGTGTCTCATATGCGATCACATTCGGGAGAAAAACCACATTTGTGTACACTATGCAGTAAATCTTTCGTAGAGAAAGGAAATCTTAAACGTCATATTAAAATGAACCATCCAAATGTAATGTTGCCTCCTCCGGCAACAATGACCACCACTATAAAAACGGAATCAATTCCTACAAGCAGTAGCTCACCTCAATTCATAAATGAACGGATTCAGTTGCTTACGAAGGCAAATCTCTTGCCTATTAATAATTTAACCCCACACCAACCACCCACTATGCACACTATTCAACAAATTACATCATCTGCAGGAACTTCTGGCGGTGGTAATGCGAATAATAATAGTTCTTTGCCAGGTGGCTTAGTGCCAATAGTCACATCTACAATAACATCACATGCGAGTCAACAGCAACAGCAGCAGCAGCAACAACAACAGCAACAACAGCAGCAACAGCATGTATCATCTCAGATGCATCAGCCCCCGCCACCTCATCATCAGCAACCGAACACAAATCCGTCTGATCAGCCTCCGTCATCTGTACCAATAACAATTATTCAAACAGGTGACCCAACTGCAATAGCTCGTGCTGCAATACAATTGCAGCATGCGATTCCAACAAATGTGGAACAGCACCCGGTAGTGTATTGAAGTACGTTAATTTAGTTTAGCGTTTACTGCTTTTCGATGCGAGCAATGTGGAAATTCGTTCGTAAAAATCAAATGATATTTGCCACGTTTGCCTTAATTTAATGAATAATCCTTTGGTTATTAGTTTTTTGCAAGCAATATTTTGCGTATAATTTTAATGGGATAATTGCATTTAACAATACTTCTGTTCTGGGTAAGTATTTATGAATTATTTTGAGTGCGTCTTTATCTATTAGTATAGGTAGAAATAAACTTTTGAGAATTTCAACTTTAATTAAGAATATTGCATAATTTAATTGTTTTACTTTAAATCAAGTTGTCAGGTTCTTTACTCATCAAACAATTATTTAATTATACCAGGTATTAATTTGATTATGATCTAACAAGAGGTTTAAATTCAACACACACATTACGAAAATGTGATGTTACATGCATCTTCTATATAATATCGCTGATTAGCAATTTTACGATGAAATGGCATCCCTGATGTTAATGTGAAAATTTTATGCTCCGTGGTGGCAGTGGCAGAATGTGGCGCTAATTTTGTAAAAAGATTTTTTTTTCGATACAAAGTTGACATTTTTCAAATCTAGGCGCCAAAGCCAGAACCAAGAGCAAGAATTAGCTACACATTTTGTCTGTGGCATCAGTTTACCGTGTTTTTAACTTTTGATAGCTGCAGACGAAGAACCAGCTCCACATTAAACATTCTTTTTCCTACCTAAATGAAAAATCATCCGAACAAATATAAACCTCCAGATTGTCTTTAAAGACAATTTTCTTTGCAAATTGTCAACCTCATAATACGATGGCTTTTAATGCGAGAACAATTCAGAACCTTATTTCGAAATTAAATTTTACGAGGTTCTAAGCAGGATGTATTTTTGTATTTAAAAAAAAACCGTCAAAGAAGAGCACATGACGTAAACAAAACCAATTACCCAATTTTCGACTGCATGAACACGTTCTAATAAAAAAGTAGTTTGAAAAATCGAGTGCGCGAAAAGAAGAAATATGCACTTCCTTAAGGGGGGGCTAAGGTATTTAAATTTTTTTGTTTGACAATTTTTTTTATTTTTTTAATTGAATGCATAATATCTTAAGAATATTGTGTCAAAATTTCAAGCCGATTGAAGCAAACTTGACGAAGTTACGAGTATTTCTATACCTTGCTTATGAACGTTTTATACCAGATTTTTTAGTGTTCAAAACTTTAAAGCGTTTTCCCCAGAACTCACGTTTTCAAAGTCGGTGCCCCTCATAACTTCAAAACTACTGCACCGATCCTTTTGAAATTTTGAACACTATTTCTGTACATAATTTACGAGGTAACGCTGGAGAGTTTTTTTCAAATTTGTTAATAATTTTTATTTTACAATAACAAATTAGTCGATTTTTTTAGCAAAAAATCGCGTTTTTCCCTTCAAAGTGTTCCAAAAAAGTGAAAAATTAAAATTTCGAAAAACCCCCCCAGCGTTACCTGGGGAAAACTAATATCTAACGAATGAACTTTGATTTTTTGATTTCGGATGATCCAGCACCCAGTTATGAGGGGCACCGCAATTCTACTTTTTTCCGAGACACGTCCGAATAATTGCTGTCATTGCCGTGTTTTTCAATATTTCTTCGTGAAAATTTTATACAATATTCTTCAAATGTCATACTTTAATGTACTATTAGTTTTAACAAAGAGATTTTAACTGTGTCGTCACAAAAAATTCACAAAAACATGCCTTTTTTCGTACGAATTAACCTTAGCCCCCCCTTAATGCATCTTAGTAAAAACAATATTTCAGTTCACTATACATATTTATTTCCGTTTCATTATAGCTAGTAGATTTTTGGTAAGATTTTGAATTTATATTCTATTGTATTGGCTATAACGTTTGGATCACAATTCAGTAAAAAAAATTATTTGAGTATTTTTAGTGTTCTGATTAGCCTTAAAAAACGATTAGCGATTTAAAGTTCGATCGATTTTTAAATTATTTTGGAAAACAGTAGAAATATGAATGTTTAAAACGATGGTAATTATTCAAACGTTTTTAATTAGGGCTCACCAGAGAATTTAATACTTAGTTAGTACGGTTTAATTCAATGTTAATGATGGCATATAAATGAAAGGATGTTGGCAATAATTAAAATTAGTTTGTTTTTTCATAAAATTCCTCTTCGTAAAGTACAAAAGAGTGAATTGATTATTCCTCTGTACAATTCGAAGCGGGAAAGAGGTGTTAAAAAAGGTTCTTTCTCGTCAATCATGTTGTTGTCGTTAATTATTGTAGTGACGGTACTAATAAAAATCAGCGTCTGCGGCTGTGCAAATTTCGAAACTAGGCATAAATTGTTTGTTGCCCCTCTTTTCATTGTGTACAGTGGAGAACTAATTATTGATTCACATTCTGTAGTCTAAAATTTTTGGCCTACATCTTATTAAAGCAAACATCTCTTAATGTGTCCGTTAAAAATCTAATAGCAGTTTAATACCAGTTCGTCTATTTTTCAATGCTGAAATTCGCAATGCGCTGCAGTTAAAATTTCAGCTTTTAAATATCAAGCAATAACCTTAATATGTAATATGATGGTTGGACGTTGGTCAGCAGCTGCCCGGATTGGTTGGTTGGTTGGATACAGTTGTTTTCACGAAATGAAGTAACATCTTAAGAACGATGAAATTAAAATAGAATAAATAATTCTTTAAACGATACTTTTTTGTCTAAATCTACTAAATCTAAATCTACTCTCCAAGCAATGAGCAAAATTAAATCTCTCACCTGTTTTATGTATTATGCAAATTTTACTGTGCATCATGAGTGTGGCAAACAAATGAAGTAGTGTAACGATTTTTGGAGTGCATAACGCAGGTCATTATAGCTCAAGGTACACTAGCCTTACAAATGAATGGCAAAGTGCATACGCGTGATTTGATAATTTCTACACAATTCTTAAACGTGTTTTCGAAGATTGAGGTAAGAAATTCCTCAGGCCGCCGTCGTCCAGTCGTGCTTTTCTTTTGGCAATAGAAATGAAAAAGATATTTTATTTAGGTAATAGTTTCCACAACGCAATGTTGTAAATCAAATAATAATTAACATTTCAATGTATAAAACAGTTCCCAGAGATTCGGAATTTTATCTTCTCATTCAGACTAAAAATCCGGAGTTTTAACGACAACCGATAATTCACTTTTTATGATAAAATTTATTAAAATAGATATTAGTCTGTTACAAGCCAGAAAATTTTAAAAGCTGTGTGTGATGTTTACTGGAATTAAGCATCATGCGTTTTTGTACTTTACATAATGATCACAGTGAATTTAGAAGTATGTTATGCAATTATACATAATGATATGGGCCAAAATAGGGCATATTTTTGAAAATGTGAGGGATATCTTTTTATGTTATTGACTCAATGAGAGAGAGGCTTCACTTTGAAGTAGTATTGCAAATTTTATTTTGCGATAAAGTTTAATTTTAGAAATGACTGAACAAAGGAAGAATAGATTAATTTGCGTATTATATTTACTACAAAAAATAAAATTTAAATAGGAGATGAAAAGCTATCGATGTGCCCTATCTACGAACTTTGACAAATATCATTTGATTGTATATATTTCGCATTGCGTTGCCGTTTTTTTTGTTAATAATCTCATTATTATTTCTTAAAGTTGTGTATTAATTGATTGCATTTTAGTTATATATTATCACTTATAAATAAATGGCTTACAAGAGAAAACATATTAAGAATATGTTTTCTGTAGCGAAACAATAAATTTCTACATTTCAATAGTACATTTATGCTTTTAAAAGGCGTCTATAGTAATTAATTTGTTTTTCCTCGTAGGTATGGCATAATTTGTATTTTTCTCTATGCCAAAGGTTTTAATTTTCATTTTTATATTATCGGCAAGTCGAAATTATCTATTTGTACGTATTATTCTAAATGTTTATAGGAGACACAAAATGAATGCAAAAAAAATAAAAATAAAAATAAAAAATAAAAAATAAAACCATATTTCGGCAAACACACATACGAAAATAAACATTTGATATAGAGGTTAGATGTAAGTTTTTGAGAAAAGAAAAAGTATATGTTAAGGAAAGTAACATTTTGTATACCATTCTGGTGGCTTACATATTTTCGACATCTGTTATTAACTGAAGCATTTAACACAATGATTTTAAACATCTATGTTATTGAACGTCTATTAACTATGAGTCATCGTATTTTTTGATATCTGAATAGTGGCTTTACATATACGTCCCGTCAAAGCAATTTTGCGTTTGTAATTCGCTTCTGTTGCTTTTACAATGTGCACATAAGGTATATTAGTAAGCTCATTTTATTAACAGTTTCTTTTACTGATTTTTGGTGTTAGTTATTGAGTTCCTGTCTACATTAGCGGTTTATAATAAATTTTTATAATTTTTGGGGTTACATCTGCTTGAATGAGAAATTATATCTACCAAATCACGACAACTCAAATTCAAATCATTTATTGCTGTAATGTATTTAAGCCGTTTTGATTCAACCAAACCGATGAAGAATTACAAAAAAACAAATGACAAATTACAAAAAAAAAAAACTAAATACAATCAGGATCTATGTCTCTAAGGGCCGATGATAACTTTTTTCTTAAATACAAAATTAACTTATCTGTGAGACAAAATTATTTTTCACTTTCATTTGTTCAAATTTTCATTTTAATATTAACGGATTAATTTTATTTGACGAAGAAATTTGAATAATATTAATTTCTTTCTGAGATAATGTCTTAAGAGATGGCAGTGATAAAATTTGATAATATGTAATATCTGTAATACAGAATCAATGATCTATTATTAGTTTTATGTCCAATATTTTACTAATAATAATTAAATAATAACGTAAAAAGAAGCGCTAATATAAACTAAAATCCAATTCTCGAATGAAGAATTAGCCGAATTTTGTAAATGTATTTGTGGAGTATTTACCCCTATGTGGAAAAAGTAAAATCTTAAGAGATATTTAAAAAAATCAATTATGTTTTAATAAATCGATAGTTTAATGTATCACAAATATTTTCCAAACTCGGAAAATTGCGGTAGTTGCAGAACTCTATAGCTATTAATGCAAGGGCTTCCTTATGTGGGATTGAAACTTTACACTTCCCGAATTTAATTTGATGATACAAACTTTAAAATATTTCCAAGGAATCTCTTTCAATAAAAGATTAATGAAATTATCTATTGCTAATAGCATAAACCGGCTTTGCCAAAACCAGAATGTCATTTCCAATATGATGTCGAATCTTCCGCTCCGCTTAAGTCCGAGTATAGATGCGGGGATTTTATCAACAATTTGCCGCAAAATATAAAAATATACACACGTTTAGGGAGGTATTAAGTGAAAAAAATTATTAAATGAATCCTAATAGATCAACTCAATCTAGGAAGTTGAAATCTATGAAAAGATTATTGTTTAGACACTGGAAAATATTTTTCACATTGGGAAAAATTGATTTTTTTTCAAATTTTCAAGCAGTTGTAACCTTTTAAGCAATGGATGCGAGAAACAAATAAGTTTAACGAATAATTTCATGAAAATGGTAAAAAATAATTGATAACCGCCATGTAGATAGGAGTTTAATGTCATCAGTATAGTTTTTCTACTTTTATGGTCTTGAAAGGTCGGGAGTATGGAATCAAAATATTATATTAAGTTTCTGGTAAAGATTTGTGCAGATAGTAATTGATCATTTATTTAAGGAAGTGATAGTTCTATTTTACAATTGAGAATTAACCTTTAAGTTAAGGTAAATATTGAATTAACTTTAACGTTATTGTCAACCAATATATGCATATACAAAATAAAATGCGCAAAACTCTAAATTTATAAGCCATCAGATTTAATTTTAGTTAGAAGAGAATTTGGGTTTTTATATGAAAGTTAAATGCAAACATATTTTTTCCTAGAAAAATTTGAAATTTGTGATAAATTGGAAATAAATTGGAAGAGGAAATCATTTAAAAAAGCCAAAATTTTTTATAAAATGTATACTTATATTTTTAATTATGTACTATTATGTATTAACAAGAGTTTCGATCTAATTTAAATAAAATATCGGAAGGTATTGCTATAATTTCAAGAACACATTGTATAATGCAGGGAACAATTTCAAATTGATCGTTTGTTCTAATGGCGTAAAATTTATAACAAGCACATGCAAACACACGCAAGAGTATTTTTTTAGACGTTGAGTTAGGAAGAAAATGTAATGAGAGCTTATAACAAAATTCACGATGTAACAAACATAGATCAAAGTCAGATCAGATTTCGTTGATAAAGAAAATTGACCCTTATAATAACTTTGTAGTGGTGAAATTTTGCATTAAGTGCAAAGTACATTTTTCACATGTAACAATGCATATTTGTGCCTTTATACAAAGTTGATATGAGAAAAAGTTCCTTAAACTGGAATACCTTGAATAAGTTAATTAATGATTTTGAAGTACAGAATTCATGTTTATTATTTCAAATTGAGCCGTGGGTGTTGTAGTAACTGAATTGTTGTTACCAAATTGCAATTAACATATTATGTACAATAAAAGCCATAGTTTTTCGACCAAAAATTTAAAGAGTTTACAAAATAAAACGATTGTTATCTTCGGCTGATAATTATTTTCTATTGTCTAAAATAATCAGTTCGATTGTTATAAGTTGCGAATAATAAGAAAATAAGTTTAAAATTGACTGTTGGAAAGATTCTTGCTCAATTAAATTTCAAATGGCAAACGGTACGTGCATCTATGTCTGCAGCAGAAAAAAGGCAAATTAAGTACAGTCAATTTAAAAATATACAAAATTTTTCTCTTCCTTGATAAATTTAGATATTACTATAACAACATGATTGTAAAGCACTCGAATTTTATATTATTATAATTTTCAAATTAATGTTTGATATTTTATTCGACGTAGTTTTACGGTAGAATTTAAGTGCAATTCATACATATAAATTGGGTATTGCGTCGTAGCGAGAATTAAGACTATAAAAAGATACATAGGCTGTATCAATGATTAAGAAACGCCAGAATATGCTGTTTTTGAGCGTTTTTGGAATCATAAGCAATCAAATGAAAATTTCCATATTAAAATAAGTAGTCCTCCCATAAATTACTAAAGCAGCATACCGCCTGAATATATTTGTAAAACGTGGCACAAGAAAAAGCCTTTTTGACTTCAATAAACCTTTAGTGGTGCTTAGCTAAATAAGAGTTAAAATAGTTAATACAGCCGAAATAAACTCTATTCGCCAACCTGATTATAATTACAAGTAACTACTTATAATTTTCTGTAGAGGAAATATCAAAACGAATACAAATAACAGGCCAGTAATTTTAACGCGATTTTTTATATTTTCTAAATTTAGATTTCAATATTTTGTTTAATAATATTTGACGTTTATTTTGTTACAATTAAATTAAGGTGTGCTCACATATTAAGCCTTAGTCATGTTGCTGTACCAATCCGGGAATTATAAATTATTACAAGAAATAAAATTGGCCAATCGGCGATAAACATCAACTGTAAACTGTGTCGAATACTTTATGCGCTTTTAATAGGGCGGTTTAATTTAAAGCCATACACTATAGGTATATAAATGGTTTTGCGGGTTAGGGACAGAATTCAGATAACTGCAGATCACCCTATCGACTCGTTTAAAAACAAATTAATTTTTCAGGATAACACATTGAAAAGCTTATATATAGACTTGAAAAAGTTCTGTGAATGAAATACAAATGTTTAACAATACAAATCGTAAATTTTAAAAAGATTTAAAGGTACAGAAAGTAAGTTTTACTTGATTCCGCTTACAACTACAAAAAAATTAAAAAAATGTTATAGGGTCAACGAGACTGTCGCTGAAATTTTGTGTTTAAAGCTGATAACGTCTAATATTTTGTAAGTTTACTTTTAATGCGTATAAAATTAGTTTAACACGTCTCTACACATAACAATATCATTTTGAATTAACGAAGCATGTTCATTATCAAGAGAATATTTTAATGTAATGTATAGCGATGAGAAGAAATACGTGAAAACGACACAAAGGTATTTGTTATCCTTTAGAACTGTAGACCACACTAAGTAAACGTTAATTGATGTACTACTAATAAATGAATGTAAAGGAAACGTATGAAATGTACTAAAAAGATAATAGTAGACTAGTACATAATTTGCTGCATTATTGGTTACATATATACAGACATCTTAAAGAAGAGTATTGTAGACGTTGATTAGAATAAGATTTTAGATAATTAAACACTGTTTTATTTAAATCTGACTAACCTCCGTAGCTGTTGATCGTAGTGTGTTCTGAAGTGAAGACTAAGATCCCTTTTCGAAAAACCACAGATTTTCCCCGAATTGCTAAATTATTATTATCGCGGAATAAACATGATTGATTGTTTCGCATTTTCTCTTCAGTAAAATGTAGCTTTTAGGCCCATAGGCTACATATTTTGGCTTCTTTATGAACCTAGCTTTTTAGTTATACTGGATTGGAACTTAATATTCTGATTATGACTGTATGTTGTTTATACAACCAGAATTGAGTATACTATTGTAACATCGCCGAACTGTTTTTAAGTTAAAAATGCATAGTCGTGTTTTTCTATCACGGATAACCAGGGACCGGGGTTACGACAACCTAAGGAGCTTATTAAACCCTTTTCATATACCAACACCATCGACTTGAGTAAAATGGATCTCAGACTGTTGGTGGGCTACTTATCTGGTCATCATGTGGTTAGACACCACCTTAATAAACTAGGTCTGTAAGTTGAGACAGTATGTCGACTCTGTCTAGAGGACGGAGAAACAACAGCTCATATCTTGTATGACTGCCCGGCTCTTGCGGATTAGAAGTAGGACCTTCGGGAAGGTTCTCTTGAGCTCAACTTAGGTCCGTAATCCTTCTGTGGGTGACCTTCTGGCTTTCCTTAGGGTAACAGATTGTTTACTCCACTAATGGGGCCATGGTACAAAAGACCGACTGGTCGCAGTGCCCACCATACGGGTAGCCCCGTCACTAACTAAAACTAACCAGGGAAAACTTCCAAGAATATTTCCTTCCAATTTGTAAAAGATTGGATTCGTTCCTGAAATGTTATGAACATTGTTTTTAGAAATCGTGGTTGTAGTTATACTTTAAACTTGCAACTACAAATTTGGGACACAATCCGAAATGAAGTTAGAAAAATATTTGATTTTGCTGGGCATCTGTGTACTATCCGTTTCGAGTTCTAAATAAGCAGATAATTCGTAACGAATGATCAATTCCAAGTACTGACAAAAGACATTGAGTGAGCAGTTGTGTTTGTGTTTGCTTACTTCTTGGTTCTCTGCATACTACAACGGTTAATAATTCCGTGAATATTCCTATAGCCAACTTCCATTTCCTACCCTTTAATCAAAATATTTTCTAAAGTGGACTTTTGTATTTTCAGGTCAAGGTTTAAGGGTACATACATTCTGTTGTTTTAAAAAAATTGTATTTTATTTGATAGCTTCAATTCGCGCATATTTCGAACAAAGTGGTAGAAGTAAGTCATAAAAGATATGAATCGTGTATGCATGGGCGCGCGGTTTAGGTAAAGAAGAAACATTATATTTAAAAACTCCTAAAATCACATTTTTAAGTGTTCATCAGCATAACTGATTCCATAGTCAAGACATTTGGTTTTCTGTTTCTGAGGATTTGCAAGTCAGATTTAAAGTCCGTTTTTCTCCAATTTCCAAATAATTGATTGGTTTAAAACAAGACTTAAAAAAACAACCTAACTTAAAACAGAACTTATAATATTATATTTTCATCTTCTTGAATAGGGTAGCCGAAAGATTCTTCTTTAAAATATACACGATTTTAAAATAATAAATAAATTCTATAAGAATCATAGCAGAATGGTATTTACAATGTCCGTGGCCTCAGCAGGGAACCTATATAATAGAATGCATCGAATAAAAAGGGTTGTGAAAAAATTGAAAGTCTGTGAACAACAGTTTTATAAAATCTTCGGGATGTTATTTTCTGTCAGTGTACATATACTCAAAAGCGTACATAATTTCGCATTCTACCAGAAAATGCGAATCCCAGAAGATATGTATATCTAAAAAGGCTGCAATTAGCCCAGTAAATTGAATGTAAATATTTGGTGCTTCGTAATATCAACAATTTTTTTTCTGATCAATATTATCCCAAGAAAATACAAATCAATCAAAGGGATAGACTATAGTCGTTTAGGTCGCCTAAGGTAAATGAAACTAAAAGTCCATTTACTAAAAATACATATTGATTTTATTAACTTAAATAAGAATACTTGATATAATAGAGAAGTAAAAGTAACGATATATTTTCTATTATATTATTGTTAACATATATATTATTATATAAAAATTTCTTGAGTTTTGGCCGCAGTCTTCACTTTAACAGCTACGATTAACTATACCTTAATCTTCTTTCCCAATTCCATGAGATCTCAAAAGTTCTTCATTTTGCCGGAGAATAACGTTTACCTCTCGTTGGTATGCTTGTAATGCCTACAAAAATGTAATTAAGGACAATTTGTTGACCATTCGCATACAACTTACCCTAAGCTTATTTCTGAGCTCCATTTTCGTCAATTGATTTATGTTGTCCACTTTATTTGTGTCATCGTCAGTCCTGAGTTCATCTTTGATTTGATATAACCTTTCCCGGCATTCATGCAATTTTCGTTCATAGTCGCGTACATCTTTTTCAAGGATTTGTGTTTGCAAAAATACAGTTTGTGCCAATTTATACCAATCTGCGAGACATTCAGCCATTTGTGCAACACTTGGCTGTACGTCTTCTAACAGTAGAGCTTTGATGCGCTTTCCATTACCAGAAATCTAGCATTTGAATTAAAATAAAATTAATAACAGCGTAAAGAATTATGAGAGTACATAATACTTTTATTTTTTCAAGAGCATGAAACTGTTCATCGTTGTAAGTAAGTGATCGTGTAGCTCTATCTCGTAAAAGGTGTTGCCAGGAATCACGAAGGCGTTCAACGAAATATTTTGCTCGGGCACTTGATCGAGATTGACAGGGACACTGTTTTCCTCGCATTGCTGATCGCCATTCTTGGCTAAGGGAATAATTGTAACTTAATTGATAACCAAAAATGCTACTAGCCCAATGTAAAATAGTTGGTCTATCCAGCAAATAAAATTTGGATAACAAAAAATGAAATAATTGTTTTCTCAATTACAAATAAAATAAAATTAAATCATTTGACAACAATGCTACATAGTTGGTCTGCTCTGTTTCAAAGCTATAAAGGAGTTTAAAATTTTCCGTTTTCTCGAAAACGGATATAATCTGTGATAAAAGGTTTTGAAAATATGTAGTGTCACTCAATTTGTCGCTATTACGGGGAAATTTCCAGTTTGTGAAAAGCTAATAACCAAGATGAACGTCCAAAACCTTGTCGAAATTTTCGAGTAGACCAACTATTTTGCGTTTGGGTAGTATTGTAATTGTTAGTATGTTGGCTAGTTCATAACTAGCCAAAATTACTTTAATAACAATTGACCAACCTTAAAGAGTCTTCGGTTACAAAGCGATTGAAGAGTTGTAAAACCCTTTCTCCAACGCAATCAAAATCTGTCTTTAAATTGTTCAGCACTTCAGAGACGTTCTTTGGTTCATCATCATGCTTATTCTGGAAGCAATTAAAAAAAAAAACATTTATAGATGTTCAATTAATTATGTAGTATAGAAAATGAAATTAGTAAGTTGTGTTAAGTGGAAATAATTTTAAACTCGAAATTAAGGAGAAGACGGCATACTAAAATTGGGTAAGTGATATACCTATATTGTTTTATGTATTCAATTTATGTATAATTATTACTATTGAAAGAGCGTCGTATAAGCGTCGTGTCGTGTCTCCCATAAGTAATGCGACCTAAAAAAGATCCTTTGTGTGAATCTTACTACGATTTCTTGGGTACTATTTGCTCGGTTAAATTGTGCTATGTGCAAGCGATTGTTGTGTTGTGTTATGTGCAAGCGATTGTTTTGAGCGTTTCCGTTGAATCGAAATTGTTCTTAAGAATCTTCACGCATCATGTCGTTTTATATACTTAAAAACAGTAAGAGGTGACCATGGGTGCCCTTTAGCATTGGACTTTTCTTTCCCCGACATGAAAGAATTAACCAAAATACTGTTACCTTTTCCACCTACTTATAAAAAGTGTTGTAAGTTTCGCTAATTTTTTGGTTTAAATGATTTAATTTTTCGTTTATATTATTAGAACTTATCACTTAATCAACTTATTATTTGTTTTAAAGATTTTTTCTTACCTCGTTTGCTAGGAGAGATATTACATCAGAGAGTTCGATTACTGTAGAAAGAAGCTCATCAAAACTGCGTGTCTTCCTAAATATTAAATTCGTTTAAAGCAAGCCTATTACTAGCATTAATAAAATTACCTTGAAAGATTCACTAAAGTTGTTTTAAGTGTGTCTACAAATTGATCAACTCCAACCTTAATCAGGATATCCATTAAAGTATAGCTTTCAACTCTTCTTTTGCATTCATGGCCGACACTACAAGCGACCTAAGAAAATTTGCGTAGGAGTTTAATGTCTTAGAAAATTTTAAATTTGATTTACTTTAGCTAAACTGGCATCATTTTCTACAGAAACTCCACTTGGAAATGTGGGAAATTTCGGTAACTCCAATTCTGGAGGTAATTGAACGTTGTTATTTTCTCGGCTGTACAGGCAAATTGGGTGCTCAGCATCAGTTTTTGGGTAACCTTTCACTAAAAATGAGTCCATTAAAAAGTATACCATCGGTAGTAGTGTTCATACCATTTGTTCTTGTTCCCACTTTAATTTCTAAATGTTCATTTCCTAGCAAAAGTATTTGGTTGTCTGGGGTTACACTGGTTTGAACACAAATATGCTCCTTAAAAGTATCAAGCAAGTCTTCTGGTTCCAAAAATATCTCAATGCTGGAGGTTTTGTTAATGTAAAATACATGCAAAATACGCTTCCTCAAGATGTCTGTTACTTCTTGAAAAAATCTGTCGAACGACCACATTTTTTCTCGATTCTCCTCAAGCAGGCCGGCTAATAAGGGAGTAACTAATGCCTTAAGTCCTGCGCTGAGTTGGCAATGGGGAGGCAAAGTTCGAGACCATTCGATAGGTCCATTTTCAGTTAATTGTGTCCCGGAAATAACACCGGACGCCTTTTTCGTTGTGATTAGATGCATTGTTTCTCTATTTTTCCGTCCACCGTATGGGCGGAACGGAAGATTTCCAGTTGCAACGTGGTACAGGGTAACTCCAATTGACCATAAGTCCACGTTGGCAGTGAAGGACCTAGTGACGGATTTTCTGAGAACAGCTCTCTCGTACATATCAGGATGCAGATATTCTTCTGTTCCGTATAAGGACATAAATGGTTGATTTTCTTCCAACTCTCTGGCTGCTCCAAAGTCGGTTAGTTTATACACAGTTTGTCCATCTTCTGAAATGAATTTCATTATGTTGCCTGGCTTTAGATCTCTGTGGACTAAATTATTGTCGCGAAGGTGTTTCATGCCAGCGCACAAATGCTCTAAAACAAGTAAAAATTCTTTTTCTGGCAGGCCATAGGTGTTTTCAGGATCGTCAAGTATATTAAACAAACTGCCACCAGTGCATAATTCCATAACAATGACTTTTCCACGTCCTTCTTGATCATCTTCTATTGCCAAAAGTTTCACGATATTTTCGTGATTCACTTTCTTCAATACCTCAAATTCTCTCATTTGCACGTCCATCGGCCGCATATGACTCATTTGGTTGAACGTTTTAACAGCCACAGATTCCCCATTATTTTTGTTGACGCCCTGAGAACGAGATCAGAAATTACAACAATTTTGTATTTCAATTATTTTATTCAATACATTCAAAGGGAACAATTTTATAATTTATTCATAGGGTTTGAAAAATTTCAATTTACAAACTGTTATTCTGTTTTTAAAGTATGATCGTTTTTCCGTCAACTACTTTCTTACCAATTTGTGGCGATCAGGAGATAGTAGGTAGCTACTATATATGAAAGGACTAGATTTGTTTGAAAATTATTCCATTTATTCGAAGCTGTTAAAATTTGTACCACTCTGATCTAAATCACGGATCTCTGATTCTATTTTGGCACACTTTCATGACGTTTTAATTGAAAATGAGTACAAAATTAGATGCACCGTTCCATATACAGCCGATTTAAAAAATGCTCCTCCACATAGGGTATAAGAAAACGTTTTTGAAAATATCGCCCATTCTAGAGAATAAATTCCTACTTTATATAATAATTATGAATATTGATTTTATCACTTTTCTGGGATTTAGGTCCGTCCTACACATTCCAATTGAATTTACATTTAGTAGGTAATAAGACTGACAAAAAAACTAAAACTTAACCAGCATAACAAAAGTAGATTACTATTGACCATTTCAACCGTGAGATACGTGCTTACCTTTGGTTTTTTATAGTTTCCACAAAAGCCCCAAAGTATTTCGTAAAACTGGAACGCTGAGCACATGATCGTCATAACATGCAATGCGGGAAGAAAAGAAAGGCAGGGTACCGGGGTAATTTCATTTAAAGCAGGAACACTTCCGTAAAACTATGTTAAAGTAGAAAATCGGTAAAAACAGGAAAGTTATTCCTTTTTGATAGGCAGTCCCGAATTTATAGAAAAGCAAACTGACGGAAGTAACCGAGATGCAACGCAGCGTGTAACTGAAGGCACTCATCCAAATCGCAATCAAGGTGAATACTGAAGAGATTGATGGAGGAACTTTTTAGGAAGCTGAAGATTTTGAGTACAAGAACGAGGTGCGAACTGGACGAGAGTCAATCATGGGATTTTTCGTAAATTATATTTATTAGCCAAATTTAGCGCACTGATTAGGCAAGAGGGAAACAGTTTTTCAGTGACTAATATTTGTTTTCTCAAGGGAAAAGCCTCAGGGAATTGTTGCTTTCACTTACTTGGAATACAGCTCCTGTTGCTCCTTTCCCTAAAACACTTGTTGTGCACCATACGTAATTTAAAGATCCTCTCAGAAACGACATTTTGCCGGGTTAATTATTTATTCTCGCTTAGTTTATCGGCAGTAAACAAATTCTACAAAATTATGAACATGTCAACAAATTAGTCAGCTGTGATGTGAGTTGTCGGTTGTCACTTGGACACATGTACAGTACAATTAGAAAGCCATTTTAAACTGCATTATCACCAATAAAATCAGCTGATGATCAAAACATGTGCGGTGTGACCGAACAAAGTTTGTTTTGCTTATGTAAAGTGCGTAGAAGGTGTTTTTGAAACAGTGCTGTTTAAGAAATGGTTGAAATTAAAACTGCAAGTGAAGAGGACACAAAAGTTGCCAAAGAAGAACCCAATAACGATAACGAAAGAGGCGTTGGGAAGACATGGGGCTACGACTTGTATCCCGAGCGTCGCGGCGAGACATTCAAACCTAGCTGGACAAGGGTTTTTTTAGGGCTCGAAGGCAAGGAAAATATCGACAAAATTAAATGCGAGCAGAATGTTTACTGGTGCGTAAAAAATAGCCCTTTAGTTAAACTCATGATGGGCGCCTTAAAGAGCTCTGGCTGCCCCTTAGACATCCGGCGGCACATATCCTGTGAGGTTTGCGATCCCTCCGTAACAGGGGGCTACGACCCCGTCCTAAACCAAATCGTCGTTTGCCAGAATATGGCTCATAGACAAGGAATGGTCCAGGGAGTCCTCACTCATGAAATGATTCACATGTTCGATTTTTGCAACAATGACTTGGATTTTAAAAACATCGATCATCTCGCTTGCACGGAAATTCGAGCTGCTAATTTAGCTCATTGTTCCTTTTTAAGTGCCTGGGCGCAGGGAGATGCATCTCCTCTTAATATAAAAGAAGCCCATCAGGTGAATCCCTGCAAATCTTATATAATTGTCTATATAAATATAGGATATCTTCTTTAGAACTGTGTCAAAACGAAGGCAATGGAATCTATTGTAGCCGTCCGGAAAGTACCAAGGGAGGAGGCTATTGATGCAGTTGAAAGAGTCTTCTCAAAATGCTATGCTGACCTGGAACCCATTGGGAGGCGTATAAGGCGAAATTCTACAGACATGCAGAGGGCTTACCTCGAAGCACCTCTGTATGGGTACGATGTATAATACCAATATTTCGAAAATATAAATTTATTAAAGTTTTTACAATTAGAACAATTAATAATTTTGCTCATATTTCATACCTTCTCTGAGAGCTTTGACAATATTGCTCGGTTGGACCTCTTTGTGCTTGGAATCAATCTGCAAAAACAAATAATAATATATATAAACGGTTTAGTTCACTCTTAAAAAAAGAAATTATTTTTATAGTTACATTTTTAAAAATCGAAAAATTTTTCGTTAAAAAAAGGCTATATTTACCAACAATTTATAGAATGAATTTTTAACATCATCTATATTCTATTCTATAACATTCCTACACAAATTTCAAATCGGAACTGAACCCGGCGCATTCCTTTGTTAGAGAAGTTGTGTCGTCATATGATTTTATAAGGAGCATCAATAACATGCGTAGTGTACCTGCATTTTGAACAAATATCAATTTTCAGCTAAGCAAACAGAGCAAGCAGGATATTGTCCGATATTTTGCAAGCGTGTCCACTGCTTAGACTTTAAAAAAGGTACAACACTAATAAATATGGAAATGAGTTTCATGGGTCCATCCGACCATGTGTAAATTTTTAAAGCGATGCACCAGTTTTCTAGTTTTTAGGTAAAAAGGGTCGTTTATGATGTCATAAAACTTGAAATTCTGCGTTGTTTCTTAAGAATAAAATAAACGAATGGATCGTGATGAAAATGATGATGACAATTTTAGTCTGCCACAAGGTATTCAAAAGTGAAGAGATTTGTTTTACTTTTAGCAGTGAGTTAGAGAAATTCAGAAGATCTAAAGGAAAGAATAAAATAAAGAATTTAAAATTGAGTTTTCACTAAAGATATATATATAATATTGAAAAAATACCCTACGTATAAATTGTTTTACCAAAATGAATAGTGTGAATACATGAAATTTAGTAGGATAATTGCATAAAAAAATATATATTTAGGATCGCTCACTGACTTTGTTGCGTAAAATGCTGCAGAAAAGAAAAATGGAAACAAATTGAATTTCCAGTTTCGTTACGAATTTTGGTAAAAGGTAAAAAATTTAATTTTTTTCCAAAATATCTGCAGCTTTCAAGAATCTCTATTTTCTGTAGGGATTTTTTAAAAGTTTAATTACTAATTCTTTAAAAACTAAAAGTTAGAGACGTTTTTACCTTTATATTATTAAAATTGTCGCAATAATCCTTAAATTGAATGAATTAAAAACAAATACCTTATATGAATTGCCGCCGGCTGTGAGCAAATTCCTAAGTTAAGGATAAGAATTAGTCACAATTTTTGTTAGAATATTGTAAAATTCGCGTTAGAAAAAGATCACTAGATAAATAACTCGGGAAGCATAAACGGTCGACGATTCGTCCAATTCGTAAATTTTTTATCTCAAATGAAGGTTATAAAAATTTTCATCAAAATTGGTGAGGAAAATTCAATTCAAATTTAATTTTAGCCAAAAAATTTTGATTATACGTGAAATATTCAACTTCTGTATAAGTAAATTAGGCTTTTACTAAGTTTTCATATATTGTATATGTACATACTTACCGGTGCAATAGAGCTATCGTCGGGATATGGCTCCTTTGTATCCTTCGTAAGTTTGCAAGAGTTCGCAAGCAGGTTGTCGTTTTCAGCCATCATATCAAGGGTTTTGGCGATATCCTCATCACCTTCATCCAAAAGAAGTTTTTTGATTTCTTCCGCATAAGCAGGGTCCAGAACATGACCATGAGGATTGTATTGGAATAATTGTTCAGCAAGAAAATCGACAGGATCTTCTGGCATTACTTCAGCCACTTTAAGAAGCCCTTCTGTTAGTGGTGGCAGTACAAATTTAGCAAGATATTGTCGTAAGGGGAGGGTCTTGGCTTCCAAATACTCTTGTTCTTTGCATTTGAGACGCTCAAATTCCTTTGTCTGAAAAGTTTTTAGGTTTTATAGTCTTAAATTAGTTGAAAGGAAGATGATTTTTACCCATTTTTGTAAGTTAGCTTCGCGTTGTTCCCTCTCCTTTGCAATAGCCTCTTCTCTTATTCTTTTCATTTCCATTTCATGTTTTATTCGCATCTGTTCTTTCCATCGTTCTAGAGCTTCTTTTTCAAATTTTGAAATAGGATAAATGTGTGGTGGTCCGATTTTTTCTTTTATTTTTTCAAAAATTTCTTCGCACTTGGTATTTTCATTTATAAAGAAAGTTATTGGTATGACATCCATGTCGTAAAAGAATGTTTGCAACGACTTGTCCTCTTCATTTCTTTCCCTATACTGTTCGAGCCGTTCGAGAAATTGGTCTTCTGTACTTTTAGTGTTGCACGCCACTTGTTCTGGTAAAGCCGCAGCTCGCTTGCACAATAATTCATCAGGAGCATCAAGTAAAATAACATAATCTGGTTTAAGCAAAGTCGTTTGACCACCACCTCCTTCTTCTTCTCCCTCTACACTAACTTGATCTATTGTCGGAAATATTTCTCCCGCTTTTGAGTACTCAAAAGGAAAACCGTCCAGTACATACCCTTGATTATCGTTATATGCTTTTGATGAAATCATTTTGAGGATGCATCTATAAGGCAATAATTTAGAATGACTTCAAATTGGCTTAATTCTTAGCTATAATAAATAACCTACATACGACTGAAAAATGTTGGAAAACACAATTAAATTAATGAATGAAAGTAGGGATTGCGATTTTCAAGTACATATAAATCAATCAGGCACATTCAATTATATGTTCGTTTAAAATATTACTTCTTTAACAATCCTTCTCTTATAACAATTTGACATCGACAATACAAGGGTGTAATAAATCGGAATATTTTCAAGTATGTATTTTCTTCCTTACTTCCTTTTTTTAAAGATAAAAATTAGAAAGCATTTCCAATTAAAGTAGCTCAATTTCGTTTTGACTTAGTTTTCTATCTAATAGTACTATATTTTCTGATAATACTGTCGAAGATTGAAATAAGTCCCTTTCGGAACGACACTCCTAAATAATGAGAGTACATCGGCCAATTAATGCCAGCAACTGTTTCAAAATATACAATAATATGAATTTAAAATTGTCTCTCTGTTCCATGCCTAGAATTCTGCATTCATACTCTTTACTTGGTTATCTATTTCTATTTCCCTCATTAAATTGAACATTAATCCTTAGCTCTTAGATTTCCTACTGTTAAATTAGGTGCATATTTAGGAAAAAAAATGACTCGATAATTTTCTTAAAGCGTATTTGGGACTCTTTCTTTATCCTGGAACTTCCACGAGTTTGACTTGGTAGCCCCATATCCCCCGAAATAGGTTTCAATATACTAATGTTTGAAAGTAGAGATGAGTAAATTCGATTTGTATCCTTACTCAAGCTGTCGAATATTACCCGAAACTATCTGTTAGGAAATATTATTACGGCATTAAACAGGGATCTTTCCCCGCAAATTTTTCTTAAAATAATTTTGCACTAAATGCACAAAACTGCAGCCCTAATTATGTATGCAACCTGTGGATTTGTATAGCTAGTTGCCATCTCCTTCTTACTTTTTTTTGAATTCAAAATCGTCTACTTTAGGTTCTCCCATTAGTGTTCGTTGTTTCTGTTCTTCTACAAATGTATTAAGTTCTTCTAGTTCGTTCATCCATTCTAGCATTAACTCCTTCAACCTGTCTTCCATATCCATCACGTCATCCACAATTGTTTGGTCTTCATTACCTTCCTGCACGGCTTCATTTCTCTCTTCCTCTAGTACATCTAAAAACGCCTTCGTTTCTTCGATTTCATTTAGCTATTATATCCAAAATATTTAAAGTTGTGAGACTGCTTTTACTATTTCATCCAATTGCCGTACCTATACGCCATTTTTACATCTTTTTACTTCTTAGTACGTACATATGTTATATGCAGTTGATTGAGGAGACAAATTTTAGTTTAAGTTCACAGTAAAACATCGGAAAAGAATCGAAAATGAATGAGCTGTTGGACTATTTCGACTTTCGTAAATGAATCGAAAAAAACGAAAGTAATTCGTCTTATGTATTCGCAAAAATTAACTCTTAAGTGAATGAAATTTTCGTCCGTAAGAAATTCATTTACGATTTAGTTTTCGCGAGAAAATAAAACTTATTTTATTTAATTGGTTTGTTAGGAAATATGATGACTCTTTGGCAAGCAGAAGAGAGATCGATACATTGAATATGTATGCATATTAACAGTGGAAGTTCAGGAGTACACTTAATTAATTTTAACAATTCGTTTAGATTCAGAATTTTAGTTCAAGGTCATTTGCGACAATTGTGATTAAGATAATCTTTCATAGGCGAATTTTAACTAAGAAAACTTATAAAAATGCTGTGTTCGGTTTGGCAATTATCCGTTGACGATTAATGGTTTGTATTTTTAAGAAACTTACCAGATATTTTATGGTAAACTCCATAATTTTTTCTGCTTCCAAATAATGCAAAAGGTAGTAGTCTGCGATACATTTTGCTAGGGTTGTTTTTCCCACCATCGGGGGACCATCGATAACAATTCGAATAGGTAATAATTTACGAGCTTTTCGATACTCGTTTGCTAATATAGATCCGAATTCTTCATAAGTATCCTCAAGTTCAAAGGGGAAATCAATAAAGTATGTGGGTGCCATTTTTATATCCATAGTTATATTATGAAAGACACGCGCCTGAAATCGCGGTAATTGTGGTAATTCTTAATTCTTATTTATTGCATTTAAAAGCGTTACCGGTATTAGTTCTTCATATGTTTTTAAAACTTCTTCAGGGGCAACACGTTTTATTTTTATTACATTACCGACAATATTAAAAGCGATATTTCTGGTTAGGGTTTTCATGTTTATGAGACGCGGTTGAACAGCCAAAAGGTAGGGGTGTTCAGGACCAGGAAAATGTTCTATAACTTGTTTTACCATCCTGAAAAAAATAAGAATATGCCTTAATAGGTGTAGTTCAAACGTTTTAGGAAATAGATATACTTTGCAAAATCTTTAATGTAAAGGAGAGGAACAAAATTGTTTCCAGATTTGAAGAGCGGTATAGTGTCCCTGTTGTAGAAAGCTAATTTAAATATATAGTGGAAGATATCATTGGCGCCTCCGTATGTTGCACCAGGACACAGTACTACTGTTCTGATATGAGGCTTGCATCTCCTCTGGAAGTTGACAACTTCTCTTTCCAAACATTTATGTCTTACAAAGCATGGGTGGTTTCTTCGTTTCCTGTAGTGTGCTTCTAACAGAAATTCACTGTTCTCGTCAACTGTTGGTGTTTTTGCCCAAGTTAAAGGTGTTGATATTAGAATGAAATATTTAACGACATCCTTTTTGGATTCATCACCCATTATGCTATGACAAAATTTTTCCAAAGCGTCTAAGACTCTTTCTGCCTGATCAATTTGCGAAGTATCAATGCCGATATCATAAATAATTATATCATTTTCTAACATCATATTCATAAATTGGGGATCAGTGGGTTTCATAATAATTGCGATCTTTCCTTGAATATCTTCAAAACCAGGATCCCTAACAGTTCCGCGTATTTCATAAAATGGATTTTTGCCTGAAGTTGTAGGAAGGGCATCGACAATAGCCTGCCCTTGATATGTGTCAACATAGTTTATAAAAATTGGAATAGGTTTAACTTCTTTTAATTCAACTGGTTCCACAAAAACCTCTTCAGGTTCTTCTTCCGTTGAGCTTGAGGTGGACATTTTACAGTAAATTAGGTAGCAAACTGACCAAATAAACAATTAGATATTATCGTGTAGAAACAGAGCTATGAAAATTAAGTCTAATTATTTGATATTATTTTCAGAGCTTACTAGAGAGCAGGTCAAGGGTACTTTATATTATTCATCAAGATACGACTCATAGTGTAAATAATTTCCGCGGAAACTGTTCCAGATGATGAACTGTATATAAACATTACATAATTGCTAATGGTAAGTACATAGTCAGTTGCGATCGAATTTTTGGTATCAGTCTTGTTTCGAAATTTCTAACGAATGGAAGCTATGGACTCTTGTAACTTTGATATACTTGGATTGATCGCAGACGCTATAGCAGGGATGCTTTTCCCTAGTGAGTTATAATTTTTTTTTCTGAAAATTCTCTCGAAATTTAATTTCAAAACGTCTTGATTTTAGGTGGTGGCGAGGATTCGTCTGAAGTTGAAGATATGAACAGTTAGGAAAATGTTTTTATTTTTTAGTGATTATAATAAATAGTTGAGATTTTCCTACTTGGTATTTAATTTTTTATCATTCTTCGTATCCTATTTATGTTGACGGTTTTGTAAAGCAAATGGTGCATACTTAAAATAAACCACTAATAAACTCACCGACTAAGAGGACGTCCTTCCATCAGTGTAGGTTCAATGTAGCTAATTTGTCTGCATGATGGTGAGGAAAGTACATATAAGGACCTTCAATATATCTAGGTAAATTAAAAATTGTTGAATTTTTGTATTGGTAACTTTAGCTCAAGTATTCATTAAAACAATTACAATATTTTCTGATCATAATATTTTCATTAATTAAATTTTAATTTTTTTCTTAAAGATATAACCGACAAAAAATTAAAAGTCCTCAAATGTACTTTCACTTTGAAATTCATCTTTGTTACTTATAATATACCGAACAGACCTATAAATTGTATTGTTTATTAACATAATTTGTTAATTTTTTGGGTTAAAAATAAATCGCAGAAAATATATGGGCGGTGCTTTCGGATTGCAATGTTGAATGATCGCCAGTTATGTAGAGATGTTAACACTTGAACGAAAGTTAGTGATTTATAAATAATTTAAATGGAAAATAAGAATAACATATTAAATTATTGAAGGTTTTACGGCACAAATCAAATGTTGGTTGTTCTGAGTATATTTAAAAGTCCGTATGGCAACAGTGCCATCTGATTATAATCGATATTCAAAGTACGGAATTTGCTATGGTTTTTTTTTATTCTTTCGTCTCGTTTCGTTTACCGTCTCGATTTGAGCAGCAGTCTCAGAAATAATTTAAGGGTTCTGGAAATATGTAGGAGTGATTTTTCTTTAAATTAAAATTAACTTTAAACCTTTTTCGCTGAAGGAAGTTTTCAAGCTTATATGTTGAATTAGCTCAGTCAACATTTTAAAAATGCTCATCCAAGGCTTCAAATGTTTTTAATTCAAAATTTTTGCTGTGAGGAAGAAGAAAATAATTTAAAGGCTCCTTTCTTGTCGTGATGAAGTAAAATCCACCACTTTTACGTGATTTGCACCAATGTTATTGGCCGAACATAAAACAATTTTAGAAATTCAATAACATTCTTCAGCGATTTGGGCTAAATTGAGTAGTCGAAATGTGCACTTACCTTCTACTTTTGGCATTCCTTTAGAACTTTTGAAAAGTTATTAAATATGTATATTTTCAGGTGTGCGAAAAAATAACCTACTATTTTTTGTCTTCCTGTAGTTCTCACCTCTTTCAATTAATACTAGAACAACCAACCGAATCAAAATGATGGAACTTATTTATTATAAAGTTTACTATTACTACTTGATTTGTTCTGAATTTGTTAGTTTATATTAATTTTAATATCTTTGCACATAAGATTAGGGAACATTTATACACAAAATATATAAAATTAAGCTATTTTAAAAATTCTGCATTTTAGGCATGGTTCTAGTGTTCAGAGTTACATTGCAATAATCAAAACAACTAGGAAGTGCGTTCTCATCATAAATAATTTATTAGTTACATATTTCGATAAAATAAACCACGTCTTAAAACAATTTATATTTTTTCTTAAGTTCTTGTTTCTTCCAATTAGGTAAACTGTTGAATTCGGAATATTTCATTTGGAATAGTTCTACGAAGTCGTCATGGGTAAGATGAAGCTAAATTAGAGGCAAACAAAATCGATATAGAATAAAAATACAATATAATAGAAATAAATAATGTACCTCCTTTTTTGTAATATCAACACCTGACGGAAGTAATTCAGCTTCTTGTTGAAGCACAGAAAGCGGATATTTATGGTGCTTATCAAAATCCGTTGTTATATTATTATTATTAATATTAGTGGAGTTCACTGTTTTCGATTCACTATACTTTCGCATCTTATCATATGAAATATAGTCCTATGAATACAAAACTCGAAAATTAGAATTAACTTTATATAAGTGCAAAACTCACATCCCAGAAGTGATCTTCCCATCCATCAAAGAATCCAACGAAGATATTTGGCTCGTATCCTTGCTGGACCAGTGCTACAGCAGTGTCTTCATTTCTTTGCGCTGGATAGGTGTTTAAAAAATTCGTTGCCATAAACCAACACGTCTGCGCTTCGTCTGAGGTGCTTAACTCCCCCACCCAGATAAATATCATATTTCCCACATCCAATAGATAAATATTTTCAGGGATAAGATCCGCTTGATTAAATGCGATCACCTCTTTTCTTAAAACATTTCCTTGCTTTTTATATATAAGGTAAAGACTTGCTCTGCTGGTCTCATTTGTCTCACATTGTTCTTCTGAATCGTCCTTATAGTTTTCTTGAATTCCAAGCCCTTCAAATTCTTTGTCAATCGAGTTCCAAAATTCTTCAGGTTCTTTAGACTCTAAGACGAGGGTGTATTCTCCTAGACTACTGCCGATACTCTTTGCAGCTTCTCTAGCATCACCTGTAGAGCCTTGCCCGCACCATACCCAAATATTCGAAGCCTTTATTACAAAGCAATCCCTGGGGCACATCGATTCCAAAGTGCTAACTTGATAAGCCTTCGAATTGTAAGAACAGTCACCGACTACTTTTAAAACAAAATTTGTGGGCATATTTGATCGAGATGCAGTAGTCGTATTTCGTTGCTTGAAAATAATTAATTTTCCGCCGAAGATTTGAAGAAAATGTGGCGATTCGGAGCCTTCATTTAATTTAATCATCGTAGCATTTTTTCCCAGTGCACTATAGCAATTATTTGCTATTTTCTCACAGTTAGCATAAACTTCTGGTGGTACCTTTTTTCCCGACCAAAAATATAAAACAGTATTGCATCTTGAACGATTACTTTGGATCTGATTGGTCTCGGAAAGCTTTAATATTTAAAATAAATGTTATTTTTTAAATTTAACGTGCAATATTTCAACAGCTTACAGTGATTGTATAATTTAAAATGTAACAATCCGTGGAGAAGAAAACAAGATTTTTATCGAAAGGAATTTCGACAAATTTCTCTCCTGTCCATCGAAAAATATGTTTTTCACCGGATCCATCGTCTATTAATTGAGATTCTGCAGCCATTTTTGGACGTTGCAAAAGCGTCAGAGAATCTAGTTTACCCAGAAGTTTAGCAACTTTTGTGCCAATACTATTAGCTGATTTCCATGTAGTAAAAAGATGCATGAACTCCAAGGGTTCATGTCCTTCTATGACTCGTATAACAGGTGTCGAATATGGATATTTCTTCTGCAATATTGATTAAAAAGCAAAAAGACTAGAAAAAGAAGCAGATTTCTTAAAAATGTGCAAACAAAATAAATTACCAAACCAAAATAAATAATAATAAATATCACTACAATTAATGAAACTAATTGATTCATCTTAGTTGTATCCATTATTTAGAATTACATATGTACTCTACAATTACTTACTGAGCATTATTCGGTATCATTTAGCATTATTTTTATAAGAAGATGGATATATCTTTGGGCGTGAATGCGGATCTATATCCTTATGCGGGGCTATCTTTTAAAATTTACCCCGTGGAAATTTATTGAAAGTTATAAAAGTTGAGGGGTTGAAGAGGCGTTAGAGTCAGCGATTGTGTGCGCCTCTCTCGGCAACACTAGTAGGGCTATTTTTTTAAAAGAGAAGGAGGTCTCAAATTAGCGATTGTGTGGGGCACATCTAAATTTTTATTAGCCGCTGGGTTCGAGTGAAACTTCTGTGGTGATTCGTGGTAATATCGATTGTGACGCACAGAATTTTTATTTGATCCCCAGCCATAAGACATATCCATGTCAAACGTATTTTTTTGTTAAATATGCTGTTGCTATACTGAATAATGCCAACAATTTAAAAATTTATGATCTTCCTGCTAATTAATTTTGTTTAAACAATTATTTATGGTATTGCAATTTTGAAAATGCTTCTTTATAAAAACTCTTAAAAATAGCTTATGCACCTTTTTAACAAATCCTCGAGCATTTCTCATAGCTTCTACCATCTCCTGAGAACCAACTGATTTTCCCAACCACATCCAGACACCAAGAGTACAACCATCGACGATGTATGCCCATTCAGAATCAGAAAAATCCGATTGTTGTGGAGCAGACGTTCTGACTTCTTCAATTCGATATTTCCCTGTATGGTAGCTGCATTTGTACAATTTCAATGGAGGTCTGGGAGGTTTCTCAATTGGGGCTGTTTGGTTAACCAATCTTGATTTTAGTGGTAGATAAAAATTCCATTCCTTTTTTGCACTTTCATTCATCGATTGCTCATAGCCGTCATCTACTACAACAATATCAGAGTTTTCATCGTCTTCTCGTAGCTTTTTCGCTGCATTCAGTCCATTTCGTCTCTCAGTTGGACTGCTAGATCTGCCCAACCAAACAAAAATATAGCGTGACGTTTTCAAAATCATGGTGTAGTCACAGCTGAAGTGATCCCAATTAACACTGTCCATTTCCGTGCAAACTGGCCATTGCCTTCCAGTAATTTGGAAAAGCTTACTATTTGACTTGCTGTTTTCTGCCGAACTTGATAGAATTCTAAAAATTTTTAATTTTAAAGTAAATTTGCTTAAGTATTATTGCATAAATAAGTGCATTACGTTATCCCCTTTTTAAAATATGAAAGAAAACGAGCACTTTCATTTCCTTGAGTTTCTCTGTATTGTGTTGCTATATGACCGAAATATGTATCAAGTTCCATTATTTTGAATGCAACATTTCCCGATTTCTGTGGTGATGTTTTCTGACCAAGCCAGAAATGTATAAACCGCTCCAATCCAGCAGAGGCTTTAACTTCCCTTGTCTATAATTAATATTATATGTACAAAATTTAAAATATCATTTATTGCTTTTACAATTGTGTCCTGGTTAAGATGCATTTGTGGGGTGCATGCTCCATAAACAATGTAAGTGCAATCATCTTTAAAAATACCATAATTTGACTTAGACACAGTTTCTATGCGATCCTGCTCCACTTTCCATATATGAAAGCAAATTGTGTGTTTAGATAATTTTCTAAACACTGGATCAATCTTCATATCTGCGTGGACTTGTTGAAGATCACCCTGAGGATGGATATTAAGGAAATTAGTTTAATTATCTTGATTGCTTAACACGTTCAGTGCCATGTGTACCGAATGTGACCCACAAATTAAAGCTCTCTGGTCAAAATACAAAATATAATACTCTCTCATGACGGCTCATTTTAATATTCTGGCACGAAACGTGTTAAAATAGGAGTGGTTTCAAGTAATTGAACACAAAACTACAAAAATAGGAATCACCAAGCATACATACAAGAAAGCGAAGCTTTTTGTGAATGAAAATACAGGTATAATCATTTGACTTTCGTGTGCGATAATTACTTCATGATTTTAAAGAAAATATGTTTCTCATTTTTTAAAAGGGTAAAGGGTGTATTTGAAATAAAGAGATCACATTTAAGAGGATAAGAACTTTTAACTTCTATATATGTTACATGTATACATACAAATAAAATCGGAGAAGGGAACATTTTTTATGACCAAAAATAAGAAAAACTTTTTTATTTTTTAAGTCAAAAAATTGCAATATTCATTTTTAAACTCCCCTTTTATATTTTAATCAATATTTATTTATACATAATTACAGTGATATATTTCACGTTTCATATAAACTAAAAATTAATTATTTCTCGAATCTCATAGAATTCTACGTATATAAATAATGAGAATTATTGGTCTAAAATGTATAATATAATATAAAAGACAGATGATGACGGATGATGAGATATCTTGTCTTTCATATTGGTTTTGCAATGTCGGCTCATTTGTTCTTGAGATATCGTGGTAAAAACTTATGTAAAAAAAAAAACTTTCTTGAAAAATATTGTATGATACCCCACAAGTTCATTGAATGAATGAATGGGTGCATGAATTAGGGCAATTTTTATAAAACTCAGGAATCGATTCAACTGATTAGGTGTAATTACGATGTCCGCCTAGAATGATTTTCGTTTAATGTCGTCATAAGACGGTTTAACTATATGTTATTAATACCAAAATCCATACTTTCTAAATATTGGCAAAATGTTAAATCTTTTGTATATAAGGCGTAAATGTAATTGTTTAATTGCTGAAAGCATTTTAAACATTTTCTTATGTTTTACAGATCCGATTGAGAAACAAATACGTTGGAATTTATACTTTTAAAAGTAGCATTTACCTAAAATTTAATGAGTAAATATACCAAAGATAAAGAAACTCATGTTAAACTAAAATTTTTAACTGTTTCAGTACTGTGTTTAAGCAATTAATATATTGTTTAGATGTTTTTCGGATATAAAGCTTCAACAGAGGAATACAAAAAATAGAATAAAACATTTATAACACAAAAACAATGAGGAAATAGCATCATAAAGCAAAAATTCGTTAACATTAACATTTATTAAATACTATTTTTTCTAAAAAAGTAGAGCAAATAACAAATATGAACCTGAGTATGGACTAATTGTAAGCACAACAATGAGGAAGTAATCAGCTTGTGTTATTAACGGCTACCGGACACAATAAAAAAAGCAATCAGATGAAAGGAAATAATTTGGTATAATAACGACCAGCCGCACATATCAACCGAGTTTCCCGATAGACCAAATTGAGGAAAGTATGATTTTCACAAAAAGTGAAAATGCAGAAGTGCAACTTTCTAAATCGATTCTAGTCGAGCAAGTATAGAATTTAAAAAAAAAAATAAAATCAGCTCCAGGTATCGAATCATATCAAGTCCACTTTTTTCCACTCACTCAGCTGAACCATACCACTAGGTAAATGGGCAATAGAAGCAAACTAGAGCTACTTAACGAGATCTTTAGGTTGAATCTCCAAGACCTGCATGGTGCGTTTTCTTCTGGTCCCTCAGTTTCCTTGAGGTACCCTGAAATTTTGAACAGTCCTCAGGAATTGAACCGACTTTGGATTTTAAATATTTTTTTCGAAAAAAATATACTAATAATCGTATATCACAATTCTAGATTTTGCAGCCGGCGAACACGTTAAATCTCTGTCAATTCACAACAAAATTAACGCCTTGATCACTAGATGGAATTTAACTAAGGTATCGCGGGAGTTGGTTGAGTGGGGCCCCGTTTTGAGGTCGTTACGTGGTACCGTCGAACTGGAAACCTTTAAGACACCGGAAGTGGATGAGAGGCACATCTGGCTCGTTAAAGCTACCGTGGATGACTGAATCATGCAGTGTGCCGAAGAAGAGGTATGAACCACTGCAATCACCTGGTCATTTTGGAAAGCAACTATTTTCCATCCACCACCAACAAACCGATCGGGGAGATCATTGTTTTACTCATTCATCCTGACTAATGGCTTGATCAACAATTGCAATTATTTAAAACTCCACCATAAGATTCATACGAAGAGTTTGAGGACGGTTAGAAGCTAGATTCAATTTTAGCTGATTGCTCCCATTACCGGGAATTTAATTAAGATAGCCGCGAGGCTGTGCAATGCGGTGTTAAAATCTTCACTGATTTACACAAGATCAAACCGGCGGATTTCCCTGTGTATAGTTGAAATGGTTTAATTGAGCGCAATTAGGTTAAGAAAAGAAATTGAATTTCATCCGTGGAGGAAGATGCGCTTGTTCCAGGCAAGACATTGAGTCTTTTATGTGGTAGTCGCACTGTTTTTCTTTTTGCACCTTAATAGTTACCCGGTGGAAGAACAGGTGTTTGATAAACTCTCAACAAAAGTGGGTATATTTAAGCGAAAAGAAGATTAGGGGATTGATGAAGAGGATGATCGTGTCGGGAAAATCAATCGTGAAACGATATGTAAAACATAGACCTTTAATTTCTTGAAGACTCGCTTTCTTTGGCATTACGGGAAATACTTTTCATAACATTCACCGGATTTTGATGCGATGCGAGTCTTCAACTCTCTAATGCACCGTCGCGGCGGCCGGCGTGTCGGCATTTCTTTCCGTTGATGATCCACGGGTTCGTTTCAGATGATTGACTTGAACTCAGGAATTCATGATGTGGTTGCAAACAGGCTTCTGAAGCATCAAACAAGAGGTGCAACTTTAAGTCAATTTTTAAAATACTGTTAGAAATTGGTCTTAGAAGAATTTATAGTTTAATAGCTTACACCTGATACGTAGAAAGTATACTTATTAATAAAGTCATCCTTAATCCGGTGCCGTTTCGGCCTGGATGGATATACTCGTATGATATATGACTCGATACTTTTTAAAACTTCGAATTTATACGCGAAATAAATAATAATAATATCTCGTATTAATATGTACGTACAATTTATTTTGCATGTCTGTTTGCTCATCTCACCACAATGGCGCAAAGTGGGCAAGAATAAGAAATTGTGAATTTCACATGACCTGTTTGGCGGATTCTATTATTTTCAAGGTTTTTTGATTTGAGAACGATTCCGAAAGCACTTTGTAGAAGGGAAAAGGGAAAAATAATGAAAAAAATCCACTTCCCATTATTTTTAAGATATTCGTAAAAATAATATTCAATTTACAATAACAACTATGTACAAATCAAATGCCATTCGAATTAGAATTTTCCTTACAAAAGGAAGTAAATATGTAATAATTACGAATGCATTTCCATATTATTTTTGTTTTAAAAATGGACCATTCTCAAAACGGAAATTTAGTGCAATACTAGGTAATCAAGGCAAACTGATTGCCTTAATTATTTAATATTGGATTAGGGCTAGGATGGTTTGGAATCAGTTCTATTTTTTTAAAGGTTTTTTTTAGTGTCATATTTCGGATAAATCTTTTTATGGATTTAGTATACATTTTAGCCTCGCCATTTTAAATTTTCAAATTTTGGGCATCCTCAAATCACGCACATATTAATTTTGTTTATGAGTCTCAGAATATTTAGGATATTTATCATTTTTATTTTGATTAACCTCTTTGTTGTTGTGTCCCCTAGCTCCTCTCCTCAGGGTTTTCGTACATATCATTGTACCCCCGGAGAATCTTAGACTATCAAAAAAAAAAAAATCATCAAAATTCACGCGTTCAATAGTTATGCGCGAACAGACAATAAAAAAAAAATACATACGGGTCAAATTAATAACCTCTTGTTTTTTTGGAAGGAGGAAGGAGGAATCGAAATGCAATCTTCAGAACAGGAAACTTTGTTTCAAAGCTATAAACAAATTTGAAATTTTCTGTTTTCATGAGAACGATACAATTTGTGATGCGTGCATAATAATGGCTTTCAGAATATGGAGAACACTCAAGACTTTTCGAACAAACTATTAAAATTGATGATTTATATACAAAAAAATATGTTCTCCTATTTGACCATTAAGTTCTATTAAGTCATTTTGTTATTTGTAATATTATTATTTTTTATTTATATCCGCACAAAATTTTACGCATTACTTAAGAATAGAAAGTGACAATGGTAGAACTAATTGAATTTGTAACCATCAATGAGCACCAGTAATTATGATACCCGGAAGTAAGATTTTAAGGCAAAGAACAAACAGCGTGATTGTAGACAAAAACTAGATCAATTAGTAATAACAAGCAAAGTTGCGGTCAGAATCTATTTCTAATTGTTCTCCAATCTGAGAGGAAAGGTTTCCATTGAATGGTTGGTCGCGTTAGGTTCAAATTAAAAACTGAGAAATAGAAGTCTGATGGTCGGGCAACTAATATACTTCTAGAAAATAACAAAAGATCGCCGACCGCCAGTTTTAGTGTTTATATTTCTTGAACATAATTACGCATTCCGTTAGATTTCTATTGTTTTTTTTTCAAGTCGTCGACCAGAGGAATTTCGCAGCCTTTCCAACGTCTTGATTTTCTGTCTAAAAAGTGTCAGGGCATCTTGTAAGCAGCCTCGCGCTCTAAAAAAAAATTATTCTTCTTTGAAGCGCCATAGATTTAACTGCGAGGTACAATGGCAGTGGCGCAGGAAATTTTACACTATTATTTTACATAACTCGGAAGTGGTGTCAGGTTTAAGTTTTCATAAATTCAGAAAGTGCGACAAGGAGGGCACGCCGCGGTGCGGAGGAGTTTCTTCAATCGGTGGTGAAACAATAGATGCGACTTGCGAGTCTGGTTGTCGACTATTCGCTTAAACAAATTAAACCTAAGCCGGGTGTATGAGCAACAATGAACCGCAAAAATTTTAAATCGTGAGAAGATAACTCGAAGTGGAGCCGGGGGCTTGGGAGCCCTAGTTAAGTAGGAAACCGCAGCGAAGCTCCCGCGTTCTCGTTGTTCCGGGCCAACACCGAGCAGCATCGCGATTTCTGCGTTAGCATGCCTTAATCGGTTTTAATTTCTTCGTCGAATAGGCTCAAGACATTCACCCGGCGCTTGGCCCTTCGCGTGAAATGCTACAAAAATTGAAATGACACGGTGCCAGGCCATTGGAGGAGCCTCTCCGACACTTGCACCGCCAGGTGATGTCTTTCCTGCTTTTCTCTGCGGTTTGTCTTGAAATCTTGAGCAAAGTAATCGACATGCTGCGGATGTTAGCGAACTATTTTCACGGTTGTATCGAGCGGATGGAGGGCACTTTTTCTCACATTTATTTCGCTGACGTGACTCCAGGTATTTCGCAATTTTAACAAAAGACACCCGTTGAAATAACTTCGGGTACAAGGAAAGTATCCGGAAAATTATTTCAGAAGCTAACGCAAATCCGTTGGTATTAAGCCCGCCCCTAAGCCAGCGAAAGGAAGATACCAGTTTTATTGTTGTGCCTTACCTTAAGAGTTAAGTAGCTGCCAATATGAAAATTTATTACAACTTCTCGCGGGGGGAACGAAGGGTTTTAACGACAGTTCCTCATTAATTTTTCTCACTGGAGAAAATTACTTTCGCTGGTGGAGGCTACAGTAGAAGACAGACAATGAACGTCTTACACGATTCTTCCGCATGTATGAGAACTTCGGAAGGCTTCTGTGGCTGTTATTTAACCTTACGTTGGCGTGATTATTAGATCGTAAAATTAATATTTATGCTCCAAGAAAAGCGGTTACTTGGGAGTTAGGGACGCTCAACGAAATGCATTTTGCTTCTGTGTAACGAACTTTTAACGAGTTATGACTGCCGTTCATGGCGCTTCCAAAATTTCTCTTAGATAACTAATGAAACTGAAACCTAATATGATTAAGATCTCATTGGAAATTTTATACTTTTTATAAGTTTTCTGCCTTACATAATATAATTCTGTTTTTATATAACCGTTTTTAAAATATTGCTACTAGTTGAGCTAAATGCAGGTGATCAAATTTTTAATTACTAAAATTTATTTTCATAACAAAGAATGCCAATATTTAACTACCAAGATACTTTGGCCAAATATATTATACATAGTAAAAAACAAAAACAAGATTTTCGCAAAATCAATCTTTTAATGTAAAGCATAATCCAAATATATTAGAGGTATTCATAGTTTTTTGTATCTGATATTTATTTGTCCTTGAATCAAGTTTAATATTTAATGTGATGTTTTATACATTTTGTTTTAAAGTTATATACAGGGATACGGTATTGAATAAAAAAATACATACTATAGCATGCTAGTAAAAATTTAACAGACCCAAACGTAGTCCAAAACAGATACGGAAAGTCTACATATACCCAAGTGAGGCATGAATACTTGAGCAAAAATTTAGCAGTTTTTGTTAGTTTTGTAACAACCTTCGTACAGTGAACGCATGAGCGTGCAAAGTAAACTGAGTAAAAATTTCATTGACCCAAATGTAGTCCGAAACAGGCACGGACATGCCGGCGAAACGGGCGTATTTTTGAATTTTTGTACTTGTTGCGGGTTCGTACTACAAAACAAAATTCTCATGCCTACTGTGGGCGTATTTGTTCCCTATAACGGGCTAAGTTTGGGTGCGCTTATGCCTGCGTCTGTACCCCATTTGGGTGCATATGTGTTAACGAAAACGTTTTAATGGAATTGTTCGTTTATATTTGAATTGAATGAAGTTGTGTTCAACGTGGATGTCTACTCTAGTTATTTATTATTCACGAACTTTTAGATTCACAAATGTAAAAAATGCTAAAGTTGCGTCACAGTCGGCTAGGTTTAAGGGGCCTTGTGTACTTCATGTAGCCTAAGCATAATTCCAAGAGGTTACTAAACCTCCCTATTATTTTCAATTTTAGTCATAGTGAGATAATTTGCACAAACAATTTTACGGAACGATCATAATAAGTGTTAACAATTACTGTTGGATTGCTCACAAGTTCATTGGCATTTCTCAGGCATCACAACAGTCACTTTTTATGTGACCTCTTTCATCTCAGGTAAATTACAGCGAACAATTAGCATAAGTTCGTAGCAAGGGGAATAATTAATCACAGTCCTGGGCGACAATTAATGTTTTGTGAATTTTGCACACTTCCGCTGAAAACGCTGACATCTTCCATGAGTACTACTCGTAAAAATGAAAACAAAACGCAAAAATACAATTTACACAAGGAGAAATAGGTCAGTTGTACTTAATTAAGAGACTTTCATGCAAAGGCGCTCAGCGGAGGAGCCAGTGAAAATTAAAGAGCACTCATACGTATTTTTTCGGTTGAAAAAATTTCATTAATTCTATCAAAAGCGAAAAGCACGAGTTTTCATGAAAACCACTCGAACTCAATTATGAAGAAGAAAATAAATTTGCATTCGTGATAAGATGTCGGATCAGTGGTAAAAAACTAAATTAAAAACTCGTAAAATTCAAAATCACCTGTACGAAGCTATTCCACTTAATCATCTCGCTCGAGTGGTGTATGAGCAAATTTTCACTTTCGTTACGTTCGTAGCGCGCGTTCGCGGTGTAATTCGATTCTAAGCACCACCCAAAGACGAACTGATCGCGAAACGAAATGATGTGATCGTGCAGATCGCACGGACCCAACCGATATGAAATATGATTAAAATCGCGTAAAATTTTATTCAAGCTTTTCATAAATTCATTGCTACCGGACTGTGGAGCTCTGAGTGAAAGAACAATAGGTGCGCGCCGTAATTGTCAACGCACATGGCCCCTTCCGTTTGAGTCACTCAACCGAAGATCCTTTTCTAGATTGCAGGCCTCATAGTCAGTTGGCGGGAGTATTTGGAAATTCATCATTTTCGGAGATGATTTGAGATATTTTCTGCTTTGCATTGAGGTCATCAGCAGCAGCACGCAGCACCTTGGATGGCTCTATGCAATCAGTTTATGATTTTTCTTCTTCTGAGAAGGGAGTGCCCAATATTTATGGCTTAGGGAGTTAATCAGTCGTGGAATGGTTCACTGAGGCTGTTTTACTATTTGTTTTGCTGAAGGCACACTTTTCGTATTCTGCTTTGCATTCAAGTTGAATTTTATGTAAATTTATTAGAAATATCAGAATCAATATCCCAAATGATCAGGTAATAAAAAAGATTCACAAGCGCGAGTAGGACTCGCGAGCCGAGTCGAAAGAGTCTTGCCGTTATAAGGGATATAGAATTATAAAATGATTTTTGAAATTTTTTCCTTCACTTATACTATTCTAGGTCAACGTTAAATAAAAGTTTTGATGAGACAGTCAATCAGCAAATTTAATTAAAAAATAAATACCAAAAGTTCTCACCGATCCCATTACGGCTCCGAATTTTATTGAAGTATTTTTTTCACATATATTTCTTAAACAGTAAGTATTGTTATAGTTAAGAAATATGTCAGATGACAAGAGGAGTAAGCTAATTATTTAGAAATTGAATATTCGAATTGGCAGCTTTTGTTAATTAGGCATCACTGCGCTAACACTGATGATATAAAAACTTTATAAAAAAAATCCTAACTTCCTTGCATTATTTGTCTAACTTGGAGAATAATGAATATTTTAAGAAATTTTAACTTACCAAAATGCATTTTTTTAGATAAAAATGTTTGCTTCGATGTTTGACTTTATCAGGAGCGATTTTGTTGATGTTACGGTTAATAATTTTTCAAATTGAGTCCCTCTGGAATTCTATAATAATATCATAAAACTTACTATTGCCCATTCGAATATTAACAGAAGCACTGAAAACAGAAAACTCAATATTCTAATCTTGATAATATAAAGACAGCGTTTAACAACATTCTGGTTTATTTTCAATTTTCTATTGATTATGAATTTGCGCAATATTCATAGCTTCATCTTTGTGTGCCTCGCCGCATTCATACCTTTGAAAATCAATAACTTCAATTTCATTCTCTTTCAGTACTTCACCAACAGTTGTATCAGGATCGATGAGGTATTCCTGGAAGATCAAGCATTTTTCATCGTCCTTATCTTCCACTGGTTCATCTTTTCCAATTTCTCCGATTTTCACAGGATTTAAGCCAACAATATGTTGACATAGATTTTTCTGTAACTCCTCATTTTCATTGTTTGTTCTAAATGCAACAATGGCTCCATATCGACCAAATTGAGTAACGTTAGGAGGAGCTGTTGTATTGCTAGCTGGATGCGTGTAGCCGGCTATTTTTAATTCGTTATTACTTTTAAAGCATATTGCACGTTTAACGGATGCATTTTCGCCAACTGTTCCAATGAGAAGTGCCAAATGATCACCCAGCGTTTTTCCGTCATCAGATTTTAAGTTTCTTAGAGCTTCTGATTCAAATCCTAACTGTAAAAGACAACAATTTCTAATTTTTGCATGTATAATATTTACAATTTAAGAAATAAAATAACAATTAGATAATATAAGCTAAAAAAAAACGGAATCAGGTACGTAAAAGTTATAAACTAATAAATGCACTGTTTAAATTCTGAACTTCTAGGCTAGTGCGAATAAGAAAAGGATTCTTCTCTATCTAAGGATAAGATTAAAAACCTGGATTTACTGATTATTTAGTCTCTTCTTGTTGAAATTATCTCTTTCATCTTTCAGCTATAATTAACTAATGATATGTCAGTATTATTAATTATTAAAAATAGTTAAGTTTTCGTTAAATAAAAAATAGTTACCTCTAGCAAAATTACCGAAAATAACATCCCATTTTAATGAAAACATTTTTCAATCGATTTTTTTTTTTGTTTTTGTTTAGCTTTGAATTAGTGTGTAAAATTCAATGCCCTATTTAAAATAGTTTGCTTAATCAAATCCGATAATGAAATGAGCGCAGCTAATATTAAGTGTATGCAACTTTTGCACCAGAAAAGGTATAAACACAGAATAAAAAAGCTAGTGTATCTAGCATGGAATTCATATCAATCAAGTTTGTGCGCCAATTTAAAACTTCTAATAAAATCTTAGGACATAATATTAAAGGGAACAGAGAATTTAAAAGTGAAATCAATGAATTATTTTTTTAATTTATTACTAGCAAACTAGCAAAGCAAGAGCCTTACCTTCCAAAGATCGCCATCAAATTCTGTCATTTCTGTGTACTGAGCACAGATTCTAGAGGCGTAATCCACAAACTTTTTGAACTGCTCATTTCTGGCAACGAAATCTGTTTCACAGTTTACCTCTACCATTGCTCCAATGTTTCCTCTGACGAGAACGCCAACCAGACCTTGTGCAGTGGTTCTCCCTTCAAGTTTAGTAGCCTTTGACCAGCCCATGGCTTGGGCTTGCTGATTTAACCACTCCTCTGCCTGTAAGGTTTGCTAAATGAAATGAAAATTCAAATTCAGGATTCGTTTACCTTTTTCAAATCATTACTATGCATCTCTAGAGCTTTTTTGCAATTTGAAAAGGTGTAACCGGTCTTTTTTCTAAGTGCTGCTAGGGCGCTTTTATCAGCCGCGAGACTAATGCTAGCTTTGTGGAAAAATCGCACCGCTTGTTTGAAAAACATCTTGACTGTTCAAATTAACCGCCTTTAGGTAGAAGTACTTAACGACAGAGATTCCTTATCCCTGTGGAAACGAAGCAATCGATACAAAATAAATAAAATTTGTCATAAATAGTTCAAGTTTTGGTGCTGTGGGAAGACACTCACCACAATTTTACAGGAGAATTTATTTAATTCCGCACGGAGACTTGAGTATTTGAAACACAGATATTGGCAGTAAGGTATGGTGTTTTCATAAACTGTTCATTGAAAAAGAATTGTTTAAAGTTTCTTTGAAATAAAACAAGAAAATTGCGAAAAACCGGCGACTGTTGCACAATCTCGACGTTTTTGACGTTTTTAACACATTAGCACTTTTGGCAGATGATAAGATGGAATTTAGTGAAGTTAGCTGTGATTCTCGAGAGCATTGCTTTTGGAGAGATTTTCTGCCGGGAATTTAAAAATGTTTGTTCGTATGGAAAAGATTCGGTGTGATAATTGAAGTCGACGTGAAAGTTGAAGTGATATAATTTCAGTAGATCATCGGCAATCAAATAATTTTTTAAATACATGTTTTGTATTCTACGGGATTGTATTGTAATTGGGGACACAAAAAAAAAAAAAAAAAAAATACGGAAAGCCCTTCGCCGAGATCTCTTTAGCAAACATGAGGGAATTAATAATAAATTAAAATAAATGGAAACCTCCAATATAATTTCTAAAGGTTAGGAATCTTGCGAATGGTCTTAAAATCTAGTCATGGTAGAAAGGTCGAAAAAGCCTTTTAGAACAGGTGAGTTAAATGTACATACATAGGTACAATTTAATACCCAAACTCGAACACTGTAGAAAACATATTCAAAATATGAATTTATGAATTCTTTCAGGGTCCTTAAGCTTAAGGACGAATTTAGGCAACTGAAGCTTGATATCATCAAAAACGTTAAAAGTCTTTAGTACCTACTCTATTTGGCAATTTCAAATTTAATGTTATTATGATTGGTTGATATAAAAAAAAACCTACAAATTAATGCTAAGCTCTGCGTTAGTAGGAGGAAGAAACGGGAGCGAATATAATAAAAATATTAGGTATGTAATAGACCGAGCTCGAAATATCAATGCTAAATTTAAAGCCAAATATTTTAATTTTACATTTGGAGTGTTTACATACTCATCTAAAGTTAAGGGTACTCACTGAGTCTGAAAGAATTTAAAATTTTATTCAAATGTTCCAAATATTTAATCTTTTTCTTCAGTGTAATAGTTAATACCTGCTTACGTATTATGCTATGATTACGAAATAACACAATATTTTTGAATTTTAGTTTTTTTATAAAGAGGAAGCAAAAAATGCGGATCAAAGTGAAATATCAAGGCGAATCTATAAATTAGTTTTATAGAGATGTATGAAAATTGTTTTGTTATATCAAAGTTTGACTGAATTCCATTGATTTTAATGATCACATAGGGACTTCTATTCTAGAAAGCTATAATTGATAATTATCATTGCAGAGCTACAGAGAAGTAGGAACACGAGAGAACTTGCTTCGAAATGACTTCGCCAAACAAGAAGTCAACTGGTGCGGTACCAAAAAATCTTCCACCAATATCGGGTACCAGAGATCTTGTGAAGAATTTAATAAAATCTAAAGCAAATCCTGCTTATATTTCACGAAGATACTGGTACGAACTAAATATGCCTGAATCAACCAAGGAAATGTTTAATGGACAACCGTTTACGTTTCCTGAAAAACTATTACGGCATGGCCGTGACATTATGCCGGACAAACAAAAGCCGATAGGGCGAAAGCCAAAAAGTGAGTATAACACGAATATTAAGAGTAGATTTAGTTTAAGGTCTCTTCACGGATTTTGATAGTAGAAACATGATAGTTATGTAGATGTATTTTAGCCATGATGTTTTGCATATCTCACCACAAAATACTTTAAGTTTTAACGATTTAATACTTTTATTTCTCAAGAATCATATAAATAAAATAATTAAAGTTAAATACCTTTTCAAATTGCAAATCGAAAACATTTAAACATTTTAAATTTGATGATTTTCTACAATTTTCTTTAAAATATTGTTAGAAAATGAATAAATGAACATTTTTACAAGGTTATATAAACATTTGTGAAGAGACTGTAAATTCATGCCGAATAAATAATATGTATAATGTAAATTGTAAAATAAATATTTATACATTTAAGAAAGTCGATCTTACACTAAAATGAGAGAGGAGCGTGAAATTTTTAGAAAAAAATTGGTCGAGCTAATTGCGATTAAAGACGATGTAGAGGATGTTGGCGATGAATTCCCGAACCGTGAGGAGAGGGAAATACTACGATACTATTATTATATAAAACATGGAATCGACACATTACATGTTGCTCCTTTAAATGAACGGGTCTTGCATAGGTACATTATGCTTAAACTTACGCTTTAGAAATCAAATTATATTTATGAACAGAATAAAAACCATGATTCCATTCCGCTTACGAAAGTGGGGAACTGTCTTAGATGAAAGCATTCACGAAATTCAAGCGCAATACATTTTTGCAATGAAGAAAGCCATTGTTGATTTCGTTCTTAGTGACTCTTTGAAAAAATCTACTGTTTCCGAAGAACCCACTTTGGACAGAAAGGAGTTAGCTGCTATTACAAATAAATGGCGACATCGGTGAGTTTTTAATAATTGTACCTACATATGCACATACATTTACATTTGAAGCACAGCATGATTTTCTAAAGTTACATTACTTAATTAATTACAATTGCCATAATGGTTTTTGCATTTTGAAATGAAATGGTTTATTTAGGAAATATTAAATCATTTTTTTTTTTAATCTACGAGTATTGTAATATATGTATTGTTAAACATGTATGCTAGAGTAAGAAATCGATCCCAAATGTCAAAATAAACTGGCGATCCTAAAACCAATATCCAAACAAAAGTGACTGATTGTCCAAATACATAATGTCAAATTTGGTACAAATTCTCTGGTTTTTGAGATATTCATATTTTTTGGAAATTGGGGAAAATCGCTACCTCAGAAATATTTTGTTTTCTATGTACATCACAAGTAATAGAAAATGTAATGACTTTTATTACAAGATATTAAATTTTCAAATATTGTTTTTGATGATAGTTTAAAAAACAAAATCCAAACTTTTGCTATGGATTACTGATATAATAAATATTAAATTTAAGCACAATCTCTTTTTCTTTGGATAAGAATACACAGATGTAAAGATATAAAGCATGTAATAAATTAGATTATTTTAGGCAACAGTAACACAACAGCAAATAAATATTCATTTTACAGGAGTCTTTGATCACTCAGTTAAAAACTTTTTGCCAAATAATGTTCAACTCTGTTAAAAGGCTGCATACTGTTTAAGCTAATTAATAAGCACTTATTATAAAAATTGTGAAGAACGGAATTTTGAAAATAGAGCAGAGTTGTTTTTTCTCAAATTCTTTTTATTTAGAGAGAGAATTTAGATGAAAAAAGTTCTTTAAAAATTAGATAAACTTTATGTAAGCTTGTCATTTAAAAACCCAGCTCTTGCTATGTTTCCATTTTTGGCCACAAAGTACTCGAAGTACTTCGAAATCAGCGACTCAAAATTCTTCAATTACCAATTATTATAAAAATGCATTGAAGTACATAATTTGAGAGACAACTATATTGAACTAGAACATCATTATATATGTACATATACTTACTTATATGGCTATGTATATGGAACATATAAGTTCGATTCATAATATAGCATTAGCATTAAATCATCATTCTACAAATTTTAACTTTATTATTAAAATACCTGAGTCGGACGGATTGTAAGATTTTAAGTTAGATTATATTATTATTTTGCTATTTTTTCAATTGAAAAATTTTTCTTTCCTTCTCAGATACGAAGAAAACAAGCTTAAAATTAGTCGACATCTTTTTGCTATTAATCGTTGTGTTGCTCAAATTTTGGAGTTATGGTTCAGTACTTACAAAGAGTTAAATTTAATAGATGTGCAACAATTGGAAGCAAAACAGGAAGCGTATGATTTATTCGAAATTTCTGTAAAACTTTTTAGGACTTTTTATTTTGCAGTTTTCTAACATTCTCTCCATTATAGAACCTTTTAGGTAGACAAATAGAAAAAGCCAAAAGCATCATAACAGGCAATTGGTTTGGAGATATCCATACAATTTTGTTGCGTGGTACAAAGAAAAAAATCATTCCTGATGTTCGAAAGCCCAAATTGCTCGCCAGATTTTTCAATTGCGTGGCTGCCCTAATGACTCAACAATTGGAAGACTTATGCATAAAAAGTTTGGATACGTATACGAACTTCATATGCAATATAGTAAGAAAAATATATTTTTAGTAAATTTTATTTAAACTATCACCTAAGTAAGAATATGATATCTATTCTAATATACGATTATCTGTTTCTGTTTTTTTACATATTCCTAAATCAAGTTTTGTTTTGTAGAAAAGAAATATTGGGATTAGATTGAATATTATTCTGGAAGATCAAGATACGTTAAAATTCAGTCCATCATTTCAAAAAATTCAGTCTGAGGTTTTACGGATTATCGACGCTATTTTAAAAGCAATAAAGGACCATCCTCGAATAGAAACGAAAATATATGCAGACTTAAAATTGAACACGATAAATGCTAGATTGTGCCCGAACGTACCGGATTCAATTGTAGAAAAGTGTCGTAATCGAATCTATGACATGCTAGAAGAGCAGAGAATCGGTCCAGAGTTGAGAATTCAAGATTTTGATAGATACATGGATCTCATGAATGGAATAGATGCGAAGAAAATATCAGACTTTGTATTGTCTAATCCTACGTTCGAAGAGTACTGTAACCAGGTTAAGTACTATCAGAATCTAGAGCAAGAAATTCCAATTGAAATTTGGGGTGTTATCAAAATGGGTTTATATGAGTTTCATCGTGAGGGCTTGATTCAGACCCTAGAATCACTTGCACGCCACATGCGAACGGAATTACTCACGAAAATGGTATCTGATCAGCAAGCAGATATATCGAGGCTTGGCAGGGAATATGAAGCCATTGCTAAGAAAGCTCTGACGGTACCTGAGCATACCGCCGAACTTATGGAATTAAAGGCCTTTGTTGCTCGCACAGAGGACAAAACGATGCCAGAAATGGAGCAGCGACTGAGAATTGTAAGTATTGGCCACTGGTAGAGAACAAAAAGAGTTTTTTTGTCTTGCAAATGGTTAGTTAGTCTTACTTTTGCTTATTTTATGTTTTCCTTTATAGCACAAACAGCATATTTTGAAAATATTATAGCACAATAGTTTAAGTTTTGTCCTGTAAGTATAGGTATTTTAGGTCCTGTATCAGTCTTAAGAAAAGGGAATAATAACTTGAACCTGTAATTTTTATTCTTCAGTGTAATTGTCAATAATTTCAATATATTTATTATATAGTTACATCTACAAACTAACTTTTCAATTTAGTCAACTTTGACCATTCATTTCTTAAAATTTAAACACCTTGAAACTGTTCTGAGAGTAGTATTTTAACCTAAATTTTCATTTACCACACATTTTGGTTTAAAATTCGAGGTCCGTCAATTGGGTAATTTTAGGGTCACTCTTTAATTTCCAGTAATAATTCTTTGATGGAGCTTCACTACTAAAAATCTTTCTGACGCACTGTGAGCATTCGCTTTTTATACCTTGCACTGACCTAAAATATGGTACCAACGGATAGGTTTGTCATCGTTACTAACATTTTAATCATCTTCATTGCTTCCCTGTCCCTTTGAAATTCGCTTGTCCCCTTTTGAATTATTATATTATTATATTATTAATTATTTGAAATATGGAATTTATACCTTTCGATAGTTTCATTTGCAATTTAAATAATTTAACTACCCACATCATAACCGAATCGCTCTGATACCGAGAATACATTGCGTATTTGAATATATGAATTGCTTTTCAAAATCTAAGCATGCAGTCAAACATTTTTGTAAATCATCTAAAAAGTAACGAATAAGTTTTTAAATAGCAAGTTTTTGAAGATTAATTCTCAAAATTATTACTTTAAAGTTTTTATTTGATAGGCGTTAAAGATCAACGTGTTTAATAACATTTTCAATGTAAAACTCAGAGTTTCATTGTTCATCCTTTGTTTTTGTACTCCTAGAGAAAACAGGTTTCTTATCTACGTAAGTTTAATAATGGAACGGAACTGGTTTGCAAAGAAAAACAACTGAAATTATGTTGACTACATATTTATTAACAAGACAAATGAGGATAAGTATTTGACCGCATATACAGATTTTGCTTTTGTAATATATTACTAGCTTGGTTTGATTATAAATCGTTTTACATAATGAATGTAGAATGTTGGTTCGTTTTCTGAATAGATTTCTTTTTAGAACATGAGTCATATCCTGTGGATTATGGATTACGTAATATACTCACCTTTAGAGATAAAAAACAACAGCAACTCATTCCAGTGGTATCTAAAACTACCCTCAGTATTCAAAGAGCACCGGGAGATAATCGCTGAGAAGACTATTGAATACCAAGAATTACTTAAGAAACGCATCGAATCGTTTAGACGAGAATTAGATACATACTGGGAACAAGTACAGGACTATGAGAATTGGGGCGACATTAAGCATCTTTCGAAGTACAAGAAAAAGGCTACGGCTCTCGATAATCGATTGATTCAGGCAATGGAAACAATTGATAAAATCAACGAAGAGGAAACATCATACGGATGGGAGTTATCTCAGTATCCTGTACGAAAGAAGACACACGATAAACTGACGCCATACAAAAAATTATACGATGCTGCTCAAGAATTTATGGATAAATACGATCTGTGGATGCACTCTCAAGTGGGAGCCTATGATCCTGACGACATCGAAAGTGAAGTCTCGACGATATATCGAATCATTCAGAAACTTGAAAAACAAATGGGTGACCGTCCACATACTTTGAGATTGATTCAAGACGTAAGTGTTCAATCCTTTTTTTTAACCGATTTCCAAAACAACAAGCGGTTATCAATTCGACCCGTATGTATTTTTTAAATGTCTGTTCGCGCATAACTATTGAACACGTGAATCGCGAACTCATAAACAAAATAACAATGTGCGTAATTTGAGGGCCATTGATAGTACATTCCGATGCCCGATTATAGAGGATTCAAAATGGTAAATCCAAAAATTGCGGCTTTTTGTTACTAAATATCGTTAACATTATATGAACATAACTTTACAGGTGTTCTTGAGACGGTTAATTTCTATTTCGGTTCCCAAATTTGAAAATTTAAAGTGCCAGGGCTAAAATGTATACTAAAAAGACTTATCCGAAATATGATACTAAAAAGAATGAAATAAAAAGAAAACAGAACCGATTCCAAATAATTCCAAACCCTAAAAAGTATAAATTAATTATATTAAAAGCTCTCTGCTATTATAATACTTTCAACATTAAATACTAAGACTTTCCTAGATTTTTGAATTCGGTATGAAAATCTACCTAACTTATGTATATTAATCTAATACTAAATAATTAATGCAATCATTTTGTCTTAATTACCTAGTATTGGATTAAAATTAGGCAGGTTTTTAAATCGACTTCTATAATCTAGTAAGGTCTTGTTGTTCAAAGTAGTAGCAGAGGATGTATATAATATTATATACTTTTTAGGGCTTGGGATTTTTTGGAATCGATGTTTTGTTGAGGTTTTTTTTTATCTTTTGATTTAAAAAATCTGCTTTCTGCATCTACAGATAAAGGAGCAGATAGATGCATTCAAACAACATATGCCAATTATTAGCACATTGGGCAATCCCGGAATGAAGGCACGTCATTGGGAGCAGGTGTCCGAGATAATCGGATTTCCAATTAAAGTGTCACCAGAGCTTACATTGGAGAAGATTATTGAGTACCAACTGGAGGAATACCTTTCAAGATTTGAGGGTATTTCAGAAAGTGCAACCAAGGAGAACAATTTGGAGAAGGCCATGAATAAGATGGCAGCCGAATGGCACGAAATGGAGTTCTCTGTATCTCCTTACAGGTGAGTGTATTCCCAGGGTTGTGGTTCCTTCTAGTTGATTGTTTCTATTATTTTCCAGGGACACTGGCACATACAAGCTGGCTGCTGTTGATGACATCCAAGTTTTACTGGACGACCAAATAATTAAGACTCAGACTATGAAAAGCTCACCGTACATTAAGCCCTTCGAGAAACAGATTCTGTAAGTGGCACATGTCTTATATGTTTTTGTGGTGTTATTAAACATGCTTTTCATCAGGGATTGGGAGGCGAAATTGCTTCTATTACAGGATATTTTAGACGATTGGATAAAGGTCCAGGCAACATGGATGTACTTGGAGCCAATATTCTCGAGTCCAGATATTCAACAGCAAATGCCTGAGGAGGGAAGGCGTTTTAGTGCTGTGGATAAAGTAAGTAATCAACGATTTTTAATTTCTTTTTCTCGGAATTTACAATTCTTTATTGGCTCTGTTATTGGAATTTTTAAATTAACTGAGAGATGTATGTAATATTGTATTATACAAGAGAATACCTTGTTGCCAAACAAGTAACAGGTCATACCTACAGTATTTTTTTCCATAGATTATGAATTCGTTCAAGGAACTCTTAATATTATTCAAATGTAAGCAGACATCTTAAGCTATTAGAACAAAATATGAAAAACTGAACAATTTTTCGAGTTTTTCATTATCTTCAGAGTCTAAATTATCTAAAGTACTCAGTTAATTAAACAATTAGTGGTACCGGTTGTAAATGTTTTGATGGCAATTGTAATAGGGTTTCTTACTAAAACTTTCAGATACGTTTGGTATTTTTTTCCAATCGTCAAGTCGAGTTAAAATGAATCAAAAATTACAAAATTAGAGGAAGCGGAAGTTCGAATTTATTTATTTTTGTTTTTCAATATTACTTACTGCATGAGAACCAAAGTTTTAATCTAGGCTGTTTTCAATAAACAGAGACATAAGTATACAAAAGTTACTTAAGGTATATTATAAGGTAAGAAATGGCACCTAAAATACTCTTTGAAAGAGTTAAATTAAATCAATTATTTTGAAAAGGGTCTTATCTCACTAATTAAAAATGATTGATATGCGTTTAATACGAAAAGGCCCATTTTGCTAGACTTCACTCACTTTTAAAATGAACGAAAATTGGATGTAAGTTACCAGACTTAGCTGTCTACTTGGGTCTTAGGAGTAAGTAAATAAACTCATATACAGTCGAATTTCTAAAAATATAAAGAACACGCATATGTAACTTCTATTGGGCTCATTATATGCGAAGTTCATTCTAAGTACATACAGAGGGGTTTAATAAAGAGGCAAAACTCTACCTACATATGTATGAACATAACGACAAGTAGAAAAAAGAAGGCCACAAAATTGGTAATTTTTTGTAATGCAACACATTTTGTTCAAAACCTATATTAAAATCGTTTTTATAAAAGTTTGATTATATTCACATATCCAATTTAGTTTATTATGTTCGGTATGGGGGCGGTTTCTCATAGGGGATTCAATTCTATGTAGTTGGAAAAAATTTATATATGGTTTCTCATTTTTGCTTAAAATGCTGTGAATTAATTTTATTTTAAATGTCTTTTAATATGCATAATCATTAATTATATTTAACTTAATTTTTAAAATAAGATCTGGAAAGATCTCATGAAGCAAGTCGCATCAGATACAAAAGTGATGTCTGTTGTTGAAATAGAAAAAATGTCAGAGAAATTAAAGAAAGCATTTAACCTCTTGGAAGTAATACAGAAGGGATTGAACGCCGTAAGTAACCTTATGCAAAAATAAAGCACCGCAAATATTCTAAATTTATTCATTTTTAGTACTTAGAAAAGAAGAGACTGTATTTCCCGCGCTTCTTCTTTCTATCCAATGATGAACTTCTCGAAATTTTGTCAGAAACCAAAGATCCTACTCGAGTGCAGCCTCATTTGAAGAAGTGTTTCGAGGGTATTGCAACGCTCAAATTCACAGAAATTCTGGAGGTTACTGTAATGCGTTCTTCTGAGAATGAAGAAGTCGAGCTTGTCGATGTTATATCGACTGCAAAAGCCCGTGGACAAGTTGAAAAGTGGCTACTAGAATTAGAATATGATATGAAGAAAAGTGTTCATGACAAAATTACGAAAGCATTTAATAATTATCCACAAATTGAGAGGCATAAATGGGTTCTTATTTGGCCAGGACAAACTGTGCAATCAATTTCTCTTACATATTGGACAACGGAAATTACAAAAAGTTTTTATGCGAAAAATCCATTGGAAAGTTTAGAGAATTATTTGAAAATCTGCAGGGATCAGGTAAGAAGTTAGAGTGAATATAAAGTTTATGGGTGAGTATTTGGCTGAGAGCAGAAAATAATTCAACCTAAATCAAACTTAAGCTAGGGAGGATTACCTAGTTATGAATAAGTGTCCTTTTGTACGTCCTTTAGATTACCAAAGTTGTCGAACTTGTACGAGGTGATCTAAACACACAAAATAGAATTACTCTTGGAGCTTTGGTGGTGCTTGATGTCCATGCAAGAGACGTCTTAGCTGAAATCATTGAAAAGAAAGTGTCGGAAAGTTCTGATTTCGAGTGGCTTTCTCAAGTACGTTTCCAAGTATATTCAAAAAGCAAAAAAATTGCATATAGGTTATTTAAAAAATTTATTATAAATTTTAAAATTAACCATGTATATACCTTTCTTATAACTTACTTAATGAAGGTAGTTAAGGCCTTATTTAATAGTACATAGATACTTCAATTTTAAAATATCAATTATAATAATAATTTTTGGTTGGTAAATAATCTAAGTTTTCCAAAAATTTTAACATTCAATTATTAAATGGTGAGCGTCAAATTTAAAAATTCTATGTAGATTTTTTAATACAAACTGTCCTAAAGTGCCCAGGTAACTGGTTTGGGACACCCTGTATAATAACTTAGGTATAAATTTTATTGGTTGAAAAGCAATGCAATTTTGGTGTATTTTTGAAAACACTTTAATTTTAAATTTTCTTTTGATTTATTTAAAAAAAATATGAAATTTTAGTTAAGATATTACTGGGAAAATAATAATTTGGCGACACGAATGATCAACTGTACCCTTATGTATGGATATGAATATTTAGGCAACACTACACGCTTGGTAGTGACTCCACTGACCGATCGATGTTATCGAACTTTATTCGGAGCTCTGCATTTGCATTTGGGTGGGGCTCCTGAAGGTCCAGCTGGAACTGGGAAAACAGAAACCACTAAAGATCTAGCTAAGGCTATTGCTAAGCAATGTGTCGTATTTAATTGTTCTGATGGACTTGACTACATAGCGCTGGGCAAGTTCTTTAAAGGACTTGCGTCTTGTGGTGCTTGGTCTTGTTTTGATGAGTTCAATCGAATTGATTTGGAAGTGCTGTCTGTTGTGGCCCAACAGGTAAAATGTGCTTCAATTTAATAGTCCTTATGTAAGGTAGTAAAAAATGTCTGTTACTTGACAGATTCTCACCATCCAAAGAGCTATAAATTCAGGTGCTGAAACTCTTGTGTTCGAAGGCACAACATTGAAGTTGGATCCAACATGCGCAACATTTATAACAATGAATCCAGGATATGCCGGAAGATCTGAGCTGCCGGATAACTTGAAGGTATTAAACAAAGGATATAATTTTAGTGACAAAGTATTTTATCATCTCTGGAATTATCCCCAAAAAGGCATTGTTCCGATCAGTCGCTATGATGGTCCCGGATTACGCACTAATTGCAGAAATTGAGTTGTACTCGAAAGGTTTCCTTACTGCAAAGCCACTTGCCGTCAAAATTGTAGCAACCTACAGATTATGTTCGGAGCAGCTGAGTACACAGCCTCATTACGATTATGGGATGAGGGCCGTTAAGTCAGTGCTGACATCGGCTGGAGCGCTAAAGCTACGCTACAAAACAGAAATGGAAGATAAATTGGTCCTGAGATCCATTAAGGATGTCAATTTACCCAAATTTCTCAATCAAGACGTTCCCTTGTTCCAGGGCATTACGTCGGATTTATTCCCGGGCGTTGTGCTCCCACCGCCTGATTATGACTTGTTTAATGACGCCGTAAGGCAAGCATGCGAAAATAACAACAAACAGTGCACGGAATTTTTCCTGGAGAAAGTGCAGCAGGTGAGACTATGACTTAGCCTCAATTTTATTGCAAGTAATTGCCCTTTTATTTGCGACTAGCTTTACGAGATGATTGTGGTCAGGCACGGCCTGATGATCGTAGGCCTCCCGTTTGGAGGGAAAACGACCAGCTACCGCATCTTGGCGGAGGCACTTGGCTACATCGAAGAAAAGGTAAGTCCTGCGAAATTTAGTCAAGCAGGAAATCCCTCTCATTCTAAACTTTTGTTATATTCCGAAGGGTAGGACGAAATGTTATTCGTCATATTTTCAATAAAACCACATGATAATCATAAATCTCATAGCTCTTACCTCTTAAGTTTGTATATTAAGTTTCCGAGTTGATCGAAATACCTTGTCGTCTCATTAAGCATTATATTTTTCAATAATTTCTATTTGGTAGTTTTTAATTGACGGTTTAATTTGTTCTAGTTTTGTGATTTTAATGTTTAAGACATATTAATTTAATAGTTGGGGATGTTGTCAAAAGAGGAGATTATAAAATTCTTCGTTCATTGTTAAAAATTCAGAAATACATATATTAGTTATTTTCCACGAATTATTATTCTTAAGACATCGTGATTTCAAAAATTAGAAAAGCCATATTTTATGTACATAATATGCCCTTTTATTCACGCTACCTTCGAGGTGAAGAACTTTTAAGTTTTACTATGGATAATTATTAGACCATGGAAATTATTTAATCAGTATAATTTATTTTTGATTTTTTTTTTTAAATTGGTTTATGATTAAATTATACTTCAACGGCCAATGCGAATGATATCGTGTTGAGTTGAACAATTTTTTCTGGACCAGGTGCGAGTAGAGTTTGAATTGGCTCTAAACAATTATATCTTGTAATACATAACATCCTTAGTATTCAGGGTCCATCAATAAAATCAGTTTCGGTTTGATAATTATCCATGATTTTTTTAATCAATAAAAAACGTTTTTTCCAGCTGTCTAGAACTGTTTACTACAACATTTAAAATGTTACAGAAATGCCTAAAGAAAACGATGATATTATATTCCCTTCTGTCTTCTTTTTTTTTTCTCTTGTAGGTATTACACTTTTTAATGCTTTTTCCCACAATCATTTTTTAAAATAATTATGCTTTTTAAAATATAGAAAAAACTCCGATAACTAACAAAGCTTACTTAAATCAGTGTTACTTTGCATATTATATTATATTATCTATTGACATTAATTTCTTTAGATCAAGAATACATGTTATCGGATAACTTTAAATCGCAAGATCAGGAATAAAAATTATCTGATGATTTTATTTATTTAGATTAGGAATAAAAGTTACGAAAAGATTTAATTTTTTTAGATCAGAAATAAAAGTTGGGTGATGGTTATGCTTTAGGTCAGAAATATAAGTTAGCATGCTAGTATTTAAACTATTAAACATTTTCAGCTCTGAATCACTTTTTTTTCTATATTCTGTTATATTTCCAACGCTTTGTATTTAAAAAAATGCTAAAATTTCTAACTAATCTAATACAATTTTTTACTATAACCAAAAGGAGCTTCACTCTGAGCCGGGAAAATAAGCTATGTAATAATTCATAAAGTGATATTTCAAGTCCTTATGTTATACGGAGCGCTCGTGCGGTTTGAATGTGCCAAAACACACATAAATGAAATTCAAGTTGCTCAAAACAAAATTTAAAAAATTATGCTTAATCTACATATCATGGCACTTCTCCACCACAAATTGCACGAAAGGGATAATTTAGAGTTTATCAATAATAAATTAAATATAGTAGGTACTAGAAATATAGTAAAGTCAAAAACCCTTTTTCAGAGTTGAAAATTTTCTATAAATAGTTAATAGTTAAATCCTCAAAATACAACCGTTTTGAACCGTTGAACCGTCCTTCAAGCAGTTCTCACGATCTCAAGTTTATTCACCTCTTGCTAATCAACTCGCCTCATTATGTCTTTGATAAAATCAGATGGCACTAACTGCTCCGCACGGGGGAAATCAGCGGGCGGGCGAAGTTGGCTCAATGACTTTCGATTGCTTAAGAAAGAGCATTTCAAGGATATTTATTTAATTTAAAACGGTTGAACAAGACTCAGACAATTGGCAATAACGTCCTCCATTAAGAAGAAAGTCTCCATTTCAGAGCAGCGGAGTCCTCGGGCTCCGCTTTGGGGCGCATTGTCGAGATTTTCTGGTATAATCAGTGCTTTGTCTTTCAGGGGGGCGGTGAGAACCGGGCCATTTACACAGTGATGAATCCGAAGGCCATAACAATGGGTCAGCTCTACGGGTCCTTCGATGAGGTCTCGCATGAATGGAGCGACGGAATTCTAGCCGTTAGCTACCGTCAATTTGCCGTATCCGAAACAAAAGAAAGAAAGTGGTTAATCTTCGATGGACCAGTCGATGCCATTTGGATTGAAAACATGAACACAGTGCTTGACGATAACAAGAAGCTGTGCCTCATGTCGGGTGAGATTATCCAATTAGCCCCGACAACAAATTTGATATTTGAGCCGATGGATTTGGAGGTGGCCTCACCAGCTACAGTTTCCCGATGCGGAATGATATACATGGAGCCAAGTTCGCTCGGTTGGGAGCCACTTTTAACCTCATGGAAGAACACCCTGCCACCAACTCTTCATGCCGTCAACAAACAATTGATTTCTATGCTCTTTGCCAGATTTTGCCCCCCACTGTTGTGGTTCATTCGTAAGGGTAAGGTTAAGGAGATGGCTCCAACTTCGGATGCTAATTTGATTACAACACTAATGAATTTCTTTGATTGCTTCCTGGATGACTATCACGACGAAAAATATGTGCAGAGCCTCTCCGACTTGGATATTAGGGCTCAGTTGGAAGGAGTATTTTTCTTTTCGTGCATCTGGGGCTTGGGTGGTCCCTTGGACGCTACTGGCCGGGAAAAGTTTTCCATTTTGTTTCGGGGATTAATGGAAAAAGTTTTCCCAAAGGAATTATATGATCAATTCAGAATTCCTGCGGACTTGGAAATTCAAGTCCTTGCCAAACCATTTATTTTCCCTATTCCAAAACAGGGCAGCGTCTTTGACTACCGCTTCATTAAGGAAGGCAAGGGCAAATGGAAACCGTGGTCGGATGAGGTAGCCACAGCTCCACCAATACCAAGGGATATGCCAGTTAATCAAATAATTATTACAACGAACGAAACAGTTCGGGTAGCAGCCCTCATAGATTTAATGGTGAAACACGATAAACCCATGATGCTCGTTGGCCCAACTGGGACAGGGAAGAGCTCCTACGCCATCGACTATCTGCTTAAGAAGGTCGACACTGAAGTGTATAAACCGCAATTTTTAAATTTCTCAGCTCAAACGTCGGCAAACCAGACTCAGGATATTATAATGTCGAAACTCGATAAAAGGCGTAAAGGGGTTTATGGGCCACCTCTGAGGAAAAAATGTGTCGTTTTCGTCGACGATGTGTCCATGCCGATGAAGGAAACCTACGGTGCCCAGCCTCCCATTGAGCTCCTGCGGATGCTGCTAGATCATTGGATGTGGTACGATAGAAAAGCCGTCGTACCAATAAAAATCATCGATGTCATGCTTATGTGCGCTATGGGACCACCATCCACCGGGAACACTGTTACCCCGAGATTTCAGCGACATTTCGCAGTCCTTGCCATCGATGAATTCAGTGATGAAATACTGAAGACTATTTTTGGCAAAATTGTACTCTGGCACTTGGATACGAGGTAGGCACATACTCATATAACATACTACATACATATATGCGGTGATTGGATGATTGATGGTCTCTTTCATTTTACGAAAATTTTAACACGCTACATGCTCTGTGCTGTCTCTACACAGATTGATTACTTAAATCTAATTGACATACAACTACAATTAGGGAAGAAAAAGGGAGTTTCTAACGTATTTATTATTTAAGTATTTATGTATGTACATACTGCATATAGCCAATTTGGTATGATTTTTCGTAGAACCAGTATAAGGGATTATAAAATTATTGAATGAAATTGTGCAGGAGTATTTAGTTCTACATCAATTTTGATAATAGCATATATGAGTCTATAAATAGAAACTGAGCTGAATGTATGGGGTGTTGAATTTAGTTACACTTTCATGTGTAGGTAGTTATAACTGTAATAATTTGTATATATATAGTATAATTTGTCATCCATTCAGAACAAAAGGATATTATGTTTAGATTTTAAAATTTATCATGAATAACCTATAGGAACATTTAAAATTAGGTTACAATAGTTGGGAAATTTTTTTTTTGAAAATTATAGTTTTTGCGTTGTAATCCACACCACACGAATGTTTAATTTTCAATAGTATAATATTTTTTCTTGTCGCGGTATTTAGGAACGAGCATCGACTTCAATAGAACCATACATATCTTATTGCTGTAGAACTAATTTTAAATTCCATAGAAAATTGAGCTTTCTTCTTTGTTATAGCGATAAATAAAATTATCATTTTTATAGTTTAGTTCTTGTAATAAATAATAAATATGTACGATAAATTTTAAGGGGTTTCTCAAAGGAATTCGACCCGTGCATTGATGAAATTGTAAACGCAACACTTGGCATCTACAACAGAGCGAGGGAAAATTTATTACCGACCCCGTCGAAATCTCACTACTTGTTTAACTTGAGAGATTTTTCGAGGGTAATTCAGGGAGTTTTATTATCAGTTCCGGAAGCTACAGAGGATCTTAACTCTATGAGACGCTTGTGGGTCCACGAAGTAATTCGAGTCTACGGTGATCGTCTGGTTGATGACACCGATAGGACTTGGTTGTTTGATGCTATTTGTCATGAAGTAACTACGAAACTTAAGTCCGACCCAGAGGTTCTTTTTGCAAGATTCAAAGAACCCAAACAGAAATTGCAAGAGGCTGACATGAGAAAGTTAATTTACTGTGACTTTACAAATCCGAAAGCAGACACTAGAAATTATGTAGAGGTCCAAGACCTCGAAGAGTTGAGATCTGTGGTTGAGGCATATTTGGTTGAGTTCAACAACATGTCAAAAAAACCAATGAATTTAGTTCTATTTCGGTTTGCAATTGAACACCTTTCTCGAATTTGTCGTATAATTAAACAACCGCGAAGTCATGCTTTGCTAATTGGAGTGGGAGGATCAGGACGACAAAGTTTGACTCGATTGGCATCGCATATTTGCGACTATGAACTTTTCCAAGTTGAAATTACAAGACAGTATGGCTCTTACGAGTGGCGCGAAGACATTAAAGTTATCTTGAGGAAAATTAGTGCTTCTGATCTTCACGCAGTGTTTCTGTTCACTGATGTTCAGGTATAAGTATAAATGTGAAATTTAAGAAGGATTAAACATTTATTTGGTTTAGATTAAAGAGGAATCGTTTTTGGAAGATATTAATAATCTTCTGAATACTGGGGAGGTTCCTAATCTTTTCACAAATGAGGAGAAAACTGAAATTTGCGAAAAAATGAGACAAATTGATAGACAGAGGGACAAAGCTGTGCAAACAGATGGAAGTGCGGTGGCGTTGTTTGCCTTTTTCGTTCAGGTTAGTATTTTGAAAAAATGTTGACCAACAATTATTAATAAGTAATTTTTTGTATACGTTTTGTATAGTTATTATAGGGTTCGTGAAATTATTTTGTTAATATACAGAGTGTCCCGTCCTTTAATGACGCGTACCAAGGCACCGAATTTCTCAAAGTGTCTTGATCAAAGAGGAGGAAATATTCATCAACATAAATAAATTTCTTCTTAATTTTTGATACAATTTTTCTCGAAAACTTTATAAAGAATAAAATATTGGGAGTTATTATTATTATATAAGTTATATTATATTATTTAAATAGCTTAATAACCCGTTTAAATACATATCATTCTCACCTAAGAAATTTATTGGTTAGTACACAGATAATGTTTCATTTATTAGATATTTCGGTATGGAATTCTTATTAAAGTTATAAGAAAATAAAAGGCTCAGATGATGGTTTTGTCGATTTGAAAGATAATTAATTTAATAAGAAATTCTTAAATGAACGTCATTTTGTGTCTGATAATTTTAACACAAAATTTTGCAAATATAAGTAATGCGACAGACAGAAAATGATCAGAAATTATAAAGTCGATCAAGACTTCTATAGATTCCATTTCTAACAATTTAGATACAATACAATGTGGCTTATCAAAATTTTGATATTAATTATTTTGAGATATTCAAGTGGGAAGGCTAAAAATTATTACATTTTTTTAAACATAAATATTAAAATGGATAAGGAAAATTTGCATACATACTTCGAAGAATTTAAAGTCAGTTTTCGAATTTTTGTGCGCTACTTCCCCGAGCCGCTACTGCTACAGCGGTAGTTACCTACGCCCATAGAAATAAGACATAAGGAAGTGCGATTAGGCTTGTCAAGCGTACCAGAGTCCCTTATGTGTGAGTTCTCACATTTTAGTATTAGAAACATCAGTACAGGCGTAAAAAGAAAGTAATTTTAAGAGGGCCTCACCGCAACTTGTATGAATTTCAAAATAACGTCGTTATTCTTACACTCTTCTGATCAGACGTATTGTAATTCACTCGGGGTTGCAATAGTAATTTATTTAATATTAAAATAACATTAAAATGTTTGGTGCATCTACCCCTCTAAAATTTAAATGTAACGCTGTCTTTTTGCATCAGCACTCCGAAATGAATCAAAGTAATCTAAAAATGCATAATTCGACAGTATTCAAAAATATTTCTACAGCTTTTCCTCATTCTGTCTCGCTTGCTCAAGTTCTGTCTCGCTCAACTGAGCACCCTTTGAGCACCCCAAAAAAATGGTACGCACACGTACACTATATATGAACGTTTCAGCACTTCCTTATGTCTTATTTCTATGCCTACGCCTCTTCTGAAATATAATGTTAATCAAAACGTTTAGTCAAAGTAAATTGCTTATATTATTCGAGTTTATAGGCTCTTTTACCCTAATGCAATTTATATTCTAATCAAAAAAACTCCAAAGGTTTGCAGAGAGCAACTTCATATTGTGTTAGCCATGTCTCCAATTGGTGATGCATTTAGAATTCGGGTTCGCAAATTCCCAGCGATGGTGAATTGTTGTACCATTGATTGGTTCCAGCCATGGCCCAAAGATGCGCTACTTGCCGTATCCACAAGATTTTTGGCGTCGGAAGATTTAACGGACACTGAAAGGACTGCTGCCATTGATATGTGCATGGACTTTCACACATCGACCCAGGATCTTTCTGAGAAATTTTATTTAAGGTTAAAAAGGCATAATTATGTTACACCAACATCTTATCTGGAATTGATACAGACATTTAAATCGCTGCTTGGAAACAAAAGAAAGTAATATTTTTGCTATAAAATAAAAAAGTATGATATTGCCATGTAACTGTATTGTTATAGGCAAATATTGGGAAGTAGAGATCGATATTTAACAGGTATTCAACAACTGCAGGTTGCTGCACAGCAAATTGGAGTTATGCAGGAGCAGCTTGCAGCTCTTGAACCAAAATTGAAAGTTGCAGCAGAGACTGTAAAAATTTGGATTTAAAATTTTGTATGAATTTTTATATAAGATTATAAATTTAGGTTGCAGAACAAGTAGCAAAAGTCCAGGCAGACAGTGAAATAGCTGCGGAACAGAGAGAAATGGTTAAAAAAGATGAAGCTGTTGCAATGGAACAAGCCAAGATTGCTGAAGGCATTAAAACTGAATGCGATGCGATTTTGGCCGAAGCATTACCAGCTTTAAATGCGGCAATGGCTGCACTCAACACCCTCACCACCGCAGATATAGCCGTTGTAAAAACAATGAAGAGCCCACCTGTTGGTGTAAGGATCGTTATGGAAGCAGTTTGCATTCTAAAAGATGTGAAGCCGGAAAGAATTCAAAATCCATCGGGTATTGGCTATATAGAAGATTATTGGACAGCTTCAAAGCGAGTTTTGGGAGATATTAAGTTTTTGGACAGTCTTCTTAATTTTGATAAAGATAATATTCATCCGGATATAATAAAGAAATTGCAACAAAGGGTTCTTGTAAACGAAAACTTTGATCCCGATAAAGTAAAGGTTGCATCAACTGCTTGCGAAGGTCTTTGTAAATGGGTTCTAGCATTAGTCAAGTATGATGTCGTTGCAAAGGAAGTAGCTCCCAAAAAGTTAGCTTTTGCACAAGCTGAACAAATGTACAATGTAAAGTATTCTGGTAACGATTTCGTTACAGTCTTATTACATTATTTTCATTTACAGACTGCAAAGAAAATACTAGATGAAAAATTAGCCCAATTAGCAAGGGTGGAGGCTAGTTTGGCTCAACTTCAAAAAATGTTAGATGCTCAACAAAAGCAATATGAGTATGAAATAGATTAAATAATAAATTTTCAAAGGTACATGTTTCATTGATTTATAGGAGCTTACAAGCTGAGGCGGATTGGTGTACGAAAAAACTTCAACGAGCACAAGAATTAATAAGTGGATTGGGTGGTGAAAAAATTCGATGGTCTGAAGCTGCAAAAGTTTTGGGCGAAACTTATAATACCTTAACAGGCGATGTTCTTGTGGCTTCTGGAGTTGTTGCCTACTTGGGACCATTCACATCTGATTTTAGATCAGAACAAATTATAGATTGGGTGAAGAAATGTACTTCATATGGTTTGGTCTGCGATCAACATTTTCAGTTACAAACCATTTTGGGGGAACCTGTAGAAATTCGAGCTTGGAATATTGCTGGACTACCAAGTGATGCTTTTTCAGTAGAAAGTGCCATCATAATCAAGTAAGACATTTTTTAAAAGCCCTGGGAGCATGACTGAGTTAAATATCTAAAATTTATCTGAAAACTATAGGGATATAACAAATATAGAATGTATAATGATTGTTGTTTGTCGAACTTGGTACTAGAAAATCATTTATGGTATGGGGTAGTTTCTATTTTTGTTTGCCATGTTTTCTTCTGAAACAAACGTTAAGTTTGTTTTTGATGACCCTTGCCTAAAAAATATGTTCAGTATGTAACTAAATTTTCCTAAAGTATTATATTTTGATTAGTTGGAAGTTTGTATAAATGATGCCTCCCTTAAACTCACCCAGACTTTGATCTGAATTTCGAGAAGCGGGCTGCGACGTTGTACTCCGAAGGGACCACAGATTTTGCTTTTCGTTTTAGATATTTTGAAGGTTTTAACTCAGGCATACCACTTTAAGCACTTAAATTAACATTATTATTAAGTATCCCAAACATCTTTTCAATCACAATTTTTAATTGGACTTTTTTATGAAATATCTTATAAACTTAAGAATTTGAGATATGAACTCTTACTTTCGTTGAATTTTAAAGGAACTCTCGGAGATGGCCTCTTTTGATTGACCCGCAAGGTCAAGCTAACAAATGGATTAAGAATATGGAAAAGAACAACAGATTGTGTGTCATCCGTTTAAATCAGCCGGATTATACTCGAGTATTGGAGAATGCTATTCAATTTGGTTTACCTGTTTTACTTGAAAATATTGGAGAAGAAGTAGATCCCATTCTAGAACCAATTTTGCTAAAACAGACATTTAAGCAGGGCGGCGCATGGTGTATCAAACTTGGAGACACTATTATTGAATACAATACTTCTTTTAAGTATGCAAATATTATATGTATATAAAAAAAGTTAATCTAAATTCCAACATTGCTTTTTACAGACTATACATTACTACAAAACTAAGAAATCCTCATTACTTACCTGAGGTAGCTGTTAAAGTTACTTTGCTAAACTTTATGATAACCACGCAGGGTTTACAAGATCAACTTTTAGCGATAACAGTTGCACGGGAGCGTCCTGATTTAGAAGCTGAAAAGAACAATTTGATTGTCCAAGGTGCAGAAAATAAAAGGCTTCTTAAGGAGACTGAAGACAAAATTTTGGAGGTTCTATCATCCGCTGAAAATATTCTAGAAGATGAAACCGCTGTACAAGTGCTAAGTTCCTCAAAGACCTTGGCTAATGAAATTAATGAAAAACAAGCGATTACCGAAGTTACAGAGAAGCAAATTGATATCGCTAGATTGGGCTACACTCCAATTGCTGCCCACTCGACTATTTTGTTCTTTACTATAGGTAAGAATAATTTATTTATTTATTATTAAAACATTTGAATTTATATTCCGTTTCCAGCAAACTTGGCGAATATTGATCCAATGTATCAGTACAGTTTGGTGTGGTTTGTGGGATTATTTACTGCATCTATCGATAATACTGAAAAAGTTGATAATGTTGAAGAAAGACTGAAGGATCTCAAGCAGTATTTTACATACAGCCTTTATACAAATATTTGTCGGAGTTTGTTTGAACGCGTAAGTATAGTTATTTCGTATGAGCACAGTCATTATACTTTTATTTAATAATTGTACATTATATTTTTCTTTACAAATTTAGACATTTAATAAATTTTTCATACATTGCGTTACTTTATGAATATTTACTTTATTCAATCTTATATATGTAGTATAGATAGGTATACGGAGGAAATCGGATATAGATAACAATAAATATTTATGGCACAAAAGACAATTTTTAACATTTGAACGGCTGGCTATGTTATGAAAATCTTACAAAGATCACTGTGAGTAAGTTTTGGGTTAGCTAATTTTATATTTAACGCTGGATTTCAAAAATCTAATATAATGCATCGAAACTGGGATCCTTTTAACTTTTTCACACACGTACATAAATACAAATTTCATCGAAAGGTAATAATAAAAACAGTTTTTTTAAAGTTATTCATTCCTTCTACAACAAAATGTAAATAAAAACAAATTGATTCACGACTGAGACAGGAAAACCGGTCAATCTTTAGAAGCACATGTATTTCTATGATTTCGACTGAAGTCCATTTGCTTTATTTATGTTCATTTATTATTATCGATCTAGAAGTTCTTACATAGCAAAAGAGTCGTTGCAGTGCATGTGGATTCTGGAAAACTTTTTTGAGATATTTCCAGACGATTTAAGCGATTCAATTGAACGAAGCAGGAGTTTTTTTATATCACACACATTATATTGTACATAATATGAATAGCAATCAACTCTATGTGGCGAAATTCCATGATGAGAGGTATGGGACGACTGGGACCACTGGCATAAAATAATAATAGTAGTGTCATTCGAAGTATAATGTTTATTGTTATGTTTGTGGGAGTAAATTCGTATGTTGTGTATTTTTTTGCTTAGTTTTCAAACATTCACTAGATATAATAAATACTAAGATACTGCATCCGGATTTCTTATTAGCCTACAGTTTTTTGTTATAAATTGAAAAAATAGACTTTTAGTTGCGAATGTTTTGCACGCCACTGCATGTACAATACGTACATATGTATACATATGTATGTCCCTAAAATTGTTTATTTGTTTGTTTGTACGTTATTTTTGCTCAATCACATCGCAACGTTTGGTTCCATATTTTGCACTTTTTTACTGAAGGACTACATATTCCAAATTAACATATAGGCTACTTTTTATGTACAGAAAAAATAGGGTTTCAATGAAAATATCTGTACAAGTAGTTCTAATTTTGAATCTACATATGTATTACAAAAATATGTACATATATAATATAAATGAAGATGAATTCAACATGGTAACCACAATCTTCCTAATTGAAAGGATTTCAATGAAAATTATTGCTAAAGATAATTTGTGGAAACTATTCACGAAGGTACATTAGAAGTTTCGAAATTAAAAATAACATATTGTAGGGGATTAATATCAAGTTTGTCGGGCGGCTCGATGAATTAGGGAATAAGTTCACGGCGGGTCAGACAGATTAAAACCACAGGCAGCTACTATTGTGACCTTCTTTATTCACGGCTGACGAGAGACTGACCCAATGCAGTTACATATTTACTAATTCGCTCTGCACTACTACAATATCCAATATGGCAAATAAATGATATACAAATTCTGAAAAAAAAAGTTTTCCAATCCAATATTCCACGATTCAAAGTAACTTCTTGAGGAATTGAAATAGGTTTGTTGATCGTTCAAAATCTTGGTCATATTCTTAAATGGAGGGATTGGTGAAGAAATACAAGGTATGTTCCATCCAAAAACGTACATAGATGAAGCTGAAATTTGGAAATACATATATTGATGGAGACAGTCGGAATTATATTATTATTTTAAAAGACATATATACATAAAAATGAAATTGAGTACTCACTTTTATTCATATCAAAAATAAATTATTATTCATATTGATATACTAGCTAGAACCGGCGGCTCACTATTATAAAATGGGTCTTAAGATTTAAACCAAAAAACATAAATATTAAAAATTTATATTTGTCACAAACTGATGTTTAAGGGTAAATTCGCGAACTTGAAAACTCTTTGTGAGGTTTTTTGAGCATTATTTCACATTTCGAAATTTCAACAATATTTTCAAAATATGTGACCTTTAAAATTTCGTATTCACCTTTCAAATTCTTAAAATGAAAGATTTTAAGGGGCCATGTTGGACACATTATTTTTAAAAGAATTCAATTTTTGAAAGCCTTCAAATTATTTGAATTTAATAAAACAAAAATAAATAACTCTACTTAAAAATACAAACAGAAGATTAATTTATGTAAAAAAAGCCAACAATTGAGTCTATTAGGTGGCAAAAATCATTTGTTGAACAAATTTTCAATATAAATATACATATGTATGTAGTTGCGCTAATGAGGATGTTCCTACCCAAAAAAGTTTAGCGATGTATTATTACGTAAAATCGATACTGGGCACGTGCCAGCTCTAATGATCAGGCGACAGAAACCTCAGCGGCACAGGCAGTAGTAACTTTCAGTCAAATTGTGCCCGGGAATTATCGGCCTAAACTGTATACTGCAGATTGTGCAATTCGCAATTTGCCCTTAATATGGGGCTTAACGACTAACCATTTTTCATACTCAATGCTGACAGATTGCGATTATGGTTTTTGGAGGCGGGCACATATTTTTGGGGTTTAGCTGTTTTGTCCTCAGTAAGATAAAATATAATATTTCACTTTAGAGATATTAAATAAATAGTTTAAGAATAAGATGGCTAAATTGGCATTGAAATGCGTTATAATAATTTGAAATTCTGATTAATTAATTTCTAAATTTAATTATTAGCTTGTTGCGTATACTTTAACTTTATACTAATAAATTAGTGTTTTTGAAACTTAGGGTTCAAATCATGGGTTTTTTACTTCTCCCTCGTGAATTTCTATTGTTTCAAGTATAAAATAATTTTACAAGGGTTATGCTGCCATATCTTTGAATTTTGCGAGGATATTGCAACTGAAAATCGTATATTAAATATGCTTTTTAAACATTTTGCAACACTTCTGTTTGATGAACATTATCTCAATCGTTTGTGGACCGACCCATTGATTGTCTTTATCAATTAATGAAATTTAAGGACAACAGGAAACAAAAAATTTTTAACTGCGATTTTAAGGGGTAAGAACCGGTTTTAGGAGGGGGAGAGGGGGCTGTTCTGGTCCGACCAGAACTCATATAGAATGAAAAAACATATTGTCCTAAAACACACTGTACAGTTAATGGATATTAAATCAACAACCTTATTTAAAAGGCAAGAAGAACACAAAAAATTACCCAAAACGCTAAAACAAAGTGACTAAAAAAATAAATACCACGCAAATGAAGTCACGGGCGGGCATTTGCTAGTAAAAAACAAAATTTCACGTACCTATACATATGTAAAGTTATTCAAAAACTTTTAATATTAGTATGATCAAAAAGCTGTTTTTTCTGAGGTACTCGTCTATTAATTTGATGAACTCAGGAAAAGAATATTTATAAATTTGGATTTTATAATGTTTACCAAAATAAAAATTTATTAGTTTTAAATTTTAAAATGCTATTTCCTAAAAAATTTATATTTGATAAAACCGGAGAGAAGTAGGAGAGAAGTAGATTTTGTTTTGAAGATGTTATGTTTTGGGATAGTTGATTATGAGAAAAGGATAACTGAAATAAGCGTTTAATATGAATATCTCTATTTTCATTAATAAAAAATAAATTTTTCAAAAGATCTTTTATACCTTGGGCTACTTTACCTCCTTTGTCTAGCTGTTTAAGCTTCTAAAACAAATATAAAATACATTTTATAAATATATTATGTCTGTACTTCTTGCTTAGAAAGCAAAACTTCCTCCATTTTTGGTTTCTAAAAATCAAAACAGAGAAGACCAGCCAAAATTCAATTTAACAGAATTTTTTCCCAAAAATTTCTAAAATTTTTATAGTTTTCAACTTCCAGAGTAAAAATTGCCCTTAAAAGTTATTGTAGTAATGTTAACTTTTGTTGCAGTATTTAAATCCTTTTACCTAAACTTTACTACATATTTTTCAGGACAAATTGCTCTTTTCATTGATCTTGGCTGTTAATCTACAAAAAGCTGATGGACATATAGACAATACCAATTGGATGTTTCTCCTAACTGGTGGCGTGGGATTGGACAATCCTATACAAAATCCAACAAAATGGTTGCCCAAAAATTGCTGGGATGAAATTTGCCGATTATCTGAACTCCATTTATTCCATGGACTTCGAGAACATGTTACTGCCAATTTGGTACAGTGGAAAAATTATTTTGATTCAGTAAGCCCACAAATTGCACCAATTCCGGAACCATGGAAATCAAAGCTTGATACATTCAACAAGCTTCTTATTTTAAGAGTATTTCGCCCAGATAAGATGGTTCCAGCTGTGCAGAACTATATAATGGGTATGACTCGAATTACTAATTTATGATGTAACTATACTAATTAAAATCAATCTTACACAGAGGCTCTTGGGAAAAAATTTGTAGAGCCACCACCATTTGATTTAACTGCATCCTACGGGGATTCACATTGTGCAATACCTCTCATATTTATTTTGACTCCAGGTGCTGATCCAACAGCAACCCTTTTAAAATTTGCAGACGATCAAGGATTTGGAGCGAATAGACTTTTTTCTCTGTCATTGGGTCAAGGACAGGGACCAATTGCAGTAAAATTGATTGAAGATGGTATAAAACTTGGTAACTGGGTTGTGTTACAAAATTGCCATCTTGCAAAAAGTTTCATGCCAACTTTGGAGAAAATTTGTGAAAGTTTTACTCCGGATACAACTCATCCGGATTTCAGATTGTGGCTTACTTCTTATCCAGCTGAACATTTTCCGGTCGTTGTCCTGCAGAACGGTGTTAAAATGACTAATGAACCCCCGAAAGGTCTTAGAGCGAACATACTAAGGTCTTTTATGAACGATCCCATAAACGACCCTGAGTGGTTCGAGTCGTGCAAACAATCTCAAACCTTCAAAAGGTTGCTTTATGCCCTCTGCTTTTTCCACGCCATTGTACAGGAACGACGCCATTTTGGACCTATTGGATGGAACATTCCTTACGAATTCAATGAAACCGACTTACGAATTAGTTTGACCCAACTAAAAATGTTTTTGGATGAATACGTTGGGGTTAAATATGAAGCGTTGCGATATTTAACTGGTGAATGTAACTACGGAGGACGTGTTACCGACGATTGGGACAGGCGTACTCTAAAAACTATTTTAAATCACTACTACAATCCTAAACTGTTGGATGATGAAGAGGTGTACTATTTTGATGAGTCGAAAAATTATTATGCTCCTGTTGAGAAAGAGTACGACGTATTTATTAGTTTTACGAAGAATTTACCACTTATAGCTACGCCATCTATTTTTGGATTTCATCAAAATGCGGATATAATAAAAGATCAACAGGAGACTGATATGTTGCTATCTCATACTTTAATGACACAGGTATGTTTTTTGACTATTTTTAGTTGTTTTAAAGATTTTGTTTTAAATAATGTTTTGTGGCTCTCTTTAATAAAAGGATCGTGTGGTAAGTAGACTTTGATAAGATTTAAATAGTTATAACCAGCTTATTAACAAAATTGAATTAATTGTAGGACTTATATGAGAAAAGGGTAAGTTTTATAACGCAATTCTTTGGTCTTTTGGTTTGCTGGTAAAAGTTTCACAGATTTTAAAATTTTCTATTAATGTTAGCCAAAATTTAAAATGTATGTGAGATTTATATCATATTAGCGTTGTGAAGAAATTAAATACGACAAATCGTATACTATATAGTATGTAATATTGTATATTATATGATTATGATAGATCAGCAATGTCAGAGTAATATAGGTACCTACTACTTTCTTTCGCTTTAAAACAAAATCGTATTTTTAAAACTATTAGAGCAGACGAACATTTCAAAATTAAATAGGACTTATAACGTAAAAGAAAACCAATAGCCAGAGTGATTTTAGGATGGGATTTGTCTGTGTGAGGATTCGCTTAAGATAATTACGACATTATTAAAATTAAAATTTAAAAAAAAAATTAAAATTAAACTATTTCGCATTTTGACAAAATTGGGAAAACATTTAAAAATTTTAAATGTTTAATCTTTGAAAACCTCTAAACTCCTATACTGTTGCATATTAAATATAAATATGTATATATACGACTGCATGTGAAGTTAGTGATTAAATTAGTGAATAAGTTGAATTCTTCTTAAAATTATACTCTTAACAATTCCGATAGGTAAAACTATAAGTGAATTTTTAAAAAAATGCTAAGTATCAGTTCTCAATCTGAGTTTGTTTTAAATAAATCGCCCGAAAAATTGGTTGTTCCACAATTACTTCTATGCCACAAAAATGCCAGGATCAACCTTGCATAAAATAATAGCAAAACTACTTGCGTTAGGGATTTAAAAAAAGTTAAAGTTTAAGTTTTTTCCAATGGAAATTTGTGCTCGGATTAATTTTTTAGATGAAAAGAAATTCAACCTTGATGGTCTGATAATGTCTACTGACACTGGTGGGATCTGAGGAAAGAACCAAGATGTTTTTCTTTGTGTGATTTATGATTTGAAAGTTTAATGGGTTGGGGAGCAATTTTCGAAATCCAAATATTTTATGTAATCATCTACTTCTTAAAAACGCGGATTATTATTAAGTTTTGTAAAAAAAAACAAGGGGAAGTTACTACTTAGTTAGATTTTTTTGTGTAAAACGAAAAAATCTTTTCATTATCCATAAAATCCACTAGCAAACTTAAAACCAAATATTAAAAATTTTGATATAAAAATATTTATTGTTTTCATTTCGTTTTTTGGTTTTCATTTAAAAAAATCTTCTCTCACAAATAGCAATTGGAGAAATCCCAGGTAAAATATATTGAAGTTTATTCCAAAAAATTCCCTGAAAATCTTTCCTTACCGAATCTTCCTAAAGTTCCCACATTCCTTTCCTCTGTCCTCTCCATGAAGGATACGTCCGTATCTGGATCTGATACAGCGTCCCCCGAAGAAGTTGTCACAGGTGTTGCAACTGATATATTAGCGAAGCTGCCACCGAACTTTGACCGAGAGGCCACTTTGAAGAAATATCCAACTGAATACCATCAAAGTATGAACACAGTTTTGGTCCAGGAGATGGTGCGGTTCAACGTTCTACTATCATTAATCCGGACAAGTTTACAAACTTTAAAGAAGGCCATTAAAGGTAAGTACCGCATACGTTTTTTAACATTAAGCCCAAGGGAGAAGATTCTCCCGAAAAATTTCATAAAGTTTTATTAAAATTTAATTGGAATTTCACTCCTACGCAGAAAAGTTTTTATAAAAAAGATGCGGCGACGAATATATCTCACTTATTGTGGGCACTCGAAAGAACATGTTGTATGAATTTGGTTTATTCACTTTGCATACGTGGAGAAAGTGTAATAAAAGAAATTTTTATGAAACTTTATTAGATACTGCAGGGGCATTTGGCATTCAACGAAAATGCCCTTTATATTGCAATCTTTAAATATGTAGTTGTTTTCCCTAAAAGTGGAATCTGGAAAAGCTGTTTTATTATATACAGGATATTAGATAAATATGCACTTAGAAATATTTAACTTCAGTTCTATGTATCAATTACAACGCTTGCAAAAAAAAGTTCCCCTTTTTATTTATTACCTTTTGATTCATGTTTCATTTAAAATTTTAATTTTTGAAATAATTAAATTAAGAACTACAATTATATTATTTTCGCCTCTTTCCATTGATTTGCCTTCACTCTTACGAAGATTTTATACAATATTTTTTCTTTGAGCTACTAATTTATTTTCCATCTAAGTTATTTCAAACATGCCAAAACAAATTATCCATTAAAATAAAGTTTAATTAATGTTCACGACAAGGCCAAACTTCTCATTCAAAATTTTTTTATTTAGTATTTAAATGCGTGTTTCAAGACTTTAAGAAAATTAAATGTTATCGCCGGTTTTATTTGCAAAAAACCAAAAAAGAAAACAAAAAATACGTTATGAAATTAATTGGAAAAAATGCATACACGCAAATTAATTTTTAAAATTAAATAGAAACGCACGGAGAAGTTTAACAGCATCAATGTGAAAATGGTTCATATGGCCCATGTGGGTATTTCTAGGCTTAATAAATGTTTAACTAAAAGCCGACTAAATTTAGATAACAATCGCGCTCTGTATTCCGCACTTTAACTTAAAATTAACTAATTACATAATTAAAGTACCAGACGTAAAGTTTTAGTTTACGGTTGAACTTTTTACTCAGTTTTAATATCTAAATTCGCTATTCCCAATTATATTAATAATTATTTCTTTACTTATAATAATTATTTTATAAAAATTTTAAACGCCAATTTTGTTCTTCAAAACATTCGACGTATTTCTAATTGTTCTATTTAAATATATGAGCATTGTTTTCAACTTTCTACACAATTTCATATTCATTTGTTTTCAATACCGGGAAAATATTAATTTGAAAGGACTGGGAAAATACATAAGCTATATAATTTAGAAATACAAGTTGCAAATTCGAATTTAATTGAAATCACTTCGTAACTACAACATCGATTAAAACGTACCTCTTTGATGTTACAAACAATAATTTTGCTCGTTCATAGTGCCCATTCAAATTAATTGTTAGAATTCTAATTGATAGAGAGAATAGTTGTTTTCTGCCAACATCTGTAGATGTATTATTTTATATATATATGTATGTTAGTGAATTTGCTATTTGCTATCAATTCTACCAGATTTAATATCCCTAAAATTAAAATTAAATTAGTTTTTTAATTTTGGCATATGTTCGGTTTCCAATTACAAAGGAGAGAATGCGCATTATGATCCTTAAATTGAATGTTTAATATCCCTATGAGGTATCTTTTCAATACATTTTGATGTCGCTTTTAGCTGTAAGGAAATAATTTAATACACCTGAAAACACTCGTCAATAGTACAGCAATTAGTAGTTAGGGTTAATTAATACATGAACAGCTTCATTAAAACCATTGGAGCTTAATAATGTGAAAAGCACTTCAAAGAGCCAGACATAAGGTTTCATCGCTATATGTTTAAAAAAAAAAGAACGCTTTTCCGATTTCATTACGCTAACGCTATTAAAAATCGAATTTTAATTAAAGCAAAAAAGAGATATGCGAAGCTGGCAAAATGAGCGTTGATTGGTTTTCTCTCTTAAATTTTTATGGAATTTAAACTGATTGTAAAAATAATGAGTCGACAGTTAAAATCGGAATAATTACTGCTAAAATAAATGTGTAGAATTCTCAATAAGGGATTATTTAAAATATTTAAAACGTTGCATGGATAATCTCTGTATATTAGTTTTTATAAAAGTATTAATAATTTCATTTCAGTTCAATTTCTCAATATAAAATCATCATGTATTATAATATATTTAAGATTAGATCAAATTTTAGATCCATATCTTTCATACTAATAGTACCGCTGCTGACTGCCATGGAAATTGGTACTTGAGGGTTTTAAAGATGCTGATTGAAAAATACGTTTGAAAAAGTTCGTTGTGCTTTGCATGTACGGGCATTTGTAATACTACAGTAGCCCAACCTTAATTTTATTAAATGTTTTGATTTTTAAGCCTTTATAATTTAGTAATGCCATATTTTATTTTGCTCCGAATTTCACCATTCCTTCATCTAGTGTGCTATCTTAGAACCATAGAATATTTTTTCAAATAAATATATTTTTTTTCAATTTTTCTTTTATGTTAACTTAGGTGTAAAGTTAATGGTTTCTCCAACCCAACAAAGTAGAAATTTGCCTTAAGAAATTGATTAATTTATTAGAAAAAGAATCTTCTACAATAAAATATTAATAAGAGCCTCTTAAAGTGAAAGCTTTTTAATACTTTGTAATAAAGTTTCAGAGTTATTAGATGTGGTGTCATCGTCGTCGTCGTCTTCGTTACTTTTTGCGTCTGCCCATACATTAGATCCAAACTCAACGGTGACGTTTATACTTTCTGGTGATTGGGGCAGGCCTTGTTCTGGATGTGCTATTGAACCTGTATATGCCGCTTCCCATAATTCAGACGTTATCTTCATTTGTATATCTTCAAGAATGGGAACATCTTTACGTTTATCTTTTGCAGTTTCGCTTTCTACAGCGATTTTTGTTAATTCACTAATAGTCGCACTAACGACTCGTTCTGCTGATTTTTTCCACTTTGGTTCATCAGGAAGAACGCGTTTAATAATTTTTCTAATGGCCGACATTGCTTCATGATGTGCGATGTTTTCAGTTGAAATTAGTTCTGATAAAGCATCTTCAGAATCCACGGCTTTAATTATAAGATCTGTAAGGATTTTGTCGGCCGCGTCTGGTCCTGGTTTTGGTTCGACTTTCTTCCTAAAGTTGTCTTCAATATTTTGATAAAGTTCATTATGTGCAGCTTGGACATACTTGCGCCGGCGCAGTTCCATTCGATTACGTGCAAGTTGTTTCTGCACTTCCGGAAAGACGAAATCATTTACTAATTCAGCAATATAGTTCTCTTCTTCTGAGTTCAGCTTTCCTTTTTGGCCAGTGGCGTCATTTTTTTTACGAGCTTCTTCAACTCTTTTAGATGCTTCACGATCGATGTGCTTTGCCATTACTTGAATTTTCGCTCTAGCGTCTTTTTCGGCTTGTAAATTAGTCTCTTCCATTAGTAAGTTTTCCAAATAAACAGTGATTGCATCTTGTGAGGCTTTTGTAACATCTTTGTAAATTTCAATATGCTCTTCTCGACGTTGATTCTCCCGTTGCCGTTTTCCTGCTTCAAAGCCTTCACGCTTTTTCCTCTCCGATTCGGCTAACATGTAAATAGCATGTCTTTTTCTCTGCTCGTATAGGCGGTTCAATTCCTTTTCTAAAAAGTCGAACAGTCCTGAAATTATTTGCGCTTCGGATTCGCAAAGAATATCCTTCACTACTTGTTCTGATCTTAAAATGTCCACTAAATGCTTCTGGTTACTAATTACTAACATCTTCTTTTTCTCCTTTGCCTTTGCATCGAGAGGACACAATTCCTGTAGAGGCCGAATCATTTGAGTTGATTTCAATTCATCCAGAAGACCTTGATGTTTCTGTTTTTCTACAAAGAGCATGGTTTGCACTGCTCGACCCTTTAAGATTAAAAAGATAAGAAGATTTAAAATATTTCTTTAAAATTTTACTTTCATACATACATATGTATGTATAGGACAGAAATAATATACCTTGATTATTTTTTGAAGATAAACTCTAGATTGATAATCCACTTCAGCAGCTTCATCACATTCAACCCCAAGAGGTGTAGCTATATATTCTTCAAATTCTTTTGCTTTTTCTATAAGACATTGAGGAATTCTTTTTCGAGATTCTCGATTGCGCAAATCCTAAATAAAAGATGTATTTTAAATATTTTTAATTTTATAAAAAAATTTTGAATTTGAATTTAAAGATAGAAAACGAAACAAAAAATGTACCTTAAGTGCTTCATATAATATTTTTAAATTTTTATCAGTTCGGAAACCTTGAGTTATCTCCTTTTGCATTTCTTTTGGTTTTGCTAGTTCACTCAATTTGGACATGGGGCACATAAGAGATGGCTGTTCTTTAATTTTTCTATCCAAATCATCTAGTCGAGCACAGAATTTTTTCTTGAATCCAAAAAAGTGTCGACGGTTTGGATTTACGCCAAATCGTATTTGTGGTCCATGTAATTCTGAGCTTGGGTCAATGTGCTCGTCAACAATGTTGCACTTCTTGTATTTTTTCGAAATCTTGTTATGTTTCGCCTCCAACTTTCTTAGTTGGCGCTCATGATTTCTTTTAACCTTTTCTAGATCTTTTTTGCGCTTTGCTTCAATCCTCTTCGCGCTATTTTCAAGTTTCAGGGCTGATTTTAATTCGAAGCAATGATCTCGCTTTTGAAGCAATCTATGCACCAGATCTATTCTCATTTTTTGGACAGCTTCGATTTCATCTTCTCGAGACATCCATTCTTCCCATTCGAAGGCCTCGAGGACGATGGCCCTCTTTCTGAAATCATCAAAATTGGACAATGTTGGAAGCTCCTTTTCCCATTTTCTTCGCCTTCGAACTCGTTCTATAATTTTCGCTTCGAATTCTCCTGGTTGATTGTCTCCAGAAATAAGTTTGCTAATTCGTAATATTTCTGGTTCTTCTGTTTCACCAGGACCAATAATTGCATCTGGTTGGTATGGACGTGTTTGTGCTGACGATTCTCTATGGAAGTATTTTCGTTCATTGAATAAAAATTAAAAACAAATTCAAATAAGCAGTTTTTGTTAAATATGTGGCTATGGTCTTCTAACACATTCCCTGCCAAATATGCTCTTGGCAGCGAATAAGTTAAACAGTAACAGTTAAATCTGCCAAATTTAACATAGTACTTTTTAAAATTTATTTTGAAAGGGGTTCTGATTTTTTTAATCACTATTCGAAATTATTCATATTAAGAAAAATATAAATATCCTCAGATAACATAAAATTTCTTAATTAGAGGAATTCATGTTTTATCAGGTAGTTTGATATTTTTATTTACACAATAAACACTGTGGAAAATGATTTCGGCCACGCAAACCATGTAGTTGTCAGATTCATTTCCTGTTCGTTACAATTAAGCTCCTTATAAGATTTAAAAAACCCCATGCCGCCAGCTATAAATAAACATTCAAATAAGAAAATCTGTCGACGATTTTTGAGATTAGAAATATACATATATTTCAAAAATACAATAGTTTTGACAATCAAAAAAATCCGTTTGTAAATAGAATTTCAACTTCACATTTTTACAAGACTTTTTTGTAATATAACATTTTTAAAAGCTATGGGAATTCTATGCTAAAATTATTCAATATTTTTTCTGGGTGTAGTTTTATAAACAATTTTTCCTTAACTAAACTTTGTGAATCAGTCCTTAATGTTTTTACTCACAATTTAAGTTCAGCTTCAAAATTGATAAAATCTACATGTTATAGTTTTCTTGTTTGTTTTGTCCAGAGTTATTGATTTTGCCCAGTATCTTTTCCAAAATACAAAGTACCTAAAATGCTTCCTATTCAGATCGAAATAGAAAATGTCTGCATGATAACCAGGCGAATAAAATGTTGTTTGGGGTACATATAAGGAAATCAATATCCTTTATTGTTTGTATATTTTTGTAGTAGTTCGACTTCTAGTACCTCTTTTCGAAATTAAATATGAATTGTTAATTAACTTCATTTGATCGAAAAAAAATTGAATTTTTCTGAAAATCAATCAGAAATACTATTGTGTTTTGGCTTTTTATGGGATTTCTTATTAATTTTGTTCACAGGAACAAGACCAGTCTCTGTCTCGCTGATGATCCAGAGTTAGTGCGCAGTTTAGCAGTGAAGGTCCGCAATGTCTCTATTTGATAGCTTTATTACCAGACAAAATCTTGTAAATAATAAATTTTAACCATGTAAACTTTACTTGAAACTGAAGGTATCGATAGCTTTTATTAAAATAAGATCCCAATTTGAATACTAAATGCATAAAACAGAATAGGAATACTTTTACAAAAAATATGAAAACCAGATATAAGAGTAGAGGAATAATATTCCATATACTACTAAATGTTATACAAAGATTTTATCAATTGATCTTCTAGATTTTATTTAATAAGATTAATAAAAAAAAAGTCGTAAATAATAAAAAAAAAAGGATTTGCCTGAAGACCATAAAAAAATAATCTATTTAAATACATGCAAAATGATATGAATTTTATATAGACATTTATCCCTGTGCTTAATCTCTGAAAACACAAAAGTATGATTACGTTGAAATACTAGATTTGTTTGAAAGATAATCTGGGAGCGTTATACTCTTGAGTCTTAACATAACATAAAGGAAACTGAAGATTTCGAGTGTACTAAATAATTGTGATTATTACATTGCTGTGAAATTAAAGTCGAATTAATGTTGCATTATATGTTTGACGGAATATTTGCCTGAATTTTTTAACTAAATTCAAAGATGACTTCTCTGAAATTGAGAATACCCAAAATTCTAAATTTCGTTTATAGTCTGTTAAGGGTAAAACTGTTTTTTGTAATAAAACTACATATATCCTATAAAAAAATTTTTGAGAACAAAGAAACAAACAGAATTCTCGCAAATTTTAATTTTGATTTTATTTAGTTTCACAGTAGATGACTGAGTTCAGAGGTATGCTCACATTCCACAATATACTTGACAAAACTTAGCACGGTTTAAATAAGTGAATTTTAAAAACGTTCATTTAAAGTCGGGCGGGTGACTAAGTGATTTTAGAGGTGTGGCGTGTTGGAACGAATCTTGGTCATCTTTTTACTACTTCACTTCAGAGGCAATCGTTTTATTTCTAAAACTAAAAAGGAATATGTTCTCTATATGGAACTAGGGAAAAAATTATTTGAAACAGTCTGTTGGAGGTTAAAGACGAAATACGTTGCAGAAGGTTACTCTAAAAGAAGGTAATGGAACCTTTTGAAACCTTGCTTTTAGCGAAATTTCTCAAAAACATAAAGTTTTTGGACGTAAAATGTTTTTAGTAGATTTCACCTGTATAGAGTCTGGCATGCTGCGCTTTTAAAGCTCTGCTCCGGAATTTGTAAAGATTTCTCCTTATGTTCATCTGGCAAATTCAACTTCAGGTTGACGATTCCAGCGTTAGCGGCGCAACCGTCAGGGGAGCACCGAAAGAAGCAGCCCCTGATTTTGCCAGCCACATCGAGGTTGATTGGCTTGGCCGAACTCCCGTCGGTGCCATCTCCACCTGGAAAGCCAAAAAAAATGGTTTCTATCATTAAAAAGCATAAAAAATTTACCTCCAGGAGCCCTGAAGTGCGGTAGAAGGTTTTCCTGCTTCCAGTAAATGTTCCTTGACTCCTTCGGTAAATCGCTGAACATAACATCGTACTTTGTGAACACATGAACCGGGGCCGACTTTGCCAGGGCGTACGTGTTCGCTCGCCACGCGTCCTTCGGGCCAGAGACGATAAAGAGCGGGTCGTAAACTGGGTCAAATACCCGGCTCTGACCAGGGGCATGACTGACGTACGACATTTGCTTAAACTGCACTCGAGCCGGGACTCCTTGAACCTCTTGAAGTGATGCTGGACTTTCCTTTAGAGCACAGAAATTTTACCATGTGTTCTCGAGTTTTGAAAATTGTTCCCAGCCAAAAATAAACAGGCTGACAAATTGGTTGATGGGGGGAAAAACTCTCAAGTTGCTCTGATTAAAAAAAACGTGAACTTTTCAATTTTGCAGGTCTGGTGGTGATGTCTGCTCCAATGGAAATGGTTTATAAGTCGGTACTTATTGGAAAAATACCAGGAATGTGGGCAGCAAAGTCATATCCCAGCCTGAAACCACTAGGCAGCTACGTGAATGACTTCCTTGAGCGTCTCAATTTTCTTCAGGTTTGTATATTCCGCACATATTGTACATTATACATATAAAACCCCAGCGGCAGTATTGATCTAACAAAGAAAAATTCCTTTGCAGAAATGGTTTGAAAATGGGCCACCCCCAACCTTTTGGGTATCAGGATTTTATTTCACCCAAGCGTTTTTAACGGGCGCTCAGCAAAACTACGCGCGAAAATACATCATCCCAATCGATTTGCTAACATTCGACTATGAGGTTTTGGAACAGGATAAGGACCAAATTACTAAACCCCCGGCGGATGGGGTCTACGTGTACGGGCTCTTTCTGGAAGGCGCTCGTTGGGATGTCCCTGGCAAATGTTTGGCCGAATCCCATCCCCGGGAGCTGTTCGATTCGATGCCCCTCATTTGGATGAAGCCCATTAAACGCGAGGACATGGTCGAGACCCACTCCTACATTTGCCCCGTCTACAAAACTGCCGAGAGACGAGGCGTTCTATCCACAACTGGCCACAGCACCAATTTTGTGGTCGCGATGATTCTAGCATGCAACAAAAAGCACGATCAATCCCACTGGATCATGCGTGGCACTGCACTGCTCTGTCAGCTCAGTTTCTAACTTTCCTATTTTTTTTCCCATAATTATCAGTATATTTTTGAATTCCCATTATTATTTTGAATATAGATGGTCTTTTCTACAAAAAAATAAAAAATTAATAATAACTCGCCATGTTTGACTCTGAAGACTTAAAATATTTATGTTTAGAATCCACTCATGTAGGTACACTCTAAATCTTATTTCAAGAATTTGTTGAATTTTTCTACATTTCTAGAGTTGCTTAGTAGAAAATAAGTTGCTTTTGTTGAATGAGTTTCTTTTAAAATTTCATTGAGATCAAAAGAAAACAAAATTTATAAAGATTTAGCGAAAAATGCTAGAAATCTTTTAACAAAACTAAAATTCTAACGCACTGTACTAACTTGTCATTTTACGTCTACTTTTCATACAGAGTGGAGCCCATAAGTGCCATAACTACAGCTGAAATCTTAAGCTATTATATAAAAATACAAAAGACCTTAAAATATTTCGAAATGATCCATCAATTTGACTTTTTTCAATAAAGCAATTACTTCATATAATAAATGGCGAATAGTGCAACAGAGTAAGTTTTTATGATGATCCTTTATTTTTAATGATAATTGAAAAATTTTTAAATGGTCTTCAAATATGCTATAAATACTACAAAAGCAAAATTTAAGTAGGTTGTGGGTATGTTTTTGATTATGATACATGACAAATAAAAAAATCATGAAATAAAACGAGACTGAAGAAAACAATTTTTTTTTGTAGGCCCATGTTATCATCGCCCTTTTGTCTAAACCATGAATTTGAAAAGAGTGATTCTAAAAATAGGCCAAAATTATCCTAATAGGTAGTCCTTGAATTTTAAACCAAAAATGTGTGCGAAATGAAAGTTCATGATGACGATTTCATTTCGCACACCATTTTGGTTTAAAATTCGAGGTCCGTTCGAACTTTAATTGCTGTCGTATAATTTGAGGGTTTTGTCTTTTAGAAGATTTTTGGTATGTGTAAAAGTTCCTCGTGTTTCTTATTAGGCTGTTTGAATTAATGCAGGAAAAAAGAGGGATGGAGTTTTTTCCCAGAAATAAAAAGAACATTGAAAACCGCGCCCAAAAATGAAATAAACCTATAAAATTTCCGAAAAAATATTAGGCAAACATCTGATTACAGTATCAAAAGTTGGGAATAAAAGTATTCAAAAGACTTTTTCACCACTATCTACTTGTTTCATACACTTATCATAGTAAAAATCTGTTCGATGTATAAAAATGAATTTTCGGCTCAATGATTCATTTTAAAGCAATCCATACCACGCTTTTCGTATAAAATACCAAACAAAATTTGAATTCAATATTCAATTGCTACACCTGTGGTTATAAAAATAAAATCAATGTACTTCTTAATTCATTTTGGAACTTTAGAATTATATTCTTTAGAACAATTTATGCATTTAAACTGATAATGGAAAAACAGAAATAATGAGATTTTTGACTTTCTTTCCATAGAGTGAAAATTGTATTAATCAAATGTTTTTCATTTACTCCATTGAGTGTGGTGTCTTTAGATAAGTATTCTATTCTGAAATGCAATATAATATGAACCTTCCCATTTGAACCCCTCCATTACAAGATATTTACTTTTAAAGTCGTTACCAGAACACCTCCCCCTATAATTCTAGATTTCGATGAAAAAATCTGAAAATAATTCAATCCATCTCCATGGGATTCCATGCGTACGGAAATCCTAATCCATAGGAATCCATGTGTTTGGGAATATTTCTCCATAGGAATCCCTGGGATTCAATTTTGAAGAAATTAAATTGAGTTCGATTCGTTTCTTGGAAACTCTTGGGTTTTTATTTTAATTTTCAGAGGCGTTTCAAATTCGTCAATTGAAGTTATTGGTGCCTATAATAAGAGAATTGTTTAATATATAATCTAACCTTGGATTCCTATATTTATGCAAGAAATCCATATTGGAATCCGAAGGTTTTTCACTCCCTCATTTTCTTAGTTAGTAAAATAGCTATTGATACGTTTTATAACAAGTTGATAAAAAAAACATGTGTGTGCCCAACACGTTCAATACAACATTTATGAAATTTTTGAAACGATAGAATAATTTCGGTTCTAAAAGGGTTTATTTAAAATATTAAAAAATTAGATTAATTTTTATGATAAAATAACGTTTGATATGTTTTCATTTTCGATAAATTAAATGCATATATGATAGTTTAAAAAATTAAAACTCGCTTTTTATGTAGATTACAAATTCACAAACGGAAATGCTTTCGAGACAAATAGATTTGAAGAGCACAAAATGTGTTTTTTTGAGAATTTTAAATGTGTCTCAAAAAATAGTTTGAACCTCTATCAACTATTATAAATTACGACAGTCCCTAAAACTTTCCGAAATACTTGTATGGATTTAAATTTTTTTCCGTTAGCGATTTTATTACTTAATATATGTATAGTGAATAAAAATAAATAAAAATAAGAGGTTTTGAATCGAAATATTTAAATTTAATATATGTATGTATATCTAGATAAGGATTCGATCACTTTTCGCTGTCCTGTTTTCCTTATTTTCAATTTTCAAAACTGATCAAAATACTATTGGATTCAGATTTTGACCCTGTTGTTCTGAAAAAAAAACAATGTATCGATAGAATAGAAATAAAAGAATTACATGTTACTGACTAGTTATATTATAATATATATATTATATACTTTCCATCTAAAATAAGCAACAGTCCTTTTATGTGAAAATGCGTTTCGTGTGCATGTCAAAATCAGAAAAGGTTCCAAGTTAATTTTTTTCTCGTTATCATTCGTTTGAGTGCATGTTCCACTGGATTTTTCTTATATAATTCGAACGGACGTTGCCTGAATTCAGAAAAAGGATGATACAAACAGTCAGCCCTTTTTTTTACATATCTACATATTTTTTTTCAACCTTATGCTTCCTGTTCCTGTGTGAAGCGTGCGTGTTTTTTAAACACTGCCTGGAGCACGGCGTGATGAAGATAATGTGGAAGGCCATTAGGCGATTTGTATGAGGATTAGGACGCAAATGTTCTTTTCTTCCGAGGGTCCACTGATGAATCCGATGCAAATTGAGAGGAGCTAACCAGAACAGATATTTAAGTGCCTAGGTACGGAAACAATAAAAATGCGGAATACAACATTGTTATGGACATTTACCTTCCCTTTAGGAGCTCTTTACTGGCAGATTTAGCTTAAATTTAATATAAAGCTTGTAAAAGTTGGCTAATACCTTATTGATAGATTCTTTGATTTATTAGTCTCCTTATTAATTAGTACCTATAACATTTTAAGTAGAAAAAAAAAAAGATGAGCAAGAAAAGGTATTGCAGGCGGGGGCAAGCTAATAGTCCAAGTGGTGGTCTTTAAGTGAAATTTTTACAACCAATATGTTTTGTAATTTTTTGCTTGTATGTAATTACTGCTTTAGATGAACCAATTACTACTTAATTACTGGTTAAGGAACTTTAATTGAGATAAAAATCAATTAATTTTATTTATGTTGTAATCAGTTAAAACTTGAGTAGGTATTCAAAATTGATTTCTTGGCCGATTTGTTTCTTGTCAGATGTGTAAAATACTAAGTTAAAATAAAGTTGTGCAATGACAACAAAAACTAAGCTCTTTAAATATTATATTAAATAAAGGTAAATTACTACTAAAAAAGAAAGTTGTGGCTTGTAGATTCCAAATAAATTATTATAAACTCGTGGAAGGTAAATTATAGGATTCTTGGATGGATTTTTTATTTTTTTAATTCAATATTTTGTATTTTTATTCATGTTTTTCTAATGTGTTTAAATAATGTACCTACACATTGTATTGAAACGGTTTTATAATTAAATGTATAACGATACATATGGCTATGCCAAAAATTTGCCTAGTTATCGTATGACATTCGGATAAAATTTAATGAAACTTATTTAAAGTAATAATAATAATTTTTGTACCTCTTAATGAAAACTATGTAACTTGACAAGCAAAAGGTTTATTTACTCCTATTTGTCTTCTGTTCATCCACAAATAGTTTTCGTTCATTGGTTTTGTTCGAAATCGTTGCTGCTGAAAAGCACGTTGTTTTAAAGAAAACCATACTAAGATAAATGTTAATTATATGTATTTATAATAAATATAAATGCCTATTTGTGTTGTAAAAGAAACACCATAATATTAAATTTATACGTATTAGGAAAAGAATTTTTAATGTTGAGTTTTGAGGTTTTGTTTGATTTATATTAGGTAAGGGAATGCATAGGCGGTTATTGAATCGAAGTTGTGTACCCTTATAATTTCCTCTAATTTCATAGTGTCATCTGATGAATTAAAAGGCAAAAGAAAGTAATTACGCTCTTCAGAAGGAAGCAATAGGTGTTTAAAATCGACTTGTTTTACCACAGAAAATCACTTTACCTGAACCCCCCGTCCCCTCGCCGAAGGGCCTCGCATCACAGAATGGAGCTTAACCAAGGAAGGCAGAGGCAATTTTGCCGTAAAGAGGTTTTAATGACTTTCAAAGAAGCGATCACTTTGAGTTTTCCCTCAAAAACTGCTATATGTGTGACAATTTTCCCATATGACGACCGGGCGTGCTTCCAAATGGGCGTTCATCGCCGTGCTTTTCCTCGAAATGGAAAAATCAATGGAGGCCGCAAACGCGAACAGAGTCTGATTCCAGGACAAGGCTCCAGAAGAGCTCCGGGGCCCCTCTGTTGCCTTTACCACTGGAAGTTATTAAATTCGTTGAAAATTGAAATGAGGCAATTTTGTTTCTCGGGCTGTGCCACTGTGCTCTGTGGCGCGGCCCGGCCGGGCGATTTTTGCTTTCAGCGACTTGCGCGAGTTTCGCCTCTTTAGAATCGTTTCATCTAATTACGCCCCATTGCCACCAGCGCCCACGGCCCCAAAATTGAAATTGCCCCGGACCAGTGGACGTGAGATTGCTACAGAGGAGGAGGATGTGACCCGAATGCTAAGGGCCCATTGATTAAGGTGCCCCAGCAAAAGGGTGACTCTGGGGCCAAGCGAAGGCCTTGAAGACCTCATTTCCTGTCATTCAACGCGGCCCCAATGGTCCATCCGATTTTTCCGGTATGGGCGGGGGTGGGGCCTAAAACAAAATTGATGATTTCTTCTACGCAAGTTAACTTATATATATTTTTTTTACTTATTTTTTTGCTTTCGCAACAAAACCCTATTACCACTACTGGGGAACGTCCGTTAACTACCTGAAAAACTTTTTCCAGTTCCTTAAATATAATTTTCATCCACTTCAGGCCGGGTTGTAGGGTGTTTCAACCTCGAAAATAAACCGCTGGAACCCTACAAGGCCAGGGAGAATAAAAATAACAGAAGATGCCAACAAATGCCTTTACATCCCCACCCAGGAGAGGACCACAGCGCACCCGGCGAAGGAGCTCCGCTAGGAAGTGGTCGTCATGGCAACGATTAAGCACTCCCACACCAGAGCCCGAAAAAGCGGGCGCTCCCCGGTGCCCCATACCCGGGGACGGGGCATACCTTTTTCTTTCTAAATGGAGATGGATTCGCTCGGTGTGGTTCGGTGCCGGCTGGGTCTTCTACAGGGTGGTGATGGTGTGGCGGCGGTGCGGGTGTGTGCGACGAGCCCAGCATCCGGCGGTATATTGATCTTTTGCAGCGCCCCGGCTCTCGCCCGGTTTTGTTTGAACAAGACTCGCCGGAGACGATTTCTGCACAGTCATACTCAACACAGAGGCTACACCCTGTGATTGTGTGCAGCCGCTCAGGCCCCGGCGTCCCACAAATACATGACGCGAGGTAGATATTCACCCGGCGGGTGGGTGGCTCCGGCTCACGAAAGCCTGGGAAAATTTTACAAAACCCCCTGTTATCCCCGGGTGCGCCGCCCGGTCGCCCTGTTTCGGAAAAGCACCCTTAACCGGGGCTGATGAGTCGCCCTACAGTAACACGATTTTCAGCCCGGGAGTAAACGTTCGAAAGTGAAGTTGAACGCTTTTTGGTGTACCCTGTGAATGTTGTGCCCGGGAAATTTTGCTGGGTTCAAATGATGGGGAGGGAGGCTGGGGCGTTTGTATATGTATATATGTATATATACATATATATATATAAAACGGGAATTGAGACTATCGTCCCGCTTCCACCACATAGCTCCAGTCCCGGAGCTCGCTCCACACAAAGTTGTGTTAGTGAGGAAAATTGTTCAGGAGGTGATTACGAACTTTCTTCCCATTTCTCTGCGCTTTAAAAATCAGCCCTCGTTTTCCTTTGTTCTCCGCATTTACGCCGAGTGTCAGCTGGAAATTGATATTAATATTAAAGTTACTTTTGAGGCACTCGCGGCAATATGGAAATTTGCAGCAGCTCTACATCATCCCCCCGGCTGCTGCGCCGCGACTCTCTGTCCCCCCCGGGTCTTGCCCGGGCTCGCTGGAATCGAGATGTGGGCGGAGGTGGATATTTTCTGCACGCATCGGTAATTATGCAACAAAATCCCAAATAAATGCACTACGAATTTTTCGCTTTTCACATCGTTTCTCTGGACATTGTTGCAAAACAGATCGCCCAACTTTTGATGCTCTCGTAAACCGCACCTACATATATGTATGTATATTTAAAATTTATGAAAATAAAATACTGTTTATTGCTTTGTTAAAAATGGATTTCATTTAAAATTGAAAACAGGAAAGTTATTTTTGCGCTTTGAGAACTTAAAATAAAACAGTTCTGTATCGATTAAATTTCTTAGAGTCATATTTAATTTCTTAGATAAATTTCGTCGAATATAATTGTCCCAATAATCAACTTTGCTATAATTTAATCCTCAATAGATTTTCATTATCGAATCCGCAAAAGTTTGTTACGTGTTTTAATATTTTATCTTATACAAACTGAGGAGTGTCTGTTTAAAAGGTCTGTTTCCACCTTGCGTCATTCAAAGTGTTTTTATTTTCTAATTGTACTAGTAATTTAAGATCCTATGTACATTACATACATAAACCTGTATTTAGTTTAGATCGAAAATACCAGTATTTGCAATTTAACTGCGTTCAATAAGTTTCGTCAAAAAGTGCTGGGTTTCATATTGGCATGGCTTGTAGTCAATAAAGTTCGAACGTGGAAAGCTATTTTCTACGTTCATTCACTCATTTCTGTCTCCATTTTTATTTAATTATCCTAAAAGTAATTGGTGTAAATACTAATCAAAAGGGGCTATTATTACTTAATTTCCAAAAAAGGGTGCCATTTCCAGATTCCATATTTACATATTTTAACACTAATTGCTATTTCCATTATTGATTGTTTATTGTTTTGTTGTCTAACAAAAACACTGCAAAATAAATTGACTATAAAACAAGTACCCTTTTCATAAATAATCATTGAAAAAAGAAACACATATACATATATAAACAGTGAACATTTTTCTAAAGTTTATTTAATGTGAAAATAGCTCTTTTTGAACAAATTAAACAATTAAAATGTACATTGTTTTTAAAATATACCTAATTGAAGTGTATCTTAAGTTTGGGAAAAAAATATTCGATCATGATATTCTGGCTATATCTTGAGTTTTAAATATTAGAGTAGGATGTGGTTTTTATTTTTATTCCTTTCATTATTTCTTCCCAAAACTTTGCAATAAAAATCTTAAATCTCGATTGGACTTTCAATGAAATAAACACATTTTGAGATTGGCCACTATTATTAAATCAGTATTCTATGTCACATAGGATGTGCTGAAGTGATAAAAAATAAGGGACACCACAGAACATGCATAATTAAAGATATATCAATATTGGATATTGGTTTTCATAGAAGTTTTACACACTTCTGGAGGAAAGGTATTCTATATATGTAACTTGTGAACAAACAAATAAAATAATAATAATAATAATAATGTTTATTGGCACAGGGTACACAAGATCAAAGATCTTACAGCAGTACAATATAGAGTTCAGAAATGTTATAATAAAAATGACAGACAGATTTTTTGATAATGAAGGACTTTCCGAAATGGTGGTATCAATAAAAGTTGTTGGCTAAATCTATAAGAAATCACTTTTCATTAGCACTTGGCAATATGATATCGGCCAAATTAAAATCGATTCTTGTTGACAAATCACTCATTTAAAGATGTTTAGTGTACACATACATATGTGTATGTATGTAATCCAAGTTTTAAATATAAGATTTTGAATTGACGAAAAGCTAATTTTGTAAGAATCGACAAGGCCATGTTGTCGATTTGATGATTCTTGTAATATTTCAAAATGAGTTTGGTAAACAAAATTTAATTTTTTTTACAGATTGTGCGTTGAGGCGTTTCTCCAGATTTGTTTCAAAACAGGGACAATAATTATTTCAATCTGGCTAACCCAAAAACCTCAGAGTACTTCAGGATTGGAAAAAACACAAACGTGGCAACCATATCCTTGAATAGAAGGAATTATATAAAGCGTTATGTTCTTCATTATGTTCGAGAAAATTCAATTTGTTGAAATTGCTGCCATCCGTATTTTCCTTTTAGGTTCCTTAAGAACACAATTCCACTTCGCTTTTGTTGGATAACATGGCTAAATTCAGTCCCGAGAGAAAGAGATTTCTCCAAAGCGAACGAGGACTATGTCTTTGTTATAATAATTTTTCCATGAAAATGTAATTTGAGTAATTCTTTAATTCTATTTCTTTGGGACATGTTAACTAATCTCATAAGAAACAAAGAAAAAGCCAAGAAGAGTGGCACCTAAGAGGCTTTATTAAATGAACACTGCATGTTAAGATTCGATAAAAAATAGCTTCTTTTATTTACATATGTATTAAAAAGTCTTACAGCATTCGGAATACATTAATCTTTTGATACATTTTTTATCAATAGTGGCATGAGGCTATAATATATGCTATATTATCTTGTAAATTATACACCACATGTCACATGTCGGTTTGCTATCAAACGCCATAAGAATAAAATTCGCTAGTGATAGCACTTCATGAATAATAATTAAATTTGCGTAGTGCCTCTTTTCCCTAGTGGTATCCCACATCACTATAATTCAGTTGAAAAGGAAAGCTGTGTCATGTACCCAAGATGAACGAATTCAAACCTGCATGCTATGAGGTCAACGTAAGCAGCATAATATCATCAAATATTCACGAAGAAGTTTAAGAGGATGTTGGTAAAGATATACGCAAGAGTTTTTAAAACTAATATTCTTGTATAATTTAGACATTTTAAGTACACCTTTTCTTTTCTTATTAAGAAACGTTAAAAAACACATTTTATAAAACAGAAGTCGAAAATTGCATAAAATAAGCATTCGCAAGTTTCTAAATATGAACATATCCAAAAATTTCATATACTCACATATGTATGTACATATGTACATATGTGCAACTGAACACCGTCTTTTGACTAAAAATTACCGATCGTCAGTCCTTATATTCGCGCGGTTAAAATCCGAAGTGTGAAGTGTAAGCGTAGGGAAATCTTGTAACAATTTTTACTGGTTATATATTATTCACCAATTTCGTCAAAACAAGATAATATTAAAGTCATATTTACTATTACCCTGATGATTTACTGCGTATATATGCAGGATCGAATCTAGATTGAATCCGGATTCAATCCCATTTATACGCAGATTGAATTGAAATCGGATCGAGTGGATCCAAAGTCAATTAGCTGGCTGGATTGAAATGAAATAACAGATAAGAAAGCGGACCGAGTAATAGAAGTGACAATTGCCGCTGAGAGTGTTGTGACTAAATTAATTTTTGTCAGTTAAAATTATTTTCTTAAAAACAAAAAGAAAATGTCGAAGAGGAACGGATAGGAGCATGGAGATTGAAGATACTTTGGAAATGCTCAATATAATACATGAGCAATATTTAGTTTTGGCTAAATTGATTTTTGATGAATTTATCTATACCTACTTCATTTTCATTTTCCTATTTTTCCATAGTTGTGTCCGAGTTATTAATTTGTTTTTGTAATAAATAAATGAAAATACTACAGGTATTTAAAATAAATATTTCCTGATGTCGATCCATTTTGGGAAGTATTTAAAACTTCTGATATCAGTTAAAATGTCAATTCAATCCGCTTTGGATTCACTTTCGATTCGATCCCTCAAACTCAATCCAATTTCGATTCGATCTCTCAATCCGTCATATATACGCGTAGTAATTGTAGTTGGCGTAACTTGGAAATATATTTAACTGAAGGTTATTTTCAAATCCCTTCGCCAGTTTAGTTGCATTTGATTTTTTATTGGTGGGGTTGGAACTTTTAAAACGGCGATCTATCATAAAATTACTCTTGCTACATAGATATATCACAGCGCTTTAACTATTCTGACTAAAAATTCCATTTCCTGAAACTCGAGTCTGAAGTGCCGACTGCTCTACGTTTGCTCATGTTTCGAATGGAGAATTTTCTTCAAAACCCCCATTTCGTTTATTATTTGAAAGAGGTAATAGCTTTTTCTGTCCCAACGGGCAACTGGAAAAGTACCGAGAGTACCAAAATCAAATTTTGTATTTGCAAACGGCATATGACCATATTAAACCAGAGCACACCCGCACCCACCTTTGTGGCTGAGTGGCGAAGTGAACGCTATTTCAAAATTAACGACAGAATGCGAAGCGTGGAGTGTTTTCCGCCGGAATCGGACTACATTCATATTTGCGTGAGTGATATAAAACTGTAGAAGGGCATCGCAGCATCCCATGGACCAGGGACCATTTCACTTTCTACTATATCTGTAGAGTGGTAGTAGCTATAGATTCGAGTGTAGCTGAATAAATAGCGTCCCGGTGAAAAGGGGTAGAAGGCACCCAATGTTTGGTTAACTTCCGTCCGGTTTCATTTCCAGCATTTGAAGACATGCGGTTTTTGCCTCTCCTCCCCATAATTTCACGCTGCAATTCTCCTTTTGTGCAGATGCGACGACGACACTGCGCAATGATTAAATAAATTTCTAGTTTCCTTAGAGGGTTTTAATCAAACAGCGGAACGCAATAATATGAATAAATAAAACACGGGAGGGCAAACAAAAATTTTTAGTCGATATACGCAGTCGAAGCGGGGGCGTCCGGGGTCTTAATTGCAGCTCTGCAACTGGGAGGATTCAGAATCCAGCTCCAGACCAACTCCGGCCGGGATGAGTTTCCAGTGTCCATGACAACAACCAGACAGAATCACTCCTGGACATGGATCATGGATGTCTATGTGGGAGCGGCTCATGTGTCCGTTTAAAAGGTTTTAATCGACTTATGTCGTTCCCCTGAGCGTATCCCGGGGATTCCCGGGAAAATATCCCTGGCCCGGGGGGGCTTAGTTGCCAGTATTTACCTTGGGACGCTTTGTAAGATTTTTAGTGGTTTACTCATAAGAGCGTTTACAAACAAATTAAAACATGATTATATCCCGGCAAACATATACCCGACTGAAGTGCCTTTTCGGGCAGATGAAGTAGTAAATTTCCATCTACCCTAATTGTACTATCGATTTTTGGAGGGGATCCGAAACGGGGATGCTTTTCTACCCATAGCACATCCGGAACTCTAATCGGACAGTGGTGAATAATTAAACGCACATACACCTGATTTTGGGGCTCCTAAATTGCGGATACCGTTCGCCTGTTATCGACCGAACTCATGTACTCCTCAAACACTTGATTTATTGTGCACATTTATTACGTTCATTTCACAATTCAGCCATTTTGTGCAAACTTAGTTCAGGTCCTATGCGTCTCTCGTTATGCAACCGAAGCGGAATTATTTTGAGTCATGAGAAAATCTCGTTTTAAGAGATACCCCCTACCATTTCCGCCCTCTACATGGGATGTTGCGAAACTATAATTAGATTCAGCAGGTGCCGTTATAAACACGGTGTGACGCAATAAATAACTTGATGACACTAAACGTGTTAAATTCAAAATAGTTTTCAGGATATGGATTAATTTTGAACAGGCATCCGAGTAATTAAAGTTCGAAATCTATTTCCTACGTTTTGGACGACTTCAAGATACATTCATAGTTAGTAATTCAGATTACATAACTACTTTGGGCTGTCACACCCTTTTTGAACTTACAAATTCTTCATTTGAAATTTAAGTGGTTAAGAGACGGAAAATATTCTTCCTGAAATAAATAATTGATATATAAATAACTTATGCTCAACTTAGCGGTTTTTGTAACGAATTTTAATTGTAATTTTACTAGCTTTTGCCTGCGACTTTGTCAGCTTGGACTCTTGGGATCATTACAAGATTCTCCGAATCCTTAGGGACTTAAAATCTTTCCACGGAAAGATAAACAATTTCAGTCGGATATTGCGAAAAGTGTTTCCATTTATTTAGCGGTAAAATCAATATTTTCAATTAGACATCGAAAAATTGGTTTACCATATTGAACTCGCTATCTTGAATTACAAAATCGTGATTCGAAATTATTGCCATCGAATTATTTTTACATTAATTTTCGTTAAAATCGAATTTCAAACATCAGTCATCATATAAGGTCCGCCATTTTGAATTTAGAAACTTTGATAGTATATCAATTGTCTCAAATTACCCTTTTTTAGAACTTAATTTCACTTAAATTCGTATATGAAATATTGTGGTCACCACATTGAATACTTTCGCAAACATTAATTTCAATTTTTTATAGTAGGTATCTAAGGCCCGATTCAGAAAGTTTCGTTCACTTTATAAAATTTTGATGCTTGACCGTTCTTTTTGGAGTATTTTGTTTTTGACATATCTTTATTAGATGCCGAACCTTAATTCGATGAACAATTGTTTGGCTAGTTTTAAATTTTTTGACAACATTTCGTTCAGATATGGACAATGGACTTTGTTTTATTGATGGATACTTTACTTACACTTTTTTTTCTAAATCTCAGTAAGGATCTTTATTTCAGAAAAATAATAAACTGTTCGATCTAAGGCCTCTGTAAGTTTTTCAACTAAATGATAATTAGGTATTATTTCCGAAGATCTCTATTTAATTAATAATCATTAAGAAATATTCCGTAGAAAAAAGTTCAAGCGACAGTACAATCCACTACAATTTGGAACTGTAATCAGTGAACGTATTTATACGTATGTGATATGAGAGTTTATTAAAATAGATGCGTTGCTTAAGAACTCACGTTGTGGAATCAAGAAAACTACACTTAGTATGTAGAAATGAATGAATGATTCTAAAACTATATTCGTAAAAACATCCAACTAAATTAAATTAGATTTGTAATGTAGTTGTGTTTACTGGTCTTCCTGCGCTAACAAAAATTTGTTTCTTTTAACAAGTCGGTCATTAATATAATTACACTCGTCCCTCGATTTACACGGTAGATACGTTCTTGTAAAAATCGTGCAAAACGAAACCGTGTAAAACGAGACACAGAGTTCATAAAAAGTAGAGGGATATGTTCAATTAACCTGAAAACCCTGTAAATCGAACTAAAGAAGACAAAGAATAGTCTAGTGTTCATTATAATCGTGTAAATGAGATAAAGATTGAAGAATAAAAAGGGGATTGGTTCATTCAATTTCAAAACGTAAACATTAATTAACAATATTCCTTTCAATTAAAAACAATAAACAACGTAATAAAAATGACAATATTCTGTACAAATAAAAACAATAGAAGGATTCAAACATTGTTTTCTTTTCCTCGGGTTTTCTTTTCTCTAATAAAGTTAAAGCAATATTACGAAATAAATTTTTAAAATTAACAAACTGCCTTTATTCACCTGTTATTAGAATTCAATCAGAAAAAATTACTTTGGTTTCTTCTTTTTCGATTGAAGTTTTGGAAAAGGGTGCGTTTGGTAAGTTTGAACGAGCTTTTAAAAGAGTACGTTCATTAATATGATACTGATAAATGGCATAATGCAAAACTATCAGAATAAGACAACAAAAAATTGTTTTTTTTGTGATTTAAAAACCGTGTAAAAGCGAAATCGTGTAATTCGAGTACCGTGTAAATCGAGGGACTGGTGTATTATAATTATAACAACTGACCCGTACCCAGCGTTGCCTGGTCACAATTATCCCTATACTAAAACTAAACTTTAGTACAAACATGATATTACCGATTTCAAATTTACTATCAAAGCTGAAAATTTTGATATAGGTATTTCGTATTCTTTACATAATTTAGCTTTAATCAATCTGAAAATGCTTTGAAAATTTCAAGAGGGTCTTTTATGTTTTTTAAGGAAATCATTCTTTTTGAATATTTAGGGAATTTTTAATATTGATTGAACGTAAATTATGTAAACACTTCAGCTCATCCTCCCCCATTTTCCAATTGTGATGCATAGCCTATGTCACTTAGGAGGTTGTGCGCAACATGCCCATAGAATTTCTTCTCAATTGGAATTTCTGAGAATACTTCATACTTATAAACAAACACTCTCTTTATAATTAGTGTAGAGTCTTAACAATTAATATTTATGATACACTGAACATTATAAATGTCTACTATTAAATATTTGAAAGTTAATAGTGAATTCGCTAAAGTAATTATTATCAGACAAATAGTTTTTTTTTTCCTTTTTCCTAGAGACAATTGAATAGAGTAACCGCATTAATTTGAACATTTCATTTTTTTAACCCATTACCATAATTGCAATTTAAAAATCAATTATTTCGGGAATTTTGTGTTTTATTAATTTGGTTTGCTATACATTTTTCTATATAAAACCAAGTTAACAACTCATATATATGCAAATAATACCCGTTTGATCAAAATTATCTTATTACGTGACTAATTAAAAACGAAATTAATGAGCCCATGATTTCCAAATCAAGCACAACGTGACTATTTTCTTACGCAAATGAATAAACTTTATATTATGTAACAGAAAAATAATGGAAACAAATAAAAATTTAGGTATTTGCAAAATTGCAAAACTGTGTATATTTATACTACAGCTTTTCCAATATTTACCCATTATCTAAAACTACAAATTTACAAAACTTCTTTTTACTTTGTACATAGATATTTTGTTTTGTTTAATGGTACTATACCTATAATTTCACTAAAGTGAAATTCTTTTGTTTCTATCACATTACATTTTTAGGAAACATCAAATGAAAACTGAAACATATCGTATTTGTAGCAGTTTTAAACATTAAAGAAAAAAAAACGGAACGTGAAAAATAGTCGTAACATGGTTAAGATTACCTAAAGCCTAAATTCATATTGATCTCAATTCCTTAGCTCTTACTAAGCATATTGAGGAACTAGTAAAAATAAATAAAGAATGCGTGTTCACTACTTATGCTATTAATTCACTATCAATTACATATATAAATTAATTGGTTATTGGAGAAAAGTGAAATTCATAGAGTATTTTCTTCTAAATCTTAAATACTTTAGTACCTATTTAAATGTAGCTAAAGATTCAAACTTTTATTTGAGTCATTTTACAAAAGTTCTTGGAAGTATCCATTATTGTGTACCGAATTTGAATATGAATATGAGACGTTTATATTTTTGAATTCGTAATCTACGGAAAAGGTCCTATATAAATCATATATTACTTGTTTAGGGGCACAATTATGCGTAAACCAGTGTCATTAGTGTGAGAAAACAAACATCGTTCTCTATTAAAATCGGCGGCATTTTTCGAATGCTATCTTCCAACGAGCAATACTGAGCTGAGGTCAATTTTTACTTAAAATTCTATTGAATGATCATGAGCCTGTATTTGCTAAATAATTTACTTTTTACAAAAGCATATTTTCTTTACAAAAATTTTTGCAGTAGTTCATTTTCTTTTAGTGTTAAGAAACCCCTTTACTGATATCGTAAACTTAACATAACTTATTAAACACTCTCTTGCAAATATGTTCTTCTTTTTTTATGTCCCAATTTTTCGTTTAATGTCCGAAGTGCCCCGTCTGGTGCTAAAACGATCGTAAAATGTGTTTAATAATCTTGGTTGGAGTTTAAAAATAAAAGAAACGTAGTTAATTTTTAATAAATTATATTTCATATTTAAAGATTAATATAAAAAGTGATGGCACAAAAAGAATTGATGAAACAGGTTATTTGCGGTTTGACTTTTCGTGCAAGTAATTTGTAGCAGATTTACTTTAGACTTGTATTATTTTTCTCCAGATCTGAACATATTGCGAAATAATATCTATCTTTTAAAATAAATAAAGTACCTATACCTGGTTGATTCTAATTAAGTTCTCTAAAGATTTTCAACCAACTTTTAATATTGTGACTTTTTTACTTTTCTATTTCAACAATAATTTGTGTCAAGGCATATAGTTATTTAGGACTCTTCATTTTTTAGTGTAATTAGTATATAAGGTAAAGCAGATCAATGTAAGTAAAAATTTTTTTTTTGTCCATCATCCTTAAAAATAGCAAACCTGCTCAAGGGCAAGCAAAGAGCTGTAAAATAATGCATTATTCTTGGAATTCATTACAATATTCAGCACCTAGTACTAAAAGTAATGCAAACACAACAACTTACCAGTACCATTTCCATTACCATTAATAGAAAATAAAAGTTATATTGTATAGGTACAAATAAAAAGAAGTTAAGAGCAACTCAATTATTGAATAAAAGCAGCGAAATTCATATCAAACATTTAATAAAATCGGATATTTAATTCATATTAAGGTACGATACTAAAATTAAAACTTTTTATGAAAAATAGCATGCAGGAAATATATTATTTAGAAAACTACATTCTACAGTTTGCGAGAGTGTTGAAAATTGAATATTTCGGGTTGAAAAAGTAAAATAAATATTTGTATCGTAAGATAAAATTAATAAATTTTACAATTTATTTCTTCTTTAAAACGGTCCTATATTGAAGAACATTGAAGAAAAGCAATAAAATAAATTACCTCAAGCATTAATTATATTTATAATCTTCAAACATACGGAAAATGCCAAAATCTCAACAACCGAATCTTTGCGAAAAATTTGACCCTCTTCTTAAACAATGAATGATTCATAACTAAATGCTGAAACGGATAATGTCACTCTAGAATTTTCTAAAAATGTATTCTTTACTTTGGTTTAAACAAAACCTTCCATAGGTTTTTATAAATATAAGGTACAATGGGTTTTATAGGAGGCAAAAGATTTAGAGTAGTTAGTTACCCAAACATTTTAATCAAATAATACAGCATTAATTCATCTCGAAACAATTTAGTTTTTGTTACCGGGCAAATAATTTCAACAGATCTTAATCGATTCGATAACTTTAAAATTTTACTACGTATAGAAAGAAGTAATATTATTGTACGATACATTGCAAAATTTTTTAATAAAATATTACATCGTAAATGTTCTCGTCGAAGGATTTTAAAATGCGTAATTTTTACAAAACACCTCATTTTTTAATTTATTTAGAATATATTTTACTCAGATATATTAGAATTGCTTCTTTTTTATAACAAGCTTAGCAATAAGAGATTTTCCGTATTATTTTGAAAATTACTGATTGATCCAGTCAAATGACCGCAAAAAAGGCTAACCGTTTCGTTTCTTCTCTTGCACTATTTGGTATTGGACGGAGACGAGTAACCTTCGCTGCAAACAAATCTGTAACTTCTGTCTTGCTTTCAAGGTATTCAATTATAAAATTCCAACGATTTATCTCAAACTATTGTCTGCATTTTGTTTGCAGGAGATTAAATTCGGCGTTGACGGAGTCCCGCTCCAAAAATTTCTCATAAATATGATAAAACCTTCCTCGAAACTACATAAGTACTTATGTATGTATGTTCATTTTTATGAATTTTTAATCACGATAGTAACTGACCAAAAAATCTCTCAATACTATAATTGTAATTCTAATCCTAAAATAAGCTTCACGATCTTGTGCATTGGTTTTTGTTCTGTGCTCATGTACCCGTGAAACAACTGCTTTAAAAATTTCCTCAAATTTTATTAATCCGTAATGATTTTCAATCTTAAAGAGTTTCATATATTACAGTAAGGTTTGATATAAATTTCGATAAAGGTAGCAAACAAAATTTCTTGTGAGAAAAAAAAATATGATGAGGCCAATTTTACGAGGAATTTCAGACTTGTTGTTGACCGCATAAAAGTTTTCTCATGAAATTGTTGGATGTCAAACTCAAACCACTTACTTCTTTATTTCTTTGTTTCAACAAGACAACAACCCGAAACACGATTCATATTATAAACTGGGCTGCACAGTAACCAGATTTAAACCCAATAGATAGAGAGCTTGAGGAGCATTTTAAAACAAAATAAGATTCTATACCAATTAAAGAAATGGGGTTAATGCTTTGCACAGGTGTTTTACGGAATTTTGGTGGGATTTTGTTTATAACTTATTAAAGAACGGACAAATTGTTCTGATAGTTTACTTACCATAATATGTATCACATGTAGTTTTTAATTAACAACTAACTGAAGCAACTGCATTAAAACGTCGCCGTTATGGTTTGCTAAATTGTCTCGAATGTAAACTACTAAACTGTATTTCCACAAACGGTAACAAAAACAATAGCATATACATTTAATGAACATTGATACCATTCTAAGTTATTTAAACTTTAAATGTAACTTGTGTATTTTTATACTTTTTTAAATATTTAAAAATTTTTTATGATGCTGGTTTATAAATCTTTGTAGAATATCGTTCGCTCTTGGCATTCACCGCGTGCCTTATGGTAAAAAGACATACAGGCCTACAGTGGACACCAGGAGAAAAACGGGGTGAAAAGTTATGTTCACTTTCACCGTTTGAATTTGTGTATTCAGAAATCATAAAAAAGGCACAAAAACAGATCACAACACATTTTATAGCATTTCACAAACTGATGGTATAAATAACGCGCGTATCCTCGACGTACACTTCCTACAAGACGGACAAAATTTGATCCGCGCACGCGTACTGTAGCAATTAAAAGTTCACGGGGTGCGCATGCGCCACTGGATCTAGCGAACAGCTGATCTTTCCGTTGCGACCGCTACTTACCTTGGTAATGAGCACTGAAAAAAAAGGTGGACAAAAAATTGTTGGCGCTGTGTGGCCCAACCGATCGCAGTAGCGGCTGAAACAGGAGAACGCAGGGCAGGAAAGTCGGCCGTGAGGATCCCGTGCGCAACCGCCAAAAAACTGCGTCGTCAACTCGCGTTGGGCCGGTTTTGGCTGTTTAAGTGCGGCGCGGTCCCTTGCCCTGCCGCCTGCATGCGAGCCTAGAGCCCTAGGGGTTGTTGCCTTCCGAGCCATCGAGTGGTGGCAGACTGCAGCTGTCACCTTTTGATATCGAGGCAAAATCCCTGGACTGAATGAATGTTTCTGTTTCAATTGTGTTCGTGATATGTGAGATATTCCCGCCGAACAATAGAATTAATAAAATCTGTCTCTTGGCGCGGAATAGCGGCCATGGGGTTGCTAATACCGCGAGAAATTTGGCAATTCTTCGTTAGTAAGGGTTTGAGGCGCGCATGGCGCGTAACTAAATTTTATTTGGGCTTCGCTTGGCGAAAGTTGGACAGATATATCAATTAATGGCTGTTTCATTTTGGGGTGGATTTTACTTATGGACAAAAAGGGGTGTAAAAATTGCGTCCTCAATTCGAATTTTGAATGATATCAATCACGACGTTAGTTCAGAAGTGAGGCAGTAAAAAACGACTGGGGATTAGGGTCCCGACGAATTATAGATTTTTTATTTAATTTAAAATCCACCCTATCAAAGTGACCATTATAAAATCTTATTAAAAAATCGACGGGTCCAAACATTGCATACCACTTCCGATGAGTTTTAACCTACAGGAAATGCAAAATTTGTTTAGACATCTCTTTTGCATTGATTCAATTCTCGTTTTATGTGCAGAATATAATAGACTGTTGGGTCTTGTACATAAAAACCTTCTGAACGTAAGGATACCGAAACTTTTTACACTAACGCCAATGGAACTAAGGACAAAATTGCTCTTAACAATTATGTAACCGATATGTGCTTGAAATCTAATTTTTTGTCCAGGATCGCACAAATCCTAAAGTTATAATGAATTTGTAAAAACAAAATTATCTAATGACAGAATTGAAATAATGTACCTAATTAAATAACATTCAGAAATAATCTATGGGTTTTATTAAATACAAAAAATAGTATACTCTATAATACAATATGTACCGTCATCAACGCCAAGTCCAAAGAAATAAAGCTAGAACTATGAGATTTGGACAGTAGTTGCGTTTATATGATTTTTCGAAACTCAACGAGTAAGGGATAAAACGAAAATTTGCTCCGTCCTCAGGCTGCTAAATATTTATACGAAAATATACAGGTCAATTCTCACAATTTTGTTATATATCTAAAATAGATCACTAAGGCAGCTGTTGTTTCTTTTTCGCATATTTATATTATATTTATTTAAAGAAATAATAGTTAATTCAAAGAAAAATGGCACACAATGATTTGGAAACTAAAACCTAAGATTTTATTTAGTTAAATATATACACTTTTAGATTTGTTGACATTTTCTATATAAGACGATTGTTAGTTAACATTTGTCGTAAATTCATTAGTAATAGTGGCCTAATACAGTGTCTATTAATAATCTTAGGCAGTGGCGTCATCGGATGTAGGTAAAACATGATGAGGTTTTTTGTTTGATGTCTTATTAAATTGAAGATTTTCTTGTTATTTCTTTGTTTTACGTTTTATTACCGGATTTATTAGAACGACATATCGCAACGTTAAAAAGTTTTTAGAGCACCTTAGCACTTTTGTGGAACCACCTTATTTTCGCTTCTAATTGGAAAAACATATTTAATACACAAGCTTCTGTTTTAATGTACGTGTTGAGATCCAAATTAGCTTTTAAAATAAATATGTATCAATGTAATAGTTTTTCAGTATTTACCAGATAATCTGCACGAAATCACTTTTAACTCGAAGGGTTTGCTTACTCCTAGAAAAGTAAGTTATTTACTCATGCAACCTCATATAGGATTGAAGATGAAATGATCTTAGTAAAATATTATAAATGCTTGCAGAACTATCGATTGGGAAAGAAAGAAATGCTACTATGTACTATAAAGCACTACACTTGTTGAAATCAATGACTTTCGTGATCACCAACAGAAGTTCCTTCTTTGTCCTCTGCAAACTTCCATTTGAACCTACTAGGCATAAATAAATTGCAATATCGTTTTTAATGTTATGTTGTATTTCAAACACTTTATATACGAAAATTAAAATTTCACGACACAATGCACTTAACAAATAAATTACTTCAAATACCACTTTGTTTTATCGAAATACTAAAATCTCTCCTATTACTAATTTGTGAATTTTAATATAAGGATTGACACGTTCATTTTGTTATTAATGCATTTTACTATGTTATGACTTTCAAATGAATCCCCAATCTCCAACTATACACTTATTTAAAGTACCTAAAATATCATCCCCGCTGAGTTTCACATAATTTGTAATGAAAACTATAAATACATAATTTGGGATAGTAGCTCCTCAAAAATATTTTTATTTCGTTTATTAGGCAGCATCAACTATTTGAAATATGGTACATTTATTTTACACAATAGGAAGTATATTGTTTCCACATATTTATAAAGCATCTTTGAAAAAACGAACAGACATTTTTATGAGATTGAATAAATCTGATTCAGATCAGATTAAATGGAGTACAATTTCAATTATTCATTTGCATCGATTAGAAGGTTTAAATATTTCCGGAATTTTTAGTTAGTTTAACATTAAAATAAATAACCTGGTTTAGGATGTTGGTATCTGTTTATAATGATAAGATTATGAACAAAATTTAGAATTTCGTGCATATATTCAATTAAAATTTATGATAAATCCTTGAAATTAAAATGCATGCCATAATCTTTAAAGATATATTTTTCTAAATTTTATTATAATTTCAAATATGGTTATGATATTTATTAAATTAAGTATGCATACGAATTTATAAATTTCTTATACTTACTAAAAGATACCGGGTGCAAAATTTCTTAAATTTTTAGTATTTAAATAAGTTAAATATTGATCACTACACATAACTTTTGCACAGAAAAAAATCAAATTTAATCTTTTAATTAGGCCATTTTTTGAGTTTCCACCAAAAAGCCAATTCTGAAAAGGAACAAGTACTCTCCAAACAGCATGTTCCCAAAAACGAATTATAAGTCGTATTATGTACAAGTTTTTTTTTAATTAAATAACTAGGAAACCATTAAAAATTTTAATGGCTCTAATACCAGTGGTGGATGAAGGATCTTCCCACTCCTAGTTATTTCAGGACACTTTAAAGATAAAATCTTATCTTCCAGCATGCCTCGCAAAGAGTCTAAAGATGAGTGCATTTAAAATTTCAATCATATAAATCTGGAGTGCTCAGAAAAAATTAAAAAAATATATAAAAGAGATTTATTAAAAGCTCGCTAGTGCAGCAACCGGATGAATTGGGGCAAATTGCATGCCAGCCAATGCACCATAAAAGAGATAGTGCATCACCAATCCGTGACGCCTCCATGCCCGGGGGGTACGTGATCCGGCGCCATTAATGGGGCAACATGGCACGGCACGAGGCGTTCAGAAACCCATTCGCTGACATATTTTTTTTTAAAGCTTAACCTTCCGCTCGAGTAGCGAGAATATGATCCAAGAAAATTTATCTAAAATGTAAATATGGCTCGAAATGTGAAGGGTTAAATATAGCTCAAGAGTCCGAAAGTATCGCTGGAGTGGGCACTAGGTCAAAGAGATTCTGTTGAATTTTATGCTTTTTTTTCGAAAGTCGTCTCCTCGTATCCATGCCACTGGAGTCGATCGATAAACCTAATTGAATGGAAGCTAATACCATAAGCGCATTGTTTCTGAATCGTCCAATAGACTTCGATAAGAGGACTTTTTTTCACGAAGACGACGACAGTCCTCAAGAGATTTGAAAAAAAAACCCGGGCAAGTGCGAGTCGGACTCGCGCACGGAGGATTATATTATGATGGTGATAATGATGAAAAAAAAAAACTTTAAATCGTAACCTATAGAATTTGGAATTGTAATATCTTGCGAAAATATCAAGCCTGTACTTATTATGGTTCAAAAGTTAGAGTCCTTTATAAGTAGGACAGACGGGCTTCGTTGGCACCCTAAAAAACTGGGAAAGATTAGACGTAACTATAATGGCCTTAAGGCTCACTAAGATTTTTCGGCTAGTTTCTGTCAAAACAAACAAAACAACTAAACTCAACTAAAATCGCCTTAACTTTTTCAGTGACGAGTTTTTTCAAGGTGGAAAAATTGGTTTCATGTTTTATTTGACTACCTGTTTACTCAACTATTCAGTAAATAAAAAAAATCTGGAAAAACGAAAAACAATTAGTATTAAAAAATAAATTTAATTCATATATTTGAAAGTAACCTTCTTTTCGTAAAACAAATAAAAACCTTCGTTTTACCAATTATGTTTTAAAAATAAATTACAGTCATTAAAACTAATTAAATTTTATACATTGGATAATTTATTTATCAAAGATTGAGGATATTTTTCCAATTAACTAAAAAGAAACCTCACGGTAATCAGAAGCAACTTTGAAATGTTTTAAAAGAGTTAATTTCAAGTAGAATAAAAAGCTATCCATGCTCCACACTTCAAATTTTTTGGTCTTATTGTCGAAATACAGTCTAACAGATTTTAATTTTTTTCCAGTTAGCATAATTTTAATTTTTAAAAACTAAACGTACACATATGATGATATGTGGCCAAGGGCGTGAAGGTTAAGGCTTTTTTGGCAATTGCATTTAAGACAAAAAAAAAAATTGAAGTGCACATCCACTAATTTCAGTACCTACTATACTAGCTGTGTTCCATTGGGCTGTGTAAAGTACTCCCGAGTACTTTCTCTATGGAACGCTACTTTGATCGTCAGGAGTAAAATATAAATTCAAATTTTGACATTTCACCGTATTATATTAGTTGCTTTGATTGTGCCTTATTTATTAAAATGGAAATATTTATATATAAATATGTTTTGCTGCCTAAACTACTTAAATTTTATTATTTGAATCCTTGTGATAACTCCAGAATAGCTAAAGCTGCAACGAATAATGAGGAAAAGCTTTCATTTCCATGCAAACCTAGTACAAAAACCACCATCCACCTGGCGGGAAAATGTGGCGAAACTACTCAGAACTTCTGCTCGCCAACTAGAGCTAGAGTAGTTCAGCGTAGCCAGAAGTACTTGGGAGTATTTTACACAGCCCAATGGAACACAGCTACTAGTGAATTACGTAATGCATTATAATTTTTCTCAATATTGCGACTTATGTCCCACGAAAATTTAAGATTAAACGTCAATTTTGTCAAGTTTCCTTAAGATTTGGACCGAAGCAGCTTCTTTAAGTTTAAAACATGACGAAAGATTCGGAAAGTAAACGAAATATGGTATGAAGCCATTATTTTTACTAATTAATATGACACTTCATACAATCGAATAAAATCTTAAGCTACCTTCAGCCCTAACCAGAATGGGACGTAATGTAACGTAACAAACGTCAAAATAAAGTTGACGAATTTTTGTCAATTCCAGAAATTTCATTTTTGCCGCAAACATAGCAAGGATTGGCGATGCGTAGAAACCGGAGCCTGGGCTCCACCTTCTTTAATTTATCTGTCGGAACTGAACTCCGTCAGGATCAAAAACCTGGAGCAGTTCATTAAAGATTCCAAATGGTTCCAAATTGTTAGTTTTCAGGGGATTCGCCCCACGAGGTATCACAATGGGCCACTTGTACCTAACCTATAGTAAGGATCGCTCGTTGCGTTACGTCCCATCACTTTGTTGGTTAGGGCTGAAGCTTGAAGAACAGCATGGGATTGATTTGATGTCCTCATAATCCTTCTACAAATTATAGAGGTCATATATGTAAATCTTTGAGGTCTTCAATAAAATTCATTTTTCCTTTATCACTTAACCTCACTTTGCGTTTTGACTTCCATCAGCTCAGTTTCGTTAAAACGTAACGTAAGTTTCTTGCGTTTTTATTCTGGTTAGGTCTTCAAGATGTCGTAAGGAGATTATCCCGATAGACTGTGAAAATTTATAAAAATGTGTTTAAACTTGTGCACCTTCGATTTTCGTAAAATTAAAGATGAAAATTAGAAGAAAATTTTATGGATTATGATAAGGTTAATATTTCCTCACATGAAGTGTAAACTGTTTTTTTTTTTTTTTTACATCTATTTACCGTCCTTTAAACACTCACTCAAATCCAATGATATTTGATGATGCTAATTTTTATAAGACAATTATTATCATTCAGTGAAATAATTCGGTAGGTATATTATTTTTGACACATTATTTCTATCATGAAATAACATTAGTGATTGATGCAAAGATGATGGGAATATGAAGGTAATTCTATCCATATATTTTTTTATTTTATTTTTGGATCTACCTAACGGAATAGCGATCCTATCCCCACTTTCAGATGACGACCCATCGTCACTCCTCGGGTAAGTTCAACTGTGATCTGAATTTTTAAAACTTTTAAAATATTTCAATCAATAGATTTCATCGTAATATTAACATCACTTTTTTTATTCTTGTTGAATCAAATATTTTCATCAAAATCATATCTCATACATATGCCGGATTACAAGAAATGCAATATTGATGCATGCGCTGATTATCATTTGAAGAAACTTGCATTAAATATTAAATACATCTATCTGTCGGGGTAAAGCTAGGGCTTTTCAGAGCCTCGACCCCGTGTCTTCACTACCGGCGCTGTCGTCGACGTCAAATCTTCACATTAGCCTTGACGGCAATCAGCACAGGGTGGACCCTCCGCAAGAATAGCACCCATGCCAAAGGATTTATGTAACTATGGTGTGGTTGGTTACTCCGCGACCTCCACGTGATGTTGCACGCAGCGAGAGCCAAGATTAGCACGGAATTATGCTCGACTCGATACCCGGGGGAATGGCGGATAAATCAATTCGCATTAGGGGTTCAGTTTATACCCAGAAAAATCAGGACTTACCCAGAAACGGAGTAGGACTGGTACTGGAACTGGGTATTGTGCCAGCGGCGCGATATGGATAGTCGTCGTCGGCCGTTTTTTTACATCTCAAAATATTACACTTTTATAAACGAGGGGTGCCTTTGTACTTTTGCTCCGCGAATAAATTAATTTATACCTTTTTCCCTGCGTTCGCCATAGGTCTTTTGATGCCCTGGAGGAGGCATTAAAGACTCCTCTCTACAATGCAGCGCACCCTCCTTTTGTTGTCAATGTTAACAAAATGTTGCACCCCTGCATGTTTTATGCTAATGCGAATGCACGCAGCATAAGGGCTCCTCTCGTTCCCGCGAAAGCTTTCGCCCAAAAGATAGAAAGAAAGGGACAAAAAATGAATTGCATGATTGTCATGGAATATAAAATCGATGGAAACGCACTTGAGGCAGCCGATATGCAGTTTAATCACTTTTAAACCCTATAGAGAGAGGATGCTCATCAAGAAAAAAGTCTCTTGTTTATCCGTTTTATGCTTTGACGGATATATTTACATAAATAAGTACCGGGTCGATTGTATCTCACAATTTAAAACATCTTTCAAATATCTACGGTTGGCATAGTCTAACTATAAAATCAATATTATGAAACTTTAAATCTATAAAACCTTTTCATCATTACTCATACAAATATATTTATATCTTTGATAAGTTTTCTTAAGTTTGCAATTTTCTTTATAGAACTAAATCAGTTAGTTTTAGAATTGTAATCAATGTGTTTGTTTATTCCAAATAAACTCCATAACTATTTGACCAAATTCAATGGGACTTTAATTGTTTGGAAAAAGTTAAAGCTATAAATAACAATAGTTTGACTTTACATAAATATCTACGAGTACACTGTAGAGGAAGAAAACTTTTGATATATTTCCTCTGAGAAAGGTAATTACAACTTTCAGTTTAATTCAACAACTTAATTTTAAAACCAACTCATAACAACGTTTGAGAAAAGAAACACTGTATTTGAATTTAAAAATAGTATTGTTGATAATAACTGGAATTTGTAAAATAGTTTTAGCCCGCACTCTTCAAATTAATCTCACTCACTTAATAAATCTCTCTAACTCGAAATTAAAATTTAATAAGCCTACAAAGTTTTACAAACACAGAATTTTATTTCATTCATTTTCTTTTTTGAGAAATAAGATAAGTGCTTATTAGTCTGCAAAATAAACTTTTAATTATATCAAAAAGAGCGAAAAATTAAATCTTTTGTGAATTTCAGAATAAGTGTAGCGATACGTGAAGTTTGTAAAATTTATCCAAAATATCCTCGTATATTTAAAATTTTATTTGTTGAGCAAAACCGAAAATATATATATAACAATTCAATTATTAATATTATTACATATTATCACAATGAAGCACAATTCCATTAATTCCCTTGTTTAAAGCACACTTATTTGTGTTTTAAAATCATCCAAAATTCATCAACAAGGCTGTTTACCGCAAATATTCCTTGTACAAGTTTTGATAAAGTGTAAATCGTAGAAGCTATCCACTGTATTTGTTCAGAATTTGATATATATTATAGTTTATAATTTATTTTGCTTAATCCAAAATCCAGTCAGTTGAATAGACAGACATGCGCATTCAAAGCAATGAAAAATTAAGGACGTAGAATTTAACTGTATAATATACGATCGTTTTTGTACTTTTCAAAATTGGTACTTTTAGATATATGAATTATTTTATTTAGAAAAAGGCTGAATGATGTTAGGATAAAAAGCAATTCTGTGACTGTTATCTACAAGAAATTAATAATCTACTTCACCGATTTCTTGCCAATTGTTATGTAATAACTATTTTTTTGGTGAAAATTGCACATACACATTTAATTTCAAAATTTCATTTCTTACTCAAATATATAAAAATCCATTATTGCAATCCATTCGGAAGAAAAAAAGAAACACATATCTTAAAGAGAAAAGTCGAAAATCAAGCACATATCAAAGTAGGCAAGCTCAACAATGATATTAACATTAAAGTTAGTGGGATCAAAATGCGTACACAATCTCAGTAACAATTTTTTAATGATTTTGTTTTGATAATATATGTAACTATCCGAAGCTCAAAAATAACTACCAAATTTCATGCCTGCAATCTTAATACGCATATGGATGTTGTAAAAGGGTAAATTTTTAAAATTTTACAAAAAATAATATAATAATACATGTTATGCAACTTTAGGTACATAGGTGTCATATTTTTACCGATGGTACACTACCACATGTCTTTAATAACAAATGATCCGGCGATTTTATATATTTTTTAAAACTTTATTTATTTTTATGTTAGTATTATCTCAATTATAAGAAATGTATTTTTAATTGGTATACCTAACAAGTTTCTATTAATTTAGGCCTATTATTTAATTTCCAACAGCGCACGAAAAACTCAACAGTTCGATCAGCTATATCGAGTTATTTTAAAATGACACTTGATATGATATAATGATAGCGACATTTTTGGCCCAATCGATCTACCACGAACCTAACTCGTGATTATCATTTTTGGTCCAATCGATCTACCACGAACCTGACTCGTGATTGTCATTTTTGGCTCAATCGACCGACCATGAGCGTGGCTTGATATTGAAGGCGAAAAGGAACGCAATTTTTTATATTGCTTTTATTTTATTTTTCGTATATACTGTATGTATTTATATTTTTAAATATTTTGTGAATATGGGCTTCTAATAAGAAATATTTGCATGAATGGATAGCTTGGACTCCTTGACTATTTTGGTAGACTACCCGTGGTTATGAAAAAGTTTTATATTTTTTATCATTATTAACACTTCTCCTATCTAAATATTTTAAATAATGGATGTTAATTGACGGTACCACGACGGTTTTTGGCGTACAAATTTAATACAATCTGTGACAAAATCTGTTTGTACGCCATTTTACTCACACACCCGCATTTTCATTTCGAACGACAGTAAAATTCAAGGAAGAAATCGCTGCTTTACAATCTAATATCATCTTTACATCAGAAATGGAAAAATTAGAGGCGAGAAATATTTTCGAGTTTTAGGACGGTTTTAAGTTTGTACGCCACACACGATCAACCTTGTGTTGTACGTTCGCTTACATGTATGCCAAAAACCGTTCCGAGAAGTTGAATTACGCTCTACACTGCACTGTTCTTGCTTTAAAATATACTAGAAACGAGAATATTTTTCAAGTTATTTTACAATACCGAGACTCTAAACTATTCTGTTTTTATCAATATCTTACCAATATCCTGCACCCAAGGCTATGATTACAAAACAGGGCTCGAGAACGATCTTGATGTAAACATATTAATTTAAAGTACAGCAGGTACCTTATACTGCAATATTCATTATCAATTCTAAAATATAAATACAAAACAGTAGATATGTTTTGGGGGATGATCGACAATGCGCAGAGTGGAATTGCTTTAAAATTATAGAGAAAAGTATCAAGATTTAACCTATTTTAAAGAAAATGATATTTGTCAGCACTTGTTATTTTATCGGGTGATCATGATTTCATTTTACTTTTTAAAACATTAAGAATTTAAGACATTTTTTTAATTTTTTTCCGCATTTACGGAAAAAGACCATATAAAATAATAATGAGATTATGCGCAATCTAATTAAAAGCTAAGAATTTCGGACAAAATAAATAAAAGTCCTTAAAAACGACATAAAAATTGATCAAAAGTTTTAATGATTGAAAATGATCTTTGGTCTCGCTCAACCCAAATATCCGATTTTTTTTTTCTTTTAAAAACATATGTACCTAATTTGTGAAAGGTTTGTTATTTAAAACATTAAATGAACTCTGTTCATTAATATAAATATGTATAAAATATGATATGTAGAATAACTTTTGTTGAGCGTTGTAAACTTTATAGTTTTGCAAAATAAAAAAATGTTTTTTAATTGTTTTAGATTTAAAATTTGATCGTTGCTCTAAAAGGGCAGTGTATCTCCTAAATGTGAGTTTTTTCTTATTATATTATATTAATACAAGTAAACTTAATAGGGTGAAGAAAAAATAAGTCAAAAATCCAAAAAATTTCAATCAAAAAAATGGCAAAATAATATTTACAATAATTGATGTTAACATGTACATATGAGAGCTGACTGAGACTGAGTAGTTAGTTTAAAATTTAAGGTCAATATATAAAGGGCTAAATTTTTATTTGTTATTGGCTGTTAAAAATCTTGGATTGTATTACATTGTATTCGATAAAATATTGACAGGTTCAAACTTCGAAGGGTTCCTAATTTTTGATTGATTCTCGCTCACGAAGGTTTATAGTGGCATGTATTCAACTTAGAAGATAGCCAACGAATACCAGCGAATGTTTTAATTCAATAATAACCAAAAATAATTTTCTGATCTCTGATTTTTAACTAATAAGTATGAAAATTTGTTTAAAAGAGGCTATTTAAATATTAAGACCTGCACTTTAAGTAAATGTTATCAAAAATTTCTAAGAAAAAAGTTTTGTAGATACTATATTAAAAAGGATTTTCCTAAACTTGCGAAGATCAAACAATCGATCTGTTAGAAAAAATATTTCCTTCTGAAAACGTTGATGTTTTAATCGACTATTTTATTATCTAACCAGTTTAGAACAACAACAAAAAAAACGAATTCTATTGATGATCGAGGAAACATTTTAATTTTTATATATTAAATGAAGTTTCTTTTGTACCATACAGAAAATATTATAAAACCATTTTAATAAATAGCTTTATTTTATAATTATTCAGAATGTTTCGTTCAACAAGTTAAAATTCAAATTTTATTATCATGATAACGACAAAAAAAAATATTATTTTATCAATCCCAAAATAGAAGGCACTGTATGACATTCGCACTTTAAAGGTCAAAACTGAAGTAACACTGTGACGAGTACCTTCGAAAAAAGCTTAAAATTTTCGATTTTGTTCACATGAGACAACGTGGAATACTGTCTTAAAGTAGAATAAATGTATAGAGGTCTACGGTTTATGTATTTTGAATGTATAACAGAAATGTAGAAAATATTTTTATACCTGTCTGAGTAGGAGGTTTCTTTCAGAAAAATATAAATTAATGAAAATTAATAATTAGTCCCTACAGATGACTAGAGTAAAATATAAAAATTTTCCTGTCCAGTCTTCACTCCATGTCCGTTGACTCAAAATCCTTTTACGTAAAAGTACACTTGCTCCGAGAAAAAATTTTGTGAAATATTTTCAGAGTCATGCCAGCCGGAAGTCACATGTTGAATATAATCGAATTTATTGATAAACTCTTAATTTTTTTTTTTTCAAATATTGACCTTCTGTTCAGGGGAAATAACAATGTCAAGGGAAGTTACACATACACCGGAAAGTCGATGCAGACGTATGTATGTGAGACTGCTGGAAAATTTGGGTGCGGTCTTTATGACGCATGCCGAAAAAAGATTTTGTGCAGAAAATTCCAGCGTTTGCTGCCATTTTCTTTTTTCATCGCATTTTTTTTATGGGGTTTTAATTTATTTTTGGAAGTCACATTAACAACAAAAATGACACAAATAATCGAAAAAACACATATTACCTACCTTTGGGAATAAAAAAATTAACACCACGACCGTTTTATCTTTTTCGCACGGACAATTTTCTCCCAAACTTTTTTTTGTATATCTAATACTCACGATCGTTTTACGAAACACCAAAAAAGGTTTGTAGTTTTGCGATTTAAAGCAGATTTGATCCCTGCGAGAAACGATATCCGATGTATTTTTTAAGTTCGTTAACCGATTTTTTTTTTGCAGCACTGAAACTAGTTATTTTCTTTGATCAGGTGAAAACTTTGAAATTACGTTCGAAAAAAACGGGTTATAGTCACTATTTTTTTTACAACAATCTTTTGGAAGAACTCGTCTGCCCCCGGGAAGTATAGAAGTAGTCAAGAAGATCGAAGCGGCAATTTTAACGATCGTTAGTTTTTGGGCAATCTGTCTCTAGCGAAGACAGTGGATAGGATCCCAGTGAAAATTTGAGGCCTCTTCCCTGAATATAGTATTTTCTTTATCCTAAATAGGTATCTTTATGGCGGACACCGCAAAGCGCACCAAGCGCACTAGTTGACGCCTAAACGTCTACTACGAATCGCGGTCGGTGTAGCAAACCCCTGTTCTCTATACACCAATATCATCAAGATGGGACCTTCCCTATATACCTAGGACTATAGCATGATCCTGGAGGATGTGTACGTCCAGGACAGACACTACCACACCGAACCGGGCCTCAAGTTAAATAGTAAATGAAACAAGAAAAAAAGCCAAAATTTAGTCGGAAAAATAAAACTTTTGCACTGAAGAAGACGATGGCTACAAATACCAAAAGAGAAATTAAAAAAAAAGAAAATATTAAAGGCAAAAAAAGTATAAAAATATACCATCCGCCTGATTCTGGTGTAACTTAAGGGCAAAATGTCGATATATTACCAACAACTACCCCGGGATTTTGGGTGGTGATGAGCAGCGCCGCTAGATGGAGCGATTGGTACAGCGGTGCTCGTCCAGCATCCGGGAAAGATGCACAACCGTTTCGCACATAGATCCTGGCCGCCTCAGCCCCGGGATCCCATTATAAAGGACATGCTCAGCTGAACCAACCCTCCGCGCTTGATTTATGTCCATCACTGCTGCATACATCGACAATGGGCGACAGCATCCCGGGCTCCGGGTCCTAGTAAATCTCATTTAATATCCCGCTGGTGTGCGTTCATTTGAATTTCGGGTTGAATGGGGTGGATGCTGGGGCGCATCATCCCGCCACCCAGCCACCCACTGGACCAGGCCGCACCGGGGACCAAAGCGAGACAAGTGCTCGTGACGCGCGATGAAACTTTTTCGTATGGATGCTATGACGCGCGACTGGGATGCAGCTAGCGCGTCTCGCGAACGGTGGAGCAAGATGAACGCGCGCCACAGCATCCCTGTTGAGCGAGGGGATGCTATTCTACGGGATGCTGATCGATTTTTGTTGAGCTCATGTTAAGCTGTTTTCCAGGAGGGATTGTTGTTGCTGTTACCGCCGCCGCTGCTGCTGCTCCCGCTGCCGCTGCCGCTACTTCTGCTGCTGCCGCTGCTGCTGCTGCTGCTGCTCCTGGTGGCTATTGTTGTTGCCATTGTAGTTTCAAGGAGCACATAACGAGCAGAGGGCGAACAAGCAAAATAGCCCAACCAGCCGGAATAGGGTGATTTTTGGGTGGATTGAACTCACCCATGTCGGGGTGATTTATTATAAAATGAGAAATGAGCGTGGGCGAATGTTTCGCTTCGATCTGCCAAACCAGTCCCGGCCGTATGTGCTCATTCCCACAGTTGATGTGGACGCGCGGCGCCCATTTTTTAATTGAATGATCTGTCCCATGAGCGCTCTTTGTGCCTAGCATCCGTCAACAGTTTTCGTTTTCGTTCCATATCGAAATCCTTTCAATATTTTCCGACTATCCTCTGTAAAGGGCTTTTCAATTCGGAAATTTTAAATCACTAACCCCTCCCACATCATCCTACGGTTATTGCTATGTTACCAACATTACAGGGAACATACCTCTTCTCCAAAAGTAAATAAAACTTCAAATGAAATTTTGATTGGTTGAAATATGATTGCATTTAATACATTTAATACCAGAAATCATTTGGCTATTAAACGTATTTAGATAAATTGAACGAATTTCAAATTCAATAATTCAATAATTTCACTTTTATGGTTAAGTTAATCAAATAAAATTTTATAAACATTTTTTCATAAAAGCTTATAAACATTTTTCACTTAAACTTCTAACTCAAATTCCTCCGATCACTGAGAAAACAATGTAGTCAAATATTAACTAGTTTTCAACAATTTCTATAACTGCTTTAGCATTTAATACTTCCGCTGAGATTCAATTAATTCCAAAGAAAGTCCTCAAAGGTCTAAGAATTGGTAAACTTTTACATTTACTTAAAATGAATAATGTCAAAAATGGACAATTTAAAGATGGACAATAATTTAGTAATGTAGTTATAATTAAATAATTTCAATTATATTAGATTTGCTAATTTACATTTGATGATATAATTAATCGTCTTCTCTAGTTTACGATGATATTGTCTTGTTTTTTACATAGAAAATGGTCAAAATACATAAGCTAAAGTTTACTATGCTATAAATAAAGACAAAGTTATTTATTTTGACTTATTTATAGGTATAGTGATATTTTATTTTAAAACTGATAATAACAGTAATCAGGAACAATAAAATTATGTACAAAAATGTTGTTATTAATTTTGTCTATGTTCGAGTGGTGCTTTTATTAGCTCGACTACGTTTTTGTCTCAGCATAGTAATATAATAATATAGTTGGTTTGTATAAATTGCTCTACATAACTGACTATTTATAATTTTAACTTAATAGGAAACCCTTTATAATTTTAACTGAGTATTCAAATATTGTTTTTCTCATTCCATTTTCGAATAGAAAATTATTTCGGATCCAATAACTCAATTGGCATTTGTGAGCAAACATTACGATATTATACATACACTACTAAGCATGAAATATAAACTGAAAATTGTCTATGATTTTTACTATGATACATACATACATACATATATTTCGACGTGTATAAACAAAGCAAGTTCTTGTTAGATAATAATGCCATGAATTTTTGTTACAATTTCATCAAAGATTTGGACAGTTTTTTGTTAATTCGAAATTTATTCGCTTCGATTTTTGGGCTCTTCCTTGAATAGCACCAATATTTTTATTATTTTATATTTTTGTAACTTTATTCTATCTCTTCACTTATTGGTAATATTTCTTAAATAAATAGGGGTGGGGTAATTTTATTTCCAGATATAAATCCCTTTTTCCTTAGCTTTGACCACTAATGTATCTATGTACCTACTTTACTACTACTACTTTTTAAAAGTTTAACTTCAGGAAAATTTCTGACTGGTCAAGACTAACTAAAACAATATGCGCTGATATACAATAAGATAATTTCGGCGTAAAATTTCTGGTTAACAATGATGCTAAAAATTACAATAGGAGTGTCTATCACGGTCGAACCAAACAACTTTCTGAAGTGAAAAGATGTGCCCTAGGTATACTGTATACAAGAAGAAAACAATTATATTTTTTTTTTTAGTTGTTCAGTTTTTCTAAAAATTATTCTCTGATTTCTCAGATAGCTACAGGTAACATCTACAGCTTTGTACTATATTTCAAGAACAATAACCATCAGTATATGTATATTCAAAAGAGTGTGATATAGAAGTAATATAGTAAAGCGAATAAAAATTTTTTTCCTATTTTTCATGGCATTAATTTACTCGAATGCTATAACTTACGAGTATGCTGTATGATTCTGTAGCATTGTAAGTTATACTCTTCTTCGCATCTTATCGGAGCAAAGCAATTTTTCAAATTAATTCTCCACAGATCTAGATGTTGCCGCACAATCAATATCGTTGCGATATTAAAAATTGTTCAACGCCCCGAACAAAGAGGAGAGGGCCTGCTCTGTGCATGGACCGGCGGAGATGTCTCCTCCCGCAAGGTGCGCCGGGACAGGCTGCAGGCGGCAGGCGGCAGGCGGCAGGCGGCAGGCGGCAGCAGCAACAGCAGGAACCTTTCCTCGCGTCCATAAATTGAAAAGTGTAATACTGTGCAAGTGTAAAATTACCACACAAAATCGATCCAGCTCCAGATGGAAGCTGTAGGTGGGGTCATCGCTCGTTAATAAAAAATATTCAGAGCTTTTCCGGAGAAAAATTGCAATAAGCGCCTTCACACAGCAGCAGTTACTGGCTGAGTAAAAAGGACGCCGCCGGCTTCGTGGCACTGTATAAACGCGACCGATGAGCTACACAAATCTATACATTTAAAAAAAGATCGTCCATTATTTTGTAACTATTAATGGCTGCTTTTAAGCTGTTTACTCAACAGATAAAAACAATACTCCAAAAAGACGACATAAGATGATTGATTTCAGAATTTCCAAAGAATATGCCATTGAGTTTGTTTTTCCGCACCTGTAGTACATTTAAAAATAACGTTAGAAGTTCATTGGAATATGCTTTCAAATAATGAACCCTTTTTAAACTATAATACATACTCTGATCAACTTTACAAATTTAATAATTAATGTCAAAAGGTTATATTAGTTGTGCATTTTTGATGATCTGATTTGGATCAAATTTCGCAGCAAATTTTGTAATAAATTAAATATTTGCAAATAGTGACTCCTAGCAAAACTTTTTAGTTTTATGAAATCAGCATCAAATTGCATTGACTTGTGTGCACTTTGCATCAAAAACTATATCCAGTAATTTTTTCAGTTAAAATTATTGCAATTTGATAGACTTTATCCAATTTTAAAATCTTTTTTATAAGGTAACATTTAAAAAAAATAAATTCAATGCGAAATTCGAGAACCAGATTAGATCATAAAAAAATACAGCTATTATTTTAATTTGCCATCTTTAGCAGATCATAGAATATTTCTTGATAACATCAACGACCTGTGATCTTCAAGATCTTCCTACCTTTTCTTTCCCTTTGCGTTTTTTATTGTTAAGTATTAAATAAATGTATGCTTAATACGTTCCCGGCTAGAATTTATGAGGACCCCAAAACAAAATCAGCAACTGAAGTGAGGTGTGGCTAAAGAGTTTTTCATAAGGGTCTTATGAGGCAAAAGTAACACATGTATAACTTACAATGGAATGAACAATCTCACCATAAGCCTCAGCGACCCCAAAAACCCCTAAGTACCAAGTTTTGTGCATACATATGATGCGCGAATGAGGCAAGGCGTTAAATGCCATTTATGCGCCTCACAGGGTCCACACGAGGTAGTGTGGTAAGCCTCGTAGGAGCCTTAACTGCACCCCCCAAAAATTCTAGTCGGGTTCAACCCGGCGTGGAGCACAGGTGGTCCACAGGCATCACATTCATCTGGCGGCGTGACCCACTGGTGGTCCACAGCGCCTTATGGTAAAACATTAAAGCTGAAACCTTATATTCATTGTCTATTCGTAATAAAAATTATCTTATATTTAAATATATATATGTAATGTATGTATAATGTCCGTATATCTATGTAAGTTCTCAAAATTTGTATACCAAATACCCCTTTATTTAATTTTTATTGTTTCGTCATCATCATCAAATGATAGCACATAACACATCCGATCCGATTCAGTTTAATTTGAAAAAGGGCCTTCCAAATTGGCTTGATTCAAGAGAATTTTCAATTCAGATCAAATTTCAATCCGCATGCAAGAAGTCATAAACGAGGTAATTAAAATCCTTTGAATTTCAAAATCATTGGTCTCAATATTGGCTCGGCCATTTTAAATTAAACTTAAATTCCAAGAATTTTGGTTTCCCTATTAAGACCGCTAATTAGATTTTTAGATATCGAAAACTCATTCCCAATCAGCATCCCAAAAAACCCAAATTTTCATAGCAATGCCTTAAAATTTACAATTTTTGGCCGTCATTTTGTGTCTGCCATTTTGAAACCCTGTTCTTTATACGCATAGTAACCTATGTAAAGGTGGAATATATGTATGGTACACTCTACCAAAAACTTAAAAAAATATATATGTATATTATATAATATTTATAAGTACATATGTAGGAAAGAATAAGTTCAATTAAACTCAATAATATACCATTTTTTCCCGATTCCTAAACAGTCACCAAAAACGTTAGTTATATTAAATTTGAAAAACAAAATAGGTAATATCGGTGTTCCTTGACCAAGAATTACATTACAATAATAAAAACTGAAAAGTTTTCTTCCTCTAGAATGCAGATGTTGTACTTTGCAATAATAAGCAGTTAAATTTAAATTGCATTGTTTAACCAAAGCAATGGCACCGAACTTAAACCGTCTTTCCTGGGCTCAATCACCTCCTACATACATGTTACACTCTTCCGGAGCCGTATTCACATTTGCAATGAAATGCTCACGTAAACATCTTTCCTACTGTTATTTTTTTTTTCTTCTTTTTGCAAATTACCATGAAACGTCGAAACCCTCATAAAAGTGTGACTGTTCCTTAAACATGTCGTTTCTCCTCAAATACTCCAACTTTATAGTGTCGTAAGGGCTCACTAACACATTTGTTTTCCTAGCATTTTTCCTCGAGACTCTTTCATTTGGAGAAAAGTTCACCATTTTGGTTCCCTTCTGCAATGAGACCATCAAGTGCCACATAACGTATGGAGGAGGGTAATTTGCATAAAAATCACGACATTAGACTAGTTGAGCGTGAAATTGAGCGCCAGTTGACTTCCTCAACGAGTATATGGATGCGATAGTCCATAGTACCCACTATCGAAAACATTCCCGACCACCGGAAAACTTTCTCTATCTCGGGCAGACTCTATTTGATCGAATCTAAGTTTTTGGGCGATTCCAATAAAGAATAACTTTGATATTTCCGCGCTCATTCCTAAACTCTATTTGTATTCACGGTCGGGAACGTAATTTATTTGATTCTTCCGGGCAAACTTTTCATATTAATGTAAATCGTTGCTCCGGCTGTGGTGCAATTTACATAAGTAAACACGCTGTCCCGTCTTGAGAACGAATCGCCCCTACCTCCAAGCAAAATCTTTTCGAAAGGGAACAATATTTTTTTGTGGGGAGACGAGGTCATTTCATTTTGGATCGTCAATAATAAATACATAATAATTTTATGGAATCATATACCTATTTAGTTTTTCGATATCAAGGCAAAATATTCAATTCAAATCTCTTCTATAACTTTACATAGTGACGAGTTAGAACAATGTTTAGTACCTATTCATTTTAAAAATAATAAAACTTAGTGATGTCAAGGAAAGCGAGTTTAAATGGCGAAAATAGTTCATATTTTGTTAACGCTGCCCAAATTTTTAAGAATTACATATATACCACTTATAAATATCTTTAAAATGTCTTTAAAAAAATATTGGCAACGTTTTCTGATGATGCGATTATTGAAAAAATGCGTCCAAATGAATGGATATGTATGTAAGTGGGAATACTAGAAATTTTGAATATAAAAAATTAGGATAGACTTTGAAATGTATAATATATTATGCAAACTTTAATATTAATTTGAATATTTAATATCATTGACTGTTTAATTATTTTAAATAGAAGTCAATAAGATGAGTTATATACAATTGACGCTATTAAGTAATTCAAATCAATGATTCATGGACAAGAGTTTATTATCCAAAAACTGAGACAGTTGAGACTAGGAAAAGTCCTATCTTAATAATAGGGATAAGTTTATAAACTTTTCAACATTAAAAAATTAGACTCCACCCTTATTTTTTTTTTTCTTCAAAGCGTTCCGCCCTTTCAATTTATAAAGCAATTCATATCAATGATAATAAAAAAGTTAATGGAAATTCTAAAGCATTTATTACAGCTGTTTCATAATAGGGAATTTTTCTTTATTTTCAAAAGCAATAAAGTTTAATTGTATTAATTTAAAGTAAAGGCACGACGATTAAATTAATTCAAACAAGCAATTGATACAAATTTAGATATATTATATGTAATTATCTTTGGTTGCTTTATTTCTAGAAAGCTGCGATTTGTTTTAAACAGCTACGTACGCATCTATAAAGCCTTCGAATAAAAGTTCCTATATTTGTTTTAACATTTCTCTAATCCGTTGTAGTTTTTACGGCTCCATAGCTCAGAAAGTATAATATTTTAACTTTGTATTTGTGCTGCCATCTGTTGTTGCCAAATGACACCACTAAAGAGATTTAACGGTCAAGGCTTGAGATAATTTCAGTTGACCTCTGGATTTGAGCAAATGTCTTGTTTTTATGGGGTCCACACGGGGTATGATTTTTATGTTTGAAAAATATAAGTACCTATTAATTTGATTTTTTATAACTGAAACAATCGTGATACAATAATGTAGTGTAGAGAAAGGCAGTATATGCTACAAAAACTTTCAGATTTTTTTTTTTAGTCTAAAACAATACGATGATATACATATTTTAAAATGGCAACAATTTACGGTCAAAAAGCAATCATAATTTTCAATTTTTCATAACTGTGTTACTTCAGAGAATAATTATACTTTTTTTAATACCGGCAATAACACTTATTTTTATACGAAAGTACACTATCTCAGGAACAAAAAGCAAAATATTTATTGAATTATTATTTATTATTATTATTATGAATACTTTTGAAAAAAAATAAATATAATAAAATAAAAATGTTCAAAAAAAAAAATAATAATTGGGTTTTTTAAAAGATACCTTTAAATATGTGCAGTTAAATTTTTACTACAAAATTGAAAAAAATTAGTGAATGACAATTGTTTCTTCGACCTGGAATCATAAGGAACCTCTTAAGGTAAATATTTAGAGATGTTACTACAATAGTCGAAATCCATAGTTTAGGAATTATGTACATCGTTTGTGAAATATTTTGGGGAAAACATTTCAAAAAACTTTAGGATAAATAAAAAGGAGTTAAAAACAAAAGGACGGTTTCATAAGTCATGAAAGCGATATTAACATACATATGTGTTTTCCTGTATGTTTTGTGTTGTATTGTGTGATATACAATCAAATTAGACTACTCCGTATAATTGCTTAAGGTGATCTCTCAAGAAAAAGTTAAGAAACAGGTGCTCATTAAGAAGGGCAAGAAAGTGAGAATACAATCTGGCCCATGAATTAAACATTACATCTAATTAAAATCGACGCAGATTATGCTGCGTCCTTGGCCGATGTAATTGCGTATGTTCGGGGGAGCACTCACGTAGTATGAAATCCGCCGAGAGGATCGCGGCCAATTCAAAGTGACAAGCCCGTAATTATTGCTTATTTAATTCAACCGCCCATGGCTTCTAATCTTTGTACTTTATAAAGTTATTTGCTCTCGAGGATATCTCATATCCGGCGGAGCCCGGTCCCAAAGACACGCCTTAATGGAAAAACCGAAATATGCATAATTCATTGGCGATGATGTCTTCTTAATTTTTTTGGATAAAGCCAGGAATCCGCTGTGAGGCTGGGTCCCGAAATTTCCTGTGACATCAGTCGAGCGTTTAATGGGCTCCCTCGGCCCCCCCGAGTTGACGCCAACTTCATAACTTATGCTGTCACCTGCAAGCAGAGTAATATCCTCAACGCACAGCCATAACTCTTGCGGAGCAGCCCCATAAAGTTCAACCTTGGCGTAGAGTTTGATTGTAGGGATTTAGTCTTCAATTTATAAGAAAAATTTGTTCTCATTTCCTCCTCCGGGTGCCGCCATATTTTCGCCTACAACGAGGTCTTGTTGTCATGATTATCCTCGCTCCGCAATTCCTTGCACGGTGATATGACGTAAGATCCACTGCCGAGGCATGCTTCCTCCCGGGTTTCCTCCCGGCTCCCCCGGCCTCTTCCTTCCGCCGGTGCTCCAGGCCCGGGGCATCAAAGGCACGAGATGTGAAGTAAAAACGCTGGTGCCTGATTGAGTGCCAATTCAACAGAGTTGGTATTTGCGGGCTTCAAAATGAAAATTCCGACCCTCGAAAAGAAGGCTCCTGCCGGCGGCGGCGGCTCTGAAGGTTTTTATTTCCCACTGCCTGTCACCATTTAGTTAGTGTGCTGTGCACCTTAGAGGCACGGCACGGTGGCACGGGAGAATGGCATCCAACATTCGCTCCTCGGAAAATTAGTTCACGGGAATGGCGGTGGTTCACTTCCTCCGGGCTCCTTTCCTTCCCTTGGTATGGTATGGACAACTTTTCCATTATTTCGATTTTTTTCCCTCTTTTTTTTTTTTTGCTTTTTCAGTCAAATAATTCCTCGACAATGTGATGGAATAAAAATATTGAATCATAAATTGTGGGCTTCTTTTGGCATACGCTCGTCCTGACGACAGAGCAACAGAAAGAGCTGGGGGATTAAGGGTTAGAGTTATGAATAACAAGCCCGCTACCCCAACATATACAAATCAGATGAATGAACCAGGTAATCAAAATAATAGCAAGTGTGGCTCAAGGATCAACATTTAACCCTATATTGTATAACTACACTTCTGAAATCAAGACAGTCTTTTCGTTGATAATACCGCGTTATACCATTCTGCGCTGAAACGCGAAAAGATCACCAACAAATTGGAAAAAATACAATAAAACCTTGAAAAAACTAAGAAGGATTTCGGGTTTTAGTTATAAGTTATAATTATAAGGGATCAGTATAGTTTAATAACATAACAATTAAATGATCACGAGTCCTCGACAAAACTACTTAACTAATATACTAATAGAAAGCTAGTTGAGTATATTTATAAGAAACTTATCAATCACTAAATCCCTTACGACTTACGACTTACGACTTAGATAGTTAAGTGCACTTGTATATGTATGTATGCTAGTATCTAGTTTAAAATTTGCTTCATTGCTTATGCAGGAAATTTTCATAAATTCAAAAATTATCTGCCAGTTAAGTTACATTTTGATGAGTTTCCCGATTAGCATATTAAAAAACAAAGCAAAAATATAATTTATTAAATATTGACCCATGTATAAACATACTTATTAAATTCTTGAAGTCTACGACCTCTAGCATGAATTTTTGGTATAAATTAAATTCCAAAATTTTTTCCTTAGATAGGCTGCATATCGCAGGTAGATATTATTTTATATATCCGCCTAAAAAAACCTTTCGCTTGCAGCCTGAAAAAAGAAACCTTTCAATACAGTATTAAACTAAGAAATGGTCCGCGCAAATAGAAGAGATTTCAATCAAACTTTATTTATTTATTTTATAAATATTGAATAATTTGGACATTATCATTGTTATTATCTCTTTATAAAATAAAATTATCAGTAGATCAGTAAAAAAAATGTATCTGTGTTATACCACATTTTCCTCTTTTCCTTTTCTTCCGACTTCCTCAACCGATTTCTCCCATAGCCAAGATATTGGACCAATTGGCCTAAGTTTAATCAAAATTCAATTAAAAGAAGTACGGCCTGTATAGTGTTCATCATCATCTCATATAAATTACATATAACGGTAACTAACATAATTATGCAAACAGCTGAGCTAACTCCTTTTCAAAGAGTGCACTTAAAGGTGTCGCAAAAAATAAAGCGATGACGATTATATTTGTCAAACATATATGTACGTAGTTAATGTTACTGTTAAAATATTAAATCAAAAATAGTTTTATTTATTAAAATTCATAATTTAATTAATCATTATACCTATCTACATTCGTTTATGTAGCATAAATATATATGTATTAATGTATGTATATATGTATATTTTGTATAAAAAACGAAAACACAAGAAAAATAGTTATAGAATATATAAAAAATAATAATACTCGTCAAACTCAACTAACTAATAAATGCTGTTAGTAAAACTTAGAAGCTCTTAGGTATATCATGAATTTCAGGCGTTTCTTAGCTTATTATAATACCTACCTATGTATATATGTATTGATTTGATCCCGTTTTCATTTTTTAATTTAAACTACTATTGGTGTAATGCATTCATTATCTAAGAGGTTTTTCTTTCTTAAATTTTTCCAATAACACGTTTTAAAATAATATTAGTTGCTTTCTCTGAACTGTGCTAGCATTCCACAGTTTTACAGAAGCTTATTTAACTGAATTTTATATAACATCAACAGTTTAACGTTGATAACTTGATCCGGTGTACTTTTACAAACGCCAAGCCAGCCCGAGGCAAGACCCAAAAGAGTGATATCAGGTTCATTGCATCACAGGCCAAGATGCCGTCTACCCATCTCACTGGTCCTGGAATCTTAGATAAAGCTTTTTATATTCCTTGTACACATAGCTCTTAACCTTCGACGGGGGATTTGGACGTCTACCAGAGGGCAATTCCTAAGTGGATCTGTGCTTTAACGTTTCATGGATTATTCCAGTTCGCTAAATTACGGAAATTCCCTTTTCAAATTGCGTTCTACGTTCCGGGCTAGAGACCCATTCAGTTTTCCACTTCTAAATACATGGCGTGGTGGAGGGGAGCAATACAATTTCAAAAACTATTCAGCTCGATTTGATGCACTTAGAAATTTGAACCGTCTTCCTGCTAAGAATTTAAATTCTGTAGTGTTCCGATTCCATAAGTACTTATCCAGTGGGTGGAGAGGGAGTGCGGGGGGAGGGGAAAAGCTTTCAATTTCGCAGAAGCGTCTCACGAGACGCACTTATTTGCAATAACTGTATAACAAACACCCGGTGTGCCTTGGTGCGCCCTCTGCATCAGCTCTCAAAATCCTGGCGAATATCGTTTGACTTGAGCAAACAAGCACAATGTTATTTTATGGCGCACAGTGGGCTAACGGTACATTTTAGCGAACGGTTCGAGTGTATGTACCGTTAGGATTTACAGAATCCATTTTCCATTCTCGACGTCGACACTTTTTTTAGAGGAAAAACTTTCATGTCACCGACAAAATCACTGAGGGTTTTTCGTGGATTTTTGGAAAACAGAAAACAAAAATGTACATTGGAAGTGAACTGGAAGACTTACCATTTTCATGTGCAAATCGGACATAACCTAAAAGTTGATTCAATGTGCTTGCGTTCGATGAGCAACAGGAGATGCTCGGTGGACATAACCTCAATTGGAAATTGAACAGTACCTAGCACGGGACAGAATTCATTATCTAATAAAGAAAGCACTAAAATCATGTACGCGGTACCAACCATTTGTGAGAAACGAAGGGGCGGAGACGAAAAAAAAACAACAAGAACGCCAAGTTTTTATGATGGGAAAAAAATCATAAGTCCCGTTCTTCTGTCCTGCAGTGGCTGGAAGCTTCCAGCAGCATAGCGGCCCGTTTCCGCAGGTGCTTCGCCCGGCACCATTCTGCGTCCCACTTAAAAATTTTTATCTCTGTTTGCAAAGGCACGAGTGACGGGCACAATAAAAATGTCGAGGAAGCACTAGTCACGGGCAAAACAAGTCCACTATTTTCCGTCTAGGGCCGGAATCAACTGTGACGTGACGTCATGCCGGGAAATTTATTGATTGAAATTGCTTTTTCGCCCAAAAAGCTCACAGCCCCTCCGCGGCCGGCTCCCCCCCCCCCGTTCACCTTTCGGGACGTGAAGTGCGGCTCCTCCGGGGGTGGAACGGTTGCGAGGGGGTGGAAAGGTGACGGCGGGGTCTAACGGGCCGCAAGGGGGCGCTACCAGCCAAGGCAACGAACGGGCCACAGTAGCAGACGTAACGGTAGTAAAGTGGCTCGGCTCACGAAAAATAAAAGCGGCGAAACGCGAATGGGGTGCTCATGTGTGAAGATAATGCGCCGCTGGTCGGTAATGGGCTGCATGTGGCTGCGCCATTTGCGTCATCCCGAGCTACCAATTGGGGGTGCTCCGCTTTGCAACTGATTCATCAATTTACCTCGCGGTTTACTGGCGATCAAAGCAGCCACTTTTCCGGGACGCCCCCGCACTGCCCCCGCTGCGCCCAGACGCTCCCGGCACCGTCGCCGTCGACTGTTGATTCCGAGGCGGCTCAAACTGGGCGCTCGTTAATAATGGGCGACAAAATGTCTAACGACCCCGCGTGATTTCTCCGCGGAGCACATGCTCGACGAATGACGATGCCGGCGGAGCTCCTGCGCCCCCTTCTGACTAACTCGACGACAACGCAAGGGATGCTGGACAAATCTAATTTGTGCAAAAGGTTTGGTACGCCTTCGTGCACTTCGCCGACTTAGCGGCAGAGGGCGGGCGGGCGTCCTGCGGGGCACCGTCGTCGGCAGTAAGAAAATAATGGTCCTTGCGAAAGTTCCTTTCATTCGATATTGATTTGCTTTGATGAGATGGAAGCATCAATGAGCAATCAGAGCCAGAATCCGATGCACGTCGTCATGTTGGTACGCCTGGAAAATGAACAATAAATTTCCCTCACAGCAATCAGACTCGAAGGCCCATTGAGCTTGATGGCAGATACGATTGTCTGATCTCTTGAATCGGCTAGCAATTAAATCAAGGCTTTGCTATACAAATTCAAATCATTTGAAACAATAAAGACCCTGACGAGGGATTCACCCCAACTCCTTACATTTCATAAGTTCTACATACAACTGACACTATGCGAAATAAGTCTATTTAAAAATTGTTGAGTATATTTACACCTCGCGGATGTGTACTCTACACTGAGAGCTCTACAAGCTTTCCATTTTGTTAAGAAGAAAAAATATAAAATTTTGGTTTTTTGTCAAACAGAACACTTTTTCAAAGCCGAAGAGAATATCTTCTAAATTTTTAAATACGTATAATAAATTGTCTTATAGCACACTACCTGCGGGTATTTTTATTTTTTTAATTGACTTTTTTTTGCAAAAATAGTCATAAAATTTATAATGTTCAATATTTTGAAGTAAAAATTTAGACATATGTATACTCCTCAAATAGTGTACTTTCGTATAAAAATAATTTGTAAAATAAACTCGGCTTTTTTTTTAACTAGAACAACAAAAATATTAAATATAAAGACGCCGACCAATGTTGTAATAAAGAAATAATACAATGGGTTTTTTCTCTCCTTTAAAACCCAATTATTGCAGCAGGAAATACATATCCACATATGCGGAGCTTTGGGTCTGGATCTGGGATGTCATATGTAATCTGCGTTAGATTGCTTCCGAATAAACACGCGCGTAATGGCTTTTAATATCTCATTTATAATATCTTCTAGCAAATATTAGGTGTAATAAATACAAAATGTATACTCTACTCGATATACTCTAATAATACTATTAATAAAATGTAGTGAATGAGGATTCGAAATACTTGAATTGTTTTTGTTTGGAACAGAAGTAGGTAATGTAAACGAAAAAGTTCATATACATAAGTGTTTTCAGTTGTTTATTCAAAGAAAGTTATGAAATAAATGAATAATGAATATGCAGTACAGGGCCATCTTTTATCACATTTACTCGTTTTAATATCGCATTCACTTCACGGAATCATTGTAGCGAGCGATTCCGCTATGGTAGAAATGTTTTGTTTTGTTTTGTCGGCGATAGAAATTTTCTAATTTTCTAAGGTACGTAAATTTAGATATTTTTCGTTAATTAGTTGGAAATATTATTGTCATTATACAAATATAATATATATTTAGCATGTTGTATTTACATATGTTTGCTTTAATAATATTCTCGGGGGAATTTATTGTTTCCGTGTTGCTATTTGTATAATACGGAGGGAAGTTGAGCCGGCCTGAAATATAAATATGCTCAATCACTGGGGGTCAACGTAATTATTGAATGAAGAGTGTATATTCTTTATTTAATGAGAAATGTGAGTTAAATGTTTAATGTTTAGTTTCTCAGCATACATGTATAATACCTTCCTGTAACCTGGATAGAAAATAAGATAAAACCTGGGTTATTTTAAAACACTTTTAATAGTTTCTTTTTGTAGTCTAGTTTTAAACATTAGGGGACGCTTAAAAATCAAAAACACTGAAAATGTTTTATATCGAAACTGAATAAATATTTTATTAGTAAACATTTTAACTGCTTAACATATTGACCTGTTTTACATTGAAAAGTTTAAAATTCCATAAGATTCAAAAGCGATACGACTTAAAAATAAGAAATTAATTATAATTTCACTTCGTTTTTGCATAGTTGACATACTTTTTTCTATATTATTATATTTTCTTCAAAATCTCTTTATTGTATGAATTTTAACAACACACGATTGTTTTATTAATTGTTTGGAAAATTAATCGTCATTTGATGTGTCTTAATAGTCCACGTGTCAAAGGATATATCCAATATGGCGGATTTTAAAAATAAATTTGATCTTGATGAGCACATTCTAAATATATCGATTACAATTGTTTTGTAATCCAAGAACTTTGTTATTGAATCAGAATTTTGACCCTCCTCTTGATGCTTGTTTTCATCTTTTGCGTAGCCGGATTTTAGCTTTTCAACTTTTATTTTATTACAAAAAGCAGCTGATTTATTTGTATTCTGTTAAGAAAGCGTTGCTAAAGAAATAACATCGCCGCCGTTGCTGCCTTCACATAAAATTATTTCGTATCCAGTATCTCAGTAGTTTTGATAATTGCTGCTTTCTTTGTTTTGAGTTTAATACTTACTTTTGTGTTATTTTTATCTTTCTCATTAATTCATCAATTTTCTTCGTACATCTTTAAAGGTGACTCGTCATTTTCGTTTCATTTTTTATTTTTCTGAAGAAGAAGAAGAAGTGAGAAGACCTTTAACGAGGTGTAAAATTAAGGAGACTTCAAAGAGGCCTAAGAAGTGTATTTTTTGTATTTTATTTAAGTATTTTTTTTTTTTTCGCAGGAAGTATGTCGATAGATATCGCCTAATGGCAGATTATAGGAGTATTTACAGTTCGTTGGCGCTCCTTAAGACTGCTGTTGGTCCTTATCCAAGGGCGCTTTGTAGGGTCTTCAAAGAGAATAAGAAATGGCTTCAGCTTCAGCAAATTTCTTGGTTTTTTTTTTCTTCATTTTTATGTTGGGTGAATGGAGGAGCATAAGAAAAGCAGAAGCAGCTCGCAACTCCCACGCCTCCATTTAGTGAGTGGCTTCATTTCGTCGATAACAACGAGGAAAGCGGGAAAAACAAAAGGGGGAAAACGACGAAAATCTCCTTAAGGGCGAAGTAAAAAGATGCGATGTAATAAAACATTAATCCGATTTCAAATCAGTCCTTTTTGCCCGGCTGCCGCTGTGAATGTGTGTCGCATCCATGCGCACTCGTTCCGGACCCGGCCCCGGCCCCGGGTCGACTCCTTTCGCAGAGCGCTGCTGGAAGAAGAAGTTTTTGGGGCCATTCCTCGGTTCCTAGAAGATCCCGTGTTTGTCGAGGATATTGACTTGTTTGCTGAGCAGCACTGCATCATTAATAAATTTCCCGGAGCCGATGTTTGCCAGATTCCTTTTTTGTCCGGGCCTACACAGGTTTTTGGGGCCTCCTCGGCATCTTAGCGCCTTCAGGGTAACAGCTGTTGTGAAATTATCACCAAAAGTCCGCTTTTGGATGAATATTTAAAACACCCACATTGTGCCCGGGCCTTTGGTATATTATATACATATATGTATATATTTTTTTCCTAAATAAACAATAAAACGGGCAAGTCGAATTAAGCCCCTAACACTGCGACAGGTTTTCCGCAACCCTTCCGAACCCTTCGAAACCCCCGCCGTTTCATCGAATCCGAAACCGGGCGACCTCCATAAACATCTTAAACGAGTCATCCACTTTTATTACCCCAATTTCTAGAATGAGCACGTCAAGATTTAATTTAAAGCTAACCCCTGCCCGAGCCGGAGCATAACTCATGCTTCACGCACATGCTGATTTCAGTCAAAAATAAAAGGGCAACCATGTGTAAGGAGACATGGACCGAACATAATTAGCCGTGCCGGGTGAAATTCCATGGGATCTCGGCATCCCGGCATCCCGGCATCCCGTTTATTAAAATTTTCTGTCAGGGACGCTGGCAATTTTTGAGGGCGCAGTCATGAGAAAAATTACCTGCCACGACGAACTTTTTGGGACATTCGAATTTATCCCCGTTGCCGGGCAGGAGATTGAACAATGACGCACAAATAGACGAACCCTCCCCTCTCTCCCCCCCCCCAATTGGGGGGGGAACCCTCCCCTCTCTCCCCCCCAATCGGCCAACCGGGTTCGGCTAGGGGAGCTCACGCAAACAAATTTCATTTCGGCCCGTTGATTTACAGACTCCGTTTGATTTTTGGCCAATTTCGTGGAATAAATTTTCAACAAATTAAGTTTTCAATTTTCAAATTTCTCCAGAGCCCCAATGGCGGCTAGATCTGCGGAGAATCAGATAGAAATAGCCATCACTGTAGCTGTAGATAGAGGCAAGTGACCTTTATTTTATATCGACCGCGTTTTGTAATTTTGTTCCAACTTTCTTACTTTGTCTTTGCATTTTCTGAAAGATTAAAGCCTTTAAAATAAGCACCTCAAAGATGAAATCGCATTATTAGACATCGTCAAGCTAATTTTAAGAAAAAAACCTACAGCTACGCCAATAAAATCATGACTTCAAAGTAAAAGCTGTTATAAGCATTGAGATCAGAATTTGTTAATTATAATAATGTTAATTACCAGAAATCCCCAATTATACACAAAATCATCATTATCCTATAATAATGATTTTTACTTAAATTTTCCGTTAAGAATTTGTAAATAGCCAAGTTAATTTTGAATAGCAGTTAAAAATCATTACTGTTCGGTAATTACAGTTTAGAACAAAAGAAATACAAAAATCTGACTGAGTAAAATTTTGTCCCAACTACGAAAAGATTCAACTATTTGGTGGTGTAAGGCTCTACTACGGAAATCTGATTGTGACACCCTTGCTCACTCTTGACCGGGGGTTCCTAAATACGAGGAACCTTCGAGGTTAGTTTTGACTATCGTTTTTGAAATATACTTAAGATCTTCTAAATTGATTGAACCGTCGGATTTTTATGAAACATAATCATATAAAAACAAGTATATTTTAAATTCCTAATATATTTTTTTAAAGAAAATATTTAATACAAGTCCAATAATGTTTTTAAAAAATACAGCAAATCTTCAGCGGCATCTTGCTTTCGGCATACGTAACTTGCTGTGGTCGCAATTCCTTCTTAACTGGTTATCTGATATCAAAACCAAAGTAGATTATATTAGAATTATCATCTTATGAAAAAAAGATTTAGTACAATTTGAATTTTCCAAAAACTTATATAACATTTTTAACGACAAGTTTATTTTTCGAAGAACTTTAAGTTATCGTAAGATATCGTTATATTTTAAATGTTTTTAAATATGTTTTTTTTTACCTTTTAATTACTTCTATGATTAACTTAATCTCTTTTAAGATAGATCTTGAAATTTTTATATTAATAATAGATTTATAGGTGATTGTGATTGTAGTTGCATATCGTATTTTATTCGATTTTAAAATGCAAGCATCGTAGTGCCAGAAAATTATAACTTCTCGCAAATAGTCAATTAGCTTTTATCCGCAGAGTTACTTTCTTCTCTCGTTTGTTATAACATTGCAGGAAGAATAAGTATCGTTACGAACAAATATTTAAAGGTAACTAACAAAACTATGCTCCACCATTCGTGTGTTACTTACCGCCGAAAGCATAAATAGTGGAGATTAGCAAGTGTTATTAAAAATACTATACTATATTAAATACTAGAAAAATTAATTTTATTTAACTTGTTATTAAAATTTGTGAATTCTCCCTTAATTTTATTTTTATGAAATAAACTTTATAAAGGTTTTTAAAAATAAAGTATGGAAGAACAACTTTTTGGTAGTGGTTAATGAGTAGTGTAAAAAGTTGAGATTGTGATTACATTTAAGAAAAAGGAAAGATACTAAATAATTTTCAGTACTGCTTAGAGTGCTAGAAGTGCTCAAAAATTACGATTACATTCGAATTCGTTAGTCTAATCTAGGATACTAAAGTTTCTAAGGTTAAAAAGGTTTACTAAGTGAAAGTTGGAAGATAGAAGGCGCTCAATCACTTGCTGCCCCTGCGGCGCCCTAGAACCTTCCTCTGCGACTCCGTTCGTTAGCTAAAGTGTTAAATAAAAATAACTCCACAGTTTTCGGATAGATGAACACTGTTCTGATCTTCCATTATCAAACAGAATCAGAAAATTCAGCGTCAAATTTGATTTTAGAGCGTTGTCCTGGTCGCTGTACGACAGTTTGACTGCGAGTTGCCCACACACGCGGGGAGATTGAGTCGTCGCGACGCGACGGTGGTAATCATACATGAAAAAAGCGAATTGGGCACCCTCCCCGAGTGGCAGTTCTTGGGATCGAAAATGTGCTGGGAAGAGTAATGAATTGTTCGTGACAGAAACACAGCATCAATTTATATTTAATGAGGACACTATCAGTCCCGGCTGCAGAGGAGGGCACACAAAACTCATTAAAGCGCGAAGTTCCCGTCAGAGAAATGGGAATCACTTCGCAAGAATCTGGTCCTCCACGCTAGTGGGACTGAGTATTTTTTTGCTTTTTGCACACTTTTTTTTATTTCCGACGTATTAATTAATGGAAAATCTTCTTCGTCCTCTAGGTTGAGACGGGAGCGAACAGAGTAATAACATTAAGGGGAAAATGTATAATTAAATCTTAAATGAATTGCCGTCTCAAAATGAACGAAGAAGTGTACTTAGCACTGCTCCCTGCTGGGCGAATTAGCGGAATCAAACAGTGCACTGCAGTGGAATTAATGTGATAGGTGTAGCCAGCAGATTCGTCTAATTTGCATGATTCGCCTGGATTTTATGCATGAATGCGCCTTCGTTCCTTATTCCTTCGGAAAGATAAAAAGTGCAATTGTAAAGATTTGTGCATCTGTCATGTGATTGTCGTCATAGTTACAGAGTCCGTACAACTTGAAATTAATTCTGAAATATTCTTCAGATTATACTACGCTCAATGTTTCAATGATAGTGGTTGGTCCTAGGTGTAAAGTGGACTACAGATTTTTAACATACATTTTATTTTCCATTAATACTCAAGAAACAGAAACAAATGTTATTATAATTTAAATTACTTTTATTTCTTATTACATATATACGAGTTTATATGTAACTTATACATATACCTTAAACTCTTAAGATTTACAATAAGTGATTTAAAAATGTCTGTAGTAGCCAATTTAAACGCCTATTAAGTAGTGCTTATGGAGATGAAGATTCTCTCGAAATCCCAAGATTTTCCTATAGATTTCGCTGAATCTTACAAAATATCGAGATTTTGAGGAGATTGAAACATGTTTTTACAATTTTTTTATTATATGTAGGGGAGACTGGGTACGGTTGAAACGCAGGACGGTTGAAACAGAGCTAATATCTCGCGAACCGTGCGCGGGGGGGGGGGGGGGGGGGGGGGAGGGGTGTAAGGAACGAACGAAGCAGATGGCAAGTGCGAACACGAATCTCAATCGCGCGTCGCTCGCTACACGTGGTGGTTGTTTTTAGGAGGCCTCATTGTGATTTGACAAGCAAAAGTAAGTATTTTTGTACGAACATTTTTGCAATTTCTACACTTTTGATTAAAGTGACAGTGTTGAGTAGTTTTGTTGTGTTTGAATCAATGCTTTTATAACATGACAGCGTGATTAGTATTTGTGTAAAATTATTGTTCCCGTTATTATTAACTGTTTTATGTCAAATGGGGGCTTGGGGACAGTTGAAACATTTTTTGTGGGTACGGTTGAAACAATTTTTTTATTGAAATATCTTGTTTTGTAGATGCCGAGGGTACGTGTAAGAAAGACTTCGCGGGGGCAGGTCGATTTATCGAGATATAAAGAAGCCTATGAGGACGTAAAAGCAGGAGTTTCTTTACGAAAAGCGGCGGAGAAACAAGGAGTGCACCACTGTTCGCTTCTAAGGTATATACGGAGGCGAAATGCATCTGGCGACGATGAACATCAAGGCATGGGGTATAAGGCACACAATCGTGTTTTTAATGAAGAGCAAGAGCGAGAGTTATGTAAGTATTTAATACGATGTGCAGATATATATTTTGGCCTGTCTAAGACGGAAGTAAAGAAATTGGCATACGAACTAACCGTCAAGTACAATTTATCTCGACCTCGAACTTGGGACAGAAATAAGATGGCTGGTGACGAATGGTTTCGTATGTTTATGAACAGAAACCATGAACTGTCGGTACGTGCAGCGCAGGCTACAAGCCTTTCACGGGCGACTAGCTTTAATAGAAGCAATGTTGATGCTTTTTATAATAATCTGATGATTGTCATGGACCGTTACAAGTTTGAGCCCCAAGATATATACAATGCTGATGAGACAGGCATAACTACGGTCCAAAAACCCGACCGAGTAGTAGCTAAACGTGGTGCTCGTCAAGTAGGTTTTGTAACTTCAGCAGAAAGGGGCACTTTAGTCACAATAGCCTTTGCGGCCAATGCCATCGGAAACGTGATTCCTCCTCTCTTCGTCTTCCCACGAGTGCGTTACCAAGACTATTTTATTAAGGATGGACCAGTTGGATCTGCTGGAGCTGCAAACCCCTCGGGTTGGATGCAAAACGAGACATTTATTACTTTCCTGGAACACTTCAAAAAACATACAAATGCGTCTCTTTCACATAAAGTCTTACTGGTGCTTGATAATCATTCGTCACACATTCATATTACCTCACTTGACTTCTGCAAGACAAATGGCATTATTTTATTATCTTTTCCGCCTCACTGTTCTCACAGGCTTCAACCGCTTGATCGATCTGCATACGGTCCTTTGAAGAAAGCTGTAAATTCGGCCTGTGATGCATGGATGCGAAACCACCCAGGAAAGACAATGTCAATATATGACATTCCAGGGATTGTAGCATTGGCTGCACCACTTGCTCTTACACAATCTAACATTCAAGCTGGCTTCCGCAAAACAGGAATTTATCCATACAATGGGCATTTGTTTACTGATCTCGATTTTGCTCCTGCATTCGTAACCGATCGACCAAACGCCGAAAATACACCCGAAGCAGAAGATCTTCCTATTCAGAATGGTAACATACCCGAAGATAGAACCCCACCACTATCTCCTTCTATTAACGAACCACTAGGAGATGATGGAGCGATCTAATGCGACTTTTCAACAACAGGCTGCGAATATTCGACAGAGTTCACCGGTCCCTGAATCTGCACAGGAAAGCATTGTACATCCAGGAGATTTGGCTAAATGATGACTGGGTGATCACCGCAGTATTTCTCCAGAACCGTCAACAAGTGCTCTTCCGTTGACAAATCAATCAGAATATTTAGCATCTGCTAGTAAATCACTTGTATTTTCGCCGGAAGTAATACGGCCATTTCCAAAAGCCCCTCTAAGGAAAAAAAACAGAGGTCGCAAATCCAGGAAGTCTACAATTTATACTGATACATCAGAATTGGAACAGATAAGAAAAGAGCATGAAAACAAATTGAAAGGAACTAAAGCTAAGCAAGTTAAGAAAATATTGCATGGGGAAAAGACTAAAAAACATAACGCAAACAAGAAGAAAACCAATCAGTCAAACCAGTCATCAGCAGAAGAAGAGTGTTACTGCCTTGTTTGTATGTCACCATATTCAGAGAGCAGACCAGGAGAGAAATGGATACAATGCACAGGGTGTAAGCTGTGGGCTCACGAAGATTGCACAAAAGGAGATCTTAGTTATGTTTGCCACAATTGTGATTCCGAATGATCTCATACTTAGAATTTATTATTTATCTGAAGAGCTATAATTTTTTTTTAAATAAATGAAGTTTATTTTTTATTGTTTTCGCCAAGCGGGTACCTATGTTATATGTTATGTCTAAAAAGACTGATTATATTAAATATATTTTGAATTATTTGTATGTGTTTCAATTGACCCCAATCACTGTTTCAACCGCCCCTGCTATGGGGACGGTTGAAACAATTTTAGTTTTTTTTTTAAATTCGATTTTACACAAATTACAAAACACCGGGCACTCAAATAATACTGCAAATTGGTAGATGGAAACACGCCCTTGTATTTGACATGTCTCAACCGGTGCTTGGTTCGGTAATAGCGATGCTACGGACAATAAAAGCTAAATTGTTTCAACCGTACCCAGTCTCCCCTACATATTATTGGTAAAAATCACTTATTCTTAAAAAATTTAAGGGCCCTATTGCGAATATCGTATTTCTGCGACTAAAAGTCGATCTTTACGAATCAAAAAGAGCTTACGAAAGTCCTTTTTGAATAAACATTTCTTAATGAAGTTCCTAGAATTCCAGTTTTAACCACTTTGAGCGAGAAAATTAATTGAAGTCAAAGGTTACTGAAATGAAGTTTTGAAAATTCTAGGAATTTTTTTTCGTCAGCTTTTTTGTCGCAGAAATGCCGATATATTGACAAATAGGACCCAAGTTTGGTATATGACTCGAAATACAAAATCATTCAAGATTATCAACAGATTTATTTCTCTTCTTCTTCTTGTGAACAATAAGGTACATATTTCATTTTATTATATTTTAACAACTTTACAGTGTTTTTTATTTTTATTACCCAATATTTAAACTAGTAGGTACATATAATACTTGAATTCTATTCCTATATTATGTAGTATAAAAAATTCATCTAACTTCCATTAATCACCCAATTCAAATCGTTACACCTTATGTCGAAATAGTTTTAGGTTCAAATTATTTATATAACTTTTGAATGTATGTAATCGAGTCATAGGTAGTTTTTTACGGAATTTTGATATAAAATTGCAAAGATATAAGATTTCACATTTCCGATTTGAGTTTTAAATAAAATGGGAAACTTACTTTATAACTGTGTAATAGAAAAAGTCGTTACCTTTAATTTTAATCAAAATTTACACAAACGTGAATGCAGCTGTTTTGGTCATCGTGAGACCCATTTTTGATCCGCTCTGAGACCCATTTTAACTAACTATGTAGTAGGTAGTTCTGGTGGGCTGGCAATATCACATTAATTTTAGGAATTCATCATTTCAATTCTTTTGCTTTAAAACGAGTTTACAAGAACACCGTTTTGCTCTTAATGTAGAATTTGAAAATTGAGTTTCGAAATTTGTGTTTTATACGGAAAAACGGTCGTTCCCGAACATAAAATTATGCAGCAGGGTCCTCCTCGAAACGGACAAGTGACTCTAATTCGATCCATCATGCCCGCCCGAATCTTTATGTTTTCATTGAATTATTCCATTTTGCAGCGAGACAACCGAGGGTAGAGGGTGCTGTCCCTGTCACAAAAGGCCGCAACTCCGTAAATTCATTTATATTCAGGCGAATGGTTGGTTTAACTTTTATCTCCCGCTAATGTGGCCACCATGAAAGATTAAAAGATAAAAGGCCCCGGCAAGGCAGGCCCGGAACGTCCGCAGCATTATAAATCGCGAAATTCCTAATGGCACCAAAATTAAGCCCGATTCCCGGCTTTGAAACATGCGACACTCTTCCGAGGAGCGGACGGACAGACGCGCACCAGTTACCCCCTTCGCAGATGCCCGCCATTTCATTTCCATTAGCGAAATATAAAACTTGAATATCTGCACCGACTTTGTTCCTCCTGCGACGTCCCCCGTCCCTCCGACGCGACGCTGCTGCTGCATTAATGTGTCTTTAAAGAGCAGGGCCCCAAACTAAAAGAGCACTATTAAAAAGTTGTGCACGCGCCGCCAGACAATGGAACGGGGGCGGAGCGCCCCAGGCGGACAGTGGCTTGGCCAGGACTTTTTAAGGGTGTGGGTGGTTGCGGGGATGGCGAATGAAACCGCGGCGACGGCGGCGGCACCAGCAGCCATCCCCTAAATATAAATTTTAATCTTTGCCGTGGCCAAAACTTTAATTGAAAATTCCAGCAAGACAAAATCAGAACCCTCCTCAGCCCGCCTTGGCCGAAATGAAATTTTTGAAATCGAATTCGGGAGAGCCCTCGAGTTGCTATCCGGCGTGGGCATTAAATCCCAGCAACTCCCTCTGCCTGCTGAGCATGAAAGCGCCTCGCCTGGACCAAAGCACCGAGCCCAAACATAAACACAGGAAACAACACAATGCCAATTGACTTCAAAGGACCCGGTCTCGGGGCCCTTTGTGTGAGTGCATACAGGCGCAAAAAAATAATAATAAAGCAACCCAAGGCCGGGACCAGGACCCAGGACCCAGGACTAGTTCGATCCGAGCCAGCCCTAGCCCTAGCCCGGTCCGTGCTAAAAAGTTCTCAACCTTTTAAGAAAGGACGTGTTATAACGCATCTATTTTGCGGAACAGGACCAGGAGCAGACGCCGCTCACCTTTCGGGCCCCTTGCCCTAGTCCTCCCCGGGCCGAGTCCCGGCAGCTGGAAAGGGATGGCTGTCCCGGTCGAAAATGAAAGCGAACCCACAGCCCGAGCCCCGACAGTACCCAGCATCCAGCAGGACCACTAGGAGCAGCAGCAGCAGCAGCAGCATAAAACACAACGCGACAATGAGATGAGATCTGAGCGTTATCGATTTTTAGATTAGGTCCAGTCGCCTCCATCCCCCTGCGCCTCCGTCTCGGCCCAGCAATTCCATCTTCCTGGAGGGCAGAACGTGGCATGGGAAATTTTCAAATGGCAATATAAGAAGGGCAAAAAATGATTAAACGTTTTTTAGGCTCGGATTTAATTAATGGAAGTTAGCCCCGAGTAACTGCTGAAGCGGGCCAGTTGGCACCATAGTTGTGGCGTTTATGTGGACAATATGTCAGCATTTTCTCGGTTTTTAGGTAAGAACTAATTGCACTAAATTTATTTAATTAATGAGTTTGTTCCGCCGTCTGCTATTGCAGAGTTACAATTTACACAATTACAGACGAGTTGGTTTTTGCGGTGATAAACCTAAATTGAGCTTTGAATACCATGAATCCGGTATACAGTAAAGCCCGGATAAGTGTGCACCTCGCTTAAGAGCATTTTCCGTTTTACAGCCTAAAAATATAACAATCTAAAATTTATTATTCATTTATAAATGTATTCACCTTCTTAAGTGCTTTTAGTTTCGTGCACTACTATTTTCGAAATATGCGTTAAATTTCCCTCGTTTTGATCCGAATACATACCCAAGACACTAGTCGTAAATAGTATGAATTTTTGCAAATGCAGCTATCTTACATAAATTGTCATATAGGATTCTACAAAATATGTACATATAACGAATAATTATTATCTCCTACTTTTTGAATTTCAAAGGTTTATGCGCCATTTTAGGGCACTAAAGAAGGTTTGAATAATTACCTTCACGGTTAACTAATTTCCCCGCTTTAGCGCACAAAAAACTTAACAATTTTGTGGACGTAAATAACCGGGGCTCACTGTATAAGAAACCTTTTACTTTTTAACAACACCCTGTTACTCTCATAACATACGGCATTCCTCCTGTAAAACGTTTCAAAAAGTTGAAGTTCAAAAATGCCCCATTCACAAAATTTTATTATTCAATATTTACCTACATTGTTTGTTTGTGTTTTTGGTCTATTCAAAATTAAAATGACTTAAGAGAATAACAGAAATATATATGAAATTATAATTTCTAATATGGATGAAAATACCTAATGATAACACGCGAGGCACTTTCAGCAACGAGTTTTAAACAGGGCTAATTTAAGAACATTGGTATTGCAGTTGATTTTCCAGAACCTACTTTTTCTTGAAAATTTATTCATTCATTGAATGAAACTAAATTTAAATATATTGCATACAAAGTGGATTATAAAAATTGAATTATTTTTCTTATATTTTATTGATTTTCTATTACTTTTATTGTAAAAAGAGATAATAAATTAATCTTTTAAGTCAAACAATTCACAGCTGTGGAAACGAAGAAAAAAATATCGCATCATCTTTTACTTTTGGTACCATTTTTTGTGAAACGATTAGCAAAAAGAAACATCATATATTATAACTCCTTGTTTTATTCTTGTAAACTTCGAAGAAATATTTAGTTTCTAAAAGTATAATAAATAACCAAAGTATCTATGGAAAAATATCACAACAATTCGGCAATAATTTTGTAATTTACACGACTTCCAAAAATTACTGGTCCACTGTTGACCACTTTACCTTACTTAATTAGAAATTTCGATCTGGTGAATCGACACGAACAGATAGTTAAAATTTTCTATCAACCACAATCAGAAGGACCAGGTCATGGATCACACCGCCACCATGGTCCGTAATTAATTTCCGATGATGGCTTTCTACAAGTTTCGGTTACCACCTGAAAATCTGGTCCCTGATGATGGCACGGCACGGCACACGGTATTGTGTAGTGAAAATTAATTCCAAATCCTTATGGGTTCCCTTAATTATGGATACAATCAGGTCCCGCCGGGTACTCGGCAGGAGAGGCAAATGCATAATTTTGCAACTTTTATTATCATTTATTAACAAGGATGTAAGCAAGTGTGCACAGCTCTATGATTTTTAGTTAGATCCCAGTAAATCCTGGGGCTGGATGCGCCTCCACCAAAGGCCTCTAGCACACGGGCATTAACATATTATCTACATATATTACAAGTGTGCAACGGCTGCAGCGCCGAACGTCCACGACGGACAGAACGGGCACATCTCAGGGATAGGACCGGATGGAGCTCGGAGTCGGAGTCGGAGTCGGAGTCGGAGCCGGAGTCGGGGTCGGAGCCTGGGTATCATCAAAATGATATCAGGAGCGAGGAAGCAGGACGACATACGGCAGATAGAGGAAAAGACCTCGGGGTCAGTTCAACATCGCATCCGCATTCATCCGTGGGGTTCACGACGGGAAGCAGCACCCGCTTCCACATGGCAATTCATATTTTGGTAACTAGAAAAGAATTTCCTGGGCCTGGGCCTGAGCCCGGGCTCACCCCCGGCGACGGGGTCCGAGCCAAATGAAACCGAACCGAACCAACAGCCCCGGGCGATGCTTTTAATAGGAAGGGTGGTGGTCATGTTGTCGTGGTGGAATAAAATCCTTCATGCATGATTAATCTGATTTTAGGAAGATTGCACCGATGCTGCTTCATCTTTCATCCTTCTTGCTCCTGTGCCGCCGCATATCCCGATTACAGGGTGCTCCTTCGGGTGCAGGGTGACTGGCTGTGCTTAAAATTTTATAGGCGAAATTAAATTTTTTTTCTTTTTTTCCGGGCGCTCTGGCGCTGATATGCGGCTTTGAGTGGGGGGCGCGATTCATTACAGTTGCGCGACGCCCCCACAGCCCCATTCAATTTATACATTCGACTCTCCAATAAATAACTCAAATTTTTTGGCGCTTCAGCTGCTCGGCTGCATAAATGTCCAGTTTTTCGCTGATGGAATGATAAACGCAACCTCCGACTATATATAAAATTTATTTTTTATCTTTTATATCTTTTTTTTTATTCCTCTTTTTTTGCACAGGATAATTGGTGCGGACGCAACACGGTTCGTATTTCGCGGAAAATGTTGGAAAAATTATTGCGGAAAGAGTGCGCTCCGCATTTTCGTATTTCATTTGAACTCCTTGTCGGACCGGAAAAAAAATTTTATCCCATTAAAAGCGGACATTCAAATTAAAAAATAAAATAAAGAATTAAAAAAAAAATGAAAAAGAATTGGGAAAATGTTTAATCCTCTGCGCGAAATGCATTAAGCAAATGAACAAATTTTCAATCACACGAAAGGCTTTGTCAGGGCTTCTGAAATTTTTTTCAAATTAATTTTTCATACAGAACGGGTTCTTTAAGGCGATTATAAAACAGGGCATCTACCCCACAATTTTTATTTTAGCGCTCTTCTCTATTATGAGCCTTTTTCCAAAAAACAACTTTGGGTACGCTTGGCAGTTCCATTTAATATAAATTTTGCATTATACTTAGCATCGTAACTGCTGAAAGATTAAGTGAGAATGAATTTATATTTGAGGGATCAAAAGGAGACAGATATTTTTAAATTAAAATTTGCAAATGACTTATAGAGCGTTACACACCTAAATCAAGTGTTCTAATATAAATATGAACCAATCACATAATCATTGTTTGAGATAAAATCAATTCTTCATATTCAAAATTGCAATATCTATGATTAAGAAATTTAAACAAAATGGTGCATTTTCAAGTGGACAAAAAAAGTCATAAATACAGTCTACCGTATCTCAAAATATTTATTAAAATTATTTTTTTTTTCTGGATCTGTTTTTTGGCGATAATGACCCAAAACATACATCAAAGCTGTTAAATGAGAATGGGCTTTAAGTTCTTCATTTGCTGGCCCAATCACATTTGAATCCTAATGAAAATCTCTTGGGGTCCTTAAAGAAAGAATAGGAAAGCATACCTCAATGTAATAGTATGAATTTAATATCGTCTATGCCTCAAAGGTGTTCTTTTTTAAGTTATTCTAATTAAATTGAGTTGTGAATTTGATGCGAAGTCAACCACATACATATTTGTAATGTGTCATGAAAGGAGAAAACTAGGCTACAGCTTTTTATACTCTGCTAAATAAAATGAGAAAAGAACTACATTAAGTTTTTGTACCATAATTGTTGATGTTGTTTTGCACAATACTTTGATTATTTTTTTGTCCATAAGTGTATATGTCCTTGTCTTTATTCTCTATAAAAGTTTACTCTGAAGTAAAGTATCAAAGTGTACTTATATGTTTTATGTATGATAATAACCATAGGTTCGTATGATTCTCACAAAAATCGGTAATTTTTGGATGTATATACGAGTATATGTATTTAAATTCTTGTCCTAAATATATTCTATAAAGTTTTTAATTCTATTCTGCTAAAACTCTTTGAATTTCGTTATGAATCTTATAAAAGTATACAACAGTCTTTCCCTACGCAAAACATTTTAAACTTATACGAGTAAGTAATTATAATAATTGAAATTTTCTTCCAATACCGATTTTTGTCTTTTTGTATCTGTAGACTGTAGAGTGTAGATGATGCAGATATACTCCTTAAGACAAACTCTGCCTGCTAATTATTGCCAAAAGCAAAAACAAAAATTCTCCAGTAACAGAGACGATGGTAGAATTTGAATATCTCACTCTCAATTGCATTAAACCCTTTAAACCCTTTATAACGAGACTCTTTAAAGGTTTTATATTCCCTCCCAGGACGTCAAAAGAATTTCTAATGAGCCATCTGAATATTTGATGAGCATGTGATTATTGTGCTCCCGTAATGGCCTTTCTGGACTCGATAATTGGCTGGAGCAGCCCTTATTAGATAAGTCTGTTTTGTTCACTGTTCTAGACTCTAGCCCTGTCCGCCCCTAGTGCCCTCCAGGTACTGCGAAGGGACTTTCCAGCTAAGCAAAAACGAGACCCGAGGAAAAATAAAATAAAATAACACGCTGTAAAAAATACACTGGAGAACGAGATCGTGAGCGGGGGTGTGGGCGGTCGAGAGTGCTTTGGAAAGAAGACGGGATTTATTAAGGATAAAAAAATATCTAAGGCAATAGGGAACATTAAGGCGCTTCAATTTTTAATATCAAAATGCTCGCGTGCTGTTAATTAAGTCATAACGTTTTAAATGAAGCACCCGTTTTTAATGAACATACGCCACCACTTTGGGGGAGTCTACCCTTTCAATTTTTTTTCCTTTACCCAGATTTTATGGGGAAAAAACAAACTCCGCCAATATTAACCAAAGTTTTCTTGGCTCCCTGAGTTATGGACGCTTTTAAGCTGTTAGTGGGAGGAGCTCCCTATTTTTTAAGTTTTTCGCCTTTCGAAAGTTCTATTTCAAGGGAATTAAGCTTTAGAACTGTACTAAAAAACTTCCGAGAATTTTATTCATTAAAAGTTTGCAACTGTAAATTGACAGTTTCTATTGAAACTGTTTTTTTTCCTGAGACCCCTATGCATTTGTAACGACAAAAAATAATTGTGTCTATAGAAAAAAATTTAAAACTTACATACCTACAAAATGAAAGAATTATGACAAAAGGATTCGTAGACTTGCTCTGATGATGACTTGAGTATGTTTTAGAATTGTTTCTCATTTTCTGATCCAAAAAGAAAAGCCACTTCACTTAATTGAATTCAAATTCAAATTTACTTATTAATTACATGTATAAGACCCCTACAGTAAAAGACTATGTGGCTACACAGATTATTCAAAATATAATAATTATTATAATATAACTAATATACAATTGCTGTAATCGAGATCAATTAAGAAGTAGAAATGAAAGATGAGAACTACTGAATCAGATTCAAAATTCAGAGTTCGTCACCTTGAATTTACAAATTTTGATAGTGTAGACTCAAAATCAGTGACCCAGTGATCCTGTGATCCTCTTAGCAATTATTTTAATGGAAATTCCTTAAATTTGAGTAATTTTAGCTGCGATATTATATTCACTATTTTGAATTTATAAATGTTAATAGTCGACTCGAAATAAGTATGGCCTATTGATACTGTTAACATCAATCGATTTTCATATCGATCTTGATTTACAGAATGTTGACAGAATATTCGAAATCAGCTCAGAAAATATTTAAGTACTATTTTATTTTTATTTTAGGGAATGTTTTTATTTGAGGTCACCCGAAATTTTTAAAACTTTTGGTTGCCATTATTGAAACGTAATTTACTAAAATCGGTTTATTTTCATTCTTATGTGTGATTAGAAAGAAAAACAGAGGATAATTCTTAAGAGATATTCTTATTTTTCCGGACCAATTTATTAGCTATTATTTATTAGGTATTTATTAATCATTACCTTCATTTCTAGAATTGAAATCGTCTTTAAAAACATGCTTTTCAAACTGGTGTAGATGATAGAATTAATTGAGCAAATTTAATTAATGAAGGTTCATCTTTACAGATTGTAAAACCATATTTTAACATTAAAATATCATGCATTTTTTCACCACTTTAAAGAAGAATACCTTTTTAAATTATATTATATTTAAAAAATTTGTATGCTTCAAATCTGAAACAACGACAACAAATTTACTCCGTTTCGTCATATGTATAATTCTTTAGACGTTACTCGTAGAGGAATTCTACAATGTTTATAACTTTTCTTACATTCATTGAGCAAGTGTTGTAAAATACAACCAGGCAACCTTTACTAATAGTAAGACAAAATTTAAATTTAAATTTGCAATCTTAGGACATTCAAATGGGCTCAATAAAACTTGCAATTAGAAAGAAGAACTTTAAGGAAACCTTCCCTTTCGAGCGTTACTTCGTTTCATGTTGCATTCTCTGTCGTAAATTAGAGACTGTGCAACGACGAGTGTTCTAATTACAGAGGAAAAACCGTGCATAAGTGACGCTTAAAAAGTTCCGACTTTCATTTTATTATGTGAAGAAGTAAAGGTCCATTTAGTAGACTGAAATTAAAGATTATAATAATGGTTTGTTGAAGAAAAATAATTGTTGGCGAAATAAAATTATATTTAATTAATATGATATATTTTGCATGAACACTCAATAACTGTGATTAGCACACAAAGAGTCCCGTACTATAATTTATTATATTTATAAGACTGAGAATAATAAAGATTGCTGAGAAATAGAATATTATTTTAAAATTTTAAAAAGGGTGTACGGGTCGGATTAAGGAGCGATTATAAGCAAGGGAGAGGTTAAAATTCCCAGTAGACAAAGGGTCAAAATCCTAACCCTCCCCTGCAAATATCTAACCATCAGCCGGAGAAATATAAAATTCTAACTCGTCAGCTTCGATACACAACCCTCTGATCTGACTAAAAATTTAAGTTCAGTAAGATGCTACAATTGACATGCTAGACAATTTGTTTTTTAAATATCTCATAAACATACGATTAGAAATCTGCATAACCCTTTTAAAAGGATCGGGTTTTTAAACTACACTGCACGCTGGAAGGTAAAAGGTTAAAACTCTGAGTGTGAATTATAATGAAAGCAAATTTTGTAACAAATATTGTATAATATGAATATCGTTAAAATATGAGGAAAAGACCTAAAAGACATTAATTATTATAATTAAATTTATACTGAAGGATAAATAAAACGATAAAAGTGATATTTTTTAATTATTAAATTATATTTTTATGGTTTTCCCTCAAAAGTAAATTATTGCATAACATACATATAATTAGAAAGATAATATAAAATGATTTATTTTTCAGCAACCATAAAAATACAATTTACTTATTATACATAAAATTAGATAGTCGCAAATTATAAAAAGAATTAGTACCTAATTATTTTAATAAAAATGAGAATTGAATTAACATATGAAACTTAATTTGTAAAAAGTTATATCTACAAACAAAACTTAAAAACTAATTTACAATTGTTAGTTACTTTTCCAAAGTTTTTTTCTCCTTCTCATAATTTTCATCGGTGAACAACAAGCAAAAATGCTTGTTAAAAAACTTTTTCACAATTTTACATTTAAAAATCGATCGCCAAGAATTGTGGAAATGAGTCTCAAAAGTGAAAATGCAATGCCAGCACCATAGTTGAGTTGAGAGTATGCCCCGGCCTGGGAAAAAGCAATTTGCCTCCAATTGCGCAACTTCGCCCACGAAAATGTCAACCAAATCCGTCCGGGCAGGAAATTAGAGGCGAAAAATCATAACTTTGCAATTTGTTTTCGACATCGAGAAAATTAGTCGAGAACTTCCGTTCGGGCAGAAAGTTGTTGCAGTTATATATGTATATTGTATTATATATGTATTTTATATATATGTATATATTTTTTTTTTCTGTTTTCCTCTTTGTCGAACAAATTGCCAAGTTACTGTGGTTATAAATTCAACCAGAAAATTCATTTAGCGTTTTACATTGATTTACATCCCAAAAGATACGAGCATTGCGCGCCCGCATTCATAATTAAAGCCTAGGGCCATTTGTACAGAGGGGAAAATTTCCCCCCTCACCGATCGACGAACGTAAGGTTCTGAAGGTACGAAAGGTTCGTAGGTACACATTTTTCGGCGTCCTACATTCGAACGGTAAAATTGTAGGTACGTAGGTATGGCGGAACACGTCGCTCCGCACCGTAGAAACTGGTTTCATTTAATTTGTTAAGCTTAACACAAATAGAATAGAGGGCGATGGGGTGATGCAAACAAGAGCGCACAAGAGAAAAAGGGGTTTTCCCATCCCCCCCTATATTTGGAAAATACAGGGCCCGGAGTCAGATAGAAAAATAGATAGATTGGAGTTGGGGGATTTTGCCACCCGAACCACCACCCCCCAAGTGCTACATTCACAAGTATTGTTCCAAAAATGTTCTTCTCTGAATGCGATGATGCCATGGTGCAATTTTAAACTGAAATGGAAATTCCATTCGTGGCCATATGCACCAGACATGAACATCCCAAAGCCCGGGGCACACGACCCATCGCTGTGTTAGATGGATTGTGTGTTCGTGAGCTAATCTAGAGAAGACCCAGAAGGTTACCTTGGTTACGGCCAGGGCTTTGAGCTTTCATTTTGCTCTACTCGAAGCAGTTCCCTTTTATTTCTATTTTTTTTTCTTTTTCGAGACTTGGAACTGTGCAGGGATAACTGGGATATGTACCAACGTCTGTAGCGCCTGTAAAATTTATGCCTGTGTGAATCGAGCTCATCCTCTACCCCCAGTGTGGGATGGGAATGAAGGTGAAGTTTCAGTTTGTATCTACGTTCTGGAAGTTAACTGCTGGAGTTACAATTTTGGGTAACCGTGCAATGAAGGGAGTTCAGGGGAGGGGTATATGGAGATTTTATGGGAAATTTCTATGTTTTGCAGAAAATCGTTTCTTCTCTACTTCCAATGTTAAGCGATAATAATGAAATTGACTTTAAAACCATCGTTTCACCCTTTCCCCATAATTTCTTGCTCTTCTTACACAGCGGGATGTGGACAACTTCTTCTTTAGATATTATCGGACTTTATGCGTCCTGTAGCTAATGGATTGCAGTTAATTCCGATAACTTGCAATAATCCTAATAATAAGGACCAATTTGGCTTACGTCCAAGACACTTACGTTCGACCCTTGACAAGCAGTGGACTGTAACTCATACTGACTTTTATAGGCTCACATATGCTATCATGTAGAGGACCTCTATAAACTGCTTCTGACAGCCATTTCTAATGCTTTTAGTACAATAAAAGTTATTTTCACTGAAAGCACTAAATGTTATGCAACTGAATTTGATTCGAATTTACATGATATCAGAAAATATGAGCCTGCCTAATTGGTAATATACGGGGAGCGAAATAAACTTAAAGGCAGCACTTGCTTATACACCTAAAACTATAAAATGATGCATGTATTTATTTATTTTATATGTTTTGTATACATATTATCGCTTTTATGCAAAAATAAATACGAAAAGAATTAACTTTACCGATTGTCCAAACATTCATTTTACCACTTAAATATTTAAGCTACCGCCCAGATTTTCTTATTTTTCTAGCTACATTTTACTGCCCATTTAATATCATTTTACTGCCTAGTTAGATTTTTACGCATTCATGCACTTTTTGAGCTACTCATTTTCAATTCATTTTACTTTTCGTTTTCCTTTTGTTTACTATTCATATTATCCTGTGTAAATTTTCTTAAGATATCTATAAACATTTAATAACAAGCCAAGAATACCAGTAAATATTACCTTTCGAACTAATATACTTCATAAGTTTTCGATAAGGTTTATGTCAAGACTGCGGGAAGGCCATTTCAGAATTTTAACTTTTACGGCTTGCAAATCCATTGCGATTTTATCAGTATGTACAGCTGCGTTTTCATGCTGAAAAATAAAGTCTAAACACGCAACTTTTTCAGTATGTTCTTCAAAAACAATTTGAAGTAAGTCTGGGCAAAATACCTCTTTCAATCTGTATGTGCGTTATATCAAAGGAACCTTGGGATGATATCCAAAGCCACTCCAAACCATATCAGACCCACCCCCAGAATTTTGGCTCATTTTGATTTCCTTGCCATTGGTCCCAATATTTAAACGATTTTCGGAATATATTATTTTTTAAAACTTGCTTTAGAAAATCTATTTAAATTATTTAAATCATTTATAAGTGTCAGACTATTTAAATTTAAATAAATTAAATAATTAGATATATGTATGCTGCAATAAGATACGGAAATCAAAATATATGGATCCTATGAGCAAAATATATAGACAGTCATTAAAAAAAGCACACCTTAGGTTTTGAGTCGTAATTTTTTGATAGCCTATATTATAAAACGAATAAAAATTGGAACCTAGGATAACATATTATGTATGTTTAGTGTGTCATATGGGCTCTGCTTTCGATTGCATGTTTTAGATATAAGGCTAGGTTAGTCCCTGGTTTTATATATAAATACATATAAATTAATAAATTAATAAATATATAAATAAAACGAATAACAACGAGGAGCAAACAAATAAAACCCCGTCTTGTTTTCTGCGTTCATAAAGTAAACGTATTTAATTAATAAGTACTAATTACTAATATTTGTTTTACTTTTATTAACCATAATCAAAAAATTTTAAAATTCGGCAGAGATCGTGTTTATTTTAATTCTAAATTATACTCCTAAAGCTACATATAAAATCTGAATCTGCCCCAATGTCATAGTTATACCATAGAGATACGGATGTAATTAAACCCTCAATATTTTATATGGATCACCAATAATGTTCAGTGTCATAAATCTATTGAAGTCACAAACATTATCGCGGATAGACTTTTACGATTATAGTTTTTCATTCGGGTACCTAAATATAATGCTCTTTACAATTTTTGCTTATTTGTTGTAAAAAAGGTTATATGTACTTATGTGTTTATATTTTTTGGAAATAAAGCCGAGTAAAGCTTCCATTATCGACGCAGAAACTCTCATTGCGCTACATGAAATAAATTAAATTAAACAATGCCGAAAGCAGACGAAGTTCCTCTTAAACGTTATACTCGTATATCCGATTAACATTAGAGCGAGATGGAACCTATTTGCATAAATAAACCGCTTATAAAAAGCGTTAATTCTTTCATCCTTACTGCGGTGTGCATCCTTTTAATACCCTGGAAGGACATGCACATAAATCTCCTTGGCGAAAGTTAATATTCACTGTAATATTCGTCCACGAGATAAAAATCTGAAGCGGCAAACTTGCTGAATCGACAGAAAATAATTGCCGGCGAAGCATGTAAAATAAATTTTACTCCAGCGAAAAAAAAATATGAAAATGGGGAGCACACCATTCAGCTAGCTTGCGGAGTAAAAAGCCCGTGAATGCGCTATTTTAGCAAAATGAAGGCATTTTTCTCAAAAGATTTATAGTTCTCCAACAGTAGGGCTCGAATCGATAGCGACTTGAAATATTTTTCTGGGCGGGCATTTTTGCCTGCAGAATGAACTTCACCGGAGAAAAAGTATTAAATGGAGCTGTTTTCGGGTGAGCTAGATGCAATTTGTCATTTGGAATTTTAGCTTTTTATTGATGTTGTTTATTGGGATTTTCGGAAGCCGGAATTTTATAGGAGTATCTTCTCTCCAACTCCAAAGATATTTACGTTAAAACGAAATAGATGCCCAAGTTTCGAAATCATAATTTTTTTATTTTAAACTCGTACTCTAAGAACTCCAAGCTGGCGATAAAAATAGCTGCAACAATCAACTTCAAGCTAAATGTTCGCAAATTATTTTTATTACCTTTAGGCTTTATACCAATTCACTTTACGAAAAAGGAATGTACTCACTTTAGCTTTCCAATTCATTTTCAATAATGCAGCAATATTTGCAGCTCGATAATTTAATCTACGTTAAAAAATGCTTACTTTTACAACAGTGGAAAAATTCTCAGATATCTTTTAAATTTTTTCATTTGATGAATGAAGTTGTCGAAAATGTTTTATAAAGGAAACTTCAAAAATATAAGCTAACACACGAATTAAATGTTACATGAAACATGAAGACGATTGAAGATTTTTTCCTGGAATCCATGAAATACAAAGGACCTTTATAGTTTTATTTCTCCTACGTTACGATCGTAGAAAATCGCATTTTAAAACTTAATAAAAAATTTTAAATCGCAATCTGTGCTCGACAGTTTCATATGGGTTTATTTAATAATTTAATATATATTTTTTAAATATTAGTACATTTTAGAAAGCTTCCTACACAACTTTTCCAAAGAGGTTATAAACCTAAAGAAACAGGAAATATAATATTAATACGAATAAGGTACTCGAGAAAAATAAAGCCTAATTAATTTGAAAGTCTACTATAAAATATAAATATTTGAGTTTTAAAAACCCTTCCGCCAAATACATGTATTCTCAACATTAAATACAAATTGAACGCATCTATATTATAATAGTATTGACGAAAAGAGTTTTGATTTTGTTCTACCAATTTTTGGTTTGTAAAATATTTCGTCACTATTTTCAGGAGTTAATGCTATTAAAAGAACAAATTAAAATATAAATTATAAAGTTATCTTACCTTCCATACTCAGCCATGGTTAAAACATATAACTAGGTATACTTCTAAATTGGTTCTATCTAAAGGTAATGTAATTTTTTTTTTCGAAAATACGTTTTACGTTCCCAGCATTATGCAAGAGTTTCAATGTTTTATCGTTTTCGTAGTTAATTGATGATTGAGTTCTGCTTTGAGAAAACTTTGGGTTTTAGCAAACTCTACAAGGTTCTAGAGTAGTTACTTACGTTTGCAATAACGAGTTTTGGTATTGTTAAAATGTTTAGCATTTAATCATTCAGCTTACGTTAACATATCTCCTCCTCTCTCATCCTCCTCCTCTCAGGCGTTTCAGCCGTGCAACGATTTCCACGTCCCATTGATATCAAGAGAGTTACATTTATCACTTGTCTACTAAAAATCTTACATGTCAATTTTCGTATTTCTCTGAAATTTTGCACACGTTTATAGTCCCGTGATACATAAAAGTACATCTAATATCTTTCTAAATCCAAAATGGCGGACGCCTACAAGATGGCGGAGAACGTTTTTCTTCACAACCACCTTAATATGGGAATCAAATAAAAGAGTTTGACGAGTAGAATACGTACGATAAGTTATATGACGTCGTTCAAAAACTAACATGGCGGTTTTTACTTCTTAGTGGATTAGTTATTATAAATAAAAGATTTCCTTAGTCTCTCAGTATTCAAAAGTTTTTTAGATTTTGATTATCTGATTTCGATGTTACATTTTTACATGAAAAAAACGCTTAGCTTAGAAACATAAACTATAAGTTTGTATGTACATATATGAATATCATTTCACCCTATATCCACAAAAGGGAAATTTTGTAAATTGCCAAGTGATTCAAAGATAAAACAACTAAAGTACTGTAATATTATTTCCCAACGGCCATCATTATGCAAATATAACCTCCAATAATTTTCTTTACCTCTATAACAAAAACTACGAAAAAGCATCTTCTAGTGAATTTATAAGAATGTTAAATAGCCAAAGTTTACAGCTGAACTTTCTGAAAGTACTAAGGTTAAAAATTCCTTTGATATTGAGGATTTCGCCCTTTTTGGAATTAAATGAACCAAAAACCACACATCTCCGGGAATCTTTTCCTGTCTAATTTCCTCTGCTAGTTTTGGTCAGCATGGTTGCACCCGAAAGCAGCATTTAGTCGCATATATGCATGTATGTTATATGCAGTCTTTTAAAGTAAATATAGACATGCTTTCGAAGAGCTCAAGTCTTCCAGGGTCTAGAAGAGATAGGTCTGGTTGTGCTCGCCACCTTAATCCAATGTGAAAGGGCCGGAATGGGTTTGGGCGAGAGAGCTTCTTCGGCAAATATGTACCCGTTTATTTTCCCTAAAATTTTCATTTTAAATTAAGGGCTGAAGCACCTCGTAAGTTATGTACATTTCCGAAAGCACTAAACTCCAGTTACGGCCCTATGGAGTTGTGATTTAAAATGAGGAAAGCTCCAAGGACCGAGGAGGCAACTTGTCCCGGGACGGCACTACTTCTGTGCAAACAAAATCTATTTGCTTAGAGTTCCAACTTGCAACCCAAACAGCAGACGAGACGGGACCGCTCCAGGATTTGTCCATTTTAGGATCGGTCAAGAGCTGCCGGGTAATATGCGATATTTGTCTATGGGTCCGCATCCAGTTGAGTCCCGGGGCTGAAACCGGGCTGAAGCACGCCCGGTATTTACCCCGTGGAAAAGTAATAATTGCGTTGTCGACATTTTTCTAGAGTCGTCATAAGCGTCGGTGGCAGAAGGTGACGTTGAAATTCTTAAAATGTCACTGCGATCTTATTCATAATATCTTAAGGCCTTGAATGGAGCTTAAATACGGGCAGTAAAAATAGACCGCTGCTCCCCGATGGTAGTATGGCAGCGGCAGGGCGGTGGCCGCTGTAAGAAGAGTGTCTTTCCATTTCCCAGGACACAAAGGACGTCCAACCCCCGTCTTTTATTCCACGAGCATTACGAAGAAAAATTCCGCAGGGAAAAATGTGTTAATTGAAATTTCAAATTATCCGTAAGGTTCGCAAAGAAGATCCTTTTGATGTGAGGAAGAGGTGTTTCTTAGGTATTCATAAGACGAGAGGGGATGGTATCCGTCGTTTACAGGATAAATGGCACAAATTTCCTTGAAAACGTTGAACAATTTCGAAAATCTGTATGATTTCCAAAGAATAATCTACTTGTAATTTTCGCCCTCGCGGACATCGTTGTTTCATTTCGTGGAGGGAATAAATTAAGAGGGAAAATAAACTTTGGGGTGCTTCTTTACTTTTTTTTTATACCTTTCATTTGAGTACGCTGTAATCAGACGCAGGTGGTTCTTTTCAGGAGACTATAGGATCAATTCTTGCTTCAATTCCCCACGAAGGTAAGCGGGAAGCAGCTCCATGTTTTTTCATCCACGTTTGAAATACATTTTTTTACCTTTCAGCTCCCATAGACAAAAAGCAATGGAACCATGAAAATGTTCAAAAGAGGGGATTCCAGCGGATTACCACGTTTTAAAGTCCTCTGAATTATTTTTAATCATTTGCGTGCGGCAACTGTAGCCCAGGGAAGTTTTAAGTTATTATAATACATAAAGTTTTTTTTTAATATAGGTATGCGGAATGATAGGTGACAAATAATGAGAACTTATATGTACTTATATATTATATATAACTAATATGTATTTTTATATTATATATACATACATAGGTACATATTTTTACAATTTTGCCTTCCGAGCTCTAATCCCGATGTAGGTACAAGTGTTGAGGATAAAATGCTCGTGCACCGAGGCAGACGAACCCAAAAATGGTCGGCGTTTCGATCAAGAGCGCCAGCCAGCGCTCTTACCACAGACGCTACGATCGTGCAAATCGAAAACCGGTCCCTTTATCCACTTAATTAAAATTTCAGGTGTGAACTGTAACTTGGAATTGGGTAGCACTATTTTGAAAAACGGTTCAAGAAACTTCATAATGATTATAAATTCCCTTTTCAACGATATCCCACACGATGAGGTAAGTACCTCCCCCCCTTTCCTTTTCTTATTTTATAGTAGGTACTTTACCGATTAAATACTAAATGTGTTAAAATGTATATACTCATTCTTTTAATTTACAAATCTTACTATGTAAAATCATTTAGACCTTCCTTTATTTTTAAATTTCTTTTTGTTAATTTATAGTCTTTTAATACCTACTATAGATTTGTAAGGAGGTCCATGTACATATAGTAAACATTTTTACTTTTTATTTTGTGCAGATTTTCATTTAATTACAATTTGTAAAGTGCGACTACGTTCAATGTTAAATTATGAAAAATTACTATGATTCCATTTTGTATTGCAAAATAGTAGGTAAATTCATATATACATACATATTATGACACATTGACAATTACTTTTCTCCCAGTGTACCTATGCTCCGAAAATATGCCGATTTGGGGAATTGTTTCATATACATAAAGGAAAACATACCCAAGAGAGAATAAACAAAAGATTCATGAATAATTGACGAAGTCGTACCCTTTAAAGTAATACATTTGTTAATGTCCCGGTTTTCAGTTACTTCAACAACTAGGCATTTTTCTTCAACATTTGTTACCAAAGTACTTACTATGTTTATATATGAACGTGTATATAGGTACATGTAGAAACCTATATCACACATACATATATACATAAATGTGTAGAAAGGTTTTCACCTTAATGCTGGCGGTTGGCCAAAGAGCTGGTTTTAACTTCTCTCCTGAACCAAAAGCTGAGTTGATCCAACTTTAATTGCTTCAAATAAATCAGGTCGTAGAAGGGATTCCACCTCAGCGGAGGACGAAAACGAAAAAGAAATTTTAAAGGGCCAAAAAAGGACAAGATGAACGTGCCCAAACTGAGCAAGATGACAAATGTATGGATATGGAAATGGCCCGGTGCTATAAAATTCGGGGTCCGGGAAGTCTTAAAAGTCTATACGGGAATTTTATTGGAGTAATGACCGAACCAGTCCCAAACGTCTCATTTGTTGGGACTGAAAACTTCAATTCCCCCTCTTAATGTGGTTTTTGTGCCACGCGAAGAAGAAGACTTTTCCCTTCACTCCCAAGAGATTTAAAAAAAAAAAGATTGTGGATTCGGGTTGTAGAAGTTCGCTCTATCCCAACCACTTTCTATTTTAGCAACTTTATATCCTTCGGGGACTTAACCCTTTTCCTTATTCAACCCCCTCCAACTCGCTTATAACCGTAAATTATATACAGTCTCGAACAAGATGAAGGAACTTTCCTCAAGCACATGCCCGTTTCGAACGATACGAGGTACGAAGAACCGTGCAAACCGTGTATATTTGCATGACGTCGGGAGAATCTCTTTTATCATCGGAATTAATGTCGGCGGGCGTATGGAAAACATCTTAAGATTATCCTCCGAGCAAAACGACCAACGCTGACTCAGGGAAGGGAAATTTTCAGAAAGCCCAGGGCTCCGGCATCTCCGCCGAGTACGCGAACCGCGGAGCCCGGAGCCCGGAGCCCGGAGCCTCTGGAAAATAAAAAACTTTCTTTTTTATCCGAGGTGTGCGCAACACCGGTGCGGTGCGGGGGTGGTTTGTGTGTGCGTCATCTCGACATGGTTCCGCGTGTAGTCGCTTCCTTGAAAATTCGCCTCAGAAACAATCTAAATTTCGTTAGACGACGACGAAACGAACGAAGCCCAGCCTAATAAAATTTCGCAACCCTTGTTCATATTTATTGAAATATTCGCGTTACTTCGCTTCCACTTTATCTTTTCAATACGCAGTAAATTCCCTCCGGATATTCCTGCGCCGCCCCCTCAACCATCGTCCTGAGCAAACATCGTGGTCTACATCGTGATGCCTTTCATGATATCCCAGCCTGTCCCAAATTAAGTTTGATATTAAACATTATTACGGATGTCTTGTATCCGAGAGCAGCACGAGCAACATTTTCTTTTTTTCTTTTCTTTTTTTTGCAATATAAATGAGGGCCTTCCATTCTGGCAGACATTTTTAAATTCTGATCAAATTTATCCGCCCGGGGTACACTCTTCCCCGAAATTGAATCATTTCTCTTTGTTCGGCTTAATGCGCCCTTGAGCTTGCTATTTGCCCGGGAATGTCGGAGGAGCACCGGAGCCTGGAGCCCCAGTATCAAGTGGCGGATGGGTCGGGTGAGTTGTAATTGAACTTTCGTTGTCCTCCAGTATTTCAAGAATTTTAGCAATGATTATGTTTATAAAAGTTCATTCCTGCTCTTGTAAATTACTCACCTGTGACATTCTATTTATTAACCGAAATGTTTAATAAAAACAAATTTTTCGATAATAAAATTTAATTTTCTAAGCCTCATGATTATCATTCGAGTAGAATTTTAAGTTTAAATAGAGAAAGCTCTAGAACACTTGTAGAAAACAAAGTATAGTAAAATAAAAAAAAAAATAAAGCTCGTCAATTTAAACAAAACCCTATTGTTAAATGATCACGCTGCGTCATACATAGGTATTGCCGAAACTCTGTAAATTTTTAAACATTTTCGTTCTTCTATACTAACTATTAAAAATAGTTAATTCCAAATTTTATTCTTAAACAGTCAACGCCACACATCGCTTTATTAAGGTTCAATCGCTCAAAGGGCATCGGCATGTATAGCTCAGTTGGTAACTGCGAAACACCAATTCGAAGTTCGCAGGTTCGAATCCAGCCACGACGGCGCCTTCTTAACCTTTTTTTTAGTGTACAAATTCAAAAGTGTTGTGTGCAGACATAGACATTTCAAAATTCTGAATAAACAGTTAAAAAGGCTCTAAGCAGTTTGTAAAAATAGTTTTATATATTGTCCTTTAATACTCTTTTCTTTAAAGTGATAAAAAATATTATTTTTAACGTTTTAGTTTAAGTTTATACATATAGGCAAAGGTCACGAATACAGCGGAAACAGAACCGCAGCGGAAAATAGAGATGGAATATTTTCTTCAAATTTAAATGAGACCACACTCGAGATATAGCCAAGTAATAAAAAAAGAACCATTAAAATCGGTTTACAATCGGAGAAGAAATTGCTACACAATCAATAAGAATCCTTGAATTCGAGGACTGGCATTAAATCTTATCCCCTTTTTGTTGACACAGTATTACGAGCATAAATTAAGACTATTCAAAATATATAATGCCATCTATTTAAATACAAACAAACATTAATTATGGCGGTAGGTTTTATTTCCAGATCCTACCCTAATTTGTCTTTTCTTTGTAATAGCGCTAATCAAATACATATCCTCCCGACCCATTGACACATTGAAAAATGAAGGTTTTAAACAAAATCGGACTATTTGTATGAGATTCCAATGGAAATAATTCTATTTTGGCACGTAATGCATACGTCGGTGGGCAAATTTGTACGGATATTTTGCACAACGATACACATAGTATATATATTTCCCTTCCATCATCTCGTTTATACAATTTATATATGTATAATATCAAAATATTTATGAATTAGAAATTTGTTATACTGTCATAGATTAATGAACCTAAACAGAAATTATGAGATTTAAAAAAAAAGTGAATATACTCAAAAAAAATGTATTTCTTCACTTACCCCATTAATTTTAAACCCTCAGTTACCAGATATTTGCTTTCAAAGTCGTCACGCTCTTCACTTTTTTTTATCTTTACGGACGATTGAACGATGAGCCTTTAGTATGCTCGCTACCTTAGAACTTGCGTTTTCAAAATCTTGCCGTGTATGTGTAGTGTAATGCCACGTAGCACGGATGAAAATTGCATCCTAATCGCAATGACATCTATGTACATCAAATTAAAAAGTTTCATAGACAGCATCCTCAGTAAACTTAAATAAAGTTTATCAGTGACGCTAAATATTTTCTAAGAGCCTGCTCTGAAGTCAAACCAAAAGTTTGTAAAAAATTGCAAATTGGTTAAGCACATTTAAAATTAAATGGTAACAGACAGACTCACCCCCTTACGCCAAACAAGCATATTATCTGTTCCGTTCCGTTCGCCGGTAAATGACCTCATTAATCTAACCGTCAGGATTACGTTTAATTTCGCCTTGTATAAGAAAATATAAGCCAAGTTTAATAAGCTCCATTAACACTTTATTTATAAAGGTATCTCAGACCACCTCTTAGTTTATTCTAAATTTATTTTCTTCAAGGAATTTCATGACTTACTTTCTAAATATACTTCTTTAGTCAATCAAAAGTAAACAAAGACCAATCAGAATATTTTCATATAAATTGGAACTAAGCATATTATTTAGAAGACAACTGATATTTTATAGAATGCAGACTACCATTTAAAGGTCATGATAGAGTAGTATACCTTTAGTTAACATTTTGCTAAATAGATGGCGTAGAATTGCATTGGTAGGTTTTTTTTAAAAAACCGTTATTTTATCAGTTTTCAAGGAAAGGAAGACTTTCATGTGTGTACGCCTGTCATGTTCTTCATTACTATCTATTATATAAAATCGGTTTATGGAAAAAAATTTAATCCACGGAATATAAAATATACAGTACAGTATATTCGTCAAGGCATCGTTGCACTGATACACTTAACAGTAACTTTATATTAGAAAAAATATTATCCTTTTGCTATATTTCCGAGTTGTGTTATAGGTAATTATTTCTTGAGATACAATATCAAACACAACATGTTAAATAACTAACAATAACAATATTCCTTACTAAAATATAAAATTGTTTGTGTAGTTAGAATAGTATAAACAAATTTTAAGGGTAATAGTCAACGGAAAAAATTAAACGAAGCACTACTAAAGCTAACAATAAAAACAAATATAATATAAATGTGAAGGTTACAGGGAAAGAACAAAGTAAGTAGCATTTACTTGAAAATTAGATGTCAAAATTAAAAATTTAAAGACTTAAGCGGCGTTTCTAATGCAGTGTAGATATTCACGCTGTTTGCTATCTCCGTTCTTCAAAAGACAGATTGGTATTTTTGTCCCCCTCTAAATATCACGTTTGCGTCTTGCGCCAGCGCAAAAGTAGGTTCTGATTCTACTTTCGCGCTGGCGCAGAACATATGTACGTTGCATTGGAAAGGCTTTATAATTCATAATAATAATAATAATTGTTCGCATTAACACTATTTTTAAATGTTAATTGTTATAATTTTGAGTGAGATTTTTGAGGGTTTTTATTGCTCACAATTAAAGTAACTTGTTCTATCTTTTCAACGATATAATTCTCTCGATTTTGAAAAAAAAAACATATATGTACATATTATATAGGTATTAAAAAAATTATATTATATACAATATTATAATAATACATTGGTCACATACTGAGGAATTTTTAAATCTAAACTATACTGCATAGTCAAATTTAAACCAATAAAATACAATTCCCGACAACAGAACAACCCCAAAAAATTGACTGTAGTCTGTCTGTATAGGTAAAAATGAGAAACGGAACCCTTCTACGAAATTTTACCTAAGGATCCCAAATATGAAACGACAAAGGCAAAATTATTTTTAATTTGAGAACATTCGCATCCTGCACTCATCCGCAAGTTCTGACGTCGAGAAGTATCATTGAAAATTGTCTGTTCGGAGCATGTGGGAGGGCTTTCGCTGGAAACTACCAACACGAGTGGCTGATATGCTCTGTGAAAATTCATTTAATAGAGTTTTCCAGGGGCACGTATGATTTTCCCAAGAAATAATGACTTTTAGGATGAGGGAGAAAATTTTATTCAACATTTTCTTTTTTATTTTTCACCGAATAAATGGCATATTTACATGCTGGGCTCTCCGCAACCCTTAAACAGCCCGAACTCGAAAAATGGGCTCGAAAAATCGAATTCAATGACGCAGCATGGAAATGTACAATTTTACACAGAAGGCAAAAGATTTATCTCGATGGATACCCATTGAGATTGGTGAAGCCGGCATACTATCCAAGCGGCTTTTAGCCCGAACAAACTGAAGAGGGGTCGAGTTTGTGCATGTTACTTTACATATACAGCGGTATAAAACTTTAAAGATTTTAATTAAACGCGAGTTCAAATTTACCGGAAGGGCGGCATTCCGGGGCTCATCAGAAGGATGGAAGAACCACAAACTCTTGTATAAACTTGGGATGTGGGGAGAATATGAGCACTTGGGTATGCCCGGTAGCTGTGCGGTGGAACATTCTTCCCATGTTTCGTCAATTAACGAAATTATATATGAAGTGCTCTTAATTAAAAGCTCTCAAAGCATTCATTTTACCCTCGGGATCCAACCAGGGCGCCGAACCCCACCACATGCAGGGTGTCTTCGTATAAACAACCATCCCTGCCAAATCAATTGATGCCACCCAAACATAACCTCAAATATTGATGGTTAACGTTCGTACATACATGCAGAGGCTCCGGGAGGCCCCCCATCCCCAGTTTACATGCAGAGGGGCTTACATTTGGGGCGGTGTGTGCGGCCGGGCCTCTGTACAGAATGCAAATAAAAAGATCCAGCACACGAGAAGCTCCCCATTGTATCCGAGCACGAATATATTACGGATCCGCAAAGCTGAAAAAATATTGTATTTTCAGCAATTGAAGAGCATTTTTGTTTAGTTCTTAGAATTTTGCAGCTCCTCAGCCATAGCTCGAATTAATTCCGCCAGAGACGGGAAACATTAAAGCAGTTTGAATGCAAACAAATCCTTTCTTGAACGAGCCTCCGCCCCTGCCCTCTACCGTGTTTGTTGCACGAGGCCAGAGCTCCGACAACCGGCAATCTTCAGATACTATACTATACCATAACTATATTATATACCATAGAATAGAAGCGTCTGCAATTACGGAAAGTTAGTTATTGAGAGTCGACAACGTGAGTGCACTCAAAGACAAAATCTACGGGGGATATTGAAAGTTCCCTGTGTTCCCATCTTCTCCGAAACTCGAACTATCTTTGTCGATATGCCAGAGCCAGAGCTTCTCTATGGAATAGTTTCCGTTGGCAACGTCGAAAGTTGTTTTCTAGTGATGGCTTAAACAATGTGCACTAAGCGCATAGATGCTTCCGGGTGCGATTCTGCAAACAACACTGCAAAACGATTTTAAATCAGCGCTTAGAAGGTATAAAAATGAAACTTTGTTGGCATGGCGAACTCTTGTACCTTCGACTGACGGTGGAGTTTTGTCGGTCTTCTAGCCGAATGGGTGGTATTTCTCCAAGTGCTACAGAATATGTACGTTGAACAAGATAATTTCAGTTAATCGAAGTTGCTTACTAGTTCTCTACCTTATCCAATTAATTTAATGCTTATTGGATCCCTAGAGAGAAGATTTCTTTTTAAAATTAAACTTTATAATACATATAACTTTAAGGTATTTTATCTAACAACTAGCTTTCTCTCTGCGACTTCATTCGCGTGGATCTCGAAATAAATAGAAATAAAAACTGTCATTCCAAAGATACAAGCGCGTGATTTTGGTATTTATAATATCTATTTGAAGTGAAGTAGACTATGTTTCAGGGTTATAGGAATCAAACCTTTATCACAAAAACTGTCATGTCGTATTTTAACCTCTTTGGGCATGATTTTCCAAAAACGCTGAAACACGTAATTTGTAATTTTTAACCAAAAGGCTAAATACTAACTTTCAAGATTCTTGAAATACGTTATTGTTAATTTCTAACTTAAAGGTCAAATATAAAACATGGATTTATTTTCATAAATGAAGGATTTTCTTAAAATTTTATATCGCCTATTTTATCCTCTTAAAATTCTTCCAAAGTGAGTGGGTCCTTACGTCACAAAGAAACCTACTATCCAGACATGTAATTAACTTCAGAATTTTCGGCTCGACTATTTAAATGCATGTAGATTTAAAAAAAACGAATGATGTCGGTTAATATATTGTCCCAACCATATCATGTTGAAACATTATCTGAAATTGCAAAATATAATTTTGTTTAGAATCTATATAAATATGGCTATCGTTACACGTAACCGTTTTTTTATTTATTACTTTTTCGCAAAATTGTGGCGTTTTGAATTTCTTTTTTCAAATTTTGGCTCTTTTTTTCCTTAGTAAAATGGTATTAAAAAGTAGTACTTTTAAACTTTTTTTAAATCGGCTACGTACAACCATAGCTACTGTAATTATAAAACTTTCAAAAAAAAAAACTTTAAAATCGGCCCATTAGTCTTCAAAGAACCGATGGGACAAGTTCAAAAAGAATTTAAAAAAACATTTATATAACTATATTTATATATGTATATATATTTTTTTAATAAATTATTGTTTACATATACATAGTTGAATATATATTCTTTAAATATTCCTGTATCCGATCCTTAAAAAATAAATTATACTCGCGCAAAAAACGTGGCGTTCCCCCTTAAGTCAAAATATACATAGTTCTTTTATAATATTGTCTTTAGTGCATGAAATTCTTTTAAGAGTTTGTTTTATTTCTGATTGTTTATATTTGCCGAAAATCGCGTAAAATATCAGTAATATTATTTACTTTGACTTTCTATCAATAAATTGTAGATATATTTGACCTTATACTACTTATTTTATGTTTTTCTTGTCAAAAAATTCTTTACTACATATATCTTGTCTTCCTATACCGTGGGTATGTTCAATCAATCTGCTGAGTCTGTAGAGAACTCAGGGAGCCAAGAACTTGAACGGCTGAAAAGCTGCTCGCAACAGTCGCAACACACAACTGGGGTTTTATGGGGTCGGCTCACGATATGCTAAACGCTGAGTTGTATATCTCTGGGGTTCTTATATTGCGATCTCAGCAGAAAATTATCGTACACAACTTTTTGTGCGCCTTATAATTTCCTCGGGTTATATTTTCTTTGGTTTATTTAACTCACATAGAGGAAAAAGCTAGCGCATGATGACCAAAATGAACAAGATATGTAGGTGACGAAATTGCAATGAAAATGTGCAGATATTTTGATTGGATTAGTTTTCTATGGAGATTAGACGTAAAAGGCTCAAAAGCAAATTCTGCGAAATTTGGCAACAAACAGCAAGCTGTGGGGCTGCGGCAATACAAAAGAACGACCGCAATGCGTTCGGGCGCTCGGACTTCACCGAAAGCTTTCACACCGCGTCATGGTCGTGCCGCTTTTTATACCCACAACACGTCGTGGTGCTTCGGCCGGTCGGAGTTCGCCCTCTCGACTCGTCGCGTCGCGTCGTCAGTTAGTTTATGACTGAGCTGGAAGTTGGCGAGCTTTCGGCATGGCTGCTGAACGCGCCAGGAAAATGTTCAATGCAAAAGTAAACGAGTTGAGTGACATAAGCAGTGACAGGAGCCTGTTTCTTGGCAATGAGCGATATAATAAAATCTTGCGAGAGCTAAAGGAAGCACAGGAATTGCGGAAAAGTAACAAGCCTTTAACCACGAAACACTACCGGCGTCTTAAAAGGTACGATGTCATCAAAGTCGGTGACGAGGAAAAACTTATTGAAGCCGGTTCGGATGAAACAGGTGCAACCGTTCGATTTTACTGTAAAACGCATGAGCTTTTTGATGTTATAGAAAGAGTACACGTTCCTATGGGACATATAAAGATGAGAGGTAATTTACAAATTATTTTTTTCTATACCCCTATAAATAATTTATTTTGTATTTCCCTTTTATAGCCATGGAAATTGAATTAAAAAAGCAGTACTGCAACGTTACTCGACAAGTAATAGATATATTTTTATCATTCTGCGATCATTGTCGATGGAAAAAGAATGCACCTAAACGAGAACCAACTCTACGACCAGTCCTAACAAACTATTTAAATTTTCGGTGTCAAGTAGATTTGATTGACATGCAATCAGAACCCGATCAAGACTACCAATTTATTTTAAATTATCAAGATGATTTAACCAAATTTACAATACTGCGACCTCTTAAAAGCCAAAATCCCGGAGAAGTAGCATATCAACTTATGGATATATTTTGTATTTTTGGTGCTCCATTCATATTACAAAGTGATAATGGTCGGGAATTTGCAAAAGAAATAATACAAAATTTGGTTAAAATATGCCCAAAAATGAAACTTGTTCATGGAAAATCAAAATATTCTCAAAATCAGGAAGTTCGAGATATGCTAATTGAATGGATGTCTCAAAATAAAACGAAATGCTGGTCTGAAGCACTTCGGTTTGTTCAGAGTAAAAGAAATCGAATTTCTCATTCAGGCATCAACACGAGCCCTCACGAGGCTATGTTTGGAACCGCGCAGAGCAAAGGGCTGGCAGATTCGCTTTTTACTGAAGATTTATATTGCTCCATAGAAACTGAAGAGGAATTAGAACAGCTCTTCATTGCAGAGATGAAAAAAAGTGATGAGAGCGAGGAAGAAAGTCAATCTTCGCCAAACAAAATTAAGAAAACCACATAATCTTCAAATTTTTAATAAAAATCTCATTAAGGTACGTGACACGCTCAAAATCATTAATTCTTCAATTGGCCAATGCTAGAAGTACTAAGGGCCTTATCATGTTATTGTACGAGCTACTGTAGAGATAAGAACTGTAAATTGAAAGAATAAACAGCCTTTTTATTATGATTAAGTTTTCTATTATTTGTATTTATTATGTCGTTTTTAGAGACATAAGTACATTTTTGAGATTAGTTGCATTTCACGACTTGGAGCAAATGTCTTTAAAGAGTGACCCCAAAAATAACCCATTTGGGGATCCGTAAATTTTTGGTTCATTTGTGGTCCAAATGATACCTTATGATAAGACATTAATCACACAAAAATATGAGCTTGATCATAAGAACGGTTTCAGAGATACAGGGTATAACAAAAGTCCCGGAACGATCGAATATTTTGGGAAAAAACACATCGCATCGGAAAACAAACAAATAGGGGTAAAATATTTTTAAAAGAAGTATTCAACTCTACCAACCTTTACCACCCACCCCCAACTCTTTTATATGCTTAGTGATTGTACCTAACATTCATAATATATATAAGACATTGTTCTCCATGAACGCGTGTCCTATAGAATAATATAGATTACTGAACCTTTTAAGTTTTATTATGTATTTTATTCTTAATTATTTTTTGTAAAGTCAGGGCAGAACTACTGGCTAAATAAATAAATGAATACGCTAAACATTTTTTACAACAATTAATGCTGACAATTTGCTGCCATACACTTCTGGACGTCGGAAGTGATACGAAGACAGCAATTTGACCTTCCTCTGCGATCTAGAAAGACAACTAAGCAGACTTAAATACATCGATACAGAGTTATATTCAATGCATTTTATTTTTAATTATAATAGACAATCAAAACAAAAGATATTGATAAATCACAACATATAATAGTAGGTATAATTAATACCATCCAATTTAGATAGAATAAATACGTGCGCGGAGGAAAATCAATTAGTGATAAATCCTGGCAAGTCCCAATGCATAATATTTTACGTAATCGGCCTGATCGACTCGTGCAAATAACCCCTTTCGTACTGAATGGAATCTAATAAGGTAGCTACATTTCATAGAGTTAGTACACTAGGAATAGCTCTGAGCTAAGCTATGATATGGAATCCTGTGATTTTGTTAATACATATAAGCGATTCGCAAAACCTACATATGTCTGACGGGGTTATGTCTGCAGTCTGCGAGAATCTTATCTTTTGGAAAACCTATGCTAGTCTAATTAAAAAAATCCCTATTACTGCCCATTTCCTCCTATATAAATGTAGTTGCAATGTGTTTCCTAAAATAGATAGTACTTGTGCTCTCAAAGCCGAAGTCGCGTCGCATTCAACGATTGCATTCACTTCGTTTACAATCTGCGACGAAAGGGATCATATCTCACATTACCGATCGCTGCTACCGAAGACGTTAATTATATTAAAGGTCTTTGCTACTACTTTGTCGTAATATAAACACTTTTTTACAACGAAACTATCTTCTATGTATTCCTCTTCAAACTCTTTAGGAACAACAAGTATTGGGGACTCTTCCAGTTTATCATGTCCACACGTACGATAATAACTTAATAATTATAATATTGTGGAAAAGAAATGGAAAATCCCCACGTTGCTTTTGGCTGATACAAATTTCCACTATCTGTCCAGCAAGCGGACTTTGTCAGGTGCGTTCAGAAGAAACATAAAGGTTTTATTAAATCTTTTCTTCGGGCACTCCTGCAAACTCCTCCTCCTTACTAATTGGCCAATCTTCCTAAAGCTAAAAACCACGAAATTTACTGTTCGATTTTATGTTGTGTGTTAAAACTTACAATAAATAAAAAAATAAAGTTAAAATTCTTCACAAAAGTGTCATTATCACAAAAAAATGCATGGAACTTGTCGTAAAAAGCACTGTAATTACATCTCAGTATCCTCAGCTATCCAAAATGATACAATTTTCGACAAAACAAATGTTACTTTTTTATTTTAATTTGAAAATATTGGAGTGGAGCAGTGTAGGTACAATAAGGTATAATTTTAAATAGAGGCGGTAATTAATACAACAAAAATTAAGAAAAATGCTCATTTAATCAAAAACTTTGTTACAGTTACAAATCTTACGCACTACTGTTTATCGAACTGCATCTTCAATTTTTAACTTTTAATGCATCTCTAAAAATATGTTCACCAAACTCGTTCGAATTTTCCATCATTATACTTATAATTAAAATGATTTAAATAAACAACTGCCTACGGTAAAAATAAGCTATCAAGATATTGTAGAAACCGAAAAGTTTTAAACTGCCAAAGTTAAAAGTAGAAATAAAAATAATAGATAATATATTATAGAAAAATTAACATTTTTAAAAATACATCACATATCATACATGCTGTGGAGATGTTCATGACTATTAGAACTAATTAAAATAGCCAAAAAAAGTAATATTATAATAAAAACTAAGTATACACTCCCAGTTAAAATTTAATAAACTTGAGTAATCCCTAGAAACATACAATATTTTAAATTTATTTAATTTTTATCGATATACATATATTCGGCAAAAGCCAACCTTTGTCCGTTATACTTTTACCGCCAAACAATATTGTTTTATATTTACTTGCTATGCTATCTATGTATAAGAATACATAAAGAACCCATAGGATAACCTTTTGTAAAACTTTTACAATCATGAATTTCATCTTTTCATTCACTCTTAGCTCTTAGCGAACCCAACAAAACTGTGAAAATACAAAAGGCAACTGACTTGCTTCATATTGGTTTTGAAGAAACCGAACTTTATCAAAAAAATAAAAAAATATATCTACGCTCGAAAAGCATCGCATAGAAACAGCAACAGAAAAGTGCTCCGCTCCCCGCTGGCAATTTTTATTACGGGCAAAGAAAAAGTTTTTAACTTTATTTGCAGCAAATATGAAAGTATCGATTTTGCCCAGCATTTCATCGTTCCAAGTTTTAATATCGCCACCCTGCTCCCAGAAAATCTCCGGGAGTAAAACATTCATCATATTCCTTGGCTGCAGTCGTTAAAAACCTTTCCAAGTTTTTATCGTGCTGCTCAGCATCATTCACACACTGTGAACAAAAATGATGAAAAATTGTTAAAGGACGTGGGTGCTACGATCTTGATATGGAATTTTGTGCCCAAACCCCCGAACTATAGTTCCAGTGGGTTTTCGTTCGGCATCCCTTCACGCCGACAGGAACACCTCTCGTCGGTGTTTGGGGAATATCGACCCCGCGTTTACGAGCCCCCGAACTTTGGCCCCAAAAAAACCCGTTCCCGGATTTGTTTTCTATTTAGTTCGAATTTCCACAAAAGCGGATTTTTAATGCCATTCCCTCGGTCGTCCTGTTGCAACTTGGGGGATTTGATGCAGAAACAAATAAATCAATTCCCCGGGAGCACACCAGCACCAACAAACAAATTCGGAAATCTTTTTTTACAGTGTAATTAATCCATTCCGAGGTGCGTAACTATGGAAACAACATCTACTCCGTAGAACTACCCCAGCCAGATGCCACCCTATCACCCTGTGAAAGACTAGTTTACTCTTTCATTCGCTACCCTCGTCCCTCGGCTAGGGACAGCCCCTGTGCGTGTAGGGGTACGGCTGCATGTACACCCTGTGCGCTCCCATGTATTTTTTTGATGTCGAAACTTTCTATCCTTCTACCGGGAAAAGTGCCCCGGATAGAGGAGCCCCGGGTTCTGGGCGCGCACCCACACACCTCGGCCCGGTTATAGCCTGCCAAACCGGTGGAAGATGGCCCATCATTTGCAGGTCTTCATCTCTGTTGCAGCTCTTTCGTATTTGCGCCCTAATAGACTTTCCGCTATTATCCTCAATTTGTGGACTTTCGAAGGTGCGGCGAACATGCGGACGTTAAAACTGCGGTGGTGGTAATTCGCCCAAGTACCCCATTTTTGGGGATATTTTGAATATCGCATTTACGAACACTCTGCATTAACTGAGATTACTAAGCTTTCAACTTTTCAGGCTTAAGTTTTCCTTGGTGATTCGCTAAATAAGCACAATAGAAATAAAAGTGTACGTAATGTCTGCTCAAGGAATAAACTTAATTTTGAACAAAATTAGATTACAATTTTATAAATAAATAACAATCTTTTAGGTATTGTAGATTTCATATCATATCATGCTATCAATTGCAGCCTACTTAAAAATATTTCGGAAAAAGCTAGCAACCGTTGAATTCAGAAATACTCCTACCCAAATGGGTACTATTTTTGATTTGGCTAATTTTTTCTATGTTAGGTATTCTAGAAAAGATTAAGTTTGAAGGTTTTAATAAAACTTTGTAGGAATGTTCATTTGGAGACAAAAGAGGCAAATATTTTAAAAAAATATACATAGATTATATAAGATATTTAACTTTGAATATTCGCAAACTGACAATAAATAAGTCACCTACTACTTTTTTGCATATCTGTCACTTTTGCCCTTAAACAAACATTAAGTACTACAAAGTTTCATCAAAATCCGCGATGAGACCTCAAAATCAATTTATCCCAAATTATTAAGCCCAATTCGAAGATGGGAGATTTTAAAGGAAAAACTTTTTATTTTAAATTCTCGAAAATTTTTTGACGAAGTTTACCAATTTTAAATATTTTTCATTTCATCACTCATTTTTCAACAGTAGGTACGATATCAGAACTTATTTTTAGAGGCGGGATTAAAAACTTATGAAAGTACTCGGTCAAAAGTAATTTTTAATTAATTAAATTACCCCATAACGACTAGGATTGAAAATTTTTGCTACTTAGTACACTTCGGCGCTATGATTTGGTTTCTTTCTCTCAATTATCTTGAGAACTTCAATAGTCTACTTTACCTCATAATGTCTCCACTTACCAGTAAATAGATCTCGGCATAATTAGGGGGATTAAGGCTAACTAATACATATTTATGTAACACACGAGTTGCAAATTACACCGGCTATTAATGCTCACACTCGACCGCATCCTTAATTGAAAGTGATAAGAATCTGCTCGGATCTTACGAAGACTTGCCTAATCAATTTCTTAACTGAATTGATTTAGCACACTTCGAGATTAATATCTATCGCTTCTAAAAAATTATCCGAATTAATTCCCTCTGCCATCGCGTTCCGGCCACTTCTTGGCGAAATGAACGTTATATTCCAAAAATATATTCGAAATCCCTTGGAAGTCACAGGAACTTTGGCTAAGAGCAGCCAACCCTCGTTCCTTCCGACAACGGCCCAAGGGCGCGTATGTAAGGCCGAGATGTTGGCAATGATTAACGAATTTCTAACTCCGGGATATATGCCCCTAATGCTCTGTAATATTTTAGACAGCTCCTGCTCGAATTCGGCATGGTTACCTGCCATCAACCCGAATATCCGCACTCGCACACTCATCTGGCGAGATATCCGATGAATAATTATTGCGTTCGCTCTGGCTCTGTCCTGATAAGACCCAATGGCGGACCGAAGAATATTGTTGGCGGTAATCCCCCTCATAATCGGAAAGCATACCTATGTATCTGCCTTGGGTTAGATTTGATTAATCGTTCGGAAAGTGCACCTCTTGGTGCTGTTTACCCCTTTTCAAGTCCCTCTAGTGTACTTTATTCATTTGCCAGATTTTTTTGGGGAGATTTCGAGCTGCTATTTAAGTGGAATTAAGTTATATTCATTTCAACTATTAAAAATCTTGAGAATAGGGAAAAGACGGAAAATGTTTAAAAAAAACGACCATAATACAGATAAGAAGCTCATCTTTTATTTAAATTTTATGTTAATGAAGCTGTAATGGAATAATTTAAAATACCTAGTGCTACCGTGAAATATCAAATACTAGCTGACTAATTCGGTTTCTCAAGGGGTATCATGAAGCATAAATATGTACTATGTATTTTAGTGTAAAACTTCTCAAGTTTAATACTTCACCCAGTTTAGGAGTAAACAAGTAACATATAAAAACGTCAAGAGCATTCGCAAACGATAAAATACGAGTAATAATGCTAAATAAAACAATAATACATATATGTATACATATACATATACATGCATAATATCTGTGCATACATCTACACACACACGCACACATACAACAGTGCGCGGAGTTTTTCCCGAATAGTTGTTCGAGTCCAAAAATAAGCATTATTTGATCAATATCTCATAAAATATTCGACTGTAGTAAGTTGTAGTATAACACGAATTAATTGCAGTAGTGATAGTATTCTGGGATATCTTAACCAACACAAATGTAATCGAAAATGGCCACTTTGGAGTCGAATATTTCAAAATTAGGGTATAATTTTTAAAAACGGTTTAAGAAACCTCATAATGATTTCAAATTCACTTTTCAACGAGTATATATAGAGTATAGTATAGATTTTTCTTCCATCCCCACTTTGCATATAGGGGAGGTAGACTTTTTTCGAAAAATCTCAAACTTCATCGCTTTAGTCTTAATAGTCTGTGAATGAAATGACTATGACATACGGACGGACGACATTCCTTTCAATTAAAAATCAAGAATTTGTTTCGCCATGTTTTGAATTTTGATAATAAATTCTTGAATTCCCAAAAAATACCCTTTATAAAGATTATTCTTTAATTTCCACATTTCGAAAGCAGTAGCATTGGATCGACCATCTTGATTTTCCAAATTTTGTTAGAAGATTTCCTTAAAATTTTTTGAATTTCCTAAAAAGTCGCCTAAATGGGTTAGCCGTCTAGAAAGTAGAAATCGCTCATCAGCATCTCCAAAAATTCCCAAAACTTTTCTTTCATTTAATACTTCAAATGATTCGATATAAAGATGTGTTGCAGTTATATTTCTAACCAGTTTTAAAAATGCTTTTTTGATCTAAAATCTTTTAAAGGTTTAATAGAACCCGAAGGTACCTATTGGAAACGAATCAGTAGTATACCTGAAGTAAAAACTTATTTTAAAACCACACATATAACATTTATTTTGCAAGACGAAGAATGTTTATTTATTGTCAACAGACTAAACTACAATAAAAGGTCTAGTTCAACGGCAACAATAAAAAATGCTGGCAGACTGCAATGCCTGGAATAATTGAATTTATGAAAGAAATGTTTTCACATCTTGAAAACATGAAATTAGTGCAAAACTCATGAGGAAAGTTCACCGCTTTTTGCTGCAGCGGCAAACGAGAAGTTGAGAAAAGTAGTAAAAGTAAATTCTAACGATATTGCTCATTACGACGAATTCCACAGACTCTTGCCCCAAGTTAATGGTTAATTTTTAATTGCAAAACTTTATTCAAACCGTCAGTTATTCCGTAAAAAGCGCATTTGGGAAAGTGCGCATATTTTTACATATTTTGGTAAGTGCATTTTGACGGTATAATGTTCCCTTAAAATTTACCAATTACTATTCTTTGCGAAAAGCTTTTATAATAAAAATTACGTAGACTAAAATGAAACTAAATGAACTACCTGATGGAGCTCCCAAGAACGCTTTTCACAAATTTAAAGAATTTTATTTTATCTTTTAATTTATTAAATAGGTACATTATTATACATTTCTTATTTATTTTTATTTTATCTGCAGCTAATATAATAATTTAATGGATTAGAAGTACGATAATGCACATAGACACAAAAAAGTATCAATACTATATTCGGTAGCAAAACTTAATTTGAATGTTTGTGTCGATATATCAAATTAATTATTTGGCTTGTAATAAGTTTATTTTTAGGACTTTCCTAGAAATGTTTATAAATAAAAAACTGAAATGTTCGTAGGCATAACTAAAAGAATTAAATAATAATAAACATAACTGCTTAGAAATTTATTACTATTTTACCATATGTTCTAAATATCTAAACAAAAGCGATTTTTATGCAATATATAAAACAACTGGCCAAGAGCAAAGAAGATCTAAAATAATAAGAAGTCACACTATCAATACGATCTTTATTCTTCTCTTACATATAACTTCTTTATCTCTATCTACTTCTTGCGAAATCTAAAAGTTTATCACATATCAAGACATTTAGTATGTTCAAATACTGATATAGCGACCGAACATTCAATCACAGAATTTCAGTTATGTGAATTTTTTTATAAAAAAACAAAGGAATTAGACTTTGTAACTAATAATATTTTTCTTTGCTGATTATAAAAATTGATAAAAATTTCGAGTTAGACGACAAGGACACTAGTATAATATTAACAATATGAGTAGTGTCCGATATTACAATAAACTCTCAGTCTATCATTTTCTTTTCTCTCACTTTACTGATTTAAAAAATACCTACATCAACGTAGATGTTCTTCACTTTGTTTTTTATAATACATATCATGCACTATATCTATACTATATATTTCATGTTGATGAAAGAAATGGAAAGCCTATATGAATTTGAATAAATTTTCATATGGATTTTCACATAGAAATTAAAATAGGAGTTGAAAGATATTATTATTCAACTAATTCTCTTATTCTCAGAACCAAAAACTTCATATGACGAATTTGAAACGCCTACAAAAGTTAGCGTCAAGACCGAAGAGTTTCTAGGAAAGGAATCCAACTTAAAGACTTCGTTAACATTTTATAATTTTCTTTAAAATAATATCCTATGATTTCTATATGTTTTCCACGAATAGATTCCTATGGCGAATGATTTCTACGCCCATGGGAGCCCATAGACATGGATTTCCATGGAGATGGATTCCTCTAGCAAAAGTAATCCAAATTCACCACATGCGAATAAACCACATGAGAATTCAGCTTAAAATCCATGTGGAATTTTTCAATAGGGATTTAAAACTGAAAAAATCTCAAAAAACAGTTTAAAAACAAAAGTCGAAATTACTTTTAGTACAGCATACCTAAAACTTTTCATTTAAAGTCAGGACTATAATTATATAAAAGGTTCACTCTAGTATTCTTCAGAATTTTGCATCAATAGTTTAAGAATTAGAAGGGAGAGGGGACTCTCTAATAATGACTTTGAAAACAAATATTTCGAGACTGAAGGGCTAAAATCAAAAGTTCCTAAAAGATGTTCGTTGAGCCTGATCTAGGTTGATATTTATCGATTTTTTCTAATCCACACATTTTTGTAGATGCAGAAGAAATGAATTTACCTTTTTTTAGATAGAATGAAATTAGTTTTACCTATAGTGAAAATGGAATGTTTTGCAGGCATAGCCAAACGATTTATTCTAATATAATTTATTTAATTTTATTTCTAAAATTATTTACTTAAATAATTTCAATTTTCTTTGTCTTCTCGACATTTTTTACAACTGACACTGATCGATTTGCATTCAACGAAACTACGGATCTTTTTTGATCTAATCTGAAAGACCGAACTTAGCATATCTATGATCTCAAACTGTTGGGTCTAATGAATTGATATTTTGTAAGAAAATTTTAAGCTCCGATATAGTATGTCTGTATTGAATCTCTGAAATTGTGTCGGGAAATCTAAAGTATAAAGTATCGAACCATTTCATTGTGCGAACTTACAAAAGTTTGAAGTTGCTAACTTAAATAAGAGTCGAGATTGAATTATATTTGTATTTACCTTTGCTGACAGTCCCCGGACAGTTCTGATATGTAAGAGCCGCTGTAGAGGAGCTAATTATAGACCTGGTGGCTGGTGGAGGCAAGAAGCATGGAAGCTCAAATCTCGATGATTTATTAATTTTCCTGTTTCATCGGATCAAATATGCTCCCTTGTATAGCGAGCCGAGGCAGGAAACGTTTTGCTGTACAAACAAAAATAGAAACTGGAGAATATGAAATTTGTTCTGCCCTTAAATGGAAGCAAACCAGCCAGAGAGCATACCGTAGAGATATTGATTGGAATAGAAACGAATAATTCAATTGCTGGCAGTGCAATTAGTCGAGTTGACCTCGCTAGCCAAACCCCTTTACCCCGCTCGCATTGCCCAGAGGCAATCACTGAAAACATTCAGCTCTCGGAAAATTAATCTCAAAATCAAAAATTCAATCTGCGCGTTATAATTCATTTTCAGTCTTTCCTAATTCAAAAGAGGCCCCACTCTTCAAGATAGACAAACAAAAGTTGCAAAAAATTTAAAAATTTCACAACAAGACTCCGGCAGGTCAGACTGGTTAGGTTTTACGAAACTTTCCGGACGAAATGAGCAAAAATAAAAAATAATGAAATAATCGAGTTGAATAGAAGAAATCTAGAAAAACATGGTGCAATGTCTAGGACTTTCTTTCTATTGCCGGGGCCCGACTTGTTAAATTTTAAAGTCTCAACTCTTTCTGGTATATCCGCCAATCTTCTAAAGCCCCTGACGAACTGGGGGCACAGCCCCCCTGGTTTGGATAGGAGAATAGAGGGCGAAATATGTATAAAATCCGAAGATAAGAAAAAATCAACATCTGGAGAATTTACATCGCATTCAGGGCGCACAAAGAAAGAATTTCTGTGAAAAGTCAAGAAAATTCAATTGAACTTCAGAAAATGCGAGCTGATGGAATGCTAGAAGTGCTCGCTGGAAGGGTTAGCGTTTATTCAAGCCTTGAAAAGTTTTCCTTTCTCCGCCCCCGCTGCTCGGCGCGCTTCTTGTATACATATACATATATATTTATGTACGTATACATATATATATATTTTTTCTTTTATTGTTTCCATTCGCCCAACATTGTTCGGGGAATTTTAATTTGACGTGAGTATTGCACTTGGGCTGGTGCCATGTTTCCCATCCTGCGCAACTAGTAAAGGCCGACAAGGTGAGAAGATTAAAATTTCTAAAGCGTGCTCGGAACAATAACGCCCCTGCTGGAGATCTTAACGGCGGCAGGTTTCGAATGACGTCTCGGGCTCGTGTTAACTTCACTTCAGGTGTAGTCTAGAATCTACAGATCATGGTCTGACTACAGAAATATCAAAATATTTGGAGGATTTTGTTATATGTACTTTATATATTAGTATATCTATTCCTTGACTACATTTGTCCAGGAGTCAGTGAGGTTACAACTTTATATGAATTGGTATGATTATTTCTTTATTACTGACAACAAAATAGTATTGCTATAAGAGATAACAAAAACAATTGATTATTGATAAGTTTGTAAATTTAAATAAGATTTTTAAATCTTTCCATACTCACTTTAGTCACTAAAACTTCGGGTACCTGTCTATTTCAACCGTTTTCAAGTTTTCAAATCGACTGTATTTTTTTTTTTTTTTTTTTTTGTGCGTATGTTAAGCGATTTCTTCGCCGTCTGTGAACCGATTTTAATGATTCTTTTTTATTGAATAAGCTATATCCCGAGGGTGGTCTCATTAAAATTTGAACAAATTGCTTCACTTATGTATAATAATATACATATAAAAAAATATTTTTTACAAAACAATAAAACCGAAAAAGTTACAAATAATATTTTTTATAACTTTAAAGAAAAGAGCATTTCAACAACAAGAGCATTGGAACTGTTTTCTTTTGAGTTGGCATTACACTAAAATTATTTATATGTACATATATATGTATGTTTTATTTTAAAAAGTGGGAAAAAATTCTAGTACCATAATCGTAGGATAATAATGAGTGAAAATAATTTTTGAATATAGCCGCAAGTTTTTTTTTTCATGTTTTCTATGTCCGGCTGTAACTGGAAGACTCAATCGATTATACCTAGCGCGTCCTTATAAAAAGCAAACGTCTTCAGTTCAGCCAAAATCCACCATATAAAAAATACATATATGTATGTATGTAGGTATGTATGTATGTACATAAATATGTGAAAATAGTCGGGGTTCCGCATTCCAGGAAAAATGCCATAATCGAGAAGAAAGAAAGTGAAAACAAAGAAGATTTCTTTCAGAATCATCATTGTATCCAATCCAATATTTTATCTACAAACAATACGCACAGTGTAGGCACTTTAAGCGTTACGTCGTTATAGAATAACATAAAAACCGATATATGATAACATAGACTAAAAAGAGCCTCAAACCAATAAAAAACGGACCTTCAGAGCAGAGCGTTTCTCGGGTAACTGAAAATGTAAGTAATCGATTAATAAAATCACCGAATCCTTAATGCCACGATGCGAGTTTATGTTATCGTAAGTAGACCATCACACATTTAACAAAAGATAGATTATGAATGTTCATACTAAAGTAATGAAATATCACTTTATAAATTACTAGCTTATTTTCCAGCCTCAGAATCAGACCTGTAAAGTACTTAAGTGTATTAGGACTTAAGTAGGTACCACTTAAAGTACCAGTACGTGGACTTAGAAAATTTAAAATACCAGTACAAATACTGGGTACTTGTACTTAAAAATGTCAAGTACTGGTACTGGTATTGGTACTTATAATTCCCATATAACAATTTTAAGTCCTGCTCAAATACTTCAAGTACACCTCAAGTACCTCAAGTTCAGCGTAATTACCGGAGATTAGTACAATTTAAACTCATTCAAAGTAACTTTTGTGCACATCAATAAATTACTTCAAGTACAAATTTGATAAAGTCGGTCATTAAAATTGAAATAAAATATTACACTACTGCCTTAGTGGATGAGATTTCTTAATCTGCTTAGTAAATAAATTTATTTTTATGTATGTATGTTAATTGTATATAGTATACCTATAATTATGAATATTGTAAAGACGTACTTAAATTGTACGCATGTGCAAAATATACTTTTGAAATTATAGCGATAAAAATCTCTTGTATTTCTGCAATACAAAAGGAAATATTTCAATTTTCAGATTATTTAGAAAAGAGCTACTTATCAAAAATTAATAACAATCCAACCTGTCTAAGACCTGCTACCTGTACAAATACATACAGCAAAAGCTTACTATTCTAAATTTATTTCCTCGGCTATTAATTAATTCAAACTAAGAGTGGGGAAAATCAATTTACGTTAATCAGCTTTAATTTACAACAAGTAAATAGACAACAGAGTTGGGAGCTTAGGGGCCTCTTTACAACGGACCGGGAGCGAACTTTAAAATCCCCGAAGTACGTTTTAATCGGGAAGTGGTAAATAATTTCCTATGCCTGATTTATAAGCCTCCTTTATCTTGAATAATTCATGTCCGCCCACCTGGCAACACTTCGAAATGGTTTCGCCGGAGTATTTGCAATACAATTTTGCGAGTTCCTTCGACGAGAGAAATTCGGGGTCCCGGAGCCGGAGGCTGCAAGGTGGTCCTGGTCCTGTTCTACCTACCCCTTGTCCCGTGGTCGTTCATAATTCAAAAACCATCCCTTGGTCCTGGTCTCTTCGAATATTTTTCCGTGAGATATTTAGACGAGCACATTAGTGGTGGACGGGACCGGGACGACGATTGTCGAGGGTCCCGCCCGCCGCCACCCCCCGGCCCAGGCAGCCCGGCACCGCAAAAGGTCCTCGGGATTGAATTGAATACACACCGAGGGGCGGGGGCGGGGGCAGGGACAGGAACGCCACGCCAGCCCCTGTGGATTCTGGAAAGGGGAGGGCTCCGAAACTGTGCGAGCCGATTGTTCCAGGGGTTCCTCCGTTCGCCCGATTTTCATTGTTCCCACATAGGAACTGTGGCGAGGAAGTAGTGAGCTAAAATCGGCTCTTCGGGCTTCGGGTGGTGAGGTGATTTCTTTGCTTGCGGAGCCCGAGCATCCCTGGTTTTGGGTAGCCCACCCCACCCCTCGACCACCACTACCACATTCACAGCCGACATCCCATCCATAAACAGAGCAGAAGAGCCGCCGCGCCGCCATCCCTTCGGCGCCCCTGCATTTGTGTGGAATTTCAACACGACACGAGAGATGATTACGAGCCCGAAATAAGCGGATCCTAGCAAGTGGTTTCTGCGCTTTGTTTTCTTTAATTGAAAATGTGAAAAGTGATTAAAAGTGAAGTTCTCTGGTAATTCGGGTAGACACAACTCTAAAACGTTTATATCGCCTATTCTGAGAGTCTTTATTCCGGAATATTAGAGAAAAAAGAGTGAAAGTTTACAGGACATCAAAGGCTGCGATGGCTATTTAGCCCGCCGGAAGAAGGAAAAACACCGGAAGGACCTAATTTTTACACTATTCGAAAAAGGACTCGATTTATAACTCAAAAACACGCCCCAAAAGTACACGGCACCTGCCTAACTACCGCTAGTGAGCAAAGTAACCAAAAACATATTGTTTACAAAATAAAGCACAGCCAAAGCCATCTGCTTATCCTGGAAAACAACGCCCTCTGGCCAGTCGCTTTCAAAGCTTCAGGTACTTCCCCCTCTTATTGCAGAAAGGACTAGGGAAAGCTGGAGGAGGGGCTTTCTTTGGTTGAATTCAGGTTTTTCGTTGTAAATGGTTCTGAGCCCCGCTATTTCCCCATTTTTCTTCACAAGTGCAAAAGTTTTTGAACTTTCTACCACCATCTCGCAAAAATTGTAGAAAGCTCTATTAAATACGTTTCCCCAATCAAAGTTTAAAAAGACCGATAATAACAGTTATTATTCAAATTTTATACCCCTATTATGGTTTTCCAGTCGAATTAAAAAGTCAGCGAATGTAACATTTTAGGGGTCAACTGCAATCGCTGTCGCAGATTGACATGAAGTTGACGGCAATTCTTACAAACTGCCTTCTGACTGAAAATTTTCCTTTTACAAATTGCCTATTGACTAAAGATTTTTACATACTCCACAAATTGTTGCTTGTCTTAGCACGAAAAAGGTATTTGTTTTAAATCTATTCCACAAATGCGTGTTTGGCTGCACATGAAAAAATCTTGAAATGCAACCAACTTCAGACAGCGACAGCGATTGCAGTCTTACCCATTTTAGCATTACGGTTAGCGAATCGCACAAATCTCATTCTTCTGAAATAAAAAACTTCTTACGATTTGAAACGTCATCCTATTATGAATGGCGGATATTCGCTAAATTCTAATTCTTTATGTCAAAACCATATTGATCAAATATATGTATATGAAAGACGTTGACTACTTCCGACAAAGTGAAACCCTAATTTAAGATAAACTTAAATAAAAGTCGTTTCCCAACACTTTTTTGATAAATGCCGCAAACAAAAAACCGCAGCGCACAGGCTAATTTTATTACTGGAGGAATTGAAGATGCGGGTGAATTTCAATTCACCTTTTATTAAATTTAAAACGAAAACAAATGTCTCCTTATTAAGCCAAAAGTATGTCTAAATAAAAATATGTATGATTATTGTATGTACCTATATATATGCATATATAACTAAACTTACCATCCGGAGGTTTCAACGGATTCGGCAATATTAATCTTTATTTCTGAATTTAACCAATCGCATTTTTAGAACAAAACGTGTTCCATACGTTAAGTGTTAAGAAGGTATTAGCGTTTTAACTCCACATATATAGACACTTTTAAAAATATACTCTAAAATTTTTAACAAGATATTTATATTAGTTTGGCTTTCACACCCATTTAAATAAGTTAATGCCTGCAGATGCAGTGCGGGCGGTTTACAAAACTTTTAACGCTTATTTTTCGAAATAGTGTTTTTAGGAACAGTTCACAAGATTACTCATGAACCACTTAGCTGATTTTAATAATTCATAGCTTATTTTCGTTTTCATATCGTTCAGAAATTAAATTTTCTTTTGAGTGAATTAGAAGCTTATTTAGAATCAATAAAATTAATTGAATTTTTTTTAGCTGGGCAAGATAAAAAAAGCCATAAACATTTTAACATTTTTTTACAAGCTTTTATTTAGTTTCGCCTGTCCCGGTGTCTGTAATGAAATCTTGCAAGTTAAATTTGACCCACTTCCCGGTTTCCGATTGAGCTGAAATTTTGCATGCATATGTGTATCGCGTGACAATGCAATATTAAAATAACATGGAGCATCAAAAGCTTGTTTTTAAAAAAAATTTTTTTTTTACTTATTCTTGTTTAATAATCCAACTCGATGCGGCATTCTTACTGATTAAATATATCTAATATTTTTTTTAAATTTAAGTATTTTAAGTTTAAATCGTCATACAACTGTCCAGGTACATAATTAGGATGTTGTTGTTATTTTCTGGAATAGGATTTCATTTCACTCTTTCTCAACTTTAATTTACAGAAATCTTTCACTAAAATACAGCTAAGCTCGAAAATGGATCCAAATATTCCATTCGGTTTCCAAATTCCTGGTCATGCACCTCCAATTGCAGCAGCCCAAAATATAATAAATGCGCATCCTGGACCTGCATCCAGCCCTCCTCAGAGTGTTCCAGGGAGAAGAACGCCTTTAGGTGCTGTCGGCATCGGAGGGTTCTATGCCCAGGGCCCTTCTTCTACATCCCACCATACTGATGAGAATAAGCCATCCGGTAGCAGAGAAAGGTCTTCACCAAATTAAAAACATTTAAAAAAACAAAAATCTAAATAAATTATTTTCAGATCTCCGGGACCATCTTCCGGTGGTCCAATGGGCAAGCAAAAAGCGAGGCAGGGTAAATCGGTGAGACTGAATATAAATGCGAGGTAATTTAAATGTTTAGTATTAATTCAAATTTGTTAAACGCTTTTAAGTTAACAAATATAGAACCTACTCAGTTGTTACATAACAATCTTTCAAACGAAGGATACAAATTTCAGAGAGCGTCGAAGAATGCACGATCTAAACGACGCCTTGGATGAGCTACGTCGAGTGATTCCCTACGCTCATTCACCATCTGTTAGAAAATTATCCAAAATAGCCACGCTACTACTAGCTAAAAATTACATCCTAATGCAACAAAACGCTCTTGAGGAGCTCAGAAGGTAAACATTTTATTCTAGTATAAGTAAACGCCCGTTACTCATTTCCACCTTCATAGGCTGCTAACATACATTCAAAGTACAACTGGAGCTGCGCCGCTTGATCTCGGATCTTTCCCTGCAGCCGCAAAACTACAGCAGCTCCTGCAAGCTCCTCACCAAGATCCATCAAATTCGAACTAAAAAAAACGGATAAGCTACGAATGTTGTACTACTCTTTAAACAAGAACTTCTAGTGCCGACGTGTCCTTTGCGTTTCGTATTTATAGATAACACTAATTCTAGTCAGAAGTTGTAACCAACGTGATATTTTTTGAGTTTTGAGATTTCATCGAATATTATAGTATGTAATCGGTTGCGGCAGATTTTAATCCAATTAATATTCTAAATGCAATAAATACCATTAACAATTAAATTGAAAAGGTTTCAATATCAATCCTTATTATGAAAATCATACAATTGTCTTTACAACCAATAAGTCTACAGCTCATTAAGCAGCCACTACTAATCGCAGGCTGAAAAAAAACCGATTTTCCCAAATTTCTCTATTGTGTAGAGTTATATTCAAATATTCATTTGGAATTTGAAAAAAGGTATGTTAATAAGCATATATTAAGTTTATTTCGTGTAATTTCTTATTAGAAATAATAAAAAATTGACAAAGTTCTGCGGCCAAGGGAAGGATCGATAATTTCAGAATGATTGGTCCCAAAGGCCGGTAGAGCAAAACTTCAATAATATGCATGCCACAACTCCAGCAAGGAGGATAAATTGAATTAAGCGAATAATTTGGACGCTAAAGATATAAAATCACAGGGGCGAGTTAATAATGAATGACTAAAAAGTGAATTATTCTCAGATCTTAGTATGAAATTAAATATCAGTCAACAATTAATTGAGAGGAGATGATATTATTTTTTCTTAGATACATATGTATACAATTAAAGATTTAAAAATGTTTCCAAAATTACCTATATTTTACTTTTCTTTTTACTTTTTTTTTAAATAGTAATTCTCTAAAAACAATTGCGAAAAAAAATAAATAACATAATTTTATGCTTACTAAAGTTTAGTGATGATTTGCTAACTTTCATAATTATAATTTATTGTTTATTGATTGTTATTATAAAACCAAATTTTTAATTAAAAGCGTTAAAATGCAACGATGGTACAGTCTTACAAATAAATGCCGGATCCAGCTGTTCACAAATCAAAATCGAATTTTTTCGTGCATTTTTCATCGTTAATTATCCTTTTATAAAACAAGGTAAGTTTAGTGAGCCTTTTCAGAAATTTATTAAATGTAGTAAGAAAAGAACTATCTTTTTGTTAAGCATTAAAAATTTGATCAAGGTTTCTTGGACAAAAATTGTTCTCTTCAAATAAACTTTTCATTCGTCCATATGACAACAACTGTTGCTAACTTCACTTCTAACTAAACACTCCATCCTCATACAAGTTCAAAATTTAGTTTATTTGTAGTCAGAGAGGACGACAAAACATCCATGAGAACAATTTTTTTTGTTGCTGAAAGGACTTTCCAGAGGAAATTCGTCGCGAAATGTGATTTTTCCTGTAAAGTGCCGAAATAAATTAATTTGAAAACCAGTGTTTCTTTTCAAATAGCCGCAGTTCAGCTGAGAAAAGTGCTAATTGTGCGCAGTGAGCTCCATTTGGTGGTTTCGAATCGAACGCGATCTCTCCAGTGGATGACTATTTTGTTTATAAGTGGCCTCAAGGTGGTTTTCCTGGCCTCTGATTTATTGCACTGGCCTGGCCAGCTCCTCGATAAACTAGAAAGGTTCGGACTTGGAGTGTTCGCCAGCCACTTGTGGGCCGAACGAACGGACTACCAGTTGATGCAGGGCCCCAAAAAAAGGTTTGTAAATTTATTTTGGCACCCATCGGAATTTCCTCAGGCTCGGTCGCAACCGAACGCGAGAGCGCTTTCCTATTTTCGTGTTTTCATCCGCCCGCATGATTGTTTTGCTGAGCGGCGGCAAAAGGAAAATTAGAATTCTTCGCTTTTTGCTATCATCGGACTGTGTAAAATTCCACACAAACACACAAGCCACGGGCATTTTTTCTACACGAAAACTTGCTCTTCCTCGGCGTGTGTGTTTGTGACTTTTAGATGAACAAGCCCTTCTCAAACTGTGGGTCTACTCGAGCCACTCTGACTTAATTTTACGCGAATTATCACTTCTTTTGAAATGTGAAAAAAAGTTCTCCTACGTCGATAAATTTAAGTTTATTATGCCTATTTGCGGGGTAATATAAAGTGCAATAATTTCGGCTGGATTTCGTGAGGAGGCTCTTCCGCGCCGAATTGTACCGCTGGTGGCCATATGGGACTCATTTCCTAACTGTTCTGTTTCTATGCCAGAAGAGTTCTACTACTTCCCATAATTTTTAAAGAATTACTTTATTTTACGAACTAATTTCTAATTTTTTTAAATAATCAGTTGAAGAGACCAAAATAAGAGAAAAAAGGATTCAACTTAACAAGGTGCTTGCGCACATTTTTATATTTAGCAATATAAGTAACGCCCTTTTTTTAAAATAATATAAAGATTCCTGTGCTGCGTTGCGTAGGCATTTATGCTCATTACTCATCACTGGTAATAAATCATAAAGTTTTTTTTAGTTGCGATGGGGAAATCAAGGTCAAGAGTAGTGACGTAATTGATTTTAAAAAAATTCTTAAAAGCTCCCTATTTGTTTATATAGCATTTATTGTTTTAAACGACTGGTTAAATACCAAAAATACAAATGCCACAAATCCAAAGTTCTCTTTCCCGAAATGTTTCAGCAACATTTCTATCCAATTTTTTTATATCTACTTTTGAAAAGAAATTTTTAAATTCTTGTGGTAACTTCTCTAATAATGATTAAGATTTAATGTCGACATATGTAAAGGGGGATAAAGTAGACCGGTTCGTTCGTTTTTTTGAAAATTCGCATGAAACTCTTCAATGAACCAGTATTATTGTTCACTTATAATAATTTATAGTTTTTAATTATCTTAATGCAAAAAGAAACAAATTAAAGCACTTTAAGTTATGAAAATTTGCACTTTTTAGTAAAGAAATAGTACTTTATTCTTCTAAAACTTAAGTACTTATGAGATACTGTTAACGGGTACAACACAAAGGTAGAGTTCCTAAAATTTGTTGTTTTATACGAAATCAAAAACTATGTCCGATTTGGAACCCAAACTTTCCATTCAAAAAACTAAAGTTACTAGAAATACAGGAAATTTGGATATTTGGTATTCTCAATATATGCTTTTAATATATTCTATACATATAATCTATAGTATTCAAAAACAAAGAAGCGTTTTACCTTTAAGGTTTAAGTGGACCACAAAGAAACAATCAATGCCAATCAAGTAAAAATAACTTAAGGTTTCTTGAAATTACTAATTTTGTTTTTTGTTTGTAATAGAAGTGTTGGAATTGCTGGTCAAAATATATACATTTGTAATACAATCCTCACACTTTCCTATGAAAAATCTTAAAATTTATGACTAAGAATTTGAAGTGATACCTACCATCATCGAATTCGGTTTGGTAGTTTTTGAGGAAAATGGTAACAGACATAAGCGCAAACACGCAACCTCTTATCCCAAACTCATTTACGCTCTCCGTTCCGTCGTAAGCAAAAATATAGTCGAATTGAGAATCTTTTTTTTTTTTTTTTAAATCGTCTAAAAATTGCAAATTAAAATTTAAATGTGATTTTACATTACATATTTACACTTATGCTTTACATTGGAATTTAAATCCCTTTTCAGATGAACTATGCCTATCAACTATTAAAAACAAGTGCTGAAGAAAGATAGCACAATCCCCCGAAAACAAACTTCAAGTATGCTTCAACCAATTAAGAATTTTTTAACGTATTTGCAGAAAAGTGCAAATAGCTCCACTTTATTTGGTTTATCGTCAAACATGAGTGAGACAAACGCTCAAAACGACCAATCAGAATCGCTCCCACCAGAGGCAGGTGCCGACACTAAACCTACAGTGGAAGATCTTTTGGTGTCTCCCCTGAAATCACATGATCAAAATGAAAATGAAGTTAAAGTGGAAAATGAATCCACAACTGAGTGCTCATCTGTTGATTCTAAAATTTTGGAAGACAGTACCAATAATGAAGAATCACAGGCAGGAGACGAAAAACTCCTTGATATCAAGTCAGAAGTTCCTGCGGAGGTGGACGTTGAAGCGAGTAATGATAACTTTTCCGTGAATGAAATAATACTTAATGAAGGGGAAGAGCAAAATACTTCGTTGAATGATCCCGGATCTGATCCCCTCGCCATTGAAGACTATCAGGCTGATATGAGTAATAATAATTCGTTGTTGGGGAACTCAACATCTTCAGTTGATTTGGATACTTCAACTGAAGATCCAGACATAATTGTAATTATAAACGTTGATGAGATTAAAGATAATGACAGTCTTACCAAGGAAAATAAATGTAATTTTGATGATATTGGTACCAATAGTGACGGTGACCATGAGCATAGAGAAGAACTTTTTGAAGCCCCACGATTGCCCTTAGAAGATTTAACCGAGGAACAAGAAATTAGGAGCGATGGATCAGATTCTGGGCTCGGCTCTGAAACATCCGGACTCCAGGCAACTATTAATAATACAGACACAAGTTTGGTAACCTCACCACTTTGCAAATTTCCATCTCGAAGTAATCTTAAGCGACGAGCTGAAGGCATGATTACTATTTCCGGGAAAAAAGTAAAACGATCGATTCACTTTGATGGAGTGAAAGTTTATTATTTCCCTCGGATGCAGGGATTTGCTTGTGTCCCATCTCAAGGTGGTTGCACTTTAGGAATGGGCGCAAGACACACACACTTTAAAAGCTTTACCCTAGCTGAGCATGCTGCCGAACAAAGGCGAATGCATAAGCAACAGATGCAGGAAATAAATCCCAGGGGATCTTCCAGCGAAGAAACGGATAGTGATGAAGAATTAAGTGAGGCAAGTGGATCTGATTTAGACGCTGATGCAAACGGCTTCCTGCAGCCTGTGCCAGCAAGACAAAGGAGAGCTATTTTAAAGGCGGCCGGAATTCGAAAGATTGATTCAACGGAAAAAGATGAATGCCGAACAATTCGCAGCTCACGAGAGTTTTGCGGATGCAGTTGTAGAGGATATTGCGATCCTGATACATGCTCATGCAGTCAAGCTGGAATTAAATGTCAGGTAAGAGAATTTATTTTAGACATTTTTTTACCATTTCCCTCCCTAATTATTCCCTTTTAAAACTTACATGTTCAAAAATTCTGCCTACCCTAGTGTTTGAGGTAGAGAAATTTACACTAGAAATTTACACTGAATAATGTATAATTCAGTTTTGAGTACATACATCCCAATCAAATCATTAGAAAAGTAAAATAGCTTTCATTCAAGTGATCAATTTTATTTCAATTTATCGAGAACTATTCACATAGTGCAGTAAATTTCGAGTTTTGTTTTTATTTCGTCAGAAATAGGTTTACAAACTTAATAATATGCAACCGAACTAAATTGTTCAATTCCGGAACAGGAAGATGTCTCATGTTGCCATGTTAAGTAGGTTCGTCATTCTTGCCTAGCAGAAACTATCGATTTTTTCCTCTTTCTTCCTTCTATAAATATATCTAGCATCCGCCTTAACACATTCGGTGCCACAATTTTAAAGAAAGCTTTTGTAAGAAAAATGCATGGAAAAATTAATTTTTTGAAAGACAGATCTAATTTGTTAACATTGTCATTTAACCCTCTTTTTCCACTTTAATGATTTCCTCGTAGTCCTTTTCAAAGAATTAAATCCGTATTATAAAATTTTTACCTAAGAGCACTAAAAATTCGAAAATAGAGAATTTCTTTTAAAGGCCACTTGGAAATAAATCCATCTCGTCGTTTCCGATATAATAATTAACATTTTTATATCACAAATAAATCTTTTATATAAACAAATTCTTTTCATTTTACAGGTGGACCGCCCCAGTTTCCCTTGTGGTTGTACACGTGATGGTTGTGCTAATGTTGTTGGAAGAATTGAATTTAATCCGAATAGAGTGAGGACGCATTTTATACATACTATAATGCGACTAGAATTAGAAAATAAAGAGAAGACTTCAACTGAATTAACCTCATCTGGAAGTTCTCTCTTAAATTATGGAAACAATTGTGCGCCAAATAATGGTGCTATTTCCGTAACTACCCCAAACAACTGTTCGAACAACACTAATAATTTAAGCAATATGTGTAACTATCCATTAAGCAATATGAACCATACTCGGCCCCCAATTTACGGGCAACTTACAATGCAACAGCATAATCAGGGCTTTATGGGAAGCGGTCACAGTCACAATTCTCTGTATCCAAATATCCTTCAGAATGGTTTAATGGCGGAAAATTGTGCTTTATCACAAATAACACAACATCACGCGCAGATTGTTGATAATGGGTGCGAAGGTTTAGTGAATGTCGGTCCAAGTGGGATAAGTGAATCTGCTAATGTTACCCAAGCAAATCAACAAATGAATATCACATACAATTCATTCCGCGATATAACTACAGATTCATCTTTGTGCAGTTCTAGATCTGAAACGGCTAATGGAAATATGTTGATGGACTATCAAGCCGACAACAATCAACTATATAATAGTTCGTACAGTAGTCAGTCGTTTTTAAGCCAATCCTACCACAATTCAATGTTGAATGCGAATACAAACTACCACTGTTCGTTGCCATCGTATTCAAACTACCAGCAGCACTATATAGCATACGCCTCTTCTCATAATTGTGCTACCGATTTGATGGAGATACATGATCTGACTTCAACAGACGATGAAACCAGCAGCTATATTAGCTTGCATCCTCCGTCTGCAAACTCGTCTCGATTAGACGCTATAAATGACTTGCTGCAAAATAATCGAAATACACTTCCTACAGCTCCATCGCTAAATTCTTTAAATTTACCAGAGTCTATTCCAATGAAACCTATTACAGTTTCCTCTACAGATCAGCCAATTAGTTTAGCCCCTTCGGCACAAACATCGACTTCAATAAAGGAAGGAACATCGACAACCATATCTCCAGTTACATTTGTAAGTCAATTAAGCGCACCTACGAAAACTCAAGAATTTGTTGACTTAACAGTTGGAGTCAATTCAAAATGTAGCAACAATGATATTGAAATCTCCAGCTGGTCACAGATTTCGTCAAGTTTGCAACCCGTAGACAAATTGGAAATTTCAAATGACGGCGAAAAAATAAATAGTGCCAGAACAGCACATGAAGTTATAAATGACCAATCAGAAGAAAATTATTTTAATGAAATATCTGAATCAGATTCAAGTAAAACTATTATCAAAATTGAACAAAAAAGCGAGGAATCTGAAGAGCTTACCGACACAGTGGATACAAAACCCAAAAGTAACTCTGTATCTTTCTGCAATTTAGGGAAAGAGTCTAAATCCGTTGAAAATAATAAACCCGATCATTCTGTTGATATTCCTGCAACTAAAGAGACCGCTCCCTTGAAGATGAGCAGTTGGTCTACAAATGACGATGTTGATATAATCGATACTGCCTTAGCCAATGTTGCAAAAGATGCTGCTGATTCGGTGCGGGCCACCGCTTTAACCGAAACAGAAAATCTAATTAATGAAGCTACATCGGCCCCGTCAATTTCTAGTAAACCATTGTGCGTGTCGCCATCACATGAAGTAGATGAAAATCTTACCGAGATTATAAAGAAAAGTATTGTAGAAACTGTTTCCGCATAAAAGCTTCAAAGTATGTATTCTTAATATACACGATAAGACATTAAGGAAGAATTGAAGAAAAATGAACTCTTTTTTGTTTACACATTTCTGTGATCGTTCTATTTTAGTAACGCGTTAATAAGAAACAAGTTCAAGCATAGTTAAGGCTAAAATTGTACAATTACGTTTACTCTGCTTATATTCATTCATACGTGTTTTCTAGTTTATATACATATAAGGCTATTCATTTAATTTAATTCCTCTTTTTTATTTATTATCATCACAATCGTCTCCGTTCTGTTAATGTGTTTGTACAAGCAAGTCGCAAACGTATATAATTTTATAGACTACTGACCAATTGTGGTGTACAAATGAGATCTTGGAAAATATTCAAATAACTAATAATATAAGATGTGATTTTCTTTCTCAGCTTTGCTCGCTTAAAAAGTGTCTACTAACGTTCGCATTTAAGTTTAAATTTGTTGTTTATATTTAACACGTTCGCGGACATGAATGCCATACATTCATATTTTATATTGAATTATATGGCAGACAAGCTTTCTGTGTAAAATTTAATCAGTTTACATACGAAGAAACGTAAAAGGACATTCATAGTAATTGCTATGGTTTTTCGCGTAAGGAAGAAAAAGCAGGAATAATAGGAGCTACATGTCCCCTATGCCTAATCTCCATAGAAAACCAAGCAAACCAAAAATCTGTAACTCTCATTCGCATTGCAATTTCGTCACCTATCTCGCTCATTTTGGTCATCATGCGCTAGCTTTTTGCTCTATGTGAGTTAAGGGGTAATATCACCTTGTGTGCATGAAATCAAGGGTCATTTTTAAAAATTTATAAATAAACAATGGATCAATATTTTTTATTTTGGTTTTTTTACATGATTATATAGGTTTTAATGTACAAGGAACAATTTTTTTTTAAACTTTTTAAAAACAAAATGGCGGTTCTACCAGTGATGGAAGGAAACTCCTTACTTTTCCATGGGCAACCATCCACAGGTCGTAATTTTTGATCTGAAATAAAAAACCAAAAATATTCTTAAAGTAGATACCAGAACCCAACGGCAACAAAAACATCGATGTTCCGATACTATCGAACATCATCGATGGACATCCCTTGAACAGGAAAGGGTTCTAACATCTCAGGAAATTTGATTAAGCCAAATTGCCTGGTTTTCTTTCCTGTAAAGTGATCTAAAATATAAGCTAAATTTATCTTGGTGCTCAATACACCAGCTTTATACAGAAATCAAATTTTGTACGGATTAGAATTGGTAGTAGCAGGATCCCTATTAAAACGTTTGTGCTGTATGAGAGCTAAATGAATGAGATCATATGACAAGATCAAGAATATTTCTCTTGGAGTTTTTATTGTAATTCGTAAATAATAAAACGATGTACAGAATTTTTACGGTGAGATCATTTTCAATGATACAATTGTAAAAATTGTTTAATAAAACAAGCTTTTTATAATATGTATCGATAATTAAAATGGAAAGCATGTGGTACCAACAATGCATTCAGATATTTTTCAATAATTGGTAGATTTTGAGTAATTATACTTGTGGTGCGAGAATTTAGTAGCTATTTTGTTGCCACTGCAGCGAGAAAAAAAAAATTACCAGTCTTCATCCGACTGCGCATTCGCTGCAGTTAATCATTCAAATATTCTGACTGCAGTCAAATATGCCGTAACTATTCTTTCAAAATTTAACTTGGTAAATTGTTGTCAAATCGGATTAACGACGAGATTAATATATGATTATATGTAGGCCAAAGTAATGAAACGGAAAGCAAAGTAAAGGCCTGATTATTTCAACTTTATAATAATGTAACATAAGATAAAGAAAAATAAGTGAAAGTACATATTTGCTTCTCATTGTGGCCATTTTTCTTTAGTACATCTTTTAAACAAATATTCGCATGATCTCTTTTATCGGTGTTTCTTTTCTTTTCAAATTAAACTTTTGTCAGCCTAACAAGAATCAAAAACCTATTACATAAAAAAAAATCAAGTAAAGTTATCAGAAATCAAAAACATTATGTTGTACAATTTAAATATAAACGGCTTTCTTCTGGTATAGCAATTTATGGAAGAAAAGATACAAGAAGTATTTGTGTTTTTGATCTTATTACTACTTCAATGAGAAAAATCCAAAGAATTTCAATGAATAGCGAATGATGCATTTTCTTTGGGAAATGTTCTTAAGAAATCTTAGTAAAAAAGCTCTTTATGTGGTAATATCTGTTTGACCTCTAAAACAGAGTTTTTGATTTATGAATATTTTATGAATATAAAATTTAAAGGATTTAAGGTAGAAAAGTAAACTTGTTATTTTGGTTTGCTTATGACTTTTGCTTACTGTAATCAGATTATTGATGAATTGTGTTTCGATGAAAAAAGTTTGTTAATTTCTAGAGCTCGAAATAAATGCATTTAAAATTTGGAAATGTTAGGAAACACATTAAAGTTTTTAAAAAAAAAACTTGCTGATTTATATCATGAGTATTTAAACTATTTTTCAGCAATAAATGTTTTAAGTCAATTCGGATATTACCCCTCAACTATTATAAAAACCATAAACTGACCCGTTTCTCTGCAGTAGTCAGTAGAGCATTTTTGGTTAATTAAAACAATGTAGTTTACAATTGGTCTGCATCTCGTATTTTTAATTCTTATTTAACAATTTAAGTGCTTAGATTTAATTACTAAATAAATCTAAGAAATCAAAATACAATAAAATGTAAAAATTATCAAATAAGGCAATATCTTGCACTGATTAATTGGATTGAATAATGGAGTAATAATATAAGGTATATTAATGCAAAATGTCTTATGGAATCAGAATGTAATGCACGGTATTTAAATGCGCGAAAAGAAATCCTTACAATTCCGGGGAAGTAAATAAAAAGCTAATTTAAATTATGTGACTAAGATACATGGATAATCTCACAATGTAACAAATTCTTTGGTTTATAATTAGTGTAAAAGAACAATTATTTATACTTAAGTAGGGAGTACATAGGCTTATGTTATTCGTTTGGATATAATATCCAAACGTATGTAAATATACTTGTAGCTGCGAACAGAAGTTGCTGATAAATATTACTTTTAGTTTGTAGAGCATTTCAAAAGAATCCATTCAAGTAGTAGGAATTTTAATTGTTACAGAATGAAACAAATGAACACATGGTAATTTGTGTACAGTACATTTTCAGACCAAAAGAAATAAAATACATTTCAATAAGAAATATTCTATTTATGCACGTTGCTTGTTTCGGTTTTCAATTTCCTTGATTATATGTAAATTCTTTCATTTGAATAGGGGTCGTAATTTTACACAATTTAAAATATTTCATTGAAAAAAAAGAATTGATTGAAAACAACATGTGACCTTCAGTGCCAAAAAATAAGGTAAGTTGTCATTTTATTTTCATTAGGCTTATACCAGCGACACAACAACTGAAATTTAGAATTTCGAGCGTACTCAATTTCACATTATTGTATTGCTTTGAAATTAGAGTCAAATTTATGTCAAAATTTCCTTTTAATAGAATATTTGCCTGAAACTTTTTAAGAAATTCAGAGGAGATATGATGTATTTCTGAAATTAAGAACACTCGAAAAGTGTGCCCCGAGGCAGCCACATCACCAAGAACACTCGAAATTCTAAATTAGGGGTATCGAGTTGAAATTACATACTACCAAATACTGAAATTTAGCATGAAGGAAAGACATTAACAATAGCACAATGTACGTATATTCAAATAATTAATTCTTCTATAATCAAACATATAACATAAAGGGTATAAAATTAGAAATATGTATTTAATAATTTCGATTCATTTTACTTAAAACTTCTTCCTACCACTCTTTAATCAAATCATTAAATTGTATCCCCAACTGCCTTCGGATCTCATCTTCAATTTTGACCATTTCCAAGCTATTTTCATACGTGTACAGTGGATATTCCTTCAAACCAGCCTCCAAACACTTTCTTACTTCTTCGGCTTCGTACCGCAGCCCGCATCCATTTGTGTGATTGAATCCAAATTTACCAGCTGGAAGAGGCCATTCCTTAAAGGACCCGTCGGGCTCTATCAATTTTGTGCAACACCAGTAATTTTCGAGCTACAAAAAAATATTTTAGTTTTAAGTTGATTCTCCTAAATCGTTTTTACAATAATATCCCCTTTTGTGCCTCTAATAAGAGCTTGATTGTTTAAGTTTTCTAAGCCAGATATTCGGGCGTATAATTTTCTACAACCTTCATACTCCAAAGTGAGTGAACTTTCAACGTCGACCCCGTCCTTAATTGTGCCTATCGCAGTTATCTTTTCTGGGAATCTTTTGAAAAGCATCTGAGCGAGTTGCACCGTATAAATTCCGATGTCAAGGGTTATGCCACCTCCCAGCTGCTTGGCTCTTATTCTTTCCACCTCGAGAGCTCTAAATCCATGACTAACATGAATTTCTCGCACTTCACCAATTAATCCTTGAGAAATAATTCGGTTGAGGTAGGCATAGCTTGGAAAACACCGCGACCACATTGCTTCCATTAAAAACACTGATTTTTGCTTTGCTAGATCGTATAAAATTTTCGCATCTTCGTAATTTAAACAAATCGGTTTCTCACAAAGAACATTTTTTCCACTTTCTAGCATCAATTTAGCAACTCTAAAGTGGAAAGGATTAATAGTTCCGACATAAACGATGTCTATCTCCGGATCTTTAGCGAATTCCTCAAAAGATCCGTAGTATGTTTTAATCCCGTGTTTAAAGGCAAATTCTCGCGCACGGGCCAGATTTGGGTCAGCCACTGCGACCACTTTGTGATAATTGTTTTCAATTGTATCGATAGCCGTTACGAAATCGTGTGTTATGCGACCGGCAGCAGCGATTCCCCAATTTATTTTCATCGTGCAATCTGTTTGAATTTCTAAACGAGACTGATCAAAACATCATCTCATTCGAATCACTTTATTTTTTCTTAAAAATCAAAGAATTGATAACTATTCCAAAAAAAATTGAATACAACTGATAAGCTTATGGAAAATCGGTGGATGGTTTGATTTTGTCTTGGTCGTAACTAACTCCGATTTGTTTTCTAATCTCATCTTCGATATGCGCTATGATGAGAGTCTCATTGTGGCTAACGCTTTCACTCTGAATATTCTCAGATAGGATGCATCTTCGAACTTCTTCGGCCTGATAGCGCAGACCGATGGAATTGACGAAATTTGTTTTATGTTTACCCTCTGGAAGAGCCCACGTCTTCTCTTTGCCATCTATGTCCACAATTGTTACAGGACTCCAGAAGTTTTTGAGCTGAAAAAAAATTAAATTAGACAGGTTTTACAGAAAAAGTTATAACACTTACGGTTATTTGAGCTTTTGTTCCCTTAATTATTGCAGTATTGTCTAAAACTTGTTTTGCGCTGGTCTTTATTTTAGCTTTTCCACAAGAGTAAATTAGTTCGGCTTCGACTTCTATATCTACACCTTCTTCATTCAACTCTCCCTTCGCCTTAATTTCTTTCGGTGGTTCTTGGAAGGCCCATTGACTGATTTGAATTGTGTATACACCCAAATCGAGAATAGTGCCTCCGCCCAATGATTTTTTTCTGTATTTAAACAAAGAATATTTTTCAGACTAATTTTAAATATATGTATAAAAATTTAATACAATACTTTTAATAAATATTAAATTTAATATATGGTATGCAATATTATCTGCATATGCGTGATTAAATAATAGCGGATAAATGTGCTTTTCACAAATGAATGATTGTAGAACGATTTCGTTTGTTTATATTGTTTATATTATTTTTTAAAGTTAACTTATTTTTTTAAATTACTTGACTTTTTGCTTAATTATATACATACATCTTTGTGTTGAAAATATCGAGACGAAAATTCTGGGTTCACGTAGCATAGTTGATTTTTAATTATTTTGATATCTTCGATTTTTCTTGTAAGATGAATTTGGATGATAGGAATTTTTTTAGGATAGGTGAAATATGAATGTTTCAAGTGGTTTTATATACAGTAAAAAATATACTCGTCTGGATAATAAGTAAAGCATCTTCAAGCTGAGATTTTTCAAAGTTTCTCTGACACCTGAACCCTTTCTTACAAATGATCGTATTTTTCCTTCTTGCTGTTAATATCAGATAGTGGACTTTCCAACGTTATACTGTTGTGCAAGCGCAATTAACGAGTTATTAATTCTGTATTTTCTCCAAAGCATCGCACTTTTAGGGGGAAGTAGCGTTTGGATTATAGAGCTGTTCAGATTAAACTATTACTAGCTGTACTTACATCATTCGCTCCACTCCCATCAAATTCTGCCCAAAAGAAGCTTCCACTTCAACGATGTCCCCCAGCATGCCCGACTTGATCTGCTTCCGGATGTACTGGTAGGAGGGAAAGAACCTGGACCAAATAGCCTCCATGAGGAAGAGGTTCTTCCTCACAGCCAGCCCGATCAGTTTTTTGCACTGCTGCTCATTCATGCAAAGCGGCTTTTCGCACAAAACATGCTTCCCGTTCTGGAGCATCAACGCACTGATGTCAAAGTGCTGAGTGTGAATAGCTCCAACGTAAACAACGTCTGCGGAAAACATTTTTAAATTAATATGCCACTCTGTTTTTTCCCAGAAGTTCCTCAACACCTTACCTACATCCGGATTCTTAGCAATCTCCTCGTACGACCCGAAGTACTTAGGAATTCCATGCAATTTGGCAAATTCTTTCGCCCGGTCCAAGTCCCTGGCGGCAACTGCCACCACCTGGTGCTCATCATCGGGAAGAGTCCCTAGCGCAGTAACAAAATCGTGGCTAATCTTTCCCGCGGATGCAATTCCCCAGCGCAAGGTCATGATTTAATTTGAATTGCTAATTTATTGCTGCTGGCGGGGCACTTGAACTCTCTTTAGGTTGGGTGAATTTCAAGTCTTCGAGTGGCGATAATAAAACAATCGTACTACTTTTATATAATGCAAGTGAGTTCAAAAGTTATCAGATTCTACCTCAGTGACTATCTGTAAAATTACATTTGATTTGTAGATAATTGTTGTTGTTGACTTGCTAGGCCAGAGAAAAGTCTTCTTTCGTTCTCTCCACTGTCAAAACAACACCCTCGCCCCTCGCTCGCTTCGTAGAACAGTCAACAAAAAAAACGACAGCTCACTGTCATTTACATTTCTTCAAAAAACCCGCACTGGATCATGTCCAAACTATTCAATTCTACAATTACACCTTTTATTAATGATTTTTTTTCGGTCTCTCAATAATTTAATGGTAACACTTTTCTTTACTTTTCTTTTTCTTTCTAAATCAAAATTATTTTATCTCGTTTCACTAAAATTTTAGGCACTTTTTATTACATTCTTTAAATATGGCAACGCCTAGTTTCGATGTTTTGACATGTTCTTATCAGAATGTTTTGTTTCCTTGAATTCCATCAGTGACACTTGATTGTTATTGGTTTTTGTTGGGTGGTTTTTCCAATGGCCTGGGGGTAAATTGTGAAAAAAATATGGTAAAACAGGAAAATCTCGCCGCAAATTTTTGCGGTTTAATTGCTACTCAAGGAATCAAAGGTAAAAGTCTATAAATAATTAAGCAGATATAAAAATCGAAGTGTTTTTATTAGATCCTGCCGTCGAATGGCGGATACTGGGGCAGGAGCAGAATGGGTCTCTTCTCACATCCTTCGTCTTTATTACGCCAGACGAGAAGAAATTTAGCAATATTGGAATCTACAATCCAATTAAGAAATCATTCCAAATACTTTACAAGTTCCCAAAGTTTGAGAATCTCATTCAAGCCTCTGTGAATAGCGCCCTGTCGCTTCTCGCTTTCGTGGTGAAGGATGTGGAGCCACAGAAGACCGAGGATGGGGCAGAGTATTTTAACTATCAGCCGTACATCGTTGAAATTAAAAAGAACTCAGTTATGGAGCCTGTTAAAATAACTGTCCAAAAACAGAAGCAAGTGATGGCCCAGTTCCTATGGAAAAAACAGACGGCTGTAGACAAGGTTTACCAGGATAAATTTCTTCTTTTGGTTCACGAGGAAGGTAAGTTGGTTTCTTTATCCTTTATATTTTGCCTTTGCTCTGATAAAAAGATTAATTAGCTGTTTCTACTCTACTACTGTAATTGCAAGGTAGCCTATTGATGTAACTTACAATTAGATTTTCTCTTAATATTCTCCTACTACCTAATAGCCCCATGTGGGCTACGCATCAATAAGGTAGACACCTTAGCACAAATCCAGTGACCCTATCAATGTAAATAAAAAAAAAAAATAAACACTTGTCGGCATGCAGTGCATTCTCTGATTTCTCTTACATTGTTGCGCTCCTATGGTTTGTAGTATACGACCTTTTTAAATTGTGGCTCTAGATATGTATTAGCAAGAATATGTAAATATAGAGGATGCTGTTCAAAGGTCTGAGCAGGGGAGACCAATTGATTCTATATGATCAATAACTCCCAACAAAAATGTTAAAGTTAATTGTTAGTGAATTAAATATCTCTTTTATTTCACAGGAATTTTTATGTACACTACAACTATTAAAAGACGCAGAAATTCCGGAGACTCGTCCGCAAAATTCAATTTTACCAACGAAGAAAGCTGGTTCTTTGATCCCACCATTCTTGTTTCCGAATTGCTCGTCAAGAACTTCACGTGGGCACAGTGGGACAACGAGGCGCAAGCTCTGTATTATATCCACTTAAAGCCAACAACGAGAAGTTTAAGTTTGCTTGAAAAAGACGAAGGCGAAAATGCATTTAGCCCAACTCTATCTGCTTTTCAATTCAACGATAACTTACCTACTGAAACTGTGGTAATTTTATAATTTTTAACTTTAATACTCTTTAAAAACCATACTTTATTTCCTTCAGGTAAACATTCCCTTAAATCTTCCTAAAATACCACAAACGTCTCCAGCCATTCTGTATGAGGACGACACGGTACCTCTTCGGATTCATGATTCCTCTTTGAATTTGATTATAACATCAGATGACTCAGGAATGCTTTTTGTGTGCCACTATTATTTGTATCAGCCAGTTAAGCCGCCTGTAGAAGAAAGTGATGAAAAAAACACTGTACATTTCGCCTATTCAGTTACAGTCCTACACCATGGGTGTGTTGTGCATTGCGTTATCCCGGGAATACCCTGGGAAAAAGCAAAACTTATGAAGCCTACTTTTGGATTGTACGGCGATCATCACATGCTAGTTTTTCAGCCCGATCTCTTTATGCATTTACTAGATGTCGGACAATCCCATGAACCATGTTGCCATATTGTCTGTCCAGCATTTAATAAACATCCTCTTACACACTTGGTTCCTTGTAAAAAATGGGGAAATATTGCTTACGACTCAGCCACATTAGATCTTGTTTCCCTCAATATACCCAAGTCGCATTTGATCGAAGCATTCCGAAATGATACATCGGTGGATAATCGGCTTAGTATTGTGCACTATTTTTTAGTGCATTCAAATGATCTCGACGTGCTTGCGGAATTGCTGGGTATTATCATGGAAAGACCTTTAAGCCTGGATACAGTGGCCCTCTTGAAAGAAGCTTTGGTTGCTGGAAGCTATGCGGCTGCTAAAAAAGGATTAGCAGTAGAAGCCCTTCCATTGACACGGCTGTTGCCTCTCACAACATCTAATCCTCTAAAACCAATTCAGGCTAAAGTATCGAACCTTTCCGTTGGTATATCTCACGAGAACCTTTGGAACACGACAATGATGCTTCTTTCCCCACAACAACGACTCTCACCGTATAGGGCAGATATCTGGACAAAGCTTTGGGAACGTCTCAGCGATAATAATAAGGAAAGGAAGCGTTTTACAGCAGAGCAAGTGTCTGAGAAACTCATGTTTTCTTTAGCTTGCTATCAACCTGAGGCTTTATCAAGATGTACCACACCACTTTCTCCAGCCGGCCCTATAATCGGACCAACTTTTGGAGATTTTGCATCATCATCCCGCCGCAGTCAAAATGATATTCTGCCATTTATCGAGTTCGAGTCGTGCACCGCCAGTAAGCAGGAACATGTTATTTCTGTGGTAAGTCTCTGGGACGTGAAAAAATATCAAATACTGAATAAATCATATTTTAGAATCTTCGAGAGCTAAGTGTACACCTCGTAAAGCATTCAGCAAAACAAAGTACCGGATTTAGATGGCTCAAGGAAGCCTTCTTTGAGAGGTCTCAAGCTCCTACGCATGTTCATGCTGTAGCGTCACAATATGCTGCAGCCCAACTTGAACTATCTAGAGCGCTTTGCGTTCTTGTTTGCCGGGCTGCTGGTATAGAACCTCGGAATGAAACTGCTCGTGGCTTTCAATTAATGTAATTGCAAATCTAATAGCATATTTCAGTATATATCAAAGTCTTCCTCTTTTACAGAGATCAAATAAGCAACGGCCAGCAATACTCACTTTTCCTTATCTTGGAACGTTATTGTTTAGCTGTGGAGTCAATTGCATTTCCTCTACCACAAGGATTTTCCTCATTTTTTACTTATCTAGGATACAGAGCACTGTCCTTTGATATGTTTATGCAGTACGTTTCGAATCACGTCTTTGAGCTTCAAATCGATGTTATGAAAGCAATAATTCAAGGTAAGTTTTAATGTTTTAGGGTTAGCAAATCCAAATTTCTGATATTTTATATAATATACTAATTGATATCCTATAACCACTATCGAATTAATAAGTCTATTATAATCTTATGAAATAAGATGAAAAATGTATATCTCCCAAAAATTTTTGCAAGGTATAGTTAACTTTCATAAACTGAAAAAATGGGCAATGCTCTGATCTAACTTATGCACCAAAATTGTATGTCATATAAGAAAAGATCGGGAATTCTCAACATCTCGCCAGATCCTCCTTTTTCTAAAAAAAATTATGTAAGCAATTCTATTACAGTGGTATAAGTAAGCGAAAAAATTAAAGAAAAGAGAGGGATAAGATGATAATCAATACTATATACTGTTTCTGTTTCTCATTTTGTAGGATAAACCATTTTTTCTACATAATTCTTAAATTCATTCGTTAGATATCGACGATTCCAGAGAAGGCATACAAAGGAAACTCTCATTGCTGGCCGTTCTTCCAAGATCACGTGCATATCGTTTATTGAAAAGTTGGACGCACCCTGTGAGTTTGATGATCCGTGGACGTGATCACGCTGCTAATATACTCTCTGGAAATCCAGTTCAACCTAGGGGAAGTTCACAAATTAGAACCAAAAGTTTGGCCCCTTCTGCAGGTAATTAATTTGTTGCTATGTAAAATTTAATCGGAATTATGCTTGGAGATGAGACAACGTCTATTTATTTTTTGTTGTATAGTACAAGAAGAAGAATTAGTACGATCAGAAGATCTTGAAAGGGGTTTATTTCCCAAAACAGTCTTAAATACTACTGAAAAGCAAAATAAAGGGCGTTGGAACTTCTTTACGGAATCTTCAGAAACGTGTGCTATGATAATGGCTTGGTTTATAGTTTACATCATTCTCTGCATATTTACCATTCTGTTGCTTATTTTTCTTTTAAACACTTACTTTCAATAGTTTTTAAATTATAATTATAACTTCTGAGGCATTTTATACATCGGTGAGTAATTGGGAATGAATTAATTAGTATTTGGTGTGAATTTGTGCAAGTGATTTTTATTTTTTGTATACCTTTGTTATTAACACATTGTCAAAACCCACACTAATTGCGATGCAAGAAGAGAAGCATTCTTAGCCATTAGTGAGTAAATTTGAAATTTCCTAGACATGTACCATATGAAACGTGATTGGATTTTAACTATTAAAATTTGTTGAACTATTACGGATTTTTGATAATATCATAGTTTAAAGTTAATCGCAATATGTGTTTAATTCCATAAGTGTTAATTTGCTTCTAACCGGTCTAAATGGGCTCGTATTTTATCTGGATAGCTTTCATTTTAAATATTTCGTTTATATCTTTTGTATACTTTTATGTCGGTTATGAAAAAGTGTAAGGTTTAAAGCATTTAACATTTTTACCTGTAGGAATAGCAGCATTTCCATCAGCGGATAAACTTTCACCTTTAGATACATTCCTCGATCTACTCACAGCAAAGGCGAGCTTAAACGAGTTGGATTTTAATCTACTCATCGAGACTACAGTCACGTCTATGGATAATTTTGACATTTAAATTAACAGAGAGGCTTTTTTATTCCAGTGCAATATTCGCAAAACTATTAAATTTATTTATTAAAAATCCTAAGTGTAATCCAGCCATACGTCCGACTTGTGCAATTAATTTGCATAATTACTGTTTCGTTGATGTTATGTTAAGTTTAAGGTCTAGTTCCGTTCCACTTAAGCCAGCATTTACATCATAGATAGCTCGTAAGTTATTTCTTGCCAGTATTATTTAACTATTCGACATGTTTAGCCGAAGTTGGTATTTTTACATTCTAGTGGCGCAGCCATGTGGTGCCATATGTTTAGTGCAATAGGGTCACGTGTACGTGCATTTATTTATTGAATAGAATCAAGTTTGTAATTCATTTGAATACGAAGTCAAAATAAAAAATATTAATAATTTAAAATATCGGTTCTACTTTAATGGGAATATGGGATATAAATTAATTAGTTCATACGAATACAAATCTTCAATCTTGTAACACTTATGCAACTTTGAACACACAAAAGCTGCTTTTGTGCTTTCTTTATATTTATATGCACCCAGTGACAAAATAATTGCCGCACGTTGAAATTCTTGGAAACATCCTAATTACTACATAATTACTTCATAGGAATTGTTCCGATATTTTCAGGTATATGAATCATAAAATATTTCGATACTACTGACGGGGTTACTAAGGAGCCTCCGAAATGTATCAGCTTTTGGCGGCAAAGAGTTACGCATTTGCAGAGTACGTGTTCAGCTGTCTCCTCCTCTTCGAGCTAGAAATAACATATGTATCATCGTCGCGACGCCTATCTTTTTAAAGTGATATAGGTATGTATTTATAGTTCCGCTTCGTCGAGCAAGAGGAGATTTATCACTCTTCCAAGAGGGCTTGAGTCGAGGTTAATTCAACCAGCAGTGAGTTTTGTTCGTCTTACCAACCTTTTAGCTCCTAGCAGATCACAGAATGGTTTCAGTCCATTGAATGGGATTTCCGCTTCTGTCTCGCGCGATTTTTCGCCTTCTTATTGCCGTTTATTCCTTCATGGCGTGGTGGTGGTACTCACTACTCAGGATATAGTTAAATTATTCAGAGAGAGCGTTCTCAGTATGTTTAGGCAGCTTCATATCAGTTTGTATATAATGAAGCTTAACTATCTTTTAGTATGCAAAGTTTAGCCCTCGTAAATCAATGGCTAAAATCTCGGCCTGGAAAATGGTTGGAATTCCCAGGGCTGTTGGGATGATAGATCCCAGTGCCAGAAAGCCTGTCTCTCCTAGAGCCGTTGGTGCACTTGTTCAGGTCTAGAGTTCCCAGTCGGGCCACTGTCGCTGAATTATCTCTACCTTAAAAAGTCCCTCGAAGTTGAATTTCATCATCAGATCTGAAGGTCCATCGGTCGTTTGGTTCCGTGAGAAAGTTTTTTAATATTTTCGTATATCCCCCTCCGCCCCAGTGATAGGCTTTTTTACTAAATTTCACTAATTTGTTAATTTTTAAAATAATTTCGATTATATTCCGTCGGCAACGACCATACCATGCTGAGAACACCGGTTCTCGTCTGATCACCGAAGTTAAGCAGCATTGGGCGCGGATAGTACTTGGATGGGGGACCGCCTGGGAACACCGCGTGTCGTTGGCATCTCTTTTTCTTATTTTAAGCACAAATTAATCAGATAAAACGAAAACAGCGTTATTTATTAATTGAATATTATGCATTTTCTTACGATTCAATTAAATAATCCAATCAGACCATTAGACACTAACAATTTATCAATTCAATTTAACTTTTTTTAATTATATGCAGCGGTCACTAACTGAATGAAGTATCCTTCATCACTTTGCTAGGCAGGGCCCTTCTAGCTAATTCAAATCTCTGTGAATTTTCCAATAATAGCAGGTATACAGTTTATGATTTATGGCATGCTAAAAGATACTTCTGCCGCGACAGATGAGCGAGGCGCGCAATTTTTATGGGGGTGCAGTTTATTACGCTACCTGCGTTCTGCGCATCTTTAATACAGCCCGTGCCTACTTGCTAACTATACAAAAGTTCTTGATAAAATAACTAAAATTAATTATTGTGCTTGTTCTGAAAGCGTAATGCTATACTTCGTAAAATATTGGACTCTAAGAAGTCGTGCGGTATTTCTAAAAGTATATTTCAGACTATGTTTTAGTATTCTAGATTTTTACAGATTTTTCCGAAGTTGCGTTTACGTTTAGGGTGATATCTTGCAATATTAATTTTTTCAGAAAACGTATTATAATATTATATTTAAGTTTTTTAAATTCCAATTTCAATGCTAATTTTGTTGGCAACGACCATACCATGCTGAGAACACCGGTTCTCGTCTGATCACCGAAGTTAAGCAGCATTGGGCGCGGATAGTACTTGGATGGGGGACCGCCTGGGAACACCGCGTGTCGTTGGCATCTCTTTTTCTTATTTTAAGCACAAATTAATCAGATAAAACGAAAACAGCGTTATTTATTAATTGAATATTATGCATTTTCTTACAATTCAGTTAAATAATCCAATCAGACCATCAGACGCTAACAATTTATCAATTCATGTTTACAATTTAACTTCTTTTAATTATATGCAGCGGTCACTAACTGAATGAAGTATCCTTCAGCACTTTGGTAGGCAGGACCCTTCTAGCTAATTCAAATCCCTGCGAAATTTTCCAATAATAGCAGGTATACAGTTTATGATTTATGGCATGCTAAAAGATACTTCTGTCGCGACAGATGAGCGAGGCGCGCAATTTTTATGGGGGTGCAGTTTATTACCCTACCTGTGTTCTGCGCATCTCTAATACAGCCCGTGCCTACTTGCTAACTATACAAAAGTTCTTGATAAAATAACTAAAATTAATTATTGTGCTTGTTACTGTAAGCGTAATGATATACTTCGTGAAATATTGGACTCTAAGAAGTTGTACGGTAATTCTAAAAGTATTCAGACTATGTGTTAGTATTCTAGATTTTTACAGATTTTTCCGAAGTTGCGTTTACGTTTAGGGTGATATCTTGCAATATTAATTTTTTCAGAAAACGTATTATAATATTATATTTAAGTTTTTTAAATTCCAATTTCAATGCTAATTTTGTTGGCAACGACCATACCATGCTGAGAACACCGGTTCTCGTCTGATCACCGAAGTTAAGCAGCATTGGGCGCGGATAGTACTTGGATGGGGGACCGCCTGGGAACACCGCGTGTCGTTGGCATCTCTTTTTCTTATTTTAAGCACAAATTAATCAGATAAAACGAAAACAGCGTTATTTATTAATTGAATATTATGCATTTTCTTACAATTCAGTTAAATAATCCAATCAGACCATCAGACGCTAACAATTTATCAATTCATGTTTACAATTTAACTTCTTTTAATTATATGCAGCGGTCACTAACTGAATGAAGTATCCTTCAGCACTTTGCTAGGCAGGACCCTTCTAGCTAATTCAAATCCCTGCGAAATTTTCCAATAATAGCAGGTATACAGTTTATGATTTATGGCATGCCAAAAGATACTTCTGTCGCGACAGATGAGCGAGGCGCGAAATTTTTATGGGGGTGCAGTTTATTACCCTACCTGTGTTCTGCGCATCTCTAATACAGCCCGTGCCTACTTGCTAACTATACAAAAGTTCTTGATAAAATAACTAAAATTAATTATTGTGTTTGTTACTGTAAGCGTAATGATATACTTCGTGAAATATTGGACTCTAAGAAGTTGTACGGTATTTCTAAAAGTATTCAGACTATGTGTTAGTATTCTAGATTTTTACAGATTTTTCCGAAGTTGCGTTTACGTTTAGGGTGATATCTTGCAATATTAATTTTTTCAGAAAACGTATTATAATATTATATTTAAGTTTTTTAAATTCCAATTTCAATGCTCATTTTGTTGGCAACGACCATACCATGCTGAGAACACCGGTTCTCGTCTGATCACCGAAGTTAAGCAGCATTGGGCGCGGATAGTACTTGGATGGGGGACCGCCTGGGAACACCGCGTGTCGTTGGCATCTCTTTTTCTTATTTTAAGCACAAATTAATCAGATAAAACGAAAACAGCGTTATTTATTAATTGAATATTATGCATTTTCTTACAATTCAGTTAAATAATCCAATCAGACCATCAGACGCTAACAATTTATCAATTCATGTTTACAATTTAACTTCTTTTAATTATATGCAGCGGTCACTAACTGAATGAAGTATCCTTCATCACTTTGGTAGGCAGGACCCTTCTAGCTAATTCAAATCCCTGCGAAATTTTCCAATAATAGCAGGTATACAGTTTATGATTTATGGCATGCTAAAAGATACTTCTGTCGCGACAGATGAGCGAGGCGCGCAATTTTTATGGGGGTGCAGTTTATTACCCTACCTGTGTTCTGCGCATCTCTAATACAGCCCGTGCCTACTTGCTAACTATACAAAAGTTCTTGATAAAATAACTAAAATTAATTATTGTGCTTGTTACTGTAAGCGTAATGATATACTTCGTGAAATATTGGACTCTAAGAAGTTGTACGGTAATTCTAAAAGTATTCAGACTATGTGTTAGTATTCTAGATTTTTACAGATTTTTCCGAAGTTGCGTTTACGTTTAGGGTGATATCTTGCAATATTAATTTTTTCAGAAAACGTATTATAATATTATATTTAAGTTTTTTAAATTCCAATTTCAATGCTAATTTTGTTGGCAACGACCATACCATGCTGAGAACACCGGTTCTCGTCTGATCACCGAAGTTAACCCGTTTCGGACGAGAATGGCACGATGGGTACACCGATCTTTAGCGGCTCATAACTAATACTATTTGCGTCTGAAAAATTAGAGGGGGCATCTTTTTAAAGCTTGAGATGTGCCCTTTCTGATAGTGCTCATAAAATTTCTCCAAAAACTTGTTAATTATAGAAAAAAGTAGTTTAAAGCAAAAAAAACGTGTTTTTTTCGCACTTCTTTTTTTAAAAATCGAATTTTCAAGGGGTTTCCCGTCTGCAATGACCCTGGAACCCCACTAAGCGGTGGAGTAAATGTTTGAACTTTAATAATATGCCGTTTGGAAATCGATTTCACGCCTTAATATATTCAAAATGGCGCCTAAATTGCAAAATTTTCGCGAAATCATTCATGAATTTGTTACTGAAAAATTATGCACTTTTACGAAAAATTTTTAATAATAAAAAGTTCTTAAAATCACTCAACAAATGCACTTGATTTTTTTCAGAATTTTTTGAGCAAGTTTTTTTGATTTTGCAAATAGTCAATTTTTGCAAAATTTCAAAATTGCTCCAAAAATTCTGAAAAAAATCCAGTGCATTCTTTGGTTAATTATAAAACTTTTTTACTCTACCTTTTTTCTCATTAGTGCATTATTTTCAAGAAAAAACTTCCAAAGGTCAAGGTAGTATCGGATCATGAAAAGTTTTTTTTTTTTAATAATAATGCACTAATGAGGAAAATAGTAGAGAAAAAAAGTTTTATAATTAACCAAAGAATGCAATGGATTTTTTTCAGAATTTTTGGAGCAATTTTTAAATTTTGCAAAAATTGACTATTTGCAAAATCAAAAAAATTTGCTGAAAAAATTCTGAAAAAAATTCAAGTGCATTTGTTGAGTGATTTTAAGAACTTTTTATTATTAAGAATTTTTCGTAAAAGTGCATCATTTTTCAGTAAAAAATTCATGAATGATTTCGCGAAAATTTTGCAATTTAGGCGCCATTTTGAATATATTAAGGCGTGAAATCGATTTCCAAACGGCATATTATTAAAGTTCAAACATTTACTCCACCGCTTAGTGGGGTTCCAGGGTCATTGCAGACGGGAAACCCCTTGAAAATTCGATTTTTAAAAAAAGAAGTGCGAAAAAAACACGTTTTTTTTGCTTTAAACTACTTTTTTCTATAATTAACAAGTTTTTGGAGAAATTTTATGAGCACTATCAGAAAGGGCACATCTCAAGCTTTAAAAAGATGCCCCCTCTAATTTTTCAGACGCAAATAGTATTAGTTATGAGCCGCTAAAGATCGGTGTACCCATCGTGCCATTCTCGTCCGAAACGGGTTAAGCAGCATTGGGCGCGGATAGTACTTGGATGGGGGACCGCCTGGGAACACCGCGTGTCGTTGGCATCTCTTTTTCTTATTTTAAGCACAAATTAATCAGATAAAACGAAAACAGCGTTATTTATTAATTGAATATTATGCATTTTCTTACAATTCAGTTAAATAATCCAATCAGACCATCAGACGCTAACAATTTATCAATTCATGTTTACAATTTAACTTCTTTTAGTTATATGCAGCGGTCACTAACTGAATGAAGTATCCTTCAGCACTTTGGTAGGCAGGACCCTTCTAGCTAATTCAAATCCCTGCGAAATTTTCCAATAATAGCAGGTATACAGTTTATGATTTATGGCATGCTAAAAGATACTTCTGTCGCGACAGATGAGCGAGGCGCGCAATTTTTATGGGGGTGCAGTTTATTACCCTACCTGTGTTCTGCGCATCTCTAATACAGCCCGTGCCTACTTGCTAACTATACAAAAGTTCTTGATAAAATAACTAAAATTAATTATTGTGCTTGTTACTGTAAGCGTAATGATATACTTCGTGAAATATTGGACTCTAAGAAGTTGTACGGTATTTCTAAAAGTATTCAGACTATGTGTTAGTATTCTAGATTTTTACAGATTTTTCCGAAGTTGCGTTTACGTTTAAGGTGATATCTTGCAATATTAATTTTTTCAGAAAACGTATTATATTATATTTAAGTTTTTTAAATTCCAATTTCAATGCTAATTTTGTTGGCAACGACCATACCATGCTGAGAACACCGGTTCTCGTCTGATCACCGAAGTTAAGCAGCATTGGGCGCGGATAGTACTTGGATGGGGGACCGCCTGGGAACACCGCGTGTCGTTGGCATCTCTTTTTCTTATTTTAAGCACAAATTAATCAGATAAAACGAAAACAGCGTTATTTATTAATTGAATATTATGCATTTTCTTACGATTCAATTAAATAATCCAATCAGACCATCAGACGCTAACAATTTATCAATTCATGTTTACAATTTAACTTCTTTTAATTATATGCAGCGGTCACTAACTGAATGAAGTATCCTTCAGCACTTTGGTAGGCAGGACCCTTCTAGCTAATTCAAATCCCTGCGAAATTTTCCAATAATAGCAGGTATACAGTTTATGATTTATGGCATGCTAAAAGATACTTCTGCCGCGACAGATGAGCGAGGCGCGCAATTTTTATGGGGGTGCAGTTTATTACGCTACCTGCGTTCTGCGCATCTTTAATACAGCCCGTGCCTACTTGCTAACTATACAAAAGTTCTTGATAAAATAACTAAAATTAATTATTGTGCTTGTTCTGAAAGCGTAATGCTATACTTCGTAAAATATTGGACTCTAAGAAGTCGTGCGGTATTTCTAAAAGTATATTTCAGACTATGTTTTAGTATTCTAGATTTTTACAGATTTTTCCGAAGTTGCGTTTACGTTTAGGGTGATATCTTGCAATATTAATTTTTTCAGAAAACGTATTATAATATTATATTTAAGTTTTTTAAATTCCAATTTCAATGCTAATTTTGTTGGCAACGACCATACCATGCTGAGAACACCGGTTCTCGTCTGATCACCGAAGTTAAGCAGCATTGGGCGCGGATAGTACTTGGATGGGGGACCGCCTGGGAACACCGCGTGTCGTTGGCATCTCTTTTTCTTATTTTAAGCACAAATTAATCAGATAAAACGAAAACAGCGTTATTTATTAATTGAATATTATGCATTTTCTTACAATTCAATTAAATAATCCAATCAGACCATTAGACGCTAACAAATTATCAATTCATGTTTACAATTTAACTTCTTTTAATTATATGCAGCGGTCACTAACTGAATGAAGTATCCTTCATCACTTTGCTAGGCAGGACCCTTCTAGCTAATTCAAATCTCTGTGAATTTTCCAATAATAGCAGGTATTCAGTTTATGATTTATGGCATGCTAAAAGATACTTCTGTCGCGACAGATGAGCGAGGCGCGCAATTTTTATGGGGGTGCAGTTTATTACGCTACCTGCGTTCTGCGCATCTTTAATACAGCCCGTGCCTACTTGCTAACTATACAAAAGTTCTTGATAAAATAACTAAAATTAATTCCTGTGCTTGTTCTGTAAGCGTAATGCTATACTTCGTAAAATATTGGACTCTAAAAAGTCGTGCGGTATTTCTAAAAGTATACTTTAGACTATGTGTTAGTATTCTAGATTTCTACAGATTTTTCCGAAGTTGCGTTTACGTTTAGGGTGATATCTTGCAATATTAATTTTTTCAGAAAACGTATTATAATATTATATTTAAGTTTTTTAAATTCCAATTTCAATGCTAATTTTGTTGGCAACGACCATACCATGCTGAGAACACCGGTTCTCGTCTGATCACCGAAGTTAAGCAGCATTGGGCGCGGATAGTACTTGGATGGGGGACCGCCTGGGAACACCGCGTGTCGTTGGCATCTCTTTTTCTTATTTTAAGCACAAATTAATCAGATAAAACGAAAACAGCGTTATTTATTAATTGAATATTATGCATTTTCTTACAATTCAGTTAAATAATCCAATCAGACCATCAGACGCTAACAATTTATCAATTCATGTTTACAATTTAACTTCTTTTAATTATATGCAGCGGTCACTAACTGAATGAAGTATCCTTCAGCACTTTGGTAGGCAGGACCCTTCTAGCTAATTCAAATCCCTGCGAAATTTTCCAATAATAGCAGGTATACAGTTTATGATTTATGGCATGCTAAAAGATACTTCTGTCGCGACAGATGAGCGAGGCGCGCAATTTTTATGGGGGTGCAGTTTATTACCCTACCTGTGTTCTGCGCATCTCTAATACAGCCCGTGCCTACTTGCTAACTATACAAAAGTTCTTGATAAAATAACTAAAATTAATTATTGTGCTTGTTACTGTAAGCGTAATGATATACTTCGTGAAATATTGGACTCTAAGAAGTTGTACGGTATTTCTAAAAGTATTCAGACTATGTGTTAGTATTCTAGATTTTTACAGATTTTTCCGAAGTTGCGTTTACGTTTAGGGTGATATCTTGCAATATTAATTTTTTCAGAAAACGTATTATAATATTATATTTAAGTTTTTTAAATTCCAATTTCAATGCTCATTTTGTTGGCAACGACCATACCATGCTGAGAACACCGGTTCTCGTCTGATCACCGAAGTTAAGCAGCATTGGGCGCGGATAGTACTTGGATGGGGGACCGCCTGGGAACACCGCGTGTCGTTGGCATCTCTTTTTCTTATTTTAAGCACAAATTAATCAGATAAAACGAAAACAGCGTTATTTATTAATTGAATATTATGCATTTTCTTACAATTCAGTTAAATAATCCAATCAGACCATCAGACGCTAACAATTTATCAATTCATGTTTACAATTTAACTTCTTTTAATTATATGCAGCGGTCACTAACTGAATGAAGTATCCTTCAGCACTTTGCTAGGCAGGACCCTTCTAGCTAATTCAAATCCCTGCGAAATTTTCCAATAATAGCAGGTATACAGTTTATGATTTATGGCATGCCAAAAGATACTTCTGTCGCGACAGATGAGCGAGGCGCGAAATTTTTATGGGGGTGCAGTTTATTACCCTACCTGTGTTCTGCGCATCTCTAATACAGCCCGTGCCTACTTGCTAACTATACAAAAGTTCTTGATAAAATAACTAAAATTAATTATTGTGCTTGTTACTGTAAGCGTAATGATATACTTCGTGAAATATTGGACTCTAAGAAGTTGTACGGTATTTCTAAAAGTATTCAGACTATGTGTTAGTATTCTAGATTTTTACAGATTTTTCCGAAGTTGCGTTTACGTTTAAGGTGATATCTTGCAATATTAATTTTTTCAGAAAACGTATTATATTATATTTAAGTTTTTTAAATTCCAATTTCAATGCTAATTTTGTTGGCAACGACCATACCATGCTGAGAACACCGGTTCTCGTCTGATCACCGAAGTTAAGCAGCATTGGGCGCGGATAGTACTTGGATGGGGGACCGCCTGGGAACACCGCGTGTCGTTGGCATCTCTTTTTCTTATTTTAAGCACAAATTAATCAGATAAAACGAAAACAGCGTTATTTATTAATTGAATATTATGCATTTTCTTACGATTCAATTAAATAATCCAATCAGACCATCAGACGCTAACAATTTATCAATTCATGTTTACGATTTAACTTTTTTTAATTATATGCAACGGTCACTAACTGAATGAAGTATCCTTCATCACTTTGGTAGGCAGGACCCTTCTAGCTAATTCAAATCTCTGTGAATTTTCCAATAATAGCAGGTATTCAGTTTATGATTTATGGCATGCTAAAAGATACTTCTGTCGCGACAGATGAGCGAGGCGCGCAATTTTTATGGGGGTGCAGTTTATTACGCTACCTGCGTTCTGCGCATCTTTAATACAGCCCGTGCCTACTTGCTAACTATACAAAAGTTCTTGATAAAATAACTAAAATTAATTCCTGTGCTTGTTCTGTAAGCGTAATGCTATACTTCGTAAAATATTGGACTCTAAAAAGTCGTGCGGTATTTCTAAAAGTATACTTTAGACTATGTGTTAGTATTCTAGATTTCTACAGATTTTTCCGAAGTTGCGTTTACGTTTAGGGTGATATCTTGCAATATTAATTTTTTCAGAAAACGTATTATAATATTATATTTAAGTTTTTTAAATTCCAATTTCAATGCTAATTTTGTTGGCAACGACCATACCATGCTGAGAACACCGGTTCTCGTCTGATCACCGAAGTTAAGCAGCATTGGGCGCGGATAGTACTTGGATGGGGGACCGCCTGGGAACACCGCGTGTCGTTGGCATCTCTTTTTCTTATTTTAAGCACAAATTAATCAGATAAAACGAAAACAGCGTTATTTATTAATTGAATATTATGCATTTTCTTACAATTCAGTTAAATAATCCAATCAGACCATCAGACGCTAACAATTTATCAATTCATGTTTACAATTTAACTTCTTTTAATTATATGCAGCGGTCACTAACTGAATGAAGTATCCTTCAGCACTTTGGTAGGCAGGACCCTTCTAGCTAATTCAAATCCCTGCGAAATTTTCCAATAATAGCAGGTATACAGTTTATGATTTATGGCATGCTAAAAGATACTTCTGTCGCGACAGATGAGCGAGGCGCGCAATTTTTATGGGGGTGCAGTTTATTACCCTACCTGTGTTCTGCGCATCTCTAATACAGCCCGTGCCTACTTGCTAACTATACAAAAGTTCTTGATAAAATAACTAAAATTAATTATTGTGCTTGTTACTGTAAGCGTAATGATATACTTCGTGAAATATTGGACTCTAAGAAGTTGTACGGTATTTCTAAAAGTATTCAGACTATGTGTTAGTATTCTAGATTTTTACAGATTTTTCCGAAGTTGCGTTTACGTTTAGGGTGATATCTTGCAATATTAATTTTTTCAGAAAACGTATTATAATATTATATTTAAGTTTTTTAAATTCCAATTTCAATGCTCATTTTGTTGGCAACGACCATACCATGCTGAGAACACCGGTTCTCGTCTGATCACCGAAGTTAAGCAGCATTGGGCGCGGATAGTACTTGGATGGGGGACCGCCTGGGAACACCGCATGTCGTTGGCATCTCTTTTTCTTATTTTAAGCACAAATTAATCAGATAAAACGAAAACAGCGTTATTTATTAATTGAATATTATGCATTTTCTTACAATTCAGTTAAATAATCCAATCAGACCATCAGACGCTAACAATTTATCAATTCATGTTTACAATTTAACTTCTTTTAATTATATGCAGCGGTCACTAACTGAATGAAGTATCCTTCAGCACTTTGCTAGGCAGGACCCTTCTAGCTAATTCAAATCCCTGCGAAATTTTCCAATAATAGCAGGTATACAGTTTATGATTTATGGCATGCCAAAAGATACTTCTGTCGCGACAGATGAGCGAGGCGCGAAATTTTTATGGGGGTGCAGTTTATTACCCTACCTGTGTTCTGCGCATCTCTAATACAGCCCGTGCCTACTTGCTAACTATACAAAAGTTCTTGATAAAATAACTAAAATTAATTATTGTGCTTGTTACTGTAAGCGTAATGATATACTTCGTGAAATATTGGACTCTAAGAAGTTGTACGGTATTTCTAAAAGTATTCAGACTATGTGTTAGTATTCTAGATTTTTACAGATTTTTCCGAAGTTGCGTTTACGTTTAAGGTGATATCTTGCAATATTAATTTTTTCAGAAAACGTATTATATTATATTTAAGTTTTTTAAATTCCAATTTCAATGCTAATTTTGTTGGCAACGACCATACCATGCTGAGAACACCGGTTCTCGTCTGATCACCGAAGTTAAGCAGCATTGGGCGCGGATAGTACTTGGATGGAGGACCGCCTGGGAACACCGCGTGTCGTTGGCATCTCTTTTTCTTATTTTAAGCACAAATTAATCAGATAAAACGAAAACAGCGTTATTTATTAATTGAATATTATGCATTTTCTTACGATTCAATTAAATAATCCAATCAGACCATTAGACGCTAACAAATTATCAATTCATGTTTACAATTTAACTTCTTTTAATTATATGCAGCGGTCACTAACTGAATGAAGTATCCTTCAGCACTTTGGTAGGCAGGACCCTTCTAGCTAATTCAAATCCCTGCGAAATTTTCCAATAATAGCAGGTATACAGTTTATGATTTATGGCATGCTAAAAGATACTTCTGTCGCGACAGATGAGCGAGGCGCGCAATTTTTATGGGGGTGCAGTTTATTACGCTACCTGCGTTCTGCGCATCTTTAATACAGCCCGTGCCTACTTGCTAACTATACAAAAGTTCTTGATAAAATAACTAAAATTAATTATTGTGCTTGTTCTGAAAGCGTAATGCTATACTTCGTAAAATATTGGACTCTAAGAAGTCGTGCGGTATTTCTAAAAGTATATTTCAGACTATGTTTTAGTATTCTAGATTTTTACAGATTTTTCCGAAGTTGCGTTTACGTTTAGGGTGATATCTTGCAATATTAATTTTTTCAGAAAACGTATTATAATATTATATTTAAGTTTTTTAAATTCCAATTTCAATGCTAATTTTGTTGGCAACGACCATACCATGCTGAGAACACCGGTTCTCGTCTGATCACCGAAGTTAAGCAGCATTGGGCGCGGATAGTACTTGGATGGGGGACCGCCTGGGAACACCGCGTGTCGTTGGCATCTCTTTTTCTTATTTTAAGCACAAATTAATCAGATAAAACGAAAACAGCGTTATTTATTAATTGAATATTATGCATTTTCTTACAATTCAGTTAAATAATCCAATCAGACCATCAGACGCTAACAATTTATCAATTCATGTTTACGATTTAACTTTTTTTAATTATATGCAACGGTCACTAACTGAATGAAGTATCCTTCATCACTTTGGTAGGCAGGACCCTTCTAGCTAATTCAAATCCCTGCGAAATTTTCCAATAATAGCAGGTATACAGTTTATGATTTATGGCATGCTAAAAGATACTTCTGTCGCGACAGATGAGCGAGGCGCGCAATTTTTATGGGGGTGCAGTTTATTACGCTACCTGCGTTCTGCGCATCTTTAATACAGCCCGTGCCTACTTGCTAACTATACAAAAGTTCTTGATAAAATAACTAAAATTAATTATTGTGCTTGTTACTGTAAGCGTAATGATATACTTCGTGAAATATTGGACTCTAAGAAGTTGTACGGTATTTCTAAAAGTATTCAGACTATGTGTTAGTATTCTAGATTTTTACAGATTTTTCCGAAGTTGCGTTTACGTTTAAGGTGATATCTTGCAATATTAATTTTTTTCAGAAAACGTATTATAATATTATATTTAAGTTTTTTAAATTCCAATTTCAATGCTAATTTTGTTGGCAACGACCATACCATGCTGAGAACACCGGTTCTCGTCTGATCACCGAAGTTAAGCAGCATTGGGCGCGGATAGTACTTGGATGGGGGACCGCCTGGGAACACCGCGTGTCGTTGGCATCTCTTTTTCTTATTTTAAGCACAAATTAATCAGATAAAACGAAAACAGCGTTATTTATTAATTGAATATTATGCATTTTCTTACAATTCAGTTAAATAATCCAATCAGACCATCAGACGCTAACAATTTATCAATTCATGTTTACGATTTAACTTTTTTTAATTATATGCAACGGTCACTAACTGAATGAAGTATCCTTCATCACTTTGGTAGGCAGGACCCTTCTAGCTAATTCAAATCCCTGCGAAATTTTCCAATAATAGCAGGTATACAGTTTATGATTTATGGCATGCTAAAAGATACTTCTGTCGCGACAGATGAGCGAGGCGCGCAATTTTTATGGGGGTGCAGTTTATTACGCTACCTGCGTTCTGCGCATCTTTAATACAGCCCGTGCCTACTTGCTAACTATACAAAAGTTCTTGATAAAATAACTAAAATTAATTATTGTGCTTGTTCTGAAAGCGTAATGCTATACTTCGTAAAATATTGGACTCTAAGAAGTCGTGCGGTATTTCTAAAAGTATATTTCAGACTATGTTTTAGTATTCTAGATTTTTACAGATTTTTCCGAAGTTGCGTTTACGTTTAGGGTGATATCTTGCAATATTAATTTTTTCAGAAAACGTATTATAATATTATATTTAAGTTTTTTAAATTCCAATTTCAATGCTAATTTTGTTGGCAACGACCATACCATGCTGAGAACACCGGTTCTCGTCTGATCACCGAAGTTAAGCAGCATTGGGCGCGGATAGTACTTGGATGGGGGACCGCCTGGGAACACCGCGTGTCGTTGGCATCTCTTTTTCTTATTTTAAGCACAAATTAATCAGATAAAACGAAAACAGCGTTATTTATTAATTGAATATTATGCATTTTCTTACAATTCAATTAAATAATCCAATCAGACCATCAGACGCTAACAATTTATCAATTCATGTTTACAATTTAATTTTTTTTAATTATATGCAGCGGTCACTAACTGAATGAAGTATCCTTCATCACTTTGGTAGGCAGGACCCTTCTAGCTAATTCAAATCCCTGCGAAATTTTCCAGTAATTGCAGGTATACAGTTTAAAGAATCCTAAAAGTTGTTATTGTCGCCAGAGATGAGTGAGGTACCTACCCTTTTTTTATGAGGTTGCAGTTTATAATCCTATTTGAATTCTGTGCGTAAGATTTGTACCGGTTGTCTGATCACTTAAGTCAAGCAGCGTTGGGCGCGGATAGTACTTGGACCGCCTGGGAGTACCGCATGCCGATGACGAGATTATTAGATAAGTGAAAATAACAAAACATTTAAGATATGCAATTGGAGAATGAAAGAATGCTTTTCGCAACGGACGACACAGATTATTGTAAATTCGACGAACCCATAAAAGTTGCGCGCGCTGGCTGTTTTTATACATGCAACATTTCGACGTGAGTTTTGTTTTTTTGGATAAAATACTCGGAATCAGCGCCGCGGATGACACGGATTGATTCATTAAACGGTGAAGGAGGTGTGAAAGGGGACAAACTCACTTTCGCGTTATTAAGGATTAAGATAACATAAGGAGTGTCCAAGTCCAATGCTGTCATGTTAGATATGTATGTACACTAGTGATCAAAAAAAAGTGAGCACCGACATTCGTCCTGCATATGTGAACTTTACCTTCACTTCCACCAATTTTTTCTACCTGTACGGAAAAGGTGTAAGTAAGGGACGTAAAAGGACCTGTTTTGAATGCCTAGATCACAGTTTTTCATCGATTCTGGCAGTGTGTGGACAAAAAGTAGCAATCAAATCAAGTGACCTAACTTTTCGAAAAAGTCTAAAGTTATTTCAATCATTTTTGACAATGGCTCCTGCTAGACGGTAAGTGTTATTACAATTTTTTTTTTAAATTGTAATGATAAACAAAGAAAATTATTTAGTTTGAGTAAAGAAAATGTAGCTTTTAACGGTGTGATGTACCGTACTGTTTTCATTTTTGGTTTTCCTTAAAGTGTTATTAAAAAATGAAAAAAAGAAAAAAATTACTACTCAAATTGTGATACTGTGCTTTAAATATGAATTTGCCGCATATTAAGCCTGTTTTGGTTCATTTTCCAGGAAAAAATTGACTGAAGCAAACAAAGGATTCATTATTGGATTGCACGAAAACGGAAAATTCTAACGTGTTATCAGAAAAGAGATGAGAAAAAAAGGGGTTATCATTAGTACGGGAGGCGTGCACAATGTTATCGCTTCGTATAGGGAACACGAAACATTTTCCCGAAAGGCCGGGTCAGGTAGACCACGAAAACTGACGGAGAGAAACAGCTACGCCTTAAAGATGGAGGTATTAAAAAACAGGAAAATATCATTTGTGGAACTGCGGCAATTTTCCAAACATCTTCAGGATTTCAAGTCACCAGACACACTATCAGGCGACGTCTTAAGGAGATTGGAGTTCGAAGCCATCGGCGTAGGCGAGTTCCTTTACTTACCGCGACCCACAAACGGAGAAGAAAGGAGTTGGCTAATGCCAATCAAAATACGGATTGAACAAAAATTTTATGGTCTGATGAATCCAGGTTTTGTTTTTCATCTGATCGTCCCCAAACTTGCATTAGGAGGTCCGGTGAACAATACGACCCTTATTGCCTCCAAATCACAACAAAAAGAAATCTGGGGTTAATGCTGTGGGGATGTTTTTCGGCATCAGGGGTTGGAAAACTGGTTAAAATCGAACAAGGTGTAAAACTAAACGCGGATATTAACACGAATATCCTAGAAGAAGGTTTGATTCCCACTTTAAGGGATCTCGGAAGTGATGAATACACCTTCCAACAGGATAATGGCCCATGCCATACTGCCCGAAGGACGAAAACCTGGTTCGAAGAGAAAAATATTCAAATAATGGATCAGTGGCCTGCTCAAAGTCCGGACTTGAATCCCATTGAAAATTTATGGGACAATACGGATCGAGAAATCCATAAAAATCCCATAAATGACATTAATCAACTTTGGTCAGCATTACAAACTGCGTGGAGCGAAATTCCATCATCTTTAATTAAGAACTTAATAATGTCAATGCCAAGGAGATTAGAGGAAGTTTTTAAAAACCGAGGGGGAAACATACCTTATTAGTAAATAAGCAACATTTTTCTAAATATTTATTGCTGTTATTTATGAAATACTTACAAATATACTTTTGTCAAAATATTTTAAGTCTGATTACTTTTTACCAGCCTTATTGTACCAGTTTATTGAATATTTTGCTGTGCTCACTTTTTTTTGATCACTAGTGTATATGTAAATGCAACAGCAACTACTAATTTGATTTTAAGAAATAAAAATTAATAAAATACTTACCCCTATGAATCTTCTCAGTATTGTTGACTAAATCACTGCACTACGCTGCAAGAACTGGAGTGAAATGTGTATCCGTTTGAACTTTTAGGACATATACTAAAAATGCGACGAATATCGGTTGTACAAACTTATTTCAACTGTGGGCTCGATCTTTTAGTTTCTAGGTATTATTAATGCACTTGAAATCTTAGCCCATGTGTATGAAAAATCGTTTTATTACTATAAATGCTCTGAACTTATGAATGTGAGAACAAATGTTTGGATTAGTTTAAAAAAAAATCCGTTTAAGTTGAAAACATTTATAAGTTTGCAGAAGATGTATCAAATGGGCAATTTTAAATAGTAACATTTGGGGGATCCGCTGAACGTAAATTTGGCTTAGTTGGCTGAAATTGTGTTGATAATTTGGATAAAATAAACACCCTTATATTAGCCACAGCTTTTAAATTTACATGCAACGGATCCCCCGAATTATTTTAAAATTAAGCGACGCAAAAGGAGGAAAATCAGTTAGATGTGCTAATGGAGCCTCTCCGTTTAAGACTCCATTGCCACAACCACTTGGGGGTCCCTCGGAGATGGTCTGGGCTCTGGAGGATCATCGCTAGTATCTGGAGGCTGATCATCATCATCAGGACGATGAGACGGGCCACTGGTCGGGCCAACCTTGGTCTTGGCCATGCTCAAGTAATGCATATTTTCATCGTCGTCCAATATCTTAAACGGCTGATTCTTACCAACAATAGCGATAGAAATGTTCTGCAATAATGTAATTTATTAATTTTTTGTATATTATTAAATTAAATATATTTGCTTACCAATAGTGGGGATAGCTCCTCTTTAGTAAGCAAGTCCTCGTTGGGTAATGATCCCCTGATCGCCTGGATTCCGTGGCAAATCAATTCATCCTTGGAGCACTCTGCGAACTCGGACAGGTGCCTCTCCAAGTAGGTTCTTGCACTCTGCGATCTTGAGCCGATAGACATTGCCTTACAGTTGAAGTAGTTGGCGGACGGGACGACCTGATAGACGTGAGGTCCCTGATCGTCGTATCCAGCGACCAACAGTCCGACGCCGTAAGGTCTGCGGTCGTATCGCTGCGTGGTGATCTGCATCTTGTTACCCAGATTCATAATAAGTCGAGAAACTGGGTAGTTCGTGTCGTAGGAGTACTTGTAATTGAGACACTCAGTGCGAAGGTAACGGCTGAGAATTCTAGCGTCCGCAGTAATTCCAGCAATTGAAATTCCCAAGTGGTCGTCGATGGGTATAATTTTCTTCTGGTAGGAAGCCAGCTCGGATGAAGCCCGCTTCAATGCCACTAAAACAGCGTAGTCACGATTTTTAAGACCGACCGTAGCTGAGCCAAGTTTTACCGCTTCCATTGCGTATTCGACTTGATGAAGCCGCCCTTGAGGGCTCCAGACGGTAACATCGCTGTCGTATTGATTTCGAAACTATAAAAGGAATAATTGTTAAGAAATCATTTTCAGAGAAATTACCGAGTTAGGTTATGAAAATGCTTGAAAGCAAAATTTTTAGGAAGGCGGTTAAATTTATAAAACTTCACAAATTTCACATCTTGTTTTGCTAAATGTAAGTTAAATGTATTAAATTCTTAAATATCCGGCGAAATTACCTACCATTTTACAACTGCACTAGAATGACAAAACAAATTTCAGCAGCCGACAACTGCTTTGTGAAACCTGAAGTTGTTTACGATTTTTCACTTCCACTAAAATTTGACGTTTTTCAAAGGACAGTAAGGAGGAAAACTTTCAACATTGTACACTTTATTTTTTATATTAAGAATTAAATTTTCAAATAATTTTGTTCGCTTTTTGATGTAAAAGCATCTTGAAAATTATATTAAAATTTCTACATTCAAATTAATCTATTTATCAATTAATAAGCCGTAACTAATTCTTACCTGGGAGCACTTTGGAAATGGAACAATAGAAAACAAGACGATTCCGTGGTCCATTCCGCAGATGCAAAAACAACGCAAACAAGACACCATCGGCGAAACGTCAAACAGGAACAATAAAGCCTGACATATTTTGTGGAAAATTTGCAGGAAGATTTCGCTTGCGGATTGTCCAGGAAAAGATTACAATGGCAGCGGTGAACTCAAGGGAGGAGCGTTGGAAAAGGGTAAGAATTATTTGTCCGCAAAATGAAGTGAAACATCTTTCATCAAACGTCTGCTCAGATTGGCCCTCGGGACCCATGCAAATCTTCATCGGTATAAAAGCCACCAATTTTTAGTCTTACAACTGATTTACGCGACTTTTGCTAGCATTCTTAACATATTTATGATTAATATGCATAAAATGAAACTAAATCTTAGCGTAAATTGGCCTGTAAACTTTAAAAGTTGTCCGTGAAAGGGCGTCAGCAGATTGCCAATTTCATCACGCTCTACTTGCGCACGAAACGCAACTCTATGGTTCTAGATCTAGGGTATTAAACAATTTGAAGGAATTTTTGCAATTGATTCATTTTATCAATTGGAAACTTTCACTCTTTCGGAAGGTGCTGCACTTTTAAGAGCCAGAGCTTATCACAACGGTGCCGTCGGCTGATTGCAGACCAAGCCCACGTAAGCCTCGTTTGCAAAACCTTTTCAAAAAAAGCGATAAGGCGATTTACCTTATTTACGTTGCCAAGTTTCAATTTCATATGTGTCGGTCTACTGTTAAAATAAAATATTTAACAGATTAATTTAGTTACAAAGCCACAGAAATACTGTAGAAGTCCCTTATTCAAATGCAAAATTTCAACCTTGACCAAATTACAAGTTGGATTACAATACTATAATAAGAATTACTCATATAATAGTTCAACAGCTGATGCGTATTTTAAATAAATATACATAGAAATCTGCAAGTATAAAAGTTGTAATTCCTAATTTTTCATGAAGATTGCTATCACCTACGAGCTGTTTCAATTTTCGTAAAAAGTTAAATTATACTTACCGTTGCTTATGAAACGCTTGTACAAGGGAAATCGTCATTCATAAAGTAAATTTTTTTATTTTTATATTTCAAATATGGATCGAAATCTATTATAGGCCAAAAACAGGATCGATTCAATTGGGGCTAATATAATAAGTATAGCGGACAAAACACTTTTTTTGAAAACGGTTACTGTTCAGTGATTTAGCTAATCGGAAAGCCAATGGTCAATTAAAACAGAGTTGCATTAAATTTTCTCTCAATATTTATTCGATATATTCCTGGATATCCACGAAACGTTTCAAAATTGTGCTTGTACACATTCAATGTGAAAAAACACTTCATTTGGCTTTGTCTTAGTCGGGTAATGATCGAATTACGAGTTTTAGAAACTTTATTCTATTGATAAACATTATATTAACTGTCTGTTTTCTTCCAATTTTTCAGGCAGTGGTTGGTAACCTGCCGCCAGATTTTTTACGTATCACTACACCAAAAGAAATTCAGGAAGCTGCTGATTGTCAAGCTGCAATGGCTCTTTACCAGCAACAAGCAGTAACATCGTACATGGTAATTTGAGGCGTTTGTTTTAAAAGTGAGATATGGATTTAATGACAGTGATAGAGTTTAAAGTTATCAAAATACAAAAATGAATCGTATCTCACTTTCCAAATAAACGATTCATATACATGTGTATTTTTAAATTATTTTGAAACTAAAATATCTCTAACTGGCATTGAATTGAAAATAGAATGCTCCAAATATCGTTGGTCACCTGAGCATAACAATTGCCCAAGCCAAATTAGTTAGGAATTATGGTTTGACTCGAATGGATCCCTACGTAAGGATAAGGGTCGGTCACTTTGTCTACGAAACGCAAACGGATCCCAATGGAGGTAAAAATCCCCGCTGGAATAGAGTAATCCATAGTCAGCTACCTTTTGGCGTACATTCCATTTCCATTGAGATATATGACGAGTGCAGCTTCAAGATGGATGAGCTTATCGCTTGGACGGAAATAAAAATCCCGGAGCAAGTGCTACGCGGTGAAACCCACGAAGAATGGTATCCTTTAAGTGGTAAGCAAGGCGACGGCGTCGAGGGAACTATTGACGTTGTCCTAAGCTTCAGCACGCAACCAGTGCCGTCGTACATGTATCCGCCCGTTGCTCCGGTTGTAATGGTCCCAAGCGTTTCAGCAACTCTTCCTCGCAGCATGCCCGTCTTTGTAGCTCCACAACAACCTCAAGTGCCACCACCAATGCCCAAAATAAGTGAGGCCGACTTGAAACAAGTAAGTTTACCATCTTTTACACACTTTATAACAATATAATGAATATCTTAAATATTTTTTCAGGTTCAAGAAATGTTCCCAAATATCGACAAGGAGGTTATAAAATCAGTTTTTGAAGCAAATCGTGGTAATAAAGATACAACGATTAATTCACTGCTGCAAATGACTGACTAAAAATGACATCCGAGTGGCCAGATAGAACCGAATCGATAGAGGAAAAAGGCTGTGTAGTTGTATTTCTAAATGGTGGAGAAGGCTACGAATCTTCCACATACAGCTTGCGATCTGGCGAAAACCTATCATTCAAGTTATTGTCTATGTTTTCTATTTACTAAGTCGACTTGTTTTTCTTTCACTTATTGTTTTGTGGATTAATGTATTATTAATGGCTTTTACCCCAAACAACTGTTTATGCGAATAAATTATATTCAAATGTATACAGAAATATTTTTCTTAATGCTGCTCTTTTGTTATTCATATTTATTGTATATTAACCTCCGGCGCAAGAGACATAATCTACAATTTTTTACATATTTACGAATGCAAAGGCTTTAAAATTTAATGCAAGAGAAAATTGCCAATCCTGAAGTTTTTTTTATAAGCTGTTATCTATAGGTTGATCTTGTTTACATCATTCATCTGTCTTTCCAAGAAGATATTACATATACAGAAGTTAAAAATTATTGCATTATTTACTCGAGGATTTTAAAAATTATACAACTAAAACCGGAAAAAAATCAGGAAAATTAGATTTTAGAAAGAATAGCCCTCTTACTCATAAAATGTTTTGTTTGACTCTCAATCAAACCTTAATTGCTATTTGTGAGATTTGGGCTCCACATATTCCAAGCAATAAAACAAAAATCGTTAACTTATATTCTTGAAAAAATAATATTCCAATTGATTATTTTTCAAAATGATTATTTATATTAAATGAAATTTAAATGTGATAATTATGTAACAGGTAAATTTAAAATGATAATATTCAAACAACACAATTAGAACTGAGAAAATATAACCGATAATAAGCCTGGCGAATTGAATTTAATGATACCTCACAGTAATTATTACTGAATAAATTCAGACAATTCCACTTTAATCTCATTTGGAAAAAGGTCTGATATTACAGAAATATTAGAAAGGTTCTTTAAGGTTTATCATAAATTCGAATTGGATCATAAAGTGTTTCTAAAAAGTAATAGAATAGAATTTTATTACCCACCCACCCTGCATACCAAAATGTTTCCAATCCCTCCAATAAATTTCTGCAGTCAGTGAGTTATGATTACCATGCGACTACTTCACTACAATTTCCTGCATCAGAAAACTTGGAGCTCTAAGTTCACGTGCTCCACGCCCTTGCCTGCCTCGAAGCTTCAAAATGGGTTAGAAAAGCCCCTGAGTCGGACATTAATAAATATTTTATAGGACGTCGGGGCAGGTAATGGACTAGTTGCTATTGGAAAAGTTCGCATACATATATACGACCGACATGTGCATACATTCAAATGGAGCCCATCTTGAGGTCGAACTCACGGGATGTATATGTATGTAGCTACAATAGAATATTTTGTGGAGTCTCATGTACTTCATGCACTTCGTAGTCATCGGAAGATAGGTAGACTCTGTAAAATTATATTCTTGCTAGAGAATGTCCACCTTTTTCTGGGTTTCATAAACTAGGAATAATATTTTCTAAAAGAATTAATTCTAAACAAATTATAAATGATGAAAATTTTAATACCTTTTACTAAATACATAAATGTTCAAAAATTGCTAGGTATGAAGTAACTTTAATGTTAAGTGTCGCCAGTGAAGAGCGCCTTCCACTTTACAACGGGCAACGATAATAAGAAACATATGAGCAGTTACTAAATCAGGTTTAGTCCGCTAGAAATTAATAAAATAGTTCTAGGAATACATATAATTGTTATTTAAGTTAAGCATTTTGCGCGCAGACAAGCACGCATTCACGTTTTAAATTAATATATGAATTTATTGTCAATTAATTAAATTGCTGCAAAAAAGGTTTAATACAGTTCACATGGATATTTACAAAACCGCTTGGATAATTAATTTTACGTAAAGTAAATCTGTACTTAATTTTTTAATCAATTACAGAAAAATGCATTTCTAAGGACTAAATTTTTACAAGAAGATCGCCTATAAATATCATAAACCATTATTAGCTATTAGAAATGTGAATAGAATAGATTGATTCAACAAATTTGAAAGTGACTATATTGATTGTTCTGTAATGCAAAGCCATATATTTGCAAAAAAATTGTTCTCCTATAAACTAGAATTTCATCTCCTTACCTCTGATTTACAGAAGAAAATTCCCTAGAAAGTCAACCTGAACATAGATATAAAATTGAAATAAAACTCCTACACATTTAACCTTTAATGAATAACACCTCATAAGTCTCACAAATGTTTAAATGACGTTTTTTCAAAAGATATAAATTTTAATAATTTTTGTGAGTAACTATAATTAATCATATTAATTATATATACTTAGACACGATAGTAAATAGGTCTTTTTTCAGCTTAATATATACGAGAAAATGTTTGTTATCTAAATCGCGTCGTAACTGCTTAGCGTATTAAAACTAGAATTTTGGTTCGTTAACGCTAGCGGCAGTAAAGTTAACGAAGAAATCAACGCGGCAATGAAATAGTTTAATGTTTCGGCCTGCCGTAACATAACATTCATTATTTTCTGTTTACGTGGTTATATTACTTTACTAGTCTCGGGGTTATGCAGTATTACCACCTATGTAATTCACGAAGGAAGGCTCTACCAAAGAGAGTAGGCGATAAATTCAACCTGGAGGCAAGGTATGTAGTATCACGCCTCCGTTCTAAAATCGAACGTTAATACTACTATATCACTTTACTCTTTTTGAGAAAATAAATTATTTTAACTTAATTGCTATAATATTAGAGGAGGATAGATGGTAATGGTTTCTATTTACAATGATACGAGCACACAGCTCTTGAAAGTAATATAATAAAGATGAAGCCTAAGGAGTAGGTCGTGTTTTTCACATTTTTATTATACATACAGTAGGGCCCCGATAATCCGAACACCCAAAATTTATACCCTGTTCGGATCAATGGAGCGTTCGGATTACAGTATGTACATAGAAATTTTGAAATGTACTTTTTGAAATGATATACATCTTCGCTGCTCCATATAAAAACCACATAAATAAGACATATTCAAGCTGGGGATTTTTAGGGGTTTTTAAAGTTTTTCTAGCTCCTGTACGCTTTTCTGCATTTATTACAAATGACCGTCTGTTTTTCTCTTTACTTTTGATGTCAAAAATAGTCGACTTTCTAACGTTATACTGCTGCGCAAGAGTTGTTAAGGAAACACCTTCTTTAATCTTGTCTAAAATCTCGCATTTTTCTGATGTTGTCAATGTTATGTACATATATGGGGCTGTTCGGATTATAGAGATGTTCGGATAAGCGAGGGTTCGGATTATCGAGGCCCTACTGTATATGTATCTCCGCTTTTATTTTGAATCCTAAGAAAATTTCAGAACAGTTTTTTAAAACTATGTTAAAGTATGTATAATAGAAATTGAGCTTGAATGGAAGAATTTCAATATAAAAGTTATTCTGTACTTTTACTTCTAATTTTTTTAAAATAATTTTTTTTTCATACACTCTAAAATATATAAAAAGTATGTATATTATGTCAGAAAATACTCTTTTGAGTTTTTAGAATATGGAAAAGTAAGTACATATTCAAGGATTTTCTCAAATTTCGCTATCAAACGTCAACTACATATTGTGCAAATCATGAAAGATCAAATTTTGAGATTTGGACTTTTGAAACAATTGCAAATATTTACCAAAATATTAAAGTTGATTTGTATTTCATCGTATTTCTTCTTATTTACTTCGCACAGTTAATACAATTGATAAAACGGAACAGACGAGATAATTTTCGCGCTGAATGTGAAGTGCTATGATAAATTGTCTAATATGCGATAGTATAAGTACATAAAGATAGCAGCTATGCTTTTATTTAATAAAAATTTCTCATATATGTATGTAATCTTTAAACTAGCATCAGTTTAGTTGATATTCGAACAGATTATGTGAAAATCAAGTTATTTTTAGTAGGAATATTAAATGTTTTAAGTTTATGTTCTTCATTCTATATTTCAAAAATTTGAAAGATATAGTGTACTCTTAAAGTGTAGTTGTGTATGTTGTGTTCATTGTTGATTGAGTTGTTCGCTTTTCATATTCTTCATACTTTCAATCAGACTGTGGTACAATACAATAATAATAATAATAAATGAATAACCAACAAACTGTTCAAAATATATTTTAATAAATCGCAGTATATTCATACATTAAGTTGAATACTACTTTTGGACCCTTCTAAAAAAGGAAAATGTTGGAGTAAGTTGATAAACAATCAGTTAGTTTTTAGTGCATTTTCTAGTAAAGCAAATTATTCTATTAGTAGTTTGCTCGCTCTCGGCATTGCCAGACAACCGTGGTATTTGATAGAATTTCATTTATTTTCCCTTCCATATACATTTTAACATTAATTTAACTCTAATTAACTCTAATTTACCAGATTTTTGAAATTTCATCAACTCTTCCGAAATTATAATTTTTTAATCAAACTATAATTGTTTTTCACAAATAATTTTTAAATGTTTTTGTAAAATTTAAGTGAAAGGCACAAAACACTGTAGTAAATATTCATGCTAATAGTTATAAACCAAACTCTTAGCTTACCAGTTAATATGTGAGGCTAATTCCCTTTGAAAAACTACTACTACTACTTTTTATAAGCTTAAATAAATCAATGAAAAGCAGTTCCATATCTTTGAAAAATCTTCTTTCAAAAGTATCCTGTGAAAAGATAAATTATCTAAGATCTAAGTAAGCATTTACATCTTACGATTTTAAACGAAGCCGCCTTGAACTCTTACGCGATTTTTTTTTTGAGATTCGCAACCTAAAAAACCTCTCGTAACAAGTAGCGAGTAATTGTATTTAAAATTCAAAATTTTGAATTGTAATATTTAGACACTGAATTAGCTGATTTAAAATTCCTTATACATACATATGTAGATACCTATTTTTATGAAATTTTACTTAATTTAGATAGTATTGAGCCCGAACTATTTTAAATTCTGAGATTCGGGAACTCAGCGCCTTTATGGCCGTTTTGTTTATCATTGAACCTTTCGGCAAACTTAATCTTTATATACAATATGATAAAAAAAATATTGTCCAATCGGTTCACGCGTTCCAAATGTTAAGCGTGAAGAGACATAAAAAAAGGAAGCATAAGGGTCGAATTGATAACCACTCTTTCTTTTTAGTTGATAAAAAAAGGGATCGAATCGAATGCAACGCTTATAATTTAAACAAATTGAGTAACCGTCCTACCAACGCATTTACCCATAGCGCGATGCATCCGGCCTTTATTACATATACTTGTAAAAGAGATGAATTTAGTCTCTTAAAATTTGCAATTCGGTCACGAGACTGCACTGAGTGCATACTCTGAATTATAAAAAGAATGCACGCACATCTAATCAAAGCATGCAAATATCGGAGCTAATTTCACCCAGGCAGGTCGGCTTGATTGCAACGAGTTACAAAACAAAGACAAAGCGCTCGTTGCAAAATTTTATTTGCCGACATTGAGATAGCGCGACTGTGGCCGATTGTTAGATTGGATCTGCTCAGGCGAATGTTTGCCCACAGGTTTGAATGTTGCGACTCGAAGCGAAACATCAAAACGCCAACAGTTGCGGCAACAGCATCTGCACCATTAGCATTCCGCCGAAAAAAAAAGAAAACAAAAATACAATAGCCATTTCCAAATTGGATGCCCGGTGAGTCACGAGGGGTTGGGCAATCTACTTGCCGCTAGCCATTTGTTTTGTAGAACGTAATGTGTTCCAAAACACCTGTGCATCTTTCGTTTTCCTCCGCCGCCGTCCGACGTCAGGTAAAACTCGAGAAACTTATTGAACCGAGAAAAATTGCGTTCAGTTCAGAGAGTGGAACGGCCACAGCCGAAGGGGAAAATCTATGAAACCTCAGACCATATGCGCGAAAGGGGATAGCCCGACCTGGATCCGATCCGAGCTAACCTTGGGCTGAGTCGAGTCTGCTCGAGCCCTCGCCGCAGATGGGGCTCCTGGACCTGCTCCCCTTGTGCTCGCCAGAGGCGTCTTATGATTCACGAGCAGTTACTACGGACGTCTTTTCCGTGCACGCCACCGTCGTAGCACTCTGTCTGCATCTTCAAGAATAGATTGACCTCCAACTACCGCGGAGCACACAGATGTTCGCAAGTCGGACAGTGTTCACAGCTGGTTTGGCTTACTGTTTGCTTTCTTCAAAAATCCCGCCAAAAAGCATCGTTTTATGGTAGTTATTTATTACTGAGACAACTTTTATTTTGGGTAAAATTGGTTATTTTATCATAGGGTCGTATATCATTTCTGTAAGACTTTGTCCCAATACGTCACTTTTTGGAGAAAAATAGGCTTGAAGAGTATAAAATAACTGATTTTTATAGAATATTAAAATATGGATCAAATTAAAGTTTGAGCCTTTAGCTATTATGTTAAAATGACTAAAATCTTTGAGACTTTCCTGAATGCTTTATGAATTTCACTTTTTTTTGTTAGCCTATTACTTCGTGATACCCAATCTTAATCACAATAAGCGAACACTCACGAATTAGTTCGCCAATATTCTTACCAATATATTATTTCATAGTTCATAGTATTTCATATTCTAAAATAAGGTTTTATGCTTTCATTTGAGCAACGTTGCGAGCTCTTTTCATGTACCATAATATTTTTTTGAAATCTTCAAAAATTATAATACAAATACGAACTGCTTTAGGTTTTTCAGTGTAATTTGCGAAATTTTTATCTTCTAAAATCTACTATAATAGGTTAAAAGGGGAACGCTTTATTATTTCCTTAAGGTCACTGTAGAACTACAATGGTTATTAGCGACTTTTTATCTTTTGTTTTAATTGATTTAGTGCAAATTTTAAAATGAAATACATACACATGTATATAGTTGTACGACTTGTTTTGCTTTGAACACTTTAGACGCGTTTTTCACTAAGCAGACTTTTTAGAGTTTATGTACATGTTAAGACACAGAATTTTTATTTTGATACTTCAGATATGCTTTTTTAACACGCTTCTATTAACTTGACCTGTAACTTTGCAAGCAAGTCCTACAACTCTCATTTTTCTTAAAATTTCCAAACTTATACAATTCTGGTGAAGTCTTTGTATAAAAATTTCTCATTCCTGTTGATTCCTATTTACATATGTACATATGTATTATGGTTCGTTGTGTGATCTTGATAAGCTATGTATGTACATATTATAAGGCATTTGGGGTCAAAATGGTAATACATAAATGGCTATAAACTTTTAATCTGCTTCTCTTAGGAGAAAACGTATAAATATTATTTTTTCAGCTGAAACAATATATGCTTTAAGATTTAGCGTTTTTATTTAAAAATTTACACAATTGTTAATTTTATAAATGTTACCAAAAGATATTGCAACAAAATTCAAATCTGTTCGAAATCTGATTTCAAATTTCCTACATTTCGAATTGTATTTCATCGAAAATGTTGGCAATAGAAATATCTTTTGTGAATGGAAATGGTGTAATGAGGTAAATATTTTAAATGAAACTATTACAAACGAAAAGTTAAATGAAAATAAAAATAAAATCAGACTTATCTAATCAACAGTTGCGCAAACCATACACAGTAAAAAGGTAAATATTTAAGTACATACGAACCTGGTTATTTAAGCGCCATTTCTTCCATCTATTTTGGGAATTCCCTCATGAATGGGTGCTACCTGATTTGTAATTATTCGTTTCATAACTTTTACCAAATTGCTCATTTTTCGCAGGTAACATTTTAGTAGGTCGTTATACGGAAAAACTTGCTTTCTTGACCCTGATCTTTTCGCTAAGTAGTTATACAAGATCTGTGAGTCACTGTACCATGGATGATAACGCAGCATTAATCTATTCTATTCAGAAGCAAATATCTTGGAAGTAGAATTAAAATGTTTTGGGGAAATTTACCTGTTTGTAGCTAGCATTACTGCTCGAATAGATGGACACATTTCAGGCAGTTGTGCTCCAACCTGATTCCCCTAGCTGAGTTTCTCGGCCAGAAAGGTGGGTACCCCCGTCGAAGCTTGTTTTCTACATCCGACGACTTCTATCGAACCTCATTGCATAGGCTCTATGGTGGGGCCCGTCGTACCACGAGACAAGCAGAGCTGGGAGAAGAAAAGAGCTCCGCACGGTGGTGGGCCCCACTGGATAGGATCTCACCTGTAAGTACGCATGAGCTGAAAACGTCAGCAGACCCAGTGGGGCTCTCGCCTCGTCATTCAAGCAAAGCTCCAACTCCGACGCGGTAGTGATGGTTTCGGGTAGATAAACTCCATCAGTCGAGAGCCGAATTTTGATGCCGAAAGCGAAACATCTGAGGGGTGCTGCTGCTCTGTGTGAAGGCATTTGCCAAACCACCAGAAAACTCTGTCCAAAGCTCCAAGACTTTCGCAGACGGGCTAATTAATTGAAGTGGCGCACCTCCGTGAGGGATTGATTTTATTTTATATATTTTTTTAGTTGGTTTTTCTCGTATAACGTTCTTTGGTAGTCGCCCCCGCCTTTAGTCCGGTGCTTTCCGGGGACGGTGCTCTGCGGAACGTCCCGCAGCGGAAACGGAATAGGAAGTGGGCCCCTGCCCAGTGGCACTGTCACCACCTGTGAGCGGTGGCTTTTTGTCCTCAGCTGCCGCCGCTACACCCCCACATGTGCTCCTGGTGTTGAGCGCATTTGTTTTTATTTAGAGTCATCGGTCGGCGGCGGGTCGGTCGGCGATTAAACGGCGAGTGGAGTGGCCGTGAGTGGTTCAAGTCGGTTTTGTGTCTGTGCGAAGGCAAGTGGAAATTTTGAAGCGAATAAATCGTTGAAAAATAAGTGAACCGAAAATAATAATTTAACACCGTGCGGCTCCAGGAAGTGCAGTTGGTGTGGTGTGGCTCGGGCTCCGGGAAAAAAAAACGTGTGGATGCAAATCTAGTGGGGCTCTCTGGTGGAGGAGTTGTTAACTAACCACCCGTAAAACTTCCCCCCCGCATCCTCCTGGATATGTGAATGACTCTGGTGGAGCGACGTTGGAGTTGGACCCGCGCACACAGCCAAATTCACCTGTGAAATTGCTTCATACTCCCGTGGTGTCATCATCGCTGATTAGCCCTGTGTAAGTTGCCTCTAATTAGCGCTCCTCCTCTCGCTTTACCAAATGTTTCGAATTTTTCTTTTTATTATATATATTTTGTTTTTCATTTTATATACAATCGCGCGATATATCGCGCGGCAGAAAAGGTATTGTGCCGGAAAGCAGGAAAGGTACAAAAACCATCGGATCGATTTGGAGGACTGCAAAAGAACCTTTTCAAAATTTCTACCTTTGTTTACCTTTCTGTTCCACCGGAGCATTAAACTTTTGAAGAAACTTTTTATTTTTCGGCAATTACGAGGGTCTTTCAGATCTACCTGGTGCCTGGGGATAATAAGATATCTTTTAGATCAAAAATACCTCGCTTTCACCCAGGAACCAATACTCTTGTTGGTTTTTCTTAGAAAGAGCTTTGCTATGATATTATCGGACTATACGGCCACTGTGAGGTAGAATAATATAAAAAAAAACAAATTTAATATACGATAACGTCACAGTTGCTCTTTATGAGTAGCGTCTGCTGCTCTTTTCTTCACATAAAATTAAAAGTTAATTTGAAATTCTATTCATATGCGGTACTTTTTTTGTTGCTACTTAATTTTAGGGTCGAAGGCTGTTTGTTTTCCTTTAATTATAAGGCAGAGTTCCGTTCTTGGTTCTGCACTCATATTAAATTAGTTTCTAAGTTTACTTTAGAGTTTCGAGGTTTTTGTGAAAATATTGAGTATGTAAACCCTTTTCGTTTGTTTAAAACTTTCTTTAGGTTTGTATATTGGAAACATATATGTAATTTAAATTACAATACCGCAGAGTTACTATGAAAGTTTAATCAACTTAATTTGACTAGTTACACTTACACGCGTGTTAAAAGTATTAGCAATGGTCGACGCAGCTTAATCTCTCTGTTATACGTTAAATAGTAGCACCGTATTAAAATGTCTATAAGAAACAGTGTGATGTTCCTGGTTTTTTATCACTTCAGCTACTTCACTAATAATATTGATACCGAGTAACAGAGGTTTTGAAGATTTCAAACAAATATTATTTGTTCTGAAACCCTATTGGGCTTAAATCGGGCGAATGAGCGAGGAAGTCCATTGCATGGACTTCTTTATCTTGAATTTAATTTTTCACCAACCTCGAAGTGTGCTTCGGGTCGTTGTTTTGGTTAGGCACCCAAAGAAGAAGCAATTTATCCACTGCATATGCTAACATAATTGATTTTAATATACTTCATAAATGTAATAAAGTTATCCAAAATAAATTATATCGGACGAATTTAAGATATTAATGAAATTTCAATATGGTGTTATTGTTTCGCACAGGTGTTTTACGGACTTTTGTCCACAAATAAATGAAATGTTCGTATTTTTTGTTTACTAGAGGAAGAACAGATTATTGAAACCGCATATAATTTATCATTGTATTATACCACATGTAGTTTGCAATTAACAATTGGTTCTTAACATAATTATTGCATTTAGAAACACATTTTTACTTTATTCTGTTATTCTCGTATTACATGTTTGTGTGTTTTGTTTTTTAGAAGTTTTTTTATCAGATAGAGTTTAAACGCTGCAATATTGGTTTTGTTCAACAGATTACATATTATTTTTCCCCCATATTTAATTTCCAATTTAAGCAAGATAATATCCGATAATATAAGTATTTGTGGCTCTTAAACTTTAATTTACAAATGAATAAAAATATTCAATAAGTATATGAATTTTGAATAGCCTCCCAACCTACATATAATTTCCATTTTCCATGTGACCCATTTTATAAAGTTGTGTTCATAGAGTGCTTTTTTTTTGATATCTCAGAATCTGAACCATGTCAAAAGACACTTTACAAGCTATAATTACAGAAGGTCACAAACCGAAATTCACCGACAACGACCTTCATGGAATTTCCAAAAAGCCAAGATCATTGCATAGCGTATATAACAGAATTAAAACAGCTGAACTTACTTTGACTGTCCTACAAAAACTGTGGAGTTTCGAAAGTTTATGTTATGTTGGATTTGCAGAATTTGTTTTTTATATTTTTGGGCTTTTGACGGAAACACTAAATTTAACGAGAAATATGTATGTATGTTAGTAACTAAAATTTTGGTAATATATCAGAAATTTTATTACTTACATACATACATGTCACGGAGTGTTCAAAGTAACTCAAATTACTTTATTTTATACGTGATTTGCTCTAAATAAGAGGGGCCTTGGGAGAAGTTCATATACGGGAATTAACAATAAAAATTAGAATACAATAAAGACAACTGCAGCATCAACTTCAACTATTTTCTTATTCACACGTAACAATCTCTTTCAAGCGTCTTGTTTACGTTAGTCGGCCTTATAACTTAAAAACAAAAGTGAGTCAAAAATTACAAAGACAAGTAACTACGATTCTTTCTCACCATTGAGTGGTAATTCCGATAAAACGATCCGCTCAATTAAGTCATTTCTGATTTGGTTCTATCTTAAGATTAAGGAGCGAGTCTTCGCTTTTCAAGTTCCTCGCACAGCTGCGCAGTGAAGTCTTTTGTAATTTTTTTCTTTCACCAGGTGCAGGTTAATTAAATTAAAACGCAATTTGATCACGAGAAGTCGTACAAAAGCGATAAGTATGCATGCTCGCTTTCCCGAGCAAGCAACAATGCGATGCCTACCGTCTTAGACAATTTTCACTTTCCCAGTCATAAGATCCTCTAAAGAAATTAATGGCTGCAGGCGGCGACGATGCCTTCAAGGTCACACTGTCGTTTTTTTTTTCATCTGCTCTGGTAGTAAGTAAGGTACTAACGAGTTTTAAGATGCTCAGCCAAGTCCACTTGAAGTTGACTGAGTCACCTCGGGCTAATCGGCTCACACAGGCACAGTGTCACCTGGAAACGAGTTTCTTTCTGGCTTTTCATTACGAATTCCAATCACACCGATCGACCATCCGTAATAATGTGACGCACTTTTGCGAAACTAATTACATCATCGTTCGGTGAATGGCTTTCCTGTGGGAGGAACTTCTGGTTTACTGTGCCAAATATAAAAAATAAATTACTTCCTAGCCAATATACCTACTTGGCATTTTTTCAGCGATTTGCCAGTTTTTTTTTTGGAAATGAGATATCTACTTCATGCTTTGAATATCGACAAGATTTCTTTATATTCCTTCTCATGGAATTCATTAATGGTTGAACCAGATTCACTGGAATCAATCAATTTGTTCGTCAAATAAAAAATGTTTTAACATATTTCAGCTAAGTGGTCCGTTGGTAAATGTGCTAAATGCGCAATTAGAAAGTATCATACATAGAGTTTGTAATGTAGAGAAGGGATTAGAACATCAACAACAATAAAATAAAAAATGAAAAAGTTGATCGACCTTACAAAAATCAGAAATCTTAAAAAGTATACCTACACGATAACTTTTACTTTAAAATTCTTAGTTTGAAATTTCATGAAATATTACTGCTTCTAACTTTCTTTATTATTGAAGTTTGTATGTTTTCACTCCAACTTCAAACATTTAGGAAAATCTTAGAAATTAGTTTCTGAATGAGTTTGGATCTGCAATAAGAGAATATTTTAGGATTTTTTTTTTTGTAACTTAAGGTTATGTAAGTTTGAGGCAAAACATTGAAGATAGTTTATATCAAACCTTAGACTTTGAAGGCCTAATTTTTATTTAAAATTTTATGAGACCTCAGATAAACACTCGGATTTCATTAATATTTACTAGGATCCGCCTTCTTCTTAAAATGTGCAAGATTAGGGACTAGGAAAAGCTCTACATAGCCTTTTTGTAAATATATGAGTTGATATTTTTGTAAGCATATATTTTAATTTTAAATTAATTTTTGTGAATTACTCCGCCATAGTTCTTAAAACTTAGGTTATCTAGGTTAAATCTAGAATAAATATTTTGACGCGTTTTAACCTTTTTTAACTATTTAGTTTGAGGAGCGAAATTAATTTAGCCACATTAACATTTTTCACAGAAAACTTTTTGAAAAGCGTCAAACACTATTCTTAATAAGTAGTTATAGTGATGATATCATTTAATATTTATGTCGTCTTGTGATATCTTGTAAAATATTGAGTGTAATCGCTTGTTAAACCTTTTTGATTTACTATATTTAGATATCCATTTTTGTAAATTTTTCTAACTAAAATCCCTCATTGATTTTGAGGTTAAAAACCGGATTGCAAACCATGTAAAAAGAATTATGAAATAAGTTCTTATGTATGTATGTGAACCATCTAAACATAATACATCTATATTTTTAACATGAAAATCAAATTTGTGCATGTGGCAATTAACTAATAACTGAAATAATATTGGCAAAATACATACATACTCCAAAAATAAAGTTGACTGTAATCTTCCATAAAGCGAATTAAAAACGCTACCAAACAAATTCTTGTAATCCATTGACGTCATTCTATTGGAAATAAAACATTTCGTGGTTTTTGCACGGTGGCTAAAATAACTAAATCCATTCAGACCGTCTAAATTTAACTTTTTTCCATCTGAGAATGACGCTGTTTCACTTTTCCCTTAATTTCTTCTTTTGCAAACTAAAGCCGGCTATGTTTATGCTGTAGCATAATCTTAAACCACCATTAGACTTCTGCATGGTTTTTACCTGGTGTGTCCAGATGAAGATAAAATTTACTGGACACGTCGTTTCGTCACAGGTACTTCCAGAGAAGCTTTGATTTGAGCAACACTGAGACGATCAGTTTGTTCCCATAAGCATATTTGGACTTTTTTCTAAGAAGAATGTTTTTGTTACCTTTTTTTTTGCAGTTTTATCCATAATTACAACGAGGCTTTAAATACTTCCGTAGTAATTTTTTTCAGATTTACAGATTTAAAGAGCAATTTTTCTGTCTGAATGGCGAAATTCTTTAAACCCATCAATTTTCGCTTTTTCTTTCACTATTAGATAATTTTGTTCTGAAAATATCCTAAACAATTTAAAAAGTTATATTTTGGTGCAAGATTTTATAACAAAACTGGTATAAAATTGACGAATATGTACAATGTTAGCATTTGAAAGACAAAAAAACCGATTTTATTTTCCAAAAATTATTAAAGTATCCCCTTCAAATTCATATGAACTACTAGAATCAGTTAATTAATAAAGATTGCAAAAATTAATCAAATGAGTACCATAATCAATTAATTTGATTTGATTAATCGAATATGTATCTACCTATTATTTTAGGAAAATTCAAATAAGTTCTTTTTATATGATATATAAGGAGATACATAATGTATGTACATATGTATATTATATTCATATACGAGTCACAGGTAGGTGAATTGTATAACTTTTTGTTTCGTTTTCCAAGGTTTATTAAAAATAAAAATAACAATAGGCATACCTACGCATTTAAAAATTTGATGAAAATAGTTATGTTCAATTAAAAATTTGTACATTTTTAGTAGACATATGGGAGAGCATCCTAGCATTATATGAGAATACACTGTAGTTAAATATAGCCAATGTGACTACAAAGCAAGAAATTTGTTCAATGTAATAAAATACATCCTAAAGGCCGCAGTACACGACATGTAAAAAGCCACATTCGCATGTGGCTCTGACGTCATGAGAATGTGTCGCATGTTGGTTACATTTTTCGCATGTAGCGTAGTGGTTACATGCGTTAAAAATTTGATAGTACACGAAATGTGTGTTTTGTCCCAAAATCCAAATGTGCACATGACCGATGTGGTCGCATTTGAAGGGGTAGTACATGTGTACACATGTGAATTTCTACATGTATTATGTCGCTAGTACACGGCATGCAGCACTTGTACACATGTCATACATGTGCATGGGCGATTTCACATTTACACATGTGGCTTTCTAGTACACGACATGTAACCATTCGTAGTGTATGCGACATGTACCCATTCGTATTGAAGAGAGCGAACATCACTTTTCGTGCATCAATCGCAGTTTTTTGAAAATTAATTAAATAAAATGCCAAAAAGAAAGTGGACCGCTATTGCTATTTTGGCCGCGCATATTTTGGAGAAGGAAGGCGATGGCGAACACCGCAAAGATGACAACAGGAAGCGGAAGCGTAGGGAATGGGTTAAAAATTGTCACCGTTCACCTTCTTAATTAGAGACCCAAGCGAAATTTCAAGTCTATGACGTTATTCGTTTAAGAGTTATCGCCCTTCAGATAAGTCTTTTCGGAACAAAACCGCAACTATAGGAAAAATTGAACTTCGCGCAGTGATAAAGTTCCTGACAAAGCAACGAAATCTGCTCAGACTATAATGAGTGAGATGGAAGTCGTTCACAGAGGGAAAAATCATTGTAAAATTTACAAAGTGAAATTGTAAAATCTAAAACTTGTCATATTTTTACCAAAATGCCGTCATCTTACAACATAATTTTAAAATATATCTAAAGATAATTGAATCAACGTATTAAATTTTAAAATCTACCGTCCGGCTGAATAATAATTCACTGGTATTTTTTAAAATTCGATTGTAAAATTTACCGCCTTTTTACATTTGTAAATAATAATATTCGGTTGTAAAAATTACAACTATTCGTTATATTTAAAAATATTTTTTTGCTTCAAACACATCGAGAATAAAACGCAGTGCTAATTTAACATTATTTTCATATTTAAAAAAATATCATATCATTTTTACAATAATTGCTGTTAATTTGCTAATGAAAATGAAAATGATCGGAGGTCCCAGGTTCAATCCCAGCCAGAGGAAAATAAACTTTCTAAAAATACATCGGAATCCGTAGCTCGGTGGGTAGAGCGGCCGCTTGCCAATCCGCAGGTCCCGGGCTCAAAACAAACCCACCCAAAGATTACTTTTTTTAATTTCTTAAAATTTACAATTTAATTGTTAAATTTACAATATTTTCAATAATAAAAACAACGTATCAATTTTAGTTTTAACAAATACAATATTTTGTAGTTTTTAAAATTTGTTATTTGGCTCATATTTTCAATAATAAAAACAACGTATCAATTTTAGTTTTAACAAATACAATATTTTGTAGTTATTAAAATTTGTTATTTGGCTCAAAGACGAAAATTTTAAATTCTACACCCAAAAACGATTGATTCTAAAAAATTTTTCTCCCACCCTAGAGTCCAGACTTGGCTCCTAGTGATTTTTATTTATTTCAAAATTTGAAAAGAGAACTAAGGGGAAAAAAATTCCAACGACAATGAAATCAAAGAGACTATTTCGGCCCATTTTGAAAGCAAAGGCAAAAAATATTTTTTGATGGTATTGAGAAATAAATTTCTAGATCTGAAAAATGTATTGAGCTTATGGGGAATTATATTTAAAAGGAAAAATAATTTTGTATTTTTATTCTATTTACAACCCCTCCATTCCACAAATTTTTTAATCTCCCCTCGTATTTTAAATACGGTAAATAAAGTAAAATACGACCCAAAACAAACTGAACAAAACACAATAAATGCTGAAAAGTAATGTTCGATGGCTACATGCGGTCCATACATGTAATGTTCTAATTTCGCGCGGGCACATGTCTTTTGACTGTTACATGCGAATGTAAAAATGTAGCACATGTCCCAAATCACATGTGGCAGGTTAGTACACGGCATGTAAAAAGGCTACATGTTTCCATGTGTCATGACTACTACATGTGGTACACATGCGAATGTGTACCGCATGTGAGTGTCACAAAAAGTGCTAGTACACGGCATGTAGCCAATGTGACATGTGATGACGTAAAAATAACGTCAGAGCCACATGCGAATGTGGCTTTTTACATGTCGTGTACTGCGGCCTTAAGTATTAATTTACAAAACAAAAAATATTACTGGCCAGTTCATTAACTTCAAAAATGAACTTATCCTCTTTTAGACATTTACGTAAAAATTATATTTTCGGGTAGTTTGGAAATATCCCACTTAAAACAGACCCAAACGGCCAAACACCATCGCATTTATGAATTAAGCATGAAAGATTGGTTTTTCCTGCTTTTGTGCAAAAAGACCGTTGAAGCTGCGAGTTGTTCTACATCCCGATGGAAATCATATTTATATCGCGCACGTTTAAGGTAAACAACCGAGTTTAAGAATGGTAAAATGGCAAAAGTCGAGGTCAGTCGATGGCATTATGATCTGAGTCATTCACGTATTGCGTGCGTGCTGCTTTTTAAAATAAATATACAAAAATGGATCAAAAACACGGTTTCTTACAGGCGTTTGATTAACGACCTCTTTGAATTCAGCGACCCTATAAAAATTTCTACATTGCTTCCGTTAAGCTATTTAGAAACTCCCAAGGTAATTTCCACATTTATATAAAAGAAAAAGAAGAGTTTTTTATATTCTAAACATTTCCTTACTTCAAATGAAATTTACACACAATTCTCAGATTTGATGATTGTGAAGTCACATCGCATGGCGGAGGCGTAACATCAAGTGCAGACAGAACAATAGTTGTAATTTACCTGGATCAGCGCCATTATTAGTCTGTTAAATTGATTTTACAATCTGATAAGACGTGAATGAAAGTTCCACACACACCTGGAGGTAATGACATGCAAACAACACGTCTGCCCTATCTCTTGTTTCTAGCCGACCTAATTATTTATGAGCAGACCTCGGGGCCGACCCTGGGGCTCACAGTCACCGTCACCTGGGCATATTCGGGAAATATGTTCGGGCACATGAACTAAATTGAAAACAAAAAAATATTGACTCCAATAAATCGATATTTGGACTAGAGGTGATTTAAATTACGATATACCTATAGTTAGAGACTTGCACGACATTTACATAATTAAATTGAAAACGGATTTTACCTGGGTGAGAAATTTGTACGAGAACCTTTTCGCAGTGGTATTAATTCGTAAAATTGGTGAGCCTCTGAGCAACAGCAACCCGAACAGCCTTTTTTCCCAAATTAAGTTTTTAATGTTCCTGTCGGATTTAATTATAGAGAGCCTGCCGCTACCATGGTAATTTTAATCTTGACCTATATACAGTGGTTGAGCACCCATAAAATTGGGTAGTCAGGATAATTAGTAGGAAAATGCTTTAGTTTAACTTTATATCGAGGAATTTTAGCCTTCCATTTTCAATCCTAGACAATTTTAATTTGGACGCTGATTGTTCGTTTCGAAATAATTGAAAAAGGTTTAAGAAGGTCCTCTCACTTAATTGTATTTTTATAATAGCCCGTCTTACTGATTCATTTATACTGTGACTTGACTGCCTACCAAGCGTTTGGTAGGCTTGTTAGAGGAGTTTTATGAAAATAAATGTCGATGTATTTTTCTTACATTGATTGATATTAAAGCGATTTAAACTAACTCAACATAGATTAAGTTTTCGTCACTTACATAGACGTTTTTTTTTTAAATTGAATTATTCGTAAATCGTCAATATGTTTAAAATAAATTTCAATTCTTCAAATATATTTTTTTTAAATGGCCTTACTTAAATAGAAATTGCTCACATTTAACTACTACGATTACAAGAATTCTCGTTAAACAAATCTTTTACGGTCGGAACTATTGTTCAGCGGTACGGGAATAGTCATTTAGAAAAAAATGCGATAAAAGTTTCACAAATTGATGTCGTCGTTCGTTCTACTTGGTGATTTTTTAATAATCTTTACATAAACGTTTGTAAATATACCTTTCGACTAAACGACTTTTAAAATATTTTTGTGTCGAAGCCTGAGTTGTTCCCCGGCACACAATCTAACGCCTGCTGAATTGATCTGAAACATCGAAGACGAAACCAAGATTTTTTAAATTAAACCAAAAAAATCTAAAGAATAGTGAAACATTATAAAGTATTTCCTTAAGTAGAGTTAAGAAAATGTCAAAAATAATACATCATTTTTTTAATATCTGCTGTTATAAAGAAGTTGTCTTGTCTGTCGATGAAAAAATAATTCCACATAATTTTTCTTCCAATTATAGAATATAATTTTTATGATATAGAGACATGTTGTCGCTGGAAAGAGACGCTAATAGTGCAGGCTTCGAATGTTTATTCTATTTTTCGTTTTTTTTTTTTTATTGCGCTGTTGATTTATAATTTTAGAACATTTGAACCGATTTCGATGATTTCCTTTTAATTAATAATATTTGAAAAAATCCAGAAGGGAACAATGATAATGTAAGTCTAGATGGGAAGTTCGAGTCAATAGCAAAAGACAAATTGAATGCTAATTACACAATTGTTCACAATCAGTTTCTATTTAAAAACTTTCAGTAAAGCTTAGTAATACTCACACACTATTGTATTGTAACCCTTACAAAAAATCATGCATTATCAAGAAAATAAGTAAATGGTCGACGTTTGGCTACGCCGAATTACTGTCTGAAAATGTCGATGAAAACGATGAATAAAAAAGCAAGGATATATTTTAAAGATAACGAAACGTTTGTGCTGTACTATATTTTCTTCAGGTTTAAATCTTTAAAAAGTTCTTTCTTAGAAGCGTAATTCTATCTATCATGATTGCTCATTTTATTTTTTTTTCCAGACTAGAAATTAACTAGGGCAAGCAGGAGTACAGCCAGGACCGAATTAGGCTACATATCCTACTAAAGAGAGTCGCACGTGGTTCTGATGTGTCCACATATGGAATAATTTATTAAGGCCCGGATTAAATATTCTTAACATATTCCTTAATACGGCAAACCCTACATACCTTAACCGGACCGGCCGTCTGTCTCGGGTCCTTTTAAGGTCAACTACAATTTTTCTGATTAGATCCTCCTAATTTGATTTGATTATTTCATTTATATCTGTTTAGTAAATTGAAATAAATATATGTACTTATTAATTAAAAAAATGTTTAAGAAAGTAAAAAGAACAGTTCTGCGCCAACTGATTCATTCTAACCCTAGTTTTTTAAGGGAAACAACCAAAATCAATTTTTAAAACATATATTGTATTAGAGGTATATGTGTATGCTTACAGTAAAAGAGGAGACCATATACCAAAATATTACTATACCATTGTAAAAATTCGATCAGCTGGTTAAATCACAAAGTATGTAGTCAGTTTATTACTTGATAGATTTTGAGATGAACAACAAATAAATATGAGTAACTTTTATATCTAATACATATACAATATGCGTTAAACGCATTTTGTTGTTTCACGTTTTATTAAATGTAGGTAGTGTAAATTTGCTATTACATATGTATATAAGGCCAAATACACCGAATACCAATTTTCATACAGATGTTGTTTTCGAGAATTCGTTTCCAAAAACATGCAGAGTCCATATCTACGATAGTATCACTCCTACAGGCTTTCGTAAAATATAGTAGATTTTCAGGAAAGAAAAAATATTTTATTCAAGTATTCGGTTAGCCTATTACAAGCTTCCAGACTTTTATGTAATAGGTTTTAAATATTACATGTCCGTGTCCGCACGTGATATAAGTCAACGTGTACATGTTAAATTGAAATCCTTAAATTGAATTCATAGACCATGCCACGCCTTCTTGCCTTCACTAAAGTGAGGTCACTGGGGGTGGTAAGCAGCTACCTTTTTTCCTCTAAGTGTTACATCAAAAACAATTACTCAGCTATTCAAACACGAAGAGCCGCTGTAAATAGAGACTAAGCACAGCTAATAGCATAATTATAATAGAGATTAGTCACCTCTGCTACCCATGACACACGGCTCAGTGCATTCTTCAGTTGAGGTAATCCTAATTAAATTCAGGTGACCTGGGAAAATGGGTAGAATTTTTTTTGGGGCGAAATCGCATTGCGTGCTGAGCACCCATAGAAGCTCCTACGAAAAAGTTGTTTCACCCTGAAAATGCAAATAAATTGCCCCGTCATCTCATTCGAATAAAGAATTCGCTCGATGATACCGTCGCTTGTGATTTGATATATTTGACTTTGGCAGACAAGACAGAGCATAAAACCACCACCCCGATCAATACTGCTAATGCATTCTATTATGCTGTGGGGCCCCGCTTGGTTGCCCCGAAGGCTTCTTCGATGACTCTGTGGCGCCCGTAAGTAAATTTCCTAAAAATCTCCAAATGATAGTTCCGTGCGTGAGCTGGGTCACAATAAAGAGTTCTAGAGCCCCAATTGATTTTCCTTAGTCAGCAAAAGCCCCTCTAGGGTTGAAGGTAGACCAAATCGATACTTTATTGGATTTTAGTTGTTCTGCTGATGTTGCACTTATGTCGGTTTTATTTAATTCCCGGGGACGGACAGCCTGCCTCCCGCCGGGTTTTTTAACTTGATGGTGAAAATACGACGCTGTAAATGTCCCAAAACTATGCCATCCAGCGTCGTAAAAGGCATGATAATAGCTTAATAACGACCTTGCGCTGCGAGCATAACTTTTGGTAATTATTATTTATTTGGAAAATCTTTTAGAGGAATCCTTTTTTCAATCGCGATGGATGAGACTTACAAATATAAATAGAACACACTCTTATTAATGACTTTTAAAATTGTTTTTAGGGTATCGTACCTACCTCAAAATGAAAAAGTAGAATCCTTATTCAAATTTAATTTTCATATTGATACATCAAAACATATTATAATATTATGTACATTAAAGTTATTTTTATGGAATAATTGTATTGAAATCATACTTTTTTCTGAATATGATTTGATTGAAGTCACATAGTAAACACCGTCAGATCTTAGTGGAATGGCATTCATTTGTCGAATAAAATTGTCCCAATAATCAACTTGGCTACGATTTAAAATAGTTATCAGATGGATAAACTTATCCGGTCCTTAATGCGACAAATAAAACTAGTTAATTCGTCAGTTAATTTTGACAAATAAAGTGAACAAACAAACAACAGCAAGTTGATTTCTTATCTAAGGAATAAGATTTCATCAGTCTATTGAAAAATTGGCTCTTAAAAAAATGCATTTATAGTAGTATGTACATACATATTTAAGAAATGTCTTCAATAGATAGAATCGTATTTAAGATTAAATCTCCCAGGCATTTACTGATCATAGTATTCATTCTTTTTTAAAACTGAGTTTTTATTTGAGAGATATTGTGTTTTTAGGATGCTTGTTTTATCATTGTTTATATTTATTAAAACATCTGCTTCAATGTTTTAATTTTAAGTTCGTATGGGACATCTGGAGCTAACAACCTGTGTAGATAAATTGCACATTGACAATACTTTCAATAAGTGTGCTTATTAAACAAGCTTCAATCAGTCAAAAATAGCACCTTTGTGTTTTTTTTTAAATCTTTTTACCAGTAAAGATATTTAAGTTTATTTTATAGAAAAACGTTGAAGCTTTTTTCTTGGGACAGAAGTTGTAGTGCAATATTTATTATTATCTACATATATTTAAAATGGATATGTATATTAGACTTAATCAATATTATCAAAAGTATTAAATTAATTTTATTAAAATATTATTTTAGATTATTTTTAACTACCTACATATGTATAGGTACCTCCTCGTATATGTATCTTTTTGATACAATTGTTATGAGAGGTTTTTACCTTTTGTTGAAAAACATTATGATTATAAGGCACTTTGAATTTTTTTAAATCTAAAATATCTATTAAAAAAGAAAACTGACTGAAAATACGCCCTATTTAAAATTGGAATTAACTAGGATAAGCTACATATATTAAAAACTGTGTTTAACATTGATCTAATTTTAGTCGTTTTAGTCACAAGGACTCGTATTGCTTTGTTAAATAGGCTAAAGAAACCGATTACGAAGAATTTGTTGAATGTATGTGAAATCATTACCATGAATTACAATTTATTTAGAAAATTAAGTTAATGTTATATCAGCAATAGCCGAGTTTTATGCTCAAGTGTTAAACGACACTTATTACAATAGCAGTAATAATTTTTGTCTCCCTATCTTTTGTGTTACTTTAGCACATTTTTCTCTTCTCTCACTTTTCTCAAGCAGATTTATGATGATAAGTTACATGGCGCCTATCCGATTACCATAAATTAAGTATGCAGATCCTCCTACAGAGTGGCTAAAATACGTAATGGCTTTATTTCTTCAGCCCAACAAATCTCCATTCAGGGTGCATAATTAATAGTCTACATAAATATACCGCACTAACAGAATAGAAAACTGCTTTTATATAAAAAGAAATGAAATGAAATTATCGAGAAAACGCCATGGTTTATTACCGGCAAAATTATGGAAAACTCTTCAAGACACGCAGTGGATGGAACTAATTTAAAAGCAGAAGCAGTGCCCAAATGGCCCACATTAATATAAATTTCTCTAATTTCCCTTTTATGAGCTCCCTAGAAAACTTGTTTAAGTCATGAAATCTCCAGTCGAAAATCTCTGCTTGAGTTAAAAATAGTCCGGCACCCAAAAATGTTATGCAGCATCTACAGCACTTGTATAAACATAATACTTGGCATAGAAATTTAACATGCGTGAAACTTATGAAAATTTCATAGGCTAAATTGTTGATGTTAAAAGTTCATTAATTTGGTAGCCCGGTTGGGGGAGTATAAAAGTATACGTTTACGATTTTGAAGAAAGGACGTGTATGTTTAAATTTGAATTTATAAGCAATTGTTTCATAATATTCGAGTTGAATGACAAATAGATTAAAATATTTTAATTTTTAGTGCATTGGAAATATTTATTGATGTTTTTAATGTATACTACGGTATATTATGTAATTTAAAATATGCAATTTTTGAACTTTTATAAAAAATAAAAAATATGGTAGCTATATAATAGGTAGGTACAGTATAACATACAGTCTTTTGAAGTTGTCCCCCAAGCTGACCGAAAAAACATATATGTAATTATTTTTTCCCCAAATTAATTATTAAAAAATTACGAAGAATCTTATTTTCTTCTGTCGAGGGTCTCAAGACACGCGTTTTTTTTTTTAATTACAATTTTAGTTCTATTCCACATCTTTAAACAAAGGTTGGTGATTTAAGATCTTAGGACTTCTCTCGTCTTCCTAAAGTTATCGAAGCCTTTTTATTCAGACTGAAACTACAATTTCAATGAGGACAGATGGGATTAAGTTCCTTTAAAGTGCTCCAGTACTTTTCTGCTGTCTAAATTGAACAATTCTGAAAGGATATAAAACTCGAAAAGTTGTCGTAAAGCAAAGAGGATGTGTGTGACAATTGGACCGGGAAGAGAAGACAACAGCATCAACCCCTATATATAAAAGGGAATATTTTTCCTGAAAGAACGAATAAAGTGTACAATAAAACAAAAATAAGGACATTTGGGGGTGCCGCCTGCTGACCCTAGTAGAACGGTCCTATGTTATTGTTCTAATGTGGCATTATTGTTATATCATAGCTTTCCAAACAAGAATGGGCCAACAGCTCTATTTATTCCAGAAGCAAGTTCGGCTCCGCTGCTGGTAGAACTTCAGTTCCCTGGAATGTTTGTTTTTATATTTCCGTTCCAAACGTGAAATATACATTCTGGTTCGAGATACTTTCTCTGTGGAAATGGTACCCACATTGATGTACAGCTTTCGTGATTACATACAGTTGGGAACATGCCAAACCTGGCCCCTACAAATCAATTCCTCTGCACAGGATGGATTCAATAAAAGAGGAACGATTTTGATTTACAAAAATCGTATTCGTCGTAACAGCAGACGATTCCATTATAAATGTTGATTGAATTCTTCAACGACGGTGAAAGACGATCTCTGCAGTATACCTATACGTTCGAGTTTGGGCACCTAGTGCTATTTGAAACCTTTTAATGAAATTCTGTATAAATACAAAAGTACGCTACTTCGGGAGAAATCACGAAGAGTATGCAGAATAGGTTAGCATAGAAACATAAATGTATACATCATTATTTTAATTGGTAATATGTATAGTCTATTTTAAAGCGATTTTTTTACAACTTTGTATGGCCAATTAATATTTCTAATTATTAATTAACTAATTGATCTTTTCAAACTTTGCAAAACAATAGCCAGTTGGTTGCTTACGTCGTACTTCTGCAAAACTCTTTACTCGTATACCGGTACGACTTACGTATTAAGAAAATTTTTTAACCCTGAGAAGTTAAAAGAATGTTTTAAGTTGATCTCAACCTGAATTGTTTGTAATATTTTTGTTATTCATGTGATCTCTTGTTATTAAATATTCTTCTTAAAGGCCTATTTTTTAAGTAGGTACGACTAAGACTATAGGTGGTACGAATTAGGCGACTAGGCACCTTAATCGTACCGGAGGTATATTTTCGAAAAACGTTAAAATACCTATTTTGATAAAAGATTTTCAAGTTTCTATGATTGTTGATAAAAAGGCAACTAAAGTAAAGATTCAGTAGATGCAGAAGATTTTGTTTTATTTCCCTGAATATTATAGTATTATTTCCTGAGGAGGTACGACTTGAGCAACCTTACCCTATATATCTAGCTTCGATATGGTTTGACAAAATATTTATTACTAGCAAAATTCAATTTGACAAGGTTTGAGACTAGCAAACTAAATTATTTTAGCGGAATGCCAACTCTAGATTGTATGCAATATGTGGTATAAATTTGGAGCCTATAGGTCCTAACGATTTTTCAATTCAACGAATATTAAAAACACTTACTTGTGCTGGTTCAACTTCAAAACCAATCATAGCATATACATTTCAAATACAACCATTTCAACAATATATGCAAACTAAATTTAATTTAGTTACAACCAAATTAAAATTAAGATTAACTAGAAATTAAATTTTGGACTAACCCAACTTAAATTAATTGAATGCAGCTAATTCGAATTCAATTATAATCATTTTAATTTCAAAAGCCTTCGGTTGTGTAGAATCTAAATAATAACAAAAACAATAAGATTTTAAATTTCAATAAATCTTTGCTTATTGTTAAGAATATCTAAACTAAACTGTGAAACTTGTATTAAAATGGAAAATCACATGTTTGCCTCGGTAGTAATTCAAAAGAAATAAAATGCTCTAGTTTTCTTTCATTTTTAGTTATTATTGATTTTGCTGAAATCAAGCCACACCCAGTTACAGCCTCGAACCGGAACGGAATGTATTTTGATTTTTCTGTAACGACGTTAACCAGAGCTGTGAAAAACCCGCCCATAGGTCCGAGGTTAGATCTAGGCATTAAAGCTGTGCTTTAAAGTTTCTCATAACGCGGTGTAATGAGTTTAATAAACCCTTTGTTAGTAATTAACCGTTGGCTTTGTGTTTATGATTCGTGTTACATGTTTCGGGTCATGACCACCAAAGACACAGAACTGGTTGCATCAGGTAAAAGCGTATCTTAAAAAAATATGAAAAATAACGCAATCTCGTGAACATGTCCCGTCTTTTACCTGGAGGCGGCCTAAACGAGATCCCCGTAATGTTGGATCTATTTTAGAACTGTAACACGATAGCACCGCTTGTGGTTTCAGCTGGTTTACGGTCATGAAGTAAACAAATTAAATAGCCAATTAGATCACCTGGTGGCAGCCAACTTGACGAACTAGTTCACTGCGTCCAGAATAAAGGTAATTTTTAGAAAATCCACACGGTTCATGGCTGAGGCTGGTAAATATAATTGCGATGGGTTTCTACACAATTAAACCTGTTTCAACTTCCATTTCATTTATGTATGTTTCGAATGCAAAACTTTTTTCTGCATCATGAATGCCTTTCATTGAGACAAAACCCCGAGGTGTGGAGGCTGCAAATGGACCAAAGCCAACTACTCTTTTGTTGTTGTCCTCTTGTCCATCATGAGTCAGTTAAATGCGCTGTTGACTCATGGGCACAAGAAATTGCTTGTTATGTCACTCTTCATTGCCGACAAAAGATGAAATACAAAAATGCCGCAAAAGGCCTAAATTCCTTCACTTTCTCTCCGGCGAACGATCTTACATAAAAAGGTCGTGTGGAACTTATAAACCACAAATAATTGGCCTTTTCTTTTGTGAACTTTATGCCAGTAATCAAGACGCTGTTTATGTCGAAGCACACCGCACGGCACTCGATGCAGAAGTTTCTATGGTTTTATATTAAACCTTGTTCACGTTCTTCGCGAACTGACCACTTAACAGCTATTTTGTTTCTTTTCGAATGGTCTTGCGGAAGTCTTCTGGGTTCTTTTCTTTTATTTCCGGAGATCCGCATTTCATGCAATAAAAAAGGAATGTAAATTCTTTTTGAATTGAAGTTCCACTTCGACTCAGGCATAATTCATTTGCGCTTAAGCCACTCAAAACGAATAAAAATGGACTGTAACACCATCCCTAGATGATTTATGCATTAAGGTGCTGCATAATGAACCCAAAGCAAATTTACACAGAAGAGGTGATATTTGCTTTTAAGATTTAATGGTTAAATTTCGTTAAAGATCTTTTCTAAGAATAATAAATGCACATTCAGTCTTTGTTTATGCACTTAGTTAATAACAGGAAAGACATTGCACGGATATAAAATATATGGAACAAAATAAAATAATACGTTAGTATACATATGTATGTTCTTATGTTAGTACATAATACACTATATGAGGAGTATCTGTTCAAAAGAAGCTATTTAGGTACACTAAACTTTGCAAAAACCGATAAAAAAGGTTTAGTGCGTCACTATTTATAAGTATGTATGTATGTGCAGGCGTTTTTTTCAATAGTCTTATTCATGAAGGCGATACTATTGTTTACACCATTTTTTTAAATTATTATTACTAACAAACAAAATAATAAACAACCAAAAATGGAAATACATAAGCACCTTTTGATCAGACATTTTGCAATCTCCATGTAAATAGCACCCTTTGATCAGTATTTATACCAATTACTCTTAAGATACGTAAGTAGATAAATTTCAAATTTATTAACAGTTCACACACACATAACACACATAAACGTTCAGAAGTCAAACCTCCATATGAAATTTTTCTAAATCTTCCAATTGAAAAATTATTCAAAGCCAATAGAAATAGCACATTTTGATTAGGACAATAAAAATAAGGCTATTATTAGTAAGAAACTAGGAACTTTTAATCAAAGGTAATGACAGATTTATGTGGGGTCTTACATTAGAAGTGGAATTAGTAAAAAAAACGTTGAATGACCAACAGTGTAAATACAATAGCTTCTTTTGAACAGACACTCTTTAAATATAAAAACTCCAAATTAGTCATTTTCATAATTATGGTTTTAAACTTGATATTTGAACCTTGAAAATTCTGTACTAGATCCGCAATTTAGTGTGCTAACTCTAGGTTAAACTTGGGCTAAGTTTTAATCAAACTGGATAGTATGTGGCCTATCCTTGGACGGTTAGTCGCTAGTGCTTTAGAAGTTAAGAAATTATGGCTCGAACCTAGCCTATGAGCTTAGCTCAGAGTTAACCTAATCCGGAAAAGTTAGGACTCATGGCTGGACTGAGCTTAGTTTAAACCGAGTTTATACATGGGGCGCAGGGTTGTTTGTTAATTCTTTCCTTTTTTCTAAATCTCAATTAGCAGCATTTCCTTATTGCACATTTTAGGTATTTTAATTATTATATTATTGATGATACGTAATGGAAAGTTTTAATAGAAAACGATATAAATAGAATAGATGTAAATTATCTTCTCTTCTCAGAAATATCTATCTGCGTAATAAAAGTTGTAATTGCATTAGTCATGCGCTTTTACGAAATGTAATGAAGCAGAAAATACCTATACTTGCGGTGAATCAAAAATACACGCGAATAAAAAGTCGCATAACATAAGTTAAATAATAAATTGAAGGTATTTTCACTTTTTACTTCTTTCACCTCTGAATGATCAAAGCACAGATACCTTTAAAATTCGAAATGCGACCAGAAATTCCGGAGGATCAGCTTTCATCATCTGAAGAAATTATTATTGAGATTCTTCGAAGCGCTCAATAATAGCCTTAAATCGAACGTTTGAATTTTTGAGTAGTTTAGCAATTTCCCAATTATGCAACACCTGCAAGCTATTCAATTTTCTAACCGACTAATTAAATGAAAAACAAAAGCCGACTTCTTGAGCGATTGGTCGATTTGAAAGCAGAGAGAAAAGCGATGAATCACTACTTTGTGAACATCTCAGCTTCGTTTACGGGCCAATAATCATAAATATTTTGGAAAACGTGTTGTTATTTAATTCGGTTGAGTTGCATGTGGAGCACATCAAGAGTGAATCTTGAACATAGTAGTAGCATGCAATTATGCATCCAAGTGCAAACTGCCTACTGCTGCAGATTGCTGATCTTACCCTAAATTGGCAATTTCTTTTTCGATCACAGTTCAGTTTAGCGAGTCTAACTACATAATTACCGGATTTTTCAGGATGGAAGTATATAGCACCTAATTTGAATTCAAATCCAGACACAGCACTGTTGTGGTCGGATAAAGTTTCAAATGTGGTCAGGTATTGCTCGAGACAACGCGGTATGGACTTACATCCAAGTTCATATTACAGCAGTGCGATAGATATTAACATATCGATTTCATTTGGAAAACTCAATGCTTTCGCTGGGACTTGCCACTTTATGTAGCAATTAAGCTGAAATTAATAGTCTGCGTAATCGTTCTTCACGGAAAGTGTGCGAATCGCCAATTAAAGTGCTATTGAATTGCGTGAATTATTTAGTTAATAGCTATATTTTCAGTGAAAATTGCATGCACGATAGTAATTAAATTTAGTGATTGGTATAATCTGATCATTTTTATTTCTAGTTCACTTCAATTTTTTAGTGAAAGACTTCCACTTTTTTAAATACTTTCATTCAAAATGAAGTCATTATTAAGACGGATAGATTTTTGTTATAAAAACATATCGGATTTTTAGTTCCTTGCTTTAAATCTGAAGGATCGTAGACTTTTCTAATACATATGAATAGGTGATATTAAAGGCAATATTGCAATTTCAAATTCCATGGTAATGTAAAATACCTAATTCATTTGAACTGAAAATTTACAATTCATTTTCTTGTCAATTAGTAATAGGAAATTATTACATATTATTACGGATGATGATTATTTGACTTAAATATGAAAGTACTCAAGTATTCCAATCCAGCCAGTTTAGGTAAAAGACGATCAGTGTAACAAAGATTTTTTCGTTTTTTTCAAAAATGGTTTAAATCATGGCCGACAAATTACTCTATTTTCCAGTAAAAGTTGCATTGAAATCGATGAAATTGTGATTGAGATTATCACGGACAAACAGACAGACAAACATTTATGTAGAAAATATCACTCACAGACATATACATATGCTTCGACGTTATCAGTCCAAACTAATACTACGAATGCGAATTTATAATAAAATTTGTATGTTTATGCTGATTATGATGCTTATGCTATTTTTATGTTTACATTACTTATAGCCTAAAACATTGCCAAAGCACCAAGCCAGCCCTCATTGAAAACTCCGCTCGAATCCTTTTAATGGTTTTGGAGGATAACAACGCAAAAAGCAACTTTCATTTATAAGTACGTTAGTAGTGATTTATTTTATTACGCCTGTTGTAAATTTAAATATTTAACAACCATATAAATTTCTGGTAAAAGTTTCATTAGTTATAATCAGGATGAAAACGTAAAAAGAAGAACCAACAATATTCATTTTATTATATTTAGATAAGGTTTAATTGGGTAATAGATGTATATTTTTTTCAGAAATCATACAGCAAAAAAATCCTGAGTCCGATTCTTTTAGCAGACCCCAATCTTCTTTATAAAGAAATCGGATTAAGGGATTAATAGAGAAATCATGGAATTACATTCAACATACTACACGTACACATTTACACGCTTTCTGTCTTTATCTTCATCGTCTGAACTGCAGTTTGTTTTATATCTACTACACACGCTACAATTTGCTTGTAACATTCTGTTAAAAATATATGGAATAATTTTTTTTTCTAAATTTCATCGGTACATGAACATATCAAAATAATAGCGCAATTTATCATCGACACGCTTCAGTAGATTTGCAACGGCTCGTCTGTAAAAGTATACCTGGCAGATTTATGTGAAAATTCGTAATCGTCTTATATAGAAATAATATCCAACATATTTCTAAAGTTTCCTATAAAAAAAAAAAATCATATTTAACTCTAGTCCAGTAAATAACAATTTTCTCATGAAGCCAATATATTTTCTCCTAAAAGTGTGAACCTTTTCATAATTGAATTTGCCAGCGCCTTTGGTACACACATACAATATCAAAAAATATCACGCCTCAAAAGCTCAAGTAAACAGAGGAAGTTAGAAGGTGGCCCGCAGTCATGAAAAATTATGCAGTAAATCACTTGTTAAGATTTATACGTGCCTTTTATGGCTGAAGGGTGAACTGGAAAAGTCGAATAATTTTTTTTTCCTACCCCTATTTAAAACATTCCATCTGGGCCACTTCGGAATTCAATAGCTCGAATTTATTAACCAGAAAGCAAACACAGATTGCCTAAACAACTGACCAAATGGGACGATCTCCATTTTCTTTACGCAAAATTATGATTCCATTCGAGAAAATCAGAGGATTTTCTCAATAATGTGTGCTATCAATCTACTAAATTGACTATTCCCCTGTCTGGCAGGCAAGTGGACAACATACATTTATGTAAAAGCAGTAAAAGCAACGGGCCGCCCCGAGAAGAGTTGAGGAAAAACGGCTACAACGAAAATCGATACAGCCTAAGAAATGTGTAAAATTATTATGGACATCAAAGCTGGCGAACATTAAGCTCCTAATTGTGGATTTAATGCTCAGATGTTTCTGAAAATTTGAAATTACACTAAAATAATCGCAATTTCCTTTGAGGCCTAATTTTCTCAAATAGGTAGAGCGACTACAGATCCATTATCACAACTATTTTCAATTAGTGCTAAATAATTTCTATTGCAAAAGGAATTGAAACTGACCTATAAAAAAGGAGAGAATTAAATTGCATTGGATTTTAAGATTTATGCCACTATGTGGAGTGTCCTTTAGAGCTCCACATATGCGTACAATAAAAAATTCAGTCTACCAAAGTTATGGGAATGGCATTGCGCACTAAATACGAAATAGGTTAACCGAAAGCGGCAATTCAGAAATAGAGCAGAGTGCAAATATAAAATCATGCAATGCTGATAAGCGAGAAATAGTGGGGCCAAGTGTTATCACGACTTAAGAGGTAAGCTGCCCTGAATATTTATATTTTGAAATATGAAAGATGTATTACTGGCGCTTTTAAAGCAAAATGAATAGATATCGCAAGCCATTTTTCAAAGACAAATTGAAATCATAATAAATATAAATAAAAAATTAAGAAATGGTACAATTTTTTAGAGGAAGATATCTTCTTTCCAAAAAACTATAGTATTAAAAGATGATTATCGCTGCCGCGATAGTCGATAATAGAGCAACACCTGTGGGGCGCGCAATTACCATTGCGGATAAATGAAGTTATAAAAATCAAGCAATCAACAATTATTAGACCCTCTTGCCGAATCCGTCAATTCAAAATTTGTCGAAATTCTGCTTTTTGGACTGAACTTTTTAACGAATACTTCCATACATTTTAAATTTGAACTCCAACAACTCCTGCATTTAGAAGTGAAGTCTTAGCAAGTAGGGTATCGTAAAAAGGTTCTTTGAGTGAGCACCCCAACCCCAATTTTGAGAAAGGACTGATTTGAGCCAAGAACAAAAGTTTGGTCGGGTTACCCCAAGGAATTGATTGGTATAGTATTAGTGCTTTCTAGATAAATTAAAACTTTTAATTGTCCAATAAAATAAGTTCACAATACATACGAGGAGTGTTTGTTCAAGAGGCTGTTTCCGCCTTAAGCAAACTTTATAAAAATCGATAAAAACGTATAGCGGTCACTATCTATGTATATGTTGTTCTCTCAACAAGATTATTTATGAAGGCGATGCTTTTTTTAAAGCTAATTTGTTTTTCAGTCTTATTATTTACAAACAAAATAAACAATCAAAAATGGAAATAGAACCTTCTGATTAGACATATTGCCATTTGAATGACCAAAAGTGAAAATAGCCCCTTTTGAACATACTTAAAAAAAAAAGAAATCATTAAATCCAATGTTTGCAATGTTTGTTTCTCCCTGTTGTAGGAGCACTTCGGTGGTTCCGAGTCATCACACGCGGATTTATTCACATTCCTAATTGCTCTTCTTAATTAATGTTCGCATCTTCTCGCATTCCGCAATCATTTTCTTTTTCTTCTTGGTGAACGCTTTCTGCAACTGGTTGCGAATCACAACTTCGAAAATGGTGAGAAATTCTTCCACCTGGAAAGCGTAAAAATAGTAATATAACTAATTTAAGTAATCCAAATTATTTCCTCCCACCGTAAGATCCTTTTCTGGTCGTCCTAATTTTACAAAAGCACATTGGGGCGCATGCTTCTGGTGCTCCTGCCACGGATCATCGGTCGACTCCCAGCCATCGAGAACTTTATTACATGCAAAGCAAGCAGCTGTGTCCACTTCTTGATCATTTCCACACCAATAAAATCCAGCTTCGGCCATCTGCCGAAAGAAAGGTGTTATTCACAAATAATAATTTTAAACGCGAGGGAAAATCTCACGGTTTTTATGCAGCACTGGTCCGTGCTTTTGAAAGGCCACGACTTAAAGCTATCCAAACGGTGCTTCTCCAGTAAGTAATAATCTTGCACCCATTCTATGTTAGAACAAAATTCCATTTTCACAAAAATTCTTTAAACTTGTCTCGTATTTAAAAAAAAAAAACAGTTAACCGCAGAGCACGCGAACTGCCCGTTACCAAAGTTAGATTTGAATGAGAAATGTCAGATAAGCTTGACATTTGATCGACGGGCGAGTTCGTTTCTTTGGCGATCCCCTTTTATGCGACTGTGCTGCTAGAAAGTAGTTCAGTGGTGAAACATTGCATGAATTGCATAAGTTCAGGCGTTTTATTTTACGTTTTTCAACGGGAATGATTTTTTAAAATAAAACGAACGACGTCGTTTCGTGCACTTACAGCTTAATGTTTAATAGAATTTTGCATTATAAATTCAGTTGTAAGTATACGCGAAATGCTAAATTCTCAAACTCCCTAGGAACTGCCTCAAGAGTCATGATTATCAAATTCCCTTGGTGCATCAAGGACCTTCATGGGGAGCGGTGATTTTGTTTGCAATTCGATTGAACAATTTTACTTAAATACATTTGATGTGCAAGTAAATGCACCAGTGCAAATTCACATTTAATACAGTTCTGCTGCATTGGTTCACGATTTCTGAAGACATCTTCGGCTTAAAATATTCATCATTGATACATTATAAATTATACTTACTTTACAAAATTAAGCTTGGTACATATTATGTGGCATTTTGTTACAGCGTTATTAAACCCGTTAAAAACCCGATTTTTTTATTTTCTCGGAGCATCATTTTGTCATAAATTTTGGAGTCGCAGGCACCTAAATAAATAATCGTTGACTATAATGAAGCGGATAAACACTAAAGCTTACGATTTAAAATCTAAAGCAGACATTTTGCTGTTGCAGAACCAAACAACTTAAAACTGAAAATGCACACATCTGAGGGATATTTTCATTCTATGTTTAAATTTCATATTTAATTAATATTGATTTATTTAAGGAAATTCTGGACATACAATCGGAGGCAGTGAATTAACGGTATTAATGAAAAATATTGTTAACTAGCGGATTAACCCGGTTTTACCAGTAATTTTTTAGCATTTTCTATTGCGTTATTGCATTCAAGCTGAAAAACTTATGTTAATTGTCTATTTGTGATTATTATCGAGAGTTATCCTAAACACATCGCCAAACATCTAAATGCTCAATGCTATTCTAATATTTTTTTTTCATGAAATTACTTTCAATAATGGACAATTTTTCACCATATTGAATTTGTTTTGGTTTTCAAATTTGAATAAAGAATATCCAAAACCCTTTATTTAATTTTTTTCAATTAGAAACCGATTAATTTCATTTGGGTTCGCTATCTTTAATTCTTAAATTTTAAAAATGGATTCACAATCAGCGCCTCCAAGACCCCCTAATTAGCAATTTTCAAGGCAAGGCAAGATCTACAATTGTTGGTCAGGATCTTTTATATCCATAACCACTTTGAAACCCTACATTTTATACGCATAAAATTTAATCTATATGTTAAATTGGAATATGTAATACCTTCACCCCAAAATTTAAAAAATTTACTCATATATTAGCAGTATAGGATTAGATTCATTATTTGTCTTCGATTTAAATTAAATTTGTAATGAAAGGTTAAAAGCATACACAAAATTGTTTAATTTTGAAAAATTTAGGGAACACTACTTTTAAATGCATTTCCAGGTAATTCTTCTAAAATTGTTTTCAATAGTTCAATGATTTTTTCTATTCGAGTTATAAAAACTTGCATTGATAAAAAAAATTTTTAGAAATGCCCTTTTACATTTTGTTTGGCATTAATTTTTTAATGAAACCAAAAATAATTAATGAATAATATAGATATTTTTAAGAAAGAATATAGTTTTTAACTAAAAAAAAAACAGCTGTTTATGCTATTTTCGAATATAAATTTTAGTAAAATTATATGAATTTCAATTTTTTTATTCAAACTTAAATTAAGGAAATTTTTGCAAAACCAATAAACCCAAACAGACTACTTACTCATGAAGAAAGGAATGCACCAGATAAAATAAATATTTTAAAAACCATTTAATCAATTTGCTCCATCAACCTCTAGGGGTAGATATAAATATAATTGAATTTATTTAAAAGCCATTTTTATTTACATAGAATGGATATGGAGATCGAAATGTAATATTAAAATTATCTTTCCAGCTATGAAATGGAGGACTATAAATTCCTGTTCAAGGTGGTTCTGGTGGGAAATGCGGGCGTGGGAAAAACATGCCTGGTGCGGCGTTTTACTCAAGGATTGTTTCCGCCAGGTCAAGGCGCCACAATTGGAGTAGACTTCATGATAAAAACGGTGGAAGTTGAAGGGGAGAAAATTAAGGTAAATTGCAGAAATATATGCTCGTGTGATAACATTCAGTTTTTAAAACGATGAAATCTTTTAGTTGCAAATCTGGGACACTGCAGGTCAGGAGAGGTTCCGATCAATAACCCAAAGTTACTACAGGTCAGCACACGCACTAATTCTAGTCTATGACATCAGTTGTCAGCCCACATTCGACTGTCTTCCGGATTGGTTGAGGGAAATCCAGGAGTACGCCAACTCCAAGGTCCTTAAAATTTTAGTTGGTAACAAAACAGACCGGGACGACCGTGAAATTCCAACACAAATCGGGGAGGAGTTCGCCAAACAGCACGACATGTATTTCCTTGAGACTTCGGCCAAGGAGGCCGAAAACGTTGAGAGGCTATTCTATGAAATTGCTGCCGAACTAATCGAACAAGCGAGGAGTAAAGACACATCCCACACGCAGCGAAATCAAGAGTCTATCGGCCTTACGAATTTAGGATCAAAAGGTCACTTTAGTCCCAGTAATTGTTGCGCTAGTTTAAGTAGTAATATTAGTAATAGCTCCTAAATTCGCCCTTTTGTACACAACGGTTTACGTCTGTAAGGAACTTACAAAGGAAGCTCCAGTGGTCAATACAATAGGAATAGTGCGCACATCACGTATCCTTTTTAAACGACCGCTCCCAGGAGGGACTGGCTATTTATACAGTAGAACAATTTTACAGTTTTTAATATTTGGGAGGAATATTTGTATAAGATAAATTACTCACGCAGCTACCGGGCAATGGCCTGATCTATGGAAAGATTAAGCACAAAGCAATCTACTGTAAATAATTTTGGTTATTAAAAGACGTTTTGTATTTAAGGTAGTTTGGACCCTATGACATTTGTCTTTAATCAAATCGAATAATTGGATTTTAAAATTCGATTCAGCTAAAAGGAGAATATAATATATAATTATTAAGCTATTATAATTGGGATCACAAGTGTTTTAAATAAATACATACATTTTATTTATGGATATCGAAAATATCAAATTCTGTAAATTAAAATAAAAGCCAATTAACGCTGAAGGTAAAAATTCCAAAATTAAGATTTGGAGTAATAGAAAGCGTTCAGTAAAATCTTTTGTAGTAACTGTTGTAAGTAATTTGAAAGAAAGTTACAATTTGATTGTTTGCATTATGATTTCTTTATTTCTAAAAAGTATAAAGGTTATCAGGTAATTATTATATTTAAATTGAGTAAACAACAAAGCAATTCAATTCCAAACAATACATAACATACATAACAAACAAAACAAAGCACTCATTAATTGTGTTAGAGGTCTTACAAAGACGTTCAGATTCTTTAAAATTTAAAATAATATAATATTATTTACAGTGTTCCAAAACACATAATGAATGTTGTCTTAAATTAATTAAACGAGCCAAAAATCAGTAGCCCCATTGAAAATCTGGGTATATAAATGAAAGGAACTTTATTCAAATATGTTTACCTGGTGGAACTAATGAATTTTGATGGATGATAAAAGAAGAATGGATAAGTATTCCATTTTAATAATAATTTAATGATAATAATTTTATTGTTTTATATATTGTTTGAAATTGAATTGTTTTGTTTTGTTGTTTTCTTCACATTAATACAATAATAAGTAAATGGTTCGTTTTTAATAACAAGCTTTTTCTTCTCGCAGAGAAACACAACGGTTCCAATCATTGAAAAAATCATTCCTCTTTTGACAAAAGCGGTGATATAATAATGTCAATAGTGTAGTACATATATGTACAAACTTATATTCCTGACCTAAAAAAATAAAAATAATTTCATAATAGTTATTAAGCTCTCTATAATAAAAGAAAATTTATTATTAACTTTTCATTTTTATATTAGAAATTACGAAATTACAATGTATGTAAAGTAACAAACGCTTCCTACAGATTTTTTTCATATAATATTTAATTAACATGTGTTATTATCGATCCCTCGTATAAAGTAATTAAACAGTACATACAAAGGGAAAATGCAAAATTAGTAAAACTGAGAAAAATGATATCATGGACGGGTTTCTTTTAGCATCTCTACTCCCTTTTGGATTAACCCTATAATATCGAAATAAAATATGGAAAACAAAATCGGTTCCCATAGAAACAACTATGAAAATAAAAGAATTGCACAACTTTATCAATCGTGAAGAAAAAATTCCAATATGTATATGACAAATCAAAACAGCCAAGTTATCTTCAATATCTCTTATACTACCATTTCATACGAAAAATAATAATAAAATAATAATCTGAGACTGATGACTTCTTGAACGGTATCTGAAATTTCAAACTCTTCACAATAAAAATATTAAAATTAAATAATAATATGTAACTATTCAAATCATATTATACTTACAATTACAGGAGATTTATTCTAGAAAAGAGTCTCTTGTTATGTATTTCATAATTCAAATTTCTAAACTGGTTTAAAAAATAATAAGATTCTTTGCAAAAACTTACAACGCAGTAGAACCGCAATGGAATTAACAAATATTTCGACCTTCACATTACGAATGCCATTTTTTAAATTTGGAAATTTATTTTTGGAAACAAATACGAATATTGAAAAGTGCTCTTCAAAAAAAAAAAAACCCTTATCATCATTATTTTACTTCACTTTATTCTCAAAAAAAAAAAAAAAAAAAAAAAAATGCACTAATTTTAAAGGATCCAAGGAAAAAGTCTAATGGAGTTAATTTGCATGAATGAAGAGACTAATTAACAGGTTCATTTCGCAAGATGATCGAAAGACCGAACGAACATCTCTTCCAAGAAGTCCATTGTCTAATTTGCACACTGGCATGCGGCAACATCCTGTTGAAACCACATATCACCCAGCTTCATTTATCCAATTCCGACCCCAAAAAGTTTATTGTCATTGGTTGGTATCGCTTTGCATTGATTGTGACAGTAGTTGTTTGGTCATTTAAAAAAAAAGCAAGGTCCAGTGATGTTTCTAGACCTAGAGTCTACACAAGCCGTACTAAAGAGTCATTTTTTATTATAGCGGAAGCTTTTCTGCAATGACCTATGGGTTTGTTTTTCTTCCCATTAACATTGCGAGTAATTGAAATTGATTTCCTTTACCGCTACTGCAATTAATTGTAATTGATTAATTACCATTATCCAGTTCAATTAAAATTAGCAAGGATTTTCTGTCGGAGCAGAAAAAATAAAACAACTAAGGGAGATTCGATTCATGCGTTTTCAATTATCAAGTAAATCGCTAATTTTCACAAAGAATATTTTCGATATTTACTTAATTAATTAATTGAACTTAATTGAATTGAATAAGATGATAAATTACATGATATGAATAAAAAATACATTTACTACAAGATTGCATTGAGCTTAATCCTTCCAATATTGTAAACTTACATCAATTAGTGTAAAAAAGAAAGCCAAAAGAATTTCAAAACATTTAACGAACGGCCTTAATTTTCTTAGCAACCATTCTGCACATATCGCGTGTTGATAATTTAGAGATACAATGGGAGATTCGACAGAACCAATCATTTTAGCAATTTCCTCCCATGTTAGCCGTTTGAAAGCCGCTGAATGAATCCAGCAGAAATCTGTAGTTAAAATCAAATTTGTTACAAAGCGAAAAATGTTTTTATGTTAATGCACCTAGAGTTAGCTCAATTGTAAAAGAAAATTGAGAGATGATGTAATTATGTTTATACGAATTGTCTGTCATTCACCGCAATGTCTGTTGTAATTGCTGTTCGCCTTTTGTAATATTTTATCCACAAAAAAGTTTTTTAACACTCATCACCTGTCGTAACGATAATTGCTGTGAACATTTTGTAAATAAGTTGTTTTAAGATTGTTTTAAATTATGTTACCTTTTATATGATTTTTACTTTTATTGAATAAGAAATAAAATAAATTTAGAAAATGATTTGTTTTTTCTTTGAAGCGTTGTAAGGTGCAGGTAAACTTACTTAAATACATTAATTAAATAAACAAATTAAACACAAAATTAGTTCAATGTTTTCCGCTGAGCAAGCACTAAACACAAAAGCGATATATGTATGTATCAATTTCATAAAAGAATTTAATTCTATAGCGGATATTAAACAATTTGCATGAATGTATTTATAAAATTATAAGTTCATTATTTTTCACTATAAATGTTTTAATTTCAAATGTGGTCAGTTTTTTATACAACCTGTAATAGGTAAATAATATTTTATTTTATTTATTCCATGATAATTAAAAATAAGTTTTAAATGAAAGTCCATTAGTATATTTGAATAAATTTAATTGGCGACGTTTGGGTAGGGTTCACACATAACGATAAAATATATAGCTAGCACATAATAAGAATAAAACTCTCTAACTTAAGAATTTTTGTTGATGTTATTACATTTTCCAAGTATATTTACTAAATTAACTAAAATTTGCTAAAGTAAAGTCTCCTAAGCTTCCTCAAATATTAATACGTAAATTTATAGGTGCCTAGGAGTCAATATTTTATTTTTACTGTTTGAGGCCTGCTGTAAAAAAAAGCACATCAAATTGCCTTGACTACATTAATCCAAAAATGATTTTGATAACTCTGGATCAATAAATTAATCTAAAAATGTTTTTAATTCACAATTTGAAACTGAAAAGCCAATAGAAAACTGAGTCTTTAATTCGGATAAGTTAACATTAATTAGGGAAATATTAGTATGTCACATATATACGTTACAACTCTAATTTATTTTTTAGAACCTTAACTTCAAAAATAGAATAAATTTTCCCAAATGATCAATTTTTGCTTACTTAACTTAAACACGTCTTTACTTGATTAAATACGGCTGTCGGCATAAACATTTACGCAAATATTAGAAAATAAAATAACCAAAAAATAAAATAATTGAAAACGTACTTATGTACCATAGACCGAAATTTTAATAATTTGGGAAAAGGCCATGATTATGTAAAATAAATGATACTTTCCTATACTATTTATATAAAATTCGTAGAGAAAAATAATAATATATGTGCCATACTGCTATTTCTCTAATTACATAATTTAATTAAAAAACCGAAAATTCTCCCAGCGACTAAGATTTTATTCAAATTTTCTAATAATTTTACATATCAAATTTTAGCAGCGTTCTGCAGTAGACTTTTGTTTCATGATAGCTTGCACTTTATATGTATGCTTAATAGTAAATAAATAAAAGGTTTTCGTAATTTGTTGTATTTACTATCGTTGTTTAACTTAGGCAAATCTAAAAGAAAATATAAAACAATAGAAGTTTAAATTCAGTATAAGGATACAATAGAAAATACCAAAAAATTTGTGGTTGTGAAAGGAGTTTTAGCAGATATATTGATTTAAAACTAACTTAGAATAACACTGCGCTTGAATATGAGGTGGAAATATTTGCAAATTGAAAGATATTAATTAAAAATAATAAACAATATATTCCAGAGCGCACAATAAAGACACAAAAAGACATACACGAAAAATTTCAATTAACGTGGTTAATTAAAAAATACACTAGTCCAGTTATTATAGGCTTTCTGCGCAAAAAAAAAACTATAACTATACTATAAAAAAAAAAACGACGCTAGCTAATAATTGTTGTTTGATTTTAATTTGTTATAAGGGCTTCAAACAAGGTTAACTTTAAAGTCAACTTGGGTCACATTTACTAATGACGCTAAATTGGCCCGTAAATTCTTCTGCCCAGGATCTATAACAGATGCTAATTTAAAAAAAATGTCTAAATTTCGAAAACATGATTATTTTTGTTTTGCTGCAGTATTACTGCCGCATTGAAACAGGACACAAAGGTGAAGTCGCAGAAATGCCCAGAGATGTTTCAAATATAATAATAATAGTTTAAGAGCTTTTCGCGAATTAAAATTTTAGAAAAAAGAAGGTAAATATATATTATTTTTGTTTAGTTTACCTCGTGGGCGTTCTCAGAGTGTCCCTTTGTAGTCATGGCAACTTGGAACACATTGACTAGTGTCTTCAGTTCTGTTCCAATCCAATTATTTGAAATTTAGTTTTTGGGGTAAACACTCGTCTCATAGTAATTTTAGCAAACGTAATTTCAGTTTATGTTTTGATTCTTTCAGCCTGTTTATCTTTCACTACAAGCATTATTGGAACATCACGGTATACATATAGAGGAGTACCAAAAGTTAAGAGATTTAATCAATTGAAAGTGACCCTGGAAATCAAAGGTAATTGAAATGAATGTGTTACAATTTAATTTTATTAAGGAAATTCAGTTCAAAAGGAGCTTTGAAGTTATCTTCGATTTCATTTCACTCGAAATGCAGAATATGGGTGAAGTTTTACCTTTCTGGAAGAGGGTTTGTAAAATAGCATACTAATATCCGATTAGGAATCAGTAGCAATATCATATTTTACCAGAATAATGACCCTAATCACACTGCCGTCATAGTGAGGGAATAGCTCCCATAGCTACAATTTTGCGATTGTCTGATTTTTGAAAAAGGGCGTAAACACCTTCGAAAGAGGTTTGACTCAAGGCAGTTTTCAATACGGATCAAATTTCAATCCCGATGCAAGAAGTCATAAACGAGGTAAAAATAACGAAATAAAGGGATTTACAAAATTAAAAGTCAATATCGTTTTTCTTACACAGAAGCCATTTTTTCATAGTAAATAATCGGATTGGCGAGAAAATTCTAAAATTAATTAATACAATCTTGAATAGTAACATATTTTTAGTAATTTTTTAAGCAATACTTTGGGATACTTTTATTTCCGATTTTTTTCGATTTGAGCACGCTTTCGAGAGCACTTTGTAGTAGGGAAGAAAGAAAAAATAATGATTTTGTTTGTTTGTTTGGTTTTTAATTTACCCGTTGGGCGTCACAAAAGCAGTGACTTCATGGTCACGGCAAATTTAAGCCATATTGACCAACGACCTCATGAAAGTGCGCAAACGATGTATTTAATTTTTTTTTTACCCAAAGAAATCAGTTTATTTGCAGGACCCTAGTTAAAGTTTTCTCAAAGTGCAATCAGTGCCACAAAATCGCTTCCATAAGGTGAAGAGGACACCACTATATTTAAATCCTACGATACAATGAAAACTTTGTCAAAAAACTGAAAGAGAAACTTAGTTCACTTATTTCAAGACAGACATTTAAATGAGCTTGGTTCACGAACTAAGGGGAAAAATAATGAAAAAAAATTCATCTTTATTGTTTTCAAAATATTCATAAGAATAGTGTCCTAATTAACAAAAACAACCACTTACAAATCAAATGCCATTTGAATTACGTTTTCCTTTTTCAAAATATTTCTATTGACTAAGGATTTTCCTTTTGCAAAGTTTGAGTGCATTTCCATATTATTTTTGTTTTGAAAACGGGCCATTCTCAAATCGAAAACTCTCGGATGTAATAGACGTGCGCAATATTTTGTAATAATAATAATATATGTATTTCGAATTAAAAATCTTTTATAATAAAAATATATGAAATGAATATAAACTAATCTTTTTAATCGAAAGTGATAAACAAATTAAGATAAACTTACAATGCAAAGACGTCTTTTAAAAAGCGATAATTAAGGAAATAAAAGTCTACGCCAGTATCCGCTAAGACGATAAATAACGCCTTAGTTGTTGTACTGTCAGTCGAGCACAATCACGTCGATGTCCTTCTTTTTCGCAATATTCTGGGACCCACTGGACCCAGCGGTTCTAGCCGAACTCTCGTTTAGGGCGTTGGCCTTCTGTTTTTCGGCTAATTTCTGCTGCAATGTTTTTGTGGGGCTGCTCTGGATACCCGAAGAAGGCGGAGTCACACTGGGACGGGGAATTGGCGGGATCACAGGCGCGGCTGCGGCAGGAATTCCAGGAGAAGGATTCGGTGAATGCGCCAAAACTGGTGCTGGAGACTTAGACAGCGGAACACTAAAGGGTGGCACAAAAGTTTGCGCTTTTGTACTCGAAGCAGGCTGTGGTGGAACTGGCATCGTTGGAAGTGGATTTGGAGCTCCAGGCGCAAATGGATTTGGGAAACGTGCTGGGGTTTTTGGAGTTCGGGTTCTTTTTGTATAAGGTCGTTTTTGAAGAGGTCTAGGAAAAGCTGCTCCCAACCCAGATAATTGTGAAAGTACTGCTGGATTAGAGGTCGCTCCCATATTTTTCAATATTTCAGCATATGCGTTGAGCAAATTTACTTGCTGATTATAATTTTGTAAACTAAAATTCCCCATATACTGCGGATATTGTCCTAATCCGGGAGGATTACCTCGTGGCGGAGGACTCATGGGAAAGGCACCCGACGGTGATGGTGTTTTCGCGTAAGGTGAAATATTTTGAGATTTTTTTGTCGTCTTCATTTTACCGCCATATTTAGCTGGATCTTTTTTAGTCTCAGGAAGAAGAGATACTTGTGGAAGCTGTGCTAACTGAGATTTTACCTTTTCGGAAGATGAAGATGGTGCTGGAGTTATAGTCAATGATTTTGGTAAATCTGGTAAGATAGAAATTTGTGAGGGTTGAGGATTTGTTGGAGGTGGTGTCGTTTTTGGAGCGCTAAGTTCCGAAAAAGGTTTCACACTTAAGCTAGGAGAACACGAGGGAACTTTTGTGACTGATATTGAAGCACAGGATTTTGTAGTCGATGTTATGCTGGATAATGTTGCCTGCGGGGAAACACTCTTCACATCCCTGCCCGGAGGTATTGCAGACTTTGATGTTGTCGGAGTTATTGTGAGCTGTCCACTACCAATACTTATAGTTGCTGATTGCGATTGATTCACGCTGGTCGATTTAGCAACTTGAGAAGCAGCTGAAGCAATAAGATTCTTAATATCAAACTGGGGAATTTTTGGAGTTTGATTTGGAGACGTGGCAGATGAAGATGTCACTGTTGCCGATGTTGGAGTCGGCTTTGCTGTGGACTTTGCAGGATTCAATAACGCACTTAAGGAAGGCGACATTAAATTCGGAAGAATTGGTGACATTCCACTGCCCATTGTAGGTGCACTTAAAAGTTTATAGTACTCAGCAATAAGTGTCTGGAAATATGCGGGATCCTGTAATTAATACATAGATAAATACTTTTCTGCATAAGAATTTAAAGAAACATACTTTTGCTATTCCGGCACTTACTGCAGGATTTCCGTAAAGAGTCATCAACGCAGTCATTGTAGCTGGATCCATGAAGGGACCCAAACTGGCGCTCATAGCAGCTTGAGCTTGCAAACTAGATGCTGAATTGGAGTTTTTACTCCCAACCGGCCTACCGCGAGGTCTAGGCAGTCCAGGAATTTGTACAGGCTTAGTCGCCTATAAGAAAAAGCAATTATAAAGGAGGTTTTTATAAAAGTTTGTCATTAATAATAAGAGTTATGAGAACCCGCTACGGTGCAACGCCGTTTATCTTTTATAAAACGAAATGTTATAAAAATTATCAAATTCATGACAGTTATTATTAATTAATATCCATAATCTCAAAAATGTTTGATTAATTCATTCCTTTGAAAAAACGTATGAAAAACTTCTTGCTAAAACTTTTTAGTAACTGCTACAAAATTTTGGCTTACATATAAATTTCGATCTAATTGCTATTATAAAACTTTAATCTATAAGTCCCAAATGTTCTGTTATGGGAGCAATTTTTTCAACGAATTTTATTCGAAAAAATATAACCATCAGTTTCGTTTTGCAAATTCAATAAAATAATAAATATATTTTATTAATAAAATAAAATCCGAAAAAGAGATGGATATAACAAAACTACATACTGAACATAGGAATTTAAAAAATACCCATTATAAAAATTGAAGTTGAGAAATAGCACGATAAAACGTTGATTAAACTAGTGAGAAAATTAAAATTGACGATTTTCCCTTTTTCAATAAAGTGTGAAGTGATATTATTCGTTTTAATTTTAACTAAAATTTTGTTTATATACATAACTTAACATTTTACAAACTATTGTTCGATGGACCCATGCTTTTTTACCTACATATTAGAAGATTTAGCTATACTAAAATTCATCTAATTTTTGACAATATTTTTTATCCTCAATTAGCCTAAATTATTGTTATTATTAAAATCCGATTTTAAAAGCCTTTTAGTCGGACTATTAAAAAATTAAAACTTACAGGTGCCGTCGTAGCAGGAATTGCTACGAATTTTGAAGAGGTCATTCCCGATGCATCGCTTGATGTTGCAGAAAAAGAGTTTCCTTGGGAAGCTGCTAATGCTTGTTTCTCCTGATTCTTTCTAACTGAAATTTCTTGCAAGCATAACTTAATGGCTAAGTCCATCAGATTAGCGTTTTCGGGCATTTTAGCAACTTTGTCTTGTATGTAAAATTTATATGTATCCACAAGTAGTTGGGTGAATAGCATTTCTTTTTGATTCATATGTTTAATACATTTCTTGTGAGCTTTATAAATGTCTACAAGTAAATTTAAAAGTTGACTATCATCTCTTTTGTCCATATTCTGCTTTAAAATATCTCGCATGGTTTGAACACAGAAGGAAACAGCTTGTTGGTAAAGCTCTTTACGTTCTGAGTCTCTGATGTAACGTCTAAAAGTAAAATTTGTTGTTAACGTTCTAAATATTATATTCCATTATTTTCATTACTTATCATTATCTGGTGCTCGATGAAGTTGTAGAGCTAAATCAATTAAAACCTTATGATCAGCGGCCTTACGTAATACTTCCAGTAAAATAACAACACACTTTACTAAATGAGATGAAAAGCTGCCTGGTCGATCAATTTCGGAGGATGGTATTCTCCAGATACCGTTGAAAAAATTATTATTCTTTCGATCAGCAAAAAGTCCAATGATTTGATTTCCTAGACCTGTTGTATAAGTTCCTAGCAAAAGTTGCCTGCACTTTTGCACATCTCTTAATTTTTCAGGAGCATGTAAGTAATGGTTAACCAGGCGATAAATGGATTTGTAATGTTCTGAAAAACGTGTAACACATTCTTCCAAATTTTTAACACAACTTTTATATAATGGTTCCAATTCGGACTCCGATAAAGGACTATTCTCGTCGACTTTATCATTTTCATCTTCGCTCGAACTGCCGCTTTCAGAATCTGAACTCGAAGAATCTGAACTGCTAGAATCTGATCCGCTCGACGAAGATGTAGAGCTCGAAGTTCCAGTTGTTGATGTCCCAGTTGTCGCTGTACTTTCCTAAAAAAAAATATCACTTGATTTAAAAATGATATTCTTAAAAATTGGTTATGGTATAATTGCAATAGTAAATCTATATATATTTCCCGTTTAATCGGTACTCCAAATATAAAATTTTCAATTGATCGACTTGTAGAAACCAAAAACTTGTTTAAATATTAACAAATCTAATTTTATGTCTTCATATTTTTTCACAATACAGGATAATACTGCGAGTAGTACGATTACTAGAACTTACATGTCTAGAAGATTGCTAGTACGATATCTCTGATTTCCAAGATATTTAACATTTCTTAAATTTTAAGGAAAATTTGGATTCAAGGCCCCTCTTAGTATTTCAATTTATAATGTTTGCCAAACGCTATTAAACGACATTTCACTCAAGGTTCTCCGTGTATACGTTCCTGAATTATGCTAATTTTCAATATGTATTTGATGTGTTTTAACTTGAAATTTTGTTTACATAGTTGACTGTTTTTGTTTTAATTAAATTAACGCAAAATTTCCTAGTCAACCTAGAAGCGGATCCCCCTTATAAGATAAATTGTAGTTATATGTTCTACTCAAAAAGCATACTAATTGTAATTATTATATTTCGGAGGTTTGTCATGGATGGTTTTCTACTAGCTCTAGCATGTGACTTTTTTATGGATGACAAAATGCCTTCTCAACGACGAAGAACGAACGAACGAAGCTGGATATTGCTTTTAGAAGTTTAAGTATTTAAGTTTTTTTTTCTGTACGGATGGGTGGCTTCAGCATTTGCGCCGTTGCGGACGAATAATTTTTACGAGGCCGTTTTCAAAATAGAATGAAATAAAATAAATTAAAAAAATATGTGTTCATGCGAAGAATTCTTCCTTCCATCCGACAAAAAAAGTAGGCGCCAACGACACGCGGTGTTCCCAGGCGGTCCCCCATCCAAGTACTATCCGCGCCCAACGCTGCTTGACTTCGGTGATCAGACGAGAACCGGTATTTTCAGCGTGGTATGGTCGTTGCCAACGAAATAAGATTTGAAATTATTTATTTAAGGACAAAATATCTTCAATTGGGATCTTATTTTATATAATAATAATCGGGTACCCTTTTCACACTTTCCAACTGATGCTCCGTCCTTCTTAAGGATTCTGAAAATCTTGTGATGAACCCGTTCACAAGTAGTAGGCCCGTTTAACAAGAGAGAGGATCTTCTCGGCGGCACATTCGTGGGTTTTCCCTACGCAATTAAGTAAAACATTTTCGTAAATACAGCACTACACGCAACTACAGAGAATTTTAAAAGTATTGCGTTGTCCATTTACCATTTACGACAAGGTTTTTTATTATTACAATATATTATTGGAAGAGATTGCATAGACCTGGTTCCCCCTCCTATAAACAACGCGATCTAAAAAATATTTTGTGCAAGCTCTGCTAGGTCTATTCCTCACTCAAATCGGAATCTTTATAAGTACATATTTAGATGGCTACTGTGTCTTGGAGTATTCTATTCGAGGTTTTGCCTAATTCGACAAGAAAAAACCAGAACTGCAGAATTTAGGTAGGATAATAAACGGCACCCTCATAAAAGTTGCGCGTCTCACTCATCTGTGGCAACAGTAACACCTTTTAGCATGCCCTAAGCTGTATACCTGCAGTTACTGGATCATTTCGCAGGGATTTAATTTAGGAAGACGAGTGACGTCTAGTTAGGCAATTTGTCCATCATTCAGTTACTAAACACCGCAAATAGTTGAGAAAAGTTAAACTGTGATCTTTGATTTTATTTAGTGAAGAAAACTAAAGTTGTTGTTTGTTTTTAGTGATAAATGATTACGTTTGATTTAGTTATTTGATTGAGTTGTAAGAAAATGCATGACAGTTTGATGATGATGAGCAATTAAAATTCAATTAATAAAATAATGCTGTGTTTCCATGTTATTTTATTGTGCTTAAAATTGGGAAAAAAGAGCCAACGACACGCGGTGTTCCCAGGCGGTCCCCCATCCAAGTACTATCCGCGCCCAATGCTGCTTAACTTCGGTGATCAGACGAGAACCGGTGTTCTCAGCATGGTATGGTCGTTGCCAACAAAATTAGTGTTGAAATTGGAATTTAAAAAACTTAAATATAATATTATAATACGTTTTCTGAAAAAAATTAATATTGCAAGATATCACCCTAAACGTAAACGCAACTTCGGAAAAATCTTTAAAAATCTAGACTATTAACGCATAGTCTAAAGTATACTTTTAGAAATACCGCACGACTTCTTAGAGTCCAATATTTTACGAAGTATAGCATTACGCTTACAGAACAAGCACAGTAATTAATTTTAGATATTGTATCAAGAACTTTTGTATAGTTAGCAAGTAGGCAAAGGCTGTATTAGAGATTCGCAAAACGCAAGTAGGGTAATAAACTGCACCCTCATAAAAATTGCGCGCCTGGCTCTTCTGTGGCGACAAGAATATCTTTTAGCATACCAAAAATCATACACTGTATACCTGCAGTTTCTGAAACATCTGTTGGGAATTTAAGTTAGGTAGACAGGTGGCGCCTAATTAGTTTGTAAACGCTGCATTTAGTGAAGTAAATAAGGCTGTTTGTTGGATTTACTAATAAATTGCTAGCAATTAGTTTAATAATTTGTAAGAAAATGAATATTATTGATGAAATAAAAAATTAAAATTCCATTAATAAAACATAACATGGTGTAGCTCAAATTCATAGCCCTGAAGAGGAAAATTTTTAAAGCCGGAAGGAAAATCAAAACTTCTCTCCAATTGTATATGTATTTTAATAATGTTAGTTATTTGTCTGTTTTGATCTTTCTTAACGGAATAGAGTTTAGGATCCAAAACAAAAAGAGGCGCCAACGACACGCGGTGTTCCCAGGCGGTCCCCCATCCAAGTACTATCCGCGCCCGACGCTGCTTGACTTCGGTGATCAGACGAGAACCGGTATTTTCAGCGTGGTATGGTCGTTGCCGACAGAATTAATATTGAAATTGGAATTTTAAAAAAATTAAATATTATAATACGTTTTTTGAAAAATTTTAATATTGCAATAAATATCAAAAAAAAAAAAAATTGATTCACCCAGCTACCAAACGAAAAAGTTGAGATTTGCCCTCAGTTGACCTCGAAAACTTCATAATCGAAATGCGGGTCCTTCTTAGAAATTTGGAAGGTATATTCCATCATCTCTCTAATAAGACTGTTTACACCGCAATTAACGCTTCAGTACTGCAACAATTAATTAAATTATAATTATTATATATTTATATTATATTTCAGCACGACTCATGCTATCCAATTTTATCATTTCTATATACATAGATTATTAAATTATTCATATTAAAGTTGTTTGTTTGTATGTAAATTTGCACAGCTATACAAGAACAATTGCCTTTCGAACCAAACTTTAAGCGACAGTTTGTCGGTCTCTTCAGGCGGGACACACGAACGAGTATATTCACATTACCTGTATGCTTCGGAAATATGTACATACATATGTAATTTTCATATCAAACGTAGAAATGATAGAACGCACGTATGCAAGTATGAAAATGCTCTGCTATCTCATTGTTGAACAACGTTCGTAGTTTTTTAATACTCGTGTGTCATAATCTTGCTTCTGTGGAGAAATATTATTATTACTGTTGTAAACTTGGATTTCTTAATTTAAAACAGTTTTGACGGGAAAACTTTTTAATATCGGAAGGAAAATCAAACGTTTTTCCTTAAAAATTCTGCTAAATCGCATATCTAAATGATCTGTTATTCAGAGGCGCCAACGCTACTTGCAATATACGCAATAATAATTTATGTTTGAAAAAATAAATGGAAAACTTAATTTCTACGCTACGTAATTACTTTGTAAGTAATAATATAAATTCATAGTTTCATTAGATTTATTTCCGCTCTGAAGATAAATTCTATACGTGCGATGAAAGAAATTTGCACTGTTTTTGATGCGAAATGTTAAAACCCAGGATGTATTATAAAAATGACTAAATTTATCTTAAATATTGCGGTCCGAAAAGTAATTTTATTTGTTATGCGTTCCGTAACAAAACATCCGTCCGTAAGTCACAGTCGTTTTATTCAGAGACTATTAGGACTAGAACGCTGATATTTGATACGCATATAGATAAATTGTACCCGCTACAGAGATCCGTATTTATTAACATTTTAGGACAAAAAATATACAAAAGAAAATAAAGGCTATCTCTCCTACATGAAAAGTAGGAACGAAAAACAAATGTTTACTTACCCCATTGAGTGAGGTATCGTTGAAAAGGGAATTTAAAATCATTATGAGGTTTCTTAATCTATTTTTCAAAATTATGCTCCCTTTTTTAAATACTCCACTCCAAAGTGGCCATTTTCGATTTAGATTGACACAACCTGCCAAGAAATCACGCTCCTAAACACAATTTGGGAAAAATCTGGAAAAATTTAGAATATTAACACATATAATACTGAAATTACGTTTAACCCTTTGAGCACTGAGTTGTGCGGGGTTAAGCGTTTACTGTGGTCTGCCCACTTTTAACAACAAAGCGCTGAATATACCTAAATAATATACTTAATGTTAGATAATTACTCAAGAACTTTGGTAGTTAGCAGGTAAGCAAAGGCTGTATTAGAGATGCGCAGAACGCAGGTAGGGTAATAAACTGCGCCCTCATAAAAGATGCGCGCCTGGCTCTTCTGTGGCGACAATAATATCTTTTAGCATACTAAAAATCATAAATTGTATATTTGAAGTTACTAAAACATTTCTCAGGAATTTTAATTAGCTAGACGAGTGGCGTCTAATTAAGTGATTTATCATCAATTTGTGAATGCTGTAAACTGTAAATTTCGATTTAATTAAGTAAAGGAAACTAAAGCTATTGTTTGGTTTTAGTAATAAATCGTTAACGTTTGGTTTAATTATGTAAGAGAATACATATTGTCAATGAACAATTCGAATTCCATTAACCCCTTGCCTTGTGAATTGAGCGACGATTGTGTGTGCCATTTTCGATGATAGCTTTTCTCATGCGTCGTGGCCACAAGTAGTTTCAGCACAGGCAGAATTTTGCACAAATTGGTGAACATTAATAGTGGTGCATTTACTATTGAATAAAACCACAGGGTTTTATATAATTATATTTTATTATTTTATTTCTTTAACGTGCATGATACGAGGTTATCACTTTTGGCCAGAACGAGATATCACGTGTGTGATACGTGATTCGCATTTTAGGTACAGAAAGGGGATGACGTTTCCCACACGTTGTTGTAAGGCAAAGGGTTCATAATAACAACAATAATAATAAAATTGTTAAAATCGGAAAGAAAATAAAAACTTTTTTCAATTGTTATTATTATCCATTTGTCTGATTTGATCTTTCATGAAGAAATATATAGTTTTCTTTTGAGATACAAAACAAAAAGGGGAGCCAACGACACGCGGTGTTCCCAGGCGGTCCCCCATCCAAGTACTATCCGCGCCCAACGCTGCTTGACTTCGGTGATCAGACGAGAACCGGTATTTTCAGCGTGGTATGGTCGTTGCCGACAGAATAATATTGAAAATATTTCAAGAACTAACAAATATTAAAATTCTATAACCAATATTGTGATGTGAAATTAACATTAAGGTCACAGTTGATAGGACGAAAATAAAAAATCCATGCATTGGAAATCTCCTGAAATCCTGAGTCAATAATTTATTTATTCTAAGGAATGCAAAAATAAAAGCGATAGATACTAGCTTATGATTTTTTTAGTTATTGGTGGAAAATATATGTATGTACATATTAATATTTTTATTAATTCTCGTGAAATTATTTCTATGCTTCTTCAAAAAAAGTGATGTATACTACAGCAACCTATTAATCTCAAATGCCCCAAAGCTTTCTTTTTCTAATTCTCCATTTGGAATTAAACCGCACGCAAATTACCAATACTTTAAATATGTACTACATGGTAAAGACAAAAATTCAAAAGTTTTTGCACAAAAGATATTATAGAAGTATTTAGTTTTGCAATTTTGAAGGAGAACTTATTCTTTAATTTTTAACCCGTTTTGAGTTTATAAAGTTTCCAAAAAAAAATTTTATTTTCATATAGACAATAGAACATGTATCACTGCAAAAACAACAATTTTATGATGCAAAGAAAAATTAAATTGAGGTAGAATGAAATCATTATAAGTCGCCCCTTCAAAAAATTCATACGAAATCTCTTATTCACAGAGAAAATACCAGAAAAATAGCATAGGATCAAGGTCGTAAAGCTCCCTGGAGCAAACCATAATGGGAAAAATGTAATAGGGGAAAGTCCTTTTTATGAATATCGCACCCGATGCACTGAGCTTCGGATGGGTACAGATTGACTCTTCACGTGGAAATCCCTTAGGCAAGACAAGATTAAAAATTAATCTCGGTAATTATTAAAACAGCGGCTTAAGGGAACCCTCAAAATATACAAAAGATATTTCGTTTTTCAGTTCCACGCACGGTTAAATGTGAATTTCTGGAAATTTGAAATGTTTATTGTGTATAATACAGAATTAATCATATCCTTCGCCCCTAAGAGGAGATTAAGTGTATGTGTGTGCGCATTTTAATGCTATTTTAGCATAAATTTAAAGCATTAATGCTCAGAGATTAAGGTATTTTATTTTGAGTAAAGATAAAGAGAATATACGAGTATAAAGTATGCACAATGAATGATATTTCAAATTTGTTCGTATTATAAAATGTATATTTACATTTATTTGTTATTGTGTATATGCAAAAAAAAAATAGTGAGAAAAGCACAAGAGACCGTTTCTTAAATTTTTATAATACCTTATGCATTATTAATGAAAAATTTATAACACTATTATATATAATGTGTATATAGACAATTTCGAAATTAACCACTCTAGTAATAATTAGTTGTTTATAAATATCAAATTAGATATCTAAAATTGACGCTCCGTGTGGGCACCAATGACACATGATTAATCAGTTTTAGGCCATTTCTACTCTCAGCAATTCCCTTAGCACATCCTTGTCATTAAATCAGTTTTGGCCTTCACATCGTGTATGTACATATGTACATACGTTTTTATAATTTATATGAGGAAAATATGAATTTATGTTAAATATAAATATATATTCATGAGAAAGACCAATAAATAAGTAATAAGAGTTTCGCAATTTAATTTCAAGGGAGAAACAAACATGTATAACTTTGTCAACTGAGTTTGTCATTTCTGTTAAATTTTCAAGCATCAAAGATCTTAGAAACAGAAAATTCTATGCGTGTGAACATTTCAATTAACCCGTGCACCTATATCAAAGGCATATTCCTGACATGCGAATTGTGAAATAATGCACCATGTTGACCCATATATAACAGAATTAATGCCTCCGTGGGTGGTGGCGGTGATTCATGGCTACAGGTGCACAAAAAACCAGGATAACTATGCAAGCTGCAACGCCACCAAAATTTAGTACCTCCAGTTGGTCATTACTTAACATTCCGTGAAAATAAACAAGGCATACCTCGGCCGAGTGAGATATGAATTCTAAAGACCGACTTTGTTCATGGTGAATGCTTATCTTTTTTGCTCCTCGACAAATGTAACCTAATACCGTTTAGAACATATGTGTACATATCAATTTGTAAGCAAGGTTTGTTTCTTTTTAAAATGCTTGAAGGAATTTCATTTCCACTTAAGAAAGATTCCTTACAAAAATCATTCAAGAAGGAGATGCAAATTGTTATTTATGTTTCACTTTTCTTTTTATGGTATAAGTACTATGTTTTTTATCTATTAGTAGTATGCACATACATATGTATACAGTGTACATATATATAACATATTGTTAATTTATTAGATGGATGATACAACTTTAAAACGAGACTGTTGGACTCGGCCCTTTTTAATTTGGATGTATTTTTGTGGCTATATTTTTTGTTATATCTTTTTAAATGGGGTTCCCTCAAAGGATTTAGGAAAGATATTTCTTTTCAAAATTTATTAAAAATTAAATTTTATCAATTTTTTTTACATATCTTAAAAACGGTTTGTAGATTATTGAAGTTCTGAACTCATTTTTAAAATAATTCTATTACATCACCCATGATCATAAATACTATAAAAAATTTTAAAAAGTAGAAAACACAATGTTCCGGAAAAATGTTGGTTAGGTTTAATTTTTTACATTATGTATTTACGTTTAATCAATCTGAACATACATATCCTGAAAAGTTCGGGGAGCGTTGTTTGTTAAAGTAAACAAATATTTTTGCATATTTTTATAAGATATAATTTTCTATTTGATCTATGGTGGTGATTTTTATAAATAAATAAATATTTAAATTATCGTAAGGCCAAAGGCACTTTTGTTGAGTCTTGAGCCAAAAATGAAACTCGTGTTTTCTTTTCATACTATGGCAGAAAAATTCAATTCAAATGCAAAACTGGGATTTTGGTGCTCTTTCAAACATTATTTATTTATGAAAAAGCATGGATTCTAAGTGGCCAGCATAGCACTATGAATGATTGGTGCGGTTTTACGAAACCACGGTGCAAGTGAAGCTGTAGTTTATAATTTCGTTTGCATGATTTAAGTTTAATAGTTTGATTTACCAAATGTTTTATTTTTTCAATTTTTTAATTTTAATAACCAAACGATAATAGAAAAAAAAAAAAACAATAGCTAAAATACATAAGATGTTGTTATTTATAATATTAGGGCAATTACGTTGTTCAATTAAATTATTAATTTTATCTTCACTCATATGAATTTTGCATGTTAAATGAAATTAACAAACAAAGAATTACATACTATTTTTCCAATATATCCAATATATCAAGATCAATTTTTGTGCTATGTAAAAAAAAAACTACATATGAAGAAGTATAGTCTGAAATAAAATATATTTTAATATCTTTCATACGACAAGTGTTTCATTATTGTTGGGAGGGTTTCATTAATTCAGCCCAAAATAAGCATATTCCTTTATTATTGGAACATTTATCTTGCGCTCGTCGTGCAGTACGTTCGTTATTGCTTAATTTTAATTATTCACTCCGTTAAGTATTTTTAAAAATAATTTTAAATTCCACAATTTACTAGTATGCAGTCTTTGCTTGTGTGGCAATAACCGTGTAGAAATTACTTATTCATGTATGTAGTAATTTCTAGCATTTATTATAGTAGGAGTGCTTTTATTTTAAGCAAATGCTTCTACTGAAACTATTTTGTTTCAATAAATTTTTGATTTTTATTCATTTAGCCGCATGTCTAGTAATTTTGAGTACATTGATATGGATTTGTCTTTATATACATATTTTCGTTTTCACTCAAAATAACCGACAAATAGCTTAACTTAGTTATAGTGATAGTTACAGATGTTAGCTGCTATGTTCTTTTAATCATTTAGAGTCTCTTAGAAATCGCGATAAGACTTATCTCTTTTGATTGTGGATTTATATCAGTAATAAATAAATAAATAAATAAATATATAATATTTAATAAAAAACACGTTATTTTCTATCTATTAACAGTGAAATGAGTTCATATTTCAAACTTTTAAACTTTCAAAGGCTTGTTCTAATTGAAGTCGATTTACTTTCTTTATTTAAATCTGCATTCTTAATGAACATTAACTAACCAAAATAATAATTCAAATATTAACTTTTAAAGAGTTTACAATGTTTACATAATACAAGGGACTTTAACATGATTAATATTAAAAGCCAAAGTCCCAAATTAAGAACTTTATCATCTTATGGTGATATGAAAGTAAAAATGTGCCTTAATAATTAAAATTGTTTGTCTTTTACCTTATATGTAAAAGCAAACAAACTCCTTTTAATTAAATTACAAGTCAGCATTTCTGGACTCGAGTGTCGTCTTATACACACAAGAGCACAAAGCTCGGCTGGGAGGCATGGCAAAATCTTAAATCTCCAAACAATGAACTTTTCTGTCGTCATGCCGTCCATGAAGATGCCGAAGAGAATTCCTCAGGCAAAAGAAGTGTAAAATACCTTTAAAGAATGGAAATATGTTTTGTGATGGTGAACATCTCCAACGAGGCCGAGAGTTGTTTTAGCCATGCGATGGTAACCGTGCCGTGCCGTGTGGCATTGATCTCTTCAATCAGATTCGCCGAATTCTGGGTGTGCTTAGTGCCAGACAATCGGTCGAGATGAGTACAACACCCTGGTGGATGGGAATAATGTCGTTTTGTTGAACGCCGCCGCGTGGCTCTGTTGCTATTTTTAGTTGGTTTTAACCCGCCTCAAGAAATTTAGCCCTGAAAGAACTTTTCTGGTTCCATGCTCAATTTCTCCTCGCTCGTATGGTTGATGGTTGGTTGTAGCCATAAAACAAGAGGTGAATGTGCCTGCAGTAGCAGCCATAACAGTAGTAGATTGGCGAAGGGAAAAAGTCAACGAGATTTTACCCGAAAAAACCTCGTTGTAGCACACATGCGTACTGGAACAACGTGAAAACCTCTAGACCGGAGGACTATCGTGTCTTTACCCTCATAATGTATAGCATACTTCAGGGGTTGCGAGCACGACTTCGACTGTATGGCAAACGGCTGCTCACAATGTTCCAGCTGTGGAAGCCGAGTGGTTGCTGTTTTCTCGGTATCGGTGGAAACGAGAGTTGAGTTTGGAAATCGCACCTTTCATTCCCTAGTCACTAGTGTGTGTCCCCTCTATACAATTAGGAAAAATCTTTGGTGTGGTTATAAAATTAAATGTTTGTAAACTTTCAACTCAATAAGACAATAATCGCAACTAAATTTTGTTTAGAATGATATCGTGAAAATCGTTTCCAAAGTGTGAAATAGCGAATAGTATCTAATGAGAGTGATATACGAGAAAGCAAGTAAATGACCGGGTTATCTATCGTTCTGTGACACAAAATCCAACAACAACAAAATAAAAAGTCGGCAATGAATTTATCCACCAGGTTTTGGTAACTAAAAATAAATGAAAAGAATACGAAGCGACCGGTGCGTTTGTTGTTTTGTTGATGAAAATGCATCAATGTAAAATTGTTTTATGGATTCTCATAAGTTTTTGCGGCCACCAGCGTGTAGTGTGCGACAATAAGGACAAGGACCCGAACGGCAACAAACTTTTAGCTCACAATGGGTTGGTTTTCTCCTTTATGAAATCCACATTTAATTTCCAGGATAGTAACTTTGGCTCCGAGCCGGAAACAAGTTCGTTTTCGTTGGAATTCTACTCTAAGGAAGAAATTTTAATTAAAAAGGGAAATAAATATCAGTCCAATGAGATGAGCACTTCCTGTGCGCGAAATGGGTCCATGTAAAACATCCTCTTTATTACACACCATTAGTTTGTATAAACTTCATAGTCATAAAGAGACAACCCTTTTGCCGCTTTGCTGAATATCGAATGGGTTTGTGTTCTCTTCATATCCGTGGATATGACATTTCATCGAAAAGTGTGATCCATTTATCATAATTACGTTTTCCTTTATTATCTGACGGGTTAACTTTCGTAATCGATTTCGGTTATACTCAATGTAATTGGAGAGATTAAAGGATGTTGTAACGTCAGTTTATAGTCTTTAAGACATGGAAACGGCCGGCTGCATTTTCACTACACAACTGTCCTCAACCCTCTTTAATCAAAAGTTGTGTCGACAACAGTCATGCCCCTTTCAGCGTTATTTTTATAGCAAGTTTCGTTCTTATAACAGCCCCATGTATCTCCTTTGTAAAGATATTAAAATCAAAAATCAATTTTTGCCCCATGAGTAGAACACATTTCCATAAATTGCAATAATTACCGCGAGTTAATTGCTAAATTAAGCATTACAGTCTGTGTACTCCTTTTTATTATCAGGCATGCTAAAAGGCCGCCTTATACGTAAAAAGCTATTTTTGTAAAAGTAATTATTGTTCGTACACCTGCCATCGTAATATCAAATGACTCGTTTTATTGTGTGCAGGTAATCATGTTTCGGAGTTGCGTTATTAAGCGCATATCCTTTATTACAACAAGACCTATGAACCCTTGAAACTCAATATTTAAGGTACACAGTTTAAATTGCATATTCTGAACAAACTTGAAAGCCCTCCTCTTTTCTCAGTTTTCTTGTTAGGATAATAGATAACGAGCTATCAAATAATTTTAACTTTTAAGAAGAGTATATAAAGTTTCTTGAATTGCAGAGAATTATAATTTTATAACAAGAGCTTAAATATAACTTATGTTTTTAAGAAAACATTCTTTTTAATAAGAATTAAATTGGCTTTGTTTTTCTGAAATTATTTTTAGGTTTTTGCAATTACCGTAACTTCAAACTTCATAAAAGTTATTCCTTTTCTTCAGAAACTTTAATAGAACAATGATTGTAAGATTATATATACCTACACTTTTATTGTTGTGTTGTTCAAAGTTTGTGCAACAGCATCTTATTTTGCGCCGGTAATTGTATCTCAGAAATTGTTCTATAAATTAAAATAACGTTCCTACAAATTTACTCCTATTATGTACTAACAGACACTTTAAGTCATTAAATTATAATTGTTTTAAAGATTCGATTTTACTTAATAAAAGTATGGATTTTGGTAATAATACAGAGCAACTTATAAAATTTGGAGAAAATTACGATTCATAAAAGTCTTATTGTCCGGGAATGATTTACTATCGCAGTCTATAAATTCTTACAAAAAGCAATTATGACATACTAATCGTTGTCATATGAAGTAAATTGGCATTCAAAATGTTAGCAAACATTAAATGTTTGTTGTTTCTCCTTTTCGTATTAATTCGCATTCCTATATAAATTCCTGTTTTAATTAACAATTCGAAATTTTGTTTTTCGAATATTTTTTGTGTTTGTTTTCGTGATTCCACTACTCTCCTTTAATGTTTTCAAAATGTATTGGGAAACGAAGGATTTTTCTTGAAAACTCCAGTTTATGATGAAAACTTGAATTTTCAGAACTCGCTAACATCTTGTATACTATGAATTAAGTATGAATTAAACGAGCAAAATTGTTACGGTGTTAAAACGCGAATTATATTTAAGCAAGATTTGAGCCAATTAAACCCGAAGATAAATTAAGCTTGAGAGCTTATCTCTATAGTACCAATAACTTTAATATTTTAATTTTTTATGTTTGCCTTTTTAATAATTTATTATAATTTTTAATTTGCTATAGCGTTTATGATACACAGCAAGATGTCAGTACCTACACTTGGTATGTATATGCAAAGTTAATGAAAGGAATTGAAAGTTACATTGCCTACTATTTTACAAAACAAATAAAGAAGCAATTTGCAAAAATAAAAAGAGGCCTATGTTTTCATATAAAAGACAAAATGTATCCCATTTCTCAGCTAACATAATAAACCAAAATATTCTGTATTTCTCCAAAATTATTACCAATCTAAAAAATCCTTTTCAGGATATCTAACAACGACAACTAGCTTACGATAAATGTGAAAATTTCGTTAAAACCACTCCAGTAGTTAAGGAGATTATCTTCTACATACAAACAAACCGACTTGCTTCTTTACATAATTATCTTGTAAATTCAATAGACAACAAAGCTCTTGTTAAAGATTGTAACCCAATAGAAATAGGAAACATCGGCGAAGTTGTAGAAGCAAAAGTTTGTTAAAGTAAACTGATTTTACAGCAGTTTTGTTGTTATTCAATTTTCTGCTTTTAATCTTTTAAAGCCTTAAAAAATTCGGAAAATTATTCGACTAAACAAAGTGGTCTCCCTAGCCGGAATGGGAATATATAACAGCGTATATTTAATTTAGAGAAATTTAATTTAATTTAGTTTTGAGAAACCCTTTTTATTTGACCAGTACCTAATCGAAATGCTTTGCGATGAAACATTTTTTTACCGCTTATATATAATATGTATGTAGGATAATTTGAAGCCTTTGCTTTTGACAAGAGCATTAAGGTCTTACTCGAAATTTTTTACGTGAACTTACCCTGGAATAAGTAAATTTTAAAATTGCACATACATCATAGTCAAATTGCTAAGTCTCTGTGTGACTACAGAGAAGCACTCACAAATAAATATTCCAGTTGAGTTGAAATGTTAAAAAATATCCTTTCGCTTGAGTGAACTATTAATTGCATGTACTTAAAGCCTAAGTATTATAATGATGCAAAACTTCTAAACCTTAATAGGGAAACCAAATAACGAAAGTGCACAGCGGCAGTCTATCTTAAAGCTGTTTTATCCTATTCCATAAAACTTTAAAGGAATTCTTCACTTTGTGCACCCGTCGAAAAAAGTACAAGGTACAAAGTAAAAAATACGCGCGCAACGAACGCGTTGCTAAGTACCTGGAAGTCAAGAGTCTTTGCGACTCCTTTTAACCAAGCAACGTCAGAAATAATTACCTTATGGAGTATTGTTTAAAAAAATTTTGTACAGTTTCTTTTTACTTGTTTTTAAAAATTTTCTCTGCTTGAAATAATTACTTGATAAATCCGACCATGTTAAAATAAAATACGCCGGAAACCCTCCCACTAAGCCTTACCTTAGTCCTTCGCATACAAACAAGGAAATTTCAGCCTTGCCGGTGGGTTCTCAAGATGAAACATTATGTGAAGTATACTTTCTTTTTAGCACAAACTTCTAATGATATTAAGTCCGTCCTTGCCGACCTGTTTAGTTCAAATAACAGGCAAAACGCATAATGTAAAAAAATACAAGGGAATTAAGGAGACATGCGAAACACGTTAATGTTCTTCAAAAGTTAGCATTTTGTCAGAAATTCTCTCCAGACAAAATTTATGGAAAAATCTTCTACCATAATCGCGACCCTTGTGTACATTTATTTCGTCAAGCGGTTAAAATGAAATTTTTCTGAATATTTACGACACTTCTTGTTATATCAATTCTACTTAAATACGACGAAGTCTATAAATTCATAAAAATTACCAATAAAGGAAAGAATCGCTGTTGTCGTTATGAAAGAAATAACAAGCCACTCAAATAGGTACCAGGTGCGATGCCAAAAACAAAATTAGTTAACAAGGATACTTTTGTATGCAACCAACAACAATACATCCGGCAGATTTTATATTTGATCGTAAAAAAAGTAATTTCATTCGCGTTCCTATGAACGTTTGCCGTATCAAAATCATTTCTCGCCATCAGTTCTGAGTTATGTTTTGCCGTTTTAGCTGGTACATCCCTCCCTATATTCAGCAAAAAAAAAACCATTTCTTTCAAAATTGGAATTATTATGCTTCGTCGTTCATATTGACTTCTATAAAATTTAACGTGATACTAAACGCGATAAGAAAGTCCTTTAGAGGAATTCCTGATTCTTTTTTGTTTTCCTATCCAAAAAAGGAAACAACGCAGGAATGTCACCCGTGTTTGTTTCTTCTGTGAAAAGTATGTAGACACGATAACTATAAACCTTTTGGAGTTCCGTCACAGAGTTTATCCTCGTAAACTTCGGAATAAACTTGGTCGCGGCCATAAACTCAAGATAAGGAAAACTTGAAAATATAAGAATGTTCGGATATCTCAGCCAAGTTATCTTTTTTAAAGTTTTTTATGCTTCTTGTAGGCACTTCGTATTTTTCTGTAAGGAAATACAAAACGTGAGTGATTTAGGTCAGCCAATTATATGTAAAAAAGTGTGCCCTTTTTTTGTAGTTGGAAAATGCCACATTTTTACATTTTTTCCTATTCAATTATTTTGATAAGAAAAATGGATTCGGTTGGAAAAAGGTAGAAATAATGTTGCTCTTGGAAACAGAGGCGGATATTCGACTTTAAAATTTATTTTTAAAGTTAGAGAGATTTATATAGCAATAAAGATAGAGCTTAATTTATTTTACTAACTTGAATTATGTGAGAAGGTTATATATAAACTTGTAATATTCAATTTGATTGAATTACTCTTCATTTCAGAAATAAATTACCATATCGATTTCCTCATAAGAATTAGTTAACGATTTATGGGATATTCCTAGTCTTTTCGTTCATCCTATATAAGAAAAACAATATGAAAGCATTCCAAAACGTTTCTGCTAGAATAGCTGACTGAAATCTAATCAAATATGTATGTACAAATACATAATGATGAATGAATGGTGTAGATGAAACTAATGCGACGTGATTTTATGTTATAAATAGCGCATAATATATATAATGATGTCGAAAAAGTATTGTCCTCGTTACACCATTTGACAAATCATAGCTGACACAAGTGTCGCTGCACAAAAAACCACTTTTATTAGCGGAAAAATTTTGTACTAAATCGATTTTGTGTTCGCTGATTCACCTGATGGGAACACTTTTTGAAATTAAAGGTGAATTCATATGGGTAAATTAAATTCTTTATATAATCACTGGACAAGGTAAAACAAATAAATTGATCAATACAGCGAAAAAAAATAGCTAGGTTTGCGTGTAACAAACAGTTTTCCGAGTTTGCGGTGAATAGTGAAATAAATACCCAAAATTGCTTCATTAAAAGGGCATTTGCGACTTGTATTAATTAATTTTGGGTTATTGAATTATATACGCCCTTCTTAAATGTACAAAAGAAACAAAAGTTCACAATACACATATTTACATACATTTTATTAAGCTTACGATAAATATGTTTGTAAATATGTAGTTCTGTGAAATTTCCTTTAATTTGGATTTAGTTATAATAAATAAGCGCATATTCGTTTTCTTTCAAGCAGTATAATGTACACCAATAATATACATATTATAACGTGCACGAATTTGTCGAAATCGATAATTGATTCGGTGGATTTTTTGTTGCGATTAATAATATAGTACCAGTGTATATTAAGAACGAATTTTCAAATAATTTATATATTATACACGTAAGACGTGTATTAAACTTTAAACCTTCAAATTAGTTTTTCTCAAAAACAAGTTCTCCGTTACACACGAATTTACCATTTTATTATTAATTAGGGCTTCAAATGTGCAGAAGAATTTTCACAATACAACTTTAATTTAAAATTTAAAAGCAAAATATTGGGAAGCTAATGAAAATAAAAAAAAAAACCCAAAGGTGAAACCTTTAAATCAACATATAATGAAAAGAAATATGAGAATAAGAAAGTATAGAAGATTTTTATAAAACAGTTTTAAATTAAGTTTATTTGTTACTAGGAGAAACGAATATGCTTTGAAAAAATTACGGAATATTCATAATAATTAGGAACTGGCAGTTGCTGATTTAAAATTTCTAATTTAAAAAAAAAACATTATAGTTTTTCAGGGTCAATTAAAATTAATGTCAAATTTTTGGAATTGAAGATAGAACATTATGTTAATATATTTACTAGGAGCTATTTTCAGTTTAGTCGAATTAATAATAAAAAGTAATAAGCGTTTAATTTAGCGTTTTATCTATAACTACCCATTTATTACTAAGGAAGCTTTATATAAACTTATATTACTTATTTTAAATGTTGAGGTAAATCGTTTCAATCTTCAACTTTTTGGTATATAGACGGATTTTGTTAATTCGTTAACATCTACAAACTTAAAAGTGGAATCAGAGGGAGAGCTCTGCAGAAATAATTAATTACTATGCTTCAAAAACATTTTCGAGTATACTTAAAATTGATATGACATCAAAGAGCATATCTACATTATAAATTTTCATTGAAGTATGTCTCATTAAATTGTTATTAACATTTATTGTGCCGTAAGCTTACCTCTGAATATCTCACTAATTGGGGATAATTAAAAATGGTTTTAACATTAAAAGACGAAGCGCTCACCTACATGTCAAGGTAATCTTTAAGCATATTAAAAATCTTAATAAAAATAACGGAAATAGAAATTTAACAGTAACATTCTTCGTTTTGTTTTATGTCTATGTTTTTTTGTTTTGTATTTCTATTTAAAATCTTTGAATTACTAAAAAACAAGAAAGTCCTTTTTCCAAAGAGTACTCGAGTACATTGAAACATTTTCACAGGTAAATGTGCGAAAAACGTTCACCCGCAATTAAGAAAGACTTCTCCTGGCTAAAAACCTGACAGTAACTACCCTTAAGACCCTTAAGGGTCAACAAAGTCATAAACTTGCGGCTCTCATTAGCAGAATAAAAAGGACTTTTTATTGCACTTTTATAGCTCTCAACATGAAGCATACCATTCCGATTATGTTCTTGCTGAGCTTCTTATGGTATAAAATAACCTTTTTGCTCATGTCTGGCCTTAATTCGATGTTAAATAGAAAACAGTTGATGGTGATGCCCGTTCAATATGAACACAAACAATTTTTACTTATCAATCATGAATGCCTGGCATCGAAAATTATGAGCATACATATTGATTTTCTGTAGTTTCAATATGCAAAAAGTTTTTCCATTTACGCTTTGTACGAGCAATTTTCCATTTGCATCATATTTCATTAATCCTAAAAACAGCTTTTTGTTCATTGCATCTAAATATTAATATTTATGAAATAAATATGTAATTTTATTGTGTTTGTACAACAAGTGAAATTATTATGGTACTAATGAAATTAAAATTGTTGACAGCCAACGCAAATTACCTCTGAATTATATATTATATGTATATTACAGCAAGAATATTTAACAATGTCACTTCGTTTTATGTTTGTTTCAATAAATATTAACTTTTAAAGTTTAATGAATTGCTTTGGCAGCTTAATATATTAAGGGATCAGGAAAACTAATTGTAATTTTTTTGAACTTTTAATTACTTATACATTGGTTATGCATTTATAATTAGCACTCAACTTTTTAATCGAATACGATTATTGAAAGACACTGTTTAATTGAACCAGTTTATAAAGGTTGAAACAACTTCTGAATCTAGCTGGATTAGGAAATATCTGGCTACTTTGCTCTTGCTATTTGTATAATACTTTAATTTTTTTAATTTTTTAACATATGTACATAAAACATTGCTACATATAGAAAAACAGTATAATATAAAGAAAACTTAAAAACGAAATATGTATCCCCAGCATATATGTCTACTTAATCCTTTTTTTTCCTGTAACTAATCCTATACTTTACTACAAACTATACAAACGCAATGACTTCAAGGACCTAAAATGAAAATAATTACTCAGTGGTCTTGCGAGATTCGCTAGACCAGTACAATTCTATTCCATTCATGTAGCATATAAAGACAAATTTAACAATATAATTTGCATATGTTGTTAGCTAGGTACTCTATTAATTATTAATTCCATCTCAAGTTACCCATAAAAACCCAAGGACAAAAGCATCATCAAAGGAAATAATTTAAATTTGCAACAAACAAGAGCCCTCTTCAATAATTCATACACCTGTTGATAGTACTTCTAAATGAATGTGAAATGAATTTCTTCCATCAGTTATGCATTCATTCATACACTTTTATGATGTATGAAATTCCTCCTTGCAATAACTGAAATATTACAGAGTACGAATGAGAAAAAGTATCAAGAATTCATAAAGCAAGCCGGATACAAGGACATACTTCGATTTATTTTTTATTTTTTTATTTTTTTACCAACAGCCGTACGTGTGGAAAACGATAAGGCATCTCAGAAAGTTTTCTCTGATGTTGCTGCAGGCAATATTCATTTCGAAGGCAACAACAGAGTCAATATGTTCAACTTTTTTTCACAAAAATTATTGGCTCCGAAGTAGTTTTCACTCTTTTTTATGCATCTCACATAAAATGAAGGCAAAAACAATTTTCACAGAAGAATTGAAGAATTACAAAAACCTTTCAAAGGAAACATTGCTGGTAACAAAGCAACAAAAGAATCATTTCATATAACATTAAGTTTATTTCCTGAGTAAAGGAACAGACAAGGTATAATATTTTCGAGCTATCCTTCGCAGGCAAGTCATTTACTTAGAAAGTTTTCAAAGAAACTGTGATGCATTTTTTTTTAATTCTTCTTATATCTAGCAATAAATCTTTAATGGACAAAAAAAATGTTTTTTCTTGAACAAAAGACTTTTTCGTGAATTAAAAGCACTTTAACCAGAGTGCGAGGCTAACTAATTACGACTTATTAAGCTAAAAATATAAAAGTAAAACTAAAGGGTCATAAAAATTTCAAATTAAGCTTGATTTACTGCGCGAAAAATAATTTTAAACAATTTAAAACTTTCCCAGTGGTTAGGGACTTAATAGAAATTATTATGGGAACAGAGGGACACTATTAAAACTTATATATAAATTACCAAAGGAATTCTTTCATTAAACAATACATTACGGAAGGCTGGAAATAAAAACAGGAATAGAGTATAAAGGAGAAAACAAACACTCCAACGTTCCTCAGAAGGAATTTGTCTGGTACGGGCGTACAAAAGGAAAACTTATCAAAGGAGGAAACCATCTTGGAAATAGTGACCCAAAGCATAAGCGAAACAAAAACACAGTACTTAACACTACAAGTATAAATAACAAAGGGATCCCTTGAATAAAAGCATTCTCAGCTTGGAAATATGCAGCCAGTGCTACCGAGAATAGTCATAAAAAACTTTCTCTGCAAAAATTTTGTGGGTGAAGTATTTATTCTCAAGTGCATTAAGTACATACGGTGTAAAGTTCCTCGTTCATATTTTATTTATTATGTGTCACAACGAAGACTTTTCAAAGTGTTGAAATTTTAAAGTGGTAAAATTTCTCCTGGGCGAAACTGTTTAGAAACTTTCTGCTTCTCATGTTCAGAAAGGTAATGGAGCTGCAATTAGTACTGCAAATAACAATGTCTCACTGGAAATCTTGTTGAGAATTACTAGTTATTTTCTTTATGAAATTATATTGATTTTATTAGCAGAAGGTTTTTCATATAACAGAGAAACTTCTATAGTAGATAAGTAATTCAATTACAAATAAAATTTGTAGAAACTTATAAACCCTTCTTCATTTTTAATTGATTATAATAAACATCTCATATGCATTTACATACATATAACCGCTATTCTTATAATTTGATATTGAGTAATATATAAAGATATGTAATTAAGGAAACCTTTCGATATTCTACCTCTGATACCACAATATTGGAATCTTATCCCTTTTTCATTGCTTTAAAAAGACGGTGCGTTATTTCTGATTAAATTTCTTAATCTGAGTATTCATGATTTCAATTTTTGTATTGAGAATGAAGAACTAATCCCCATCTCATTGACATTCCCCTATATTGAACATTATTTAATCCATTCCATTTTAATTAACAATGAAAATAACCAAAGTAATTATCCCTCTATAAATAAAGAAATATAGAATTCATCAAACATACAGATATTAATGGAATTATAAAATTAAAAATAGAACTGAAAAGGTATTATCCAAACATTAAAAACCAGTTTGAATTCATATTCATTGGCGATATTCTTGTAGTTACATATATGTATGTATGTATAGCGCTTCTTAATGACTTTAATCTTTTTTAAATAACACTCTTTTTCTTTTTTGTATTATTATAAAATTATTTTTATTGTTTTTAAGAATTATTTTAAAACAATTTTCTACCAAAAAGGCTTTTAAATTCTGTATGTTTACTTAAAAGATATAAATTCAAATGAAACAGTGGTAAACAGTTTTTAGATATTGTTATTGAATCAGAAATATATATATATATAAACTTTAGTTCAATTCTATTGCTAATTCTTAATTGTAGTCTCTCCTTAACTCGAATTAAAAAGATTGATTGATTACTTCATAATTATTTTCTTGTGGTATTTCGTAAAAGTTATCTCAATTTTCTTCTAATAAATAATTCTAAAAGCATTCGTTGAGAGTTCGTAAACTTGTGTGCTGTCTTAAAATATTGTCAACCTCCATTCGAGAAGATTATGATGCTGTTACTTTGATATATGTACATACATACACAGTTTTGGGATAGTTTGGATAAAACCTTAACTTTCTGCTCATCATTTATGTAATACTTTTATGATTACTGAGTTTAAAATTTATAAACATATGTAACTAAAGGACTTCAGACAGAGTTATTTTAATGGCTTTACTCAAACTACACCCACATAAAATTATCACTTTCAAACCCTTATGCTTTTGGACGCAATAAACATTTCATTAGGTGCAGACTTTGGTTAGAAACGTGAATATGACGCTCGTTTAATGTTAATACGGAGGTACTTAAATATAGTAATGGGCCCTATTAAGGAAATCGCACCAAAAGTTCTTGTCTTGCGTTCAAAGCATGCGATGAGTGGAAAGGCGAAGTACCTTTTCTCAGAAGTTTTTCTACTTTCTCACTTTCTGTATATATTACATATGTAGTATATCGAAATTGAAGGCATTATCGTATTACTTGAAGAAATAATTAATCAATGAAAGAACACTTTGCTTAACTTTTGCCTAAATTCTCTTTTGCTTGCAACAGTATTCTTCGAGAATTCTTCGTAAAATTTTGAAAAATTAATTATGTGGACTAAGAGCCTTTGCTCAACATTACCACCCAAATTATTTCATTAATTCAAGCTAAAAGCTTTCTTTTGTACCTATTAAGCATATAAGCATGCATATAAAATATAATACGGAAGTTGGAGGTTTTTTTGAAGAGAACATTTTTGTATACACACATAAAAAAGCGGATGGCGTGTCAAGAAACTAACAATTAAAAAACAAGTCTTCCAACCGACTGTAAGAGGGATTTCCTGGTGCGTGTCCTCTGGGAAATCAATATACCAGCCGCAGATTTAAATTTATATTATCAGCAATAGCACAGTTATGACCACAATATACAATACTTAAATGTGGGCAGATACCATATTCTACGACTAGCTCAAAAATTGGTAATTATTTAACCACACATTATCATGACTAAAAGTTCGCAGGCAAATAAACCTTAATTAATGGTGTGACAGGCAAACCCAAGTCACGCAAAGATTTACTGTGATTATTCGGGCGACAGTCGTAATCATAAAGACGACTATAGCAGCTAACTCACTTTTATTTGACTCCTTTAGAGCGTAAATTTTGTTTATGTATGAACTGCTCCTTAAAAATTCCCTTCTTTTTCTCTTTTTTGCCCTTCAATGCACAAACAGAGCAACTATACCGGAATCGGATCGTGCGAAGAATACATATAACGAAGAGGTAAGCTCGATTAAGATTTCTCGTCGTGATAAAACACATAATTTGCATGTTTTCATTTAGTTACCAGTTGGAATATGCCAAGTCTACAATGGAACAACGTGTGACAAATTTCTTAAGGATAAGTCAGTCTTCGTTCCACCCAACCTGACAATGGTAGATATTGAAGAAAGACTAAAGGCCGCTTACGGCGTTATTAAGGAGTCCAAGTGGGTTACTTACATAAGCATACACTACCTCATTTTATATGATTCAATTATTTTTATAGAGATATGAACGCGAATTGCCGTATTTATGCCTTACCGAGTCTCTGTTACAGCACTCTTCCAATCTGTAGAACACCTGAGCGCACAAATTATTTATATTTTGCGAATAGAGCAGCTTACAATGATAAGAAAATTAAAAAAAATCGTCACCTAGTCACGACTAAATCTCCATCCAATGATATTTCTGAGTTTACTAGAAGCAAACGTTTCCTTGACAGGAATACAATTTTATTTCTTAAGAAAAAGCACTCAGTGCTTTATGATGAAATGTTCTCAGCCGAGATATCAAGCGAATACCCACCGACAAGAGACTCTGAAAACTTAAGACGAATTTGTAGAGACGAGTGCGAGCTCCTTGAAAATGAACTTTGTCAGAAAGAATACGCTATTGCAAAGAGACATCCAACCATTGGACAAAAGCTACCTCTTGAAGATTGTCACAATTTACCTAGCGACAATGACTGCTCATCATTCGGTATTGCAATTGATGTTTCACCGGATGAGGACTGTTACTGGGAAAATGGTTCGGGATATCGTGGAACAGCCGCTGTTTCAGCATCTGGAAAGCCTTGTCTCAAGTGGTCGTGGCTAATGAAGGAAATCGCAGACTATCCAGAACTGGCAGGACAAAACTACTGCAGGTACTATAAACCAATTATAGAATTTTATATACACTTTTCATTACATTTCTGTTTTCACAGAAATCCAGGAAATACCGAAGATCGACCGTGGTGTTTTGTTGACGATAAATCATTTGAAAAAATTATTGAACATTGCAATATCCCCAAATGTGCTGATCAAATGTGGTTGTATATCATCATATCATTTATCCTTATTTTAGGATTTATTATGACTAGCGTCTTTTATATTTGCTACAAGAAAAGTAAAAAACAGGGGATGACCAATATACAAAACGTTAGTTTTTGAGCAGCTTAATGTTATTTAACAATTACTACTTGTTTATTCCCTCAGATAAGTCTTCCAAACGCTGATAAAAATATTTATGGTAATTCTCAAGTGAACTCATCTTTTGAAATGACTAGATTTTTTGGAAATAATCAAAACAATACACCTAATGGTCAGCAGAGCTCAAGTAGGGGAAATTCTTCTTTGAGGGTACCTCAGTATACATTGCAGGATGTTGAATTTGTTGAAGAATTAGGAGAAGGAGCCTTTGGTAAGTAAACTTGAAGCAAGTTATACTTTGTTTTATTTCCTTGCTGATTACTCGAAATAAGTCATTCCACAAATTTATTTAAATCTGTTTTCATAATACTCAATCAATAGCTACAGCACTCGACTTTCAAGTTTTTGATCTATTTTTAGTGCTTCAATTTCTAAAGACGATTTTCGTGTTTTTGAACGCATTTGATTTTTGCTAATTTTTTGAATTGAATAGTAGATTCTTTAATATTAAATATTAATGGAAATATAATAAAAAAATTCCATATCGACGACCGTAAAAAGTTAAAAGTACATATGTAGATGCAAAATATTTTTTACCAATATTTGATTTTTAATTTAAATCGAAATCGACTTTGTAATTCTTTATTTTCCCCTAAACATTAAAGTCGGAAATTACGATGGAAAACTTCTCATAATTAAAAGCAAACTTACAATTGATTTCATATTCCTTGCCTTATTGATTCCCATTCAAATCAGGCCTACACAGACAAAGTACACTTCATAAATAAAATTAACACCGGAAAAACAAAAATATTTTTTCCAGGAAAAGTTTATAAAGGGCAACTAACGCAAGCGAATGGGGAGAAAATTTTTGTAGCCGTCAAAGCGCTTAAGGAAAATGCTTCAGCTAAAACTCAAACTGATTTCAAGCGTGAAATCGAACTAATCTCGGATTTGAAGCATGACAACATCGTTTGCATACTCGGTGTTGTACTCAATAAAGAGCCGCTTTGTATGCTATTCGAGTACATGGCCCACGGGGATTTGCATGAGTTTCTAATAGCGAATTCACCAAATGAGGGAAAATCACTTACACAGCTGCAGTTCTTGCATATTGCCCTACAAATTAGCGAAGGAATGGAATATCTTTCAGGACATCATTACGTACATAGGGATTTGGCTGCTCGTAACTGTCTGGTTGGAGAAAATCTTACTGTAAAGATTTCCGATTTTGGCCTTTCGAGAGATATTTATAGCTCGGATTACTATCGGTAGTTTCAATAAATTTTATTCAAAGGTTTTAGTTAATGGTCACAATATTTACAGAGTGCAGTCTAAGTCCCTCTTACCCGTACGTTGGATGCCATCGGAATCAATATTGTACGGAAAATTCACAACAGAAAGCGACGTCTGGTCTTTTGGAGTAGTATTATGGGAAATATACAGTTACGGGTTGCAGGTACTTATGCTACTTTGAAAACGCATACTATTTAAATTAACATTAAATTTCAGCCCTACTACGGATACAGTAACCAAGAAGTCATAAATATGGTTCGAGCACGACAACTTTTACCTTGCCCAGAGGCATGTCCTACGGCAGTGTACTCGCTCATGATTGAATGTTGGCACGAACAAGCAGTAAGGAGACCCTCATTTTCGGAAATAAGCCATCGACTTAAGATTTGGTACCAATCTCAGAAGAAAACCAATCCTCCTGTTACCCACAACCTCTGCAACTCTTCCTCATAATAATCGCATTTATAAATCCACTTAAAATGTATGTTGGAAGTGTTTACCTCCGGCTGCAACTTAATAAGCCAAAACAAAGCCAGAGTATAATAACATTAGGAAATCTCGAGTATTAAATGCAGGAACTATTTATCCGGCTTATGCCTAGTCATTAATTCATTACTATATTGTATAATAACATAGTTCACAAATGGTACATACTTTGACTATGATTGAGGAAGCATTTTTGTAAGAGAAATTTATGTAATATTTTTAGCCTTTTAAGGATGAGTTAAGAATCCAAAGCAAAATAAAAGAATATGATTTATGTGTCTAGTTTGATTTATGTCCGCAGATTTGCTACCTGCAACCTATGAAATTACCTCTGTAATGTAATCAAACTAACAATTATTAGGTAAGTACAAATTACGGAATAGAATTTAATAATGAAAAATTACCTAATAAATTTCATCAACAACTACAGTATGACAATTTGGCAAACATAATGTTACTTTAAAATCGAAAAAAATATGGAGTTAAAAAAATGTCATCAACCCGGTTCCGATTTAAACACGGTCTCAAATTTGATCATTATGGTGGTGGAATTCCCAACTTCATCAAGAGCATATGCATATGTATATAATAATTACTATTTACATATCCAATTCTGCTGAGCAAGTATTGAGCTAAAATGCTAAGCTAAAATATGCTTTCCTTGTCCAAACTCATTCAATCGGTCCTGTTTTAATTTTCGTATTCGTGCAAACTACATTTACACAAAAAAGTCAATAAAGTGTATCTAACTCTTTTAAAGAACTTTGGATTATAAATTCAATTCTGTTAAAATTTTATGGATGTAGGAGGATAGAAAAATTTCACTATCATAAAAATTCGATTTGGAACGAAAATGAGAACAGAATCATATGGTTTATAGTTATAGAAATACATAAATTGCTTTATATATGTAACAATAACACAAGCATCACTCTGAAAAAAAAATTGTATGTGCTAATAGTCATTTTTTGGGCTTTAAACTTGGACAGCATGAAGACAAGTTTTATAACATTTTAGAAGACCTAATGAAAGTACCTTTATTAATTTATTTTAAATTATGATGTCCTATCTATGGTGAGATTTTTAACTACTATACACAATCACAAAATTATTGTAAAAACAGACAGCGATCTATATTAGATCTGCTGTCAACTCAAAAATGTTTACTCATGCGTAAAACCGGTAAGAACTTTTTACTTGAAACTGTCTGCAAACTTCACGAATGGAAAAAAATTAGGTCTTGACAGTACTTCTCCTTTTACCTTATTTTGTAGACTTTTTTTGCATGTTTAATTTCTTAAATCAATAGTATATTTTAGGAAGAACCTATCTATTTTTGTGATGAAAAGTCGTCTACACCCAACTTCTTAGAATTTAATAAACAAAAGCAACCACATTGAAAAAATATGAAAAAATTGCACTTACTTGAGAACCTCTTCGCGATGGGCTCGTTGCTTTACTTTCTATAACATTACAAGGAGTCACGGATCTACTTGCTGTAGTTTTATCATCAACTGATGGGAGTACGATTTCTTCAGGAACCTTTTCGCATGGTTTTTCATCATTTTTAACTTCCTCCATAACTGGTTCAAAACTATCTATTCTTGGCTGCTTGTTTATAATAAGTTCCGCCTTCTCAGCTGCCAACTTCCGCTTGAGAGCATTTATGCTACTATCTGTAAAGAGTACTGCTTACAAATGTCTGTTAAAGGTCATCAAGAATTTTCTTACCATCAATTTTGGCTTGATTGTATGCGAATGGGCTATTCGATAAATCTTTAAGAACCTGAGAAAATAGCCGCCCAATATCTCGACTTATTTCACTGTGTTGTTCTAAATATTTTATAATAGCTGATGATGTGCGGTAAAATATTTCCAGCGCCTCAATTGATAGTGTGGACGGATTGTTATGATTTATTTTAATTGGATATGTTGCGTTATTTTCATACAAAAAGTTAGCAGCCTAAGGTATACACAATGAAATAAAATTTGTTATTTTTTATTTTTAACCTCTTACCAGTAAATAGTGATCTAGAAACACTTTTGGATGTTCTTTTCTTTTCTCAGCAATCTTTCCGAGCATATAATGATGTAACCACTTTTCATCATGGGAATCAGTTTCTTCGTTTGCCAAATCATCGTGCTGATTTTTCATGGTTTTATCAGCCACCGAAAAGCAATCATGGGATATTTTCAAAAATTGTTCTTTTCTTGCTTCGATAAATGCGAACCTTAAAAAAACAAAAAAACAAAAAATCTTTTTTATAAGTTACTTACAATCAATTTTTCAAAAATCATAGGTGAAATAAATATCTTTTAAAAACGTTATAGAAATAATTTTTCTTACATTTCCATTGACAATGTATCAGCAGAATGCTTCAAATTTCGAGAGCAGAAAGAATGGATAGTGTATGCAAAGGAGCCGTACTCAATCCACAGAAGAGTATTTTCCTTATTCAATTTGATGCACTGCTCAAAGCACTTAATAGCGTCTTCGCTGTTCTTCAAAAATTCCTTTACACTATAAAAATACAGATTAACATATTAAATTATGACATATTAAAAGGGATTTGAATGCCTTACTCTAACACTGTGCACGAATTGAGCCTAGTTTCCAATTTGCTAGCCTTTGAAAGTGCTAGACCTGCCCAAGAATCAAATCTTGTTGGTTCACACGTTAAATCCAAAACATAATATTTTATAGTCTTGGAAAAGTCACGATTTTTAAAATAGTAATCTGCCAGCAAGTAGTAAATACAAGAAATTCGATGTGGAAGTAAAACGCATTCCTGGGGAAGATCATCTCGTAAGCCGTTAATGTAGTCTTTAAGTTGCGAAGTAAATGGAGTTGGATCTATTTCTTTCGGTATTAAAGGCAAAATTTTTAACAGTAATTGTTCCATATCAGCAGAAATTGACTCCAACCTAAAGTAATCGAATAAATATTTATGTTCCCAGGTTAAAATAAGAGTTCATTACTTATAGGAATTGAATTCCGGTAGATTTTCTGGTCTATATAAATCGAAAAGTTGAATTGCTCTTGGCCAAGTTAGTTCCACTGGAGTTGAATCATGTTCTTCAATATGCCGTGATCGTGCTTTTTTAGGCGGATACCCATAAAGACAATAAGTGATCTGAACCAAATTTGAATAATGTTATTGTGAGATCTTATATTCCATACTAAAAACACACCTGTTCTAAATATTCTGCCACTAAATCTCTATAAGCGTCCATATAAGGAGCTCGGATTTTTGGACCTACCACTTCCAACGTATACAAGAGAAGTTGCCCGTTGTCTCTTGTGCACCACTGTCGTCTAGGTAAAGAGAAGAGGATATATGTACATATATGATTGCTATATACAAACAAATCTATTCTACATTTTTTCAAAATTCTAAACGTCTGTTACCTTCCCAAAAACTCATGTGCGGTGAATAAAACCAGCAGAGTATGAGGCAGCAATTCCTCGATATCTTCAGTTTCCGTTGTGACTTCTAAGGACTTTACTTTTATCACTACAGGACTGTTGTCTTCAATTCTTAATGTGGAAAATCATATTAAATATTTTATATAACAAGTAAAAAACATCACGATACCTCTGTAGAATTTTATGCAATATAACCCAAGGCCGTTTTGGATTTACCGGATGATTTGGATTGTTGTTTTTATCAAATGTTGCGTCCAACTGATGTGAGAGAATCTTTGCCAAACTCTGAACCAAGCGGGACAAATATTTTTCCAAACATATAACTAGAAATGATTATTATATCAAAACCTTTTTTCACTTTTCGCAGATCTAATACTGATATTTAAATTAAAACACCAGACAAAAATATAATTATTTGAAGGAAACTTACGAATGTTATAAGATTGCTGCAAAATTAGCTCTTCAATATATATCAAGATGAAATTAATCGACTCAGCCCACTCTCTATATCTGTAAGTATCTGTTGGAGCTTTCAGCAAGTTATCTACAGCATGTTTCAAACATCTTTCAGACCAAATTAAACATTCCTAAAATTATTTTTTTAGTAGAGAAACTACTTATAGTAGAAACTTACCTCATATTTTTCTAAGTTCCACAATGATTCTAAGAGCACCTCAAACTGCGTCTGAATTTTCATGAGAGTATTATCCGAATTTTTAATCTCAGTACAGTTAATCAAACTATCCTTTAAAATATCTACTAAATCTTGAAACTCTTCGTTATCATATAAGGTCTTCACATTACTCAAACTTATTTTGCTGTAAGAAATGCAAGTATTAAATAATTGCTTTTATTTTAAATAATTTACTAAATACCGCTGTAAATTTATTCTTGTACTTTTCACAGTTTCCAACTCCACAAAGTTGTTGTCTCTTAAATTTGGGAATTCTATCTTAAATCCTTCGACCTGTTTAGCCAGAAGAGATTCTAAATGCAGCAAACATTCAACGGATCTATTCATATCGTTTTCAAATTTAGCTGAACAATAGTCAAGCCAGATCAAACGAATTATATTCTTTTCGTATAAATCATCAGAAATTACGAAAGCACAACCAGAATTGAACATTAAATGATAATAGAGCATTTTCCACTGAGGATCTATTTCACTATAAAAAATTAAAATATATTTATAAGCAAGTTCATCCAAAGCGATATGCAAATACTGACTTCAGTTGCCCTCCTTTTAAACTATCTATGGCCTTTTCGTGATCCAGTTCCATGAAAAAAAGCGTCATTCTGAACGAAGCATTAAAATCATCGTTTGATAGCTGATTCCATGTAGCTAGATCAAAATGGTTTCTATATCATAGAAGGAATGAGTAAGTATTTGCAAAAGTAATTATTAATTAGTAATGAATGGTGAAACTAACAGATAATATCCATAAATTTTGTGATAACATTCCTTCATATCTTCTGTAATTGATTGATCCCAATACTTTGAAACATATTTTAACCATATAAATATAATAGCCATAAGATCAAAATTTTGCGACTGAAAAATAAATTATGGAATTTTTTTTTCTTACATTAAACTAATGAAAACTGTTACCTTAAGTTCTTTTAAAAATGACTCAAAATCACTAGCTGTTTTTCTCTGAAACTCTTCATAACACACCTGCACTTCTTCATACTTTTCTTGCATCTGCTCCTTTCGTTTAGTGATATCATTTTCGGTTTGGACATCATATAAAAATGGAGATTGATTGTCGAAATTATCACTATAATGAAGCCATTACATATAAAGAGACAATCACTAATTGTAATATCGTTACATAAAGAACTTCGAAAAAATTCTTCTAAGAAACCCATTAAGAGTGGTGTCAACTTCAACTCGGTCCTGTTGACTTTTCTTACGTGACGAGTATCTGCGATTTTTGTGCCATCCCCACTGTTCCAGAAAGCTTAAATCACTACACCGCCTCCTCGGTTTTTTTACTACTTCAGCTTCCAGTTTTGGATTATCTGAATCCTCAGCATTTGAATCTGATTGCTGAGGAGTTTGTGACCCTAAACCATCCGTACTTGGAGCGATAAAAATTGCATCGCCTTCAGGAATGTTTTCATCATTTTTAACTACTGGTAAATTATATTTTAAAACATTGTGAACACGTTCAGTAAATATACATATGGTTAACTACCTTCAGTTGGTTGAGTGACTTTCTCCACTTGATCATCCAATTCCGGTTCGTTTAAAATATCAGTCTTATTTACTTCATCGTTTTCGATTTCTTCCTTTAAATCTCCCTGAAGCATATCTTCAACGGTGAAAACGAATATAATAGACTGCCCAGTGTTTGTTAAATAGTCATAAACCGAAGTTATAAATTGTCCTACGGTTACCCAAGTTAACTTTTCAACTCGAAAATCATCAAGATTAGGTTTAATAGGTCGAACAACAACATCTTCTATACTAGTCGTGCGTTGAGGGAAAACGCTAGTTTTTCCTTTAGATATATGTCCAGGTTGTATTTTAAAAGAGCTTTTAAATACTCTGAAATCAAATAACCAAATAAGTCAAGTGTGTATTTTTCGATTAAAAAAAATACTTACGTTTCAAAAAACGGAATAATATTCGGAAACTTTTCAGTTATTTCCGTCAGTACATCAATCGCTCGCTGATAGTTTTCGTCCTTTTGATACCACTTTAATGCCCATCCATAGGCGCCAATAATATTTTCAGTAGAACAAAGTGCTTGCAATGTGCCGTCGGCGGAAGGCCAATGGTTTGGATTTTTTGCAAGACATTTTTGAAAGGCATATTCGGCTAATTGCCATTTTTCTAATTTTAGTGCTAATTGTCCTAGCCGGTGCATTGTATAGACTTCGGTATCGTCCAAGTCCATAGCCTAATAATAATGAAATACAAGAGATGAGATAGACCCAACAAAATCCTACATAGTTTTGCACAAAAATACTTCATCACAATTGATTCGCAAATTCCAGACAATTTTCGAAATTTATTTGTATAGTACATTAATGGGAGATCTACTACACCTGCAAATTTAGTGTGCTCCGTTTTAGTACAGGTAATCTGTCCCTATGCCTTTTTCCCTCAAAGATTTCATTCATTGATTGAGCAGAGACCGCAATTCAGAGGATTCCTAGAAAAATTCAATCCCTTCGCTCTTCACCGTAGAACAGACCCACAAGCCCCTTGCGCAGAACAGCAGCGAAGTAAACAAGTCCACCGCAGGGCCAGCGTCGCCGCAGCAGCTATTTGGCTGCAGTAGGACTCGGCGAAATCTGCAGCACCGTTTTTGCTGCACATAGGACGTAGCGCTACGTCCTATTGAAATTTTTCGTGTCCACAGAATTTGTTCGGGGTGCGACATCGTTATAGTTATAAAGTCTTTGATACTACGGAGGCAGCTGAATTGAGGCCGCTCGATTCGTCCGTTCCAGATTGTGAAATGTTGAGATCTCTGTCTGATTTGGAATGCGTACGATTCGTAAAATGTTTTGAAAATTTAAGAAAAGTTGTTGATAGCTGTTTTTCTTCTGATGTAAAAAGTACGTACCAAAATTATATAGAAGAATTGAAAAGTAGCTACCTTGACCTTGACATACCGATAACTCCGAAAATTCACGCTATTTTGAATCACGTTTCACACCCTAAGGCATTAGCTTTTTATAGTGAACAAGCAGTGGAGTCGTTGCATCATGATTTTAAAGTAACCTTGGCAAAATATAAAGTTTTGAAGAATCATCCTGAATTTTCCAAAAAATTACTTCGTGCAGTTATATAACTGTTATCATATTTAACAATTGATATTATATTTAAAATTTTATTGAAAAAAACTGATTATAAATTATAAAAAAGTGAGTTTTTTTAGTTCATTTTTTTACACTTTCAAAATAAGTGTATCAATGAATAATAGAACTTATTTAAAGTGTTCAACTCGTATATGTATTTCAATTTGAATTTTATGTCAATTTCAATATTGATTCAACCTGAAATGGATATTTTTAAATGTTTTGCAGAATTGATCTCACACACACGTACATACACACACGCACACGCACACACACGCATACACATACATACACACGAAACATTACTGTGAACAAAACCGAAAAATACTTATTAGACATTATTTTAACCATTTTACGTATTTTACGCATTTCTCGGAAAGCGCTGAGCGGATCTTCATAATTTTTTTTAAACTCTTGTAATTTAATACTCTACAAGATTCTGCAAAAATATTTGGGGTGTCTGATTGGTCTTATTTAAATCGTAAAAAGCGAACCGGGCTAAGTATTCTGGATTTTTCCAGAATTTTCCAAAATTGCGTTCAGGGTGATCGTGATATCTTGGCCGACACATACCGACAGCCCTAATTGTCTCTGAACAAATAGACTGTGACAAGCAATAAAGGTTCCTTGCTTTGCTTTGGAACGGAACTCTAAAAATGGGCTCTGTATAATTTAAAACAAAACTTTGCGAGATATGATTTGATGCTTACGATGACAATGCCTGTTAAATTATGAAACCCCTAAATTTTTCCATAATCCGAAAATTTTTAAGCTTATGTCCGGCTTCAAATATATTAGCATAAATTGTCCGGCAATAGGAAACTAGGGCATAGGGCACATTTTTATGGTAATTACCCACCTGTAAAAAATGCTCTAAGGCTGCTTCATCTTCTCCTGTCTCTTCATATATTAAGGCAATATTCTTATGGCAGTTGTAGCGGACGCAGAAAAGTTTATCATTTTTATCTTCAAGGGAAATCTAGAAACACGAAACATTTATTATTGAGAATTAACGCTCAACTCTGTCTGCGAAATAAAATAATATTCAATTTGATATCTTATTTTGGATTAATCTCAAATTGGTTTAGCAATCACACTACCGAATCCCATGGGTAAATTTTTCAATTGGTATACCTACTGGTACCAAGTCTAGGTCCTCTTTCCGGAAAATAAGGCAGGTAAAAATTCTTGAATGCGATTCACCAGAAGATAAAACCAAAATAAAATTTCACCTTGCAGAATGATAAATTGCTCCTTGATATGGGCTTACCTCGTTAAGAACTCGCGTTTCCAAGAGCTCTTTAAGCAATGTTAACGCAATTTCTTTATTTCCCTTAGATTTTAGTGACAAAGCTCGCATATACTCCGAGACTGCAATAGTTTCCTAGAAAATAAATTTAAAACATTTCTTAAATTTATGGTCACCAAACGATGTGCTAATTTTACTTCCGCTTCCTTAGTGACTTGCACCTCATCTTCATTATTTTCATCGCTGTTGACTTCCTCATTCAATGCCACTATTCTCATCATTTTAAATAAAGTAAATGCTTTTCAAATTCACGAAAATACGGTGGTTTCTCATTGCTACAACATAAAGAAAACAAGCCGCTAGTCCATGCTGTAAAATGTCAAAACAAATTTGAGTACGGTATTTTGCAGGGTTGTCTATTCGCTGTACAGGAGGTGCTAAAATTAATTCGTGTACAGTATGGTGAGATGTTTATGATTTTTGAAGTTGTAACTTTTTTTCATTTTTTTTCGGCAAGTATTTCAAGAAGTAATAAGAGAAACTATTTCAGTGGTGAACTAAAATTAAAATTGGCTTTTTTAGATAATATTTCCATATTTCACTTGCGAAATTCATGCTTCGTTTTCGATTTCAGTACAAGTACAAAATTTGAATTTAAACTATTGTGAATAATTGATATGGAAAATTTTTGTTAAATGGACGTAGCCTGAAATGGCATTTCAGTCGCCATTTTTTGTGTTCGTAGTGAAAAACTTCAGTGGTTTATTCTGTACTAAGGAGTGCGAAAACGGAAAGGGCAAATACATTCGTTTCGTTGTTGTAAAAAAAGAGACATTTTACAGTTTCAGGTATTTGACGGAGTGAACGTAAAAACAATTTCTGATGAGAATGCCACGGACTGTTTCTGTTATACGGAACGCATAAAAACGATTGCCCCATGAAATGAAGCTATAGTGGAAAATTGGGGACAGGAGGGGGAATCTCGGGCCCTTCAGTAGCCAGTCCGAATGTTGTGATAATTTTTGCTCTTCTGTGCACTGTGAAAACACCAATTCTGCTGACTCTACCAAAATAAAGGATTTAGGGAAACCTTCAGTCACTGGTACGCAAAAGGTTCTTTTATGTAATGCAATTTATATTATTTGCGCTTGGCTTAACTGCTGAACAGCGTTTTACGAAAATACTATGATTTTCGAAGTTTTTCGTTTTGAGAACAGTCTCTTTTGTCGTAGTGAAGAAGGCAAAAATAAAGAAAAAAATCTCCAATTGTTTTCAAGATATTCATAAAAATAGTATCCCATTTACAACAACTACGCAAAAAACAAAATGTCATTTGACTTAAAATTTTCCTCAAAGTAGAGTAAATGTAATAATAAGTAGTTTAAAATAATGCTCGTTCTACCCCGAAATGATTTCCAAAGCCCCGGATCAATTGGTGCGATTAACACCCCAAATTTTTCTTTTTGGGCTAAATTACACCCATTAATTCTAATCTAAGGCACTTTCTGGAAAGTTTATTCTATCTCTAATTTTCCTATAAAAACATTTCTAGTTTGCTTAATATTATTCACATAAAAAAGGGACTTTCCCTTGAAAATGCCGTAATCTGCATGTTTCTCGCTCCGATAAATATGATTCTGATAAATTCATCTCTCTCTCTCTTATGAGAATTTTCTCAACTGTTTATGATATTTTATCTGAGATGTTTTTGACGATTTGTAAGTTTGTCACATTTCAAGTGTTAATGAGGTTCCATAGCAGTGATTTAATATCGAATAGCAGTCGAATGAAGTAAATTAAGAAAATATACCTTTTGCAAAACTTCCCGCTCTTTCTGCTTCCTATGAAGGCTACCCTTTAATTTTTGTTTTTCAAAAAGAACAACATTGTCTTGTTTGGAAAGTTATTTCGAATTGATTGCAATCATTCTAAATTACGTTCTCCTCAGAGAAATATAAACTTAACATGGAATGGCTGTAAACCAGATTGAGTATTCCACATTTCCTGATGTGTTCGAAATTGTTACTTTAGTAGTGGTCCACCAGTGCAAACATAAATAAATAGAAATTATAAGAAAGGTATTTCAAAAACTAATAATAATAATTACTTTTGTAAGTTAATTCTAAAAAAAAACCGGCCAAGTGCGAGTCGGTCTCGCGCACCGAAGGTCCCGTAAAAAATAATTTTTTTTGTGGCATAAATAAACAGCCGTATCTCTTGATTGCGTTGACTTAGAAGTTTGATTTTTTCACAGCTCCAAGGGATTGCAGACCTTTGCATGTAATTTGATGCCGTTTCGGCGAATGAAAAAACAAAGAATATCACAGTACCCTTGGAAGTGAGGATCATCGAATGCACTTTTGTCACAATTGCGCACTATAAATTCCTTTTTTTCTCTGATAATTATTAATATTTAATTTTTGTTGTATTTCCAATAATAGAAACTCATTTTGTACAGTAATTATGTTTCGTTTACTATGACTTCGTAAAATATTCCTTACTTTCAGGTGCCTGAATAATTCAACTTTTTGGAGCCAACGCGAAAAAGACTATATTCTTTTAAAAGCTTATAGTATTAGCTACAAAAGCCTAAAACAATTTTTTTAAATATTCGTTCATTGTAGAGTTAGGAATTTTTTAACAAAATTTCGCTTTTTGGACTATTCAATTTTTATTAACAACGGTTTTAAACTTTTGACTTTGGCAACTGTTGGGATGTAGTTGACATTTCAAAAAGTAACCCAGAATTTAAAAAGATTTTTTGGAAGCTTACAAAACTTTGAAAACACAACCGTTCCTTAAAAGACTCAGTGTACACCCCGTGCACTCGAAAATTTAGTGTACACACGCCGAGTTAAATAAAAGCAGAAATATAACTGAGCACACAATAAATAATAAATTTTTCTAATTAGTTTTAAAGGAATTGTTTTATTAAGTTTATAGCAAGTAATTCGTAAAATAAACTTTTCGGAAATCACGCCAAAATCTCGTTGAACAAGAACGCCCCAATTTTCATTCTACCTTTCTCCTCTTATGTGAACAACAAATTTCTCCTTCGAGCTCTGAAGAGGGCAAATTGCTTCACTCATGTACACAGATTTTACACAGAATTTCCTATCCTGTACTCTTTAATCTGATGGTAATTTGTTTTATAATGCGTCCCTCTTGCACACTATTACTGGACTCTATGATAAGCTGCTTTTGCGTGGTTGCTCATGTACAGGGTTTTTACCAAATGACGTACTTCCTTATCTAAATTCGACTGTGGTAAAGTTATCCCAACGAACTTGAAGATTTTGCAAGAAGTAGATAGTAAAAAGGAAGTAATGAAAGGCATAAAAATGTGAGAGAAAATGAACGAGAATTGAATCCTTTTTATATTTTACAAATGAAATTTTATTAATTATTATTTATTTATATAAAAGTAGTATACATTTAAAATAGTAATACCTAAACTAACCCTTATTGGTCGTAAGTCACCTCTCATGTGACAAAAGTACTTTGTTGCTGCGGTCGTACGTCACGTGGGAGCTGACAATACATTATCTGTCGAAACTCGCTCTTTGTGAAATGCGGGCACGATTGCTTTGTTAGTTAAGCAGCATTGAAACTCATATACACTCAAACCTGTTTTTTTGCAGTGGATAAGGTCCGAAAAGAAAACGCATAAAAAAATCGACCAAAACTTCACGAGTAGCTATAAAAAATAGTTTTCGGAACTCAGCGACCTAACGAGACACGGAAATTCTTGTGCGTTTAACAATTAAATGGAAATTCTTGTGCGTTCAAAAATTAAATTGCGCAATTACAGAACTCAATACATATGTAATGTAATTGGCTAAAGCAATACTTATGTAATGTGATGAAATATATATCAAAAATCCAATTTAATTGAATTTTCATATACCAAAAAACAAAAAACAAAAATTAATCCTACAACCACCAAACCTATTTTTTTTACCTGTGAACTACAAACCGGGGTAAATATTTACCCCACGGGTTTCTTGTTCGTAAAATCGTTCTGAAAGTAGTAATCTGACTCATAACTACATGCATGTTTTTGTTATTTCATGCCAAAGAGAGTGGTGAAGCAAAGCAAATTCAATTTGATAAAGGTTTAGTTAGTAATACTCCTTTAAAAAACAAATAATTTTTAACAAAAATGTAAATCTTATAATACTGAAAATGTTTCGCATATTTACCGACATCATCTACAACCTAGCGAGAATCAAGTATAAAAAGTTAGCGTCCGATAAGGGCTAAAAAAAAAGCGCTCTCGCAGCACAGACCATATCATATGGGTGACACCCAATAGCTTAATACATAGCTGAATAAATATCGGCAAACGGATTAAAAGAGCGTGTAAAAAAGTGCTCACATTGTTCTTTACGGTGAAAGCGCTGAACAAAATTGTAACGATAACGCATATAAGTACGTACATATGTAAAAATACTAAAAAAACTATACATAATTGGGTTTAACGCATTTTAAACCGCGTTATAAAAAATTAGGGGTATTCACGTCTTGTTATACATATTCTATCTGTCTATTATATAGATGTAAAAAGTGTAAATTTTCATAGAAAGAACTATGAAAATTAAAAGTTTTTTTATCGGTAAAACGATCAATGAGAAATACTACAAAGCGTGATATTCCTATTGTTTTGTTTTTATTTTGTAGCTCTCTAAATAAATACATGAAATGAATGATTTCCGACTTCAAAATAAAGACATTAGAGCCCAAATCAAAACTCCCTTAAAACCATAAAATACTGCTAAAATACTGCTCTTTTAACTACAAATTACTTCGCTTTACTCACTGTTGGTTTAGCTAATAAACCCTTTCTGAATTTTAAAGTTTAATTGGTTTACTGATTAGATTTGCCGCGGTAGTGCTAAAAATTGCACGAAATTCAATACCTCAGATCTTATCTAAATTACTTCCTCTAGCTTTAACGTCATGGATGACACAGATGAAGCCCAACAAAATATGGTATCAAATCTCCCACTGCTCTTCGCTAATGGGTACCCCACATCGCTGGAGAAGATAACTGAGGCGCAATTGGAAAATTTCATTCCTTTCATGGTGCAATGTTCCCTAGGACACATAAATCTTCAGGGTAAAGTAGATTATAGTGAACCCGAGTGGTGGCCAGAAAATGTTCCTTTCACTATTCCAATAGTAAAACCCAAAAAATTTAATGGGGTAAGTAGGAAGAATGTATACACAGATCGGATATTAACTTAAGACGAGAATAAATTTCAGAACTGGTTGCAGAAAATGAAGGAGATTGTAATCATATGTTATCAATTCCACAAATGCTTTTTCCTTTTAAAGTTTTGTAACGAGCTGGCGACGTATGAACCCGCCCGTCTGCGTTTCATAAATAACTATAATTCAACCACTTCACTATATGATAGGCGAAGTAATAAACTGCTGGTAACATTCCGGAACGAGAATATGGTAAGCAATCTTAGTTGTGAGTCATACAACGTCGTGGACTTTACTCTTCTGTTTTTTTTTCAGTCTTATGATCAACCCCAGAGGAATCGAAAATGTTTACTGCTGCAGAAATCACGCTCTCAGGTTACAGAGCAGCAGCAAATGGTTGAGCCGGCACTTTTCGACATATATCTCTGTGATAATTGTGACGCAGAACTTTACTCTTTAGAAGCAATTACGGTATGTTTACGTTAAAATGTAGAAAGTTTACATTTTATATCACTACATATTTCTATACCGATTCAAAGTTTGCTTCTGATTTTTATGTATAAGTCGCTTGGTAAATAAAATATATGCTTCCTGTGATAATATATCTTTTGAGCATGAATTGGAATATACTAAATATATTCTGATTAAAGACATGGTTGTGACTACGCATAAGTAATACAATCAATATTGTGCTATTGTGGTACACAAAATTCTAAAATGACAGATTTTATTACATATTTATATTATATTTCGTTTTTATAACGTAAGAGAAATAAAACAACGATTGTTCATAAAATCAATTTAATTTTCACTCGTAATTAATTAAGATTACCGGGATTTTAGGAGGCATCCATTAAAAAAAGATTAATTTTTTTAGGTTTACATTTATTGATTATAACCATCACAAGAATAACATAAGAAAAGGAAAGTATGTATATGAACTTAAGAATAACAATAATAAGTAGATGAAATGAACTCACTTAGTTTTCTCTTCTATAAGGTTTCTATAATAAAAGTGTGGTTTTCCCCTACAGCGGTTTTTAAGAAAAAGAGAAAAGAAAGAAATTTATCTATTAACTATATTAGAAAGGGAAATTCAAATTGCTTAAGGGGGCATTCGCTTTCTATATGAGAAAAAATTCGATTTTTTTTACATAAAAATACTTTTTTTTACATAGAAATAAAACAAGAAACAAGAAACACAAAAAAGAACAATTTGCGGCAATTTTTATTTCAAAAATTTGGATACGGTTTACTATATTTAAGATGATATATAATACAAAAATATTAGAAAAGGCTAATTAGCTCCCAGTAGGAATAAAACAATTATTAATTACAAATAATTAAGTCATAATGATCACCGTGGATCAATTTGATTTCACCAATATCAAGCAAGCTGACAATAAGAAACAAAATTGCGATGATCTTGAAGGATCCCAGATAAAACCTGGATTTTCAGATCTGTATGGGGAGAAAACGTACTAAAACCTATATAGTAAAAAATAGTAAAAAGACGCATCTATAATTAAAATTAAAAGGTAATAGAGCGAAATAAAAGAAGCGTTAACAAAGTGAGAAAACCTTTACTAAAAATGTATTTTTAGAAAATGACACTTCCTCTAATGACTAGTTCTGTTTAGGCCGTTTTTATTCTTCTAACGTGAATACTTTGGTTTTATTTCATTTGATTTTTAGCTATAATTCTCTGTCAAGATTTACCCTGATTTAATCATTTAAAAGTAATTATTTTTATTGTTGTTCTTTTCCAGGAGCACGAAAAGACATGCACAGCAAACGATGACGTTATTATATGTGATTCTCCATCGCCAACATCTTCGCCACTTACAATTGATTTGAGTGAAAATCCTAACGATGAGCTTCGACAAGCATTTCTATTAAATTTTCAACTGCAAAGCCTAAATTCATCTTGTACATCGCCAAGCAAAGTCAAAGCAATTATCAGTCGAAATTTAATCAGCAATACAAAAGAAGATAATGAACCGACTAAATTAGAAAAACTTAAGCGATTACCGCGACGGAATAGAGGCGTTTATGCTCTTTCCCGGTGTCCGACAATACCCTTGTCTTCGCCAGCGGGACAATTAATGATAAAAAATACAAAAACTGTAATGACTGAAGAATATTTGCACGAACGTCTTGATAGAATGGAACGATTTTGTCATGCTCCTGTTCTTACACCATGCAATTTACGCCCAAAATTCCTGGAAAAGAAGTTTAGCGCCCTCCATATGCCATGTACGTTTAAGAAACCAGCAGGCTATCATTATCATACATATATACCTCCACGTCGGCAATTTTCAAATGCACAGCGTTTAGAATCATTCATGTTCCTGAATTCGCTCCTAATTAAAGGATGTCGGCCTATATCCATTCGTCTTAAAAGGTTAAAGGAAAATGATATTAAGCGCTTGCAGATGAGTCACAATAGTTCGAAGTCTAAGCGCGAGAACTCCTTTGGCATACAAAAATTGCCAGACTCGCAGATAGTGATAGACACTATAGATTTATGCTCTTCGGATGAAGAAGATTTAAAAACAACAACGCACACTCACCATATAGCACCAGATGTGACGTTAACACCTGTATCTAGAGAATTGGACAAAAGCCTTGAGGAGATTCGGAGAAGGAACAAATTTGAGGGGAATTTTTTACTTTCACAAGCAATAGCTAATCAGCCTAAACCGCTTCAACCGTCGGTTTTTCTATTTTCTAATTATACTACTGAAAGTGTTCACTTTCATAGATTTCCAAGTCCTAATAGTAATACTCCTCAAATAACTGATATTAGTTTTCAAAATCAGGAGAATTTGGAGAACAGCATCAAAAAATCATCTGAGGAGTGGTCCTTATCCCAGAACGGGAGATCGGATCGTAATTCAAAAGTATATCATCTTATGTCGTTTATGGATAATGATGTCGGTATCAGCAAAATTAGTTCGCCAAATCGGACTATATCGATTGATCTAACGTCCTAATTTTAACTTATCCAAATTTGTGAATATTTAAGTTATTTACATATGTAGTGGATATAGTGAGAAAAGAAACATTTATTTGCATTAAAAAGATGTTCTGGATTATTTATTTTAGCTTTAAAATGAAAAAAATAAAAGCAATAGACTGTAATTCGTGTTCTTCAGAGAATTTCTGTTTTTGTTAATTTTATTAATAATTTCCATTATATATATAAAAAAAGAATTGTGCTAATAGACTGCTTTATACTTTAGATAAGAATGTTCGTTTTCCATTTATGTTCGTTGTTAAAGTATTCGTTAATTTTTCTTGAATTCAAAGACAAAGCCTCATTTCTATATCACTAGGGTTAGCATACATTATTGGTTAACTTACAAATAAAATATTAATTTAAAATTATTTGTGCAGACACACATACATACATTAAAGCTGGCTTATTATATAAAATGTTTAAAACGTTTGATATATCTTTATAATGACCATTGTCGAGTTTTATAATCAAAGAGTGCGATTACTAGAAGTTCACAAGTTATGATTATCTGTTAGTATTTTTGTATTTTTTCATATGATCATACTTATTATAAAGGTGGTTTGAAATTTCGATAGCTTTTATGTTTCAACTCAGTCAATAATTATTTATAATTCAGTTGTACTATATAAAAGAACATAAAAAAAAGGTAGAAAAGCACAATGTTTTAATTGGTTGGTTAAAAAGAATTTTTTTAATGAGGACATGCACATGCCGCTCCGCTCCATCAGGTATGGAAAAATTGTATAACAGAAAAACTTCCACCTTTTAATTTTACGAAAATGTGAAGTGGAGAATATGGCATAGTCATTTTTCTTCTTAAATGAGTCAGAAACAAGTGCGGGTTGCTAAGACTTTTAGTGTTTTTCTGAAATTTCTTTGTGTTTCGAATAAGTTTTTTTCATATATTTTTTAACCAAGACGTCTATTTTTAGATTTTATATTAACCCATTCGAGACCAAACAGATTTTGGAGACAATCCCGAGGAGCGGTAAACATTTTTTTTATGCTTTACGCTAGCTTTATTCAATCTTACCTACTATTTTCTAATTACTAACTGCTAATGCAGAATCACGATCTGTAACACACGCGGCGTGTAACTATTCTTTTGGCTAGGAAACAGGTTAAAAGCTTGTTACTATATCTTGAGTACGAAACAGTGGTAACTTTGCTTGGTTTGTTTTTGTTTGATATCCGGGTCAAAACATTCATCTATCCATGAACCAAAAATAATCCATAAAATTTTACATATAATTAGTCGTAACTTTAATTTTCAGAATAAATGGCTAAAATAAAAACAGCAGACGACGACATAGCGGAGTAGAATCTTATTTTCAATTTCAATCTGCCCCATGTTATCGGTTTTTGAAAGAATTGTGGTTTTTAAGATCCTAAATGCGAATAAAAAATGAAACACATTTTCATAAAGAAAGTGAAATTAATATCAAAGCTTTTATAAGTAACTCCATTAAAAAATTAATAATCTTTCGATATCTTAAGAACGGTAAGAATAACATGGAGCTGATTCTGATTGATAATTACCGTTATCACTCGATACTTTTTAATGTATTTTATCCGAAAATCATGTATACAAAAAAATTAAATATGTTTCTAATTAACAATTACTGCTATTGTGGTAAAGAATCATATAAAGAAATAAGAAGAACAATTTTTTACGAATTTGTTACACACTTCTTACTAATCAGTCTCGACTATTATCGGTTTAGGGACATGAAATAATGTTTATATTTTTACTTTTAAAAGTGTTTTGTATGTATTTTCATCTATAAGAACTAAAAAAAATTTCTTTAAAAACATCTACCGAACTAAGATAATATGTTATAAATTGACTAAAATATCAGATCTATCATTAACATTCTTAAATATACATATTTTCAAACAATGAATAGTGCTAGCTGGGGTTTAGAATTATGAAATATATGTTGATTTATATTTAGAATATTTTTAATTGATTTTAAATTATGAAATGAATATGATAAAGATTATATTAACTATCTCAATTTTAACGTTTATCGAATTTCGCTTCCACGTATACTTTTATGTGACATAAATTTTTTAGTACCTTTATTTCTGAAATAGGAATTCTGATGACCATGAAAAGTATTAATTGTTCTGGAACTAGGTGGCCAGAAAACGCAGCTAATGACTTAGTTCATTAAAATTTCTATGCTAACCAACTCTATGTGTTACCTAAAAGTTATGCAAATTATTGTTGGTAAATTAATTAGCTTTTAGTTAGCTAAATATAAATAATTTGTATAATCACTTTAGCCCTGATATTTTGTTCGGCTTCCAAAATAGTTTTATAATCAATTGAATTTTTTTAATTATTTTATTTTATTAAGATTTTATTTTTGTAATGTTTTGTCAAAGGATTTATTTCCGTGTATGATATGAAAAATAGGTCGATTTTTAAGCGCCAGTTTCAATCTATTATATTATATAGAAAAGTATACTTCATGGAAATCATACAATTGTTAATGAGGAGATAACACATTACATATTTGGATATTTTCAATAGAATGAAAAGATGAATGTATATATATGTAAAAAACTAGTAAAAAAAGGAATATAATTATTAATATTACTTGCATTTAAAAATATCTTTATTTTTAACCTTCTCCAATATTTTTTAAGGCATTTTATTCATAAAAAATGAATGTTAATTAGACAAATCTTGATTTGAGTACTTTTAATAAGGAAAAGCATTAAGCAATTAATCATTTTATAAAATAAAAAATTATATAAATTCTTATTATTTTTTTTTAACAACTAAAATAACTTTTTTCCCTTGCAAATGGGCTGTTTGTACATATTGTTACAAAACTTTCCTTCGCTATGCTATAATTCACACTTGGGATTCCCCCCAAGAGGATATAAGGATCAGCTTTCGATCCGCACGATCTGGCGTCTGTGGCTCGGAGCACTGGTCGTCAGCCACACTGATGAGATCTGATCAGTGCCCCAGATCGAAACGCCGATCTTTTTTCGGGAGCCGCTCGGCGGGCAAAATTGTAACAATATGTATTTATTTAGTACCATTATTTTGCACAATGCAATGGAGTTTATGCTCTGGTTAACTTTATATGGCTAAGTTTTTTTATGTGTTACGAACTGTAAGACAACAAATGGAGAACTAACAACTTTTTACCATATATTTCATAGTTTACCGTACTATTTCTTATAAGATATATGTTTCGTTTAGTTGTATTAAAAACATAAACATTTAAAATGTTGAATGCGAACAGACCCAATAAGTATTTTAGTTTTTCAAATTTACTTGCTTAGCATGAAATTATTTTGAACTTGGAATATGGTATACTTGAGCTTCGGAGGTAGCGCTTTTTTTAAAATGCATTAAGTAAAATAAGTTTTGGATTGTGTGATAAATTTAATATGTACTATAGAAGGCAAGGCAGCAAATAAAACAAATTACTTGTACGATGGTTATAACATTACTGCTTCACTGAGTGTAATCTTACGGAAAACGAAGGCAAAATTTTGCCTTTTGAACCGCCTGCCGAGCATATTGCTCTTACAGTACTCTTTTACCAAGGATTTAAAATCTCCAATTAAAAACAATAATACAGAATTTAATGTTTAACATCTATAATTTTAAGTCAATCAGTTAAGTGGAGAACGAAGTGTGAGATATTTTGGTTAGCGCACCAAAAATTTCTTCTTAAATTGGAAAAAATACGTTAATAATTTCATTGCTTCCGCACTTTTAACTATCAAAAACAAATACAGATGTACCATGTAACTAATGCTCTTTATATTTAAATTCTTCCCAATTGTTATAAAACCGATTAATTTAAACATATTTAAATTATTAAATTTTGTTCTGAAACTGGGCGCTCTTTATTAAAATATTTGAGAAGTTGAGTACATTGTACACTTTCTTCTGTGTCGATGCCGTTTTAAGTGGAATGGAAGTTGATTAAATTGTGCAAGATAAGAGCAAAAATAAATAAGATTTTTAAAGTTTCCGCAATTTGAAACCTCCTATTTATACTTACACTAATTTCTATATCTTGTCTTTATTTAATACGATAACTGTCAGTGCGCCAACTATATAAGATAGCAGATCGAGTGGTCCATAATACGCACTGCAGGGTAACAGATAAGTAAGTAAAGTAATAATAAGGTTACCTAAACCCCAGCGAGCCGTGTAAACAAAGTTTAGTTTAGTAGTGTTAAATCTTAATGTGTCAATATCGCTTAAATTGTTTTTATTTTTAGCAAATATAATTTCAGCATTAACAATGAAATGATAACGAAGAGAGAATCCTAATTAAATTCAGTTTCGTTTAACAGATACGCGTATCTAACAAAACACAATCAGCCAAATTCGATTTTTGTATAGGCAAACCGAGTTAAAAACTGAACACTCGTTTTTGGTTTTCAATTGATTGGAATTGTGTATCTCTTGTATTTAAATTGTTTTTCAAACTTTAAAAATTTAAGATATATTCTTATTAATCATACCGCTACTCTTTAAGAAACGTAGTTGAGGCTTTATTCAATACTAGACTCCACGGGCTTTCTTCTAGTTATCTAATCGCTACATTACCCACCCTATATTATTAAGCTTCTATGTATTTATTTAAAAAGAAATTTCAATATTCAAACCAAGATATATGAAACGTTTAAAAACAAATTAAACTGTAAACCGCTGGCAATGGCTTCTTAAAATGCATCAAGCGAAATGTTGTTTTTGGTTAATTTTATTTCAGTTTATTTAGAAAATTAGTTGCGTATCATACGTTATCAGTTTGTAATTTTATATTAGCCTATTTTAAAATTCATTTATTTTCATAACTTCCTCTGAAGGGTACTTAAAATGTAAATTATAGCAAAATTTGTTTCTCTGAAAAACACTAATGAAGATTGTAAAAATATAAATTAGGCAAAATTAAGGATCCTCAGGCCAGGTTATCTTGATAGCACAAATGCATTTCGAATCGAAAAAGTGTTCTAGAATGAAATTAATATTTTGCAACTTATATATAATGTAGAGAAAACTATTTAATTTAAGTGTAAATCTGTATTATGTATATATTATATATTACGACTGAATTTGAAAACGAGTGCAGATAAGATTATTACCTGTAATTAGTAAAGTAATAGTATTTTCACTTCTTTTAAATTCACATTTAATATATCCTTAGTGTGTATTTCTTGTATAAAGTATTCGATGTTTGGAGGCGCAATAACATTTAAGCATGGCTAAATAAAATGTTTTTTAACATAAGAAATAATAAAACTGCAGAAAGAGAATAACGACTTCTATGTTTTACATTAGTTCTTTTGTATGTGTGTAGGTAATTTATAATCAATATTCTACCGCAAAGAAAAATGAAAATGACTCTTATATTACATTTAAAAACTCTGAAGAAATAATGAGATAAATACATAAATATGATTTTAAAGAAAATGTCACATTAAGTAATGTTGCAATGACATATTTTTATAGAAGAAAGAAATTATATACTTTTAAGTTCTGAAGCATATCAATTTGGTATACGGCTTAATACTAAAGCTCTGAAATTTTCGGAAAATAAGAGACTCATTTTCTTGGTAGTAAGCTAACAACGTGGAGCTATTTTACAAAGGTCATACTGCAGGACATAAATTTTTGTTTATGTTTTTGTATACATCGAAGTATTCTGTCTATATTCTAACTATAATTTCTAACCCAAATTATATAAGGAGTTACAGCCAACAATCGTACATGTAAGGAACTATTGCAACACGTACTACGTACTTTATTTTTGGTATTTCCTTTACTATTTAAGAAGACTTTGACCGTCTAGTTTTAAATATTTAAACACACTTGAGAAAAAAGCAAATGAAATTTCAACAGAAGTAATACTGAAATCTTTTGAAGTAAATGTTGTACTGATGCTGTGCCAATTCTGAGTGGTAAATGGCCTTGCATTGTCGATTGTTATACCATTTGTATTTATTTTGCATCAGGCCTTAAGAGAACATTTGGCTTATATAACTACTAGCCTAACTTACTGCATTCAGAAATACCCTATTCGAAATAACACAAAAATTTCAATATAAATTCTAAAGCTTGGCTCAAACAGAAATTCTTACTGGTTATTTCCTCTAAATACTTAATTATCTCGAAAAAAGAGGGACTTACAATTGTTCGTCATTACGACCCTCCCCGAATTAGCCAACATAAATTTCAAAAAATTGAATTTTTAACTATTTCTCAATACCAATCGTTTGTGAATCGTTTGTGAATGTTTGTGATACTTTTAATTTCGTTTGTGACTAATTAGTTCATTAGAAATTTAATTGTTAAATAGGGCGTACCGATTAGCCAACACTTTTTTAAAATTGATTGTAAAATAGGCTTCCGGGTACTCAATCGATTGGAAATCGTTTGTGAATTCCGAATATAACTATAATAAGGTTTGTGACAACGTAGTTTTCAAGAAAACTTAATTTTAATATATTGCAAAACTATGCTTATTATTGTGGCCACTGGGTTCAGTTGGCGCTGGTGCTTGCATTTTAATGCCCTCTTGCGTGATTATTGGTAATTACGTAGTGAAACTGACAGCTGCAGTTGGCTATCAACACTGACATATAGAAATGGACTACTCGATTTGTTGTCTCAAAGGGTGCACCCTTTTGACAGTTCTCACCTTAGGAGAGTTCAGATATAGAAGGAATATATCTGTCTATTTTTTTCGCATTGGGGTAAATAGGAGGCTTCAAAAGGCGGCAAATTTAAAAATTATATTTATTTTTACTTGTAACCTGCACGCTTAAATCGGATTCCCCTAAAAGTAGCACCAAATCTCAAATAATTTCGCAGCGAGAAGTTTCTGAAATAAGACATTTTTCATTGAAAAATTCTCGGCAAAACGTCGAAATGCTCTCTTCTGAATATGCAGTTTGTATCGCTAAACAATTGTTTTAAGAACTCAAAAGCAACAATTAGAGCACTTTTGCGTTTTCGCTGTAATCCTCACTTAATTTAGTTACATTAAAAGGACAAAAATGCAATTAATTCCGAAATAATTCGCCGCAAGACTCCACCCAGATTTTTTTTGGTTTTTGTGATATTTTTGTCGGTAAATCAGATATAAAATAAAAAGAAGTTGTAATATGGGATACTAAAAGACTGATTTTCATAATTTAATTATAAAATTTCTGCTGAAAACTTAGAAATTGTGTAAAATTCAGTTGTATCTTAAAAAGGGGTAATTTCATGTTTGTATTACTTTAAAGGGATTTAAGATACAAAAGGAATTATTTAATAATTTTTGGTGTAATTACTTGATGGATTTATGCAATTAAAATGGACTATTGCCCCGAAAATGCATTTGACACCAATTCAAACCCACAGCTGACTGCTCAAAATCCGTTAATGGTGTGTAAATTGTATGAAAAGCAATGAAAATATAAAATAACTAGTATTAGGTGAAATATATCTAAAATTTAGTGATAGGAGGTCAAAGTCAATAATATTACTGATATTTTACGCGACTTTTGGAAGTTATAAACAATCAGAAATAAAAGAAAATCCTAAAATTGATTTAATAGATTTGCCGATTATTAATTCTTCATATAAAAGATTTTTATACTCAATCAGATTTTCATCTTGATATTTGTAAACAGAATCAAATTTCATTTCATTTTTTCGTTCAATTTTACTTTGTAAAAAATGTTATTTTTCATTTACTCAAGTACAATATAAAAATGAAAATTTGATTGAGTATAAAATTCTTTTATATGAAGAATAATTATCGGCAAATAAATTATATTAAAAACAATTTTACATTTACCCGTATGCATTACAAATATATATACAGTGGATCAAAAAATTGAACGTACAACCCTTGAAAATTCATCAGAAGCAACCTTTACCCTATAATATAATGTAATTTGTTGCAATTTCTTATTTATATATACAATTTAATATGTTCTTATAAAACTTTTAAAATAATATTAGTAAAAAACTATCTGATAACACTTTTAACATAAAAAGCAAGAGACCCTTTCCTAGAAAGCGTTTAACTAATACCAAAGAATTGAACGTACACGAATTTGAATAACGGTTCTTGCACGTTTATTATTTATTACAAATATTAAGATGAAAATCTGATTGAGTATAAAAATCTTTTATATGAAGAATTAATAATCGGCAAATCAATTAAATCAATTTTAGGATTTTCTTTTATTTCTGATTGTTTATAACTTCCAAAAGTCGCGTAAAATATCAGTAATATTATTGACTTTGACCTCCTATCACTAAATTTTAGATATATTTCACCTAATACTAGTTATTTTATATTTTCATTGCTTTTCATACAATTTACACACCATTAACGGATTTTGAGCAGTCAGCTGTGGGTTTGAATTGGTGTCAAATGCATTTTCGGGGCAATAGTCCATTTTAATTGCATAAATCCATCAAGTAATTACACCAAAAATTATTAAATAATTCCTTTTGTATCTTAAATCCCTTTAAAGTAATACAAACATGAAATTACCCCTTTTTAAGATACAACTGAATTTTACACAATTTCTAAGTTTTCAGCAGAAATTTTATAATTAAATTATGAAAATCAGTCTTTTAGTATCCCATATTACAACTTCTTTTTATTTTATATCTGATTTACCGACAAAAATATCACAAAAACCAAAAAAAATCTGGGTGGAGTCTTGCGGCGAATTATTTCGGAATTAATTGCATTTTTGTCCTTTTAATGTAACTAAATTAAGTGAGGATTACAGCGAAAACGCAAAAGTGCTCTAATTGTTGCTTTTGAGTTCTTAAAACAATTGTTTAGCGATACAAACTGCATATTCAGAAGAGAGCATTTCGACGTTTTGCCGAGAATTTTTCAATGAAAAATGTCTTATTTCAGAAACTTCTCGCTGCGAAATTATTTGAGATTTGGTGCTACTTTTAGGGGAATCCGATTTAAGCGTGCAGGTTACAAGTAAAAATAAATATAATTTTTAAATTTGCCGCCTTTTGAAGCCTCCTATTTACCCCAATGCGAAAAAAATAGACAGATATATTCCTTCTATATCTGAACTCTCCTAAGGTGAGAACTGTCAAAAGGGTGCACCCTTTGAGACAACAAATCGAGTAGTCCATTTCTATATGTCAGTGTTGATAGCCAACTGCAGCTGTCAGTTTCACTACGTAATTACCAATAATCACGCAAGAGGGCATTAAAATGCAAGCACCAGCGCCAACTGAACCCAGTGGCCACAATAATAAGCATAGTTTTGCAATATATTAAAATTAAGTTTTCTTGAAAACTACGTTGTCACAAACCTTATTAAAGTTATATTCGGAATTCACAAACGATTTCCAATCGATTGAGTACCCGGAAGCCTATTTTACAATCAATTTTAAAAAAGTGTTGGCTAATCGGTACGCCTTATTTAACAATTAAATTTCTAATGAACTAATTAGTCACAAACGAAATTAAAAGTATCACAAACATTCACAAACGATTCACAAACGATTGGTATTGAGAAATAGTTAAAAATTCAATTTTTTGAAATTTATGTTGGCTAATTCGGGGAGGGTGTCATTACGTTGTGACTAGAGATCTATTCCGCATTTTATGATATTACATGGTATTTTTCATTCTTTCATGGTACATATTTATTGCTTCGAATTATTCATGAATTTAAAGCATTTAGAGGTAAGATGTTTCATTATATGATTATACGCAAGTCAGGAGGGGCAAAATAATTCCAAGCATATCAAAATACAAAACTTAAAATATATTTGCAAATTACTTAATTTCCTTCAGAATCGGTGACTGCAACCAAATCCTGAATAGCTATTCAGCCTAGCAAGCTTATTCCTATACACTAATCGAACAAGTCCACCTCACTTGTTTCATTTTTGTTTTCTTAATTTTGGAACCCTAAATATTTTACAGAAAGTATAAATCCCGATTTTTTTTTATTAAGTTGATTATTAAATAAATACATACATAATACCGCAGAGTATCAATCAGCTCCGGTATATTTCATCTCAATTTTATTAAAAAACCCCTTAGTAGTAGAATGTGTTGTATAAATTCATAAATATGCAATATTTTCTCTAAAACCATCTGGCAACTATGTTTCGTTAAGGGAGAATATCATGAAAACTACCGAAAGTATTAAAAGAGCAATGCTTTTAAGATTTGTGTGCATCTAAATTTTACATTAAAAAATGACAAAAATTCAGTTTTTTATATGTAAGAAAAAAAACAGTAAATATTACCGAAAATGTGCCATGAAATAAAAAGAAGGTAAAAAACAATGTTGTTTTACGATATTTTTATTTTTCCATTGGGTTTTTCAAAATATGTATCAGCACACCATAACAGGAAAATCGGAGAAAAAGAACCTGAAAAGCCTGCATAAACCGAGAAACCATTATGCGAAGAATATTATAATAAATATTATTAATTACAATATTTTCTTATAATAAAAAGAATGTTTCTCGCATATTGGTCAATAAAAAGTAATTGTGTTATTAACGTACACGCAGAAAAATAGACAGGAAAGGGAACTTTGTGTTATAATATACAGTCATGATGATATACGTAGAAGATTAAATAGATAATTGAATTACCTGTAAGAACGTGTCCACAGCTTCTAATTTTAAAACTTAAATTCGATTTAGCGGTGATGCAGTGTTAATAGCGATGCAAGCCTGATCACACCGATGTATATTTTAAACCTCTCTTTGGTAGTATCGTAAGTACTTACGATTACAATTACACCAATAAACATTTTTTGCGTAACGTGTCCCACCTCACGTAACGCCTTTTTGGTCTGGAAGGAGGAAATGCATCAAAATGTTTCAAATGTATTTATTTACAGCGGATAACTTATCAGTTGCCACTGCAAAAATGGCTTATCTTTATCGCTGACGTCTCTCTTCCATATAAGCGACAGGGCAAAGCTCAGTGGTCTGGAGACATGCAATCATCTGACAAGTGCGATTTTATTTGGTGTCCGTCGTTGTTTTGTGTACAAAGCGTTTTTTATTCGACAAAAAGTAAATACGTTGAATAGGGGATCCATTTCTTGAAAAGTAAAGCATATTCCATAGTTAGCGAGAAGCAATGATTTCAATTTGGAGTGCGTAGTGTGAAAGAATATTAACAGAGAACATGTATCACCTAACTGTTAACTTTGACATATCGTGACGTTTTTATCAGCCCGACCAAATCAAAATTATCAAATCTCAAGAGATTTTGTGATGCATATATTTTCAAACAACTTATTTTGTCCCTAAGAGAGTTTTTGCGTACGTAGCGGCCAATTATACTTACTTTAGTTTATCGAGGATGGGTGTTTGCCTCTGTAAAGATAAAGTCGAAGACGGCATTCCGCAGCCCGACCTGTCGGCGGATGCTACACCAGCCATTCCTTGCAACGATATTTGCGGTGGAATGGGAATTTACGACCTGAGACAGGACGTGAAGGGTCTTTCGGAGACTGTCGACGGTTTGGTGAAAGAGACGCTGGAGGTGATCGGGACGATAGTGGACAAGTAAGCTTCTACGGTTGTCTCTTTTATATAATTTTCATTTGCTTTCTTTCAGTGAGCCGGAACCTCCCGCCTCTATGGCCCTGTTGCACGTGATAACAGACAAGCCCTCCGGGTGGATTGAGTTAGTGAAGTCGCTTATCCGGGTTGTACCTGTCGAGCATCCAATGGGGCCAAGCGTTATAGCGCTTCTACTCGATGACAGCCCTCTTCCCGCGAAGGATTCAGTCCTGGAAGTTGCCGATATGATAACTCACTCACTCAAGAGGACCCCAAGAAGGGAGAGAAATCTTTGCGTAATACTTGGCTGCTTAGCGGAGAAGTTAGCTGGTCCAAGTAGCATTGCAATGCTGTCCAAATCAACACTGTCGTACCTGATTGAGAACCTTGAGGAGGGCGTCAACCAAGATGTGACCTTATTATCACTTATTGCCCTTGAGAAATTTGCACAGACGAGTGAGAATAAAGCTACAATTAAGGTAACTTATTCTTATCAATTGGTATAATAATATTATGCTTCATTACATTTGCAGAAAACGCTTTCCGAACACCCGAGGAATCCACTGCTCAATTTGGAGAAGTATGCTAACGATTCCGATTTTATAATGCGGCAAATCGGTTTTTGTGCTCGTTGGTGTTTAGACAATTACTGTAAGTTAATCGATGGCTTATTATAATATTGAACAAGGAATAGGTAACGAGACGATTTAAGAGGATTGCCTAATGCCTATTCAGCTAATAGGGCAAGATGTCTTTTATACACTATTCAAAATACATGTTTGTTTAAGTATTGGTCTTAGCATTCAACGATGAAACTGGCACGTGTTATTTATTCTACGGAGTCAGTTCCACTGTAAAAATCGCGATGGTTTGAAATGAGGACTGGGAGCCCTGCCCTGAAATAATAGCGAAAAAAAACAACTTTTTCATGATTCAAAAGTCAATTTTTTAACTAAAGTCAAAGATTATTATTATAATCAATTAATTTGGTTTGATTAATGATATAAATATACATATACTCGCTTTTGAATAATTGATGATTAATCGATTTTGAGAAATATGGAATAATACTTGGTACGTTTTGTAAAGAAATCGTAGAACTAAAAAAAAATAGGTCAGTAGATTAATTTATTTTTGTTTATTTTCGGCAAGTGTTATCTTTAAGTTTTCTGTGAAAAGCATCAAGCCGCGACCATATTTCACCGCTCGTTTGCAACGGGTCGTAAGCTTAGCGTACACTATAGTGAAGAGTATTTTTAGACAGATTACTTCAGTTCAGGTCAGAAAACAAATCACAGAACGCACATTTGCGACAAGATGTCGTATAGATAAATTTTTATTGTCCACACGAAGAGTTTCGAGCTAACTTTGTTTCAAGGCGGTAAACCAGCAACAAGATTGCCCAGCGCAGTGGCCTCTATGCGTACTATCAGTCGATTATCAATAGCGGTGGACTATCAATTTAAGATACAATTTGCCATTTTTCTGAAATTAAATGAATTCTACTTTTATTTTTCATATTCCAAGATAATATTATATAATAATATTAATATATGCATCAAAAGGAATTAAAGAGAAATAATGAAGCAAATTAGCATTGATTTACTCGCGATCTTTTAGTTGATTGCATCGGTCGAGACGTCTAGACTTAGTGTGCGCTAGATCTATATGTTTTGCCATTGCTTAATTTTGTCGAATGAATAAGCGTCTAAATCTCGACCAAATCCTGATTTTCATGTGTGGGAATGATTGTAAAGTTTTGTATTAAATTTATTTCTTGCAGTTACTGTAGCGAACAGGAAATATTCATACGAGACATTGGATTTGTCTAACGTGAACGTAATGTTAAATACAAAAGATGTCAGTGAGTACCTAAAGATCTCTCCAGACGGCCTTGAAGCTAGATGTGATGCATACACATTCGAAAGTGTACGATGTACATACCAAGTACGAAAACTAGCTACAACAAGTTTTGTTATAAACTAAATATTATATTATTGTAGGTTGACTCTGGATGTTGGTACTACGAAGTTTTGGTTATAACCCCAGGAGTAATGCAAATAGGCTGGGCAACTAAAAATTCAAACTTCCTTAGCGACGACGGTTATGGAATTGGTGATGACAAATATTCGATAGCATTTGACGGCTGCAGAAAATTAATTTGGTACAACGCAACCTCACTCAGTCACGGCTTACCTGTTTGGCGAGGCGGTTCCATTTTAGGTTGTTTAATAGATTTAGATGCCCAAGAAGTGATTTTTAGCTTAGACGGCGTAGAAAGTAGTGTCTACAAGCAAGTTTTTAAGCATGCAAAGTAAGTAAACGTTTCATATACAATAGTATTAAGAGAAATGAGAACGTTATTTTAGAGAGGGATTCTTTGCTGCCGCTAGTTTTATGTCCTTTCAACAATGTAGATTTAATTTTGGTGCTGCGCCATTTAAGCATCCCCCGAAAAATAAGCCCTTTAGAAATTTTAATGACAACGCTTCTTTAAAACCGCAAGATAAGGTATACATACAACATCTTGATATCACTATTAAGGAAAAGTATATTCAAACTATTAATTTCAGGTTGTTCTTCCACGACATATCTATTTAGAAAAGCTGCGAAGATTGAGTGTACGTGACGATTCATGCACGCTTTGCTTCGACAAAAAGGCCACCACTAGACTAGATCCATGCAAGCATAGGTAAGGAATTCAATTTCTTAAAAGTTAGGGGGAATTATATCTGTCCTTTTAGGGGTTTTTGTGCCAACTGCACCAAGAAGCTTCAATATTGCCCAATTTGTCGGGCAGACATTGAATCGACGTTCCTTGAGGATCCTGAAAGCCCCGTCACTGAAGAATTTGGGACATGATGCTAACCAGATGTAATTCTGATGATAAGCGGCTTTGTGGGAATGGAAGAAGTTATAGAAACATATATTTTTTATGAAACCTACATTATAGTTAATAATAATGAAGATTTATTATACTACTGAAAGCGAACCAGAATAAAGAATCAATCTATTTTAGGTTACTACTGTACATGGTAAACGTAACGTTAAAGGCTTAATTTGTGTCATATAATGACTTTAATCAAATTTATTTTTTCTTTAGAGTAAAACAACTGGGAGACTGCGACTAATTAATCTTTTTTTTTATAATTTCGTTAATTTTTACAGCATAATAGGAATAAAAGTGTAAATATTGTTGCAAACATATTTTGGTTTTAATTTAATTTAACCCTCGAAGAGCAAAATTACACATAGTTAGAAAGACTGCGTACTAACAATGGTAAAATCTTCCCTATCATACAATTATTAACAATGTCGTTTGCGGTATCGCAATGAATGTAATAATTACCCATTGATTGAAGTTGGAAGTATTTGAAAAATAGTGCGAAAGGATGGTTTAATTTTCTCCCGATCACAATTCAATCTATTCTCAACTGGATCTGGAATTCAGAAGTACCAACGCGTGAGCGCGCTATTTTTATTACAAATTAGCTCCGAGCGAAACAAAATTAAACAACAAAAGGGCACTAGAACTTCTGTAATTTTAAATGAGTAAAAACTTTCCGAATACTTTGGATGATGGACAAGTTATGTATCCCGCATAGATTTTGAGCTATGGCCAACAATGTGCAAAAATATACCATTCCCTTCTTTCTGTCTCCCTTAGTTTACAGGCCGAAGAATGTAAAATAATTCATACTAATAGATAATGATTACAATATTACAGGCAAATTTGATAAAATTAAAAAATTTGTTCTTTATCTATATTTTTTCAGGGTTTTGCAAACATAGTGAAGTGCAAGTTATCCTATATGCTTAACTAGTAAAGTATTTAAAATTTCGTTCTAAATTTTGAGTGAATATTATTGCATAGTTCTACTTTCGATTAAAAAAAAAGAAAACAAAAATCTAATTTTTGGACCTCATAAAGTGGGTTTCCCTTTTAAGGAGAACTCCAATTTTAGAAGGCCCAAGAACTGGTCATTCAAACAAATCTTTCGGAGTTCCTCTAGTACCACAAACATTACAACCTGATAAGTTTGCACCGAATTCGACTGTCATTTTGACACTGCACTAAGTCGCAAGATATATCAAGTCAAGTGAACGGAAATCATACTTTTTAACGATTATTTTTCGAAATCAAAGTTTTGATATGGACAATGAACTCATGCGATATTTTTTCGACACTGATGGCTCTGATTCGGAGGATGATTTTAAGCATATAGTAGAAAGTTCGAACGAGGCGAACGCTCTTTTCCTGCACAATGATGGTAAGATATCAAAAGTATTCTTTTGAATAGATATTCAAGAAATATTTCTTTTCATTCTATGCAAAGTCGCAGTAGCAGTGGTTGAAGCACTTGATCCTGCCTTAGAATTACTTTTTCCTGAACACCGGAAATCTTCTCGATTTGAACAAGTTATAGTTCCGATGTATAACGAAAAGCAGTTTCTGGAGACTTTTCGCATGCGACGAAAAGATGTCATAAATATTATAAACCGCTTTCAAGAGACAGAAGAATTTAAGAAACTTGATGGTATGTATGGTATATATTTTATTAATTATTAACAATGCTCTAGTGCTTCCGATCTCTTTGATTTTCTAAATATGTTACTTATGGCCTCAGTTAACTCTAATATAGGCTAATTCGACCGGGCAATACGGTCAGTTTCTTAAAGAATTTAAAATGTAGTTTTATTAGGATATAAAACAGAAAACAATTGATGATAGAATTACTTATTTAGAACCACGTATGATTACTTTTATATTGTATTATAGATTTTTTATGTGTGGTAAAAGTGTTCAAGTAAAAAATTCAAAACCAGTAATTTATCCTTGAAGAGGCGAAGCATGCAGTTCTTAAATCTGTTGAAGGTTTACTTTAGTGTCTTCTGCACTTACGTGAAAATTACTTTAATATATGTACATATATAATAAATGTATTCTATGTAAATATATTTTTCTACATAGTATAAACATTTTTGGCTTAAAACTCAGACTAACGCTTTTCCTGTGGAATTTAGGTACGTAGGCGGTAGAGAAATTATTTTGAAGTTTAATATACATATATGACTTAAATTACGTATTATGTGAGAGAAAAAGAAGGAGGAATTTTTTATAAAAAAATACAACAAATTAACGTATTAGAAATTTTTGAAACTATGCTCGTTACGTCGTTATTTTTCATCCTACACGTTGATCTAAACAAAACGAACGCCAAAATTCACCTTTGGAAGTTATAATAATCTTTATTTAAGCTCACGCCTGTATTTTAACTACTAATTACTGCTACAAACAAATGTTTATAGATATACTATCAATATTTCCTGTAGGTCATGGAGGACTGCAAGCAATTAGTTCTGAAAAGCACATTCTTGCATTTCTATGCTTCGTCAGTAATAAAGAAGAGCGTTACAGGCACATTGCCAAACGTTTCGGAATATCCCTGAGCTCCATGCATGGTGTGATAGGACGAGTTCTTGACTTTATTATAAGTCTTGTCTCTGAGACAATTAAATGGCCAACTATTGACCAGCAAAACCAAACTGCAGCATTTTTTAAAGAAATATATGGCGTGCCTAACATCATAGGTAAAGTATTTTGAACAAAAATTTTATTAATAAAATAGTAAATATAAACTACTCACGACTTTAAGGGGGAATCGATGGCATCCATATCGCCATAGATAAGCCTTTTAGTGAAAGCAGAAGTTACCTCAACAGCGAAGATTACCACTCCGTTCACATGCAGGCTGTTGTGAATGAGAATTTGAAATTTATAGATGTTTTTATAGGATGCCCCGGCTCAACGCATGACGCTCGAGTATTTCAGCAGTCTTCTTTATATACTTGCCTCCCACAAATGTGTAATTGTAGGACATTTAATTTACTATTATAACTACAAAAATTTTTACAATTCCATTTTGTTTTACAGTTGATCATTTTCTCATAGGAGATAACGCGTACCCTTGTCTTCCGAATCTAATGGTACCTTATCGAGATTATGGAAATCTTTCAGACCCGCAAACTGAATTCAATACGCGTTTGAACGGTTGCCTTGCACATATGCAAGAAGCATCTCGACAGTTAAAACAAAGATTTGATCAACTCAACCACCTTAAAGTTCGAGATGTTTCACGAGCTGCCAAAATAATTAATGCATGCTGTGTTCTGCACAATTTAGCATCATCTGATGATTTTGAAATTCTTAATTCAATGAATGAAGAAACAACAGAGGAACTTCAGAATCCTGAAGATTTTTCAATTGCACTCAAGTCAAGTACTGTAGGACTTAAAAAGAGGGACGAGATATGTATGGCGTTTCAAAGTGACTCACATTCTCTGAATTAAAATTAAATAAATTTTATAATAGAAAAATGTTTAAAACAATGGAAGAGTTGAATGGCCTTGAAGAAAAAAAATGAATGAATTTATGTTGATGTTTTAATACATATTATGATAAAATAACTATTTTTCTTGTTATAAATTTAATATGTAATTAAACAAATAATTTTGTCAAAAAAGACTGATGCGGTGCCGATAACTACTATCTCTTTTGGCATACTTGTAAAATTTAAAGAAACCTATCGATCTGAAAAACGGTTTTGAGAAAAACTTATTTAAAATTTGTATTGGGCGTAGTTCAACTTGCATTGACGTTCAAAGTCCTATATTCCGAAAAGTATTCAAATGCAAAATTGACTGCCTAATTAAAAAGACGAGATCGTAAAAAAATATAGCGATTTTCATCATTTTGAAACATGTACCAGGCAAATTAAATTATCAAAAACGCAGCTGAGATTACAGCCTCCCACTTTCAAATTTTTTTCTTTTTCTAAACAGATAAGTAAATGTAAACTTGATGCAAAATTATTTTATTGTTTATTCATATTTTCTTCTTAAAAACTCTTCTAACAGATCATTTTTCCTTCTACGTTCTAGATGCATTTTCTTTTGTTGCTCTAGAACATTTTTATGAAAAAGTTCTTGTGCTGCTATAAAACGTTTTTGATTTTCTAGTTGTTCGTCCATTTTCCGAGTAAGGTTCAGAATGGAATCTCTCACCATTTTAAGAGCTTGTGCCGTTTTCCCATCTTTGGTGGGCTTTATATTTGGCTCTGAAGTAGCAGCTACAAATTCTTCCGAAGGTGGAGGTGGAAGTGGAAATGAAGAAGAAGGCTGAGTGATGGCTTCGAAATTCGAATTCTCAATTCGACCAGGAGGACACTTTATGGGATACTGATTGCGGCCAAAGAGTTCCTCCAACTCCCTAAAAAAATGTACAATTAATATTTAAATTAAAAAAAGAGTTGTCTGCCTTATACTTTTCAAATCCACATACAGATCGCACTCTTGCATTTATTGAAAATTTTTTGTTTATAACATTCTTTTTGTAAGCCCTCTCTAAGGTTTTGGCCTTATTCTCCGCTTGTATTGCTGTAATGGAATATCCTTTCTGTTCCATTTTATTTGCTATCAGCGACCATAGATTTTTTTTGCACCTTACTCGACCTGTGTCGAGAAGTTCCTTAGTTTCTTTGTAAAGATTGAGGAATACTTTAGTCTCAACATCTGTCCACATCATTACTGATTTTGGCTCTATCCAGGGAGAAGTTTCTGAGAAATCGGATGCCAAATTTTTTCCAAAAAGATCTTCCAATTCGCTGCAAAATTTCAACTTAATTCAAAGGTTTAAAAATTTAATACTACTTTTATACCTCTGAAACTCCTCAATGGATGGCACTCGAATGTTTTTATTCATTTGAGTGCTCTTGTACGCTCTCTCTAAAGTTTTAATCTTGTTCTCCGCTTGTACAGCGGATAAGGCGTAACCTCTGTCTGCCATTTCGTTTGATATGTAATACCATAAATCCTTTTTATTCGTTAACTCCCCATTGTTAACTTGCCGTCTTCCTTCCTTGTATAATGCCAGGAATAGCTTCGTAGCGGCAGTGGTCCATACTATATGATCTGTGGGCTCTTTAATAACCGTAGTTGATTTTGCACTTGTATCTTCTATATCATTATCAAGTGGGTCTAAAACTTCATCTACTTCTACGAAATCGGCGGCTTCATAATAGATGGGGTTTTCCTCTTTAACTTGCAACATAAGTATCTGAGGCATAATAAACGGATTGGAAATCTTATTTGTACGTTGGTAACCTTTAAAAACGAATAAATAAAATGATTCGGACATATTAGTGTTAAAGTTTTGCACCCCAAGTATACCTAACAGGCAGTCGCAATACCTAATGAAGTTCAAATTTTGATTAATTATTGTTTTTATAGTTTGATACACAGAAAACTTCACCGAGAAAAAACTTGGGATGCAAAGACCAAGCAAAACTCTTATCGTTATACAAGATGAAAAATTAGGAATTAATGATTTTCAGATTTTTTTCCCTCTATTTACTTGTACATACTACGATATATCTTAAGATCTTTTTTTTAAGGGTCTTGAGAGTCAGACAGACGGGCGGGAATTCTCAACTTGGAACCAGACCAAGTTCTTTTTGCGATATAACAAACATACTTAACAAACAAATAAACAAATATGTATATTAATCGCATGCGTAGTACCTATCCAGAAGGGGGCAAGCAACCAATGTATATATGATAAATTACTCACCTTTACAGGACTTGAAATTGAAGACATAAAAATTTTAGAACCTTTCCCAAACGCGGAGCAATCAGCATAAGTAAATAATAATATGGAAAATATTCCACTAAAATTAAATTTTGCTTTCAAGAAAAATAACGAGTTTTCCCTCAGGCGTTATAAATTAAGAAAGTACAGTACAGAACACCTTTGGATTTCCGAGTACTCTTAATGCACTCGTGGACGTAGACGTGAACAGTCCTGGGCACCTCGAAATTGACACGAAATGTCCGGATCTTGGCAGCAAGAAACATGTGTCAAACCGCTAATTGTACTAGTTGTTAGGGATTATGGGCAGCACTAGTACTTTTCGCACAGCAAATCCGGATCGAACAATCAAGTACAATCGAAATAAAAGTAACGGAAAGGCTTTACCGTTAAATCAAATCTATCCCGCTTTTGATATAAGAAAAAGCGGACAATTGCAAGTCGGACTCGCGTATCGAGAGTTTCACCAAAATTATTTTTTTTTGTGATATAACTAAAAATTTATGGTTTTCGGATTTATCCCTTTACTTGTGCTGTAAAATATTGCTTCTTGCCAGCAACTACAATATTAATAAAATCAATCTTGTGCTAGTAAAAAGCTTTGGTTCTAAAAAGATTAAACTGAAGTATTTAAATTTTGGCTAATTCTTTATGGTTTAATGTACGGTGTTTATTTCGGATCTTGTTATTTGTTACCAATTTTGACAAAAAACACCTTATTATATGTTTCGGGCTTTAAAAAAAGGGAAAATGGGGATTAAGTACAGAGGCAAGGTGTAATTTATTTTTAAAAGGAATTACCTAGAAATTGAATGCTTTCTTTTTCTACATTTAGGCTGTGTGCCAAACCAGAAGATGTGAAAATCCCCGTTTACTAATTTTTAAAACTCAATTAAAATTGCGTAAATCGTATCTATTAAAAATATAGGTCACAATTCCACCTTAATTAAGAATAAAAAAAAAAAAATGTTTATATATTTCAGTTACAGAATTTCAAAAAATTAACAGTCTTCATACCACTTACAGCTCCATCATCTATTACGCATTTGACGAGAACTATAAAATATTTCTGAACGGCTGTTTAACGTCAACTTGACATTAGGCAACGTGGGTGTCCTGTGCCGTGTCTCCGTGGTAATTATTAGAAATATTCCGATAAATATCTCTAAAAGAAATGGGTAAAACGCGAAAAGTGCGAGTTCGTACCAAAAAGGTCAATCCTCTGGGCATACCGAGTTTAAAGGAAATCGAAAATGAGGAGGTATTGGACTTGGACGGCCACCCGGAGGGGCCAATTCAGGCTATCGTGGAGCAGCTCCAGTCGCCCAGCACCGAGGAGAAGCTGAACGGCCTGCAATCCCTTGCCATTTTGTCTATTAACAAGTCGAAAGTGACTGAGATCTGCACCAGTGACATCATCCGCATCGCGGCACCGCTCATCATGGACCCAAGTCATGCTGTTCGGAATGCGGCGGCCGGAGCTCTCCGGAACTTGTCAGTCACCGGGGTCGATGTGTGCGAATATTTAGTAGAGCAGGACGTTCTTACGCCGCTGTTGGTGCTACTCACGGAGTACGCAAACGACCCCACTTGGGTGCCTGTTTTCAATGCTACCATGAACAATCAGCTGGACGAGCGGTCGGACACCTTCCTTCAGGTAATTCATGCCTTAATCCAAAACGGAGTGCAATATTCAATTCTCTAAATTACAGTCAATCAACTTGCTGTGGAATTTGTGCGAAAGTACTTCTATCGCTTTGGATAATTTCAATCAATCGCAGATCCTAAGGAGCTTCATCCGCTGCTTGGACTATAAAGTGTTCGGAATAGAAATTGCGATTGCCGTTGCCCAATGTTTGTTGATTATATCAGAAGATAACCCCGCTGCTTGGGTTATTTTGAACAATTTCATCCCCGAATTTATTTGCCTCTTGCATATTGAAGGCGAGCATTCTCACACTTTTTTAAGAACTTTGGTAGCAGGTAAGTGCGCTTTTAGTTCGGTTCTAGATGTATTAATTTCTCTTTTTTAAGCTATTATAACAAATGCTCCAGCTTTGGCAGCCGCTCATTCCAGCCAAATTTTCAATGCTGTATCAAAAACTTTGGAGGTAAATCACAGAGAAGTCCTAGGGCAAATAACTAGTAAGCTTCCTTTGTTGGGTAAGGATGGTCCGGATATCGAAGTGAACGACGCCAGCATGAGTGTTGTAGAAGGTAGGTATATTTTAGAAATAATGGTTCTTTTAAAGTTGATTTGAGGGAAAGTAGGTACTACCACTTTTTAGACATTTGTGAAATTCTCTACCTTGAGTTAATATTTGACATGCTGCTAGAAATATGCAAATATTGGTATTTTGCAGTTCCGTAGCCAGCACATTATAATAATAATAATAATAATTTCTTTATTAGTATGTTACATACTCTTTAACAACAATCTCTTATTGATATTTCGGCTGCTGCAGAACAAAATTTTACTTTTGCGAAGTCGCCACGACCGAAAATGAAACAGCGGGTACTGTCGAATTTTAACGGCTCCACCATTCATTTGCCGTCAGGTTAGACCTATGAATATACAGTAAAGGAACGGACATAAATCGCTAAAAGTGAAGCATCTCACGAATACTAGTCTGAGCTTACTACTACATAGAAAATTGATCAGTGCAGTTGCAAAAATTGTGTGAAAATGAAAAGGAGTTTTTCACGTACTTGATTTAATAAATATTTGGGTGCCCATTTATATCACAATTTAAAAATATTTAGCGACTTCTCTGTGTCAGGGCTCGTCGAAATTGCGCATGACTGTCGTGGACTGACATACACCAAAATATTTTTAAAACTTGAAAATTTAGCTTAAAATATAGTTTTACTGCACCCAATTGCATCCAGTGGCTCCTTAGGGACCCCCGCAGTGCCTGGTGGGACCGAGTGATGGTATAAAATCTAGAAGAAAAGTTGAAATGGAAAAAGAAAACATGCTGAATGAAACTTTTCATTCCAAATCCGAACGCCCAGCCATCATATCTTTTACCCGGAGGAATTCGATCCAAGAGGAGAAAACTTTTTAAATTATTTTTAATGGTCAATAAATTGCAGGAAGCGCAAATAGCATAACGACAGGACGATATACCCAAGAAGTTCGACCATTCAACGGACAGAGGCTACTCAACCACCAAAACATGAAGTCCTGCATTGGGTCTTACTTAAAAATCACTACTCAGGGAAATTTCAATACAATGGCCCCTCTGCTCCCCGGGGGAGCTGCAAGTGATTTAGGGGATTTAATTGGGCACGATGGGGCCGTAATTGGGCACCAGCCTCGAGTGGCAGTTTGCCATTCCCGGAGGAAGAATTCTTGCCAGGATGCAGCTGGACCACTCCCGGGTCCCATGTATGAGCGACTTGACATCCGAAATGGCCAATGTATGGAGTCACTTGAGCCTGGGAACCAAAACCGTTTATGCAAATGAGGGGCGTGGCTGGGGCGTGGCTAGGGCGTGGCTAGGCCGTGGCGGGCGTATGGCTAGGGCGTGGCGGGGGTGTGGGTAGGGCGTGGCAGGGGTGTGGCGGGGGTGTGGCTAGGGCGTGGCTAAGGCATGGCGGGAGTGTGGTCAGGGCGTGGCTAGGGCGCCTTAGCCACACCCCTGCCACGCCTTAGCCACGCCCTAGCCACACCCCCGCCACGCCCTAGCCACGCCCTAACCACGCCTTAGCCACGCCCTAACCACGCCTTAGCCACGCCCTAGCCACGCCCTAGCCACACCCCAGCCACGCCCTAACCACGCCTTAGCCACGCTCTAGCCACACCCCCGCCATGCCTTAGCCACGCCCTAGCCACGCCCTAGCCACACCCCCGCCCCACCCCAGCCACGCGCTAGCCACGCCCTAACCACGACCTAGCCACACCCTAGCCACGTCCTAACCGTTAGGGCGTGACTAAGGCGTGGTTAGGGCGTGGCTAGGGCGTGGTTAGGGCGTGGCTAAGGCGTGGTTAGGGCGTGGCTAAGGCGTGGCGGGGGTGTAGCGGGGTGTGGCGGGGGTGTGGCTAGGGCGTGGCTAAGGCATGGCGGAGGTGTGGCTAGGGCGTGGCTAGGGCGCCTTAGCCACACCCCGCCACGTCTTGCCACACCCCCGCCACGCCCTAGCCACGCCCTAAGCACGCCCTAGCCACGCCCTAACCACGCCTTAGCCACGCCCTAACCACGCCTTAGCCACGCCCTAACCACGCCTTAGCCACGCTCTAGCCACACCCCAGCCACGCCCTAGCCAGACCCCCGCCACACCCCAGCCACGCCCTAGCCATACCCCCGCCACACCCCAGCCACGTCCTAGCCACACCCCCGCCACACCCCAGCCACGTCCTAGCCACACCCCCGCCACACTCCAGCCACGCCCTAGCCACGCCCTAGCTACACCCTAGCCACGTCCTAACCACGCCCTAGCCACGCCCTAGCCACGCCCTAGCCACACCCCCGCCATGCCTTGCCACACCCCCGCCACGCCCTAGCCACGCCCTAACCACGCCCTAGCCACGCCTTAGCCACGCCCTAACCACGCCTTAGCCACGCCCTAACCACGCCTTAGCCACGCCCTAGCCACGCCTTAGCCACACCCCAGCCACGCCCTAGCCACACCCCAGCCAGGCCCTAGCCACACCCCAGCCACGCCCTAGCTACGCCCTAACCACGCCCTAGCCACACCCCCGCCATGCCTTAGCCACGCCCTAGCCACGCCCCAGCCACACCCCCGCCACACTCTAGCCACACCCCCGCCATGCCTCAGCCACGCCCTAGCCACGCCCCTCATTTGCATAACCAGTTTTGGTTCCCAGGCTCAAGTGACTCCATACCTACTCTTGTCCACCAACGAGCACCTCTTTAACTTTGATGAACAAGCCGTGAACTTTATAAACAAAGTTCCTCAAAGTCAAAGGAAATTAGCGAGTCTAATTGAAAATAAGTAGCCTAAAAGCTATGAATATACAGTAAAGGAACGGATATAAATCGCTGAAAGTGAAGCATCTCACGAATACCAGTCTGAGCTTACTACTACATAGAAAATTGATCAGTGCAGTTGCAAAAATTGAGTGAAAATGAAAAGGCGTTTTTCACGTACTTGATTTAATAAATATTTGGGTGCCCATTTATATCACCATTTAAAAATATTTAGCGACTTCTCTGCGTCAGGGCTCGTCGAAATTGCGCATGACTGTCGTGGACTGACATACATCAAAATATTTTTAAAACTTGAAAATTTAGCTTAAAATGAAATAACATGTTTAATGCATCAAGAACAATAAAAACCACAGGTATCTATCAATCACATCGGCAAAAAGATTTCAAATTCCGGCTTACCGGAAAAAGAAAAGAAAAGAAATTCGTTAATTTAGTCGCCGCTTCTTCTCGCCGCAATTCTTTATCACACACATTACTATCTTACACTAAATACACACCAAAAAAAATCCAGTATCATGCACACTATTTTTAACCACATTTCACCTTCTGTCTTTGCATTTTTAATTCAAAAAAATGGTTAGAAAGGCTGCGATCCCTTCAAATCACAATTTTTTTAAGTTGCCAAAGTATCTTCTTCTTACTCAAGGCTCACTTCCCCTGAAATTTTCCCCGCTGGAGATGCTTCATTCACACAGACTATACGTACAGGGTATAGCCGTTCCTTTACTGTATATTCAAAGGGTTAGACCTTACCGGAAATTCGATACCCGCACACGAGCGTCAAATACCTGCAGCGGTTTCTGCGAAAAGGTTCCTTATGTTCAGCGAGTGCCGTTGTTTAAAGAAAATTTGATACTGCACGAGGATTGGACATACCCTAATTATTTCATTCGAATTTTCTTGCTGAAGACTGATATTATTTTATGTTTTTTTCCTAATTTTGATTACCAACGCTAGAGGCAACAAGAACCCTAATAAAACTTTAAAAATAGAACCCTAATAAAATTTCATGTCGACTCTCAGTAGTCACTCGAGTTGCATCAGTACACTGAGTGGCGACTGAGAGTCGTTTGTCGAGTGTTAAAGGAAAAATTCTTATTGAAATCTTTAAATTAGCACTTTTTTTCCTGGAAAATCGTTGCTCTTTATATTACTTTTAGAAGTTTCTGCTTCTCATAGAATAACAGAATTGGGTGATTAATAAAACCTACATATGAATCTTTTTGCGGAAATCATTGGAACCCAGAGGTTTCCGATTTTCTCATTTCCTTCATTAATCATCACAAAAAATTGAAGACAGACTACGGAATCTTATCATTCGTATGTCCGAAACGCGTTGGCCGGTTTTCGTTTTTACAAATATTACTAAAAGATATTACTATCAATCAAAGATGTGTTCATTATTGTTGTGGTTATCTTTCTGATATTTTTTTACGAAAATTAGTTTAAGCATAATTGAGTAATAAGGAAATAAACAATATAAAGTTTTGATTTTATGTGAGGATAAAGATGAAGAGATTATATTTAGGCTATATATGAAAGTATTAGAAATTATAATATTTTTTCAGACGAATCTGAAGAAGCGGCATCCCTTCGCAGACGAAAAGAAGATCTACCTTCTGAGGTCGAGGTAGAAGTTATGCATGTTGGATTTCTTCTTGAATCGCAGAGAGTTGCAGCGGAAATCATAACAAATTTAAGCTCTTCTGACGAAGAAGGTAAAATTATTTAGAAAATAATCTTTCAAGATTTAAAATTATGGAATATTGCAGAGTGGAAGGACGAAGACACTCAGGATCTTTCTGATAACGAATCCGTACACGATTATGATGTATCAAATCATAGTAGCACATCAAATTTGCAAAATACCGACAAACTGCCTGTTGATATTTTAGAAGCAATTAAATCTTTAGGATTAGTTGAAAAGGTAAATATTTTAAAAGTGTATTGATATGTTTATAGCTGATACAAATGCGTGTTAATTGCAGTTGTGGCAGAGAGCACAGCCTATTCCCGACAATGTTCACCAAATACTCCGCGAAAGTAGCATTTCTTTACTTAGAAAGTAAATGATCAGCAATACTCATTTTAGTAAAAGTCTTATAATTTTAATATTGCAGATCTAAGAGTCTACGCATTTCTTCTTTAATTTGTCTACAAAACTTATGCAATGCAATGTCAACTGAAGATCTTGGGGGTCCAGACGCGATTTATAGTGTCTGGTTAGATATTGGACAACAGGTTTTCCAGGGTCCTCAAGACCCAACTTTGCTTGAACCTTGTACGTCATTAATGCGTGCCGCTGTTGAACATTTAAGGAGCAGTCCAAACTTGTTTAAACAAATGACGGAAAATGATTTAACGGTAAAATTATAATGTACTACTTGTAAACTTTTCTAATTTCATTTTTGTAGTTGATGCTGAATGGAGTTAGAAATTGTTCTGTAGCTGAAATCCGAGCGAATTGGCTTCGCATGCTAGGAATTATGGGTTGCCTAGTGCCTGAACCTCTAGTCCGAGTAATAATGGCATTTATTCTAGAAATAAGTTCGCAGGTAAAAATTTAGTGATAACAGAATGTGGAAACTTATTTAAGTAAAAATATTCTTTGACTTTAGGAACAGGACGTTTGGACTTTATCTGAAGCTATGGATGCTTTAATGGACATGTTTTCCGATAATGACTGGCATGCAATTGCTTACGAATTAAATTTACCACAAAAATCAAAAGAATTGGAGAAAGTGTTTAAAAATAAGGTAGTAATTTTATTTAATGAAAAAATTAAGATTTCTGAATTCGTTTTGCGTAGCTTCGTCAACAGAAACGAGAACTTAAAGATCGTTACCCAGCTGTACTGACAGTGCGAACAAATCTATCCCGATTTACGAAATATATTGAGGCTGAATTGAAGAATTTTACACCAACTAGTGTAAGATAAAAGATCTGCCTATTAAATATGCTTAACATTTTTACATGAGTTTTATAATGTATATAAATAATAAAAATTTCGGACTGAATAAATGCGTTGGTTTTCTATAAAAAAAGTATTAGAATATTAGAACGCTAAATTTTCGTACCTCCATTTTAAATCTCATTACACTGAAATCTTTTGAATTCTAGACATAAATTTCTGTGCAGTAATTGAAACGAACCCTAAGGTAGCAATCAAACTTTAATCCCTGAAATCTCAAATTAAAATATTGTTTTTTATCTAACAAACCATTTAAGACCTCATAACAAAATATACTATGTGGGTTATAATCTACTAACTTAAGAATAGTGTTCTTTTATGCTTACTGTCTTTGTTTTAGAATCGCTTGATTTTTTCTTAATAATACTCAACAAATGCTTCGGGACACTTGTAGATTTGCTTGTGACCTCACAAGCAAAATTATGTTGTTTTAACCCATTTAAACCGCTCCGACTTGGTATCAAAGTAGTAAATGCTTAATACAGGGTGGTTCGGAAAGTCATATTCAAATTGATTTCTTGAAGTGTTTTGATCAATATTTGTTCCGATTGATGCTATTATAAGCATATATATGTATTTGGCTTGATATTTTGGTTAGAATAATACGTAGTGGTATTGAAATTAAAACAAGTTTTTTTTCAATTGTTTAGTGCTATAATTTACTTTCAATAGCTTTAGAACAATAATAGTCAATTAAATATCAAAACAAAGATATCAAATATAAAACCTGACAAATGTTTTACAATGTTAAAATATAAATAACCACTTTAAACCCCAACAGGGTTGTTAAAAAATATATTGCTAAATTATTGCACTAAATTGTGTCGTCGTGCCTAAAATCTCCTCGAATAACTTTTGCCTTCGTGAGCTCAGGAGAAAGGTTTTTTGTCCTTTTCGGCTTCGGAACAGGGTTCCAATCAAGATTTGAAGAGGTTGGCGAACATTCACGATTGATTTCTTTCTTATTGTTAGTGCACTTCTTAAAAATCTCATCACAATCATTTTCATTGTTGTTCAATTTGTCGGCGATTTTATCAATTAATTCATCCACTTCAGCTTCTTTGATATTTTCATTTTCACCAATTTTAACTGATTTCTCCATTTCATCGATCATTCGATTTATTTCACGTTCGCTTTGAACAATCTCTTCAAAATTGTGCGCTAAATTTTCCTTAGCTTCGTGCTTTTTTCTAGGAGGTGCTTTAATGATTGGACCATTTAAATTATTAACCGGGTGATTAATTTTCGATTGTGCCACTTGCTCTTGACTTACCCGAAGGAGGTTTTGGCTTCGATTGATTGATTCGATAATTTCCTTAACCGACCTTCTTCTTTCGAATGCAACAACACCATTCGATTCGATCGATTCATTTGATCGAGTGCTCACCCGCAGTTCGGGCTCTGTTTCGGGGGAACTATCTTTCAGGGGGACGTACTTAATTTGGAACCTACTTCCGCCGTTGCTGACTGTCGTTTCATTCGAAGTTTCTGATTTAATTGAGAGATCTTCTTTTGACTCGGTAATTTTTAGTTCAACATTTGATATATCGGGCTCATCCTTCCTTGTCTCTTGCATATCTGAGGAAACATTTTCAATAACCAGATTTTCCTGAGTTTCATTTTTAATTTTCTCTTCTTTCACTGGGGATTCTCTAATATCTTTGGAAGTAATTTTTAAATCAATTGTTTTTTCAACTTCTAAATTATCTTCCAGAGAAATTTGTTCAGGAGATACCTCAGAAGAATTATTGTTTTCTGGACTATCTTCTTTCTTTTGTTGTAGTGATTCCTTTGCCGGTGAAATATCTTTGGATTCAGCCGATGATTCTTTTTCTACCACAGTTGTTCGCACTTCAACTGAGATATCACCGGCATTGGTCGATGTTACCTTATTGTCTACTTCTTTAATTATTAATTCGTCCTCCGAGGAATTGGTTGTCGTTTTCACGAAGTTCTCAATTTCGGCTGTTAGATGCGTTATTTCGATGTTTTCTCTCGTTTCATTTTGGTTTTGATGACTAGTAGAAGGCGTTGCTGGATTGCTGGATGCTTCCTCGATTATGACTTTAGGAACCTTTGGAAAAACAGAAAATTATATTTTATTAGATAAATTTAATGATTTTTGAAACTGCATTAACAAATGTTTATGCACGATTTGCAGATTTTTCGTTTTTATGTTGTATGATTTTGTATTTAAGTTATATTTCATTAAGGACTCATTTAGACGCAAATAACATATTTTTTCTTATTGTTATTTTCATTTTTTATAGATAAAAATGCCTCGAAATTATATGTTTAAAAATGTACGTTGGCCTGGACAAAATTAATTATGATATATGCGTTTATTGGAAGAGTTTTTAGGTGTAACTTCAAATGAGTTTTTTTTAAACTGAGTTTTACAAATTAATTGAGTGAACTGAACGAAGAATTTTAGTTTTCCTATCAGTGGTGAACGGACGGCAACTTAGAAAAGAACCATCAGGCATCAGGGTGTAATTTTAGTTAAGCTATTTTGTAATAGAAAAATACTTTAATAAAGCTTAAAGTTTGCACTATCGAATAAAAAAAAATAGTAAAACAAGATATTTCTCATTGGCAACAATTATTAATTATAAAATCAAGATAAAAGAAGGAGTATCGTGTGCCTAATATAACTGACAATGGGTGACAACTGCATAACGTATAAAATACCTTAAAACTTTTTTTACAAATCCGTCTTTTTCCTCCCAACACTAGGAAGCATGTAAGCAACAAAGAAGTAAAATAATTTTTAGTGTAAACATTTATATTACTTACAGGCACAGGGGGTGGTGGAGCTCTTCTTTTCTTTCGGGGTGGGCGTTTAGAAGGTGTTTGTTTGTCATCTTGGCTATTACCAGTCCCCATTCTGCCTAGAACGACATCTTCGTTGTCATCTTCATCGAATGGATTCGTACTTGATACACTCAACTGTGACGATCTAAAGTAAAATAAAAGTTAAAATTTTATAATGAATTAGTGGATATATTAAAATTAAAAGGCACTACAGAGACTAGAGAAGGTATGAAAAACTAACATACTAAACCCTTTATTTTCTATCATTTTCTAAGTAAGAGTTTCAGCAATCGTACTTACAAAAAATCTCCCCTTTACAATATACAAGCAGAGCGTCTTCAAAGTATCTTTAGAGCATTGTTTTATTTATTTTTTTATTTAATGAGGGACATCACAAATTGATGAGGATTAGATATCATGTGGCGTGCTACTCACCCTCTACTAATTCCACCATAATCGTCACTAAAGTTAGACCGATTGCTTGGCTGGGGAGTTATAGAGCCGCCATAAACGTACCTTCTCGCTGGGACCCTTGGGGATAGTCCTAGAGCTTCACTCCTTGGGGTCTGAATTGTGTTTCTGTACATATCGTTACGGACAAATCCAATGCCACCATATCCGTTCCTATCAATAGTCTTTTGGAGTTTTTCATGTTATTCACCTATGTTTTTATTTAAAAAACTTAAATCACTTATTACCTGGCTACATCTCATGTCTTGCAAAGAACTTCTATAAGGAGCGTTCCTTTCAAAATGTCCGTTCATGCCCGTGCTTTGTCGCATTCTTGGATCATATGTGCCATAATTTAATTCACTGGGGTCCAATGTTCGTCGCAGGGGTGGTGGACTTTCAGAAGTTTTGTTGATTCCTAAACTAGATGATTTCTTTTTTAATCGAAATGATTTAAAGGCCCTGAAAGTAAAATTTTGAATTTAGTTTTCAATTTAATATATTTATAATAGTAATATGTATACTAATTAACTAATGCTGTAATACTCATTTATCTGAAAAACAATTTATAATATCTACATTTTATTCTCGTGTGATCAGCCAAACATTCAGACAAAGATACAAACAGACAGACAAAAGACGAATTCAATCTCTTTGTTACAAATCCAATCTGGTCAAAAACATTACATTGTGATTTTCATGACGTTGATTTTGAATTTATCTTTGTCTGTCAAGGTGTGAATATTAAAAAACCCCGACTTGTAAAAAAAACTGTTTCCTTTTCATTGATTTCAAAACACACCTGTGATTAAAGAAATATTTTTCATATCAACGTAAATTTTCTTAACCAAAAAATTTTTCAATCTATTTTTACTTTAAGCACAGACCTGATGAATGTTTTAAGAAAATTTAAATCATCTTTCTCTCTTCAAATTTGGTCTTTCATTGGAGTTTTTATTTCAATTAGTTACAATTCACAAATTCTTACTTCTGGGACGCTGGTACATATACATATATGGTATGTACTTATATAAAAAAATATTGCCTGAAATTTGATATCTGGAGGTTTTTAAGGTACTTGATTACCATCCGATGTCGAAGTATGCAAAATACTTTAGTCGGTCGCTTGGACATATTTTCCGAGAAATTTATTTTTAAAATTTCGAAAAGAGATATTTTTCTGCCGCAATTTTCTGCATACTTCCGCAAAGTGTTTGTGAATTCTTACAATAAAGGTATTTTCATCTTTTTTACATAAAAAAAGACTACAAGATTGCTGAAAATAAAGAAATTGAAAGAAACTTTCGAGATCTTCGATTTCATACGAAAAATGCGTGCTTGTCCCCGTTGTTAAGTCGAATAAATTATATTTCGCTTTAACACGCTTTGAGGATTTTTTCCGGAAATGTTTTTGAGGAAATCGTTGCCTTTTATTTTACCTTTATCCAACTATTCCAAGTCGTTATTATGAACTCCAATATTTTAATACATATTATAGTAGTCCATATAAGGCATTAAATGAAGCTACAAAGCTCTCAATTGCAAATCCTTTATATTATAATATGTAAATATATATACTGCAGATTTTACAAGCTAAGTTATTTAGATAAAGGACATTGACCTAATTCCATGGATATTGCCAAGACTCTCGAAATGTAATTGCCAGCAAGTACATTTTGTCTGCAATGCCTGGAAGCAAAGACTTTAAAATTTTTCTGGAATGAAAAGATACAGCAGTACTACGATAAGGTAAATGCACGTATTTATGTACTTCTAAGCCAACAGCAACTAAAACAAAATCAATTTCCCATGAGAATTTCTTCAGTGACCCTTTAACTGCGTAAACATTATAAATTCAAAGTACACATGTATGAAAAACTCAACAAAACGAACATAGGCCCCTTGAATCGCATCATCGAGAAAAACATCTCAGACGTGACGGTTTCGTTGACACTGATATGTACATGATTCGTTCAGGCTTCTTTTCCACTCAGCTTGAATTATTTCCTAAGTGAATTTGAATGCAAACATTTAGAGACGGTATTTCATGTTGCCGCAAATTAAGAATCAATCAACTGTGCCGTCGACTTTATAATAGTATCGGTCTTTTCTGTTCCAGACACATTTTACGCCGATGCGTTTATATAGAAGGCATTTACCGTCTCAGAAAAATTGGTTAATTGTGTAGTTGGCCTCGTTTGTCGAGCAGGATATCTACTAGACTAGATTAAAAATGCAGCCCTTTGGTTTTTCTATTATTTATGCGGTATGTTTCAAGAAACTAAAGAAAATGATACAATGCGGATATTAAGATACTATTAATAAATTCTTTGTTCGTTTTAAAGCTAGATATTTTCACATACGCATGATTTTTAAAATTAAATGGCTTTAATTCGTATCCCAATCGTAGCTCGTTCACAATTTGAGGTGAAAATTAAAGAGACGGCGACTAAATAAACGTTTGACTTAATGAATTTTTAAATGATTTGTTTGAGAAAATTATCACCTGGTTTGCTTCGAATAAAAAGCGGTCAAGTTAGGGTAGTATCGCAGTTAGGTTTAATGCCTATTATATTGCCTGGTTTAAATAAAGTTCATTTTACAGGACTTTTCCCGGATTTCTTCTATAATTTTTATTTCTTAAAAAGTTCTTAGGGGAGGTGGATTATAAATTCTTTCAACGCTTGATTTTATAGTGCTTAATGGATAATTGCAGAACTAGTTCTTATACACCCACGACAAAGTTGTAAATTGTAAGTTTCTCCTTTTTAATAATACTTTAGGTTTTATATTGCTTGTTAACATTTAACTTGAGAATTAAAGCGAGAGTCTCACACATAATAATTTATTTTTTCGGCGAAAGTTCATCTAACAATAAGTGAACTAAAAACTGGGGGACTGTATGAATAATGTATATTATTTATTTATATATTGGAATTAAATAAAATATCAGAATGCATGAATTTTTTATTATCGGTAATTTTTTTTTCATGCGTCGTAGATAAATTAAATGCGTATTGAAGAAACTTTTAGATAACTAGTTTATATTTCTCTAAAAGTCCGATATCGCATGTTAGAGGCACTAGATAAATCGATTTTAAAAAACACTAATTTACTAAGAATTATTCGAGGTAGGAATATTTACTTAAAAGTGATTTTAGTAAATTTCCCAGAAGTGTTCAGATTAGATACAATATACCATCAGGTTTTGTGGGAAATCGATATGTCGTAAGGACATATGAATAGATGTACACATAGCTTTATTCTTGTGAAATATTAATTAATGCCTTACCTTGGCAACGAATTGTTAAAAATTAGACAATGAAATAATTTTATTTGAAATTTTGATTAATTATTTAATCATTGATGAATCTTTTTTTATTAAAAATTATAAAATACATACAAATATAATGTATGTTTTTTGGTAGAAAAAATTGCGCTTTTCATTATAATACTGCGAATGTTTTAAAAATAACCTTTCTACATGATCGCCTGATTAACGTTTGTTTCATAAAATTTTACACTTACATACATATGTAATCCAAAGATTTAACGGAGGAGAGAGGGGACTGGTCTCTACGTTCACTTTAAATTTAAAATTATTAAAATTTTACTAAATGTGCTGGGCATAAGAGACTTTTAAGAACTTAATATTATTAAGTTTAAACAACTAATTGCAATTATGGAGTAAAATACAGTACCTACCTACGAAAAATAATACGAAGACGTGTATGTCATATGTTGAACAATAATGGAAGGACCCTTTCTGTACCATTTCTAAATCGCAATCAACCTTTTGAATTTTCATGAAAATATATAAATTTGCATTTTTGGCACCATAGACTTGGTTTATATCTATCGCATAAACATTTCCCAGATTCCGGTAATTTGTTGTCTGAACCAATTATGATTATCAAGAGTAGAATTACTTGTGTAATTTACGCCGACCTGATAACTTAATTATTCCCACAAAGAACCAATGTGAAATCGCCGCTCCCGGACACGTGAAGAGATAAACCTTGCACTTGAGCTAACGCAAGCTTATTTACAATCTGCGCAAGCAGCATAAATTAAAGTGATGTGGACGTGCGTCGCGGTAGCAGCAATTAGACCATCTTTTAGTAAGTCGTTGAGATTCTGTGACCAGTGGCTAGCGTCGGTAACTTTTCTAACTAACTGGCCTAGCCGACGAGTTGGCTAACTACTTACCACATTTCCTTGAGTCCTGCCATTGAAAAACTTCCCCGGCGGCTTTCACCATTCTTTTTGCCGAGCTTCCAGAACCGGAGCCTTTTGTGATTCTCATCCTCGTAGAATGGGTTCAGGTGCTCCGGATAGTCATAGATGGACACTTGGCTGGTCGAGCGGCCATTTCGTTTCACCACTGGATCGCTGCTCATTTTTAACTCATTTGCTAACACTTCACAGCCATAAATCACTTTTCCTTAGATTTATTTAATTCACCTAAAATGAGAAAGAAAAATAGATTTCGTTAGCATCGGCACATCGGAATTAATTTATTACATAAGAGAGCTCCACCAAAAGTAATGGGAGGACGCACGCGCTTCTAATTCGGTCTAGCGAAACTCAGACAATCCAATTTTATAGAGCTCTGGTGGCTTGATATAACCGACTTACACCTCTAAACAAGTTGGTTGCAGGCAAGATGATTAAAATTATTTATGAGTTGATTGTTTGGATGCAAATATGCAACTCTAGCGGTCATATTCGTTAGTTTTTCTTGTCCAATGCAGAGATGTTTCCTTGGCTTCAATTAGCGACGAAACTAAGTGCGATTATACCCGATGCAATTCAACTATCTCCGACAGAAACGGCCCACACCGACTATCTCGGGTTTTGTGATAATTGATAGCAATTTTTCTACCTTAATATTTACTTTTGATAAGCGGCGGCAAGGTATTTGTGCCGTCGCCAGAGCGGTCTAATTAGGTGCGTTTGTTCCTAGTTTAATCTCTTATCATCAAACTCGCATGTGGTGATAGAAGAAAAATTCTGGAATGTAATATGATCGGAGTGCGGGAAATATTAATCACACCGTTTCATCTGTTTTGAAATTGCTGAAGTGGCATGTCGGCAAGTACACAGACCGCAAAAAGATTAATCTGTAACGCTTGGCCGAGACACCTTCATCTGCACCTTGGCCAAGAGAGCGATAAATGTCGGGCTTTAGATAACTGAAGCATTCAATAATTAGTTTTGTTGAAAAAGTTGATATTTTATGAAGAAATATATGAAATTCTTGTGGATATTTCCAATGTTCCATTAATTTACATCTACATAGTAGAGTAGAACTATTAAGTTAAAAAGCAATTCTCCTTAAAAGACGTGAAAAATAAGAAATGCTAAGGATTTTTTTAAAGAGTAAAAGAATACTTTTTTTTTCTATCAAAGTTTTTAGGTTTCTAAGAATATTTCAGAAAAAATAATATTAACATTTCCAACAAGATAAATTTAAACTTTTGTTTATTGTTGTCGCTTTTTAAAGAGGAATTGTATCGATAGTTTGCTAAACAATTAAGAACGGATTTAGATTTTAAGTCTATTAATCATCGCTTTTATCGTTTCCAATAAATGCTGGAGTGTGGAGAAAAGCATGCTGAAAATCAAATCGTGATTAAACAATAATTTCCGATAGCACTGTATAATTCAATATAATATTATGAAAATTTATAGGCATAAAAAAACATTGTATAGCTATATGTATGTATATGTAAGAGATTAGAAATTAAACATTATTTATCCGTAAATCCCCTCCATTTAAGAGGTCGTGAAATCCATAAAAATGAAGAATTAAAAAGTAAATAGCCAAATCTGTTCCTTGTAAAAGTAAACGCTCAGTCGACTTTGAAAACTAAGATCGGACAAAATCGAGACTGATCTTTTGCTCAATTTTTTTAGAGTATGAAATGGCTCTGTAAAAAAGTAATTTGCCTTTAGTATTTTTACATAAATTGGTCCTTTTAAGATTATAATTTTTTTATTATTAATGCTGTATGAAAAAGTTATTGTTGTGATTTCATGGTTAAAGAGATATAGGTAAACTTCTGGTTATACCTTTCTTTTCAATTGAGTTTTAAACTGAGGGCCATGTATGGATGAACTACCATTTTTCTGTATTAAATCATAAACATGTTCTAGTAATTTTCAGAGATTAATCAAAATTAAAAATTTTAACTCCAAGTTACCCTACATAACTTCCACTTCCTATTATAAAATGTTTATTGGTTACGGTGTTCTTTGATCATATTTTCATTTCATCATCATAATTTAAATATGTATGTCAACTAACAACACATTAATATTGTATTATTTTCTCTGTTCCTCTTCTTTCCATTAAACACGATCCAACAGCATGTTCTTATAAAAGTAATTCGTGATTTGTGTGTAAATTAAAATGGTGATATGATAAAATGTCTCTAAATTTTAAGAAAATCAATTTTGGGCTCATTCTTTAAATAGGAAATGATGTCGAGTGTCCGTCGTATTACAAAGTCAATTAAAAACGATTAAATACAACGTCGTAATTAACTTTTTTTTTTAATTGTAGCACTGATCATTTTAGCAAATAGGTCAGGCGCGATAAGAGCAGACCTTTTAACAAAACAAATCGATGAGCTCATTAAATTATCTTCTCAGTATGAAAAATAATTCTTTGGAAAATTACAAAATCCAACAATGATTTTACACCGAAAGCAAACCGCAAAGAAAAGAGTTAAACGTAATTAGCATAACGGCAATTATGCATATCAGGTACGCACGCACTTTGCGGGGGCTGGAGCTATGTAGGTACGTCTGAGCATGCATATTTATTTTGAATCGCGACATGTTGTGCTATGACTTCAGAAGTGTTGACTAACCAGACAGCGCCTTGATCTTGTAATGTTGAGGGCCTTAAACTGGTTTCACTCTGGCGTTATTGGTTTTTGTTTCTAATAATACTAATCGGTAGGATTGCTACTTACAAACGTTAAAATTACGCTCAATAATGTATCTGTATTTAATTCTTGACAAAAGGTGTAAACGCCAGTGGGCAGCAGCATTTATTTCGAAAAATGTTTTTAAAGACCTGCAAACTTAGGTGTTTTTGCCCTTGAAGTTAATGGCTTCGTGCAGTAATTTAATGATTTGTCGATGACGAGGAGAGAAATTAAGACTTAATGGGTTTGTTTCATTCGACCCCAGTGTTCCCAACACTATCAAACTGTTGATTTCGCATGCCAGAAGAGAATTAATTGTTTTATATTGTATTTTCCCTTGATAAGTCTTTACAATTTCACTTGCTTTGATTAAGCTCGCATCGTTAAAGAGTCTGTTTTGATAAAAATTTAATTTCCCCTCGAACGTTGAAAACGATTTACAAGAAAATTACGAAACAAAAACGAATTGTGAAAGCTGGAGGCTTTTAATAGACAAGTCTATTTCATAGGCCGACTGATACGGCAGCAAGTTTCTTTCAAGCAGCAAAATTACTTTGCACGGCAACGAGTTTTGTCGTTATCACCGAAAGAAGTAAGACAACAAGGCGCGGTTTGCGCAAATTTCACTGCCTTCGGAACCTAGTGATCATTTAGTAAGTTCTTTGCCCAACTGATCAATTTTCATCGCTCATTAGCTTCACTCATGCTATCGCAAGGCAATTGGACGCGTCCACTTTGACCTCAAGCAACGAAAGCCAAAATCAAAATATTTTCTAGCCATACAAAGATCCAAACCGCTGAAGATGGCACACTATACCTCTGTAGATGCAGCGAGATTTAAGGTGTTTTCAAAGTTCGTTTCAACATTACTTTAACGATTATTTATTTTCGATTAGTGTGAGATATGTGGCGACTCCGCTGACCCCAATCGTCTCTGTTTGGACTTAAGCACTTGGGGCGCTATCGACGGGAAAATGGCAGTCCAGACCAAAATAGTAAACATATCACGCGAACTACTCAGTCCCGAAATACTCCATAATTTCATTTTCTAAATTGGCTAAGTGAAGCGTCGCACATCACAGCTCGAAATTACTCTCAAGTGCGCACTTGAGTTGACCTAAACGCAAGACCCGCTCGTAGAAATTAAACATTAACTTTGGCACCTTGAATAAAAAAGTATATGCATAAACAGGTTTTATGCAGTTTGAGATAATGTGCTTTTTTTATATAATTTGACATAAGGCATTGAAATCCTCATGGTTTATTTAAGTATTTAAACAAATTAGCATTTTTAGTAAATTTGACTTTGAAGCGGGTTAAATTCAAACTTTCAAGGAATATTAATTAAAGCAGGTATCATACTATATAACCCAGTAGCATTATGCTTTAAAGAGGAAAATTATTAAAAAATTTTTTGTAAGTTTGAAACACAGGCAGGGTTAAAAGGAAGTAAACATTTTCGCATTTATCTAAGCAATATAATATTTAAAATAAAAAAAAATACCGGTGAAGTGTGAGTCGGAATCGCATACTGAGGGTTCCTCTATCAATTCTAATTAATTTCAGATTGTTTGCCTTTTAAACTTCGGAGTAAGTGGAGGGAATGTTTTTAGACATTTTTAATCATAATTCGAAAACTATGCGGCATAAAAGGAAATGATTTATTTTAGAATATATAAATGAAGCCTTTTCATATGATATCTTACTTGAATTAGTAACTCCACTTTAAAATTTCAATCCCTCCTTTCTACTATTATTGCAATGAAACTAAATATATCTTTTAAATTTTGTCGTTGTAATAAAGGTAGGCAAATTTATTTAAAACTATTCCAAATTTTATTCATAGCATCAGTAGTTGATGAAGTAAGTAGATATGACAGACAGACGATTTTGGTACAAAAGTTTTGAGTTTTCCCGCACAACTATAATTGCTTTCAAGTAAAGGTTATATTTACGTATGATAAAAATTGCAATGCCTGTGTTCTATGATTTCTAAGCACCTTATAGTTACTCATACTTGAGTTATATTTGCCAAATCGATTGATTTTTCAAACAAAAGGTGGAATTCCATGATGAACTTTTTTATATGTATGATAATAATAATTTATTTCCATATAGTAATACTTAAATTGGAAAGGAAATTGGCGAAAATTGACCCAGCGATGAATAATAATAAAAAGAAGTTATAATAATTAGATTAAACATTTACAGTGAAAGTAACTATAGTATGAAAATTCTTTTAGAATAAAAAACATTTGCCAGATATCCAGTAGATGTATAAGAAGACTATAGTCTTGTATAAGTTATTTTTACACATTTTGTTATTTGCCTTCATTACTTATTCTTAATAAGATTCAAATAATATTTATTTTCACTGTAAACTCATTGTAAGTTCTTTAATTGTTGATGTGAATATTGATTACCTAATTACTTCATAGCGCCGTGTGTTTGTTTAGCTAGCCACTTTGGCGAGATGGTAACTTGGCTTCTAGCCAAATTTTTATCCGCACGGGCTTTGTGTATTTCTGTATTTAAGCATTCACCGCAAACCATTTGACATTTCATTCAATATTTATAAGAATTTTATAAAGAAGTTGTCAGCGGTTGAACTAATTTAGTATATTATTGAGTTTCCTTTAATATTGTTCTGGTGAGGCAAGTGAAAGTAGTTCTATATGTATAGGCTGATTAATACATATATGATATTTATTTAGGGAATATAACTTGTAGATCTTGCATGATCATTCTTTTTCTTTTTATGTTTCAAATAAAACGTTAGTATGAATAATTGGGTCAAGGTTTGAAATATATGTACATGAACATTTATTAAAATATCTGACTAAACCTTCTAATTATCGTTCCTCTAGTCTATATGATGTTTCGGCAGTCGATCTCAACCAATGATATAAATAATTATTTTTTTTGTAAAAAGTTGATCATAGTTTTCTAATTTGATCATTTATTCAATTACTATAAGGCAATTTTTCATTAGAAAATTGTTTTATTAGTTTCTAGGTTTCCGTATTATACATTAAAAGAAAAAACGGAATGCTTGTAATAAGACCACTCTCATGTCCGTCCGGTCGTCTGTCACAGATGTTTTTTTCCGAAAACTATGTTACGTAGGAATTTGAAATTTGGTATAATGTTGGATCTGTATAATGCCAATCAAAAATTAGAAAACAAATTATTTTAGATTGAAATGAAGATCAGTTCGGTCCAAAGAAAAAAAACATTTAATTAATATCGCGTGAGGTATCATTTGAAAAAGCTACCTCTAAGGATTCTAAAACTATTTTTTTTATAATGCTTGATCCAGTGCTTTTAATGATATAGCTCTAAATTTGCTAGAAATGATCGTTACTCCCTCCCTCTTGACCTCCTAAAGCTTTTAAATTTTAATAGAGTTAGTAGACATTAAGTGATAGATTACCAGAAAACTGCAGGTTTTTTCGACAATTTAAAGTGAGTGTAATGATTCTAATAAAATAAAAATAGGTTTTTTCTTACGACGGCATTTTGACTTAGGTTTGTTTATACATATCTGTAGTATTAATTCAAATCAAATAAAAATGTTAGCTATGCTGAAGTATATCCATATTATAGTGTAGATCAGATGTCCTCTACGTAATGTCATTTAGATGTATTCTTTTGGAGCTAGCACAGGTTTTTTTATTTAGTTAAAATGACAGAATTATTATGTACAAAACTTTTTTTTTTATTCCATGATTCAAATTTAATGGACAATATATAAAATAACTACTATACTTACTAAGGTTAAGGGTAATATAATAAATAGTACGGAGCCCTCAGGATGCGAGCTCTGCTTACACTTGTCCATCTGTTTCTTTCAATTCCTTTAGGTTTCCAAAGAAGTAGGTACAGAAGAGTTGCAATTTTAAGATTTTATAATACGCGTTATACGCACGTATGTTCATATGTATAATACACACATGGAATTGGGTTTTCTCATTTATGAAAATATCTGTTCTAGATAGAGTGTTAGGCACAGGAAAACCGATGCAAAATAAATGGATACTAATATTTAAAAAACGGATATATGAAGGTATAGGTATGTTACCCTTATTGTATACTTAGGAATTTTGTTTAAGGCTGTATAATAAATATACTTATAATGTAGCATTAATATGTTTGCACCTAAAGAACCAGGTAATAAAAGAATCACTGCCTTTAATTTATCACCATCTGTTCCGACTAACAATTTTTTTCACCCTTTTTTGGTATGAGCTTAAAGAAAACCCATTCACGAGTCCAAACATGTAAAAATAGCGCAGGAGAATCGTAGTCACATTTCCGTGCCCACTTTCAAATTTTTGGCCGGTGAGAGGCAAAAGTCTCAATTCTTTTAGCGGCCGGCGGCGGTTCAACGGTGCAGCTAATTGAGCAAGTTGACTTATTTGGAAAGCGCTGCGGTTTTGCTAATCTCAGTGGTATTGTTCATGTTTATCGTAATCCGGAAATTGATTTAAATGCAGAGGAAAATTTATGGAAAACTATTCTGCCGGATGTTTTTCCAGTAGGATTCGTTGCGAAGTTTATTTTAGTCCCCTCCTCAGCAGCGCTGAAAATTCGTTTTTGCCTATTTTAGAGAAATGAGTTATTCGTGCCTAGTTTTAAGTTTAGAATATCCGGATGGAGCGAATACTTGATGAAGCATTAAATTTTTCGATTTTATGGTCTTCTTTTCAATTTATTGCTATTTTATTTTCAAGAACATCTAAAAACGGAATTTGTTGTTGCAAATCATTGTGAGTGCATTCAACCATACAATTAAAGACCTTCAACCTTAGAATGGTATTGAACAATATTGGTGTTAATGAGTTAAATTAAGGTACCATCACAGTGTAAAATTTTGAAAAAAATAATTTTTTTTTTTGGTCTTATCTTAAAGCACATACAGTTATGCATGTTCTCTCATAATTTCAAATTGAAATTCGAATTATTACGGTCGCTACGACCGTTCTAAGAAAAAGGAATTTGAGCCAGAGGCTATATAAAGAACCCCTCTTCAAAACTTTAAAGGCGTTTATCTCGAAATGCCCTTTTTAAAAACGGTGCGCCCTTTCAGAGGAAAAGTTTCCAAGCTATAGATTTGAAATTTTTACAGAATATTCCTTATTCCATTCTCCATGCTCCTATGGAAGCTTTTTTTTTTTTTTTGAAATCTTCCTATTTTTTCACACGGAAAACTGTTGAAAAAAAGGGCTAAATGTTGTACTTTTTACTCAAACCGCCGCCATTTTTTCAATTTTTACAAAAAAAAAAAAGCCTCCATAGGAGCATAGCGGCTTACCTACAGATCGATAATCTATTTCATTTGTTTTTTCAAAATGAAAACTGCGGCCGCAAACGGGGGTACCAATAGCCGACTTTTTTTAAAGACACTTTTTTCAAAAAATTAAAATAATTATAAAAAATAAATAAAAATGAAAACAAAATTTTTTTTTGGATTGCTAAATAGTGATATTAATCGTAAAAAAAAATTCTTCCCCATTCTTCCATCCTATCCATCCGAAAAAAAATTGCGAAAATTGACTATTTTTCAGCCGGTCACACTGTGATGGTACCTTAACGCAAAATGGATTAATGAGAGTATGAAAGTATAGATTTAGTAATTTATTAAAGAGATTCCACCAATTGTTGTTGCTAACGCAGACAAATCTAAAATCGCTATAACTATTTCAAATGATTTTAAAATTTCACTTATTAAGGTGCTATTTTTAAAAGTGATATTAATTCCCTTTAACACCTCTCTATCTTAATTTGAATACGTAAATATGAAATGAACTGAATGGGCATGTTGTTAATACAATGAAAATAAACAGCAAAGAATTATATCTTTTAGCTGCAGTATTTATTTAAATTTAACTCCATACCGGTTTGAAATATTGGAAATCTTGATTTAGAAACCGGAAATTGAGCTATTAAATTGTCAACATAACGATTTTAGTTCAACACCCCCTTTATTATTAATGAAATTCTAATTTATAATCAGTAAAGTTTTGATGAAAATGCACTTTTCAAAATTTATTTAAAAAAGGAAATGTAAGATTGGTATATAAATTATCAATTGCATTGATTTTTTTAAATGTTTGATTTTTTGAAAAAGAACAGAAAACATTCTTGATTATAATTAGTTCTTAGTCAAAAATTGAAACTTGAATAAAACTTAAAGAAAACCTCGGCAGAAATTAGAGGTTCATTCTATTAAATTCCTGATTCATTTTCTTTTTATCTCATATTAAGTAGCTTCGTGAATGTTTTTATCTAAATCCTTATTCTTGATAATGTAACATCTATGAAATCTTGCTTTACTCTTGTAGTAGTTGCCGGTAGTTTGTACATATTTGAAATTGTTTTCGGTTTTTGGTATCAGTCTCTAATAATTTTGTATACAAATCGTATTTGAACGTTTATTAATAATTTTTATGTCAAAGTAGCTTAACGAATACTATTTTGTTCTTTTTCAGGTATTTATAAATTGTTGTTCTTTAAATTGTACTTTATAGGTACCTCCTATGTGAGTTTTTATACTATTTTTTTCAATTTTATTTGTTGGTCTATTTTCTTTTATTACTAAATGTTTTAACCGAGAGATTTTTATCTAACCTTAAGAGATATTTCTTTGGTAATCGAGTAGATAAAAACAATAATCGAAGTAAAGTCCATTAATGAAATGAAAAACCGGTTGCATGTTGGCATGCCTGCAAGTGCGAGACCTTAACTAGCAAGTCTCAAGTCTTTATAATAAAAACCTTCAATGACGATTTCTAAAGAAAACTAAATGATGACATACGGGGAAAAACTGTTTTCAGTTTATAATCTTTGGTCAATTATAGGAAACAAGAAATCACGTACGATGGAAGGAATGGTGAGGATTCCAAGTATATGTAAAGATTTATTACTGGTGCTAAAAGATAAACCCTGAAACCCACAGATAACTATACTTTGCACACATTTACGCTCCTATATCTAATCGACTAAAGAGTTTGCTCGAACCAAATTCTTATCACAACCAAATATTTAATCCCAGACGTAGATTGCTCCAATTTCTGCTCTTTAAGGCATTTTTATTAACGAAGTTCAATGCAAATTTCCTCTCAGCCGTGGAATAGGCGCAATAGTCGTCAGATTAATTTTAAGTAATGACCAAAAGCCGCCACAACAGGCGATACCGCAGATTTAAAATTATTGATGAATAATGTGGTGAAGTCATTAGGAACTCGGCAGCCGGTGACTTGTTAGTTTCGAAATAATCTCTGCATTTATTTCAGGGTAAGGCGCTCCGAGGCGTTGTGCTTTTAACTGGTACAGTGCTACAGTGTTTTCAGAGGTTTTTTATTAACATGACAATAAAACGAAAGCAGTCGGTGTCCTTCGAAGAGATTTTTTTCTGGATTTCGACACCAACAACCAGCGAAAAAAACCAATCTTCAAAAGCGCACGACTGTGCAATTCTATCTGACCAAGTTTCTTTTTGTCTTAAATCTTAAGGCGCCGAATCAGAGAGGTTAAGACGACTCCATTGTTTACTAATGTAATATGCGACGGAAAGATCGCTAACCGATTACTCACCGACTGGTTGATCTTCTTGCCGAACTGCATGCAGCCGATGTCCAAGTTACTGAAAATTTCGCTCCACTATCAAAATCACTGTTCACACTTGCAATTTATAAATAGCGATCGAATGCGACTTTCGTCACAATTAGCACCACTGAGCACAAAATTAAGAAAAACTATGCTATTTTTAGCAATTACGACGCTGAACCGATTTTCACAGGTATACGAGGTGAGCCCAAAAGCACTGAAACAAGAGAAATATAACGTTTTTATTTCGCGACCGATGACGAAAAATTTCAGCCAACGACTGTACAGCCGCGAAAGGCTCTCTTTGGTGGGCGCTTGCAGCGAAATATTTCAATAAAATATTTTTCAAGACAAAGTCGCGCGGATATACCCGCGTCTCGCCTGATTTCGTGATTTTTGCTTCAAAAGGCACTTGTATTAAAATTTAACTGGCAGAGACTCGCTCTGTTGGGATTTTCACTAAACGAGGAAAACGCCTTCCATCGATATCATTGCCCAGACGATTCGATTAAGACTAGCTCTAGAAGCTGCTCAAGCACTAGACAAACTTTTTGTTTGCTTGCTCAGCTGGACGACGATCTAGACGGCGGCGACAGAGCAGACAGCTAGCAGCTAGCCAACTCTTGAGTGGAGCCCCCGTGCCCACCGCCAGTGCAGAGCAGCGCCACAAGAATTTGTGGCTCCGTGGGGCACTGCAACTTTCTTTGGTTGTCTTGGGGAGTCTCGCACTCGCGGTCTTGTCGGCCCCGCGTAATCGGGCTTGACGTAAGGTGCAGATTCTCACGAGCCGCTCTTCAATTAAACTCACGGAAAACAGTCAGCTGCTGTTTTATTGATCCACTTGGTAGCCTTTTAGACCCCATGCCGGTGTTGCCTTCGTTTGTGGCAATTCGTAGCACCAAGAAAATCTCCCAGATATTAATAAATTCTTAAATATGTACCTTGCAATGGGCATTTATTTAACCATAAGTACACATCTTGGATAGAAATCTATTTCTAATCTAATTGCCGTTTGTGAGGCTACTCTGGGCAATTGACACCTAAATAGCCAAATCTTTAATTGTCGTTTTACATATGTAGTACCTAAACAGGTACATTTACTACATCCAATACTTTGATGATTTTGATGGTTTAACTATTTCCGTATTGAGCCATTAAATTCTTAAACGACTTATTATTACCTTGTTCATGTCAATCTATTTAGTTCTTTTTCCGAATGACCATTTTAATTGATGTCTTATTTTGTCTTCATCAAACCGTTTTAAATTCATTTGTACATTCTTGTAAGGTTGCAGTTAGGCACAATTCGAAATTGTTATTAGAATGAAAACGAGCACGTTATTCAAGTATACGGCGTGAATCTTGAGACAATGGATATCTTGACTTTATTGTATCGAAAAAAGTTTTAGATAATAGTTGTATGACTTCAAGGTCAAATTAAGGTTGTTAATTTATTATAAAACTGTTTGGTTTTCATTTTCTGATAATTTATTTAAGAGTTATAATACTTACTTCCACTAGTGAAAGTGATGTCCTGTATTCTATTTTCCTTAAGCATAATAAACTTTTATTACTATCTGCAACAAAGTTAATCCATCTACAATATTTTTAATATGCTTTTATTAGCTTCATCCGACTCACTATTCACCCACTTTGAAACTATTTAAACTTATGTAATTCTGGTTGTAATAAAATAATATAGCACTACATTTTAAAGTTTTTATTATCTACTAGTTTAACTACTCTCAAAAGTGTGTTTTTTAAAATATGTATGTTCTATTTTATTAGTTTTATAACGTAATTTTTTTTAAATAAGTTAATTTCCATATACGTTGCGTTAAAGGCTGAACAGGAATATATAATACCAATCGATTCTACGTGGTATCCTGATCCACGTTTCTTTCGAAAGTTCTTCCTTAAAATCGGTCTTTCACCTTCCAAATCGCAATCAAAACTTTGGAGGAGGTGGACCTCAAAAATGCTTGTTATTGAAGATAGTTAGACCACACTCAAATAATGTTAAAGTATTAAAACTTTGAATGCGACATTTTCAAAAATTGATGAATTCATAGTTACGAAACAAGCTGTTTAGTGCTTCTAATTTTTCCTATGTCCAAATTAGTTTGAAATTTGAAGTTCTTATATATTTTCTAGAGGTCAGCGCATGACTTCGTTTTTAGTAAATCAAGGAAGTCCTAGTTTTTTTTTTTGCATAGTATACCCAATTATCCCAATCATTTTCGAAAGTGGTTCACCTAGGTAAACCAGAATTGATCTTAATAACCAAATAAGATGCAGTCTTCCACAATAAATCAAGCCAAATGCAAATTGTGATAAATGACTCTATGGAAACGTAAATCACTGCCCACCAAATAAAATACATCACCCTATGTATTTCTGCATCCATCTTGGATGTGGCCTTAAGAAATTTTATAAACAGTTTGCAGCCCATTTCCATAATTCACACGCAAAAGCGACCACAATAGAAAATTTCCCCTTGGTCGACACTTTGGTCTGGCAACTGATTCAAGTAGCTGCTTCTTTCTTGCAAGACACGATCTTGCAAGGCACGATCGGCGACAATAATTCGAGCGCTATGCGCGATGATATAAAAGGCGGATGCAAACGTATTGACCATTTGACCTCTTGCTACGTTTTAACAAATTTATTGTGACCAACCGCAATAATTTCCATTCATTGAATTTTAAATGCCCACATGATCATTTACCCACTGCCCACTGCCCACAGCCTTAAGTGACGCTTTCTCGGGCGTGAAGTTTCGCACTTATTCCATTTGAAATTCTTGCGAGCCACGAAATGTGATTTATTCTCATCACCATTGATTTCGGAAGTCGCATATATACCATTGCAATCGGAACAGTTCTATTTATATGTAAGATGACTTGGTTTTTGCTTTTAAAGGTTTAATACTATAATAACTACCATTCTGCTTTTATTGCACAGTAGGAGTTTTATGACAGTCAATAATAAAATAATACTTTCTGCATTTCAAAAATAAAAAATTCTCATAAAATACTATAAAAATAAAAGAATTTAATAGTTACGTATACTTCTTGATGATGATTTCAATGATGAAACTAATATTAATTATTAAATCTTTTATTAAGGATTACTTAATGTTTGTTCAACCTCTTATTAAACCGCCAATGTCAGTTTTTTTCTTAAATTTATTATTCATTCAAAGCATAACATCTTTAAACTCACAACCCCCTTTTTTTCGTAAAAACCAAGTTTAAGCTATTGTAGTAGTCTAATCAAATACAATTCTGGATGACAAATTTGCTATCATCCAAAGAAATCAAAACACTAGGAATGTTACTGGTACATACTGTCATTTTAATGCCACCCTGTGACTAGTTTTTATATTATTTATTTTAGTAATCGATAGATTATTTTTATTTAAAAATTAAAAATAAACTAAGCAGTATTTCTATTTAATTTTTTATATGAGCAGTCTTTGTATGAGCTTTGTATTGATGTTTAAATTACAGTTTTTATTACAGTGCAAAATCAAGAAAGGTGTACCTACATAATAGATTTTTGTTTATTTTATAATTTTTTAAGCTGTGTTAGCTTACCTGTATCTTTCCAAAAAGAAGTGGAGCCATTCTTTTTTGAAAATGGTATAGGACACTTTTTTACGAAACGTTTATATATTATTCTTCATTTAAACAATTTTTGGCAGTCAATTCGTTGAAAACTACTAAAATTTTGTTCGAGAAAAGTTCTACTAATTAATTAAATATGTCAAATATTTCGATTTTAAACCAAAGTGACTTATGCCACTTTTAAAATAAAAGGTTTATTTCGAAAAGAAAAAAAAATACAAAATTGTATGTTACTATCTCTTGTCTTATTGTTCAATCCAAATAACATTTTGTTTAAGGATGATCTTAGGCACTTTTAAAATTGATTGTGTTTGTGACTACACCGGAAGTATTACGAAATCCTAAATATGGTATCATAAATAATTTCTATTCTATTAACCCTTTGCCTTAAAACAACGTGTGGGAGACGTATCGTATCAGTCATGGTCATAACATATAATTATTAAGTTTTATGATTTTATTTAATAGTAATTGCAGTACTATAAATGCCCACCGGTTTGCACAAAATTCGCTGAAACTACTTTTGGTCATGGCGCATGAGAAAAGCTATCATCGAAAATGGCACACACAATCGTCGCTCAATTCATATGGCAAGGGGTAAATACACATTATTACTTTTCAATTAAAAGTCCAAATACTAAACAATTTTGTAAAATATTCGTCATTCACAATTATTAGATGCGTTATAATATCAACTAATATATCATTATTATTGATTACATTTTCGCATCACTAAATATTATTGTTCTCTTAACAATAAAAGTAAAATTCAAGAATTTCAATAGGAATTATGATTTTATCGACTTTAATCCATCGGAAAAATAAATAAGTAATGTTTAGTTTGCTTTTCATATCCTCATGTACTATTCTGTAAATATATATGTACATATGTATTGTATGTAGTAATAAACTATTTGATGCAATTGAATTAATAAATAAAAAAAATCAACTTGGATCTAGTAAATATTATTTTTTTTTATTTTTTACACAATTAGATCCGGATAAGATTACTTAGATAATTTTTCATTGAACTGAACTTTATAAGCCGGATCGGATTGTGGAAAAAAAAACACAACTAGTGATTTTTTCAATAATCTAGGTATATAAAAAAAATTATACATATATTTATTGTTGCCTTATGGAACATCTTCTTGACCTTATTCGGATGCGTTCTCTGGACCTTGCTCAGCTGTTTGTAATTATTTGCAGACGGTTTGTAGACAATAAATTTTTTTAGGACATCGCGTAGACCTGAGATAAGGAAAAAATTTGCCATTTTTTTTTTTTTATAAATATGTTTAATACACAGCAACAAGTCGCACAAAGTAAATGTTTACAGAACTCAATGCAAATAAAGTTGCAAAAACAAGAATTGCCACAGGTTGAGATAATTTCGCTGAAAGGGCGCTGCTCTTCTTGTTTGAATCTACAAAAAAAAAAAGATTTATTGAAATTTGTAGTCTGATAAATATGCAATGGACTTACGCGGTGGAGCTGAGGTCATTGGGATGAATCCCGAAGGTGGTTGGTTTGTTGGTCCCGAAGGAGGGTTGAATGCCGGCGCCGGTCGTACAAAAGGTGGAGCCACGAAATGTTCGGTTGGTGATGGCAGTTTCGGACCCTGCGCCTTAATATATTCATAAATCCAACCTAAATGAGGTGCAACTCTGGTATAATAGGCATTTAGGACCCTGGGCTGGTTGCAGCTAGAACTATAATTTGCTCCTGGGTAAATGATCTTCGATAGAACACCGAAAAGTTTGCTGTCGCAAACCAAAGCACTTCCACGATCAGGAGAAATATCTAAATCAGCTTCGGTGAACTAAAAGAAAGGCATTTCCTGTGGAAACAAAAATCACTCATAATTATTTTTTATACTTACATTGCACATAACTCCCGGATGCATAACGTAAGATGAGCAAATATCACGTGTTCGGTAGCCTGGAATTTTGGATGCGTTCCCACAGACTTTGTTGTCCATGATAAAAATAGGTCGTGTAGGGCCCATTGTGTGCATGGTTGACTGAAATAAAAATTATGAAATTTACTCAATCAGTAGCAATTTCAGTCGATAATTGATCCACGTTTGAAGATCGCTGCTTAATCAACAGCTGGCTATGCTATTTTTGGAGTTGTAAGTATCGGCTGCTTGAAAAGAAAGTTTAAAATTTACGATTGCTTCAGATTTCAGCTGCGATGTGAGCAAATATAATCAACTTAAGCCTTTTTGTTGATGCGCTTTAAAATAGAACTAGCGGAAGCTTTTAAGTCAGATCTGAGTCAAGCAATTTGAATATTATATTGAGAGTCATTACATACATTGTTTACTACCCCAGAGGCCAAGGATGACAGAGAAATAAACTGGGTGATAAAGTTGCCTTATTCGTTGTGAACTAATTTGTTATGTGGTAAATTTAAATAGGTGATCTCATCACTTCCATAACTTTTATACGAAAATTCTGTTATCACTCATTAACTTCAAAAGTAGCATAATGCCTTAATGCCACACAAATGAAAGTATTCAAACAGAATTACACTAAAAGAGAAATATATATATGTGATCAACAAATAATTTGATGAAAAGTCCTTATTTAAATTTAAAATATCGTGCAAAAAATTTTCGTTGGCATACACATTCGCCCTATCCGTATAGCGAACAAAACAAATACATCCGCAAAAGACATTAAAGTGCCCAATACTTGTATGAATATTTTAAAAAAACATACGTTTCTTTTGCAGGCACGTAGGCGACCGCAACAGGCACGAAAATTCAAAATCCTGTTTCATCGGTATATCGTTGTCAGTTTCGGGCTACATTTGGTTCAGTTAAATTTTTACCCGATATATGTTTATGTACCTAATGCATGAAGGTTTCTACGAAACTAACGAAAATTGCTATGCAGAGTGTTTTTTAACTGCCTAATGATTTTGAACCCATTTTGAGTCATTATACCTTCAAATATTAATTCTTTATTTAATGATGGCAATAAACATTGTTCGGGATGCAATGCGCACAAGCATCCGTGCCTCCTTTGGGCTGTTTTAGGTGCATTAAGACTTATACGTGCTTGGGGCAGCCTATATTTTGAAAACGTATAAAATGTTTACAATTTATTTAAAAATGCGACGTTTTAAAGGCAGTAAGTAAAAAAGGAGAAGAGAAAGAGAAGCTTTATATAGTACGACTATTGAAGTGAAAAAAACTCTATATATATTTTGTATACAAACAATGAGTTCACAACATTTATATTAATATCATTTTCTACATATGCATCTAATATTTGGACATACTTTTTGTATCATACATAAAGATGTTTTTACGAAAATCGCAGCCCTGATGAAAGTATGCCGAGCAGGTTCAGAGTGGAAGATTTTAGCATAGCTGTGTCCTGTTTTGTAATTATATGCGAAAAACGAAAATGGATTTTTTTTATTGGAAGTAACAAAAAGAGGCGCCAACGACACGCGGTGTTCCCAGGCGGTCCCCCATCCAAGTACTATCCGCGCCCAACGCTGCTTGACTTCGGTGATCAGACGAGAACCGGTACTTTCAGCGTGGTATGGTCGTTGCCAACAAATTAATATGGACAATTATTTATTTAGGACAAAATATCCTTAATGTAGATCTAATTTTAACTCTCGTATCAATAACTGGATACCCGCCATAACGCATAAACGACTCCCTAAAATGGCTAAGGCGGGGTGTACGCGGGGTGCACCATAAAGTTAATTGAAGGTAACCTAACGTGGCAATTTTAAACTAATAATAAGAAAAGAATTACGGATCAAATACCGCACCTTTGGGTCGTTTTGACCCATGCGCGACTTCTGGCGGGTTAAGAACCTTGTAATGAACCCTCCACAGGTACTATAGTAGGCCCGTTTCATACGAAAAAGGATCTTCTCAGCAGCGGCAGCGCCGTGGACTTTCCCTCCGCGATTAGGCAAAACCTTGTAGTAATGAGGAACTGCACACGAGTGAACAGAATTTTATGAGTTTTGTGTGTGTATCCCATTTACGACAAGGTTTTATCTATTTATCATTATTATTATTATTATTATTATTGTAGGGGCTCGCGTAGGTATGGATTCGACTCCCATAAAAAACTCTACCTAAAAGGATCTTTTTTGCGAACCCTGCTTTTGTCTAATTCCACGAGAAAAATCCAGAAGTGCAGAATTCAATTAGGGCAATAAACTGCACCTTCATAAAAATTTTGGAGTTATTGAAACATCTCGCAGGGATGTAAATTCGCTAGAAGAGTGATGCCTAATTAAAGGATTAGTTATTGAATACAGCAAATGTGTAATGAAGATATCACAATTCAAAAATTTAGTGAAGAATATAAAAACAGTTTGTTTTTGTAATAAACCAAATTGTTAGCAGATGGTTTAGTTATTTAATCGAGTTGCAATAATAGAAAATGCTTGACAATTTAACTGTTTGTTTGATCATTGCTTATCATTCGATCAACGATTGCGCTGAGTGTCATATGCTCTCAATTACTTTTGTTGCCAATTTATGTAGCTAAGAACTCATTGAATATTCGTTACTCATGTTTGCAAGTCTTGCAATTTCTGGAGCTAAGAAACTAAAAAGAGCAATTAAAATACAACACAATTAATAAAACATATAATATGCTGATATGCATATTGTGTTTTGGTGTAAATGTTATGCTCAAATGATCACAAAAAGAGACGCCAACGACACGCGGTGTTCCCAGGCGGTCCCCCATCCAAGTACTATCCGCGCCCAACGCTGCTTGACTTCGGTGATCAGACGAGAACCGGTATTTTCAGCGTGGTATGGTCGTTGCCGACTAAACCAAATTTGAAATTATTTATTTAAGTACAAAATGACTAGAACTAGGACTTAATTCCTTATAATAATAATCAGGTACCGGGTACCCTTTTCACACTTTCCAACTGATGCTCCGTCCTTCTTAAGGATTTTGATAATCTTGTGATGAACCCGTTCACAAGTAGTAGGCCCGTTTAACAAGAGAGAGGATCTTCTCGGCGGCACATTTGTGAGTTTTCCCTACGCAATTAAGTAAAACATTTTCGTAAATACAGCACTACACGCAACCACAGAAAATTTTAAAAGTATTGCATTGTCCATTTACCATTTACGACAAGGTTTTTTATTATTACAATATATTATTGGAAGAGATCGCATAGACGTGGTTTCCCCTCCTATAAACAACGCGATCTAAAAGATATTTTGTGCAAGCTCTGCTAGGTCTATTTCTCACCCAAATCGGAATCTTTATAAGTACATATTTAGATGGCTACTGTGTCTTGCTTGGAGTGTTCTATTCGAGGTTTTGCCTAATTCGACAAGAAAAAACCAGAACTGCAGAATTTAGGTAGGATAATAAACGGCACCCTCATAAAAGTTGCGCGTCTCACTCATCTGTGGCAACAGTAACACCTTTTAGCATGTCCTAAGCTGTATACCTGCAGTTACTGGATCATTTCGCAGGGATATAATTTAGGAAGACGAGTGACGTCTAGTTAGGCAATTTGTCCATCATTCAGTTACTAAACACCGCAAATAGTTGAGAAAAGTTAAACTGTGAACTTTGATTTTATTTAGTGAAAAAAACTAAAGTTGTTGTTTGTTTTTAGTGATAAATGGTTACGTTTGATTTAGTTATTTGATTGAGCTGTAATAAAATGCATGACAGTTTGATGATGATGAGCAATTAAAATTCAATTAATAAAATAATGCTGTTTCTGTGTTATTTTAATATACTTAAAATGGGGAAAAAGGGGAGCCAACGACACGCGGTGTTCCCAGGCGGTCCCCCATCCAAGTACTATCCGCGCCCAACGCTGCTTGACTTCGGTGATCAGACGAGAACCGGTATTTTCAGCGTGGTATGGTCGTTGTCGACAAAATTGGTATTGAAATTTGAATTTAAAAAAATTAAATATAATACGTTTTTTTTTTAAAAAATTGATATTGCGACAAATCTCAAACAGAAATTTTATTCACCTATCTACTAAACGAGAAAGGTTTAGATTTACCCTAACTTAAACGTGAAAACTTCGTAATTGAAGTGCAGGCCCTTCTAAGAAATTTGGTAGGTATATTCCACCTAACTGTTTACACCACAATTAATTAAATCATAATTATTGCTTATCTCGACATTTCAGCAGGTACCATTAGACATTTTCTAATATCTTTTATATTTACAAAACCGACACATTCATAGAATGCTAGTAAAGAGTTCTTGCGGATCTGCACTGTGTTTGCTTTGGATTGGCCAGCTTAAAGCTTCGATATGAACCCTATTGGGAATGTTTGGAGAGTATTATTGATGGGAGTTTTTTTTTATTATTCAATCTAAATTAAGTTCTTTATTTTATTTTGAAAACAAAACAAAATAACTAGGGTTAATGTAATGCACCAGTAGTTGACCGTTTTTATTTAATTATTGGGCCAACTAATTATTGCCTTCATTATAGCAACTGATACGTAGGTACATAGGCTTATCGTCAATTTCATATCATGGAGACACACACGTTTTTGTTAAACCAAGTAGATTTCAGCCTTGATTGATTGGGCTGAATTTAGAACGCGAACACGGATTACTTTCAGTATACTTTTAAAGTTCTGTTAGTTTGTTTTACGTAGCCAATTGTGATTTCTAGCTTTTTTCCGAAAAATGTTGAATTAACAATTCTAAGGTTTAAAATAACAACCTAATCAACAACTTTTTTGAAAAGAAGAATATAAACAAAAGGATTTCAATTTCAAAACAATAAATATTCGCAATTCGAAATTTGCAATATTTTCGACATTATTTTAATATATAACTGGTGGTACGTATTATTAAAATAGAAGAATATATCTTTTATTCTAAAACACTGTGTAATTAAATAAAGTAACATACCTAACGAATTTAATGTCGGGATCAATTTGATTGAAAAAACGTAAGTTTGTTCAAATAATTAAAACAACTTCACTGCAGATATTTACGAATTAAATTTATCCAATAATCACTTTTATTAAGAAATCATGCTCCATATTAAACGTATCTATAAACTAACTAATAGGGGCCTTCAAAAATTCTATTATGCTACAAAGAAAATTTTTGACTAATCATTTTATAAAAAAAACTTGTTAAAAACACAAAATATATACTCACAGAGGAATTGTAAAAATTAGCCATACACGTGTGGTTCAAGTGATCATGATCGTCCAAAATAATCCACTTAATATCCGATCGTGCCAACGGAAGGGATTCATTCAACTCAAGCACGGCCAAGTCGTTTTCCCAAGTGAAATTGTTGAATCCAGGGGCAAATCTTATATCCACAACACTCTTGATAATCTTAGCATAATTAAAAGTGAGATCTCCTGCGACCACAGCCAGTTGGACGGGGGCAATAGGATGCGCCATTAAAGACTGAGGAATTCGGAAGAGCATGCAGCTCGCCGCCGTTAAAATCACGCGTTCGTCGACTATGGCCCCGTTGCACAAATGTTGCGCTCTGACGGATCCGTGGCCAGGCTTAACCCAAATTGACACTTGGTATGGAGCCTCCAGCGCAGCCGCGGCAGGATATAAACTTAAAACTAAAACTAAAAACTGCGACACAAATTTCATCCTTAAAATTTGCGGAAAATACTTTACTTCTCGGAGACTTTAACTCGACTACACCTTGAGAGAGCTTTCGATAACTAAGATCCGGAAAATTTTTACTTGACTTTTATCCGGCATGACCCATTCAGGTGTATGTTAATTTGTGTTTTGCAGGTATATTTTCCAAGATAGCATCAGGCTGAGCCATTCATCTGCTGTTTACCCGGCTGTGATAACAATTATCATCTTGGCCGGTGATAATTATGAACCACTTTTGCTGCGCTGATCTTGGACTGAGTTCTTCCAACAAAACGATTCAGTCCAAGTATCCACCCAATGAACACCTACTTCAAATTTTTTGTTGCATTTTTGCTGTTGGGATGCGAATGAAAATGACCCTGGAGTGGTGAGTTTTACCATATTTGCCCTGTTTTGTTTTTGTTGTGACTCGTTTTAGTATATTGTGGATTCCCGGAGCTCTATTGACACATTTCTTTAGTTGACTCAGATGAATTCAACGAGATAAAACTCTAAATTTATTCAGATAAAGCTAAAGTTGCACCGCAAACAAAATGTGGTGCGCTTTGAATTTTTGAATCGAGCAGAATTACAATTTTTGTGTATTTTTTGAAAAATTTTTATTATTGATGATTCACATGGACATCTGTAAATAAAGTTATTCCCAATAAAATGCGAAACAATTCTTCCACAAATATTTCTGAAATCTAATTGAAATGTTGAATATGAACAAACTTCGCTATTTATTTCTCAACATTTATAAAGTTCAGAATAAGTAATCAACTTTTGTTGGCTTCAGATAATTTTAGTTTATGAATCATCTTGCGGAAAAAGACACTTTCATATCCAAATTTTGAAACACATTCCAAAGCCATGCAAAAATATTTATGTAAGAGGACTTATTTTTGAAGTTGGCTATTCGAGGTCTAATGCTTTCGTAGAACGTAAATTGTTTGCTGCTCATTTTACCTTTGTAAACCTTTTTTATTGTTGAATTTATTATCATTTAAGGTATGTAGTGAGATTTACTTTGCATATTTGTTTTTAGATAGTGCCATAAAAATATCCTTATCTGTTGTGTAATGCATGTGAGACCTACACGTGAGATGTAGTGAATCTATTTTTTAACTAGCTTAAGGGGGTTACTTTTATTTTTGTTAATATATAATAATTTTTAAAAAAATTAAAAGTGGCGGAGTTATACCTTCTTTAAAGATATGTATTAACATTTTAGAAAACAAATTTAAGGCTATATTATAACTGGGGATACAAACAAAATTGTTGAAAAGATAATTTCAAATCATTATGAGGTTTCTTAAATAGTTTTTTTTTAATTATGCCCCATTTTAAATACGAGTATTCGATTCCAAAGTGATCATTTCCGATTAGGTTTGTATCGGCTAACATATCACCTAAATGTAATTTTGGAAAAGAAAAACCAGGAAAAGTCTAAAATACTAACATATAAAAGACTCATATTACTTTTAAAAATAACACAACTTACTAGAGTTAAATAGTTTACCAATTAGTGCCGACAACATAGTCATGCTTATTTAGGCTGTTTCGGTAAAACCGTAAAAACAACTTTTTACGCTAAATATTCTATGCAATTGACCACTAAGTCCTAGTATTAATTAAAACCCTAAAAAATTAAAAGTACAAAATGTGGTTTAAAATTAAAATAATAAATAATCTGAAACTAAACTAATTATAATATTTTACGCTCTTGGTATTTTAATTATGAAATTCAAATACATAGTTAATAAAATTTAAGGATTGCAAGTAGCAATTGAGAAGTCCAAAGTGACAATCATTTAAAACTTTTTATTGGAACAATTAACATTAAGTATCAAAAATAGTAGATTCATAATTTTAAATTAAGGAATTTAAAGATCTTCATACACTAATTTTTATACGAGATTTAGTTTTGAAAGTATTTTCACATACAGACACCGAATTTTAAATCAGAGTCTCTTAAAACTCTCATCTATCCATTGTGTACAAAAATTGCACATAATTTATCATTTGAATTCAATTGACCTCTTTACCCCCAGATTTTTCATACTAATTATTTACCTTTTGACGTGCGCTTTCCAATAAAAAAACGTCGTCGAAATGGATTCAAGCGTTTCAAAGAGATGTGCGAACAGACATACGAAAAAAAATACATGCGGGTCAAAATGATAACCCCTTCTTTTTTAAGTCGATTAACAATAATTTTAAAGCAATGAATTTGAATTATTTAATGTCTGTCTAATATAAATTTCAAAACCCATGAAACATTTTATATGAGAAATTGTGTCTCATATCTTTTTGACTGCATATTGCAAAGTCGACATTATCGACGGCACTGTTGGCATTGTCTGCGAGTTTCGACTTTATGGAGCCCCAGAGCTCTATTGACACATTTCTTCAGTTGACTTTTAGACGAATTAAAGAAGATAACATTTAAATTTATTTAGATAAACCTAGAGTTGCATTGCAAACAAAATTTGATGGTCTAAATTCTCCAAAAAGGGGTTGTTTTGTCTGTATTTAAAAGATTAACCGATAAAACTTGCGTAAATTACTTGCATTTTTGGTAAGAATTTTTATAAATGGTGATTCATATCTGCAAATGTAAATGCTCTCAATTGTCTGTTGAAGATAAGAAAAACCAAAACAACTCATTTACAAATATTTTTGAAAATAACTTGAAATGCGGAATAAATTGCGTTGTGTATTTCTTAACACTTGTAAAATTCAAAAATGAACTTTTCCAGACTTCAGATACTTAATGAAGAGCTAATTATCATTGATCATTCTATGTGTGAATATTTTGCTATAAAAGTAATTATCATATCGAAAACTAAAAAATTCACATTTAAATGTGTAAATATTTGTTGTAAGTGAGGCTTTTCATTTCTCCGAAATAGACTATTTGACGTCTAATACTTTCTTAGAACGTAAATTGTTTCTTGCTCATTTGCTTTTCTAAACTTTTTATTTATTACTAAATTTATGATCATATACTTGCTGGAATTTATCTTTGCGTGTTTGTCTTTGGAGAGCGCCATAAAAATTACTCGTGTCAGCTGTGTAATGCATGTGGGGCTTACCCATGAGATGTGGTAATCCATATTTCACCGGTTTCATTCTATCCGCTTCTGCTTATAACGAGCGCTCAGATGATTCAAACATAATTTTTAGCAGATATTATTACATTAGTTTCGTTTCCAATTGACTAGGTTGTAAAAGCTGACTTAAACTGCCTGCTTCTTTTTAAATATATAAAGGATCTTAGGAATATATGCAATGTTTAAGTTTGCTGTTTATAGTCGGTTAAAAAAAGTTACAAACGTGTAACATATGTATGTATGAAACGAATTGTAGTACTTTTTAAAATTTCCCATAACTATTCAAATTGATTTCCTGTGGGAACCCCTATGCGATTTCGTCAGTTGGTCTGTCTGTCTGTCTTTCAGTAAATACTAATGCTTTCGACTTAAAACTTGGAATAATTGTAAATAATGTTTGCCCATCTTTATTGAAAATGACAGAATAAAAAAAAATATTTTTATTTTCATTTCAAAAGCTGTTGAAATGGGGGATTGATATTTTAAAGTGGAGTACTGTATGACATTGTTTCATTTGTACATTCTAAAAAAGGGTTTCATTTTCTTTATAGGAACCCTTGGTGCGTGAGTCGGACTTGTACTTGACCGGTTTCTAAAGGAACTTCGATTAAACACAATACATTAATATAGAGGTAGTAGTGCAGTAGTTAGTTCATTTTCGTTCTTCTGGAAATTGAAGGTATTATTGTGGTTATTGATGAAAAATTGTAACCTCTTAAGACATTCAACTATTCCTTATAGAGAGAGTTTGTCATTTATTTTTCAAGGAAAAGTTTGTCAGTTATAGTTTGCTATGTAAAGCTAAAGTGTTCATCTGTTTTTATTTTTCCTTCGACAATTTTATAAATATCTTTAACAGTGAACAAGTAATGATAGGCACGGATATTTTATGATTGTACATAAAATATTAGAAATAATGAATATTTGTGCGGGTCCAGAAATTTTTAATCTGAAATATAAGTCCAATTGATGGCGTTATAAGGTTTCCATTGTACCAGAATTGATTTTTCTAAAAATACGTTATTTTTATTTACTAGCCTTTTGTTAATGTTTTTTTACTAATAGTAATACGGCAACGACCATACCACGCTGAAAGTACCGGTTCTCGTCTGATCACCGAAGTCAAGCAGCGTTGGGCGCGGATAGTACTTGGATGGGGGACCGCCTGGGAACACCGCGTGTCGTTGGCGCCTCTTTTTGTGATCATTTGAGCATAACATTTACACCAAAACACAATATGCATATTATATCTTTTATTAATTGTGTTGTATTTTAATTGCTCTTTTTAGTTTCTTAGCTCCAGAAATTGCAAGACTTCCAAACATGAGTAACGAATATTCAATGAGTTCTTAGCTACATAAATTGGCAATAAAAGTAATTGGGAGCATATGACACTCAGCGCAATCGTTGATCGAATGATAAGCAATGATCAAAAAAAATTGTCAAGCATTTTCTATAAATGCAACTCGATTAAATTACTCAACCATCCGCTAACAATTTGGTTTACTACAAAAACCAAACTAATTTTATATTCTTCACTAAATTTTTGAATTCTGATATCTTCAAATTGAACATTAATTATTATTCATTATGAAACTGTCATGCATTTTCTTAAAACTGAATTAAATATTTGAACCAAACGTTAACGACTTATTACTTTTAAACCAAACAATATCTTTAGTTTCCTTCACTTAATTCAATCGAGATTTACAATTTAACTTGGCTTAATTATTCACGGCGGTCACTAACTGAATGAAGTATACCTACTTAACTAGGCAGCACCCTTCTACCTAATTAAAATCCCTACTAGATGATTCAGTAACTGCAGCTGCAGTAATACAATTTGCGGGATGTTAAAAGGCATTTATGAAGGTTTATTTTATTACCCTACCTGCATTCCGCACTTCTCTAATTCTAATAAAGATTTTAACTGCCTGCTAACCAGCAAGGCTCCCGAGACAGTTGGTACCTGCATTATTCTAGATAATTAAAACATTTTTCATGATTCAGAGTTTTGATCCGACATACTTCGGTAAATTACTGTAGGTGATTGAACTGAGAGGTCTTGACTCTTTATGAGCAAATTATTTTGGAATAAGGAACTTTTTGAAGAAGATCTAGTTAATTATAGCATTATTTACAATTTAACAGTATATCTTTAATCTAAAAAAATTTAGAATGAGTCTGCTGAACTCGATTAGTTGTAATAAACAATTAGAAATAATTCATGTTAATATTTCTTTAATCCAATTACCTTATTAACACTGCTGTTAATGATCAACTTTGCCTACGTTGTTCAAAATCTCTCTTACGGAGAATTCATATATGAATCAATTACAAGATTCTCAGAATCCTTAGAAAGGGCGGAAAGTGTGAAAAGGGTACCCGGTGCCTGATTATTATTATTATAAGGAATTAAGTCCTAGTTCTAGTCATTTTGTACTTAAATAAATAATTTCAAATTCTTTTAAGTCGGCAACGACCATACCACGCTGAAAATACCGGTTCTCGTCTGATCACCGAAGTCAAGCAGCGTTGGGCGCGGATAGTACTTGGATGGGGGACCGCCTGGGAACACCGCGTGTCGTTGGCGCCTCTTTTTGTGATCATTTGAGCATAACATTTACACCAAAACACAATATGCATATTATATCTTTTATTAATTGTGTTGTATTTTAATTGCTCTTTTTAGTTTCTTAGCTCCAGAAATTGCAAGACTTCCAAACATGAGTAACGAATATTCAATGAGTTCTTAGCTACATAAATTGGCAATTAAAGTAATTGGGAGCATATGACACTCAGCGCAATCGTTGATCGAATGATAAGCAATGATTAAACAAACAGTTAAATTGTCAAGCATTTTCTTTTATTGCAACTCGATTAAATAACTAAACCATCTGCTAACAATTTGGTTTATTACAAAAACCAAATTATTTTTATATTCTTCACTAAATTTTTGAATTGTGATATCTTCATTACACATTTGCTGTATTCAATAACTAATCCCTTAATTAGGCACCACTCTTCTAGCGAATTTACATCCCTGTGAGATATTTCAATAACTCCAAAATTTTTATGAAGGTGCAGTTTATTGCCCTAATTGAATTCTGCACTTCTGGATTTTTCTCGTGGAATTAGACAAAAGCAGGGTTCGCAAAAAAGATCCTAGAGTAGAGTTTTTTATGGGAGACGAATCCATACCTACGCGAGCCCTTACAATAATAATAATAATAATGATAAAGAATAAAACCTTGTCGTAAATGGGACTCATATAATTCTGTTCACACGTGTGCAGTTCCTCATTACTACAAGGTTTTGCCTAATCGCGGAGGGAAAGCCCACGACGCTGCCGCCGCTGCTGAGAAGATCCTTTTTCGTATGAAACGGGCCTACTATAGTACCTGTGGAGGGTTCATTACAAGGTTCTTAACCCGCCAGTAGTCGCGCATGGGTCAAAACGACCCAAAGGTGCGGTATTTGATCCGTAATTCTTTTCTTATTATTAGTTTAAAATTGCCACGTTAAGTACCTTCAAGTAACTTTATGGTGCACCCCGCGTACACCCCGCCTTAGCCATTTTAGGGAGTCGTTTATGCGTTATGGCGGGTATCCAGTTATTGATACGAGAGTTAAAATTAGATCTAAATTAAGGATATTTTGTCCTAAATAAATAATTGTTCATATTAATTTGTCGGCAACAACCATACCACGCTGAAAATACCGGTTCTCGTCTGATCACCGAAGTCAAGCAGCGTTGGGCGCGGATAGTACTTGGATGGGGGACCGCCTGGGAACACCGCGTGTCGTTGGCGCCTACTTTTATTTTCGATCTCATAAATAAAACTATTCTGCAAAAACATAAAAAAGATAAGTCATTAACACTAACAAAGTATGTTAGAATTTTCTATCGGATTAGATTCGTTGAAGACATTTTTTTTCAGATTTGTGATTAAATAATTTTATTTCAATAACGATTATCAAGTATATAAGAGTATTGGTACCTCACTTCAGATGCATTACTCAGCATTACGCACCATTACTTATAGCATTATTTAGAATAACTTTGCATTGGCTTAAAATTGTTACTTGGTAAGGATAATTAAATTGTTTGGAGAAGGTGTAAGGTTCTTCGCTAATTTTGAAGATTATGGAGATAATTTAAAGTTTAAAATGTTATTTGAACCATATTATTATTTATTATGTGTTTTATACCTATGACACACATAGGCTAGAATTTTTGATTTCAAAATTATAACTACTTAAAATGTTTTATTATCTTATTATGCAGAATTTTGTATATACAGAACTATAAAATTTGTGTCATATATTCGGTGAATTTTTACCATTTTTGTTTGAAAGAAAGTTCTATATGTATATTGCTTTAATCCACAAAGTTAGTATAAATTGATTTGGCTCATATTACCACAACTTTCCAGCATATGGTTTAAGATAAACGTCGAAGTATACTTCAACAGGTAAATTGATTAGATGATGTTAGAAAACTAAAGTTAATTAAAATGTTATTATTACTTACTCCTCTGATTCCTGAACATTTCTTCTTTTTTCATATGTATTCATATATACAGAGTTTATTTTAGCACGCAGCACTTTCACTTATTAATTAGCACATTGTATACATAAAACTGAACACTTAAAAACATTTTGTTACTTACTTAAGAACAGCTAAACACAAATTCGAATTGACCTGTAATTGACATTCTTTTGAACTGCGACATTCGCTACATTAAAATACAATTTGATGAAATTTTATTCCGAATATTCTGCTTGGTAAAAGAAATTTGAAGCATTTTAAATACCCCAAAAAATTTAAATAATGACAAGCACTTAGGTCCACTTTCAAAAACTTGCGAGATATAAGACTGATTTTCATTTACGTTCCTATGGTGTTTATAAATACGCTGCGCAGGCAGTTTCAATAATCATAAACCTGCAAATCGTAGGGGTGTAAGCATATTTTTGTTGTAAAAAGTTTTAAAGCGATCAACAGATATCAGTTAAAACCATGTCCAAGATCATTTTATGTTGCTTTTGTGTCATACTATTAGAAATTAATGGTGCTTTCGCTATTCCAGCGTCTGTGATAACATCACCAGCAATTGGCGATACTTTTGATCTGAATCTGTACAGCTATAACCAGTAAGTTGTTTTAAAAACATATATAATTGAATTTTTCCAACTACGTTTTTTCTTTACAGCGAATTTTTAAAACGTATTTTACACGAGTACCTTGGTCACACTCGAAATTATTTGGGCAGTGTTCGAAGTATCGCTAAAGCAGCAGCAAATGTTTTGGAGGAAGAGTTTAATGTGCACAAATGGCTGTAAGTATAGAAAAATTATTTTGTTATTTTATAGAAAAACGATTATTTTAATAATGAAAATGTTAACATTAATCATCAGCATAAGATACAAAAATAATTGCCATTGAGGCCCGAAATTATTGAAAATAAAATGATCATAAAACTATTACATTTAATATGAAGAATTCAAAAAAATAATGTACATACATATTTCCCACATAAATCCAGTCAGAAAGTGCTCCATATAAAATTACATGCGTAGTTGTCTTCGTCATTTATGTAGGTCTAAAATCGATAAAGTTATAAGGGATGCACTCCATATATGTATGCAGAAATTTAAAATGACACTTCTACTTTCAAAGTTTTTCTTATATATTCTTATATTTCTGACTATTTTGCTATGACCTATATAAAATTCATATTTTAAAACAAATGTTTCGAATATTTTACTAAATACTTAAATAATTTCTTTAAGATCTTCGCACTCTCTTGCGGATATCGCATTAAAAAATGTCTACGACTCGTGCATTTACGTCCAGCAATTTGTAAATACGACTGAATCGATGCTTCCACCAACACCAATCGGAAATACTAAACAGCAGTAACTCAAAATTATGAAACTAAATATTCAAGCTTTACATAACAAATATCCTCTTACAGTTCAGACTCATTCATCTACAAAAGAGCCTACTACGAATTGAAAAGTTTCTTTTCCAGGATGCGAGGGGTAGCTGCTGAAATCGCGAAATCATATCGCTACTACGGTCCCGAGGTTACTTTCGCCCATTGCATGGGTAAATACGTGACCACCATACACCCCAAATTGATTTCAAAATCCCTGCCGGCCTTCCCAATAACATTCGCTGAGTACATCTATAAAATGGTTAACGATTTTGTAAAAACCTTTCACAACACAAACTTGGAGTTGGAGCACAAAAATTTGAACATTGAAAATAATAATGGCAGCACAGCATCACCGCAAAATTTGGTGGACCCTCAAGTAGTTTGGACATTTGAGCAACTTCTTAGCGACTCCAATGAAATTTCGCAATATAGAGAATTAAATTCAAAGCTCAGTGACTTTGGCAAGTATTTCTTGCAACTTTTCAATTTAGAGAAAATAGCAACTCAACTTTTTGGAGGTGCTGTGGAGACGCCTATGAAGTGTATTCAACAATATGCTATACAATTTCTTTTGCATCGAGCTGATCTTCTTTTGTCTCGCTAATTGTTGCTAAATTAGCAAAAAATATTTATTTTAAATTTATAATGAATTTTGGAATAAAATAACGAAATTTATTTTCTGTGCTCGTTTCTTTTATATTTGAGTATTTTTTAAGTGCATTTGCTTAAACCGTCCAAAGTCTTGTTAAGGACATTGCCAAGGATTCTAAAGTACCCAAGTACTCAATCGAGCTTGGAAATAAGGATCTGTAATATCTTTTGTACCGTTCTTTTGGGTATGATAACACCTATATTTCTTAATCTATTTAGATTAATTTTAGTGCATATGTATCCATTTTATCGAAATCATAATATAGTACAATTTTTTAAGGTACTGTCGCGAGGTTTATTTTAAATGGTGATGGCTATAATAGCTGTTTTTTGATGATCGGATTCTGATCCGATCGTAACTGTATTGAAATAAGATTTGCAAATAGTGACTTCTAGCAAAACTTTGTTTTTTTTTGTGAAAAGAGCATAAAATTGCATTGACTTATACCACTTTGCATCAAAAACTAGATCCACTAGTTTTTCCAGTTCACGACTTAACGATTGTCAGAAATCATTTCAATTTGATGGACTTGTTTCAATTTTAAAAGCTCTGCTATAAGGTAACAGTTTAAGAAATTCAATTCAATGCGAAATTCGAGTGCCACATTAAATCATAAAAAAATACAGCTGAAAAATTTTTTCACCCGTGTCAAAAGAGCCTCACTTCCACGAATATGACATAATTGCGTTTTAAATATTCCCACTCTGCTAATCGAAGTGTCCTTAATTGAAATGCATATCAACAATAATTGTTACAAAAACAATGACCTTTGATCTTCTGTCCAAACTCAACAATTTAAATATGATCCAAGTATTGTTTCGACAGCCACATTTTGGTTGATTCAAATTATATGACACCATTTTCGGAAAAGGTCGAACATTTTTGGACATCTCTAATTACATGACTGCCCCCAGATGAGCTTTGTCTTCGTCCTAATTTGTAATACTAGTCCAGTTTATTCGCCGACTCAAAAATTGTCATAACCCATATTGAAATTTATGTTATTTTTATAAATTGAATTGCCTAGATTGATACCTACTTTGCGTCAAAAATTTGATCCAAAAATTTATCTGTTTCAAGGTTTGAAGTTTGAATGGGTAAGTATCATAGCAATTTGATGCATTTTCGCAAAACTTTTTAGTAAACCTAGAACCGAATCCGTTGTTAAAAAAAAAACCACAGCTATTATGTCGTTAATTGATGATCCTGTAACACGTTTTAAAAATAGGTTACTCAGTGAAAAACAATTTTAATATTTCAACTATGTTTTTATTAAGATAAACATTTTCGTCACCTTTATGTTACAGTAATGCGGGCACTTTATGCCTTAATCAAGTTGTGAAAAAATCGAATAAAAAGTAAATTGTTTTCAAACAACTTCCGTAACTTATTGCCAACGCTTTCTCCACTAGCCGGTGATGAAACTTGGTATGCCTGTATACATCCTATAGCAAATTTTTCTGTTTTATTTAAAGCATTTCAGTTTTGTATTCTATTCAGTTATTATCTACTTTCGCCTAAACTAGTTAAGAAAATAAATAATGTTTGCTTACACTACCCCCGCTCTATCAACGCCTCAGTGGGTCACACCGTAGGCCTTCGGCGAATCGCTCACTTTGATGCTTCTTTAAAGTTGTCGTAACAAAACTAGTACCAGGTGAGATGTTCAAAAGGATAACATATGATACCTACTTGCTTGATTAATAGACCCGTGACACCAATCAAATCCTTCGCAATCCTTCACGCGGTTGGAGAGCATCTTAGGCGTGCTTCGTAACGGATCTACTTAAAGATTATGTTATAAGCACTTGGCTGCTGAATACGGCATTGTTCTCCTAGACTAAGTACAATTCCAGGAAAGTTATAAGTAGATCGCTCCGTACAATCTTATATTTGCTTTTTTTTTCTTTTTCCGGAGATGTTGTTCAACACTTTCCCCGCTGTTTAACTTAAGGCAACTTGAATATTTCATCGGCAACCTGTCTTTAAGTCTGATTACAACTAAAAATTCTCGGCACATTATGGGTTCCAGCTTCTCACTTCATTTTGTTTATGTACATAAACTATTTTAAGCCAATTAACAATTTTGCAAATCAATATAACAATTTTTTGATAGAATTTCGAATTAGGAACAAATATATGATTTTTATTTTTAAAAGAAGCATAGGAGCATAAAATATAAAGCATCACAAGCGCTATAGCTACATAACTACTGAAGGCATGGGCATCTTTTAGAGGTAGAGTGGACTCTCCAGGACCATCTTCTATCTTTCGCGATGCCCAAGGACTAGAACCAAGCTAAAAGTATTAAGAAAAGAGATTCTCATCGGCGAAAGAGTCACATTTGACTACAGACATTTTTAGGAATAAGATAGTTTTCAAACTATAGTACAGACAATATGCAAATTTTGTCATTTTTATTAATTCATTTTATTCATATGTTACCTCTTCGGAAAAAACAATTTCGGAAGGTCAAAGTATTGAGTGCATTACAAATTTTATGTTGGAAACTTACAAACTTTTATGTAGGCACTATAATGATTCGATGATGTGATTCGAGTGATCCCAAACGGGCCATGATCATACATCATATGCAAATTTTCCTCAAATCTTCCAAATGCTTAAGTTCTTACGAGAATAAATGTGGACTATCAAAAAATGATTGCTGAGCTATGAGCTGCTGTAATTCAATCAGGGGCATCTTATCTTTTTCAGGTAAAATAAAAAGATTATTCTATAAAATTCCATGTGCATTACATTCTGAATTCTATAAAAGTTAAAATTCTGCCGTAAATGCAATTAAATTTATCAGAAAAAAAACTTGTAACTTTAATGCAACTTAACTTTTTTGATAGACCTTCCGAACGTTTGAAAATTTAAGGAACAATGTCTGTTGTCATTGAAGTAAAAAATAAAAATATTTCCTAAAAGCAAAGTAAAAAAGCAAAATTATATAGTACACTTCAATTTCAAAATATTGTCAAAAAATGTATTCACATTTACTCTCTTCTACATAAGAAAAAAACCTTTTGTAGGAGTTATCGAATTCCTCCAAATACTTTTAAATAAATTAAAAAATAAAGAATAGTTCAAGTGGCTTGTACAAAGAAAAGTACGAATGTGGCTCGATTGTACATTTGGATTTAATTTAAAATAAACAATACTAGGGTACGCGATAATTTCATATTTATGAAACAAGGGCTTTTTTTTCTAAATTAAACTTTTCCTCGTTGACTGACCGAGTAAGCGCAGTTTTATAGCAAATTGAAGGGCCCCAGTGAGCGTTACCGACTACCGCTAACTAAAATTAAATTGTACAAAATAAAATGAGAAGATACCATTCTATATAAAAGCGCATTAAGTGAGGCCCCGTGCGAAAGGAGCGCCTTCTCAGTTCTTGGTACGTTACAATAATCAACTATATAAGCAAATAATAGTCGCTCCGTGCGACAGTCTTTCGAACTGCGCCACTCGTTTCGTAAATTAACTGCCTACTTCGTGTATAAAAAGAAATTTACAAGTACGGCCTTTTTACAGCCAACCGCCCTTTCGTCCAAAGAACAGGGAGCTGATGGATCCCACGAAGGACTGGGTCATAGACTGCGATGTTTTCTCTTCTGTCCGCCCCTTCTGAGGGGCGCTGCTAGCAGCTTTTGGACTGCCCTTGGTTTCGACTTTTCCCAGGTCAGGTCGAACTCTTCCGCCTACAGTTCCCAAATCGGGTCGTTGACCTCCGATTCCATTCTTAAGATTTCTGCGGGATTTCTGTCGCTGCATTTGCTTAAGTCGAATGTCGCTAGGTGCTGTAGGACCACTTTGTGCTGCAGTTGAATTCGATGTTGTTGAAGCAGTTTGTGCTGATGCCGAAACATTCGCTAGACTCTCAATGTTTGCCGATGAGGCCATCGATATGCCGGTGTCGCTTTCAGTTAGACTCTTAATGCTATCGCTAGAGAGGCCCTTGGACAAAACAGCTCGAATCTGATCCCGATCAAACTGCAAATCGTCCAGGGGACCATTGGTTGTTTGAAGATTTTTCAGACTTGATAACTGCGCCAATGGGCTTGCACTTCGACTCGCTATACCGCAGGCTAGCTGACTCTTGACATTCGGCTGTATCGATATGATGTTCTCTAGACCAATGCTTTCGACTTTTTCGACCAGTCTCAGGGACCGTAGAGCCCTCTTTTCTAGGCGGGACAACATAATTTTCTGCTGCTTATTTTGAGATCTTGTTGGTCTCTCAACTTCTCCTAGTAATTTTCGTCGAATCAAGTCAGCTCCCGATGATAAGATTCCAAATAACGGTTCTGGGGACATAGAACGCGTTGGAGATCCCTCTGAAAATAATAATAAAATTATATTAATGTATGAAGTTATTTGATTCATAGAAAACTGGATTGATTCATATAACCTGCGCTACGGCTTAATTTATAGTTCTGTACTATAGAGTTGTAAGAAGATATTTGCAAAACACATACATATGTATGTATGTAAATATTAAATTAAGACTACTAATTTTAATTTAATATAACAGGAAGTATTTAAATATAATTTCGAAAAAATTGCTACGAGTTCCAATTAAAATCTATAAGTATGATCTTCTCATTGGGGGACAAATCGAGTGAAATGAACTTAAAAAGTTAAAATCTTAATAAGTGTTTCGAGGTTTTCGTGTTTGCGCTGTTGAAATTTCCGAATTAATTGTTGCAAAAAATCTTCATGGGGAATACCCAGAATTAAATACGATTTGGAATTTTGTTTTTATCCGTATTATCATCGGGTTAATAAACACTCATGGAAGAAAACCAGTCGGTTTTTTATTTTTCAAAACAATAGTACCCTTTAGCTTTCAAATGAAACCACAAATGTTAACGTATCTTTAATTGAACAATGTTGGCAGGCAATAATATAACCCAATAAGCTTTGTTAGATAAAAAATTACTAAATCTTCTTAAAAAATTCAAGCGAAAAGGGTTTTGATATACACCTTCGTTGTGGAATTAAGATCGTAAATTGTTTTTCGTAAACTCGTAATAATGAAACAAAAAATTTAGTTGTAATAATTGCATAAAATGTTAATATAATCCGCATACTGGCCAATGTATAATTTTCTAGATCAATTATTATTATTATTTATTTTCCATCTCTGAAGTAGTGCTAAAATGAGCACATAGTTATTCAATGTCCACTTTTCCCGTGCACGAATAAAAAAACGTTTTATAGAAAGAATCTTTTCTGTACATTTTTTTTTAAAATCTTTAATTTTTATAACAGTCTACTATCGGCTTCCGAACAATAGAAAGCGAAATTTTTTCGAAAACCCGAATGTTTTAAACTTTGAACTTCAATATTTCACAATGCTGGCATGATATCGATATTGAACATACCTTTCTTTAATTAAATATATGGAAAAGCAATCTTTCGTTTTTTTCATTAGCTCATTCCTTTTCAATACTTCAAACATTATTGATTAGAAGTCAAGATATGAATTATCGAAAAAAGCAGGGTAGCCTATACTAGATATGATCAGAGATTTTCTGAAGTACTTCCTTTGAGAGTTAACTTTTTGATAATTTTAACTAGGTTAATTTAATCCAAATATGGTTTTTATTTTATTATAAATCAAAATCACGTTATTTGCCTGCAAATGTTTCATTTGTTTTTATCAGAATCAAATAATATTTATGGTGGCAAAAATAGTGCACTCGTTTAGACTTATGGGAACATTTCATAATTTATTTAGTTTTAATAGTTAATATTAGAAATGGAGCAGAGAGGCTTGTTAACTTACCGGGACTGTTGCATGGTGTAACTGTCGGCGAGAAGTTCGGACCTGCAGGTGTATTGATCGCACTCGGAGTTACTGCCTTTATTCCCCGCTCGTTCAGCATTGACGCCAGCCCCATGTTCACAGAAAAGGTTGAGCAAGAGTTCCTTCGCGATAACCCGGCGTGAGGCGTAGGTGGACAACTAAAAAAATAATGAAACATAAATATTAAATAAGCACCCAGCGAGCTAAAGAAACAACTAACCTTGGTTGTCTAGATGTTGTATTTGAAGCGATTCGTGATGATAGTTGTGACTGCGATAAGAAGGTAAGTCCAATTGATCCATCGTCGGGATGCATGACGGTGCTATTCGTGTAAGTATATATACAGCCAGATGGTTGGAATTGTTTTCCAGGATAATCTTCAATATCCTCCTCCACGTCTGATAGTGAATATACTTGCAGTCCTAAATCCTCAAGGCCACGTCCACCACGAATTTTAACACCAGGCCTATCTTCTAGAAGTCCTCCCAGCGTGGGCGTTGCTAGCCTTGACCAGTGGTGCAAAGTTTGTGAGCCTTCCATAGGTTTGACTATTTGCAACTTCTCTGGAAGACGCCACTGGTTCGTTGATAAATTTGATAATACACCAGATGACCCTGAACCTGTAGACATTATACTGTCTGGTGTTCTAATTCCTAAAGGAAGGGTTGGGTGCGTGTCATCGTAGGTGTATGTACCAGCTGGAGCATGTGATAGCATCGCCCGACGTGCCAGAACTTCTGCTGGTGTAAGCCTCTTTAGTGCCGCTTCCAAATCTTTAGCCCCAGGTGCTCCAGGAACTCCTGCCGGTTGCGAGGGATAGCCGTCTTCAGATTGGGATGCTAAACTTTCACAGGACATAGTTTTCGCACCCATTGAAGAACTATCGTAACTTGGGTAACTAGAGCCTGAATACACTGAGGATGGTCGGTGGTGAGGCCCAGGCGCGTTTATTGAAGACGAAAGGAACGGAATGGCGCTCATACGAGGCTGAGATGTTGAGCTCAGGGCCATTGCACCCAAGTGCGACATTCCATCTGAATAGTGACCACTCTTTGCAGCACACCTTACAGTCTCGAAAACTTTCTTGTAAGGAGGAATTGGTCCAGATCCACCGCCACTCATCCGGTCCGTCGATATGCCCGAGTCGAGACTGTTCTCCGAATAAATCGAGGACTCCATCAGTTCCGAGTGCAGTGAATCATGTTGGGGTATTCCCAATCCTGGAAGGAAGGAACTTCGCGCTTGAGGTTGTGCTTTCTTTCTATGCTTACGTAGTTGCTCTTGAGCCTCTTGCAGCAGGGCGAGCACCTCTTGGTACCTAGTCTTGAATTCAGCCAACTCGGTGGCCAGCATATTTTGATTTTCTTTTGTGATGCTTAGTAAAGATACTTGTTCATCATTTTCCGCGGTCAGCTGGTGCAGCCTCATCTCGGCCTCGGCTAGCCGCGCGGTAAGACTCACAATTTGTTCGTGCTGCAGCCGATTCTCCTCCTTCATTCGTTCAAGCTCCAGGCTAAGACCATCGTACTGACTGTTAGCCGAATTCAGCTGTATTGTGATGTCCGCCATCAGTTTCCGTTCTTGTTCCTCGACCTCGTCCGTCTTTGTGGCTAACTGAGATGCTTCTATTTTAAGTGATTTATTCTCATCTTGTAGAGACGAGATCTTCTTCTGCAGCAGTTCCAGTGTGATTGACTTCGACAGTGTTGGGGTATCTGTGGCGAATAAGAATATAAAATTACGCGTGAGAATCGTGCCACTGTTAGTTAACGACTATTTCTGTTCAGCTGATCATTATTTTACGTGATAAGGCCTCGATGCTTTATCTTATCATTTTAAGTATTTCGCAGATTAAGATAACCTAATGACCTGGGAGTAATCTCAGCTTTTAGGTAATGTAAACTTATGGGATTCAAACACGGATTTTAGCCACAAATAATGCAAAACTAATGATTCTTATATAGACGAAATACTATCCTAAACTTTCCTTTTTTGTAGATTTGTATTTATGTTTTAAGTATTTTTTACACGGGTACTTAGATTTACCGTTCCCTATTATATAATATCTACTGGTCACGAAATTTACCTTATTTCGAGTTAAGACTAAAAGTTTCAATTCTGAGTTAATTTCTTCCTGCAAAATTTAAGATATTTAAATTTAAAACTACATTTTTATATATTTTTGAGATTGGTATTGATAAGGTTAAAATCTTCATCGTGGAGATTTGTGATTATTAAGAAAATTGAGAATACATTCAAAAATCATGCGACTTTAGTGAACTTTTCCATATTTGAAAATCGGTTATTTATTATACACTGTGGAGCATAACTATAAACGCAGTCAAAAAATTCTTGGTTTTGCTATTCGTGTTGTCCAAATCCTGCTACTTTTTATTAAATATGTAAGATTAGAGAGAAAGACAGTTACACAAAAAAATTTACCATCTTGTGATCAATAAAAGCACAGTTAATTGCACTTTGCTCTGATTTAGGCGGAGCATAACTATAAACGCATGCGAATAATTTAAAAAAAAATGAATAAAAAACCAATAAAATTTTAATTTCAATAATGTGTGTGACCACCTTTATTTCCAATAACCTCAAACAGTCTGTTTGGCATACTGTTTAATAAATTTTCTATTATTCTTTTGTCAATATTGCACCAAGCTTGAATGATGGCAGTTTTAAGCTCCGCGACAGTGTTGTATTGTTTGTTCTCCTTATAAATATCTTTCGCAAGGAGTCCCCAAATATTTTCGATGGGATTTAAGTCTGGGGAGCAAGCGGGCCATACCATTATTTGAATGTTATTATCCATTAACCACGAATTAGTGGCACGGCTCACATGGATTCTGGCGTTATCTTGTTGGAAAATCCAGTAATCTGTGCCTCTACGCCGCATAAATGGTAATAAATTCATTCGGAGTACGTCGATGTACTCGGAAGAATTCATCCTAGTACTAGGAAAAGCCAGCTCCAGCACTCCATCAGCACAGAATGCTCCCCAGACCATAACACTGCCTCCACCGAAATTACGCTTTGAAAATAACTTGGGATCCTTTCGCAAATCACGCCAATACTGATCGAAACCATCTGGTCCATCCAAGTTAAATTTTTTCTCATCAGAAAAAATTACCTTAGAAAAAAAAAATTCCAAAAACTGATCGAAAACAAACCTTTAACATTTTACCTTGGAGAAGTTGGTTTGCATATTTGTTCGCGCGAATTCAAGTCTTGCGGATTTGTGACGCGCTAAAAGTCGCGGTGCCGACTTCAGCTTCTGGCGCACAATATGGTTGGAACTCCTTAAAACTCTATGAATTGTCCATTTGGACACGTTCAGTCCACAATCCTTAGCGATATTGGCAGCGGTCTTCACACTGTTACTAGCATTCTGAATAACGCATCGCCTATTTCTGTCCGACAACTTGCTTTTTGGACCTCCTGTTCGATTTTGTCCATAATTTTCAGGAGATTTTATCACGTTCCGAATAGCAGCGTCAGACCGACCGAGCTTTTTAGCAATTGCACGCTTGCTCAAGCCATCTTCAAAAAATGCAAGAACTTTGCCTACTTCAATATCACTAAGTATTGTTCCACGAGGCATTTTATAAAAGAACAATTTAAGAAGCAAAATTTTATAATTTACCACACTTTTTGGCTGACATTAACAGTCAATAACGCAAACAACTGATAATATACTTACTGCGTTTATAGTTATGCTCCGCCTAAAACAGAGCAAAGTGCAATTAACTGTACTTTTATTGATCACAAGATGGTAAATTTTTTTGTGTAATTGTCTTTCTCTCTAATCTTATATATTTAATAAAAAGTAGCAGGATTTGGACAACACGAATAGCAAAACCAAGAATTTTTTGACTGCGTTTATAGTTATGCTCCAGAGTGTATACTAAATATGTATGTTTGCTAGCAATTGTTAAATAATGTAAATATACACGTATTTATCTTTTATTTATCACACTATTATCAATTAATTCTTCTTAAAATATCATTGAACTGAAATAATATTTATTTAAATTTCAAAATGAGTTATGTTGCAAATATAAACACCTTACCTTATGCATAAAATAAATTTTTATTATTCTCAAACAAGTTCTATTTAGTGTTTTTGATAGTTTAACTTCTAATTTAAATTTCTGTCTTAACAAGGATTAAATAAAAAAAAAAGAAATATATGCGACAAATTATAATTTATAACATAGTCAAATAAGGAATCTTACCGGCTTCGCTACCATCGTCGACATCGTTTGTCAAAACAGAAATTAATTCATTTTTCTGATGCAGGTCATGTAGAAGTTGTGCTCGATCTTCGTTGCAAGTTTTCAGTTCACTTTCAAGTTCAGCAATCCTGCCCTCAAGACGATTGTTCTGCTGAAGAAGTTCTTTGCCAATTTGAACTGTTAACTCGAGATCCTTTTCTTTTTCTTCTAGGAGACGTGTTACAGCTTCTATGTCATCATATGCTCGGGTCATTTGGCTAACACGATTACCACAGAGAACTGAAAATAAATAAAAAGGAACAATTCTAATTAGATTTGAATTATCTTGTTTTTGGCGCACGCGCCGCTAAAGTGCTTATTCAAAAAAGTTATGCAAACTTGGCAAACACCCTGACTCTTCAGTTTGACCCCATTTCGCACTTCAGTAGTTTTTCGTCTTTGTTCTTATTTTTAGAATCGCTAGAATAAAAGTTTTTCGCTAGATTTATGGCGCTTCCTATTTTTGTCTCGCGCAACCGTCAAAGGTGTAATGAACTGGGCGGAAGAGCTTTCTTCACTGAGTCTGCAGCCAGACCAGTTTTATAATTATGAAGCGAACAAATAAGGGGCTAATTATTTGAATTCTTTCGACTTTAATGGCATTATCAAATGAAACTAGTTTCCGACACTCCAGCACCCAGGAGTATCGCGTTTCCAGATTTATTGTCTTTTAGGTAAGATTTATGGCCAATCTCAGTGGGAAGTCGGAAAAGATTTTTAATTCTGTCACAGTTGGCCAGCGCCGACTTCGAATGGCCTCTAGAGAAATTTTAGTTTAATTTTTAAATGTAAAGTAAACGCGACTTGTCGGGTCGGTCATTACGGTCCACTTGGCTAAAGTACAAACGAGAGAAATTCCATTGTCTTCGGCTATCCTTTGACTGAAAGCGGAAACTGCCGATGGCTATAGGTGCGGTTGGGTTTTTTGTAACGATTTTAAGAGCAGACAATGATGCGTTGCACGTTACTTAAAACCATTGATTATATGCACGAGTTTTAAATTTTCATTTTATTAGACATTAAGCAGAGGCCGCTTTGAAATACACATAATTTGCTCATTTGTAAAACACTTAAAAACGCATATATATATTAATTTAGATTCAAATCGGAGTAGTGTGCTTTTTCGTTTAACTCTATCCCTCATCTTTATCCGAGTACAATATGAAAAAAGGTTTTGTTGTACGGTCAAATGATTGCTATAATGAACGAACAATAAATTTATCTTTTTTTTAAATTAAGCCATGACATTTTTTTTTACCTCTGGCCTTAAGATGTATTATCAAAAAAATGTGTGTATTCAAGACTATTTTATTTTTACACAAGAGTTTGTAAATATCATAAATATTTTGTTTACCAATTAGAAATATGTAGTTAATTAGTTTTAAATATTAAAATGTACAACTGGCGCGCGACTTGTCATTCCAACTAAAAGGTTAATAACCTTTTACATTTTGTTTGTATATTTTATCTTTAAGTAGAATAGAATTAAATAAAATTAAAAAGAACAATTTGTCGTTGCTAGGAAATTAGAATTGTTCGTAAACTGCTAAAAAAGTTTTCATAAGCGACCATCTTAAAGAAATTTTCGTTATAAATATGTATGCTCCCTATTATATATTTATAAGGGTCGGTATTGCTTAGAATGTTTGTATGTTTTCGCTTTCAAAATGCAAAAACGAAGATGTTCGCATAATTTGATCACGTGACCCAGACTGATTGAAATTTTAAATGAGATTTCTTACCTTGAAGAATAAATGATAATTTTTAGAATCTTTCATTAATCATTCTTTTAATTATTCTCAAGCTTAACAGCAGCATAAAGAATCTTAATTGTTATTTTCTTCTGAAGGCATCTTTCTGATTCGTCTCTTGTATGTGAGTAGAGTAAGAGATTATGTCGGCATCATAGCTTATTAAAATAGATATGTATTTTGTACGAACCGAAAAGATAAGATTTTTTAAACTGTTCTCTTTCACTTTTAATTAAATGGGTCTCGAATTGGCTAATAAATAAAAAAAAAATAAAGGATGTAAATTGTTAGTAGCAATGGGAAGGAAAATTAAAATCATTCCATACTTTTAAGGCCATTTGAATTTTTGATAGCGTTTAAATGCAATGCGCATTAAGCTAGTCCTTCAATAATTGCTCCATCAAAGCTTAACAAGGTTAATTCAACCTTTTCGGGGGATGGAAATGAAAACATTTGTTTATTTAATTATTTATAAAACATGGGCAATGATTTTTTGTTTTGTTTTTTTAGACTAATTTTTGTGAGTTTTGCAAATATTTACGCATTTTAAATTAAGTATAGAGAGGTTTTAGGGATTGCTGATTACGGCTTCAGACCTTAAAAAATTTCTAAGGATTATTGAAAATTTTAGCTCGAATTTGTAATTAGTGACCTCGAAAACCTATAAAAACATCGTGATATTTGTGGTTGGTGCTCTAAAAAATGTTGTTAAAATGGGTTAATGGCTTCATTAAGAACTCCCTGAAAAAAAGCTCCTAAAGTTTTGTATACTTGCTCTGTATATAATTCACAAAGTGGTTACTTTGAACGAACGAACACGGAATATCCATCCATAGGCAACTATTTAGTAAACATCCCCGGAAAGCTGTTAAAAACTTGATGATAGCTGCAAATGTTTACACTTGAGGAATCAATTATCGTTACCTAACTCGATACGACATGAAAATTAAAATTTGTGCGAGGTCAAATATTGATTCGATAGATATAAAATCTAAAGGTCGTGTCCAACATTTCCAAACTTTATTAATAGTATAAATTATATACCAAATACGTAATTTATTTCAAAAACATGGCCAATTTAACAACTACCGCTCGGTGTGAAACATTTCGTCACTTTACACAGCAGTTGGTTTGGATTTGTCCGTCTATGCCACTAGTTATCGATATCGAATTTTCTGCGGCAGCAATTATTTTTGCGATGGCTGACAAACTTGAAAGGCTGCAATTACTCTTCAAGAAGGAGCTGCTGCACCCTTTCCTCATGGGAAATAATTAAAAGGCCTCTCGAAGCGAAAAGTCTTGGCTTACCGTCTTCGTCGGCGCTGTAGGAGTACCCGGCGGCGGCATCGTTTTCAGACCCGTTGGTGAAAGGTGAATTATTGAATGACTGGCCGCTAGTCGATGGATTTTTTGATGAGATCAAGCTGCCCGTGCAATTGTTGGATGTGCAAACTGTGTCGGAAAATTGATGATTGTTTGATAGCCTTAAAATTCTCCTCATTCGGGAACATTTTCTACTGCTAGTGCCACTGCTCGCTGTGGACGTCGAACCCGACGCCATAGAGTCCTCCGAATCTGAAGGATTTTCATCGGATTTCGATTTTCTTTTCTTTGCTGATGCTGCATTGTTCCGAATCGCAGTTAGTGCACGGGAAAACATTTTCACAGAAAATTTTATCACACACTATTTGTGCACTTATTTATATTTAGAGATCCACTTTGAGACAGTCAGTCCTTGACCACTTTGCTCTTAATTATAAATATGCACTTTTCACAGTACTGTGGAGCATCGCATGTAAACATGACCGAAGGTGTGGGTTCCCTGCACTTCTCATAAATCTAGGAGGAGTATCGATTTTCCATCCGGACAGAAGTAGTAGGGCTCGGCACTCGGGAGCGCACTGGCGGAACAGGAGGAGCCGCCTAGACACACTATCGGCGGCGTCAGCCCGCAATTTGCATACGAAAGACCCGCGAGAACTGAGTCACCCGATTAAAGGTGGGTACAAAATATGCCCGTGTAATCCGCGGAGGAGCAGTTAGCGGCGAATGGCAGTAAAAAGTCAACTGCAGCCGCGGCACCGACACTGAATGAAGAAGGTGTGCGCAAGCGCCATTCCGGCTAATTGATTGCCAACTTTTCCTCCTCTCTGCCATCCGGCGGGTCCGCGGATCCGCGGATCCGCGGATGCCCCGGGCGCTGAGAAAGAGCAGGTCTCCGGCTAGCGCTAGGTGGACCCTTCGAGCCATTTTCGCAGAGTTCCCAGCCAAGATTTTGGATTTTCTCTAGATTCCAACGGCTGGGCTCGTCTAGCTCGAGCCAGACTAGCCGCCAGCTCGCTTGTTCGGTTGTTTTTGGTCCATGGATGCTGCAGCGACAATTCAGATGCCCTCCACAGTTTTGGCATACTGCGAACATTTTTCTGACTGTGATAAATTTGCTGAATGGATTAAGGGATATAAAAAAATATTCAAATGCACGAGTTTTTGCAGCCTGATGCAGTGGTAGCTCGTTGTTTAAACACTTGGACGGTGGAAGATTGATTCGTTCGGTCTACTTTCTAAGAATTTTTGCTCGATTATATGCTATTGGTTCAAACACATATCTTATGTTTTTACTATATAAAATTAATAGGTATTCTATAAGGGCAATGATTTAAACGGGCAGTAATATATTACAGTTTCGGTCAGTACGACAATACAAATTGCATGTTCAATAAAATACTAAAAACTGCTAAAAAAGTTTTCATAAGCGACCATCTTAAAGAAATTTTCGTTATAAATATGTATGCTCCCTATTATATATTTATAAGGGTCGGTATTGCTTAGAATGTTTGTATGTTTTCGCTTTCAAAATGCAAAAACGAAGATGTTCGCATAATTTGATCACGTGACCCAGACTGATTGAAATTTTAAATGAGATTTCTTACCTTGAAGAATAAATGATAATTTTTAGAATCTTTCATTAATCATTCTTTTAATTATTCTCAAGCTTAACAGCAGCATAAAGAATCTTAATTGTTATTTTCTTCTGAAGGCATCTTTCTGATTCGTCTCTTGTATGTGAGTAGAGTAAGAGATTATGTCGGCATCATAGCTTATTAAAATAGATATGTATTTTGTACGAACCGAAAAGATAAGATTTTTTAAACTGTTCTCTTTCACTTTTAATTAAATGGGTCTCGAATTGGCTAATAAATAAAAAAAAAATAAAGGATGTAAATTGTTAGTAGCAATGGGAAGGAAAATTAAAATCATTCCATACTTTTAAGGCCATTTGAATTTTTGATAGCGTTTAAATGCAATGCGCATTAAGCTAGTCCTTCAATAATTGCTCCATCAAAGCTTAACAAGGTTAATTCAACCTTTTCGGGGGATGGAAATGAAAACATTTGTTTATTTAATTATTTATAAAACATGGGCAATGATTTTTTGTTTTGTTTTTTTAGACTAATTTTTGTGAGTTTTGCAAATATTTACGCATTTTAAATTAAGTATAGAGAGGTTTTAGGGATTGCTGATTACGGCTTCAGACCTTAAAAAATTTCTAAGGATTATTGAAAATTTTAGCTCGAATTTGTAATTAGTGACCTCGAAAACCTATAAAAACATCGTGATATTTGTGGTTGGTGCTCTAAAAAATGTTGTTAAAATGGGTTAATGGCTTCATTAAGAACTCCCTGAAAAAAAGCTCCTAAAGTTTTGTATACTTGCTCTGTATATAATTCACAAAGTGGTTACTTTGAACGAACGAACACGGAATATCCATCCATAGGCAACTATTTAGTAAACATCCCCGGAAAGCTGTTAAAAACTTGATGATAGCTGCAAATGTTTACACTTGAGGAATCAATTATCGTTACCTAACTCGATACGACATGAAAATTAAAATTTGTGCGAGGTCAAATATTGATTCGATAGATATAAAATCTAAAGGTCGTGTCCAACATTTCCAAACTTTATTAATAGTATAAATTATATACCAAATACGTAATTTATTTCAAAAACATGGCCAATTTAACAACTACCGCTCGGTGTGAAACATTTCGTCACTTTACACAGCAGTTGGTTTGGATTTGTCCGTCTATGCCACTAGTTATCGATATCGAATTTTCTGCGGCAGCAATTATTTTTGCGATGGCTGACAAACTTGAAAGGCTGCAATTACTCTTCAAGAAGGAGCTGCTGCACCCTTTCCTCATGGGAAATAATTAAAAGGCCTCTCGAAGCGAAAAGTCTTGGCTTACCGTCTTCGTCGGCGCTGTAGGAGTACCCGGCGGCGGCATCGTTTTCAGACCCGTTGGTGAAAGGTGAATTATTGAATGACTGGCCGCTAGTCGATGGATTTTTTGATGAGATCAAGCTGCCCGTGCAATTGTTGGATGTGCAAACTGTGTCGGAAAATTGATGATTGTTTGATAGCCTTAAAATTCTCCTCATTCGGGAACATTTTCTACTGCTAGTGCCACTGCTCGCTGTGGACGTCGAACCCGACGCCATAGAGTCCTCCGAATCTGAAGGATTTTCATCGGATTTCGATTTTCTTTTCTTTGCTGATGCTGCATTGTTCCGAATCGCAGTTAGTGCACGGGAAAACATTTTCACAGAAAATTTTATCACACACTATTTGTGCACTTATTTATATTTAGAGATCCACTTTGAGACAGTCAGTCCTTGACCACTTTGCTCTTAATTATAAATATGCACTTTTCACAGTACTGTGGAGCATCGCATGTAAACATGACCGAAGGTGTGGGTTCCCTGCACTTCTCATAAATCTAGGAGGAGTATCGATTTTCCATCCGGACAGAAGTAGTAGGGCTCGGCACTCGGGAGCGCACTGGCGGAACAGGAGGAGCCGCCTAGACACACTATCGGCGGCGTCAGCCCGCAATTTGCATACGAAAGACCCGCGAGAACTGAGTCACCCGATTAAAGGTGGGTACAAAATATGCCCGTGTAATCCGCGGAGGAGCAGTTAGCGGCGAATGGCAGTAAAAAGTCAACTGCAGCCGCGGCACCGACACTGAATGAAGAAGGTGTGCGCAAGCGCCATTCCGGCTAATTGATTGCCAACTTTTCCTCCTCTCTGCCATCCGGCGGGTCCGCGGATCCGCGGATCCGCGGATGCCCCGGGCGCTGAGAAAGAGCAGGTCTCCGGCTAGCGCTAGGTGGACCCTTCGAGCCATTTTCGCAGAGTTCCCAGCCAAGATTTTGGATTTTCTCTAGATTCCAACGGCTGGGCTCGTCTAGCTCGAGCCAGACTAGCCGCCAGCTCGCTTGTTCGGTTGTTTTTGGTCCATGGATGCTGCAGCGACAATTCAGATGCCCTCCACAGTTTTGGCATACTGCGAACATTTTTCTGACTGTGATAAATTTGCTGAATGGATTAAGGGATATAAAAAAATATTCAAATGCACGAGTTTTTGCAGCCTGATGCAGTGGTAGCTCGTTGTTTAAACACTTGGACGGTGGAAGATTGATTCGTTCGGTCTACTTTCTAAGAATTTTTGCTCGATTATATGCTATTGGTTCAAACACATATCTTATGTTTTTACTATATAAAATTAATAGGTATTCTATAAGGGCAATGATTTAAACGGGCAGTAATATATTACAGTTTCGGTCAGTACGACAATACAAATTGCATGTTCAATAAAATACTTGAATGGGTGAAAATCTATTTGGGCAGTAAAATGATTTTAAATGGAGAGTAAAATGTAGTTAGTGAAATTTAAAAAAAAATGAGCATTAGATTATAAACCAATTTAGAAATATGAGTTTACTTTAAATTCATCGGTGGTCCTAAACTTTTAACGCAGTACTGTAAATAATTTTTAAAATTTGTATGAAAACTTTATTTCATCTCAATTGTGAATTATTTCAAGTCCTACCATAAAATTTTCGTTAACATTTACTCAATATTTACTGAGAAATCGCAATTAAGATTAAAAAGATTAAGTTGAACAAATTGATTTTTAGTGCTCCCACTTCAAAAAATTTGACTCAATAAAAATTCATGGAAAAAAAAACTCACTCTAGTAACAATTGATAATGAGAAGAATTACTGCGGCAGATTAGGATAATAAAAGAATTTTTTTTCTGTGTACTAAAAATATTATTTCCAGGTTTATGAGATTTCTTCTTGCATCTGTTCGTATTAAAAAAAAATGACGTAACTTTTCTAAACCAATATTGCATTTTTATTTATAACATTGCATATTGGAATTCAATGTTAGAAAGAAGAACCTATAAAATTTGGTGTAATTAGTATTAGAAAAATTATATATTCACCCAGATAGGTATCTGTATATTTTGCATATTCTTGAGAGTAATCCATTTAATTTTTAATTTAAGAAAAATACCAATTTAATGAAATACGTTTTTACGATTTTATTAATTCGGGTACTATATGTATATAAGCAAACTGTTATTATGTGTATTTTCGTTTCTCCTAGTCAATGATTGGTTTTAAAATGTTATATAATATTATATTAATCTGGAAAGAGCGCTGGTGAGATGGGTTTCCAGCATTTTCTATATATAAAATCAGATTTTTAAAATGAAATTTAAAAGCTGCATATTTCTGTTTTGTTATACAGTTCACGACTGCAATTTTTGCACATTACCACATGGTTTCACTAATCCTATCATGTTTACCAACATTTCTCATCTTCTATGGAAAATTTTTGCATATAATTTTTTCTAGCTCCTTCAGATGTATTTATATAAAAAAATTTAATTTTCAACGATTGCTAATAATTGATTTAGAAAGTGAATAATTAAAAACGAAAAGATGAAATAATAACTAAAATGCAATAATGAGTTTCCTAATTTTGTTCACTTTACTAGTTCTCGTAATAAATAAAATATTTTTCCTTCAATTAAGTTTTCTAACTTTTCATACATTTAGCCTCACAAGACTAATATGCATGTATATAAAATTTCAAGGTATAGCATGGCGATTTATTGGTTTTGATTACAGAAACCTTTCTAACAGAAAATAGGAAAATCTAAGAAGTGAAAGTAATGTCCATGCTTTTAAAGCCTTTAAATTTAAATTTATAGGTAAATTATAAAATATTGCAAAATGTTTTATTTGCGCTGCTGATAAGCAAATAGTGGACAGAAATTAAGAAGCAATTTCACACCAAAGTAAAGACCAATAAACTTTCCTCCTTCGAAATAAAAATGGAATCTTTTATTTGTTAAAAGTTCAGAAAGTTGTCTCCGGAAAGAGATCGATAAAAACAAAAAACCGGTTAAAATTACGAGGATATTGGTATGTATTCATAACGGTGAGATATTAATTGCAAAAAGCCGTATACTCGTCATAGACCGCAGAATCGAGCTAAAAAGCGTCTTGTGGTTCTTTAGATTTATAAAATTACGGAAATCCATTGTGTGTGAAAACCAAGCCCGTGTTCTGTATTTAGTTCCTTAGCCGCTAAGTATTTAAACCAATAAACTTTCTTTCCCCAAACCGCAGTTTATCGGGAACATTTTCGTTGTCTCTTAAATCGATGCCAAAGCGATCAGGTAACTTACGTAACTCAGCAAAATAAATTGCCGTCTCGATCACGAATGTGTTCCTTAATTACGCCGGTGCATGATCAGTTTTTGTATGTTTGTTGAATTTACGCTTTAATCATCCACAAGATCAACTGAGTGCACACTTAAAAAGATACCTTCGCAGCTTGTTGCGTTTTCTGCACCTTGCAACTGATTTTACATGAATTATACCCTTTTTTTAGTGAACCTCGCCACGCAATATTTTCTCCTCAAGTACGCAGCAGCTCTTTAAAATTACAAAAATTAATAAGCAATTTCTTACGCAAAGGAGCGACGAAATGAGATTTTTATTGACTTTATGAAAGTTGGTTGCATTTCACCCGCAGCCCACAGTTTTTAATATTTACCTAAAGTGTGAGACTGTGAAGATTCCACGATGAATTTATTTTATTGCTGGTTGCACGAAGTTGTGATGGTTAGTTGATGGACATGTGAATCTTCACTCATTGCGTTTATGTACTAACATTTCAGATCATCTCACGTTTCTTTGACGTCACCTGACACAAAAGCAAACACGATACCCTCCTTGGGTCTGGTTATCTAACTGAATGGGGAATTTTTCTTTTTTTAACTAGAATTGTATTGCATATTCATACTCTTAACGAGCGCTTTTCATGACTTTATTCTATGTAAATTGGCGAAGCTGCTTCAAGCAGTGGAGAAAATGAGTTCACATCAGTTCACGCCCTGGAGTTACACTACTCCATCTTTTTAAAATCTTATTAAATTGCATCTCACACGCCCACCAAGTAAAAATTAATTGAGCATGGGAATTCTACGGATATGTGAGAGAATTTTCAATATTCAAGCACACTTAACTACATGTGGCTAGATTTATTACAGCGGAGGTGACTTGCGTTAATAATTTTCTTTTTATCACTTTAAATTAATTGTGGTGAGTACATAAAAGTTACAACCATAAAATCGCATTAGCTGAAGAATTTACCTATGTTCAAAATTGTTCTTCTACACCCGCAGCGAACAGTTCCGCTTGATATGAACTGAATGAGAAATTAACTAACCGAAAAACACTCCTTACTTACGTACAATTAAAATCACATGGTAAGTACACGAGCGTTACTCAGTAGAAGATATGTTCAACCTCATTATGTTTACGTTTTAACAAACATCGAATAGTTCTATTACACCCCTAATAAAAACTGATGTTTCTTTCGACTTTATTTGATTATATCAAAAATAATTATGGTTTCTATTCCTCAATTAGTTGCACGGCATTTGTTGCGTGTTATTTTAAGTTATGTAATTCTGAGGTAGTTTAATTTAAGCGTTATTGATTCGTCAAATGGTTAGTGCGAACTGAAGGTCATTTTTACTATGACATCGTGAGGTAGGTTAAAATATATATTGATCAATATTATTTATAGTAAGAGGACATTAAGGGCATTTCAAAAATGTTGTGCTTCTGTTAAATGTAAAATTATTAAAGACCTTAAAAGTTGTTTTAGACAAATATGAAATGGTATAAAGATTCTTGGAATAAACGTATAAAATGTGTAAAAAGTAACGCGTGTATTTTTATAATATAGTATCACAGTGGACAATAAATAATTATTGCATCTAGAGTTTTGCGCAAAAATTTCATAGATTTTTCATATTATACTACTAAATTGATTAACGATATTTCTTTCAATAATTTGGGTTTAATGATGACCAAAAACCTTAAAATTTAACATTTCTAAATTTCTTAAATTTTAGAAACCTTCTTCGTTGTTGTAAATATGTAGTTATGAAGATAAGGCAAATATGGCTTCAGGAATTAAAATATGCTACATTTTAAATTGAGGTTCTTGTTTTAAAAATCAGTGGAAGAGAGGAATAATAGTGAAAAAATACATATTTTATGTTACATTTTAAATATTTGTGAAAAATTGAATATACATATATTGTACAATATTTCGTGAACTTAAATTTTTTCCATAAACAGGAATTTATTTACTCCCTAAAATATTTATTTAAGATACATAACACTTTGCCATTATAACATTGGGTTCAAGCTTATTTTAAGTTTTTGCAGCGCTCTATTATTTAATTATAAAATTTTCCAAAATGGAGAAAATACGACTTAAAAAGAAAATAACCTATAGGAATGATTTATTACTTGTTTTGAGAAAAGCGAACACATCAAATGAGATTGGGTAGTATGTATGTAAGTAGGTACCGATCGATTGAAAACATAAATGTGCTGCAAAATAAAACAACTTCAACACAAACCATTGATATTTTTATAACTTAAAGCTGCTTGCAAATTACAACATCGAGCGTTTAGCAGATATTCAACTGTATTTAATGTAAATTCTATAATTGAATGGAAACAAATTACTTATGACGCAATTAATATAAAAACAAAATGTTTTTTCTAGACTGTATAAGTCAAAGCATTAATCTATTGTTACTTTTTCTTTAACAATCGTTTTTAAAATTGCACTTGACATTAAAAATGATGATAAAATCGCTTTGTGTCTCCAACAACTAGAACTAATGAATCTACTAAGCATGACCTTGAGAAAAATGGTTCATGAAGCAAGATGAATTTAAAGCGTTCTTCAAATTCGCTCTGAGCAACTGAAAAGAAAGCATGAGAAACTGAGCTGAGGGAGTAGCAACGAAACCACCCATACCCTGAGAAATCCAATCACTGAAATCAGCTGTGTCCTGACATTGACACAGAAAACCAAGTGTTAAACGAAAATGATTAATGCATCGCTTATAGAACTGTCAAGCGGACAGCCCACACTCTGGGGCAATTTCACAATTTAACATTGCTTACTTTGTTCGGTGACTATCACGACATGACTTAAGGAGACCTGCTGCTACATTGTCGGTTGGTCCTGGAAGGTAAATCTGATTTTCACGAAATATATTTGCACTTTTTCGGTTATGAAATTGCTGTGAAGACAGCGAGTAGATGTACAATGGTTTAATCAGGTGTTAACCTTGTCGTCATTGGCACTTTTCTTTATTATTTGACAATTAAACAATTTTTGTCAGTTAAACAAACAGATAGACGTTGTACGAACTTTTCGTTAAGTGGATCACCGCGCAATGACTGGAAATAGTGTGAATTTCGAGGACGGCAGGGAAAGTCCCTAATTTAGTCCAGACAAAAATCGATGTGGAGCATGCGCACCGCCCCGAACTAAGGCTGTTCCACACGTACAAGAGGACAATACGAGCATAGCTTAAGGTAACTACGTCATACCTTTCCATCTGGAGACCGAAAATCCATTAGACCGGAAAATCTGTTTTTGAGCCCATTTCTTGTCTTCGGCCGGCACCAGGCGAACGCGTCACGCCTTCGAGAGCGCCGGGCCTTCGGCTCGAGCGATTCATTGATCAGGTGGATGCGGTTGAACGGTCGCGAGCTTTTTCATACGCTGCAATTGAGAACTGAGTGCACTCGAGCACGCGGAAAGTCGCGATTCATCTTCAAGATTCCTCGAGGCATTATTTGAACGCAGGCCAAATGCAAATGAACTTTTACTTGCACTCTCGGCCGCAGCAGAGACGGTTAATCAAATCAAAAATCACAACAATTCTTGGCAAGATTGTTACCCACCTAAATCTTTCGAAATGTACACTCAGCTTGACCCTTCCTTCCTACTCTCAAAGGTTACGCAAGGTTTGAGTGAAATCTCAGCGATTTTTTCTTTTATGTTAACTATAATTATAACTCTACAAAGTAACCACCTATCCGATAACAAGAAAATCTTTTCAAATTTATTAAAATTATATTACGAAAATAGGAGACGATTTCAATTGACATTAATAATTTAATATTTAAAGAATGAATAACATGAATCGAATTGTGTTCTTTAATTTGGTGTTTACTGAAAACTTCACAACAAGTGAATTAAAATAATTTTAAAAAATAACGAACTTCGCGATACAAATTAGTGTGCAAAACTATAAAGGAACATTTTAGTTGCCTCTTTAAAACCTCATACAGAAATTCTTATTTTATATAATCTCAGTGTGGCATAGCACTTTGAACGAAAAATCAATATATACTATATTTTGAAGATTTTAACACTCTCGTATGACCCTTAAATAATTAATTTTCAATATCATATATGTATGTGGACATTTTCGGTTCGTTAGCCTTTTTGGAGACAATGATCCTTAACATTCTGTAAAAGTGATACCAAAAGAAAAAATTGGATTTATTTCCAAAATCTGATTTTATTTAGAAATACCTATACTAATCACATCAAATCTTTTACGGTTCAAATTTCTATAGGTCTTAGGATTTCGATAGAAATACCAAAAAAAAAAAAAAATCGTTTAAAAAAGGGATGAGAAAAAACTGATTTACCTTCAACAATTATTGAAGCTTGCAGATTACTTCATTACAAATTGCTTAAAACTCTTTTCACCTCTCCGTGCTGCATTAGTCCGGGACAGGCTCCGAGATGATTTCGAAGCTTTCACATCTATCGTGACTCGGCCAGTTGTTCTGTGACTTTTTTTTCTATTTTTTATTGTAGGTACTATACCCACATCACATAGTTTTCCATATTCGAAAGGTGAATGGAAATCACCTGCAACACTTTAATCGCTTGTCGTGGAAAATGTTACATTTCTTAGTGGCACGGAAAATAATCGTTCACCGGCGCTGAAAGGAATTGGGACCAAATGAATTAAACACGACATGCTGGTTGACGTCGTTGTACTGCACGGCTCTACAGAGGCGGGTCTCTTAATTGCAAAAAGATAGAAAAAATGTTGAATCTCTATGGCGCACCCGTCCAACTCAATTGAGCCGGCCTCAGGGCGCCGGAGTAAGCAGAACAACTAGAGCAGCCTCATGCAGCCAGTATGCGTGGTATTTAGATCTGATCGACCGGAATTCTAGTTATGACTGAGAATTGGATAATTGCACCTGGGAAAATGATATTTCACGCTTTTAGCAGACTCATAAGATTAAATAGGAAATGTAATTGTGCTGATTGAGAGCGATAATTAAGAGGTAATTGTAGAGAAATTACTTCCCCGACGATCTGCTCTAAGTTGACAAGCATCTTTCTTTTGTTGCGCAGACCTTGATCGAATTTCTTTGACAAAAATCTTTTCACTCTGAGGACGATCCATTTTTCGCATGGACTTTATCTTCGTTGCGATTGGAAAAAGCTGCCGTAATCCGCGAATTATTGTCAAGAAGTGCTTAATTCAAATATACTTAAGCCAATTAGAAATCCTGACACACATGGTGTCAATTAGGCGGCTTTAAAGGGCTAATGCCAACCAACAATGCATTAGCAGGTAAGCCTCAATCTGAAGGCAAAACTGCAATTTTATAGAATTACTTAATTACTCTATATTCTGCAAACTTATGTAGGTACATTGTTTTTAACTTTTTTTTTTTATTTGTATATTGTTAAAATAATAACTTTTTATAATTTAATAAGTTCGAGTTAGTAAATCTTTCAATTGATGCTGTTTTAAAAGCGCGCAAATTTATTTCTAAATCGAATAAAGTTGAAAATTTTGCCAACGTACATATGCATTCAGCTGCTATCTTGAATATTTGATTTTCAATAATGGATGTCAAAACATTTCCAATGAAAACTCTCAAGTACTGATTTTTATTTGAATTGCTTATAGATAAACATTTTTAATCATTATATTGAAACCTGAATTATTGAAGCAGCCGATTTAGAATTATTGAAGGACAAACAAACATACCTTAAAGTCGAAAGGTGAAAAAGTTTTAAAATCGATTTAGCAGTTTCTTAGAAAACTCAAATTTTTCCTCTCTATAATATTAATATGTATACATACATATGTATATTTAAAAAAAATCTTCAGAAGTGCAACATTTTAAAAAGGTATGCAATAATTTTAAAGTAAGAATGTCCATTGCTAGTACACAGAAAAGAGCGCATATATATTGCTCACAAATGTTAAGAGTTGATAATATGATATTAAAAGAAATATTTGCTTGCCATAAACTACTCGTATGGATCTTAATTACATATAAGCGTTTGCCTCGTTAGGAATAATCAAGTATTTATTTCGCTATTATAAACCCCAACATTTGTCAACAATAAATAATTCAATTTCTCAGTCTAACAATTTACATCCTAAAGTTTTATGTAAAATTTGTTTGGGATAACTGATTTTATTTATTTTGAAATTTATCGGAACAAAGATCTACTTATATTTGTGGTCATTTTTAATAATAAACTGTTGAAAAAATTGTTTAAATTCGTGCAGTATATTTATTGACCTAAAAACTACAACCCTGTTAAATATCCTGCATTACTTTGTTTTGCCCATATTTTATTTCATGCATTACAAGTAAACTACAGACAATTTTTCTTTACAAAGTAATTCAAACGCATAAAACTTTACAGCAAGACACCTTTCTTATTAATTGACTGCTAATTAGAACAAACATATAATATTTTGACTTGAGTCCAATATTCCTTTTTAGTCAACAATGTACGGTCTAAGTGCGCCCGAGAGGCTGCCACATTGCCATACCATAACAGAGTCAACAAAGTAAGGACTTTGAAATGGAACAAATTCAAAAAGCCAAAATATATTTCTCTCGCAGATTTGAAATCTTCAATATCTTATGCGATGAAAGAGCATTAAAATGTCATAATAAAATACAAGACAGAGTTGTTTATCTCATTTTTGCGCTATTTCTACTTTACTACAAATATATTTGTTATGACTACCTACATAAATTTCTACGGTGAACAAAAGAGGAACGACTCCCAAAAATAACTAAAGTTAAAGCAACATAAAAAATGAAAGCGCCAAATCTTTCGTATTTGTAATAATTAACGCTGCACATACCTTCGAACAGAATCTGTTCATTGTCGATTCCGCCAACAGAGTGATAGGACGCTGTTGGCTCGACAAAGTTGAACGAATCAATAGATCTATTTTCGTGTCTAAGGGAGGATGAACTTCCTACACTATCCGACATGGCACCGCATTCGTAATTCTCCTCGCCGGCACCTGAGTCGAATTTATCATCGTCGATGAAATCCAGTTCATTGTCACGCAAACGTAAAAAAAGTTCGGGAGCCTTTTGGAACTCCCCTGTTTGGGCCGAAGACGACGCCTCTTCCTCGTTCGAGTTCAAAGACTGAGCCAATTCAACACTTAAAGGCACACCATTATCACTAGTTGAAACGTTGGCACAGCACCTATCCGACCTCCTGGCGATCAAAGTACTATCACTAGTTGCGCTCATCATAAACGCGTCGTAGGATTCGATATCATCATCGAATTCGAAGAGATCGTCTAGTGGCGTCAGGGGTACTATTTCAGGACTTAGGTTTACCAAATGGTCTACACGGTGGCGATTGTTCGAACACATTTCGTTGATATTTTTTGAGGCCATATTTTGTGTTTTTATTTTTAACAATTGTAAAAAAAAAATGTAATCAAAAAGGCACAATCGTACGAAGACTTAATTCGGCCAATAAAGTCTGTTAGTTGTTTGGTTACATAAAATTTGTGCGATTTTATTAGACATATTTATGAAAACCTTAAAAAGAGAAGAAAACGCAAAAAGCTTAATAACATTATTGAATTATTTACACTTTAAAAAATATTAAATGACAGAAAAACAAAATATAAATAACAGAAACCACTAAAATCCGCTCTTTGAAAAATTTAAGGGCTTCAGAATAAACAAATTACGTCGACATTTGATTCTAAAGCCCTCAATTATACTGCCACGTTTGGTCCGTCTTTTGAGACACCCCCAGAGAGACTGTTTTCAAATTGCGGGTATTAAGGTTTACGTAATTAGTAAGTAATAAATTCCAAAATTTCCATCTTCTACCCAAAAATTTATGCAATAATCGGCAAAGATTTACAGATTAAGTCGATGACCTTGCAAAAGATGCAACCAAAGAATGGACAGGAAGTTTGTCAATTCCCCCGCATTGTACTAAAGAAGATTTGAGCATGCTCAATTTAATTAAAACAATATCGTTGGCTTAATGCGGATGGAAGTTCATTACCATTCACAAATGCACCAAGAATGGTTTGTGCTGATCGCAGCGATCTTTTAAGCTGCGAATTTTTGGACGGGAGAGGTAGAAGCCATTCACTTTCATTCGCCTTTTTAAAAGACAATCACATCTAGATAATTGCTACCAGAGCCCGGTCATCACAAAGTAGTTAAGCGGACAGGTAATGGGCAAGATCATGGTTCTGGATGATCCTTATCAAGTGGCCCGCGGGTATCGAATGGAGACCCGTCGAAGCGTAACATTTGATTGCAGTATTGAGCCACCGGACCTACAATTACAGTCTGCAGATCTAAGCATCGCGAAAAAAAGATTTGTGGTTCCTCAAGCGGCTACTGGAAATGAAAGAAGATTGCTAAGATGAGATGAACGCGTGTGGATGGATGATCTCTGCGAAATTTAAGCGTAATGGAGAAGCAATGTAATTGACTGATGGTTTCGCTTGTATCAATGGCAGCAGGAAGTGGCTGGCTATAGACCGAATGATGATCGTTAGTGTAATTTCTTTGTAGATTTTTTCCACTTCGGCTCAGCCAAGTTATTTAACTGCAATCGCTGATTGAAGAGATGAGTCTTGCGAGTTATTATAAAATGCAAAATTGTTAATGAACACAATTGTGTTGATAAAAAAAAAGCGGACGTGTATATTACGGAGTTTGTTTACAATAACACTTTTGCTTTTTTAATTTAAAATTGAGTCCTTGCTTTTCCACATAGTTATTTATTGTTGCGAATGCATTTAAGAAAAATTTTATTGCAATAAGAAACCGATCTCAAGATATAATACTAATAGGGATAAATTTATGGGCATGCACATTTCAAAAGCAAAACGCATTTTTTAAATAATATAACTCTGATCTGTTTAGGTATATTATATAAGTAGAAGGTTAACCTCCATTGATATTTAAGTAAATGTATACTTTTATTCTCAATGAAATATTTTTGTTCTACAACTCATAACTTATGAAACAAAACATAAGATTTCCCACTATTTGTACTATGTGTTACGAAAATTGTAATTGATCTGTAAGTTGAATGCGTATTCTATGGGAAAAGTTTTACTAAAATAACCAATCACTATTGTAGGATACTTTATTTTTTGATTTTATCATTTTGAATTGAATTTCATTAAACCCCATTGAAATTGATTATAATTCTTAAAATAAATGACAAAATGATAATATAAAAAACAAACCGATAAAAATATGTAGAATTGTTTTAAAATGACGGCTGTACTGTAGATAAGTTTATATTTTGCAAACTTTTCTGAAATGAACTCGTCAAAGAATTCAAACAAGTTAAACTTCACGCTTCACGCACAACCATTCTGCTGCATTCTGCAGTGTGTTGTGCACTCTGGAGCACACTCTTAAGTAGGTGGCAATTGACCTCTTAACATTAAGAGCAACAGAGGCTACAAATTCAAGAAGGCTTTCTGCCCTCAATGTAGAGATTTTTAATGGTCCAATCTTCAGCCGCGTAAAATTTAACTAGTTTTGACAGAATTAACAACACCGCAAGTTCAGACCCTGCTTAAATAAAGAAAGGCAGAATACCTACTTTGGAAAGTTGCATGTGAAGAGCCACAAGTCATAAATAAAGTAAAGGGCCTTGCTCTGATTTTGTATTCATACGAACATACATTTAAGAAAAAGATTTCTAAGATACACATTTCTTTACTACAAAATTGCAGAGCACGAGAAAAAAGGGATTTAAAATTTAATGGTCTCTACAAAATTTTGTTTGTCTTCAATTCAATGAAATCAGCAACTGAATCTTGAGATTTGTAACTACGTCCGAACTTTTTGAAATGAATAGAAATTCTATAATGAAGAGAACTGATGCAGAACTTTAAATGGACAAATTCGATTGTTTTTAAAACATTTCGGTAAAATGAGTGATGAAATTGTTTTAAGGAAGTAAGTTACAATGAAATGTTTTAATAGTTGTAAAACTTATTATCGATCTGAATAATCTTTTCTTTCTTTTACTTTTCGGGTACATAATTTCTTTAACTAAGCACTCATGTAGCACTAAGTGGTCTTGTGTTTCTTATATGTATATGAATCGATCGATAGAAGCACTCTAATCCAAGCATTTTAAAATTTCTATAGAGGCGGAACAAAACAGCAGGAGGCACTTATAACATCTGAGTGGAAAATGAACAGAAAATATCCCTTACTGGAGGTCATACACTAAATATTTAGATTAAAATTTGATTTAACTTTTAGAATCATATAGTTTGAATACCGTAGAATTTTCTGTATCACTCAATATTTGTCAAAAATACTTTAAAAGTGCCCCTTTTCTTAAAAACTTCTTTCCCCATAGGTTTATAAAGAAAAGGCGTGCTCCATAGGAATTTCAGTCACTGAGTGGTTACAAACGTGTTTTGTTTGCATTGAAAAAATCTGTTTAATAATGCCGCAATAAGAAAAAAGCGATTATTATATTTCACATTCTCCTCACTCTTTATAAAAGCAATATTTTCAGTGGTTAAATATAACTTGACTCGCAAGTATGGATTATAGTAATTAAAGAAAGGAATCGCACTGAGTCTTCCTTAGGCGTTCCTTTAGTCTGTAATTATAGATCAAGCAAAAGAGGATACAACACCACCTCACTTTCATCTCATCTTAAAATCCTTTTCCTTTTAAAACGCTGGATGACCTTTACAATACGGGAAGTACCAGGTAGACAAAATAATCACTTTTACCTAGAATAAGGCAGGAAGCCGAGTAAATAAAATCACGGGACTTGTGTATTATTATGGCTAAAATTTTTCCATGAATCGTTTACTGTTGAAACTACGGGGAAATTTGAAATTGGAAACACGTGCTTAGACTAATGCAGCTCAATTTAAAAGCCCGCTCTAGTGCGCTTTTAACGAACATAAGATCTGGCTTTTCGCGAGTAAGCGATAACTAGACAGTGCTGAAAACATGATTTGCAGGCTTTTTGTCCAGAACGTTCATTAATTCACCAATGTCCAATGATTCATAACTTGTGGTAATTGATTTGCGCTAGAAAAAAATCCTAAGGCAGGTAGGTTCATACACGTCAGCAGACACTTGTGGTTCCGGCGAGCAATTTACCTCCGGTGTAGTAAATAATTGTTTTAGCCGTGAACCCATTTGCGGCCCCCCAACAAACGGCCATCACTCGGCGGTGTCTAATCAGTTGCGTAAGAGAGGAGCCCCAATGGACCTACAGAGCGGCGGATTTTATCGGCGCATCTGATTTCAAACAAACCGAAGAAAGTGACATAACTTCTCAAATTAGATTGCGGACTGCCGTTGAGAATTGTGACAAACGGCTGGCGAATGCAAAAAGCGCCTCTGAATGACTGATGAGCCCCAACGGGGAGCGGGCAGTGGAACTCGTGACTCAAAGGTTACAGAGTTATCTGTCTCGGGAGCGACATGCTCAACGTCAACAGATACAAAATTCTGCGGATTCAAGTAATTACCAAATCAATGCGTTCGGAAAAGCTTGATTTACTACATTAACAACAATAAAAGCAAAATAAAATAGCGAAAAAATCGACTACCTTGAAGCAATAGTAAAAAAAGTCAAAATACGCTGCAAAAAAGTGTTACAGCAAAAACAACAACGAAAAAGCATTAAGGAACTTTTAATCACGGAAAACTTTCACAGATATGACGACTTTTAACTTAAACACTTATTTCCACTGCGAGTCGTTTATTTAAATTGCCTCATTTCGCGTTAATTCATCGGAAACACCCGCGCCAAACCAGACAGATTCGCCCTAAAACTTTTTGACATTTCGCGAATTTTGCAGCAACTGAACTTTTGCCACTTTATTCGCATCCCAGCCACGTTCCGGTGCATTTCATTCCGGCGTTCTCATGCCAAGCGGTTCAATGTTTTGACGGCTCCACAAGTGCTGGCAACTTTGAGGAGAAAAACTCACGGAAAAGTTCAATGCGCTGCCATCGTCATCTGGCGGTCGCTGGATTAACTTGGAAAAGAAATTGAATTATGATGCAACGACCGGGCGTGAAAGCAAAAACACCGGCGAATTAATTTGGCATTTGCCGGTTTCGTGGCTTTTTGCGAAATTTCACCTTCTTCTTCGTTTTTAATTGAATGCCACAAAATAAGAAATTTACTGACTCCGACAGACATCCGAATGCGATTGTTATTGCAGTAAAACTATTTTGGTTCTGTCGCAATTCGAGTGGGAGTTTGGCCCAAAAATACTGCAAACCATGAAAATGGGGAACTGCAGAGGCAGTTGCAACAAGAATTGCATTTGCTGCTTTTCGTGTTGAGTAGAATCGAACCCCCTCGCCTCCGCGCCGATGGAGTATGCAAAGAACTCGCGGTCGCAGGCTAGGAAATCATTTGTTTCCTTGGGGCGCACTATCAGGTGTACCCGGAAGTCTTACGCCCGGCAAAGCTCCTTAGCGCCAAGACAGCGAGCCCCTTGCCGGAGATCTGCAGCAACGTCTCATGGGGCGAAACCCGAGACGCGCGGCCAACTTGTGCCGCAAATTATGAATGGGAGCACGCCGCTCAACAACACCGCCGCCCCCGGCCCCTTCTCGAGGGGACTTGTCTTGCTAAGCCTCTCGTGGGCTGGGATCAAGAGGCGATAAATTGAAAGATATTTTTGCGCCTGGGCATGACATCGAGAAGTCTCAAAAAATGTGACTGATTTGCAAGACGATATAGGCTTTGACTAATTAGTAATTCTTTTAGGGCGCGCTAAATTATTTCGTGGTAAGTATAATTAAAAATCACTAAAGTATCAAGGATAGATGATAGATTTGTTTGAAAACAGGCCATTTTTAGATTCAATTCTCTTCAAATACTGTCAATCCAAATAGCTAGACTTTGGACACTTAAATCCCTCAGAAGATTAGTTCCCCACATGAATTTCTAAAATCTTAACTTTTAAAAATTCAATTCCGGCAACATCAACCAAGAGAGCGGTGGGTACCTCGAATTATCAGATAACGAATTTGAAATTTTCTGTTTTAATTAGCTAGAAGTTTCTTCTTTCGTTGTACTTGGAATTTTGGCAGCTTGGCGTTGTTTAACGAAAGAATATTTACAATATTTCTCAGATACGAAATGAGTCGTACATAAATTACGTAATATTGGAATTATAATTATAAAGAAAGATTTTTTAGCTCCCATTTATAATTAACTTTTAAGTTTATTAATTAAACTATTGTATTTAAATATATGTAAACAGTTAGAAATTATTATTGTATATATAGTAATTGCATTCATTACAAATTCATTATTACAATTACCGAGTCGTCATTTCTTAAGAATTTTCAAATGGAACTCAATAATTACTGGGGCATTCGTATGACTACCGCATCGAACTTTTGTGAATTTATTTCCGACTGAAATATTTTTTTTTGCAAATTTTGTTTTAAATATTTTGTTTTCAATTTTGTTTTTATATCAATGTTTTCTGGAAAGCGGTTAAATGATGTGGAGAAGCTATTTGTAACATTACTTAAGGATGAAGGCTATTCCAACAGGCATATTGCAAGTAAAATTGGTCGAGTAGAAATTGAAAAAAAGAGGCAACAAATATGGCGTTAAACCTCCAACAAACGGCAATAAAATATTATCTTTGCATCAAAAATGTCCAATTCGCTAGGAAGGCAACCAAAAGCCGACTGTCTTACAGACAATCTAAACCTTTTTGTAACACCTTATCATAATGCACGTATTTTAACAATTTGGGTAACCTGAAATGGACGAAATTTAAAGGAAAACCATGTCTATAAGAAACTTGCATGTTATTGTTGTGTGAACCCCTTTTTGGATCAGTAATAAAAAGCAGACATTTTATAGAAAAGGTATTTTAGCTTAAAAATATCAACGGAAATGATAATTGACGCCAGGTGCAGTCCTCTCAATCGATCAGGAATGCTGTCGAAGTGCAGAGTTCCAAACAAACCAATTTATAACACGTCGCATAAGGCAAGAAGCGGTCATCCATCAATCACCATACAGAGGGTCTTGAATCAAAAAATTCAGTCGTCTCCGGTAAGCCCGAGAAGAACTGGTTTTCTTTCACACTTGTCTTGAAATGCTTTCGAACTGGACATTAATCCCAAAAGAATTGTTTATGCGGCCACGACGCGACGCTGAGATGCAGCGTCGTACGGTCCGGTCTCTGCCCTCTCAGTCCAGATGAGGAGTCGTGCGTCTTGGGTAAAAACTAAAAACCCGGCTTGTTATTATGCAGCCTCGTATCAGATTCAGGCAACAAGAAGCCTGTTTCCCTATATTAGGGTCTTATTGAGAAATCGGCTGCATTAATTATAAAATCGAAAGCGAGTCAATTTAAATAAAGGTAACCCGATGGGTACGTGACGCCGAAAACGTATATAGTAAAAGTGTAAGGGCTGCGTTTCCAAAATTATCCGATCTACGTATTTACCTATGACCTTGAGCCATTGGGGAATTATACTCTGGTAATTAGTTATTCAAATTTTGACCACCTGGACGTCTCTTAGGTAAAATTTTTTACCTTTAACACAAGATTTCTGCGCTGATAAACACAAGAAAGTTTTCTTTGGTTAGGGTATAAATGAACCAAATGAGGGCAAGCAAGTATAATTTCATTGAGAAATTATTTTTGTCAGGAATGGCATTGAATTTATCGATTGGTGGTTGTTTTAGGGTGAAATCACCCGAAAGGTGGCCCAGTCCTTTGTCGCAATCAACATCCTGCAGGGACTGGGTTTTGCTCGGTTTACTCGGTAAATTGATGAGCTAACTGGGGAGTGCCAGCTCCTAAAGCATGTGTCAACGACCGCGAAATATCCAGTCGAAGCGCACGGGAGTATGTATTTAACGGAATTTCTGCTGGATCATGTTTCACGTGTGTTCACTTTCGAATTTTGGGAAACGGAGAGAAGCCATTTAACATCAGGCGTGGCAAATATCGGAAAGGAAGGAAGGAACCAGCTAAAAACGTAAATACGACAGGTTTTAACGTCTAGACTCTAGACTAAGCCAAGGTACTGGTGGTGAAGTTGTTTTCGTAAATTTTCGCGACGCTAAGATATATCCTCTAGAAATAAATTTTAAATTTTATATAGACTTCCCCAAAGATATCAAATGTACACTACACTATTCTTTGATTACATCGACTTATTTCCTGGCTGTGTCCTAAAAAATGTATACCTAGAGCCCTACATTCATGAAAAAAACAAATATATGTATTTTCGAAAAATATCTCATAAATGAAAATGCTGAATTAGCTGAAAGATTTTCATATTTAGTGTCTTGTCTTAACCGACTATTATGTATTTCAAGGATGAAGAAGATTATAATTATGATTATATAAAACAATTGCACTGGAAATTAATTGAAAATATACTAAATACATATTGCATCGAGAAAGTTAAGACGGAATTCAGGTTGAAATGAGGGAAAGTAGTTTTAAAACCAAAAAACAGACTGATCGGAATACAAATTGATGATAACCAGTAAGAAAGCTTTTGACTTAGAAGATAAAAATGTCGAAAACTGAATTTTTCTGCAGTAATTTTCTGGTACATTCACACACAAAATTTGAGAAATTTTCCAAAATTAAAGGTATTGCTAACCTTTTTTTAAGGAAAAAATAATAACTTTTGGTTGTTTTGATTTGTTATTTCGCCCAAAAATGCGTGCTTGTCTTTGTACCCTGGTACTAGAATTTTGGAGTATTACATATCCTTCGTGATGTTTTTAAAGATATGTTAATAAGCGTTTCAGATCGGCAATGGTTTGTATACCATTGTTAGCTTTCCCACAGAATATTTCTCTTTTCTTGGGTTACAAAATGAATCGGGGAAGAGGCATTCACTTAAAAATAAGCCAGAGGACCCAAATAAAAAAGGGCGTCTGGTCTGAATCGAGCTGAATGTATAAACAAAACAAAAAAGTATGAGACGATCAAAAAAATTACCTTTGTCGAGCAACATACTCTTGACAACCCTCAGGTACTTGCGTCCGTCCTTGCCCTTGGCTATGTGGTAGACGTACTCCGGGTACTCGCCCTCGTGCTCGATTGTGGTTTCATTATGGCTTGAATTGCTACTGGCGGTGGTTTCCAGTCCTACAGGGCTAAAATTGTACAGCATTTCGTTCAGCGGTGACGTTACGTGCGCAGAACTGGCGTCAGTCTCGTTGGGCTTGTTGAACAGATCCGGGATTTTTTGTAGCTGATCCCTAAGCCTCTGTCTAGCCTCTAATTCCAGCTCAAAGAAGCTAGGGGGCTCCTGATCCTCGGCAACTTCAGTGGCAGCGTCTTCGGCATTTTCGGCCGTTAAAGACGTTAGACTTGGAACGTATTCTTCACTTATCCTACGTAAATACATCCGCTTTGTGCGGCTAGCTCTCACCTGTCGCTCGAGGACGCGGAACGTGTTCTCGAACCCAAGGCTCGTGCCCGAAGGCGTCGTCGATACGAATGGGACGTTTTTGGCACCTAATCTGTTTGGGGCGAGCAACCCACCCTTGTAATCCGTGATATCGACGCCCTGAATATCGTTGGGATCCCCGGAAAAGCTGCTGTTCAAATCCCTGTTAATCAGGAGTGGCTTATTAAATTTTAGATAATCCTCCTCGCCAACATCGGCCACTAGAAGCGCCTGTTTCCGGCGCTTCGACGTCACATCTGCGTCGCCATACTTCGCAGTTGCACTGCTCGAGTCCGTTGAATCGACGCTAGTCCCGTTTAAGTCGGGGCCACACGAGCCCGTCGTCGAAGAGACCGCCATCAAACCGCGCCTCTTCCCAGTTACTCGCTTTTGTTCTTCACTCACAATTGAAGCTGCGTTTAGGTCGAAGATTGATTCATGGACTTCTTCAGGTTCACATCATGCCGACACATCGTGGGCCGCTGTTTTGTAACACAAGATAAATTCGTTAATTCTTTAAGCCTGACCCTGCGGGGAAGTACTGTTAATCGATTCTCTCCATTAGTTTTTGATGGGTCGAAGTGAAGACGCGTTCGCTATTATTTGGCCGATTAGAACTTTATTCACGGTGTAGACCTCTCGAAAAACCCTCCGAGGGAAGACTTAATTAGAAGATAAGGAAATTGCAATTGCCTTCCGACTTATTTACAGTTAATTTGATGGGTTTTACGACGCGACGGATTAAAGAGCATTAAGATGGATTTGGTGCGGGGCGTTACCAATTGAGAATTCTTTTGACCGTCCCGGCAATGTGAAGACCACATAAAAATCTTTTCGAATACCTAAAAAGTGTGCGCTGAATTCCACTGGCAGTGGAATCGTAACAAACAATCGTTAATTGCTTTTCTTGTATTTCAATGTCAACGTTTTTCAAAACTTTTAATTAAGACGAGTCGAATTACTTGATTCTGCACTGTACTTTTAAAATATCTCGACTTTTTAGAAATCCATATTCCATAACACTGGTATTCCAGGGCAAACAAAAAGTTTAAGCAAAAAAAAAAAAAAAACTAAAACGTCACTACTAAAATATATTACTTATTTCTGAGACTATTTCCAGAGTTCTGTAGTCAATAACTTTCATTTTTAGCCTACGACCCCGTTTACACTATCATGGAAAATTGCATTAGGTTTTATATAAGGAAAATGACACTGTCATGAGCCAGATTATCAAAATAACCATTACTTTGAATTTTTTTACTCAACATCGACCCATGGGTATGCATTAAAAAGCCTCAGAAAATATTTGACTCATGACAAGTTGTGACATCAATTTCATAAAATTGCCTCATTTCCACCATAGTGTAAATGGGGTCTAGAAGTCTAAAATTGTGATAATTTAAATATTCGCCAATTATATTATTATGTTGAAGCTATTGCCAATTGTATAGTTCATTTTATAGTCATATTTGTTGAGGTTTAACAAAAGAGCGACACTTGGCATATGGGAGTTTGGATATATGTACATATGTATGATGTATGTTGTAGCTTTCAACCAATGAGTATTTTAACATTTATAATAATTATTAGGAGGAAAATAATATTTTGGTATAATACAAGGTCTATCTCCGTTTTTTGAGCAATGTTGGACCAAGACCAAGACCAAGTAAAGTAGTTAATTGATTAATTGGCAAGAGAGTTTTGCAGTAGTGGCTCTAAGTTACCAAATTAATGTTAAGTAGAAAATTACAATGAAAAATAAAATGACAAATTAAGCGAGTTTTTTTTTTAAGAAAATTGTATAAACTCGTTCTTCAACTCCTGCAATTACCACCAAAATAAGAAAAACCCAAGAAATCTCCGAATATTTGAAACAGCTATAATATTAGGTCAAATAATAATCCAGACAACGCAGGGAGCGAGTAAGCTTCTTTTAAACAATTTAAGCAGTTGGAAATATTTTGTCAGTAAAAATAAAAATTAATTTATTCCCACCATTCAACTGATAAATTTCGTAGTACTCGCTAGAAAGATTAGTCTAGGTCATAATGAAACGACCCAAAATAATCGATTCAAGGTTATCAGCTACCCCACCATTAGATCGTCGAAAGCACGTGTTCTCCACGTAATAAATTCCCATATTCAATTGCACGCACTTTAAATGGTTTCAGTTCTAAAAATAATTGCTATGGAATTTTCATGTAAACTGGAAGAAGTGGATGAGAAAATGTTTTTAAATTGGCATCTTGCCTAGCAACGAGATTCTAGTAATAAAATAGTTTAGGCTAGATGTTAGCAACGAGTAGGTACTACTGGTAGCACCTTTCCCAATTTGCAACACTATTAAGCAGACCAAAATGCAGTTTGGCTAGAAATTTTGAGCTTATTTCTTTTTCACGTACAAAAACACTTGAAATTCTTTTTTAAAAACCATGACCAATCGGAGGCATTGACCCCATTTATCCGGAAGTGGTTAAGAATAACCGAGAAAAAGGCGCCCAGAAGCGATTAAGCATCGAAAAGCTCACTGTCTAATGGGGACACCAGAGTAAATCGAGCAATAATTTTGTGGAAGATCTCCGATTCGGTTTCCAATTAAATAAATAAAACTCACACATGTTGTTGAGTATCTTGCTCCAAATTTCTTGCATATCAATCCGGCAATTTAGCTATCTGAGATATTAATTTCTCAGCCAATTTTGTTATTTCTTTTACTTGTGTTAAAAAAAAAATGAACTTCCTCCTTTTACACAGAAGAAATTTCACAGCCACTGCATATAGACATTTACACAACACTCGGATTAGACATAGGACACCAAACTTTTTTTTTATTTGTTAGCTTAAATAAATACGCGAAATGTCAGCGAGTTGCAAACAAGACAAATTTTGGAAGTTTCAAATTTTTTAGCCTGCTTTGAGCCCCTAATTAATTTCACCGTGCTGTACGCACAATTTCAGGTGACCAGTGATGCGCACACTGAAAATTGGCGATGGAGTGAAAAGAAAGCCCTAGTTAGTGATTTTCACTTTATGGAGAAAAAATCATTTTATTTTTCTTACTTCATAGTTCGTGACAAAATTTTTCCACTGAAGAATATGACCAGTTTTTTTTGCGGAAGTCTTCTTCGCCATCCGAAGAAAATTCTACTTTCAGTGACCGTGAAAGAAAGTGCACATGTAGCGTGCTGTACCACTTTTATGGTGATGGATGGCTTCTTTATATCTAGATTTACAAGCTTAGTCTTTTTTAATTATATTAAGCACTCGTATGTTCTAAGATGTAAGATGTAATTACAGTACCAATTATGGAGCCAGTTGCAGTCGTGCGGCTAGTTCGCTTCGAATATCTCTTCAGATGAACGCGGCAGGCATTTTGTAAATTAGGCATGGACCTTTTTAATGTTTCCTGTAATTAGCATACCAAACAGATTCCGTTAGCTGTTATTGCCTTCAGGAAGACATAAAATCATGGCTAACAAATTTAAAAGCTTTCTGGTAAATTGATTTATTAAACAAAACAATTAATCTTTGTTCCATGACTATTGTTAAAAAGGCCACCAGTAGACATACTTTGAATCTACTAATCTTATCAGAGCGAATTTATAAAGAACTAAAGATAATTTCTATAAAATCTATGCATTATAATAACTATCATACATAATATGACAATCAAAAGTTAATGATACCTTTAACATATATTTTTTCAGTTTGCATACAAAATCTAATAATGATTGAAAAATATTTCCGAAGGAGTCTTATTAAATCTTTATTTGTTAAGACATAAGACTAATATAAGAAAAAATGAGTTCGATATATTAACTTGTAAACAATTTTCCGAATAACTAAAGAAAATAAGTTGTTAGGAAATTGCGATTCAAAAAATACTATGAAAAAAAAATTATTGACTGGTATAATAAATTAGAAACATTTGATAATTTTTACATATCAAAGGAAATTAAATAGACAAGATATTATGTATATAAGAATTGAAGTGAAATTATTGATACTATGTATTATGTACATACAATAGTTAAGCAAAGTAATCTCAAAATTTTGCAGCAAAATATGACTGAATTGTTACGAAATAATTGTCTAGAACATGGAGAATGATAATGATCCTCAGAATAGTTCCTTGAAAATTGAAATTATACGAGTTAGACAAACTTTCCCTGGCCAAACTATGCCGTAACTACTGAAACGTTTACGCAATTTTCTCTGAGTCACATTTTTCGAATTTATGTAAGCTATAACATTTGAACGAAATAAGATATTGACTCAGTTTTGATTTTATTTGAAAATAGACTAAAGTTATTGTAACTTATACCTAAAAGCGAAGAGTATTTTCTTATAGCTATTTTAGAGGCAAAATAATGAAGACAACCAATTACGTAAATTTTACTTGTCCGCCTCCAACCACTCCCATATATGTATGTACATATGTATTTATTTTATGAAATTTTTTGCAAAATTGATTTCAAGTAATTTTTACGAATGAATACACAAAAATAACATTTTTTGACACTTCTGTTCCAGCATGCATAACAGATTTTGAGACTTTGGAAATATAATTTTTACTTAGCTGGCGAAAGTTTAAAATCTGATCTTTACAAGTTGTAGTTACTATTAATATGGGGGAATAATTTTCAATTTTAACCTTGATAACAACATTGTCAGTAAAATTCTCGCTTTAAAATGCATGATTTCACAGCAATTTTGAATTCATTTACATTCTATTTGCGAGTTATGCTTCATAAATCATAAACCATTTCAAAAGCCAGCTAATCAACGTTTAGTGCATCGTTAAGTAAAGTGCTTAAACCGTGTAAATTTTGTACGTTCACAGTTTCTAAATATGGAGCAGAGATTTTCCCACATTTATTAAGCGCAACTGAACGTAATCACCAGCAAGGCAGCAACTTGCAGTTCTCAAAATCTGTGTTACATAAACTCAATCCAATTTGAATTGCCCCAAGAGGCCTCATAACCTTGAGGTTTATGAAACGTTGCAGCATTTTTCGCTGCAGAAATGGCACCTTTACCGCCAACACACTTCGGAAATTTAGAGAATGTACTACATGAAAATGAAAGTCCAATCCTTCAAATGTTCGCTGCAGTGCCCGTGGCAGTTTATGTCTTTACGAACAGCACAAATAATATCTGGGAAAATTGAATAAATCGTCGTAACTGAAAATCGTAAGGAAGCAAGTGCAGGCGATTATTTGTGCATGTCGATCTTGAACTTGATGTCGACTCGGCCGATTTCCGCTCCGGGAAATTTTTTTTTAAACCAAATTGCAACCAAGTTGCTTCAAGAGCAGCCCCCCCTGTTAATGAACTCCATAAAAACATATCGGACCAATAACCATTTTGCCATTAGTGGAATTTATTAACTCTCAATGGGGTCCATGAATGGATCCCAGCGGCTGGCCGCGCTCCGAGCGCCTCCCCCAGCAGCAATTCGCGTGCAGCTTGGACCGCTTTTGGTTCGGTTTTTTTTTTAAGATCATAAAGAGAAAGGCGATTTGATCAGTGAATTAAAATTAATACCATGCTTAATGCTGGCCACTACTGTTTCAACTTTTTCTCCTTAATTATTTTTGCAGCCGACGCGCCATGGCAGTCATCGGCCGGAGCAGCTCCCATCGAACCAGTTTCCCAGATTGAGTCAATCCAAGTAATAATACAAAAATTGTAAACTGTTACTGCATTTTAAAATCTAATGGCACGCCATCGTCGATCAGGAAGTAATCAGGTTTGAAAATCATGCAATGGACTTTTATATAATTGATTCCAGCGAGTTGTTCGCGTTGTTGAGGATGTAACGTTGCAAAGATTTTCCACATATTTTAATTAGCTCGATGCAGTTTTCTCACGAGATGGACAAACATTTCTTATGATAGGGATTTGACATTTTTTTATTTTCTTATCAGTTGGGAAGTTCTAGGTTGATCATGACTTTGACGATCTTAACGCAACGATCAGCACTTTCATGAGAAAGTCACAAAATTCTAGGGAATGTGTTAATTGGATGAAGAAGTTTAAAGAACACTTTTTTTCATTTTAAGTAGAGTTCCATAAACTTATTTGTCTTTCTCTTAACTTATTTCTGCAAATGGGTTTTTTATTAGAGCGAGTATGATGATGATATTAGGACAAGTTATATATAAACGAGATCATTTCGGTTTTTCAACTGCTACACAAAATCGTTTTTAATATTTGTTAAATATTTTTATTGAAGGCATAACGTTTATTCAGAGAAAATTATACAACAAATATACAATACATAAACCCGCCTTTGTCTGGGCTTCGATCAAAATGTACTTACATTTTTTAATCATCAGTGATCTATAATGTAAAATTTAATTTCGTTATTTCGAAGGGAAAAGCCTTACAATAAATTATTTGAGTATTTGTTTAAATACATGATTTACAACTCCTCACGCAGTCATTTTTGTAATACACCTGGTAACAAAATATGTATGTTATAAACAGCAATTTTGATAATGAAAAATATTGAAAACGCATTAATAATTTAATCATAAGATCCTTTTTAATGATACAAAAGAATAGATTTATTTTTTTAGAGCTGCTCTCTGGTAAGGAACTCTAAAAAGCAAAATTGTAAACTTTCACAAGCTAGATGAAACATAACTTTTAAATTTTAAAAGTTCACTGCTCCGGAAATTTCATTTTTATTAAATTCATGTTTTGTTCTGCAAATTCAAGTAAAACCCAATGAGTTAATTGTCTCACTGTAAACAGAATTTTCAATACTTGTACGCTCTGAGATACTGAGAATTTGTTTAAAATAAGAACAGAACACAAATCACACTTTGCCAGATGTTAAATGTGGCGCCTGAAAATTCTCCAAATTACATTTTGGAATATTGCTTTTCACGATATGACGACCACATGTCTGCACTTGCTCTTATTACCTTATTGTTAGAATTATAACTTCTGTCTCTTCCCAAGTTATTCATATAAATTTTGCTTTTATCTTTTATTTCTTGTTGAACTCTAGTGCTTCTAATTGCAATTAGAACGTTCGCTTGCTTCCCAAAAGTTGTGTATTTAAAATAATAATTATTAACAGATTTATTATAATTTTAATGAACCACATTATTATTTATTTATTCTTTTAAATCTTATTCCCACTATTAATATTTCTAATTTCTCAGTCTTTTTCTGTTTGCCAATCCTTACAATTTTAACAACTTCGAACTTATAGAAAATGGGAAGGTACTATTGCTAAATAGTAATTCATAAAATTAAATTAACGAACGAACAAAAGCGTCCATCGTTGTGCTACTTACACAATTTATATTTTAAAAGCAGTATTTTAGTCAACTTTTTATTTTTTATATTTTTATGGAACCTAATTTAAAAAAAAAAACTTCTCTCAATTGTCAGTTTACCTCATTAATATTGTTAAATTGCATAACCTTTCTACTCCTGTGGAGTCTACCTAATAAGTTTTTATTAATTTTAATTCCAAAAATGACCGCTGGGCATTAGCCATAGTAACGAGAGTTGTTAAAAGATTGCTCAACGATTTTTTAGCGTCGTTTTTAAGTATAGAAATATATAATTAAAAATATAAAAATTGAAAAACACAAATTGTTGCTAAAAATGTTATAAATTACCTTGCAACTATGAAAGAATTTTTTGATTTTATTTTTTAATGGATAAGGAATAGGCTAGAAATTCTGTTTAAAATGTTCTGCTTTCTTAATATAATTTTTGTGTTAGGCAGCAGTTGATACTGGCTGATTGGGGGTCTTTTATATTTTTCTTTTTAAGAATACAAAACAGAAAGCTGAAATTGTGTATTATGGGCTCTCAACGATATCTTTTTCTTACGAATGCGTTCAAAATTTTGAATTTTCTTTTGATAATTTGTGCAGTTCTGTACTAATATACATCACATCGTTGCCTTGAAAAATAATTTTTGCATTTTGTGCGTGCGCCCTTGAGAATTTTAGTTTATAAGTGAAGATAAAAACAGATTTTGTATTTTTGAAATACATGTTTGTGAATGTATTCTATTTGTGGATTTTGTTGCGTAATAGTTGCAAAAATTGTGTTAATAATCAATAAATACTAAAATTGTCCTTATCACTTTTCTTATCTATAAACTCAAATGAACCTACTTAAGAAAGGAAAGGTTTAAACGCAAAACATCAAAATTGCTCAATCAAGAACTTCTCTTTGTACCGCCGTAGAAAGTCAACAGTCACCCATTTGTCGGTGACTCATTAGATCATTAGATATAGATATGGAACTCTTCTTCCAGCCTTTGATATTGAATGAATTTATTGAATGGCCTCCAACTCAGTGGAGGTCAAGACGCAGCCCGAAGCAGCCGACAAGACGTTCCTGGAACTCTGCCCAAAGGGGGGACCTACGTCGACGGAGACACATAGTTATGTTTTTTAGCTGAAACTAAAAGTCGTATATGAAGACGCTGCATCTAGGCTCTTTTAGGCTCTTGGGTACTTTGTCATCGGTGCTTTTTCTCTAATATTTTGTGCATGAACGATATTCAATTTGTCTGGCAGCCGTTTCCGTATTCCCATCTGAGAACTCCTCTCTATAATTAACTCATGCTAAATGAGAATGACTCAATCCTTTCAGTCGGCCAAAATAGAATCAGTTTTAATTTATTATACGCCCGAAAGACGCTAACTAAACTGTGTCAATATTTTGTTCGTCTTCCCGGAGAACTAATTTGGTGCGCTGTTGTCAGCTGGCGATTAAAAGGAACCGCTGGAGCACATTCGGTAAAAGACGAGTGCCTTGGGGAACCCCAAAATGCTCTAATTATAATTAAGACTTTAAAGATGACGTAGGGCAGTCCCTGCATTCCCGGGAATAGTCCACAAATGCATAAAATGTTGCGTCACGTGTCGAGCCTTTAAAAAGGTGTTGGCAATTTGTTTAAGTAACGCGATGGTCTCTCCCAATTGTGTAATTTAAAAGAGCCCCGCGGTGTTGGGGATTTGGATCGGAAGTTGAATTGTGTCACGCCGCGGTGTCTGGCGTCTTTTTAGTTGGTCACAGAAATAGTTCTACCAAAAGTGGCCAGTCTGGAGAAAATCGATTAACAGTGCAAGGATTTTCGTTTCTTTTTTGAGATGCAAAATTACACTTACAGCACCCCGAAAAAACGGTTGGAACGACGCCGCTGGTTAAACAGCCACTCCGCGGCGGCGGTTCCTTATCAATTTAATAAGAGTCGTCACTGTCTGATGATAAGCGATAAGCTCAGCTGTGGATCATATGCGGGAATCGTCATACAGATTAAGTTTCATAACGGGTAATCCGCGTGGAGCACATACACTTTTTTTTACACTTTTCACTTTTTCTTTGGGAGCTCGATGCAACCGCGCTAATTACGCGAATTGCGGTAAGTGCACGGGCGTGTAACCCGAAAGGAATTATGCAAACAATGCACGCGCACACTAGACGAAGCAGTGTTCGATAGTCACTGCGTCCAATTGGTGCTACTCAAAGCCACGTCGGGCCTCTTCAAGGATTTTTTTTACACTAAATATTGGCACTAAAAATAGAGCACCTCACTAGCACAGGTACTTCGGCCGAAAAGTGTAAAAATTTTCTGACGACAACGAAGCCAATAATTCACACAGCCGACACGAATTGAACCAACAGCGCAAACCAACCGGCCACTCAGACTGTTGAGCCAACACTGAAATTTCGAATGAGTGATTCACTGGGCCGGGGCCCCATTGGGAGACTTCTGAAGCCGCGGCCGCGCTCGTTGAATTCCAACGATCCGCCGGCCCTGCCAGTGGATTCCGTCCATTTGCTCGGTGCTCCGCGAGAGCCCCGTCTTATCAGATTTTGATAGATTCCCAGTGGAGCGATTGCTCGGCTCGAAGTCTTGGACTCTGGCGACCGATCCGATCCGAGCCTCCGCCTGAGACACCAAAATCCGTCTGGAGACTCCGTCAGCATGGGAAGGAGCCGGCCCAGCTGCTTCGCGACTTGGCTACGGAGTCGTGGCAGCTGCCCATGCGCGTGCCCGAAGCCTCCACAGTGCCCCGCGGGGCCCCAAACTTTAGAAGGAGTTCTATCCGAATTCTGCAGCGAATGGATCTGCTTTACGGCGGGGCATTTTTGCATCACCTACAGTGATGATGATGATGCCAAAAAGTACTTTAGAAAGGAAAGTTTTACATACGCACCTATTTTATCGCCACCAAAACTTCTACAGTAGAAGTATTTTGTCCAAAAACTATGCTAAATTTTTTCGAAAATTTTGCATACCTACATGAAGAAGTCTGGCTTTTATTTCGGAGCAGACTTGTAAAATAATGAGATACATTGATTAATGTTATAATTACCATTACTAACCCTGGGATTCCCTTACGATTTAGAGCTAGAATATAGAGCCCAAATTTTTTACCAAAAAACCTTAGTGGCACTAACTTTCGGTAAATAGGCAAATGAAATAAATGTAGTAGGTCATTCTAAATTTGAAGCAATATTAAGATTCTCTAAACACTTTTTCTCTAACTTAGAGCTTTAATTTAGATCAATTTCATTCACATATCAACTGTATATATAGTGAGCAGCTAGAATCGTTGAACCCAAGGTTGAAAAATAATAATATAAATGTGATGCGCGTGTGTAATTAATTAAAAATTGTCAATGTAGTAATGGTAATGGTAATTTAACAAAACATGCCAATTACTCATAATGGTAATTGTAATGAACGTGACAATCTTAAAAGTCTTACCCACAATAATAAAATATTGTACATTACGAGTTTACTCGAAGTAAAAACAAGTTAAATGAACTTATTTAAATTATCTTGCTTAACTTTAATTCCCAATTTCTTATTTACTAAAATATACGAGTACCTCGTAGTGAATAGACTACTCGTAACGTAACGATGTTTTTAAACTAAAAATTAGGAAGGGTAACCACGCTTTGGTGCAAATTAGTCTTGTTTCGTTTTAAACGATGAAAAAGTCCAAAAATTTGCAACATTAAAAAAACTTAAAACAAATTTTACGTTTACGTATCAAAGTTACATAAATGGATAAAGCAGATACATAGCAATTAATAAATTTTTGCATCACGTGCACTGTCAAAATGTCCCATAATATGCAAATACAAATTTAATGATCACAAACTATATACACCTTGAGAGAATTTTCAGAGCTATTTAATGCTGTTTGCAATTAAAAGATCTTCTAACTCATTGTCTTGAGATAAGAGAATTACAACACAAATCCATTCATTTCTTCCTGTCTACCATAGCTTTGAATTTTTTATTATTAAATTTTGTTAAAATATCTTCATGTCACACATTTGATTCGATAAAATATTTCCAAAGCGGCTTGAGGTCTTCATAAAAATTATTGAAAACTTCCTCTATAAGATCATCGCCACCACTCCCTAAAAGAAAAATGAAGATGTTTAAAACTATAGAAATAATTCTCGATAATTCATCAACAGATACGTTAAACGTTCATAAATTTGTATTTTGCCAAATAAGGAGGCATTTTTAATATTTTTATTTATTAAATTAATGAACAACTTGGAGGATTTTAACCAACATTAATTTGAGAATTGGAAAATCAATTTCCGATAAATTTTATGTTTTTGGTGTCGTATAAACTTTAGAGATATTTTAGTAACATATTAAACTACTTTACAATAATCAGAATATCTATTTTTGATGTTAGGTTCGTATAAAACAAGCTTTTCGTGCCCAAAAATACAGTGTTAAAAATACTCAAATATTGAACCAATTCTTCAGTTTAATTTATTTATTTGTAGGTGCCTTTTCTTAAAATATAATATACTATATCATAGATTTCTTCATAACATTCTTGTGAAGACAGCTTCATTTAATCTGTGACTGTAGTTTCATTTCAGCCATGTCGAGGTGCAAACCTCCAAAGAGCGATGCAGATTACTTTTCCATTTTCGTCCGATTCAGGCTAAGTAGACTATGTGAGGTATGCAAACAAATCCGCTGAGTTGTCGAGCTCGTTTGGCGTTAAAATTTAATTAGAACGAGCAGTTTGCAACGGTGCAGAAAAACGCTATTTAATGTCTCTAACAGAAATGCGTTCATTAGATCCGGTGCAGAATTCTATCTGCAACACGAAATTCCGCAACTCTGAGCACCATTCCAAGCATTTCTACATTTGCGATAATCAGGAACAGCTGTAGCGGGTTTAAGACACACCTTTACGTAACAGAAATTCGTAATTTCTCCTAATGTTCTGAGCATGATAATCACTGTAGGAAATGGACTTTTCTTATCTACTAAGACAATTGAGAAATGGAGTTGCTTATCAAATTCGCATCTAAAGTGGCTCATTCATGTGAAAGTCCGCTGATACAAAAAGTATGATATTGATAGGTAATTGTTGAAGAACAGTATCTTATTTTTATTTACCGCGACATTTATAGGTTAGTTTGAGTGTTTCTTTTATTATCTTTTCAGGTCTGCTTTTAAGACTTGAATGTTTCATTTCCAGGGCTATTTGAAATAAATAAATGCGTAAAAACCCAGGACCGAGAGGGTAAATAACTTGAGGATGATGTGCACAATTTTTATTTCTGTTAGTATATCTTGAAAATTTAGATATGTACTGTACATACAATACCTAATATTCAAAAAAAATATCCATTTTCCACTTAATATTCCAAACAATTATTGAGACTACAATTGTCTAGTTAAAAACAAAACATAATTATTAATTTTATATTTCGTTTATAAGAGAAATAGAGTTTTACGGTAAATCGTCTATTTTCCTTCAGAAATTTGACAAATACAAATTAGTTTATTTCAAAATCTGGGAATAACTCATAGCTTCACTTCAATGTATAGAGTTATCAATAATATTACTATTTTAAAAATAAATATTTCTTTGTGTATTAAAAAATTAATAAATTCAGTTTTAATAATAAAATAAATACAATACCAAAGCGTAAACTGTTTGTCAAAATAATACAAAATAATAATTTTCACAATAATCGAACTGTTTTTTTTCGAAATCTCAATTTAGAATTTTTACAATTTGACTTTTTTTTATCATTATCATATATTTATCTTGGATTCTAATGGGTTGATTAAATAATAAGAATAAAGTTTTGAGTCCGATACTTGCAACAATGGTTTCAAGTTTGTTTTCTATGCAGAAATAATTCATAAGCTTAACTCATATTAGAAAAATATATAATTATTAGCTAGTTTCATCATGGTGTTATAGTAAATATTATAATAGTTCTTATAAATCATTTTTGTAACGAAATCTCGAAAGATGATTTAGTTGCGCTGGACCAACAATATTTTCTAAGTATTTTTACACTTTCTCCGATTTCGTTTCTTTAGATTGTTTTGTTGAAAATTGTAAATTAAAATAAATGAGTAATTACGCCTTATTTTAAATACTTGTAACATAACTTTTTGTTATAAAAAGCTAAACTAATTATTATTAATTATGTAGGTACTCAATTTGTTCATGGAAAATTGCATAAAGCGTTCTTAATTTTGGAGGCTGTAATAGAAATAGTGATAAGACTTGAGTTATAAAATGAAAAATACTTTCCATTTCTTCTGAAATAATCAATTGTGTCCGTGAATCCAATTCAGATCGCAATCGTATGAGACGGAAACATTAATGACTCAATTCTCACTTTATGAATACCCATTACCCAGAGCAAGTGGATTTTTGTTAACAGAATCAGCAACTCTGTACAAAGCGCAACATAATGAGGGAATAGGTAACAGAACTTCACCGTCCCCCCTGCATTTTCTAATTATGATAATTTTCCCATTGCATCGTGCGACGCACTTGCACAGAATGGTTCAATTTAGAATGATAGCAGCGCACTCACCTCGCGATAATTAATAACTGGAGTGTTCAGAAGAGTTGCTTCCTCGCAAAGTGCCTGGCTCACTGCTGGAGTGTTATTGAGGTGATGGCACTCCATTATTATTACTCTTGCAATGTGCAATGCAATTGCTTCATGAATTATTTGCACATAAATAATGCAGTGTATGCAAAATTTCTATGATGCATTGCGGACGAACTTTTAGGTTTCGTTCGTTGTGATTATGATGATGACCACTGTCGAAAGGAAGTATCGATTGCGTCCGCTGTTTTCTCATTAATTCTGTGAGTCATACGCGACACGTTATGAATACAAATTGTAAATTTTAGCAAGTCGCCAAAGTAGGTTGCGGTTAAATCTACACAAAGATTTATCTTTGAATAGTCTCTATATACCTCTTAATGAATACTTTTTTAAAATTCTGAAATTTGAATTTATTTCCAATAACTACATAAGTACTTAAAGATTTTTGGGTGTTTTTTTTTATAAATCATTCTATAACTCAATTTTTAATGGATACGAATAAATTCTCTAACCCTCCTTCTTGAAGAAATAATATAAGCCTTTAAATTTTTATTTTGTGAAGAAGAACCATGATTAACATATCGTTATCGATTTAGTTTCGTTTAGAATATTGTACCTTATTTTTACCATTTTCAAGATAATATGTTGTATGTTCTAAAAGTAATAATTAAATGATATATACATTTTTATTCCTAAAAAAACTTGTTTGCTGTTCACACAGCAATTGTAAGGCCAAATGTGCACTAAGGTGACGAAGCTAATTTATAAACAACATTTTAGAAATACATAAATTACATTTTAGAACTACTTTTAAAGATAGATAGTCTTTCGAGGACTTCAAAATATCAATCAAATAGGTTCTTTCTATGAATGAATATAAACGAGAAAATAAGTAAGAAAAATTAAAGACCTACGAGTCATTTTCTATGAAAAACTGCTATTTGCTCCGCATATTAATTTTATAATAAATAATAAAGCATTTAAATGCGGTTATTTTTCGATATTTTCAAAACAAAAAATCACGATTCAAGTTTAAAAACTTTTAGTTATAATATATAGAGTAGGTTAAAAATAAGTAAAAACTGCGTGTGGGTAATAATAAAAAAGTTACTACAATAGTTTATTGTAGTAATACCTTATATGATCAATCATGTAGTATGAAATAAATTTACTTTAGTTGTTACATTTTCTGTACTTCTTCTGTATTTTACTTTTAAATAAGTAAGGAAGTTACTCTGTCACTTCCATATCTCAAGCATGAATACAGAACTTGTCGGAATTAAAAGTATTATTCAACATTTCTTCGACACGAACAAATTTCATTTGCACTCCATTTATTTTGGCCATTAATTTCTATAGCTTTCATGGTTAAAAGCCATTAATGATATTTAACAAGAAACCCGATATGTTCGAAGTTCTTTATAAATTAATTACAAGAAGAAACATCCTTGGAAAGTTTTAATATTTTTTACGCTAAGATGAGTTCTGTGTGACGCTTGACTTCGTCAAATTGCAAGCAACAATTCAATTAAATTTTATTGTTGAATATGTTAAAGACAACAGAGAAATTTTCTCATCAGGTGAATCAGTCGAGAGTTAATAAAACAAAAGGGAAACAATGCAATTTTCTGAAAGCGACAATTAGCACGTATGCATAGAGGGCAATTAATTGAAAAAGCGCCTAAACCACTCGCGCAGGTTTTTGTCTACTATCACAACTACGACTACGGCACCTGAAAGGAAACGGTGAGAAATCTTCAGGGTAAAAGTGCATTAAAAAAAGTAAAGCAAGCGAAAATCTACTTTAAACAGGAAGATCCACGCGGTTATGTTTTAGCATTAGCATATTTTGAGGAAAAAGTTGTCGTGGTGTTTGATACAATCAGTCAGCCACCTCCGAAGAAAGTAATTTGCCGTCGAGGTTCAGGTACGACTGTGCCGGCACGCCGCGTGCGGAGGCATAAGGTAACGAAAGTCAGCCTCATTAGCACTGCTTGAAACGAGCAGTTCAATGAAAGGTAATTGATTCTTTTATATTTTTGTTTTCTGCTGAGAAGAAGAAAGGCGCCCAACGTCTTCGGGAACATGTTTATTATTTAATGCAAATAAGTGAGAAATCTTGATGCAAAACTTTATTCACCTTAAATAAAGTTTAATATGCTTACATGCAGTGTTTACAAAGGTGTTCCCATAATTCCTTTTAATTTGCATTTCTACTTTCGATTCGAACTGCCAGTTTCACCTTTAAGGGGAAAGATTTATAATGTCCAAATTAATGGAAGATATCGAGTTTGATTTAGCATTTTATTTTCAAAATATTTAACTATGTACGTTGTTTTGCCCTTCTCTACTTCTTTTTAATATATTTTATAATTAAATATTTTAACGTCACTTTTCATTCAATTATTATTTTTAGCTTTGCTTATTAATTGAACGATTAATTTTACCATATAAGAACATTTAGTAACTTAACCACATCGCTTTCCAAGAATTTAATTTAAAAAAATACACTGTTGCAAGTTTTAATGAAATTACTACAGCAGGGATAGGATGAAAAGTCTCGAATTGCTATTTAGCAGTTGTTTTGGACTGAACAAATATATTTTTAATTGAATGAAGATCACCAGAATTGTACCTATCATTTGGAAATGTTTATATTCGACGTCTCTGCGTATAAAATTTAATTCCAAAATACACTACCACTGTAGTCAAGCATGGAGATAGGAGTGGCATTTTTCGTCGAATGAATGAATCAGTTCTAGAAAATATAATGATTTACCAATTATTTGCAAATATACCAACACGATAACGATACCATGCACACTGCACAGTCAGTGAAACAATGGTTACAGAATAAATCTACTAATGCTCTGATTGGTCTTCTTACAGCGTTGATGAATTGTACAGAAGAATTGAAAAGGTTTGAAAATCCATCACAAAAGAACGTTTCCATATTAGAATCTTTACAAAGACGATGTGAGGTGGTCCTCAAAAATAAAAGTCAAATTAAATGAAGTTTTATGACGAAATTGAAGATCCTAATTTTGCCGTCGCTTGGAAAACGAAAAATTGGAAGAATATTTCTTTTAAGCGCGAAATCAGTACTTGTAATTGTTCTTGATTCATTTTTTCATAGATTGACAAAAAACGTATAAATATAATATGTACCTATGTAAAGAAATAAATATGGTAGAAAATCACTAACAACGCAACAAAATTCAATCGATAAATTCATTTTCATAAAAAAAATTATTAAATATTTATAAAACTGCGTAAACCTACATATGCTTATTTTAGACAAATCGATATCAAAATTAATATGATTGGTTATCACGCATCACGTAGTAGACATTAGATTATTTTTTGATAAACAAATTTCCCAAGAATTGGTAATTCCATTTAGATAATTTTCGGGGAATCGTTTGATAATTTTTACTGACTGAGGATAGACAATCACAATAACATACAAAGCAAGTAGTGCATTTGACCGCTTTAATATGTTATTCGATTGTTGTGAATTATTAAATTTGCTTGAAGATACACGTATTGTTTTAAAAATCTCAATTTTTATAGGTAAAAATTTTCTAAAAATTCTTTTAAGTAAAAACCGTTTTGGTTCTTTTGAAAACCGTACGGGTAATTAACATAAAACATAAATGAATTCCGTTCTCGATCGACCGGAAATTGATGTGATAATGTTCATGTGAAAAAAAATTTCTCTTCAGAGACATCGGCATTGTCTAAAAATACTTTTATTGAAAAGACTTTAAGAATACACCCATAAATCACGTAAGGTGATAAATTTTAGGAGAAAAAAATGCTTTACACTATTTTTTCCGAACGCATAATAGGATTTCTTGAATTACCATAAGTGAAAGCTTTGCTGATGTTGCTGACATGGATGCTAACGCTAATTTATTTTTGAAGCTCCATGTTAATGGGAATGCAACATTTGTGCAGTTAAAAGAAATTAAAAATTCGAACGATATTACAATATTATTCGGGCGTTTTCCTGCCATTTACAACAGAGCATTTAAATTAATTAATCATGCAGCCAATTTGCATATTAACAGGTGTTATGAAACATCTTGAAATTAATCCACAGTCTTCCGCCGCCTTTTAGAATTCTTAATTAATAATTATTTCGAAAATGCATTGTTTTGTCAGCGTTGGTTATGACACGTCCTCGGAATCTAGCTAAAATGCAGTTTAATTTGATAAACGAGCAGCGAAGACTGCCTGCTGCAGCGCTGTGTCTCACATGTCGAAATCGGTTGATGTTGATAGACACTTGTTGCCACTCCACGAAATATGGCGGGCACTGTAACAATAGATCGCGGCGACGGTTGAAAGTAAAATACAAATCATCGTGTGAGATTTTCCCGACTTTGAAGACGAACGCACCGTCGCGCGCCGTCTGCAAAAACAACGCCAAATCTTTAAGATTTTCACCTGCATTATGTTTGCCCGGACGGAATGAGATGAGATTGCACAGCCCAGTTGAGTCGTCCTCGTAATGTAAACAGACAGCAATTAGCAATGACAAATGTGGGAGCGCACTGTCGTAAAAATTCCGCGGATGATGGATTCCCTCCTGTTCCAGAGCTACAGCAGTCGCTTGCACGAACTGGGAGTTGTGATTGAGATGTCATGCGTTGACGAGGTTTTCATCGTTTTGCAAGAAAGTTAATTTATATTGACTATAAGGAGTAGGTGTGAAAATGAAGGTAAATTTTAGCAATGCTTTCATTTAAAACTAAAAGAACATTTCGTTTTACTACTAAGTATTACTCAAGTATTGTTATTTGACGCCGACAAGCACGCATTTGGCGTGTAAAATGACTTAAGAATGATTATTTTATCGATTTTATCCGGCAAAAGCTTAGCAAGCATTTTAGTTATTCCTAGGCACAAGCAGTTCGCACAAACATTTTGTTTAATTCAATTAGAACGTATATGCGTGCTTGTCAGCAATTTTGCCTGGAATAGGGCTATTACTGCTCGAGTACTTCTGAGCACATACTTGAGTTCTAGAATTCGAGTAAAAGAGAATTGAATATTCGATTCGAGAACTTCAGAAGCAAATTCTACGAGAACTCGAGTAAGGGAGTACTTGAGTATTCAATTAAAAAGTATTAGATTTTGGGAGAAATAAATGGCAAACAATGCATACTCAAAAAAAGAAAATTAAATATGAAAGGCCAAATAATTGATATTTTGTCTGTTTGGTAAAAAATTCTTTAATTCAAATGTTCAAATGGACGCTGAAATTTATTCAAAACAATCAATAAAATCGTAATAAATAAATTAGTGTTCATACAAAAAACCCTGTGGACAAAGTGAAATTTCAAAATTATACAAAATTATTATGTATGTATAAGAGGCCAACAAAATGTTTGTTGTCATGTTTGATCTAAACTGAATTTTAAAATAAGATATAAACAAATTCTTTGGGTCGAACTGAAACTGAACAAAAGCAGAGAACTTTCTTAAAATTTATTTATTAATATATTTATTTAACTTTCCAAAACTGCTTCGACCAAGGTCAGAAAATTAAGAAAACTTCGTGGCTAGGCACATTAATTTGAATAAGAGTAAACAACATGTTTTTATCAAAATTCTTTAGCATTTATCGCCAGATAATTTCGCAAAATTCCAGCGGTCATTGTCTTTTTAAGTTCTACAAAACCCATTGTACTCACAAGTCACAACCTTTCATGTTGTAGCTCTCAATTTGCTTTTCATTCCAAAAATATCTCACAATTTTGCAATCCGCGTGCAGAATATAGAAGAACCTCAAAAACTTGGTCAAACGTTAAGCGTAATTTAGTCTAGCTCACCTGAGCCCGCTGTTTCGGCAAAATTTGTTCTCATAGTTCACGGCGAACGACACCTGACACGGTAACCGCTCAATTGTTATGGTCCACGTTGGATTTGCAAGCGTTTCTAGAGTCTCACGCCTTTTTCTATTTCTTAAGATGTTAGTGGCCAGCAGCCGGGTGGAATTGCAGCCATTTAGCCATTCCCAGAATAGCGTTGTTAACCTTTCACGTCTTGATGCACAACGAAAGGTCGATAAAAATTCGTGGTTAGGTGGAGTCGCATACTTGAGGAGTTGGTATTTGGCAGGTTTCAAATGAAGTTGGTTTTAAAGAGATCATTACTAACCACTGGTCCAGTTTAGAAAGGAAAATCGTGTGGACCAGTCGGGAAAAGGTCATTGAAAAGTAAATCGCTAAATAAAATATGTAGGCACAGGCTGTTCACGCAGAATTTCTACATCAATAAACCTAAAATTGCGGAAGAAAGTGTGCGCTAGCTGAAAAACGAGAGATCGGAAGAAACTCAAAGTTTCATTAAAACAAGCCAATGCATCAAACCTGCTATCAACTCCGCAAATTACAGGTTATCGGATGAGCCTCTAACGAGTGTAGCCCATTGCAGATGATTCAAAATTTTGCTAGAAAGTTTCTTCAATTCAAGGAAAGCACGTGCGTAAACAAACTTCTTCTAGACTGTTTACATTTCACGACAAAATAGCATTCGCGCGATACGCGGAACCGTCGTCAGATCCACTCGAATGCCAACAGAAGCAGTCGCAACATATAAGAAGATGTTTTATCCATTTTCAAACGCTCCAAGGAGCATTTCTTCTCCGCGGCTAAACCGATTCAGTTTTTATCATCTTCCGTTCATTTAACGATACAAAGTGGACGAGAAAAAATTGTTAAATTTATCAGTGCAGAACCTAACGAGATTAGATCGACTGATCAGTCTCCGAGGAAACCTGATAGTAGCAATGACCTGTGCTGCACGTCACCTCGTATTGAGGCACTGAAGACTGCATTCAAACGAAAAAATAAACAATTTCCTTCGATGGAGAAGAAAAATTTTCTCGTTTGAGCAATGCGCGACGACGCTTTTTGTCATCTTCAAAGCGCGCTAAGCATGCTTCCTGACGGCTTCCATTGTATGGACTTTATCGTCTCTGAGCTCGATTAATCGTCTTACGCCGAAGCCGATATCATTTACAAATAATACCGGGCCGCAACTTCTGCGGAGGCTTGGCCGGTGGAAGTTATGCATTATGCGAGTATCTTCATGGGTGACTGACCACCTCAAAAGAACTGGCCCGAGGAGGATGATATCTTCATCAGTAGACTAGACACGCACAATTAGGCTCGTTTGTTTGCGAAGACGTCTGCTTGTACGTCGATAAACCAAATTGGTTTCGATTTTCTATATATATGTTAATTTTCGAGCAGAATCCAGTTGGCTTTGGAATATGTTTCATAAACTTTTTTTTCTATATTTTAAAATCCGCTCATGAATGAAATTTATACAACATATTAAAAGTATAAAGCACTAGTGCTTGATCAAAGGATATTTACTTCGAATTAATACTTTTTGTTGTAAATAATTTTGTCATTGGTGTCGGATAAATCACTAAAAAGTTACGATGGTCATCGCAAAACACTATTTCTAAAAAAGAGCGTTCAACAATTCAGCACTATAACTTGGTCCACAATTAATATTTTATTTTTAAATTGTAATGAAGTTTATTTTAATCCAAAGTAGCCACACCAGGCCGCGCCCCTTCTTAACTTCAGCTTTATATCATGCTTAACAAGCGTTAAATTTTTTTATTTTTCTTCAAGAAAATATAGAATTATTTTGGTTTAGATAATACATACTCGCAAAGATAATAAAAACAAAAAACAAAATTTTCATCGATAATTGATTATTCGGCAACTACCCCAAACTATTTTTTCAATTAAAGTGTAATATTTCAAGAGTATCAAGGTCAAATGTTAGATCTTTAAATTAAAAATATTAATGACCTTGTTTTAGGAAATATAAGTAATTATAGCGATTTTCTGACAGTTCCGACAACTGTTAAAACAAATACAACACAAGTAATGAAATTTTGGGGATTGAACAGGAAAACATTTTAAAATAGGCCTTTATGAAGAACCAGATTATCACATTATTAATATAGCTCACCTGATCATTCGATCTAATTTTACACTTTTTTTTTTTTTTTAAGCAACCGCATGTATATCCAGCAATAGGTAAGGCCACTTTTCTGCCTAAACAATAAATTTTACAACATTTTAATACCTCTATACAGTTTCTAAATTTAAAATTATGATATCGAATGCAAGAGTCGTTCATACTTTTAGTCAAAGTCATAAAATAGCCTTCCATATTTCATTATAGAAATTATTTTAAAGGTATCAAATGGTAGATAATTAACAAAATATATTTGTTTATGTTTTTTGATTATAATCTTTTCAATGTATTTCTTTGTTATTTTATTGATTGATTTATAAAAGCAAGATTGTTTAAATTAATTTATACTTTGCTTTTAAGCTTTCGTTTACGTTTTATATAAAGAAATAATGTCAATTCGCTACTAAGTAAGTGTATTGTTTGGTTATAAAGCCTAGCGTACAATACCAATATTAAAAATTCGAATAAAACACTCAAATCCAATCAATTGCCAATAATCGATCAATCAAGGTGCAACGGCAGAAAATTGAGGTCGCCACAGCCTTAATTTGGCCATTAGATAACTGGATAAAGCGAAAAAGAGGGACAAGCGGCAAAAACCGGCAAATCTCCAGAAAAAAAATCCGCTTCCAGCAATCAAATCGATCAACGGGAGATAGTCAATCCGAGGCACTTTCCGAACTAAGAACCCTCCGCAGGTAAACTCAGGTGCGCCGATATCGCGGATAGACGGCTTAGATAGCTCTTTTTATTTTCAGGTTTTATTTTCCTCCTCATTATCACGATCATCGGTGCAGTCTCGTATTTGCGCTATCGGACAGCAAATAATCGACCCGCTCGGCGGCACGTACGCCAAGCAATTGTTGCCTTGCATTCGATATCCGCGCAAATTACTTCATCCTCTGAAAACATTTTACAAATTGGAAAAACACACGGCGAAGGAACGAGCCTCTCGAGAGCAACACGGAAACATCTTCCGTAATAATGTGAATTTCTTGCAATAACTGACGCTATTACAAATTCGGGAGCGATCATAAAAATATATCTTATATGGCATATTCTCTAGATGTCTAGTCTAGTCCTAGACCATGATGTAAATTATAGTAATAATGCAATAGTTACATTTTGTAGTTAACCCTAAAATAAGCCTTTTTGGTGGACCTAGAATTTTAAACCAAAATGTGTGCGAAATTAAAGTTTATGATGAAACACTACTTTAATCAAGTCATTCAGCCACACTGAAGAGAGCTGGCCAGAGTCCTGGATCGAAACGCCGACCAATCGTACAATTTTGTCAACCAGCCGCTCGGCTGGCAAAATTGTAACAATAAAAATTATTTAAAAAAAAACAAAAAAATTTTATGCAAAAACGTAATAGATAAGATACCAAATTTAAAGGGTAGATATGGCTAAAACAATAATGCCCAAATGTTGCGTTTTCATGATTCGAACGTTTGCGCAAATATAAATCATTTAATTAAAAAACACATACCTATTTTATTATCTTGCTGATAATATAGATTGCCGCAAAACCAAAAACGAAGATGTTAATTATTTTTTCTTAAAAGGTTTCATAGCTTGATTTATTAATTAATAAAAATTAGGTACTTGGATATTTTCTTACCGCAATTGTTTTCTAATAGACCAATGAGACAAATACATTTCAATAAAAGATAAATTAAATATTTCGGTTGCGTCTTGTATATTGTTTCTCCGTGTTTTTATTTTATTTTTGCATTTTATAGGCATAGTTGCACAACATCCACAAGTTTGTGGCTGTGGCTGTACTCCCGATAGAAATTTGTTGCCCATAAAAATAATTATTGCACAAACGACTTTTCTTAACCAAAGTCACGACATCGGTGGTAGCGAGGAAAAAGCATCAACAGAAAAAATCTAAAGTAATTTGCAACCAAGTACATCTCCAGTTCGATTCTTTGACTGCTGCGCCACCTGCACCGCAATAGGTGGACTGAGAGCTTGGCTCAACCTCGAGCAAGCACCTTCCGCGGAGCTTGGGCCGCGCCGCGACTGCTGCTCTTTGTGCAGCTTTTCCATGGACGGCGGGGGCCGTCTTTGGTGTTTGCACAAAATCTTTTCTTAAACTAATCTTAAAGAAAATTCTGCGGTACTCACGGAAGTAGTTCAAGGTTTCCCGAACTTGATCCTTCGTCAGGCCGAGTCCCTCGGGAGGAATGGGCAGTGCCGGAGTTGGAATGAACCAGTCCTGGTTGGAATAGCCCCCGAATTGCGTGAGGGTGTCGGCGCGCACTCGGTACTTCGGGATCTTCTCTTCGAGCAGCGAAAATATTTCAACCTCAGGGATTTCCTCGCCGTTGCAGATATCTGAAAAATAAAATTGAAAAAAATATGTTTTAAAAGAGATAATGCTTCTATTTATAAATGTATGTACTTAAAGTTAACCGGGGAATTAATTTTTGTTCAACTCGTTTCAAAGTCCTCACCTTCTTCGCACCTTAAGTAATCGTTTTTAAATTATTGATTATAGGATTTAAACGAATAAAAACGACCTAAAAAGTAATGCGTTAGCTTCTTATTCAAATCGGTTGCGGTTCTAGGTTTAACAGGAAATTTTGCACTCAATTGAAAGTTATAACTTCTTACTCATATCAATTTTTATCTCCAGAAAATCAAATCAAATTTCCTAAACAGCACTGCACTGAAAAGAGAAAAAATAACCCCTAGAATCTTGCTATTTAAACAATATTAAATGCATCATTAATTGCATTATTGTTCGATACTTACTTAAAGAATGAATATTAAAATAAACTATGAATGTATAAAAATAACTTGAATATTAGAAGTATTGAAGGTCTTATAGCGAAATTTTGATCGTTGATTTATTCCCACCTGCGATACCTTTTTAGAAGAAAATCGTCTCAAGTTTATGGTTACGATTTTAGATTTATTAAAAAAACATGATCGTATACATTACAAAGAAATATAATTTGAGCATGAAATTATTTCGGTTTAAGATTTGAATTCGGCAATTAAGAAAAAAGAGATAAATGTTTTAAGAAATCTTTAATTATAGCTATAAAATACGTTGATGACGTTATCCAAATGCAAAATATCCCTGGACCTGTATTTCGGCGAACCGCAAAGATTCTTTTTTTGAAATAAAAGAAATAATGGACCGTTTTATTTACAAACATATTTTGGAGACGCAAATTTTGCGAATATGCTGAACGTCACTTCGATGAGTGTTTTAGTATGATAATGACCCGAAACACACACCGAATCTGGTAAATGAGAATGGGTTCTAAGTTCTTGATTTGCCGGCGGCACAGTCACCAGATTTGAATCCTATCAGTCTACTGTTATGCATTTAAAAAATTTTTATTTAGTTTTGCACAATAACATGCACCAAAATTCATTATTTTTTTAACTAAATTGAATTGTACATTTGTTGCGAACTTAACCATATGAAATGTTTCATAAAAGGAGAAAAATTGGATATAGTTAGCTTTTTATTCTCCACTAAATAAAATAAGGAAAAAATTATATTAAGTTGGAATGTTTGCTATTATTTTGTACCATACTGTATTTATTTTTTTGTCCATAACTGTAGGTATTAGTATCATACATTATACATCTTATAAAATATAATCAAATTTTTTCTAATTTTATGGTGTTTCATCCTATAAATGATTGCTATTTCTACTTTTTTTAATTGACTTAATTTCTTTTTTCTTTAATTTGTGTTACTGGCATACTAAATGATCCTTCGTTTAGACTTCTAAACTTCTCGAATCTATTTTCAAATTTAACACCGTACACTGCATAAAAGTTGTACAAATATGTACATAGAAGATTTATTGACATCTTTCCATGGGTCCGTGAGACACCCTTATAATTTTCAATCGTAAAAAAAAAAAAATCTCTGGCAATACAATAATTTAGCTACAGGCTTATAAATCTTTGGCTGGTATTTTATAATACCAAAATTAATTTTTTAAATAATGGAAATTGAAAAAAAAAAACTTGGAAAGCCTATATAGTACTTCATAGCTTTCAAGACACTTTTATAGGATTTTTATCTGATTAAACAGTTTTCTATTATTTTATTCGCGCTTGTGCGTCTATTAACATCTTCTTGTGCTTCTTGTGCGTCTATTAACATCATACAATTGTGATTAAGTAAATTTCTGAATATATTTGGCAAACCACAATTTATGTGCATATATTCCACTGAAAATGTTCAAGAAAATGCAATCAATTTCTTTTCACAATTTTGTGGAATGGACGTTGGTTTTAAAAATAGTATTTGATGAATATACATAGTTAAAAAAATTAAAACAAAGAGTTTTATTTTAAAAATGAAGAAATAAAGGGTTTGTTAGTATTGTTATTTTACTTTAGGAGAGAACAGCGAAGCACGAATAATATGAGTTTTTTGCAATGAGTCTTTCATGTAGTAAGTTCCCAGCTCCATTCATTATACATTCATTAAGTGATTTAGTCATTCCATGACAAATGTAAAACATGAGAACTAGCAAATTGGCTCTAAGCCTCCCGACAACTTAGCCGCATTGTGTCATCTCCGGGAATAAATTAATTTTTAATTCCAAACAGTTCAACAAGCACAAAATATAAACATTATATAAACACAAGTTAGGGAAATAAAGAGGACAACACCTTCAAGAATTTGGCGGTACATTTAACTTTTGGCAGCGATTTTATCGGTCTCGGAATTTAGTTTTCCGACAAGGGGCTTTGTTTTGGTTGGAAATCCTCCAAAGTTGAAAATAAAAAAGGAAACATCCAAAACACACTTTTACACTTTCAATAAAAATTAAAACAAGAACTAGATAGCCACAGCGCTATACGTCACAACAAACCAATTTTAGTGGACTAGATATCCCACGGATGATGGCGTTACGAAATAATTGAAAATTTCTTCAAATGCCAAGGAGCCGAGTGCGAACTAATCTGCGACTTGCGTGGCTAAGTCAACTTCGGGGGAACGAAAATCCGAGCGGAATCCACCCGGCATCCGGCGGGTTTGTTGTTATTTTTGTAGACGTTCGACTCGCGAGAATCGCTCTCGCAATGATGCACCATCGCAAAATAGCTGTTCCGCCGCGGACGTGGATTTATTAAAAAATTTTCTCTTAAGTGCGAACGTCGCACGCCGATAGGGTGGAAAACTGCTTTATGCGAGATCATCCACTTAGAACCATTTAATTCCGAGGATTTAGAACAAGATCAATGAACTGACACATTCCGAAATATCTAGATTGGCGCGACAGTCTGGCCTTTACGTTTTTTTTCTTCCTAATTTGAATATCCCGAAGTTCGTAGACTCGATACGCGTTGCAAGTGCAAAAGTGCAGAAAATCATAATTACAAGGCTTTCAATTCCTCCCACGTTGGAGATTTGCATCGGTTTGAACAGGTCATAATTTCGCTTCCATGATTAATTTTAATATTCTGTTGTTTTCCTGCGGCACTACTTGGTAATTAGTTGCGATCGCAAGGCAAGAAAGTCAGCTTCATTTGCTCGACTTCCTCTTAATTAAAACGGCCACTCGGAGCGTGTTCAGCTTATTGTCACTCCTGGCTCCAAGATTGCATTTGAAGCAAAAACCGAAGTACGATAATAACATGTCTAATTACTCAAACTATTGTGCAGGGTAACTGACGGAATAACTTCCTATCTTGAGCTTGGTCAGAGTATAGTATCCATCCAAACTCGGTGCTGTGCACACCTTCGTGCATAATGCGATAAAAATTCTTACGAGCAACACTTTCCTTTGCCACTGATTATTGTAATGAAATTAGCGTTGTGAACAATGTACGGTCCGTGAAATTATTCAAATTGCCTTCTATACAATACATCTTCCTCAATAATTGTGTGAATTCTATTGATTTAGTAGAACAATTAAATTATCATACGTATATTTATATTTGAAAGGGAAAAGCAATCTAGCCACATCCTCCAAATTGGCAGGAACATTACTATTCTGAAGAAAATAAGGAAGCATATCAAGTCACACAATTGATTTTAGAAATAGAAATCAATAAAACAATCAGTTTAGCTCTCATTTCCGAGAAATATATAATATTAAAAAACACAAATGGCCCGTAGACGGGAATAGAAGCATTCAGTCACTGCTTAATTATTTATCATACCAAAATCTAGAATTATTCAATTAGACCTGATAAATTAAAAAGTGTCTTCATTGTGATGGTTTAGCTTTGAAAACAAGTTATGACAGTCTAGCCGTTTGCCCCGTCGAAAATCTCAGTCCTAGCTTCATTAGAGTACTATCTATATAAATATATTTTAATTAATTAATTAATAAGTAATTAAATTATTATTAAAGTTAATTGCAATTTTGAAAGTATTATAGAAAAAAGTGTACAAATGTTGAAAACAATAATACATTATACAATAAATTTCAAAATTACTTTTTTTAGGTAATACTTAGGTAATACTTCTGAACAATGAAAAATTATTCGATGTTTTGGTCGTCGTCCTCAATTTTTAACTTAAATTTTATGCAATTCTTAATTATAAAACAAGAATCACAAAATGTAAAAATTTTAGGGTTTCTAATTATATATTTTATAGTAAACAAGGGTTTACTTTGTTGGTGATTATATGGTATGAATTTTAATTTGTAATAATAAATAGTATAAGCTTTATTGAAGGGCAGAGGTTTAACATCTTTATATAAAATTAGAATTAAAATAAGGCAAAACAAGAACTTCCAAAACTACAGAATTATTTATTTTCTACTAAACTTGTCTGATATCGAAGAATATATTTTCCGTTCAATCTGTAAAAACTAAATAATTAAAATACATAGTAATCAAGTTTCCCAAAAGCTCCAAAAGTAAGAACAAATTTGCTTTAATGAAGAGGTCAACCACGCCAATTTCCAACTACATAAAGAAATTCGAAACTATTTTATTACTATTGCAAATCGATTAGGAAAGTTCGCGCGCGTTTTGTGGCTTTCTTAATTAAGGACGAAAATATAATATGTGATTGTGTGTACGAAAATACATAAATAGGAAAATATTTACCTGTTAGGCACGCGACATCACTTTTTTGCACAGGTGCTTTTTGTGAGTGTTGAAGTAAACGTTTTGCCGGAAAGCCGGGCAAATGTTTCTCCAAAGCGGCCTGTGCCAGAGGACTCAGGGGGGTCCTTGCCCCGCACTGGGATGCGGCAAGCATTGGCTCGTACTGATCCTGAAAATATAAAAAGACATATCGATGTAATATGTACTGCCAAAAAAACAAAAAACAAAATATGAACACTGAAATATAGTAACAATAGCTTAACAGCTGAATAAGATGGCCTTGCCCTGCCTAACAATAATTTGCGTGCTGAGTTTGCCTAATTTGCCAGAGACAAACAGATCGATATTAGCCAATCGACTTTGCAGAAAGGCTATTTTTAGGGGAGGCAATTAACAACGAACTCCAATTGATTCAAACTGCGGTTGCGGCAGTATTTTATCAAACTTCCTCCTTTGAATCACTGAAGCCACCACGAGCAGATTCCAAATTGATATAAACACAAAAATAAGATTTGATACGATTTCATCATCTTGTTTTTCTTAATTATGCAATCCTAATTGATTTCGGAACTTTGTTAGAATTTTGGTGCGATAGCTAAAAAGTTTATAAATTACAACTTGAGTGTAATATTTACCTAACGAAGCCAAAGTGAAGCAGACATTTTAATGATAAATTTTAATATTACAAATTAAAAACAAAAATACATAAAAACAATTTAATAAATAAATGGTAAACATTCTTCGATTGGGATGTTGAAATAAAAATGAATAAATATATATTTTATTAGCTGTGTTCTTTTCATATCGGATCCGGATCTAGATCTTGCAGAACACTTTGCATTGAATTGGAATTTTAAAAACCGTCAAGTATAAAAAGATTTCAAAATTTGTGAAAAGCGTATCAAATTGCCATGATTTCTACCCAACCAAACTTCAAATTTTGAACCAGATAAATTGTTGGGTCAAGTTTCTGACGCAAAGTGGATATAAATTCAGGCAATTTGATTTTATTTTCTTGAAATAAAAATTATTTGATATGGGTAACTGTTCCAAAAATTTCAATTCAGTACAAAATTTCCTGAAAGATCCAAATCCAGATCCGATGTGAAAAAAACACAGCTATTGTATCATGCAGCATCACATCAAAACAAGTGCTATACAAATTTTAAATGTTTTTCTTGATTTGAAGTCACCACTTTGAAGAAGAAAACAACTATGACAAATTAAAAATTTATACTGCTTAACTAAAATTTTGTGCTCCGATGGTTACTGCAAAATGTGATGTTTCCCAATGAACTACTTTCTCTGTTTAAATTTTGGACAGGGAAGGTGCCTGGTTTTGTATATTTGCAAATAGTGGCATTTATAAAATAAAATGTAGTTGCTTTTTCGGCAAAAAATAAAAAGTATCTTCAAGCTTCCATTTTTTCAACGACTAATAGCACAAACTCTTGTTTAACCGCTTTAATCCTCAAATTACTTAATCTTAATTTAAAGCCAAGTGTTCAAAATGACTCAAGATAATTACGGCTATGAGGAAGTCATACTTTAAGTTGGGAATTGTTTTGAGATCTTTTAATAACCATTCATTATTGCGCAATTTTTATATCTTAATCAGAAAAAATAAAGTTACTTTTTTTTATTTGTAATGAAAGTCATTATAAGTTAAATTTAATGATTTAATTTGGATTGTTAAGATATGTAGTTGTCAAATATAATTGCTCTGATATAATCCTTGTTTTAAAAAAAATACGAAATATGTATTCGATTTACATAGGTATTTGCGATCCCTGTTTTAAATCTTTAACTCTTATACCCTAAGCCTATACCTAAATATGCAAATTAAATTAATAATCAATTAATATATGTAAGCTTTTCTTGCTATGTGCAAATCGAATTTACAACTTCGGAGCTAAACTAGGTTGTTTTTAAAGTATGTTTTAAGATCTATTCTGTATTAACGATCTTTCTGAATTTTAAAAATTGAGTAGGATAATTTGTTAAAAGCTTTTTATAGAAGGTTTCCACACATTTATTTATTTAATTTCTGTTATATTGTTGCTCACAAGATTACAATAATTACCTAATTTTTAAAGATTATCTAGGACTTGACAAACAATACTCTTGGACAAATTATTCTTAAAAGTAAAAGTTAAGAAGCAAAAGACTTATTCTGCATTATATATAGAAATAAAAAAATTTTTACAAACGAGTACGCATCCCAATTTTGACATAATGAGCCGTAACTGAAAAATGATTTTCTGCCTAATAATAACACGCGACGATAATCAATCAAAAAAAAATGACAAACCTTGCAACACCTCATTGCATTTAGAGAGAGCTACGTGCGCTGACCCAAAAGCGTTCGCTATTTCGAGTGAAATTATTTTGGTTGCACTCGAAGAATGCAAGAGCACGGGCACTAGCCTGAAAACGCATATGCTTCATAAAAAGAGCATCGCGCTGACATTATGCTAAGATTATGCTGGCACTGGTCAGAGCACTTGGCCCATGTTGGGCGAATGAACTATTTCGATTTTGAATGGGACTGCAGCATCCATCCCGAAAATCCCGAGAGAAGCAGGAAGGTATCCGGTCTAGAAATCTATTTCGAGTTTTGGGTTACGCCTTGATTTATGACTTCATTCGTCGTCCGGGAATGTCCACTAATGTGTGTGTTTTCGTTTCGTCCATTATTTAATAGTAACGATTTGTTGAGGGCAATCCTCCGAAAAATTCTGATCTTTTTTATCGCGCCAACAATCACAATGGGAATTTTTTGTCAAATCTATCAAATCTCGTGGGCATTCGGAGGCGCCAAAGTCTAATTTTCATCTGAATTGTAAACATAGAGGTTAGTAGGTGGCATGCACTTTGCGGGGTATTTTTGGCTAGAGAATATCACTTGTGGGATTTATTTGATACGTTTTCTCTTAATTTATTTTGCATCAATTTTATGAAAGTGGAAGTTTGTAAGTAATTTATTGAAAACGCCACATTCCTATAAAGACGTTCTATTTCGAATAGTGATCGTGATTAACCAAATTCCATGAAAGTGGTATAGTTTTCGTATAAACAATTGAGAGGAAAAAAGCTTTATCTAATCACGTTGGACATGGCATAAAAATTAACACCTACGAAGCGTTGAAAATGTGAACTGTTTTCACTTTCGTGACGCCCTCATTCGGAGATTCATGCTTAAAATTTCTAACGAAAGTAAGCGTCAATAGATGCTAGTAGGATGATGTCGAAAAAAAAATCAATCCCACGAAAAAAGAAGTGTGAGATTAAGATTATTTTAGTAGAAAGGAAACTAAAGTGTATCAAATAACAAAAAGAAAAACATTTTTCTTTAGTTGAATGGGAGCATTTAAAAAACAACGATTCTTTTTCTTAGTTTCAATCGAACAAAATAAAAATAGCAAGTAATTTTGTTTCTAGTGCGATTAGTTTAAGATTTAAAGATTAGTTCGATCTTGAGATGTGAAATTATAAATCGAAATACTTATGTGTTCGTTAGTTCCCAAAATGTAGTTTTCAGATAAACGTTACAATTCTTAAGTTTTTTTGTTCACGTCTTAACTAAGCGAGAAGAGTGTTTAGGGTGATTATCGTGCACAAAGCACTACAAAGCTCGCCAGTTCAGATCACATGCCAGTAAAAGAACTGCAGAACTATTACGCTATCTATATTAACCTCTTCAGAGACGAATGTTTTAAAGAAAATATCATTTAATCTTTTGTTTGATCCCGCATCTACTTATTTTTTATCAATATGTAGTTATTCCGTAGACAAAAAAATATTTCAAAAAAAAATTAAATTCGTAAAACGATATTATGTAGTAAACAAAAATAAAATAACTAATGTTGCAAATTATATTTTTAAATTAAAATATTATTAAAATTTTACACAATACTACGATGATACAATATTTTTAAAACAATACCTAATTTCAAATAGAATAAAATATTATTGGTTTTATTGTTGAGAGAGATTTTAATTGTTGGTGCTGTTAGAATAATTTTAATTCATAAAATAGTAAACATACACAAATGTGCTAATATCCCTGAAGAGGTTATTACATTTAAGACGAAACTATGAAACTTGTCACAGTTAACGCAAATTATTTAAAAAAATGTTTTTCTCTAAATTAAGAAAGTGAATTTATTCTCTCTAATCGATAAATCAATTTATTTCATCGATTGATTTTTGATACTTATTTAATATTTCCAATAAAACATTTACTCGTTTAATTGAAATGTGTTACATACATATATTATGTTTGTACGCATACATGCAAAAAAACATTTGTTGGCAGTCTAAATAGGAATAGGAATTATGAATGCTTAGACGAGCTAAAAATCCGGAGTTGAAAATTGGTATACTTCTTTCAAAATTCCCAGTATGTTCAAAAATACATACTAGGGAAGAGTTGGGGAATCCCCCAAGAAACAAAATTTGGTACGATTGGCTTTTTGAATTTGACAGAGAAAAAAAGAAGGATGATTGATATCCATATGACTATTATGAACGCTTTTGACGTAAATTTAAAGGATATGTAGGAAAATATGATGAGTCAAATTAATGAAATTTATAATAAATTCTTGTAATTCATTTATCTGAACTTGTATTTCTCAACGTAAGTACCTTTTTAGTTTTTGGTCAAAAGATCTGGGATGGCAGAATTCCTCGTTGTAACTTTCTTTCAGTCAAAATATTGCTAACTTTCTGATCAGATCCATAAATAAGCCGGCTTGACATCAGAAATATGTGAACGTTTTCATGAAAATTATGCCCAACAATTAAAATGATGACTGATTCTGAGCCGGGCCGATGGTGAATCGGTCATGTGTGAATCGGACTCTATAAGACAACTATTGAATAAGGCAATCAAAGTTTATAGACGATTTACGACGGGTATATGAAGTCTTACGCGTTTATTATGAAATTGAGATAAACACTTTTCTTTCTTCTTTTAAAATAAGTCAATGTTTTCCACTCAAACCACATAACAAATTTAATAATATAACTATTACCAAAATAACGTAAACTATCAGAGAATAAACAATTTCTCGACTTTTACGCCACCATTTTATTGCAGAAAACCATTTAACGGTGCTGAGCCGATTAAATCGGATTTCCCATGCTTGACCAGTGATACTCCGTTTCACTCGCACCGGGGACAATGTAAAAACGTTATTTCCCCTTTCATCGCTGCAATTACCCGCGTTTGTACCGCTCGCAAAAGAAAGGTAGAAGCAGCGAAAAAAATTGTTTCACTTAACAGAATTCTTATAAATTTGATGTTTTTCCCTCTCGACCGTTCCTAAGACGCATTTTGTTTATTAAAAGAAATATAAAGAAAACGACGAGAACGGACGAGTAATTAATACAAACCCGCCCCTAAACTAGAAACGCTACTCCATCAGATGTTTTAAATTAAGTCAAGCGTAACTTTACGGTTGCGTTAATAAATTTACAAGGGAACTGACAGAAAAAGTGAAGACAATTGTAACTCCTTGTCGCAATGGTAACTCTAACTCGTCTGCGTTAATTACTTTCTACTAAATGTGTAATTTCGAGTGAATAAATTTCGCAAATCGGAAAAGTAACAATTCGACATTTTTCATAAGTTTAGCCAATTTTTATTTTTGTTTCTCAAAAGAAAAGTTTAAATTTATTTATAGAAGCGCGACATTTCACATATCATAAATTATGCTTCTCTTCCTATGGCGGTGCTTTATGTTTCCGCAATTTAAATTTGGTTGATGAACTAATGTTTGGAACAAGTGAAATATTTGCTTTTTTCGAAAAATTTTTGTCATATGTTTCGCAAAAATAAATCTGTATTAGACTTAACGAATTAAGAACGTAACGTAAGAGAAAATAAAATCCGGCTATTACGAATATTTTCGTAAATAAAATAAACAAAAAAGTTTTCTAAAGACATATTATATTTTGAAACCGCAGGCGTGCATTCATTTAAATTTTATATGGATAGTAATAATTTTTTTTTATTTACGCACTATGTTATTAGTAATTACACAAAATATGAAACTTTTTAAAAACATATTTGATAAAGAGATCTTCACGCAATCTATCTTGCCTTCCCTATAACAAGTTTTAACATGTAAAACTTAAAAAAAAAAACAATCAAGTGCGTGTCGAACAGTCATCAACTTAGGGCATGTATTATGTAGCAAAGAGCGATGTTTCTTTCGTGAAGTTCGTAAATTTATTTATTTTTTTTAGAAATATTTATTAATATAATTATCTCAACTCCACCAATCTTTGGTGCACTATTAATTTTAACAGTATAAGAGTTCAGTATGTTTTCGTCAGCTCGGCAGCCCTTGAGTGTTTTAAAATTGAATAAGTGAAATGGAAACATTAGCTGTGTTCTTCTAGATCTAGATCTTCTATTCTCCCATGAAAGAAAAGAAGATAAAACAGCTCAACAATCAACATTTATTGTTGCATAAAATTGATGACCTTATGCTTATATGACCTTGAAAACAAACATTTGAGTTGTTGAGAAAAATATAACATTTTTAAGTTAGGGACACTTATATAGTACATATATATCAGGTATATGGGCTGTATATCTTTCCTAATATATTTGCTGTATTCTGCAATCATTACCAAATGGAGTGTTAAGGACTATATATTACAAACATGCATTTAAGTATCAACACTTCCATTCAAAGGACCAAACTAAACGATAAAATGAAATCATCAAACTTAAAACCATGCAATATACTGCAACTTACGCATTTTAGTTTTCTTAACTTTCGTAATTTATCTTTAAGGAAGGAGGTGCTGGCGCATTTAAAGTACAACATGACATCCATCCTTTCCAGAAGAGTCACGCGTCCCTTAAAGAATGGACTAAATGTAGATAATTTATATTAAATTTCAAAAGGGCTATAATCTACCTATTGAGAAGTACTTCAATGCTTTAACTTCATTTTAAAAGAGTTTACTTGCGAAAAATCAATTACGATTAAACGATGTATTTGCAATTTACAGGAGCCATGTGTCGTCCTACTAACATTTCACTGCCAAGATCATTCATGGTGAAAGTATGAATCTATTAACTTCTGGAATATGTCCGCACATAAAATATTGTCATTAAATTTCCATCAATAATATTTTTAAGCGTTTGAAAGTAAACAAGTGCACTAGGAAAAGTCTTAAGCAAATCCACAAGACGGAAGAGTCAGCAGCTCGCTAAACAGCATCTGGAGTCTTTCACCTTCAACAAAATTTGCTTCCTTGTCTTATTCTGTGACTTGCAGTGAAGTGTACAAAAGAGTTCACAATAAAAAAAAAAAAGGTAGCACTTATTACATAATCACTGGCAGTAAGCTTATTATCCAATCAGAGCCACTAAATTGGCATTTATTTAAAGCAGATTTCTTTAAGTGCACCGCACACAGCAGGTGAGTCGTACGAAAGTGTTAGACCCACTTTTCGTGACGTTAAGCCATTAATTGAACCGGTTCTCGACTTTCTTTTAATTATTGTAGCTAAATCGCGAACTTTTTGATATAATTGAAGAGAACTTTGTCTTTTACTTGAAATTCAATGATTCTTGAACGACTTTCAACAATTGAATTGGCCCGTGCGAAATTCTTGCGTGCTCTCCGATCTTGAGATCGTGTCTCACTTGAATCTTTTCTCGGCCAAGATTCGGAGCAAAGAAATAGGAAAAGTTGGCAGTCGACTGCCAATTGCATTTTCACCGATTAGATAATCAAATTTTGGCTCTGTACTGTTTGGCGTGTAGTTAGCAAGTGAGCTCTCATTGACAGAAAATTAATGAAGTATTGGGGTAACTTAAAGACAAACAAGGGATATTTGTAGATTGGACACTCACAAAAATAATGTCTTGGAAATGCCGTCTTTAATCTGTAGTGAGTCATCTTTGAAATCAAATTTTCCTAAGAGGTTAAGAACTATTTTGCATCATAATGACTAATGGCGGTGTTTCTTTTTGAACTTTTATCAGGTAGGTAAAATATTTTTTTACTGATAATTTAGTGTTTATATTGCCGGTAATGAAGCAAGAATAAGCACGGAATCCTCCAAAAACCGCAACCCATAATTACTATCATAATGATTTAATGGATTAAATGGAATAAACATTAACACTTTGAAGACATTTAGTTACTTTAACACAAATTTAATCCTATTTCACTATGTTCCAAATTGTTAAACAAGAAAATTAGGAACTCGAAGACACAACCTATTTTACGTGATAGATTGCAATAGGTGCCTAACTCGTGCCCCAACACGTCCAAAAAATCGAAACAATTAGGACCCTTGGTCGTGTGTTAAATATCAGCTCCTGTCAACACACGGCGGTTTCCGTGAATGAATAAATTCCAATGGAACCGAACTTAAATGAACATTTTCAAATATAGATAAGTGCGTAGGCGCAAATTCTGTCGCCCTGGAATTTTTTAACATCTTCAAGAATTAGAAACGACAAGAATTCCATTGATTTTATGAAATTTATATTTCAACAGTGTCAGACAAATGCGATGGGCTGAACATAATCAGGAGCTTCTCAAGTAAATTTCCCATTCGTCAGATGATTTATTTTCAGTTCCAGGAAATCTTTGACATGCTTTTTCATTAAGTCTTGGAGAATTTCCACATTTTCAAAATGTAGTGTTTTTTTTTTTTCAAAGAGATTAACGCATTATGTCTAATCCCTCGAAGCTGAGAAAAAAAGGCCCGATTACAACACCTATTGCTTTTCTAAATGTTTTGAGATACATTATGTGGCATACACTTAAAAGATACCTTTGGAACGGGAAAACATAACTTTATGAATATGATAGCTAATAATAGAGGCTTCTCGTTTTATTGGCCACGTTCTATGAACTACCTATTTTGTATAAGTAATTTTGGGTCCATCGTCCATGCCTTAAGATAAATTAGGCTTAAGAATAATGTTTCCATGTTAAATCGCTAATGTAGGCAGGGAAAAATTGTACTTGAAATTGAGTTACAACAAATGACAAACGAAAGCCCAATTTTTTTAAAAAGTTCTTGAATTTTATCATAATATTGATGGATTTATGCAAATTCCATCTTCAAGTTCTTGTTATGTTTAAAATTTCATTTCAATATTAATGAGTCACACTTTCACGTATTTTCGCAGAAGAGCCTTAAATATTGTATTACCAAGCAGAGATAAAATCGATTTGTTTACTAAAAGTTCGACCAAATGCGAATTGATTCGAATCCCACAGAACAGGATTCTTTTTCGGTTTTTGTCCTTTTTTGTTTCTTGCCACTTTTCTAAAGTAAACATTTTATTATTATTAGTAAAAGGAAACATTAGCTTAAATTTTAAGTGATATTCTTGTAGCTTGTAAATATAATTAATATGGAAAGCGGTACTATCTTAAATTTTAATTGTCCAATTACATGTCAGACATACTGAATTACTGATCCGTACATAAAATCTTAATCTTCACATTTTTAAGAAGATTAAAATTGGAGTTTCAATTATGATGCGATCAAAACTTAATTTCATTGTATGTTCAAAAACCTGGGTGGAGTATTTCCGTCGAGGCCTGCTATTAAAATAACAATAATAAAAAGATTTGACAAACACTTTGTTGAATTGAAAAAACCAAATGATCCTTTCTTCATAAAAACAAAATAAAAATATTATGACCTATGTATAATTAAATTTTATTTTGCTGGTCAAAAATTAACTACCACACAAAGACAGTATATTATACTTGGGTTAACAAAAATGAATTAGGTACCAAATTAGTTTTAAGATCATTTTAGCGGCAATTCAGCCATTAAAGAATTATGAACAAAGGACCATAGACATTTTAGATTAAATTCATGAACCAGTTATGAGTCCCATGACCCACACAAAATGACGTTTTAATAGATTTTTTTTTTTAAATTCATTTAAAATAATAAACTAGATAAGCTCTTATTTTTTCACAGAATTTGTACAACAGTGCTTGTAGTCTTTTAGATTCAATAGTCAAAATCAAAAACTTTGAATAGAACAACAAAATTTTAGAAGCGTTGTTTGGGCCTTCGAATACAGTTGAAAAGCGAAAACAAAAGACTAATGAATATTAGAACAGCAATCTTTCCTTCAATGATTTTAAGCTGCATTGAACTTCCTAAATCAACCAACCGAAACAAACAGCTGCTAGTCTCTCAAAGAAATGAAATGAGTCAGATCGCCTTTAAATAAAAAATTGTCTCTGTAGATAGCGGCTATATGAGAGTCCATTGATATAAAATTTAATAGTTCTAAGCAACTCTCTCATTGATCGTGCATCAGGCTTAGAACTGCCATTCGTTTCGGTGAAACAATGAAGCGATTAAAAATCAAAGCACATACCGTCGCCACATTGTACAGGCACATAATTAATCATTCGCACTTTGACCTCACTTTCCACTGGTTTAAGATTTGTTTCTTCCTTCTCTAAAAACACAATTTGCTCTAATTTCACCTGAGTGCCCCAGAGTCAGTAGTTCTAGGTCTTCAAACGCGGTTCAACTAGTGATCTGTTCAAATATCGCGGTTCATCAAATAGAAGGGTTATATGTGTTACACGGCACGTACTCAGGTGCCCACTCTTTAGAAAACGTAACAGCCGCGGGGCAATGTCACGGGAGGCGAAGGTAGCTTTATTTCGACAAGGTAAGTGAGCGCTGTTGATTTTCGGTCTGCCAATTTGCGGGCAGTTGAAGCAGACAATTTGCGAGCGCAATATCGTTTCTATGGAGAATTCAGATAAAGAACGCTTTCGAGGGGCGAACGGGAAATTGGTTATTCAACTCCGCGATAATACCTGCCCACCTCTAACCAAATGAGTATTGTCAACATACAAATGCAAATTACGTCAGATGCAAACGTGCAAATGAAATAATTCAAGCGAACAAAGGTGATCTGCACTGATCTTGGTTGGTTCGAGGAGGTATTATATTATCCAGTTCTGTCAAGTGATACCCGCTCTGATAAGACAATGTTTTATTGGCATAGCATAACTTTTTGTATCATATAGCAAGGCGAGCGGTTCTTTACCATAATTAATTGAGTTAGAGTGCATTGCACCATTTTTGCACTCAGTGATCTATCCAAACCGCCTTATTTCCTTTAGCATACTTTCATATAAGTTATTAAATTATATTTCGTGGAATACTTCACTCCTATTCTATTCTCCACTAAAGCTCATCAATTCCACAATGCGGCATTGTTTGATAACTTCCACTAAAATTGTATCTAATAAATGTTTTTTGCATATATGTAATATAATATAATAGTTTTTCCGTTTTTGTGTTATAAGACCTTCCAAGAGCAAAATTTCAAGACTCTGATCAGCGAGAAGTACCCGGTATGATGAGTTAGACCGTCGATATGAAAAAACACTTTTAAAAGCCATATATTTCCATTGCATTGAGTTAGAAAATTTAATTCCTGAAACTCGTGCAAAAACTTTGGGAGTGTACTTTTAGTAAATTCTTATTTTCGTAATTTCAGAGGAAATTTTAAGAGGCAAGAAAGTTTTAGAATTGTTGTAGAATTTCCAATATCAATATTAAAGTATCCGATATATTTGTATGCTTGACATTTAATTTTGGAAAAGAGTTACATATGTCAATAATTTAAGGTAAATTAAGTAATATACCTATATTTTTAATAAAATTTATTTGAATTTTTATTTAAAAATAAGCTTTTAAATTAAACTTGTGTAACTCCATCAGTGCTCTAAACTTTCTATACTTGTGGAGTTAAGAAATTTGGTTTTTGAATGGCTAAATTAGTTTTTAATTATATTTAGACGCTACTAAAATGTTTTCTATTGTAAAATGTATAAAATTTAATAATTTTTTACTATTTGCAACTCCAAATTAAAGTTGTTCAACGCAAAAAGTTACTAGAAACATTAAACAGTCGATTATAATACTTCTCAAGAATTAATGGTACAAAATTTACTAAAAGTGTCGTAAGTTCCACGTTTGGGCTGAACTGACAAGAGAAGATAAAACCATTTCAATGAAGAAATAGTAGCCCCACTATATTTGCCTTCCTGTTTATCTAAAATTAATACTTTTCAAATTAGAAACTGCCAAACTTAGACTACCTAACTTACTTTCCAGCTCAATTTTTTAGTATTAAAACTCTAATTCTGACTTTTATAATTTATTTATAACGATCAAATCGTTTAAGTTTTATAAAATGCAAAAAGAATTAATTGCCAATATTAAGAAGAAAACATAGGAAATTTTAATAGCATTATTTTATTATATATCCATAAAAAACTAGCCGAACTTTTACGTAAAATATAAAAATAGGACTTACTGTTTTTTTTGTTGAAGTCAATCTATTGCCGCAATTAAAGCACTTCGTCCGTAGATTTGCGTTAAGTAATGAACATTCTTAAGCCTGAAAAAGATAATGAAAAAGGAAACATTTAAGTCGGATTTTAAAGCTCATACATATTCGATTTAGAACTGAAGTATCTTGACGACATTAATATAAGCTTAATTATATTATGTACTTATATAAAATTAAGAAATGACATTTTCTTATCAAATATTTGCAATAATCTTTTGATAAAATAAAAATTTGAAATCTTATCACAGACAGATTGTAAAAACAATAACTGCAACACACCCTCTCAAGTTGTGGCGTGTGCCTCTTAATGCGCAGCTATCCAAAGACTAATTTGCAACCAACCAAAACTTGTTAAACATATCGAAAATAATTTACCTATCTTTGTACCTTACCTTGTAATCTCACTCAGTAATTGGGAGTTTCTAAGGTAATTGGGAATTTCTAAGGTAAATTATTTCGAAAATCAAAGCTAATCAGAAAAACTATTATATATTTTGTATGTGGATGCACCTACTTACATTTAAATATGTATGTTTGTTATATCAAAGAAGAAAAACCAGCAAACTGTTGTTAATGCAACTTTATTATAAGTCTACTAGAAATAAATAATTAATTATCATTAATCGTTCCACCTATAAATAAATAGTAATAGTGTATACGTGTGTCTTTTTTAATTAGATTTAGGTATTCGAAAAACATTGCCTGCTACATTCTATGTAAAAGCAACCATCCATAGCTTGTTCTAAAAATTTAATTTTCCGATATAAAAAAAATGATGATGTTAGAGAAAACTAAATATTGATATTGAGATGTTAAAAAGAGTATAAGCAAAGACTTTATAACTTATAGTTATAAAGTCTTTGGTATAAAAGAAACCGAAATGATTAGCAAATAAAAGAAAATTCGAATGAAAATTTTTAGCCTTAAATAACTAAATCGAACCTTTAATAATATCGACAAAAATATTTTAAATATCTCATAACTAATAAATAGTACCTACACGCCAAAATTACATAAACATTGCCAGAATTTTACGAGCCTTTGCTATTTCAGAAATAAAAAAAAAGTATGACGCGTGTCGCACATGCCTTATACAAAAACAACACTAATCACGCCAATGTGAGGTGAATTTTTAGTTTTTATTTAAAATTACTAAAAATAACATAAGATTTGAAAAACACAATTTAGTCCCCCATAGTCTACAGAAACGTAGATAATACATAGATTGATGTTTTAAAAGGTAGCTTTTTGGAAATTATTTTTTATGTACATGACAAAACATACATAATATATAATTAAAGACTTTTCTTCTTCTCAAGACTCTGTCAGAATCCAAGTTATTGTCTTATTATGACAGTTGATGTCGCATGGAATCAATATCTTTTCAAATTCATTTCTAAATCAATTAATTTAGCTACATACATACGTTAGAGTTCGAGTTGAGTCAATTGATGGGTGAGTCAAGATTTGGGTTGACTTCATAGAGTAAATTGCGTCAAATAAGATTATTTAAAAACTGCTATTGAATTAGTTAAAAATGTCAGTTATAAAATGTATTTATAAATTTTAATTGTTATAGGATGCCCCAGTATGTAAATATAATACTTAGAAAAACTAGTTGACTTGTAAAATGATATATTTATAACGAAAATATGCGCTCGTATGGTTTTCTTTTTGAAATACATATTACCAAGTATGAGGTTTTTTTTCGAATAACGACTTTTTATTTCTAGGGGTACCATTTTTTTCTAGTTTAAGAAAATCATTTTTATCGATTTTCTATTTCTTTTTAATTAGTATGATATAAAAAATAAAGTTCTGGTATTTATTACATTTCTTTTTGATATTTTTAGTAGTTCAAAAAGCATTAAAGTATTAATAGTTCATTTAAAAAAGTGGAACATTTATCTGCCCTATTATAGACAACTTTTTTTAAATAATTTTGTATTGTATGGAGTAAAGAAAACGTTTAAAATCATATGTAATATTTCGTAGGTGTATTTAACATTGGTGTCAATTAATTCTATGGAATATTTTAATCAATATTTTTAATTTAAGAAAAAAATAATGAGGATTTCTTTATAAAATTATATTTTCGTAAGTTCCTTAAGCAACTGCAATCCCCCATATATCAGTTTGTTTCTATGTCATTGCATATGAATATTACAAAGTGACTTCAGCTGTGATGCCTGTTTTATATTTGCTAAATTATATTTAAAATAATAAAGTTTCAAGGTACAGGTATTTTATAACTACCTTTTTAAAGAAGAAGGCTCTTCTAACAAATGCACTTCAGAACACTTCATAGAGTCTTTTTGATAACAATCTTGAAATCAATTTTATTCTATATTATTCCACAGTAGATAATTCTAAGCAATACAAATTTCCATTCTATTTAAAGGATGCTGCAAAATATCTTTATAGATGCGTCGAAGCACCATTTTTGTTTTTTGTGCTGAATGTGTTCTTGCATCGCCAAATTTGAAAACATTAACCCCAAAAATTATCCTATCCTCGGTGGCACTGTGAAAATGCTGGCACCGCGAGAACTTGGCAGGTTTTTGGAATTTGCCACTAAACGACGGTCAGAGATCTTCAATTAATGTCACGGTCAGTTGCTGCAAGACTAGGAAATGTTACGCTAAAGATGATGATGGTGAAGTGCGCTATCATGTGGATCTTTTCGTCTCGAAAGTTGGTCCAAGATTTCTCTCTCATGCCAGTTTCAATGTTTCAATTAAACTAGGCATAAATAGAATTTGCATGTTTTCATGTTGTTCTAATTTTCCGATTCTAATTTCTCTTGTTTCGGTAGTAAGTTAATTGTTCTCGTTTTGGTAGGTAGTGTTTTAAGAGAATTTAAATTAAAATGCAGTTTTTTAGTTTTTCAACAATCTTATCAGTAGGTATTGTACTTCCGGTAATTGAAAGTGCACATAAAAAAAAACAGTTCAATTGTTAGAAAATAAGGAATTCGAGATAAAATAAGCAGAAATTCTATATTTCATTTTGTAAAGGTAATTTTATACATTAGAGGAAGAATTGCAAATTTACAAATTTCTTTTACTCTTTACAATTTTATTTTTAAACTTCATCTGACATTGAAATCTAACTTAAAATAAGCTTGGACGTTTTGCATTGGAAATTGCATTGGTCAATTGGGAAATTTCTCACCTAGATTTCTATGAAGTTGTAATCCACTGGACTTTTAACGACTTTTAACAAATTCAAAATACGCCACAATATCAACACCTTACACAAAAATTTAAAGAATTTTAATGAATGAGACTTCGAATATGATAATTTTTTTATTTAATTTGTGCGAACTTTTTGTACATTAAAACATTTTTTATACTTTCAGAAGAATTTGAAAATTTTTTTAATTTGGTTTAACATTTATATGATTAATAAAAGTTATTAATAAAAACGTTGGCACTCATATAAAGTGATAAGGAAACCTTTTTGGATGCTGACAACACAATCATCGCTTGCCGCAAATGCAGCCACTCAATATCCTCGCATTGCCTAAGGCCTAAGTCACAGTTAGAGGATGCGATAAACCACGATTTCTTAAAAGAAGCAAACGTCTTGGCATCTGCATTACGCAATCGTATCACTTCTGGCAAAAGGAAGCCCTACAGTTCTCCGTTTTTATGATATGCATCGTGCGGCTGGGCCGACTCCAGTTGATCACGCAGCTGAAACCCGATAGCTCGATATAGTTATTAGCTAATTCTGAGAAATGCCTGTCAACAGCTTATGCCGGATGTTACCTCAGATACTAACAATATCAGATTTTAAGATATTATTGCAATTGAAATGATTATTGGCGTAATTGCCGATTATCGAATAAGCGTAGGTATATGTATTAATTAGTAGTCATAACCTCTACATGGTTAAATATTTTGAAGTAAGTTTTAAAACTATCTTAATATTACAGCCGAAATGCATTTATTGTATAATATTGAAAATTATGTGATATATTTTGTATTAACTACAGTATAATATTTATGGTATTCAATTTTGAAATTAATATCGATTGCATTGATTTTCATTAAGTCATATTGAGTACATATTCATTTACAAAAAATAAGACAACATTCTTAAAATTTTATTTTTTTATGTATTTAGTTGCTTACCTTAGCATTATTAATTCGTTGTTTTAATTTAATATATGTATACAATTTATTAGTTTTCAATATTTTTTTGATTGATTTTCACTCCAAAATTTCGTTGGGTGTTGCATCGATTTCGATTTGAAATCTGTGCAGAAATATTATAGATGATTTCGAAAACTGTAAGCTGCAAGCCCTATTTTTGCGTTCAAAAAAATAGTAATATATAACAGCATTCGAAATAAAAAGGTTAAAATAAACTTTAACGTTTTAGTCATTTTTAAATATAACGTTTTATTGATTATTGATTGATTTTCAAAGATAGGGCTCTCAATTTATATAATACCCTCGACAGACGGACACGGACGAATGAACGTTCGATGAATGAACATTCGCTCGGATTTTCATTCGCTGCATGTGAGACAGACGGCGAACTTCTTTCGAGTCGAGCCTTTTTGACAGGTCGGAAATGGATAAACGTTCGTTTCTCTTCGTTTTTCGCAGCTCGCTCATGTAGCTTGCCCAAACACTTAAAAATTGTATTCCTTTGTCCTTCCACACATTCATTTTCACAAATTAAAACGTTTTTCGCTAGTACACAGAGTTTTTCACAATTTAAAAACTGCAATTTATAATTTGACACTGGAAATCAGCTGATTGTTCCAGGATTTCCATGCTCATTCTCTGAGAATGAAGTTTCCGGAACTTCATTGATGAGGATGAGAATGAAGATACGAACGTTCATTCAAACTTCATTCTTGGTGACAGACGACACAGCAACGATCATTCTCCGAGAACGTTCATTCGTCCGTGTCCGTCTGTCGAGGGTATAAGATAACCATTGTGTGCGGTGCGGTATAAATTTTTTATATAACTCATATTTAATTAAGTTTTCAATCTGCTTTTGAAATTAGATTAGCACTTCATTAAGTTGATAAAACAAAATACTGATAAAGAATATTTTTCATATTCTATGTTTGTAAAAATGATTTTTTCCATTAGCAAGTTTTGCGTCAAACAATATTTGGATACATTCCTTTATTTTTTAATAATTTTTTTCACACTGTGCGTGCGTCACCAGGTAGCATTTACCTGGATAAATATTAACTATTTGGCTAGACATTTTAAAAATTATATGGGCCTCAAAAATGTTTAATGATTTTGCTCTAAAATACCAAGCAATAATTATTCACCACCAACTACGACTATACCTTGCATTGGAAAAAGCTGAATACATATTTGTCTGAATGTAACCTCGGAAAACGAATGGGTCAAATAAAAACTGCGTATATTCCACCGTCCATTGATTAGAGTTAATAAGAAGAAACTTTTAGACGCGCTTCTAAGTCCATTTTCTGTTCTTGCTGGTTATCAATGATAGTTTTTTCTTTAGCTTTTCTATTTTTACCGACCCTTTAGTTTAAAATAAATGGGACCAGGAATTCATGTCGGCCTGTTACCTGACTGCTTTTAAGTCCGTACCAAAAAGATTTTTATCTTTTTGTAAGTTTGCACTTTGAGGTGTAGAAGTAAAACAAATGATGGTAGTGTAAAATAACCTAAGTCGGACACATTCATGGAAATCCATTAGTATAAAACTTTCGAAGGATATTGCTTGACGCTTTGTTTTGCCTTGCATCAATCCAAACAAATATTTTGCTTAGACGAAATCCAGAAAATGCACTATACTTAATTCAATTTTACATCCGAAATCCGGGTTGACGATACAACTACCTTTGCTGGCATAGTTTTGAAAATTGACGAATACTTTACTATATGAAAATTTACGAACACTTTATGTGGGATGATGTGGACACGAAAAGGACTACCGTATTTACATTCTCAAATTCATTAATTCCTCACACATAAATTAAAAATGCAGAAAAAAGTGTTAGCTAATTAATACAAATAGTTCATAAATGGTTAGAAATAAAGAAATGCAAATGTTGTAAGGAAGTATTTTCACCTTTTTTTCACTATTGAAAGAAAAAAGGGATTCAATGATATAAACAATTAATTAATATGAAGTTGAGATAAATAATAAAGAAATCGTTCAATTAAAGACAATAATATTATTACTATCTAGAAGTCTACGAAATTGGAACGAAATAAGCTCAACACTTTTTAAAAAACCATCGACATCGGTAAGAAAACTTCGGTTTTAAAGTGCTTATAACTTCGGTAAATTTCATGGATTCATCTTGAAATTAACATTTATTTATTTTTGATTTAAAAATGCATTCAAATGACTTTTTCTTTCTCTTAGTAGTTACCCAATTTGTTTTTTAGGTAAAGGGGTCATATAACTCTCGAATTTTCCCACAACCACAGTACTTCCTGCTTGGTGTAATTTTTTCTCCCAGGCACGCTGCCAGCTACTTATTTTGGCGCTTATGCAACTATCGCTTTAATTATTCGATTCTCACTTGAACACCGCATTGCGAGTTGAATGGACCGCAAGTGACGATCTTAACGAGGCCGCAAAGAGTCTAGCCTCTAGGAATGCAATTCTAAAGCGGTTTTGTTTACCACAAAGGCATTAATTCGATGACAACTTCCGCATTATCGGGAATACCTAAAAATCTTAAATAAAATCACTTTAAAGTCCTTGGAGGCTCATTTTCCTCTTGCATAATTGGAGCAAGCCTGCGGCGGCCACTTTAGACGGGGCAAATAAATGAAAAGGAGAGATGAGCTGCGTGCTTGCGGAAAAATGCAGAAGTGGTTAGAAACGGGCTGGCCGATGCGATGCCCGGGAGCACCGGCGAAGATGTCAATGGCTATCAAAGGGCCATCGGGACGGTTACCCGGTTGTTACATAAAAAACGAGCGCTGAGCGAGGACAACCGAGCGAATTTCGGGGGCTGGTGATGTAAACAGTAAAGCCCAGTTGCGAAAAATGGAAAATATACAAACGGCAACGAATTTCTATTTCTGTGAAGCGTTGCTGCCAGGGGATGATATCATCGTCGCTTCGGAGCGGCTAACGAGCGATCAGCTGAACTTTTTGATGCCCTTGACGGGCGGCGGTCAGAGTGCACCTTGGGCCTGTCCCAACGAGTCTTTTGTTGGGGGGCCCGCGACCACCACTTCAATCCTCGAATTGCACAATCCGTTGATTTTTTGGCAAATCGATTCGATCTTACCGTTTCCTCGGCGAGTGACGTCGGGGGCCACAAGTGATTACAAAACAGGTCAGCAAAGCGCCGAAGGAGACGAGCCAAAACAGTCCCCGCAGCCCCGGGTCGTTGCGCCAGAGTGAATGACCCGGACGATTTTAGCTTCCCAGCACCGTGCGGGTGGTTAATTTTTAAAGAGGACCACTCAAACGGCGGCCACAAGCATTTTTATTTACCATTTAGAGCACTCCAGGTGACACTCGTTCCCGCAAAGCACCACACACAGAAGTTTCGCACACAGCACAAACCAGAAGCACAATTTCTTTCGAATTTTCACCCAAATTAATTTTCCGGTGATTTTCTTTAGGTATGGAACAACAGATTAAAAACTTAGCACTCGCCACAACTGAAAGTCATAACATTAGGGAATATTTCGCCCCGAAACAAGCGATTTTAAAATCTTAGCACCAAATGAAAACTTCAGAAGCAAACGTCGCGAGTGCAGACCACGCATACACACGCAACACTGGACAGTTGTTGTGTGAAGTTTGCGACGGTTCGGGATGACAGCTGGTTGACTTTTACAGCTCAGGTGCAGCAACATTTCATTTCTTAGCTGCGAGCTTTTAGTGTAATTGGAAAGAATATCTTCAGGGTAAGAAAGCTTAAGGGTCAGTCATATTCGTTAATTCACGAGAAACTCGCTAGATGGACAATATATGTGAGATAAAGCGCTTTAAAAAGGCGGCACATTTAAGAATCGTATTTACAGAGTTTTAATCGAATTTTAGACGCTTAAGTCTTGTAATTAAAAAATAGTTTTGACAAAAACATGAAAATTAATTTACAACTAGGAGCAATACAAAATAAATGCTCGGATACAAAATAAGTACTCTTTTAAAAGTAATCTTCAGTTTTTAATTAATCACAGTTGGTTTACTCAATTAGAAAGTACCTACATACGTTAATTAATTTTCTTCAAAAATTCACATTTTGTTTTAAGAAATCACTTACTGTTTTTGTATTTTTGGATACAGGATGATATTTATGCATGTATAAATTAGGTTGTGAGCGTAGTTATTTTATATAACTTTTTTAAATATTATTTCCTTCTGCCTTTCAAAAAAATTCGGATATTTCTAAAAGATAAATCTTAAATTTTAAACGAACTCAAAATGTGCTTTATACATACATATGTACATATATACATACATATATGAACTGAAATTAATGTTCTTTAGCGCGATTTATATTTTTCCTTTTATTTGATGGTTTCTTACGGAACAACCAAATCACGTACGTACAATAATCGGTATCAGTTACTTTATTATTTACTACTGATTTGAATTTAACTATTCATATAAACATTGCGTTAAGCCGGATCAAAAATTTCAATTTATATATTGAGAAACGAATTTTGTTTTATTTCTCATTTTTTATAATCACCAGATTTTGTAAATTTTCCATTACTTCTTTTTTTTCATTTTAGTTGGAAAATCAAAACTACTAACATTTCTCATTTTACTAAAGTGTTACAAAAACAAAATATTTAAATTTTAATCCCGAGTGAACCAATCCGGAACGAGTTGTCATATAAACGGAATAACTATCATTATTTGCCTGAAACTAAAAACATAAAAATATATTGAATGTAATCCTACTTACCATTTTTAAGTTGAAAGCACTCAGAGTGAGTGACGAAATCAATCAGGAAAAGGACAAGAACTCAGGTAAAAAAATAAAAAATACTTGGCTTTCATACGCATCGCAAATAAAAGCGGAAATTAATTTAATAAAATATATATTTTTACACAAAGAATGTACTTATTAACCATAAAACAAAGAAAATATAAACATTCGAGAAGTAAACATAATACACTTTCTTTTACATTACACTTTGTATAATTAATTAATAAATTATTTACATTACAAGCCTTGAACCTGTGATCGTCTATTCATTTTCATGTTTTTACATGTACTTGATAAGATTGCTATTGTTTGTTCGATATCCTTTTCAACGTTTATAATCATCCATATTAATACCAAAAAATTTTAATTTTTCACAAATTACCATATATCTATTTGATAGCATATCAAGAAATGTTTACAAAAAATTTGCACTCTTTTGTGGCAGTCTAATTGAAATGTTATGCTTTTACTCTTAAAACTGAAATTCGCCTAGAAATGGTAACCTTTATACTATGGTTTCCCAGGACAAAATCTATTTCAAATAGACTTCCACAAACCGCCCAACTTCTGGAAATACTCTTATTACTTATTCCTGATTGATCTTTTCATTTATGAAATTATCACATACAATCGATTTTATTTTCGCATACATTTATCCTTTTAATACAAAATCACAATCTAGTTTGAAAGAATGGATGATTTATCTCCAGAACAGTGTCGCAATAGAAAATGTTTCATATAGAGACTAACCTTAATCGATTATTCTTTATTCCCAAAATGTGTATCAAAAACGTTTCGCATGTATCAAAAAGTGTATAATATTAGTACAAAACCGTTTACAAATTTCGACAAATAGGAAGGCATCGGACGTTTAGAGATTTTATTATTAATTTTATTCATAGGCCTATCTTTTATGTGTAAATATTCAGTCTTGCTGTGTTTCATTTCAAGAACCGCACAATTCTGCAAATTCTTATTTATATACCTTCTGCAAAGTCTTTTTTTTTCTAACTATGCGACAATCACAATTTCTAAACCTCCTACTTACTCCTAGACGAGTATTTTTCGACAGATTCGGTGAAATAGGTAGACATTTATTCTTTTTCAAGAGTCGTTGTATTTTGTATCAATTTTTAGTACAAATTATTTACTTATACGGTTAAACAATTTTAGTAAACATCTAAATTTTTATTGTAATGTTGCTTTTGTAAATTTTGTGTCTAATTGACTATCGATTCGTCGTTATTTCAGCTGAGTGAAATCTTCGACTTGTTGATTGATAAAGTAACTACATACATAAATAATTAAAGATGTAAAATCGGCATTTTTTATTGGATCTACTCATTCCTGGAAAATGTCTCAAACTCTAAAAATATGTACGAATGTGTTACTAAAAAACGGGTCTGAAACATTACGATCGAGAGGTGTTATGAATTAAAAAATTAAAAATTCATCGACTTAGAGGAAAAAAATCAAAAATTGAAGACCATTCAATTGTATTTTCTGAACTACCATACATAGATCGATAAAGCTTCACAGCTCTACAATTCAGATGGATTTTTCCAATTTAACCAACCAATCAAAGAGGATAATCATTTTTGAATTATTCAGAAATGATTATTCACGCTGCCTTTTAGAACAGATCGAGATAGAATCAGATCGAACTGAATGCTCAGTGGCCGGTGATTGGCTCAACATGGCTCAACAATTTTTTTTGGTTCTTCTTGCGGCTGGGATAGAGGAGGAGAAAGGCACAAGAGAGTATCATTGATTTTCCTTTTTTTAGTACTAATTTAGCATAAAAATATTAAAACCTTGCATTACCATAATACATAGTTAAGATCACGAGATACACTTCTGATTTGAATCATTGTAAACGCAACAATTCGGCTCATCCGTCATAGCCAAGCCTATTTCAGTATTTGAAATCAAGTTGTAAAAATCATCATCAAGGTATTCAATCATATTATCCAATAGGCTCAAAATTTCCACTGTTCGAACTATGTATGTGTATGTTTTTTCCAACTTATATCTATCGTGAGTTTTCGAATGAAGTGAAGTGATTTTGTGGAGGTAAGTGTTTTTATAAGGTATTTTTAAAGTTACATAAAAGTGCATTTGGTCGTTTAAAACCTTAAAAAGAATTTTACACCTATGCAGAGGTTATGGGAATTGTGGTTTTGAATGAAAGATACAATCACATTCTCAACACTCGCCGTTTATTCCAACAATTCCTGGAAGATATGTGTATGCAAAAATAGAAGCGGAACGGATGCTTTACATAAGATTAATTTCAGGGTCGTTCTACTTCCACTTACCTCCTAGAGTTTGTCGAGTATACCTTAAATGGATTCAAAACAGATCTATAAACTGATAGTATTTATACTGACTTTATTAAAGCATTCGACAACATTTCTCACCCTATCATTATTCTTAAGTTGGAAAGTATGGGTTTACCTCCTTTAGATTGTGTTCTGCATTAATTAGACCCGCAGTGACGCCACCAAAGAATGCAGCACGCAAGATGGCCGAACGCTGTCTCCGAGTTATCTTAGGATAACCACGTTTGCACTGATTTTTTCCATATTGACTATTACCAAGCTTAAAATTATTGTTGACAATGTGATGAGAACGCTGAATTTTTTTACGATAAAAAACTTTCCCTAACATATTCACATATTCAGTTATTTTGTACGATCAAGAGGCTCACAAACTGTGTGGAACTAAAGCAATAACACAGACGAAGTAAGTTAGATACAAGTAAATATAATAGAAGAAATTTAAGTGGAACCAAAACAATTTCGCTCACTGTATTCACCTATAATTATTAAATAAAAAGACTTTGATTTTACTTCAATTTATTTTATTAAAACCCAACTAAAAATTATGACAAACATATAAAGTCAAAAATAATATTAGTAGACCAATACAAGGGTATCTCGTAAGAGTCTTGAATAGTTTGTATGTATATAAGAGGTTCTAGATTGTATAAAAAAGTCATCTTTGATAAAACAAATACATTTTTCTCTTTACACTTTTCACAATATTTATTATATGTGGTATTCTTTTATAGGAGGCTAGCGGCATAATAAGCTGTTAGTCTTCTAGTGCCTGTGTGGTAAATTGCAAGTCAGCAGGAGTAAAGTAAATTTGTAAGGCGCAAGTAAGCCCCGATGGTGTAAAAGTGAATTTGTAAGGCACAAGTAAGTCGTGTGGTGTAAAGTGCAAATTTAGGTGTAAAATTGAATTTCTAAAGGTGGGTACACCGTGTAAGTTAAATTGTCAGGCGATGTATGAGAACGGTCGTTTAAGTTTAGAATAATGCTTGGGGCCTGAAAATTTGTAACGTTGTTTAAACGGACAACTTTGTGAAATAAAAACGTTTTATAAGATTAAGACTGGTTTTACCGTACTCTATTAATTAGTAAATGTCCTATTAACGGTCTATTAAAGCTAACGAACTTTTCACCACGTGCTAGTGGATGAGTAAATTCGTTAATCAGGCATTAAATTTAATTACCGATCAGAACACTCGTTAACCTCTTAACGCTTAAAAACACAAGTTGATTCAGATTGCCCGCACGGGCGAATTGATTCTCTGTTAGTGAGTGAACGAAAAATGAACTAAATGATATTTGATAAGTAACGACCTTTTAATTTTCCTTTATGAAACGTCAGAAAATTTAACATCTATGTTAATTTTAAACAGACGATTTCATAATGTTCGATTAGAAATATTTTTTTAAATCGGTATACATACATATGTCGAGGCTCTTTTACATCGCTTCAAACGTTTAATTTTAACCGATAAATTTATCTTCTAATTTGAACGGTTGTACTTTTAGAAAATGGACAACGTAATTTTAGACATGCGGCTTGTAGTTGGTAAGTACAAACAGCTGTTTGTAAAAGAGCTAGCGATAATCCGCTCGGAATTCACAACCTAATAAAAATACTTGGTATTTTCTATCAAAATCAGTAAAATTACTTTTTTAAAAATATTCGGTATTACCTATTAAAATTATTTTTTTTTCGAAACGTTCAAGGTTTAAAATTGTTCTGCTTGAACATTAAATTATTTCTTCAAAAATATTACTCATAAAAAAAATGTTCCTGTCCAGTACGGCTAAGAACAACATTGTTCAAATCAAGTGCTCGCGATCACGTGTTTTGTTTTTGTATTGTTTCAATTTTTAAATATAATAAAAATTTATATATTATTTGTAAACAAGCGTGTTTTAAGCCGTACATTCAGATCCAATCCTTTACTTTACATTTATGTAATGAAATTCATATTACAGCTATAAGAGGCTGCAGATAGAACAACTGTGACTGTGAGACCAATTAAAGGACTCTACCCGCGAAAGGTCTCCTGAGACAAGATAAGTACTCCTAGTAGTACTCGAGTAAAAAATCCGAAGAGTTTACTGCCAAATGTATGAATCTCTGCGAGGCTTGTCGCGTCGCAATAATAATAATAAAAATAATAATAAAACTGTTAATAAAGTAAATGTTATAAATGACAATATTCAGCTTACATCTTCTGTTGAGATTGATGAATTATCTAAAGACTTTTCAACTATCGTAGGTTTGCTACGCAGTAACGTTGATATCTATAGTGATATCAGCTCCAATTTAAATGGGCAATTATATTCGAAAAATTTTTACTCAGGAGGACATGCTGCAGTCACTGAGTCAGATAAGAGTGACATCCATGGCAGCGAGCGAAAGAGCGACGGACATCATGTTGAAACGTATGGAGAAGGAAGTAATGAAGGGAACTGCGTCACCCCTTCTTCTGGACACATTGTAAATGATAGTAACGTAGAAAATGAGTCAGTATTAAGTACCACTAAAAATTTGTTTAACGATTATAGCCATGCGTGTGATATCGGATCTAGTACTGAGTCCGAACATCTGTTATGCTATATTAAAAAGGAAGATGATAGTGTACCATCTTTGAGTACCGCATCGTCATCTTTCGAAGAATTGGTTGACTACAGCTCAGTTAGTGGTGATGGGTCAATTAATTTAAATTGTTTGTATTCCATGCGTAATCATTTGGAAATACGTATTAATAGGTCCATAACGGAGATCAAACATTGTATGCAACCTTTAATTTTGTTACTTGGAACTTTTGGTATTAAATCAGACCGTATTATTGATAGATGTATTTATGCCTTGAGGAATCTTGACGCTAACTCTGAATTAATACATGTACTTGAATATGTATTTAATGATAGTTCATGGGATTATAAATCCATGAACCATTTTGTATGGAAGAATATATTGATAGAACTCATGAAATGTTTGTATAATATATCTCATAATATTAATAGAGATATTATTAGAACTATGATCAATAATGAAATCCCAGATGCTTTTAACGAGTATGGAGTAATTAATCAATCAATAAAAATATGGTGCGATAATTTCTCGCAAAACATTCGTACTAGATGGTCATGAAGCTATCCGAGTCATGCTGATTGACACACAAGTTTGGTGATTTCCAGTGGTATGGAATGACGGTGGATTCAATGATAAAAAAAAAAAAAAAAAAAAAACAACAACGAAGGTGTACGCCCGTTAGAGTGTTGCAATAAATAAATTTATTGTTGCAACACACTGGGAAGCAATTCCCAGTATACCACAAGAATATTCGACAGGAATGCGATCAGTTATCACCGGAAATCTTGCGGAAAGTCATGGAAAATGCGATAAATGTGGTTGCAGCCACTTGACGGATATCATCTTTTCCACTTAACAGAAAAAATTGTAAAGGTCCTAATAAAGATTTCCATCACTCAAAATAAATTTTTTTATTTAGTAAAAAAGTTATACAAAAACAAAATTGGATTAATTTTCCGCCACCTTGGACATTGTAGATGGCGCAGGAACAGACAGAGTGATTAATATAGATTTAGATGTGTACTTTTTTCTCAATTTTCTCTCTTTTTATTCAGTGATTAATTGGAAAGGGGATTTGATTTCATTCAAGTCGAATAAGAAACAATCCTTCCTTTGCCTTCGGGCGATAATGGGCACTCATTATTAAAAAATCAATGTGAAGAAAAATAACCCCTTTGTTTTTGGAATACCAGCAAAAACCTTATTTTCAAAAAAATATTTCCGGACATGTATTTTAATGCGACAATTTTCAGAAAAATGTGGGGCTAAATATCCCAAAACTCTTCAAGTTACTGTTCTACGACAACATATTTCAACATACCCTGCAAAGCTTGGACTTGAAGAACATCAAGTATCAGAATTAGGGGGCATAATAAACAAATACATTAATGATATTTACCGCGTACCTGTACCAATGAGAGATTGTTGTTATTGAAATATCATCTATATTTTCGGTACGCATCTGCAATTAAATATTTAATTCATTAGACACTTGCTTCATAAATTTGTCGGGGTGAAGTACCTCTAAAATTCCCAGACATACGTTTACGAAATTTGAGGTATTTCACAATAAATTAAATAATACAAAAAATTAATAAAAAGATTATTCGTAAACCGAGTGAGTGTCTTAATCGTCACTCAGCCCTCAAGGAAGGAGTTGAAGCGTAACGGCTGCTTCCCCAAAAATATCATCAGGAAACTTCACGAAAAGTCAAAGCATTCGTGTTGCTTCCGAGATCCCGGGACACACCCAGAAGCACCAAAATAAATCAAAAGGGAATTTATTCTCATAGTTAGGGAATAATAACCAACTATTTTATCTTATATACCTATAACAAGATGTTACAAACTGTTTCAACTACATATTATTGTAAGTGGCCACAATTTGGAAATTTAAACGCAAATTATTTCCACCTTGTAGCCGCCGAATATTCGAGAAGCGCTCGAAATCCGCTGGTCGAGTCCTCGACGATGGCAATAGCGGGAAAAAAAACCGGTGCGGCAGATTTGAGAGTGGGTTGCATCGGGCGTGAGATGCACGGGAGCCTGGAGAAGATATCGAGGCAGACTGCTTCGGGAGATTATCCTTTTGAACTAGACAAAGATCACACATGCCGGACATTTTTTGTCGTAAAACCCCGCAAGGAAGAGAAAAGGATGAAGTTAAAGAAATTCGAGGTCGCCTCGCAGAATTCGGGAGTTCCTGGACATTAAAGCCTCCGAAGTGGAGTGCGTATACGTATAAAAACTTACCAAGTGAAAAAAAAAAGTAAAAAGGCAAACGTATAGTTCGGATGGGAGGATTTTAAGTAAAAACATTACGTTTAACCTTTCTTCGCTTTCCGCCGGCAAAGTACATTACCAGTCTTGACTTGAAAGACGCCTTTTGGCAGATTCCTCTAGAAAAGAGCTCCGGAGAAGACTGCCTTTACAGTGCCTGGTCATCCCGTCTACCACTACACAGTGATGCCATTCGGTCTCTGCAATGCTCCACAAACCATGTGCTGGTTGATGGATAAAGCTACCTATTCCTTACGACCTTCGTCATGATGAATTGGTGTACCTCGACGATCTATTGGTTTTATCCCAAGATTTTGATTCGCACCTAGCTCTTCTCGCCCGAGTGGTGGACTGTCTGACGAGGGCTAGACTCACAATTAAAGTGGAGAAAAGCAAGTTCTGTTTAAAAGGGACGAAATATCTTGACTTCATTATTGGTGAAAACGGTATGCGTATGGATCTCGATAAGATCTCTGCAGTTGTTGAATACCCTGCTCCCAAAACCGTAAAGCAAGTACGTGGATTTATGGGAATGGCAGGATGGTATCGCAGATTTATTCCCAACTTTGCAGATCCTTCGAGTCCCATAACTGATACGCTAAAGAAATCGAGTAAGTTCACGTGGACCTAAGAAGCCCAAACCGCGTTTGACAAACTTAAACAGCTCTTGACTTCTGCTTCCGTTTTAATGACTCCCGACTTCTCCAGGCCATGAGTTCATGAGAGAATTATTGACGCCGGCATACCTATTTCCATAATGACGCTGAGACGAAGGCTTAAAGAGGCTGATCTTCAATGTCGTTGACCAACGAAACAACAAAAATGAAAACCGTTGGCAAAAAAAAGAGATTGGCTTGGGCCAAAGCGCATAAACATTTTTCAGTGGATGATTGGCAGAAAGTAAACAACAAACATGTTTAATTTGTTACTAACAGTACAAATTTTTAACGACAATTTTAACTTCAAGTTTGTTTCTCTGATGAGTCAATGATCGAAATTGTTGGCAGGCAAACAATTTAAGTTTTTTAAAGCTGAATTTTGAAAATACAATATACCAATGAAAATGTGAAATAAAAACAATGAAATAGAAACTATTGAAACTATTTATGAAGAATACCTGGAAACTATCTTAAGTTTAAATTTTTTTTAAATTATATATTTGACAAGAATATTTGATTTATTAAATTAAATGAAAATTAAAAACGACCACCAAAATATTTGACTTACAACAATTTATGTTAGACGGCGACCTTCGGAAAGATTTTACCCAGATTGCATTGATCAAAGAGCCAAGCATACTACCAAGGTCATGATTTAGTCTGAAATTTGCGAAAAAGGTTTAGGAAGCCTTTATTTCATCGAAGGAATCATGAATTCCGCCCAATATATTAAAATAATTGACACGGTTTTCCTCTCTCAAGCAGACCAATGGTTCCAAAATAGGGATGACTTTTATTTTATGCAGGACGGCGCACCTTACCATACAGCCAAAGCAGTGAAAGAGCATCTCACACGGAAACAAATTCAAATTTTTGACTGGCCGGCGAGTTCACCAGACGTGAACCCTATTGAAAACGTCTGGAGCTTGCTAAAAAGGAAAGTTTCGGAAGAGAACATTGAAAAAAAAAAGAGCTCATAGAGCACATTAGAAATGTACGGCTGAACGATGAGGAAGTAAAATTAACGGCGATGACGGACAAGATATTAATTATGTGTGTAAACCCTTCTAATGGACTCATTCTGTACTTTTTATTTATAAATGTAACTGTAATATATTGTTTCCAATTTTCTACCGTTTTAAGTGTATTTACTTTATATTGCTTCGTGTTCACAAAATTAAGGTTTGAGTATAATTCAACGATCAGGTACCACCAACGATCGAAGTCTAAAGTGTCAACAATTTAACATAGAAATTCTAACGATTCTTCAAGTGATCTCAGCGAAGTTAACGATGTTGTTTCACTGAAAAAACGCAGTGATTTTTAAATTTCTTTGCTACATCCTCATTAAAACGTTTACCATAGTATAATTTTTATACCGTCCACCCACATGCTGATGATTTTATTAGAAAAAATATATTTTATGAAGTTAATGATTTCCCGTAAAAAAATTGAACGTTCGACTTATTGCCGAGGAAAAGCAAGTAATAGAAAATAAAAAAAAATCCAAGATAAGTTCCGGGAAAACCTTGTTATGGTCGGGGCAGAAAATATCTTTCGAAAACATTTTCGCCTTCGCCTATGGGCGATAGCACGTCGGGGCCCCCAAATTTCACTCAAAATTTTAAGAAAAATTTTGATCGGGACGGCCAGTTTTTTTTTATTTCCCGACAGTGGTTATTGGTTCCTTTCGATGAAATTTCGCACACGAAAAGTAAAAGCAGAAAACCAGGAGAAAGTGAAGAAGCTAGCGGAGTAACCTTCCGAAGAACAAAATTAAGAGAGAAAGGTTTAGGACCTGAACCCCATAAAATATTGGGCCAGGGGAGGTCATCAGGGCGGTTGGGGCTAGGCCATAAGGGGGGTTTGTTTTACATCTAACCCCCCCAATAACCTTTCATAACAAGCTAGGTCTAGCCAACTTCGGCAATACTAATGACGGAAATACCAGTACACGCTTTTTTGAGAACTTTGAAATATCGGCGGTAATTACTGGGGTAGACCTAAATTCGATTTATCGTTTGAAAGTGATTTTAGACAAATTGTACTGTGGTTTTAAAAATAAACGTGGACGAGTTTGAGAAATATTGTCAAGAAACGGCTAATACGGAACATACGAATATTGCGACTCAACTACGCCCGAAAGTTTTCCCGGGTAGCCTGAAACGCAGACGTTTTAAACAGGCTCCTCTTAACTTCTGACCCTGTGTTGACGGGCATGAGGAAGAGGAAAAATAAAAATAAACACCCACTTTCGGCTGATGTTCTAAAATTGTTACTAGATAGTGACATTTTAAATGTGAGTTTTGAAGTTGACGACGAAAATGACGAATAAGTGCTTGTATATATTACATATGTCTCTTTTTTACCTTTTCCTAGCTAAAACTGAAATAAAACATTGTTAGGCAGTCATCAGGGAAACCAAATATTTTTGGCCAACTTTTAGCCAGTCTGTGCCACGGTCACAGTACTAGCTCCAATTCCCAGCCGCGGTCACATCGTGGAAGATGCGCAACCAGTGCGCACCTGGCTTTCATCGCCCATAAATCATATATCAATTAAACAGGTGTTAAGAGTCACTAATTACCTGATAAATTTGCATAATAGCTGCCAATTAATGACGCACTAATTAGCTAATGACCACAATTAATGTGTATTTCTGCAGTCGGAAGCCAATAGTTCAATCTACTGTCGTGCGTAAAAAATTAAGACCACTTGCACATTGCCATGCATTTCTTACTTTCGATGGCTCTAGCTTTTAACCTACTTGTCGGATTTAAAAAATTAAATGGTCCACATTATATTTACGTATTCTATATTGTTTCCATAAGTTGTAATTAAAATATAACAAACAATTTCTTCAGAACAATTAAAAATAAAATTAAACTCCTGCGTAAAATATTAAGACCACTTACAGGATAATTTTATTTTATATGGAAGTCGAGTATTTATTCTAATAATAAAAATGTTTTTTAATCAAACTTGTTCATGTTGTTCATGATGAACACTGATAAATGTTTTGCTTATACGTACTGTACCCTGCTGTACCATCTAAGTATCCCTAATACCGTTATTTGTTATTTCTTTGGCGCTTGTCATTTTGTCTTTGTTCTTTCCATCAAATTATGAGAAATGGGCAGAAAATCGGTTAGTGAAATAACTTTGTGGCAGGTAAATAAAATTATGTGTTGAGAATTTTAATTAATGTTTAATTTTGAGGTCATTGGGCTTCATAATAGTGGCTTATCTGAGCGCTCAATAGCACAGCAATTGGGAATAAGCAAAACCTGTGTCCATCAAACCATTGAAAGACATAATGAAAACGGAACTGTTGTGAACAGGACAAATTCAGGACGGAAGAAGATTGTTACACGACGTGTTGAAAGCACTCTGGTCAATTTGGTTAGACAAAATCGAACGGCATCGAGTGCTGATCTATCGATAGGTCTCCACCAGAAATGTGGCACGCGATTGTCTCCTGGTCACATCCGACGAATCCTATGCGCAAAAGGATTATCTGCTCGGAATGCGACCAAGAAGTTTTTCTTAACAAGAAGACATGCTCGAGCAAGAGTTTTGTGGTGTAGAGCCCACAGAAATTGGACTCCACAAGACTGGAAACGAGTCCTGTTTTCGGATGAGAGTTCTTTTCAACTTTTTCCTAATCGTCGAGTACTGGTACGACGGCTTCCTAGAGAAAACTATCATCCGTCATGTGTTCAACAAAGGCAACACAGTGGTGGAGGGAAGGTCACAGTATGGGGTGGTATTTCCGGCTATGGACTTACAAATTTAGAGGTTATCACAGGAACCGTTAATCAAGAGAACTACAGAGAAATTTTGAGAAGGAAAATGCTTCCCTTCATAGAAGACGAAATGCCACTTAGAGGTTCATTGTTTCAGCAGGATAATGCACGTCCACATGTGGCACGAGGTACCCTAGCATTCCTGGAGGAAAATAGTATCAATGTTCTCGCGTGGCCCGCCAACAGCCCTGATTTGAACCTAATTGAAAATGTGTGGAAGATGTTAGGCGATAAAGTCTTAAAAAACCGACCAAAGGACGTCGAAGAACTGCAAAGGATATTGAAAGAGGAATGGGAAAGAATTCCAATGCAAGCCATTGATAATTTATTCCAATCAATGCCACGGAGAATAAAGGACTGTATTCGTGCCAGAGGTTATTACTTTAAAGGCTGAAATGGTCTTAATATTTTACGCAGGAGTTTAATTTTATTTTTAATTGTTCTGAAGAAATTGTTTGTTATATTTTAATTACAACTTATGGAAACAATATAGAATACGTAAATATAATGTGGACCATTTAATTTTTTAAATCCGACAAGTAGGTTAAAAGCTAGAGCCATCGAAAGTAAGAAATGCATGGCAATGTGCAAGTGGTCTTAATTTTTTACGCACGACAGTATATTACATACTTGTCATCTTAAGAAATTGACTTCCTACAAAAGTTTTTTTTTGCATTAAATTTTTATAAAATTATTCTCTTTCCTTTTATTTTCATAAGTTTTGTTTTTCTTGTATTTTAGGTAATATTAAAGCGTCATATGTAGCGGTAGAAGACGCGATTTACTTGCAAGATTCTCTCTTAGTAGCAGTGGACTTATGCTTCAAGATCTTTCAAGCTTTTAACGCTAAGTATCCTGAGGCAAGTGAACCAGTTTGGCATTTTATTCAAAAAAAAAAAAAAAAATTCAATATCAACAATATGTATATGATGAAAATTATTTAGCCGTAAACGCATTAATTAATGATATTTCGAATGAAAACTAATTCTAGATATATTTATGTATGTATATATGAATTTTCTTCCAAAAAGAATTTGGTTTACGTTTAGTAATTAATTACTGGTCAACAAAATTTTGCCACAGAACAAATGATTAATTTCTATAAGACTTTTTTAGTATATTACGAATTCATTAACGAAAATGTTCCAATAGCCCACGTCTTCGAGAAATATAGGGTTGAAAAGTGAAAGGCAGGCCCCCCTACGCTACCGCATATGGTAGCCATGCTAGCTCTCGCGGCCGCATACCGCCGGACGAGGTGTTTAGCCGGGCCCTCGAGGTACCCCACCATAACAACTGCAAGTGCATACTCTTGAAAAATTTATTCGTCAAGTGTGTGTGTGTCAAAAAGGGCTATAAAGATAAGTTGTACTTGATATTCATAGATTAAAACGCAGGCTTTCATTAAAGCTATGGTAAAAACTTTTACGATGAACCGTTATTTTCTAATGATCTTTTAAAAACGGCCACAATATGGTCTTTTGAATATTTTCACACTATTTTTCTCGCAAAGAAGAGCTGATTGAGCATTTTAATTTACGAATTCGTAATCTATGTACAAAATCCTATAGAAATAATGTGACATTTATATGGCAACAAAGAGAAATTAAATTTGTAAACCTGTGTTTTTATTATTATGTAGAAGAACCAGTGAAAATTTTGAATTAATTATATTAACTTATTTATTTATTAATGAATTACATAATATTGTAGACATGTTAATTCCAACGCGTAATTCAATGTTTACTTTATCTCCACATACAGTCTGAGTTCCGCATAAACAGATACATTTATATTTTTTATAAAAAACTACGATGGCAAATGCTTCTAATTTAGGAAGAAAATTCACAAAGATTAACATAAATTCAATTCTAAACAGGGATAAAACAATTCTCCAGAATATAGATAAACTAATAGAAAAACGAGAACTGACAGAGCAACAGTTTTATGAGGAGATCAAAAGAAGAATATCCCAAAGAAAAGCCCATTTTGAGAGTAAGAACCCGAGTACTATGAAAGAAGACAAAATTGTGGGGTTTCTCAGGGCTATCTATGAAAACATTCCTTTCGCCTCCTCATTACATTACATTACTACATAGATCAACGGGAAATACCACCTTATCACAGTTGCTGTTTTCTTGCGATAACATACCTGATTTTAAATGATGAAAAAAGAGAGATTGACCCACAATATATTGAATCTATCTACCAAAATTTCCCAAATGATCTCCGATCAAACGTAAAAATAATGAGTGAAAAATTTGAAGATTTAAGCCTAGGCGATAGCGACACTGGTATGATGAGGGCAGCAAGGGAGTTACAAGGGAAACATAAAGTTATTCATTCTTACCTCCTCCAAAAAATGGAAATAAAGCCTAATTACTCCATGTACGATAAAACCATCCTCAGTGAACTCTTGATTAATCTTAATCATTCTAGTAACTATGATTTGGATTCGGACCTGATGAATTTTAATTTCATATTTGTACAAAATCATCATGTTATGTGTTTATTAAATAAGCTTGATAGTGAAGATGAAAAAAGAACCTTATTAGCCATGATAACCTAATTTTACACACAGTAATAACATAAGATGAAAATGACCCATTAGCAGATGATTATACATTATTAAACTGATGAAAGTGATACACCTATATTTGTAGTGTTTTGCCCATGTTATAATAAATATCTCCACATAATGCGAGGAAAAATTATTTTTTTGATTGTGTCATACATTAGACAAATGAATAATTTTAATAGATATTGTAATTTTCTCTTAATGGAATGTGTAGATAGACGAATTATATTATGGAATGAACCAATGATGGAACGCGAAAAACTCATTTCATTATTTTTCTTCCTTTAAGGATTAGAAAAGTCAAAACGATAGGTACGATTCGGAATAATACCCACTTCTTCTAATAAGCTTATTTCCGATGAATTGAAATTATCAATTAGAATTGTTAACTCATGTTGTATATGAGACTTGTTTTCGTATTTGTAATTAGGCGTTTATGTCACAGTACCGTAGTCAGGCAGTCAGTCAGTATTTTTATATATAATGTATTTCTAACATTTCAGTAGTCACTTTGCGATCAGAGGTGACGAAGACCAGACGTCTGGAGATTTTATTTGCGATTCATTTTGTTTTTGGCAATTTTACAAAGCTTTTTTCAGTTGCGGAGTGCCCGGAATTTTGAATTTCTCGCCCTCCAGCCCTTGTTTTATCCTACGGGAACTTACGTTCGTTACGGCGACAAATGGAATCTTTTTGTGTATGAGATCGGCATCGAGATTCCGCTGGTGACAGAGCGGGACCAAGTGCGCCGGTTACCTCCTGACAGCCATCAGCTGTCAAGGGGCCTTCGAATTAAGATATTATGTACCAAAATCTCATCCAGATTTTGGGTACATTGTATTAAATGAAAACGAAGTATAAATTGCCGAGGTGAAATACTTTTCAAATTTCAAGACGCAACATGTTTGAAATTTGAAATATTTCACAATACATAATTAAAAGTCGTAAAACCAATAATGCGACTTCTCGAATTATGCTGTTCAACCACCCGCGAGCGCATCGACCCAAGCACATGGTGGGGCGACCGCCCGCCCGTGAGTCGACCCAAGCACATGCTCGGCGATTTATGATGACACGCAACATGTGCGCCGCACAAGTGGCGACGCGCACATTCTAGCGATTGGAACATTGGAAAGTTCCAATAACTGATCGAGGGACTATAAGTACTCCATCAGTCGAAGAAGCGCGCTCTTGTCTTCTTCGTCTTCATAGTCAATCAGTCTTCAGAGCAAGTTAGTTTTCCGAGTCAGATAATCTTCTTGGAGTTCAAAAAGTACTTAAGTCCCGGGCGAATGCGAGTGCGGTTTTAATTTAAGTAAAGAGCTGTGCAGTGTTTAGTGCCGTATCCATAATAAAGACTTACTTTCTAACCGAGTGCAGTCTGTGTGAATTCCCCCTGCACCCCCAGCATCCTCGGAGTTAAGCGTTAAGTGCTGCTCCCGAGACGAGTAACAGATCTCGAGCTACTTCCGAGATCGGCCAAAGTACCTCCAGGGCTAAACCCGGAGCAAAGTAATAAAAAGAGTTCTTATTCACGTTGAATAAGATCTCAATTGTTATCGTACGACACGCAGCGTACATAACAATTATCTCGAAAAGTATTGCTTTCCGACAACAAAGTTTTGCATATTGGCTCGTTTGAGCTCCAAAAGAAAATTGCTGAAAGGGTTCATAAGAGTCCATGGGCTTCACGGATCCTTAACTAGTTTCAACAGTGGATATAGATGAGAAGTGAGAAACAAGTTATACATAATAGTACAGCAGGAAAGGTTCGTTGGTATTTGATCAATCCGCAGAACTAGACTTTTCTCTCTTTTGGATTGTGACTTACAAGATTTTATTCTTGGAGCATTTTAGATTTGCGATATTTATAATTGACTTGAAAATTTGCTTATTTTATAAGGAGTCCAGCTGGTTTCAAAACTGCACAAAAACAGGCTGAAAAATATATAAAAAAATAAAATAGTAGCACCGAAATGTAGGTAGTCAGGAGGGATTGAACCCGAGCACCTTGTGTTCTACTTACGATGACAACGGAGACAAAGGTCGCGGAGAACGGGATGACCGTGACAGTTCTGGACAAGTTACCGGCGGTAAGGTCGACCGCACGCTTGGCACCGATCGTACTGGTCGGTGTCTGGAATAACATCAGCGAGTTGGCGATAATGCTGGGACTAGGGGACTACATCGGCTTTAATGTTGAAGAAGCCAACATGATTAGACAGATGCGTCGGACATCGTCGCTCGACAAAATATTACGAGCTAAATGGGCCAGACAGGCATTGGAAGAATGGAAAGAGTCGACCGGAACAACAGACGACATAGTCGACATCTGTCACGTGACTAATGCGATTCAAGGATGGAACATGTTGATTGAAGGAGGTAACGACGAAGTGACGGGGCTTGAAGAACTTGGACGGTTCCTCGTGGGAGGGGAGTGTACCAGGTGGAGTTGGGAAATACTCCATTATCAGTACACAACTGGGACATATACGGGAGTTCGGTTAAACCCGGTTACAAAAAGAACTGCAATATCAGAGGGTAAGGAGATAGTTAGTAACCTGCCCATAATCATTGACGATGATATCAGTGCCTGGAGCCACCAGAAGGCCTACGTTAGCACAGAGAATGACGAGCCAATTATGGACAAAGTTTTGTTCAAACTTAACACATATGAGGCTCGAAATAAGATAACACGTATGAATAGTACGACCAAAGTGCAGGTGGATTCGTGGGCCACGGTCATAGAAATAACAGCCAGAAGAAAGCTAATGAACGCGGTCGGGCTGTCGAGTAGGTACGTAACAAGTAATGACACCAATGCTGTTTGGGGTAGTGGCGTTGCCAGCATTGTAAAAGCGTGGACAGAAAGGAGAATGCTGAGGACCGTGCTGGATTCGGATTTGGTCTCGCACTTGTTGCACAACAGTGTAAGCGCATATACCTGGTACACAAGAACTCGTAGAGTGCCGCTTGCACAGACCACCTATAGCGGAATTTATAAGGCCAGGGGTTTTCGGCTTCCAGCCTCGGGAGGCACCCACATCACAACGGAGTCACAAAGGGAGAGCAGAGAAAAGCCACCATTGGTGGCCAGAGGATCGGAAGTTGGTGGAGAGCTACCACCTGGGGAGGTAGAAGTGGACCTGCGACCCACGGACCGCATAATGCCCAAAATGGGCAGCACGCAAGCAGATGCGGAGAGGAGTCCGGACCACAGAGAACCAACAGGGGAGACATAAATATAACAGTGGCAAAAAGTCAGACCGTCTTGGCTGACAAAAACTATAATTACCAGACATATCTAAAACTAAAACAAGACATAGACAATAAATATAAGTCCATCGGAAAGTGTTGTGGGACGGGTGCTTTGGGGCTGGGGTACACGGGCGAGCTTATGAGACTGCATCGATTCAGACTCTCCGAGCACGATAGGTGCGGAGGCTGTGTCTTTGGGAGTGCGCGCGGGGTGTTCGAGGACGGTCTGCACTTGCTCTGTTACATCGTACCGGAGGCGACGTCGGAGGTTAGGAGACAGTTTGCGGCTGTGAGACCGGTGTTGGAGGTCTTATGCCCGCATGTGGCGGTGGACTACCTCAAGGAAATCACTGGCGTGTTGCGGTCGGGGGGACAGTATGTGACGAAGCACTGGCGTGTGGTGGCATATTGGGAGCGTATGTTCGGCTACATGGTGAAAAAGAAGACGGCAGAGCTTCAAGAGGAGGTTGACGACTGGCTGAAAGACCGCAAGTCTATGGGAGGCGAGTTGGGGGAGGAGTTGTGGCACAGTCTCTTATACAAGCATGCCAGGAACATCATGGACCAGAGCTTTAGCGTGCCGAGGCACTATCTGACTATGGACAAATGGATAAAGACGTGCCAGTGGATAAGAGGCAAATCTGGCGACTCAGCCGCAGAATACGTGGAGCTGAGTGGGAAACTAACTTGCCTACTACTACCGAAACTAATCTTCTTCTTCTTGGGCCGTATTAAAAAAGTTGTATATAACTTATGAGCTCCTTCATAAATTCTCTAACTGCTCTAACGTTCCTTTATTTTTATATTTCCATTTCTTTAGCTCCTTCAGGTCAATTGTGGCATAGTTGCTAGCATTTTTGAGGAAATGGGCTGATTTGTAAATATTAATTCTCAAAATTACTTGGCTAGAGAGCCGAAAGCTTGGCTAACGAAAATGTTGCACTGGTTCGATTTCTCAACGTTGTGGCTGGGCATCTGTATTATTTATCTGCGATAATAGTTTAATTTTTTTTTGTCTTCTCTCCATACTTGTTTTCAGCCATGTAGTTACTGTTTGGTCAACGAACCTCCCCAAAATAATTGGACCGCGAGGAGGTCACAGGGTGATTGGTTCGCTTTCATCACCATTCTCGCCTAGTAAAGTCCTCGAACTCGGCATTATAACACACTTCACCGACAATACATACATACATCTTTCTTCTGCTCAGATTTTTGCTGGAGATAAAAACACAGAGACAGCTTGAAGAACTAAACCACTCAAATTATTTTCTCATATAGAAGAATCCAAAGAAAAGTCACGCCTAGCAGCAAACACTGAAGCATTAGATGGCTTAACAGTTGTAGATTTAAGCTATATATCAAAGTGTAAGACAAGTTGCAGATTGGAATAAGGAAAATAAGGACATTTGGAGACCTTATCACAGTGGAATTGCAGGACAAGCAAATGTTTCTTCCGATATGGCATGAAAGAAATCAGGCAGCAGGGCAACCATTATGCAACCAGATTGGGTCCTCTTGATGATAAGTCTGGACTCATCTTTACGCAACATAACAACGCAGGCGTCTGTGGCAAGAGCGCCAGTCATTCAGCCACACTGATGAGATCTGGCTGGCGCTCTGGATCGAAACGCCAGTATTTTTTGAGCTCGTCCGCCTCGGGGGACCTCGGGAGGTCTCGGCGGGCGAGCATCATCCTTAAAAAAGCGCGTAAAGTGTGAAGTGTGGGCGAAGGCAAGTCGCGCCGTTTGCCAGCCAGCCGCTCGGCTGGCAAATTGGTAACACTGGTGTCAGGTGTGGGGTCTCAGCCCTTCTAACCGAGGGCAACCCTACAAAACCCTCTTGCGTCCCAGCCGCCGACAACGACGGCGGCCAGCGATAGCGAGCGACCCGCGGCCTGCGACAGATATGGGCCGTCGTTCTCCTGTCACACAGGAGCTCCTACTTCGGCGGCGTTTTTTTTTTTTTTTTTTTTTTTTAAGACAGGAGGTGCGTAAGCGACTGCCCGTGCGGACTGCCCCGTGGCAGATGGGCCGTCGCTCTCCTGTCACCCAGGAGTTCCTGCATCGGCGGCGTTGTGACAGGAGTTGCGTAAGCGACCGCCCTTGCGGACTGTTGCAGCCACTGCGGCTTCCTCGCTGCGTTAGTCGTCGTCTCGTTGGCGACCTGGATGCTGTATGAACACGCTCGGATGGAACTTCGAGCGTCTGAAGGGGGTGTAATGTTACAAGATTTCCCTTCGCTTATACTTCACACTTCGGATTTCAATTTCGCGAATATAAGGACTGGCGATCGGTCCCCACGATCGCAGGCGTCTGTGGCAAGAGCGCCAGTCATTCAGCCACACTGAAGAGATCTGGCTGGCGCTCTGGATCGAAACGCCAGTATTTTTTGAGCTCGTCCGCCTCGGGGGACCCCGGGAGGTCTCGGCGGGCGAGCATCATCCTTAAAAAAGCGCGTAAAGTGTGAAGTGTGGGCGAAGGCAAGTCGCGCCGTTTGCCAGCCAGCCGCTCGGCTGGCAAATTGGTAACACTGGTGTCAGGTGTGGGGTACTTGGATGCATAAACAGATATTACGACTATTGGAAGATAGCTAAGGAAAAACAAGAAATTTAAAATGACAGAACCAGGTCCAAGTGAAATGGAAGTAGACACTGCTCCAGAGATTCTAAAACAGAGGAATGATCAAATCAACCTTTTGATGAAAGTGGTGAAAATACTATACACTGAATTTTATCCCGACCTAAAGTTCGAAGCCACCACTGTAATTGACATAGACAGGTCAGATCTTATAGCAGGTGCTCTAGCAACAGTATACACATACATGAGGAAGCTAGACAATGCTCAGCAGGCTGCTGCAGCTGCAGTATATGGGACATACGAGATCACTATAAATGGCAGAACATCAAGCGTTTCCGCTTTGGGGAAAAAAGTCCAAGACGCTGCTGGCATAGTAAACGAGTACATCATATCATTATTTTCAAAACAGTATAATCACAAATTAATTACAATTGCATTTGTTCAGCTTGCTACTAGATCTGCAGATAGCTCAAAATTAAATCTATCTTATACAGAATATGAATTAGGAACATTGACTCCAGACTTTATACTTGAGTATAATGACTTTGTGGATGAACTATGTTCAATTCAATCAATTACCAAAAGTGATGTTCTTGCAAACATTAAACCAATACCATCTGAGATCTTACATGAAGTAAGAAGATGTAATGTTTGTAAATGTACAGAACAAACTACAGATCTTCAATATTTTGGAAATAGCGCTGTGCTTGGGAGTGATGATCTTTCAGACGGAGAAGATGACATCTTAGTAAATATACCGACATTAAATACCATATCAAATCAATCTACAGCTGAAGAGAAAGGTAAAAAAATCATACCTTTAACTGAATCAATAATCAAAGAACAAAATGAGTTGATAGACATGTTAGGACCACCTCCTCCTAGAAGCCTATGCAATTATTTAAACATAAATCATTTATCTTTAAAATATTTAGTGTCCCCTCACTTAACAATAAATAATTGGGACGATGTTGTACGAGAATTAGCCATTCCTTTGTTAGAAGATATATTGGACAGTCTTGAATCACAAAATACTACCATATCGGATATAGCTACCCGATATAGATATAAACACCTTCCGAAATTCAACCAGAACTTAAGCTTAGAAGAAACTATTAAAAATTTACAAGAATTTTTACAAGAAATAAAAGAGATTAAAATTGACAATTCGACTTTATTATCTAAAATAAACTTTGCCATCTCAAAGATAGAATCTATTCCTGAAGCAACAAAATTTTCATTGAACACTCAACAAACACCAAATATAGCATTTACCCCATCTGCAAAAACTCAACTGCCGTCAACAAGCGGTGCAAAACCTAGGGGAAACCCCTTTAAATAAATAATCATATTTATAGATCCACACATATTCCTCTATATAAAATTTGATTTTAAAGTAGCCACTCCCCTGATGAACATGCTCACCGCTTTCAAGCTCTCTTTTGATGAGGTAAGACTTGGAATGACCAAAGTGACTAACAGAAGGAAGCCAGGGGAGACGAAAAATGCTACTGAAAATATCACTGCTTATGGGTTGAGCAACGTACATATTCCTCTGTTGCATGGGATTACATTCCAGCCTGAAAGAAGAACAGCTTTACTTGAAGGCCTGGGACCAATTGCATTGGCTATTTTGCTTTTAAATGAGAAAAAATATCCTGGCAAATTGGTAACACTGGTGTCAGGTGTGGGGTCTCAGCCCTTCTAACCGAGGGCAACCCTACAAAACCCTCTTGCGTCCCAGCCGCCGACAACGACGGCGGCCAGCGATAGCGAGCGACCCGCGGCCTGCGACAGATATGGGCCGTCGTTCTCCTGTCACACAGGAGCTCCTACTTCGGCGGCGTTTTTTTTTTTTTTTTTTTTTTTTTTTAAGACAGGAGGTGCGTAAGCGACTGCCCGTGCGGACTGCCCCGTGGTAGATGGGCCGTCGCTCTCCTGTCACCCAGGAGTTCCTGCATCGGCGGCGTTGTGACAGGAGTTGCGTAAGCGACCGCCCTTGCGGACTGTTGCAGCCACTGCGGCTTCCTCGCTGCGTTAGTCGTCGTCTCGTTGGCGACCTGGATGCTGTATGAACACGCTCGGATGGAACTTCGAGCGTCTGAAGGGGGTGTAATGTTACAAGATTTCCCTTCGCTTATACTTCACACTTCGGATTTCAATTTCGCGAATATAAGGACTGGCGATCGGTCCCCACGATCGCAGGCGTCTGTGGCAAGAGCGCCAGTCATTCAGCCACACTGAAGAGATCTGGCTGGCGCTCTGGATCGAAACGCCAGTATTTTTTGAGCTCGTCCGCCTCGGGGGACCTCGGGAGGTCTCGGCGGGCGAGCATCATCCTTAAAAAAGCGCGTAAAGTGTGAAGTGTGGGCGAAGGCAAGTCGCGCCGTTTGCCAGCCAGCCGCTCGGCTGGCAAATTGGTAACAATATTATGCGCCTAGCCATTTTAATAACAATTATCCAAAATAAAATGTATTTTTACATACAAGAAAGTATTTTTATTTCTTTGACCTTCCCCAAGTTCTATAAAATAGATTTTAATGAAAAATAAAGAATTTACAAAAGACGATCAGCAAATATTTAATTGGCATTCTCTCATTGTTGCTGCCCGTTTAGGCATTAAAACCGGTATGGAACATTTAATGAATCATACAACCTATCCGTGGATAGCATACAACACTTTGCTGCGAAACATTTTCAAACATTGAATGTGTTCGCACAAATGCGAATGGTTCTGTTGGATTTCCCGGTAATACTTCTAACTCTTCTAGCATTCAAAAGCATTCAACATCTCCAAGCTATAAAAATAAAAATCGTCGAAAAATTTTAACTCCTGGCAAGAAAGAGCATTAAATTGTCTACAAATATTATCCGCAAATTTATTTCGTTTGCATTTCAAGCATACCTTTGAATTAACTAAAAGTGCACCTCTTCACTGAAAAGTCAAACGCCCGTACATATCTTGACAAGAAAGATTGGCACGCGAAAATAATATCATTGTTGCTCTACCTTAGAAGTGTATTCTGGTTGAAAGTAATTCAAAAACCTTTTTTTTTTCTATAGCTATTTCTGAAAATGAGAGAGGAATTCTGAACAAGAAATTGGAGTCATTAAATAGTTTTATTTAACAATTACTTATTTCAAAGTATTTGTACCTCATCATTATAGCATTAAGTTAAATAGTAAACAACAAAAATTAATTTGTGGTCGATGTAAACCTTCATAAACCCGTATTTAAGCCTCCTCGAAAATATTTGGTAAAATAAGAAATTTTCTCACAGAACAGGGAGTAATATTTGTTTATATGTGGTACAAAAAATATAGCGAAAATGAAAAAAAAACATTACCTGGAAATACAGATATAAATTATGACCAGCGATCTTGAAGAACATTTATATCTAAAATAATTGTAAACAAATTTTTCTATAAGATAGGCTATGCTCTTTATAACAGAAGCAAATCGAGCAAAAGTGGAGACAGAATAACAACAAAACAAAGTCTTGTTGCTAACACTGTACTATAGTCTTGTTTTTACGAGAAGAGATCTTAGCTTCGTCTTATAATATCACGAATCAAATGAAAGTTAAACTGGATGATGTAAGAAGAGCTCTGTGACACTACCGGCAAGATGACAACAGCAGCAAAGGGTGCAACAAAGTTTTCTTTTTTGAGCCAGAACGCAATTAAACTCTTAAATCGAAATCCATGTTTGAGTCTACATAATTATTGTTCAATTTCAATTCTATATTGTGTTGTTATCTCTGTAGTTTTAAAAGATATGAATGTTTGTTACGAATATTGTTGTTGATTGATGACAGATAAAGTAAAAAGTAAAGATAAATTTAACATTTTTTACTTTAATTATTTCAATAACTTTCTTCGTAGTCCGTAATGAAATTATATTCATCAGTAAATATTAAAGGTCTGGATTTATTGATATCCAAACATAAAAATGACAAAAGCAACAAAATCATTTTATAGAGTTCCTCAGTATATAATTTTTAGTAACAACATCTCTTCAAAATAAATAGAATATCTACCTAATATCTTCACCATTTACTGAAAATCAAAAATTTTTTTTCGATAGGCCTGCTTAAGGGTACTTTGACTCGGTAAAAACATTTTCTTATGCTTAAAAAGAAACACTTCTGAAAAATTGTATATAATTTAATGTTCGTCAACGTTTTTACTGTTGCTGTTTACTTTTCTTAAACTTCAATATTTTTACTCAGTGCTTATATTTGAGTTAAAATAAATTTATTGTAAAAATAAAGCTGAAAGGTTCCTATGTAGTATTGTGTCCTTAACCGAGTCGAAAACAACTTTTATGTTTTGCGTATCGACAGCATTTGTAAAATGATGATAAATGGCAGTATTTGTATTTTTACGAACGTTCATAAACATTTGGAGTATAAAATTTTGTACATCTAATATTGAGTGCGGATTACCAGTAAATTGTGGATAGTACCAACGTATATCAGTCTCTGGATTGCGTACCTTCTGCGCTAGCAGATCGGTTTTATTTAGGAATAAAATTATTGAAATACCTTGAAACGTTGTATTATTTACAATGGTATCGAATATATTTTTGGATTCTTCTAGGCGATTTGTTTTCCTGAAAAGAAATTAGATATTATTTAAATTTTGAAGATACATTTATTATTGATATTCATTATTACACCTAACAGCCTTGTGGTGAACAGAACGATTTCAGACAGATTTTAGGTAATAAATCTCAAAATAACTTGGCTTGACAGACGTTTAGCTTTAGGAGAAGATTCTGTTTTTCTACTTTTTAAACTTTCAGTTTTTCTTCAATTTTTGATAAGAGAATGTTAATTACAAATAATAAGTGTATCGAAGTTTTCTTCATTCATTTGCGTGGATGACCAAATTTATGGTGCAAGTATCGCGGATTAGAGGTGAACAAAAAATTTCAGGGATTTAAGTGCTCGAAAAACTTTAAATGGGTTTTTCTCGGAATCCCATTTTTCAAACAGGAAAAAAAGATTACTAGAACACCGTTGCAGTAGTCGATTTGAAATTTTGACAGTAACTTCACTTCACACTCTTTTTTATAAATAATTTACTGCTTATTTTTTGGTCAAAAATCAATTTGATTTTTTCAAAAGTGCACTATTTCTACAAAATTTGACTTACGTACTTCTATTAGGTATCTATTCGGATTTTTGTAAAAAAAAATCTACTTCGTATAATTTTCTCGAAAATGGTGCATTTCTGACACCCAAGTGATATATGTATGTATGTAGGTTAAATCACTCCAACTTAGTTATAGTTTCTTCTCCCGAGAGGAATGCAAGCAATTTCCGGTCACCCTGTATATAAAATAAACAACATTTTTAAACCTTTTTTTAAAAATCTTGATAATTATTTTCTCTATAGTTTGACAAGAGCTTGTTTTAATTTTTTGATTGGACAATTTTTTATAAATTATTCAACACTAATTTATTTATTTTTTAAATTGCATACTGAAGATTAAAATACTTTTCTTTTTATTTAAAAAAGCAAAATTCCCTCCGTCAGACTATTGCTATACTACATTATTTTACAGTATCCTTTTTTATTTTTGCATATTGCTGATAGGGAGACGCCATGGTTTTAATAGTAGTGTCCATTGACACCAGTGAAAAATAATAAAAGTAATAAAATGAGATTTTACTTTTATTTTATAGTTGAAAATTTAATAATAAGTGTGAAATCAACAATTTATTTATTTTTCACCATATAACCTTTATAATAATTTTTCAAATTTACTCGGTTTTCGGCGAACGCAGGAGTATGTGAGCCCTTAATTTTCATTTTTTAAATTAAATTTCAAAAAATGTAATGTTTTCAAATTTTATAAGTACATAATAAATAATTTTATTTTTATATTTTACCGTTATGAAATTTTCCTTCAATATAATTCACACATAAAGTTTGACGAGTCCACATAAATACCTATGGTCAAATTTGTGATCTTTACAAAAGGGTGCTTGCCACTACTTTAGAATGGCACATCGACGTTGTTGCGAATGCTGCAGCGATGGTGGGGTATGGCTATCAAGACATACTCAGCACGTAATTTTTGCAGCATGAGGCTGTTGGTTGCCGACAATTGCACCGACGCCTCCCATATTTAATCTCAAATATACATAAATTAAATGAATCTAGTCACTATTGGATTTCTAACTTAACTTTCAAAATCTATTGGCATACTGATACTGCACTGACTGACTCTCCAATATTCTTATTGCCACATTCCTCCTTAACTTAACTGGTCAAACACGCCCTCTATATTTTATGTTTTGTTCATTTCGATTTACGAAATTCTTTACTTACTGTATCGGATCGTCCTTGGAACTATGTATATCGTTTTTAAACCCCTCATTCGTTATAGTTTTAATTTATATTTTTTCAGTTACGATTAACTTATATCTCTGGCCATATTTTCTAATATAAAATGAAACGAAGTCAAAGCAGTAGAAAAATTATATTACTTACACTTAAAAAAGTGCGGAAATTATATGTAAAAAATCTTAATTTTTACATATATAAATTTCACCCAAAATTAAACTGCTTAACTTAAAATGAAATACTGTTAAATATGGTCCATTAAGGTAGGTGTTATTTTACGATTTAATAGTTCAGATTATAGTTAGGTTAAAAGTATTTTGAAACTTTCTGTTTTACCAGGGCGTTTATATAAATTTCGTTCACTGTACACATATATAGAGATCCATAATTTTTCCATAGCTAATACCAAAATGTTTGAAATGAAGTCTTTTCTTAACCCTTAATTACACTCGTGGTTTAAATATCGACCTCAGAAAACACTTTTCTGCGTATAACTCCGTCCCCAGTACACCGTAGCAGCTCCGCTTTCATGTAATCTCGGTGCCGGCTGTGAGTGACTTCACTTCATCGTGTGTGGACTTTTATGTATGCCTTTTTATTATATATTATTCAGTACCAAAAAATAACAACAATAATAAGTACGCCATATTTATATTTTAATTTTGGGGTTGAAAACTATGTACCCCACGAAGTAACTAACGTTAGTCTAAATAGGGAATGTAGTTAAGGGTTAAAAAAGTACTGACGTGCTGTAGAATATCATTGAAGTTCAGTTTGGTTTTGGCGTCGAATTCAATGGTCTGATAATATCTTATTATGCTTCATTCAATTTGTACTATTACAAGAGCTTAATAGTAAAGATTGATAATATTTTTTAAATTTTTGTTTGATATGACTGATTTTAAATTATTATATTTCCGTCCGTTCACCGAAAAGCTGGTACCTGTATAATAAGAATAGAGTGAATTATTTACCTATCTTCAGCTAGAACTTGATCAAATTCCGATGAAGAGACTAAAAATAGTATCGATGTGACTGAGCAGTCGAAGCACTTTGTCCATTTCTGGCGTTGCGTTCGCTGACCACCGACGTCCACAAAGACGAAAGGAATGTTCTAAAAGTGAATGAGTAAAAATTTTAGCGGTCAAAAATCCAAGAGACCAACATTACCTGTATTCTAATTGTAAATTCATAAACACCTTTGGTTGCTTTACGACAATGAAGAATGTCCTTTTGGGACGGTACATAGTCAAGCCTCGCTATTCGATCTAATTCATCTAAGAAATAACTTACAGAATCACTCTGAAAGCAAAATAATATGAGTATATAGTTAGTATGAGTCTAAAGTAATTTTTATTTGTGTTTTACTGCATTAAAATTCAACTCACAATTTGAAATTCTCTCCGCCTCTCGTACGCCCTCTTAATTGCTCTATCCTGCCACAGGGTGTGTATAATTGGTGTATACTGCTGAAACGTTTCAACATCCAAGCCGGAACTATTGTGGAGAATTCTTGCCTGTGATGCTGCGTACTCCGTGTTCGGGTGCTCCCAGGGGATTTCTAATTTTTCTCTAGCATCGACTAGCACCTGCATACCTGGAAGAGAGATCTGGATTAGAAAACCCATCCAGACTGGACCGGCGACGACCGATGCAACTGAAACTGCACGTTTGCCCGGAAAAGTGCTTCAGTGGCGGCCGCGAGTGGCTAACAAGCGGCTGAAATTCCACACCACGTACCTTTGACGATATTCTGATAGATGACATGCTGATACTCCCGCATCAATTCCGGCTCGAACTTAATTCCATGAATGATCCGCATCTGCTTGAGGAATGTCGATTTTCCAGATTCACCGGCTCCCAATAGTAAAAGTTTGACCTACAAAGATGGAAGAGACAAAACTTGAGATTGGGATTTAAATTGACCGCCAGTTTTGGGGTGACTCTGCTGCAAGAGTTAAGCCAGCTTAATCACATCCCGCGGCCGCTCGCGTTGGGCGTAGCAGCGGTGACGTAAAGGCAGCTGATGGCTTTTTTCTTGGGATTTGCGCCGCATTAAGAAATGAAGTCTTGTGTGACAATAAGTTTTTGCCTTCAGCTCGCTAGACGTAAGCGATTTGTGCTTTTTACACTTTTTCAGCCACAAGCAGTGCCTTTTTCGGGCCCCTGAGACTGTGGCAGGGGCAAAAAGAGCGAGTCGCGCCGAATGCAGGCAAAGTCAGCTACTTGATGATTTTTCTGCTGCAGTCACACCTTTCGGGTTTCCATGCACTAATAACTTATTCTGGTACCCCAGTCAACTGGGCGAATGCGATCGCGATCTCCGGTGAGACCTCCGCCGCTCTAATTCCATGTTTTTAGTGATTTTTTGGAGAATTTTCAGGATTCAAAATTAACCCCTTTAGTGGAAATGATGAGCCTCGCTCGTTAAGATTTTCTGTACTAAATTCGATGTAAATATGATAAGTAATAAGTTAAAACCGCTTTTTTTTATGTTTCTTATTAATTTGTAAATGGACGTGTTGGCTACTACAAAAATAGAAATAGAAATCGTTCACCCAAATTGACTACAAAGACGGTGATTTTGAATTCTAGCTGACCACAGAAGAGATCAAATATTCCACAGAAAATACGAAAAATAGTCCTTTATACAAGATTACTTTAATTAGTTCAATTAAAAGCAATATAACTTAAGTACTACCTATTTTTAATTACAATAATGAATTAATTTTTCCTCCAATAATTCAAAAATAACCTCTAAATTTCCGTGGAAAATAATTTTTTCCCAAATTTATTTGTGCTTCAATCATCAGTTTAAAATAAATTTTAGAATTTAACTAAGTTCTGGATAGGGTAATTCTTGATAGGTGCTTTATTTGTAATTCATCAAACATTGTTTTTTCTTTTACACTGCCCGAACATTATTTTTGCTTATGCGAAAGACGGTTGTATTTCAAAATTTGGCCCATCCGCATAAATGGCACAAACTGGGACATTGGACATTTGTCCTATATAATTATATTACTATATCTCGCAAAATTATTAAAATTAGTAGCACCTTCTCGAGACTCGAAAAAACCTTCCTAACTCTAGCAAACGCCGCTGTTACGCTGTGCACACACATGCAAATGAATTAGGTCTAGTCCCAGACTCCCAATTCAATTGGGGCTAGGCCAAATTTCTGACTAGCACGTTTATGGTAAAACAGATTCGGACTTTAGCCTATTCTACGCCTACTTTAGGCTAAAGTCCCGACTATGGTTATTGTATAAACGTAGTCTATGAATTTCTTTAAAGTTGTAAAAATAAAAATGTTTACCTATTATTTTATTTAAGTTTTATTTTATGATCGTTTCACGCATAGAATTGAGCTTAATTTAATTGTCTGCACGCGTGCTGTTCTTTAAGATTTAATCGTAAGGCAAGAGGTTAACACACTACACTATCTAAAATCATCTACGTCACCTCAGGTGTACCTCAATGAAGTCACCTCGGGCCTCGGTCCTTTATTATTTATTTTATTTATAAATCCTAATTTACGCTAACGAAAGTATTGTCTGCCTAAGTCGTTCTTATCTTATATTGACAAAGTTAACGACTTGGTGCTCTTCTTGACAATAAACTCGATTTTGGATTTTACATAAATTCTTTAGTCAAGAAATTCTGTTTTAAGCTTTATTAGGCGATGATCTAAGAAATATCTGATTCATACGAATCATACGTTCTACAAAAGTCTTTGTTCGTTGGATTAGTAAGACCTATTTTGGAATAAGTTAGTGTGTTGTGGTCTCCCAATTATTCTTACCTCATTTATCGAATCGGCTTGCGAGGATTGTCCTAAAGTCGTCAGCAGCTACCACAAAGATAAACTTAGATTTTTAAACCTGCACACTTTGGATTATTGATAAACGATTTTTAACAGGATATTTATGCATTAATTGTTGCCTAGTGAAATTTATTGTCCCAAATTGCTCTCTTCGGTTAACATTAGCACTGAATGCCACAATCTCCATAGAACAAATATTTTACAAAATCGGACTCGTTGTACCAACTATGCTAATTCTATGCTATGCTATTGTCCGTTGAAATTCAATTTGAATAAAATGCAGATAAAGAATAACTTTCAAAATATGTACATATGTATCTAATATTGGCTCGGTGTTTTTTATATATTTGTATCTTATTTTATTTTATTTTTTTATAGCGAAATTTGTACATATGTATGTATACAGAAAGAATTGATAGCAACAAATATATTTTCGTCTTACGAGGCAAGACTGCAAAGTCACTACAAGAAAAAATTCGCCGCTCAGAGCATTCATCCATAATATTTCAACAGGATAATACTCCATGCTACACTTTCCGAAAAACGAAAGGGTTGGTTAACTGACAAACAACAAATTATTAGAACATAAATAAAATATAGTCATTAGCCTTGAACTGGACTTATGATTCAAGGAAATAATTCAAAGGAGACTAAAGTAATAGAAAAAGTTAACATATCGCACGGTGCATCTTCAGTTTTCAACGTCACTTTAACCCTAGAAAGATAATCATATTTTGATGTACGTAAAAGATAATTATGCGTAAAATTGACGCATGAGTTTTAAGTAGCTGTAATGTGATGTTTTATTTATTGATTTGAGTAAACCTTACCGGTATTATTTTTTTACACTCTAATTAAGTAAAAAAAACCACAATTAATATATTTATATTTCTTTATTAGCAATTTATTACAGCAACAAGTTCGCACTATTTCGAACGAGAGTGCAAAATGTCAAAATCGCATGCGTCAATTTTACGCAGACTATCTTTCTAGGGTTAAAAGTATTAAAAATATTGTATTGTGTAATTTTCGAGCCATTAATATTATTACTCTTATCCTTTACAACTTTTGTCTACTTTGCTCTAAAAGGATAAAAAAATATTTGTTACTGCATACTCCGCTAAGTTTAAGTGTAAATTCCTTAATTTATTACAGCAGACAGAAATAAATTTAGCAATTTACACTCAGGGAAAGTTTCCTGAATGGATAGTAAACGCATAGTTTGTTTGCTCGATTTATAGCCACGTCCTGTTTAAGGTTCACATTACTCCGTGAAATATTTCCAAGTGGCTGGCTAAAAGCGGCATAAACACACCGCGGTTCCTGTGAGTTGCCATTTCCTTATTTACAGCCGCGGCGCAACAGCAATTCGCGACGCAAGCAAGACCTCAAGAACGAATTAATTCATTGCGTCAAAATGCATAAACAAAGCAATAATTCACAAGAACGAATAATCGATCCCAAGAACTCTCGAGATAAATCAACATTTTTGCAGTTCCATCTGCTTGGGCCCGCCATCACCTACCCCGCGCCACTGTGCACATTCCCGCGCAATTCGGATTCGTTACGTCAACGTGAAAGGCTTTCACCTTTTTTCGCCAAATTTCCGACGCTCTATTGTGAAAGCAATCAAGGCATGGCCATCCCTCGAATTTGTCAGGTGACATTGAATCCGAGCAAATAATTTCGTTTTATTTGAATGATCGCCGATCTGCTTGCGCGTGAAACGAGCTTCAACTGCAAGCGAGTCGACTTTTGGCGCGCACCACAACCGCCCAGAAATTCAGAAATCTTTGGACGCGGCACTTTTCACGGATTCGATGGCGGACATTGATGCAATAATGAGGCCATTATTACGTGCCGCTGGGCTGTCGTTGCGTGTCATTAGCACTTGTAGCCATCGGAAAACCCCGACCAACTCAAAACAAAAATGACTAATTTTAAGGCCCGGGCTTCCGGTACGCTTGGTCGCAAAGTCGCCAAGTGGTCATGCCTTGGGACCGAAACTTCTCGTTTACTTGGCCCGTCACATGCGCAATGTTTGCTCTTCAAATCGTCAATTTGAATATTGCGTTTGCATAACAATATTTATTTCGGTGTTGCTGCGTGTCGAAGAATATGACGGCGTTACGTGTAATTTACCCACCCAAGAGTTATGAGGTTTTCGGACAAAATTGACAACTCTGTCCTGGGATAGTTCACATTAGTCTAAAAGAGCAAGGTTGCAAATTTGATTGCGCAGCTGCTTTGCATGCAGCACGATTGGCAATAAATATTCTATTGACATTTATGATTCGACTTCTCGCGAGTCTTTTATTAATATGTACTACTCGAACAAAAAATAGCTCACCTACCCTCTTTTTGAATGATTGCTAATAATAAAACAGTAAAATATTGTCTTTTCTGGGATAAAGAATAATAAAATGTTCTACTCAGTTTTAAGCTTTTCATTGTATTATACATATGTATGTAATGTACTTTTTAATGATTAATATATACAACAAAACAATGATTCATTATTTTCAATAACATTCTTTAAAAATCAAAAAGAAAACGAAACAAATTAGTCCGTCACCACTGCGTATTTAATTAGTACTTTAATTTGGAGGTCTAACCATGTATTTGTTATTTTAAAAGAATGGTAGAATACGCCGTTTTTCCAAGATTCCAACGAAGCTATTTAAAGAAAAGTTCTTCTTTGATTCATAAATGGAACTAAATTTCTCCAACTCGCATTCGTGCAACGTGCGAATCTTTTTTGCGTCTTTTATACAAAATTATTCACACAAATGGAGGATATATCGAGCAACAAAACTTATATTTCTAAAATTTAATATCTATTTTGATTTTTGGCTTTGAACGAATTAAAAATCTTTAAAAGTGCATCTATTATAGCGTTCTAAATTGGTAACACTTCACACCGACCAGGATGGTGTTACTATATAAAATTAGTAGTGCACACTATCCAGCGAGTTCCGAGAAAAAAGCGCTTCAAACTTTTAATCTCAATTTTTGTTATTATTGTTGTTTTCATTATACATATTATTATATATTAATTAAATTAATCATATATGTATGTATAGTGTTCAATAATTATAGCGAAATACATTCCTCATAAATAATTCAAATTCCACTTCTAAAATAAAAGAAAATTTAGAAGTTGAATATCCACATTCATTTTGTCTATTTTCAGAAAAATATATAAAGTAAATATGTAGATTTTCCGGTACACAGTTCTAAATTTATTAATATTATTTTATTTCAACAATTCCACTTGAAAAGCACTTTCTACGCTAAAACATTCATTTTACAAGAATATTTCTCGGAGATGAGCAAACAAAAATATTTAAACAGCAAATACCCAGAAGCAAGCTCCCACTTTGTTTGCGAAAAACGAAAAATTTATAATCAACCTCTATAATTTATAATAAACAAACTTTATTGCCGCAACTGAAATTAGTAGAAAGTTTAAGAAGATTTAAGAAGCGATTAATAGCTTGCAGGTTCAATAGTCTTGTCGAAGATTTAATTGTTTGTACAAATTGACTAATCTTCAACAGAACATTTACTTTTTTTTTTCAATTGTAAGGCGGATTATTTTGCAGGAATGCGAATTCATTCATTCTCCTACTAAATATTCGCCATCAGCAATTTGAATGTTGAATAACTAAAATACTTTGGCAGATATTCATAAAAATTGATTTATTTATTGATACTATTATTATATACCTATAGGTACTACTTGAATTAATTTATTCGAAATCTAAAGTAATGTTGTTCAATTTCAATTCAAATTGTTAAAAGAATTACATATTTAGTTAGTTAAAATCCAAAGATATAAAACAGTGTAAATATTTAAAATTAGTTGAACTAAACTTTCTCTTTAAGAATCTTTAACAAAATTAAATGTACTTTTGTAGGATAAAACTGACTTTAGATTAGATTTCATGGTTTGAGATATACATATATACATATTTAATGTTTTTAGTTGTTTGTAAGTTAATAATGATTGAATCAAGTGTATAAATAGTTTTTTTCCAACAAAAGCATCTTAGCAAGAAATTATATTAAATTCTCCTAAAATGTGAAATAAAATCATTCAGACTTTTCTACATCAAAAAGAAAAAGTATTTTAAATTTCACGATATTTCATTGTTTATTACGTGCCATTCTGTTAAAGCGGATAAACTCGATAAAGCTATTTGGGGATGGTTTATTTTCCGTAATGAGAGAGCTTCACTATAAAACGTTTAATGAATGCCCTTTACGATTTGGTTCGCAATTTTTAATGGACAACATCAAAAGAGAAAGAATCATAAACGAAAGAATAATAAATCTACATGGCAACGTTTAAATTCAGACCAAAGTTCTATAGCTTTGCCATTTGGCTGGCTCCAATAAAAATAAAGTTTAATAGATTTTATATTTCTGAGATTATACTATATTTCCCCATAAGAATTTTATCACTTAGTGAAGTATTGTTTTTCATTCAATAACTTTAATATTAATAATTGATAATTAAAGCGTCTGGATTCGCTGGGGTTGTCTATACTTATTTGTTTTTTCCATAAAAGTATATAGGAGAACAGCGAATTCTCATACATGCAATTCGCTAATTTTTTATTTAAGTACCTATTTATTTATTTTTTATTTTTTATTAAACATAAAAGATTAAGGGGATTTTTATATAACTATTTATGTATGATTTACGAATCAAAATATAATTTAAAAAAAAAAACAACAATGTTTGTCATATAAGTAACATCTAAAAATTTCAATGTCACAATCACACAATTTTATTTAAAAAACCGGACAAGTGCGTTTCGAGCTACTCGCAGTGTATATAGAGTTTTTATGAATTTTTTACAGACTTAACTTCATGTCATATGTTAGTCGACTATTACTAAAACTAGTAGAGCCTAATAACTCAGCTGTGATTTTTGTTTTAATTTCGTTATTACTACATAATACTACTATTCTGAATATTTTTCAGGCATTACACGTTACTCTAACAAAAATTATCACTTTTTGAACCTTAATGTTTCGTAAACGGATTCCTGTATCGGGAGGTATCCTAAAAAAATTTTAAAAGATTTTATTTCGTAACTTTTGGGCGTTATAACTTAATATGTGTAATCATTAATTAATTAATATTAAAGGTAATTGGCATAACCAAACCAAATTTCGGCTCATTGCAGTAATAGTCTTCAAAGAGATGGTTTTTCAGCAGTTTAGCTGTAATTATTTGATGACCTTAATGAGATATTAATCTTAATTGACCTTAATAATTTTAACTGATTTTAACTGATACTACAACATAATAAAGCCTCGTTTTGAACATAGTCATAAGTTGAACTAGGAACACATACTACATCACTTTCAAAATCACTTCCTATACAAAAACACCAAAAACATAAAAATTTTAATTGCCAAAAAATCCTGACGTGATAGAATTTTTTGAAAAATTTGTTGTAGATTTGCGGCTGCGTTTTATGTAAACGAAATCGTTTTGAGAACAAATTACTGCTGCAATAAGTACCTATCTAAAATTTTATGAAACATACAAAATTATTATTATAAAGCCCAAATTATATTCCAAATAATATTTAAAAACTTCTTGACGCATGGAATCAATTATTCATGACTTTGGTATTAATACGGCTTAAATTTTCCTCATTCATACGGTCCTTGTCCTTACTTCCGAAAGATTCAAAGATTATTGGACTAATTATAGCGAAGTGTTGGGTAACTACGCACTTGGGCCTTGAAAGTTTTCTATCTAAAAGTAGTATGTAATTAACATTCCATTTAAAAAGAACGTGCAGCCGGTAGCGTTTTGATGTGCAAAATTTAATATGAGGGCTCGTGGCACAGCGTTTTGAATGAGTGAAGTCACAAGTTGAGAAGCTGCTCGTAAATAGTCGAGTCCGCAGCAAGAGTTATGCCACCGGCAATGAAATTTTAAAAAGTTTGAGGAGGTTACCGAAGACCCTCAAGAAAGCAATTCACTGACGCAGCAAACATCTTACAAGAAAGTGTTTTCACAGAGCCGCCGCGGCAGAATTTAAACACGAATAAGGTCAATTGCTGATGGGTGTCTGAAGTTGCACTACGGCTGAACGAAGAATGCGAGCAAATTTATGACCCTCATCCCTTCCTGGGCTGCAGAGGCAGATGGACCATGTAAGTCCAAGGTCAGGGATTCAGAGTTTTCAGAATTGATGATTTTGTCTATGAATGGAAGACAAAATTTCACATAATTACTACTTTAAAGCGCTTATTCGCATTTTTGAAATTTATTCTGCCTTCGGTCATTGTCCATCTATTGTAAATTCATATAAAAATATCTAAGGAAATATGTGTGAACGAATGGCACTTGACACTTGCCATCAATCCAAAATTAGCAGTCCTTGATTTCAGTCGCTTGAAATAAAAGGAAGTTAGCAAATATAATGCTTATGTTATAAAATCTCCTGGAAGAAAAGACGAGAATAGCTTCATGAAGAGCAGTTTAAAGAAATGTATTTGGAGTTATTAGAAAAATATCTAAGTACTACTTTGTGACAGTGGTAGAATATTAAGAAAACATTATTTTCTAGCAGAGTATTGCTTCCGTCCATATGTACTTCTGCAGGTTTACAGAGTCTGTATTTAACAGCTTGTCTAAATTGATTTAGTTACTAAGATTTGATCTGATCGAGATCAGAGCTCAATGAATATGTATGCAGATCTAATAATTTTCAGACCTAATAATTCAGCGAATACGAAAACAAACATAAGATTTCGCATTGTGATTTGGTTGCTGTTTATATCGATTAATGACTTATTTTACGAAGATTGGCTGGAATTGGAGTATAGATTCTTATGCTTTAAATCTCTGGCACCTATGTATATTGAATCTATTATATATATAAAATAGCGGTTACATACTTAAGAATAAGATCTTACAACTCTTGAACGTAATTTGCAGCTTATTAGAAGTCAGACCTGCAGTAACAGTACTGTACTTAAAAATAAAGTAATTTTGAGAGACAAGCTTTAATTGATCTAATATTAAATTGAATTGGAGTAGATAGTTGGTATTTTTTACATACATGTATTCATTTTACATGCTTTTAACTTATTATCAATTTTAGTTAAAAATTCATAACGTGAAAGGTACATCACACATGAACAACGATGAGAATTAAAACCTTTATGTGAACAAAACTGAATTATCTGGTTCGGTTTATCAGGCTATCAATATATGTATAAAATTAATCTACACTAATATGTAATATAAAAGAGTGAATATTTGTTTACATATAAGAAGTTATCTCGGACACTGGCTGATTGAGCTGAAATTTTACACATGTAAATATTAGCTGAATTATTAAAAATGATTTACGTTCAATCAATATAATTTCCTGGACATTTCGCAAGAATGTCTTTCCGAAGGGGAAAAATAATTCATTTTTGAAATTATGTAAAAAAGTGGATCCGCCGATCAACATTTTCATCTGTGAGAAGTAAATTTGAAATCGGCAACATTATATTTTTATCTTATTAAATTTTAACTGAACACGGGTCAGGTAGTGTTCAATTAAGTCATTTAGGAATTAAAAAATAGCATTTATGTATAAATTAAAACCAACTGGCTTTGTAAATTATGTAACTTCCACCGTAGTTACTCGAGAGCTTCTCTACATCTAAAAGATTTAAATGATAAGGCTTCGAAAATGAAGTCGCGTGTACTGCTACTTTCCAAATATTCAATTAAGTTTGATCAAATGAATATGTGCCTAAGTAACTAGGTAAAATGTTATTGAAAATTATAGTTAGGTATGAGAGTTCTCGTGCCAAAAGGAACGGCAAAGTACAAATTTTCATCGCATCGAACAGCTGTTTGCATTAACAAACTCTATTGAATTATTGACCTCATTAATTCATAAATATATTGTGATTTTGAAAGTTTTATTTATGTATTTTAATGAATTCATTAAAATCTATTTTAATACTGGCTGCCGTCGAATGGTATTTTTTTTTATAGTTAAATCAATCAAGTGTCCGGCCTTCAAATATATTTATACTCTTCTGTTGTAAAATACCGCCAATTTGCTAAGCTATTAGTTGGATTATATATAACTCTGGTGAACAATTAGTTCGGCCCCTTAATGTCTTCGATTCGAAATGAGGAAATCACAATACGATCGTGGTGACCACCAATACGAGCAGGAAAACCGAGGAGCCGTACTTTTCCCTCAGCGGTTAGATGATTACCGCCTTCGTCTTCGGAAAACATTCCACCTGAGAGTTTCGTGGTCGGCTCAAAGGCGCGGGCGCTCCGAAGGAGTTTCGTTTTGGATTGAACAATTTGCAGCGATAAGCACTAGCTGCCGCTTGGGTAGTTATGGGCTGAGCCCCACACACTGCCCGCGCGGCTCCAAATTGAATCACGCCAGCGGCATGCAGAGAAAAACTTCTGCGCAAGGAGCGTGTAATTGAGCTGGGATTAGGAGCTGGTGGAGCATCTTGAGGAGTTTCAGAGATCGCCACAGAACAAATTCGCTTTCCAAAAAATGATATCACGCACAAAGCTTTGCGGAAATTGTAATTTCCTTGCATAATTCAGGCACAATTGCTGGCTAATTGGCTGGCCGCTTTGTCAACGGCCAGCCCGAGCACACATCGACACGGATGCTGGACAATGAACCAGTTGCTTTGCTTGGCGGCGCTCGGTAGCGGCAAGCCGTACGGCCTGACATGACGGGGATATTTTAATTTTGTAAATGGCATTTGGTTGGAATTGGAATTTTGCAAGAAAGTGGGTGTGTTTGGGTGGTTCGAGCTGTTCAGAGGCAGGTGGCCGCCACAGCCAAGAGCGGCGCATTAAGGGGCGCCCCGCCTGATTCGGGTGGCGAATGTCTCATGATATTTTACCTGTCTGCGAAATGCCCTCTTGTCCTTCTCCAGAAATTTGTCGATTTCCCTCGATTTGTAGCGTTGCTCGAGCTCCTCGGGGCTCACCCGCAGCCTCAGCAGATAGTTAAACAGGTCCCCGCAGCAACGCAAACACGAAAATCGGGAGTGTCTTCTGCGGGCTCCTCCATCGTTGCCGACAGCCGAATTGCGGCCAGCACTGTTTGCCATAATTTTACTCACTCACTGCACTCTTTCCGTCCACTGCCCCGTCGTCAATTTCTTAATTGCTTGCACAAATTGCAGCTGCGGCGGCTGTCAAACAACACCCCGACCGCCCAGAGAACAAAAATTCGATCAAAACAACAAACAGAAACACCGGAGTCTTTGCGTTCGCTTCGGAGCTCGAAAATTGGCAGGACATTTAGCACAGGATCACTCGGTTCGAAGTTGAAGCACATTTCACATTTCCCCGGCGCAATTTACGGGCACTGAGGTCCACAAACACTCACAGAAGTACTGAAGTCACGGACGCGAACATTTGAGGAAACGCGGGATAAAATTTGAGAACGATTTCCGCCAAGCAAAATACACGAAATTGTTCAAAACACTCCACTCCCGTCAATCGAGTTCCCTACGAAATTCTCGCTGCCTATTCGAATCCCGTAAGTTGGTAAAGTGCAACTCGGGTAGCGTTGTTCCGTTGGCAGCACTGCGTTGTTACAGCTAAAAGTGTTCCGAAAGCCACATTGTGGTTGGCGCGAAATATTTGAATTTTAATTTATTTTTCTTGCGCGTAGAATTCATTTTCGAAGATTGCTTAAGTAAATTTTATGGAATCGTGATATACGAGTACCGCAAATATTTCAAATTACGTTAATTTATGATACAATTTATAAAATATTCTTCTTTGGTCAATGATGCAAATGTAACAGCGGAAAATGTCTTTTTTTTTTAAATATTGCTGAAAATTCCTATCATCATTAATACATATTACACAATAATACTGTAGTGGAAAAATTTAAAGAACTATAACTGAAATGTTCTTCATTTTAAGCCTACATTTGAAATACAACAATTTAAGTTTTAGCAATTTAAGATTTTAGTTACGAATGTTTTGCGAATAACATATACCCGTATGTAGATAATTTTCGAGATTCTGAATTTAGTTAAGCTTAGCTTGTAATACGTTTATTTTTCAATGGTAATCATTCTTGATTTGCAGTAAGGTTTTATTCGGTTCCTATCTGGGCATTGTAAATCAGCTAACTCAAAATTAAAAAAATATACTTTCAAATGTCAAAATTCTTACTTCGACTCCATATTCGAAAACACCACATTTTTTTTAAAAAATATGGTTAGTTATTTAGATACATGAATTAATGGAGAATATTAAATTTGTTATAAAATGCTCGCGAAAAAAATTTAATAAAATCTTTCATTTTCCTTCATACCCTTAGATCTAAAAAAAAGACTTAAGTTTGAATAATTAAATGTTTTTGTGATTTTATTAAAGTAATAAAAAAAAGATTACTTAATATTACTTTGCCACATTTCTTACTTCAAAGAATACAGACTTCAAAATATAGTTGAATTTCAAAACGAATTGCATTAAAACATAGATAAACAACATTAGTACAAAATAATGAATAGTTTCAAAACTCAAATAAATAAAGCACTAGACATGCAAATAAAAGTCAAAGCAGTACTGAAAAAAAACATTTAATTAAAATGAATAGAATTTATGTCAGTCGAATTTTCATTTCAACTTCAAACATTTGTTATCTAAGGAGAGTTATATTATATCATGCTTATAAGTAACAACGAAGAAGTCCAAAGTGAAAATTATTTTATACATTTTGGGACTTTATATATTTTGAAGGGTAATATGTATTTTATACTTTTTAGTACCTTCTTTCGAATGAGTCGTAATCTATGTTCTATTTGTAACAATAGGTACTCCTTTTTAGAATCAATATATAGAATCTTTTAAATTCAGCCTTAAGTATTAAATCAGCAGCCTAAAAACCCTATTTTATCGATTTTTGTAAATTTTTGGTAAGATTAATATCCAAAAGCTACAATTTTAGATTTGCCGTTTTGAATTTTCAAAGTTAGTGGATAAGAAATGTATCACAACGAGTGGAAATAAAATTGAAAAATATACAATTTAATTGAATTTGTCAATTCACAAATATTTCAATAAATTTTTTCATTGAGAGAGAAAAACTACCAAATATCGAAGAGGACAGTATCGAAAACATTTTAACATCAATAAGCCAAAAGCGAAACAATGCAAAGCAATGAATCAGGCGAGGGCATTTATCACTTATTTATACCACGTGAACGGTGCACGGATTTAAATGGCTAAAATCATGTCCAGGGGCTGGAAGCTTTGCCCCCGTTGCAATATTTAACAGGAATCGATTATCGAACTTTCATAAAATCATTCGTTAACTTTTCATGATGATGCACGGCTCGAATGAGTGAATTTCATAGCAACGTACAATGCAAAATTGCACAAAGGATGAGTAATGCGATGACCGTGTACTTTCCGCGCGCGACGGCCAGGGCATGTCAGCAATTCTGCAAAATTGAAACGAACTGCTGCGATCCTCCTCACTGTTTGATTTAATTGAATTATTTGCAGTTTCAGATATTTACTTGTTTCAAGTAATTCGCGAATGCACGGAGTTTTCGTGTCAAGAAAAGTCAGGTAGCATTATGCACATCTTATGTAATCTCATACATGCCAATTTTTTTTATGGGTGAAATATCTGGAATTTGGGTTGAAATTAAATGTTTTTAACATGCATCTCACCTAGTTCTGATATGATTCACAACCGCACTCAGTTAAATAAGTGATAAATTCAGAAGGTATGTTATCATATCACAATATCGTAAAAGTGTCTTAGCTAAAGTTGTTGCAGCTACCTCTTAAAGTTTTATCGAATAAAAGAACCATTTCCTATTCGATTCATATTTGTTCGTTTCAAGATAGTTGGGATGTAAACCAGAAACGTTAAATTGCCAATTGCCGTGCAATGAAATATCTAATAATTACAAATGGTATTTTTTTCCATAGAAATTTTTGAATTTCGGCTTGAATACGTAAGCTCATATTGCAGAAAATTCATATTTAATATAATATGTATAACTTTTGAGGGAAACCTAACTGTGAGCATGTAATAAGACTGCGACATGATTTAATTTCATATGTAAATTAACTTTAAAAATAGCTGCTTTTATAATTTCTATTTAAAAAATATAACTTTTGAAGTATAACTTGTATATAAATCTAATAATACATATGCAAACAAATCCGGAAAATCACTAGCACTTATAAAAATATATAGTTTGTAAAATCATTAAGTTTTTTTCCAGTTAGAGTTAACAACTCTTCTTTGGTGTCTTTAATCAAATGGACGCTTTTGTAAGTCAATTGTAATCGAATACTTAGGACCTTTTTTTTAATCATCGATAAATTTATTGGTCATCCCATTAATCAACTTGGCTATAATTTAAAATAGTTATCATATGATTAAATTTATTCGCTCCTTATTACTGCGGCGGATAGGATCTTTATTTTTCAGTTAATATTTGACAAATAGAGTCAAGTTGATTTGTAACGTGAAGAATAAAGTTACCAGTTTATTGAAAATTTAGTTTTAATTTCCTAAAATACATTTAAAAAAAGTTGCTGCTGTAAAAATATTATTACCTACGGTATTTCTATAAGTTTGGCTTTTATAATAATTTAAAGTTAATCTTCGTGCATACCGTGTGTTTCTTTTTCGAAACAGTGTATACATATGAACCGTTTGGCCGATTTTGCGATATAAAATTGATTGATAATTAATTTTTTTTTATCTGTACGTACAGCGCATTTTATCAATAAAAAAAATTCTTAAAAGGCATCTATGTATTTTTCACCTCAAAAAGTAGAAATAACGCTTAATTTTCTAATGAATATGCTATTATATGCGCTGATGTTTTTGACACAAGAATCACGAATATTGCATACATCCATGAAATAAGCTTAATGAGAAAGAAGTTAGAATTATTTAACTATAAAAAAAAGCCGCCTAATGAAGCTAAAACACGTGTATACAAATGCACCTGAACTTAAAATCTAAGGTCTAATAGATATATACATATAAGTAACTATTGAAAATAGCAAAATAAACATTCCCCACTCATTTGCAACCTGATTAATATCTTGACAACCTCAATTTACCCAATTTTTTGGAGCCATCCCTATATACATATGTACGATATATAACAAATACCTATAGTGTACGTGAGTATGAATAAGTTTCAAAATTGAGCATGTCAATAAATTGAACATCAAATTTAATATGATTGAAAAAAATTCGCCCGTTTAATATCCCATTCGAAAGCAATTGCGCCAACCTGCGATTTAACCGCGATTTTTAATTTTTGGAATAACTCAGCTCCTTCGGCCGAAGCGTTTTTTTTCGGAAAATGCGCGCGGCTGTGCAATCTGCAGGCCAGCTGCATTGCCCGGGGGCGAATCAAGCTGAAAAATTATACATTCAGGACGTATGCCGCACAAACCGCATCCCGGAAAAGGGTAGGGAACAAACAAAATAAATTAAATACACCGAAATTGAGCAATTTATTTACTAATTGCTCGGTATGCCCAGCGATTAATTTCAAGAACAAAACAAGTGCGGATTTATCGCCAATTGTTTTCGAGATAAAAATTTCGATTACGAACGCACTCGCATCATACATTTTTTTTTCCAGTATTTTTTATTATCCTGGCGTCCCGGCGGCGTCCCGGTGTCCCGGCGTCCCGATGTCCAGAGTCACGGTCATCGAGAATTGCTCATTTATGGAAGCTGGCACAAAAGCCAATCAATGAGGAATTTTAGCTGGCGGGACGCCTCCGCCGTTAATTTAGTGGCACTCGGGATAAAACGAAAATCCAATAAAAAACTGTGAAATATGCAAATGTGAAGCGATTAAATTGCTGTCGTCATTGCCTGATGGTGGAGGGCACGGCATGAAGTTAATTTACCCCATATCGGGAGCCGCCCGCGTTCTATGGGGCCGTTCTACCCTTGCGCGTTTTTAGGGGTTGGTTTGCACAGCTAATATAAATCCAAGTACATGTTTAGCCCAGGTGGACCAGGAAACGAAGAAAAACTGAAAACTCGGTTTGTCTGGCCACCGTATTCTTCCGTCTTGGCACTGGAAAAAAATCTGGTTTGCTCGTCGGAAGTGGCAAGGTCTGTCGAATGCGGACGTTTGCTCACCACTCCCATTTTTACTTTTGTTTAAACTTTAAATTAGTTATGGGCGCCTAACTTTCTGTCTATCGTGAATGCAGACGACACGAAAAAAAGGGGAGCGAAAACGCCGCAGTCTATTTGTATGGCTGTGAAAAGGTGGGGGAGGCACCGAGCACTAGGGCTCCGCTGGGCACACCAACGCGTGCATATGTTAGCACCTGCCCGAGGGTGTCCACGACTAGATGGGGTCCCCAAGTTTGACTAATTTCAGTTTCAGACGAGTTGATTCTGGGATTCTTGATTTAAGGGGTTTTCAATTAAATTTGTGAAGATGTCGGACGGGCCTGCTATAATTTTTTGATTAGGTCTTTGATGTGGAAATTATTAATGACATAGGACATGGGACGAATTTTGATTTCCGTTTCGTTGCTTTTGTTTGAAGTACTTAATTAAATTACATAGTACACTCTGTAGCTGAAATTAGTCCCTTTAATAAAATCTTTTTGACGATGTTAATAAAAAACAGTAGTTTTTTAATAAATATATTATGTACAGTACCTACATACCTATAGTGCTTTTGAAGGCGTGAAGACTGTACTTTAATTTGAAAAACGTTAGCTTACCGAAACATACATTCAATCATAAAATTATGTACGAACATTTGATTTTTCAGTACATGAAAAGAAATCTGATCTGAAAAATTTAAACTATCCTTTAAAACGCATAATAAATATATTTTTTTTGTGCAAATGAATTTAAAATTTAAAAAATCATTTTTTCGGAATAAAACTTATTGCACATTATTCTTAAGACTTGAAAGCATACTTTTAGCTAAAAAAAATTTTACTTTTTTGAAAATTCTAGTGGTGTTAAAATAACTGATATCAAAATTTTTCCTTTTTTAATAATAAATAATGAAAACGTTAAGTTTGATTACAGCAATAGCACAAAAATTATGTTCATATGGCATATTGTGTAAATATGAAATAACTTGACTACAGCGCCAACTATAGGATCCTAACATCATCTCGACAAAACATATACATTACATTATGGGGCACCGCATCAACGATTACATATACTAAATATTTCTTTCGACAGATCTGTCTATACATATAGAAAGAATGTTTTCAGTTGCTAAAGGGAACAAAATTAAAAAAATGGTTAATTACTTAATCAGTCTTACACTTCATTGGCTAAATGTGAATTTAAATGAGCAGCAACATTTTTTCGAACCAAATACCTATACCATAAAGTTAATCATAAACTGCAAGCTACCAAAAATGAAATATGTAAGTAGGGAATATTTTACATGCATTTAATTTTCCCTTTACCTTTTCAATTTTGATCGCCCGGGGAATAAGAATCGTAAGCATACATCAGATGTGCCTGCAGTAAAATCGAACAAAGAAGGCAACCACCTGTCCGGAGTTGCATGCAGGTAGCTTTATTAAAAATTCGGGTGGTTTGAATAGTTTATAAATTAATGGGATAATCTACATAAATCCTCTTCCGAATGGGGCTTATTGAATACGATGCACAGGGGTCTTAGTCCATTGTCCATTACATTCGCCATTTAATTTAAGCCAACATGACCTAAAGACGGAACTCACCGCACACCTGGTGCACGCTCACGTGGAAGTTTTCTAAATTAATTACGCCCGCTCTACCGGCGTTAATGTTCCACCACCCCCTCTACGTGTACACCAACTCCAGTTCTGAAACGGATAGCTGCGGAGGGTCAGGGGTAATTGGAAAGCGGTTTTAGGTCCAATCTTAGTTCAGCTACTGACTCCCACGAACGGTGCAGTTCGACTACATCCTGCGGCCGCTGCGAAGCGCCACTGGGACCTGCCCGAATGTTTGTAATTATTAACTTCTCATGCTTATTTAATTGGCGCACCGTCCTGCTGCGGCCGGACGCTATTTCCGTTGAAGGTCCAGAATTCTAATATTTAATTAATGTGTCGAACTATTCTCACCACCCTCGGGCGGAGGTGGATGGAAATATTCACAGAAATTTCGGATGCTGCCAGAACCAGCAGAGCAGAGGTGCAACCGTGTGTATAGAGGACAAATGGCAAATATTCTCCGTATCTCGGATGCTTAAATTGAGTTTTAAGAAGTTTTGCGTAAGAAACTTACTTGAGGAATTTGCCAGATTTGCAAGTTGGAGTGACTTGTGGCCATCGGGATGGGTGTATACCAGTTGGTTTTATTGGTTGCTCATAGGAAGTTAAACTTTATACACAGATCCATTTAATGTCTAACTGGATGTGGGGATTATTTAAACGAGCATATTCAGAAACTCACATAATCATTTTGGAACGAATGCGGGTGTACTGTGCACCTCAAGTTTACAGAGTTAAAATGGATTGATGGAAAGACATTGTAAGTATGTAGTTAGGACATACAAATTAATGATATAAAAATTGTTTTCGTTATTCAAAGTGATTTTTTAATAGTTAATATTTAATATTAAAACAGGGTGTTTCGTTTAAGGATAATTCCTAGTGTCTTCTTCCCTTTTTGATACCTAGTTAGTCGAAAACACAAAGTGTCGAAGATTGCACGAAACCTCATAAAACATGCTTTCGAATAAAACGCGTTTAAAGTTTTGAAAGTGCGTTTGCGCGATGCGATTGGTTGTCATGAAATTACGTAGAGCTCCATCTTATATGATGAAAAAGATTACATTGGGTTTTTTTTAGAGACTTCTCCACTAAATTTTCGATTGAGATTTTAACGTTGATTAAGAGACCATGCAGAACCGATTGGCATTCTTTTGTTCAGACTGTAAATTCATTTTTGGAGGATATACAAATGCAAAGTATTTTTTTAATAATATAATTAACAGTTCGTATAAAATCTTTTATTACGTTTTAACTAAAAACACCACAACATAAATCAACTGATTCTATGGAGTGTTCTGATCATTGTTTATTCTTGTTTTTTAGGTGCGCTTATTTTAATTACTTAAAACCCCGTCCCGTCCCGTCAAGAGCATTGCAGGATTATAAATTACAGCTGGTTTGAGAACGCAACTTTTTTTTGTAAGAAAAGTTAATTCTTTAGGGGTGAGAATTCGCAGGAAATAAGAAGAAAGTTCATATTTTGAAACAAAATTATCGCAAATTTAAGCTAGATACTTAGTTTTCACAATAATGGATGCATTGAATTATGCGGGGTGCTTTTAGAAATATCAGACGGCAAACTTTCGAACAAGTTGTACTTCATATAATCCTGAAAAATCCCTGACAGGTCTAACTCTTAGGGTGGATTAAGTAAGTGCACTTAAAATAAACCTCCAATTAAAAATAATCAGTGCAAAGTAATTTTAGGTAGGAAAGGTTTAGAGTTCGAAGCAAACATTAAAATATTTTAAACTTATTGTAAAGCCGGTAAATTTCACAAGACTATAGAAACGGTAGCCTTTTTACTATTAGATGTTTTTAAGACAAAACCATTATCATGATGTAGAAAAAATAAGAATAATTATTTTGCATTACCCAAAACGCCTAAGCTAAGAATCAGCTTGCAAATTTCAGTGCAGAGCAGAAAAATTAAACTCAAACAATAATTTTCATTGAACGAAAAAATATAACTTGAAAAATACTTGGAAGTGAAAAAAGTACTTAACTAAAATAGACGTATCTAATTAAAATGTGAAAAACTCACACAAATTAATATATATATCATTTATATAAAATTATTGAATCTAAATTGTTATTGTTTCTTTTCCTATTCTTGTTTTTTCATTATTTTTATGAATAGTACACAAATGAGCTGGACACATTTAATACCTACTCGATTTATCGTAGTGCTCAACCGTTTCGCTAATTTTTAGATTTTATATTCATGCATCCATGTTCTTATATGTAGTTATAGTGAAGACTTGTTTCCGCGACACGTTCAATTGCATAGGATGATATAGTTTTTGGCCGCTAAAATATTTTAACTAAAAATTAGAAAGAGTGACATTTATTTAAGACAAGAATAATAGTATACTTACAATATGTAGCATTTTAAATTTCAACTGCGGAGTTTCACTTAACTTACCTTGTTTTTTAATTCAAATAAAATCGTGCAATATTAATTGACCTTCAGCGGTCTTTTAGTCCTAATTAAGCGAAGCCTATCGACCGCTGTTATAACACATAAACATGTTTTCCTGCCAACCAAAGCCAGAAATACAAATTTTATCATGAAATTGGGAACATAATTTTCGTCGAACACCATTTTCGTTGGTTTCTGGTTTAGAGGAATCGAGTGTAATTTGCGACATACTCATCGCGAAATTAAGGCCGCAGGGCGGTTTTAATTAATACTCGATACCTTTCCTGCTGCTAAATTAAAATGCAATCAACCGTTTCACTGGGAATTATTAAATTGGCGGTAACCTAAGGACAAAAAGGATTATTATTTAATTAGATTAGTGTTATAATGATGATAACAAATTATGGAAAGGTGATCATGGGTTTGTAAGAAAATTTAATAAATCTTGTTTACTATGCTAATTGCATTTGTATGTGATTTCATTCTAAATGGACATACCTATATATGTATGTACATATACTGATTGCGTATAATGTATATCAATATTGAAGAATTTCTCAAATTGATGCTGCATATAAAGAGGAAGATAATTGGTATTTATTGCTGCTATTGAATACGACTCACTATAATATAATATTAAAATTGAGTAAGAAATAGTTTGGAGTTTAGAAATAATAATATTTAATATTGGAATAATTATTATTAGTATATGTGCAATCACCAATCAGAGATTCATTCATAAGGTGCAAGGTCTAGATTAGAAATTTGAATCTCTGGATCTTGGAAAAAGGTTGTCAGGAAAAGGGATGTATTTGAATTTTTATGACGAAAAAGTAATGTAAAGGAAAATTTAAGTACCGAGACATAATTTGTATAGAAATTATATATGATTTGTGTGACATGAACAAATAAAAATATCAAAGCCTTGCCACATTTTAATTATTTACGCAGTATCTATAGAGTAGTATAATACAATATAATATTTCTTACTTGTATGAGTCGGTAATCTTTAATTTCATCCCTTTATGAAAAATCACTAAGATTAATTTGTATTCATTTTGTATTGAAAATATAATAAACTGTTTAGTGCTGACTTCCCCTGCTTTTTCTAACATTGTATTTATCGTTAGATCTTTCAATTATTGCCTTTATATGACCATAGACTCTACAGCTTAGCTTGTCGTCATCTATAAATCAGAATTGGACTTTGATATATTGTATATTAGCTATTAATCTTGCAAAACGCGCAATGCATGATGATTGGTTATCTTGAAAGGACCTGTCGGCTCCTCTAATCTCAACAATTTGATATTCCATCATCCAAATTTGCCCTAGTACTGCTGATGCTCACCATGCGTTGAGTGGGCCCTGCAGTATTTAATTATGAGCAATGGTGCATCATTTAATCGGAGCTTGCTCTTAATGGCTAGGATTTATACTCCTGTAACATGAGATCAATAATTTCCTATTAAATGCGAGAATGCAGCAGTCAATGATGGGTGTACTTCATGTCCACAAGGCTATTGATGTAATTGCATTGTTGACTTCCTCCTTTCAATCACAGAAACTAGAGAGAGATACATGTGAAATACATGCGTCGAAATGGAAATAAATCATTTCCGCATGATTTAGTACGACATCCATCAACCATTCCCTCCTTCTGGGGGTATTACTCAACTTAATAAACGATGTTTCAGCCGTGTGCCTACACATTCTGGATAATTTCCACATTGCCATATTTTTATTGAATCCCAAACGTCCGATGCTTCGGCGGCATCCATCCATCAATCTTTGTGATTTTAATCAAATCCTTCGGATTCCCAGTCCCGTACTACCTACCAATTTCGATCGCAAATCACCGCTGAAAGAAGGTAGCCATGCAATTGAATCGACGCGCGAGAAGAGAAGACCTCAAATTATTTTGCATCCAACTGACCACAGTCCGTTTATGCAAAATTGTGTCCACCAATAACGGCCATATTACCATGAAGAATGGCCTCATTATGGGTCTTTATCAACCGATGATGGGCATCCATGGTTCCATGAACCCTCGAAATTTACTATGCAGTCCTCTGACAAACCACGATAAGATGGGCTCTGCTCGTAAATTACTTTAATGGCAAATTTTCATCGCGCTGTAAAAATCTTGTACCGTCCTCATTTTATTGCATTTTTTATTTTATACTTTTGTCCTGAGTTTTGCAGGAAAACAATGAAAATTATTTCGAATACTCCGGGGACACTTTGTGGTTATAAAACTCGTGGTGGACTTTTGTTTTCGATTAATTGGCAGCGGGGCCATTTTCCATAAAATAAATGCAATGATGAAAAACAGTGTTTGCAATAATTCAATACCAAAATTTCCGCAGAATATTTTTATATGCATTTGGAAAAGGGATCTTTTCTGTCCATGTGGTGAAAATTATTAATAAAAAATGAAACAATTTTTAAAGCAGCAATGACAGGTAATGCATATTTTATTCTGACCTTCCTGGTAATTGCTCATAATTTTTAAGAGGGATAAGGTTATTGTTATTGATTTGTTTTTGCTCTTTTTATTTTAAAGATTTTGAGATTTTAAAAAATATTAATATTTAATATACTGAGAAAAAAGGCTGGTAAATCTAAAAAAAACTGGTTTGTGTCTCTCTTCTATAAAAAAGTTGGTTTAACGTGTCGAACCAAAACGACAATTTACTTTCAAAACGCCCTAAAAACGGACTGTTTTCTTCATATGTATAACCAAAATAAATTGGTTACTTTTAACTTGGTTCTATAAGTTGATTACAACATTGCTACTAGTTGTTTCGATAGTATGATTACATTTTCTAAAAAGATTTGAAATCTAAACTACTCCTCTGCTGAAATGACTATCAATAGAAGAATACCGATTTTCGGGTATACTATCAAAATTAATAGAAATTAGTTAGCTCGCTTCGAATTTTGCATTTATTACTGATTTGGGTTAGTATGAGAGCATTTTCTAAAAAGGTTATAAATCTGAAGTGCAGAATATTATAAATTTGAAAAGGAATGCTGATTTTGTGGTATTAAAATGAATTGAAGAAATTAGTTACCTAGATCGGTTTTTTTTGCATTAATTGCTAAGTTTGGATAGTCTGTTGATATTTTCTAAAAAGACCTTAAACCGCTCCGGTAATTTTATTAATTATTTATTATATTATCACCCCTTCCCCCTCAAAATCGACGTCAATGTTTTTTACTCACTTAAGTCCTTAATCGAGCAAACTTTTGCCACTTTTCAACGATAATTTTGATAAACTTCTACATTTTGTAGCGCATACCTACATTTGATAAACTAATTTCACTATATTTTTTAGAAGAAATTGCTTTTACAAATGTGGATCAGTAGCGATTGCTAGGTACCCACATATTTTAATTATTTAATTCATAACATAACCAAACTGGAATAAAGGAAGATAGGTTAGGTACCTATGGATATTAAGAAAGATACCTAAAAAAATGTAATAAAGTCTACTACATTTTGAACGAAGCTAAATCCTCTTAATTTGCTTTCGAATTCTAATTGCAAAGCTATTTTGTATAGTCATTTTTTAAAAACTCCGTATTGAAGCTATAAGTTTCGAAGTGACTCCTAAGTACGCAATGAACCATTATACAAAACGTCTTAGTTTTCCAATACGCTATTAAAAGAACTGCTAAGTGATCGCCAAAAGATGCATTCTCTCGCGTTTAAATCAATTAAGCAAAGTGGTTGCAAAAACTTTTAGAAAATACGTTTCATTGTCACCAGGAGCAGATTTACCACATCGACGGTGCAGAAGATGTAGAAAATTTTTCGGGGGTAAAAAGGACAATGTTTCAACTGGTACTCACCGATGTAAAAAGTCCTGGAAAGATGCCAAAGTTTAATAGATGCCGCTGGGCAGGACTTAGTGCAGCTATACATAAGGTATGGGAAGAAAACAGTTTTCAAAGTATAGGGACACACACTAAATCTCAGTCGTTCTAATGAAAGAATTTAATTTCTTGTTCAAGAAGGAATTTCAGCAAGTTTACGTCGAGGATACAAATTCCTTTCGGAGAAATTTTATTTCGGGGACTGGAAATAGGATTAATTCCTGCTTGCGCCACTGCTTCAGGAGCGAAGAAGTTATTGTAAAGTTTGCGACAGATATTAATTGCTTCTAGCTTTGTGCGATTTATGGTTTTGCTGCTGAAATTGTTAAAGGAACAGAATTTCTTGAGTGAGCTCCAAAACAAACTTATCTAAAATAAAGTTGCCTGCAAAAGCGACACTAGCGCCACAGGCTTGTTCCGAGCGGTTAGCGATAACAGAGATTATTGAAAGCCTCTCGTAAAGAAGACAAAGGACTTTTTAACTGCACATCACCACAGAATCAATTATGTTTGCGCAACTCTTTTTATGCTCTTCATAAAAGCAAACTCGTCCTTTACCCAACCGTGCGAACGATAAATCTCAACTAAATCAATTCCAACGACTCGCTTGTGATTCGTATGGAGTAATAAAAGCGTGGTCGTTCCATTTGCACTACGTATGATAACGACTTCCTTTTTATGGCGCGTTTAATGTGAGCCAGCCTCGTCCCATGTCTGAAGAGCCAGCCACACTGAAGACTACCTCAACTTGTATTCGTTTTAGATAGCGCCGTTGATGGCCTTTAATAATGTGACTATTGATAAAAAGCCACTTTGTGTTGTAGCACCTCTCAATCAATGGTTGAAGCGCGCATCCTCTTACTTTGACGCTTGAAAAGGAACGCGCCCTTATCTTCATATCAGTGATTAATTAGTACTTCGAAACTCTTTCCTCAACCTCCATGAAGCTAAAATAAATGTTGATTAATTACTGATATTGGACACTTCATATGATGAGTTTGGGTCCCTTTTGAAGAAAAGTAACACAACAATTCCGAAAAGAGCCTGAATATTTCTAGATGCTTACTCTTTAAACCAAAATAAATAAATAAATAGTCAGCTGCAAGTTTGTTGTTAAAACACCTAAACTACATACATATATGTAATTACGGATCACATAATTTTAATAATAATCTTACTTTGCGTCATAATTTTAATTTTGAAGTAAATATCTATTGTACGTATGTATGTACATATGTATATACGTATACATATATTTGTGCGATATCAGAATTTAATTTTAAAAGATGCAAAACTCAAATCTAAATAACTGACTTGTATGAATCGATTTTCAAATCCCAAAACAATGACTTGTTTTTTAATAGTTAAAATAAATTTAAAATAAAAATTTAGTTGTTTATAAATGTTGTTCATAATCACGTTTCATATTACGCTGCTCTTGTCATTTACAAAAACTAAATTAGTTTTATTTTCGGTTCCTGCAACAAAAAACATCGAACACGATAAAAGAATGGTTAGTTTTTTAATTTAATTGATCTGAATATCAGCTGAGATTGTCATAATGATAAACTAAGATGTAAGTCGCATAAAAACCTATTTGCACTAGTAAAAAATCGAACGTTTTAATTAATTTTATATGATTTTACAATTATCTACTACTTTTCTCTGAGTGTCCTACAGAGGAATATTTTTTAGTTTTTAGGACTGCAGTGCATCTTTGGATAAATTTTCTAAACCAACACATCGTTTTTGATTTGCTTTCACAATTCTGATTGTTAAGATTAATTTGTTCTCCTATCTAAAATTGTCAAAGTTATCCCCAATAATATGAATATGATGAATATGAATATGAAATTAATTGATAATTGTAACTATGAAATTCATTGTCATCAAATGAAAAACGAAAAAGGGCCTTTCCAGCTCTCCCGACGTTGCCGGGCTACTTATTATTTGACTTAAATTAGCATTTAGAATAGTAGTTGAGATACTTAAGAACTATTCTTTTTAAGTCATTCGAAACAAACAACATTTCAAAACCAAAACGCCTAAACTATGTAAATTTGAACTATCAGTTATTTAGTAAAAATGATATTCGCGAAAATAGGATCGTTTTGAAACAAATTAAAGGTTTACAGTACATAAAGCTTATTATTTTATATTCGTTTTCAGTTAGAGCCCAAAATGAGTGTATGTACATAGCCCAAGGCCAGGATCATGCAAAGAAATACTTTCAACTCTGGACAAAGTGTTCAAAAAAGTTTCTCGTCTCAGTGGGAGCCGGGAAAATAAGTAGATAATAATACTAGATAAGTATCTATCGTAAAAATCGTCACAAATCATGTTTATATATTGCAATTACACTTCATTCTATGAAACCCCTCAATGCGTATTTTATTATAATCGGAGACTAATAAATTCTAGAAAATTCAATAAGCTTCAATCTTGGCTGAATATGCAATAACCAATTTCACGGTTGAGCCTTGAAATGTGATTGCAATTCATTTAGAGATAATCCTTTAAGCATGTTTCCTGGCAAACGTCTGGATTTGGTACTCCCCCAAAAAATATTTACGGCACGCAAGTACCCACTAAATCTCTCAGGTAACCCGGCAAGATCTCAATTACCTCTGGGGCAATTCTGGTAAATCCCTTTATTGATGGTAAGCCAGAGGGGCGTCTGCATCCATGGTGACTTACAAGGTTACAAAAGCTGTCATAAGCACGAGATGCAGCATCCTCCCCTCCGTCAAGGCCCGCTCTTTGGCGAAATATCCTCGGGGTGCCTGCTACCAATTTAAATTTACAAACCGCCTACGAATCATAACAGGATTTGCAATTCTCGAGCCCCGACGGTATTGTGGGTGGGTGGAAGTTGGAAGGGTTTGTTTACATTTAATTTCTCTCCAACGGTAGACAGGTCCTAGGGCTGGTCCATTGCTCTCTTTGGAGCGTAATCTGGCACGGCTCAATGGAGGCGGGGAAGGGCGCCTTTCAGTTTCACGGCGTGCAAGGGACCGCCCTGAATTGAAAGTCGAAAACAATAGTTTCAAAAAGAAGCGAGGGTGGCGCGTAGTAAGTTTAAAGACGTTCATTATGTCTTCATCGTTACCAGCAAACGAGCGGCTCGGGGGCATCTGAATGTCGCGTAATTATAAACCTTTGTCACTAGCCCCAATCTCTGCAGGAGCGCAAATATTTGCCTAAAGTGGGAGTAGTTCTGCTCCCCCATTTAGAAAATGTTAACACTTTTTGTCTAAGGTGGTTCTGCGTTGTTTTAGAACTTCTATATTACCTGAAAAGGTCAAAGCATATCTGTTTTGTCGAGAAAGGCATTGGTATACCCAGCAGTGCAGGAATATACATATTTCAGATATCTATAATAGAAGATTTTACCCAAAAATGTATAGGCCCCGCCCGTTCCTTAAATAAAGTTTACAATATTCATTATAGGCAAGATATATGTATGTAAAAAAGTGTCTTAAAGGTATTAGAGGCACTCATATTTTTCAAAAAATATATTTCTAATTTCTATATTAAAAATATGTCTTGAAAAAGAAATGTTAACATTGTTAAACTAACAAATACGGCCAAATTACGCTGCACTCTACGTCTACTCTATTTTAAATTTTAAACACGTTTTTCTCGAAACCGAATATTTCGATAAGTTCAAATATATAAATATTAAAATACAATGTTAAGTCATATAAAAATGGTGTATAAATTGCTCTAAGATTAACTGAAAAAAGCATTAACAACATACAATTTATATTTATATTATGCTATTCAATCATCATACTGCTAAAGATAAGTTATAAGGTATGATTTGGAGGCAACATAAATGCAAGGCGAAATATGTGAGGGAATTTTATTTCTAAATTAATTATCAACTACTAGATATAATTCTAATTGTAGCATAAAAATTACGAAACGTTAAATTAAAAAAATGTAACATCACGTCATTTATCCCCTTTGATAATTCAATTGCGAGAACATGAGTACAAAGAAAAGGCAGTTACCATGGTTGAAACTGGCATGGTAGCCCTTTTTCAATAACTCGCTCTAAACGTTAATATAAATTTGCTTTGCTGTTAGACCTGGTTACCTGAAATAATTAACTTTTTAGACTCGAGTGAATACTTTAGCAGTTTAGCCCTTGAATTCTCTAAATTTTGCTTCGCACTATCCTCAGCTTTGGAGCAGACAAGTTTTACAGAGCACTTCATTCTTGCCAGGAGATAACATAACCAGAAGACCTGATGATAAACTGTGGGCTAAATGTATTTTAAAATGAAAGGAAAACTCAGTTACATTCATTCAGTCAATTTTCCACTTCAACGAGTGGAGGAATGCCAGCCAGGCTGGTCGCTACGACAACCTGCGCGAATAAAACTTAATTACTTTACGTATTTCAAATAATGTGCTGAAAACAGGATCTGTGAAACCAGTGGCGGCGACATAAAGGGATTCGCTCAGCAGGAGTGCTTCCATCTATTAAATGAAAAGCGATATAAAAGTCGGACCTAGTCGTGGGTGTCATTCAAATTCCTCGGAGGATTACCGGGGAGGTTCCAGAGTCTGGCGAACGTCGTCGTCGCCCGGAGCGACACTATATGAATCGAAGGGTGTTTGACAAAAGGGTCTTAAGGTTTTTCCGTCGTTACGGAAGCAAGTGCCCTGCCGAAAGCTGTTGGAGGAGCAAATATTGACTTGAAACTCAATTTAAATTTATGAACCTTAAATAGCAGTGCCAAAATGAGGAATGTAAATGAATTTTCTGTAGGGAGTATGCACGAATTTTATACATTGCAGGGGGTATCATTTGGGCTGATTGAGCCTGTCATCCGGTCGGGTTTATGATATTACCTGAATTCTCGAAATGAATAATTGACTGGAACTACTGGCTTATCAGAGCATTAATCAACTCTTCATTATATTCATGACGATACTGCAAAAGTACTTTAAACGTCGAACCGCCAATATTAATTATTGTCGATCTTAATCCCATTTATTTTGGGATTCTTGATTTTCATTGGCGCATAAATTTATTGAAATCGATAAACATACCACTACTGGTTGTGGTCAGATTATCGAGTCTGAGCAGTTCTGTAAATACAGTCTCTGAGCCCTATGACTACCACCCGGGCGGGGGAGATTATATGTATAAAAGGATGAAAATCATACCCAGTTTACGAATTGTTTTTACCATAAATCCCCGTGTCCTGATTGGCATTGATTATTCCAGTTGAGTCATTAATATTGCACCAGACAAGAATTGAATTTCAGAACTTAACGCTTTTATTGCGAGCTATTTTCCACCCCTGAAGGCATCACAGCAGTTTGCAAAATCTGCACAAATTAACACGTCAAACAGAATGAGACGAACATGGAAAATAATTTTAGCTTTCCGCAGTGATCTAAAATGTTTGGGAAATATCCCGTCAAATCAACTTATCAAATAACATGTTTTCGGTGCCTGCAGGATTAACAGCGGACGAAGGAATTATAGGATTTCCATCAGTTGCAGATTTAACAGTCTGTTAAATGTTTATAATCTCTGAAATCTCATTAAATCGAGTCGACATTTCAAATTCGTGATATATCAGATAAACATTCTGCACCTGCAAAATTACGCATGACAATATTTTTTACCTGGATGGAATGTAAAGAAAGGTATTGTTTTCAATGTGGATGATATGTAAATGTATGTATTAAGCAACCAAATAGATATATAATAAATAAATAAGATTACATATGATATTTTTTCACACATAAAAAGTATTATTTCAAAAATATTTATAGTCGATATCAAATGCAGGTGATTTTTTATCTTATTGTATATATTTGAATGGCAATTAGTCTAATTTTATTGCTTTTTCTTGTTTGTATCTATTTGGTAATTAACATAAAAAGTGTATACTTTTAAAAAAATTAGAAAGTGAACTATTTATCACGTGAAATATAAGTTCTTAAATTAAGTGCATTTTAATCTAAAGTTAAATATTTAGTACTACCTGCCACTATAAAACATAAAAGCATTTTAAAAACGAGACGATGTTAATCAAATGGTTGACGTCATATTAAATTACTTTTAGTGTATTAAAATAAAACACTAAAATTTGCAGTGTACAACACTTTCTATATGACAAAAAATTTGAAACTTTGGATGATATTAAAAATGCCATCTCCAGATATTTTGCTCAAAACCCAAATGATTTTTATTGATCTGTCATTAAAAATATGCACACTAAATAGCAAAAGGTTGTTAATAAAAAATGACATTACCTTTTGCTTCCCCTAATATAATTGAGCAAGATAAGACCATCACAGAGCTTTAGGCGTAGGATCGATGGAGAAACAAATCCCGCCCCGGTAGATATACAAATATATAATGTTATTAGCATATAGCCGTTTAAAAAATTCTTTATTTGTTTTTAAGGAAAAGAAATCAAAACTTTGAGACAAAACTAAATACAATATGTACATGATAAGAGCATAAATGTTTTTTTTCTTCAAAAATCATCCAAATACAAGAAAAATGCCTTAATAACCCTTTCAGACATTTTAAGCTCTTAAAAGATTTACCTTGCAGGTGTATTGTGTAATTATCCCCTCGAGAGGTTTTTATATCAAACAATACATGTTCAAGTTGAAAGAATATTAAAATTGCAAAGAAATGTCTAAAACAGCATTGCAAGCCGAATGATTGCAAAGGATCAATGGCTTCTAAGAGACACTTTAATATCAATCATCAGTAAAGGGTCTTTTGTGTTGGACACGTTGTAAAACCTTTCGTCACAAAACGACTCAAAATCGAAAAGTGGCTTTGATGCTACGACGATACTCACGCTGAGCTTCGGGAGGGTCGAAAGGACCCAGCGCTTTTAAGCTGTTCGTAATTCAATTCTCAGTACGTTCGTCCCAAAGTATCTTACAAGTGCTGGAAATGCTCTTAAAATCCAGTGGAATTGCAGTAAATTCATCTGTCCAGTGCAAAAGTATCGCATAGAAAAAATCCATTTGAGGACACGACTTTTGCCTTATCCTTCTAAAGTCTTTCCAGTCCAGTCCAGGTATATTAAGGTCTCCTGTCCACCCCGTATACTGTGCAGATTTTAATAAATCGCTTCCGTAGTGCTTTTAGTGAGCCCTTAATTCTGCACATATTCCGGTGCAGAGCCGCCCAAAACCTTTTAAAAATGAATGAAAAAGAAGTTCTTTTCTCTCATTTTGACTTTTTGCCAGACAAATTTTGTCATTATCTTGCTTGAAGTTAAATTTTATTTAAACAATTTTAACCTCATGTTTCACGACCATATCGTGCCCATAAAGCTCGAATACCATTCGTTCGCGGTGGACACATTCGTCGGTATTTTTTGTAGGCCGTTTGGTATCTCCATCCTCCAGCGAAGCAATTAAAATCGCATCTGGTGCACCCTATAAATGCAAACAGTTAAATACGGCCGGGTCAGGACCGGACAGTCGGCCCTCAAGTTTGCCCGGCATCCGGGATATACGTGACTGTAATTGGATAAAACAGATATGTCCGAGGCCTAAATAAATATTTCAGTGGCAGTCGGGGGTGACTTTGAAAGTTTCCATTTGAACGTTTCAAATTCTGATAGCAGGTGATTTACGTCCTTTTTTGGGATGCAAACAAGATGGTAATTGATTGCAGAGGTATTGCCATGAATTTTTCCCCTTTTTATTGTTTTTGTGGAACGTATGTGTCGAGTCCGAGTAGCCAAAAATTAGTCGCGGGAGTGGGCTTTAATTGCTGGTACGTGCGGGGCATTTGTAACACATTCGTGACTGATATGTGAACAATATGTTTCTGATGCTTTTCATGCTGGAGGATGCTCGTGATGACAGGAAAACGTTGTCATAATAAAACATTTAGACAATTTTATACCTAAGAGGAAAAGGGTAAAATAAATCTAAATTTCATATTTCAAGCAGATGTTTAGCTTAATTGAATATTAAGAAGTGATGCCGTACTTAAAACTATTGATACAATTTATGTACCGTCCTGTATTAATTAATAGCTCATACAAATTTATGTTCAATTCATGTTGGGCGAAAGATATTATATTTGTATATTTGAAGTATTTTACCGGTAGTATTCAAATCAAAACTGCAACTGGCCGACATGAACAGTGTCACAGTGGCACACACACCAACTCTGCGAATCCTTTAAGTGTCCTTTCATTAATTATTTCTTATAGTTTATTTCTTAAATTTTTATTTTCAGTTTAATTTTTTTTTTTTTTTTAACAAAAGAGTATACACTTAATAAGCTTCGTATTCATTGGATTCGTTGGATAAGCGCCAAAAATCTTTTAAATTTTTCTAGATGATAGATTCAATATTTATTGCATCTATGTCTACGTAACTATATAATTTTGAATATTCCGTGAATAATCATAGTTTTAGAAAATACAACAACAAAACGACGATTTTTTAAAAGATTTACCTTGGTGTTCTGCTATACAAATAAAAATAAATAACTAGCTTTATAAAGATTTGTTTCCGAATGTTCACTCGCTTCAACAGATAAATGCAAGAGTATTAGATTATCTGCCTGTCGGATTTACTCCTTGAAGCGTGGGATCTCTTTTTATTTAAAAGCTTCTACCTAAAAGCATCTTGGCTTTCTGCCTGATATATTCAGAACAAATCTCATAAGATCACGATATCCCTCCGGCTCTTGAAAATCCTCAGAAAATTCCCAGGAAAATTCATCTTTGTAGTTCGTGTCACTTAAGGTGTGCTGCTGAAGTTCAAGCAAAACCACCCCCGTCTGGTAAATCTTAGAGTTGGGGAGCTGCGACAGCCACTGTAATTTCTTTGATTCTTCGCCGGTCGACAGGAAGTGAAAAAACGCTCGCGGCGCTTTGTGGCGTGATTTCTAGACCCCGCGCGACGCGCGTCAAGTCAAACGACAATAGCAAAGAATCAAAGACGATGATATTAAAATTCTTGACTGTCGCAAATTGCGGAGGTTTCTCATAGGCATCTTCTCGGGTAGAATGCGTCTAATAGACACACAATAGGAAGTTGTTAGAGGCGATTGGATCCAATTTCAAAGAGCTTTCGGGGATATCCTCAGTTTGGTACACCCGTCTCGTGATGTAATAATCCCGAAAGTCCCCCCAGGATGCCCTTGTCTGTTTACTTCCTTCCTCTGTCGAAGACATATTCCGGCCGTGCTGGAATAATGTCGAAATCGAATCCTCCCATGGGAACGATGTAAAGTCAGGACGGAAACAGGAGATATTGTTCAAGTCGGAGTCTGAGCTGATGCAGCTCCTCTCCTGCTGCAAGGCACCTATACTTTATATTCGGGTAGACGTTGCTAAGCGTACCACAGTCTGCTCGAGTGCACCTTAAATTCGGGAGTTTGGTAGATTTAATTTTAGGAATTATATCTCAGAGCTTCCTCCTGGCTGTCTACTGTGCTGGATAATGTTTGTTGCATCAACTGCACCCGGTATTTCATATTATTCACTTTTTTTTTCTGCCCAAAATAAAGGAGCTCTACTGAGTCAATCCTCTTTAAAATATTCCCCATACGTTTTAGAGAAGTAGCGTTGATTTCCGCTCGGTGCATATTCATGCAAAATCGTATATATACTGCAATTGTAATCACAGTAGGATGCAAATTTATCTCCTCCAGAAGGACCTTTTCAAAGACAGTCTGAAGCATTTCCGCTGAATATCTTAATTATACCCGACAGAATCGTCCGGAGTTACACGACGGAACAAGTAAATTGTCCTATGACTGCTTCTTAATGGACTCCCTGAGTCGGATTCGCAGTAGGCTAGGCAAAACCAGCACCAAGGAGACGAAACCAAACCAAAGCGTTAGGATTACTCCGGCAGGAGTTTATAAGTGCAGTCTAGGGGTTCTCTCCGTATGCATATGAGGGGCACTCGGACGCATTTGCAGGGCTCGTTACGAATGCATAATATCCATAGCATTGCAATCCACAACCAGTTAATCTTCCGGCCGGTACTTAGGTCATTTCCAGGACTGCAGGGGATTTAAATTTAAACGACGCCCGTTGTTTCGTACGCAACATAATTGCGGTCTCTGCTGCCCCAACTGAATTTGTTGCAGTCCACTGCACAAAACGCCAATGGTCATAAAACACTTTTGGAAAATTCAACATCGCTCAGGCCTTCGGCTAATGACGGCCCCACGTTCGTTCGCTGCAATGGTCAGCCACTCTAGCCGCTCTAGCCGCCCTAGTCGCCCCGCAGCGGACGGCTTAATCTGTTGTTGTTACGTGAAACCGACAGTTAAAATTGTGCAGCCACAGAACCCGGCAAATCGATTCACATTCATCGACTCCCGATCGGTGGATTATTGACAGGAAGTCAGGTGCAATTACGCGGAGACATCTTCCACATTCGAATGATACAAGATTTTCGACATTCGACGGGGAGTTAGTCGAGTTTGGCGACTGTTGCAAAACCTCAAAATTGGTTTCGCTTAGCTTGCTTTTCATTAGTCAGCTGAATGGGCAACTAACTAAAACAACCGCCAACCGGCTCGGGACATATCAGCGGTTATATTAAAAGTCCTAAACTGCACTCAGTATAGTCAGTGGGTTGGGTATGTAATGTTTGGGGAGCTTTAACATTTTTAACTTGTTATATCACCGACAGTTATTGCTTCGTATTACATTGAAATTGAACATTTGCAAACGACATTAAATTAAACCAACAATGTTTGGTTTTTTCAAATTTGAAGCAATTTTGTTTTCAAGTTCATTTTTATAGTTTTCGAATTTATTAACGCTTAAAAAATCTACAGTAAAATGATATAATAGATACCAGCGATACACAAACCGAAATTTAAAATTTCTAGCGTAATTCCACAATATGTTTGTATTGTTTTGAAATTAGAATTATTTAAAGAAATTTAATGATGATATGACATATCGTATGTATGTATGATATACATATAAGTATTTGAGAAATTGAAAATACTCGAAATTCTAAATTCTTATTTCTAATATTTTACCCAACGAGTTCAAAAACTTATTGGCCGGTAACTATAGAGGCATCTTTTCGCTGGCCTCTGGTCTGTGAATTGAAACTGTTATGGTTATTTTTAAATTTTTGGGAAAATGTTGTAGATTAAAGCATGAACTAAAAATAAGTTGTAGGTATACGAGTCAATCTCAAGGAAACGATTTAGGATTTTCAAAAAACTGCTACGACAAATATTAGATATATTTATTTTGTATTCATAACTAAAATTTCAAGCGTATTGGTTCACTGGTTCTCGAGGAAAACTACCCCTAAGCATGAAAAACGGAAGTAAATTATAAATTATTGGTAATATTGTGTCCATGAATTTTAGATTAAGCTGTTCATTAAATAGTTAGCCCCTCGAAATCAACCCCAACAACTCGATTTAGTCTACTTTGGTCATTTATTTTTCAAACTTGAAACAGACGCTCATCTTGAAACTTCACTAAGAGTAAACTTTCATTTCGTTCATATTTTGGTTTAAATTTTAAGGTCCACCAATTAGGCTAATTTTGTCACTATTTTTATTCCAGTAGAGATTCTTATACAAATGCTAACCTAAAGAAGTTTTAATTTCTGTTAGTCTGACTATTTTTAGTAAGTAGCTCTAATTGTTAAGTGGTCTACTCCATAGAAATTTTTTTTTTTGTTAGTGAAACATCTGGTGTTATTTTGTATATGTAATATTGTAATAGGAATGGGGTTTACGTTTTTTTTCTGATTATTCTTATGGTATTCCAAATGAGTGTAGAAGATTTACTTAATAATAATAATAACAACATTGGAAAAAAAGTTGAGTTCATTACGAGTTTTGATTTGATATACCTATATGTATATGAACCTAACATATATAGGTTTCCCATTGTCTTTGAAAAACTAGGAACCCAATGATACTAAATTAAGAAAATGAATTGATAAAACAATTATATTATTTTATTTGCACGGATCCAATTTCTATCTTCCGCCCTATCTTCTTAGAAGCGGTGATGAATGAAAAGCCTGAGCTTATCCCCTTAAACTGGTATCGTTTGACGTGCATTCACATGTGCTATTAATTATAATATCAAAAAGACTGACATCGATTCAGGCAGCCCTTTGTGTGGCTCAATTTCGGCGCATCCGGCTAGGTCGTTTGAATGCTCCTCGGCTCGTCTCGGATGTGCTCAACCGGGGCGCAACACCGTCCACAAAGAGCCATTTTATTTTGCATCGTCGCGTCGTTCACATGAGCCCCGCGCCCCGCACGAGCCTTCTCGCGAGCCATTTGAATTTGTGGCGAAAGAATTAAGGTCCTCCTCCGGCCTGAATGGAGCTGGACCAGCAGCAGCCGGCTGCAGCACAAAGAAAGCCTTCAGGGATCAATTGAAACGAGTGAATCAATAGCTGTTTTTTGTCCCACCATATCTCGGCAGAATCTCCTACCCCAGTCTGTCTCTGCTGGAATTGGCTATACGTATCTGTGGCGCTGCAGATTTCGCTCGCCAAACTGGTCAAGAACTGATGAGTTTCTCAAGATATCGTTCCGGGAATTTGTTTACGTCCTATTAAATTCATGTCCACCTTGGGCATATTTTAAGCACCAATTCGCTCAAAAAGTACCTACAAATCTTGCGGTAAGGGGTAAGGGTCGTAAATGTTATATAACACAAATTGCCGGCTATTTTAACCTTTAATCTTCAGCTTGAATGAAATCTTGGAAAAAATGGAGCTGGGTTAATACTGCACTGTTTTGCGATTTTTCTATTGCGACAAAAGCACAAATCAGTAAAGCACGTAAGTTTTAAGATCAACGCTTAAGAAATTATTTCGACTTCGTTTTAATCGGAAAGTAGCTATTTACAGTCTTTTAAACATCTATGTCAGATTTGGTTCTTGTCTAGTTACTTTACCTAGGTACTTGAAAGTTTTTACCCTCTAGAAAAGTTTTAAAAGTTTTTACTTCAAAGTGCCTCTGATGAGGAAGGGAAGAAATTGAAAATTTCCGTCCTTAAAGTTGTTTAACCATTTTAAAGACATTGTGAGATGTTTAATCTTCTGCCCTCGATGTCTGTTTTTCAGTCTATTTGTTCATAACACCAGTTTTTCTTAGAAATTACACATGTCTTCGATTTAAAGTTTGGCATAATTATGAAAATCTTTTGTCACACCTATAGAAATTCAGAAGTTTAGATATAATATAGTTATAATTATAAAAAAAACTCATTGGCAACGAAGTAAACTCAGTATAAAACTAGAACAAAACTTGATTTTACAATATTAAAAGAGAGAGGGAAAGAATAAATCAACATTAATTCTATAAATAACTACGGAAACCTACACAATGAGTTTGCACCACAAATAATTTCCTTTAATGAAAATATATTATTTGATAATTTTTAGGAAAGGTACCTATAACAATTTGTTGTTAAAAATATTAAAAAATATAAAGAAAAATGTAAATTTTCTTGTTAGTTTTTGGTCACTCAAAGGACCTTGTAATCATCAACATTTTAAAAATTGCTAGTCTGCCTGAGTGATTACAAACACTTTCGTTAAAGAATTTGAAAAATGTACTATAATATTAGTAGTTTTTGTTTGGATCATTTTAAGAAAAGTGATTTCGAGAAAAACTCAATTCAAATTCACAGTGGTGTTTAAATTTAAAGTTTATTCTAAAGAATTGATACATGGTTTTCTAAAATTGCAATTGCCTTTTAAAATTCCAATTTCGACTGTTATAATTTTTCGATACATTTAAAGCGCGGTCCTTTGATTTTCTTATCAAAACATTATGACCTTTAGCTTCCACTATTCAGATAATTCCAAAATATTATCTTATTGTTAGCTAAAATCAACACCACCTAGAGGATAATGTTTCTGATCCATTCCAATGTAATACAATGTCCTCGCTAAAATTCAAAAGAGCAAACTCAATTTAAACTTGGAAAAGTGGATCCTTTCTATTTAAAAGACTTATTGGTTGTTTCTTCTATTCGAATTTTTAAATTATCTGCCAAAAGAAGTGCCTGAACTTTAAGGACCACAATATCGAGCTCTATTTTACATTGGTTGTGCTTCCTATCAGGTAACCAAGGCTTTTGTGCTTCCACAAGAAATTTATTTTTCAGGACGAAGTTTTTACTCCCAACATGGGTACAAGACTAGGTGGATATAGTTACAGATATGATTCAGAGCTGAACTTCATTCTCTACCTTTTGTAATCGAAAGTTTTTGCATCATGTTTATTTAAAATCACGTTATACAAAGCAACTTATAAGAAAAAATTATATTTTAAGATTGTGTTCTTTCATAGAAAGTCAAATATCGCTTTAATAGAAATTGAATTGTTTTGGAAGCTTATCCATAATGTAGCTACTAAAATATAAAAAAAAAGGAACCAGATTCAAAACTATGAACATGATGTTTTTGTGTTCATATATAAAATGTCCCAGTATATGTATGTGAAAATACATAGTGCCATTTTTGTGTGGCATTTTTGAAGCATTTTCTTTTGATTGTATGTCGTTATTTTGGTATTGCATTGATGTCTAGTCTAGAAAAAAAAAATTTCGAGCTTGCAAATAATTCCGATTAATGTAATTTTTTCTGTAGGGTTTCCCATTATAATTTTTAAGGAAGTCCAAAGGTTCCTGGCTGTCAGTATATAGTTAAATTTTTTAAATGTTTGAATCTTGGTTTACATTTTAAAAATCGAGTCCCTATATCTTTACCATATAATGACGGCAGAGACTCGTCCCCGCACCTCAAGGTAGTCAAGATGGATATTGGAAGTAAAAGTCTGATCCCTTCTATATTTTTAGGTGAAAGTAGTGAAAGTGATTATTATTTGTGTCCATTTCTATCATGTAAGTATGAAACAAAAGAACTGAAAAAAAATAAATAATGAATACACGTAAACTTTATAAACTGAGAACTTTATAAATTGAGAATTCAAGTCGTTGCATACAACCACACTCTATAAACGGAGTCTTCATTCATTGGAGTTGTAAAACTGGTATGTATTATTATTACTGTTAAAAAAGGATTTCTCGAAGTAATTTGAAAAAAAAAAACGTTTTAATGAATAAGTGTATTAATTGGTGCTCACACATTATATTTCTCATTATTAAAAGAAAACACTCTAGACCAATAATATTTTGAATATATTTTATTTTTGTCTTCTTATTTATTTTACACACATATTATTTTTATTTTACTAAAGAGGCTAGTGCTCAATTTCTCAATTGTCAAATGGTGCAAAAACACTAGATATTATTTGAAACTATTCTAGCAACACGCTTGAAAAAAATGCTTTTTTTCTAAATTGAAATTGCATACTATCTATGTAAACCTTACGTAAAGAACAAAATGCATTCTCGTTGTGATTTTACAATATTAAATAAATACGCTTCTGAAAAAAAAACACGATTTTAGATTCAACAATGTTTATATATGTATATAATTTTGTTTGTTTGAATTTTTAACGTTCAATTAAATAAGATAGCAAAACAATTATGCTTCCAGTATATTTTAGTTATAATTTAGGTTTTATTACACATTAAGTAATTTTGTAGTAAGATATAGATAGGCATGTATTTTTTAGTTATATTTATATCCCTTATTACGTATCGTAAGCGTTTTACTAGGAGGATTTTTCTAAAGCGACTAATGTGCAATTATTTATTTATTTATTGTGAATTATGTAGACAAAGAATCTTAAAAATCTATTCATGTCAATTTAAGCGGTCCTGTTACAGTTTAGAAACGATTCTTAGACTTCATTTGGTGAAGTACAGCATACAAAGAATAAGTTGTTTTCATAATCTAAATAATTATTTCACAAAATACCTCAGTCAATTAAAATGTTTAATTCCTTACCGTCAAAAAAGTGGCAAGTGACACTTCAATAAAGTTCCCAGCATAAATACCGCTCTTCTTTTGAGTCTTAGACATGAAGATTATCAAGGCTTTCTTAAATTTTCGATTACGATCAATCCAATTGCAGCTATACAAAGCAGTTGTTAGTTCATCGCTAATATGCATGAGTTTGTTGCCATAGTAACAGGATAATGTGATTTCCATAAAAATTGCAGCAAAATAAGAGCAAATATAAATAATTTCCAGTTGATTGTCCAGAACAAATAGCGCGTAAATAGCCGTGAGGCATAAAATAATTTCCGAGGAGAAAAATTGAAGCAACATCACAACTGATACTACTCTTTGTACAACTCCGCAGTACCTAGGAATTTTTAGAATGCTAAGCTCGCGTTTTACAACTTTAAATTTCATCTTACTCTAAAATCACTTTATGGTCGTCAACACATGCTATAAGATCTTCGTAGTGTTGCTCTTCTGTCTTCATGGGGTCGGAACCGATTCTTCTAATCCGCAAACTCAACGCCTTTACATGGCCGCAAAGTACGCAAATGAAAAACGCTGGATATGTATCATCAGCTAAATTTTGAGTAATCTGGATTGAAATTCCTATAAATTGATACAAATGGATAATAAGGTAATTTGTGTTCGAAGCCCTCCAATCGAAGGGAAACCAAGCTGGATACATTATTCGTCGTTCAGAAGCAAATAAAACAGAAACTTCTCCAGTGATTGCTACTGTGCCGTATAAAATTGAATAAAATATAAAAAACTGTCGACATGATTTTATTACTCCTTTTAAAACCATCTGCTCATCAGAGTTTGTTGCTCTGGCATCCAATTTTGATGTATATTCCTTGACTTTTATAAGTTGTTTCCCCATAAAAAGGATGTTGAACGCTTTCAAGCTGCATACCACCACTGTTACATTTAACGACATTATTTCCAGAAGAACCTTAACTGTGTTCACCATAAATAAGTTTATAACAAGAGATAGCGGATAGTAAATGGATACTATCAAGTTTATAAAAACACTATAAATGTAGTACAAGTACTTATATTTTTCAGTTGGTAACAGTCCAATGAGTCTCCAAATGATAAAATCATATTTAAAGGATTGGAAAGTATCCAAAGGCGCGTCCATTTCCTACGAAAGGTTTTAGAAAACTGTCCGATATTAAAATATTATCATTTCAGGGCCTATTTTCCGAGTGCTTGGTATGAGGTAAACATATAAAAAATTAATCAATCAAATTAAAGTCTAGATCGCTTGGTATGAGGTAAACATATAAAAAATTAATCAATCAAATTAAAGTCTAGACTGGTACTGCACTGATAATTTAATTGCCATAATTACTTAATTAAAATGTATGTCATGTGCTTAGATCAATTTTATTTGTACTTTGCTCTTAGTTTTGATGCTGAGTTATAAATAAAATAAAAAGTATGGGAGAGAAAATGGTTGTTTCAAATTATTATAAAGCACACGCTTATAAATAATCACACTGATATTAATTCATATAAATTTAACTTTTTGTGTAAGATTATAATGTATGTGACTATGCATCAGAATTAATAATATAAAAATATAAAAAGTTTTCGCATTACATGACATATTTTTCTCTTATCTGCGATTTTTTATAATAAACCATTTTCTTAAGAAAAACGAAAATCTATTTGCATCGTTTGACTTAATTTGTTTAGAATTTTTTAAATTCATAGTTCCTTTTTAGAACACTACTTATTTTGGTTTTCCAATTAAACTTAATGATCTAACCAATTAATCGAAAAATAATCTCAATTGACTTTTGTGCAATGTACAAACCAATTACTGGGAAGTTTTTATTTATTTCATTTTTCTTATTTTCAACCACTGAAAATGGCGTCAGAAACAGTTTACTTTTGCAACAAAATTTTCAAATGTCTCTAGACTCGAGCAAAATCAGAAGCTGGAAATCATCCAATAACATACACGAGTTCGTGTGCCAACCGTAGAAGTATCTTAAAATTCCGGAAGGAGCTAGCAAGCTCTAACTATTTCGATTACTGCCGATTACATCTTGTTCAAGTTTTTAGCTTTGACCCAGACAACTTGCTCGTAAATTTTTTTTTGGGTTACAACTTAGTTGATCTGTCATCGAATCCATTAAAAATGTTTTTCGAGCTGGCGCCAATAATTTTCCGGCCAAAGTCTATCTTTGTCTTTTTTACTTTTCATTTTTCTCTTGGAAGATACGTTGATGCTGTGTTTTATATCTGCGGGATATATTCACTTCACGAATGCTCTTAAAATGTTTGAAATTCCAAACAGTTTCCATCCGTTCATAAAAACCAGAGCTTTAATGAATGTTTCATGTTAAAAAAAAATGCACTTATTTTAAAAGAAAATCAGAGTTTTTGGCTGCAAAATCTTGTTCTTTGTCATCAATTCAATTGTTGGACATTACCTATATTACAAATGGATGCTCCTTTATTGGGGAACTGTGTTCAAATAGCTCTTTTTCCCAATTTATATAATTTATTTGGCAGACCAACCGTCAATTACAATATTAATTATTGTTGCTTGTCGAATTCGTTAAGTTAATTTAGTTTTATACACATAATGTAAGTACATATATACATATATAAGATATATGTATGCATATATTTAGATATTTACTTAGCCAGTATAATGAAAACATGAGATTTAAATATATTAGTATTTACGGAATGTTCGCATTTTTCAGTAGAACTCTATGACAAAATTTTCTTTTTATACATATGTGTTTTAATGGAATGAAAATTAAAGAAGGATGTATTTTTTCGCTAATTGCCACAAACAAGAAGCATGCATATCGTTTTATAGGTATTTGTTTTGAGAACCTCTAAATTCTTTTCGGCGGGGTAGTTTAATTACTTATTTAAAAGTCAAGAAGTTTAAAGCAAAGGGTATAATTTATATAACAGTGGGGACGTTATAGGCAAAAGATAACAATGGTTAAAATCGTAGAAAACTTTATGAGATATTTCAGAAACTCAATCAACATTATGACGCATAGAAATGCATTGAAACAATTAATTTAAAAGCTAGTAGTAGTTTATATTTTTTTTGATGCAGAAAGAAAATAATCAAATTATAAATTACATATTCTTTGTACACAAAGGATGTATAAAACAGGCACTTTGAAAGTTGCAAAAGTAGTAGTAGTAGGTGTGATTGATGGACGTTAGAAAATATCAATTTTTTCCACAATTGAGAAGTATCTAAAAAATCCAATCCTGTTTGATGCTCTATTGTGGTTTGAAGACTGAATTATCCTCAAAACAGAACTTATACGAAAAGTAGGGACAATGCGTAGGTTTAATTAATTAAAAAAGAAAATGTCCGATTATCTAATTAGGCAATTAAACCATTTTAAATTATTAAATTAGTAGTTTCTTATATTCAGTTATCGTGTAATTATTAGATTATTTTTGCAACGAATAATGGTTTTCTATCTAGAACAGTTTCTTAAAACCTTTCATAAGAAATGGACGCACCTTTAGATACTTTTCAAACTTTTAAGTACAACTTTTTTGTCTGGAGACTGTTAGGACTATTTCCAACTGAGAAAAATAAATATGTTTATTATCTGTATAGTATTTTGATAAATACAGTAGTGAGCATATATTATCCTATATCGCTTGTTGTTATCCTCTTTATGGTGACTAAGATTAAGATTCTTATGGAGATAATGTCTCTTAACCTTACCGTGGTAGTGTGCAGCATGAAAGCATTCAATATCCTCTTCATGCGAAAGCAGCTTCTAAAAGTCAAAGAATATACAACAAAATTGGATATCAGAGCAGATCCTGAGGAAGAACAACTGCTCAGAGGAGTAATAAAATTATGCCGAAAATATTTTATATTTTATTGTTTCCTGTACCTCGGAGGTGCTGTCACAGCCGAAGTTTCATTTCTTTTTTCGTCCGAGCGAAAGTTATTGTATACAGCATGGTTTCCCTTCGTCGACTGGATGAATGACGACACAGTTTATTATACTATCCACATTTACCAGATTTTTGGAATTTGCATACTTATCACTCAAAATTTAGCTGACGATACTTATCCTACCTTCTATATTTGCGTGCTCTGCGGTCACATCAAGGCATTGAGCTTACGGATTAGAAAAATTGGTTACGATATCACGAAGACGGAAGAACAACACTACAAAGATCTTATTGGATGCCTTAACGATCACAAAGTTATTTTAGAGTAAAATCGTTTTAGCTGGTACAAAAACTAAATTAATTAAATTGAAAATTTTAGGTACTGTGGTTTAGTGCAAAATGTGCTATCAGTTGTTATGCTGCTTCAGTTTCTTACCTCAGGGATCACCTTATGTCTTACAGCTGTTTATGCACTTTTCATTTCGGAGAATCGATTAGAACTACTTTACATTGCGAACTTTTTCGCTGCCATGATGTTGGAAATAACTTTACCCTGCTACTACGGCCATCAACTTATGGACATAACTGGTGAACTAACCACTTCCTTGTACAATTGCAACTGGATCGATCGCAGTCAGAAGTTCAAAAAGGCACTGATAATTTTCATGTCTAAAACTCAAAAACACAACGGAATTTATGCTGCTAACTTCATTGAAGTATCACTTCATAGTTTTTTGCGGGTATTTAATTGGAAATTGTAATTTTATTAATAACTTATTTAATGTGAAACATTTTCAGATTATGAAGACAACATACTCATTGTTTGCTGTTCTTTATCAAATGAAATCTAAGAATCTTTTGTAATGGAATTATTGATATAAATAATGAGGATGTTATTAGTAAGCACTTTTAAGCACTATATTATTATTTTTACTTATCTACATTACATATTATACAGTTATTTTTACACATCACACAGTAATCTGTTAACGAAATTAGAAAAATAAAGTTTGAAATTATATACATATAATTGAAATATTTTTCATGCATAAGTGTAGTATTCTATGAGCTTAAATTGCAACATAAAACTGAAAAATTCTACCTATTATGAATAGAATATTTCATGTATTTTCATTAAAATAATTTGTTAAAAAAATATTATTGGTAATCACAAGGTAATTTGTATTAGAAAAATATATAATGCATAAAACCATCGCAATCTTAAACTCACAGAATACAATATTTGAACTCAAAAATTGATGGCGCGTTTACTATAACATTGCAGAGAAAAATGATACCACTGTCCCATCAACGAACAACGATATTGATCCCAAAAACGTATGCAGTCTATTGAACTGCGTCAGAGAGTCTACTAATTATTCGGATATGAGGCTTAGAACTACGGGAATACTTGTTGTAGTCAAAAAAAATTTCTAGTTTTCCGCTTGATGCGCCGTCCTTTAGATCTCTGTAAATTCTTTCATCCATTCAATTTTTTTCAAGATATATTGGTTTTTGAACATATGTATTTCGTTTTAAGTGAACTGTGAATACAATAAATGCGTAGATATGTATATAAGTATTTATATAGCATTAGCAGAAAGCTAGATTTAAAAAAAAAACAATTTCTGTAGGTATTTTCAAAATAGCGTTGAAAGCTCAAGAACTGTAGTTGCAAAGACTCAAATTTTAACTTTTTTAACATCTGCACCAGTTGAGAAAATGATTGTATTTAGAACCTTTAACTGAATAAGTTGCTTTTATGCATTTGCAGATACTAAAGATACTGGACTAAGAAAGCAAAACAATTAATTTAAACACAAGTAGAACTCGAAGAAGTTAGTATTATTTTATATCTGTTTGATCTTGGAAAACATTAATCAAATTACACTGAAATTTTCTTTGCACAAAAGGTATGGATAAAATATTTTGAAACTTCCAAAAGTAGTAGATGATGGAAAATATCCACTTTTTTCACAGAATTTATTATTTTGCGAAGTAGATAAAAGACAACAAAACAGTTAGTATTATTTTGCATTCATTTTCAAAAAAAATATCTGAAAAATTCAGCCCTGTTTGATGCTCTATTGTTGTTTAAAGACTGAATTATCCTCAAACCAGAACTTATGCGAAAAATAGGTACCTACAATGCGCAGGCTTAATTAATTAAAAAAGAAAATGTCCGATTATCCAATTAAGCAATTGAGTCTTTTTGAATTATTAAATTATTAGTTTCTTATATTCAATTTTCGTGTAATATTTTATTAGATTATTTTTGCATTATGCAACGAATAATGGTTTTCTATCTAGAACAGTTTCTTAAAACCTTTCATAAGAAATGGACGCACCTTTAGATACTTCTCAAACTTTTAAGTATAACTTTTTTGTCTGGAGACTGTTAGGACTATTTCCAACTGAGAAAAATAAATATGTTTATTATCTGTATAGTATTTTGATAAATACAATAGTGAGCATATATTATCCTATATCGCTTGTTGTTATCCTCTTTATGGTGACTAAGATTAAGATTCTTGTGGAGATAATGTCTCTAAACCTAGCTGTGGTAGTGTGCAGCATGAAAGCATTCAATATCCTCTTCATGCGAAAGCAACTTCTAAAAGTCAAGGAATATACAACAAAATTGGATATCAGAGCAGATCCTGAGGAAGAACAACTCCTCAAGGGAGTAATAAAGTTATGCCGAAAATATTTTATATTTTATTGTTTCCTGTACCTCGGAGGTGCTGTCACAGCCGAAGTTTCGTTTCTTTTTTCGTCCGAGCGAAAGTTATTGTATACAGCATGGTTTCCCTTCGTCGACTGGATGAATGACGACACAGTTTATTATACTATCCACATTTACCAGATTTTTGGAATTTGCATACTTATCACTCAAAATTTAGCCGACGATACTTATCCTACCTTCTATATTTGCGTGCTCTGCGGTCACATCAAGGCATTGAGCTTACGGATTAGAAAAATTGGTTACGATATCACGAAGACGGAAGAGCAACACTACAAAGATCTTATTGGATGCCTTAACGATCACAAAGTTATTTTAGAGTAAAATCTTTCGAGCTGGTACAACAACTAAATTAATTAAATTGAAAATTTTAGGTACTGTGGTTTAGTGCAAAATGTACTATCAGTTGTTATGCTGCTTCAGTTTCTTACCTCAGGGATCACCTTATGTCTTACAGCTGTTTATGCACTTTTCATTTCGGAAAATCAATTGGAGATCATTTATATTGCGAACTTTTTCGCTGCCATGATGTTGGAAATCACTGTACCCTGCTACTACGGCCATCAACTTATGGACATAACTAGTGAACTTACCACTTCCTTGTACAATTGCAACTGGATCGATCGCAGTCAGAAGTTCAAAAAGGCACTGATAATTTTCATGTCTAAAACTCAAAAACACAACGGAATTTATGCTGCTAACTTCATTGAAGTATCACTTCATACTTTTTTGCGGGTAATTAATTGGAAATTGTAATATTATTAATAACTTATTTAACGTGAGACATTTTCAGATTATGAAGACAACATACTCATTGTTTGCTGTTCTTTATCAAATGAAATCCAAGAATCTTTTGTAATGAAATTATTGATATAGGTAAATAATGAAAATGTTTTTAGTAAGCACATTTAGGTAATGCATTATTATTTTTAGTTATGCAGTTATTTTTACACTATAGATCGAAGTGTAGTATTCTATGAGCTTAAATTGCAACATAAAATTGAAAACACCTATGTATTATGAATAGAATATTGGATGTATTGTCATTAAAATCTGTTCAAATAACACATATTATCTGTCATCACAACGTAATTTATAATAGAAAAAGATCTAATGAATAAAACCGTTCGCAATATTTGGAAAGAAAAGTTGATGAGATGTTTTTACTAAGATGTTACAGTACCAAATAATATCACATTCAATCAACATACAACGAAATTGATGCAAGATCCCCGTCGTATTTATTGAAAAACAGATATTTATTCTATAAATTCCAGAGCTCACTTACTTTCATATTAAAAAATAGCATAAAATTACCCTTATTCATTACAAAGGAATTAATATTACACAAGTGTTGAAGCCATTCAATAAGAGACATTTATTTCATTCTCATTAAAGGAAGCAAGGACATATTATCTTGAGTCAAACAGATGACTAAAGTTCAATAGCGTTGTGACGTGTGTATTCAATCCACGAGTCAATTAAAATATTCTTGTTTTGTAAATGGAAACTAGTTAATTTAACTGCAATTACTAGGTCATAAATAAATTGGTACTTCAACATTTTGCATTCAAAAAAAGTATACAACTATGCTTCTAGGTCTTTGGAAGTAATTGTTTGTACCCATGGTGTAGTCGATAATGAATTTCTGTCTGATTGGTTAAGATATCAGACGTTGTTATATTCAAAAAGACAATACATGTTCGAGTTTCATTGATATCACTTAATGTGTTTCTCAGGGTTAGCAAGAAGTAGGAAATGGTTCTCGATGCAACGATAAAGTTGCTTTGAATACATATCAAATCAAAGATGTTTTTATTAATAGGTATTCAAAAGCAAACCATACATGTATTGTATTGTATATATTTTCCGTTTCTATATATACATAGGTTCATATATGCAGATGACAACAGAATTAACATATAAAAGGATATTGATGATTCCTTCTTAATCTAATTACTTAAACGACTTTTAAGAAAAACTAAAATTAATGAGTCAATTTAGGACAATTACGACATTTCATATCAATTAAAAAACCGTTTCATTCAATTTGATTTTCAATAGCTTTTTCTTCTCTATATGAAAGAAAAGGTCACATCACGCGACTAATTACAATAATTACTAAATTAAAAAAAGCCTTTATATATGAAAGCCTTAAACAATCCACACAGTCGTTTAAAGTCTTTGGTACGAAATGGTTGGGAATTTAAATACCTTTGAAACTTTTAAATATGACTTCATCATTTGGAGATTGGTTGGAGTGTTTCCAAACGAGAAATGCAGATGGCTATATTATTTGTACAGTGTTTTCATAAATGTCCTAGTGTCCATATACTATCCATTATCATTGATCATTAATGTGTTTGTCGTTGATACGATTAAAGTCCTTTTGGAAAATTTAACTTTAAACATAACAGTGGTAATATGCAGCATGAAGGCTCTTAATATTCTTTTCAAGAAAAAACAGCTTGTTAAAGTGAAGGAGTACACGACGGCTTTGGACGCTAGAGCAACTCACTCAGAAGAACAAAAACTTTTAAGAGGAGTGGTTAAAAGATGCCGACAGTACTTCTTATTTTATTCAACACTGTATGGTATAGTGGCTATTACTGGCGAGGTTTCCGTCATTTTTGCGAAAGAAAGGCGTTTGATGTACCCAGCATGGTTTCCATTTGACTGGAGGGCTTCAGACACAAACTACTTGATTATTCACTTTTATCAATTAATTGGAATATGCATACAGATAATTCAGAATTTGGCTGATGATACTTATCCAACTTTCTACATTTTCGTGCTATGTGGTCATGTAAAGGCATTATGCATGCGAGTTAAGAGATTAGGTTCTGATTCTAAAAAGACAGAAGACGAACACTTCGATGATCTCGTTGCATGTATAAATGATCATAAAATGATTTTGGAGTAAGTTTATACAATTTTTTTAAATTGTTGATTGATTAATTATATTTTCTAGATATTGCAGCGTAGTGCAAAATGTTCTTTCATTTGTAATGCTAATTCAGTTTTTTAGCTCAGAGATCATTTTATGTCTTACCGCTGTTTACGCTTTATACATTCAAGATAATCATCTCGAAATTATTTATATCTGCACATACTTTTTTGCCGTTTTTATGGAGATAAATTTATGCTGTTATTATGGAAACGAACTTATGGCTACCAGTGATGAATTGACCACCGCTTTGTATAGCTGCAATTGGATTGATCGTAGTCAGAAATTCAAGAAGGCCTTGATCATATTCATGTGTAAAACACAAAAGAAGTGTCGAATTAATGCGGGCAGCTTTATCGCGGTATCACTATCCACATTTCTGACGGTAAGAAAATATTTAACCAAAAGGTAAAAATTTTATAATGCTAATCCTTTTTTAGATCATGAAAACAGCATACTCATTATACGCTGTTCTTCACCAGATGAAGTCCAATAATCGCTTTTAAACAAAATGTTTCTTCTAAAATGCAGGCACAACACAAAATCCGTGTTAATGTTGGGTATACAATACATAGAAAAAGTTTTGGTTTATCACTTTGTTATCGAATAAGCTTGGCAATATAAATTAACTTTTTCAAATGATTGTTTGAATATTTGTGTGTTTAGTGCGACGCATCTAAAAAATCAAAATTTTTTGTTTACATATATGTATTTTCTGAAAGCACATATGCTCTTATTAAAAGTATTTGCATGAAGTTTTATTCCTAATTCGTAAAATTGACAAAAGTGTGGCTTTCTATGTCAGCGCAGTCATCACACTCGTGCATGCAAAGTTAAATTTTCAATTGCATTTTTCTTGAAACGATTTATTTTGACCTAAACGAAAAATAATATTTTTAGAACCTCTAAAATTATTTTGTGAAACCTTTTTTTTTTAAAAGAAAAAAAAATATATTCGTTGGCATAAAAAAACCTCATTTGTTTAGATGGGTCAAACGCAAAACAGTCGATGTAAATAAAATAAGTTACATAAAATCAGCTCCGATTTTTGTTTATGTTTTTTTATCTTGAAAGAAAAGAAGGAACCCTTATAGGATCATTTCGTTGTCCCTTCACCATTTTTGTCAGGAACGCGTGGACGTATCAAGTTGAAATTAAAATCAAATACTCAGGTCTGCAATCTCTTAGAGCTGTGAAACTTCTAAGTCAAAGAAATCAAAAGATACGGCCGTTTATATCGCATATTTTGACACTCGCAAAGGATCAAAGCCTATAGGTTACTTCTCGTTGACCTAGAATAATGAAAATTGACAAGAGGCAATGTCTTATAGAACAAGTAAAAGGAAACCGAAACCGTAAATTTGTAGTTACATAAAAAAAATTACAGAACCCTCGGTGCGCGAGTCGGACTCGCACTTGTCCGGTTTTATTAATTTGTAAATGGAGGTGTTTGTTACTAGAAAAATAGAAATAGAAATCGTTCACCCAAATTGACTGAAAAAACGGTGATTTTGAATTCTAGCTGACCACAGAAGAGATCATATATTCCACATAAAATACAAAAAGTAGTATTTTATACAAAATTACTTTAATTAGTTCAATTGAAAGCAATATAACTTTAGCACTACCTCTTTTTAATTACAGTAATGAATTGACTTTTTCTCCAATCATTCAAGAAAAATCTTTTAACGTCCACGAATAATTCTTATTTCTTAAATTATTTTTGTTTCAATCAATCAATTTACAATAATTTTAAAATTTAACAAAGTTATGGATAGGTTAACTCTTGACACGTACTTTATCTGTAATTCATTTAAAAAAACAAACAAACAAATTTTGTTTTTTAAGTTCACACTGCCCAAGTATTATTTCTATACGTGTTTTGCTTTTGACTCAGATATCAATTATTCTGCAGAGGCATAACTATGACTTAAGTTATGTATATAGGTACTTAGTAACATATCTTTTTCCCCAAATCCTAAATAAATAATTTAATTCCAGATATATTAATCTTTAAGAAAATGAATTTGTCCTCATTTTTGTATTGTCAAGATTTATGCAAATATAGATTTCAAAAATTATAAACCTCAAGAAGACCAAACCCCACCAAACTGCATCAAAATAAAAGCCGCGTTGCAATTTCCTTAAATATTTACATGACTACAAGGTCGACACTTTTCCTTACATAAAACCTCGTAAGAGCATACAAAAATTCCTCCCAGGTCAGTGCTCAGCCCCTTTCCAAAGCGTTGAATTTATTTTTGTCATAAATCATCAGCACGCCAGCAACAATGGGGAATAAACCGACTAATTGGATTTATGGGGATGTGCCATATATGCAAATTTAGCCCGTAACTGTAGATAATTGATATGCAAATTGCGTCCACTTTGTGCATCTAATTGCTCGTTTGCATTCAAATTTCTTGCCAACTTCCACTTTGTAATTAACTCCGATAATCATTCAATTTCTACTCTGATCCATTTCAATCTTCTGGCTCTTCTGACGATCGTCTCATGTCTTTTTGTTTGCTGGAAATGGAATGATTTTTTTGGGGGATTAATGCGGATATCAACGCCAACTTATCATAATTAGGATAAAGAAACAACAGATTAATTCGTCGTTTCCATTAAATTATGGATATTACGCGACACTGAGGTCCGGTTTAACATTTTAATCCGCAAAACTATCTTTCACAAATTAGTTCATTAGTTCTAATTATGAACGATAAATTGAATTATGCATTTTAAGTATCATTAATGTTTCATACCAAAGAGTGAATAAAAAAAATGTTTTAAATTTAAATTACGTATTATGATTAAATATTTACAATTCACGTTATTTTTGATTTGATATTTATTCATGTGCTACACTAAATATATTAATAATTAATTTTTGTACGTTTGTTTATATATGTATGTGTATTTTTGTAATCGAAGAAGCAATTTATTTCAGTTTTGAACCTTTGGCGGTCCTTTGTAGGTACGAGTAGGTACAAATTGTTCGCAAATTAACAAAAATGTCTTCTGGAACTGCTTCGACAGCAGAAATAAAATCGTAGGCGGATTTCTTAATAATTGCTTATTAGTCCTGAAAATAAAATTGTAATCTTAATATTAATTTTTTCCAAAATTTATTTATTTATTTTGCAATTAAAGAAGAGTCATGATTTAATAAAGAAGATTTTAACTTAAAGAATCAATGAATTTAAAAAGAAAAACAATAGGTATCATATCTTTTACAATTAAGATTTTAACAAACTTTGTTTCGAAATTTCAAAATTTATAGCAACATACATTAATTAGTTTTTAAAAGGTTTTTATCACACAACCTTGAATATTTCACCTTTGAAGTTGCTCCGAGGAGAAAGAGTATTCATGTAGTTATTATAAAAAGACGATATTAAGTTTTTGAATCACCTTTAATAAACATCGAATTTTCTTGAAGTGCATATATGGATCAGAACGATTGTCACCTTGAAAACAGGTGTTTAAACAAAATTGTATTCATTACTATCGATTACATCTTTTTCATTTCTTAAAAGTATATTCAATGTGCATATGTTAATAAAAATGTTAAACACACTTAAAGTGCATACTGAATTAAAAGTGCAATATTTCTTGGAACAACTTTGTTTGCCAAAATATTTATAAATCCATAAAAATTACTTGACACTTAAAAATTTTTTCGAAACATACTTCTGATAAACAATTCTAAGTTTAAAAATGTGAAGTGAAATATGTAAATAGAAAAACACATTGAAGTGTTTTTATAAAAACTTATAAGTTAAAGACGGTTTTTGGACTTCATTTGGTAAAGTACAGCGAATAGTGAATATGTTGTCTTCATTATCTGAAAATACATGATTTTTACTAATTTTCTTCAAAAACTCACAAGCCTTGATTTCTTACCCCTAAAAAAGTAGAGAGTGATACTTGAATAAATTTACCAGCATAAATTCCGTTGCTTATTTGAGTTTTAGACATGAAGATGATTAATGCTTTTTTAAACTTTTGATTACGATCAATCCAGTTGCAGTTGTACAAAGAAGTCGTAAGTTGGCTAGTAGTATCCATAAGTTGGTTACCATAATAACAGGGTAAAGTTATTTCCATAATCATGCAAGTGAAGAACACTGTGGTGTAAATAATTTTAAAAAGATTTTCGGAAACGAAAAGCGTATAGACAGCTGTGATACACATAGTGATCCCAGAAGTAAGAAATTGAAGCAGTGTCACAACTGATAGTACATTTTGCACTAGGCCACAGTACCTAAAAATTTTAAAATTAGTTAATCTGACCTTATTCCAAGTAAGAAAGCTTTACTCCAAAATAACTTTATGATCGCTAAGACAGCCAATAAGATCTTGGTAGTGTTGTTCTTCCGTCTTTGCAGGATTAGACCCGAGTTTTCTAATCCGTAAACTTAACGCCTTGACATGACCGCAGAGCACGCACATGTAAAAAGTAGGAAGTGTATCGTCAGCCAAATTTTGCGTTATAAGAAAGCAAAGTCCAAAAATTTGGTAAACGTGAATAATATAGAACGCTATGTCATCGTTCATCCAGTCGACGAAGGGAAACCATGCTGTATACAATAACTTTCGGTCGGAAGAAAAAAGAAACGAAATTTCGGCGGAGACAGCTCCTCCGCCATACAGGAAACAATAAAATATAAAATATTTTCGGCATAACTTTATTACTCCTCTGAGGAGTTGTTCTTCTTCTGGGTCAGTTGCTCTTGCATCCAGTATTGATGTATAATCTTTGACTTTTACAATTTGCTTTCGCATGAAGAGAATATTGAACGCCTTCAAGCTGCATACTAGCACGGCTAAGTTTAAAGACATTATTTCCATTAGTACCTCAATTTTAGTCACTAAAAATAGTATGACAACAAGTGATACTGGATAATAAATAGTCACTGTGATATTAATAAAAGTACAATACAGATAATAAAGTTTCTTATTTTTCTCATTTGGAAATAAACCCAAAAGTCTCCATATGAAAAAGTTATATTTAAATGTTTGGTAAGTATCCAGAGGTGCGTCCATTTCGTACAAAAGGTTTGAAGGAACTGTTCTAGTATGTTAGAAAAATAGCTTTTCTTAAAGGATTTCTTAATACAACGTAGTCACTAACAATACGTGACGTGAAGTAAGTAATAAAATAAAAAATTAAAAGAATACTGAATTCTAGAAGAAGTAACTCTGTTGCTTTGATAATAAAAAATGCCGTAATTGCCTAATTAAATTGGATACAATTTATTTTTGATTAATTTGTTTGAGTATTATACCAACGTAGGTATGATGAAAATCGTAGTCTCTTAATGAAAATCGATTGTATTCGAAGTTAAATTTTACGTATATGATGTATTTTAGACTGCGCAATAGCAGACTATTATTTTGGGCTATGTTTGAAATAAATTTTTCTGTTCTTTTATGTATGTGTACAACACTCAAATGACCGGCATATGATATTGAAATATACCAATACTAATCGATAAAATGTTCAAATATGAGAATCTATCGTTATTATAAAATCGGAACTTAACAAAGTCTTTACTTCATTAATACTGTGGTAGTATAATACTAAATTTGTAAATCCAGTATATGTAAGTTTAAACATTATACCGTAAAAACAGATATTGGTAGATATTCTTTAAACTAACTAGAATTTACTTAAGGGTTTATTATTTGTATTACACTGCTAAATTTTACACAAAACCGACAAAAAAATATTATTGTATTGTAGATTACAACCGGTTTTATCCTATAGGAATTAAATTTTAAAAACCCCGTAAACGTAATTGTTAAGTCACAGATTGTACATATGTCGGCATTCATATTTTCTGAAAAAGATTTATTTCTTAAAACTTTATTTGAAAGAAATTCGGTGCTGGAATATATGAGTATGTGAATAGTGGCTATTTTCTTGTATGCTAGGTCTGAAATGCGGATAAAACCAGCTTAATTGGCTAAATGTCCAAAGAGCCATTTACAAAGATATTGTCAATGGTAGCATTTTAGATTGCTCGAAAATCCCTATATTATCGATGCCTAAAAGATATGTGCATGATAAACATGTAGATTTTTATGTTTTTTAAATGTTTAAATACATGTTGATTGCTTTTAATATTACATTCTGTTCAAATGACTATTATAGCTATATATTTACTACCAGGTGCCTATACGTAAAAATGGACAGTATGTAGGTACTGTTTTTTAAGAAAAATCCACAAAAACTGGTAACTTAAAGTTCCTAGTTTCCCTTATTATTAATAGGCTTTAGGCATTATCATATCTTTTGTCTTCATTGTATTTTTTTATAGTTATAACAGACCAAACCTTACCTCGAAAGTCCGAATTCCTAATCTGCTTTCTTTATTTAAGAATTAATATAAGCAAAAATAAATCCCTATTAGAGCTCTATGACAGAATTTTGTAAAAGAGGCCCCAAAATCTCATTTCATTCGCATAAACAACCCCAAAGCCCTGAAAATTGCACATGCAACATGACATTGAAACACCTGCCAGGTGTACGGTTTACCAAATGTAAGTTGCCATAGGAAAGCGGCTTTCATGAGCTTCCGCAACCGAATGTATGAGGCCGCTCACATTTAAACAATTATTGTCCCTCGGCTCAACGTCTTTAGTCCAAAGTAAATCTTACGACAGAGTCGCTGCGGTGGGCGGAAAACTCCATTGAGCTCCCATAGAAGGGAATAGGGATCCAGGGGTGTCCAAGGAGCAGCCCTGCAAACAATACCACTGCATTGCGAAATAATCAGAAAGTTTTGTGGGTTTCGTGTATTTGCGGAAGGAAACGACCCCGAACCCTTCTTGAGGCGGTCTCCTTCGGAACTTCGCCCTGATTTAGCACAGTCGTACAGGCGTGAGGCTATTTTGTGAACAAACATTCCGGGAATGTCCAATTCTGCCACTGTGAGGATCCGTTCGTCTGGAAGAGGAATTTTGCTACCGGTAGCATGAGCATACTATGCATAGTTACAGAAATGGCATTTTCAGGCGTGCGTTTATTTGCATTTATCCAGCAATTTATGAGTTATGCGAACCCTTAAACTAGGCGAAAATTTGTTCTGGACTGCAGGTATTCGCTAAGCAGATTTAATAGGAATTTATGATATTTCACTCCCGTGCACCCATTGACGGTGCGACTATTTTTCCCCGGCCACAACAGGAGGTGTTTTGAAATAAATTTCACATTTATTCAGATTTTCCGCACATTCACGAGCCGTTCAGGTGAAAAATAACAAAACGCAAACAAGATTGAGTTTTTGAGCGGAAAATTTTCTATTCAGAGGCCAAGCGGTAATGAGTTTTTTTTCCAGTTTCCTATTTATCAGCGATTTTGCGGCTCAATAATTTTCTTCTCAAGCCACCGGAAACCAATTGGCTATGTTTCTTGCATTCACTAGTCCGACTGTAATCGACTCATTGTGAGTAGTTTATTACCTGTCTAACTTAAAGTAAAAGTAAAACTAAATAGAAACTTTTCTTCGGCTGAGAGCACTCGATCTGTTAATTAAAAGTATGAATAGTCCATGAGTAGAACGCTTTTTCCCTGTTTCCATTGTTGGAAAAAGTTGATTGTGTTGTCATGAAAGTATTATCCATAACATTTGTTCTCTTTTTATAGCAAACAACTATAAGAACTGATAAAAAGAACTCACAAGTTTTTTTCATTAAAAGTTGTCCCAGTCAATTTGGCTGAAATTTAATTTTAAGCACTCACTCACAGAATCGTTACATAAGGACGAGTAAAATTTACTAACTTTATATTTTGCTGAATTTTTATATCTTTTAAAAAAAAAGGGCCTCAAATCAATATTTTATAACATTTTACTAATATTAATTGTTTTGCCCTCTACATATTTGTACAGTTCCTTAGAAATTGTCAACTGAGTAAACACTCGCCTCATAAAATTGCATAATTCAAACGCCTTACGATTCTAGGGTTGATGGATAATTTTCAAGTTTTAGTACAGTGTAACTTATTTTAAAAGACCGATGCAGGTATCTCGTGAAGAAAACAATATGGGATTAAATATTTTAAATAAAACTGGTAGAGCTCGTGTAGAAAACCTTAATGATTAACCTTGAGTGGCGGATCAAGTTACCACTAACCGCAATATAATATTTGCCACAAAAATACATATTTCATCAAGTCAACTTTAAATAAGATTGTCTTTCATTTCAGTCGGAAAATTGCTGTTTTAAATAAACCTCAAGGACTAAAATTTCAATAAAATTTGAATTATAAAATTATTATCATACACATTTTTTTTATTCCAGAATTGACCATATAGAATAAGGAGAAAATTATATTAGATAATTTTTATAGCATAACCGCAAATTTTATAAATGACCACTACTTATAGAAAGTGGTACATTTTTCCAATAATAGTTAAAAGTTTGGTGGTATCCCTGTCCTAGTATTTAAATGAATAGTATCCAACCAAGCCCGTATTTTTAAATATTCTTTTTTTATAAGGTGTATCCTAATTCTTCCACCAATAAAATTAGGGGAATCAAATAGTTTTATTAAAGCATTCAATGCCTTTTAAAAAGTAATGAATTCAAAAAAAAAAAAAAAAAAAAAAAAACAGATGATTCTATGATTTTACAAATGTTGTTTTTTCTGTGTGTAAAAATTAAAATGCTGTCATTTTGAAAGAGATTTCTTCCTTTTGGCAATTATTAATTGAATTTTTCCCAAGAGTGATATCATCACGTTGAGTTGAAAATTTCACCCATGACACATATATGTGGTAACCCTTTTGCTATTATCTTTGTCCAATTTAGGTTATGTGCGTATGCAAATGTCCACAAATTTTCAGCAAAATGTTCTCTATAAAATATAAACAAGAACAAACGGTTTGCTCGGTTAGTACTAATTGTAGCAAAAGCGGTCGTAAACAGCGATACTTGTAACTTTCACTCATTAATTATGAATTTCTGCAGATACAATTGCTCCCACTCGACAAACGTTCGCAAATAACCAGCGAAGTCGGTTAGCACCCTGCACAGCCTGCGAAAGATTGGCACTCTCTGGGAGCGTCGAAACAGACCTTTCGGCTTCTTAACTCCATTACCCGTCCTTCGTATGCAAATTAGGAATCTGTGCCTAGCAGGGCGTGCCTGGCCCACTCGGGTTATACTTTGTTTAATTTACACTCCCCGCCGATTAAACAAAACCTGAAACAACAGGGCCGCCTCCACCCAGTGACATTTATATCCACTAGCGAAACGACATTATAAGTTACCCCATTTGCGTAAGCCCTCTAAGTCTGGGTCCGGGTACCCGGGCATAACCCCAACTTCCATGCTGTAATTAAAATCAGAACTTTCTTCGCAATTAAACTTCGAAATTGAAACAAACAGAGCTGCCCTTGTAAACAAGTGACAGCTTAAGTGTGAAGCGTGCTGGGGGCACGCAAACAAGTTCCACACTATCCGAAGGGTTGCGACGTCGAGAATCCTTTGAAGTTAATCAATGCGGGTGGAATAATCACGATTAAAGTTGATGCTGTCCCTAGACAGACAGTCGCGGGGGTAAATTGGATGTGTAACAGGGAGCAGGGCACTCGAACGCGGGACCCTCGACACGATGCGGCTGGGATAGTGGCGCATATCGCTCCAACGATTCCAGAGATCTCCGGAATAACAGGGGCATTTGCAAGTCATATAGGGTGCTTGCTTGCTATCTTAAAATTTGAATAATCGCGCCAAGCTGTGCATGCGAACAAAAGGTCGAAAACCAGCATCGCTTTAGAGGAAACAAAGCAAAGTCTCCCATTTGTGGCATATCGTAACTATTCCAGCCGAGGCCTTCAGAGGTTTTTGAATTTGTAATAGTAAAAACATTTTTGACTGTACAGAGTTTACTATCTAATAATGTAATATATGTATGTAAATTCGGACAGATTTCGACCAACATCAAAATTATACCAAACTAGCTTAGTCGATATACCAATTACATATAGTTAAAGTAACAGGCTGTTCTAAATTTGCACACATAAACGCTGACGAAAGTGGCAGAGCAGGCTTCAAAATCGGAACTAAAGAATACAAGAACTATAGATTTTTTCGCGATGAAAATTACTCTACATCTTATTCCAGGACCCGAAGTAACTATATACCAAATTTCATGAAAATTCGTTTACTCGTTGCGGTACTGAGCAGTAACAAACAAACATACATATGTATGTTACAAATCTGATAATTTTTAAAAAAGAGCATCAAATTCGAAAAAGAAAACCAATTGAAAGTCTTAACTTTCCCCTGTGGAGAAATATCTCAAGAGTTTTTCTCATTTTTTTCTTTTTATTAATAATTTAATTTACAAATTTTCATTTTAGCAACTTTAGAGTATTCTATATCAGAATTAAACAGAACAGAATTTGAATATTGTCGAGTGTACATTTAACGATTAAGGACCATTTGCCAAAACTGCAAATGCTAATTTTTAGCACTTTTCTATTTTTTAATATTCTTTTCTTAAGTTACGTTAAGTTTAAATTATCAACATCTACGTGTCTACGTCCACTTTATGAAGATCTAAATCTTGAACCATGCGTATTGTATTTGCTCCATGCTTTTTCATTGAACTTCAACTAACTTTAGTCTTGATTTTTTTAAAGTTTTGTGTCACAAATACCTTTTCATTTTAAAAACTTATTTTTAAAGAGATTGCGATTCTAAAAAAAGAAGGAACTCCACAGCTTAATCCGAACAACTCGATTGGCAGTCGTAGCATCCCTTTAGCGTTCCAGGATAATGCAATTTGAAGGGCGTGTCAAATCCACTATTACTGCTTTACATTTGCTACAAAATTTCCAGCTAATTATTTTACCAAACGTTGAAATGCGATTTTATTTTTTAAGTGGCAATTAAAACACGCGGAACAACCGCATGCTGCTAAAATTCATTTCAAACAAAAACATGTGGCCAACGGTGGTGCTACTGTTCAAACATTTAATTGTATATTAAAACTCGATGGTTTGTTTATTGGACATAAAATTAACAATTCGCGTTAAGCCTGGTTTTAATGGCGCCCAAAGAGAATCAAACCAAAACAAACATAACTACGCACCTCATCAGCGTTGTAAAAAAAATTCAATTAAAACAATTTTACAAATATTTGCTAGCTGGGCGATTTTCATTTACCAGCAATGACCATAGGTACATCCTCCATACCTTCCAGCCCCCTCATGAATATTAAATTATTAAATTACAGGTAGGATTACGTGCTTCATAAACATAGGACTATTTCCGGCATGCAAAATAAATTAGCCGGGTTTCCGGCGCCGTCATCGTCACCCCTTTGGCGACGGCGCGGGGTCTTTACATGACGGCCAAAATTTGCAATATCGATTGGAAATTTGAGTGGTCGCTGACAGAGCTCCCCGGAATGAGCCCCAGTCGATTAACATATCAAAGCGAAGCACCCTTGCGCTTCAAATCCCTCAATACCCCGCCCAGCTAGGCAACAAATATTGGTGTCTGATAGCTAAATTGAAACTCAGATGGGCGTTGTAGGGAGTTTTACAAATAATGGGACCTATTACAAAGAGACGGTTACAAAGGACGACCAACGAGATTGGCATAAAAGCTTGTAGATTCTACAGGCTCATACATAACACATATTCAAAATCCAGGTATCTTCAGAACATACATATATACTTACCTACACATATGCAAATAAACATCGAACATAAGGAAATAATGACTTCCTCATCTTTTCCAGTTAGTCAATGCGCAAAGTCATAATATACATATAATACATATATTGTATAATATGTATTTTTGGCCACTATAAAAGCAATATACTCGAATTTTTTAATTTTCTTACTAGTTTAAAAAACATTCTACAATTAAAAAACGGAATACTTATAACTTAGATTGTTTTTTGTTAAGCATATCAATACATATACTTATAATACTATTTCGAAAAAGTGGTTTTGAAAAAAAATATTTAAAGTATTCAAACCGCCCGAATAGGTATAGATTATGGTTTTGTAATAAATATTTTATATATAAGCTGCGTTCCATTGGGCTGTGTAAAGTACCTACTTCCGTGCAGTTTCCTAATGGACCAAAACTTTGCTCTTCAGGAGTAAAACATAACCCTACATTTTGAAATTTGTTTGTTATTAATTAAAATGGTATATATAAATGTGTTTTGCTACCTAAACCAAACTCAAATTTAATTGTTTAAAGGCTTGCAATAACTCCAAAATAACTATAGCTTGGAAAAATAATAAGAAAAGAGCTTTAATTTCATGAAAATCCTTTCGTTTTGATTTAAAAAAATTGCGGTTACCAGATTGGATCCGCTATTTTGAGCTTACAAATTGTGATTGTAAATTCAAAATTAATATGATCAAAACATTTTCCCACTAATTTTCATTAACATTTTTTGAATTTCGAAAACGTCGGTTGTCACTTTGAACCTGCTCTTTTCAATTTCCAAAATTTGTTATAGTGTTTTCTAAGTTAGTGGCCTCAGAATACTCCAAAATCGATTTTATTACCTTTGACCTTGAATTAAATTTTTAGCTTAAGTGGGATAGATGGTAACTTTTTACATTTCATTTATATTAATTGTTTGATTTGAGGTATATACCAAATTGCAGTTCTATGCAATATTTTCCGAAATTTAAACTTTTTCTGATATATTTTGATAAAGACTACAAGAAGATGGTTGAACTCAAAAGAAGGTCGAAAATTTATAGAAGTACGAGTAAAAGAAAGGCGTGGTAGCTACCAGATGAGCCATTGGGCCACATGAAATGGGAAAACAACGCTATGCAATTAAAAACTAACAAAGGCCATACTAATTGCGGCGACAACGATTTGAATAAAAATCTAATCGAAATCCAATTCTCTGCTCAGACGGACATTGCCCAGCCTGAGCAATGTATTTCTATTCCCAGAGTTAACTCAATATCGAATTTGATCCGACACATGTTGAGCGTCGGAGCCGTCTAAGGCTAAGCTCTCTGAGGAACAAATTGAAATTTAATCCTGGGACAGATCGAATTTAATTAACACAGGGCGACACGATGGTTTAATGCTCGTACTTAATAGATAAAGTGCGGTCGGTTTATGGACCAGAAACACACAAGAGGATTTCGCATGCAAATCCTGGACGTGATTTATAACAACACTTGAGTGGAAATTTCTTGGTTGGTGCAGTCCCCGCCATTGGGGACTCGCGCCGCGCCGTTTCCGTTTGGGGCCCAATATTTTTTCAAGTGCGGTTCCAGTATGATTCAAAAAGTTACCTGACCCGTGTGCATGTGATTTAGACCCTGTTTACCTGCAGTAGGGGCACAAGAGCCTTTTATTTCTGCGTTTCCTGCAGATCGTTCTTTTTCTGTAAATCCGCAGCAACGTTCGCTTGAAATTGAGTACTTAACAGAAAATTTATTTGCGGCGCAGTGCAAACTCATTTCTTGTTTCACGGAAAACCATTTAACATGTTTGGCTGCAATTGCGGCCACTTTAATTAACAAAAGCTAAACCGAATGGTTGCTCCTTCTCGCGGCAGCAGTTTCGGACTGTTCAGAGTTTTGCACCTGGTTGCACTTTTTTAGCGAAAAAAAAATGCTTGTTTTGACGGAACCACTTGCAATCCTGTGCAGTGCTCGCGAAATCAGTCATAAGGTTTTAATTGGCCATCGACTTTCGGTTCCCAAGGTTTTAACTCAACTATCGAAGTCCCCAAGGAAGGTAGATGCATCTTCTTGATTTAAAGGATTTTGGGCCCGGGGTAGGGGGATGTGTAGGCTCTTTAAACTGAAGAATATCTCTTAACAATTTTTGCAATTAAAAGCAAATTGTTATATTTGAAGTGGTGTCATTTTCCGCCTAATTATCCGATCTGGCCCAAATACGAATTCAGTCTGGATTTCGTCCTTTCTATATTTGTGCCAAGTTTCATCTTAATTTGCTAAGAAAGTGGAAGTCTATGCAATAGGAAGAACCTTTGAATTATAAAAAATTTTAATGATAATAACTTTAATAAAATAACAAAAAAATTCCTGGACCTCTATGCATATTTGGTTTTTGAGATATTTAAAGTATTTTTAATCGTAGTATAACAATACCTAGATATGTATATTTGGTCTAAATAAATTGAAGAAAAATACATATATATGTATATGTTTGCTATAACCAAATACACATCTATATAAAGTGAATTTTAACTTATTTTTTTAAGTTGATTACAATATTTCTACTGGTTGTTTTGATAGTTTCTAAAATGCTTTTCAATTTGAACCACACCTCCGCTGCAATCGGAGAACAAAAATCAAAAGCAGTATTCTTACATTTTACGACTTTTAGACTGTTTCATTAGTCAAAATTCCAACATTAAAAAAATTCAACGCGCATTTTAGTGAAAAAAAAAAACAAAAAAATTCAATATTTCTATAGAAATAAAATGCTTTTCAGAAATAATAATTGCAGATTTAAAAAATTTCCTTCAATTCAATATATTTTATTCTTTTCATACCTAATCAGAAATGACAAATCAAAAAATATTATAATTTATAATTGTTGTATCCAGGGATTTGTTAGGGCCCTTAATTTGTGGAGGATCCGGGGTTCTCGCCCGGTTGCCCCTCCTCTGTCCACAGGACCTGTGGAGGAATGGGAAGAACCAAACCGGCGCAGATTCGATAATTATTTTCTAATCGAAGTGCGAAAATTCACCGGAGAGTGCTTCTTCGTGGGGCTGCCCCAACGAATAGCCACCCAGGGGCCGGAGCCCGAGCCCCACGAACTTGGCGAACAAGATGCGCTCATATCGTCAACTCCGGCAGCCGTCGTTAAATAGGAAATCATGTCTGACGGTGGTAATTAAATCTTCGCTATGAAATCCACTTAAGGTTTATGGAGAACGGTTCCCGCTGGATAAGATGTTTGTAACTAATTAACTCCACGAGAAGTATTCTCGCTAAATGGGGCTTTTAAGGCTGAGGCTGCTCAAGTGAGATTTTGCCCTTTGTGCGGGACTTGATAACTTCCTAATTGCCTTGTGTGTTGGCGGGAGATTATGAGGATGTGTGAATTAAGCGATCTCTAATTAGATTTAATTAATTCAGTGCGGATGATGCTGGGACCAATGCCTCGGCCCACCACTGCCTCAGTTCATGTTCTCCGTGGATTTTCTACTTCAGATGCGATGAGGGGATGCTTCTTTTAAGGACATTGGCGGCGGCGTACGTTGCTCTGCGATGCGATAGGTCGGCACGGCTAAAGAATTGCGTGTGCGAATATTTGCGCTTTTAAGTGCCTTACTGTCACCTTTTCACAAAGTCTGCCTCCTTTTGGGGACATTGGCACTCTTTTATTGCTGAAACATGTTTACTTTCTTATGAGCTTCGTTAGCATACCTCGCATCGCATAATTTTTGCTATCGGGCGTTATATTTTAGCTAGCAGACAGCTCGAAATGTAAGCGCCCTTTACTGAACTTTTCTAATCAAGGTTAAAAAACCATTAAGGCCTCGGAACCTTCAGAATTTACGTACGAATTGATGCTCAAAAGAATTGGGTCACGTATTTACGTGACTCCACTTAGCAACAGTTATTGACCGGGTCAGATGGTGTGACTAACTACAGAAATGTCTACAATCTTGTAATAAGGTAATGTAACTTATATAATAGTTTTGAAACAACTTCCGAAGAAATTTGTTGGAAAAAAATCCCATACGAAGTTTCGTTGGCTGTTATGTTAGTAGTTTTTGCACCAACGGCAGGTCCAAACATTTTAGTGACAAGTGCCGGCCTTCAAAGTGTTTTAATTGAGTTTCATTTATTAAAAATAAATTGCTACTTTGAGAAAAGAACGAAGTCCAGAAACTCCCAGGAGCGAATCCAGCCGAAATCCAGTGGAGACCTTTAAAGTAAGTCCACATTTTTATACACTCTTACACAATAGCTGCAGTCTTAAAATATTTTACCAGTAAAATATAATAATAATAAATAAAACATAAATAATATAATTCATGAATCATGTTCATATTATGTATATTGGTATAACACAAAAAAAAAAACGAAATAATAAATTGTGAAAATTAAAAACGTATATAAGATAGTTTTGTGGTGGTTCCATAATTTTGATTGCCTAGGGGCCCCCATAGGCCAAACCCGGGACTGGTTATTTGGAATATCGAATTACATAGTCATTTCTGTTTCCTCGCTCTGCAAGCATACTTTGGCATGATTCAAGGTATAACATTACTTCGTCTTCATTATCCTTAATAGTAGGATTATTCCGCTTTCTGTCGTACGCAAAGTAAATGACCCAAAATTCAAATCGTTGCCACAAATGTTAGGGTTAAGCGGGATCCGTTTAAAGGTCTGTTCCTTGCTCGATTCGCCTTTGCATAACAAACAGCCAAATATTTGCGGACCGAGTTAACTTTGCCTAAAACGCGCCACCATGAAGGGCGGAACGAGGGCACCTGCAATTAAATTCAGACAAAGTTTTTCATTAGCCGCACGACATCACCTCGCAAACTCCGCAGGGTCAGCAACTGAAGTTTTACCCTTAGAGGTGGGTCAAATAATGTTCCCACCCTGCCAAGTTGCCCGTGAAAATACCGAGTGCGCTTTGTCGCCACTACGGTTACCGACGCCCCCGCCCCCGCCCGCGCTCTTTACGGCCAATTAAGTTTCCAGACACGGAAAGCCACCGTATGTTTAACGTGGTTTCCTTTATGATATCAGCTTTGATGGTTACGCTCAATTAGGGCCCAAATGCACGTATCAAAAGCCCTGGCTTCAATCGAGCGCCCCGTGATCGACTGTGGCGCTTCGATAGTCGCATTTGCAGCGCGCGGCAAAACTTTGTGGCGCTCCTGCGGCACTATACCCCATTAAGACGAACCCTTTGATCTGCAGACCTCCAAAGGAAATGCACTCAACTTCAGTCTCCACCTTGACGCTGCGTTCTCGACGCCGCGACGCCAAGATATGCGCTTTTCGGTCGAAAATTCTGAAACAGACGACGACGGGCTTTGGAGTTTGGAAACGTCGCGTCGCTCGACGCACACGGGTCGGCGGCGGGGGGCAAAAGTTTTGCGAATTTCACACTCAGTTGCTGCTCTGCAAATATCCCGGTTAAACTGACGAGCAACTCGGGGAATATGTTTACCTTTGAGATTACACCTGTGCGACAGGGCTGCATCGTCGCGTCACTTTGATGCAGAGGATGCAAGAGCCAAACGATAGACAGACGAGACGCGGGCCTACGGGTGCTTAAGCTTGAAATTAGACAAATTAATGAATTAAGTGGCATCACTCGTTGCTTGGATGTGCTGGAATTTCGCGTATAATTTAATTGAACCTTTGATTGTATCTCGCCGAATTTTAGTCAGGAATTTAACATATCTGCAAACAGCAGCTGGTCTGCAACAATTTCGCGAAGTGCAAAATTTCAATTTGTATACAAGTACATATACAAACGGCTTAATTTCCCTAATTTATGCAACTTAAACTATAATAAAATTTTAGAACATACATATGTATGTAGGTACACATATGCGCAAACGTTTAAAATCGCCATTGATTTTCGGAGCAACTTCGCTTTAAAACCCTGATTTTAACATACCGTAAACTGTTAATAACAAAATATGGCTTTCCTTATAAAATACCTACTAGAATTCTCGGATGTATGAAATTATCTATTACAATATTATAAAGAGAAAAGATTTGATTGTTTGTTTGGATTGAATAGGCTCCGAAACTACTGAACCGATTTCAAAAATTCTTTCATTGTTGGGAAGCTATACTATCCCCGGGTGACATAGGCTTTATTATATTTTCAAAAAAAATTAGAGGTGCTTACTTAAACTCCAATAATATAACCCAAGGTGTAAAAAAAACGAAATAGCAGGCATTTGCTAGTTTATTATACCTATATATGTATAGTATCATGAGCCCCCATTCGATGCTCTTACAATGAGGTACAATTATCTACAATTTTTTCTTTACTATACTAATTTGACCCTTTCATAATTGAATTTCTACCTTTATTTAATATCTAAATAGGAAAGTTTAATCTAAGATTTAAGATATTCCTTAGTCTCCTTACAGCCCCGGTGGGGATCAGCTAGTTTAAATTTCGAGTTGATTTTCCTAATAACGTGTGCATCGAGTGCCGAGCAAACTGGGAGCTCAGGCAATTTCCCTTGATAAGTGCACAATTTCTAATGTGCCGGCACGGTGCCATTGAATTGATTCGATTAGGGCGAAGTGTTGAGCGCAAGTTATTCTAAGGTCGGAAGCATTTGAGGTGTAAATGTTTGCCAACACTCGGCAGTCGGCAGCGGCAGACGGCAGCGGCAGCGCGACGTGCAGGCGGACCGTGCTGTTTGCTGTTTGCTTGCAGTTTCCACTTGGCCGGGCTGTTTGGCTTCCAATCATCTTCGGCGCTCGTCAGTTGCGAGCGGCTCCGGCGCTGCAAACAAAACTTAATGAGTCCCTCCCCGCCCGTCAGAGGGCGTCAATGGTGCCGGCAAACAAAGCGTTTTCCTTAATTGAGGTAAGTGGAATATCAAACGGAGTCTAATGACCCAATTAGCCGCCTTGGGATAAGTCGGTTTTCTCCAGTGGGGTCAGCATAAGCCGGCAGAGTTTACGCAACACTTCAACGGACGATCTCAACATAAAAGCGTCAATCAGCCCAACTGGGGGGGATAACCTCGAGGACATCCGTCAAGGGTTTTGCAAACGTAGCATTTTGAAGTCTACACAAAAAGGGCTAACATTTGACAAAATTTATGTCGACTTCGAGCAAAAATTCCCTGAAAAATCAAATTAGAGAGACTCCTGGGACACGGGAAGTGTTTTTCTTAGGAAGTGCTACCAGCTTCCCCTTTTTGACTGATGTCCCTGCTCCCCTTGTCGGGTTCGCTACCATCGCATCCCTTAAAAACGATAAGCTGAAATTGACAGAGAAATTGAGTGGTGTTTTCTGTTTGCATTTCAAAGTGAAATGTAATGGAAAACAGTCACTTCGTAAAAACAAATTCAAGCTTACGGCTCTGACAAGTATGAGCTGTGATAGAATAAAGGACCATCAAAAGATTCCTTTCGTTTTCTGTAAAAGACATCTTCTGGCAATATTGTTTCGACTCTGAGACATTGAGACAATTATGTGAGTTAGACAGTTTACAAATAATGTATTTTTTCACTAATCCCAAATAGCACTTTAAGTGTTTGATACCACATATTCATATGAACTATTTATCTTAGCGGATCAAGATCAAAACTTTCAGTAAACTGACTGATAAATAATAATTATAGACAATAAATAAAACATAACACAACATATCTTTTCACAATTTTAAAACTTGGATATAACATAACGTGATGGTTTTTAAAATTCAATTCATTGTAAAATGTGCTATCTAAACGAAACCAAAAAGCTTACAAAGACAAATGAATTGAATTTCCGTAATAAAATTTCTAAATTAAAAAAAAATTCATTTCAGTTTTCTTTGACTTCATTTATATTTCCCTTCATTCAAGGTGTTAAAGTAATTTGATAAAAAATCTAATGGAATTATTTTGACGTTATGTGCGGAAAAAAATTTATTTAAATCAATGATAATTAATATAAATTTGTGACAGGCTTCGATTCGAACTTATTCGAGAATAGGGCCGAAGATACGAAAATGAAAAGAACACAGCTATTGAAAACATCATGCTATTTAAAACTTCTAGAATTATACGTTGTTTGAACTAATTTTTCAATTTGTAGTGATAGAGCACTAAAATAAAACTGCTGACCAGCAACAAGCAAGGTTATTAAAAATGAGAAAAAGAAAACATTGAGCACCAGACTCAGGCAAATCGATTAGGTCTTTTAGAAATATCAATCGCGAAAGTTATCTAGTTATGTGTTCGTATGTATGTATATGTACATATGCATATATGTGTTGTATTTGCTTGGCGGATCTCATGCTCATCATTAGTGGTGCATGACCTTTCATTTTTCTCTTTAAAAACATTTTTCATCGAGGAGTCTACCACAGTTTCCGGAAAAGTGGGTTTTTAGGATTTTAGCTCGCCAGATTGCTTGATAATTGCAAGCAGTTCATCAGCGCCAATTAAGCTGAACAAGATTTTGGAAGCATCCCAAGACTAGTAATTTGTGAAATTGTTTTAAAGCAATAATCGTCAGTTTTGTAGCGCTGAATCATTTAATTCGAGGGTCTATTTTGGTGGCAAAAACCGTTAAGACAAACAACAAGCTTTTCCCGCGAAAATTGCTGAAAATTAGGAACACGACGCCAGAAGGCAATTTATATGATTTCGCGGGGTCTGACAAAATATAAATCTTTCGCTCCAGAGGCTGAGAAAATCTGAGGGAAAGGTGAGTGAAACAAGCCGTGGGGAGAAGGGGCAAAATTCGTGGTAATCTTCTTCAAAGCCAGGGCAAAATTTCTGCTTCGACGGCTCTTGATATTCAAAAGAGCAGGCGGCAGCTGCTGGGTTGCGCAAGTGCGAGATATGATTCATGACAACATCACTTCTAGCCCCGGCTAAGTTGAGTCGCGCACGCATCTAGAATGCGAATTAGACTCATTTCAAGAATCTCAAAGCGATCTCAGCCGACACGCACCGGCAGGCTTCTTCTGGTTCTTCTGGTGAATCGCACGGCCGACGGGGCCACTGTCAGTCTTCGAGCTGTAAATCTTGCGTTCCTTCGAGCCGTCGACCGACCTTGTCGTCTCAAAATGGTCGTGGCCAGTTGAAATGTAAGAAAATGTTGCATAATGATCACTTACTGGACGGAATCCCCGCAGCACCGAATGTTCTGGGAACGGCCGGCCTCTGATGGGCCCCGTCCAGAAATGATCGATGCGAACAGAGGTTGTCCGGACTGGCGTTTGAAATTGCAATGTGAGATCGTGAAATGAAACAGGTGCAACCGGTGAGGTAAACAGTACTTAGCTGGATATTAATTACATGGGGTAGTGATTGAAAGGTATGCGCAGATCCTCCAAATTCTTTGCCACTAGAATCACCCGCAAATGGCGTCTTTATTGGTATCAAAGAACTGATCGCGGACCGGATCGATCCGCTGCAAACGATGGCAAGTCCAAGACACTAACAAATTTACCTGTAAACGATTAGTGCTAAAAGACACGATATTTCCTCAGGAAATGTGGCTTTCACGGAAAACGATTTTAATGAAAGGTGAGTTGAAGAGATAGTCTCACGTGGATTCGTGATTCATTAGCTCATTACACAATATTAGAAATGTCATACCTATATTTAGATAATATGAGATCATAAAATACTAAAGGTTATAAGTTATACACTCTAAAAAACAGTCGAGTAATTTTACAACGTTAGACGTTCATTGTAATAGTAATAAAATTGTTTTAAGATTACTTGTAAATAACAGTTGACGCTTCTTTGCCTTTTTACAATATTAACGGAGAGAAAAGAATAACATTTTCATTAGATTATGTGTAAGTATATCTTCGCCCGAGATGAACACTATGTGCACTCCGACACGCACTTGACGGGTTTTATATATATTTCTTCGCATTTGAAAGGTATTCTTGATAGAATCACTTAGTATTTTCAACCACATTTAAATGTCATGTTGGTTTATTGAAATTGTAAATAACATTATAATCTATGTAACAACAGCAGTGATCAAGTTAACAGCTGAAATTGATGAGGATTAAAATAATCTTAAAATTATAATATGTTGTATTAATCCATTTTTAAATCAAATTAAATAAGTCTAAAAGTGTGCCACCCACGTCACGTGTTAATTATGTGCCGCAATCCCACTCTAAAAATATTTTACAAATGTCTAATTCAATTCTGCAATGCATTAAAATACATCAGGTTCGCCGTACTCAAATTATTATAGTTTATCCCGCAAATATAAACAAACGAGTTAGGAGACATCATTAAAAGTTATGTGGACATGTATGTACCTTCCGTCATTATATGTAATTAAGGCCATAAAATTATGAGGAATTTCTCACATGCGATAAACTTGACCTGCATAAGCCCGAGGATGCAAAGACTTGACGGTGCATATTTTTTTTCAGTTCCTTTACACCAAAGCCCGTGATGCATATCTGTCGTGAAAAGCGGGAAAAATTTATAACACGAGCTGCTCTTAATAAACGACATTCATTTCACGCTCGTCTGTCCCAAATTTCCATCTAAATGACAAGCTCCCCGGCTGCAGTAATTAAATTTCATGAGCGGACTGTAGTTACACCGGACAATGTGGAACTGCACCACCGCAGGAATCGGAGCCTATGTCTATTGTGGCCGGAGGCGAAGGTGTCATTAGACAAGCGGCCATTTGTCCAGGATGCCCTAGCTATTTGTGGGGTTGTTGTATTTCTCGCAATTTATCAAGATTAGACATGCAAAACCCCATACAAATACGCTCGCCTAATTTATAATTTGAAAATTTACTTAAGTTTTGCTAGACATAAAAAATCGAGCATAGAAACAGAGTGTAATGTGGATAAAAAGAAAATATTTCACTTTTTAACAGATGCGAAAGTGTGACGGCTCTTTGTAGTACATATATGTATTTACTTAAGACAAATGATGACTTTCTAAAATAATTTGTAGGCACTATGAAAAGGACACTACCATTTCTTGTATTCCTTACCAGTGTATGCCTGAAATATGGACAAGATGGCGGATTTTAAAATGGTGGTTTACAACTTTAACATATTTCCATTCAAATTGATAGTGATTTGTCGGAACAACGTTTTAAGACAATTCAAAAAATCGATTGGCATATACATAGATTATAGTGGTGAAAGTTTTTCTGAACCACCCTGTACACGGATTTTACTAGTAGCTTATTTTTAGTCTATTATCTATGGCGACACATATATAAATACATTATGTTCAATTCGAAGTGTTTTAAATTCCTAAATGTTTTTCACATACCTACTAGGAAAGGTCATAGAGCAATTAAAATGGCTAACAATAGTGAGTTTAATTATTTACACAATAAACACACCAGCCGCTTTTAACTAAATCTCATTTAATATTGTTTTTATAATATGTAGGGGAGACTGGGTACGGTTGAAACAATTTAGCTTTTATTGTCCGTAGCATTGCTATTACCGAACCAAGCACCGATTTAGACATGTTATATACAAGGGCGTGTTTCCATCTTCCAATTTGCAGTATTATTTGAGTGCCCGGTGTTTTGTAATTTGTGTAAAATCAAATTTAACAAAAAAACTGAAATTGTTTCAACCGTCCCCATACCAGGGGCGGTTGAAACAGTGGTTTGAATCAATTGAAACACATACAAATAATACAAAATATTGTTCAGTCGTCTTAGGCAATATTACTACTTAACAGCTGCACATAAAGTAGGTATGCGCTTATCGAAAACAATAAAAATTAACAGGATTTATTTTAACACCGAATTTTAGCTCTTCGCATAGTGAAATTATTTGAAAATATAAACTAAAAGAATATTTCTATTAACAATGCTATTAATTTTTTTTTTAATCGTCTGCCAGGCGAAGCCTTTCTTGCACGTACCCCCGACATCTATAAAACAAGAAATTTAAATAAATAAAGCAAGAAATTTAAATAAATAAATTGTTTCAACCGTACCCACAAAAAATGTTTCAACTGTCCCCAAGCCCCCATTTGATACAAAACAGTTTATAGTAATGGCAAAAATAATTTTACACAAATACTAATTACGCTGTCATGTTCTAAAAGCATTGATTCAAACACAACTATACCACTTTACACTGTCACTTTAATGAAAAATGTAGTAATTGCAAAAAGTGTTGGTACATAAATATTTACTTTTGCTTATCAAATAACAATGGGGCCTCCTATAAACAACCACAACGCGTAGTGAGCGACGCACCACTGAGATTTGTGTTCGGAATTGTCATCCGCTTCTTTCGTCCCTTACACCCCTCCCCCCACCACACACGGTTCGAGAGATATTAGCACTGTTTCAACCGTCCTGCGTTTCAACCGTACCCAGTCTCCCCTATTATAGTTCTGATATTTGAGAACTATCATATGCAACTAAAATAATAGGTATAGCCCGTAAAATGCCACGAGTGAGCAAGTTTGCTACGTATGTGAGAAGATTAAAATCAAATAAAATACAAAATTACCTATAACGCTGGTTAGAATATTACTGTGAATTCAAATTGGCAGTCTAGTACACACTGGATCATAATATATCGTCGTCGTAGTAAATAATGGATCATGATTCACCATATAAGTACTATAGGTTATGTATGTATTAGCAAATTCATCATGTAATTATAGCTTCTTATCCTACAGAATGAGCAGAAAAATTAACTAAGAAATAAAAATTAGCAATCTCACGCACGAATAGGTGAAGTTTATTTATTTTCTCTACTGTATGTTTTGTATGTTAAAGTATTAGAATAGAGACTTTATTTTTTGTAATTATATACCGTGAGTATATTTTATTTGAAATCGCAGTTTTGATACATGCTTTAGCTGTTTGATGATAATGTAGGTACCATGCCTGGCCAACAGAGGATTAAATGTCATATTTTTAACAAAATTAGAACCCACTTCTTGTAGAATTACCAGCAATTAATCAGTTTTTGGTTTACAGGACTTCCAAAAATTACTGATTCACTGTTGACCACTTTAGCCTACGAAGAGCTGTATGAATATTGAAAGCCTAAGGTATTCAAATATTTTGTATAGTAAAATTATAGTAATAAATTAAAATAAATTATACTAATAAACTAAAAACTCGTAAGCAATAAATATAATGACTGTTGCTATGACTTCCCCCATTTGTAATAAATAAATTTTAAAAATAATATTGACGATAATAAAACTCATGGTCAAATAGCTGAAATGCTTGAAATTCTCCGCCAAGTCTATGCAAAAGCAGATTTCACATGGAAATATCTTATCTACTTTGGCCATAAATGCGAAAAATTAATCATTATTTTGACGGATCTGCACCTGCCGGCGATGTACCAACCTGTCCGGCAGTTTGCATCGCAGCAAATGATCGTGTCCCCTCAAATATCTCTTTTCATCTTATTTATCAATAATCTCCGAAAAGTCCGGCAACATTCATTTATCAAACTCTGCGAATACTGGGCCATTAAGACCGCGCCAACCTTGTAATTTTGTTGATCGGTGTTCCGTGAATCGAATTCAAGAGCGACTATCGGCCAGCGAAATCGATGAGATTTGTTTCAAAGTGCCAGAGTGGACGCGAAATTTTTTTTCGTCTTTGAAATTTTTAAGAATACGAAAACCTCGCAAGAAGGCATTTTTGTTAAGTAAGAAAAAATAAAATAAATTCGTTGCCTGAACGGGCGCGGTTGAGTAGTCGATTTGTCGTAGGCCCCAGGTCTGGTTAAAGTCGGCCAAGACGTGGGACAAATTGCGTTGTGTGGGAGGTGGAAGTTGGAACTCGACTCGGTGGTCGGTTACCTTCGGGTCGCAGCCAGCAACGAGCTCGGCAAATTCTGAAAGAGTAAACAAAACGTTTTGCTGACTGATTGCCTGTGGAATGCGCACAGGTTAGCGAATAGTTTTTTTCAAGAAAATTGGCTCCCAGCCGACAATTTCAATTTGAGGAGGTTTTTCCTGCTTAAACTCCGTTTGTTTCACCTTAAAGCGAAATTTCTGGGAATTACAGAAATTCGAAGTTCCGGACTACTTTTGTACAATTTTATGCTGTTTTCAACCACGACCAGCGGAAACTGCTTCTTGCTTGTAATTCGACCATGTCATTAGCGTTCACATTAAGAAAGAGCTGCTCCCCATTTCCACGTGAAAATTCAACACAAAAACCAAAATAAATTCGATTTAAATATGCATACTATGTATATCTAATATCTTACAATAAATTCATGTAAAATTTACTTCTGAGAGATTTCGGGAATCAATTATTACGTTGCGATTTAGAAGAATAAAAAAGAACAATTCTTTTTAAATCATTTATTAAAATAAATAATAAAGTATTCAAGTAAAAAATATATTCTTTATAAAACTGTTTTTATTTATTTCACTTTTACACCAAAAATATTAAAAGAATAAAAATGATTTGTGCTTTTGACTAAATTTAAATAGCTAGAGGTAGCCATAGAAACAGGAATATTAGTAATATTTTTTCCAGTTCTTACTGATGAAAATAATTGCAGTAATCACTCAGTTTTGTCTCAATATACATATGTTCTATTGCTGCTACGCTACATAGTATGGTACTTACTGTGTGAACTGAAATCTCATTTGTTATTCAAATTTAGATTATAGCAAAGTTCAATCTTAGTACCAGTTTTATATCTCCTATTTTCCTTCCTCCTAATGTATGTTGAAAAATAGCTTACTGTCTCAATTTTAAAATCCCAAGGAAAATATTCCACGACTACCGAAAAACTAAGGAAAATTCCCAGCCTTCTTTAAAAAAGAGAAGGAAATGAAGGTGCCACCCGAAGGACACCACCTATCCGTGCAGGAGCCGTGAATCTACAAATTTCCAATATTTTTCTCAGCGACAAAATATGATCCTAGATAAAGACGTTAAAATATTGGATCATGACAAAGGGGTTATCGCCGTGCGCCCGGGAGACCGGAGGATGTGCCGCATTGCACCACTCCTTCGTCCTGCAGGCCTTGACACATGTGCTCCCTCATTGTGCTGCTTTATCTGATATCAGTCTCATTTCGAAGCGCCGCAGGTCCTGGACTCACATCCGGGACTCCTGGGGACGGGCAGGGCCCCATTCCGCCCGGCAAATAGCGCCCCATCACATCATAACCTCCTGAATTCAGCTGGGGAGAAATTTTGAATCAATATGCCCGGCTCGCGGGTGATGCATGAAAAACCATTAGTTCGTAAATTGATGCTCGATAGTGGAGATGAATCCGGGACCATGGGGACTACGGTCCAGAATAGACATGTAAAAAGTATTATACCACTTTTTAGATCAAAATAAATAAAATTGTGAATCCCTTGGCCAATTCTCGATTGACTTTTAAAAGTTCAAAATTTCTGAGTTAATTTAGTAAAACTCCCGAGTCGAAATATTGAACCTTTTCCTCCCCCAGTTGTTACTGTTATTATTAAGATAACATACATATGTACATATATTTTTCAAAAATAAATTAGTAAAACACCATTAAAATGTAATGAATTTTCACTCGTTTGCAATTATATGTAAGTATACCAATATTTGAATTAGTGCAATAATTATAAGTATCCACTTTATTATCAATTCATTATTTAAAAAAAAGAAAGTTTAAACTTAAAATTGAACAGTATCATGTCAGATCCAAATAGGAGTAAAAACTTTTAAAATACATAAGTTCAATATTTTGACTCGGGCTATTATTAAATTTATAGGTTTGCCTATATTCCATGGAATAATGGTTTCTCCCAAAATAAATATGATATAATTTAGCAATTTCACGCGAATTATTGGTTCGACTTTGCAGTTTTCTTGGGAATTGCAGACTTGATCTTGACTTCGAGGCATTGTTGTGAGGTCTTTACCTGCCGCTTGAGCATTATTCAATTTGTGAGGTGAAAAAACTTGGTCTCATAGCGCGCAATCAGAAGCAGACTAGCAGTTTTGCTACCTCAGTAGAATATTCATCATTTATAGTAGTATAGTAGTACAAAAATAAGGTTGAGTTAAATATTAAATTCACTTTATTGCACAACTACTGTAATAAATCAACACTTGTCTTCAGCGCTGAGTAGAGTTGTTACAAAAATATAAAAAAATGGGTTGCAGAATGTCTTTAAAAATATATATTTCTTGAATTCCCATTTCGACTCCTCAAATCTTGAAATGGTGAATAACCAACAAGGAAGAATGTTACAAAGGTAGGTGGAATTCCTGGTTTTTCAATTCACGAGAGGAAAAGCTAATTTATGTATATAGTACTATTTTTAATATAAAATTCAAAATATAAATTTATTTTCCCCTATTTTCATACCTACTATTTTTATTGATTTATGGAATATTACCCATGACTCCAAAATACATAGTGCGTGCAAAAAAAAAAAAAAAATTGGTTGTAACTTTCGTGTTGACCAGTTTAATAGAAAATAACTATTCAATTCCATAAAATAAAAATTGTTTGTTGTTATTCTTTACCAATTTTGGCTAGTTTTGATTTATTCATTTATTGAAAATATGCATATTTTTTTTATGATTTGAGGAATAATTACCAAACCACAATGAGAATTATTTATAGAAGTAGAATACTCTATACTTGCTTATAATTGCTTTCTGCTTTGATAAAATTGTGCTAAATCGATGCACATAAAATATACTCAAATATGTAGTTTTTTTTATAGGTATGTATGTAATTTGTTAATTTTATAATTGAGTTTGGAATGCAATGCTAAATTTCTTTAATATTTTTAATTATTGTTTGTGCTATAAGCGTTCCAAGCTATCCTTAGTTTCCCTATAACCACAATGAAATGAAATATTAATTGGCTTAAACATTAATGTGTTTCTCAAGGTTCCTCCAATCAGTCATATTTCATAAATCCAAAGCTAGGTGCGCCGGTCCAAACTGCAAGATAAATCTTAATTGGTTTCCCATAAGTTGAAATTGAACGTTGCAAAAATCGAGTGAATACCTCAACAATGGCATAATTACGCTCAAGGAATTTGTAGGTGTAGCCATTTCCTTGACACTGCGCTAAATATGAAACATCAATCGGACGAGAGTTGCGCACGCCTCTAAATCATCGCAATTAAGCAGCTTACTTCTTCCGCGAAAATAGTCGCACGTGTGGGTGAGAATTAGAAGCATTTTACCATAAAAACCACATGGAAGTGATGCGATGGGCTCCGTCGTAAAGTCATCAATCACCAGGTTCACTTCGCGCCGTCCTTGGGTCAGCAATTACAAGGTGCCAAGGAACTACAAATAAGATATATTTTACGGACAACTGTGCTCCGCTTTAATTTAGAAATGGATATCTTGGGCATTATTGATGTTTATTAGTGTTTAATGCTAAGCAGATTAACATCCAAAAATACATGCTTTGTCATATTCAATAGGAAATTAAATTATTGTTGTTTTATTAAGATGGCCGCTAAAAAGATGCTTTTTTTAAAGTCGTACATTATTATCTTACTAACAAATGCCCGCGTTTTCGTTTTTTTTACACCTTGGGTTACATTATTGGAGTTTTAGTAAGGACCTCTAATTTTTTTCAAAATATAATATAGCCTACGTCACCCGGGGATAGTGTAGTTTCCCAACAGTGAAAGAATTTTTGAAATCGGTTGCAAATTGCATTGATTTCTTGATACTTCTCAGGGTATTAGTATAAAATAAAATCACTTATGTCTGCGTATAGAATGTACATAACTTAAATTTAATTATTAGTCAATTATATAATTTCCATTATTATCAATTGTTGTCTCTTTCAATAAGATTCAAGATACTGTGAAATGAAGGAGTATTTAGCGTTGCAGTTTCGCTTTGATATCAGGTTTACTTTAAAGACAACCATTTTAAATGCTACATTTGTTAAAAGCAAACTTTTCGTGCCAAAAACTAAATTTTTACTTTAACGTACCTAACCTCAAAAAATACATACTTATGATATTCTGTGGACTATTTTTGGTTTTGTAAGTATTGTAGTTTATTGTACTGCTTTGAAAGTAAAAATTCCCAAAGCTCATTGTGCGAGACAATTTTACAGCCAAGTTTAATATATCATATTATTGTATACCTATTTACATTACAACGTTATTGATTTATAAAAGTATTTTATTTCAAGTAAGGATTTTAGAGATTTTACCAGTGTTTCATTAAAGTTTTATTTCATTTTGAAAAAATAGATTATTTGAAATAACTACATTTATAAATTTTGAAATTATTGATTATTTGAAATTATTACGTTAGTTAACAAATTAATTTAATTCCACGCTTGAACGAAAGTCATGTATATACATTTCTTTTAAATAACTGTAATTAAAAACTTGTTGGTTATTTCTTAAATCGATTTTAAAATTCGTTTATTTAATTGTACCTATCGCATTTAAGCTAATTAATTGGGACATCTATTAAATCCGATGGCGCCCACAATTTTTATTACTCAATTATAGTGCCAATTTCCTTGCCTAATAAAGGTGTCGAAGTCGGTTAACGACACGAACTGGAGTATGTGCAATTAGCAAAGTTTTTCAGACCGGGCCAGGCCCACCAGTTGCCGGGCTCGGCGCCCGCGTATCCTGCGGAGCGTTAATAGACCATAAAGTCGACATCTAATTGGGAACACGCTCCGTGCCCAATTTCTAGCCGGTTCGCCTGGATCGTCTGTTTGTTATTTTTGTCATAAAGCGTTCGGGGAAATTCTATTCCTGGACACTTCCGTCTACTGAAAGGCGTCTTTGCGGAGAGCGAAATGCGCCCTCGTCCGCCGAATGCATGTGCAATTGCACGTCAGTGGGGAACTTGATCTTGAATTTCCACCCGTCGTGATTCGGTCCATTCATGAATATTTCGTCTGAAAGGAAGCTGCAACTGCAACCGGGTGAAGCGCCCATTCAACCGTGCCGCAGAGCAGCCCCCGGCTGTTTATTTGTGTCGGCAAAATCGAAAAAGCGTCAGAAAATTTCACTGCTCTCGGGCAGGGACAGAATATGAAATCACCCGCAGTATGATGGGACGAGTTTTTCCGAAAAAAATGCTTAAAAACAAACCTTTGACGGGGACGTTTGGGGTGTAAATTGGATTTTGTCACAATGTTTTGCCGCTTAGGAATTAAAATAAAACAGCCGCCTTTGGGGGATAATTTGGGGGCTTTGCCCTAACGCAAACACTTTTATTGCTAAAATTTATCAATTTAATGGGCTTATAGGCGTTGCGCATATTTTTCGGCTATCGGCCATTTATTATGCCTCGTCAGTTAGAAAAATTGCCGAGAATGATACACACAAATGATTTAAACTTGTAATTGAGGAATATTTTTATAAAGCTTTGATTACGTCTTTAATAAATAATTTAAGGCCAACATTTTTCTAATACCAAAAGCCACTAACATTGAAGACCACTCAGAAAATATACAGATAGTCACAAAAGTATTGGCTCACTCGTCGTACTCGAAGAATTTGCACAATTTTTATAGTTTTGATTAATGTAAAAAGTAATAACACAATTCATGATATAAGTTTATTACTATAAAATAAAATAATTTTAGTTAAATTTGGTGTTTTAGGGTTTCATTTTATTTGAAAATAGTTTTATTTTATTTGTAAATAGTTTCATTCCAAAATATACATTTGTATAGTTTTATTGAATTTGGAAAGAGTTTCACGTAATCTGAAAATTTTATAGGGGAGTGTGGGGTTATTAGGGACATTTAAGAAAAATGGGAAGTCATTCTTATACAATTGCCAAAAGTCAAATTCTAATTAATTATGTACATACTTAAATTGATTACGGTTATCATGTAAATACAAAATTTTTTTACAATAGCATGTCATAGTGTCATTTACATATGTATCTACTTTCAAAAACAAAATAGATGAAATTTTGCATACACGTTTGGTTTGGATGACAATGCATGGCTAGCTAAGTGACGTCATTCTAAATCCAATATGGCGGACGGCCCAAGATGGTGGACTATTTTTCTTTTGTGCATTCCCATGATATGGGTATCAAATGAAAGGGTTCGACATTTAGAATGCGATAAAAGCTTGTTTTTAAAAATCTATTTTTAAATTCAGAACTTTTTTGTTTTGTTCAAAATTTCAAAAATAATCGTTATATTCGGTTCCTGAGTAAAAAGCATTTGCTGATTTTTTATTCATTTGGTATACATTGAATATTGATAGTGTTTTATAGTGCATCTCGTTATAATTTTTACAAAGATGTCAAACATTGCGTAAAATGCACTCAGTTTAAAAGATTGATGGGAGTTGCGTTACGGAGGAAACATCAAGTGAACCATTGCTTTCCGGTCCAGTGCACGATGCTCGAAGCCGAGAAAAAGTGTCGCAAAATTTGTCAATAATTTCTAATGGCTCAATTGAGGGCACGTCACGTCAGTCCCGCTGGCAGTGACCGGGAATTTCGTTTTCGGCCTCACTAACTCCCTGGGGCCGTGGCGCTGTCTGTCCAAGGAAAACTCTTCCCCTTTTCCCCTCCCGGAGCTGTCACTCATCCGTCCATTGGGGGCGTGTGCAGCCAGCGGACGGAACTGAGCCGAGCGATGGAAGCGAAATCGATCCGCGGCGTCCAGAGAAGAACCACCGGCGGCGGCGGCGGCGGCGGCAGGCAGCAGCCGAATCGAGTCTTCGCCGCGCCGGTGGAGCGGTGCCAGCAGGAAGTCAGCGCATTTTCAATTTCAATTTTTTTGCCAGGTTTTTCTTCTACTTCTGCTCCGGGCCTTCTGCAGCGCGACGGAGTCGAATCAGCGAGTCTAGGGCTTCGGGGCTCCGGGGGCTCCGGAGGCTGCTTTGCATGCCCCGTCTGGGGCTGGACTTGTTGACAAACAGAGCGGCATTAGACGCCCCCGTGGCCCTGCGCTGGCACCTAGCCGCTGACGCTGAGGTGCTGCAGCTCGCCGCTTGCCAGCATCTTACTAAGCGGATCTGCAGCCGGAGCTGGACATGCCCAGCGACAACTTTCTGCTGCTGAGGCGGTGCCCGCGGTCCGGGGCTCCGCAGTGAGGCGACATGCAGAGGAAAATAGAAGACAAAATTCTGCTCGGCCGGCGAAGATACCCGGGCCCCATTTGATTTGGGCTGCAATGCGGGGCGCGGCGAATGTCAGGTAATTTGTCCACTTTGCCGGAGATTAATTGCTTTCCTGAGCTTTAAATACTTCGGACATAATTCATTAAACGCTGTCATTGCGAGTGACAATTTTCGGTGCTTCTGTAACACTGCTAATTGCAAAATTAACCCAACACAGAAACAAAGTTTTAGGTACAGCAATTACAAAATCGCTTTTGGTTAAAGCTCAATCTGTCTGCTCTGTCCGTTGAACATTTCTGTCACTAAAACTGTAATTTTTCAACTAAATAGTTTCTCAAATGAATTTCAATCTTGGCATGAAGAAGGAATAATGTGAGCCGCAGATTTTATTAAATAAAATAAATTTTCTTAGTCATTACGTTGCGATGTAGAAATTATTAAAGCAAAAAATAAATTTATCGCTGATTAGACGAGTCAATTTGCTTGTTTTACAAAGCATTAACATTTTATTTTACACTTTTCAATTTTTTTCATTTTGAATCGAAGTAACTGATCGATCGAGTTAACTTTGCTTAGCCCAGACAATCATCGTATATTTAAGAATACTCTGGTAGCTTGCTTCAAAAGGTTTTTTAATTATTCTTTCAATATTTTTTAAATTTGAATGAAGTAATGCCATGTCATATGTGATGTTTATTCATAGTTTAGCTGAGACAAAGAGAGTATTTTCGGGCTTGTGGGTTCGATTACAAAACGAAATTCGTCGTTGAAAATAGGTAGGTAAATGAATTATATTCTAGTTTAAAAAAAATTTTGTTCTGTCCTAAATTGTTTTCCTAACTAATTCTACTAATCGAATTTTAAGGTTATGACAGTGATACTTGTATGTTTGCTCATAGTATTCATTTTATTATTATCTCTTTATTTACCAGTAATACTTTTGATAATCGCTACTAGCTCTAATCTGAAAAATAAATGTAAATACTTTGGAAATTTGCTGCAAATAAAGGTCAATGGAACCATCTTGCGCTATTAAAATTATTTTTATTCTTCTATTCATGTTTATAAAAAGAACAGTTTGGTGTATTTGTGATAACGATGCTTTCTCTGCTTTTTAGTTTCACTAATTTAGAGGCCTTAAAATTGATTCCAAATCATACAAAAATAAAAATAGGAATAAAAATAATACTGATCTATTTAATAGTAATACTGTTTGTTATACCCCGATGCAAAATAAGTAGTTCGCTCACCCATTTTTGAATGTACCTACATGTAAAAAAACTAATAAAATATTTTCGAAGTCTTCTGTTTTGATCGAAAAACAAAAAAAATTAGGTTCATTAGAAGCCGAAATATTGCGGTTGAAAGCTGGCGTGTCGTTTTTGTAGATATCTGCACTTTTGTAAGTATGTAACTTCAAACGATTAAAATAAAAATTATTTTTTTTATAAACTACACAAGAGTACTTTTCATAATTCTAAGGTAATATATTTTTTAAATTAAATAAATAAATAATAGATTTTATATATTGCGCACTTCACAACGCACTGCTGGAAATATTGGGCTCTATGGATCCTTTTGAACCAAAATTCCTAATGAAATAATAATTACACATTTCCCCTAAACCGTTCAATCGGCGGCGTGAAGCTGGTATAAGAGTAGTTTATTCGGTTTTCACAAATTAAATTAAATAACTTAAATTACATACAAATAAATATTTAGTTCTAACTAGCCATGCGCGCACTCATTCAGTCGAAGCATTTAGTTTTTTTTATATCTCATTCAAAATTACTCTCCATACCTTATTCAAAATTTTTGTTATATTATTCAACGAGATCACCTGCTTTTACATACATTTTTATTTCATTTGTCAACAGTTTTATATCGTGTTTTTTTTAAATTTTTTCGGGTAGTTGTGAATCTTGATTCTTGTGCTATAATTGTTAATTTCGCTGTTGTTTGTGAATATTATATTATTTTTCACCGTGCTTTTTATTGCCTTGTGTATATGTAAATTTTACCTCCTCTATATATAAAATTACTTCTTTCAGTCTAAGATTGTCGGATATAACAAATGTACAATTAGTTTTTTTTTTTAATCCAACTTTAGTATCTATACAATAGAAATCACGATTTAGTGCTAGATTTAAAAATTCATTCAACGAAATATAAAAATTATTAAAATGCCCCGTTGACATCAATACCCAATTCAACATTTCAGAAAACAATCGGGAGCACGCCAAACGAACGCTCCAAACCAACTTAACGCAACCCTCCCCATATGAAGGCAGGACAACGACTGCCGTAGTGCCGTGCCGGAGCTGTGCCCTTCCCGTGAAGCGAAAGTAAACAAAAGTTTCCCACGGTCGTTCAATTCAATTCCGCTGCAACTTTTGCATGAAGGTGTTTCAACGCGGCGCCGGCACTCGGTTCAACGTTCAACTCCAAGAAAATGTTTCCCACAAACATATTCAGCCGTCTCTGCCCGGCTGAATGCGGGTATGCTCCGAAACATGAATCCCAGCAACAAACGACGCGCCGGTCACTGCTGTTCGGGGGAAAGCACCGGTTCCAAGAACGGAACGGCGAATGCGATGCAGCGTCGCCGGCCAGCCCGCAGAAATTCTTCGTCTGCGCGTCGCCCTCCGTCGGACGGCCAGCCGCATTCCTCCGAGGAACCGGCGGCCGGAGCACACGTCCGCGCCGCGCCGCCGGCCAGCTGAGAATTGTTTGCTGCGGGAAAAAGTTGAAAAAGTTGCTCAACCACTTCGCACCGCGCCGCACGGAGCCAGGGCCGGCGGTGCCATCCGTTGGTTTGGTTTGGTTGCGGCCGATTTCAATTTCTTGGGAGAGGTCTGCGTCTGCCGTGCCGCCGCCGGGCACTCCACTCGGTTCCTCGTCATTCCGCAAGCACAGTTACCGCCTGGCTGCCGTTCGTGGTAGACGTGTTCGAGTTATCGCCAAAAAGTTTCGTCCTGTTGAGCAATTTTTTGGAATTTTTCGCATAGTACGCGACCGGAAAATTAAACCTAGGGTGGTTTTGTGACTTATCAGGAAAATAAAAACTTCGTCGCCAATTTTAACAGCCAGAAAACGTCCTTAGTGAATTCCGTTACGTTTGAAGAAATAGCTGCACAAAAAAACGGTTCTGTGACGTTATCAAATGCAATTCCGCGATGAGTTGTGGCTCGAGGTTCGAGGAAGGGCTTAAGAAAAAGTGCTTAATTTTGTGTTTACTGTTCCAGCGAGTGCGTTAGGGCTTTGGGCTGAGAAAAGTGAGAAAGTGTTTTTCTTGTGGTAAAAAGAGTTTTTGTTTCGTGCACGTTAAAATGCACAGAGCCGTTTACCTGTTGCACCTGGCGATTGTGCTTTTCGTCGTCGTGGAAGGCGCCCGTCCACCGCCAATCGTTCAGGTAAACAAGTGCTGTCGCATCGGCGAGTACCTTGACAGAACCAAGAACTGTGTTGTGGGTGGCACCGAGAAATGGGTGCCCTTCGTTTTCATGATCAGTAAGAAGACCCACTTTAAACCGGTCGGAGACGCGCCGCGTTTTTTCAGGATCAAGGAAAGGACCCTGCCGAACACCTGCTCTGATCCTGAACTTTTCGTAGGGTCCAACAACATCGTCATTTTTTCGAACGGGTCCCTGTTTCTTTACGAGAAATCCGTTTTTGTCCCGCCGGGGGATTACTGCGCCGAGCAGGAGGCCGCCCTTGTCTGCTTCGCCCCCGTCCAAGGAATGGACTCCCTCATCGCGCCGAAGAAGCTAACCAAAGTCATGAAGTGTTGCGGCCCCGATTATATTTACGATGAGGCCAACGGCACATGTCTCCTGCAAAAAGAGGTCCAAGGCGAAGGGTTCAGCGGACGAATCGTGAACTCTTCCAACGTCGACGTCGTCTACGGATTCCCCGAGTGCGACCTTCGTTACGCGCTCGTCGGCAAGTTTCGCGACGAAATGTTGAACGACGAAACCGGAAGTTTGATCCTGGACTCCGGCAAGGTCATGGGACCCTCCGAGTTTTGTCTGGAGCACACTGTCCGCAAGGACCACAATCCCGCGAAAGACAACCTCTTCGTGAACATTTTCACCTGCTCGGAGCACTTCACCGTGGCCGTGCCGACGCCGGACAACAGCTTGCAGCTGGTCCTCTACTCCGGGGGGCTCCTAATTTCTGTCATCTTCCTCTCTGCGACGCTGGCCGCCGGCTTCCTGATGCCCTCGAACCACCACGTCCTCCACTGGCGCTGCCAAACTTACTACGTGGCCTGCTTGCTGGTCGGCGACCTGCTCCTGGCCATCACGCAGATTTCGGGGAACGCCATTCCTGGCGCGGGATGCGTGATCATAGGTAAGTGAATCTTTTTTTCTCCTTTTCTGCGACCTTTACGTGACAAAAAACCGTGATCAGGGTCGCCATCAGAGTCACGTTTAATTTTGGACTCGAATGCTTTGCATAATTCGGTAAAACTGCAGTACATAACATATATGTCACTGCCTGAAGTTGTTTGCATTTCAAAATATGATGTGATAACATTTATACAAAACAGTGTCAGCAGAAGCGGCTTCTTGTTTTTATACAACCACATAATATACCTGTAGTATTTTGGCTTGATTTGGCAAGGATAGGATATACTTTTTCCATACTTTTTACCTGCCGGATTTTTTCTGAAGCAGTTCTTATCCGTTTTGGGTAACTGATCATATCCCCGAATCCGACCACTTAGCATTTCCATGAATATCTGTTTAAGCGCACGTTTTTACAAATTGAAACATAAACTAAAAAAAGCTACGTTTGTCACACATCGCTTACGAAAGGAAAAAGAAAACGACAAACAGTCTCTACTTACTTAGTGCTAAAAATTCGGTTGTGCAAGGTCATCACAGCGGTTCTGCGGTAGTGAAGTGCTCAAAAGAGAATCTTTTTTTTATATGAAATAAATATACATATTACGAGTTCATGGTAAGTATTTATATTTTTATTAGTAATAAGAAATAGTATACAATACATTCCAAAACCTTTCATTTGATATCCATATCAAGGGGGTTGTAAAGAAAAAGGTAACCTGTGTTCTTGGAGGCTTCAATTTTAAATATACTATATTGTATTATCACGAGATTAACACGGATGTTCAAAATTTGAAAGCAATCACAAAATTTGAAACAATTATACGGAATTTGAAAGTAGATAAAATATAAAAATTTAATAGGGAATAATTAGAAAATTCAGTAAAATTTCTTTTTTCACAATAAAATTATCATGATATCATAATTTTTACTTTTCGATCGCTCGATAACGATTACGAAGTAATTTTTATTTCGCGATTGCTCGATAACGATTGTCAAGTAATTTTTATTTTTCGAACGCTCGGTAATGATTATTAGGTAACTACATGATTTGTTTTTCGATCGTTCGATAGTGATTCTCAAGGTTTTTTATTTTTCGATCACTCCATTATTAAGAATTAATTTTTATTTCTTGGTTGTTCCAAATAAAACGCATGCTATGTAACGAGAATAACGATTATATTGTTACTACTAACTTACTTCCTGATTATGTAACAACACGCATAACACCAGGACCGTTTTGCATCCATTTTACAAATAAACAAAATGCGCTCTGTGTCTTCTTGTAAAACAAACAGCTGATCCCTTCGGAGTACATACGTCTGAAAAATTTGAATATCTCTAAAATTTATGAAAATTTATGGGGAACATAAAATGCTATGTTTGTTGTGAATTTATGAGTCATATTTCACAACTTCAGATCAATCTGCATTTGGCGGAGAGCACGTGCACGTGAGTGCGGACAGGCGTTTTATTCTGATATAAAATATTTTCCGACGCCTGGGACATAGATCAATTCCTAGCATCGTTGGGTGTCAATTTTATCCTCTTTGCCGGTCGTTTTCGTTCAGGTTTATTTTATTTATTTATTTTTGAACAGGAAGCGCAGTCAGTCATTTTAGAGGTGAAAATATTTATTTTTATTTCACTAATACTCATCCTTAATAAATAGCGATTTTGATGTTTGATATTCGAGATTCAGTCATCACTCATTTATATTTGGCAGATTAAAAGATATGTTCTAAAAATAAATAAAATAACATTTTAATTAATACTTTGACAACAAAAATAATTTACTTATGGGTTTTTAGTTCACGGCTGTTGCAAAAATAAAGGTGTTAATAATGTTTAGCTAATAAATGTAATGTCAATAGATATTCCATTCGAGGCCATCTAAAAAAAAATATAGATTAATTTTTGTTATTCTATGCGCTCGTTTTAATAATAAAAAGTTGGTTGTCTGTAAAGTCGGTTTACGATCGATGTTTACGTGACAACGTATTATTTGTTGTGTAAGTTTATTCAAAAACAATGGTTATGGGGTTATTTTCAATATTTTCCGCCATTTCGCACTTAACAAGTCACACTAAGCACTTTTTAATGAAATCCGAACAATAAAATAATGAGAAATTTAAATAAGCCACTCATTACGACTGCGCTCCACCTCACTTTACAGCACATTTTGCGTATTTAACTGAAAAAGTTTAAACTTGCATTTCTTAAGAGGGGATCTTACAATGTTCGTTTAATTAACAACAACATCCTATTGAAAGGAATAAGAAGTCTTTTTAATTTCAAATAGGTTCCTTATTAAATTTCTAATTTATTGGATAGGCTAATTGTTTCGTTGATGTAAGAGGAAATTCTTCTAGTTCCCACTCCTTAGAATTTATAATGAATTTTCATATTGAATTGTTAATTTCTAATAAGATTTCCTCATAAGAACGCGGAGGCCGATTGTGCGTCTTTGTCGCTCGTTCCGCGGTCTCGCTTGCACTTCAAGCCTTAAATGGAACGCCTCAGAGCGAGGTAACGCCGCATGAGTCATGTTTTTTCGTGCGTGCAGCCGGCTCCATCGAATTATAAGACGTTGTCACGTCAAAAAATATCTTGTGTATACGGACCGGACGGTCTTTTAGGTTTTACATGGGGAATATCCTTTCTAAGGAATTTTCTATTATCGCAGGATTTCCTCAAAACTTAGTAGGTATATTTATTTTTCCTCCCAAATTGGTCTCATAAAGCGGAATCCACATAATTTTCCAAACAGTTCAGGCTGCAACTTAGATGGTTCTCTAATTTTTGCAAAGAAATATTATCTCGTAATGAAACAAAACCATAGCGAGCACATTTAAGTTCGAATATCTCGAAAGATCAGATTGGGTGATAATTTAGATGATAAGATTGCCAGTTGCAGGCAACGCGTAAAGAAATACGGCTTGAATGGGTCAATAAAATGTGAAAATCTTTAATGAGATAAACATAATCACCAATGTTATCTTAGTCGGTCAAATTTTCAAATATGATAAAAATTGTTAGCCCACTGCATTGCAAATCTCGATAAATATATCAAATCATTAAACAAATCACCAAGAACACTATTAGCATTGAATGGAACCGGAAGAAATCAATCAATATCATTAATCATTATTATGATAAGATAAAGTTGTTAAATCCTAAACTACTTAGCCAATTTGAATAAAGGAGGTGTCATTGGATTCGCCTTAATTCAGAATTTGTCCTCAACCACTTATATGACATCGCAGAAAATTTAATACAGAACAGACTGAAGAAGGTAATGATGTGAAATCGGTCTAGAATCTAGAAGAGTAATTCAGGCTATCGATATCAGACAACAATATTTCTTTGTTGCATACATTTTAGTTATGTTTTTCGTAGTCGGATTTTATTTTTGGTTTTTTAATTTAATGTTATTTGTTTTAATATTTAGTATGTGGTAACGAAAATAACTTACTCATTTTTGTTGTATAATATTTCGAATTATACGACCCATTAATTATACAAATTCTATTTTCAGTTACTAATACTAACTATGTTGGTTACAAGAAGTAATGAAATAGGAAGGAAGTGTAACGATTATTTCTTATCATGAACTGCAGGGTAAGCAGTTTAATAAATCAACAATTCGAGAGTGATTCAATTTTCTTTGATTCGTAATTTAAAAATGCTACAAAAGCTTTATGCCTACACGTAAACCGTCATCTTACTAGAATTACAAAACCACAACATCTCAGCCATACCTACCTACTTTAGGTCAGCGTGAATAGAAACCAGTTTTGGTCCGGTAGGTACCTTTCTGTTTTTTTTTCGCCGTGCCGTGCCGCCTGCGGGAAAAAACGTAAAAATCAAGTTTTCGTATCAAACCGATCGAAAGTTCCCTATTGTCTCAGAAATCCCCTCAGGAACAACTCGTAGACCATGGCCGGCGTGATGTTTACAATTTTTTATGCTTTCTAAAACTTGTGGACAGATATGTGCTCGAAACTGCATTGCTTTGTTGCTTCAAATGGATATAGGTACGTTGGAATACCTATTGACATAGTTACATGCATCATTTGAGAATTTCTAAAGTAATTTAAATAGTTACATTTCAGAACAAATATTTTATATTTTTTTACTTTTTTATCAATTATAATAATTTATAGGGTTTTTCATGCTTTCTTCTTTCTCTTTTCTTAACCCTTTAACGCCCAATGTGCTGAAATTTCGCTTTGATTTCAGTGTCGTCTTAATAAATTAAAAAAAGTAAGCAAATGTCGAGAATGTAATGATCTATGTATTATTGTCGATGTCGTTCGTTCAAATGACGTAGGCGAAATTCTTTAAAAAAAGTATTTAACCCCTTATGTTTGCAAAAAATATTCAAAAAATGAAATTTTTGAAAAAAAAAATATTTTATAAATTCCAATTTTACCATGATATCGTGTTTTAAACGTCTTCTATGGTATCAAAAACGTGTCCTCGAATCTTATGTCGAAACGATAAAAATTAAAGCTATTAATGCATGTTCTTGAAGTAAAAGTTTTAGGAACACGTGTGTGATGGTAATGAAAGCCTCACTAGTATTTAATTACAAGGAAGTAATCGAACCTTAATTATCATTACTATTACAATTTCCATTGCAGTAATGGTAATTAAAAAAATTAACTTCTCGTAATAATAATTAATTGTAATGAACATGGAAATTTTATAGATCCGCTCAAATTTAAAGCATCGATTAGTATTGATATTCGATACTTTGCATCATCATTTTATCGATTCTTTGGGTTGGTAGGTACTTAAATAACATGGGTATTGATTCCGTGGCTCACATACAAAATGATTACACTGTATCGATACCCGAAACCGATACTTCGAGCAGTACCTATAAAAAAATTCCGATCAAATCATGATCATGTTGATTTTGTAGGTAATTTTTCTTGCTTATCACGTTAGCCATAACGTAAATCATTTATCAAAGAAAATCCAAATCGTATCAGATTTATTTGAAACAATCGAGCGTATTGAAGATGGTGAATAAATTGTCTATTAAATATTAAGACAAAAGATATCAATTTCTTTCGGCTCATCGGATGAAATTATTATCGCTACTTTTGAAATATTAACGCTATTTACACAATTTATCAGAAATTCAAACTGCGTTCAATAGATTGTCGAAAACAAAGCTGCTAATGAATCATTTTTAAGTAATTTCAAAAGTAACCCAGTTCCGGCAATGTGCCCGACTCCGAGGCCGATAAAGAGTGCTCGAAGGGAATTAATTGTAATTAATGCCTCGTTTTGATGACCCATCCACGCCCTCTAAGGGCCTGGCCCATTTCGGAATTCTTAAAACTCTTGGTAATTAGAACGGAGCTGGGGCAAGAGATTCTTAAAATTGAAAACGGAAGCATGTGACACGAGGAATTTATTTGCTGGCTTTGGCTTTGTGTTGGGAATCTTGTTGTTGAGGGTTCATACTACCCAGCAAAATTTTTTAAATAATGCAAAAGCTATTTGAAAATGATATTTAAAAACTATTTTGGGGGACAAGCTAGGAAACAAGCGCTCTGCATCGTTTAAACTTCAAACGCATTTTTCTCGAAACTAAATTTTCAAATTTGCGTCTAGCGTAGCTCGCTTAATTTTTAACGAATTTACTAGAAATTTTAACTGTAGCTTCTTAGATGTATTATCTATGGAAGTAAATACGATTGTTAAGACTGATAATAAATAATTACATTTGCAATAAAACAATTAGAGGTCGATTTTTTGCCGAAGAATTAAAAAAGAAATCAAGTTGATGCCAATTTGTGAATTTCCAAAAGGTTTTTGTTATCTTGGGTACTTCAAAAAAAAAAACTAATTTAGATGAAGGAAAGTTTACAGAGACTGCTACCTACAGTGCAGGCCAATTTCCTCATCGGAAAAACATTTCTTAAAGTTAGATACCTAGTACCACGACGCCATTTTGTTTCGTAAATATAAATAAAAAATATTTTATACATGTTTAACAGTCTCAAAATTTCATTTAATTGATTTAGTAATCGAGAAAAAAATCCCCAAAAAAAGGTTCAATTTTCTGTGCGGCTGGGTAGTATAACCTCTTACGAAAAATGGTAATTAACCGTCTGACAAAATAGGAAGAGTAGGTGTTGCGAAAAACAATTCATTGTTTCTCTCAGAGTTGTAGGGCAGAACGCTCAAGGATGAAAGTGATTAATAGAACAATAATCTTTCTGCACGATAATTTGCATGATTTAAAGCACCATTAAGAACGACAGCGGGGGGATGCAAACAGACAAATTCTATTGGCTAATCAAAAGATTAAATTGATGTTTCGAAACGCTGCACAGTGGGAACTATCGGTTACACGGCGGAGTTGAGAACCGAGCCAGGCACCGCCGAAGACTCATTAGAAAGATCCAGGTAATTACCTTTCTGTGCCTGATTATTGGCTCAACGGTACCGCGCCGGTGCAACCTGCTGTCGGAAGGTTTCGATACCACAAACAGGCCGACGTCATACATTCAGGATAAACCGGTTGATTTGGTTTATGGCGCGCCGTCTTCGTCGCGATCTGATACGCTGGGTTTTTTGTCTGGTTACCCTTTAGGATTTCGAATTTGGGAGAATTATGTAAAATAACTAGCTGAACAAATAACTAAGAATTATTTCAGTAAAAAAAAGTGATTTTGTTTAGTTAGAAAGATTCTTCGATAGAAAAACAAGCATTACAATTTTTTTAAAAGTAGCTTAATTTAGGCACAAAGTGTCAACATTGATTTGGAATGAATGAAATTAATGACTCCAATCAACCAAAAACTATTTCAAAATAACAATTTTTGCTTATAAAATGGCGCAAGTTATGAAAATTGTTAAACGTTTTTCTTTCTATGCCAGGTTTAAAAAATGAGCAAAACGAACTCCACCTATATACTCGAAATATTACCATAGTACAACATTAAAAACATCGTTTTTAAGTGTCATGAAGAAACTTCATATTAGTAGGTACATATGAAGGGTATATACCTATGTACAGGAGAAGAATAAGCTAAATTACATTTACTTGAAAATGAGGTAATCAAAGTTGAAAATAAAAGGTAAATTTAAAAAGTCTTATAATTCAGTCGTAAAGGATGCGAACTTTTAAGAAATTGTCGAAGAAAACATTCAAACAAATATCTTTAATAAAATAACAAAATAATGTAGCATTAAAAGCACATTTCGAGAAGGGGCATTATTTTGAACGAAGTGTTATGTATTAAAAAGATACATCTTAAAGATTAATTTTATTATTGCATGTGATATAGAGTTGTACCATTGGGAGAGCTAGTCTTGAATAATTTTTAATGCTCTCACCAAAAGGGCAGTCGGAAGCTAAATAAGTAAGTTTTGATTTTAGAGAACTTTTCAGCAACTGTATTTATACAAACAAATCCTTTATAGAAAGGGTTTCAAGCTGCTTAATTATTCAAAAGAGCAATTAAGTCCAAAAATGCGGTGCAGCCTCTGTAACAGTCTAACCCTTTAGTCCCCCCGGTTAAAGCAGGCGTAGAGCCGCGCCGTAGTTGAATATGCAACTGGAGGAAGGAGTGGTTTTCAATTCTAATTACTTCCACCAAATGGTTTCGCCTTGTTGCCTTAGCCACCCACCGTCAGCGCAGAACACCTGTCCGGTTAAATCCCCTCAAATGGAAAGACTAATGAGCGGTGGTGAGCGTTAGAAGTTGATTTATACGCGTTTTGGCAGGTAATAAAGCACGGATGCTGTGAGATTTCAATTAGATACTTTAAAAAAAGGGAAGAGGGCAGGAAGAGTTATAGGAGTTATGGTTCTGGCCCAGGAGGGTCATAGGCTTCGCAGAACGTTCTCAAGCACTTAAGACTAGCGATCCGTGGGCTCGAGTTGCGCTCGCACGCACCTGAGCCGACCATGGAATTAAGGGCCATAATGCGGCCGTGCACCAAAGCCTATTACAACATTAGCCACGGCTCAGCCGATCGAGCGGGGCCCATTAGTAGGGCTGACTCAAGCCAATTATTACAAAGGCGGTTCGTCGTAAAAACGATCTCGCCGTGAGCTATGCACAGATAGCATCGCCGTGGCTCGCCGGTCCGTGGCACTTAGAAAAAGGAGGATGCTGCGGGTCCATGGGCACGAAGTCGCGGCCCTTGTAAGTGATTATGACTTGATGGCATTCCGATCGGTTTTCCATCTGTAGAGCCGGTTCGTCGTCAGGCCTACCACATTCCTCCGTTGCCAATCCTGAGGAGTTCACTGTCGAACTGGATTCCAGCTGCCGTAAGTCGCCAAGGACGTTCGGTTTTTAGCGGAGGATATATAAAAAAATTCATACGCCTGTTTAATTTTTAATTACAGAAAATTAACCCTAGGTGGGTACTGCGTCTTCCCGGCTCCGGCTGCGCTATAAATCGCCTTTTTAACGCTCATTCGACAGTTATCAGAGTTGCTCGTCGACATAATGCCGCAGGTTACATGCGTTCCAACTGCTCGGGCACTAAATCTCGCACCGAGAATTTTCTTTGGAAGCTAGTCGACCGCGTCTAGAAAAACTTCTTGTGTCTCCCGGCGCAGCGTCTTGGCGCAGCATTCGAAGGGAAAGGAAAACCACTCGCAGGCCTGAGTGCATCGCGGTCGAAGGGATTTTGTAACAATTTCGGTTTCAGGTTTCCCCATGAACTGCAATCGGACACATCCACACATACTGCACGCTCGGCTGAATCGAGCGGAGCGGATTTCGCTGGTGCGGTTTCGTGTTGCAATGGAACCGGCTCAAAATACAGCCATCGAACGGGGCACGCATGTGCCGTAGGCTTAGGTCAGTCCAGCTGGCCGGTGGGGCTTCTTCGCGCGTAAGCGCTTCCGCTGAACGCTTTCGTGCATTAGCTGATTTGAATAATCGCCGTGCTGATGCAGCACTGATTAATGGCCCCAAATTGGCTTCGGATGAGTTTAACTGTTCGCGCAGCTGCCGCTGTTTCTGCGCTTCTGATTGTGAGGCGATAATCGGCGAACATGTTGCGGCAGACCTCCGCTGGGGGGATGCGTTTCCTCATTCAAACTTGGAAATAATTTAAAGATTTATGAAGATTGCGATTTCGAAACTTTTCTTTGTTAAACGGTTTGAGGAAATTGGAAACGGTTTGAAGTATTTTGAAATATGCTTTTAGTTATTTTGCTATTCTGTTAGGTACATGGAGGTTATATCCGATTGGATAATATTTAAAATATAGCACACTTTTGGCCGACTGAAAATAATCATTTAGAAAATTTTATTATTATATAGTTCGCATTGTCGCTGTAAGCTTTCTTGAAAGAAGGCTCTAAAAACTTTGAAGCTTCAAAGTATTTTACAATCTGATTATTTTCTGGAAAAATACAGTCCTCTGAATAATATTCAATGAGAAAAACAAATTTTAGTAAAAAAGAGATCTATGAGTGCTAAAATTAGTTAGCGCAATATGTTTTCCTGACGTTAATCTAATTTCAAGAAGTTTTAAAGTTTTTTTTTTTGTTTGTATTAATTCAAAATTGCTTCAATGTTTTGAAACCATCTTTCCTCATATTTTAAATATACTTTTGAGCCAAATTGACATCTTTTTTTGAATTTATGCATTTGAACTCTAAGTCGTGTTTCTGGATGTACATAATAATCTTAATGAAATGAAACCATGTGATTGAATTGATACTTTAACAGTGTAAAATAAAACAATTTGAAGATATAATATTTTAATTTACAATTTTTTTTTTATAATAAAATAAATATAAAATTACTTTTGCAACAAATGTTGATGAAATACATAAATAGATGCGGTGGTTTTGACAACAATGTTGTTAAATTGAAATTCGAGAAAATTTCCTTGTTGTAGGTATACTTTCAGTTTCTATGAGGTAAATAACAATTCAGCCATAAATTGCCACTTCACAGAGGGTTATAAAACTAATTCTTGTATCTTTTATTAGGTACGATCCGTTTATGAAATTCACCTAGAAAAAAAATAAGGGCGTTATGGTTATGACTTATGAATCAAAAAACAATAGATTGTTGAAAGCTCTTTTGAATTTAGTAAACCCTTTTTGTCACTTCAAGAATTGTTCGCACCTTTGAATTTTATTACATGTGCGGGCTCTTACCTCTTTTCATAACAAAAAACGAAGGACCTCACGCGATAATGCAGCAAAAGGAAAACCGCCATAAAAGCGGCTTCTTCTATGCGTGCAGATTCTCGCATTTCGCTATTAGGCTCATCCCAGTGGTAATGCAGTTTAATGGTCCTCACGAAGAGCCCGAGGGATAAGATGAAAAAATTGCAGAAAACAAAAAGTCCGCACTGAGAAGGAAGAACATCTTGTAGCAATAAAACGTTCGATAGTTTGCTAGTTTTCTTAGAACAAAAGGGTCCCCGACAGCATGCAAATAAATTTACGAGGCGAGGCGCCAGCATTCTTCTCTCGTCGGCAGGCGACGACAACAGAACCACACGTAATTCCTCTTCATGAAATGTTGCCATCTGTCAGGGGACAAAAAGTCCTTTATCATCCTTATCAGGGTTTCTCACTTCCATGGCTTCGAGGAGCCGAGATGCTGCGGGACAGAGGAAAATCATGAATAAGAAATTACGATACAAGTTGTCCTCGGAGGACGACGGGATGGCCGTTAATCCCGTGCATATTTTTCAGCATCTTTTAAGTAGTTCCAGTGAGCGCCGCCTGCCGCCGCGCCACCCACTCAAATGGTAGAAGGTTTGGTGTGATGCTGGCGTCGCGAAGGGTCCTGGAGCACAGCCTCCGTGTCGTGTACAACAATTGCACGTACGTCTCGTGAACACATGTATGTTACATATGTATCATACAATGTGCATACATATATGTATAGTGTACATGGCACGTCCCGCTCAGTAGGTTTGTTTTGTTTGGCCAAGGGCTCTTGTGTCGACATGCCGTAAAAGTGTTTCCCCTAATTTTCTTGTTTTGCTACCCTACCTCCGTGAACTAAACCCTGCTCTCGACTTTTGGGTTAGTTTCGCATTAAATCCCACCTTTAAGGCGAGTAGGTTTTAAACCTTTTAAGGGGTGCATCCCGAGCGTAGGTTCCTAGGCTGTGTGGCGCCTGTCTGCCGGCTGGAAGGACCAAAACATTTCATCCTTATCCCTTCAGCGTATTTAGCTGCGAACTGTTTTAATTTTTCAGCCATCAGAAAGCCTCGTGCTCCCTGAACGGGTTTCGATCCCCCAGCAGAACCCGATCATAAAAGGTATGTCTACAGAACAGCTCCGAGGAGCTGAGCCCGCCCTCTACCGTACGCTGTCGGTAACCATTTTTTAAACAATCCCCGGGAGCAGCTGCATGGTCCCTCTGGACATTATAGGAGCAGCAATGTTTTTCTCCAACAGCTCAGCTGCAATTTTCGCTTTAACGTCCCACCTATCACTTTATTCTGAAGTGGCCCTAACCAGGGGAGCATGGGGGATTTTAATCATCGCCCAGTCCATGTAATTTGCATACATAACACCCCGTCAGGGTGAAATTATTGGTTTTGCATATCATGCGGTGTAATGTTGCAGAAAGTTGCCAGACCTCGCGATTCCACGGTAACGTATTGACTTGTGTCCGGGCCAGACGAACTAACCAATTTTAATAATAGTCGTAGACGATAATGGCCCAAGACGCGCTAGTTTGCTGCTATTATTCCTGAAATGAAAGAAGGCACGATATGCAGCCTTCTTTCAGTGTCCCCCTATCCTTCTTATTTTATATGTAGACGGGATTGGGAGTGAGTATTAAAAATTCAAAAATAAAGGCAATATAATCGTTCACGCAACAGAGGTACCAGCTCATTTTCTGGGGGAGGAAAGAATTGATTCGAAACACCTTTTGGATTAGGTGGTCTTTGAAAAATGAATTTCCGAGGACATTGAGCGATTGGGCTGTGTTATAAATGAGTTCAGCTATTTTTGGGGGAGAAGAATTTCTATTCGGGGATTTGGCTGTTTATCAATTTCTCTGGACGTTTTTTTTAATTCTTTCAACGCCCCCGACCTGTGGCTTGTCCTTTATCCGCTTTCAGCGAAATTACCGCAGATGTTCAAGATGCTTTTAAGACCAGGATTAGCAGGGTTTAGGAGCAACTTACGGGAGCTCTATCAGGGTTCATTAAAACGACTCACTTTCTCTTTTTGTATTGGCGTTTGTAGGTGAATTGGAGATGTCGGTTCATTCGGCTTAAATTATCAGGTTTTTTGTTTAATATAAAGAATTTCTAGCATATTATCTTTTATACAATTTATTTTTTATGCCAGTTAAGGACGATTAAGGGCCAGTTTGAAATCAGTATAACATTATCAAAAAAAAAAGAAGTCAAACACAAAATAGAGTTCTACTTATTTTTAATTAAGTATCTTAAAATACTTCATTCATAGACATAAACTATAAGAAACTCAATTCAAAAACAAAGTATTCTTATGCAGCCATTCCCACTTTAATTTTAAAGTTGTATTGATTGTAACATACAAATTTGTTCTTGACTTAAATTGTTTAAACAAATTAGATAATTAATGCCCGAAAGTTTTGTTTGGTCTGAAATCCGCCTGCAAACTTGCAACTTACTAACTAACATAGATACATATAGCGCTTCAAAAAATCGTGTCACATTAGGAACTAAATTACTACTACAATATTATTTATTCATTATGTCGTTAATTATTATTATTTATTGTTAATATTAATAATTAATTAACTATTTTATATTTTATATTAAATTACAAATATACATCAATACTTCTCCGACAGACAGAATTTTCGAAAATTCTTTTAACCTTTAACATGAATATGTTTGAAATGAAATAATTGGAAAATTCAAGCTAAAATAGGTACCACTTAACCTCCAGTACCTACTACTGTCGGTGTATACGTTCTGGTTAAAAGAATTTTTATTGATTAATGGAATAAATTTTCTTCTAATAAAATATAAAGTTATATGGTGCTTGATAAAACATTAACTGTATGAAATTTGTTCAACTTTCATTCATTCCCAAGCCACAATTTAATTTTAAGAGATGTTTCTGTGCACATGATGTAATATACCACGATCATCTTTCTAAAGGCCTTATCCGTGTTAATGTCTCTTGTCCCTGATATAGTTACTCAGTTTTTTTAAACAGCTGTCTTTCAAAATCTCCGAGATTGGAACATTAATAATAAAATAATGACTTAAATACTGTTCATCGCTATTTGGCTGCATAAACCATAGTGACAACCATTGCATCTTAAAATTCATGAACACAGCACGCTTTGCAGCTGAAATTTAAGGCAGCAACATTAAGAAATCCTTTGTATCTATTTCTGTTCTATGCAAGCTCAAATTAATCCCACAAAAGCGGCAAAACCGTCTAAAAGCAACCTTCAACAAAAGATCCGCCTTGTATTCAGTTCATTAAAAATTTATTTTAAATGCGAGAAATTCAGCACTATAAACCCTTCTGGAAGCTGCTCAACTTCGCTGTTGTTTATAAATTGATTCTCTCGTCCAACATTCTGAAATGGCTTTAGCACCGTGAAAATCTTCTAGAAGCCCTTGAGCTCGTCAAGAAGCAGAAGACGCTGCTCATTATAATTTATCCCCTAATAAGTTTCTCATTCTTATTAGGACCACCCATCAGTGAGCGCTCTTCCGGGCGGTGGAAGTTTTTCACGATTCCTTTGTATTGCTTAAGCGCCTTCACGACTTCAGGTAAAAGTCGAGGAGATAAGTGAAAAGCGGGAAGAAGTGCATCTTTATCGTCTTAATCCTACGCGAATGCTCTTGAGATTACTTGCAGATATACTGAGATAAATGGTCCATAATACCATAAATGGAATCAGACCTTGAGGCATGCGGAAAGCCTCTAAATTTTGTCATGAATCGTGCGCACTGGAGCGTTGCAACTGACTTTCTTTTTTTTGGGCTATTAAACATTTCCTCGGAAGGTATTTGTATATCGATCGACCTGATCTGCATTTTATTTACAAAGTGTCCAGTCACAGCTTGAGTCATTGAACCCAGCGGCTACGTCGTCGATCTTTGGCGCTTCTATAATTTTTTCCACGTTAAAGCTTGCTTCGGATCGAAACAAGGCATAAATCCACTAAGAATTGAGTAGGACTTTTCCACGTATAGTCCAGAGATGTTAAAAATCTCAAGCCATCAAGATTGCTTCTAAGATCATGCCTATTTCTTGTTTTTTTCCGCGTCATCAATGACGCCTACTCTTGCCCATTGCAGACGATCTTGCTAGCGTGGCCCCATGCCGAGGGGCATCACGACTTCTCCATTGCGGGTAATGCTAATAAAATGCCTCGGGATCGCGGCCAGAATGATCTTGAAGACATTTTCTCAGATCTTTTCCGGAAATTTAACTATATGATCGCCCTCCGTTCGTTCCCTATGAACTCTCCCGTCTCTGCGGTAGTTGCTCCAAGTTCATACCACTGATCGGGTCTTATTTGCACCCAGCGGAATTGCAGGGATCGTGCGCGCCAAGATATCGCACGGAGAGCGAATTGCAGACGTTTACAGCTCGTTGCTGTGAAATATAACAAGCAATCTGCGCTTTCTTGAGGTGCTCCTTACCGCTGGGGCTATTACTTTCCTTTCGCCGTGCATTCGAATCATGAGAAACTAATCGATTTTCTTTACGAGAAGCTGTAAGATCAAATTTCGAACAGGTCAATGCGACTGGAGTCATGATCATCGACTTGGGTCAGTACCTAAACCACTTAAAATTCGCCAGACGGGGCACAAATCATTTGTTCGCACGAGCTGTTCAAAGGCCCTGCTATTTTTAGCTACAAGTGGCCTTTGGAACTGTGCAAATGCAGCAAGTGGTGGCCCCAAAGCGCTTTCACAACTGAAAATGGACAAGTACCTCCTTTGAGACTTCGAATGAACAAACAATTTAATTTTAGTTTTGGACTTCACTTGGATTTGCATTTGACCACATTTTTCAGTTCGATTGCCTCAATGACTTGTAGAGGAATGTTTATCTTTTCTTATGGTTCGAAATTATCATAATCGCGAATTCCAAGTGGTACAAAAATTTGCATTAACTATATTATATAATTTGGAAGTTAGCTTCAAACATCACTTAACTTGTTTTTGAAGATACACATAGTAAAAAGGTCATTTCAGGAAGGTGTTTAAATATTCAATTGTATATCTACAAATGTATTTACATTACTTTATACACAGCGAAAGTAATATACGCGCTAAAAAGTTCAAAATAGTACTTGCAAATTTTCAAATCGATACTAGAATTAGAATTGGTTGAAAGGTTATTTTACTAATCTATTAGTCGATACAAAATAAATAAAAAATACATCTGATAACGAATCGAATGGTGCATTAAAGTCCATTACATTACATTACAAAAAAATTTTAATTAAGTCAAACATTTGAAAGCTTCGGACCTGAAGAAAGAAACATTGCAGCATCTAGTTTTTGGTACGATTTTTTGTGACAGTATTAGCTATAAGAAATCAACATTTTAAATTGCGCCACTTTTGACACAATGGCAACCCAATAACAAAAATGTGAGAAAAACCGGTGTTTTAACGTACTTTTTGAAAAACATGCACCACAAGCAAACAATTTATTTTACACAATCGTGAAGAAGCACTTTGAAGAGCATTCTAATGACACATCGAACATTATAATGCGATTATTGTTTTGGGAGATACATGAGTTTAAATTCAAAATAAATACTTTTACAGGTTATAACTTGGTTAAAAAAATCCCACAAAAATAAAAACATAACACATTTAAGTAGAAAGAATAAACTCTCAAATGTTTCCATTTATTTAATTAAAAAACATTTTTTCGACCTGATACACAGTATCAAAGCTCATAAAAAATAAAATATAATTTTTCTCTCTTCCAACGTTTAACGTTATAATTTAAATTGAATTATTTTTTGCGAAGTTATTACTGTTCAAAAATTTGAATGATTTTTGCATTTTTTTAAGTAGTTATTCTTTAATACTTTTTATGAGTGTTTGTATGTACATATATTTGTATTTCTATTTATGAAATATGTTGACAATATTTAATAATAAAAGTAAGAATTCTTTATTAAATTAATCTCTTCAAGGACGAATTTTTTAAAAGTGGAAAACGTGGTTACATGTTTTATTGGGTTAGGTGTTGGTTTACTTATGTTTTACCTCACATAATTGACAAAAAAGTACTATTAGTGAAAAAAAAGTTTGATCTTACAAATTATGTTTTTAAAATAAAGCAATTATTAAAACTGATTAAATTTTATAGGTAGATACATTGGATAATTTATTTATCAAAGATTAACAAAATTTTACCTCGCGGTAATCAGAGGCAACTTTAAAATATTCTCAAAGTAACTAATTTCAAGTAAAATAAAATTATATCCATGTTGCTATACTACACATTTTTTGATTTTATTGTTGTAATATAGTCTAATGAGTATTTCTTTAACAGATTTGAATTTTTTTCCAGTTAGAATAATTTTAATTTCTAAAAAAACTAAACGTTACACATTCATTGGGATCACCTGAAACTGGGAACAGAACACAATAGACTTATTTTAAATTCAATTTCTAAGCGAAAGTTGATAACAGTTTCGAAAATCGAAAGAGCCTTTGAGAAAGTTCAGAAAATTGTAAGAGCCCTCTATAACAGTGAAGCCAATTGAAAGATAGAAAACTCTTTTCGCTTTCCTGAATTTGATTTGGCTGCCCTTCGGGGGGTGACCTAAAAAAATCAGACTGCAGTCAGTCGTTTCATGGAATTCGATGTGTACAATTTCCTGTGGGCGTATCTGGGGCTGGGGAGCAGAATTAATTAAGCTACCCACTGCGAAGTGCCAAAGTGGCTCGAAAGTAACCCACTGCACCTAACCTAACCTAACTTATTTCTGTAGCGAAGACGTGCATACGAACGTTCCCTCAACGAAACAACTTACTCAACTTAGATACGTTCACCTTTCTACGTTCTGTAAGTAAACAGAGGTTGTACAGCCGCCGGAGGTAGGTGCAGACTGGGCGAAGGAGAAATCATCTCGAGACCTGAGGGGCCGCCAAACTTGCAAATATTTGTCATTATGCTCAAGTAATTCTTCCGGGCCACGGCCGGCGTCTTGAGATGTAGATCCGATCGTGATCGGCGATGCCCCAGATCTGGTACTTATGAGAGGCTGGCCGCATTGATGATAGCAATTACCCGGCACTGCAGGCTCCACTTACTCCAGATGGAATTTAGTTGACCGCGACCTTAAATTGCCATGTTACATGTCACCGGGTATACGAGCAGATTTCTCTTGTATATAATAATATTTTGCGGCACCACAGACGAAACGAAGACAGAACGCAAGTAGCCAACAGGTTTTCGTGTCTGCACTCTTCCGCGACAGAAGCAAAGAGGCTGCAATTGTTCGCGGCTGTTATCATCGCCAACTCGGAGAAACTCGGATCAGAGCAAAAAGATAGAATGCTCTGGATCCTCACCTGGTGGCTCGGTAAATACTTAGCTCACACAAGCTGTCGTCATTATAAGACAGAAGACATAAGACGGAGAAAGTCTCCGGCAAGATGTGGCTGATTCCTCGTCTTATGCGTGAAAGAAAAACATCTCGGTCATAAACCAAGGAAATGAATTATACGGAAAGCAAAGCGGAAATCAGTCAACTGGGAACGGTGAGTTTTTGCGTGCATTGTTCGTTGGTGCCGTAACCAATTGCGCATATGCAAAGCGGCAATTGCTTCAGCGCTAAAAACCACTTAGGGCCCGTTCAGGTGTTTTGAGAACTCGCCTTAGCGGTTATAAAAACAATATCATTGTTTCACTGTTCCCAGTTTTGTTGTCCGCGATGTGGCCACGGCCCGAGCGCGAATAACTGTTCCTTCGCGAGCTCTACGGCTCTGCAATTGGCATAGAATGAGATTTCAATTTATTTCTCGTAATGAACCCGAGCGCCAGGTGGAGAGCGTGAAACTAATCTTGCGCCTGATTTCGAACTCTTCTGATGATGATTGAAGGTAATGAAACCAGTGACCGAACTCCGGCCACAATTGAATTTAATTAAAAAAGCAATTATACGACTTTCGGCGGCCACATTGTCTTCTCCTCTGTGTTTAACATATTTTCCAGTTCTTTCAACTGTTGCGGCCGATGGAAGTGGCATTCCACACATTTCAATTAGCTGCGTTCCCTCCAGCGTTCCTCTTTGATTCCTTCCTGTCTGCCATTGCAAGAAATATTCGAATATTTTCGATTCAGTTCTTTCTCAGGTGAATTTAGCTTATTCTGTCTACAAGTATGTCATACATAATTAAGGGTTTTTTCTTTTTTTAATTTGAAGTAATACCTATTAATTAACACGAAAATCGGTTAATTTATTAATAGCTGTGGTACTTTTGACATGCAGTGACGGACAAAACTGTTGATGGTATTTAAGGTTTTTGCAACGCACCTACTCATAAATTGTAACAGATATCGTAAAACTGGTTGCGTAACATTGTAGAGGGTAAAATTGTCCATAGAAATGCTCCGATATATTTTGACATCCGATTGATCATTTCTGAGTTATTTATGAAATAAAACTATCAAATTTCACTACTTTTGTTTCGCAAATAACTCAAAAAATATCGCAGTTACGGGAAAAATGGTAATAACCAATTTTGCGCAGAATTTAATTTTCTACAAGTTAGGCGAGAATAATTGCTCAAGCCAGAATAAAAATTAGCGATTTTTTGCAGAAATAGAACATAAGGTATAGGGCAAACAATTTCATCTCGAAAATTATTAATCTACAAATTACCTGAGGATAATTTTTACATCAGATTTATAGTTAGCAGAAATATACTTATAATTTTCTAGATAAAATTGTTTTTTAAAATATTAGTTAAAAATACCCATCCTGATAACTTTAAGAAGATTTAAAGAAAGCAAAGAAGCGCCAGTTTTTGATGGCGCAATCTTTTAGTTTATTAAGGGGGGATGCAACGATTTCGTTTAGGATGACCATTATATTGGCACATTAACCTTACACAGCGTAATTCAAAATAATTGGTTGGTTTCGTACACATAACCATAAAAATAGTTAACAACAAATAGTCAAACGATGGAATCCGGAGCACTGTGTAAACATCTAGCAGCTGAATGTTTTTTACTTTAATGTCAGTTGTTGGTTTGTACAACACTCGTGTTTTCCCCTGTAAACGCTTTTACGACCTTACTTTGGGCCTTTGGTCAGCGATGGTCGAACGTTAAGAGGTTTTAGTTGAAAATTTAACCAGAGAAAAGTGTACATATAAATTTTACTACATTTCGTTTAATTTCTTTAGAAAAATATAATCTTCGCAATCACTTGCATAATACCATAATTTATTGACAAGCAAACTCTAAAAAAAGTTAATGGATTTTCATTGTTTAATGTAAAATTAAAAAAGTCGTATTCCTTCAATCTCAATAAAAATTTCTATTAGGTTTCCCTAATTAGATTCTAATATCTTATTTCTTTGACTCAAGGCATGATCATTTAACAAAAAAATTCTTTTTCTTCCAGGTAAGTTCCGGCTCGGAAGAAGTTTCATAACATTTCGTCCCAATTGTCATCTTGCGGTGTAAGTAAAATTCCACAATACGAAATCGCGGATTACGCTGAGGAGGGCAGAGTTGCGTGCAGCATAAAACGAAAAGCGAGCCAGAAGTTGATTTAGCTCGAAATCCGCGTTTAACTTTTGTAAAACGGCGGGGCAAGGGGCGCAATTATGGAGCACGACTTAATGAATCAGTCTGTCGGTCAGAAAATTTTTACCCATGCCTCCTGGGCGGCAATTTTCATTAAAATACCATTAATTGAGCGATACCACGGGCAAAACCGCAAACTGTTTGTTTATGCATTCCACGGCGCGGTGTCACTTTTCGCGGCGATCATCAGCCGCGATTAACTCAAGCGGCGAGTGAGGCGTCACCGCCAAGTGGATTGCAGCACGTCGCATCGGCCTAGCTGACCTGGTTATCGGGTGCGTTAGCGTCAATTTCGGACCAGACTCGGTCGTGATTATTCAAATGGGCATTTTCCGCCGCTCCTAGAAGAGCGGTGACATGTCCCAGCGTAGACGCACTATGACGTGACAAATCGCTGCCGGTGCAGATTATCCCCCTTCTTACCTTGGTGCCTGCACGGATGAAAGTCACTGCATAATTCCCGGAACATAAACCAGAAATGCAGTTTTGGGGACTGAGGCACGTTCGGCTTTTCAAAACACTTTCGCTTAAGTTGAAGGGCTTTCGCTTATTCTGAACAATATCAATTTTTCGTATTTCGTTTCGATTATTTATATATTTTTTTATTTAAACAACAAAGATTTATTCATTTTTATTTTTAACTGCCATAGAAGCAATAATATAATACATATTTAAATATTTTATATTTATCTATCAATGTTGTATGTAAATAAAAATGTTCGTTTGTTCAAAACCTTAAATCTCCGAAAATTGAAATTTTGATACAATGTAGCATTTGAATACCCGTATGTCTTTATATACCTAACACGACTGTAAAATTTTACGAATTCAAAAGATTGCGGACTGTAAAATTTTAAATTTTATACCATTTCTCTCAAACTTGCTACTTTGGGGTTTTCGGAGTCGCTGATATCAATTCGACTGCCCAAATTTACGAATTTGAGATGGCGAACTGTCAAATTTGAAAGTTTATGAGATTTCTTCCAAATTAGGTACTTGGGGGTTTTCGGGGCCGCTGATTTCAAAATAATTGTTAGAATTCATAAATTCAAGATGGCGGACTGTTAAATTTTACCATATGTATCATATCTAACCAACTTATCTCAGCGCTATCATTGTACCTACTTACATATGAAATTTTTTTGTACATTTATTAAATTTCGGGTTTGTGGCAGACAAGTTTTATTTTGCTGGAGTTTTATCCTCTTTCTACGTTTCTAGTCTTCTGGCATTTTAAGTGCAGTTGGATTGTGTAACAAAAAAGGTATAATAATTTAAACCTGGTTCTTATCGTTACCCCCTAATCGCATTTAGCAATGGTGTAGCCAAAATTTCTCCTTTCCGGTGCCACAAATATAATTTTCCCATCTCATTCTCGGCCAGGAACGTCGTGTGTCAACTAATGTTTTTTCTAATCCCACTTGATGTGTGGCCCCACATGTGTCCACCCGAGAAGAAGAAAACTATGGAACTCTTGAGCAACACTAAGCCGACAATGTTTGTGTGAAATTGGAATAGATCGCGGACGTTGCCAAGAGGAATTCTCTGGCCAGCGCAATTCCTGGAAATCATCGACGTTGCATTTTTTTGCGTCCACACTTTCGAGTAACTAAAGGGGGTCCGACGACAACGACGACGGCCGGGAACGGGCGTCAGGACGGGAGCAGTTTAGTTTTTCTCGCTGGGTCCCCTTTATGCCCGCCGCTGCTCTCGAGATTAATTGTGTTTGTCTTACGTCTAATTGCTCAGCGATTTCCTCTGATGTGCTGCTTACGATCGCAGCAGCAGCACCGGCAGCACTTTAGAACCTCCGACGGCAGCACATACGGGAGCCAGGATTACTTTGATTCCGATCCTGGGCCCCTCCCCCGCTATTGAGGTTGAGGGGCCGGAGATAGCGCCACAAAAAGCATAGTTTAAGAGTTATTAATGACTCCGGCTCCAGATGGGGAAGCGCCTGGATAGACGCTATTTATCATCTTCTGATTGTTTGTCGAGATAAATTGCTGGTGTTGGATTTATGACAACAAAGGATGGATGCTCCTTCGCCGGCGTCGTTTTGTTCCGCTTTGACACTCGCTTGACGGTGTTAAGCTCTTGCGTTTGAAACAAATAGCGGCGACCTAGTTGACGACGGCCTTTCAGTCGACGATGATAATGCGCTTCTTGTTTTGAAATCGTTCTTTATTTTTAGAGTTTAGAAGAGAAAGGAAACAAGTCTCAAAGAGGCCTCATTTTATGTTGTACAAGCACGAATAAATTTTGCAAACATGAATAATATTTCCTGGGGTTTTATTACACTGGTCTGAGTCGCAATTTTTACTGAAATTCTAGTAGTTTCCGTATTTTTAGTTGTACACTGCTGAAACTCGAGGAAATTGCACAACTCTGTCGGTGCATGTTTAACTCATTCGATATCTTGTCATTCAAGTTCCATTTCTAGAAAAGGTGAGTTTTGATGTCCTGGGTTCAATAATGAAATGTTGCGATTGACAAATATATTTTAGTTGGCTTTATCTATTTGCATAATTTGTATTTCCATACTACCTTGTTGAATCACTAATCAGGCAAAAATCTAGTAACTATATTTCCCAGAAAAGTACTAAACTAAACTAGAAATACAGGAAATTAATACAATTGAATTTAAGTGATTTGCTTTTCACTAAATTTTGAATTTTATATCTAGGAAACCAACTACATACCATACATATGTACATAGTTAAAATTCAATGCATTCTAATGAAAAAAAATTTGGAGTGAAATTTGTAAAATGGCTTGACTTGTAAGTTCGTTTTCAAACCTGGACGAATAAAAAGAATGAACCTAAAAATAGCCCTTAATTAGCCTGGTTGGTGGACTTTGAATTTTAAACCAAAATGTGTGCGAAGTGAAAGTTTATGATGAAAAACTTCTTTCTACTGTTTTCTTATCTTCAGCTGCCGAATATTTAAATAGTGTGCACTCATTTCTTAACATCCTTGATTTAGGGGTAACATTATTTTGGTATTGAAATATTTTAACCATTCTAGAACTGTAATCTTAGTTACAATAAACAATTATAAGTATACTATCTTTGATTTATTTTAAGAAATAGAGAATACTTAAAAAATCACGAATCCTGCTTTTATTTTTACAATAATTGTTTTTATATATATTGTAGGTATATTGTACACTAGTAATGTATTTTGTATTGCTACAAATGAGGGCAAAGTTTTAATTAAGTTCATTACAATCAATTTTGCACTTTGCAAATTTCCCTGTAGAAATTCTCTTTTTTGTCAATTTTATTTATGTCCCAAGGGCAATGTTTGTATCGCTGTTACTTTTTTCCAAAAGGCGTTAAAACAATTCAAAGTCAACTTGAAGGTTGCCTTGGACGTTGAAGCTGTCCTCAGTAAGACTTTCACCTAAATCCGAACGAAGGCCGCACCCGTAGAAGCATTGTTTCCCAGTTCATTGGAACAAATCGCCTTTAGTAAGATAATAGGGCGATTAAATCGCGTGTACGAATCCAGAGCGGAAATAGGTCGCGCCAATAAAGGTAATCGTGCTCACCTGTGGTCTTGCGCGGCTGTCAATCGCCAGCTTGTGACAATTAATTTTCTCCAGCATGTGGTCTCGGTTTGTCTACAATTAAGACTCAAAGGAAACGCTTGAACCGAAAGGTAACAAACGCTCGGTGTCAGGCGGGTTCTATAAATCTCTAGAACGGGCGAAAACTTCTTTTCATTACTCCGATGCGACTGTACGGTGCCGCTGTGCTAGCAAAACATGGATCGATCTCAATCTGCGGCTAGGTTGGCTTTCCAAGCTCGACACCATCAATCGGTCGTCTTTGTGAGACCATAAAGAGATTTATTAACAGACTTAAATGGGTAGCAGTCCTGGTCAATTTAATCAATCAAATGGCAACTGTGTCGTGAAGGAATTTGGTTTGGTGCGGACCCGGGGCAACCATGGTCTGTGTGCGGCTGATGAATGCGGCCCGGATATTCCTAGCCCGTATCAACCTGTCTGTCTGGCTGTCTGGAAGATTTTTGGACACACGCCACAAAAAAAATTCTTTATCTCGAATAAGATTAATAAAGGCCCACCGGTTTCCCAGCTTTTTTACAAATTGCCATTTTCTTTGAGTGGTTCCCAGACCTAAAATAGGCATGATGAGCCTGCAGAAATGCTCGCAAGAGGGATGGCCGCCCACTGTCCGTTCGGGCATGTGAACTAGCCACGAAATTCAAGCGAGTCTTTTTGTCTGGCCACTTCTGGGGGAGAGTTCCCTGCCCACATGTTATTAAAATCCAGTTCTGGCGTAAAGTTCCATTTGAATTCCTTAATCGCATCCAGTCGCCCTCCCAGGGGCATAATTCACATTTCGCTATTAACTGGGATGCTGTCAGTTATGGGCGTAGTGAATCGAGGGCGCTTTCCGCAGGAAAAAGGGCTTCTTTCGAAATTGCAGGGAGCAGGAAGGAATTCATCCTGTGTCCTTTATCCGGGAGTTATGAAAAACCCGAGTCCCAAACAGCGCGGTAGGGGCAATTATCACACCCAAACGGAGCTGGATTGCTTTGTCATCCCGATGGAGAGTGACTCCTTTTTCCGATACCCTGCCGCATAACGACAAAAACGAAAATATGAAAGGTCTAGGGCACATCTGTCTTCCTGTCTCTCGCAATGCGCCCTCCAAAATGATGCTGGAAAATGCCGGGGACGTGTTCGCTGAGGTGCCGCAGCGCCTCGTAATGCCGCTTTCGATCGGCGGATTTGAGGCCGACTCGTGTTTACCGCCTGCGACCGGGCTGCTGAACTGCGACGACCTTACAAGTGGTTTCTGATTCGGATGAGGGTTGGTGCTGACTTCTAAACGCTGCTTGTTCAAAACAAGCAGATGACGGAAATTTTAGATTAGGGCTCGCATTTTTTCTTTTGCCCAAAAGATAAAAACCAGCAGATAAGAGGTACAAATTTTGACATTTTCTGCGTTTCTTAAGGTTTGGATACAATGGACGCGCTTTTGTTGCGCCGCGTTGGGAATGATTAGAAAAAACGCATTGCCTGATACAATGTAGGTATGCGACGCTACTTTTTTGGTGGACTGCCAATGGCGTAAACAAATTTTAAAAAGAAAGCGCTGTTTGACTCTAAACCGCACCAAGGTTTCAAAAACAAGTCAATGATAGAAACCAATAACAATTTTTAATTTCAAATGACATTTCTCGCTTTCATATCTTCGCTTGAACCAAACAGAAACTAAAACATGGATTGAAATTATCGCGCCGCAATGTTCCAAGCTCTGGAGAATTTTGCGGCGCAGCAAAATCGCTACTCAAGCATTGTATTAGGGGAGGTTGGTTCTCGGGCAATTAAAAACATAATTTTGCGGTGCAACGAAAACGCATGACCTTTATACTGATAATAATAAAAATTATTTATTAATTCAGTGAATTAACTTTAAGAAATTAATTCATTAAAGCTTCTCCACTATGGTAAACGAATTAAAATTGAAAATTTCAAAATTAAATTATACACCACTTCTAAGATATAATCAGCAGTAAAATGTTTTAATTTAAATTACAATTCAAGTTCGAACTTAAGTGGTTACGTTTTTGATATTAAAATGGTTTTTCGTTTTAATTTAAGTTTGTTGGGTTTTTAAAATTATAAAAGCAAAGATATACATGGTTTCTGCTTCACATTAAGTTGTTGCACTATATCGAATTTCAACTAGATGTTTTCATTTGTGATTTAAATCGCATTCGTTGGGTTGGATGTTGAACTCGATAATAATCGTAACCTAAAAGTAAGTTATTGCATTAAAATAGAATACATATATAATTAAAGCCCTAACCAGAAGAGAAACGTAAAGGAATATAACGTATCTAACATAAGCATTTAACGAAATTGAGCTTACAGACATCACACGTCTATTTAGGTTTGCGACCTATATTTTTTATACGTACCTACATATTCGCACTTTAAGGGGGACCACTAGTGTGACCGCCTGAAAAAAAGGTGTTTTTTTGGAAATTTTTTTAAAGAAAACTACTGCATGAAATGTTTCAATCTTTTGGTCATATATGTATTCGTGGATGTATAATGAATACATGATAAAATGTGTAGACCAAAAAATTAAAAATTCAGCGAGTTATTAGCAATCTCCCAAGGCTCAAAAAAAAAAAAGTTCCTCCACTGCTGCAGTGATAGCGACCTTCACAGTTCCGGAAATAAAAAAAACCAAAAAGTTTATTAAACTAGAAGGTATTTCCCGTACCATGAACCACGGCTGAAAAAAAAATTGAAAGTTAACAAAATGGCGGAGTTTTTAAAAAAAATTTCAAATTTCACGCGAAAATTTTATGATTTTTGGCCTGCCAGAATTACATTTTTTATTCGATCGGAAAACTGGAGGTTCATGGTACGGGAAATACCTTCTAGTTTAATAAACTTTTTTTTTTTTTATTTCCAGCACTTTGAAGGTCGCTATCACTGCAGCAGTGGAGGAACTTTGAGCCTTGGGAGATTGCTAATAACTCGCTGAATTTTTAATTTTTTGGTCTACACATTTTATCATGTATTCATTATACATCCACGAATATATGACCAAAAGATTGAAACATTTCATGCAGTAGTTTTCTTTAAAAAAATTTCCAAAAAAACACCTTTTTTTCAGGCGGTCACACTAGTGGTCCCCCTTAACTACTTTTTGCCATTAAATGGCTAACATAAAATTATAATTTTACTTTAAAAGATTTTATAGGGATATCTTTGGGATACATTTTCTCTTGAAAAAATCATGAATTTGGCCACCGTTCTGATTTTTATTTGAGGTTTTAAAAGGTCTAATAAAAATGTAGCCTGCAAATATACAACTCTCTGTTTAAGAATGGTCTCCAATTGTGGAAGTCTAAATTGTTGAGCAATTGATATCATTTCAAAAATTTCGTATCTCTCTTAAGGGAGGCATTTATAAGGATATGAAAAAGATGTCAATATTTTTTGGTATCGAATAGTTTGTTATTGATACCTGTCTTATTTTATTCGATATTTCAGATAAGTAATTTAATATCAATACTTTTGCTCATTTCAGAGCTACACAGTAGGTATAGTAAACCAATTTACATGAAAGATTGTATTCCAGATTTTGCAATTGCCATTTTCCATGTTGAGCACATCGCTAGATCTTATAAATATGTTTCGTTTATGTTACTTACTAATTGGAATTATTGAATGGAACTTTTTAAATTAGTTTAGTGAACAAAAAACCACTCAAGAAAAAGCATCTCCCTTTTCGAATTTTGGATTCGTTTCGATTCTGTGTCCCTATTGTCTTTTAGTTTTTCTTTTCCTATATAGACGATCTTAAATGAAAATACCTTCAAGAGATTCTTAAATGATTATTTAAGTTGTGTTTTTTTACATTTCTGTTTTGCTACAAGCTTAATGTTCAGTGTATACGAAACAACTTCTGGCTTTTAAAAAGTTTTCGCCTCTCAAGTTTAAAATTTAAAATCGTAATTGTTTCACTTTCCTCAAAATGGTCCAAACTTCTTAAATCGCTTGAATCCCTCAGCACGAGGATTATTGTTTTGAGGCGATGTAGAGGAGTTGAATCCCCTGTGGTTAGTCCCTCGCTTTAATGTAATCCTCCGAAGAATTTAAAGCTTTAAATGCATTTCGGCGCATAGAGTGGGCAAATTTATTAGATTTGCTTTATGCAAAGCAATTAAGGAGAGAATGCAGAATTAACTGCAAATAAAAAGTGACTAGAGTGCTTGGAAATGTAATAGATGTTTTAGGGCTTTTTAAAAACTCCTTGTGATGAATAAAACTCTTCTCGGAAGCCGGGAGCGAAGCGTGAATTGTTCCGCGAGAAGAATTTAAGCGGAACATAAAACCGACCGATGCTCATAAGGAAGAGGTTTGGTTCTCTAAGGACGCATACCGCAAAAACTATAAAGGGAGCAGCTATATAATTCAATAGCTGCAGATGCTTAAAACTATAATTCCAGGCAATAAAATCCCTGCAAAAAATACGATCCCATTGTGGAAGCATCCCTTAAATCCCATTGAAAAAACGTAGAGATGGTCTGTATAAATTTTAAACCCCTTCGATAGAGAACGACGGCAGACTTTAACTGAAAGCTTTTTACGTCTCTCCATGGAGCCCATTTCGAAAACGAAATAAATTGTTATGACTCCATTTATCCGGGAACCATCAAACAGCAAATCTCTCGTAAAATCGCAGTCAGTCTCAATCCGGCCTTTGTTGGCCGCAATCACAGCGCCTCCATTCACACAGCTTCGGGGTGCCTTCGAAGAGATCTCTGGGTCCAGTGGACCTCCAGCCTCCAGCCTCCAGCGCACGGGAACCAGACACGTCTCCCGAATCTGGGTACAGCGACTAGCGTCTGCTCGGGCTCACTGGAGGCGAGATAACTCGGTTTATTAAGTCGTTCTCGAGTCATTAAGCGATCATCTTGGTTAGCTTCGAATTCGAGCTCACGGCAAGAAAAACAAACAGTGGAGCTTCCGGGGTGGGGTCCAGGGGCGGAGGCCGTCGGAGACGTCTTCGCATAAAATTTGCATTTTAGTGGGCTCTTCTGTCGAGTTTTGCATATGCGTCTGGGAGACCCAGTGCCCTCCCGGGTGCTCCCTGGGACTCCCAGCAGCCCGGCTGGGCTCTGAGAAGATTCGACGGCTCTGAATTCGCCTTTTATTCCCTTTATGACTACTAAAAGTGTTTTTCCGTGATTGGAACCACACACAATGAATACGTCATTATGACGGATTCCGCTCACGCCTGTAACCGAAGAACGCTGTAATGAGGTTCTTCTGTTCGCTCATTAAGGCGCTAGCGTATTGCGATGCGCCTCGGCCTCACTTTGTGGGGGGTTGGGCCTTTTGACAGCTCGGATTTATGGAGGATTGAAACTTGATTTCTTGTCCCGGACTGAGAGTGAAAGGGAATCCTCCGGAGCTCAGCGGGCGTCACAAATCACGGCTGGAATTGCCCCCGACTCCTGAAACGCACACATAATATATGAAATCGCATAAGAATTATACATGCGAGGGCGACACTTGGGGCCTCCAGCAGGGCGGCGAGCCCATTCAGCCCTTGATAATGCCAAGAAAATGAGCTGAATTTTGAATGGATGTTAACAATATGCTGACAACAGGGCTGGAAGAAGTGTCACTCGGTGAAAAGGACCTTCGTCTTCCGGCTTTCGCTGACGGAGCCGGGCTCAGAGAAATGACTGAGTCGGATTGACGGCTGCCAGTTTCGTTGTCGTGCCGAAGGGTTTTTCAGGGACTTAGCCGCATTGTAAGATGTTTTGGATTTCCTCCAGGATCTGTCACATTCTTCTCAATTTATTTCAGATTTTATTAAATTTTCAGGCGACTGAGGGAGGGTTTCCACTGCCTTATTGCTTTCTTATAACTTATTTTCGATGTTTTCTTACCCTTTCAAGTATTGAGAACACAAAACCAAATAAATGTAAAAAATACTTCTTTTCAATCTTTTTTTGGTCTAGACCTTGTCAATCTTTCCAAATCTCTCTTTCAAGCAGCTTAAATTACTTTAAGATTTTATTTCATAATTAAAGAAAGAAAAAAGAAGTTGGAAAATATCTAAGAAACGAGATTAATAAATAAGTGTATACTGATTAACAAAGCTAAAATCAACAATTTTACTTAGAATTATATTCCTCTATCATTGTATTATTTATAATATGTATTATCGTGTATTTGTTTTCTAATTAAGAATGCAGATTTTTCACAATGGGCATTACAGTATTAATAAATCTTGTTTAATTAAGATTCAGTAATGAGATAGTACCATATTATCAATTCATCGAAGGTTGTTGGTTTTCGTTATAACGTATCTACCGTGAAAACAAAGAGTTGGTGTATAACAACGCATGACTTCATTTATACAATTATTCAACACTTAACATAATTAAGAAATATGTAAACAATGGTGCAGGTGAATTCATTTAGATGTTTCAAAACCTTGTTTAGATATGTCGAACTTGGTCTCGCTAGAGGCGCAAATAGCTAAATTTTATGCAAACATTTTCACTATTTCGTCACTTTTAAAAAGAAAACGATGTTCCTGATAAAAATACGCGTACAAGAAATCTTCTGTATCGCCTTTTTTTTAAAAAAAAATTATAATAGATTTGAAATGTCAAATTACTCAATCCAGCTTTTTGACGAATATCGTGAATTTAATTTTAATTTTTTTTTAAATTGAATATGCCTAGAAGTGTAGGGGAAGAGTGGCATGAAAAGTCAGTTTTACACAGGGCCCAAACAACAAATAAGGAAATAAAAATAAAAATTATTTTTACGATAAAGTCATCATTTCAACAGTATAGATTAATAGTGATTGTAACGAGATATTTTTGTAGAGGAGAGTGAAATCCTTAAAAAAAATGCTTACAACCTGAAAAATTGCTTGTAACTTGCAAAAATTAAAGATAACTTAAAAACAGTATTAAATAAACTCTAATTTTTTTTAAATTATTAATAATAATTAAAGTTTTGGGAGTTGATTTTGCTTTCGATCATTGTGGGATTTCAAAAGTGTTAGAAGCCCCATTTTTTCGCATAGGGTTCATATTGCCCCTCTTTCTCCTATATTTAAACAAAGTGACTTTTTATATTAAAAATAATTATATAAAAATAATAGTTGTTAGCATGACAAATAATGATACAATTTTTATGGAGTATCAGTGATCCAGTCGGTAGTTTTTGTGCAATAGAAAACGGCTCTTTCAAAACTTGGCTTCTTCAAGCCACTCTTTCCCTACTAGTGCTAGTTACTAGATCAATAGAGCTATTACTACTTTGAGGAATAATTCTATTATGGCCTTATAAAGTCTGGAATATCATTTTACCTGCATACATAAATTTGTACGTACTTCCTCTTTCCACTGTATCTGTGGTATTCGATACCAAGATAAGATGCTACCTTCAGCGGTTTTATTTAGCTCAAAAGACGTAATTTGGAAGAATTTCAAACTACTTATCTTCAATGTTTTAATTTCGGCATACCCCTTTACTTTTATAAGTATTTTTCTGATCATTCACCATCGTTGCAACAACAAATGGTAGGTACGAATACTTACGTGATAGTCTTGAGAGCCTAACAACTATAATTTTCCTATTATTAATTATGTAAAGTTGTTAAATATGGGATCAAACCTTAAACAGGTAATTGTTGCTATTGAATTGGATTTTATATTTACACCTCATTATAGTTATTTATTCCAAATGCAAAAGCACATTTATGTTTGATAAAGCAAAAGACTTGGAAAATGATTATGAATTATTATCTGAGCCCGAGACCAGCGCGTGTGCGAGGCGTCCATGCACCCAACCATTAGACGCATGCAAATTTCAATCAAGCCCAGTGTTTATTCATAAGGCAGGGATCGTGCGGCCCTACTACTATATCGACTTCAATTTAATTGCAGTGATTTGTAATCCATGCGAACTTGTTGGAATAATTACTCAGTGAAGCATTTCCTGACCATTCCTTACGCGACATAAATTCCTCATTAGTGCAGTGGCCCCCAGGTGAGGAACAGCGGCTGCATGTTGTTTTTCACGTGCCTCACCAGCACCTGACTCCGGAGTGACCTCCGTGGAGCGAGCTCCCTCTGCAGTTGCGAAAGAGAAATTTGCTTGCTGCGAAAATAATTGGCGCTTTCTGCCTTTCATTTGCGAGAACGTCTTAAAGAAAGAGTCACAAATGCACCGTGCCACTTCCCTGCGGGGTTCGAGCTAACAAGCGGGCTGCGGGGGGAATAACTTTCTTTTCTTTCTTTCCGGAGAAGAGACGTCTTGTCCGGAGCTAGCAGAGCTAGCAGAAAGCGAAACAGATTCTCGAGCGGCTAGATTAGGGACTATCTGTCGCTTCGTCGGTGCAGGTATTGAATTGATACGGTGGTGCTAGGAAATTAGCGCTAAATTTAGTTTCAATTCATTTTTACAGTGAAATCGTGAAAGTTTAATTATATCTCCGTCCCTCGTTGTATTTTTATGGGTCCTCATTATTTTTAGAGCATAGAAGTCTAGTGGTACTACAGACAAAACGCCGCGGCATTGTTCCTCCACTCCGGCGCGCCACGCCGCCACCGATGATGCATACGGGCGTCTGGTTAACCAGTGATCCAAATTCTTCGTAGATCTTCTCGTGAAATAAATTATCCGACCTTAATCTGACGCGGAGTCGCGCATCTCGCTACTTTACACTGATTTAATGATCTTTATGCATGTTTACGATTTTCCTCTTTTCTTAATCTTCCAGCGAGCCTCATGCATCTCTTTTTCTTGGCGGCGTTCTTCTGGCTCAACACGATGTGCTTCAACATTTGGTGGACTTTTAGGTAAGTCGAGATTTATTTTTTATTTAGTGGCCATTTGATGGGCTTTGTTCTCATGTTGCCGAATCCTCCGTTTTGGGGTTAATTGGGTGGCTAAACGGTCTCTGGTTGTTTCAACAATTTATTACAACCTTCTTGTTAGGCCTTTAAAAAATAGATGCCTTAAAATGTATAGGTAATTTGTATTTTAAATTCATTTATACAGCTTTATTTCATTATTCTGTATTTAATTTTGGTTGCGACATGATATGATATTAGGAAAATATTGCAATAAATAATTGGCGAATATGATGAGACAGTTTTCAGGCTTAAGGCACATTTTATACCCAAAGCAATCTTAACACTTTGACAGCCGGATGACCTTTGACAAAAAGTTTTGCACTTGCTGGAACTTTTTACAAACTTTACTTAGACTGTTTAAAGCATTTTTAATATTCGAGAAGGTTTTATTAAAATTAATATTTTACATAAACGTGACTATGGACGACAGCCGTCAGAAAAATCAAGTCACATAAATGTCATACCGGCCGTCAAAGTGTTAAAATCCGATCTTAGTGATAAAAATATCTTCGGGGATGAATATTTCAAAGTAGGGTAAATAGTATTAAATTACGTGTTTGTTTACTTTACATAGTTAACAATTGGAAAAACAATAAGTACATATATTCAAAAATATTTCTATTAGTTAATAAAAATAATATTTAAAACAAAAAACCCAACTGCTTAAACAGCAAACTAAAAAATAATAATAATATAAAATGGAACAGAACATTTTTTACCCTCGGCTAAAAATAGCTGAGTAGTCAGCCTTAAGGAAGTAATTGCAAGATGATAGACAATATTGTTGACACTCGCAAAGTCATGCCAACAAAAAAAAAAAAAATATTAAATGCAATCCGGAATTAATATCTCACAGGAATTTTTTTTTTCAATCTGTGAATCATAATATGCAAGGTTTCCACTTCTTATATCATTTTTTGGCATGAGTTTAAGAATCGCACAGAAGTATTTCACCGCGCTAATTAATGTTCGAGTTTCTCAATTGATAAAATAGAATTATTTCCTGTTTTTGGAATCATTGGTGCTCATATACTTAAAGTAATATAATTCTCCTTGTTAGATAAAATTTAAAGTATACCTATGTACCTACTTATATTAAGGAAGCTTCAACAGACTTTAATTATCTTTTCAGTTCAAATAATCGTAAAGTAGAAAAAAAGTACATATGGTAATATCGACTACGTTTAGTTATTTTAAGTTTGTTCTTAATCGATTTTGCAGAGTTGAACTTTAAAATTACATACAATTTGCTAATGGTGACTATGTGTATTCAATTTTTCCACCTCATTTAACCCATTTGCACCTGACGCAATTTAATTTATCAAACGTATAGTCTTCATGCATTTTTTTGTTTTTTATTTTTTTATTTAAACCTCGAAAGTTTCATGGAATCCACTTGCCATTCCTTTTAGAATCTAGTGGGACGTACCTTCGAAATCCGATGTGATTGTCCATTTTTCCATGCTTCGAAACGATTCGATTGGTTTTTTATAAAAAGAAAAAGAAAATCTTGTCGAGGTGTAAGTAAATTTTAGAGAAGAAAAAAATTGTGTTCAAGCAACCGGTTAGCAGTAGAAGCCCCTTTGCAGTTTCTCTGGTATCTCGTCTGGGTTTTGGCCCCCACTGCATGAGCACACCACCGACAAGGTCCAGTAACTCTGAATGAAAATTTCTGTAAAGATATGCTTCTGGCTGCGGTTACACAGCACGAGAGAGCGACGCGACGGTAAGGCAAGGTAAGTGGCGTAGCAGCCACCTTTGGACTATGGAAAATCCGCCACATGAATATGTGGCGTGTGGTTGGCTTTTTCATGGCCCCAGCCCCAGGACTCCGCTCCGGTGTCGTCGCCGACGACCGCGACGGCAAGACGCTGGCAGCCAGCTGCAATTGCAGCGGCAGCCCCTCGGATTCATCTGTGTCATATGCAGAAAAGATCGCCGCGCTCCTTCAACCGGAAAATATCGTCGCCGCCGTTTGAGCAATTTCATCGGTTGCCAATGCATCGCATCGCATATGGTTCTGCCGCTCAAATTTGTTTTATCACTTTGTAGCCAGGGACGCGAATATACCAAACATGGGGCCCAAGTTGTTTTCTTCTTGCACGACAAAGTGCCTTCAAGGCTGCGGTTAAGAAACTGCTTTAAAAAATTGCTAATGTGAACTTTGGAGGAAATAATGACTTAATTGAGACGTAATTTGCCGGTGACCTTTAAGCGAAAAATGTACGAACAAAGTGCTCCAGCAGGCTTGGTAAATAATGCACCTACCCACAGGGCTGGGATTACGCCGGCGCGTTGAGAAGGCAACGTGTTGAAGTTATTCCATAAATAATATTCACGGTGTCTGAGCCATGCTCAATAACGAATGCGAATGGAATTTTTGTCGTACTTGAGTTGTCAGACGCGAGTTTTTGGATCGGACGAAGATTAAAGCAATTTATGTAATTATGAGCACAACAATCTTGGCGTAACTGGGATAAGTGCGAACGAAAATTGAAAATTGGTTTAAAAAAAACTTGCCGTTGGCAGATGAGTTGTTTTGTGCAGAATTGATTTAAAAAAGACGGACAAGTGAGAGTAAGGTTTGCGCCTTAAGGGTTCCGTATACAAGGTGTATAATTAATTAGAAATTAATCATTTTTTAATTTTTTTCCTTAAGGTACTTGCACTGTGAGACCTTCCCTCACGCTAAATTTAAAAATTCTAGGTAAACAGTATCAGATCGTATCTTTTTAGTTCATTGACTTAACCTTTTTACTTTTTGTTTTCCAACTCGATGCCTCGAGCCGTCATAATATCAATTTTTTTGCAGTATAATCTTTACACTACACTTAATTATTGTTGTGGTATCCCTAAGATAAATGAGAAAATTCTCCCAGAATATAGTTAAAAAATTCTTTCAGCTCAACGGCTCCGGTGTTCTCACTTCCAAGATGATATTGGAAAGAATTGTTTAAAGTTTTAGTTTATCAAATTTGTCTACGAACATTTATAACTGTGAAAAATTGTACAATTTTTAACCACGAATTAAACCCGTAGTTTAGTCTATGCATGATATAAGAGAGTATGCGCATTATGGCTTAGATAGTCTTAAACTGGGCCGATTTTGACCGATTTCCGAGTTTTTTGTAGGAAAAAAGGGAAGCAATTTCAGCGTGTTTAAAATATACAGAATAATGTGTTTAACACCAATGCTACCAATTAAAATCTTGTTAAAACATCCTAAGGTTCTTATTGACCAAATTTGTGGTGAAGGTATTTAGGTACTATGGAGGATTCTAAGAAAGTATTTTAGTATATTCTGACGCAAAGGTTTGGAATGTTCAAACGTTTCTTCAAGGTATGCTTAGGTACTAATATGGAAATCAAACAAATCAACATTCTTTTTGATGTTTACTTTCATGCGATTAGCCAGTTAAACTTTTTTAAAGATGTTTGTCTGTAGAAACGGGAGAAAAAGTAGGGTGCTTCGAACTAAAACCTTAAGAGGGAATTTAATAAATTTTTCTTGGACTCCTATAAATATGAATATAATAATAAAGAGAACATTTTCGTGTATATAGATTAAGATTTTACAGTCGTTGAAAAGATGTGATATAGGTATGTCATAGATCGATAAAATAAAAAGCAGAGGATCTAAATGCCTACCCTACAGGATACATCATGTAACGAATATCTTCTTCGGCTTTGAACGAACAAAAACAATTTGATATATCTCGCTAAATAAATATGACCGAATATAATCAACAAGCAAACGTTGAATGTACAGACTTAATAGCTTCAGGATTTTATTAAAAGCTATACAAAAGTCAGTATAGACAATTTGTCCGTAGATCTGTTTATTTATTTCGTTTTAAAAAATTTGTACTTACGTATGATCATAGCTATAATTTTTCTAACTATTCATTCTTTAAGTTGTGAAATGATGTGGGTTTAACTATATTTTAACTAAACCAGCGAGGTATTGTTTTTCATTTATCAAGATCATCGCAATTTTATAACGAAACCAACTTTTTTAAAGTCTTTATTGGTAAACGTAATTGCCCCATTGCCAGACTTCTCTTTCACCACAAATCTCAATATCCCAAACGTCGGACGATAAGATTTTTGTCAACAACTTACTCAGACTGTCAAATAATTCCGGCGGAGAAAACGAAGGGAATTAATAATCCAAACAATTCGCTTCCCACTAACCCCGAGGTTCAAGTGGAGGAGTCTGGGCCCCCGGAGAATTCTCGAAAATACTTCGAGTAATGTCACACATCATTTACAGGGAAAATTTATGGTGACTTAAATCCATCCAAGAAGAGTTGGATGGACGGTTACACGCCGCATGCCTGGGAGTGTAAACAGCCATAAAATCCTCGGGTGAAATAAGAGTTTTTCCATAAACCCAACAAGTCTCTGATAGGTCCACTTAACATTTAGACGAGACTTGAAGGAGGCGGGACACGTCTTGGAAGTTGGTAAACACCGGAGAGGACTCTTGCAGAAGAAACTGGGCGATTCCTAAATAAAAGCGAATCCTCCTCGGGATGATTCACAATCCCCCGAGAATAGCTTCCAAGTAATTAGCAGACGTTTCAATTACTCGAGTGATGTCGGCCGTCGACATCTTCACAACCGCTCCGTGATGAAGATGAAGATGACGCGGCATAACTCCGTCAAGTGCATCGCAGCGGCGGATTAATAAACCCCAGCCAGGCCCTGCGGACTGAATTAGAAATTTCACTTGAAATAGAAACGTTTGCGCCCCATTCTTTGAGGGGCTCCGCCCCCCGTCTTTCCTAGGGGGCTCCGGCACCTGAATAGCCCGGATTTGTGAGAACGGTGATATCGATGAATTTTAAGCGAGAAAGGCTTGAGTCAGGTCGCGGGGCACAAAGGCAATTGATTCGTTTCATGACCTGAAGGCAAAGCGATCTTCATCAAAAATTGCTCCTCAAATTACAAGGCAAAATGCTATTCTTATACGTAGAGATCTCGCGATCTCGCGGCTGAGGCGGACTCCGTTTTTAATTTACGCGGTCAACTTTAATTGCGCCTCTTCTCCGCGATCTTTATCGCGCCTGGTTTACATAGTTAGCGCTTTCGGGAGATTCATGTTCCCGGAATAGGTCAAAGCCATTAAGAGGCTTCGGCCATGACTGGAAAAGAATAAAAGTCGAATTTTAATTGTGATTTAATTGCATCGCTTCTCGGCACACCGACTGAATAGCGGTGGCAGATTTTGTTTTGTTTGAGATCAAGCGATTTGATTGTTTGCATTCCTCGCGAGCGAACAAGTCATTTTCATTGCAGGCACCGGAGTTAACGCTTCTATCGCCTACTTCCCATGATTTGGTTATTAATCCCCATTAGCCCTAGTTTTAGCCAAAATGGTGTGAATTTAGTGGGAAATTGAAACTTGCGGTTTTTTTATTAACCCAAGGCATCAGTAATGATTAATAATCTACTTCCCTTACAAAATTATCTTATAGATTAATGAGATATTAATCGTAGTCTTCCTATAGTCCTATATACAAATGAAAAAGATAATCGAAAAACAGTTAAATCTTCTGTTGTAGGTTCATATTTCATTAACCCGTTGTAGTCACAACCTTGAAATACTTCGTAAGAGTCACACGGCGTCCTTTAGACCCCAGGTCAAAGAAACAGTGTTCATTCATTAATTTTTCTAAATTTTCTAGCAAAAATTTAACTGAATATATTTAAAGGTCTCTTTTACTATAGTAATAAAATTTATAAAATTTCAATATTTTGAAATAAAACTTTAGAGACATGCTCCTCAGATAGTGCACTTCCGTATAAAAGTTAGTGTTATTTTCAGTACTAACAAAAGTGCACTTATTTTGCAGATTGAAGTGTCACATTTTTGAAAAATCGGGAAAGTTAACATAGAATTTATAAGAAGTGAACTAAGATAACACTTTACCATTTTGAGAATTCTCAATAAAATTTACAAGTCTACTTCTCTATTATTCAGTCTGATTTTTTAACGAGATAACTACGCAATTTAATATCATGGAAAAAAGCTCTATTTTCTCGTTGTATTCAGAAATAAATAAATAAATTTTTAAAATGAGTTTTGTGCTACAATTTTAAGTTTAAAAATAATTTTTTTAGGAAAAAAAAAGATATTATTTCTAGGAAACTAGAATTAACTCAAGTCTTAAATTTCTTCTATTTGGTTTAAATATAAAATAATAGTTTAAGGTAACTAGAAAGATTAAATTTAATTTATTTAACCTCAGATTATCTCCAACTGATCTTAAAGTCATTAATATGTGCACATATTCATTATTCAATAAAAAAAAAACATTCAAATAAAACACACTAATAACAATATTTATTGTAAAACGTGTTCAATGTTATGACGAACAACTTTTTATTTAATGGACGGTAATCAAGTTGCTACTTGATGGTGTAATAATAATATCCATTACCTAAATGGAACACTGTTTCTACATTATGGATATGAACTATTGATGTCAACAAGTTAAATTTAATGATAATGAATTCGCCGACAACTACGGATCTTATCAACATTAAGTAGCCAAAGTATAATCTCTAATACGTAAAATGTGTAGGTAAAAAGTACACCTACAAAAGCTGAGATTAAATTAAGCGTCAGTGGTTTATTTTGTGAAACCATGCAATTTGCGATTTCACCTATCACTCTCAAAAAATATTTCCTGTAAAACTGCTTCAATTTTCAGAAGTGTCAAAATTACGAAAAATTAAAATTGTTCACAAATATACAACGTTTAGGAAATTTAAAATATCACATTGAATGATTAAATCGGTCTTCGCTAGTTCCAAACTAATTTTGAATTTTTAACCGAATTAGAGAAATTTAAAAATAGTATTTAAGAGAACTTGCTTGACAGTATGGTAGTTAAGTTGTAAGTACCGTATTTTTACGTGTAACATTTATCCAATTTTTTTAATATTTTAAAAATCAAAGATAAAAAAAATTTCCTCATAACTAGGACAGAAAGTATAAAAAAATCTCTCTCATTATATTTTCTTAAAGAATAAATTACTTATCTTTTTAAAAAAGAATTTCACCATATAATTATACTCTTAAAATAACTGAATGTACCAAATGAGGATATCATTTTGCTTTTCATTTCGCGGACTGACCGACATTCAATTTATCTGTCCTCTTTCCTTGTTGAGAAGACCTTTTCTTTAGCGGCTTTATTCAGACAAAAATACCTTCACGCAATCACGATCTGGCATCAAGAATCCCAAGGAGAGAAGATCTTTCATCAAAAAGAATGCTGCGTGAGCTAAGAAGACATATGTGCAATTAATTAACCTCAATTAGCTAAAGATGTTCCATAATTTTCTTCAGCGATGAGGTCGCCTTAACATTTTGATGGCGCGAGAGGTGTTCCCATTTTTATCTTAATTGTAGGAGAAAATAAAAGTTTCCATTGCCGCAATATTCTCGCGGCAATGCGATAAAATTAGAAACGCCTTAACAGAAAACCTCGATGGATTTTTTAGAAAAATGCTAGAATTCTTTGAATTGCCCAGATTTCAGCACTTGAGCGCAAAATTGATGTGTCCGCGATGAAATTAAACACGAGAAAGCAGCTATTTGCGCCACCGCAAATAGACTTTCGGGAAAAAAATACGACAATAGCATAGCATCATCCACCAAGTTCAGCTCACCTATCGCTGCCTCAAATTCCGTGGGATCTGCTAAGAGTTAGCCAAATCCACAAAGACATTTATCAGGCGCTAAAAGCACTGCTGAGTGTTGATGGGTGGAATTTAAAATGCAGGAAACTCGGGGAACCGGGGGTACCCCACACTCTGGCCGGACAAATGACCTGATAGCGCGGAATTGACTCGAACACGCTCCCACCGTCGTTTGATGAGATAAATTCGAGTTTAACCTGTCTGCAGCCGTTCGATATCTTGTCGAGCAAACAGTGCCACCGATAAGCGATCGAAGCTAATTGACCGATCGCGACGAGTTCTAATTTTGGGCTGGTTCCCTTGATTCGGCGTCTTCGTCGTCGTTGTCGTCTTGAATGGCATTTCGGTAATCCCCTGTTGACAGAGTGCATAGGGTAAACAAAATAGGATTGGTCGGTATCACCGATGCGACCAAGTCCGAAACAGAACCAGAACTGCAGTGCCGCATAAAAGCTGTCGTAAATGACAACTCGCAGAGGTCAATGACACGATGCGTTTTTATGTGTGCATCTAGTGCAGCAGCATACTCGAGAATTCACATGTCAATCACAGACTATGCTATGATGATGCTACATGAGCGTCATCTTCTCATCTGTCGGTGCTCTTTGGAGCAGTATGCAAATCGGCGTTCTTACCTCAATTAAAGCAAAACATCTGCCCAGAGTATATTTATCTTGGGAACTCAATTTGCCTCTACAAATTTTACTCGGGCGTCTTCCAAGAAATGCGGCTTCACTTGCCAGATACAAAATATTCTTCGCCATTCATGCCGCATTAATTACCTAAACGTGTGCGCATAATGGATCCGGTGTTGCTAAAATGAAACCGCGACCACTTGGCGATCAATTGCGATCGGACATCGGGCAGAATCACTTGATGGATGCTCTTCTGCAAATGCTCGGTTGACGCCACTAAAAGGGCAGCACAAGTTGCGGCTGCCGTCTAGAGATCTCGTTGAGATCGGCCGACAGGCTCAAGTGATGCTCTGATTAGAACTGGACCACTATCTCGATCGTTTCCAGTCCATTCACGCATAGCAATCTATCTTAGAACTATCTCATCTTATAGCTGGCGCCGTTCATTTCATTTCGCTGCTAAGATTTGTATCGATTGAATGATTCGATTGTGCTTCCCTAAATTAATTTGCGGGAATTCACTTAAATTAGATTTCTGTTCTGCTCTCGAGCAGTTCAATTCTGGGTCGGGAGTCAATTCTACGGAAATGTTTTCTTGATAACGATTGCTGGCGCATCAATAAGCGAACAATTGGGAACTGATTTGACCAGCCACCCACTAAGTGACTCCTATCAATTTTTTTAACTTATTCATACATTTTTTAATTTATAGCTTTGATTTTTGAGCTGTGGTGGAAAATATCTTAGTTATTAATTAACAAAAATTTCTAGAATCTGAGCATACATAAATTAGAAATGGCCATGAAGAAGTTAAACATATAATGCTTATTTATTGTGAAATACTGCTGATAAATTTCGTTTAATATGTAAGCGTGGGATGGCAGTATACCTTTTAGAAGTTTGTTATATTTTTAGACTAAACATTTCGCCACATATTGAAGTGCTCAATATTAAGTTTTTCTATCGATGTTAAATATTTCAAAAAAATCCTGAATATGCTATAGGCTTCGGTTGGTACTGTTTATAAAAACTTTAGAAATAAATCTTTTTCGGAAGTAGGTAAGCCCAGAGCTCTATCACTTGGATGCCCAGTGCGACAACTTCCACTTAGAACATCATCCGCAATCAGTTTTGGTTCTAGTTTCGGCTTTAAAGTAAGAAAAAGTCGTCTTATATTTTATAAATTTATAAATAAAAAATCGAAATTAAGCTGTTTTAGGATTAATATTAAATAATGTAACAATTTTCAGAATTTGGAAGGAAAAAAATATTTAAATGAAAACAATACATGTGATTAAGTTTGTTGAAAAAGAAATCAAATTATACGCCGAGGACGCGCAAATAAATCTGAAACTTTTCCCTCATTTGAATTGCGCTGTGCTTTAGAGCAATACATATAAGTATGTTTTTGGTGGCGAAAAATGTGACACGACAGTTTTATGAGTTTTATGTGTCCCATGGGAACCAGCCATAATTTAAGCTATTAAACGAGGGGAAAAACGTAAACAATTTGCCCAGGCGACCCACCTGCGAAGCGAAATCAAATATTAAACTTCCTCCCGAGCCAACAGTGGTCTAATAATTTCATCGGAGAGTTTTCTATTGTATATTTTGCAGCCGGAGGTTCGAACTCATTCCTCGGAGGTGGCTCAAATTTCCGAGATTCTGCTTCCCTCAAATCAGCCGCCATTCAGCATATTCTCGAGAATCAGATCGGATGTCTGAAGCCACTACGTCACCTAGGGAAGTCTCCCGCCCCCTGGCTGTCTGGTGACATTTGAAGTGCTTCCCTCGGGTCGAATTTCTGAAACGCTCTTTGGGGCACACACGCCCGGCTGAGCCCCCCATGCGCCTTGCATTTCTGACTACTGTCTCCTGTCGCGTCTTCCAGTGCTCTTGGTCTTGGCATTCCTCAAGCAATTCCACGGCGCGTCTTTCTAGCTTTAAAGACTAGCTGCTAGCGGGAATTTCGCTTTATTTTTTACTGCACAACTCATAAGTCAACGGCCGCTCGCGATGAGCAGCGTTTTTTTTTTATATCGCGTTGCGCTGCTTAATGTGCTCCGCAGCTAATTTGAGTGTGCCCGCGAATTTTCGGAAACGGCCGTTCCATTCGCAAATATTCGACATAGTCCATCGAATCGCGGAAACACCACACACGAGTGGAGCGTACTCAATTCTTTAAATTTTCCAAGAAGAAATTTATTTGCTCGGCTAATTGGAGCTAAACCGCGAAGAACATGACGTCGACATGGGAGGCCGCAGCTCAGGACCGTCTGATCTGTCACGACGCCACTTAAAAGATTATCTTCTCCGAGATTTTGGGGCTCAAGTTGCGCGCGACGCGCCATGGGGCCAGGCGCAAACGGAAGCGGCTATCGAAGAAATCCCGGGGATAAGCCCGGGACTGATTTATTGGGTTCGGATTTGGGAGGCACTCGCAGGCCTCTGAACTCTGCACCTCTCGGTTTCTTTCGGGAACGAATTATAATTTGATTAGTCATAATCACTAATCAGGCCCCACCATGCATTTGTTTTGGTACTCGGCCATTTGAAGTCGCGGCCAATGGCTCGCGATGTGGATATTTTCGGCGGCTGCCCGCCGCTTTTGCAATTTCCTATTAACTTTTTGCCATGGGCTGGGCAACTTCTTGCCTATTGAAAATTAACTGTTGGCGTTTCTTTTGAATTATGCCTTTAATTTGCCCGCAATTGAATTAATTAACTCAACAGGCCCTGTCAGGATCGAAAAACAAATGATCGTTCAGATAAAAAGCGAATCCAATTTAGCGGAGGCTCTTGAAGTGGCGGTAACCTTTTGGGTTAATCACGTTAACCGGACAGGAAATTCCTTCACCAGGTGGGTTTTTGATTAGAACAAGAGCAGATAAACTTCTTCGGTTTCGTGGTTTTTGCATTGATTAACATATTTGAAGCTTTCAATGCTCCAAATGGGTATGCGCGGGAGAAAAAAGGTCAAGGATGGGCAAAAAATTAATTGGTTTTGAGTATAAATTGAATCGAACTGTTTGTTCAAAGCTTTGTGTTTCTTAAACATCCAGTTGGTAGATTTAATGAATCGCTTTTCATGTTTTATGCGCAACTTTATTTTAGCCGTTAATTCGAGCTCAACTCCGCTACGTACTTGCGTTTTTGGTCTAAAAAAAGATGAGAAATGTAGAAATAATTACTTGTAGACAGCATAAATTAGTTACCGTCTTCTACACCGTTCATACTTAACGGATTGAAATAACAAAATGGAAGTTTAGCAGGTTTGCAACTAGCAGCCCATGCGCGAAACCAGCCTTAGGATATGAAATAGAGCTATAGAGAACGGTTATAAAAATGATCATAATGTGATAAGACTTTGACTAATTGGACTAGTTTAACGCATTTCATCAAAGATGTTTGCAACCATAGCAAGCATTTTGTTGTTCATATAACAACATAAAAAGAATTACCTATCCTAAACACTTTATTCTAGGCAGTCGCAGATTTTGGACTTTTACAGTATAGTGCATATATGTATACGGTTTTTTTAAATTCTGCAATATCTATTCTATTTACTTGTATTTTGGTGTTATTTCTTTAAACGAAATAATTTTTACACATCCAACCACCAATTTTAGCATCACAAGAAAAAAAAAAACTATGTTCGATAATGGGACAAGTATAGTGACTTTGTGACTAACTAACTTTGCACTTAAATATAAAAGACGCAAATTTAATATTGGAAAACAAATAACACCTAGGTACTTTCCGCAAAAATTCGCTTTATTATTCGTAACTTCTCTATTTTACTCTTACCTTTTTCGATCAAGGAGTAGGCGTTACCACCCGTCAATTTTTCTGAGAATCACATCTTATTGTTTGCTTCGTCGCAGAAACGTTTCCCTTATTCATGCTAAAATGGATTTAAAAAAAAAGAAATATTGCTTGAATGATAAAGCAATAAATTGCGTCATGTATTGACTTGACTCTTAGGCGGAAGCCTACATGTACATGAACGGTTTGGAATTTCGCTCATTTGCATTACTACATTTTTTACTTTGCATTTTATTTACATTTTTGTATCATGAGTTCACTGTCTTACGATTTTTGGATGCAAAAACGCAACTCAATCTGATTTGGTTGCAATATCCGCTCCTAAGAGAGTTCATGGTCAACCAAAGAAGGTTAATGACGCGGTATGGTTTACTTTTATTCATAACTCATTAAAAAAAGTGGGATTTCATGCATATGTACACTGAGTAGAAAAGTTTTTATTTGCTAGCGATTTTGAAGCCGGCCGGAGAAGATCTGTAAAGTTATTTAGGTCAATTAAGGGCGTCTGTTCAAAAGAAACTATTTACGCTTTTGGTCATTCAGCGTTTTTTTTTACCAATTCAAAATGTATATGAGGATTCCAATCCAATTTTATCCTCTAAAATATTACGTAACCATTTTTACGATACCTATGTGTTAAAGTAAATTTTGCTCTTCATTATTCATCGCGACTGTGGCGCCACTTTAAAATTCGTTTCCGAACTATGTATGTAAAACAAAAGGAAAAATATTAATGTTAGTAAAATTGCGGGACATCATGAGATAGAGACGTTTCTTTCAGTGTGATTTCCATCTAATTTCTTTATAATCCTCACAATTTGTATTTAAACAGAGCTGCTGCCCTAATTTGTCTTTTCCTAAAGATAAGATTTAAACCGTCTTCCTGAGTGGCTTCTTACCTAGGAGTGGAACTAAAACCCCGAGAATTGCTTAATTTGCGGTTACAAGCAGCTTTACATTTCGCACCTTTTTAGAGCAGGCACAAAAGAAAATAATTTTCTTGTCACCGCATAAACCGCGCCCGAGTTCAATTTACCCGTCAGAAGGAATACAATACAAACTGCGACCGCAGCACCGTTGCGAATTTATCTAATTGCCATCGCATTGCCCTTGGAGGTGTTTTGAATTTCATACCGCGGGTATAAAGCCGAAGAATTCCGTCCATTCCGACCGACGCGACGTCGGCGGCGGCGCGGCGGCGGGCACAAGACCTCACCTTGGGGCGGAGTCGCTGTCTCGGCGGTCGCGCAGCGCAAAGTTACAAATCGTTGCGCCACTAACTAAACCTGGAGACTTGGCTTGTTTGGCATTTTTCACTATGCGCGAGTTGAAACCGAGCGCGCCATAAGTCACAACCGCACACGAATTGCAGCGCTGCAGTTGCGAATAATTGTGCAGTTAAAATGTCAAATTGCGTTGCCCCTGCCCAGCTAACGAACAGGGCCCATTTCTCAGCTAAACAACGTCTTTGTCACTTAATCCCGTTCGACGTACAAAGGCAATAACTTGATATTTGAGATGCGAACGAAGCCTACCGTTAAACATTTTACGAATTAATTCGCGCAGCCCGAACGCGAAAGTATTTTTTAGTTTAGCCGTTATGGATACTTTTAGGCCGATGGGATAGCGTACTAACTATCTAATTTCTTTAAGCTAACTTGTCGTATGAAAATTGAATAGATCATACAGAAATACATATTTCATTCCGTTTTCATGTTAACATTTCCGGTAGCTACATACTATGAACTTACGTCAAAATTTTCCAAAATGTATACATACTTATAAACACATAAGCTCGGTTAGCATCAATAATGTGATTAGTAAGAATAGTTAAATACGAAAAAAGCGCCATTTAGTGGTTAATTTCGAATTATAATTTTTCCATTGTAAATTATGTAAATAATATTTTCATATTTATGTAAATGAAATTGCAAAACTACACATATTAATACATAATTTCTTTAAATCCAATTTGCAAGCAATAAACTCATCAATTCATCATTTTTATACTATAATAATTTTTTAATTTTTTTAAATTTTTTAAACATTTAAAACACCCAACCAGAGCTAGCCGTTACATCTATAATATGTACAAAATGGATTAAAACTACACAAATATCAAATCGAGGCTTATATTCTTATTTTTAACGTTCCTTACAATTAAAAAAAATTTTGGTGAGTTTCACTTATGATGCAGGCAGCTTAGAACTTAAAATTCTCTACCAAAGCCTTTTTAAGAGGTATAAAATTGTTGCAACCTTTCAACTAAACTGCAAAATTTGCCAAACTTGTGGACCCAGTTCTGGAAAGATTTCACGATTGTGTTGTAATTTTAGCTCCTGGAATCTTTGTATAATTAAACTGAGTGTGGTCATTAGCAAAATTTTCTCTTCTTTGCTCAAATACCTCACTACACTAACATCAGACTAAAGTGGCTGATTCATTTGTCTGAGGCAAATTGGACTTGAGTTATTGCGTCTGACTGGACGCAGAATCCGCGCAGCGCGCCGTCGCGCGAGGGAAATCTTTCGAAGAACTAATGGTTGCGTCGCTGCATGGGGTCTTAATAGTGGGACCACTCGATTTTATTGGACGGCTATTCACCGCCAGTCGTTTGGCATCTGAAGCGTGCAGCGCTGCTCACTTATGCCATTCATCTCGTATCGCCCTTAATAAAGACAACCATTGTGCTCGGCTGTGTCCGGCAAATTTAGCCGGTATATTGATGACACTCCAGTAAATCTGCCAGCAAAGACTTAATTTCGTTCGTGCTGAGAAAGATCAGTTCGAGTATTAGCGTCTTCGCATGGCTGTGCTAGGCTTGATCGCTAATGATGATTGCACTTAAATTGCGTAGAGGGTCAGTGGATTATTTAATAACTTCTTTGATTACTTTCGCGGAGAGAAAATGGAAAAAATTTGATTTTACGAATTTCAACACGAAGGTTTTTGTGATTCAAAATTTATACCGATGTGGTGAAAACAATATATTCATTGTTTGTTACTTTCATTATCTTTTTGTTTCTAGGTGTAGGATTTATATATAGTCTTAGTTTATTCTCTGTTATAAGTTTTAACTACTTCTTTGATTTGAGTTTATTATCCAATATAAGGATTTTATTTCTAAATCTAGTCCAGTATCTAGTAAAGATTTTGTTTTAATTATGGTATTAAAAACAGAGTGTGAGAAGTTCATTTCAAAATCTTGTCAAGTAAATACGAATAGTAGCACAAGTAATTTTTTGCTAATACGTAACTCTCAATTATTATAAAATTTGGTTATATAAAAAAGCTCTACAAAAGAGGTACAAAAGGTATATAAAATATTGCAGACTTTCTGAAATTCATACTATTTATCTACATATAATATTTGGAGCCTTATGAGCTTCCACAGTAGTAATGTTCGTTGTTTCCAATAGCGCTTTTAGTTGATAAATTTTAGTGTGTTTTAATATGTAAACATACTACTATTGTGTACTTTTCTGTAACTGAAATCGTTCCGTCATTGTTAGTGTTTTGAAGAATCGTATACTCTTTAGTCTATAGCCTCTATCTTAGGATCAAAATGAATCTAACGAAACCTTTTTTATTAAAATTCATCAAATTACTTACTATTATAAGAAATAACTCACAGAAAATAAAGTGATAAAAAAGCTAGACTAGTAAGTAAACAGCCAAAAAGAATTCGTTATGTAAATCGGTAAAATGTAATTTTTGGATAGAGTGTAATTAAAACATAAAAAGTTTTGCATAAGAGACGGTGTTATAATTTTAACGAGACTAGAAGAGAATGTCAGTTATAAAAACTTAACTAATGACTCAGATTTTTGGTTTACATTCCTGTAGAATTGTGTAACACGTATGACTACATACTTGCTTTGTCGACATTCGATAGTCTAAAATAAAATTGTTCACGTTATAATGAATAATCAACGACAGGGAATATATAAACGATCCATTAGCCTTTTTGGAATATAACAATGATGAGCTTGTTTATTTTATAAGATATCGCCTACGCTTGCATTTGGTTTTAATGACGAATAAAGCGACGAAGAGATAAAAGTTTAATATTGTGCTTCGTTGACAAAAATGAAGTCTTGACAAAACAAGTTGTCTAAGCATTATGGATATACAACTTTTGATAAGGTAACTTAGACGGATGGAATTGCTAAAATGAAAAACAATAGACAGCTGCGTTTTGACCTAAACATTTGGGTTGAAGTATTCACTTCTACTAAGGACTGAATTATTAACCTCTAGTACTTAGACTGTTTGATTTTTTCCCTCCTAAATTTGAAGAACTTTATGGCCCTAATAAAATCCCCTTTATTTGAGCCGCCTGTTCGGCTCACTAACGATCGAGTCAAACCATAAACCAGAACGTCGACACATTTCCTGACACTTATTCGTCCGCCAGTTGTTACTTCCCATAAATAACTCACCTCATTCTCACGCAGAGTGTGTGGCTGATTCGATTTTCGAATTCCAGAAAACCATCTGCCCTATTCTGGTTCGGATCAGCGATCAATTGTTAATAGAAAACAAACAGCTAAAACGATCTTACTTTTTGCCTTTCGTACCCTCGCGAAGCTCCAAAGGTTTTCGTTGCAATTGAAGAAAAAGTAAAAAGAAGCGGAAATAAGAAAAAAAATAAGCAATAAAAACGTCTCAAGGATCTTTTCCGCGGATCGAACCCTTTCTCGGGGTATTTCCTCTCCGCCGGCTGTTTATTATTTGTTCATGGACTATTAAAGCTGACTGCGCAGCGCTCTGCAGTGCGCACAAAAGGAGCAAGTTGACCGAGTTCTTTTGAATTGAAAATGCGTGTTGCACTTACGTGACGGTGGACAGAGAAAAAAATATTAAGCGTGTGACTAAAAATGGCTGCAAAAAATGTGAAAGATTAAAACAAGAGACTGTCTTGAAGCGGGGCGGGGGACTGGAAGGAAGAAAATAAGACGCGACGCTCGATTCAATGGGAGTACGAGGCACAGAAAGAGGTGACTGGTTTTCTCATTAAAAACTTCTTGAGAAGGTCCGTGCGAGCTCAATCGCGATCGCATTGTCTGTTTATATAGTGCGTGATAGCGTTTATAACGTAAACTGCGGCTCAGGATTTATTGCCAGTGAATGCTGCTGGTAAACACCAAAAGATCTCTTGCAAGAGGTGGTACACGCAAACATCCGGCTCCAGCTAGAAAAGATGATCAAGGTCTTCATGTGCGGGTTCTATTTTAAGAGCCAGACGAAAAAAGCGCACGCCTCAACTGTTGCTTCGGCGCGGTACTCACATGTAATTAAGACGAAAGTGAGACAATTAGTAAACCGGGGACGCGGTTTTATGATGATTCCAGTTATTTTGAGGCCGTAATTGATGGTAAGCTTGAGTGCTTAATTAGGAGGATCGAATTGATCTCAATCGACCGAGGCCGCGATGCACCTCTAAGTCTCCCTGAACACGCTGATTGCGGTAGAGTAAAATTTAATTACTTCAACTCATAGAATAATCACCTTAGACTTAGACCATGTTATTTGAATAGTTGTTGCGAGAAACACACACATTCCAAACTTTTTGCTCCATAATATCTACTAGTGCTAGAAACGTCATACAATTACCATTTTCATATAATAGATTTCTATTCCATAAGGCATATTTTATACATTAATATTAATTGTATATTATAAAAACTTCCATTACCACGTGTTCATAGGTAAAGTAACAACGGCCTTCAAATTTAACGATAACTATTCGAGCTGCAAAAAATGTAAGGTTACAATTCTTAGTATAAAACAACCTAGGCATTTGGCAGACACGTCTTAATTCAATTATTTTTAATGGGTTTAAAGCCTCAATAAAATCTAATAAAACCGATGAATTGCGACTGGATTTAATGATCTTTCTGAATCGTTTTATTGAAGGCAATTTTTAGAATAATGTATGTATGTATGTAGAGGTACGTATATATAATTTAAGTTCTAAATACTGTACCACCACTGTGATTTGTTTTTCCTTAAAGTATACATTTTCAGATATCGGCTACATATACAACCTACATATGCAATAAATAGATATATTATGAGAAATTATAATTGCTTAATTTTCCAATAACCCTCACCTAAAAATGAAAAGTAATAAAAAGAAATAAATAATGTAATGAAAGTAAAAAGATAATTATTTATAATTATTAATAAACAAAATGGCAATTTCTGAAAATACAATATTTTTTACAAAATTCAAAAATACGCTATTCGCAAAATTCGTAAAATATATGCATGTAAGTAAGGGATTATTAAGTTGGTAGCTATCTAACTATTCTTATTTTTCCGTCTAAGGTTGACGACATGAGTGAATATTTGGAAAGCTTAAAAACCATATTCCTTTCAGGAAAATATCTATATGACTCATGTATTTCCGTATTTTGAATAAAGACAGTTAATAAAACTTTTTCATTCAAAAAAAAATTATATAATTTTCATAAAAAGCATAGGATAGTTAGAGTATAGTCATAAAGTTACTAAATTTTATAATAAATAAACAATTCAACAATGTTTAATTCCAGTAGAATTACTCACTGACTAATAATTAACCTTTCAGAAATAGTCTAGAATAAAAACTTTCCGGTAGATTTCCTAAGGAGTTACATTTTGATGAGCTTTTGATATAAAAATTTAGTAATACCAAGACATAAGTTTCAAAATACAGTGTTCCATAAAATTTACAAATTTTGGGTATGTTTAGCCCTCATTAAAAACTTTTATTTAGCTAAATAAAAAAATACGATGATTTTCAAATATTGGCTCATATACTTATAGTATAGTAAATAAAATCTTTCGTTACATTGTAATTAAAATTAAAATACACTTTATGCGTTTTTGTTATTGCGCATTAAGATATATTCTGCAAATTTATAGCAATTTATTTGTCAGCCTCCCAGAAAACTTGGGCGTAAAACAATTTAAAACAAAAACTACTCAGGGAGTAATTTAACAAATCTGGTAGCCATGCTTTCGTGGCAGACACATGTCTTCTGGCCCAAAAATTCCCCAGGTTGGGGTGGCTGCGCCAACGCAAACAGTAATTATTTACAGCATCCGAGAGTAAACAAATAAACAGCCACGGGCACGACCTAAAAGCTTGGGACGGGAGATTTCTTGTCTGCGATCGGAATTTATTGCAATCGATATGGGCTAACTAAATTTCCCGTCCGGATGCACTTATCGCCAAAAATTTGCAATTTATTGTGATATTTAATCGGTTCACGATGTTTGTGCTATTTCGTTGAATTTGCACAATGTATTTTGTCGGCTAGCCCCTGCCGATTTGCGTTTATTAAATGACTCAGTTTGGCGTTTCGAGCCGCGCGAGGTGTCCACCAGAATTTATTTGTTTGCGGCTCAAAGTGGAGCACTATGCCTTTGAGGTGGTGGCTATTTCCGGAGTTTTGATGTTGGCGTACCACCAAATGCGTTCGACTGGAGCTGCTGGTTTTTAGTACCAAATACCCCCAATGGCGTAGATAAACACTTTCATCCACCACCGCCAAGTATATTGAATACTAAATAAGATTCGGGTTAGAATAATGTAATAGTTATGTAACGAAATAAATAAATTAATAAATTCAAATGTAATACAGGAAAAGTAGGTACTTATACCTACTAACGACACGTGATATTCCTAAGTAGTTTTTCATTCAAATACTATCTATACCGGAGTGTACTACTCTTTTTGAATCAAAAGAGGGTATATATTTACTTATTACTTAGTATCTACAAACTTTCAAAAATGTTAGTAAATTTTCAAGACCAAATTTGTAATATGAAGAAAGTTATAACGAGTTAAGAGAGGTAATTTTACCATATTATAAATTAAATTTACACTATAAGGCGTATGTGTCATCCGTTATGTTTGTTCAATTTTACTTTAAATTTCGCATAAACAGGAAATTGAGTAGCCTATAATACAGTAGTCAATATTATTTAGAGCGTAGACTGTAAAAGATATCCAAGCTATAGATGTTGAACGTACAAAATAAATCTTTTAGAATTTAGAACGAACAGACCCAACAGATTCTTGAACCATTGCGAAATAAAACTGAGAGTAAAATTATAACTATTAATTATTTGATCAATACTATGTACCTACATATAATGTAAGAGCCTTAGTGAAAAACTTTAGTGATTTTTATAGATATGATTAACAAAAAAGCATTTTTTGAATCCATAATTTTTCTGACATAATGTATGTATGTAGGTACATATATACACTTTAAATTAAATTCCTAAATGCAAGAAAAGAAAATTACATAATTTTTAATAGGTTTTGTGCCGCCTTTTAGAAGCTGAAGGGATGCTAGAGAAAGAAAAAAAATATATCCTTAGAAAAAATATGACTATGGCCTAAGCATAACATACGATCATTTTGTTTAAGCCAAAATTCTCAAAACGGTGGATCTTCAAAATTGGTGGTCTCAAAAATAGCATGTTTTTTTTTCCGTGAAAAAATTAAGAATAAACCAATCTTATTTATTATTCTATACTGGGCCTATTTTTTTGTAGAAGAACATATTAAAATTACAGAGAAATCGAGCAAATGGTTGTTATATTATCATTCACGTCGATTACAAAAACGTTGTTTTGAGAAAAACTCGTTTAAACATTTGACAAACGAATTTTTACATATAAAATCTGCTTACTTTCAATCAGTTATAATATATATACAAGGTGCGGATTCAATCTATTCAGGTAGCAACGAAAATCTGCAAATCGTTGGAGTATGAACTTTTTGGAAAAGGGAAGATAAATGAATAAATGCCAGAAAAAACGTAAACTGCTTCTTATTTGAATAGTCATAACAGCAACATGAATTATTATTTTACTTTAATCCCATATATAATGCTAATTGCTAGAGTTTTTATTTTGAGCTAGTTACTTTTTGCGTTTACACAAATACACTGCTCTAAATCGTATCTGCATGTTTTTATTTTGTGCAAATTGTTTTTTTAGGCCTACAATCTACAAATCCATCTTGAATCAATGATTTTTTGCTTCTCTTTTTTAACGTAATGAAAGTTCTTTCCAGAAAAGCCATTAACTTTCACTCCCGCAATCGATGAAGTTCAGAAGAACGAAAGGTCTATCATTTCACCGCCTACTTTAGTTTTGCATACCTACTACCTACAGCACGCCAGATTTGTTGTGTACTAATTTTATGAATAAAGCCCTCTCAGAAAATAACAAAAGTCTGAAGGAAGGTAGCCGAAAAATCGTTTAAGATAAAACTTAAAACATGATTAATGGCCACACCTTTGGTTCTCTTATTCAAATCTTTCTTGCAAGCGACTCAATCGCATTGAAAGCGTCGCCATTCATTTGAACCACTTCTGAGTCCATTCAAGACAAACAGGTACTGGGACTAAAAATTAATCATGAACCTTTCAAGATTTGTTTCACTTTCTAAAATCTTCAGCAATGTTACGAAATCGCAGTCAAAGACGATTTCATAAAAAGTGGTAAGTCTAGCAACTTGCCCTGTTTCTTCTGGTTACAAAGGCCGCCCATCCATTTTCGTGTCGGGCAAATTTGCATATCAGCAATTAACATTGACTCATCGGGTGTGAAAGCGGACAAAAAAGTCATTTCCCTGCCGCGTGTGTAAGGCGGACTTTCACTTACGTAATTCCAGAAATGGACGTTATGCGTCTCGACATTTTCGACTGCAGCGATGTGCGTTAGCCAGACATTTAGGCGGGTTTGACGGCTTTTAGCCAGTGATAGCGAGAGTGCCGGACGCCCAGCCGTCAGTAAAATTATCGATTGGGTCTGGGAGTGCGCACCACACTTAGTATTGGTATTGTATTATATGGCATATTCCCAGGCAGGTGGAGAAAGTGCTTATCTTTGGGACACTTCAGGCTATAAACTGTCATTTATAATTTGCATGATTGCTCTAGGCTGGCGTTCATCGAAGAGACTTTAAATGGCTATTTAAAATTTAAATGATTTGCCGCAATTGCTACTGATAAAGCATTTGCTATAATAAGAGACATTTATATGTTAATTGAACCCCAAAAACAGAAATACATTCCATACATTTTAATTAGTCCGATATATCAGTGAAAATTTTGATAGCTAATGAATTTGCAACATCTGGTATGTATTTGAAAAGATATTTGAAAAACGTAAATTAAAAGAAGCATTCATTCAGTAAATACTCATAATTTAATATAACATCAGAAATCCGAGTGTTAAGAATGAATAATAAAAAGAATAAATAATTCATATTTAATTAATCAGCTTAACCGATATGATGTCACACCACTCGCTGACCAACATTCATTTGATGTAAATAATAAATATTAAATGCATCAGCAGAAAATGCGTACGACTTATATTCAGGCGAGTGAACTCAGGTTAGCTTGGCGACCATGATATCAAAAATACTAAGCAAATAATTGTGTAATAAATACCAATTGGAAATTGCAGAGTTGTGCTGTTAATTCAACTTTGTACTTTTTTGTAGGTTAATATAGAAGGTTTAAATTAATATTATGGTGACCAATTTGTATTTCATACAATAATAGGGTTAAAATTACTCAAGAGGTTTTAGGTTAGGTTTTTATCATAAATCTACATCTAAGATCTAGCAAGCCATGAACTTTATAAACTTAGCATCATTTAATATAATTTTTAATAAAAACGTCTTTACTTATCGGTTCCACTATAATATACTTTTATAGACTTTATACGCATTTCACATATTCGTAAAATGCAAAATGAAAAGTTGTTGTTATTAAAAATAAAAATAAGAATATTAAACCACATATTATCCGATCCGAGTTTGGAGGCTCTAATATATTGCAAAACATAAAGCATAAGAATATAACATACACAGTAAGGAATTTTTCCAATAAAGTGCCAAAATTAAAATAACTGATTTTTGTAAGTACTATATTCTTGGTAGCAGTAAATTTAATTAGCACATCAACTAGTTTCAATCAAATCAAAGAGCCTTTAAAACGAGATTAATTATGAATGGGGAAAACTTCAAAAAATATAATAGTAGACTCTCTTTCCTCGGCGAATTGCCCAAATTATAATAAATCGCGGATCTCATACGACATATTAATTTTTATAAAAGTTTTAATAGTAGGTACTTCATGTTTTTAGTTTTGTTATTGAAATTGCATTTGGTCTTATTTTTAATTTTGGTGTTATGTTTACTTCGCAGAATGTAATTCTACCAACTTAAGTTTTTACTTTTTTTTATATTACTATATTACTATAAAAACATATTTTTGTCTTGATGGATTAGATTAGATTACAATATAAAATTAGGTAGTTATTTAGGCTAGATAGATACCTATTTAGTAAAAATTAATCATACTAGATTTTTTAATAGAATGTTAGTTTACTAGAATATCTAGAATCTAGATACAAAATATTTATTTATTAGCGTATATTACGAGTATAACAACAATTGACCTAAATATAAGATATTGTACTTAACACTTATCTCAAATAAATATTTAAAGCTGCACCTTTCTAACGAAATAAAGTGTGACATTCACCTTTTAATCCGTTTTTTACTGGTCGTTTAGGCTATTAAATTATAAATTGTTTCTTTTTACGTTTAAAATGAACCAAAGTCCATTAATGAGACATTTGAAATTGTTGACTTAAACAATTTATCCAAACTCTTAACTAAAAAAAGCAGTTGAGCAAGTCAAAGCATAAAAACAGGAAAAATTGGTTAATTAACATTTTACGAACGAAGGTGATAATATATGCGGAAGTTTCGCCCATAAAACTCTTTTCATCATCAATCAAAAACTGTCTGAGCTTAGCGCAGCGACAGCTCTTCCTTGGTTTTATTTTTGCAAACTGCTCCATCATTATGTCACCCCCGGCTTATCCTCAGCTCATCGCTTCATAAGTCGGGCAATAAAATTCCAGTGGAACCTTGTGCTCCCCTTAATTCCTTCTTTTATCAGGGAAGTCGAAAAATGATGGAGCGTGTGAACAACATGTGAAACTTGCACTCAGTGGCTCAATTTAATCCGAAGACAACCAGCTGTTTGCTCTTGAATGCACCGTCGCGCGTCGCGACGCCCCGTCCTCGTTTCTGGGCTTTTATTTCAAACATAAAATAAAAATAAGGAAAATTTTTGGGAGTGCTTCCCAACCCGAAACCATCTGGTGGGCCTGCCACAAGTTTTATGATGTTTTAGCAAGAAGTGCATGACAAAAATTTGATGAGTGCAACTCATTTAAATATTTCTGCAACTTTGTCTTTAAACTCAATCCAGTCGCGCTGTCGCGAAGAAAACGACGACGACGCGACGACCGAAAAAGGTGCCAGTGCCAGGCAACTCGGAGTACACGTAGTTTTCGCTGGCCACGGAAAGAGCGATGCATTCCCGTCGTATTGCGTCACTTCACCCAGAAAAGTTGCCTCCGTTGGATTTCCTATTTTTCTTTGCGAGCCCCATTCAGGGCGGAGCTCCAGAACTTTTCCTGTAGGTTATCCACGGAGACTCCACCAACGGGTAAACTTCTGAAGTGGCAATATGCACAAAAAAAGGAAACTTGTGCCAGAACGGCGTGTAGTTGCTCATATAATCGTCCGGAGATGAGGTAGCCGACTTTTCGTACGTAATTGCATAATACCATGGAAATTGACTGGTTTTTCCATCTGAGACTATACCACTGTTGGCACGGCTAGTGGGAAAGTTCGTCGCTTCCTGGTTCTCTTGTTTTCCAAGTTACCATAGTGGAGTTCTTCTCGATCCGAATTGAATAGTTTCGATAGATTCCAATTGTGGAAAACTGCTTGAAAGCAATCGCTGCACCATTTGCTATGTATGGTATAAATCAAATAACCTAAGCATTCAGAAGTTCTTAATAAATTTACTTTAATACACACCCTGTGGGATATGTGCTTTATAATCGACGATTATATGTCGGTAAAAGTAATTTATCTTGGTTACTTTTCCAAGAAATAAGTTTTTAACATAGCTCTTTGGAAAGAACAAATCTTCGATAGAATGATAGCATTTTCAAACTTCTTAAAATGTCTTTTATCACCTAAGATTCTCTTAGAACATCAGCAAGCTTCTCCTATACACGTATGGTTGCGTGCCATATATCGCAATTCTTGACATATTGACTTGATTATTTTTTCTATCAATTTAAAAAATATAGGAATATAGGTCTATTAATTTTGAAAATAATTTGTAGGATGGGCATTACTTTTTACAATATTGAATTTTTGAATTTCTTTACTACTACTTCCAATATCATTGTATCATAATAAGTATAATTTTTTTAGTAATTGAAATTAAAAAGCAGACAAAATGTCTTCTTTGCGGGCAATCTAGTGTAAAACACTATATAGCATCTGAATGTTTTTATATTTTGCAGTATTTAGTAATTTTTAGCTTCGCCGTTTAATTCTAACTTTGCATTGAATTAAATTAGATATATATTTATAACTCATTTTCACTTATTATTCTGATAAATTCATAGAACTTACCGCTAGCTTTACACGAGGCCAAATAGAAAAACATTTTTCGTATGCATCTTGTAACTTTCTTTAGAAGAAGTTAGTTTATCTCCTATTAATAAAAGTGCTTATTCGTTTCACTTAAGTAGTTGCAAGGTCTCATTACTTACGGAGCATCTCGCGAACAATTACAGACCACGCCGCAAGACACCCTTCCGCGATCAATAAAGTCGATAGCGAGACAGAGAAGCTATTAATTACCTGCGGTGGCGCTCGCTGCTTACGGCCCTCGCTCCCATCCATTATTTTATAAAATAAATGTTGCTAATTATTCATTTTATTCAATTACAGAGATTTCCGTCCGACATCGCTCGAGAAGGGCCAAGAGATGTTCCGACTTCGCATTTACTGGGTGTACGCTTGGGGTGTTCCCGCGATCATCGCCGGGGTTGCCGCCATCCTCGACCAGATTCCAAGCCAGGGTCCGAACGACAAATTCCTGAGACCCAAGTTCGGAGAGATCCGCTGTTGGTTTGCCGGTAAGTGAAATTCAATTCAAAATTCATCGATCGTTCCCCGCGCGATCGATCGAACATAAAGCGCTCGGGGAAGGCTGTGCCAATCATAGGCGAAGGTCTAAAGACTTAGGACCTGTAAAATGCCGTGTCGGCCAAGATGTCAGTGTCATTGTCGAAGAGACGACGTCTTGGCGGATTGATTAACCCGGGAGGACAATGAGGAACCAGTCGGGATGCCTCAGCCATTTAAGCATGATGAATGCGGATCCTCGCCGGGATGCTGATCGCGAAATTCCTGTCTCCGGCGAGAGATTCCGACTCGTGCGCCAACTTTGAGTGCATCTTACTTGAACTGGAGTAACCTCGGAACGCGACTCCGAACCGCTTTTTGTCATCGTGACGTGATGCTTTTTCTTATGCTCAAAACTCGCGCGTCACTCAGCCGTTTCCAGCGCGCAATCAGAGCCTGCAGCAGTTGCAGTGGTGATTCGGTTGATTGATAGCTGCGCTTCTTCGGAGCATGTCCAGGCCTTAACGGAACACAAGCATAATTAGAAATCGAATCACATACTCGAGCGGCGGTCGCGGGGAGAGTTCCGCATATTGATTGCATCATAGTCGATTTCAATGTAGAGGTCGTTTACTGTGCCCTCTCAATGGGCTAAAGGTAACATTAAACAACATTTTTTATATTCGTTTATGTAGAGGAACAGAACAAGTAATAGGTAACTTCAATAGAATTTTTTCCATTTTCCATTGCTACTTGTGATTTTCATTCACTTCAATTACATACAATATATGAAGTAATTGGTTAACAGAGAAAAGTGAACTCCATTCAATACTCCGGAATGTCTCAAAGACTTTAATATTTTAATATAATAGCTAAAGGTTCAAACTTTAATTTGACCTATATTTCCCTTATTTTGTAACGAATTTTTTAAAAATTTCGAAAATACCATATTTTATAATCTTCAATTATATTTTTCTCCAACATGTGCGGGTTGGGATATTTTAGATTCTAAATTCGTAATTGTATAGAATTTCACTTGAGGAGTGTAGAAAATTTATAGAAATAAAGAGTTTTTTTTCTACAATTATTATTATCACCAGATTTCATTCGAAATAAGAAAACCGAAGATTGTTTTTTATTAAGTGATAAAACAGATTAGAAAAATCTAATTAATAACTTTAATTCGCAATTCCGTTAATGGATCCTTAGCAATAGTTAAAGCTATATAAAATAAAAACCGAATTTTGGAAAATTTCAAGGTGGGCTAAATTCCTAGGAATTTCTTCGGAACTACTGTGGCGCAAATGGAAAGAACTCAGTCGCATTTGGGCCATTGCACTGCAGAGGTAGTTTTTACAGAAAAATGGAACCCTTATAAGATCATTTAGACCTAAATACGATTTTTATAAACGGAAAATTGAGACAATAAGTTATCTATGTATACTTTCATTAATATTATACTAATTATATGGTAGGCATTGCGAACAGGCAGTCTTTCATGCCAAATATTTTCATTAAAAATGAATGCACAATAAATTCTTGTTTAGGATGCTTGAGTATTATATGTTCATATAAAATTTATTTGAAGCTCAATTTTTTTGAGAATGAATTAAAAAAAAATTGTAATTTACAATTCCTACAGACTTTTCTAAAAAATATATAAGTTGAGCCTAACTTTAAGCTATAGTCTAATTAGCCTGAAGGTAATCAAACGGCAATTAATCCCCGTAAGCAATGCATCGCTGCACATCTTCTACCTGGTGACAATCGAATCCCCGCGCGGCTTCGTACTATCTAATAATCCGAGAAAGTGTTCCATGCGCATGCGTAATCCGAAGATTCCCGATAAAAGCCATTAATCATGGCTTGTTCTCTATTTTAGGTCAGTCGTTATCTGCGATCTAACGGTCCCGAAGGGAATGTCAAGCGCGGCTCGAAGTGTTCTGTCACGTACGGTGGCAGTGCAACTCTGTGCCAAGCTTCGATTTATCGCCGTGTAGAGCAATCCGACAAAACGAATTTGTTGCAGGAGAAATGCTCTGCGTCGCGTCGGCGTCGGCGTCGTCATGATCGTGCCAAGGTGCGCGGCTGAAAAAGGACCTAATCTTTCTTAATAAGAGCTTTGAATGCTAATCGACTGAACAATTGGATTAGGCGCTTACGCAGCTGCGTTCTGGTAGAGGCGGTGGAAATATTAAATATGCGAGACGTAACAATATCGGGCTCAGTTCGACGTGTCTAGAAAAGATCTCTTATCTAATGGTTGTGGTTATAGCTCAATTATTACTTTGGACAAGTGTTGTTTAAATTTTAATAGGCATTGTCGCACTATCCCTTTTTTTCTACCTCCGGGCATACAGAACAATAAAAGAACATTCTAAACATTTTCCGTTTCAATCTGATACACTCATTAGCTAGTGTAGAAAGACTCAACTTTTGAAATCTCCAATTTTCCTTGATTATTCCAATCCATTTAAAAAATTGTTCCAATTTTTTTTAATAACTTTTTGCATTTTGAAACAATGATTATTCAGGAAACGCAAAATTTCAGGAGAAAATACCACAAAATGATTTTTGAAGTAATAGAAGAACGCTGTATGTATAGCGTTGGATATTAACTAAAGTAACTCAACACAAGAAGGCAGTTTTTAGGAAAAAATAACAAGTGTATATTTTACTTTTTTAACATTCTTCTATACAACACATCACAGTGATAAACAAGTTATAGTTCTTACACGTAATAAAAATGGCCTGGAGAAAACTAAAGCAACTTTTATTCAGGTCAGGGAATGTGCAGGGTGTTTCGTTAAGGTCTGAACAGGGATATGCCAATCGATTCTACATGGTCTCCTGATCAACGTTTGTTCGGCTTTGAAAATGGCAATATCAATATCCAAAATTTGACTTCGGCCGGATTTTTTGTATGGGCGAAAAAAATTTCTTATCTTGTGACCTTCCTCAGAGAAAAGTCCAACCAAACGGCCGGAGGTTATTCATGCCACAGTGGGTCAGCACCACGGACCTTCATGCGTTGAGTTGTTTTAGTTTTTACCAACACTGTAAGTAGGTAGGTACGTGCATATACAATATCTCTTCCGGGTATTCGTTTTTCTTCGACTTCTACAAAATCGGGTTTGAAATTGTTTGCTCATTAAAAGGTTCATAAGGTTTTGCAAGGATTACAAAGTCTAAAGCGGAAAATTTCTACGGAAGAGAACTCTTTCTCCTTCTAGTATCTAACATGTAATCATTCGTGAGGGAGTACTTGAGTATATTAGCCTGAAAGAATTACGTTTATCTTTACTCTATCACCGATCAAAACGAAGCGCTTTTTTCAGCAGATCCCGGCATAAATACACTTTATGATGTTTAAACATTTTGATTGTTTACGTTAAAAATATCAAACCAAATCGCTTATCGTGTTTTTCTCAGAACTGCCAAACTGAAGAAATGCGGCTAACATGGCTGAATTTTTATTTACGTCTCGATAATGTAGTTTTAGGAAATCTTCGAGTACCTAACCTAAATTGTTTAAATTGATTTTGGCTTTAAAAATGGATATTCAACAAAGTTTTGAATATTTAGCATATGTAGGTACATATATTTTATTGTACCTGTTAATGCCAATTATAAAACAAATGAAGCTCCATGCATTTATTTATAGTCTGCATTCGCTACTACAGTCAAGTTGTGATTTATATTATGTTACAAAAATGCTGTCTGTCTCCTAAGTACCTCCTTTATATTTTCCTATCGAAATCTAAACACGGCTGTAATTTAAAATCAGCCACACGAGTTATTTATGGTGGTGTTACAAGAGTAGCAATAATTTACATCGTCCGCAAACATTAATAATCACATTCGTTTCCCTCGACAGGTGACATGGAGATTCTCACATATTTCTTCGGACCCATTGGAATTCTATTGTGCATCAACCTGTTGCTGTTTGCGTCGACGGCGCGCCAATTAACGTGCGGACTATGGAAGCGAGATGACGTGAAATCGACAACAGAGAGGTGAGTTGTGGCACTGCTGTAAATGTTGTTGTCTCACAAGAATACAACCAGCAATTTGTTCTGTTTAATCCTATCCGAATCCTATCCAAAATCGATTGATTAATTAACCAGCTGAAATTGCTTATTCCTGGTCTATTCTCGACTATTCTAGGAAAATATTTACATATGACCTATTTGGGAAGTCTGAGTTTTATTTTTTACAACTCCATAGTTTTTCACAAAAGAATTGAACGTTGCATCCAACTGCATAATTTGGAGTGTTTTTAGAGATTATTTTTCTGCGAGATATTGATAATCTTGATTGATTTCTCGTCAAGCAAATTTTTTTATTATTTTATAGTTATTTATTGATGACGAAAAAAGCCACGATACACTTAAAATTTATAATTGTTTAAGAAGTTGAATTAAACGAAAACTTAAACTAACCCGGTCGGGAATTATAAAACCATTTCTTATGAATGTGCAGCAAGCAAGCAAGCACTGTTTTACACCCACTTTGCATCAAAAACACAATCCAAAAATGTAATCTGATCCATGGTTTGAAGTTTGGATGGGTAGATATTACGGCCATTCGATGCACTTTTTACAAATTTTAAGATCTTGATATTCCTGAGGGCTTTTAAAATTCAATTCAATGCAAAATTCGATATCTAAATTGAACCAGATAGGAAAATGAAAAAAAAAGCAGTACAATGATTTGACGAGCCTCGTCTCCAATAATTTTGTGAAACTCGTGGTTACAGATATACCGAGTGCTAAAAACATTGGTCACTCTTTTTTTTCAAGTGGTGGCCGAATTGAGAGATATAACAGCCCCGAAAAATAACTAAAATAAATTCTAAAAAATAACAGAGATTGCGAGGTACTATAGCGTTTTGAAAATGCTTTGGGGTCAGGTTGCCCCGTGTAAGCTTCTTGGTTGAACTACCATTTCATTGTATTAAATTTTCCTTTTTGAAAACAAACATACATATGTACGTAAATCACTTTATATTGAAATTGAATAAATCTGGAAAATTCACTGACTGAATCTGGTAAAATCTTGGACCGTATTAGTCCGTCATGAAAATTATCGTTAAATTTACACCCTCATGAGTATGAGTCAATTACATGATGTTTTTCTATCATGAAAATCAGCACTGTTATTAGCCGAATTGTCAAAATAAGAGAAATGTTCTTAGAAGTTTTCAAATCGACATTTTTCCAATTATCCTCGCTGACGCTCGGTCTAAATGCGAAATGACGTGAACATTGTTTAAAAATTTCTCTAAATCCCGGCTGGCTTGGCTTTTCACGAATTATGACCTCATGAAATTGACTAAATGATAGTGTATGCAGTCTTATTACTTATTTTCTACTCTAAGTAGCAACATTTTGGCAAAATTCATGAGGATAATTAAAAATCAGTTTAAGCTAAAAATTATTATTACACTTTATTTTTGTTAAGTAGTAAATTTTACTTAAATAGCAGACGATTTGTGAAGTTTAGCCAAAGAAATGCGTAATTCGATGGAATTGCGCGTTGCAGCCGGCACACGACGTTATTATGCTGTGGTAGTGGCTGAATCTTGTAAACACGAACGAAAAGCCTGCAAATGGCAGATGTTCTCATTTTGGTCCATTTTCTTCTGAATTATCTGAAAAGTCGATCAATATTTTAAAGATTTTAAGTTGTATTTAGCAGGTTACACCCCCCGTCGAGAATATAACTCTCCAGGAAAAGTTTAATTAATAACATTCCTTCCCTCCCGCATGACATCGTCTCTCCCGTCCTCACTAACACCGCCATAAATTAGAAATTCTTCTAAAAAATAATTCACCTCTAGTTTTAAACCAAAATATTCCAGGGCTGCACTGGGCAGAGTTTGCTTGAAGTTGGTAATCGTCATGGGGGTCACCTGGGTGGCGGACATCATCTCGTGGCTGGTCGGCGGGCCCGTCTACGTCTGGTACCTGACGGACCTAATCAACGCCCTGCAGGGAGTGTTCATATTCATCGTCGTGGGATGTCAACCGCAGGTAAATAAATTCACGTGTCACCCTGGGTTCCATTTTCCAATTTAAACCAGTCAGCTCCCAGTAATTCTAGCGATAAAATTGTACAAATTGTTGTTGGCACGATGACGACCGACAGGAAGCTTAGGCCTAACTACTTTAACTTTGGTGTCCTCCAGGGTGTTGAACACTCGCCAAATTCGAGTTAGCAAAAGTAATTCGAACGATATTGGTTTCTGCAAACTGTTTCCACCCCTAAAAAATGCAATTTATGCTCGAATTCAATGTTTTGCCTATTTTTACCCGATACTTTATAATTGTCGATAAGCAGTTAATTTTTAAGGTTCCTTGCAGTAGATTGGAACTGGCTTTAAAATTAAAATTTATCGGGTCTTATTCTAATACAATAAAACTGCTAAGTTTCCGCTTTAGGTATTCCAGAAAGTAGGACAGTGTTTAACAAATAAATTAATTTAAAAAAATTATATGAATGAAATAAAACTAAAGTTTATCGTGTAGTTTTTGCACAATTATATTAAAAATTACATGTAATTTTTCAAATTAAAGTTAGATCAGTAATTTTTGAATAATGACGGTTATGAAAAATATCAACATTGTGATCTATGAAAATAATAAAACAATGACACATGTAATCTTTTTAACTTTATGACTAGGTGTTGCAACATATGAGGAGTATCCGTTCAAAAGGAGCTATTTCCATATTGTGGTCATTCAAAGTTTTTGTTTTTTTAATTCTGGAATTTTTTTAATTTGGGAATTTACACCAAGAAGAGCAATGAGAGGAAGTATAATTTGATGAGTAGGAATATAAAGCATTTTATAGTAAAAAAAATCCACTTTAAAAGATAAGAGTTACAAAAATACATTGCATTTTACGACACAGCAGTAAGAGTGCAAGTTTTATTTCATTATTTTTATCGAATAACTTTAATGAGTTGAACAAATTTGCCGTCCGCCTGAAGAACGCTCTAAGCACGTTCCACCTGCAAATAAAATTACGTTTGCAAATGCAATTGATAAAAGACCGAGCCCAGGTCTTAAAACTCATTAGGAGCACCTTTTGAACTAGTTTCCACTTTTTCTTCGTTCTCGCATTAATTGGAAATTTTTGAAGCAGCCCTTCCTGCTCAACGTGCCGACACCTTTTTATTTTAATAGCGCTGATATTTCCTTGTGCCGGTTTTTAATTACGAACGAACAAAAGGTTACAATTGGAGCGAAAAGGGCAACAGGAAACATTTTCATTTATTAAACTAACACTCCTAGGAGCGCAACAAATTTCCACCTTTTATGATTTTTGGGGAAGTCCATGCTGGAAAAGCATTTACGTCATAATATGCTCTAACGAAAACTGCGGGCGACGATGCATGTTGCTACGTTAATTGGGAAAATTGCATGTCTTCAATAAAAATGAAAATTTCTCATGGGAATGCTGAGCACGAATTTTTATGAAATTAATTAAATTGTTGAATATAGTTTGGTAATTGATACGGTTGATATAGAGATATGTGAGGTAAAATAAATTAATTACGTATATTCGTGAATCGTTTATAGATAATCAGTAAGGTCCTCATTTTTATTTGGCTTCATTAGCGGAATTTTTCCAATTGATATTAATTTCATTCGTTGGTGATAAGTAACAACCAATCAACAGGCGAATATTATTAGGAGAAAATTACTTGCAAATGTACGCATATATTAGTGCTTCAATTTAAAAGTGTAGCAATTCTGGTTTTATGTAACAAATATTATAAAAAAGCCATACATCAGATGCGGGTTAATGCAAACGGCGCATAATTGGCAAATATTCAGAATTAATGGACATAGTTGATTTAATTCGATTTTGTACACTCAGAAAAACGGGTAGTGTTTTTAAAGAAAAACTACGTTAATTTTAATGAAAATTTATCATAATGAGGCGTTAATGAAATCGAATCTTTAAAAGAAAGGAAGAAATCAAATTAAAACCATGAAATTAATGTTTTTTTTGGTTTAAGGCCTATCAAAACATTTTGATTCTTTAATCATGGATTGTTATGTTGTTCTCGTCGCAGGTTTGGTCAGCTGTAAAACGAATTTGGAGTTCAAAAACAGGACGTGGAGTTACGACGACAACAAATGGACCACAACACTCGAGTTCTTCGCATGGACTGCCCTCGATTGGGGAGACGATCACGAACAATACCTTGACCAATACAACAAGCACCAAAGTACCAATGGAGACTGTATGTTAAACCAACTGCGCCGAAGTGACGACGGACTTAAGTCTTTTAGGTTAAAGCTATCATTACCTCGTTTAAGGTGTATAATTTAATTTAGCCGTAAAAAATCTGAAGAAGCTTCCTACATTTAAGCCTTACTCTAGGGCGATTTATTTCTGAACTACACATAGGACTAGAGATGCTTTAAGTTTCGTTGGAATGTGATTAATTTAGTTTTAAGCCTGTCGAACTTGAACTATGTCCTGCTATGTGTTTGCTTATAATATTTCAATTGAACAACGCTTCTAATTTATTTCATTGTAAAAGTGGATGACAAGTCGATTTGCAAATGAGACCGACCGAGGACAGTGATGGACGGAAGGACACAATTACTGCCAAAAAAAAGAACTGAACATATACACACACATATACTGTAGAATGTAGGACGATTTATAGGGAATTTTGTATGTTAACTTTACAATACAGTCGCATACGACTCGGTAATTAGCATTGGATCATTGTAAGAAACAAAACAACAAAATTTTTTCTTCCTTTACCACCTCTGAGAACACCTTCACCTTCGGTTCTTGAATTGTTTTATCTTGAGCTACATATTTAGGATTTCTTAGCGCATTTTTTTTATTTCTCGTCTGCGTAAAGTTTCGATTTTCATTTTCATTAATGTCATTCTCTCTGTAAATTTGGTTGTACAAATGTTTTGTATAGGTGAATTTTCTAACTCTGGATATATTCCTCCAGCTGCAGAATTAAATTTAGAGTAAATATTAAGGTTAGGTTAGTATCAGATATGAAGCAATAATTAGTTCTTGGCAATACCAATAAAGCATTTATGACGTACTAAAATATCGATGTAGTGAATGACGTATGCAAAACACATTATACACATTCCGCGATGAAAAAAGGTGTAGTCAAATTTGTGATTAAGATAGTGTTCTTGAATTTGTTATTAGTTGTTTGTTAGTATTTTTGTCAGCTTTATATTATTAAACAAAACTAAAGTTTGGTTATAAAAATATAATAAAGAAAAATAGTAAATAACATAATAGAGCATTTTTAACGAATTTAATTAAAAATTTTTTGCTGAATGCGTAGAATCTTAACAGCCAAATTAATATATTAATTAGTTCATTATTTATTTAATTAATTAATAATATAAAATGCTTCCTAAATATTTCTTTTAAGAAATTATTTTGATGGAATATTTGATAAATTTTGTCAATGATAGAAGTGAGTATAATAGCTTACAATTATCTGTTGGGAGAAAACAGTGTTGTAAAGCGATATCTCTAAGTTCAGCTCCAGATAATTTAACTACACCTATGAGAAAAGTAGTTTTTTTATTATCTTCATACTGAATAAAAAATATACTCTATATGATAATAGATAAATTCGTATTTCAAAGTTTTCATTATTATTATGATCATTTTTTCGAATTTTTTCCTTCCATCGGTATTTTTTGCTAATTTATTATTATAACGTTTACGAGCTGTTTCAAACTGATTCCAGTCAGTGTAGATTGACCCAAATTTTTTCGAACTGGATTGAGGCTTTTAAACCGGATCGATTTCATATCATTTCGATACAGCCGATCCACATTGAAAAGTGCCCCATAAACACCCGGCCCTATTCTTGAATCTGTTCGAATCTAATCGAATACAAAAGTGCTTTTCGGATAAAAATTTCTTAATAAAATTTCTAAAATTTTCACAATCCCATGAATTCTTTCAAAGTTTAAATAAACATTCATAGGATACTATTTTTGGTCCCTAAAATCTTTTTGGTAACACTTACAATCCCCCTATCAACGATGTCATCTATTTCAATTGTATTAAAAAGTTTCCCTCATCAGTGAGTTTAAAGTTGAAGTATCTTATCGCATTAACAAAATTAATGAATCAATTCGTTAGTCTTATCACGACATCAAAGACAATTGCGGTACGTCTTTATCCCAAAGTTTTTAATTCGTTACAACTTCTGCTCTTCTGCTCCGGAAATTTAATGAATTATCTCATAACTCAGAAAGTCCATGGTTTCAGTTTTTCCGTAGGGTGCAAAACTTTTATGAAAGTTCTTCGCTTTGTGTTTTAAGGTTTTCTTTGTGTTTTTTATGGGACAATTTTCTCGCTTAAAACTTTACGGAATTCAGGATTTGACTACACCTCGTGTAAGCACAATTTTATTCATAAAAATGAAACAATGTAAAGTCAGTAGATTTGATTTGCACTAACGTAATTTTACGCGCAAATCGCTGTATACTCTCAACTTTTAGATTTTAAAATGTACAATGAAATATTTACCCGAACTGGAATCGAAAGTGTTAGTAATTTACGGATTGTTAGTGGTAATGTCATGCCTAGGCAAGGTTGAAAGCTTTTGTTTATAAATAATATAAATTTAGATATGAACCAATAAAATACTTTAAAAAACTAATAATACAAACGCAATTTTAAATTTAAAAGTATGTAGATGTGTGAAATCTAGGTAGATCTTTTTAAAGAAATACTACATCGTAGTCACCATACGAAGCCAATAGATGGTAGAGGAAAATAAATAATTAAAATTTACTTCATAATGTGTTTTTTTATCATATGTATATTGAAACTAATTAAAACTCAGCTTTAATTATTTAGATCAATGAAAATAGTGGTCAAAGTATCACGCATTTCGTACTTCAAATATTTAATAATTGTCTTTAATTTAAACTAATTTAACTATAGTGTGCTTCAGGTCTAACAGTTTTGTCATGAATTTTTTCCTTTAATTATTCTAGAATAAAAAAACCGAAGATACTTTAAAATTGCAAGAGTAATAAGTTGTTTGTAAAATGAAAGCTATCAACATTTTCTGCCTAGCCTACTTTACATTTCTATTCTGATATAAACAATACATGAATTTTGTACAATTTGTTTTTGTGTAAATAATGCTTTAAGACAAGCGACTAAAATGTATCGACTTTGTAATGTCTAATATCGTCGATTAGTAAACAAAATAACGATGAGAATTAAGTCGATAACGACTGTGTTTTTGATACTATTCACATTTTGTGTAATTTATACGTAAACGTAAATGTTTTTTTTACATATTTGTAATACGACGCCAATAAGCTTTCAACAAACAAATAAATCGAATTAAATTACGTAAGTTAAATAAATCAAGCGTTGAACATTTTCTTGTCACTGCGGATCTGTTTAAAATCTCGGTGAAACTTTAGTTTGTAGTCAAACCAATGGTACATAATTTAATGAGTGTAAGTTTAAAATAAAAGTCAACGTTTGCAATTTGCGGTTAAATTTCGGATTAAATATTTCTCAAAATGGTTTAACCATTAATTAGAAATATTTCTTCTTTTTTAAAGAATAATGAATGTCTCGTGTTCAGTTATATAATTAATATCTTAATGTCAAAAGTAATAATTATTGCTATTTAACGATTATTCAATGCTATGTTCCCATCGCTGGCAAATATTGCGATATTTGAGATTTTTCACTCTTAAATCAAATAATTATAGATTAATTGCTGAACAATAGCTGAATTTTTAAAATTGTACCTACGAAAAGAAGGTAAAATATTTATTTTGGCAGTGAATGAAATAATATATGAATTTTATTCCAAGATGCAGTGGCAAGAAAATATTCATTTGACTTGCATATTTATGTTCTGTTCAAAAATAACGTTTAAGTGTGAATATAATTTGTGTTTCTGTGAATTTTTCTTTTATTTTTGTATCAGTATTTTTGTTTATAAGATTTGTTCAATAAAAACAACTCTTTCAAAGTAAAAATAATGTTTTTGACTGTTTTTGGTTTTACATTTTAAATGTTTTCGTTTAATTAATTCGGCGAATAAGAACCCTCATAGCTGCCCAAAATCGAGTCTGTTTGTCAATGCCAGGTAATAGTGAGTAATTCTAAGTAATGTCAAGTAATGAAACGCAATAGGTAATGCTGAGTAATGCTTTTGAAATACGGTAATGAAAGGTGAGATAAGTCATTTTAATTGAGCTTAAAAAATCCCTTTTTGGATAAAAATCCTTAATAAAGTTATTAAAATTTTCATAAAGTCATTTCATTAACCTTTAGGTTCAATTAATCTTTTCGTTCGAAGTGTTAAAATAATTCGATAGCAAAGTCCAATCGATGTTTTGACGTTATGTGCGGAAAAACCAACTGAAATCAAAGGTAACTGAAATGAATTTCTGAGAATATTGTGAGCTTAAAATTGCAAACACAAAATACTATAAAGCAGAAAATACTTATTTATATAAATAATTTGTTTTTAATATATGACGTTTTTAAAACGCACTTAAAAGTATAAAATAATTTCTCGTAGTCGCAATTTTTAATTTTAACTCAAAATTAGTAGTTGAAAGTTTCTCTGAGTGAACTTATAAATTGTATCAATCTCTACTACCTACTTCAACTAAACTTGAAGTACTTGGAGAGACTTAAATTTACAAGTCCTCGAACCTTGTACTTGTATATGAAATTGTCCAAGTCCAGGTACTGGTATTTAAATTGGTACTTAAGACCTAATGTACTTAAGTACTTCACAGGTCTGGTACTTATATTGGTTATGATACTGGCAAGTTGTTTTGCAATTGCATTGTTTGTACTCATAATTGTTGTGGTAGTAGGTATTTTTTTTTACAGCTGTGCTTACCATATGGACGAAGTTCTATTATACGATCTATTCTGTTTCAATATAAAGGGACATAAATATGGTCACGAAAAAAATATAAATCCATGTCATTCTCGTCGAACGATGAGCCAGCTTTTGAATACAAAACACCCCAAAAATGATACTTTTTTATTGCTGTACCAGTGAATTATTAGGGCAGAATATCCACGCAGCAAAAATTGTACAAATGGAGAGTTCCCCAAAACATTCGACATTAACGCCGTTGGCTTGTAGTCTGCGTCTCCCTAAATGGAGCAGCAGCTCATTCGGAAGCGTTGTTCTAATAAAAATTGCAAATAAAAGGACGCAATAAAACAGTTGTCAGTGCTCTTTCAATTTTGGAAATTTAAATTATCTTTGTTCCCCTCGTAATTCGGGTAATGAACAGGAAACAGCAGATAAAGGGCGAAATATAAAAACTAGGAGCAGCCTACCCTCGGGGGACATTGCCGTGCTTCAAGAATTATTACAGCGCTGGCTGGCGTTTGGCCTCACTCTGCCGACTCAATAAATCAAGCCGAAATTAGGGATTTCGTTCATCTGCAGGGAGGAAAGGTGCTGCAGCAACCAAGAAGCAATTGCTACCTTCAAGACGGAAGAAAATCCGTGCCAACAGCGCCCCACGCGATAATCCACCCTCTGGCTGAACTCTAGACTCTAGCTGCTGAGGCGGGGGCGGCTGCAACAAACGCGGTGATTGCGCCCAAACAACAGGAGACATCCAGAGATCACGGGAGCTCCTAATTGCCTCCTCAAGCCAGCGGGATGCGACCCCTGAGCAGCCAGCATCCAGCATCCAGCTACTTTTGAATAAGAAGCATCTGCCGAGCCGAGGGTGAGCTGCACCCAGACAGAGGGGCGCCGCGCCGATGAGTCCCTGTTTTTTTTCCCGATGAATCAAACCCGATTTCGCCCGATTTTGTCCTGATTCCTGATTGCATCACCACCGGCCGGGTGACTTCTGCAGGAGCTGCTCATCTCCGGCCGGCGGAGGCTGCGTAATCGATGACAACCGCGTGCTCCTGGACCATCCTCGTCCCTCCCGTCGCAGGAATGTCCGGGATGAGAAGATGCGGTCGCTTTGTCACGTCCTGACCCCTCTGATTTATTTGTTTCCCTTCCACGTGTGGCTGACTGGCCATAATTTTTGTCCGATTGCCCTGCGACGTCTCACCTCCGCCGGTGATTGTGGTCGGATATTTACCGATAATGCGGGTCAAAGTGCGCCAGGAGGGGGTGATTCGGTTTCGAAGAGACCCCCAAAAGGGTTTGATTTGCGATCAGTCAGAACTTGAAATGCATCTTGACGTGATTTACTGCTAATTGAGGAGGGATTTTGGACGGACTTGATTTTTCGCTAAATGGATTTGTGGTGAAGACTGAAAAGTAAGTCGTTGTATGATAATGGCCCATGGATTCAGCCTTTAAGAGTATTAAAATAAGTAAAGATTGTCAATTAAGGTCCATTTTGCTGTTAATTCATAAAAAAATCAAAGTATATAACAAATTTCAAAGCTTAGAGTCACAGTGAAAGAAAAAGTTTCTAACAAACAGCAAAACTCTCTTGAATGCAATAATTTTCATTTATTGTATTTGAATTGGGCATAAATTGAATATGAGGTTTATCCGCGGGTTTTGATGGAACTTTGTAGGAATGCTCATTTTGGGTCAAAAGCAACAAATATGCAAAAATATTTGTCGGTCGGTAATATTTCCTGAGATATTTCAAACTTAAATTTCTGAAAAGAAGATTATCATTATACATATTTTTTCGCCACAATTTTTCCATGCTCCCATATTAGTTTGGTGAAAATTATTGAAAAACCTTAAATTAAAAATATTTTCATCGGACTCCTGTAAAAAATTCTGAACAAGTGCTAAAAATAAGAACAATTTTATAAGTCCGTCGACCATCGATAAATGGGAAAAGATATTTACCTTTAATTCGTTTATTTCGAAAATTTTTGAAACATACTTACATATTTTAGGATGAACAGGTGGGAATGTTATTAATTAAAGGTAAGTATTTATATTTATATATTATGCAATGTAATTTTGAGGTAATATGCAATAAACGTAATGACAAAATACCAAAATTTTTTTAAAGACACTTTTAAAGAATTTATTTTTTCAGTAAAAAAAAACGGCTTGTCCTCACGCCTTTTTAGAAACTGGTGCAGAGCATTCTCTCCTGCTTATTTCTAAAAAAAGTAATCTACGATTTTAATTTCAAAAAAATTATAAGCTGTCTATAATTTGCTAAATCCACTGTGGGGATATATCTGGGAGATGTAAACAATTTTTGAAGGATTGAAATTACAATTAAATAAATAATTTCTTTTGGCATACTCCCGTCATGGGGAAACTAATTATATTTATGGAATATATATGATTGTCCTGCATTCTTAAAATCTCGTTTCATTGAATAAAATATCATGATTACTACAAGGTAAATGTGGTCAAATAAAACCTCCATTCCATTGAATAAAAATTGAATAAAACCTCCTCCTCTGCCTACTTATGATTTCATTCGGACGATAAGTTTGCAAACTCCAAAAGGATTCAGATACCGTCAGGTTCTTTAGCTGCAAAGATTTTTGATTTTATGGAAAATACCTCACAATAACATAATTTCAAGAAAATCTACTCTCTGTTGAAGTATTTTGTATTGAGGTGGAGCTTTTATTGAAAAGTAGGTGTCTCTATCTGAATAGCAAGGGGATGCTAGACGAACCTTCAAGAAGTATAGTTTCAGAATTGATGAGGAAATATTGGAAACTTTTTAAATGCGATTACTGAGGAGTTATTACTGAAAGTTGTTATACATGAAGACATTTTTCACCAAGTAATGAAACATTCGATGAAATTAATGAAGCAAATGAAAAATATAATATTTGAGTGAAAGTACATATACTTAAAAATTTGAAATAAATAAATAGAATTGATATGTACTACGAATATTTTAACACATGTATGTAAAATGCTCAAACGCCTGGACAAAACTTTTATATATGTATTTTGAAAATTGTAGCCCGTAAACTACGAAAATAAATTCTTTCAACGCGAGATTAATTGCAAGAAATATTGATGCATGCACATTTCGGCTAAGTTCCCAACGAATAATTTTCAAGCTTGTCGGTTTCCATTCCCGTAGGCCCAATTAATGTCGGCAGTTGCATTTTGATATTTAAAAATTTTCTTTCTGCAGATGCATACGAATTCTTGGAAATAATTAAGATTCAGCCCCAACTGACCTTGTCCCGAAAAGCAGAAATTTATTAGTCTGGAGGCTCTTTTGCTAATTTCGACCTCAATTGAGTCTTCCGGCATGGATCGAAATGAGAGAAATGGAGCACAATTCGATCTTAAATTTATCCAGTTTAAGATGTAGTTTTTATTGGCTTATGCAGCCGATGAATATTAATTGCAACTTGGGTTTAAAGTACTTTCGGATTTGATTGAATATTCAATGTTTTATTATTAAATTTTATTTTATTTACATACACATACGACTGCTAATTTCTGGAACGTTCGAATAAAATTAATTCCTCTAATGTAATTCTTTTAGAAAAAGGTGATAAATAATAAATAAATATAATATATATAAATAAATTCAGTACTTGCACATTGTACCTATTAATGACTGTTAACAAAATTTAATTAATTGGTAAACCTTGTAAATGTGCCTACAATTTACATAGTTTCACTAGGAATAAGAATAAGAATGACTTTATTACATCTATAATATTTACGGAAGATTGATGTCGATAAAAGGTCGGTTCATTGACTGGCTGTAGGTCAGAAAAGATCAAGAGATCCGCGCTCGATGAGAACTGTCATTGCTATTTTCTGATTTTAACTGAACGTTGTCCAGGCACATCCAAACGTTTATTCTTATATAAAATTTACTTATTTTTAGTTCTAAAATATTTTACTTTAAAATAATTTTAAATTAATTCGTCCTATCGAATGTTTTTACAACTGACACTTGATGATCTTAATCTTATCTTTAACGATTTGCTTTCGTTGAGGCTTCGGATCTTCTTTGATCTGACAATTATTTGACAGTTGATCTAAGTTGTTGTACCTACTTGGATTTGATCTGATTAAGATCAGGGCTCAACGAATATACCTACTAATATAATTGAAACTTGTAAAATTGTGATTTTGTGAAATTAAATATACATTTATAATAAGAAGCATTTCGTATTGTAAGTTCTGCTACTACGTTCATCAATTGTAACCTGCACTATGTAATAATTATAATTACATATTCTGTTGGGTAAAATTAATTACCAGATCGCCTGCTAATTCTGCTTCGAAGAAACTTTACAGAGGGTTATAAAAGCCAAGTCATTTTTAAATTATTCTGAAGTCACAGCGAGTTCTGTCGAGAACATAATTACACCTAATGGCAACAATAACGCGGCAGACAGCGAAATGCTGCAAGAACATAAGCGATGCAAATGTCGATTGATGTGATGCCGTCGCGTTGATATGGCGCGAAGTAACCTAATGACAGTCGCGGAGCTGTCCTCAATGTACCGCGCGGTTCTGCAGCTGGGGGAGCCTTGTGATTGACGCGAAATTAGTCCACATATGGGGTCCGGCCACGTTCGGTAAGTGGAGTCGGACACACAGCGTAATGTCCGAACGAGTTAGAAACGACACAGTCAATTGGAGGCGCCAATTAATAGGCTTGTTAGTCCCCTCGCAGCTTTGTCGGCAGTTTGTCCTTTCTTTTTACTTAAAACGATTTAAATTGTCTGGATGAGCTACAGTGCAATCCATGATAATTAGAAAAGTTTCATATGAAAACACTTTCTTACCTGATAATACTAATCTACTATATGCTATCTTGCTAGAACGATAAGTGATACTTCTCTATTATGTCCATGCATGTCCATGTAATGGCTTAATGTCTTAGAAATGTAAGGAAGTATATAATTTCTGCTATAAGAAAACTAAGTACTTCAGTAACTGAACTTAAAAAATGTTAAGTATAGACTACCACTTGGAGTACTCCAATACTAACATTTATTAATTTAATTTTGGAAATCTTATCTGTGCCATTATTGTGTGTAAATTTTGCAAGAACTCTTAGATTTTCTTCCGGTATAATCATATGTACATATGTACAAAACTTTTACCAGAGAAAGCTCTAAAATTATGGAAAATTGTCTATAAAAAACACTATAACTATTTATTACCTATAAAAAAAGTCATTACTCATTTAGACAATTGTTAATCATCATACATAAATTGAAAATTTGCAGGTACTATTAATTTAGCGAAGTAAAATTAATTTAATGAGAACTTTTATTATAAATAATTTAATCATCGATAAACACTTCATTTTACTTTTATTCATATCACTTTTATTGGTTACAAGATTTAAGTTAAAGGTAATGGACTATTGAAATATCTTTTTAATTCGGGAAACAAGCGAAAGGAAGTTGACTCGTTCACATAAATTGACTCCTGGAGTAGGTATACAAGTTAGTTTTAATGTCGAGTTCCCTCGGCACCTTCTGCAAATTATCATCAATTTGTTCCACTAAATCTGAGGGGCAATGAATGTCAACGGGCGCGCATAGTTGATTAGTCCCCAAGCGAGGCCGGGTGACGACAAGCAGCCAAGTGTCAGGCAATCTGAATCAAATGCCGTCGGAAATTACAAGCGATAATTAAATTTCAAGAAGTGATTTATTGAAGGTGGGAATTCATTCTCGACGGAGCGGTCGGCGTGGCTCCATGAGCGCAACGGACGGAACCAGCCGCCACTCCGGGAGGATGTTTATGCTGCGGGCGGGAATTTGAATTGAATCGACAACCCCCAACCTACGAACCCTGGCGCCCTCTTGTAGTACTCGCCCAATCTCTGGTCGGCCGTCCTGCAGACTCCGGATTTCGTTGAATTGTGTCAAATGGCAAACATCGGTGTAACTCCGATGTTTCCTATTCAAATTGACCTTATCTCTCCGTTCAGATGGCCGCTGCCAGGAGCCCCGAGTCCTCTGTTACTGCTCGACAAATAACATGTTTTGGAGGTGGTTTTGATCCACTCCCGCTGCATCCGAGCACCTCATGAATCACAGGACCACAGGACCAGCCGGGCGGGGTCCTTCCCTGCGCCGACCTTTCTCGGCCGTTGTAATTATTTTGTGTTTAACTTCAAGAGACAAAGCACTTCGTAGGCGCCCGGCCCAAATATTTGCTTTATTCGCAATTTTGAAACTGTTTGTGCTCGAGGACACAGAAGAGGACCGATTTCAGCTCGGTCTTATTCAAAGAACGAAATGAAACGTTTGTGGTCGGTACGAACTCATAAACTTTACAAGTTTAAGACCCAATCATACCAAAAGGTTTAAAGACCTAACCATAATCGACATATCTTAACATAACTGACGCCACTTAAGTGATCCAACTTAAAGAATTTAAATTATACATATGAATTTAAGTAAAGCATTAGTACATTGACTTAATCCAAAAGTAAATCTACTTATTTGGTTCTATGGCAAATGAGATTAAACTAAACACAAATATCTCTAACCTCTTCGCAAATATATTTAATTTATTCACATATAGATTTAACTAAAACGCAGATATATTTAACCCATTCACAAATAATTTAGCATCAAACGCAAATAAATTTAATCTTTTCACAAATTTATTTCAATTTTTAAATTAAATTAATTTTTGTTTTAAATAAAATAATAGCATTATCTTTAATTCTAATTCGGTGGCGGGAATAATCAATTGTCAATTGCTTGCATCTGCATGGCAGAGAAATCAACCTGAACCTTCTTTTTAATTAATCAATCCTAAAAAAATAAAATTTATATGTTTATTCTAAACAAAAGTACTTTTTAAGATACAACTTATTTCCAATTATGAGATAAGTTGTCTGAACTTGTGTAATATTCGTAATATTTGAAAGTAAATTAATATGTAGAAGTTCACAATTTACTATAATATTATTGCGAAAAGTCTAAAGAAAAATCTATACATGACTAAAATTCCCAGTTTATCGATTTACATATTTAAAACTTTCATCCACAAACTTTTATTGAATAACGTCTTACATCGCCCACTAGATAAAACTTCTCGAAAGAAACTTAAGTGCTTTTATATAAACATTTTCAATTTGATAACCGAACTTCCAAACTCTAGAATGGGAAAAAAATATGAAACAATTTCCGGCTCTGGATGAAATTTTCAATATCCTGTACTCATACGATAAGTTAAAGGGATTTAATATAATAATTTTATTGCTTCCTCAAATTCATCGTTATCCGCAGAGCGACAGATCCGCAACTAATACCCAGATTAGGAGAGGACGTCTAATGCTTTTATCCGTTGAATTCACATATCAAAACATCCCCGAAAATAAACAATTTCCGAATTCATCCCTTCGTCCGTTTCTTTGGAACGTTCCGGAGCATCTGGTGCAGGATTTCGCCTCTCCACTTTAATGCCGTCTTTAACTGTGGGAACGTTTATCTGCACTGCATACGTAGGTATGTAGGTATGTAGGTATGTGCGTATGATACCTCCACTACATACACGAAAATAAATGGACATCCGCTGTCAGCATCCGGAAGTCCAAACTCAGCAATTTTTGAATATCAATTTTTTGGGAATGTCTGGCACTGGCGGCGGCCACTGGTAAAGAGCTCTTCCTAGTAAATGTCATGAGCGGGTCCTGCACAATCTATCATCAGCACATAGGCGAGGCTTATAAAATGCATAAGTTTGCATGTTGGTACACTTGCCATGATATATCCATTCGTCCGGATATGAAAGGCTCCGGGCCGTAAAAAAAAATTTTGCTACTGAATACTGCCCGGCGATTTCAGTCCGTGAATTTTTCACGAGAACAGTAATTAACTCGGGAACGTCATTTACTGTCATCAGTCACTCGTCTAATTCCACTCAACGGGGACGAGTGCCGGGATGCTCTGTGTGCAAAAGGTCCATCTCCATGATACCCGCGGATGCTGCGGAATCTTTCAGACGGTCCGGCGTTTAATTTTGCTACAGCATAAAGCATAAAACACCCAGATCTCTGCAGAGCGTGTCCCCGATTTTGAGGGGCACTGCTCGTGATTACATCGCGGAGTAGTGCCGTAAGTGATCACTTTGCCCAGTGAATCGCGTGCTCCACTTACTTGGACTGGTGGTCGGAGGGCTCACGGGATCCGTCAATTGAATCGCCCGTAAATTGAGTCTATGGTAAATTGATGGACCTGCAGCTGGAAGTTGATGACATCGACCTCTGCTCAGCTGGCAATCCATGCAAATTTAATATCCATCTCGGCCAGTCACTGCATCACCCAATTTAAACGAAGCCAATTCTGAAAACGGAGTAGGCATTTTTGGTGCAATCGAAGGACTTTAAACGCGATTTAATTTTCTGAATACATATCCCTGACTTATAACTTTTTTTATGGACGTTTTAGCACTCACTACCTGCAACTGGTAATGAAAGTCCAATTTCACTAGTATTAAGAATTTCGTTCTAATAAAAATTCAATCCCACAACAACTGATTCACATCATTATCTAGTACCACTACTACTGATTTAATCAGCGTTAGTGAAAATTCAATTTTCCTACTGATTGATCAGTAAAAGGTACAAATTTCATTTCACTATCACTAATTAGAAAAAGTTAAGTGCAAGTTTGACTCTCGTACTGAAAGTACTATGCAAAATTTTAAAAAGCATACAGTAAGTAGTAATCATTATTAGAAATGATCTCAAACTATACCGATCGATAACTTAAAATTTCAATTCTTTATTTTAAAGGTAAATTTTAAGAAAATTCGTAAATTGCTTAAAATTTTTTCGATATTATATAATAAATTATTTTTATTATTTGTTGTTAAACAGTTCATTACGCTCAGACCTTTTCGTTATAATCTACTCAAAAGACCCTTTTCAATGATACCCCACAAGATGAGGTACAGCATTTGTTTTTGCCCCCTGTTTGCTTCTTAGATAAACTTTTCTAATAATTTCTTAAGGCACACTTTAATTAGCGGCAAGCGAATGTGCAGTCTTTTGTAATAAATGTTAAGTTTTTATTGATTTACTTCTCAATAAAACACACCCCTTATTTTGTTACAAGCTTTTATTTAACTTTATCTGTTAGTATATTTGGGCCAAAACTTGCAACTGAATTTCAAACCAGTTTCCGTTATCGGAAAAAGTTGAAATTTGGTACACTTATGTAAACTCGATTACAATGCAATATAATATAATTAAAATCATGGCAAATTATCTTTTTCTTCACAACCTCCTTAACATAGAATAGATATTGCGAGTAGACGAGTATGTAGAAAACGATAAGCTACGTGACGGCGTTCTAAATCTAATATGGCGGGCATCTCAAAATAGCCGATTAGCTTTTGATGTGTAATATCTTAGTTCCTTTCTAGGGTAGTTATTTCTTACATACATATATGTATCGAAGAAGAATACAAAATATTTATGTCTAGCAGGGATATGCAGAAAAGTTACATTCGACTTTGTGTCCCTTTATACTGCTTGAAATTCCAAAGTTCAGCATTACCTATCCTTTGAAGTTTAAACATCAAGGATTTCAGCTTAAACTTCTATTTGCCGAAATGTAGCCGAACCAATACGAGAGGGCGAATGCACTCTATCGTAATGAAATTAAGAAATTTACTTTGGCGACGCACAGTCTCGAAACTTTCGCAGCGTATCTGCCAAATTAAATTATTCGAAAGAGATATTAAAGGGCCCATCAGCCGCAGATTAACTCCTCTCGACTAAACTTTGAACTTGGCGCAGGAAGGCGGATATAAAGTTAAAAGCCTCCCGGAGCCCGTGCCCAGGCCTGGAATCCGCCGCCATTACCGGGAGTGCGGGGGAGCGGCCGGGTCCGGGCGGGGGGCGGAGGACTGATTAGCCACATACGACAACGTGCCTCGCAACTGCCGGCTTTGCAGCGAGCCACGCAGACCGAGGCTAGATCTGCGCTAGCCAGACTTTCGTCCTAGACAGGAATTTCACATTTTTCCTCGTCGGCGGCGACAGTCTCCTCTCATGCCGCGGACGGCGGGCCTCGGGGGCAAAACAGCCGCAGTGCTACGTGATTATCATTATTCTTTCTGTCCTGTAATTAAGGATTATCCCAACGCAAATTCGCTCGTGTTATCAATTTTAATGGGGCCAAGATGGCTGCACGGACAGATAATGTGCGAAATGTGCATCTATGTAAAAACCCTTCTGTAACTTAGCAGTAATAGATGGCATTCAAAAAAGTAAATGAGGGTAAAACTTAAATTTTGTTAAACGTATAGATTACTTATTCATTTTATTCTATTGTATTTAGACAACAGAACAAATGGTCCAAGGTTATTATTGTTGTTTAATTACTCGAATATCTGACAAAATAGTCTATCTAAAATTTTGATTCCTTGTTTAATGAACGTGAGTATAGTGCCATATTGTTTTTCGCAACTTTAAAAAAAATTGTTTTCTCTACATTTTGTAACTTGAAAATGAAAAGAATAAAATTCTTGCGTTTGAAATACTACGTAGGTAGTATAATATAAATACAGCAAAGTAGTAGTAGTATAACTAGTAAAGTTAGTTTTGTAACATTTCATTTTTATATTGTTTTTTTTTTTTAAATTAAAACGTACTAAAAATAATGAAATTATGTTTTTATTTGCAAATACTCTGTGTAATATGTTAGTAAAAGCTGGGATTATTTGTTTTTATTGTGGAGTTGGGTTTTATTCTTGAAATGTTGTATGTAGAGTCAAGTTTATGACTTACGAAAATAATTCTTATGACTTTTCAAAGTGAAATGGTAAATTAAAATTTTATTTCTAAGAAAACAATTATATTAATCGTTGAAATGTTGAAAAAATATCAATTTTTTGTATTTGAAAAAAAATTTCTAATGCTAAATTATTGCTCCCCCAAGGTCTCATTGTCATTGACCAAATTCCCGCTCGCAAGAAATTGGTTACAAGAGGTTTGAAAAAAAAACAAAAATAATGTACATATCTCCATGAATTTAAAAGTTAACATGCGAAAAATGCCTAAATTTCAAAATTCGAATTGTAGAAACAGAAGTTCTTAGGAATACATATCTATGTATGTATATATGTATGTAATGTATATTTCATTAAACCGAATTGCGTCATTAATTTTTAATAATTATATAACGAGCTTTTACTTGATACAATACAAGCCTTTTTATTTAAGTACATCTTTACCGAGTTTTCTGTCTCAATAATTTATTGCTTTCATGTTCTTTCAACTACAAGTTACAACAGCAGTTTCAGTTGTTCGAGTCATGATCTTTTAAGTAGAAAACATTTACAAGGACTTGAATACAGCAAACAATTCAACAGTTTTACTTACTTAGTTGCATCTTAAGAAATTTAAGTTCTCATTTTCCAGAAGAATTACATTGCCCCGACTCTTTAAACTTTTTCTATAATCGAAAAGCAAATCCAGACGGAAAATTACTCTACTTTGGGTAGCCGAGTCCTTTCATGAAGCGGAGTCAATTCAGGTTTCAGGTATCTCCGAGGCTCATAGTTGATTTTCTGTAGAAGCCAGAGGTGCGTCGTCGGAAGGAATGTTTCATTACTTTCGAAATGTTGCAACCGCCTTCGCTCGTTTCATTCAACGAGTGGCGAAAAGTTGTACTGTGTGTTTTGATGAAAAGGAACTTAAAAATTCAATGCCCCCTGAAATCCCTCCGTTTTCTTTGGAATTCTTAGCATAACAGGAAGCCGGGAGAAGCATCCTTAATAGTCCAAAGTATCTGCAGGAATTTAAAATATGAGTGTGCACTGAAAGTCGTCGAGTGGCTTTCAAAAGGGAAATTTCCATTGTTTCGTGGACAAAGTAGGAACAGCCGTGCGAAGGATATCCACTCGGTCCCGGTCCTCGGTCCTCGGTCGCAGGATGCACCGGGAAAACCTTTTAAGGGACCCACGATCCCACGTTCCTTGGGAGGGGCTCATTACCCTATTTGTGTCGCTTTGTCATCCACTCCAGCAATCTCGGTTTACTTCCTCCGTCGGGCTTATTCAGGGCTTCCGCAAGATGAGGTTGCGGATTTAAATACAAAAAAAAAAACAATAAATAAATAAAATGGCGGTATATATTTACTGTATACATATACCGCAAAAAGGTATAGTCGCCATTTTTCGCCAAGTCCACTTCTCTGGCCGTTTTTTGAACCGTGCAGCAGCACCTTGATCACAATTTCACTTTTCCATGGTCTATCCGGCTACAGGAGGAAGGAGGGCCGGCTTATTTCGGGTGGAGCCAGAAAACGAAAATCTGGCACTCTTTCAAATAGACCCTGAGGAAATCGAGCTGGAGACATTACGCTGGAATGCCCCCGACTCGCGTTTTCGCTGTCTGCACTTTGCAAGCGCCACAATCTCAGTGAACTTTGAGAATGCACTTTTTCAATCGATTTATGGGAAGAAGCATGTGGGCCCAAACTTTTCGCGCTAACAAAAAATTTATCCGCGGCCAAGGTGGCACAAAGTCTGGAAAATTCACTTTCTGTGTCGGCTTTTGGATCTTTTCCTCGCCGGTACGCACATGTGCCGCATCGCGAGGCTCGCCGCACAATCAAAGGCCCCGTCTACACGGGGGAGTTGGCGATCATCCAGAACTGTTTTCCGTTTTGAATTTTTGTTGGGACTTAAAAGCCAGCATAAATCTCTCATCAATGGAAAATTGTAGTCGACTGCAAGCTGAAAATGGCAGTGGACCACAGACGTGGGATCTGTGGGAATCTATGGGAATCTCTGGGAAAAAAATGTGCGGAGGAGTCGGCGTGGAGCGAGTAGCCGAACGGATTTATTTGCTTTTGCAATCCTTACTCAGACGTGCAAAAGTTATGCTCCTGGCAAAGGGTTACATAACGAAACCGCGTCCGCCGCCGTGCCGTGGTTATCCAGTTGCAGACATACAATTTAACCCTTTTCTTGCCCTCACGACTGGAAAAATTTTCGAGGTGCATGATAGCGGCATAGAGCAGGACACAAGAAAGGCCAAAGTTGCTTCTAAAGTTGCTTTGTTGAGTTCTGTAATAAATCCCTGTCAAGTGAGCGGTGATAGTGACGAGAATATTTAATCCGAATTAAATTGCACCAAAGGCAGCCGACTGCAAATGTACATCTCTTTAAGGCTCAGTGGAGCAAGGACTTCTTTCAATGATCCACTCCATGCGGGGGATGTTAAGAAGCTGCATGGTGTTTACCACTTTCATTTTTAATGGGAAGAGTTGAGTTGGTGTGCCCCATTCAATATTTAGCGCTTTCTAAATTCCAGATGTGCACATATGTGAAAGTAGCATATGAATAAATGCTTCTAACAAATCAGCACCAAGAATGGAGAAAGCCAAAAAGGGCAAAATCCACAGTGTATTCAATATTCAACTAGTTTGAGCTACATACATACATATATGATACAATTTCCACATTCCGTACATAGAGCAAAAAATGCAGAATTCGTTCAGAAATTTTCCCTTCGTAGTTAGGATACTATGAAAGAGAGTCAGATTAATATTTTGGCAGCATGTAGAAAATAACTTACATACCAAGATACATACTTACATATGTACATGCAAAATCTTGGCCTTTTTTACAATTTATAAAGCATAGATACAACTGATTTTTTTACAATTTGATTTATTTGCCACCCATTTAACTTTTGTATGTATTTTCCTCTAGTTAAACACGCCTTCCATATTTTATAAACTTTCATTTTCAGATTTACGAAATGCCTTACTGTTCAATCGGATCGTCCAATCTCCATGGCACATACTTTGTAAATCTCGAATCAACCAAAATTTTAATTTTTATTTTTTCAATTACGATCAAGAACTCACCTCCGGCAATGGCCATATTTTCTTGCAATACAAAAATACGAATCTATAAAATTATACCACTTAGTTAAAACTTAAGAAATTAGGGAAATTAAGTACACGCAATAAACATGATTTATGTATTGTATGTAGCAATTTGCGTTTAGAGAAATTTCGTCTAAAATTAAATTAAAATTATCACTTGTTAGCCTGCTTAACTTAAGGCCGTGACGTGACGTGACACATAAAAAGCAGAAAGCAGCGGCAGAGGCAGAGGCAGAGAAAATTTAGAGAACGTTGAGTTATATGAAGTCTGTCACATTAAAAGAAGCGGCAAAGGCAGCACTGCTTTTTCGTGCTAATCTCTAAACATTTTGCTTCTGCTTCAGTGCGGGCAACTTCACAGACGTAAATTTTTAAAGAAAATTGGCCTTTTTTAATGTCAAAATTTATTTTGATTTCAAACAAACTTAAAGTGAATATGAAATTGTACCGAATTAACATTTTAATTGACGATTTAAAATTACCGAACAAATAACCTTGTACACTATAGAATGTTTTGAAATTGTTAAATTGTTTTTCACTGCTTTCTGTTTTTAATGTGTTATATCAAGAAAGCAGAGCAGAATTTTATCGCTGCTTCTGCCTCTGCCGGTGCTCTCTGCTTTTTCTGTCTTTTGGCCTTTAGAAACAAATTCAGGTTAATATGATTTATCATCTAAATAAATAAAATCCCTAGTTATTTGACTATTCAAGAAAGTAGATATGTATGTATGTAGGTTAGAAGTATTTTGAAATTTTGTGTAAATTTACCAATGCGTTTACAGAAATTTCACTCACTGTAGGTTCATTAAGTGAATAGAAAATAGAATAATTATATATTCGTAAATAAAGAAAAAAATATCATACTGTGCTTTTAAAATATATCTAAGACTAAGACACTCTTAAATTGAATCCTGGAAGAAAAAGCGACGGACAAAATGAGATGATGAAAGTCGTGAAATCAATTCCAGAAAATCTCAAAGCTTGTGTAGTTCCTGGTGTGCACATGGCAGTTGCAGTGCTCAGCACGCTGCGAGTCTCAGTAAGATAAAATCCATTAAGATGCCTTTCTTGCCATAAATTAGCAAGACTAGAAATAATTTCCGTAAGACATCAGAACACTGGCAGAGCTCTTGCCGAGATGCTAACAGAGGGGGCCTGAAGCCACCCACACACTTTCATTTTGATGAATCCTTTCCCGGTTGGAAAACTCACCAAGAATTTCTAAAAGCACCGAATTTCAAATTCCGGCGTTCTAAAGGAAAGAATTTAAGTGAGTCCACCGGAGCATACGCGCTCACTGTTCTTCGGAAAATGCCTGGCAACCGCTCCGCGGATCCTCTGGCACTTTGGCGGCGAGGCATGAGGCTGCTATAAATAAAATAGAATCCTTTTCAAGAAATCAAGCAGCCGACGGCTAATTTAATTACTTTTGCAGAAAAGTACTCACTCTGAGGAGATCAAAGGACTATCACTGCTGGCGGTGGCCGAAATGAGCAATAAAACCGCGCTCGGCGAAGTCCACGTGCATCGCAGCGCCTTTCTTCTTCTGCAGTTCGACTGCAGGCTGCAAGCGTCAATAAAAGAGCATCCGAGTCCATCTGAAGCCGTTCCCGATGGGAAGGTAATTACATTTAATATTCATTCCATCTGGAGCAATTCTGGCACCAGTTTGATAAATCAGGAAATTTAAACATTCAACATCTTGTTTTCGTCCCCCGCAGCTGGTCCGTGCGAGAGGAGTCCAGAGATTGCACTAGACGGATAGCATCTATGAATAATGGAAGACGGTTATTCGGAAATATGGCCATAGAATCATAAATTATTCCTTTTGTTCTGGGGCCCGTGCTCCTCTTCCTCCAGGATGAGAGTCTTTCATCATCTCCATTTTGCGAACAATTTCCATTCACATCCTTGTCTAATTGTGTTGAAGAAGCTAATTGAATGGCCTGAATGGCGCCTATTGTCCTCCTATTGCTAATTAAGGGCGGGTTAATTGCCAAAAGTGCCCGCTGTGCGGGAGACTCACAAATTCATAGAAAACTTCTTCGACGAAAATTAGCCAAAGCTATTTTATAATCTTTTTAGTGGCGGGAGAAGAAGATGAAGCGAAGAAGTTAAATTACGCCAACTTCCGCCCGTCTGAACAATCCCCTCAAAACTTTTTGATACTGATAAAATGAAAAGTGTAAATCTTTTTAAGCTTTCAATTTCGATTTGCTTCAAATTGAGGAAATTAATAATAGTGAAATCGACTTCCAATAAATGATAAAACAAATCTAGAGACAACGGAAATTAAATCTATCTCTGTTTAATATCATTATGAGTTATAACAAGTACATAAGCGTATACAATCGATGAAAAAGTAAGTAAGATTATCTCCGACTATGATTAAAATGATTGCTTTAATTTTAAATAACAAAAAATCGATTTTTTGATCCCAAAAATGTAAACCGAAAAATGCTTAGTTCAATTTATTTCTTCTTGTTTTATCAGGATACAATTTTATAATCAAAGGATTTTTTGGGATTAAATTTCTTTTAAATCTTTCTAATTTCCCTAGACTTAAATGTTCTTAAATCAATTATTTTGTATTTTGATCCTTACTTAGATATTTTTATTTTTATTTTAATTTTTATCCACTGATTGAAAAAATATATCATGTATTTAAATCAGTTTATTTATCAACATTTTGAAGTGAGTGAATGAATTTTTTTTTATACATATTAAGTCTGCGCCATTATAGTTGTAGCACTTCTTTAAACCAATCCAGCTTTATATGCTTTCGCCTCAATAGATAGACTGCTCGTTACTGGTTAAAGGAACTTTTTCAAATTTTACCAGTAATGAACAGAGTTCTCGTGAATCACTGATCAGTGAGGAGCACTACTGAAAAACTAATATTAATAAAATGTTTTATTCAAAAACGAGAATTAAATAAAAATCTCTTTCCTTTAACAAATCTTTTTAAAAATTGTAACTATTCAGGACCCTTCACTTCCACTGTATCGTTTTAACCGACAAGTTTAAAAAGGTTATTTGTAACCTGAAAATAATTATGTTAAATTCTCTGCTGATTTGTGTTCTTTCTTAGGAACCATGAAGTAATATATAGTCTGCTGGTTACTGACTGCACTGCCTTATCCTAAGTAATATAAGTAGTAGTATAAATCTGTTCATATTCAAGTTTAGTTAGTCACTCCAAGTTGTGCAATGTGCAACTGGAAACCAACGAATTTTGCATATGATGCGTAGGGTAGGAATTAATTAAAGTATGTATGAGTATCTGCTTATAACATAGCGCATCCACGGCATAACATTTAGTTCGAAATTTAATTCGCTGCTATCAAACGGTTGCGAAATGACTCTGTGGTCGGCTGTGACTGTGTGCATACGTCAGCACGTGTCTAATTGCCTAATTTCATCTACAAATACAAGTTGTCCCGTATTTGATAAACAAATTCGTGAAACTGGTGAAAATTATAATTTTAGTAGTTCAAGGGCCAGTTCTGGCGAAATAGTGGCGACGTGATGTAGTGATTATTGCTTTATATAGTCGATTAAATGTGAATGCAAGTCACGTCCAAATGGAACGGAAATTAAATGGGAATGTGCTTCTCTTCGGACAGAATTAAACATAAAAGCGTGAAGTTTCATCAATCATGACATTTACATAATAACTCAGTGCTGTAGTTATCAGCATGAAATACCTCTTTTGACTGTAATTAACAGACGAAGTCCTGCCGACTTCACCTGGGAGGAGGGTTGTGCAGAAATTCTCCCCCTTATAAATTTGTTTTTGCTTAAGTCACTCGGTTTTAGCGATTTGCGGACATGTGTCATAGCACGCAAGTAAATTTCGCCTCGGGAGCCCCCCGGGAATTTGCAGAAGTCATTAGAGCAGCATGCCGACGAAATGGAAAGTTCCTGTCTGGGGTTTGGGTTTGGGTTTGAGTTTGAGACCTCCTGCCGCGGGGGTCACTTGAGCCGCGCCCTTCCCGCAGGGTAGCCATTGCCCGGAACAGATCCGGCATCGAGGGTACTCAATTATTTTCTAATTACTTTCTTGAATCCCGGCTTCACCGAAGCAACCCAATTAATTTAGAGCAGGATTTACCAGGGCTAGGCGTGGATCGGACATTAAGAGCGGTGTTATGGCCAAGAAGATTAGTCGAAGCACGAACTGAGTGGTTTCGTGGAAAAATGCCACGGCAATAGCTGCAATTAAACCATTTTTCATACCTCTGTTAACTTCGGCTCCACACTATTCCTGGGGATGCAGAAAAAAATGCAATTTGCAAAATTCTTTAGGTGAGAATTCCCACGATACATTTAGTTCTGTACAGAACACGACTTCGTTAACGCTTGTCAGATTGGCTCGGGGGTCTCCTTCGTAAACATAAATATCAAGTAAAAGTAATTAAAGATGTCACGAGTTTTGCATTCTAGCCGACTGAAATCGGAGGTAGCCTCTGCTGGAATCGATGAGGACATCGTTGCAATTCCCTCCAATGAATTGTTGATTCGACGCTCATATGCACTCGATTTCATTCTCAAGGCCGCAACAGACCACTTTTGTACTTTAATTTCCCTTGTCAGAGATACGAGGATAACGTCTGCTTCGCTAGCATACTGCAATTAATTACTAATGGCCCTTAGTCATGCTAGCTGATAACGAGAATTAAAATATGCTGGAAGTGGAGAAACCGCCGAGCGTCCGAGACCGCGAATGGGACTCTCCTCAGTCATTTTAACCCGTTTCGCAAAGAAACACGCGCTCTAAAGAGCCCCGCACGGTTTGGTTTCCTTCAATTTTTATTATGCCGTGATCCTCGCGAATCGCGATCGATTTGCATTCGTGGCCAACTCCGCTACCGTACTATTCTATGCAAATTACTCGAAACGAACCTCCTTCCCCAAAAGGAGCCCCAAGAAAATACGGCAAGCTTCCATTAGGAGCATGTTGCTGCGGATATGGTCACTTTGATACTGATTGCAAGATAAACCCCAGGGGAGATGATTTACTTATCTTAACGATTGGGAGGACTTTGATGGCCCCTTTAACCTAGAGATCTTTTGGGATAAGTGAGCAGCCAATCAGTTATTGGATTTCCGAGGAATAAATCTGCACATAAAGGTATTTGGACGGTTGATGTTGAAGATTTCGGCCTTACGGAAAGCGCAGACGAGCTAACATTTTTCGTTGTGGCTTCGACAATTGAATTTCAATATTAAAGTGAGTTTTATTGAATTTTGCAGTAGACCCCCTTATAACACGGTAGATACGTTCCGTGTTATATGAATCCGTGTTGTACGAGTCACCTAGATTACACAAATGCATGAGCCGTTCACAGCCCAAAGCGATTAATAACTTTCTTTAATAATTAGACTTACATAAGCGACTAAATTTAATGTGATTTCATATACTTTTAAGGGTTTTATATTTGGTTTTAAGTATACATTTGATGTCAGGTGAGAAATTTGTAAAACCGTATTGTTGGTTGCTTGCACTTGAACTTCACTTCGCAAGCTATTTATTACCTAAAGGTTTAAAATATGACATGTAGCCACTGGAAATTGTATAAATATGTTTACACTATTATTACAAAATTTTTCTTATTTGATTTATTGACGAAGACAAGTAGGTATCTGACGTGTAAACTAAAAGACTGAAAAGAAAACTGACCCTTTATTTAAACTTGTTTTTTTTCTCGTAATTATTGATAAAATATCGGAGATATTATTATAGTTTTAAATGTTTTTACAAAATCTTGTTTGGAAATCTTATCCGGCGCTGCAACGACGGAAATCATTCTTTTAAAAATATATATTTTTTTCTATACACATACATATATTTTTTTGACAGTTGAGACGTGAATAACGTATTTCTTTAAAAAACTACAGTACAATTTCTAAATTTCTTTTCTGCAAATAAAAGATGAATCAAAAATTCATGCAAATAGCATCCTTAGAGTATATGTAGACATATAGATTTAATACAAAACTACATAAATACGCATTTGTGAATTTTTTATACTTATATAAAGTTACTTTTTAACGTAGAAATAAATTATATTTAATTATATTTAAATTAAGTTAAAAATTGAGCTTTCCATCGTTATAAGGACAGGACATAGGCATTCAAGTCAATTAATTAATATTAATTAAACAAAAACAAACCAATCGGACGAGTAAACCGAAAATGATATTGGTAAATTTCATTGTGCTCAGTATATAACGAACTTTGTTGGGAATGTTGTCGTCATTTTAATTACTGAATATGGCATTTTCATTTCCGCCGTAAATGTTATAATGAATTTCGGTCGGGTCCATTAATTCTTTGAATTTGTTTACTTCAAAACGGTGGCAATTGCATTCGCCCCTCAGGTGTTCGATATTTTATGGTCCCGGCTTCGCGGCGACACCGATAAAATATGAATTTCATTCGGATGCATTCACACAGGGCTGCGGTGAAGAGGTGGAGGTTGAGAGGAGGTGCCAACCCAATTAAATGGTCATTAACTCAAAAAAAAAAAAAAAAAGATGTCAGGCCTAATTAAAACTGCAGCAGGTTATGTGTTTTGGGCAACCAGGACTGGTGCCCTCCCGCTGCAGTGGACCAGCATCCAGCATCCAGCGACACGTTGGAGCCGGAAGAAAATGGTCGGGAAACAACAGAAGTCTGTACGTGACAAAAATTCATAATTGCTAATTGCGCGGCACGGGGGATGCACGTGGAGTGCAGAAAGTGCAAGAACCCATCGACTGGGTGCAGTGAGATACGCTGCAAATTTCATTGTTTGCCAGAGTCCTTTATTCCCACACATGTGAAGGGTTATCCCGGGGATGCAGGATGCCGTGGATGCCGTGGATCCTCGTACAATTCAATTTGCATGATAAGCCTGCAGGATTGGGACCAGCCCGAACGGCCACGAAAGGCTGAGTAGGATAAATGGAACGCGAGTGGGTTATAAGAGGGCTCATTAAGAGTGCTGAGCTGTAATAATTCATCTTTGAGTGATGTTTTATCATTTCCCGGGAGTTTTTCGAGCCGCTGAGATTAATCGGGATTTTTCCTCGGTTCCGCCATATTTTATTAACTCCTTAATTAAAGTGTCGAGCGCCTTCATTTCCTAGCTCACGTCCTCGCGCCCTTATTCAGCTAAGCTACGACTCAATTACTCTTGCTTCGTGCTCGCATTTGTTTCCTCAAAAACTCGATTTTGATCCGTCACGCCATGCTTCTCTACATATGCATATAGAAGTGCAGTGCACAACTGCAGTTCGTGTGAAGGAAAGTGCAATTTTATGCAGTTCGCGACTATATGAGGAGGCGACTGGTAGCGTAAAAATAGTAAGCCCACTGGCATATCAATTCTCTAGTGCAGTGGACATAGAAATTTCATTTGAAAGTCAATTTGAATATGAAACGAAAGGCAGTAAAAGGCTTTGGGTGATTTTGGGTTGAAAAAATTATTTTTATGAATGTTTTCTGTGTAGAAATACCAGGAAAATCAAAATATGCATTTTTTATTTTAATGTTTCGAACCGTCATACACCACCACTCATTGTATCACACCGTTCAGGTCTGTCTATCCGATTATTCTGTCACAGCTACAAAATGTTGAGTTCAAATATATTTGCTTCAATCATTCTTCCTCCAAGAGATAAATAAATATTATAACAATATCTGCAATTGCCTTTCGACTCAATAAAAATCTTGTTTACAATATTTTATAATTATGATATGAATTTGTTAGATAAAGGTACATATATTCAATGATTGTGAATACGTAATACGTTGTTAATTTTATTGCATTATTTTTATCGTGGTGTCCCCAGTAGGCCTAATCCACACAGGAATTACATTTGGATTCGTAAATTCTGACAGTCGTGCAGAAATCAGCGACCCCGAAAATCCCCAAGTACCAAGTTTGGTGATTTGCATAAACTTCAAAATTTTACAGTCCGCCATCCTGAATTCGTAAATTCCTGGTCCCTATATTGTAATAGATTGTATTGTATTGTCACCAGAGATGAAACTCTAGGCCAAGTTTCAGCCTTCTACGTCATCGGGAAGAGCGTTAAATTCATGTTGCGAGATTTGAAAAATATCCCTACAAACGTATGTACATGAGTGAGTTAAAGAAAAGCATGTAAAAAGTGGAAGTAAATAACTTGTCTATTGATGGCAAATTTTTATAAACATATCAATAACATATATGCACATAGAGCTGATGCACATGGAGTCTCAGTTTTCATTTAAAGCGAGGGGAAAAGTGCTGTCTTGGAAATTTGCAAGAAAAACTGACTTTAATTAATTTACGGTGTCACTCAATTTAACATTTAGGATATAAAAACAAGTAAATATGAATTATAAAACTATTCAGATACGTAAGACATTATAAATACGTACAAATCGCAAAACCCCATTTTATTTTCATTTGCCCATATGAACGTACAAACATATATAATCTGCAGAAACATTTTTGTTTATTATGCGAGGACAAGATTTTCTTAAGTCATAATTTTTGATTAACTCTCAACTTACTCATTATCAACTTAAGGGATTCCGCCACCAAATCCCGAACGAGTAAAGAAAAGTTCAGATAATCCTTAATCGGTTTACCAAAGTAATCCAATTTACTTAAAAATTAATTGTTTTCGGAGCAACTCTCTGCTTCTAGACTTTATAATTAACCGGGGAGTTATGGTGGCCATAATCTCCCCGCATCATCAGCCGACTCGCTTTGCGCCGCCTTTGTGCGGCAACCGGCGGCACTATAAAAATGCCAGGTTATGAGGCCGGCTCCTTAGCGGGGGAGTTTTTTCCATTCGTGGCGCGGTGCATCTATTTGCATGTAAATTTTGCACCGAGTCCCGGTGAGTCGCATTAATCTTCCCGTTTCAGTCCAAAAGGGAAGCATCCATCAAGCCATTGTTCCGCCGGGCCGGGCCGGGCCAGGTCCCTTCATTGGCTTAAGCCGGCTCCGCGGGCGAAGGGCCAAAGGTGCGCGGAAGTGGCGCCGCAACCTTTTAATAACACTCCCCGCGGTGCTATAAAAATTGTCCTTGCCGGCAGCAGCGGCAGGTATGATCCGATAGTGGCGAACAAACTGCCAGACCTGTTCGCTGGTGTCTTCCGCATAAATCATATTAATTGCTTCCCTTTGTCCCGGGTATGCACAAAAGAGGAACCGGAACCGGAGCTCACTTCCGCGCAAATTTCAAATGAAAAGCAAGATATTGAGGTGAGCTCTCGCCGGCCGGGTCTTAATTAACTGAGTAATCAGATTCAGGGGAGCAGATGAAATTAGCAGCCATAACAGCTGAGCACCGGCTCCTGCGCGGAGGGCAAGTAAACGCAATTACCGTGTAGAAAATTAGTGGAATCTCGAAAAAAAAATACAACAAAGGGCACAATTTTGAAGCGAACAATTTGCAGATTGGCACCTGCACAAGTGTAAACTATCACTCTACAAACTGAGTGTAAATTAGCACGAAAACAATTTAAAATTTTAGTGAACATTTTTGGTGAAATTACATCATTTTTAGGGTATTTTGTAATATTGAATCAATTTTGTATTATTTGTATTTTATGTATAGTTCATAGGATTAAACTGAATTCTTTGTGGTTCAGTATGTTTTGAAAATTACATTATTTAGAGTTAAATATTTCACATTCTATCAATTATTTATTTATTTCAGTTTTCATCATTTGTTTTAGATATTTTATTAAAAAATTTAATAATTGAATCGTTTATTATGGAAAAGGCATAAGTCAATTTTTGGTAATTTTACACATTTCGTTTTGGGGTACCTACAGGTGTGGTTTTGTATGGACGGACATTTGTACCCTTTCAATAAGATGCATGGTTAAAAGAGCTTTAAATTGTTATTACTTCAATAAAACACTTTTTTATTAACGTAAGTACCTACAACGTAATAAAACAAAAGAACCCTTATTATAAGAACATCAAATATTAATTAATTTAAATATTTTTTTCATAGAGTCTTTATTCGATATTCATTATCTCTAAGCTATTTTGGTAGTCCAAGCTACAATGTCTTTATAAAAAGTTTTCAAAAATATACAGTGGCGAGTAAATTGAAACTTTAGGTTTTAGCAAGTTACTCATTAACTGTAACAGATATCGTAAAAAGAGTTGCGTAATATTGTAAGCAGTACATTTGTCCATAGAAATGCTCATATGCATTTTGATGTCCTATATTGACCATATTAGAATTGTCTATAAAATTAAACTGTGAAATTTCACTACTTTATTAATTGTCTAAAAATAAGGTGAGGATATTTGTCCAAGTCAAAACAAAAGTTAGCGAGTTTTTGCAGCAATAGCAATAATGTAATTGATAAAAAAAAATATTGTAAAACTCCAAAATTACTAATCTACAAATTACATATCATTTTCTGAAGGTACCTACATATTTCATGTGAAGTGCTGAACAATTATTTAATGCCGGAAAAGTAGCATCAACTTAAATGTTTGTTTATAGCATTTTCTTTTCTGAGAAACTACTACAAATACTTAATACTTACTATACACTATGAAATAAACTATTGTTTTAAAATATATCTTTACAGGTTTACATAAATTTTTTAAAAAAATAATGAATGTAATCGTATAAATATTTTTAGATATTTAATGATTAAAAAAACTTGTAGGTCAAAATACTACATTTATGTCTACGAATTTGCATCTGTGTTTTAAGTTTCCTTCCAAAATTACACAAAAATGTTTTAGAGTGTAGCTCATTTGACTACCGCCTAATTCCTGGGTGGAAGCGGGGTGTTTATTAGCCGAAACTCAATTTCCGTCCGCGCCAGACACTGCGAATGCACGCGTTTGATCTCCGGCAATCACAGGTAAAGGCAGCAGGTAAATTAGCTCATGCAAATTTTAAGGTGCGCCAGTCGCGCTTTGAGCTCGAGGACTCCAAGCGGCAGGTAACCGGGACGTTCGTCGCTGAGACACTCAAAGAGCGTTCTGCAAACTGTTTTAATGGGTCTAATGCTTCGTCAGATAAGCTACCAAAATCACGTTGGAATTTGCGCGGCATTGAGTGACGCGACTTTGTTACTTGCGATAATTAAAATTAAATAATAACAAATAATAACAAAAGACGCGAAAACTATGGCGAGCAATTGATTTATTAGAAATTCTTTTTGAACGTTCCTCTTGCACTTTGCAGTAGCGTGAGCAAGTGCAATTCATTTTGCGGTTGAAATTACTTTCATCATCATCAGGAAACGCGCTGCAGAACAATTCGCTCCCTAAGTACTTCCTTTTTGCCATTTGCCAAATCCTTTCAATTTTGCTCGAAATTTTCCCTTCCAAGTTTAAAAAGTAGTTCAGAAACGGAGCATTGTGCTATTTTAAAATTATTTTTCATTGTTTGGTTCCCAAAGAATTCTAGCAGATTTTGTTTTGTTCAGCATGCATCTATCTCTAAACATAAGTACATAAATATTAAATCTAGATATTAAATGATATCCTACCTAACATCATATATTTATACAGAGCTCAATCAATTGAGATAATCTCTGTTAATATGTAGGTCTCTAACTCCCTCAACTGAAAAGGAAGAAACCTGTGTAATAAAACAAACAATAATAAAAACTTGTATTTATTTTAACAAATTTTTCAGTTCTACAATACATATTAAGGAAATCTCGTGGCTAATATAGAGCATATCAGCTACTTTGCATATACGTCGCTTTTCGTTTATTAACAGCAACAGAGCAGCTTTTCATCTACGGTTTCGTTAACCAAAGACGCACACTACTTACAGTCTTGGCATAAAAGGTGGACTTGAAGCGAGCAAGTTCTTTGCGAAGGTAGTAAAGTGTGATAAAAACGAATTACTTTTTCCATTGCAAGCGAAAGCACGATACATAAGGGGACGAAAATAAAATACACGAGAATTTAATTATATATAATTTTGAATTAAATGTAAAATTATTTAAATTAACCTATATTTCATCAAATAGAAACAGAGAAGTGGAAAACATTAGCATAAGGACCAAATAAATGGATTGACTGCAAGAGAAATTACTGTTCGTGTGAATGGATCTAAAACGACCGTAGTGCACTGTTTAAATTTTAAAGAAAATTTCGGGAAGAAAGCTGTAGCCGGTGGGTTCCTTATGGTATGTTATATCAGTAGCCACTGGAAAGTTTCTAAATGGTTTTTGGATGATTTTCTTTTAAATATTGGTGACAATATGGCAAAAGTTAATTAGATTTTTTAGATTTTTCAGCGTGACAATGCTACGTACACTCATCGAATGATACCAAAGGAGTTCTTGAGGAGCCGTAATGAATCTGTTCTGATTGACCCGCTTTCAGCCTTGCTTTGAACCCAATCGAGAACTTTTGTGGGAATACAGTAAAAAAAATCATAACGTTTTAAAATGTTTTCAATAATATACAGCACCAAAAATTTCTGGGTTGGGTTGTACAAAAGATATTGTCTTTTATAATATGTAATGCTATCATTAATATATCTTGAAAAGCTCACATCATAATAATAAGCTTATGGTGGGTATATTGGATGTACCTAATCAAATGAAAAATGGGGCTCATAAAATTTTAGCTTAAACATTTATTTTGAATATTTAATTTTATTTCATGGTTTATTCCAAGGTTGGAGAGCAAGTAAAATGACCCCACCTTACGCCAACCAACAAGACCGAGATAAATCGATATTTTTTTTTTCTTTTAACAATGGAGTAGCATACACCCAAGACTGCTTTTACACGTTTTTTTTTTTAACAAAAGTTTCATTTAACACGAATTATTTTTCTCTTTTTTTTTTGCGGTAAGATGCTGATTTATTAGGTTTGAAACCAATCTCTATTTTTCCACAGGTATACAGTGTATTTTTTTACACCATTTTTTTTTAATACGGAACCTATTGTGCAAAAACAGACTTGGGGACATAGCTAAAAAATATTTCATTCATTTAATTGATTAATTTGGCATATGCATATTATAGTACCTACAATAAAGTTGGTGTTGCTAGCCAAGTTTTAAACTCGAAGTCACTTTGATATTAGTTCGTTAACTTTCAAAGGAGAAACATCGGAATACAAAATAAATAAAAATTCATGGACGAAAACTCTAAAAACCTCGTAAATTGGTCATAAGTAGTATTTAACTATTGGAGCAATGGTTCTAAGTTGAATATGCGGCATACCTGCTTAAAGTTACCTACGTCAAATAAATTGCGGTAGAGTTAAATCAAATGTTGGTCACACAGCTGCCGGACAGCGAAGTAAGGCCCCGGTCTGCAGTTAAAATGGCCTTGGGGTTCACGTGAAGGTTCCTTGAACACCGGTTAAAACCCACTTTCCCTTTTGTGGGTTTCGCGTGCACTTTCGCCTGCAGTTATGCAAAATTGTGCGCCACCTGAGCGTCGGGTGAGTGGGTGGTGGGAGTTTGCAAAATCGAAATTCAAAAAGCTTCACGGAAAAATTGCGGCCGGCCGGCCGTTTGTTTACATCTGCAGTCAGCTGGAGCGCGTACTTTTAGCAGGTTGCCCCACAGATTTGCTCCTCTTTTTCGTTTGGCGGCAGAATTTAACCGCGAATGGGGCTTCAAATTTCAAAATGTCCCCAATTCGATACACGTCTTTTTCTACTTTGATTGATTTTTGATCTGATAATCGATTGAGTGGCTATTGTATAGTGAAGATGACGACGACAGGGTCTCCTTCGCCCGCGGGTAGAAAGAAAATTCATCCGTATGTGACCGTGAAAAATCATCCCACGAGTGCTTGGAGCGATGATGAAAACAATAGTGAAAATTGGAAAAAAGCAACAGGTGAACCTCTCATAGATCAGACCGAATTTGGACTGTTCGATCCAGAAAATGGGTTAAATTTGTCGTATCCGAAAGCGAAGACAAAACGAAAATTCATTAAATTTTTAAATTGTGGAAACAAATCCTCATTTCCGTGGAATGTACCGTGGGTAGCACTCACAAATAATTTGGTCCAGGTATGTTCGTTATTTTGCATTTATCAATTAATGTTTACCAAAGATTTCCTCGCGATCATCAATATCTCTGCGGTTTTGATCTTTCTCTAGAGTCTTATTATAACAACAAGATTCCCCGCTGAAGTATCTCAGTGTTTCAATTCACTTTCTTGCGTTACATTTGATTTTATGTAATTTGTTTTAATCGTAACAGAGCCAAAAAAACCGCAACTTTATTTTTCTTCGTTTTTATAATTATACAGTCAACCTCTGACTGTTTCAGATTACTTTCACAAACATTTAGAAGCTGACCTGGTTTTAGGGTTGGTACCGCTCCCCTGAGTGGTTACTGCGAGCACTTTAATCAGCAATGGCCTGATAAAATGCGCACTTCGATCGCCACCAAACAATCGATTTCAAGGTGAAAATGCAATTAGTTTTCGTAAATTGTAAAAAAGTACTTTTTTTCTTCTACCGACATCTCTTCAATTATTTCGGGCTCTTTTCATACAATTTATCTACTAAAAATTGGAATACTTCTTCAACAGCAGGTTGACGTGGATTTTTTGTTAAAAGAGACTATGTTGTGGCTTCAAACTCAGCGGAAATTAAAGATTTATAAAAGAAGGTTACTTTGTCGCTTCGTCTATTTATCACTACTTGAAATGAAATTTAATATTGGAAGTAATTCTATCCAAAATAGAAAAAGATTAAATCCGTCTGGCGATTTTGTGCCATTTGCGAGTCATTTTCTAAATTGTAGTTTATTCGACTGTAAAACCAGTCTGAATTTTCAGTTAGAATTGTTTCGTAATAAGGAAAACTAATGAGGCAAGCGGAATAGAATGAAGGCTTTATTCTCATTCAAGTGATTTTATTATAAAATCAACACAAAAAGATTGTTTTGTTGTCTTTGCTCTTTCGTTGTTGATTAAAACTTAATTTTATATTGTATTATCTTCTTACAAATTAATTAATATCATCTATCCTACCTACCTTTAAAAAAAAATAAATAATGTAAAAAAACAATATGTTAGAATAGAAACAGGGGCAAATTCATGAAACCATTCAAATAATAATTTCGTGAATAAAAATTCGTCACATTCGAATGATTATAATTATGGCGTGTTCCGGATTTTTGTTCTAGATCTTATTTAAAGAGAGGTAATCGAAACTTCTACAAAGTGGTCGTAGAGGACCGTAAAAATTGCTCCAAACCAAATATGCTAAGGTTCATTTTAATAATTCACTTTGCTTAAGCGTTTTGAAAATTTCGGTCCTGAGTTGGTTACCTTGTTCTTCTTTTTCTTAACAAAACGATATAATTAAGTATAGTAAAATAACACAGAATTTCAAATTGGGCCAAAGCAAATCGAGTTTATGGTTGTGGAAATTCTGTAGAGTAAGTATGTATACAAGGTATATAAATTAATATCTGACTTCAGGAAAAAAATAATAATAGTCCTGAAAACAAGAGTATCGCATGAAATGTCATTATTTTTTCTAATAATAAATGCACTTTGGCCTTTTAGGAATACTTACAATTGCCGTATCTTGTTTTGAGATAGCACATTTAAATAATGACCCCTAATTATTTTGTTTGTACCACAGGAGCTGAATAAGTTTTGTAATAAAATTGTATATTAACTTGAACTATATAGAATATCCATTAAAATGGTTTCATTATTTTCTCGTTTTTCGGATCAATTATTTTAAATGTAGTGTCCAAAATTTGCATACATTATGATGACCTAACCACTCATGTATTTTAAATAACGACTGTCGTACGAAACCGCCAATTTTTACTTCTAATCCAAAATATTATATTCTAGTTGTGTATGAAATTTTTATAACAACAAAAAATTTTGGATAATACCGCTAATAAAAATGTTCACTTATAATTAATTTCGTTGGAATAATCTCAAAACTTTTTCTGTCTATTACATTTTAACATTTTCATAAAATAATTAATTTCAACCCAAATTATAGAAAACGCTAAAATTTAATCTTGAAAATACCGTGTAAAATCGTCAGAATAAATTACTTCGTTACCTTGTTTAAAGTGTAAGAAATCGGAAGAAAATTCGTCTAAATTTTTGTCTAGTTTCTTTACGCAAAATGTAGCAATCTAACTACAAACTGCACTGACCTTATGGTCAAGGCTGAAAACGGTTGAAGCTCGCACATATGCAAAAAGCAATCTTAAAATGACTTCAGAGTGAAACTGCAAGCGAAATTATTTTAAGAAACTGCAGCAAGGCGGGCGGAAATTAATTTATGTTACTCAACTACATGCGATACAAAGCTGTACTAGAGTTGGAATAGTATTAAAGTCGAAACTGACGGGGGTTATTTTAGCGCTAAAAACATCAATTACAGAATGTAGAGCAGTTAATTTATATAGAAATACTTAAAGAATATATCGCGGTTTTGTAGCAATAAAATAGATTCATATTTTGTAACTTAAAGACATTAACGTAATATGTGCACCTTAATTTGTTCAAAAAGGTTGGATACCCCTTTAATTGATTTCATGCTGATTTAATTAAACACCCTAAAAACATGTCAGGATAAGAAACGTATGCCTTTTAAGTACTTCAATTATTTTTTGAGCTCTAACAAACGCCGCTCATAAATCTCGTTTGGAGAGGCGTTCGCTGCAAAATTAAATGGTGATGACCACATAAGACGTTCTTCATTCATCAGTGCGGGTATTTCATATTCTGCTCATCGTTTATCATTTACCCTCAGTCGATTTTAATGTTCATATGATTCTAAGCATAGAACTCCATAATGTCGGTTGCGCAAATTTTTATGTTCCGCAGGTTTATAATTAGATTCGCGCTGAGTAAACTTCCTCAAGATCGCCGATCGTGCATTGATTATCTGGGAATATTGGCCCATGTACACTCGATTCGATATTCGTTTTAGGAATATAAAAATTATAAAAAGCAGACTTTAGTGCAATAATTTGATAGTGATGTAAACCGAACAAATAACTTTAAAATTTCCATTTACTTATTGAAATAATTGGGTTGTGTAGAGGATTTTAAGAATGATCCACAAACATTCATTAGACATTTAAGATGTAAGCTGATTAAGATGGTTTATAATAATTTATATATATGCAACACTATTTGTTCCTTCCATGTTTTATTCTTCAAGAAATTGTGGCTTTAAGGATATAATAAATAAAATCAAAACAGTACTCGAAATAAGAAACAATTATACCTAAACATAGCAGAGAGGTTCCCGCGGGTAACATAAGGTTCACCTGATGGACATCGAGATCGGACCCCGAGGAACTAAAACTGAAACATGTTCTTTTTCCCGATAACGCGCTGTACTACACAACAGAAAATAACAAAAATATAAAACAGAATTTGAAAAATATGAGCCGACATGCCAAAATAAGTTCATCATACACAGATAAGACTAAACAAGTTAATTGATTTGTGCGAATACAACAATCCAATAAAAAATTGTAAATAGTAACAGATAGGGGTTATATTATAATTAGCCGACGAATAGTATAAATAATAAAAATATTAATAAATGTAACATTGGGGACATTACTTCTAATAATAAAAAAAAACGAGATACAAAAAATAATAATAACAATAGCAAATTAAAAATAAAAGCAAGTTAAGTGTACGTAACTCCAGGAAATATAAAATAGTTTTTCTTTTATAAGAAAAGTGTTGTTTTAGATAATCTTAGACATCAATATCAGATAACAATATGTGATATTTTAAAATTGATAGATGGATGCAAAAAACAAAATAAATAAATACAAATAAATATACATATATGTAGATGCATATACTTATTATAAAAACTTGCATATTTTAAAATATTTGTAATAAATTTGACCGACATGAATTTTATAAAATTATTTTTTGATCAATAAGTAATAGTATTAATAAAAATTATATTTTTCAGATTTTAATGTTTGTCTTCACAAACGAAAAAATCTACAGATTACTGATATATTCGCCCTATAGAAAAAGAGAAGTTTGGAGATTCATATCCTACACGCTGCTTCATTCCGACATCATTCACTTAATATTAAATAATTTGCTTTTGGTAACCTTAAATAAAATTAACCAGGAGGAGTTTTAATTGATTTAAATTAGTTTTTTACTTCTTTTACTTTAGAAACAGAACAAGGTTACTGGAAAGTTGTTGTTCTATATTTGAGTGGAGCAATTGCAGGAGCTCTCGGTACTTCAGTGTTTCAGCCAAAGTTACTTATGATTGGATCTTCTGCTGGCGTTTATAGTTTACTTATAAGCCATACTTCACACTTAATTTTGGTAAGTAACTTTATGACTGTGTGGACCTAATCATAGAAAAATATAATGTAAATCTAATCATAAAAATATTGCACAGTGATATACTGATATGTTGACTTCTTGTCTAAATAAATCCTGTTTTTTTCGTTGATTGTTAAAGTCTATAGAATGATGCCTAAATTAAATTAATTATGTGCGTACACCTTTTAAGACCTTTCTTGAAATAGAGACATGAGTATGATTAAATAAATTCTAATTGTAATTATTTGAAACGACTCGATTGTTAATTTTTATACATTATATTCTTTCTGAGCATGTTTGCCCGATGAGTTTAGGGATTAACTTAAATTGCTCAGTACAAAAGTATTTCATAGACATTACTTTAAAACGACTTTCTTAACTTATGTAGCTGAGCACAGACCACGTACTTATTTTCGTCAATTAGTTTCACTGAAAAAACAATCAACTTTTTTGTGAATATCTTTTCGGAAAGTACTAACATACTGAAAATGTTGAGTCATCAGTCAGATATAATTTACTTGAGTTGCTTCTTAATGGCAGCGATAAAGCACTGTCCTATTTTTTAAAGAAATATGATTCACTAATTCACAATGTTTTCCTTGAAAAAAATATAAGATTTAAAAACAAGAAGAAATAATGCAGTCACATTAACGCCAATCAAGAGAGTAGGAGGCTGTAATTTAAAGACTAATGGTATTACAAAAAATAACTACAGAAGTATTCTGGCGAATCTTTTGATGCACAAAATAATTATTACTTTCTTTTCGTTTGTGTAGAACTGAGATATAAACTTGAAAATCGCAATGTTCATATTTTAACATGACTAATCCTCAAATAATTTTTTCGATAGAAATTCCTTATGTAAATATGTAATCCCTAATCATTGATTCATTTTCTTTAGGCAGCTACAACTACAAATGAAACTCTTCGTATGCAATAGCGAAAATTTAGAGACAAATACCTATATTTCAACAATTTATGCTGTATATCAACATATCCAAGATATACACTATTTGTTTATATTTTAATAGTTTACTTTTAATAATTATTTTTCTTTTTTTTCAGAATTTCACCAATTTGAAATTCAAATACTTCAGGATAATTGCCTTAATTTTTCTTTGTGCCAGTGATATAGGCTTCTTAATAATTCAAATACTGTTCGCAAAGAAAGATAGTCCGCCAATAAGTATAGCAGCGCATTTCAGTGGAGCATTAAATGGATTATTATTAGGTTTTGCTATATTTTCTGGGCATAAAATTCCGATGTTTCAATGTTTGAAGTATTTATCTTTAATACTGTATTTAACCGCCTTAACTGCTGCTGTGTTCATAACGTATAAATGTGATATAACCAAATCAAACTCAGAGTGCTTATGTTTTTTAGAAAGTACTTGAATTTGTATGATATTTTTATTATAAATATATTAAGTAAATAAACAAAAAAAATTTTTTTAAAAAACATGAATTATAGAGGAGATAACTACCTACCTTTAGAATTATGATTTTATTGTAACACATGTTCAGAATATATTGCCAACGTTTTAAACATATTTTGAAGTAATTTTGATGTTCTATTCTGTAATGATAATTCTGCTATGCTTGGAATTTGTATTTACCCGATTTTTAAAAGAGTTTTTTCGAAACTAGTACCTATATTTTTCAAATTGGCATAACCGATAACTTAAAAAGTTCTGTATCGCTTGCGCTGAAATTGATATTTCTTATAAATATATTAACGCTTATAATAAATTTAGTGATGAGAAAATGTTAATTTCTACCAAATTTTAAGCTATATCATTAAGACCATTGGACCAACATTTTGAATTAATTTTTTTTCGTGCACGTCATCAAGACGTAACATTATGCCAAAATTCGACTTCCTGCGTTAAATAATTTTCGAGAAAAACGTCTATGACAGACAGACGGACACGAGAGTGGTGATCTTATAAGAGTTCTGTATTTAATTTTTAGGTACTAAACACGGAAAGCAAAAGACCTTGTTAAACCGCTTCAGTCTACGACGCCCATAATGATAAGAATATCAAAATTATAATGAACGGAAATCTTTGTTGTTTATGATAAAATATGTTTCCGAACTAGACCAAAATTGGGAAAAAATAATTAATTTTTACTATAAAAAATGTATATTTTGTCTAACTATCTACTTTTTAATAAATTATATAATAGCTAATGATTTACGCATGAAACAAATAGGTACAAATATTGTAATGAGAAAAAAATATACATATACTTGTAGGTTTATGCCAGTCAAAACATTTTTTAAACTCGATAGCCCATTCAATACGTCTTCCATTTATATGATAAAAATTTTCCCCTATTTTGTTTGGAATAAAAAGCAATGCATAATTTGAAAATATGTCGAAAACCTAAATAAACCATGAATGAAATGGTAGGAAATTTAGATATTTTGTTCGTGGCAAACAAATTTTTATTATCGATGTAATATATTCAAATGGCATGTTCACTTTCATCCCACCAAAACTTGGGGAGGGGAGGGATGAAATAACAACTCTTTTCATACATATCAAAATATGTCGGTGGTGGAATTTGGAACTAATTTTTTTATGCAAATAGGAAAATTAAATTGATAAGGATTTGCATATATGTATACAAAAAAATAAATATTTATATAACATAGATATAAAGGTAAACTACAAATTATTATGATTTAGTCCTTTATTATTTCCATTTTCATATGTGTACGTAACTTATGTTTTATTGATTTAACGATTTTAATGGAATAAGAATCACAAAGAGCAAAAGATAAATTTCGCCACGATAACATAGTTTCATCATTCTCTTTTTTTTACCTTGTGTAGTTTTGTTTTCTTCTCTTCATCAGCTTTTAGTACATATGCACTTTTTTTTAATACTATAGTTGATGATTTTTTTCCTTTTATCATTACATTCCGAGAGGGTAAATTCTACTGGCCTACGCTTCGCTAGTCTATTTAAGCACTTAATGTGAAGATATAATTTTTACAATGCCATTATATCAGGAATAAAAATATAACTCTTGAACGTCTTGGACAACACTTTTAAAAATGATATGAAAATATAAACCGATATTTGCTTGATGTTATGCGGTTTATGAAATTTTATTTTATTTTTATGTAAAGTGTTTAACACTTTGCGTAAAGATATTGTATATTAAGATTATTCTGAATAAACGATATATTCCCTGAAAACGTGCGAATAAAGTATATGTATAAGTAAAGAAGTAAAATTATTTAACATAAGGTAGACTCTTTCAAATGATGTAAAAAAAGTATTAGGTCTGCTCGTTGTCTAATCTAGATCGATCTAGATCAGAAAAGATCAAGAAATCCGCATTCGATAAGAACTGTAATTGTTCTTTTCTAATCTAAAATGATCTGCTTGGCGTTCGTTGGGCCTGATCTAGATTAATAATTATCGATCTTTTCAGATTCACAAATTTTTGTGGATCAGTTTAGATCAGAAGTTTTGAAAAATTTGTCAGTTTGTGGCAGTTGACGGTTACAAAGTGTTTTAGAAAGTTTAATTATTTATATTAAAAAGTTATTTTTCAAGTAGCAAATCGTAAAAATTAAATACAAAAATAAATCACCTTTAATTTTAAATGGAGAGAGTTTGTTTGACGTAGTGGAAATAATCAGATGACCGTGAAATGCTTTTTAAGACATGACCAAAGATTTATTCTAATATAACTTATTTGTTTTTATTTCTAAGATAGTTGATTTAAATAATTTTAACTTTTTCATTCTTTGACATGTTTTACAACTGATACATGATAATCTTAACTGATCGACTTACGTTAGTTGAGACTTCAGATATTGTTTGATCTAATCTGATCTGACAATTATTTGACAGCTGATCTAAGTTGATCTAATTGGATCTGATTTGATCGAGATCAGGGCTCAATGAACAGACCTATTGTTTACTATTTACATATATGGTAGAAATCATCAAGAAAAACTCAGGATTTTGTCGCATTCGATATTGTATCAATGTAAAAGATGTAAAAAACAGATAGTAGATACATCGGTACAACGATACAACAGGAAATTCCATTGTTATTATATTATATTACATAAATGATATATTATAGTAGTATCGAGATCCATTGCATTATATTTAGCAGGCTAGCGAGCAAGTTCTGTTTGTTCATAATGTCAATAGGTATGTGCGTTTGTAAACTTTGCTGGATGTCTCTTCTTCTGCACGACTGTCAATTGTTGCTGTCATATAATAAAAGAATGCTATTATGATAAACTATAAAATGACGTATAACTCAACTTAATACAGCACTGGGGACGAAACCGCCCATTCTCCTTTGTGGATTAAGTTTTTGACGCAAAGTGGGTATAAATCCAGGGGAGAGGGGTAGTCATGTAAATAAACCTTAAATAGCTTAATTGCATATAAAATTCCTATAGCATTTACACGACATTCAGATATTTAAGGTCGTTTCGACTTAGGTCGAAACGATTTACATGACTACCCCCCAGGCAATTTGATATTATTTTCGCAAAATAAAAAATGTTTGATATGGATAACTTTTCTTAAATTTAAATTCAGTGCAAAATTTTCTGCTAAGCCTAGAACCGAAACCGATTTGAAATAAACATAGCTTATAATAATAATCAAACTTTTAATTCAATTGGGTTTTTAAAAAAATGTTTTGTCATTTTTATTGTTCTGCTGAAACAAACATTTTGAGGCAAGACAGAGAAATTGGATATGCTTAACAACGTTGACAACTATCTATTTAAAACAAAAAAAATTGTTTCGCAAATCAACTTATATTGAATATAACTTGTCTTTGTAAAAAATGCATAAAAATCGGTTGGGTTAATGACTTAAACTTTTTATTTTTTCAGTCAAATATCCATTTTCTAGATTGTTTATAAACGATCAATAAGGTTATTTTTTATAGGCTTTAAAGAAATTCATTTCTTTGGGAATAAATCGTTTATTCAGGATGAATTACGCTTGCCGAAGATTAAAGCAGATGTGATTACGTATTGGATTCTTAATTTGTTTTTTTGTGTTTCTACGTTTGAGTTTTACGTCCCAGTGGACACGGAGCGACAATCCTTGCAACTCGAAGGTTAAACGCTCCGGGCGACCAAGGACCCTTGTTGTTGTTCCCAAAAAATTTCGAAAGATAACTAAACTTATCTAAGACTTAACTAAGTTACACGAGTTATTCGAGTCATTAACTAAAGGCTAGCTTACTACGGAGTCAACGTGAGTTCAAAAGGAGTTATTTTTTGACTAGGCTCGCTATCCGCTGGAACTTGCTCTGTGAGTGGTTGCTGGCTCCGGTGTTCGCAGGTGAGTTCGTAACCGCCGATTGTTGCAGGGTATGCGTTGCTTTTGTCGTGGTGTTTGTACTCGCCGTGTTGGTGGTGTTGTTGGTGGCCTTCTCGTTGGCTTTTGATTGTTCCTTAGCGCCCCTACGGAATGGAGATTGTGTCGAAATATGCAAATCCCAGCAACCAGGACTACTTACAAGTATCGGGTGAGATCTTCTATATCTACAAGCATCGAATCCTGACTCATGTGGAGTTCATCCCGCTCCATTAGATACTGGACGAGCTGCTCGTTTAACCTTTCGATTTGTGAGTGCAACTCATTCACGATTATCTGGAGTTGAGCGATATTCATATCAGTTAGCATCTGCCGGGACACTCGACGTTTTTCGGGAGGAAATGGTACACCGACCTTCTCTAGTGAATTACGTATAACTTCTGTAATGGGGGACTGCTTTTGTTTCTGCCGTTCAATCTGAGTTAGAATTGTAAAAAAAAAAAAAAATCGTTATAAACGAATATATTCAAAATTGAGAAAGCTACTTTACCTCCATTTGCATGTGGGCCATGTCCTTGGCCTGCGCCAGAGCCATCCGAGCCTCAATCTGGAGTCGGGCCTGCTTGGTGAAGAAGTCCGATTCGGGGGTGTTGTCGTCGACTGGGGGCCCCAAAGACAGTGTCGAGGGCCTATTCAACGATTTTCTGTTGTTGTTGCCGTTGATGCTCATGGACAGTGGCCGGGAGTTGTACGGATGGGCAGATGTTGAGCTATACCTTGACAAATTGCTGGTGTGGGTCGTCGCTTTCGACAACTTCGGGCATGTCTCCGAATCGGAGCTTGGACTTTCTGTGTCTGAAGACGCCTCGTTCATGAAACATATTTGCAGGTTCATCCCTGAAAGGTTATTTATGAAATCGTTTTTCTTTTTAGTAATTCGTTAATGATGCAATAAGTTTTATGAAAGCGGTTAAGAGAGGTAAAGGGAATCCTACCGGCTAAAATCCCTCCCTTAAGCAAGGTGAAATCATCTGTCAAATTTCAAAAACAATTGTTTGAATATCTTAAATGGAAGTGTGTATTTTAAATTCAAACACATTTTATTAGGTCCTATGTAGTTTCAGAAGCTGCTTTTACTCCTTAAAAGCGTTTACATTAGATTAGATAAACGTAAATATTTAGTATAAATAGTAAAAAGATTATCGTCATCAACACCAATTAATGTGATAAAACTAGTAATTACAATGATCAAAAATTGAATTAAATAATTCTGGAATAATTGTTCCACTTTATAAAATAATGCAAGATATTGTAGTTTTCATTTTATAACCGTAGGTACTTATATGAAATTTTAACTAGCTGGTAACAACAATAATGAAATTTTTATGATATTTCATGATTGGCTCGTTAAATACAAAAGTCACGAGCGCTAGTAGTAATTTTTCTGTTTTAGACACAAGTGATTAATATGTGGACGAAAGCCTGAACTTATTTCTTAAAATACAGATCCTAATTGTAATATTCTGTAAATGGTCTAGAACCCTTAACATTTATGACTAATTCTTAAAATTCGAACAATAAGATACTAAGTTGCTAAAATCTGCAAACATTCATAAAAGCAATTTCTATTTCTCTTGGAAAAATACTTTGGAAATCCAGTTACTCATTAAGGTCTGGGAACACAATAGTTTAAGGTATCGCAGGTACGAATATAAGCAGCTGCAATTTCCTAGACAAATTACACCACACCTAATTAGAGAGGCTGTGAAAGAATGCTGCCTTTTGGCACTCGAAGTTCTGGATGAAGAGTGTAGAAAACCCCATGAGGGATTCATGCTCCGAAACGAGCCGAATCTAAACAGAAGTTTCCTTGTCATATCCAGCGAATGTGATTCTGCAAACAAAGTCGTCGCGGCACTATCTTTGTTAAATAAACATAAGCGCCTAAGATACGGTTTTTCATTAAATCGGAGCTCATCCCAGAAGCAGCACGAAACTGAGTCTTGATACTGGTGGCTTGCTCTGAGCTTGTTACCGAGCCTCGGACACGTAGGTTTTGAATATTTTTAATTTTCCCCTAATAAATAATGCAAGAGGCCAGAAAACCGAATGCGATATGAACTCGAGGTGGTTGTTTTCGGGTTTTTACATTTAAAATTGAGGAAAGAAACTTATTACTTACCGCTTTGAAGTCTTGATTGGAGACTGGGCTTCCGGCCCGGGCGATCAGCTGAAACAATTTTGCTGAAGTAATCGTCCTCAGCTCCCATTGCAAGACGGCGTCGAATTTCTTCCCTGTCATTTCGCCTCTGTAGAAAAATATATATGAAATTAATTAAAAACATATGATAACACTTGGAATGTTGAAAATACAAATAAAAGAGTGGGATTAAACGCACTTTAAATCTTTTTGATTCCTCGAGCTCCGAGTTAATGACTCGGACAAACTTGTCAACGACATTATCAAGATACTCTGCGTCGATTAGAATGGAGTTTGGATTAAAGAGGGTCATCTCAATGTCTGTCTGGCTTTGTTTGTAAACACGCGGGAACATTCCGTCGATACAGTCGAACTCTGACTGACCAACGGACGCGTATTGAAACGAGATGATCTTCGACAGGCTCGCGAGTAGTCCACTGTCGCGACCCATCTTTGACTTGAACGATAGCAGCAAATTATCAAACATTTTCTTATCACAGAGGCGCGTCTTCACTTAAGTTTGAAATGCGAAACGAATGCAGCCGAAGGTTGTGGCACATTTGGAAGAAACGTCCTTGGCTACGAGCGCGCAGCACGCATGCTTAAGCAACTTAACCGGCGGTCACAGTGTCTGACTGTTGGCGCGGCCTATGTTAATTAAAGAAACCCCCGAACGGCGCGGAGCAACGAGCGATCGCGACACAGCGAAATCTTTAGCAATTCATGAGGCACGTTAAGACGTAACCCCGGTGTACTTGAGAAAGTCGAGCAAACTGCTTGAGCGCCGGAGCTCGTGTGGTGCCCCCAGCGCGGCTGCGAACACTTTGCCCTTTGGTTTGCAGCGGCTGCGGCGATCGGAGCCCGGCCTGCGCGATTTGACGGAGGTCTGCGCAGGCAGCTGATCCTAAGCACAAAAATTGAATGGGCTAAGGACCGTAAAATCCCATCTGGAGGCACGTCTCACCCTCGGGACCCTCGAGCGGGGCCGGGGCGGTGGTTGTTCCCTTCCTGGAAGCCATCAATTGGGACTCGAGGAAACTGGCGCGCCGAAATGAGGGCAGCGGGCATGCGGCGCGAGGCGCGCGGGCAAATGCCAGACCGAGGTGCAACAGATGTTTTCTTCAGCCTCCACCAGGTAGATTCGGGTGCCTTGATAAGCGGAAAGATGCAAGCTGGAAAAATTTCAAGGCGGCACTGCGACAATCAATGGCAAAATTATTTGGAACGATGCATTTTCGTATCTCTGCAGGATGCGTTTTTATGCAGGTATTAATACATAATTAACCTGTTGCCTGCCTGTTGAATAGAATGGTAGACATGAATCTCTTACGCCGGTGTACAAAAAAAAAACTTGTTTCTCGTGTCTGCGCCCATTTTGAAATATTGAATATTCTAATTTAAAACTTTCCAAAAAACTTTATTTCTAGGCAGAAAATATTTATCATAAACATGTTTTTCTTGAAATAAATAGAAACTATGTAGAGTTAAGAATGCTCTCTTTTTTTAGGGTCCTGCAAAACAGAGGACCCTTTTAGTTTCGCCATGTCCATCGGTTCGTCCATATATAGTGGCTATTTGCGATTAGGTTTGTGTCGATAAATATATTTTGGACAAAAATCTAGAATACTAGTACATATACTGCAATTATTTTTAAAAATAACATGACTTACTTTAGTCCAATAGTTTACGAGATATAACCGAACAAGTTATGCTCATTTGGACTCAAAAAACTATTGGGGAAAAATTTGAAATGAAATGCTGTCACTATTCTAGTACAAAATGGTTGCTGAATTGGTGACTATCCCTCTTAGTTAAAGGGTTAAAACGTACACATGAAGAAAGCTAGCCAGATTGGTCTAAACAAGTGCGATAGAGAAGATAACGAATACGCGCCGTCCCGTTTTTTATTTTTATTAATGTCGCCTTTCTTTAAAGTCAAGCTATATTTTTTGCAGCATTTTTTTACGAAAACTATTCAGGACTGACTGGCGAAGCTGTTGCATATCATAGTTCAATAGGTTATTTTAACCATGTATGTAAAACAGTATAAGTACTGCAAATGAATACGTAATTTTAAAATGCGTCTTTAAACTGCAACATGACAAGTAAAGCACTAATGGTTTACATTTGAATTTTTCATTAGAAGTACTATTCGAATTTGCCTGCATATTTCAGAAGACTAAATGAATTTCATCCGTCATTACATATCTTCCACCGAAGAGTCGAGTTATCGAGTTTTACTGAAATTAAGTGGCGCAAGCAGAAGTGTTAAAGACCAACATTTTAATAGTTACTTTTGTGTAAATTGTGTGAAATGTCTGAATTTTCCGATATACCTAGTGGCAGTTTATTGAAAAAAATTGCTAAACCTGATACACCATGGATGCTTAATTCTTACGAACATACTGAAACTACGAAAAATACTAAACTATTTCCAAACGATTTATTTTTCTTGCAATGGATGATAACATTGGCAAAGAAATTTCCAGTGCTTAAAAAGTTTGACTGGTTGTACAAAATATTGAATTTCTTCTGCAATATTATATACGCGTTATTAAACGGCAAACCAATTAAGGAGAATGTTGTCAAAACAACAGTTTCTATGAAAATTATGAAACCATTAAATTAATTAATTAAAATATTGATTTTATAATAAATAAAGATTTGTATTTTACTTTAATAATTTGTTTTATTTCTAAATATAATAAATGTGTTTTTTAAATATTTTATATGCTGTGTAAAAATTGTAATACAAAATCCGCAAATCGTGCAGTTCGCCATCGCCAATTATAGTAAATGATTTAAATATTGTTGCATATCGTTATTGTAAAAGAATCTAAGACTTCTTAATTGTGAATTTTAGCCTGGACTTTAGCAACGAGCTGTGTGCTTTTAAGGCCTTTTAAAAAGTGTTTCTTTTAATACTCTTCCTAACACTAATTTAAATAATCTTCCATTAAAAATTATTATGGTTACAATACATAAAAACTTTTGTTGTGAATATGTCGTGCGCAGTAAAGTGCTTTTTGTTTATAAAAAGATAAGACTTGTTTCGAATCGTGAAGCTATACAAAAATCACATACATATGTATAATAAACGTAATTAAAAATATTTTTTTGTTATTTAATTGAGTGATTGATATGTTAGATGAACATCATGATTTTTTTTTAATGTATGCAGTTTCATTATTTTAACTTTAGTTTTCATTAATCAGTGCCAAAATTGCCTTCTATAGGTAATGAGCAAATAACTAAATCTACATTCCACTATATCAATTACCACGCTAATGAGTACTTTTAAGGTACGGATACACCAAACACGATCCCAGCGAAGCGAATAATTTTAAAATTTGGTTTACGTAAAAATTAATTAAAGTGCCCGAACAAAGTGCGATACGAGCGAAGCGTCTATTGTGACTAAACTAAGCGTAAACTAAAAACTCTTTTTTATTCGCGTTCCCGGCGAATTTCGCGTTTAATATGGTTAGTGAAAATTATTTGTTTTATTCACTTCGGTTTTGATGTAATCCCACCTCTTATCACTTGTTGTGTAGCAAATTCCTTTACACAATCGAGTTTTATTTTTATACTATTATAAGTGCGGAATGTACTTCGAGAATTTTTACACATTTCTGCTAACTAAATATTTTCCTTTTACAATATGCCTATTAACTAAATATTTTCCTTTTACAATTATGTATTGTGTTTTTGTCTACTAACTAAATATTTTCATTTAAAAAAATGCTCACTAATTAAATATTTTCCTTTTACATATATTGTGTGTGGGAACATAGCTGGCGGGAAAAAGGTTGCCGGCCAATGGTTGTCGGGCATTTGCAATCGGATATGCATTATAACGCTGAAATATTAATTTATGTGAAAAATTGTAAAACTTCTCAATTATTTTTTAGACTGTACCTACTCTTAAAAGTAGTCATTAACACTTCTTTAGATCTCTAATTAGTGTTCTTTTAAACTCATTTGAATTATGTATTCGAAATTTCCATAGATGGAAATTATGTTGTTTTGAATGAAAAACTAGATCTTTAGTATGCAGGAAACTCACCTCTATATTTGATTATTTGATAATAAAAAAAACTCTACGATATCTTATCATTTCATTGAAAAATTGATATACATTTATAAGTGTAGTATATAAGTGTTGTACTTGTGAGCTGTATGTGAAGCCTGCCACATTTGTTTGCTAAGGTTTATTCATAGAAAATATGATATTAAAAATTTCCACAAATAAAACATAATGAAAATAGCTACAGTGTTGAATTTATGCTCCATCCACATAATAAATGAGCACAATCACTAAAAAAAATTAAATTGAAAGTCTCATCGGCGCATATGGGGGCACTTAAAACCGCTCATGTTGTCCTCAGACCGGCTCTTATCTGATTTTCATCACGCACGAGTGATGGCACAAGGAAACGAGATGAATCTTATCGTCAATTGAGGATGTTATGGAGCGATGTTTAGAGGCTCTAAGTGCCCTGAAGGCTGAAACAGATATGAGCGTACTCTTTTCTGATACCCCGCAGACTGTTTCATTATCAGGAGGACTTACCCTCGGCACATGCACAACACTTTGGAGTTTGATTGGCCCCTAAAGTTTCATTTTTCAATTACAAGAGAATCCTTAAGGACTCTCGTATATCCGTTTTACAGTGTCCAATTTAATGGTGATGAATCTACTAATCTTAGATCCTCCTTCTTATTTTTTTGTACAGAAGGTTAAATCTAAAAATCACTATAATGTCCACGAATTTATACTGACGGGTGATCAAATGCATAAGACAATAAAAATCAATTTAAGTTAAGATAAGTACAAAATGTTTATAATTATACAGATTAAAAAATTCTTGAAAATCTCTAAATTGGATTCTGGGAAATACTTCTTTGGGTTGATGTGTTCGATAACACATATTTAAATTGTTGCAAAATAATCTTCAAGATAAAATCATCGGAATATCATTAATAATTAAATAAAAAAACTTTCTAATCGCTACAAGTTTTATTAATTTTATTCCTTTAGTGCAAAAATTACTACATTTTCCATTATCTAGCAGAAAGATTATATTTTGCAGTTAAATTCATTCAAACGAAACTAAAATCGCCACAAAAATACGGCTTTTTGGATAAATTTTAATGGAGAATAACGCACTAAAATTAATTAATAGATATAATAATGATAAATTATTAAAATAATAACACAAGCGGAGGGAAACTCTTCGGATGGTTTCCTTGTATGTTTACATATACATATGAACTGAACTTCAATCTTCGTTGACATTTATTCAAACTTCATAACGATAAATTAAGTTAAATTCATTTAAAAAGTTGATGCTGCACATAAATGTATAGATGATATTATACCACGCTATTAAATGCAAATGAGACTCAAAAATTCAGACTCAGATGCTTCAATTGTTCAATTTTAGCATTTGTTTGTGTTGCTCAATTGCAAAACGTGCATCACATTTCAACCTAAAGCAAAATAAACTTAAAAATATAATAAATAAATTGTTTTACAAGGTTTCATCAAAAATGTTTTGCAAGGTTTCATCAAAATCCGTGTAAGAGTCCTAATCTGTTTGGAATTATACATGGTAAAGGAGAGAATTCATTTGAATATGTAAAAAAATATAATAGTTAATATTTACTTGGTTTTTTGTAGGTAGGTACCTTTTTTTTAAAATCACAAGATATTCGGAAAACGTTCAAAATTAAATTAAAAAGATTGCATGCTGTATATGAGTTGAAATATGAATATCAATAAATAGATTATAAATTACGGCACAAGTACCTATTGCTGCATCGTTTTTCTTGATTAACAGCTCTCTTTATCTAATAAATTTTAGAAAAAAGAGGCGGACTCAACTCATTTCCAATCATTAAACATTTTCTGCATTGGAGTAAAAAGCCCATACGGCTATTACATACGTGATTGGTTGGTTAGAGATTGCTCTACTTTTTTCTCGCGAGAACCACTTCCAACTGTGAAGAAAATGCTATTCAGTTACTAAGTTTTCAAAAGGCAGTTATGAAAGTCGTAAAAGGCGAAAAAGCATTACAATTATCGTGCACCGAAATATTTTAAGAGCAACACGCGAAGAAGTTTAAACTTTCTGCTAAGACCCAAAGCGAACAAAGCGCCAATTAGGCAAGCCTTACAGTGAAGCTTTCATTTTAATTATGCGCCATCAGAGGATCGGAATTATCAATTAATCAAAGCAGAAACAGCTTCATTAACAGCAGGTTACCAGACCCCATAAAATTTGCACGAGAGGAACACTCACTGGACGAGAATTTGGCCTCGGCCGTATTTATTGTACCTGTAACAACCAAAACTTGTACTTTTTCAGGAGTCTGGAGTTTTCGCAATAACAAGGCAATTTCTGCTGTTTCTGCTTGTCATGTCCAGTGATCGATTCGACGAGAAAAAAAAAAAATAACCAGCAGACACTCAATTTTATACGCACAATTTTTTATTTCAGTTCCCATGACCTATCTTAACGAGAGGAGCCTCTAGGTTTATATTTTTTCGTGTTTATTCATCCATCGGGTTTACAAATGTCTACAGAACGAGGCAATGAATTTGGGTTCATTTTAATATCTGTTCGAAGCGCTTTGTTCATAAAACTCAAATGCCCTTTTAAACAAATGGATTTTTGTAAGTGTTTATGGCGGGATTTTCTGGGTCAGTGAACAGTTTTTGATACTGATTTTATATCTGAACGATTTTCCATCCTTTTGCATTCATTGAAATTTTATAAGCAATATAAGTATGCTATTAACGTTTTTGCGGCGCTACAACTAATAAATCGAAAAGTTAAGCATTTTCGAACTTGTTTAATACATTTTTATTTCCAAATTTTAAGACTTCATAGATATTTTAATCGAAAGAGTATGTACATATGTCGTCCAATCAGTTTCTTGTCTTCTCAATTTTGATATGATTTGTCAAATATATTGTATAATTCTGCCACATAATTTACCATTTTTTAATATGGTGAGCAAAATCTAAACAAACTCAGGAATACGCGATATAAAAGCAAACAGGAAATATTCCTGCCTAAATTTATTCGAATGGTTTTAGAAATTGGCTCCCGTTCTTAATGGCGTTTCATAATCTCACTCATGATATTGAAATGTCAGTTATTGATGTATTCTTTGCCTGAATTCTGTCTGTCATAATATTAATTTTATCACTTGTATATTAATCTCATACGCTGGTCGAAAAAGATTGAATTATTAGCTGCGTTCCATTGGGCTGTGTAAAATACTCCCAAGTACTTCTGGCTACGCTGAACTACTCTAGCTATAGTTGGCGAGCAGAAGTTCTGAGTAGTTACGCCACATTTGCCCGCCAGGTGGATGGTGGTTTTTGTACTAGGTTTGCATGGAAATGAAAGCTTTTCCTCATTTTTCGTTGCAGCTTTAGCTATTCTGGAGTAATCACAAGGATTCAAATAATAAAATTTAAGTAGTTTAGGCAGCAAAACATATTTATATATAAATATTTCCATTTTAATAAATAAGGCACAATCAAAGCAACAAATATAATACGATGAAATGTCAAAATTTGAATTTATATTTTACTCCTGACGATCAAAGTAGCGTTCCATTGAGAAAGTACTCGGGAGTACTTTACACAGCCCAATGGAACACAGCTATTATTGCATTTTTCTTCTGAGATATTAGGTTTTCCTCAGCATAATAGTTAGGAAATGGTAGCAAATGTGACGTGCAATCCCAGCAGGCCAACAGTTTTTATTAAAAATTTAAGGATTCTTTTTACGAGAAAGCAAAAGGTTGAGAGTTTAAAAAATGAGCGAATCTGTGTTAACTTTTCAGCAGGAGAATAAAACTCACACTGCGTATTAATAACATAAGTCAGTGACTGATTATTTCAATTAGATTGTTTCTGTAGATTATGGTTTATAAATGGTACATTATATACAATAAGGTTAAGAGTTAGGAGCCATATTTTAATTAACTATGATATTAGTAATTAGTATTAATTAATTTTGAAAAAATAAAATTCAGATTATTTTAAATTATGTTAAATTTTTATTATAAATAAATAAAGTTACTTTCGAGACTTAGTGTGGACCTTTTATTTATGAAAGGATGTATCATTTTAATTAGAATGTTAATCCCGTTTAACACCGACAATATATGTTAAGTATAGGTAAGTGTTTTATCCAGAGTGTCCCAAATTATTTGACATGGTCTTTCTAGTTTCACTATTTAAAGACAGGTTTGTATATTTGGTTTGGTATGGTTTTCTCTTACGGGTAAAAAAATTTATTGGGTTTAATTTGAATTAATTTTTGAATTTGAATTCTCTACGACCTAAAAACTGCAGAATCATCCGCGAATATGGAGAACAAATTCTGTAGATTATGTATTTCTAAATAAAAATGCTCGATTAGCTTTAATAAGTAAAAAATAAAGTCTACTTGTCATTATTGAACGCGCAAAAAAATAAAAATAAAAATAAATAAAATGTTAGCTTCTATCTATTGTTTTTGAAACAATAGCTTTAATTTAATTGATTGCTAAATTAATATTTATGACAAAATTAAACGTTTTTGATTTGGATGGAACTCCAAAATGAAACGAAATTGAGTCATGCGCCGGTGAAATTCTGAATAACAAAGTTAATGCACTAAAAATGTAAAAGAGAACAACACCTTTGCACACAGAAGTGTTTATTTGTTCAGATGCACCACCACAAGTCGCTATCATAAGAAAAATAAAATAAAGACTGTTATTAACCGCAGATACTCCTTGAATTTTAAGTACTGCAGAGTAAGTTTTGGTCTTGTGATAATTTGCATCACGGCTTTGTCTCAACTCCATGTAGAGTGATGGAAAATAATTTTAAAAATAAGCAAAGACGGAAATGACACAATCGCACAATAGTCGTCCACAATGAGTGATATGACGGAGGGGAATTTGTTCTGGTCCAGTGATTCACTTTACCTGGGTAACCCAGTTCCCTGCGGTGTTGTTTACGATTGAAGTAAAAAGCTCGACGGTGTCGACAGTTTCATGTTCGTCGTAGGTTAGCGTGTAGAGGTCCAAAACGAAGCGAGAGTCCTTCTTGTAGTGACGTTTCGATTCGCCACCTGGTATCAGGCTGACGGGTTCATTAGACCCCATGCCCAGCACTTTAGCACTCCTCGAGTTAACACTATCACCGAACCTTCACTTGCCACTTCTGGAGATCACTTAAGAAAAACTGGTTATGCGAACCCAGCCGAAAAGGCTAAGGCCGTGTCTCGCAAGGTATAAGAAAGTCTTCTTCAACAGGTATGCAGGTGTGGGGCGCATGAGCAATTCGCTTCGAAATGGATTTTTGAAATTCGATCTCTTCGAACCGATTGCAGTAATTGCTGGACTTTGAGAAGCCCTCAAAAAATCGTTTTTAAGCGCTACTTGAATCTAAACCTGCGAACCGCGAAAATAACCGCGTTGCGGACGGAATGTAGTTACCCGGCCACTCAGCTCTTGACTGGCTCAAGCTTTTGAATTCCGCGGTGAAAACGATCAAAAAGTTAACGTAGTAAGAGCTGGGTGGTTGGCAGAGTGCGGCACCGAGCTCAAATCCAGGTTGGCTATTTCATCTCTACGTCTGCTGTCTTATTGCTTTCCATTCGACGGTTAACCGAGCGGAAAGCCAACAGGAGAGCAATTGCGACTTCATTGGTTTCGAGCATTTTTCCACGTACCATAAAAATTCATTCGCAGTAATCTAAAGAGGTTCTCAGGTGAGTTGCTTCGCACAGATCGCGGACAAGTCCATCTTAAAAGATCTCAGGCAAATATCTTAATGTCGCCGATTAATTTATGACCATTTCTCGAGGAAATCTATTTGATTTATCTAAGTCAGCTTTCACGCGAAACTCTCTCGAACAGTGCCATTTTAGCAGACAGAGAAAAACTCGTTCAGGTAATAATTGAAAATTTAATTAAAATAGTTGGAGCGGTTGCGTAAACTGTTTTGTAAATTGGGAAAGTTTGAATCGTCAAGAAGGACTGGCTCCGATTTCTGCTTGAGTTCTTTCACCCATTGGGAACGATATACGTTCCACTGGAGAAGTTGCAAATTGAACTTTATACCCGAACGCAAGTAAATATAATTCCAAAACATGTTTGCTTAGTAAACATATTACTTGTGATTGTTCCTCTTAATTGCTCACAGTTTGTTTAATCTAGTTATTTTTATTTCTTCTGGGAGTATCTAAACAGAGAGGTAAGCAATGGGTCATTGCTTTGGATGGGCAAACAAAATTGGAATTTGATGCTTACAGTAGAATGCTCTAAGCTCTTAACGTAGTTTTTGGCCGATGTGAAAATCTTCCATTTGAAATAAATTCAGAAAATTTTTAACCTTTAGAGAATTCTGGATGAAAACATTTATTAGAAGAGTTTCGAATTTTTTAGGTGAGTTTTCAGTCAGGGACCGATAATTATGTTCATTTATCAAATTTAAAACAAAAATATGATCATTTTATTTCAAGCTTAAATCAATTATTTCATTTGTTAAATATCTAGCTTTACTTAGATTCAATAAAATTAAGAAAAAAAATTTAATGTTGTTATAAATTATATAATATAAAAAAAATTTAAAATAGTTATAAATTGCATAAAAACGATTATGAAGCAAATTTTTACTTTTGGTTCGGTCGAAAACGATTACGAAGTAATTTTTATTTTTCGATCACTCGATAATGATAAAAATTAATTTATATTTTTTTATTATAATAATAATTACTAAAGATCAATTACATTATTTAGGTGCGATTCGGAATAATAGTCTCTTCTTTTTATTCAACTCGGCTAAAAACTGTTGCGTAATATTATTTATAATAATTAATTACACAAGGTTATTAACCAATCGATGAATGAAAATTATTTGATAATAGTTATCGAGCGGTAGAAAAAGAATAATTCTTCACAATCGTTATCGAGCAATCGAAAAATATAAATTAGGTACATACTTGATTTGTGATACTAAATCTCAATAAAGGTGCATGGCGATGCTTTAAAAATTGCATAGGCAACTAATAATGCAATTAATACGAAAAATCATATAAACATATTGTCCTTTGTTCATACATCAGTGAGCGATAATTCCTGTTTTCACAGCACACACTGTGATGTCTTTGTGGTAATACATGTACTAAAATTAATTTATATATTTTGAAAATAAAATGAGATGATAAAAGTTGTGTTTTATTTTGTAAAAGTATTTTTGATAAAAACGGACACCAACGGAGTCAGACATAACAAAAATCGCAAGTATAACCTTCTGTAATTTGCTTATTTCTTAAAATGTTTTTCTCTAAAGACTAAAGGCGCGGTCACATTAGCAAAATACAATAGGATGCGACATTATTGTATTATTCCAGCTGTGTGTGACAAGATAATGACGGCAAGAAGACGTTGTCTTGAGTAGTTAATTCGGCGTTGTATCTTTGAGGACAAAGAAAAGCCAATTGTCTTGTCAAAAAATTATTTGTTTACATGAGGATAATTTTGTATTGCATTTTGTATTGTATTTTTGTAGGTTTTTAACATTAAACATGCCGACAATAGTTTAAGGTTTTGAATGAAAGTTATATTTGCTCTCTTAACCAAGATAATTTATTGGGTTATTGACGTTGCACTCAGAACAGAATTTATTTTTTGATAAAGATGAAATAAATATTTGGTTATTCTTAACAATTCTATCGTCGTTTTCATAACTGCATTTAGATTAGACTTGCTGACCATATGAATAAAACTGAGATGCAATAAACTTTGCTACTAAAATTGTTGATTAATAATTTAGTAATAAAAGCAGTTTTAATTAAAAGTTTAAATATTATATAATGTGGCCATCTGCACTCAGAAATATGCTTTTTATGGTGTTTATTATGTTTGGTATTGGAAATAAAAAGTGCTGTTTTAATGTAGATAAATACACTAGAAGAAATAATCTCGTGAATAATAACTTTTCAGTTAACTTGAAAAATTAGAGTCATAATTTTTTTTTGTGTACATGGTATCACTACATTTGTAAGTAGGTACCTTACCTTAAGGATTTTGCTAAATATTTGTGATCATATAGTTGATTTGCGATCAGCTAATTGAGACATCTCATAATACGTATTATAAAGGTTGTTGTTGTGTGGTAATTTACAAAAACATACAAATTTTTTTCAGTTTTATTACATTCACAATATTTTGATTAAAGATAATGTACTCCTTCCATCAATCTATAATCCTATGATGTTTCTGAAAGAACTGATAAAGCATTTTCTAAGTTCAATCCTTCCAAATTTTCAATTTTGCTTTTACAGTTGAAGGACCGACTTTACAGGGGAGTTGCCGCATGTAGAATCGATTGGCGTACGACTATTCAGACATTAATAAAACAGTCTTAAAAAAACTCTATTAAGTTAAACGAGAGGTTTCATTTGATTTATTCTTAAATTAATAAAGATACAACACTACGTAGAAAAGACAACCTTTATGAAATTATGAGCTGGCTTAATTAGCTAGCTGCAAGTGTATCTGTATCATTGTTGTTTAAGTTAGAGATTTCGATAAAATATCTAGCGTAGTTAATGAGGAATGTGTTTTTCTTTTTTTTTTAATCGAAGAATATAATGCGCATATTATTATAAGTATAGTAGTGATTCGCCTTGTCTACCCAACCTGAAACAATTCCATGGTGCCTCATTACGTCCGACCTTGGAGTATTTGAAGTAAACGAAGCAAAAAAGAGTCAATGCGCTTTACTGGTCCAATATTCGGAAATATTTCCGCAAAGTAATCAACTTTCGACTCTTACCTCACAATCCCTTCTAAGTGCACCTAAGCCGCGTTTGCACCTCGGCAAAGTCGTTTCGGCGGCACTGTCTAAAACTAAATGATAAAACGCTCGAAATCACGAAAGCTCGGCTTGCCTACCTGCAGCCGGTGAGTGTCAATTACTAACAAAGTTTTTGTTGTCGGATGACTGCGCGCTCTTGCGTGGCAGTCCCAGTCATCCACCTCTGAGGCATTACTTCTCCAGGGGTTTCGCAACAGTTTTCAATAAAAAAAGAAGGTTAGCAATTGTCGATGTTAAGGCGTAATTTTCTCCTACCTTTTTTCTTTTCCTTTGTTGGATTTAATAGCTTTGCTGCACACCTTCAGAGGAGGCAACGACTTTTTATTTTTCCAATTTTGATTGATTAGAAAAAAATTCAAAATTGATACTTATGCATACATGATTTATTTGATTTTAATATTTACCAAAGTATTTGTTAACAAATTTTATATTTGTAAAGAACTAAAATATAGAAAACGCTGATACCATAATATTGTATTCTTAGTTAAACCACATTTGTTTTTCATCAGTTCAATTCGTTTAATTTGGGTGATACCGCATAATTTTTTGAAAACGAAGAAACTCAATATAGGAAAAGATGATTGAACAAATTTAAAATATTGTAGTAGTACTTATGTAGAGATCATCTTACCGATTGGTGCTTTCTGTTACCTTAGTTTCAATAAAATTAGTATAATTTTACAAAAAAATTGTAAGAAGTATGGAAATTTTCTTCAAAGTGATGTAAATGTGCCTAGATTTTGTAAATTTATTTTAAATCAAAGTGGACTCATTATATTCTTAAAAGGTAGATACAACACCTAGATCAATCTATTGCAGTTGAATTCGTATTTTTTGACAAAAGTTTAGCCTTTAAAATGAATTCGTTTGATTTGTATAGTACAAAATTATAAAAAATAGCATTCATAATAGTAATCAGCACTGATGAAAGAGAAGAATTTAAATGTCATATGTGCTATAACGTATTCTTCTTAAAATAACCGTAAAAGAAGAAATACATATGTACCTACGAATACAATGAAGTAAACTATATTTGCCAATGTACATGTCAGTGTTGTAAATTTTACATATTCTAATATTTATTTTTTTCCATTTTATTTAATATTTTCAAGCAACATTCCGACGTTCTTTTTGCACATATGATCTTCACTATTTTTTTTTATAGGCATTAAATATTTTTTAATTATATACATACATATATCACCAATGTACATACATATATCGTAAATAGTGATAATAAAAGAATATCTTTCAAACTTAATAACGATATACATAAGTACATATATGTATGTAGATATATGTACGTACTAATATTAATTTTAATTTAAAGTATTTAGGCAATAAGTGAGATTAATTATAAAATTTTAAACAAAACAATATTGAAATTTTGTTATTTTTTATTAATAAGTTCTTTAAAAAAATGTTTATCTTAATACGAATACGGTATGAAGCTTTTTAAGTGGATTACCGCCTAACACTGTCAGTTTTTATCGATGCAAACTTTCAAATATTTTATCAACTGTGTTTCTTTTGTAATATAAAGAATTATAAAAAAAAGTTGTAGGTCTCTGATTAAGGAGGTACCTAACCTACATACCTTGGAATTAAAGAAATTCCATACCAAATTTATCAAACGAAAAGACGATTAAGACGCGCATGACTGCTCAAGAAAGAAAATGTTCTACAGATGAATTAATGAAAGGCAAAAAAAAAATCTTATTTTGCCAAATTACTCAATCTTGCCATCTTGACTGAAGCATTTCTCGAAAGTATATTTTCTTGGCTTTCTGGCAGATTTACTCACCTGAATCATTGAGGTGTACGCTGGCAGAGACAGTCGACGGTCCTTTTCGCAAAGCTGCTTAAAGACGGGATCACTCAGATCAATTTCACATTCTTTCATCATTTTGATTACATAAAACGCAACTTGCAAATTTTACTGATTTCACGGCGTTGCACACCTACCAATTAACACATTCATTTCGGAGCTTCTCCTCAAAAAGGTTAATTGGTTCATTTGGCTTCACTACGGATGCACTTTATCATTAATATCGCGAGAGTATTTAATGAAAAACGCGATTTTTATTGTAATATCAGGGAGCAGATAGCCAAGCAATCTAGGAATACTTAAACGTCGTCTTTTGATCAGTCACACTCGACTCGGTCTTTTCCGCAATTTTATTGTGGTAATTTCTGAATACCTTAACAAAACACCATGAGGAATTTTATTGGAAAGTGGAGCAACGAATAAAAAGGCTTTTGGCAAACTAAATTGCCGTGGAAATGGAAAATGACCCTAGCCGGGGACAGTAAAATTGTTATCACAAAACTGCTTTCCCACAATTCGTTTACTTCGAAATTATTTGCCAGCGTTTTCGTAAAAACTGATAAAGTTTGTCGTGAGGTTAATTAAAGATAAACGCCAGTAATTGATATAAGCCCTATTTCTAGGCTCTGATACTTTTACAAATTGCAAGCAAAAGTTTCGCGATTTTTGAAATGATTAAACAAACCATATATTAATTTACACGCAACAGCTACGTTTTATTTTCCATATTCTGAGCATTTTGCTTGAGGTTCGCCGCTGTGTCGTTGCTTGTTGAGTGTAATCTTCAAGTGGTGTATTTTTAGAAGCAAAATGTAAACACAAGATTTTTTAAGCTCATATCTACCTTGAGTGGTAGGTGTTGCGATTCAAGGCGTTTAGAGGGAAGTCGTGCATAAGAAGTTCTAAGACGTTTTTTTCATAACTACAAATGCTCTAGCTGTTCCTTGCAACATTATCTTGATGCTATTTATAACGCTAAATTCACTTCTCTTTTTTAGATTCACTGTACTCAGTTTTGTGCTTTCCAATCTATGTAAATATTGATAGCATACCTAAGCCTTTTATAAATAAATTGCAACTAGATTTATTTAACTGTTATTAATACATAAAATCACATTAAGGAATTGTAGTAATTATTTTCAGGCTTCAAACATCAAGTAAAACTTTAGGATGTGAATTGTTAAGCCAATCTAAGGTAAAAATATTTAAAATTTAGATTCTATATTTAAAAAAAACAAACATATTTTTTTGCAACCAAGATAGGATGCCAAGAAATACTAAAATACTCTATATTTGTATGTAATGGCTATTAATTTTAATTATAATTATAAATATAATAATTGTAATTCCCTATCGAATTCAGTTTAAATAATTTAAATAAGAAGTTAATATGCGAGCGATGAGCTTGTTGACTGTTAACAATGTATTGCAATATTATTTGTAATAAAATTTGAGAGTTGAATTGTGTATCAAAATTTGTATATTGGGTCAATTTGCTTACCTACTACCTACTTTACGATTTACAATAACAGAGGCTTCTTGTTCGTTTTAAAAGATGATTATAATTGTCTTAGATACATTATTCAAGTTTAATTGATTGAAAGCCAAACGTGTTGTTTTTCTATTATTATAATTAATTATTATTTTAAATTTTATCAAAGTTAGATATAAATGAAACCCCTACCAATTCTTTTGAAATTTTAAAGAAACTCAATATTGAGAGGCCGCTATTCTGAATCCACTATTTTCATTTTTAGAAATTGAATACCTACTGTATTTGCAATCAACGAACTTGAAAATTTCAATTGAAGATTAAAATAATTCATGCTTTTGTATTGTGCAAAATTCGATCAATCGATCTTAAGCTAATTAAAAATAATTTGTCCGAGTAATGTTTGTTATAGCTACTCGTATTATATAAACTTTACTACATTTTTGGCTATTTTGCAATATACTTACAAAAAATTCAAGGCTGTTTAATCCACATGTAGGTACAAGCTTCATATGACACTTCGCTTTCACTTTATAGTGAAGAAAAAACCGAATTTCTCCAGATAAAATTGCTAGTTTAATCATTATTATTATCATTAATCATTATTATTAAATAGAATTTGCGTTATTTCTAAAGGTATGTCAGTGTCGGTGAGCTGGCGGATTATAAAAGATGTAGTCGAGATTTACATTAATATTTTTTATCGGAACAAATAAAGTCAGCATCATTGTAATAAATAGTTTCGAAACACTCTAAAATAAATTATGGTTATATTGTATGCAAGGAAGTCATGACGAGTACCCACAGTGTACAAAAAAAGAACTAAAGCCAGTCATGAAGGAAAGATAAGCAAATATCGCGTGATAAATAACCCTAATCTAGCGCACATAGCGGATAAGCAATCATTTTTAATTTTAGCGACAGAAATCATTAAACCCATCCCAACCTTCTGTGGGTCAACAAATATTTCCTGTGAATTATAACCTTCACACCTCCAGAAAAAAGGGTAGCCAGCTATAAATTCAAATCACCAAAGTTTGCTGGTCTAATTACATTCCCAGGGTGCGCACAGAAATCCATTTTACTGGTTTTTCTTATCAGCCAAGAAAGACCGTAAAAGTAATTACGATTAAAGTACTTCTCCCTAGTCCCGGCCAGGACGGAGGTTTGTCTTATTGCCTACCTACGGGCTCCTGCAAACGGTCATTGTAGCACACATTCTCTGGAGAATCGATTAGAGGCTATTTCTGTGCTGTGCACGTGATTTTGCGATCCTGGACGTACTTAAACTACAATGTTGCCTGACCATATTGTAATTATGCATCCACTTTACTTTTACATTTTGTGGATATGTTGGCCACAATAACAGTTTGGTTGGTTGCTATAAACTACAAGCCTCAAATTGCGTCATGAAAGTTGTTATCCAATTCGGTACCCACATTTCCAAGAGGGCATTGACCTTTACTTTCGGAATCAATACTATAAATTATTTTCATCATGGATGTCACTTTCATGCTAGAAGTAGGGCCTTTAAATTCTGTTTCTTTAATTCATTTGAAATTTTGCCATAAAAGCAGATGACATTTAAAGATACGCTTTAAAATATGGATTTTTTTGTGTATCCATATGCTTTCTTAATAAGGCAATAAATCTTCTTAAGCTATACAATTTCATGCTTTTAAATCTATCAAATTGATCCATTTATGATTTTTGAAAGCAAATAGAGTGGAGCTTTGAACATTTTCGTCATTTAGTTGACATTTTGTAGAAGTAAATAAATTAACTGCTCATTTTTAAAGATGCCGAGGATTTAGACGGTCGAAATAGAAGTTGTACTTAATTTTGTTCGGCTTTACAAAAAGTTCCTAGGATTTTAATTCACCAGTAAATTGTCTATAAACTGATTAAAGAATAGAACAAAATTGCTTTTGTTTAAAGATAATCATCTATCCATATACTATACATTACGTATATTAAATACATATTAATTATTATTATTATGGGCTGCACTTGATCTGTTGTTTCTAATAGAAGCGCTTTTTTTTCAAATCATATGAATCAGATCAAAAATTTATGCTTCTTCATATTTAGGTCGACTTTGTTAGAAAAATGATACCCATCTTTTGTTAAAGTAAATAAATATTTACTGAATGAGTGGTGCTTTCTTTATTCAATACAATTCAAGTCATTATTGGTAAATTAGGTACATGAATATTAGCAAAAAACGTCGATATTATTAAGATCAAAGCGAATGTTTAATTAGAAAGTAAAGCAAATGAATACAATTTAAATTTAATTCAAACTGTTAAGTATCTAATTTCGTATGCTTGGATATTCGCAGATTCGTGGTTTTAATTAGGTGGAGGAGTTGTCCAATCTATTTTGATGCTGTGGTATTCGTTTCCAATTCCGGGAAACCTGATTCCAATTTCTATCTGGGAAGTATCTAGTCTGCCAAATTTTATCTCACATCGAGGGAAACAAATGTCAGCCGAGACCAAAAAGTATAAATAAAGAAATCGATATTTAAATTCGTACGTGTGGCGTAACTTCACTATCTGAGTCCCTTGGCAATTTTTTAAGGGTGGGCCCCTCAAACCAGAAAGCTCGTTACTGTGCTACTTACGCAACTTCTAATTTAAAAGGAGTATTAAACAACAAATTTTTTTAAATCAACATTTTATTTCTTGTGCATAGGCTGATATTACTTTTAGGTGAATGATTAGTACTTAAGCTAAATAAATGTCTAAAAATTGAAATAGTGAAACTATTTTTATTGAGCTAACTACGCGGCGTACCAAGTAAACGAATAAATGCCATACAAATTGGACAAATGGCGAATTAAAATGAATAAAATTGATCATTACTTTGAATTAAAAATTTATTTTCAATTGCTTGTGTATTATTATTAAAATAAATAAAATAAGGGTCTATTTGATGCGATAGAAAAAGTGATTACGAAACGTGAAACGTATCGTTCAATTAAAACATTTTAGCTTCATCGAACGTAATTTAGCAATTACATCAAATAAATTATTGTTTAAAAAAATATAATATTTTATTTAAAAATTTACAGAAGTTAATTAAAGTAACAATAATGTTGACTGAAATATCACATTAATAAAATTAATAACACCGAACTCGTACTAAATCTGAATTGAAGTTATCTTAAAAATAATTATTCTATCCTGCATTGAAACTTGTACCTGTTTTGATAGAACAAATTAAGTCACATTTTTTTCGAAATCGATATAATCATACCATTGAAATAGATAGAACAAAGTACTTTATTTATGAGAAATAATATCCCTTAAAAATCCAATTAAAAATTATGAAAATTACCATTTAAAAATAGTGCAGTTGCTAAGAATTCAAAATTTTTATTAAAAAACAATGCAGGTAAGTCCGTGCACGGCAGAAACTTTTATAACATCAAAAAGATTCGTATTTTGTTTCCTCCGCCTGAGAAAAAATTGTCTATTTTCAATTATTTCTAGCAAAAATAATGTCCCTCTTCGAAATGCGTTTCTTACGGCTAGGTATACTAGAATTTTACTTCATACTATTGCCGGGCTTATGGAAGATTTACAGACTTTAAAAATCTACTCCCAGGATATGCCCAGAAATTTTTCGAAGGATTACTGCATTCTTGAAATATCCGAGATAAGCATTAAACTTCCTTCCGCATTAAATAAGACTTGAACTGCTCTTCTCGTACTTTTTTGGACTTGTATTGGATTTTTCTTTGTTAGAAATGAAGTCTTGTTAAAATATTTAAATTTTATTTATTGTGAATACATTATTTTGTTATGTTATTAAAGATATTTGTTTGAATGTTTCTATTCGTCGAAAACCTGCTTGAATTGTCCTTAACGACTGAATTACAAGTCTTTGAATTTTTAAATTTGATTATCCTATTTCCAAGTAATTGTGACGTACCTTGTTCTTCCCCTGTACCCTTCATTTGAATGTCCTCGGGACTCTCTCGGGCTGAGGGTTCCTGGCATTTTGCCAGTCTTGTCACCCTATCTCCTAACTGGTTTTGTATTGTAATCTGAGCCAGTGTTTTGGCTACTTAAACTTTCCAAGAAATTTAAATACACAATGGAGATTGAAAGAATTAAATTGAAATTCCAGAGGATAATGGTTAGACAAAGATTAAAATTCAATTTGAAAACAATACAAATACGAAAAAATAACACCGACGATGTTCAAATTCCTTTTTAGTATCAATTTATTTTGAAAAGAAGACTCAAGGACATTTAAACGAACCCTTCAAGAGAGGGGTGCAATAATAGAATAAAATCGGCTATTTTCTTAACACCGCAGCAAAGAGCCTATCTGCGGTCGTCTTATTCAGCCGAAGATCAGAACGACAGGAGTGAATTAATTAATCGGCCAAATTAATTAACATAAAGTCAAGAGCTTAAGAGTCTTGCTCCAAAATGAAATGCGGCAAAATGCCACTAATTCTCGAGCATTCCGGTCTAAGGCCAGTCGTCGGTCCCACTGAGGTTGGGCGGACAAAACGTTTCGCACTTAATTAAGCCCCGAGACGAGGAGCGCCGAGAAAGAAAACTTGGAGCCCGGGATGGAGTCGGACTCCCCCGTCTTCGAAATGGCACCAGAGCTCTCTGGATTTATCCGATTTATGGACTCGGGAATTGGATCGCCTGCGGTTAAGCTCATTAAAGCCGCAAGTGCGTTTCTAATCCCATAGTGCGGGTTTTCCTGCTTCGGACGCGGTTTAATCTTTGGGTTTAAGATCGTTTGCTTGGGAGTTTAAGTGAATGAAAATGGATGAGCACCTACCTTCCGTTCCTCCTCCTTGGCCTTCTTCAAGTGATTCTCGATTGCCTCCAGGTCAATTACTGGAAGCGCAGTCTCAATGTTGTACACGTCGAAGCTCGCTTTTGGGATAAATGTTTTTTGAGTTCGACAGGTGATCCACCAAAGGTCCAGGTAAACTCACCTGAGATGGGCTGATCCTTGGCGCCCTTCGGAATCTCCCGTCGCTTGGTCTCCATGCAGCTGAAGTTGTTGTTGCTGCAGTTTCTGCTGTTGTTGTTATTGTTGTTATTATTTTTTTCCACGAAACTCTTGCACTTTTTCTCACTCAAACTCGTCTCAATTTTTTCCTTTTTTCTCGGGGTAACGACCGCCACTACACTGCTTGACCCGTCCGAATCTTTATCGTAGCGACGCGAATTCGGGAGTTTCCCGCCCAGCGCCGGATTACCGCCCGAACTGCGATTAAGAATTTTCTTAGAAAACTTCACATTCCGATCGAGCTGAGTCGCGAATTGTTGCTGAATTTTTCGCGATCGCTGATCAGTTCCAGCTGTTCCCGCGCTCGGCTGGATCATCGCGTTGGCGGAGTATTTGCTGGTCTCGTACCAGGCGCGATTCTTTTCGGAGTAGCCCAGGCCGATCGGCGGCAGCTGGCGGTCGTCGTAAGACGGCTTCTGGTACTTGGGCTTCACGATCGCGGTCGGGATCAGCTTCTCCCCGCAGCCCCCGATCGAAGTGATCTTATTCGCGGCGGTTCCGCTATTTTTGGTTACGATGACCTTCGTCGCTGACGCGTCCTCGTCTTTTGATTTCCCACGCTCAATTGGCAGCGGCGGCGGCGTCGGTGGCGCCGTCGATTTCTCCCCGGGACAGTGGAAGTTACCTGCCGTCGCCGACTGCAGCAGATCGCAGGTGATGCACTCCGGCTGCAGCTTCTCAATCTGAGCGCTTTCCGCGACAACGCCCGCTCCAGAACCCGCGAGCAGCTGCTCCTGGCCGTCGGAAAGCACTGCGTCGGCGGTCTGCGCGATTCCATGGAATTCCAATTAGTTGATGTGCATGTGGAAATGTGTGGCAAATTATCGGGTGCACAAACTCAAAATTGAACCGAACGGAAAAAGCAGCTAACAAATGGGTGGGTGCTGATAAATCTTGCCGCGATATGTGGGGAAATCTTGTGGCGTGAGAAGCGAGAGAATTTTGTTTGGATGAAAAAATGTCTGAATGGGAAAAAAACATGCCGGGAAATGGGAAATCGGTTTTACGGCTCAGATGAGTTTTCCACTTTCATAAATAAATTTGCAAATTTATAGTTTTCTTGCCTTCAACTACTAATAAGACAGTTTTCTTCGTTCTGAATACTTTCGTCTAATAAAACTTGCAACACATTTCAGTAGTACATAGGTAAAGATAACACGTGAAAAATGCTGAGAGAATTATTTCGATATTCGGATACTTAATTCGATATTTGTCATTTTTATTACTAATGTTACAACATATTCAAAATTAACATATAATCTAATTTTCATGCACACAAAATATCGGGCGGGCTCAAGATGACGGCCAACAATTGTAAATCTCAATGGATTTTCATGAAAACTGATATTTGTAGGTTTTAGAAGATGCTGATTATGAAACAAAATTTAGAAATTCAAGATAGCGGAAACAATTTTTGGAATTTCAATGAATTTAAGTGGAAATTAGTACTAAGGGTATATTTTAAGGCTCCTAATTTGTAATCTATTACAATAGAAAATAGTTTTAAGGATATTCTGAGGTCACAGATTTCGAATACGCATATAGGTATACTATTAAAATTTAAGAATTCATAATGGCTTCTAAGAATTTTTTTACTTTAAGGGATTTTTATGAAAATAAGTACTTAGATAGTTCAGGATTTTTGATTGTGAATCCAATATAGCGACCTTTAAATAACCTTGAAGAGTTCATACTTAATTCAATCGTTCAGCATCATGTTATGTTCAATTTGGTCCCAAGTCGACTGCGATAATATAAAAGCGACCATTTAAGGTTTTAGAAGAAATTTCAGTCAGAAATTTTACAAGGTAAATAGGTTTTTTTTCAGAGAGAAATTTAATTTTTACTTAACTAAAATTCAACAGATACTGAAACAATCTTCGGAAAAGAACGCGAAAGTTTTCAAGAATAAACTTCAATGGTGAAAAGTGTATGGCATGGGGAGAAATTTCCACGCTCGAATGAGCATAATATAATCAAAATTCTTCATAAAAAGGTAAATTTAGCATATAGCTTCAAACCAATACAATTCATACTTATGTATAGTGATCATTATGTATATGTAGATACTAAATACGACTTCCAAGGATATCAAATAAATTATTAAAAAAAAATTCAATGTAGTTTCATTGCTTTTATAATTAGATTTATAATTTTGTAACAATTTAAATTACAAAATGCTATGATAATATGTACTATGAAAATAAGATAACTATGTTTGCCGTTATGTAGGATATATGTATTTTTATCATTATTTTTAAAGATGTGATTTCATACACCAGTACCAGTATTTATCTGGATGATTTCCCGTCCAATAGAATAAAAACAACTTATGTACTTATGTATGTACAATATATTACTGGATCACCCTATATATGTATACTTGTTTTTGTGTTTTGCTAATTGTCTTTTAGGCTGGTTCAATATTAACACAGATTAAATACGCAAATTTTCGAAATATTTAAATCAAGACCTTTCACATTATAAGTAAATAAATTCGATTATCTTAACTTACATCACATGATAATGGCAATTAAGTAAGTATATGAAAAAAAAGTTATTTTTATTAATACTTTTCTTCATATTTTTTTTTAGTATTCTAAAAAATAGAGTTTGTAATAATTATTATTCGATCTAATAATAATAGTTTGTAATAATTATTATTCGACCAGGAGAATTTTAACGTACTAAATCCTTTTATCAAGTGTTGAACGAAGAACTACATATGTATTAAACCTCAATTTGTCTCAATTTACTTTTGTAATTAATACATATAATAGAGTTAAAGCAACATTATCAGAATTCATGTGTAAATTATTTGTGCGTATTTAATACCACTAAATTAGTAAAATTTCTTTTAACTAATCGTTTAACCCGAAAATAAAGGTTAATAAAAAAGAAAGTTAGAACCCAATGTAAAACAAGAGAACATGGTTTGGATAAATTATTAGATGGCGTTTTAGCAATCCGCGTATAAATTTGAAGAAGGGTCTCACACATGAGGGCTCTTTGATAAATCATCGATTAACTTGCAATATACATATGTATGTATTAAATCTTAAATATTTAAATGAGAGATTCTTTTCCTCTTAGTTTTTTCGTCTACAGTGCGATTTTTTGGAAAGGTTATTAAAGATTTATTTTCGTACTTTGAGTTGAAATATGAAATTGTTTTAGTATATAGCATAACTAAACGTTATACTTTTAAATTTACAAACTAAAGTAATCATGGATTTATTTTATAGTTAGAAATCTCGGAAATGTTTGCACATTCTATAGATGCGAAAAGTCTGCACCATTAGTCATTACTCGTCTCAGCCGTGCGCAAACACTCTTAGGAATTCAGTAGCAAACATAACTCCAGTTAATAATTCAAAGCGTAAGCGGATTTCGAGAGATCGATGGATTATGAATGAAATCAGGGCTTGCACATCATCAGGGAGGCAATCGCATCGGCTAATGTCGTCCTTCTTAAGGCCCCAATTTCACAGAGGCACTCGGGGCGCTCGATAATCGCCTTATGGGGAGTGGGACCACTCAGACTGCAATCGATATTTCGGCAGTGCCCGTGGCACGGATAAGGAACTGACGAGTCGCATCCCGAGTGCGATAAGAACGCACCCAGCTGCAGCTCAGGAACGATTACGTGATCCAAACTTAGCTGACCTAATTCTAGCCGCAGCAAGAAAAAATAGTGTGGGATTAACTCGCCGGGGAATTTCAGATGCACTCTCATTGTCCGCGTCACCCGAACTCGAGCGAAATGAGGAGGACTGAGTCGCGGGCGTTGGAGGTGAGATTTTCACCTGCGAACCCACCTTAAGGTTTTCTTAATTATAGTTTTATTTTCATTTTTATTTCCAGTGCTTCGTAGAAATTTCGCTTTCAGATTAAAGCCGCATGTCAACTACTCGCAGAGTTTTAAAATGACTCCCACATGTTTTCGAGCGAGGATGACTAATAGCTTGGATGGGACTGGAATGTGCCGGGTGGGTGGGGTTCATTGCAATTCAGCTTAATTCGCTCCAGTACTTGACATTTTAGGTGCCATAGAGTTTAGCGTATTTCACCAGAATTAAATTAATTAAAGAAAATTAATGCAACGCAAAAAATACTACACTTTAGAAAAGAGTTACACTTGATTTTGAAAAGAATTTGCATAGTTTCAATATAGAAAAATATGTAATTTTTTTTAGAATTGCCATAATGTAACCAAATAAAGCACATTTTTTCCTACATACAACAAAGTTAAAAATGTTCTGCATTATACATATGTATATAAAATTTGCAAATAGCATTTACAAACTTTATACCTATTACTGTTTTTTTTTTCTTCATACAAAGTATTATAGAATCTAAATAAGATGATGACGTTTTTCGTTACAATTCCAACTTGGAACTATAAATTGTTCGCTTAGAACTTCTAGAGCGGAAGATTAAGGAAGTGATTCATAAAACAAAATCAAATAATTTTTTATGCAATTATTTAAAAGCTTATTTTTATTTAAGTCGGTCTTTTTGAAACTTAAGCTCTACACAACTTACAGTTAATGGCGATTTGTGTTAACAATATGGCAATTGTGTAAAAAGTAGCAATATTTTTCGAATTCGTGATGTAACGAAACATTATATTGATATTATCTTTAAATGATCAGGTAACTTTCTTTTCTAAAGTTTTTTTTCGAAATAAATACTACAACATACCTTTGAAGAAGAGAACTTCTTTTCGCTGCATGGTGAGGGCGAATAGTCTCGGCAAAGTATCCGAGTGTTGTAGCCCGACACAATAAGTCCGAACTCTCTCTCAATTTCCCGGCCAAAGTCCCCAATAATGTCCACGGGGGTCACTCCGTAAGACCCGTCGTCCTTTTCTGGACGTTTGGTCTCAATCGGAATATTATCAGGTACTGAAATTCGACTGGATGGCTTTTCCGGCTCAATAGGGTGGTTCTCGTGGTGGTGCTCACAACCCGCGGTTTCGAGTCTGCCGCCAACATTTTTCAGTAGATCAGGCCTGTTGGCAGAAGTTTTTCGGCTGCATGTAGACTTTTCGTTCTTTATAAGAATATCTGGAGTTGGGCAATTTCTGGCTTCCTCCTGTTGAGTGTCGCTTCCTTGGTTCTCATTTTCCTGCGTTTTAACATCTGTAGAAGTTTCGAATTTCTTAAGGTATGTGTCTAAGTCGCATGATATGTCTTCAGCTGAGTAGAAGGTTCCTATTCTATCGTCGCACTGAGCCCCATCTTCATTAGTCTTGGCCTCATCATCAGACTCGAGATGTTTGCTAGAAACATCTGAATCCGTGTCTAGGCTTCTTTCCTCCAGATTCTTATCGCCACCATCCTCTGGATTGCTCAGCGACGAAGAAACGCGAATCTCAGGAAGGCAAATCGCCTTATGGTCACGATTCTCCTTGGGGGGCGTTGTTTGCAAATTGTAATTTAATTCGTCGTTCGACGGCATGCTTTCTTCGCCTGATAGACCGGAGATACTCGTAATTGTGTCATTATTATTGTTGTTCAGACTGTTATTGTTGTTGCAGTTGTTCGAATGAAAATGTTCGAAACTGTCGTCCAGACTTTCCACGCTTAGCTCCACTTCGAATTCGGACAAGTCGCTGTCGTCAGCGTCTGAGTGGTTGACGAAATGTTCTGAGAGGGTGTGGGCTAAATGCTGAAATCCGGGATAATTCGGATTTATTATACCTCGTGGAAAATTCGACGGTTCTGGTGACGTTAACGAGTTACTTGAAGATGGTGATGGTGAGTATGCATCTGAAAAAACGAATAAAATTACTATTACTTTATGAATCCGCTAAACAAATACCATACGTATAAATTAAAAATTATTATTGCAAGAATTTTTAAAGGTACATTATATTGTTATGTAAGTTATAAATCTATTAAAGTGGTTTCATTTAATTTGAAAATGCTATAAACATGTATATGAAGTATTTAAAAAGAAAAATCTCCAGGTTATGAAATCAGCGACCCCTCTCATGTACCAAGTTTGGTGGAATTCGCATAAACTTAAAAATGTCACAGTCCGTAATTCTGAAGTCGTAAATTCTGTCAGTCGGGTTGAAATCAGTCCCGAAAACCCTCGAGTACCAAGTTTAATGTAAATCGCATGAACTTTAAAAGTCGACAGTCCGCCATCATGAATTCGTAAATTCTGATATTTGGTTTGAGCGACCCCGAAAATTCGCACGTACCAAGTTTAGTGGAAATTGTGTAAATATGAGTTAACTTGATTTAAGCGCCATCTATCGGCTCCTAGCATAGCGTTGAAACATTGTCACGACAAAACAAATATGTACATACACACAAATATTGTGGGAATATGACCTCAATAGGTCAATTTGTTTAGAAGTTACAGGATCACTAACAGACGCACCAACGATTATATCTCTATGTATTGAAAATGTGTAGATAAATCCATAACATTTTATAGGTAAATGTTTTATGTTATGTTTTTTAATATTCCTTCCATTAACGTAAAGTGGCGAGATAATCATGTTTTGAGTGGGTGTTGTTATTGGACTAATGGGAAAAAAACTACGATTCGTTGTTCTATTTTAGAAAATAATACTTAAGTAACAAAATATGTAGAAAAAATTATAAAGCGTTTAAAAACTTCTGCAGGCTAAAACTGTTTTGCGATTTAATCGTTCATTAATACGAAATTTAAGTCATTTTATACTTGAAAATTATTAGAGGACGCTACGGTTCCCAAATTATGATGGTCTCCGCTACAAAGTAATCACATATTTTATTATTCAACAAAGCAGTTGCTAATACCCTACAACACAACTTTCCGTAGAAACCTAATAAACAACATAATCGGATTACCAAACAAACGGTGTCGAAAGAGGTGATATAAAATTGTTTATCAAATTAATATTTAATTGAACTTCCCAATATTCATACTTGTTCTCGTTTTCTCTTGCCCTCCGAACTCTTTGAAAACCCACAGCTTGGCCAATTATCCATGGCTATAAATTCGCGAACCCGCTCGAAACCCCCAAAGGGGATGCCTACTAACTCTACATCCCAGCTGAAATGGGCTATAAACTCAAATTTTCAAAGTTTGAAACTTGAGTAGAAAATATAAAATTAAACGGAATCCTGGAGGGATACCATTAAGCCGCGAATTGTATAAATTTTTGGGGGAATCCCCGCCCCCGATCTTTGACCCCGTTCAATGGACTGATTGAATTTAAAATTAATTTCCGGGTTCCATAAATCAATAAAAGCGGCAGCAGCGGACTGCCGATGGCGGCGTGAGCGCACGGAAGGGGGGTGACAAGGGTATGCAAATAGCAAGGAGCGCCATAGGCGGCTGGGTGTGAACAATTTAACCCCATTCGGTGTGGAAACGGAAATTAGGTGTTTTGGCGCCACAATGCCGGCAGTGGGTATATTACCAAAATGAGCTTTTCAGTCCCGATAAATTTTCCTTTTGTGAGTATCGTCCGACCGCGCTTTGGAGTGGGGCTATTAAAATTAGATTTCCGAACTGGCCAAGCCAATCACTGGACGGGGCCGGGTTGATAACACAGGAAAAGCCCGGAAGGCCAGCCTCGGCCGGGTCTGACAATCTCGCTGCCAGTTTAAACGACTTCAATTCAAGTTAGAAATTTATCGACAAAGTTAGGGGCTTTAAAATTAAATGGTCGTGCTACACAAGAGGTTTGGTGCACAATGTGGCCAAACATACGAGCTAATGGAAACACCTTCATGAAGAACCCTCCGACAAAATTACAACAAAAACATGTTGCACTAGCAATTCTGCCACTTGTAAAAAGCCCGGAAGCAAATATGTCTCTCCAAATTGGCTATGAGCGGCTAGAAAATTAATGGTCTCTGGTGGATAATGCAAATGCGACAGTGCGAAATTGAAAAGTTTAGTTAACTACCTAACGCTATCAAGACTGTGGTAACTAATGAATCCTCACTGTTTGGAGTGGGAAATGTCTACTGCCGGAGTTGGTCGGTTACACATTGCAAAAAGTAATTCCAATTTTCCTCTAACTACTTTTGTGAATAAAAGTTTTGCTGCACGAACTCGGAACAGAGTTGTAGCATCGTAAAAAATTCACCTTATCATATTTTATCTATATACATACATATGTATATATGTATATTTTATATTATCACAGCAATTTACACATATACATACATAAATTAACAATAACTTTTAAATTTCGATTTTCAAACCATTAGAAACTGCTGAAGTCAGCTGTTTGGGGATTTGGCCTTTTGATGTATGAACGTTAGTTTACAGTCAAATCAAAAGTGACGTACATATTTATAGGAATGCAACAAAAATTGTCTGTCAATTGTACATATTTTCTAATCTACCTATTTTAAAATTTTGAAAAGTGATAGTTCTCACAATCTTTTGGCTAAAATTGTATTAAATCCTTAAGTTAAATATGTTTCCTGTTCATCTCTATAAACATAAATATTATCACTTTGAATACTTTTAGGAATAGAGTCGTTTTTATGTTCATTCGTTTTAAACAGGATGTCATGAATTATTTAATAAGATGCTATATGACAGATTTAGATAAAGCCTCCAATACTGGGCAGTAAATGTTTTCCGATAATCAGAAAAAACATGTATAGTTTATAAGCTTGCTGTTATTTCAGAAATACTCTTAAGTATATGTTATAACTGATTTTATATCTGAATTTATTAACTATAACATTTACACCTCTTCTATCTCCATAATTTCGGACATTCGGCATATGTATTCTTCATAGTAAACTTTTAATGATAATTTCGATTAAAATCACTTTTGAATATTTCGGATATTACTGAGTTTTGGGACTTGTGCCCATGAGAACTTTTGATTGGGAGGACATGTTTTATAACATACTAAAAAATCAATCAATTTTACCGTGAGCCCATATTTCCATAAGGACTCTGCGGGGTCCTTTGATCGAAATATGGCAGCTATGGCGTCCACAAAAGAAATTGCAAACCCTCATTCGTGTAATAAATTGTTTGTTGTTTTTGTTTCAAACTTCGATTGAGGTATTGACCTTATTAATGCATAGAAAACGTTTGATCGAATTCTGCTCCCCTTTTAAGAGGACATCTTCTGTTTTTTGTCTTTTAAAGACTATAGTGAAATTTACCTAAGTATTTTCTCTAGCTGCCGCAAGGTCTTTTTTATATTGAATCATAAAAATTACTTTGCCTTTGAAATAAAAATCTCTTTCCAAAGCTATGTATAAGATATAAATAGAAAAATTGTTCGCTTGTATCTTTGAAATGACAAAGACTTAAGTAGGTAATGTAGGTACAGAATGGTGCCTTGAGAAAAATGTCTAGGGCTTTAGATTGGACGTCCTCAGCAGGGAAGCTTATTTAAAATGCAAATGCTGAGCATAAACATAGTACGATTGTACGAACCTTCATCTTCCATAAGGCTGTCATCGGGGCTCGTTTCGCAGGAGTACGTCGCGGGGTATCCGGAGACCCGGCCGGCCCTAGATTGCCGGTCGAGTGGGGTCGCGGAACCCGCCCTCTTGTAGGTGTGTCGCGATTGATTCAGCCTACTGTCGAACTGCTGCTGGTGGCGGTGGCTCTGGAAGCAGTGTTGGAGATTTGTATCCAGATCCAGTTTGGCTAAATTTTGCCTTAACTTCGCCGCCGATAAATTTATGTGTCCCGAATTGCTGAGCTCCACGGAGTTCTGGCTAAGGGTGGGGCTACTTCTGCCGCCACTGTTTCGGCCAGCCCCGTTCAGGTGGTTCTCGTTGCAAATTAAATTTCGCCCGGTGGAGTCTTCCAAAACTCCTTCCTCGTCGTCGTCGTCGTCGTCGTCTTCCTCCTCGGGCTCGTCTGGGCCGTCTTCTTCTCCGTCTGAAGCGTTCCTTGTTGATTTACTGCTGGATTCAGTGCCCTCCTCTGTTTTATCCTGCCGCGTCTGCAGGGTCTTGGGATTCGAAGACTGTGGCAACCTTTTAGGCGAGTTCTTCTGGAACAAAAGCGGGAAGAAAAATGCTTTACTAAGTCTGGAATTGCACACACTCTGAGTTATGTGGATATTCATTTAAAAGCTAGACCAGGCCCGGCATAGGCGGGATATTAGGCCAGGGATGTACGAAATTAAATTTATTGCACCCAATATCTTACACGCTCTCTTGTTGCGAAAATGAACGCTCAATGCTCGGAAGATAGTGCCTCGCTCGGCAATAAATTAGTTGGATTTCTGGTGCTTGCCCAGAATAGCACTTTAATAAGTGCGCCGCTGTGAGGAATAGCCCCTTGTAAGTGGTCTTCTAGAAAAGTAGATGGTCATGCCAGGAGGCGCCAGAATTTTAAGAAATATTGAAAAAATAACGTAAGCGTTACTTGTATTCTCGCCTTTTTAACATTAATGAGTATTTATGTGCCAATTAATTTCTCTACAAATTTTCGTTGAAGGTACTACAAGTTTTCTTGCATGCACTGTGCAACAACATACATTGGTTTTTTAATGTTAACTTCGAAAAATAAAGGCTTAATAAAGTTTTTTAATTATTTTAATTACTATTGTGTTATTATTATTATTACAATATTTAATTTGGGCTACCCATATTGTGGGCACTGCGACCATACGATCTTTTGTACCATAGCCCCATTAGTGGAGTAGACAATTTACTTTTATATTTTATATTCATGATTTTTAAATTAAATTTGTCACTTCGTCACTGAATTCGAAATCAGGGACTACAATCCTACCACACATATATTTTGAATTAATCCTACCACATATATATTTCGAATTTTAGAACTGGTCATCGGATTTGAAATAAGCGATCTTAAGACATTTTGCAAATACATTTCAAAAATATTATGATACTAGGTCATATCATTTTACCTCTTGAGATTCTACAACCTTCTTGTTAAAAATTGTATCGATATAGAAATTACTTTTCCACATTTTAAATAAAAATACACTAAATAGAAAAATTTTCATTGAATTGGATTTTTTTTAATTGTTATTAATAGTACAGATAATACAAAATCAAGGCCAATCGATGTTCTTATTGCAAAGTTTATAAATTTTATATCTATACAAAATGTATGTGTCTAAATCTAACCGGATAAGATCGTGAATTGCTATATAAAATGAAAGAAAATGTTATTTGTGTCCCTATATATTATATGAGCAGCCTTTTTTTCCAACTATTGAATTAAAAGCATTAGAAACTATAATGATGTTTTGTTTCAAAATATCAAGAATCAAGAATAAAACGTTTTGTTTTATGTAAATGCTTTGAGAATATTGTTTTATTGAGTTAACGAAGGATATTATTATTGACTTCAAAGTTAAATACAAAACGTTGTTAAATTGATATTTTTCGACATTAGTGCCAAATCATATTTGAAAATTATTGATATCTTGTTTCAATTGATTTTACAACGTCATTTTTCTGAGTGTATGTAGGTGCTCAATATTTTCAAATTCCTTGCTTTTGTTTTCTATATATTATTTGCCTTAATTTGTAACTTTGATTTGAAACCAGCATTAAGAAAATATATAATTACATAATAGGTTTAAGGGATTGAGGTATTAAACAAAAAAAGGTCCTTCGGGAAAACCAGTAAAATCGGCTTCATAAAATACCTGAGTTAACAGCATTAAGCGTTCGTGACATGTTTACAACAGCAAATTTTGCCTCAATTATCCGAGAAAAGGTCGTAATCTATTCCAAACTAATAAGAGCTGATACAGCCTGTGGTTGTTACAAAAGGAAATCTCTAAACATCGAAGCATGAAAGAAGTAAACAGCAAATATGCCGAGTTAACAAATATCCCTGAATTTCTTTCCGTTTCCCGGGGGTAAAAATAGGGCAAAAATAGCACAGCCTATATAATGTTTCCCCATCAAGATATCCATCAAATGGAATCCCCAACCAGCTTAAGGACTTCAATTGACAAAAGCCAGCTTTCTGGTTTTACCTACCTCCTCAATCTCCAGGACGTTCAGGTTTCCTTCAAATATTTGCCTGATATCGTTATCGTTCCCATTCAGCTTCTGCCCTTTATTGTTGCTCTTCAGATTGTTCAATTGGTTTAAATTGTTGCAGAGGATCTCAGAATCGGATTCAGTTTTGCCGGAGGTCGTGTTATGGTTCTGATTTCTGCTGTACCTCGCAGACAGGTTGTGGCTTGACGATATTGTCAGATTGACGTTGTCATCTGCATCAATCAGCCCGTACGAGTACCTCCGCCCGTTCGTGTTCCCATTCAAATTGGATAGGTCTGTCGAGTAATCCGCTGTTGTGGAGGACAACTGCTCAATTGTGGCATTACACTTTGCAGACGCTGCACACTTTGTTGCTGTTGTTGTCGCTGCAGAGTTAGTGCTGTTGGCCTGCTGAATGTAACCCACCTGCGAAGGGTGAAGGATACGCATTCTGCTGTCCTGCAAAATGTAAAAATGGAAAAAAATCAGTGAGAAACCTTTTTCGATTCCAAAGTTGAGTGAGTATTGAAGCCTTAGCTTTAGACTGAACAGTTTGTTGAATGACCACTCGGCACATAGTTCAACTTTACTGAGAGGGCTTATCGCACTAGTTAGGTTTCTGGCTATCGAACGCCTTATTCTGTTTTGTAATTTAATATCTGCAAGAATCCCTGCTCGTAATACACTGGACACACCCCTCTTTGCAGACCAAGCGTATTAAAGGATTTTTTTAAAACCAACTCAACATAAATTGGTAAAGCACCTACACAAATTTCTGAGAGAAAAATTTTAAAATGCGCTTGTAAAATAAAAAATTACAAATCACCCGAGAGATAATTAAATACGCGAGTAAAAATAAAAATATTTTACGTAAATAAGTACACACTCCAGTCGAACATAGGTGTATTATTAAAAAATTCAATTTTATTTTAATGTATCATCAATAATGAGGCTCGATCTGTTTCACTGCAGTACAACGTCATCAATGTTTTAACACAAACGCATGGCAAACAAAATGAGAAAAGGTCGATGAAAATTTTCATATATAACAACATAATTTTTAAACTTTTTTACGGTCAGAGGAAAATTTTTAAAATGTAGGTACTTTTACCAAATATTCTTATTAAACTTGAAATAGTGTTGATTAAAAGATAAATCACAGAGTTCGATATATTCAAAGAATTTTAATAAGAAGCAATAAGTTTTCTTTCATCATCAAACTAAGTCTCTTTAAATGAAATATAAATAACTGCATCCTACTAATTATGTAATTTTAAACTATTTTAATAAAATTCATATTTAAAATTGTTTCTTTTCAATTAGAGACATAACGTTATTCTATTCAAATCTGAAATACATTTGTATTCAAAAGTTAGTTTTCTAAGTTTTCTAAATTCTAAGATTGGAAAACAGAAAAATCACTATACCCTTTCAGATAACATCCAGTAGAGCCAGTAATAAGCAAATGCCTACCACATTTCAGGATAAAAACCAAATAAATAAATATAAAAGCCCATCATTGAGTAAAATTTAACACGGTTTAATTTCACTATTCAATCATATACCTTTTAAATTAATGCACAAATTCAAGTAATATCAGCTAACGTAGACGATATTGGGGACATCAAATGAACAAGTAATAAGTAATAAAATTCACGCAGGTGAATTATTAATTATTTTGAAATCTCATAATAAAGATGATATTGCATGCTATTTCTATATCTTAAAAATGTCAAAAATGAACAATAAGAACAATTATCACTTTTAAGTTCTACAAACAGATTCAGCGAATCGAAAATTACAGATACAGTATTTTTTTTGTAGACCAGTGTAATTAGTGTGTTGGGGTTGCATTGAATTATTGTCCGCGTTTTGATTGATTGATTGATTAAGGTATCTGATTAACAACGTGAAAATTATTCATTGTATTTTCGTTTTATTGATCCAGACCGTCCACATCGATGTTATTTTTGGCACAGCGATACATGCAAAAATTTCGATTTTTTTTAGAGGTCATTATAATAAATAATGTGCTTAAAATCACTCTGTAAGACTTGAAGCTATAATTTTCAAATTTACATGAATATTTAATGAAGAATTGTCTGTTCCCCCCGAAGACTTAATAATGAAAACATACAAGGTACAGTATAAGAAATATCATTGAGAGTATTCGATAAAAGACATGAACTCGCGTTACCTAGTCAGCATAAGGCAGATAGACAATTCGCCCCGAAGGAATAGGAGGGATTGCCAGAAATTTCAACGATCAAAAATAGGGAAAAAACACGATTTCCTATTTCTTATATAAAAACGGCTCACTGGACTATCGGAGAAGGAGCTGAGGAAAAAAATGTAATGTATGCATTCCGCCGTAGAAATTTTGCTGGAACTATGCCCTCTGTGCGAATTTAAATAAAATTTTCATTGGAGCAGGGGTGCCCAGTTGGACCGAAGGATCTGGGATATACCAGTTTTACTTGTGCTGCTGTTTTCCGAGAAGAGGGTGTCTGCCAGGAGCACTACTTGGGAAGATATTTTTCATTTCCAGCCTCCTTACCCCTTCCTGCTGGACCCAAACAAGGCTACACCTCGGAGCCTACCGATTCAGACATTTATTTGTGGCTTGCGAGATTTCGTTCGTATTCACATCTGACGGCAATTTCTTGTAATGCCGCACGCCTCCAGCCTGCAAATGGCGGGCATGGGACACCTTCCCTTTGGGGCTGCGTGGGTCCTTTGGTCGGCTAGGGTTCAGGGCTGGTAAATATGAATACCAATAATCGTTATTTACACATTTCTGACTGCCGACATGACTTGGCTTAATGGTAGCAATATGGCCACGACGAATATCTATACTGGCCAGAAACGGTCGTACACTAGGTCATTGCATATTTGCGATGGAAACAAGCCTGACTATGACAGGTAAATCCTATGTGGATTTTGGCAAATGTATTGTAAGCGTATATGAATAGTTATAATTCGATGAGAACAACAGCGAGCTCATTATGGTTGTAGCTGGGTATCAAAACCTAATTACTAATTACAATATTTGCTTAATTTACCTCGCAAACATATGGTTTTGCCATCCCATTGGAAAATATTGAAAATTCAGAACGCATATTACCTAAAATCTGAGTTTAATTACAAACTGCATTCTCATGTCATCGTTTGCGCTATGGTGTAGTACAACAAGGTACTTTTGGAGGCAAAACAGTTTTCATGCTGTTTAATGAGAACGTAATTTCTAGGCTATGCAAATGCAAAACTTCAACTATTGAACGGTATATGGCGCAAATTGATTTATTTAAGGGGTTTCTGTATTGTAAATTATTAATATAAATACTTATTACACTACTTTTAAAAGATCATATTAGTACAATAGTAATGACAACTAATTTTTTGGGAAGTTTTTTAAATATTCGGGATGTTACATTGGGCAGTTAAGAATAGAATAGAACATTTATGAGGCACAACTATTTGAAAGTTTTGTGTGACACCCTCTTGTCATCCAATGACATTTGTATTCAAAAAAAAAATATCCGCGTAAAAAGTCATTCGTAATTTTAAGAATATGACTTACTTACTTACTGCCCAATTAGATTTTCACGCATTAAAGTATTTTTTCAGCTACTCATTTTCAATTCATTTAACTTCATTGCATAGCAAATAATCGTTAGTTTATTTCACTTTGCGGGCCATAACTTCAAGGTATATATTTAACTTAATAGAGTTTTGATAAGAGTAGAATATGTTACAATCAAAGATTCAAAACTGCGGATAATGATACTTAATTTATTTCTTTTTTCATATGTAAATTATCTCTTTCTCCAAAATCTTCTTTCTTTTCTCTATTTCTCTATATATCTCTATTGAAGACAAAATACACTGAGAATTATTTTTTATGGATTTGAGAGCAATAAAGTAGTCATGAGATCAATAAGTTTTTGCAATGTAGTCAAATACTCTATAAGTAGTTGTATAGTTCTGGCATCCTTAAGGTATAGTCCATCGAATTATACCTATATATTGTATGTATGGTACCCCCAGAATATACAAAGCTTAAAATTTCTTTCAGTGGGGAGTCTTCAATTAAGTGGAATGGAAGTTAAAAAAAAAAAAGTTAATTCACTAAAAAACTACGGCAAAAAATTTATAAGATAAATATATAATAAATACATGCTTCTTACAGGTTGTTCATGTTAAAGAAATAAAGTAAGTTATTATCCATCTTTCCACCTTTTTGAGCTAATAAGTCATATACCAAGCATCTGCAGTAAAAGATATATCTCTAATAAAAGAGGCGTATAGTACTAAAACTGGGTGAAGTTTCTTTCATTTGGTCATATTTTCCCCATTACCCTCCACTTGCGACGTGTGGAAATATATTCCATCCATACTTGGCATCAAGTTTTGCTCTTCCCCTAAACATTTAAATTACAGTGTACTCCTGGCAGCCCTAATCATGCTTTATTACAACGATCCTCTAATCTTGCCAGGCTACCCGGTTTTAAAGGTACAATAGAGCCGACAATAAATCAATTAAAAAAATCAACAACAGCTCACTGGAACGATTCCAAATGCGAGTTTAACGCACTTCAGAATTATGTTTTTGCCGAAATACTTATTAAGGGCACTTTATCAAGCCCCAAACTTCCTCATTCATTGGGGCGGAGTGCGAACCCGGGAACCCTTTAGAGCCAATTTTCGTGTACCTCCTCCTTTTCGCCGAGTGGCAGTGAACCTCCCAAGGGCGCTTTTGATGGGCGTCAGGCAATAAACTGACGAAGGAGGGCTGCCGGGCAAATGAAAATTCCATCTCAGTTCAAATAGGAAATTATGAGGGCTGCGGAAGGATTTATCCGCTGTTAATTTGATTGCAGAATGGCTAACTGGAGGGCAAACCGGGAAGACAGTCCCGGGTACACATCCGTTAAAAGGGGATTTTTCCTGTAATTGGTATCATATGACATGATTACGGGGCCTGCCACACGAACGTTCTGGAGGATCAAGTTGCTCCTTGCCTTCGAGTTAATTAGTTTCGTCCCGATTGGATTGCGTCTGTATCCAGGTGACTCGACCGTGGATGGCATGGAACTTAAGAACTCACCTGATAGCAGTCACCTCGACCTCCACCTCTTCGATTTTCGGGCAAATATTTTTCCTCGTTAGTCGGAGACCGGGCGATTGCCAGGACTCGATCCTGAGATCTAATCCGCACATTACTTCTGGTAATCCCTCGAAAATACATTTATGCCTGTTTCATGAATTGTCCTACTTTCCCCAAAAAGTAATGACCGGAAAACTTTCCTTGGCTCGGCAAGATCTCGTGGCTCTTGGAGCTGAGAGCCTTTTCGACATTGAGACGCCTTAATGGGGATGGTGTGGTGGTTTTATTATGAAAATGTTCGGTGTAATGGGGCTCCTTGGGGCCCAAAGCAGCAGGCAGCCTTGCCTCTAGAGCTCGCTGGCATGCTTGGCAACACAGAAATAAAAGAAAACTAAACTAATGAGCAAAAATGCAAAATTGAAATTGAGAAAAAGCCTTGGCCTTCAAAATGTGAAAACTTGCCGCTTTCCTGGCTTAGAATTCATTTCCATTTGGATTTTACGAATCCTTCAATGAGTTTGTTTTTCTCTTATAAATAGTGTTGTAGGATGAAAAATGTATAAAATTATGGTCTAAATGATCACACCATCGCGTTTCGGTGTTTTACTCGATACACAACGGGGACTGTAATGAGTTGAGTTTAGAAATAAAATCTGAACAAGTCAAAATTACTGGGAAGGCAATTTTGTGTAAGCAATTTAATTTCAGTTTTTCTTACACTTGTGGTACACAATGGTTGTTATATGATCCTAAAACAATTTTTATTTGGAAAAATTCCTGCTGACGTCACGTACCTTTTTTAAACTTTCTTGAAGTATTTTGACCTCTAAGGTGAATGGACAGTAGATTGGTGTGCTGCATTATTCCACCACTCGTCGATAACATAATTCGCAAATTTTAAATTATTTTTAGCAATACGACAGCATATTTCATTTTATGACTACATACTATTTGTTATTAAATCTATTTACCAGAACTTACGGATATATGTACTCTGAATATTTATGTGCCCATTAGAATACAGTACATTGTCTACTTCGATATTTGGACATAGATTTTTAAATAGTTTTGCAGAACACTAAATTCTTTAAATCTAAATAAATCTAAATAAATGTCAGCCAAAATATTTTCTTGTGCTTGTACGTTTTTATCCGTAGTTGAGTTTTAGTTTCATTTTTGACCTTACTTCATAATCGATTTTTGTCGCATTGTGAAACTGATAGTGTTTTTGCGAGAGAGAAAACGCTTCCGTTGAGATGATTTAAAAAAAAATTTTTTTCAAACTTATAACGTCCAACTTTATGAAAATAAAAAATGAATAACAAAAAAAAATCTTTTTATTTGATGCTATAGTAGGTAGGTATTTACGACCTAGGGAGCATAAGCAATTCTGGAGGCCCATTACTGACTATAAACAGATTAAAATAATAATCTTGATTAAAATTATTTGAAATCCTCTAGATACGAAAATTATAGCTTAAAACAAATTTGTTATTCCATTTGTGATTATATACTCTTTTGGATAAGTTTTCATCACTTCGTGTTAGACACATGGATATTAAAAATGTGACAAAGATGAATTTGGCACTAGTTTTAGTGCTGAATTCAAAGAAATTTGTATGCTCAATTGTATCTCACACGTAACGTGCAACCACTGTTCCGCGTAGTAAATTATCACATATTATCGTTTGTGATCGAATCAAATCAAAACCTAGAACATATTAAATTGAGGAAATGTTATCGAGATCGATCCCTTAAGTTTTAAACGAACTCTTTCTACGCATTCCTAAAGTAAATATCTAATTCGAGATTGCAAATGAAAACGACTGATCTAATTATGCGGATCTTTTGGCCACGATTGTTCTCAAATTTTTAAATCAATTTTTATTTAATTTATTGTAAATCGATTTAAGGCCAATTTTTCAATTCTCAGATGGATTTGTTCATTATTTTTTTATCAAATAAAATTGACTGAATAAGCAATTTGAATGTTATTTAGAAAATTGTTTTTTTAATATACATATGTAGGTATCTGTGTTTTTTTAATTATTTGTTATATTTAAAGTTAACTCTAAAGAGTGAAGTTATAAGTCTGTTGGAAAATCTTTCTTTTACTAGATATTCAAGGTCAAATAAGTGGATACCTACTATAATTTTTTACTTTCCAAAGAAAATTCTACATTTATGAAAAAACTAACATATGAAAAAATCATCTCTTCAAATTGAAGTATTTTAGTTGTCATCGGTGTTTGCAGAAAACTTTATTTTCCGACCAATTTTCCTTCAGTAGGTATTCATTGACCAAAGACATTCAATTCCTTTGAGACTTCATTGAGGTTTGATACATTCGATTACTAAAGGAACTGTCAGAGCAAAAAAATCTTATAGAGCCAACTATGAGTGCCCTATTTCCATCTTCTGCCAACAACTACGAAATTTGATTATCCTAATAAACTTATCCAGGACAAATCAAACTTTTGGACGTCAATACCCACTCCTTGCAGAGGATAACACTAGACTAATAGGCGTGTTTGTTGCCGGAGACATTATTTTTTCCTAATATTTATGGGAATTTCATGGACGTACAGCGTTTGTCCTCCATAAAACAAGCTTTGCAGCAGAAAATGCTTGACGCTGGAAAACAATTCGCTGGCGTCTTGTTTACATAGAAATCCACTAAATGTCGCAAAGTTTTACGACGGACGCTTAAGATGACGGAGCACTTCTTTTATAGTGACCAACTCGTTTTATGGCTGTATACAAGAAGTCTTCATATAACATTCTCAGGATTAACGCAGAAAATGTGGTTTCCGGACATATCCCGGCTCTCGGTGGGACCACTTTTCCAAGTGCGCACACACACCATGGGTTCGTAAAGGGTCGACACCATGTGAAATTCGCTGAACGACCTGAATTTTCCGGTGTCGACGAATATCTCAACTCATTCGTATTATACGTATGTGTAGTTAGAGCATATGAAATAAATTATTGATTCCGACTATATTTGAATGTTCGACAGCTTTTTAGGCTCTGAATAGGCGGAAAATTCCCTCAGCTAGAAATTGTCTGGTTAGAAATTTAGGAAATCTTTTGAAGGCAAAACGTGCTCAAAATTTCTGATCGACACGGAGTCGCCAATTACGGCTGATGTCTATCTAGTTCTAGCGAGGTAGTCACGCAGAGTTATCTTAAATCGGCTGGGAAGGAATTTTTTTATCATTGGTGTGTCCCTTATAGTAGGTGGGTGCGACAATCATAAGCCCTAAAGAATGTTAGTTAATCAGGCATAAATACGGACTAATTTTTTCGCAATATTTGCTCTGTTCTCGTGACGCAAGACTGAGCTTTGTTAGTGGTGTCCATCCGCCTAAATCTTCTAAATCTTATGTCATAGCTTAATTGATCCACCGCCTGACTTTATTTAATATATTTTATGTGTGTAAAGAGCATGGCAATCAATCAATAAAGAAATCATTAAATAAGAAATAAAATGCCTCGTTAATTAAACTCCGAACATAGAAAATGAGGATATCTAATAATTCAACTAACTAAACTTTTTTTAGTTATTTTCGTTGTAAAAGAAAATTATTTCCCACTGTTGTTGTCTAAATGATTTCCAATGAAAGATATGTATGTTACAAACATATTCAAATAATTTTTTGACAAGAATAAAGCATGGCCTTACATAAGATAAACCTTAAGCATATTGTGTTAAATATGCCACAACTATACTTACATACTTTAAAAAATACTTAACGTTATTACATGCTTTGGTTGTTTGAAATAAAATTATCGATACTTCTTTCTGGAGAAAAAACAAGACAATTCTTATGAATTCTTACTTCATGAAACTTCCAGATTTCATACTACATATATATTCTTTATAGTCTATACAGAATTTTTATTCTTATAATTAAATTTCATGAACATGTTGACACAGAAGTGAAATAATAATACTCCTTCTTAGTATCCCATAAATATTAAAACTTTAAAAAACTTCATAATTCGCCACATTGAAAACCTCCAACATCAATCTATTAGTTGACTTGGATCATACCTATCCTAATTGTAAGAAAACCCATCCGCCAAAAGAATTCCGCCATTTTGAATTTCCAACTTTTTACCGCAATCTGGGATTCATTATTGTTTTCCGGAAGGACACCATCTGTTAGATATTGGCTCATCAATAAATGGAAAGTTGTATAGATTGCAAAAATTTCATCCAAAGTATTGCGAAAATTGGTATACCTATGTATGTATGTAATTTTGCAAGTTTTCAAGAAACATGATTTTATAATTTCTGGAACGCTCAAAACAAAAAAACAATTAGGTTTTAATATGAAAACCTAAAAATATTTCATTGTTCAACAAATAAAATGCCAGTGAAATAAATTGCTGTTGAGAAAATGAGAGCATACTTCAATGGAATTCAAGAAAATATTTATTAAAAAACAGAACACCGGACAGGATTCAGGTTTTATTATATATTATATTTGTATGCATAGTATATGTAGATGAGGCACTAAAGCAAAATACCTTGGTATTTCAGAGAATAACAGACATTTTTAATTAAGACTGGATGAACACGGAAGAAATAGAGCGTGGCCTAATTCCTTTCCCAGGAACTACAATAGAACAAGAATTGTTGGCGGAATTGTTTTTAATGCGATCGCCGGTGTTCAGAATGACAGAATTCAGCGCGAAACGAGAACAGCTCTTAAAATTCAATTTATGATACAAAACACCACCGGTTCGTTAAATTTGTGTAATTGCAAGCAAGCTCAGGTATGGTTGGTGTTTGTTCACTTTTCGAGCATTCACTCTCGCAGGAGTGCATCCTTTTTGCTTTGCCCAGAAAACAATTCCACACCCAGTTGCATTAAGGGGAACAACAAAAATTATGCTCCGAGCATAATGGTTGTTGTGTGCATTCGCAGCATTGTTGCTAATTTCCCTCGACTTCGTGCCCTGAGGTTTGAGTTTAGGGTTAGCCTGACCCCCTGCACTATGGCAGAAACCTTCTTCAGCAAATGTGTTCCACTTGTGAGCGTTGTTGAAAATTTCCCCCTAATCGGCCCAGAATTTTTCGTCAGTCAGACCAAAAGCATACAATGGGGCTTCAGGGTTTCCCTGATTGTTATGCTTAACCGCCTGAACCCCCCGCGCCCGTCTGTAAGCAAAACTCACCCCTAGATCTAGTAAACCAGGAGAAAATGGGTCTTAAGGTCTACGTGGTCGCATGATAAAGGATGTGACTTTTGCACATAAAAAATCGATTTTTCTGTAAAAACATACCTTTTGTGTTGCAGCAATGGAAGGGCTTTCTTCCACCTGAATAGCTCTGAAATATCTGGCAAAGGATGCGACGCCATTGATCGCCGAAGCATGGTGGACTTACAATTTTATTAATCCATGTGGAACTGAGGGCGTCTTTCCATCAAATGAGCGCAAAAGTTGCCAGACGGAAAATGTTTTCGTTCAATACCTGCACTCGTTGCAGTCAGGTGAATCAAACGTACCTATATACTAAGTGCAACTATTTTGAACCGCTTTACTTGAGTACTTTTAATTAAATTTTTTTTTTCGGGGAGAAAGTCCTTTCAATGTAGAAAATCCCTTGACATAAAAACAGCTATTGAAATTATTTTAGTTCCATTCAGTTGAATAGGATAAAAGGTCTTTTCGGCCTCCCAAGACAACTGAGTGACAAAGGCTATGGCAAATCAATAGAACTTAAAAGGAAAAGAGGAAAAAATTTTCCAATTTTAGCATTTTCAGGAAATTCTATCCATCACTATGAAACTGCTTTCGATATGTTATTTTTACCTCTTGGGTAGCTCAAGGACGAATTTTACTTCATTGATTTTTCGAAGTATACATTTTGGCTAAATTTAAACGACCATAGGACTTTTGTAGTCCTAATTTGTTAATACTTTAAGCACCAACAAATATCTTCCAAATATCGCAGTGTACATAAAAATCTTATTCAAAATAATTTGACCAGTAAAGTAATCTAGAAATAAAACTATTCAAGGTAGTGTTAACCTAATAACTTTCGGTCAGTCTAGACCTTATTATAAATTTTAATTATTTTTTTCAGAATTAAAATGCCTATAACTTTTGAAATAAGGCCTGGATAACACTGTTTTAACTTTTTTTGAATAATTCATTAAAAACGACTTTCGCGATAAAAATATAAAATATATTTTTGAGCTCGTATTTTGATAAGCTTTCATTAGATACCACACACGTTATTATAGAAAAAATTTTTTTTATTATCCTTCCGCCCCCCAAAACTGACCCCTAAATAAAAATTAAGTTTTTTGATCCGATTTCTGTGTCACAAATAGCTATAAGTGTGCCAAATTTTACCTCCTTACGTCTAATAGTCTCTGAGAAAAACGGCTGTGACACACGGACGGACATGACACCAAGGTGATTCCATAAAAGTTCCTTTTTGTCCATTTCAGTACAAAACACTAAAAAGAATAAAACATCCATCCACACGTCAATAGCTCGCGAATGAAGGTTTAAATTTCAATAAAAGTTTTTTAAGAGCTACTCGAACAAGAAAAACAAATGTATTTGACCATAATGCGCTAATAGTAAAAACAATTTAATAACAAATTGTTAAAACAAATCATTAAAACTGGATCATATTTAAGACCATACATGGTAATTTATTGCAGTTAAAAAAATATGTAGCAATCAGGTAACAAGGTTAACGATAGTAGTGAAAGAAATAAATTACAACTTCTTTTCAATTTTCTCGCAAACTTCAATAATAATTATCATAAATGAGATAGCATTTCTATTTTGGTGAATGTATAAAAATAGCCAGTGAAATATCAGAAGTTAAGGCCGACAAAGAACCTCTGTTCTATCGCGAATGAAATCCATGGTTAATTTAGAAATGCTGATAACTATTCAAATTGAGTATACTCTTAAGTTTTGTTTTTATCATTTTTGTTTTTTAAGCTACAAAAAATATGGATGTTACTTATTTTTACTTTGAATAAAATTTTAACCTGTCCTTTCATGAAATTAATCAACAAATTATTTCACTAAAAAATGACATTTCTAGAGCAACATGAAAAAATATAATGATAAAAATATGTCTTAAATAACATTAAACAAACTATGCGATATAGATCCTTCCTTTATAAATATACATATGTATGTTTATACATGTACTTCGACTTCCGAAAATAAATATTGCCATATAAAGTCAATGGCCTGATAAAGAAAAGCATTTAATCTTCTAAGAAATGTCCAAAACTAACAGCTTCGCCCACGACGAGCTGCGAATGTCAAGGAAAGACGATGGCGGTAACAGAAAGTAAAAATAACTTTATCAGTTTTATCCGCAAAATTCCTATGAAAGAAACCACAAAAGGCTTTCAGTTGGAAGCATTTATAAACACTGAGTGAGACCATCATACCACTTATTTATCTTAGGAAGTTGTATTTTATCATACTTCATTACAGACATTACACACCCTTATCTAACAAAATATGTAACCTAAGTCTATTCTATTATTTATATCTCGTTTTAATGGGAAAACCCAGGACTCTTACATGTAGCATTAATAAGAATAGTTACGTGTAATGTATGTGTAATAGATTGAAATAATAAAAAATAATCATAAAATTAGATAGATTGAGGTGCTTTAACGCTTTCGGATTTGTTATGGCAATTTTAGAAGCAAATTTTGTATAAAAAGTAATGATTTAAAAAGGCCAGATATTGGAAGATTTTTTGCTTCAAATACATTTTTGTAAACTTGGAATAATATTGAATGCATATTTTTCTTCAAAATATCCTCAATCATCAAAATGAATACGCCAATATTAATAAAATCGACAACTGTCGCTGTTTAATTCGGAATCCCATTTGCTCTAACCTACATATATTTCAGTCTATTGGAATCATAAGAGCAACTAGTTCAAAAATTGGTTGGCTCAGAAATATCATTTTTATATTAATATATTTTAATTACATATATCAAAAGTAGGTATTTTTTTCTGTAATTTCGTCTCAATACAAAAAATACTCAAATATATGATAACATTGAATAACAAAGTAAAATAATTTGAAATATTTATAGGTTATTATTTTCCAATTCGGTATGCCTAACCGCATAATATAGCTTTGAATATTTTTTATTGTTGACCTGTTCCGAATTTTAAATTTCGCATTATATTCAATTTTATTATATTGAAGTACACAATTAAATTAAGAAGTTTTATTAGATGTCACGTCACTACTCACCAATTCAATACAACATTTGCTGTGAAATCTGACCCGGATGACTTTCAACTTTTTTCGGATTTGATATAAGATGTATTTTTTCATTTGTTAAATCATAACTAATATCTCTTAAATTTACGGAAAATTTTTGAGAAAAATAAACGAAACTAAACAAAATCGTATTTTGAGCATATTGAAAATTGAAATAAAAAATAACGCAACGTGAAAAACGCTCATAACACGGCTCAAATTAAAGCCTAAATCCTTAGCTAAATATGTAAAATACAAAAAATCCATACTTCTCCCTTAGTAAATGTATTAGGGAAATAGTTTTTCATGAACACGCGCTACTTGTGATTTTCATTCACTATTAATTGTATGTGAAGTGATTGGATAACAGAGAAAAGTGAAATTCATAGAGTATTTCCGAAAGGCTTACAGACTTTAGTATGTATTTCAATATAATAAATAAAGCTTCAAATTATAATTTGACCAATATTACAAGCTCCTACAATAATCCCTTATTGTTTAAATAACTTTTAAAAATGTTCAAAGAACAACATTTTTGACTACTCACGATTATTTTTAACCGACTTCAAAAAAAGGCTACAGCTCCGCTTCCATTGTATTTGTGGCCCCGTCGAAGCATGCAATCCGCAAATACAATAATAATATAAAAAAAAAACAATTTTTACAAAAACTAAAAACCGACTTAGAAACTTTGCCTATTTGTATAAACTTAAGGTAAAAGGTTAAAAATCATATTTTTGATCACTTTAAAGAACAGAGCATAAAGGACAATATATAAAATTATATTTTTTCTTAAACATTATTAATATCTAGTCAGTTATTTTTGGAGTCGATGCCAGTCAACGCAAGAAAAACAAAGAAATAACCTTAAGGGGCCTTGGAATTCTGCCTTGACATTTTCGTTTATGGAAAAAATCCTACAAAAATGGTATATCACTTCTTTAAGTACAAAATTATTGCAGTCTATAGTTATTAATCCTAAAAGTACAATATACAAAGATTTCAAAAAAAGTAAGTATACCAATTTTAGATACATAATTTTTATGACAAAGTGCTACAATAATACTGAAAAAGCAGGAGAATCATCCTATTACTATTCGTCCCTTGTCCAGGATTCACTCAATTAAGAATGGCCTGTTTACGAGCAAATAAATCCGCAAGCGTTGCGCAACTGAGCCATTTAATTAAGAAAAACATTTTCGCAAATGTTCGCAAATCCGTCAGTCTGAAAACTCAATTTGCCGATGTTTTAATGAGTTCTCTTCATGGGAATGAATTACTTATTCAAAGAACTCTCCTTGGAAATGCCGGAAAACTTTTGAGCTGTGTAAACATTTCCTAGAAAGTTGTCGCCCCCAAATCACAAGATTCGAGCTTAGAAGAAGAGACCAAGTGGCGTGTGCCCCAATCTGAAATTATTCTACAATGTCGCCACATCCTCGTTAGTGTTTAACCGGAAAATCGATTCCATTCAGATTCAGAAGACGTCGGGCCTATGCAGCAAGACTTGGCTAAAGACGTTGTCAAACAAAGACGCTTCGAAAGCCTTTCAAACTCGAAATGTGGCGGCTGGAGCGGTCTCAGTATCTGAGGAGACGCAGATTTTTACATTTTAGAAGAAATTATGTTTAAAACAGCGTTGGTGAAAGGAGCGCCAGGAGCCAGCGGGGGCTTGAGAAAGTGGAGGACCTCCAAAGAAACCGCGCTCAGAAATTCATTAAAAGCAGATTGCAGTCGAGGCCTGAAACGAAACGAGTCGGGCGGGGACGGGGCGGTGTCGGATTTACGGCTGAGATAAAAACTCCTTTCAACTAGGGCAAATAAATCTGCATTTTTCGCATTTTCAGGCTGTTTTGTTCCTCGCGTATCATTCGCTGTCATTGTGTTCCGCCTACATTTTGTCGTCCTTCATAGCCGGGCCCCAGCTCCCTTTTTGCATTGTAGGACCTGCGGGCAACTTCAGGACGATAACAGTGGCGGCGGGGCTAAAGTACTCGTAATCCCCGGCGCTAGATCCTAGATGTGACAAAAAAAAATAAAATAAAATAAAAAATCACCCGGCTGGGTTGGCGACACAGGCACCGAAGTGAATCTGGGTCGTGCACGTTTTACTGAAAAATGTTTTCAATGGTCGCCTTTTTGTTGCCGCCGGGCCCCAGAGGCCCGGATCCCGGATTCCGGCCGTCGAGTGCATGGTCCAGGAAGTCGGAAGCGGGAAATAACGCCATGCACAGCACATTCGGGCTTTATTTGATTAAGCTATTCATTCAGGGCCTCAGAAATGGTTGCACGCTTTGCGTGAAAAGGCATTTCAAAATAATTTTCAAATGCTCTTCCTGTGTCGACTTGCTGCAAAATGGTGTTCGGTGGATGAAACCACTTTTGCCGCAGTGGCCCCATAGTGGCAAGGGCCCTAAATTGGGTGGGAGGGTTTTTTTTTTGCATATGCCGGATCGCGGCCTTTCCACATTGAGGTTACTTTGCAGCCCACACCTTCCAGTAGGAGGCAGCATTTGAGCCTCTGAAAAATAACAGCGATGGCGCACATGCCAGGAAGGCATCGATCATAAAAATTACGCCTTTTCGAAGGCTGTTTCCCTCTTGGCTAGCGTGCCACTCGGAAAACTAATTGAGGCGGTCGGGAGCTGTGGTCGTTACTTCTTTGATGTCACTGACCATAACTCCGTGACGCCGTTCTCCTTTGAACCGGAGACGCATTTCTGGGTCAACAGACCGAGAGGAACGGAAAATGTCAAATGGTAGAACTGTTGACGAGCAATTATCAACACTTGTGTTTCCCATGGAGACACCTTGGCAAGATTAAGGCCGAGATGATGACTATAAATTTTAACACAAAATTAGTTGCATGTCTTATTTATTTTACAAAAAATCCTGCAAAAAATAATTGAAACATGTAAAACGAAATAACAGAATTCATGAAAAAAATTAAGGATATATGTAATGCAACATACCTACGTATTCAAAAAACAAAATACTATAATAATCCATTGAAATCGTTGAAAAGAGAATTTAGTAGTAGTAGTAGTAGTAATACGAAAGTTTAATCTCCACAATTATCACTTCGTTAAAATGAAAAACTCGTTGCAGTCCTTATTGTGGAAACATAGTTACTTCAACCTTTCGCTTCAAAGGCAGATATAAAAAAAAGTAATTCCTTTTGGCTTTTATTTCAAATACTCCTTAAATTCACAAAAACCATTTATATGTAGAATCTGTTCACTAAAATTAAGAGGACTACTTTCGAATCCACGAACCACTGCTGATTGAGGAAAAAAATGAGGATTTACTATATTAGACCAGATTCAATTTTTATCTCAAAATTTAACAACAACATCACTGATAGCGAGGATGTCTTTAATTCTACTCGAGAGTAGTAAACAAAAAGAAAAAAAAAAACTAACAAAATGAATAAATTGAAGCAATTGACAAAATGTATTTTATTCATCCACTTCTTTGTGGTAATATAATGATAATTCCCTTACTTTTTTGTTAAATAAGTATATGAAAATGTTTTGACCAAACATTGATAACTCACTTCAATCACATTAATCGTTAAATTATCGCCAAAATTATTTATTCATGTTAATTACCTATAGTCAACTTAGTTAACGTTTTTGGGGGCACTCCAATTTGTGAGAATTTTTCAAACGCCTATACTGAAAAACTTTAATTTTGGAGTTATCACTAGTTGAGCAGTGGTCACAGATATAAACATATTAAATATTTAACAATTACAATATTCAAATAGTGTTATTAAGGGGAGGCTATCCAACATCATACATAACAAATAAAGGATTCCATGATTCTCAAGTTAGATATAGATATATGTACATAAGCTCTATCAAGATCAAAACAGAACAGACCAGGTCAACTGAGATTAGTCAAGAGCCAAGAGCTGCTGTCAAAAGTAAAACCAGACCAAGTTAGAATACAAAGTTCATAAAACGCTTCTCAGACTCAGACAAGTAAGTTCCGCAAAATTATCTGTCAAAATATTTTAGTAAAACTCCCAAACGAACAGCTGAAACGCTTTCCACTGACAGTTTTAAATTTAACCGAAGTTGCGCTAACAAATTTTTTAGAGCAGAAAAGTGTAAGCTGGGTTGTTTGCTTGCTTGCAAGCTCATGAAGCAGAAACCAGAACACGTTCGGGGGTAACTTAGAGGAAGAAAAATCTCATGAAACACGTATTTTGTGAGCTAGAATAATAGAGGTTAACCTGGAGAAGCTCATTAAACAGACATATACATACATATATGTATTATACATGCATTTCATTAAAGCATTAGTGTGTTCGACTTTGGAATTATGTAGTTTACAAAATATATTATTCATAAACTCTTGCAACATTTAACGAACTTAAGTCCTGTCTCGTATTAAAAAGGAATCAATAATACAATTCCTTTATTTTAATGGTATGTATTTTTCATTGTGAACGGAAATATTATGATTTATTATATTATATTTTAACTACTTACTCTTAGCTAATAGTGCTACAAGAAATGATAGGAGGATTTATTTCTGTAGGCCAAGCCAAGATACCTTCCCTAATTAGTGAAATGTCTAAGTAACTTTTATTTTTAAGGTTCGTTTTAAATTATCTTAATTTTCAAAGAATACTGTTCGTCGACCCGCGTTCTGAAAAGAACCTAGACAGAGAGGCAAAACTGACTATAGTTAGGACTTGAATGGATGTTCGCCGGATCCATTGCAGAGAAGTCCTTGAGGCGAATTCATTCAATAAGACGGAGGGGCTGGGCGTCCGGAGCCTCCGAAGACATTATACCGAAATAATGGGAAAAGTTGAATAGTTCCTTCGAGGCTAGCCTGTCCCTGTGACATCATCAAAAAAAAAAATATATAAATATATATGTATGTCTCAGGATTTACAGGAGAATTCCCTGGGCAGTTACATAAGGAAATCCTTCTGGAACCCGGTGAAGGGTTCGTGCTTTTCCTGCTAAAAATCATTTGTCCTGTTGTTCGGCACGCTAATTACCGGCACGATGAGCGACAAGCGGGTCGTTACACGGCGCCCTGAGCCGGGGGCAATTCCGCCCGGAAGGCATCCGAGGAATAATCTCGTTAGCGGCACTTGCTTCGGAATGTAATTAACAACTACAAACGGGAGAAGCTCCTTAATTTCGCTTAATTAATTCAACACGGAATCGGCGGCAGGAGCGAAGTAACGCGGCCTCGAACGCGGCTAACTGGTGGATTTCGGTTTCGTCGAGGCGCCTCGCAGTGACAGCCGAGAAGGTCAGCAGGGAGGGGTTGTCGGCTGATGACATGCAACTTCAACTTTAGGGTATGTGGGGTCAAAACAGGTACACCGGAGGAGGCGTTCTTGCGCTAGAAAATACCTTAGAAAGGCCTAGCCATAGAAATTCGTTAATTTTGGAACCTCCCAGCGAGGCACACATAGGGGAAGTGGCCCCATGTCGGCGAAACTAGAAAAATCAATCGATGGCAACTACGTAAAACCCTAGGCGACTTGGGACCACTTCAGCGCCTCAACGCTACTGAATGGGAGTAAGGTTCAAGGACAAAGTGAAATTGTCTTGTGTTCCTTAAATTAGTTTTCCTCGCAGACATGCAGTTGCAGCGAAATTCCACGCCGCGATCGGGCACAAAAATCTAAAAATGACCGAAAAGACTCACCGCAAGCCATTTTCGCAATTCTTTCCTGGTTTCCCTTTTTCCTGAAGGATGAACAACGCCTGGACGAGGGCAACTTCACTAAAAACACCAAACAGCAGTAAAAAGCTTTTTAATGAACTCTAAAAATGATTTGTCAAACACCTTCGAGGAGCACAACACCCGAGGGAACCGCGTTGACACCCGTTTTCGCATTAAAACCCTTCAAGTTCAGGAGTGGAGGCTGTCGTCGAGCAGCTCTCTCTATTCGGGTACCGTTAGCCAATATAGGGCAAGACCGTAGCTGGTGAACGCTATTTTTCTACTGAGCAGTTGGCACCACTTGGGCCGCTTCGACGCCGCACGCTCCCACGTTTTCGTCCTATAAAGCTCACGGAATAGCTAACATACGTTCCACATACACTGCAGGTGTGGAAGGAGTGGGTGGCGCTAGAATTGAAAGTAGGAACAATTTTTACGTATTCCGTTATTGTGACTGCGGCACCGTAATGTGTATTGTGGACTCTGGCGATGAAGGACACAATAGCCGGCGCCGCAGAATGGTCGCCAGAGAGAGACGGAACGAGTGTCGGAAAAGAGCTTTGCTATCGGTGACGACCAACAGGTTTCGTCGAAAGCTTTCCTGTGTCCTTCACTCAGTGGTAAATGAATCTAGAGGACGAATGAACTTTGGAACCTCTTCAGGGTTGAAATATTGTAGGCGGTTTTTCAAACGAAAAGTGTCGCTGTCCTTTTTACAGCCATGGCGAATTGAGACATAAAAGGAATAGTTCAAATTAATTGATTTTTAATAATTTTCTTCGCTAATTTTTAGCCTACTGCAAACTGCAAAGTAAGTCAACAACGATATTAAACGTTAGTTCATTGTTGCTATTGAACTATTAAAGTGCACGATCAGTAGCAACCATTTCAGCACAAGAACTTAATAAAAAATAAAAAAATATATCCTATTTTTCTCCTTTGATGAAACATTACAAATAGTTGACTTCGCAACAAAATTATAATCCAATATAATTAAAATAATGTTAGTTATAATTAAAATAATGTTAGTGTGCAAAACTAAAGCAACTTTTTAATTGCCTTCTTCGTATATTAAAGTCTTTACTTTGAATAACCTCAGCATAGACATTGACATAATGTAGATGCTATTAAATTCATAATAGGTAGTATATTAAGGTATGCTTTCCTTTTTCCATCAGTTTTGTTTTATTTCGGAAACGCTGACATGAGACTCGTCCTTTAAGGATGCTAAAGAGAATTTTAATTATATTCAAAACTGGTGATTGAGCTGACCAATCAATAATTTCAATACCATTTTCTTTTACCAGTTTTAATGTCTGTTTCGGTCATTATTATGCTGAAACACCTATATTTTTGTAACCGAAATGAAAACATACTTTAGAAAACAATTCAAAGACTTTGCTTACAAAAAAAAAAAACACTTCCAAAAAAGGTAAATTTAATGCTTTTTTATATGAAATTAAATTTATAGGCTGAAATTAGCTTTAGGCCAGTTAAACTGGTCCTTACAAAAATGGAAAACATTACTGTTCAGCGTTGAGTTATAAATATAAATATATATATACGATATAAAAAAACTAATGGAAACACTGAAAAATAAATAGGAAAGCATACCTCATTCTAATATTATGAATTTAGAGAGCAGTAAAAGCTAACTTTAGTTTTATACACTAACATGTACCGAAGTTCGTTATTTTTTAAATTATTTAATTGGACGATGCTGTATATAAATTACTCTGCTCTATAATCTTTCCATATCTATCATATCATCTTACCTTTCTAACTCCAGATGTCTAGATTGGGTCCAAAGTTTTCTGTAGAAATAAAATTTCAATTATTAGTATTGTTAGTAGTCAAACAACAACTAATGTTTTTTTTATTTATGTTGCAAGTAATGTATTTTATTTACTTGAGTCGTCATTTATTGATATTATTAAATTATTACGAATTTATATAATAATTATCTTGGTTACTTATTTGACTACGGTGACATGGTTTGATTTACATTATTTTTCTCAGAAAATATTTGGAAAATTGCTGTTCTGCTATTAATAAATTTTGTAGATGTAGATTCACCGTCCACCACCTGTTACTAGAATGTGAACAGTACCAACGAGAAAGGACCTCAGCCAAACTACCCAATAACGTGGATACTATGTTGAACAACCTCGATAGCTGCAACCAGACCATAACGTTCCTTAAAACAGTAGAAATTTACCAGAAAATCTGATGTTAAATCGTTAAATGGTCGCTAATAACCATTGTAGAAATAATAAAAAAAAAAAAAAAATCTTAGAATAACAAGTTTATGTGAATATATTTTTTTGGAATAATTCAGAAAATAACTGAATTGGTTTTTTTTATTTCCTTCCGAAGATGTAATCTAATATTAAAGGGCCATTTGGGGAGTGACGGAAAGATGGTTAAATCTGAATGTTATAATTTATCGACGTATTTACGTACAAGCAAGTAGACAAATCGTGGATTAAGACAGTTCTTAGTTCTCGAATGTCTAATACATATTAGGAAATTATTTAAAATTTCAATTTGCAAATTTTGATATAAGTACAAAGGTAGTTATTTAGTGCAGTTTTGATTTGAATTTGTAAATGATGGATCGAAATTATGCCTTGCCCTTTTCCGGTTAAAGTGTAAGGGTGGAACAAACAAGTATTTTCGCATTTCTAGATTTGACTACAATTAAAAAATGGAATTCTATCTCAATCATTTGTTGGTAATCCTTAATATTAAAAATACAGATGACGGTAGCATAAATGGTTTTTCGCGGTAAGGCCAAAATTATAAATAAAAGTAGTATTGAAACAAATTTAGAGTACCTCGTAATTCCAATTCGAAAAATATTATTAGCACTAATTACATATGTATATTATAACCTATATGATGAAAAAATAATCAAAAGTTTATTAAATTAAACCTCAGTTTCAAAATTATTTTCTTTTAAAGTATATTTACTTTTGAGTTCTTTTTATTTTAACATTTTGTAGGATTTTAAAAATTGTCGAGGAAATGACAACGATAATATTCATATATGAAAAACTTATTCACTTAATCAAGGTGTAGATTTAAATATCGAGCTTTTTAAACATATTCAAATATAATGTGATGTTTGTATGTATCCCACGGTTTTCAAGATAAAAAAAAAATTAAAGATTTAAATTTATATGTTCGACAAGGCAAATGGTGAAAGTCGAATTCTAATGTGCGGCATATTTAAATTATTATTATAAATCAACTAGCTAGAGTTTAAATATGTATGAAAGTTAAAAAAGTGAGGAAAATATGCGTGTATGTATATGTGTTAGACAAATACAAATTTTATCTCGAAGTAAACCACAAACGTCCATTTTCGTGGAGTTAATTAGCTGGGAGCTGCGGTTTGCTTGATAAAACATAAATTCGGAAGTAATTGATATGTTTATCAGCAAACTGCAAAAGTTAAAGAGGCCCGTGTACCTACATAAAAGTCTGCGCAGAACGAAATTCACCAGTTTAAGTAAGAAATTGAATCGAGTAACAATGAAGATATATTTTTTCGTTTCCTTGCTTATGGTGCATTTCATTGGCATTAGCACTACCAAATGCAGTTACAGTGAAATTGTTCTAGACTTTAAAGGATTGAGACTTTTGAAAATTCCCAATGGCTATATAATCGCCAAAAATAAACAAGCTTATATTCCAAGTGGCAAAAGTGTAGTGTTACATTGCGAAGAAGAGATTGAAATAATATATTTGGAGCAATATCGACAAAAAATAACTCTTGGCAAAGACTTGACAATACATTGTGAGAAGGGCAAATTGCGATTAGATTCGGAGGACAAATCCAACATGCTGCAGAGCGCAAACGAGTACAATATGCAAGATTATTATATAAAATGCAATTCAGTTTCTGCAAACTTCTATGGTGGCAAATTAGACCACTGTGACTACGAAGGATTGCGTCATGGGATTAAAGTAATGAACGTACCAATAGTGTCCTTGGAGTTATGTTATGATTTCAATAAATCGGAACCGATATTTGCACACTATGTTGCTAGTAAACGCAGTGTTGTTCTTGAGCGGCAACAAGACTACAACCCCAGTGCAGTAAAGGAATATGAACTATCCACTAATTCTATGGTCGATCTAGAAGAGCAAGACCCGCCTGAAATAGACCTGGCAAATAATTATAGCCTCTTCCACACAAGCTCGAAGCAACTGCTTCTTGGAATTAATTACACTTACGATGAACTGGCTTCGAACAACGTCTATTCAGCTCTCAATGTTGAAATATTCAAATATGAATTTAACATTTTAAACTCAATTCCTTGGTGGACACCGCTTCGTATAGGAAACTGGAAGGTTTTCGAAAACATCATTGAACGACAAATCGACACAGAAAGTTATGACATCTATGCTGGAAAGTCCCATAGGGCTTGCTTCCCAAAAAAATTTGTCTGCAATTCAGAATATAATATGATCTTTGATTTCGACGGGCAGAGGAAACACATCCCCCTTTACATCTGGAACTACATATCGCCGCTTAATAAGACCGAACTTACAATTAGTGAAGGATTTGTTTTAATCGGCATCAACTCGCCATTCGTCGAAACTGATGAGCTAAATTCTCTTGTAATTTGCACAGACATATGTGATAAAATTTCCTGGCTGAAACCACTTCAGGCAACCAGAAAAATGCCGTCGTTTGGATATATTTTCTGCTGCAATCCCAAAGATGTTTATATGATGCTAGATGGATTTCCTCGGATGACATTTTCGAATCTAACTAATTGAATGATATTTGTATGTATGTATATGTGTTACATTAATCTATCCAGAAGATACATATTTGAACATTATATTAAAGAATAAAGTAAGCTATAGCAAAAGATTATAATTTTGACTTTTACTAAATGTAATTGGGTTAAATGGTTAAAAATCTGCGAATTTGAAAAAAAGATTTTCATTTATGTATAACTTCAAAAATGCAACACCTTAAAACCTAGGAAAAAGGTGCACGAAAACAACATATCCGCTTATGTATATTCCCTTCTTAATCGTTATTTATTTGTTGGACTTTACAGTCACACCACACGTTTACAAAATAAATCTATGTATTCAATATCATTCGAAATACAAGGAATTTATTTTTTTTTTGTTTGAACTAAAGCAAAATACTTAGGTACCTACTTAAAAACTTCTAATGTAAATAATGCGGTAGTCTGATTGGAACCAAATATCTGGAAGTATCTAAAATAAATTACCTCTTTTCTTCTCATGTTTTATGCTCTTCAATTGACTTTCGACATTTGGTATCATCATACATATTATAAAAATATTTTAACAAATAAAATAAAATAAAATAAAATAATCTAAAAAGCCTTAAGAAGAATTAATAAATTTTTTTATATTATTGCTATTTTATATTTTAATTTCATGATTGTGTTACCGCCACAGGGCGTCTTTTTATCAAAAACTCAGCATATTCATTGCTCCCATAAATATTACATTCAATGAAAGCTAAAGGAAAAGTTAACTTTATTAATTAATTATAAAAAGTTACGAATGCTGGTTTGCAAATTAATCAGAGTTTGAGACATGACGGACAATAAAGCGTATATAAGTATTCGAAATTTTAATTTGATACTCGTTATTGAAAACTTTGTTTATGAAAATTGAATTCTAATTTTTATCTCAATTGTGGTAAGATAATTGATACAGCATTTTAAAAGTTCCAGAAGTTTTCTGTTACTAAATAAATTTTATCATAAAGAATCGTATAGTGAGCCTAAAAACGAAATTATATATTATTTTTGTTAATTAGATAATAATCATTAGATTTATTCATACATAGGCTTTTTAAAATTAAACAAAAAATATGTAAGTAAAATTAAAAACTGAGACATTCAAATCCCTTTCAATAAAATTAGTTAAATACGGGAAATAAATATTAATAGTTCCCTTAGTTTCGTTTTGCAGTAAATTGTTAATTCTGAATTAATAAATGCCGACAACATAACCGGTGTATAAAATTTGTTTAGGTGAGTCAAAAATACACAAATATTCCTTATCTTTTAAAGCCACATTATTCGAACAATCCTTGCGAAGATGTTCTTCTTTCGCGATAAACTTTAGGGAAATTTCAGCGGGATGGTTCTTGCACAGAAATCATATGGCATATACCTTAAGTCGGGGGGAAGAGCTTTTATAAAATCCCTTAAAAATCCGTAAATTTATAAAAACTGTCATTAGTTGTTCCCGATCTAATTCTACTCGCACTTGTCTTTTTTTTCAGTAGTAGACTTATTATAATTCCCAAGCAAATTTTGGAACACTCAAAGAGATCAGGTTGTTGTATCATGGTATTCAAAAATATAAAATAATAATATTAAACTTTTAAATAGAACTTAAAGTAAGGCTGGCCGCGCGCCATTCTGAGTGCATATTTCAGTTTTATTAATAAAATACTCATGACATTGTTACGGTGAAGTGTAACTTGATGTCACACTATGCCACTTACGCCAATATGATGCAACTTGAGTCCAATAGAGTTTGCACTATGAAATAAATAATATAGGACCATTAAAAAGTAACTCATATTTTCAGTTTTCCTAATTAAATACGTGCATAAGTCGAGACGGATGTAGGTACTTTAGAGCTAAGCTGCCATATAGTAATTATTTTTCTTATGGAAGTACTCGACCTACACATCTAACAAGGTGGCGTTAGTGTGTCATAAAATAAAAGGCACCAGTTGCGCCCATATACATATTTCAGGCAAAGCCTGAAATTTTTAAATAAATAAGATTCTTCGTAATTTAGAAATAATTAGTTTGGCAGAAGAATTAATAATATATGTTTTTTTCGGTCAGCTTTGTTGAAGGAAATCCTGACGTTAGAATCGCGGGGGACAGTGATGAGGCTCGATTAGTGTTCGCTTGACGCTGTGACAGGCATCTACCAATTCCAGGGGGCAGTTCTTGGGTTCGAGCCGACCGACAAATTTTCGGTACATTAGTTTGCAAGCCCCATCCTAAAGTGCTTTATACGCGGCTATAGAAGTTTCACCAAAAAAATATCAAAGTTTAGCGCCATAACACCGAAAAAATTGCTCAAACTTCGTATAAGGCTTATAGACATGCAAATTACTGAACCAATTGAGCGCAAATTTACAAGCTATATTTGTATCAGGAAAGTTTAGTACATAGTCTAAACACTTTAAGATCGGTGGTGTTAAATATAATTTTTATGTGACATTCCATAACATACGATTCTTTATGTAAAACTAGCTCCCTCCATGCGTTGCTATAACAAATTCAAACGTATATCTTTAATAATGTTAATAAACAAAACTATTAAATACCATAGCAACGCTTGGCGAGTCAGCTAGTTGGCAATGAATAAAATATATTTTTAATATTTTATTTTATAAAGTATAATATTTATTTGTTAGCCGAAAAGACGGCCTTTACGCACCCTTGCTTCTATGGAACGGCCGAATGAACCCTGTCCGCTCATACTTGGTATGTGGAAAATTCTTGTACCTTGCCGACCTTTACGCAGGCTTGATTTAATACTTATCTAAATATTTCGGGTTATGCCGGTACATTCTACAGCTCAGTAAATCTAACCTGTGTCGAACGTGGCCTTCTTAGAAAATCAGTCTTTGCTCACCAAAACTTGTTTTTCGCCCAAGTATTTTGTTTACATGCATATCATATCATTTGCGCAACACACTGAACGTTTTTATACATATAGTAATCGTCATTAGCACAAAGTTGTTTAAATTACATCTTCTGAATATTCTGCCGTCAAGATTTACTCAAACTTTCTGTATTTCGTCTTATTGTATATGTATATTGTTTTTTGATTATCTTGTTAAAAAGCATCAGCAACAAATAACTAAAAGCATAAAAATAATAAGCATAATAATAATGGTAGGGTTTTTCTTCCATTAATCCTGATCATGCTAACTACTAAAATCTGTCCTGAGTAGTCATACATATATCAGGATTTTTGTTAGGGGCAGCGCTTTTATAAGGGGAGCGAGTTTTATTGGCGAGTGGTGGGGGGAACTTTTGGGGAGATTGGGAGAGGACGGGAGGGGAAAGAAAAAGCTTTTGACAAGTAGTGAAACAGGTTTCAATCGGCCTATTAGCTACTGGACCAAAACGATACTCCTCAGTTTAAGTAAGAAATTGAATCGAGTAACAATGAAGATATATTTTTTCGTTTTCTTGCTTATGGTGCATTTCATTGGCATTAATACTACCAAATGTAATTACAATGAAACTGTCAGAGACTTTAAAGGATTGAAACTTTTAAAAATGCCCAATGGCTATGTAATCACAAAAAATAAAGATACTAAAAAATACCTAAAAATATAAGCAAATTCCTTACAATACATTGTGAGGCGGGCGAGGTGCGCTTTAGTTCAGAGGACAAATTCAACCTACTTGAGGTCGTCGACGAGTTCGGTACGGAAGGTTATTATATAACGTGCAATTCAGTTTCTGCAAACTTCTATGCTGGGAAATTAGACCACTGTGAGTACGAAGGGTTGCGGCGTGGAATTAATGCAAACAACGTTCCAATAGTTTCCGAGGAATTGTGCTATGATTTCAATAACTCGGACCCGATATTTGTACACTATGTTGCTAGTAAACGCAGTGTTGTTCTTGAGCGGCAACAAGACTACAATCCCAGTGCAGTAAAAGAATATGAGCTATCCACTAATTCTAAGGTCGATCTAGAAGAGCAAGACCCACCTGAAATAGACCTGGCAAATAATTATAGCCTCTTCCACACAAGCTCGAAGCAACTGCTTCTTGGAATAAGTTACACTTATGATGAACTGGCTTCGAACAACGTCTATTCAGCTCTCAATGTTGAACTATTCAAATATGAATTTAATATTCTAAACTCAGTGCCTTGGTGGACAACGCTTCGTAAAGGAAATTGGAAAATTTTCGAAAACATCATTGAACGACAAATCGAAACAGAAAGTTATGATATCTATGCTGGAAAATCCCATAGGGCTTCCTTCCCAAAAGAATTTGTCTGCAATTCGGAATATAATATGATCTTTGATTTCGACGGGCAGAGGAAACACATCCCCCTTTACATCTGGAACTACATATTGCCGCTTAATAAGACCGAACTTACAATTAGTGAAGGATTTGTTTTAATCGGCATCAACTCGCCATTCGTCGAAACTGATGAGCTAAATTCTCTTGTAATTTGCACAGACATATGTGATAAAATTTCCTGGCTGAAACCACTTCAGGCAACCAGAAAAATGCCAGCGTTTGGATACATTTTCTGCTGCAATCCCAAAGATGTTTATATAATGCTAGATGGATTTCCTCAGATGAAATTTTCGAATCTAACTAATTGAACGATTTTTGTATGTATTATATTAATCTACCCAGTAGATATTTGAGCATTACATTAAAGAATAAAATAAACTACAGCAAAAGATTGTGATTTTAACTTTTACTAAACATAACCGGGTTAAATGGTTAAAAGTCTTCGAAAGAGAAAGAGGTTTCCCAATTTTTCATCGATGGAACACCTTAAAGACTATGAAAAATACAAGTTCACTTATATTTCCCACTAAATCGTTAATTAATTGCTTATTATTAAAGTCACTAATATTCAGAAAATAAACCTTCTTATTCAGTATCATTCGAAATAGAAGATAAATATTTTACTTTGCATGACTACTTTTAGTGACGACTACAAAACTGGTGTAAAAAATTCTATCAAAAGAACCTACAATTTACAAACATTCCACAAACATATATGAAAGCTTATCTATTAAATACAATCCGAAAAGTCCTTGTGAAAAAGATTTTATTTCGATAAACCTTAGGGAAATTTCAGCAGGATGGTTCTTGTACAGGAATCATGTGGCATTACCTTAAGTCGAGAAGAGCTTTTATAAAATCCCTTAAAAATCCGCAAGTTTATACACACTGTTGCCAGTTGCTGTAAGCTATGCAACTGTTGGTTTAGCACAAGATAATTTTTTATTCGAGTCCAGAGTAATTTAGAAAGTGCACACAACTAAATGAATGCAAATAAATTTTCTAATATTACAAAATTATATTTGCTTCTACTCACCTACAATCTCGTTGCAAAATGGTCTTGAAATCTTTAAAAAAGTGCAATATTTCCATATTCCAAAAATTATTACTTATTTCAAGAATATTTTTTTTTACAAGTCTGGGAAATTGCGCCCAATTTCTCAGCAGCAGTGCAATAAGGTGTATTCGTAAAATTTTTGTTTTATTTTTATTCTAAATTGAGGCTGCATATCAAATTTAAGTTTTCTAAGTCTTTAGGAGGTATCTACTCTAAAATTTAATGATCTTTAGTAGGTGAGTGAATGTCGAAATCCATAAGATTTACTTTTTTAAAAAATCGGAGGTAGCAGAGCTATAAAAAAGGTTTAAAATGATGAAATTTGGTATATTTCATTAGTCTGGCGAGTAGATCCAATCCTGACAATTAGGTCTCTCAAATATTATCCATACCGAAGTTATTAAAAGTATGCTGAGTCGCTTCAAGGTTAGATACGGCATTATCCTGCTGCTTGCTTGTCAAATCAGTTTGGGATATCAAAACAACTGATTGGATTAGGGCTAAAATACTAAAAGTGGAAAGACGTTAAGTCATCGAGATTGAATGCTTAAACTAACACAAGAAAACTGCTTTTAAAATGTATAATCTGAGTTTAAGTCAATACTAGAGTTCTGAAACGGTTCGGAAATGCAGTTTTTCATAACTTTTTTTAAACGATATGCATAATTTTCAGATTTTTCCAAAGAAGCAATAATTTTAAAATTAGTTACAGCTTCATCTTTTAGACTGCACTTAAATAAAAGTGAATGGTTACTACATATTTTCGTCAAAAAACTGAAATAATTGTAACAATTATTATTTTAATCAAATTTATTATAAAATGGGAAAAAAATTGTTTATTGAAATAGGTATACTTCGGAATAGTTTGCAATATTATGGACGAAAGTAAAATGAAAAATTATACCTAAATCGCGCCGAGGTTTTAGGTTCGATTCCCACATGAAAAGCTTAGTTGAAATATCGCTGTTCATAAATAATTAAAAGTTTTCCTTTTTGAAATTCGAAAAATATATAGTTCTAAAATGTAAATTTGACTGTTTTCTTTTTCCCTTTTTTTGAATTTTGTTTATTATACATAGGATTTAAAATGGCCTATAAATAAAGAAAGTTGTGAACAATAAAGTTGCTACATTTCTAACGCTCGTTGAAGTTCTACACCCTGTCGAAGTTCTTTGTTTCTACAGTCTGATATAAATTCCCATTTTTATCGTGAACTCATTCAGGTAGCTAACATAACCCCAATCTATGTACTTGTGATCGTGGCTGCAAATCCGCCTTCTGGGGCTGCACACGTAAGCATTCGTTTTTAGAAACATCAGCATCGAAATCTCATAAATATCCTTCCAAAGTACTTTCTATGAAAATTCCGGGCGAGTTACAAGTACGAGTTCTTTCTGGGTTGTGCCGCACTCTCTTAATTTATGTGCCAGGACTGTGTAAGTCCATAATTTTTCAACGGAATGTTACTTCGCCTCTAATATAAGAAGGCATCCCACTTGAGGATTCGCCTGCTGCCACCTAGTTGCCAAAAAAGTCGCACGACTTTCAGCCCTACACATGACTTTTCCGCTTTGTCCTTTCGCCAAAAATGGAGGGCGTCTTGTACCGCACGCAGCCATAAGTTTTGGAAGAATAATTTATGGCTACCTTGGGACATTGTTCAATTCGTGTGCGTTCCTGAGTGATTTATCTCGCTGTGTACTTTGGCGGCGTGCGTGCCAGGAAGTTATGGCTACACCCGACGCGGGGCGTCGCGGCGCTGCTCGACGGCGCGCGACGTTGGTAGAACTGAATTTCATCTTCCGCACTTAACTGCCTAAGGAGCTCCTTTTATGATTCCTTCAAGACGAAGCTGCGGCTCTGCACTGGAGACGCAAATTATTTTAAATTTAAACAAATTCAAGCTCAGTCACGAAATATGAAAAACTCTGAGTCTGAAGGTACCTAATACTCGAATGATTTCAATCATTTCAGCATGAAACGGTAGCATTGAAGCCACTATTGTCCGAAAATTGAGGAGTTAGTTATTATTTAGGGAGCTAGTGACAATTTCGGTATATGTATACGAATATATGAAATATTGTTTTCATCTATAGGTATACCTACGAAAAAGCTAGCTACAGCCTCATACCGCGGTGAATTGTTATAATCGAATTTCGAAATTTAAAAAAAATAGAGCTACCTTATATCATAAAAAAACAGAAATTTCCAGGAGACAAACGTGCCACATTCTGTATTATTTATAAAAGTATCATAGTGAAATTATATAAAAAAATCCTCTATTACATTATTTTATCGTTGTTTTTGTTAACTGACTTTCGTACAATACGGTCTCTACAATGAAAAAGAACAGGAGACAGACAATAAGACTTCTGATTTTAGTTAGAAATCATTTTATGGATTGATAATTGCTGGTAACACCACATCACTAAATTTTAGTGAAAACTTTTTGCGCCACTTAATGCAATAAATAATAATTCGTCCACAAGCACATGTGTAACAGAAAACATACTTCAAGTTTTGAAAACTTAAACAATAGCTTCGGTATCCCGCATTGTATACTACTCATTCTACGTGTTTTAGTAAGATATTGCACTCCACTCTATAGTATGTTATAAAGTTACTAAGATACGTCTGCCTTCAAAAAATCTTCATGGACGATATTTGCCGCCTTTATTTTTATGCTCAGCATATATTTAAAACAATTATTACGTTTTTTTACTAGTATGTAATATTGTTATAACGTTTTTGTAACGTTATTCGAGTGGTAGACAGTGCCAAGCACTCATTTGTCGTAAGATATAACAAAATTACATAAATTGAAAGAATATAAATACCTGTAGTGTAAAGGTGTTTCTCAATTTACACCAATATTATCTAGGAATATGACTTTTCGAAATTTTAAAGTTAAATATATCGGAAAAAAATCGTGGCGATATTCTTTTTATGTTACTACTAAGCATAACTGTTTCAAGATTTTACAATAGTATAGTTCCCATATAATAAGCAATAAAACAATACTTTTAAAGATGTTTTAATTATGTTCGAGTTGCTTATTAGGTACGGAAAAAGTAAAAATTATGTCTGCAAAAACTAACACACAAAAGTGTAAAAAGTCTTTGTAATTAAAACGGATTTTACGTATATCTTAGAAGAAATGTCTTCAGTTATCGAGTTCATCGACATTGCTATAATATTATAGTGACAATGTTAATCGTTGTTATACAAAGTTAGTGTTTCAAGGCAGTCATATTCCGTTTGAAATATCCCTACAGAAAAATTCACTATTAATATAAAGCATTTCAATTCAATGGTGGATAATAATCTCATTATGAAAAATGTAGAGCGAAGATGCTTTTTCATAAAAGAAATTGAAAAGGTAAAGAGCTTGCTTTTTGGTACAGCAGACAGGGAGGCTGAGTCCTTAACCTCCTGACTTATTACCGAGCAGAAAGCGTTCTTTTCATTTATAAAGGCTGAGAAAAATATAAAGAATTCGTAGAATTGGGAGTAAATGAGAACAGATGGACATTTGAGAAATTATTCCACTTGTAAATTGCTCCTTTAAATTCAAAAAGTATACATAAATGGCCGAAACGGCCTCGAAGTCTCGGCGGTTTATTGTGAAAAAATGAAAAATTCATAAAGCCGCCTTTTTTGTAAGTCTCGTAGGCGGCTTTGTTTTAATGGACCCTTTTCAATGTAAAATAGGCCTTCTATTGCTCTTTTATACCTTTTCAGAGTAAATCATAATTTCCTCGTACCAACGCGAATGCGATAAACATTAACTTGTTATGCTACGTCGAGCAGAAGGGCCGGTGGTGGACAGCGTAAACGGAGAAAAATTCAATAGCCCTCAGGGGTCCCCTCTAGGACCATTAAGCGTTATGGTGAAAATTTTGTCGAAGTGTCTCAAACACTGTCGCCCTTGTAATTTTAAACTCGCTCATATCTGCACCAGGAAAATTTATCAGGGTCGGGAGAAATGAGATTTTCATCCCGCCATTAATTACCCTCGAGGAGGTAAAGTGGCTCACAAAGTACACATCCAGCTATCTGTGCGTCGAAACTCCTAAAGAAGTTAAGACGCAGGTAAAGTACTTTTGACATTCCACGAGTCCCCAATAATTAGCGTAAATTGAGGATTTTCCAAAATCCTGCAGAAAGTCCTGAAGGTTAACTTCGCAATACCCAGGCAGCTTAATTACGGCGCTCTGCACCAACACTCCTCAGGGTTCGCGAATTATTCACCTCCGGCTACGTCAAGCCATACATTCGTAATGAGATCCCAAAATAATGGTTTCAAGCGGTTTAAACGTCATAACTCTACTAAGTGCGGGTGGCTGTGAAATCTCCCGAATTTTGGTGGATTTTGTACTGTCGTTTGTCACACAGTCGCTCCAGCGAAATTGGAAAGCATTTTCTGCTTTTCCACCAGCAGTTTGTTTGAGCTAGCGGTTGTGACGCTTAATGAATTTGGATTTCGCGCTTTAATTGGATTTGATCTAAGCTTTTCCGGCTCTGGAGCATTATTTCTTTTGGCTGCATTGAGCCCTATTTGAAGTGGTAAATTGATTCTGTAAATTCAACTCAAACGCAGCTTCAAATTACTCTGGATTTTGTCGCATTTCCCCGGTATGAGTGCACTTGAGCACGAAATTCCTTGACATTTTAAAAGTAGGCACAGCTGCTGAAAAATTCATTCTGGCCCGGAGCAGGTAAAGGTAAACTCGTAACAACTCTGTTCTTAGCCTTTTCCTCCCTAAAGGTTTTCTAGTAAAACAATTTCCAACAAACTGAGGAAAATATTAACTGAACCTACTATACTAATTATTTTCTGGCACTTTGCATGATTTTTGTTTTTCCGGTCACTTTGCCTATTTTTGGGGTTAAGTATAATTTGTAAATGTTCATTTGCAGATAAGGTCATAGAAATTTATAAACAATAGCATTCGTTAAACTTAAACTTAAACTTAAACTTTTAAAGACAAAAAGTAGTAAAATATAGGTATGCTTAAATTCTAATACCTAAAATCAGTTTTTTTTCTCAAAAAATACTTTGAACTGTTAAAATTAAGCGAAGTAAGAATTTAATGTACAGTACTAAAGAAACTAGTACATACTCAAACTTTAACCGTATTATTCTCAAAAATATATATTTTCCGAACAGTTGTACATGATTTCTCATTGTTTAAAATTAATTTAACGTTTTCACGTTTTCCAAAAAAAAAAAAAAAATAGGGTTATAAAGTGAGAAAATATCTATTCAACTCCGAAATACCTAAAGCAATTGCTAAAATTAAAAATGGTTTTGATCAGCCTGTGTAATGCAATTTTGTTTTTTGAGAATATAGCAGCAATACCTAAAATCTTCTGTCAGCCAATAACTATTACATTGAAATTAATCAGTATATATTTTTATTTAATTTTTAATTTTATTGTTTCGACCAACTATATGGGCAAAATCATGTACACTGGTCGACTGGTCAACATTTTTTAATCAAATTTTATAGACATACTATTGAAGATGAATGTGCACACGAATAAATAAAAATATTCAAAATAATATTGTATTTATGGTTTTTTAGAAATAAATTCCCAATCTTTAGACTCTTTTCACGCTGGTCCCAGCAGGATAACCCATTAAGAGAAAAATGGCACTTAAAACAGACATAACTTGGCCATTTTTGGAGTCCTATCTGCCTCCAACAGAGAACCCTCAAATTCGATTAACATATTTCCGTCAGCTCAAACTCACAGTCACGATTTTAATCGTTCAGTTTATGTATACACGAAAATGTTCGCATATATCAGTCTCGTTAATTCATTCGTATGGGACAAGAAAGTTCGAAGCAATATCTTGGCTGAAGTCGGATAGGAAAAAATGACGGACTCTCACCTAATCTTTGATGTGAACTGCAAACTGGCTTTTGCTTCACTGATGAAGATAATAGGAATTGTTCGTGATTACATTCAATAAAATAAATTTACACTATTTATTTGGTGTTAGGTATTAATTATTCCTAGATAATTTGTTTTGATTAATTTCGTAAGAATATATGTATTATTTCTTAATTTCAGTTGCTATATCAATAAATATTCATTCCAAAATTATTAGGTAAGTTTTATATTAATGACAGCATTACACTAAATAAATACTTCTAGTAATTCATGAACTACACAAATTTGAATAGTAATAACAGCACAATTAAAAAAATCTAAAACAATTCTAGTTTTCGAAAAACCAATTGAATTATTGGAAAATGTATTGGTCTATTATGATGCAATTAAGTATTCAAAAATAAGTACAAAGTAATAAAAATTTTTGTAATCCGAATAACAATATAATCTTCTTTTCTCCAAAATCATTTATATTCATAATTATGTATATGGCTTTTTTCAAACTTTCTTTGAACAAATTTTGTGCGATTTTTCGTTCGACATTATAAATGTCTAAATGGCTATTTCAAGAGCTGAGTAACTGAAGGAGCATTATTCCATCTTTTTGTTTTTGTGGAATGCTAAAAGAGGCATATTATTCATAATGGCTTGGCGCCGAAAATCTTTTCTTGGAAGACTTTTTCGAATTGGCGTACTTCCAGCAAAATGTTTCCTTGAGCATTCAGACCAGGGTTTGCATATCAACAAAATGACTCAAACATTAACGCAAACCACTGCACGTTAGACACGGAAACTCAATTTTTAAGCACGTGAGGGCAGGGCATTATCATCGCATCATCATTTATTTGAAAATAAGAAAATTTCTGACGACACTCGTTAATCTTCGGGCAAGCTTTTGAGAACGCACGTTTTCAGGAAGATGTTCTTAGCAGGCCGTTCTAAGACGGACTAGTAAAATTCGCTGATTTACTTACTCAGGTCCAAGATGTTTCCTGAGGGCAACCTTACGTTGTATTTGAGTCACGTCCTCTGCCGGCAACCGATTTCACTTTACATCCGCCCGAAGGACATTACGAATTTCTTGGCACTCAATTCTTCTCGGGTTGGAACTTCGAGCCACAACTAAAACTTCGCAGTTTTCAAGTAAACTGAGCCGAAAGCAAACGAATCCTTAAAAAATGCGACTTTTTGTTAGTTCGAGCTAAGGCGAAGAGAATTTTTTAAGAGAGAACCTGCGCAGGATTTTGAATTCTGACTCGAGTCCGGGTTCAGTCAAATTTATGTATTACCTGTATGACATCAAAGAGTTAAAACGTCTTCACGAGCTTTCTTATAGTGTTGTGTTTTCTTTCGTTTTGTCGTATAAACCGATAAAAGCTCCTTTCTAACCTTGGACCAATCTTGCCGTACCTATCCCAACCGGACACACGGGACGTGAAAGGATTATCGAGGGAGCCCGGGTATAATGCGGATTTAATCCCCATCACCGTTTTTGCGTGTCAGAACGACGCAAATAAGGCTGGCTGGTTGCTTTAAGCCATCCCTAAACTCAAAGACGTAGCAGCGATTTTTATTCAAACGCCGTGGTGTACACTCTAAAAAATTTTGTTGTAATTTTACCACTATAATAATATGAAGAAACTCTTCTTCATATAATAATGGTAAAATTACACATCTAAACATGGTAAACTGTTGTAATTTTACAACAATAATGAAGAGGTTTTACTTTAAGTTGTGTAGTAATACGTTAGAGCGAAAACTCCACCAATAATTGTGAAATTTAGCGTAAAATAATGAGTACATTTTCCGAGCACACACACACTATTCTTGTGTAAAGACATTGCTGCCATTGCCATCTCTGTTCCCAATTTCACTTAAAAAATGTGGTAGTATAGAAAATCTATTGTGTCTCGTAGAGATTCAGTAATTTATATCAAGGAAAGACTATATTATGTATGCATCCAACGTAATTTCAGTTAGTCACAAACTCATAAAACTTTAAAATGTTAGTTCATTTCAGGAAAGGGAATGGCAGCCCCCGACAGATTTTATTGGGTTTGTAATTATATTAATATGTAGGTGAATATGTGTAGTACCTATATTTGATATTATTGCTGTGTCTATCTCTACAAGAAACAAATAGGTAGGTATATAAAGGTAGGAAGGACTAAGGAAAGTCATAACATAATTAGTTGTTTATATGATACACATCGCGGCAAGTCAACCCTTTTTAAAATTATTGTTTTATTTTTATCTTTCGTTACTTACTTCCTTATAATCGCGGGTTTTTCATAAATTTTATTTAATCCTTTTTGGATTACAACGTTTACATCCGTCGTGGTTTTTTTCAACATTTTTAATCTTGTTTTTCACAAATACTTTTAAATTCAAATATCACTCTAATAATATTGAAAACATGTTTTTTGATGATAATACTCTAAAAATAAGTCAACAATTTTTTTTATTTTTATCAAAATTTGAAATGTAGAAGATCCAGTTTTTGATTCATTAGGTTCATAATGTTTTCATGAAATTCATAAGGTCTATCTATGTAAATGCGTTCATGTCTGGGTCCGGAAAGAGTTCTAAGCCTGATTTGTGAAAATGGCTTCTATTCGCGGGATTGCTTAATGAAAACGTAGACGTCCCCTGCCCTTGATGATGAGCGGGAATTTGACGACAGCTCATAACTTTGAGTGGCTCTGTGAGCTCCACTCGTGTGTGCTCCTCGCAAGTGGAAGTCATGTACAAAGCACTCGAGGGGATGTTCCGGAATGGGGCCGCGCGGCTGGTGGAGCATGACGGGGGCGCTCTGCTTCACGGATGTGTTGATGAATTTATTTTAGGTCGCTGCGACAAAGGCGTTTTCGAAAATTTTATGTGGAACATTTTTTTCCGACGGCCTTCGAGATTTAGAGGCGCTGGCGGCATTCATGCAAATGAAGAGCACTCGCAGTTTCTGTTGTTGTCGGTGTCGCTACTTTGGCCGTGGCGCTCTTGTTTCTGCTCCGGCTGAGCAGAATATAAAATCTGCACGACGAAAATTAATTTTCGCTTCTTTGTATTTTTATAGAATTTCACTGACTGTCGGGTGATTAATTTGCTTATAATTGCTGCGGTTGTCTGCACTATTCCCCGGTTGCATGTCACGCTCGATAATGTTCTTGCAGAGGAAATAATTTCGTGCAGTGAAACTTTACAAAGTTTGCCGGATGTAATGAAATAAGTTCATGCGTGCCATTGCTATTTTTATTTTCAGTATAATTAACAAACTTCCAAGCACTTTCAGTTCAAAGTTTATTCCGAGTCCATGCTGCGAGTCGTAAAAACCACATTAATCATAAGACACGAATGGCAGGATTTCCTGACCGTAGTGCCTAAAACAAAACTCTTATCTTGGCTGGTTATGAAAATTATTTTCTGTCTTGACTTTGTCGAACTCAATATATGTCAAATATGTACATTTTTAAAACTCGTTTTATTATACCTACATACATGTGTTCATTTGTTTATTATTTGTAACCAAACAAATTCTTAAATATATAGGTATTTTAAAGATTTTTTTTTTCTAAACTTTTTTTGCATCATTTACAAACTTCTGAATAAATAGTAGCACTTTTAACTATTATAAAATAAGCAGTTGATTTAAAAAATTGCAGCCTACCTTATGACAAGATATTAGATTTAGAAAATGATTAATTTGTTAACAACAATGTCGATAAATTTTGAATTTGAGCCCTCGTAACTCCTACATTTGGAAACGGATTCTAACAAGTGAGATATGCTTGGAAAAGTATTATACTTTTATTATATTATATCTATATATATAACGAATTTTGTTCAAACTTTGCCTATACAATTACTCCGCCAATATCTCGACTAAATTAGAAAATGAGACGATATTAGCTGGTTTTTTTTTCACCAGGGTTTGTGACCAGATAAGCGTCAAATGAAAAAAACGACTCAGGTCAAAAACCCTGATTAGAGATTTGTTTTTAGATGTTGGCATCTTCCTATAATAACTCACATTACCATTATTAAATTTTTAATTCTTATACTTACTTTTTATTCTCCATTAAAAATAAATTAAATAGGAATTTTGTTAAAATGTATACATGTAGCGACGTCAGTTTTAACTTAATAAATATTTCTGCTTAACCCATTACACTTGCTATTAAAGCTGTTCATAAGTACTTTAATTATAAACATTTTTATAAAGATTGACCTTTGGAAAATTGTATGAGAATCAAGTAGGTAAAGATAAAAGTAGGAAGAAAAATTGTTTTGAAGCTCTAAGAATTGAAATATAAAATAAACAAATATTGTCCTAATTGAAAAATAAAATAAATATGAATATAATCTGGATCAAATAATAAAAGTGGACAAATATAATAAAAATTATTATAAAATCAAATTAAATTATTAAATTAAAAAACATTTAATTATAAAAATATGGAGTATTTAAAGCACCATACATTGCATATATAAAATCGAAGTATAATTGAGTAGTACCTATATGTAGTGTATGTAGTTTAGCTTACATATTTACTCTATATATAGTATTAGTAGTAATATGTTTGACTTTACCATAATTTTCAAGAAATTGTAGAATTTTTTAATTCAACTTCCCTTTAAAATTCCATATCCACCTTTTATAAATATCCCATCCGAGATATAACATAACATAAGAATAAATGACCCTTTTCAAAAGCTTGAATATACGAGGATGTTGAGAGCCAAATGGAGCCCACACATATTACACAATATTTGCGTAAATTCAGAGGAAATGTATGCATTAAATTTAACGTGACATTTTACATGATTTCTAATTTATAGCATTAAGGATATTCAGGGAAAACAAAAAACAATTTATTTCGGATGTTTCACCATGTGGAAAATTGCCATTGTTAGTTGGCAAACGTTCCACAGAAAACACAAATTATCGCAGCTGAAAGGCTCGTTTATCAGCAGTGTTTAGAGGTAGCTGGAAAATGTTTGTGCCTATTTGATTTCATTAATGAAGTTATAATCCCGGGATAATGAGGATAATTAATCAATCTAGAGGACCAAAACTGCTCCCCCGGCAATGCAGGATAAAATATGTTTCCCAGTGAACGAAAATCGATTTTCCTGGGAAAATATCAATTCTCAAATAAATTACCGAACATATCGATGGGTTTGATCTGTGAAAGGCACTCATGTGATGCGCAACTTGAAATTATTCGACCAATTGCGTCATTTATGCAGAAAACCACTCTGGGAGCAGTTTAATGAATTTAATGGGAGTATTCCAAATTAAATGGATTAATATTTGAGGCGTGTTGCGAAAACGAGATGTGAAGCAGGTGCTGTTACATGCAAAACAAAATGAAAACAGGCCAATTGGCACGAGTGTAAATCCATCTGATTTGGTTAATTTATGCTAATTGTAGAACTTGACAGAATCGAGAATCTACCGCATTGCGAAACACTGCAACGAGTTTTTGATATATACATATTTATTTAATTTTTTAAAATTATGTTAATGCAAAAAATCTACATCAATTTAAGAAGCAGAGTCAGCACCTACTTATCTAAAAAAACAAAAGTGGTATAAGTAAGGATATACTTAAGTTAGGGTTTGTTTTAATGTTTGTTATTTCGTAAAATTTACCAGACCTGCCTTTATACATAATATATCATATATAATAATAAATAAATAAAACTAAACATGTTTTAAAATGTTTCGAAAAAATTTTAAAAATAAAACTTTCGAATTTAAAGTTTTTTAAACGAGTGTTTGGTGCTTTTTGTAGAATAAACACCAAGTTTTAGTTGCATGCGCGCGTGGCTTGTGTAACCTCTTCGAAAGCAATCATTTAATATGCTTATTACTTTATAATCCTTGAGAATCGGATAACCTTTTCTTGAATACATTCCTTCCCAATTCCCTGCTCAAATGTAACTACATATTACTAACAGATTATTTTAGTAAACATGAGAAATGTTTTTAAATTATACATTGACGCGAACAAATCTTTATATTTTGTTAATTCCTTTTTAATTACATATGTTGTATAGTCTTTTAATAGATTTTCCCAAATATGAAACTTTAAATGAATTTTGTACGATTTGAGGCCATATAGTGTTGCCTTCGTGTTATTTTAAAAAAATTGTTGGTATGTAGGTACAGGCTTGACATACAGTTTATTCTATAAATGTTTAAGGCCATATTATAGATGTGGGCGTTAGCTTAAAATAAAATTGTCGATTCGCAATGGATATTCGTACGGGCGCGTAGGCGTGCAATCGACCTGATGATGCAAGTTTTTATTTTTATCCGGGGATATCCAAAGTACAAATACCAATACACACAAAGTGTGCTAATTATACAATTCATGGTTCCTTTTATATAATTTTCTTTCATTAATATATGATACCATAAATAATTTTACAAAAATATCTCTAACTTGCTCGCACGTACCTACATCTCGAATCGTTTGGACATACCAACCAATAAATTTTCTGAACATTTTATTCGGTTCTTCAAATTACAAATATAGACTGAAAAAATCAATACATCACATAAGAGTAAGTAAAATAAGCACATTGTTCGAAAGTACCATGGGCATCATAATTTAAACTATGTAGATATTCTAAATCTATTTCAAATATACCTCAGAAAATACATTTGTACGAAAAAGAGTTTTAGTTTTTAACTCCAATTTCCCAGTAAGATTAAGTAATTGTAAAATGGAGCAGCAATGTTATCGATATATGTAAAGAAGACTGCAAACGTTGGAGTTAAAAGCCTAGGAAAAAAGGCTTCTATTTTATGTAGATAGCACTACCGATGCCGTCCAAATGAGGTGCTTTTCAACCCAAGTTCTCGTGAGCTGTGGAACACGCCCATCCCAAATGGTAGTCTTTAGGGCAGTAAATTGTTGTGGATAATTGCTACCTTCTTGGTATTTTTTAACGACTTAATTGAAGAGCTTACACTGCAGCTGAGCTGTAAGAAAACTATCTTTGCCGCAGAGGAAAATGGTCATCCACCTCGAACTACAGTGGTAGTGTGGCGATTATCTGACAGCAGAGCGCTTCAAAAGCTCGTCTTATAAACTGGTAAATGGTATCATAATGTGATATTTTTACCATCTTCACACCATCGCAACTAGTCTCTGCCGTCTTAGATCACACTTTAAAAGAACACTTCCAAAGCATTCTCCTTGAATAGGTCCCTTTACCTGAAGATATCTTGAAATTGAACTGCACACATGTGCTGCACTCATCTTAGCGTATAGCAAAAAAACTCCCTGCAAGGAATGTTTTACTTAAAAGTAATTAATTTTTGTAATACTGTACAGCATACGAGACATAGACAAAATTATGTTGTTTTCAAGAAAAGTACAAAATTAACGAATTCGACAATTCAATTAACATACAAGAATTGTACATATATGTTCCATAAATACGAATGTACATAAAATACATTCTCTGTCTTATTTTAATTCAATAACCATACGAAACATCTTTTCATTTTAATCAAATTTTAAAAGAGAGAGAATTTTATATTCATCGTGTAATGTAGCTATGTATGTATGGCCTGGTCGGTCCTATTTGGATGTAAAATGAAATCGTAGGAGATTTTGATGACGCTGATTCTAAATTTATTAAAATAATACAAGATTATGGCGGACTTTGGCATTACTAGTTTAAGACTTGGAACCCAGTTTTGAAAATTAATAAAGATACAGATTAATATGCCAAACTTTTTATTATTCCTTATTGCTTATAATTACAGCCTTGGATTTTAGTAAATCGTTCCAGTCAATGCGATAGTCCGAGAATATAAATCCATAAACGCCAAACCCATAAAATTATATAAAATCATTTTATTTCCGCTCCGACTTCAAACAGTTTTATATTACATAATAGTTGACAAAATTCTAAAAAATTTCGAGTTTTGAATAGTTTCCTTTCACTGAAATACGTATTCTACAATAAAGCCCCATGTGACAAAAAAAAAACCATAATTATTAAAAGAATATTCACCGTCTGTTAATAACTCCGAAGACGTCCTTTATTTTATCAACTGAAAATAAATTACATTCTTTATTTTACAATACTGTCTAAAAAACAGGTAGTCCCAATACAATAGGCATCGATACCGATCTTCTGGTAAAATTGAAATGCCGAATAGAAAGCACCTTGGGTCGAAATTAGGAACAAAATTTTTTCCGTTTTCGGACAATAACTTTCGTGGAAAAATTTTAAATTGAAGAAAACTAACCACTACAATTTTTCCTCTTTCTCATAAATTGCATTTTACTCGAAAGTTCAAAAGCATAAAACAAGTTGTGTTTCGAGCAATTTTATGGTTGGTTCCTCCTTCCATCTCGTCTGGGCAAAAATTCGCTTAGTTAAGTAGTGTTCGTCCTCTAACTTTTGAGAAGTTTCAAGTACCGAAATAGCAAGGGATAATGAAAGAGCATTTGCTAACGATGCATTTATGAAATTATGAATACTTTGAAGTATTTACTGCTCGATTTTGTATTAAAGGTTAATTTTTTGTTTAACAAGTAGAATACACGTTACCACAGCGGGGATAAAATATTGTTGAAGCGTTAACTAAATTGACAAAAGCTATTTTTCACACAAACAACTTTGTTATGAATTAAAGATTTGACTGTTAACGAATGTTTAATTGCATTTTCAATATTTACATAAAAGTTGTAACATAGGTACCAACATTTGACTCAATTTGGTTTACTTAATAAAACTACAATGTATAAAAGTTCACGTTTTTCACCTAAGAATACAAATAGTAATATTTAGTAGTATTAGTAATATTTGTAATGCACGTGCGCTCTAATTAATTGGACCACAATTTCAAGCAAGCAAAAGACACCAAGTCAATTATTTTCAATACGATGAAATATTTAATGAATAAGACGGTTTTCTATTTTTCAAAAGATATTTTTAACAAAAATGAGTATTTAAAATGTTCAAAATCATCGTTTCGAAATAATGGAAATGATTCAATTTTTATCTAAGTTAGCGCATCAAATTCACTTCGAATTGAAATTCACTTGACCCAAAGCTATAAATTAAAATATTTGATATATCGTAAAATCCAAAACTTATGAGTTTCCTAATCCCATTCAACAAATATAATTTATACTAATTCAAAATACATACGTATTTAAAAAAATACATGAGGGTTTAAAAAGGGCGGCCACACGGAATGCTAAGTTCAAAGTTTTTTTATGGATGAGTTTTAACGCAAATAGTAAATATTCAAGAAAAGAAAGAAATTGCACTCAAAAAAATCTTCATGAATTTGAGAGATGAGATGATTGAGATTTCAATAATTTTTGGAATATAGTAAAAGACTCCATAATTGTAGTTCTGGAAACCGTAAGATAGTGCGAGAATTTGGTCCATCGAATTATATGTATAGTTTTCCCAGAATCCAGAACATAGTTAAAATTATCTCAACAGGCGATTCTTTTCATAAGAAAATTTATTTTGTATTATGAGTTAATTTTCTTATGACTTTTAAAAGAAACATTTTCTTTTTTATTTAAAATTTATTTTTTTTTTTTGATAAGCCTGTCTCCAAATACTTATTATGACCAGAAAGAAACAAGAAACCGAAAAAAAAACTACAAAAACCATTTCGAATTTATTTGCAATTTATGGCAATTTGATTTGTTAGGTTGTATAGATTGCACGAATGGCTAGTAATATATTTTTTTAGAAGTTCGTTATATACAAAACAACATTCTCAGTAATGCATATATTTTGATCTAAAAATAGTTCGTTTTTGAAGGTGTTCATTAAAAGGCAGTGATTAAAATCTGTTATTGGAAAAAGGTTGAAAGTACTTGGTATTAAAGGCGTTCGTGTCGATAGAAATTGTTCGCCATACCTATGTATGTTATATGGCAGGTTCATTATAAAGGGATTCAAATTTACGTGTTTTCTTTTATTTTCTGCAGTTTCAGGTATGGTAAAGGTATTTTCGATTTTATTATCCGTTCAAAAGAATTGCCCAACTGCGTATTTTTAGATATACCTACTCTCAGTTGGCAACTGAAATTTATAAATTCCTTAGCAACTCAAGACTCAAACCACACATTCCAACCCTTTAAGGGTGTCGTTTTCCATTGCTTTACATTTGCATATAAATTTCGCCGCACTACGACGAGATATTTCATTTTCTCCAAAAATATTTACGATCCTTTTTCTGTAAGGAAAAAAAATTGAATTCCGTCCCATATATCCCGCATTCTATTTGCTTTACTTGGGACTGTTTTAGATTTTGTACCAACGATTAAAATTTTAATTATGTGAAAGCTTTGAGAGTATTCTCTAAACAAATCGCTGCGTGTACGTACGTCTGAATAAAAGTAAAGACGCGGTTTCTGTAAAAACAACAGACTTCAAGGTCTTTTGATAAGGGTAGCTTGCGTAAATTCATTAAATCCTAATGAATATCGACTCGGTTTGCTTTTAAATAAAATCCGATGTGAAGACTACTTAATTAGTATTCCAAATTCGTCAAACTAATTAGGTCACCATGGAGGGACCTCCTATATTTGGTACGAGGGAGGAAAATGTTTTTTCACTTGCAATTTACAGAAAAAGAAAATCTCCAGTAGGAGGGATCCCCGAAACCGAGAGGTGTGCCACCGTCCGAAGATAAAAGAATGCCTAGGCGTTCATCCCATCATCAATTTGTCCCCGAAACTTCTCGTTAATTGCACAAATGGAATCCATCGAAATTAATTTTTGAATTACATCGATAAAATTTCCAATTAAGCCACGCGTATCAGCACAATGGGTCTAGGGGTTTTTTTTTTGGAAGGGAATTGAGGGCGAAATAGCCGGCTCATGATCACCACGGGGAAAAATAATTGATTTCTAGAACTGTGGGTCCGGGTATAACGTACCCAGCTCCAATTGTTACTTCTCGAGAGGCGATGAGTCGACGGAACACACAATTCAATAGAGGTTCAGTAAATATTCAATAAAACCCCCAGGAGCTCTAACACCATGAAAATTGCTTACGCCTTTCTAGTCCCTGCCAATTTGTCAGTATATGCGACAGAAATTGCAAACCTTTAGCTACATAGGTAACTACTGAGCCAGACTCCCTGCAATTCAGTCACCCCTTAGCTGGGATATAATTCCTTAAAGGGGTCATCCCTCAAATGACTCACTTTAGACCGAAATATACTCACTTTGCTTAAAGTCTCCGCAATAATCGTCTATTGTTAGTAATCCTTAAGAATTAGTCTCCTTATTCTAAACAGGATGTGACCTTAGCAAAGCGCACTGCACTAAAATTTGTTAGTGACATTCACTGAACCGAAATTAAGGACGTTTCCAGGCGAGCACACACTACGCACGGGTTGTCTTAAAAAGGATACCTATAAAAGCTTGAGTAAAGCCCGTAAAAGATTTAGAAAAAACGGAATGGCTTTAATCTCTCACGAGGCTGAAGTTCAACTGAATCCAAGTCCTTTGCCAGCTAAAAATATTCGCCCAAAAAGTGGTACTATACAGTGTGCTGCCTAGTCGGTGATGAGCCTTTTCGAAATACGCATGTCCCAAAACCAGGAAAGGGAAAATTATTCATAGCCTTCCCTCGTCCTGGCACTGGGACGCCGCTAGAATTTTGTACCTATATCGTTTCGACTGCATATGTTTCGAGGAAAGTCTATAGGCTTCAGTGAAACAACTGCTCAGAGCCCGCAAATAGTTCGTAATTTCTACTTTTTGATTAGGAAAATATATTTATTGGCACGTTTACGTTATTTTATATACGACAACGGCGGAAAGGCGGCACACGTATACGCTACTGACGTATACAGGAACGTGCCCAGGGATTTTTTCTTGAGGAAGTTCAGAATATTCCCTAGAATATACGCTACTCAATGAATTGGGGCGAGATTGAAACAGACGCCCCCATCTTAAAGGATGTACGAAAGCGATTATTACTTGTACGTTAGCACTTCATGCTAGAGACCTTTAAACGAGTTTACGACCTCTTAATTGATAAATACTCGCACATTCGTATCGTACCATATGGATACTTCCCTAACAGCGGAAAATCAATTTCTATGCTATACACTTCCTCCCCTTAATGCTGAGCCGCAAATGGAATCAGCCAAGTAATTCGAAGGCAAGACGAAGGCATTGGTTGGGTCCATTAAGTCTTCCTGGAGACATGCGGCGAGTAAAACGGAAGTGCTGAGTTATTATAAGGCCGCCCAACGCATACCAGGACTGCACTTATTTACCAGCTGAACAGAATTTCATGCTTTCCAATTAAAACATATTGAAAGGTTATAGTTATATTTTTTTAGTTTAGTTGACTACATTTTTAAATAGCTACCTTCCAGCTGGCGACGATGTTGTACTTAAATATTGATATTTCTGACGCAAGTAAAAGGTAAGGGTGAGTTTTAAACAATGACAGCAGCTTTATTTTACTCCTTGACATTGCCAGGATAAGAATGACTTCAGGGATCAATAGTCCAAATAAGAAACCAAAAATCAATGTAAACAATGTCCCTTCATCTGTAAGGTCACATACATATGTATTTTGACGATAGAATGTAATTGGAAGGGTGTTATATACCCATAAAATTGTATAATTTGCATTTATCAATGATACTTAAGTCGGGAATTCTTTCTAAATGTGTATACGTCATTCATTACATGGAATACTGAAAATTTAAATCAGCAGAAGAAATAATTTAGAATAGGAATTTGTATCAATACGCTCTCGGAAAATGTAGATTAAACTTCTTAACACAGGTTCCGGGCCCGGAGAGTAAACCGAAAAAAAATTTTAAAAGATAGCCCATGCGATTTCCATTAAACTTGGTACTTGATGTATTTCGAGTTCGCTGATTTCAACTGGACTGTCAAAATGTACGAATTCAATATGGTGGACTGTCAAATTTTACAGACATTAAGAGGAGGTGGTCTGGTCAGGAGTGACCCTCCTGATCCTGAGTGACATAGGCTATGCACGAAACGTTTACGCATTACGCAATATAAATTATTTTATTACAATTTAAAATGCAATTGGTAATGGTAATTAAAGCTTCACTAGTAATTAATTGCAATTAAGTAATTGAACCAGCATTATCATTACAATTAAGTAATTAAAAAAATTTCAATTACTCGTATAATGACAATTGTAATGAACATGACAATTTTACAAGTCTACTGTTGGACCTTGGATAACATCGTATTATGAGACTATGCATAGAATAGAAATTACAGCAGAAATTTGCCTCCGCGAATCGTCCACTGACGGGTAATAAAATGTCCAAGTAGTGGAGCTATGATCTGGCGACGACAGATTGAGCACATATTTCGGTTTAATTTTCCTGTCCAGCGAGCAGGAGGAGTGCACCGCAGTCTGAAGAAGTCGCCGGAATAAAATGCCGACAAGCAAAAACCGAAAAAAGATAAAAAAAATTTATAAAATTGCATTAATCCTGCATTCGACTCGAACTGCACTGAACTCGAGCAGTGTCCTTGTTTATCCCGTCGGTCGGATGCAAATTCCCATGAATATTTCATGACTAGGGCGTGACAGATACTTGCGACCCACGCTGCGTTTTATCTCGCATTGCACTTTTATTAGGACCTGGGTAACTTTGTCAGCTGGTGCTGCAGGAGACGAGCACTTGGGCGTTCGTCCCACTCTTAAGGAACTTTTTACGGACAGTCGGATTACAGTGGGATTAGGTAGAAGAGCAAGTGCCTCCCCACCCCTTCCACCTTTAAGCCTTGATTTAGCAAAGCCGTTTCGTAAATCTCGTTTTTTATTTGTCTTGTGCTCCTCTTGTCGCCCCATAAAGAAGGCGCTCGTAAATGCGAAACATCCACTCAGCACAAGTTAAGTTTTCGGAACCCTACCTCTCACCTGAGGGCTGAGGACCAATCGATTTTCTTTATTGTTTTCGTTTTATTACCGCAATGATCACCTTTGTCATTTGTCTTCTGTTTTCTCACTTTCGCAAAAAAGTGTTTACCACGCAATAAAACCGAACATACACGCTACAGTTATTTGGTATGCTTTTGAGGAGTTCCGGAATCCGGATTGGCTCCTCCAACGGGAGATAAATCCCGTTGTTAGGTATTAAGTAGGAAATCCCGGTCCTAAAGTATGTGGACAGACCGTTAAATTAAATGAGTCGTGATTGCATCTGAAGATGTACGAAAAAGCTTTCGCGCGCACTGTGCAGTCGCTTCATATGTATAATAACCCGTAAGACTAAGAAAGTTTCGTTTTAAAGGGATTTTCTTTCAAAAGTTTCGCGCACTTAGTTTCTTTTACTTTTCTCGTCTTCTAGCTCCTTGAACTCCATACAGTTAATATCGAAATTCAGGAGTTTGCTGAAATAATTACAATCTTTCGACACCGAATGTATCACAGTAAATTTTCTTAAACTTAGATATTACCTACTAAAATTCAACTGAATATGTAGATCAGAACTCTTAGACTTTTCTATCTTAAAATATTGTTAACATTTCTTTATTAGAATTAGTTCAACGTCAGAGCTGTTAGAAAGAGCATTACCATTACAATTACTGCATACTCAATAAGTACCAGTACCATTACTTGTAATGGTAATTCAATAAATTATATTACCATTGCCAATAATGGTAGGTAGTGGTACTTCAGCATTACCTAAAATCATGTAGGCATTACTCACCATTACTTGCATTACTTGGGATTACTTCGCATTAACTATCATTACTTGCCATTACTCAACATTACTAATCATTACGCGACTGAACGCGTATCTCAAATGGATTATAAATATGTTTTTTTGTGTGTATGTTAAGATCAAATAAATGCCATTGTATTAATTAAACGATGTACATACATACTTACATAATACTTTCATTTATTTTTATAATTAAAAGGTAAATAATGTATACATTTTCATTGCTTTTTTTTTACATTATTCAAACATTGAGGTTATTGCGTGTCAGTCCGGCTCAGAAGCATATTTAAAATGTGAGGAAGAATGTACACTGAATAAAATAATCTGGATCGAATTTGAAACGTATTCTTGACTTCACTGTCTCAGTATTTTCGACCGCATTAGTGGGGTTGGTTTAGCCACATTTAAGCTTTTTTAATTAAGTACGTATAGTGCTTTATGTTTGCCCGAACTTCACCTCAGCTAAAAATAACTGCACTATGAAGTTATTTTAACCGATTTTTTATTATAGGATTTCTCGGCATGACTACGGTTGGCGCAATTTCGAAATTTAATTAGCTAATTTTTATTGCAGATGGCGATTGATATAACCGCAATACGAATTTTAGTGTGAGAATGTAGCCTAGTAACTAGTGTGGACGAAATTATTTAGTACCATAAGGATTCAAAATTATTGTTTATTCTTCCAACTTATTTGAATTGGAACCAACAAGCCGAAACGTCTGTATTGTTCTCAAAAACATAACATAACTACTTATCGACTTTTCCCCTAGGAGTTTACCTAAAGTTACCAAGGATCTGCCAAAACAAGTTTATTGTCTTGCACAACAAGTATCCTCGGGAGGGTTTCCCCAGCAGGCCATTACTAAGGTTGTTGCTTTGTAAACCAAGATTCAAGTGTGTACGACACGTAGCCCCCCAAAGACACAAGGTGCTATCGAAAACAGAATTTGGTACCTACAGATGTCACAGCTAATATATGTAATTGTTGTCCACAACAAGAATCAAGAAAATTACTCCGGTGATGGAGCTGGCAGCTGGGAATTGTTGCTCCCCAGGCCCGGGGATATCGGCGATTTTTGGCAAGTTGAAATTTCCCAATTGGGGGGATATTATTTGCAAGAGGTGATTGAAAACTCCACCGAAGTCACAGCTGGCAATGGATAATTAAAGCGGAGTTTTACCCGGACATGGAACATCTCCTGAACGGTTTGTACACACCCTGTGAAAGTTTTAAACGGCCCCAACTTTTTTTTTATATTTACATGCCCGTTCCATTAGCATCGATTTTCGATTACGGAATTTTCTGGCACAAAAATGTTACCCGGCATTTTCCAGATCCCGGCACCTATAGGAGCACTTCTTCTTCATCGGAAAATCGTAACCTTTGTTTTTCATTTCGAAGGCTCCTACGAGGAAAAATGGGATCTCAACAGCTTTCCCAGATCCCACCCGTGCACATGGACAATCTCTCTTTTACCCCCGCTCGATGCGAGCCCATTGCCCCCGATTCGCACAGGCATGAGGAAGATTTCAATTTCGTAATGCCTACGTGTCGGATGTGTAAATTTTCACATCGTTTTGAAAAAATATATATATATTTATATAAAAAATAAAATAAAATTTCCACAGCATTTTTTACCGGCAAAATGAGTACGAAGCGAAATGATTTAAATCAGGTGAATATGCTCGATAAATTCCCAACCATCTCCGCCAGAGAATCTCGCCAATTCTTAATACGATTGCGGCCCGAATTTTCTGGTAAATTTGCAATAAAATATTTATTATCGGTGCCGACTCCTTAGGGCGAGGTTTGCAATAAAGATGATTGCGCGAAAATTCCGGGGCTGAAATTTATTAGGAGCGATACTTTCTGTCGGTTGGGTAAGTCAACCCGGGACTATGTCTTCGGGAAGCTCTGAAAATCGCGGGTTATTGACTCCATTCGCTATGTCGGAAAGTGAATGCGCTGAAAAGAAAAAGAACTTCTCTCGAGAATCCAAGGCCTTTGCCGTTAAATCAATATATGTAGTCGTTAAAACCCCAAAAAATTATAATAAAATTCGGCTAAGATAAGAATTTTATTCTCATCAAGTTCAGATTGAGTATTATTATAGCAGGTGAAGATCTAACTTATACTTATAGAGACATACAAGTAAACATACTGAGACATAATCTATAAAGTTTTACTTCCTAAAAGAACATTTCCACGAAAACTTATACAAAATTATAGGACATTAGCATATCTATCACAGATGAGCTATGACCACCTGAAAGTAGTGTCTCACCCTTCCTTCCAAATAGGTATGTAAATAGTGTTCCATCTATGTACACAACCTCATCACAATATTTATTTTTTACTCGGAAAATAACTTTTATATTTATAACTATCTTTATGCTCCAACAGTCTTTCCAACGGCGATTTTCGTCAATAATTTTTAAAGATTATTTATTTTATACATATATGAGTTTTATTACTTCTGTAATCCCGGCGTCTAACCTGTAGGACGTTCTCTTGAACTTTGAACCTTACTTTCACTAAGTATGTATTTGCAATCTTAGCAAATCCACCCTCTGTCAATTTATCAATTTGCTGTTCTGAGAATCAATGACAATCAGTATGGTTTTATAAAAAATTTATGAAAACGCGTATTTAGTCAAAACCCGAGATGTCTACCGTTTTTATATAAACCCGGAATTGTCCATTTTAAAAAAATAAAACTAAAATAACCAGTGTTTTCATTAAAACCCACCAGTCCTTAACTTATATTTTCATATTCAACTCCTATACTTAAACTTAACTTAAAAAAAACTGAATAACTTACAACTACCTTCATTTGTTTCCTTGCTCTTCGTGAAAAAATATTAATGGGACAAGTGCGATTTTCCCGTCAACTCCTCATTTACATATAACACATATTTTTTGCTTTTAAAATGCTGGTTGCACGTTCAATTATAAATTTCGAGATTTTTGAGAATTTTTTAAAATTTTTCGAAGTTTCCACAAATTTTTTTCAATACTATAGATTAATAATCACTAAGATTAATAATAAATTAATTACTAAATTAATAGTCAAACAAAAAGTATATTTTTTGGTCCGAAAAAATGAGAATACCTACTTATCCCTATGGAAAATAATCTTACCTACTCCCTTCTTCTTAAATTATTCGCATGTAAAAATTAAAATACAAACTTACATATTTTTCAATAATAATTACATATAATATATATATAGCTATATTTCAATATTATTAGCGTAATAAAGCCCATTTTTGGCCGGCAGTATAGCCATAATCACGGTCTCATAACTAGGGCCACTACTGAAGACCAATTAGCAAAAAATTCCGTCTTTGATAGGGCAAGACGGCGAAGATAGCATTTAATGATAGATAGAGCTTATAAAATATGTGATTGATGGGATGCCCCCAACTCTGATGTAGAAGAAAGGTATCCTCGGGCAACAATAAAATTCCGCCTCAGTATGCCCGCAATAAACTTCTGCCCTGGTTCTATAAAACGCTATTGTTGGACCCCGCACAAGGAGTGCGAAGGTAAAGTCGCTATAAAACGGTCCAAAATCGTATCTGGTTCGTTTATTCCGCTTATAAACACAAGAGCTCAGGTGGAACATAAAAACTTCCTGAAGAGGATTCTAATTTTACGATCGTTTAACTCTGCGCGTTCACGAAGAAACTTCTGATTAGGAGCTTTAAGAGCCTCTCTAAGGAATTTAACAGAACATTCACAGACTCTTTAAAACTCTTCAAAATAGGCATTTTTGCCGGTATATTTCAGCGATATGAGGAACATTTCGACGAAAGTTTCTGAGGATATTCAACGTAATGGGTTTGCTCTGTGTGGGTTTTCAAAGAATCAATGAAGTGGAAAACCGAGAGCAGAAATAAACGAGAAAAGTCGTACAAAAGCCTTGTTCGTTGCCCACTAGTGGTTCACTTAAAGTGGAAATGTTTCGCATAATTTATAGTTATGAACGGAGTTGGTGGAAATAACTAATTTCCGTAGAAAACAAGAAAAGGATACAATATTGTACCTACTATTCAGATATTTATAAATGACAAATTTTTAGATATGTAAATAAGAGTAAAAACAATACAATTTTCCTATGTGTACTCTATTATAATAGAAATATGTCACAAAAAAATCAAGACATTTAAAATAATAGTTATAGGAACTAATATAGACCTCACAGCATATATTTTAGATGTTTTTTATATTTTTATAACTACTGGTTTATATTTGAATGACTACATTTAGAACACCCATTAATGGGTTGACCATAGATATATTTTTTAACATTTTAAAAACTATTATCAAAGATATTAGCGCGTATTCGCAAAACAGCAAAACTTTTTTTTATTTAAAAACATAACTACATACGACTAATCGTTTTCCGTAGCAGAGAGTTAGTTGTAGGTACCTTTTTTTGATATCTTTAGAAAGGGCGCTACAATAGATGCGCCACTTTTTAATTTTATAGTAGTTTAGAGAAGTGGTTAGGAATTGAGTGAAGAATTTTACTCAAAATGTTCTTATAAATCAGAATATATAAAGCCTAAAATAAATGTTTTAAAGATCTAGAATATAAACGTATAAATGCCTAAAAGGTGTGTTAGATGTACCACTGCAAAATCTAGCTACTGGAATAGATGCCTTTATGGTTAACAGCACAATAATAGTTCCATATTTTAATATTATTACATCTATTATTACATCTTATTATTATTATTATGGATTCACTATGAGAAAAAAGTCTTCGAAGTGTGGGTTGGAAAGATAGCGTGTAAAAGAAGCTCCGGGACGGTGGAATATCTCGCAAGCCGCACATCAGATCAAGAAGAGAAAAAACACGTATTAAATATTTTTTGAAAAGCTAAGGTTTGACATCAAACTTGTGACTTCCCGCCCCACCCCTTTGGTAGTTGGGGAAGTGGTAGCTTTAAAATTGTAAATGCGAATCTGCTTTTTGTAATTGCGGAATTCTGGGTCGAAAAAATATATCAAAGGATAGATGCTCCTAAAGGGCTACTATACTCTCCGAACACATGGCAACTAGCACAGGACACATACCTATTTGATCAAAAAACTAATTAACCTCTTCGCTTGCGGTCAGTCGATTATTGGGCCAAAAATGTATCCACGAGTCAGGTTCTGGTAAATCGATTAAGCCAGAAATGAAAACCTCAAGTCTGACTTTTGGCAAAAATGATAACTATATAAACTGTGTCATTTTGAAATGGCCCGATGCATATCTGACCGAACTGTTGAATGTGCTGCGCGCTATTGGAAATTAAATCGTAAGTAGGCCACCGGGCTAAGCTTTATCTTCGTCTAAAATCCTTTTTAGCGTGTACTTTACGGTTTGCTTTTGAAACTAGGGTATCTATCCGTACTTTACCCTATATTTAAGTAACTCTAAAGATTAAAAAAACAATCAACACTGAATGACAATTTATTTTTTTCGAAGTAGTTTGCATTTTAAATTTAATCAACACCAAAGCAGAACAAATTAAATGCACTTTTCCACATTACTTTCCACAGACTTATGACGATATACATATGTATGTAGGTACAATATATGCAATTTAATTATAAAAAACAAAATGTAATAGAATTTGAATCGAAATTGATGATGTACGGGTTAATAGTTAATTTATCTTCTTTCAGGTTTTTTCTAAATCACGATATTACTTCAATTTAAAATGACTATACAAATACTTCTTTAAAACAACAAATCTCATAGGCGAAAAAATCGCCCTAGGTAACAATAAACTCTTCAAATGCCCAGGGATTAAGAAAATTTGATGCATTTGACAGATTCCCAAACAACCCAATTGACCTTGTTTCCATTTTAAAGTAATGTGCAATCCAAAATTTTTTGTTGTGACTTGTAAATGTATTTGGGCGAAAGAGACAGATGGCCGATGAAACTTTGCAGATAGCAAAGGCAAACAATTGACAAACTCCCGCTTGGGGAAATCAATTCCAGGAAAAATTGGCCTTATCCTTGAAATTTCGTTATCCGTTGTTTGCAGAACTTTTCCCGTCACTTCGTCGTTCCGCATTCGTCCTCCAAAGTTGTTTTTGTCATAACACAATTTCTATACCCTTTTTCAATAGAACGAAAAAGGTATCATTCTGGACTTATTATGGGATACGAATTGAAAGTTTTCACCTAATGTTCTAATTCAATGCAGAGAGACATCTATAAGAAAAGCGGTAAGTTTAAGAAAATTTCAATTTTCGTACATATAATATAATTGATAGGAGTTGAAGGGCCTTGTCCGGAAAAATGTGGCTCCTAGTAGCTAGCACTGACAATGATTTATGCGGCTATAATTTCGCCAGTTTGTTGTTAGAACATTATAGGAGGCATTATTTTACATGCAATGGCTATTTTCCGGGAATTAAGGTGACGTTTCAACGGCGCCATCCATTACACAAGAACGGGGTACGGAAGGATAAAAGCCGCCAATAAAAATGGGCAACAGATTCAATTTTAGGACATCCTATACTTTGCCTCGGAGATAAATGACTTTCGTTTCTGTTAAGCAGTTTGTCTTCAAGAAAGGTGAATTTAAATAACAAATTTGAACCTTTACTGAAGAAGATATTAGAAAATATTAAAAATGTATTTGCATTAAATCTTAAACTACCTACATATAAATGACTGTTACTACCCACTATTATTGAGATATTCAAATTCCTTTCAAAAAGAGGGTGAAGTTCCATCAAAAATTTTTTAGAAGATCACTATTATCTGTAGATCAGAAATTCTGTTAAATGATAAAATTGATCCAAAAACTTTTAAATTAAGTATCCTTTTACCCTATGTCCAATAGATTTTGAAATATAGAGAATGTATAAAGTTACTGAAATTATACTTTTCAAAACTGTATTTCTGCCTAAATGAAGACAAAATCCATATTTATATCTGCCGTATAAAACATAAAATGATTAACTTGGCACATATTATATTAACGTATCGTTTTTGGTAACAAACATTTTTCATAGTTACCAGAAAAGGGCATTTTTCTTTTCCCGAATAAATTGAGCAATTTTTAACTCCCGATATCTTTGAGGAAATTCATCTTTCTTAAAAATCTCAGAACTCAGAATAATCTTACAGCCATAAACCCGCCTTCAAGTCGTAGAGTAAAATTTCTTTTCCGGGCCTTTTCATGGTGCCAAACAAATGGTCAATAAATATTCCTTTGTAAATGTTTAGTCCCCCGTTCCCCATTTGATAAAACATTTATATTGCCTCCATTTGAATTTTATTGTGAGTTATGGTGGCTGCCTGGCGAGGGGTGCTCGAAGGGCCTAACAAAAATGATATGTACTGATAACTGGCCCCATTTTCATTTTTCACATGCTGGCAACTGCGGTCTGATCTTAATAGTTAAAGTACTCGGCGACGTGACTTGAATAGGGCCAGGTAACATGTCCTGTCAATATATCATAACTATAATCAATACAAATGGCTGAGGACTCCTTAATGCTACCTTTGCCTAAGGCAAGGCAGTTAGCAGTTCCCTTGCGATTTCGCAAAAGGATGTGTTTTGACTGAAATGCTTAGGCATAAATGGGATAGCGAAATGTAGAAGACGTCACCTTTAGAGTTTCTTCGGAGACAACTGGAGTCGGGTAGGTAAGACGACTCTCCTCCCACACAGAAGGCAAAGGTCTGTCCGGCAGCAAAACGGATTTTCCTCTTTCGCTTTTCTTAATTTTCCGCCCGGGAATTAAATTACGCTGGATGCCTTTAGAATCTCAGAAAGCGAGTCAATTGGATAACAAGAATGGTCTGTCCGTGCCGGTAGAAAATGGTCTGGAATTCTGCGGCTGCTGGTCCTTCTTTTGCCCAGAAAAGTGGAAAGTGCGCATCATTTTTTCTTGTCTTTTCCCTTATTTAGTATCTTTCCTTTTTTGGCGGAGCTTTTGTTTCTGGTAAACGTGGCGATGGCGAAAGATATAAAGTTGGAATTGCTATAGTACAATAATCCAAATGGCCCGGCTGCTAAGCCTTTGGAAGCAAAGACGCTGATAAGGGGCTTATTTCTAATTCAACCTGGCACGAAAGACAATAGGTTCTAGAAGTACGGTTGGTGGACAGGAGTTGACTTTTGTTATTTTTATGGACGGCGGAAGGGATGCATGTCTTCTGAATAGCAATCGAAATAATTTATTCCTTAACTTCGAAAATAATTGCTTTAGTTTTGTTCAGGTGCATTCTAACTTTTTATTGTTGGATTTTCGTGTATCTACTGGTTATGAATTAGAGTATTTTTTACTGTACCTATATATACATATAAATGATTAATAATAATGTGTAATTATTCTAATCTTTAATACATATACATACATACATATAATGATTGGTGCGTCTTTTAATGGTCGTATAACTTCTGAACAATTTAAACGATAGAGATCATATTTACAAAATATATTTATTTTGTCGTGACCATGGTTCATGTAGCAATGCTAGGAACTCATAGGTGGCGAAAATCAAGTTATTTTATATTTATACAATTTCCTTCAAATTTGGTACGTGGGGTTTTCGGGACCGCTGATTACAACATCACTATCAGAATTTACGAATTCAATATGGTAGACCGTTAACTTTTAAAGTTTTAAAGATTTACACAAAATTTGGTACTTTATGGTCTTCGGGATTGCTGATTTCAAACCAACTGTTAGAATTTACGAATTCAACTTGACGAAATGTTAAATTTTAAAATTAACCCCTTCGCTGACAATATCAAGTCACACTCGTTGTCAGTCGATTGAGTAGGCGGCTTTTATTATAAAATACTTCAGTAATATGAGCCTCCAAAATTCGTACCAGACACTGGTTTAATTAGTTCACATTAGCGAAATATTATGAATTCATCATCAAAATCAGCTATTAATGTTGCAGTTCTATTTCATTGAGCTCGCATATAAAACTCTTCAAATTAAAATTCCTATATACTAGTAAGGTAAGGACAAGCTAGGTAAATTAGAAACTTTACCCATACGACTTAATTCAGATGATGCCCAAGGGTTGCCCGTTTGTAACTATTAATTCAACTTTGAAGTAATTTCTCGCCATATCTTTGAAGTAGAATTCATCATTAACCACATAAACTTTAACATACCCCTTCAACACTGACATTTGAAGTATAATCAGCAGCAATACAGCTGGGAATTTATAATTTTAAGAGCTCGTCTAACAGTTAATTACGTAAATGGTACAAATTTATAGTGGTTTCCTACTGAAATACATGCAGAGCGTTTCAGGGCGCTTTATTCGCCCCTAACACTTTTATCTCGTTAACAAGTTCAGAATGGGAAATGAAGGCTGCTAAAAGTTTGAAGCCCTAATACCTCCGCTGGGAGCCGTGCCCGGGGTATCACTAGCCGTTCCGTAGCCATAGTGCGAGCACCAGGACGAAATTCCCCGCATTGAAGTCGTTGGTTCTCTGAAAATATTTTGGTGAAATTGTCGCACGCACACCTTGCCTTATTCATTAATATTTCACGGGGCCGCCTCTATGCAGAGGAACTCTTTGTGACTAAATTTTGTTCACATATCTCATTTAACGACGATAATGGGTCATATTCCCGCCTCGGGCGGTTCCCAGCCTTGTTATCAAGTTGTTTGGTGACGTGAATATTGGAGCGCCTCGCTTCTACTCCGACCGCATCAGTTACATTAATTATGTGCTCTGATGTTGCGGCTGAACATAGATAAAGAAGACGTCGAAATGAGGCTGGGGGTGAAAGTTTTCACAGTCGGGATTAAATCCGATATTTTCCTCTACCCTGCTCTCCAGGAATTTGCTATTGTGCCACCCTGCCCGGCCCTAGAAATCTCGGGAAACCAGAGTGCTATGCCAATTTCTCCCCCAGGTCATGAACTTGTTGTCTCGACAAGCAAAATTGTTCGCCTTTATCTATGTTTGCTGAACTCTGGGCCCACTCCATAAGTGAGTCGAATATGTTTTAAACTTCGATTTTGACTATGTTTTGTTCTACTTTAATACCTTCAGGAACATTAAAACCATATTTGTAGCATCTATATTCATTACATACATATAATACCTTTACTGTGGAATTTATTTCGAATAACATTCTTCTATGAATACAAACTTAATATGATAGTTAAAAGTTGACAAATAAAACATACAACTTTGTGTGATATGATATGATAATATGATGATTATATAATTCTTTTGGTAACCTTTCATTACCCGATAAACCATTTGCCCGACAACCTTTTACCCGATAACAACTACATTTTTACTTTTTACAAAATGCCTATTAATTAAATATTTTCCTTTTACAAAATGTTCATTGACTAAATGTTTTCCTTTTAGAAAATGTCTATTAACAAAATATATTTCTTTTATAAAAATCCTATTGACTAAATAATTTCCTTTTGCAAAATGCCTGTTGACTAAATATTGTTTTGAATGGGAGTTTTAATATTTGTCGGGAACATAGTTGTCGGGCAAAATTCTGTGTTAATGTTTTATTAATCCAGTCAAAAAAGATTTAAAAAAAAGTCCAAATATGATCAAATGTCAAAACTCCCCCTCGATACTACGTCAGCTAAAAATTGTATTCAAGGTTAAAAATCAAAAAATCAGTTTTTTCTCTAATATCTTTTAAATGGTAAGGGTTATTATAAATATATAGTTCATACAAAATTTGTAAATTATGAAAGTTTAATATCTCTCGTTTGTTGACGGATTAGACCGTCAGAATTATCCTTAGAAATCTTAAAGGCTCAGTTTTTATGATTCAGACAGCTAAACAAATGTTAAGTTGCTCTATCAATTACCAACACCTCAATTTTAAAAAGTATCTGATATTGTCTTTTCATGCATTTCAGTTATATAAGTATTGTATGTAACTCAATCAATATATCGATTCCATTTAAAGTTGTAATTTTTTGAATCTTTTTCTTTCGATACCATAATAACAGCTGCAAGAATATCTTTACATCGATCACCCGTTTACATAAAAATCTATTAGCCTTGACAGACTGTAAAGTAGTTAGTAATTGATGTAATTGATAAACCAATAAATAAACGGATATCTATGTACGTAATTGAGTAATCGATAAATGACAGAGAATAACTTACAGTAAGTCTAATCAAATTAAAAAGCTACAAATAAGCAATGGGACTAATTTGCGCAACCTTGGGGAGTATATTCGCAAAAGTAAAGCACTCTGAACGCTATAAATTTCCCATGTGATTAATGCTTGGTATTTTTTCTACAAACCTCTGATGCTTTAAGCAGAAGCAGTCCTATTTCACTGCAGGGACCCTTTTTATTGTGTGTTGGTCGTTCCCACATCAGGAATTGTAACTTTCCCCGTCGGCAAACAAATTAAAATTCGCCAGATTACTTCCACTCAAGGAAACTCTCCAGCTAATGGCTATTTTGCTCCTCCGCCCAGGGACGACTTTAGAGCCTCCCTTGTGATGGAAAAAACCCAAAAGCGCGAAAGGTCGTTTTGAGTCTGCCACCGACACCGTGATCAAGCCATTCGCAAAGCACACGAAACCAAGGTGCATTTGCTGCCCTTATCTCGAGCTCTAAAGTGCATGACGCGCGAAAGGGTTTAATTCGAGGGGCGGAGAGATCAGCTCCAGCAAACATTGCACTTTTCTACTTTTCCGAAAAAGTCTGCATTTTTGCAAATGTGATTCTTTCTTTTTTTTTTATTCTACACCCCATCCAGCAGTTACGTGCACGGAATGTATGAAGAGCTCTCAAAATCCTCTGGGCAGAATGCATCCGAGAGGAATTACACAAGCAGATGATATGAGGATAAGACGCCAAAGAAGCAGCAAAAGCAGCAAAAGCAGCAGCAGCAGCAGCAACTGCTCTACCTTCGTACCTGCCTTTTGGCGGTAAGGGTGATTTTCACGTAGCCCTATTACCCGAGAGGAAAATAAATCGACTTTGCGATAAATTATCACATGGCTGGGCTATCGTCGCAATTGATTAGGAGAAAAGTCCAAAAATAAATGGATAAGAAGCACGAAATTACTGCCCGTGCCCAGGAAGTGTGCTTCCTCCTTGGGAGGATACCCTTCGTGTCGTGATCTGCGAATCGGCCAAAAAGTTGGGCGGAGGAACGCCGTAAAACACACAAACTAATGGCCTGTATTATTACCTTTTTGGGGTAATCTCTTCCGATACAGCTGTAATGAAATGAAAAAGGATCCGCTCGGCTTCTACTAAATTCTTGTTCATTTCTAAGTGTTTACAGGTCAATTTGCTTCATGTAAAAGCCCATTCATAGGGCTGTTTTTATGAATAGGTATACATAAATAAAGGACATGAACATAAAGTTGATTCACTTCATTTTATTTTATTATTTAAAATGGCCATTTTCAGTTTTTGGCCAAATTATTCGACACACTGATTAGCCATACCATAATACATGCAAACACGTGGACATTAAAAAAGAACCACAATTTTACATATGGTTTTTACATCAACTTTAACACAAATTTATACATATGAAGAGTACAGGGTGCCTAAGTAACATTTACTTGAAAATATTAATAGATAATCAAAGTTATAAACTTAAAGACTAAGGTATAATTCAGTCGTAAAGGACAATCCAAAGAATCTTTTCGACGAATAGAAACAACCAAACAATTATCTTTAATAAAATAACAAAATAATTTATTCATAATAAATAAAATTTAAATATTTTAACAAGATTCCATTTCGTACAAGGAAAGTGCAAGTCGAAAAAAGCACGAGAAAAACAGTCCAAGTCCAAAAATAAAATTAAAAATTATTAAATATACCTAGCACTTAAAAATAATGTAAATGTTAAGAACACGCTAAGTCTAAATATCTTATAAAAAAACAATGTAAGTTTGTGGACGGAGAAACTTTCATAAAATCAAAAAGATTCTTATTTTGTTTTCTTCGCCTATGATAAAGTTTTCTATTTTCTATTATTTCTAGCAAAAATTATGCCGCTCTTCGGAATTCATATTTTACGGCTGTTTGTATAGGTATACTAGATATACTAGTCAAGACCTACTGCAGATTGCTAGAATTTTACTTCGTACTTTTGCCAATCCATAAAACTATCATTACTTTTGATAAAAAGTGCCTACTCTCTTACTTATAGTAACCTTAGTTTTATAAGTTTTATAGTCCCAATCAAAAGTGACTATTTCCATTCCAACGAGAAGTATTTCTATTTGGTTTTGTATAATTTTCATTAAAAATTGGGAGATTTAGTAAAAGGTCATATCGAAAAAGAAGGTTTGATTTCTGAACGTTTTTCTGTGTCAACTGATACTAAATTTATCTTTTATTTACTTACTATTCTAAGAGTAATTGATGTAAGTACTGATCAAAATGGTGTTATTTGCATCGAAATTACAAAATGTAAATGAAATAGTACCTACTTTCCATTTTTAATTGTTTATTATATTGTTTGTTAATAAAAACACTGAAAAGCAATGAAAAGAAACCCATATGCATGAGATACACCAGTATACAAAATTATGAATTTATAGATTTTAGCATTATGCTTTCAAACTTAATTCTAAATTTAAACTGGAATTAAAAGTGGATAGAAGAGCGTCTGGTAATCGCAGTGTAAGCTAAAAGAAACGATCAATCATTCTTAATTCCATCCTAAGTTTTACTTGAGATCAAGAAATCAAATTTTTGAGTTAGTTAAGTTAAGTAAAATTCATTGCTTTGCTGTACATACATACATATGTATGTATATATATGTTTGTACGTATGATTCAACAACATAAATCGCCTTCTTCCTGATTCATCATCAGAAAATCAAAATTCATAATCGATAAGCCCTAAAATAAAGTTCCGACTAACTAATGCCGTCGAATTATATCTACCGCAGAAACCTAGGACTCTGCAGAGATTTCAGATTTCATTTTCATCAAAGAAATTTACATTTCAACGACTTCAAATAATGAGGGCCTGTAAAACGAGCAGACCTCCTTAAAACAGCTGAGGGGTAATGGAGAAATGAAGAAGGCCATATCTTTTATCCGCCCTAGTCTAGGAAAATTTCTATTTTCATTATTTCAAAGGCGCAGGTAGTCCGCCCACTTTGTCCTTTAAGCTTTTAATCGATTTATTTAATAAGACGAGTAAAATCTTGCGGCTTTTGCCGGCAGGGATTACTCCGCCGAGAAGTTTTAATAATCCCCAGCAAATGAATTTCTGTTAGGCCAGAAATTGGCTTTTCATCCTTACCAGGGTGAATGGCTCTCATGCTAATTACTCTAACAACCCGTGTACGATGGTCAGTCCACTTCAAAGTCAAACTATATTTGATTAGGTGGTAAAATGCAAATGAACTTCTGATTGGTGCGGTAACATGGCTGGGAATTGATCGAACCGGAGCCGCATTCATTCCCGACGAAGATGGGAGCTATCATGATGAAATGTACCATTCTGGGGGGAGCAGAACATCTATATTTAAATTGAAGAAAATTTTATCATGGGAGTTCCCGGGCTCCCTGCTCGGAGCCAATATGCAGTAAAGGCCCCACATGCACCCCAAAGTGGTGGAGCTGAAAGGGCTCGTACCCAACAAGGCAACCACAAGGACCTAATTTCATGGAGAAGTGAATCGTAAGTAAACATTTCCCCAGCCACCGTCCGCATTGCAACATAAACAGAGCATTATTCAGGATATTAGTCGCGCTCATTAAGCACCTGCTGCCGCATGCATAAAATTTTCATTAACTTTCACGTCACTCCTGCGACGTCAGATTGGCATTTTCGTGCGTTTCGGAACGTTTTTACAGCTTTATTGTGAGCCTTAAATTTTTACGATCATCAACTTTAAGCAACTCGCGTCGGGGGGAATCAGGGAATCAGTGCGAGGGCAGAAGGAAAGTTAAATAAGTACCCTTAACGAACGAGCCGAGGAATTTCGTCCGACGAATTCAAGGCATCACAATAAAATTTGAAGGTTTTAATGCTAACCCAACCGAAAAATAAAATTCAAGCTAAAAACATTTTTTTACGACTTGCATTGTTAGGATAATTTTATTTAAAAATCTGTTGCCGCCACAATTATTCTTATTATCAACATTTTACATTTTGTTTTTTTTTTTTTTTGGGAGACCGCAGCAAATCGAAGGGAACCAATCTTAGAAATTCATATTACCTAAATAAATTGTAGGTAATATGAATTTCTAAGATAAAAATTTAGAATATTTTACTGTACAAGGTCAAATAAAAAAATCGGACCATATACTATACATACATATGTACAGTACATACATATATCTGGAATAATCGCTGTACAAACATTAGGAGTCAGTTTAATATGTAATTCGAATCGCGCTCAATTAATCTCATATCATACTGAAAACAAAAATACAATTTAACTGTCATAATGACGATTTTGTTTTTGTTACAACAGTTATGTATTGATATTTATTTCATTAAATCAGGAATAAAAGTTGTCGGATAAATTTTAATTGCCAGAAAAGTAATCAGATGACATTTATTTTTTAGATCAACAATGAAAGTTATAAATCAATTTTATATTTGTTATAGTCAAGAATAAAAGTTATCTAGCGATTTTCATTTTTTTAAATCAAGAATAAGTTATAACTTTTAGTCCTGATCTGATTTAAAACATAAAAATCATTCAATAACTTTTATTCCTGATCTAAAACTAACTCGGGTAAAGTTTACAATTTCTAAGCCGGACCAATTGGGATGAAATTGAGCAGGAAGGTAAATATGGCCTCAAATGGAACGAATATGTCAAAATTTCTCCGCGAAAAACAATACTTTTCGAGAAAATTAATTTTGAAATTTCGAAAACGTCACTTGGCCGTGACGCAAATTTTTGCAATTTTTCCCATTTCGCCTGCTCAATTTCATCATTGATGGTTATATATACACACACACACAACTCGCACATACATACATACAGACAGGCACACACACACACACAAACGCGCGCGCCTGTGCCTGTCTGTATGTGTGTATGTATGTGCGAGTTGTGTGTGTGTGTGTGTGTATATATAAATTTTTTTTTATTAAAAATTATTACAAATGTCACAAATGTACAAACTCACCCTAGGAGTTAAAATGAAAAATGCCAAATGCGAAGATGTCAGTATTGTTCTTTCAATTCGTAAATAAAGTTAGAAAAATGTTACGTGCAGTGATTATAAGAAAATTATACTTTCTCACGTTCGCACAATTTTCTGCTCGCTAACTTGACAATTAACCTCTACAAACAATTTGTAGCTGTCATACGCAAAGTATAAATAATTATTTTAGCTGAATGGAGCCTTTCATCAAAAATAATTGCACAATTCGGATTCTGTTGTGTGAAGAAGAAGATATTTGTTTTGACATTTAAACATCTGTTGTGTTGACATCACGATTCACATTGGATTCGCATGAGGGAAGTTGGTTGGCTGATGTTTGCATGGTTTTCAGGTTTTAACTAAGGCAGGCTTACATAAAATATTCAGTTTCGAATTGTGTTCGCTGAGTTATATCAAGCAAAATGTCGTTATCATTGCTAAAGCGTAGCATTGCGATAGTGGACGAGCAGTCATCGGAGAAAAAGAAAGGTACGTGAAAACGTTTTATCCAACAGTTGGAACATGAAAAGCAACGTAGTCAGGACAATCAACAGAATTATCACAGGCCACTCCTATGCCAGAAAACACCTTGCTAGGCTTGCTTCGCTCTTGCTGCAGACGAGGAGCACATCATAATCTAAGATCATAATGAAATGTCCCAAAATATGAAGTTGCTAGAGGAGTGTGTCCAGGACTGTGTGAAGGAGCCCCGCTCGGTGAATTTCTATTTCCACTCTATTAACAAAATTGAGGAATTAGCCAAATTTTTGACCGAATTGGGTTGAATCGTTGGTTGTTCTCGCTGTGTTGTGGCCCTTTAAATTGCTCACTGTTGAATCCCTGCCTGCTGAATCTGAAATTGCCTGTTAAACTTATATGGGTAAAAAGATTGGTATTCCTCAGTCCAGCGGTATATAATATATTTAATTAGATCAGCAAAATCAAAACAATTTTCAGGTGGTCCACCTTGCCAACTAATACTTAAAGATAATTTAAATAAATTTTAACCTAACTCGACGAATCATATTAGTATCATCCATTTCTGTTGTAAACCAGGTTCACTTACATCTAATATATTTATACAAGTTAATATACTTCTTTTTCAATCGTGATGCCCAAATGATGTTTGCAAAGTTGACTATTGAGGAAACTAAATCAACTATTACACGACAAGGAAACTGGTCCATTACACTAGTCAATGGTCAATTTGTCTCCTCCTCTTCCTCCTACTATGTCCAAAAAGTCACAAATGTGACGCCCTTTTGGCAAACCAAAATCAGACAACAACAAAAAAAAACGTTTTATATCTAAAATTTAAATAATTGATAGACTCATGTGTAGGAAGATCAGAATTTCCTCGGGATGCCAAAATTATAGCTACAGATGGATCCAGTTGTAGGTCTTGGAATTGTATTACCAAGGGACAATATTTACCTGAAATGTAGGTCTTTTCGACCATGTCGACTCATAGCAATTAAGCAAGTTCATTTACGTTCAAAATCTGAAAGTAATTACTGATAGTCTGAACAGCTGCAATGCGAGGAAGGGCTCTCATAAAAATTATTTGGTTTCGGAGAATATTTAAGTAATGGGTTTAACTCGGTCACAATTGCATGGGTTCCTTCTCACAGAGGTAGAAAAAAGAGCTGTTTGGCTGACAGTGCTGCTGCGAGGGCTAGAGATAAGGATGAAGTGTTGACCTGTGGATGTGGTCTGTCTCCGGACGATGTGATGTTTAATTAGAAAGAGGGCTATTTGCCAATACGCACCCGGGGATAGGTGTAAAACCACGGTTTCTTAAGAATAAGCTCTAGAGGGTAATAGTTAGGATGATCAATAGCGTCATTACAGGTTTTTATTGGTGGGCGAGCTCACTTACATATTTTTCCTTGTAAAGGAATTTAAGCGTTTTATATATTTAATTATTTTTTATTTACTTTTTTATTTTATTTTTTTGTTTATTGTTAATTTTTATACACCGTGATGTTCCTCACAATTCTTCTGGGACACCAAGATAGACTGAAGACAGAATTGTATTGCTGGCCGGTGGCGTTTCTTATTTAACTTCAACATTGAGAACCCACTAAACAAATTCAACGGTCAATAACAAGAATTTTTGTATCGAAATCCATTATAAATCCGTAATTGCATGGCCACGCACTAGGTTTATTTAAAACAAATTTCCTCTTTTTTTGTTACAAGTATTAGTGTCTCGTTTTAACTTGCTTCTATTTGCTATCACAAATAGATCGAGTTAATGCGGCCTATCGCGACACTGTAGACTCGGAAGACAATTTGCAGTTATTCAGCTAAAGACTCACTTTTTGTTTAATTAATGTTTATCAATTTGTTCAAAAATTGAAAATATTAGCCTAAAAAAATGCCATCATTATGAGGAAGCTCTTTAATAGAGGTGATTTAGAATTAGTTATTGTCACAAAATTAAAATGTTTATATTAAATCAACAAAATATGCAAATAGCAATTCATACCAAAATCATGAATTCACGTCAGGGAAAATTCAGTTTGCGTACACCAGGGAATCAATTTGTGTCCGGGGAAAAAAAAAACATTACAAATTCTACATTTTATAAGAGACTGATAAATTATTAGATATGAAAGCGACAAATTAACAATATTTTCAGTGCATTTTTATAAAATTTGGTTTGATCGAGTGAACCAAGTTATTTTTAGAGCCCTAAAATACAAAGCTGGAATTTTAAAATACTCATAAAATACGTCGATAAATATGAATATCTTATGTTGCGAAAAGAAAATTAATATATTACCTTTATCATAATTATTTTTTCTTTCATTTCAGCTAAATTAAAAGATAAACGAGATGAGCCTAAAAGACCGCTCCCTTTAAATCGCAAAGGTAAGATTATATAGTACTTATTGTAAGATTTGCTTCAATAATTCAAATTTTAGGGAGTACTAAGAAGCATCAACGAGAACCTGAACGAGTAACCCTTGAGGATATTAAAGCCAGAAGTTCAAAAGCAGATCTAATTGAAAAAAATATTGCAAAATTACAAATGTTAAGCAAAACATCTGTAAAGTTGGACGCAAAGTCACAGAAAAAGGTAATTAATTTGATAAAGTAAATTCAAATTTAATTTCAATTATTTCTCAGATATTTGAGAGAGCTCAAACTGGACATTATGTGATCCCTAAGGAAGAAAAGAAGAAGAAGGAAGAGTCCATATTCACAGAAGAAGATTTCAAGAAATTTGAACAAGAGTATTTTGGTTAGTTTTTTTTTTGTACATATTAAGTAGTTAGTTTTAATCTTATTATCATTTATGAGAATAAATTAGAAAACTTTTACACTAAAATAAAAAAATTAGGAAAAATGTTTTATGTTGAACAAAAAAATAAGTAAACTGTTTTTATTATTTCCTCATTTTTCACCAAAAGGACGTTCATCTTTTTTCATGAATTTTTGCTAGGCAATAAGAATAACTTGTTGCCAGAAATCATAGAGAGTAAAAAGCCATTACACATTTTTTTTATAAATATTTCATTAGGTAGCAGTCCCTTTCTTATCTAAAGTATGAATTCTTCGGAATGTTCAGTGAGTACGAATTTGAAGCATTCTAGAAATTCGGGGATTACTCATAAACGTTTTACGGTGCACTTAAGGACCTGGGTCAGGTAATCACTAATTACGAAGGTAAACCCCCTGTTCCGGGAATTTATTTGGGCTTGGACTAGACGAGAGAAATTTAGTTAGCCGTAGAATTGTAATGTAAAGAATCGGAACCAGTTCGTGTTAGTCTACAATCAAACTTAAAGGCAGACAGTACAAAATATTTCGAAAATTAGTGTGGGTAATAAGAGTTCTGCGAAATCATTTAATTAATAAGTAATAATGGTGAACTTAAGCCTCGTAAATGCAAGCGTGTTTATCTTGCTGGATTATGCTACAAAATTAAAAAGTAGTGTTGAAACGGATAGACGTTTTAGTAAAATCTTAAAGGAACAGTCAAATAAAGAAGTGAAGGAGAAGGACGGAAGTGGAAATACTGTTCAACAAATTTCTGTTGTAAATCATAATTCATATTCCAAAAAAGTGAATGCAGTTGATACCAGTCCAAGAATTGTATCTCTTGAAAGAAAGAAACATTTGAATTTAAGTGATCGTATACGAAAAGAAAATTCCCGCTTCGATAATTATCAACATATGAAAATGATGGAAAACACTCCGCTAATGAAAAATCTTCAAAATGTTCAAATATGTAAAACTGCTGAAAATCTTCGTAAAACTGCATTAAATGAATCAAAGGTACTACAAAAGTGCAACATTTCACTCGGTTCTTCTCAAATGACTACTCCAAAGTATTATAAGACGCCCCAGCAATACGCAAATTATATAAATGAAAGCATAGGGAACATTAAAAAATCTATATTAAATTTTGAGTTATCTGTGAAACAAATATACAACAGCAAGAAAAGCAACTGCAACAAAGATGCCGGCGATATTCCGTCTATCAAGGAAAAAATTAAGCTGTTTGATAACTTGGCTAAACACTCTTCGGGCGACGCAACATTTCAGAAGAAAAATAGCTTAAGAACTCGACAACCTCTTAAAGAAATGTGCACTATCCGCAACAATTATTCCAGTGAAATAATACATCAAACGACAACAACCAACAATATCAGCTCTTATAAATCTTCGACATATCCTCGAATTATCAGAGCTAATAAGGAAAATGCTTCGGAGTCTTCAGTCAGTACTTTGCCGCATAAATTGGGATCTGCAGAAAGGTCAACTTCCAGTCACAGGCGGTTCTACGAAGTTGAATATGTGGAGGTTGCTGAAAATTCTAAAGGGATTATACCAGTTAAAATTCGAATAACGAAGTTCAGCACTTTTAAGGATTCAAAAACATCTCAAAATAAACAGTTCGCTACAGAAAATTACAAAAAGGAAACTTCTGTTAAAGCCCTGGTAGCCGCTTTTGAGGAGAAAACTAAATTGTCTTGTCATAGAAAATTAATTGTAAAAAAAACTTAATAAACATTGAACCAACATACACTTTATTTCAATTTCGAAAAACAAATTTAGATACAAAATACGAAACCCTAATAAAATATTTTCTGAACAAAATATTCAGTCATGAACTTGTAAACCAAACGTTGGTGTATTATTTTACAAAATTAAGTTTGAGGGAAAATAATTCTCATTTCCAGATGGTCTTTTAGTTTTTTATAGTGAATTTTAAGGAGCCCTTGATTAAATATTACCCAGTGATGGGAAGCTAACTTATTGAAAATAATTGAGATTCATTAGTTCTAAGGATAAAGCCACATTTTAAAATCCAGATAACAAGCCTCAAATATCAAGCTTTGTGATGTTGGAAAATTATATCAAATCAAGCCGCATTCGCAGTATAAAACTGAATAAAAAACTTTCTGGGTATTCTAAAGCCAGTTTTCAGTTTCATTTTATTTTCCTTTCAAACTTGGAATCTAGTTCTCGGTAAAGTCTCAAAATGTAGAATTTAAACATTCTATTTTAGCTTGTCTAAAACATTCTAATTGCTGGATTTACAACCTTTTTAAATTAAACGAATTGACTATAAATTCTGCTACTTTCAAAATAACTGCAAATGAGCGGCTTTTTAACATACATTTTAGAAATTTAGACAAAACAAAATTAAATGCCACCTGTTGGTATGTTCCCATAATGCCAATTCAAAATTATATTATTTTCACAAAGTTGATGAGCACTTATCATTTAGTCATTATTCAAAATTGTGAATTATCAACTTGAAAACAATAATGACGTATCGAAAATTTCCTTGAGATAAGATAGCCCCAGACGTATAGTGTTGATAAATTATGTTTTTATTATTTAATCTAGTGCTCGACGTCACAAGTAGAAAACGATGACTCGGGGTCAAATTTTCCAGTTAAAACTTGATGTGCAATGGATCATTTGCTTGGTATCATTTTTAATTTTCTAACTTCTGCGTTAAAAATAGACAAGAAGAAAGAAGAATCTCATATGCATGTGTAGTAGTTGCTAACTGGAGCATGAAATCAAATGGAATTTAATTATTTATTTTCTTTGGGATACCTTTGCGACACATAAACAAATTGTAAACGGAACTCGGAAATTTTACGTAGTTATTACACCAATATGTCTTTTCCTAAATAAAAAAAAAATGGCAGATGTAGTACTTTTTTTAAATCTAGACTAGGTACATGCGTCAAATTTTAGAGCAATGGGCTTGTCAAACTTGGTATATTTTTTTACGAAACGAGTAGTCAATCTTCAAAGAAAAAAATGTTGATATTCATAACAGTCAGTTTCGTTTATTCGAACAATCATGAGTAGGCTCGTTATTTGTGTTCGTTTGGACGTTAGTTTTTGAGACACCCTGTATGTTAATACATATTTATAAAAAAGAAAGTATGAATTTGAAATGACTAGTTAGCACTATAGTCATCTCTTAGTTTTAGTTAATAAAAAATAAGATGAATTAATGAAGTCCGATGACATTGTTTGTTATATCTTAAAATGAGAAACAAAATTTAAATGTTTTATATGTTTGTCCACTAAAACAACTAAATACAAAGAAATATAGTAATGTATCTGCCTATGCATTTTTATTTATTACTCTTATTTTGTTTCATATCAGAGATATTTATAAAGCTAACTGGTATGTTACATGATTATTTTAGACTTGTCTATGATAGTACAAAGAAAATACAGATTAATAACTTTCTTATGACATATGGATCTCATATATATTCATTTTATGAATTTGACCCAAAATGTCCACAATCTCCTGTAATTGGAATACTAGCCCTACGTTAGCACCCTGTGAGGGACTTTTAAAAATAAAATCCGCGGTTTACTGATACTTGGTAGCAATTATTTATTCATTTAAGTAGTTAGATACTCCACGGAAAAATTTTCTGAGAAATATTCCTGTTCGTAAATAGGTTGGGGATTATTTTGCTATCCCAATTTTTTTTTCCCGTGTTATTTTCGCAGCAAAAATTAACAAGCAAAAGATTATTTACCTAATTTCTAACATTTACTTTCAGTAAATGCTTGATTTTTATTCACCTAGCCCATTATTTTAAAAAGCAAAAATCCGTGAGATCATTTTATATTCAAACAAAAAATTTCACTTTATTTTCCAAGCCAATAGCGAATGATCTACCTTAAATGTTTTAATGTTATTAGCACTGGTCGCGGTTGAAGAATTATCGAACAAGCTTCGCAGTACCTGAGAAGGTGGATCGAAGCCAAAGTTTAGTGTTTTATTTTGTATAAGTATGAGCGTTACAGTGAAAGCAGGCCGAAAATAGTCGTCATTTTTGTTTGCCGGAGAGACACATTACACTTTACTTTACTTTTACTACTGGAACTGGAAATAATTTATTATTATTATTTGACGAACCGTGAAGACTAACAATGGTGATCAATTTTGGTGCTGGACCTGCAAAAATATCAGAAGAGGTATGGATTCCTGAAAAAAAGCTTATTGTTGTGCGATAAAGAAATTTTTCACTTATACGCTGAGAAATGCAGCTTAAAAAACTACAGATTACTTAATTATTCAATTTGAAGACAGTCTGCTAAATTGATTCGATATACGCAAGACAGGCAAGAGATTCCTATGTAATTTTAGAATTTATTATATGGTTTTATCTTTAACTAAGCAACTGATTTATTTGATCAAGCAGAAATCCCGAATTAACGTTAGCAATAATTTATGATATTTTTTTTCAGGTACTTGAAGAAGTACAAAAGAACCTTATCAACTACAATGATACTGGAATAAGTGTAATGGAAATGAGCCACAGATCGCCTGCATACAACACAATTCATGAGAAGGCGATAGAAAATTTAAAAATTATCCTCAATGTTCCGAATAATTACAAAATACTTTTCATTCCTGGTGGTGCTACTGCCGTTTTTTCAGCCGTTTGCATGAATTTAATTGGCCGTACGGGGATAGCTGATTATGTCGTAACTGGCTTTTGGTCCGCCAAAGCTGCAAAGATGCATCTCAATATGGAAAAATCAACATGGTCGTACCAAAAGCCTCCAAATTCACAACAATTCCTCCGCAATCCTCATGGAAACTCGATCCAAAAGCATCTTTTGTGTTCTATTGTGACAATGAAACTGTCGATGGTTAGAAAATTGGTTTTTGGGTAAAGATTTATCATCAAATTTTTTTATGATTTTTAGGTCTTGAATTTGATTTTATCCCTGAAACAAATGGTATACCATTAGTTTGCGATATGTCTTCAAACTTTTTATCTAGACCTTTTGATGTAAGCAAGTTTGGAGTGATATTTTCTTGTACACAAAAAAATATTGGTCCTTCTGGAATGGCAGTTGTTATAATTCGAGAAGACCTGCTTGGAGATCAAATGAAATTGACACCTCCTATTCTAGACTTCTCAATTGTAGCTAAAACTAACTCAATTTATAACACTCCACCAACATTCTCGTAACTTCTATTATTGCCATTTCAAAGACATTTTCTAATCAAATTTTTTATTTCAGGATTTATGTAGCAGGTTGTGTCTTTGAATGGATTAAAAGGAAAGGGGGATTACAAGAAATGTTTAAAAATTCGCAGAAAAAATCCGAGTTAATTTACAACGCCATTAAGAACGCTAATAGATTTTATTGGAATGCGGTTGAACCGTCGTGCAGGTCTAGGACGAATATCCCATTCAGAGTAGGAAATGCTATGGGAGTTGAAAACCTAGAAAAAGAGTTTCTCAAGGTCGCTGAAAATCAAGGTATGATACAGTTGAAAGGACATCATACAGTTGGTGGAATTCGAGTATCACTGTACAATTCCGTAACCATTGAAGAAGCCGAAACTCTGGCCAATTTTATGAATAAATTCTACAATGACCACAAGTAACTTTCGTCTGTTTGTTATAAGGTACATAATTAAAATAAAATCTTATTATAAAAACTTTACCAATCTTTTTGAAAGGTGAATCAAATCATTTGGATTATCTTTTCTTATCCATCGATTATTGATTATTAATCGAATTATTTTGAAGTTATTTGTGGAAAAAAACTAATTGACTAATTTTTATCCAAAAAGGGCTTTTGGGAGTTCATTTAGATTCGATTCGAATGGATTAAAGATCCAGGCTCCAATAAAACTATAGGGTATTTTGTTAAATATGTCTCCGGTTTGGTTAATTAGGATAGCTAAGGTTTGACCAAATTATACTAGATTATACACATATGGATTTTTGGCGAACTATTTCTTCTATTTGCGCTCCTTCAACTTTAAGATCTGAAACTGCCACAGCATTTCTAAAACCTAACAAAAGCTGTGTACCTTATTACATTTTTGAAACTATAATATTATATAAATATTGTTACTACACTGTGGAAATTTTGATCTTGATTTTAAACCTAAAAATATTGCATATAATTCCAAAAAAAAGACCAACATGGATTCAGTAAACACTAAAGTTAAACCTTAGGTGGTAAATTTTATAAAAAATGCAAAATACACGAAAATCCATTTATGCGGCAACTTGTTGAAAGTTAGGTGATAAAATATTTTATTTTAAGTACAGATACATTAGATTATAATAACCTCACTGTTTTGGTTAATAAAAAATCACTTTTTCTAAAAATTTTATATTAAAAATAAATTACACCATTGCTAGACTATTAACCTAATCACTCAAAATTTATTCGGATGTATCTGCCGGCATATATGTATGTAATTGTTTATTTTACTATGATCTAATTCTCAGAGAGTCCTCTCAATAAAACCCCTAGTAAGCTAAGCAAAATATGTCTAGCTAAATTTCGAAATTATATATTAACACATTTTACTCCGCACTGGTCATCAACTAGACTTCCTTAACCGCCGGCAATAATTCTTGTATTGTGATTCATAATTACTCTTTAGAAAAATTTTTATAACAGAAAAACACAGAATTTGTTGGTTAGAGCGGTATTAGGACATGCTTACTTTAATTATTAAAATATATAGAAATTGTAAATATTTGGAAAAATGACGGTTAAGTTATAACATAGAAAAGACGTACTTTTACGTGTCCGGCGCAAAATGTGTTAATATTTCTTTAAACGTAAGAACATTACTCCAATTACATACTGCTCCACAAAATGAAGGGAAAACAGCCTGTCTATATAAATTTGTAACGATCAATGAAAAAAATATTAGCTAATGATCTCTTAGAAACAGTCATTTGATAATTTTCGCCAAAATAAGTTGTAGATTGTATTAATCTACCGCACTCAAAGGGATCACTGGCACTCGGTATAAAGCCAATCACCGAGCAACCGGTCAATTTGTTTTTAAAATATTTTCGCGGCTTGTGGCCTGATCGGATCGCGAAAAATTCGATAAGCGAATGGCTCTTTTTAAGACACACGGAGACAGAGAGCTTCATCGGAGCGATTCCACGAGATCAGTGGCTATAGTCGTCGACGATCGATTTTTTTATTATTTCTGTTCCCAGTTCCCAGTTGTATGAAATTGTATGAAAATGTCCACGTTCTCTCCAGACAAATAAAACTGCGCTCCGTGGTATTCAGCGCGGTTGGATTCAAGCCGGTTTAGTTGCGTTGTTCCACTCTGTCTGATAACCGCTTCAAGGCTAGAGCTTCATCCTACATAATAATTTTCGACAAGAATACTTCAGTATTTCCAAGAAAGTCGGCATTTAAACTTCGGGATTAGAAGTTTATTCCAGAAATTTTTATTTTTATTATAAGTGAAGTATTTTGAATTGGAGTGAAATTTGACACAATGGTGATCAACTTTGCTGCCGGTCCTGCAAAGCTACCTGAAGAGGTTTGTTAAAATTCTACAAAGTTATCATGATTGCGGGAAGTTTTACCTTAGTGCCATGAGCATGAAATAAACTACAGTGCTTGGTAACTGATTTTATTCAGGAACATTGAAATTAATATTTGCATTAATCTGCTGCGAAATTGCATTAAGCTTTATTGCAGCTAACAAGTACAATTAAGACCTGTTTACTCTGGGTTACGTTGCAATAGAGCATTGCAGAATGCTCCTGAATTGTACGCAGAATGCAATTTGCATATCACAAATGAAAGCTTTAATTGACGCTTCGCTTCATTTGTTGCTTGTGAACAACATATCAAATAATTCAGAGAGGTTGCATCGGTATTTTATACAAAATAGTTTCTTATCTCGACAGATTTCGATTCCTACAGTTTGTGATAAGAAGTTATCTCCTTAATATTTTTGTGATGATTTATTTGTGTAATAAAATGAAAATGAAATGAAAACTACTTTTAAAATGAACCTCATGGACTTAAGACATTATATAATTGAAGCCGCCAAATTTTTTGGTTTAACAAGAAATCTTAAATTTAAATCTTTTTATAAGCCTCTGAATCATTAAGAAAACGGATGGAAAAAATCAAAAGCAATAAAATGAATAAATAAATTCTATTAAAAATGTATATATTATTGTTGCCAAACAACATTTTACTTTGTAACGAGCTATGTAAATAATTAGAGACGAAATCTTCAATATTACTCACAACATCTCCCGACAACTTATTATCAAAAACACATGTCTGATTATTACCATAATTGGAACAGCTGCGTAGATTTAGCCATTCCCGAAATTAGTATATGTATAGGTAGACAAACAGTAAGTTAGACGGACAGATATTGTAAAATTAATTGTGGTTTTATATTATGTAAATAACCATATGCAATCCCAACATATGTTCATGCTTATAATTATGCCTATTTTTATGTTTATATTTCCATTACTTTTAGCCTAAAATCTTGTCGAATAACGAAACTACTCAAGATTTTAAAAAATTTATTGACAAATAACGAGAATTTAGGAGGTTTAAATGAGGCTTAAATAAAAGTTTGAACCTTTAGCTAGTATATTAAAACATGTTAAGTTTTTAAACCTTTTCGAAATATTCTAAGAGTTTCATGTTCTTCAATTAACCGATTGAATGAACTTCACAACTGGCCAAGGCTCATGAAAAACTTGTTCTTCGAAATGCTTAGTGAAAGCGATGTAAATAAGGATTTATGTTTTCATTAGAGTCATGTTATGACCTGTTTTTAAGATCCATACTTATTTTTACCAATATTTAAGAAACTTCATTAATTTATTTAATTTCGAGAGTTCATTTCTTCTGATCTGATTTTGGCAAAAAACTTTACGTCAAAGGAAAAATACATTTATGTGGAACCCTTTTTAAGTTAGTAAATACAACAAAAACTTTGCAATTATACTCGCAGATTTCATTAAAACATTATTACTTATTTTTGAAATTTTCATAAATTAGAAAATTCGAGGGAAACTAGTTTTCATTATTGATGAAAGCATATAATCTGCTTAATATGAGAAACTTCGACAATTCAAAAATTTTAAGTATAACTTTATTGTTCATGGCTTGATAGTTTGAAATAATTTTTATTTCTAAAGCAAATCATTTTTTTGTTAAGGCATCTTTCAATGTGTTTTCGAAACTTATAATTTAGTTTATATATTTCTTTTCCATTTTTTAAACGTTTCAAAACTATAAGTACATACATATGTTTAATCAACACATCAATTAATTAATTTTTGTTTTTATAGGTTATTGCCGAGGTACAAAAGAACCTTGCCAACTACAATGGAACTGGAATAAGTGTTATGGAAATGAGCCACAGATCCCCGCAATACAACACAATTCATGAGACAGCTATTAAAAATTTGAAAGAGATCCTCAACGTTCCAGACAACTACAAAATCCTCCTGTTTCAAGGGGGTGGCACCGGAATGTTTGCAGCCGTCTGTATGAATTTGATTGGTCGCACAGGAACTGCTGACTACGTTGTGACTGGGTCTTGGTCTGCAAAGGCTGCAAAAGAAGCAGCTCAGTACGGCAAGGTTAACATGGTAATTCCTAAAGCAGCTAAATTCACGACAATTCCACCCCAATCCTCATGGAAATTGGACCCCAACGCATCTTTTCTATATTATTGCGATAATGAAACTGTCGATGGTCAGAAAATAAATTCATTTTTATATATTTTATGTTAATATTTTTTCTTTTTCAGGCGTCGAATTTGGTTTTATTCCTGAAACGAATGGTGTGCCACTGGTTTGCGATATGTCGTCAAACTTTTTGTCTAGACCTTTTGATGTAAGCAAGTTTGGAGTGGTTTTCGCTGGTGCACAGAAAAATATTGGGCCCGCTGGAATAACAGTGGCCATAGTACGAGAGGACCTAATTGGACATCAACTTAAATTCACACCTTCTATTCTCGATTTCTCAGTTGCAGCGAAAAATAATTCGATTTATAATACTCCTCCTACATTTACGTAAGTGTTTTAAAATACGTCCTTTTTTTGATAGAAAATTATAAAAACTTAATTTGTAATTAGGATTTATGTAACTGGATGTGTCTTTGAATGGATTAAGCGCAATGGAGGATTACAAGGCATGCGGAAGAATTCGCAGAAAAAGGCTGACCTTATTTATAACGCTATTAAGCAGGCAAATGGATTTTATCACTGTCCAGTTGATCCTTCTTGCAGATCTTTCATGAATGTCCCATTCAGAGTGGGCAGTGCTGAGGGAAATGAAAACCTTGAAAAGGAGTTCCTTAAGGCCGCAGAAGCCGAAGGAATGATTCAGCTGAAAGGACATCGTTCAGTTGGCGGAATCCGCGCATCTTTGTACAATGCGATAACCGTCGCTGAAGCCGAAACTTTAGCCAAATTTATGCTTAAATTTTATAACGACCACAAGTAATTAGTTAATTAATTAAAAAAGCTCTCACCATACTCATTGTTTTGTTCAAAACGAGTCAAGTAAAAACTTACTAAACGAAAAAGTTGTTTTTTGAATTAGGATTAAATGGTTTTTAGTTTTCAGATAATTTTAAAAACAATTAGAATTTCATATTACTTATTATATAATATTCTAAAGATATTAATAACTTTGAATTAATGTTCCTACTGACAGGACTACTTTAGATGCCTTGAGCATACTCTTAGGGCGTGGCTAGGGCGCCTTAGCCACACCCCCGCCACGCCTTAGCCACACCACGCTACACCCCCGCCACGCCTTAGCCACACCACGCTACACCCCCGCCACGCCTTAGCCACGCCACGCCTTAGCCACGCCACGCCTTAGCCACACCACGCTACAACCCCGCCACGCAATAGCCACGCCCTAACCACGCAATAGCCACGCCCTAACCACGCCTTAGCCACGCCCTAACCACGCCTTAGCCACGCCCTAGCTACGTCCTAGCCACACCCCCGCCACGCCTTAGCCACGCCCTAGCCACGCCCTAGCCACACCCCAGCCACGCCCTAGCCACACCCCCGCCAAACCCCAGCCACGCCCTAGCCACGCCCTAACCACGCCCTAGCCACACCCTAGCCACGTCCTAACCACGCCTTAGCCACGCCCTAACCACGCCTTAGCCACGCCCTAGCCACACCTCCGCCATGCCTTAGCCACGCCCTAGCCACACCCCCGCCACGCCCTAGCCACGTCCTAACCACGCCTTAGCCACGCCCTAACCACGCCTTAGCCACGCCCTAGCCACGCCCTAGCCACACCCCCGCCATGCCTTAGCCACGCCCTAGCCACACCCCCGCCATGCCTTAGCCACGCCCTAGGCACGCCCTAGCCACGCCCTAGCCATGCCTTAGCCACGCCCTAGCCACGCCCTAGCCACACCCCAGCCACGCCCTAGCCACACCCTCGCCACACCCCAGCTACGCCCTAGCCACGCCCTCACCACGCCCTAGCCACACCCTAGCCACGTCCTAACCACGCCTTAGCCACGCCCTAAGCACGCCCCCCGCCATGCCTTAGCCACGCCCTAGCCACACCCCCGCCATGCCTTAGCCACGCCCTAGCCACACCCCCGCCACGCCTTAGCCACGCCCTAGCCACGCCCTAGCCACGCCCCAGCCACACCCCAGCCACGCCCTAGCCACACCCCCGCCAAACCCCAGCCACGCCCTAGCCACGTCCTAACCACGCCTTAGCCACGCCCTAGCCACACCCCCGCCATGCCTTAGCCACGCCCTAGCCACACCCCCGCCACGCCCTAGCCACGCCCTAACCACGCCTTAGCCACGCCCTAGCCACGCCCTAGCCACACCCCAGCCACGCCCTAGCCACACCCTCGCCACACCCCAGCTACGCCCTAGCCACGCCCTCACCACGCCCTAGCCACACCCTAGCCACGTCCTAACCACGCCTTAGCCACGCCCTAAGCACGCCCCCCGCCATGCCTTAGCCACGCCCTAGCCACACCCCCGCCATGCCTTAGCCACGCCCTAGCCACACCCCCGCCACGCCTTAGCCACGCCCTAGCCACGCCCTAGCCACGCCCCAGCCACACCCCAGCCACGCCCTAGCCACACCCCCGCCAAACCCCAGCCACGCCCTAGCCACGTCCTAACCACGCCTTAGCCACGCCCTAGCCACACCCCCGCCACGCCTTAGCCACGCCCTAGCCACGCCCTAGCCACGCCCCAGCCACACCCCAGCCACGCCCTAGCCACACCCCCGCCAAACCCCAGCCACGCCCTAGCCACGTCCTAACCACGCCTTAGCCACGCCCTAGCCACACCCCCGCCATGCCTTAGCCACGCCCTAGCCACACCCCCGCCACACCCCAGCCACGCCCTAGCCACGCCCTAACCACGCCCTAGCCACACCCTAACCACGTCCTATCCACGCCTTAGCCACGCCCTAAGCACGCCCTAGCCACACCCCCGCCATGTCTTAGCCACGCCCTAGCCACGCCCTAGCCACACCCCCGCCATGCCTTAGCCACACCCTAGCCACGTCCTATCCACGCCTTAGCCACGCCCTAAGCACGCCCACGCCCCAGCCACGTCCCTCATTTGCATAACCGGTTTTGGTTCCCAGGCTCAAGTGACTCCATACCTACTCTTGTCCACCAACGAGCACCTCTTTAACTTCGATGAACGAGCCGTGAACTTATAAACAAAGTTCCGCAAAGTCAAAGAAAATTAGCGAGTCTAATTGAAAATAAGTAGCCTAAAAGCTATGGATATACAGTAAAGGAACGGACATAAATCGCTGAAAGTGAAGCATATGTCACGAATACCAGTCTGAGCTTACTACTACATAGAAAATTGATCAGTGCAGTTGCAAAAATTGAGTGAAAATGAAAAGGCGTTTTTCACGTACTTGATTTAATAAATATTTGGGTGCCCATTTATATCACCATTTAAAAATATTTAGCGACTTCTCTGTGTCAGGGCGCGTCGAAATTGCGCATGACTGTCGTGGACTGACATACACCAAAATATTTTTAAAACTTGAAAATTTAGCTTAAAATGAAATGTTTAATGCATCAAGAACAATAAAAACCACAGGTATCTATCAATCACATCGGCAAAAAGATTTCAAATTCCGGCTTACCGGTGAAAAGAAATTTAGTCGCCGCTTCTTCTCGCCGCAATTCTTTATCACACACATCACTATCTTACACTAAATACACACCAAATAAAAGCCAGTATCATACACACTATTTTTAACCACATTTCACCTTCTGTCTTTGCATTTTTAATTCAAAAAAATGGTTAGAAAGGCTGCGATCCCTTCAAACCACAATTTTTTTAAATTGCCAAAGTATCTTCTTCTTACTCAAGGCTCATTTCCCCTGAAATTTTCCCCGCTGGAGATGCTTCATTCACACAGACTACACGTACAGGGTATAGCCGTTCCTTTACTGTATATTCAAAGGCTGATACTATTTTGCACAATCCGAAATTCCAATTTCTGAAAAATGTAGGTTTTGAATCTTACTCATTTTCAACGTTTCAAATTATATTCTTTTTTAAAGTAATTATGTAAGTTAAACTATTTGTTCTTCTCATTTCCATATTATGCGCTACTTCATTATTCAAGTAATGTTTCATGCTATGTTCATCTTAGTAACCAAAGGTATCAATTGAGTTATGTTTGATCGATAACTTGTCTAGTTGTTTCTAATTCCTTCAAAATGGTTCTGAGTAAGTGTACACAATTTATCGTCTGTTTTAAAATTAAAAAATTCTAATAATTACACTTTTAGTTACTGAAGAATTAATTAGAAAAAAATCAGAGCACAATGAACTTATGATAAGCACTCTGGAGGAGGTGTCTTTACATCAAGAAGACATTGAAAAAATAGAACATATTCAAAATTGGTGTCGTGACCTTAAGATTTTGCTCCTCCAATCAAATTTAATATCTAAAATTGAAAATCTGCATAAATTAAAAAAATTGGAATATTTGAACCTGGCACTGAACAACATTGAGCGAATTGAAAATCTCGAGAAGTTGGAGTCGTTGAATAAACTTGATTTAACGCTTAACTTCATTGGGGAGTTAACGAGCGTACAGAATTTGAAAGACAATTACAATTTAAAGCATTTGTACCTAACTGGTAATCCATGCACCGATTACCCCGAATATTGGACATACGTTGTAGCAGTTCTGCCGCAGCTCGAGACACTTGACGGGGATGAAATAAAACCATCGGATAAAATAAAGGCTCGCAAGGAATTTAACAGTGTACGTGAAAGTATCGTTCTTGCGGAGGCTCTGTACAAAATCCGGCGGGATGAGCAAAAGATCAGAGTGCTTCAAAAGCAGCAGGAACTGGACGAACAGATGCAGGGTCTGGACCAGGAGCAATCCACGAAATTGTTCTGGGATTCGAAAAGTGAGAATTGCCCTGAAACCAGATTTGAAATTGCTAAGCAGCATCGAAAGGGCAAAAGGGATGAAAAGGAGAAAAAACGGGAGAAAAAGCAGTTGAAGCTGTTTGCACCTTGTGGTCGTCCTTATAATATCAACCAGCCAAAACTCCAATTTTACTTTGAAGATGAGCCGAACGAGTATAAGTTAGACGTGGAAATTTATAAGTACATAGTTTTAACTATATTTTATCATATTACTAGTATTACTTTAAAAATTCTTATTACAGGTACATGGACACATCTCTAGTTGACGTCGATGTTCAACCCAGGTATATTCGTGTCACTGTCAAAGGAAAGGTTCTACAATTAGCGCTTAATGAAGAGGTGAGTGTATCCGAGTCAACTTGCAAACGTTCTACGACGACAGGACGCCTCCTAATTGTAATGCCCAAAGTGTTAAAGGAGAATGATATTTTGAAAATCAAATCGAGATCATGTAAGTAAAAAATTATTTAGAGTTTTACTTCTAGGAATAAATTCAATTCATTACATACACATATATGTATATGTGCTACCCAAATGCATAATAGTTTGGCTACCATGGATTTTTACATTCATGTTACAAAATATTTTATTAGTAGTTATCTCATCGTAGGATGAACAATAATTAACAATTATGAAAATCAATATATTTCTTAACTGAACATAACAAATATAATACTTTAGCTCTTAGATAGTAGTAATAATAGTAAAGGAAACAAAACATAACACTTCAAGCAAAATAACCTTCAGGCATAGAGAATAACAACTTCTGACAGTCTCCTTGAGTTATTGAGTCCCATCTTTCCTGAAGTTTTATGCGCAGCTCCTCTAGTGTCCTCGCTGGATTTTTTCCTTCATTCGGGGCTATTTACAGACCATTCCACCAAAGAAATGTTGTTTGCAAATAACCAAGATTTTGTGGACCTTGCTGTGTGGTAGGAAGCATTATCCTGCTGGAATATGTATTCCCTCCCAGGCACTGTAAGTTAGGTATGGGAGGTAGGAGCTTGTTTTCTAGAATTTGCTGATATTAAACGACATTAAGGACATAGCAGTACATCAGGCGCAGCATTTTTTCAAAAGAGGATAAAATAACTTTTCCAAGATTACCTCCTTGTTAGGATCCGTTTGTAAATGTATAATATATAGGGTTTAAAATTCACATTTCATCAACATTTTGTTTTTTGAACTAGGAAAAGAAAGCTTGAAATTCAACGAAAATTTCGATAAGTTTAGAATTTGTTTCCCCATAACATCTACATTTAGAAGCAAATCCGCACAAGTAAGGTATCATTAGAAAAATACTTTTATCCTGTTTTGAATGAGCCCCCGATATCCTTATAAAAAATTATTCAGTATTCGACAAGACATCGATTGGAATAGCATTTCCTACGTAGAATCCAAACATTCTGTATAATGTAGAAAGCTATACTGGTTGTGTACACTGCGTATTTTAATTTTCATTCAAATAAAAACTTCTTCAAACATTAAAATCACACATCATATATAGCATAATACAAATAATTTCAATAGTTCATGGTTCGAATGAACTTGAAATAAAATTAACTTTGAATTTGTAATCAAATCTAATTTTATTTTAGGTTCCTCAAGCAGCATTTCCACAGTAAGTTCCACAGGAGATGGAGAGAGGTAGGTACAAAAAATACTTTTTTCAAGATATAGATTTAACAACATTTATTAAATAATTACATTTCTGTCATGTGGTTCTTTAAATATTTTTTTTTCAATTTCTCTCTCAATATAATATATATATATATTTTTTTTTAGCAATTTGAAAGGCACAGTTAATTACAAAAATATCGTTAAGCCCACTGGGAAACAGTTAGCAGCATTGCCTCAAGTACCGGACGAGCAGGATTTACCGGCCCTTGTTTAGTCCGCGTGACATCTTACAACGAAAATTCAAAGTCTTACACAGGATAGAACATCATTCAATGAATTACTTTTATTCTTTTTAATCTATATGTCGTTAATTTATTTTGTCTGATAAACTTTTACAAATTACCATCTCGGTATAAATTTACAATCTTGTAATACAAAACTCTTTTGCGATTGTTTTAGTAAGTTAACCGGTTTCAACTTGAACAGCTTTTATTCAGAACTGTGAGCTGTCAGACAGTGAAGGACTACGGATATGCACTGTATTGTGGGTACACGCAACTGTAGTATATGAATAATTTTTTTGGTTATAATTGTTCTTTCACATTTTGTCAACTATGAGAATAATGCTCTTTAGTTATACCTACATAAACATTAATATAAATTATTTGTTGTCTTTCATTTTTTATATAAATATGCAACACTGATCTCGACAAAGACAGAAATGATAGTACATCAAAAAGGCAATTTACTCTTATTAGTGCCGCTGTCTGATCTTTTGTTTCTCATCGCTCTCACCATATTCATTTATTTTTTTATATATATTTTTTTTTATATACAAAAATCTGTATTCGACAAATATTTAATTATTTTGACCATCAAAATAGTTAAAGTATCAGTCTATTGCGGCGTTAACTCCTAACTTTGAGTAAAATTTTGGGAATACCACTTTATTTCCTTCATTTCGTTTTATCCCCTCGAAATTGGAAGTTTTGCTTAAATTACATACAAAAGCCAACATGCAATGCATACATTCTTTTAAGTTTACATAAAAGAAATTATTTTTTTCTAGATAATGCTACAATTTTAATGATTTGAAAATATGCGAAGGTAAAAGCACCTCGCATTAGAACATTATTTGCCCTAACTGCCATTTATGTGAACACTTTCATAAAGTTGTGGAGTACATAGCTATAAAATATCTGTTAAAATGTACGCAGAGAAACAAAGGAAATATTTATGAAGAGAAATACAAAGTTCTGTCTTAACATCTAATTTTATTTCTTTTCCTTTTACACGTAACTCAATGGTTATAGTTGTTTGTTACGTCGTTTGTCAACTTGGATTTTGGCTACAAACCTTTTAAAAGTTTTATAATGTTGAAATTTTATCCAGTGGCAAGTGGCCTTAATCGACAGAAAAACCCCCACTTTTAAGCAAAATAAAACAATTTTTATATTTTTATTTTTGAGAGCACCAATAGTGCTAATTTTATAAATTCTTACCAATGCAATACTTTTCGTTGATTTTTAGAATATTAATATTGGTTGGCCAACTGCTGTTGCTTGTTACTGCTTGACATTTCTTAATTATTTTTTTCATTATTTCAGCCTTAGTCTCTAACTACAAATACATATATTTTTTAATCAATTTAAAAATTAAGTAGGTAAAACAAAATATGTCAAAGGTAGAATAAGTTAATCCAAAAGGAGAATAGTACAAATTTTATTTTCTTGACTCGTAAAATGTGGGTCTTATATAAAATTTTGAAGCTTATGATGAAAAATGGTTCGATTATATTTAACGACTTCGAGCCAAAACATAAGATACATACCAAAAAAGAGAGATGAAATTATCTGTTTTTTTACTTAACTAGACAAACTAGAAAAATTAAACTAGTTCATGACGTCACTGGTTCAGTTGCTAACATCCCAAAAATTCAACTTTTGTTCTGAACTAAAAAAGTCTTTTTAATATCAAAATATTTTTTTTAAAATATTTTTAATTCATAATGAAAATTTGTTTTCTGCATATTCCATATTAAAAAAGTAAGTAAATAAGCTGAGTGTGAATTAGTCAGAAAGCAGTTCAATTTTTCTAGTCTGTCTTTTATATAGTAAAGTAAAATGTTTTGTGTCAATCAGTTCAATGCTTTTCGAGAAAATCGCCAACATATCAATATAATGTACATATGTACGTACATATATTTGTATGCATATACATAGACTTTTTTAAAAAATCGGTTAAAATGATTATTGTCCATATGCCTAACAAACCAATTGCTCGACAATCTTTTGCCCGACAGCTATGTTCTTGAAAAATTTTTCAAAGCTCCCTATTCAAAGCACAATAGTTAGTCAACAGGCATTTTGCAAAAGGAAAATATTTAGTCAATAGGCTTTTTGTAAAAGGAAAATATTTAGGCACATTCTAAAAGAAAGAATAGTTAGTCAATAAATATTTTGTAAAAGGAAAATATTTAATTAATAGCCGTTTCGTAAAAGGACAATATTTAGTTGCTATCGCGCAATTCGTGCCGGGCAAATGGTTTGTCGAGCATTTACAATCGGGCAAATGGACGGTTACCATTAAAAATGTCTCTCAATCAAATTGGAATCAAGAAATTTACCTTGATATTTCAACATCAATTTTGTCATTAACATTCGCACATAAACGCAAAATGTAGATTTTAATAGTCCCTGGCAATATCGGTATCCTTATGTTGCTGTCGGTCAAAATTGATAAATACCGTGAAACTATAAATCAGTCAATGTCAGAATTCAGGCTCCTTATTTCCTACGCATATTGTTTTTTCGACTTTGTTTCATATCGCTAATTGTTAACACCTTAAATGAGAATTAATTGTAATTTTACCTCAAATCATCAACGAAACAAATTCGCGACAGATTTTTAAATTAAGCTCATTAGGGCGGTTTAATAAGGTCTCATACACTGCATAGTGAAATTTAATGCAGTTACTTTGTTATTGTAGTTAGAAACAACATTAAAAATTTTGGGTAAATTCAAAACCATGTCAAACTTTCATCAAAATCTAATTATTCTAATACTCTTGTTTTGTTTCTTTTTTTTTAATTTATATACTTTATATTTAAATACATATTTATAACCTTGGTTTATAAAAATTAATATAATACACTGCTTTTTGTCCTTCGTTTTAATATATTTCTTAGTATTAATAAAGTGCGTCTATCTTTAAAGGGGAATTCGTTTTGCTCCTTCGCCTATTACGAAAAACGTATTCTTTTTTAATAAAAATCTGAAATTTTTTTTCTGACTTCCAATACACGGTATATTTGTCGTAGATATTCAAAAATCTACATATTCTTCAATAATCTAAAATATTTCATTGAAAACCTGAGAAAATTAGAAATAAAACAAACCAATACTTTGGAAAAAGTGAATATTAGCACATTATTCGCACTTTATGTATGTTTGAGCTTTCAAATTTTGTCCAGAAAATAAAATTATATTGAATTTTTTTTGAAAGTTATGGGATTTTACATTTAGTTTTTCAAATCGTTTCCAGGTATTATTTTCTTTATTTTATTCCTAGTTCAGTTCGTTGCAACAAAATCGTGTTTAATGTTTCAAGTTTATGGTATGAGATATAAAAATGAGTACGGTGTTAATTCGTCAGAGTTAAGATTTTTTTTTTAATTTAAATGAACATTCAGTGGGTAGTAGTGTTTTGTTACATGTTTATAAATAATAATAATTTTACATTATTTTTAAACAAGCAAAAATATCAGACCGTAATTTTACCTGCCTCGCTTCAAAAATATCTTTCCAATTATACTTCTTCCGATTAGTGTTTAATTATTGTTATTATTATTTTTTGTAATGATTGTTTTTGAAGAGGAGATGAATGCTTTACTGATATGTTAATCAATTCATGTGGCTTTTTTTATTTTTTCCTAGCTAATGCAACAAAAGTTAAAAAGTAACTAAATAACGTAATGTGTCGAATATGCAGCGTTGTCATAGACATTTTTATTATTTCGTCTAATTCTTAGGTGGCATAAAGTTTTTCTTACTGTCCTCAAAAAGTGGCAGCCAAATAACACTGATCAATATTTTGGATATTTTTTGTGTCACAGAACAAAAATTATAGATAATTTTGGTAGGATTATAATGTAGCTTACCTTACCCTGAACCTTAATCTTTGTGTATAAGATACTAAATTAGTAAATATTCTTTTGTTACTTTTTTTCATAATATACAAAACATTTTGGACTTGAATGGATTTCTGATTTTGAACTGCTTTGTGCTATGATAGGTTAGTTATCATATGAACTGTGACAAAATTCTTGTTGATCATTGAAATCATTTTTTGTGGTTGCTTCAATTAGCAAAGATTATTACTTGGTGGACAGAACAAATTCCGGTACAACAGCTGTCACTCCAAATTTAAGTCTTACCTTAATTCGACAATTTCTTTCATTCATTATTATTGTCCAGGATTAATTTACCGAATCTGTTTTGCATGTTATATTTTCAAATCTTGATTTTCACGCACAATTAGATCCATTAGACACCATTCATTGAAATACCTAAAACCTATGTATGCGAATAGGTAACAGAAAGTTGTTTAGATACTCAAAAGGCAAATTAATTTGAATTAAGACTGTCAGAGTGTCTAGTCGCTGGTCGTAGAAACGAAACGCCTAATTTAAAGTGCGATACATTTTTCCAATGATATGTGTGCAATACTGTCCCCTATTATAAATGTTTTTTCTGCTCTTATTTTACATTCAGAATACGACTGAGCTGATATTTATGCAATGATTTCAACGATGTTGAACGATTAATTTGAACTAACATTAGCAAATAATAGCTGTGTTCCATTGAGCTGTGTAAAGTACTCCCGAGTACTTTCTCAATGGAACGCTACTTTGATCGTCAGGAGTAAAATATAAATTCAAATTTTGACATTTCATCGTATTATATTTGTTGCTTTGATTGTGCCTTATTTATTAAAATGGAAATATTTATATATAAATATGTTTTGCTGCCTAAACTACTTAAATTTTATTATTTGAATCCTTGTGATTACTCCAGAATAGCTAAAGCTGCAACGAAAAATGAGGAAAAGCTTTCATTTCCATGCAAACCTAGTACAAAAACCACCATCCACCTGGCGGGAAAATGTGGCGTAACTACTCAGAACTTCTGCTCGCCAACTGTAGCTAGAGTAGTTCAGCGTAGCCAGAAGTACTTGGGAGTATTTTACACAGCCCAATGGAACACAGCTAATGTCACATGAAAGGAATAATTTACAAATTTCCAATTATTGTAATTACATACATTACATACACCTTTTATACCTACAGATAGTTATCATAATTTGTGGTATTTCCTATAGTAGAATGTGGGAATGTAATATTATACTAATTTATTGAACAAGAGAGTTTGTGTGATTTCATATTCCATATTTTCGAGAAAGTACATATAATGGAAAATGATTGTGGAGGTTTTTGAGGAACACTATTTAATCCATTAACACTACACCCACAAGTTTGAAAGCGCTAACCTTAATGGAAACTTTCTAGAAAAAATCGTTAGGGTTCTCAAATACCATAAAACCGTGCAATTGGCTTGTTATGTATTTAAATCACAAATAAGTGTCCATAGTATCGTAATACATATATATCCCATGGTTAAATTATAATAACATCGCAGGAATGATCAAAATCGATAATCTCGGACCTGCTCTGGTTTTCGTATGAAAGCGCAATTTAAATTCTTTACATGTTTTTTAAAAACTTCTGTTCTTGAAATCGTTTCAAATGATTAAAAAAAAAATTAACAAAAGCACTTTTTTGATTTTGATAATAAAGTTTTTAAAATTCTCATAAATTAATTTTAGTTACCTTTAGCTGCGTTATTTCGTCTAGCCAAAAAAAAAGGAAATTTAGCTAAAATTTGAAATTTATCTTGATTAACTTATAATAAATTTTAAATGTTCTAAAAATGGCAAATCTTACAAAATCTGTCTTAGGGAGATGGAAAGATTATTTTGATTTGCTTGATATTCCGATTACCGAAGGAGTTAACTTAATTGAATTGAAGACAAAACTTGAATATATAAAAAGTATAAATAGGAAAGCCGATAAAATCCAAAATAAAATTGGTATTTTACAGAAACAATTCTATTTTCCTTTGTGGAATGTCGGAAATTTTTCTTAATTTTAGCAGACGATTTAATGATGCTCAATTAGAAATAGTTTGGTAAAATCGAGTCTTATTTAAGGATTTTCAATTCAAAAGGTAAGCTGTTTTCGATTAAATTTCCCTCAGAATGCAGAACATGGGAGTTAAATTCCTTTCAGTTATGTTCGACTGCAATTAATTTTTCATTGAAAGTGGTTACAATAATTCGGTAAAAAAATACAATTCAATTATTTTGAACTTGTTTGCGAAAAAAATAATGGAAATTAAAATTAATTTTTAAGAGTTTTAGGTATTTTATGGAATATTTATCCCAAAGGGCTTTTGTTAAGCTATTTTCGATTTGTTCCTTATGGAAGTTAGAACAGGGTCCTGTCTTGTTTTTAATAATTCGCTTTTCTAAGTTTTCTTCATGCAGAGAAACGGCAAACAGCATTGCACCGATTTTGTTTGTCACTTTATGTAAGAACATCGCTGGGCAAACTTAGATAAAGGACAACTGGTAAAAATATGAAATGTTATTCTTGAAAAATCAAAACATTAGGAAGTACCACAAAGTGCGAAAACCTTAACTGATTCGTTGATATGAGGAGCATTTTGATTTAGCATTTCTTAGACAGCACAAAAATAAATGGTTCGTTTACCGAAGGCGCACCCTTTTTGATATTACGTAAGGAAAGTTTTGCAAATCTACTGTGCCATTGTTAATTCATGAATGCACTCGAAGTACATCTGATAGTGCTAATTGCACGCTTATTTATTGCAATCTATTGATGAAGTCGTGTGTCCGATAGTGCGCTGTGCGGCTACTCGAAACCGAGAAGTTTAGCTAGTTGAAGTGGAGCTGGGATTTTTCGTATATTGTGTAATTTAAATGTGTTATGCAACTGAAATAGAAAGCTTACATACTCACTAAAGCACCGTTAATTACATCACTACTGGACGAGTGGTTTTTATAAAATTTAATTTCCGTTTACACAAAGTATTAATTACATTTTTAATGTAGATTACCTAACAACAAGAATTAAAGGAAAACATAAAAAAAATAAATGAAAAGACAATTTGAATCTTGCACAGAATTGCCAGATGCCACCGATTTAACACTGCCAATGTCGGTGGGTTACGATTGAAGAAGTTTTGGTCCGATCGGTTGGTGAAAAGTTGAATCAATCCACTTGGCGGCGAGTCGACAATGCTTCAAATTTAGTTTGAAGTCGACAAAATAATGTTTTTATACAGAAATGCTCTTAGGTACTAGGTAAAATTAACGATAAGTAAAAAAGACGTGAACAAAACAGCTTACATTTATTACAACTACTCGTTAAAAAGTTTTAATAAAAACAGACGAGATACAAAAGAAGAAAATGTTTTATAAAAACTTTTATATATTTTATGGAAAAAATATACGAAATACATATGTACAGATCTACAAGACTTTTGTTGCTGGTGTTGCAAGTACAACAGGTGGCACCCACCCCTAGTTCGTTAGAACTTAAAAAGTAAATTCCTCTTTAGTTAAAAGTTAATTTGCTCTCAGTTTCCATTTTTTGGCATCGGTTCGTTTGTTCTGCCCCCCCGGCCGACTGCTCCGCCTCGTCCTCTCACGCTCTCTCTCATTTATGCACAATTTTAATTTAATTTAAATCTTTTTTTCTTTAACAATTCGTGTAAAATTAGTATAATCAACTATTAAACAATCTTATATTAACTGCTCTTTAGGTTCTTGTATTTACCAAAAAGTAGTAAATAATCTCGTAGTAAAGATATTGTAGTTTTGCTGCAGCTTCTCGAGCAGCTAGGTTTTTCGTCTTCTGTACCGCTAATACTATTACTACTACTACTTTTCTGGTACTTGATGTTTTTAATATTTCCCCTTAAAAGTCAGACTTTTGTGATTTGTTAACTTTCTCGGTTTGGTAGCTTGGAATGGAAATGACGTGGCCACGGGAGGGGCCATTCATATTGTCTTGGAACTGGACCGCGAACATTTTTCTCGAAGTATTTAAAATATCTAAACCACCATTCTCGCCCGATATAGTTGTTACTGCCAGACTGTAAAAATAAGCATTCAGTAAAGATGTCGGATATAATTTTACTAATTTACCTTAAGAAGGAAGCTGTTGTTTGCTAAAGTGTGGTACGTCCAAAACAGTCGGGTGGTAACGTAGTACGCAATAAGTACGTCAATTGTGTAGTGACCATGTGCTACAAGGACTAAAATTACACCCACAGCTGCTGTGCAAGCCGCTGCCCAATGCAAAAGATAAAACCTTCTTGGTGAGTCTGAAATGCGATGGTTAAGAAACTTGGATTTAAGATTCACAACATTCTTACATTCTGCTATCACTAGGTAACCTAAGACTAGCATGACTGTATGACCGCTGTAGATGTAGTCACCGCAGTAGGTGTGTTTTCCATTTATTGATAGGCCAAAGCCTGATATAAGCTGAAATACCCTTTTTGCTATTACCAAGGGTGTCGTTGTTGTGTTCGACTTTGGACTGCAGAAATATGTTGTACTTGAAACCGGCAACACAGTGACATACATAGTGATTGACCTCATGAAGTATAATATCGCCACTATAAGAAATATTCGCCGCATCACAATGAATCTGCAAATGAAAAAACAAATTTATAAAAAAAAAAATATCAATCAGCTTAATATAGAACATTAAGAAGATAAATACTAAAATGTTTTTATATTTGAATACATGCGCATATAACATTTTCATTCAATTATTTATTTGGGAGTCTACTCAAGATAACAATTTTCTTATAATATAATTATCTGTTAGTTAAGACAAGAAGCAAAAGTTAAATATTAATCTTAAATCGGAGTTAAACAGCTTTTACTAAAAGATAACTGTGGAAAATGAAAGGAAATGATATTAATTTTAGATTGCGCGCTGTTACAATTTTATTTATTTATTTTTCTAGAATGACAAGTGACATGTCAATTCTTTAGGATTATTTTCGAAGATTAGAAATTTGGAAGCGAAAAGTTTCTATCAGGTCACGTTGTTCAGAAAAATAGGATGGGTTACAATAAAGAAAATTTTTATTTGAAATATTGATTGTTTTCAGATTTTTATTAAACAGTTGAACAAATGAATGACTACATCCGATTATTTTTCGCGCATTTCTCGCATTTATAGAAAAAAAAGTGATATTAAGAATTTCAGAAGAATATATGTAATTATATCCTTTAAGATTAAACAAACATTTGGAAAATGTATACTTTCAAAATATGTACATATATTAATACATATGAGATGTAATATGGTCATTTCCTTTCTGACCAAAATAACTGCTGCTCCGTATAACAATTAGCGCTTAACCTAATTCCGATTAAGCTTGTAAGCTTTACATTCGAACCGTTTGCGATAAAAATGTAGTTAAACATTTTCAAATTAATTTTTTTTTTTTTTAAATTATAAGAATTCATAATAACTCTCACTTTTTGACACTGACATAAGACAAATACAAAAGAACGTATACTTGTACTTTTCTACACTTATCATTAACAAACAGTCAGCTATTTTCCATTTTGGACTTGTTTACTTGCATCGGAAAATAGTTATTAGTAAAAATATAAAGTGGACGGAATTAGGAATTAGAGCGACGGTCGAAAACAGCGGAGCTGACATATGACACCCCACCTGAGCTAATGAAAGAGAAACCTGTTTTCCAATTACCAGTTTTAGGTGCGCAAAAAAATCGTTTTATTGACAAGGTGTAGAGTTCTATATCTCAAATTTAAAATTGATATGCATTTTGGATTAACATTCCTTTAACCAAGAATAGACGATATAAAAAGAAGTAATATAACGATATAAATAAATAGACATACTATAACATTTAATTGATCCAAAAAACGTTCGGATACATACCTGTGCTTATGAAAGATAACTAGCAATATGCAGGAATTAACTGTAATCATAATAAGTATTTCGCTTATGTTAAGCGCCCAATCTTGTGGTGCTATGTTGTCTAACACAATATCTGGCAATGGACGATAGACTTCCCTGTCTGGTAATTTCTCATGAACTAAAGATAATGAGACTGTGGCTAAAATGAAATTTACAGCGAGTATCACAAATGCTGCGGAAAAAAGCAATTAGTTAGCGTTTTTGCGTTTTAAAATTTCAAATATAGCTATAACTTACAAATGAATGTTTTCCATTTCTCCTTCGGAAATTTTGGTTCTTCTCTTAAAGGCACAGGAACATCGAGTTTTATTATCACCGTCTCACCATTGTTGAGATTATTTGACTGGTGGTAGGGCAGACTGTAACTTTCTTCAGGTACTTCCTGCAATGGAAAAGTTTTTTTTGTAAAATATTAGTTATGGGTAAGATAAATTTCTATAAGAAAAGATAAAGAGCTGTCCTTCAAATTCAACTCTTCGCAGATGTGGAACGTCGGCCTTTCAGGCCATTACGTGTCTGGCATGGAAAATGCAGCCGTTCTTATAAAAGGACGCCACGTCAGCGACACCCACAGGACATATTTTACAAAAATTTCCTTAAATATCCTCCCGGGATAGACCTATTCAAAATCTGGTCCAGGCTCCCCTGAAGCATTTCATGAGTCATAACCGTGCCACTCCCTCACAAATTGACCATGAGCACTTCGGGGCCCCCCTTCCTGACCCACTTCTCGGGAAACTTTCTTGTATCCTTCCGAATTGTCTGGCCGGAGAAGTCCTCCCACTGCAATATAATATTTTTACGAGGCGACAGCGTTCTTCGGGAAGCTGTGAACGGAATTTTTAACCAATGGGTCTGGAGTCTGGAGTCTGGAGTCTGGAGCCTTTTGTCGTCGTCTTCCGTGCAGCGAGATGACGCAAACCCAGAAACCGCATCGTTCGCGGGCATCTTCCGGTTCATTGCATATGCAGGGAAATTGGAAAATTGTTTGCAAATGAAAAACAGCAGGTCGTGCAAAGCGCTCGTTATGCAACAAGTTGATTCGATTTAACAATTAAAAATTCAATCACCGCAGAGGAACTTTAACTCGTCCGGGAAAAGCCACGAAATGTGTTACTACCGCAGTAATTTCGTTTAACGGACGGTTAATTAGGAGTTAGTGCTGTTTTAAATCTAATTACGACCAAATTACGTCAGTGCTTAAACTCTAAAATCGTTTCGGTTTACAACGAGTTGGGTTAAAGTACCATAGTAAAAGGCAGCCGTTTTTGGTCTGGTTGCCACCGCGGGGTAAAAGTTTTTGGTGTTTTCAATTTTCATTTAAAATATTGTACCTTAATGCTACCTTCAATGTCGGTTTTAGCAGTATTAGCCAAAAAATAGCACAAAGAAACTGTTTTAAGGGATTACACTAACTTGAGATTTCAAGAAATAAAAAAAATTTCACCTAGAACTAGACTACTACCTAATGCTTTTCAGAATAGGTTAATTATTTCCACATACCAAAATTCAAATTATTACAATTATTACAATCAATTGAAATAAGCTCGGCGGTGAATATTCCATGCATTTTACGTTTAACTTTTCTTTACGTTTTTGTCTAAACTATACGTTTTTTAAACCGATTTTGATAAAAGTAAACCACATATTCCTGATAACATTATCGAAGAAGAAGCATACGATATTTTTTATTTGGATGCTGCATTAATTGTTCATAAATTGTTAAAGCTCAATTTTTCTATGATAATCAGAATTGTTTTTTCAAACAGCTGTTATTTATACAGAATAATTGTATGCTACATCTTACCTATTACCTTTCTAAATAAGAAAAAAAAAATTTATTTAGTTTTTAAAAAATAGAGAAGGAAGAGTTTTGAAAACAGTGTCATATTTGATGACGATTTTTGTTTTGTTTAATTATATACGTAGCATTACTATGTTTAATAACAATTACAATTAGGTATTTTGTATATTTTATAACTCAGTCAAAAAGATTTTTCTTTCTTTTCAAAAGCTATAGGCATTTATATACAATATACCATGCGCTACATGAAATAATGAGCGAAAATAAACCAAAACATTAAACACGATTATCTTGAAACTAATATGTAAATTTTCAAAGGTATACCAACGAATTTTTTATAAGTTATAAAAAAATTAATAAGTTCAATAATTTATTTCTATAGAGTCTAGAAGACTCTAATAACATATGTATTTTCAACAGTATGGTTTATTGCGAAATGTAAGAGGATTAAGAGATTCTTTACTTCTATATGCTGCGTCTAATTAGGAAAAGTTATTTTTGGGTATTAGAAAAAGTAAAAGAATCGAAAGTAAATATCTTGTTTTTTTATTCGCACCTGTAATTAGGAACGTGTACCTAATTAAAAATGTTTAAAAATAAACTGAAAAATCATTGATAAATTAAGAATAAAAGAAAGAATTATTTTACTTTACTATATAACTCTAAATATGTACATCTACCTCCACTATACAAATACAGTACATAATCTTATTTAGATTATCTTTAAATTGTATCCAAAATCCATGATCCCTTTCCGCATGATATTGAATATGTAAGTATAGCTCTCTGTATAAATATAAATTTACTATAGTCATTCCATAGTGTCTGATGGTAGAAATTAGTGCCCTCGAGATATGGACACCCTACCCTAACGCCGCTACTGCTAACTTGAATTCAATTAAGCTAAGGTCTGCAGTTCGCCTACAATTTGTATTTAATCCATTTGATGTTACCACAATTTTTGCTGATGAGGTAAATTTTTTGGCGGACTTTAATTTGAGAGTTTTAGCTCAACTCAGATTTCAGAAACAACAAATGCTTATAAGGCGACGTAAAAGGAGATGTGAAACTCAATATCTAAACAATTCTCATATTCAGAGGATAGTCGAAGGGTTATGCATATTTAGATAAATTTGATATGTAGGTACATATAACATCAAGAAAACCTTAAAATGCGTTTAATTGTTGATTCATCGGTAGAAATAGTCAAGATACCAACAAGATTATTTACCATTTCGGAATATTAAATGAACCTTCGTTTTATTCCTTGAAGTTGCGTATAAATAGGAAAGAATAAGTGCCATGATAGTCGTAGCAGCACTTGTCGCTGAAATAACCCTAACATGTCCATTTAGTTTTTTAACAGAAAAATAATTACTTATATTCAATTTTACTTCAAGTCCCAGGTGATTATGAGTGTAACAGTTTTACCTAGCCGTTTAAGTTTCTAAAATAAATTGAAAATTCACAGATTTTATTAATAAATTCTGTAAAAAAACATTAAAAATGTTTTAATAGAAATGGAGTTAAGAAAAGGTAAAATAGGAAAGAATTGTTGCTTCAAAAGTAACTATTAAATTCATTTCATAAACATATTTTAAACTTCAACGTCAAAATGATCTTTCTTTTCTATTTTATTTCATGTTCAATTTCAATTATATACATATACTACTGTGTCCAAAAAGTAAGGTGACATTTGAATTTAAACTGCGTGCGCAAATGGATTTGAGGAAATGCTTTTATTGTTAGGTCGGTAGGACTGTATTCGAGATCCGTCCCAAGTTTCACATCAAAATATTCATTAGTATTTGAGATACGCTTCGTGTTGTGAGCTGCTAAAAGTGAGTTTTTCGTTTTTTGCGATGTCGACATTTGTTGAGCAAAGAATTTGCATTAAATTTTGTTTGCGGAATCAATTTTCTGCTGCGGATACGTTGAGGATGGTGCAGAAAGCCTTTGGTGATGAGGCTATGTCTAAAAAAAATGTTTACAAGTGGTATAGTGAGTTCCAAGCCAGCCGTGAACGTGTCGAAGACGAAGAGCGTCCTGGGCGACCATCAACCTCAACCGACGAAGCTCACGTTCAACAATCAAAGATTTGGTGTTGAAAAACCGTCGATTAACGATTAGAGACCTTGCTGATGAGGTTGGCATATCGAAAGGCTCGGTCAATACCATTTTAAAGGATGTTTTGGGCCTCAAGCGCGTCAAATCTCGACTGGTACCGAAAACATTGAATTTTTTGGAAGAAAGGCGTCGCGTTGAAGTGTTCGTTCGTGATCATTTCGCCAAAAACTCAACCCATATCGTTCCGCAACCACCGTATTCACCTGATCTGGCGCCGTGCGACTTCTGGCTGTTCAGCAAGCTCAAAAGACCGCTCCGGGGACACCGTTTTGATACGATAGAAGAGATTCAAGCCGCAGCGAAGACGGAACTGAAGGCCATCCCGGAAAGTGACTACAATCAGTGTTTCAAAGATTGGAAAATCCGTTGGCATAAGTGCATTGCATCGGGAGGGGATTACTTTGAAGGGGATGTAATTGATTTGGAAGAATAAATAAAGAATTTACAAAATAAATACAATGTCACCTTATTTTTTGGACACAGTAGTATATAATATAAATGAATTGTATGCAAAAATTCAGAAAGTAACTTAACTACTGAAACTCAAAAAAGGCTCTGATGTTAAGAAACAGCAACTAACCCTCAAAAAGATACTCAATCCTCATATTTCTCAGTTGAATGAAAATTTCCCCCTTTATTATATGTTAGAAGAAAATAAAACCTATAATTAATATGAATTGCCTAATTAACTATAATCATGGATGCTAGTTTGTCTTTTCGTCATTTAGTTGATTGTTTAAGATAACACTTAAATAAAAATTATCTGACGATAGCGTAATCTGTGTACGTGTAATTGAATTCAAAGTTCCTAATCACAGAAAATAAACTTTTTTGTATAGCTATCTTTGAAATTCCTTGTTTTATTGTAAATGTAGTGTGTGTTTCTTTTATAATAATATTATAGTTGATATGTGACTAATTGCAGCACAAAGTCCCAGGAGATAAGATAATATAGACTATCATTCCAAGATTTAATACTAATTCAATTATGACAAAAAAAAATCGGACGGATTCAAGCCACTAATAACATGATGAATATGAAGTGGAACCGAAAGACTAAACTTAGTTTCATTCTGATCATACAAAAGGGTTTCATTCTGATTCCAAAAATTTGAGTACAAGAAAAGTCTAAGTATCAGGCAAAGATCAGGACTAAGGTACCTATCTACTAGGTCGAAATCAGAATTTCAAAACCAGGTCAGAGTTAGTAGCCACTCTTGACCTGTTTCACTACCCCACGATTGTGTGAACTACATACATATATGCATTTATTTTTTAAATGTATACATGTACATATATTACTTTATGATATATATCGAATCAGTTCGTAAAATAAAGCTGATTAAAAGATTAGATTTTTCAAAAACCAAATTATTGGTTTTATATGTACTATACTACAAGACCACGGTCGAAAGGTGCCTAATTTTAAAATATACGCAATGATTGTCTACAACTTCCGCACGTGTGAATCTAAGTTATAAATTAATTCTAAATGAAAGCTCTTCACTCATCGTTTTAAGACGCTGTCATTCATTTGATGATATAATCGAAGAACTTCTTAAAAAAAAACTATTCAAAGTTCACTTTTCTCGCGTATCACCAAGTGGTATGGAAAAGTAATGAATCAGTGCCTTATGTATATGTAGTGGAATATCTACAACGAGTAATCTCTAGACGAAATATAAGATTATTCACATACAAAAAATAACCATGCAAATTGCTCTGATTTCCGCTTTGGTGGTCTCGCAATGCCGCTTATAAGATAATTCACGGCTTTAATAAACTCAGCAACAAGTGAAAAAAAAGCCACCGGTGATAAGAAGTGCAAGACGGTAATATCTTTTGATTGAATGACTCATTCCGCTAAATGTTTTCATTTCGAATCTTCTCGTTACTGATTACGTTTAAGAGACCTTTAAATCAGGTTCAATTACTCTGGGCGAGGGGCAGATACTGTGAGGAAAACGGCTCCCTTGTTAATCAAATTTATTCACTTAATTTCGTACAATTTTCATCGACTGACGCAATTTTGTTGTTGTTTGTGTTGATGGTATCAACAATATTAAAAAATAAATTAAGATTGCCGATGGTAAATATAGAACTTTCATTATAAATTGAACTTATGTATATATATCTTTTAGTATTTTTATCATTTTCAAGGCGGTCTTTAGTGCATTTTTGTTTAAGATATTAGTATAACAAATAATGTAACCTTAAACTATAAAATCAATATCCAACAAGAAATTTTCGAATGAAAAAATTGTCAGTGCCTGACTTAACATAAGAGAAATGAAATATTTTAGAGAATTGCTAAATAACTTAGTCATCGTACATTAACCTCTTTCTCGTTGAGCTAGTTAACATTTTGCTTAACATAATTTGGCGTAGTTATTAACAGATCCCATTCTTTAGTCACCCTTCAAACTTTCAAATTTTCTTTAGGTAATAGAATTGAATCAGTTCAAAGTTCATCCGCTTTCATCCTTTTTCTATAGACAACCTCAACCTAACTGGTTTCATTGACTGTCCGCCTGCTTACTAACCCTCGTAATGTTAAAATTTTCCTTACCTTTCGTCACGAAAGTCATCGCACTAAGTACGATCCCTTGAAACTCTTCACTAGAATACTACGGAAAATCATCTACATACATACATACTTTGTCACCTTCGACTACAAGGTTGGCAAAGTTTCCTACTTTTTAGCTGCGTAATCCAATCTTAAATAATAAAACTGTCCTAAATCGTCTTCCGAAAACACCTAAATACCTACATACTAAAACTGTGCTGCTACAAACATACACCGAAAGAAAAATAGCAATACTAATTAATCTTTTGTTGATTATCAGCCAATTAATTGAATTAGTTGTTATAACAATTTAAAGTAGTGAAATCAACTAATATAGTTGAGAAACTAACTAATTTTGTAAATGTTTTTCTCACTGTTTTAGATCTATCAACTAATTTAATTAATTGGCTGAAAAAATAGTTAATTTTGCTGCTCTTTTTCTTTCAGTGTACAAACGAATTGTTAAACAAAACAACAAACAAATCGTCAATAGTTAAAAATAACAATTACTCTTACAGTAGGTAACCTTAACTCCAAGCAGCGTTAAACAAAGAAGATAAACGTAACTCAAAGTAACAATGTATGTTACTCCTACCAAATTCGTCAACATGCTGTAAAGTGCTACTCATCAGATGCCATATGACACCTATTTGTCAACAATATTCTGTAAAGGGCCGCTGATAATCACACCGCTGCGATGCTGATGTCGCAGTGAATTTCCGTGTTTTTCTTATCTTTTTGGCTTTACCGAAAACACACATAATTGCAATCAGGTTATCTTTCAACACAACCTTGAAGTGTTTAGTTATCAGTTCAATAATGACCTCAAATTCTGGAAGTGTCATAACAGTGGTAAAACCCTTATTTATTTGCGAAACAATTTATTTTATGTATGCAAGTAAACAGAATTTACATTCTTTCGTTTTTTGGTAGAAGGTTAACTTTTTGACCTTATACACTCATTCGAAAATTTTAATGATTTTAATTGGACTGATAAATTAATAAAAACAACATCTTTTGTAAACATTTTGAAAATTTTGATCTACTGCCGTGCACTATTGAGCCCCAATTACGCATGGCATGAACTGGCATGAAACTGTCTTCATTATAAAAATTGGAAAAAAATCTATTTTTGAGGATAGAAAATCGACTGAAAATCAGAGAAACGTGGTTTCGAGAAAATCGTGTTTAAGTTTTTAAAAGGATACCTATATTCTGAACTCACAGTACCTCGCATTATACCCTCACTATTAATTTTTAAATTCAAATATCGCTCCAAAAATACTAAAAGCTCTTAAAATAAGTCAACATTTTTTTTTTTTTTCACAATCTGAAAGGTAGAAGACATCTTAAAATTTTGACAATATAATCCAATACATATGTATGTACAACATCTATTTATGTTCAATCAGTTTAGTTTGTAACTTCGAAAGTATTTAGAATTTTCCTCTGAAATTTTTAGAGGTTGAAATATGATAGCAATAGGATACATATTTGCTAAAAATCGATTTTTCCGACCCAAGAAAATGTAAGATTCCCTCAAACTGAGGATAAACTTTAATTTCATTTCATTTCAACCCCATATTTAACTATTATATGTTACATTATATAATATTTCAACATATCAGTAGATTGCCAAATAAAACCAGAATGAAATGACAAAATTTTATGTGAAAAATAAATTAAAATTATGATTAAATGCCAGTTTAAACGGCGCGCGTTTGAGCTCAAAACTAAAACTTGGACTTGAATAAAATATCATCTCGCAATTTGCTCACCTTTCATGTTAAAGTCAATGAAAATGTTATAACTGCTTGGACTATCATCTTAGACTTTAATTTAACCATCTTGCTTGCATTGTACTCTTTGCTAATGACACATGGATGTTCAGTTACAAGTTGATTTCCTTGAATGGTGCCTACTAGCCTCCATTTGCTTGCTAATTGCGTAAGAAGTAATAATTGCCGGAGATACGGCAAAGAATCGCATTGAATAAATTCAGCGACATGCGCGACCCCATTTTCATAGTAAAAATAAAAAAAACATAGATATGTGAGAATGTAAAATGCACGATGACTTCAATGCACCCGCGCCACACTTGTAGGTTGTTTGTTTAAAAATGCTCCATTTAGACGCTGAGCCCCCTAAACGTGCTCTCCTGGTGCACTGACTCCAACAATAATTTATTGTTGGCTGCACTCTATTTTTACGCGAAAAGATAAAAAGTTATGAAAAAGAAAACACTATTCTATGCATTCTTGCATCGCACAAAACAAATGCATTTCTGGCAGTTATGACGACAATCTATAATACTCACAAACGTTTATAGCATTTAATTACTAATTTGTGTTTTATTTAAGTGGTAATACAAACTAGCGATAACCAAACCGATAATTACATAAAGTGGTTTAGATATTTTTTTCAGACGCGATTTTTTTATTCTTTTAAATGAATAACAAATAGTTCATCCGGCTTAGAATGTCGTGGCACGATAAATATTTCAGTGAGATCACGTTCAGATAAATATTAGAATGTCTGAAACCATTAGTGTATTTTCATGTGATTGCAGTAAGATATGTATATAACTAAAATTAGCACTTTATTTTTTTCGACTATAACAACTCTTCAAACTGATCTTTCAGCTTTAAATTGTTAGCAACTTAATTATTTTCCTTCATTAATCTAGTAAAACTTGCTGCCCGTCGGTGTTGCATTTGCTTTGAGACCCCTGCTTTGATAGTTGCGTCAAGCTGTTTTTCTAGTACCCGCGAATTAGCTCAATAGCATTAAAGTCAACTCACCAGGGAGGCCAATTTACTTTGTGCGCTCCACGATAATTATTAGTATTATTTTTAACTTGCGGCTTCAGCTTGGAATTAATGTTGTGGTGAAACATGAATTAAATTTAATTTATTATATGGTGAAGCAAGAACTTTTATGTGAGTGTTACTTGTGTATAGCACTCAATAGTTGATTGATAATAAAAAAGCCAAACTCAGATATTATCCAAGCAATTAAAAAAAATTAAGAGCAAGTGTCGTAGCAAATAAAAAATAAATATTTTTATGTAATTTGTAGCCAAAACGTTTTAATAACTTATTTAACTATAAGTTGTACACACTACACAGTAAAAACAAATTTAATTTGATTACAACTAGCTAATTTTTAAACTTCAAACAAATCTAACTCTAGTGACGATCAGTAATTTTTCCGATTTTCAAACCGACTCCAGTTAAACTTGTGTTATTTGTTTTTAAATTATTTCATATTTTAGGTTTATAAAAACGATTCTATTTGTTTATTAATAGTATTTCCAAGTAATGCTATAGGTAATGTTTAATAATTTCAGGTAATTTTAAGTAATGTTGCTAAAGTACAGTAATGGTGAAGCAGCAATTCCTGGGTAATGGTACTGATCATTTGTCTTTTTTGCATTACCAGCAGTATAGTAAATAGTACTAATTATCATAATGCATTATTTTTCAGTTCTGCTTGAATGGAAGTCTCTGTGATTTTGCAGTTTAATTTTAATTTTAGCATAATTGAGGACAAGTTTTATAATGTTTTGTAAATTTGAAATTTAACTCTGAGTGTAGGTGGCAGTTTTGACTTTGTGATGTATCAATCTTCAAATTTTTGTTAAATACAAATTTAAACACGCGACGTTCTTACACGCGAAGCAAGAAGTGAAATTAATTATAGTCCTCTAACTTTAAACAAAAACAGTTCATGCACCATTGCTCGCTGAAGGTTGTAAAATCGATTTAATTAAAAAGTATCGAAGTCAATGTCAGTTTGTAATTATTTAAAACATTAATAAAGCCAAAGAACACGTGTTGAATATTTCTCTCTCCTATTTCTCAAAATGCATTAAGTTACCTACGTGATGCTCTTACCTTGAACTAAGATGCGAAAAAATGTTTTCTTGGCATGAAAAATAGAAACAAGAAAGACCTCGAACAATTCTTATTTCGGTGACAGACTATTGTTCCTTTTATTTTTACAAAGAAATTCATTTCGCGCACTTGAGACATTTATTCGATTTGGGCGACCTGACGGACATATGACTGGCTTCAACTTATTTTCGAAATCTGAAGTATTTTTTGTTCGCGCCAATGTTCACGAGTTTTTGAATTTTTAAGCAAAGTAAGTCTAAGAGATTTATGGATTTTGGTAGTCATCATCATAATTAAGTTCTTTTCAACAAGTAGTAGGTAGAAACTATTTTAACGACAGCACATGGTGGTGATTGAGGTTTAGATGTATGGTATATGAAAACGTTTCTTTTTGGCGCTAAACAGAGGATATGTTACTTGGTGAGAAATATCTTTAAGAATCTTCAGTTCGATGGTCGATTTCAGAAACAAATTATTCATGTTTTTAAATTCGATTTGATTGATTTCCTTAATTTCCATCAAACCACAAACACTGAAAAAAAAAGTCTTTCAAATTTAAAAAGTCACAGTGATAAATTGCTTAGTTTCTTGATTCCTGTTTGATTTGAATATCCTGAAGTTTTTTAAACAGTACTACGTTAAAATAACATGTCCTTATGTTTTCGATTTCAATGGAAATCTTGTTAAAATGAGAAAATAAATTATGAAAACCTCAATTCAGTCCTGTTTGAATAACAAGAAAACTTAGTTGTTTTATAATTGTTGATATATGTAAATAATTAATTGATGACATTCTCCATTATTTAACTTAACCAGAAGGCATGTCTATTTAAAAAATAGTATTTTAACTAAAGTTTTCTGATGAATGTTAATAGAAATTATATATGGTGAAACTCAATACGAGAAATAGAAGTTTTTAAAATGTTTTCGCAAAATCAAAATATTTTTAATATTAAAACCGAGATATCGCGTAAAAATACTGTATAATAGATGGACAGAAAATTCGAAACTATGAGGATTTTGGCGCATATCTCGAAAACCTGAGTTGATGGAAAAATTCTAATATGATCGGATTGGGTGTCAGTGCATCAAATACCTTTCGAAAAGCTTAACGGTCTAAGCGGTCTGTATTATGTTTTAACAAACATTCGTAAGTTAAAAGTAAAAAAGGTTGGTAATAGTTAATACCAAGAGTTAAGATTATTTAAAATTTCTGTTCTATCATTTCTACCATTTCGACCAAAACATGAGTTTCTTCTAATTTGGCTTCAAGAGCACTGAAGCGGAAAATCTTGGAACCTTGTACATTACGTTCAATCAAAACTAAACCAAGCTTGCTTGAAGTTAAGAAATGGTTTTTTTTTAATGTTTTATAAATAGTTATACAGATTTATTTTTATTTATGTAGCCCAATCTTGTCAAAAGTAGGGTTAGGTATAAGAAGTCAAAAACCAAAAATTGCTCTTATTTATTTTTGTTGGTCTAAAATAGAATGTAACTATTTACAAATTTGTAAAATTATATGTACATCTGAAAGGTTTTCGAAATGCAGACTTGCTTCAATTCATTTCGCCTTAGCATTATTATTGGTAGATAAGAAAGGCATGAGTCTCCCCTAAAAGAGTGCTAACGTAGCTCGTAAACAGTCTCGTGCTTGTAATCAACCAAGTATTCAATCATTTTACCTGTCTGTTGTCGGCTATAAAATTCCTGTAAATGAAAAATTGTAAGAGGAGTAGACTCGTAAAGTAAGAAAAGGTCGTGTTCTTTTCCTATTCTACAAACTGATTCGAGGAGCTACGATTTAATGCCATGAAGTAGGGAAACTTCCCTGTATATGGTTCGCTGATTTTACTAATCAGAAAGGATGCCATAAAAACGTTTTTATTTTAACCTCCTCCCGACGAATTGAATAAGAATAGGCGACACGAAGTAAAAACTTTGTCTTCTAGTTAAAGGAAAACATTTTAAGAAAATTAAAATCCGCTGATGTTTATAAAGTCTAGGGCATGGCACAATTTTAGGGCACTCTTTTTGTGATTGCCGAAGTCCTACAAATGTTGTATATTAAGGTCTCTCTCCAATAACTTCCACAGATACGGGCTGCGTCGATGTTGTCGTCTTATTTTGTCGGGTTCCTTGGGATGGAGTCTACCCAAATAAGTCACGTCACGGCGTTCGAGGCGCACCGAAGTTGTGTTTTTTAATTAAAATTGATTTTCGCGGCTGTGATAATATTTTACATGCAATGCCAACAACTTGCGACTTATTTCCTTCTAATGGAGTTTCGTAGTGTTATCTTGTAATAGCATTTCGATTGCAAACTCGAAAATGTATTAATTTATGTGATTTTCATTAACTGGCAGAATATGTTTATATGAAGCTACCTTGCACATTTAAGTTGAACATTTTAAACCAACATTTTGAATTTCGCTATCTTGCCCATATTTCAGGTATGCATATGCATACATACATATAATACATAGGTATATGTAATACATGTTATATAAAAAAAAGAACATATTGTAGATTTTTTATTTAAGTAATTTTTTTTACTTAATTTTATTTATATCTTAAATTTAATAGTGCAATAGTAGAGTTAATTACGAGTTAATTATGGCTTTATTATGGCTAAGAAAGTACCAAATCTTCATCGGTTCAGTTGGTTTACCCTTCCCTGAGATTAACACGGACAAATAGACAGACAAAAATTGTAAAAACAATTTGTATGGGTTTTTCTACATCATTGTCATTTAATTGCTAAGTGGTCGCGCACTCACTATCAATTAAAACTCCCAAGTGCACTGCATCTTTAGGAAGAAAATTTAGTTCAATTTATCGTCTATATTTTTCAATTTTTTATCAATGCCAAATCCAAAATAGAACGACAATGAAAATCGAACTGTCCTTTCAAAAATTAATGCGAGACGTTACTACATACGTTTGCTATTTCTGTTTATTTGTCTTTCATTAAATTTTGTATATCCATAAAAATGCGTCCTATTTCTAAATCTAGATCTAGTTTTTAATTATTTCAATAGTTTAAATAAAGCTATACATATGCATATGTGTTTTAGGACAAACTGCATAAAATAAATCAACGAAATGAGTATTTTTTGCAGTTTATTTCGAAACTTTTGTGTTAAAACTCAGATTGTTCTAAAAAATTTGTGATTATGAATTTCTAATAGCTATGAAAATATGTACTTGTAAGATTTAAAACGATAAACGTGGGAGCATGCATTTCAAATGAATTCTATTCGACTTTACAACTATTATACAAAAGTACGTAGTCTGTCTAATCACATAGCTATTTATTTATCTGCTAATTCTACACACACAGATAATTACAGATAATTTTTCTACACCATTGAGAAAAAAGTAAATTGCTAAAAACTAATCGTTTACATATTAAATTAGTCATTAAAATAAAATAATAAGTAAATAGAAAAACAAAGTAGTTTTATAAATATGTGATTACTATCTATTTACAATTAAAAATGATTTTCGTAATGTATCTACATAACTGATTTGAAAGATAAAATAAGTAATCGGAAAACGATAGCTCTAACTACTCTTACCCTCCCATAGCAAACCAGTTTAATTTCCTCTCACTCCCAACTCATTTCGCATTTATTTCCAGAACATTAACTTTCAGACATCAGTTCAAATTCGACTTTCTGTCTCTTTTTATAAATAATGAAGCTTCTAATTGGATCAAACTAATAAAAGTAGCTGACATTATGTAACAGCGACACTTTTCGTGCTCCAGATACGACGCACACTGTCCAATTTTAAAGCTATCAAGCTCTGCAAAGTCCACGCAAATTTAAATTCCAATTAAATTCACAGCGTGAACATACGATTGCCGATTTTAAAATTCAACCACCTAGGAAGAGGTCGTGGTCGACTTCTTTTTTTTATTATTATTTGTCTCAGTGCAGGCTTTTAACCTTGGTGCGGTCATTAGTACTATACTTTAATTTTATGCCGACTAAGTGGACTTAGGGAGTTTCATTCTCAACTGGTTTTCCCCGCTCTGCTGGCCACTTTTTTACGACTTTACTTTCATTGCGTTTACTTATTCTTTGCTATTGCTCGTGCTCATTTTTTAGTTTTACTTTTTTAAATTATATAACTACTTAGCCATAGATAAATTTATTCTTACAATTAGTACTGTGACACAATTTAAATGTAAATTTTATTATTTGGGCATCAGCTTAAAGACTTCGATAATAACAAATTTAACTCAAATATAAATGTGTATATCGTCATTCGTTTAAATTACAAAGAGGACTGATTTATGTTTATAGTAGTTTATTATTGTAATCACATTCTAACTATGTGTGTTTATTTTTTCTCCTTGGCTCTGATTCTTATTACCCATTATTCATTTATAGACGGGTTGTTTAAATTGATCTTAATCTGCCTGCGCATTTTACAATTTCAATAAAATCAGCATTTTAGTTACGTAATTGAAATAATTTTATGAATATGAATACAAAATGGAATTGAATTATAAACGAGATATTCTGGGATTAAATTAAAATGAAAATAAACATTCACATGTTTCGATAAACTTTTTGGAATTTCTGTAAAAACAAACGTAAAACATAAACTGACATTATTATTATATGCATACCTATATTATTATTATATTTTACATTCGTATTATAGATTAATTAAAGGAATTTTGTATATTATATTATAGTGTTTATGTATAATTCAGTTAGGTAGGATTAATGCGTGTGTCTGAATCATCGGAAGGAACACAAACCCTTTTTGGCATATTTCGATACCATGTTTAACTATAGTATAGAAGTTTGTGTCCGATTTGTGTCCAAGTAATTTTTGTCAACTTTGGGTTTTCGCACATATTAAGCTTATTTTTTTATATCAAACTTTTATCATGTCTTTAATTTCACTAATGACTAACCATCTTCTGCAAATGAGCTACACCATTTCGACGTGCGATTCTATCGTATTGAAACGTGTCAATTGATTATAAATGTTAGGAAAGTGGAGAATACAATGATAAATAATCGTTTCCAGTATAATCTGCAGCATTTCTTAGAATTATATAACGCTTTTGATTATGCTTTACGCAAAACTGACAATAGGTATGAAATTTATCAAGACAAAAGATGTTCATGCAGAAAATATGCCTCGAATGTGAATAAAAAAAGTAAGAATTGAAAAGTGTGTTTTAGATATATTTACGCAGCTGTTTGCACAAATCAAAGATATCGATCGCCAAGATTAGTAAAGTTATCAAGTTCTGAAAGGCTTTCAAATACACTCACATGTTTTTGTATATGTACCTACATGTATGTAGGTATATCACAATACATATGTAACCAGATAAAATTACATATCCTAATGTCATTGTTTATATTTGCATACTAAATTTCGTATGTGCATTTATGTATTCTATAAAAGAATAAATTTAATAATAATAGAATAAAATGTATAGAATTACTAAAGACACTGCAAAACGAGTACCAATTACGTCAACAGACAGAAATAAAATCATAATCCAGGAAATAAATCTGAGATAATAACCCAAAAGCGAAAGGGTAAACGTAGAATTGTAAAGATTGTTTAATCAATCTGCCAAACAATTGCTCGATAACTATTGATTTCATTAACAGCCAGACTGTAATTCAGTAGAAATGTTTGTTTGCTTATCTGTCAGATATTGTCATTTTTTCATATAAAAAATCCATAATAACCCAAAGTTTATCAAAGATTATTTCTTTTTTAGTCAAATCAAAAAATAAAATTACCAATTGTTTTGCTTTTAATTTAATTAATGGAAGACAAGACAACACAGTAAACTTTTGCGATATGATAGTAGAGTTTTTTTTTATATATTTTTAAAGATTTTAGAAGACAATCTAAAAAAACTGAAATAAATTGCAGAATTCGGGAAAAAAAGGAAATTAACCATCCCGATCTTTATTCTGGTTCAAAGCAATAACTTAAAATCTAAGATAATTAAAACTTTTTAGAAGAAATGTGAAAACAGGCGAATAATTTGATATTGTAAACGATATTATGTACGTTCGTTCGTAATAATTTATAAAATTGAAATGATCAATCTGGATTAACATATTATCATTAGATAGTAGAAAAGAAGAAAAACTAGAAGAAACAACTACAAAAATAGATTACTCACTAATTATGAACACAAGACAACACCATATGTACGTAATGAAATTATAGATGTAAAATTGACTATCAACTGTTGTTGTTCAATTGATTATAAAATAATAATTATAATAATAATTATAATTAAATTAAAACGCGTATTAATAGAAGTTAATTTAATACTATTGTTACCATTACTATCAAACAATAAAAAAGTAAGTCATTTTGCATTCGTTACAATTGGCAGTAAGTAAGTTACTCGTGTCAAATATAAAACAACTGTCAGAATATCACTCTATATATGTATATATATTATTGTATATATTAAATAAAGAAAGAGAAATGTTTTCTTTTATCCAATTAAGATAAAATTGCAATCCCCCTTCTCTTGGCACTAAAAATAACAAACATTAGTTTCAATATGTTATTTAAAGTAATGGTTGCCAGAGAAGTGAATCAGTTTTTTATTGATAGTATTAATTAATGAAAAAAAAGGAAAATATTAAATAAAACAAAACAACATTTTCACTGCATTTATAAGCTACATATATTGACTGTTTTAAAAACTATTGCATGCGGTTGAACTAAAATACATACGGATAATATAAAATGGTTAAAATATTTCCAGTTAACCCTCGAAGTAAATAACACTGTTTATATGAAACCCTTTTAAGTACAAAAACATTTACCGTAGTAGTATCATGCAAAAGGGGTATCTGAAAATGAAATAGAAAATACAAGAAGTTATTCCGCAGTGAACATTTTAAATACAATAATAATAATAATTAGTTGTTCATTCACACCTTTTTAACCTATTTTAAACTATTTAATTCAGCGGCATTTGTATAATTTAATATCATAAATTATCTTTATTAAATTATTTGTTATTTATTATCAGTTATGTTGAAATTTAATAAATAATAATATTATTGAATTCAATCTATTGTGGATCGACTTCCAGTCGGTAATTTGTTATTTAGAATTGTCGACAATTTTATTATTATATCTTATTACTGACTAATGGACTTAAAAATGTCAAATCGATTCTATTGAGATTTGCACATACTATCCAGATTCAGAAAACACTTTCTCCAATATCTTGGATTTTAATTGACCGATTTCAATTTGTTTTTAAATTAAAGATTTTCTGAATAAAACTTGCATTATATTAATTGAATTTAAGTAATATAAACTAGAAACGTTGCTATTGTAAAGCTTGAAAAATGCGATCTGGGATTTTTTCTATCATATTGAATATTTCGACTTCTATTACAATTAAAGAAAATTATATATTTTTTTGAAGGTCTGTTAGATAGTATCAGTCGTTTTAAAAACTATAATTATTATGGTAACTTTCCTTAAAATTTTTGCAACTTTTCAATTTGCACAAACTTTTGAAGAGAATTTTTATCTTTTAAAAGGGGTGGTTTGGGTTAAATTCGGGAAAAGATGCTTGCCAGTCAAGGTTAGAGTGTTTTAGTGTCTTGTGTAATATAAGCTAGTTGGCAGACTTTTATTTTGATTTTAAACCATATAAATATAGAAAAAGCTTTGTAACTATTTGCATTCTGATTGGTACGCAATAAACTTTCATCGACGAATTTGTATTTTATATTATTTCCTTGATTATATTAGAATAAATGCAGAGATCTTCCATCTAACAAATTTGTGGTCGACCTTGCCAATTTTAATTAATGTCGCCGTCCTTCTACAAAATGAAATATGTAGAGTTAAATCTTAACGTACATATGTGCATTGCCAATTTAAAATAGCTCGTCTTATCTGATATTTTCTAGTTATCAGATTCATGTTAAAACAGCAAAAAGATTGAGTTCAGCAAAGCAGTAAAAGTATACAAGGCCGTTTACTATAACCTGATAGTCGTTAGTTATTTGCGTTCAAGACGTCTGCGATTTTATGGCAGTGGATTTGCGAAATTCTCCAAGTAATAGTTGCCGTGCGTCATTTCTATCTAAAATGGCATTCTTTCAGGAATTACGGCCGCTTGGGTGCTTCGAAAACTGCGCCATCAAAACAAGTTCCTTTAACTTAGAATATGCAATGAGAAAGATCTCGAGTTTGCTCCCACTACAACTGCACTCGGTCAACAATAGAAGTCTTCAAGAATACTGCATCTAATCGATCGTTCCATTAAGTAAATTAGAGAATTTTTCCACCAAGATCACATCAATTGCACTCGTTTGAATGCACTTGGGGATGTGCTCGGAGAGCGGAAGGGAGGGGTTCCGCGGGCAGTGATCTTACGCTGGAAATGAGGAAGTCGATCGTTCGGAGCGGGGCAGTTCAGCTGTGTTGCGACGCGCATCTGTTTACCATAAGAAGCGCGCTGTTTCGCATTCGTCGCGCTTATGCAACCGCTTCCTACGGCACAGGTACGCCGGGGTGAAAACACAAAAGACGAGGAGGGCGCTGCCGGTCTGCAGCTGTTCTTTGGCAGCACTGCCAGCCAGGCTGTCCAGGACAGCAGAATTTCGATCTTCGTTGGCGCGAAGAAGCGCCGAAGGTGCGCGAAGAGGCAAAATGTCGTTACAATTGCGACCGAACCGGGCGCACCACGGTCACAAGGGAAACCGGTTCTCTTCTCGTGATCGCAGCCACCCGACCGATCGGGGTATTTAGATTCGGTTCGCCTGAGTCAGTCAACTGCAGAAGACGCAGGCGCAGGTCGCTCGAACAGAAGTAAACAACTAAAAATACGCAGCCAGTCATGCAGTGATTTTGGCGAGGCGACCTGTCTTCGTCGGATGGAGCACCAAAAGTCGATCTCATCTCGTTTTTATCGCGCATGCGCACCGGAGACTCGATCTCGGCGATGATCGTTGTGCGTGTTTCATAGAACTGAGAGATCGTGTCCGGATTTGCGGGTGCGCGTGTACCGAAATGACGCGTTTTACCGCTGATCGCCAATCTCAGCTTACTAGCTGAATAGGGTGGCCATATATTCTCGATCGTGTTTAGTAGATAACCAATGATCATGATCATAATGGGTGTAGAATTAACAGATTTTAAAACTACAATATATAATCTAATCTTATTATAGCCACAAAAACTTAACTCGCCAAAGAACGAAAATACAGGTTTACGGCTTAATATTTTGTTATTACTATTTCACTGCAATGGAAGGACGTAGTTGTGCTTTATTTTTCGACAGAATATAAGATTTTGGAATGCATATATACAAGAACGTTGAGCCATTTCATTTGTTTCTCGGGCTTGTCACAAATTTCTTATTTCCTATTTTTCGTTAAAATATTTTATTACTTTCACCAGCACCTCGATTCAAGTTTATGCAAGAAAGTGCACCATGTTACAGCGGGTTATACGCGAAATTCTGTTTACCTTAACCCAATTGAAAATATCTGGTATGGCCTAAAATCTAAAGTTTATGAGTTTCTTACTAAAGAAATGCTTGTTCAAAATATTTGAGAAATGTGGCATGGTTCACCGCTTATCTATTGCATACATAGTTGAATTGAAAATAAGTCTCGGAGGATTAGAGTATTTAAAAAGTAATGGCGGTCGGACAGAATATTGAGTTCAAGATTTTTTATTGGGGAGTGTTAATAAAGGGAATAATTGATTAATAAATATTTCGAACACTACAGTACAGTACAGTATTTTACTAAATGCTAAATAACTAAATATTAGTGTTAGTACTTTAAAACTACAATCATTCGAGTCATGGAGTTCGAATTAAAAACGTGTGTATAATGGAAATGTATCTTCATATTTCCTTAAATTAGTTCAAACAAAATGGCACAACGTAACAAATGTATTTTTAGATTTTAGTTTCAATATAGAGCAGCATTTAAACTTAATACTTGCAGTCGTGGCAAATATTCAAAGGGTACTTCTCACAAATAGCCTACGTGCAGTAGTGGGAGTCGGTAAACTATTACCTAATTAACGGGCTGTTTTGTTAGCTAACATTAAAGAAAACGACTGGAGCGAATTAAAGGTATATTTTGACAACGATAAAACACATAAATGTAATAACATGTTGATTAGAAGTACGTTGGATCCTAGCTGAACATAAATTAATTTGTTTTAATATAGGTACTTATAAACACAATCATTCATTTTATGAAATTTTAAATTATGTGCAACTTCAATTTCAAAAAAGGCTATATAAGTACTTCAAAACACCTACCGACCATTTTTGAATCTGATGCATACTGTTTCTATTACGTGTTATGATGGAAAAACCGATATTCAGTAGTAGATATTCCGAGTTTTCTTGCCTCAAAATTATCTTATATTATAACGAAATGTTTTGTTCATCGTTATTATATTAAGATAATAAACATAAACAAAACAAGCTTGATCATTTATACCTATCTCTTCTTGAGGTTAAATTTCACCACATTTTAGACAAATTTGTTTACATCGGCAGTTGAGAAAAAGATAAGAAAGAGATAGGAGTACTTCATAATTTATTTATAAATTTAAATTTACAGGGTGGCCACTGTGAAGTGTTACCAATTTAAAACGCTATAATAGATGCACTTTTAAAGATTTTTACATCGTGCAAAGCCAAACATCAGAGTACATATTAAATTTTTGAAATATAAGTTTATTGTTCGATATATCCTCTTTTTGCGTGTATAATTTTGTATAAAAGACGCAAAAAAAGATTGGCACGTTGCACGAATGCGAGTTGGAGGAATTTTGTTCCATTTATGAATCAAAGTGTTGCCTAACTCACATTTTTGGTATTAGTTCTGATGTCCAGCACGGCCCAGATCGAAAAGCCATTGAATTTACATCTGAACAATTGGACATCCATTGTTAGAAGAAATAATCTTCGAAACATTGTTTTTAAGACATTTCTGAGTGATGATCGTGTGATGGTGCAAATTTCGTTGGAATGTCCAGGGTCTATGTTGAAATATTTATTTGATCAGGGTTTCAAAGCAACTTCCAAGATCATTTCGGGGTAGTTGGTAGCACTTATTTTGACGCCAGAGTCCAAAAACATGGTTAGTATTCCAGCTACCCTGTATGTCAGTTCCGTGTGAAGTACCTAAGTAAGATTGCTAGGAATATCCCAACTTCAGGTATTTTTTCCGAGAGTATGAAATTTGAAATTTGAAAATTTTTAAAATATTCATATAAAGTCTGCACTGCATTTATAGATCTTGATAAGGTCTTCAAGTAGCAACCCTGGTTCCCTGGTACATACATAGGTACATTTATTACCACTCGGGACGAAAGGCTTAAAATTGATTGATTAATTTTTTCTGTTTCATATAAATGGTGCATATTGAATGATGAATATTGCACTACCTTCATAACGCCTTTTAGGTGTTTTCGGCAAATTTAACATAATACATAGTCGGTACCCACTTTCAATTATTTATAGATATACCTACTAAAAACACAAGCGCTAAACTTTACAAGGGGTATTAAAATTAAAAATTATCTCAATACTGCGCAGCAGTTGGATTGGCGTTGTTAGTCCAATTAGTTAGAATCTTGCCAATAAGCTTTAACGAACCATCAGTCGAAAAATTCTAATTTCGACAGACAAAGAAATTTACGCGGTTGTAAAATTTGATAGTCTCTTGTCTCTATTAAATATCACTGGCGATCTTTTCTCTCAAAACATTTTATTTTGAGGATAAATGAACGTTCTTATATTTCATCAAAATTCGTGAAAATACTTCACTGTAAGTGATCTTTGGTTTTGATAATCTTGCATCTGGTCACCCTGGACAGAGTTGCCCGCAACTCGTAAGTGGCACTGCATCACGATCACACGATCGTAGACACAGATACACTTGTAGCGGAGGCGGGGGTGGTGGACATGTTTACTCTGCGGATTCGGCGGCCAGATCAGGAATGCGTGAAGTGATTTCCTCAATCTAACAGAAAGACAAAAAAAAAAAAAAAAACAAAGAGAGCTAAAGAAGCCCCAAGATGTCGATCAAATCTTACGTACTTCGTAGTCCCGCCGTCTGGACGTACTGGCGCAATTTAGGCACGTCTTATAGTTGATCATTTTCAAGATTTCCTTCCGCAATTTGTTCGTCGGAGCCATTTATCGGAAACGTAAAGGGGGGCAAAACTTAAGTCTGCTTCTTGGCAATGTCTTGTCTTGCGAGCGCGGTTTCATTTATCACCTTCGACCGCACAAGTCATCTTCTTTCACATCACACAGATAAACCACACATAGGCACCACACCTCCGTTCCGAATCGGATTAGCGCACGGATTGGAGCACCACTGCACCGGGCCACCGCGGGTTTTCACACTTTTGAATTCGAAACAAAATTGTGCACAACTACCGCGTGTAATAGCACCCCTCGGTCTAGCTATCGACTGAAAGAAAATCCAGCTTAGGAAATGAAAATTCGGGCCACTAGATAAAGTCACTCGTATCTTCGAGACTCCTGAGGTAACTTCGGACTTTTCCCTCCACTCCGTGCTTCGGCGAACGCGTCTGCAAGGCGACTGTCGCGCTTCACAGCCGGCTGCTTAGATTGACCCCAAAACGGCTAGCGCGGCTCAGTTCATTCAGCTAGCGACGCGACGCGACGGACAGAGCAAGAAAGCACCAGTTCTGCGGTGGATTTCGTCGCCTTGTCCGCCGCGCGCCGAGCTGATGGGGCCCGTTCGCACGCTGCATGGCGCTGCGCCCCAGGCCCCAATGCCTCGGGAGCCCCAGCGATAGCGTTCTGCTTCAAACTTCAAACAGGTCTCGGGGACTTCGGCTTCGGGTACGCGCGGCTCACGTTCACTTTCCCGGACGAAGTTATCTTTTATCTGAGCACAAATGAGCCGGAGTCAAATAAAGAAAACGCCAAGAAAGTTCGCCGCTCGGCGGCTGTGGTTTGGTTCGGCTCCCCAGATTCCCTGCTCCACCGCAAGTGGAGTGTCGAGCGCCGAGTGCAGCGGCCAGAGCAGCCCCCCGTGCGGCGTGCAGCCTGCAAACTATGCCCCGCACAAAGGCGTCTGATTGGGAGGGGCACTACTTCAAGACTACAAACATGAGCGATAGTAAATTTGTACAATGCTCCTAAGCGGTCTTTATCATGTAAAATTGCGAAAAAAAATGATTTTTTTCTTTTATTTCGAATTTAAGCTTCTTGAAAATGGTGCTATTTAAATTTTTTTTTTCAAAAATCCCTAGTATTTTAGTTCCTACAGCAACTAAAAACTAAGTAAGCTTTAGACGCAACGCCTCTTTTTGAAATGGCGGTGATGATAAAAAAAAAAACTATTCAAACAATCTTTTTGCAATTTTGCCACATTATTCTACCTATTGTTATCTATCGTCCCTATAGTCCAGTCAATTGGGGATTTAACCGTGCATTTTGGGTAGGATGCTATTTTATTTTTTTATTATGTGGAGGGGTTCAACAGGAGCTTAAGTTGGAGTTTTCGGGGTCGGCGGTCCACCCATTTGGCCGCCATCTTCGAAATAAAGGTGAACATGTTTTTTCAATATATCTCGAAAACTACCACTCCCACAAAAATGTTGTGCAGAGATCTTTCGTAGACAATTATATTATCTACAACTTTTCCTAATAACTTTTTTTTGTAACTTATACAATCAAAAAGTTATGAGCAAAAATTAATGAAATTTTTGGAGGTAACTTACTGTTTTCGTTAATAACTTTTTTTGGATTACTTTTTTAAGAAAATTACTCATGAGCTATTTTATAGAGCATTTTGCAACAAATAATTTGACCTAATAATTTTTTATATTTTGATTATTTTTGAGGGTTTTTTGGCGCTTCGAAGGGAGGAACCTCAAAGACAAGTAAAGTATCTGAATAGAAAAAATTCACTGTTGCTTCATTTCCATCGACATACCATTTATATAATTATATTCCATGTATTTTCATTAACTTAAAGATATATTTTCTATTAATAATACCATCTTGTTTTAAGTTAATAAATATTTTATTAGGTTAATTTTGGTCATTTAGAAGGCCCAGGTTGTGGGTCGATGTAACTTTCTTGGAAAGTCTCATTAGCTGAAACATCAGCTTCTTCGCGAGGCATTTTTTTTACGTACAATGGTAACATTGAAAGGCAGTCTGCTTCAATTCCTTCTTCATTTAGTAGCCGAGTAATTGCAACTATGTTTTCGCATGTTTCTCCACTGCAATGTTGGCAAATAGACGAACACTTCAAACCAGCTCTTCGAATTGACTTCTGGTGTAGAGTTATTCCTACAAGAGAATGTCGAGTTATCTACTCAGTCCGATCGGTGAACGATTTTTTATTGCAGTTTATGGTGGCGATAGTGGGGAACAATCCATAAATAAACTACGTTACAAAAAATTTTCGAAAGCTGTAATTAAAATAAAATTTAATTTATCTTCTCTTCCACCTACACAAGATGCAGCTCGTATGCACACCTTCAGAGCTTACCATCAAATACAAACTTGGTTAGGGCGGTATAAAGATCCTGAGTTGTGGGGTTGGAAAAAAATATCTAAAATGTTCATGCCAATACAGTGTACTCAAGCGCCTGCACCACAAGAGCTGCTAAAATTAATGTTTTGCAGATGCAAAACTAAGTGCGGTACAGCTTGTGGATTTTGAAAAGCTGGTTTGAAGTGTTCGTCTATTTGCCAACATTGCAGTGGAGGAACATGCGAAAACATAGTTGCAATTACTCAGCTACTAAATGAAGAAGGAATTGAAGAAGACTGCCTTTCAATGTTACCATTGTACGTAAACAAAATGCCTCGCGAAGAAGCTGATGTTTCAGCTAATGAGACTTTCCAAGAAAGTTACATCGACCCACAACCTGGGCCTTCTAAAAGACCAAAATTAACCTAATAAAATATTTATTAACTTAAAACAAGATGGTATTATTAATAGAAAATATATCTTTAAGTTAATGAAAATACATGGAATATAATTATATAAATGGTATGTCGATGGAAATGAAGCAACAGTGAATTTTTTCTATTCAGATACTTTACTTGTCTTTGAGGTTCCTCCCTTCGAAGCGCCAACAAACCCTCAAAAATAATCAAATTATAAAAAGTTATTAGGTCAAATTATTTGTTGCAAAATGCTCTATAAAATAGCTCATGAGTAATTTTCTTAAAAAAGTAATCCAAAAAAAGTTATTAACGAAAACAGTAAGTTACCTCCAAAAATTTCATTAATTTTTGCTCATAACTTTTTGATTGTATAAGTTACAAAAAAAGTTATTAGGAAAAGTTGTAGATAATATAATTGTCTACGAAAGATCTCTGCACAACATTTTTGTGGGAGTGGTAGTTTTCGAGATATATTAAAAAAACATGTTCACCCTTATTTCGAAGATGGCGGCCAAATGGGTGGACCGCCGACCCCGAAAACTCCAACTTAAGCTCCTGTTGGACCCCCCCACATAATAAAAAAATAAAATAGCATCCTACCCAAAATGCACGGTTGACCTTTTTTTTACGCCGGATTTACTGGACTACTAGTAAATTCATCCAGATATGTTAAAAATTTCAAAAATTTCTTTCAATACCCACTATTGGTTTTGAGTAGATCGACTTCGACTTCGACTTCGGTTTTGAGTAGATCGATTTTTTTTTTAAGAAAAAAAAAAATATTTCCCAATGGTGTTTAGAACATGCCCTGTAAATGTTTTTTTTAATATCTTGAGTCCTTCCCTCCAAAACTCATTTTATTAATCGTATTTCGCGCTAGCTGGGCGGCTCTGTTATCGAAACTTTAATACTCAAAATGACGTTTTTCGCCGGTTCGTCCCAGATAAGTCGAACTCTATTCGTCAGATCAAGCTTAAAATTAGAAGAAAATTCTTATCGTATAAAACTGTATAAATCGTCTTTTTTCACCATTTCTATTTTTAGACAAAATATAATATAATCTAAGAAGTGAGTTCACCGCTCTCGAATATTTTAGAATTTAAAACAAGATCGATTTTTCTTTCACATTTTTCAACTCCGTCGACCTTGAAAAATCACCTAAAATATTTTTAAAACGGTTTTTCGGACAGCTATTCTCCGAACCCATTGAACCGACTTTAATAAATTTTAACAATATCGGAAGTAATTTGGTGACAGTAATTTCAAATTTATATGTACTATCAAAATTTTCAAATTCGAAATAGTGGAGCCAATACAGAGATCAAATTTTCTTCATTTTTATTATGAAAATGATTATAAAGTTTTAGAGTCACCGATCTAAACGCTAAATCTAGATTTTACCGAATGCTGAGATTTTACAATTATCGTAATTCACTTCTAAACTTGAACAGCCTTTAGTTGAGTAGTACTGGTGATTATAATTCGAAAGATAGTATCGATACCAAGTAGATATCGATACTTTGGGATTCGATACCCGGCACTGAGTACTCGACACTTAGATTTAAACAATCGAGTATTTGAATGACATAAACCCATCAAGCAATAATTAAATCGAAAATTATTAAACAATTATTTTATATTTAGTTCCAAGTGGTTAGAATAAAGTTGATTAAAAAAATCCAATCGAGTATTTTGACGTTCAATCGACTTATTTTATAATAACTTTGAACGAAGTTGAAGTCAATGTTTACTGAAATGATTTTATGAGAATTTTGAAACTTTTTAAGGCATTTTTATCCACAAAGAGCTTTCGTAAGCTCTTTTCGATTGGACGATCGATTCTTAATCGCAGAAATGACGATATTCGCAATATGGCTCTTGTTATTAAATTATGAGAACCGTCGAAAATTATACATAACCATTCATATATGATTAGAGATGAAGTCCAATTAAATTATTTATTTGTGTTAATATTTAATTGGATATATCGATCTTCTTGTGATACAACGAAAAAAACTTCTGCTATTAAACCATTAAATAGCAGCATTTCGTAGGTTTTAAATGTTCCTGTAATTGCCATGTTTTTGTATAAGCCTTTATATTACATATATGTACATATGTAATTGTACATATAAGTAAATACAATAATTTCTTGAGTTCCTCTTCTATGGGACCCTCAAATGCAACTCTGAACAAAGCCATTTCTTACAATCGGAACATCACTGGCGGAAGTGCAGCTAGAAAGTAATTTGCTGGGAGCCAGCAGTTGGGGAACAACCGCTCGGGCCGCGTGCCCCCCCCCCCCCCCCCCCAGTTAAGTGGCTCTGATTGCATCAGCGATTTGGTCCAGCTGGGCCCGGACAATGCCACCGGGCTCCACTGCACCGCCATTGTTGTGGCAATTAGCGAGACGAACCAACTTCACCCCATTTGAAACTTGGAAACGGCCCAAGGCAGCAAATAAAAACACATCGAATGGAGCCCCACGTCTTCTTCGGACTACTGAATTTTGTTAGTCACTTTATATCGCGAAATTTGGTCTTGCATCAAAAGCTTCTTATCTGTAAGATATTGTTTTTAGTTAGCTTTACCTGGATCGAAACATCGCGAAAGCTCCGTCAGGTGATCGGCAAAAAATCGACGAATTGCCAGAGTTTGCTGTTTATACGCTGGGCTCCCGCTCATAAATTACAAAATTATTCGCGCTGATGATTTGTCATGAATCAGAATCAGAAATGTTACAAAATGTCGCGAATATTTTCCACTTATCGTGACGCATTAATTGTTTATCAACTTGTTCTGGTTATTTACGTAGAAATCACATTCCACATTGGTTTTATGACTCATTCAACTATTTCTCATCAGTCGATTGTTTAAACACTTTGAGGCCTTAGTTTATAATCTTCTTATAATTTAATTTTGATTTCAAAGAAAATTTGATTCTTAATATTCCGAACGTGTTTTTAGCTTTTCTTGAAAATAATATAGCCACAATACAATATCACAAATAAAACCGGCTAAGCGTGTGTCGGACGACGCATAGTCATAGTAATTTATCTTGACGCCTGCGCCTTGCATGTTGATTACTATGTAGCTGTGAAATATCCAACATTTCTATTTTATAATTTTCCTACCATATTTGAAAGTTATAGGATACCTAAAATAATTTTTATTGAGAGTTCTTCTTTGTCGAAAAGTTTAGAAATTACGAGAATTTGTTTAATTGGAATCGAGTTTGCGAGAACTCCTAAAAAAACAAATTTTTCATTTTTTTATTTTATTAAATTGAGATTTATATTTAAAGCATCTTTATGTAAAATTTCATGTAATTCATTCATCCACACCAAAGGTTGCACCTCATCAGATTTTTCATACTTATTACTGTACCCTTCGAAAAAACCAACCAACCAAAGAGTTATATACGAATATATTGTAAAATAAACAATTTCCTTGTTTTGAAGAAGGTTTCAAGTAAAAAAATTGATAAATTTGATGTAATCGTTAGGAATAATTTCAGAAATAATATGCTAAATTTTATAGTAATTATTCAGTTTTTAAAATTATTACGACTCGATTTCGATTTCTGTCGATTTAAACAAATTCGCATTTAGTAACACAATATCGGACAAATTGCAGTTTATTCCCATCGAAAAATCATTCGATAATTAGGCCAATTTTTCAATCTACGGATAAATTTACTCGTCGAATAGAATTATTCCAATAATCAATTTGGCTTTGATTTAAAATAGCTATCAAACGAATAAACTTATTTATTATAAAGTGAAAAATAATTTTTCCTCACGGCCAAGTTGATTTTTTATCTGAAGAATAAAGTTATCAGCTGGTTGAAAAATCGGCCCTTGTAGGTTTAAAATAAGGTTTTATGTAAAAATACTCTGTAGTCGACTGGATCATATTTCCGAATTGCCAATTTTGTTCAAGTCCAACAGAAAGCGAGAAAGTGGATGATTCAGATCATAATGACTCTACTTAACATGTATTTCTTTGAAAATCAAGTGGAAAACGCTATTACAGTCATTCATTCTCGAGCAACAATTTTGCTAGACAACACGAAGAAAAGCAATCGTGATACTGTGCGCAAAATATCCAAGCCACGTCATCATCATTTAAGAAAACCTATTCGCCAAGATCGTGCGACCTTATCACTTTAGATGTTTAATTCTGAGTTTATTTCAACAGCAGAATTTATGATTGTAGAACAGAAACATGAAATATGACGAAAAATAATCTGCAAATTTTTTTCGTTGTAATGTGAAGCTTTCAAAAATTATGATATAAGCAGTTTCTGTTATGCTACAGGGGCCAAGGGAGCAATTTAAGTGATCTATTTCTTGAAGAGAGGATAAATTCTTTGAAGTATCTCGAGATCAGAAAAGGAGAGGGAGATGTAATTGAAACAATTTCTTAATTGATAATTTGGAAGAAAGGTTAATTTTCATGCTACATTAATTGATATAAAACATATATTGATTTATATAAAACAGCTTGTTTTAGGTTACAAAATAGAGCGTATGTAGGTATACTATAAGGAATTTATTTAATATATAATTAATTAAGGTTTTATAATGCTTATTAATATCTTATGTGGCATTGGCAGTCGAATGCATTGTGAAACCATGTCCTTGTCTACTGCACACAACTACCAGACGTGCGCACAACATTTTTAATTTAAATTATTCAATATTGAAATACGAGAAATCCTTGAAATTTAATTCCAGTGAAATGTTTGTAAGAACATATAATACATATGTAGGTAAAAATACATAGTTTTCCTGAAAATGGTTAAGAATTCCATTTTTATTTAGTATTTTCGGTAGTTCCACGAAAACGAAAGAAATTGCCAACTTTCATCAAATGCATTAGTTCTTGCATGCTATTATTTTCATAACTGATGGTGGATATGAAAACGCTGTTTACAGCACGAAAGTGCCCGTACTTTAATTAAAGTTAATTCAGAAATGCACAAACAAACTCCATGTGGCTCCGAAATTTATCTAGAAATGGACAGACGACATGTGGAGTTCATTATCACGGGCTCGTAAATAGCACTATACATGAAATATTTAAACGTGGGGAGTAAAGTTAATTACTTAAAAAGCACACGTGAACTAGAAATTTTGGCAAAAAGTGGTCAGAGCTTGGGCCTAGTGTTGCTGTGAAGTTGGCTATTTCTAGTCAGCGTGACGCCTCGTACTGCCCCATTGGAGGCTGGTCGTAATTCAATAAAACTTGCATTTTCAATGAACCTCCGCTGTGTATGGCTGGGAATGCATGACATTTATTATGAGACTGTCCACCCCCGCCCTGGTTTTTCATATAGAGTAAAGTCTGGGGACCCGCAGCAAACAGGTGGCGGCGCTGCTAAAAATAGTCTTAATTTTATGTCGTGGCGAGCAGCCCTAAGTTTCTACTGCTGATTACTTAATTTATGGCTTGTGCAAGACCAGCAGAAGGAGCATATTCCACTGACACGAGGGCTTTTCAATTTGAATGCTCATCCATTTGTCGGGGGAAATGGACTTGTCATTCGACGTCCACTTTTCCGGCCAAGGGAATTCTGTTCTGGACATATGAAAAGTAAACAGACATGGGGTAAATGCACCCTAACTAGTTCACTTTTTTTACATATCTAAAAATGCATATGTTAATTTTACATACACACATATACAATATTCATACACGGGGATCTACGATGAGAGTCCACGTCATTGGTTACAAAATTAAGAAATATATTGAATAATGGATTAATTTTACTCAAAACAGGGAGAAATAACATGACATGAAGTCTGTTTCTTTGCTCTAGAGTATTCCTGCTCGTCTCATGAAATCTAGATCTACCCTTGAGAAACATGCGACACTTTGCTGAATTTTGTGCTTTAAGCAAACAAATATTGACACGAATAGAATGACGAGTCATGGAGTCATGACGAGTCATCTGAAAATAGGTAAAACTTTTTATAAGGAGAACTTATAAGAAACATTGACTAAATATGTATAAAAATAAGATAATTAGTTCGCGAAAATATTCATTTTTAGAACTTAACTGGACTATTATTTTAAAAGTATCACAATATACCTTGATGTCACTCTTCGAACTTTTATAAACAAAATTGCTTAAACCATGCGGAATTCGGAACAATAAAAATTATATTATACATTGGATATTCGTTTGTTCAGTTGATTTTAAAGGGCTACATTTTACATTATATTTTATTTAAAAACTTGCTGTAGTTTCCGTAGTACCTATCTATATTTTATTAACTATGTAAAGGACTATAAATCTAAGATCGAAATTCGTGTTTAAGGCTAACCCCCTGAACTTAACACTCTTCTTTAAACCAAGCATAGTAGAAAAAACTACGGTGTCACTATTCGATTTCCGTGCCTCTGAATCTAGAGACTTTTATTTAATTTACCTTTTTCTAATAACTTGCCTGATTTCTTTGAATCCTTTATGTTTAGTAACATATGTATGTTATTGAGCTTGTACTGAGGTATAACAAAATATTAGATAACAAAATATTTTTAATTAAAATGTGTCTTACCTATCTAATTCAACTATATTATTATCTATGGCCGAGTTTCTATGCTTCTTGAATGGTTTTATATGTTTAGATATTGCTTTGATGTATAATCGCAAAAGTGCGATTACATATACATATACAATATATGAATTTTTGTCAACACATTTAAAAAGATATACCTTTAACGCTGGTATCACTAACTTCGTATTTCTATTGGCATGACGTTTTATAATATTATAATCTTACTTTTACATGGGTTAGTACGATTTACAAATAATATTAACTTAATATATCTAGACTAATTGTTGAACTTACGTATGTATATAATATAGTGCCTTCAGACAAGATTTATAACAAGACTGCAAATAATTTGCGTGAATTTCTGTACTTTATTACTAATTATTCACTTTTGAATTCTGATTTTAAAATCTATTGGTTTTCAGTTGACGGATATTTCTTAATGTCCGTTTAAAATTCAAAGTTTTGATATATTGGAAATACCGAACCATCAATATTTCTATGCCAAAACTTTTTAAGCCAGTGTTATGAAGTGAAAACCATGTGACATTTTTAAATTTCAGCTGTTATATCCAATCGTCCATCTTGAATTCAAATCATTAAAACGACTGTTATTAAACGTAGTATTTAATAGAATTAATATTAAAGTGGCAAAACTTGTAGAATTTTAGCCGTCGAAACAATTTTTCTAGAATCTAACAAAACTTACTAGAATTTATAAAAACCTGCTAAGATATAAGTTGAGTTACACCATGTATAGTCGTTGGTCAACTCAAAAATTGAGAATACAATTTTATTCACATTATTCTTCATCACTTCTTTTTGACACACTCTTAATAAAGATATTAATAATTCAACCATATATTGTATACAATAAAACTACATAACTATTTAATTTCCTAACTGCGTAATAACTGAACTTTTAAATGCCTATACTGAACAATCTTATCGTTCTGCTCTATGCCGTTTAATTATCATTTTAAATATTAAGAGTAGCTGTAATTGCGTAATACATATATGTCAAGACATTAATTAAAGTTTATGAAAGTATAGAATTTCGATTTTGTCGATAGGTACCTAATAATTATTCGAAAATTACCCATTAGGGTAAAATAGACAAGTTGGAATACAACTCTCCCAAATAAATAAATCACATCAGAGCCAACCAACTGCAGCATATTTTACAGTCATAATAACGACTCGAACGCTTGACGAAGCGGTTCCAATCCAAAGACCAAATTTGTATGTTTGTATAAATACGTGGTGAAAGTATTTATTGTTTGCTATTGTTAAGGCCTCCCACACATAAGCGCTGCTTGATTTTTAGGGTGATTCCGATATAATAAGATTACAACTGGAAATATTGATTGGGGGCGAATGAGCGATAAGAATGAACGCACAAACTACATTAAGCTCCCAAAATATTTTCCTTTTACTACCGGTGGAATTTTCTTGATTTTTCGATTCGGAAAGGTTCTTCCTTTTAAAGTGCAAAAGGAAATAACAGAAAATGCTTGAAGGAAAAATTTAAGAATGATTAAATTGGAGTTACAACATTTTTCAGAGAATTTGGAGTTAATTTGATTTATGTTATATACGAGTATTTTATTTCATCTTATTTGTTTGTTTTTTTTTTGTGGCTTTTAGTTTACACATTTATTGTAGTATTTTATAAGAGGCTTTCATGATAAGGATAGTTTAAAAACTCTTTAAGAGATCAGGCTGAAATTTTAATATGTTCTTTCACGTGATAACAGGCCCAGCATAAGCTAGAATATATAACATTGGTTAATTTTTTCTCTAATTTTTAACGATCTCAACTAAAATAATCGTACTCTGTACTGGAGCCATATAGTCATACACTTTCTAAGGATTGTATATTTTTTTCTGACATTCCAATGAGCCACAATCGTGTACGCCAGCAGTTCAAAAATTTTCAAATCGACTTCCATGAGGTTCCAGAAAAGCCATATAAACAAATATGTAATTTTAAGAATTTATACAAAAGTTTTTCTTGTGTCATTTGTAGATTTAACGTATGTATATTTATGTTAGAAAAATTATGTTCTCAAAAAAATTTTTTTTTATTAATTTGTCAGTCCTATGAAAATTATTTAAATTTTGGACTGAGAAATTGGAAAGTCCCATTAATTTGTTTTGCCTGTATTTTATTTAAACAAAAAAAAAAATTCAAAGGGAAACGAGTAAGTACGAGAACAGGAAATTATTGCTAGTAAATTCCTAATCATTAATCTCTAACGTTGTAATGACGTGCTATGTACGTCGCTTATTTTTCATCTCTCATAAAGAAAACGTGCTATACACGTCAACGGAAAGCTTTGAAATAAATCATGTTAATTACGAAAAGTTTTGGATGAGTTAATCAGGAGCTTCTTCGAATTAATTTCCAGTGCAAGACGTTAAGGCCTTTTTCAATGGGTCCGGATTATAACCTTAATTTTTCATTACAATTGCAAAGAACAGAGATTATTCGTTAAAGTTTGTTTAGCTCTAATCATTCAAGAGTTATCCAAGATTATGCTTTTAGGTTCTGTATTCTGTTTCTCTAGACTCAGAAAAATGATTTGTAATTTTTTTACGAATACCATCGTAAGATATGTACATATATATACATACATATTTGAGAATTTTTCATAATATAAATTACATATTATATTATATTTTCAAGTTTAGAATATTTTAGTAAATTTTGCGATGCATTTTTTACGACAGCAAAGTAAACCATTTTCGTAATATACGTCACTTACCTCAATTAATGAATATTTCGTAGCTTTTAAAAGAATGTATTGTAAATTGTACAATGTCATCAAATGACCAACCTTTTTCTCAATTTTTAAAGTAATTGTTTGACTTTGCAGAAAACATGATATTTCGAATTTATTAGCGGTGGTCTGCTTGATTATGTAAATATGGATGCTCCCTTACCACATTAATTAATTTTTCTTCATCCAATGACATCTTTTAGCACATTTCAAATAAAATTTCTGAAAAAATTGTTCTTTATTTTAATTTCAGTTGATAGCTCTGCAATATTTAATTTCTAGATTAATTTCAGATTGGTAGCTCTCTAAAGTCGACGCAAACGGAGCTGCATTCATTGTGTGCGCTAAAAGGCAAAGCCCATAAGGAAGTAAGAGAATTCAGTGATAGAAAAGTCAAAGTCAAGGCTACTGCATTGATTGTGGTTCGACCCTTACTTTAGTTTTACATATGAATTATTTGGTTTAAGTAGAGCTATATTGACAGAATGTAGCAAGTACATAAACGGGGCCATTGGGACATAAAACAACAATATGGCTGTCTGAATCAATTTGAATATTGTCCCCAAAAGTATTTTCATAGGTAGTAGTTCCTACCATACCCACAGGCAGCGATATACGAAATCAAATAATAATTTCACCTTCAACCCTAGACGTTAAGGACCATGCAACCTGTTTGTTTGGGCCTCCCCTTATATTTTTGGAGGCTGCTCAACAAGTACCCCACAGTTCAAGAAGAGTATTGACCTATCGCGTTTGAAAAGTCGCGCGCTATTTGATTGGTGCTCACGATCGAGGCCTAAAAATACAACTGAATGCGAGTTATTTATATAACAATTCTTACTTGCGAGTACTCTAAGGCTAAGCAACAAGTGCTGTGCACGCAGTCGAGGGCAAACAGGCCTAATGATTGTGACTAATCGAGCTCAGGTTAATGAGCTGCCACTGCCGCCTGTCAATTCGAAGTATTCGTGAAGGTGATTGTTTAATTAAGTCCCGCGTAAAAATAGCTTGTTTAGGCGCGAATCGTCGGAACACCCCCAGTCATCCCCTCGTAGAATGAAAATAACAAGCGAAAAAATAACCCTTTCACCTGCTGCCGATCGGTGACATTCTCATTCCATGAGATTGCACAAGTGAAGTGCATTAAATTTGTATTTGCTTTGCAAATGCAGGACAAGTAGAGGCCAGTTTTCATGGAAGCTTCTGCACTTAATCCCATTTGCGCAATTCCAGCGGTGAACATTTTTTAAGCGCTCCACGGCGATTAATTAATTCTATTTGCAGCAGAAGCATGACGTTGTTGCCGACTGTGGAACACGGTCGTTAATCGCGGACGTCAGAAAATCTGCTTGTCCGCGGATCTGTCACGCCCGCAGGACAACTATTTTTATTCAAAGGAGTTTTCCTATATTTATTTTATGGAGTAGCACTTTCCTTCGTCGAATATTTCAAGTTTTGTAGGGCTCCGGGTCAGATCAATGTGGCCTACACTCTAAAAAATATTTATGTTTAATATTCCACAGTTTTATTTACAATATGTATGTACATAATAAACGTACAAATTTTTAGCAAAAAACATATTCCAGATGAAAAAGTTAGTAATACTACAAAAAGTTGTAAACTCACAACTTTAAATTTGCACCATTTATTTAATTTGCAATGTCCAACACTTTTTACAGATGTTTTGTAAAAATACATCAAAGTGGTAAAATTGAGTGTATAATTGTAATAAAATCTGATGCTGGAAATTACATAAAGAATTGATCAGCGTAGTTTTCACTATAATTATAGGAAATAAAAAAAAATTTAATTTCATTAGGAAGTGGTATTTTGTAAAATTGCAACAAATATATATGCAACTCGCTTTTCAATTATGTATATGTATATGCAGTTGCCAACGTTCATCATACGAAAATTACTAAGCATTTATAATTTTACTGATTTCATTAGTTATGGCAATATTTTGTTTTGCGTCATTCGAGAATTGAATCTGAAGTGAATGCAAAAGAGCTATTCATATCATTATTATTTCTTAAATGAATGAATTTTATAATAATGCATTCTTAATTAAACAGCCTGATAGGATCATCAATTAGTGAAAATATTTGTTCGTAGTGGTTATAACAACGAAGTTTATTTCCCCCTTTCTCTGCTTTAATATTGAAAAATCTTCACTTATTTTTGTTGCAGATTTGTGGCCTTATTAAAAAAAAATTATATTAATCTGAAAATGTATGAAATATACCGTGCTGCTGCTCTTCCGTATGATACATTTCCACCTACATATAAATGCTCCCAAAAGAAGTAGTAGGTAATTTTGCTCCATATATGTAGAAGTAATATTACAATATGAATAATTAAATCAAACTTCCAATATAACGATAACACAATACGAGTGAGGACTTTCCGTTGCTGTGTATTTCTATTCTTTTGCAAATTTTTTTACTCTATCCTATCATACTACTCGATACAAATTCTGAATGTATGTAAATTCTAGTACCTATATATTTACGTTCTATAATAGTAATAATAATCTAATAATTTTGCACATCGCTGCGTCATAATTACAATTGGCAATTATTGTGTCAATGTTTAACGTTGTAAGATTGTTTCGATTATTTTTTAGACTTGTCCGACCAGTCGAAAGTAAAAAGGCATGCAGCAATCCTGGTAAATCGGGCGGATAAGTCGCTCAGACAATCTTGCAAAAAACCTTTTTAGTTGCAAAGGCAATAGAAAGAATTACCTTGAGATTTACTCGCATTCATCAATTGGTTGTCAGGGTCTCAACCACGAAATAAATCCGAATTGGGGGCACAACAAACTTTTATCTGAATTAAATTGGAAACTTCCAGAGCGTGACGGGGAAGACCCATTTTTAGAATTTTATTTCTGGCTTGCATTAGCATAGTGGTGAAATGTGCGATTCGAAAATAACCCGCAGATTTACATGAATATCGTAAATTTAGTAACGTTTTGTTGAAGCTTTTCTGCACACATTAAATTTGCATTCGGAGACTATTTCACAACTGGACGTAGAATGATCCATTATTCCCATTTATTCCCGAAATGGAACTGCTTGGCGATGAAGATGAATTTCCATGAATTTTATGTCGCGTGAATGAAAAAAAGATTAATCAATTTTCCTTCTTAGTTTCTCGAGGAAATTTTGTATATTTTGTGCTAGTTTCACTGAAATTGCATTAGCTATAAGCAGGCTCATTCTGGGAAATCGACTTAAAAAAGATGTGGTAAATAATTTCTAGTAATGAGAACTATATTATCTCAAATTTTAAAGGCCAATTGAAGTTCCAGAACAGCACAAAATCTCCTTAGTGATGAAAATTTAAAGGTACTATATATTTTGTACAGTGGCAACTAGGACTTTAAAGCATAATTTCGCATCGTAAATCATCATATCAGTCCCTCAAAGTAGAGATCAATAACCATAAAGCGGCGTTTCCAATGCAACGTAGAAATTCTGTTTGCTATCTCCATTCTTCACAAGACAGATTTGTATTTTTGTCTCCCTCTAAATTTCACGTTTGCGCCTTGCACCAGCACAAAAGTAGATTCTACGCTTCATTGGAAACGCCGCTTAAAGCTTTCTTTTGGGGTCCCACAGAGATTTTAGGACCTCTTTTGTTTTCGATATTGACGACATTGATCCTTTGAAATTAAAGTGTAGTCTTTAAATATGTAAATAAATATTCAAATAGACTTTGACATGTTATATCAAGGGTTAAACTATAATAAAATTTAAAGCTTAACACGTTCTAAGCCGCATGTACAAAAACTGCCCATAAAATTAAGCTCTTCTTCCCCAAATGCCTTTTTAGTAAATACATATATGGACATACATATATAATAAAACATTGCGGTTGATAATAACCTATATTGTTAGTGATTACTAGTTTAAGCTTACCACTCTTGACAACAGTTAGAAATCGGGTAAGTACTTAAAATATATAAGTTGAGTTGGCACTTACAGGAGTAGTAAGAAAATATTTTTTTATAATAGCAGCGTTTGCTCTACCTATCCAAAACAGGTATCTTAAGCATGATATTGAAATTTCACACCTTTGGGCTTTCGTATAATTGAATTAAATTTAAAAAATATATATATTTAATCGTAAGTTATACATAATAGTACTTATTTGGTTTTAATGATAGAAATAAGTATAATTACTTACTATGTAATTTTAGAAATCAATTAGGAATAGGACATTTTAATGATGATATGCAATACATTTTGCATGACAAATTCGCCGTAAAATTTGTCTGTCATTATCCAATTAAATAATCGATATTTTTTCAGAATTATTAATAATAATGATCAGTATTTTTGCAATTTAACAATCATATACGCCTACAAATAAAATTATGAAAATGAAAAAAAGAACAAAAATTAAATTGAATACTGCAACAAATCAAAGAAGAAAAGAAAAAAATAAGAATAAGTTGTTTTTACATGCTTTTTTAACTTATAATGGTTTAACCGACGACTTCATTTCCCAGCGTCATACTATATAATGAAATTTTCCACAGCGACGTAAGTCGTGTGATAATTCAATATTCCATTGTTACTTCCTACACTTTGCATATTTGAATATTTTGTATGATAAGACTATTTGAAATCTGAAAAAGCATGTTTTTAAAAAGTCTTTTTACTACACTATTGATTTTAATGCATTTAAAAGTAATTTAAAATAAATATGGAAATATATTCACTTGTAGCGAAGTAATATTAAATGTATTGTAATTCTCACAAAGCCATAGCTTCTAAGGGATGTGAAGTGAATGAGTTTTTAGTGAACTCTCATCAAGGATTTATTTAGCAGATTTAAGTGAACATGTTTCTCAGTCACTCAGTATATTAAAACCTGCCGATTTAGGGCGAGGATATCATTAGTTAAAACACCATTAGAGGTTTCTGGGTCACCCCAAAATTAAACTTGAAATTCTGCCGACAAGCTGTTGTCAGATTTGCATTCATTTAATCCTCCATGAAACGGATACGCCTTAGAAAATCCTGTGAAAATGATGTCCTCGTATGCTTCGAACGTAGAGAGAAATATTAATTCATCTCAGTCTCAGGCAGCTGTTCAATTCTGGATTTACTCATCCTTTGATATTGAGGGACTTGGATGAGAATTATGCAAGGACATATGGAATTAAAATCTATCGTATACTTCCCAGACAGAGTTTTATCGTGATGTGCATGCCGATATTTCTGAGCCTAGTGAAAAATAAAAAATGCAACTTTCTTTTTATTGTCATTTACATATATGCATTTTAATTATTTTATAATATAACATATTAAAAATGCAGAAAAAATGTAAATAGTTATACGTAAAAAATAGTTGTATTGATTAAGATTAATGTAGTCATCATATGTACCTATGGATTTTTTAAGTTCTTAATTTTTTTTTAGTCAAAACATTATCCATTTTGCCAGAAACGAAAAAGCTCCGATTATTTCAACAACATCCCAGGAAAAAATGCCAAAAAATATAATTTTCTACCTTTCATATGAGTACATGACCAAGAACCAAGAAATCAAATTTAAGTTACTGATGGAAAATTTTCACTCAAGCATGTTTTGGTTTATAATAAATAAATTAATTTTATTAATTTAAACTCAATCAAGCTCATTGCACAAATAAAAAAGGTTTTGAATAAATTATGTGCCTACATACATATATGTAAACCAAGAGGCAAATATTTTTTTTTTCGCAAATAAGTATGTTAAATATTAAAAACGAAGCCCTCAGCTCGTTCGAAATTTAACAAAATCCTCATTTAATTTGGTCGGACGGGATTCATGAAATAAATTGTAATTTCTTATATAATTTAAACCATTTGTTGCTTTCATATTTCTTTTCATATGTTGGCTTAATCTTTGAAATGCGGTGGTATAGTATGTAAGTAAAGATACTTAAAATATTACTACAAATAGTTAGCAGTCTATAGACATACAATCAAAGAAATTTTTTGTTTCAATTCCGTCTTGCAGAAGTTTTTATATCAATTGGGCTCCAATTTTAAATTAATATGATAATTCTAAGCGCTTTATGATTAATTTAGTTAAGGCTGGCACTAGCCAAGTTAATTCATCTAAAACTAAATACATTTGTTTTAAAAAAACTCGAATTGCTGAAAATTATTATGCAAGACATTGGCCCATATTCTAACAAACAAGCAAAAACTCAGACTCGATTTTCGTATAGAAGAACCGAAATTCAAATTGAGATTGTTCGGTTTTTCTATGTAAAATTTCTGACTGACCTTTTGCACACACTTTTATGTTAAAATCATTTTAAGAAATCAAGCTAAAATTGACCAATTTATTAATCGTTGTGGCCAACAATCACAGTTTTTATGGCTTTGTTGAAGTAATTTGTCGTTTTGGTTAACGCAACACAATTTTAGTTGTACGAGTAGTAACTAACCTACATACCTACTGTCTAAAAATTAAACAAGCCAGTTTTGTTAAATTTACCAGTACTTTTTTTTTCTTAGTGTATGGTGTAGTCTTAAGAACTTTAAAAGTAGCGACTTGACTTAAATGAGTGAATGTATTTTTGTCTTGTCTTACTTTTGTTATTTTCATTTTTTATTTTTTATTATTTTTTATTGTTTCTGACTGAGTAAACATCTCAGACTTTTCGAATTTAAAGTATTCTGACTCGTATACATATGCAGTAGGTATTCATTAAAAATGTGAACGAATATTTTTTTTGCAAATCAGCAACTTAAACTACAAGCGAAACACAATGACAATACACATTAATTTCTTACAACTTTATGATGATGATCAGTAAGAAAAGATTTAAAAATCTATCCAATATTATCTGACATAAACAATGTATTTCTCTAAAACCTTCAATAAAATTTCACCAATATAAAGCAGAAGCCCAACGTTTTGTTAAATTCACCAGCAGCTGTGTTAATAAAGGTATATGTAAGAATTATTTCTGGTATGGAAGAACTCCGTTCAAATTCCACGCGAGTGGTGTCATTAAATAGTGAATCTGCGCCTTAATTAGTATTTGTCACATGCAAGCGTTTGCGTAAATATTCAACGCGTTCGCAGCTCTGTGCTAAATTTGCCTCTTTGCACCTTTCTGCTTCTATGGCGCTGTCTTATCAATTGATAAGATACACAGAATTATTCATCGAAAATGTCGATTACGAAGGCTAAATTCAGACAGTACTATTTGTAGTCGGTCTATTACGATAAAACTTATCAGGGCGATGCTAATCAGGGTATTTTGATATTCGTCCGGTTTTAATTTGGGCCGATCTTGCACATTGATAAAGTGGTTTTCAATTAACACAAATATATGTATTTTTCAATAAAATCGTAAAAAGGATAACAAAATTTTTAGAATTTGGACTTTTACCACCAGTAAGAGTTTTGTTAAATAACTTATGATCGTAATTAGAAAGCTTTTTATCTCCACCGTTTGTTATCAATTCCTTTTGATACCTATCCCAAATTGAGTCTAAAATTTTAACTGAGAAGATAATCAGTCATAAAATCAGTCTTATCTTTAGAAATGTTTATTGTAGATATTATTCAATTCAATGCGAACTATTTTCATATTTTGCAAAAAAAAACATAAATAAAAAGAGGTTTCCTGTTTGGGCTGAATATATGTATGTTTGCATAAATAAGTTTGTCGATATTTGTGTTAGAATAAGATTTTTCATGAATCGCAAAAATTGTTTTCCGCTGTGCCCATTTAAAAAACGTTAGGTGTATATATCTGCGTAAGTTTACATTATACATTAGTATTTACTTTTCAGCTCGATGTTGTAGGTCGCTTAAATTTCCTTTTTTAATTAAAAAGACAATAGGTAGTTTTTTAATTTGTTCAGTAAATGATAATTTCTAAAAAACCATCTGCATTATTGCTACTTTAGTGTTTATTATTATAGTTATTATATTGTGATAATACAATTTATTTACATGCTTATAATAATAACTAATAACGCTGACACTAATAATATGTATAGCAATAATAATTGCCTGATCCAGCCCTGATCGTTTAAGTTAAGGCGTTACATTGATCCTGATTTGGCCCTGATCAGAGAAATCCGGATCTGGCACTGATTTTAGCCCTAAGAAAATGCTAGTCGGAATTAACAATCCCATTTTTGAAATTCAAAATGGAGGATCTAATATAGAGGACAAATTAAAAGATTCGAAATTCCTGTAGGCATATCAAATTTCAATAAACAATCTCGAAAACTGTGTTTGAAAATACATATATATCCAATATATTGGATCCGACATTACCACAAAAATACTCGCGCATCTTTATATTTATATACAATTTAATAATCTGTAAAAATTACCCCATTGGATAGGAATAGTTGTATAGGAATCTAGTTTTAGTATAGTATATTTTTCATTAAAACCAACTATTTTCTTTTTGAAATTTGTAAAACCGTGTTAGTTTAAATATCCAGTATAGTTAAGGTAATTTTCGGGTATGCTTATGAACGCTTGAAAAAATATTAAAGAAGACGCAATTAACTATCCCTGACTTCATCAAATTAAAGAACAATTAGCCGCAGACTGGGACTGCATACGTTCATAAAAATTAAACGTCTTTAGTTAAAAAGCATCTTTTAATGCTTTATGTGCGGAGTTTCTCTGAGCATGTAGAAGACTTTGTGTCGGAATGCGAGTTAAATATGAACAGACAGTAACTTAAGAAGCGCCGTAGCTCGCATTGAAGGTCACCCAGTGATCCCAGGTTTATAAATATTTCGTAATTTCATACGCGTTTGTGCCAAAGAAGGTAGCGATGCATAGTCAGACGCTTTTGGCCATTTCAAGTTTCGAGATATGAATCAGGGTAGCCTTAGCGTAAAAACGTAAAACAGCAAAAATGCTGCTGTGCTTAATCGCCGCGTCGGAGGCTGTATGTCGTCATGCTGCCGGTCAGATCGGACGCTACTGTAGAATTAGATCACTTCCTGGGACGGTGCATGAATCAGTTTCATTTACTCATTTGAATTCATTTACTGCAAACCGAGCACCTGAACTTTAGTTCCGTGAAACAAATGCACTTGAGTGTGAAAAACTTGCATTTGTTTTTGCAGGCGAAGTAAATGAATTTTCCACAAAACTATAGATAAAGCGGGAAATACGCGATACAATTGCTGTTCTAACTTGTGTTGTTACGATATTGGTTCGACGATGGCATTGAAGCATCCACACGTACGATTTTGGCTCAATTTTCATGCAACAAAAATTTATCGAAACTATTTTTACGCTCTGAGCTTCAACGCGAAAAGGATCTTCAAAATAATGAAATCTTTTGCAACGGTTGTATAATCGAAAATGGACCATATAATTTACATAAGTAACCCGTCGCATGTAAATTTTGGGATACAGGCCTTACGACCGGTGCAACAATTGAATCGTATATGTATTTCCCGCTTAAAACAAGCAAATATGCGGAGGCAAACCAAATAAAACCGTTTAAAAAAGGTATTTATTTTGCTATGAATTTCTATTTTCCGTTACCTATTGTTTGGCATAAATATAATAGTTTTCATATCTATGTAGTTTTTTACAACTCGTGGTGGTACCTTTTATAGATATGTAACTAGGAAACCCTTGTGTGAAAATATCATTATTATTACTGAAAGTTTAATCATACTTGACCTAAGCCTAGTTTAAGGCTTAAGCCTGACTCAAACCGAATTACGTTTGAATCAAGTCGGACTTCACTTACTTACCTCAAGCTGGACAGGAGATATCCAATCCCTTGAAAAGTAAGTACTCTTCTATTTTGCGGGTATACACGCACGAGCTTGTTGAAATCGATTGAGAAAGAGTCTTGAAATGGTTGGAAATATAGACCGCCATAAATTTCGCTAAAGCCGGACTAAGCTTGATTCAAATCGTTACAACCTTTCAAGACTATACGTATTAGAGAGAATTCAGTTTTTTTTAAAGTAAAACAACGACACTCATTTCGTTATACAATTAATTAATACATAAAAAAAAATTTGGTTTTCTGAAAAGTATAATTTTTTCATCCCTTGAAAGAGGTTAATAATTTAGCCATGCTTTGCAAAAATTGTTTATTTTACATCGAAATAAGTGAAACATCACCTTTTTTAAGGTGCTTAAAAGTGTTTGACCAACGAAATTTGAATTTTACGCTTATTTTGCAAATTACCATCATTTCCTTACCCCTTAGGAGGGGTGGTTGTTCGAAAATAATGCCGGAAATCGAACTTTAACTTTAGGGTGAAGGTATTGGTTGAAAAAAATACAGTTTTTTTCAAATGTTTAAATATATGTAGAGTAGCTCCCGCGCTAATGGGTTAACATAGAAAACATATGTAAATTTTCAACCTGTTCTCTGTTTTGTTCGGTCTGTTTTCGGTATAGTGTAACTTTATATAAAATTTTAGTTACTTAATATAAAATTTTAGTTTGTCTTCAGCTCCTTTTTCAGAGGAGTCAAAAATAACCCTGGTGGTGGTTGGATTATGGTTGAGCAACGAACAGTTTAATGACAATATAACAAGGGCAGACTTTTCCTAAAATACTTGACCTGGGTTCCAAAGGTTAGAGTTTCCTTCCTGCCCGAAACCGACAGTGGAAATCCAACGTAATGCACTTTTAAGGCCCGGATCCACCAAACGAACAAACAGCTCGCGAGCATGTTTTGAGCAAATGTTGATTTGGTGTATACGTGCTCGCGTACATTTGACAGACATTGGACGAACACCAAAACACATTTCTGACGATCAAATTGCTTGCGAGCGCAGCATGTCTCCACCAAACATGCAAAACACCGAACAAGCAAATGTTCGCTTATTTGCTTTTATGTTCGCAATTGTCCACTGGTTCTTCTATTGTTGATATAGTTAATTCAGTCCGGCTTCAAAGGCGAACGATCATAGGGTGAGTTAAAAAATGAATCGGGAGGACAAAATTACGAAGATGAGATGCTGAATTCTGGGATAAATGATCCGTGCAAAAAATGCATGTGCGGAAATGCAAACCACGAGGGTTTGTATAAAGTTGCAGTTCCGCTGCCGGAAGCCTTGCTATTTTTAATTTTGTTTAGCTCCCGCCTATATTGCCCCTGAAGTACCCCCCATTTCTTCTCTGCTTCGACGCCCGGCAGATCCAATAAATTTCCAATTTCGATGAAAGCATCCTTCTTTTTATTTGGATTTTTATAACCAGTCGAAGTCACATCCCAAATTAACGGGTAAGTCCCAATTTGTTTGACTAAACTTATAACTTTATCATTTGTCCACTGCATTTTGCACCGCCAATGATGATACAGAATTGACTGCTCTGAACGATGTTCGCCTGCTTGTGGCAAAATTGCCCGCGTGCAGAAGTTCGATCGCAAGCAAAGCAAAACATGTTCGCGACGGTACCCAGAGAAATGTTCGCGGACTCGGTGCTCGCGGGCTGCATTTTTCTGGTGGATACGCGTCCACGAACATGCAGCGAGCATTCAATGATCGCGAGCAAACATTGCACGGGAACATTTATTTTTGCGTGTTTGGTGTAGCCAAAGGGCAAAACTTTGCTCCCAAGCAGCTTGCGAGCTGCACGTTTGGTGGATCCGGGCCTTTAGAAGAGCAACTAAACAAGCGATGTGTTTACGTCTTTTAGCGAGAATCATGGAGCCGTTGCAACGCCTTGGCGTCTTGGCATCGAGTTGCATTGGGCGCTATCAGAAAACGCGAAGACCATGAAGTTTTTTTATTCTTAACATATGTATATAAATTTTATGGGAGTGACATCACTCGCCGTTCGGTGCACAATGCCACATGGCGGAGTTTTCGGTGTCAATCAAATCCGAAACTAGTCGTCTGGGGTCTGGCTATGCCCGATATCTAGTTCAAGTATAAAGTGCGATTGGTTCCCGCGACGCCGCGACGCGGGCGTGGGGAGCATGTTTCGTGTTTCGTGGGGCGCTATCGAGCTTCGGAAGCGATAAAAAAAAAATGCTCCAATTTATAGCTGTGTGCTGTGCGGGGCGAGTGGCGTGGAATTCCTCATCGCAGATATGCTTGCACCTATTCGGCTAAAATTACTCGTTGTCGTTGGCAAGGACGCAAGTCGAGGAAGGTTAAAAATTGTCGCCGCCGTCCTCCTCCTCCTCCCAGGAGAGTGAAATCGTTCCCTCATTCCTGGACGTTAGTCACACTTGTTGGGAAAAATTTATCTACTGCGAGGGACAGACTATAAGCTAAAACAAAAAATTCTTTTCCCAATTGCTCCTGGCAATTGCCCCCTTGTTGCCATGTGCGTGCCCTCGTCTCTGTGTGGGTACTCCACGGAACCCTAATCTGACCTATTTCCTAACCGTGCGCCTGTAAATCAATGAAAAATCGCGGAAAATTTCGCGAGATACGTACATACATGGGTTTTAAGGGAATAAAATAATGTTTTTTTGAAACTGCACTTACGCTGTCATCCTGCTGCTCCCTGTACTCCGCCATTGGGGTGCGCTCGGAAGGGGCTGGTGGTGAGATGGGGACAAATCGGGGGCCTCGCCTGAACCCTCCTCTAAACGCACTGCACGTCGCCGTTGCACAAAAACAACTCGAATTAAACTGGTGAAGCAATTTGGGAAGGAGACGCGCGGGGGGCACTCTCCTCACTGGAAATCTATTGGCGTGTCGTCGCACGTAGAAAACTTATCGAACCCTTCGGCCACGTATCGAGGACACGAATCTGCACATAATGCACCTTGCAAAAAACAGTTATAAAAATCCACCAACTGTCAAGGACTCTGCTCCTTAAGAGCTTTGCGAAGACTCCTCAAGAGCTTTCGAGGTGAGCCTCCATTAAATCGCTGGCGAATATCTTGCTAAATTTGCAGGTTTCTGCCGAGATCTAGGGCCACTGGAGGTGTTCGAAGGATAATTTTCTTATATTTCCTTTTTTTTTATTATCTTCCCTTCCACCCCCGCAAAAACTAATTGGCGTGCAAAAATAAAGTGGGAAAAAACTCGAGCTGCACGGCGCGCGTCTTGCGTTTGCCAAGCGAACTGTACACAAACTGGGCGAATCTTGACTGCGACGCGCGACTCGCGCGATTCCGGAATCCCCCTCACTCGCGAAATGACCAACACTCTCGATTTTCGACCGATCGAACTTGGGATCGAAATCGAACTGGCGGCTCAGTTCAGCGCTATTTCATGGCCCCGAAGGCCTCGCAGTTCAGTCTTTCTTATTTCTATTAATTTATTTATTTTTTAACTTTTCTACTTTCCTTCAGGCCGCGGGTGGTGCGTGTCGTCACTTCACCTCCAGCCTCTGTGTGGGCGCCGCGACGTTCTGGCTTTTCAATTTTCTGAGCAGTTTCTGAGTTCGGAGCTGGGAGCGCGCTCGACACTCAGCGGTTGACCTTTGGCTGCGATGACTAATTTCACGCTGCCGGTAACGCAGTTCGCGACTCTTGTTTATATCCAAAATGAAAATGTATCGCGGCCCGCTTCACTCGTGTCGCCCGATGCACTGAGTCTGCGCCCCCGGAAAGCTCGTGAACAGGTGTTTTGCCCGATTTCCGCCCCCATGCTGGCGGCGAAGGTTGTCCGCTTTGCTGGCAGAAAAGCTTCTTCGGTTTTACCCACTTTAAGGCCGCTCCGCACTACCAACAATTATTTTTATGCTATTTGGGAATTTTCATAAACTGGAGGAAATTTTCATAATAACACCTACATACATATATATTCCTTCCTACTAGAAGAAAAAACATTGGGAAACATAACGTTTTTAACACTAGATTGCCCGCAAAGAAGTCATTTTGGCTGCTTTTTCATTTCAATTAGTAGTCCCAAAATCTTAACAAATCGTATCATTATCAATATAATTTTTTTACTAATTTAAATTAAAAAGCAGTCAAAATGACTTCTTTGGGCAATCTAGTTCTAATTTTCAAATAATTTACCAAATATTCGGAACAAAAACGCAAATAGAAAAGTAATAAACGTTCAATATTTATTTCGATATACCTACATATTATATTTCAAAAACTGTATTCTTTAATAAAAAACCAGGAAATTTCTAATAGTACCACATGAAAAAAGCTGTTAAGAGCATTTCAGGATATGCTGAATAAATGAATAAACCAAAGACCAAATGATGTGTCTTCGTCTCGGTTTCTGACATCACATACTCACTTAACATTAAAATGTGGTATTTGTTTCAAATTTGGGCTTAAATAAAAAAAAAAACGATAAAACCAGAGGCCAACGTCTTTAGTGGATACGAACAAAAGTATGTGTTTGCGAAATTTCGCACGAGTCCACTGGTAATAATAATATTGTTACAAAAATAATCGCTATAATTCACACCTGAAATTTTAATCAAGTGGATATAAGGACCGGCGTTCAATTTGTACGATCGTGGCGTATGTGGCAGGAGCACTGGGCAATAGCCACACTGATGAGACCTGGCCAGAGCCCCAGATTTGAACGCCGACCACTTTTTGGGCTCGTCTGCTTCAGCGGACGAGGATCAAATCTTAAAAATATAAGTGTTAGTCCGTCCTTATATGCTTATATCAGAATTATAGCAAAGGACAAACGTGCAATTTTGTGTAGATATCTGTTTTAATTGTGATCGCTTTATATTTCAATACTAGCCTAATTTTATCACTTTTATCCCGATTGTTTCTATAAGTTGGTCTAAACTAAAGGATTTAATTTAGCATCTTCGTTTGAAAAAGTCATCAAGTTTTACCACCTCGCATCTAAAGATATTTTCCTATTCAATAAAAATTCTTGTTCTTTTCTACTTTACTGACCTGAAGTATCCTAGATATGGCGTCTAGACGAATTTCCATCATATCCATCGACTAACTAGACTATAACTAGAACACTCACTGGCAGAAAGGATCGTATTTTCTGCGACTTTAACAGCACTAATTTGACGTGAGATGTCTGAAGCAAAGCAAAACCGCGTAAGAAGAAGTGGATATGCGTTAACTAAACACGGTTATTTGATTAGATTCAAATATGAAAGGTTCCGAAGGCACTTCTTTAATTGTTACCTTCATTGGAATATCACCGTCTAATGATAAAGCTGGTTGAAACTGTCAGGTCTCTCTGCAGACTTCTTCCTCCAAAGGCTTCCGTCGCCAGCAATTATGTACCTTTTAAAATTTTAATTAAGGGACATCAATCACCTGTCCGTGCTCCGTCGCGTCCTGGGGATTTTCGATATGTTATATGTCCCTTGTGAATTATCAGCTGCGAGCCAAGCCAGCAATTTATTATCTCTTCGTTTTCAGTAAAATAAAACTCACTTTAAATTGTGAGGGCTTTTCGCAGGGGAATGGGCACACGTTTTGTTTCTGCAGTGGAACATACTCCGGGGTTTCTTTAATGAATAATGAAACGGGTTGAATGCTGTGAATTATTTATCAGGACATTCCAATCTAACCTGTTTTGAAGGCCGTTTGGGTTTGTTTATATTGATATAGTGAAAGTTCAAGTCATAACACTAATTACCTTAGTTTTCAATATTTCTGCGAAGTTCTTTCATTTGCATCGGAAATACTTCAATAGATTTACTTTTGGGCGTAGCATAAAATATAGGAATATCGATAATGTTCATATATACCTTTAAGTACTTCGCAGAGATTGTACCACCTTTTTTAAAGAAAATTTTAAAAATTTTATGGTAGTACTATTTAGCTCGTATAAGGGGCGTTGCCACGGGCACAACTATCCTTATATAATAAAACTAAACTTTAATACGAGTTCTGGAGTTTAAACGCAAAATGCTCATAGAATTTTTTCGCAATCGCATAAATATGTACTTTAAACTTTACTCAGTATAAACATATCACTGTACATCATTTTCCCCTTCCTTCACCACTTTCCAATAACGATTTATAGAGCCTATGTCACTTAGGAGATTGTGTGCAAAAAGCACACATAATAAACATATCACTGCTTTACATTTCGATAGTTTCGACAGTATCGGTCGTTTCGATAAATTCAGCGACTCAAAAACATCCTAGTACCAAGTTTTGTGAAAATCGCAAATTTTCTAAATAGTCCACCGATTTGAATTCGTATAAATTCTGATAGTTCGGGTTGAAATCAGTCCTGGAACGAAAACCCTCAAATACCTAATTTGATTTAAATCGCATAACTTTAAAAGTTGACAGTCCGCCATCATGAATTCGTAGATTCTGACAGTTGGTTGAAAATCACCCCGAAAGTCCCCACATACTAACTTTGGTGAAAATTACCTAAAGTACCTAAATATGAAATAACTTGATTTCCGCCTCATTTCGGATCCTAGCATAGCTAAGCTATGAAACGTCGTCACGACAAAACAAATATTTTGTGGGAATAAAACCTCAATCAATCAAATTGGTCAGAAGTTTCACGATAAATAACAGATGCACAAACAATAAAACATAGGTACCTATAAAGATAAATGTCTAACTGGAAGAATTCTTAATTTTTCATCTTAGTACAAAAGAGTTTTCCGTATTGTAATTTATACTGAAATAATCCACATTAAACAGTTTTCATATGTATTATACATTTTTGAGTAAACGTTTGTTGTGAACAAAGAAATATAGTTACAGGGATAGCAAATATTAAATAACTCTATAGTTAAGTTACATACACCTCTAAAACTCTAATGGGACGAATAATAATTCAAAGTTCATTGATAACACTAATTAGATATACAAGTACACTACTTACGTTAAAGTTTTTTTTCGAAAACTTTAAATCAAAAAATTCTATCTAATATCTATTATAACTTTTATGTGTCAGCAACGCAGAGAAGTTCGGGCGCGCAATGATATTGTTATGGGCTCATGCGTCGTGGTGTTCCGAATATGCGTCGAGGCTTTGGCTGCCGGCATCGACACTCAGCTAATAAAATTCCAGGAAAGGACTGTGCTAGTAATTAAATCAAGAGCATTTTACAAATTAATATTTTTAATGAAATATTAAATGAAACAAGATTTTATAGAAATTAGCTTGTAAAAAATTGATCAGTAACTTGTCTTGTTCAATTTTTGGTAGTCACCGAGCCAGGGAACAAATGATATTTTTCTGAAAAATAAGAATTCAATTCATTTTTTTTGTGTAGGTACATACAATTATTATTATAATTATGAATACATATTAACATTTTGTTTGCTTTAAAAATAATCTGTAATAGTTATATTTCTATATCTTAAGTTTAAAACAAACAATACATACATATGCATATTTTTCGAAAATTAAATAACTGCGCCCTTCTCTGTCATATTTTAAATGTTCAATAAAAATGGTCTGTTGCTACATATATATATGTATCAACAGAAACTTTTATAATACTCTGACGTAGAATTATGAAGTCATGCAAATAACAACAATTTAAGGACCTATATTTCTTTATGGATGCACTTTTATTGGCTATTCTTATTCAAGTAATATATGTAGAAAGGGCAATCTTTAAAGCCTCAACCTTTATCAAATAGTTGAGACAAATTGTTCAGCAGTTTTTGCACAAGAAATCCGTAAAAAAATTTAAAGGAATTACTTACTTCAGTTGCCTCAAAAAGTTGTTACATTTCCTTTGCTCACTTAAATTATAGAAATGATCATCCATAAACATTGTCGGAGAAGCGTGTGGTGCCCTATCGAAATCACTTTTTGGTAGACGATTGAAAAGAGGATGCAATATCTTATCTTTGCATGGATCTTCAGACTTAATTTGCTTCTTGTTATAAAAGTAATATTTATATGAAGTTATTGAAGACATCTGGCATTTGCTCTTTTTTGGTTGATTAAGTATTTTAATAGCACTAAATGATTTACCACTCCTTAAAATACACTAAAATTAGTTTTCAACCATCAAATAAATTTGCCTTTACATACGCAATCAGTGGATATGATGTAAAATTAATCATAGGATGTAGTAACCCTTTTTTAGTCACCTTACGCACATTGCGATATTGTTCCATCATTTCTTGAGTTGTAGTTTTAGGAACAAATACTTCATCAGTGGGTCCAAACGTTTTATAATGACTCCCACCCTAAAAATGTTTTTTTTTTCAATATTTTAATAATTTTTTTATATTGCTTTTATTTACCTTTTTGGCGGGCTTCGGGTTATCTAGTGGATATTGGAGAAATTGTTCGAACCAATCTGATATTTTAACCCTACTGTTATACACTGGTCCAATTTTATAAATTCCGTCGTTCATTTTGTTTCTCCAGTTTATTAAATGATGGAAATGATAAGTAATAATAATATTAATTCAAATACGTTGACAGATTTTGTGAATATTTTGATAATATTTGCTAAGCCTATTAGACAAATTAAAGAGGTATTGCGGTGTGATTGATAGTGCTACGGATATAGTTCTAGCTTTTATGAATTATTAAAAACTACAACCAAAAATTGTTTAGTTTTTTATTCTAATATACACGTGAGGCGACAAAATAGCACTAATACAGTTGTTGATTACAAGATTCTGACTATTGAGCATTGACGCATTAAATTATTGTAGTCAAAGGGTTCGATTGTGTCATTTCCGTAATTATTGGGCCTCCAACAAGGAACTTATAAGATGTCCTGTTCGTTCGACTATCCTAGTTTGACATATGACAATTACTTTTATATTATTATGCAGTTTTGTTGTTAGGAATGTTTGCTGGCCGGTTTTTGGATATGCTACTTGCACTGTATGTATGTAAGTTTATTTTCTTGTTTTTAGAAGTATTTTTCTTATTAATTGTAGAAATACTATAGGGTTTACGTATGTATTATTTTTAAGAAAAATCAAAATAGCTATGGTTTGCAAAACACGCCAATGTGTATATAATGAAAGAACTAAATAAAATTAGTACAAACATATATACATTTAGGTATGTGACCCTTGGTTGAGCTTAACCCTGAAAGGACGAGTCTACATATCTATCCATTCCTGTTAACCTTAGTTCAACGTAGTATAGCTTAATCTGAACAAATCGTTTAATAATTAAAATAAAAACACTAGAAATTTTGACACAGAATTCTGTTTGAGGACTGTTGAATGTACCATGAAATAATTTCTGGTAAGTATCAATACTTAAAAAAAACAAATAATAAAATTATACTATATGTGAATATAATTTGAATGTTAAAAATTGCCGCAGCTGGAGACCAACTAACAACCAAAATATTTGTATTGTGTTTTTATTTGTCTCGTCTTATTTTTGCAGTCAGTTTTCTTTTTAACAATTTAATTTTCATTTTTTATTGTTAGATACTCAAGGAAGTAAATAAATACGACAACGAATCCCCGTCACTCTATGTCGTTTAATTTCTACCTCCCCTTTTTTGTAAGACACTGTCCAAAGTTTATCTGAGACACAAAATTCACTTCCATGGAATTAAGCTTGATATTAGGGCTTCAAATTCAGCATTGAAATGCGCTGGAATATTTAAAAGCTGCAACATAAGTAAGCTTTAATAAAAGTTTTTATGCTACAGGGTGCCTCACATAATTTATGTTTCAATTGAAAGTTTGATACTAGCACTGCCCAAACTAATTTTGAAAAAAAAAATGTACATATGAAGAGTACCTACAGGAAACAAACAGTATAAGCCACACCATTTTTAGAAATCGAAATAATGATGTAAGTAATTGAAAATATAGAACAAATTACTTTAACTATGTTCAACAAACTGTTTTTGTGACATGAGTAATTCTTGTATTTATAATAAGGAAATTATATTTAATGAGAGATTTTAGATTATATTATTATATTAATTTTACGTTATTGTTTCCTAAAATGTTGCCTCCTAATTGTTCTCTCAGAATCAACAATTGTTTCAAATTAAAATTAAATATTTAATAATATGTATGTATATTTCCAAATTAAAAGTAGCCTGGAAATTTTTTGAAAGCCATTGAGTAGGTAAGCAAGCCTTGAAGGTCTTAAGATTAAAATTATTTTTACATTATATAATTTGAATTGTTTTTCTTCTGGATTCACATTGATTTTTCTCTAATGAACTTTTGTAAACAAAATTTTAAATTCCTTTTATTCCAGCAAATAGACATTATTTTTATATTCCATTAAGATAGTTGGCGCAATTTTTTTTTCTTTTAAAAAAATTGTTATTCTTTAAACTAAATTAAATTATTTAATTTTCAACTTACCTTGTTTTGTCTCTGTATACTATTCTTAAGTAATTAGAAATTAGAAAGTGACAGTCATAGGTAATGAAGTCGAATTTAAATGAAGAGCAATTCTTTTTGGTCTTTCATGAAAAAATTTGTACTTTCGAGATTAATAACATTTTAAAATTAATTACATTTTTATAATTTTTCAAAGAGCAGACTGGTGGTCCCCTATGTAGAAACAATTTTTCATGAAAGATATACACAAAATTTAAATCAACTGTTGGAGTATAAAAGTTAAAATAATGAGGAACACCTTTCTTTACATTTTGCTGCACCACTGTGCATCTGGGGATTCACGCATGGTGCAGTGTATCATTATATATGCATAAATTATGAAATTTAAATGTCCATTGTCCATAACAATTTAAAAATAAATACATACATACATATATACATATATGCATAAGTCTCTTCGTTGTCTTGAAAACGTTAATTAACATTGAACAAAATGTGTCTGTCTAGCTAGATCAATTATCGTTAAGTGACCAAAACCAGAACCAATTTAAAATATTTGTTGTTCGTGTCATTAATATTAAAAGTATGTAGCTTCCGTTCACACAAAGAGTGTCTAACCCATCAAAAATTATTATTTCCCACATCCATTTTGGTGAATTGGTTTTTTGTCATAATGCAATGTGTTCGCCAAATGTAAATAAATCTGTCATGGGTTCCATTTAATGCCCATTAAATATGAACGCGCCTAAAAGTCGTAATCAGAGCGCCGATTCAAAAATTCCATTTGAAATAATTTGTCCTGTAGCATAGATAATTCGACATAAATTCGACATGAATTTCAATTGCTTTTAAACATTTGTATGAGGGCTGGATGCAAATTTTGCGAAATAACAAAGGACAGCCGCCTGGACGCAATAATGTTAATTGTACTCTTTGTTTTGTTAATTAATACAAGTAATTTTATTGGTCCTAAATAAATTACAATTTGTCGCCCCTCGGACGGATTGACAGGAGTAGCAACGTGCGAAACAAATATCCAGACATAGAATTGTATTGTGCTTGGAGCTAAAATGGTAGGCCACTATGGTTGTCTTTAAATAACAATAAAATGCAATCGTAGCCTATAAATTATGCGAATGTGACTAAACAATTTATGTGCCGGCATATCTCTGCCGTTTGTCTAAATATTCGGAGGCGCCTGAACGGAGGTGCATACATACAACCAAACGATGACGACTATTTACGTGCTTTAATGGTGGGTTCCGGCCTGAGTGTGAAGGGTAATTAATCAAAACTTGGTCAACCAGCAAAGCCACTTTGGGCGCCCTTTAATTTACGACACACTTTAAAGTTTTGCCTTTTACTAATTAAAACGGCAAACTAAAGCCCCATCCTTTTCAATCGAACGCTTCTAGTCGAGATTTAGCGGGGATTAAACTAATTTTGATACTGGTTACTATATAGTGGCTCTCGTCCCTTTAAGGTGTTATTTTTACGAATAGAAAAAAAAAGTCTGTAGTTTTGGTTTTGTACAAATTATATGTATTAACTGTATGTATGTATGTACTAAGAAGATTATTAAGAAAATTTATATAAATGTATATACATATATTGTTTTTTACAAAGCATGGTATAGAAATTATTATGAATGAATTTCTTATTAAATGTTGAGATTTGAATAACTCTAAAAAGAACTACCTGAAGACACAAAAGTGCCTTGGATTAAGTAAAAATTCTGCAAAAATCCTTGAAATTAACGATTAAAAGAAATACCTCTTTCATTTATCAATTTTGACAAGCACGCATCAACAGTTAATTGAAAACAATGCGTGTTTTTCTAATATTTTCGTATATTTGTTTTTTAAATACGAAAATTTAAGTAATGTGTCTATCTATTATATTTATTTGAAGACCAGCATACTTTCGTGTTTAAAATTAATATATGTATGTAGAAACTAATTAAAAATACAAATGTGTATTTTTTGAATTAATATTCATGTGGATATGTCAATATTAATCGGAGAATTTCTAATTGATATTGTGTCAGATCGGGATTTTTGTTCGTAGATACTCTTAGTCGTGATTTTAAATAACGAGATTCCAAACTTGGGAGTGTAGAAAATTCATAGAAATGAAAGTTTTTATTCTGAAACTAGGCTTCGTTTCTATGTAAAACTTTTTTATATTAATTGATAAAATATTTGTTATTATTAAAACGGAAATACGAGCAATTTGAAGAAAAAATATTGCTTAAAGAAAAATAAAAAATTGTAAATGTAAGTTTATAAAAAATGAATGGTACGTCATATAATAAAAAGTATACGTCACATTGCAGATAACATTACATATTAAGAATTTTTGGTTTTTAATAACAAATAAAAAGTATACTATTGCAACGTAGGTATAGTAAATTGAATCACTTATTTTACGCCACAATTGTATTGTTTTAAATCCTTAAAATGTCTAGCTACAACTTTAAATATTTTTTTAGCTAACCATATACAAAAATATCTCTATTTCGGATTTCGCTTTTTATTTAAGTAGTTATGTAATTATGGTAGTAGAACTGACTGGAAAACAAAACATTTTAGAAGGATGTAATTATATAATATATAAATACTTAGAAAACTTTTATCCAAAGTCAACTAGACAGATTTAATTATGTACATACCTATATTTATACATATCAGCACTTAAATATAATAAATGCGAAAATGCAGGCACAGGGCAATATTTTTGAAAGAGACAGCTTGTCGTACATTTCAAACGTTTAAAATCTGGATTCCCCAGACTGCAATGAGTTCGCGAAAATAAAAGTTATCAGCGTCTCGAGAAGAAGCGCGCCGAAAATTATGCGCTGGGTGATTAATATATATTCAGATGACTTTCAGTGGAATTCCCATTATTTACTTTATCGCCTGGGTTTTCTCGAAAAGAGTGAAGTTCCGCAGTAAATCTCAATAGAGGGTGCGAACTAATTTAAAACTTAAATTAAGAAAACTTAAAAACAAGTTTGGTGCCCTTACTTTAGAACTACTTAGCAAATCAGACATAATTCAGCTGAATAATGTCGTGACGTAGAATTTCTCCAAAGTTGCCAACGAAAAACTTTTCACTATACCAGACTGTGGACCTTGTTTTTGCAAATTTCCTCTTTTTCTATTTCTTTGCGTAATTTCAGTAAAATTTTCTTACATTTTGAATAGCCTCTTTTTTAAAGAAATCTGTTGAGTTTGTCCCTTAGTTTTACTTTTTAAATAAAATTCATAGTACCACTTTTAATTTTAATAATGAAGTATTGTCTCTTAGCTTCTTAAATTATTATAAATGGCGTGCAATTTTATTTCCTGCCATTTCGCAAGAAAAGTATTTCAATATGAGACGTACCTACTTTTCTTTGTTCGGATTGCTCTTCTTGCTAGTGTCTTATAAGAGGTTAGAATTTATTTTACATCTTACACAGAATTGCTTTATATCATTCAAAAAAGCCTAACAATTTAAAAATTTTAAACTAAGTACAAACATAGATAGTGCAACCAAAATATGTCTTATATATCCAATAGAAGACATACTAGTGAAGGGCGAGTTTAAACTTGAGTCTTAGATGCTGCTATATATACAGGGTGAGTCAATAAATTTTTGTTTATTTATTAATTTATTATTACAGGAATAGGGATTAATTACTTATTCATTTATTATTTTAGGTATATAAGTAGGGGTCTAGAAACTCCAACATAATCTACTTAATGATTGAGATAGTTTTTAAGTTGATGCAGCATAAATATACGTTATAGTTCTCTTACATGGAAAACCCTTTCTGAACTACCTTTACTTGTAAAATTGTGTTTAATTTCTTTAGGGTTGAATTTTTTAAAGGTGGAAGGGTTTTGATTTTTTACAAATTAGAATAATCTTAAGGTAGGAGAACCAAATAAGGCCCAGGCCCTAACAAGGCCCATCTTTCAAATTTCGCGCCAAACGAATACGGAAGTGCCAAAAGTCTGTGTTATATTTTAGTACCTACAAATCTCAAACGTTCACCTTAATCAGTTTTTCTCAAAAGTAAACTTGTGAGTATTTGCATTCATAAAACGTTAGCGAAAGGGCATGCACGGCGAATTTTATAAAAAGCAACTGCAAAACATAAAAGTATTTTTATTTATTTTTGAGGAAAAATATATACTTTTTTGTTTTATTTTGTACGTTGTCATTATATATTATTATTATTATATAGAATGTGTGTTAAAAATTACGATTATTCTTTTATTATCATACTACTTAGTTATTTATCTAAGATAGTAGAACCAAATAAGGCCCGAGTCCTAACAAGGCCCATCTTTCAAATTTCGCGCCAAACGAAATCGGAAATTTCTCAAATCTGTGTTATAATTTAGTGCCCACAAATCTCAAATGTTCGCCCTATTCAGCTTCGCTCAGAAGTAAACTTGTCAGTGTATCCATTCATAAAACGTTAGCGAAACTGTATGTACGGTCAAATTTTATAAAAATCAACTATAAAACATGAAGATCATTAATTTTGTGAATTTTTTGTTAGCTCTGTTAGAAAGTAATTATTTTTTGTTGAATTTTGGTAAATAACTTGCGTATTTACAATTAATTTTGATTCAAATTTAATGGGGGCCTTATTAAGACGTATGGGTTCCCTATAAGGCCCAAGGCATGTTTTTTTTTAATGCTAAAAAGACAGTTAATATTTTAAAAGAGGCTATTATACTAAGGAATTTTCAAAAGGTTATTTAATAAGGAATTTTTATAATGAATTTAAAATCTTTTTTATTTGTATTCCTTTGAGTTATTAAGCAATAACAATAAGGTGGGCCTTATTTGGGTATCCTACCTTAGTTTAATTAACGTAGGTACACTTAATGTGTGCTTATATCCCTGAAGAGGTGAAGAGTAATTTCTAGACTTGGGACTATCGTTGAAAAAACAAGGTGTGCTATACTTGACAAAAACTCCGATGCATCATATTAAATTAATTCTCTATAATTAATTTGACTTAAATGTATCAAAGACATTGAAAGGCAGTCATAACAGCGAAAAGACAAATTTTAAAGATTCGGCTCTATGTGGATTTTGAGAACACAACTGAGCCCAATTAATTAAAGTCACGCAGCTCATGATAGAAGAAATTTATGCTGAAATGTTTGATAATTATAAACAACAAATCGATGAAATTTTACAAAGAGCGTTGAAAATTTTCGGAATAAATTCATCGCCAATAAAATTGTAAATGGACCCGTGACAATCTTTCCATCAAAAAATTATTTTCTACTAAAAATTGAGAATCGCGCGGAAGCCGTGAATTTGTGCGGGGAAGTGTAATTGTGTACAGGATGCTCGAATATTTCATTTGCGTCCTATAGAAAGTGGCGGTGATGGTGGTAAAAAAGCGCCCATCAAAATTTAACAACCAATTGAGTATTTCCAAACTTTGTTAAGCCAAACAGCGGCGCAGCCCTAAACTTTTTAATCGCCGCGCTGCCAATATTCGCACGATCCAAATTTTAAGGAGGGTCCGGTGCTGTTTCGTTGTTTTGATGCGACGCTTTTTCCTTCTACGTCGTGTTTTGTATTTTATATTTTTTCCGAGAATATAATGCTGTAATTGCACTGCAGTTCAATTTTTCTGCCTAGTAATCATATTAAATTGCCCAGAAAGCACACAGTGTTACACACTATTTAATCAGTGCAAACAGGATGGAACACGGCCGGCGAAGCCACCGCCGTGGACAATTTCTACCCCCGGAACTGAAAAATTATTCGAATTGGAAATTTCCCAAATATTCGGGGCTTGCATGTGCGACAAATTTTACCGGCGGCCATGTAAACGCTGATTGGATGTGTATTTCGGCCCTTGTTTAATCTCTTTTTGTTTTAAATTTATTTTTTTTATTTTTTCATTCCGGGCACTTCTGCAATTCCCACTTGGCAGGCCCGGCGGCCGAGCCCTATTTGTTTGGTTCATTAGCGCATATATAAAAATAATCAATTAAAGCTGCTCGTTCACTGCTAAATGATTTACGCGCGGCCAGCTACATAATTTAAAAATTCCATTATTATCGGACTACCACGCGATTTATTTTCAAAAATCAAATTTATTTAATGCTGAAGTTGTATTTTGATTCGTACTGTAATTCCCCCGAACGTGGCAGTGGCAAGGGGATTTTATGTAAATGCAAACAACTGGCTCCGTGCGAATTGGCTTTTATGCAAAAATCTTTAAAATGTAATCTGATAACGCTTTCGACTCAGAATAGATTATTTACAGGATCTAGGATTGACAATTAACATCTACAATAGATTAATTAAGGGAGTAATCGCCTTTTTGCCCTGAACGATTAAACGATTAAAATCATTAATCTCTAGTTTTTACAGAATAAGTCCTTCAAATATTAGAGCAGAAAACTTTAACGTTGTATATTACATGACAGATCCAAAATATAATAAAATTAGTAAATTCAGTAAATGAGTATTGTTGCAAAGAAGCATTAATTAACCACAATCGAAACTATACGTGAATGAAAATTCATTCATATTTTAATTTAACACGTTATTATACTATTAACACTTTATGATAAGACGGTATGAACTACTTTGAAGCCGAAATACTATACCAAGTTAAACTGAATGTAGTCAAGTTAGCTAGGATTCTTTATTTCCAAGAAATATGTATATATACGAGCAAAATGTATGTCAATTCGTATATTTTTATATACATGCAAAATGCTTTACTGTGCAACTATGCGAATACAATGAAAATGGTACTCCTCCTGTTGTCATGCTACATTCTGAAATGTGGGAAATTTAAAAATTTCTATATAAAAGTTGGGTTTTCCAGTTACTGATTTGTGTCTTTGCTAACCAAAAATTAAAGTTAAAACCATACCATACACTTTACAACAATTTTGTTAAGAATATCGCCCTTCCACCAGGCCCTACGAGGCGGACAAGCTCAAGAAATGCTGGAGTTTTGATCCAGAATATAAAGCCGATCTCTTCAGTGTGGCTGCGGCTTGGTGTTCCTGCCATAGACGCCGCAATCGTGGGGACCGATCGCCAGTCCTTTTATCCGCTAGATTAATATTAGAAGTATGAAGTATAAGTAAAACCAAATCTTGTATCAATATAAATTATAGATCAGTCTTATCCTCTTCATATCATACCATGTACAAGGTGTAAGTAAAGAAGAAGCTCCAATAGCTGAAAAAATATAATTTCGTCTTTTTCTCAAAGAAATGTGTCTTCGAAAAATGATAAAGTCGAAGAACCTTGCTTATCACGTATTCATTTGATGCGAGTGAAAATCCGGAGCCACGTTGATTAAACAGAAACTTTTACATCCCCGTAAGTGTTTCATCTGCTGTTAAAGCCCTGCAGACTCGATGTTGTGCACTTTCCACCCATAACAGAATAGAAAACTTTCGTCGACAAAGTTTGCCGCATTTCTCCATAGGGTAGCCGTATAAAATTTCAATACAATCGAGGGTACCATGTTCAAAGGACCTTCGTCTGTTAAAAGAAAAGTGCTTGAGAAATTCTAGGAATTTCTTCTTTATATTTTTTTTGTCTAGTTTTTATCTTCTTATTTTTTCGTTTTGTCTTATTACGCCCTCAAAGTGTGGTCCTGCTGTGTATTAAAATTTATTGCCTTCCAACGACCATACGTTCTTCCGACAGATGCACTTGTGAAAGAGGCAGACGTTAGATACCTATCCTAAAGGCGAATAAAATGATGACTTTCTTCGCCCAAAAACTTCTTAGAAACTTTGTTCGGACTTCTGTTTCGCTCTCAACCCTCCCTAAAAATTTCAAATAACACTTTACAAAACTTTAAGGAATAACTTAAAGTGAAATTTTATTTGCCTTCAGTCGAGCAGCATTCAAATTAAATTCAAATTGTTACCACAGGCTGTACTTGGTATTGTGTAGCTGCACATCTTTTATAAATGAAAACTGCAATTGCCTCTGGCGTCGAAGAAAGTTGAAAAATATTTCCTTCTCTATTATTATTTTCGCATCTTTTGACTATCTTTTAGTAAATTTACGGATAGTAGAGCATTAGTACAAAAAACTGCAATTGTAGATTATTTTTGAAAATTATTTGTATAAATTTGACTAAAACTAATTTGTTGATAATCATTTTCCTTATGAGGATCAATTCATGCGATTTTTAAATTACCTTGTTATTATCACCCTGCAGACTTTATGCTTGAATTCTCTGTATCCATAAGTAATGATAGAAACCCGCAATTAAATTTTCAATTTTAGATCACTCTCACTACAAATCTATGTAAATAAAGCATTAGAATGTCTCAAAATAAATCAGCAAAGTTTTTAATGAGAAAGTGCTTCAATGTTTTCTTTTTGGTTTTGCAAATTTTTTAAAATATTTTATGTATCCTAAACGTTTATAAACGTTTTATACTACACAAAACTATCGATTACTTACTCGAAGCTTTAAATCTAAGTATCGGGTATAGATAATGAAATTCAGAAAGTGAAATTTTTTCTTGATATGAACAAATTAAATGTAAATTAGGTATATACGACTATTTTTCTGAAAATTGTCTGAAACTTCGATTTAACATTTTAAAGGTTATTCTTGAAATTATAAAAAAAAATCAGCAATGTAGGTACCTAATACATATGTACATATATGTATGTTACATCAAAGAAAAACAACCCTCTAAAAATCTATAGTTATAGTTACTGTAGGAAATTATGTCGCTTTGGTCTGGACAATTTAGATATTTAGAAGGATGCAGTTTAACAAATATTGTGATCTCATGTAAAAATTATAGAATGGCTGAAATAGCCGCAGTTAAACAAAAACGACTAGGTTTTAAACAGAAGCTCCGAATTCGTGCCTCATTATAATGCAAGACTCGTTGTGTGGCACTACGAAATCAGGCACCAAATTCGAAATTACTGGGGCATGACGGGACTCAGACATCTGCAGAAAATCTCTATCGGTGTCTAAATTGAGTGTCCTCATTATTTTTGGACGCCAATAGCCGTCCCCACAAAGCGGCCTGCATCCATTATTCGGAGGTGCTGCATGAATGCACTCCTAAAGCGCTCTCAAAGCTCACGTAATCGTCTGAAGAAATCAAAAATCCAAAATTGCCCAGCGGTCATTTTATTTTCCAAAGATTGCACGAAGCTGCCGTGGCTAAAGGCACAGAAAATGCGCTGGTCCAATTTTCCATCTCCGAGTACCATAACCGGATTTGCTCGGCTCCGCTCTTAAGGTCCACCTACACGGGCCTGCACGGCTCCTATGAAATATTGTCCCCCCTCAAATAAAGCAAGAAATTGGGAAGAGATTTAATCTTTGCTGGTGAATCAGAATGGCTGCCTCGAATGTCGTAGACATTCTGCAGTCCTCGAAACTTAACTTATTCCAGCTATTGCCAATATAAAAGTTTGATATCCTCTGGAACCCTCCGAGGCGATAAGTCTGTCCGCCGTCCGTACCGGAAAAGACATAGGAAGATGGCCTCGGGCTGGATTCGGAACGGCATGTTTTCCCTTATTCCGATCACATACGTAGTTTTTCCGGCCCAGATCGTGCGACGCTCCTGATAACTTTGAATGCATACAAAATCGATTTCTCCTCTGTCGGATGATAAAGGACGTGAGGAAAATTGAATCAACAATTTTCAGAAATGAAAAATAACATGAACGACAAGATGGCTTTTTTTTACTTTTTTTGATTTACTGAGAAAGCGCTGAGCGCTAAATTGCATCCTTTCCACTGCGGCAACCAACCGTCCCGCTGGACAAGGACGTCGCGGCGCGGCACGGGACGATGGCATGGCGTCGCGTCGTGGGTAATCTCAAAAATCATTTGCTTCACAGCACTCGCTGGACAACAGCGCTAATGTGGGATTATGGCAAATTATAGAGCTGACTAATTAACTCGTGATGAATGGTCATCTTTGAAGTATTTTCGTTTTATTGTAACGTGACATATAAATTGGACGGGGGAGGAATACTTGATAACTTATTTTACACTTTTAAAATGTTAATTGGGTATAACGAAATATTTCGTCATGCTCGTAGGACTCACTAACTCAATGAATATGACGAAATTTTTCGTCATGGAGGTTTATAACCAGTTCTGTTTTTGGCGAGTATACTCTAGGGTGGAGTGAAACATATGAAAAAAAAAATTTTTACTCTTTTCAAATCTCCTGTATTATTAATTGGTGACCATATGTAAAAGCTTTATTCATGCAAAAAATCAAAGGCCTACGACTTTATTTTCAGGTGGCGCATTGAGATAATAGTTTCAAAAAAACTAATATTTTTACTTATAAGCCTACCCTCAAAAAGGAGTTATTCTTACATGCTTTGCTTACAAATATACTGTTTTTAACTTCGTCTAAGTGTGATCTCGAACGGAAATATAGTATTTTCTTATAAAACTTTAATATATGTAGGATTAAGAAAAGGTTGTTGCCGAGAAGTCCCCCGGTGCCACTCCTGATTTTAAGTTGCCGAGTTGATTTAAGTCGTCCTTCCTTCCTTCGTTCCGTCGTCGTCGGCGTGCCAACGTTAAGTAAATTTTTATAAAAATGCCTAAAACGCGTAAAGATTTCCGGTGTCCTATATTTGGTGATCCAATCAAATTCAGTGATAACATGTTACCTACATATTGTGATGTGATTAAACACTACTTATGGATTAGAAACGAAATGTTAGAGTTGAATAATGGAAAGGACCCTTCAGTCAAAGATTTATGTGAAATTATTGCTTCCGATATTGAAGCAATCTGGAGTAAAGCATCTATCCCTACAATTACCCATCAACAAGTCGTGTCTAGGCTGATTTTATATTATCAAAAGTACAAGAATGTGAAAAAATTACGTAATGACTCCAAAAAGCAAGTATTCTACGATGACTCAAATAAGTTGTTTGATATCGCAACATGTAAATGTGTATCCCGAGAACTATGCAAATGTGTGACTAAAATACCCGTTGCTGAGGAAAACTTCTTAAAAGATCAACGAAATGAGCGCAAAATGTATATTGGTTCTGTGGATAAGGTGACAACTCAATCTATGCAACGTCGTGAAATTAGGAAGCGAAAATATGAAAAGTTTGCTGCAAAATGTAACGTCACTCCAAGTACATCATCATCTGCCCCAGCTATAGTTTGGACGCCTGACAGTTCTTCTGCTGAAACATCAGATGAGGACGATGAATTTTTTACTGCAGAATTAGTATCTAATCCATCCCTTAAAAAAACTCAACAGATGAGAGATAAGCTGAAAAATCTTGCTACAACGTGCGATAGAACTGGAGTTTCTGATCGATCTGCAGCATTAATTGTAAATGCTGCGTTACTTGACTTAAATGTTATCAGTACTGAGGACTCATCAAAAGTAGTAGACCGAAGCAAAATACGCAGAGAACGGCAGAAGATTCGTAAAGAATTGCAATCTATAGAAAAACACGAACCTTTAACGGCTATTTATTTTGATGGTCGTAAGGACAAAACTTTGACTATAACTAAGGCTAATAATATATCCCAAAGGAAGATTATAGTTGAAGAACATATCTCAATCATATCAGAACCTAATTCTGAATACATCGGTCATCTTTCTATTGATTCGGGTAAAGCGGCTGATATTGAGAAAAATATTGTCGACTTTCTTGAAAACAAATATGAATTTCGTTCTTCTTTGGTGGCAATTGGATGCGATGGTACTGCTGTTAATACTGGTCGGAAAAATGGAGTCATTGTTTTATTAGAAAAACATCTGAAGCGCCTTTTGCAATGGTTTGTGTGCTTGTTACATGCAAATGAATTACCCCTTCGTCATTTGTTCTCCAGTCTCGACGGTAAAAGTACAGGCCCCAATACTTTTTCTGGCAGGTTAGGAAAACAGCTTGATAAGTGTCTTGACTTAAAAATAGAAACATTCGAACCCATCTCCACCGAATTGCCGGATCTGGATATTGATTTGTTGAGCACCGATCAAAAATACCTTTATCAGATGTGTTCTGCTATTTCTTCTGGTACAGTTCCACCAAACTTAGCTAACAAAGACCCAGGAAAACTAGCCCATTCTCGATGGTTAACTTGTGCTAACAGGATTCTTCGCTTGTATATTGGCACAGCTAAACCAACAAATAATTTGAAAGAACTGGCCACTTTCATCATGAAAGTTTACGCACCAAATTGGTTTGATATCAAGTCAAAATCCTCTTGTAAATTTGGTCCGCTTCACATCTTTAATATGGTCAAAAGAAGTATATATTTGCGAGATGACTTAAAAAGTGTTGTCTTAAATACTATTCAAAGAAATGCTTTCTTCATGCACCCAGATAATCTATTGCTGGCTATGTTACAAGATGATAATCAACAAGTACGAGAGCTGGCTCTTCGGAGAGTTTTAAAGGCAAGAAAAGAGTCCAAAGGCAAGAAAGTTCGTGAATTCCAGTTACCAGAGCTAAAAATAGATGCGACAAACTATTATGATTTGATAGAATGGGCTAAAGAGAAGATAACGGAACCTCCTGTAACAATGAAATACAGCGACTCGGAAATTACTACAAAAATTGCATCTGGAGGTAAATTGTTTGATATTGAGAAGTACCCTTGCCACACTCAGGCAGTCGAAAGGTGTGTCAAACTTGTAACTGAGGCTTCGGCGTCTGTTTGTGGACCCGATGCTAGAGATGGTTTCATTCGTACTAGAATAAAATCCAGGCAAGAAATACCTATTTTTGACACCAAATCTCAGTATTTCCGTCAAAAAGAAGACACTGGGACTTCTGATACTGAACATTAAAATGTTATTTTTATGGTAATTTAATATAGTTATTCATTGTACTAGTAGTTTTAAATTTAAATTCAGTAAAATATGCAGTATTATTGTCAGAAATAAATGTTTATTTGTAACTCTTTTTTTTCTTATTTTTCTACCTTCATACCTAATGCGCCACCTCAAGATATTGAGTTAGAAAGCTGGTATTTTGCATGAACATTTCCATTACGATGGATCACTGTTTGAGAAACCAGGAAACTTAAAATTCAGAAAAAAAAAATTTCACTCCACCCTAGTATACTCGTCATGGAAAAAGTGCAAAATTTTGTTTTATAAGAAGCATAAGTACATACATATACTCACACTTTTCATGACGACTATATTCGTCAAAAGCAGTTAACTGGTGAAATATAATAGCCATAAATTTTCTCTACTCGAATGGAATTAAAAATAGCTTACAAAAGCTCATTTTGGACAAAAATTCCATAAAGTTGCTAAAACAGAAAAACCAATTGATCGTAGCGTCATTAGAATACTGAAAAAGTTTGTGCAATAACACAATAATTTTAAAAAAAGTTCCCTTTTTTATATCACAATTATTTTAAAAATGCGATCTTCATCATTTCATTAACCAGTCAATATAATGGTGGATATATGTAACTTAAATAAATAAGTATATCAAGAAAAACAAACATGTATACAAGTGACCGATAAAAATTTGTTTTGCATCAAAATTCTTTAGTAGACCTTAAGCTCAATTTATAATACGCTTTTTACTTCTGTGAAAGTTTCAGACATTACATGAGACATACTTAATTTTACTGTTAAGAGGTAAACTTCCTTTTAATTATGTAATTACAAATTCATTATATAGGAAATTCCTAAACACATATGATGACTTCATACAATTAGTACTGTTCAAAGCTAACATTTCCCGCAACTTAATTATAATTTTGAACTACTGTTCACCGGTGAATTTGCAAAGTCGTATAGTGATATAAATTAACAATTTATGGATTTTTCTGTACCCGATTGGAAACCGGATGATAACTAGTTTAGTCGCTTAATGCTTAATGAATGATTACCTTAGCTGTGGCGGTATAACATGATTAATCAACTTTTCTGCTCTTTCCACCGTAGTGGGACGTCGCTAATCAGCTTTTAATTAAAGGAAATGAGTACCATGGGACTACAATCAAATGTGTTTACAGTACATATGCCACACCGCTGGGAGTATATGAAATATTAAGCGAGATTTGATATCTGTCCGCTATAAAAGGGGACAGAACAGAACTCCCAGTGGTCGCAAAAACTAATCTATGTGCAAATTGCAATGCAACCAGTGAAAGAACTAATCACATTCGGCAATCTGACAAAGATTTCAAATATATTCTTCAAGACTCTTCGTATATTGCTCTATATGAGGCGTGTGGCACCACCATAATCCTAGCTGTTTTCAACTATATGCATGTGTTTTTTACCTTGGCCTTATTAACCTTAATGTTGAAATGTGACAGATTTCGTGAATTTACTTTCTGCAACATTTTTCATACTTGTAAGAAACTTAGATGACTGCATACATGTTGTGCTATTTGGTGTTGAATGTCAAAATGCTTTTAGTGTGGTTAAATAGAAAAATCTTATCTGGATTTATTCACGACTTAAAAGAAATACCTCTTTTGTCTAAAAATGAACAGAAAAACTGTCTTTGTAAATACAACCTCAACTTATAAGTGGTACCCTTTTCGGTGTTACATATGACACTATATGTAATAGCAATATTCAATTTATTTTTGATTGGTCAATCACAGTGGAGTATATGTTTTTATCGAAACATTTTGCGTGTGATGTGTCATTTGTCACTTGGTATCCCTTCAATGTGACTTCTGATATTTTTTATCCTTTCATATACCAATTTGTGCTTCGGTTATGCTGCATAAAACTGGAATTTTTACATCATTTCCAGACTATTTATTAAATTTAATCCTAATGGATATAACGCGATTTTAATTTTTGAAATAAGGCAAAAGCACATTAAAGTTCTTAAGCAGGTATTCTAGCGAATTAAAAGTACATTTTCAGTTTTTGTGCATATTTAAAGAGAATATTCTATGTTTCAATACTATTTAATTTTTTAATATCGTTGCTAATAATTTACTTGGGAGGATTTCAAATTGTTGCTGACGTTGACATAATAAATATATGGTGGGCTTTTAGATGAGACTTGATGTGTTAAGTCTGAAAGACTTGATATAAGGTGAATTTTCAATTTGAAAATTTCGTACGCATTGTCATAAGCCAGTTAAATTCAAAGACGAATATACCTTCATAAATCGAAAAGGATTTAATTTTTGTACCATACCTGAAACCGTTAATCTTCTTTAGGTTCCTACCCTTTACTTCATTTAGTTGAAGAATTTCTTTGCTAGGAGGTGGTAAAAATTATGAATATGAATTGAAGAAAAAACTTTTAATCGACCTTTTACTTCTACACTTTACTTCAAAGCAAATGCTATATTTTTTAAAAATATTATGATGAAAATGTCCATTATACAAAAATATACCTATGGAACATAAACTTAATTAGTGTATTGAAAATAACGAATTATTACTTTTGTGTTAATGATTGACTAATAATTAATTATTCACAAATAAAGTATTCGATTAATATTATATAACTATTCGAATAATTATCTAGATGAAATTTTATTGGAATAATGCCTAACTTTGATGTGGACTTGGTAATGAGACTTGGCACAAGAGAAAAATATAATTATAATTGCTTAGGTATATATGTACATATAAAGATTTTTATAAAAACTTGAAGGGGGCAGTGTCGGAAATTACTGAATAAATCTGTCTAAAGTTGCATGAAACAATTTCACTTCAAAATGGAATTTGCTTTTTCATGCTCCTTTCAAAAGCAACTTCCGATAAAATCTTGAAGAAAATTGAAAGTGTTCAACACGCCGTATGTCATGTTTCGTGTTTCAGCACTGCAAGTGGCACGTCCTCCTTCAAGGAGCAATTCATTTTTGAGTCCAGGCTGGGCTGACAAGAGCACTATTAACTGAAGCGCTCATTACTGCGCTAACCACTAAAAGGTGCTCCCCACATAAGGAGCCACATTATCACGATTTTAAGAACATTTTTAGGTGAAACTCGCCAAAACTTATGCTGGCAGAGAAGGTTGCCGGGTTTCTTACAAGAATACAAATTTGTTTCGTGTCTGCACGAACGCCAACACGCCGTGGTGGATTCGAAATGAAATGTTTACATCGAAAAGGTATTCCCATGTGCACCTCTTTATTTTCTATACGACGAAGGTGTGCACCGTGCAAAAAATATCAAATAAGACCCGTCGAGGCAGAGGAGTCCGACAGTGGTGTAGGGCAAAAAAATTCCGAGGGTCAAGTGCCACTTGGAGTTGTTGGAAGAAAAAGTGCTCCAAGGGACAATACTGCTTTATTTGCAGTTCAGTTTTGTTCTGCTGGCGTATCCTGTCACATATTCCTGCATTTGATGTGATTTATTAGGACACAAGCTGTCTTCAGCAGATATAGCTTCTTGCTAGTTTTGAAAGGCTCTTGCTGAACCAGGGGATTCCATTGGTTTTTTGGGGGCCTTTGTTGATTCCCAGTTAACAATTGCTTTGCGTTGCCGCCAGAGCCAAGCACACTTCCTGCAACAAAAGCACCATATTCGTGAACGTCGACAAGAATTAAAAAATTTTTGGCAGGTGTATACGAAAGCGTTTTTGGTTCCCAGGAGCGCCATATATCACTCCTGAAAAATATGAATTCACCAAGCTCTGGAAAAAGTTAAATTCGCGAAAAAGTTCAGACGTTAGGGGTTTTAGGAATTTCAAATCTGCACAGAAGCGACGACGAGCTCAGAGCGGTATTAGCTTTAAACAATTTTTCATCACTTCAAAATTAAATTTTCTGATACATTATACTTAAGAGTTCCCTTTAAAATCACGCAGGATTTAAGGATTTTAAAGGACTCATGAATTTATGCAGTTTTCTTAAAAAAAAAACTAGGCTTTACTACGAAATCACTTAGTGCCGTCTTCAGCAGCGGTCATTATTAATGCAGGGCCCTTTAAAAGGGACCACACAAGGTCGGGTACATTTTCGCCCCCTTAAGAAAGTGCCTTGGTTCTTTATCTCCTAAGCCACATCTTTTCACAAGTCTTACTTTGATATAAGGCGGCTGTTAAAACGAAACTGTTGAGGCACTTTCCACGTAATACCTTGGCGATACGCCTTTTTATGATGCTCACATAAATTTTTGGCCCCCAAAATTTGCATAAAAACGTGAATACGTAAAGTTTGCTTCATACGAATGTCATTCAATACCAATCTATCAGGGGATTTTGGTCAACGTCATCATTATCGTATAAGATTTATATCGAATATATCGGAATATGATCGATGAGTTCATTTAGCATACGAATCGCTTTAAATAATAATGCAAGTTATAAAACTTCTCTCTGATACGATTCAATATAATTGCGTTACATAATATTCTCAATTTATAGTTAAGCGAAGGGCTCTTTAACCCTTAGTAGATTTAATAAGTTACATTGCAGCAATTTTCAGAAATTCACTTAGGTTACACAACTCATTCCTTCAATTAAAAATTAATAGTAAAGTCTTGAATAATAACGTTAAATTTTCGGTGTAGGTGTAATACCTTTTCCAGTCTAGACTTTGTTTTTTTCTTTTTAGTTTTATACCCATGTTTAAGTTACAAGGACAAGTGTGCCATCTCACCAGAAGTTTATTCCTTTCTTGAGGGCAAAAGTCTTCAATTTTTGCAAATATAACAATGTTCTTCTGAACGAAACCGATCGAAAAGAACTTACAAATTCAGACATAAGATTATTTATATTTGCGATTTATACTTTCATACGATTTCGGTTGGGCTGTAGCAATTCTCGTTATGCAACTACATATTTGCATAAATTATTTAGCATTTTTTAAAAAATTTTTGTTAACTTTGAGTAAAGCGTAATCCAAATTTTTTTTGTAATGTAATTTTAGCATAATATTCCATCATGTTCTCTCATGAATTGGTTGAAGACGATTAAAATATTCATTAATGAGTTGCATGTAGGTATAGAAAGCACAGAGCACACTTGTGGAAAGTAATTAATCTCACTTTACGCAAAATGCCTAAACAGGAGCTCAAAATCCAAGCATAAAGAGCACTCTTGAATGAATGGAAAATCCTTTTCAAAGTGTTGATCTTTTTAAAGCGAAATGAATTTAAATCTAAACTCCCTCGGATAGCGAACACGTATCTTCCTAAAAGCAAAACTTTGAAAAGCCCGTAAAATTCCTCGTCAGTGGAATTAACAACAGACGCATAAATTCGTAAGGAGGGCGCGAGAGGCACACCGCATTCGACAGGAATTAAATTTAACAAACAGGCAAATTCCGTTTCATTACGCAGCAAACCGCGCTCATTAATTAAGCACTCATCTCTATTAATATTTGCCAATTTGCACACATGTTTGGCGCTCTCCTCGCAATAATTAACAAGCTAAACGCACTAATTGGAATCAGCAGCTCTAAACATTTTTAGCCGAGGCTCAGGACTCAGGGATCGGCCGTCATTGAGGATTTTCGTCCTTAAATCCGCGCTGTGCGCTCATAAAGTAACCAAAAATTTGAAAATTATGCGGAGTTGAATTGAAGTGGGCGTCGCGGCGCGGCGGGCTAAGTCAGCCACTGGAGCATAAATTTCGCATTCTTTCTTAATTGCTCAGCATCAGCATCTTCAGTGCGGCTCGGCGCTCCCCAGTGCCCCACTGGAGTGAACTTTAAGCCAACTTCGGGGCTGGGTTCTTTTTCTGGCAGAGCCGTCATAGAGCCGCAGCGCCATCGCTAGAGCACGTAAAGAACACTTTGAGTGTATGTTTACAAAGTTTATTACACTTACGAGTGTTTTTCAGGCGATCATTTGCCTCCTGTGTACTCTTTGCATAATTAGGATGCATCCAGTTGCTTTCATCTCCTCGTGTTTTACAACTAACAAAGTCGAGTTTTGTCCCAACTTCGTTCCGTCCCCGAAAAGCCAGTCTCCTCCCTCGTCATGTTTCCCGTGTTGACTTAGTATAGTTCTGCCTCCTCCAGAAATTTGCATACATCTCCAGTGGATTCCAAAGTTTAGGGAGATTTACTTTTGCCGCAGAAACAAAACGCTTCATGCGGAGAGATGGTGCACAGACGAACTTCGGAAAAGTATGGAAAATTTTCAGGACGAGATTTTCATACTTGCAGGCTCCCGCACTTCCTTTTCCCGGTCCCCGTGTCGTGTCGGGCTTATTACGGCCCCAGCTTTAGGTATATACGTATATATTTTTGAGCCACACTCAGTATGAAACAATTCTGGAAAATTAAGGCCAGACAGGGATTTAATAATATCCATAAGTAAGCCGTCGTCGAGGGCTGTTGAAAAAAAAAGAAAAAAAAAATAATCCCGTCTCGCCTCTGACTGGCAAAAGTTAAAGTACAATATTTGCATTTGCTGACGATTTCATTTGGAAATACGGGCATTATTCGGTTCAGTAAAGTTGCCCGTGTGGACTCCCCTTCGGCCCACGCCTCATATGCATTCTATCCCCGAGGGAGCTCTGGGAAAATTCACATATTGCTTTAATTTTGCTTTTACGGACAGTGATACGAAAACAACAATTCATGGCCTTAAATTTAAGGGGTTCTTGCAATTAAAGTCAAACCACACTTTTTTTAAAACAGAAATTAGTTCAAGAAATGCACATTTTTAATTTTAAAGCTGGGTGTAAAGCTAGAGAACAATTTTTCAAAATAGTAAAATTTCACATTTTTTGTCTAAAAATATTCAGGATCAATACGATAGGTACAAAAAAACTCTTTCCTTTTGTTTTACACAACTTTATGAAATTTTTGTTCTGCCACTGACAAAAGTCGGCCAAGTGCGAGTTAAACTCGCGCAATTTCGATTATTCATTAAAAAAAAGGATAGCAGGTATAAGTAGTAAGATTATTAAAAAAAAAAACTGTCTACCTACATAATGCAATCCTAATTATTTTTATGATTTTTCTGAGAGATTTTCGAGATTTGTTGGAGTATAAGTGTTGGGAATATAAATTGTTTGAAAAAGATTTAAGAAAAAATTATCCTTAAAATTGAAGTTCAATATTTAAATTTGCGCTAATATGCATTAGGTAGGTACTGCAATTTTTACAAATTTCAATTATTTACGTAAAATAATCTTTGAAGAAAAGTCAAATTACATTTTGGATTTGTTTTTCTGTAATAAAAATTAATTGGAACTCAAAAAAACTATAACTGAGGTACAAAATCTTTCTTATCCGAAAAAAATTTTTGGAATAATATAAAGAAATATCATATGTAAGACATGTTCACTACTTATTATTTTTATCAACTATCAATGAAAATTTGGAAATAATTTAAATTGTCCTGAAAAAAATGGAGATCGTAACACTAATATTATCACCAGAAATTCATTTCATTCATTTTATATGCAAAAAACATGTAATTTGTTTATAGGTTCATATAAATATTCTGCAATGTAAATTCTGTAAATTGATGAAATGGCTTTTATTTAATATTTAATGTTATAACTAGTGCATATTCAAACTATTTTCCATGTAAGAGTTTGGGGCCTTTTCTATCTCAAACCACAAAAGTAGCTACCATCGTGATTTATTACTGCAATAGATAGAAATCTTAAGTACTAAGATAAAAGGAACCGCGATGTATAGGTCAAAAACACTTTCGTGAGAAAATTCATGCACAAAACACTCTCATTTAGAAACAAATGGAATTTATAACGCTTTTTGAGTTTAAATGGCTCTAAACGCCGCCACACATCCTTTGATTTATGCCCACAAAGGCGCCCTTTGCAGTAAAACGTAGTGCGGTTCTATTAATTGCTTTTAGAGGAGCCCAGAAAAGACCCAGTCATGTTAAAACCAACAATCTCATAAAAAGCACTTTCATTTTATGCGCCCTGTAAGGAAAAAAACGCAATTCATTCCGAACTTATTACAACGCGAGCCACATACTCGTGCACATGTGAACATACCATACATATATCGAAAAAGGGCTGGACAAAAAGCGGAAGTGGCAGCCGAAAATGTTCACTTGATTTTCCCAGTTGCGGATGTAAAGCGGCGCACTACACGGCCAGTGCGTCGCTCGATGTGTTAACCCTTTCACCGCCGCCGCCGCATAGTTTCCCCGAGGAGTGCCTCTCTCCGGGATAAATTTTTTAAAAGGCCCAAAAGTTTTCGGAATGAATTCTTCTGGGATCATTCATGTAAGTTCCATTTAGAGTGAGTGCTTTTCGCATTAACACAATCCGTTTATGAAATTTGCGCCTTTTCACTACGTCCGCCGCAGACTTGCGGCTGCCACCAGTGAATTCCCAATTTGCATAAGTTTGGCGCAATTCGTCGTTCTCCTGTGGGCCGGGAGACAGTTTCCGTAACAAAAATGGAAAATTTATTCCTCCCGGCTGGACCTGCTCCAATTCAATGCATGAAAAAATGGCTAAAATTCCGTGGAAACTTATTCGAGTGCGAGTAAATTGTTTTGGAGTCTAGTGTGCGATGTACGCCGGGAATTTCCTTTAAAAGAACTCACCGCCAGGAACAGGGGATTTCATGCTTCTCGACCAACGAACATGCGGAGTAGCGATAGAACTGGAATAATACCAGCTTTTATGGAGGTTTGCCCAAAAGTAGCGTTCCTTTTACTGAATAGCTTATTTTCTAATCACAATTCACCTTTTATATGCGAATAAATATAATCTGACTATTAGCTCAGAAATCTACCCGACTGCTCATGCACCTAAAGTTTCAATTGGGATTTTTCTATTCTAGATGTTTCAGAAAGATAATTTTACTCAAAAGTCAAAATGTATAATGAAACAATTTTTTATAAGTAAACTGGCTCATAAGTTCTAAACTACATATGTATATGTATATTTAAGCTTTTTGTAGATACTAGTAAAATTTCGGATAGTTCAAAATGTTACTAACTTTAACTGGTGAATAAATGTAACATATGCTTCGTAAAACTTATTTAAAATTGTTGTATTTTAAGATTTTTGCTGCGTGGATGTGTTTTAATTTTTAATTTTTAATCTTTAATTTTGAATTTTTAATTTTGTCTGTCTGCCAAGACGCCTTTTTTAGGAACGTGTGAAGTATCAAGTTGAAATGAATATCAAATACTCAGATCTGCAGTCCCTTGAAGCCGTGAAAAAATCAAACTTCTAAGTCAACGCAATCAAAAGATACGCCCGCTATGCAGCATTATGACACTCGTAAGGGAATCGAAACCTATAGCACAAAAGCTTATAGGGTACTTCCCGTTGACCTTAAATCACGAAATTTGGCAAAAAGCAATGTCTTATAGCACAAGGAAAGGAAGATATCCGAAAACCTTAAATTTGTAGTGAAATCAAAAAAAAAAAAAAAAAAAACCGGCCAAGTGCGAGTCGGACTCGCGCACCGTGGGTTCTGTAAAAAATTATTATAAATTGAATAATTGAAGAATAATATAAATGTTTATATTTGAGCTTCCATCAACTTCATGAAATCTTCGGCTTTTACAATTTTATGCACGCAATTATTCAGTAAACGCGAAAAAACAGCATCTACCCACTTGAGGGACAGTGTCCCACAACCGAGAAAATAATTGTCCCATAATTGAAAATTGAAGCACTTTGAAAATTCTGGCACACCATCTTTTAGGTTGTGAATTGATCCGAGAACATTCTACATGGTGACATGTGATTTGAAAGCTATGCCCAACAGTATCGCACTTACCTTTTTGAAGCAGTTAACCAATAAAAATATTAGCACTTTCTAAAACGCACTGAAAAACTTTTGCATGCACAACCTCAGCACGATGCACCATGTTCGGAAAGCTGTAAACAATGATACTACCTAAAACAATGTAGCATCAAAAGTTAGTTTAGCGATAAAGAAGATAATAACAATTTTGGCTTTGATAATAAAAGTTCAAAATGTCCGACAGGGCGACTGTCCCACTACCGGTCGTGTCCCATAACGGGTGAACCTCCCCTACTACTGCTTCTAATTTTACCTTAAATAATTTTCGAACTTGGTTCTTTTCTTCTACCACCTATTAAATGTTAATTTTTAGGCAGAGTTTTGTTTTGACAGTCGAAATCAGTGAGGATTATCACGGCTGGGAAAGTCAACTTTTACTCTTATTTAAATCATGCACAGACGCAATCTAGTGCGACATTTAAACTTGGTTTTCAAACACTTCTTCAAAATATAATTCGAAACAAAATTCAACTAAAAATAAATTGGATTTAAGGTATAACCTCAAAGTTATCCGTTGATTACGATTGATAAAATATTTAAATCTCTTTTTCAAAGTTCCTTTGCCTTTTCGGATCACATGACGCAATTCCCGGATGGATAACCCTTTCGTGCATGCAAATCAAAATTTTCTTTTTCAGAGATCTCAATACAGTACGCCCCATTAGATTTATGAAGATCTAAAAAGCATGCAGAAGAGTGCACAAAGGACACAAAATAATCCCCAAGGGTCTCTGCCTTGGACTGAATGTTGGAAAGATTCGTAATTTTGTTAAGGAAATTTTCATTGCGAGAAAATGAAGAGGCATCCGCCCACACAAGTGTGCTGGCTTTTCCGTTTTATGAGTTGTGAGCTATTTCCTGAAATTCAAATGCGACCATTAGTCCCTACTTTGCGCAAAGTTTTCGCAATTTTTGTTACACTTCTTTTATATTATTCCAGTGTTGGGCCCAGTCGACCAAGCTGAGAGTACACCTCCATTTTCATAAATTCCAATCAAAGGTTTAGTGAAAATTGTAGTCATGTGCCAGAAAATGAAAATTATTTCCCAGGATATGACACTGCTTCAGAGAAGATACGGAAAATATATGCACTTGTACAGGATGCAGAGTTTACATTGCAAAATTGAAATGGTGATCCACCACTCCCCGTAATAAATTTCTTGGCCGCCCACCAACTGAATTCGTTGACACGTTTGTGGCAAAGTATTTCGCTACCTTGCGCAAATGCATGTTTACTTAAGCGTACTGAAATATGAATTTCCGATTCTAATTCGTTAGGGTTTCAATATGATGCAAAATTCATTTTATCATTTGTGTGTAATTTAGATTTATACTTACTATAAGGTAATTTATATTCTAATTGCATTTAGAAATTTTAAGAAACTTCTATACAGATTTTGTCTCAATCTCCATGGAAGCGATCAAAAGAGATGTTTTTCATAAAAGTTAATGTTGTCACTTTCTTGTTACTTATATTTGAAAATTTATTTTATTTTATATAACTAAAATTGAAGAATATCAGTTGAATTTGATTTCGACAATGAACGGTTTTAACATTGAGAGGTTGGGGAAATAACCATCGATTTTCACATTAAGTTAATGCTTTCCTTTTAAGAAGTTTTATGAAAGAGTTATTCTACGGACATGCCAACTATTTTTAATATAAGAAATACATATACCACAGTTGTTGAATAAACCCAATACTTAGGGTTTGTCTGAATCTTAGTTTATGTCTTTGCCTTATTACGACATTTTATAACGTCAGCAAAAATTAAAAGTGTTTATAGACGATAAAAAAAAAAACCAAAAATAATAAAAGTATGTTTGTCTTTTATACAAGGGAGAAAGAAACAACTAAAAGTCGTTTTTAATAGTATATTTTATAATAACAAAACGGCTTTCATAATATTTATAAAAATGTCCTTGAGTTCCGCACGGTTCAGAACCGGCAGGTTTTATGTTTTACATTGTAAAATATGCAAAAATTCACTTTTAAAACAGCACTTTCTCAGGAGGTTTTTGCATGATTTAATGCGCCAAAAATATGTCTCTTTGTAGTAAATGTGAACAGTGAATACGTGAATAAGTGAAGTCGAAATGTATTTAGCGTAAGTGTAACTTTGTTTTCCAAGTTATTTTTTAAGTAAAATTTAATATATGTTTCACATGAAATAAAATTAAAATCGACCTTACCTATATTCATGTTTTTCTTAACAAAACGACTGATATCTGTACCTTATTAATAAAACATCATGAATTATTGTTTTATTTACATTTTTGTTTCATAATCAATGTTGTTTTATTTTTAGTTTCAAACTCAATTATGGAAAATATAGAAACCAATTTTTGATACTCCCAAGATTAGGAACATGATTAAAATCTCGTGTAAATTATTTCGGGAACTAGAAACATGGTAGGTATATATTAAATCTTCTTAAATCTCCTTCTATATATAAAAAGAATATACATATACAAATTTAGCAGGACATATTTATTGTTATTACTTACCTACTACAAATTAATTTTTGTAGCTAAGAGAATTTTGCAGACGATTTTCGACCTCATTACTTACTTCACATCTTCTTATAGATGATTTTAAATGTTCCTCCTAAACTATTCTAGAGATAAATTTTTGCTATTACTAGTTAAAATGACAATCTATAAAATGTTCTATATTTAGATTTGTGCCGAAATACGATTATTTTTCAATAAAATCCTTATTTTTAAACAGATTAAATGTACGAGTATTTCGTTGCCACATACATATATGTCTGGTTTGTCACAAGTCCACACAATACAGAGTTTATGCCCAAAGCCGCTCCATAAATCATCTTTAATTGAATACGTAATTTATCTCTGAAAATCTCATTAATTATGGCACAGTTTATTTCCAATCAACTTGTGTTTTATTTATTAATGCAAATTGCCACCCATTGTGAGTAATAGCTTTCTCGTCGCCGTCGTTGGCAAGTCCTCAATTTCGGAAAATTCTGAGAGATGTGTAGTTGTTATACAAACGTTTTCCGGTAAAACTTTTGGTGAAACTTTTCACAGGCGGCGCCTCCTTATGGTTCGGGAAAACAGCGCCACCGTTCGCGACACAGACCGATTTAATTAAAAGCGCACTGAGTCTTGCTCGAAGTACCTGCGAAATTCCTTATTCTTTATATCCCCGGTGCATGTGAGCGTTTCGCCAACAAAAATTTCATTAAGAAATAAAATCCCGAAACTACCCCATTCTTTTTAAAGACCCATTCGAGTTAAGGAAGTAATGGCCGGGAGGAACACGACCTGCTGCTTTTATTGTTATACCAATTACCAGATCATAAACCACCGTCGACCGGGTAGTCGTTGGAACCGGCTCACCTTCACCCCGGTAGCCCGAATTTTAGTCGTTAGGGAAACTCAGGTAAGCTGCCGCCATCTTTAATTATTGAATCTATTCAGGGAAATTGTCTCTGGTGCCATGATCGATCCGTCTCCACCGTCGGCACTTGTGCAATTCAGATTTCGCCAACTATCCAGAGTTAAGGCCTTCACAGACCAACGTTCTTATAACAATTTTTCGACGCAAGTGCCTAGATTTATTATAAATACTTTTAAGAATGTTTTAGTCGTCTCTACATGTAAAAATTCGAATTATTTCCTTAGCTACAGTCAATTGAAATGAGCGCTGCAGCGAATACTCCTTGGAATTCACGTTTGATCTTTGTTAACTACATTTTTCAAAATGATGTACACGATTTCTCAAGTTCGACGCGTTCATTTTCTATAAAGTTTTAAACTCAAAGCAACCAATTAAATTATGATAGAAATAAGATGTTTTTTTTTCAAACAGCTGTTATTTCTACAAAAAAAAAAAATTTAAATGGTTTTCCTATATGCTACATCTTAGATAGTATTAAAAAAATTATGTGGTTTAAATTTTATATAAATCGGTTAAGTATACCTTGGGATATCTATACATCTTATAAAAGATGATATGTATGTAAGAAGATACAAAATTTCGTGAAGCTATTTGCCATGTCTTGCAACTAATTGCGTTCAGGTAAAGATAAGTAAAGTGTAATATATAATTCATCTCACCTGTGACAATTCTCATACCTAGGATAGCAGTTTTTCGGTAAAATTCATATTTTCTTCTTGTGGGAACTACGCGAACATATGGGAAAACTCGTGCATGGTGCGAACCGAAAATAGCCCGTAGTATAATTTCGTCTAATTTTCTTAAGGTTAGTTAAGTTTCAGTCAAATCTTAAAAAAACTTAAAGCCAAACCATAATCAACATGATTTAACATAAGAAACTTAGCGAATGTCAAATGATAACATAAGCAAACCATATATAATAACATATTGACATAAATTTTAAAAATCTAAAACGGAGTGAAATTAGTGTCGAAAAATTTTTAATTTGCTAAATATACCTACAATATAAATATTTCTTGATATTGCTCCATTTTTTACCAAAGACAATCTAATTTGAAATTAATTTGAAAGTCTTTATGTTAAGTACGGTTTCAATCGTACGACATATGTTTAACGAAAGTTGAATGAAAAATCTCATGTTATGTCATGTCAACTATGGGTACGTTAATAAATTAAGCTAAGATCGCACAACTTAGGTGCCGTCACTCATGTTAAGTTATGTTAATTATGGTTGAGCCTTTAAGCTCAACTAAAATCGCCTTAAGGCACTTTCGACAGTTCCATTATAAGACAACACAAAAATTTAAGTGCAAGCTTACTAATTTCACTACTGCGCTAGTGAATCACGTAATGCATTCATTTCTCTCAATATTGCGACATAAATTCCATCAACATTTTAGATTGAACTTAACTTTTGTTAAGTTACCTTAAGATTTGTGCTCCCGGAACCGTACCCTTAAGGCATGACTAAAGATTCGGAAAGTGGACGAAAACTAGGATAAAGCCATTATAATTGCTAGAATGACACTTCATACAATCGAATAAAATCTTAAGCTACCTTAAGGTGTCATGAGGCCATTATAGTAACGTCTAATGAAACGCTGCAGTCCTGCAGTCGCTAGAGCTTGAAGTCTCGCGCGAATTTCGCTCCTGTTCTTGCGGTTTCACGTTGGTCTGTGAAGACCTTTAAGTTTCGGCGAGATTAAGATGACCTAAAAATTCGCGACAATAGTCACACTTTGGGATTGCAGAGCTGGACAGACCCTGGCTGCGTCAAACCATCCTTGCCCCGCTCCGCCGCTGTACTCGACAGTGGTGGCGTGAACGCCAGGGTTTTTCTTCCGGCCACTCATGGAGAGAAAGTTTTTAAATGGAAAACTTTTATTAATTGCCCCACCAAAACAATAAAGAAAAGCAGGAACGCTTTCCGAGCGAGCCCCACCCTGCTGCAGAGATTCACGCCCCCTTACTAAATTCAAATTACCGCGGCATCATTAACACCTGCACCCGGCGTTTTTGTCTGCGCTTTTTACGCTCCAAACTTTTATGTGATTTTAATTAGACAAAATTGCGCAGTATTTCTGTTATCTGGGTGCTGCTTGAAAAACGCTAAAAAATTTAGGGGACTTTCTAATGAGAACCTAAAAGCGATAAGTAGTTAGCAAATCCTAGAAAATCACGCTTTTCGGTTTTGATTAGAACTTAAATTCGATCGCTGGATAAAGGGAAGAAATTACAAACATTTTATTTATTTTCAATATTTTTTATACATATGTATGTAAAACATCCTTTTCGATATCGTGCTACACTGAGAAAAAGCGAGTGAACTATTCTCGTCAGTTAAAACTGAAATAGTTGCAACAGTTAAATACCTAATATTTTAGTATATTTAGAATCAGAAATCATTTCAGGTAAAAGCTCATTTGGAGTTACTTTGGGTGGGATTGGCGCACATTTCTGCTCATTAATTGATAGCGCAAGAGTTTAAAATCCTTCTATATACACAAATATCAATATAGTTTAAGAATGGTGCACTTCATGTGTTAGACCTTGTATTTAATTCCGTTTCTGTGATATTTTTATAAATTTATGAAATGAAACGACTAATTCTTTTAGAGAAAAACTCAATAATTTTTATAAGCACAACTCACGGCAGAACACTTTGCTCTAATCTACGGTATCTATACTAGTTGTGTGTCACAGGTATTAGATATGTCAGATATAGTATAGTAAAATATATATAAAACAAGCATAGTCTGTCTAAATGGTGTTCTACAATTGAGGGGATTGGCAGAGGAGAGGGGTTAAGTTTTGATAAGCATACGATTCATAGGTAATGCTAAACATATATAACAAAAGAAAGTTAAATTATCATTTATTATTTAAAGCACATATTTATTTATTAATTTATTATTCAAATTTATTATGAGTTTCGTTGTGAGTTATAAAGAAATATTTATTTAAATTTGTCAAATCCCTACTCCAAGGATTCTGACAGAACTGGCAAAATAACAAAATTAATTTTTTTCTTGAAAATAATCACTTACTGCGAAAAGAAAACACTTTGACTGGTAGATTTTTATGGGGTGAACAATATATGTATAAGCTTTTAATTAAATTTGATATCATCAAAAATCGACTGTAAATTCCAAAATTTAGTACTTAAGGTAATTTGGAATAAGAACCGTTTAAATAAAATACCGTTAAACGAATTTTGTACTAACTTTTTAGGGATTTGAATTGATGAATTTTATTTAACTATATGTAAAGCGTACATATTGCGCATTTAATAAAGACTGCATGAATACGAATTTTTTATAACAATGATTAAAGCGTGGTTTTCCAATTTCTAATTTGTTTCAAAACAATTTATTTTGTTTTATATACATATGTATAGGTATGTGAAAACGAAGTAACGTTTCCAAAAGTATAGATAGTTATAATTACATATACATATATAGTTACTATGAGTTATCGATAGTTCCCGAGAAACCAAACGAGCTGTTTTATTTAATTGCAGAAACTAGCAGAAGGTTCTTACCTATTTGTTATGTTAAAAAGAAATGCATAAAAGCCACATGCTTTTTTCATAACCTGAAAATTAAAAATTACTTTAATTTCATTCCGAGTAAAAATTGTCTATTCTATAGTAAAGCCGCTCCACAGACGCGCACGACTGCACGAGAAGGATGAATTTGGATTTACCTCAACAAATGTTTCTAAAGATATGGGGAATATTTTCCCAGCAGCAATTACTGGTTCGTTTTGAAGTCTCTGGAGCGTAAGTAATATCATAATTTTAACTGATTTTGATTGGCTATACCAATCACATTCGTAGAGACTCCGACGCAGGTTTCGAGTCTGAAAAGCAAATATTATAAATAAATATAGCATACTTTCGTTTATTAAAACCTGTTGAACAACTTCCTCTCCAAAGAAGCAGTAAACTCCTAATGTGAAACTTTGCATCACAATATTCGCTATCATAGCCACCGTAATTATGTTGTTAAACTCCAGCACAGATAACATATAAAGCCCCAGAGCAAGTGCACCAATGTTAAACATAAAATTGGTGAGACTGATCATGACAAATATGGCTTTAATGTATTCAGTTATTCTGGTAAAAAAAATTGAGAATTTATTTTATCACTTGGTTTAACTACATATCTATGTATGCAAAACTTATGTACTCAACACATAAATAGAGAATGTTTGTTTATATGTTATGTTTGTCAAATGTGTTTTTAATTTCAACTGCTTATTTATTTTAATTTGGAATTTAATTTTACGTATTTTTATTTTAGTTTGATTGATTTTCTAAGCTCATTTTCTCATTTCGATTATACCTATATTTTTGATGACTCTCATGTTTCATAGTGTGGCTAATAGATACTTTGCTACGTGCGTTTCAGAAAGTGCTATTTCTATTGGTTAACTGCTTCAAAAAGGTAAGTGCGATGCTGTTGGGCATAGCTTTCAAATCACATGTCACCATGTAGAAGTTTCTCGGATCAATTCATAACCTAAAATATGGTGTGCCAGAATTTTCAAAATGCTTCAATTTCCAATTATTATGGGACAAATGTAGATGCTGTTTTTTCGCGTTTACTGAATAATTGTGTGCATAAAATTGTAAAAGCCGAAGATTTCATGAAAAGTCTAATTGATGGAGGAACACAAATAAACATTTGTATTATTCTTCAAGCTATTTATTTAATTTATGTATTCTACTGGCTCCGAAAGTATGTACTTTTCTATTATATCTACTCCAAAAATGTGCGAACATACGTGCAAACTTTTAAACTGCAAGCATTACGAGTCAGAATGATATGAAAACAATAAAAAAATCGGTGAGTCAGACTCGCCCACCGAGGGTTCCGTAAAAAATTATTTTCAGTATTCCGTACCCCAAAAGGGGGTTTTCAGATTTTAAATGAGTTTCGCTTTACACGCACGCTCTAAAAAGCAATAAAGCAAAGCGATATTTTAGATAAAACGAATAACGGGCAAACTCATCACCGTCCCATAATAAGCCAAATTTAACTTAAGTAAAACTTTTCTACTTATCAAATACTCCCTTCAAAATTAGGATAGTTGAACTGAGAACAATAAAGTTTGTCAATTTTACCAAAAAAAAAAAATAATAATAATAGTTAAATAGCCACGCCATACAAATCTGTAAATCTTTAACAATTTCGTTGTTCAATATTTACTGTTAAAAATAGTTAATTCTAAATTTTATTCTTAAGCAGCCCACGCCACACACCGCTTTATTAAGGTTGAATCGCTCAAAAGCCACAGGCATGAATAGTTCTGTTGGTCGAGCTGCGAAACGCCAATTCAAAGATTGCAGTTTCGAATACAGCCACGAATAATCGGAATATCACAGGAAAATAAACTTTTTCTCGTCGTCAGCAGATTAACTATTCTTCGTGGTTAAAAATAAGCGCTTTTTTAACTAACGATTTTGGTCCATTTTAACAATATTTTTCTTTCAGTGTAGATTAGAGCTAGACGAATTTTTTCTGTGCTATAGTTATAAAGTTTGATACTTTTGTAATCTATTTTTTGCATCAAATTCTCGAAGAACACTCCCATCAAATGAAAATTAGGATATTTCTAAAATGGTTGCCGTTTCCTCACAACAGAGAAATCTTTTTCAATTTTATGTGCGTGAAAATTTTGTATTTCAAGTTTGACTAATCACGTTCTAAGGGTTAAAGAGGCCGTCGCTTATTTATGAATTGGGAATATTGTGCAACGTAATTAAATTGAATTTTATGGTTTACCTGCATATTTCTAAAAAATCTTCAACTACGCAAGTCAATATTTGTAACATCTGCTTTTCAGACTGATCGGATAAGGTATATTTAGTAAAGGCTTCTTTAAAATCGTTATCAATACTTTCCAAAATAGCGGCTACCATTCCCATTACTCCACAAAACATCTGTAAATAAAACATGATTAAATTCAAAACTTTTTCACGCTATAAACAAATTACAGTATCACAAGATATCATCGCATTTCCAAAGATCAAAGCGATTACGACCTCGTATCCGTAAAGTATTTCATACAAGGGGCTTTCCATTATATTTATTATTTCTGCAGGATTTTTAACTTCCAAAGGCAATGTTCTTGTGCCTTGAAACGTCGGAATATTATAGAATAAAAACGCACAAATATTAAGAAATACCAGTCCCAATATGAAAATTAGACGATAAATTTTAAGAGCCTTCTTTATAAAACGTTGATTTTTAAATTTTCCAGCGACATTTTGCAGTGCTTTAAAACACAATTTTAACTTATTCCTCGAGTTCCAAATTGCATACATCTTGATGGCACTAACAAAAATTCCAAAACTGGCAATAAGCGTCAATATGGACATTGCTTTTTCTCCTTTAGATTTTAGATCTAAATAACCAGAAAATGTTAATATGCCCATTAACACTGTGAGAAGAATTAGTGTTGGACCAAGCAGAGTCTTCGTTGTCTTCACTTTTCTATCCTCACTCCACAATCCAAACATTTTAAATAATTTTGCAGATTGCCAGAAAAATATGAGAGATTCATTACTTTTTTGCTTCTTTAATTCATTTAGATACCTACAATATAATTTCCGAGGATTATCTAATTTGCGTTTTAAAAATGAATAATTTATCGTACATATTTGGAATTTTATTAAAAAACTTCCAACTCTCTGTGGATATTGCAGAAACAATTCACTCTAAATACAAGGTATACAATCTATTCCTATTAAACTGAAAAGGGAAATTAATCGTTACTTTATTTCCCAATTCTTCAATCCAATCTTTGAAAAATGGATTGCATTATAAAATATTAAAATTCGTGTTATTTACGAAATCAATTATTTATGAGATTATTTATGAGGTAGAACTGTAATTGCCTTTAGAAATTTGTATTACCTAAGTTAGAAGTTTAACTACAATTTAGGTAGCTCTCTCCAATTTGTTACTTTTTAATAGAAATATATAAAAATTAGGAAAACTTGAAAATTATCAAGAACAATTTGGAGTTATTTAGGAACGCTACATGCACATGCAATTAAAAATATTACGATACATTGTTAAATATAAATATATAAATGAGGACAATTCTAAAACAGTCTATATGTTATGCATTCGTGCTGAGCCTATGTCCAACTTTGTTTTGTTTGTTTCTACGCACACTAGTAAATTGATCAGTAATTAGAACTCAGGTTTACTATGAAATTAAATATAGTTGAATGCATTTTGCATTATGCTCAAACTAACGTCAAAGAATATATATGTTATACGTAAAATATGATATGTTTAGACAGAGGTATCAAAAATAATTGTTATACATATAATTTAATAAAATACAACAGAAATCGCTTCGTGACAAATTATTTGTTATTTAGTTGTGTTTGCATTGCACTAATTGTGTGGGATTTTTGAGCATTTTAATTGGCATGATTTGCCTAACGTTTTAAGACTAGGCTAAAAATGGTCTGGAAAATTATCAGGAGATATGTAGAATCGGTTGGCATACCTTCCCTGTTCAGACTTTAGAAAAACACTCTGCTTATGCATATATCGTTAAATTATAAAATGTTACAAAGTTCATTGTAATCTTAAAGGCATGATAGAAATACGTAAAACAAATTTTTTATCGTCTACCTCACTATCAGACTATTCCTTAAAGATGTTAATGCCGCCAGATTTGCTTGAACTCACGCAGTAAGTAGAGGCTATATATGTATGTACGTTTTTAATCATCGAAGGATTTTTCATTTTGGTACATATATAGAGCTTCTATGAATTCAATAAATATAAATAAGGATAGTTTTATTAGTTTCCTCTCAACTGTAAGTATGATTAAAATTTGCAGTTAGGTAGCCTTTACACTATCTGACAAGTCATATGAAAAGGCATATGATTTCTCAAAATATCGAGTCATATGGTGTATCTCTCATATTACCTGACATTTGAGTAATCATATGACTTTTTGAAAATTAGAATTGTTTCTAATTCAATCTGAGAAGTCATAGGAGTTTGAAAGCGTCTGCGCATTTATTAAGTAAATAAAAAGGTAATAAAAGTTTTTGCTGAAGACTTATTTGAAAAATGGGCAAAGAATATGTGAAAAAGAAGGTTAATTGTATATTTTCAATTATTATTGTTATTATTTGTGAATTATTACAGATAGATTATTATAATAATATAAAAAAAAAACTAAATCAATAAAATTTGTGATCCTGATAAACGTTTGGGAATAAGACCGTGTCTATGTGACTCAAAAATAAATATTTTAGTAATAAATAACAGATTGCCAAATAGATGTAAACAAAAAAACTAAAAAAAAAACTATGATGTCAGCGTAACTTTTGAGTAATTAAATAAAAAGTCATATGTCTACGCATATGACTTATCAGATAGTGTAAAGTAGCCGGATACGTGGCATAAAAATACATTTAAATTTAACGTTTCACCCAATTTCAATTCTGGAGTAAAAAATAGGGGATCAAGGTTAAAGTAGCCATCAGATTATCTCCTAAGAGCTCTACAAGTTTTTTCTACAATATTGCTTATTTTACGAGGAAAATTTATGAGTCTATTAAAATGACAACTTATATAAATATAACTCGAAAACTGTCAAATAAATTGCTTGAACGTGAAATAAAACACAATTAAAAGATTTTTGTAAAAATGTAATATATTAATATTTTGGAGTTTGTACAGAACAATTTTAATTCTATAGCATTTTTCAGATTCAGTAAGTGTGATTTTTCAAATTGTATCAAACAAGTTTATTCTATTATCTATATAGAAAGAAAACTTTGTACCCCTTTTTAAGCATATTGGACGGACGGAGGAGTGTGAGATTTAGCATAGTTAAAGTTTATATAGAGAAGAAGTGCAGAGAGCTACTATTTATTTATAATATGTGTTACAAATACAATAAATTAAATTAAATAAATTCATTATTTACGTTCATACTATCAATTTTAAACACATATTAGTCTGTAGTCAAACTGTCGTAATTTTATTATTGACAGTGCCAATTTCAAACACACATAGTAGGCTGTGTACAGTCGTATTATTCGTAGTAAAGTAACCCCAGTAGGTCGAATTTCGACCAAAGGGCGACCACTAGTAAAAAATTAAATTGCAACGTTTCTCAAAGTATAATTATTTACCGAAAATCCAAAAAAAAAACTGTTCTATTTACCTGCAGACATATTTTGGGGACTCTTACCTGTTTGTTATGTTAAAAAGAAATGCATAGAAAGCAAATGACTTCTTCATAATCTGAAAATTAAGAAATAACTTTTTTTTTTATCCTGAGTAAAAATATTCCAATTCTCTAGTAGGTACAGTCGCAGTAAGGATGTACGACGACTGTATATACCAATTTGGATTTACCTCAACAAATGTTTCTAAAGATATGGGCACTATCTTCCCAGCAGCAATTACTGGTTCATTTTGAAGTCTCTGGAGCGTAAGTAATATCATAATTTTAATTGATTTTGATTGGTTATACCAATCACATTCGTAGAGACTCTGACTCAAGTTTCGAGTCTGAAAAGCAAATATTATTATCAAAACAGACATGATTTGGTTTATAAAAACCTGTTGAACAACTTCCTCTCCAAAGAAACAGTACACTCCTAATGTGAAAACTTGTAGTACAATATTCAGTGTCGTCATTAACGTCATCATATTGTTGAACTCCTGCATAGAAAACATATAGAGCCCCAAAGCAATTCCACCAATGTGAAACATAAAACCGGTGATACTGATCATGCCAAATATGTCTTTAATGCATTCAATTATTCTGGAAAAAAATTAAGTATTTTTAATACTTAAGTATAAATACATAGATGTAAGTCTAATTTTCGAAAATTTTCCTGAGTCCAAGAAATGCCGAGTCCTAAAAATATTCTGAGTCTAAAAATGATAACATTTACGTCTTGTTTCCGTCTCCTTTCAGTCTTTTCTTCGTACTCATCAAGGGTAACTGATATTTCAGTCTCGATTCAGTCTGTTTTCCGACACAGCTATTCTAACACAAAACTTTCATTCCGGTTTCAGTTTAACTTCAAAGTGAAAAAATATTTCCGCCTCATTTCGGTCTGAATTCTGTATTCATCTTCTTCATGTAATACGTTTTCAGTATATTTTCAGTCAGTTTTAAGTGCAAATAATAATTTCCGCCTTTTTTCAGACTGAATTCCATCTAAAATTTATTTTTCAGTCTCTTTTCAGACTTTTATAGTTTCATAATTTCACCCGGGAATCCCTTAATTACTCAAGAATAATAAAATAGGTTTCGAATTTTGAAGCGCGTTTACTGGAGTAATCGATACTTCTCTACTTCACGGGCGAAGTAACCGGGTTTCACTTGTGTACTTTAAGTAGTACCTACCTACGTATAATTTAGTTAAAGACTTTTCAAATGCTAGTGTTTGATACTTCACCCAGTTTAGGGGTGTTACTAAAATCTGAGAATATAAAACCATTACATATACTGTCTAAGGGATGCAGAGGCCTTAGCTTAACTAATGAGCTGGGAATATTCGTCGGAATCTTGATTCAGTATTACCTGCATATTTCTATAAAATCTTCAACGACATTAGTTAATATTTTTAACTTCTGTTCTTCAGTGTGATCGTATAAGATGCTTTTATTGAAGGCTTGATTAAAATCATGGTGAATACTTTTCAAGATGGCTGCTACCATTCCCATCACTCCACAAAACATCTGTAAATAAAACATGTTTAAATTCGAAACTTATTCACGCTATACAAAAATTACAGTGTCACAAGATACCAGCAAATTTGAAAAGATCGTACCGATTACGATCTCGTATGCGTAAAGTATTTCATAAAAGGGACTTTCCTTTAAATTAATTATTTCCTCAGGATTCTTAATTTCCAAAGGTAATTCTCTTATGCCTTGAATTGTTGGTATATTCAAGAAGAAGAGCGCAGTTATATTAATAAATACCAATCCCGAAGTGAAAATTAGCCCATAAATTTTAAGTGCGTCCTTTATAAAACGTTGATTTTTAAATTTTCCAGCGATATCTTGCAGTGCTTTAAAACACAGTTTCAACTTATTCTTCGAGTTCCAAATTGCATACATCTTGATGGCACAAACAAAAATTCCAAAACTCGCAATTAGCAGTACTAAACTCTGTGAATTGCCTTCTTTAGATTTTATATCCAAATAACCGGAAAATGTTAATAAGCTCGTTAATATAGTGAAAAAAATTATTATTGGACCAATCAAAGTCTTTGTTGTGTTTATTTTTGTATCCTTACTCCACAATCCAAAAATTTCAAATATTTTTTCAGATTGCCAGAAGAATTTAAGAGAGTCATTACTTTTATTCTCCTTCTTCTTCAAGGCAATTAGAGACCTAAAAAAATGTTAGGAAAAATATCTCATTGTCGTCTTAGAACTGACTAAGTACATCTTACATATTTGTAATTTTATTAAATAGCTGATCACTTTTTGATATGGCTGATGTAACTCACTTTACTAAACACAAGGTATGCAAATTACACATTGAAATGCACCATCGTAACTTTATTGCCCAGTTACATGTCGAAGGCTTTGTCTAATTGATTGATACGGAATCAATTATTTATTTATTTTTATTGAGTTGAGCTGTAATTACCTTTTACATTTTTGATTGCTTGAAAAATTCAACTAAACTGTCCACTTACATAGTTCTTTCCAGTTTATTACTTTTGTATGAAAATAAAAGTTTCGTACAATTTATCGGTAATAATTTAAAGTTATCTTCATATATTCACATACAATTGAGGGAAATTATGATATATTTTATTAAATTCGGTTATGTGCCCTCAAAAATAATTTAAGCCAATAACTGGTATATTGGGAATTTCGTAAATTCTGATTTCAAGTATGGGGAAATAATTGCGCACAAAAGATCTTTTAAGGCGTTTACATATGTGCCTCACTCTTATACGACCCACTTCTATTCCAATAATAATAGTGAGGAAATAATGAATAATTGAAGATTAAACGAACTCACCTGTGTGAAGTTTAATCCTAATTATATGAAGTTTCGTCTGACAGACTAGATATACTTGTAGTTTACACGTCAGTGTGCCATCTGGACGACTAAAGTTGAGATATAGAAAAAAAATCGTCATCTAGTAATCCTCTCCAGTGCATGCTTCATTTAGTTTAGAGTAGGTTTGTAGTATATTTCACGACCCTCGATTAGGGGTTTAGCTGATTGTGTTCTTGGGTACGGGTGGGTGCTAGTCTGTCAGACGAAACTTCATATAATTAGGATTAAACTTCACACAGGTGAGTTCGTTTAATCTTCAATTATGTTATACTACGTTTCGTCTGACAGACTAGATATACTTGTAGATTTTGAGAGCTTGGTCGTGAAAGAATACAAAATAAATATAAAAATTAATTTTGTCTTTTTAAATAAAAAATTAATTTGTCGCCTTACAAACATTCCTGTTTTAATTAAAATTAAATTAAAATGTTTGATTTTGATATAAAACAATTACATGTAACGGGTTGCAAGTAAAAATTAAAATTATATACATATTAAGGGCGTGTGCCACTCTGCTCTCACTCGTACTTTCCCGTTTTGATCTTATGAGAAAGTAGAAGCCAAATACAAGTTAAGGAAAACCGACGCACGGCCTCCATAATGGTTTAATACAGTAATACAGGTTCAGCCATTTTAAAATAAGATTAGCAACTCAGTATAGGTAAAATTTCAGTAAAATTTCCAGGATTTTCTTGTTACTTTATTGGAACAATATACAATGGAAGAAATGGGTCCGACCGCTCCATCACTTTTTTTTTATATTATATAATTTTATTTTAATTTATTTTATGGTCACACTTTATGTGCATATAATCTGATAGAAAGGTCAGTACATTAATTAGTATCATTACCGTCTGTTTTTTTTCAAATTAACAGAAACAATATTTTAGTTTTAAATAGGAAAATATGAAAAAAGGGTACGACTAGACCAAACCCTTTTTTTTCTTTTGGACAAATGATAAATTGAGTTATCTTTTCTGGTCTAAAAGTCTTTTAGTATTCAACATTTTTGTTTGTACTAATTTATTAAGTACGGAATAATGACGTTTATTTAACTAAGTGTCTGCATTAGTGCAGTGATAGTTGCTAATGCCACTAGGTGTGGTGGTTTGATCATCCTGACGAAATGACGTTCATGAAATCAACGATTAAGCTGACTTATAGGATCAATCAATCAATCTATCAATCCCAATTAGAAAGTCTTTGTCGACATTTTTTTTTTGTTTTTTTAAATATGTTAACTGATATTTTATAAAATTCAACATTTTAGTTTCTGTAGTATCTACAAAACGAAACCAACCTTTTTGACGTCAATATTGTTGTAATTTTTCGATACTGACGCTATTGAAATTTCCATGGCATAGATGTCATACCTTTTATCAATAGGCCTTCGTTGATACCATACCTGCCACCAAAGTTATGTTCTTGTATTTTTGTATTTTGATACCACACCTGCCACCAAAGTTATGTTATTAATTTAGTGGATACCATGATTGCGCGGAAAAAGTATGTACTATTTAGACTCTTTTTACTCTATCATTCATTACTTTATGTAGATATATTCTCTAATATAAAAGTGTAAGGTAGAAGAACATAAAAATAATAGTTCGACTTTGACACCATATATGCATTTATAGCTACCACATCACGGTCTCTTTTTCAAAATATGTATTTTTTATATATTTTTTATTAACTCTGAAGTCAAATAAATCCAATTATCAATAATCGAATTAAAAGCATAATCTTCAACGACCATTTAATATTCGGATGGACCGCATCCGCTTCTGCATTTGCCATTGCGTTATCCGACGAGGTAACATCAGAAGCATGGCTAAATATTTTCTTGCTTCATATTATTGCCAAATATTTATAGTAATTTTATTTAAATAAAAATTGAATAGCCTACATTCTGTTAATGTATTAAATTAGCAACTGTATTATCGATTTGTGATAAGATTTGGCATGAATCTTTAGCAAAGTTTTTAGCCTAAAAGTTGCAGGTAATGTTTTAAAATAATTTATGTGATTAACTATAAACTATTCATCGCTCCAAAATCCACTAGCACTTTTAGTACCACAGGCTGCTCATTGATGTACCAGAAATTATTTCAAGACTGCATGAATCATCTTTCTATTCCGTTAACATGTTTATCTGTCTTAAGTAACCACCAATAAAAATCATCTTTAAGTAAAGGTGGTAAGACTATATGATGATTATTATCATCATGACCCTGCTCAACGTAGTATAATATTAATTATATCTTAACCTTTTAACGGCGAGGAAATGTAAATTAAAATCGACCTTTTATTAGATGTGAAATTTATAATTAACTTCATTGATATATCGACCAACTCTACCGGCAGGGTGAAGTCGAATGTAAAAAATTTGATTTGATGCGCTGAATACTTACGGGAAAAATCGTAAAAAACATCCTGATGCCATCCTTGACCTTAAAAATCGCTGTTTCAAGAAGAAATTGCTATTCACCTTAAAGATGATTTTTGCGTTACGTGGTGCTATTTTTTTTTCGTATTCAGCGCATCAGGTATGCCGACCTTTAGCCAAAAAAGGGATAACCTCGAAATAGCGATTATCAAGGTCAAGGATGCTTCCAGAAATTTTTATACTTTTTTTACCATATTCAACGCTTAAAATTGTTCATAAAAACATATCAAAGTTTGGTGCAATGTAAATTGAAGTAAATTTTTAAAATCCTTTTCGATACATATAAATATTTCAATCTCTTGGGTAGAAAAGTCGAGCTTCTGGGAAGCTGATGTTCCAAATTTCTCTAAAGAAAAATTTAAATATACGTTTAGAATGAGTAGGCCAACATTTTAATTTAACGTTTCACCCAATTCTGGAGAAAAAATTGCGAACCAAGGTTAATGTACCAGGTGATATCCCAGGAGCTATACAAGTTTTTTCTACAATATTACTTATTTTACAAGATAAAACGGTCCATTAAATTGCTTTACGTGAAATAAAACACAATTAAAAGATTCTTTTTTTAAAATCCATGTGGAATTTTCGTTATTTAATTTATTTCTATAGCATAGATTACATTTATAAAGACTGCGCATGTGTAAGAAAGGTGTTTAAATAAAATTTTTCAGATCCAATAGGTGTGATTTTTCAATTCTAACAACAAGTTTATCCTATTATATAAAAATGAAATTGCAACGTTTCTCAAAGTATAATTATTTACCGAAAATCCAAAAAAACTGTTCTATTTACCTGCAGACATATTTTGGGGATTCTTACCTGTTTGTTATGTTAAAAAGAAATGCATAGAAGGCACATGACTTCTTCATAATCTGAAAATTAAGAAATAACTTTTTTTTTATCCTGAGTAAAAATATTCCAATTCTCTAGTAGGTACAGTCGCAGTAAGGATGTACGACGACTGTATATACCAATTTGGATTTACCTCAACAAATGTTTCTAAAGATATGGGCACTATCTTCCCAGCAGCAATTACTGGTTCATTTTGAAGTCTCTGGAGCGTAAGTAATATCATAATTTTAATTGATTTTGATTGGTTATACCAATCACATTCGTAGAGACTCTGACGCAAGTTTCGAGTCTGAAAAGCAAATATTATTATCAAAACAGACATGATTTGGTTTAAAAAACCTGTTGAACAACTTCCTCTCCAAAGAAACAGTACACTCCTAATGTGAAAACTTGTAGTACAATATTCAGTGTCGTTATTAACGTCATCATATTATTGAACTCCTGCATAGAAAACATATAGAGCCCCAAAGCAATTCCACCAATGTGAAACATAAAACCGGTGATACTGATCATGCCAAATATGTCTTTAATGCATTCAATTATTCTGGAAAAAAATTAAGTATTTTTAATACTTAAGTATACATACATAGATGTATGAACTGTAAAACTTTAACTTTTTGTTCGGTATGAAATTACTGGTTACCAATTAAACACGTCTGTTCACTTTGGGCGCTTTATTGAGAAGAACATTACAGCGGTAAAATTGAGTTCTAGACCGATCGATCGCTCTCAGGAGCTACCGTGTTACCGTAATTGTACTAAGTGTACTAAACTTGCAAACGAGGATCGGTCGATCTATACTCTTCACACGATTGATACAGGGTGAGTACCTTTAACTTATTTTAAGAGCTTTTGGCTAGCTAATTTTTCTTTTTAGGAAACTGCATCGGCTACAATTCGGCCATACCTGACACTAAATCGACCTCGATTTCATGGTGGATAACCGAAAGCGTAAGTACCCTTAATACGAATTTGAATTCTCTCTAAACTGACAATACAAGTGTAGATACATGAGCGATTACATTCTACATATTACATTGATAGAATATGCCTACACAATTCATTACAGCATTATAAGTTAAAATAATCTACACTTATGGCATATACATATGTGATTTCACGTATTACTATTACATTTTCCGAGCCCTGTAAGTCAGGATGTAAATTCAAAATATTGATACATTCTAATCGAGCTGAATGTACGGCTTCATGTTTTGCGGGGACGATATCCCTTCATAAGGGACTCTGGATAGTTGCAAATTTTCCGGGTCTCGAATAACATACCGATCATGAGGCAAAATTTTAACCACTTCGTAGGGCCCTTTATATTTTTGCAATAGCTTTTTATTGACTCCGGCAGTGGTTATAATATTTTTAAGTATTACATAGTCACCGACGTTGTATTTATGAGGCTTTTTATGTCTATTATCGAAATAAACTTTGTTTCGATCTTGACTGCGAACGATATTCTCACTTGCCTCCGTCCTAATTTCTTTTAAATTTCTTGGATTGCCACACATTACGTGATCTTCTAAGTAAGTTCGTATTTTATCGTCAATTATACCCCTCTGTGCAACACCAAACAACAAAATGCTGGGTGTGGACCCCGTACTTTTGTTTGTGGTATTATTTATTGCGAATTCAACCTTGTTTAAATGTTTCGACCATTCCCCAGGCTCAATCTCGCTCTCCTTTGCCAACATAGGTGTCAATATCCTATTCACTCTTTCCACTTGGCCATTAGCTTGTGGAGTGCTAGTTGCTATTTTTATATGGAGTAAATCGTTAGAAGTACAAAAAGATGAAAACTCATCTGAAGTGAAACAACTCCCCCTGTCCGAGACAATTCTCTTGGGTCTACTGTAATTTATGAAGTAAGATTGCAAGCATTGTATTACTTCCTTCGTAGAGGTACTCTTAACTGGATATAATTTCGTAAACTTAGTGAAACCGTCAACAATAAGGAAAATGTGTTTCTTCAAATTTCTGACTCCAGAAGGCAGAGGGCCGTAATGGTCTATATGGATAGTTTCGAAGGGCTTATTACCTTTCGGAATATTATGCAGTTCGCCCTCCTTCTTTCCAGATGGCACAGAGTAATATATGCATTTAAGACAACTTCTCACGTAAGTTTTTATTTTGTCTTTCATTGACGGAAACCAGTAACTTTTTTTCAAGTGGTCGTACAATTTGTCAATACCTACGTGACACAATCCGTCATGATGTGTCTGTATTACATTCCTCTCCATCTGTGTTGGTACGTAGAATAAAATAGTATCATTCATTTTACGATATACTAGACCATTAATCATCTCAAACAAAGGATGCTGCTGTTTCTCTAAAATGCTTACTATGTTTTTGATTTTAGTATCCTTTTGTTGAGCAGAGGCTAACGCGTGTTCGAATGTCTCGGATTCCACCAATAAAATGTTATGGCACCTACTGAGTGCATCTACGTGATGCATTCTACTAGATTCCCTATGTTCAATAAAGTAATCAAAGTCTTGAAGTTCTAGAGCCCACCTTGATATTCTGGGATTCAGAAGTTTTTTATTCAAAGTTAATGTTAATGATTTGCAGTCTGTGACAATTTTAAACTTAATTCCCGTCAAGTAAATACGGAATCTTCTTAGGGCATAGATGATAGCTAAAGTTTCCAGCTCGTATGAATGATATTTTGATTCGGTAGCTGTAGCCCTTTTGGAAAAAAAGAAAACTGGATGGAGTTTTTTGTCACATTGTCGTTGCAGCAACACTGCACCGAATCCCAACCCACTCGCATCACAGTGAAGCTCAGTTTCGGCATGTGGGGAGAAGATGCTGAGTACTGGGGCTTCAAGCAATTTTTCTTTCAGTGTTTCAAAGGTCTTTAACTCACTTGGCCCAAATCTAAATTCAACATTCTGTTTCAGCAAGTCATATAGTGGTTTCGATATCATGGAAAACTTTTCAATAAATTTTCGGAAATAGGAGCACAAACCAAGGAATGAATGCAGTTCTTTAGTGTTCTTGGGTACTGGAAATTCCTTAACCGCACGCAGGCCCTCAAGGTTTGGTCCTATACCCTTTTCACTCACTTCGTATCCCAGATAAGTAATCTTTTCATACACTAGTAGACATTTGTCGAATCTTAGTTTGAGATTATGCTTACGTATGACCTCTGCAACTTTTTCTAAAATTTCGAAATGTTCCTCTTTAGTCTCAGATGCAATAAGAAGGTCGTCAATATATACAAGAAGCTTACCAGCACTTATAAGCTCTTTAAAGATGGAATTTATATACCGTTGAAAGACAGACGGCGCATTTTTTAAGCCAAAAGGCATGCGTAAATATTCAAACTGTCCCAAGGGGGTGACGAAAGAAGTATATTGTACGGAGTCATCAGCCATTTTGACATGATGGAAACCGTTTTTTAAGTCTAACAACGAAAAATATTTTTTCCCACGCAACCGATCTAAATGGTCCTCTATTAATGGAAGAGGATAATTATCTTTTTGTGTTACTTTATTTAATTGCCGGAAATCGACACATAGCCTCAGCTCTCCATTTTTTTTCTTTGTGAGTACTATTGGTGAGGCAAAAGGGGAGTTACTTTCGCGAATTATATTGCGTTTAAGGAGATCATCCAATATTTGTTGGAGTTGTAATTTATACGCGTGCGGCAATCTCCTAGGAGTGCAACTAAAAACATCGTTCGCGTTAGACAAGGTGATCTTCATTTCAAACGTAGAGTTTTCGTTAAATGTTTCACTGCTCATGACCGTTTTGCTCATAATTTCCATTACGCGTTCTTTTTCATGATAATTTAAATTTTCGTTTATATTGAGGTCTAATTTGCTATTGTCGTGGTTTGTATCAATATTTAGAATTTCTTTAAGAAAATTGTCATTGTCCAAATTATCGTCACATTTAGAAGGCCTATCGTTAAAAATAAATTTTGCGTCGCATTTATGTAAAAAGTCTCTACCTAAGACTATGGGACACGTCATAGTGCTATTTGGAACAACATACAAACATATATGTACCCTACTACAATTAATAGTTACTATACACTCTAACCTGCCTATGATAATTAGTTTACTGCTGTTGATGCCGGCGTATTCCAAACCTCCAGACTCCACAGGTGAAATTAGACAAGGCGGCACGAAACACTCCTGTACAAAGCTGATAGGGCTTCCGGTGTCCAACATTGTTTTGGCCTTTAATTCGGTGATAACCTCGCCCGACAATTTACTGATGAAAGAGTAGTACTGCCTGATGGCTCATGAGCCACATCGGTCGTCGATTTTTGCACTAGCAGAACTGGCGGTGGAGCTGATGATGTTGATGCTGAATTTGCAGGGGCTTGAGTACAACTAGCCACCGTGTGTCCACGTCTTCCACACCTGAAGCATGTTCCACGTTCTCTCCTTGGTTTAGGGCAGTTTGACACGATGTGTCCCTCCTCATTACAATTGAAACATCTATTTTTTGCGGACTGATGGTGGGTATTCCTCGTTGGGTGCCTTGAAGTTTTAACCGATGATAGCGTTGAATTATTCACCGGGGCCTCAGTAATATAAGACTTCATCTTCTCATACTTTCTTAACATTTGTTTGAGGTCAGCGACATTTGTTGCTGTGAAGAGTAGTTGTTTATTGGCAACTGAGTCCGGGATACCTTTTATTATGTAATATATTAGGTCCTCCTCGTCGATATCAGCAAGAGAAGATATCTCTTGCATGGCCAACACATACTGGTGGACGTTTTCTTCCTTACGTTTTTTCCGGTTCCTAAGTTTGTTGTGCACATCGGCTGGCGTTACCCCGTGATAAAATTCCTCTAATAGCGATGACTTTAATTCCCTCCAAGTTTTGCACGAGGATGATCGTAAGAATAGTTTGGCTGTTCCCCTAAGTAGTCGTCTTGAATATATGAATAAAAGTCGATCATCCCAACCATTGCACTCTCCTGCTTCCTCGAAGCTTTTCACCCACTGGCGGATTGAATAATTATCATCTCCGGAAAACGTGGGCAATGACTCCTCAATGTCCTTAAAACAAAACTGTACGCATGAGTTTCGTTGTGTGCCAAGATCACTCAAAGATGCTAATCTCTCCCTTAGCTTTAAGATTTCTTCTTGCTTCTTTATTTTTTCGTTTAATGCGTCGATCTCTTGTTGCAGGTTGTCAGGGCATAATTGCTGTGGATCTGGATTTGATTGCCGTTGCAATCTGGGCAGCTCAGCCTCATCACTACTGCCATCATCGTTGGCCCTGAGAGACTCGAGTATATGGGCAGAAAAATGTTCCTCAAGCTGGGCATCACTTAAATTATTGATTGCTTCTCGAAGGCGAATTCTCAAAGTAGTTTTCGCTCCAGCAGTACTTAACCCAAAGGCATCCAATTTGTCTTTTAGCAGTGGAACTGTTGCATTCTGGAGGAATCTTTCAACGTGTGCTCTGGCCATCGCAACTGAATATTTAATGAATTCTTCACAAATTATAAAACATAAGATAAAATACTCAGCACTGCACCAGCAAAAATATTGCGCAATAGTTTAGGCTTAATTTATTTGGTAACCATCCGTGGATGCATAAAATTTTTACGGATTTTTTTCCCGACGGTCAACTTCCTTCTGTAGTCACATTTTTACTTCACGCACGGCATAAACATAATCCTAATTTTTTCCTTGCGCGACTTAATATAACCGCAAAAACTTAATTAGCCGTCCCAATTATTTTATAGAATGGCCTTTACAAAATTCTCGGTTAAGATTCCACTTCTGATTTATTTCTGTAAAACTTTAACTTTTTGTTCGGTATGAAATTACTGGTTACCAATTAAACACGTCTGTTCACTTTGGGCGCTTTATTGAGAAGAACATTACAGCGGTAAAATTGAGTTCTAGACCGATCGATCGCTCTCAGGAGCTACCGTGTTACCGTAATTGTACTAAGTGTACTAAACTTGCAAACGAGGATCGGTCGATCTATACTCTTCACACGATTGATACAGGGTGAGTACCTTTAACTTATTTTAAGAGCTTTTGGCTAGCTAATTTTTCTTTTTAGGAAACTGCATCGGCTACAGAACATATCGGAATATTATTTTCATTATCTATTTGGGTTCCCATACGGTGTAATAAAACGATTGCGAACATATTTATTTTATCAATTACATACTAGCTTCTCGTCACCAGCGCTGCTCGAGATAAAAATTATTTATACGACGATTGCTGTATTTCCGACCTTATAGGTAAAAATCGCCATAGGTCAATTAATTCACGCCAAACATTCATAAACACTTTCTTCGTGAATCAGTCTATCTAATCGAAATAAAATCCGTATAGTATTTACGGACAAAATCGCACAGAAACAAACAGGATACTTTGTATGTAGTGATCTTACTTCACCTTAAATCAAAAATGTTTGTAAGTGTCTAAATAGAATTTCGTTTTACACACATGTTTTGAATTCAGCAGTCTAGATGTGCAGGATTGCATACTAACAATATTCACTCTCAAATATATTCATCATTGGTTCATTTAAAAGGTTGCTTTTTAAGTTAAAGTGCGAATTAATTTTTCCAAAAACAAAATTGTAGTTTCAGAATTTTACTGTTGCGATTGTTAAAGCATGGGCGAAAACATGTTGTCAAAGTCACTGGAAAGCTGAAGGGAAAAATTAAAATCTCGTAAATTATTGGCTTAACCTTAAAATTTATTTCCCTCGTCCTACAATTCTGCGAAACTATTTAAGTATTTATGTTGATAATATAAACGACCCATATTTTTCGAGATGTTCGAGAGAAAGGTACAAAACAGGATATATTTTTAAATAAATACTAATTTCAAGAAATGAAAATTTGCGAATTGACTAAGTTCGTCATTCTACGTATTTAAGCAAAAAATCATTGCAACCTCGGGTGACAAAATTAAACTGAAAATGGACTTAAAATAGGTATACTTATATTTCTATGTTAGAAAACTGTCGGACATTTATCTTAAGGTAAACTGAGGTAGGCAACAAGAGTCGGAAAATGAGAGGAGGAATAAATACTTAAAACGGCACGAAAATTTACGAAAACAAAACTGAAATATGACGAAAAAATATATTTTTTCTAACATTAGAAAACTGTTGGAAATTTAACTTAAAGTAAATTTATTCCGGGTGTGAATATATAAGACTGAAAATATACTGAAAAATTTACTGATTTTTCTGCGTTTAGGAGCAGTCGGAAAAAGAACGAAATTTAGACTGAGGTAGTGAAAAAAATATGGAAAGTGATCGATGGGAAAGAGACTGATAATGGACTGAAAATGTACAGAAAATGATGTGAATTCGACTGAGGAATGTAGACGAAAATCAGGAAAAAATTAGACGGAAACAGTTAAACTGAAATGACACTGAAAATATTTTAATTAAGTCCAATTTTCGAACATTTTTCCAAGTTCAAGAAATATCGAGTCCTAAAAATATTCTGAGTCTAAAAATGATAACATTTACGTCTTGTTTCCGTCTCCTTTCAGTCTTTTCTTCGTACTCATCAAGGGTAACTGATATTTCAGTCTCGATTCAGTCTGTTTTCCGACACAGCTATTCTAACACAAAACTTTCATTCCGGTTTCAGTTTAACTTCAAAGTGAAAAAATATTTCCGCCTCATTTCGGTCTGAATTCTGTATTCATCTTCTTCATGTAATACGTTTTCAGTATATTTTCAGTCAGTTTTTAGTGCAAATAATAATTTCCGCCTTTTTTCAGAATGGATCTCATAGTTTCACCCGGGAATCCCTTAATTACTCAAGAATTATAAAACAATTTTCGAATTTTGAAGCACATTTACTGGAGTAATTGAAACTATTCTACTTCACTGCTGAAATAACCCGAGTTCACTTGTGTACTTTAAGTAGTATGTATAATTTAGTTAAAGACTTTTCAAATGCTCACGTTTGATGCTTCACCCAGTTTAGGGGTGTTACTAAAATCTGAGAATATAAAACCATTACATCTACTGTCTAAGGGATGCAGAGGCCTTAGCTTAACTAATGAGCTGGAATATTCGTTGGAATCTTGATTCAGTATTACCTGCATATTTCTATAAAATCTTCAACAACATTAGTTAATACTTTTAACTTCTGTTCTTCAGTGTGATCGTATAAGATGCTTTTATTGAAGGCTTGATTAAAATCATGGTGAATACTTTTCAAGATGGCTGCTACCATTCCCATCACTCCACAAAACATCTGTAAATAAAACATGTTTAAATTCGAAACTTATTCACGCTCTACAAAAATTACAGTGTCACAAGATACCAGCAAATTTGAAAAGGTCGTTCCGATTACAATCTCGTATGCGTAAAGTATTTCATAAAAGGGACTTTCCTTTAAATTAATTATTTCCTCGGGATTCTTAATTTCAAAAGGCAACTCTCTTATGCCTTGAATTGTTGGTATATTAAAGAAGAAGACCGCAATAATATTAATTAATACCAATCCCAATATGAAAATTAGCCGATATATTTTAAGTGCCTTCGTTATAAAATGTTGATTTTTAAATTTTCCAGCGATATCTTCCAGTGCTTTGAAACACAGTTTCAACTTATTCCTCGAGTTCCAAATAGCACACATCTTGACGGCACTAACAAAAGTTCCAAAACTCGCAATTAGCAGTACTAAAGCCTGTGTACTGCCTTCTTTAGATTTTATATCCAAATAACCGGAAAACGTTAATGAGCTCATTAACATAGTGAAAAAAATAATTATTGGACCAATCAGAGTCTTTGTTGAGTTTATTTTTGTATCCTTACTCCACAATCCAAAAATTTCAAATATTTTTTCAGATTGCCAGAAGAATTTAAGATAGTCATTACTTTTATTCTCCTTCTTCTTCAAGGCACTTAAAGACCTAAAAAATGTTAGGAAGAATATCTCATTGTCGTCTTAGAACTGACTAAGTACATCTTACATATTTGTAATTTTATTAAATAGCTGATCACTTTTGTATGTTGCTCATGTAAATCACTTTAATAAATACAAGGTATGCAAACTACACATTGAAGTGCACCATCGTAACTTTACTTCCCAGTTCCATGCCGAAAGCTTTGTCTAATTGATTGAGTTAGAAGAAATCAAAATTCGTGTTATCTTCGGGACCAATTATTTATTTATTTGTATTGAGTTGAGCTGTAATTACCTTTTACATTTTTGATTGCTTGAAAAATTCAACTAAGCTGTCCACTTACATAGCTCTTTCCAGTTTATTACTTTTGTATGAAAATAAAAGTTTCGTACAATCATCGATAATAATTTAAAGTTATCTTCATATATTCACATACAATTGAAGGAAATTATGATATATTTTATTAAATTCGGTTATGTGGCCTCAAAAATAATTTAAGCCAATAAGTGGTATATTGGGAATTTCGTAAATTCTGATTTAGAGTATGGGGAAATAATTGCGCACAAAAGATCTTTTAAGGCGTTTATGGGTCTCACTCTTATACGACCCACTTCTATTCCAATAATAATAGTGAGGAAGTGATGAATAATATTATTTATATCTTAACCTTTTAACGGCGAGGAAATGTGAATTAAAATCGTCCTTTTATTAGATTTGAAATTTATAATTCACTTCACTGATATATCGATCAACTCTACCGGCAGGGTGAAGAATGTACAAAAATTTGATTTGATGCGCTGAATAGGTACTTACGGGAAAAATCGTAAAAAAAATCCTGATGCCATCCTTGACCTTAAAAATCGCTGTTTCAAGAACAAATTGCTATTCACCTTAAAGATGATTTTTGCGTTACGTGGCGCAATTTCTTTTTTCGTATTCAGCGCATCAGGTATGCCGACCTTTAGCCAAAAAAGGGTTAAACTCGAAATAGCGATTATCAAGGTCAAGGATGCTTCCAGAAATTTTTATACTATTTTTACCATATTCAACGCATAAAATTGTTCATGAAAAGATATCAAATTTTGGTGTAATGTATTTGAAGTAAATTTCTAAAATCCTTTTCGATACATTATATATTTCAATCTCTTGGGTAGAAAAGTCGAACTTCTGGAAAGCTGATGTTCCAAATATCTCTAAAGAAAAATTTAAATATATGTTTAGAATGAGCAGGCCAACATTTTAATTTAACGTTTTACCCAATTCTGGAGAAAAAATTGCGAACCAAGGTTAATGTACCAGGTGATATCCCAGGAGCTATACAAGTTTTTTGTACAATATTGCTTATTTTACAAGATAAAACGGTCCATTAAATTGCTTTACGTGAAATAAAACACAATTAAAAGATTCTTTTTTTAAAATCCATGTGGAATTTTCGTTATTTAATTTATTTCTATAGCATAGATTACATTTATAAAGATTGCGCATGTGTAAGAAATGTGTTTAAATAACATTTTTCAGATTCAATAAGTGTGATTTTTCAATTGTGACAACAAGTTTATCCTATTATTTAAAAATGAAATTGCAACGTTTCTCAAACTATAGTTAGTTACCGAACAACCAGACCGTTTTATTCACCTCCAGAAATATTTTGGGGGTTCTTACCTATTTGTTATGTTAAAGAGAAATGCATAAAAGCCACATGCCTTCTTCATAATCTGAAAATTAACAAATAACTTTCATTTTATCCTGAGTAAAAATATTCCAATTCTGTAGTGAATACAGTCGCAGCAAGGATGTACCACGGCTGTATATACAAATTTGGATTTACCTCAACAAATGTTTCTAAAGATATGGGCACTATCTTCCCAGCAGCAATTACTGGTTCGTTTTGAAGTCTCTGGAGCGTAAGTAATATCATAATTTTAATTGATTTTGATTGGTTGTACCAATCACATTCGTAGAGACTCTGACGCAAGTTTCGAGTCTGAAAAGCAAATATTATTATCAAAACAAACATGATTTGGTTTATAAAAACCTGTTGAACAACTTCCTCTCCAAAGAAGCAGTACACTCCTAATGTGAAAACTTGTAGTACTATATTCAGTGTCGTTATTAACGTCATCATATTGTTGAACTCCTGCATAGAAAACATATAGAGCCCCAAAGCAATTCCACCAATGTGAAACATAAAACCGGTGATACTGATCATGCCAAATATGTCTTTAATCCATTCAATTATTCTGGAAAAAAAATTAAGTATTTTTAATACTAAAGTATAAATACATAGATGTAAGTCCAATTTTCGAAAAATTTTCTGAGTCCAAGAAATACCGAGTCCTAAAAATATTCTAAGTCTAAAAATGATAACATTTACATCTTGTTTTCGTCTCCTGTCAGTCTTTTCTTCGTACTCATCAAGGGTAACTGATATTTCAGTCTCGATTCAGTCTGTATTCCGACACAGCTTTCTAACATAAAACTTTCATTCCGGTTTCAGTTTCACTTCAGAGTAAAAAAATATATCCGCCTCATTTCAGCCTGAATTCTGTATTCATCTTCTTCATGTAATACGTTTTCAGTCTATTTTTAGTCAGTTTTTAGTGCAAATAATAATTTCCGCCTTTTTTCAAACTAAATTCCATCTAAAATTCATTTTTCAATCTCTTTTCAGACTTTTATAGTTTCATAATTTCACCCGGGAATCCCTTAATTACTCAAGAATTATAAATCAGGTTTTGAATTTTGAAGCGCGTTTACTGGAGTAATCGATACTTCTCTACTTGACGGGCGAAGTAACCCGGATTCACTTGTGTAATTTAAGTAGTACCTACCTACGTATAATTTAGTTAAAGACTTTTCAAATGCTAGTGTTTGATACTTCACCCAGTTTAGGGGTGTTACTAAAATCTGAGAATATAATATCATTACATCTACTGTCTAAGGGATGCAGAGACCTTAGCTTAACTAATAAGCTGGGAATATTCGTTGGAATCTTGATTCAGTATTACCTGCATATTTCTATAAAATCTTCAACGACATTAGTTAATATTTTTAACTTCTGTTCTTCAGTGTGATCATGTAAGATGTTTTTATTGAAGGCTTCTTTAAAATCATGGTGAATACTTTCCAAGATGGCTGCTACCATTCCCATCACTCCACAAAACATCTGTAAATAAATCATGTTTAAGTTCGAAGCTTATTCACGCTATACAAAAATTACAGTGTCACAAGATACCAGCAAATTTGAAAAGGTCGTTCCGATTACAATCTCGTATGCGTAAAGTATTTCATAAAAGGGACTTTCCTTTAAATTAATTATTTCCTCGGGATTCTTAATTTCAAAAGGTAACTCTCTTATGCCTTGAATTGTTGGTATATTAAAGAAGAAAACCACAATAATATTAACTAATACCAATCCCGAAGTGAAAATTAGCCCATAAATTTTAAGTGCCTCCTTTATAAAACGTTGATTTTTAAATTTTCCAGCGATATCTTGCAGTGCTTTAAAACATATTTTCAACTTATTCCTCGAGTTCCAAATTGCATACGTCTTGATGGCACAAACAAAAATTCCAAAACTCTCAATTAGCAATACTAAAGTCTGTGAATTGCTTTCTTTAGATTTTATATCGAAATAACCGGAAAATGTTAATGAGCTCATTAACATAGTGAAAAAAATAATTATTGGACCAATCAGAGTCTTTGTTGAGTTTATTTTTGTATCCTTACTCCACAATCCAAAAATTTCAAATATTTTTTCAGATTGCCAGAAGAATCTAAGAGAGTCATTACTTTTATTCTCCTTCTTCTTCAAGGCACATAAAGACCTAAAAAATGTTAGGAAGAATATCTCATTATCGTCTTAGAACTGACTAAGTACATCTTACATATTTGTAATTTTATTAAATAGCTGATCACTTTTGTATGTTGCTCATGTAAATCACTTTAATAAATACAAGGTATGCAAACTACACATTGAAGTGCACCATCGTAACTTTACTTCCCAGTTCCATGCCGAAAGCTTTGTCTAATTGATTGAGTTAGAAGAAATCAAAATTCGTGTTATCTTCGGGACCAATTATTTATTTATTTGTATTGAGTTGAGCTGTAATTACCTTTTACATTTTTGATTGCTTGAAAAATTCAACTACACTGTCCACTTACATAGCTCTTTCCAGTTTATTACTTTTGTATGAAAATAAAAGTTTCGTACAATCATCGATAATAATTTAAAGTTATCTTCATATATTCACATACAATTGAAGGAAATTATGATATATTTTATTAAATTCGGTTATGTGGCCTCAAAAATAATTTAAGCCAATAAGTGGTATATTGGGAATTTCGTAAATTCTGATTTAGAGTATGGGGAAATAATTGCGCACAAAAGATCTTTTAAGGCGTTTATGGGTCTCACTCTTATACGACCCACTTCTATTCCAATAATAATAGTGAGGAAGTGATGAATAATATTATTTATATCTAAACCTCTTAACGGCGAGGAAATGTGAATTAAAATCGACCTTTTATTAGATTTGAAATTTATAATTCACTTCACTGATATATCGATCAACTCTACCGGCAGGGTGAAGAATGTACAAAAATTTGATTTGATGCGCTGAATAGGTACTTACGGGAAAAATCGTAAAAAAAATCCTGATGCCATTCTTGACCTTAAAAATCGCTGTTTCAAGAACAAACTGCTACTCACCTTAAAGATGATTTTTGCGTTACGTGGCGCTATTTATTTTTACGTATTCAGCGCATCAGGTATGCCGACCTTTAGCCAAAAAAGGGTTAACCTCGAAATAGCGATTATCAAGGTCAAGGGTGCTTCCAGAAATTTTTATACTATTTTTACCATATTCAACGCATAAAATTGTTCATGAAAAGATATCAAATTTTGGTGTAATGTATTTGAAGTAAATTTCTAAAATCCTTTTCGATACATTATATATTTCAATCTCTTGGGTAGAAAAGTCGAACTTCTGGAAAGCTGATGTTCCAAATATCTCTAAAGAAAAATTTAAATATATGTTTAGAATGAGTAGGCCAACATTTTAATTTAACGTTTTACCCAATTCTGGAGAAAAAATTGCGAACCAAGGTTAATGTACCAGGTGATATCCCAGGAGCTATACAAGTTTTTTGTACAATATTGCTTATTTTACAAGATAAAACGGTCCATTAAATTGCTTTACGTGAAATAAAACACAATTAAAAGATTCTTTTTTTAAAATCCATGTGGAATTTTCGTTATTTAATTTATTTCTATAGCATAGATTACATTTATAAAGATTGCGCATGTGTAAGAAAGGTGTTTAAATAACATTTTTCAGATTCAGTAAGTGTGATTTTTCAATTCTGACAACAAGTTTATCATTATCCTATTATATAAAAATGAAATTGCAACGTTTCTCAAACTATATTTAGTTACCGAACTACCAGACCGTTTTATTTACCTCCAGGAATATTTTGGGGGTTCTTACCTATTTGTTATGTTAAAGAGAAATGCATAAAAGCCACATGCCTTCTTCATAATCTGAAAATTAAGAAAGAACTTTCATTTTATCCTGAGTAAAAATATTCCATTTCTGTAGTGGATACAGTCGCAGCAAGGATGTACCACGGCTGCAATACAAATTTGCATTTACCTCAACAAATGTTTCTAAAGATATTGGTACTATTTTCCCAGCAGCAATTACTGGTTCATTTTGAAGCCTCTGCAGGGTAAGTAATATCATAATTTTAACTGATTTTGATTGGTTATACCAATCACATTCGTAGAGACTCTGACGCAAGTTTCGAGTCTGAAAAGCAAATATTATTATCAAAACAAACATGATTTGGTTATTAAAAACCTGTTGAACAACTTCCTCTCCAAAGAAGCAGTACACTCCTAAAGTGAAAACTTGTAGTACAATATTCAGGGTCGTTACTAGCGTAATTATATTGTAGAACTCCTGCATAGAAAACATATAAAGGCCCAAAGCAATTCCAACAATGTGAAACATAAAACCGGTGATAGTGATCATGTTAAATATGCGTTTAATGTATTCAATTATTCTGGAACAAAATTAAATACTTTTATAACGTATGTACTTACATATGTAGATGTATTTTCGCATAGGCGTATAATTTTCATTACCTATTTTGGTTACCATACGGTGTAATAAAATGATTGCGAACGTATTTTATTTTATCAATTACTAGCTCCTCGTGCCCAGAGTTGCTCGGAATAAAAATTTTATTTAGTCGACGATTGCTGTAATTCCGACCTCATCGATATAATTATCCCAATAAATCACTCAACTTACACAAAACATTCATCATCAATTATACTTCTAAACTTTTCCTCGTGAATCAATCTATTAATCGCGAAAATTGGAATAAAATCCTTCCAGCAGTTACGAAGAAATTCGCACAGAGTTAAATAGTCAGAAAGGCAAGGTTTTGTTTTATACTATGTACTTATAAAGTGATTTTACTTCACCTTCAAAAATGTTTGTCAGTGTTTAAATGGAATTTCACTTTACACCCATATTTTGAATGCAACAGTCTAAATGTGGACGATTGCATTAACAATATTCACCCTCAAATATATTCATTATTGGTTCATTTAAAAGGTTGCTTTTTAAGTTAAAGTGCAAATTAATTTTTCTAAAACAACAAAGTTTCAGAAAAAATTTATTTTATGAAGAAGAATATATGTAGTTTAAGTTTTTCTTTTTCTAAGGGCAGTATGTTTTGATAACACCATTAAATCTTCTTGTTCGATGGAAATCCCAAGATAAATTTTAGTAAGCATTAATTTAATATAGTTTACTTTAGCTTTTGTAATTGTAACAGAATAGGCGAAAACATGCTGTTTAAGTCACTGAAAAGCTGGAGAGGGAAAATATAGTAAAATCCTCGTAAAATATTTAACTGGCTTGCTCAACCTCAAAGTTTATACTCTTCGTCCTACTTTTCTGAAAAATCATTTAAGAATTCGTCTCGATAAACGAACCATACTTATAGATAAAATGATTGAAATCTGTTAATTACTCAACAATTGTTAAACAATTTTTGAATTTTGAAGCCCATTTACTACTACTACTACTTCACTGCTGAATTACCCCGGATCCACTAGTGTACTTTAAGTAGTACGTATAATTTGGTTAAATACTTTTCAAATGCTCATGTTTAATACTTCACCCAGTTTAGGGGTGTTCCTAAAATCTGAGAATATAAAACCATTACATCTACTGTCTAAGGGATACAGAGAGCTTAGCTTAACTAATGAGTTGGTAATATTCGTCGGAATCTTGATTCAGTATTACCTGCATGTTTCTATAAAATCTTCAACGACATTAGTTAATATTTTTAACTTCTGTTCTTCAGTGTGATCGTATAAGATGCTTTTATTGAAGGCTTGATTAAAATCATGGTGAATACTTTTCAAGATCGCTGCTACCATTCCCATCACTCCACAAAACATCTGTAAATAAAACATGTTTAAATTCGAAACTTATTCACGCTATACAAAAATTACAGTGTCACAAGATACCAGCAAATTTGAAAAGATCGTTCCGATTACAATCTCGTATGCGTAAAGTATTTCATAAAATGGACTTTCCTTTAAATTAATTATTTTCTCAGGATTCTTAATTTCAAAAGGTAATTCTCTTATGCCTTGAATTGTTGGTATATTAAAGAAGAAAACCACAAGAATATTAATAAATACCAATCCCGAAGTGAAAATTAGTCCATAAATTTTAAGTGCGTCCTTTATAAAACGTTGATTTTTAAATTTTCCAGCGATATCTTGCAGTGCTTTAAAACACAGCTTTAACTCAATCCTCGAGTTCCAAATAGCACACATCTTGATGGCACTAACCAAAATTCCAAAACTCTCATTTAGCAGGAATAAGGTCTGTGGACTATCTTCTTTAGATTTTACATCGTAATAACCGGAAAATGTTAATGAGCTCATTAACAAAGTGAGAAAAATAAGCACTGGACCAATCAGAGTCTTTGTTGTATTAATTTTTGTGTCGCTACTCCACAATCCAAGAATTTCAAACATTTTTACAGATTGCCAGAAAAATGTAAGAGAGTCATTGCTTTTATTTTCCTGTTTCTTCAAATCACTTACAGACCTAAAAAATGTTAGGAAGAATATCTCATTGTCGTCTTAGAACTAAATAAATACTTACATCTTATATATTTGGAATTTTTTTAAACAGCTGATCACTTTTGGATATTGTTGATGGAACTGACTTTGATAAATGTAAGGTATGCAAACTACACATTGAACTGCACCATCCTAACTTCATTTCCCAGTTCAATGACGAAAGCTTTCTCTAACTGATTAATTTAGAAAAAAAGCAAAATTCGTGCTACGGAATAAATTATTTATAATTGTATTGAGTTGAGCTGTAATTACCTTTAACATTTTTGATTGCTTGAAAAATTCAACTACACAGCCTACTTACATAGTTTTTTTTCCAGTTTATTACTTGTGAAAATAAAAATGTCGTAGAATAATCGATAATAATTTAAAGTTATCTTCATATATTCACATACAATTGAAGGAAATTATGATATATTTTATTAAATTCGGTTATGTGGCCTCAAAAATAATTTAAGTCAATAACTGGTATATTGAGAATTCCGTAAATTCTGAAGTATGGGGAAATAATTGCACACAAAAGCGTTTATGAGCCTCACGCTTATACGACCCACTTCCAATAATAATAATATAATATAATAATAATAGGAAGTAATAAATAATATTATTTATATCTTAACCTTTTAACGGCGGAGAAATTTAAGTTAAAATCGACCATTTTGGCATGATTAATCGAATATCCAAACACACAGAATTCCGCATTGGCGCTTCAGCGCTAGCTAGTGGCGGGTAGTAGCAAAATGGATAACGAGAAAATATTCAACGTGTTGAAGTGTGTTATGCATACAAATTTTCATGACAATGGGTGATCCATATATGTAAATGTTGATGTTCTGCACCGCCATTTAGTGGCTAGTTATAGCAATACAGATGGCCTGGAAATTATCACCGTATTCAAATTCCTACGTATAAAAATTTTCGTGACGATCGTTTGAACGATACGCGAATGAGCTCGACGCGCCCGCGCCCCAACTATCGGATCGTATAGGATAGTCTGTCTAAATTGTGTTCTAAAATTGAGGGGATTGGCAGAGTAGAGGGGTTACGTTTTGATGAGCACATAAGATTTTGTTGCAAACTGCAATGATAGCCCGTAGGTAATATTAAACATATATAACAAAATAAAGTTGAATTATCATTTATTATTTAAATCACACATGTATTTCTTTATTAATTTATTATGAGTTTCATTGTAGGTTATAAAAAACTATTTATTTAAATTTTACAAAACGAATTTTGTAACAACTTTTTAGGTAATTGAATTGTTGAATTTTATTTATAAAGCGTACATTACGCATTTAATAAAAAATGCATGAATAAGGAAGGCCATTTAAATATAATTTTAATAAGAAAGATTAAAGCGTGATTTTCCAATTTCTAGTTTGTTTCGTTATACATACGTATATACATGTATGTACATATATGTAGAAATGAAGTAACGTTTCCAAAAGTATAGACATATATAGGTACCCAGTTATCGATAGTTCCCAAAAACCAAACGTGCTGTTGTATTTCCCAGCCGAAATTTGTAGAAGGTTCTTAACTTTTTGTTATGTTAAAAAGGAATGCATAAAAGCCACATGCCTTCTTCATAATCTGAAAATTGAAAATTGCTTTAATTTCATTCCGAGTAGAAGTATTTCGATTCAATAGTACGACCGCACCACAGATGGGCCAAGACTGCACGGAAAGCATGAATTTAAACTTACCTCAACAAATGTTTCTAAAGATATGGGCACTATTTTCCCAGCAGCAATTACTGGTTCGTTTTGAAGTCTCTGGAGCGTAAGTAATATCATAATTTTAATTGATTTTGATTGGTTATACCAATCACATTCGTAGAGACTCTGACGCAAGTTTCGAGTCTGAAAACTAAAAAACTATAAACAAATACAACATACTTTGGTTCAAAAAAACCTGTTGAACAACTTCCTCTCCAAAGAAGCAGTACCCTCCTAATGTGAAAACTTGCAGCACAACATTCGCTGTCGTAGTCAGCGTAACTATATTGTTAAACTGCAACACAGACAGCATATAAAGCCCCATAGCAAGTGAACCAATGATAAAAATAAAATTGGTGAGAGTGATTATGACAAATATGCCTTTAATGTATTCAATTATTCTGGAAGAAAAAATTTAGCATTTATTTAATTACTTACGTATATACAAATGAATATAATTTTTATGAACTATTATAGTAACTTGATGGCGAATAAATTTTATCTTGTCAGATACTAGTTTGCCCTAGATACCAGTTATATTTATAAATGAAAATATGAAAGCTGTCGAATTCAAAATTAAATTTAACCTATAGAAAAATATTCTAGTTTTCGGCAAATGGCATTTCTTTGAAAATCAGAAAAGTAGTTTTTGAAGGATCTTTTTAGTATCATCGCTAGAAAGTTCAACATATTTTAATTCTAGTTTTTGAATAAAATAACGCAGGCCCTCATATGCACTTAATTAAAATTTCAAGTGTGAATTACAAGCAGCGAAATTTTGTAATAACATTTCTGAATTTTATTTGTATCAACGTTTTTTACTTCAAGTTAGAGATTAATGCCGTGAAAAAACATACTGAACTTAACTGGGCAATTGTCCTCAAAACTGGGACATTTAGTGTAAAATTTTAAAAAGGCGTATTGCACCCACAATATCTACACCTACACCGAAAATATAACGACATTCCGGGCGTCTTCAACTCTTAATATTTTTTGAGTTGTGTTACCTAAATGAATTTTTGAAAATTATTTCAATGTATATTATTATATCCAGGTAGATACAGTATAAGTGTCAAAGCGGCCTTCGCTGATTCTACCAACTTGGGAATATTGAATAAAGTTACCTGCATATTTCTGAAAACTCTTCAACGACGCCAGTCAGTATTTTTAACTTTTTTTCCTCAGACTGGTCGCATACGGTATTTTTAATAAAGGCTTCTTTAAAATCATTATCAATACTTTCCAAAATAGCGGCTACCATTCCCATTACTCCACAAAACATCTGTAAATAAAACATGATTAGATCAAAATATTTCCACGCTACATATGAATTACAATATCACAGGATACCATCACATTTCCAAAGATCAAAGCGATTCCCACCTCGTATACGTAAAGTATTTCATACAAGGGGCTTTGCATTATATTTATTATTTTAGCAGGATTTTTAGTTTCAAAAGGCAATGCTCTTGTGCTTTGAAATATCGGTATATTAAAGAAGAAAAACGCAGTAATATAAAGAAATATCAATCCCAATATGAAAATTAGACGATAAATTTTAAGAGACTTCTTTATGAAACTTTGATTTTTGAATTTTCCAGCGATATCTTGCAGTGCTTTAAGACACACTTTTATCTCATTCATCGAGTTCCAAATTTCATACATCTTAATGGCACCAACAAGTATTCCAAAACTTTCTATAAGCGACAATATCGCCTTTGCATTTTCTCCTTTAGATTTCAGATCTAAATAACCGGAAAATGTTAAAATGCTCATTAACACTGTGAGAAGAATAAGTGTTGGACCAATCGGATTCTTTGTTGTGTTCAGTTTTGTGGGCTCACTCCACAATCCAAAAATTTTAAATATCTTTGCAGATTGTGAGAAAAATATGAGATATTCCTTTCTTTTATTCTCCTGCTTCTTTAAGTCACTTAGATACCTACAATATAATTTCAGAAGATTATCTAACTTTCGTTTTGAAACTGAATAATTATATCGTACATATTTGAAATTTTATTAAAAAACTTCCAATTATTTCCAACTATTTTTCACTCTAACTACAAGATTCTATTCCTATTAAACTGGAAAACACAAAAATTAATCGCTTATTTATTTTCCAGTTCTTCAGTCCACAGCTTTTAAAAATGGGTTGAATATGAAAAACTGAAATTCGTGTTACCTACGAAATCAATTATTTACATTGCATGGGACTGAGGAGTAATAACTTTAAAAGTTTTAACTACGCATTCAATTTACGTAACTCTCTCCAGTTTGTTACTTCTGTGCCGAAATAAAAAATTAAATAATTGGAAATTACACAGAATAATAAAGTAAACTCATTTATATACGTTCCTATGTATTTTAAAGGAATTATAATATATTTTTTTCATTAAATATGAATAAAAGAATAAAGATGATATTGAGACATTCTTAGATTGCATTCGTGGTGAGCGCATGCCCAACCTTGTTTTGTCTCTTTCTACGCACACTAGAAAATTAATCAGCCGTCAGAACTCAAGTTTACTATTAATTTACTTATTTAAATTGTTGGTTTTTATATTAAACAACTTTTGAGTGCTTTAAAATTTCCTAATTCTTCAAGTATAGCTGGTGCCTGCTTGAAGCGTATCACACGTAGTAATATCCGTTGGTATCTATTATACTAAATGTGTGTCACAGCGTCACAGGTATTATATGTATATACAATATGTATTTAATGGTGATCTACATTTGAGAGGATTGGCGGAGGAGGGGGGTTACGTTTTGATAAGCACTCATATGTATGCGATTTTGTTGCAATGATAGCCCCTGTGCTCTGAAGATATGTTTTCGTAGGTATGTAGGTTCTAAATATATATAACAAAAGAATGTTAAAGTTATCATTTATTATTTAAACCACATATTTCTTTATTGATTTATTATTTAAATTTTTTATAAAAAAATATTTAAAAAATTTTACAAATCCCTATTCCAAAGATTCTTACGAACTGACAAAATTAATTTTTCTGTTGAAATTTCAAATAAAATACCAGTAAACGAATTTTGTAATTATTTTAGGGATTTGAATTTTTGAATTGTATTTGTATAGCGTACATATTACGCATTTAATAAAGACTGTATAAAAGGAAAGCTATATAAATAAAATTTTAATAAGAATGATTAAAGCTAAATTTTCCAATTTCTAATTTGTTTGAAAGATTTTATTTCGTTATATGTATATGTATATATAATATATTTAGAAAGGAAGTAACGTTTCCAAAAGTATATAGATAGTTATAGTATAGTTACGTCGGCAGTTCCCAAGAGATCAAAAGAGCGGTTTTATTTCCCTGCCGAAATTAGTAGAAGGTCTTACCTATTTGTTATGTTAAAAAGGAACGCATAAAATCCACATGCCTTCTTCATAATCTGAAAATTAAAAATAGCTTAGTTTCATTCCGAGTAGAAGTATTTCGATTCAATAGTACGGCCGCACCACAAATGATGAAAGCATGAATTTTAATTTACCTCACCAAATGTTGCTAACGATATGGGTACTATTTTCCCAGCAGCAATTACTGGTTCATTTTGAAGCCTCTGCAATGTAAGTAATATCATAATTTTAACTGATTTTGGTTGGTTATACCAATCACATTCGTAGAGACTTTGGCGCAGCTTTCGAGTCTGAAAAGCAAATATTATAAGCAAAACAAACATGATTTGGTTTATAAAAACCTGTTGAACAACTTCCTCTCCAAAGAAGCAGTACACTCCTAATGTGAAACTTTGCAGAACTATATCCGCTGTCGTAGCCACCGTAATTATGTTGTTAAACTCCAGCACAGACAGCATATAAAGCCCCAGAGCAAGTGCACCAATGTTAAACATAAAACTGGTGAGACTGATCATGACAAATATGCCTTTAATATATTCAATTATTCTGGTAGAAAAAATTGAGAATTTGTTTTATTATTTGCTTTCACATATACAGGGTGACCGGAAATTGCTCGCATTCCTCTAGGGAGAAGAGACTATGGCTAATGTGGAGTGATTTAGCTTATATTACTCGGAGGTCAGAAATGGGCCATTCTTGAGAAAATCTACTTATTATACACTGCTCCACTCATACATTGTTAAAATAAATAACTAAAATGTTTTTTTCGAAAATTGTATCTTTTTGGATAGCTGAGAATACTGAGATGTAATTACAATACTTTTTACGACAAGTTCCATACATGTTTTTATGATAATGAGACTTCTGTGAAGAAGTTTTATTTTATATTTTTTATTTATTGTAACACAACATAAAATGTAACAATAAATTTCGTGGTTTTTAGCTTTAGGAAGGTTGGCCAATTAGTTAGCTATCAGATCATGAAAAAACTCAAGCTAAAAAGTGAAAATATACGGATTTTTGTAAAAAGGAATACGTCATGGCGCATTTTCGAGCCCCAAGTAATAAATGTACATAGGTTAAATTACTCCATATTAGTCATAGTTTCTTCTCCTGAGAGGAATGCGAGCAATTTCTGGTCACCCTGTATATCTATGTATAATTATATACTTATATACAGCTATATACTTACATATATACTTAACATAAAAGAGAGAGTGTTTGTTTATAAGTTAGAGGTATTCTCTGAAACTACTGTACTGAGCTGATTTGGGAAATTCTTTTACTATTTTCAATTTCGACTTCTTTTCAAATTTCGACTTCAGTTTTTATTTCGACTTCAAATTTAATTTTAATTTTAATGTAATTTATATATTAAATTTGACTTTAATTTTACATTTTTTATATTAGTTTCATTGACTCTCTAATACCCCTGACACACTGCGGCGAAATTGAGAATTTCGGCTCTGTTCTCAATTTCGACCCACATTTCAACTCAATTTCGTAATGGAGATATCACTGCTCAATTTCGTGCGATATTGAGAAAATAGTATGTAAATTTTGCGACAGGTGGCGCGCTTACTACTGAATTCCTGCTTCAAAATGTCTAAAATCCGAATTTTTTTGATTTTCTCCTATTTTTTCACGTTTCACTTTGCTTTGTGCACATTGTTTCCAAAATAATAGAAAAATTATATGCCTCATTATTTAAAGAAATTCATATTTTTTTTAAGTCATCTTAAATTACTTGAAAATGTTCGAGAAATCTGAAATGTTGAAATTGACAACTGAAATGAAGAAATTCAATGTGTCAGGGGGTAGCGAAATTGACTTCGAAATTCTCAATTTCGCCGCAGTGTGTCAGGGGTATAAGCTAATTTTCTCATTTCGATTATATATTTTTGGTTACTCTCATGTTTTATAGTGTGACTCTAATAACTACTTTGCTACGTATTGTAGTTTACTTGAAGAAATATAATTTTAATTATTTAAATATAAATTATATTAACACCCCTTAAAACCGCTATTACTGGACTATTTTTAGTATCATATTTAAAATTTTGAACATAATGATTATATTCATGTAAAGTTTTTTGTAACTGTGCATTTTATTATTCTTTTATATGGCCCCTCCCCGAACTAATTATCGTACCAGACGAATAGAAAAAGGCAAACAAAGGCCTTACAAAAGGCCTTTTTATGACAATATGCGTTAAGATTAATTTAAATTTTGACAGGCTTTAATTTTTTTGTTCAAAGTGTTAAAACAATTTCGTAAAAAAAATACAATTGAATTATTTTACGTTATATACGAAAAAACTAATGGAATTCAAATTGTTCAGTACATACGCTGTGAAACCAAATGTGAGCCGTTTATTTTGAGTAGGAGACTATTTTAGTTATTTTTTATTCTTTATATTTTGATTATTTTTGAAGGTTTTATAGTTCTTCAAAAGGAGGACCGCCAAAGCTAAATGAGGTACTTTAATAGAAAGAAGTCATTGTTGGTTCATTCCTATCAATATACCATGTATTTCTTAATCACACTAAAACCTTATTTTAAATTAATACATATTAAATTATTATTCATTTGCACGGTTTTATATATATATATTTATAAGAATGATTATATTTTCTTTTTATTATTTTATATCATATGTTACATATGTAAATGTATTATTATATCTTTTATGTATATTTTATATTTGCATTGCATGCTTTTTCTACACCACATGCGAGGTAGAGTTTTAGGCACTTTTTCTTCCATTTGATGCTATCTACTGTTCGAATTCTGCGATTATTTACTTAATTAAGTAAATTGTGATCTCTTAAAAGGCCCAAGTTGTGGATAGACTTCTTCGGAAATGTCCTTAGCAGAAATTTCAAAATATATATTGCGACAGAGGCCGTACTTAATAGAAAAACGTATTTGAAGACGACTGTCCAACGTACCTAAATGAAATTCCTACCGAAGAAGCCGATATTTTAGCTGATGACACTTCCCAGCAAGAAGACTAAATCGGCCCACAACCTGGCCTTACTACCTACCTACTAATGTATTTAAATTGAATTTTATGCTTTACCTGCATATTTCTAAAAAATCTTCAACGATGCCAGTCAATATTTTTAACTTCTGTTCTTCAGACTGATCAGATAGGGTATTTTTAATAAAGGCTTCCTTAAAATCATCATCAATACTTTCCAAAATAGCGGCGACCATTCCCATTACTCCACAAAACATCTGTAAATAGAACATGATTACATTCAAAAGTTTTTCACACTATACACAAATTATAGTATCACAAGATATTACCAAATTTCCAAAGATCGTAATCATTACGACATCGTACGCGTAAAGTATTTCATACAAGGGGCTTTGCAATATATTTATTATTTCCGCAGGATTTTTAATTTCCAAAGGCAATGTTCTTGTGCTTTGAAACATCGGAATAATATAGAATAAAAATGCACAAATATTAAGAACTATCAATCCCAACATGAAAATTACACGATAAATTTTAAGAGCCTTCTTTATAAAACGTTGATTTTTAAATTTTCCAGCGATTTCTTCTAGTGCTTTAAAACACAGTTTTATCTCATTTTTCGAGTTCCAAATTGCATACATCTTAATGGCAGCAACAATCATTCCAAAACTGCCAATAAGCGGTACTATGGACTTTGAATTGTCTCCTTTAGATTTCAGATCCAAATAACCGGAAAATGTTAATAAGCTCATTAACACCGTGAGAAGAATAAGTGTTGGACCAATCAAAGTCTTCGTTGTCTTCAATTTTGTGTCCGCACTCCACAATCCGAACATTTTAAATAACTTTGCAGATTGCGAGAAAAATATAAAAGTTTCATTACTTTTATTCTCTTGCTTCTTCAAGTCACTTAGATACCTACAATATAATTTCAAAAGATTATCTAATTTTCGTGTTGAAACCGAATAATTATATCGTACATATTTTAAATTTTTTTCAAAACTCCCAATATTTCAAGCTATTTTTCACTCTAAATACAAGGTATGCAATCTATTCCTATTAAACTGGAAAACACAAAAATTAATCGCTTATTTATTTTCCAGTACTTCAGTTCACAGCTTTTATAAAAATGGGTTGAATTATGAAAAACTGAAATTCGTGTTACCTACGAAATCAATTATTTACATTGCATGGGACTGAGGAGTAATAACTTTAAAAGTTTTAACTACGCATTCAATTTACGTAACTCTCCCCAGTTTGTCACTTCTGTACAGAAATAAAAAGTCGGAATACATAGAAATTATGAAGAATATTTTAAAATTATTTATATGTATGTATAATGTATGCAGGAATTATAATATATTATTTTATTAAATTTAAATAACAAAATACAGCCAACATTGAGAAATTCTGAGATTACATTCGTGGTGCGCGCATATCCAAGCTAGTTTTGTCTCTCTTTACATGCACTAGTAAAATGATTATTTGTGAAAACTCAAGTATAATTTTAAATTAATTATTTATATGTTTAAATTTTATACTAAAAAACGTTTGACTGCTTCAGAATTTCCTAATTCTGCTGGACGAGTATATAAATAAATTTAAATTTTGATCGTTGTACTGCTATTAAATCTTTGAAGTATGCGTAAGAAGATGTTAAGACAATTTATATTAGTAAAAATAACACGAAAAAAGGGAAAGTTTAAGGGGATCGTTTATTAGATGGTCAAAAAGTAATTGGGTTTTAAAAACGTTTTTCTCAAAAGTATAATTTTGAAGTTGGCATAGACGATAATTCAACTTCTAAGAAAAATTCAGACGGTAATTGGAGGCTTTACACTTTTACTTAAATAATGATCTCCAATATTGTACATCGAGATATACGAAGCCATTATATACACAAATGTATGTAGGTAGATAAATAAAGTAAATTTTCTTAATTTCCCCTTAATTTTTTTACGTTACAAATTGTACTTAGACTGAGAACTTCGCCTTGTGGCATAATAGCACATCTAAATTAAATGTTTAACCCTTTTTCAATTCTAGAATAAAACATAAGAACTTTCATAGATAAAAATCATGTCAAACTTGACCAATGACAGCAAGGCTTAGGTTGCCATCAGATGACCTTTCACGAGCTGTACAAGTTTTTTCCGCAATATGTTTTGCCATATCGCTTATTTCACGAGATTATTAAAATCAGTGAGCCTATATAATTCAACAACTGTTATTGATTTAAACCGCCTTGAAATAAAACACCATTAAAACGTTTTTGTAAGAATTTAATGTAGGTACTACTTTTTAGGATTTGATCATTGAGTTTTCTATTTGAATCTTATTTCTATCTATAACATAGACTACATATGTAATAGAGGCAATTAAATAAATTTACTAGTAAAAGTGATTAAATCGAGACTTTGAAATTATAACAAATGGGAATGCAATTAATTCTAAAACATTAGATCAAGCTATGGCTTCACTAAAAATTCTTACTTAATTGTTTTCAATTTTGTTTTCCATATTAAAATTTTTGTATTCCAAAAAACGTTATTTCGTTATGTATGTATATAGAAATGAAATGATAGCGTTTTTCAAAATATAGTTGCTTATTTAACGAGAAACCAAACGAGCTGTGTTATTTGCCTGTGTTGCCTGTTTGCCTATTTGTTTACGTTAAAGAGAAATGCATAGAAGGCACATGACTTCTTTATAATCTGAAAATTAAGAAATAACTTTAATTGCGTTCCGAGTAAATTCTATAGTACGGCTGCACCACGGACGCGCCACGGCTGCACGGGATCCCGAGAAACTCAATCTGTTTACTTTTCTTAAAACTAGGTTATAGATTCAAAGGTTGAAATTTTCGGAAATTCTGTTTCAGATACAGGGGATTATTATTATTTTTATTTTTTACGAAACAGTTTCGAAGGCCTCGGTAAGTCAGTGAGCCAAGCTATCGTTACCAAGTTTGTGGGTTAAATTCCCAACTGGCCTTTCGCCATAATGTGGTTAGCTCTACTATTGACGCCATGAGTTTAATTTAAACCCTACTTGGTCTTTTTAGCTTTTCTGAGCGTTGTTCCCATAAAATATTTTCAAGTAGCAGATCGCCATCTAATTTAAAATAATTATAATAATGATGACTATGAACAACAATTTGAGCTCTATAACGACTTTTCAAGCAAAAAAGTATAACTTCAATAGGTAATATTATTCAAGTCTATTATCATTAATGTGAGATAATGTGAAATTCTTATTTGAAAAGTCGTTGAGGAAAATACTTTGTTGTTGTAAAAGAACGTAATTCTTTAAGGAGGAAAGGTCGTAAGAAATAAGAAGAAGATGATCATAACTATATGCTGGAACTCGTCTATGCTCGCAAATACTTCACTTAAAGGTATATCGTACTTGAGAAATAATATTTTTATATTTTATATACATATATTTATATGATATTTTAAATTCAGTGATCTGCATATAGTGCGATACTGTGCCGCAGTGTATATTTTTCTTAAACTCGGTCATAGTATAGCCGTCGTGTGTCCGTGTTATCGCCTTATTAATTTTTACGTACAATGTTCTTAATCTTAAAAAAATGTTCTTAAAAATTAAGAGCACAAATTTAAAGTTACCTCAACAAATGTTGTTAAAGATATGGGTACTATCTTCCCAGCAGCAATTACTGGCTCATTTTGCAGCCTCTGCAATGTAAGTAATATCATAATTTTAACTGATTTTGGTTGGTTATACCAATCACATTCGTAGAGACTCTGACGCAGATTTCGAATCTGAAAAGCAAATATTATAAGCAAAACAAACATGTTTAGATTGATTAAAACCTGTTGAACAACTTCCTCTCCAAAATAGCAGTACACTCCTAGTGTGAATATTTGCACCACAATATCCGCTGTCGTGGCTACGGTAACTATATTGTTGAACTCCAACACAGACACCATATAAAGCCCCAGAGCAAGTGCACCAATGTTTAAAAGAAAATTGGTGAGAGTGATCATGACAAATATGCCCTTAATGTATTCAATTATTCTGGGAGAAAAATTTAGTATTTATTTTATTACTTATTTATAAATACAAGTAAGTAATATAATTTTCATGAACTATTTTGGCTATTTTATTATATCGTAACTTGATTGCGAACAAATTTTATGTTGTCAGATACTAGTTTGCTCTATATACCAGTAATAATTAAATGAGGATATGAAAGCCGTGCGGCTGGCTGGCTTTTAGAATGTTTTTCGTCCATTAAGCCTTACGAGTCCATAAAGTGATCGGCATTTCGATTCGGGGCACTGGCAAGATCTCTTCAGTATAGCTGAAAAGCCAGTGCCCCTGCCACAGACGCTACGATCGTGCGGATCGAACGTCAGTCATCTCATACACTTGATTAAAATTTCAAGTGTGAATTACACGGAGACAAATTTTGTAAGAACATTTCTCAATTTTATGTGTATCAACGTTTTTTCCTTCAAGTTAGAGATAAATGCCGTGAAAAAAAACATACTGAACTTAATTGGGCAATTGTCCTCAAAGCTGGCACATGTACTCTAAAATTTTAAAATGGTAGTGCATCCACAATATCTGCACCTACACCGAAAATACAATGACATTCCGGGCGTAGGTACATAACTTTTAATTTTTAATTCAACAATGGAGTTGTGTTACATACATATGTATATGAATTTTTTGAAAATTGTTTCAATGTATGCTATTACATCCTGGTACAGTATAAGGGTCAAAGCGGCCTTCGCTGAACTACGATTTCGAAATATTGAGTAAGATTACCTGCATATTTCTAAAAAATCTTCAACGACGCGAGTCAATATTTTTAACTTCTGTTCTTCAGACTGGTCGGATAAGTTTTTTTTAATAAAGGCTTCCTTAAAATCATGGTCAATACTTTCCAAAATAGCAGCTACCATTCCCATTACTCCGCAAAACATCTGTAAATAAAACATGATTAAATGCAAAACTTATTCACGCTATGCACAAATTACAGTATCACAAGATATCAGCAAATTTGCAAAGATCGTTACAATTACGACCTGGTACACGTAAAGTATTTCATACAAGGGGCTTTCCATTATATTTATTATTTCTGCAGGATTTTTAACTTCCAAAGGCAATGTTCTTGTGCTTTGAAAAGTCGGAATATTAAAGATGAAAAACGCAGTAATATGAAGAAACACCAATCCCAGTATGAAAATTAGACGATAGATTTTAAGAGCCTTCTTTATAAAACGTTGATTTTTAAATTTTCCAGCGATATCTTGCAGTGCTTTAAAACACAGTTTTATCTCATTCTTCGAGTTCCAAATTTCATACATCTTAATGCCAGCAACAATCATTCCAAAACTTTCCATAAGCGACAATATCGCCTTTGCATTTTCTCCTTTAGATTTCAGATCCAAATAACCGGAAAATGTTAAAATGCTCATTAACACGGTGAGAAGAATAAGTGTTGGACCAATCAAAGTCTTCATTGTCTTCAGTTTTGTGCCCTCACTCCACAATCCGAACATTTTAAATAACTTTGCAGATTGCCAGAAAAATGTGACAGATCCATCACTTTTATTCTCCTGCTTCTTTAAGTCACTTTGATGCCTACAACATAATGTCCGAAAAATGTTTAATTTTAATTTTACAACTGACTAAGTATATCTTACATATTTGGAGTTTTATTAAACAGCTAACTATGTACATGTGGATATTGCTGATATAACTCACTCTTAACTGAATACTTCTAGAAGCTTCGAAAAATGGGTTAGATTATGAAATCAATTATTTACAATTAAATGCAATTGAGCTATAACTGACTTTCAAAGTTTTGATTACTTCAAAAACTCAACTACGCATTCCATTTACATACAGCTTTCTCCAGTTGGTTAGTTTTCTATGGAGAACAATTTCAGGTTATCTACATTTATTAATTCACACGCAATTTAAGGAAATTATGATAGGTTATTTTATTAAATATAAATACGGAATAATTTTAAGCCAGTCTAATGTTGAATTCATATTGCGCGCGTGTCCAAATTAGTTTTTTTTCGTTTCTTCTGACGCTCCTAAATTTATTTGTAGTAATGTGACTTCTTCTTTGATTGGGAAAATTTCTCTTCCTAATATATGACAAGTGAAGCAATCTGAAGTGTATGTCGGATTTAATCGAGTTCTTCGAGTCGACTTTGGATATAATGTAAATGTATATTTAAGAAAACAAAAATACATGTTTGTTTAAAATTGCCTGTATCATGTCTTGTAAGAAAACAACCGCAAACACCAAAAATAAATTGTTTGTTTCAAAAACGTTTCGAATCTAAAAGAATAAATGATTTTAACCAAAAACTCAAAAAAGAGAGTGCCATGAAGGTCCTCTTTAGTCCAATCTCATTAGAACCGCACTGTTTTCCATCGCTCAGCCTTGAATGACAATGTCTGCAGTGCAAACAAGGCTGTCATTGAAATCGACTTAAACTGTTTGACGCCCAAACACAATTGAGCCCCACTGCTGTAGAACTAAATCCTTTCAATTCGAAATTGGAGAATCTTTCGCTTGTTACATAGATAGGTTCCAATATAATTCGGCGCCAGACAGTAGAGCACTTCCGAAACTCTTGAGCATTCGCCGGCTCATCTTCACTTGTGCCTCAATGAAATTTTTAATCGCGTTTTCTTTAAGCAAGACAATTCGAGCCCAGAAATAGAAACGCGTTCATTTGTCTCGATTTTTTAAGAAATCTGAGGAACTTACGTAGGTATAAATCGATAAAATTACTTAATATATAATCTATTTTAATCGAAACGCTAAATATACATATTATAACTACAAAATAAACTTTGGAGCAAAATATTATAATTAAAAAATTAATCAACCGTCATCCTCAAAATCACAATTGCAAATTGAAATTGAAGGGGTAATGAAAACAAAAGGACAACGGAGAACGTTTTAGAAATTAGACATTGTGATACTTTAATATTGGAAATGTGTTTCGAAAAAGTTGATACATATTAGTATCTAACTCTGTAATTGTTGCTTTTATTTTAAATAACTTTGGAGGGTGTATCTTTTTGACAACAAACATTTTAATCCTTGATAGACACATTTATCGGAATAAATTTGCATATATGCAGTGGCGTGCAAAACATTTGCAAAGCATAGTTTCTTCGGTTTGCTTTGAAGAAACCCGGATGCCGGATCTTAGGCTTTGTTATACATAATTTGAAAATACAACACTTACAGATCTAGTAATCTGTAAGTTTAAGTGGTAAGCAGTAGAGAATTTTAATCCTTGATAACATTTTAGTAACACTGACCTTTCACTTTTTCCATGTTTCACGCAAATGACAAATGCAAATGAGGTTTTTTAGCCCTGCCCTATTTTGACAAATATAAAGTAGGTTCCAAGTTTTTCGCGATGGTGTTCTACATTTGAGGGGATTGGCGGAGGAGAGGGGTTACGTTTTGATAAGCACTCATATGTATACGATTTTGTTGCAATGATAGTTCCTGTGCTCTGAAGATATGTTTTCGTAGGTATGTAGGTTCTAAATATATATAACAAAAGAATGTTAAATTTATCATTTATTATTTAAACCACATATTTCTTTATTGATTTATTATTATTAAATTTATTATGAGTTTCATTGTCAATTATAAAGAAATATTTAATAAATTTTAAAAATCCCTGTTCCAAAGATTCTTACGAACTGACAAAATAAAAAAATTAATTTTTCTCTTGAAAATAATCATACTGTAATAAGAAAACACGTTAATTGGTTGACTAGATTTTGGTAGAAAAATCGACTGTAAATTCCAAAATTTAATAAGTTAATTTGGAATAAATACCGTTGAAATAAAATATGTATATATATAATATATGTAAAAACGAAGTAACGTTTCAAAAAGTATAGATAGTTGTAGTATAGTTATTGAGTTATCGGTAGTTCCCAAGGGATCAAAAGAGCTGTTTTATTTCCCTGCCGAAATTAGTAGAAGGTCTTACCTATTTGTTATGTTAAAAAGGAACGCATAAAATCCACATGCCTTCTTCATAATCTGAAAATTGAAAATTGCTTTAATTTCATTCCGAGTAGAAGTATTTCGATTCAATAGTACGGGCGCACCACAGATGCGCCACGACTATGCGGAAAACATGAATTTTAATTTACCTCACCAAATGTTGCTAACGATATGGGTACTATCTTCCCAGCAGCAATCACTGGTTCATTTTGAAGCCTCTGCAGCGTAAGTAATATCATAATTTTAACTGATTTTGGTTGGTTATACCAATCACATTCGTAGAGACTTTGACGCAGCTTTCGAGTCTGAAGACTAAAAAACTATAAACAAATACAACATACTTTGGTTCAAAAAAACCTGTTGAACAACTTCCTCTCCAAAGAAGCAGTACCCTCCTAATGTGAAAACTTGTAGCACAATATCCGCTGTCGTGGCTACGGTAACTATATTGTTGAACTCCAACACAGACAGCATATAAAGCCCCATAGAAAGTGCACCAATGTTAAAAACAAAGTTGGTGAGAGTGATCATGACAAATATGCTTTTAATATATTCAGTTATTCTGGAAAAAATTGAGAATTTATTTTATTATTACTTGTCCATAAGTATTCAGTCCGGGTGAGTAGCCAGAGCCCCTGCCACAGACGACACGATCGTGCTGACCGAACGCCGGTTCTCAGATATGCACTTGGTTAAAATTCCAAGTGTAAATTACAAGGAGCGGAAATTGTCTGACATAATTTTAGAAATTTTATGTGTATCAACGTTTTTTCTTAAGTTACACATTAATGCCGTGAAAAAAATTTACTGAAGTCGGCAATGGAAGTATTACTTCTTCGATGTTTTCTGCATTACTTTGTCGCTGGAAGGCACTCCATTTTCCCTTAGTAGGAGTTGAATTTCAATTTTCAAAAAGTTAATTTCCCGGACTAACTGCGGCTGGATTTGAACCTGGGGACCTGTGAGATTTGGCGTTTTCTCAGCTCTGCCCTGAGCTACCCATGGCTATGAGCGATTAAACCTTAATAAAACGATGTGTGGCGTGTAAACAAAAAGTACCGTTTTTTCTTCTATACAGCATGCCTCATTAGTAGCGCACGAAATTTTGCTAAGCATTCACGCAGGAAGTAATCGATGAATTTTACATAAACTCCAAAATTGCCGCTTTTTTTACAAGCTTTTATTTATTTTCACCTGTCCCGGTGTCTGTAATGAGATCTTGCAAGTTAAATTTGACTCACTTCCCGGTGTCCGATTGAGCTGAATTTTTGCATGTATATGTATATCGCGTGACAATGCAATATTATGATGACATGGAGCATCAAAAGCTTGTTTTAAAAAAAATGTTTTTTTTTTTGCATATTGCTTGTTTTTTTATATGACCAGAGAGTCCGACACAGAGGAGGCTTCGGCCTCCTTGGAGGGTAAAGGGATTTCCCTGCTTCCCCAGCAAAAAAAAAAAAGCTAAAATTTTACAATTTTACTACGCCTACACGAAAATATAACAACATTCTGGGCGTCCATAACTCTTAATTTTTTATTAAATAATTGAGTTGTGTTACCTACATGAATTTTGGAAAATTGTTTTAATGTATGTTATTACATTGACAGTATAAGTGTCAAAGCGTCATTCGCTGAACTTCGACTTGGGAATATTAATTTAAGTTAGGTACCTGCATATTTCTAAAAAATCTTCAACGACGCCAGTCAATACTTTTAACTTCTGTTCTTCAGACTGATCGGATAAGTTTTTTTTAATAAAGGCTTCCTTAAAATCATGGTCAATACTTTCCAAAATAGCAGCTACCATTCCCATTACTCCGCAAAACATCTGTAAATAAAACATGATTAAATGCAAAACTTATTCACGCTATGCACAAATTACAGTGTCACAAGATATCATCAAATTTGCAAAGATCGTTACAATTACGACCTGGTACACGTAAAGTATTTCATACAAGGGGCTTTGCATTATATTTATTATTTTAGCAGGATTTTTAGTTTCAAAAGGCAATGTTCTTATGCTTTGAAAAGTCGGAATATTAAAGATGAAAAACGCAGTAATTTGAAGAAACACCAATCCCAGTATGAAAATTAGACGATAAATTTTAAGAGCCTTCTTAATAAAACGTTGATTTTTAAATTTTCCAGCGATATCTTGCAGTGCTTTAAAACACAGTTTTATCTCATTCTTCGAGTTCCAAACTGCATACATCTTGATGGCACTAACAAGCATTCCAAAACTTTCGATAAGTGTCAATATGGACATTGCATTTTCTCCTTTAGATTTTAGATCTAAATAACCAGAAAATGTTAAAATGCTCATTAACACTGTGAGAAGAATTAGTGTTGGACCAATCAGAGTCTTCATTGTCTTCAGTTTTGTGCCCTCACTCCACAATCCGAACATTTTAAATAACTTTTCAGATTGCCAGAAAAATGTGACAGATCCATCACTTTTATTCTCCTGCTTCTTTAAGTCACTTTGATGCCTACAACATAATGTCCGAAAAATGTTTAATTTTAATTTTACAACTGACTAAGTATATCTTACATATTTGGAGTTTTATTAAACAGCTAACTATGTACATGTGGATATTGCTGATATAACTCACTCTTAACTGAATACTTCTAGAAGCTTCGAAAAATGGGTTAGATTATGAAATCAATTATTTACAATTAAATGGAATTGAGCTATAACTGACTTTCAAAGTTTTGATTACTTCAAAAACTCAACTACGCATTCCATTTACATACAGCTTTCTCCAGTTGGTTAGTTTTCTATGGAGAACAATTTCAGGTTATCTACATTTATTAATTCACACACAATTTAAGGAAATTATGATAGGTTACTTTATTAAATATAAATACGGAATAATTTTAAGCCAGTCTAATGTTGAATTCATATTGCGCGCGTGTCCAAATTAGTTTTTTTTCGTTTCTTCTGACGCTCCTAAATTTATTTGTAGTAATGTGACTTCTTCTTTGATTGGGAAAATTTCTCTTCCTAATATATGACAAGTGAAGCAATCTGAAGTGTATGTCGGATTTAATCGAGTTCTTCGAGTCGACTTTGGATATAATGTAAATGTAAATTGAAGAAAACAAAAATACATGTTTGTTTAAAATTGCCTGTATCATGTCTTGTAAGAAAACAACCGCAAACACCAAAAATAAATTGTTTGTTTCAAAAGCGTTTCGAATCTAAAAGAATAAATGATTTTAACCAAAAACTCGAAAAAGAGAATCGAGTGCCATGAAGGTCCTCTTTAGTCCATTCTCATTAGAACCGCACTGTTTTCCATCGCTCAGCCTTGAATGACAATGTCTGCAGTGCAAGCAAGGCTGTCATTGAAATCGACTTAAACTGTTTGACGCTCAAACACAATTGAGCCCCACTGCTGTAGAACTAAATCCTTTCAATTCGAAATTGGAGAATCTTTCACTTGTTACATAGATAGGTTCCAATATAATTCGGCGCCAGACAGTAGAGCACTTCCGAAACTCTTGAGCATTCGCCGGCTCATCTTCACTTGTGCCTCAATGAAATTTTTAATCGCGTTTTCTTTAAGCAAGACAATACGAGCCCAGAAATAGAAACGCGTTCATTTGTCTCGATTTTTTAAGAAATCTGAGGAACTTACGTAGGTATAAATCGATAAAATTACTTAATATAATCTATTTTAATCGAAACGCTAAATATACATATTATAACTACAAAATTAACTTTGGAGCAAAATATTATAATTAAAAAATTAATCAACCGTCATCCTCAAAATCACAATTGAAAATTGAAATTGAAGGGGTAATGAAAACAAAAGGACAATGTAGAACGTTTTAGAAATTAGACATTGTGATACTTTAATATTGGAAATGTGTTTCGAAAAAGTTGATACATATTAGTATCTAACTCTGTAATTGTTGCTTTTATTTTAAATAACTTTGGAGGGTGTATCTTTTTGACAACAAACATTTTAATCCTTGATAGACACATTTATCAGAATAAATTTGCATATATGCAGTGGCGTGCAAAACATTTGCAAAGCATAGTTTCTTCGGTTTGCTTTGAAGAAACCCGGATGCCGCTAAATTTGTGATCGAAAAAATAGCAGATCTTTCCTGTAAGATTATGAATTCGAAAATAAATATAAATATACTTCCGCTTCCGTTTTTAGTAAAAATAGGTTTGAAATGCAAAATGTCATAATAAATTATTATTATTATTCCATATAATAGATGACTATTGAAAAACATGGCAACTGAAATGAAAAACTTGTTTACCAAGTTGCATTTGATATTTCTATAAAAGCCACGCCACAAGCTTCTGTGAGGAATCTTTATTTGTTATAGATTTGTAAAAAATTGGCAAATCACCATCTACAAAATCTATATTACTACCTGTACTAAAAAAAACAAACTTTAAGAAGGCTAAAAAAAGTATTTTTCATCTAAATTTACTAGGAAATTACGAATTTACGACTTTTTACATTTTTACTAGCTTTTTTGATTAAACATATTTAAAAAGGTACGTATTTTTACTGAAAATGTGTCATATTTTTTAAAATTCTGAGAGTAAAAGAAAGTACCCACTTAAATATTTGCTGTTTGAATTATATCTTGGGAATTGTGGCATTTTAGGGGTGCTAATGGACCACCACTTTTCAATAGTGAATTTTCTGCAATCATTTCGATTTCAATAAGTAGTGGGTTAATGCAGCCAACCAAAACAGTGCAAATATTTGGCTTTTTGAAATACCCGCAAGTCAAAGTTACTTTAGAGTTTCTCTTTCAATCATCGAGCAGAACTGCAGCCATTTGTCGAACTCGTTTAATTCTAACTCTTGGTGGAGGCCCTTGCTCAAAGGAGCTTGTAACAATTTCTACTTCGCCAAATATTTTGCTTCACAAAAACTCCTTTCGAAATTTTCACCCCTTACACCCGACGAACTCTGTTTCCGATCGCTGCTTTTTGCAGAGATTGCCTTTTGTTTTTCCAATCAAAGTTTCCAAAAAAGGGATCGAAGCGAAGTGTAGGGCCAGTGAGAAATTGTTGGGAAAGTTAAAAAGAACGGAAGACGTGCTCGGCTCCTTGCAGAAGTCTCTGTCTTATTTGCACTGTGCACCCGGTGTAATCGTTCCTCCTCCAAAGAAAAACTTTCGCAATTCGCCACGGCCATTCAGAGATTGTTTTTTCCGTGCGCTGTTTTACTCGGGAATGAATTGGGCAACTTTTCCTTTTCGAAACCATCCCGGCTGGATATGAACTCCCGAAAAACAAAACAGCGTCGTCACAAATCGTGCATGACAGACTATTTATTGCATGTCAAATATGTTGAACCGAAACGATAAATGCCGCAATTTGTGCTATATTTTCGCAGTTGGTCTGGCTCTGACTCGTTTCAAGGCTCTTTGTATTTAAAAGATCCCTTAGGGTTTTGTACGTCAATTTCCTTTTGAGTGCAGGTTTTTAGCCAATCGAAATATCTGCTGGCAGCAAATATAAATTTCTATATCATTGTGAGCTCGCCTTTAAGTTTTTCGCAATATTTGTTTTAATTTCTGCAAAATTGGTTAATATCGAAGAATTAAATCTTTTTCTTTTAAAACTTGTAACTAAGAAGAACACAAATATGTAGTGGACTATTACGAAATACTAAAATTAGTTTTCTTTACGATTTTGGATTACTACAATAAAACTCCTTCCGATAATATAAACATAATTTTTGGAATGTTGTTAGTTCATCTGGGGCCTTAAGAGAAAATACAATTACTCGTGTTTTTTTTTTTTTTAATATATCATATATGATGATGATGATGGCAATTAAGGGATTTTCAAACTGCTTATTATTATCTGTTACAGTTAGTAAGACAAGGGTAAAATTGTCTATAAAAATTCTCATATATGTATATTTTAATGTCCGATTGACTATATTTGAGTTATTTTTGAAATAAAACTATCGAATTTAACTACTCTTATACTCGCAAATAATTCTAAAAATATTGGAGTTACAAGAATAATTATTAGAATTTGTTGTTATATATACACATATTAGGCGAGGACACGTGTGCATGTTAGATAAAAAATTAGCATTAATAGAAAATAATTTATGGGGTAAGATACATATACCTATTGAAAAACAATTATTATGACTCGAAAATAATTAAGTTATTTCTGCTAACAATCAATCTAACGTAGCTAGGTGTCCTCCGGGAATTTGTAGATAATTTTAATATCTCTAAATATCGAAATCCTTATCTAGATATGTCCAACACCATCATTTTTTATAGCTTTTTAGCATACATTGGAAAAGTATAGTTATTACCGGGATTGCGCTAGTTGTGATTTCACACTAGCAATTTGTATGAAGTAATTTACGAAAAAAAACCATAATAATATTCATAGAATAGTCCCAAAGAGCTTAATAACTTTAATATAATAATTAGAGGTTTAAATTGTTTTCAGCTCATTTCAATCTCCTATAAGAATGCATTGTTTTGAAATGAATTTTTGAAATTATCCAAAATACGATATTTTATACTCCCTATCATACATATGTATGTATATAGGTACTTATTTTTTTCTTGAAAATGTGACAGGACATGATGGGACATTTTCGCTTGTGAAATCTTAATCTATAGAAAAGTTTTATAAAAATGAGGTATCATTTGTTCGGCAGGTGTTGCCCAGCGTTATAGGCTGAAACAAAAAACTTTTAGAATTCTTGTGTTTTGTAGGCAATAACAATTCCTATTAACATATATATATACATATACGAATATGTGTATATGTTTATTGTATATACAATAATTAGTGGAATTATTTTGGTTCAAATCGTTTTTTTATATTTCAAATTAGCATCTTTAATGAAATGAAATGTCTTAAACTCACCACAGTTCTTTCTCGTAAACATTTACTTAAATTTTGCAAATAGTAAGATGGGTTTGATTTGTTTGACCATTCCCATCAAATCTTAGAATAATGCCGAGGTGTACCAACTTTTGTTACCAAATCCATTGAAAATGCATTTCCCATTACCCAAGGAGTCTAGGGATATTGCTTTTCGTAATATTTCAACAAATCCTTCAAATGTCGGCTAAGCCGCAAACATGCCGCTCATTAAGGAGATTTTCTTGAAAATCAACAAAGACGCCCGGCTCGAGAATGATTTATGTATTAACAAGTCAACAAAGTCACTAATATTTCATAATTAAGTGCATCTCAGCACGATCAGAGGACCTCGGAGGATTACTGGATGATACGATAGAAGAACCTTCGAGAGATGAATCCTGGCAGCATCCCCTTGAAGCCTGTAACATCCAGATGTGTTCTCACACAGATCCTCGGGGATGAAATATTTCAGCAATTGCGTAGATACTATTTGCACATTTTGCATGTTCATTTTCGCCATGGCCCTGGTGGTTGTTGCCTTCCCGACAGACATCTAGAAGAATCAACGGAGCATGGATAGAATCCCTAAATACCATAATATCTTGGAAAGCACCAAACTGAGACACAAAGCCAAAACTACTGGCAAGTTTTGGGCCAGACCAGGGCCAGGGCATGCGAAATGAGTATAAATGGGGCGTAGATTAATCACAAACTTTTGCTTTTGTTTCCCAGCAAATAGATGTTCCTTACAAGTTGATAGAAGATGAAACAAGTGCAGGATAATAAGTCTGTTGCGACTGTTCCTGGTATCTTATTACCACGGAAATTCTGCTGACACGACTGAATTAGAGCAACTTTCGAAAATAGTATCTGGCTTCAGGGGCCACCGGTGGTAGTGGTCAGTTTCCTGCGAACTTTCGAGTAAATTTAATCCATCGAAGCATGTTGGCCAGCAAAATATTCAATTTCGGTTAACAGTTCCGGCTGTTGCCGTGGAGGCTTTTGCGTGAATTAATAACAAACTTGGGAACTTCCTGCCAGGGGTTTTATTGAAACTGAATTTGTCTGAGCTGGGTGTGAATGTACTCTGTTCGAACTGATATTGATTCCGAAGAAATTTCGGGCAACTAAGAAAGTAATTAATACTTGCACGAGACGAAGTGTAAATGAAGATGACGGCGGCATTGTGAATGCACACAGCTGGGGTAAGGCCAAATTAGTTGAAGAAAATTGTTTTAATAATTAAATTCTTTACTTAAAAACACCAAGTTACCTATATACGCTTATTGCCTAAAATTGTCGGAAATAAATTATTACACGATTTTCCTTCGCTTAAACTTCACACTTCGGATTTCACGATCGCGGGCGTCTATGGCAAGAACGTCAAGCCGTGGCTAGACGGAAAAGACCTTCTGGATCGAAAAACCAGTATTGTTTTTTTTTCTGCCTGGGAGGACCTCGGGAAGTCTCGGCGGACGTGAGCGAGTGAAGTGTGAAGTGTGGGCAGAGGTAAGTGGGACCGTTTGTCAGCCGCTTGGCTGACAAATTTGGTAACAATAGGTATATATATGTCAAAGTCAATACAATACAAACTTTTTAAAACAACAATTTCTACTAAAAATAAAATTAGTTAAGAATAACGTCACATAGCTAATCGTATTTTATTCGTGAACCCTTTCATTTGATACCCATGTCGAAAGGGTTGCAAGGAAAAGGGTCTTGCTTGGACCTTCTTTAAAATAATGTTACATGGTTTATCGTGGTCAACCTCTTTTATTTCAGTACCTTGTACCTACCTTAATTAGAACTTTTCGAAATTTTGATTGCAAGATTCCATCTGGATAGAGAAAGTGAGCGTTGTACCTAATAAAAGACACTGAGTAAAACTAGGATTTTTTTTCTCGGCAATGACCAAGTAGTGCGCTCTACGGTTTGAATATATGAATACACTTACTGAATACTAATTACATGCGAAACCTCTGTTCGATTTGCCGTCTCCTTGTCAGTGTAGTTTTTAAAATAATTTTCGGAATGCCTGAAAATAAATTTGAAAATGGAGAAACAATTTTTGTCCGAAAATTTAAGTCGCTTCTAGACTGAGAGAATATGCATGAGTGGGCAAAAGTTGACAGAATTTGATAACAGAAGAATCTCTGTGTATGCTGAAAATGTGATCACATAAATCAAATTGGCACAGGCCAATTGGACAAATTCCTTCAAACGCAAAAAAAAACAACTGTGTTCTGTTCATTCTGAAGGAAACACATGTACAAAATTGATTTTGTCATTATTCAGTAGCATCTTGAATGGATACAGAAAATTTCTTTCGACGAAGATACCCAAATCTTAAGAATCATCCGGCGAAATAAATGAATGGAATCCGTTTTGGTATGGAACAAAAACCAACAACAGCAAAAATGTAATTATGGCGAGTTTAGCAAGGGTGCAATTTTATTGCAGCCCTCTCTCTCATTAATGAGCCATTCCGGGTGTAATATATCGCCCTGAATTTTCTGCTATTTGGTTTAATAGAATTGCCCCAGAGGCCTTAATAATGGCTTGATGTATTTACGTTTGTATTTAAGAGCTGCTCTTCTACAGACAGCAGGATGTGCTGACATGGAATAATTTTAATTTTATGGATACACCAGGGGTGTTGTGTCCATCTGAGGCCGGTATTGTACTTGAGGTATTTGTTCACCAGCTTTAGACGTAAATTCCATTTGTATATGTAGCTGAAACGAAAATTAAACAATCAAAAACATATTCAATTATTCAATATTCCGAGAGAACACTTGCAGCTTAAGTTGGGGATTGTGGATTAAGGTAATGGCCAATAATATCAATTGCCTACCACAGTAAAAATTATTCTAGTTAAACAAAAGTTGATGATATCTTATCTAGGTAGTTGAAATATTTAACTGCCCTTCATTTGTTATGATCAATTCTCATTAGTATTTTTCCAGAAAGGTAGGATCCTATGTGTTATAATTTTAATTTCATTTTCGATCGGATGCACGATCATTTCTGTGGCTTTCCCTAACTAGATTTCCACAAAAACTAAAAATCAGAAAAATATGAAAAAGAAATCCAATTAAAACTTTTTTTTTCGCATAGAACGGATAACTCAAATCACTCAAAATTTTGTATATTGAGGTAGGTAAAGTAGACGCTAAACTAAACTGTATGCCATTTTGAGTCTTGCGCTTAACTCTTTGCTTTTATCATAGTTCAGCCATTTTGGATTAATTAAAACGATTGATTAAAGTCAAAGGTAGCTTACTTAAATTAATTTGTTGAAAAGTCAGTAAATTTAAGTTCAATATGTACTTCACTTCATGACTATCACTCGAGGAAGGGAGAGTTGATTACCTAGGTTTTATGATCCCACTCTGAGTGGAGAGCACAATTGCACAATTAAGGCTATTGAATAATATAAACTCAAGAATAACATGTAAAAATGAGAAATTAAAGTCTATCCCTAACGAGACTGTGCCTCCTACATTGACTTTAGAAATAAATATCTATCCGATGTTATATACACTGATCAAACTTTCTACGAGTCATTAAATAATTTGACTGCTAGTAACGCATTTAAAATTTCGCACTTTATTAACGATTTGATTGTAATGAATTAAGATGATTAAACAAACAAACAAAGAATAAAAAAATTAAATACACCTAATAATATAATTAGACGTAACCTAAGAATAAATTGTAACAAGAAATGGACACACACTCTTTTTGTAAAAATTCTATGTAAAATGAATTATACAAATAAACTACTACTACTACTACATACTACTACTATGTACTTTTGTAAGTCCTTTTAGTTTATATTAGAACAGATTCAAGAATAGGGTTCATATATTTTATACGTACAAACAACAACGAGTAGAATCGAAAGAATTTAATAGTGCTCGTGGACCATTTATTTCTGGGCATTAAAGTTGAGTTATCTCTTTAATAGATAGATTAAAATAGCCTCGGCCAGCGGCTCTACCCGCTGCAGATTATTGCTAAGATATCCGGGATTTAGCCCCATGGGGGCAGGCTGACCTACCTTTGGACGGTAATCGAAGGGCGAAACTAACGAACGATAAAAAAGGGGAAAAAAACACCGAACGACCTCATTTCACAGATGTCGATATTTTCCAATCCTTTTCCCCATTATAGTTGGACGGAGCACCCACTTTGCTCCTTTAGAGTTTACGCAAGCCTCCATCACCACAGAGTCAATAACAATAAAAAATGGTCAGCTGGATGCCGATGGGCCGATGGGGGGCTCACACATGACTACTCCTTGAAACTTTTTATGGGGCATCTGGTTTATGTCCTTGTTAGCCATCAATGGGGCCTCCCTGCGCCCCGGACGTCCAGCCGTGTTTGATCTAATCCGAGCCTTATTTAGGTATGAAAATAATTACCGCCCATTTGTAGCGTCCCCGTCGTGGTGGGGGGCAACAACGCCAATTGAGATTAGTAACTGGCATTTATATTAACTGGAGTCAGCCAGATGCAGCCATTAAGGAAGGATCCCAATCCGATGTTATCCCAGGCGATAAGTGCTAGTCATACAGAGGTGTATCCGTGTCCTTTTGAAAATTTATCTTCATCTCTGCCTGATGGTGTTATGAGGGAAGGATGTTGCTGCGCACCTTCGTGTGTACCTGAAACGTTGAACTAATTAATTTGATTTATTATGCCATTGTTTTGTTTTATCTCAGCAAATACCGCAAATTATACGCACACCCGGGGATTGAATCAGGCGTGCACAAGAACTTTGGAGAATCATTTCACCCCCGGATTACTCCGGAAAACTACCTTAATTAATGTTTTTAGTGAATTAACTATGTTAATAGAGGAAATTGCTCGAATATTCTGATTTTCAAGAATCGGAGGCAACCATTTATCTAGGGAAATTACGAAACTTGCGCTCATTTAACAAACTCTGAAAAGCAGATGAAAGGTAAAATGAGATGAGCTCTCGTGATGGTGGTATAAATATTTTCAACTATCGCAATAAGATACATATCTAATGCGAACTTTCTTGAAACAGAATTTTGATTTCATATCATTAAAAGCCATAGCTTTTCGTTTGACATATGTAATTAGATAAAATATAATATATATACATAGGTAAGGTAATGTAATGTAAGAAATTTAGCCTGCAGAAAGAAATAGTTTCAAACCTTATGTCCGTTCTCTAATGCAAAACCCAATCAACTATTAACCATCCAAAATCGCGCTATCCCATTCCTTATTCTTATTCGCGTCATCTTCTTTCTAGCTCGTCTTTTGGTCAGCCTGGTTAACTTTCTTCATTTATGCATTGTAAGAGGAATAGTCACACATTCAGCAACCATTTTGTACTAAAATAGTGACATCATCATAGCTTACATATCCTACCAGTTGTCAAAACATCATTGCACTATTTTTAACAGCAAAATGAGTAAAAATGAGTGCGTTAATTCCAGCCTAGCACTAAAAGTGAAATTGAGCAGTTTTTAGCTAAAAGAATGATAAAAACTCTTCCAGATTAAATATTTGCCCGAAGATGTTTTGACAGCCGGGTGGAGTATAGTTGAAAAAGGAATTTAAAATCATTATGAGGTTTCTTAAACTTTTCAAACTTATTGTTCGTTTTTGAAATATTCGACGTTTGTAAATTGGTAGTGTCCTACGAAACCCTACATGCTTGTGTGCCGACATGCTCTTGACCGCTTTTGATTGAAATATTTTCAGTTTTTACTCAGTAAAAGGTGAAGGGTTACATCGACATACATAAGTATCATTGAAGCTAAGGCCTGAGTCGCCTATCAGCAACGCTAGCACTAACAATTTTGGCAATTCGTTTTCTCGAAAATGGGATTTTTTTTACCAAAATAATATCAAATTTATACCATCGCCTTGCATCAGGTGAAAACTGAAGTTTTCATTAGTTCTCTTATGAAAGAGTTTAGAAATCTTGATGTATAGCTTATGAAATAGTCTAAAGGATGAAAAACAGGGTTATATCCCACTGCTGAAAATAAGGAAATTTGCTCTCGAGAAATTCCAAAATATTGAAAATTACTCGAACATTTGCTAAACACAACACGAAGTTTTAAATATTTGTTTTCTCTTATGGATATATGAAGCTTAACTGGAACGGCGGTGGTTAGTTCGCCACCTGCTGCTGCTTAAAATCAGGTAAATTCAATTAAAACTTCCCGAGTTGGGTGGTGCGCCGTTGGATTGTTCGTAAATCAAAATAGAGTACGCCCAACTTTGGCAATTAGAGTAGATCTCGTATAGTGAGCGAGAGAAGTGAATATCACACAAAAAAAGAAGGATTTAATCCTTGCAGGTGATTCAATTCTATTATGCAAATTCGAATTTATTCGAAGCCAGGTGAGCCGTTTAAAAGACACCCCCACTCCGACCACCGCCAGCGCCTTGCCAGCCCCTTCTGGTGAATAAAAGATAATTGCCAGCGATAATCGTTTCCCAATACCAAGTACATACTCGAAAACGTTTTTACCGAACCCCGGAAAAGACCGGCAAAGAGAGGGAATTTGGTTTATTCGAGCAGCTACTTTACGGGGGAACAGCTTCGCCCATTCCCCGAGAGGTGGCGAGCTTTTCAGATGCCCTAACCCTACCTGCAATTCTGCCCCTCGGAAGTGAAAAGACGTAGCTCTCGTGAATTATTGCCGATTCAAGGTTCTGCGTCCACCACCATCGCAAATGATTTACAGGTATTGAGATTTCGATTAAAAGATATTGAAAAGGGTAAGACATACTGGAGGCGTGCTTCGACCTGCAGATTTGGGGGGTTTCGGGCTATTAACTTTGTCTCCTGACATCTTTCATTAGAAACGCCAATATCTTCATCAAACTAGAAAGTTGATTTGTAAAAAAACATAAAGGCCGAAAGATGCTTAGAGTTGTGGCAAAAAAACTTAACTAGCTCACAAGGTATACACTCTAAAGAATATTTACTACTTTATCTGTAATGTAACAATATTATATTCAAAGGAGTATTCATGTGACATAAATGTACATTATAAGCTATTTTAGCTAGTTTAAGAAGGTATAAAAAATACACATTTATTGTGAAAAATTCACATCTTTTACATCATTTACAGCCATTTGAGTAATTTACTTATTATTATTAATTTAAATAGGGCTAAACGACTATATTTTTTAGAGTGTTAAACTTGTGGGAAACTTCTAAAAACATTTGATTACATACATCTTGTATTTCGATCAATTGTAATCTCCTATATTTTTGTTGTTAAAACTCGACAATGGTATAAATTATACTATATAAGTACTCATAATGCTGTATTGTTTGCTCCCATAAAATGTTATTCGTTGAGTTTGTTAACTTTTTCGCTGTCTAGAGGTGGGGAAAAAAGAAGAAAGCATTTTTCGATTGGAAATTAAGTGCTTAAGTGAATGGCTTTCGGAAAACGAGGAATTAACTTTGCAATCTTAAAAGTGCTTTTTAGATAAATTAACTCCCCCCACCCAGGGAGATGTGTCCCTCTCCTCTGGACTCCCACGATGGTTTAGCCCAAAAAGTTCATTATTTAGAATACCGGAAATTGGCATTATCGTAGGCAATTGACTTTGTGCTGAGGGGGCACAATCAAAGAAATCCTTGGCAATCGCATCAATCTTCATTCAGTTGAGCTGATAACTTTATATGATAAGTAGCATCTTTGTCTACTATATCCTGGAATTGGTGCTTCTTAGCGCCATTCCGGCCTTACAGTAATTTAGTCAAATTACCTCTTCCTTTCGATTGAAGTGCTCGGAAGTCTCAGGAAGTTAAGAAACGACGTAAAATGGGATCGACGGGTTCAGATATTTGAAAGGACCTGTGCTCATACAGCGAAAGAAGTGGGATGGCTAAACGAGGAGCATCGAATTGGATTCCCTTTATTGAATTAGGATCCTGGGCATACAATATCCAAGGCGACTCCTGTCAACAGCGAGAGGGATAAAACAAACGATAAATAAAGGAGAGAAAAGTTTTAGCTAGTTAGAAAATCTTTGGGGATAAAAAGTCTAGATGAGGGTTCCGGCTCCACTCCTTGTTTTCTATTAATAAACGAGCTCCGCTTTATCCCCTTTTAAAGTGTTGAAAAGGATTGACAGCCTTCAAGTGTTTATCAATTTTCAGGGTACGCCGAAAGAGGCTTTTGCGTAATTGAAAGTCCTGCTTATGTTAAGTCTGTTTGCTCAGCACAAATTAAAAAAAAAAAAAAGGAAAATTTATGATGCTACCGTAATTGCATGGGGTTCCGTAGTTAGCGTAAAACCTGTACTAATTACGTTTTAATTTCAGCCCGAAATTCCATCTATGCCCTTTAAAAAAAACCCTGAGGCCGAGAACAAACCAGCACTTTAGAAATGATTTTCTAATTACAATGCAGCATTTATTTTCCAGACTTCCATCTATACCAGCCTTTGACCCAAAATTGGGGTTAGTAAGGGTAACTTTATGGTGATACTACGCGTAAGTGTCTAATAAATATGCTGTTACGCCGCAAAGTGCCAAATGCTTCTAATTACAAAAGAAATTACCTCCCCTAGTCCCAGGATCTATCTTAAATAGCGCACACTTTTCAAAATTATTTATGTTTTTCTTTGTTTGTCTTTGTAAGTACAATATTTTAATTATTCATTGTTCAGCATGAGCTACCATCATTAAAGATTATGCCATAAATATAGTACATGAATAACAAAGATTCTTAGAAAACTAGTCAGTTTTAATTTAAAATTCTTATCTTCATCGATTCTTTTCTAGTATAGTGCGGCAGGTTTTTGTTATTCATACTTTGGTTGGAGGTCCATCTCGTAAGTAATTATTTAGTTGATAATCGTTAGTAATTATTTAGTTGATAAAAATAAAATTCAAGTTTTCGACCAATATTCAAAATTTGCTGCCAATTTTCGACGAATAATTTTTTCTACGTCGATTTCGGTGACCACGACTAACAACTTATTTGAAATCAAAACCCAAGTATGATTATTTTAGTGGGGTAAACGATCACGCTTTATTTAAATTGCAATTTTAGCGAAACTTATAACATTTTTGGCGAACATTTACATATTTATTTAAAAATGTTCAAACAGTTCAAATCTTTTAGGAAAATCAAAACCTCTTCGTTCAAATATATTCTTAACAGAAAACTGTAATCGAAAATTAAATTGCGATGCCGTGCTTCTACATGAAAAAAATGGAGACCTAACTAGCAACTTACACGGAAAAATAAAGAATAAATAAGAACTGGGTTCTCCCAAAATATAGTCAAATATTTCTTTCAATGCAATTTTCGACACTATGTAATGTATGTTATGCACTTGTGGAGTATCTAATTGCTTTATTTTATCGTTTCTACATTTTTGTCATTTCCAGTAATAGTTTGCATTTATTTTCGAAGTTTTTCCATTACAATTTTGGAACTCTCGTATTGATATTAATTGATGTCTACATATCCTAAAAAAGATACAAAAAAACTAAAATGAAGTCTGTGTGAATCACAGTTTATAGGACTATTTGAACTTCTGTACTAAAATATAAAATTATCTCAAAAAATTGGAACGGGCGCATTAATAAGCATAGTGCAAAAAGGAAACCGAAATACAGCCACTTCATTTATTGAGCATTTTAAATATCATTACATTTCATTTTACTACATTTAAATGACAAACCACTCGTTCAACCAACCCTTTTAATGGCCAGAAGCAATCCGGGACCGTTCGCATTAAAAGTGAAATGAGGTCAGCATCTGTGAGTTCATATTCATATCTATTTGCCTGCCATAAATTGGCGACATAAAATTATTGCGGCCCATATAATGCGGCCATCAGATAACGCAATTTTAAATAAATGCGCGACAAGTATATTCCATATTTCATGAGTATGACAGCAGTGGCAATTAATACCGTCCGAAATTTACTTGTGCCACGAATTCGCCTTCCTGCATAATAATAAAGTCAGCAATCGCAATCTTTATTTTGAGATAAATAAATTATACTCCCCGAGGTCTGATTTTTACCTTTATGTTATCTCCATAAAGTGGAATTCTCAATTCTGGAGTCTGGCATAGATAAAAATTGCTTCACTAGTGTAATTTGGGGCGAAATATAGAAAAATAAAAGAGTGCCTACCCGCCCGCTGGTATGTCCAGGTTCAGGACGAGGATCAGGCCAAAACCAGAACCAGAACCAGGACCAGGACCAGGACCGAGACGAGGACGACCTACAAACCAGAACGAGCGGCTCTTGCTGTGGGGCTCGTAAATCGAGAGGCCATTTGCTTTCAGGTTTTCTGGCATCCATACAAATAGCTCCAGCGTGGGGTGCGGACACTTTAAAAATTACAATTCGTGAGAAAAAAGAGTGCTTCAAAAAATTGGTTTTCCCGGGACAGAGGGCGCCGGCACAGGGGACGAACTCCATTTCCACTTAGTTTAACATCCTCTGGCAGAGGATGCACACACACAAAGCGGCGGGAGAACAATTCAAATAGTAAAAATGGTCAAAAGGGAGGACGACCCGGCCGCGGCCGCCCGGGACAGGCCAATGAATAGGAGCCTTGGTCTTTGGCCAGGACTTATGACTGCTCCGTAATTCAAAGGGCACCCCTGGATAAGCGCGGGGCGGTGCTTCTGCTCGAATTTTTCTACTATCTGACTTAGTCCACTCAAAAACCGGTCGAAGAATATGAAAATTAAATTTTAAAGGAAGGAGAGGACACAAATCTTAGGAAAAATAGAATTCTGTGGAGGAACAGGAAACATTCCACCGTCAGGGCGGGAATTTATGGCGCTTCTTTGAGCCAAGAATTATAGACCAAGTTCCTTCGGTAAAAAGCACGGGGCTTAGAGGTTTTTGAATCACCTTGCGGCACTCAAAAGGTACGTGCATTCGCCACCGACAATGGGAGGTCGCCTCCCGTTCTACATCCCGCTTTCACCAACAGAAATTTCCCAAGGTGCCACAGCGCCACCGAACAACATCCGGCTCTTGAGTTTTATCATTACCGGGTCCGTAATTAAAATTGCATTTGATCATAAATTCTGATTTACATCCTCGACGGAGGAACCTGTTTTACCGCAGTGGTCTGATAAGTCAGTCGCCTTGTGAGTTCTCCCCGAGTCTTCATAACTGCGATGACACCCTCTCTACCCCTCTACCCCTCTAATGGCAGTCATACCCCCACCCAGGCTCGTTAAAACCCGGCTCGGACCAAAGAGGGCGCTGCAATGCCATCCGAGGTGTGTAATTACCGTGCAATTATGCATACATGCAATGTTGAGCTGGTTTTATGGCAGCCACACTGGGTACAGGTGTTTAAATCCAGAGCAGAAACCCAAATTTTGTTACACGTTCCATTTTAATGAATGTCCCGTTAGCCAACGGCCATCCCCTCCATAGCGTGTTAATTATTATTGTGAAGCGATAAACGGTAAATACACCTGATTACAACTGTACTTGGAAACACTGTTCGGATCTTCAGTTATCTTTTTCACTGTCCGACTATATGGAACGATTTTTCGGCAAGTATCATTTACTTGTAGAACTGTTTATCACCATAAAGCATATACTCGTACCTACAAACATACATATACATATGTACATACATATGTATGTACATTTTAGCCATTCCTTAAATCTTCTACATACAATTGAAAGCTGAAGTTATCCTGAAAAAGTTGTCGAAAACACTGAAAATCCCCTTTAAACTAATTCTTTTTGATATTGTGATCATTTGCGACTTATTGAAAGATTCAATAACTTTTAAATTTTTTGTAAGATATGTAGGTACATAAAAATCCGTATATCAAAAACGTGGCCAATTGCTATGAGTTTCATATGTTTGGATTTTTGCAGAGCAAAGACACATCTTTTGTACGAAATTTAACAAAGGAACAAAGTATTCCCAGGAGCGTAAAGCCGTATTTCATATTTGTTGCAAAATATGTGCATAAATTCGAAAAGAACGGAAAAGTGCATAAAGAGTGCACCGCCTTTGTTCCGAGCAGCAGAAATCCATATCCCGAAATTCACACTTCCCGACCGATCCCCACGGGGTAATTTTGTGGTCCTGGATAGAAGTTGTCACTGGCGGTAAGCTGTGAACCAATAATTTTTCGGAAAGTAACAAAAAACAAAACTGCTTCATACAAATTGCAGAGCTCCTGGTAACGATGCATTATTTTCCCACCCGCATCCTTCTTGCACACTCCTTAAGAAAAGCGTCTTGAGAACGAACAGCGGTTCACATTTCGAGGGCGAACGGCGGGGCTGCATGTGGCGTGCTGGTGTAAATAAAATTTACAGAATGCATAAAAATTATCCTGGGCCTCGGTTGCCACCGTCACGTATGAAGGTTGCCATTTTTCAGAGGGAATTCCGCCGCGGCTGGCACGACTCCCCGTAAATTCATTGCCAGTGTCCGAAATGGGCTTTATGGGACTTGCACTTGAATTAATGTCGACGGACCCTCTTTATATCTTCCCTGCATTTTTCAGGAGCAGCTTCCTTTTGTTTTCGGGAGATTTTTATTTAAATTGAGCTCCAGACTCTGCACACAGCTTGAGGAAACCACAGAAAAATAGACATCCAAAGTAATTACGGCTCCACAGCAGGCGGCCGCAGGGCATGCAACGTACCTACTCAGGTTTGCATGCAAATTTCGCACATCACTTCATTACTTTTCTTTCATTAATAATCACGCCAAAGTATGCAAACTGTTTTGATGAGTTAACGCCAAGTCGAAAGTCAGTTACCAGAGTAAATTGCATTGTCGTGCCCAGAGAAAGTGGCTTCCGGCCAACCGAGGGTTCTTCAGGTAAAGGCCCTTCCGGTATGCTGCGATTTTCCTTTCGAGAGTACGTTTTAGCTTGTTTTAGTTTTATCATGTATTATGAATGTTTGGCACAGGAAAATACACTTACACCTGCCTTTTATAATATAATCGACATTCCAAGCAGGAAATTGGTGAGTAGGTATATCTCACTGAGCTAAAACATAGTTTAAAGTTTTACCTACATTTAAATGAAGAACTTTAAACATCCAACTATTTATGTAACATTTTAGAGCTTTATGATAGAGTAAATTATACGAAAAATGCAATTTTTGCTTTCTATTATGATGAAGCGTTAATGAGACGGAAAATTATTACACCTACTACATACGAGGTGAATATAATTAATTAACGATTTTCAATAATTCTTTATTACCTACATACATATATATTTTATTATTTGCATTTGTTCAAAAGTCGCACAGACAGATGACTTTTAACTTTAAAAAAAGACAACTTATAATTCATTCAAATGTACATACATATGTAACTACCTGGTTCGCCGTACAATATACATATGTAGATTTGCTAATATTTTAAAACTATGATAATCACAGATTTCATTTTATTGCATTTCATTTATTTTCAAGACATTAATAATTAGCTGAATTGAGATAAAACATGTGACTACGGCGTTTTTGCTAATTCCGCCACCGCTGCGTTATTCGAGGACGTATACATACATAGGTGCGTTTTTTAATGTTTACGGGAAAATCACATTTTAACGGATGCTAAGTTTATATTTTCGGAAAATGCGTATTTAAACCATTAATTTGATACCAAACTCGATACATTTGAAAAAATTGTTCTTTTTTGCATTGGGTATTTTGTTTCTCCTAGCCGTCATATTATATTTAGCGTAACGTCATATAGCTTACGCGGAGCATTCTACAAATCCATAATGACACCTCATTTATCTAAATTTGATGAGTAGTTTAGGAGCTACGAAGGAACATATGTATGTATGAACTTTCATGCATAATGCCAAGCTCATAACCCTCCTTTTGTTCCGTCGGGTAAAAACAGTAACAATTGAATTTTATCTAAAAACCTCCTTCCTCGATAAAAAATTCTTTTTAAGACTACTCTTGTAGAAACGAAATAAGTTGGTTTGAAATAAAATTAAAATTGAAGGTAGGATTAACATTGAAATTAGGATTAGGACGAGTTAAAGTTGAGTTGAAGTCAAGATATCGTCGCCACATTCTGTTTGTAAATAAATAATAATAAAGAATAAAGGTTTTATTTTTTTGTTAATGTGTACCATATGATAATTCATTGTGTATAATGCCTGGTCAAAAGTGGATCAAATGCCATTTCAATTCCGCCGGCGCGGCAAGAGGAGTTTGGCTTGATTCGTGTGCGCGCCTTACCGCCTGCGCTGTGCGAGCCATCGAGCAATTTTTGGGGTCAGGGAAATTTCTGGGATCGAGTTGGCATCATAGGCTAGGAATACACCGACTGCCATCAGTTTTACCGCCCATTCTAAAGTTCTGTTTACGCGGCTGTAGAAGTTTCACTTCAAAAATCGCAGCATTTCGACAATAATTTTGTGATTTACAGGACTTCCAAAAATTACTTATCCATTGTTGGATCAGTCATCGATAAGTACAAACTGACGGTTTATTATGAAATCTTTGATTATAAAGCTGCCACGATGCTATTGAGTCTTGCCACTGTTGACCACTTTGCCTTACACAAAATATATGTATGTTCAACTGGTCATTGACCAATCTATATAGATTACTGATATTTGGTATTGAATCTGAATGCATTTCAGGAACTTAATCAATGATTTGTTAGTACATATAGTCATTCTTTTCTTCCTGAGCCACAATTTTTATCGTAACGTCTATTATCTAGAGCAGTTCCCTTTATGCAGAGCTTACGAGCGCTTCCCTGCACCTGGGTTGGAATTGCGAAAGTTCCGAATGGCACAGAAATTTTTCTGGAAAAATATTGATTAGTCCCGCCGGCCGCCGCCTTAGTCTGAGGGGACGGAAACTTCTTCCAGAAGCTGCATTTATTCATGAGCACATAAAAGTAGATGAACATTCGCTGGGAGTAATGTTTACATTTAACCTAGTCCCGGACCCGGTCCCGGATGGTTCAGGACTTAGGAGACAGGCGCATCGATGGGATCGCGGCAGCAGCCGGCGTATTGCATGCACATGCGACAGGAAGCAGTCCGATGCGATGCAATGCGATGCGGAATATCCTTTTGCATGATAAAAATTCCAAGATTCCGGTGCGGTCCCACGATCCATGAAACGTACACCAAACAATTGATTTTAGTGGAAATTGAATTTAAGGAAAAGCGACTTTGCCAAGATGTGTTTACCCCGGGAAAAAATGATGTACAGGGGAATGTTGGTGACAAACTCCGCTCATGGTGCTTAAACTTCATCAGAACTATTTACTGGAAATGTCGACTTTTGTGGCGGAATTCTCCGTATTTCATTTTCTATCGCAACCAGAAAGCCATTTCTTGTCCTTTTTTTGAAGGAATTCGTTTTCCGTTGAATTTTTCACAATGCTCGCAAAGTTTTCCCAGCGGAAGCCAAGACGGAAAAAATTTGCATAGTAAAATTCAAGGAAATAGGGTCACAAATTTTTTTGTGCGCAGCTCTCTACGGGAGTTCATTTCCATGCCAATCAGTATTTATCCCCTGTGCTGGTGGATGCTGCGGAGGAGCAGTTCACTTGTTGTTCCTCCGACACCCGGGTTACGCCCGCCGAGGTGGTGGTGTGCCATTTCAGCGATGGCTTTGATCCTCCTCTCAACGGTCTTGGTGGAATATTTTGCACCTGCGAATGCACACCAGGTGGATGCATCATTTTCACATTAAATAAAAAGTTATCTTCTCTGATAAGGTATTAAGTTAATTTTGTGAAATTTAGATGGGGATACCTTCATTGGATTTGTCACGTAAAATGCGAAAATTTCATCACACAAGACTGAGTATAAAACTCTGAATGTATGTGTGGGTAAGAATTTTAAATACTTCATCTCCATATATGAGTATTTTAGAAGCTTATCTACTAGAATATAAGTTTAAGATAGGTATACCCTCCTGAAAATCCACACAAGAACTCAATTTTAATTTGAGTTCTGAAAACTGAATGTAGAATAGCTTCCATTTAACCAGTTCAGAAGGAAATTTTATTCTATAACAAATACAGAACAAACCTAGAACTGCAAAACTATGTGTATCAGTACATCAATATATAAAATTAAATGCTTGATGGGATTTCAAAATAACTGCCTTTTCGAAAGTTCATATATGGTTATTTAAATAATACAAAAACTCATACAATTCAGGCAAGTTTCGAAACATACATACACACATGCATACATAATCGACACTTGTTGTTTTTCTTCGTTTAAAGTAAAATCAAAAATTCAAGTAATATCTATAATTGTACTGCATTTATTGCTAGAGAAGTTGCACCTATACTTGAAATTTAAATCTTTGCCTTTGATGTCCAAAGCAAGATAAATTAAAATCTATTATAATAAAATACGAAGCAATTTCGAATCTTATAATACGGTTATCAAAAGTTTTAGATTCGGCACAAAATGGGGCTTTGAAAATTTAATTATTCAATTAATTTTTAAAAAAAGTATATCTATCAAAGCTGAAACGCTTCGCATGTGCGCCATCAAATTTAATTTTCACTATCACTGTGAAAACATTGCAACTTGGAGCCGCTTTTTCGTTTTAGATTTTGAGTTACCTCTCTCGGTGGTATTACTAAAACTAAATATTTTTAGTTTGTAATTGTTCAACCTCTGTCTAATGTTAGTTAGCAGGTTTCATTATAAAGGCTAGTCACACGAAGAGCGTTTGGATTTTAATTTTAATTAAATATAGTCTGATATTGATTGCATGCGAAAAGTTTATGCAGTAATTCCGTAAAATACTACTTTCATATATTAAAGAAATATGCTGGGTTATACTTAATTGCTTGGTGTATACCTATTTTTTGTTTTATTTTAACAAAAGAGCATATTCAAAAAACGCATCGTAATTGCACTTATATTAAGTTACATCAGTTTAATAAATTTGAATGCCTATACAACAGTTATTTTCATATAAACTTCATTAATTACTTCTGTTAAATTTTGTGTTTGTTTTTGAGTACCTACTGCAGTTAAAACGGTCGACATGGGAGCTCGCAGAAACAATGAGGACAGGGAGATATAGGGTGAAGTTCTATTGAAATTAAAATTCTGTTTTCACGTTTTACGATGCTAACACCTACGTTACGAAGGTTAACCCTTGCAGTTGTTTCGTTGCTCAGAAAGTCTAAATTTTTATGAAATCCCAATTCCTTTGACCTTCCGCTGTTTTATGGCCGGGAAATCATAAAGAAGGCGAAAAATTTTCGCCGCTGAGGAGAAATTGCCTCATAACGATTATTTTTTTTTACAAAAAAAGGTCCTTACAACGATTAAACAAAGGCTTAAAGAGGACCGCTCCGATGGCATGAAAAGTTAAAACTGTTAAGGGCCGCCCACGCCCTTGTCGAGTCGAAATCTGCATAACAAGAGCTTAAAAGCTCCACCGGATAACTTCTCTATTATCCCGTTTCTACCATTTTAATGCCATTAAAGTATTTTTGCATTAAATTCGGGAAAATTTGAATGGGTTCGCCTGCAGACAGGACAGGCACCTCCATATTTGCATTAAAAATGAAAACCCACCCGCCCACCGCCAAAACTGCATGTAGTGGGTGCAGTGGCTACAATGATGGCACTTATATCGCAGCTCGTTGTTATTTTAGCTGTCGTTCTTATCCTCGACGGCGGCACACACACGCTGCGTTGCGTCGAATAGAAAATTTTTGCACAATGGCCATTTATAACTGAGGACTGCATCAAATTGCTGTAGTTGTGGGCGTTCTGCGGCGAATAAATGGTCTGAAGCTGGCAGAATTGACCGTTGGTATTACACTAAACGCACGCTAATTTATTAGCCGATCACTGAATTTTCCCGAACATTTATTTATCAGCAACAGACCATAGTTAACCAAATTTTCCAATGCCAATTGTGAAAACGAATGCTTTTCTAATTAAACCCACCCGAACATGCCATGAAAAAGTCCTTCCTGAAAGGCGAACGCGTCCACACAATGTGGGAACACAAATTCTCGTTTTCCCGCTTATGTACACTATATATTTTACGTCTAAATTACCTTTATTTTTATTTTGTCTAATTGCAATGTTAATTTTCTAATCGATTAATCGACGTATTCTGGATTCGTTGTTTGTTCTGAGTTTTAGACAACAGAAATCCAAACATTATCTAAGTTAACAAATTATCTCGTTTGTGCCAAGGTAATACTATAACTGGAACTATGTCATGAATTCAGGAAAGGTAAATCTGAAGTGTTTTGGTTTATTCAAGTCAAATTATATACTCGTATTTATATACACAGCCATAGAATTTCCGTAGTTGAGTCTTGCATAGCTAATTTTAATTCTTTAGTTTGAACATTTTTATCAAATTTGATAAAAAATTTGTAGGAATATGCAGAAAACTACACACAGAAAATGTTTTCAAAGCAAAATTACATAAATTCTAAAAAAAATTAGGCGTGGTTTCATGGGCGTCGCCAAGGGGGGGCAAAAGGGGCAGCTGCCCCCCCCCCCTAGAGATTCAAAAAATGTAGCAAAATCCCAAATGCAAGTCCACTCACTTGACTTGCTTGACCGATAAAAAAGTAAAAAGGGGATCTTTTAGGGGCAGGATTTCTTTGGGGTTTTTATTGGGAGTTGCAGATTCGCTATTTTAATAATTTAGTCTAATATTAAACAACATTAATAAAATTCTTATAACTAACATCAACATATAATTTTTTTAAGGAAGAAAATCCTTAAGATTCCCGAAAATGAGTGATGAATGAATGAATTTTTTATAGGTAATAAAATAATAGCATCATTGTAAAAATTCTACATTAACTAATTACAAATTTCAAGTGTTAAATTGTGAATTGTCAACACTGCTCACGTCTGCCATTCATTCCTACGTACCCCGCCGCCACCACTGCCCTCTTTCACGTTTGTTTTGAGCGCGGCATAAGATCAAATCTTTCTTATTTGTTCGTTAGTGAATATTGACTCGTAATTAAATAAATTCCCAGTTTAGACAGTTACTGAATCCACATTCCTCATCCTCAATATGGACACAGTCAAAAATCTCGCAGAAACTTGTAAAACTATCGGCCAATTTTATGATTTACCGAACATAAAAAATGAATCCGAACTTTGGCAGCCATTGTGTTATAATAAACCTAACCCAACAAATCTAGCCGTTGTTGATGTCCTAAAAGAGGCAAAAACCTTCTTTCCCGAAACAGGAAAAGCGTTGAAAATTTTGATCGCTCTACCGTGCAAAATATACGGTAGAGCGATCGTTTAGCAGTCTCAGGAGACTAAAATCCTGGTTAAGAAGCACTATGAGAGAAAAGCGCCTCAATGGTCTGACCATGACGAGTGTGAACAGAAAACTTATTTATGAAAACATACAAGATTTTCATAATGAAGTGGTCAAGAAGTTTACCAAAAAAAAAAAAAAAAACCAAAAATAATAGAAGTCTCTCGATCACTTTAGTATTGAAATCTTATAAGTATCAAGAATTAATTATTTTCCCAATAAATATAATTATTAACTTTGTTTACAAGTTTGGTTTTATTTAATGCACAATCAAGGCCTTGTGGAGTTTTACACATTGGACTTTATACCGTTCTTATTACAATCGCCGTAGGTAGAGGTAGTAAGGCTCGTACTACAAACAAGTGTAAGGCTGTGCTCTTGACTGTACTTACAATTCATACTTTTCCCATCCTCCACATATCAACTTGCCCCCCCCTGGGCCAACAGCTGGCGACGCCCTTGCGTGGTTTGGAGCCGGTCATTACGATTGAAGAAATTGTTTTCTTAAAGTTAATCCAGAATAATAACAGATAATTATAGCTCTTTAGATGTATGTATGTTAATTCAAACTGTTTTAAAAGGAAATAAAATCTTAAATTTAAACAAAAGTTTGTCTTTTCTTAGTTGTTATGAAAGTGTTGCCATTTAATTAATGAAACGGTTCATACATAGACTGACACGTAAGATGATGTAATGTCATATAAAGGCTTACAGTGACGTCACAGTAGCCTGGCAAAACTGGCAAAATTCCAGGGACCCATTTATTAAACACTTAGGACCATCAGCTTAGTTCAAGCTTCAGAGAAATATTAATCTCTTGCATGAAACTGATCATCATTTGGTCCGGTGTTAGTAATACCACACACCAAACCGTTACATGCAAAATGATTAAACAAGGACTTTTTTAGCACATGCTTACTAATACGAGTATCAAACAAATCAGCATGCTTGTTAGCACTCAAACAGATACGGTTAATAGGTTGGAAATATCCGTAGTTAGTTCGAGATTTAGTAGTTTGGAACAAGGGCACATTCCTTAGGTTATGAGGATTTTGTTTGAAGATAAATAAATTTCTCAGAGACGGAGAATCTACCACACCATTAATTAGTTGGTGGACAAAGGAGACATCTGCCATAACACGACGATCTTCGAGCGAAAGAATTCCGAGTAAAAGACAGCGGTCTTTATATGGAGGAAGGATATGGGGATTTTCCCACGGTAGATTACCCAACGCGAACCTAACAAACTTTTTCTGCACAGACTCAATTCTATTGATATGTCTGGCATAATAAGGTGACCAAACTAGACTGCCGTATTCAAGGATAGGTCTTACAATGGAAATGTATAACTGCTTATATACAGTTATATTATTAAATTCACGAGACCATCTTTTTACAAAACCTAACAAGGCAGAAGCCTTGGAAACCATATAATTAATATGTTTAGTAAAGTCAAGCTTTCTGTCTAGAAAAATACCAAGGTCACGAACACAGTGAACTCGGCGAAGAGTACAGCCGGACAAGGAGTAGTTGAAAGTCAAGGGATTGTGCCTTCTATGAAATGAAATAATTTCACACTTAGATATATTAAGTTCCAAATTATTGTACAGGCACCAAGACTGTAAGATATCTAAATCATTTTGAACTAACTGGCAGTCATTAATATTTTCGATACGACGGAAAATCTTCATGTCGTCAGCATAAATAAGAATATTGCAGGATTTCAACAAGTGTGTGATATCATCTACAGCTAAAATAAATAGAAGGGGGCCAAGATGACTACCCTGAGGGACACCTGACGTAGCTTTAATACTTCTCGACAAAGAGCCACGAAAAGAGACATGATATGTTCTGTCATGTAAATATGACTGTACCCATTGTAGGAAAAGGGAAGGGAAACCCATACTTTTCAATTTGAGAATAATGACAGAGTGAGAAATTTTATCGAACGCCTTGCTAAAATCAGTGTAAATACAATCAGTCTGATGATTGGTTTTAAATCCATTTAAGGTATCCTCAACGAACTCTAGGAGATTAGTGGAAGTAGAACGACCTTGAAGAAATCCGTGTTGATTAATGGAAATAAGCCGTGTACATACCTTTGAGAGTTCCGAATAAATAATAGATTCAAAGAGCTTGGGAATACAAGATAGTTTAGCAATAGGCCGATAATTACAAACGTCGCTACGGCATCCTTTCTTAAAGATTGGAATAATAAAGGAGTCCTTCCATACACGAGGAAATTGTCCGGAATTAAGTGACTTCTGAAAAATAGTAGACAAGGGATTAGCAAGCGCATTGGCACATAGTTTAAGAATAACAGGGGGAATACCATCAGGGCCAGAAGAATAGTCAACCGGAAGATCACCAATGAATCTGTGAACAGTTTCAGGAGTGATATTAAAGGGAAGATCAAAAGGGGTTGGGTTAAGGTTAAGATGGTGAAACTGGTTAGAATCAGGTTGGAAATTAGGAGAGGAAAAAGACTTTTCGAAAAAGGATGCAAACATGTCACAGATTGTTGGCGAAGTTCCGCTCGAAGAACCCCCATAAGACATATTGCAGGGATAGTCATCGGAACACCTTTTAGAATTAACGAATTTGAAAAACGCGCGCGAATTGCTATACATTTCATTTTTAGTTTTGTTGAGGTACTCATTATAAAGATCAGAGGCAAGGTTATTAAATTCCTTATAACACTCAACAAATGTGGTATACGACAAAGAATCCTTCTTCTGCAGATGTAACTTCCATAATTTATTTTTCTTATTCTTTAGCCTTTTTAAATCAGAATTGAACCAGGGGGGCGAGGAACAAGGAGGACGACGGCGTTTAACAGGAACGCAGAAGTCAAAAATTTGCAAAAGAGTAGCGTAAAGTTTTTCGACATTATCATCGATACAATTAGTAGATAAGAGGGTCGTAAAATCAATGGAAGACAACCTACAGTTGAGTTCGTCAAAATCAGCATTTTTGAAATCATAGACAAGGTTGCTATCCCCATTTAGAGAAGGAACTTTAGAGTTGAAACAGAAATCAATCTGGAGGGGTGGGTGGTACTTATCGACAGTAGTAAGGGATAGCGGGCATCGTTGAACAATTATATCGTCTCCACCTGAAGAAAAAAGTAAGTCGAGTTGTCGCCCCATTTCGTTTTTAATTGTACTCAACTGAAGGAGACCACATGAAAAAATTGATTCAAGAAAAGAAGATTCCTTCGGGTTAAGGTTATTAGAAGGATAGCAACACTGATCGTCAGAATCAAATACCCATTGCACATTGGGTAGGTTGAAATCGCCTATTAATAAAAGTTCGTCAGAGGAGCTCATTAAATTTGAAACGAATTCCAAAATGAGAATGAGAGAGTCATAGAGGCTACAGCCCCTGATATCAGAAGTACTAAGCATGTCAGGGGGAATATAGCAACACAGTATAAATAGAGAATGTTTGTCATCGACAACTTTGAGGCAAATTGCCTCAACGTCAGGATAATCGGGTAAAGGAATATTGCTGCAACACAGATCGTTTTTGCAAGCAATAAGAACACCGCCCCCTCGAGCCTCAGAGCTAAGATACCTATCTCTACGGAAAACTTGGTATGAAGAATCAAAAAGCTCCGCGTCCAAAAAGCCACTATGAAGCCATGTTTCAGTAAGAGCAATAATGTCAAAATCACTAGCAACAGAAGATTGATAAAAAGACCTAGCTTTAGTTCTTAAACCCCTGACATTTTGATAATACAGGGAAATCGTCCGAAAATTATTTAGTTTTTTGATGAAGCATGAACGTTGGAAGACTGCGAAATAGCATGAATATTATTTTTAGCTTGTAAGCGTTTAGAATTTGGAGTGGCTAGACTTTTAGGAACAAAAGGTTTAACTAAAGCACCAGATGGCCAGAATGTAGGGACAAGAAGCGAGTTATAAATTACATCAGGTGCATTAAGAAGAAAAGATGAAACTGGTTTTTTGGGGTTACTTATTTTGCGACACGAGATGTTGCTGGTGGAAATGTTATGCTCGGAAATATATTTCAAAATATCATTGACATTAGTGTCTGAAGTAAACCTAGAAACAAACAGTGCATGGCGAGAGGGTACAACTTTTAAGTAGTTAACATCGGGAACGGCTTTACTACTGTTGCAAACAGATGGAGTGGAAATATCAGAGTGCCTATCATCATTATCGACATTTTTGACATTAACACCAGAACCTAGGTCAGACGACAATGGTACGCCTTGGTCAGGTGTTAACGGTAAGCTTCGTTGAAAATTGGTTTTATTATTGTTTTTCTTATAAATATGTTTTTTATGTTGGTTTTTGTTTTTTATTTCGTTTGTGGCAGCAGCTAAAGGAAGGGGGGCAATTAAATTGGAGGTACTATTACTGCTGTCACTAATGAGAATATTAACATCATCATTCTGAGTATTGTCTAATAGGAGATCAGTCTCATTATTGTCAGTGGAGTGTGCTTTATTAGAATTGGAATTATTATCTTTCGCAATAAACCTGGCAATATTAGAGAGCGATACTGTATTATTTTTAATTAAGGGCGACAAAGAACCAATTTCATTTTTAATTAGCTTGATGTTGCGACGGATATCATCTAAAACAGGCAATATGGGCGTAGAATCTGAATTATGTGAGGGAACTGGAGAAAAGTTCGATATTAACGAGTGAAGCTCATCGGTTGAGGCCGATAAAAGAGACATTTTGGAAGAAAAGCAGTGAAATTTATCATTGAGTGAGGAAAAGTTAGAATTTACGGTGTCGATGGTATCAAATAATTTATCAATTTTATTGTTAGTTGAATTAATTTCATCTGTAAATAAATTTAAAATGGAAGAAAAATTAGAGAACTTGTCGATCAGAACCGTCTGCTCGTTAATTAATGGTTTAGTAATGTGTTCAACTAGCTTTAAAATATGAACGGGTTTAATATCCACACATTCATTGCAAGTAGTTGAAGAACACCTAATAGAACGTTTCAGGCACCTGGGATGGAAAAAAGATTGACATATTCCATCGCAAGCAATAATATCGTCAGAATCAGGGGAATTGCAAATCTTACAGGTGGCCATATTAGCTAATTTAGGACACAGATCAAAAAGCTGATCGAAGTAGGGCGGTTCAATACTGTACTAAGCAAAGCTCAAACCCCAGTATAAAATTGTTATACAGTATAAAATTGTTATAAAAGCGTGAGAGAAAAAATGACTGGGAGAAAGGAGAGCCACCAACACCAGGCAAGAACTAAGGAACCTGCAAGGGCACCGCTGCGGGAAGACAAAAATTAATAAAGAAAATCGTCGAAAAAACCACAGGCACAAGCCAGAAAACTAGACGAAACAGCAGGCCAAGGCACGACCAACTCACAAAAACACTCGTGCAAAAAAATACAACGGCAAAAACCACTGAAAATTAATTAAAACCGCGAGCGTCCACAGAAACCGAACCGGCACAATTGACAGCACACCACAGACTCAAAGTGATAAGTGATTGTCACATAACACTTAAAAAAAAATTATACATATTAGATGTCTGTCAGTTTTAGGTTCAGTGACAGCAGTTAAATTTTTTTTTTATGGAACAGTATCTCGATAATTCGCGAGGGTTTCTCTACAAAACGGTAATTATAAGATTTCACTTATCAGCTCCAAGGTACACGTAAATTAACTTCTTCCTGGTAATCCCACCGTTACAAATATTATTAAGGCCTTTTAACAACTCTCGTTACTACAGCTACATATTGCCTTTTTCGAAATAAAAATTAATAAAAAACGTATTTGATAAATTCCATGGGATAAGGAAGGAATTAGTAAACAATAATAATGAGATTTATTGAAAATGTCGATACAAAATATAATTTCCAAAAACAAAATTTTTTTTGTTTCATAGATATCTTGATAAAAATGTAGGCCACGTTGATATTACACTATAAATTTAATATAGAAATATTTTGCAATTTCTTGTAGACCTCCATTCATGAAAAATAAGATGTTGATTCAAAAACTTTATTTTAATAGGTACTTCTTTTAATTCACAAGTTGCGTAAGTAGCATGGGCCAAACTTTTTGGTTTGACGGTCCCACCAGGGGCCTCAGAAAGCATAGTTACGCCACTGGGTTCAGGTAAAATTTTCTATTCAGGATTTTATAATCAGAATGAAACCAAAGAAATTCTGAAATTCATAATACAACAGAATTCAAAGCGTGCTCCTATAAGTTTTCAAGTATTGCTGTCCTTTTAGCATCCCCAACTACTAGAAGTGGCTATCTACATTTTAAAAGTATCATCAAGTATCATCGTTCTGCCATTTCCCCCTCTCTGTATATATTTATTTTCGGTTTAATTTTTCGATGTCTTACTGGAGAAAATCTACATAACATCTTCGTAAATGCAATAGCATAAGATCCCATAAAGAAGACCTTTCTTCGGCAAAAGAAACAAAGTAAATCAGGCATTAAGGAAACTTGTCTAACTAAAACGGCAAAACTTTTCCAAGCAGGGGATCCAGGTAGTGACTGAAGTTTCAACTAAGAGAAAAAAGTTCAATAAATGATCAGGCGCAGGTACGCTCCAAGAATGTCTTAGAAAGTTGTCGGCAGAACCTGCTCAGGGAAAATCGTTGATCTTCTTGCAGCTTCCGTTAATAGAAACCGCCGCGCCCTCGTGCATGACTTTCAGGTTCAGCTCAAATTCGTGTCTGCGCCAGTTAAAGTTTCGCCCAGTTCCCTCCTGAATAAAGTTTCCTCGAATATGCGTCGGGATTTGGAATGAATCCGATCAATAGAGCGCCGGGGATGGCCTTTTTATCCCCATTAAGTTCACGGGAAATAAACGGCCAGGATTAAGGAGTTACAGTATCGGATGACATTTTTATTGACCTTAATGATGGGGATGGCGATCGTTAACTTTTCGCTGTGTGCACGAAGGACCTCCTTTGAATCCGTGAACCATTTAAACCTGGAGACGGAGGAGCCAGCTAAGTGCCTCCTTGGGGCGAGATGTTCATCATTTTTATAGCTCTTTACGGTGACATAAGTGGGGAAATAAAGTGAGAATTTTTCCTACTTTACGTCCCTTCTAGGCCTATAAAATATTTGTTTTGCCGCAACAGCATGTTTCCTTTTTCTGTGTTGATTGAACAATTTCCCCGTTTACTTGGCCACGACTTACCTCCTTCAGGCGTTTCTTAGATGGGACAGGGATAAACATAAGAAATTTTAAAGAAATATGTTTAACAGGATTACCCGCAAAACTGCAAGAAATTATGGGTGAATTATTTAGATTTATATTTTTTAGATTTATTTTTTAGAAACATAAATATACTTTATTTATGTATTAGGAAAATTTAACAATTAATTTAAAACTCAAACTTTAATACCATGCACTCATGCCCTGGGATTCTCTAATGATTTAGAGTCTAACTTCTAAATTTAGAGTACTCCGCGATTCTTTAACCGAACCATAATCAGTGCAGTAGCTTTGATTTTGACTTTTTTATCACCGAATTATCATACTAATACTAATCGCACGGTTAATTGAGTACTTCTTTTTTAAGATTTATCTTTAAAATCATCTTGTTTTGAAATAATTGTTTAATAATATATAGTCAGTAAGTTTTATTTATATAATTTATTAGAAAACATTAGTGTCGTGTGAATGTGTTTTTAATAAAAAATCAGTTCTTTCACTAACACGTGTTGAAGGTTATATTGACTACTACGATTTTATGAAAAAGAAAGGGGCCTCTGAAAAAACCTACTCATCATCCTCTTTAGATGGTAAGCACATGTGATGACGAGTCTGATGGTAATGATCTAGGACTTGTACAAGCCCAGGGAAAAGAGGATGCAAAACGTCTATGTTGTAATACTGCTTATTCAGAAGAGGTATGAGTTGAATGTGTCTTCTGCAATAATTGAAGTCATGAAGAATGTGCTGGATGTGAAAGAAGCATTTTATCTGCGGCTTTTGTATAAAATAAATATGTCCTATTCGTCGGCTAATATGAACTACCCACTCCGCTTTTTTTCCTCTTTCTTTTGAGTACCTACCTAATTTTCTTTAATTTATTTTATAATATTAAATTGAATTTATTTTAAGATTAATCAGAATGAAAAGGAATTGTTTTTGCTAATGATTTGTATAAATACAAGGTCTTAGTTTTATGTATTTTGAGATTTATCTAATAAAAAAGATGGATGGTCCATATTTACCTCCTTACAAAAAAGGTGGCAAATAAATGCTTTATATGAAGATGTCAATAAATTATGGTAAATGAAATGTTAAAAATTAAAATGGAAAACCTTCATTGAGAAACCTTCCTAAGAAAAAAAGTTCATTTTTAACTGTTAGTGTTAACAAATGAGAAAAATTAAATTTATATCTTTTGAAGGGGAAACAAGAATGATCATCATTTTGGTTTTTGTTCAAAATATAATCGTTATTCTCAGTTTCTGTAGTTTTGTATAGTCTTAGTTTGGCATGTTTTGACTCAAAAATAAAATTCCATAAATGTTTCGGAGGTACTGGCTATTTAATTGCACTGAAATAATGTGTCACATAGTAATACTTTGAATAAAATCCTTCTATAAAATGGCTGAGTGAGTTCCAAAAAGAGAGAGGATGATTTTGTTTTTCTAATATTTGTAAATTTCGATTTTATTCTATTCTGACCCTGTTGAGAAGTAAGGATGCAAATAAACTTTGTAAGACATCCCACATCTCAATCTTCAATCTATAAATCTATGTATGTATGTACCTTCAGAGTTCTAAATTATCTTGAGATTTAATTCAAAGCCGTCATAGTAACTGAAGAGGCCACTGCTGTTAAAATTACAATTAGTTAAATTACCGTTATTCGTCCAAAGTGATCGCAATTAAAAACGAATCTCGTCATTATGTCTGCTCCATGAATTTTATTTATTCCAGCGGGATCCGAAAAGAGCTCCATTCTCTGCCCGTCCATCCATTCCAGTGTCCTTCCCGGCGCACTATAAACACAGCCCGTGGAATGGGGCGGGCAAATGGAAATTCTCGACAGGCAACGAAATGGAAAATTGCTTTTGAATATTTTTCTCGAGAACCATCACAAAATTAAGACTTTTACAAGGCGGACCGGGGTGCAGTAAAAACTGCGTGAGCGAGCAGATGCAACCCCGAAACGTTATCACAAGTGGAGGGATTCAGACTTGGTGTTTTTGCGCCCTTAAAATTGCAACTTGCCACCGACACAACATGTATGCAAATGACTTCCCCCACTGCAGCTAGAGGGAGTTAGCCCGGGATGTGGCGGTGACGAGCTATTTACTGTTTTAATTAAAAGTTAAAGATCTCTCCCAGTTCCTTATATTTGCTTCTGGCCTGGCTTAGCGGGACTTTCGCGCTGCGTTCTCCCGTGCAATCTTCCCGGAAATGTTTAATTTTTAAGTCACTCCGAATGCATGCGGGGGCGGATGCGGATGCGGTCGGCGCTGGCGTCCAGGGGAAGCTCCATTCTCCAACTTCCTCCGCTGCGGCGCTGCACAACCCCGAGCCGCCCTCCCCCGCAGCGCATAGGCTGCCCGCAATTTGGCTGAAGGAGTTAATTTCATTTGGCGCGATCATTTTCCTTTTTAAATTGACAATGATTAATCTGTGACAATTAGTCCTGCACCGCAAGTAGTTTAGTTTCCAGCGATAGAGCGATTAGTGGACGGCAGCATGAACAGATGAGGGTAATTTTTAACCACCCACGTTTTTGTGCCAGCAGCGGATGCCACAATTTACAAAAAAAAATAATAATTAGTGCTGTCGCTTCTCTTCACTCACACTTCTTTGAAATTGCACTTTTAAGCGCTTCTTCCAGAATAAAGGCCGTTTTCGAACTTAAATCTATTTTCCATACTAAATATTCTCCGAAAAGTTTCGAATAATGCAAAAATTATATGTAAATTTCTTTTCACTAGCACATTTTTAACTGCCAAATTTAAAGTGTCCTATCGCTTATACTAAAAATGGATTGGATGATATTGTGATCTCAACTTACAATAATTTCTAACTCTTGACCGTTGAGAACAAAATTATAGCCAATATTGTTGTAAGAAAGAAAATTGTCTGTTTTTCTAATGATTCAAACATACTTTTTAGAAGGAACAAAGGGAATACCTGTAAACTATACCATCCTAAATTGATATCTATTTTAAGCACTTAGCAGGGTTTATTTGATCAAAAAGACATAGATGGAGTATATGCAATTTTAAATTCAAACTTTTCTGTTTTGGTTAGGAAGTGGGCCAAGTTATCGAATTGTTTCTTTTGCTAACAATTATTCATGTTATAGTAAAGAAATGTTTAAAAATCGATCAATCTGTCACACCAGTTGATCTAAAAAATAAATCTCTATATGTACATATTATCCGATTACACTTACGAGAAAGCATACTAATTAATTAATAATTAATTAATTAATTAATAATGAAAGATGAATATTTAACTTATTCTTAAAAACAGTTTGATTACGTGAAGGCAAAGCCACAGGTATAATATGCTCTTAATTAAGTAAAAATCGTTCTTTTTCCTTTATCTGCTGTTAAGATTAATTATGATTTGTATTCAATCTTTCAGAAATAAAGTTTTCTATTAATGTTGCCATTTTCGTGATTTAGAGTTTAGAATTTATATTTGCGGTACGATTAACGTTGAACCCTGTACTACTTTCCAGTAGTCGTTTATTCGACTGCAGATTTATTGCAAAGTGAAGCAGGCGAAATTGCCCATTGATTATTCGTAAGACGGCCGGATGGCCATACCGTAGACTTCAGTAAACTCCAATTGAATTCCAGGTCAATTAGTTTAGCCTGTTGATAAATTGATGCAAGCAATATCCCCAATAATGTCCTCTTCGAATCGATTAGAACACCATCGATTAATCACTGCCAGTTGTAGAAATTTCACCAGTTCGTAGAATTTCGCCGTAAGTTAATCTTTTCGCAGTGCGGTGTGTGCCACAGTCCATTCGAAAATAGAAGAGCCCGAAATTGTTAGACGTCGGCGAGCGCGTTTGGTGACAAGCATAACAGAGAAAGTCCATAAATTATTCGCCCGCAGTGTTACTTCACCTCGCGTTAAGCCAATAATCTGCTTAAAAATTTAAATCGCTTGAAAGATTATCCCTTCCCCAATAAATCTTTCTTTAATAAAGATAAATTACTCGCCAGCACCTGTACTATGCGACTGGCTCGCTTAAAAGGAAAAAAATGTTTCGATTTTAATTTCAGCATGCGCCACGGCAGATGTAGTTGAAAAATGAAATTTCACCAAAATAAAGGGACACGGGACGCACTGCAAATATGGTGCGTAAATATTTAAGGGAGGCTTAAGGGGATTCGCCGCGCATTTAACGCTTCACCGTATGGTGGGGTTGCTCATTTCGCTGTTTAATTTTTTCCCATTTTAAAGCCATCTGCAATGTATATTTTAACAACAATTTTAATTTCATTTCCATAATTATTTTGACCTAAATGTGTTGATAATGGCCAGGAAAGGTAAAATGATCATTGTAAAAGGGTTTATCATAAATCCACTCGCAGTATGTATAGACTAGAGCATAAGGCTATGTTAGAACCAATCTGTTTCTTTTTAAAAATAAATATTAAACCTCATTCAACTCCATTCTTGGGCGTGGTGGTCTTAAATTCGACTCGTCCATATAAAATAATTAATTTAATTAACTCTTTTATTTTTGTTAATTTACGGAATACTAATAAATTACGAAAATTTTCATATATTTGTGTTTCACATTACCATTACAGGAATATTTTTAGAAGTAAAATTCGTCGGATGTAGGTTGAAATTAATTGAATTAATTGTTTAATAAAAGAGGACAAATGTTTTTCATTTGATATAGGTATATTACATATACAATTACAAATCTTGTAAGATTATATTAAAAAATGTAATTAATATACAAATAAATTATCTGCTTTTTTATTTTAAACAAAGTTAATAATTTCTTATATTTGAATGGTTTGATGGCTCTTTTATTTCGAAGAGAAAAATATTTAAATTAAATTCAGTTTTTTTGCCCAATCAATTATTGAGTTGGCACAAAGAATGAAATAATTTCCAACGATTACATCGTCTTTGAAAGGGAACATTCTGATTTCGATTTTTTCACTGACCGACTCTCCTCTCGTAATGAAATATTTATTACTTTTATTTTTACAGCTAATTAACTTTTTGTGTATTCTTATTAGTTTTTGAAATGTAGTTTTACTAATGGCTGTGAAACTATATATTATTCCCAGAAATCTCTTCAGTTAGCAGAAATTTAAATCTTTTTGCTGTGGAGGAAACTAAAATTATTATTATTCTAACTTTAAGTTAGCTTTTGAATGTTTTACTGTACGCGTTTTTTCTCAGCTGAAATATTCTTTAGCAGATTATTTCTGGTCAGAAATATTTTAGCTGAAAGTGATAATGCCGGAAAATCAACAATATTCATCCAACGTTCTTATTGCATTTGTAGACAATTGAAGCACTAATTTTAGGGAAGAATGTTTTTCATATTTCAATATACATAATTGTTTGACTAATTTTCTGAGTGCCAGTTAAATGTTGTAATAAAGTCGGTATATCTCTGCTTGTTACACGAGATTACAATTAACAATTTACAATTGTATGAAAGAATGTAACATTTCTTTTGTTCGCCGTTTATTTTAAAATTTCGCAGAACATACTCTGTGTATTATAGAACAAACCCCAGTTGGCTTTAACTTGTCAATTGTTCAATTTAACATATTAATGAAATTATAAAATAAGTTTCGATTCTGCTGTTTTGTAATCATGTGTAAAAACAATTTAATTCAACAATCACAATGACCTCCTACTGCACAAATTACCTGTTTATATCTCGAAGTAAAGCACAGGCAATTTTGATAAAATCAGTAATAACGTAAAATAAAATGCAATACACTTCAATAATACGAAATATTAAATTAAATGGGCCAAACAACTAACAAAATTGTTTTGTTTGCGTCCTGGGCAAGCAAATAAAATTACCAGCCGAAACGTAGAAAAAAGAAATCAATACAATTTTTCACCAGCATAAATTCTAATAAATTTGAATATTTTTGTTAGCTCTACATTCTACGAATGACGATTTTGCTGATTAGAGTGAGTTTGGAAAATGTATGTTATTATTTAAAGACTTTTTCAGAGTGAACAAAAATATTGTTTAATTTAAGCTTCGAGAAATTTAATTATTTGAAGCTGACATACACACTGACGCCGGCTCGTGACTTTGAATAGCAAAACTATTTGCGGACTCATCCGCACATGCATTTGGATCAGCTCACATCAGGAAATGCGCAAAACATTCATTGAAAACAAACAGCGCTGAGTTATGGTGGTAATTTCAAAAATTTATAGCTGCCCTGACAGTGGCGTTTCACTGTAACAATCCCAAACAATTCAGAGTTCGGACAAAACTATTCCAATCGAAATGTTTTGCGTTACGCCCGATATTTTTCAAAACCGCAAAAACAAATCCAAAATTTGTTGACAGCTTTCCCCATTGTCACCGAAAGCGCCGAAAATTTTAACTACATTAATTGCACGCCATCAATCGCAGTGAACTTTTCGCCATTACTTCTGGATATTTGCGTTTGCCGGGCTATTTACGAAACTGATTTATATCCCTTTCTCCCGGTGAAAGTTTTGATGCATGCTGCACTTCCGGAGGGGATCTGCTCGACCATTTACAAGCAGAGAATTCCCATATAGCCGAAATTAATTGCCCAACTTTTCCGAATTGCTCAGCTTCGCTGGTGGTAACAATTGGTCTCTAATGCAAACACCGATTGAAATTTTTCAGATAAAAATGTCTGGCGGGTAGTGTGGGAATGTGAAGGTTGAGAAAGTTTTCAACATTTTCCACTTTTGGTATTTTGTCAGGTTTCCCTGTCCACTTTGGAAGAAAAGAAGTGCACTTAAAATCAGATAATTTATTGCCATTGAATCGTCTAAAAGTACATATGTATTATTGTATATAATGTTCATCACATTTTATGTATCTTTCCTTCAATGCCTCAGAAATATATGCTTTAATGATTTTTCTTGAAGGATTTCTTATATAGAAAATAAAATAGAAATACCTAGCATCTTTGATGAATACAATAATACAAGAAGTCTCTTACTTCCAATATTAAAATTTCACGTATTCCTAATCGGAAAGTACGATTTAAAATGATTGAAAACGTCTGCAAAGAATGTTTGGATTCTATACCAATGTTTTCTGTATCTTCTAAAACATTTAATTATATTAGGTATAGTATACATTGTACTATCTATATGAACATACATACATAGGTATATGGTTTTGAAATTGTACTTTTTTTCGTTTTACTAAAATTGAATATGTTTTAACCGATTGAATCCACAGACCACAAAGTTGACTAAAGTTTTCAAAACATACATGTAAATATGCATATATATGTATGTATGACATAGTAAATGTAGGTATGTGCATATATGTAGGTATGTATGTCGTATTTTTCCTCTTCATTGTACTTTTTTAAACTATTTTCGGAATGGTAGGCCATTTAAAAGATAATAGAATTTAATATAAAAGTCAACTAATGTAATCGTAGTCGTATAGATATCCATGCATGAAATAAATAGTTTTGTCTTGCAGCTAGAGTAAGTAAATGTTTCAGTAGTTTTTGTTTTAATAACAAAGAATACGGTACCTGCTACTCACTAACATTATAAGATATTTATTAACAATTGAATACATAAACTAAGTATGTATTTTTCCTTAAGAAACATAATAATTCAAGTTTTTTTGTGTAATTTATTGGTAAAATAAAAAATTTTTCTTTTTTTCCCAGCAATTTATTGTATTATATATATACTTTAGCCCCGAATTAAAAATTGCCTTATATTCATACATTTGATTTAAACTAAGTTGGTACTAATGACCAGAGGTAGGACTTGAACCGGCAATCTTTGAACTATAGGTCTTTTAAACTCTAAACCTTCTTCCCCCACCCAAGTTTTGATGCAAAATTCGATTGATTGTTTCCACATAACATTGCATGCTATGGTTCAATAAAAATAAAGAAAAACTTTCACGATTTTTATATTAAGGAGTTCTATGAGTTCAGTATTAGATTTGAATGATTTAGCTGAAAAGCGAATTTAGACTGAAATATATTATTATCATAAGAATTATACGTAGGTATTGCTTAAATATTTATCATTAGAATCAGGAAATGTGTTTAAATTCATAGGTATTATGTAAACTTTTATATCTTGTTTTATTTAATTGTTATTCTTTGAAATTTTTGCAAAATCACAGTTGTTATATTTTGAAAGAATCTCCCTAAATATCGAATTATGTATTTCAGATTTAAAAGAGATGAATGGTCGGCAACTAACATAGAATGCCTATTTCAAAAAAATTGAATTTTTTTTTACATATCACTCAATTCGTAGCAGAATAAAAAACTTAAAAAAAAAATTGCATTACTCAAAATTCATTTTCATTTTTTAAGTAATTTTAAACTATTTAGTTTCGGTACTATAAACTGCGCTTGAAACTATGTTTAAATGTGTACGTATATCATATGTCGTACTTTTGGTTTTAAATTTTAATTTTAAAGAAATATCGAGCGTTATCGTTATTATAGTAATTAGCATGTTAATACTTTTTGAACGGGAACTGATAAATTGATAGAAGTTCAATCAATAAAAATATAAAAAGCAATCAGTTATTGATTACAAATTGATTATGCTATGCTCAAGTGAGGATTACTTACTTATATATATATAAGTATACAAAAAGTTCAGAAATTCATAAATGACCCTAGGAAAAATATAACTACAATTACTTGTTACTTAGAGTTACCTTATAATATCAAGAAATAATGGTTTTAAGAAATTACATTATGCTGCATTTTAAGAATATTAAAACAAATTTGAGCAAACCGCAAAGAGCAAGATGAAAAAATCTCCTTATAAAGTTAATGTAAAGACCGAAATCTTCATATCCAATCTATTGGTCTTCAACGTAACGCAAAGAGTTCATGAGGTCGTTTTGCTCCTCCACGAAGTTCCTTGGTAATTCGATAGAATTGGGTCGCCAAAATCGTTCCTTGAGGAAACGTCTATCGGTCCAGCTAAGTCTCGGAATCTCTCGAGAGCAAACGTTTGCATCAGGGCACCTCGTCATCATCTCATTTAGTTGGGTCATCAAACAAAACCAAAGTCGTTATATGATAATGCAATGCGGGGCCGTCGTTCTTCGGGGGATCTCATAAAAGCGATATGGCAATATTATTCATATCGCTTTTTTGTTCAAACGCATTTTATTATCATACAGAAAGATTGGAAATTTCCAAGAGATGCATAGGCGCACCTTGTGCAGACCAGACGAAGAAGGACCGAAGACCCGAATGACCGTCTTGAAGGAGGCGAAGGTCCTCACACATTGGCACAAGGTCCATAAGTTTGTAACAACGGAAGGACGACTGCGATGAAGATGGCTACGCCAAAAGCTGTGGTGCTTGAGACGATGATGAGTTCTTATAAATAATTCATGCGGTCGGTTATTACGAGGACACTTTACTAGTTTCCCACCGTATTAAGGTTGGGGCGGATGGGTATTGCCCCAGAGCGGGGCACGAGAAACCTTCAATATCATTTCTTTTTTACCCTCAAATAGCATATAAAGCATAAAAAATTTTTCTCCATTTTATTAAAATTTCCAAAGCGTAACCTCAATTTCATTCTGATATGAATAGGGATGTGGGCCTCTGAGAGGGTGAGCTTTTCATATTTTTTGCAGGAGGTTATATAATAAAATGACAAAAAAGTAACCCAGCCGCGGGCGACCCTCAGATCAACTTTTATTCAAAATTATTGCCACCTTTGCCATAATTCATCTGAAATTACAGTTTTTAGCTTTTCCAGGTGAAATAATTCATGTGCGCTGCTTGAGCAGACTCTGCACCCACGCCCCGGCTGCCGATTCCAGAGGAATACAACAAACATCTCAAAGTCTACACGGAAGCAAAAGAGTGACGGCGTAGTTGGGACTATCTGGAGTAGGAGTTCCAGACAAGATTAAGGCCCTAACTATGTAAGAGCACACATCCCGGCTAGAAAGCGGGATTGTCGAAATATTTGGCATTAAGTCCTTTCAGAAGTTCCTAGTTACTCCGCTCCGAGCCGGGGTAAATAAATGGCTGCTACCAGCACGCACGGCTTGATGTAATTCTCGACTTGTCTACGTGTGCATGCCACGTGAAGACGGATCTCATCCCGGCCGTGTAGCCCTCTTGCGACCAACACTTGAACAAACCCCGCCAGCTCTATGGAAAATCCCTTTTTATTGAATTCTAAGGATATGTAATTTTTTGGAAAGGCTGCATTGCAGTAGTGTAAACCAACATCCGGGTCCATGTATCATCTTCTTGTTGGTGAGCTGGATGGGTTTCACGTTTTTACGACTTTGTCCGTAAAGTGGAACTATTTGACTTTGCTTTCCTTCGCCTTGGGGTTGCATCCTTCTGCTCGGGATGGAACCCGGGACGGATCCTTTTGGACGGCTTTAAAAGGCAGATTGCATTATTAGCGTCGGCGTATCCTTTTATTTATTTTTTGGTTTCCACTCCTATTTATGCCGAAAGAGTTCAATTTAGTCCTTTTCTACTATAGTGGTTTTTTATGATTACATATTTTCTGGATCCTGTTCGCAATTCAATATGTTGATTATTAATATTTTCTTGGATGGTTTAAAAATTTTTTAGATCTTGCTAACTATGTATGGCATTATTAAAAGTTGGTACATTTTATGTTTGGTGGAAGAAATTATGCTGTGATACGAAAGTTTACCGCAAAACTTAGGAATTATTATTCTTTTTATATTCACATAAAAGATATTTTTTAGATCTTTTATTTTTTACATAGCATTTACACTTCAAATACAACTATTTCGACCATATCATAACCAAATGAAATTCAATGAAAACCAAATTAAAATCAAGAACTATTCTCCTATTATTAAGAATCAAGCTATGTATTTATCAACAAATTCTTTTCATTGTTATTAAATTTGAATTAGATGTATTGGGGATATATTTTTTAGATTATTAAAAAGAAAAACCGGACTGCAGTGATCTCATGTCGGTCAGGTTGGGCTTGATATTGATTTGGTTAGTTCTGATTTTTATTTTATTGCCGTTGAATTCGAATTTAACTGGATGTGAATTTTAGGTACACTATATTATATTAATTATTTTAATTCAAATATATAACCTTCACAAAAACGGAAATGCACATAGAAATTATAAAATAAACGAATTCAATTTCAATTCCGTTCAAGAGAAATTCACTTTGCATTACGTGACTTTCCTTGGACAGACAAGTTCAACCATCCTCCGTACGAAAGTCGTCTAAAATTAATTAACCTTCAGCCTTACTTCGTGATGTCGCCGATATTATCTCCGTCCATCAAGTCCTAACTGGTTCCATTGACTGTCCCGACGTCCTGGACAGAATTCCCTCGTAACGTAAGGTCTCTCCTCACCTTTCGCCTTGAAAGTCATCGCACTAATTATGGTCACTTCGAACCCTTCACTAGAATGCCTTTGACTTCAATGTTGACAGCCTTCCTTCAGCACTCTCGGGAGCTGCCTAACCCACCCTTACAATTATATAGTACATCTTAACTCTCATAGATTTTAGCCAGTCATAATATTAGGTTTCTTTCTAAGAAAAAGCAACAAGACTTTTTTACCCTAGTTTAATTTGTTTTTTATTGTAGCATGTATTAAGCGAAATATAAACATACAATAAAATTGAAACAAAAGTTGATTCAATAAAACAAATTGTATCTATCCAGTTCAGTTCAGTTAGCCAAACAGTGCGGACGTTTTTACATTTGATTGCATTTACTTTCGCGCACCTCACGCAAGCTTCCGCTCACCTGTGACTTAATTTCATTTCATCACCGCGTTCGTTCGTTTTGTTTACAATGGAAAAGCGCTGCGCCAACATTAACTGCTCGATTGATTGCAATGCTGACTTAGTGACCTGCAATGGACTTTGTGGGAAATGTTTTCATCCGGCTTGTATTGGTCTAAGTAAACGTGCCCTGACCTATATTAAGGAGTACCTTGGTGCCTTCTTCTTCTACTGCGAGGAATGTAGGAACATTTCCCTATCTCATGTGCTGCTTGCAATCAAATGCAACAATGACTCTGTGAACTCGTTATTAAAAGACCACTCGGCCCTCGTAAAGTGTTGTTTAGAGAAACTGAATAAGCTCACTACCAGCTTTAGAGGGCTCGACGATGTTATTTCCGCGATCGAGAATCTCAGTGGCGTTGTTAGTTCCACATTTAAGTCTTATAGTAAGCAATTATCGTCAGTTAACTCGTGTGCCCAAAATATGGTTGCCTCTGATGACTCTCTCAGTAATTCTGTCCTCAGTTTGAGTGATACTATTAAGCATCTTCCGTCGCTTGCAAACATTACTGACGTAATTAATTCGCTCCGAGACGACTTCAATGGCCAAATATCCCAACTCATTGTTTCTACGAACGAACTACAATCTCGTATTTCGCCTCCTCTTCGTCACGCCGATCAAGACCTTCCCCTCATAATTTCTGACGCAGTGAATCGTATCAACACTATTGCTTCCGATCTCTGCAACACTAGACGCACCTTCATCGACATCTCCGAAGATTTAAAAGCTGCTTCTGACTCCATGTTTTGCGATCGGACCGTCTCCACATCACAATGTAACAACATTTCATTACAAGCGGAACTTAATAACACTCTTCTGAGCCCTGCACCGTTACCTCCTCGACCATCTACTCGCTCAACCCTCGTCCAAACCTGTGCTGCCGATTTGGAGACTCCTCAGCCTCCCTCTCTTCACATGTTTGGCACCACTTGGACCGAAGCTGACTGGACTCAACGGCTGTCGAGGCTTAGTGGCTCTAATTCTGCTTCCTCGCTGGACTGCTTTTCCCTGCTAATTGATGGTGCTCCTCGTAATGCTGATGTATCCTGGATTCGAAATTTTATCAGCAGCAATTTCGCCTTCTGCCCGATCAACTGCAGTAAAATTGCATCTTCTTCCAGACATCTCTCCAGCTTTCGGGTCAATATTCCATCGAAATATGCTTGGATCTTCTCTAGTCCCTCAAGTGATGGTCTCTTTTATGGTAAAATACGTATCTCAGTATGGAATGCACCTTATCGTGTAGACACTAATAATTACAGCATTCCCTCCCCTGCTATCTCTAACACAGTCGCTAGTAATAAGCTTACCCGCAGATCCCGCTCCGTTAGGTTTACCTCTCCCACTATAATTTCTAAGCCTAACTCTAGACCTAAGAAAGCTCCGCAAACTAAAAATAATCGTTCAAGCGCTCCTCCCCTCTCCTCTTCTTCCTCCCGTAATATAGTGAAATCTACCTCCACTAACCCTGGGAAACCCAAACCTCAAACTAACGTTTCCTCTCAACGTCGCCCTAAACCCCGTCCTTCTTCCCCCCTTAATACCAATTGGCACCATAAAGCGGGCATCTTTCCAAATTTTAATTTTAGTACCGCGATTAAATACCCCAATTTTGTAAAATCTCATGTCCTCAATCCAGCCGATCATAAATCTTCTTCTTCTGCGGCCAGTTCTCACCCTCCTCCTTCTAGCCCTCATTCTAATTCCGTCAGCAATTCACACTCTATTCCATCCTCCTCTGCCTCCCTCGTTGAGTCCAACCCCCCCGATCAACCTGCTTCCACTTCTTCCTCGAACTCCTGTCCTTTGGCGCCTACCGCCTCCTCTCCCCTAACTGCCACAACCAACAACTCTATTTCCCCTAATACCCAAGTCCCCCAACCTTCCTTCCTTGACCCCCTTCTCCCCCCCGTCGTGAAACTTACTATGCGATCTGCTGAATCTAACGACGGACGCTATCTGCTTTCACGTTTACGCGACCACAGAATTTACAATAACGTCCGATTATTCCTAGCCTACCTCCATGATAAGCCGGATTCCGTCTGTATCGATGGCAAGACCAAAACAAATGTCCTTGTCTCTATTCACCAAGAAGGTCTTCCCACCGACCTCTCCACCTTACGGCAACTTTTCTTTAAATATCATGAAACATTTAACATCCCCTCAAAAAAAGTTTCTGACGATCTTTCTTCCTTCGCCTCTTATGTTAGCTCCAAACGTGTCTCCCACCTTCAGAAGGCCCGCACTGATGCTAAAAACTACTTTTGTTCCTAACCATCTCTCTAATCCCTCCCCTATTCTTGTTAATAACCCCCCTACTAAATATCTTTCCCTATACTACCAGAATGTCCGCGGGTTACGCTCCAAAACTCGTCACATTTTCCTGAGGTCCCAATCTCTTCCCTTCGACATCTTCGCTCTTACTGAGACTAATTTAACTTCTGATATTAACAGTCATGAACTATTTTCGTCTGACTTTAGTATCTTTCGCTCTGACGGCGGCAATTGCGGTCCTGGTCGCGGCGTCCTTCTAGCGGTTCATAATCGTTTCAATTCCTCCCAAATCACCTCACCCGATTCATCGTTATTTGAATCCATATCCGTAAAAATCACCCTCAACTCCCGCCGTTCTCTCTTCATCCTGTGCTGCTACATTCGCCCAGCCCAACCCTTAGACGCCTATAAGCATGCAATCCATGCAATTGATACCCTGTCTGCTCTTGCTAACCCTCTTGATGACATTATTGTCCTGGGCGACTTTAATCTCCCTCGTCTACAGTGGTCTCCCTCTGATGATGACTCTGCTTTCCACCCCACGAACATTTCTTCTGTCTCAGAAAAGTTAATTATTGATCACCTTTCTGACTCCGGTCTTTGCCAAGTCAGTGGTGTCAAAAATTACCTAGATCGTCAACTCGACCTGGTCTTCTCATCTAACCCTATTAATTCTTTTGTTGTTGAAAGCAGCCACCTTCTATCCACCCTTGATCTTCATCACCCTCCTCTTTTTCTCACATTATTTCATGACTCTTCTTCCACTCACACCTTCTCCGAAACCCATTATCACTTTAATTTCATTAAAGCTGACTTTGATAAGCTAAACTCCCTCCTAAGCAATTCCAACTTATCTACCACACTAAATAATCCCCAATTAAATGTTAACAACGCTGTCGACATCTTTTACGACCTTCTATTTAGCTGTATATCCCAAAGTGTTCCCTTCGAACCTAGGAAAACCCGCTCCTCATCTCCTCCCTGGTACGATAAAGAGCTTCGGTCGCTTCGCAACAAGAGAAACAAACTTTGGCACCGCTTCCTTATCTCTAAATCCGACTCTGACTACTCCTCTTACCTCGTTATCTCTTCTCTTTTTTCCAATCGCTGCGAATCTCTCTACAATGAATACCTACACCGCGTACAATATAAACTTATCTCTGACCCTAAGCACTTCTACAACTTTATCAAGATCAAGACTAAATCCAATGGCTACCCATCGACCCTAAAACTTGGTGATTCCTCATCATCTGACCCTTCCACTATCGCCAACTTCTTTGCAGATTTCTTCAGCAAATCCTTCAGTGATCCTGTTCCGATCCCTGATCTTAACTATTTTTCCTATTTGCGCAACTGCCCTCAAACCTCTTTTTCATCCATCGACATCGATCCCTCCCTTGTCGCTGCCAAAATCAGCTCCCTCTCAGGTGATTCCAACCCTGGCCCTGATGGTATCCCCGCCATTCTCCTTAAGAAATGCTCTGAACACCTGTCTCAACCTCTTTCAATTCTCTTTTCGCTTTCCCTTTCAGAGGGCACTTTCCCCTCTTTCTGGAAGGACTCATTCATCGTCCCTATACATAAAAAAGGTTGCAAAGGGGATATTTCAAACTACCGTCCCATTGCCAAACTCTCTTGCATTCCCAAACTTTTCGAGAGCATCATCTACGATTCCTTGTCCTTCCACTGTAAGTCCATTCTTTCGCCAGCCCAACACGGTTTTGTCAAAGGAAGGTCCACAACCTCTAATTTAACAGTTTTCGTTTCTCGTACCCTTCAAGCTATGGAAGATGGCGACGAGATCGACGTTATCGCCACTGACTTTAGTAAAGCCTTTGACAAAATCTCCCATCAAATAATCCTCTTCAAGTTTAATATCCTTGGCTTCCAACCCCATTTTATCTCCTGGATCAAATCCTATCTTGATAACCGGAAATATAGGGTCCGATTCGACTCAGCCGTCTCTAACCCCTTTACGTCTCACTCTGGGGTCCCGCAGGGTAGTCACCTTGGCCCGTTGATCTTCATTTTGACCATAAACGATGTCGAGTTGGTACTCAAACATTCTGAAGTACTAATATATGCTGATGACATGAAGATCTTCAAACGTATTTCCAACCCGGCCGACTCCCTACTCCTTCAAGACGACCTTCACAGCTTCTCTATCTGGTGCCAGAAAAATTCGTTGGATTTGAACATTAGCAAGTGCCAATCCATTACCTACTCCCGCAAACGTCTTCCCACCAATCCTCGTGTATATTCGCTCTCTAGTCAACCCATTCCTTCTGTGAATTCCTTGCGCGACCTGGGCGTTATCTGTGATAGCGAACTTAATTTCCGCTCCCATATCGATCACATCGTTAACAAAGCCAATTCCGCTTTAGGTTTTGTAAAACGATGGTCCAAGGAATTCTCTAACCCCCATGTCACAAAGGCTCTCTACTTCTGCTTTGTTAGGCCGATCCTCGAATATGCTAGCCAGGTTTGGTCTCCCTCGCAGCCTACTCTTATATGCAGAATTGAAGCGGTTCAGCGTAGGTTTCTCCGTTTTGCGTTACGTGGCCTTCCTTGGGTCGATAACCTTAACCTTCCTCCCTATGAGAATCGTCTGAAACTGATTGGTCTCCAACCTCTTTCTATCCGCCGCGACGTCGCTGACATAACCTTTATTCATCAAATCTTAACCGGCTCCATCGACTGTCCCGAACTTTTACATAACATCTCCTTCAACACCAATCCGCGCAATTTAAGATCCTTTCCTCTCTTTCGCCTTGACTCCCACCGTACCAATTACGGTCACTTCGAACCTGTTACCCGAATGCTACGTAAAGTTAACAATTCCGCCCCTTTTGACTTTCACGTAGATAAAGCCTCTCTTAGACGTGCCCTCATCAACCCCGATCTTCCTCTTTAGTCTTCCCCTCCCCTTGGCTCTCTCTTCTGCCTTCTGTTTTTTGTTTTTTTTTTGTTTTTTATTCTTTAACTCCCTTTAGTTTTAATTATTTTTAAGCAATTTTGTTAATTAGTTTTAGTTTTTAGTTTTAAGCCTATTCGTTTATTTGTATACCATGTAGCTTGTATTAAGCGAAATAAATAAATAAATAAATAAATAAACAGAACCGATTTAATGATTTTCTTTTTTTAATGTTTGTTATATTCAATTATTGGATGTAAGAAATGTTAGTGCTTATCGAAGTGGCTGATAACGAATAAATAGCAAAAAAAAAGATCTTGAAATTTTCAAAATTTTCTGTGAATTGTAATTGAATGAATATTGGGTGATAATTTATATATATGAACAGCAAGAAATTTAGAAACGAGGAGAAAGGTATATTGAAATGAGTATCTTAGTTAAGTAGTTCTGTAATTTTTGTTAAAAAAAATAGTTAATACCTACAAATTTATATAGATATGTAGATAATATACAAAATACAATGCAAAAGTTAATTACATAATAGGAAAAATGTATTCTTTTAGAATAGATACTTGAAAGAATAGACGTTATAACTAACATATTTCGTAGTTCTATCTACTAAAATAAAATAAAGGTAGCTAAGAAAAGTCAAAATAATTGAAAAAATTGATGTCAGTAATAAAAAATAAGAATGAAATCTGGGAATCTGTTTTTACAGTATACACAGTACTTTTCCAACGTTTTGTTAAACAAATTAGAAATTAATTGTGTATATTTTTATTCATCAAAATAACTTATTTTTCTACATATGTAGGTACATACGAGTATGTTGTAAATTCAGTAGTCAAACACAAACTTCTATGGTTGCTGGTAGGCTTTTACAATCGTATTCAATATAATAACACCCTCAAAGTTATATTATTTTAATAAATAAAATTATGTTTTTGTTGTACGATTCAGCTGCCTGTAATTTTTAATTAATTATTGTTATTATATTTTTAACACAGAATTTCCCTAAAGTCAAGTATTATTTTACTATTATTTTTTTCGATTGATATCGGTTTTATTTTGTTTTATTACTGTCCTAAAGGTCAATTTGTTTGGAATATCATTTAAATCTTTTATAACTGGATAAAAAGTAAAATTGTAGCAACTAATGTGAAATTAATAACATAACTTGTATAACAAGATTCTTCTTCCAATTAATTTCTTAGTACAAATCTTTATACATATAACATATCGCAAACGAATTTTTCTAGCAACTTTCCAAATTTAAATAAAGATTAAGAGTGTGCACGTAAAGAAACGTCATTCTGGATTTTAAGTATAGTGCAAATTGTGTTTGTTTATATCTCTGTAAATCCACGGGTGAATATTGTCCCAAAGTTCTTTGATGGCATTGTCGTGACACCAAGTAAATAAAATATAAATCCTGGAAAAGTGTATTTAAGTCCAACGTCCTTTCTACGCAATATAAAAAGCTCGTTCTGCAGATATGTATTAAGGAATCGTGGTTTCTTCAACTTGTCGCATTTTTGCGACACCAAAAGCTACTAAAGCGAAATTGCAAAGAAAAATTTAAGGGCCATATAAAATCTGTTCGGACGGAAAACACTTTTGGACATATATTTCGGCTCTTTAAACCTCCCGGCGCAATAAACTACATCAAGAGCAGTTCAAATCTTAAATCACCTTCTAAAGGTACTTGTAGAGGACCATCGAAAACATTTCGATGGGAGTTATGACGGTACGCGGCGGCCAACTATCTTCCGCAGGCGGTCGGGGCCGGCATTGTCCGGGACAGTTCGTTTGATTTGTGGAAATAGTTCCTTCTTCAAACTGTCTAATATAAGAAGTTTTCAAAATTATTTTAACCATTTGGTACCCTGACGGCGGCGGACTTTTTGTGCTCCTCCGAAAATGAGAACATGCATTAGGGGCCCTTTTTAGAGCCATTACATCCCGTGATAACTCATTTGGCTGCGGCTGGAGGCAATGTTGTCCTGCTCGAGCCCGGTAATTAAGAAAATTTATTTTATTGCATGTCCCTGAAATTCAAGTCGTTTATATTAAACAAATGGACTGGAAATGAATCCATTAGTGAGTCGGGATTCGTTCTATTTGCGTAGCGCCTCTTTGTTGTCCCACTAAATTTTATCGGTCCTGTCGAGCCAGTTACAAACAGTATAGGGCACAATTACTCAGGACATTGCGTAAAGTTTTCCTCGAGTCCCCGGGGCCGAGCTCCCCGTAAGCCCTTGGTCCTACACTGAGATAGAGCTCCAGCAAATGATTTTTGTTTTATTGAGGAATTCTGATGGCACTCGTTCAAACTCGAGAAATTAGCCTGTTTGGAGGGCTTTATGGCTTACAGGGAGACACTTTCTGCACAATAGCTTCGCCCTCTTTTTCAACTTCAAGCGGTCGTTAGATGCCATTAAAAGTCGGCTCCAAATTTTGGCGCTTCCAAACAAGTAAGTTGGGGTTTCATATAATTTAAATTGGTGAAAAAAGTATGGCACCATTAAAAGAAATCCTAAATGTGAAAGTGATTTAAAAGTTCATTAATTTGTCATTCAACGTTAGCTTCTAGTTTTGTACAGAAATAAATTATGCTTTACAAACGAATTGCGGTTATGTTAAAATACTTCAACTCTTTGACCTAGAATCGACTGCTGTATAAATATACGAGTACAATGTATGCTCATTGCCAAAGCACTGATCCGCATGAAAAGAAAGAATGAATTAAACAGATTTACTTAAAAATATATATTAAGCTATAATCACTAGGGACTTAAGAGTTTTCTCTTAGGTAAGGGGAATTTACAGCCCTCCTTATTTTATTTTAAATTAATGTTTTTTTTTATTTTAGGTTGTATTATTATTAATAAGAGTTTAATTCCTTTTGATATATTCTTTATTTTAATTAATTGACTTTTTTCAAAACATCACAATCAAGAAATAACAAAGAGTAACTATCTGCCCTATTCCTAAACCCATTCGAATCGAATCGAAAAGAGTTTCTTTCAAAACCCTTTTTTTGTACAAAAATTTCGCAGTACACTAAGTAAAATTTTCTAAATTCATTTCAGTAACCTTTGACTTCAATTCAATTCAATTTTTTCGTTCGAACTACATATAGTTATAATAATCCATTATATGTGGAAAAATTAATTTAAGTTAACTAACTGAAATGATTTTCTGAGGATTTTAGAAGTTAACTTTAAGCAATTTCCAAGTTCTTTTCGATTCGATTCGAAGGGGTTAAGAAATAAGAATTTTTTTTTTTAAACAAATACACAAATACTTTTTCAAAAACTAAGCTTATAATTTTGTGCATGATAAACACATTTGCATATAAATGTTTCCAAATGAAGAAGCAAGTTTTCGCCACACATAAGTTATATTGCAATAGGTACTAACAATTTAATTTACACTTCAATATACCAAAATATTACCATGCGTAATATTTGCTCCGTAATTTTATTCTATAGAAAATTCCTCTACCCAATTTAGATATTAGATAGATTTCCAAGTACTGAACTTAAATCGCCTAGCAATTTAACATGTTGCTTCATCAATATTACACTGCGTCGTAAATTTCCAGCATAAAGCACTAGCAAATTTTGTGTCAACGCTTAACGTTATAATATTACTAAATTATTTTTAAGAGTGCAGCTTTATTACGCATAAGCATTTTTTTGTGGTTCGTAACGTAATGGGGAAATAAAAGTTGTAAGGATGTTTATTTGACCATAAATTCCTAAACGACTTCCAAATTATCCTGCGCATCCCTGAGGATGTTTTTTCGTATTCATGCAACGTAGCTCGACAAGCATAAATTGGAATTTTTCACAGGATCAGCAATTAGTCAAAATCGACATGAAATATCGCAGCCCCGAGTCGCAGAAGGCTCGTGTGCGGTGGACAAGACGCGCAATTAATTGATCCCCCTGTCGTTAAATCAATTTGTAAATTTTATTAATTTTGTATAATTACGAGGCCATTCCAACCAATCTAAATTGGATGCGCCGTAATGTTGTGCTCTTCATCACGTCCGCTGGTGTTGGTAATAAGGTTTTCCGCCGCTAATGGACGAGATGAGATTTGCCACCCTTTGTGCGCCCGGGTAATTATCGCGGCACTTCTCCTTTCCGGGTGAGTTATGGGAGCCATCGGAATTTATCGCTCATTAGTTTAGCTTTGTTTTCTGTTAATTAAAAGTGTTATTACAGGGTGATAAAAAGTCTACTGGCACGGCCTTGTGGTGCCTTCTCGGCGTACAATTTGCCCCGTCCAAAAGGAACGCAATCGAATTAGCCTGCACGAAGATGGGTTATTAAATCGGGACCCATTTGCGAACCTTCCGGTCCTCCATTATCAAGGGCCGAATCGCGGGTGAATACGCCACATGGACGACGTTACGAACGTGGCCGTTCGGTTTCGAAGGTAAAAATTACGGACGAGGTTTCGAGCCAAAAGTTCCCATTTGCGTGGCGGGCGGCGGCGTCCGTGTTCGTAACTCAGGGAATCTGGGATATTTTCTTGGCAATCGATGCCAGGTTTTCTTTCCAAGGTGTATCTAGATTAAATAACGACTCCTCCTGGAGCTTTTTATTTAAATTTTTGGCATGTACTGCTACCGGTCGGTCGTAGCTTTATTCCCCTGCGGTTTTATGACTTGCAGTCGATAATGTCGGAATAATTTTCAAATGCAAATTTTATTACTGAAAAACATTTAAGAAGAGATTTCATTTGCATTTTTACAATTTTTGCTTTGAAAGGTACTTGTAGCTCCCCGGTGAGCTCCACCCTTTCGTCCGTAATGCGCATTCCGAGAACCGGAGCTCCACTAATGCCGCTGGCAGAAAAAGAACCTCTGATTTCACAACTTGGTAAAAAAAAACCTTCCTTCTGTGCCGTGCTAGTTCATATAATTTAGTCCCTGGTAAATAGAATTACATCGCATCGGAGTAGTTTTAATCTTGTTGCAAATACGTGACACAAAGTTCAATTACATTAAATCTTATTTCGGCAGGCAGGTCTTATACCTTCCTACCTTACCTAGTTACCTATTTGTTTTTTAGGTCATGTGTTCATTTTTTGACAGTCACGTAACGTAGTCCAGTATTCCATAAATATACCTACTTAGAGGCCACTTTAATCTAATTGTTAAGTGAAAGAGCACTGAAGTGACAGTAAACTATAAATACACTATCACTAAATTATTAAGTGATATGATCAATCACTATCATTAAGACAGTATTAGAAAGTTTTTTATATCCTTTTAGTATTCTGTAGAGTAAAGTAGATAATAGAATGGGATCTTAATATGGAATAATACACTGCGTTGCAAAAAGATACTCGCAGTATGCGATAACAATAATAATTTTTATTAATAATTAATTAATTTAGTAAGGACTCCACGTACGGTTGTACCATTTCAGAGCAAATTCGTTTTTAAGGAAATTAATGGTTGGTGTTGAATTGCTTTGCATCCTTATAAACCTTTCGAATCAGCCATCTCTAAATGTTTTCCATAATTTTTTACTGCACGAAAACGAGCCTCCTGTGCCTAGGTTGTTTCTGGCGTTGTTGTGTTGATAACTGAAAGTACTTTCAGGATAACGCGCTAGACATGAAAGAAAATTTTATTTAAGAACTTCCTGGTATTCGAGGCTCTTCATTCGACAGGAAAGAAACCCTATTTTTAATTCGAATTCTCCTTGTATGAAAATATTGAGGCTTTTTCCCTCCCACGAATTAATTAAGTTATGATGTTTCATTTCATCTTTAAGTCATCTTTGTAGACAGATAAAAAAAAAGTCACAAGAAATTTTGGAAGTGGATCCTTGATCGTATCGAACCGTAAATTTCGAAAATAGAAGAGGTAAATTATTTTTGAAGTTTCTTCCCATGGAAATATAATACCAACATTTAGTATTATATAATTAAGTATATTTTTATTTTATATTTGTCGTGGGTCTCAGTTTAATAATAGTAGTTATAATAAAAGGCCTACGTTATAGATACATATATTTAAATTTGGAGATAGATGAAGATAAATGTATTTTATTAAAGTAGCAATTTCTGTCACTTGCTAACCGTCAGAGAATTGAAACATCCTATCATGATTGCTTTCAAGTGCACCATTTCGTAACTACCCTGTTTCCGAAAACGAAATGATTAAAATGACATCATCTCAATAGAATTGGCATACGATTTTAATATGTCAATCAACGAATAACTACAGAATAATTGGCACATTTTGGGCATTGAAATTGCCCTTGTGGAAATTTGACACAGCACCTCTAGATCTCTTTCAGAAAAGGCTTATAAAACATTCTCCAAGTTCACTTCCTCCATAAAATTGTACATTTTTAATTGTGATATTGAGGCTGAAGGACCGAACAAATGTCGACTAGGATACCATTCAAAATTCATTGGCGTAGCTCCGTTCAGACCTTAATGCAACTGTATATGTAGGTACATACATATATATTACATATACCCGAAATAAATCCATAAAACATAAAATTCCCATCAGCTGGAGGATAAAAAGATTAAACATAAAACTTTTAGTTCTTGCAATGTCATCACAACGAATAAATCCTTTGATAACAACTATGATAGAGCAAATAAAAATGGTTTTATCTAAACACATTTACCTTAACTCAACTCAATCGTTTCTTTGCGGCTCTTACGATTGAATTACGTGTTATTATTTCTATAACAATTGGTTTACGCTTTTCAGCTATACGAGAAGAAATAAATCATGTTGCAATAGGATATGTGTTTTTGAAAACAGCTACGTTTTTAAGTTTTACTCCAATACTAGTATTCTCATTCTAGGAGCCATACTTGAAATTAATATCCTCACCCAATATCCCCATTTTGCGGGCAATATCGTTATTAAAACTTATTCTAAAAGGGTAACCTATTCATTTATATTTTGTGTCAATAGTTATCCAGAATATGACCGTATACCGAACAAATTTCCTTTCCAAAATTCGCCTTCCTATAGCAGGCAGTCACTTTGCAGAATATGCAACATCTTGACAGGACCAGGGAAATACAAAATGTTGGACTGACGGGTGTACGAGCGTCGACAATGAATGCATTCAATCCAGAAATTCCCAGTATTTCTCAAAGAGAAAATTTAAATTTACTCTGCGGATACTTGGCATTGCCGACATTTTATTGCTAGAGTTTAAGTCAGCTGAAGCAAATTCAGCAAATCCTAATACGAAAGGAGATCCTCTTGAGTAATTCCAGAAAACCACTTAACTCGGTTTACCAGTTCCCAATCGAAAATTTATGGAACCAGAGCCATAATTCAATCAATGTCAAGTTGGAGTTGGACCAACGAAATAAGACGACGTCGACGACTTCTCGCTGAAATACCCCATCCGAACTGGGGGCTGAAAAGCCGCAGTCTTGTCCTAAGTAAACATTCGCAGCATTAATCAAAAGGAGGGAGTGGGATGAATATCAGGGCCCCGGAATATGTCCTAATGTGTCCTGTTCCGGAGGGAGTTCTCTTATACTAGTAACTAGAGTAATATAACTTCTTGCTTAAATATTCCCCGGGAACTCTATTCTAGTCTGCATCCAACCCTCTCGGAATTAAGAGAATTTTTTTTAGCCCCAGCGAATTGTTAACAGGAAGACATAAGCGTTCTAGAGTCCCACTAGTATCTTCTGTCTTGTAATTATCTGTTCAAATTTCGGTCTGACGTATACACAATGAGTACAAAAGGTTCCCCGTCTGTCTATTTTCAGCAATCGAGGGAAATTGTCTCGTGACAAATGAACCACAGAATCTGACAGTGATGTTGGTTGACCACAAGTTATCTGTAGAATTTCAGTTGCCAGTCGTGGGATATAAATCATTAAGGAAGTTACAAGACGGAAACTAGTTCTAGTATCCACCTTAAGTTCGTCCGCACTTTATTTCTTGACAGCGGTGTGCAATTGCAGTAAACAGCTTTGCGGTTGTTCTACCTCAGGATCTACGATTTATTTGGAATGCTTTCACGTTAATTTATTTATTCACCGGTAGATGGAGAAGAACAAACACCTGAAATGCATGCAGCGGTACGGTTAGTGTCTCCTTGTATTTTATTTGCAACTAAAGAAAAGAAACAACTGCGGAGAGATTTCAGGAGGTGATACAAAGTAATTTGTTTCATTATTCTTCCCTTTTCTTGTACATCCATATCTACAACCGCTGTTGGCAGTATCAATCACTTTAATATTAGTTATATACACCTCTCAAATAATTTTTTTATTTTTATCCATACAAATAGCAGATTATTTGTATAGGAGTTTTGGTTCATAGATTATGAATTTGTGAACAAAAATGTTCAATAAAGGTTTAATGGCGTGGCTTTACTATAAAATGTATCTCTGAAGTCTTATACATTATGGCGATTAAGTTTTTCATGAGAGTACGCACTTGCCATATACTTTATTCGAATTCGTAATATTCGAAAACTCATATAGAAAGGATTTGACAATTCTTTGAAAAACAAATCAATGTAATGTTTCATTTCCACGGCGATAGGTATTTTTACGTGGGAAAGTGTATGAGTGGTGACTGGTGAGAGAAAAGAAAATTATAGACTGAGTTTATTCAAATCTCAAGCATTAATGTTCATATGTATACCTATCACTCGTAATTTTTGTCTGGTTTGGCTTTTAATTTTCAAAAACAAGATTATTGGTAAGAAAGTCAATAGTTTTGTTTATTATTTATACTTTTATGTTATATTTCTAATTTTCTAATTTAAAATTTTACACATTGTCTGTAATTTTGTAAAGTTTATTTGAATTTTATTTATTATAGGTAAGAAAATTTAGAATATCTTTGACTTTACGCATGCACATATACAATTTATTTGCATGTTTCAATATGACTTTTCGAAATTACCGCTCAGATGTATATTTTTTAAATAATTACATGTATTAGTAGAATATAAAAATGTTTTTAACGTGTAATCTAGAAACTTGGAAATACCGACTTTTCTTAAAGTAGAGTAGAGGTTCTTCAAAATATATATCCTGAAAAGAAAATTTTGAAATGTTAAAAACGTAGAAAGTTAACATACATATAACGATTTAAATACAGCAGTAGACTGCTCTTAACCTAATTCTCATAGGGACGATAGCGATGGCGATATTTTCACAGATGAATAGAATATTAAAATTATTCTTTTGAAATTACCCAAAGTGGAAAAATCATTTGCTCAATTCTTTTCCGTAAATCCAGATCTGAGCGGCCATTTTAAAACACGTTATTTTGAAAGAAAAAACAACAGCTTTATTTTTTTCTATGTTTTTCAAATAGATATAACTAATATGTCTTAATATGAACCGAGTTAAAAAATTTTGATGGCAACAATTCTTCTCACGAATATATACATACCTACGACTCCCAAACAAAATAAATAGGTTAATGTAAAGATCTGTTCGTAAAATAAGAGATTTTGGGGTATTTTGTTTTCAAGGACTTTTGAAAAATTTCTATAGTAAAACTAGTTAACTGCCTAATTATAACAGATACCTAATAGTAAAACACTTTCTCCATTTGTTCTCATCATACTTCAAATACTTCACTCTAAATAGCTCAATTTTCGCTATGTGCCTGCCTTAGTGCCCTGGAATGCCACTTGCCGCAGCATCGTTTTAACCCGTAAATACATATTACTGCCCGAAAATAAGCCAAACAATTATGTCTGCGCTTTTTTGCTGAGTAAAATAATTCCCTTCGCTTTTACTCGGGACTATAGCTGCCAACAATAACGACGTTGAGTTTTAGAGTAGTCATCACTAATAAATCCATGTTGTGCCGGCGCACAGACGAAATCCTCAAACAAATTGAAAATTTTCTACTTTCTACAAGTTAAATTGCTAAGCCCCGAATCAGCACGTACCAGATCCGGCGTCGCGCTCGACCCCAGCGCGCGCTATCTAATATTTTGTACTTTAGCCAGTCTAAGAAGATTTAGCCCCATGAAAGCGCCATCCGAGCCGAGTGGACAAGATTGTAATCTGCTGACGTCGAGGTCCTTGCACCACCCTCCCCCGCAGCAGTTAGTGCTCCAACGCTGTGGGGCTCTGCCCGGGGCAGATTGTTGCCTACAGCAATTTTGGTCCAGAAAATGTGAGATGTCGCGCTTTTCACTCATACTTGGATGCACCAAGGACACATTAAGCGGAGAAAGGGGACAAAGTCTAACTTAATTGAAATTTCGAAATGCATACCCCCATAGTTCGTACTCTGGGCGGCCCTGCACGCGATTACGCCCCCACACCGCGGCTCCAGAACCGCCAACTTCAGTCGCGATTCCCAGGTGGGGCTGCTGCGTTGACGGGAAAAGCTTCCGTAGACAACTTTTTACTGCGGGCGTGATTTAATAAAAAGCAATTAAGCTCTCGCCTGAGCACCTAACTAGAAATGCACCACCAGGTGAGACCCCGCCTGCACCGAGGTACGTGCCGAGGTGCGGTGATCTCGCGCCGCCCTCGAATACGTGCAGCATAGATGCAGGTGCAGCATCGGTGCAGGTGCAGCATCAGTGTGAGACGGAATAGACGACTCCCGTCCCGATGGAGAGGGCTGTTGAGTCATTTTGTTGGAGTTCATTTGCATAGCACTCAATTAATTACACCAATTATCGCCGCTTTGTCCGTCGATATATGCTAATGATGAGAACGGTCCCCGGGGATTACGCTTTAAAGTATTTAGGGAGAGATTTACTGATATGGCCGCATAAATTTTATTTAGCCATCAGCCCAATACTCTCCCTCCGGCCGTCTGATCGAAATTTGGAACCCGCTCTGAAATTTGCTAAGGGCCGATGGTGATAATGCCAGAGAAACCTTGACGTGACCAGACGCAACAATCGAGCTGAATCGAATCCATGCACGGTTCAATCGTCCCATTGCCGTCGGCCACTTTATGTTTTACAGCCGCTCATGTGCAATTTTATGTCCGAGTTATAGAATTTTGGGAATTCCTGAAACAAGTTAATGCACTTGCTCATATAATGTCTTTTCCCATAAATTCACGAGCCTTTGAGCGCATACTTTATTGTATATTGAGTGTTATAAGGAAGCAATTCTACATAGATTTTTTAAACCAACAATATCCAAATAAAATCTATCATTTCATCACACTGTTAATCCTTGATTCGATATCTTATCATCATATCAGTAACAATTTTACTTTATTTCATGAATAATAAGAGCAGCATAAATCCTTTTTTAAAATCATAACTTTGTAAACTCGTACTTATTTCTTGTCAGTCTTAAAAGATTTGTTGTTTTGGCACTGATACTATTTAAATGGGAACCCAAAATAAAGAGTTCTTGCTGGGTGGCACCATCACAATTGTTGAATAGTTAATGTACAATGCATAGGTGCTTTAGTTATTTTCGGAACTCTGTGTTGTTTATTTTGAGAAACACTTATTTTTAACATTTCAAAAAGTTCATGAGTTATGATGAACGTAACCTACAAAATGCACATGCCAATATCTCCTCTCGTACTCATGTTAAAAAAGATTTTAGAAGAAAATATAGGTTAATAATTCTATATTTAAATAGACACCTATGTTATCCTGTATGAAAAATTGTTGCCTTCTTTTTGAAGAGTAAAGTTGCCCTTATGGTATATGTATGTATATTTTTATTTTAAGTTTGCCGACGTACCACATATAAAAAAGAAGGTATATTTTATTCGCCATAGAAGAATTCAATTCGGATTGAAATGCCAGCAATTTTTGGGCTCGTGTGCCTCGGCAATTTTGTCCGTCAGCTGCTCCGCGGACAAAATTGTAACAATACTGATATTTTATACAAAAAAGAGCGTAATATTAGAAAAATAGAGGCATACGTTATTTATTAACTATTTCATCTAATACTTACAATTTCTGTGCTACTGCACGTTACCTTTAAATGCTTTAAGGAAAATATAGTAAAAATTTGCTATGATATTGCTCTCGTTAGTAATCTGTTGGAGTTGCTTTTTGTAGACTTTAAATTAAATTAATAAATAAATAAACTTTTGCCTTTAGTGAGAAAAATGAGTTAGTGCTTCAGTTAACTTGAGTAGTGTACCTATGTATATACTATTTTATATGAGAAGTTTATCCAGTCGAGAGGGAAAATACCCGAAATGTTTTCGTCAATCTGATAACTGCTTTCCAGTTCTTTTTGAAACGTGATAGCTCCTTTTCGTTCCTGTTAATGAGATTTTTCAGCCACCCAAACAATTTTCTATGAAGTCAATAATTCCATCTTATGGAGCAATTAAAACTCTATTGAAGCAGATATCGTGAGGACTATGTCAAAATTAAATTTAATGAAAATTCCACGAAAACAATCGTGCTGCTTTCGAGAATATTTCATCTAGGATTCTGTAGAAATTTAAGGAATTTTAATAAAAATCTGCAAAATCTTAAAATCTTTGAGAAAATCGGTTCCTTTTTAATAGTTGTTAAAGCATCACTGGCTGTCACATCCATCCTCAGCTCCTTAATTTAGGGACGTCCTCCACTGGGCCATCTGAAATGAACTCTTAAAAACTTTCCCTGTAACTTCCATCTGAGAGCTTTATCTCTTTTGAGTTAAAACGGAACTTTCCACTTTTGTAAATTTCCAGCGGGAGGTAGTGAGTTATCCCGACCAGAAATCGTGGACCATTCCCGAAATGAATGGCAATAAAGCGCCAAAGGGAGGCTGGCGTCGAGAAGGGACCCACAATGGCTCCACTTGGCTCCTTCAAACGAGGAAGAAAAACTTGTCCCGATTTACTCCGAGTGATACATGCTCCCGTTGGCTTCTGCTCGGTTGACTTTTCCACCGATGAAATTCAAATTGCGAACCCTCGTCGGTCCTTGGGTAATTATCTTTATGCATCATCTACTTTTAAACTGCAATTAATTTCGTTTTTAATTAAACAATCATCATTAAGAAGAATCCCCGGGCGGGCGGATGTGTGATCCCGTTGTTGCCCGATCTCTGGTGCTATTTATCCCTCAGGAGTTTCCTCGGCCCGGGATAAGCTCCAGCGGGCTCCTGCCCCGCCAGTCAGCTGCTATTGGACGAGATATTCAAGCGGAAATTGAACTCCAGAAGAAGTTCTGGAGTTGTAAGAACAAAGGGAGCTTCGGCTAGCTGCTCCCAGCTAAGGGTTCCGGGTCGGGACTCCGGGGGCGCCCTTAATTATTATCGCATTACTTCGGTGAGAAAAGGGAATTATTGGGGAGGAACACGGCTTATTGACAGAGCTATCTGGCGCGATGCAATAATGCAAATTGGCTTTTATAATTGCCTCAACGAGTTCGCTTCTTATAATTGTGTTTGCGGAACTCGGGATTGCGCAGTTCGCGATTATAAAAGGCTCGGAATTTTTCTGAATTTCACCGGGTAGCTGCGTGGTTGGGCAGACCAAATACGGAGCGCACGTACTTTGCGGAAAAAAATTTATTATAATTTTTATTTTTCATGCTTGCAATTTAATCTCACGGGAAAGGAGCATGATCAACATATATACTCCTATTTTACATTACTATTACAGTTTATGTCAATTTTCACAAATAATTTCAGAATATTTACCTACACGGCAAAAAATAATTTGCGCAAAATAACGTGTGATATTCAAAAGAAAAAAAATAATCATGGATGGTCGTATATCTCTGTAATTTAAAAATGCAAACATTACAGCATAACACTTTGTTATTACAGTTTAAGAAAGGAAAATATTTAAAGTGGCCGGAAAAAACTTAGTTATCAAAAAATACTGAATTTATTTATTATTGAAAATATCCTTTGATCGATATAATTAAAAATCACGGGGCAGATTGTAAAAGTTCTAATACGTAGAACATAAATAAATAATTTATGAAATGCATTTATTACTCCACTTTGATAAGAAGATTGTGAAATTATTTACTTTCTAGTTTATGCTGTAATGAGAAATGTAATTTGTTATTCTGGGTGCCCTGTACCTATTTTTTAAAGTTTACGGCTCATTCAGAATAATAGTGCAGTTCTGAAAATACCACATATGTAATTACGATAAGCAACATGAGTTTGAAATCTGCAAAGTTCGACATTTCATATACATATGTAATTATTATTAGGGAAAATCAGGAATCGTACCAATTCAGATTTTTTTTTAAACAAGCTCTCTTCACCTCTTTACTCCAGACCAGCTTTCTTCATTTTTCAGGCCAGAGCTATTAAATTTTACAATTTAACCTCTTCAGAGACGAATTTTTTACAGGTGGAAAAAAGTGGTTTAATGTTTTATTTGATTACTTGTTTACTTATGTTTCACCGAGTAGCTGTGTAGTAAGAAAAGTTTGAAAAACCATTAACCATGGCATCATGCGCAACACCTCCTTTTGTAGTTTAAAAACTGAATAATATCAGTTATTTTCGATCCCTGGGGAAAATATATCGAACTGCAGGGCTATTAAGTATAAGTAAAAATAAATAGAAACTCCTTCAGGTAATGAAAAGTTTATCACTTTATATCTCATGTCTCATAATAAACTTTGGTTCTGTGTGTTGTTAGAAGTTTGCTTGTAAATAATTAGAAGACAAGATTTCAAGAGAAAGTAGTATTTCAGCAAAAACATTCATTTACCACATATTTTGGGAGATCCACCACAAAGGCTAATTTAGGATCACTCTTTACTTAATTATTTTTCTTTACAGGTATCATAAAACATACTCTGCAGTAAAAGACGCACTCATTCCAAATAAAGGATACGCAAAAAATATTGGTTTTAATAATAATAAATATAGGTAACACTAAATTTGCATTTTTATATTTTGAAATACACTTGTTCAAAAAACAATTAATTAATTTAAGGCTTTATTATTTAAATCCTTATAGAACCTAGAAAACTTATATTAAAAAAAATATATTTAGATAAAAAAATTTTGTAATTTATCTTTGCAACAACCAATTTTGGAGTAGTAGTATCATAATTTTTGTACAGCAGCTTGTGCAGAATCAAATTTAGTCCAAGATCCACTTAAACAGTTTATTTTTCTATTAATTTCCCAACCTCCTGAAACTTTAACATATCTTTTATAATTTTGCAAGTTTCGGTGTTTAAGATTTAGTGCGTTCATATTCTTAGTTGAGGAGGAAGGAAATGAACGTTTAAATTGAGAAATATGTTTTTCGCTATAGTCCATCAGTCAGAAGTTGGAGCGCACTAACTATGCGCTTTGCTGTTTAATTAGTCGTTTTAATGCACAAGTGCAAACAACTGAGGAATGGTACCATAATCTCGTTTTAATTTCATCAAGACGATGCACGTTCCTCTCAAGACATTTTTCTCCGGGCAGCAGTGCCGAGCTCGCCATTAATCGCACGCGACGAAACTGCTTGGCGGCCGTAGTTCTGAGGAATCGCAATAAAACCTCTTTGAAATTAATACAATTAAACAACTTGGTACTTCAAAGAAATTGTGTTTAACTCACTTAAGCGAAGCGATTTCTTATTCAAATCCCCAGCTAAGTGCCAGCAAGAAAAGTCACGGAACGAGTAGCTAAGCTGAGAGGCCTTAGAGGATTAATTTGCAGAAAACGTTTTTCAAAAGCTAAGTTAAGCACTTCACTGGCATTTAATGCATTTAAGGGGATTGGATGTCCTTCGGGCGGGTGCTCCTCGCGAGGATTAATGCAGCGCTGTCGGCAAGTCCTCCGCTTCACGGTCATTTTAATCGTTAAGACGGCCGCGCTGTGTCACTCCCCGAAACAGACAGAGAGATCCGTAGAAACCATGTTCTGCAGTTCTACGGAAATCTCATTCAATCCGCAACAAAAAAATGTCCGCTTTGAGGGAAATTCCTCCGCATACACTTATTAAAATGTCAAGGAGAAGCGGGCGCGATGTGGCGCAGCATCCGCCCCCGCAGTACCCAAGGCTCCGTCCCACCCGACGTTCCTTTATCTTTCACTCAGCACAGCTGCGAATAAATTTATTTGACTTTAATCTGATTCAAGTTTATGTGCACTTCATTATAATCAGCAGAAGGGTTGCGGGAGGTGCGAAAGAAATTGTTGGCTGTTTCGCCCGCGTTATCTGCAACTAAGACGACTCTGCTTTACCACAGCAGCCGCCCCCGCAGTGTGTGTGCAGCTTAATCATGGTATATAAGGTTTACAGGGTGTATAAGCAAATTCATTCCGTTGCGCATTAAAAACGGAAGCACCGCCGCATCTCGCCTTGCGAGACGCTGACATTTTGTATCCTTCCCTCAGGATTACCACGAGAGTCATTTTTGTTAAACGGATCCATAAAAATTTTTACTAGTGGCGGAACGAAAGGATGCCTTATCTCGGTTGACTAATGAGCGGGTTCGACAGTGGCAACAATGCACCCGGTGTCTTGTAATTTATATCTTTATTCCCCAAAAGATTAAATCCGAGCGTTATGACTGTTTTATGGTCACACAACAGCGCTCGAGTGCGCTCCCGCATCCTTTGTTTAGCATAACTACTTGAGATGCTGATAATGATTGATGGTCGCGTTTACGTCCCTGATATTAGAGCCATCATGCTCGAGCACTCCGGGACCAATTTTTATGTTGCGGCGTGATTTATGGCGGCTGGCCTCCTCTGCGGCTTGAATTCAATTGATTAATAGGCAACAAGGTATCGAATTAATTATTTAAGCATAATATCGTTCCCATGACAAAGATGTCAAGGAGCTAGAAGTATCACCGGATATTGATGGGAATTCGATTAAATTTCATCTTACACATGATTTGGAATGCCGCATATTGTTTCCACGCGTCAACTTGAAGGAGATTAAAAATATTTTCTTTTGTATTTTTTTTAATAGATAACATTTTCAAGAAATGTTATCGCTTTCATTCATTTAACAAGAAAATTTAAATATGCTAATTTTTGTTTTATTATATAAATAAAATGGAATATGGAAGTTAAGATTTAGGTGGATACTTTAGTATGGAATTATTAGTTTCCATATTTTATTTCGTTAATCTTATTTTCTTTTATAATACTGAATTTTCTAAACACCACTTGCCCAATTTTATTTTCTATTCATTTCAGATTACTTTAAACTATTTTTATAAAATTACTTAACGCTGAGTTCTTCCCGTGTAGGCTGAAGAAAAGGATTCTCTATATTAGTTTCTCCTTTTTTTTAATTTAATAAAGTCTCTGAAGACTGAATTTGCATTTGAGTAGTTCTTTCAAAGTTATTTTAAGTCATACATATATAATTTATTTTCAAACGAACTGGAAGGAGGTTAGTTGCTATTTATGCCTGTGCGAAAATCATAATTCCGGAACGGCTACCCTTATTTTAGGAATGGTATGAAAACAAAGTATATTTTTTAAAATCAAAGCACCAAAAGTACATGAAAAAGTCAATAAATATATTGAATATAAAGAGTGAGTAATACAGTAACTGGAATAGAAATAGAGGATACTTTTCATTACAAGTTTCCTATAAAGTCAGTCGGCCTTGAACGTATATAAGTATTTTATACTATCTAGGTATATGTACTCTATACTCCACTATGAAGTAATACTTCCGTAAAAATTCTTTATAATCAATTAGATTAATGGAGTAGAGGCTACTTCATTAAGTTTCATAATGAAGTAAAGAGCACTCTACCCGCGAAAGTGGCGAACATAAAAGTATATATGTATGTTTGCCGTAATTTTGCATTGGATTTTCTTCCGAAAGTACATTTTTCTGTCTCCATGTTAATGTAGATTTGAATGTTTTAAAAATGTTGTATTGTCAAACGCAATGATGAACAGAATCCAGAGTGTGTCACTACCTTTGGGGTGAAAATTAATTTCTCCGTAGACTATGCCAAACACTCATATTTTTGGCAAAATTTGATTATGTACCTCTGACAAGAACCATAGCATATTTCGCGGCGTAAGTTAAGTTAATACAGCCTTTTTTCAATATAATAATAATAATACAAATTTAAATAATTTTATAATTTAAAAAAACAAATGGGTAAACGATGAAAAATGAACTTTCATTAACGGGCAAAACAAATAAAACTTACTCTTTGACAGGAAACGATTAAAAAGATAAATGGTTAATTTTTGAGATTTTTTAATTATTATTTTACAGAAAGTGTCTAAAATAAAAATTTGAAACGGACTCTTGCTAAGCATTGTTGTAGTTATTACCATAAAATAAATCTATTCAGAATAAACGCGTTATGTATTCAGTTTTATTTTTTTACAAAATATGTTTTCAAAACATTAATTTTTTGTTTATTTAGTCAATGAGAGAAATTAAATAAGCTTTGGATTAACTCAATAAAATTTGAGTAAGAATGACAACATGCTCTAAAATCTTTTAAGAATAAGTTAAAAATGTACTAATTATCTTAAAAGCACTCAATTTCTTATTATTAGATCAAGTGAAATGTTTCTTTTGAGAGCTCTCAAAAGAAACATTTCATTTATTGGGAAACGCTGAAGCTTTTCCAGGCACGTGTCAATTCTTTCTCTACAATTTTGATATTAAGACCAGAAAAAAAATCGCCCACTGAAATGCGAAAAGCAAATTGAATAGGGAAAGTAATCAAAAAATATATTTTTTTTTTGCATTCACATAATCGCACAAACACGTTTCAATTGAACATTTAAAACCCTTAGAAAATTTAATGTAAGAAATGCGTTACTTACTGTAGCATATTTCTCTGCGTTTCTTTTTAAGTAGGCATTCATTAATTTACTTTTAATAATTTCATTATTGGCATTGATTTATGTAATATGATGAGCTTCTAATCTAAAGGTATTTTACTTTTGTATTACAAAAGTGGCTTTTCTCAAATTTTATTTTAATCTTAATGGAAGAAAAAAGTTCTTAATATTTTAATTGTAAGTCTCGTTTCATAACAAATTTTTTGCATAATTAAAAATTTGGCGTTGCTAAGTTAATCAAGGTATAATTGCGGTCCATAGGGTTTGGGAATAATTGATTAAGGCCCGTACGTACATATGGCCAAATTCGGGTGATGCACGCCGAAAGGCCTTAAAAATAAATACAATCAGCCCTCGATTTACATTGTATGATTTTGGTTTAACACGGTTGGAGAAAAACGGATGAACTTTGAATTTCAGTTTAATGCGGTCAGACTAATACAAACCATTAGTGTTTTTTTTTTTTAATTATTATTGAAAATGTAACAAAGTATGTAGGTATACATATGGTATATAACAAATGTTGCTTCATTTTCAAATGTATTGTTGTTCTACTATCTTTTCTTTCTATTGCATGCCATTTAAAATAATGTGAGAAACCAATCTATAGTGTAGGTAAAGTGGAGCACATTTAATTAATAATGGTATAGAAAAAAATTGATATAAAATCTATTGTATTCCCTTTAGTTATTTTTTGCGACAATGAAATCACAATATTTACCAATATACCAACCAAAAACTTCACACTGAAATGTATATATGTATGTATGTATATGTTTGAATTTGGACATGGCGAAACAGATGAAATCTTATTTTTGGAGAACGATCGGAGCGACCAGAAATATTTAAAAGAAATTGTTTATCTGCCTAAAAGTTTATAAACATTTTAAAAGCAAAGGCAAACTTTCTATAATGATTTTTAAAACCTTAAACTATCGGAAGACGGAAATGCAGAAGAAATTGTCAATGATAAAGCCCAGATTTTGAAATAAGGCTAGTAAAACATTCTCGACCAACTATACAATAAATATCCATAAATCTAGTGTTAATCTGTACAAGGGCCTATGTTACCAAATATTTGTTAGCTATAAATACACTTTTTTCTTAGTGACTTAAAAACTATTTTCATTTTTTCTCACACGAAATTATGTTTATACCTTAAATCAAAAAATCAATAAGAATACTTTTGCATGAATATATCAAATATGTACATATTTCTGAATCAGGGATAGTACTCTAGTCTAATCTCTTTTCTAGCTGCCTAGCAAGAAGCTTAATTTCTCACAATTTATATAAAGTAAGCACGTTCCAATGATACATTGAAACAAGCGGCACGTACAACTACAGTGCAGGCGGCAATTAAAATTTCCCGGTCACGATATTTATGCCAAGGGATTAGGGCTAACCGCCACTTCTTTATTTCGGGTAATAAAACGCCTTTGCGGTATTTGAGATTGTTATACGAAAATGGCAGACGTAGAGCAAATGCTCCAAAGGCGGAAAATATTTCAGAATTCATAAGGGAATCCGCTGATTAACTTCCAGGGAGCTCCGATTCATGAATCATGTTCTTATCTCACTTACTTTGGCGCTGTCTTGGGGGCTGTTGTTTAAACTTCTGCTCGACGTTCCTTAGATTCGGGGTGAAAGAGGCCCGGGGTGGCTAAATAAATTGGGGGGAGACGAACCATTTTATACTATCAACTTTTTGATCGATAGGCTTTGGGATGAATTACTTTTTAATACTTTCTCCTTGTTTTTCCGCAAAGATACATTTTTCTCGGGGGAATATAATTAGAAAGGAAAAGAACATTTTTGTGTATCTGTGCCCTTTAAAATTTTGCGGTTAAATTATACGGCTCGAAGCATTTTGTATATTCATCCAATGTTAAATGAATTAAGGGGTTGCCAGAACTTTTGAAAAACATGACCTTATGGCTTATGAGAACATTGAAAAAAATAATTATAAAATCTTTTATGAAATAACCTCTCGGCCTTGTGTTGAACGAACGAAATCCTCTGGAAAAATATGTAAACAATGTACACTATACAGCAATATTTTTGCAAAGACTTTTAATTATGTAATTAACCTGAGTAGTAGGATTCGATAATTTAGTCTCAACTTCACCTGCTAAATGGTGCACTTTAAATAATCTACTATGAAATTGCGGGAAAATTGCCTCAAATTCTAAATTTTGCATTTAAACTCTGAATTCAACTTGCGTCTCGGTATGCTCTATTCCACAGCATAGATTTTATATTCTATCGATTTGCAGTCTGTATCTTGATCTATGGCGCAGTTTGTTTCCATTTATCATTTTCAAGAACATAAATCTGGCCCAACCTATTTTACCCTACCCAAGTCTTCTTCTAAACCTTCTTCCGCTCCTTATCACAAATATTGTAAATAAAGCGTTATATTTTCAGCAATACCTTTGATTGGAGGTGTGGTACCTTAAATTTTAGAAGCTATTTCCTAATACCTTGCTTATTTAGATATTCTACTACTACATCTATCAAACTATACCACAAATGTAGAGTATAATTAATATGCAATAAAAAGAAGGTAATGAAGGTAGTTTAGCTTTGACAACGTTTGCTATTATTTGTATTATTGTAAAACAAGTTTTGAACAGAAACTGGGAAACAACAAAAACTGGATTGGGAACTTTACTGCACAGTAAATGTACAAAAAATTAGCAATATCTTTTTTAATAAAAATACCGAGAGAAGGCTAAGAGGGGCTATTTTGAAAAAAAATAATAATAATACATGTAAGCAGAAGGATGCAATTTGCTAAACCAATTCAAAAATGAAAAAGAATTGTATGGAAGGAGGAAAGGACGAAGGACGCGAACTCATTCTAATAGTATATAAAATTGATTAAATGCTGTAAAATAAATTTATTAATTAAATTATTATGCATATCGCACACTATAATATTTATTTAAAAATAACAAATAAATTCAATTATTCAGATATGAAACCAACAAATGAACCTCGCATTAAAAATGAAGGAAAGAAAAAACAAGACAAGAAAGTAATTCATTCAATGAATATAAAGTCATTGATTCTAAATTCTATAAATATCACCCATTAACTCAAGAAACTGTAGGTATTTACTAATTTTGTTAATGTTAATAACTAATTCTGTGAATTTCGTTCATTAAATTTACAAATTTAATTTATCGATTCAATAAACTGGTTTCATTGTTTTAGTAAACTTCATTCATTGATTCTATGAACGCTTTTAATTTGCTTTATGAAGTTTTTATAGTTCACAATAAACAATTTCTTCGGTGGAAAAATAATAAAAAAATCATTGTTATTGTGTGGCCTTCATTCATCCGTTTTAAATTTAAAATATGTATATTGTTTGACGTGGCATTGTTACTGTATAATTTATAATCTTTCTTTCGTTAGATAAATTTGGATAATAAAACTTTTTGTTAAATAGTTCTTCATTTAGTTCTGAATCGCTATTTGCCATCTACAAAAATATTCCAAAGAAATAAAAAATAATAAGAATTATAATTTTATGCCTAAAATGTATATTTTTATGAGTATTCACTCTTTGGTGTATGTGGTCTTGTATCATAGCAAATTCATACAACATTGTACTTAAATGCAACGTGCAACAACAAAAAACGCCTGACACATATTGTATTAAATTTAAAAGTTAACAATTATGTCATGCTTTTGAATACTACACTCTTGTAAAATTTTCGGCCTTCAGCTACTGCGACTTTTGATTGCAATTTACTCATACTTATTTATTGTCCAAACTCAAAATTTATCAGGTAATCAATTGACTGATTTGTCATTTAACCAGGTAATGGAAATTTTACACTACTTTAATATTATATTACTGCAAGGTGCTCACTGTTCACTATAAGCAAATAGTACAAATTTGCTATTTACATTGAAGAGTGAATAATCCTACAATTATTTTTGAGTAAAAATATCTACATACACATAATTCATACTTACATTTTATAATAAATCATTTCACGTTAAAAGTTGATAAAATAAAAAAATATTAATTTTTACTACTTAGTTCGGGTACACTGTCCCCAATTAGGTCAACAAAACTTAAAATTATTCCACGTATGAACGTTGGCTCGAAACTAATTAAAGTGGCTACGCAGAGTGTTTTCTAACTCTCTAATGGATTTTTTAAGAATAAAATAATAGAAACCCCAAAGTTATGCCTTCTTTGGTTATTTTTAATAGAAGAAATTTGTGCATGGCAAGTGTTAATTTTATATTTCGACAAGTTAAAAATGTTGTAGGTATTGTTTTGGCACAAAATATAAAACAATTTTTAACTTTTCTCTAAAATTATATAAATGAAAATATTTGCAATTTCGAAAAATGAAAAGTAAACAGATTTTTCTAATCCCTTAAATTACTTAATTTTGATAAGAAAATTTAGACTAGAGTAGGACTCATAACTAAAACTAAAATGAGGTTCGGGAAAGCAAAGAGGCAAACGGCCTGGGCAAGTGGATCTTCGCCAGAAGTAGCTCATCATTTCAACTGTAAACAGAGTTAGAGTGTAATTAAAATAAAATTTGAAGTAGTGTCAAACAGGAAGGCTCTTAGCACGTAAGAAGCCCCTGAAAGACATTATTTTTATTATCCCAGGAAGCCTTCAGTTAATCCCGGCGAGGGTACGCCAAGGAAATCACTAGGGCCATAAAATACAGTCGCCTTCTTTCCGAAAAAAACTGGTTGGGGCGTATCCAACAGGTTGCAGCTGAAAACCCATTTGTCAGGAAGTCAGTCAGTCAGTTTGTCAGTGAGCTCGTTAGAGTCATAAAGTGCAAGGCTTACATGCATTGCATGGCCCCAAAAGGACTCACTCCCCATCGTTATCCGGATGCGGGTCGACTGCCATAAAACGATTCTCGGGTGACTGAAATGACTTTAGTTACATGTCACTCATGCGAAAGCGGTTTCTGCTGAGCACTCCCACTAGCTCCAGAAAATGCAAGCAATTGAGAACTCTTCAGACTTTTATGATGCACTTGCGGTTTGCTGCGGTGTTTTTTCACAATGCTCCCCGCTCTGCACCATAAACACTTGGCCCCAACTCTAATGCACTCGTCCTCCGCATTTCGGGATTTTATTTTGTAACTTGTTATGTCGTAAAAGCCATCAGGAACAGTTAGGGATTAAGTGCTACGGACACGGATTTATTAACCTGATTCCGGTGCAACCGGGTTGAAGAATCTGCAACCTTTGCGAGGTTCTCGAGGTGCATCCGAAACCCCTGGGAATTTCGAGTTCTGCTGAAAGTAATTGTTTCGACACTTAGCTGCAGCAATGTTTTGCTTTTGAGTGCTCCGCGCACTTTGCACTCTCTTCCGCCCCCTTGAATTAGCCAAGTTTCGGCTTCTTTGTTTATAATCCTCTTTACTGACCGAATTAGTTAAAGTTTTGTTCGCCTAGTACTTAGTGCTAACTGGATATAAAATTATAAACCAACCTTTTGTGAATTCAAAATACATGGCCTTATTATGCTGAGAACGAAGTAAATGGTTAGTATTTTCGCCAGTAACAACTGAAATAGTTTCAACATTTCTTAATTTAGTAAAATTTACTTTAAATAAAAAAATATATTATAATATACATATTTTACTGAAATACTTCAGAGAAGTTTGCTTTACTAGGATATACCTAGCAGTAAAATGAAATATAGGATATTCATTATTCATATGTCTAAAATTCTTAAAGTGATACCATTGACTATTTAAAAGTAGTGATTTGACTTTAAACGAAGTAAAAATCTTTAAAAGTGCATCTATGTATTATAGCGTTTTAAATTGGTAAAACTTCACACCTACCACCCGAACAATCGCTTCTATATCATATTGCGTTTTATTCAATGATGAATTGCGGACATTTATAAATTTGTGTTCCTTATAAAACACACTTGGCCTAGAGTAGGCCAAAGTCAGAATATTTTTAGCCGTATAAACATACAAGTCCGAAATATGTCCTAGCCCAAATTGAATTGGTCCTATGCAGTATATACTGTGTATATATACTATACTGTAGGCTATGCAGATTTTCTTATATACATAAGCTTCTCCTGACTTATATTTAGTATAGCTTTCAGAGCAATAAACATGGGTGCTATACATCATGGTTTCTCTCACCATAATTTATTACTATTCCAAAATCACTTATATACATACATATGCATGTATATAGAAATGAACCTGTATAAACTATAGCTATTCAAGTTAATATTTCTTTCAGTGCAGTGGGCCCAATCATCAGTAATGCCATATATGATGCTTATTCATGAAAAATTACAAAGAACTCGGGTGGCATAGTTGGATCGGTTTGGCTGACAGTACGCCGTTGCGGGGTTGTGAGTTCAATGCCCACACGAAAACCTTGCTTGAAAAGTAAAATTAAACACTAAAAAACACACAGAAACCGCGCTGTAAGATTAGTTCCTGAGTGCGTAAAAAAAACAGGATTAAAATTAATTCTATCCCTATAGATTTTCTAAAACAAATCTATATTTACAAAAAAAAATATTAAAGTGTATAGTTATCTCTTAACATTACTTTAAAAAAATTATACTTTTTCAAAATAGTATGAGAATTTATTACGAGATATTAATTAAAATATCGATGTTTATAATAAATTCGTAGTTTAGCCAACTATTATATTTTACTACTTTTTTGAGTTCTACACGCCAAACGAACTTGGTGTTGGTATTGGTTAGTACAGAAATAATAACTCTAAAAACAAGTAGACAAGGATTCAAAAACATAAGGGTAATAATATAAACATTTAAATTAGAATTAGAGATGGATTATTTGGAACTTCTAAGAGAGATCCGATTATAAAGTTATTATTCAGAGATCCGATTATAAAGTTATTATTCTTATTAATTAAGTTATTTATGTAGTTTCTTTGAAGTAAAACTGAAATTAATTTCCCTATATTAGGACTTCATTTCTGAAATTATAAAGCTACCAACAACCGCTAAAATATATAGTATACTTACTGAGGTAGTGGTGCAAATGTCAAAACTTACCAATCAATCTTAAAAAACTCCTAAAAACAGGATCTACATATAAACAACTCTGTGATAATATTCGCTTCCTCAACAAAAACTTTGCCCATAGTATGCAAGAATAGTCAATCCGTGCAAAAGTTTAAGTCTTCATATTTGAAATATTGATATAGTTTCTATTGTCCTATGAATTTCAAAAAGTAATCACATATCTTTAATAAATTTAATGAATAATTTATTTTTAAAAGAACTTTATTGTTTACAAAATTATTTATTTTATTTGTACATATTAGCTTAAATTGAAGTAAGTTACATTTACATTAATTGTATTAACACTAATTATATTAAATGCAATTAAACTATAATAAGATCTTATTATCATTATTTTTGTTTACGAACACTGCTCATGTATAATTAAAGTATCTAACCCTGCACTTTTTATGCAATGTATGTTTTAAGGTTTTAACTATTGTAATTTCTCATTACAAATATTGGAATTTAAAATGTTTAATAAGGTTCTTTTATTTCTAAAATCGATTATTATTTTGAAAATATTAAAATGAATACAGTTTTACTTGATTTAATTTTATTTTCATTATTATTATTAGTGGAACATCACGAATTCTGGGAGTTTTATGTACATACGCATATATTTTTGAGTTACTACTATGTACATATATTGCATTATTTATAAGAAGCTTCATTTTTATTTTGCGAATTTATGCAGCAATGTTCAGCAAGTATTCTGTAGATGGATGTAAAGGCTTAAAGGCATTATCCGTATGGAGTTATCTCAAACTTACGAAATAAATAACGGATTGTGGGTTTTAAGGCAAATAAATGAACACCATCAAGAACTCGAGTTGGAATCTTACCCATGATCTGTCTACTTACCAGACCCACGGATAGGGGGAGTCCTCGAGATAATCCGGCGAATTACAGAGCCTCGGCGTGGCACACTTGATGCGTTGCGGCGGTGATGCTGCCGTCTTCCAGTCACGTCCTCGTTGATGCCAATCACTGCTACAGCTGGTTGAAGGGGACCAAATGCCAATATAACAGATTTGACCCGAAGTCAACCAGCTCCATACAGCGCTTGTACAGTGGTGGCGTTTGAACGCAGAACGTCTGTCGTCGGCTAGTCGTTGCCGTTGCCGTTGCCGTTGTCGTTGCCGTTGCCGTCGCCATTGAGTCCTGTCCGGTCCTTGTTCGCTCCTTTATTTTAGTGGATCCGTTTATACTAGGACTGGGATTGGGACTAGGACTAGGACTCCTGTTTTTGTCCCATTTCCATTCGCACACCCGCACAGCTCCGTCCTAATTTCGCAAACCCATTCGAGCAACGTAGCGGAAACAACACATCCAATTGAGGGCGTAATTTACCATTGAGGAGATTACTGCTCCCGGGATTAGGATTGACAGTCGCTCCGTCGGGCTCTCGGCTTTTTGGCTTTTTGTTTAAAGCTGCGCTTTACTAGCTGGAAAATTCAATTAATTCCGGGAGCCATCCCGGGAGCGGGTAAATGCAAATAAATGCCTGTTTGGGTATAATGGTCGCATAAGAAAAAGTCCACTTTTCACCCAGCCCCCGACGAGTGTCCTCTGCACACTGCCCGTGTGAGTGTGTGTGCTCGGCCGTCGCCCATGTTCTGGGCCACCCTGTGTTTGGTGAAATAAAATCTCCGTGGTCTGTTTGATTTTGCGGATTGCGGAGGATTAAAAGTGGAGCAGGCCATTGAGCCTTTTGTACCCTTGTACAAATACCTCGCATTTTATAGTTCCGACTCTTTAAAGGTTGATGGTGTGTGAAAAGGCATTTTCAATCAATGATTTTAAATCTCGAGGATTCTCTAAATCTAACATGCTTCCTTCTCCAACATTTTATTAGTATCTCTGGGAAGAATTTAATTTTAACTATTTTTTTATCTTATTTATTTAAGCAGTTTAAGGTTTAATTCCACAAAAAACACACACTCAAATATTAACTGAAATTTTAATTATAATACATAATTTTTTTTAAAACATTCAAGCATAATACATTCAAATATAAATTATATCTTTTTAAAATATTAGTCAATGTTATGTTTTCACACTCGCACACTCTTTTTCATTTTCCGAAATGCAAAAATCTTCAAAATTAGAAAAGTTAGACGGGTCAGGGTTTATAGACAAGCTTTCGCTTGCCAATCCATGGTACTTATTTATTTATTCGGTTCGCTTAATACAAGCTACAATATGTGACTTAAAACTAAAACTAAAAACTAGACTAAACTAAACAACGAAAACAGACAAATATAAGGGGGATGGAAGGATTAGTTAGGGGGAGGGTTCGGCGAATAAAGAGCTTGCTTGAGGGATGTTTTGTCAATGTGGAAGTCGAAAACAGTAGAGCTGTTGGCCTTACGCAACATTCTAGTGAAGGGTTCGAAGTGACCATAATTAGTACGATGACTATCCAGGTGAAATGTGGGGAAAGATCTAACATTCCGAGGGTTAGTTTTAAGGGATATGCTGTGTAGGAACTCGGGACAGTCAATGGAACCAGACAGGACTTGATGGACGAAGGTTATATCGGCGACATCACGACGCAAGGAAAGGGGCTGAAGGTTGATAAGTTGAAGGCGACTTTCATATGGAGGGAGGTTGAGCCGATCTGTCCAGGGAAGGTCACGCAACGCGAAGCGAATGAATCTGCGTTGAACTGATTCAATTCTGTTGATGATTGAAGATTGGGAAGGTGACCAGACCTGACTAGCATACTCAAGAATGGGCCTAACGAAAAAGATGTAGAGAGATTTTGTTACATAAGGGTTGGAGAATTCCTTGGACCAACGTTTAACGAAGCCTAGAGCAGAATTGGCACTACTGATGATGTGATCGAAATGGGATCGGAAATTAAGCTCACTATCACAGATAACGCCAAGATCGCGAAGGGAGGTGACCGAAGGTATGGATTCTCCTGAAAGCAGATAGGATCTGGGAGGGATGGAGGAACGTTTACGGGAGAAGGTGATCGATTGGCATTTGGAAACATTGAGGTCGAGAAAGTTTTTAGAACACCAGGTAGAGAAGTTGTTCAGGTCGCTTTGAAGAAGGAAGGAGTCGGATGTGTTGGAGATTTGTTTGGAGATCTTCATGTCGTCAGCGTAAATTAGAATGTCAGAGTGGTTCACAACGTTAACCACATCATTGATGGCTAGTATGAAAAGCAGGGGACCGAGGTGGCTGCCCTGAGGCACGCCGGAATGGGATACGAAGGGATTAGAAATCGAGGAGTCGAAGCGAACCATATAATGGCGGCCATCAAGGTAGGAGTTAATCCATGAAATGAGGCGAGGAGGAAAGCCAAGGCGGTTGAGTTTAAAGGTTATCATCTTATGAGAAATTTTATCAAAAGCTTTACTGAAGTCGGTGGCAATAACATCAACTTCGGCACCGCCTTCCATGGCTGTAAGGGTGCGTGACACGAAGGTTGTTAAGTTGGTAGATGTAGATCGGCCTTTGAAAAACCCGTGTTGAACTGATGATATAATGGACTTGGAGTGGAATGACATAGAATCATAGATGAGACTTTCGAATAGTTTGGGAATGCAGGAAAGTTTGGCGATAGGACGATAATTTGTAATATCGCTTTTGCAACCTTTCTTGTGAATTGGGGTAATATAAGAATTTTTCCAGAGGTCAGGGAAAGTTCCCTCGGAAAGTGAAAGTTGGAAAAGGGCGGTAAGCGGTTGAACTAAGTGGGTAGCGCATTTCTTTAGAAGGACTGCGGGAATACCATCAGGGCCGGGGTCGAAATCATCAGCAAGAGCATTGATTTTATCGACGACGAGAGAGGGATCGATGTCAATAGTGACAAGGGAGGTTTGAGGACAGCGCTCCATAAAGGAAAAATAGTTGGGATCAGGGGCGGAGTCGGAGTCACTAAAAGATTTCGCGAAGAAGTCGGCAAAAAGGTTGGCGATAATTGAGGGATCAGAAGAAGATACGTCGCCAAGTTTAAGGGTAGGAGGGTAGCCGTTGGATTTTCTTTTTAAGTTAATGAAATTATAAAATTGTTTAGGGTCAGAAATGATCTTGGACTGCATGTTGTTGAGGTAGTCCTTGTAGAGGGATTCGCAACGTTCAGAGAAACGGGAGGAGACGGCGGCATACGAGGAGTAGTCAAGATCAGATCTTGAACGAAGGAACGAAAACCACAACTTGTTCCTCTTGTTTCGTAGGGAACGAAGATCTTTATCATACCATGGTGGGGATGTGGAGCGGTTCCTTAAAGGTTCGAAGGGGACACATTGGGATAAGCAGGAGAAAAGTTCAGTGTAGAAAAGATAGGCGCAGTCGTTAATGGGTGATTGGTGGTCACATAAGGCTGAGAGGACGTGAGAATTGCCTAGAAGGAGATTAAGTTTCTCAAAGTCGGCTTTACGGAAGTTGTAGTGAGCACGGGGCTCGGAATTTGTGTAGTTGAAGGAAGAATCGTGGAAAAATGTTAGGAAGAGTGGCGGGTGATGTAAATCAAGATTGGAAAGAAGATGGTTGCTCTCAATAACAACAGAGTCTAATGGGTTAGAAGAGAAGATCAAATCAAGTTGTCTACCCAGATGATTCTTTACTCCACTAACTTGAGATAGACCAGTGTCAGAGAGATGATCAGTAATTAGGGATTCGGAAGCAGAAGACATGTTAGAAGGAATGAAATGGGAGTTATCATCAGAGATGGACCATTGCAACCGGGGAAGATTGAAATCACCCACGACTATAATGTCGTCAAGGGGATTAGCAAGATCGGACAAGGCATCGATTGCGTCGATTGCTTGTTTATATGCTTCGAGAGGTTGCGCGGGACGAATATAGCAGCACAGAATGAAAAGGGAACGACGATGGAGGGAGATTTTAACAGAGATCCATTCGAAAGAAGTGGAATTCGAAAAGTTAATCAGGGTGGAGCTGAACCGGTTATGAACAGCAAGAAGAACGCCGCGACCGGAAGGGCAAGAGTCATTGGGACTACCATCGGCGCGAAAAACACTGAAATCTGACGAAAATAATTCGTTACTGTTGATACTGGGAATAAGATTGGTTTCGGAAAGCGCAAAAATATCGTAAGGGAGAGACTGTGAGTTCAGAAAAACGTGATGAGTTTTTGAGCGGAGCCCTCTGACATTTTGATAATATAGCGAGAGGCAATTCAATGGTTGCTTGTTAACGGTTGGAGGAGAGAGGAAGTGGGGGTTAGAATTAACCGGTGAGTTAGGAACAAAAATAGTTTTTCGAGTCACTGCGAGATTTTTGAAGATGGGAAACACGTTTGGAACTGACGTAAGAAGCGTAGGTTGAAAGGTCCTCTGAAACATTACGGGGAGAGTACCTATATCTACCGAAAATTTTGACGTGATTTTCTCGGATTTTTCCAACTTGTGTAAGCTATAACTTTTGAACGAAATAACATACCGATTCAGTTTTTTAAATATTACTTATAGTTATCCTAAAAGTAAAATAATGAAGAAAAATCTCTCCGTAAATTTTACATGTCCGCCATTGTGTTAACTTTCGACTTTTTAATAGTTTTCTAATAGTACCATTTTTATGTAGATACATATGCCATATTTTGTGAAAATTTTTGAAAATTTGATTTCAGATAATTTTAACGATTGCTACAGCTTACACAAATTGGATTTTTATTTTTGGACACTTGCGTTTGAGCATTATAACAGGCTCTGAAGACATTATTTATAAATCCAATTTTAAACTTCAAATCTCAGACATTGTATAACAAGTTATGTACAATTGAAATAATTATCCACTTACAATATTAATTGTATTAGAACATTCAATTACGATTTTGTAAATTAATTTTAATGAATTTTTATGTTATTATCGCATTATACACTTAATTATTCAAAATAACACTAAACAGATTTCAATTACATACAACCATAGTATATCAGAATCTTATATAGTTACCTTTGCTGAGTACGAGTTGAAATGGAATGTGGATTCTTAAGTTTTCGAAGTCAGTATCTACAGTATCTGCGAAAAACAAGTTAGGATAAATATGACTTCAAGATTTGCAAGGAAAATGTAAATTAATAACAAAATATAAATACGAAATTGGTGAACCTTTTATTCCCTTCTCTTTCGACATCTAGTCTACCTGTAAAAAATCTTCAGATTAAACTTCAATAAAATAACACTTATTTTTTATTTTAAAATAACTTCAATTAAGTAATGAGATCAAAAAGTAATGCATGAAATTCCAATATTTCCTTATTAAAAAACCATGTGACTGAGATTGCATACATCCATGCTACAGAAACATTGTTTCATTAATGAAGTAATCCTGCATTTTCCCACTTGAACAAAAGAATACATCATGGCTAGAATTGAAAATCGATGGAACAGAGTCAAGTGTGTGTAACTTGTTCATTTTTACGACAATGTGAATTTTTATTTTTTTCCAATTTTAATTCATGTAATTTTATAATGATATTAAAATTAATGAAATATTTTCATAAAAGAATTTGCATTAATTATTTCATTAATTGGTGAAAAGTGTCTGTGATGAATCAACGAAGTAGATTACTTAAACTTAAAAATAATTTTAAATAATTTACTTTATATCCTTATTTCTCAACATTTTACAATTAAAATTTCATACTCCATTAAAATGCGTATGGCGCGTCCTAAATCTTCTATCCTTGCTTTTGCGCGACTACACGTATAATATTGTGATCCCTTATGGAACGGCCATACAATTTTGTTTTGGATAAAGTTTTATCATTGGGATTTAGCATTGATGAGTAAAACAGTCTCTTGCTTTTCGTGTTTTATGAATACGATTATTATCAGATAACGCTAGTTAAAATAATATGACTATTCATGTTAATTATACAAAACCTGGGTTGGATTCAGCAATATACATATTATTTTGACATGGTACTGTTTAAAACAACATCAGTATCTTCAAATTAAACAGGAATCAAGAAACTAAGCAATTAACAACACTTGTTGTTGGCTTCACTTGTTAAATTTACAAGAAAATTTTTTTTTCAGTGTACTTTAAAACTACTTCTGCAACTGTAGATTGTTATTAATTTTTGCAAAAAACTCCAGCAATATTATTTTAGCATTTGAGGTTGTATTAGTGATTATTTTTGGAAGTAAAACGCGTCCATTGTTTATAGCCATGATCAACATTACGCTTTCACAACATGGGTTATTAACCACATGCGTTATTATTTCAAAAGTAAAAATTAAAAAAATAATGTAAATATAAATAAGTTTTAATTTTTTGAGGTTTTATGTTATTTGAAAATATGTAGTTTAATTTAATTTGGAAATGGTTTCATTCAATTTGAAAACAGTGTCATTTAATTTGAAAACGATTGCATTTCATTTGAAAACGATTTCATTTAATTTGAAAATATGTAGTTTCATGTAATTTGAAAACGGTTTAATTTAATTTGAAAACGGTTTCATTTAATTTGAAATTAGTTTCATCCAATTTGAAAACGGTTTCTTTTAATTGACAACGTTTTCATTTAATTTGAAAACGGTTTCATGTAATTTGAAAATATGTAATAGTTTCATTTAATTTTAAAACGGTTTTATTGAATTTGAACACGATTTCGTTTTATTTGAAAATAGTTTCATTTAATTTGAAGTAATTTATTTTTAATTAATTTAAGTAAGCATTTTCGTATTAAATGGTTTCATTTAGTACGAAAATGCTTACTTAGTTTAATTATTAATAATTTATGTTGCAAATTTATTAACTATATATATTCGTGCAAATGTACATATGTATTCGCTTCCAAATTGGGTATCAACCACAACCGGATGAAGTTGTGCTGTAACTAACACGACCCTTCTAGCAGTGGTCGCTGGTTGACAGACAGTGCCTTACAATTGCGCTGTCCGCTGCCGCAGGTGATATTTGAAATTGTAAAGTTTTGAATTTCCGTTGAACGAACCCACAGAAAGCGCACGAACCCACCGGACACAGTTTTTGCACGGTCCTCGGAGCGAAACTCCACCGGGCAGTGGGTCTACAAAGGCTCGAAGGGGCAATCCGCAATTGAAGGCAACTTCTATTGCGGTTTAATTAAGTGCAGGTTCCCAATCAAGCGGAAACTCACAAAACACTTTTCCGTTGATTAATCCCAACAAAAGATGTTCGATTTTTGGCTGCCGCCGCCGCCTCCTGTTCGGTGTGTGCTCAAATTATAAACCCGGTTCTTCCGGCTATTGGGCAAAAGTTATCCGGGACGAGATTATTTTTAGGACTAACTACGTCTCTGTTGTGCTATGGCAGGGGTTTTTCGAGCGATCAGGGAATTCTGCAGTCATCCCCGGGTCTGAACCTAGGACTGGAACGGATAAAATGAATGAGTGCAGCAGATAAGGAATTTTCCGGTGAAAATCATTTCCCCACAGCCAATTAAGCTGAATTTCAGAGACTCTCTGCTAATTTGCATTTACGCCCTAAATGTTTCAGGTGGAGATGTGAGATGAATTGATTGACCTTCCTCCTGGACAGGGTGGGTCTGTCGCTTGGGCTAGTCATGCAGAGGGTGGAAACCCTTTTTTGTCAGTCAGGGCCACTCCTTACGAATTTAATTGATGAATTCGAGCACATTGAGCCGTGGCCACCTCCGAATTGTTCGACCATACGGTCGGCTTTCCAAGGGTGCTGTATCCGTTCCGGATCACGGGCCGACCATTTACTGAACAAAAAAATCCAGTGGAAATAGTTCGAAGTTTTTTCGACACGTCCGAGTTGACCGATTTCAGATGGGCTGAAGTTCCTCTTTGCATATTTTCCCGGATAAGCCCTGCCAGCCCTAGTGTTTTATTGACGTGGCAGAAACTCTCCTCGCATTCTGTCGAAAAAAGTGGAAAACTTTTCGTCCAGAGAAGACCACTCTGCGCCATGGAACTGGCCAAAACAACGGACGACGACGCCGACGACGGGATCGTCGCCCATGTCTCTGATTTACGTTGGTGGCGCTAATTTTTCCAGGTCTTTGCCTCGCCAACGTCCGCTTTCAATTCGTGTTTTCTTATGTAAATCAGAGCCGGGTTCACAGTTTCCATGAAGGACTTATTTCGAAACTCCATGACGGGGCAGGGCACCCATGTGAAAAGTGACTCCGGGTCCCGGAGATAATTGACTTTTCGTGAGAATTTCATGCCATTAAAGGCATACAGGGCGATTTTGAACCGTTCCATGAATAATTCATCATGAAAGTGGTCAGTGCGTCCAATTTTTCTCCTTTCATACGACCTCCTGTCGTTGAGTTCTGATTTTCGACTCTATAGAAGCTGTAAAGTCATTACATAGTTCAGGTTATGAATAATTTCCCCGAGAATTGTCCACAGTATCATTTTGCGGTTGTGCTACTATAATTTTAGGTGACTCGGTCTTCACAGGACCCCGAAATGCGGATTTCCCCGTGGTCATTTAATCGATATCCGAGTATAAGTTGCGCCAAAAACGAACTGAAATGTTTGCTGATTTAGGTGCTGTGTGCGATGCGACATTTATTCGTAATGCCATAACACCAAAGCAAACTAGCGTTTATTTAATCTTTTAAATTATCACTGCAGCCAAAATGAAATGTTATTTTAGCAAGAGCCTAAATAAATAGGTAAAACAAATGAAGTGGGATATTTACGATTGATACAAGTTTCAATATAGCTCGCTTTTTGATTTCGATAAAACGAAATAAAACATACAGTGTACAAGAGCAATGCAATCAAACATAGCAAAAATTGTGTCCGACTTGTAGTAATATTTATTTCTCTTTTCAGTTGTGCAAACTTACATTTTAAAATCTGTCCTACTCGAGTGTTCATATTTACTTTTGGGAGAGCATACTGAAAATCGTTTACTCACAGACAACCATCAGCTAGCTTCTTCTGAATGTACATAAATAAATATATTTGTAATTTGTTGTATCTTGGAAAGAATACCAAGCCTCGATGTTGTGTATTTCAATTTACTAGAACTTTAGATCAAATATTTTCCAAATGTCTCTCGAGTTGTAGACATAAATCCTTTTTGACTGATAGTCGATACAAGGCATATACATGACATGTGTACACAAAGAAAGGTAAGTGAAAATATATGTAACTATTATTTTGGTTTTTTTTCTAATTGATTTGAAGTCTATATACATTTATGTTAAAAAAAAATTATATTAAAATATTAACTTGGTAGCTCTACTTTTAAAAGTAAAGAGCAAATTCGGTAGGTAGGTTCATATCTGTTAATGGAGCTTAAAAGAATAAAAGATTATTACTTTAATCTTTTAATTTTTATAAAAACGTAGACTTACTCGTATAAGTCTTATTATTCATTCATTAAAGTTAATAAATAATAGAGAGAAATTAAGTATTTAACCGGTGTTAAGTGTTTTTAATATAGGGGGAATAGATTGGGCGGTAAATAATTTCATATAGACAGTATTTAACTTATTTGTGATGGTTAGATTAATTGTGGCAATAAAATGTAGCTTATATTATAACAAAATTTGAATAGTTAATTAAACACACAGCAACAATACCTACATAACTTAATCCAGCGGTTGATTAAATAAATATCCTTTGCCATTAATTGGCAGTTCTCGTCGTTTACTATTCTTAAAGTACCTACGTAGGTATATTGTGAATCAATTTATTTTTGCATTAATTCATCTGATCTGCACAACATAAATTTTAGAAGTATGAAAATTCAATTTTTACTGATGATTATTTTTTTAAAATAGTTACAGAACTACTTACAAAATTGTAGGTATAATATATTTGAAGATTTATATTGTTTCTGAAGTAACCGGTTCAATGCTAGGTTATTAATTGCCATTTATTTTTTGGACTCATATTGAAAAATATATTTTAGAGAATAAAAATTTGCTTATTAGCATTTTGTTCTTTTCTTCTTATAATGGCCGTAAGTAAATATCTACGACAAACTAAAGCTAAATTATAATGTAAACGACTACTCCCAGCAAGGATCAGTTTAGAGGCACCTTTAGGCCACATAATTTGCATTTGAGTGCCGTCTATTCGACAATGATAAAATCAACATAAATCAATGGTTGTCGAATTTGGCCTTAATAAAGCAATCAAGTCGCGCATCTCAAGCGACATTAAAATTCAAAATCTGAACTGACTTTAGCCTCGCAGCGATTTGTTCATTAATTCACTGCAGAGACGGCGGCGGCATTGAGCTGGAGAAGCGTGGAATTGTCACCGCTCCGGGCAGAAGAAGAACTACCTGGCGATATGAATCTATATGCAATTAATGATCTGTTAAATCACTGCTGCCAGGACGAGGATTCAATAGAACAAAACTCCCTTTTGATTGCAACTAATGAATGCGAAGTCAGTTGAAATGACTGACGACAACGGCGATGACGGCAACGACGTTGGCGGCGCGACGCGGGCAGCGCGGCGCAACACAACGAGGGCTGCTGCTGCTGGATTGTGGATGCTGCGCCACGACTGGAGTCAATTTAGAGCCTGGCGAAGAATAATTTAGAGCCCCGCTGTCACCGGCACAAGCCATCACCCCCGCTGCTATTTTAGTGCACCACTAGAATTTATAGGACCAGAAGGCACCAGCAGCAGTGGATTATGTCCCCAAGGACTCGCAATTATTTTCCAATTTTGTGCTCCCCCAGATGAGTCTGAAGGAGGCCCCAATGCGGGTGGAAGGCTCTCTGCATTCATATAAAAGGTTCCTGAAAATTATTGCTCTTGAGCTGTCGTGGTGCTGCTTCCTTCGATTTTTCCACCTTCTTTAGCGTTTTGGAACGATTTTTAATTTTTTTTACCTTGCACATCACTAGGTGAAAAGAATGGTGAAAAGAAAAATTATTGAAGCCAGCACTTTTTGTCATGTCATAATCAACTAACTCTTTATCACTCCGGGAAATTTTATATCCTCTTAGCTTAAGTGTGAAGAAATTACATTCGATAAGATGTGCACAGTCCTGATCTTATTTTTCACTTTTTGATAGAATCCAGTCAAAGTTATCACTCCAACAAGTCATTTTACTAGTTCAGTCATCTTTGACATTATTAGGGCTTATTATAAAATTTCGATAAATGACATTTATCTCTAAAGTTTTCGTGAAAATTGAGGAAAATCCTTCCTCGAATGAGTTTTTTACCTTTAATACGTTTATTTTAATTATTCTATATACTTTTATTTATCTGTTTATTTTATTCTATTTAATTAATTGGCTGATTACAAGAATACACATATTGTATACTTACACAAGAGGCAATGAAAAATATATTAGATACTACAGTATAGTGCCAGAAAATTATAACCACTCTAACAAATTTCAAAATTTGAACTCTGATTAAATTTTTCTCGCAAACAATCAAACAGATTAACATTTCCTTGCAGAGTTACAATCTTTTCTCCTTTGTTATCATTGTTTGAAGAATAATTAATCGTTTCGTTACGAACCAATATGCAATATGCAAAAGTATGACCCCCTTCATTTATTCCAGTTCTATCAAATATAAATATCAATAATCAAATTTTCATGTTTCCAAGAAGCGTTACATGTTATACCATTTCACTTAACGCCGAAAACATAAATATTTGTATCGAAGGAAGTCGCGGAGATTAGCAAGTGTTATTAAAAATAATGGCGAGTATACTAAATACTAGAAATATTAATTTGGAAAATATGTGAATTTTCCCTTGACTTCATTTTTATCTTAAACGCATACGAATATAATAAAGTTTTTTTTCAAAATAAAATATGGAAGCATAAATGTTGGTGGTTATAATTTTCTGGTACTGTACTGTATACCTACCGTTGATAGATCAAAATCCAAACAGGCATTTTGTCGATGTACAAATTAAGTCTCATGAAGCTATAGTACAAAAGACGTGTATTGTAACCACCACATATATTAACGAACCCTAAAGTATATAATTAGCCTTATCAACTACATATCTAATTTATATGATCGTTAAAAGAACGAATGAGTCACTGAAAAATCGTTTGTTTTATTAAGTTTAATAAACTCGTTTATATATGCTCTCTTGCGAGAAAAAAACATAATAATACTCTTATCATTTTAGAGGGAAGACAATAATAATTTAACTTTATTTATAAAAGGCATCTTAGTCAAAAATTTAAAACTTCACACAGACACAACACGAAAAATGTTGACGTCGTGAGTATAACATAAAATTTCCTAGTGATACTTATATAATTAATATAAATAATAAATAAAAGTGAACGGATATGGTTCCTTGAAGTTACGCCAAAATTTTTAAGGAAAAGATGAAAGCGTCCTTAACTTAAAGTTTCGAAATAATTTTTAACTACATTTTTTGTAAAAGAATGGTGTAATAATGATATAAAAGAACATCAGCAAGCCTCTACATTCTTATCTGATTGATTTGAAATTTTAACTGTTGCTTTTTAAATAGATAGATGGGAAAAAAAGAAAAATGTTTAATAAACGTTTGAGTTAAAAATTAATATACAAAATGTTTGTTTAATTTATATTGATCGCTTCATTAGTATAGAATTTTTTACTACGTATTTATAGATCTTCTTACTCATGTGACATTGATGTGCTTCTCATCTAGTTACTTTGTATTTCCGGTGTTTAGCTTAAATCTACTTGTTCTAAAAATAATAGTGCTGTTTTCGTTAATTACAAAAAAAAAATAAGGAAAAGAAAAACAAAAATTGACTCAGCCTGGTTTTCAATATCAAGAACTTAATTTTACTAAAAAATTAAATAAATTTAACTAATTCAATCAAAAATTAAATAAATTTAAATAAAACAAACATTTTATTTTATTCATAATACCTTTAAATTTGGTACCACATTCCTGTTAAGTTTATGTAGGGAAAATAATAAATATCATAATTTTTTTTTTAATTTACAGTGAGAATTACACAACCTTAGTTACATAGATCGAATAAAGAACATTATTTGTTTTTCTAACTCATAAATTGATGAGCATCTGTTAAAAAGTTTGTTTTTCAAATACTTTGAATTTTATTAATATCCGATTTCAGTCTACACAAGTATAATAGTATCTCACTGTCTATCCATGAAACGTGGTCTAAAGTTCTTATTTCAAATTTTCGGTCTAGTCTAGTGAAACGGGTAAAAGAGCAGTGTTCATCGTTTTTAAAGAATAAAAAATAATTGAGAAGTATAACGAATAAACAAAAATATGATGCTGCAAAGTCAACAGTATGCACAATATATTATACATATACTATACCTAAAGTTTTCGCAATACTTAAACATGTACCTACATAATTAATTATTCTCAAACTCAGTAAAACTATGTAGGTAGGTATAGCTGATAAGAATTATATCAATATTAGCCTAGCTATTTACTGTATAATCAGTTCAAATAAAAAGTGGCTATTAACAAATTAGTTTGGAACGAAAATGACCATTTGCTCTAAAATGCATTAAAACTATCTATACTATAACATGTATTAAATAAAGTATATACCAAAAACAAAGTAACTTGCAATATTATTATGCAGATAACCACTTTTGAACAGACACTCCTCAATTAAAGTAACCAATTTGAATAGGGCGAAAGACTCAGCATAAAACCAAGTTAAGAAGATATAAGAGATAGCCTTATTGAATACTAAAATCTACCAAAACAAGTGAGTTAAAAAGATCGTTAAAGAAACCGAGTTAAAAAGCAGTTTGTAGGACAAGGGAGTGTATTTTACGTCACTAGTTCGTAGGTAAACGTATAAACACGCAAGAGAACTAACATTCCTAGGCAAAGGCAGTAAAAAGTTGAAAGGGTCTGGTAAAATAGCGATAAAATCAGCGAAAATAAACGAATCCGGCCATAAAATATGTAATTAAAGTGGGAACGAGTTTATTCCTCGTAAAATTTCATCGCAGCACATTCGACAAGAGTCGTAAGCCGGGGCTGATTCTGTTCATTTGTTTTGCTCAATCCTTTCCCGGGGACTAGCGTCCGCAATATTTTTCTGCAGCTAGTTAGACGAAGTTGTTCCATTTCCCTCAAAATATTGACCTCAAAGTCATTCCGCTGGCGTCTCCCTGACATATCAATAAATCTCGAAGCTTTTATCCCCAAAGTTTTCCCCCACGAACCCCAGAGCCCCAGCCATTGTGTGCAATTTCTGTCTGATCTTTTCGTCTTCCGTCTTTTCCGCTCCGAGCGCCCTCCAGCGCCGGGAAAAAGAATTTATTTGAGTCGAGCTCGTAAATCTTGAGAAACGGTTTCCGATAAGCAAAACCAGGTGGGAGTGGGGTGGCTGGTGGTCGAAGTTTTCAAAACTTAAAAGCTCCACAAATACTTCGCCAACACCGACCTCGTTCCTGGTCTGGATTGTAAATGAAACTTTCCCGAATTTATTTCCCAAACGGGGCGTTGAGCCCTGTCCTTCGAACTTTGTTTTTCAAAGCGAACCCACAAATCTGTTTGTCGAGATTAGAGCGATACCCTTGGCAAGCTTCGTAAGGAGCATATTTCTAGCCGCAAAAATCTACGACCACGTGATTCCTTTTGTCGAAAATACCAACGTTCTGCTCCTTCTGGACGCCAAAAAAAAAAAAAATGGCAAATCTCCGACGTAAATCGAAACTGTTGCAAACATATTTTTCATAAACTTTTTTTTTCCGGGGGTACTCGAAGATCGCAACGCGTAAAGGGAAATCTCCCTGCGGGATCGAAACGTCGCTCCTTGAAGGGACTGCAGCATTTTATTTATAAAGAGCCGAGCTCAGATAAAATTCCTGTCTGAATGTAGACGACGCTGAGTAGCTGGAGATAAACATCGACGTAAATCGTAAATAATTCTCCCGAAAAGGAAAACAATGTTTTCTGTTGCTTTATTGTGTCCTTTATAGCTGCAGAAGCAGATAATTTTCCATTTACGAAGTATTCTTCTTTTTAAGGACATTTCCTTCCGACTTCATTGCGCTACCATCTCCTTTCCTGGCCGGGCTCCTCCAAACTTTGCTGCGGAATATTCCAAGTGGCACTGGAGCACATCCCCTCTATGGAATAGTTTCGACTACAAGCCTCAATCTTGATAATGAAATTGTAATTGTTAATCTCAAAAGCAAATTGTACAAGGCCACTAATGCCGCCATTTTCTGGACGTTTGATATTTCTGGTTCATACAAAATGGGGTCCTTTATTGCGTAGAATGAACTCTAAGTTGCTGCAACAAACGTTTATTGGTGATTTACAAACTTATTATATTGCGGTTAGCTATGATTTTTATAAAAAAACAGGTCGTTTAATTTTGATTAAGCAATACAGTTACATAACACACCAATCCGCATATGGTTGTAGTAAAATGTGAAGGGAAATGTTAACAGTGGTGTAAGTACACTGTCAAACATGGGTTTCTATTTATACGTCTAAAATATAAAACTACGCTTAAAGATATAAAATTACATTTAAATAAATTGTAAGTTGTTAAAAAAACACGTATAAATTTCCATACGGCTACAGAATTTTTCGGTCTTCCAATTGTTTTGGTTAAACACCCAAAAAAAAACTATGGTTACAGAGAAAAATTTCGGCAAACAACCTAAGCAATTATATACAGAAAGAGTCTTATTTATATACTATATGTTTTTGGTTTTAAAAATACGGCGTAATGTAGTAAAATTCACACATTAACACAAACAACACTATACTTACCAAATAAGTGCTAGGAAAAGCATACTTGTAAAAACTTTACAATTAACCCATATAGGACAAATTAACAAAGTTTTTTTTAGATAAATTTTCCGATTTTTGGAAACTTAAGCTTATAGTATAAAACAGCAATCTGGATTTAATGGCAATTCCTTTTTTTATACCTGCATCTGGAAAAAATTTTCTGAATATACTTTTGTCAAAAGTAGCTTTACCTATTTATAAGCACTTAAAAAGAACGAAAATCCTAGTTTTTCGAAAACAGGAAACAACGACAACATGTTTTCGAATCGTTTAAATAGTTTTTCTACCTTGAACTAAAAAGTCGAACAGCTCGCAGGAACAATAAGCTTAATAACAACAAGCTTTTTTGTTATTAAAAATAGTCTTGTAAAATGTTAAGCTCGATTATCTCGAAACCATGGTTTTAGACCTGGTTAACATAAAAAAATAACTATCTAAGAAAATAACTAAGTACTCAACTGATTGCTGTAATTTTTTAATTAATTTGTACATATTTATACTGTAGCTATATCCCGAACCGAAATCAAAAAGTTAGTAACAAATTTTGCGATTTTTAGTCGATTTTCCGATCTCAAAAGTGGGTTTTCTTTACAAACGGCCACCATTTTGTTATTTTTCGGTGAAAAAATTTCCTTTTGGTCCGGGCAACTAAATAATCTGCCTTTTTGGTTTGTTTTTTTTTACGCTCCAGATGGCCGAAATCATATGTGTTTATGATGATTTGAAAAAAATTGCGTAACCAAAAAAAAAAAACAATGTAAAAACCAAACAAAAATATTTTTGTACTCTTAAAGTTTGAATAAATATACCTGCAAAACGATATTTTGATTTCTCCTGTAAAAATACAATATTAAACAATTTTTTTTTCATTCTAAAGATAGAAGACCCCTTAAACTTAAAGTACCTAAAGTACCTTTGTACAGCAGCATCGATCCTTATGTCAGGAAAATTAAAGTATGTGTAGAGTGACGGAAACTTACTTTTACCCCTAAAGGGCTTACATCCATGTTTACTTCAAATTTGCAGCCAAAGTGTGTCAACCTGCAAGAAGAAATGTAAAAGGAATTAGAACATAAAGTTGTGTACTAGATAATCTTATTTTCTAAGAAAATCTTTAAGCTGTAGTGTAAGATTTTGTGACAGCATGCGTAGTGAAAACCCCTTTAACAAATTCAATGTGAAAACAGGATGGAATCGGGTTACGTCGCAAATATTTGCAACAAACTTGAGAGGATCTTGTGTGTGCCTTTTGACTGAATAAAGCAGTTTAAGAGCATTTTCAGCTCCAACATTCCGAAATAATTGAAGGATGAAATAGAGAAAGCTTTGAGTTCCACACATGAAAACCCCTTCAGACGAAATTCCATTTCTTGGATTGGGGGAAGCTAGAAATAATACTTCATACTAGGAGCAGTCCTGGTGATATTTTTCATTTCAAAACCTATTTCGGGAAGTACATAGTAAGATTTTGCACAAACTGCGGATTTTTATAGAAAATCGGCAACTTTCTTCGTTGAAGGCAGACGGGGCGCGAATAATGACGACGACTGTTCGTTACACCACTTTGAAACACCTGGCGGGATTGAGTGAAAAGCACCCGTAATTTGTCGTCATTGTTAGCCGCGTTTTCTGCTCCTGCTGAATTTGAATGCTTCCGTTCTGCGCTCTAGAATTGTTTTTTCCGAGGAAATTCAGTTCGGGAAAACCGACCCGGGACCACTGGTAGAAGTTAGAACCCACCTTAAGCGCAGGCATTGTTCACATTAAGCAATTCAATTTAAGTGTTGAAGGATATCAGGTGCAGAGATTTTGCTAGTGAGAATAGCACCGTGCGATTTCTCGTAATTGGGTTGAACCTCAAGGTGGCAACTCACACCTAATTAGCTATTTTCTTTTCAATATCGCTTCTTATAAAATTTTGATTGTATTCGGTTTTATCGAATGATCGCCACTTCTATTACTTTTTTAATTCAAAAAACAAATGAATTCTCGGTTTCTAGTGTGCCAAGTTCACTGAGTTTCTTCAAAAAAGTAAATATAATAACCAAGTTAACTTTGACTTTTAAAAAAATATCAAAAAAACGTTTTGTTTTATTATTCATTCAGAAATTACCTCGCGCGAGTTTACATTATATACCATAAAATAAAATAAATTATTATCATTCAAAATAACCAAATAGTATTTCATTCAAAAATAACATTTATTTCAGAAAGAAGAAAGCACCAAAAATAAATAATATAAAAAAAATATATCTAAAACATTTAAAGATGGAGACAGACGTCCCCATACTAGGCTACCAGTTTTCCTTTTATAATTCTATATTCTACATTCTTTTAATTAAGTGGATACCTTTGAAGCGACTTTTTATTAAATATGTGCCTTATGTTATATTTCTAAACTCATTTATGTTTTACAATTACTTTTGTTTAAAAATTTTTCTAATATTGCCTAATCTTATGTTTGTAGTTTTTGGGTTACAAATTTCAAATTTGCGAAATTTGATATGATGAACCAACCCAATTTGACTATAAATTGCAGTTTTCAAACGAAAAGTTCTTAACTTAAAGTCAATTTAATTTCAAAATTATGAATAGGTCTAGTTTTGCAAACTATAGTCTCTCAATTTTAGACTAATCTGGTTTTGAATCTGCTATTAAAAATTTCTGCGATTCCATAATTTCAAGATGGCAAACAAAATTTCGTATTCAAAATATTTCATTTATTATATTATCAAATCGTTTATATGTAGTTGGCTGAACATTTTCAATTTCAATAAACTTCGAGCCATGTTAAGGGCGTGCTTGAAAAGCGGGCTTGTTGCAGGCATGATTGGTTGACAACCGTACCTGTTGCAAGCTTAAAAATGGAAAATGTTTGGGTGTACATCGGGCGCGTTGCGGGCGTGCTAAAACATTAGATACTTTTACTCGGGTATTTTAATTGGTATAACCGAAAACAAAGTGATCAGTCATGATGATTAGATCAGTAAATTTTCGGATAACATTCAAGAACCTCAATAGCCAAAGATATTTAATAGTACTTGTACTTTTCTCAAAATGTTTTTTCTTCCCTTAAATCCTTCTATAATTAGATAAGGGAGCAAAGATAAGTGAAGGGTGCAAATTCTGATAATATATTGGAAAATTCTCTGATTCACCCTCGAGGCTGGGTAGTAAATCAAATATAAGAAATTAACCCCTGTACGAGTGCCAACTTAAAATCGTTTTGCTTGCAAAAGTAATTACTCAATTTTTCCTCCAGCATTTTGTTCGTCTGTTAGCTTTTAAATTAGTGCCTTCGGGGAAGACAAATTGCCTCATTTCGAATCGCGTAACAAGGTGTGTACCTCAATCAGTTCTCCTATTTTAGCTAGCACACCTTCTGACCTGATATCCAGATAAGCGAATTTTAGTGCAATTTCAACCCTCGGAATTAGTGAGAACACGTCAGGGGCTAAGGGTAGAAAAACGAGCTAAAAACTGAAGCAAGGCAAACATAATCGCGTGCCACAAATAACTCTTTTCCCTTTTGGCCTCATCATTGTTGCTATTACTCGACGTTGTCGGCTTAGCCCTGCACCACCTTCGGCTGATTAATGACAAGAAATAATTTAGCGGGGGTGCGGGCCGCAACCCAGCAAAGGGGTCACCTAGCTCTGAATTCTTTTCGGTTTATGTTTTTATTTTGTCGTTTGGCATGTTTTTTTCGATGGATTTTAAGGTGGATTTGTCCTAGCCCCCGGCATGACAAACGCTCGGCAATTAATTCTAGAACGCTTTGTTGGGGATATTTTTTGGAGTTATACAGCTAAAAGCTTTCCCCCGTAATCTAGGAAAGTAACTTGACACTGTAATTTTGTTTTTAACAATCGTTCCTTTTTATAAAATAGGAAAAAGTTTACTTATAATCTTCATTGTTGTATTGAAAAATTAAAGCAGGAACCGAAAATAATGATTATTTCTGAAATTTGGAAAACAGATAATATAACTTTATACCAAGCTTAAATCAATTATGCATTTAATTTGTAGCCTTACTTAGAACCAATATTTCTTGTATAAAAGGATTAATTACTTTGGGCTAAATAAAATTTATTACATTGTATATACAATAGGGTTTATTATTACCTTAATGCTAAAAATTATTTATTTCATTCAATTAATATTATTAATTAATAACTACACTAAAAATATAGCAATAATAACTAATCTTTTCTTGATTTTTAGCCAACCAATTGAATTAGTTGTTATAGTTTCATAATAATTTAAAGTAGTGAAATCAACTAAAATAGTTCAGAAACTAACTAAATTTGCAAATGTTTTTACCACTGTTTCAGTTCTATCAACTAATTTATTTAGTTGGCTGAAAGAATAGTTAATTTTGCTAAGGCTACGCATATTTTTGTTAGTCGGTGTAGGTAGCCTCCGACTGCCAATTAGTTATACTTTGTCAGTTTATTACAAATATTAGCCAGTTAGATACCTAGGTACATCAGTACTTATGTTAGCAATAAAATATACCTTTCAGTGCATTCTCTATCAGCATACATCTAGAACGACACAAGTACAATTTTAATAGTAATTTATTTATAAATTTAATTATGAATGTGTCTTGTTCACATCATTTTAGTTCTTTCTTCTAGTCAGTCGGGTTTTTTGGTTTTTTGAATTAACTTTTTTATTACCTACCGGATATCGATTGTTTGATAAAGTAAATGACATGCAGTGAAATTTACTAAATTTTCAGAAGAATATACCAAAGCAAAACAATTCCAGCATTTAATACCTATACATAAAGAAGGAAGACGTTATGATAAATAAAAGTTAAAATCTATTGACAATCTGTAACATTCCGCAAAATAGTTTGATAACACAGATTTTGATTCTTCAGTAAGAAATTATATCTCGGAGGGCTTTCACCGCATGGCCATAATTCATTTATAGCTTAAACCACACTCTCGGCAACTTTGTTGCATATATAGGAAACTGTGAGTAAAGATTACACCAATCTTGAAAACCTCACCTTTCCTTGAAATTCACCGCAGGTCCCATCCGTCCGCTCGAACTTGGTAAAACTTTACTTGTCCACCTTCAGAGTCGAATCTCCAACTTCAGCGGGTGCTGTGAGCTCAAAATTATTTAAGTAATTTATTACGTTTGAGGTAAACCGCTTATATAAATTAAGCCACCGAAATCCTGAAATATGCCTTCAGACTTATAAAATTTGACTACTCAGTTTTGTTTTTGTAACACCCTGTGCTGGTCTCTCTGCTCCAAAAACTTCAGAGGCAGGGTGGAGCGCTATACTACAAAATATGTATGGACGCTTAGATAAAAAATGTTTATTGGCAAAAAGGTGCAGTGATTTTGTGGGATTTTGCGGTCGGATTTATCTGCAATAAGCCAAATGGACTTTTCAATTTGTTCGGCTACTGAGATTAAAGCGGTGCGGCGGTGCAATGCGAGGGGGCAGACATGAGCCACATAAACACGTCCCGCTTAGCTTTATAAATTGCTCAAATCTTAACCAAGTGCTCCTTTTTCGGCAGTTGTTTCAGCCGTTCGCCATACCGGTGGTATGTTGGGGGATAACAATTTTATTTCTTGGTTATGGACCCAAAAATCCAGGGGTCCGCCAACGCTCGCAATTTTCTCCGCTTATCTTCTAATCTCCGAGCAATAAACGAGTTCGTTTCAAAGTTTAAAGGGTTCCTTTGAATGTCCCTCTTTTTTTTCCAGCTATGTAACGCAACTTTCATCTTCAAAAAGTATATTCTGCAGGCTATGAGACTCTGTACGAAAGGAAAATTGAAATTTTGCTAGAAAAGCCGGGAGGGTTTCACTCAATCACAGTTCACTGGTGCTCAACTTTGATTTAATTTGAAATGCAAACCAAGGCGAAATGTAAATTTATGTTATCAACGGTGGAAGCCTTATCGATTTGCAAACACTTTAATGGCAAAATTTCAAACATTTTAAGTTTAGTCGCCTCTGTTTGCACACCAAATTGATATGCCGTAGATATGGGTTTTGGTATAGAGCCGCCAGAATCGGGCGCTCAAGTCAACGCAGAAGGAGATTAGGATGAGGACCCTCACTGGTTGGCAAAGGATTTGTGCGCAGTGCAGAATCTGTCGAAACCCTTAGTTACATTTTCAGTGGTAGAAATGCAGCCATCAATACTGCCAGCCGCACGGCACATAGAGAGAATTTGTTAAAATTTCCCTTTTTTACCCAACAAAAAAACCCCATAAAGAAGCTTTTCCGCCCGTTCATACAACACTGGAAATTGTTTGCCAGAAGCACGCTCTTTGCAATATCCACGACGCTAGCATTCTCCAGATGCTCTGTCAGTACGCAAGAGTGCTATATAAATTGTCAGGACTCGTCGAACAAACTGCTCTCCGTCAAATAAGTGGAAATGCGCTCATTGTCGGCCGTCTGCAAATGTATTTAATGTCACGAGGATTTTCTACATCCGCCAACTCGAGCCCTTTGAGTTTCCTCCATTCAATCGAAATGAAAATGTGTGACTGCTGCTGGGACGTATATCCTATTAGTGAGTCATGGCAACGATAAATTAATAGCATCGTATACCCAGATTCCCCCGAACCCACATATAAAAATCAAAAAAAAAACTTAAAAAACGCTTGCCTTTATGGATAAAGTGACATAAAATAGCACCTCCATTTCATGCAATCAATACGGAATATAATTTCACATGAATGTAAAAGAGCTTTAATTTAACGACCATTGAACAGGAACATGGAATTGCCTGCAGAACACTTGTTGGAGAAGTGTAATTACTCATTAAAACTAATTAAATGGCGGCAAAATTGAGTAATTTGTAACTCATTATGGTTCGTAGATTATCAATCAATTTATTTACTCACGAAATGTCGATTTTTGTAGGGCTATATATGCTGAATTAATATACAATTAAGATGTTTTGTAATTATGGTATAAAATGAGAATGCGAAATCATAAATATTCTGTCATATCACGAATTTGAATTATATCAGCTTTAAGAGGTGAAAAAGCCAAATGTTAACAATTTTTGGAAAAACAAAACGAAAAGGAACTCTCCACTCCACGTTGCTAACTTAAATTAAAATTTGAACATTCAAGTTATAAGGTATAGGAATGCGAAAAACTTATTCTTTCATAAACGGATTTCTTCAATACAACATACAGGTAAACGCGGTAGATATGTTCTGTCGAAAATCGCTTTATATACAGACTCTAGCTTGATACAAAAACTTGGATTTGGTTCTACAGCGATAAAAGTTTTAAAATCTTAGCTTGATTCTTCGACAAAATCAACTGCATTAGAGATTTCTTTCAAATATTTCCGCTCCCTCTTTAGCAGAGAAAAGTTCTCTAAAAAGACGACACAATTTTAAAAAAAGAAATTCTTCACTGTATAACTAAATTATACAACTTTACTCAATTTTTTGTAATAAAGGAGGCTTTGAGGAATTAAATTTACGTACTAGAGAATCTACGAATTAAGTACATACAATAATACTACAGGTATAGGTATTTAGATAATCGAGCTTTATTTAGAGGTAAGGTATTAAATAAAATATTTATGAACATTAAAAATAATGTTACAAACTTTCTTTCGCTATATAATTCACACTTGGGATTCCCATCAAGAGGATATAAGGATCGGCTTTCGATCCACACGATCTGGGGTCTGTGGCTAGGGGCACTGGTCATCAGCCACACTGATGAGATCTGACCAGTGTCCCAGATCGAAACGCCAACCTTTTTGATGGGCTCGTCTGCCTCGTCGGACAAGCGTCTCCATCCTCAACAGAAATTATAGCGGAGGAAAATTGTGAAATTTGTAACAATAATTATATATATTATACTATAAAGCTACAGGAAAACAAACCGGAAGCGTTTTGAAGTCCTCCTCCACACACCGCTCCGCTCTATTCGCCACCTTCACGTGAAACTGAAAATACTTAATTCGTCACTTAAGTTTCGCCCCACGCTTAGCTGAGTGAGAACTTAAGCGCGCACTGTGAATTTGGGCTTAACTGTTCGAATAGTCAACACATGATAACTGAAAAGAGTATTTAGTGATACGAAGACAGATAGCAAAGTTAAGTGTACCTACTTCTGATTTTTTGTAGTTAAAAAACAATAAAAAAACCTCTCGCTATTTTCATGCGACTAGGTGTAGGATGAAGTGCCATTTTATTTTGAAATGGCCTACTTTCGACTCATATACGCATTCAAATGCGCAAAAATAAAGCCTAAGCACATTCGGTTGGAATTAGGCGCACTTGAAGTTGGCTTCTTTCCTCTTGCCCGGATAACAATAAAAAATGATAAAGAGGCAAGAAAAACTTTTCTCATTTGTCTGTCATTCCTGGGAAGTTCCCTGTGGCACTTTAAAACTGCGCGCAGTCAATCTCAATTTCTAAGACGGGGAACGCTATAAAAGTTGTTTGCAGAAACGGAAACGTGTCGACTTATCTGACAGACGGTCCTGCCCCTGCCTATGGTCAGGATTAGTTCAGATATGAAAGTGGAACGCAACTTGGGAACACTTAGCGCGTTGCTGGCGAGGAGGAGCACAGAAAAAACTAGAGGAGCTCCGGAGTATCCTTTCATGGCGGCTATCAAATCTAAAGTCATCTGCCTTCGTGCGTTCCTCCGCCGAGATTGTTTAAGAACATTACGCTAATAAACGTTCCTCTAGTGCCTATAAAGGCACATCAAGGCCCAGCTTGACACACAGCGCCTATCGCCGCGCCGCACTCAGCCATGGAGCGTTGTGCTCCCTCGAAAGTGGGGCTCTGTCTAATGAAAGCCTCCCCTTGTTCCGACGATATGTCCGGAATGAAATTAATAAGGAAAAGTCTTCCTTCTTCTATTCATTTCAGCATTATTAAATATGATAAAGGGAGCAGCAGACAAGGCGCTGAAGGTGCGGAAGTTATGATATTAGAGAGCTCCCGCCGGAACGTCAGGAAAGGACGCGCGTATAATAAGCTAAAAGGAATCACGCTAGTTTCGGGCGAGCGAGGGCGGAATTTCATTAGGAATTGACTTGTGTGCATTGATTAATTTGATGAGTTGTGAGAGCCCAATTGACCGTTATTACCTCGTTATAATGGGATTATAGCGCTAATAATAGCGCACTAAGGAAGAAAGGGGAATGCCAGGACGTGAGTTGTACGAACAGATATTGAACACTTTGGCCTTCATTCCACGTTCTTTTGTTTTACAAAAAACTTTAGTATACCTACGCAAACTTTATGTTTTTGTAAGAAATATGAAGAAGTCATATAATTTTCATGAAACTACACTGTGGTGCATAACTTCAATATATTATTAAATTTTCCTTCGCTTATACTTCACACTTCGGATTTTAAACGTGCGAATATAAGTAGAGTAAGTGCGCCCTCAGTGCTGGCAGGCAGCCCGCACGCAATTATTCACGGGAGCCCTTTTCCGTTTTCGTCAATATACAATGTAATTTTTAAGATAAATACATATGTAAGCTCTTCACTTGAACAAATACTACTCGATGTGAAAATTGATTAAACCAAGGGAAAGATGAGTTATTGTACAATTATTGATATTAAGTTGTAAAATCATACACATAGTTGTTACAATTTTTTTAATTGCAATTACTAAATTTAAGGACTTTTTATCTAAAAAAAGAGTTTTGTATCTCCTTTCGATTTGATTGAAATTTTCAATGACAAATAATTTCTGCTGAAAAGTAAATGACTAATTGAAAGAATATGAACTATTGCATATGAATAGTTATCTAAGGTAATTTTCCTTGTGTAATTTTAAGATTCTTTCTTAAGTTTCGATGCATTCCTGGTGGAAAGTTTGTTACTTTTTAGTAAAAATCAAATACACGACTGTTGAAAATATTTGTAAGTGTTAAATTTCGAAATGTGTGAAAGCGAATTGATTTAATTTAGGTAGAATTGTGCCTTGAATGCGGAACAATTAATTATTTTGTTTATAAAAATATATACATACATATATTATTTAGGTATAAAATGGTAAGTGTTTTATAACTTTGCCTCTTTTGCTGTGATTTTTCAGATTAATAAATTAATTGTGTTGTGCGTCATATCATTTTACTTTATTTGTTTGAAATTTCCAAATATGCAGAGAAAATCTCAAAATAATTATAATGCCCAGCAACTGAGCGTGTAGTGTGTATGAATTGAGAATTATTCAATTGTTTGTTTCAACTAATTTAGATTCCCAAAATCTGCCATGACATGAGCAGCAAAACTAAATTTCAATTATGGTAGGAGTTGGGAATGAAATTATGGCGTTTGGTTCAAGCCTCGCACTCATAAATTCCAAGCCTTTCATGTTCGAGAAGCATTGCCGTCATTTCGGGAATACTAATGCAGGGCGAGTTCCGAAACACGATTTATTCCTGAATCTTAATTAAGCTGTCGAAAGCGGCGAATTCATGCATCATCAATCTTCATAGAAATTTGATGAATTTGTGAAACAACTGGCTTTGCTCCAGCCCTGTTCAGCTAACATTCCTATTAGCAGGAGTGGCCTGAATAATTATGCCGAGAGCCCAGCTTGCTACAGCCTTTTAATAATATATTACATAAACGCTCCCTTGCATTTTAGCAGAGATATAATCACGGAAAGGGATTCACGGCCTTGACGTGACGTCCGAGCATACGTGAAGTGAACCCCTCAGGGCGCGAGCCTTCTTAGAAAGGCTCCGGGTAAGGCTTACTCCGCCGAGATGAGCATCAGGCATTTTAGCCGGAAATTAAAAGGTTCTATATGTGTTGCATCTCACAAAGGATTGACATTGCTGTGATGAATGTCGTGAAAGGATCACAATATGCACAAAGGTGAAAAGTTTTCCTGTTCGGTTTCAATCGAAGTCACATAGGGATGAATGTAAAAGGAATCCCAACAAAGGTGATTTTCGCCAAGCAGAAAACTGAGGAAACTACAGCAAAGAATCCTGCTGAGGAAGAAGTAAAAAAGTTGCAAGAAAGAACGCACTTATAGAAATGAAACTGAATTGAAATTGAAGGAAGCGAAATTCCTAAGGCGTTCTTATTTGCGTTTCTAAAGTTTCTAAATTAAAATTGATGTATTTGTGAATTGTGGAAGGCGAAACTCTTATTAAAAGTGTAACCTAAGTTCCAATGCAATTTTATTAAAAGCACTCACGTTTTTTTTGCATCGTATCACGTCACGTGTGCCTAGCGGGAATTATCAGTACCTATTCTGAAAAATAATAATTAGATCTAAGGCTCATTCCAGATATTCAGGTATGAAGGTTTCATAATTCTAACGAATGATATCAAATGAATTTATATTCAGAACATCAAGCCGCAAGTAACAAATATTTAGCATTAACAGATTTCCTGGCACTATCAAAATCTGAAAATGATTATTAAATTAAAAAAAATATATATATTTTAAATTTTTTAAATTAAAAAAAATGTATTTTAATAGAAAACATTTAAAAAATGCATAGTTAACTCATATAGCTGGCACCGGGGATTTAGATTAACCCCAACCTCGTAATTCCCATTTTAGGTTTACCTACCTTGAGTTTTTTACGATTTTTTAATTTCTTTTGCGTATCTCAATATTGAATATTTCTTAAACGCCCTTTTTTTTATCTATATACATATAAATAAAGCATTACTAAATTATTGTAAACTTTTTTACAGCAAGCATTTTTGTGCTAGTTAAAGGTTAAAACCAATCTTCTTAATTTAAAAAAACACCTTTGGAATTTTATGAATTACTTTTATAAATTCTAAAAAAATTCAAACCAATTGATATTATTATATTACTACAGAAATACTTTTTTCCGGAAAGATTATATTTCAGCTACAATTAACTATTAAACTGATATACAAATATTTATATCTTTAATTACTTAAACTATAGTATAGTATTGTTGTATAAAATTAAGAGAAAAAAATATGGACGAAACAATAAACTAGAACTAACACTGGAAACTTGAAAAGTTAATTACAATGCGATATTTTGCTTAATGTACACCAATGTACGTTTGGATGCAAAGATTTTTAAGAGTGCGAATGAATATATCGAAATTGAAAAATTTCACTACATTAAGGATGAATTGTGTGTAATTTAAACAATATCGAATTCACACATTTTCTTAAGCAGGCACATAGGTACTATATGCTATCAAAATTTTCGATAAATATTCATATTATGGTCAAATGGCTTTAATATCAGGTCCATCTTAAAACGCGTTGTTCTCAACACGGTGGCAATGATGTTTTAACTTCAAATAATCAGTATGCGTCTGCGTAGATTTATACTTAAAATGGTTCTTTAGAACTTAAAATTTACAAAGAAAATACCATATTTACTACTTTAATATTTTTTTCAAAACTACGAGTGTATTGCTTTGCAAGCTTAAGCCATTTGGTTGATTCTCGAGAGGTAAGCGCAATGAAAATGCATTTCATAAAAATACTCACCGGCGAACACAATGCACCACTTTTCTGAAGTTCTCTCTTTGAAAAGCATAAAGCCAGAGATCCCTGAGAAAATTTACCCTCATCCGACAACTCGGAAACTGTTAAAAAAAAACGAGTGTTTCCATGCCCAACAATAAGACCCCGGACTGAGGAGTTGCGGGCACAAAGTTAACCCACCTTTTGTAGCCTAATTGAGTTGAAGAGGTGAACGAAAGCAACACTCAGGTTTGATGTAGTGTAGACTGTGTTCGGTTGTGCCACAGAAAAATTTCTAGTTAAATAAATTACAAATTCATGGCATTGTTGGGTGGCATCTCTCTCGAGAATTTCCCATAAAATCACGGGGCCGAAAGCCAACAAAGTCGCAAATTGTGGCATTCTCTACAAACAACTTCTGCTAAGCCGACATCCTTTGCTCGAAATTTATGTAATCAACCCTAGGTGAGGAGTGCCGTATCTGGTGGCGCTGAGGCGTAATCCTCTTTGGTGGGATAAACCCGGCGGTGTATCCTGCCAAGTTTCTAGCCACCTGTTATCCCGTATCAATCTTTCTCATGTATCGCAAAGATCCAAACAAATATCTTCTTACAAGGTTCATTGGCTTCATTCAGTCAAACCAATTAGGGGATAAGCAGGTCCCAAGCCTAACCCTCGGCGGGGGTGTCGGCCGGCCCTCCGCCGTTTTGACGCCTTAGTTTTTGCCCCCGCGATAATCAGAAAATTTAAGAAAATTTTCTTCACATTACTGTTGATTAATGCCCGATTTGTACGAAAGAGGCGCACCCAACGAAGATAAAAGTTTGCCATTAATTTTGAAGCAGGTGTGTGGGAGGTGAATTTCTTAAATAGAATTTCACGTGAAAGCGCTATTAACACCAGCTGAGGATAGCTGCGCCGGTAAATGGAACTTGAGAATTTCTTACCGCTGTTGAAAACAATTTTCTTCAAAATTCTTACAACCTAGAGATTCAGGATTCAGGAAAGTGAGATATTCGTCATGGTTATTACCACCACATGTAGGAAATTATGGAAACTTACAGATGTTCTTAGTAAACCCGGGACAAACGTGTGGAAATTATGGGACTTTTCCCAACAAAGTTTACTCTGAGATGGCGTGAAACCGATGTAAAAATATTTTTAAGATATATGTAGGTATGCTCGCTGTGAACTCTTCTGCAATTATTTCCATTTTAAATTTTTCTAGAAGTAAATTAAATCTCTGATTCGATAAAAAATTTACTTATTCCTAAAAATTCCTGAATGGCAAAAAAAAAAATTATGTAATCTTAAAATATTCCTTGCACAAATAGAGAAATATCCATTGAATAATAATAATAATAATAATGCTTATAAATAATAAGGAAATTAGTAATAACTTTTAAGCTTTGGCTAAACGATATTAGAATAGGAGATTTATAAATAAATTTTGTTCACTTCGACCTCTAAACAATTTTTTTTCGAACTGTTTGTCTAGGCATATTTAAATAATATTCTTTCTTTTTCCATAAACATATACGTACTAATTCCTACAATGGATCTATACTTTTGTGACAACACTGCAATAAACTTTTACAATTAGTTTTACTTACTGAGTGATATATATAATTACTTTTATCCGCTTAGTATGAAAAGCTCTAAGAAAGACCGTTTTTCCGAATTAGATGATTTATTGGGGATTTGGAAAAAAGATTTGAAGCTTTAAAAATACTATATTTAAAAAAAAGTTAAATGCAACGATAGCTACTGCAATTGCGAAACTTTTGGATTTTTTTAATTGAAAATCTTACTATTATATATTATATGATTCTGGCCTGACTGAGAAAACGTTATATGCACGGCTGTGTTGATTTTGCCGTTTTTACTATTATAATTAGGGCTTAAAAATGTTTGAAAAAACTTTTAAAGGTAGGTATGCACTTTAAGACAATTCAAACAACAAAAACAAATTGAAATAATTTTTTTAATCTTCGAAACGACAAGTGAATGACTGTTCGTTATAACAAAAAATCTGTAATAATATATAATATTATGTTCTAAACTAGCACTCTCTTGTCTAGACAAAAATGTTAAAATTTGCTGCAAATGGAGACAGACGATGTATAGCACAGATCTGTAATTATATTGAGTAAGTATGCTGCTATCTAGTAAGCTAAGAATATGAAAACAGATGGGAAAAAAATAAAGTGGTGGCTATTGAAAAATTATTTCGTTTCAACTTCTCTAATTAAATTTCATCATGTAGATAGCCCTCATGTGAATTTTTCAAAAAGTGGACTTATAATTATAACATTGATTGAGTTCATGTTCGCAGAATTAAGAATGCAGTGGTGCAAAGGTAGTCAAACTGCTAAAAATTGGACATATACCTGCATATAAAAAATTTTGGTAGCTTAGGTTATGTGATGCAGATAAAATCTATGTGCTACCAATTTAACGTCAGATATTTAGTACATAGTAGTGCCAACAGTAACGTTCTGCTTTTAGCAGTGAAAGCACAAAAACCCACTGCAAATGCAGTTTTTAGTTATAACTGCAAAGTTAAACTCAATCATATTCAACAATAACGACTCAATTATCGTGTTTCGATTTTGTTTCGAAAAATATTGTTTTGAGAAAAACGCGTTTAAAGTTTTTTAGTCCGCTTGCACTGCATGACAAAGCATTAATTTTAAATTGCTACAAAAGCTAAAGTCTTGAAAATATCGTGATACAATTTTCACATAATGATTTTCAAAAGTAAGTATATACATACATATGTATTATAGAGTTAAAATACATAGGTATATGTAAAAAATGTACAATTTACGGGGTGTGCAATTGTTCCATCTTATCTCTGTTTTTGCTCTGTTAAAAGAAATAACAAAAGATTTCAAATGTCGGCAGTTTCTAAATACATTTAAAGTTCGGTAGTATTTTCATTATCTTACCGAGATTCCCTAGGAGCCAAAGTACGCCAACTAGAAGCGGTTAATCATCGTAAAACTTCCTTTGATTTGAGTTAGATTAGGAAGACAAAGCGCACAGGGTCCATGGGGAATGGGATTAAAAGGAACGAAGGAGCTCCTCCATCCGTCGAACGACTTCGCCCCGTGTTGACTAGCTCCATACGTCGTGATACATCCGATAGACAGGCAAAGTAAATTAAATTTGCTTTCCTCTCATGTATCCATTTCACAGAATCCCAGATGGAATATCCCCGCAGTGAGCTCTGTCAGCACGCTCACCTGCTCGGGTGCCATTAACTTGGCATCCCCGGCGCCCTGCCTGCCGCGTCTTGTCGCACACATGTGGCAGCTGCGAAACCAGACCGCGCCCCAATTCTGCTCCCGTGATCACCCTAACCTCACTAAACAACGGCGGCGCTGGAAAGGACATGAAATTTTTTTTCATCTGTGTTTTCCATTCACTTATATGTGTCAAGTGCCTTGTGGAACACGGCTACACGGGGCAGGGGCGGCCCACAAAATATGCGCAACCACGGAGCAACTGGGGGCCCTAACGCTTTTTTTCGAAATAAGGCTGCGATTTCATAGCGTGGCAGCAAGATAAACCTGAGGGGGGGCGCACAGGTGATACAGACCTTCATTTTGCCGTACAATGGCAGGGCACGTGGTATTTACAATTTAAATTTTCCACCCCGCAAACAATGCCATCGGCTGCTGTTCCTCCTGAGCAACATGTTGCCTTCGACAAGGCAGTGGCGGCGGCGGGGGCGTAATGAGCTCAGGATTTTACCGAACGAATGTGATTAGATATCAGTTGCCTGCATTTGAAAAAAAGCCCCTTTAAAATGTATGAAGTTTCCTGTAATTTTGAAATTGTAATGAGCGCCAAGGACGTCCTCGGCAACGCGCCAAAGAGGGTGCTTATGCACACCAACCCCCGAAGAGCGTCACACTTGAATGTGAAATGGAAAAGAATAAAAGCATTTAAGGTTCAGTTCACATTCGCCGACTTGAAAGGCGCCATTCGACAGAAGATCCTTTTTTTGTTATTTTATTTTCTGCTGAAGAAGTCTTCTTAATTGTATTCCATGTCGACAGTCTAGACGAGAGTCAAACATCTTTAGCAGCTTTTAGAAAATTCTGCGTTCCGTAAAATAATGCAGTTTATTTTCATATGTCTGGTTATGTGCTTAAATTTCTTAAAAATGAATTTTAAGAAACTGCTACTTTAAGAATTAATTTTGTGTTTTGGCATCCTTAAAGTATTGTTGTTACTTGCCATTGATCCCTAAGTAGCAATTGGTGAATTATTTGCTAACTCGAAATCTTATCACAACATTCTCACAATAATGAATTTAGTTTTAAATTAGTGTATGTATTTGTAATTTTTACATTATACAATAGTTTTTTGAAAATTGAACAAAAACATTTTTGTATCATAAGATAGGTAAGCAGTTCTATATTTTTTTATAAAATCCTTTTTCATTTATTTTAATTGAATGCACTTGCGTTACAGATACTCACCGAAACCAATCGCCAAAGGTAGTGGGCCCTTGAATTCGTTTTATTAGCATCATCAATATCCATGTTTAAGTAAATAATGTAATATTCTCATATGATTCAAACATATCAAATTTCACTTCATTAAAACAAACATGCATATGTAGCAAATTCTTTTCTTCTCTTAATTTTTCCTAAACCTCTATTTGAATTTGGTCCAATCCTGGTTCAATTCTTCATTTCATTGCATTCAACTGGAAAGCCAAATTTAATTTATGTGCATTAAAATATCTGATGCGCATCTTTATTGATTAGCAAGTTTTATCTTTTTTGTAAAATGTACAAAAGTGGAAATTGGCATCTTTGTTTCTATGTACGAACCTATTTGTAAAACAAGCTTAGAATTACAAAGTGTAAGAAGTTGTAAAAATTATATTCAACTTCAGAATCATAACCAATTGTACGTCTCGCCAAAGAGTTTTAAGAATTAAATTGCAACCTCCGGGGTAGAGTCTACCATTATGCAGCTAGAAAACAGTTGAACATTAAATCACAAAATGTTAACATACAAGGATTAACAACAATTATACAATACAATGACAAAATACAGAATTTACTTATATTGCTTTCTTTGTATACTAAATTATTATTAAGTACATAGATGTGGGTGCTTTTCCGGAAATAATAATTAGAGTTTTGCTGAAATAAATACTGGAACATATATTTTGCATACTACAGGGTAATAACCATAGCGTAGCTATATTATATAGTAAAAGAACATAAACGATAATATTTTATTAAATTGACGCAGTTTGAAAAAGTGTGTCAGACAACTTTTTAGTTCAATGAATACGAAGTTGTCTGGCACAGATTTACACATGCACATTTTCCTTTATTTTTGCCTCAACAAAAGGCTCTGAAGAATGAAGCAATCTTGGCCTACTTTTACCTTTATATCTAAATACTTGAATGCTTGAATACTAACGTGGGATTCCTCGTTAAATTCAAGCATCTGGTGTACAAGTCATAAAACACTGCACAGACAGCTTCCTTAAAATGATTTCATTTTAATGAACTTGGCTTCCTTTTATCTGTCTTTCATTCTAAAGTAATAAATTTACCAAGTGTTCATAAGCAATTTTCTCCATAATCTGAAAATTATGTAAATGCCCAGTCGAGAAGAAGAAAGCTCTAAACTCCATTGTTATTGATTTAATCTGTTATATCACAACTTATAATATGCACATATGTAACAATATTAGTAGAAATAGTACTCGAGATTAAAAGCTTTTGAATTATATATTATACCTAGATAAATATGTATACCTACATACATATTAGTAAGGAATATCAACATTTTATTTTATTTAAAAAAGTACTTTTTTCTCCTGATTGAAAAATCGGTCATCGCTAATTTAAATCCTCTAATTAATAAACCTAGAACTTAACATCTAAGTGAGGATTTATCATAGTTTTGCGTGAAAATAAAAAAAAAATTATTGATCGTTTTTACAATTTAGTAAAGATGAAAACGAGTCACTATGAACTATTTCTCTTAAATTATTTTTTTACTTTTCATATACAAATCGTTTGTTTTGCTGCTCAAATTCAATCAGTTTTGTCAAGTTAGAAAATTTTAACATAATTCCTCACTACTGATCCTTATACCAGTTAACTCGTTTTGACGAGTATACTCGTCATGGAAAAAGTGCAAAATTGTGTGTTATATGTGAGTAAATACCTACTAGTCATAACACAAAATTTTGTATTTTTTTCATACTCGTGCACTCGTCATAAACAGTTAACTGGTTAAGAATGAAACATTAATGTACATACATTACTGACTTCTAAGTTTCCCTTTTAAATGTGAATATGAATAGAATCCTTACCATTACTATTCCTTGCTCATTCACATGTTCCTCTCGATTTATTATTATTACTGCATGCGTACATATTCAATTTATTTATTTTTTTACATTAAGATACGAGCAGAGTTTACCTTATACCTTGAACCTTACCATAAAATTTATTGTAAATTTTACTCTCGCTACTATGACATACAGGGCCAAATCAGTCACTGTTCTTGTTAAATTATCCATTTCTAAAAATAGCTCTTGTGTCTTAAAAAGTAGGCATCTTTTATGCAAATTAGACATGAAGGCATCATTTATTCCATTCCCTGCGGCAGAAAATGTTTAATGTTATATGGCATCAGTCATGTTATTTTAAATAAAAGAACCTCACAACGCACGAGGTGGAATGAAGAAGATTTTCTTTCATTCCTGTCCCTCGGTATGATGTTCTGACACTTGGGTGGGGAGGGGTATCAGCAATATTCTTAAAACCCTATTCATGTATCACCGGTTGAATGATGCTGCTTCTGTCTGCCAAGACACGTACCCTGTAAGTTGGTTAGAAGACAAAACAAAAGACAGGGTGGCTCCTTAAATGATGACGCTGTTTCTGCTGCTACTCAGCCAGAATATGTTCCTGTAAAATTCCCAAAGCAGCATTTCTTAAGTCAAACTCCGTCGCAGTTGTGTGTGGGCCTGTGTTCGACCCAACCGTACCCACCACTGGATACGTCGGGTTCCTTCAGGTACCCCAATAACGATGGAAAAAAGGGAGCGCACAAGGGCAGGACGGAGACGTTACTGAATGGAATGACTAAAATAACAGGCGGACAGATGAGTTGTTGAAAGCATAAAAGACACATTTCATCATTTACCCGCTGACATGATGAAATATTCAGCTCACATAATACGGCTACTCCCTGGAAGGGATCCCCTCGATCCGGGCGTTCCCCATACATAAACGCCATACCCACAACATTTTCTATTTTATTTAGTTCTGCGATGTACTCTGCGTAAATGGTACAGAAATGAGCAAAACATCACAGGGAATTTCCCCGATTGGGATAATATCTCACGTGTTCGTCGAGCACTGGGGCGGATTTCTTTCCCATAAATTGAATGAATTCATCCCAACAAACGGAGAGAAGACAATTTTCAACTTTATACAATTTTAAATTTTGCCGAATGTTTTAAGAGAAAACAATTCAAACGTTTTTTATTCTTGTCTCAAATGTTCTATTACTGCGAATCAATCAATCTTGTCTTGTCAGTCCCGCTTTTCTAAAGTCTACTAGCACTGACTTGTAAGGTATACGCATAAAAGATACCCAAATAAGAACCACCTATAGTTATTAATCATCAAAAAGTCAACAGAGCACTATATAAGATATGTGTTACTTATTAGAATCTTAACTTCAGAAAAAAACATCATGCCTCATTTTAAATATTTCCACTTTTTTTAAGCACATTTTAAGAAAAAGTATGCTTTAGAGAAAAACCCAAGTTTCTATTTTAATGAAAGCTTAGTGCATTGACAACATTGTAACATAAAAAATTGTTTTATTTTTGGCAATTGCAATAGCACACATACATACAACATACATTAAGGAATGGTACCAAGATTTATTTTCTTCAAGTAAATCTGTTATAATTATCTATAAATATTATGAAATTAAGAAGAGTCAAAACGTAAAAAAGTAGGGGAGACCGGGTACAAAAGTAACATTTTTTACTTTTGCCTTGATTTCTGGTTAGGTGTTATTATTTTGATGAAATTAATATAGCCATATAAAAATTCCGTTCATGTTCTTTACATTAGTATCTTGATTTACCTGATTATTGTGTATTTTGTATGAATCACAGAGACTTTAAAAAAATTCGTCCGTTGTTACTTTCGACCACGTTGGCAGGTCGAAAGTAACAGGTCAAAATGTTTGTAATAATTATGATATTACATATTAAATCAACAAATTATTTATTAGAAATCTTTTTTATTAATAACACAAATAAGCACTTTCATTTTAAATGCTAAAAAAATATATATTTTACGAAAAAAAAAATCAATATTATTAACTCTTCCTTAGAAACTGTGTTTAGTAATTAATGACATAAATTATTGTATGATCATAATTTTTTCTAATCACACTATTCAGTATCAGTCTTCTATTCAGACTCGCAATCAGTAAATCAATCCGAAGACAAAAGTAACATGTTACTTGTCTACCCATAGGGCTATGTTACTTTTGTACCCTACCACATTTTTGTTAAAACATGGACGATAACCTGAAAACGGAACGTGCTAGACAAAAATGAATTAAAACACTGTGTAATAAATCTAATCTAGAATTTATATGCAAATTTTCAGATCAATATCGTCCTTAGTAGTATTAGTAAACATAAAATAAGTGAACGTCAAAAAACTTAGTTTTGACTTGTGAAATCACTTATTGTCCTCTCACAAAACCTAGCAGCGCTTGGCGCGCGCGGTTACTGAATGCAAGAGAGGGGGGCGCCACCGGCCATCACCTGATGGCAGCGAAGCGGTATTTTGACTATTGGATAGACCTACAGAGCCTTTGTTACTTTCGACCCGCCGTTACTTTTGTACCCGGTCTCCCCTACTAACAAAAATATTCATTTTGGTAAATTTTCTATTAAATTAAAAAAACAATTAGTTAGCAATTATATAATTAAAAAAAATTCTTTTTCAAACATAACTACATATCATGACAGATTTCAAATTATCGAAAAATCTCACAAAAAATGATTCATTAAAATAATATTAGTAACTGGAAATACTGGCGATCAATAATAATATTATTTATATTCAAAACAGTTTCACGGTTGATGCCATAAATTACCTAACAATCCTCAGCCTTTAGCTCTCTTAAAGTTGATTGATTTTGATCGCTTCAAGACGAGAATACACGATTTTCTTTTGAGTAGGTAGGTATGCTTTTTAGTTAGTCAGGTTTTCAACCTTTCTAACTTTTTTTTTATTTATGTTTTGTTTTAATATGTTCTTAACAAATTATGTTATCCGCTAATAATAGTTACGCATTTTTCTTAAGAAATGGCTATCGAGGTAAGGTAAAAATTTTTTTGTACTGCTTATTTTTAGGATTATTTGTTTTCAGAAAACAGTTTAAAACAAGAATTTTAATACAACTTTAAGTAGATATCAGTCTATTAAATTTGTGTGCTCGATTCAAACAGAAGGGCTTAAAGCTCACAGTCAAATAGATAACATTGAACTACTCATAAAATTATTACTGTTGTGTCGAAAATACTCATTTTTAAGTAAAGCCAAAAGTTGCAAGATGTAGGTATTTCTTAAAGGTCAGACTTTTGAAGAATGTAAATAAATAGAATTTTCCATGTTTCAGGATCTCGAGGAACCAGGAAATTCAGAGGGACTCGGAGCAATTAATATTTTTTTCGCAGACTGCAAAAGTATTTAAATTGTTTGGTGTATGGAGTGATGACAAAAGCTTGAATACAGTGAAAAGGAATAAGACCGGTCCCATAGTTACCCCAATTTGCTCGGTTTGTATGGTTATTATTGCTGTGACTGGATTTTTTGAGCTAAGATCCAAGGGAGACTGCTTTAAATCGTTGTTGGTACTAATTTTGTCTTTTGCAATTATCTTTGGTGCCCTGAAGATGTTTCAAATATGGAATTCGGTCCATGCAACGAGTTGTACGTCATTATATAAATCTTTAATACCCTCTTCAGACAAATACTCGTATGCATCTGCTTTTAAGGGTACATGTTAATATGTATAACGAAAGTTTAAACTTTTCTTTGTTTTCCCATTAATTATTAGTCTGTGATTTTTCCCCCGTTGCAGTTCGTTATAAACATGTACCATGAATACAGGTCAAAAGTATTATTTTTTTTTTGTATTGAATCTTCCTCAAAAATAAATAAATATCTAAACATTACTAATAAATAATATATATACACACCTATAAGCCAACAGGAGCTCCCTTTGGAACCCCTGCCCTTGTTTGGGTGATCCTATACCCCAAGGATGCTCATTGAGATCCTCACCTCCTCTTTATGATCGACAGATCTACGGGTGTCAGTCGAGCCGGTGTTTAAAACCACCAGCGCGGTCTTGGACGTGAAGTCCAGGACACGTCCACCACGGGAGTTGGGTCCGGCCCCTTGCAAACATGGCTATAATAGTCTTTCCCTAGGCACTCAAAGCACATGGACACGACCACCCGCCTCCGGATCTTGACCCCAACCCAGCCGGCCTTAATCCGGGCAGCCTGCAGATAGGAGTGGGGAGCCTGGAGACACCCCTCTTCGCCACCATCGGTGAAGCCTGCGCGCTCACGGGCAGTTTGCGAACCACAAAACTTCGCGGGTGGATTCTCCGGAGCGGGGTTCTGCCCCGCCCGCGTCAAAGCCCAAACGCTCACTGACCCAATCGGGGCAGTTTGCGTAACGCAGGACTTCGTCGTGGCAAACAAACTTTTAGAAGTAATTGATGTATTATTAATATTTTATCACCCTTTTCAATTTGTATTCTCAATTCAAACAGAAGGCGTTCAAGCTCACTATCAAATAGATAACATTGAACTACACATAAAATTATTACTGTTGTGTCGGAAATACACCTTTTAACTAAAGCCAAAAATTGCAAGATGTATTTCTTAAAGGTAAGACTATTGAAGAATGTAAATAAATAGGATTTTCCATGTTTCAGGACCTCGAGGAACCAGGAAACTCAGAGGGACACGGAGCAATTAATATTTTTTTCGCAGACTGCAAAAGTATTTAAATTGTTTGGTGTATGGAGTGATGACAAAAGCTTGAATAAAGTGAAAAGGAATAAGGCTGGTTTCATAGTTACCCCAATTTGCTCGGTTTTTATGGTTATTATTGCTGTGACTGGATTTTTTGAGCTAAGATCCAAGGGAGACTACATCAAATCGTTGTTATTACTAATTTTGTCTTTTGCAATTAGTTTTAGTGCCCTGAAGATGCTTCAAATATGGAATTCGGTTTACGCAATAAAGCAGTGCTTTAGATCACTTCAAAATATAGCCTGTAAATTCGAAAATCAGGCCTACATATTGAGAGCCCTCAAAATTTACCGCATTTTATTCATATTGGGACTCGTAGTGTTAAATTTAACAATGTTTTGTTTTTTCAACATTCCAACATTTGAAAGCAGAAGAACCTTGCCCCTTGAATTAAAAAATCCAGTTGATATAGTGGACCTAATGAAAAGCCCTTTCTATGAAATAATATATGCTTATCAAATTGTCGCATGTGTTATTCTTTCCAATATACTAATAGCTTGTGATACGGTAAGTTTTGAATTTGTCAAATATTGTTATATAAATTTTATAACAACTCGTATTTGAAGATGTTTTGTGGAGTATTGGCAATTGTGGCAGCTATCTTGGAAAGTATTAATAATTTGTTCGTAAAGGCTTTCATTGAAAATGACCCACATAACACCAGCGAGAAGGAAAAACTAAAAGTATTTAGTGGGATTGTTGAAAATTTTATAGAATTATCCAGGTAATACTAGTACCTAAATATTTAAAATATATTTACTATACATTATTAATTGAATATTTTAGACTTGTGGATGCCATTAAAACCATATTTAGTTTCATTAGTCTCACTCAAGTAATGCTTAGCACTGGCGTGCTTGGAATAGGTTTGTATATTGTTTCTGTTTTAAAATGGGATAACATAATCGCAGTGGTGGCGATTGTGGGCGTTTTCCTTCAAATATTCCAATTGGCAATTTATTGCTATTTTGGAGAAGAAGTTGTACAGCAGGTAAAGAAAACACAAAATAGACGTATGATCAATTAATGATGTATATATGCTTACTACAGACACAAACATTTCGGCAAAGTCTTTATAAATGCGATTGGTACAATCAATCAAAATCTTTCAAAATAATGATCTTACTTAGCCTACAAAGACTTGAAAATGAACCTTTTATTGCTGCTGGGAAGATTATTCCACTCTCTTTTACTACTTTTGTTGAGGTAAGTTTATAAGTAAATTTAACTAGAAATAGGTATCATCACTATAGAGAATAAATTGTTTATTTGTTTGTCAAGGTTATAAAGAAAGCCTATGCAGCTTATGCATTTCTGCACAATATCAAAAATGTATAAGATTAGCTGCAATTGACAGAAACATCATTCTTTTTTTGAATAATAAATTTGAGTGAAGCGCAAATTAAGAAAAAAATTACATCGGCGGTTAAGTGTTTTCATGTCACTTACTCCTGTAATTCTTTGTTATCGTAAAAAGAAGATTTATCTTTGGATTACCTTGATTCTCCTAGTCACTAACACATATAGAACTGGTCTACTAATTGGCGGTCGTAAAATGAGACCATTTTAAGTGGAGATGCAAACCTGCCTTAGGAAATACATGCTATTAAATTATTTGCAATGTATGTTAAAATTAAGAAAATAAATAAATATAAGTTGTCACAAAACAGCTCCTTTAATTTTGCCCTTCATTTTGAGTAATTGTTTAAAAATATTTATTCAACAACCAGTTCGGGGCCGGAAGAACTCAACGAATCAGATATATGTATGTATAAAAACATATTCTACCTACTTTGTCTAACATATGCATTTCACCCCATTTTCGTCATGCAAAAATTATCTAAATCGCACGGGAGTAAGAAGAAATTCTATGGACATGTTGCGCTTAACCTTCTGAGTGATATTTGATAAATTTGAAATCGGCAACATCATAATTTTATTAAAATTTACTTTTATTTTAGGGATAGTTGCGGGTTGTTAGTTGCCTTTGATTTCCATTACTTTCACTTTTGTAAGCTCTTTTCAATGTACGAACATTAGGAGAGAACCTTTAAAAATTATTTTAAAAATTTTCGGAAACGCCAGAACATCTGGCAAATACACTGAGAAAACGATTTGGTTATTGTTAAAGACGTTTAGTAATAAATACCAAATCGTAGAGTTGGATATGGCGAACTAAATATTTAGTTCTTGCAAAGCAATCCCATAGTTCGGGCATTTTTTTTGAGACAAACTTCAATTTGGTAATAATAACCAAATCATATTATTGTAGTTACACCGAAAGAAAATTATTAAATGTAAAAAAAGTTAATCCGTGTGGCTGGGAATCGAACTTGGAATTTATATAAAATATTTCTTAAAATATTTGGTCATTATTAATAAATTTAGTAATAAACACTAAATGTATAGTTAAAGTATATAATCGTTATCAATTGAGTTAACAAAATCATTTACTTGGATTATTTAGTTCACATAACGTGAAGACTTGGTTACTCATAATTTTTAAGACCGCGCGTGTGTCGATAGCTCAGCGGTAGAGGTGCCAGACTACTGAGTTGGAGGTTCTGGGTTCAAGCCCGAAGTCGGAGTGGTACTTTCTAAAAGGGCGTCGGAATGTTGTGGTAGCTCGGTGGGTAGGGCAGTGAAGCAACCAATCCCCGCAGGTTGCAAGTTCGATCCCCAGCTACACGGATTAACTTCTTTTACATTTAATAATTTTCTTTCGGTGTAACTACAATAATATGATTTGGTTATTATTACCAAATTGAAGTTTGTCTTAAAAAAAAATGCCCGAACTATGGGATTGCTTTGCAAGAACTAAATATTTAGTTCGCCATATCCAACTCTACGATTTGGTATTTATTACTAAACCTCTTTAACAATAACCAAATCATTTTCTCAGTGTACACAGGTGGTCAAAAGAATAGGTGTGAACACTGGAAGTATGCTTCATTAATATTTGTTTATGAAATCATCTTGTTTTACTGTTATTTAACCCATGTCGCAATTAAATAACATGCAGCAATAACACGCTAAAGTAGTTTCATTATTGACATTATCAATTCAATAAGTCACTGAGTGTAACTGAGTGTAGTAAGTAGTTGGTCCAAAAATAGGTGTGTTTGTAAAATCATAGCATTTTTAAAGGATTTTGTGGACTTTATAATAAGGTAACTTTTTGGTTTCTCAGTGCGCTGTTTAAAAATTCCACAAGTCACTAACCATGTAGGTATTTAAAATACTGTTCTTCAAATCGTGTAATTTGCTTAAAGAGTTGTACGTCATTGTATGTATAAATCTTTAATACCCTCTTCAGACACATACCTACTCGTATGTTTCTGCTTTTAAGATTACACGTTAATAGAACGAAAGTTTAAACTTTTCTTTAAGTTTTCCCATTAATTATGCGTCTGTAATTATTCCTCGTTGAATTTCTTTATAAATATCCACCAGAAGGCAGGTCAGAAGTCTGGTGGTAACGTATAACCAATAATAATGAAAGCCAGCCCTACTGCCTTGCTGGCATAATCGACGTCTCAAAACCATCATGCGTGAGCTACGATGGTATAAAAAAAAATTAATTCTCAGCTAAAAATAGAACGAATGGAGGCATGTTATTGAAATACTTTCACTTCAAGTGCGTTTCCTTTGAAGGTTTCAAAAACTCCTTGAAAACTCTCGCCTACTCCAACAGAAACGTATAACAACAACAAAAAATAAATAAAAAATAAAAAATAAATGGTTGGGGTAGAAATGAGAAATAATAAAAAGAAAGTAAACATCCCCAGTGATTAACAGAATGGCAAGAATAATTTTCGCGTATTTTTTTGTAATTTTTTCATTTTTTTCTCTAGATGGGCTGACTGTAGAAACTCTCCACCCCAAAAACAGATCTGGGTTCACCCTCGGGTAGAACAAAGTAGAGTTCACCCAGCGGCGGCGTAGAGAAATGAACGTGCAACAGACGCTTGCAAATATTCGACCGAGACCAGGCGAGGGCTAACGTAATTTGCTATCAGCTAAGAGGAATTTCCAGGCCGTGAAAGTACCGGCAATGTTACAGGCACGAATAAGGCCAGAAGCCACCATTAATTTTTTTATTTGCACGTTTCTCAGTTGGTGAAACAATTATTCGCAGCGCGCCGGGGGTCGCTGTCTTGCTACATTAAAAAAAAGAAGAAGAAGAATAAGAAAAATAACCAGAAGGGCAGGATATTTTCGTAGCGTTGAAGCCGGAGAAACAAAACAGTATCATTAGTATTCTCAACCGACTGAGGAATTCCTTTTCCATAAAGTAATTGAATTAAAGGAGCCACGCTGAAGTGGCACCGCATCTCAAATGGAACGCAGCGCCACCCTGTGGCCCAGAAGAAGAGCACTCAATTCAAGGCCCATTTTCTTGGCCACGGTGCTTATCATTCCCGCTGGATGCTGCGGCAGCAGCAGCGGGCTGCTCGTTTGCAGGGCGCGCCGTCGTCATCCCTCAAAGTGTTTTTTGGTTCCTTCACCATCTCAATTTATGGTAAAACCAAGAAAGTTAATGAATATTCAAAGCCATTTTAATAATGAGCTGCTCCGAGGAGATGAGTGGACGAGCCATAGGCTTTGAATAATTTATGGGCACTGGATACCCTCCGGAATCCCTTTCATTATTTATAGAGACAATAAAACTGGCAGGGAATGAAATGAAAATCTTCGGTAGTTTATGAATTTTTATAGTGACGCGAGCGGGTTTTAATTAATAAATTGCTGCGAACATGAGGTCGCGCTAAATTTATATGGGCGGGGGGAAAACTTAATAATGTCCCAGTTTTCAAGAGTGCAATTTCTTTACTGCAACCACCGCAAAAGTAGAACCCTCAAAGAAACTTAGGTTAGTGGCCGCATTGAAAATTTCTCAAGAAACATCAGTCCCTAGAATTCCGGGTCCAGCCCATGTAGGACACATTGTAATATTGAAGGTGTTCTAGAAACAGGTGCGGCTAATGATGCCGTTTTACCTATCCACATGGCTAAATAACTCTTAATTATACTAGAAGCTAGCAATTTCGCATTAAATTATTTTAATAGATTCTTTGGCTTGAGCTAAACTGGAAAAGTGGAGCAAAGTGAACAGCAAGAAGCTGAGAAAATGCATAATTACACGAACAAGGAGCTCCACAATAAAGACAACATGCCACAACAGATGCAGTCATAACTTTTCTGCTCCGACAAAACATAGCCGTAGAACCGAACTGCTCGGATATAACGAGCGGTGGGTGGCCGCCACACTTCTAACAATTGTCGATTAAGCTCAAGGAGTTCCTTGTTTTATATGGAATTAAGCGGCACTTAAGACGCCGCTGTGTGCGAAGACAACAAAGCCTGGATGCAAATATACTCCCTTTTGGGGTATTTATTGACCGTGTGTCTTTCACTGCTCCAGGAAACTTCGTCCATAAAAGAGTTGAATCTACCAAAACTGGGGTCTTGAGGGAAAAATAATACACAGGAAATTGCTGCATTTTAAGTAGGAGCTAGACGTTTTAATTCTTGAAATTAAGAATAAAATTATACTACACATATGCCATCTACATCTATATATGTAGAGTAGTTTTATCAAAATAAGGTTTTCTTAAAAAAGACACAGCCCTGAATCTACGAAACTTTCATCAATTTCAGATTCTTCAGCTTATCACGAAATCTACACTAAACAAATATTTTTATTTACTGCTCTTTAAATATAACATATACATATAAAAAAAGAACGACTTAGAAGAATAATAAAATCTGATAGTTGCCTGAACTGCGGTTTATATAGCGACATACTGTGCAAAATTGAACCAGAATTTTGCAAGTTACTCATTAACTATTACAGGTATCGTATAAAGCTGATTGCGTTATAAAATAATAAAGGCTAAAATTGTATATAGAAATTCTCATATACAATAAATTTTGATATCTGATTGGTCATTTCTGAGTTATTTATCAAATTTCACTTTTTTATCTCGGCAAATAACTTAACAAAAACGATTCTCAATTCTCTACAAGTTAGCTAAGGACACTTGCGAATTTCAGATTAAAAATTATCGATTTTGTGCAGAAATAGAACATAATATAAGTATTGCGCAAAATATAGTAGTGAAAAATAATGTTATCTCGAAAATTATTAATCTGCAAATTGCCTGGAGATACTTGCTTACGTCAGATTAATAGTTAGCAGAAATAGAATACATATTTATTTTGGAGTTATAATTGTTTTCAATGATTTTTAATCAATAAATAAGCTCTATTTCTGCGAAAAATCGCTAATTTTTAATCTGCCATGGACATGTGTCCTCACCTAATTGGAGTACGAAAACATTTTTGTTTTTTATGCATATTTCTTAGGTGTTTTCATTTCATTTATATCATTCTTTGTAGTCGCTATAACTTTTTGATTTTCTTGGAAACAGTTGCTATGACCAAAAATTATGTCATTGGAATAAGCCAGCCAGCAGTTCCGCGGGATATCTCAATAATTTGCTCCCCTAATACAAAAATAAAATAAAATAAAAATGAATTGATTTTGATAGCTCTCCACAAATTTTTAAACATTTGGATAAATATTGTTACTCTGCTTATGATCGCAGTAATATAATAAAAAAAAATCGTGTGGGTCTCGGGACCCTCGACAGAAGTATACTACCAAAATATTAATAATACCAGCTACACACCAGGCGAAATTTAAAATTTCGAGCGTATGCAATTTTACAATATTTATTGTATTGTTTTGAAATTAAATGCAAAATGTCTAAATCTTTATTAAAAAGAATATTCGTCTGACTTTTTTAAGTATATGTATTTCTAAAATATGAATTTCTGAAATTAAAAATACTCGAAATTCTAAATTTCGATTAGTGTGTCGCTGGTATAAGTAAAAAAATTGAATTTTGTTTGGAGCTTAAAAAATTCAACCCTATCTATGCCGACGAAAATTTGCGGAAATTGGAATTTGGTTCATATAGCGCCATTAATATACTATGCATATATTCTTTAAGCGTGATATACGTACTGACCAGTACAACCTTAATGCTTGCCCATGCCTACTCAAGAGGCAAATTGAATTTCGTTATATCTATATTCTAGAAGCGCTCTGTGGAGTATAATAATCAGTTCAGATGAAAATTAGTGATACTAGGAGTTGTGGGTGAACCAACTTGATAACAAGGTATGTAAGCCCAAATTACATCCAAATCCGGGCTTATCGTCAAAGAAAGTCCCTAACTAGCTCAATTTATCGATATGAACGAAATCAATTTGTAGGTCAATCACGAGTGCAATCGACCGCCACGTTTCACCGGATCCCGACCCGGAGCCCAATTTCCATCGCAAATTATGAACATTCTTCTGACACATCTAATGAAAGAACGGCGTGCTGAAAACTTTTCCCTCACATGCCCACTCCGGAGGAAAGTTGGAAATCAATTTAGCCCCGATCATAAGAGGGACATGGGGACGAATGGGTCGGGGGCGGATGTTTGGCGGTTCCCACCGAAGACGAATTGACAAGAAAAGAAACGTTCCATTCAATTTGTCTGCCACTCGACGTCTTTAAGGAACTTTTCTAACGACTGATTATTAAAAAAGTTACTCGGATTCTTGAGCGGGAGAGAGCAAAACACTATCTGCTGCTTGTGCAGCTGAATCAGAGGATTAAGGATGAGTGCTAAGACGCCCCTGAAGAATGCGATTATACTTTCTTCAGGGAGCGCTCAGAACGATCTTATTCTTTCGCCTAAGTGGATTAGAGTTGTTTAGACTTATAGTAAACAGATATAGCCTTAAATTAAATTTGTTGAGAAACTTCTGATCACTGGCTTCCGTTTCTTGATTAGTGAAGTCAGCTTCATTCTCGTCAGATGGAAGTTTTCTGCACTTATAATGCGCCAGCAATAGTGCCAATGGAACCATCGCCGCCCTGTTTGCTTTTAATTTAACTCTGCCGCCTTCGCAGCAGATATCGAAGCCCTTCGCGGGGGGTTTTTGGTCATGGCGACGTCGAAGTTTGCCCCCAAAATCGAAACGAGGTCCACCAAATCCCGATCACTTAAAGCAGATTTCCAATTTAACTTTCACGGAGATGAGGAAAAATGTCGCCGGCAACAATAAGGTGACGAAGGCAGATTTCTGATGCTGTACCATTGAAATCAGCTAAAAAAAATTCGGAGATTTATTTTGCCCAGGAAAAAAGTTTCGGGTCCTTTTTCTTCCCCGTCAGACGAAAACTTTTCGCTAGAACTTCAATTTGCTAATGACCTCTCTCAGTGCAGGAGCTTTCATAGTTTCCCTATTTTGCCCTTAAATTTTTTTGTGAGCCTTTTTCGGTACATGACTTGTAACTCATCAAGAGTAAAAACTTTTTAAATTGTGATTGCACTCCGACACCAGACCACGACTACGTCGCTTTTCTCGCTTTTCTCGCTTTCCTCGTTTTACCCTATATATAAAAAAAAAACTTCTACTCGAACTTTGCCTTGCGAAAATGCTCGGAATTTATGGTAGCTTTTAGTTCGGAGTGCGCCCGCTAGAGTATGTGGCATAAGTCAAAAGTGATTTTAGGATACGCCCAAAATCCACTAGGATTCATTTTGGAAATTTTCAGAAAATTAGCAATTTCTGGCAATGTTAAAGCAGAGTCTGAGAAAGATATGTGGCTGTCTGCCTCTGTTAATTGTCTGATATTTACGAGGATGCAGGAAACTATTACTCATAGGGGAATTGTAAGAAAATATGAAACTAACTTTGCAATTACTTCCAATGCGAAGCAATTTAAAAGTTATTTTGAAGTTGAAGGCGTAATTACACACTCCCTACAAGACTGCAATCTAAGATGCAACTCTGTACATCACAAAACTAATATTCCATATATGTATGTACCTAATTCATGTCTCCTATTTTCAATTTTGGTTAACATTTATTATCCCTATTCAAAACTTTACTATCCTTATTCATAAATTCTAGTCAATAAACTTTTAAGCTAAAAAGCGACGAAGAGCTTGTTCAAAAACTAAACTATATAGTTAACGACGTGGTAAGCCATAATTTTGCTCATTCCAGCCGCTTAACTACAGAGTTATACTCAACCACGAAGTATTTTTGAACAAATTCTTTTTTAAAATGGATGTGGTATTCATAAATCATCAATATCTCTTCACAATTTAAATCACATATTTAAACAGTTTGAAGATGCACTTATTTGCAATTTTTGCGACTTTTAAGTACATAATAATATAGTATTTGGTTTTTACCATCAGGCATATTAACAAGAACTGGCCATAATTCTTCCTCAAAAACTCATATTGTCCTCTGCTTACTCAACGAAGGTTAAAAAAAAAAACTACGCTGTATCGTATGGTTAAAATTATACTAGTGGCTATGCTGTGGTTTTCCTTCGAGCTTTCAAACGACAAATATTAACCAGAGTTAATTATAGTGAAGTTTTCGAACAGGTGTCCCAAGCAAAATTAGATTAAAACGTTTGTTTTTATTTTTCAATCTCTCCTAATACATTAGTTTCCCATTTGACCTATTATTTGATATTTCATCATTTCAACATTAACTTGTTTCTTAATCAATCCAACAACAGCAATATTTATACGAGATAAAGTGTGTTACATTTAAACTACTGAGTCTGATAGCTTTAATTTTTTTTCCAAAAGTACTAGACAATATTAACAGAACTTCAAGGAGTTGCCATGATGAATCTTAATCTGGCGACCAGAATTTTTTCTAATTCAACAGGTAACTTAGGTAGGTAGCTTACACTTTTCAAAATTTGCAAGTTAAATTTCTTGGAAAATATACTATGAAAAATATTGCGCGTATGAGATAATAAAATTATTTGTAATTTTTTTATGTATTTAAATATTTTAAGAACATTACACTTACCGTGAATATCTCAGCGGAGGGCAAACAGCGCTCATATGATTATCTGAAAAAATGCGACAAAATTAAATTTACAATAAATGTCTATTTGATTCAAATTATTACAGAAAATAATTATTTTGATTAGAAAGTAGGATCAAAATTAATTCTACCCCGTAGAAAAATATATACAATATATCTATTTAAATATACATATATATGCAAAATATATCAATGTATTTTTTTAAAAAAATTAAATATTTTTATGTATTATTAATTTTCTTATATATTAAATGTACCAACCATTTCTTCGAAAACATCATACCAACTACTAATAATTATTACGTAAATTTATAATAACATATTGGTTAGACTAGCGATTTTTATAACTACCAATCATAGTTCAGCCAACTATCAAATTTTATTATTTTTCTAAATTGGGTACCTTTTGGAATTAGAAAAACTAATTTTAAAAAGCCAGTGCTCCTACCAAACTTATATTTCTTCAATTTACTGACTTTGGAACGTAGTAGGGGAGACCGGGTACAAAAGTAACATTTTTTACTTTTGCCTTGATATCTGGTTAGGTGTTATTATTTCGATGAAATTAATATAGCCATATAAAAATTCCGTTCATGTTCTTTACATTAGTATCTTGATTTGCCTGATTATTGTGTATTTTGTATGAATCACAGAGACTTTAAAAAAATTCGTCCGTTGTTACTTTCGACCACGTTGGCAGGTCGAAAGTAACAGGACAAAATGGTTTGTAATAATTATGATATTACATATTAAATCAACAAATTATTTATTAGAAACCTTTTTTATTAATAACACAAATAAGCACTTTCATTTTAAATTCTAAAAAAATATATATTTTACGAAAAAAAAATCAATATTATTAACTCCTCCTTAGAAACTGTGTTTAGTAATTAATGACATAAATTATTGTATGATAATAATTTTTTCTAATCACACTATTCAGTATCAGTCTTCTATTCAGACTCGCAATCAGTAAATCAATCCGAAGACAAAAGTAACATGTTACTTGTCTACCCATAGGGCTATGTTACTTTTGTACCCTACCACATTTTTGTTAAAATATGGACGATAACCTGAAAACGGAACGTGCTAGACAAAAATGAATTAAAACACTGTGCAATAAATCTAATCTAGAATTTATATGCAAATTTTCAGATCAATATCATCCTTAGTAGTATTAGTAAACATAAAATAAGTGAACGTCAAAAAACTTAGTTTTGACTTGTGAAATCACTTATTGTCCTCTCACAAAACCTAGCAGCGCGTGGCGCGCGCGGCTACTGAATGCAAGAGAGGGGGGCGCCACCGGCCATCACCTGATGGCAGCGAAGCGGTATTTTGACTATTGGACAGACCTACAGAGCCTTTGTTACTTTCGACCCGCCGTTACTTTTGTACCCGGTCTCCCCTACTACACTGCCTTTGGTAAATAAGAAGTTTCATCTGCCGGAAAATTTGATCGAGTAAAAATTTTTCAAAAATTAATGCCAAACTATTAGAAATGGAGGTTGTGTGGTAACTAGTTAGTAATACATATCTCTTAGGTCACCAGATTTAAATAACTGAAGATAAATTCCAGATTGTACTGAAAGATTAAATAAGGTAGGTATTAATAGGCTCTGCTAGGGAAATAAAACAATTTTTAAAAAAGCTGTCGGAGGTATATTTTCTGGTCTAGGATTTTACCTGCAGTCAAGCACAGTCAATATGTTCGAAACCATTTCAGGAGTCACGGGGCAGAAAGATTGATCAATTCTTTAGGAAACTATTTGTTTTGATAAATAAAAAAAATATGAAAATATACATTAAAACATGTCTTTCCAACTTATGTTGTTTTTATATTGAGTCCGATACTGCCTTATCCAATATCTCATTGTGGTGTAATTGGAAATGTCATCGTTCCATTCCGTCCTATTGTTTAAATTTACATAGATGGTTTGATCTATTCTGGTTTGCGTTGTCGGAAAGCGTGTCTGGAATTTTGTAACCTATTCCTTTGATTTTAGTAGATAATTACGAGTTTCATAAAAAGTAATTCTCTTCTCCCTCAACTAATGAAATCTACGAATTTAATTGTACCCATAAGGGGAATTTCGAGAAAAATTGCATTAACTGTAATCTCCCTTGATGACTTTAGGACTGTTTGATTAAAAGAATCTGGACAAATTTTTTTTTTTAATTATTTAATTATTGCCGGTCCGCAAGCCGATTAAGGGCAGCTTAAAAGGAAAATCGCTTCTGAAGTTCTGATTGCCGAAATAAATTAATTACGACCTCATTATAAATGCAAATAATTTTCACAAACTGATGGGAATTTCATTGCTCACAAATAGCCATCGGCTTGTTTTAGTCATTATCACGATCAATTTTAAATCAAATTTAATTGTGATGAAAGTGGAGAACGCGTGCCATCTGTTTTGCTGGCAAATTGCAATTAACAGTCCTCAAAGGCGTATCAATTTTATCCAGCGATAGCATCGCAATTATCCCAGCCATCGGCTAAAAAACGATATCGCCTATGCCCCTGCCATGCATCCACCCGCAGAGTTACCGCACCTGTGTCTGGGCCTCATGTATTTTATGCCAGCGCGCCACAATCATCTCGCGCGGGGTGGCGCGTCAACCGTCGATGATGAAAACTGGCCATTCGCGCGCCACCGTCAAAAGTTAGCAGCGCCCCCTTCGCTCGTGTCGAATTCGCGAGATGCTGCTGATGGCGGGGGCGGTGGCGACGGACGGTGGCGCCGCGGCGCGGTCTACGATAAAGGGTGAATTTTTTATACGCAATAACATTGACACCAGCTGGCGTCGCCCCCATTCAAAAGTTTAGATGAACCATATTCGGGCCGCGGAAGGTTCGCGGCTATTACAGCCGCTGAAAAATGCCGCTCCCGGGCTGATTGAGGAGGTTTAAATATTTACACGCCATGTGCCCGGACATGATACCTTCGCAGCGAGGTTATTGATTTTCGAGGATGCGATAGTCTGGATTTTTGGGGGAGGACGTGAGTATAGATGGTCCCCAAGGATGTGCGGCTCGCCGCACCCCGATTGCGGGATTTCTTGATCAAAAGCGCCCCAGCATCTCGAACCTGGACCAGTTCATTTCACATGCACGAGGCGCACCCATGCGTACTGATAAATTCATAGCGTATCGCGAATTTTCTTGACATCCCTCTTGATAGCGAGCTCTCGGTTATTTTGTTGCCATTTTGAGAGCGCCTCCGTCCGGAAGGGCTGCGGAAGGAGCTCGCTGGAGGATTTCGTCTGATACATTTTCCAATTCCCGACATCGCTTTTATGGGACACTTTGGATTAATGGCTGTGAATAAATAGCTGGCTGAGTCAATTGATGAATTCGCCACGGACTCTGTAATCCTTTAAATGTCTCGTAAAGGTTTTTTTTTTCATAAATTCCTATTATAGGTACATAAAGGCAATCACCGGACGGCTTAAGGGTCCCAGCCCCGATCTACAGCTACCTCGCCCCATAACAATTTAATATATGACGCGTTACGCGGTTAAAGGGGTGGCCTTTTACATATAAATTGTCTATAACGAGCCACGGTTTTACGTACCAATTCATGGAAATTTTACGACTAAATTTGGATCCACTGGAAGAAGTATGCACAATTCCAGGATGAGTTCTGAAAATGGACCAATTTCGAAACTGTGTAAATGAAGATATTTATTCCGTCGCAATTGATTTTAAGTGAATAATGCAAATTTGATACGCTTCTGCAGATTTCGGAGGATAAATCTTGGAAATCTAATTTGGTTTTTTAAATGCACCCATGCCCCTGCCAAATTGATTGCTGCTTCAATATTACGCTATGTTGCAAATTGCATTTATTAAGTTAGGAATAGGCAAATATGTTGTTACGATTCAAATCGAACTCCACACTCTCGAACGCGCGGATTACAATAAATTAACTATAGCAACCAAATTACAAGCTAATGCTCAAATTTTAAACACATTATGGAAATAAGTAAGCTTCATAGGCGTATTTTTTATTATAATTTAGATATGCAAATTTATTAAATTATAATTTTTACAACGTCTACGTCGTGAACTTTAGGTATCTTTTTGAAGGTTTCACTTCAAATGGACAACAAACTAACATCGACCATTTTTAATTCCTACATAGATAACATTTCGTCTAAACCGTGCGACATTCGTCTAAACCATACGATGGTTAGAGGCTAGGCTTTGTTTTTATAAATCCAAAATGGCGGCCGTAAAATATAAAATGGCGATAGAGACAAAAAAAACGTTGCGTGCCATATTGAGTGGTATATCACAGAATAGGTCTTTTAAAATCCACATGTTGTTTCCTAGATTATTTTACACCCTAAGCTTCTTTTAAGAATTATACCTTTTTCCTGAAATTAAAATGGTGATTGTTACTATCCATCTTGAGCCTGCCAATTAAAAGATGATAGATAGAGTCGTGGAATACGTCAAAAATTATCCAATCAAATCTGATAAATAATCGCAGTCGGAGGCATATATGTATGTAGTAGGAGTCACAGCAAGTAAAGCATGAATCAGAATAGAAAATAGATATTTAAGAATAGCTTTGTTGTTTTAAGCTTAATCACGTAGTGTTATGAAAGTGATGATAATAAATTCAGGTTAAAATTAAATTACACTGAATATCCAAAATAGGAATGAGCTTGCCAGAAGGTATTTAATATTATCATGCATAATCATATGATAGTTATTCGAAAGAAAGTCATGCATTTTAAATAAGAGAATAGTTTATATGAAAGACGTTGTTCAATTAAGGATAAGTAGAACTGAAAGTGAATATATGAAGCAAGTTATTAGAACTAACAAATGTCACAATACTCGACTATCGAAGTTTATAATTTTCTTACCATCTCAGTTTCGAAATCGTGAAAACAACTTTTATAATAGGACCAATGTTTTAATTTACGTACATGTACAAATATCAATGGATATACTTTTTATCAAGAGTCAATAAATGAGCGCTAAATGAAAACAAATTTGTTTAACATGATTTTTTTCCAAAAGGTGGTATATGGTGCTGAAAGTGTTTGTTAGAAGGGCAAAATCAATTCAATCGCTAAAATTGCGGCAAACACGCGAACGTCGGCGGGGACTGTTCATGCACATGACGAATTGCTTCTGCTTTGATCACGTCCAGCTGGCAACACATCCGATCCGCAGGTTTTCCATGAAGGCTGTCATAAATCCGAGTCTAATTCCTATTGAATTTTCATTTGCAAATTCGATTTCGAGGGAGATCCCCACCCTGGTGTTGTGACATAAGCCCGTTTCATTAAATTTTCCCGGATCTGCCTTGCTTTTCCAATGGTCATAAATTCGGGTCCACCCCCACAAGCCGTCGGACGCTTCTTTAGCTCACGTTTTTTTATTTTTTTAATAATCAAATGGAAAACTGACGTCGGACTCATCAGGGTCATTCCGGCGTATCTCTCTTTTAATACAATTCCCTTTTTATGTTGGGCCCACCACCCTGTAACACCCTCTTATTATTCATTAGCCGAATTAATAGCAGACTTCCATTCTATTCGGGCGAAGCAAAAGTTTTTCATTTGCCATTCGGGAAATTTTTATAGTCTTTCGCTGTTTTTGGCTCATTCCTTTTCCCTCTGCCGAGGAGGACTTTATCAGGGGCCTGACTTTTTGTGGCTATATCATTTCATCGAAATGAGTTTTGGGGAACATTTCAAATTGAAAAGGAAAATTAATGGGCGATTTTATATGAGTTTTTTATGGAAATTCTAAGCAGTTTCTACGGCAGTCCTCTCTTGCATAAATTAGACCTGTCACATAAACACTGCAAAGGTCTAAAAAGTTCAAGTCTGTTGTATCCAAACCAGTGAATAGGTATAAATTGACCTCTGTCATAATTCCCTCAATTTCGTTATGAATCATATTAATATAGAAGTAAAGATTAAGTCAGAGTTATTATAAAGAATTCTCTATTTGAACTTATTTACTGACTCATTTTTTGACCGAAGGCTATCTTCTCTGGTAAGTCAAATATTTATATTTTATTTAATTTAGGCTAATATCTTACATATAGTTAAACATGCTGATTTTTAAATCTTAACAAAGAATTTTTCTTTCAGACGTTGGCTGATTTATTTATAAATTATAGAAATAATGTTTTATGACAGTGAAATGAAAAATTCATGGGCTTTGTAACGGAATACATATTTTAATTTATTTTGAAAGGTTCATCCTAATTGTTGAACTTTGTTGAATATGCAAAATAATATACAATACATAAAAACATTGATACTTAAATATTTCTAATATCTAGTAAGTTATATTTGGCCAGCCAAAGCCCTTTAAGGTTATTCTTTTGTTTTTCTTGTCTTTGTTGCCACCAACTCTAAAAATTACTGATTAGATATTCGAAATATTTAAGTGTCAATGATTTTGTATATTTTCCTTTAATGGTCTTTCCATTAAAATGATAAAAAATATTATAATATTTTTAACTTTTACATTTATACATAAAGGCAAAGTTTTGAAGACGATTTTCTACTTTGCATATTCATTTATGAACTCATATTCATTTATGAACGATATATGTATAGGTCATATTAATAAATTGCGGGATTTGGGAAAAGGGAAGTCCCCTGGATATATATTTTAATATATTTTAATTTATTTCCTTGTAGACAGTATATTACTTAAACGATTTTGATTAAACTTGACTAACATATATTCTCCATAGCAATACTCAGGGATTGATTCAGCATTATATTCATTTATGTAAAAATAATGTTTACCACTTTGAAATCTAGATATCTCTTTCTTCTAGCTACCGCTGAAAGGTCTTTCTTTTCTTGTTGAATTAAGATATATATTCTGAATACAAAACATATTTTATCTAAATCATTATGAGAAATTTGAATAGGAAATGTGTATTGTAGATATGTTATGTATTTACAATACTATAAACCAAAAATTCATAATCATGTATTTACATTTAAGCATTAAATATCTCTTGGCTTATGTTCTAATGAATATCGATTTAGGATTACTTGTATTTGCTAGGATACGATTCCATCGACCTCGATTTCTGACTGAGTTACGAAGTTGCTCATTTGAATGACAACGAAAGAAAATAAAATGTAAATGGGCGAAATTGAATGCCATCCAAGATACAAAAAAAAAGGAAAACTCTAAAGCTTCCAGAAACAAGAAAACAAACTGATGATGTTTTTCATCGCATATCGACGTGAGCTCACAAAAATCCCATCACTTCAACTAATGGCGAATGCAGTCTTCCCTCATCCTTCCGCAAAGTCGACTAATTCGTCATTGCTCTGGATCACGGGGGGATAAGGCAATATGTCGTTGTTCCCGTCGACGTCACAGCAAAATTCGACGATGGTGGCTCTTGCCATGTTTGCCTGTCTCGACAAAAGGACTCTTTAGAAATTTCGCAAATGAAAGCTGCAGACATTTCTTTTCCCTCTCCAATGAATAATTCAAGGAAAACAATTTCACAGGACAGAAAATGATTTCTGGTCTTAAATTCATCCCTTAAAACAAAGACCGGAGCAATTCGAGCGATTGTGCTGCGCCACAGCATTTTGGGGCGGGACGCGAGGTCGGGATAGGGCGGTATTTCAAAGGGTTTCTATTCAATAGCTTCCCAGGGCACATTTTTCGTATTCAGTTCGAGTCCACGCTTGCAGCAAGTCCTTATTACAGTCGATTTAACTTTCAATATCGATTCTGACAGGGTTAGGGAAATCTTTCTGTAGTACAGTTTCCACCGAAATGGGAATTCTCTGATTTATGCGCCAGATTTTGGTAGTCCGAATTACCGGGACAACGACTATAGAGTCAATACGGAAAAATCCCGACTATCTCCATATTCCCGATGTGCAGGAGCAGGAGTTAGAGTTAGTTACGGGTCAGAGCAGGGGTTTATCGCTGCGCTTTTTCACGTCAGCTCTTTGTCGGTGTGGCGCGATAAAAGCGCGCTGAAATTAATTCAATTAAAATAGCGAGACGGCAGAATTTCTCGAACGTTCTCTCAGACGCTCGAATTTTAGGAAGGATGGTTAGGGTGGGCATGGGTCGGAAGTCTTTCACGTAAAATCTCGGTCGTGGGGCGCAAAAGACGCCAGCCCCCATTATTGGCGAGCGTTACTTGAATGGCAAGAAATTGTTTCCCTTCTTGTAATCCCAAGGGCACCGCACCCGGGTCCCTAAAGCAAGAAGAAGGTTTCCTTGTCCTCGTCGCGAAGGCGACATTGATGGGAAACAAATTGAAGACAAATATCCTCTCATCGAAAGTGACTTTTTTAACATCTTGAAAGGATTTCATCTGTTCGACACTAGTCGTCTGCGGAGATGATTGCGCACTTTTTCGCTCCCGCTGACGCTTCGAGCAAATGACATCGCGCTCCATGATAAATTGCATTCGGGGGCAAGAACTGCTTCCGTTCGCGAATGTAATTTTGGCGAAGACGAAAAATCCATTTTTTTTGTCGTCTTCTTCTTCTTCCTTCTTTTTTTGGTTTACGATCCAGAGATTTTTCTCGTTTAAATTTCGGATTTAGCGAAGATCCAGTGACTTTTGCTTTTTGGTACATAGTAAGATCCCTTTTAAAAGATATGTTTGCAGGCGCCCACTGAACCAAAACCTCAGAACCGGGTGAATCACTGCTACCATGTGTGGTGGAAGTGATGTCACGTCAATCAGAAAATTAAATTGTCACATACTCGCCGTGCTGTGCTTTTGGCTGTACGTAAGCATGATGACTAACAATGTTGAGTCTATTTTAGATGTCCATGTGATGCAAACTCGCTAAAAATTAATAATACCATCCTTAAATTTTACAGAAAAATATATATAAATAGATAAAAAAGTAGTAATTTTACCAATTACACTGCCCTTCAGTTAATTTTTTATATGACTGTAAAACTTCAAATTAAAACTCATTCGCAAACCGTTGTTATTCAAAACTAATGGCCTGTCAGGTGTATGTATTCTACAAAATATTCATATTTATTATATTATTGTAAGCATATTTGTTTCCTGTTTTTGCATATTATATTTAATTTTACTCAATTGTACAGTTTCACAATGTGAGGGTATAAATAAAAGGATATTGTGTTTACTTCAGATAATTTTGCATAGGTGTAATTAAAACTAATTAGTTGTAATTAACTTACTTACAATAAAAAGTGAGCAACCTGTAGCCAAGATATTAATTTACATTCACCCTTGTAAAATTTCGATCAGCTAGTTGAATGAAATAATAAATAAGTAAGCGATATCGCAATGTCAAGATAAGTGAAGACCACTCTCGGAATTTCAGATCCTGGAAGCATACTTAAAGAAAGGAGTGATGAAATCTAACTAAAGCTAGTATTTGATTCCAGAATTTTACAAAATTAAATTTTTTTTTGTCCTTTGTATGAAACATGTTTTTTGAGGTAATAACTTATCACTAACGTGAAATTCTTCTGTTATTTTCCACGTCATGTTTATAAGAAAAATAGGGTGAAAACTAAAATCATAAATCGTATTTTGAGCATATTTGAGAGTTGAAGAAAATCATAATAAAACGTACAAAGTTCACGTAACATGACTCAAATAAAAACCTGAATCCTTATCTAGACAAGCGAAATACCACAATTCCATAGCCATTACTTTAGTTGCTCTGTTTGTGATTTTTTCTTTATAATGCAATTGATTTCAAGAAAATATTTCTTCAAAACTTTGATCGTTTTTTAAATGTTGACTTAATAGCAGTCGGAAGAAGGAGTTTTGTCTATAATAGATTAAAGATATTTTAATTGTACAGATATAACATGTACTGGGTACTACAAAATCTAATAATTAAACGAAATTTAACCTTAGTAGAAATCTCCGAGTGAGGAAATAACTTAGATAAAATTTAGCTTAGTCTGGCAATTTGTGCTTAGCCCGCCAGCCCCTTTCGATTCGAAGAGGAAGGTTTTTTAGACACCCTGTGACCTAAGTATGTACATTGCACCTACGGCTTGTACATCAAAGAATGCGCTTTCTGCAGCTGTTTTGCATAAAAATCAATATGGTATCTGAAGTAAAAATCTTGATATTGCTACTTTGAGGAAGCATTGCGTGTATGTTGGTCATTTTTCAAAAACGTCTGTTAGACACACCGAAAATGTTCGTACTATTACAGCTCTACATAGTTGCACTGGTAAAAGCAATTTCATAAAATTTCTTGAAAATGATTCCAAACTTCAAAAGCTGTACGACGCCAAAAGGCAGCTTTACATTTATTACATTTAATTGGAAACTGTACAGGTTGCTACAAAACCTCATTAAAAAGGAACCGATTTAAACTGAACCTTTGGATTCGTAGCATTCTCTGCCAAATAGCCCTTACTGAATCTTGCTATTGCCAGAAGGGAACCCAATTTTTTTCGTGAATTGTACGAGCAGAGGGCTACGTCAGTTTCCAGTTCGATTGTCTTTGGTATTTTTGATATTTTCGTACACCTGTTGTGCTACAAATCGATTACTGCCGCCATTCTACCTGTGCCGCATTTTTCGTATCCTTTCTCCCAATTGTTCTGTAGTTTTTGTTAAATTGGTCGAAAAATTCAATTGCTACGAGTCGTTCCTGCATAGCGGAGAGAGTTTTTATATTTTTTTTCGCCATTTTTTCTTATACGCGAAAGGGTAGTGGGAATGGGCCCTTAGGAGTTTTCTTCCTCAGCCCATCGGTTGGGGCCCTATACGAGAGCACGCCACATTAGCGACAACCACCCCACACATGAATATGATGCGACTTCATGAACTGGAATGGTTTCAATAATTCCTATAAGGTTGTAACATTTTTATGGCATCGTTTTATTTTGATAGGTTGGATAAGTGCCGCATGATTTTCTTCACCCTGTACAAAGTGAAGGAGTTCCTCCAACAAATCTTCACTTGTTACGCGAAAAGAAACAAAACAAAAAAAGAGTTTTATGACGGGCCGAAGGGAATTAATTTTCTGAATTATCCTACCGCCTGAAACCCCTATCAAAACTTTACGAAACCCTTAGCTGTCTGTCGTTGTTTATCTTGGCCGCGAAAAGGATGACGCCAGGCGTGAAAGATTCTCTTCGCGTTAACCCTTTCCCGGTTATTATACGCTTCGGGTCTGGGGCTTTCTATAGAAGACAATATAACTTTTGTTGGAATAAAAATTTGTTTTTTTTTTTTCAGTTGAAACAATTTCAGAACACTGCTCCACCACCCAGGCTCAGGGATAAAAGCCATTGTTTTTTTTTTTTTTTGCGGTTCGCTTTTAGTAGAAAACATTTCCGTTGTATGATTGCTTTTGCTTTAGTAAATTTGACCCTGGGTGTTGTTAAACTTTTGAAGCGCCCCACCTGAGCTCTTCAGCTCCCTTTTATTTCGGGGTTTATTATACAGATAAAGTTGAAAAGTCATTGTAAACATTCAAAATTTGTATTATTTCTACGCCAATTTTTGATAGCACTTTGCCTTAATGTCAATTTCAACTTAATTTAATTTAATTTTTTTTTTATAATAACGAAATACAGTGGAACTCGTTTAGTATGACTTCTTCTACAATGACCAACCGTATGTATATTAATGTTACAAAATTTCCCTTCGATGTACCTAATTCCCAATTGACACTCCTTCCATTATAATAGTAGATTCTGATATGCGACTATTTTATCTAAGTAAAGTATTTCAGATAAGAACATTTGACTATCTAGTAATAGGGTGTAAAAAATATTTGTAGAAGATAAGTCTGTTTTAGGTTTACTTGTAATAAACTTAATTTAACCATGACATAGGCCTCTTTTTTTTCTAAAAAAACTGTTGATCTGTTAGCACTTATTATTGTTCCACATAATAACTAAATAAGTAAATGTTGTACTCGTCCCATTCGTTACGAATATTTACCTTTCCCGTTAGTGCAAATGAAGTTTTTAAAATATATATATACATATGTATATATGTATATATATATATATATACATATATATACACATATATATTCAGAAACAACTAGTGACATTATTTAAACATAAGATGACCTATTTGATCTAAATTTCAAAATTATTTATGTATCTAAAGAAAGAAGGGTTGCCCATGGAATTATGAATATAACAAGTTAGAACCGATATGTTTATCATTTTACAATATCTCAATAAATATATATATAGGAACGCTATTGTAAAAAATATTATATACTTTATGTATACATCTTAAATACATATGTCAATGAATGTCAGATTTAAAAAAAAAATGTTTTACTCGGCACCACTGAATGAATTAAACCTTTAATATATTACTTTACTTTGTATATTTTACGATTCTGTTCTATAATATTTATAATTCTAATAAACGAAGAAACTTATAGGGCAATTGACACATACATATGTATAAGTCTCGATTGACATTTCCACAAATTCCGTCTGTATTTAAAATTTCATAAATTTCCTAACAAACATTTTTAAACTACCCTTAGTAGCAAGAATTTAGACACTGGCTAATTTATTCCAAGCCTGTTTCTCAACCTTTCAATGAATTCCAAATAAATTTAGGAAATTGTTGTAAAATATACTAAAATGGAATTTAACTATCAAATTAATTCCTCCTATTTAATTATTGTTAGGTAAATTATTATTCAACTCTTTTGTTTTTACGTTACTTTATTTTGGCTGGAAAATGATTAAAATTTAGTGGGTATACATTTTGCAATATTAATATAACCTTACGTGAAAATTTTCATAGTGTCATCTTTATTTTGGGTTTGGAAATGCTGTCCTATTCTGGGAATAAAGCAATTTAAATAATCCTTGTATTGCAATACAGCCTGTTATAATCTGTCCTCTTCACCTCCATAAAATGTTTTATTAAATTCCAATCTATCGTATCGCCCTCGAAATGAAATTTTCCAACAAGTGACTATCTCATATTGTGTGGAGTTGGTCTCTAACGATTTAAATTATTTTTACTTTACTCCTGGCATTATACAGGCACATGGAGTTGTAAAAATAAATTGAAGCGGAGCGAAAACACTGCTTTTGCCTCTACTGGCATAGAACTGCTATCTAGATATTACTCTGGAATATGATGGATTACAGTAGCGGCTCCTGAACTTATTGAATTTCTCATTTGACAGTGAAATAAATTTAAACGACAATTTATAACTCTTCCCGGGATTGGCATTACTCACAAAAGGTGTTAATATGGTTGTCACAGCTACGATGATGAATGCCTCAAATTTAAAATGGTGATTTGTCACCGCGAAGCTGTGTAAATAATTGCACCAGCGAAAAAAAAGGAAATGGTATTGACTTGCCGAATATGGTGCACATTAAGTCTAGATGATAAATCGGATGTGCAAGCGACGAATATTTCCTACAGAGCATTTATTAGCTTTAGACGTAGATAAATTTAAATTAATTTTGTTAATTTAAACTCAACCAAGTTCACTGGACAAATCAGAAAGGATTTATTCAAAGTAAATAAGTACCTATATTAAACAATATTTTCCTGAGTAATAAAAAAAATTACAATAGGTACCCACTTAATTCCATGTATTTTTAAATAAATATTTAACCAAGTCTGATTTAGTTTATGGGTCACCAATGTAGTGAAGACATATGAGAATGAATTAAATTATAAGGAACTTAAGAAAGCAATTAAAAGATTTGAATTTTAATTAAAAATTTAATGAAAAATGTAATTTTATTCTACATCGTTTACTAGGTATAGTATAAATCTATATGTAGATTGAAATCAATAAAAACTAATAATTTTTCTTAGGGTTGGATACCTCTAAAAATTAAAAAATATTTAACCACCACTTGACACTGTCAAATCCGAGAAATCAAAAATTCTCAATTTAAAAAATTTGCGACATTTACAAAACCACTTCTAATTAATTAGAGATACGCTCATTTGCTATAAAACTCAAATTTCTGAAGAAGCACATTAAACCAGCAAAGTTATAAAAGATGGGTCCGAAATTTTAAGATCGCAATCCACTACAAAATTTTGAGGATGGTTCTTCTCGTTCGTCGCCCGCACAAGAGGAGCGGGTTTTATTAATTATTTAATTCGAGGTATCGAGGTAATTGGCTCTAAGGATAACGTGAAATACATTACAGGGCCACAAAGTTGCCGACGAGCTCCTAAATTCACCCTCTTAAGGGGTGTACTTAAGACCCATTTCACTTAAAAGTCACTTTTCGTTACCGACAACATTTCAAGGGATGGCGGATGGGCTCCCAGAGTCTCGTGCATCGTTTGCTCATCGTCTTCTTGGGGATAATGAAAAATACCTTCAAAGTAGCTGAATTCGGGTAATGGAAAAAATTATTTTCTCCCAGCCCCGAGTCTCTTAGGTTCGTTTGATTCAATTACAGTCCCTTGAGGTATTGCACCTTCTTGGAGGCTTCTTTCCGACGGGGCTTCGGGGGAGGTGGAGAGCAGCCTTTCTTTAATGCGGAATTCCAAAAGAGCGCGTTTTGATGTACTTGACGGATTGAATTTTCATTTCTGGTATAAAATCAGAACGCCTAAGGGACCTGCCCCGGAATATTATCACAGCACCGCAAACGTTCACCGACCAGAACAGGGCCGACCGTCGCCGCATTTTTATTTTTATTTTTTTGAAGTCTCTGAAACACAGACGTTACGTCCTAACGACTCAGTTTCAAATAAATAATTTATCAGGCTTTCGTCTTATTCTTTTATACCCGAGTGCCTTCCTTAAGTGGCTCTTTCATGGCTCGAACAATTCGGGGCCACATTCCCGGCCCATTTTCCTCTCGAAGCCGAAACTCACTTATTTTGTGACAGGGACGTTAGGAGCTCTGAGCTGCCTCGCACAGGGTGTCCCATCAGCCTCCACTGGGCTGTGATGCTGGTCCGCCATCTATTTGTCACCACCCTGTGGCCCCTCTCGTCTTCTACGGACTATTGAAGTTCCGCCAGCACGTGTTTTCCTTAAATAATGTACAAAGGGCGCAAAGGTGTGATCATTTTTCTTCTGTTTTTGTCGGACGTTATTTGTTCGAAAGGGCCGAATCCGAAATTTCCTCTTGCATGACCGATTTAGATGACAGCCTTTAAGTAAATGGATTTAGATGTGTATCGAAAGGTGATTTTTCATTCTAGCCGCTTCTCTCAGCCGAAACACAAAGAAGGGCCTCGACACCACCTGTGAAATTAGGGTCCCAAGATAAAGTTTCCGAATTAATCTTCAGGTGTTGTTTTAGGCAGCGATAGTGGCAAACGACGACGAGGACGAAGGGGGCCCTTTGCTTTGTTTCATCGAGCTTCTCGGCTCCTTTCCACAAGGGAAATTAATTTCAAAGATACGGCCTGTCCCGCAGTGGGTGACAGTTTAGAACGATAAAAGGAACCCCCGGCAATTAATGGATATTTTACGATTTTCAGACTTCTCCTTTCGAGTCCTTAATACTCCTCTGATTGACGCATGGAGTGATTTAGATTTTTTGTATTTCGCCTTCGAATTCTTTATCGATTGACTTACGTTTGAAATACAATAACGATATGAAGGATACAGGAAAAAAAAACAGCGTATTAAATCACACTTTTTTCGATATCATGATAATAATACCATTGAAAATATAGAACAGATTTAACTAAGTATGGGCGACAAGAAACTTTAAAAATCGCATTAACTGCTATTATTTCTATTAAGTTGATTTTAGAAACGTTCTTTGCACTAGGTACCTATTGCAATTAAGTCAGGCGCGGACATATTAGAGTTATGCGTATGTAAAATATAGCCAAACCTTGTCAATTGGATAAATGCCTAAGTTTCCATTTATGTATAATGATAAAAAGATGGGATTTTTTCACATAGGAGCCGGTTTTAAGTATAGAAAGAAATTTTGCTCTGAATAAGAACTCTAAAATAGTTACCTTACCCATATTAAATAATTTTCATTTAATGAAAATAAAATCAAATTGCCAGCTGGATTTATATCCATTTTGCGTCCAAACCTTAATCAAATTGTTTATCTGGTTCAAGGTCATAAGTTCGAGTAGAGGTACTTCCCTAAAGCTTCAAAAAGTTACCTAATATATTTTACGCCACTGTTTTTAAAATTAAATTCAATGCAAAAATTTGCTATCTTTCGATATTAGTTTGACATGCTTGAAATATTACAATTTAAGTAAAAAAACAAAAAACTACCATATATTATATAAATGGAGAATATTTTAAAGAGTATTTTTTTGAATTAGTTGCCATTCAAATATGAAAATGAAGAAACTTTTATTTAACGAAAACAGTTCTTATTCTTCATCGCGCAACGCATATTTGTATAATACATTGAAAAAAGAAACCACTTGTAAAACTTAAAACCAAGGTAATTGCAGCAAATTACATGTCTAATTTTTAGGTTACCGAGGTTTTGACTAGGTACAACAATACCATCGCACAAGACAATGTTTTGTTTGACTTTTATAGTAACCATAATATTAATCAATTAATTAATTTTTCCAAGTGGAGAGATTAATTAATTTATTAATTTGAAGAATAGAATGGTAATTTTTTAACCTAAGCTGGATTTTGTTTGCAAAATTACAGTTGCAGAATGTTAACATAGAGCATATATTTAGTTAATTTAATAAATGTAAAATAAAAGATAGGTATATATGTATGTGTTTCTGTGTTCCTTCAATCAAATTATTGGGAATAGTTCAAATAACTGTTTTAAAAATTAAACATTGATTTCATGTCTCTGAATAAGGCTAAGATTTATTTTTGAATGTGCTTATTTACTGTTCAGCGAAATAGCTAGTTATCATATTTATTATTAAATATTAATAAAGTTTGCAATGGTATACTAGCTATATATATATATATACTCTTAGAATGAAGTTTCAAAGAGATAAACAATGCAGAGAAACAAATTCGTAATTCGGTGATGCCAAAAAAGTTCGTTTATTAAAATGTTGGAATTTTTTAATTAGAAGAAAACAATTATGCTTACATATAACTCTGATCCAAATAAACAAGTTTTCAACTAAAACTTTGACAAAACCTAGCTTGTAGATTTTCCAATGTAACAATATGGCTCAGTGAGGTGATGGTTTGTAAAATTCAAAATAATGACAATTTTCCTGCCTTATCTGGTCCGGATGTGATAGTGAGAAAAAGAACAACTAAATTACAATTAAAAAAAATGCAGATTTCTGAAAATTTGTAAAATTCTTCTTCGAAAAAGTGTATGTAAGAATATGTCCCCTTAAACTACAAAGCGCTAATCAACTGCACATAAAAAATTTAGCAGACGTGCTCTAGAGGCGGCATATAAATATATCCATTACTCGAACCAAAAATAGTATGGCACGAGAGACGTTGCTAAAAATAACCGCGATTACTCCGTTCCCACATCACCAGCGATTTGTCTTGTCTGGCCATCACCGCGCCCGCGGATGTGTTTGTGCTTAAACGCCAACCTGATTCATGGCGACTTTAGCGTAATTGCCCCGGCGACGACGCCGTCGCTGTGCCGCTCATTGACAAAAGTTTTTGGGTAAAAGCCCAATTTTGGGTTTAAAGGAAACTTCCTTAAGACAGCTTGCTGCGGTAAAGCCGCCTAATTGTTTTCGTCTCCCCCACCCCGTTCAAGGTCCCCAGATAAATGAGGAAATTGAAAGTAGCCCGATCCGGCAATCCGAAAAGCAAACGAACTTAATAATTAATGGCAGTCGGATTGACGGACCATAAATTTTATTTCGGCTGGTGTTCTCCTTTATTTCGACTTTAATGATCCACCCCCGCCGCATTTGTCCATCAGTTGAACCCTTGGGTGCCCGCCCGGAACCCCACCCCTCCCAGCACGTACCTTAACGATAGATTCGCTATCAAAGTTTAATTTCTGCCAGTCATGCAAGAAGTTTTCGGAACTTCCCTATAATAGCATGGCTGTGCAAATGACCAGGCGAAGGGCACCTCCGGCCCCCAAACTCGGCTTTTATACCTCAGAAGGAGCCCCTAACCTAACTTCTGCCGGTGCCGCGTCGGTTTTACGTTATTAAATGGAAATCTATAAAAATGCAATCTCTGGGCGAATTTGGACCTTGCACGTAAGATGAATAATTCCAGTGTGAAATTTATCAAGATGGAGCCGGCCATTGAAGTATTAGTTTTCGGCACGCTATATTGTACCCTAGAAAGAAACCTTAAGTTTTCCTAGAAAAAAAATTCGTTTGTGATGACGTCGTTCTCCGGGCATTGTAAAAGTCTTTAAGGCTCAATAAAATGTTTGTGGTAAATTTAGAAATCTTGGCACAGAGTGGCAATACGACGGGTCTGGTTGGTGAGAACTTGGCAAACTTTTACTGCTTTTCGGGCTTGCCCCTCTCGGTTCCGCCTTGCCTAGGTAACAGCCCTACTGTCTGAAAAAAAGAAAAGAAAAAAACAACCTTGGCAAGTTTTGATATCAAAGTGAACGTGTTTGTTTTACGAAACTGGCGTAAACTAAAAACTCCCTCGCTTTTGGACGTCCGCACCGGCCGTGTTTGATGTTGTGCTTTACTTTTGATGGTTTTAAGACACTTTTTGTTTGCGTTTTCATTTGATAGATAAAGTTTTGCTGTACAAAGCTGAGATTTTCTATAATATTTTTAACTTTCCATCTACGTTTATGGCCCTCTCTTTGTACGAGTTTTTAGGTATAAAGACAGAAAAATACCTCCTACCGCTGTAACTTCTATTCCTCTAGGATCTTTTCTGAATAATTTCCCAGATGAATTTTTCAAAAATCTTAAGAATTCAAAAACTAGTGAGGATTTATAGACAAGTACGCAGCGAACAAACAACAGCTTTAAATGGGTTTCCTGAAAAATCATTTTTATTAAACTATTCCACCTGATATAACTCAAAAACTAATTAATCTATTTTAATGAATAAGTGCACATTTGGCTCTTATACCTCTCTCGTTCGTTTGTACCAGAATTATTTGGGAAAAATAGTTTGTTTGTTTTTTGATATATATATCTATGCTAATGCTGATATAAAACAAACCACGTAATGGTTAATTATTTCAAAAACTTTCAAATGTATAACAATGTTATAAATCGATGTTTCCCATAGTATTTAAGTAATATTTTATGATGTTATATGATTATTATTTTAGCAATAATTTTCCCTAAATATAATAAAAAAAAAGATTATTATTTGTATATCCTTAAATTTTTAAAAAGTGGTCAGTACCTAATCAGGAGGAAAGTTTTGATCAATTTACCAGTATGGTCAGAATTTAAAAGCAGTTAAAGTTAAATTTCAAATTAGCAGTCAAGCCTTTGGGAGACCGTTCGAGCTTTTGTAAGCTCTTTTCAAATAAGTAGTTTCGTACGAAAGTTAGAACAGGGCGCTTGCGTAATAATAATAGAATTGTTTTTTAACGAACGCATTAAAAATACAATGCGGCACTGATGACTTCATTTACCTAAACAAAATAAATATGTATGTAGAATCAGTGGCCAATATAAGGTACATAGTTTTACGATATTTCAGATTGGATTCCGCCTCAAATTCAGTTTTCAGTATTTTTGGGTCCTTTTTCACCCTTATTATTTCACCTGAGATTGATTTATTACTGCTGAAAAAATATTTTATTATTTTAATGAAAGGATTTTTCATTTTAAAGAAACCCAGCTTGGCAAACTGAAAATTCGTCGTAGAAATATCCACGAATTTTGCTTGTTCGGCGGTTAATTAACTGCGCCTCCACATGCCATGCCAGTGCCGTCCAACGCGTTTTATGCCAGACCGCGATCGCTTTTAAAGCCAGACCCCATGGCACACATCTCTTTAATGTCAACGGCTACAAAATTTGCAAGCAGCAGCGGCGGAGCAGCATGTCTCCCCTCCCCGTCCCGAGCCCCAAGTTGTGCTTTTGCGGAATATTTTATGCAAACAAAAAACCGAAAGTACGAAATGAACGGTATACAGCCCCGTGGTTCCGCTACACGGTTACATAAATATGCATGTATATGTTAAAGATGCTATCAGGAACAGCTCCACAAATTTGGCTGGCGGGTGGGTGCCCGGTGGGTTCGACAGTGGCCCCACCCCCACTCTGGCAGCCATATCCCCGCCGATCTCTATGAACCCCCCGGGAACTGTCAGGCCAGCGACGGGCCAAAGGTGGCCGGGTCGATGCTGCACGGAGGGGCACAAATACCAACGGCTGAAAGGTGAATTTATCGCCGTATGCAGAGTTCGGGTACAAAAATTTTTGATTTATGATTCTCCGAAGATTACACAAAGCGCAAAAATTTCTACCCTACTGGCACAATGCATACAAAAGTTTTTTGAGTGGCTCTCGGTGCCTCTTTTGATTGGAGGATATGCACCCCCTACTCTCCCCTTGGGACTCCCATGGGTCGCTAGTAATTTTGGTCGTCACACAGCTTCAGCCTTGTTGTGGATTTGATTTATTTTTCGGATGAACGGTGGAAGGTACGAAGGGCCTTTGTTTACTTTTACAATAGGCACACACGACTTGATTGACTGTTTGTCAAAGAAGACCCAAAGGTTTCTTCGGGCCTAGATTGGGACGCTACTCATAAAAAAGGTAGACAGGCGTTGACGATTAAATCTGTGTGTGCCCAGTATCCAATAGACAAGTGGAATCAGGTCAAAGTTTTAATTTGTAAATGTTTGGACATAGCTTTCATGTTTTATAATTCTTGTACAAACAACAGTGCACTAAGCGACTAATACTAATAAAATCATTTTTTTATTGAATAGGCGGAGAATAGGTGAACCTCTCGAATTTTACTAAAATTTTCCAGAAATCTTCCATTTGGCTTCAAAAGGAAGAATGTCAAAGAATTTTTCAGCGGTCGGTTGTACTTTACGACACATTCAAGTTTTAATATTGACAAAATGCCAAAAATTCTTGAAATCCTGCAAAATTTAACCAAAATCTAAGAGGTTTCCCTCTAAAACACTTCGCAACGCTACACAAATACACTGCTATAACTAGCAAACTTCACCAAAAAAATGTCCTATGTAGAATCCCAATAGCTAAGTTGTGATGTACTTATTGAAAAAAATTCAAAAGCAGCATTCAAATTAAGATTATTGTATTGTCATCAGAGTTAAAAACGTGCTTAAAATTAAACCTTGATCATGTAAAGGGAAGGTCAATAAACATTTTGGATATTTAAAAATATTTACTTTAATTTGGTACTTAATCTTCGTTTTCCTGGTCCTAATTGCCTAATTACTTTCTCAGAATCAACAATTACTTCAAATAGAAAATTTATATAAGAAACAAATATTACGAAATAAAAATACAAAATTTTTGTCGAAATAATTAGTTTAACGCAAAATTTGGGGTGCGAACAAATTACTCCACAAATAATTATTCGAAATACGATTGAAGTAAGGGGCTTTCTGATGCAATCCTAATATATAGTGCAAAAAAATAAACTGGATGACTTTTCTTATTTTGGGGCAAGGAGGTAAATTGCAGCAACTCAAAAACGGTTTTCTATTTCTTGAATTTGACAGTGTGTTCAATTTTATAAAAGTTTCACTATGAAAAACAGTCTCATCCTCGAGCTCATAAAAAGTAGGTTGTATACCTAATTTTAATAATTTCATCGATCAAATCTTGACATTTAAATTTATATATTTAGATCTGTCATTTTAAAGCAATATTGAGTCCATAAGAATTAAAATATTTCATCCCTAATACAATACTATTAAAAATTTATTGACTCTAAAAACTTCTATGAAATTCAATACATTTGAATAATGTAATATTTAATATACTTACAAAAGCTCAAGCTGAAGCAAATCCTGTTGAGTACTTCTACATACCTATAAGCATAAATAAGAAGCATTACACATTTAGCACCCATGACTACTATAAACTATCTTAAAAAAGTTAAAAATTATATTATAAAAGGTATTTTCAGCTAGTAAACTTGCTGTTCGAAACTTGATATTAATTTCCAAAACGATTTCGACTGAATTTAGAAATTTGTCCTTAGGGACCGAATATATATCTATGTACATATATAATTTTAGGTAATAATAAAAATTCTCTTTACAGTTTTTCAGAATATGAATTTGTGTAGAAAAGTGAAATATATACAAAAAACATTGTATGTACCTACATGATCAATTTTTCCATTTTTATTTACATAGATATGTAGGTTTAAATGTTTGTAACAAATGAATTTCTTAATTAACTTTGTACCAACTTAATAACATAGTGGTAAGAACTTTTGAATTTTCGTTTAGATTTTTGATTTATTCAAATAAGAAAAAATGATTTCAGCATCAGATATTATATTCTATCTTTACATATGCATACATTCCTCTCAATGAGAAACAACCTTTAAAAAAATAAATGTGGAAAAAAATATCAAATTCACTACGGTATCGAATCAAGCAAGTAACTGCTACAAAAATAAGGTTTCCACTACTCCTATCTTGCTTTCTTCGGCTTAGTTTGAAAAGAAAATAAAATATAAAAATACCTGCTAGTTACCCAGAAAGTTTCATTTGAATATAAAGAGAAAATTTCTAGACGGAGCAGTGTGTAAAGCTACACTCGTACATAAATTTGTGAAGTTTTATAAAAAAATGTTCAGGACCAAGATGGACTTTGGCTTGCGGTGAATGCTGCAAGAATAAATTGAAAAAACCCCTTCCAACCGAAACCGAAATAAAAATGCCTCAGAATTCGAATAAAATGGAAGAAACCCTTTTGGATGGTCTCAGGACGCCCTCTGGCGGAGGATGAGTGTGCATGCTTTCCGGCATTATAAATTACCTCCATTGAAAATAAATGATAAGAATGCCCTGCGTATCGTCCATTTATTGCTCCCCGTTTATAGAGCTCCAAGAAAGGACATATTAGGTCGTGTATTGAGCGCCAGTATTTACCACTCCGCTGGGATAAATGAACGAAATGTTTTCTTATTTTTCACCGAAGGCGTTTCCCAAATGTGCGTGTCCCAAACGTCAACCCAAACCCTTCAAGAAAATGTTGAAGAATTAATGGTATTTCGTGGCAGCCGGCGTTAAGGGAAAAACCCTGGTTGGATTCGAGAGCAGCGCCAGACTGGTTCTTATGTCCAATTTTCCAATTTTTCAAAGAGATTTGTTGTTTGTAATAGAAACCCGCTGTGATTGACTTCTTAGAGCATGGCACGTGAAAGAGACCGGAGGAGAATGGTTTTAACGATCGCACAAGGCGCAATTTATGACACCAGTTTTCGGTCAGATTTACACCCAAAAAGGTCCACCCCACACGGATTAGCGTGGTAAGCCAAGTTTTTAAGGGGATCTTTGGGCTAAATATATATTTGGCAAAATTACTTCGAAACGCACTCATACGCAGTATTATTTTACACTTATACTTAAAATAGATTTTTGAAACATGAATATGATGAAACATGGTTCGTCAATAAGGTCACACTTATGTTATTCGAACTTTAACATCAAACATATATCACATTCTCTTATTATTAGGTACACAAAATTATTAATTAATAAAGTCAATAAAATATATCAAATCTACAATTGATTCCATAAGGCATAAACCTTATACAGACTGAAAAACTTAAAATATTCCTCAATTATATAAATTTCTTATCAGCCGTGTTCTTTTCACATCGGATCAGTTCCGGGTTTTGCAGGAAATTTTGGATTGAATTGAAATTTTAAAATGCATCACGTATATAAAGATTTTAAAATTTGCGAAAGTCGCATCAAATTGCCATGATAGATATTTAGGTACCTATTTAATTATAAGGCATTTTTAATAAATTTCTGAACTTCTGCAACTCTTTCCTAAAATAATATGATTTGTAAAACATCTTTCTTCGAAAATTAATCAAAAAAGTGTTTAGTTCTAGGTTTAAAGATTAGCATGAATAAAAATTAAAATTCATGGTAATTTTATTAATTCTTTATCAAGTTTCGAATCCTTATTCTAGAGAACTGTTAATAAGTTTGAATGCAATATAAAACTGTCTTTTGATCTTGACATACAAAAAAGACTATGATATCTATAAATAATACGTACATATGTATATGTACAAACAAAAGGATTTTATGTTGTGCTATGAGTTATAACAAAGAATTTATTGAAAAAGAAAAAACGAAAGTTTTGTGATCTATGATGCCATCACTACAGTAATACTAGAACAAAAGAATTTATCAGATTAACTAAAATTAGAACTTTAGGAAAATTAAACACGAGATAATTATATAAGACAAACGCACTAATGAATTGCCAATTTATCTTTACATTAATATTTTGCTTCATTTAAGAGGACTAAATCTTCGATATTACGTTTTCTTTCCAAGCAGTTCCATTCCGATATATTCGATCGAATTTAACCCTCTTTTGGGAGGATGTGCCTACATGCAGCAACAACAATTTAATGCTAAAAAATAAATCGATGAAAAAACTTTAAGGGCACATTCAGGGGATGAAAGAGGTTCAAACCACAAAATGGGGTATAGCTGGAGCACAATGTGAATGCAAACTTTGTCGTAGCCCTAATTTTGTATCAGACAGTGGCCGATATTGAACCGACGAGAAACTTACAGTAAAGACATTCTTCTTTTGAATTTATCCATCTTATCAGGCCCACCCGCCGTACCCTGCCATCTGTGCACACTCCCGAGCCGCCGGCAAACTTCCTCTGGGAGTTTTTAAATAAAATTAACGAACAAAACTTGAAAAACCAACAGAAACTCTGAGGGTTTTGTATGTTGTATCTGGGCGCGCTGGATTCGGCTGTTTCATCCAAACTGATTAGTTCTGCGGACCCGATCATATAATGAAATTTGATTAAATTCCAAAGGATCTACCCCGAAAGGTTTATCCGTGGCGGAATTTTTAATTGAGTAATTCGTCAGTTGGGAATTGAATTAGACAACGTTTAATTACGAAAGAGCACACAGCTCAAGGTGAGTATTCCATTCTCGAAAATTTAAAATTTTACCAACAGCCGTTGGCATATTCAGGGATAAAAGCAAAATATTGCGATGGCCTCCGAGTTAACGAATTTGCTAGTTAGTTGCGCGCCTAATGAGCTTAATTAATTTTTGCGTAAATTGAAGAAGGAGCAAAATAAAATTCCGCCTCCGCCATTCATCATGTCTTCTTTCTTTAGTAAACCCGGCCGTAATTTTTAAGGAAAACAGCCCAACGTCGTCGTAGGACCTAGAAATGACTTGCTGTGAAGAGTTGAGCAAATAACCCAAAAGCAACAGCATTTATATTGTCCTATCATGTGAGCCCTGACTGTGCCCGGGCGGGTTTAAGGCGGGGGTTTTAAGAGCAAACAAAGCAACATTTTAACAGCTCATTTGAGTCCCTCGTTTGCTCGTAATTAAAAGATTTTAATGCTGTGTAAATTAAGGAAGCTTAATACAGTTGTTCCCCTGAAATTTTATGTGGTCTCGAAACGAAATTATGTAAAAAGGCGGCCACCCAACTTAGATGATGATGACGGAGGGGGTGGGCAACTTATTTCGCTCGGTTGTGCAACTTTACCCGGAGTGCGGCATGCTTCTAATAACTTTTATCTAAAAGGGTTGTAATTAGAGCAACTTTACTCGTTTTGTCTCGCAGTTTTAGCACTTTTTCTAGCATCCTATTATATTATATAGAACGTGGTGTTAGTTACTATGCAACGATCGTTGTGTAACATACATCCAGGATTATCCGTCGTAAAGGCATTTTAGTGGCTTTTGTTATATGTATATTCACATATATATGTACCTATTACATATAACACATGTATATATGAAGAGAAAAATTGTTTGAGTTAAAAACGTGTTAGCATTATACTGCCGGAAATAAGGACTCTTACAAAACATACCGCAGATAAGTCCTAGGTAAGTCAAACAATTTATGATTTATACTATACAAATATTAAATAAGTTATACTATACATAATATTAAATAAGTTGTGTTATTAACCAGTTACTATGAATTTATTATTTACTTTGAAGTTCAATGGATGCAGTATACACTTATGGACAAAAAAATAAATACCTACACTAAGGTGAAATTATTTCGTGGCCACTTATTTTTACAAAATATTTACTCAACTAATTTCACAACTCACACTGTCATAACTACTAAAAAAGCGTATATATGTACTGACATTATCCAGATACAAAACATCCCTGCGTTAATATACATATTAAACAAAATTCTACAAATGGTACATTTTTGAGTGGACAAAAAAATAAATATAATCTAACGTACAAAATATTTATTGAGGGAAATAATGGACCGTTTTGTTTACATGCATAATTTTACCACATGTCGAATGGGAAACGCCGCTTCGAGGGGTGTTTCAGCACGATAATGACCCAAAACACACATCGAAGCTAGTAAATGAGAATGAACTTTAAGCTTTCAGTTGCCGGCTCAATCACCAGATTTGAGTCCTATTGAAAATCCCTTGGAGATCCTTAAACGGCGAGTCTCAATTCAGCATTTCCGAAATAAAACAGAATTAATACAACAACCAAAAAAAAAAAAGAATGGCACAGAAGAAAAATAGGATATAGCTTTTAGTTCTCCACTAAATAAAAGGAGGAAAAAACGATATTAAGTTTTTGTACTGGAATGGCTGCTATTGTTTTGTAAAACACTGTGTTTATTTTTTATCCATAAGTGTATCTGTCATATATTGCATAAGCGAACCCAGCGGATAGTAGAAAAAGCAGGGTAAAAGCCACTGCTCTCCTTAAAACTTGGAATTAAGCGTAAAATTTCATAAAATTTACTTGGGTTGGTGCCGGAAAATTCCCCAAGTTACACTTTTGAATTATCATTTCTGATCTTATTATATTATAATATTTTATATGTGTTTGCTTTCATCACAAAACATATTATCTGACTTTAAAGTATATTTGATCAAATCTTAGATTCCACCGAAAGTTTCCATATAACAGAAATGTTTCACGACTCCTCCGAGTAAACGAAAGCCACTTATAACTTTTAGATAAAAATCGTTATCACTGAGATGCTTTAAGTTTGTCAAGATATTGTGAAAATTTACATCAAAATTCGACTAGCTCTAAATTTGCAAGAAATCTAGGTAATCTATCTAGAAATAACATATTCAGGATGCATAAATGTGCTACATGCTAAAATATCTCGTAATAATAAATCGTGCAACAAAAAAAAAATGGTTATATGTTTTTCTATTTAAAATCCTATAATTTTCATCTGTAGATTTTTTCCTGGAACATAAATTACTGTTATCCATGCCAAAAAGAGTTGCACATAAAAATTATGGGTAGCTTAGCACTCCATAAAAGTTTAACGAAACTTAATAATTAATTGTTCTCCAAAATTTTAATTTTAAATATTCGTAACTGGGAAAAAAGTTAATTTTGAAAATTGTTTTGAGCGTATCCTTCAGATTCTCAGAACTTATGAATTATTATAAATAGAAGAACATTAAATTCGTATGTTTTTTTCTTTGTATGATATAAATCGCAGGGTACTTAATTCACAGGGATCCAATTGGATAAAAGTAGTGATAATAGCGAATTCGTTTTTCAAAAAGCTGAGAAGCTTTCCAAAATAAATATATTAAATTATAAAATGGTACAAAACCCGAAACTTTAAACTGTTTCATTTTTCATTTATTTTAGTTTTAGTATATTTTATAAATCTTAAATCAACCTTTAGTCCGTGTGACCCCAGCTTATGATATTTTTGATTCCAAAAAAATGTATGATACCTTTTTTATGCTGTACTGATATAGATAAAAAAAGAGGAAATTTAAGAAATATCTATAATATTGAGATACGAAAAAGGAATTGAAAAATCGTTAAAGGCTTAAGTTACTCAAGTTGGAATTACGATGCTAGGGTCAAACTGACCCTTAAACGCCAGCTAAGGGTTAAGAATATCTTCTTTATAGATTTAAAACTTAATTTTTTGTTATTTATTATCTTGTTAACCATACATAGAATCCGAGAAATGCGTTGCTTTTGTTGAATCAAAGCTTCAGTAATTTCTATGTATTTATGAAGATTTGTATTCAAATGGCTTTGTCAACGCTGCGCCATATACATGTATTGTGTTTCCTAACACTTTGTTGCTTATGGCAGTTAGAATTGCATCGTGGCTCGTGCAAGTTACGTGCTTTTATTACAATTAGAATAACTGTTTGTTGTATGTGCACACGTCTGAGAAAATTGCATGCACGACGTTGAAATTTTATTGCAATTTCAAATTCAACATGACGTTGCAATTAAAGGGGCTGGAGATGTGTTCACTCTGATTCGTATATTGTATACCTCTGTCAAATTATGTATTTGCTGAAAACATTAACTCCTTGAATATATCAACTTTCGTGCATTATGTCGTGAACATGAGCAATTTTACGATTTATATACCATACATGTAATATATTTTCCAGCGGCAAATGAAACTGCAGTCAGTACTTCTTTCACTGCACAGTTCGTGCTTACCTGTGATATGGTGTTGTTAATGTGACTTCCATTTAATGTCCCTTTCAATTTCCTTTAACTAATAAAACATGAAATGCAATCGTTAAATGTTACTAAGTACTACGCTTTTCGACCTAATATATTGCATATGATTGATTGAACCAAATTTAATATTTAAAGTTTTATTACCTAATAAATATAGGCTACATACACTAGTTATTTCGTGAAGTTAATTTTATTAAGAACATTTTCATGTTTATTTTTCTTTTTACGATATTTTATTAGCAGATAAAGCAGATTTGATGCTAACTCTATTAATATTTTTCAAATGCTTGAAATGTCCTTTACTTTTAACCTCCGACGTAAAAAGCGGAATGTCATAAGTTTGAAGGCTTGGCCTTTTCATACTAGGTCGGATATTTTTTTAATTTCTAATACTATTATTATATTCAAATAAAATTCTATAACCTGACAGTCAAAATAAACCAAATTTGATATAGTAAAAGTCTCCTAGTTCTCAAGATAGTAGCAGTTTTTGAAATTCGTTATTCTTTTACTTCACTTTATCAAAACATAAGCCATAAACCATAATACTTGTTTTCCAGCATATTTTCGATTACATTTTCAACGTTAAGTCTTTCCTAAGCGCAGGTTTTCATTAATACATATTAGAAATAGAAAATATATGAGTATGAGTAAAATTATAGTACGATTTTTAAAAAAAAGGTCGAAAACTTAGATGATTTTCATGCGCAAGTTTGATACTTACTGTAAAACTTATTTTAAATTTTTTACAATACTAGCGAATAATATAATATAATCATTCGGGAAAGGCCAAAAATTAAAAACAAAATATGTTAAAATAAAATTTTTAATCGATATGAATCAAAGCGGTTAGATTTCTTTATTTCCTTATAACGCATAATGTTTAACCTAGTTATGACCTACATAGGTAGGAGGTTTATTTAAAAACTGAATCTTTTGCCACAAAAATAAACCTCTTTTTGAAACAAAAATTAAACCTTTTTTATATTGATAACATCATTTCAAATCTTTCTTATAATTATACTTTTATTTATCAAAATTTAATGCAATATTTATTTTTTAAGAATTTTGGAAAATATATAAGAAGACTGTTTTCCATAATTTATATGTCGAAAATGCGAAACTATAATTAAAATAAATGCTCTAATTGCCGAAATTGCCATCAAAAAATAGTTATTAGTAAAAATATTAAGTGGTCGGAACAGGCCACTTTACGTCAGTCCGACAAAGTTATAAATTTGTTTGAAATATCTTATAAAAAACATTAAGGACAATAATAAAAAAAGCATCGTGCTGCAACGCATAAAATGCGCAAATTTATGACTCGAGTGCAGATACACAAGATTGGCGTGGAAGATGTTTAATATAAAATTAAATATAAATGCAGTCGGATAAATATTTTAGGAACCAAGATATTTTTGGTAGATTTTTTCATTACATAAAATGGTTTTTATGTACATAAAATATTGCAGAATGAAAATGGTTATATAGTGGTTTAAGAGACACGAGTAAAAAATTTACAATTAAAATAATAAATAATTTTATAAATAAGGTCTATAGCAAAACTAAAAAAGAAAACGTTTACAAATTCGCGGATTTTACTTTTTAATACATATATTTCTCCAGCTATTCGCGGAATTCAATAAACTAAGTGGTCAATAGTTTGACGCATGCTCAGGAGGATTCACTCACATTCACTAATTTTCGACTATGCATATTAATAATTTCAACTCCTACTGGCTCTGCAATTTTCGTCTAGGACAAAAGAATCATGGACGATCATGAACGATAAAAAAATTTGAAATGCGACTATGTGCTACTCACACGCCCAAGATCCTTTTCAAAACGATAAAGGTAATGACAATTTGATTTGTAAAAACATCTTACTTTTTATATGTTTTTCCGTGAACACGTAGAAACTCTACCATTTTTTGAATTTATACAAAGTCCTCAGTCATTCAAAACCAATCTCAGCAAATGTTAAGATCAATCGCAGTTAATTGAAATTAAGTTAATATAATGAATATCAGATTCAAGGTTTTGTTTGTTCAGAAACAAAAAAATTGAACATCCTTTTAACAAATAAGCTAAGAACTATAAAATATAGATGAAAAATCACAATCTCCATATTTAAAAAAAAAAAAAACAGTACGTTCTAGGAAAAATTTTGAAGTTAAGGTACCTATAACAAAAAATTGTTATCATAAAATCGCGATTAAAAAATAAAACGGGTTTAAAAATTTTTAACCGAGATTGTTTTCATACTTTGAGTTCAGACTTAGGACATGAGATCTGTCTTAGCGAGTTGCATATTTGTTTTATATATTACTTTACTTTAAGCAACTGCTCCATAACTTGAAAACGGTGTTAAAAGACTAAAGCATTCAAATTTTTAAATAGCTTCAATTGAGGGGGAGTATTGCAGCGACAGCAAACTTAAGTTTGTAAACGCTGTAATGAGAGTTAGACATGTAAATTCAGTATTGGTGTAGCCCGCAGGGAGTTAAGAACGAATACGAAATATTATATGTAGCGATGGGTAGTAATGCTTAGAATTAAATTTCGAATTAAATCAGAGACTTTTTACTAATCTCAGTGCGCACAAGTGTAAATACTCTTCTTCTTGCATGCAAAGTATTTTTTAAGAAATTAGAATTATAGTAAACCTATCATTTTTAAATTAAATATAAAGAAAATTACACCTAGAATTAAAAATTAAAGAAATTAAAAGGCCAAATCTTTTTATTGTGTTAAACTAAAAATACAATTTTTTTTTTTGCTTTAGCATTAGGTATTAATTTCAATTTGATAGCTTAAGCCGTTTTTGAAAAAAGGACCTTGACACATGGACAAGAAAGTGATCAAAGGTTCCATTTTTCGTTTAAATTAATTACATTTAAAAAACGGAAAATCTATTTTATTTCAATGACGATTAAACCAAAGCTTTAATTTTAAAGGAATGATAATAAATAAATTAATTGATAAATAGATATCGTGCATAATGAGCGGATATACAAAATAATAATGTTTTCCCAAAAATAAGTCCCAAGTGAATGGTGCGCATCTGGACTCTAGTCAGTTAAAATCACAATCAGAATTATTATCCAGGAAAACCCTAGGGCTTTGTTAAAATTCAGTTTTCCGCCTGTACATGCATTTAAATGTGGGATTTATAAGGGCAACTTTTCATTTTTCAATCACAAAAATGCAACGAGCAAACTGTGGGTGGGCTTAGCGCAGCATAAAGCCATAGACTAGCTCCCACCCTTTCGCTATACAGGGTGCAAATTAAAATGCACATCGGCGTGGCCGCAGAGCTTCTATTAGCTCCATTCATCCCGGTCGTGTACAATCTGTTCACGGTAAGTATTTATTTACTTATTAAGCCAAAATGCAATAAATTTGTAAAATTTTCAAATAACACAAACTTACCAGAGGAGTGGAAAAACCACTAGGACCGCCTCGGCTATGGCTTTAATCAGGCCCTGGAGCTGGGTCTCGTGCATATTCATGAGATGGGCGGTTCTATTTCACTTGCATGTTTCAAAAAAGTTTCACATTATGCACACAATCATTTTATACATTAAATTCTAAAATAGAAAACTTTTCTTACAGAAAAGGCACTCACAATGACGGCACTATCTTTATTTTATTTTTTGTCGGAAATAACGAATATTTGCACTTAAAATACGACGCGGAAAATACAGATGTGGGATGAAAGATGTTTTTTTTTTTTTGAGATTCCGGTCCAGACAGACTCGGCTGGGACCCCCTCTTTTGACTAACAGGTGAGGCCAAGGACCACCTCCCCCGCAAATTTGGGGCGCGGGCAGAGGAGTTTGCCCTCCATCCAGCCGCAGACTGTTCTAAAAGTTCAATGAAACTGCGTAAAATTTGTTTTCATTCCGGCGACGGATGAAATGCCACTAAATTGTTTATTTAAAGCGAAGCCACCGACTGCACTGAGAGTTTTACAAAAAATAATAATAATTTAATGGAATGGAAATGGTAGGAAAATATTTTTTGGGGGAGCACTGTAAATCACCCACTGACACACGACCCGGTTACCCCCGGAGCCGGAGCCCAACCACTGGAGGATGGAGAGGAGCTGCCCAGAACAAGAGGTGGCCAGTAAAACGCACTACTCAGACTCAGCCAGCCAGTCTGCGGCAACGTTGACATCTGAACTATTTTTAGCCAGAATTTTCGGAAAACCGTTTCTTTGAAAGTCGGTCTGGGACTAAAAGCCCTGAAATTCTTGATACCAACAAATCGCAATTTAGCATACACACATTTTTAGACATCCCGAAACACATTCACACATTTCGCTTCGGGTGTATTTTACGTGTATAACGTGCGGCCCCCCCGTGTGAGATGTGTCGAGATCTCTCTTGCATCAAATTTAAAAGGATAAAGGCAGAGAAAATCGCCTCCCAAAAGTTTTGCTTAAATATTTTGCCCGGTGGCTGTGTGCGTTTTATGTACGCTTTTCGAAACAAAATTTTCGCAAAAGAAAATGTAACACCCACAAGTACAGAGAGCGCCACTATTTTTGGGGACTGGTGAAATTTTATCTTGTTTCAGTTACACCAGGAGCGCGGGAGACTGCGTCCTACTCAGCCACACTGGCGGACGTAGCCTAGAACTGGGTTATTCTTACGACAAGTTTTCGAGACACCAACACTAAAGCCCCGGTTCGCTGCTGCATCCGCACACATCTCGGGAAATTCTTTTTCCAGCAAGGCAGCGCGCTTTTCCCACCCAGAAGCAGCGGAAACTGCAGGACGCACACCCGCCACTGGGCCGCAGCTCTCGCCGTCGACAAAAGCTTTCGACAACGACGACGTCGGGCGTCGGTGGCGTCGGCAGTGGCGGCGCGGTGGGTGGACGGCGGTGGAAATGGGTTAGGCGAACACAAACACCGCGTCAACTGCAGAATTTCTTCCCAGAAGAGCTTTCGTGATTTTCCGGGTGGAAATTGCCTGGTTTTGAGTACGACGCTCCGCAACTCGCCGGGAATTTGCCACACTTTTCCCGCTGGGAGAGGCCCCAAATCGAAGAGAAAGGTGCCCGAACAAAAAGAGACGGCCACACCTCTCTTTACCGGCTAATTTCACACCCGACTGTAGCTGCAATTTTCACTTGGGAAAAACAATTTTCTTTTTTTTTATAAGAAAATCCGAAGCGGCTTTAAAATTATGTCATATGGAAAAGACAAGAAATACTAAGGGTGTGGTGGTAGTGGAATCACTATACCAACTACGCATTTTTCATTCATCCCGCGCAGTGTGCTTGGAACATCTTATTTTATAATTGCTTTAGTATTAAATCCACTTTTTGTCGACGAAAGAGCAAGTCGTTTCCATTGTTAGCTACTGAAGAATTTTCCATTTTCTCGGAGGTACCCAACAAAGAATTGCACAAAAGCAGGAACAGTTTAAATACAGATTTAAAGGGATTTGAAATTTAAAAAAAAGTAAAATCATGCAATTCTAGTTCTTCTTTCTTACAAAATTAAGTCGCCCACTTTTGTATTTGCCTGATTATATTCATCAGGTAATTCACAAATTTCTGCAAAACCGAGAAATTTTTTATTAAAACCTTTCAAAAGAGAATTTAATAAAATATTTTTTTCCTTTAGAAGTGGCGACATTTAATTTTTGTTTCTGCTCGAATTTCTGAATGAAAAGATTATCCTTAGTCTGAGTTATTTATGACGAACTCTTCTGGCTGGTTCTCAAAGGAAATTTTTGCTTTATTTGATAATACTTGGCAATTTTTAACTTGTTTTGCGTGTTTTTAAGCCGAAAGGATATTTACCTTTGATTTCATTACTTTAAACGATTTTTGAAAATGTGCAATAATTTGGTTTTCTTATAAAAGGTTTTCAATTTGTGTGATTTATATGTAAGTAAAGATTTAGTTGTGATAAAGAAAACAAACTTATAATTACAGAATATTTTGAGGGAAGTGAAGCAATTTTAGTTAGTTATTTAGTTATTAGCTAGATTCCTTCCGAATTAGGGCATCTAAACCATCCTTTAGACATCTATCCGCTTATACTAATAGTTTAAAAACTTACGCTTTGCTTAATTTTCATTTATAAAAAATTACTAAACTACTACTGTTTGTAATTGACTGAGCTACATGCTGCGTAAAATTTATCACTCAATTCTTAAAAACTTCTCTAAAATACTGCACACTTAAAAAGTGGAATATCCATCCTTTACCATACAAGCAAAAACACGAAAGTTTGTCAAATGTATGTGCAGCTAGTAAAGTTAACGTAATGCCAGCTCTCAAAGTGTGGAATTTTTTATAGCTGAATTAAACCTACATATTATAAAATGTTTCTTTGTTTTATTTTTATAAAAATGTTGTCTACTCCTGACTATATCTCAATTAATAGAAATCAAGTATATGTACCTAAATAAATCGAAAGAAAATATTAAACCAAAGACCTCTAATGGAAAACTATTATTCTTATTTATAGTTGTTATCTTAGTCAGTTTAATTAGTTATTTTGTATAATAGTTATGATGCAGAATTTTTTACTTTATTTACTTGTCTTAAGTAATTCCGTAGGTACTGTTCGTATTTGCACTTTTCCTACAATCAGGTGCAAATTGCAAAGATAGCAGCAACAAAGAAACCAATGAGCAGCAAAACCAACAAAAGCAGCAAAATTGTTCCCATGTCAATCTGCCGAAATCAGCGAATTTTTGCTTGAGCTTTCAGCTATGCGACACCTTCATATATGTATGTACATTAAAAGGTCTTTGGTTAAACGGAATGAACATAAGATTAGATAAATATATGTATTTTTTTTTTCTATCTTATTACAAATATGGAATGGTAACCTTACACGTTTAAAGCCTTTTAAATATGCAGCAGAACAAGTTAAAGTTGTAGTAAAAGTCTTGAAATATATTTTTATTTTTGGTGCACGAACAGTTCCGTGAGCATATAGTTTGCTCAAACGACTTCTAAAAAGTACTACATGCAATAAGTCAATTTTCTTGTAGAGGGTACCCCCAGTTGGCGGGGAAAGTTGCGAAATGTTAGTTTTAGAGCAGCATTTTTCATTCGCCAGTAAGCCGGAAGCAAACCTCTTCCCTAGGCAACTGTGCAGAATATATTAAGATTAGGAATCGCTTCGACACACGTGTGCCGGGGATAGAATGGGTGCTGGAAATAACCCAAATTCCGAGCTGACGACCATCCAGGTAGCGCGCGGAAAGCTTAATTCGTTAATGAAGTTGACAGCCATCCATCAAAAATCTCATTAAAGAGGTTCATTTAGCGAGAAACCAGCTACTCGTTACCCCCGGGAGCGATAACGATCAGTAACTTCGCCCACCTCAGGGTACCAGCTCCGGTCCCGGGTAACTTAACTGGTAAGTGTGCTAGAAGGCATCCACATGTTGACCGACCAATTAAATGGCAAAGGTATGTTACACATGAGTGAAACGCCAACCTCACGTCGAATCGAGGTCTCATCAAACAGCCCTGGTGCCTGCCGTGTCGCCTGCCGCATCCCTGGGACCGGCCTGCCGGAAAATCGGGCTCCGGGCACGCAACTATTCTGCGAGCTAGACCTGGAAAATTGTGTTTATATAATTTTCACCAAACTGTGCAGAAAAGTTTTACAATCAACCTCGGTTCGGCCGGTGCCGTGGCAATCATCATCACTGCCCACGCGGGTGGCACGGCGGCGCGGCGGTGGCGTCGGTGGCGTCGGTGGCGTCGGTGGCGTCTGCCCCACAGCCGGAAGTAAACCTGCAGCGCCAACCTCTTCGATTGGAGGCCGGCCTCCATCCAGGCACAGGGTGCTTCAAAAGAAGGCGAACCTATCGTGCGTGACTGAAGGCGTTTAATGGATCGGAAGTCCCACCCACTCACCTCACCTGGTGCACTGGAGCGCCCTTCCGCACGGTTCGCAGCGATTCAGTTAATAATGAGGTGCACTCTCAGAGTTAAGGCGAGGTTATACAGTCCTTGGTATTTTTCGTTGAAACCTTGCCCTCATTACTAATGAATTGCAAATTCCGACTAAATAAATTGCTTCTTTGGACGAAAACTATCTTTCTTGTGGGCTCACCTGCTTTAATTACACCAACACATGCTGGCTTTATAAAATTTTTAAATTCGCTCGCGACTCCCCAGGTAAAATTTATGAATTTCTCACCCAGGCCAGTGGAGCGGTTGTGTGCCGAGCGTGATTTTAGGTCTTAAGTTCAGCCGTTTGTTGTTTGGCCTCTTCTAAGCACCTGCAATTAAAACGGGCTTTCGTAACAATTGTCGAAAACTCTTAAGGAGGAAACGAACGGCGAGGGAAGGAAGGAAACTCGTACATTCAACGCAATTTACCAAAAGTACTCCCCCAAAATTAAACCGACTCAACAGCGGTGGGTTGGGATAATTTTGTGTTATTCTGCCAGGAGGCTTTATTTGGAACGTTGAGTATCTTACAAACGAGGAAAGGAAATCTGGTTCTCTGCAAATTCAAGTATTTACGAAGCTCAAATACAAAACTTTAAAAATTGTTCTGTTACTATTCTTATCCTTAAGAAAGTATCTAACAGAGTTACAAACTTATGTCGTTTTCGACAGCTAAACTATCGATCGGTTTTGAACAACATATAGTACCTATACAAATTATTAAATTGAATTAAGTTCTATATCGATACGAGGTATGTATTTCGTTTGAAAATATATAATTTTTGAATTTAGACTTCTGTCGACTGTTTGTCGGCACTTCTGCGAACTCGACAGGCTCCAACCGCACTTGGCAGTCGGTGTGTTCCCAGCCTATAAAGCCAGTTCGATCCTAAGAAACTGCTCCGATCTTGTTCTGCCAATATCTGAGCTATGTAAGTTCGCAAATGGGAGAAATCGATCAGGGGGTTGTGATATAGAGGCTACGTAAGTTATATAAAAATGGTTTGCACCCCAAAATCTTTTGAATATCTTAACCCGCCCCAAAATAGACGTAAAGTCAACTTGACGAATTTTCGTCAAATCCAGAAACGTCATTTCAGCCGTAAGTAAGATACGGTAACGATCGCACCTTACTTTACGTCCTACCATTTTGTTGATTAGAGCTGAACCGCGGAGAACAGATGTGATTGAAGTAAATACAAAATTGATAAAATGAATTTTAGGGGTCGTACAAATCGTTGAAATTTTTAATCATGTCATATTTCCTTTATTTACTTGACGTCACCTTACGTTTCTATTTCGGGCAAACTGTCAGTTTAGACGTTGACAAAGCTCAGTTTCGTTCAAACGAAACGTAACGTAAGTTTGCTTCCGTTTCTATTCTGGTTCGGACTTAAGTCGTGTTACAAAATGGTGGTAATCGGTGAAAGAGGTGAAGCGATACATTAGTTTCTACAAGTAATTTTGTTACCGCGATAGCTGCTGCATTTCTAAATAGATTTTGATCCAACTTTGCGTATGCTTTTATTAGCTCGGTATCTAGGACCTGTTAAAAAAATTGTGGGATCTGAGAAAGGTGGAGGAGAGATAAATTTTAATTTATTTTCTTGTAGACTGTATATATTTTTTAATTGATTTGGATAAAACTTGACTAAAATATTCTCCATGGCAATTCAGCTTTGTTCGCGAATGGGGTGAATCGGTCAAGGAGTTGGGAAATTCAGTATTACCACATTAAAATCTCCTGCTGCCAAAAGGTCTTTTTTGTTGTATTGATTATTCTTTTCATTAATTTTTTGGTTGAAACAGAAAATTAATGTTCATCAGACTCTACTTCAAAATCCATGATTTCTCCTTTTCACAATGCCAAGTGCGTCTATATGTATAGTTATTAGTAGATGTAGATTATGTCTACTAAAATCAGCACACATAACCTTTTAAATTCAGTTCAGCCTCACCTCTTTGGGAAGGTTTTGCATCCGTCGTCCTAGTTAAGAGTGGACTGCCGTTGAAATCACAGCTACAGAGGTCAAAGGTTCCTCATAAAGGAATCCCAAAGACAATAATCCCAGTTGCGCAGCAAGCCGTTAAAAATGTCCAAGAGAGTCGACTTCCTACTGTGTCACACTTTAATCTGAACAATTAACCCAGTTTAGCCGGGCGAGGCCCCAGTCTTGTCGCCTCAGTGGACCGCAGCCCTTCCGATGGGAATCCATCAAATTCTAATCAAATTTGCCGGTTGGTTTGGTGCGTGGCTTAAGTTGGTATCTGTCGAACGACGCTGGTATATCGGCGCTTCAGCCGGGATTACTTGGCAGGCGATTTTGATAAATCAGTCGACGGATTAAGATTTATAAGCGCTGGGTCGACGGGGCCCCGCACAGGGTGATTATTAATACTAATTGCTTTTGCACATGCAGCCATCTACTTTATGTCTGCGGTCGGCTCCGGAGTGCGACTGTGTGCATCCGTCTGGCGAAAAAGCCGTCCATGGGCGGCGATGGCCACATCCTGATAAACGCAAGTCACATATCACGGGGCCATCTGTGGTGCCGGCAAGTGGGCCATCCCTCCGGCTGATGAGATCGTCCCTGTAACCATAATTGCTTGGAGCTTTTGTGTGAATTTCATTAATTTGGCGGAGCCTCAAGCGATTATTTTTAATTTCTTCCCCGGACGGGCAGGCTTATGAAATTCATAATCAAGGACGGCATAATTGCAAACGGAAATTTAAAACCACTATCGGAAATTGATCTTTCATTAACAGTGGGCCACATAGGATTATTAGTGCCTATTACCCTGCCTACAGGATTAACGGTTTAGTCGCGATTTATGTCTCTTTGTAGAATTTTATGGGCGCTCGGAGTGGATTAAAGTTAAAACCAGTCACTTATTACGCTCAGCTCCACGTGTCATGCATTGGGCCGGTTGAATGGGATTGGTGATCGGAGCTACTATTAAGCGTTCGAATTACGTTTAAGCGAGCTTTAAAAATCTGGTTTGGTGTAATCCACAAAATCATATGAGGGCTCCAGAAAAAAAAAGCGGGAACATGAAGAAGTTTTATTACTTAGTTTTCATGGCAAAAATGGCTTTAGATAACTCCAAAATTGAGGATTTTCTGTTATTAGCGCGATTCGCATTGTTTTGACAAACACGTGTTTTTAGCATATGTATATACTTGTAATAAATCCAACTTCAATAGAAAAAATATAATAGCAATGGAATATTAGCAATATCTCCAGCGTTTCAATTTAATTTACGTCCCAAAGTAATAAGATCACTGTTATTTAGTGCGAAAATTTAATTTCCACAATTATTATTTCTTTAAAATGGAAAATTCTCGTTGCAGTCCTTATTTGTAATGTGAAGCAAAATCGCACAGCGCTCTCTATCTTTAGAAGATGAAAATAAGAAACTGCTGAAACGTGTAAAAGTACTAAAGGTGTGCGTACCACTTTTTAAAGGTTTTTCTTAAGAAGTATAATTCAAATACTTCTTAAATTGGCAAGAACGCATTTACGATCTGTTTACTAAAAAGAAGAGGAAGTCTTTCGATTGCATTGGAATTGCCATTAGTATATTCTGAATCACTAGTGATCGAGGGAAAAAAATACGAGGATTTACTAGACCTGATTCAATTTCTGGATCCAGTGTACCGAAGATTTGTTGGATGTTAAGAACTTTCTGTACCAAAAACTATGTCAAAGGTATTTTACTAGGATTAGATTTTAATGTTAAAAGATGATGATCATGAGTCTATCCGGGCATTTAATTGCACTAACTCGTGACTCATTCCAAGAAAGGGGGAAAGTTTAACTGAAATACATTTACATTGCTCCTCATTTGTTAAAAATCTAACAATTTACTTGAGGGCGTGTTCTGTTAACTGTCTGATCCACTTCCGCAGCCCTCAACTTTAGACATTCCGTCGAAGTGTTAAGAGGGCGAGGAATAATTACCGAGTAAATTCCCAATTATGTCGGCTGAGGCACGTTGCATTAAATACGAAACTTTTGGCAGGATCACGAGGTAGCCAATTCATTTTCCGACGTAGATGGAGAGGATGCCCGGGTAATAAACATGCCGATCATGTCTTAAGAAGAAATTCCCCAAATAATCGATTCAATCACGTTTGGGACGAATTGAATTAGGAGGGCGAAGAAAGTCTGAATCATGGTGGCAACTTTTATCTGGAGGAAGAAAAAAAAAAAAAAAGAGTTTTTCCTGCTGCAAGGACAACTAGCCTCAAACAAAAGGGCGGCCAAGAAGGCTAACTGAGAGCTCCCAGCTGAGGCAAGATAAGATAAACCCCTCAACTTTCAGCGCAGAGGAAGAGGCTTGTTTATTTATAGGGCCATTCAAGAACGCACTACCGGCTCACGTTCTTGGCTCAACGGAGCCCGTTTCTCGGTGTGTGTGACCTTTCTTATCCCTGAGGCCCAGCAACTTCTTCCGCCCCGTCTTCGGGGTGGACGAATTTGTGCTTTGTGCACACTCTACGAAACGTAAATAATTGCAAAATCGTGACTTGATACTTAATTCACAAGCGTCCCCGACTTCGCTTTCTTTCCACTTCATTTTTCCCAGTTTTATTCTTTTGCAGAAGTCTTCTCCGCTTTCTTAGCACGGGCCTCATCCCTTACCATTATTTTGGAAGAACGGATGGATGGATGGCTGCCCCCTCTCGCGGTGGTATGACGAAACCGATTTCTGATGCGTACATGGGAGTAATTTATGGAAAGTCATAAATATTTCTTATGAACTTAATCAAAATGATGAATTCACCCTGTTCCCTGTTATATCGGCTGCGACCGTCCCTCGAACCGTCGCACTTTGTCATGGTCTCTCTTTAGCGCTAGTTTTTCTGCTGTCGCTTGCAGGAGCAGCGTGCAGCGGGCGATGCCATCGGACCCGTAGCCGAAAGCTTATCACGTTTCTAGGACTCTGCGAAGATAGCTCCTCAGCAAAATTTGGTTATTACATTTGCCATTTTCCCAATTTAAGATAAAGTGGACGGCTGACTTGCATTCTTATTAGCTAAAAAGCTCTGCCCAAAATTCTGGTAGCAAATAACCAACCCTACCCCATTGGTTTACGCCCTGCTGCTGCTGTTCAGCCTAGTAGATGTCTATTTTTAGCTGTCTCTAATCGACATCCGAATATAGTTAAGGGCCTATATATGTACATATGTATACCTAGTACACTTGAAAATTGATATATTTTAGGTCTAACGTCCATGATTTAAACTTTAATTTTGCATAAAAAGATACCTTTCCGCGGCAGCCAGAAGGGAGAGGTTGATTTCAATGTGATAAAAATGATTTTTACTTAAAGAAATGTAATGCTGAATTCGCCATCTCTTTGGCCCAATTACTCCATTTACGAACACATGCTGAGGCGAGCCCGTAAAAATGGTCGGCATTTCAATCCGGAGCACTGACCAGATCGCATCACTCATCAGTGTAGTGGCCAGTGCTCCTGCCACATACGCCACGATCGTGCTGATTGAACGCCGGTCCTTATATCCATGATTAAAATATTAAGTGTGAAGTACAGCAAAGGAAAATTTTGTAACAATATACCAAGTTAAAGTCCTCACCCGCCTTCACCGAACCCCTCAATTTTTTAACATGACCTAGATATCGAGCCAATAAGACAGCATGTGAATTTGAAAACGGACAACCTAGCAAGTCATCGATTTTCGTGCAGGTACTCTTTATTTCTTTTTTTAGCACCTTTGTAAAATTTATTTCAACAAAAATAATTTTATTGTATTTATACAAAAATAGAGTACAAAATAAATGTGGACCTTATGCTTAAATTTAGCACGTTCGGGTACTAAGCATCCTCAACTACTTAAACTGTTACATATTCAGTATTAATGACTCTTCTTAAAAAACATATAACTATTTTGGTACTTTCAGTGTACAATAAATACTACATTAATTGTTTAATAAAATCCTAATAAACCAATAAAACCGAAAATATTCCGTTTAGCACTATTATACTAATTATAATCAAATATTAAAAATTAATAATCCTCGGTAACTAGTTTTTATTTTTCATTACCAGATTCGCCGATACTTCTGCACACCTACTGCAAATATTAAAGTTAATGAATGAATTTATTATATCTAATGGACATTTGTACATACACCCTTGTATTCAAATTATACATCTTATTTAGTGCAGAATAAAAAATCTACAATTTTGCAACTCTTATAACTTAATTAAACTTTATTCATGATATTGACTTTTGTTAATATGGATACTAGAATGGCTGGATTGGGTGGGTCTAGGAGGGCGGGTAAGCGTGGCCAATGGCCTCCGTTGGCTCTTAGAGGAAGGCTATAAAGAAAAATATGCTATCTAATCTGATTCATATAAGAAAATAAAATAAAAGCAAAGTATTATTGATCTGTGTCTTTTGTACTTGTTTAATTTTTAAATCCATTAATAACTGATTTTTCACTAGTAGTTGTAATAAAATTCTTTCGTTCGTTGGAGAACCTTTTAGAGGTTTGAGAAATTATACCCAGATACTAACTAAGCGATATTTCGAAAAATGTAAGAGTTTTCGTATATTTGATGTAAGTACGTACCAGATGCTGTCCAACCCTCCATTAGAGATTGTGTCGTGCTCTGGAGAGATATGTCTTCTTTAATGTCCCAACAGTAGACTGTTTGAGAAAGAAGAAAAAGGTACACCGCAATTTGCGCAGCCATCACCATACCAGAAAAATAAACAATTGGTCAAGAGAAACCAGTAAATGGCGCTAGTTTAGTAACCCGTTTTCTACAGGGTGCCACGTATTGCAGTGCAATAACAACGCCGGGATGGTTGCAAGACCGCCCGCCCGCAACCGGGTAAAAACCCTTCAGCAGAAAGTGCTCGTTGAAGCGAGGTTTGCACTAAATCCATGTGCACCGGCATTTAATTTTTCTAACCACCTGGTTTCCCTCACCTGGAGACCTGGAGTTTAGTTTAAGGTGCACCGTTTTACTAAAATTTCAATTTTCCCCCGGGGAGGAAAACACCTCCTCTCCACCTGCATAAGGGCCTCTGTAGATAATCCCGGAGAAATTCCTCTGAAGTTTTATAGTTGCCCCGGGTGGAAGGTGCTTCGTTTGCCTTTAGTCCTAAGCCGTAATATTCGGGGATGAGTTCCTCTCCAGGAACTAGGAAAAACTTTTAACGGTAGATCGTAAATTGCAGACGAACTACTTCAACTTTCACAGGGTGGCACATGAATGTACAGGGCGGTGTATACGAGTGACAAGAAATTGTAGGCACAAGCACCTACGTGACGCAAGTCAAGCAGTTCCTAGACTTTGGCAGGACGTGAGGCTTATAAAGCATTATTTTTCCTTATTTTATGCTGGCTAAGCGCCGGATTAGCGAGGTGCACACTACCATCATTTTACATTACAAACCGTGTCAGGATGCCGAGCAGAGCACATAGGGTGCAAAATGAGTGGTAAGTCGTTTGCGCAAAAATTTCATTAACCTTTTACAACTTACAATTCTAGAAGCAGCTATTTTTACTAACTTGATTTTAGCTTTATTTAGAAGGAAGCTCATCTACTTATAACCCTTTTCTTTTAATTTTGTTTCATTATAATGCATTTGTTGACCTCTTTAAGGACGAATCTCTTAAAAGAGGTAAAAATAGTTTAATTTTTTGTTGTAAGATTATTTATTTTTTACTGACAGCAATTCATTTAACAATAAACCTCGGATAACCATAACATGGGACAAGTAAATCATTGGATACCAAAAGATAATTATCAAACTAGGTATACATATTACAGTCAATACATGTAATAAATTTGTTAATTTTTCAATAATTTGTTGCCAATAAAAATTTAAAAAAAATTATTATCCCGAGATATTTAACTTTATAGAAAATGTGACATTTTATATTACAATTTATTTATGGATTATTAACGATATTGTTTTAGTAGGCACATTCAAAACAAACGTTTTGACATAAAAGACAATGTGATAACACATGTAGTATTTTCAAACCAGTAGAAATAGAATAATAACTTATTGTGTAGTACTGTACGCGGTGCCATAACATGTTTATTTTTATTATTTTAAGCGCTAGATTCCGACTTCAGAATTTCCCTCAACATAACTGACCGAAAAAACATATATTATTATTTCTTTTGCCAATCTATTTATTAAAATTTATGAAGAATCTTATTTTCTATGAAGTTTCACTTCTGTCGAGGGTCCTGAGACGCACACGTTGTTTTCCTGTAAAAGTTAATATACTATTTATTATTTTCTTTATTTAAGTTGGAACCCACAGAAGAAAAATTTAAAAAAACACAATTCAAAAAATATTACTACATATTTGAGATACCTAAGAAAAAATCTTGAACAAATTATAAAGTTACTCTCGACTCGAAAATGTTATCGAACACAGGATCTTTCTTTTGTCTACAACTTTCATTCAGCAATTATTATTTTAATAAAATTTACTGCAAAGTGAAAAAATAATAATTTGCTTTTTAATTATATATTTCTAATGTTCTATGTGATAAGCGATAACTCTAACTATTTAAGTGATGTAATCAAAAGAACTACAAGTCATTAGTCAAAACAACAAATAATTTTTGAAATCATACTATTTTTCAATATCAATATCATGTCATATTTAATGTTTATTCATAAAAGTTTCTAAGGGCGTTGAGTGCCCTAATTGGTTGAACAATTTTGCTGACAGTATGCCATTCATAGGGGTTGTGGGTTCGATTCTTATATGAAAACTTTGGTTCAAAATATTTGCAAGATTAGAACTACATAATTTTACCCTGAAACTCTTATCCGGATCATATGACGGGGTCCAAAACGAATGTTAAAAATCATAAATTTTGATCGTTTTCTATGGAAAATAATAGGCGAAAGTGTAAAAATATTTAAATACTGATTTCCTATAGTATACATAAATAATTGTTTCAGTATAATCCTTGTAGGGGAGACTGGGTACGGTTGAAACAATTTAGCTTTTACTGTCCGTAGCATCGCTATTACCGAACCAAGCACCGATTGAGACATGTTATATACAAGGGCGTGTTTCCATCTTCCAATTTGCAGTATTATTTGAGTGCACGGTGTTTTGTAATTTGTTTAAAATCAAATTTAACAAAAAAACTGAAATTGTTTCAACCGTCCCCATACCAGGGGCGGTTGAAACAGTGGTTTGAATCAATTGAAACACATACAAATAATACAAAATATTCTTCAGTCGTCTTAGGCAATATTACTACTTAACAGCTGCACATTAAGTAGGTATGCGCTTATCGAAAACAATAAAAATTAACAGGATTTATTTTAACACCGAACTTTAGCTCTTCGCATAGTGAAATTATTTGAAAATATAAACTAAAAGAATATTTCTATTAACAATACTATAAATTTTTTTTTAATCGTCCTGCCAGGCGAAGCCTTTCTTGCACGTACCCGCGACATCTATAAAACAAGAAATTTAAATAAATAAAGCAAGAAATTTAAATAAATAAATTGTTTCAACCGTACCCACAAAAAATGTTTCAACTGTCCCCAAGCCCCCATTTGATACAAAACAGTTTATAGTAATGGCAAAAATAATTTTACACAAATACTAATTACGCTGTCATGTTCTAAAAGCATTGATTCAAACACAGCTATACCACTTTACACTGTCACTTTAATGAAAAGTGTAGTAATTGCAAAAAGTGTTGGTACATAAATATTTACTTTTGCTTATCAAATTACAATGGGGCCTCCTATAAACAACCACAACGCGTAGTGAGCGACGCGCCACTGAGATTTGTGTTCGGACTTGTCATCCGCTTCTTTCGTCCCTTACACCCCTCCCCCCACAACACACGGTTCGAGAGATATTAGCACTGTTTCAACCGTCCTGCGTTTCAACCGTACCCAGTCTCCCCTATAATATTATTCCACCTACCATGTAGTCAGCGTTTTTTAAATCCAACCACAAAATGCCTCTTATCTCTGATAGGTAAGTGCTCGTATTTTAAAATATTTTGAATCGAATTTTTCCAGTGAGGGAATTTGCAATTTTTCGATCATTCCGTCAGACGATTATCCTGTTTAAACAGCCGCGACAAGGCATATCGAAATCATTAACCCCAATATGCCTGAAGCGACAATATTTTAAAATGTCGACTATTAACAATTTACGGCATGCGATAGTGTCCCAATTTCTAGTTCCAGTGAAATGCAGTTCGGAACACTTTCAATTTATTTTCGATCAAGAAATGCATTTCAGCAATAACATATTGATGCGGAACATTGATGTATGAAGATACGAAAGAGTATATAATATATTATATAATGTACCTATGTATATGCTCCAGCTTCACCTGTACCAAACGACGCGACGGTGGTATGCACGTGTGTCGAGCACCTTCGTCGACCTGGAATGGTTGCTTGGGTACGTTCAGCTCCCGTGAATTTGCACCGCATTTATTTAAAATTCGGAATTCAGCAACGTTTGCTTAAAATGCACGTAGATAAGTTAATCAGAACTATCAGGACAGAGTGATGGCAGCATTAGCGTCATCTTCCGCATATCTCTCTGCTTTGACAAAATATATTTCCTAGGTACGTGCCTACACCATCCGGAAGACGGTCGGTTACCACACACACGTCCGGGATATTTCACATAACATTCGTGGAACATAAACAAGAAAAGTGCTCGCTGCTTTAAGGTAGCAAATTCTAAGATGTAATACTATCTCTGGAAACAGGAACTGAAAGGGTAATAATTTATGTCTCGTGTCAGCCTCCACTAGCAAGATTCCGACGTTCCACCCTCAGAAGTTCTGTGTCTGTTTTCAGGCGCTCCTTATCTTTTATGCAAATTTTAAAATTTTAAAATGAGGCGTCCTTAAGCAGAAAGATTTACAGCGGACGAGATTTGTGGCCAGCATTTCTTAAAAAGGTATCTGGCTCCCATTTCAGGCGACGGTTTTGAATAATTACTCGAGTGCTCCAAGGAAACATTCATTTGTCCCATCAGGATTACACGGAAGTAACGCAGGACCCCCCCGCACCCTTCTCCGTCGCGTGTCGACTACAGGGGCCTAAGGCTCTGCAGAAATTCTAATTAGGCCTATAACTCACATCGTAGTACACTTTTTGCGGCACTAAGAGGCTGGTTCTGATTATCTCTCACTTTGTTTGCTGGAATTCGGGTTAAAGGTGCGTTCTAGATATTTTTATGGCCGGATTTACACCCAGCGATTATCTACAATGACTTCAAGGTGATAATTAGAGGAAACGAGGGGAGGGAGTGGTACACTCAAAGCTTTTTCAAAACCTGGACCTACAAAGTAAAACAGAGTATACCACTTTAATTAATTGCCCTTATTTCATTTATACAGTATTAAGCAGCTTAGCTTAAGCGGAGTTCGCCAACTTAAAAGAAAAAAAATAGGTGCTTATCGTTTCTAAACGCATACCTAGGTACTCCAAGGCCGTCTACACCTCATGTAAATTCTATGACTACTGAAGGTGTTGAAAATAAGTCAAGATCTCCTAGTATACGAGTATATACATCATAGATAAGTAAACAATGTAAGAATTTTAATTAATGATAAGTAACATTAGTCTTGGTCTCAGCCTTCCAGAAAATGCAAGACCAAGACTAGATTTCCAAGACCAAGACCTAAATTAAAACATTGCGAGACTTGAACAAGAACACAAGGCCCCTTTAAGCTTTTCAAAACAATATCATACACGTTGAAAAATTAAAAATTTTAAGTAGGTACTTTCTACTTTTAGTAAATACGTCTTACATTTGATTTGAATCAAATCATTTGCTGAGACAAAAATAATGAATAATTAAAAAAATTTCGGCCCGTTCCATTCTCCGACGATCATCTACATTCAATTCAATATACATATGTATGTATGTATTATAAATTTCTGAATGTTAGAAGTATTTTTAATTAAATCATACAAAATAAAGATAAAAAAAGCCACTATTTTATTGTTAAAAAACAGCAATTTAGTTCGCAAAACCCCTACATATTTGGATTGCTAATATCTTATACAAAATAAATTCAAATATCTGAAAAAGGGGTAGTTTTTTCATAATTTCCTTAAGTTCTCGACAGAAAAGTTTTTGTAAAATTATGAGAATTAGTTTTTGGTCTTATTTTATGTTTGGTTTACTAACGAAACTAACACCAAAACCAGAAAATCCTCAGGGGCATAATGCACCAAGCTAATTCGGATTAATTTATGAATTAGAATTACCACTTTTTATTTCAAGTAAAATAAAGCTAGTATATTATGGCAAAAACCCAAAAAAGCTCGAATTATGACTTTCGTGTTATTAAAACTGCCACATCCCTAGGGGTTTAACAATTTTTTATTCCACAAACTTTTCTCTGCGAAATTACAGGGAAATTAGATTTAAGATAAAATAAATACAATTTTCAATTTTGCCACCTTTTAAAGACTTTTAATCACCTATTTTTAGCTCAGCCTCAAACCCCCATTTAAAACGTTCAAAGTTCCTGCAAAGGTAACCAAAATTAATGAATTTTATTAAGGAAATTAAATTCAAAAATAATTTTGTAAGCTCTTTTCAGACAAGACAGTTGCATGGTTTGGGCCCATTTTCTAAGGCCATTTAAAAATATCGTTGAATTTACGTCTTCTGCGACATTGAAAATAGATCCACAATCAGTTTTTTGTTTATTTCTAGCTGATTTTTACTCTACTCCACGTTTAGGGTACCGACTTTTACAATATTTGCTCTTGAGATTTTGTTTTCCTTAAATCCCTTTTAAAGTAAAATTTTAAGAATAGGTCAAGTAATACTAAATTTTGCTAGTTTAATCGGTTGCTAGACAACCTTGAGTGAGTTTTGCGGGTTAAGCCCTCGTCGTGGGTCATGTTAACTGGTTATACACCTTTATAGATCCATGAGAATTATATAATTTTGGTAAAGGGACAAATTACAATTTTACGAATATTACGAATATTACGAAAAATTAACAGTTATTTTAAATTAAGATTTTTTAAACATGTTATCTTGAAAAATCGATTTTTGGTTATGAAATGTTCTCATGATCGTCCAAATAAAAATTTTACAATCCCTTTTGCTAATGACCAAAATTGCCACTTCCTTCTTGAGAACAACTTGTCCAGCAAAGTACAAGGCTAATTTTTGTAGAGGATTTCAACATTCAGCATTCCTTTCAGAACAGCAGCAATTTACTTTGCAAGTGAAATCTACAAGGAGCCACTCAGAAGAAGACTTTATTCGAGCTGCTGTATGACGACATCGTTATAAATTTAGAACTTTCTACAACTTTCCGGATCGTTAACTCAAAGGGAATCCAAAAGTTATTGCGAGTAACAAAATTGTTGTCCATGTTGGCCCCGAAGGTAAATAAATTTGCGGCGAGTAAAATTGGCAAAATGTACTGTGATTTAAGTGTCCAAAAAGGTAGATGTAAGCAGTGAATAAAGCGCACAGATACTGCGAGGGTGACATGGATGACTGCGTGGGTGTTTAATACCTTAAGGTTGAATTTAGGGGCTTTGTTCTCATATTTAATGCAAATGCTTTGGGATGTGCCCTAAGGATGAAAATTACTTTTAAAAGGACGCAGATAAAAATGGATGAGAAATGGTTTAACTTAAAAAAGTAAAAAATATTTATTTTTGCTTGAAACTCTACATGAGTTATTAGTCTACATAATTTATTTAGTTTAGGCTTTAACAATTTCACAAATTTGTTTTGTGCTTCCGACATTGCTAAAATTCCCATTCTTAGTGAATACACTCCGAAAAATATTTCGTAATTTATTTACGAAAGTCAAAGTAAGATACATGTTTGGGCATTTTTCGTTATATGTACCCTATTTCAGAAATTTGTTTAAAATTTAGAAAATGTTTTCATACATTCAATTACGGAAAAATTTCGTAGATTTGAAAACAGTGTATTGTAAATTATACAATGCCATTAAATGTATTACACTCGGTTAATTTATGAATCATGACGAGAAGTGAAACCCCCAATTGTCGGTTAAATGTGATAAAAATGAATTGGTAATCCTATCTGTTCTCCAATTTGGCTTTGCAATTATTATTAGAACTTTCCAGAATAATTCATTTTTATCACAGGTGAACATTCAAAAGGATTTATATTTTCTTTCAAATATATATTTAGTTTTAATAATATTAATATGCATAGCCAAATTATTACTGGTATGGGCATAATGAACTTGAAAAGACATATATTGAAGTATCGTTTTATGTAACGCATTTTAAATAAAAAAATATAATTATTTTATTAATCTAAAATAAAAAAAGTAGTTTTTATTTTCAAGATCCGTACTTTTAGCAGAGCCATTTTGCTTAAATGAATATAGAGATTCATTGTAAGAATTATAAAATTATGGTAATAAGTCCGATCTGGCAACATAAATAATCGCAATAAGATTTTTCGTGAATTTTTGTGAAAGCTACTACTCATAACGAGTCCAGATCTCATCAGCGTGGCTGAATGACCAATGCCCCTGCCACAGACGCCTTGATTGTGCGGATCAAACGCCGGTTTTTATATGCACTTGATTAAAATTTCAAGTGCGAATTATAAGGAAGGGAAATTTTGTAACAGTATATATTCATCCGTTATATGTAATCTAAATTACTTTAGAATTGTCTATAATTTTCTTAGCTGAAAAAGAGATATACAAATTCAGATTATCAAGAAAGAGAACCTGTAAGTTAATAAGCAATCAACATAATTTGCTGAATTTGAAACCTTTGTACCTACTTAAATATGTATGCAAATACTTCGCTAGGAAAAATCTTGGAACAAGTAGATTAAAAAGCATAAACCTACTGAAAGGAAAACACAAAATTTATTCATCTCTATCATTTAAGGATTATGTACAAGGCACATAAAATCGCCAATGCAGTATGATTGAGCATTACATCGACTTTCCATGTGCAGGGGAAGCTTTTATGAACATAGTAAAAATAATTGTTCGCTTCCAACTGCTTATCGTTTCTGTCTGGAGGCATCTTGCTTTCGGCGAGTAAACTCAATCCAGAATCCTGTAGGACATATTCGAGCAGAAAATTACTGTTTCAATAGGGGTCGGTGTAAGCAAAAGAGTATCATTTCCCTCAAGAACGCCAATTAAATACTTTATTCCTTTGCAGCATCTTTTGCCATTTGGTATCAGTTCACCCGCAGAGAATCGTTAGTGCTACATCTGCACTAGTGCCACCAGCGATGGGCATCCAAAGTAGTTGGAATTTCCTTAAAGAGGCTGAAGGAAGGCACTGAAAAAGATGTAAGGTAAAAACTGAAACGTTGCAATCCCAATTTCACTGAGAAATTCCATATGTTCTGCTCCCCCCAGTACGGCCCAGGCTCAGGGTACCCTCCGTTGAGCACGAACCTCTGGATTTTCTGCAGAAATTCACTACGTGCAAACGAACACACTCACACACACTAAGAATATCCGTTTCAAGAAGTTTTCGCAGAGTCTTAATGCCTGGTCGAGGCGGTTCATCTTGTAGCATATGTCACTAATGTTTCAGGAGACGTTTCCATTAGTTACTGCCGGAATTTAGGAAAAACGGTGTAACCATGCAGAGGAGGAAAATTAAGTTTTCCTCAAATATATTTCGTACACTTTACTCAGTTTAAATAATTCTTTTTTAATAAATTTCAATGAAAGATTGAAAAGTTTAAAATGACCAGAAATTTTACCGAAATAAAAGTTAAGCCGCTTATTTCACTAATATTTCTTCACCTATTATAATGAAGGTTGTAAGCTATAATTAATCTCAACTAAATCTCACCTCCATCCCTGGAGAACAGAACACACGTGTCAATTTGCAGATTACAGCTGAAATTGTCATATAAAAAGATTTGTTTATTTGTTGGCTGACAAAATTGCACTATCTAACCCTCGTTGCAATCCCGATATAGGAACGGATTTTGAGAATAAATGCTCATCCGCCAAGGCAGATGAGACCAAAAATGGTCGGCGTTTCGATTAAGGACACTGGCCACAGATCTCTTCAGTGCGGCTGAACAATATGTTTGAATAAAAAATAAAATAAAAATTAAAATACTTGACTCTCATTTCAAAGTTGAAACTTTTTAAAGTGCATGAAAAAATTTTAGATCTGAAAATATTTTATAGTAAAAGCAATCATGTCATGTAAGTACATAATCAGAAATAAAAATTAAACGTTTTGTGTTTAAATACGCTTAGAAAGTTATTTTAAAATATTTTTTGATTTAATAAACGATGGAAATTATTAATTTCAAAATTAAATATATAACGTTGTTAAATTGATTTTGTCGGTATTAGTGCCAAATCATATTCAAAAAATTATTGATTCAATGTTGCTTCGATTGATTTTACAACGTTGGAATATGTATTTATTATATATATTTATGAATAAATGTTCATGGTGTCTACAATAAAATTATATTCTATCATTTCAGCGACCCTTAATTCGGTTCTAAAAATAATAATGCTTTATCTGCACTGCAGATATACATACATATATTTTCTTCTAAAAACCCAAGCCCGACTTACGAGTATGGCATCGTGATACGATTACCTAGGATGTCGCATTTCACAATCAAATTACAGCGCCTGATACAGCTGGGCTCCGTTCGATACATATAAAGACTAGTATTACACCTGACTCAAGTATCATACAAAGTAGGTACTATGGCAATTAGGTTAGGCCTGTAGAGCCCACAAAGTTGCAAAATTATCGAGTTCAAGACTAACGATTGAACCTCTCTGTATCGAGTATCGTAAAAAGCTGAACCAAACGAATTTCGGGAGCCTGCAGAGAACCCTGCAGGATCAAGCCCTTTCTAAAAGCCTCTAGTTCACACGGTGAAAATGGTGTGCATAATTTACCCATCCGAACGAGAACATCTGCCTTAATATTGGAAAGTGGAGGCGAACCATCTCGACGGAAACAGAGCACGCACTAATCACGTTTTGCGAGGCAGCCACCACTCTAGAACTAATTTGGAAATAATTCCCGCAAATACCGCATCAATTATTATTTCCTAGAAAGCATTTCAGTGGTGGGTACGTGCAGTCTGCAACGATGGATGATGCATTCAAATGTCCCAGTCACACTCCGCTGTACTCGGGAAGCAATTAAGGGCCGCAACAAGTCAGAGATTTGTGATATGCTAGATCTAAATCTAGAGATACCTTCGAATCTAGCGAGAACGATAGGCAGATTCAGCTTATCGCAGCAGTTGCTTCCCTGAATTAGCACCACTATTCTGCAGTGTGTCAATTATGCACGATAGAAATCATAAATCTAGACATTCGAATATCGAACGGCTAAGTGCCGCATCTATCCGCAGGTGCCCCATGCGGGGGTAGATTGCGGAGGTGGAGCACCTCCGGGGCCAGGTGAAAATCCCAGGGATTTTCCGACTGATTCTGTCCTCCACCGAAGGATCATTAGAGGAAGAGATTGCACTTCACTTCGACACGCTGCCGTTTTATAATGCAATCTTCGACAGCAATCTGTGCCCAAAGTTGGGCAAAGTCGCTCCAACTCGGAACTCAAGCTCCTCGGGGTGGTGGTCCGTGATTCTAAGATTCTCCAAGTTATTATTGCTGTCAAAACTGCGCAAAGTCATTGAATTAATTCAATGGTGTGAACTCAGGGCTAAATTCATATGATTCGGTGGTGGTGTCCCTGCCACCATCGCGCGCCCCCGGTGGACTCCTCTTATTATATTTCCAAAACCGTGGTGAAAGTAATGCGCAAGAATTTTATTGTACAAGATATACGCGAGGAAGTGAAAAGTACCAGGGGTACGGTGATAATCAGAATATTGCTTAGAACGAACGAAACCATTCATTGGAATGAACCAAAATTTGAAAATTTTGCTCCTCATCTAACCAGTCGCCTGGGAGTTATTTGCTTAAGCCGCTTCATTGGGCAATTTTGTGCTTTCCAATTGATGAATACCCTCCCCAAAAAAAAAAAACTTGGATGAGCTCCCAACTCCCATGCGTTTTATTAAATTAGCAAAGTAGTTGCTGAAGCGAAAACTCCAAACTCGTATTTTTTATATCTCATAAAGTTTGCATCATAAATTAATATTTCAAGATCGATTACGTGTTGCCGTAGCACCTGTGTGTATTGCACCTACCAAGTTCACAAATATAAATGAATGAATATCTCACGTTTTTTTTAGTTACTCGTAATGGGTCTATAAAATATTTATGCATGATTTTATTCATCATACATCATTTACTAATCTGCGACAAACAACAAATTAGAATTAAAGAGGGTCTAGGTCTAGATAGTCTAGAAAATTTAAAACATCAAATTTTCTTAAAGTATAAACTCTTAAAAATATATGCTGAAACTTATGTAACGTACAAACTTGAAATTTGGCACAATATAGGTTGTCATTAAGACATCACCAGTCTACGCGTTTTAATGACATAGCTGAAAATTTGCTAAAAATTATCGTTCTCCCCTGATATCGTAGGTTTCGAAAGCTAAAAATTCAATTTTAATAGATCATAAATTACCAGAAAACTATAGATTTTTGGTGCAGTATACTAATATTTGTTGAAAAAAAATATTTCAAATAAAAAAAGGTTTTTACTTACGAAGGCCCTTTGACCTATGTATGTATGTGTGTATATTATAAGACCTTATTATACCATAGAGGAAAAAAAACTTCCGTACCAAGATTAATGTCAAAGCATGTTATGTTATGTTAAGAACTTTAAAAAGCCATAGGTACTATATCTATATATATTACGTGAATTTGCTATAAAATACATATTAGTTTAAATATCGATATATGTATGTATGTAACTATAAATAGTTCAGACAACTATCAAATTTGACTATTTTACTGAGTGATCCCCTTTTTGAAATCTGAAAAATAGTGAAGAAGTAGTAAACTCAACTGTTGTTTTTTATTTGACCACCTTTTCTTGTTTATATCACGCTTTTCAATCTTCCAACGAAATGTAACATAGTCAGCTTTTCTAAAGTAAATAGGGTCACCTACTACTACCTAATGAATATAAAAAAGACCGCAAACACGAAAAATAATTCTCCCAAAAAGTTACCTAAATATTTTAGCATAATATGCAAATAAGTTCTGGCATGTATAACACTTTCCGTAAAATTAATATACTTCAGACCAAAATAGTATAGTTTACTGCTGTTTTGCCGCAGGCGAAATTTACAATTTCCATAATTCAATAAACCGCAAAAAATTCCTTTTTATGGCGTCTATTAATAAACTTAAAAAACTTTCGAAAGGTTTTGAACATCAAAGGTGAAATACGTTTTTAACAACCACTGCATATCATTAAAGGGCACCCCCTGAGTACCCGGTGCAGAGTCAGTTATCGTTTTACATCGCACGAAAATTAAATCACGGTCGAACTTTTACCCAGATCTGCACATCCGACATGCTATTAAAAGCACATGGTTTCTGGGACCGGGCCACTTCCGGAGTGGGTTCGGCTTGACTTGAATGAATATTGATTCTGTCCTCGACGACTCCGGGAGCCCCGGAGGAGTCCAGAAGCCCCAGAGCCCCAGACTGGCAATCGACACCAAACAAAAACTGTGGGAAATTGTTAACCAAATCGAATTGAATCTTAGAGCGGAACCCCAGTGCTATTGAAATCATCCCCCCGGCAAATATTCGCCAGGACGTTCAAATGCGAATCGCCAATTCTCCCGGCCACCGGCCATACAAACCCAAGAAGTGAAGTGCCCTAACAAGATGCAGTCCACTTTGGGGAGATTGCGTAAGATCCCCTCCGAACGTAGTAAGAATGTGCTGATGCTGGTGAAAATGGACCGGACTGTGGTGGGTCCGGGTCCGGATCCGGGCCCGGCTCCCGGCAATCGGATCATATGCACTAAATATCCGACCAATGTTATTATATGTGCCATGTCGACAAGCTACCAAATACAATTTTTATGACTGCTCATAAATATCACTCGTAGTACACTCATGCGGGGGTGGTGACGTGACACCGCCAGGGAGGGTTCCGGGAGTCGCTCCTGGTGCAGGTTGCTTTCGCAGGGCCTCACCCGAACCCGAATCCTTATTAGGTTTATTTGGCCAGGGACGGCCGGGTCCCACTCTACGCCACGGTGCCGATGCGATGTGTGTCTGCGCGTTCGTTTACGCTAATAAAAATTTATTTTACGAACTTCAACCCCGAAAACAGGATCTATGTGGAAGCATTTGTTTTATGGGGCCGCGCTCGTGGTTAAATTATAAGCGGACAGCAGCAAAATTCGCACGCAGGGGCTTCCTATTTTCCGCCCGATACGTGAACAGCTTATTTTATAAAAAGGTGATTGAATCGGTCTATTTCCATAAATTAAATTTACGAGTGGTCAAAGGACAGCCTTAGAAGTTACCACCAACGTGATAATTTAATTCAATATTCGAAATTTTATGTTAAGGATCACAACTATAGTTGTAATAGTAATATTATGGGGGCCTTCCATTTGTTAAAATGTCAAAAAATCAGTGTTTGTCTTCCATTACTTTATTAATTTATTTATTGAATCGTCGAAAAAGCCCTTTTTTAAAAATGTTTTGCCAGAAACCATCAGTGTTGTCGAAGCAAATTTTTCTCACTAAAAAAACATTTTTTTTTACCCGGTCCAATTTTCAACCTGATTGTAGATGACGCTTCAACGCAACACTTTAAAAAAATCTGGAAAACGGTGGTGTCCCTCAAGATCATCTGAAATTGTTGGTCACTTCAAAAACATTCAATAAATTCTGACAGCCAAAAGTGAAATCAACTCCAGAATTAATTGGGTGTTTATGGCACTTTGCAAGGTGGATCGAAAAATTTTAAACTTCATCGAAATGAGGTTTGAGAATTTCGATCCGGTTCAAAAAAGTGGTTATGGTTTGAGTCGACTGGGACCGGCTTGAAACAAAATATAAGTAAAATCAATAAAGTTAACAGTGTATTTTATGTCGAAAGTGACCTGAAACCTTTTATATTTTTATATATTTGTTAAATTCTATATATAAAATAAATAAAAATAAAAACTAATAACAATCTTAAAAATGTATAGCAACAATTAAAAAAATCTAAAAATGTGTTAGTAGAGGATAGAACGCGCTGTACGGACCATAAGTGTTCATTTATTTAAAAAATCCGACACAAAGTGATTTTTCAATCAAATTTGAATAATATTGTTACAATATGTCCTTATAATTCACACTTGATATTTTAATCAAATGCATATAAGGAGCGGCGTTCTATCCGCACGATCGTGGCGTCCGTGGCAGGGGCATTGGCAGGAGATCTGGCAGTCAAAATTGTAAAAATATTATTGGTCCTTGGTCCTTGGTTCTGGACAAACTCTTTGAACAGAAAGAATGGTTCAAAAGAACCCGGTCATCGTTCTAAAACTGCGTTCTTGCACTTTGGTAGACTTCTCTGGTTATGTTACCCTAGAATTCCCATTTCTTACATAATTTCGCACTATACAAGTGCTTCATGCAATAAAATCAGAAGCACAAAGTGGAAATTCCCCAGAAAGCCTCTTAGGGAATGTCGAGGAAAGTATTTAAGTTCCTGAAAAGTTTGTTTACGTGATTTTCCCTCTTTGTACTTTGTCTGTAAACAACCGAAAAGCTTTTCTTATGTTTTAATTTAAAAGTGCAAAGAGACGAGCCTGAGTATGCGCCGGCACGAGCGGAACCGGCGCGGCGCGGGTCAGTTTATGCTCAGCAGACGGCAAATATGAATTATGAGTAGGCGGATGAATCGCTGCCTCTGCCCTCTGTTGCTCCTTCTGGGAACGAAAGTTTGCAGTTAAGTCAGGATTCAGGATGTGTATGAACGCGTTTTCCCTTTTTTGTTTGCCCAACTTTTACTCCCGGAGAGACCCGCTATTCGGGAATATAGGGTGCTTCAGAATTCTAAGTAGGGAGAAAAGTCACAAACATTTGTCATATCTTAAACGATTAAGAGAAGGACTATTTAGGGATATTTGCCCTAGAAATGAGAATAATGCCACGAAATTCCTGTGCCCTTCAGCGATATTAGGCCAACTCTACTTACTGGACTCTATTTGAATCTGAATAAATAAACACTTTAAAGGCATTGTTTGCGAATTTTGACCGCTTTTATATTCTGATAAAATTGCTTAGGTACAAAAAGAGGTTAACTCTAAGCGACAGCTGAGATATATTTGTTTATTTTATATCTCGGTTTTGTTCAATACTATTCTCTGGTTCAGCTGCTCTGCGAAGACTGAAGTTTGGACTTTTAACAAATGCTTGACTTAACTTTTGTTTCTTTTGTTTGACAGATTGATCATCGAGGACTGGTACGATTTGGAATACTGTTAGTCTGGCAAACAAAAAAATGTTATCACTATATTTTTAAGAATTTTCCGCCGAGGTTAGAAGTCAAAAGTACGCATTTAAAAAACTCAGATCTTCGAATTACCTTAAAAATAGTGTTAACGCTGTATAAGTATATTGCCGATTAGGTGAAATTTCTTATAAAAAATCAGGAAATTTCATTAACATTGCGTGTTTTCGGGAAATTCCTCGGGTTACCCTTTTTGCCCTTTTAGGGTAAAATCCGTGTTCGTCATTGCGCACCCTGGTGCATGACACTGACTGTTCGTTTATAGCACTTTTGAACCTGGGGGTTAACACGCATTGCCCCTGCTTGTGAGCAAGGGCAATCGGTGCTAACCTAACAAGTGGTAAGAACAAGAGTAGGCAACCTGTCATTCGTTAAAATTGTTTTGTAAATAGAAGAAAAATGGACGGATATGTGAGTAAATTTTATTATTATTGTTTGCTTTTGTAAATATTGTTTTGTGATTTTTAAAGGTGATGTCGACGTGTTGCAGCAAATGTGGGGAAGAAATTTCCGAAGATGAGTTGGAGAGCCATCCGTGCTTTTCAAATGGAAATGAAAGTGTAGGAACTTGTCCGCTATTTTCTTAATTTGAATGGGAATATCAAGGCAGACGTACAGAGGCAGATATGAAATAATTTAGGGAAATGCATGTTGATTGTTTACAAATTAATAAAGTAATTTTCGTTGTACATGGTATTTGGACAGCTGGTGCCGTGCTTAAATTAATAGAAGTCTAGGGGCGACATAAGGAAGGATTCGGAAACGCCGAGCGAAATAAGAAATCTGTATGGTCAAATATTGCAACAGATGAATTAAATGGAAATTAATAATCGTGTATATTATTTATTAAATAATTCATAACAAAATTCCGCTTTTATATTCCTATTCGGCAGTTTCTTCTTAATATCCGCCATACTGCAAAACATACGGTCAACAGCTGTATGACACTAATTCAATTTTTTTTTTTTCAAAATTGTATGACACCATTGTATGACATAGCACTCGAGAGCAAATTACATTTCAGTGCAGGGACACAGTTTACCCGAGTTACTCCAGGGCTTTTGACGAAAACAAGCAGTGAACCCTTGGTTTAATCTCTCATGACCCTCTGCCCTGATACATGATCATGAAATTGACCGATCTTTCGGAATCCGACTAATTCAGGTCAAAACTAAATATTCCAACTTAAAATTTTCGAGTTGTCCTTCAAATAACCTTGAAGATCCCAGTCGCAGTTGTATTGAGAGTTACTATATCAAACTTCTTGCTGGATTCATTATAAGTTTTGTTAAAAATTCGATCCTGCAAAATTTTCCGGTGGTTCCGGTATTTATAACACATAGAAGAAATATACGTAAAATACGAAATACCCCCAAAACAACTTTATTTCAATTAAGTTTAAGAAATTTAATCATTGCATTGTTCAAAAGTCAGCTTGAAATATGTAGGATTTAGTAGCACCTCCGTTTTACGTTGTAATCTATTAATACCCAGCACCTTCATCAGCTGCAATTCCAAAGAAACTTTCGCAAATTTCAGCGAAGCAATGTTTTACATCTTCGTTCATCAAACCCTTCAAATACCTGCCTTTATTCAACAAATTCCCTCGGTATTCATCTCAGCACAAAAGAGCTCGAGTGCGTCAGTTTGGCTGCAATAAATTTAAGACCGAGGAGGATGCGGGGGTAGCTTGAAGTATGGTAATAAATAACGTAAAAACAATGTCCTAGCAAATTTCAAATATCCAAAGAAAATGTTGCTGATGTCCTTCGCATTTCACGACGATCCCTGAATTCGGTATTGATGCGAATATACCGAATCAACTGGGACAGCATTTTGCGGCTCCCCATGAGCGTGTAGTGCTCGTTGGTTGTCACGTATAGTGGAGCAGGAGACAAACGAATAAAATAGCTGCCATCCTTAACAAAAATTACACAAAAAAACGTCTATTCACAAATTAGACTCCTGAAAGGATGTGATAGGGACCGGCATGGCTGCTGCTCCTGCGACCAGGCAGAGGAGCAGTGGAAATGACTGAAGAAAATTTCATTTGAGATTTTTTTTTTTTTTTTTTGAGGACAGAAGGAAGAAGACTTGCTGGTTCATCAAGGTCTGCTTGAAAGTCGGGACACGTATCGGCAGTCCTCCGGGAATGGGGCGCCGCATGGACCAGGGAAGAAAGGAGCAAAGGAGCGCCCGGGCCCGCAGACACGGCCCAAGTTAGCTCCACACATATCCCCCCGGATGAGAAACTTTACTCTTCCAGCGCCACCACCGCCGCCGCCGTGCATTAGTCTTCCCGACCCGGCGAGGAGCGGTTTGATAAAGATTCAACTGGATCTGCCGGGTGCGGGCCGGGACTTCTTAAAACAATTTGATTGTGCTGGCAGACCCGGACGGGCCCGGACCTGGCAAAAAGATACTCCGGAATTAGCCCCTCTGCGAGCTGAATGAATTCTCGACGAGTGCGACCGACCTGCGATTTTCGGGAACTCGCAAGTTTAAAAACCATTAAGCCCTGGAATCGATCGAGTGCCCGCCATTGGTGTAACTTGGATTATTTCTTCAGAGAAAACGCCCGTAGCTAACTCTACTTTATTTTACTCAAACCTGTCCTGAATTGTAACGAGCGTTTAACAAACCATGACAATTCACTCAATGTTTCCTCAATATAAACTATAAAAACCATGAAGGTATTACCTACGTTTTTTTTACACACGAAATTTTTCGAATTTGAATTTTAAAAGCCCTCACGTATACCAAGATTTTAATATTTATGAAAAGTGCATCAAATTGCTATGATATTTACCCGTCCAAACTTCCAACCCTAAACCAGACAAATTGTTGGATTAAGTTTTCGATGCAAAGTAGGTCCAGGCAATTTCATTTCATTTCACGAAATATAAAATCTTTGATATGGATAACATTTCAAAAATTTCAATTCCGTACTAAATTTCCTACCAAAAGCGATTTGAAAAAACAAGACTATTATAAAAATTTTAACTTTTCTTTAAATTGTTCAGTCTAGATGCAGGCACCGATCTCTCACTCTCTACCTCAGAAACTTCTCAGCTATTTCACAGACTTAAGTTTCCACACATATATCCTAATTAGAACTGAAAATATATTTTTTGAAAATTTTTTTATGAAACAAAAAAGATCTTTCCATTACATATGTAAAGAACAGAGTCTATCTCTAACCCTAATATCCAATATCCGAAATTGCTAAGCCTAAAATTATGAAAAACTTGGGTTACGTAGAAGATAAATTAAATATTGGCTAAAGCGACTATGCAAGAATTTATTAGTTTAGGTTTGAGACATAATAAAGCAGTTTTTTATACTAAATATTTTTTTAAATTTGTTTATTAGATTATGTTTGGCACAGAATAGGAGCCAAAAACCATGTTTTATAAGTTTTGTTTGTATGCCTGTCTGCATGTTTGATCACGCACTTGAACACGTTCAACCAAGCGCAGATTTGTTGGTCCACAAGCATTTTTTCAACACTTTTGGTGCACACCTAGTTTGGGAGTATATCACAATGGACCAGCGCCCAATAATAATATGAAATAATAATACAAAATATAATTTAACAAATTTTATTAAGAAATTTTTGTCCAAAAGGGCTTTTATAAGCTCTTTTCGATTCGATTCAAACGGTTTTCAGAATAGGGCAGATTGAAAAAATTCGTAAACACCTTTGAAATAGGCTTGACCCAAGACAGTTTTCAGCTCGGATTATATTTCAATCCGGATTCAAAAGGTCAGAAACGAGGTAATAGACATATCAATTATCTGATATTGTTTCGTAAGTGCTTCTAGTATACTATTGAGAGCTCAAAGACTGGCAGTTATCATTAATCATTTTCTATCTGAAGGTCCAGATCTTACATTAAAAAAGTTCGAGTTCAAATATTTAATAATTCAATAATTTTCATTATATTTACTATCGTGTAACTTTCCATTTTAAATTTTTGAAGTCTTCTTTGCACAAATCTAAGAAAATAAATAAATAAGCATAGTAAAATAAAGAAATTGTGGATTATTCAAATCTTTGTTTCTTTTGCGTCTCCCTGTATAAACACACCCTACAACAAATTCTCCATATCATTTAAATGATAAAGTAAATTATAGTTTAGTAGCAAAATAACTCCAATGCTTTTTATAGGGCGACAATAAAAAATCGTACCGTAAATCAAACACAAAACAGAATTTTACGACTTCTACGGATTCGTCGTAATCAGGCGGCTGTCGCAAAATTGTTTGTTTTGGACAATATTTTTTTCTTTTCAACCTAAGTCGCATGAAAATATTCGCGGGAATTATCGCTTGGCTATATTTGGCCTAGATTCATCCTAAATTGAACTTTATGTGGATCGAATTTATTGTGAGTTGGAAAAAAAATGTTTGAACGGATTTGGCAATATATCTGCAAATGAAAAGGAATTTGTTCACGAATTTGTAGCGCAAAAATTAGGACCTTCCGCTTCCAGGGGGAATTGACTTTTTCGACGAAATTGCCAAAACATCTGCATTACATCAGTGTCAATTCTTGCAGGCGTTTTGGGGGTAATATTTCGCTATTGCGAGAGCTCTGGAAAATTGATACATCTTCCTAATTCTGCACAAATCCCCCCATTCCTGAAATGCTTCCCCATTTGTCAGCAGTAAAACTTTATTCGCTCCTTCACACAGCTTGTTGAAGTTGGATCGCTTGGCATTCATGCCCAGCAAATCAATAATCGTTCAATTTTCTGATTTTCGCCTGATATGATCAACTGGAAGTGTTTACGTAAGCATCATAAAGTCTGGAGGATTTATGCCCCTCACACTGCTACACCCAGGTAATCGTTAGTGCTCCCCTGACACACAGCATATCTTGATCATCATCTCTTCTCCTCGAGGGAATCTGCCGCTGGCTAAATTTAAGGTGATTGTTATCCAGTACGCCCTGATCCTCGAGAGTCCAGGCCGTCTGTTGTCCTTATCGATGCACGAGTTTTATGGCCAACCTGCTTTACTGTGGAAATTCGTTTTGGCCAGTAAACGTCGGATACCGTGGAAAAAGGGACGTTTACGGGCTTTTGTTGGTCTGCTCCCTTGAAAACGAGGTGAGCTATAAAAAGCGAGCTCTTCGAGCACTGCAATTAGCCGACACGACCGGAATAGCCGTGGCCATGGAAACTTAGAAACTTACACCATTTCCTGACGGAGTTAATATAATTTTATGAGGGCCAACATAAAAAACCATGTGTGCAATGAAGCAACGTGTTGAAACCCATTCCCGCCATTTTTATTGGCTTTGGGGCCCTTTATTGAATTTTCTCCGACGAACTTTGTTCGATACTAAGCGCGCCTCGAAACGGCTGCTCTGGGCCTAAAACCGTCCCGAAACATCCGAGGAATAGCTAAGGACATACAGCTCCTATTTTTTTCCATCATCTTGCAATTATTATGCGAATCACATTAACCGCGCGGAAAAGCCCGCAGTTCACCGCCTGCCACTCTGCGTCTCCCCAAAAACAAATTATCGCTTTAAATTGGGAACAGCATCTGTCATATCAGCGCACATCTTGAGAAGATTGTGAACATCCTTCGGAAATTATATCACGTACATTTTTGCCCAGAAAACTCTGGGATGCGGGACATGAAAAATGTTCATCTTATTTTCATACCCTGGCAGAGTTATAAGACATTTATCATGTACCGATACATAAAATATATTTGAAACAAAGGTGAATCTATATTTCATCCCGTGCAAATGGGCAACGCGAATCGGGCTGCAGTGCTGAAAACTTTCTCAATTCCAGGTTTTATGAAATATTACCAGAAATACGGAGAGCACTCCCAGTTAGGTGCCGCATTGGCTCACAAGTAAAAAGGTCGGGAGTCGGTGAAAAGCCCAGACTGTTGTATTTTCTTCACGATTCTCATTTTGACTTGTCACGATATCCCCTGAGTGATGATAATTGAATTGGCAAAATTCTACCAAAAATTAAATGTTACTGATCTTTGATTCCAACAATGTAGGTATTACTTTTCATAGAAATTTTTATTGGAAATGATTCAAAACAAAAGACATAGATTGGAATAGTAGAGACCAAAACAATAGCTCAGTTAGTCATAAATACACAGACTTTCTCTGGACTATATGCTCTTATGACTGCATGTAGAAGAATTCAAAACTGGAGTATATTAGTAGCAAAGTCGTCCTTACCTATTCAATTTATAATTTGAGAGTTTTATTTCGCAAGGTCAATACATCAAATGTTCTGCGAAAAAACAATAATGAAATTCCCGAGTGTAAATGTTTCGTTGATAAATATAAAATATATAAAACCAATATGTACGTTAATTTTTTTCAATGAATGCATGATATATATATATACTGTATATAAAATGTAAAATATTGTTACAAAATTTCTGTTCGCTTACACTTCACACTTCGGATTTTAACCGCGCGAATATAGGTAAGGACTGGCGATCGATTCCCACGATCGCAGCGTTTGTGGCAAGAACACCAAGCAGTAGCCACACTGAAGAGATCGGCTTGATGTTCTGGATCGAAATACCAGCATTTTTTTGAGCTCGTCCGCCTCGAAGGATCTCGGAAGGTCCCGCGTAAAGTGTGAGGTGTGGGCAGGGGTAAGTCGGGCCATTTGCCGGGCAGCCGCTCGGCTATATATGCACTCCTTTGTAACGTAGAGAAAATTTATTGATAATAATTACACTTAAAATAATTAGGTCACTCTGAAACAAATTTTTGCACATCCTGCGTATGCCCATGACTACATATAAGGGTGAATTGTTTGCCTACATTGTACACTATAAAGAAGGTATAAAAGTATTGAGTGAAAAATTGTTTACCAAAACTGTGTTGACATTCGCGATATGTTCCAATACTATGCACATTATGCGCTAACGTCCTGCAGTAAATTGAAATACAAATTTGCAGTAAACTCTATACCCTAAAATTAAATTGATGTTTAGCGCTGAAGAGACAATTCAAATTTAATGGGAATTCCATAGCTAGGGCCATGGCACATTTCTGTCTTATACCGACGTGTAATCTTCGTATTCGAAATTTAATGGTTAGGAAATTATCAACAATTCCGTAGCCATGGTGTCTACTCGGTGCCGAATAATATCCATTTGCGTGGAGCACCAGTGGTTGCTTTGTGATTGTCGTTGGTAGACACAATTAGCTGCCAATGCACCTCATTTGTTCCTGAGCTGAGCGGGGCGGCGGCGGCGGCGGCGGTGGCGGCGAAGGTTTGCGGGCCAGAACGGGGCTCCGATATGGTCTTAATGATCTGTGATAAAATTAATTTGGCCCATAAATTGCCATTTTGCACAGATACAGGTCATTTGCTGGCTGGCGTTCTAGCCAGCTTTATCTGCATCAAAGGTCACATGGCGTGCACAACAGTTGTAACACTGGTCCAGGAGGTAGGTGACACAATGAAAACCGCAAAACTATAGAGCTCTGGTGTTGGTGTGCGCCTGGGTGGTTTTCAGGAGGCCTCAGGTATCGCAAAAGGCGGACATCTGCATTGTGTGCGTCCTGAAAAGAGTTCCTGGAATAACAAAGTCACGGCTGAAGAGAATGAAATATCATTGGGACCCGGGGGCTCGAGGAGCTCCGATCCATGTCCTCCGATGAGATGAAATGCATTTCCGGTCTGTGTGAACAGGTGTGCCTCATAAAAGATTATTGTTATTATGCAAAACCGGGTCGATTTTGACTCCCCCTCTCCCTGTCTCTCGGAGCGCCGTATAGGTGGACACGCGTGGGGCCACCTACGCCTCCGGTCCGCTGTCGCAGCCCCGCAACTCTATGCTCCACCTGAGCGTGTTTTCGTTGCGAAAAACATTGTAGATTCGATGTGCCATTTCAGGGATTTGCATATTTCATGTGCCAGCTGCCACGGGGGCTGGGGAGCCAGGATTGAGCCTTCCAATTCAGCAAGTAGGTGTAAAATGGCAAAGTGGTGTTTTCGCACTGGAACTGTGTCACATCTTGGAAGAATCGCTACTGATGCATGAATGGAGCTGGGAAAGGAGACAAATGGCGAGATTATATGGCTCCCGATTTGCATTTTCCCACAGCTCCACCATGCATACCATATGCGCCTCCAATGGGAAACTTTAACCTTCCATTTAACCGCACCGAAATGCTCCAGCGCGCCAGCGTTCGATCGATTTCCGGGCTTAATGGTTTTTAAACTTATCCCGAAAATCGCAGGCTCGTCGCACTTGTCAGGAATTCAGATAGCACACCAGCTAATATACCTAATTCAAAATTTACTTTTGCCATCTCCACACTCATGACATCAGGGGATCAGATAGATATGTAAATTTTTAATAATGCTCAAAGGATGCCAAATTTTGACTTCAAAATAGGAAATATTCCTATCCATCTTTTGGTTTAACAAATTATTATACATCTAATCGATGACATAAACAATATAAATATCTGGAATTTAGAACCTGAATTAAAATCAAATAAAACGAACAGGTCAAGAATACGTCAAAAATTGTCAACGGTGTATAAATTTCTTTTCGAATTATGGCTTTCAGACCGCAAAAATCTAAATTGAGGAATTTAAAATAAATAATATGAAAATGATAAATACAAAAGCAATAAAGTGCTCATTCCACTATCTTTTGACGAACTCAACTCGTGGTTCTCTTACATGAAGACATATAAAACATGTGATTTAAAAAAATCGAATGCTACTTTTCAAATAATTAGGGCAAATTTTATTGTCAACATCTCTGTCCACACTGTAAACATAGGCATTCAGTTTCCTAGTGTAAAGATAGCGAATTTACTTATAAAGTGAAATAATTACTTCTTGCGGGATGTAATCAAAAGGCATTGAAGTAAATTACACTAAATTATGAGTAATAATTTATTTGCTGGCAACATAACAATTTACACTACACCTCCGCACAAAATATTTAAAAAATTATGAAAAACTCTCAAACCGGCCTAAAGAGCATGCCAAAGTGCTTCCATAAGTCCATAAATAGATAAAAATTAAATTTCGCGAAATCACAAGCTATTTTTCACAAAAAAGATGAAATCATGTGAAATATCTCAGTATTGCAAGATAAATGATTTACATAAAAAGCCTATGAGATTCCTGAGGTTTTTCTACAACTTTTCTTCCATATGTGTAAAATTAAATTCAATATTGTGTTTTCCTTCATATATATTTATACAAATATGTGCTCCTGAAAACATCTGCTGTCGGAATTGATTCTAGGTGTCTTTTCTTGATTGAACAGTTTAATCAAAACTTAATTCGCTGAAGAAAAGTACAAACATCCGCGAATATTTCGGCCCCATTATTTAAGCTTACCAAAGGTACAGTGATTTCATTAAAACATCGAAAATCCTGGAAAATGCCACATCGAAAATGCCCTTTTGCACGATTGTCCGACTGAGTGTGGCCGCCTGACCGAACAAAGGACATCAACAATTGTGGAAACGAAATTAATTAAAGTATTCAAACAGATTCCTTGACAAAAACCGCAAATTGGGGTGCAAAACAAATGAAATCAGCGCAATTAGTTTTATTGAGCTGCGCGTAAACATGCCAAATTACTTTCCAGATGGGATAAAACCAGGATAAATCCGAAGATCGATTACCGAAGCGATAAATATTTGCACGAGATAACGAGGTCGTAATTCAATTGAAATTGATATGTTTACCAGCAAGTGCGATTGAAATCACAACCTTTCAGGGGAGACAATTTTTGGATATATTTAAGCTGATCTAATTAGATGTAAAAAATCTCGGACAAGTATTTGAGTAAAAGTTCGAAGTAAATAAGACTAAGATTGATATTTGTCTTTCAATAAAAATGGATATAAATCTTTGTCGTATCAGAGTCCTGGCAGCGCCTCCGGTGGGTCTCAGCAGGACAAACTTCCGTTTACTGTATAGATTTATAGGGACCGGGTGGTCGTAAAATAAAAATGATTTCCAATAAAGGGAGATTAGTGAGATGTCTGCAGGGCACGGCTTCCTGCCGCCACTCGAGTAATCCATGGACGTCAGCGGAGGTCATCTTCATAGTTGGTGAGTTCCGCTTCAAAAACTTAAAGACGAAAATCCGGGAATTTCTCCCGGTTTCTGGGGATGTCATGTCAGTTACCCCCAAAAGGATGGTATATGCAGGGTATAGACCGCTTATTGGAAACCATCAAAATCAGTCGACCGTCCGGGAACGATGCGGGGGCGGCGGCGGTGTGGTCACGGTCTAAGACGGGGAGCACTTCTACAAGGATGCGCGCAAGCCGCAGCTAAGATGGAAAAACAATTTATGATGAAGAACCCCATGAAAACTTCTGTTTCTCGCTTTTGCTGACAAGGCAAGCTGGGGCATCCCCCCGCCCCCGTCCGGTAGGTGGATGCACTCGTCCAGCGCAATATTGCAGCTCAAATATATTGCAGTTTGTGGGTTTTAAGAGCTCTTTACCTCGGGCAGATAAAAATATTGCAGTCATTCTCAGAATGAGAAAACTTATTTTCCTCATCTGTTTCCAATTTATACGTCTGGTGATTATTAGGGCAGGAACTAACGAGGACTAGTTTCTCTGGAAAGAACGGCCTTCCTCTGGCTGAGTTGCTGGAAAAATCGCTGATAACTTTCGGTTCGAATCACTTTTAATGGGTTTGGAAAAGTTTTATTGCTAATTTCGCACTTTTCATACGTTTGCCGTTCGACGTTCCGTTGTAAGAGTTAATACAAGTATGTGGTATAAGAGTCCATATTAAATACTTTAGCTACAACTAAGAAAGCGACTCATTCGACTTAGATTATACTTATAAGTATAAAGATATAATTATATTATTTATATGTATTTATACGTCTAAACCTTTGTTAAACAAATACATATATAGCGTGTTCAGCTTAATAAACGCTATACCAATCGATTCCCGGAGGAGTCCTGAGCGAACTTTTCTTCTTGAAATAAAAATTACTTGCAGCCAAATGTTACTGAAAAATAAATTATATTTAATTGAGGAATTTTTGTCCAAAAAGTGCTCCTGTAAGCTCTTTTCGGTTCGGTTCGAATGGGTTTCAGAATAGGAAACGCCTTCAAAATAGGCTTGACTCAAGGCGGTTTTCAATTCGGATCAAATTTTAATCCGGATGCAAAAGCTCATAAATGGGTTACATATAATGTTCGATATTTTTTTTAAAAATACATTTACTGGATTCCGAAATAAAGGCGTATCTAAAAACATGACTCTAAAACTGTGTCAAATAAACTTTGTCAAATCCATGTAACGCTGCCCCTTATAACATGTTTCCATCTTCCCAAAATCCCGAAATTTTATTAGATTTGCGCGAAATCATAAACTATTTTTCACTAAGAAAGATGAAGATGAAATCATGTGAAATATCTCAGTATTACAAGATAAATGCCTTACATAAAAATTCTATGAGATTCATGTGGTTTTTCTATAATTTTTCCTCCACATGTGTAAAATTAACTTCAATATGTGCTCCTGAAAAAATCTGCTGTCGGAATTGATTCTAGGTATCTTTTCTTGATTGAACAGAAAACGTTTCAATCAAAACTTAATTCGCTGAAGAAAAGTACACACATCCGCGAATATTTCGGCCCCATTATTCAAGCTTACCAAAGGTACAGTGATTTCATTAAAACATCGAAAATCCTGGAAAATACCACATCGAAAATGCGAATCGAAAAATATTAGATTTCGAGAGTATCTCAAACAAAATTTTCCAATTCATTGTGACATCGCTAAAATGCTAATTCAACACTATCTAACAGGCACTAAAATTGACATTTATATGATTAAAATGGAACAAATCAAAATACCTAAAATATTTAAAATATATGTTTTCAGCCACTAAAATAAGAAGATCCAAATATCGAAAATCTAATTTATGCAACTTTTAACATTTATCGCTAACTTACAAGAATCCGCAAAAGACTTTTTATCTGTAGGCTCTCAAAACGTGAATAAAAACACTGTTTTATGTGTGTTTTATGTCTTTTCTCCTTTGACACATTGTTTATTTCTTCTCAATATGATAAAAATTCAAAAACAAGCATTAATTACGGTGCGTTATACGCACAGAAAAGGCCTCAAAAAGCCAAATTATCAAAGTGGTACTCTGCATAAAACATCACTGTTGTCTATATGAATAGTGTTATCAAAACACTGTGATTTTACCAATTAAATTATTACAAAATACTGTAATAGCACCACACGTAAAGCTGCTTATTGAAATATTAAAAAGCTCAGTAATAACAACACGCCGCGGAGGGCTTTTACCCACAATTACTACCTTTAAATAATGGTGTCATACCGTCGATTTATGTCATGATGATGGTTTCCGTCATAATGACGGGTAATGTGTCCAAGGTATTAATTTTTATTTATTGGGGAGTTATTTTTGTGGGATGTGTGAACCCATTGGAGTCTTACCTGGTTTACTTGTTGAAAGCAAAGTACAAATATGATGATTAATTTTTTCAACAACATTGCACGATATATGCCTGACTTCTAAAGCAGTACATTAATTGAAAACATGAGTAAAGCCATTGAATGAGGTCTTTGGAAACAGAAAGATGTAAGGAAAAGGAAAATTGTCTAGGAAACTTAATTGAGTGATTTTGAGGCGCTTAAATAAATAAATAGATTTCATAATCTTTTTTTGATTCTAGTCTGCCGAATTGACTACCCTATGAATTATGCATTCTTCTCGTCCACGCTCTCCTCTAATTTCAACGCCTTCAAGATCAATTATGCATATAAAACGATAATTTGAGTTTACTCTCATTTATAATTTATTTTTTGTATTTCACAGCTTCTTTTTGTTTACCCACTTTTGACATTTATCATAACATAAAACAATTAAAAGTCCTTCATTGAGCGTTCTTGAAACATAAAACCCTAGAGGAAAAATTCAGCGTAAAAACTCTGTCAAACTACGCCTATCCACTAGGTACACCAATGTCGACGTACTTTGGATGGCCACATGGGAAAATTCTTATACGAACAAAAGTTAACTATTTTACGAATGAAGATACAACTTCGTTGTGTTTGTAAAATGAAGTAAACTAAAAAGTAGCCATAATTTACATTTACTTTAACAAATGAGAGATTTCACTTATTGTGATGGCAACTAACAAGTTTCGATATTTTTTCTATTAGTTTTGCTTAACACAAATTGTAAATGTAGCACTTTTTCTGTATGGAATTATCAGCTATAAATTTTACTTCTCTTTTGCATTCCATTTCCGAACAAAAATTTTGCTCAGTGATTGTAAAAGTTGTTGATTATTGCAATGTAACGCTTACTCATATATTGCCAACTTACAAATTTGTGTTTCTACAAATATGTTTAGACGAAATATGATTTGTGCAAAAAAATTGTATATTCCTTACATATTTACAATGTACCTATGTCGTAAAAAACTCTTAAATTATAAGTAGGATTTTTAGAGTGTGTCATATTCTATGTAATTGTATATACATACTATATATACCAACATAATTCCTAAATCGCTGTTTTAAAAAAACTCATTATAAAAATCTTAGCTCATAAAATTTGCTACATAAAAGATGTTTGGACTTATTCCAGGGCAAACTCCTTTTCATGCGCTATAAAATTTTATGCGGGGTTCTATCGAAGGAGACAATTTTATAGAAAAAAAGAAAAATAGAAATTTACACACAAAGCCAATTTTACTGAGCTAATAATATTTCCAGAAAGGCTAGCTGAAATAAGCCATGGTTTTAATTTTTGCCGTCAAAAGAAGACATAAAATGAACTCAGAGATACAAACTTATTTTAATCCCTTCAAAAAAACAAAGAATTAATGCCAGTCTGAATCTTTGCTACGGAAAATATTTCCATTGGACCCAAACTTAAAAGGGCTAATTTGTATGGCAATTCCATTAGGTGCTTCGCAAGAAAAAGAACAATTTTTATTTCTTTGAAAGCAGCAAACTTTAAATCTTTCTAGCTCACGAAGTCCTTGCTTACTTGCAGGTTTTTTTTTTATAACATTGGCAAATATTTTCAAAGTTTTCATTACCTACCCCAGGCATTAGCTTAAATTAAGCGCATAAAATTTATACTTTAGCTAATTACCCCAATTAAGGAGTGAGAAAAGAACTAAGATTTTGCGAGGGAAAACATTTAAAAGGTAACACAGGAATTGTTTTAGCACCGAGACAATAAAGTAACTTTCCATTATCATTCTTCTCCATTTTCTCTTTCGCCACGCTACATTCGCACTAATTTACTTTAAAATTCCTAGAGAAAAAAAGGAGAAAACTAATTGCGCAGAAATAAAGTTTTCTATAAAGTTTACAGATACTGGCGTTTTCACTCCACGAAGAAACCAAACAGAGGATAAGTTATTTCGCTGAAGGGAATGAGATGTCATTAGCTGGTCTAAAGGCACAACAGGATAATTATGGAACTGTGCTTGGCCAGGTTTTGCATTATAACCTTTTTTTTCTAGAAGAATATTATACTTTTCATTACAAGTTTTTTTCTATGTTTAAAGAAATAAAATTGCACTAGATCCGCACAAGAGGATTCATAATATGATAAAAATGAAGGTTTTACGCTCAATGAACAATTATTTATGTCGTTCTGTCTTTGTTTTCAGATTGTTGATAAACAAATTACAATTTTTATAAGAACAAATGTTTTTACAAAAAGGCCCACGATTTTCAATTGAAGGACAAAACATACCTAAAAAACGTTGACGTCGATTTTTAGGTAAAGGGGTAATTGTAGGATCCCTAGGTTAAGAATAAAATTTTGTTCAGGACATCCCAAGGAATCGATTGGTATAACGTTTCCTTCGTAGAATCCGATCACCCTGTATATGAAGGTTTTTAAAATTCAATTCATTCAATGAAAATCTTGCTATCTAATCTGAAATTAAAAAAAAAAAAAACATTCAATAAAGGAAAAATTGTAGAGTAATAGTTTATCTGAAAAAAATAGTGACCTTTGAAAGGATATTTTTGATGTCTAAGTAAAGCGCGTCCTTTGATCAAGCAGTAGTTTGCTATATTTTCATTTAGATTCGTCAAATGGTTTTCAAAATATAGTGTCACCGTATTTAAAAATGTAGTTTGAAAAACGCATCCGAAGTTTCAGTATCTGTCATCAACAGTAGGAAAGTACTACGGTTATTGTAGGATAACTTTAAAACTATTAATTGGATCAAATTAAAATTTTCATAGAAAAAGAAACGATGTTTCTAAAATTCTGATTAGCCTTAATTCCAAATTCTTGGTGAAGTGGTTTTTTAAGGTTATCATTAAAATTCAACATACATATGTATTTTAGAAAAGCTTATATGCAATTTTTTAATGTAAAAATAAATTAATTTAGTAAATTCTTATGGTTCAAAATAAATTACCTGATTTTCCCCCGGAACTTGTAAAATAGATAACCTCAACAATAAATAAGTATAAAGTATTTCTTGGATTTCGAAAATCCAATAGTATAATTTATAATTAACGACCTCTGCATAGCAATTTTCAAAAATTCGATGTCTGGTAAAAATCGTGCTTCTTAAACTGAAGGGCCTTACATGTCAATGAAATTAAAAGTTTTCATTAAAAAATCGTTCATTTTCCAACAGTTTTAATCCCAAAAAAAGTGCATGCAGGTCGGTCCTAATTGAAGCTAATTTCAGAAAAATAAATCAAGGAAGCGGATGCTTCGTCTATTTTAAAGTTCTGAAAAAACTGCAAAAATCACTTACCAAGTTAAGTCTTCGGAAGGTTCTTGAAGTTCGTTCCGCGGAAAAACACCGAGTCCAAAGGGGCCTCAACTCAGGGCGCGATAATTTCGGCAATAAAGTCGAAATCAACGAAATAAATGTTGTATGAAAACAAAATAAGTTACTTTACACATTTTTTTAAATACAAACTAGAAGAAGAAAATTACTCACAAGACTTTTTCGCGATTTTCCGAGCGAGGACCGATTTTTTGAGGAGGCACCGCTTCCCGCTAATTCTCGAGGATCCGTTAAAAGGTGGAATCAGGACGAATTCAGAATTTTCGTTGCGAACCACCCCTCTGCCGGGCGTTGCGATCGGTTCGGCAGTCTCCTACCAGGCTCCGATAAAAGTTAGTAAGCGCTAATTTAGTTTGCTCATCTCCTCAGAAAACTTCCTTCTCCGATAAATTTAATTTAAAATATTGAATGTAAGTTTTTACTTTCACTTATCTTGCAAATAATTAAACCTTTTTCGAATTCGCGAAAATTTCGGGAGTGCGCGGGTGGATAGTTTTATATTATTGTATTATAAAAGGGGCTCCGGTTCCTGGATAGAAAACAATTTCCTTTGTTCTGGTTTGCACAAATTTTATATTTCTTTAATTTTCGTTTAATAATCGCTGGAATTATCATGATTTTCTGAGTTGAGTCAGTTCGTGAATCGGTGTTTTTTTTCCTGCAATGGAAATTTTTATAATCTTACATAAGTACAGGAAAACTCAATTTTATTGTGGTAAGTATTTTTTTTTTCTCTCTCCAGGGGCATAATTTAAATTTAATTCTTAACATTTTCCACGCAAAGGTGGACTCCGGCCATTTAGGATGATTTTCCTGGGAATAAGATCCCTCGTTTCGGGAGAGAAAAGAAAAATGAAATTTTAGTTATGTGAGTATCTTTATAGTATTTTTTTTAATATTTAAACATTTTAAATTACAAAAAGTTTAAATGTGAATGGAAAAAAATATATTCATATTCAGGGTTACGATCTTAAGCGTCTTTTATATTATATGTGCTAATTTTATTTTGGGTTTATTTTAATTTAATCAATTCTATCACAATTTTAATTTTCTCTTTCAGAAAAGTGGTGACAGAAAGCATACATATTTCAATCAAGTAAGTGGGTACAACTTAAACAAAAAATTTTCCAGAATTTGCTAAACGTATTTTTAGTTCATGCAAAGTTTCAGTTGAGTGAGGAAAAACAAAATCAAATATCTTTTTAATCTTCTAAAAACTTCTAACGTAGCAAAAGTTGTGCACACTTCTTTATTTAATCATAAAAACAGTCCTATATAAAAACAATTTTTTGCATTTGTTTATAAAAAACAAGAGAATGCGATACCTACAAATTTTTATAACTTCACTTAAAATTCAAAATATCGTTATATGCTATGATATTAATGCGTATACTTTCGAAGCATTGAAATTTTATAATCCAAAATACAAATGAGAGAGTATTTTAAAAATATATTTCAAGTATAAATTTTACCTGATTATTTTTTGAGTAATTTTAGCGCACCAAATACTTGAGAGTGCTTCTTGTTTGTTTTTATTAGCATTACACTACTAAAATAGGAAAATTAAATTAAACTGCTTAGTTTCCTTTCAGTTTGCTGAAATTAATTGCACTTAAAAGGTAGTATCATATCTTGTCATAAATTATTCGTTGCCGACGTAACTGAATAACATGCGCCCTCAAATCACCTACAAAGCGGTTTCACCTTTTTGGTCGCTAAATATTTAATAACGCCTTTGACATGTTAGTTGAGTTGAGCTGAGCCCCACTCCGGGCAAGGAAGGAGCAGACACCCTACGAAACTAAGTGCCGCCGCCACCACCAGGGGGCGAAATATATTCTACAAATTGCATGCTCCGGCACTTTTGCGCTAGATGCCTTTTTTCGTACTCCATTTCGTGAGCTAACCGTCGCTTTATGGTCCGACCCGGACGCCCGCCCCAATTCAATTAAAACCCCCTGCGCCGTCACATATTAAGTACCAATAAAGCTTTCTGCCCCATAAATTTCTCCCATTTCGTCCCCGACTCGTTCCTTTATTAACAGCCAGCAATTAACTTCGTATCCACTTTGCATTCCATCACGTTTTTCCACCACAAGGTATTTTCCGGTAAAAATATACCCTACCCGGATCCACGAATACCGTGCCGTGCGTTTCTAAACTGCTCCCTCGGGATAGGTTTTTCGGATTCACTTGAAGCGGCGCCTTTCCGTGCATCCGGCACGTGGAGCTGGAGACTGCCGGCGCTGGCGGAATTGATATTTTAACTACATACTTGGAGAGATTGAAATGCTGAAAATTGTAAAAACATCGTTAAAGCTCTAATTAACTCAAACGACACATGCAGAGACATAAATTAATGTTTTTGGACACGAAAACCATTTCAGAGATTCACTTTTCCTTCTGCCGCGTGTCGCGGAGAAGCTCTTGCGGCATTTTATGGACCAAGGGTAGAGATGGCACGTCTTCGGGTTCTCAGCACTTTTTTACAACTTTTGCGTTTTCCCAGCACTCGTCCTTTATTGCCAACGGTCTTAGAGGTTTAATTTCCTTTGTTTTATGGCGACCATGTAAATTTCTTCACTTTTAATTTTCTCTTTTACGCCTCAAAGGATTTAGGCAATTAGTGTCCTTACAAGCTCAACAACTCAAGCAAAAGTCGTATAAAAGGCCAGCTCGGACTCGCGAATTCAACAGAATTAAACATTCCGTGTTACGCTGTCTTTTTCGAATAATTTTTTTTACTTCTCAGGACTATTGTTCAACAAAAACGTATTTAGAAAAATTGTTCTTCATTTCATTTCAAAGAGCTTTCAAGCTTATGTCTTCCATAGAAAATTTTTAAATAGACCCAGGCTTGATTTCTCCTAAATGCGATTGTTGTTTTGTACAAAAGTGAAAACTTAACTTAAGAAAGGCGAAGTGATCGTTTAAACTTTATACAGAAATGGGGAATGTGGAAGCCACGAAAGATTTAATCTGAAGGGTTTTGTTAAATCTATCGGTAGGAAAAAAAGAATGTTGAGAATTACTTTTCATTTCATATTAGAGAACAAATATCCAATTGACGTCTAAAAATTTATGTTTTGTTCCACTTCTTAATTTGTGGGGACGTTTGATTCGCGGAAATCAGCTAGTTTTATCAAAACAGGCTTGTCTTTACTTTTTTAAAATTATCATAACTAGCTGAAATCGTCTGAAACCCATTACTGGCGATGTCTACGGGCGGTAACTAATGCGTTTAAAGCGAGCTATTGAAAAAGAAAATGACCAGACAATCGACACGATAAGATAATACTTTTACTTACAACGCGAGACGTCATATAGCTCAACTAGTGAAAAACTATTTAGAAAGGCTGAACTGAGAAATGTTACACCACCTGCCGTATTCACCCGACATTGCACCTTCCAATTACTATTTGTTCCGGTCGATGCAGTCAGCCCTTAGACCGATTTCAATCTTTTTAAAATATCCAAATTTGGCTCAATAACTAGATCGTCTCGAAGGACGAGAAATTTTTTAGGGATGGAGTCTGAAAGTTAAGTTTAATATTCCAAATTTTTTTAAATTCGTCATATATACTTTATAAGTTCGTTCCATCTTGTACGAGTGTAAAAATTTATATGTTCGTACGTAGATGTTTCTGAACCAACCGTTCCTTTAAAACTAGTTAATCATACGAAAACTATAGTTACTTGTCATTTCAAACGTAGATAGAAGCAATTTTGCCACTACTACGAAATTATAACTTCAAAGATGCATTTCAGCAGAAATTGTTCAATGCACTTGTCAGCAGTTACAGCCCGAAGTAAAATGACAAGGAGTCTTCAGCAGACCGAGTTTATCGGAGAGTAATTGAGCTGCTTATTTTTGTCATTTGGCTGGAAAACGACAGCAGTTCGTGGTTTTTCTTGCACGCTGACGTTTCGTGGGAAGCGTGCAGAATCTAAAATGAGTCAAAGAAACCGAGCGTCGAACTTATGAACTTCGTCCCTGAAGCTTCGTATGTCAATGAATTCGCCAGCGATACCATCGTAAGTTACCTCTATTTTCTGCTGCTGCCAAAATATCTTCGAATTTTAGGGTGAAAATGTAACCGACGTCGTGTATACCTCGTGACGCCTTTCTTGGACTCTGTCTAATAGTATTTGTTCAAAGCAAAATCGAACGAGGCAAAAGGTAAAAGTTAACTTTCTGCCTCACTGAACATCCATCCAGGAGTACAACAATCAGCCGGGAGGAAGCCGGCCAGGGGGAGTGAGACAAAAATTTCATAGTCGTCTGTCGCCCAACTTCACGTGCCCCTAATCCTATGGAGATCTTACCTGAATGGAATTCTAAATGACAAGGTATAGTCGCTGTGGAAGGAAATTACATCCATTTTGGGATACTCGTTTTATGTGCAGCGGCATGATGTCCCTCCGGATTATCTCTTCCTACTGCCGAAACTTTCCATATGAATAGATCAATAATGGACAAATTCATAAAATTGATGGTAATTTCCTAGACAAAATTAAGGTTAGGTTTTAAAAAGCAAATAGATTTTCGCTAAAGTTGCATCCTCTCAAAAGACGAATTGCTATCGATCATTCCGGCGGATTGAATGGCAACGGCAAGGAAATTATCGGCATGTGCAGGTCTTCGTGCCTTGCCATAGAAACAATTTTCTGCAACCGAAGCACAGTGCTATACAGTTGCCCTGCAAAGACGAACTTTTGTAAATATGTTAAAAGTCCTGCCACTCATTTCACGGTGCTCTATTTCATTGTTTTATGAATACCATAGTTTATTTTCAAAGGGAATTTAACATACTACATTTCCTGGATGATGCCGTAGATATCAAATTCATTCTAATTGTTCGGTTCACTACTTTCCTTTATATATAAGTCATGAAAGACAAAAAACTTTTACCACAGACAGATAATATTTACTTACAAAGATATATGTATACCATTTTTTGCAGATAATTGTAAGACATTTGCATTTCCGTGAAAATAAAGTAGAACAAAGTGAATTTGCAGTTTAACTTTTAAATAAGCATACAATTAGAAAAAAGTTTTAATAAAACAAAAATTCGTACACTAATAATTCCATAATTTTGCATACTCATTTCGGTCAATAACATGAAATACCATTTAATAACTTTAAGGTTATTGATTATATTATTTCCCCTCCGAATTTATAAGCTGACGCATCTTATTATTAGCTCAAAAAATATAATATATTAAAATAAAAAACATGTTATTGTTTTTATACTTTTGCTTTATATTATTAAATATACATATATTATAATTAAATATAAAATATAAATATAAGATAAATTCGCAAACATATGTTTATTATATATTTTTAGCAAATTTCGAATACGGTGATTGTAAAATATTTATCTCATTTTGTGCACGTATAGTATACGTATATAAAAATCGCGCGATAAGAATGGTCTCCCATAGTAATGATGGCTTTGCGTACGTGATTTGATTCACTTTTGTAATAGAGTAAACTTCACAAGGTAGCTAAAACGCCATTAAATCCTGCGGAAGTTTCACTCCTTCTAATCCATGCATGTAACAAAGTTAAGAAATTCCTTTCGCCTTTGAAATGATGCCCTGGAGTCCGGTATTGCCAGTAAATCACTTCCTGTTATTCAAAACGTAATTGTAGTTCAAAAGTTCCTCCAACACGTACGTTCTGGTATCAGGGCTTAAAACTTCACCTAAAGTCATATATGCTCACATGCTTTCACAAAAGCGAGCGTTTCTACGACTCCTGCACCATATCCTTCAGAAGTTAGAAATGGTGTGCCAGTGATAAAATCGACATTAAATGGGCATCACTTATTGGAAGCGTAAAGTAATATATACATAGGGTTCCGATAGAATCGTGTAATATCCTTAATTGTTTCAGCTTATATGAAGGAAATTTCTATTTTATGGTTCCGATCCAGACATGGCGGAAAACTTTATAGAAATTTCAATCGGAAATGAGAGAAAATTGACTTTTATTCAGTTAGTTAAATTTATTATACCGATATCTTTATAGATTTACCCGAAAAATAAAATCCAATGATTTAATATATTTTAAACAAATCTATATAACTAAAATATAGTACATTTCTAAGTATACGATGTATCTTCTAGAAGTTTCGTTAATGAAAAAATGGTAGAAATAAAATAGTTTAATTAAAAGTAGCAATTTCTGGTTGGTTTTCGTTAAAAACAACTCGAAACTTTTTGGGTTCGGTAATGATTTTCCATAAACCCTTTTCTTTAGTTATACCAGTTCAACCCCTATAAAAAAAATAATATGAAAAATAAATTTATTGTTCCTATAAACATATGCAATAATGTTCACATACTTGTGTTTAGTAATGTTTTATTAGTCGTTTTACCCATACCTAAAAAATACCAAAAATTTATTTATCGTCCTGAAATCATCCCAAATCAATCATCAACGAGCACTAGTTTATTTATAGAATATATCAAATCAAGATATGATAAATGCAAAATTTTGGAATCTTTGCTTGAATCCAATTTTTGCTGCACGTTACTTTTCTACAAAACATTAGCTGATCCTTATATTGTCGAATGTTGCTTGAATCTGATTTATTATTGTAAAGAAAGTTAGTCTACGAGCCGTTCTATTAATCGCTGGTTAAATATAAACTTCCGCATTATTTAAAAATTTTGAGACGTTAACCCTTAACCTACAACTGGGGTTTCAGACTACCCAACAAAATTTTGGCGGCGTTTTTCTATAAGTTAATATTTTAATTTTATCGCGCCACAATTTTATACGTCGTTAGTATACACTAAATTTTTATCGAAAAATATATAAATATGGCTTTTTAAGTGAAAATCGTCGTTTTTTGATAAAACCTTTTTAATCATTCGGACCAATCACATTTCATTTTTTATAGTTTGAAGTATGTATTGTATATACCTACCTCTTTTTTCAAACCTCTAAGTGCCATGTTTTTATTGCAATTTTGGTAAGTCTGTTACTGCTACAAAATCAAATATTGGTTTCTTCTCAATTTTTTTAAGTTAAAATAAAACGAAAGGAAATTAAATTATTTAAACGTTTATTTTTGGTATTTTTAAAAATTAATTTTTATTATTTTTTATTTTTAATGATTTGAAAAAGTAAGTAATGTACTTTTAATAAGTCATGACAAAATAGGTTAATGTTATATTATATATTATATATTATACATTATATATTATGATTATACCTATAAAAACCTTCGATAAATTATTATTATTTTTTAATTATTTTCAAAGCTTACAATTTTAGGGACGATTTTAAAGTTGAAATGAAGTTGAAATTGAATTTGGGACGCCACACAAAGAACGTTTAAATGCTTGGGGTGTACAAAACCCCGTGTGCAGAGGTTTTCGTCGGGCTTTCTAGATTCTGGATAACGTTCAATTTTTTATACCCTTCCTCGTTAGAAAAGTCACAGGATTTAATGGCAATAACGAATATGTATGTGAATGCCTCATGTTAGATTTTGTTTTGGCTGATACTAGAAGAATTACCTTATTAATGAATGTAATTTAATAATTTAGAGAATTCACAAAAGGGGAAGTGATGGCATGCCAAGCAATATCAAAAGTGAAAATTTACGATTAAATAAAGCGGGAAGCCTGTGCATCCGTCCGGCCGCGGAATGGTTCCCGGTACAGTCAGGGAAGGAGCCCTGCACGAGTAAATACCAGTGTAATGGTTCGCTTTGTCGGTTAACTTTAAGCTCAGCTCTGGTTAATTAAATGAACTGAAAGTTGTCGTCCACGTCCCCAAAACCCTCTATGGCACAGTGGCTTCGAGCGGCGGCAACTCGAATTGCTGGTTATTTGCGAAGCTTATGCAACCGTCCTCCACTGTCATGTTGTGTGACATTCACTTTAATTTGTACGTTACACAATTTATAGGGCGTACTGCAAAGAGCGAACACCGGCATCTACAGAAAGGGCAACATTTAATGTTCCGGATATTGTCAACTTGACCAGAGCTTGATATTTTGCAAGTGGAATTACACATAAATTTAATGGAAACTCAAAGTACTGGCCCGGGGATTACACGGGGACTTAATTTTCGATAAGGAAGCAGTGCTCTGACCTGGCCATTGCTACGGCGCCGGGACGCTTACCATAGTCGGAATTAGTAAAGGGCATGTCACCCTTGTTCTTAACTACCTCATGCGGAGGTAATTGGTAAATTATGAGCGAAAATTTGTGTTTCTGTGAAAGACCTTTTAATTAACTGCCATCAATACGATACACTCAAATGTGCGAGTATTAGTTAAAAGGTACCAGATTTTATAAACTATACATAAGTACATATACATATCACTTTAGGTGTAGATGATTTATGGGCACTTAATTGCTAGGTAAATCCTTAATATTTAATTATGTATATTTTATTCAACTATCGAGCTAAAGCTAAAACCTTTCTTTGAGTAAATAGAAGAAAATTGGTTATAAAATCACATAAAAAACAATAAATTTTGTTTAAGTTTATTTTCAACGGTGGTTATACTTTTGCAGTCACCTGAAATGAAAAAACTTAAGAAATATTAATTTGATTTCAGTACAAAATCAACTTCTATATAAAAAAAATATTTTAAGATCCAATGAGCAATGTATTTTGAAATCTCCGCGAAATTTACCAGAAATTTACAACCCTATTTTATTTTTGAAATCAAATTAATGTTCATTGGTAATGTAGGATATTTATAAGCAACTTCAAACTATTGTCTTCTACGGAGGTATTCTAGGATTATTAATATTTATTTATAAATAATAAAATGGCGGAGATTTTAAACAAAAACAACAGAAAACGAGGTTTTCCTTCACTGTTTTTGGCCAAAGCAAAATAGTAAAAATTAAAATTATAATACGGTTCTAGAATGCGCTGAAGCTATTCATGTGTAGAATATGTGGTTAAAATGTCATAAGGATCGGTTCAGTGGTTCGGGAGAAATAACCGCCGCTGACCGAAAAAACGTTGTTTGAGAAAAACGCGTTTAACTATTTTTTTAATGAAAAATTATGAAACAAAATGTCCTCTGTCTCTACTTTTAGATACATGAACTTCCGACAAATGTAAAACAAACAAAATCGATTTCTTGAAAATTCTAAACCAGAATGATACCTTAAGAATAAAATGTAGAATTTACTACTTTTAATAGTTAGTATTGAACAACAAAAACGTTTACAAATTTACAAAATTACACTAAAAGTGTTTTAATATGACGTTAATATGCTTTTAAGTGTTTTAAAAACGAGACCATGTTAATCAAATGGTGACTTTTAGTGCATTTAAGCAAAACGCTAAGATTATTATTATTATTATTTTTTTTTTTTTTAGTGTGGATACATATTTATGCTTTCACTTGGGTCAACATTGTAAAATTTTAATATGTTTTTCTATTTCTTATTCATCGACTTTTCAGATTTCTTTACTTTTTCGCTCTTCCAAAGAAATTTAAGATTTAAGTCTTTTTACCTTATGGTGCTCCTGCTGCTTTTATATTTTAGACTTTGGTTTGCCTTCTATCCTTAAATAGTTTTTCATTTGGCGTTGTGGAAGAGCTTCTGCCGGAATGAGAGGAAATAGAAAAAAAGGCGGGTTGTTTATGTGGATACTCGGCATGATATTAAATTTCCGTTTATTCAAAAATGTCCAAAGCGCTGCTTTGTATGCAGCCCGCCCATCCCGAAATCTATGTGACTCAAGTAAATCCATAGAACAAAAAGCTCAGTTTCGTTGGGGAGGTTCCATCCCGTACTGTTGCCGACCCGGGGCAGAGTGTGTTTACTGCCATTTATTTCGAGAAACATTTTCCCTTTATTCAGTTTCCGTAGATTGCTCGGGCGATGGAAGGTCGTTGCAGAAATAGAAAGACACTCCCGGCCGCCCTCGGCAAATATGGGAGCAAAGTAAATGCTCAGCAACAATTGACAACGCAAAGTTTTACGAGTCGAAAGCGTCATAAATTGTTCATCCCATCCGGTTCCGGGAGCTACTGTTCGGGGTACCCCGGGTACCGGGTCCCGGGTCCCGGCACTCAATGGAATTATGCTCGCACGGAGCGAGTGAAAAATTGAGTGAATATGCACATTTCCCTCATGGCTCAATTGCTGCTGAACATGAAAAATGTTCTCCATGATTTTCAAATTTTTTAATTTTGTAAACTTCCTGGCATCCGGACGAAAGCCATAAAAACTGAGAAAATGGCGAGAAGTTGATCAATTTCGGCAGCTCAATTTATTTTGTTATCCCGGCACTCTTGGACTTATATTTGCAAGCGATTGCTCCGGTGCTAGTGCGCGACCTGATAGTAGGTTCAGATTGGGTGTTGCACCATAAAAGAAAAATTGATTGTTTTACTTTGTTACTGTTGCCCAAAATCGAAATCGAGTTCAAAAAGGGACAGTTTCTCTGGTACAGCTGCAAATTGCCGGACTCGTAAATCAACCCTCGTCCCCTGTAAATAAATTTCCATATTCTTCCCGTCAAAAGATCCACTTTTAAGTGAATTAATTGTGATGGAAATTCGAGCCGGACCTGAATCCAATAGCAGCATAATCCAATAATTCGATCAGTCCCTAACAATTCAAGATGAATGTTATCGATGTCAACTTGAATGTGTGGCGTTCCCGCCACATTGTGAAATTTATTGCCAACATTTTGCGTTCCCGAAATTTCATTCCGAAAACGGGAAATTGAATTTGCGACTCGAACAACGCAAAGTAATTTCAATTTCGATTCTGGTTTCATCCCTCCATGGGCTCTGCAGGGAGGATTATGTCATTGGGGAGCACTTTGGCAGCGGAATGTATGCCTTTCTGTGCGGATGTGGAAAGATTTTTGGATAAAACTTCCAACTTTGAGTTATGGTCGAGTTTTTTTTCCCCGGGATCTAAAGATGGTTTCAGTCTCAGTGAAAATCGTCTGCAGTTTTATTTGAGAATTATTGAAATTTCCCGGACGTTAATTGCAATTTTCCTGATTTCCATCTGTTGTTTCAAATATTCACGGTTATACAAAAACAACAATTTTAAATTTACTATTTCAATGTCTAAAACGCATACGTAACCTACTAGGTTGATACTAAAGGCTAAATGTGTTCCGCGCTGAGCGTACGCCATCTATTGACCTAAAATTAAAATGCAAGTTGTAGCGAAAAAGTATTAAGTTTAGAACTTGAATTGTCGTTTATTGTATTCTTTCAATATAAAAGGCTTTCTACAGACTACTTAACGAACTTAACGACGACTTTTTACATAAAGAGTAGAGATGCCAACAATAGTCAAACTACCAAAAGTCAAAACTTCATAAAGTAAACTGCATTTAAAAGAATTTCTACTAGATTAAAAATATTGATCTGTTAATCTGCAATTAGAATTAAGCAATGGATGATAGACTCAATAATTCAATTATATAATTAATAATTACTCAACTAACCAACTAACTTTTACTTCAATCTAAAGTATGATCATTTTTCATTTCGGTCTTAAGATGCTCCCGTACATATTTTGGTTCAAAAATTATTCATGTCATATTTCACGATACTTATTTTATAAGCTTGCGTTTTCATCCGGATTTCGGGTTTTGCATTTACATTTTCATTTTCTATTCCATTTGGTGTTGTTATAACACTTATATAGAGGAAAAACTGAGGTTGCACTTAATAAGGGAAAAATTTAAGGGACTGTGCTGAAGAAATATTGGCACAAATGATTTCATTGACGATCCAGACATACATATATATATTTTCTTTTTGTTAAGTTTGTATCATGAAACTGGGGGGTGATCATGTAATTCGAAACAATCAACAATTTTTAAAAACGGTGTATAAATTTGAATTTCAAATTTGCTACTATTGTTTACTTTATTTTTTATTCGAATATATTAAAACACTACACTTTATTAGTAAAGTAAGAAGTTTAGTTTACAAAATAATTAAATTTCACCCGGCGATATCGTAAAAGGTGCAATTTTTAGGAAACAATTTAACAGTTTTACGAAACACGAAGTACTTTTACTTTATTTTACATGTAACATAAATTATATGAAAAAAATTATAATTTAATAAAACCATTTTCAAATTCAATGAAACTATTTTCAAATAATATTAAACCTCAGAGTTCTTACGAGTAGTACTACTAAAGAGGTTGGATATTTTCTGCAGGGAGAGGACGGAAGTTGCAGAATTCGTTTGAAATTATGGATAAACTTGTGCTCATAAAACATGAAAAGCAAAAGACTCACTCATCCGCGCCAATGCTAAATCCCAATACCAAAACATTTTCCAAATTAATTAATTATTAATTATAATTGTTATTTTTTTATTAGTTTTCTGATGTTTCATTTTATTTGAAAATATATAGTTTCATTTCATTTAAAAATGGTTTCATTCCATTTGAAAAATGTTTCATTTAATTTGAAACTGGTTTCATTTTTTCTGAAAATTAATATAATGACTATTCGGAAACTCAAAACATAATACATTATTTTTCATCCGCATTAGGTAACCGGGTACTTGGGTATGAGCAGAAGGGTCAAGGAATCTTTAATATCTCGTTTAACTGCTAAGTAATATAGAGATTCTTTTTTAGTAACGACTTGTTTCCCAGCAGTAACTACTCCTTTCCCTTTTTTGGGTTTTATGAAACAGTAAACGAGAGATAAACTCCCTTTTCTGATGAATCGCATCTTGGGCACAGCCATCAGTTATCCTTTTGCAAACACAACAGTGTGCGATGGGTGAAATATTTTAAAATTAACATTTAGCATAAATCTCAAAAAGTTTGCATACCCCGGGCGCTGGTTCGGAAGCGGGCGAGATATATGACTCCACGTATAATACACTGAGGCCAGAAGTCACACAAATCTCGACCAAAGATTAAACCGAAACGTAAACTTTTTAGGGCAGATTTATGGTCGTTTTATTTCTAACTTTTGCGCATTTCTTCGGCCGTCCCGGAGTAAGCACCACTTGCCGGGATATACAATTCAATTTTGACAGTCTGGAGATATATGTTTTGGGGGGATTCCGAGCCGGAGCTGGGGCCCTGGATAGTATCAGATAGTACGCTGGAAACCCGGGACGCTGGAAGTCTCATCTTCGCAGTTCCCGCTCTTTAGGCGTCGCCGCTGCCGCTGATGTTGGGCTACACATATCGCCCTATCGTCCTTTGCGGAATTCCGGGTGACATCCTAATAGAAGCCGGATCCTGAACCCATTCAAATGGCGTTAGTGAGTTCTTCGAGCGCTTGAAAACCAAAAGGTTTCGTGTGGATGTGGCACGCACTTTACGTCCACGAATATTATGGGGACCCTCGTCCTTAATCCTTCATGTTGTTTTATTTGTTTGACATTGATATTTGTTTTGCCCGCTGCGCAACGGCGGGTTATGGGTTGATTTATTTATTGTTGCCGTAAATGTGTTTGCCTTTTCTGATTATTTGGGAGACGCCATTGGCCCCGGCCCGGGGCGGCTCCCGGTGCCAATAACCATGAGAGCACTGTTGACTGAAGCATTTTATTCCAATCACGTGGGTTGGAAAAGTTGCCTACTGAAATGAATAATTTTATGGGGCCGCAGAACTCAAAATATTTTTTCCCAGAGGCAAACGTTTTGTGGGATAAAGTGCAGAAAAGATGTGCCATTGCCCGGGAGGGACATTTATCTGCATGCGGCCCGATCAATGGGGGATCTCTTCGACCGGTGAAATAAAATAATTCCATCATTTTTCATAGTTAGACTCAACGCATGTAAATGATAGCCTGATCGTTATTCATGTCCAATTGCAAAAATTCTGTCATTAATATTCCGTCGGCTTGAGGAACGTCCGGTGGCCCATGAATTTACCCAAAACTTTTATATTAAATACCGGAAAATATATTTTGAATATTCGGCCTTATTCTGCAACGAGTCACCGGCAAGAATTACATTTGGATATTTCTGAATTTTAATAAGATTTCTACAAATGTGCCGTTAGCTAGTATCGATAGTACTTACTCTTTACTAACAATGTTTTCAATACCGAACTTTCAAAAAAATGCGTTCAATTTTTATTCCTCTGCGGTTTCATTTTACATATTTGCAAATAGTTTCATTCAATTTGAAAATATGTATGTAGTTCCATTCAATTAAAAATAATAGTCTTATTTAATCTGAAAGTGGTTTTATTAATCTGAAAATGCTATGTTTATGTAGATAATATAGAGATTTTTTGATTTTTCGTATTATAGTCACTGTACATATTGTACCCGAAGACAAACTGATGTAGTTGCATGTCGTTGTTAACAGAAAATTTAAATATTTTGTAAAAACTTTTGGAAAATGTTTATATTTTGAAGTATATTTACAATTTTGGGGCCTATAACTCGTGTCCTGTTCGGAAACTCCATCCGGAACAAGGATATTTTTTGTTACGTATTTTCTAAAAACTGATTTAATATAAATAAATGTGTGTAGATAACATGTTTATCTGAAAAAAGTAAACATTTTTTAGTTGTTCCTTTTTCGTAATATTAAAGTGATAGTTTAAATTAAAGTTCAGTTGTGAATATACATATACATACATATAAAAGAATTATGAAGATTTAAAAAATGCGAAGAACTTCAAAAGGTTCATCGGACCGAGGTTTTCAAAAGAAATTATCTGATCAATTTACATTTTTTAAAGAAGCCTCTTTTATTAAAGCAAAATCGATAAACCCTTCTGGTCGTTTTAGGGTTAAATTTAAATTCCTAAAATTTTAATAAGTGATTTACATACCAAAAAAAAAGCATTTTTTGTTACAATGGATAATTTGCGAAACAGAGAAATTAATCTTGGAGAAATCGATGAGTATACTACATATGTTAATAGAAGAATTATATTTTTCCTTTTCAAACAAACCCCTTCACTAAAAACGTATGTTTCATTGTGTTACTTTGGCAGTGTCGTAATCTTTCACCCTTTTTGCTACGAATGTTGTAGTTCTAACAAAACGGTCCGGAAATCTTCGACTTTAAAATAAACATGGTCGTAACAAATCTTGATCGCGCATACATTAAAATAACTTAAGCGTGAGGAGGGCAGCACAGAGGAAACTGATACGGGAGGAAAGTCTCATTCTTGAGTTGGACGACGGCGGCGGCAGCAGAACGAACCGAAATCGTTAAACTAAACCAAGAGTTTTTCGCTAGATGAATCAGCATGCCATAGGAAGCGGAGTGATTCTATCGTCTTTGCAAAATAAGCAAACCCCCAGAATGTTTCGGGAAATGTAGCGTGTTTATTCACACACTCAAACAATGCGGGAAACGACAAAGCTTCATCAGGATGTTCAGAATAAACTGGAAACGTTTGTGTGCCAAGTCCTAGAGTTTGGCACAGAGAGTTCCATTGATTTCATTCTTGTCCCGCCGGAAAATTTAAAAATCCACGTCGAATTCTGTGCAGGGTACAAAAGGAAAGGGGGCGTACAAGAAACTTAATTATTTTCTTGGAATGAACGAACCCCATAAAAATGGTCCAAGACCGAGACTAGCTTGTATTGTCTTCTCAGATGCTGCTCCAATTTAAATAGGAGCGATTGTGTTTTCTTTACGACAGAACAATATTCGAGAAAAGTCATGGTAAGATACGCTCAGTATAAAAGCGAGTTTGGTTCGTTTGTACAATTTCGATAAGAGGTCGTCTGTATAATATAATATAAACAAATTTATGTTTTCAGTTCGCTCCTTCTGCTCTTCTCGTGAAGAACAGACAAAAAAACGTGTATCTATGGAATTTATAACTTTTTGAAATTAGGTACCTATGTACATTGAAGAATAACATATAAAAACACCGACGAAAATTGTAACTTTTACATTTAAAAAAGCAAGTAAATTTGCAATACATACACATACAATGTATGTACATAAAAATAACAATCGCTTTATTCACTCCGTTTACGGAAGTCCCTAAAAACTATGTTAATAATTATAGTAAACTGTTCAAAATTTAGGTATAAATTAACAACATCAGAAAGAAAAACATTTTTATAATTAGTTTTGATATTTGAGTAGACTAATAACTTTATTTGTTAAATCATAAATAGTTTCCTATTTGTTAATTATAAATTGCATTTTATTTTCCTTTTCTGACATTGAAAATTTGAAGTGGTTTGCTGTAAAATATTCATACCTACTGTATGTAATAACACAGTGAAGAATCTGACAGGCGAATTTTTATAATACTGTTATAACTGGCAACATTCATTAGACGATTAACGAATTAATCCTTAATATAAAAACATTTTGGTTAATAGGATCAAATGAGCTCTTTGCCGCTCAGTCTACATAATTATATGTACCTATTGTTGGTCTACACTACATCATTATTTGCAAAATCTATGAAGCTACTAAAATGTAGCTATTATAATGAATTATCTACTAGCAAACGATAGAAACGAACGTTTAATTTTTGATTTCACATATGAACATATGTACGTACCTACAAACATATGTATTTTTCGAAAAAATTCAAGACTAGTTGCAGCAGAATGTGAATGTAGTAAAAATTTTAATGACATATTCTATCTAAATCAGTAGGATATTAAATCCATGACTGTATACTGTATACTATTTATTATCATCACACGTGATGTGATAACTGCTAGACATATTTTGATGAAGTGTTGTTGGATTCGAGGTAAGAGATCCAGTCAACATACGAAGCATCAAATCATCTCCACTAAGCACCAAGAGTAACCCTTTTATAGGTTTCGCAATAAAATATTTTTTAAATTCATTTCATATAGTAATTCCTCTGGATATATTTTTTTCTATATTTTACATTTTCTTTTACAATATAAGTACGAAATTTGTTAAGATCACAAGTTCTTTGAGAGTTGTTATACTAATTTTGTTGCTTAAGTCTTCATTTCACATGAAAGAGTAAGAGATCCTAATAACATAATAAATGTGATTCCAGCGAATGGTAGATCCATGATGACCAATTATTTTCTGTAAGACAAGAATTGGTTTCTTCCAAAATATCCTTCGTCCTGAGAAGAGCACACACTGCAAAAACCGCAAGCGAGAACCAGTCACCAAAAACAGCAACAGCAGCAGTCGAAATAGCAACTCGCCTCGCCTAAACTCTTGAAGTAAAAAACCTCATCTTATTACTTGATTATGTGGTAATCCCATCTGGGTTTTGTTGGAGGTTTCATTTAACTGGAAATTCACTGAATTGCCCTTAAGTCAGGTTTTTGTTGTGAGAAGAACTTTTTCCTTCTAGAAAGCATTAAAGGCGATTTGTAGCCAATCTATTTCCATCTCGTTATTTCTTTGGAGCCTCTTTATTACTTGAAGGGATTTGTTTTTTAACGTGTGGCTCTCCCTCAGCACCACAGCGCAACAGAAGACTGACTAAGTTTGTTAAACTTGGATTATACTCAACAAGTTGCTCCAAGTTTATGGGGATTCTTTTAAGTTGCCACAAAGTTGAATATTAGTTAACTTTTCGATGAAATCCACTTGGATATTTGGTAATATTAACGAATTAATTACAAATGAAACTTTTTATATCTAAGACGACAGTTGTTTTTAAAGCTTGAATATTGAGTTTATTCAGTTTATTTCTTTGATTGCATAGAAATATAGAAAACTTTTTTAAAGTATCCCTCTTTTCGCAAATAAGTTTCGTATTCTACAGAATTGTTCGGTTAAAAGAAGAAATTAATAGAATTTTTCTTTATTTAATTTAAGTGTCTGACACCATGAAATTGAACAGCAATTTATTATATAAAATATAAATTAACCTTGTTTACCTACTACCTAGAAGAAGAACAAATATAAGATAAAAATTATTTTTGAAAATTCAGTCTTTAAGATCGTAGGATACAAAGGAATGTAATTAAAAAAGTTTCTATGTAAAAGAAAGATCTTATAGAGCTCCGTATCTCTATAAAAATAAATATAATGGGTGTTCGGGCTTTACGTAGGAAAGGTTTCGTTTTCTTAGGATGTCCTGAGCAAACTTTTTCTTGACTTCTTTCCCCTCAAATTAAGTGTAAGTTTTTGGAGGTGTTCTCATTTATGTCTTTCTAGATCATTGTAGCACCTTTCCAACATTATATCATTTGATAGGATTCGTATTCAAATGTAGAAAGGAGCTAGTAGAGTTCAAATTTGAAATGTATGAAAATTTTCGCTAAAAAATTCATAGTTAAAAAAAACGAAGTTTTGAATTCCTATATAATTCGTAAATTTTACATCGCATCCTTATAAGTGAGATAGCGTTGGAAAGGTATTCTTATCCCCTTTTAAACTCGATGATAAGGTTTTATAAAAGTTTAAGTGTGAAAACCTCCTAAAAACATTGACGTCGAATTTGAGAAGTAAGATTTGATTTGAGGAGGGTAACAAAAATTTGGTCACGACATCCTAAAGAATCGATTGGTATAGCATTTTCTATTAAGATTCCGAAAAAAATTCCTGAAATTTACGACCCACTCCAAACACAAATATTCATTAATTTAAATTCACCTCTAAGGAGGCTAAAGCTAGAGTTTAATTTTGTATTACATTATATGCAAATGTGCTTCTATTACATCAAATTTCAAAATTCAATCTCAAATTTTGAAAACGAGAGTTAACCCTTTGGAACCCAATTTTGTTTTTTCGTCTTCTGAGGTTATTTGAAATAGGTATGAGCTTTTAACATTAAATATGGTAAATTAAAACAACGACCCTTCATTGTTGGGGAATGGGATGGGTCCTCCTCAGAAGAAGACACCACAGAGATCGATTCTAGTTCATGCGGTGAAAACACATCGTCCAAATTATCAGGCGACTTTTTGAAGTTCAGATTCAGTCAACTTCTTTCTCCACATACTGAAAAAGCCGTTGGGATATGCATATGTATATGACCCTATGGGGCTTTCATTAATTGCTAAACCTGTTCTTAGCTCTTCAATCTGTCTTTAATGTTTTTTACCTCCGAAAACTATAAAACTTTTTAGAAAACCCATCGCACCCAAGTGAATATTGGAAAGTTTAGAAGGAGGTTGCAGATCCCGATCAAGCTAACGAAAAACTTAATTAAATAAAATTTCATTAAAGTTTCTCGGCAAAAAACGGTTCAATAAAAGCAAAACATTTTTTTGTAAAAGAAGTATGGCGTGAACGTAATGAAATTTCTTGGGGCTGCATTTTGCGTTTGAAGGTTGGAGAAAAGGACTAAGAACTGTCGCCAACGAACGATGTCGTGCAGCCACCTCCAAGATTTTTAATTAACACGTGTTTTGGGAGTTGCTCTTTGAAGAAAACAATTCTCGAATAATTAAAGTCTGTTACATCCTTAACCCGCCCCGTCTGATTTTACCATTGTGTTCATTAGTGGTAAAGTGGCACTTCTGGTCGGTGCTACGTTTTCTTGGTTGCGCCCCTGTTTCTGTTTTGCGATAGCTAGTGAACTCGACCCGGTGTTCATTAACATTTACTCTTGAAACTTTCAACATTGAACCGAACCTGAAATTAAAAGTTTTTCTCCTGCAAGAAAGGTACAACCCGCACCGATCTTTAGCGGGCTCTTCCGCAGCGCTCATAACCTTAAAATTCATTTTATATACAAAGTTAGGGCTCGTTGCGACAGAGCAATATTGTAGGCGATATCAGGGAAAAGTTTTAATGTTCATTGGTTGTAGCCGGGAAAAGACAGGGTCAGAACGCCCTCTGTTAGAGGTGGAAGAGATCGCTGACAAGCCCCCGAGTATTTACTTAATCAGAGAAGTTCGGGCTCGTCGCAATGTTGCGCCCTCCGCACTCTTGAAAGTGAAGCAATTCTTAGCAAACAAGAACTTCTCGGGGAATGTGAGTATATTGGCGAATTTGATTAAATTAAGCTCAACTGGAAACTTCCCGAGATTAAGCTGCGATTATTTATGGGTGTTACCCTTGTTAAGACATTGCTTAAGGGTTACTATGTATACTTATTGGAACGTATTTTCATTTCACTTTTTCTGTCATAATACTCTTGCGAAACTTAAACAGCGAATAATTGGAAAAAAATTGAAAAATATATGTATACATGTCCCTACCCATACATAAAATGTAAAATGTCATGAGGTGTTACACTTATTTCTTAGACAATAAACAATTCACTTCATTCATTCTTCATTTCTTTAAATTTAAAAACAAAATGACCGATGAAATATGAAATTGAATTCTATGACTAAAAATTGTTAACCTATTTATGGACGATTACATTTTAAAGATGATAGTGATTACTATTACCATTGTCGAGAGACTTATGTTAGGTTTTGAGATAAATATCACAAGTCATATAAAATGAAATGTTCGCTCGGGTTAAAAGAAGTGACTAATGAATAATGTTTGTCATAAGAATCGAACTTATTTATTTAATGATTAGTTGATGTGATCAATAAACAATTGTATTTTGATTTGAAACTTAATAACAATTTCCTAGAATAAAGGTTTGACATTTTTTATCGTAACATTTTATTCATGCAAATCTACAAATTTTAAACTGAACATCTTACGTTATGGACAGACTACAGCAATTGAACTAGTTCCTGACGTCACAATGACGTAGACCATGCAAAAGTCCCATATGAACTAATTCTAAAAATCCGCACAATTGAACTGCTCTCAGCGCCAGTAATGTAAAAATAACGTAATAAAAACATAAATATTTCGGCTTTTTCATTCTTTTTGTTGTAGTTTCGACTTGCCTTCTTATCACTTCAATCTGTATTTGGCTGTTTTTTGCAATTAAATAAATTATTTTCAGGTCGTAGCACTCATTGTGCAGATACTTCACCGGTAATGAGAGCTGTCGATAGAATAACACATTACCTACTAATTGAAGATAGATAGATATCGAACGTAACGTCAGGAATTAATTCAATTGCAGTAGTTTGTCCACAGCTAAAGGTTAGCTTTTGACCTTAAAAGTGGTTTTAAACTCATTTAAATTTGGAGCTATTTTTCGAGAATTTCAAATCTTTTCCGTAGTTTTTTCAAAATATTTTCTCTATTTCTATTCTTCTATATATTTAAGAACAATTTCCTTTAATTGATGTTAGACGAAAAAAAGACACAGCTTTTAGTGGGATGGAGAACTATTATTATGTAGAAGTCAAATAAAAAGTAGGTACATAGTTGAGTAATGGAATGGAGCTAGTATGTAGGTATTATTGAGAAATAAAATCTAGCAAACCATTTTACTATCCGATTTATAGTTTTCACGTAAACTTCAACCATCTTATTAAATCTTAAATCAAAGTCATTTAATAATTTTTAACTTGTTTTATTTTTTTTACAAAAAGTACCTACCTCTTTAATAATCCTTTCTGGACAATTATATTATTTATTATTATTACAACCTTTATTATTTTCTATTCAGTGAAAACTTGAGTAGATAATAATCGAAAATTTAAAGTGCCTTTTGAACATTAAGCGGTTGGAAATACCATTGCATGAATTACTGCTGTTTTATGTCTAACATACTAAAATAGCAATTACAATAAAATACAGGTATCTGCTACCACATAATCGAATTCAGTACATTAATTCATTTTTGCACGTTATTGAAATTTGGCGGGAAGCCATTTTCAGCATAATTGTATATCTCCATAGATAAGAATGCAAATTTCTTTGCAAAATTAAGTGAAAAAGGGCAACTCGCAAGAAGTTTCGGGTGAAACCGCGAAGAATGAAAATTTCTTTGGATTGCCCACAATTACAGGGTGTTTTCCATGCTGAAAATATGTTTATAAAATAGTTCGCCGGGAAATTTACAGAGCCACGAGCAGTGGCCATTACTAAAACACAAATGGGTTACTAAAGCATAATAACAGCGCGAAAGTGAGCACACGCCGAATGGAGTTATTATGCCCATCAATGATAAACAGCAAAGGATTCAAGGAAGCATTCTGATGCAAATTATGCATAATGCTCCAAAACTTCTCGCCATTACCATGTTAAACCAACTCTCGAAGTGCATGTAAGTTGCTAGAGCTTAAGACGCCTGTGAGTGGGAATAAAGGAGTAATTAATGGCGCTGCGAAAGCACTCTAAGAAAATCCATCCGAAGCGAGGAAGGATCACTGGAAAATGGCACGTAATAAGAGTTCCTGGGAATTCCGGTCGTTGCTCCCCCGTGTTTGTTCAACGATTCTCCTCTCGAGTTTTAACGTTGTTTTCACTCGCCCGTAATGGTTTCATTATTTTGTGAATTGAATTTCAATTGTGCAATCATTGCCGGAGCACGTTGTAGCGTCTTGGCGCAAACAAGACAATTGGGCACATAAAATTTTTAAAACCTTGAAGGGAAACGGCGGTTAATTAAACTCCTGCTCGAAGGGTATATCCCAACTATCCAGTGAATTTGCTCATATTCCAGAATCCAGGGTGTGGTCCTGCATCACAGAGGACGGAAAGTCTAGGAGATTGATTAAAAGGCTTAACTAAGGAGTTCCCTTAAAAAGAGGAAAGAAATAATGAATGAGATAGAATTAATTTCCCTGCAGCACCTTTGCACTGAGATTCCCATAATTACTCCCTTAATTGTCACTTTCCTTGAAATTCTTTTGACTCTGCTTAAATTCTATAAAAAATACATTTCGTTGCTTAACGATGCAATAACTTAAACCGTACCAAGGACACGGTCCCTTTTTGTTATGCCAACGCAATTATTCCTCTAATCAGAAGTTGTCGCGCAATCCATCTGATGAGAGAAGTGTATAAAGTAGAAATGGAACTCGTTATGCTCCCCTAATTTAAATCCTTCAGATCCTGGATTCATTCAATTAAATTAGGCTAAGTAAACTTTGTTCAATTATTGTTGCCTTTTTTTATGTCCTCTTGTTAAACTGAATAGTTCGACAAGATAGGACCCACTATAAATTGATATTCTTGGAGCATGTCAAACTAATCATTGTCTCAAAATTGAAAGAAAGAAATTGAATGAAGAAACTGAGGAGAAATTTTATAGAAATCCGAACTAAGATTTGCTCAAAGCCCAATTGATATCGGTATAGAAGGATAAATTTAAAGGTGACAGGTTCGAATCTTACCCCTGGTTAAATCATTGCTTTTCGAATATTGTGACTAATACCTAAATTAGTTTAGGACAAATCAATAAAGTTATACTACAGTCAACCCTCCTATAACACACTTAATTCATTTCTTGATGCATCGGAATCTTATTAAGCGAAACTTACAGCTAAAACGTGTTACACCAAAATTAGTTAGCTTGTATAATATCGAAACCGTGCTAAGCGAAACGCAGATTATGGAATATGTTATATCGAGTTCGAGTACGTTCTTGACGGATTTTAATATAACCTAAATTATTTATAAAGGAATTAAAAATTAAGTATCTTATACCTCTGACACACTATAATGGCCAACATGTTAATTGTATGTAATTTCGAAAAATGGGAAAAACGATGAAATTTCCAATGTCATCCTTCATCTCCGACTTATTCTTTAAGAAAACTCAGATAAGTGTGTCTTTAATCAAAACAGTACGACGAAGAAATTTACTATACATATATGAAAGCTCAACGAAAAATTTCGAATTAAACTGAGTTATGCAAATGTACTAGAGAATACTTACCTTTCTAAAATGGAGTCTAATACTTATCCTTATTTCAAATTTTGTACAGTTCCGAATAAAGAAACAAAAAATTCCAAACTATACTACAAAATCGAATCAATTTCATCAAGATTTCATTCTCAACTACGGATCCTTCCAAATTGTTTTTTTCAAAGTCCCTTTGTCCAATTGCCCTTTCCAAGAGAGAATATCCTCTTGATAGAAATTGCAATTTCGAAATAAAATTTCGGTCTCTTCAACAACCAACTCTCATCCTCATTGAAATAATTGATATTGAAATTCGGAAAATTTTTAGGAAAATTATAAAGTAAGGGTAGTAACTGGAATTGTTCATTTACTCGAATAATGAAAAAAAGAAAGTCTGCTGCAACATGAATTCTTTAATTCCATTTTAAATTCTGTATTCTAAATGTAGATGGTTCATAATATGTAGTCACTATATGGATTAAAAATGATACGAACAAATTTTCTGGTTTTTTTTTTCAATGAAATACTGGGAACAATATGACCTATTAGGGACATCTTTTTTTACCAAAAATACCCTAAAATATAGCCAATCAGTTCATTCCATTCCAGGTGTGCAACTCTTCTGGCACAATATTTTGAGACTACGAACGAAGGCAAATGTTGACCCGAAGCTCTTTATTTTTTCCACTCTATAAAGATTCCAAAGAAATTGAAAAAGTGGAGAAAACGCCTTGAATTTTAGAAGAAATCCCCAAGTTCCCATGTGACCTACTCCTTAGCCAGCTGAGCATAGAGCTTTAAGGCTCAAGCAACCCACTCGTCCGCACACAAACCTAAAAGTGCATGAACCTCAAAGTTTCTTGCTTCCTAAAGTAATTTAAAAATGCTCATATCTTCTTATACGAATGTGGCAATAAAATATGTCCCAGAAGAGCATTTTATTTTATAAAGCGTTTTGCCTGTAGGCCATCTGGCATTTGTATGCCGTCTTCTTTTCACTTCTCATAATTTTTTACGTTCTTTTTATTAAAATTAGAAAAAATGAAAAGCTCCATTGGGGATAACAAAAAGACATGCTATTGTACTGCAAGAGATTTTATGATCTTCCTGGGAAAGTGAAAGCAATTCTTTCTTCAGCGAACTTCGCAAAATGGCTAATTTTCAGTAAGAAATGAACAAAATAAAAAAGCCTGGAAAATTAACGCTTCATATTTTTATTAGTCTGATGATTAACGTAATCGCTTACTATCTTATCTTTAAGTGAGAAAAACTAGTAGAACAAGTAAATTACGAGTATTTGAGTTTTTCATTGTTTTCTCAAAGCAATTTCAGCGTATTTGTGAACTTGAGTTTGATAATACATACTTGAGAGCTCAAATTTTCAGTATAGAATTTAGTCAACAGATTATAAAATATATTAAATTTAATTTTTATAGCCTTGCTACTTTAGGTTTTATTAACAAACAAAATTTTATTAATTTCGACACGCACTCATTCTCTGTTAATCATCCAGATTTTAAGGTACTTCCCGAAGCCTTAGAGCAGAAATTTAGTAGGTATGTAAACTGGATTTAGATAAAGTTTAAAAATCTGTTATTCATTGAAAAACATTTCTTAGAACAAACCTAGTATATCTCCAAATAAACCAGAAAACACTAGTAATAATAATTTCAAATTAAAATATCGAAAATTTAGTTTTCTGTCATGGTAGCTCTTAGCGATTAGAACAAACACACCCAAAGGACATTACCCTTCGAAACTCATACACATTTCACTGAAAATAATTTAAGCACAACATATTTATTCTTCATAGTCAACTCTCGCCGCAGTAGCGAATCAAGGATTGTTGAATAGAACAAAATTTACTGGCCATGCAAAGTCCCCAACCAATTTTTGATAGGATCTGCCTTATTTCCCCAAAGGTTATCCCTTTTGTAAATTTTTGGTTAAGGTAAAATGAACCAAAAGTTTTACGCAAAGCCACTAAGCATCCTCGAAGGAGTAAGCCGTTTCTTAAAACAACCCAATCCCAACCATCCCTTTGGATTATTCAAAAGTTCGCGCGTCTTGTCCCGGCTGGCGCAGAGTTAACCAAGAAATAAGAAACTCACCAGACCGCCTGGAAGAAAGCAAGCAACCAAAACTTTGTCCAAATACGCCAAGGCTCGGGGCTAAGAGCCCGGGGCACTGCCGATAAAATCTTGCAATTCTTGTCCTATTAAAGCTGCCAACGCGGCAGAAGGGCAGGACAGGAGCATCCCTTCTCGTTAGGGAGCCCCCGGGGCCGGAGTGTGTGGCCGGTCGCACATCCAGTGCCAATTTTGCTACTCCCTGAAATCAACTTTTTTGCCCATTTACCCCCGAACGGGAAACTTGAATGATAACGTCTCAGATCATTCTCGCCGCGCCCGATTTTAAAAGTTGCCAGCAATTAAAGTGTGATGCGGACAAACATCCCGACGCGGCCCGGCGGTCGCTCTATTGCCGAACGCGGCGCCCCTATTGACTTTTCGTGTTTGCAAGACGATTCAAAGTTTTCCAATTTCGATATTGAATAGTTTCCGTATGTTGACTTTTATAGTAATTTTCACATTTTCGCTGGAAGCCGGAGTTGAGACGGCAAACAATCGCACCAATGGAAAGTTCACGAAGAAAACACTCGTAGACCCAGCCAAGATTACTAGTTTGTCTTAGGAGTTTGCTCATCGAGGCATCTTTGTCAACAGTGCAGTTGCCCGTAATGTTTCCTCGAACGGAATCGGGTTTTACAATTTCGAGAGAATCCTGTGGGTTACAATGAGTGAACTGCAAAGCCTTCTTTTCGATACAGGTTCAAAGATAAGGAACTTTACACATATGAATAACTTCTACAATCACACAGACAATAGGAACTAAGACGGTTTTACTTCCCTGGAGTCGTGGTCTATTGGGAAACACAATTTATTTATTAGAACAAAAAGATACTAATACATTGGAAACAATCAATATATGTTATCTTTATTTTATAAACTATAAAACTTATGCAATGTGCGCTCATTAAATTATTTACGAAAAATTAGTATAGTATATAGTATAAGAAATAGGTAAGTACGTAAGTATATAGTATAAGAAAGGCACCAGTGATTTCGAGCCAATGAACAACGAAACGTACTTTGTAAACTCAATATTATGCGTCCTACCTTTTTCGAAAGTTAGGTACAAAATTTGTTATCGTACTTCTTATAATAATTTCTTAAATTTTACGATAAATTTTTAAATAAGCATATTGTCATATTTTTTTTCATAAAATCTAATACCAGCGATACATCAACTGAAATTTAGAATTTCGAGCATAGGTACTCAATTTCACAATATTATTCTATTGGTTTGAAATTAGAGTCAAATTTATGTCGAAATTCAGAGGCGATATGATATATTTCTGAAATTAAGAACACTCGAAATTCTAAATTTCGGTTCGTGTGTCGCTGGTATTGACAATTTGGTAAAAACCATACAAATGAAATTGCCTGGTACACGATTCATTTATTGATTTCATAAAACATTCTAAAAAGTATTGTATAAAGCATTACTTTGTGGCCTTTTTTTAATACTCTTTTGAAAAAACACTTAAATCGCTTAGGAAGATTCATTTATGGGTATTTCTCTTAGTCCCATTTTTAAACTCTTCTTCATTTTTTTATTATATAGAATTCTATTAAAAAAAATAAAGTTTATAAATTAATACTTTATATTTTAACAAACAATTTAATAATTAAATTTTTAAACTTCAGTTATAGTCCAAAACTCTTGATATATAAAAATACATAACTAAACAAAAAAGCTATCTACATACCTACAATATTTTTAAAAGTCACGAACAAAGTAAGTAGGTAGTTAGACATTACGTAATAATGATTTTTATATTTTTTAAAACTACAATATTTTTCAGTTAAGTTAAAGTTTAGAATGTTTAGTGCGCGAGTTTAACACACACTTGATCGGTTTTTTTTTCTTTTTATTTTTAAGAATCACATGTCTCAGTCTTATGCGTTTTCTAAGTTTTCTTATGTGGATCTAGTCTTCATCTAGACATAGGTCTCATGGACTCAAGATAAATAACGTTGACCTATCATGTAGCAGTCAGTTACTGAAGATAAGTTAAAATACTCATTTATTCACTATATGTTTTTAAACGGAAACAAGAAAAATGTGATTATTTAAATTGTCGTTTTATTTTAGATATTTTAAGTATAGACTATTAAAACAGAAACATTAACTTTTTTAATGTGAACTCGATGTCACAAAAGCTTCCCTGATGAAATATTTACTTTAAAACTGTGATTCAAAGCTTACTATTGTATTCAGATTAATTTAAGATAAATGATAAACCTAAGACGAAGCTGGGACGCCACGGATGTTATTTCAAGTTGTCTCTGTTTTTGGTGTTAAAGGGTAAGCGTCAGTTACTAACATAAATACTATTATTTAAGTAAAATAATTTTAGAAGGATAATTCTAGTCTTTGTTAATTGAACTGAACTCTTTTGCCTTTTATACCAAAGAATCGAGAAAATCACAATTATCTTGGGTATGAGGTAAGAAATAACCACCCAGAAAAGTCTAGTCTTAATTACATCCTCGCATCTCGTGTCTAAGCTCTCTGCACGAGTATTTTCCCAATGGGACGGTGGCAGCAGAAGGAGGAGCAGATTCCATCGTATCCGTTTTAATTACGTTCTTTTCATACTGTGTGAATCCTTTTGATGACTCCTCGTTTCGATCCCCAAGTAAATTGGAAAGTACGCATTTGTATCAATTCAACCCTTACATCGGGCGAACCCTGGTGCCCCCGTACCCGCAAAGAGACGTTACAACAAATTAAGGAATTTAATTGCTCAGAAGGATTACTTCGAGTGAAATAAAGTGGGGCGGAGAGGCTCGTTCAATCCGCACTTACCGACTTATTTGCCTGGGATCTTCCTCTCGAGGTGGGGCCAAACGACTGCTATCACTTGACAGTCCTGAGGCGGGAACCGCACGAACTTGGTCAAACGAAGAGAAAGGACTTATCCCGGATTAAGGGTACCCAAACGGTTTGTGTATGACACGGTGCGGTTTGTAAGTCCCTCACACCGCAGGCAAACAAACACGAACCGAGGACACGTACACCACCAGTCAGCTCGGCAGTATCTTAAACCAGAGGAACAATTAGGTCTGGATTACTCTCATCAAATTTTCTTTAATTTTCGATTAAAGTGGACCCTAATGAGTCATTCTGCTTTCCATGGCTGAACTTGAGTCCTGCCCGCTCTACCAAAATTCCTAATTGCCTTATTACCAAGGCAGGGCCAGCAAAAATTAGCTCCCTCTGCCCCGGGACTCTTGATTGAGACTAAGCAAGTTGGAAGAAATGCTCGTGGCTAAAAAGTGTCCTCAACACTCCCGGCCCGGCTGTAAGTGGCCACTACTTAGCACTTGAAATTCCTTTTTTATGTCACTTTTATTTGCGCCAGGGTTTTGCCTCGAAATTTTTAGAAGCGTCGGCACTAATTATGCCTCCCAATACTGAGATAAATTGGCAAATTCATTTTTTTAACGGCGCTGCCTCTATCCCCAGAGTTACCAACATTTTTTAAGTAATCCAATGCAGCTATTAGAAATGCCGAGAATCTTTAAAAATATGAATTTGAGTTTTGTATAGCAGAGCCTACAGAATTCGAAATTCTCTGTATGTAAGTGAAAATCTTTTGTACTTTCAAACCGACACAATATAATAAGTTAAACTTCGTTGTTTGTGTTATTGCAATGTTGTGAAATGCTCCAATTATTTTTATTATTATTATTTTAATTATTTTTTTTATATTTTTCACGCGAAATGATCACATGAATCAACTTATAAGCTCATATAAGACCTTTACTACAATATTATTTATTAAATATAATTCAAGATTAAATTTGTAATTTTTTAGAAAATTTCACGTTAAATAAGGATTTCAGATAAATTTTGCCTTAATTATTATTATATTATAGTTTATGAATTAAACATTTTAGAAATCACGTAATTTAATCTTATCAGAATCTGTATGGATAAACAATTAACTCAATTAATAGGGCTAAAGGGCATAATTAAACAAAAATTTTCCGAGTTTCATACGCACAGCAAATGTAGAAGAGAAAGGCTCAATATTTCGTAGGCGTCAGTGACGAGTTATTCAAATGTAACGAGTAACGCTTTCTTCGTGATTGCAGGGTAGGATCTTTAAGTAAAATTAAAAGTTATAATAAAACTCTGAAGAAATAAACTCCTACAAGATTCTTAATTTAAAACAAAAAACAACGCTGAAATGAATTTTTTTCCTTGATCAAAGGTCATATAAAAGTCACTATCAGATTTTCTTGAAACTCAACAATTTATATTTAAACTTTCTTGGTTTGGATATCTGCAGAAATTGTACAAATACTTCTTGCGCGCACTGACGTCAAAGGGCGGGTCGAGTATTAATACTGTGGAGATGATGTGGCCTTTACCTTAAAGTTATTTAGTTTTGAATTTGAAGTATTTTCTAAGAAATCTACTTTTGCCTAAAAAAGGAAATCCAATTACAGAGTCCTTTTGTAAATTTTAATTAAAAACAAAATATTGTAAAAAGGAAATGTAGTCAAAGTTAAAGTTCGGAGGATACCTTTATTTTAAATAAATAAATTTAAACTCGCATCCTGACTAATTTCACTCACTTTCTTACATAGGTGTCAAACTACCTACAATACCTGTTATGCAGGACGTACGTTAAGTATTAGTAATGCATTCATCAGTACTTATTTTTTCCTCCATTTAATAATAGTTTTATAACCAGGTTTCAAGTTAATTTTGAAAATCGTAGATCCTTTTCTTGCTGTTTGTGTTAAAGAAACAATCTAGCTACACATATGCATTTCCTGATACAAAAAGTGAATTTCAAAAATGAAAAGAATCCAAATATTTCATTTCTTTTTTAACAAAATTTTTTCACGTCGTTATTTTGAACTGAAATTCTTTCCTATCGTTCAATACCATTGTAACTTTAAAAAATTAAAAATTATTGTTTTGTTGATGTTAGGTACACATTAAATGATGTTATGTTAAATGAAGATATATGCAAATCAAAAATTTTCACTTTTATTTTCCTCATTTCATCCATTATACCTTTGAAATACTATGCACCTCATATGCATGCATATGTCACCTAATACCTAGTCACACTGATTATCCACAGTTAATATTAATAATAATTTATTTGAGGAGTAAGTAGGTATGTACATAGGTACACAATAATTACATCTTTTGTCGTACTAAATTACTGGTAGAATTTTAAAAAATTATAATATTTAAGACTGCGTTTCTTGAAATTACTGGTAGGACGGATATTCAATAAAATACATTGAATTTTTCTAATTTGAATTCGTTGTAATTCAATTTTCAACTGCTATATCCGATTTGTCGTAACAAGTAAATGAAGTGTCACATTAAAAATGAAAATGTAATTTAGACAACATCTGTTCTTTTAAACTTTTAACCATTGAGTCACTTAGTGGGGTTTATAACATCTGAATAAATTAAGGAGGTCGAATCAGTACGAAACCGCAAAATTGATCCCAAAACGTTTCCGTAAAAATGTCTTTTACTTCGCGGCGACGACAAGACCAGAACGAAACGTGAATCTGATAGAGGGGGATCGTTTACATGGCGAAAGTGTAAAAAGGTCATAATTTGTGGGGCAAATCACCACCCGGGGAGCATGGCATTACGGCGGGTATTAGCAATATCAGCTAATTCGCTGCTTAAACGCTTTCTTTTATGCATAAGTGCCGAGAGCCCGTGCAAAATGAATAGACGGTATCTTGGGCCGTCTTGTGTTTTTTACAGAAGATCGCTATCTAAATGTTATTATTATGGTGTGGCGTACACGGGGGGAGCCACCTGTGCAAATGTGGCACGTAACGAGATAATTTGAATGCTCGTGGCTGCTGTAGTGGCTTCTAATTACCCTCACTTCTATTAGGTGCAATTAGGCTCTGTGAAGCACCCTATCAAGAGAGTTTCGGGAACTACCGCATAAATTAGAGGCAATCAAAGCGACCCGTAAAAAATATCTTACAATATATAAATATGTACGTCACAGATACACTAGAGTCTAGAGTCTAGAGGACATGCACCTCTGTCGCGGTAGATGGCGCCCGTCACATCCCTTTTACGTAATTTTATTCCAGGCACAGCCGAACTTAGGGTAGCACGTAGCCGTGGGTACACGTCCCGGCGTAGTAACTACAGAAGCTATAGGGCCCCTCTGCAGATTCACGTTAGTGTCTGTATGTGCTCACTTTTAAGACAATTTAAGTGATTTCACTTGATTTTATTCCTTCCAGCAACTGAAACCCTGCAAAATGATGAAAGGTTTGAGTCCAACTGTGACGTACCTGTTCCAAGGGTCGGGGATTTTAAAACCCGCATAGTGGGGTTGCTCCCGCCCAGCAATCAAATAGGCCAATTCAAATTCAAGACAAGAGAGCTGCGGAATAGCTGAATAAAATGGCATTTTCACACGCCCTTAAAATCAGAATAACCATTTTCAGGAATAACATGGGTTGGTCGGTGCCGGATCGGGGGCCCGGTCCACACCGGCACAGAGACCCACATCCACTGGGGAACCTTTCGGATGATATGCTATCCCCCGGAATGATATCATCTCTTTATTTAAGCGAGAGGTTGTTTTTATGGAATGCTTCGTGTAATATTAAAGCCCGCTTCATCCATCGAGATCCTCGCTTTTGGCAGTGCCCCTGTCGGGCTGGGCCACCGTCTAGGGCTAAATTGAATAAAAGAATGCTCCCCAGTGCAAAATTAAAGTCAAAAGATATGGAGAAAGGCGCACATTAAGGGCTAGATTATGCCAGTTTCTTGTACGTTCTCTAGATAGCCTTTTTTGCACAGCGTAGGCTCATATCCGCTTTGTAATTTTAAATTTAGGACCGGAGCGCACCCCTAAAAACGTGAAATCGTGTGAATTAAACAATGCGAGGCGGAAGGCGAGATTTTTCCTATTTTAATGTAATTTTTGGCGCTTCCGTGCAGACGGCTTTTGTTGTGTGGGACTCCGTTTTCCTCCGACGCCACGCCGCCACCCTTATGATGGGGATTTTCAAATGCGCTAAAATTCCCGAGCAGAACGAGTGTAGAAATGTTGCTAGGAATGTGGGACTGAGAAGTAAAACAGCACAATTTCCGAAATTTGAGAATCCGCGATTTAATTTAAATTCAGTGCCTCTACACTCCTCACTGTAGAGAGGATAGAATAATGGCGGTGATATATGATGTCGTCCTCGCTTCTCAGTAATTCGCATTTTAATAAAATGAATTGAAATTTATACGCCAAATGTGTGTTTTTTATTAACTCGATTTTTTCAGCTCTACAGAAATTGTCTGGCAAGAAAGATTTCAATGTCATTGTAATTAAACAAGTACGTAGTAGATGTCGTAATTGTATTAAATAGCAAGTAAACTCGAATTTAGCAGTGTAGGTTCCGTTCTCATAATGTACTTTAAACAAGTACAAGATTGTCATTAAAATCCTTTTATCCAAAAATTTAAAATTCTCATCCTTAATCCCATGAGGTAAATGAAAAAATTTATGAGGGTTGTACCTACTTAATTTTATTTTCATTGCACAGTTTTTCGTACCAATTTCCACTTATCTACATTATTTAAAATTGTTCCTCAAATCGATCGATTTTCTTCCTTGGAGCAAAATTCAGTAGTAAAGATTGTCAAATGGTCGGTTTGACTTATATATAACATACATATAGTCGAATATTTTTGGCCGTTTCGAATTACATGACTTAGTACCCGTGCACGGAAAACTTCTATGACATTAAACAAGCAAAGAAATTTTGATGTTATATCCGGAAAAACTGATAGAAATCAAAAGGAACTAAAATCTTTTCGATTCTTTTTGTTCGAAAGTTCGAACAGGGCCCAGAAACTTGTCTTCGATCCATTTTATTAGATATTTACGTTAAACTATACCATAACCGTGATTTTCAATTATTATTTTTATTTATTTATCAAATAAATTATTATAAACGTGGCAGTACAGAAGTGAATGTTACAGTAGACACCACTACAAATTCGGCCTTCCCTCTGGAGAACTCCCAACAATACCATAACCGAAATGTACAGGCATCTAAAATTTTCGAACAATTGTTCCGTGATTTACCTCTTTGATTGGTGTACGGCGACAGAAATGTTGCATGCAATTTCAATGGACCCGTGAGTTGCCACGGACAACAAGTTGGCGAATTTATCGAAGCGTGAAAATCTGCCTCTTCGCGTCAGACACTTGGTTTCTGTGTCGGCAATAAAATTCGTCAATTAAACAAAAACACAAACAGCCAGTGGCGTGTGGCGCGTTATTATTGTGGTTGCAATTTCTGGCAGCAGAACTTTTGTGTTCACGTCCTGACCACGTCTGGTGGCGAGTTCGTACGAAATTCAGGAGGTTCGACCAAGCGTACAGAGCCTGCCAGGACGGTTTCATTCATTTTACATACATGCCCAAATTGTCCATTAACAAAGTTCAACCTTAGTGGGGAATTTAAGGCAAAAATTTACGAGGCCAGGGTGGTCCAATATTCGACCCATCCGAATCTAGGAAAGAGGTTATGTAAAGATACCCACGACCTACACTGAACTAGAAAAAATTAGTTTTTGTTGAATGGCACCGCCGTGGTACCACCATGGCACCACATACAATACTTTCGTGAGCTCCTGTTTCGGCTTCAACAACTTTATTCGCGCCCGAATGTCCCGACCAGCGTTCCCGAGGGTATGTGAGATGATGATTCAGGACCACGTTCCAACTGGTGTGGGTCCAGCCCCAAGGCTGTCCTTCCAGCTTCCTAGCCGAACTCGCAGTTGTTTCGAGATTAATATTCGTTGTATGAACTTCGGTAATTACACGTGGTTTAAATGTCCAGCAATTTTAGCGGCGAGGCGTGCCTGCACCGAGGGCTAGCTGACGACATGATGGCGAAGCTGCCTCCTGAGCTGAAATGGGCAATTACAATCGAACGTAATCGGGAAGCCTCGACCGGTCGTAAAAAACGCATATGCATCCCATTTCGAATGGTTATTTGATAATGGACGAAGTGTTATCGGTCCAGCTCTACTCTAAAGAGATTTCGAATTGTGCCACTTTTTGCAGATATCGATTCCCATGGGAAATAGCTGCCTGACGGCTTCATCTCCTGTTCGCTACCTACAACCTAACCCCCCGTGGCAATTAAATGGATTTTCGGCGAAATTTAAACTGTAGCGCTCAGTGAATTTAAGGTTCGCCTCGACGAACCGCAGGAGGATTTTTAATGAGAAATTAGGGAACGTTTTAATGGCAGCGTTCGAAAATTTCTCGAATAGCCACATACATAGTTCGGCGGTTAATCCAATTAAGCAGGCTTATGAATAAATTTTCATTAAGTAAGTTTACGATATTCTGCAAACGCGAAAAGTTTTTCTCATTTCATTCAAAGCTTTGGGCAAACATTTTTTACTCCAGAGCCTATTTATATAAAATATACATATTCATGAATTTTATATACAATTTTCCGAAATTAACAATTTTATCGAATTTTTTTCAGAATTCTTGTTGTTTGATAGTATCGATACACTGATAAAATACCGACACATGATAAAATCTTCTACAATATATCGATATAATAAAACTAAATTTATATAGATGGACTCACATATAAAATTTTTAAAGGATATAATGAAATAGACATAGATAGAATCACCGAAAAACGAACCTCTTGAAATGTTCGTAATATTCTGGGTTACTTGTGAAAGAATCGAATGAAACATATCGCTATTGAAGTATTCATATGAGTACAAAGTAAAGGTATTGAATAAAAAGTACTCAATACCGAAAAGTTTCCCTTCCGAATTTATATAATAATCTTTTTCTTAAATGTATGTTGACTTCAGGTCAGGAAGATATTAAATAGTAAAAGTATCGCATTAACATTAACTCTTCTTTATAATTCGCAAATCGTTTCTCTTCAAAATAATTTTTAAGGGGTTAGGCCATTCAAGAGGAAGAAAAGTATGACAAACTTTGTGGATGTTTTTTAGCGAAATTATAAAAATCGAAATAAGTCTTGAACAATGTTTTTAGACCAAAAACTCTAGGAATTTTGAAAATAGAATCATAAACCCAAAAACTTTGATTTAATATAATAGCTAAAGAAGTACATGAGAACTTTTTTTATATTTATTTTTACAAAAATCGCGCGCTCTTGAAGAAAACACTTTCAAAAATCGTCAGAAAATTGTTAATAATGGTTGAACCATGCATTATAAAAAGAACATACGTAATTCTACGAAGAAAGTAGTTTCGAATTTAAAATTAGAATTTGAAATCAACCTGTTGAGATTTGACCGGAAGATCGGCCCGCCCAAGACTAAAAAATGTTGTTTCAAGGAAAACGCGTTTAAAGTTTTAGATCGCAATGATAACCATATGTGACTTTACTATTAGGTATGTCTTAAATATTTAAAATGTATATATAAAATCTGTTCTACCTTATTTTGAAAAACCAAAGGTATAATTTTAGGCAATAACAAGTTTTTCAAAATTCTATAGAGTGGCCTAATCCCTTTCCTAATAATAGTTCCTAATTTGTTAATTTGACTTAGATTAGAAAAAAATTGTCATCATCTACATACAAAGTACAATCTGTGCGATATTTTGAATATCAATAGGACACTACAAATGAAACATTGGAAGAATATCGAAATCGAATGACTTTCCAGGTGTGACCAGCTAAATATAGAGTGAATTTCCTCTAATTTCGTAGAGTAAAACCAAGCAACTCAATTTTTTCAAGAGGCAACGAGACTTCATTCATTTTAATAGTATGAAAAACAAAGTTGATAAAAATGCAAACTCAAATATAAATATGTATCGAAATAAATCTGTTCAATTTCTGTTTGGAATTGCTGCCGCATAATGCGGTAGCAGGGGTCTGCATCCAATTTGAATTCTTACCACGTTCGATATTAGTTTCTGTGAATAACAATGTAAGCCATAATCGAATTTCGGTTATATTCAAGTAAATGGCAAAATTATTCACTTCTCATAATGGGTCACGCAGGTTTTTTTTTATGTTCAAATGGAATGAAATGGAAGTAGTTACTCTTTTCAAATTCAATGTAGAAATGTACAAACATATGTACTATATGTCCTTTTATATTCTACCAGAGCACAGATATTTGCGTACCAATAATTTAAATGACCTAAAATCTTCAAATCGTCTTTAAATTAAAATTATCTCTTTTAAAATCAATTTTATTTCTTTTTATCTAAAAATCGAAACCTTATAAGCTTAAATAAAAAAATATAAAATAATAACTTTCAATTTTAGTTTTTCTACTTAAATAATTTTATAAAGAATGAAAGAAACTAATGGTTAAACATGGAATCAACTATTCTGTATACATAGATATAAAAATTTATACAATGGAATAGATAGTGCAATCAGTCCTGCGATTGCATAATAAGTACATGCACATGCTGTTTACTACAATTTACCCCAATTAAGATGTTTGTTACGCAATGCACCTCTTTCTCGTTCGAATGATACTGTAATATTAAATGACAAAATGGACTTATCATGTCTATACACTCTAAGCTCGTTTATTGGCCATTCACTAAAAAAGCCAGGAGGAAGAACTTTTACTCTTCCTTGTTTTTTTCCTGATAATTCTTTGAAATTCTCAGTCAATATGAAGTAACTCACTTCTTAAATAAACGATTCACTTTAGCTTCTTCCACTGTCGTCACTTTTTTTCCTATTTGATACTGACTTTCTGGAAAGATTAAATTCTTTAATAAACTTTTGTCCTATTTTATTTTATTTAGAGAATCGAATCGATTTTAGTCTCTATATTTCGTGTCTCTGACGTATTGTCATTGAAACATTACGATATTTGTAAATAGTCATATATTTTAATTGCGTTGACTTAGAAATTTGATTTTTTCACAGCTCCAAGGGATTGCAGACCTGAGTATTTGATATTAATTTCAACTTGATACCTCCACGCGTTCCTGAGAAAAATGGTATTAACAAACAAACAGACAGACAGACAGACAAACAGACAACGAAATAATCCTATAATGGTTCCTTTTTTACCTTTGAAGTACGGAACCCTAAAATATTATAATTTTTGTCATTTATGAGAGCATCATCCTATACATTCGAGAGCACTGTTTTCGTTTCCCAAATTTCTCTTGTCGGATGCTTAGTCTTATTATGGTATTGGCAGAGGTCCTTTTATACCGACCGTTTCGCGCAAATTGTCTAATATCACAAACCTTTTTGTCGAAAGTGCTAATTGGAAACAGACAGCGTTAGAGGGCAGTTCTATTTAGATAACACTGCAAAAATTTGCTGTCCGTCTGGACGCCCAAACAGGAGCTGTTGCCGTTTACAATTCATAAAACTTCCACAAAGTGGTTAGATACCTCAAATAATGACAAGTGTATAAAGGGTCCCAAATGGCGACCTATACATACATATCTGCTGAAGTGTTGCACGCACTCATTAAAACTTAGTATCTGAAGACCAGTGAAGCAATGCGGACCTCCGCAGCCGCCATGCCACCCGCTCCGGAGGTTAGTGCTTAGAATTTCTGGGAGCCTTGAAGGCGTTTATAGTAAACATTTTACGACAGCACGTAGACCCCCTTAAGTGAATTCCCAAACTTAATTGAACAGAGTTCAAGAGTTCACGTCCTGCTCCTCCGGAGCGCGCTACCTACTTTATTACGGTCCAATTGCGATTTCATAAAATTTTATCAAGCGAAACTACTAACTCTGTCGTACCTCCGCCGTACATTCTAATCAAGTTAAATAAATTTCCTGTAATTTGGAAATTCACAGCGCACCAAAATTCAGCTCGAGTCGGCGGAAACGTGCGCCGGGTGAAAGACTACCCTGGCACGTCAAGGAGTGCTCCTCTATCTTGAGCAGATTGTCTTATCATGTATGCAGGCGTTCACGTCTGGGCCCCGTGCACATCCACTTTTGGCGAATAATTTGTTACTTTGGTGTTTTAATAATCTTGGAAGTAACCGCGACGAGATTCTGCAGTCTAGCGTCTAGCGGACATAACCTCACATGGGACTAGAGCGCTAGAGCGTCTTTGCTTTGCCCGGACAGAGCGGATCTTTTAAGATATCATCGCGCGACTGCTCCTTTCGCTATAAGATTCGGATCCGGCAGCACGTGGTTGTGCACTCGATCCGGCTGACAATGAAGGAGGGTTGACGATGTGCTAAAAGTTTTATATCCTTCCAGGGCAGGTATAAAATTTCTGGTAAATGGTATTTTACGAGGGACCCTATGGGTATTAAACGTGGAATGTAACATTTTCTGTTCAGCATAAATTCCGGGGAAGCATCTCGGGGCTCCTTAAGCTGGCGATGGGTGAGATACGGTTTCGGATGAAAAGGGAGATTGTACGCATATTTCAGAAATATTACAAACTTGGCATGGACGGGCGGCTTCTGGAAGTGCTGAGCTCTGTTTTATTGAGGAATAATGGGAAATGTGCGGGCTCCTTGCCGGCTCCTTTTGGCGTCGCCTATCGGGTTTGATATATCGGCAATTTATTGTGTGGTTACTGTTCTTGCATCCTTGATGGAAAGTAGGTTAAATATTTGTTTTATGTCGCGGTTCAGAATGTTCCTAATTAAACAGTTATCTAGGTACTAGCATACCATTTTCATCTAAGAGGATTTAAGGAAATAAACTTTAGTGGAATATTAAAGGCAATTGCTTTAACATTAAATTTAACACAGTTGACCTTGCTTAACTTTCATATACATTTATGGCTGACCATATAGCCACAAAGTTTGTTTATTTTTTATATATGTAGTAATGTTGTTATTAAGTGTAAAACAAATTTTAATCAGTGATATTAACATTGTTGTCAATGATTTTTTTTCATCTTTCGGTCTCACCGACTTACTTGGGGTTTTTTCATAAACCAGCTGATGTACGTTTCATATAGTAAAACTACTTCCAACTGAATTAAAAAAAAAGAAGTTTTTAGAAATATAAGAAGAACCTAGGCAGGTTTTGCCGGAATTAGAAATACGGCCAAGCATTGGCCCATTAACTTTTAACAGCAATGGCTAATTTTTATTGGGCCAGTATTTGAACCATGCAAAGGCCGATCTACGGCTGTCGGCTTATAGCCAGTATGTCTGTATAAATTCATCTTCATTTAAAGAAGACGTCTTCGGCAATATTTAAAAATAAAATATTGCTGAAGTGTATAGCATCTTTGTGTAGAGAATTAATCAATTTCATTTTACTTTACTTTGATGAAATAATAATAACGCTGCTAATCAATTTAGAAATTATTGCATATATCTAGAGCCAATGTAAGATTTCTAATTGATCTTCTCTACTGTGCAAATTTTTTAATAGACTATTACTTTTTAATATTTTGAAGCAAGCATATAATATGGCATTCTTGTAAATACTTCTTCTCTAAGATGTGCACCCGCGATTTTAGGGAACGGATTTATTTTTGTTAACACTTTGTAAAATATTTTGATTAAATGAGAGTGAAACAATAGCAGAAGACCAATTTCAGTGTGAATGATTGTGTTGTTCTCTTCAAAAACTTTACAGAAACTTTCAGTAACTATTTTTTAGAGCTACTTGCTGACATTACTTCCGCAATTTCTTGCGACCGCCTCTGTATTTAGCTACTAGACAACACCAAAAATAATGATTATTTCTGAAATTTAGAACAAAACAATCATCACTTTATACCAAACTAAAATCAATAACATATTTCATTATAGCCTCAATAAAATAAAACGTAATATTACACAATTTTTATTTTTCAACACTCGATAATGGTTGAGAATTCATTTTTAATTTATGATTGTTCGAAACAAAGTTAATTTCATTATTTTCCTCCATTTTTATTAAGAGTTGAAAAAGTAAAAAAAAAGATAGATACGATTTGGAACGATAGTCCTTTATTTTTTTAATTCGATTAAAAACGTTTCGTAATTACTATTGATACATCATTATCGACCAATCGAAAAGTAAAAATTGCTTAATAATACATAGTTATTTTGTAATTTATATTTTTTTAACATTAATCATTACAGTCTCTGATAAAAAGTGAATTTTTTTCTTTCAGCAGTTAATTTTTAGTGAGTATTTTTTTATATATAATTATATCTTCAAAAATTATTATTAAATATATTTTTTACAATATGTTATAGGAAAATAAAGGCTGCTGTTGTTTATACTCTGATATCGTTAAAAAAAGAAAAAAAATATTGTACAATTATGGTATGGTGTACAATTAATTTGAAGGATTCTTCTTTCGATTTGTTTCGATTTACGCTCTAAATGTGAGTTTAGACGGGCAAGAAACAAGCAAGCAAGATAGTATTATCTGAGAGAAACTTGCTCGTGTATTTGCGCCTTTAGTTGAATTCGAAGTCGGACAAAAGTGATGACAATCGTATAGTGGCTATGCGAAAATAGCAACTTTATATTATAGCCAGTGGTTAACATTAGCAGAAGAGGCGCCTTATCTTGTAAAAGTGGAACGCCCTCTTTTAAGACGAAAGAAACTGCGGCTACAAAATGCTCCTAACTAAAAAAGTTATTTAGCGGCGCACTCCTCAACCGCATCGTGGTAGAAGCATACCAATGGACCTTCCATGAAATTCTACCCAATTCCGCTACTGATTGAAATTTCGTCCAATAAATCACAGAACTGAAATTCACTTAGTTTTGCCCGTGCTCAGCAAGTTAATAGAAATCAATTCTAGAGGTTATACATGCCGCCAATTGACTGGACTACAAATAGATTTCAATTCGAATTGAGTACTGGAACCCATATTGCACTACTGGCGGCCGAACGATCGACAGAATGTGGTCCGGCCGGGGCTGGTAGAAGGTGACGGCCAAATTGGTTCCGTAGCACACGTTGAGTACGTGCCAGCGAAAGGAATTCTCTAATAACTGCGAAACGTTCCCCGGGTGTCCCGGCAATCTGTACTTTGTTCTCATTAAGGAAAAACAAGACAACTGGGAATTCGGCTAATAAATCAATAATATTGGCTTCAATTTGTCTGATTTACGGCGGCCGCTTTGTTAGTGGAGGGCCAATTCAGACGCTTTGTTCGGCACGGCCAGGCTCATATTTGGTTACTGGTTATTCCTATCTGCTCGCGGTCAATTTTATTTATGGCTGGTGTTTGGCATTTTCTTTAATAACTGATCAAATTATCCCAATAAATTGTGGCAAATAGCTCCCTGGGGATAGGGCGAAACTGGTCTGCTTCTTCCCCTCCCAAGACATGGGACAGATGCTCTAAAATTACGTTCCACAAAAAAATTTTTTTTTTTGGTTTTCAGACAGCTATAACTCCTTGTTTATTGAGGCTTTATCGCTAGAAAATTGCGTTTGAAAACTGCTTTGACTTCCAACATCTAAACCTTACATAAATGTTGCTACTTTATGACAATTCGCATGTGACACACAGTATTTTCGTATAAAGTTATTGACATGTGCTCATCTCACCAGTAAATTGATTTGTTCCCGGTAGTAGCATTAATTTTCTGTAGGTACTCTGTTTCATTAATAATTTGCTTGACGATTGCCTCGTTACATCCTCAGAGACGTTTTACATTTCATTTACACACTAAAACGGGCTTTCTCGAGCGTGCTTCGATAATTAAAGTCTAGGGCTCCGCGGGGAATCTGGCTCGAGGCAAAACCCGGCCGCATGAGCACTTTACTAGCGCGCTTTAATTGCTTGAATGCGATATTGATCCCCGTTCGGGAGCTGCCTCGACGCTTAAAAGGTTACAAGGGTACTGACTAATTTGCTAAACGCAAAACCTCGCAAGTGTTTACTCCTTAAGCAATTCTAATGACTCTGGGGGTGTTATTTTATCCTATTAAGTATGAGTTCAGGGAAGCAAGGATAATACTTAGTAATTTTTTATAAACCATACTTAAGCCTCTTGAATTTGTTGAAAATATTCTGCTCTTTAGGGTAAGCTTAATATTTCATAGAAATTGTAGCTCGGAAAAGCATTCTAAATTAGAAAATCAAGAGTTAGCTAGGTGGTCAACTCCTTTCTCCGTTGAGGAGGTAAGGCAAATTACACATTTTCAACATGCTGATTTCAAAAAGTAACTTTTCGCATAATATATAAGGAATTACTTGAGAATTCCGGTCAAAATCAACCTAATGCTTTAAATTGATGAAATTACTGTTGTCGTACCACAGCCTAAGTCGTACTCCAGCAATATCTGACCCGATGTTTATAAATTGACATTTATGTAAATTGTACTAGGTACATCTTTCCATGATTCTCTGTATAGAATGTAAAGGTTAAATGTGCTAGCATGGAAAGTAAAATACAGAAAAATATTTTTGATATCTGGTTCAAGCCAATTGATTTGCTATAAATTTAACTTTGAATCTCCAAAAATAAAAAGATTAATCTAAGACAGTATCAGTTTATAGTTTTTAGTTTATTATAATAAAGTCTTTCTATTTTATTTTATAGATTTATAATATAATCCCTGACTATAGGTATGAATTAGGCTTAAATCGTACAGACGAAGGTACTTTTTTAAAAAACGTTAAAATACCTATTTTGGTAAAAGGTTTTGAAGGTTAGAAGATTCAGTGGACGCAAATTATTTTATGTATTACCCTAAAAATTGCAATAATTTTACATTAGGGGTACGACTTGAGTAATCTTACCCTATATACTCCTAATTTTCAGAAGCTTTTAACGTATCCAGTGGTGTGCAAAAACCTATGATAAGTAAAAACTTAAAACTCGTTTAATGTGGCAAGAGTTTAAAACTAAATTTGTACTGTTTTTAGGCGGTTGCTGGAAAGTTTCATTTTTTCCAAACACTCCTTTAATATAATTCAACCAAAAGTAGATAATTGCAAACTGACAATCACTGAAATAAAAAATGGCAATGGAGATAAATTTAGATATATTAATTTTTATTAAAAATAATAATTATTAAGTGACCAAATACCTTAAGTACCTACGTATAAAATTTTGTTACATAGCCCTTGCTTATCTTTATTCCGGATATACAATGATAGTTAATTCAAAAGCCTAATTTAGGAAGTCTCACAAATGACATATTAAAAGGTATTAGTATGGAACCTTCAGATAACTCTGATAAAATTTTAAATAACGTCTATAATATAATCATTCTCTAAAACACAGGAGAGTTCGAAATAAATGTTAATTGCTACCAAACAACAATAAACCTCACAGATAGCAGTTTGATTTTCGAATAAATTTCGAAATTACGCACCAGAGAAAAATATTTTTCAGATATCTGATCAAATAAAACCGGATTTTATCGGGATACAGAAGGCACCGCCTTGCGAAAATACGAGAATCGACAGCTAGCCATAGCTTCATATCCATCTATATATCCAGATTCATGCACAAATTAGGTAAAACAATTCCCTTAGTGTAACCCTCGGCCATAAAATTTAATAATTATGGCCATCAGATTGAGAAGGGAGCACTCAAATGTTGCAAGGGTGCACTGTACGTGGAACGGCCGGAAAAGTTGGATAATTAAGGCTCGGTTTAGTGATAAGATTTAATAGTCGCGGTGAATCACCTATCTTATGCGGATAATGCGTCATATTTTCTTATCTTCTACAAAAGCCTTCAGGAATGAAATCTCTCCGAAAGCGATCAAATTGGCATATTTTTCTTCGACATTAGCAATACACCGAATATTTTACTACTTTTCAAGGAACAAAAAATAACACAACACAGAACAAGCATCATTTACTCTGCCTGTCGCTTCACTTGGAAGCAAATTTGGGTATTAATTTTGTATCTGTTTAATTAGCGCAATGGCAACGAATCTTAAAGGATTAAAAATAAGATAAATTACAAGTAGAAGTTTTAGATAAAAGACTCAAGTTATCAACAGGAGTTATAGGCAAAAAGTTTTCATGATAAGTATGATTAATAATCTTAAGAGGTTAATATTTATTAATTGCACTGGTACGCAGAAAAAAGGATGTTGAATCAGTCATAGTAATAAAACATACCTAGTATATTTTTCTGTAACATGAAAGCAAAAAAGAAATACAGATGTAGATTTACGAGTATCATATACGTTAAAATCTTCATATTCATTTTATTTTAATTTGAAGAAGGATTTCGTTGCAGGCCAGTTTTTTGAATGAATGTGGCAATAAATTTAATACATGCTTAATTTCTCATATGAGTTTAAAAAAAACTTCAGTACCTACCGGTTTGATTTCTGTTACCGGCTTCAAATATCAAGTAACATTTTCGTAAGTAATTGGTTAAGAGCAGGAAAAATTCGATTAATATTGTAATTTAATAATTTAATATCGTTTTTTTTTTTTTTTAATGTTGATTAGTACTTAATAAATGGTAATTGATAAGTTAATAATATATTATAGTATACCTTTTACTTAGTTATTATTGACAAATAGAATAAGTTTTTCTTAGTTGTACGTCTAGAAAGTAAAAGTATTTCCAAAAACTTTAATACTCGCTTGTCCAAATTCCATGCGCAGTATTGTATTAGGTTCAAGGTATTTTAATCGAACCTATTTCGGGTGAAAATGAAAGAACCTGAATCTAAGGAGAATTCATTCGCCTTCCTCCCGAGTTTATACGTCTTTAATCTAAAAGTCCATTAAACCAAGCAATTCCTCACTTCTTCAGATGGAGGCTACAACGTTTCGGGAAAGAACGAATTGATTTTTATCTTCGACTTCTCTAGGGTTTTGCTAAAGGGCAATGGATTAGATCTGCAGAACAATGAAATCCCCGGACAGTGCAATGGGAAATCCAATTAGAAAAATTACGCTGAATTTTTCACCTCTTCTCTGAAATGTTCTGTTCGTGACCTCGAAAGAAATACGTCAAGGTGCACTCGAGGACAAGTGACATCGTCTTTATCTGCATAGAAGAAAGTACTAACTCCCACTCCACGACGCCTCCGTTGTCCTGGACTTACTTTAAATGGCAGTTTGTCATGGAGTTTCGCATATCTTTTTATTTCTCTCGAAACTCATATCTGGTGCGACTATAAAAACCCAAATGAATGGTTCGCTACGAGGGTGTTTTTAACGTTCTGCCCCTAGTCTCAAGACAACATTTAGCAGAACACGAATGTTTTTGTCTTCTGCAGAACTTTTGGACAACTCCCTGGATTAAATATGACCGATAATTACCCAGGGGCCCTGGTTAAAGGTCTTTGTTTTGTGTGATTTATGACATCGGTCTGCCCGTCTTATGGCTGTACCATTCTTCATCTTTGGCTTTTTGCAGAATATGGAGATTACAGGACACAAATCTTGCCGCCTGCTTCTTACGTGAATTCTTACATAAACCTTGTGGCAACTATCGTAATAATTTATCATTCGTTGTCTCTTCAATGGCAGTGAAAAAATAATGCTCCACTATTGGCTTACAGCAAATAACTTGATTAATTTTCTAACTCATAAGGAGGCCTAAATAAAGTACACTCAGGGGAACAAAGCAGCCCTCGAGAGCTCTAAGTAGTAACGCTAATGGACTGGCAGCAGCAGGGGCCACTTTCTTCAAGAATGTTTTTGTTTTTCTTGGGGAAAAACAATGTAGGTCTCGTTTTTAAAAGAGCGAGACTAAATCCAGAAGTATGATACATTTTGGTTAACACATTTTTGGAACAGGAATTATTTAACTTTTACCAATCGACGATTTGATTGTTTTCTTCTACTCAAAAATACTTTAAATCAGAACTAAAAAGGCTCATAGCATTACAAATAAAAAATATCACAGATAGATAGATAGACTTAGGTCTGGTTTAGGTCCGTCTACTTATTAATATCAACCGCGAATGAACTAAACAAAAACTATTTTTTTTTATAATATGTATATCTTTCGATTTTTAATCTAAACAACTAATGCAATGAAGAATAGAAGAACAAACTCCGAATTTGAACAAGAATTCTTAAGTTATACGTTTTTTTTGAATAAATAAATAGGTGCATACAAAATTGTACGCATTGAGTTTTGAACACGAACGAATGAGAACCATGATCATTATTCTGATATCGAAGTTTAGAAATTCCATATCCAAAACAGCGGCCTTAATGTCTCGAAAGTAAGTATAATTGTAATGCAACTTAATACAAAAGGGAATTCGATTAATCTCGTTTCGAATGTACTATCAAAATTTATAAATTCAAAATGGGGGTCCAATAAGGTTTCCAAATTTGTTTAAAATTTAAAACAAGGGAATGAGAACTTGGGACTTTTAAACCAATTAAGTTAAATTCCATTTGCTTTATCCATATACTAAAAACCGATTTACATACTAATGGAAGTAAAACCAATTTTGAAACGTCGTCCTGTTTTCTTCAACATCTTATTTCCCCATACTAATTACTACCGCTATCCCCCTCCCCCTCGTCCCACTATTTATTAGGATTAATGACTAACAATTAAATTAGTTTTAAAATTATTTCATTTCCATTTTAAAATTAACAATTAGTATTCAATTTATAAAAACTACAAAAGCTTCACAAAAATTTTGACCATCAACTACTTGCGCAAGATTGCGTGGAACTTTAGCATCGACTGACATCGAAAAGTGCCATAAACACTTGCCCTATTCGGCTCGAATTGAAAATAGCTTACAAAATCCTTTTTGGACAAAAGTTTCTTATAAAGTTACTATAACTTTCATAAACCTAGTTTATAACCTTTTACATCCGGATTGAAATTCAACCCGGATTGAAAATTATATTTAGTCAAGCCTATTTCGAAGATGTCTACAACGTTTTTCAAATCAGGCTGAATATCGATCTAGATCGAAATAGACGGAGAGGCGACTGCGTAAAATGGAAGTGTATTTATTAAAGGGCAAACACTTTTTGAAAAACTAGTATTTATTTAGGCAAAAGTCATGCCATGAAACCTCTAGTCCGCAGCAAGACCCTTTTTAAGAACTGCAAAAGCTATATTTGGAATTGCAAAAAATTGTGCTTGATAATACTAGAGACTACATTTAAAATTACAAGAAAATATACTTGGAATTACGAAGCGACACAATGAGAATCGCAAAATTGTATACCTCTACTTGAAATTGCAAATCAGTATTACAAAACACTACTGGAGTTACAAAATGTATTAACAAAAATCACTTTGTAGTTATTGCATAATTTTTGTTGTCGTGGGAATTACTCGTTTTTTTTTTGTAATAATTACTTTTTACTTTTACTTACGTTTTTGTGCATGCGTCAAATTAATATAAATATCTAGGTATATAGAAATATAGTAAACAATAAATTATAACTAATTTAATTACGTTTAGCAGAATAATTTTCCGATTTTATAAAATGATAATAAATAGCACAGAAGTTTTGCAATATATCTCTTAAGAGAGGACATGGAACATGACCTTCTTCAAATTTAATATAGTCCCGCAAGCAACCGGCTCATCCGCACATGGTCCACAAATTCCAAATTAAGATGAAATGAAAGCTCAACAGGAAATTATCACATGTAGCTGGCGGGCTTAGTGCTGAAAAGCGACCCGATTGTTGCAGAAATGTGCAGCAGTTGCAAATATGCAGGGTTTTTGGGGGAAAGGAAGGCGGTTGTAATTACCCCTATTGGGCCATTGTTCTGACTAGTTAATTACATTAAAGCCGTCCTTTGAGAAAACGAAAAAGCACAAACAAGTTGGAAGGATGTCGGCGTCGGGGCGACGTACGTCCTTGGTTCAACTGGAATAGCCTCGCAGATATTTGCCCCGTGCTTACAAGGGCCAAAACAGGCAGTGGCACATTTCACCACTAAATATGAAAGGGCAGAAAAAAGTCATTTGAGCCATCTGTGCACCGCCACCAGTCATTTGGTAGATGGATCAAAGTGGGGTCCTGAGGGGCGGGGAGCCTGATGGCCGCAAACCGACCTAATGTTAAGTAATTTCCATTTCTGGGGGTGACTTGTTCCGGGTGCAAGTGCCTTGTGCTCCTGCAGTAAAATATCTGCCACCGAAAAACTTCGCCATTAAAATCCACCCTGTTCATGATGCACAAAACATGCATTTAGAAAAGGGCAAGGGATGCATTTCAGTGGCCATAAAATAAATACTGCCGGGCTTTGAGCGCACTTAATTGCATGCACGCGGTCATATTTTGGGGCATACATGTTGAGCTTATTAAATTATCCCTCTTCAAGGGCCCCCCGGACTGACCGCCTGCCGCTCCCCAACGGGCAAGAAACCTAATCACTGTTTCGTGTAGTTTTCACTGTAAATTTCTATCCATTCGACAAATGAGTGTAGTCAAGAAAACCTACATTTAGAACCCACCCCGCTCAGGGGGTTGTGGCTGGATGAAACGTGAAACCTATGAAACATGGCCGTGTTGGCTTTTAAGAGGTTCCTAGAAGGGAATTAGACTCAAACACGTTTTGGTTTTCCTTTTAGCTTTAGTGTTGAAACCCTAATTGCAAAATTTTTTGTGCCGATTAGTTGCATTTTCTAGTCAGCCGCATGTTTGCTTTTATGAATTGAATTCTACATAGATTTGCATGGTGAGCAAGGAGGGCTGTAATTTGAGTAAAATAGCCTCTTATAAGGATCTCGGGAGCAAATACATAACAAAAATTAATTCATTTCGGGCCAAGTAAAAAGGTCATGCATTAAAAATATTTAACTTAGGGGAACTAAAATTATAACTTCTTCGCCGAACATGTAATACTAATTAAATATGTATAAAACGTATCTTCAATTAATAAAATTGGGAGGAACGTCAAAGGCAAGTGAAGTACATTACATACGTACATATAATTGATAAAAAACAATTCATTGTTGCTTCATTTTTATCGACATAACATTTATATAATTATATTTAATGTATTTTTATTAACTTAAAAATATATTTTCTATTAAAAATACCAACTCATTTTTAGTTAAAACATTGTTTTATTTATCATGAGAACGCAATTTTTGAAAATTGTAATAAAAAATCATATGTCATAAGCATATCATTTATCAAATAGTGTAAAGTAGCCTTAAATCGAAAAAAAAGTTACGGGAACGGAGGTGCCAGATGATAAGTACCTATAATGAAGGGTCAGCATGTTATTAGTAAGCTAGCACCAGGATTCAATATATTTACCTGTACCAAAACTCGTTAATAATGCAACTTTATCTATTAAGCTGTTTTTGTGTGTACTGACCAAAATAGCCGTATAACTACCCTTTAAGCCCGTTCTAATTTGCATAAGAATTTTCCCAATTAAGCGTAACTAGTCTTACCTCACAAAGGGCTTTCTAAGTAATTCCTCCTGCAAGGAGCAGATGCCCATGGGCTGCATCTTCTACCTCAGGTGGAGGAGACTGAGGCTGAGCCCCACTGACGACGCATCTCAAGTCCCCCGGCTATTCAAATTTATCAGGTAGCACGGAGCTCGTTTGGGGACCACTCCAAAATTACATTCTTCATCACAAACAGAAGACTTATCTCGGCTGCAGCCGAGAGGTGTAAACAAAAGTAATGGAGAATGTCCTTTTGTCTGGGGCCCCAAGTGCTCTTTGGGGTTGGGCCCCCGGAACGGGCGGAGTCCGAATATTAGGCTAGCTGATAATGCAACCGCCCCCGAGTGCTCGAGGGAGCTGCGGTTGTGGCATTTAAATGCAAAGATAGCAGGTGTTAGGCTCTTTATTTCACGAGCAGCGCATTCTCCGTCGCGCGAATACTTTGCTGACGTTTAATTAAAATGCTGTGAAATATGATGCACAATGGAGGAATAAAGCCCCTGACACACACCCGGGCACACCTATGGGGCCACATGAGCGCAATACCCAAAACCCGGAGTGGAGCACCAGCGCCCAACTGGTGGCAGGGAAGAAAAAATTTTAATTAAACGCGTATCACTTCGTGCGGAGGGAAGAAGGCGGAAACTTAGTTATCCTTGGCGCTCTCGTCTTATACCAGCTGTTTTTGCGGCATTTTATTCCACAGTCCTTTCGAGGAAGCGCACATTCCCGTTGAATCATTGGGACAAAAAGTGTTTTCGGGGCCGCAGTGTCATTTGCATACCAGCCGCATCCCGACGCCTCGGAGTAAACCGACGTCGTCTAACGTCTGTGAACCGCACAAGAACCAGAAAAAGGGGAACCTAATTTAACAAGTTTCGTTCCTCCACATCCATCAGGGGAGCGTTCTCATTCTTCTAGCGCGCAAATTTTTAATTATAACTTCAAAAGACGCAAGTAATTTTCCGAGTCGGGTACTTATTAAACATAACTTTTCTCCCTCAGTTGAATTTTTACAAGTTTTTCTCATACATAATTTATCAGGAATACGACGGTTTCACCATCCTATTCCTCCCACAGTAAGTCCGATTTCATCCCATTTTATTTTCTACGAAAAATTAATGAAGAAAAATCAAATAAAATACTTTAGTCACAATATAATCTAATCACTTTTCAAAGTATTACTATAACACTTTTAACTTTGACTAACATTTAGTTATTAAAATCTTTCTAATCTTGTAAATCGTTGACTCTCAATAACTACGTTTAAAATAAAAAATTCACTTTTTATTTACAACTAGCTGAACTGCCATGGAAAGTATGTAAATAGTAATATGTAGTTTTGTTTATTAACATTATTAACGATACGTACATGTATGTACATTTGAATAACAAACAATAATTTCATGTGTCATTGAATGCAATTTTAAAATTTTGAATATCACATACAAATTTCAATTCAATTTTTCAACACGACCGATCAAAAACAGTTTCAGCTATATTCGGGAACCGATCAAAATCTCCATAAAAGACGAAATCTGCCATGGTGTAAAATCTCCAAATTTAAAATCTCAAAAAGGTTAAAACTTCAATAGTCACATTATTCAAAAAAAAACAAATCTCAAAACTTAAAATCTCCGAATTGAAAACTCGTTGATTTCATGTTAGGGAAACCGGTTGAAATATCCAAAAAGGTCAAAATCTCCATACAAAATAAAAGCTGCGGGCTGCCTACGAAATTTTGCAGGTGCCTTCCTTTTGCCCTAAAACGGAAGGATCTGAAGGAATTTTGCGGATGTCGACTATAGTTTTCGAACTACATACATATTTTAATAGTGAATTGAGAAATGTCAAAATTATAATTGGTCATTTCCATAACAAAATTCGATTATTTTTGCAAAATTCCGTTTAAATGCGATCAATTTCCCTAAAAAACATTGTCTTTTATTGTTTTTATAAATCGACACTTCTAGCAGCTGTGACTGTGTTGAAATGCGAATTAGTATATATAAAAATCGTTTTATGTAAAAACTACGAAAAGCACTATTATTGCTAATTAATTTCTCCTGTTCCAGATGCCTCCATTTCTTTTAATACCACAAACATATCCACATTCGACTGAAAACTAAGGGAAATTTTCCAATTTCGAATTAATGCACGTCCAATTGCTTTCCGTATATAAGGACATAATTGCTAGCTGTTAAGAGCAGATATAAAATGCTGCTATGAATTACGGGAGGACATTACGCCATCGCCACGATAATTGCATAAGCAACACCCGCAGAGATTTTGTGCTTTATTTGGGAACAATACCCCCTCAAAAACGAATGGTGTCGCATTAAATGGATAAATCATTGTCCGAAAACATTTCATCAAAATTTAAAAATAAAGTAAAAAATATAAAAATAAATCGGAAAACCACAAAATCAATTAAGCGATATTTTGCCGCCAATGCTCTTCATACGATTTATTGCATGACTTTAGGCGCAGCTAAAGTTTGTGTTCCGGCTGGGAAGCATAACGTCGCCCCTAGCCTAAAGTTGCGCGGGTAATTTTAAATGTTTTTTATGTTTAAAATCGCGCATAATTATTAATGGAGTTGGATTTGGTCTTCAATTTGGGGATAATAAAATCACAAAAATCGACAGGAAACGATAAATCTGGCCGTTTATGCAAATGAAAGGATTGTTGGCCATGACAAGTTGCCGCGGCTGTCGGCCTAACCGCATTACACGCGCCGCAATGGCCGCGAATATTCGCTGAATATTATTTCGCAAAAAAAAATTTTTTTTTTTTTTATTGTGTTGGTCGCCTGTTTTAAGTTGGGAATTAATTGTAAAACGTCCTGTGAGAGGGCAACCACCCACTGAATTGCTTTAGTAGAGTCCTCTCGAATTCGGATGAGGGCTCCGGCGGGTATTATTAAATTTAATTCCTTCTACTCGGGATGAGCCTTTCCCGGCTCTGTTTATGGCGGACACGACACGTAAGCCGGCCGCAAGACCGAGCTCTAAACTCCCACAAGCATGGGACGGATCTTAGATGAGTGACATTGTTTTAACTAGAGTCTAGGGTGCCGTGAAACGACAGTTTGGCGTTAGTTTAAGCGCCATCGCTGCAGCGGAGGGACACACAATTAAGAAAGTGGCACTTCGAAAGGTCCTCTGAGCTTGGCAAATTGATATGCGTGGAAGGGTTAATTGATATGTTAATAATGGGCGAGGGTCCTCCAGGCGCAATTTGACTGCTGGGATTAAGTTGTTTGTCCCGGCCGGTGATTACTCTTTTTCATACCGAGATACACCCCGGATTAGGAAGTTTCGGAGTCATGATTCTTGGCTCTTTCATAGGGCCTCAGGGGCGAAAATATACACCCAAAGCAGGGGTATTAAGAGATTCGGCTTCGATTTCGGCTTTAATTAACTGGGACTGGTGGAAAATCTAATGATAAATTTGCGGCGTAAAAGGGATTCTCAGGATTAAAGGTTATCACTGGCTTACAGTAGAGTGTTCCGTTCGAACGAAATGATTCTATTTATTGCGTATTATCCGCATAATCACGCATTTATCAGCTTAATTGGAGCGTTGGGGATTAGGTCGAAATACATCATTATTTCTGGATACGATTAACTTCATGATAACCCTAATGGTCACATTGCTTTGTCACGTTTGGTCACGTTCTTATCCCAACTGTTTTGTAAATGATCTCCCAAATAACAATTTTTGAAGTAGAAGATGGTTATGTACATCCACATTAAATTAAAAGACACACCGAGTCAAAATGTTCATCCTCAAACTTCTTAATTTTGTTTGCAAGTTACATACGAAATTTATTCTATTTTACTTTAAGTATCTCTACCTTCCACAATATTGAGCACCTTCCGCTTTAAGTTAGAAATTGAAGATTTTTTTATTGTAGGATGTTTATAACTAAATGAAGATTTTGAGAATTTATGGTAGTAAAGAAGAATGAAAAGTTTATCAAATTAAATGCATAATCGCAATAAAATTTGGTGCTGATTGTTCCGTAGAGAGTATATTTTTGTTTTCATATAACTACAAAATGGAAAACATAAGATGTGTTAGAAAGTGGAATTTTTTCGATGTAACTTGTATATGTGTATCATCATACGAAAATTTCCCTTTCCATCTATTGGTGGCCAAATGTAAAAGATGGGCTCAATACCACGTTTTTTTGTTATTGTGTCATTCGTGAAGCGAATCTTGAAGGTCCTATATATATTTAATACAAAAATGCTAATTATATTATATGCACATTATTATTTTTTAGATTAATTTCAATTTTCTTAATTTCAACCTACGTATATCATTACAGAACATAGGTCGTAGGTTAAAGTGCATAAATCATTGAAAATACAGTCCAATTTATTTGTACAGAAGTATGCATAGAGAGATTAAAACGCTAAACTGTTTTTACTTCATTTTATTTAAAACCTGTGTAGCTTGAAATAACAAAATTTAAGTTGATCTCAAATGCATGAAACTTTTTTATCAATTTAGAAGTAATTTTACAGTACCTACAATCAATTCATATCAATGTATCCCAATGTCACTATGCGAATAAGTAGTCTTGCTGTATAATTTGATTTTTTCGTTTGTACTGATATTTAACATTGTAAAATTACTACAGTAGTCAAATTGTCTATATTAAGAATAATAATAATCTACAAAAATAGAGAACTTACATAGGTATCAAACATGTCGTAATTAATTTAGGTGAAATTGCTGTTAATATGTTATCAATTTCACGAATAAGTCTAATTCTTTATCTATTTCATGCAATTTATTGAAAAAAAATTTTATTAATTTTACCTACCTAAAAAGAAATCTGGGGGCACGGCAGTGCCCCCGCCAAGTCGAGCAAAAAAGTGGCATGGCCGTACCATCCTTTTCTCGAAACAGTTCAGGCCATTTTCGACCCCCCTATAACTTCGTTGTGGATAAAACTAGAAGACTGAATTTTCAGTAACCAAGCAGGCATTGCATAAACACGGTATATTTCAAATTTCATTCAATTTGAACCAGTAGTTTAAGAATTATAACTAGTCAAATTTCTTAATTTTGTCACTCACTCACTCACTCACTCACTCACTCACTGACCGATCATCAAAACTCTAAGGCACTTCTAGCAGACATAGAAGCTTCAAATTTAGAATACAATTAGTGTTTAGTGTATAAATCAAGGAAAAACCAAAATATTTTACAATTTCGGTCCAGTTTTCTAGATACACCAACTGTATAAATAACTTTGTAGTCCCATATAAATATGTATGTATATTGGATTACAAAGTTACATTTGCAGTGAATGAGTCAGTGTACCTGTATATGTATAATATAATGGAATAATAGGTGTAGATATGCAGGTACCTAGATATAATTATATTCAAAAGTACCGGAAAGGAAAAAAACCGGCCAAGTGCGAGTCGGACTCGCGCACGATCTATAGAAACGGCAAAAAATCCCGTTTGTTGTATGGGAGTCCCCTTAAATATTCATTTTATTCTTTTTTTACTATTTGTTGTTATAGCGGCAACAGAAATACATCATCTGTGCAAATTTCAACTGTCTAATTATCACGGTTCATGAGAACCTGGTGACACACGGACAGATAGACAGACGGTCGAACAGCGGAGTCTTAGTAATAAGGTCCCGTTTTACCCTTTGGGTACGGAACTCTAAAAAGTAGAACTATCTACAAAAAGAAATGAGATGCCATAAAAAACATAACTTGTAAAAAAAACCAAGTCTCGCAACTCAGTTCTTCTACCGTAAAAAGTTGTGAGATCCATGTAATACCAAGTCGGTTAATTTATTCAGTCCTTACTTAAGGGACCTTCTGTCTTATGTTATTACGTAATTAGCTAACCTAACAACATCTTATATTGACCATATCAATATTAAAAATCTTTTATGTTTTAAATAAATAAATTGGCTTGGCCATCGCATGAAAACACTATGTATCTCACAAGTAATACATATTATATTAAATTAGATTGTTTAGTGCGATTGCCAAGTCAATCTATTTATTTAAAACATAAAAGATTTTTAATATTGATATGGTCACTATAAGATGTTGTTAGGTTAGCTAATTACGTAATAACATAAGACAGAAGGTCCCTTAAGTAAGGACTGAATAAATTAACCGACTTGGTATTACATGGATCTCACAACTTTTTACGGTAGAAGAACTGAGTTGCGAGACTTGGTTTTTGTTACAAGTTATGTTTTTTATGGCTTACTTTTAGTTCATCTAAATGGGATTAGTGATTAGTTGATTTACCTAAAGTTTCGCTTTCGAATTCGCATTTCTAGTTCTCTAAATAAGTAACATCAAAAGTAATTGTTCAAACTTTTTGTATTGTTTACTTTAAAAAGGTTTTCTAACAATTCGTGGAAATCATGGTGTTTTGGTATTATAAAGGGCAGTCTTGGGAAAACTACAAAACCAATAGAATCCAAGTCTTTAATAATATTTGAATGCAATGTAATCACCTCGTCGTTTTACTCCGCTCTGCAGATTTTATAACAAAAAGACCAGAATCCGTGAAAGGACGCCAGTTTTTCCCGGGTGACAGAAGTGGTATTGTCCTTTAACTAGCGAATCTCAGACGGTAGCTGACGTCGAGCTGAAACTATTCCCATTAAGCACATGTCATTTCCCTGCAGCGTCCTTATCGCAAATTGCTTCATGATTTCTCGCTTTCGAATTCTTTTCCTGACCGTAAAGCTTTTGTGCAATTACGAATGGATAGTTGTGTAAACATCGGTCTAATGTCGCCTGTCTTGCTGTCGGGGACATAATAAATGGAGGACTCCGAGGACATAACTCGGAACGCTCTTGTATGGGGTTACCTTATTGCTAATTTATAGCACGGAGTATAACCACTGCTCGAAGAGGATAATTTGCACTCGAATCCTGTCCCACACTCGTCCTGTCGAAGTTGTTGTCTTGTAACATTACCCGGACTTGGCATGCATATTTCATGGTCGTTGTTGTCATTGGTTATCTTTTGTATCCGACCCATGTTCCAATAATTGTAACTGCCCCACCGCAAACTAGTGCATATTACTTGTTTGCGGATAACACGGTCATGTGACCTCTGCTGATAACTACTTCAGGATTTCTCGATTGAGCCGGAGACCTACTTTATCCAGGGCAATCTATCGCATTCGCAGAACGGCTGAATATCGTCGAGCTGCACCAATTTCAGATGTGCCTGCGACTATTGCCACTTTATCTTAAGTGACTTTTCCCAGGGCATTAGTGAAAGCTGTCATGATAAGGCGGATCCTCGAAAGCTAGAAGAAAAAAAAATTAAAGCGAATTTACATAATTTATGCAGATTATGCCCTGCTCTCCACCACGAAACATCCACTTAGAGCATTACCAGGGTGAGCTGGATCCGACAAACAGTTGTGCGAGAATTTAAATATTTGTGGATAGCATGAAGGCAATTTCACGGAAGATGAACCAGCTCTGCTTATCTGCGAAATTAGAGGAGCAAGCTACTGTGCCTGGTGCCTTGTGCCTTGGCTAGAGGAGCCCCATCTTGGGGCCCTCCGCCCACCTATTCTCTGATATATAGTCCATAGTTTGACGGTCCAGGGGACGAAAATCGAGTGGGGGCCTTAATGTTGACTCTCAGGCAGTGAGTCCTTTTTATATTGTTCCATCAGGAGGAGCGGCGGAGGCACTCAGGGCCATCATCATTTTCATTACGGAGGCCCGTAAATGCTCCTTCTAATAGGTAACGACAATCACGCTTTCAACACATTACCATTAATTAATTCCAATCCATTTATATCCTTGATTTACGCTCCGGAGCAGCCCTCGAAATGGCCGAACCGTGGCAAGGATATTGTTCGCTAGTCCCAATGAATTTCGCTTCGAAATTGCATGGAAATTATCCCATACATCAAAGCGGCATCTTCCGACGGGATCTTTTATCTTTTGTTTACAAGCGATTGACGTAGTCTGAGCTGAATTTGATGATGTAAATGGAATTGAGGTGGACCAGTAATTGAACCCGACTTCCCAAAAATCCACCTACCGTCTCCACCCTCCCGGCCACATTATGAGCGAGGCAGAAAATTGGATAATTAAAGAGGGCGGAAATGATTAAGTGACACATTAGCCTTGGTGAGGGGCTTCCTGCTTTTTCGGGCGCGAATTCATAAAACCGGGCCACCACCCGTAACGCAGATATTTTCATATTTGTGTTAACGCCCTAAGCCCTCATCACCCAGTAAAACTACCGCACTTCCTCGTAATGGAGGTCATCACTCTTCACTGGCATATGAAAGTAAGAAAAATAAATAAATTTTTGATCACAGCTCGTTGCTGGTTTTAATCTCTTATACCATTTTTTATAACGATTTGCATATTGGATTGATCAATTATGAAAAAACTTTTTTAAATCGATACCTCAGAAAATGTACATATATATATATATATGTATGTATAAAAATAACTAAGACATAGCTGCTAAAAAGATATTACCTATTTATTTGGTGAGGTAAAGTTGAGTGATTTTAAAAAACAATTTATTCATCATTCTAAAATTACTTTTTAAAGTATATTTATGACGAAAATAATTCAATATGTAAAATAATATGTACTAAGTATACCTGGTATTGAAATGATAGGCTTCATATGTATGTTATGTATAAACGGGTGCGAAATAACATGGAATCGAAATTTCAAAATTCAGTACCTGAACTCCTCAGGAAATAAAATACATCCGATATTTTTTTTTTAATTTTCATTTGGTTCACTGTGTATTACTACTCCAAATTGAACTACTACCAATTGCAAAGTGAGCTAGGGTTAAGTGCAACCAGAATCAATGATATTATTATCTCATACTTTTTTAATTTAAAAAAAGAAAGTCAAAATTTGGCGTAATTATAAAAAAATTAAGAATCTTAAACTCCATCTGTGGAGTGTCTAATGAAACCTAATAACCCTTAGAACACAATCGTATTTTCGTAAAAATTACTAAACCCATAGAATACAATCGTATTGTTGTAAAAATTATTTGGTTGCATTTATTCAAGAAAAAAGTAAAAATTCCGTAAATTGCTTGAACTACTCTATTTAATCTTAATCTGAAATACTAATAAATTTAGCAAGTGTATCATAACGTCAATATTGATCAAAAAGTTTAGCCAACATTATAAAGTTTAATAATTCGGAGATATTATAAATTATCTGCTGTGCATTTAAATTAAATAAGCTCTTAAGTCAGATATTTGTTACCTACTCAAGCAAAGGTAAGTTCTTCTACAAAACTCAACCTTTTCTCTATTATTTTGCTGACACTTTTCTTAGAATTAAGCAAACCCTGATTTGCCCAAATTCTCATCAAAAGCTAACAAAGGCAGAACTAAATACTTAGGTCAAATAAGTTCCTTACACTTAGTTTTAATTCATCACTCTTTCAAGTATGTGAACCAGTTTTGTCAAAAATCTTGACTTGGTCAGGAAGAAACTTAGTGCAGAGCAGAGGCTTCCGACAAGAAGTTAAATGAACTCGAACATTCATGCAAGGAAAACTTTGTAAGGATTTCGGGGCTCTGTCTAACGTACGAGTGACGACGCTTTGTCCTAAGTGTCAAGTTATTTCCTTTGACACGAACGTAATAACGCGCCCCAAAATGGGGCCTTGAAAGAAAGTGCCTTCGAGACATCTGCTCCACAAGGTAGAAAAGTGCCAAGACTCAGGCACCCAGCAGCAGGGTTGATAAATTGTTATCTGCCTCTAACACCATCCCTTTCATTATTTACAGAAACTAATTTCAAAGTTAAACTTCGCCGGTAAATCTAAAAACGTGACATGCAAAAATCAAAGTTTAAGGACTTTCAAAATCCGGAAAAACATTGCGGGGCCACCCCCTGAAATTAGAAAACTTATCAAGGCCCGGCAGCTAACTACCAGTAATTTGGCGGCTCCGCCAAACCACAGTTAGGAACATGTAGCACTGGAGCCCTCAGCCCGGGGGTGTCGTTCAGAGGTTCAACAAATTTTGATAATCAGAATGAATAAGCAAAAGTTTTGTCATTACACACGATTTGCTGAGCCTATCCGATACGTTTCGCGCCGCCGCCCCTCCTGGCCGTTCTAATTAGAAAACGGTAGCCATGGGGCGAATAATTAAGATGAATATTGGGGAGTTATTATTAAAACTACCACCGTGGCGAAATTAATGCTTTTGGCTTACTCATCGGCGGCCGCCCCCCGACTTGGAGCTCGTTAAGCGAGCGATCGCAATTGTCATTTGTTCGTTATCTTAACGACTGTAGCTGCAGCAAACCCCGTGACGGCCGGGTAAATGGGTCAAAATGGGTCATGGGGGGGCCTCGTTCCACTGTCATTTCCTACGACCGTATCTTTAAAACAAGCGAAAATTCCATTAGGAGCGGCCGGCCGGGCGCATTCCTGAAAACACTACTGGCCCAAGGACATTCACTGACGTAAATTTTGTACACCGTGTTTTTCACAAATTCCAAAGTCTCAAGTGGAGCAGCCAACAATGGGTCCCGGCTCCGGGGCGGAGTTCACCTGCATGCCACGCGACCCCCGAGCCCCGGAAGACTCCCCGGCCCCTCCACTCCCGCCGCCTTTTGCTGGCGACTAGTGCAGCTCTGAATGTGTACGAGAGTTCTTTGCTCATTTGAATTGACGAAAACATCTTTTGACCTCTTTCTTGAGTTAAAGACTTGAGTTGCTTCTGTGAAGTGAACGTTTTCAACTTTTAATTTGGGAACAAAAGCATCCTTGTAGAATCTAAACATCCCCGTAGGAATTTGGAAAATATGTTGGTACTAAAAAATGAATCTTTAGGTACGTTCACTGAAAAAAAAGATTAGAAAAACTAATTACTTTTTTTGCCTACTAATTTAAATTAGATGATACAACTAAAACAGTGGGAAAAATATTTGCAAAATTAGTTGGTTTTGCAAATATTTTAGTTGATTTCCCTACTATTTTCTTTGGTTTTCCAACTTTCGATTATTTTACCAACTAATTTAATTAGTAACCTGAAAATCAATCAAAAGATTAGTTAGTGTTTCTAATCTGTTTTTTCAGTGTTCTATCAGCGAAACAGATCAAGGACTACTTTAGGAAGTTCTCATAACTTCTCCACAAATTTCTACACCGTATGTTAGTTACGTGAAATTTAATAAAGAGAGTAAACTGATTTGATTTATTAAATCTTTGTACATATTGTCATTGCCGAGTTACACATTAAGCAGAGTGAATACTTTATTATAGAGCGTAAGTTACGTAAATAAAGTTTCCAAGTGAAAATTGAACTTTAGATTTTGATAACATTTAGACTACATAATCATTATAACGTTACCTAAGATGTAGCATACGACAAATTTTAATTTTTTTTTATGACAACTGTTTGGGATCTTTATCGTAATTTTGATTTTAAAAATTTATAGGAAGTGAACGCGGTACTATTCAATCAAATAACTCATAATGCTATATGTATGGTTTAAGTTTTATCAAAATCGTTTTAGTAGATCTTCTTAAGATATCTTGTACACCAGTTTGAATAATGTACTCAACTGAAACCTTTATTCGCTCATCAAGCTAGTTAAATTGTTATGCTACGTACCTAAGCTTAAATTAAATTATTGGATAAATATCAATTAAAATTAAGTTATTGCATTCTTTACTTCAAAAAACGTTTTGTTATAATTGAATGACACCTCATTTGCAAAAAATACGATAAGTATTTTAGGAGTTATGAGCAAACAGATAAATATAGCCACAAGCATAAACTGCTGAAATCATAACCTTTCTTGGCTTTCTCAAAAAAACACATGTCAGGAGACAGGTGAAACACGTACTCAATGTACCGATAGAGAATACTAATATAATGAAAATTATATTAACACTCGAAAGAACCAAAATCCTTTTTCCTGTAAATAAATAAATTGAAAATAAACTCAATGGCATAAAGGAAACAAACTTACTTCATTTAGTTTAAATCTGCTGGTCGTTGTTATAATAATTAGCACAATGCGTTTTATTGATACCTTTCCTGTGCCTCTGATCTATACTATAAACTGCTCCATTAATTATGTATTACATTTTTTCATTATTTTCTTCCCAGTCTCTGATTCCTCAATAATAATTAATAAAGTATTTTGTTTATAATTAAAGAATTGGGGCAAGGGATACTTCACCATATCCACCGTGTTTCCTTTACTTGTACCTATGTATGTATATGTATCTCAACGAATTTTAAAATTTGATTTCATTGCCGCTAGAATTGTGTTTGCGTTTTTTTCGTAAATTCTCACGGGTCCTACAATGTTTGTATTTGTGCATATATTATGTACAATGAACATACATCTGAAACAAAATAAAAATTAAAATGTTTCTGAACAATTTATAAGCGATAATTTTAATAAAAGTAAAACATACTATATGTTGTATGTATGCAATCCAAGTTTTGTCACTTCTTCTTGGGCCTTTTTAAAAACGCTTATAACGTGAGCAAAGTATTGGAATTTGAATATCTTCAGTACTTTTGTGCTTTACCTATATGTACATATGTCTAGGTCTACTGCCATCATTTCGATTGACAAAAAATGTGGAGGCAAAATAAAGTTTATATTTATGTTTAAAAAAGTTATTGATATTGTGATTTAAGTATCTTCAGTCAAAGAACCCATTCTTGATTACAAACATACCTAAACTATGAAATACAGTTTCAATTAAGTGGGGAGTCTCAGAACCGGGAAGTCAATTTAAAATAGCAAACTAACCTTTTAACCTTTAACTTTTAATTTTAAAAAGTATACATTAGAGTAGAGCTTTGTGCAGATTTGGTTTTTTAAATAAATTATTTAGTATAAATTATTATATATGTATAAAATGAATCGACTACTTTTCATGAATGATCTAAAAAACGTATGCATTATGAGCCCAATTTAAACTTCCACTTAGGTATTATACTATCAATATTTTTAAGAATCTTAACTATTTTAAACATAGCTTGTCCATTTGCTAGATTTGTTAAACAAAAATGAAATAGAAGGTTATTGTGACAACATTTGAGTAAATGAATTTTCCCTCTCTAGTAACTTGATTACAAAAGAAAAAATAAGAAAAAAGGTGGATGTACCTTATTCGAAAAATCGTTGGATTTATAAATACCTACCCGAGAGGCTCTGCTCTCGGCGGCAGATAGTGAAGCACACTCACGGCGGCGCGCGCACCGCTCAGATTTAATTCGGAATCATCCTGCACCTTCTTAGCGAGTTGTCCACATGCCCAGCGGCGGATTGAGTCAAGTCACATGATCTGGCCAAGGTCTATTTTAAGACAGCTCAGAACACAAACATTCCGCGCTATTTAGATGTAAACATGTACAAATTTTGAAACAGCGCATGGACAGTATTTGTGGTGGTAGACTGTAATATGATAGGATTTCCCAGTCGGTTTTAGTAAATCGCGCATGCCCACTGCTACTGGACGTTGTTTTCCTCGTTCTATTTTCGTCGCGGCACTTACCAATTTTTCCACATCTTCGTAAAACTACCGCGCATCGGATGAAGAACATTTTTATAATATCCACGAAAGCATCGCGTATACATAATTAATGAAGCAATCGGTTTTCAACAAAATTTTCACACTTTTCCGAGCACCTCGATGATTTCATGCCCGGACATGCTCCATACTTCTTTACATTCCATATGCTAATTATTACTATTGAATGCAAGGAAGCATGGAACTTTCGAAGGCGTTCTTCTTTTCTTGCACACGCGACACTACAATTTTCCCATATGCAATACTCGCAACTGCCGATAAATTGTGGCGGTGTGCAATTAAAATGACTCAAACTTACCATCTGGTGAAATGTGCAATTTCACGACAATTTAGCCATTTGAAAACTGCATGGTTTCAGTCCACAGTCTGCATCTCAGGACACGTCCGCTGGCAATGTGTTCAAATTGTAAGAAACCTTCGGGTATCGGCACATTTTTCTTAGGTCATGTGGCCACAATGTGCGTTTTCTTTTCGTTTTTAGAAAAAAAAATGCGAAAAACATTTTTTCAAAAGACTCTGTGATTTAAAGAGAAATTATGACATTTAATTTAAAAATATTTCAATTTCGTTCCAAAAATAATATCTTAAAAAGTTAGTTAGAGTATTAGGAGTTATGTATTTAACATTAACATTCATTTTTAAATATTATTTTTCCCTTTTTTGTTTTAATGCAAGTAAAAGCAATTAAGATTATGGAACATTATCACAATCAATCTTCAATCGATATAACTTTAAAATTAGAAGGAATGGTTCTAAGATTCGCGCCAAAGTTTGAATACAGTCAACCTTTTATTTGCAGAAAAAATATTAATAGAAAAACTAAAAAATTAAAACACGTGGATTGTCTTAAGGTAGAATTGTTGCTCAAAAAAATTGTGACTCAATACTTGTTTATCTGAATGAAGATATTACGATAACAACAATAATAATAACACGTTATTTACCTTTCAACTTAGAATACATAAGTAAATTCATCTTTCCTGTTCCATTCATTTTTCAATCAATAGCAACATTCGCTATAATTCGTCCTTTTATTTTAAAAGTATAAATTCTAAAATGAAATTTAAAAAAAAAAATTAAACACATATAAAAATACGTTGATTAATATTGAAACATCAAACGCATAAATGGTGATCTGCTGTATGACCTTCTCAAAATTAAATTAATTACCCTAACCCTAATAACTGTTGCATAGAAATAAGGGCTAAACTATTACCAATTATTTGATTTTTGGCATGTCAATGAAAAAAATAAAAATAAAAACAAGATGGAATCAAATATTTAAAGTTTCTTGTAATTTTGTGGGATATGATTCACTTTAAGCCCTTCATACATACCGATTACAAAACGTGTGAGGGAAATAACAGAAAATTTCATAGATGACATTCAACATAAAATTGACCCCACGTGGTTCAGCCGTGGAGTGGTGGTCTTTTTTCAACAGAAATAAGTCTCAGCAGGAGTATTTAATTTTCATCGTCATAACCACTCCAAACCAAGACTGACAATTAGTTCAGTTTGTTTTTTACGCTCAGACATCATCTAGTTGGCTTGAAAAAGTGAATTATGTAAAATCTCCTATGTTAAACATCATAATTTCATGTGGGGAAATTGGATGGTTTTCATAGTTCGATATATTAAAAAGTAAAAAAACAAAAATATAAATGAATGTATTTTAAAGGAATTCAAACTATTATTCTTAAACGTCTTATTTTAAATGTTTGTTTTATTGCAGATCATGAAATCCATGTTTAAAAATCACACTTTTCTTTTTTGAGTATTTCCTAAATTTCTTAATTTCCTTACAACAAGAATCTTAACCAATGTTGGTAAATTTACAATTTTATTATTTACAATACAGCTGCTTTTGACAATTAGCAAGTTTTAATTCACAATCTTTAAATATATGACTTCAATGCTAGTAGAAAAACAGCATGTAAAACATCGTAATCTTTTTTTTCTTCTTTTTTTAGAGTTAAAACGAAGAATAATTTCTACTTTAAAAATGTTTTATAATGAGAAAGGATTTCGAAGACATGTGTATGTCGACTAGAAAGTCGACGTACCTACCTACTCCTTGGAATAATACTTTTGATCAGATAATTAAAATGTTGACATATATAGAACATTTATATGAATTTTCGTTAATTTATTTAGTAATTTATATCAGACAATCAATATTTATATCAAACTTTTAAAGCCACATGAAAGTATTTTAATATATCTTGCAAGATTCGTCAGCAAATGTAAAGGTTATTTACATTATACATTTAAAATTACATCTAAAATTTTACACTTTAGTAGCAAAAATAATAATAAATTACCAAATAAGCTTGTACCATAAAATTGAATAACAGATAAGACTTCAATTTTCGAAAATCCCAAATGAGTATTTAGTGAAATTATCATGACACATAATATATATTAAAAACCATCATTGAACTGGATCGAATTGCCACTTAAATAGACCTAATGATGCATCATGTGAAATGAGATAAAAATTTAATTAAAATTTCCCATCAGTAATTTTTGAATACTTATGAAATCAAATATTTAATATCATTCTAAAAAATTCGAAAGTCACCTCTAGGATAAATAATTCGTATAAAATATTTCCGGTCGAAATTTTAAGCGCATAGATCATGAAGCTAACACGGAGTGGTTTAATAAATCATGTCACTCCACTCTGCAGATAAAGAGGGGACTCACACAAAGGATGAATCGGTGGGGGGCTGTGTGTGCGACCGATGATATTTTTATCAGAATATCATGAAAAATCGAATTTCATCTGCCAAAATCCTATTTAATGTTCGCTGAAAATTCTTCTCTGATTCATTCCGAATTATGTATTTTAAAGGTTCATGAACTTTTTCACTGCAAGTAAAAGTGCTCCCATGTCGGAATACAAAATAAAAATTTTATTTTTAAAATCAGAAATTGTAATGGGCGTATATTTATTTAAATGAAAGAGTCATAAGGATGTTGCCAAACAACTTGAGACGTTGCCAAAGTTTATGGGACCTGCCTTTCCGCAAATAAGAAGTGGAGATATTTTTACAGAGAGCTATTTGAAGTTTTCGCTACTTTGTGTGGTTCGGAAAACAGCAACGACTTATAAATCCAAAGTTCAATTTTGTACGTTAAGAAATAGAACACTCCCACATGCAAACAGATAAATCTATTTACCGGGTGGCAAATTCTGGGAGATTACGTAATAACCAAAACGATTTCAACTCATTTTCAAAAGTTTTAAAAGTCGAGCTGGATGTGAAAAAATAAACACTTTTTTCGAACCATTTATGAAACTTGATATACAATTTCAATCTTTTCAAAAAAGTAAAATTAATTCTTTACAATTGTGAAACTGATTCATAAATGTAGGTACAAACAAATTGGTTTCAGTTTCATTTATAATTATCACACTTAATCATATTTTGTAATTCACAAATGAAAATAATTCTTACACAATTTTACCATCCTTGACCGACCGAAATTTATCAAATTTTATGTCCACAAAAAGTAAAACGTGAAATTAAAACACTTTTATCACTTTTTTAAATTAAAATTGTGTTAAAAATTTATACCGTCAAATCATGAAAGGATTCAAGAAATATTAATATTTAATATCTAAACTATTCCGTGGCAGTTTTGCAACTAATGAGCTTCCCGGGGAGTTGACTAAATTCATCGCGACAAAATAAATACACGGTAAGACAAAATAGAAATTGTATTTTCGTCAAAAGATATATATACAAGTTCGAGTGTGCTTTCAAACAAAACACAAGAAAACTACTGAAAAAAAAAAATATAATCGAACACAATCGCAAACGACAGGGGTGAGGTGTCCCTATCTTGACCGAAACTACTGATGTTGACTGATCAACTTCTTAACAAGAAATGCACTAAAGGATGCAGAATTCTCAGTTACTAGCGCTGAAAATAGGTATGGATTGAAAGATGCCCGAGGAGAGAATAGCCCTACCCCAGAGTCTGGCGCAAACTGTGTAAGGGGTCTAAAAATGGCCACAAGCCGAACTGTCGACTGTCGAGCTACACGGTCCACACGAACCGGCTACAACTACCCCCGCAGGAATCTTAGAAAAATCTTCGTCAACAGTCGACGATCAGTACATGTGTTAGCTCAAATATATTTTAGGAGAGCTCCGAAGACATTCTTTTTTTTTTTTTCCTCCGACATTTTTTTTATTATTATTATTTTCATCAGAATACGATGTAACAGGCGAGTTCCACGTTGTCCTAAAAAATTCTTTTTGCCTCCTTGGGACACGAATGCGAATCGTCTTGAATTGCCGCACATACGCACGTTATGGTTTTATTGCGCATACGGCGATCACATGTGTCTACGTTCCAACTGTAGGGGGTAGACGACTCATTCCACCGATCCTCAAATAAAAAATCCAACTGCACATGTGACTTCACTCTAAGGGATGATGCGTTGCACTTGATCGGCCTCTCATTAGGTCCAACAGCTGAAACACTACGAATGCTGCAACCGAGACAATAATGGGAAGAAATAAATTCTGAAAAGTGCTTAAAATAGCAATTATGAAAATTATGAATACGCTTAAAGACCACGCGGTCTCTATTCAATCATAGTCTTTTCTAACTTATTCATGCAGTATTCTTAATCCTTTTCGAACACAGCTCGACATAACTTTATCCTATACTAAATTTTTCTTTTATAAAAATAATGTGGAACACAATTACATTAATTACAAAATTTAATTGTAATTTCTAAAGAGTTAATTTTATGTATTTTCGCACAACTACCCCGGTTTGGTAGTTAATTAGAGTTATACTTAAAGCTAACTTCAGCAATATCTTAAAATTTATTATAATAGTTAGTAAATAATAAACATCGAAAAAATTAGAACTTATGCATTGTTGTATTCCTTTCTGTCATTTCTATAGGCATCAATCTAACTTACTTCGACATAAGATAATATTCAAATACTTACCATACCATACTTTTTTATTAGCAAGCATTTAAGATACTATACTACACTTGGTACCTAAAATGAAGTTCTACTTTTTATTTTCTGGATTTACTTATACTTTGTATAACAGAGAATTGATATGTTTTTTATTACAACTATTAGTGTAGCATCTCTTCTTAAGTTGCTGAATTTTGGCAGAATTTTTTAATTTAGTAGTAATCCAAATGGGGTTGAGTTAGTAACATCCACTAATTGAATATTAAAAAGAATCAGTCTAAATTCAAATGAGTCAAAAAGTTGACATGAAATTCCAATCCCACGTTTCACAACATTGAAAGTAAAAAAACTACCTAATTGTAATTTTGAACTCATCCAAAGTGTTATGCAACCGTAAATATTATTCATGTAAAAGAATAATTTCAATTCATCTGCTTAGAATAAGATTTGACAGAGTTGAGTAAGGATAATAGGAATCAGATGTCATCAATAAATAGATAAAAAGAAAAAGCGGGTCTGAATGACTACCCCCGAGGAACGTCATCTTCGAAGTCGCATGAGAAGTATATTATCTAAAAACTAGACACACTTTTTAAAAAAGACAAAAGGAAAATGAATCTGCCATCGAATATCTTTTGATATGATTCACCACTGTGACGGAACATAAATAAATATTCAAAAATTGTGAACTGGAAATTTTGCGTTACTACCTTGAACTGATTTTTCTTTACTAAACAAAAACAATATTTATAACATAACAGCATAACTTATATAACTTATGCGGAGACAAGCGCAAAGCTATGAAAAATTTTCTTCCTCAATAACACGACAAGTATGATTACTTCCTTTAAATATTTTCTTAAAGCACAACTGATTTCCTCTTTTTAATTTTCGGGAAATTTGAAGCAAAACGTTTTTTTTTTCATACAGATTGTTAATGTTTAAGTTTTCGTACTCGACAGCTCGAAAAGTCATTTTAAGAAAAATGCAATTAAAGTTTCAACTTTTTAAGCCGACTGTCGCTTTAAATACAAAATTCAACACTTCTGAGAATTTCAACATAAATTTTGATAGACATACCTAGTTTAGAAAGTTTAAACAAATATGAAATCCATTTTTAGTCGTCACAATGGTACAAAGGTATGATATCTCCCTTAAGAATATAGGGATGAGAAATTTAAGCTTGAAGAATAAGGATTACGAGTGGTAGTGATAGTCGTAATAAGAAAGTTAAACATTGTACCTTATCACAATGAAAGATATTAAATTAAATATGCATTAATAATTATCTTGTAAAAGTAACGTTAATATGAATTATATAAATTGTTAATTATACAAAAAGGCAAAAATGAGAAGTTGAACAATCGTTCAGTCTTAACTTTATCAAGGGCGAATATAATCGTATATACTATGTATTGTATATATACAATAAAAATTAAAAATAAGATAGTAATAATTACACAAAATAATCACAAAATTCTTGCAGAATACAAAGAAAATACATTATGAGAAAATTTCAGCAATACTAAATAGCAATGACTTAGCTTCCTTTGATCGTGACCACATACACATAACACCAACGATTTTCTAAATATACGAATTTATCATTAAATTTTTATTTACTCATTCAAAGTCGAGGAGCCAAAATTTCGTACGCTTGCGACATTTATGTGAGCATTTGAATAAGATTATTTTTTTTCCCGCGATTTTCTAAAATCGCCTCCTCGTTCCTCCCTTGCGGCTGTATATTTGCAGATTTCATTTAATATTTACAGCATCGCAGATGTTTTCAGGTAATGTTCTCATTTTGATTGCAGTTAAAATTATCTGTCGACTAAAGTTTAGTATTTTCTTCATTTCGTTTTTTAACAGAAGCAATAAAATATGTTATTTAACGAAAAACTTGTGTGTTAATGAATGCCAATTCACGGTGTCTAACGCAAAAAATATACATTTATAACTTAAAATGCGTCTTGTATTATGTATGTATGTATATCAGCCCACATATAAAAATAAAGTATTATGAAAAAATTTTCAAACATTCTTCGTCTGCCAACTTCAAAGTTTGTATACAATAGATATATTATTTCCTAGAATACATATTTATATTCTAATAATATTGCGTTGATGCTATTACAATACAAAATATAAAATATGTTGGTATCTTCAAAATTACTCATCCATTATTTTTTGGACGTTCTCTACGTGAGAATTATATAAATGATAAGTAATTTAATTAGGAAAAGACGAATTGACCGTGCAGCTCCATTAACACTTAAATCATATGACTATCATAAATCAAAATTTTTTCCTATGAAAACTTTTCCGCAGATGATTTCTATCATTTAAAATTTATATGGCAATCAACCGTTCAATTTTGTACATTTTTATAAATTGTAATTCTTTTCTCACTTTCGAGAGAGATAAAAAAGAAATTAAGAACATATTATAATGCGTGAATATTTAAAAAATTACCTAGTGTCAAAAACAAGAAGTATTCAGAATATAAAGAAATAAGTATCTGAATAGTAAAAATGGGGATAACATTATCAACCTTATAACATTTTCCTTATATGCTCTTTAATTAATTTCAATCATAGTTGCAGAAGTCCGTCTTAATCTTAATCAATCATCATATATTTTTATTTAGTACCGAAACGTTGCTGGAATTTTCCAAAAAATCATAAAAATTGCTTTAAGAACCTAAATATTGTAATATGTATAAACCGCGAAATTTACTTTTACGAGTTACAAGAATATGTCCAATGAAATTTATGTTAAAATTTATACAGAAATGAATTGAACTTAGAATGCTTCAATTCATTTCTGTTAAAGATGGTAGAAATGCGGAAGAGAGTATTTGAAATTTTAATCCCACATTTTTTCAAACGAGTTTTAAACAGTGGGCACTATAATTAAAGAGAAAAATTTGGAATTTCGTGGAAAAATTGTAATATCCAAAATTAAAATGAGGTTCATTATTAAACATAACATATTTAACAGTTTTACAATTAAATTCATTATAACACAAATACATAAGGGATATTCACTTTATGCCTCGTAATCGGAATATGTCTCGTAACTGGCCAAAATCTCGTAACAGTTACGAGCCTTGTAGAACTTTCCACACATTTCTACTTTACATGTTTTCATTAAATTTGCAAACCAAAATAGTCAACAACTTTAATCAATACGACATAAAAATCTACATGATCTTATTTCATAGCTACATTTATTTTCTTGGTACCTATATTTTGAACTTGACCAGTTTATATAAAGTTGACGGTTCCAGTAAGTGTAAAATATTTTAGATATTAAATTTTTTTGTATCTAAGGTTGATGCAAATAATCGAGGAGGTATTGAAGCCTAAAGTATATACATAGATAATACCTTTATTTATAAATCTTAGTAGTATCGGTACCTACTCGGAATCGATGTTACCACTCAAACCCTAGGCACACAAGACGCAAATGGTTTAACTCTAATTCCTTTAAGATTATCACGGAATCGATTTTATCTTAAAAAAGAAGGGAAAAAATACGTGGTTGAAGCCATGCTGTAAAAAGAGCCTTGGTAGCAATGAATGGGAGTCGCAAATTGCCCAGAGAGGGGCTGGGGGACGTATATTGCAGTCCGTGGACCCTTAACAGCTCCGGTAATTCACATATGGGACATTTGGCGACCCTAATTGAATCATTATTAGTCGTTCAGCAATCCAAGGTTTATTCTGGGCATGTGTTGGACGCATTTTTCACAATCAAAAAGCTTTTACGAAGGACTACATGAGGAAAGTTTCAGCATTAATTCCGGGGGAAAATTCTTTGGTAGGTGACTAACAAACAGCTGAGGGGATCAATGACGAAGTGCTCTTGGTTGCATAACATAAAAAGCACACGGTGCAGACCGGCATTAACACCCCCTTTGAGTTTTCTCGAGATTATACATAAATCAGCATCGATTCGACGACTACTTCGGAGGGACTTTAACTCTTCTTTTCGAGTAGAGTTTGGGATATTAAAAGACTCCTCCTCAGCCGTTCGTTGGGTGCATCCGTTAAATAATGTATGTGGGCAGCCAGGCGTGGGTAATCCGACTGCCGTGCGACAAATCCAGGAGCATAGACAAATAATCCCGACCCGGAGCTTTTGCCGCGCGAGGCGAAACGACGCGACGCGACGCGACGGGCAGACGAGGAGCAAACACTCCCCGTGTGATTCAGCGCGACATGATTCAGATCTTGTAGGAAGAGCGCTTGACATTTGATACGACACTCAAATTTGTGGCCGCCACAGACAGCCGAGCCATTCACTTCTGGTGTTACACAACGCCAGTGTGCGTCTGACTCCAGATAATGACAGGACAGGATGGCTAGAAGTTCAGGTCTTAATTAAGAAATTTCTATTTCGGATTTTGTCTAACGTCCGTCTCAATGAGGCGCGCGCTGCTGGTCTTGTTCGCGATCCGCGTTTCAGTGTAAGCCACAAAATGGGAAAGAGGCGAAAACGTGCACGAAACTCACAGTCCCTTGGTCTAACTAAAAATATATATTCGAACGAGGCTATTGCACCCAATCTCACTTATGTATGTCTATAATTAGGAGCCACTAAGAATTTTCCATCTTGTCTTATGATCGTCCAGAGCTGCTATTTTTGCTCAACTCCCATAGGCGATCACATGTCGAAAAGAAGACTGCCGATAATGTCGAATTTATAAAGAATTTTTGGCATATTTGGAATTGAATGTCGATACAGTTCGAATAGCTTTGACATTTCTTTACCCTCAGTTAAAAGAAAAAAAAACATTGGATAAAGCTAAGATATTTCGCTATTAGAATCATAGCATTATTTAAAATTGGTAATTCATTTTTTTACTTGTAAAATCTCATTAATAATTCCGCATTACCCGAAGGCATCAGCATCTGGCCACGGCAACTCAGTTGGTTAAACCATCAAAGCGAAAATTCAAAAATCGCATATTCTTTCTCTGCCCGAATGCATTTTCGAGAATTTCCTAAGATTGTCCTAGGAACTTACTAAAAACTACGGATTTGAAATTCGTTTTAACATGCATCAGTCCTAATATGAGCAGGTGACAACCCAATTAATAAGTTCTTTTAATGGAATATTTCCACTCTGTGGAATTGCTAATATTATTTTGGTTTGTATTCAATGTTTATTCATATTTAAATTACATATTGTCGAACTGAAAAAAAAGTCAATGCATTATAATTAATTCTAAACGAAATAAGCAATAAGTTATTAAAATCTGCCGATCTGTTCATGAGTTGTCATGTAGGTAAATAATTCCTAAAAATATCGTTTTAAGAAAAACGCGTTTAAATAAAAATATATGCGCGTCACTGAAAAACAAAGTATGATGCACACTGAAATATGCACAATGAGCGTTCAATAAACCTAAGCGTGTCACTGAACCTAAGTCGATCACGAATACTATTTAATTTGTTTCAAATATTCAAGGGAACAGTTTAATAGTTTTTATAATCACAGAATGCCAAGCTTTAAAAATTACACGTCATATTAACTCAAATGCTCTAAAGTAGTATTATAATCAAAACTTTTCCAAGTTTTTTCCCACTTTGCAGTTAATTTAATACTTTATTTCTAAAATTGGTACGCTTTTGCCACCAATCTTTAACACTACAAAGTCACCAAAATTAAATGTTTGTTGCAGTAGTGCAAATGTCCCGGAAACTCTATTTAAGGCAAATAAATCAATGAAGTGGAAATATTTTATAATAAAAATCGTTTCGGAATCATACGAGAAAATTTTCACAATCAAAGATTTAAATATGTAGGTCTTATACAAAGACGAAATTGTCACTAGAACTACATTTATACGAAGTACCATTTCAGTGCTGGATACACTTTATAATAGCAGCGTTTTCTATGAATGTTTTGAAAAAAAGTAGAAGTAGAATAAAAATCTGAAATTTGAAAGAAATTTTTTTTTAAATATAATAGCCAAAGACAGTAAAGAAGATGTAAGGGCGCATTTATTTAATTACATTATGCTTGGATCTTTTGGCACGACCTCGAAGTTCTGTTTCTTTGAAAAGTAAACGCTTTTTCAGATTATGAGATGTTGTCCAGGGGATGAGGGTATTTTGCTTTCTAAAACCATCAAAGCATTACATAAATAAACAAATTATGGGCCTACAGTAATTTCCTGTAAAAACTTTTCCTTTTCCACACAACCCATGAGAAAGGGGATGGCCAAACAGTCGCATTAAATGAAAACATAAATCTCCCTGGCATTTATTATCATTTGCTTTTTAATAAATATGCAAATATTGTGTTCATACTCATAAAGCAAACAAGGCAAAGAATAAACACACTTAAGTAGTAATTTCGAAGGAGAACCAACGATGGCACCGATCCTGGAGGACTTAGCACGTCCACATTCACACAACATGCTGGCAAATGAGAAACCCAAATGAATATTTCAAATCACGTACAAAAGTCGGTAATAAAATTTTTAAGTCTTGCCGAAATCTCTTGTTTACAATTCATGTAAAGATCAATACGTCGCCAGAAAGTACACAGCCTCCAAAATATTCATGGAGCGAATTATTACCGGAAAGTTGCTAAACAGCCGCAAGAAACACAAATAGCTTGGAAAGTGAAGGAGCCCTGCGTTTCGCCCAGTGTATCGATTATTGCCAAGGAAAGTAGGGCAACAATTCATTTGGCTGCTTAATTCGCACACCGTACTTTGGTGAAGATGAGATGCGCATTTTGGTAACCACGGGAGTTACTTAGGCGAATTCCTTGCATCTTAAAAAGTTTTACAGATATTAAAATTGGATTATTCCGCTTTCATTCAGCGCCACGGACGAACTTCGAGGCGGCTTTCTTTATTGGATTTGCCAGGCTCCTTAAACTTTACTAATCGAATTTCATAACTTCGCAAAATTTTCAAATTCTTATGAAAATATAAATACTAACTCAATGTAATAGCGTGTTGGAAACAGCTAGGCAAAAATATGAATACTATATATAACCATATTTGAATTCTTTCAAAAATTAAATATAAATTTACGTAAATTACGGTTTGAGTCTGGTACAAGCGGTACTATTTTTATGAATTAATTTGATACTTCTCATTACATCAAAAGAAGAAATAATAATGAATAATAATAAAACAAATTCGGCTTATTTGTGGCACCCCAACAAGGTAAATATGCAATGTTATCTATCATACTTGATAGAGCGCAAGACTTAACGAATTTATACTGCTAGCTACAAGTATGAATAACTCTCATTATATTTTTGTGTCAAATTTTTAATTATGTACTTAGTAATATCTGTTGCATCCGCTGCATCGATTTTAAAATGCCATTTTCTTCTTCCAGCAGGAATTTCATGTTTAATTTTAACCAACGTCCAATTCGATGATCCCAGACCAATTTTGTTCTATTAGGTAACTACTTATATTATCTAGAGTCTAGAGAAAAATTTGAATAAAAGATTGCTAAGAATGGGTTCTGTTAAATTAAATCCTATCAGTTCAATACAACGCAACGCTCGACTGTATTCATCCACTTTCATTAGATACAAAAATGTTTAAATTCACTTTGAACATTGACTGAACATAAATGTTTCTCAAATAGATAGACTATTTTAAATTTTTATTCAAAGTTTCATTTCAATTTATTTCATCATTTTTAATATGAGGAAAAAATTTTTTTAATCTCAGATTGTGATAAACTAACTATAGCTTTGAAGTCTCTCTTGATATGATATATGTATGTAGCAGGCATCGTAAAAACGTAACTAATTGCTCTCCTGATCTCTTTATTCTAATCCAAAATAAACTTTTTAGGGACACACAGTTAGTCTAGTACTTAATGAGCAAAATAAGAATAAGTCCAACACTTTGATAGCTTGGTCTTGTTCTTGCAACAATGGACTTAATCTTGGTCTTGGTCCCGTTTGCAAGACTCTTGCAAAAAAATATGTGAAATTGAATGTTTTTAATAATCACATAGTGGTTTTTTAAAATTTGTTTTGCAAATTAAAAACGCTTCTAAAATTGAAAAATTAATATTGAATGTAGAAGATCATCATATGATGATCGATATTTTTTTAATTTGCCATTATTTTTGTGTTAACAAATGATTTCATTCAAATGTAAAACGTGTTTACTAAAAGTGGAAATGTGAATAGGTATTTACATTTTTCAATGTGTATTGAAAAGCGGGAAGGGTTTAAAGGGGCGTTCGGTTCTTGTTCAAGTCTCGCAAGGTCTTGGTCTTGCAAGCGAATCTTGGTCTTGGTCTTGGCTTTGCATTTTGTGCAAGACCGAAATTAAGACTGATATTTTCATCACTAAGTTAGTCATTCAGCCGATGTGAGATAGCCGAGCCAATCAGCCTCCAAAAAGTTTCAATTAAGTTTTGTAGACGCGTCTTTTACTCCTCCCAATATACCTCAACAGTATATATTAGCAAATAGATAAAATAAGATCTATTTGTTAAGACTGATGTAATACAATGAATAACTTATTAACTAATAGAAGTTGTATGGTATTCTCTTCACCTTAACCAAATCTAATGTCAAAATCAAATAATAACTTTCGTCACCTAAGTTTTTTCTCTTTCTACATAGAAACGTTTTCTGCAGGAGTGGCCATCAGCCACGAAATGACTCAATCGGAAGAAAATTGTTCATTTTGTTCGTGTCAAATCCTCATATCATGAATAAAACCAGACAAATTCGACAGTTATCATGCCAAGCCGACGGTGAAGCCAGTATTCCAAAGAATACGTAGAAATTTTCGAACGGAAAACAAATTGTTCTCTATTGCCTGCCATTACCTTTATTTCCTGGCTATTCATCTAATCAATGATGGCAAATAAAAAATTTCGCAGAAAGCTTCCAGCATCCATAAATTCTTTTAAAGTATTCCATTTTGAAGACGCCCGCACTCCTGGCAATAACCACACGTGTGGCGACCGGCTGGCTCCAAAAAGGTGCGCTCCTACTATCTCCAGCCCGCTTCCTCCGGGAACGTACATATATATGATAATATAAAATCAGCACTTTTCTTGCGAAGTACCCTATTATGTCCATGTATCTGATCTCCATACATTACGTACATAGCGCAAGACATAACTTGCCGAACCATTCCCGGGGCGTATAGAAAGTTTTCATGCGACATATGTGGCATAGTACGTCTGCACAGCTTTCAATAATGTCCACAGTTCGGTGTGTATTTGTTTCTAGCTCTGGTAGCCCTGCTAGAAAATAAATAGTTATCAAATGGCAACTTAAGGAGTTGTAGTCGTGAAAGTAGTTTGCGCCACTACAAATGTAAGCTATCCTTCCGCTCCATTTCAGCTGGCACCGCAACATATCCCGTGGATCCAAAGGAAAAACCGTGGAAAAAGTCGAGACGCGACAAATTGGAATTCCTAGACGTTTCCAAGTATCCACCCCCACGCCGTCGCCTTTCTTTTTTTTTGCAGCTCTATATATCCGTGAAAGAGTTTTCTGGTAAACATCAACAAGATTACTTTTTGCCTTTTTCCGATGACAGATGATCTTGTTTTTTTGCCCTCCACGAGCATAATTCCCCTTATTGCTTTCACGTCACTTTTTATTTAGATATTGTCTGGATTTATTGCTTAAAAAAGTACGCTCCACGCTCCGTTTGGCCATAGTGTGCCAAAAAATTAAAGGGTTCACCATCGCGGTGAGTGTTCATGGCGTGTACATGAGGCGCCCCAACATTCAAAGGGATGATAGGTGAGATCAAGGAGAATGACAAGGACCCACAATAAGCCCAATTTTATGCTTTTGGTAGACTCGTGTCGGCTCGTGATAATAAAATTTTCATCGTAGGTATACCTTTTTTAATCCTCACATTTTCCTGAAATTGTCATGAGATTTTTTAGGGTTCAAAGAGAAAATTTAATGAATTTAATTAAACTTTGCATTGCTATCTGAATGCTGTTCTTTTTTTGATTAGATGAGAAACATTCAGTTTGCAAAACCATAAATATATTATTTTGTTTAAGAGGGGTAACAGTACCTACTCTAGCGGCTAAAAAAGGGCATAACTTTGACGATTTATTTTGGAAGTATAGAAAATAAAATTTCTTTTCAGAGGATTTGTTTAACACATAGGGGAGACCGGGTACAAAAGTAACATTTTTTACTTTTGCCTTGATTTCTGGTTAGGTGTTATTATTTTGATGAAATTAATATAGCCATATAAAAATTCCGTTCATGTTCTTTACATTAGTATCTTGATTTACCTGATTATTGTGTATTTTGTATGAATCACAGAGACTTTAAAAAAATTCGTCCGTTGTTACTTTCGACCACGTTGGCAGGTCGAAAGTAACAGGTCAAAATGTTTGTAATAATTATGATATTACATATTAAATCAACAAATTATTTATTAGAAATCTTTTTTATTAATAACACAAATAAGCACTTTCATTTTAAATGCTAAAAAAATATATATTTTACGAAAAAAAAATCAATATTATTAACTCTTCCTTAGAAACTGTGTTTAGTAATTAATGAAATAAATTATTGTATGATAATAATTTTCTCTAATCACACTATTCAGTATCAGTCTTCTATTCAGACTCGCAATCAGTAAATCAATCCGAAGACAAAAGTAACATGTTACTTGTCTACCCATAGGGCTATGTTACTTTTGTACCCTACCACATTTTTGTTAAAACATGGACGATAACCTGAAAACGGAACGTGCTAGACAAAAATGAATTAAAACACTGTGTAATAAATCTAATCTAGAATTTATATGCAAATTTTCAGATCAATATCGTCCTTAGTAGTATTAGTAAACATAAAATAAGTGAACGTCAAAAAACTTAGTTTTGACTTGTGAAATCACTTATTGTCCTCTCAGAAAACCTAGGAGCGCGTGGCGCGCGCGGTTACTGAATGCAAGAGAGGGGGGCGCCACCGGCCATCACCTGATGGCAGCGAAGCGGTATTTTGACTATTGGATAGACCTACAGAGCCTTTGTTACTTTCGACCCGCCGTTACTTTTGTACCCGGTCTCCCCTATTGTGGTATAAAAACAATAGCTCATTATCATTTTGATATAAAATAGTGGACACAGAGGAAAACATTGAAATCGCTCTTTTTTAAAACTCCTTCACGGGAGAAAGGATTTCTCGTAAAGTTTAAGACCGGAACATAAAACCAAAAAGTTTTAAATTTTACTAACTGGTTCGTACCCGACGTTGCCCGGCTGCAACTACCCCTATATGTATAATAAAGTTAAACTTTGTGATTTCAAATTTATCAAATGTCACTCAGGAGGTCACTCGCATAATACTTTTTCATTACTCACCATAAACATACCACTGTTCAACATTTCGCCCTCCCTCCTCCCCTCCTCCCCTCCTCCTCTCCCCACTTTCCAATAGCGACTTATAGCCTATGTCACTCAGGAGGTTATACGAAATGTACATATGTCCGTAAAATTAAATCTCAGTTGGATTAGTGCTTTTTGCGTGATTCGTAAATGTTAGTAAACAATTCAAAAAAGTATCCTGTCGCTCCTGAAATGGTTCAGCCGTTTCGAAGATTTGTCCGAACAGACAGACACAAAAAAGGTAGTCTATGTCAATCCTCAATTCTGACAACATGGTGTTCATGTCTGCAAACTTTCATCGAAATCAGTTACTTTCATGTAATATGAAAAAATTCGGATTCTAGCATAACTATGAACCATCGTCCCAACAAAACAAACATATTTTGGGAGTATGACCTCAATCAGCTAAGTCGGTCAAAAGTTACACGATCACTTACAGACGCATCAATTAGACGTTACAATTATATATTTGTATAAAGATAACGATAATTATTTAAAAGTTGTATAACACATGAAATGTGCTTGAAGAAGCACGTTAGCAATTTAGGGTTACTAATGCAAAATAAGGACAATACTTACTAAAAACAAACTCATCAACTTTTTCTATCTATTCCATCAGTCTTATATGAGCATTTCTAATTTTCGATACTTTGAAGCACTTTTTAAGCTAACAAAAAAGCCCTCTCTCTCTATTTAATTTTTATGAGATTTAAGAAATAAATGAAATTAAGTTATTGGAATACAAGTTAAGTTAGTTACTTTTTGTAAGGGTTATAAATATAAATATTATATACTTAAGCAAAAAAAATTATTGTTTAGAAAAAAGAATTTAATTTTCTTAATTCACATTTTTTCCAGTATGTCCTCTCAACTTTTACATTACGAGTATAATACATATATTATTACACAAACACAACTTGGGGCCAAACTTGGACAACTTATCCTATATGCAAATACTTTCCCTGCTTAAATAGTCGAAGGGCATTGTTACCTACAACGAGTACCTAATTGTTATATAATCTTCTGCGAAATAAGCTTTTGTTTGAGAATTTAAAATTTAAATTATTCGGAAGGTTTTAGTACTCGTTATACATCTAAATATCAGCCTTCAAAAAGGAGTTTTATATATTAAATTATTTAAAATCTCACAGAGATTTCAAATTTTCCACCCATTTGCATCCAGTATAAAATAAGCGAGGCATTTGGGATTAACTTTAAAATGTAAAATAAATTTTAACACTATTATACCACTATACTCGTAGAAAGAGACTGGAAGCGGTTTGGTAACTCATGAGGCAGGAACACACACAATGTCTGCAGCAGGGAAACACTTAGTTAGGTGGCCCTTTTGAAGGTAAATATAATTATAAACTTGAATTGGTGGCTGCGAATTTCCCACCCATGGTACACACAGATGCAATACTACCCCTTAATTATCCAAAAACTTTTACGTTCGCCAACTAGGAACTATAAAATTGCAATAACTTAATTGGTGCTGGCATATTCCGTCCACAGATCCCAGTTGGCCAGTAAATCATCAAAATGGTAAAGTTTTCACGCTCGGAACCATAAAATTGGTATAGTCATATACTAGAAAAAAAAACTCAATAAAAACAGTGTTCTCACGTTCATCTGAGGAAGAGCTACCCAAAAATATAATTTCCACTAAAATCTTATTTGGTGGCAATGGAATTGAAACAAAACAGCGGGGGCGGTTTTATACCAAACATTTAAAGCAGCCTCCTGAAATAGGCCATTGTGTGTTATACTCGGGCTCTGAACCGACTATCCCGACTATTTGCCGGGGGGTTGGATTGTGTAACAGTTGAACAATCCTTGGGGCTCTTGGGGCTCGAAAGCCCCAAGGAACGCTACACTCCTCGCACGGGGGAACTGCTGGCGATTTTAATAATTTCTTCTTAAGCTGCAGCAGTCATTCGGTTGAACGAAGCCCGAAATGGGGAAAATCTTACCATGGATCCTTTGGAGTCCTAAATAACGCTTATCCATCGGCAATAAAAGACCAATAAGGGTATTCGAGTTTATCCCAAACAAAAAAAAAAAAAAAACAAGATGCCATGACCACAGCGAGGGAGCCCTCGATAAGTAGTCATGGGTATAGTCCCCCCGCAAAGCAATATAATCACCTCTTTAGCTCTTCTATGGAGGTGTAAACACTTCCCAAAGTGGGTCCCCCCTCGGGCGTGAATAAGTGTACAGGTGCGATTGTGCTTATCCGAGGAGCATTAGAGGTAAGCTTGGATCCCGCCACCGGCACCTTATATACCATTTATACCACTGGCCACTGTAATGTGCCTTCCAGAGAGAACTTTACAACTCCCCGGGGTGTAATTTTCACCTGCGAGATGGAAATCGTTTTTATATAACACTTCCTGTATAGTATAGTGTGGTTTCAGTTACCTTTTCTTCTTAAGTTTTTGTTGGCCGGGATTACTGCAGTGACGAAGGATGAATACGAAAGTACTTCTTCGGTCGTGTATTGTATATTTGCAACTCGGGAAGACAACAGTTTCGCCCCTGGAGTCAACTCGAAACGAAACCGACTGCGACGAAGAGATGCCGCCACTTGCATTCATGGTATAGTTTCCCCCCGGTCCTGCAGAGGTATAGAGCTGTCCTTATGCATATTTGTTCATCGCCAAGATCGCACAAAAGACGCTCTATTTACACCCCAAGTTCTAGTGCAGTCGGGCATTAAAAACTCCTTAAATTCCTTTTTGACATTTTACGGAAATATATTGACTCGACCTGGATTATGGTAGTGTCTGCAAAAATAAATACCGCCCGGGCTAATCGACTGCATCACTTGGCTTGACTTTGAAATTTGCCCCTTTTCCCTTGTGTTCCTGGCTATGACTCTGACTCTGTGATCGCGTTGCAGCGCTCGACGCTGCTGCCGCTGCACAGGAAGCTGCCGCCGGAAGGCAGGAACTTCCTCAAACAAATAAATTAAAATGAATTTTCAGTCCTGTCGGGCTTCGAGGAGGCATTACGCCATTAAAGCAGTATATATTGAAATAACACTGAATTTTAATGTTGCCACCGCGACGGGAGGATGCCACTGCGGTTCCACCTTTAACGTGCGCAGGATGCAACTAATGATTCGCTCTGGAGGCACAATTCCATGGACCGGATTCGCTTAGGAATGGCGACGGTTGCGTTGAATTAAATTAAATAAAGCGCACAAATTTAGTAAAATAGTGAATCTAAGGGACTATAGTTGAGGGGAATATTAATACCATACGAGATGCGGTTTTCTATTTTTATTATTTCGCATGAATTATGCGATATAATTGCATTAGAAGCTTATGAAGAAAGAGTAAAACAATAAATCAACAACTTTTAACTATCGTAAAGTCAACAGATAAAGTCTATGCTTTTGCTTAAAACATTTAAAAAAAATTAGTGAAATTTCAAAGAAAATCTGCCGTAGCTGATCTTCGTAATTTTACGGGCTGACAGTACCTATTATTCAGCACTTAGCTGTTCGAAATTAGCTGCACTTTCTAAAACAATAGAGTCGAAAACGACCGCCTGAAGGACTCTTCGACGAGATTCTAATATTCGCAGTGCTAAAATAAAGTTAGCCCCAAAACTTTTAGGCTGTCATGTCACATTAAAACTCGTTTAAAAATTGCAAGACAAAACATGGAAAGAGATTGATTATCAATAGGCTATAGAACCATTAATTTCTGTCTATTATTGAATAAATTTTGAGCATATCCAGATTATTTAGACGGCCCTGACGGTTTAATCAGAAAAAATAACCTGGATATACATATTTAAAATGTATTTCAATAATGAACAGAAATTAATGTTTCTATATCTATAGCAATAGGTAGTATGTTGTATTCCATATGAAATCTATCTAAAAATTGTAAAAAAATAACGAAAAAACTAACTAATGATATAAATAATTTCTGTGGTCAAGTTTTTTAGTTTATCTTAATAAGGTAGAGTGGGGTAATCGAGAACACCTAACATAAAAGTCCAAAAATTAAAAAAACGAGATCACAAATGAAATCAACTTTTATTCAAAAATAAACTTTGGTAATCTACTAACGATATAAACATAACAAAAGCATTAGCAATTCTTTTTTAATAAAAATGTAAAAGAAAACGGAAACATAATCGTTCCAATTTACCCAACATTCGTGGGGTAATTGGGAACATGAAACCTAAGTTGTTAATATTAGGTTTTCTAGCGTCAGTTTTCTTTGTACAATTTCGGGGCATCTAAAATATATATATTTTTTAAATTAAACCAACTTTTCTGCAGAGCCACTTTCGGGGTAATTAGGAACGTTTCCAATTCGCTGCTTTTTAGCCGTTCCTAATTACCCCGAAGTGAGCAATTGAAAACAAAATAGTTGTCACTTACAATGGTTAGAACAATCAATCAAAAATTCCAGAAAATCAATAAATGAACTCCTTACGCAAGACGATAGTGGAATCCGTATTCTTTAAAATCATGCTGGTTGTCTTGAATAACAAAAATTATAACAAAATTGCGATAAAATTTAAGATGTACTTATTGTCGCAACGCGCCCAAATTTGTCGTTCTAATTTCGTGGTCACACAAATTGACATTTCATACTTCTATTTAATATGTGTTGTTTATTTGAATTTTGAATCGTTCCCAATTACCCGCCATTCTCAATTACCCCACTCTCCCCTAAAGGGACAATATGCAACCCCAATCAGTGATAACTACATTTTTTTGAACTGATATTTTGTTACATGTAACATATCTTACAAATCTATAACATAATTAGCAATATCTTAAGTTATCGAAAATACTACTCAAAACAAATTGCCATCAAGATTTACTAGCCACAGCCCGCAGAAGAAACCTTAAAAATTTTATATTTCTAGAAGGAAAAGGCATCGTCTTGAGCTGGTACTATAAAAAGCTCGGGGAATGATGAAATGTTTTCTACAGATTGTATCCCGAAGAAGAAATAAATTGCGAAAATCTTGCAATATCTCCGTCCGTATCCAGGTAACCCAGATCGCCCGATTGAAATATTCGTCGAGCGCGGAACGGAACCAACTTTATTAGAAGCTATTTATCAGAAACTGGACACTGTACAAAGTGTAGACGATATTGAATTAAATTTCCTCGCAAGTCTCCACATTATTCATAACCTGAGCCAAATCTAAATCAATAAGTGAAAAGTTGGTGCACAGCGGCCACTGTGAAAAATTCAGTTTTGGGAGCTCCGGGGCAGCATCAAAAGCTCCCGAGGAGTCGTAAAAAACGTTTGAGCAGGTCTGGGAGCAGAACGACCATAAGCGAATCGGGCGAACACCCCCTCGACTGGGGCCCACTGCACCGCGACGCTGCAATAACTTCTATTTGCAGCGACGCCATGCAGGGTGCAGCCCAGAAAAAGACATCGGGGCGGGAGTTCTTAGCGGCGCAACGGCGGCAAGATGCATGAAAGTGACATATTTACTGCGTTTTTATTTTACACGTCATCGTTTTAAATTTCCGGGACGAAATTCATGAATTGAATTCTCCCGCACCTTGGCGCTGGTCTCCCGCCTCGATTGCGTCCGCGTCGCCCCGTTGGGACGAAAATTGCTGCATATTCATTGCCAGACCCACTCGGAGTTTGTCCCTCTGGAGTTTCAGGGCTCGCAAGAAGCCCACGAACACACTTTCGACGTCTGCCAGATTTTCGGACTTTGGAGCTGGCGCTGTTTTGTACTTTTGTAGCTCATCGATGGAAGACAGCTCCGACGCTTTCGGTGAATGTTTACACGCCCGGGTGCTCCTTGTGTCGCCCATTAGGGCGGTGGGCTGCCTCCGGTTTGTCTGCAAACACAGTCCCCTCAACTGGTTTGATGTTTGGCTTTAAATTGGTTTACCATTTCGAAAACGGCACGAAAGGTGACTATTTCATCACGATGAAAACAAAACAGGTAACATTTTCCCAATCTGCAGGACGTTCTGTATCTGGACAACCAAGAGGAAAAGTGGCCGCTTTTAAAAATTGTTTTTTACTTCCTCGCTTTTTGAGATAACGAAACTTCACTAACAGAAAATTTTGTCTGGATAGCACATAGTTTTACAGATTCGCACCTACATAGGTATGTAACATATATACCGCAATCAGCGATTTTTGAATGTATTTAACACTACGCGATTTTTCTAACATAAATTAATAAATAATCTTACCTGTTTACATATTTAACGCATGTAGCCTCATTTATAATACGAAAAAAAAAAGTTGGGACAGCCCATTTTAATTCCCTCTGCACAACTATCATAATGCATTGATTCAAAAATAAAATAAAAAGTAAATCTTATCTTCTTTGTTGGACTCTTATCTTGGACCACATCTTGTAATTAATAAGTAAGCAATTGACAATATTCGGACTTCGAGCATACTTTATTACAAAAATAGAAGGATGGGAATACAGAATGTCTTTTAAATTAGATTTTGTATATTCCCATTTTTACTTACCAAGTTCAACAGATCGCCAAAATGCCAACAGATTTCTGCTAGTTTTTAATACAAGAGACATTTCAATTCACAAGAGAGGGTTATTATTTTGTAAAAGACCCACATAAAATCAATGAAAATTGAATTTCGGTCAAATCTTTTGAAATTTGCTCAAATGATAATTTAAGGCGTCCTGAAAAAAAGTTTCTATGGGAGCATAAAATGAAAACCGAAATCTTGGCCGCCGCAAGCGTCTCAAAACTCTGATATTCGATAAATCTGTAAGTGATGAGTGTATGTCGGAGTAGAGTCAGGCGCACGTAGATACCCCAAATACAAAACTTTATAAATTGTGGTTATCACATTAGAATTTTTAGATTTAAAATTACCGAATTGTTTTTACAAAAATTTTTCCCGCCATATTAGGTCCGCCACTTTTAATTTCGAAATTGTGATATTACATGTAATATTTATCCTTCATAATTTGCTTCAAAGCTTTCCTTCTTATTATAACAAACCCAATAAGGTCCAAACATTATTTCAACATTTTTGATTTATAAGCATAGTTCTCAAAATAATTTTTATAAAGGATAAAGTGATTGATTTTACCTTTTTTTCACTTAGTTTTGAACTATGCCAACCAGCAGATGCTGTAAAGTAAGCAAAAAACTTCTTGAATATACCTATACAAGATTTTAAAAAAATATGTAGAACGAGGAAAATGTAAAAGCTGTGTAGAAATATTGACGTAGTTCTTAGCTTTGCATTGTGCACAATTTTAACTTTACTTGCCCTACCTATGCATTGTGGTATACGGAGTGGTATGTGGAGTTTCTCATGCATTCAAAATTTCTTTAATCAAATAAATTGAAATCGCATGGTGGGTGAGCACAATCTCTTGATAACGCAAGAATTCTTCACACCTCGAGGTAAGCACATGGCTTCTTCACAAAAATAGCTGCATTACAAAGAAGCGTACCTTCTCTGGCACAGTCTATCTTCTGCAATGCAATTCAAAATCATTTAATTTTGTTTTTAGCAAAATTAGTTAAATAAACTGTGACGTAAATACCCTTTAATTCACTCTGCGGCATTGCAGTTTAAGAAATCATGAACTACGAAACGTCAACGCTGCATACTTTTAAGCGTTTAATAATTGCCATTAGAGAAGCTTTCCTTAGAAAAATACACCCAAGACGCGCTCCTGAAGCTGAGAATTTTGTTGCCGTTTTAAGATAAGCTGCCAACGTCAATAACACACGTATTTTGCTCACCTTAAATGAGTTTTATTTGGTTATAATATACAATATAATTCAAATATTTATTAAAATAAAGTTTTATAGTTTTGTATCATAAAATCTCATCAAACACCCTAAAAATAAGAAATTCATCGAACCAAACCATTATTATGTACTTGTAAAAACAGCACACAAAAATTACGCAGATCCAGAATCAGCTTTGAATATTTGTATTCTTTTCCTGAGCATGAAAATAAAACTAATAATTTGGAAATGGAAGCTATTATCGCTTCATTTTATTTGTCTCGAAATTATAATTTTCGTACAGTAATCGTACCCATCTTCCAAATATTTCTCTTATTGAAAATTAAGCTTACTTCATTTCATGTATCCGTATATCAGGTTTTCCTAATAATGTGTAATTAAAAATTGACACATTTACAGTGACTAAAAACGATTCCACAGATATAAAATAAAATAAAATAAAAGCTTACTAAGGAAATTATTATTTATAGAAATTCTTTACAAAAATATACAAAATGTTCCTCTCGTCTCTTTTTTATGAAATCCAAAATTACAATATTTAAGACTGTTTATTTCTTCTTAAAACTAATTAAGGAAATTTACTTGTAGAGCCTCTTTACAAAAATGTTTTAATACTTCTAAAATTAAGTATGCGCCTTAATTTTTTAGTGTTTATTTTTTACCTTAATTTTTTTTCGCACCTTTTTACCTGTAATTGTTAACACACAAAAAGGAAAATTTGCATTACATTAAAATTTTTCGAATTTTAATTTGGCGAATATAAAATCAAATTGCTTGAATTTATATACCCACTTTGCGTCAAAACCTTAATCCAATCCTTATCTAGTTCAAGGTTAGAAGTTCTGATGTATAAATATTGTGGCAATTTGATGCGATTTTCACAAAGTTTAAAATTCTTGATAGTTATACCTACGTGAGGATTTTTAAAATTCAATTCAATGCAAAATTTGGGCACGTCTATTATACCCGAAGTTTTTCAATTCGATTATTACTATGTATATTCATGTATTTATGCTCTGTTTTTTATAAGAGAATTTTCAGTCAATAGAAATATGTATTTTGTAAAAGAAAACTTTAATTCAAACGGTGTTTGATTTGTACGACTTGTGCAGGTTGTTGTTGTAAAATAGACACTATTTTTATGAATATCTCGAAAGCATTGGGAGGTGGATTTTTTTAATTACTTTTCCCATCTTCCCTGCTACAAAGTACTATCGAAACCGTTCTCATATCGAAACACCTCAGAAATAATACATAGAAACATTAAAATTTGCTATCTAACTTAGTTTAAAATTAATTAAAATAAGAATATATTGAAAAATAACCTTTATCTTTATATAGCACTTTACGGTTATCGACACCAGACTGCTTATATATGCATATTAATTGCGTATCGATATTATGATAAGTGTAATCCGGAAGTGCACCGAAGAGCTTGCAAAATTAATAACAATACTTATAAAATATAATGACAGCAACGAGATATGCGACAAAACGATGCAAATAACCGCGGCTCATTGATCCGTGGCAGCCACGCACTTCGTCTGTGGAGGGCGAGTGCCACTGGCCGCGGTACACGAGGGAATCTAGCGAACGTCCAGAATTTATTTATTCCGATTCTAATCTAGATCGAGATCCGTCCAGATCCAGATCATATTTGAGTTGGGCGAGCTCGCGTCTGGCGGGTGTTTTCGCTTCGATCGGAGGAGGTCTTTTCATTTTGTGGTCATTGAAGCGACGTCTTCGCCTCCGATGTTCATACATAATTCGGTTGAGCTGCGAGCGGTCGAGCGCCTGGCTAGGGATAGCTCCGGATATGACTCACCAGAATGTGATAATACTTTGAATGTCATTATTGAGCGGCTGCCAGCATATGGGAACTCATCATGACTGACTTCTGGCAATGTCTACTTCTGTGTTCTAGTTATCGCTCGGGTTCGGTCGCCGGTTGACTTTTTATTTTAGCAATAAATTACGATTTCAATGACCCGCGAGGTAAATGTAAGTCTTCACCTTTCGTACTTTCTGAATTGAATATAATTTAAATTGATTTCTCCGTCTGGTTAACCGTTTTATGTTACCTGACTGATAGGCTGGTAGGCATTTTATATGTATAAAAACACCAGGCTCGAAGATTTTGACTTCGCGTACTGAAATAAAAGGCCCTTAAGATTATTTTGTTTTGAAGAATGCAACTGATTACGGCTCACCTTGGTAGTTTCGAAGATAAACAATATCAACTACTTATATCTCTATTGGAACTATCTCTTATAACATTTCGAAACAAATTATTATTTTAACTAAGCCTTTCAAACATTCAGCCCATATTACGGACAAAACCTAAATTGAAAAACTTTACAGTTATGACTATACAGCTTTTCAAAAACCATGTGTTATAGCTACGTGTTGACAAACAACTATTTAGTAAGATTTATTCGAATTTAATGCCGAATTTCAACGATCTGCGAGAAAAATGGTATAGACTAACAAACTTTTTTAGAATGGTTAAAAATATATGCTAAGATACTTTCGAGCTAAGGAATCCAATTTAAATTTCGTTGGTCCGCCGAGGCAGACGATCCCAAAAATGGTCAGCGTTTCGATCTAGAGCACTGGCCAGATCTCTTCAGTGTGTCTAAAAGACCAGCGCTCTTGCCACAGACGCCACGTGCGGATCGAAAGCCAGTCCCTATAACCACCTGATTAAAATTTCAAGTGTGAATTACAACGAAGAGAAATTTTGTGTTATATTATTTTTATATGAGCTCATTTCCCAGCACACGTGAAATTATTTCAGCCATTAAAATAGAGGTGAAGGAGAGATTTTGCGAACAAATTTTTCATCGTCAACGCTGATCACATGTTGGAACACTTCTTTACGAATCAGCCTGTATAAGCAATAATACTATACCTTTATTTTAATGATATATTTTTCTGAGTATTAGTTACTTAGGTATATAGTTCAGTTGTGGTTCTTATGTGGGCTATTTCAAACTGAATTTTTTGGAGTATCCCTCTAGATTTTTGATATACTGAAAAGATATTGAGCTCGTGGGTTTGAGTTTATATTCATCATTAAGGACAAAAAAGTCCTTTTCTTAATCTTGTAGTTATATTTATCGCCTGGCAGATGCACGGAATTATTCGCCTTGTCCTTCCCCAAAAGTTTTCCCGTCCGGGGGTATTGATGAGACCACTTGGGCCTCATTACGGAATTAAATTGCTTTCGCTGCCATTTCATCTGAAGTGGGTCACAAGAACGTTCGACGACGACAGGCCTTAAATTATTGTTGCGTTCCTTTCCCCGTCCCGGCGCCCTCCGCCACCCCCCGCTATGTATTTATTACTGACTGCGCAAAAATAAAGCGGACTCTCACGCTCAAGTGAAAAATACTAAAAATTAAGCGCCTCCAGAGCGTTAACGACTGCGAATATTTTTTCCCGTGGCATGAGGATAAATTGTCGAACGTGTTGATTTGCCGAAGCACACTGGCGGTGCTTTAAATTTTCTGACATCAATTTGAAGTGTCAGCTCGTTACAGGGCCGAGGCGAACGTGAATGCGAATCCGACGTCCCTGCAATTTTGCAGAATCCAACTATTTTCGCCCGCTGCGATCTGATTTTATTCCCCATTTGCACTATTTATCCCGTTGCTGTTCCAGGACTTTCTGGCAGCCCCGGGTTGGAGCGGTGGCGGAACGGGGGCAGGACAAAAGTGAAAACTCCTAAATTATGGCCGCCCATTGTTTATTTCCTGCTGCACAAATTAATGTAATTTGCGCATAAATATTTCATAACAACCGAACGAGCATTTGTCGCAAATTATTTGCAAAGTCATTTTTTCAAGTTCAGTGAACATTCGGATTTGACACATCCAGCCAATCGGGGTGGGGGAGCGGTGGGCGCCCGTGTGAGGGATGTGTGCATATCCTGGAATTGGTTTCACCACCAACTGGGGCACCCTGTTTATTCTTCCCAATTTCCACTCGGCCGTGTTGTTCCCGCTGTCTGAATGGAATCTGTTTGCCCCCGATTTCGACTCTTGACGTGCAGTGGAATTGCTTTTCATTATGCTTACGTAATTTGAATTGATAAAATTTTGGTGTAATTGGTCTGTTGTCATTATTGCTTTTTAATGGAAAACTCATTATAGGGCCACCCCGCCCCACTCGGCTGCTTCATTGCGACCAACCCAGTCAAACGCCCTGACCGGGTGTTGTCTAATCCAACTTATGCAGTAAGCCTCTATCTGATCCGTACTGCATACAAAATTAATTTTTAGCCCTAATTACCAGCTAAATATTCAAATTTCGATGCTTTTTAGTAACAAAAAATATTTTGCTCTAATGAATTATTGTAATTTTGAAAATCAAATCAATCTATTTATCAAACAACTCTCAGGAAAAGAAAATGTAAATAATGTATGTATATCAAGTTCGAGCATTTTACAACATTTATAGAGGTATTTCTTCCATTTGGTTTATTATTCTAGCACGTAATTCATCCAAATTCTGCGGTTTAGCTGCATATTGGATTAAAAAATAATTCGCTCTTTCCATTTACGAGTTCAAAAGTAGGTAGTTCTCCTCAACATTCTGAAGTCGATCTTCAGAATTTCAAAATGATGAAACTCCACAATCTGAATCATTTTTTCACCGAACAGTATTTTTTGAGATAGGGGGTACTATACTTTTTGAACACCCTGTATTTTAAAATTTATTTTGACGGGTGGTAAGGAACAAATTTAAAATAAGGCGGAACAGCTGCAACTTTAAATTAAACTCGTTTTTCTCGAAACTGCATTTTTTGATCTGGTGTAGGTGATTTTGAAAAATCGACGAGCATTTTTTGATCTGGCGTAGGTGATTTTGAAAAATCGAGTGTTGTGACCGATCACAAATCACAATTTCATTAATCGCCATACTCTTGTGATTCGATTGCGACTTATAGCCGGTCACTGAAAATTACTAGAATAGTGCCTGTACTGTAAAATAAAAATGATTGAAAGACCAACACAAAAGCTTCTGTAAACCCCCCTCTAAAATGATCTCAATGCGCGTAACCCTTTTACTCCTAAAAAAAATTGTGAGATCTTATATAGAGCTAAGCCCTAAGTGAGTTTGCTCGATGGTCAAAGAAAATTATGTGCATATAAGGCTTGGCTGTTTCGCATAATTATAGCAAATGGCAGTTTTAATAAATTTCCTGGAAAATATCATGTAAAATTTCACTTTTTTTACTTTAATTTATTACAAATACTTAATTCCTTAGTAACATTAAAGCTTAAGCTAAGTATTGCTGTTCGTAAGTACGGCAAGTGCTCCTATAAAAACTGCGTAGGTATATAAAAAAGGCCACCTCACGGATTTTGATGTGACGTTCATTTGGGATGGGATCAAAGGTGACAAATATACATATATGTAAAAAAAAAATTATAAATCACTTGTACTTCCCGAAATACGCGGAGACTAACAAAAGTTAGTCAGTTATACTGAAGAAATGAAAAATTTATAATTTTCCTCCGATATTTTAAAACTATATCAAGTTAAAATTTTTTACATATTATAATATATTAATATCATATAACATAATTTTTTAAAGTCTATAAATTCATTCCCTAAAGCAATTTTCAAAATCACCTTTTTTAGCTTCTCTTATTCACACTTAATTTATGTATATCTATATATGTAGTTGCGAACAAAATTATAAACCTCATTGAAATAAGATTCAATACCTTTCTTTAATTTAAGTTGTATATTTTCTCAATTTAAAAAAAGTGTTATTTGTTTCTTTCATAAATAGACTGTATTGAAAGAGACACCACACCATTTCAATAAGAGAATATGTATATATGTACATATGTATTATACAAACATATGCAAATGTGTTATTTAATACAATTGACAATTAATTCGCAGCGAATGTTTACCAAATACTGCTCATTTGCTAATTGCGCTTCTTCGAAAAGTAATTAGGTACAACCATAGACAAACTAGAAACATACATGTGTAGATGTCCATTCGCATGTATTTGGTGTTTGGCATTTGGGAATAAACTAAAGAGAGAAGAGCGCAAACTCGCGTCGCTCGCAAAAGAGCTTTACTTCGGCCGTATAGGCATAATTTTAAACGCGTGGTTTCAAAGATGTTTTGTCAAATGACAATATAAGGAGAAAGTTCGCTAAGAAAAAAGCGAATTTAATTATTGGTAATATCATGATCATTATCAAGAAACTTTATTTTAAGTCAACTGAAAAGGCTAAATAATAATTTATAACATTTTATTCAGTGATCCTTTCACATAATTAATTTAAGAAGCCACGTTTACATTTACATTGAAACTATATTTTATTCCAGACATAATTAAAGCATTATTAATAATATTTCGCAAGGAGAAAGTGTTATATTTTTTACTCGTTTTCATTGATCCTTTCAACTCTCCATGCTTCGATTTTTATTTTTTGTACTGGCCCCAAAAACGAATCATATATCATCCAATTAATGTAGGCACCCGCAGTTATTGTAGCAGACTTTCGATCACTACTAATTGAAATCTTCATGGAATCCCACTCCATATTGTAAGAATTTACTATGATCTTATTAATTTCGTAAGACGATGTTGTGTCCTAAAATGAATGAAATATTAAGAACACAAGTTATATTGAAAATCGTTTAAAATTACATTTACTGTAATATTTTTCGCAAATGTGGAATATTCATGATATTCTTCGTTGTATTTATCTTCCCCATGTAGCTCATAGTCAGCTTCTGTTGAATAGAATAGTTCGTCATTTAACACTCGTTCACCCCATTCTACAATTTGATCCGAAGAAGCCGCAAAAGTTGTCCAAAGTAGTAATATAACTAATATAAAAACTTTCATTGTCTACAAAGAACAATGAAATTCATTACAAATTTTACTGATTAAAAAATAAATTACCTCCTCAAATAACACAAAAGCGATAACCGGCGACTGAAGTAAAACTGAGATAAATTTGAATTTTTTGAAACTTTAATAAGAATTTTAACCTAGCATTAACACAACTTTATTAGCAATAAAACTTTTTTATTTATCTTTATTGCTTGCATGCTTATAAAATCGTTTGCTCAACTGTTTTAATACATGTGTTGAATAAAGTCGTCATATATATAGTATTTGTTCAGAGAAGTACACATATTTCAATATGTGATACAAATTACATAATTTTATAGGTTAGCTTATTAGATTTTAACCGCGATGTTGCTTTAAAAAAAATCGTGGGCTGCTATTTTACCTAACATCGACGAATTTGCATATTTTAACCACGTCGTATCTGTTCTAAAGCATAGAAAATGAAATAAAGTGAAATAATCTTAAGACCCAATTGTAATGATTTATAAAAAGAGACCTTATCTTACCAGAAGTCACAATTGAGATTTTATCATAATCTTAAAGAGAAGAGTTTAAGTACCAAAAACAGACGCTTATTAAGCCAACATTTAAAAATTAATGAGCTTTTCAAAATTGAAATATAAAAAAAATCAGTTTTGAGAAAATTGATTTTAAAATTTTCAAACATTTGCAATTTGATTTCCTAACGATAGCATTACATTAATGAAAATTTAAAGCTCGTGAACTTTGCATACAGTGTGGCAGAATACCATCCCAACTTCGTAATACAGCAAAATCTCAAAATCGCCAATTTTGAAACTACCGTCAATTTTTCTCTCTTGAAAATATGGCTTTGGAAAGAAAAACATTTCTTATATAACGCAGCACAATTTAAAATTTTCCATGAATGTATTAAAAAAAACAAGTTTTTTTGTATCATATACTCACACTTCATAAGAGTATCAGACTTTCTAGCTTTTTACGTATAAAAACAAAATTTTTATATTTCTACGCAGGGTTTTTAGAACTAAAGAAAATTATTCGTGCTTAATCCTAGTATAGACTTTCTTCCGATTCTTATAATTCTTGATCAATTAGGTATTCATTTTTTCATTCACCACCTTCAAAAGTATTCATGTTTTCTATTTAAGAAATTATTAAATATTAAGAGCATACATACAGTACTTTATTACTAATGGTTTTGTGATATGGACAAATTTTGTTCTCTTTCACAATCTGTACTGTGAATGCTTATCAATAATCACCACAAAATTGTAAATATTATAGCAAGTGTTTTAATTCATTGTTCATTATGGTTTTAAATGGAACGTTTCTTAAACATGTCAATCACAAGATTGAACCAAAAATTTGGAACAAGAAAATTTAGATGAGTCATAGACCAGTCAAATTAGTCATTAAAATCGCAAAGCGTGATATAGTACTTTTGAAATAAATTGTTGATCCTGGTGATCCTGTTAAAGATAATGGAACAAACTTATTAAATTATTGTATTGTCATCCAAACTAAACCTGTATGCAAAATTTCAACTTAATCGGAAACCGGGAAGTGGGTCAAATTTAACTTCCAAGATTTTTTTACATAGTTAGTTAGTTACAGGTGAAGCTAATAAAAGCGTGTTAAAAACTGCAGATTTTCACTTATTACGCAGCAAGCACAGGTTTTTCGAAGCTACAAATTTGGGTTTACGCTAGTCTAACTGGTCCTATCAACATATCAAAAATTTAGAACTACATCACGGTTTGTGATTGCGAAAACGTATGGAATGTAGGTTATTCATACATCGGAAAAAAATATTCCACTTTGTTATCTCATTTAAGAAGATTATTGCACTTTTAACCCTTTCATAGTGAGGTAAAATTACGAATTCTGGTCAAAAAAAGGTCTAGTTTTTTCATGTTCGAAAATGCTTCGGAATTTAATAAAACATGTAAAAAAACGTATTTTATATGTATCTTGTACTTGAATTGTACTTGACGCTCTGATCGTGACTGTCATGGGATACACTGTGAATGGGTAAAAATTCTTTAAATACTTATTTCGATTTTTGTGGGGGGTAATTGCTAAGATTTTATTAACGTAATTAACGGATACTGTCAAGTTTAGCACTTAAGAAGCCACATCCGGCAATGTCGGTGCGCAGAATGGCTCTGGACATGACATACTAAAAATAAAATTTATCTCAACTTCAGTCCCACCCAGAAAAGTTTTCAAAATTGGGTCCAAAAGGATAGGGTCGTAGTTAAGCAAACTGGAAATTTTTTATATGTACATGCAGTCAGAATCCCCGCCATAGCAAAACATGAACAAGTTTCCAACTCAATTCAGAACTGCTCACCCCGGAGGCATTAAGCGGAATTATTCATATCCGAAGACAGAAAAGTTCTGATTTTCGCCGCAAAAAAAAAATCGTTGTCTTAAAAATTTCAATATTTCCCAATCTCGCGCGTGTGACAGTCAGTCGGCACCCTACGTGCTTTCAACGAAATTCAGAATAATTTTATCGCAGAGTAATAATCGTCTTGTGGCCCCCTGTCCTACGGCTCGGAGCCCCCGAAGATGTGCCCTGGTGACTATCATACCCGGAGACTTGGACGCCATCCGCATCCTTGGAGGGCGGAAAAAAAGTGAACAAGACGAGGTGGATAAAGGTGGCGCTTAGGGATTTGCTAAAGAGATTTATGTACATATTTTCTTAGTTTTAATCTCCTTGTGCACTCCCAGTTTCCTTTGTGAGTCCTACTATTCCACTCCTCCGAGCATGAAGACACAATAAATCTCATTTAATATTTATTGCTGATTTTTTGGTGCACTCTCGCCCAATATTGACCCAGCCTGATTTATGTGGATTATCTCGGAATTGCTCGAATTATACGGCGATTATCGTCTAAGGCCGCGGTAATAGACGACCGTGGAGAATTAATGCTCGCCTTCTTGTTTTCCTAGGAAATTCTGATGCTATCGCTGAGCCAATCTGTTTTTCCTGGAATTTTGTTCTTCTAGGATTAACCCTGGCATGTTCAAAGAAGCTCTCCTTTTCGTTAAGGATGCAAAATTTTATTACACATTAATGCTCTGGAAGTATGCGGATATCTTTCCAAGGTTATTGACTACACAGTATACCCTTTGTGTTCACTCGAAGGATTTCTTCTCATTTTTAATCATGAAAAGATTAGACGGAGTTGAATCAAATACTCGTATTATGCATACATATAGTAAATTATGATTGCATGCATCAAGTTCAATATAAACGAGTTGAACTAGTCTTAACATTCTCTTTCTAACCTTTAAAATTTCTTTTATATGTAAATGAAATAATCCCTGAAATCTACTTTGTGCAATGATAGTTTTTGAAAAATTTTTTTAAATAGAAATACTTTGTTATTCTTATTATACTGCACATTCCTGCGTTTCCTTAACAAAGCATCATAAAAGAATTTCTTTACATCTGAAGAATGCACTTTTACTTCTAGCAAGAGAATTTCTTTACATCTGAAGAATGCACTTTTACTTCTAGCATTCTTTTAGTTATCCTCCTTCAAACATAGTTTGTCTTTTTCGTTGGGTTAATTTGACCTATTTCCCGCAACAGCCAATAAACTTAAATTTTCTTTTTCTGCAAGCAAAAGTTTTGTTGCCACATTTATACCTTAAAAAACCAGAATATGTAGGTACACGAAACATGTTATTATAGAACCTATACCTAACCATATGTTTCGTAAGAGTTGAAGTAGAGTTCATAATTTATGCAAGACATAATTCGATTTAGATAATACTCGTACAAATTTAGCTAAATTAAATTACATAATTAAAAGTGTGCCACATATAAGATACAGAAGGATTGAAAGTCCTCCATATTTTGCTTTTCTAGGGTTGAAAGTGCAAAAAAAAATTTTTGCTTATCAATATTTGAGAGCAGGGTCCTTCAATAGTAAAAATAAAAACATATTAAACTTTGTGGTCATTACAACGACTTTCCTGAATTTCAAAATAGTGCTATTATCTCGAAAACCCAAAGGTTTTTTCTTTTTGTTTCAGTCTGTTATCCGTTTTTGTTTGGACGTTGACTTTAGGGACACCCTGTATAAACTTACGTAGATTTTGATGATTTGAAAGATCAAAAGGCCAAATTAAAAACACGAAAAGAAACTCATTTATTTAATTAATTTTAATGGTTAAATATCTCTTCTTAAAATTTAATAATCTTTTTATTTTCGATTAAATTTAATTTAATTTTAATTCTAGACAGCATTTAGTTATTTGATTGTTCAATCGATTATAATGTGAGACTGATAAGATTGACTTTTAAAAATGCTGATCTTTTGTTTTTTTATAAATTATGTTTTTGCATTGCACTCCTTTTAAATAAAGGATTCTGTTGTAAACCATTTTTTAATCTCCAGCTACTGCTCACCACAGTGGCCATAAATTTTTTCCTTTATAGGTGCAGATAATTTAAAAATAATCAAAATTACTTTATTTTTTATATTTGAAGAAATATACAAAATACAAACAACATTAATGATCATTTTGTATTAAGTGAAAGAAGCAGAAGCAAATGTGTCCACTACCTTTTTTATCCGCACGCGTCAATTAATGCCACGAGCGTACGATCTGGATGACAAATTGAATGACAGCATTCGTCGAGTGTGAACAAAACAGCGCGAAATTAATACTTTAATGAGACATTCAGAATATGGCGGGCGACACGTCCTGCAGAATGCAGATGGAGATGAGCCAGATATGGTGGCATTGTCAGGCTCATGCAGTCTTCAAGCTGAACGCCCATGATAATCGCTATTAATTATGCAGGTAACTAATACGTGCGATGCACACTTCGTCCAATCATCAACATATTGCTGTGTAATCACAGTCGCCGTAACGACAGTCCTACCTCACTTACTATGCAAATGAGCTGGGGATACCTCTGGTTGCCATGCCTCCCTGGCCCGACGACGATACACGGCTGTGACCCACGATGTGACCTCTGATTAAATTAACTTCACAATTCTCCGCAAGGCACTCAAAAGCATGCTCATTTGCAAAAATATAGCTCTTTCGCTGCATTACCGCACAATTAACTCTAATGGCACTATGGGGATGAATCACCGAGGATGTGGAACGTCATGCGGCATACCGACGCGGCGTTATCACTTTTAATGCACAATAATTTCGCGAACGACGCAACTATCAATGCAATTTTGCAGTTATTATCTCTTGGGGCAGGTGACAAACCGTAGGCGTTTTATGCGTAAACAAAACTACTCGCGTGACTCGCGTCGCGGCATTTTGCGCGACTGCTTCCAGCGGATGGTTTTCGAACAGCAAAAGCGCAACGGCGCGGCGGCGGCGACGATGGCGTCCGCGCCGCGACATCGACTCGACGGCATGGACAGCAGCTGAGAAACACATGAAGGCCCATGAGCACCAATAAATCGCCGCGGACAGTCGCAAAACAAACGACGATTGTCGTCGGACGCGACGGCTTGCGGGGCCGTCGTCTGTCCGTCGTCGATCGTCTCGTCTAGCTCCGGGGGAAGACTTTGTACTTTTCAGACCAAACGGCGAATGATGAGCCGCAAAGCAATCTTGAGTTCAATCAACCGGAAAATGTGTCCCCCGATAGTATGACGTATGCTATCGGGGCACCGTAGCGACTGGACCGTCTTGGAACCAAGTCTTATTAAATGACCAATTCCAGGAGAAGATGGCGACTGGAGCCGTTAGTTGTCCGATGGTTGAACAGAATAGGAGCAGTGAACCCAACAAATTCAGTTTTGCATAGATATACATACCTAGAAGTGGATCAAACAATTGAATATACAATCCCTGAAAATTGAACGAAATCAACTTTGACCCTATAAGAAATCGCAGTTTGCTGCAATTTTCTATTTGTTTGTACAATTTAATATGCTTTTATAAACAAACACAAACAAAACTACTAATTACACTTTTAACAACAACAACAACAAAATAAGAATCCCTTCTCTATAAAAAGCATTTCTAATAAAAGAGATTAAATTAACCAATAATCTGAAGTTTGCCTTAAAGGAGGATGAGTAAAAATTTATAGAAATAGGTCCTAGACCTTCCTCTAGCAATGAATTATATATTATAGGTATACATATAGTTATCACCTTCATAGATAGTTATGTATTATACATATATGAGCCGTTGAGAATCATAGTGGTGTAAGTGAAGTTTTAATAGTTTATATGGTATTTAACAGGGTGAGGGGTAAATGATGTGATTTAAATCTTAACCCAGTTTTTAAAAATTGTTGACTTACACCACCATGATTCTCAACGGCTCATATGTTACTGATTCTCATACTGTAACGACAAAAGTCCTTTTTGGATAAAAATCCTTAACAAAATTGCTAAATTTCAGTTACTTTTGATTTCAATTAATTTTTCCGCACATAACGTCAAAACAATGGATTTTTAATTTTGTATTTTTTTATCTGATTATTTTAACAACCTTGAATATCGTTGAGGAACTCAGTGCGGTAGGGTGGGAGGACGTTAGTGAGTATCGACAGACTGTGTGAAAAAGGACAATTTTTCGCATAACATGAGATTAACATACAATAAATTGTTACTTTTTAAGGTCACAGAGTTGTAATATTAGCAAATGTTCTACTTAAAGTAACCTAAATATTTCTACATTGTATATCATTCACTACTAGAGGTGGGCTAGACCAGAACGCCCATTGTCCTTTAAGTAAAGTGATGCCAACTCAATTCCAGAAATTGCTCGATGCCTCGCACAGCGCAGGCGCACACGAATTGACCGTCAACTCCCCGCACCAGATTCTGACGTCAGAATTTCCCTCAACAAAAATGACCGTATTATTATTTCTATTTCCAAACTACATGATTATTAAAAAATAGTGAAGATTCTTGTTTATTGAGAATTTTGTATGAAGTTTCACTTCGTTCAAGAGTCTCGAGATCGCGCTTTTTTTTTATCAAATAATATTGAACTTACCTATCCTTGATATAAATATAATTTGTTTTCAAAACTCTTGCTCGTATTGCTTATAAATTTAATAAAAATTCGTTATAAACATTAATCAATCAACTCAACTCGCCCAATTTTGATACAATTTGAACGTCTCTCGAAACCTATGAAAGCATTACTTATTTAGAATAATAATAGCTGTAAAAGTTTGAGGTCAATAAAAAAGACTTCATTTTACAATAAAATAAATTTAATTCCATTATTTATGAGGCGGTTTGCACACATTTCACTAAGAGCTCTTCCATTCATATTTTGGATTAAATTGTGAAATCCCTCCGTTTTCAAAGGGGTTAAAAGGTTTAAATGAATTTAATGAAATATAACGCTCCATATTGCATACAGGAAATCGAATTTAAAAGAATCTAAATGCGCCAAAAATTTGCTCTCAATTAGCGGAATGAATGATAGGCCCCTCACGGTACGATTAATGTTGGTAATTTTATGTTATCGAAACTTTTATGGACATAGTCATTGGATCGGTGGATATAATCGATTCAAGTGGTTTAAAATCCCTGATATAATAATTGCGAATAAAAAATCGATAATCGCTACTCTGGCGGTGAAGTGTGATGTCCTTGTGAAATTTGAATAAAACGTTAATATACCGGATTCCATTAGCACAAATAGTATTTGCACAGCCATGTACCAGTGAGCTGTGGGTTGTGTGCGGTGGATGGATAAAGTGGTGCGAACAGGATGATTTTTCAGAATCAGAATTGAGGAATTTGCTTGCTTGCGAAAAGATTTCAAATTGAAGCACCCTGAGAATGAAGGGTGACAACACAATTTCTATCGCGACTGACATTGCAATCTTACAAATAATTTCGACAGTACCAAGAATTGCTTTTGCATGTAAAAGGTCAAGAGCTCCGGCAACTTTCTGAAAAAGAAAGGTTATTGGATATGAATTCCACAATTATACTATTCCAAAAACTTTCTTTAAAACAAAAATAGGACCACCACCAAAACAATTAAAACCAGTAAAATAATATATCAAACGAACTTCACAACGAAATGTTCTAATGGTTATTTTGTACTTTTTAGTTTTTTATTGTTTTGAAGACGGTTCCATTGTTTTTTTTAGAATAATTTTTAATTCAGACTTCTTAGTATTAACTATAAAATAAGTCTGGTGCTACATACACAATATGTAGTCTACAAATATATCCATATATTTTAGTCATGTTAAGTATTTTAGATTCACTATTTTGAGTTTTCCATATTTGAAATGAACTGATTATAAAGTTCTCATACGTACGTATACTTGATTTCCGAGATTTCAATTATATTTAGGCTGTGTGCGAAATCTCTTTCGAATATCAATTCGATCATTTCAATCATTTCAAATGACAAAAATTGGGAAATGTTATGAAAAGTGTGCGAAATCTTTAACGTATCATTTCAGCTGTCAAGCTACCCAACTTTATTATAAAAGTATTTTGTTGAAATAATATAGCTTGTTTTAGAGTAAAAGGAACTTGTAATAGATATGGGAATAATGAAATATTATCTCTTTTTTACCTTAAGAGGACTTAAGGCACAAAAGTGACTTTTCAAGATCTGATCTGAAATGATCAGAACGTCATTGAAATGCCCGCTCTGAGGCTCATCATTTCGGCGCCATCTTGTTTTCGAACTTGAAATGACCGAAATGATCGAAATGATATCATTTCACTTGATTTCGCACACAGCCTTAGTATTAAATTATTATTAATTTAAGTGTGGTTACTCTCTAATTAACAAAAAATCAAACATATGTACATTTTATTCGCTTTTTTTACAAGTTATAAACATCATTTCTCTAGAAGTCCCAAACTACTGGAATGTTGAAAAATCCTTTCTTATATCTAATAGGTACGTTATAAAACGTTCAAATTTATAGTTCTAGTTTGACTATTCCGTGAGGACCAGTCTTTTTATATGCATGCATACATATTTATGCTCAATTTCAATTAAACCCAACAGAAAAAAAAAACCTAGTTTACTCGCTTAGGAGTTGAGTTTCGAAAAATTCTTTCCAAACACTTGGATTAAGCCTAATTTTAAGATTTCTGAACCTAGTCTCATACTTTTTATATTGTTTCATTGTGATAAATTGCTTTAAAATCGAGGGACTAATATTGACTTCTTGATTAGCTTTTCATGGGTCCAATAAACAAAAGAAAGATGCAATACACATGTACAATATAAAAATACCGACAATGTACAATGTATTGCGTAAATTGTTTGTAAATATTGGTCCCTAAAAGTTATTTTGACCACAGCCATTGCTTCTTGCTAAAAAATGCTCATTCTACCGAGAAATTACAAGCTGTAAGCCGCACGAAATTTATAGTACGAAGCTAAAGCATAAATTTTTATCGCTGAAAAAGAATCCTGCAAAAATTTCGCGTCTTGAAATTAGAAAATTTTTCCGATATCTGGAATTCGACAATATTATGTTCGCTCAAAGGAAGCCCGCCCTGGGGCTGGTGCACCAAGTGCATCCTGAACAGGAGAGCTCAAACTCGCCAAATACTTTTGCATCTTATGCATATTTAAACGGTAGCAGCATTTGCTCAAACAGTGGTTCATCGACTTCGACGGTCCTGCAGCGGGACTCATCCAGAAATGGAATTATGCATGAGGATGCATTTCGCCCAAAGATTAGCCCCAAGGATGCACGCAGATGCTTTAAAATAGTTATTGGCTTGGTTAACACATCGGCTAGTTTTGTTCGTGAATATCTGCAAAAACTGCTGATAATGAAAATTGAGAATATATCTAAACTTTTCAGGTCTCAAGAGTATAATACAATATTTCTTCATCTTTATCTGTTGGTATTACTTGCACTAGTTACCTAGATATCTTGAAGGTCAACTTTCCGAATCTTCATTTCGAATATTGGATACTAAAATTTCTTACTTTATTAGAATACACTCAGAAGAAAAAAATGCATTTTAAAATTCAAATGCGATAAGCTTTGAATTGAAGTTAAAAGTCCTTATTTAAACTTGAAGTTATTTCCAATTAAAGAATAAAACATTTGTTTAGAGCTCACAAAATTTTTCTGGTAATCGATATTTTCAGGAAGAACCTTGCAATTATGAAATAAGTCTTTTCATGTAAATACTTACAACCCCAGAACATCTTCGTGTAAAAGTAATCAATTCTATAATTGATAACGTAAGCTATTGAAATTACAAATCGATATTAAACTTATAGGGTATTTTCCGATGACTGCTACGGAAACTTCAAGACTTGAGTTCTACTCGCACTTGTCCGTCTTATTTCTTTTCTTCGTATGTGATTTTGTTTTCCTAAAAGAATTTTCCGCTATACATCCCTTTAAATGAAATGCGTTTTCCTTTTCAATGTACAACTATAATTAAGCTTTAAAAGTGTATTTGTCCTTAAATTAAAAACATATAAGGTATTCGATTGAATTTTGAAAAACATTCAAATCAAATGATTTTCATATTTTAAAGTGACCACCAATTGAAATTTTTTCACGAAACATCGGTTTTAAATCTTAGATTGAAATAGTTTTGCGAACAATTTTTATTACTTCACAACTTTTAGAGACACCAAATTTAATATTTTCTTTTGTACGAATTCATGTCGTCGTGTATTTTTTTTAAATTTTAATTTTAGTAATTCGCAACAATAGTGAAAACGCTTTGATTTGAAGCTGATATTCTTAATCCTAAGTTATCCTTTCTCTAAATGTGTTCCCAGAAGAAACCTGTCCTTTGGCATATAAATCATATCTTTGGATTTTCTGCAATATTTCATTCTATTCCTTTTGCCGAAAGGTGGAATTCCCAAGTTGTCTACTTTGGGATAGAAAAGCGTCGGAGGCACGCAGTTAAAGGATATAACCGAAATAGAGGCCACATGTGTGCATAATTTTCTTCGTCATAAATTTTGACGCGCACATGGACCCGACACTTTGCAATCACCACCCCGGAGATGGAGTGAAGAAGTTGCTTTTTAATTTTTTATCTGCCTGCAAGACCCGGACTGAGGTGATGGTTAGCAACATTTCTGGTGGAAGCAGGGAACCCTTTGCACCACACAACGTGACGTGCCATGGGCACGGTGCCGTGCTCCCCTTATCCGAGACCGGCACATAATGGGATTGCGTTGTGTAGGAAAAGCACTAACCCTTTGGCTGTCGTAGGCATGAGTCCCTTCATCCTCACAATAAATAACCGCCCTTATCAATCACCCGGGAAAATTGAAAAAAATTGCCTCGCTGAGATGCCACTTCTAATCGCCTGCTCCAGTGCTTTGACACCGCGTAGAGACAAAGTGGTTCACGGGGGAAAGCATGCTCCTATAAATTTTAAGGAAAGCTGCTGTCGAGCACGTGAATACGTGCGAGCACTCGCCAGCGATTTTTCTTGTTTTATTAATGAGTACAGGAACCTCTGACAAGTTCGTCCTCTTTTCCCTGCGCATCCGCCATTACAACCGGATGCATGTTCCGGGACTAACATAACACAAAATTTAATTTCCTACCCGTTGACCGAGGGTAACTTAAAACGCATACTCCGCGTCAGTTGCATACGTACAATTAGTTGTTTATGCGTTTTGGCCATTTTTGAGGTCAGATCACTTATCTGACAAATAAAATATTATAAGCCAAATTTTAAAATTTTAATGACGGTAAGTTTTGTTAACAAACTTTTTAAGGACACTAAAGAATAATCTATATAAAAGCAATATATTTTCTTTCATATTTTGATAGTACGAGGCGGTACAAGGCGGTTCAGAAAGACGTGTTCCGTGCCAAAAAAGCTTAATTTTAATTTAGGGGTCAGTTTTGGCGGGCAGAAACGGATAATTTAAAAAAAATGTATTCTCTACTATATCGTGTGGGGTATGTAATGAAAGCTTATCAAAATGCGAGTTCAAAAATATGTTTTATATTTTTAACATGAAAACCTTTTTTAACAAATTATTCAAAAAACGCTAAAAAATTGCTGTCCCTAGCCTTATTGAAAACAATATAGGTATTTTAATTCTGAAAAAAAGTCATTAACATTGGTAAAGAGGTATAGATCGAACGAAAATTACTAGGTTAACACTATCTAAGACAGTTTTGTTTTTATCACTTAAAAACTACCTTCCAAAATAACCTTCCTCAGTTGCGTCCTCTCGCCGTTAAATGAATAAGACGGTTATTCATGAATTTAGTCAGTGTAGTTTAGTATGATCCATGTATCATATAAACATTTATGCTATTACTTCTATAGTAATTATTATAGAACCGGAATTAAATACTTGTTAATATTGTAACATTTTCTTTGAAAATTCACTATACCTTCATTCATCCTACATGAATTTCACTTCTAAACAATTTACTTTTAATAAAACAGAAATGTCTGAGCCTTTAATGATCTTTTAAAAAGTTTATAATTATATAAGTAGCTGCATACATATGTATGTGTATGTTCAGTGACAAGTAAAATTTAACCAAGCAAAATTAAACCAAGGTTTTGTCTCAGATACCTTTTGATGTCGGATTGACAATTTTTTGAGTTATTTATGAATTTCCACTGCTTTTAAAGAGATTGTAATTAAGAATAGATAAACCAATTTAGTTTTTTAATTAAATAATTTTGTTTTACATTACAATTTCAGAAATCAACAAATTCGACCCACAAGAATATAGTAACAATTGAATTAATTAGAACAACGCTTATTCGATTCACTTTTCTTCAAACTCTTCTCATATTTATCTATACCATTCAATTTTATAAACCAAAAATAATAAATAAATAAATAAATAAATAATAAAATAAAAATGTCTTCCGGCCATCAAATTGTCTGTTTATTCATATTAATCTTGGAAACGGCTAAACCGATTTCAATGGGACTTTGACTGAAGAGTAGATGACTTTGTTGAACATAATTTAAGACCGCGGGCAAACTAATAAAATATATAGAAATAGTCTCAAATCAGCGCCATAAAATTCATAAGTTGCTTTTGTTAACTAACCACAGATGCTTCAAAAAAAGAATCAATGTCGAAAGCCTGAAACTGAAAAAACGGTTTGTTAGAAGTTTTACCTTTGGCGCCTAAAAGCTGTTTGATTTTCACGATCGCTTGATCGCTTTAATTTCTCACATAGCTGTACAAGGGAAGATCACTTACGTCAGTCTACGCAAACGACATCTGCTAGATTCTAGTTGAGACTCGAAACACAATGCAATCTTCACAATCTCGATCGCTGTCACTGTAGACGAATTACTTGCGTCTCGCGGGCACACGATCGATGCAAAGTAAAAGATTAATGACGTGACTCGGGCAACGTAAGACCGAGCCAGGCTCGAGTTAGCGTGCAACCAGCCTCGAGTGATTAATGCTTTTTTTTGAAACTTTGCTTGGCTAAGGCAATCGCACCGCAGTCTCGAAGCCGCTTTCTTTCTTTGAGAAGCGATTTAAGGAGTCACCAGTGCTCGAGCCAATCGAGGTCATTGCCACGTGTATGCAACGCTTTTGGACACGAGTTCCATGTATGCTACGGCCGATCGAAATGTTGGGGAGTAAATATCTGTTTTAATTAATTACTTCCTTGCGGGGAAAATAAGCGATTGCAAACACAATTAGAATTTTCTAAGCATTAGTTATCCGTCGGGTCAACGAGTTTATTCTTACCTCGCAAGGTGATCTTATCAAAATAGTTTAATCAAAAACACTCAAGGTAATTCAAAATTAGGGCAGATCGCCCTCTTATCGCCATTATTGAGCACCAAAAATAAATTTAATTGAAAAAAACTGCTGGAGAGATAAGCTTGGTGATCTTCAGTGATTTGTTTGTTCGCTTTAAAGTAGTTTTATTAAACATAATGGATAAATTGTTCGGTTAGATAGAGCCAGGTACGTAGTAATAATATTTTGTTTTTCTCTTCAGTTTATGTATGCGAATGTTAGGACCAACTTTAATTTTATGTAACCAAAGCCAAAGATATTCCCCATTTATTTATTTATTTACATACATATGTACATTATTTCGAGCATGGTCGCTAATCTTGAGAAAAAATTGTACCTTCTCTCTAATATGATTATTTGGTTGCGTGTAATTACAAATCGTGTTACTCAAAATCGAGTTGGTCTACACTGATTCATACAATTTTTGCGATAACATTCTGAGTTATCGCAATTTTTAACCGTGGGGCTCACCGTAAAAGTCTATCTAAATCTTGAGCGACTATAAACAGCATTACTAACCTAACTATGTATATAAAACTTAGCCTATATTTTCTTATAAAGTATACATATGTATTATGATTATAAAGACATATACATATGTATGTGTGTACATATATTTTATGCAACTAAGAAGATAAATAACTATACGAACTATTGGCACAATAACTATTAACTGGGTAGCACCATTCTTCAAAAGTATGATGTTTTTCCAATTGGGAAAGCAATTAGGAGACTATGCATATTTCTGGCCAGTAGTTTCTTATTACAATAACAGTTTTATTAACTTACACAATGCATCAATTAAACAATTAAACTAAAAATGTCCAGATGTGTGTTTAGCTTATTCTGTAAATTAATTGGAATGCATATTCAAAAGAAGAAATGTCGGCCAATTGAAGTTCATTATATCATTCTATTTAAGTTGATTATGCCTAGACTACGTCACATTCGTTGTCTCAATATTGGCATATGAAAAACGTAAAAACATGCATGAAAGCAGTAAATATTTATACTGTAACTTGTACCCATTCCACTGAAATAGTAAAATCATTAAAGGGTACATATATTATATGGGATCGTTTAAATTACCAGAGATTTTATAAGTAACGTCTTTCCTTTAATGTTTTTATATCCCATAAAATTAATATAGCCAACAAAATGGGAAACTTGCCTTCAGAGAGCAGTTGAAACTTTTTCAAGTTAAAGAAATTCAAATAAATACCAGCAAAAATCAATGTATTCATTGTATTATTTTTATTGATGTGGTTGAAAAGTAAATCTTGGATGAAAAAGAACTTTTTCCACTAAATAATGTACGTTACATTGCAGTTCTTTTAAAATCATAAAAGAATAATCGTTAATAACTCCTCCACACTGCAAATGAAACACTTCATTAATAAATATGTGCTCAAGTTTACGATCTTACTTTCACGCTGTTAAAGCATCACGAGCAAACCCATTGCCAACCGTTGCGTTATTACCTGCTCTTGGGAACTTTTTACTTTCCCATAAATTACATAAGTTGAAATTATTCCTTATTAGCGGTATCAGACAATAGAAGCTAACTTGATTTTTATTTTTAAATGCAGAAAAATTACACTATAGCATTGACCGAAATTAATCAAATGATTTAAAGATAAATTTTAAATGAACTACTTGACGATAATTAATCATAACTTTAATAAGTTTTTTCATACTTCTAACAGTATGAAATCGGAATTTATTCAAAATCAAATCGCAATTTATTTTTAAACTCTACACTATCTTAAAGCCCAGTTATAGTCGGAAAATAATTAATATTGAAGCGAATTTTTTCTTTTCTTCTCTTCTTCAATTAACTTATTTTCTTTTGAGGGTAAAGAAGCCACAATAAAAAGTAATTATTTATCATTTAAAAGTTTTATTTATAAAATATTTTATTTTATATAATTTTTATTTATGTTAAATGCACAATGAGTAGGTATTTCAGTTTCAAAATATTTACAAGAAGTGCCAAATTGTCTTTTACTTTTAATTTTTAAAATTCTTTTCTACGAAGTAACATTAGCACAGTAGGTATGAGGTCCCACAATATTATTTCAAAATGTTAGCGCTTTTGCAAAGTTGTTACAACTAATCCCCAGCTACCTTGCGATTAATACTATAAAATTAACTAACCCGTCAATTCTACGTTAGTTTGGTACGTCTTATGATACGACGGTCGAAAAGTGGTAGCTCCGTTTAAAGAGTTGAAATTACAAACCTGAATTAAAAAATACGCAAATTAGTAACACTATTATAAAAATATATTTTCGGTTATAAAGAAGTGGTCCTGCATAGAAATGCAAGACTAAGATTTCAAAAAAAAAAAATGAAAACTTAAATTGAGATGCTCTCATCTTGAATGCGACGACAGACCTTTGCCCCAGGCCCCCCTTTTGCGCGGCCGCGGACCTTTAAATGCCTCGCAGTCCGCGGAATTTGACACCCCGGCACCTTCCGCCTCACTGCCGACCGCGAGAATTTCCCTCCGCTGCCTGCTGCGTCCCCATCGCGGGCTCGGTTTCGCCTTGAAAGCATCAGCTGCAGCCGACGAGTGAGATTTTGCACGTGACCGAGCGCACGTTGCAAACTGCTACTATAATTTTCCTGACCCTAAAAGTAGACATTTTTCGAAAAAATTTTGATTCGACCTGTATAACGCTCTTTGCGACATCTACATTCGAATAGATGCAGCAATTTTTTGCCCTCGTAATTCTTACTGGAACAGCCACTCACACAAAGAACAAGACAAAATTCGCCATCTGTGACGAGATTGAGGCGGCGTAGGCACCCGACAGCTGACATTTAAAAGGTAAACAGAGGGACGGCAGCCGCAAACGAGCTACAGATTCCGTGGAGATCAGACATCGTGCGCTGCCAACCACTCGTATATACCAAGCGATATTTTGTTCGGTTTTAAAAACATTTAAAAGTAAAATACTCAGGAAGTCAGAAACTATGAGTTTCCTTGCGAGAAGCAGTCAAGTCCGGGCCGTGTCCCAGCTGACACAACGAGGTGATTACAAAACGAGTGAAAATAGCCGGGAAGTGAAACTAACGATTTTTATTTTCCCTACAGCCGCGTGCTTCGCTTCAACCACAGCAAAGACCCCAGAGGAAAAGAAATCGTGGAGCCCCCGGATGGCGGAATTTCAAAAGAAGCTGCGACAAAAGACACCAATCGGGCGGCTCGATGAAATTATTGGGAAACACCCGTACCAAGAGCAGGAGCCTCTAAAACCATGGCCCAACAACACAAATCCCTACACAGGCGAGATTGGAGGCCCTGCGGGTCCAGAGCCCACTCGGTACGGCGACTGGGAACGGAAGGGACGTGTATCAGACTTCTGAGGCTTAGCCCCAAACCAAAGACTGATGTTAGGATTATTTATAAAATTTAGTATTTAGCGCCTATTTCAACGTAAATTAGTGTGATATATTTTGCCTAAAATAAAAAGAAAACAATACCAGTGAAATATCAATTTTGGAATTTTCCCTCAACCGCGCTTTCCTCCGAAAGAGTCCTCTTGATCATTTCCTCGCTCATCTTCCACAAAGCCAGCGAAAGGTCGTCATTCTGCGCCAGCTTGCTCGGCTCACAAAAAAAGCAATTGTTGAAATAAAGTCCAGTGAGCCCGGTCAACTCGTGTGCGGTGGCACAGTAAACGGTTGTCGCGGCGGCTTGTTGCTAAAATTAGAAAACAATTTAAACGTTCCGCATTCGGAGAAGTGGCGGACACGCATTTAGCCTACCAGTGATTTGGTGAAGGGCCTCACTATCGCAAAGAGCAGCCTGTAGAACCACCAGTTGCGGGGCAGTCTCGTCGACACCATGTTCCCCGGGTGCGCGGCAAACACAGAGATCCCACGATCTTGCCACCTCTGTCGAGAAAAAAAAATTCGTTAAAGCAAAAGTAAAAAGAACCCCTTCTTCAACTACCGCAGCGCAAACATGTAAACAAATGCGGCTGACTCATTTCGAATTCAGTCAACCTTTGAGCCGTGTATCGCCTACTCTTCGTTTGCCGTGAATCCATCATGATCAAGAATAGATAAATCCCTATTCAATGAACAAAGAAAACGTTCAAAGTCTGGATTAAACTATTTCTGAAAATGATAGAGGTAAAAGTCTCTCTTAATCTCCCTTCTTTACAGCCACATACTTTTAAAAAACAGTTTCTATTGTTAGATCCAATCCAGGTTAACTCCTCATCTGGCTTCTAACGTTCCAGCTCATTTCCTACACAAGGTTAATTGAAGTTCTAATAAAATAATTCGCCCCATACTCACATTTAATCTAATTGAAGGTGACCCCGAATTTAAGAAGCTATAAACTTTGGTCGTTTGCTTTAATAAAAGCCTTTTTTTTTTGTTTAAAAACAACAAGAATTGCTTTTGCAAAATTGATCCAAAACAAACAAATCCTCACTTACATTCTGTAGAAATTTAACAGTTTATAACTGGCTACAACAGAATTATAAACATTCCATTTTTTAATGATTGATACAAAGTATACACTTCTCTGCATCAGATTAATAGTTTAGCGATTATTAGCAAAAATTGATTAACAATTTTCGAGTTACATATACTTAATTATTTTTAAAAAAAATTCCCACTATAAATGATGTTCTATTTCTGCAAATAGCCATTTATTATTAATTTCACGTAGAGGTACATTCACCTATTTTGTGAAGAATTAAATTACGCGCAAAATTAATAATTTTTTCCGAGCTTCAATATGTTTCAGTTATTTGCAGGAATATAAGTAGTGGCATTTTACTGTGTTATTTCATGAATAACTCAAACATGCATTTCTATACAAAAATGTTAACATTATAACATTACTCATAATTATTTTTACGATATCTACAACAGTTAATGAGTATCACGCAAAAATTAAACTCTTAAACCCGGTGAAAGTTATGTTTTTACGTTTTAAAGCTTTTAACTATTTCGAAGGCGGTTCTACTTCGTGCTTATCAAAGATCTAAGTTTGAGTAAAGTAGTTTTTTTTATCTGAATACTCAAATACTTGAGAGGAAAATTATCCAAGATCCCGAATATGGGAATATTTGAGTACTAAATTAAGAAATATTCGAGGATCCTATAGAATTAATGTATTAAAAAGTAAGACTGGAAGTTAATTACTTAGTTAAAACGCCCAAAGTAATAAAGTATAACCCTCTCGAATAAGGTAGATTTCGTGTATTGCCCAGTTTTAAATATTAAATGAAACCGAATGTGATCCAAGTAATTTTTCGAAACCGCTCAGTGTTTACCGATCCTCTAAGCTAAGAAATTAGAAATAAATAATGCATGTATGCTTTAAGACTCAAGTACTCAAGTGGTCTAATACTTGAACACTCCTTAACCGAGTACTTAAATATTAACTTACTTGAGTTCTCGAGTACTCAAAACTCCACTCAAATTCGATCCAAGTTACTACGAGTACTTAAATACTCCAATTTTAAGTACATATTCAAATACTCAATTATTCGAATCATTTTTAAAGCCCTAGTAAAAACCAACCTAAAAATTCGGGTACACGAGGATTCAAAGAAGTCGATAGTGGACACTGGACGGCACCGAATTCGCAGTTGCAGATAATAATTTTTATTTTAGGGTTTAAGAAATAAAACACCCCCTCGAAAACTAAAATTTCTAACAAATTCTACAAGGCAATTGCGATGGATCAATTGCGGCAGAGTTTTTTTTTTCCTTATCATCCTATGAACAGCATGCACAACCCGCAACGGCAATGCAATTTATCGCTTTTTTAAGAAGATTATTATGACGATTTTTAATTTTCATTTTTTACAATTAATAAAATCGGATTTAAGTTTAATGTTATATCTTCCATAACAACAAATCCTAAATACTCAAATAAATTAGATATTTTATACATACATATGTATGTAAGTATGTATATATAAATCAATTTGGGATCACGCCACGCTAAACACAAATAGTACCGAAAAAAAACCTGAATAATGTATAACTAGTATTCCTTGTAAAAGATGAATTAATTTATTAAAATATTAGATTTATTGAAAAAAAAGCGGTTTAATTTATATCTTAAAGTTTAGCCCAACTCCAATGCAAATTTTATTATTAGTTTATTCTAATGTGATATCCAATCACGCAATCACTTCGTGAACTTGCATTCTTATCAAACTATCCGAAGAAGACGTACATCATGTTTACGCTTTCTACACGTTTAAAAACAAATGCAAATGAAGTAAACTGAATCAGTGTATAGAATGTTGCGTAGTTTCTACGTATAAACGACTTTTTATCATTATAATAGATATTTAATCTAGCAGTTCAAATATATCTACGTTGGATATTAATGAGTTCTACTAGAATGCAAATTTTAATGGAAGAAAGAGTTGCAAAGTCAATCGAGTCATTTAAATGTCATATTTTCTGAGCTGCAACGCAGTGTTATGACACTTGCAAATATTTTAATTTTAAATGAATGAATTTTGAAAAAGTAAACAATGAATTTAACTAACATAGAACAAAAATAAAAACACAAATCATATAGTAAGCAAGTAAATATGTACAATGATTAAAACACACACCTTAAATTTATGTTTGCAAAATGCACTCTATTGAAATTACGTATGTGGAGGAATTTGATGTTATCATTCTTAATCAACTGACAAAGTTCATTTCCTTGAGGCAGAACTCTGAATGAAAGCATTGATAGAAAATATCAACAAGTTCATATTAAAGTCCGACCCATTCAATTTAATTCATTACATGGACCTGAAGCATTTTTGTTCTTAAGGTGCTATATTGTTAATGTTTCAAACAGCATGAATTATATTGTAGCGGAATTTAACTACTACTTTAGAAATCATTTATATACCGCACTAAGAAAAGATGCACTGCACTGATCTTCATTTAGTGTTGGTAGTAGCTTAGCGTGGTATTCAATGGATTGCTTTCAACTATCCATTCATGAGAAAATTATAAATGAATTTTAAAAAAATTAAAAATGGATTTTTTATTTAAAATAAACACAATAGGGTTTAAAGTAAAAGCCTTAATTCGATTTTAGTAAAAACATAAAGTATTAAAAAAAACGATAGTAAACTCGCGTTCCGAGTATTTCATATTTAATATTATATAAATTTGGTAATTTTTCAAAAATAAGCATAATCAAAGATTTCGTTTCATTTCATTTACAGTGTTAAATTTAAAAATTCTAAGTCAAGGGAAAGTGCCCTATGTTTAGGTTATTGACACCATACTTTATTATTGCACTGAGTTGGAAAATTTAACTTCTTATAAGACTACATATGTATCTTAGTATGTATTTGAAATTAATTTCAATTTGATTGTTGAGAAAAAGAAAGAAAACCGGCCAAGTGCGAGTCGTATTTTTTTTAAATGGAACAAAAAATTAACGATTTTCGAATTATTTCCTTTACTTGTGCCGTAAGACCTTCCATTTTGCCAAATTCAATCAATTTAGGTCTAGTACCCTGATTGATTGATTCCCCTTCGAAGTGTTGGAAAATAAGGCTCAAATGGTTGTATCTTTGGATTGCGTTGATTTAGAAGCTTGATTTTTTACAGCTTCAAGGGACCGCAGATATATGTCAGTATTTGATGTTAATTTCAACTTGATACCTCCAAGCGTTCCTGAAAAAAAAGGGTCTTGACAGACAGACGGACGGTGTAAAAGTAATAAGAATTTGGTTAATATAACCACATTAGAAACACCTGTATAAAGTAAAAACTCGATCGTATTAAAAAAAAGTAACTCCAGTCGTTGCTACTTTGACTGATAGGTTCAGACAATTTATCTATCAACCATGATTACATACTCTAAATTACAAGATTGTAAACTTAATCTAATTTAATTATCTTACACTACATTGAGAACAAAACAGCCACTTTGAGCATGACGTCAAAGACCTCAAAAAATATTATCGCCAAAATTCATGCAGATATGTAGCACGCAGATCACTTTATTTGAACAACTTGAGTCGCCAATTCCCCAACGCAAAAAATGTTATCAACATTTCTATTTTTTGAATACATATTCAAAAAAAAATGTTTTGAACTCATTTAATACTTAAAACTATTCGATAATTGAACAAACATTTTGTTCTATCAACAACATTACAATACAGCTCAATTTATTCTAATAAATAGTTCTCCAATCCATTAAGCGTAATTACTTATTGAACCATTCTGTCCTCTGAACTATTTGACTGAAGTAATAATAAACTGGGAGCAATCTCTTATCAACGCAGATGTGGCTAATGCCGTGCACACGCTTTATTTATAATCGTTTTCTTAAACTAGACCAAACCGGTGATATATGTACCTCATAAAAAGGCAATACCAGACACCCAAATAAAGGCTGACTTTGCGATTATTTGAATGACTCGCAGACCCCAAGTGAACGATTAGATAAAATTACTTAAAAGCAATAAATTATCCCGCGATTGAATTTGTATATGTAGAAATTTGCGCAGTTTTTGTCCAGTGGGTCAATGATTAGACTACAATACACACACTCAACCCTCTAGCGATTGTCCCATTCAGGGACAGTGTTGCTATTTTTAGCCCAACTATCTTGTTATGGTCTGAATTGAAGCAAATTGACAAACGTTAGGAATTCGCAATCCCTACCCACGTGAAGAAAACGTGGTCCATTAAATGGAGAGTGAGTGTGAAAGCTTTTGTTTACATTTCAAGCAGCGTCAGTTCAATGTCCCCATAATAAGTAAAAACTTACCTTTCCTAGCTCTCGAACGAAGAGCACATTGCACAACTTAGCATTGTTGTAGGCCATCATGCTCCAGTACTTTTGTGGGCAGGGTGACAATGCCTGCTCGGTCAAATGTTCGCTGGAGAGATTTGCCAATCTGTGGAATTAAAACGCAAATATTTTTATCAGAGATTACAGCAGGAATAGTGAGCTCCGCAAACCAAATATAGAAGGCTGCGATAAGCCGGGTGTTCAAAACAAATTATAAAAAACAAATCGAATCCATTGAGGGTTTAAAGTCCACGCTCGTGGCTGAAAGAAATCTCATCACAGCTGGAATAATTTTCTTATAAGGCAATGGACAAATTCTCTATCAATTGTAAGAGCTTAAGAGATTGTTTTTGCTACTACGCATAAAGCGGCAACTGTCGCGAGAAAACTGTAATGGAATTTGCTAGCTGCGGCTTACCGCACCCCACATACATCTCATCTCACAGTTCTTAAGCCGTTCAAATGTCTTTTCTTGTTTTGGTGCGAGTCGTGAGCCGCAGTACAAAACAATAGAAGACAAAATAAAATACTAACGCACCTGTGCGACTCTGATGAAACAACAACAACTCTGGAAGTGTGATCCAACAGCGACTCGATTTGCATTGTTAAGTAGAAATGCGACAAATGAGAGACCTGGAATGTAGTTTCAAATCCATCCTCGGTGACCGTGTGCGGCAAAGCAAAAACGCCGGCATTCAATATCAAAAAGTGGACATGTCTTAAAAATAAGTAATAGATAGTATCACTTATCACGTAAATTTTAAATAAAGTACTTTATCGAATTTTTTAACTCCGTTGAAAAATTTTGTACCGATTTCAATGAAGTCAGATCAAGTCGCATAAATCTGCATCTTCGGCCAGCGTTGGATTTCTCTTTTGTAATTTCTGCTATTGCTTCCTCAGCTGCATCTTGATTTCTAGACACAAAAGTTAGAACATAAATATGTAATTCTTTAAAGACATTATTTGTGTTTTTTTTTAATGAACTGGATAGGCTTTAGTACGTCTTCTCTGGATGTAAATCCGAAAACTCAGGTTTTATCTCGGTTTCTATCCTCATTGCCACATTCCCATAACCTGGATAGAAACCCGATAAAACCGGGGTTTTCAGATTTGCATGTGAAGAAAACGTACTAAAATCTATCCAGTTCATTAAAAAACGCAGCTATAATTAGTCAATGAGGATGTGTACAGGGAATTATTAATTATAAATTCTATATACTAGGATGAAATTGAAAACCCATTTTAAATTATTGAATCATCACAGGAACATTTGAAAATAGTTTTCGAAATATAAATAATACGTTTTATAAACTATAATATTTTACAAACGAAAAACTTAGTGCCTTCAAAATCCCATTTTTTTTCAAAATAAAAATGGTATTAGCGTAATAGCGTAAAGGTAATTCATAAGCAAATTCTTAAATATAAATTGTAACTTAAATGAACCTCTTCACCTGGGCACGTCACGTCAATTAATTTTTTCGTTCAAAGTAACTAAAATAATCGATTGAATTCTTTTAATTTCGTACAACGGAGGGTGAGTAATGGAGTGGTTAGTTAGTGACCATAAAAAACAAATAACAAAATACATATGTATATTTATTAAGATGTTACTTACCAAGAAAAAAAGCTCACTGCAAACAAAAACTTTGAAAATTGACAAATCTGTGTACGATATTTACTAGTTTGAGTTTGTTCAAAGTATCGCTTTGAAAAATGTGGCAATCGCAAATAGCCACCATGAAGAAAAAGGTTAATTAAAATTCTACCCACATCATAGGACTGGAACTGTTTTTCCTTTTGCTTTTTTGGACTTACATATTGGTTTTTCTTTGTATGAAATACACTTTCGTTAAAATATTTAAAATTTGATACATTATTTTGATATTTTGTATTAAAGATATTTATTTGAATTTTTCTATTCTTCTTAAGTGTTCGCGAAGATTTTATTTTGCAACTGAATCATAAGTACATATATATTTTAACTTTCATTATCTCTACGGCTCTACCCACAGTACTTTCAAAAGAATAGTGATGTTAGTAATTCATGTTCAGAGCACCCCGATTAAAGAAGTGCAGAGGATTGTATGCAGTTTTATTAATTTCAATATTTCAAGTGCTGGACAGCAACGAAAGAAGTTTATGTTCTTCATAAAGAAAATATGGGATGGGAATCAAGTATAAACAGGATGAGGGATGTAGCAAAATACGATTGAGGTAATTTGTGGCAGTTCAAAACTTTCCAAAGAAAACCAGTGTCGGTCTAATTCTTTACAGCTCCTGGATTGCCTGCCTTCTCTGCAAACAACCTCCTTGACTTGGCCTTAGCATTGGAAGAAACTTATCTTACCTACAAGCGAAAATTACTTCGCATCCGTGGAATGCCAGCGACTTGGCGGTCTCGAACCCAATGCCGGCGTTGGCACCGGTGATGACGGCCACCTTCCCATGAAGGTCCTTGCCGTGTAACACTTGAAGAGCATTTGAGCTCGAGTCAAACCTCTGCCGGACCTCCGCAATGGTCAGAGGAGTCTCCTCAACCGCAAAGGCGAGTCTCGGGTCAATGTATGTTACTTGGTTTGTAGTTTTGTTGAAAAAGATGGTTTTATTAGACCCCTCTTCGATTCTTCGCTCCCAGTCAAGGGGTAGCTCACCCGAAACCCTTTTGGATTTGCCCGTCCTCGGGTGTGTCCATTGGGTGGATTTGCTTTGGTGGCTGAATGGCGAGGGTTGTGTTAGGTAAAACAATTATTTTTTCGGGATAATTTAACTTACTTGACATAGAATACGTGGCCGTCATCTGTGGCTCGTTCTTCCCAACCGGGGGGCAGCTCGTCCTCACTGTCGGAGTCTGGAAGGAATGCCGGCATCTCCCACTAAATTAGCTGAATCCAGCTGATAAATTTCAATCTATTGTTTACAAACGCAACCAACTTTGCACTTCCTGCCCTCACTTAATATGCTCCTTGGGTTATTTTTCGTATTTCACTACTTTAAGATAAGAAAACAAGAAGTTCCCGTCAGTGGAAGTTCCTCACCCAAGCAAGCAAAATCAAAATATTCCTCAATTCCGATGTTCCTTTGGCCTAATTGACATGAACGTCAATTAACAACTGGTCTAAACAGAAATGTCAACGGAACGTCGAAAACTAGAACTGGAAACGCGATGCTGTCAACAAAATCCAGAGAATTTTTCCGCTTCATCTGAAATAAAGCGCATCGACGCCGGTGAATTGAGTTACAATGAGTTCTTCTGGAATTACATGTACAAGAATATCCCTGTTATAATCACGTCGACCTCAGAAAATTGGTCATGTCGCACGCAATGGATAACGGATGCAAAAGTGAACTTTGCGAGTCTAAAAACGCAAATAGAAAATGTCCGCGTCCCGGTGGCTAACTGCTCCAAGGAGTTCTACAACAGCCACGAGAAATGCGAAATGGACTTCCACGAGTACCTGGACTACTGGGAGCACAAGCCCAAGGACGTGAACGAGAACACGCTCTACCTCAAGGACTGGCACCTAAAGGCCAGCATGCCTGACTACGACTTCTACAAAGTGCCTGAGTTTTTTGCCTCCGACTGGCTAAATGAGTTTCTAATCGATAACAAGAAGGACGACTACCGATTTGTCTACATGGGACCGAAGGGATCTTGGTAAATATAGTAAAAAACACTAGTTCATTTGAATATACTATAAATTTACTTTCTCAGTCCATTAGTAAAGGGGAGGTACATTTCCGCTTTCTGAAAATGTAGGAAGCTACCAATTATTACGGAATTAAATCTAAACAATTATTAAACACACAGAGGCTAACCCTTCATTACCAAAGAATTTGAAACTCCTCTATAGCACCTGGTCAAATTACAAAACAAAGAAATACGCGTTCAATGTTTTTAAAAGGGGATATAGATAACTAACTGGCTTAGACGCTGGCTGTCTGGTTAGAAATTAGCTTCGATGACTCGATTTGTAATCATCAATAACATTTAATTGCATCTACAATACATATACAATGGCATGCAACTAATTAACATTGGCTCGTTTTTAATAAAATCTTATATAAATGATTCTGATATTCTGAAAGTGTTACTTCTGACCTTATCTTATTTAATAAAACCAACCAGAAGCTCAAAGAAAATACTTACTTTTAACAAATAAACAAAATTGAATTTTCACACGCACTTTATTAGCTCGATTTAAAATTCTTCAAGTATGAATATCTTTTATTTCTTATGGTAGCAGCGCATCTTGAAATAAGATTGAAATTGCTAGCTTAATTTTATTTATTCCGATTAAACGGATTTGATTTTGAAAAGCCCCTTTGTTTACGGTATATGCAAGTTATATACATACCTACTATACACATATCTCCGAAAAGGCTTTGACATTTTATTTTAATTTTTTTGGGTGCAAATATAAAAAAACCTTTTGTTGTCTTCAACCAAGTGGAGTAATTACTCATTTTTTCCGCAGGACTCCTTTTCACGCGGACGTATTTTCATCGTTCAGTTGGTCCACGAATATATTTGGGCTGAAAAAATGGATATTTGTAGTTCCTCACGATGAATTTGAACTAAAGGATACTTTAGGAAATGATCCCTTTCAAATAAACGAGGCATTGTTGACTGAGAAAGGAGTCCGATTTTTCACAGTTTTCCAAAAGGAGAACGAATCAATATTTGTGCCGTCCGGCTGGTATCACCAAGTGTGGAATGTAACCGATACCATATCAATAAATCATAACTGGTTTAACGGATGCAACATTGATCAAATTTGGAGAAGTCTAACAGAAAATATGCGGAAGGTCATTGCTGAGATCGAGGACTGCAGTGACATGGACAATTTTGAGGATCATTGTCAAACTATGCTGCGAGCAACATTCGGCATAAACTTTCCAGAGTTTCTAGATATATTAAAACATATTGCACTTAAGAGAAGAAAAAATGTTGAAAATGGGTTCCCAATAACATTGTTTGATATGTACGAGTTAAGCAATAGTCATGCTCTTTTTGATCTGATGACTATTAGCAATCTCGTCAAATTAATTAAGGTAGATAAATATGTACAACAAAACGAGGAACTTGTCGCACGATGCAATGCACTGAGCAATTTAACAGAAATACACAACGATTTTATTATGAATTGTGTCGTAGAATTTGAAAAAGATATTTGAAAACTTTAGAGCTCCTGTTTTTTTTATTTATCCTTAAAAATTAACTACTGATTTAAAAATTCTAGGCAATATTCGGTCGCCAACGAGAATATTTTTCTGCCTTTTGATCCGCTTTGCAAATAGGTTCTTAAGATAGTATCTTCCATTTAAACCTGGGCAACGTATATTTTATAATGCCTGCTTATACTGGCAGTTTAAATGGAATCCCATGGATGTGAGGTTTCAAGAAGGGAAAGAAATATAGTAATATATTTCTTCGAAGATCGTCGAACGTGGCTCAAAGGCTACACCTGTACGAGAAACCTCTGCACTGGCAGTGAAAAAAGTCCAGCACAGGGCAAAGTCACTGCTAGGCTAAATACGACGGATCTAGAGCGGAAAACTCGATAAAAACTCGCAATCCCAGGTGTAAACTATCCTGCCTTTGGGATGAATGGCACTGCATTAGTGTGTCTTTGAACGATGAACTGCGGATACCTGGGAAAAAAATCTTGCAAAATAACGCTAAAAAACGAGAAAGAACAGTTATAAATTTGGTGAGGTTCAGCTTAGGCCCTAAGAATCGGTCAAAAAAAAACCCATCGAATGTTGTGGAGAGCGGCCATAACTTCGTCAAGCAAACATCAGCTGAGACAGTTGAGCCGAGTTGTTCGTACTGGCAAAACTACTGAGAATACTTACGCTGTTGAATAAACCAAAAAAAAAGATATGAAATGATGTTGCACGACATTTCAAGATATCTTCAAGTTTACGTTGTTAATCGGATTTCAAATTCTTGTAAGTTATTAGAAGTCCCGAAGCACTGAAATGTAAACTTAAATTTCATTATTTTAGATCTCATTTCTAAAGTTTTCTGATAATAAAATTGGAACCTCACTCCACCCTCTGACAAATACGACGATACAGAAAACATTCTTGTTAAAAATTCAAATCCTGTTATAGTGAGGATCCTTTAGCTCTTATATTAATAAAGGACTAAACGAATATTAATAAAGGACTAAACGAATAATTGAAAGCGCCGTAAACAATTAATGGACTGTGTCAGGGGTAAGTACCTACAGACATATTCGAACAAGTAGCAAATCTTAAAAATATTTAAATAATTTTATATATGTATGTGCCTTTAAGTTATTATATTGGACTTATCCCGTATATGTATATAGAGCGGCTTTTTTCGATGTCATTATGTCGTTTTTGTAAAAAATAAAAAAGTAAAAGTAATCGAAAAATTTATTGATATAAAAATATTAAATTGCTCCCACCTATGTCTAATAAAGAGATAACAGTTTGTTTAAAAATGTATGTATTAGAATACCTCAAATGAAGTCGAAATAAGCTATTATATCATCATATTTGAGTTAAAAACTGCGTCCATATTTTTAATTTGTTTTTAACAGACAATTTTTTTAAATCAATCCTTCAAATACATAATTAAAATACACATGTTAAAAATATACCAAAATTTACAGACACAATGCCCTTCTGTATAAATTCGTAAAAAATAATAAACTTGATAACTACTATACGCAAAATATATATATTTTTTACCCTTTTAAAGCTTTCCCAATCTAGGAAGAGTTATTATACCTTCTGCATTCATTTGCTCAATCCGTTCGTCTGTATATCCGATTTCTTTTAAAGTTTCAACCGTAGCCTCGAAATGCTCCAAATTAACAGCAGAGACCTTCCCTGGCGTCCTACTCAACTTGGGTGAAGGAGTAGGAACGATTTGATCATCAATCTTATTAAAAGATTCTCTATCGCGATTATGTGGGTGGTCTACTGTGGCGTTCCAATCTACCACCGGAAATACGCACGCATCAACTTTATCAAAAATCTTACTCCACTCCTCTTGTGTCTTTTTCGAAAAGGCATCGGCGACCTTCTTTCTAGCAATTTCCTGGTCTTCGAATTGTGAAAGATCCTTTAATCCAAGGTGGTGAACAAATTCTTTGTAAAATTGCGGCTCGAGTGCTCCAACGGACATAAATTTGCCATCTTTAGTCTTATAAGTATCGTAGTAAAATGCACCTGTATCCAAAGTGTTTTCTCCTCTAGAGGCCCCCCATATGGGCAGATGCTGTGACATGAAAAGCCAGCTTGCCACGTAGGCCGCACCTTCTACCATTGAACTATCTACAACTTGCCCTCTTCCAGATTTGTGGCGTTCTAGCAAAGCAAGGCATATTCCTAGAGCACACAGTAATCCACCCCCAGCAAAATCCGCTGCTAAATTAATTGGGGCTGTTGGGTTTTCGTGCTTACGCCCCAAAAAGGAGAGAACTCCTGATAGAGCTAGGTAGTTTATATCGTGACCTGCACGAGCTTTTAAAGTTCCATCTTGACCAAAACCTGAAATTTAATAGGTAAATGCAGTTTTGTCATACTAAAAATATTAAGATACTTTACCTGTTAACCGTGCATAAATCAATTTTGCATTTTCCTTCATCAAATCCTTGGGACCTAATCCGTATTTTTCCATCACCCCAGGGCGAAAGGGTTCTATTACTACATCATAATGCTTACAAAAGTTCTTGACAACTTCCTGAGATTGTGGATTTTTTATATTTAAAACTAAAGTCCTCTTTCCATGCTGAAGACATTCTAATGGGTTGTGGTAGATCTATGAAGACGTGGACTTTAAAATTGATTTAATTTACAAAAAAACGTTCATTACTTTATCAATTCTTGTGACGGAAGCGCCAAAATCAGCAAGAATTTTCCCGCAAAACGGTCCAGGTGCAAGACCGGCAAACTCTAAAACTTTGATACCACGAAGAGGCATCTTAAGATATTCTATATTATTTATTGGAAAAATGGGAAAAAAAAATTATGAATCTTTCTTCATGGTTCTAAATTTTCGTTTTTTTTATTTATACAACGAATTGTGGACAGTTTGGTGCGTTTCAGGAATTTTGTACACACTTCTTGGATATAAACATCGACGTTCGTCATAAAGACCATCAGAAATTACTTTAAACTGGATGACAGTGTTCTAGAATCTAAATACATATCCTCTTATCTGTGAATCATCATCAATGAATAAGGTTATTCATTTTGTACTAAGATAAACTTTTTGTTTGTCTTATTGCGCCATATTTACAATATTCACCATTTTAATTCAACCGTGTAATTTTTTTCTTAAATGTCGGTGTATTCCCATCTTCGTATTTCTGTACATCTCCATTTTTTTTATAATCTAGTCTAGATAGAGTAGCATTGATTTTTTTCTTTTATCTACATAATCTATTTCCATTTTTCACCATATGTTTTGTTCTATGATTTTATTATTTAATTTTGTGCTAGAAATATAATAGAATTCATTTTTTCATAGTTCTAAATATTATTTTCCCCTCAGGGCCCGGCCCATAAACTTAGAAGATCACTTGTTCAATTTTTATTATATATCATTTTTAAATCGTCTAATTAATATGAAACGGGAACATTTTCGAAACAAGATGCAAGCAACTTTGAACGGTGTTTGTAACAATATGAAGTAGGTTGGTTGATTGATTTTCCTTTACAATCTTAAAAACCTGTGCCTTTTCCAGAGCATACTTATTTCGTCTCAGCAACTGCAGCCATTATTTCCCAGCAGATTCAATCTAAAAAGCCGGTTTCGCAGATTAAGGCGAAAAGTGCGGGCTTTCAGACTCGGAAAAAATTTAACATTTTGACTTCACTATCCAAAATCTGTATTCAATCGAACGGCTGAGACAACGTGGTTGGAGGCTCCCTACTATTATTATATATTTCTTGTTCATTTAAGAATTTACGCCAGCTCTGTGTTTTGAGCAATTAAGAATCACATGACTCTCATCTTCCTCAACGTGACCACAAAGATTAGGTACTCTCAGCTCAGCCCTACCCCATTTCGCTAATCTAGGTTTCATAAGAGTGTCTAGTATCGAAATGAAGTTAATGAATTAAAATACTTTTCACACAGCATTGTATTCTTTTACGATTCTGGTAATTATCATATTCGTTTTCTTTGCGTTTTATTATTGATTTGTTTCTTTTACTTGTAGATTCTAGTTTTGTAATGTAAAATAAAAAGGAGCAACTTGTTCAAACTTTTTTCATCGTCTTCGTCGTTCATTTAAATTCTAATTCCGGTAATTTTTATTGTAGGAAGTCCCAACAAATGAAGAGTCATTCTGATGCAGTACGTTTTTTAAGTACATTCAAATTGCAGTTATTTATTTAACTATGTGAAGATGCCGCTTCACCCACTTTTAATAAGCTTTTTACAGTTATTTACCGTTGGGAAAAGAATAGTTAAGTGGCTCTACTTCCTGTATACCGGTACTTTGCACTTTGAAGTTTCTAATCTTTGTGTCAAAGTACAGTACAGACGAAAGTATGTTATATAAGTTATTTCAGTTTGATGATAATTTTTATTACACTTCGATTTTGTCAGTCACTTTAGAACCTACACCAGCCACAACTGTCTAATTGTCAATGTCAACTGTCACACACAGTGTGGAAGTTGTTTAGTCACTTTTTGACTTTGTGCGATGCCTGTGTAGTAAACAGTTTTTTTTTTACAGATCTTCCTTATCAGAATCACTTAAATGTTCAGTAAGTCGTAAGCCACGGATTGAAGCATGTTAAATTTTTAGTGCATGCATGAATTAAATTGATAATTTCCTAAATATAAGAGATCGCCCGTGTATCGATTGCTCCCTCCCCAAAGCAATGAAAGTTTTAATTTGGTGAGTGCGAGTGTAGTTTCGGAAAAGCCATGAATTCGACAACAAAGCGGAGTTTCGCAATCCTAACTAGACAAGCTGAAATTGTTCTCCAGACGTACGATGGGGGACTCAAAGATGACGTCGATCAGAAGATGATCATAGCCCCAGGAGCTCTGCTAAAAATCATAGACCAATTGGCCGGCAATAAGGACGCGTTGGTCCAACTCCTGGACTACTATGAGAAGAATCCCATTTTGGAGAATCTGTTCAAGTGCCCAACGATCAGCTTGAGAATAATCCAAGACAGCCTCTGGCCCTACCTGATCGCCATTCATGACCCTGAGGAGAGGGTTCAGCTCGCACAGAACGCAGAACGAATCAGGGAAATCTTACAGCTCAAGCCGAGCGACATTGTGACCGCGTCCGGGGAGCCCTTCCGCAAGGAGTTTTCCTACTCGTGCATTATCCGTTACATTGGGCTAGTCCCCGAAATGGGCCCCGGATATTACTTCGGACTGGAGCTCTTGGTAAACTCCTTCTTTGACCTCCACTTTGTTTTCACGCTCTGTACTTAGATCATTTTCAATTCGATAGGCTTGGACAAAAGCCAAAATCGCCACTGTAATGTGTAGTTATCGCCGCAAAAGACCTATACTTGTTTTCAATGTTCCAACAGTGACTCATTCTCTTAAGCTTTTACAAATAAAGCAATCTGTTGATTAAGGCTTTTCATGTGATAACAAAGCTACTTTCACTTACGTATATGAATCGCTAATCGCTCAACTCTCGGGGAAGCCCCTGTTTACATGCAATTTTTATGTTTTTCTAGAAAATTTTAACATTACACTTATGTATGTTGTTAGACAATGAAATTTTTTATTTTCCTGCTCAGTTTTTAATATAATTTTCGTTTAATCATGTCACGCAACAGAGGACTGTTAAATTCACTAATCGGCATAGCCATTAGCTTAGACTAAAGTTACATTACTGATTATACACAGCATTGAACGAGTATGTTAAATATTAACCGTGTAAATTTTTTTACATTGCAATTTTCTCTGGTAGTGTTCGTAAATTAATTTGATTTTTTCTAACCAGGTGCATGACGATTAAATGTGCACAGAGCGTAAATAAATTTTCTTGTAAAAGTACATTTGCGACCGATTTGTCTAATGACTTAGGAAACACATTTACCTAGTTATTTCATACCTAGATATGGGTATTTCTAAATAAAAGTAAAAGCTTATTCCTCAATAATCACATAAAAAAATGCTTATGGTTACTAAGAATTAGACATTGATTTTAATTTGAAAATCTTTAAAACTCACATGTATAATAATATTTTAAGCACAGTATAATAAATTGTAAAACGTATATAATTTATATACAGGATGGACCGAAAATTTACATTTATTTCCGGACAATCTAAATCTAAGGAAAATAACTTTTTTTCCTTTTTTTAATAAAATACATTGTTTGTTTTATTTTATACTCGTTTATCCTAACTCCAGCATTTTCGCAATGACGAGAAATTTGCTGAATTGAATACAGATTCTTGCCCACATATCATTGAATAGAATGAAACTTCCCGTCCACGCTGTATTTAAGGAATTTAAATGTAACTTTGAATAAAAAATTTGTATATTATTTTACAGGATCTTGAACATGGATACTCCCCGCAGCATGAAGATATACCGTTCATTGTTAATTATTTGAACTGCAATCCAAATTTATCACTGATTCTGTCAGCCAATTGGATATCCAATCTCAAAAACGATAAAGGTAAAAAATTTTCGGCATCTGAGTTATTTTGCGGAACATTGGAAAGAGCCCGATCAGCTCTTGGTTTCACAAAGAAACCAGCATCCAAGGAGAAAATAAGGCGACTATCATTGGAAGACAAACCGTCTCAAAGTTTAGACCTTTTGGACTTCTCGCTATTTACTTCAAATGGATCGCTTGATGACACTGATGGTGACCGCGTAATGGAAAAGAAGGGCTCGACAAGCAGTTTGAAAAGGGACAAAGCTACAAATACAGGTTTTGTCCAACGGCAGGAGCCAAAAGAGAATGGTGTTAGCAAAACAGCAGAAAAGGAGCGCAAGGATCGATCGGTACAGAATGAGAATTTAATTTCTTTAGATAATGACGATTATGCGCGGTATGTAGAGAACTACGAACGTACCTTAGAACGTCAGCACGACCCAGAAAAACCAAACATTCCTGTCAGTATTTTAAAACAGTCTAAAACCAAGAAAAAGCCTTTGACCAGTACTGGAGTTAAACCCAATACAATTATGAGTCTTGAAGATCGTGATATTGTTGTGATAGATAAAGCAGACATTAAGGAATCGACTATGAATGAAAGTGAAGTTATTGTTGTGGACAATCCTCGCTCTCAAAAGGAGGTTGATTTAGCAGACTTGTTAGGATCAAATTGGCCCAATAGCGCAGGAGACGCTGCAATTTCACTAAATTCTGAAATTAATAAAAATTCTGCATTAAGTGGTCATGTGAGCAGCAGCAGCAATAGCAGTGTTAGCAGTTTTAATACGAAAAGTGAAAGAAATAAATCGGCTAATCCAATTTCACACTTGATCAGTGCAAAGGCTATAGAAAAGCGCAACAAAGATAATGTTAAGATATTGAATGATCAAGGTACAACACAGGATGATGCAAAAACTGGTGAAAAGAGTAAGTTGCTTATTTTACTTATATCATTTTTATTTTTGTAATAGCAATTACCTCCGAGGGTTTCCGATTTGAGAACGGTTTCGAAAGCACCTTTTAATAGGGAAGAAAGGAAAAATAATGAAAAAAAAAATCCACCTCCCATCGTTTTCGAGATATTCATAAAAATAACGTCCAACTTACCACGTACAAATTAAATGCCATTTGAATTAGATTTTCCTTTTACAAAATATTTCTATTGACTCAGAATTTTCCTTATACAAAAGACAGTAAGTATGTAGTAATAAGTATTTTAAATGTATTTCCGCATTATTTTTGTTTTAAAAATTGACCATTCTCAAATCGAAAAACCTTGGATATAATAGACGTGCGAATTATGAAATCAAAGTGAACTAGTAATGCGTTTCTGTCGCATTGATTAAAGCAATAAATATTAAATTCTCGGATTTTAAAATTAAGTAAAGAAAATTAATGTTAAAAGGACCAAAAATGAATCAAAAACTAACAAATAATTTTAAAATTTATGCTACGCATATCAACATGCACTAAATGATTGTTAAATACGTACATTGTTAATTTATTCCAACTTAAAGTTATTAAATAATTTGTATTTTCTTTAGAGTATATAAATTTTTTCTGTTTTATCTTGTTCGTCCGAACATTATCCACAAAGTTTATTTACAAATTTAAGCTTTACTAACGGGTGCTAGCGTTTGCGTTTTTAATTTTCACCTATCCCAACGAACTCAAGTGTTACACTCTCAACACTGAGTTTTCATAAAATGTGATAAAAGAGGATCTGACACACCAGAACAATAAAAATATTGTAGACAGATTACTTACCGCTTTACTTTACCCTCATAAGTCGAGATTCTTATCTATTATATAAAGTTTTACATTGTACTCGAGGGAATAATGATTCTATTTGTAAATTTTATTATTTTTAATATGTATTTAATTAACCAAGATAAATATAGATTTGTATTTCTGTTAAATTAAAGGAGCAAATATCGCTCTGAAGCTGTAAAAAACAAAAATTCGTTTTTTCTTACCCTAAATAGTTACGTATTTCCGTATTTACTTCAAAGTTATTTCCAAAACAACTCTAAAGATGCCACAATAAAATCGAGCATCAACCTTTTTTTGACCAATTTTGATAAACAAAATAACAAAATTAGTTCACTACTGCACTTTCTGCATTTTATCATTTCCAAATTAAACGTTCGTGAATTTGATTGTTTCTCGATTTTAAAAAACCACTTTTCATACTTCTCTATATAACTTTCCATATACTAATATACTACGTCAGATCACGCTTTTAACAGTTTTGAAGACATAGATTCAATAGGAGGAGTTACTCCTTGCAAATTTAATGTTAACATTTAATTTTGAACACTTACGGCTGCCCCATTCGATTATTCCTCCATCTGCAAGAAACGATCGAAGGCACTTGATACACCATACGTTTTGGGTTATTTATAGAAGCGACTTTTAGTTCTGAAAATAGGTCTAAAGCATTTGACAAGTTCCGACAAGAGTTTCTCACCAATAAAAATAATTTTTGTTGTTCAGTACGCAAATAAAAGAAAAATAGTTTCTCCGGTGGAATAAAAGTGCACGACTCAGTGAAGAGGAAATGCATAGCAAAGATGTATTTTTAACTATTCTAGTACGCATAAAGCAATAAAATCGCGGTCTTTTTGACGATATGGAAGCCCACAGTTTGCGGTATAGTCATATACCAATCACAGTACTGGAACATTTTGATTGGAATACGACAGATTCTGAAACGATTTCATATGAAGGTTTAACTCATCTGTTGATTTGATAGTTTTTCTAACGATTTTTTTTTTCAAATTAATTGCAGAACTAAAGAACACAGACCGGACGGAACCGATCTATGACAATGCCAGCATTGTTTCGTCGCAAATAGTCTCTCTTACGCCACAGGAGGATGAAGTAATTGCTCCATCCCCTCTGTCTGAGATACCCGGTACAAATTTGGGAGTTGGTTCTATGGTGGAGGTTTCTACAGATGTTTGTGAGGATCTTTACGGTGTGATTAGGTGGATTGGATGCCCTCAGGGATCAAAAAATGTAATGGTCGGGGTAGAGCTAGAAGACGAGCCGGGCGAAAGGCTATTGACACTAACCGATGGCACTAATAATGGAATTAGGTAAGTACAGGGTGTACTTAGTCTTTTAACAGAACATTATAATTCTTCTTAATTTTTAAAAGGTTGTTTAAATGTCCGAATGGCCGTGCGTTGTTTGTTCATCCAAATCAATGTGCAAAAGACAGACGGTTTCAAGATATTGAAGTTCCACAAGCTGCTGCTGTAAAGGCTATTAAACCGGTAGAAACGAAAATGTTCGGGCAAGTAGAATGCCCTCCTGTATCTGGAGCAGTTGCGCCTCTTAGTAAGTTTATTTTATAGATTTAAATTTATTGAATACATATAAGACAAATTATCACGTATTTTCATATCGGTGGATACTTTTCCATCTTTATAGCTGAATTAAAGGAGAAAAATGTTTTATATCTTATAATTTATCGATTGAAAGAAAAATTGGGTAGGAGTACAAAAAAAAGGTCCCGGTTTTTTATTTTCTAATTCAGCTTTATAAAGTCAAATCGAAATCAAGAATTTAATTAGAAAAATCATTTTTCATAATTAATTGATTTAATAATTCCTAAACTGCTAATGATAGTCACACAATGACATCGAAAATGGCTAAGATAATTTGAAACTTTTTTTTTCAGAAATATACAACTTAGAAGAATTAGAAGGCATATGTGGTAAATTCAAAGGAATTCAAGGACATCACAACTCTTGTTACTTAGATGCTACATTGTTTTCGATGTTTACATTTACTAGCGTTTTTGATTCTCTTCTTTTTCGACCACCAGAACCTGAAGTAGATTGTTTAAACTTTTTAAGTTAACGCGTTCTTAAGAGTGTTTTTTTATTTTTAGGACATTTCACAGTACGAGGAAGTACAACAAGTTCTTAGAGAAGAAATTGTGAATCCTCTAAGAAAACACATATTCGTTCGAGCAGACAAGGTAATGAAACTGAGGCAGCTTTTGGAAAGACTTAGTTCGGTTAGTGGACTTACCAGCGAAGAGAAAGACCCAGAGGAGTTTTTGAATAGTTTACTAGCGCAAATAATGCGAGCTGATCCCTTCTTAAAAGTAAATTTCCTACTTTTTAACCCCGAGCAAAGATAATTAATTTTTTGTTATCAATAGCTAAGTTCAGGTCAAGACGCCTTTTTCTATCAACTTTTTGTGGAAAAAGACGAACGGCTTAGTTTTCCAACCGTACAACACTTATTCGAACAAAGTTTTTTGGCTTCTGACATTAAACTGAAGGAAGTTCCACCATGCCTTATCATACAGATGCCGCGATTCGGAAAGAACTTCAAAATGTACCCGAGGATATTGCCTTCACAAGTTTTGGATGTTACGGATATTATAGAAGACTGTAAGTATTTCAACATGTATTTTGTACAAATGATAATATTTGAAAGATTGTGAATCCGAAATTGAAAATGTTGCGCCATATCACGCTATTGAAAAAATACGGTCTAAAATTAAAGAAACCACGAAACCAGGATTTTGAATATTATTGAATTAAATAACTTTAAACTATATTGTACTAAAAACTAGGAGAAATGTATGTGTCACCAATTTGAGGCTGTGATTTTAGACTAAAATCAATTCTTAGACCGCATATAATAAAAAACTTTCTTTTGTTGAAGACCGACAAATTTAAATAGCTTCGAAAATATTTTATATGTACCTACATATATTTAAAATAAATCTTTTAAAGTGTTATTATAATTGTCTAAACTGAGATGAGGTCTTAAGCCCAGCGTTCGACAAAAACAGAAATGAATTATTTATTCATATGAGCACTTTTGTTTTTGCTTTCAGCGCCCCGTCAATGTTCTGTATGCGGAAAGTTAGCAGAGTTTGAATGTAAGGAGTGCTTTGGCATATTACAGTGTGGCGTAGGACTAGAGAGCACGGCATTTTGCAAAAAGTGCCTCGAGACAGTACATTCCCATGCAAAAAGGTAGGTCCATCAAAACTGCTTCAAAATAATTGTTATAACATTTACCTTCATATTAAGGGCGAATCACGTACCCAAGGAAATATCAGTGCCTCAAGATTTTAAAATAATGGCAGAGCACCTTACAGTACCTCGCCTTTTTATGGAACTTTTTGCGGTTGTTTGCATTGAAACATCACATTATGTGGCTTTTGTAAAAGCTGGTTCCGGACTTGATGCCCCTTGGTGCTTCTTCGACTCCATGGCTGACAGAAAAGGTATGCATTTGTTAATTATCCTCTTAACATGTTTCCATCTCCTCAAAAACTCAAGATTTTGCGAAATCTATGTGACAATTTATTGAATTTTCCATACAAGTAGGCGATTCTAAAATCTCAAGATTTCGAGACAATCTCAATCAAAATCTCATAAATTCATTCTACTATGATGTAAAAACTTTTAAATCACTTATTCTAAATTCCAAGATTTTGGGGAGATGGAAACAGCACATACTCTAATTTCACTTTCAAACGAAAAGATATATTAAATATAAAAGATTTAACTTCATTTTCATTAGGTGAACAGAATGGTTACAATATCCCCGAAATGGTTTCAGTTCCTGATTTACCTCAGTGGATATCAGAAGAAGGAGCTCGTGTTATCAATGAGGCTGCATCAAATGATAAAATGCTTCCGGAGCACGCGAAACGACTGCTCTGTGACGCGTACATGTGCATGTACCAGAGCACGGACGTCATGATGTACCGATAGAGCACTAGCACTTAACTTATTTTTCTAGATTACCCTAGCTCTTAGTCCATGATGTGGATAATATCGATAATAATATTTCATTGAAACGTCTAACGTTACAAATAAACTATTCAAATTCACAATAAATGTTAAAACTCCGTTAATTGGACTCAAGTCTTCCGATTTCTACTATTACCTGTATTTGGCGAAATTACATTAAATTTTCAAAATGAACAAATCTTGTATTTTTTTCAGTTTTTTCTTTGGTTGCAAGAAAGTTGCGAAAAAGCAGAGAACGCGTTGATACTCATATTTTCCGGCGCATGCAATTTTATTTACATATTTTAGGAAATTTAAGTATGTAGGTTTAATCCAGACTTGAGCGAAACATAAGTTTTTAAGTGCGGCATTACGTAAAAAACAACTTCCGTCGAAATTTTAGCATCGAAAAATGTTAAACAGTGAGAAAAATATGAAAATTAATACATATTAAGAACTTGGGTGCAGTTGAAAGCGATTAATATCATTAAATATATTAGTAAATTAATTTATTAAAGCCGTTTTCAAAATCGAGTAAAACTGGTTCACCTTCCAACTTGATATAATTACCAACTCGTGAATCATATGACAATATCTCGTGAGTTTCAAACAACACGTTCCATACGTCTGCACTTGAAAGCGTGATTAATTTTGCACATGTTACACGTGCCTCAATGAATTAATTTTTATGACGCAAAGTAATCTCCGTTTCTGCAGTGAATTGATTGAGATAATGGGGGGCTTAGTGACGTTATATAAAGGGAATTTCTTATAGCACGTGTTGATAGTTATTCACCATGATTAAAATAGTATGTATATGATGATACAAAATCAGGGGAGGCTCTTAAAACCTATGTTCAGGACATTCTATGCGATAGTAGTTACAGTAGTTAATACATTTTCATTCGGTCTTAAAGGCAGAATTAGTTTTGATAATCAACGTAATAAGATTATCTATTAGTTTTATTTGATTAATCAATCCTGATACTTCATCTTTTGATTAATCGATTATTTCTATTACATATTGAAACTGTATATTTAAACGGTTAAATTATCAACTCTTCCGAGATACAATTATTGCAGGTCGACTAATTAAATTAACGACTAATAGATTTTTCGGATCGGATCGTAGCCAAAAACGGAATCCTTAAAACCTGCATTTTCTTTTCATCGATTCTAATGAAACTTCCCAGGTATGTGTCTTGTGAGTCGCCATACGAAATTGCAAAAATTAATTAATTTAGGTAAGGAATAACTTTTCATATCATTACATCAATCTTAAATTCTTACCTTTTTCTGCAACGAGTTCAAATGAATAAAAAATTACTAGGATAACATTGCGCAATGTAATTTTTTGTTTTAGTCAAATGTTGATCTGAAAAGTAACTAAAATATTTTTTTCTCGAGTCAAAAACGATGTTCATAATAGAATATAATTTTGGGCTGAATAAGGAACGTAAAATGAAATTAAAATACAATTGTATTCATTAAAATTTATTAACACCAATGTATTTATTATAGTTCGCATAATATGCCTTCATCAAAAATATTGCATAGTGCAAAATGGAGTCATCTAAAAAATGTGAATACATCCGATTACGGGCTAATATTACATAGTAAAGTGTTACTCCTAAAACTGCAAATATTGTTAGATTTAAAAGGTGTCAAATATATTTCATAGAATGCTATTTCTTTTACATTCAATAGCGTTAGTTAAACTTGAAAACGAAAAAAAAAAAACATCATGAAAGAGGGATTTGTATTTCCCCGACTGGGACTTGAACCCAGAACCGTCAAATGAATCCTTCAGGGACGCATGTGACCATTCTGCCATTAAATTATCGGGGATAATGCAAATACCTCCCCCTCCCACAGTGTTACATTCATGGCGATAATAGTTAAAACTTCTTATACAATATCTCAAAGAAAATGATTATGATTCGGTTCATGAAGTTTGTACTTAATCTGAAACTTCGATTTCCTATTATTGTGATGGAAGTTGGTCTTCAAAATATTAGTCAGCCACTACATTCTTATTACGTTTACTGCCTTTACAAATAAAAAAGCATAAGTCTACGGCTAAATCGATGAGTCTCCTTCTTGCTTATTTTTAACAAATCGCCTCCTTATTTTATGATCTTCTAGACCAATGTTTACATTTAGCTATGAATTAACCAAATTCTTAAATCTAACAAACAGGTACAGTCAATCGAATAGTTCTCACACGCAGCAGAAGCCGCCCTATTCCAGTAAGTGTACCGAGAATCTGTCGGTGTTCTGAAAGGCTTATATACTAAAACTTATGAGATGTATAATTCTGGAACTCCGACAGTCGCTACTCTTCTGCTGCTTCAAATTTACTCTCCACGCCTCAGATAACTTTTAAAATTGTAAGTAGTTTTCTTACCATCTACGTCATTTTATAACTTCTGAACGAACAATTTTCTACTGGCTACTAAAAATTTAATGACAATAAAGGTTGAAATACTTCATTTACGTGTTAGTAATATTTGCTCTCACTCAGCTCGCAACACTGAATATTTAACATCTTAAAAGTAAAAGTGGTAATCTTTTAAACAATTATTTAATACATATGTAATGTACATATATTATTTTTAGGGAAAGGTACAGAACTTAACTGTATTGTGTTGAAATATAAAATGCATAAAAAATTATAATCAGATAATTGTCAAATCAAGAAAGTTCACTAAACCAAACAAATAATTCAATTTTATCTTGTTGGATTGGTGCATTATCATTAATTTGCAAATATTCGAACTAATCAGCCTGTTACCCCTTTATTTTAATCCTTTGGACTTTGGTTAAATTAATTAATGCATTTTTAACAGACACATTTGCTACTAAACTTTTAAAAGTAGAAAAGTGAAAAATGGGAAAAAAATTAATATGTGTTTTTATTTTAAGCTTAAAAATACTGAATATTTGTAGTAAATCTGGGGCTCTATCATGAATTTCACTGGAACGGTGCACCCTTCGAGATGAAAAAAGCACCTCTAAAATAAAAATTTCTTAACAAACTTCCTAAATTTTTAGGAAATTGATTTCAGTTATCCTAATTTTTTCGTTTAGTGTTAAAATAACTCCATTAGGAAAATCGAATCCAATTATTTTGACGTTATATGCGGAAAACCTTACTGAAATCAAAGGTAACTCAAATGGATTAGTAAGAATTTTAGGAACTTTATTAAGGAATTTTTAACCAAAAAGGGCTTTTTTAAGCTAATTTCGATTTGATGTCAGTGGAATTCATGATAGGGATGCTGGTTTCTGTTTTCTATTAAAATGCAATATCAAAGAACATGTTTCAGGTTGCTTAGTATCCATGCTATCTGTTTCAACTGAAATCGAAAGCATCATTGTCATTGGTGTTCTAGTCTGATGATACTATTATTTAAAGTCGACGTATTTTTATTGCAATATATATAAGGAATGGTAAGCAGAACTTCTTTGTCTCGTTATCTAAAGAGAAATAATTCTCGATGTCAATTTTAGGGACCACAAATGGGTTAAAATTTTGAATTTGTGTAGAGTTTCATTTAGATATTCTTTGTCTGCTGAATTAAAAAGGCAGCCAAGAAGTGAGTATGACTTACATGAGCATTCCATTAGATCACGCGTTAAATTTCCGCACAGAAAGCAGGGAGTATAAAATTTTAAATAATTTAGCAAAATACCTTTAAAGTGGCGACAACCCCCCTGAGTGGCCGCTCTCGCAAGCCGGCTGCTAAAAAACCAACCAAGATTTTAATTTTACGAATTTCAAAATTTGATTCGTGCATATAGGAGTGTATTTACACGCAGGGACATCTCCATTCTTAGTTAGTTCCTCAAAGTATTCTTTTGAGATATTTCATTCCTTACTTTAAAATATGTACGAATTCCTTGTTTCAATAGACAACACTCCTATAGGTAAGCTACTTTTAATTCGCGTAATCTTAGGATTTATAATGATTATCAAATTGAAAATTTAGCAGCCGGCGAATGTAAAATGGAAATATAATGTCAAAGTTTAATAATATAAAAAAATAAATATCATCTTATAGTTTTAGTTGTTTACGTAAACAATTGTAACTTCAAACTTCTTCAATTATCTAGCTGCGATATTAAAATTGGATATAAAATTACCACTTCTACAATTATGTTTTGCAATTCGAAAAAAATTATTTTATAACTACGATAATTTTTATCAGAAACTAAAAAATAGCCAAGACCTTGTTCAGGGTTATCGGAAATTTCAAACTTGTATCTCTAAATAAACACTTTACTTTTGCACTTCCTTTTGAAATCAATAAAAATTTAATATTGTAATTTCACGATAAATACTCCACAAGTTACAACCATCATCAAGTACATAAAAATAAAGTAACAGTAGTCCTTAACTCTAATTCCATAAATAATTGCAGCAGAATTTCGCTTGCATCGCGTATATTCTATGACGTGAATTCTCACATCGCAGCTCTCACCTGCCTTCACGCCAGAAAATATACTAAAAAAATTCGTTCAAATTGGAAACTTTTCTCAAGATTCTCATATGTGTGTGTCATTGTGTGTATGTGTTTTTTGTTTTGCACCAAAATATTCTACTCAAATCGTCTAGAAATATCTAATGGGAATCAAAAATATTTAAGCGTTAAAAGCAATTTTTGAATGCTGAGATTTTCATTTATTAATACCCGTCTTCCTCCATGGAAAGGTCCGATGAAATGCCGGAGTCAGCTCCATACAACGAACTGTAAAAAAAAATAAAACAAAATTATAACTCGGTTCGTATTAAAACACCTACTAAATTATTATTGGTAAGTTTAGTTGGCAAATAAACGTTCTAAATGATAAATCTAAAAAATGTCTATATAAATGAATGCTTCTACTGATTGCGATCATTTTCACTGGCTATTCAATGGCCTTACGTTTTTCTAGTGTCAGCAGATCTATTTTTATTAGAAAAACAACTGATTATATGTAGAGAAATTTATTGGAGCTGCTTATCTGTTTATAAACACTTTCTACAGAGGATATTGACTCAGCAAACCCAGGCCATGAAATTTAAAAATACTCTGCAGCTTTTTTGCAATGGATAAATTTCTTGGATCGATGCCATCAAGTGTCTTCTGTATGCGCAAAATGAGCGAAAAATGAACGAAAATAACAAGCAAATTGTTAAATAATAAAAACAATAAGATGGATCACAATTGTTTACTTACTTGATAGCGCGACAAGTGAAGAACACAATGCGTTTAAGTTTCTTGTTGTACAAAAAGTAGTTGAAGGACCACAAACATCCTGGCTCTCCGAAGGGATCTGAACTCAAGTCTGGGTTATAACTATAAATATCGCATTCCGACAAATTTATCTCATCGTCAATTGCAGACCATAATGCTTGACGTAATCCTTGATACTGGTCACCTGCAATTGCTGATAAATTTGCGTGGACCGAGTTCATCACCCACTGCAAGGACGGCTCCTTGCTAAATTCATGTGACTGAAAAACAACCAAAAATTAGTACATCGCAAAATTTGGTGGCAATGAAATTAACATTTTGACTACGCATACATGTGTTAATTAACTTATACTTCTGGAATTTGTATAACAAAAAATTGACGTTAATAAATTTGAGGCAGTGGCAAAATGCCTTCACTCTAAAGAGTTTAAATATTTTTAAATCGTTCAAAGAAAACAACAAATACTTTAAAGGAGATTACACTTATTTCTCTATCTTTAAGAGCGTTTTAAAGGAGCGATAGCGTCTTACGTCAATTTTCTTTAAAAATAGATTAGGTCGCTGGTGTAAGTAAAAATAAAAAACAAAGCTGTTGATATGATACCTAAAAAATGGCTGACTATTATATGCGAAGATAAAGCAATTTAAAAAAAAAAAAAACTTTTACTTAAGGATTTTTTACTGCAATATATGGTTTTCAAAAATTAATTATTCATTTCTAAAGTATTAAGTGGAAAAATCTTTAATTAATTTAAAGTTATATAAAAGAAAAACAATCTTTTTTTAAGTGGTAAATAGCTAAAAACTTTACTTTCATCTAGTTCTTTTTTATATGCAACTATTTACTAATATACATTAGTATGTAAGAACAGTAACCATTTGTAAATTAATATATCCAGAATTTGTAAATAGTCACTATCCCATTCAGTATCATCGTCGCAGGGCTCATGAGCTTAAGAAAAAAGGATTGATTTTTATTTGAATTTGTATACGAATAGGCTATGTTTCTACTGGTAGATTTTATAACATCTTCAAGAAGGTCTTGCTTAAAATACGTTTTTTTTCAAACTCATTAGTGAATTATTAAACTGAATGACCATTTGACCTTTGCGTTTGAATGTGGTAATATAGAAATAGCAAGCGAAGAAAGAAAATTCGACAAATTTCGATGGTAAACCAATTTGTCTATTAAGTGTGCACTGTGATATTTTCTTAGCGCGATGTGAAGCCGTACTTTATCTTAATATTGTTTTGAAAATTTTTCTCGCTAGTCCTAACAACATATTTAGAGCAATGCGTTATGGGGCGAAACATCTAGTAACGAAAACCATGTTTTTTTTTATGATTGCTCTTAATACAAGAAAATTAATACAAATTATCTGGAAATTCCAGAAATTTAGTTTCAGGTAAGTATAGAAAATCTTATTATGTTTGTCTGTCACGATAATTCCTAGACCTTAATTGATGAAATACTTGTTATTTACAGGTATCTTAAGTAATAATTAAGAACACATTAAAGACTGAAGTAAAAGCATACCTTTAGGAAAATTATAGGAAACTATGCCGAAAAAACGAGCCACTTTTAGAGGAATAGTTGCGACAGAAATAGAAAAGAAGTTTAATCTTTATCTTGGATATTTGAAAAAAGAGGTAACCCTTCGAAAGAGTTCCAGACCACATCCCGGCAGTAGACGTTCAAAACCTATAAATCTTTCGTAATCCCGGTAGTAATATGAAATAAAATTCTAGCAGTAGATCGATGTGACTTCTTGACTAGAATATCTAGTATACTCAACAGCCATGAAGAAGCTCCGAGGAGGGGCATCATTGTTGCTAGAAATACATAATTACAAATAGCAAATTTTGTCATAGGCGGAGAAAACAAAACATGGTTCTTTTGATTTTATAAAAATTTCTGCCATCCGCCGACTTACATTTTTTTCTCATAAAAAATTTGAGCTTTTCGGGCTCAAAAATACAATACAGGATGCTCTCAATTCTACGAGCAATTAAATTTTCCTTAATTTTTTTAGCTTACATATTAAATCGATCGGTCTAAGAATATATGCGAAGCAACGAAAAAAATTGATTCAATTTGTAGAGACGAAGCTAGAAATTAAATCGATGCGCGCTAACACGACTTTCTTCGCGCCAGTGCCACCGATTAATTATGTGAATCATTTTCCCTGACTCGAATAGAATAAATTTAAACTGAATTTTAAAGAGATAAGTTTTTGTTTAAAAAATAAACGACTCAAAAATTGTGATCGCTGAGAATAAACACAAAGTTGTTGTTTTATGATCTGGATCTCTTACCTTGGCGTCTGAGAAGTCGTAATCAGGCTCGAAAGCAGCATTCAAAGTGGCTATCAAGTAGAATAAAGTCTTTCTGGAGATAGTGTCGCAGAGCATGACGCCCTCATCCCCGGACTGGCTGCCCCGGTGGAATGTTGGCGACAAGTCCATTAGGGTTTGCGGCGGCGAGAGTGCCTGCAGATCGTGCGGACCAACGCCGTGAATTTCGGCTGTGAAGCGCTTGTAGAGCGCCTTGTCGGCCGCCACCATCTTGCAGGAGTAGCTCTCGATGCGGCCGAAAATCGTGCTATCACCCGTCTTGATGGACAGAGCATTGTTGAGAGCCTCAAACCTAGAGCTTTCTAGCAGCTTCATCTTGGCTGTTAGCGAGTGCAAGACAGCGAAACGAATTGATTCGAGCAGCGATTAGCTGCTTGGTAATGCGCGCTCGCTGTTATCGGTCTATTGTTTACCCAACTGATAATGTCAAGGCTTCGCGCCAAGGAAAGTGCCCCGCGATTTTTTGGCTTTTGGGTGGCCGATCGACTTGGTTCGTCTTTTGGTGCGCGTCCAACTGGTCGTTCCCCGCTTGCTTTTTGAACAAATTTTTTTTCAACGATGCATAAATTTATGTAACTAATAGCTTTGTATATATATTACGTTAACACAGAAATATATACAACGGCTAATAATTTAAGCGAGTCTCCAACTCAGGAGAGCGGGTCTTGAGCATATAGCAGCGCACTGTCTCCAGTTCGTTTGATGATTTTGGGGACAAACAGCTGAGGCGTTCGAGCCCAATGAGTTTCTGAACATTGTTGACGGATGTATAGAGATTCTCTTTTTAACGGCGGCCCGGACTTTGTTAATTCTTTTGCACGGCAAATTGGGGCACATTACACCTCTCGGAGTCTGGTTAGGGCGCTCAAACAGTTCTGCTCGGAAAATGGAAAAGTCTAGTTGGTAACAAGCAGCTCGGTCAGTTCAAAATACACGATAAACAAACTCAACTCCTCGTCGCTCTGAATCACTTACGCACACTTCGACAGGTCCTTGCCGCACACAGAGCGACCCTCACAAGTTTTATTGGTAAACAAAGCGTTCGTTGTACAGTTCGATCAAGAGTGGTGTGGCTATCCTTGTGTGCGTGCCCTCAAACTGAAGTTAAACAGCACACACATGCAACGCAAAACTCGCAAAGAAAAGAAAATTCACTTTTTTGGCGGCTATAAATGTTCAGAAAAGTCTAAAAGGTCACTCATTTTGCAAATTAATTTGTTACACTTTCGGAAATGAGAATAGATTCAACACAAATCGATTGAAACGCGCGACTAATTCTGGCCTGGCTTGCATACACTTTGCACTCACAAGAAAAACTGATGTGGTTACAGCGGCTCTGTCCGGTTTTATCCTCTTGGAGAGGACATTCCGCAACAAAAGTTTACAAATGTAGTGCCACACTTGAAAAGCCAATCGGTTAATTTAAAATATTTATTGATTGTTATTCAATTATTTTAATTAATTACTAATTCTAACGACGTGACGTACGTTCATTTTCAGACACCAAAATTAATATAAAAAGAATATTTAATCAAACAAGAAATACTCATTTCACTCTTTTTTATACTAAGGACAGACAGAGGGGAGATATGACTTTGCGAATGGTAATTGTTGCATGAAATTTAATTAAGTTAAGATGAAATATTTCAAACACTTCGATATTAACATAAACTGAATTCATACAAATAGAATTTATAATAAATAGAATTACATAATAGTTGAAAACGGGATTGTTTTTACTTACTTAAAAGTAAAAATCTATTTAAAAAGCCGCACGCCCGAGTGATTAAATTTTTGGAGCCAGCCAAAAGAAAATTATCGACGCTAAAACACCTCAGATTTAATATAAGAGATAATCCAAACAAGGACGATAAGATTAAAAACGAATTTGCTATTTTTGATTGATTCCTAGATAGATATTCATGATTTCCTTTTGGTTTTTTATCCCTTTCGACCTTCTTAAATTTCCTTCAAATTTATAGAGTATACACTCAGCAACAAATGAAAAAATAGAAATGAAAGTAGACCATCGACTTTTATAAAAAGATCTTAAACGAAGAAGCACAACGTTTACATTTTCTCTCAGATAAGATAACGATTAATTATTATTAAAGGAGCTTTTTTAATTTTCACACGGTTTAAATTTGCTAAGATTAAATAAAAATAATAATAATTTAATAGCATATGAACTAAAAATTAAACATAAATTTATGGAAAAAGGTAAAATTCACTGAATATTTCAATTCTTCAAAGCTTTTTGTATTTTTTGCTTTGGACTTTAGCTATCATTTGAGCAACATTATAAGCTTCTCGATCAATCCGTTATTTTGTAATGATTTTTCATAAATGGTCAAAATATCGCATTTAATCCTATTTTTCTCGAAAACGGGAGCTGATTGGGCATTTCCAATTACGAATTGATAATCTACGGACAAATCCTATGGAAATTATGTGCCAATTTTTTTGCAACAAATTTGGTGTTGACCTGTGTAATTAATTCACATGTATCTATGTATGACTTTTGTAAAGCTTTCTTCAAACATTGTTTGAAGGTAACATTATATTACTGAAAAAAATAAGGACTATTTGAGAGCACGTGTAGTTAATAGCAATTAAATTTTATTTCCAAGGCGTAAAAAATCTATTTCAAGTCAACGAACTTAACAATGAGCTTTAAGCCTTTTCTCTATGAGCTACGAGTCAATTGAGGTTTTCCCAGCTTTATTTTTGAAAGCGGAAATACTTCATGCAACGACTTCATATACTACTTGAGGTGGACGAGAGAACTGAGAAAGAAAATTCAGAATTAATTTGAGAAACCACTTTTGTTGCACAATGGTGAGTGAGCGGCTTTGGCTTAATTTGCCAACATCATCAGCCAAGTTAATTTTAGACGGAAATGAAGGAAATCCACAGAGCCGAACTGATGATAATATGAAAAATAACGATATGATAAAAGGAAATTTTTCAAATTTTCAACATTTGGAAACGCTTACTCCATGAGATGTTTTAATTGAATTGACGATGGCCGTGAATGATATGTTCCGAATTGTACTGTACAAGATACTTTTTTACATTTGAAATATGGTGTAGTAGATAGTAAGTAGAAAAATGACATCTTAAAAACTGTGCAACTCTTCAAAAAACGTAACCATAATGCGTTAAATTTGCTGTAAGACAAAAATGAATGTTTGTTGAAAAGTTCAAGAAGGTTTTGTTTTAACGTATGTATATGTAGATATTTTATATATTGTATTATTTATATATGTATTATTAGCAATATTGAATTTTTCATATAGAAATTCTTTAAGACTTATTCGATTTCGACGCAATATCTTTATGCATATTATGATAGAAATCTTTCCAATTGACATGCAACAGTTTTGGAAAATCGGCACTCAATATTATTTGTGGCTTCAAGATTTTACAAACCCCTATTTACTTAACGAACTTTCGAAACAATGTTGTATATCTGCTATGTATTATTAATAATGTTAATTCTAGAATTCTAGTGCAATTAGTAAAAAATTGTCTAACAATTTTCAACTATCGATATGTTGAAAATGATTTTAGCTTTGAGTGCTGTATAAGCGTAACATTTTTGAAATAAGTACATATTCATTCCCTCTGATAATTTTTAACCGACTTAAAAAAAGGAGGAGGTTCTCAATTCGTCGGAATCGTTTTGACAATAATCCATATCATATCGTGTTCATAATTTCCTTTAATTCGTATTGCAAGCATTCTATTGTGGCCTTAAATGCTTTGACATTTTTTATAACTGACATAACAAAATATCTAAAATAACAACATAGTTATAATTATACATAATTTGTTGCTGATCATCACTACTAATTGTTGTATATCTACATGTATTATTAATAATAAAAACAATTCCGAGCTTAAACATTTTCTTTTAATATTAAAGCGAAAGTATTTCCAGCCGATCCACACCATTAAATATATTGTACATACTTTTGTTTTTGTACATATATAATTTATTTCAATGAATTTCAAAGAAAAAAATAAAATGAACTTGTAAAACAAGCAATTAATAACATTTTAAGTACCACGAGAAGTTATCAGCTGCCCTTGTTGGAAAGCGCCCTCGACGTAAGGAGTTTGAAGATCAGTGGTTAATGCCCTGGATGTGGTGCGATTCATGCGTCCGATCCCTGATTAAACTTATCTAAGCCGACGACAGACAATCTTTCATCTTCGATGTGAAAAATAAAAGTTAATTGGAAACTGTTTAATCTCGTGGAACTGCATCCCACGATAAAACGACTATTGATCAAATTTATTTCACGATCAACCTTTCGTTCAGAAATCCCTCTCTGCAAAGCAATATGTTTGAGGGATTGAAAAGATGTCGCCTAAAGATCTTTTGGCAAAACTTTCAGATGTTTTACGACTATACGTAGGTACTGCACGGATCAAGGGGAAGATTTTTAAAGCACACTCTGGGCCAGCCACTTAAGATGCTGTGGTGCGGTAGATGATGAGCCCCAACGTAGGAAATCAGCGAGAGTAAAGATGCAACGATGTGCGCTCGCGGCCAGAATACCCCAGTGACTTCACACATTTTTAGTTCTAGTTCTGGATTCCGGCCGATTCATTTTAAATCAAGAAAGTGCTCCAATTATGCACATTGAGAAAACAAAAGTGTTTGTTCTATCTTAGTGCGACTGGTACGGTAACACAAAAAAAATTGATAGTGTCTCAAAGTGTTCTTAAAGAGGTGTCGGGAGTTTAAGTGGGTTCCTGAGATCCTCAGCTGAAAAAAAGTTAAATCCTTTACATGTGTTTTTTATGAGCTTTATGATGAAAGTTAAATGTTGTGAAAAAAGTGCAATATCGTATTTCCTTTGCGTGGATTTAAGCACAATCATTTTGCAACTAATTGAGGAGACTTCGGAACCATAAGGAGAGGAGACGCAGGAAAATTAGTCACACCATAAACGACGAAGACAGCTCTCAACGAGTTCCGCACCCGCCTATGTTTCTTAAATTAGAAAGGTGAAAAAATGCAGAAAATTTAATTTTATACGACTACGATGGCGGTTTTTTAAATATTAAGGTCCATTCAACTTGATTTTATTTTATCCTTAATAACTTATGAATTATGAATGAATTATAAATTGGTAATTGGGACAGTCTAGCAAAGTGATTGGATTAAGCTGACGAACCATAACTAATAATTTTCTTGAACTTAATATCGCCCTATTTAAAGAAGTGACTACATGTGCTCGGCGACGGCACATGATATGGGGTCTCGTACACTTTCGGTACGAGACTCTTGCGTGCACATTTAACCCTTGCGGTTCATGAGGATAAATTAGGAAATAATTCACAGCTGTGCAATTATTTTCAATTAGGGGTAAAATGATTCTGAAAACTCAACGCTTTTGTCTACTGAACTGACAAAGACACACCTGAAAAATTCAAACCGAAAAATTTTTCGATTTCAACATATTAGAAGAATAATCACTTATATTTTTACCTACAATTTATTAATATTATAGCCATAATTATTATCGCATTAGACGTTTTCCCCTTCCGTTCGAGTTTTAAAAAAAGCAATTGCTTACAAGATCCATATAAACATATGTACATATTTCTGTACTTAACCGTATTATAGTATTTATAATTTCCTTAAGAAAGGAAAAATTTAACTTTGAGAAAGATGAACATATATACATATTTCTGTAGATAGGCAGTCCTTCCTCATCCTCATTTGCATTTGAAGGTGAATAGTAATGTTTTCTTCAAGGCCCTGGAAGCGGGCCAAATAATCATTGCTACATGAGTTCGAAAATAATTGAAAGTATTTGAGTGGAGTAGTACAATAGTACAGAAAATGTTAACTTTGCAACTACAGAATATCTTCGAAGTTCTTAGCAGTTAGTAAAAGCAGTACTAAAGAAATGGTTTACAAAAGTATTTCTATGTTTTTCTTATCCTCCAACTAAATATAGTTAATAAAATGGGGTACCGCAATAAAAAAGACAAAGACAAGGACAAAGATTGTTTGATCTAAATATTTTAAAAAATTCAATAACTAATGTTTTCTTAGCAAAATTAAGCAAATCGTACATCAAAGTTCGAATTCATGATCTTATTATAAGATCATCAATCAAATATATGTACATATGTACATATTATGTACATATACTAAGGCTTGAGAGTATCTAGCTAGGGCTACAAGATGTTATAAATGACAGTACTTAATACATGCAGGCTGGATGCCAAAATCACAGATGTAAGACAATATAATATAAAGATAATGTTCATGAAAATACTTAAATTGCCAAATCTATTATAATTCAAAATAATTTTATTGTGCGAATTTTAATATGTATATAAAAATAATTGTGAAATTAGCAATTATTGAGCACGTGATATTATAGGCGAATTAATTTATTATATAATGCATCTAGGTATATCCGTAGTAAATTTACGAGACCTTATGTTTGCGTGATTCGACACGCACTTGACCAGTTTTTCTGTACAGTGTGATTCTATCCATTTCAATTCCATTATTTCCTCTTAATGTTATTTGTGCATCTATTATGTTCATAAATTTGTAGTCATGTTTATGTTGAAAGGACAAGTCTGTTTTTTTCATTGCCTTCCTTCAATACGAGATTCATAAAAATAAATTAAATTGTTTTTTTCCTTGGACATCCTCAATTTAATATCCAAAAGAACGTAATGATCAAAATTCATTTTTTAGTTACGGGCACATGTTTACCTTTTTCTAAATCTTTCACAGACGATGCGAATAATTTCGTTAATCACTTGTTCAACAATAAAAATTGTTGTTAGTTATTTCACTCAATAAACTAACATCCCATTCTTAGCTCATCAAGCGTTATTGGTCGTCCTAACAGCGAACACGGTTAACCCACGAAGAATTTCCGCATGAAAACTCTCCAGCTTAATTATTTCCAGGAAAGTCTTTATAAATCTCGACTTCTCTGGACTAATTCCAAATGGTACAAATAAATTAATTTGCATTTAAATCAACACGGTTGAGAATTTTGCGTGTAGCTCGAAGCAAACAAATGGTTCATTTACATTTCAGCAAACTGTTTATTGTTTCGCACTAGTTTTAGACGTAAATGCAGCATAAGTGCATACTGCAAGAATTTGTATCTGTTTCCCTATTTAAAACAGGAAGGAAATTAGGAAATTCTGTACAACTACAGCGGAGCCACTTGAGTTTGATTGATTCCACATCAGGAATTTAATTAAGACAGCCTCAGCCAATTTGTTACAGAAATAGATAAATGAGTACCCCTGAGGAAGGATTATGTAATTGGTACATTTAATCTAAATATGTAGGTAATAAAATGGGAGTAATGTACGTACAAAGAAATAAGCATGATACCCGCAACATTTGTGGTCTCAAAACAAATTTCAATAGTATATAAAGGTTTTAAACATTTGAGTTTTAAAATTAAAAATTAGCTTTTTGGTTGTTAGTGAGTTTTCATGTAGACTCTTCCTATAAACACTCATTTGGGTCGATCTTACACATTTTCAACCGTCCCCACCCCAACTAACCAAGACTGCTTTTAAATCTGAAAAATCCGATTTATTTTGAGCGAACTGTTTTCCAAAAAAAAAACTTTTTTTTTTTAAATGCCTTATATTACATATCCTATAAAATGGAAGATTTGCTAACTTCTACGCATTAGCATCTTCTAACATTAACTAATCAAACCCTATCTGTACCCTAATATTATTATATTTGGAATTTTAAAAACTTCAGCCAAGTCAGTTA